>CM077116.1:165929362-171829362 GCA_039619475.1 Icerya purchasi | reverse complement strand
GCGGAACAATGATTCCCGGAACAGTGTTATCAGTGATTACGTTAATTTTAGTAAAATAAAAGATCCGGAGGCGCAAAATTATATTATCTGGTAAAACATTTAGTGATAACTGCGTAGCCGCGACACTTACGTTTACGAAAACGGTAACGGATCCCTGAAACGGGCTATTTCGAATAAACGGTTTAACAAATTCGGAAATACGAAAATTAAACGATGGGATAAAAAGAACAGACTTAACGAAAACGAAATAATAACAAAAGTAGAAAGGATAAGAAACGGAAATGAAAATAAATAGACAAAACAATGAACGGAATAAATAACGAACAAAACGGAGTAATAACGGCACGGTTAGAGCTTGATAACAAACGGTTAACGAACGGCACTTTCAAATGTTGCGTAGCGACGATTAAAAATTAACGGTATCTAATGAAGACGAAGAAGCCTTTCTTCACTGTCGAACACCGTTGATGACCGGAAATTAAAATATTACTAAAATACAATCATTTTCAAAAATCGCAATGAAGTAATAAATATACTAACGGCCGTCATTTAGAAGAAAGTACGTGTGAATCGACTTCAGGTTATTAATTGTTTTGTTTTTTTTTTTTTTTTGTTATACATATATATAATAATAATAATTTTTTTTTTTGGAAAAATTACAAAACAAATACGTTATAACCTGCAAAGGATTCTATCACTTTTAACTGAGAACAATACTCGTTTGCAAAATATTTTATAGTTTTATATGTTCGATGATTTTGTAGCGAATTTTCCAACATTTTTTTAATTACGAGTATTTAACATTACTCGTATAAAAGTTAAGAACACAAACTGATACTAAAAGTGAATATAATCGTATGTTTCGTTACTTAATGAGGTTAATGTTCTGGCTAACAAAGTATTTGAAATTAACATTACCGAGGAATAATGAAGTGTACAAAAATTTATATTTCAATCATAAATTTTATGGAACGAAGTAAAATAGTTTGTGAAAAAAAAAAATACAGGATAAATATAGAATTAGAAATTATTAAAATAAATGTAATTTTACAAATGTAGGAAACATCTTAG
The DNA here is from genome assembly GCA_039619475.1 of Icerya purchasi. Taxonomy (NCBI): domain Eukaryota; kingdom Metazoa; phylum Arthropoda; class Insecta; order Hemiptera; family Monophlebidae; genus Icerya; species Icerya purchasi. Next base: position 171,828,291 of record CM077116.1, on the reverse strand, counting down.
ATTTGAAATTATATTTAATAGTTTTGTGTGTGTATGTTATATACACCCTGTCAAGAAAGTATCGGGAATTGTTAAATAAAACGAACAATTTTTAATTTTCATCCAAATTTATTTTGTCACCTTCAAAATAACATCCATTCGAAGCGATGCACATATGCCAACGCTTTTTCCACTCGGCAAAGCATTTCTGATAGGCGGTTTCCGGGATGGCCTTTAGCTCTCGCGTCGCATTCGTCTTGATGTCATCAATCGATTCGAAGCGCATTCCCCGTAGCGGAAATTTGAGTTTTGAGAATAGGAAAAAGTCGCAGGGTGCTAAATCTGGTGAATACGGCGGTTGTTCGATGATATTTACCGAGTGTTTGGCCAAAAACTCATTCACAATTATGGCTTTGTGAGACGGCGCATTATCGTGATGGAGAATCCAAGAATTGTCGACCCACAAATCGTTACGTTTACGACGGATAGCCTCTCTCAAACGTCTCAAAACACTTAAGTAAAACTCTTTGGTGACTGTCTGTCCGGCTGGCACATATTCATAGTGTACCACGCCTCGAATATCGAAGAAAACAATCAACATGATCTTCACTTTCGATCGGCTTTGGCGAGGTTTTTTCGGCTTTGGCGCGCCAATTGGCCGCCATTCGGACGATTGCTGGTTCGTAAGCGTGTCGTACTCGTACACCCATGTCTCGTCACCAGTAATTATCTTTTCCAAGAAGGTAGGATCCAAATTTGCTCGATCCAGCATGTCTGCAGCTACCTGTTCTCGGTACTTTTTTTGAAAGAAATTCAGGTCTTTCGGAACAAGCCGAGCCGCAACGCGTTGCATACCCAATTTTTCGTGCACAATCGTACGTACGCTCTCGTGTGACATGCCCAATCCATGAGCCATCTCTCTCAAGCTCACATGACAATTTTCAGCAACGATTTCCTTGATTTTATCGACGTTATCATCGGTCACACTCGTTGAAGGCCGTCCAGAGCGAGGCATGTCTTCGACCGTCTCCCGACTATCCTTGAACGCTCTGTACCACTCGTAAACCCGCGTTTTTGATAAAGCAGATTCACCAAAAGCCTTCTGTAACATTTTCAGTGTATCGGCACAAGAAATTTCGTTCGAAACACAGAATTTAACACAAGTACGTTGTTCAATATTTTCACTCATTGTAAAACTTCGACAAAACACTTCAAGGTCGACTGATTTTAACAGCTGCTGTAAACACACTGGTTGACAGATCGCGCTAAAAATAGGCATCATAATACAAAACAGTTGTACCAACCTGGAAAAAAAAAATTATCTGCCTAGCTATTACCCGGGAGATTTAAATTGACAATTCCCGATACTTTCTTGACAGGGTGTATATATATATATATATATATATTATATTAATTGCAAAGAGAATTCTTTACCATTTTGGTTATTAGTTAATAAACTTTGTTATAATTGTTATATATATATATATATATATATATATGTATATTTTTTTGTTTCAATTTGTTTTAAAAAACTGAAAATATATTACGGTAGGCTTAAAATTACTTACTTTTAAGTCCTTATAAGTAAATTGATATGTAACAGTTGAACTTAAAACATAAAATAACATTGAATGCCGTTTTATCACATATACTTTTCACGAATCTGCGAAAAAAATTTTGTGTTCTGTATTTAAATAAAAACTTTTTGTATTTTACTTAGTCGTGTAATTACGCCCGTGCCATATTCACATAAAATGACGTCACTGATACATTTAGTTAAATCTTTTAAGATTATCGGAATTTTACAAATTACGTAATTTGCGCGCGACAAACGCTCGGGAATTACGATTTATTGAGGGAAGCGGGCAGGCAGGCAACAGTTTTACGAGCAGTGGCGCGCTGTTCAATACCTTTTCTAACAAACAAATTCGTATTTCTTAGCGGTTACTAAATTTGGTACCGAATAACTTATGGTAACTAATAGCCTTTCCATCGCTGTAATTCAGTATGTTGCGGGCAATGGAATATAAATATCTTCGTTTAATTAAAATTTTTGTTTTTGCATCGATATGTCTTTTCGTTTTTTCTTTTTTTCTTTCTTTTCTTTCTTTTTTACTCGACTGTAGTAAGTTCTGTTAGTTTCCTTAATGACGATAAAAGCTAGATTTATGAACTGTCCCTCGATTTTCAGCTTAAAGAACGGACTTGTAAAGAACGGACTTGTTAAATTGGAACGCTGGCAGATCATTTTCTAGTTTTTTGTAGGAAATAGTAAAGAAGAATTCAAATGATTTGATAACGCCGAGGGAAAAAATAATACAGCGTAAATACATTTATACAAAATTATTAATATACATGTAATTGCAAGTACAGCACAAATAACATAAATTTGTAATTCGATTTATTCTGATAGTCTATAGTTTGGTAAATATTATATTCCGCCCGGACGTTGTTATTATTGCTTTTTTTCCGAGTTTAATTAAACTGTTTTAATTGCATTTGTAAAGTCAGTTCCGAATTGAACTCGCCATTACTTATACTCGGCCTGATATTGAAATGCCGACTAAAAAAGTCTATAAAAATAGCCGAATTAACTCTGTTTTATTCGTTAGATTTTTATTACACATGTGCTCAATGTGTCTTTGATAATTCTCCAACTTTTATACTCTATATAATATTTCTATTTGCACGAGTATCTTAGATGCTGTCAGGTTAGAGACGCTCGTATTAGAAGGCTTAGAAAATGACAGTTTTCTTTTTTTTTCAAATTAACTGCAAAAAATAAAAAAGTGTACGTATCTATAGGAAAATTTTTGATTTTGAAAATTAATTTTCTTAAAATACCTTCGGTGCTAACTTTTCGTTACGATGCAGAAACTGAAAGAATGTGGTACTTGTATTATCGAAAAGACTGAAAGGTTCGAAACAAGAATGAGAACTGCTCAACACTTGCGAGGTTTTCTATTATGTTATCATAATAATTAGGTGGAAATTCCACATTGTTTAGATTGTTTCGTGTTATTGTAACGCTTCTTACAACGGAGTTTTCAGATTAAAATATCTGCATATATAAATATTCTTTTTAACCGTTGAATTATTAGCGTGGTTAAATAATAACTTCGATTTTCACAGTGAATATTAACGGGCGAGTACATCGGGCGGATGATGTTTTAAAATTTGATACTATCGCTAGTAATTGTTTTTTAATGTCTGGTCGGGAAAGAGAGATTAATTGGAATCGGCCGATATTGTAAATACTGCACAAAATGGTTTAATGGCGAGATATCGAATATAATTTTTAATGTAACTTTCGGCCAGTAGTATCTTTATGTGTGCCGTTTAACCGGCGACGTCGTTATTGGCGGACAGTCAAGTGTTGCAATGCGTTTAATTATTCCATTGAAATTACTATGTGCCTGATATAATAAGTGAACGTCACGAAATTCGTTACCATTGTTCGTTTGGCCCTATTCCAGTTTCTCTATCTAACCCCCTAAAAATTGTTTCAACTCCTCGCTATTCTCTCTGCGTCAGGCGGCGTTCCTTTTACGTTTGTTTTTGTTTACTCGTACTCCGATTTTTCGAATACCATCGCAAAAAGTTCACACCCAACGTCCGCGTGTGACCCTAACATAGGAAATAATTTTAGTACATATATATTCTTGCCGTATTACTACACCGCAGAGCTTTAAATTTTTTGTTTGTTTTGGGAACGCTAACGAAGAAGAGCAATCAACGAATGAATCTAAATAATAGCTCAAAAAAAAACAAAAAACTATAACATATCCGATTTTAATCTGGTGCGAAATAGAATGAATGAAAGAAGCTAGAATACAACTGATAAGAAAGGAAACGAAAGAACATTATTACGAATGACCCTCGATGCGGTTCACACCTAAGAAAACAGTGAATTATAAAACAAAAAAACGGTTAATTAATCTGGATAAGCGCTTGAAGAAAATCGCCTTCATGTTTTACGAAAACCACGCCGCGCAGTAGGAAAGCGCATGGTCTTTTATTATTATTCATTTTAGTTATTGCCGGATTAATGTAAAAACCAGAGTACTTGAAACAGTTCACGGCGTAAAAAGACTTTAAAAGTCTGTACGTTAAAATTGATTTTATAGAGGCGCGCTGTTTATTTTGGTATTCTGTTTGCTTTCCGAATTTTGCATCCATCAAGTTTAACGAGTAAAACGAAAAAGCGTGAAAAAATTCGTGATTAAAAAATACGCTTTTTCCGTATTTGATTTGTGTATCCTTTTTTTTTTTTTCTTTTTTTTTTTAGGTCGATAAACTTTTGGCTGTTTTGTCTTCTGGTGCATCCTTTGACATGATTTTAACCGATTCTCTTTAAAATTAAAAATCTAAAGGAAAAATGAAGAAATCCAAAAATTCGGAAAAAATGTAAAAAACAAAAAAAATAAATAAAATCAACGTAAATTTTATTTAGTTTTACCTATATTTTTATTATGTATATAAGTTCAGCATCTCCGTTATTTTATAGTAAACGTTTTTTAAAAAAAATTTACGGCTGTTGTAACTTTTAACAAAATGAATTATATAGAAGAAATAACGAAAAACAAAGCTAAGGTGCCGAAAGGAACTTACAGTTTGTATAATTATAAGTTTCGAAATCGTTCTATTATTAATGCTCACATAAATTTTAATATGATAGGAATGTCGACGAATAGCCAAAATATTACGATATACTTTATCACTTTGTCTTACCGTTTATCCGAATTAGGAATAAAGAGGGAAAAAAAGAAGAAAAAAAGCGGTGGGGACAAGGTGTTTAATAAACCGGCACACGAAATTACAAACGAATCTAAATGAAACTACGATTAATACGAACTTTTATATCTTTTATCGTACGGCACGGAGGTAGGGAGTTATTTACCGAAGACTGGTTATTTTTAATAAGAAAGTCGGCATTGCTGTAATTATTAAAACGTTGTCTGAAATAGAAATTACCCTTACCTGTACGCGCCTATCTTAATGCAGTGTTCTAAGTTATGATTATAAACTGTATCAACCATTTCGGTATTATGATAAAACGAAAAACAATGCTACTAACAGAGATTATTATTTATAAATGTTAAAATCACACTATAGCACCGATCGATATATTTCGTAGTTAACAAACTACATATTCACGGTGTAACAATTAACAGTTTAAAATGTAACTGTGGCGCTGTTGTGTTTATTCTGTATGTTTTTCTTTATTTCAGTATCGACAGTTAAAGGAGAAGACGATACAGTAGGACCGATGTTTATTAAAGAGCCTCCGAACCGCGTGGATTTTTCGAACAGTACCAGTGCAGTAGTAGAGTGTACGGCAAGAGGTAATCCTGTCCCGGAAATTATTTGGATTAAAGCCGACGGTACCGCAGTCGGAGATGTACCTGGACTGAGACAAGTAATTCTGATTAATTTTAAAATTATGCATTTTCAGTGTTTTTGTACACGACGTTATTACAGAGTATCCTCCGAGAATTGAAAAGTTACAATCATTAAAATTTCTTAACTTCGCTATTACTTTTGGAATTCTGTCCATCTATCGTGAATTTCAAAAATTTTCTGCAAAGGTGTAAATTTAAATTTCTTATTTTTTTTCCCCTTTTGTAATTTTAATCATTATTTTATAGAAACACAATAAGCCAACTACCACATGGCGTGGTTGATTAGTTAATTGTGTTCCGTTCGGATAGAATGACCCGCTGCTGCACACTGAAACTTTTAATAACTTAACTTGCACCGGATCAATGCCCATAATTGACGCGTTACAAACAAAAAGACGAAAAAACAGAAACACAATGGCAGAGAACAGTGCTTGAGTACTACGAAACCCCCGTAGACAGCCGGTTGCGGCTAGTCTAATTTCGTGCTCAAATCAAGTGAAGCTGGATCATGTCGCAAAGAAAGAAGAACAGACATTAATTCCCGCCGGATCATTCGGGCTTATAGTGCGCGTTGTGAAAAACCTAATTTCACAATCTCAGTTACGCAGCACCATATAGCGAAATTTCACGAAACACCGTTTTACTTAAAAGTTTACTTCACATTTTACTTTTAATGTGACCGGTTATCGTCGTTCGGCCATAGTTTAGAATATGCAAATTTTAATTTATTCAAAAGCATTTCCCTTCCTACCGTCCCGAAGTGGCATATTTTGGATTAAGAATGACCATCGGAAACGACACTGCATCCTGTTAGAATTGCAGGTATAGTTCCGAAAATTGATAATTCGGGCTAAAGTTTGAAAGAAAATATAAAAGGTGGAACAAAAACTAAAAAACGTTGTAGAGATAAACTGAATATACCATGGATGTGGTTTCTTTTTCGTTTTCGTTTTCGTTATAGGCAAATATGTGACCATTCTAGGATATTCGACTACACAGACATGGTCATCGTGGAATGTAGAAATAGCAAAAAGAAAAAAAACATTTACAACAATTAGAATGTCCGTTCATAAGAAAAATTAATGTACATACGCTCTAACAGAAAGCTTTTATCTGGCAACATAATGGCTGCTTACGGAGTAAATTGTTTCTGCACGGAGATTCCTAGTGCCGAGCCTCCCAATTCCCTCAAAAAAGAAAGAAAAGAGTTTCACGTAGTAGTAATTTAATTAAAAAGTTAATCTTCCGAAATGAAATTCGCCAAATCGACATATTAATTTTATTATTTTGTGGTATAAAAATAAAAAATTGTCAAAATACTACAGATTTTTTTTTTTTTTTTTTAATAAATCACCTTTTAAGGGAGGCTAGTTAAATCTTAATTTTCTACTTAAATAATCAGTACTTATAAACTATTATTATATAACGTGTTCCGGAACCAGTACAGTGACAAGTTTTGGTTGGATATTTAACAAAAGTATTACTATTAATTAAGCGGTAATGTTTTACAAATAATCAAATCGATAGGATATGTGCGCCTGAGACGCCTAATGTCATTTTTGTTGCGTTAAGTAGTTGAATAGTCTCTGTGTTTTTGTATGACACCATGTAAAACCGCCTTTCGTGATGGTTGGCAAATGACATCGTCAACCAACCTCACATCCAGATCACGGTGGGTATCCTCGTTACGCTGAAACCAACAGGCGTATGTTGCCGCACGAAGAATAATATTTTGTCGACTTGCGAAGGACACCCCCCTCCCCCAATAACTGGACTCTATGTATCCAAATTGGACACTGATAGAGAAGACGTTCATTACATAAATTAAGTGGTGACTTTCTGCCAATTAGCCGGTACATCTGACCGAATTTTCACTTCAACTACAGCTTTTTGCGCTTGGTATGAGTCTTTCGCGTGAGTCGCGAATCGAGATTCTTCATTTTAACGAATTTTTCCACTTCCGTTTTTTGAAGCGTCGAGTTGCCGGTTACAATAATCCTTGTCGGGATTCTCAAGTCCTTCAAGACATCTTCACACCTTGTCCTACCGATTGCCGTAGTTAGTCGATGCAGCTGGTTGTTGATCCGGTTGAACGCGTAACGTTTTCTTCTTTTATCCGGCGCCAAATGCGCCGTACTTTTCGTCGTTGCTTGATCAACGATTTAACCTGAACTGTTGCGGAACTGAAAAGTGATGTAGTTTTAGCAGCCTTATGAAAATTATTTAGACGAATTGCTGACATTGCATTTTTAGTTCTTCCGCCGTTTTTAGTCGGACTTTCAAGTTGATATTAGAATCAAGTTCCTCTCGAAACTGATCCTAATTTGCAAACTTGTTGGTAAGATTATGACGTGTCTGCTTCCATATCACCGTGTTACGAAATGTGCGGAGCACATCGGGAATTTCATCAGGATCTGTTGGCCAGTATGTTGGGTTCCTGGACGTATGGAACTCGCATAACTCCGCATTGATTACTTTGAGCAACACTCTACCTTTAGTTGTTATCAAACGCGAACTCCATGTAGTGTGTTTCACATTGCAATCACCTCCGAGCATGAATCTACCTAACTGCTTGATTCACTCAATTCTTCCTTTTTGTACATATCACAATTTTGAGAAAGATTAGTTATGCGAAATTCGAAGGTAAAATTTTAAAAGTAAACGGAATATATAAAATGGTTTTAAAAGCGTGCGTATATAACATATGTCTATATATATGCATGTGTATGTGCATATGCACGATCGCGCGCATATAACCGGTTTAATATTATTATTATTTCGGTACAAATCTCTGCTTCATTTTTATTTTAATGGTTTAGTTTTGATTTATTTATTGTAATTTTCTTCAAATTAGAATCACAGCCAACTCCAATAACTAGTATATTTTATTATAAATAAAAATTAATCAAAATTTTTAAACACTCCTCGCGGAACTTCCAACTTTTGTATTATTTTAAGGAGAATGAAGCATTTAATTTTACTTAAAGAATTTTTAAAAGTGCTAAAAGTTGATACAATGTTTTGTTTTAGCAGTAATTTTGATTTCACTCTTAACTATGTGTTACGTAATGCGTTATATATATATATATATATATATATATATATATATATATATATATATATTCAACAAAGATGTCGATATTTAAAATTTAATAAAATTTAAGAAATTTTCGCTCTCTCATTCTAAGTTCTTCTTTAATTTTTTGTGTATTATCGGGGAGTGAAAATATTAATAAACTAGCGATATCTTAAATGTGGTCAAAAAATTAATAAGAAATTAAAATCGAAATAGAAAGGAATATCTGGATGTTCAAGGCTGTAAGTAAGAGTTCGACTGATTGTTTCAGAGCATAATTTTTCGGTTAATGAGTGCTGTTTTATTTCATTGTCTGTGAATTACAACGGAACGAAATGAAAATGCGCGCCTTTTCCATTTATCGGAGAAAGAGGAAATTATTGTTGTTTTTGGTTTTTGTCAGGTGTTGCCGAACGGAAATTTAGTTTTCCCACCATTTCAAGCGTCCGATTACAGACAGGAAGTTCATGCACAGGTATACATTTGTATAGCTCGTAATTCGGTCGGAACCATTCATTCCAGAGATGTTAATGTTCGAGCTGGTAAGTAAAAATAACCCGGTCGGTTTTGTTTATTATTTACCTTCATTAATCACCTGTTAAATTATTATTTTTATTTTTTCCAGCGCCTTCACCTTAATTGTGTTCAAAAAAAGATGAACGAAATTTAAGCTGAATATTTATGATACTGGTATATACTCGTTACTTTCGCTATCGATAATCTAATGAAAAATATCATTACAAATATTAATGATGCACACAGGGTAGTAGTAGAATATGCTTCTTACGTTAGAAAATTTAATTTTATTCGAATGTAAAATATATTTTTTAATGAACCACGAATTCGGAGTCGGCTCTTTTTTGATTAAGGACATATTTTACCTACCACGGTAAAATTTATTTTCTTTTTCGATGCCGAATTATGCGACTTCGTCTGTGCACTAGAGGAACCAGTGCATGAATTTCGGCGGAAATCTGTAAGTACACGCTAGACGAGAAACTTTATTTTTAAATAACTCAAAAACGTCGGGGCGCACTTTTTAGACTTTTTAGTGAAAACTTTCCGAACAATTTATTTTCGTAAAAATATCGATCGGACAAAGAACTAATAATCCCCACCAGATAACGGTATAAATTGTAATATCCAACAATAGCGCGTCTTTTTAGGTTGCACAGAAGGACGATAAATCAGAATATTCTTCGCATATGGCCATGTATATGAAATATACACTTAACCGGTTGTTTGGATCTTAGATCCCTCCCGCCAAAAGAAAACAAAAATAAACAACAATACTTACTGATGTGTAATGAAAAAATGCTCTCAAATTAAATAAATTTCTGATTCGTACATCAGAAACCTGACGGAGTAGTGTTGTAATAAAATTTCGAGCAACATGTTGAAATATGTTAAAAATTTAAATGAAAAAAAAAAACAAAGGAAAACATTGGATAAAAGCCAATACACATATTATGTCAGACATATGTATTTTCATTTATTTAACATAAAAAACGAATGTCGCTTTCCCCTAACAAAGGGCAATACAAGTCCCCATGGAGCAACCGCAACCGCAACAAAACAAACTGTAACCGTGACAGCTTTTATTTACATGTAACATTTTACTTTGAATATGCTGCTTCGCTTCATTCTCCGAGCATTTGATTATCTGACTTGAAGCGGCCAAATGATCAGCGCAGCTGTTTGCCTTCGTTGTCGCAATTTCCATTAGTCTGTGTTGTCGATACTTTTAAATTCGCTTGTTTGCGACATTGAAAACATACAAGTAAAGAGGTACAGGAAAAAGAAGTAATTGTTAATATTTCTGTCCTGATTTTCCTTTTCCATGAGGAGTTCAATTTCTCAGCATCGATGATTTATTTGGATCTCGAAAATTCCTCGCTTGATACAAAATTTATTGAACAAATTTACTTTTAATAATTATCAGGCCCGATCTTTCGCTTCTTATCAGTCTTACTTTGATTCACCGTTCTGTTTTTTTTTTTAATTCGTTTCCGCTTCGATCATAGCTTACTTCCGACTGCGTACCATACTACTCTCTATTCGATATTGTTCCCTTTTTTTCTGTTACGCACACGGCTCCTAAGTTACTTCTTGCTTTTTTTTATACATCCACTTCACTTTTGTTTTTCCTTTATTCCCTTCAGTTTTACTTGGACTATAATTTAATTGTTTCTCTCGATTTTCCTGTTATTATCGATTTTTAGACGTAGGGCCGTGGAAGGTAAATTCTGTAAGGTGTGTAACCGGTTTCAGTAGAGTAAAACGAAAAAACGAAACATATTCAAATGAAATTTTCTTTATAAATAAGAAAACAAGGTCGAATATTAGCAGAAATAACTACATACAAGTTATATACATATATACGATACAAGTGGTAAAAACCCAGCTGTACGCTGGGTTAAAGAATAGCGCAGACGTACAAACAACGAGACAGACGTTTCCAAAAATTGTCAGTTCTTCGTGGGTTTTTAAAGAGATATTTAATGGCTTTACAAGTTAAACTTTATCGGGATGATTGTGCATAACGCATTTCTCATGCTTAGTTTTTCGAATTCCGCAAATGAAATTCACGAGATTCAAAAGATTCCTGGTCGCAGTTATCCAAACATTTTTATTTCAAATTGTGGAATGATATTTGTCCTTCCTTCTTTAACCCTAATTCCTTTGATTGTAATATGTCCTCTTCGTTTTTCATATTCGCTCTATGACGGTATCCTCGTTATTACAGTGATTTTTTCATGTAATCACTGTGATGCCAGTCGTGTTGTTTTTGAACCTTTTTTTTTTTAGTGTTCTCTCTCTTTTTTCAGCTGATGTAATCTATTTGTACTTTGTATGATGCTTTTTTGTTTTCATTTATTTAGTTTTAGCCTTCTTTATCATTCGTTCCATTTGGCGCCACAAATTAAATTTGTCTGCAATCTATAAATAATACTTTGGTTAATATTATTGTTGCTTGTAACGTACTCCCTGAAAAAAACTATAAACGAAAGAAAATAAAAGCATTTACAGAGTTATTTAACAGAATAGAATCTACATAAAATTTTTCACCATAGTGCAGACATTCAGTGTGCGTTCGTATTTACCTAAGCTCAGCTAGCAAAGAACATTATGATGACGACACCCATGTGCTGTAAAAATGTCAGATTTAAATTTTAATTCTATCAAATATTGAGATTGATCTTTCTTGTTTTTCTACACACATTTGATGCAGCTTTAAACTCCAAGATAAACCGATAATTATCAATAGGAAATATTTTAGAATCGAGTATAAAGAGCAACACTAGTAATTCGGAAATGTCCCATTTTCAACTAGAAACGAAGAAAAGAAAAGAAAAATCTTAGTAAAGATTTGTATGCAGCATATTTGGTCTAAATGTGAACGAGACGGGAATTGTAGCCTGTCTTTAATCAGACTAGAGAAAATAAAATAAAAAACGCATATGCTGCATAATGCGATATTCAAATCAAAGTTTCGTTCAAGGAACTCTCTTCCGAAAAGACGTTTTAAGTACGTATTTTATTTAATATTTACTCTCAAGTCGTTTAGTTATATTTATAATTAATTCGTTTTGCCTTACCTGATTAACAAGACATATACACATGTGTTCAGCTTTTAAATTAAAGCACAGTGCGCCGCAAAAGGAACACTAATTCTAGCTGATATAGTGTATCGGCAGATTTATTCAGTAGTTCCTTCGACTGAAACGATTTCAACCTCGCTTTTAGAAACGAACTGCTTATTTCATTTACATGTACAAATACAAACATCGAGCCATGGATTAATAAAAAATAGCAAAGGCAAATTTTACCCGGGCGACCGCCCCATTATTAGATCAGCTGAAAATGAGACACTTCTGTTCTTCTTTTATACCATTGGCTATTCTTGCATTTATAATTACTGTAAATAAAAGCTGGTTACCACGGTTATGAAGTTTGGTTTCTTCAAGCAAATGGAAAACGATTTTCTTTTTTTTAAGTTACCAATTTTACGAATCGCTGTTGTAATAAACATTAAATTAAATATGTCCGAAATGCTTTAGTTGTAATTCAGCCATATGAAACGGATGTAAATAAAGAGTACGCCATTCGAGGAAACGCCGCTATTTTAAAGTGTCAGATTCCTTCTTATGTCGCCGATTTCATAACAGTCGTTTCCTGGCACACTGATTCTGGAGAGTCGTACCATCCTGGATCCATTTTTGGTACATACGCGGAGGACACTGCCGTTTCATATCATTTTATTTCGCATGAGTGGCTCAAATTTCGTTCCTTCATTACTCGCTTATTCTACATTTTTATTCCTTACCGCACTTCTTTCGCACATGCAGAGGGAATTTTCGATTGATGCGGTTGCTCGCTAACAGTACTCATGTCGCTGTCGAAATGCGCCACTCTGTTTTACGTAATACCGTTTACTTTTCTGGAACTACTCCTTTTCGACTGTTGAATTAGCAAAGGATATTAGACAATTTAAATAATTCGTCATAGTCGAAGTGTCCCTTTCACTCGAATTCACATTTAAAAAGTAAATAGTTAAATCAATAAAATTTGTTCCTTATACATTAAGTTTTTTTTTTTTTTTTTTTTTTTTTTTGGTTCGTGAACATTGGAAATTCGCCCAAGAACTAGAGAAAAGACGAGAAAGAAAAGCAGATTTTTATGAGATATAAGGTAGCCAACAAAAATGTATCAAGGTTTGGATGTCAGAAGGAGAAGGAAGGGAAAGAATTAATGAAGCGCTGTAAGAAGTGGGAACATTGTTTGATAAAGGATTAGACATAAGATTGTCCCATTGAAAGCGAAGAGAATTCAAACATTACGTGATGAGGATCACATATAAAGTAGCTGTTGGAGGGATGTAGAGGACAATATAGAGATAGCGCGAGAGAGAACTGGAAAAGCGACGAAGGCTGTGCCCAAAGTGTAGGCGGCATATCGCAGGGACATTGGAACGACGCATAGAAGAGAAAGCTGAATGGACAGGTAAAGAGAATCCGGGTTAGAAAATGAGGAGTAAGAGTTAAACCACAATTTGTGATGCGCAGCAGTAGACAAAAGCATAATATTGATGGATGAAAATGTAGTAAGAAACCTGCCAGAAGAAAAAGATAGCCGAACTAATGAGTCAACTAACTCATTTCCTTCTATTCCGGAGCGACTAGGAATCCAGAAGAAAGCAATCTGGATTAAATAAGAAATGGAAGAGATCTTGAATCAAGGAACGTATAAGAAGGATTACGTAATTGATGGAGACTGGAAAAGTGGAAGAGATGCAATCATCACGCTGTGAGAATCTGACAGCATAAGGATATTTTTTTTTTTTTTTTTTTTTTTTGGGCGTATTGTGAGAGACACGTTAAGATCTGATAAAGAAAGGGAGAGCCATGCAGGAAAGCAACGAACTCGGCACAGAATATTGAACAGGAGACAAGTTCAAAGGTCAGTAATTTAAAGAAGGACCTACAAAGGCTGCGCCAACTCCACCTGATTCGTTGAAACGGCCATTTTAGATTGTAACGTGGTTAGAAAGACGAGAGTTTAGATTTTGTAAAAATTCTGATCTAACAACATGGTGTGGAATAGGTTTAGGGGAAACAGCAAAATAAAACCAGTTAATTAAGATGAAGGAAGGAGGAAAAATGAAGGAATATTATGGGAGATTTTCGTGAAATTGAAGGAGCCGGGCATACGACAAACTGAAAGTATTAAAAAATTTCGCAATTTTGCACATTAATTGAGGTTATTAATTGTCGCTTAATTTTTTGTTTTTTTTTTTAAGAATTCGGTGCATCCTTGTTTTAGTCTCCAGTGCACACAGGATATCGGAAAATATTTTGTTCCGAAGTGGGTTGAAAAAAATAAGAAAAGTCTTATTACTTACCTTGTTAATGATGAATTGAAAAGTTTTTATCGAAATTCGTAATTGCCTTGGGATCGTTTAGAGTTTAGATAGATAAGCAATGAAAAGTAACAGTTGCAAAATACGCAAAAATAACCATGCGCGAATCAGTGAAAAGTCTAAACACCGAGTTAAAAAATAATATTTGTGAGTGGTTTGTTGAGATCGAAATTGGAACTCGTGCAATAGTGAAAAACTAATACTATTATCTGCGGCAACAATCAGGGAGAATCGGAAACAGTGCAGCGGAGGCTGCAATGTAGACGACACATACGGAACAGAAGCACAAAGGTGTTTAACATTGAAAAAAACCACATTACAGCATTGCCGGTTGTCGAAAACGTCGAACTTTAGTTATATCAAAAAAAAAAAAAAAAAAAAAAAAAGTTACGTTTACCCTGTGTAAACGTATAAACACATTTTGTTCATACGTTGTGAATTTTTTTCAAAATTAACTGGAATGTAACACTTATTTTTAAAAGTTTTTCCATCGGTGTCGAAAAATATTACACTTGGTTGATTTTAGATGGAAGTGTGCGATTGAATCTGATTCATTGATTTTAGACTTCTGAAGAATTTTCGATACCGACACAAATTTTTCCGACTTTTTTGATTTCTGAGTATCTACATCAAATTTTAAATAGCATAAATTTTCCGATATAACATTTTGATATTCTAACAAAACAATCTCTTCCACAATTAAATACATACGCAAGATGAAACGCTGCAATGTTATATACAAATTGAAGAATGCTTGTAATGAAAGTATATATTAATATCATATTTCACGTTTATTTTATTTTGCTATTGTTTAGTATTTCACTTCTTTTTTTCTTTTTTTTTGGAAAACAAAATATTTATGCGACTGCACTAAAATAATTTAGAATAATCGCACTTTTTTCAATACTTGTTAAAATTTTATTAAAGTTTCTCTTTTTTTGAATAGAATTTTAACGCCGCACAACTCCTTCAGTAATTAGAAGCAAACGCACTACATATATTTGTGCGCATTAGACAACCGAAAATAAATTGCTGATAAACGCAGTATCGACATAGAAAGACACCTCTCAAACCTTTTGTCAAATATCTATTTGCAAAAGGGAGATTTTAAATTGAGTGAGAGATACCTTAACCAATCGCGTGTCGTGTATGAAAAAAAAGTGGCAGGAATAGGCGAGGAAAAGAAAAAAAAAAAAAAAACGGTTAAAACGGAATTGGTGATAGTGAAGAAAAAGGTGCGTATGGTTGATTGAATTCAATATGAACACTTGAAAAATGACAGAAAGTGCTATTCTAGTAATGACGGAGCTCGGAATGCGAAAGTGATAGTAAAGAAAAATACGTAGGTGACTGATTAATCGCATAGATCTTGTAATATCGCAGATCCCCGTGTATGACAGTCATGTATGAATGTGCATAGAACGTAACAGGAAAAGGAACAGGCAGAAGCTATTAAAGAGATGAGCGCTGCTAAATAAAACTACGAATGGTAAGAAAGACGCAGTTGATTGAAATGGAAGTCTGTGTGACTGTTACTATGAAAACTTTACAAAATGTAAGAAGAAACAGTGGGATAATGTTTATGACGAAAATAGAAGGAAGCGTAAAGTTGGTTTATAAAAACTTTACTAAAAAAAAAATAATAAAAAGGAGTGGTGGGGTGATGTTTATGGTGAAAAGGGGGAAACATAAAATCGACTCGAAGGGGGGGGGGATTTTGCACTAGTAAAAACCGATAAAAATTATTATTTTACTCTTGCCTCGATTTTGTCGGTAGGTGGTAACTTCAATTAATGTGCCGCTGCGACATACTATAAATTGATTAACACATTTTTATTCATTGCGAACGCCGTCTATGTAAACTGGGCTGGCGGTCGATTAGTAAAAAATATTTTTTTCCGCATATTAGTCGTTAATTGTACGGTAAATGTTGCACAGTTTCTATAAAGAGAAATATATGTAGAATACGCAGAGAGGTTCTCGAGTTTCGATTATTATAGAGATTTGCGAATTTTACCTTTTAAGATGCTTGTGAATAGGCATTTTCACGTGCGGCCCATTATCGCCTTTTTACATAAACCATGTTCTGCATTCACATTTACAGCCGTAAATTCGAGCAAGAAAATTTTACAGCGGATGCTTTCTTAAACCGGCGCGTTACCTCAGCGCCGTCTCTTCGTAGAGAGTCTATTGTACTCGAAGCAGTGCAGTTATTTTTACTTGTCTTGTGATTTATTTTTTTTAGTCGTTAGTTAAAGCCATTAACCGGCCACCGGAAACATTCGCTTATTGTTCTTTTCAAATTCGGCGGCAAAAATAAATTTCAGACTCGCTTACGAACCACTACACTGCAAAGGTCCCGATGATATAAAGGCCGTCACACTGCACGTGCTGTATTCACATGCATACGTGTATATTATATGTAAATGCATGTGTGCGTGAACTATGAGAATTATCATCGTAAAAGGATCATTAACGAAATTCACAGACGATTAATGGTGAAAAGTTTAAATAATCGGAAATTTATAATGGGGCCGTTAACATGGCCCGTAAATTACACTTTGTTAACCGTGTCGCTTTGCCGGTGATTTCTGTTCAGTGGTCGATCAGTTCTATCAGACGGAAGTAAATAACGAATATGTGATCAGAGGAAATGCAGCCATCTTGAAGTGTAGCATACCATCTTTCCTGTCCGATTTTCTTTACGTCATATCTTGGCAAGACGACAAAGGCGCCGTATTCGATTCTGTTGGTCGGCAAGATTCCTCCAAATCCGCCGATAATGACATCTTCGGTAATATACGCAGACAGCGCCCCCAGGCTCTGTCTGAAACGCAAAGCGCGCTTTACTATACTGAGAATGTGTTCTTTAATTGTCATAATAACCTTCGGAATGATTTTCCCGCTTCTGATTTTTTAATTATTCCAGTCGCAGACTGTGAAGAACGACAGAGAAACGACTTCCGGACATCCCGTGGCTCCAATCGGAAGTACGCGAGAAATTCCATCAGAGAAATATTACCCCGTCCGATCGATCGGCTTTTAACAGTCTCTACCGCTAAGAAATTTCTGGTGACATTTGCGTTCTTTTTTTAAAAATTCTTAGAATTGTCCCGGTTCAGAGAGAGGGGGAAAAATTAAATAACGAACGCCTGCAACGTAATTGCGTTATTAGTAGTGTGTATCATCATTAGACTACGTCGGTATTTTTAATGTTTTGTTCGAATTTTAGTGGTAGAACAAAATTACCAAACAAGCGTCAACGTCGAATACGTCATCAAAGGTAACGCGATCACGTTAAAATGTTCCATACCGTCTTTCTTGTCCGAATTTCTACACGTCATTTCTTGGGAAGACAGCAACGGTAATACATATCGGAATCTGATAAGCGATTCGGGGACGAATGACGAAATTTTCGGTAATCGATCTATCCTCATCGTGTGTACGTTATCGAACGAGAGATTTCATCCAGTTACTCCAACCTTCCTTCATTCCTCTTCGTAGCTTTCTATATCTTATCGACGAGCATGACACTGAGTATACACAGAGTTATTAACAAAAAAAATGTCATACAAAATTTGCGTCTCTAGTTAATTCCGCCTAGCTCTCCGCGCCCATTGTTCCTGGGCAAAAAGCATTTCTTTTTGTTTTGTTTTTGAACTCCCGTTTATGAAAATATATAAGTTATTGCGATGTTGCATATCGAGCGCGGATTTCTTCGTTTACGCGGGACGACCAGCGAGAATTAGGTTAAAATTTCACGAAATGGAGGTTTGCGTTAATTTTTCAGTCATTAAAAAAAATTTTAATTTTTTTTAGAGAATATTGAACGGCTGTCTGTTAAGATTAAACTTGTTAGCCACTTTCATTCTTGAGCCTTGTTATTCAAAAAGTCCGTGCTACTACCAAGGTATTATTTCTTTTTCGTAGCACCCCGCAGTATTGACAAAACCGCGATTAAAATCATCCCCCATCCCGTGGTCGTACGTAAACTGAAAAAGGTAGCGTTTTTGTAAATTACAAATTTCTAATGGTTTCATGCCATGTCACGGGAAAAAATACAAATTTTTTATCCGCATGTACGTTTAGAATTAAAATAATAATGAATCGTTTTTTGTTTGATTTTTTTTTATTTTTCGAATTTTAATTTCAGCCTCTGCATGTAAAAACTAAGGACTCCCGAAGCTGTTATTTAGGCTGTACAAATTCGGAAAACATAACTCCTTTTTACGCGGTTTGCAAATTTATTAATCTCAATCTTTTTTCGAGAAAAATGTCTTTATACAGCGTGCACATTTTTTCAAATGTTAATTAAAAGCTTTAAGCTGAAAAAAGGAACCGTGCAGCTTCTACAACTAATATTAATAAGATTATATTTTAAAAACCTTTAGGTTGCAAAAAAAAATTAAATTTATAAACGCACCGGTAAATGTTGATATTAAAAATAAAAATAACAAAAAACGAGCAAACCATTCACGTTTTTTTTTGTTTTTTTTTCTATCTTATTTTTCTCTTTCATCGCAAATCGTTGTAAATTATTCAGTCGAGAATTTGTGAACCGACCTGAACATTTGCAAGCAAAACAAAAAAAATCAGCGAAAAACTTGCACTTATGCTCACGATATTCTCAAGGATATTCATATTTACTTTTTGGACTAATAACGTCTGCTGCAAGCACTAAAGATTATAGTAAAGCAAGATACCCTCGACAGGTTAGTAGCAGTTTGCAACCGGGGGTGGTACGATTGGTGTCGCAGTAAATGTTAGTCTTTTTACCGATTTGAGTAAGTTGACTAATGCGATTATCGTTCGACGTATTTCCTTATTTAATTAGAATTATTCCTACAATAAAAAGCAACAGGCGCGACGTGGTCGGGATGTCTAAAAACGCGCGAATTGAATTCAAAGATTTTACCTATAAATCGGCTCGTACACAACCAGTAGCCCTTTTTTTCAAATCGTAGTAAAGTTCTTCGTTTATTCCTATTAATTCCTGTCCACAGTTGATGGCGTGATAGCTTTGTTCGCGGATAATAATTTCAATCAGTTCAGTGATTTTTCAAAACCAATTGGTTATTTATAACTTAATTTCGTTATAATTTTAATTTTATATTTTAATTATTTCATTATTTTTCATATAATTCGGATGTCGCGATGTAATTAATTTAAATTAATCTCGAAATTTAAGCAATTATTTGTAGAGTACTAGCGCTACAAGTAAATTTAATTAGGCGAAATAAATCTTTTTATTTGCTACGTTTTGGCGAAACGATTATTCATAGCTACACGATTATAAAGAAGGATGAGACTCCGAAACCCTCCCAGAATTTTGGGAATTGTTTATATTTCTTTCTTTTTTATTACTCTTAATTTTATTATTCAGAAAGAAGTGCTGAAATAGTATAGGCGGATAAACATGCCAAATCTGCCTCCACATTTTCTATCGTCACTTAAGTGATCCCACTTTGGTACCAAATAAAAAATAAAAAACTTTTTTTTTTTAACAATAAAAATTAAAATTATCGAATTGCGATTCTCCTCCAAATAGTATTAAAACACAATTTTTTATAAAATAAAATTAAAATATTTTTTTCCCCTCCGAAATAACACATGCGATTACCATAAAACAATAAACGTTTTTTAATCTTGCACGGGGGGGGGGGATTATTTCAAATTTTTCGATTTGGTGCACACATTGCGAAAAAAATTAAAAACTGATTTTATTGAGAATTCTTGTAGGTTTAATTTTTTAGTTTTTTTTATAGGAAAATGTTTAAATTAATTAATTAATATTCGAGATAAATTTTGAACTATCTGGTAACGATGAATAACGATATTTGATGACAAATGTCATTTATCAGCAGAGTTGCGGGCAACATTCGTAGTCCACGTAATTGTGAATACATGCAGTATTCGCATTCGAATATCCATGAATATTTACGCGAATCATCAATAAATATTTTTGTTTTTTACAGATTCGGTTGTTTTTTAAAATTTTCATTAATTCCTTCCTCTTTTTTTTTTTTTTTTCTTATGAATTTGTCTTTTATTTATTGTTTTTAACAATGTTCTCCCCAAGCGTATAAACTGCAGTAACCAGTCAATTCTTGACTGATATCCAGATATTTTTTTTTTTACCAATTTATGTTAGTAATTTCTTTAGTTTAAATTTTACGACTACTTTCCTTACAAATATGTTAGATATAAAATTGTAGAGCTGGCAGAAATTTTGAATCCCATTTTCAATAATGCTGGAAACTGTACACTAGTTAATGAGGATAGTGACGAAGATTAATTCTACTTAATTTTATGTAATCTCATTGACATCTTTGTGGTATAAGACGCATGTATGGTTAAAAAATCGATTAAATATATCAGTTATTATTAATAAAATAATATTCGTACGTCTAAACATAGAGTAAAAAACATCAGTTTTTAATTTTTTTCACAATGTTTTGCACCAAATCAAAAAATTTGAAAAAATTCCGTGCATATGGGGAGCATAAAAAATATATGTTTACCGTTAAAATTTGCCGATTGCATGACTGAAAGAATACAGTTGAAAAAAATATTTTAATTTTGTTTTATAAAAAATTAGATTTATATTTGAGAATCGTAAAAATATTTCATTTTCACGTCTTTTGCATTTGGAAAAAGATCATTTGTTAATTTTCATTTTTCCTGCTAACAAAAAAAAATTATAAAGAAAAGGAAAGGGTTTTTAAATAACTTGAAAAATATTCGGAAACAAGAGCTGAAAGTTGGTATAATTTTTTTTTTTTATTTAGCACCAAAATGATTCTCCGAGGGTCGGTAGAAACGCCGTGGTCGTAAATTTATCCGTCCATACCCTTTAGGCAATTAAGTGAATGCAAAATATAGCAAAAAAAAGTGACGAAATTGACGTAAAATGATTCATCGTGGTGGACACATTTAGTTTCGATAGCTTTTGATTGTTCCGCGAACAAAGCTACTATCCAAAACGCCCCCCCCCCTATTTGATTTTTATTCTTTGTTTTATATAACGATTTATCAACTTTTACTCGAATCAACGAAAAAAAGTCGTAAGTTGTACTGGCTTTTAAGAAAAACCTACATCTCATCGAAGAATAGTCTCTGGATTTTCAGACTTTAAAAATTATACGACGCGTTCATGTTTATTTCAGTGGTAAACCAAAACTATCGTACCGGCGTCAATGATGAGTACGTGATTAAGGGTAATCCGATGACGCTGAAATGTTCTATACCGTCCTTTCTGACCGAATTCTTGCAAGTCGTCGCCTGGGAAGACGGCAATGGACATGTATACCCCAGCATAATAGGCGAGTCTACAGCCAGCCGGGACATTTTCGGTAATACAAGTGTGCCTGACAGTGCCGACTCCCGCGATATGAACTCGAGCGTTTCTTATCCTTCCATCTTGCGATTCCACGATATATAATACCTACTCATAATGCAGTATTTACAGAAATTTCAGTCGCAGAACAGTCGCTCAAATTACTTTCACACCCCAGAAAAAAAAAAAAAAGAAAAAAAAAGGGGGACCTCCGAGGTTAATGTTAAAATTGAAGACTCGAAAGTCCATCGGGTGTTACAACAATTTTTCTCTTCGTCAAATGTTTTATTTTTCCACAATCGATGACAAATATTTCAAAATACGCATTTGCCGGAAGAAATTATACTCTTTTCGATAAAATCACGAGCCATGCTTAGTTGATCAATAACGAGTGTACGGGAACCGGTAATTGGATTTTTCCCCGGATCTTCTGCCGCGATGCAACAAAAGAACTTAAAAGATTTACACTCGGAATAATTGCCGTTAAAAAGAAGACAATCCGCCGACGATGGAGTAAAATTGTTCAAAGAGCTCATTAAGGAGAGACTGGAAAACGATGAAGTACGAGTCTGTAAACGTTGAAAATAACAAAATAGTGCGATTGTTGTAATGAATAGCAACGGAGGTGTGATGGAGTAGAGTGTCTAAATAAACGAAACTGATAATGTAGGTGAGTTGCGTAGTTGATTCTGTAGAAATATGTTCTTTTTGCGGCTTTACTCGAAGTACATGTGTATTTGTTGTTTTTGCGTATTTTCTTCCGAGACTACCGTGTTAATATGCTACTTTGCACAAGTTTGTTTTGTTTTTGTTTTTTTTCTAACGCTTTCTTGGCCGTTTCGTAGCCATTTTAATAGGTTCGTGCAGAACTACATTTCAGTTTTCTAGGTTAACGATTACAAGAACCATTTTGACACATTCTACGAGTAGTAACCGCACATCATCCGTGTGTAGAGTGGTACTCGGAGTTGGCGACGAGAATCCGCGTTTCGGCCTTTCGATCTTTCTTTGAAATCGCATGAATTTTTGTTTCACGACCCGAATTCTCGGTTTCAAAGAAACGCAAGATAAACTCTCCCTCTCGTATCTCGTTAACGTTTGAATTTTTTTTATTCCGAATCACGAGCAGAAGAATGTAAAATTTCTCCAATCTGAAACCGGGTAATCTCACTCGTTTGAATTCTGAAGCTGGAAAAGCAATTCACGCGTGACCTACATAATCTTACTTCAGTTTTACATAAGTCTAAATCTTCTCATTGCCGCCTATTTTAGATCAAGTGTTGCGACATTTTGTGAAATTTTTTAAGCTACACACTTTTTTTCAGATAGGAAACAGTTGAGAACGATGTTACAAAAATTTAAATTTTGACTGCAGAAATGACTTTGATAGTTCGAAAATGATTTTAGGTGATAGCCTGAAGTTCCTAGCATGCATTAGTGGGTTTGTTTAAGCAAAAGATGCGTGTAAACAGCGTAAAACTTGAAGTTGTGAAGAGTTTTTTTTTTCTTTTTTCTATTCTTAAGAACGGAAACCGATTCAAATACCACACCGACCATGTCAATGAGCATTCTAAATGATTACGGATTGTAGTTCAGACTTTAACGAATCCAATGGTGTCAAACATTTCTATTTTTACAAAAACTAGAATCAGTTAACTTTTTTCCAGTCGCGTGTTTGTCTATATTCCAAGTTTTTTTTTTTACTGTACGTAAATGTGTCGTTTATTTTGTATAATTGTCGAGTTCTTTTTTCCTAATTTTCGCGAGTTTTTGTCTAATTTCAAGTTTTTTTACAAGACGCAATCGTGTCGTTTTTTTCCTAAACTTCTATTTTTTTTTATTTTTTTTTTTTTTATTTTTTTTACTGATTTCGTTAATAAGTGTTTTTGTTTTTCTCTAGAAATAGAAAAATATCTAGAAATGTTGTTTACTTATTATATGTACTTTTTTTCAAATAAACGTTAAAATTACGGGGTTGATGTACAGCTTCTCATTAAACTAAAAATGAGCTCGAACAAAAGAAAAAATTCAATTTTGAAAATTTCGCATTCTAGCCGCACTTGTTTTCGTCTCTTGTACGCGTTTTACTACGAGAGCTCCCTCACCACACAATACCAGCGACCGTACATTTCATTTAGATATGGACTTTCTTAAGTGTTCCTCATTATTTTTCGTTCCCGGAAAAATAATAGTTTAGGTCAGTGTACGATTTTTGAGCTACACTGAAACGGTGTCATTCTTCCGTTTCGGAATTGATAGTCACTCTTGACATTTACAGCCCTCCGCGATATAGTTAGCGTCTTCGTTTTTTTTTAAGAGGTTTTTTTTTAAGAGATTTTTTTTTTCTTTTTTGTCTTTATAAGACCGGCTAAACCGATTTGAATTATTTCAAAATTATTCAACGGCAAAAACGATATTTTATTGTTGCGCAAACGATAAAAACCAGCTTCGAGTATTCCACTATAGTAGTAAGATCTCTGCCGTTTCTTGCTTAAAATTCCACTTTTTATTAAAAAATGTCATCTTTTTGATGTTGTTATTGAAAAAATTTTGCACTATATTTATCGTTTTCCTCGATACGCAGAAGTTATTTCGAAAGAATTCGATGTTTCTATGTAGGGGGCGGCAGTTAAACTAACGGAAGCATATGTTACGGGTTTAAATGTGAAATGTTTAAAAGTAAATGCTCGCGTTGAACTTGAATCTGGTTCAGACACCTAAATCTTGGTTTTACAGTGTCGTCGTCGTCTCATGCGGTTCGGAGATGTACACGTGCAAATCTCTTGCCCTGGCAATAAAACATAACAAATTTGCATCTGTTTGTCGCTATTTTTATACCATAAGGTTCTCGTTTCTATTAATGTAATAAAATTTCCATGTAACTTTGCTATTACTAATAATACCATTACTACCACTAATACTACTCCTAATACTACTACTACCCTTGTATGTAACATTGTTTTCGACATGGTTCACATTTAGAAGCTTTCGATATTAAAATAACTGGATATTATGACGGTCTTTATTCCAATAGCACCAGAATATGTTTTATTATTAGTATTACATTGCACTATTATAATAATAATAATAATAATAATAACGTTGACACGGCTGCAATTGTTTGATTTATCGCATTTCGGTTGCAAACGCAGTTGTGCAACAGGACTATTTGATTGAAGTGAACAACGAACATGTAATTAGAGGGAACACGGCCATTTTGAAATGTTTCATTCCATCGTTCGTGGCTGATTTCGTAGTCGTCGCATCCTGGTCAGACGATACCGGCAACCAATACAGCGCTCAAAACAATGCCGCCGACCGCTTTGGTAGTACTGATATAGCGAAATCATTTTTCCGACTATCACCACCGGTTCCGCTTGGACATTTGCAATCGTGTCTAGCGGAATTTTTAAATCCGCGCAAAAATTGATTATTAGTTTTTACGTATCGCGTGTCCTTCTTTTAAAAAGTCCAACAGCCTCGAAGAATTTATTTAGTGAAATATTAAATGTAAAAAATTCTGAAAATGACATCAAAATTCTCGAAATTTATTACGAATAAAGTCTTGTAGCGTTGGTTACTTGAAAGTACGTTGAAATGTTTAAATGATTAAAAAAATGAAAGTCTCTAATGATAGTCCTTTTTCTTATTGTTATTAAAAATTTATTATTTGTAGAACAATTTTTCACCCCGACTCTCTCGTGGATATCTGTTAATAATGTGATAATTTAAAAATTATTAGAAACGATACACCGATAAAGCCGATCACTGTCGCAATAATTTACCTCCATTTTAATTTGAACTTCTTTATGGTACAGATTTTCGGACGATTTTCGTTAGTAGGACAGAAAATATTTTATAGATTACTACGATGAAAGAACCGGTTCATTATGAATAAAGCTTTATTTATTTTTTTTTTTTTTCTTAGCAAATGTGCGCCAACACAAATGACTGGTAATTCGATGATGATTGGCTTTCAGGGCGAATTTTTTTACGTCGGAAATTAAAAAAAAAAAAAAAAGTAATGAAGATGAGAAAATACTATAAGAAGAAGTCGGAAGCCCAGAATATAAAGAAGGCGAAGAAAAGTAAACGGATAAGACGAAATCGATTACTAGAAGTGAGCTACGGTGTTACGAAGGGTGCAGAGTGAGCTTTCGGTGCAATGTATAGAGAATTTTTGGACTACGTAGATGGAAAAGTGAAGTTAGATTGAAAAAAGAAAAAATAAAAGTCCCCCCCCCCCCGTTGGTCGTAGAAGATCGAAATTTAAAATTTTAATAAATTGGATTAGAAAAGAGTGAATAAACCTACTGAGGGTAATTAAACCACTGAAATGGAGCAGACTTCAAAATTCACTCACAGTGACGCTTTATTTCAATAATTACCGCGTGGAAAAACTTTTTTGTTGCTCTAAAGTATAAAAGTGACCTCTGAAACATTAAAATATTTTTGTATTTTTACGCTGCTGTTGCTGTTTTTGTCTAGTTTAAAATAATAACAATTATGATATTGCACAAAGACGAAGTTTTTACTGAAATTTGCGACACGTGAAATACGTCATAGAATTATCTGGTCCTTAAAACTCTACATATAGGAGGTGTATATATTTACAATATTGGTTACTTTTACGCGCGAATCATAGAACGCGTATCCTCTGCCGAGGAGATAACTCTATTCTTGATATTAAAAAACATGAAAAATTGCTATAACTAAGCGGTACCGGTGTTGATGTCTTTTTTTTTTTTTTTTTCTTTTCACTAGTGCAGTTAAAATAGTGTACATCCATCGAACACGCGATTTCCTAATTTCTTGTGTTCCTCCAGTATTTTCCGGCCTTTCTTATTTATGTATTTATTTTTTTTTTTTATTATTTTTTTTTTTTTTGTGCGCTCGCTCGGAGGCAGTGTTTCATACTTGTGTAGCAGAGTGAATTTCTCTGCATCCATCCAAAGACTTCTTAACGTTATGGAAGATATTATCCGAAATTGGAAAATGGTACAATTAACCGGTGTTTTTATTTGTTTTACAAGTTGTAAATCAGTATTACGAAGCGGAAGTGGTCTCGGAGTATGTCATTAAAGGGAATACGGCCATTTTGAAATGCAACATACCGTCCTTTGTGGCTGACTATGTGTCCGTGCATACTTGGGTTTCTGATGGCGGAGTCGAATACCACCGCACGAATGATTACAGTAGCGTATAAATTTCTGTTGCCGCCATTATTACCAGCGTGTGTTTTAGATGTCGATCGATACACAGTGCGCCGCTCTCCATACCATACGCGCGCGTCTTCCTACACGATTATTTCCTAAAATTTCTTTAATTGCAGATGTTTTCCGCAGAACTCTGTGTACCGTTCGTAAATTAAGGAGACGACTGAAATTCCCTAAAAGAAAAAGTTTTTAGGTATAATTTCAGAAAAGTCTGCGTTCGCTATTAGAATTATCGCTAATCGTCCAAAAAATAAACGCGGTAGCACGTTGAATTGCACTA
This sequence comes from Icerya purchasi, assembly GCA_039619475.1. NCBI lineage: Eukaryota > Metazoa > Arthropoda > Insecta > Hemiptera > Monophlebidae > Icerya > Icerya purchasi. Next base: position 171,801,082 of record CM077116.1, on the reverse strand, counting down.
TCACTAGAGATGATATGCGGCGAGAGGAATTATGCCATTTCTCAGAAATACCATTTTGAAAACCACACTGGTGGTTACTTTGAAAACGGTTTAACGGGCAAAAAAATTATGTCCTTTTCGAGCAAAATCACTGGATTTGTTTCAACCGAATGTTGTCTGAAAAAAATGCAAAGTAAAGGAATTTCTAACAAAAGCGATTTCTCAGACTGCGCCTTAACCTGACTCCCGGGATGTTACACAATTGAAAATAAGTAATAAAAATAACGAGTCGTAAGAAAATTTTCAAATACACAGAAAAAGACATATAAATGCAACTCCTCTAGAGAATCATCTGGAAAATGGTATCCGGCGGTCACCGTAATTGTTACTTTCGAATGTTGCAAAACTGAAGGCTAGCGTCGCGATTATAAAAGCAACGTCGTTTCTCGCAAGATCACCTTACAAACTCATCACAGCACTCTGTTATTACGTTTCATTCGTTCATTACGTTTTTATTTCAATTTCATTTTAAACCGCGAAGACATCTGAAAAAGCCCCCCCCCCCTGTCATGATTTCATCGAACTACGAGTATTTATTTCGCGATTACGAACTAAGACGTCAGAGAGTCTAAAAACGCTGATGATTGATGTGATTGATTGGGCAACGGAGATTCGGCTGACAGTATTGAGATCAGCAGAGACTATGGAGAAATCTGTAGGAGTGAAAAGGTTAATCAAAAACATGTTATTATTATAATTCGACGTGCCGGATATATTTATTGAATAATACGCACACCGGATACAGTGTTACTTTATACGGCATATACACGTATTTGCTAACCTTACGCGCACGTTATTTCCCCGAAGGAAAGTTCGCGTAAAAAAAAAAAAAAAAAAAATTAATTAAAAATCTATTCTATTTCTTTTTGTCTCTCTGTGGCCCCTCGTACGTTTTTAAAGTTTCCTCGTCAAATAATTAATATTCTCCTTCATCCAGTTGTGGATCAGACGTACGAAGTTGATATTCCGAAAGAGTTTGTTATTCGTGGTAACAGTGGAATTCTAAAATGTAACCTCCCATCTTTCATCTCGGATTTCGTGTATGTCGAAGCTTGGCTATCCAGTGACGACGGATCCGTCTATCAGTTATACGATGGAACCAACTACGGTATCGTCAACGTTAAACTTAATAGATTTTTCGCGAGTACCACAGTGTTTTTCCTATCACTTTAAACTGTTCTTCATTATCATCCGTGTCACCTCTCTCCTGGACATCCTTTTGATGTAAAATTATTTTTATTCGCTGGAGTTGTTAAAATAATTTAACAAAAAAAAAAAAAAAAAAACTGAAAATCAGAAAACCAATTACAAGAATGATTGTCTAACGGCAAAATAGCGGAATTTTTTAAAACATCAATAATCAATAGATGTTTAAACATAATAAATAAAATTCAAACACAGTTGTATCCGCAATTTATTTATCAATAATCAAATTTATTAAAATATCTCATTCGCTTTAATAGGCTACGACTAGAAGAATATAACGCGATCTTCTTCTGTGAAGATACCAACTTATTTTAATTCCCGATTCTTTTCAGTGCCATGACCGTTTTCGATTTTAGGCTCATCCATAGACTTCATTACTTGGCCCAATTACCGGGTCAAAGTTATTATCTGGTTACTATCTTTAATTTCGTAATAGTTGACGTGTCTTTTATTCTTGATTATTCTAATGTAGCGCATGTGTCGCCTCTAGATAATTAATGCTTTCAAATCTGTAATCAAATCTTTGCGAAAATTTTTCGGTACTCTTTTGCAAACTTGATTGAGGCGTGTCGATATTATTACGGATGTCGGTGTTATTTAAAGTTAAGCAAGTTTTAAAGGTGCGATGTTGTTTCCAACTCCCCTCCTCTCTGGATTTTTTAAATGAAAATCCGATCGATTAATAATTAGAGCACTGTTGCTTAGGTTCCACTACGGCTGTTTTTTTGCTTGTTTATTTTTCTGACTCTTAAAAACCTTCACCTAGAAACAATGTGAGGTAAGAATTATTAGGGAGTGCAAGTATACGACAACCTTTTTTACACTATCATCTGTAAACTTTTAACGACAGCGGCAGAACACCAATTTATATGGTTTTTCGAAAATGGAAGGAAATATCGATTATTATGCATGCATTGCATTGCTTCGAATGTTGCGAAAAATTGTTCTTCAATCGACTGCGCTGACACTGTAATTAATGGCGCGCAGTTATTTGGTTGACCGTCAAATTGACCCAATACAAAGTATCAAGCTAAAAGACAAATAGAAAGGAAAAAAACAACCATAGATGAAACAATTTTTAAGTACCAGTTACATTGTAATTACACTAGTGCCGATGGATCGCTACCGCCACCACCAGCAGTGATTTGTGTAAATGTATATGAGGTGCTGGGAGTTACGGCTATTACTATTACACCAGGGCGCTTTTTTTCTCTCTCCCTAATCACAATGATAATGAACTTTGACAACATCGACATGTAAAACTTGAGAAAACAATTTGCTTGTCGACCTAACCTTTTTTTTATCAGTTCTCTGAACCTTTTCTTTTACGGTCGTTCTTATCATCGGCATTGTTTTATTACTACAACATCCATCCCGCCTTTCATCCCATTGTTTTTCGTCGTCTTTTGCAGTTACAACCGATTTCTCAAACAACTCATTGCCCAGTGCGCCAATGAACGATTTTCATCCGGTTGATAAATAACGCGAGTTTGAATGTCACCTTCATTTGGGTTTGCTTTAATATCTTTTTTTTTTTTTTTTTTTTTTTTTTTATTTCCCTCGATGTATCAAATTCTGCGAACAGTCAAAAACGTACTTGCGAGATAGGCTGTGCATCATAGGCGAGTCCCCACGTTAAAGGTAGTTTTTTTTTAGTTAACTGCGATTCATCATGATGATGAAGCCTAATTTCCTGGTATCAAACTACAAATTCTGAGATTGTTTCACTTCACGCCTTAGCGGTGTAATAATTTGTCCGCGTGTATCATAGCATTGCAGAATGTGTTAATCCGAATATTTCTAGGCACTCTTTCGTTAACTAACATTGAAATGTATTAATAAATTCTACAGTGATAAAACCTCTACATAATTTATTTAATTAATAAACGCGCGTTATTTTATAATACTACTTGCTGTATTTTTCGTATACTATATTTTTATACTTGATATATAGAGTTATCTTTCTATTAATTATAATTATTATATAATTAGATTATTAATCGTGTAGCGCTAATATATGGAAAATTCTGCGTGTAAACAGTTGTAGATCAAGTTTACGAAGCGGACATTTTAAAAGAATTTGTCATACGTGGCAACAGCGCCATACTTAAATGCAGTTTGCCGTCATTCGTATCAGACTTTGTCTATGTCGATGCTTGGCTATCCGATGGTGGCACTGTCTTTCAACTGAACGAACAGACCAATTTCGGTATCTAATTGAAATGTGTTTCTTTTTTCTTTTTTTTTTTTTTAACCTTACGAGACACAGTGTCTTCGTTCTATCATCATCTTCCCAATTCATGTTGTTCCTTCTTACTGCCTATCGACTACTGCTGATATATGGAACTAAACATTCGAGGATATTCGATTTTTACGATAAAAAGGATTTTTAAATAATTCGACATGACTGATGAAAATAGAGGGGGCACAGCCTCGTGTAACTCGGTCTAAAATTTTTTACTCTATCGCAGATTCCCGTCTGTGAATAACAATCTGTTTTAATTATAACCGCGTTTTCTCCGTTTAGAGGGGTTCCGAATTGTGGATGAATTCTACTTTAGTTTTCTGTGTGTGTGTGTGTGTGTGGAGGGGTATCGGCTATTAATAAAACTAAATTTCTTTCAGTACTTCTAAGGTATTAAAATTGAGAAGTTAAACGGAATTAGATAAAGATGATGACTTTTCTGATTTAGTGGTAAATCAACAATACGAAGCGGAAATATTGACGGAGTACGTAATTAAAGGTAATACGGGTCTGTTAAAGTGCAGCATACCGTCTTTTGTAGCCGATTTTGTTCAGGTGGAGTCCTGGATAGCTGACGACGGCACCGTGTACCCGTATCAGACAAAAATCAACGATTACGGTATCTTAAAAGTGTCCATAATAACAGTAATAATAATAGTAATAATAAAAGAATACTCTAAAAAAAGTGGCAAAAGTTTAATTTGTTGTCGTGTGTAAATGTCCCCCACGTTCCCTGTGTTCCTTAAATAAATATCGTATCACCTTTAAAAACTGACAATCACTAAAAGTACCCAGACACAATAATTTTTTCATTATAGCTTGATAGTAGCCAAATAGTCATCGTCAAGCCGAAACAAAACAAAAAAAAAAAAAAAAACCCCGATAGTAATTTTATCAGGCATTCAGCTAAACGTTAACAGGGCAATTTCTGGATTCCGACTCACCACTTGTGTACAATGATACATACGATATTTTGCTTAAATTATTTTTATCGCCATTTTCTCTTAATCATCTAATTTGACAGTTATTTACTTATAAATTTTTTTTGCCGAATTTTAAACTACACATTTTATTAAGAAATTACGACGTAAACACTTTGGTTTCGGAAGCTGTTTCCGGATAGTTTTCGGAAATAATGTATGGGAACTTGAATTAACGCATTGTAAATTGAACTGAGTGAATTACTAATCGATATACATATATATTCAGACATACTACCACGGAGAGTATAGTTCATGTAGCTGGATGCTACGAATGTTAAAATCATTTAGAAAAAGTGAAAACCGAGCAAACGTATTAAAAATACACGACATAACAGATTATTTTCTCGTCTAAGTTAGAAACAAAAGTTGTACAAAAACTGTTTTTCTATTCTTTGACTGTATTTGGATTTTGTTGCGATCTACCTTAGCATAATTGAACGAGAGATCGAGAAAGTTTTTAATATCGCACATCTCGTCAAAAGATAGCAGTAACATGCACTTCTAAAGTGATATCGGAGGATTATTTTATGAAAAGCTTCCTCTGAAAATCCCTGTAAAAAATGATTGGAACAATGTTATTTAGTGTTGTATTTTTTTATCACCGTAATGTCCTTAACGGGTATCCCCTAACACGTTCAAACATTCGTGTTAACATACTGCGATGGGTTTTTCTAAGTTTTCGCAAGTGTGTTGTTTCCTTTTTTTTCCTGCCTCTTCAATATCCTGCATTTCTCTTGTTTGTTCTAGCTTTTCGGTAATCAGTATTTTCTTTTGGTTTAGATTTACCGTAAACTCTGACGATTTCTTATTTCACCCACACTGATTAATTATGATTTGTAATTCTTTTTGTACATCATGACCATTTTTTGGTTGGACCCTCTAAAGGCAAGCTACAACCAATCACGGTAGTATCTCTGCGAGGTCCAGTGATAATATGATGATGGTGTGGAATCTCCGATTACCCGTATTATTATACCGATGATTAAACTTTACGACAACTAGATTGTAGCCAAATGGTTTATTGTCAAGCCAAAAAAAAAAACAACAAAAAAAAACAACAAAAAAAAACTAGAAGATTTCATTGTACGGAATACTTTGACGTCTAGAATCTCTCCGTAGAATTCAACAGTGCAAATTATCATTCTATTTTGCAACATTTGACTATTCTGCAGTGGGTTTATGTGAGTTAGACGAAGGAAGGTCCGTGTTAGTTGGAGCGTAAAAAATTATAACATGGAGAGAAGAAAAAAAAGAAAATGACGAAGGTGATGGAGAACCTTTTAGGTAAACGACTGTATTTTTTTTAGCGTGATTTTAGTTGGTTCGTTTTAGCGACGTTCACAGCTTAAATTCCTTTTGTCTCTCCGCACGCACTTGAAAACAATTTCAAAATTGTTTTACTAACTAAAAATCTTTTGCTTCAAATAAATAATTTTTAAATTGTTTCGCGTACTTGCAAATAATTTAAAATTAATAATTTAAAGTTAATTATTAATTTAATGAGTATAACAATTGAACTAGAACACATCGATACAATACGATACGATACGATACAATACGATACAATACGATACGATACGATACGATACGATACGATACAATACGATACGATACGATACAATACGAACGAAAGCAGCTTAATGGAATGAATAAAAAAGAAAAAAAGCAAAATAAACTGCCGTGATTAATTCGAATATTTACCGAACTTAGGAAAGGATTAAAAAAAACAAAACAAAAGGATATCCGTTAGTTCGCGAGCAAGCTGCTTAGAGATTTAAAATTTGAGGATGACTGACCCACCATTTAAATTTTTGGCCATTAAACGGAACGCAATTGGAACAGTATAGATAGACTGTGAACGTAACTACGAATACATTCTTTTTATTGCTTATTGATTTATTTCGACTTTTCAACTACAATCGATACTGGCGCAGCGATTGCATTATAATAGCAATTTCGCCAAACAATATATATACACACTTCATCAAATTTTACTACTGTCTATCGAAATAATAAAAGCGCATTCAGTTGTTTGCTGTTTTTGTTTATAGTGTCGCAATTTAATTAGACCAGAAACTATAGTTTTATTTCTATTTGAAAAATAATTGTTCTCCGTTCTTGTTCCTGGGTTCTTGATCCGATTTCGCAATTCCCGTTATTTTTGTTTTTATTTGTGAAGCATTGTCGAACTGTTCTTTTTTTAGGGAACTATAATCGGCATTAAAATTATTTTTTCAGAGCTTCAGCCAATTGCAGTGTTGTTTTATCGTCCATTTTCTATTCGAATCTTCTTTAGAGAAATTAGAAAAAATCGCTTCCGTATTTATTCTCTGTGGTTTGTAAATAATTAGCACGACACTGCATCGTTCTATAAAAGGAAAGTAAATAATGCTCGATAAAGAACAATATTGAATTTCACTCTCTGCACAATACGCGAGAACAGTCTCTGCTCGATCATATCGGGTATAACTAAAGTATCCGATCCTCAAAGCTAATTCGTGCGTTAATAACCCGGTTCATTAGTGCACCCAGCGAATTGGTAAAAATTCGCACTGATATCAATAATAAAAGTTGAAGAATGAAAAAATCGCTCCATCGCGTCTCTAAAACGACCACTTAAAAAGAAAAACTAATAGTAATTGTCGTGAAGTACATGTGACTTACTTTTGGTCAGACTCATATCCTTCCTCCTTTTCTAACCAATTTTCCCTTTATCTTTCTATTCAGCCATATATTCCAGTTAATCCTTGGTTCCATGAATTTCCGTCTTTGCAGCGCTATTTTATTTCCTCTTTATGTCGATTGCGTTTCGATCATAGTTTGCTTCCTTCATCTCGCTATCGAGTTTCACTTTCAGACTCTCCTTACTGTCCGCTACATCCTCCAAATGATGCCCACGAATGTAATTCTAACCACATACTTTTCGAATGTTCCACACTGTCGTCTGAACGTTTCCTTCTTTACTCTCCACTTCTGAGACTTAATATTCCTGCTCCCTATAGTGCTGCATCTGTTCTCTCCTTTCCTTCGTTAACTGTTGTCGCTCCCCTTGTATCCTTCATTGATGCGATATCTGACCGCGTACGCGAATCTGAATAATTAATTCAGCAATACTTTCCTTTCTTGTCGAACATGGGTCAATGCTCTTTGTCAGCGAGTCCAGAAAAAAAAAAAAAAAATACTTTCGCGTTATTAAAATTATAGTTTGCGTAACGAAATAATTTATTTATTTATTTTTTTTTTTTGACATTAACCTTATGCAAGTGAACATTTTTTTTTTTTTTTTTTTTTTTTTTTGAAGTATCGATGTACGGTGGCAGGGTTCAAACCAGGAGGTCCTGCCTGGATGAAGCACCATTTCATAGACGTGATTAATTATCTGAATAAATAAATATCAAAATTTAAAAATAACGCCCGAGACTAGTTTGTCGTTATCACGATTTGTTTATATTTTACGTTAAACACGGGGGATCCCTTATCGGCTGAAATTTATTTAATATAATAAAACTGATAATTAATTTTACAATTTATTTAGTTTTATAAAATTATTTAAAAATCGATTCATTAATATAAACTTTCGTATAGAATATTATTTTTATTTTTCCTCCTTATAGTTCTTTCCTTTCCATCTCCAGATATAATTCCTGTACTTCAATCTTCTCTAAGCTCTATTTCTCTAATCGTCTCTCTAAATAACCCTTTCCATAATTTCTGTAATTGTTGGGTCAAAGCCGCTGGCGCGCCCAAAAGATAATATATAAAATAATATTATTATTATTTTATATTTCAAAAAAAAAAAAAAACAAAGGAATATTATTTTTATCTTAATTTTTATTTTTGGGCCCGAATAGAATATTATTATTATTGTTTACCCGTTTTATATCTGTTTATTATTATAAATGAACATGAATGTTCGAAACTAGTTGCGTATTATTTTTAAATTTTCATATTTCGCCTATTTCAATTTAATACATCAGTCGCTTATTTATGTTTATTTTCGGAAATGATTAAATTAAATAATAAAAAAAAGAAAAAAAAAAAAGAAAGAAAAACAAACAGGATGTAGATCTTAAAGTAGTATTATTTTATTCCGTAGCTTCAGTTTCTTTATTATTATATATTCTGCTTCCGTTCTTGGTTGTTTTATGTTGGTTTTTTTATTTTAATTTAAACATACGTTGGTTTCAAACTGCGGTTAAGTCATGTTCCTATCCCTCGAATGACGACGGTGTTCCGATTAATTCATTCGTAGCACAGACTTTCACTATGCTACTACGGATGGGCCGACTCAAACATCCTGCGCACCTGCGACGCTAAGGGTAGGATAATAAATGAACGGGGTGTGTACAATTAAGAACGGCCATCGCTAAAAATGTATACACTTCTTCGCTAAAAGTCAATTCATTTCCCCTGCGAATTGTCCTATTCATGCATCGTGAACTCTTACAATTAGTACATTGTACACTTTTTCGTAAACGAATTCGCAAAATTATTCAGTAGTTCTGTGTGCGGTGGTTCTTAAAAGTAATTGTTCTTTCGGCGCTTTCCGCGATTATTACAACACACGTGTGCTTGCGTGCAGCTTTAGTTCCGGATAATACTTCGTATGAGTCATTGTAGTCTGTGCCCCCCCCCCGTGTTGATTTTTTAATTGAATAGGTCAGAAGTGGCGCGCTCTTCGTTGGTAAAATGTTAATGTGTAGAGAGAATTCTTTTAATGTCCCCACCGTTCCGAGAATCATTTTAACCCTATTCTAAACGTTAAAAATCTGCCTTAAACTCAATTCGTTAAAGAAAACGAAAAAAAAAACAACAAAAAACGCTACAATGAGTGTACGTATATAATTGTTACGTAGACTCTTGCCATATTCGCAGTAAACGGCTTACTTCAACGTGGGGTATTATGCTTAAATTGTTTACAATTGTCGGGAAAAGAAAAAAACTTTGCTTAATACAATTAATTTATTAAAAGTTACTACGCCACCCTTTTAATTTTATTACGAAACCGTCTCAAGTATTGAATATTTTGAAGTAATAACGCCACTGTTGAACGCGATATTTAAGTTTTAATACTAAGGAATTTAAATCAATAAATCAATTAATTAATTTAATAAATGAAACTTTTTTAAAAAAATAAATAGGCGTATTAAGTACTTACAAAATCTAGTTGAATTCGTATGTGAATGAATCAATTGCTATCATTTTCATATTGCAGACATTCGACTGAACCGCACCTCAGTTGGCTTCGTGACTTTAATGTTTTTTATCCTCTTCATTTAGGATACCGTTGTTTTATTCATTTTTAATGTTTAAATTTCTTCAAACAAAAAATGTATTATTTAAATTATTATGCCAGCATGTTTCGTAGTAACATACAAATGATGAAAACTTAAAACTATAATTCAAAAGCGATATATATATATATATATATATATATATATATATATATATATATATATATATATATAATGGACTCAACATTGGCGAAGCACAAAATTTAGTTTATGTTGGTTTTGTAAAATCTGTATTGAAATTCGGCAGTTTACATCTTTAGATTGAGATAAAAAAAATTATAGCATTAATTAAACGAATCATTTAAAATTCTCAATTCCAGCTAACGGAATAATGAAATATTCAGTGGTAACAGTGGCACAAGGGAAAATGGCAGTTTATTATTTTCTAAACAATATAGTACCACCGGCAAAAAATAATAAGACATTTAATGGACGTCTTAAGCTTTCACAGCGCCGCCCAAAAAGATACCAGTCTATTGTTTTCAAAACTACTTTTTTGTTTTTTTTTTATTCGTGTTTTCCAGCTAAATACATTTATAAATGGATTGCGAAGGGTCCTCCGTCAATGGCTAATGAAAAAATGTATTCCCCATATAACCAGAATGCTGTGAAAATACAGTCGAAAGATCAACCATTGCAGCGTGTTGGAAAAAGCTTCTTCCAAATTTTCACGACTGCGAGGAAAAATGAAAAATTAAGCGTATATTATATTAATGAAGGGTTTGAAAGATACGGTTAATGAAGAAGTGGAATTTACGAGTTTATGACCAGCTTGTATTTCTACAAAAACTTAAGCGAAAGAAGTCAAGCCAGAAGTGCTTGCGAAAAAAATTAAACTGCAATCAATAAAATAGTCTATATCAAATGTTGTTTGCCTACTACCTGAACATTGAAAAATGTTTAAAATTCGAACGAGCACTTGACGCGCGACGGAAGAACTCTTTTTACAAATAGCCTAAGAAAAGGAAATAACCTATTATTTTTGGGAACAGATTAGCGATTATTCAAAAATACGATATTATTTCAAATTTTTAGTTAATTTATAATGAAACTTTATTAAAGAGACCAATTTCGAATCACGAATCGATTAAAAAAAAGAACGCTGTTAATTTTGCCGTTTCAGTTCTTATCGCTTCATAACACCTATAGAAAAGGATATAACATTCCCCAAAAAAATTCGGAGAACTTATCCAATTTTCTGAAATCGTAAATCACTACTACAAAATGTATTGCAATTTAATTCGAATAGTATGTTTTCTGTTTAGACTTTATTCATCGGAATTATTCTTCTCAATTTTTGTTTCCGGAATTTCTTTCTGAGCAGAGCAGCCACCCAACATTGGCGTTGCAAATTCAATAAAATTCATCGACCCTGTATTTTCTTATTTGGTTCTCTTCTCTTTAACTCATTTTTACAATATTTCTTGCTATAGGCGCCGTTAACTTTTTTTCAATTGCCTAATTCCTCCCACTCTGTACAGTGCCGTATTCCTTTCCGTTTCATTTTCCCTCCATACCCACCTTCACAAAATCGTTAATAATACACGATGATTCTTGCAAGTCAAGCTTTTCCGACGAATTTTCGGGGTTTTTCAACGGTCACACCTCTTAAACACTGCCCCGTAGTTGGAAGAGAAAAAAATCGGAGGATGCATTAATATTTGTTTTCATTGTCCTTCGTTCTCACGCAGTATTATCGGATTTCGCGGTACAAAAAAATACGACAGAAATGCAAGGAGAATTTACACTTTTGATATTTTGATATTTTGATATTTTGATATTTAGTTTGTTTTTTTTTTTTTCAAACTTTTCAAGAATCAGTATAAACTATCAGTTCCGATGAGGAGCTTAACTTTTGAATAAAATTTCGCTAGATTATTTACCGGTTTCCATGGAAAACATTAGTGTCGCGTGTCAAAGTAAAAATAACTATGTTCCATGCGCGGAAATTAATGCACACAGCAACTCGTTCATCGTATAAGTATTTTGTCTTCTTCCGTGTAACTTCTTGTTCGTCGTTTATTATTATTATTCGTCCGGCGAGGAGTAGCGATCGTTGTGCGAATTGACGAGCGTAATCTGCTTCGTCAAATGTAATGGAGTATTCGAATCTAGTCGTAGTCAAAATGAAAAAAAAAAAAACAAAAAAAACTCTTCGTTTCGTACTGTGATATTTGTATGTTTGTAAGTCGCAGATTGTCTGTTCACAGAGAGATTGCCTAAAGTTATATATACTTTTCGCATTCTATTAATGGCCGTGATACGAGTGAGATGTGAATAGAAAACGGAAATTTGCAGAAAATTATATTATTCGTATCGCGAGGCGGTACGTGGCGCCGGAACCAAATTTTCGTCTGGAACACCAGACGTGTGTCGATAGTTAGACTGGTGACAATTGGGATAGGTCAGAGAAAAGAGGGACCCCGATGAAATTGTAACAAGTGGCGCGTCCCACTACGAAATCCCTCGCAATATAAACATAAATAAAATATAAATATGTCGAAACTGAAAATACAAGTAAATATTCGATGTGTATATATGTGACGTTCTGTGAAAAAAGGGACCTTATGTCTGAAAATATTGGTTTTCTTTCTTGGTCTAAAAAGTTTTTTAGAATAAAATGCACTAGGTAGGGATTTTCGCAAACGTTTATTTAATGCCTTAAAAAGTACAAAACTGAATTTTAAAAAGTGAAAAAATATCAAAAATTCAAAAAGAAAATCGGAAACTTAGTTCATTGCGAATACCGAAAATTAAACATTTGAGGGCCACTCGAATAGAAAATGTTTTGAGTACAATCATAATCATAGTAGAAGTCGCAGCTGCATCCGATTCGGCCATTTGAAAGCACTGCTAGTAGAATTCACGTTAACGTTTTGCACAATCAAGACGAGCAAGTTTCGATTTTAATTTGTCCTCTCTAGCTTCTGTGTTCATTTCTTTCAAGGCTTTCTGGATAACAATCGAATTTTGTTGGCATGTATGTATATCATCAGCTGGCCGGATCAGAGAAATGTAATCATAATGACGTGCCCATATTTTATAAAGTATTTTAAGCGTGATATATTATCTTCCGGAAGACATACTTCAGCAAAACGACGATAAGCAGTGCTCTTTGTTTCGCTAGATGGCAATTTCATTACTAATCTCTGATTCTACCTGGAGGAAGTGATGCAGCAAAATTATCTGCAAAGTTTTTAATGAATTCAACGATACGACTGATTGACTCTACAGACACACAACACCCGATCTACGTCGAGATGGTTTACCCCTTAGTTAGTCCATGTTTACGCTCACGGAAGCCAAAATTTTCATAATGCTTAATTAAAAGTTTTATAGCGTTCAATTCGGATTTCGTAAATGAAGCGGGACATTTTTTTTGCAAATGTACGCGCCGTGAAACACGCGAGTAATTTGTAATCGTTCAATGTCACTCACGAGACATTCTTTTACCGTACTTTTTTTTCTCTGCGCCTGATTATCGTACATTCATTTTACGGATGAATGTTGCCGCTGAAAGTGTAGATGATTTAAATATACTAAATCTTGATCTGCTTTACCCATCTCTTGAGAAAACTGTCTACTTCCAAGAACAATTTTTTCAGACATCTGTTTGTTGCATTTTTTTTTTTGTAAATACCACGGTTCTCCGCACATCGATTCATAGTTTTCTGATTATTCACATATATATCTTCGATTGACTTACCTATTTCTACATTATTAGAGCTATTTAAATCTGGTTCTGTAATATAGAAATTCGTTTGGATGATAGTGTCACCATTATAAATTCGATTCAACACTTCTATTTCTTCGTTGAATTTATCGCTAATTATTATTCGAATTCGTCAATAAAATTCGAAAAAAGACATAAAGCGATATATTCTTTAATTGAGAACAACGTTTAAAAGTAACGAAAATATTTCGATAAATAAATAAAAGCGAAAATAACGATAAAAAAACGTTACAGTATGCAATTCAAATTCGAATGCAATAATCGAAGCTAGCGCCACGCTGCGCGCCAAAAAATATTTAACACGATGATGGACCAGAACAGTAACCAGTCATATGAAGGCCTATGGACCAATGAAATCATGTTAAACTTTGCGCGAACTTTTTTAAAACTAGTATTCGAACATAAGGTCCCTTTCTTCAGAGAACGTCACATATATATATATATATATATATATATATATCATAATTTGAATAATAAAATACGAAATTAAATTTAAAAAATTTGAAAAACAACAAGATCGAACAACCGTAAACGAAAGTCTAGTAGGTGTTGCTTTTTTTTAAATTTTTAAAATTTCAACATTTACTTTTTTATTTAAATTATGACAACACTTGTATTTTAATCATTACTATCAATAGTAGATATTCCAGTCGCCAACGATTGTGAACGAGCAGCACACTGATATTTTAAGCGATTCCTTCTATTCATCGTCAAAAAAATTTTCTTATCGACTTGAAACAACGAATTCATTATCTCGCGTCCTTGAATCGCTCCTCGTATCTTTCTTCTTTCAGCTCTCCTTTAGTTCGGACCCCCTTTTTAAAATCACCGTTTTCTACCTTCCGTTCTTTTATACACTTCGTAGCAATCCATCATTTTATTCACCTCGCCCTCTTTACTTTTTCCCCCTCTTTCTGCCACTTCCGCTTTATAAAAATACGATACATCTGTTCAGCCTTCGAAAAGCGGTTGCCTCTTCTATTCTTTGCACTTTGTCTACTTCATTCTTTCCTTCCCTCGGCCTGCACTGAGCCACGATTATTCTGTCTTCTTCCTCATCGCTGTTTACTTTTATTGATTTTCGAACGTGTATATATGTATATTTCTATATACAGTTTACTGTTGTTAATGGAACTTCTGTTAAGCTTATTTTCTGTCAAGGGCTCGGAGCGAGAAGTGTCGATATGCAACGTGCACTTGGAAGAAAGTTTGTAGTTTCGTAGTTCTGTAATTTTTAGTATCGATTTTGACACCAAAAGTGTTTTTGTTGGCAAATTCGTCTGATTTTCCATTGCATGCATTTAGTGCGAGCGGTCAGAAGGGTTTGCCGTGTCGTCATTCTGCTGCAGGCAAGGTGGATTAAAATATTCCGTTCTGTTTTGTTTTTTTTTCGGTTTTACGCAGAATTTTTCGTAAATTAGCCGGCAACGACATTATTCGCATAGTTATTGACGTAGTGGTTATTTTTAGCACGTGTGTACATCATCGCCGACACTAAACTGAACCGAACCAGTCGACCACCGGACGTAGATAGTTTACGTTCGTTAACATCGGCAAAGCGTCTCTTTTAAAAAAAACGGAAGCGATGATGAAATTTAACATTTTTTCCAATTAAATTTAATCCGACCGTGTGCCAGGCAAGCGCTGAAATTCCCCCGGACGGCATTAATAATGTACGAAGAAGCTCGTTACCCAAGGACGAGCTAAGATGAAACTGGGACGCAAAATTACGATATCAGTTCGAACTAGACCGGTTAACAAACTCGTTTGTTCCCTAAAATCCATCACCCTCTGCCTGATTTTTATTCGCACCCCGAATTGGATGTTGTCAAAAATATCGATGTATCAAGGGGCACTTTCGGAAAATTGCGAAATAATCATTCTACTTTTTTCATTGAATTACTTCAGTTCGTTTACGAGAAATAGGCGTAAAAGTACGCCAAGCTTCCTAATATTTACAGAGCGATAGCTCAGTTATCGCTCGAAGATAGACAAAAATGACGCTTAGTTTCAATTAACTCCTTTCACAGGCATACCTTTATGTTTCCAAAAATCGAAAAATCTCGAAGTATGAAAATATATCTGCGAGCGAGTTGCGATTTACCGCGTTAAAAGTAAACACCCTATCAGAATTTCATTGCAAGCAGTTGTGACCATTTTCAAATGGAAAATTTTTAGAAATAATTTAATTAATAAAAAGGCACAACGTGTTTTGCACTTGAAGGGAATATTTCGGATGATTCATCTAATATATATGTGTATATATATATATATATATATATATATATATATATATATAAATATATTATGTTTGATTATTAGTTAAAAACATTTCTGATAATTCAGGTAAATCAGAAGCGTAAGAAGAACTGCTCGAAGAATGTTTCATGAAAGGGATTATCCGTTCCGTAAACACCTTTTCTAAAATTTAACGCAGACTCGATTTTACGTGAAACCTCTTCTTTACTCTTCATATTTAATTAATTCGTTAACAGAAATATTTCCATCAAATGTAATCTCTTCGAAAGTCGCCGCTTTGTTAAAATACTAAAGTAACACAAATGTAGCCATAAAAGTTTACATTCCACTATCTAACACTACTCCTGGTGTTATAGTCAAAATTCTGGTATTTGCCAAAGAAACCGGGTTACATTTGTACATATAGAACTCGCACAATTCTCTATGTTTTGCAATAGCCTTGGCAGTTAAAGGCAGAACATATATAAATATATTAAAACAATAATAATAAAAAAAAAAAATAATCAACACTCGAATGATGAGGACATTTTTTTCTTTTTCTTTTTTATGCTTTGCGGGAATTTATAATTAAATTCAAATCGCAGCGTTGGTTTCGGAGAAATAGATCGCTTTCTAAAATTAACTTATCTTCACAAGACGTCTGAATCGAAGTTTTACGCACTAATAGTAGGGGCGGCCGTTCAAAATTAATATCACTCAAAAACCTTTAGAAATGTTGAAAGATAGTCTTTTTCTTCACTCCGTTCTTTGCTCG
The DNA here is from genome assembly GCA_039619475.1 of Icerya purchasi. NCBI lineage: Eukaryota > Metazoa > Arthropoda > Insecta > Hemiptera > Monophlebidae > Icerya > Icerya purchasi. The sequence continues at coordinate 171,784,569 of CM077116.1, read as the reverse complement.
ATTCATCTTTTTTTCTTTTCTTTTTTTTTTGTGCATTTCGGTTAAAGACGTTTATCTAATCCAAAGTAACAAAGGAATAACCGATGGAGAAGGGAAAAAAAGGATGCTATAGAGAGGCCAAGACGCAAAAGACCGAAATACAGTATCGCGCGTTCTGAAACAATTACAGTTCACTTAATATCAGCTGTCTCTTTTGCGATCCATTTTTTGTTGGCGACATTGCTAATAATTTTTTATCGTTCAAATTTTAAACCAGGTTATAAAATCAGAAAATTAAGGGTACATGTTTATTTTTTCTTGTGCGCCGATAGCTTGCACTAATTTTAATAAAACATTTACTTTTTATTGGGGAATTTCTAATAGTTAATAATAATAATAAAGAAAATTAGTGTAGGATTTCTGATAACTTGGAAAATTGATCATTAAAACAGTCTAAATATATTCAAAGAGACATCGTTTTTGGAGTGGGGTAAGCGCGATAACGAAAACGATTACTTCAAGAGTCAGGTAATTTTCAAAACCGAGAAAAGAATTTAGATGCAGAGGAGAAAATAAACAGTTTGGTTAAAAAATGTGTCCAACACGTAATTAAACAACGGAGACATTTTTTTACCTGTTCGCCGGATGCGTTAAATTTTTATTTACGTTTCGAAAGCTGCTAGTCCGACTTGAAAGCAGTGTTACAAATGTAGAGTGTAGACTACTTTTGAAGAAAGTAGCGATCGTGATTCGTAAAATTTAAAATTCCGAATGGTTTCGATAAAATTCGTATTGAATTTTCATTTTCCAAAAAAAAAAAAAAAAATATATATATATATATATATATGTAAATAGCGCTAAACAAATTATTTAATCAATTTATATTAGCGCAACAATAAACCATTTAATCGACTTGCCCTAAATAACAGCGGCATAAAGAAATGCTGCATTCTCTAAATACGATCAATTTACGATTGAATTTTATGTACGTATTTTTTTAGTCATCCGTATTCCAAAAAAATCTGAAGTAATTTAATTACCTTTTAATTTGTTAAAACGTAATTTCGAGTAGTTCGTTGAAATTGGTTAGAAAGAATTCTTGGATCCCTCTATATATGATGATGTAACCTATAAAGAAAAATAGCAAAGACTCTTAAAATATTAGCAAATTTTGGATCGCACTGTGATTAAGATTTATATGTAGACGACAACGATGAGTTGAGTTACGCGAACAATTTCGGCCGATCTGAAATTCCCACTCTGCGGCATAGTGTCGTCGCACAGTTCAGAGTACAGGCGACAGTGGAAAAATACTTATTTCTGACACGCTCGCTGCTTCTGTCGGAAAATGATGTGTCATGCCTGTTAGCAACTTCAGTCGACAATATGGCGGGAAACGAAAGATCACCGAATCGTCCATTAAAAGATGAATGTTTGTCACTGCTTTCGCCGCGGAAAATTCTAATTATTATTTTTCCTCTTCTTCGCTATCACGGAATTTTAGTTATACAATAATCGGCACAAATGGCGCGATAAAGCGAATATCAGGAAGTTGCATAAGGTAGTATAACATCGATCGCGAATAAGGTGAATGTTCGAAGCAGAAGGAAACCGATTTTTAACCATCATTTCCAAATTAGCAGTAGTTTGATAGTCTTCTGCTAATTCCCTGTACAGCTTTTCTTTCTACAAAGGGTTTCCCGATGCAAGTCATTGTCACGTTACTATTCAAAAAGATCGCGTTAGCTTGCCTCTTATAGAACGGAACGAATCCTTTTTCTTTATTTTATTTTTTATTTTTAGTCTTGCTGGGAAATCAGAATGTATTCTTCTCATTAATTTTTTCTCCGGTAGGATTAGCGACGGTCCAAATATTATTTACTGTTGTGCAATTAAAACGTCACGTGGAGGGAGACTTCATGAATTGCTTGTTAGCAGGGTTGCAGCGAGAACAGCGGCGTCAACGGACTAAATTGTTAATGAATGCGAACTGAATTATGTAGAAGGACTCTGGTGTAGTAGTGTATCGGTTAGAGAATAAGAAGGGAAATAATTATTTGCCGTCACCTATTGAAAATCTACGGAATTGTCTTTGTTCGGTACAAAATTCTGATTGGAATCATTTCGCGAGATGCCTTACCGACGGTAAGTAATTACGAGGCCGCTGGTTCTAATGCGTCATTTTAGCATCCAACCGATCGAAATAGTCAACGGCCAACAACCTAGCGAGCAATTCCCAAAGTACCAGTGCGCCCTTGAACTCTTTAACGCTTTACTTCGATTTTCGGTTTAAAAATTTACCGCGAAATAAATTTTACACTGGACCGCAGAAGAAGGCGAGGTGTTATTACGAGTAAAATAAAAGAAAAAAGCTGCATCAAAATTGTCAAACAAATCAAAAATAAAAATCATTGAAACGGCAAAAAATAAAATATATCAACGATCAAAGCTTCTATAAGTCTGCTTCGAATGATGGAATTTTAGAGGAAAACTGATAATCTGTATATCATCAATGTCGCAGATGGCGAAAAAAATTTGGTACAAGAAGATTTACTGAGATCAGCGTGTTAATATTGTGAACGTTCAAAAATTTCTATTAATATTCGAGTTTTTTGATATATAGGTGTGTGTGTGTGTATATATATATATATATATATATATATATATATATATATATATATAGATAGATAGATATAGATATAGATATAGATATAGATATAGATATAGATATAGATATAGATATAGATAGATAGATAGTTCATTACCTTCTACCCAGAAAGGAAAGTTAAATTCCAGCAGCGATATCGCAAGACTGCCTAAAGTTGAAAGTATGTGGCATGTTTCGGTGCGCATGCGATCATAATTTCATATTTAAAACGATTTCGCAAAAGTGAATTCGAAAAGTGTAACTTTTAATTACAAGAATAATTAAGCTGAAATGGCATGAAACAAGATTGAAAAATTAATTTTCCGTTAATTATCGTTATAGTGCTCTGTATTGTAACCGATTTGTCGAATAAAATTTGGCGTTTATTCTAGTTGTTAGCCAAAATTACCAAACGGAAGCCGAAAATGAGTACGTCATACGAGGTAACAGTGCCATAGTGAAGTGTAAGATACCGAGTTTCGTTAGCGATTTCGTGTTGATCGACGCCTGGATTTTCAATGACAGCGAAACGCTACTGGCAGTCAACGGTCCTTCGCCCAGGGACTTCGGTACTGCACGGCAATTTATTAATTCCTAATTCCGAAAAAATGTTATCTCTTCTCCGTTTATCATCTAACTCATTAATTCCCTATTCTCGCCGGATTGTTTTTCTAGTCCTTTTATGTCGCAGGTGACTTTTCACTTTCACACCGATAAGAACATGCATTTCAAACGATTATTGTTATATAAGCGAACTCACTCGGGTGCAATTACTAAACAATAAATATCGATATCGCGTCACTTACCGCCTGCTGTTGTTAAATATCCACTTTCGCCTATTGTAATCGACTATGAAAAAGTTTTACCTTTTCGATTTCGACGTAATATAATCACCCCCCCCCCCGTTGTATATGAGATGAATTGCTCTCTTCTCAATATTATCGCCTCTTTTTTTCATTATTATTATTATTCTAATATCGAAGTAAAAACGCATTAGGTAAAATTCGTGAGTTGAATTTTTTTTTAGCTCAGACAAGCGTGGCCATTTTCTTATGGGGGACCACAGCCCCCTTTTATAACTTTCCTTTTACGCCTGTATAATAACACACTCTTTTCAGAGACACTTTCTATTTGATTGGTTTACAGAGTTGTTGCGATATTTACTATCGTTTATAAAAAAAAAATTTAACAAATATTTTATTTAAGTATGTATTATATGTAAAAAAAAACAAAGAAACAATTACAATAATCTCGATAGTAAATAAGCTAAAAGTGCTAAAAGTGCTTATTTTTTCTCCACTTACTTTCTACCAATTACCATATTGTCCATGTTGTACTGTTCAGAGATAAAAAAAAAACATGTGTGCAATTTTAATAAATATTTTACGATATTATATGAACAAAAACTACTTACCCGTTAAGGTTTTATATTTTTAAAAAAGGTTAAATACACACAGCTTTTTTCCCCGTAAAATTCCGTAAAAATGAATTTAAGATCCCGAATTTTGTTGGTTATTTATTGCGTGTAGAAATATTTTGCAGAATGAATAGCATTCGTTTGTCCAGTTAAAGATAAATTATAACTCTTCATCAAAATGCACTTCTAAAAAGAGAGAGCATAAACTAATTTTTTCGAATTTTTGCACTCCCTTAGAGTTATGGAAATATTTCGGCACTTTTTGACAATTGTATAATTTTAAAAAATGGAATACTTTTTTTTTCGGGTCAGCCTTCGCCATTTAACCAGTTTTTATGGAATAATTTAAATACAGCTGAAAACAGTTACAACATTCTGTACATCGGTTTTTTAGAACCGGCGGTACTCTGACCAAACACATCGAACGGCTTCTGATTTATCCAGTTTTCATAATTATTTGCCGCCTCTAAGCCGACAGCTCTTTTATAGCAACGGACAGTTTTAAAAGTAGTTGTTGCGATTTTCTGGTAAAACAACTTGAGCTTCGGCCTCAATTGCGTATATTTCATATCACCCAGTGACGGCCAAAAAAATATAGACTGATTTACTGAAAGCCAGGACAAAAAAAAAAAAAATATCAGTAAATTTTCCGATTAATTTTAACTATTGGAGTACAGACTTGTGTTCACAATTTTAATTTTCGTTAAACCGTTTTTCGTTCCTTTTTTTAAAATTAATTTAGAAAATTAAATTTAAAAAAAAAAGAGAAAAACTATTTCTAGTAAAATTGTAAAACTTTTAGCGAAACGAACTAGACAGTATACAGAAAAAAAAAAAAAAAAACCAAAAAAAATTTTTATTCGTGGAAAAACTTAAATACTCCTGCGTTACGCATGGGCTCGTGTTAATTACGGAGTTTTTTTTTTTTTTTTTTTTTTTGAAGGATAATACTTTTTTTCCTTCTACTTCTAATTTAAACTATGGGATAAAATTTATTGAAACATATTTAAATAATTTAACGCCTTTGCCAGAACCCCAGTCCAAATAAGTTTATGCTGTCAATTCATAATGTGTCGTGCTGTTTTTTTTATTTATTATTAATTTACCTTGATATAAATTGTTTTGTTTTTTTCGTTTTTTTTATTCATATACGCTACCTATTACAAAGTTCATTCAAAATATTAAAATCTTTATAGCGTTATCTTGAAATCTTATGCTTTTACAATTTTAAAACATGTTTCGGTACTGTCTATGAAATTATACCCTGATTTATTAATGTTACTGATTCCGGTTTTATGGTCGATTTCGTATGGATTCATCCCCACGTCAGGGAACTTGGTAATGGTGATGCGACTGCGAAGTCGGCGAACCGAGGAGGACTTTCGCTCCCAAGTTCCCCTGCAGTGATTTTTTATACTTTATTATTTCGGTATGCTCGTAAAGAATATTGGAAATCAACCTGGACTAACCCCTTTTGAACATTTTACTATAAATCCATCCAGAATACTCATATAAGTGTGTCTTAACGACACTGCTCACCGTCACCACACTACCGACAAAACCTGATAACTCGATTCCGTCAGTATTGACTCTGAGATAAAAATTGCGCATGCGAATTATATACTTTTTAAGTGTACCGTTTACGCACTTTGCATCTTCATAAACTATGTTCAGCTGTAAGAAATCTTGACAATTTTCGTTTGAAATTACCGAATCCATTGGTGTTTGTCGTTAATTTCGCATATTTTCAGCTTGTCGGCATAAAGGTGTAACGAAGCTTTCGTTTGAGTTTACATGCGTAGGCGTGTCTTTAGGTCGGCGATTTGTTGCACATGCTGCTTTGTCTGTGGAATTAAGCCAACACCGGTATGCCTACTTAAATATACTGATTAAATTGAAATCGTTCCAATCTGAAGACGCAGATTCGTGCACACCTTCACCGCTGCTAACACGTACCGGCGGTAACTGCAAGCGTCACAGCGTTCACACGGCATATTTAATCATCCGCAATTCCTATACGCGTGATCATTATAATGTATAAAAACTGGTGAAGGAAATTTTTAACGGTGATTAATGCTATTAAGACCGGCGAGATAACTAATTTTTTCACTCGGTAACGAAAACGAGAGAAGGACTTTAAAAAAAGCTTTTCCTATATGAAGCCGGAACTTCAGCTGCTTTGCCATGATATTCTAAGCGGTTGTAGATAAATTTACTGTGACAGTTTCTTACACAAGTTAAATTCCAGCTTAAAATGGTCTAAAAAGTTAGAAGACATATTCGAGAACGGGAGGAACCTGGAACTGGATAATATACCCACCCCACGCGTAAAGCGAGGCTCGGACATAAAAATTAAGAGGTGTGAAAAAGGTATACAACCTTAAAGTAGGTTCTTCGTAAGAACAGGCTTTAAACTAAACCTGCGATGTTAATGGGTTTGCCTTGTGCTGGAAAGCAACCGAAAAAAATATAAATATATGTACGTTATCGACATACATATTTAGTTGTACAAAGATATTCCTATGAATCGTAACAATAGAACAAAATTTAGCTGCCGATCGGTATTTATGTATTCTTTAACGGATTTTTTGCAACACTTCAAGCCATCTATCTCTTTGTTGATCAAGAATCATCTCGGTATTTAGCGTTTTTAGACTGACCTGCAAAAAGTTCCATATTTTACGTAATGGATTACGTGAGATGAGAAAATAAATAAGCGATGTCAAGTTCAAATCAACAGCGTATAACTGTTTTTTGTCTCGTCTACTATATATGTATATACCCTGTTGGTTGTGCATAGTAACATGTCTTAGTTCGCACAATGTGCGTCGCATAAACCAGATGAGCCCAAAAACAGAAACACGCTACTGATTTGAATTTAAAACGCATTTTAATCATGGTATTAGTTCTAAACAATGCGAGAATTCTAATAAATGTATCAATAACGTAAATATTAAATTTGAAAAAATAAAATATTTTCCGGAGAATATTTTTTGTACGTATCTCATATCACCACCTACCTTTCAGAGTGATCACTTTTCGCGGGGAAACGATACACTGGGAATTTCGGCAATGATAGCAGAAAACCAACAATATTCCTCCCTCCCTCTGCTTCCACTATGACATAATCTTAACAAAAAATTGTTTCCTCCCTACACCCGCTTTCGCATTTTTGATACCTTGCCGGAAGTACCCTAACGAATTTACTTTTCTCTCTTCTAAACTTCATCGTTAAAAATTCGAGAGGCAATTTTCTTCGTTCTCCTCAGGTACAGTGAATATATCAAATGTTACCGAACATGAGTTCAGTTATTTAGAGAAAAAACAACATTTAAAATTTACATTACATTAGCTGCTTATTATATTCTCTATTCTTTTTAGTCGGTACTATTCCACTGCTAGGTGTTGCGGTGCCTTCAATTTTAATACGTTGCCGTTAATATTGATCTAATCTCGATGAACTTAGGTCGATTGAGCTGTGTTAACTTCTCATTAGGAAAAAAAAAAGGAAAGAAAAAACAGATCTGTCTCTTTCGATTTCCTACAATGATTTTAAACCACTTCATTCATTAATGGCGGCTCATTCCATGTGGAATCAACGAGCAAAAAAAACGATTGCTTCGTTTTTTTTTTTAAACTTTCTAATCGTAATCTACACTAAATTTCGTGAGACACGTATTTCTCCATAATTTTGGCCCTATCGGGACGTTTTTTTTTTTTAAATATGAGAAATTTTATCAGCTTTTACTTGGTTTTGTTAGATTTTTAACTACTTAAAAACTTTTTGAAATAAATTGGAAAAACCGAAAAAAGCGATTTTTTTCGAAATGAAATATGTCAAAAAAGCCATCTTCGATTTGCGCGAATTTTGAATATGTTATTCAAGGCCAAATGAGCAATCCTTTCGCCAAATAGCCATGTGTCATTTTGCCACGTTCCAAATTTCCCATGTTTAAAAAAAAAAAAAACGTCTGGATAGAGCCAAAATTACACGACCATTTAAAAAAAAATACGAATTTTCATTTTCGAAATAAAGCTTATACGATGTAAATTTTGCTATCGCGCTACGGGGCTCCAAGAACGTTTTCGAAGGAAAAAAAAATACGTGTCTCATGAAATTAACGTAGATTACGACTAAAAGTTTTAAAAAAACGAAGCGATCAATTTTTTTTACTCGTTGAATTCGTATGAGCCTAATATGTATAATTAAAAATGAATACGAAATTAGGATAATCGTATCATCGATTTAAAAAAGAAAAATTGATTGGGTACGAAATACAACATTTTTAGATGCTCTTTAGAAATTTTCATGTATTTAGCAGATTTTTTATTCTCGCTTTATTTCGATTATTATCACGGTAAAAAGAAGAGAAAAAAAATTATATTTTCAGTTGTGGACCAGTTTTATCAAAGCCAAGTAATGGACGAATACGTTTTGCTGGGCAATTCGGGAATATTGAAATGTTTGGTGCCGAGTTTCGTTACTGATTTTGTATACGTTTCGCAATGGATATCCAATAAAAATGAGACCTTCCTCTATAACAACGCGATCAGCAATTACTACGGTACCTGATAGGTTATTTTACACACGTCTGTAGATTTTATTGTCCTTCTCAGTCGGTTGCTTTCCCTTATCGTGCATTTCGTTTTTTCACCTCTTCGCTTCAACTCTTGTCGCTAGAAATAACATTTAGAACGTTACGACATTTTACACCGGGCTACGCGCAGTTTACAAAACGTTAGCTTCGAGCGTACGACTCTTCCTCTTTCATCATTAATCCGTAAAGCTCGCAAAAAACACTGGTGGTTCGTTCTAATTTTATCGATGCAACGTTGCTATTAACGTCAGATTATGTAATTGTAGATCAAATACGAAAACTACGCCAGAATATTATAAGATACTGCATATGCGATTATTACGTATGAAATTATGAATGTGCACCGCGTTAATAGTACATATACAACTACAGGTTGGTGACGTGAAGAATCACACACTGATAATTTCTCGTCAATTAACCTCCGCTAGTCCGGATCATTGTACACGACCTTTTATAGTAGATATTTGTATGTGGCATCATTTGTAGAAGAATCATTTTTTCTTTTTTGTAAATTAAAATACGGCTTTCTAGTAATTAATTTCTTAGACTAACAAAAAGTTGCTAATCATTGATCTGAATAACGGACATATTTTTGAAAAGTACCAACTAATTATAAGTAAACTTATGAATTTCACGTAACCCTAAAAAAAAAATTATTTTAGCGCTTTGAGAAGGAGGACTTGTATATTCTTCAAACTCCTTCCCATATTATTTTTTTGTAAAATAGAAATTAAACCGTTTAGCAGCGATTGATGTGAGTATAAATAAGAATAAAAGAAAAAACAAAAAAAAATAGATTCTTCTTTAAATAAATAACAGGGTTTCATATTTTTTTTTAAATTAACCAAAAAAACAGAAATTTTTTATCCCAAAAATTTTTATTAGATAACCCATATACATATATATAAAAGTAAGCATGTTCTTTCCCAGGGTCGTGCGGGGGTTGTTGAACATTTTCTTCACATAAAGGTCTGTTTTATTCACGTAAAATACGTTGTGGTGGTAAAATATTGTCAATATTAACAAAAAAATTCCATTCTTTTTTTTGTACGATTTTAGTAATCAGGAAATCAGGAGGATCTGGACCGAGAAAACCGGGAATTTAAAAATTGTATTTCAGTGCTCACCATGATAACGTAATTTATGTATTTAAAGGGAACTCATTTTTCAAAGTTATTTTTTCTTCTCGGTGAAGAAAAGTTATACTTTTTTCTTTTGGGCGTCAAAAATTCAACCTATCGACAAAAGTTATACTTCGTTATTACCATTTTTAGAATCAATTTTAAATCGAATTTCTAGTTTCAGATTAAGTCATAAACAGTTTGTTTGTTGTTGTTTTTTTTTGAGCCGCAAATTAATTTTTTACCGGTCGCGAATTTGATTTGTAATGTATGATAGTTTTACCGAAAATTAATGTTATTTTTTATTAGTACTTTATCGATACTTCGTTGTATTAATCCTGTTTTTTCTTTTGCCTTACTTTTAATTTAGATTTTTATTTAAACAATTTAAAAACGCAGGATTTTAATGTAATTATTTAAGAATATTTTTAATTTTGTATTTTTCGGTAATTATTAAATTTATAATTCTGCCGTCTTCGAAAAATTATTATTATTATTATTATTAACATTTTGATGTTATTGAATAAATCAGGTCTTACAAAACAAGGTTGAATGTTATCGGAACGTATTTTATAAAATAGAACTTTTAAGTTGTTTATAAAATTAGAGATTAATATTACAGAAAATAATTTCAGCACATTTCAGTTAACTGTTGTTATTAGTAATAATTTCACTTTACAGAGTATATTAGGACTTATTCTGTTTCATCTTTTTTCATGCGGAAAAAAGCTAATGAGAATACAAGAGGAAAAATCTAAAAGTGGAAGAACTTTATTAACATCTAGGGTTATATTATTTTCTAAAATTTTAAAATCTACCTTTTAACTGTTCTGTTAAAAAGATTTCTTGTAGCTTGAATTTGTTCAAATGTACAAAGACCGATTATGTTTGGCTTCTTACTGAAGACAAATTTACTTTTATTCTTTTCATGAAAAGCGCAATTTTTCGTTTAATTCTTGAATTATGCAATTTCATTCGTGCGCGTAGCATATATACATATGTATTTAAAAAACACTATATAAATATTAGACACTATTGTTATTACTTTCTTGGTTAACGTCCAGTACCTTTTATATTTTTACAAAATATATTTTTATTAAACGTTCTCTGAACCGTTGAACACGGGTCTATGTTTTCCTATAAGTATATAAATACTTTTATCACTATTTTACTGTTATTATTACTGTTATTTAGTTGTTAATTATTATTTTTAATACACCGGATTCAGCTATTCTTGTTATTATATGTACATAATTCCATATATTGTTAAAATTTTTAAAATTTCAATTTGCAGAAAACTTATAAAAACGAAAGCGAAAAAGAACACATAAAAATAATAAGGGGATTTTTTTTCATTATTTATTTTTTCCGTAAATTATCAGAGTTTGGTGAAATTTCTCTTCTTAAAATCCCACACAAAAGTGAAAATTACAATAAGCCTTAGTGTATATTTAATCGGGTCTTTTCGAAAATGCAAACCAGCAACGTAAAACCTAAAACGGAGCGGTTCTTTGTTAAATTCGTCAACAAAGGACGACCCTCACCCGGAAACAGCGGGAGGGGAATTATTATTTTTTTTATATTCCATTAGATATAGTACGGAAGAACTAAAATAGGGAGTTTTTATGGGAAAACAAAAAACAAATCGGTATGAAGAAGAAGCACTGAAAAAATAAACGATTGGTTATCCCTAAATAGTTGTTTCATTAAGATGTGGAAGCCAAAATGGGGTGAAACGGAAATAAATAGAAACGTAAACAGGATGAATAGGCCCTGAAACACCAAAATGTACAATAACGAATGAGCCCAATTAAAATAACTCAAATCTGCATGTTAATATTACAACCTTGCATAAGTCAACCATCAAGCTGGTGATGCTAAAGTCGTTTTAGGTTTAATTCGCCGTCCAATATCGAATTGAACGGCCTGGAAGTCTGGGAATGTTCTAAAAAAGTTTAGAACAAGAAATGATCTGGCTATTATCTTTAGTATAATCGCGTTGATTGCTTTTTGATTAGCCCGAATTTCAGTTCACAATTAAGTAAAAAAAATTGTTGGACTACTAAACTGTGGAATGGAATGCTGATGAATAATAATAATAAGGAAATCGAGTAAAATTCATTTTTCTGCGAATCGTTAACAGTAATAGAATGAAATTTAAGTTATTCGACTGTGAACAAATATCTTCGACGGTGGTAGGCGAGCGTATTCGTAAATTTTAATACGCTTTACGTACCTCGTTTGCGTCGGAATTTCTGTTACTTTTGTTGTTTTTTCTGTTTGACTTTTCGCGCCTTTCTGACGTCTCTATGTGTATAATGTTAGTTGTTTATCAAGAGTATACGATTAATGTGATGGACGAGTCGGTGCTACGGGGCAACGCGGCCTTACTAAAATGCCACATACCGAGCTTTGTGGCTGATTTCGTGTACGTCGATGCCTGGATTCAAGACAATCGCACGCGAATATCTTTACCTTCATCTATTAGTCCTGACTACGGTACAGATCATATCGTTTTATTAATTTTTTACCGCGATCGAAATTGCTATTTATTCGTGTATAGATTGAAAACCCATCCTACAAACGTCATCATAAGGGCTTCTTCTGTAGACAAGGGAGGAGAGTAAAATGTAAAACATAAAAAAAAAAAAAAAAAAAAAAAAAAAAATGGATTAACCTGTTAATTTGGACACACACAACCTCTAGCGACACACAGCGACTGAGAATATTTCTCCTTTCATTGCATCCTAAATTTTCCTCCAGTTTGTTCCATTTCCCTCGTTCTTAATCCTTTCAAACTGCGCGTGTATGGGAGAACTGTGTGCGATTTGTTATTATTTACAATTAATTTTTACCGCGTCGTTTTGTGAATAATGTATTCGATGAATTTGTTTAAACGCAGATGAAAAGGAAGCAGATTATTTTTAGGCATTTTTCGGAGTATTTTACAAATGGCGAAATAAAATCAAATCAGAAAACGTGCAGAACTGAAAAAAATACAAACAAGTTTTACCTCGCCGGCCATTGCATCTCTATACACGTCTCTGCAATATGTCATTTAAAGAGTTACATTTGATGCAAACAAATTGCGTGTTTTAAAGACGATTTTTTCATTAATTTGTAAAAAATCAAAGAAACAAAAGCAGTATTGCAATATTTTAATTCAGATATATTCTAACGCAAGAATTTCACGGGAGGAGGGGAAATGTCGAAATTTATATTTTAAACGGATAAGGAAAAATACAAAGTTACGTACGTCCACTTTAAGCAAATAAATGCTTCATTTCTGTATTTCTCTTTTCACGAATTTTTTCGAACTTTCAATCAGAAATTTCTTAAACCAAATTTCGGATGTGACTTTAACGCGTTATGGCCAATGGATAAAGTTCATATTTTCATCGTGTATTTTGCTCTCTGCCTGAGTTAAACAGACATATTTGGTCTTCGTTATCACCTAGAAATTATTAATTTCACGCCAAAATACGAACAGCGAAAAAAACAATTATAAATTACTTTTAAACATGTAAAAATTCTTGAAAAACCGAAATGTTTTAATTTGTTTTTAAGAAGGGGTACATTTATTATATTATATATTTTGTAATAATTTACGAAACTAAAAAAAAAAAAGTAATAAAAAAATTAATTCTATTATTTGAACTTGCCAATTTTTAGTAGTGGAAAATTTAATTTAAATTTTTTTCCCCATTTCTCCCTACTTTAAATCACTTTTTAAATTTTTATTATAACATCATAGTTTTTCCCGTTCAACCATCTGTTAAAATTACTTTTTCCGTTTTATCAAATTCATCGAGTACACTAATTGTGTGTTTGCGATTTAGAAAGAATAACTCTAGTTACGGAACAAAATTTGAATTTATATTTTGTAACAGTATTTGCAAAAACGAATTTTATAAATTATGAAATTTGTTGATTTAGCTTTTTACAAAAATTGTTTTTATTCTTTTTTTTTTTTTTCGTATTTCTCGACAAAATTTACCATCTTGGCCGTTCATTTCTTGAATGAAGTAACTAGTGTTCGTTATTCTCGTAGTTTAACTTCCAGCTTGTACTACCACTCGTATTATTTTATTTCGCATTTTATTCTTTTTTTTTTTTTTTTTTTTTTTTTTATAATAATACTTATTTAGCGGTGTAAATACATTTTATTTTTCGAAACAACTTTAAATATACTGATGACGCCAATTGCTTAATTGTAATGAATTTCGAAAAAATTAACTTTTTAAACTATCGAATTCATGAAGAAAGTTCTAAATAATGAATTGAAATTTTCGCGGCGAACAAGTGTTGCGTATGCGCGTGTAAGAGAGCGTGTGTGTTTTTTTAAATAAACAGATAAATTTAAAGTTTGAAATGTAACGAGAAATTTCAAAACACACGTGTACTTTTGTGGAAAAATAGAACTAGTTTAAAGTTTTCATATAATATTATACCTTTACGAAGCATGTAAATATTTCTCCGTTTACATGTTATTTTTAACTGCCCAAAATTCATCATGCTTGTATTCGGATTTTTATTGTACTGGAAGTTAAACTACACCGTGTTTTGCATGTGAGTTAAATTGCTCGTTTTTCATTAAAAATAAAAATTTCAGCGGAACTTCAATAAAAACAGAAGAAAACAGAAAAATAAATTGTAATATAAAACGTTTCGATAGGGAAAAAAAATAGATATACTTACATATGATTGCCTATTTGTAGGTTGTTAATTTTTGCGCAAATAACTCTACCAATTATAAGGATGATGTTTTGTGAATAGTCTAAAATGTTTCCGATGAAGAGGAGCTATTTGATTTCGAAATATTCCCGAAATTTATGGCGTTCTTGGTTAATGAAATAAATCAGTACTGAATTTGTGAAAATGTTAAAAACAATAATATTATAAATGCGAAAAATAATATTTTTATAAATTTGTAGTTATGTATATATATATATATATATATATATATATATATATGGAAACAATTTGAATATGTGCATAGAGACTATGTATAATTAAGGAGAAATGTTCTAAGAAAATAATTTTTTTTTCAAACGATATTTTAATAAATATGAATAGAACTGATTTTAGCTTTTAGCGCATTTTGTTTTAGGTGAATTTAAATTAAAAAGTTGACAACTTCGCTATCGTAAAAATAAAGGAAATGGAGCGTGTTGCCTGATCGTATCATCATAAACGCCATAAATTTCAGGGATATTTCGGAAAGAAACGGCTCCTCATTGGAAACATTTTAGATGCTTTTTATAATGATTATGTTTTAAAATGTGTACACAATCTCCACAGTTTTTTGGGTAAAATTTTAAGCCAAACAGCTTTTTAAGGAACAAAGGAAAACGTCGGAAATTTTATTTTTAAATGTTTATTACATTAATAAACAAAAATCGAGACGATTGAAAATTTGTCGTCCGAGGAAAAATTAATAGTTCTAAAATTCGTAATTAGTGTTTTTTTCTTTATTAAAAATCACTAATTAAATTCCATTTAAAAAATAAAAAAAAAAAAGAAAAAAAAAGAAAGAATGTTTTATTAAATTTTTCCGTTAATAGATGGCGGAATTTATTTTCACATCGTGTCGTTTATTTATTATGTCTCAAAAATTATTCGAGATTACGAACATTGCACTAGCATGTTTACTTTTTTAACGAAGCGATTTATTTTTATTTTTTATTTCGTTGAATTATTATTTAATCGCTAAACGATGAAAAGGAGCAATTTAAAATGTGTTCGGGTGTGAGTAACGAAAAAAAGAACATCGTTAAAATGCGCAGCGTACATGTTTAAGATGAAAGTTAATGTGTCTTTTTTTTTGATTTATTAGATAGTAAATATTTAGTGCTTCCCTCTGGCGAACTTCATATTCGCGATGTTGGACCGGAAGACGGTTATAAATCGTATCAGTGCCGAACTAAACACAAATTAACCGGTGAAACGCGACTCAGCGCTACCAAAGGACGTTTAGTTATTACAGGTAAATGGCAATTTTCTAAATCCTCACTGCACTGTCCAGTTCTTCCACCAACTAACACTTATCCGCTCTCTCTGATTATCCTTTTTCCTGACCCTTTTGCGTCTCCTCTTTAAGTCATATATTCCAGATTCCGACGGAAAGCTCACACTGTCCAATAACTCGACCTGCTTCTGTTTCCGTCATAGTCTACTATAAATGTCTCTATCCAAGTCTTAATTTTTTTATTAAACTCCTTTCTCTTGTTATCTTTTTTCTGTTTGCTCGATATGCAAAATAATAATCATTTTTTTTCTTTTCTTTTTTTTTTTCACTTATATTTTTCATCTCATGGTTTTGTTCAATTACAATTTTCTTTGAGTCCGTATTTAACGCAGTTATTTATTTCTGTTACACCTTTCTTTCTCGGTAAGTTTTTTTTTCTTTTTTTTTTTTTTTTTATCATCTAACTTTGGGCTCTGGTTCTCGGTGCAATAGCCATCAATAATAAGTTTTCAACATTTTTTAGGGTTTTCTCATGTTTCGTTTCTACCAATTATTACAGTTATTTGCGAAGAAATGAAAAGCTCTGCTACTGCTAAACATTTACGGTTATAACTACGTGTCAATAATCGAAAAGGGATTCGTGTTTCCCAAAAAGAACGAACGAGATTAAGAAGAATGGCCAAATTTATACGTTCTTAATAGAACATAGATTAATTTGACCGAATTTTCATTTCTGAACTGCGTAAAACCACAGTTGCTGCCTGTACATTGCTCAGTTCGTGTGTATGTGTGTGTGTGTGAAGGTAAGTTCCGAGCATGAACGGCCGCCACAATAAATGTTACTTTTAATTCAACTGCTTCATTTTTGACACTTTGGCATTTGCAAAACTGCTCCATGTTAACTGAATATCGTGATTTTAGATAAAATCACGGTAACTGAAATACACGTTAAGAGGATCACGCGCATATCTCCCCCCCCCCCCTTTGATGTTACTGGAGACCACTGAAACGTCGTGATTAGTCTTGTTGCATTACTACTCGGATTCTATTTACAATGTGTGCGACCTCATCTAGTGCACCAAAATGAAGAACAATCTGTAGAAGTGTTGGTTGCTACTACGTACGTCGAGAAGAATTGTTATAATATTTGTAAAACTGTGCAGTTCTGATGAAGAATTCAACTTTCACCCATCAACTCTTGTAGAGGGTTTGTCGCCCCATTTTAATCCGATCATCAAGCGCTTAATGTCTTCTAGGCTACTGTTTCTGTAGATCCAAGAACTCATTTAAGTACACCGATGCTACGATGCTCGTTGGACGAATGACAAGTGTAAATGAGATGATGAGAAAGTTGTGTCTCATTTTCTATCAGATAATTTGGCGAGTAAATTTGAAGATGCATTTATGTAATAAGTGTCTGTTTTCTATAAGCGTTAGGTTCGCGAGGTATGCTATTAAAGACTAGTTAATCGGATCGGTATTTCGCTTTATAAGATTCATTTGTGAAAAGTTTTGGAAACGTCCTGTGATATACAGCTTTGCAAGCTGAAGCCAAATGCATTTTGAGAGCTGCTTTGAATGTGATCACAGCTCGAGTCGAAGCCAAGATTGGCAATGAAGGTGCTAATGCAATAAAAGACAATGTTAGAGCTATGGCTCTAGATTCTCACGTTGACTACTTTGTACAATCGAAGGCGTCTAATCCTCTGTCGACAGAGAGGACACACGGTTGATGATTTTCAATTTCCGTCAGAGCAGTCGCAGAGAAGTTGTACCGGAGATTGTAGCATCCTGTATTATTGGTTGCATTCTTCTTTAGTACAATTTTCTCTCTGGTCAAAATTAAGAGGTTTTTCGTATATTTCACTGGACGGGTAACAAACAACTGATGCCATGCTTTGCGAAGGCTTTGGATTTTTTTGGCTTGGAAAAATGATTGCGATATTTTTAAATTTTATTTATTTCGCATTATTTTTTACATATGAAATATAATTCAGTTGAAAATGCAACGCGCCGCTAAACACAAGAATATACACACCTATACGTATCATTGAATTGCTTTGTTCACCGAATTACGTCAGAAAGTTTATACTACGTACACTGACCCCTTAACGTGTATTCCAGTTACTGCGGGCAAAACGTATGTAGCCATTTATTATAATCAACGGATCCGACAACTCTTCTCTCCAAATAAGCATAAATGCCGGATGATGCAAATTGTAAAAAAACATTACTAAAACAATAAAAAATAAAGAGAAACCTGGTGGAATTAGTGACGGATCAACATTTAAAAACAAAAACCAGCCGCGCTTTATTTTCTTATTAATAAAAATCATTACTCAACTTATAAATCAAATAAGAAAAATATTAAAACAAATCATATCGCTCCAGTCATTTAAACTTTAATTGCCGTATTCCGTAATGACCTATGCAGTTACACACGGCTCATAGTATAGAAAAATAAATAAATAATTAAAAAATAAAAATTTTTCGAAAAAACCCCGATATATTTCCCAGCAAATGCCAACACAACACACACGCGCGCGCACACACACATACATATATGTATATATATATATATATGTGTGTGTGTATGTTCATATTGGTGTAATAACAATAATTACAGTTTTAACTTATAAAATCGTCGGCAAAAACGTTATTATGATCTACAACATTAATGATAGCTAGATTTTACCGTAAAAAATAAATATACCTGAATTTAATTTACTTTTTTTAAAAAAAATTATAATGTTGAAATCTAAATGATTTTTTATTAAAACATTATAAACATTTAAATAAACTAAACAAAGTGCTCAATGGTTTTATTGATACATTATAATTAGCTAAATGTCTTTCAAAAAAAAAAAGTAAAGATAATAAATCTTAAATTACACGATTTCAGTGATAATATTAATGTTACATTTTTGAAAAATTTATTTTTAGAATAGAAAAAAATAAAAAACTCTAATCTTAGTTGACGACCATTCAACGAAATAAATAAGATTATTAACATAATTAACCGCAATATATTAGAATCTTTTAATATAATAGGCATAGAGAAGCAATGCAAAAAAGTAGCGTTTTATAAACTAATTCGAATTTTAAAATTAACACGACTTCGTCACTAAAATATGGAAAATATTAATCGTGGTATAATAAAAAAAAAAAAAAAAAGAAAAAAAAAATGCTATATAGTGGTACCGCTGTTATTTCCGATCTATAATGCAGACTTAATAAGTGTATTAGAAAGACGATTGCCTGCGTGGACAGTATTTTAATTACTAAAAGTACGATCCAGATAACGCCAGGAAATCGTATAAAGAGATTCGTGTATTAAGCAATTACGTGTTCACGATAGAATAAAAAAAAACCTTGAAGCCTAAAAGTATCTCACAAAAAAAGAATGATTGCTTGGAAATGGTCCATCCATTCGTTAAATATAACATGTTAAAAAAAATCATAACTAGAAGAAGAAAAAAAAATTACAAACACAATTCTGTTCGACAGAAAGATAAATTCGATTAAATTATCCGGCAATATCTCTTACGTCTGCAGACATCTAGTTTTTCGTTAATGTCAAATGAAAAGTCGGCTAGTTTAAAGCGAAATTTGTTCATGTTTCAATCGTTTACTACTCCCCTGAAAAACAAACAAATCGGTTTTTTTAGAGTTTCGTTATTAGAGAACTCTTTCCAAAAGTAGCAGCGAATAATTGATGGAATTTTTTTAATACTTATAAGAAGATGGATATGAAAGGCTTCAATGCATTATAAATCACTCTCGGTCTAAATTATCGAAAAATATTTAAAACCTTTTTTATCGTCGAGAACACTTTGTGCAAAACTCAAATTTAGAAAAAATCTTACAAAAATGGGTATTGCGGGAATGAAGCCGCGTGCGGAATAAGTTAAAGAGGTTCCGATGTTTAATAGGAATAAAAAGTACGAAAGCTGTGAATGGCAGGAAGAGTAAACGAAAAAAAGGAACCATTCGGGTTCAATGCACAAAGAAGAAGAAGAAAAAGGATTCTCACTGATGTCGAGTTAGAAAGATTCAGATTAGAAAGAAAATCTTGAAATATTTAGGATTTATTTTTATTCGTTAATTTAATCGTAATGAAAATAAAAATATAGAGCTGTTGTTAGACGGAAAATTTAAGATAAATCGCCGGACTGGAGAAATGGTTCGAGCTTGAGGGAAAAAATCTAGCTAACGTAAAAAAAAACGTATCTACCGGCAAAAAAATTTCTTTTTTTAAATTTCATTTTGGCGATGAACGCACGAAAAACCTCTTGCTTGTTTAATAGCGGACAGTAAGGATTTTTCTGAAATATCTGCGCACCAATAAAATAGCTAAAAACGGACACTTTCTATTACAAATCTATAAGTGCTCAGAATTCCGGTTATCGCTTAATACCGGGTATTCGAAATGTTTAGTTTTCCGCTCGCATCGTGGTTATAACCGAATTTGTTTGTGGTACCATAAAAAAAAACACACAAATGAATAATACCGCACGTTCTTATGTACTTGTTACTGACAAAGAGTATAATTGAGAGATCTTCTGCATAGTCTATGTTTATTTAGGAAATTTTTTTACAATAGGAGATCTGAGATTAAAAATAACGAAATTTATTTTTGTTACATTAATCAGCGGAAATCAAAACGAAAATTCAATAGTTTACAAAATTAATTAAAAAACCGAAATGTTTCGGTTTTTTGGTTTCCTACATTCCGCATTTGTATAGTTATTCCGATTTTTATTAATACAATTTTCCTTTTACAAGTTCTGAACGAAGTGGTCGTGTAATAATTCTTATCGATTTCTGATCAATGCAGTTATCGGAGAAAGTACATTTCATTTTTTTTTTTTTAAATTCCATCAGTAATTTTCAATTAACGAAAGGTGAAAATATGCGTAAAAGCAAGATGTTAAAAGTAAACTGTGTACATGAAATAAGTGCAACAAAAAGACATCTTTACACTTCTATAATTAATAAAAGAATGCAAAAAAGCAAAGTAAATTTTTTTGTACTTTATTACTGGACATGTAGGAAAAGTACTCTTCGCACAACAGTATTGTGTTAAGAAAATGTGACCAAAATGTATATAGAATATCGACAATATTGAAAAACAAGAAAAGGAAAAATCAGTCAAAGAAGCAAAAGTGAGAAAATATGTAATGAGTAAAACGTCGGAGATTTACAAGAATAAAAAATCAAAAGAACGAAAGAACACTCAAAAAAAACATGAGATTAATTGGTTCAACGAGACCTGATAAAACTGTAAAAAAAAGCGCGATATCGAAACGAAGAAGATGACTAGAGGAACCTCAAAACGGACTTTAGCTTAAATGAGCGGCAATTGGAGAAGTATAAAACATAGAAATATCTGTTCACAGTGAAGAATGAAACTTCAGTCTGCTTCCCCTGTCGCTCTTATTCAGTCCTCTCCGCTTCGTCCGTTCGCACTTTATATGTGACACTGATTATATTTTGATGTCCCTTCATCGCTGCTGAACGTTTCTCTTTTACTATCCTCTTTTCCTAATGGATTTTTCCATTTCTACCGCGCGTTTTTCATTCTCCCTTTTGATTCTTCCATTATACAAGGGCTTCATCCTTGTCCTTATCCTTGATCGCGCAAAGATCTGATTTTACTTTCTTCCTTTTTTTTTTTCCCCTTTCTGGGGACATGCCGGCTAAGGACGTTTACCCAATCCAAAGGTACGACAGCATTAATGATTGATGCTGTCATATGTTTGGATCGGTAAACGTCCTTAGCCGGCATGCCCAAAAAAGCATAATAAAAATAAAAAATAAAAAAAAAAAAAAGTAAAATCCTTCCTATTCCTGCTTTTTGGGCTGATGTCCTCGACGATGAATGAATTCAAAAAAAACATGAAAAAAAAATCGGCGTTCTCGTAGCCTTTTAAGGGGCTTTACTCCTTAAACCCACTGCACGCTGTCTCCTAGACAGCCACTTTACTCTTTTTTTGCGTACTGTGAATAAAAGTCTAAAAACATGGTACATGCCGCTACTCACACTTAATCGCCTACTTCTCATACTATAATTTAGGATAATTTAGGATAATTTAGGATAATTTAGGATAATTTAGAATTCAGCACTTTAGAATGCTTCTGAAACTGTCTGTTATTGATCTTTCAAACTTTCATTATGAAACGCGCAATCTGTGCATTATTTATCTGCATTCTGGCACACAGTTCCGATTTTTTCATCAGGAGAACGGGTAACGCTCTAGTGTTGCATCCCAATACTTTACTGCTTTTTCATCAGATTTTTCCTATAAGAAAATTGCAAATCAAGTTTAAAAAGGAATGAATAAGGTGCAATAGATAAAAATTACTACGAGGAGATGATGTACACTTTTGATAAAAGAGAATTTCGTAACATTTTAAAACGAAGATGGATGTGAAAAAATGAATTGCTAAATGGTAATTATGATAGCTGTGCATCGGTCAAAAAGACCACCGGGGATATAGGATATGAAATGTTATAAAATATTTAGGCGTAGACTGAAAGAAAAAAAAAAAGGCATTCTTAAAAAGAAGTACTTGTAAGTATGTTTTATTTTAACAGTAGAGACGCTTTCGAAATGTATAAATGCGGCGAATGATACGGGAAATTTAGAACATACCATGTGAGCGATGTTAAACGTAAAGCACACCGATGCGGCAGTATATTTTATTTAAATATACAAGAGAAATACGAGCAATTTCGATTTTCAAATTGTACGCTTTGTCAGTAATAATGTATCATTTGACTCTAATATTTGCCAATCATTTTTCTTGTTAAATTTCTACATTTTAAATTTTAATCGTTGCACTTTTCATTTTCAATAGTCTTTTTTTTTTTTCTTTTTTTTTTTTTTTAAATTTCTGATAGAGGGAGGGCTATTGCGACTGCGTAACTTATTCAGAACTTTTCCGAAACCGGCCCAGAAGTAATCCCCTTGTGTATATTAATCAACTTTTTTAAGCATGCTCCACACTCGATATTATTAAACAATTTATTTCGTCTGAATTTTTTCAACCAATCGCAGTTTTAATACGGGGGGGTTCGATTAGACGTCTCATTTTTATTTTATCATTAAATAAATCGTTTAGTACGTTCTGCTCTATTATTACTAACAGCAAGGCGATGCCACCTCCTGAACAGTTCCGTCGTCTCCTATATTTCCTAACATACATCGTCCTCCTTTCCTTTCCTTTCCTTTCCTTTTTTTTTTTTATAATATGTGTATGTATATTATGTATATTGTATATGTTAAATTTGTATTACGATTAAGAAAAATGCGACGATGCTTAATTATTGCGTAATTAGGAACGCTAGAACCTGAATGCTGGGATGGGTATTCCTTGTGCCTTCCGATAATGATTAAATCGAATATACACGAACACCGCTATATATTAAATTGATATTTGAAAATCACACGAAGCAAATATATATATATATATATTACATCATATGCGCGTGCGTGTGCGAACGACTTTCGATAAATTTCGATAATGTTTCCTTATTAATACGTGTAGCCAAAAAAGGTAGCTTGCTTGTGTCCGTGTTTTTAATAGTTTATCTAATTAACACGAGGACACTTCTAACAGAATCAATCTGTATCCAATATTGACATTTTTTCTAAAATTTCGGAATTAAAAGTAAATGCAGCTTTAACTAATGCTGACTGCGTTAATTTCCCTAATATAATGAGACATAATTTCCTTCTTCATAACATTCCGTCATTTCATGCTCGCTCTAATTTCCCTAACAATTAAATATAAATATTTAGTTTCTTCAAGTTTTATTAAACCAGCGGTTTCGATGAATATCGATCAAGTTTGATATTGTTTTTTAATATTTTTTCCTTTTTTTTTTTTTTTTTTTTTTAATTTATTTCCGCCATCAGTTGTCGATAGGAATTGCGCATCGTTGAGCCACTGTAAGTCGCTGATAGTATTTTTTACGTCTTCAACTAAATCAGATTATCATTCCTTTTCAAGTAATTAGCAGCCAGAATTTATTTATCCGATCGTTCTATTTTCCTTTCATTACTGTTCCGCAGAAAAAATTAAGTATGTTTTCGAGCGATGCAGTCGTTTCGTTTCGTTTCGTTTCGGGTAAAATGAAAAAGTACGCCAAATTTAACGAGAAGTTTGAAATACCCAAAATAACAGCTACTACTCCTAGTCGTCCCGATGCACATATATATATATATATATATATATATATATATATATATTACTGATTTAACACGTACTGGCTTCGTTTCAACTGTATAATTAATAGTTCTCTTTAATTCTGATTCTGATGGGAAAATCATCTTTTATTTCCATTTCCGGTATTATTATTTTTTTTTTTTTCTACCGCGATTGATCGGTTAAAACGTGACGAGTGAAGTGACCTTTGAAAAGATTTAAATATTCTACGGCGAGAGTGGTGAAGTCTTAGGCGGAAGCGTATTTTCCGCCACACATAATATTTTTATTTCTTGTTCTTCGGAGATGATACTTCACTTTCGCAAACATTTCCATCTGCATTTTAACGCGCAGTCTGCGTATTATATTTCGTAATTATTACTCGGTTTTCAGCGAATCCCGGGATAGAAAAAAATCTTCATCGCGATACTTTAGAAGAATCGAGATTTCGCGTCCTTGACCACAATTGTAGAGTTGTGATTCAATTAGGACGTAGAGTATACGTATTTTCCTTGGTCCTTGCAGGGTTGTGTCGCGAGCCAATTGAAATAATTGACTTTTGAAAAAACACAACGTTCGTAATCGTATTTAAGAGAGGTCGCCATTATTGTACGCCCACAACTATTGCCTTGATTAGACGGACGATTTATAAGTGTTTCCGTTTTTAAATTTAGAACCGGTCGGTAGTTCCACCCCAAAATTTCCTTCTATCGAGCGTGCGAAAAGCTTCCAATTTGAAATTAAAGAAAACTTGGTGCTTCTATGTCCCGCTCAAGGATATCCAGTCCCTTCCTATAGGTAAGTGGCAACATGGCAAAGTTTGTTTTCTTTTTTTCTTCTTTTTTTTTCCTCCTTTTTTTTCCGAATAATTTCGCTACACAAAAAAATAGCATCGCGTATTTTACAATGAATTTTTTGTTGCATTATATTACGATTGAAGTTTTAAGAGAAAACGAAAGACGCGCCTCCTTAATTTAAGGGACCCCTTCGCCGCCGTTTAAACGTATAGTTATTATACATACTGCGGGTAAGTTGCGTAGGTTTAGTACTACGCAAAATTTGACTATACTCGAGATAGTGTGTCTAGTTTGTAAATGTTTGCGCATGTTGAATAGAACCGGTGGGTAGTTCTGTTCCAAAATTTCCGTCTGTAGAACGTGGAAAAATCTTTCAATTCGACGTCGGAGAAAATATGGTATTACTTTGTCCGGCTCAGGGATATCCAATTCCTTCTTACAGGTAAGTGCCGTGTGATAAAATAATAACGGTTAATTTGTATAGCGGACAGACTTTAGACTTTGGTTGTTTTCTTTTTTTTTTTTTGTTCTACTTTGAAATTATTATAACTGTCAGTAGAACTTTCCTCACAGACCCGTGTCCTGTTTCTGAAGAGAACAAAAAAGAAAAAATCGCATATGCTCTGTCGTTCTATTTCGGAAAAAAAAAAAAAAAGCATTAGACATTCGGCACGGGGAATGTATGTACGTTCGTAACTATGTGGAAGTCAAATTGAATTTGACTAAAATGTCAAACTAAAAATGACTTAGGCGTAATGTGTTTTTATTTAATAAAGAACCGGTGACTAGTGTCGTACCAAAATTTTCCACCACCGAAAACATTCGAGGTTTTGTATCGAAATCAGGAATTCCATTTACTCTACTTTGTCCAGCACAAGGATATCCAATTCCAGCGTACAGGTAAGAAGCGATTAGCGGTTTGTGTTTTCTGTACCGGAAGTGATATATAATTTTTTTTTTTTTTTTCTATTCTCGTTCTTATTCATATTCTTTGTTTATTACTACAATTGTTCGGGCGTATGATTTTCGTTGAAGGAAGTGTTGTAATTCCCATTTTCTGTTTCGTTGCCTAATAATAAAATCCCGCTTTTGTTAAGAAACATCACTCACCGTCACAGTTATTTACTCTATTAGTAATTTATCGGAAAAATCCGTAAATTTTTAACATAAATCGTTCGGTGTTCAGCTCCTATTATTAAAGTTCAGTTGTTTAATTAATCAAAAAAAGCACACAACAAATAGTGTTTTTCATTTTTTCGTTAACTAATTACACTTGTTCAACATCAAATATCCTGCCAATCTACGCCAGATGATATGACTGTATAGGTTTCAAACATCACTATCCAATATATGCGCAAGTACACACCCGTTCAAAACCATATCAATAAAATACAAATTTGGCCAGTCAAAGTGTCAACAACTTTACAAATATGGATTTGCCACTTTCCTCAAACTAAATATAAACAACATTGAGACAATTAAGTGTGAGAGTAGTCGGTATTTCGATCGCCGGCTTACGCGGCGTTTTCATGTTGCATAATTCCGTGAGACAATCTTCACACGTTCTAATTATTTCGTCTAATAGTGAAAAAATTTTTCTTTTTGGATTTAAGATTGAAAAGATACTCGTCTACTTAATGGGTCATAGCGCGCCCGTACGGAGTGTTATGATTTTGAGCTGTATGGAAATATACTGGTAAAAGCAATCTCTGACAGATCTAAAGCCAATTATTCTCCGTGTATAATCACGCTAGCACCAAAATGTGTCTCTAATTTAACGTTACATTAAGATTTATATATTCCATTTGTCAGAGCAGTGTCCGTGTTGAGCAATACCGAAGGTATTTTCAGAAATTAAAATCCGAGTGTAGTGCGAGTTCTCCCGAGTAATCCAAGAAGAAAGCTAAAAAGGAAAAAATGGTGCCGTGACGTTTTCATATCACTTAATGATAATTATTAGTTTTTAACGGTAAATATTCAATCCTTTTCCTATTTATTACAAACAGTATAAATGCCAATCATTTATTTGAAATAGCTTCAACCAGGCTCTCATGGGCTGCGCTCGATTTCTTTTATTGCCATGGTGCCTATGATCCAAATATATAATAATAATGTACATCTCTTACCAGGCCCCTATGGTTTCATCGCGTTTGTCGCCATGGGGCCTAGGTTTTAATCGTAAATACTACCCATTACATCCTAACTGTAGAATTTTCATCTCGGACCCAATTTTCTCGTCAGAGAGATTGGTCCGCTTTATATTTTCCCCCCTCCTCGTTTGCCAATTGTATTATTAAAGTCACACTAGCGCTGTTTATGATCTCCTAAAGCCGAGACAGAGCGAAAGAAAAAATAAATAAAACTTTTCCAACATGTTGTCGGTGTATTATTCGATTAATATCGTCGCTGAGGTAAATCTATTTTCATTTTTGACATGTCAATCTGTGATTTTAGAAAAGATTTCGAATAAGCTCTCGTATTTTCTTTCCTTTTATTTAATAATAATAATAATATATAATATAGTAAAGATATACATAGATCAATCCAGGAAATATTTACTAAATGATGAAAATAAATCCTCTGTACGATTTTTTCTTTTACACATTTCATACATCATTTTCAGTTGATTTCCAATCTATCCGCAGGATTGTGTTAATTTATTTTCGATAATCGATCGTTATAAATTTTGTATTGACTTTTTATAACATTTAAAAAAAAATAGTTGCTTGTCATTTTCTTTTTTTTACTTGTTTCGGTTTTATACTTCAATCGTGAATTAACGAAATTCTTGCTGATAAATAATTAACGGGAAACATATTAAAAAATGTATAAATTAAAAACTCCGTAGCACACATGTAACGGAAAAAGTATTAACATTAAAAATAATAGCTTTAAATTTGATTTACTAATAAAACGGGGTCATCTGTAATCGCGATTTTTAATAAACACCGGAAATATTAAAAGTTTTCGAATGAAATATTTCATTAGGGAAGGTTGAATGACAGTCTGTGCTTGTCGGATGTGTACACACGTTGTTGGCTTCAGTCTCTATTTGTACTGAATAAATTTTTGAATTTTGTGGCAGATTAACCACTCGTGCGTACGCGTGTTAACATTGTATCGCGAACTAATTTGAAAACAGAATTTATTCTATCATTGGTGCGGTCGGCGGTTAATTTTCATTTTAAAATTAAAGAACCCATAGGCTTTACTGCTCCGAGGTTTCCGTTAAAGAAGGATATAACCAGCTTTAAGATTGACGTTGACTTGAAGAAAGTAATCAGTTTGCTGTGTGCAGCTCAGGGATACCCGGTTCCAATTTCTCGGTAAGCGATTCGTGCATATTCGCTAAAGCTTTTCTCTAAATTTATCACATTCCTGAGAATAGTAAAATACCATATAGTCGGTTAACTTTGCTTTCCTTTTTCTTTCCGATAACGCAACCTGCACGGCAGGCTACGACATAAACCGTTCTCACTCGTTGATTTTTTCTTCTTCCGAAACTGATTTACACAACTCGGCCCTCGTGTAATACCATGTGGTAGTTATTACGTATGTGTATTTCCAGCTAATTCTGTTCCTCCTTTTAGTTGCTCCGTTTTTGTATAGATTTCTACAATTCTATAATTTTTCAAAGAATTGCAGCAGCATCTCTAATTAATAATTGCGGAAGCGTATTCATTAAAAAGACAAAATCACGAACCATCTATAATAATTTTCGTAATATTTATGAAAATGAGCTGCTTTTGAATGCGGATCTTTTTCCGCAAAAGTCGATAACTCTATTTTGAAAGTTCAAATTGGCTTTTAGAACACTATTATGATGGGCAAAAACGTTTCGACCAGAATAGAGAGTAGTTGGTTCCTGCCTGTCGTTAAGTAATCGTATTATTTCATATTTCCGTAATTCGGATCTTTTAATGGATACGGTCGAAATTTTGCCTACGCAACATACGACAAAGTAAGTTTTTTGTTCGTGAAAATTATTATTAGGTCTTCTTGTGTAAAGTGACTTCGTATCCTGTAAAAGATGTAATACCGGAGAAATATGCTAACGAGAAGTTAATGAAGTTTGTGCGAGGCGATGACGACATAGCAACTGTAGCATGCCACAAGGCCTTTATTTTATAGAACAGTCTGCTAAATCATTAGTGATCAAATGTTTGTTCAACGTTAATGAACGTTATTCTACAGGGCTGAAATTTCCAAAGTTATAGTTTACAGTTCAAAAAGGAATACGGAACAAAGAAAAGTAATGAAGTATAATATATTCGTAAAAAATAATTCATAATTATCGATAAATCAAAAATCAGCTAAACCGTTTTAATTTTATAACAAAAAAAAAAAAAAAAAGGATACATATGCGCGTATATTTAATTTTCGAGTTTAAATTGTATTTTGTCGTTGCTTTTTTTTTTTTTTTTGGAATCAATTTTATTTTACAAGAAAATTAACGTTCACGTCATTCCTCTGAATCCCTAGTCACGTAGGAATACCCGGAAAAATAAATGCGCCGATACACATTCTCTAGAACCCACATATCATCCACTTGCTCTTAGTGACATACCGTGAGCGTGTCTGAGAAACATAATTGATTGCATGTGTCAAACATTCTTAATTGAAATCAAACAAACCAAGAGCTTGGTGTGGTCGCAAAGAAATGTGCCCCGAACACATTTCACTGCCATTAGTACGATTAGGACACACAGCCCTGTCCCATGACTATAGTTTTTTTAGGACTTCATCTCTTAACCATTGCTCCTTTTGTTCTCAAGCGCCGTTTGTCCAGCACCTACTTCTGAGCTGTTCTGAACTTGCAACACCACGGACAACCCTTTTACCAAATGAAACAATAGCCCCCGTGTTTTCTGTTGAACAACCCAACACAGCACTAGCATGTATAGTCGATTCCCTTAGACGAAGTAAAATAAAACATCTTTAAAATGTAACACCGCTTTCTGCGCACTGTAATAGCTGGGCAGTTAAATTATAACGCTTAGAAAAAAAAACGTCCCTGTACAAAACTGAAAAAAAACATAAAATGAATTTTGAAATTTAAAAAAAATACCACGTATTTTTTGCCCATCAACACGTGTTGTAAATAATAGCAATTAATAGAAGTCACAAGGAATGGAATCTGACTAAGAACGCTATACTAAGGATGGAGAAACAATAGCAATCAACGCCGATAAATGCAAAACATATGTTTTCAGTTCTGTAAAGAGACATTTTTTTTTACGCGTTATAATATGGTATTTTTTAAAGCTTACTTCAAAACTAAAAAAAAAAAAAAAAACAGTTTAACCAAAATGCATGCACTTCTATAATAAATTCTTAACATATTTCGATAGAGCAACGTAGGGTAAATTAAAGTCTAAATGCACATTGAATAGCAAGGTAGTTCTCATTCTGAATCTTTATTTATTGAAACGAATTTGTTTTCCTCTTTTATCTTAACGAGGTTTTCAAATACTACCGTTCTCATATTAATGCTATGATTATTTTTAAATCCTTCAGGGTTAAATATCATGAAACCATCCGCGATCCCACCATATCTTCTTCGAATGTCCTTCTCTCTCGTCTGAACGTGCTATTCTAATTTATTATCCCTTGGGATTCCTAGTCCTTATTGCGCCTCTTTTATTCTGTGTCTTCTCTCCCAGTCTATTATCTCAATGCTCGGTTCCTTAATTCGAGCTACTTCTGACTGATCTTCTTCTTTTTTGTTGTAAAAATCTTTCGCTGACATTCCAAAAAAAAAAAAAAAAAATCCTTCAAATCAGTATCTCTCTTTTCCTTTTCTCTTTTTCGTTCGTGTATTAATTGATTCCACGACAGCCTCTCTTTCCGTTTGGCATTTGACAAATAAAAATTCAACGTAAATGAATTTTAACTTTAAATAACTTCACATTCAGCGTTTTTTCGATGTTCATGCAAAGCAGTCTGCAGCAATTCAAGATACTTTGCGCGATACTTAAATCTAAAATTATTTTTTCCGTTACATACAAGCCTTCCAGTGAAGTACAAATATTTAATTTGCAATTTTGCGTGGCAATTTCTATTACTTCCGCGCTGTTCTCGGCGGCATTTCCATCGCATTTTTCCCGGTATTCCGCCAGACATTTTCGACGTTAAGAATAAACTTCATCTTAGGCCGCATTTGGAGATATGACGACGCCAATAAATCTGCGACATTTCTGAATTGCTGAACGTTTATTTCTAAAACGACGTAACAAATGTGTTCTGGAAAGACTGTTTTATTCGGAAATTAAGAAAACACATTTTCGATATCAACCACTAAAATGTACTTTTTCTAATGTTATGGATATTTTTAACTTGTCTTCACTTTTTTTTTTTTTTTTTGACTTTTAACAATATTGTCTCTTTACTAAACATTTCTGGTCCTTAAAAATTGAGAACTAGAAACATTATTATTGCAAGTGAATATTAAATAGTGAGTAGCTTGACTACTTTTTCTTTAAAGGTAGGCTGAAACGAGCACCTTTTCTACGTAGGAGTTTGATGAATTATTTTTATGTTTTCGTCGGAGCGTATAAACATTGAAGAAGGCTAGCACATCCCACATTGTTCGGTTATTATTTATCATCAAAAATCGTAATATTTGTCCATCAGAAAATTTACACTTTTTATCGCCCACTTATTACTCGCTTTCATGTTTATTACTAGCTATCTTTTTCTCTGGTTGCCCGTCCGTAAAGCTTATCTAATTAGAAATGGTTCTGTTTAATTATACCGAATTATCCGATTAATCGCCGAACACGGGAAGCCGCGTGGCCAAATGATTTTCCGATGTACGTTTTTTAACCGTCATAAATAATTATGCCACATTGCCTAGTTCCGATTAAGTATAACTACATGATTGGGAAGTCTAAGTTATATCTGTATTGTTGATTCGGTGATTATCTAGTCGGAAGAAGAATTTTAGAACTTTTAAAAGTTGACGCGTATAAATGTGCGTGTGTAGACTAATATCGTTGTTATAGAAATGTTGTTAAACGTGTTTTAACGAGTGATGTATGATGTACAATTAAAACGAAGCTTGTGTCACTCACACTGTTGATGTTTTTATTTTGAAGAACCTATTAGCAGTTCGTCTCCGAAGTTCTTATCAGCTGACGATGTGAAAGGATTTAAAACGCATGCTAGAGCTACCGTCGCAGTATTATGCTCGGCCCAAGGTTTCCCGGTGCCGTTTTTTAGGTAGGCGATTTATACTTCACTTGTTTTATGGTTTCCTTTCTCGTTTTTGACGAATTGTTTTCGGTGATTGTTTTTTTTTTGTTTTTTTTTTTTTTATTCCGTGACTTGTATGAATTGCGCGTGTTTCTATTTTTTGTAAATTACATTTCTGATATCGTGCGGATACACGAAAAATAATTGCAGTTGTTAGCGGTTTTTACAGTAATGTAAGTGAATATAACTAATTCTTTACAACTGGCAAACTAAATAAAACTTATGACTAAAAATTATAGTAGGAACTTCTCTTATTCCTCTATTCTGCTTCATAAATTTTCAGAAGACTTAAACCAGATGCAATAGATATTTTCCCATCTGCACTGTGCTTGTTTCGTTACGAAGTTGTTTGCGTGTTTTGTTTCTCCGTCCAAGCACGAGGGAAAAAGAAAAGATAAAAAATATTACAAAAATTTCATAAAAAAAAAAAAAAAAAAAAAAGAAAATTAACGCAACTGGGGTAGTCTCTAGCTGCGGGGAAATTGATATACCGTTATCGTGAAAATTCGATTAAGCACATTCGAGTATAATGTTCGTATAAATTATTGTAATAGTTCTAGCAAAATCCACGTTGAAACAGTGAGAGATACTTTTAGTGGTTTTCAAAGTTCAGGTCTAAGAAAAAACTCAAAATCGAGGTTAAAAACATAATGTATTTTCTTAAAGTTGAACCGTGCATTTTTTAGGAACTTTGTTAAACGATCAATCAAATCGAACGTACGAAATTAACTTTCGATACTCTAAAAATTTCGCTTAAAAGAGACGCATCGCGATATGAACAATTAATTATTTTTTATCAAATTAAAAGAGATGTTTTTCATGCTATCGATATGAAAATTTTCGGTCGCTTTCTAAATGGCTCAGTGCAGTGACGACTTTCGTATTTCGGGGTTTTCTTCTTTTCAGTAATGCAGTTATTTCCGCATCGAGTATTTTTACTTTACGACGGAAATTACTGAAACAAAAAATTCCATCTCTCTTTCAATATTTAACGATCGCAGGAAGTAACGGCATTATATAATTTTAAAGTTGTAATAATCAAATGCAGACGTGTATCGAATATTAATTCGTCGCCGACTCTATATTTCAATATGGCATTTTCTATGATGGAGTAACGTTAAATGCCTGTTAAATGGTTGGCTACTCACTGTGTCTGTTTGAAAATGACGTTAAAATTTATCGTCCCTAGCCGAGTTACTATGCCGTGAAAAATAAAAATTAGACTACTCCAGAAACGGTTTTTTTTTGTTTTTTTTTTGAAACACCAGTGTGGGAATAGCGACTTGTTGTATACTCTAAACCTACCTCAAATGTCAAAGTTTATATAAATTCCCCTTATCAACAAACAAAAATATATAAGTATTAAATTACTTTAATACATTTAAGTACCTCGATATAAAGAAACCTCCTCGGGCCTAGTTAATCAGCTAACACCATAAAACATAAATCACCTTTTATTTAAGTGTTTCTTTAAATTGAGGTACTTACATTTATTAAAGTAATTTAATATTTATTTTTGTTTGTTATTGATGGATGTTTATTTATGTATATATAAAAGTACACTTTCTTTAAATCAGTCATAACAGTCATTGACAGAGCTGCACGTTTATACACGATGGATAAATAAGTTGACGGTTACCCCGGAATGCGTTTGAAAACCCTGACGGGGGCTGTGTCGATTAAGCTTTTGAAATCTCCAAGCAGTAAAAAATCGATTTTGATCGCGCGAAGGATCTTAGTTCTTGCGGTCATCAAAATAGCTCTCGGTCTTTTGTTTAGTTACATGCGTTTTCTTTCTGATATAGACGACCTCTGTTTTTCATAATTTATGAAAGATATCTTCGTTGTCTTTTTTCCTAATCGTGCTCTCGTGATGAAGTTTTAGGTATTTACTTTATATTATGTGAGAATACTTTGATAGCTAGGTAAGCGCGAATTTACGATCTCAAAGAAACTGATTAGGAATATGTTCGCTTAACAATTTTAGGTTAGCGTGGTAAAGTTGGCGAATCAGAAGAGAAAGAAAAAAAGATGTAGTTTATAAACTGGGAGCTAACTTCAGTAAAATACATCGCATCGAACAGTACGAAACACGATTCGAAATAATAGTAAACATTCAACTATAACGAATATTGATGACGATAAAAATAAGTCACGTCTACTTCAAATGCAAAACGATATAGTCGAAGGGAAGAATACGAGAAGGACTAATATGCATGGCGCGATAATGGAACCGATATTTTTCAAAAGCCCTATTGCAAGAAAACTGAGGAAAAGGAAAAATCTGCTGTACTAAGGATCAGTTTTGTATCCGATGCTCTCTGAAAATATGAGTTAAATTTGCGTAGGCCAAATATTAATTTTGTGCGGGTGAAATTTTGCATAACATGGCCGTTGCCTACACGTCAAGTCACTAGAGGAAATTAATGAGTGGTCGATGTAATAGGTATTTTTTATTTCCGATATTTCATTTTTTTTTTTTTTTTTTTTTAATATCTCACATTTATGACATTTATACGGTATTTTTCGTCGTTTTTTGCGCGCCAAATTAAATTTTGCTATTCTTCTTCTTTTCGGGTGTCGTATATGCGTTAAATGTTGGTTATTCTCCTTATCAGTCAATATGTAATCATCTGTTCCGGACTATTAATTCTTGTCCATCCTTTAATATGCCTCCAAGTTTTTTCCGTGGGCTCTTATTCCTGATGCTTTCCCTTCGATAATTATTATTTTTAGCATATTTCGGATTTCTTAAAACAAATATGCAATTTTTCGTTACCGATTTCCATTTCTTTTTTTCATTTCTTTAATATTTCAGAATTTTTAATCTAGCCATCGTGGTATTTTCAGCATTCCTCTATACATCTCGAAAGTTCTATTATCCCCATTTCACAAAACAGTATAGATATGACGTTTAGACCGTGTTCTACATTTTACATTCGAATTCGATGCTTTACTTTTCATTCTCGTGAAAGCGGTCGTATTTAATTCTTACTTTAATATTTCCCATTCCGATTTCCTTTTGGTCGATAAATTACAACCGAGATGTTTAATCAACTTGTTCAATTATAATTGATCTTACATGCCTAATTAAGAATAAATCGTGTTTATCATTTACTAACGTTACTTTTTTTTTTCTTGTTTTCTGTTACGCAATTAATATTTTTTGCAGCCCGTTTTAACATATGTTTTATCTAGGTCTCTCTGAAGTCTTCCTAATAGTTTATTTGACGGACAGATGTAACCTTAATTTTCCAGTCGAACAACAAAGAAATTATTAATTGGCTGCGCGTTTTTGACTGTTTCTAATTAACGTCTAAACTATAATTTACTTTTTAATTAAATTTCGTGTTAGAATGTTCCATTTTTTGAAATACATTTTTGGTTAAAATTGACAATATAATTAAAAGTCCGAGATGGTGTTAGTATTATACATTATGATGATGGTGTAGGGCTTGTAGATGAGAAATATTATTCAATGTTGATTTCCACGACGTGACAAAAACAAAATATACAAGCCCACCCCCTCCCATCCATGATCGATGAAAAAGTTCGTGATTCCTAGAAATAACAATGTGCGTGTGTGCGTGTGACGGTGATATAAGACAATTAAACTGCAGCAGCATCCGCTTGAGGCAACTGATACAAAGATGATACAGTCGTCTGCACAGCTGATAGAATTATGTATTTTTCTATACGTCTTCCAAAGTAAAAATTAAATTAAAAAAAAAAAAAAAAAAAATGTCGGAACGGGACGCGACTCGGAAAGGTTCTTTAAAATTTGAGTTCTAAGTGTCGCGATTCGAACGTTTTTAATACTGAGCCAAAATTTCGCACCTCTCATCCTCGGCAAATTAATTATTAAAAATTACGCTACATATATTACACACACGATGATATGTATAATAAGCCTGTACATGAGAAAAGTATGCGGCATGTGTGTGTGTGTGTGTATGTGCGTGACTGTGCGATGCAATTTTTTGAAACCCTGCTATACTTACGTCCGGAATTTTGAAAAATCGAGGCAGCGAACGGTGAGTGTGCGGGAAAAAGAGTGGCTGCTTGGTGGATGAATATAACTTATTTTCTATACACATCTTCTGAAGTAAAAATTTAAATTTAAAAAAAAAGAAAAAAAAATGCGACTTGGAAAATTTCTTAAAATCTGGATTCTAAGTGTCGAGTTTCGAACAGCTTAGCACTCCCCGAAAATTTCACCCTCCGATTTTCCGAAAAATTAAAATTAAAAATTACGCTACATATATTACATGCAGAGACTTGTATAATAAGCCTGTGTGGCGCTGCTGCGCAGTGTACATGGGGCTGCGCGATGGAAGTTTTTGAATACTTAGGCCCGGAATTTCGAAAAAACGCGGTAGCGACCGTAGCGCGCGTGGAACCGAGGTGTCCGTTCGCAGCGGTAGTGGATGGGAGCCCCATTCGTGTGGGCGGACTGATGGACAAAAGTCACTCTAGTTTTAGCTGCTATTAGGCTCAATTACCTGTGGTGGCACCTTCGTGTGCTAGCTGTAACCTAAAAGCGCTACTGATGATGTGTTTTTTAGGTTACTTTTGATTTCATTTCCACTTCCGAAATTATATCTAATAGTGCGATTTCATTTGTTTTTCTGTGTTACTACCGTCGTTCCTTTTACTACTACTTACAGGCCCTCATAAGCGGTATCATTGGCATCATCGAACACGTCTAGCTACACTTCACCGCAAATTTCAATCTGTTTCTGAATTTTAAGTTTTTAGATTTTTCAAGTGAAATTAATAGTTTTTACAGATGCATTTTTCGATAATCGGTTTTGCTCTTTGCATAAAACAAAGAAACCCTTTTTGCGACATTTAACTGGTGCTTATTTTTGGGCTTAGAAGTGATTTCGTTGCTCTGTAAAAAGGAATTCCTACTTTCTTCACGTTGACAAGTCGCTTGCACAAACGGTAACATCTTATATCGCGGTAGCTCTAATATTTAGCTATTTCTTTTTGTAAATAATTTCGAAATTCGTTCTTTTTTTCATTTTTGTTTTTGTAAGTAACCGACGAATCCGAATGAAATAATGGGTTTTTCTTTAAATTTTCTTATACAGAACCAATTGGGGTGAAATCTCCTGCCTTTTCGTCGGATTTACGTAGTGGCTCCTTTAGCAGACAGGCAAAGCAAACGATTAATTTACCCTGTCAAGCGCAAGGCTATCCCGTCCCACTGTTCAGGTAAGAGACGGCCGTTCAGGTCGATGTGTGTCGTCCAATTTTAATACGGCGATAATGTAACATTTCAGAACCGATCGGTTTGAAAGCACCGACCTTTCCCAGCGAATCTAAATCAAGCACATTTATAAAAAGGCTCGAACAAACCATCTGTCTGTTATGCTCCGCGCAAGGATACCCAACGCCGTCATTCAGGTACTTATACTGTAGAGCGACTATTTAGCGATAGCCCGATTAATTATTAAGACGGCGAAATGTCATCTTTCATTCTCTTTAGAACCAGTCGGTGCTAAAGCTCCTACCTTTCCAACTGACTCTAGAATCGGATCCTCGTTGAAACAGGTGAATCAACACATCTCATTATCCTGTCAGGCTCAAGCGTACCCTGTACCAGCATTCAGGTAAGATCGTTTGCGTATTTAATCGTTTGCCTCGTCGGTCGCGTGCTTTCTCTTCTTTCTCTCTCTCTCAGTGTCTGTCCGATGTTATTTAACGCAGAGCCAGTTGGTTACAAAGCTCCGACATTCACTAGTGAAGCGAAACTCATCTGGTTCGTTAAAAAACAAAAGCAAGCATTCGCGCTCCTATGTTCCGCTCAAGCGTACCCTGCTCCATCTTTCAGGTACTGCATTTGTTGTTCCGATTTTTTTTTTTCTGACTTTGCAAATTTAAGCATGTTGCACTGAACAATTATACACCTATACAGCTTCTAACCGGTAACATTTTATGCGAGTTCCCAACGATCGAGGAGGCGATTATTTTTTTAATTATGTTGATAAGTGCTTCAGACAAAAAAAAAAAACAAAACCGAAATACGAATCTAAAAATATTTCTCATGAACGATTAAACAAATAAACTTTTCTAATTAAACGGAGATGTTTCAATTTTAACCTCGTAATTCTTACTTTGTTACAGTTTCTGTGTCGGACTTTGATTCGTTTTTAAATATATGTCGTAGCATTTTTCGTTAATAGTGATTTTAATTTGGTACGGTAGAGTCTGAGGTTTTTTATTATGTGATAAAAAATAAAAACCTTACGTAATTGATTTTCTTCGCCTACTTTTCTAACTTCATGAAAATTCAGGTGAGATTATCATGACGTATTTCAATGTAAATTTAAAAAAAAAATCAAACGAAGTGATTACTGCATCCCAGCATTTTGGTTCATTTAATTATCGGCGAGTGCATTCTCATACTCTAATATCCGTTTGTACAGAACCAGTCGGTAGTAAAGCTCCATCTCTGACGAATCAAGTGGAAAGAGTTTGGCTTAGAAAGAGAAGCGCATCTAACGTCGAACTTATGTGTCAAGCTCAAGGTTATCCGGTCCCATCTTTTCGGTAAGACCTTGAAATATATACTTCTAGAACTGAATCGACTGCTGGTTTTCTCTTTTATTGTAACTATTATTTTCGCTACAAAATTACTTATTACTACTACTCGTGTTTCACGTAGCATACATAGTTTTATTCGTTTCGTGATTTATATTAAAATACTTACATCTAACGTATTTTGTCTTACACTACGCTACTAACATTTAATGCATTTTACCCTAGATTGTTCCTATTTTTACGTAATTTGCGTCTTAACTTCTTTCAAAGTTGCCATCGCAAGAGAAATTACATTCTACAATCTGTCGTTGTTGATTAATTAATATTTTAGTGTGCGGGAAAGTACAGAAATATTTGGAGATAAACGTGAAATGGCGGTAGAATATTTTGTGACCGAAACAATGGGTGTAAATAAATTTCTTGATGGAATTAGTCAGTATGGACTATTAAATATTTCTAATTTTTAAAAAGTTGGCTTTATCTTCTCTGAATGGTTGTTGTTTTTATATATACATATGTACATGTCGCAGAGCATTCTTGATTTTAAAAATTCGTCCTAATGACTTCTTTAAGTTGATTTATTAACTTCGAGTTAACTAAAAATATAATTTAATATATATATATATATATATATAAATCGGCCATTTTGGCCTCACAAAGGGCTGTGCCCTACATTTTTGTCTCTTTCTCTTCTATACTTTGCATAAAATGATCAAAATTTACAACGTAATTCTAAATAGGTCCATATGAATATAATAACATAATCACAAAAATCCTATAAAATATAGCAAACGTTACATAAAATTGGGACATTTTTTCTAATGGGAGGTAGCCTAAGAATTACGTTGTAATTAATATATGTATATATATATATATATATATATATATATATATATATATATATAAATAAAAATAATCATGAACATAACCCAAAATCTGTTCATCGTGTTTATTGTACCATTGATTTATATATCAATTTATTCGAGTTTATTATGAGGTCTATGTTATTTTTTTAAATTCTTCCTAAACGTTCATCTTTAATTGATACACAACTTCTATTGATTGATTGTCTGCAGATAAAAAAGTTACCAGTTTTCAAATTTTTCTAAACTATGATTTCCGGCATTATTTTTCGTTTCGTTTCGAAATTAAAACCCTTTTTCGATCGACTCGAAAAATTTCAAAAATTATCGTTATAAAAAAAGAAATCTAAATTCTTCAGATAATCGTTTCTCGCTAATTTTCATTTACAATGTCTAGTCTCGAATGTAAACAGATAATTAAGTTCATATACGATTTTTCCTTGATCGTTCTAGAGCCGATCGGTACAAAAGCACCCAAATTCTCTTCCGATGACGACAGTTCTCGATTTAAGAAAAAAATGGGTACAGATTTTTCGCTGACATGCGAAGCTCAAGCTTATCCTGTACCATCGTTCAGGTACCAGATTGTGTTACTTCCATTCTAATTCGCGTTGCCGCATTTAACGTTGTTTTATAATTCGGCTGGAATTAACGCTGCCGACCTCTTTTCTTCTTTAATTGGCTGAGGAAAAATATTTCAATAGTTGCTAATTAAATATATAAGTCTCTCATCCTAGAGCGTCATTTTACTGCTTTTATGCTACAATGATACGACGGCGTTGAATTTTTTTCGTTGTGCTATTTTTTATGGTCGTGTTTGCGGATGATTCGTTCTTGTAGTTTATTCATTTGTCGTTCGATCACTTAAATAGGGCCTGCGTATAAATATGAAGTGAACGAAAAAAAAAAAAAAAAAAAAAAAAAAAAAGGAGATGCTAAAATAATAAGCCTAATTTGAAAACTAATTATTAGCCGAAATTTTAATAGTCGCCACAAGAGGGATTATAAAATAACGCGGTTAAAAGGGCGGAAATTAAATACTAAAAATCTGTGAAAAGTGTATATTAGTGTATAATTTTTTTTTTCTTCCCAATATTAATAATTTTCTCGCTACGGATAGAGAGCTGGTAATTCAACCGCAAAAAAAAAGTAATAAATGTCATTAATAAGATGCTTAAAATTAAAATATTCGGTGTAGCATTTTAATTGGTGTTCATCTCTTTGTCCTGAGCACTCTGCTCTGTATATAGTTTGCCGATACTTTTTTCTTGTGCTGTCTTTTTTTTGATCATGTTTTATTGATTACTTATTAACAATGTTCCAGATGTTGGTTTAAAATTTAACTGACTTTTTTCTCCTAATTATTATTTTTCTAGATAACGCTCCCTGATTGACACCGCCTAAAAAAAATTCTATATATATATATATATATGTATATATATATATATCGCTTTCTTATCTAATGTTTCGCTTGATTTATCGCTGAAAGTATTAAACGTTTTTAACTGGATATCAACGATATCAAAGAAAAATTACATTTTCCTATTAAAAATTGTATTCTTCGGCAGTGTTACCTATAAAAGCCTATTATTATGATCGAAATGGGACGTTATAAAAAAAAAAAAAAAAAAAAGAGAAAAAATATATCCATATATGTTCAAAATATGA
This sequence comes from Icerya purchasi, assembly GCA_039619475.1. Classification (NCBI taxonomy): domain Eukaryota; kingdom Metazoa; phylum Arthropoda; class Insecta; order Hemiptera; family Monophlebidae; genus Icerya; species Icerya purchasi. The sequence continues at coordinate 171,743,497 of CM077116.1, read as the reverse complement.
TAGTCGTCGCCCAATAAAAACTGTTAGGTAATTCGAAATAATGCGTGAAAATTGCGCAATGAGAAAAAAATTCTGTTCACAGTTCATCGCCCGTGACTCTATTAATCTGTAACTGTTGGGACGCACGACTTATTTCGATGGCCTGAAAAAATTATTATTTCGCGTGGTGATTCATTAAAGAAACGTTCGCCATCGGATAAAACTATACAAAAGTATGAGAGATCACGGGAGGTTTGCCTCGTTAATAAATGATATTATATAGTCTGTGCAGCTCTTTAAATTTTTATAGAAATAATATGTTGTCCCTGGGAAAAATTATTAACTACAGCGGTTGATAAATGAAATTACGATTTAAAAGAGTAATCTGAAATGGCATTTAGGCATTTTAAAATTACCAATAGTGATAAAAATGTTGACAAAAATTACTGTCATATAAAACTTGTACTTTTTTTAAATTATTTTGCGCAATCGAAGATGAAAAATAACTTTAGCGGATGTTTTAAAAAAATTATCGTTTACTTTTTAAAAGCGATGCATTCTTACCGTGAATATCGCTTTTTATGCATGTATATAATGTAATGGTCGAAAGTGCTCGATGACACCGAAGATTTTATAGCTTTGCGAAATCATAGATCTACTCGGGGCTGAAATAATTGAGTAGCCGGAGCGACTGACGAAAGAAAACTGCTACTTTTGATATCAGTATGTTTAATATATTTCTAGACCTAACAAAGAGCTGGATTATTGCCGTTCATTATTATTTATTTGCTATTCGCCGACGATTTGTATATTTTTCGTAATTTCTCTTTAGTTCGCTCAGTCAAAATCTGTATCGATTATACTTTGCTCATGACTGGAGGGTTTTACGCAGTGCTTAAATTTAACAATTTTTTGAGTGACTCGCATATTTCTCAGCTCGTTCATTAAGGGGGGATATTTAGCATTTATTTCTCTTAAAATAATAGTTTTATCAGCTCGTCCTTCTCACCGTTGCAACGGTTACAATATTTTCTTCATTGTATTTTTTTTTTTTGTTTTTTCATTTTATTGCCGCAGAACCAGTTGGCTCGAAAGCTCCGTCTCTCTCCAGTGAGTCCGAAATATTGCGATTCAAAAGAAGATTCGGACAGTCTGTAGTATTACTCTGTCAAGCCCAAGCATTTCCAGTTCCCATATTTAGGTAAGTTAAAATTTGTTTTCTCTCGCATCTTCGGTTCCTGTCGTTCTTCTTCGCCGGAAACCATCCGTGATATGTTGGAACGAGAAATGTTTTTCACGCTAATTCACTTCACATTGGCTTCAGCCCCGGCGGGGTTCATTCTGTGTCTAGTTCTTCAATTTGATATTCATTTTAACGTCAATCATCGCCTCCGGTGTTGTATCACCACCCGATCAACGTGGTTTTTTCTGTTTCGGTTTAGTTTAGTTTCGATTTTTTTTTTTTTTTTTTTGTCGATCGCATATATGATTCTATATTACTTTTCGTTTTGCGGATTTCCCGACTTACTTTTATTATCGATATTTAAATTCATTATCGGCGGCATCGTTATGACATTAGTTTCTAATTTTCCGAAAAATTCGTTATCGTTATATGCGTGCGTCTCTTGTTTGTATGTTTTTATATCTATTGAAATTATTGAATTGGTTGTTGTAATTATCTAGAACCAATGGGAAGCAAGCCACCTTCATTGCCCCCCGAACAAAAGCATAATTGGGTGGAAAAGGTAATTCGAAACGACATTTGTCTGACCTGTCAAGTTCAAGGTTTTCCCGTTCCATCTATACGGTAATAACGACTTTTTTCTTTATTTTATTTTAATTCCGTTTAAATGGAGAGCAGTAATATTTGTCAGTTGCTATCGTTTTCGATTGAAGGCTATTCGGTTAGTGTCGCCCTGTGAAGCCGTACTAATATTTTCCCGACATATGTTAAAGCGCAGTTCAGAGTTCATTTAAATTTTAATGGTCCGCCTACCGGAACGTTTACCGCAAAACGAATTATATTCAATTTTAAAATTCGCGCTCGCTCTTCCACGTTCGAGTGTCGCATGGCTTACTTCAATTAAAAATTTCGCGTAATTCCTATTAAAATTATTTTTGTTTATCGGCAGCGTGAAAGAATTTAATATATTACTTATTTATTTTTTATTCTTCTTCGTGGGTTCCATCCATTGCTGCAACTGGCCTATATATATATATATATATATATATATATATATATATATATATAAAGACATCGAAATAGCGGGGAGGAACAATGAAAACTCGGGATTAGATCTGAAAATTATTATCATAAACAGGGGACGGAAACAGCAATGGCGGACTGGCAGAAACTTGAGAAAAATCGTACGCGATGCCGTAGTCAATATAGAATTCAAAAACCCTTCGAAACTTTTCCAAAATAAAAAAAAAATAAATAAAAAAAATACCTTACAGAATTAATAAAAAAATATTATACGGGAGTCCATTTTCGTTTATTCCGGAAGGGTAGATGGTATTTTTGTAATTTTTTGAAAAAAAACACGTGAAAAAAATGGAGCACACATTTAATTGAATTTCACGATCTCAAATAGCAGAAGAAATAGAGTAATATTTGCATAGTTCGCGTCTTATTAAACTTTGTTTATCGCGGAAAACACTGAACTATCATCATGCCCATACACCAGCGCATTGATCCTTCCCGAATGAATGTAATTCTCGCTACAGGCCTACTAATGGCAGTTAAATTAGAGAAAAAGCAGCGGAGACTGAATGATTCTCGCTATAAAATAAAGAAAGCATCGACACTTGAGCGATTTTTAAAACCATCACACAGTAAATTCTGTAAATTATATATATATATATATATATATATATATATATTTATATCGGTTCAGTTGAATTATCAACGAACAAAGTGACAATAAACTGTCAATTTAACGGGAAAATGAAAGATTTTCGAATAATTGAGAACGAAATAACAGAATTGCAACGAACAAAATGTTAGTACCGATTATTATTTTTGCGTACATGCTGTTTTCGCGACATGTCGATGTATTCAGTTCTTGTTAATAACTGTAATCTAGCTGTAAAGATGTTTATACGTTTTTCATGAACTACAGCTTTTTCGTTAAACATTTTTTGATGATCTGCAATGTGTGTTGCACTACAAAGCGAAGATATACGAGTTCACTCTTTAATGATGTTTTTTTTAAATGCCTATATAAATTTTTGTTTTTGGGAATAAACTAAAGGACAAACTTTATGACGCAATGCGAACATATTCGATTTAGAGAAAATTCAATTTGATTGTTCAGCTAATTTTCATAGTCCAGTTGAAAGGTGTGCTATACTTGTTCTTTTTCACATATATTTGTAATTCAAGTCGGATAAACTATCAGAAAACTTAAAGTTTTTATTATCTCTTCCGTTTATAATTTATTCTACTTGAATTGGATGCAATTGTTTATGTTAAAATATATGTATGTATATATTTACGAGTAGTATTTATGGGTTTTTTTTCTTATTTCGCTAAACGAGAATGGTGATTATCGGTATTAGAGTTTGTTTCGGTTTTTTCGAATAAATTTACCGTTAATCGATGATATATTCGATCGGAGATGCGGTTTTAAGTGTTCACGAGTCGGGAATTTCAGCGGTAATCTGTCGCTATTGATAATGAAGGAGAATAACTTTCGCACATCATCTCAAATGAACCAACGTAAAACTGAAGCAATAAATGAACAGAAATACTAAAATTCAAAGGTATTAATTCCAAAGACGTCTAGAGTTGATGAATAATTGACGAGGAATGTCGGATATGAAGTTAAGATTCGAATTGTGAACCATGTTAAATTACTAGATACGATCTTCTTCTCTTCATACGCTATTATCTCGATTTCGAAGGTCAGCAATCCACATAGCAGCTGACCTGAGTGTACATCTATCGACGTGCAACCGAATCATCTTTTAAAAAATCATTCATCCATGATTTTTCGGTTGATCTTTTTCCTTCGACTTCTATCATCAGCTGAATTATTTTGTATTTTTCCCCTCTAACGACGTTACATTTTTCCCATTTTGTTGTACGGTATGGAATCAGCGACGCTTAATAAAAGACAGACTGAGCGACTAGAAACAGTGGAGATGTGGCTACATAGAAAAATGTTAAAGATTTCGTGGATAGCCAAAACATCCAATAAAAGAGTACTAGAAATGGCAAAGACCGAATAAATAGATAATAGATATAGAAAAGTTAAATATTTTGGCCGCATCATAAGAAGACAAAAATGTGAGATCCTACAGCTTATTATGCAGGGGAAAATAGAGGGAAAAAGAAGTGCAGCAAGACGGAGAACAGACTGGATACAAAACATTAAAAACTGGACTGGCATCAGCTCAATCCATGATCTTGTCATAGTTCATATTCTTCACTACACTCGACGATTTTTTTTTACATAGTTTATAAGTTTAATAATGTGAAGATAATGTCCAACGTGCAAAAAAAAAAAAAAGTTAAAAATTTTTCGTTTGTAATATAATTTCTTTTTTTTTTTTAAAAAAAAAAAGTGGGTTTAAAACGCGTAATTAGAGTGTGGATCTCCAACCTCCGCAGAGGAGAAGGAGAATGAAGAAGAAGAAGAATTAGAGGGCTATTTTTAAATTTAAAAAACTGATAATCATTTATGAAACGAGTATGTTTGTTTCGGCTAAAAAGCAAAAGGCGTGTTTGAATAATTGAAAAAATTTAATCACGCATTGGTTTCTTCGATAATTCTGCATCTGCATATTTCTTAATTTCCCGTTTAGTTGAATTCGTTGTTTTAATTGTTCTTTTCGTTTCTGCTTTCTTTTAATTTCATTAATATATTCCTTTTTTAGTTTTAAGCAGTGTGTATTTTTTCATCAATTATTACACATCATATTCCCCAGGAAAAATGTAAAATTTATTATTTCATATAGTATGCAGATTTTTTTTTTTCTCTATAATAACACACTAAATACACGTATAACCGAAACAACATTAGTACTAATAACTCTCAATTGTCGAATTACGCAACAATATAATTTTACATAACTTTTTCACTTGTACCAGGCAGTGTCTGTATTTTTACAATTCCTCGAGCGATGCAGTAGTGTGTGTGTATGTTTATGTAATAAATGTGATTCGTACGATGTGCCGTTAGCGACCGTCGTTTCAACAAAATTCACAATTACGTTTGATGATAATTATGGTTTACTCCGATGTAAGTTGACGACGCATTATTTTCACAATTAGCGATGTCAGATGTGCGGATGCAGTGTATGAACTTGCCACGGATCTTCGTCGATAAAGTCACTTTTTTTGATCAGCCATTACAGTTGTTGTAGGCTAATTTCCGTATTGAAATATTGAATTTTTTATTAAAATTATCCATTTAAATGTCCCGTCTCAGTGAAGCAGCAAAAATGGGGGGGGGGGGGGGGGACGCTTAAAATTTTTTCCTCCGCGTCCGTGAGTCTTTTTAAAGTTTGCTTGCGCAACTTTTTTTATACTTCATCTGCCGAGCTAAATTTCCTGCTTCTTTGACTCGCCGCTTTTTTAATTTTTCTTCGCATTACTTCCATTTCGCTTCACATTATATTTACTACTTCTACGCATCATCTTTATTCTTTGTTGTTCTCTTTTTACTTCCCTTTTCCCACTGTTTCTATAATGATTTGCAACAGTGGTTGAAATCAGCGCAAGTCCGGGTTTCGAAAATCACCCGATTATGTGTAAAACTGCACCGGGGAATTTAAAAATGAATTTTTTAATTCGTATATATTTCATGAGTTTTTGTTTTAATGATACCGAACTTGTAGATAGGTTTCTTGCATTTATTAAAATATTATATAGCCTTTAATAATTTGTCGAGTCTATATTTCCAATTATTGTTTTAAAAAATTCCGCTCATTAGGAGGGGAAAAAAATTAAAAGTTTAAAAGTTTCTTTTACGTGTGTTTTTTTAAAATTATCGTTGCATTCTGTGATGTTTTAAATCGAATACAGAACCGGTTGGAGCAAAAGCGCCAGCAATATCGTCCGATGAAAAAAATCGTATGATATCCCGTTCGCAATCGGAGAACTTAGTGCTACACTGCCAACTGCAAGGATATCCTATCCCATCTTTCAGGTTAGTTTTAGTTGATCGTAATATAAGGTTATACTAAAAATTTCGAGAAAAAGAAAAAGGAAGAGAGAGATTTCTTTAGCGTGTCTTTTCTTCCGATTATTTTGCAGAAATAACGCAGCAACTTTTTCAGCTTCCCGCACGATATATCGCAAAATGCCGCTTTTTTTTTTGTATTGACCTTAGTGCTGAACCGTCTTTATAAAATTGTTAAGACTGCCGGACATCTTTCGTGAATTTTTGCTCTAGCTTGATTTTTTTGATTTTCTTTTTTCGTTTGTTTTGTTTCTTTGTTTATGTTTTATCACAGAACCGGTTGGCTCAAAAGCTCCGGCCTCGATCGACGACAAAAGCCGTTCCATTTATCGTTCTGTGAGCAATGATGTAGTTCTTTGGTGTCAAACTCAAGCTTATCCAATTCCCTCATTCAGGTTACTTTACAGTATTATTGTATTTTCTTTAAATTCTCGTACGTAAAAACAGTATTCAAAAATATTCGAAAATTATCATAACGCTGATTTAGTACTTTTTAAAAAAAATCATTACATTCATTTTATCAAAATTACCTCCAAAATATATACGTAATTAACGTTATCATTGAAATGATTCAAAAGTAAATAATTTAATAAGTGAAATACTATAATAAAAAAGGATAATTCGGAGTTAAAACGTAATTATCTTTAAAATGAACTCCAATTTATTGAAAATAGTGTTTTTGTTGTTGTTGTTTGTTTGTTTTTTTTGTTTTTTTTTTTTTTTTTAGTTGGTATCACATTCGTCAGAAATTTCTAGAAAAGAGAGAAATCGTTACTTTTGACAAATTTCTTTTATATTTAATCGAATTTCGTAACTAATGGTATGCAATAAAGTTTTTACGTTACTATTAGTCGTATTAATAATAATATTTTTATTTTCCTGTCAATATTAAGTCGCTGTTCTTGAAATACATAATCCTAAAAATTGTGTCTCATGGGAATTATAAAAGAATACTAATACACTTTTATATTTCGATACGCATCCTAAAAGTAGATCCAGCAGATATTAGTATTCTCTCATAACTCCCATATGACATAATTTTTAGTATTAAGAACGCATTTTAGGAACAGCAACTTCGAATTCATAGATCGTAATTGAAATTCTCTTTTATACAATAACTCTAAGATCATTAATTTTAGCCTGAGCGGTAAAACCCCGTCAAGAATAAATAATATGGAATTTAAAGCGACCTCAAAAAATAACTTAAAAATTCATAACTCGCCACTAGAGACAGTCTCCTTTAAAAATGAAATCCAAAATATAAAACAAAACAACAAAACGCAAGAACTCTTCGGTAAAATAAAAGCACTATCGATAAAAAATTATTTAACCCCCTTCCCGTTCAGGAGAAAAACAGCGAAAAATGTATGTTTGTATGAATAAAAGACCGAGTGGAAAAGTTGAAACCAAAATATACCTGAAACGTGTACGTGAAAGTATAGCCGAACTTATAGCATTATATTTGACCCTCGGCGCGCTGAAAGCTCCAAATGGTGGAAAAAAATATTTTTTTCAGGACATGGTATATCAATGGATAAAGTGTGACGGAAACGAAACACATTTCATTAACTTAACAAAATTTTCGAAGTTGACAAAAGGTAAACGACGTGTCGCGGCGCAAGTATTGCAGTTAAAAGTTTTGAAATTTTTTTCCTTCGGACGTGCAATATATCTGACTCATTTTTAACATTTTGTCTTAACCAGTCAGCAATGTGCTTAGATTGACATATAAAAGTATAAAACACAAGTTAATAAGAATATAGTTTGTCAGTCATTATTAAGTTCTTTTTTTTTTTTTTTTTTTTTTTTTGTGGAACCAAAAATCAAAAAAATTGCAGCCTCGGTGTTAAGTAATTCAAAATAGGATTACTAAAAATACAAATAAACTATGTTTCATATACATTATTGCGAAGATTTCTTTCTTTAAACAGAGCTAAGGGTCGTTGTTTTAGGAAGACGGGGATTCGAAGTTTAATAAATGTAATAATAAATTAAGGAACTACATAAATATTAAAGGCAAGCACGAATGCAAAGATAAGTGAACAGTGACGAAGAAACGGTTATGATAATCCGTTGTTAGAAATAAAGTAAAAACCTGTGTTTACATCAAAGTTCTTTATTCCTTTCAAATAACAATTTGGCCTGAAATATAAATAAACAAACATTTGCGACGTGTATTTAAGATTTCCGCTCCTAAGGAACAGATGAAAGTGATTAATATTAGTAATCGGTTAAATTCTCTATCCGACGATTTTTTTTTTTTTTTAAATTTAATCTGTAGTCAGCAATGTTTCAAAAATTATAAACTAATAGCCCTCCGTCATATAAAACGTAACATAAATGAATTGAATTTAGTTCTAATTCGCATTCGTCATATTATCTTTCTTTTTCATTCGCATTTAACGAATTTATTGGGTGATACGTTTTTTAAAATTTCTTTTATCTTCGATTTTTAATCGCATTCGTTGTATGTGTGTATATATACGTATCTGTATATATATATATATATATATATATATATATATATATATATTAGTTACAACTTAATTCTTAGGCTACCCCCTATTAGAAAAAATGTCCCAATTTTATGTAACGTTTGTTATATTTTATAGGATTTCTCTGATTATGTTATTATATTCATATGGTCCGATTTAGAATTACGTTGTAAATTTTGATCATTTTATACAAAGAATAGAAGAGAAAGAGGTAGAAATGTTAGAGGATTCAAAGGGCGCAACCCCTTGCGAGGCCAAAATGGCCGAGTTATATATATATATTTCTGTTATTACATTGGTCGGTATCACAGTAGCCTAATGTTTAAAGTGCTTGGCTACCATATCAGAAGTGTCATAGGTTATCGATACTTGTCTCAATCCAGATCTAAATCTCTCCCAGATTTATCCAGTCCGAAATAATTGGGTGCCAGAGAAATTTGGAAAAATAAAGGCGGATTCCAAGTAGAAAGCAACTGGCCCAGAATTCTCTTTAGATCCGTTAGGCTTAGTACATTACGAAAAGCTTAATTACACAATCCATGATATCTTATCAAGGATGTGTGGGACTTTCTTTACTTACTTTTACTTACTAGCGGTTCGTCATGGTCTTTTACACTGATTAACCGTTATATGAAAATATCATTTATATTTATTATGTTTGACCATTGCCAGACCTGCGATATTAGTTGTGCATCTGAAGCTGTTACGAACTAAATGTAGATAAATCCATAACCTGTTTGTTAATATTTGTAAATATTAAATAAATAAATTCCTTACTAACAATCAAAAATAGGTATAAAATAATTTACTTTGATAAATTAAAATAAATACCTCAATTAAAAGAAACGTTTTCCGGCATAGCCCATCATCAGCTAATAACACAGAATGTATTCAAATAGAACTAGCGAGGCAGATATGTAAGCGCCGGATATATTATTTCATACGTCTATCCTATAAAGCAACAAGATAGCATATTCTATAATAGCTAGAAAGTTAATTTTTTTTTTAATCAACGTATTTTTTTTCTCAGATTTTAGAAAAATGGCGAAGAAACCCCGAAAATTATGAAATTGAACGGCTCAAATTTTAGAAAAAGTAAAAATCAAGTTTTAAGAAAAAAATGTTTAAAAACTTCCACAGGCCGTTCTATAATGGCTACGGAATTTATTTATTTATTTTTTTTTTATCGACGTATTGATTTCTAAAATACCGCAAAAATACAAAAGTCCGAAAACTCTGAAATTTAAGGGCTCAAATTGGGAAAATATACACCTAAAGCAATAAGACCAAAAACTAAAAAAAAGTCCACAGCCTTTTCTATAGGAACCAGGAAATTTGTTTTTTTTTAATTAACTTTAATTAACGTATTTTCATCGTTTCTTCTTCTTCATTTACGTGCCATGAACTGCAACAAAGGCCAGAGGCACGGAAAGTTAGGATTCTATAGTTGTAATAGAAGATTAGTGGAATTGAGATAAGGGAATAATTTCATTATATATATTTACTTCATTGTTACATAGGAGTTCTTTGAAGGTAGACGGAGGGGAAAACGTGGTGCGAGTGTGATTATATTTGTTGCAGTCTAATAGAATGTGTTTGACGGAGAAAACTGAGGAACAGGTTTCACATAGAGATGGTAAGGATTTGTTCAGGAGGAATTGGTGAGTAATCCGTGTATGGCCAATGCGCAGTCGACACAGTGCTACTTCCTGCTTTCTGCTTGGCCGGAACGACGATTGCAACCAGTGAGTGTCCTCTTTGATTGAACAAGGCTTATTCGACGTTGGGGTGTTGAGCCACGAGTCGAACCATTCCTTTGATAGGCTGCTGGTTATTTCCTGAACAGCGTCGTTGGCAGGTATTCGATTGTTTGCTACAGGAAAGCATGACGCTGCTTCTTTCGCGGAGCGGTCTGCTGATTCATTCTGTGGAATACCTTTGTGTCCTGGTATCCATGCAAATATGATCTTGAAGTCCACATTAGCTATTGTAGATAGTATTCCTTTAGCTATCGCGTGCTGCGACTTATCGTGGGACTTTAGCAGACATGTTAAATAATTTAAAGACTCAGTGCAGATAAGGTAATTTTGTTTGGACTGTACGCAGATTTCAACTGCCCGTTTAATTGCGAATAATTCGGCAGAGAGCACGGAGTAAAGATGTGGAAGAAAGTAACGGATAGTACCTATCTGTTCAGAGATTACGGCACATCCTACGAGAGAGTTTGATTTGGCACCGTCGGTAAACAGAATTAACGAGGACGGGTATTTCAGGAGAAGTCCATGGAAAGCGCTCAGAATAGTATTAATAGGAGAATACTTGTTCAACTCTAAGAGTAAAAGAGGTCTACATTCAAAGTTGTGGTTTTCCATGGAGGGAGTATGGCGCGGGTTGACTCATAGATTTTTGGTAAATTCGTGATATCTGACATTAGTGACTTCGTCGCATAGGATATGAAATGATATGTTTTAGGATTTTTTATTGGAAAGCAAAAGAAAAGCTGGAGTATTTGGAGAGCATAAAATACGTATTAATAGTCTTGCGCTAAGGTATCATCTTCTGACATCTAGGGGCCATTCTGGACATCCGTATAATACGCTAATTATTGGAGAAGTTCTGAAAGCTCCTAGCGCCAATGTTATTGCGGTATGGTGTATGACGTTTTTCATCGCTAAAACAGGAGAAATAAGAAACTCTAAATTTTAAATTCAATTGGCCCAAATATGTAAAAATCAGGTTACAAAAGAAATTTTTTCCAACATTCCACAGTCCATTTTATAATAGCAACAGAATTTTTTTTTTGTCGGTGAAATGCTGCAAAAATACAAAAATCTAAAAATTTTGGAATTTAAGGGGCCTAATTTAAGAAAATATGCATCTGAAGTAGCAAAGCCAAAAACTAAAAGAAGTATACAGCCCCTTCCGGAGTCTCAGCATTTATACGGCACCCACAGAATATACATGTATATAAAATGAAAATAGAAACGAGATAATGCTAAAAAGAAAAAAAAAAACATTACTTCTACATCTCTCCAAGTATATATTATTGAAGAAAAAGTCCAGAGCCTGTTTTGTAGCAAATTGGCAGTTGATTTTTTTCCAACTTGCATATTTTCGTCAAAAATTTCAAATTGTAAAATTTGTGGTATAAATTTCGAAATAATTAGAGCGATGATTGCCAGTGACTTGAGATATTAAGAAGAAAAAAAAAACAAATTTGACCATTGCAACAGAAATTTAATGAAATAAATATTGCCAATATCTCATTTTAAAAAGGAACGTACCATATTTCTCCTACATGTATTGCGATACTAATTTTAATTTTTGAATTATCTGAATTCAAATTTCGCCTTTTTAATTGACACATTTATATCTAAATGTAGGTGAATACATCCTGTTTGTTAAAATGGTATAATAAAATAAACTTTAATAACAAACAATATAGAACAATAAATTAGATAAATACCTATTTAGAAACGTTTTCGGGCATAACCCATCATCAGCTAACACTAACTTAAAGGAAACTTAAAACATACTGAAGTGAATATAGGGAATACATGTGTATATATAGTAGATGTAAAGAGGAATAAACATGGCAGGTATAAAGAACATATAAAAGCATTTAATAATAATGAAATAGAAAAATCAACCTATGCAGAACATCTAATTAAAAATAAACATAAACCTAATTCAATAGAAAATACTGTAACCATCCTGGCCACTTATCACAAAGGTAATAATATGAACATTGCAGAAAATTATTATATAAATAAATATAAAAATAATATTTTAAATGACCAAACACCTAATAATAATAATCCACTGTTTAATATAAAAATTTAACTTTTTGTCTTCTTGTTTTATTTTATATTTTATATTAATTATTAGCATTTTCAACCTATAGATTTTTATACCTGCCATGTTTATTCCTCTTTACATCTACTATATATACACATGTATTCCCTATATTCACTTCAGTATGTTTTAAGTTTCCTTTAAGTTAGTGTTAGCTGATGATGGGTTATGCCCGAAAACGTTTCTAAATAGGTATTTATCTAATTTATTGTTCTATATTGTTTGTTATTAAAGTTTATTTTATTATACATTTATATCTTTTTTTAAAAAAATAAATGTTATGTAAAAAATGCAGATCTTTCTAAAAATTCATATAGTTAAACAACTAAAAATCCGGAGGTTCGGACCTCAAAACGGCCAGGGAGCCCAGCCCCCTAATATATATATATATATACATTTGTATCAAGTTTTAAAGAATTATTTCGGTTTTTCAATAGAGATCTAAGAACTTTTTGATGTATAATACATATTTATAAGCTTAAAATTTAATCACATATTGCAATTTAAAAGGAAGTTCACATAAAATCAACTCAGTTATTCTAAACATCACTATACCACCTTTTTTTAAATCGTCGTTGCGTTTCATTAAGAAGTTAATCACGGCATATGCCAGCTGTATTAGGATTTAAAGTTTCTTTCAGTTGACCATAAAATTTACCGTATTGTGATTTATAAAAGTCTTGAACGTATGATATTTGACACGTAGTAGGATGCATTTTAAAGTTGCTGAATTCCTTTAATATTGGTTTTTAAAGAAACACACCGCAAATGAATCTATATTTCCACGTAGCTCTACAGTCATCATTAAACAGATTAACCTTTTACACGGTAGGTCTACTGTGAATTTACCATCAAGTAAGCAATGAAGCATAATCATTTTTAATGTTAAAATTTAATTTCCCTTCCAATGTTTATTTTTTCGTTTTTTTCTTCGAATTTATTTTTTCTGTTATTTTTGTTTTTTATTCTCCATTATGATGATTACTGGTACGACTAATACTTTTTACCATTAAACTGATAAAAATAAAAAGTTTTAGTTTCACGTGTTGTTACTTCTTTTATATAGAGGAAAACCGTACAAGTAAAGTATAACATTAAAGAGATGAAAAAAAAGGAAATAAAACTAAATTATGAATAATAAATTATTGTAATGAATGATGCACAAGTAAAAAGACATTTTCAATTTTATACTTTTTTTAATTATTATTTTTAGAAATAATAATGGTAATAATGATAGTAACAAATTTAAAAAATATTTAAAAAGCAAAATGAACAGTAATTAGAAATTAATGCTGAAAACAATTTACTAGTGAATGCATTCTTTGTTGCATGGTTTACTTTCATTCTGTGTACCTTAGTACACTAGTTCGTTGAGAAATCTAAACCAGGCATATTTCATAAATAAATAAATATATGTCTGTAATGTTTTTTTTGTGCGTATACATATATTCTATCCAAGACCTTTTGTAATTTGCCACATACTTCGAAAATTTAGTGAGATGAGTATAAACACCATTATTGATATAAACGTTAGTATAAAACTACATTACATATTAAAGGTGATTGTCCTTTTCAATCTGCTATATGTAGAATTAGAATAAAATTCCTCTTCATTTTTGCTATGTACACTCACTGAAATCTGCCTTTGAGCAACTATTTTAGATGCTGATTAATTTATCTCTTTTCATACGAGCAAATGTATTATCAATTTCATTTCTTAGACGCATTTAACTGTCTTAATTTTCGAGTTCCATTCGTTGACCTTGCTATTGGAACCTTTTTACTATGCAACTAGTAGCTAAGTAAATTTTTTATCTCCATAATATTTTCATTGCCTTTGATTGAAAATGTTCTCTTAATCGCAAAACGAGTGAAGAATTTAGACACCTCTTTCATTATATGTCCAATTTTATTTACTTATTTTGCTTAATTAGTTAATATTTTCATTACTTATCGCATCACCAACGTGGTAAGAAGAACCGTATTTACCTGGCGAAACAGTGACCTGACCCTGTTACCTCGATTTATAATTATAAACTTTGTACGCCAAAAATGTACAGTATATTTATCGGTATAGATTTCTGACGTGAACGGTGGGTATATAAATTTCGCTGAAATACGTTTAAAATAATGTTCGATGGAACTTTAATTTTGATCTTTTACCATAATATAATAATTATTCAGACCATTACTGTTTAATTCTGCTTAATGTGGCTCAATAAAATTTATGTACACGATCTATCAGATGATGTATCTACAAATTTAAAAAAAAGAAAAGATATATCAATTGCGAATCAAAGCTTCTTAAACTATAAACGTTCAAACGGACAGTCAAATAATGTAAATTCTATATGTAGGAGAACTTCTATGTGTGTAAGACGACGAAGACTATACTTTTAATTACGAAATAATACGATACATCAGCCGACTGATTAAGGTCTGTCAGGATACTCCTAGACAAACCGTCACGCATCTTTCATTTACACATTTTTAGATCAAAGCAAAACGGCCCAGTTTTTCAATATATAAGTTCACTATCACTTTCCTAATGATAATACACGTTTCAACAGTTTATATTTTGTACCTTTTCTGATTTTGCAATTTCTTGCAAATAACATATTTAATATTTTCAATCTCGCGAGTTCTAAAATGGAACGTTATCATTTCACGCACAGGCGACATACGATTTCGTTTACAAATAGTTGATAGCGTTGTCTGCGAAGAGAGAGCTACACGTATAAATATATTTTCTTTTATTTTTTTAAACCAGGCCGGTCAGAACGGAAGACTAACCCTCTATCATTAAAGAAAAATGAATAGCTTAATATAATGCTAGAAACATGTAACACATTAAAATTAGAAAAACTAATCTTTTTACTTTTCTGAAATATGCTCGTCTAATAAAATTTGTTTCGAACGTCTATTTTTTTTCTTCAAATAATTTAGATTTCTTATATTTATAGATGTATTTTAATTATTTTATAAATTATAAAAATGTGTGGAGAGTTGAGATTAGTTCTATTTATACAAATAAAAACCATGCATATTCGAACGGTCGAAAGTATTTTTAAATTTTGAGGCGATTTATGTTGAAAATTTCAATTGTATATTTGTTACAAACATTTCCTTAATTCCTACAGTGAAAATGTTTTTTTTCCTGCTATTACGGGAAAAGTTTTTTTTATTTTTTACTATAACACGTTTACCCGAAGATATAGTGAATTTCTCTCACGTTACAAACGGATGAAAAATTACTCTGTTTAACAGTTTGTTACCTGTTTAAGGGTGTCGATATATTTGATCGTCGTACTTTCTTTCCATTTGTTTTCACTCATTGTCGATCCTAATGGTACCGCAATTTTGCGATTTCAAAATAATCATTGTAACGATTTTTAAAGTTGGTAATTTTCGTTGCATCTTTTTGTTTGTTGGTCTTCTCAAAATCGTCAAAAGATTCCCCATCGCTAGTACCATCAGTCACATTCTTCTTTTATCGTTAAAGTAGCCTACCATGGGCAGCGAAGAGAACCAACAAAATGAATTTGATATTAGAGAACAGGAACGTTTACTCCCATTAATCCGTAGACAGATGTCACAGTTCTTCGGACATGTGATCAGAAGGGACGCTATAGAAAAATTGATAATAGAAGGAAAAGTGGACGGGAAAATGAGAAGAGGACGTGATCCAAACCGTTATGTAGACCACATGAAGAAATGGACGGGCTTATCAATCGAGAATCGGATGCGGGCGATGGAAAATCGAGAAGCCTGGAGATAGATCATATGTACATAAAATCAGATGATAGATCTCGACGCTCGGAACCGAGCAACGACGACGAATGAGAAGAATCCTTTCATCATTATTTATCTGTTCGATTACTCTTCATACACATTACTTCGATAAAAAAAACGGTTGTTTAGTATTTCTACAAATATTCGAAATATAAAATGTTTTCATACGCGAGGTGTAACATTTTTTTATTATCATGTTTTTAATCGCTAATGAGTATACTGATGTCCGCGTCTTTCGGCACATTTGTTTCTTATTAAACGTACATTTAACTTTTAAAAAAAAAATAAATAAATAAAAATAGTAAATTTGTCGTTCATTAATTTCTGAATTGCCGTTTTGAATTGTAGTAAAAACGATTGATGAAATACGCGAAACAAATTTATTTGTTAAAATTTTAATTGAATTTTACATGTAAAATAGTTTTGTACTTTTATTATTGTTCTTTTGGTTCGTTTGCTTTAAAGCCGGGTCATCGTGAACCCATGAAAACGTTTTCACCAGGCCCGTGCCCAGAATTTTGGAAATGGGGGGGGGGGATTTTCTTCACATATTTATTTTATAAATAACAATACATTTTTCACTAATATTCGTACTATTAATAATTTCCATTATTCTGATTTATATATTAATAATTTACATAAATGAATTATCCGTGTAAACATTAATAAAAATTACATATATTATTCATTATACTCGTAATAAAAAATCTTGCATAAAATATTAATGAAGTACCTAAAAATATGGAGCATATTTTTTCTGTTTTCTTTTAATGGTAGGTAAGAACACCCTAAAAAATCATCAATATTTATTTTAAATTTTTGATTTTTTCAGATTTTTGTGTATTTATAATAACTATTTCAGTTCTCATTAGGGGGGCCCCCCCCCACCCCATGGACACGGCCTTAGTTTTCACCGTTCGACGAACATACTTCGGTTCAAACTGTCTAGTACGTTCCCCGTGAATCTGATAAATGTACCAGCCCGGGTAAAATTCTCTATTTGGTCGATCCACTTCAACCGGAATCTTTCGCATCAACAAGTATACGTATTTTTTCCCAGATTTCGTCTTAGCAAGAAGTCTTGGAAAAATGTAACCTCATTTAAATGAACATCAATATTTCAATTCTTGAAGGATCACTGAGGGGGGACACTAGTTTGATGCGCCGCCTTTCACAGAACTTTTAAGCATCATTCTCAAACATGGAAAACACACTGTTGCGTTCACGATCTCCTTTAATCGGTCTTAACACCTCTGATCCGTACTGTTCGTGTGAAAATAAGCTAATCCTTTAGTCAGTCTCTTCTTCGTTGGTACAGGGATCCGGCCATCAGTTCGTGTATTCTTTTGAGTTGAGCAAATAGATAGATCAGCACTTCTTCATATTTCATCGCGATACTTCCCTTCGTTTAATAGTAATTTTCTCTCAGGTAAATGAATCTTAAAACTTCTTCACATTCCAACAACGTAATAGCCCAGTCCGTTGTTAATTTTGACGTGGATAAGTTTTTTATAGTTGAACCCAATCTAAAATTTTATCAATGACGAAGAATTTCATAATGTTTATATTTACTATAAGTAAACATTTTATTCGGTTTGAGTTCGTGTTTTTACCAAAAATTAAGCACACATAGTCCTATCACATTTTACGCACCATTCGAAAGACGTATCCCCATGTCACAATATGTACTGACATAAAAAAGGCACTATACGCTGGGTTTTTTTTTACAATTTATAATTTTATTCTTAACCCTTTGCTTTTCCTAAATGATATCATTGAGATTATCTATGTTCTTTTTAGAGTTGGTGAATATAAAATAAATGCTTAATGGTTGTCATTTTTTCTTTTGTTTTCCGTTTTTTTTTTTTTTTTTTTCGCTGTTCAGCATGTCCAACATTTTCAACATGTCCAACTGTAATTACGTGAAAATTACTCACAAGTGAAAATAAAATTGGTCGTTATAACCGAAATCGTGCGAAGTAATATAATTTCACAGTTATTAAAGCATATATCATCTGTTTATGAAACTTCCGTAAAAAACTAAGAGATTTCTAATTAAAGAAACGAAACATCTGCGCGTATATATAATTAATTATAAATACCTTTTAGAAAATGTATAAAAATAAAAGTTCAGGTTTTTTCACATACTTACGGATTAATTAATAAACTAATAGAAAGTATGAAGAAAATCTTAAAGCTTTTATTAAAATAAAAATTAATGGACTGGTCAACTTACGCGCGAGTGTGTGATGTTTTAATTCTTTTTGTTGAGTATAGAGTACCGGAATGATGTCTTTTTCTTTTGCTAGAACCGGTGGGCGCTAAAATTCCGACTTTTAACACGGACGATCTAAGTCGAACTATTCAGAGAAAAACTAATAGTGTTATAGTGTTGATGTGTCAGGCACAAGGTTTTCCGGTTCCAGCATTCAGGTTGGTGTTTTGTTGCGTTTTCTTATTTTTCGTTCTTGCGTTTTAAATAATTTTTTTTTTTTTTTTCTTTTTTTCCCGGCCCGTTTATTTTTATATTAGAACCGCTAGGTGCAAAGGGCCCTACATTCAGCAACGACGATAAGGTTAATTCGTTCTCCCGATCTTCTGGACGGAATATGAATATTTTGTGTCCGGCTCAAGCGTACCCGGTTCCGTTATTTCGGTATGGTTCAATTGTTTAAAAAGACTCGACTTGTGTTCCGAACGAATTCAATTCGCGATACTGGTTTATGTTGGTGATTTGCATATCGGCTTAATGCTTACACACAATTTCCTGTCGAATTGGTTTTGTTTGTTTTTAATTTAGACTTACCGAACGAATACGCGCATATTTTTAATGGATAAGAAGCTCCGTGACAAATGTGAACTCATAAAAATATCTCGATAGCTGCACTTGTTAATTGAACATGTTAATGTTAATCCATTTTTTTCTTTTTTTCTTTTCATTTTTTCTCTATAGTTAAACGCTATATAACTTTTTTTAAATCTGCGCATAAAGCTTCTTCTTGCGGTGCATATTTAATTGTTCTTTTCTGAGATACTAACCACATTCCCGAAGTTTTATCTGATGCTCAGCAAATTGCAACTATACAATAAGCAGTAAAAACATATTCTGCTTTTTGTTTAAAATACTTCCATTCATCTGAAATTCATTATACAAAAACACGTCGTTTTCCGGCACCTTTTTTTCTTTCCCCCCTTTGAAATTAATTCATTTTTAATACGCTCCGCTGAAGAAAAAATTTAAAAATAACAAACCTTTAAATTTATTTTTATTTTTTAACCTACAGTTCAAGCACAGAGAGCACCAAAATAACTATGAATGTTATTCATCCTTTTTTCGTCCGTTTCGCTCCTAAAGATACTTCATGTACGCAAAGTAGAAAATACTCCTGAATGCTCTGTTCATCTTCGATTCGTAAGATACTTCACATACAAACAACTTGAAATACTTCTGAATATTTTCGCCTATTTTATTTTTAAAGATATAAAATGGTTTTTTTTTTTTTTTTTTTTTTTTTTTCCATCAGTTCTTCTATTGAAAATATCACAAAGTAACAACCGGCAATCGGTCGTACTGTGATCTTTAAATTATTGACGCACTTTTTCCTCTTTTAAATTATAACCATTTTGTTCAGTAATATTTCAAGAAATTCTCACATTATTGAAATACTGAAAGTTCTTTTCTCTTTTCTGCTTCATTTTTAATTTTTTGTGGAATAGGACCACCTACGTGATACATTTTGAATCGGTCTAATGATCCTTGTGGTGAAAAATATACCGTAGAAAATTTCCGCAATGGGCCTATATTTTTAACCATGTGATTCTGGATGACGGAAAAATACTTCGAATGTAACGCTAATTTTCTTTTTCACACATTGCTTGAATGAAAAACTAAATCTATCACCATACGCATATATATGTTTCATTTGTTTTTATAATTTAAATATTCATCCTATAAAAACAATGTTGAGGTGCCTTAATCAAATAAACGATATGCCTTTTAAAAATGCAAGTCTTTTATTAATAAATTAATAAACGCCGTTAATTTGAGTTATAATCATAGCGTAGAGATAAATGACAATTATAAAAATAAGAAATATACATTTTCCGATTATTTATAAAATTTCAAATATTAACAACAAAGAGCATCCTAAAAAATAAAAGTAACCGTTTGACTTTATTCAGTTTGAAAATTTTCAAAAACTTCCCCTTTTGTTATTTCAAATGGAGCGATCGTAGTTTGGTTTGTTTTTCTGTTTTTGCGGTATAAAATGTTTTCTTTTTAAAAATTTTCTATTGCAGTTTTTTTAATAAATAATTTATCGAGGTTTCGTTTGCCTAAATCAGTTTGTTTGTTGTTTTTTTTTTTTTTTTTTGTCTTTATTGTATACACATGTATAGAGGGGAAGAGAAGACACACTTTGCAAAACCAACAATTTGCCAGAGGCTTGTTTTTTTTTTTTTTTCTGAAATTACACGCTTAAATTCTTCTTGTATCTATTCCGGTACCGAACACAAACTCATCATTGACTAATTTTAGGTACGAAGTGTAAATTTAAAAAAAAAAAAAATCATATGTAAACGTTATTATTATGTACAAAAAGAGTAACACGAAATGATTAGAGTGATTGGCGAAATTTCTTGTTCAGAACCAGTGGGAATGAAGGCGCCTACATTTTCTTCGGATACGAAAATCAGTGCATTTGTGCGGGACCTTGGCACTAACTTCAATTTGTTGTGCGAAGCTCAAGCATTCCCGGTGCCGAATTTTAGGTAACGGCCCGCATTGTGATGTACCGCTGCTGCTGTCGTCACTGGCAAATGCGTTAAGTTGTATTTTAGCTTCGCTTCTATTGAACCGCGAATGCTTTTATATTTGATTGTAGAACCAGTTGGACGGGTTTCCCCTAAAATTCCAAAGCTAACAAAATCTGTTACAACCGAAGCGGCTTTCAAGGAAAATGTGAACCTGTTGTGCGAAGCTCAATCCTACCCTATCCCTTCGTTTCGGTGAGTGATTATTGATAAGCGTTTTTTCCATTTTTAACTATTTTATCAATAATATTCCTCCTTTTTTTTTTTTTTTTTTTTTTTGCTTCTTTTCCGTAACATAACGTAGAGCCGGTGGCATCGGTTTCTCCGAAATATCCCAAAAGCGCCAAAAGCGACAACTTCGAAGTGACCGCATCTAGACCGTTCGGCTTATTATGCGACGCCCAAGCTTATCCTCCGCCACTTTTCAGGTAAACTATTTACTGTTACTCCCAGTTATAAATTTTCATTCAGCTTTGCTTTTCCGAACTTATTTTCCTTCTGATTTTTTTTTTTTTTTCATTTACATTAATAAATCCGACTCTTCTTTCTTAATTTCTTCACATTTCTAGTATTGACTGGTTCTTTTTACAAAATGATACGTTCATTTTGTGGTTTTTTAAATTTTCAATAGCCTTTTCTTCAATCCGGGAAAAAATTTTCACGCGTAAATTGTACTAAATTTTTCCCAGGTTTGAATTTCTCGCATTTTTCAGAGTAATCTGTAGTGTTTTTTTAAGAACTAGATGTCTGTAAGTTCCTTACGATTTTGATAGATAGCGCTCCATTAGATATAAACTAACCTAAATATTCGCGAATAACTAATATGGTGTTTCACTTTGTTTCTTTATGGTTTCCGTCATCTGGAAATTAATCCATAGACGTGCGTGTACCAAAAAATGATATGAAACATGGTTGAATAATTAAGTTTAATTACGATTACACTACTATGGGGGGAAAAATTTGAGTTTTTCCCTACAAAATAGGAACATTATAATGTCATCTTAATTAAAAAATATGTTAGAAAAGGATAGTTGACATAAAATCATCGAATCAGTTGTTAATAATATTAATCTAACTTTTTTTTCCTTTATATTTTTTTGTCGTGTAGAATAATTTTTGTTTGCACGCATGATGTGGCGTTACTAACTTTAAGATATTAGGTTAACTCGTTTGTTTTGAGAGAAATCGAGAAGTCAATAATTACTTTTTTGACTGAACTTGCTCTGATTTTTTCGAAAGAGAGTAGATGATAACATAACTAAAGTACGCTCATTATTGAAATGGATAAAAAAAATAGAATATGAATGAAAAATTTGTAGATCGCATTAAATACTTCGGTACATTTCATCGGTCTTGAATAGATTAATTAAAAAACCTAGTTCGATTTTTTAGGTAGATGAATAAAACACATTCGTATGCAATGAAAAATAACGCATCTACACTACGATCAGAGAATATCTACTTGGGGTTGGAAGTATAAGAAAAAGCCTAATATAAACAAGCTATGTTGGTGATAAATCGATCATAATAAAACGTGATGATATCACTTCACCAAAATTGGCTAATTGACGTTAAATAGCGTTTTTGGAATAAAAAACCCATCCGGCAAAATGTGTGTTTTAATACATACGATTTATAAAATTAGACCGGGCACGAAGACTTCGTATACCAGAATTAAACATAAGTATTTTAAGAGTAGTGTTGAACAATGTATCTCGGCTCTTTAATATTATTTGATTTTTCTCGACATTTTAATCAATTTTTGTATAAACTTTTGTAAAAGGACGGTTCAAAGTGGTTGTTTCGGTATATAATTTTGGTGATCTTTAAGATCGTTTCGTCGAATGCGAAAATGGAATACATTCAATGTCGTACAGTTTGTGTGAAATATATCAAAAATATATCAGATAGCTCAAAATGACGGATTATGTTTACAACATTTTTCACAAATTTACGTAATTTAGAAAATAATTTTTCTACTCCCAGTCAGGCTGTATATAGCGAGATAAATATACCGCTTAAAACATTTTTTAGATTATAATTTTCAAATTACATATTAAGGCTCTGGTGATGGAACTGTTGGGAAAATTTTTGTTTTTAATTAATAACGATAAATTAAACATGTATGTATGCATGACTAAAATTAATTTTTTATAATAACGTGTACTTGCACGATTATTATCCGTTAAGCACATAGATTGTACTGCATGCGTAATATCATCCAGGTAAGTATACTTATTTTTGCAGAACCTAATAATGCTGTACCGCCTAGAGTCGGAAGTAGAAACATCGACATTAAAGTAACCGAAAATGGTTCAACATTTGTTGGCCTTTGTCCGAGTCAAGCGTATCCGGTACCCGTATTTAGGTTAGTATTGAGAAACTGTAATCTGAATGATGCGGTTACTGCAACATTCACCAGCCGTCCAGTAAATTTTATCCTTTTCAATATTAATAAACTGTACGCATATGCATATATGCTTTGTAAAGTGCATCTTTTATCTGCTTACATCTAAAAATTAGTCAAAAACTGCCGGACGGATCAGAAGAAAAAAGAAATATGAGTTTTGAAATTATCCAGTGTTTAGCATGCGCAATTTTTTTCTTAATACTCGAGAAGCGAAGACAAATGACACAGAAATCTAAAGAACGGTTTTTAAAAATTACAAAAAAAAAAAAAAAAAAATAGTATTTGAATAAACGGTCGGTAGTTGTTTAATTCTTTATTGCGTAGTTTTTATTTCTTTGATTCGGTTCAACAAATAATAATTTTGAAAAAATCGATATATCGAAAAAATCAGTCGGCGCTGTATTTTAAATTTTCATTCTTCTTAGATTACTCCTAATAAATAATTTTCTTTCGGAAATTAGTTGAATTACGTAGCTCTTGAACGTTGATTCTCTTTAGAAGCCTATTTTTTTTTGAACTTCTCCCTTTGGGGTGTGATGGTTTTTAATAAAATAAATTATCGTTTACCCAAAAAAATATTTGCCCCCTGTGACGTCAATAACGTCCAGAAATTCCAGTTTCGGACTGAAAAAAAAATTTTAGTCTAGCAAAAACTACCTCTTCTCGACACACTTGATAATTGAGTCTTTGAACGGTTCGAAACTTTGGGAGTTACGCTTCGCTTATTCGAAAACCTCGAAATTGAATTCACATAAAAAGTCAAATCCAAAAATTAATTTTAATGTTCAGCGTATATTTACATTTTGTCTGTTTGCATGTTGTTTTTTTTTTCTTTTTTCGTTTCAATTTTACAAACTTCAAAAACTTCAAGCGTTGAAAAAAGAGAAGCTATAACAGTTATTATGATTTTTACATTATTTTCAACTCATAACGTTAAAATGGAACGAAAATTTAAAATTAGTAATAAACTAGAATGGATTTTAAATATTATAAATAACTGAACACATCTGGATAATTTAAAGCAGGTCCAATGTAATAAAACGTCATATAAAATTTATATCTAAAGTTTGTAATCGAACGTAATGCTTTGTAAAATAATGTAACTTTTAACATTTAAATCCCAGGTTTAAAGAAATAACATCCCATTTTTAAATATACTTTTTTTTTCTTTTTTTTTTTTTTTTTATGTGCATTTGAAATATATTGTGGCATTCCAAAATTTCGATAACTAATCGAATTTCTGTTCTATAATAATTTGGCTAACTGAATTTTTTGTTTTACATACATTAACACAGTTTTTTGTTTACTTTTATAACCGTCGCGATAATAATGAGACTACCGAGATTCTGAGTTCGAGATCTAATAATGAAATCAAAAATAATTAAAAATAATATAGTGGCTAATTCATTAATAAAGACATTGGCAGTTACAAAATGTCTTGCAAGACTTTTACAAATACAAAAAGAATATTTTTCTCGTTCAGTGCATTTCAATGGTGCTTTTTTTATTAATCGCGTTTACTTTTATTGCTAAAATCGGAATTACTTTAATGAATACTACGCTAGTTATAACTGCACTGCTTTACGAATTTAACCCTATTACGAATTTCATTTGTAACGCCGCATGCAATTAAATCAAATATTATTTCGAGCACTACGTAAATGACAACAAACGTGCGGATCAATTACCGTCACATAAGGACAACCGTTAGAAATTGTTAATATAGTCGAATGAGGTAATTAGCTAGAAATGTTAATACACGCTACTATTTCATGTTATAATATCGAATGGTATCATGTACAAGAAATATTTGTATTCGTATTTTAATTGCTAATTAAGCAAATGACATTATTACCAATATTAGACTTCATAAGAGGATTTAATATGTATAAAAACTTATTGCTTTTCTGTAATTGTATCTACACTTCGTATTGTTAAGTCGTCGGTCGAAGCTCTACAATTACTGTAACAACTGGATACTTTGACCACACAACACACGCGCCCAACCAATTTAAACATACACATGACAAGGTTAGCGGATTCATGTAAAACATAAAATTCAGCGCGATATTTCGGTAACATCAATTTACTATTAATATTTAACCGAAGCGAATGATAAGGTGGCGCATCGGACACACAGAAATGGGTTCAGTTAGATTTTAACAATTCATACACACATATATTAGGTGTACAAGTATGAAGTGAAGATTTGAAAAACCTTCACCAGTGCAGTGTATAGTAGTAGGTACGGGCAACTCCGGACTCGGCTTTATCCTCGGAAATATATCGGCGTTCGGACGCAGTCGGAGGATATATTTCCGACGATGTAACTTAATATATCTCAACTCCGGAAGACGTCACACAACGAACAAATGCCATTTCGAATACAGTTGGATTTACCTCTGGCGGGGTGATTTAATATATCTCAACTTCGGAGAAGGTTAGCTGCGCGCACGGTTCAAGGATGTTCCCTTTGCGTGTTCAGAGTGCTACACGGAGTTGCAGTTGAATACGCAGCGAAAATTTCAGTTAAACACTAGGTATGAGAAACATAACTCCGGCACGGAGTTGAAATTGAGAAGCGGAAATATATCCGCAGTCGGAAAGAGACACACATATGTACTCAAAACTGCTCTAACAGAGTTGATTTGCGCATCTCTAGTGTGTAGTATAAAGATTTGACACGTATGGCATTTTGTTGCGTCATCAACATGTGTTAAACGTTCATCAATGATAAATTTAAAAAATGGTTGCATTGTATTGTTTTGCTGTGTTCAATATGTGTCGAAATTCGTGCATTTGAAAATAAATGCTGCTGAATCATACCGATTGCTTCGAAAAGCTTATGGTGAACGTGCTTTATCGCAAGATACGTATTAACGATGGTGTTTCAAAAGTGGTAATTTCAATATTACTGGCAACGGAAAACCGCCAAAGAGATACGAAGATGCAGAATTGCAAGCATTTTTAGGCGAAAACGATGCACGGACACAGAAACAACTTGCAGAGCAATTAAGCGTTAGTCAACAAGCTGTTTCCAATCGCCTGCGCGAGAGGTGGGAAAGATTCAGAAGACGTGCAGATGAGTACCGCGAAAGGCAGATGGAGAGGCGCAAAAACACATGTGAAATTTTCGCTCCAAAGATACAAAAGAAAGACGTTTTTTCATCATGTCGTTACTTTTGAGATGAAAAGTGGATTTATTTTGAGAATCTCGAGCGGAAAAGATCACGGGTAGACCCAGAGAGGCATCATCCACATCGACCGCAAGACAAAATCGCTTTGCTGGGTATTATGTTCGCTGCTCAAAAAACGATCAGAATATCAAAAAACAAGGTAATTTTTCTTCATGGCAATATTCACATGCAACGTTCGAAGCACTTAATTAGGAAGTGTTAGCCCATGCGGCTTACTTAAGAGGCTTGACTCGTTCCGATTACCGTTTGTTTGCATCGATGGCTCATGCACTTACTGCTTTGGTTCGTACACTGACGTGAAAAAATAGCTCGATGAATGGTTCGCAGCAAAGCGGAGGATTTTTACGGGCGTGGTAGTCACAAATTGCCAGAAAGGTAGAAAGAATGTGTAACTATCGATGGAGCATATTTTGAGTAAATCCTACTTTTTATCGCTTTTCCGAATTTAATAAGTTTCTTTCGAGAAAAAAATCCGCATTTCATACTTGTACACCTGATATATTAATTTTTAAATCTATAGTTTTAATCGCATTACACATTTTTTATTAAGGAGGAAAAGCAATAATGTAAACATGTTAAATTTCTTCGACTCTCGTATAGATGAAAGGTTTTTCCTCTAACTACTCTTATTGTATTCTGTCGAAAGCTTTTTTGTTTTATAATTTTTCAACAAATCAGGAAGTTACCGATATATTATCCTTTTGCGAGTATTTAATGTAAAATTACCTTGTTTTCATTTGGAGACGATTTCTACTTGTGCTTTCAGACCTACCTAATTACATTTATGTTATACTTCGGTTTCCCCGCTGCTGTATGGATCAAATTAGCAGGCAATCTCGTTTTTAGTAACTCTTTCCATTAATTCTATGCGCAGTCTTTCTTTAATTAATCATCTTTGATTTCGGTGTTCACCACTCGTAAGTTATATTACAGCAAATAAGAAACGCTTATTAAAAAATTTAACTTCCGTAATTGTCGTTGAAGTAACATATTTTTCAATAACTAATTTGTAGTCTATTCGTTATTATCGTTTTAAGTTCTTTCTTAGTTCTATAATTTGGGCTAATTTTATCTACTCTCCGACTGAATTTTCGAAGAAAATATTTCGGTTTTTTTAACATTTGTCGATAGCTGATTTCGTCCTGCGTTTTTTTACGTATCCAGTTTCCATGCCATGTTAACTCGCTTAATAAAAGCGCACTTCTACAAACTTTTTAAATTTGAAAAAGAAAATTTACAGTTTATATTTCTTTCCTTAGTGATCATAATCCCTAAAAATTATTAGTAATTGAATTTTAGTTTCTATAAAATAATAATTTGGGAATTCAGAAATCAAGCTTACTGATAATCCCCCCTCGCCCCATAATTTCACGCTTTTTAAGTCAGAACTAGGCTGCCGCAGCAAGCTTAGTAAAATTCCGAGCTCATTAAGAAAAATGAACTATAAAACTAATAAACATTAGTTTGCATTAGATTAGAAAATTCAAGAATTCATTTTTGGTAAAAGTAATTTTTTCTACAATAATTTTATAAATAAATATTCGCTATAGAAGATACGCTGAAGAAAAAAAAAAAATGGTAAAACTCGATATTTGTTGATCGCTATAGAACCGCTGAAATAAAATTTTGCTTGATTACGTCTAGTAAGATGATTTCAAACTACTGAATTGGTAACTTGTCTGGGTGAAAGGCATCTTTTAGCTGAACTATCCGAAAGGGATATATTAAACGGAAATTTAATAAGTGCCCTCTACTTACCGTAGTGAGAACAGATGTAATTTGTACTATGCAGAAAAGACAAAATATCTTGGTTGATTGATGTCGTATGTACAAAATAAAGCAGTGATATTAGTTTTCATACTAGTAAACAAAAAAAAAAAACAAAAAAAAACACGACTGTATACGCAATTAGCACTAATAATTAAAAATATAACGAATAAAACCCTGCCCTTTGGGCCTCGTAAGGAGGCAAGGTTGACCCCAATCTTTTTTCTTCTAAAGAGTTCTTTTAGAAAAATCGTTTTTAATTGACCACGTCATTCTTTCCCGTGTTTTATTTAAAAAAAAAAAAAAAAAAAAAAAAAACTTGTACAGCATTCAGCCTTTGTTACTTTATAATAAGTTAAGGGGATATAATCATGGGACAAAAAATATATTATTATACCCCGGGCTAAGAATGACTCGTAGTCATTAATAATAAGTATAAAATTATATAAATCGATGGTTAAATTTTCTTCTCTCAGAAATACCTTCAGTTCTATAACGGATAATTTATATTCCATAAAATTTTTCTGCTGTTGTATCTTCGGAACACACGAATACAATTTGAAAATTTCACCGTACATTATAAGCAGTCAACAATTTGTGTCGAAGCCAACATTTTCATAATGATATTAGGGAAGCAGCCCGCTCCTCCGAATGCGCTTAATTTATTATTATTAATTGATCTCTATAACCGTGTATAGTGTTGTTTATAGTCATAATATGAACCGGTTGCTTGAAGTAAAATCATGATAACACTGAACTGTTTTCGTGTATTCCAAAAACTGATATCGTTTCTAAGTAAAACCGACTCTGCCGTGTAATGCCGAAGCTTCAATATGTGTTCGTGCCACGATGATAAGGCGAGAAAAATGTAACTAAAAATGCTCAGATTTAATTAGTCAGCGCGCTAACTGAATATAGTGCAAGAAATATTTTCTAGAATTTTCAGCAAAAGAAACGCGCTATGAAAATTTATCGAAAGACTGATCATTCATGAGCGCTTTATTTTTATATATATACTACAGAATACTAAAAATTCAGCCTTCTACTACTTGCTACTAGCTCGTCGGTTGAACAAATAAGAAGAGTTTTTTTTTTTATATTTCAATTAATTTCGTAGTTTAACTGATTTTGTTTTTAAAGTAAAAATTATTCAAAAATAAAAAATGTTTCAAATTTAAAATTTGAGTAAATAATTTCTGATACACAAAGTAGATTTAAAAAAAAAAAAAAAACGGACTTCAAGATTTATTTAAAAAAAGATAACAAAAATGCACCAAAAAGTAAAAAGTATATAAAAAATAATATATTTCAGAGTAACGATATTATAATTCTTAAACAAAATTATCCTTTTTCTAGTTGGCACCAAATGCAAATTAAGACATTTAGAAACAATTTAATGAATGTATAACAACATAATCCCTCATTTTCTAGAAGCGAAATATTAGAAACATCAGGAATAATGCGGTTTTTAGTCATTGTCGCAATTTGAATTGGGCGCCGACTTTAAAAAATTATTGTTGTTTAAAAATTATCATAATATGCTCAATTTTTTCTCTCTCTCTCTCTCTTTTGCTAATCTATACCTAGTCCATTGCGCTATCACTAGATTCTGTTACATACTCTGAACACTTGAACGATGCCTGCCCACTGACATCGGACCCAAAAGGAGCTTTAGAATGCATATTTTATAATGTAATCATAAAATGACGTACAAAGCTCGAATGTGGTGTTACCTTCAGCTGAGATGCAGTTTTTGTACATTTATGCCTTCTTCATTCATAATTAAAAATTCCAAAAACGCATCCTTTTTTTTTTTACCTAATTTAAAAAAGTATTTTTGATTTTATTAACCTATTTACGACCAATAGCATTTATCGGCTTAAAATTTCGTGTACTCAGCTTTGATTCGTATTGGGACAAATGTATGCGATTCTATTGACGTTATGTATGTACGTAATGCATGTATACGTAAGTACGTACAGCGCGATTGCAGACTTAAAATGTTGGTAATATATACTGATCGACTATAATGCCGCCTTGTATTTATTGCACTTTGACTAAACTCCATGTGCCGAACATGTTTTTCTCGTAAATGCAATGGTTAAAAAAATGCTATAGCGAAAATTTTTCTTCAGATGAATAACTTTTTTATACTAAAAATGTTGTAATGGTACTCGTGTAAAATATGACAATTCTGATTCCAAAAAGAATCTTGATATCGAGTGATTCGTTTTAAATGCGTATACTATAAAACAAGACTGAGAGGTTACTGCTACATTCGGACAATTGAAATGTGACAATTTCACCAACATTTTCTCGTTCCGTATTAGACGTCTACTTTGCAAAAGTTAAATTTCGAATCACTAATTGAAAATCAAATGTTCCGAATACGTTGTTAAGGCGATAATTTATATACAAATAATGCTTTATTGTTAACTGTTTATACAGTTAATGTTAGCACTATTGCCCTGCGCACACCGCATTTTATTTGCTCTTATACGGAATAATTTTTCACCGGCTCCAAACCTGAGAAAAGGTATAAGAAAATTTAAAAAATTCTCGTAGAAGTTCCCTCGAGGTTTTATTTGTTTAAACAATAATTCGTTCGTTCGTTAAACATTAGTTCAATGTTTTTTTACGTTAAACTTTTTAATCGTTGATCAACTGTGAAATTTTACTACAGCTTTATCAGAGTTTTGTAATTTTCTTAAAAATTTGATAATTGAGTAAAAATTATGTAATAAACTTTATATATATATATATATATGTACTGTTATTATAATATTGTTAAGTGAATTATTTTTCATTTTAATTTTCCATCGTAAAAAATCATATAGATACAAACATATATTGAAAGATTATTCTTCTACCAGCGTTTTATATACGTATACTATTAAATCACATGTACTGTTATTTTCTCGTTTTGTTAAGGTTTCATAAATCACTGTTGAAGTTTTAGTTAATTCTGACGCGTTTATTTTGCAAAATTTGTCGGCCAATCAACGCATCACTTTACCACCTTCTCTGCGTTATACTCTATGCCGTTACTTAGTGCGAAGTCTAAACGTTTACGAATAATTTTTAATATTTGAATAAAACGCGTTTGACGCGGTGGGAAAATTTTGTAACGTATTCTAATGATGTGATTTGCTTATATTAATCTGCAAGAAGGAACACCTGTACGCTGGAAAGAACTTGTACATAATTTACTTACATTTTTAAGTTCATTTAAAAAAAAAAAAAAAAAAGAAAAGAAAAGAAAAAGGCAAATTAACGTGAATTAAAATCTTTAAAAATAACAACAATATCGTGAAAAAGGAAAAAAAAACTTTTTTTAATCTTACGCTTATTAAAGCTGAAGCAACATTTTACGGAAGATTTATATTTTTTTTACAGGGTTTTTCAAAACAGTTTTTAAATTATGTCTAAATATTAGCGAATAATAATATTATAATAACAGCTAATATATTTGGATATGAAATTATATTAAAAAAATTTTAAGACGTATTTTATGTAAATATATACGGTAGTCGCAATATCTTGAAAAAAATTATTCGACTTTTGTGCATTACATTTTCATTTAAAATTTTGATCCGGTACATAAAATTCCACAAATGATAAAAATGCTAGATGGAAATTATTTAGTTTAGTCATTTTTTAATAAGTCCCATGACAGGGTATCACGGATTGTGAAGTTAAAGTTTACAATGTACTAAGGCCAACGGCACGAGTAGGGTGGTTAGTTCCTTGTTCTCGGCCGCCTTTTGCTTTGACAATTTGAACGATAAACAAATCTAGAAGTCGGAAATACGAATAAAATTATATTTATTATTAACAAAAAAATATATTATAGTAAACAACCGTGAAGTAAGTCTGTTAAACGTTGAAATGACAAGCGTTATTATTATACTCGTACATATAATAAAATAGAAACAAGACGCTGAACTTTAAATTAAATAAAGCGTCTATACATGAACTATAGCTGCCCCGAAAAAGAGTGCATGTAATTTTTTTGCTGAACACTTATAAAACAATCTATATAAATCATTTTCAAAGTCATTACAAAGAAATAAAACCCGATTTAATAATCACTCAAATCACAAAGTCGTCCGTATTTTATCAAAAGTATCTGTCTCGATCAAAATGTAACATACCGTTCGAATACGCGTGTAAGTAATACATGTTTCGATATATATAAAAAGAAATACCTACATCACAAAAAAATTAAAGCGCATTCAAACGCGTTTGCTGAAGTTTATGTCTGTATTATTATATTTTTACAACAAACATTAGAGATAGCAACTCACATTTTGTAGATCTTGTATAGCCCGATCAAAAAAACTTACTTTTTCTACAGACTTCGATTTTAACTTTAAAAATGTGTGTTTATGCGTTTATAGTACTGTTTAAAAATGTTTGAATTTTCAATTAATTTTATTTTGATTGAATAGAATTTAAATAAAGTACTAGCTTACGATAAATTTGTAAATTGAATTCATATCATGGTTATTTTTCATGTTTGTTTTTTTTTTTTTTTTTTTAATTTTAATTCGTCATATTATCGTTTTGGGTGTTTATTAACACACGAATTTAGAACGTAAAATACTTGAATTTTTCTTTTTTTTTTTACACTTATTTATATATATATATATATATATATATATATATATATATATATATATATATATATATATATGTACATTTCCTTCCTTTTTAAATTACATATTAAATAATTTTATAAATTACGGTGTTCGTAATAAATTCATATTTGCTTTTATAGTATTATTACTAACATTAATCGTTTTACAATCTTACGCTGGAATTGATATAAATATTGTTTTCAATGTAATTTGTAAAAACGATCGCGTGTTTTGCAATTTTTGTTGCAGATGGTATAAATTTATCGAAGGTACCAGTCGTAAACACGCTGTTGTGCTCGATGACCGCGTTAAACAAGTTGCTGGCACTCTGATTATTCAAGAAGCTAAAGTTGAAGATTCCGGAAAGTATTTATGTGTCGTAAATAACTCGGTCGGCGGAGAAAGTGTAGAAACTGTCTTAACAGTAACAGGTACAAAATTAAAATGAACAATTAAAACGCGGAAAGCTTTCTTTAATTGTTATTCTAACCAATCGTGAGACAAATCAGTTGAATAAAAAACACTTCGATATTAGTATACGAGCGCTGTCCAAAGAATCCAAGTCTCTGAATCGTACACATAACGACAGCGCAAATTTCATTAAGAGATTTAAGCTTTGTCGTGCTATCGTTCCCGAGATACTCTGCTACGAATCTCGGTCAAAATCGCTGACGCGAATTAAGCAGTATATTAACTCTTTCGAATTTCACCACCGCATCAAAAGACACAATTCTACTCTCATCAGGTCCATTTGTTTTTGAATCATTAATACGCAATACAACTGTTCGCCGGCTATCTTTACTTCCGCATTTAGTTCGGTCTGTTTCGCAATCGAACTGCTATTATCAGTGCATTAAAAAGATTGAAAATCCGTTTACCGACTACCTTGTTCATATGTTTTCCATAAACATTGAATAATTGAGAGAATACGACGTATTCTTGTTCACCTCTCTTCCGGCCCTGAAGGGGTCGTAATTTTGTTATCATTCACTCCATCGCTGTCACTATAAAATATTTGGTTTTTATTATTATTAAGAGCTAATCCGGTCATTGATTTCCTTCCTTTTTTTTTTCTGACCCAGACTTATTGTCCATTTGGCCACAATTATTTTTTCCTTTAAATTCCTTTTCGTTATACTTTTTTCTTCTTACCGCGATATTGTTTCAACCAATGAAGCTGTTCATCCGTCTCTCATTTTATTAGAACGTGCTCTTACTTCAGTTAACCTTTCGATTTCTCCTTACAGTCTTCTTATATTGTATTTACCTTTCAACCTTATAATTCTGCTTCTTTTAGTCTATCCTTAAACAGTGCGTCTCTTTCTCGTTTTAATTGCTCCTATTATCTCGGTGGCTTCATGATTGTCGCCTGTCCTTCTTTGAACATACCAAATATCTTTCCCCCGCTTCTGTCAAAAGATTAAACTTGTTAAATGCTTTATTCGTGTTTTGTCCATTGCACCCCTCCAATATTCAATTTGTGTGTGATCCCGATCGCATAATGTTCGAATGTTCATCTCTTGTAACCGATCAAGCTGCTTTCTACTCCTCCCTTTTACAAATTGGTATTCCCACTGCATATAGTGCTTCGTTCATTCTCTCCCTTCCTTCTCCTTCTGTTGTCCAGGCTCTTGATTCCTTTTTGTAGTCTATGTCTGATCATGTAAAGATCTGAGTCTGTTGCGTCCTTTTTCCTTTGTTCTTAGGCCAATGTCCTTGTAGACGAACCCGGAAAAAAAAAAAGTTTAAATCGTCTAGAATTATTTTTTTTTTTTAACATTCGACAAAATAACTCCTCCTTACATGTTTTTAAATTTAATAGTTTCGATTAATAATCCCTTCTTTTTTTCTTTTTTTTGTGTTCATTTTCAGCTCCATTATCGGCATCGATACAACCAATGGTACAAACAGTTGACTTCGGACGCCCGGCCGAATTAACCTGTAACTATCTCGGAAACCCGGTCAAAACTGTTTCTTGGCTAAAAAATGGCAAACCAGTTTCCAGCAACGACGGTGGCCATACTCTACGAATAGGTTCTGTGAAGAAAGAAGATAAAGGAATGTATCAGTGTTTCGTTCGAAATGAGCAGGAAAGCGCTCAGGCTAGTGCAGAAATTAAACTAGGAGGCCGGTGTATGTTTCTTTTAATATATAGTACACGTATATGTGCACGCGCAGTGCGTATATTTTTAATGCAACCTTGGAAAGCCTTAAAGATATCATTATTTTAAAAAATCTTAACGGAAAGTAAATGAATTTTTGAACTCGAAAAAAAAAACCCAACAAACAGGCCAAATGAAAAAATGGAAGAGAGGCAGTTGGGAAAATGGCTCTATTGATTAACGAATGCTAAATAAAGATAGTTAAACATAAAAAAATAATGCAGTACGTAAACCTACAAACAAAAAAAAAAGTAAAAAAACATGTAAAAGCTAAACACCGTTTTAGTTGAAGAATCTAGCCATTTACATCACACTTTTTCAGTTGCCGTTTGCATTAACATGCCTTTACTTAAACCGTGTCTTTTGCACCTACCGCAATTAGTTTTATAATAAATAATTATGCAGTTTAGGAACTAGCGACCTTTAATGTTGTAAAACTGAAAGAATGTCATACTCGTGCACTTATAGCATTCCTATAGGGCTCAGCTGCTCATTTGCCGAAGCAACTTCGCTCGGGGCATAAACAGTAATTTTTTGCTACTCCATCAGAAAAATTGCTTCCGATGTAAAATTATTACTTTTGCCCTGATCGACTAACATGCGAAATGTGTGAAGATTAGTACTTTTTTATGTAATTGAGAATAAAGAAAGAAAAATAATTGATTTACACACGTTTTTTAAAGATATACCCATTTTCAGAACGTAAAAGAAAAAAATGAACAAAAAAAACTTTTTAAAATAAAAGATTTATTAGTCAGTATCAACTTTTTTTTTTTTTTCTAAATAAAATAATGCATTTCCAAATGAAATGGAAAAAATAAATAGCCCTTAATGAGTGTAACAATATAGCGAAAAACGTTTGCAATAAATTTCTAATAATTTATATAATATCGTAGTAATTTTAATTCTCGAAAAAGTAAGAAAAAATCTTGGTTCCGTGATGTATATTGTATGACAGAAAAAAAACAAAAAAAAAACACGCTGATCGTATTAATTTCGTTTCGCTATATTTTATGCGCATGCATAGTTGGTTTAATGCGACTAAATAAGCAGAGACTCCGGAGTATTTAAGGGCTACATATGTTAAATTCACGCATCTAACTTGCTAATTGCGGAAATAATATAGTGTCGACTTATTGAATATCGAACAGAATAAAAACGGCAGTAACTGCTATTAACTAAAAACTGACGTTTAAAAAAAAAGCGAATTTTGTTAAAACGATTGTTACGTTTGTTTAGTCTGCTAATGCTAAAATCAAAAAAGTTATATTTTACATACTTAACACATTTGCTAAATAAAACATAAACATTATGTAATATAACCTACAGACGCCCTTTTGGTACCCGTAAATTATTTTTAAAAAAATAATAAAAAAGAAGTTAAATAATGAATCAACTTCAATCTTTAATTGATGCTGACGTTTTAAATTTCATAAAGTATTAATAATCTCTTTATTCATTAAATTCCTTCTGATAAACTTATAATCTTCTCAGTGGAGGCCAATTGTGTATATTTACTTCTTTGTTCTTTATGGTTTAATGAATTTTACAAAAAAAAAAAAAAGTAGTTATTTACACCCTTCGTCGACTTTTGTAAAGACCTAGAAATTAGTGTTTGATGCTGTTTTTTTTTTACTAGTCAACTTTTGCCGTAAATAATTATCAATTATTTCGAGACTTCCAAAGTGAAATTTACTAATAAAAACTGAAAAATACCTCAATGATCCTATAAGTTCTCTTAAATATTAATTTCAGTTGATCCACCTCAAATAACACAAGCGTTTTCGGATGAAATATTGAAACCCGGTCCGTCTGTTTACTTGAAGTGTGTTGCTTCTGGTAATCCAACTCCTGAAATAACATGGTATCTGGATTTTAAAAAAGTCACCAACGGAGACCGGTACGTATAATTAATAAATCATAAACTAATTACCTTTTTACACTGTAAGGACCGTCCGATTTTTTTTTGCTTTTTTTTTTATACAGCGCGTATCTTAAAAAGATTCCTAATTTTTAATATCCGACTTCATGTCAATTTAATTAACTTAGATCGATAATTCTAAAATTTTTTGTTTAATGAAAATTCATATTCGATAATCTCAGTTTTTGCATAAAAGAACTACATACTAGTTTCAAATTTTAAAAATAATTTTCAATTACAATTACCGAAATACGCTTTTTTTTTTTTAGTAAGCACGATTTATTAAAATTTTATTTGAAAGGAAATTATTTAATCAAGTTTTTTAAACGAAAGCGGTTTTTTGTGCAAAAACTGAGATTATCAATTTCGAATTTTTATCAAACAAAAAATTTTCAGCTCAAAGAATAAACACAATAAAAAAAACATGAACATCTTAAGATTGATTATTAAATAAAGTACTTTAAAAAAATGTCCTTTTCCGAAGATTGTCCTATCTTCAGAAATGGAAAACAAAAAAGAAGATATATTAATTAATAAGGTTAAATTTAATTTATATTCAACCTGAAAATAAAGTAATATATTATTATTAAATAAAACCAATCAAATTAAAATCAATAATTTATTTCCCCTTATATTTCCGAAGGAAACTTCTAACAGCTGACTTCCTTCCGATCAATGAACTTCTTTACAATTCTCCAAGCCACAATCAAATTTCCGTACACATTCCTAACTACGCAATCAACATCAAAAACAATTTTGAATCTCTTTTTCCTCAATTTAACAAATTTATTCTCAACCCTCCGCTTCCACCGATAAATACTGGTCCTCCTCCTTGGCTTTTCCGAGGCCCACGTATCACAATCTGAACTTAATTCATCTATCCAAATCTCCACATCCATTCCACAACCTCCATTACTACATCGCTCTCGAAACAGCCAAATACGCCGACTCCGTATATGCTGTTTTACTGATGGCTCAAAATCCAAGGGCTGCGTTGGCCCATCCTTTTTTATATCCTTTACCACTCACCGATTTCGACTTCCTAAGCGCTGTTCGGTATTCTCAGCAGAATCCTTTGCTATCTTCAAGTGCCTTAAGTCCCTTTCCTCTGCACCGTCTCTTTCTACAAACTTTATCTTAACCGTTTCACTCAATGCTCTGAAGTCTCTCCACAATTGTATACAAATAATACGATTATACAACGTATTCTTCTTCTCCATAATCTCCTTACCGGATCCCAAATCTCTATAGTTTTCATTTGGATCCCTAACCATATTGACCTCGGTAACGAAGCTATCGACTGAGCTGCTAGGGAGGCTTCCTTGCTTTCATACATATTTTCTCGTTTCTCTTCTTCTAATGATGTGAAAGCATTTCCAAAATCTCTTGTTATCAAATCCTGGAACCGAGTACGGGGGTCTAAATAACAAAACCATCTTCTCTCCGTTAAGCCTGATCTTCTATCTCAGTTTTCTCTTCTGTTCCGATCAAGGAAAAAAATACACGTATTATACTTTCTAGACTTCGAATTTCCCACACAAACCTTTTCCTATTTTCTTTAACGTACCAACCCTCCTCTCTGTCCCTTTTGCCAAATAACACAACTTTCGGTTCCCCACATACTAACATCTTTCCATGCTGTTATTCCACCTAGATCCCTGTTCACTACCGCGACTCTTGTTTGATTCTTCCTGTCATATTCACAGTATTTTCCAATTTCTTCATTCGCTTAACCTCCTAAATTCAATTTAGTATCCGAAAATACGTTTCTAGCATTTGTTATTTAATGCTACTTATAATTTTATTAATAATTATTAAAAAAAAAAACATGATCAACTCTATTAATTTTCATTACTATTTATTAGTTTACTTTATTTGCACGTGAAAACTAGACAATCTGTCATGAGTGATAATTTTCTGAACTTTTAATATGCAGCACTGAGATTCGAGTTCAAATCGAAAGGAACACCGTTGCCTAACCTTAACAATTATGTGGAACTTACAAGCGACATTTAGCTTGTCAGAGTACAAAGAAGCCTAAACAAACGTATACATCCACCGTTCACACTGGGGATTAAAACACTAATAAGTTCTTACAACGATATTTCAGAATTTACATACGAGAGACTATATGATTAAGCTATACGGTATTTCAAAAAATGGAAAATGAGCGCTAGTGTTATAGGGATTTATACCATTAACTATTAATATTGGAAAAAATTAATTACATTGTAAAAATACTCACTCTAATGCTCTTTACTCTCTAAGGTACGTATTGACAGTATAGATAGGTTTCACTAACGAAACTCTGTTTTTTCTAATCTGAATAACAAGAGGGGCATTAACAAACACTAATAATAATCGGCGTAAAAATAATTTAAAAACTTTTATTAAAATAATTATGTATGAAAAAAATAATGTAAAATGAACTGCACACTCCACAAAGATCAACTGAATGACTGAACATCATCAGGCAACTGCGAAACATAACAGCAATATGGGAAGCTGGCAAAGTAAAGGAATGCATCTAGAGACAATATTAAAACCACGTTGAAAATATCGAAAAGAACTTTTTCATTTCAATTATATTAATTCGTAATTTTAAATTTTCGGAATGAAACATTTTAAACCTGTAGTTAATTGAAAATTTTCTCCCGTTTCTCCCCAGTACGCCTTTAATCGGAAATATTTCTAAATCTGGCGATAGTTCTTCCAACAGTTGTTGTTGCACATTGTTTACAATTCTTGCTGAAAGCCAATTTCCTTTTTTTTTTCTTTCATGCTGTAAATTGGTCTCTCGACCGTTCTTATCGATATGATGTTTTATAAGTAGCTCTCGGTACGAACATTTCGCTCGATTCTACTTTTCTACCCTGTGGGATAGTTCCCGACTACGCGGTATACACGTATTACAGTTATTGGGTTTTGATCGCCATCGCGTTCGACTCTTAAAATGGGCGATACTCATTCGCCGACACTAGCACATTTTAAAAGTTTTCTCTGGATTCAAATAACTTCGTTCGGGAGAATTAACCATATACACATTTGTAGGAAAGGTACGTTGTCATCACTGCTGACGAATTGCCTTTTTTCGTAAGAAAAATCTAGACACTTCAATTATCCGCTCCCGACAGGTTTTAAATAACAAAAAGAAGAAAAATTTTTATTTAGCGTGAAAAAAAAAATCTGGAAAACTAGTTTAAGTAAGAAATATTGTAATTACACAATGTTAACGAAATTTACCAAAATGTTCGTTGATAGCATGCATATTAGCGAATACGTCACCGCAACTGGAGATAAGATTTCATACTTAAACATCACCAATGTACAGACAAACGACGGAGGACTCTACAAATGTGACGCGGTATCTAAAGTCGGTTCAGCTTCGCACAGCGCACACCTCCACGTTCACGGACTACCGTATATTCGACCAATGGAGAAAAAAATGATCGTTGCTGGAGGTACTTTGATGGTTACCTGCCCTGTAGCCGGCTATCCGATTGACTCGATTATTTGGGAACGAGGTAACTCTTTTTCGTATCGTCACATTAAATATGTGCAATATAACATACTTCCTACGATAAATGAAACGTGTTACCTCTAATGTATCCGCCTTTAAAGTTAAAATCAATTAAATCAAATAAAATGCTAAAAACCTTCTGTTAAATAATCGCAATAAATTTAAAATAATTAAAAGAGTAACTAAAGCTCAATATCCATTCTCATTGACAATGTTTATAATGTTGCGCACATTTCTTACAGATGGACGTACGCTACCTATCAACATTAAGCAAAAAGTTTTTCAAAACGGGACACTTATTATTGAGAATGTTGAAAGACAGTCGGACCAAGCAACCTACACGTGCGTTGCCCGTAATTCACAAGGTTACAGTGCCCGCGGTAATTTGGAAATTCAGATACTGGGTGAGTTATCTTCATTATTTAGAGTTATTTTATTGTAAAATTTAAAAGGGAGAAAGAAAAAATGAACGTTTTACCATTATTCTTTAACTGATAAAAATTTGAATTTTTAATAAGAATTTTTATCAGTTCTTTCGAGTGAACTACGGGATTTTATTATTCGATTTACGAAATGTTACTTATTTTAAGAACTTGTTTGTTTTACAAAATAATATACGCTAAATATGAAGGAAAATATGTCGAGTATTAAGCAGGTTTCTATTGAATTGAACATGAATTTTTCATCGACAATCTCTCGTTTTCCCCAATTCAATTAAAAATATCAGACTGCTGGGAAAAAGAGAGCCGATAAGATATTTATTTATTTTTTTAAATTGCATACGCGGTTGCAATTGAACGAAATGCAAAAAAACAACGAACGTTTACAGAGAAAAACGTGATATATTTTTCTGATGCTATGTGTTCGTCTAGTTGATTCTCTCGTAATTTCAATGCCGTCTGAATTGTACCTATGAAATGTTATGCTGTTCTGAAAATAAGTTAATCTCAGAATTAGGTTCAATCGTAAAAACCGTCATCCTATTTAACCCTTTTCAAAATCGAACCAAATCTTCGGCGTAGTACACACCTCTAATTTTCTCTGTAAGATCATACTATTCCTAAATGTAACAACTTCTCGATTGTGCCTCCGTACGATCACTTAATAATATATTTTTAAACAATATTCGTATATATATAATTCGTTGTAACGTTTTATTGTTTTTTTTTTTTACTTTTTTAGGTGTTGAGATTTTATTTTTATATTTAATGAAAGAAAAAAAAAAAAGTAATAATAATAATTATTTTCTCCGTATCTAACAATTATTATTATGCATATATAGCTCTTCCGCATATTAGTCCCTTCCAGTTTGAGGGGCCCGTTAATGCCGGAGAAAGTGTTCAGATAAGTTGTTACATTGTGAAAGGCGATAAGCCTCTTATTATTGAATGGCTTTTTGGCGGTAAAAAAATTTTCTCCAACTCTAGCGTTCACGATATTCAAACGACCATGTTCACCGACAGATCAAACATTCTGCAGATAAACAACGTTACACCTGAACACAGAGGAGAATACACTTGTTCGGCCAAAAATGGCGCCGGATCGGACACGTTCTCTTCAGTACTCGAAGTTTACGGTTCATATTCAAAATTCATTAGACGACGCGATATTGCAAACGTTTTAAAAAAATACATTTAGTAAATTTTCTAGCGCTTTTCAACACGCCTCTGTACTCTATGCGATTAAAATCATTCCTTCTCCAACAAAATGTGTTAAAACACGCTTAAAAATAAACAAGCGATAGCAACGATAATTTAATGATTTATATTAATTTTTATAAAAGCTTGAAAAAATGTCAAACTTTTTCGCCAAATATAGTGCGCACTTCTATTTTATTAACGAGATCCTATTGGTATTTAAAAAAAAAAAAAAAAAAGAAAAAAAAAGAAAAAAAAAAGAGGGTTCTCGTCTAATCAAAAGTGTTTTTTGTTGGACACTTTCTAGAATTATCATCCGTTCGCTTCCGAACGTGAGCCCAAATTTTCATTTATGACGACATTAATTGCGCACGAATTTGTTCAGAACGCGATTAACTTTATAAATTGTAAGAAAACTATTTCACTTGTAATAATAAAAAAAAAATCGATAGCGATTATCAACCCTCTTAAAGGGTTAAAACAGCGTTATATAATATCTTTAAAAGCGAGAACGAGCGTTTCTTGTTAACCGCTACATGTTGGACAATTCTTGTAGTTCCACCTCACATTAAACCTTTCGAATTTGAAAGCCCTATATACGCCGGTGAAAGCGTTCAAGTCACCTGTCACGTGCCGAAAGGAGATCAGCCGTTAACTATACGATGGTTACTCGATGGACTGCACCTATGGAATTCGAAGTCATTGACGACGACGCCATTTGGTGACCGGACAAATTTTTTATCGATAAATTTAGTCGGGCCATCTCATTCCGGAAACTACACTTGCCAAGCTAGCAATATGGCTGGTGTCGATCAGTTCGTCGCTCATTTGGATGTTATCGGTACTTCTCATCAGTGCTTCGTCTCGCTCTGTTATTTCTCAGTAGTCATACTACTTTTCAATAAAATCGCTTGGCCAATGATTTTCCTTGAA
Organism: Icerya purchasi; assembly: GCA_039619475.1. Lineage (NCBI taxonomy): Eukaryota > Metazoa > Arthropoda > Insecta > Hemiptera > Monophlebidae > Icerya > Icerya purchasi. The sequence continues at coordinate 171,700,189 of CM077116.1, read as the reverse complement.
TGTTATACTTCCGCGCCACCGCCGCCGCTGCCGCTGCTGTGTAAACATGACGTACACACAAATATTTAGCTTTTTCGGTGTTTTCAGTCGTATTGTTTCAGTTTGCATGCGCCTATTCTCTCCATATGTGCGATTCATCGCGCAGCCATACCTGTATTGCCGTCCGATGTTATTACTGAGAAACAAAAAAAAAAAAAAAGAAAAAAGGTAAATTCGGTTTTATTAACGATGCTTTTTATTCGAGAATGTTCTGAACTGTTGCTATACTCTACTATTTCGACATGATATACCGAATTCAAAATAAAATATTAACTCGATAACATAATGAGTGCTGGTATATGCGGACCCTTATTCAATTTAGCATGTTAGAAAACCCTATAAATGTCTTTTTTATGAATTTTTATGCTCTTATTACGTTAATCTGTGATTAAGTTAAAGCATTTATAACTTTTACATACAAGTGTATATATACATATACATATATATATATATATATATATATATATATGTGTGTGTGTGTGTGTATATGCATATGTATATGTGCAACTGGATATGTATTAAAGCTTTTTTATTTATAAATTAGTAATTACCCTTTGATACACCAAAATAGTTATTACATTTTTAATTTAAAAAATCTGTTTCGTATAATTTATTAAAATTTTAAAAATAGAATACCAAATAGTAATCTTGTCTACAATATTTAGCTCTCCTTAGCCGACTCCCGATTATTGGAAACGATACTAATTTCCGTGAAATCGTTAGAGTGATATCTCTTTCAACCAAAATTAACCGCTTTCATAAGCCTACCATGTCAATACGTATTCAAGACTTAATTGAACTTCTACAAATGTTAACTTATAAATTATACGCAATGGTTTTACAATGTAATTCTAAATTTCGGTCTAAAAACAAATTGCAACGCGTTATCATTATAACTTCAAGTATCAGAAATTTGCGCTTATTCTAAAAATTCATCGCGTGCTAACGAACACGCGTACTTTATCGTGATTAACCGATAAATTTTATTGACATTTTTATATGTATCGCCGTTTACAGCGCTACCGGAAATTCAGCCCTTTTCGTTCGGCGGTAGTTCTTTAAATGATGGCGACTCCGTACAGGTTCCTTGTAGCGTTCTTAAAGGCGATCTACCGTTAGCCGTCGAGTGGCAGTTAAACAACAAAACACTCGCGTCTGACGACAATGTAAACGTATTTAAGATCAACAATAGAACCTTGTTTTTGTCCATCAGTACCGTAGGACGGGCCAACACTGGAAATTACACATGCGTTGTCAGAAATAATGCAGGCGCTACTTCGTACACAGCCGCCCTCGAAATTAACGGTAGTAATATTATAAGTCGACGCCCGTCTAACGTTGACGTTATTGTTGGGAATTGTTTAATCGCTCACACCGCTCTAATATTTCGTTTCCTTATCACCTATACGATCGTTATACTATTTCAGTCTCCGGATTCTAGACAACCTGTCGTCCTCCTAATTGTAAACAAGCTGAAATAAATTTAAGCGTGTAATTTAAAAATGAAAACGGAAAGAAAAAAAAAAAAAGACGCACAAAGTTTAATTTGTTGTTATACGATAGTTTCGCCCTATATTAAGCCGTTCGAATTCGGAGCCGCTGTATACGCCGGCGAGAGCATTCGAGTGATATGTCAGGTGCAACGAGGCGATCTGCCAATGAACATCAGTTGGATAGTACCATCACGGTCGACGACTTCTGAGCCGTTCTATAAGACGTCTATGGTCGACGAAAAAGTTAGCTTTCTGTCGATTCCGTCGGTAGGCCCGTCGCATAGCGGGAACTATACTTGTATCGCAGAAAATTCGGCCGGATCCAACAGTTACACGGCTCATTTGGCCGTTATCGGTATGCCACTAACGTAGAGGAGTTACGAAAAATTGCTTTTTATTGTGTCGCCACCTTTTCGCCGTTCGATCTTTTGTAGATTTTAAGTACACATTCCGATAGCGGAGTTTCGTGTGTAGAGAGATTTTCAGTTTGGACGAATTGATTTCTTTCAGTTCCTATTTGTACTGCATTCGTATGCTTCTGGCCACATCCTTTGAAATTTATTCTAATAAATGCCTTTTAAACAGAAACAATAACTACTAATACATTTATGAAAGTAGACAAACGCTATTCACAGTTTTATAGTTTTACAAATTAGCTATTATGCAAAAATTCGCATTTCAAACTTGAAATAAAGCAAAATGTATGTAGCAATATATTTTATTAGAATGTAAATATTAAAAAAAAAAACGTAAAACGAACTTTCTTAAAATACGTTTCAATTATTATTTCCGTGATGTAAAAAGTTAATCTTACGAATGGAAACCAGATAAACAGAAACATTTACGATAATAAAAACAAAATTACAAAGTAATAATTTTTTCATTTTATATTAAATGAATAATTATTTAAATACATAAAATGTGGGGATAGAAGGTCGTTTTTTGTTGTTTTTTAATACCGATTTTATATAAAAATTTATTTAATAATTTAAAAATTTATTTAACAATTAATTAAAAAACAACCGATAAATGTTAATACAATTGTACGATAACTCAAAAATAATACTACAGTAACATATGCCTTGTAACATTGCTATTTATGTGAAAAATCAAAAATTTATACACCCATTTATGCACTAATTAAGCTGTTGAACTAAACACGATTACAAATGAAATTATTTTTACTCGGGGTTAATAAATGGCCGTATAAACTTTCATATATACAACCATTGCACCGGATAATGCCCATTGTTCGCAAGGCCCCGAATAAAAAATGAAGAAAAAAAAACGGAATATCAAGCGATAACAAACTAAAATCGATTCCTCTTTCATTACCCGAGGAAAAATATTCTTAATACAACAATGAACACAGCGTAAATGATTATCTAGCGACAACGATAGTGTACGCATTTGTAAAGTAACAAATACTTTTAAGGAGATTTTTCGTTTATCTATTTATTTATTTATTTATACATCACAGTCCCCATTACTAGACGTTAGCTTAATCGTGCTCTAGGATTATATGTGCGCGTATGTATGCATGTGTTGGTGTGATTTTTCTAATAAGAAAATGCCAAATAATATTTTTCCGTTAGTTTTGCCACGAATAAATCCATTAGTGTTGGAAGAGGACGTCTATTACGGAGACAGTTTCCAACTTGTTTGTCACGTTTCTAAGGGTGACAAACCGTTGCAAATATACTGGACGTTCAACGGCGAACAGTACGTTCCGGACGAATTAGAATTAAAATTAACCAAAGTCGGACACGATACGAGTTTACTGAATGCCCCGTTTGTCACTCAAAAACATTCTGGAAATTATACTTGTTGGGCAACGAATGTGGCTGGAACGGTTTCCAGCAGTATCCAAGTATCCGTCAACGGTGATTTAATTTTCTTCTACGAAAAACCTTCTTTTGTTGCGTAAAACTGCTTCTGCATTAAACACTAACACCCGTTCTTTCTTTTGTTTTTGTTTTTTTTGTTTTTTCCGGGTTTTTTCTCTCGTGTTTACCTCTACCCGTTCAACGGCTTTTGTGCTTAAACGACCTTTTCGAAAAATCATTTTATTCGTACTTTAAAACAAACAAATAATCTCTGTTGTAACGTGTATGTAAATATGTGTGTACATTTGTTTTTTGTTATTTATTTACATGCTCTCATTTTTTTGAACCATGTGTCTCATTTTTTATCTCTCGAAACATTTTTATTACTTCGTACTAATCTGCGGTACTGCGCTCCTATTGCACCATATTTTCACGCCATGTGTACAAACTTCATCGTCCGTCGACGGTGGTCATCATCCGCTATTTGTATACACAACTGCTGCCTTCCGTTACTAATTTAATTACTTAAAAAAATCTTCGACTCGCCGAACTATCATTCTGTAACGGTGCTATCAAACTTTTTCTTTTTCGTATCATCCATCAGGTGCATTTTCATTGAACGTCGCTGTTTTTTTGTTTTTTTTTTATATATATATTTTGTCCTTACTCCGTTATGAAAATTCTACTTTTTTTCATCCTTTTTTTTGTATGTTTTTCTAATTAGCCTCATTAGCACTTTTATTATTTCCACCGACAATTTTAATTAACATGTAGGAATAAAAAAGCGTGTAATATAAATGTTATCAATTGTGACAGTTGCGCCGAAAATTATGCCATTTTCTTTCGGAAACGAATCGTACCAGGAAAACCAATTTGCTTCGGTGCAATGCATAGTGTCAGACGGGGATTTCCCGCTAAATATCAGCTGGTCCTTTAACGGTAGACCGGTACTGTCATCCGGCGACAAGCACGACAGCAATGCCACGGTCGACTTCGTAACGGTAGCCTCGATGAACCGTCGAACCAGTATTTTGACGATAGAATCGGTAAAAGAATTTCACGCGGGAGAATTTACATGCCGCGCCGAAAATGTCGCTGCTGTTGCCAGCTATTCGACTAGTTTATCCGTCAACGGTTATTATCTTTTGGTCAATTAACACACTGGCTCTTTTTTTAATACATATATGTTCCTCTCCGACAGTAGTACGTAACGTTTAGTGTGGTTTGTAGCATGCTCATCCTGATTCTGGTTCCTTCTTTATATCATTCCATATGGGTGTGCGTATTATTTTCCGTTCAGTAAAATTACTCTTTACCTATAACATCGTGCGAACGTGAAAAAAATAAAAATACATTAAAAATAGTATTATTTGAAGCATTACACTCAGATAATAAGCCAATAATAATAATGATAATAATAATAATAATAATAATAATAATAATAATAATAATAATAATAATAATAATAATAATTTGCAGCACTTTTCCGTGTCATGCAACATCGAATTAGGAATAATAACCAAGATGATAATGCTAAAAACTAATCTAAAATCAAAGTATTTCCAAACATTTGTTTTTCTTTCTGCGTTTTGATTTTACAGCAATGACACTGTAGACTACTTTAAATTTAAATTTAATTTAGTAACGTTTTTTTTTGTTTTTTTTTTTTTAAGTTAATCTTTTAAACAATTTTAATTTAGTTTGCGTAGTTTTTACTTTAAAATTGATGGTTTAATTGATATCACAAAAGTATCTTTAATTTTTCATTCGACATCATTGTAAGAATCCATCCTGAAATTCTGGTTTTCAGCATACGTGCACATGCGTTATTAAGTGATTAAAAGATGGCGTACTAATTCCCAACCGGAAATAAACCGGGAGATTTTGTCTTAAAACCGAGAAAAAACCGGGAGATTTTGTCTTAAAACCGAGTAAAAATATCCAAAAACGATATTTTTAATGAAAGAAAATCATTTAAAACGTTAAAAGTGAATGCACATTTTAATGCACTTCACACAAAATATGCTACGATATGGTTGAATATTACCAATAGTAACAGAAAAACTCCATTTTTCTTTTCGTATAGTTCGGGAGGATTTAGATCAGGAAAACCAGGAATTTAAAAATTATATTTGAATAGCCACCGTGTAATTAACCAAATTAAAACTTGGCTTGGGCATTAGTCTCGTGCGGTAGCATTCATCTTTGCCTTTTTAGCGCAAACTAAATTAAGTAGAAATACTTTTTTTTTACTATTATTATTATTATCATTTATTAGTGAAACATAAATCAAATATAAAATTAGTTTAATGTTATTACTATTTATAATTTTTTTTTTTTAAAGCTGTATTCGAAAAAAACATTTTACATTTTAAACGCCCCCCTCCATCTCGCCTAAAGTCCGCCATCGACCGTGTGTGGTTTTTGTAATTTTAATATTACGAAAAATTGCACCGAGAAATATGTATCGATGATTTCATTTTCACGGCAATTCAGCTCATGATAGTAACAGCCGGTGTGGTTCTTTCGCATAAGTAAAATCTATTTTCAAACCGGGCTCGAATGTGTAATATAAGTATATAGTAGTTAGGAAACAACGGAAGAACCGTCGGAATAGGTTTTTTCGTTTTCTGCGATTTCAAAACGGGAAAAGAGAATTAGCGGGATATTACGGGTTTTGTAACAAAAAGAAACCATTTAATTTTGTGTATTGTTTTCGTGCGCGCAAGTACCGATCAAATTGACGCCATTTTCGTTCGGAGACGAGCACAGCAAACCGGGAGATACTGTAGCGGTGCAGTGTATTGTGTCGTCTGGAGATCAGCCGGTTAATTTAAGTTGGTCGTTTAATGGTAGATCGTTAGAATCCACGAACGATATCATAATTTCGAAAATCGGAGCTCGAACCAGCAGCTTAACGATAGATTCGATATCGGAGAAGTACGCTGGAAACTATACCTGCACCGGAACGAACGCCGCCGGCATTGCTTCTTACACTTCGCAGTTATTTGTTCACGGTTCGTCTGTTCAAAAGTTAAAACAATTCTTCCGAAGTTCTGCTTGAAGTGCATCTTTTCCTCATACGAAATAAGCCTAATTCAGTTTTTTAATGCATGCGAAAATTACATGTTCTCTTCATAAGCCAAAAAAACGCGTAATCTTCATTATAACTTTGTAAAAATCCTTCTTTCTTCTTCTTCTTCTTCTTCTTCGTTAGCCATTATCAGTCCACTGCTAGACGAAGGCCTCCCCCAATTTTTTCCCAACGCTGCGATCTTGTGCTTCTTCCTGCCAGTTTGCTCTGAATTTTCGAATTTCATCTGTCCATCGTATTCTCGGTCGTCCTAAGGGTCTTTTGCCATAATGAGTAACTAAAATAGAGAGTCATATGCAGATCACTTTTCTAAGTAAATAAGATAAAAGTGAAACTGTATGTAACGATGAATTTCTTAATTTAAAATTGCTAATGAATATTTAAAAGCTAATAAATATCGAAATGCTAATGAATCAACACGAATTTTCTTCAAAATCTTTTGCATCTTTTTTTTTTTTTTTTTTTTGGATTTCTTAATATTTTTTTCCAACTTGCAGTTTGGAATAAACTGTTAAAAAAAAAATTAATATCAATGTTACGCAAAATTTAAAGTTATCTTAAAAATTCAATAATACGGGGTATTTTAATCACCTCGTCTAAACGTTTTTGTTTTTTAATTAAAAAGATACCATTTATTTCTGGTTATATAATAATTAAGAATGTGCTTAATCTTTTCCATCAATGAGACCAGCATAATCGACTTTAATGTGTTTAAAACGAGATTCTTTTTTCCCTCCGAAAGTGAAAAACCAATTTATTTTTTTCTAAATATCGTTTCTCGATCGTTCGTTATAAATGAAAATATCTCATTACTTTGTTATTGCAGTTTTAAAAGTAACAAAATTAAATTAAATTGAATTTCATTTACATATCATTTTTTTTTTAAATTTAGAATATAGACTCGTGTAAATAAACTAGGACTACAAGATAGCTCCGTATATGTAATGATGTAAGAAAAAAAAAAAAAAAAATGAATCAAATGAATCAATTTTTTATTAAACAATTTTTAAAAACCATATTTCGCAATATTTTATGTAATATAACAGTAATGACAAACATTGACTTGAAACATAAATTTATTACTAATAAAAATTAATACACCGACATGTTTCGGAGATAATGCTCCATAATCACGGTGAAAATATACACGAAAGAGTTTAAAGTAAACAATACAAAAACTGATTAAAAATAATATATCGTAAATGGTCAAAAAAATACTCACGTGAGAAAAGTAAATAAAAAAATAAATGTAAAAATGTAAAATTATAAATGAACATGTAAAAATTTTTCTAAACAAACTATATAAATCACGTTTTAAAAATTTTAAATAATGGATTATTATTAGGTGTCTGAATGTTTAATGCAATATGCCTATATTTATGAATATACATCAGAAAAGTCCAACATTTTTTGGTCATTAATTATTTTCATTATTTTTAAGTCTTTATTAATATCTAGCGTAGTACTGTGTTTATGTTCCGCCATAGTTGACTTTTCAACAAAGCCATGTCGGGGACTGCATATGCGTGTTCTTTATATCGCACCGTGAAATTCCTACGGGTCTACCCTATATATATATATATATTTGATTGTGTAAGAATCAGCTGACTTATTACTTTTTTTATTTGTGTGCCTGTGTCGTGTACGTATGCGCAATAATATAAACACATGGTAATTTAGAATGTATTAATAAGCGTTATTTTATTTTTATTTGTGTCGGATAATAATTTAATTATAGTTAATTGAAATGCTACTATTTCATTACTAGAACACACACGATTTGAACTAATCAACATTCTGTAAAATTTCCCCGTGCCCGTTATATTATTTAATTTCATCGTACCAAAGTACAACCACCAAGTGTAATAATGTTGTATCATCATGGCGCGGCAACTATAGGGAAACATTTTATGTACGTTTACCGAGTTACATTTATCTGATAATTGTAAACTGTAATAGAGATTTAAATTGTTACATATCAGTCGGTCCAAAAATAACTGCGTTCAGTTTCGGCGAAAAAGCTTTTCACGCCAGACAAGCGGTAACGGTGCAATGTACAGTGACCGAAGGAGATGTACCGATGAATATCTCCTGGTATAAAAATGACAAACTGATAGTGGCGACTGCGAACAGCGCTATCACAGAGGACGACGACGGACTATCCATAGCGAATATAAATCAACGCGTTAGTTTGTTGACGATTGAATCGGTCTCCGAGAAGCACGCTGCATCGTACACTTGCCTGGCGCAAAATAAAGTCGCCTCCGATAATTATACGACGCAACTATTCGTCCACGGTTTGTCGATTAAAAATGTCGTCGCATACTTTCGATCGTTTTAGTTCGGCGCATGTATCATATTTCCGCTCTTTCTATCTCCTCCTCTCTTTTGTTCCCAAACGCTCGAAGAAAATGCTGAAATAAAATATCTCTAAACTAACTCTTTTTAACTTTTACCGAAATAATCAATTTTAGCCTATTGACGCATCCGGTAAATCAGCCGCTGTTCGAAACCGTTTACAACGACGAACTCGTCGTCTAATGATACCTGTAACGCTATATAATAATTAAACGTTCTCGCATTGGAACACATCGGACGGAAAGCGGTACTAGCAATAATGCCTTTGCAAAAACGTTATTCAGTGACTCTTCCGCAGCGAATCAGTATCCACCCCCAGGGGGAAGGGGGTGAGTTATGCTTAAAAGGTAATCAAAGTCACGCGGGTGACAACGAAAATGAGACATCGAAGCTGTTCCCCATCGTCGTTTTATTCCGGAGTACGACGTAGTATTTTCCTATTGCGAAGAATTTATTTATGTAAAATTTATTTTAAAAATTCTCATCAGTCGGTCCGAAAATAATTCCTTTCCCGTTCGGAGAAAAACCGTTCCAAGCTGGCCAAACTGTAACCGCGCAGTGTACTATAGCGGAGGGCGATGCACCGATCGACATATCCTGGTACCGAAATCAGAAGCCGTTATCTTCCGCGGCCAACGACAGCGGTATATCTTTAACGCGGATAAGTCAGCGGATTAGCTTGTTAACGATCGAATCGGTGTCCGAACAGCATATAGCTGAATACAGCTGTTCAGCACAGAATAAAGTCGCTTCCGACAACTATACTACAAAATTATTAGTGACCGGTTTGTCAAATTCCTGAAATATTAACTTAATTCGTTCGCGGTTCCGCATTTTCGCTTTCAAATTATTTCACCGAGACACACCTCCTTATATCCTTTTCTGTGTTGCCCGTTATGTGCGAATTCGAAATGCCCTATTATATCGAGAACTTGAAAAATCTTCAGAAATTAAACAATTTTTTTCTTCAAATCAAAAGAAAATGCAAAACAATTTTTTTTCCTGGAAATTTTGTTCATTGAAATTATTACGCGCCAATAAAAATTAATCTATGCTCAGTTTAAAAAATAAATTGTTTCCGATATTGCAAAGTAGAGCCGAAATGAAATAAAACGAAAAAATTCTTACAAACACTCTAGTACCACTCAGGGTAAAGATTTAACCCGTGCACATTAGATTAAAAAATAATGATAGTTGTTAGTGTCGCACAATTTTCAAAGCACCCAAAAGCTCGTTCGGTTTCTTTCGATGCACTTTCAAGTTGAAACGATGGTGTTATCCATTTCTGTTAGTAAAACCCTATTTAATGAGAAAAAAAACACGCGAACGGAAAATATATTATAAAATTTTCATGTTTAATCGGAATTCTTTCACTAGTCTGAATATCGTTTACTTAAGAGGTAGGGAAGAACCGTTGCTATTAGATTTAAGAACAGAAAATAAGACATATTGTAGTAAATTATTATCTAACTATGAGATTTTTAAAAGAATAAAATTCATATTAAATACGATTGACGTCGCTCGTTCATGACGAACGGTACGAAATATGTCAATCATAAATTGAAAAAAAAAAAAAAAATTGCATCTCGCGTTTTACAAAATGTCGTTAATAAAAGAAGAAGAAAATGCATCGCGCATTTAAAATAATTTTTAATACGAATAATTTTAATTTAACAAACGTCAACCAGGAAAAGGAAAGAGAGCATGCTGCCGAACTCACTATAGCCGTCTCTTAAAAAAATTTACAGCAGTGATAGTGCAGAATTTATGTCCCCAAACTAAATTTTTATAGTATTTCTTGGCACACTAATTTGGTTTATATGTCGCTTCATATTCGTTTTTGCCTTAATTCGGTTTTGACCTTCGTTTGCGGTCTATTTGAACGTCATGCGTATTCCACTTCAGTTGATATCATCTGTGCTGAAGGATGTTAGAACGTTTTACGGTAAAATGGCACTTGTGTCGTATCGAATTTAAATGAAGCCCTTTTTATCTACGCATTCTGTTTTTAGAAAGGGAAAAAAACAGTTTTCTTGCTTTTCTATTTGTTGTTTAATTGTTGGTAATATAGTCTTTTTTTCTTTTATCCACTTTCTTTGATAATATAGGAGAAAAATCGAATCGGTTAAACACGTTTGTTGTGTGGGGTTTTTGTGTTTTTTATTCGTATTTTTCTCACATTTCTGTGTTAAAAAGTAAAATAAATTGTTAAATTTTATAATATCGTCTGTATGTTTTAACATTTGTTCAATTTGCGTACACGGTACTGTTAAAGAATTCCACTCTTTCATATTGGCTATTTTAAAAATGGTTATTCTAATGGAATAATAAAAATATGTTTTATGATTTGTGAGACTCGTGTGTTTTGTTTTTTTTCTTTTTTTCTTTGTTGTTACGTACGTGCGTATGTAAATTATACTATTAACGTGAATTATCGTCAATTCTATCAACCTTTGGAGAAAGAAAAAAAAATTGTTGAAAAGTATTCGAAAGCCTCATCTGCGTAATATACTTTGACAATTTGCAAAAGATAAGGAATAATAAGAAAATTATCCCCAATGGTGATTAGAATAAAAATCGTACGCCAAACGGAAAATTTTTTCCCCACTCCTAGGTCAACTTTAATGTGTGTAATTATTACATTTTTAATCAACTTTTTAAATGTGTGAAATAATAATAATAATAATAATAATAATAATAATGGTGATAATAGTGATAATAGTGATAATAATAAAAGGGATGACAGCGTTAATTAAATTTGCATCTATATTATTATCAGCGGGCCCGAAAATAAGTCCATTTAGCTTCGGCGATAAACCGTTACTCGACGGACAGATGGTATCGGTACAGTGCGCTGTGTTCGAAGGCGACGATCCGATCACCATAAGCTGGTACAAAAATAATCAGTCGCTGAAAACTAACGATAATGACGATAGCGGCATATCACTAGCGAAGCTAAATCGTCGCATTAGTATATTAACTATTGAGAAAGTTTCCGAACAGTTTTCCGGAGAATATAGTTGCCTGGCCGAGAATACGGTCGCATCGGACAAATACAGTTCGCACTTACTCGTTCATGGTTCGTTTTATCATCGGATATTTATCGCAGTTGTTTTTGTGTTTATTGTCGCACATTTTCCCTTATCGTCGCTCGTCAATAATACGCACCTATTTTCGTTCCTTCCCACTTCCAGTGCGTCGGCTCTAAAAAGCGATACACAATTCGTTTAATTTAAATATTGCACAAAAAAAAAAAAAAAAAAAAAAAAACAATAATCGCAATTGCTAATTCTGAAATCCGCTCGAACTGCCTGTGAAAAATATTGTAAATCACTTTCGAAAGAATTAAAACTTATTAAATAGCGCATATTATATTATATGTTTCAACTGAATTTGTAAACAAAAATTATCAAAAAATTATGACGATAACCGAAATCCGGTCACAGTTGCTGGACAAGTGTGTGTAGGGAACAGGGAATCGCTGACATTTGACTAAAAAAATTTTCCGTTAATAAAAGTGTTTTAAGTTGTCAATTTAGTCTTTCCTCTTTTTGCTGACATACAAGAGTGCAATTGCAACAGCGATTTAAATAGAACTAGATAATCGGAGCTCTTGTGAAATCGAAGCATATATGTTTCTCGACCATTTTGTTATCACGTTTCATCGGAAGAGTTGCCATTCTTTTTTAAATACAATTACGATATAAATGACAGAAAATTGCATACTGGGTGGACGACAATAGTCACTGAATCGAGAACATACAAAACTGTCTTTTAAGTCGTCTCTTCGAAATCAAAACGTGACTTCCTTCGAATGAAGGAACACATTCTACCTTTTAAAATTTGTTACGCTTCACCTGATCGGGCGTCGTTTCCACGAAGAAGCAACTTATGGACTAAAATATATAGTGTAAGAAATAATTGATAATTTCAAAAGTCATCTGATGATGATGATGATGATATTGATGATTTAACGGAAATGTAAATAAGTATAAAATAAATCGAAAAATTACGGCGAAGTTATTTTACAGTGTCACCCAGTATCTTACCATTCTCATTCGGCGAGACAGCCGTTAACGCCGGCGACACAGTCCAAGTAACCTGTTTGGCCACTAAAGGAGATCTCCCGCTAAATATAAGTTGGTACTATCATTCCGACGACGGTAACGACAAAGCATCGCCTCTGCCGGACGGCGTGATCATCAATCATTTCGGCGATCGGACCGATCAGTTATTGATCAATTCGGTTCGATTTGAGCATCGAGGACTGTACGGCTGCCGGGTACAGAACGGAGCTGGGCACGCCTTTTCAGCGGCAACTTTATTAGTGAATGGCACGTGGTTATTGCTGATCTGTATTTGTTGCATTTAGTTTTTCGCGCCTTTTTCTACACACTTTCTCTCACGTAGCTCTCGTCGCTTACACATTGCTCTTTCTCCGATTATCGGTCTCGGTACTCTCCTACTCCTTATCCGACTTCATCGACGGAAACAATTAAAGCGGCCCCCCGTCTGCTTCTTCAATACCCATTAGTAATAAAATTTAAGAACATCTCAGACTAGAGGGCTGAAATATTTTCTGAACAATTGAATATTTTTAACTGAGTGCGTCATAACGAACTTTTTAATACTATTAATTAATTAATTAATTAATTATTTATTTATTTATTTATTCATTCATTTATTTATTATTCGTTTTTATTAAATATTAATTATTAATACGTTGTAGTATGAAAATTCTACTTCTTTTGTGTGCTGAAAATAATATGGTTAAAAATAAAAACAAGTTTTACCCTCAGAGAAATTGCGACTCTGGCCTTTATTAGTGAAAAAAGAAAAGAAAGAAACATTGTTCGATTTTTAATAAATCCACAATGCTCTTATTAACTTTATAATATGTAGTTTCGGGAGGATTGTCACGTGCGTGTGCTTACTGACTCCTAAATATCAGAAATGCCGCTGAAATTATATTACTTCAATTAGAGATTTGTGGATTAAATAAATTAACTGTTTGTGAAGCTATTACAGATTCAAACGAAAAAAAATATATATAGATATATAGATATAAAGCAGTGGCGAATCCTTGGATACTTAGTCATACGACAAAGTATCAAAATAAATTGAAATGGAAAGAAATTTGTCAGGACTCTAAAGAAGCGGTTTTTAGCTTGTCGGTAGAAATCTGGGTAGCCTCTATTTCGGGCCTGTGAAGAATAAAACGGGGTGTCGAAGTTGAATTCTAATTTGATGATTTACTCATCCTTCGTGTTTTGTTTGTCAGACGCTAGGAGTGTGTTTCTAGAAACTTTAGCGAGTCACCAAAAGTGCACTGAGAACAGCAGTATTAACAGTCAATCAGATCGCACGTTTAACTAAGTAAATCAGCGCATTGTGCACGCCACATTTTTTTTTATTTGTAGCAATAGCATTCCATATAAGACTATACTCGATCCAGACAATGGTTGCGTTTACATCGTCACTCGATCAATCACTATTACAACGCCATCAGGTGGCGATGAAGAGCACTACAATTAATTTACTAAATACAAGTTTCAACATTCGTTCTACTGAGCGGCATAGGGCAGCACCGAATGTTTTTGAGACGACACGTGGCTGTTTTTGAAATTTACACAGCCATTTGTAAAATTATGTTAGTTTTTTGGACGTCTCTCTTGTTCTACTTCCTTTCCGAATGTATTTTATTTTCCCTAGTATAATATATATTTACGTAAAAGAATTTAAAGTAATGTGTAAAAACTATTTAAAATTATTTGCAAGAATGGCCCTAAGTTAAAATTTCGAAGCATTATATTTTTGGTTAGGTCTTTTAGTGAATTTTTTTCACATAGAACAGTTTAAAATGATTTATTTATAATTTATCTGTTAATTTTCTTTATCTAAATTCAGATATCAGGTTCCTCTTAAATAAATTAAATCATCTATTTTTTGAAAATAAAAAAAAAAAAAGTGGCTTCTTAATTTCTTATTATTTTAAATGTTATGCTTAATTCCATTTCGACAGATTTCTGTCTTCGAGAAATATCAGCGAAAAAATTAGGATTCGCCATTGATATTCATATATATATATATATATATATATATATGTGTGTACTTTCCAGCGGTTACAAAATGGAAACTATTTAATAATTACTTATGCAAAAAATATATATTAACTTTTGTCCTTAAAATTGAATTTATCCGTTTGAAATCGAAAAATCTTTGTACACCAATCTGCAGTAAAACCACATATCGTACCGTTCGAGTTTGCACAGCCGATTTTCGCCGGCCAGTCCGCTCAAGTAACGTGCCTCGTCTCGGAAGGCGACCTACCTCTGCAAATATCTTGGATCTACGAAAGAGACTTCAGCACTCCAGTCGGCGTTTCCACTCATGAAATAGGAAAAAAGGGTAGTGCGTTGGTCATAGAGGCAACCGGCGCTGATCACCGAGGATCGTATACGTGCTCCGTGACGAATGCGGCCGGCTCCTCCAATTACTCGACCACGCTAGATGTACACGGTAAAAATCGCGATGATCGCGCCACCTCGTCGTCGAAAGCAGCTGCATGACAAAATATCGAACGACCTTCTTGTTTGCGTCTGTAACTGATTTCGCTTAGCCGTCGATAGATTTAATTATTAAGCTTTCGGTCTCGCGCTACTTTCTTACAACTAGAGTCTATTCACGAACGTACACTACTCGTACACTACTCCCTCGTATATGTACGTCCGACGATAATCAAGTGTGCCTGTCACTGTAGTTTAAACATTCCGATTTCGCTAATTGGAACTCTTCGTTGTTACTTCAGTATAATTGCGTTTACTTTTTCGTCGTTATTTCTGTAAGTTTACACAGCACACTACTTCCGGTTCCTTGAAGCTTGATCAATTTTTTCTAACTCTACATTTTCTGGCCATTATCATCCGCTATTTCCATTATCTCTTCCGTGCAATAATAATAATCGTCCACTGTCCGCGTGCTTTACGCGTAATTTTCCCCTCCCGTTCTTTATGGCCACCACTGTCGATTTCTCTCCTAATAATATGTAACAGCCTCTTAAACACTGAAAATATAGGCGCTTTCGCTATCCCCAGAACAAGGACGTGTTACTAAAAAGGAGAAAAAAACCTGTTCAATGCTTTTTTTTCGTTCCTGCATTTTAATATTGGTGCCTAATGATTTATAGTTGCGCCTAGAATTGTACCGTTTTCGTTCGAACAGTCAGTGTTCGCCGGGTCAGCTACTCAAATTACCTGTCTAGTAGCGCAAGGCGATCTGCCGATTAACTTGGTCTGGAAATTTAACGGCAAGCCGATTAACGAAAAAACGTGGGCCGCATCTGTCGCTCCTGTTAGTACGGAGAATGTAGGCAGTAAGACTAGCATACTAGTGATCGAATCGACTAACGACCAACACCGAGGCAACTACACGTGTAATGCCCGCAACGAAGCCGGACAAACCGAGCACACGGCCGTATTGAATATTAACGGTAATGTCTTCAGCGTTCCGATGCATCTTTCTTAGCATTCCCGGCGATAGCATGAACGGCCCTGGGGCCACAAATCACTAGCCCCAACAGCACCGCCACACACGCGCAGTTCATTAACACGTTCGCCGCGATTACTTTTTTAAAGATAATCACGGTTTATCGTCGCCGTCTTATTATTCTCATTATGTACAGTAGTTTTTAGTTTTTAATCACACCTCCATCATCACACCAGCAGCTCGTCTCTATATCCTTACAATTAATCTCGAGATTAACCGCAAACGCAGCCGTTGCCACACACGCACACACACACACACACGTCTAACCTCGATATTAACGCAACTATTGTTACGTGAAAAAGAAGCAAATAACGTATAACAACAACACTGGTGAGAAAAAGCCGACAGGAAAACGGAAGCTATTTATTAACGAAATTGTTAAAAAAACAAACTAAATACGTAAAATTAAAATAACAAATATTAACCGCGGGCCGCTGTAAATGCACACTACTCACACACACTTCTAACTTCACCACGCACAGTATGTGCACAAGAAATAACCCGATCGCGACCGGTGTCTGTTAGCGGTTTGCAGTACACAAAATACACTACCAAGTTCCGTCTATATTGATATAATAAATATTTTAAGGTAGGACTATGAAACATGTGTTAAAATATCGCGGCGCGCACCATCCTATAGAAGAATTAAATTATATCGAATGTTGTTAATAATATTTATATATATATATATATATATATATATATATATATATATATATATATACATATCAGTGGCCAACATATAAGCTTTTAATTCAAAATAAAAAATTACATCGACGATTTTAACAAAAAGAGGGAAAGATCTGATTAAAATACGTTTAAAGTAACGTTCTCCTTTTTCAGTTAAGCGATACTCAAAAGTTTAAAAATTCGGATATCTTTTTTAGCTAATTATTAACGTCACGATTAAGGTTACCATTTTTACCAGTCTTACCAGTTCTACCAGTTTTACCAGTTCTACTAGCTTTACCAGTTCTACTAGTTCTCGAAAACGTTCCACGACCTTGTTTTTCTTGGAAATCCTTTTCGACATCATTTCCATCACGACAATGTCATTTTTTTTGTTTTTAAAGAAGATTATCGCCTTTCATAATGGAAAATTCAAAAAAGTTTCCATACTTAACCTTTTAAACGAGTTTCATTTACTTTTGGTCACAGAAGTTGCTTTAGTGTCAACGGAAACTACAGTTTACTTTCTAAAAAATGAGCTGACTTCCGAATTTTACTGGTTATTTTAAATATTTACCCCCTCCAGTCACGAATGTATTAAAAATGATGAGAGCCAACTTTTTTCAAGTAACAAGAACAAAAAAATAAAAATCAAACACATAGCACATCGTTCCTAAAATAACAGTCCGTTTCAGTATCGATATATTTCGAAGAGGAGGATGTTACCGTATGAAGAGCTCCCCTCTCTCGTATTGTTACACTGAACTTTTGAACGAATCATTTTTTGTTTTTACTGTGTCTCGAATCCGCATTTTGGCAATTTTTGCAACGTCATCTCGACTACCGCAGTGAAACCGCAAATCGAACCGTTCACATTCAATACGAACCCGATCAATAGCGGCGCCTCTTTAAAGATCATGTGTACTGTTGCCGCCGGGGATCTGCCGTTGCACATCAGTTGGCTGAAGAACGGTCACGTGATGTCCACGTCGAAGAACGTTCGTTTGCAACAGTTGGACGATTCTTCGCTGGTACTGACGCTTTCGTCCGTTTCCAAAACCGATTCCGGCGACTACACCTGTCACGCGGCTAATCGAGCCGGCGACTCATCGTATACGGCTTCGCTGAACGTGAAGGGTTCGTCGTTTTGGTGTTACTCTGTTTTCAGCCTTGAGCAACTCTCGCTTTTACATCGCTTCCGGACTCTGAACATGTACTATATAGTTTTCCGTTCGCACTGAATCGTGTACAAAGAACGCGACCTGTTTCTCACTTTGTAAATCAGCGATGACACGTACAACACTCAACTGCCACACAGACCTGTACGATAAGCTAACACATTTTTCTAGAACGAATTGCACTGCAGTACGTCTTGTCTGTTTTGTTTTGTTTTTTGTTGTTTTTTTTTGTTGAAGTATGTGTGCGCGCGCGCGTGTACAAGCTTTTGTATATAAAAACAAGCCGGACTTTTGCGTATAATTTTTATTATTTTATATTTTCGGAAAAATAATTCTTGCGTAATTTTAACGCCTCTCGTCTTTTGCACAGTTCTCTGAAACAAATCGATGCGTTAAATCTCAATTTTTACGTGTTCGTTATTTGTCAAAATTATCTTCTTCTTCTTCGTATTCTTCTTCTTCTTCTTTCGATATTTAAACTCTTCTTAAATCTACTTAACCAATGTATTCGTATTTGCTTTTTTTTTCTTTTAAATATTTCTTCAAAATCGTTGTTTGGAAAAATCGTGTTGGACAAAGCGAAATTCTACACTCGCTGAGAGATCATTGAAGAGCTGTTTACAACGTACTCTCATATGTATATTTCAGTGCCCGTAGCTGCTTGCGCTAATAGAAGATCTGTATAATTAGCTGAACATGAAGTCGGAGAACTGTGAAAATATCTTGCAAAAATAAAAACGGTTGTTAGTGTTTATTTAAATTAAAACGGAGACGAACTGTATGGGTCGGTGTTAACACGATCAGTCGTAGGCGAAATAATGAAACCAAGACTATACCAGTAAAGGTTTTGAAGAATATACTGTATGTAGTAAAACCGGAATCAGAATACATATACGTGACCTAGTCTATGGAAACCGGGCTAATGTGTCAAAAAATCAATTTTCACTTTTTTGGCTATTCTTATAGAAAAAAGTACGCTCTTTTCAATGAAACAGCCCCCAGATTTCCATCTCTATTACATTCTTCACAAATCATGTTTCAAAAGAAAACAAGAAGTGAAAAACTGCAATTGAAAAAAAATAATCAATTTTTAAACAAAATTAGTACAAACTACTTCTTGCAAGTTATTTTCTTCGTGGATAGGGTTTATTGTATTTTTCATCGGTTTTCTTCCTTTTCATTGCCACGGCCACTTCAGTCTTATTGTTTTTTTTGATTTTGGCAAATTTTTTGTTTCAGTTGTTTTGGTTTTATCTTTTCATCTTCGATTCTGATATCAGCAAATTTTCATCTACTTTCCGTTTCGATTCTTTAATTAAGGGTTTTTCAGTTAATGGCGCTATAATATCAGCTTTAGGGATATCAGAAACTAAACTTCTTATGTTATTGTAAAGGTACCATTAGCGTTTTAAATCTAAACCTTTTGATTTTCTCAGGCATCTTACCATCAATAGGTTGTAGCAGTAATTGAAATTTGTTTATATCGTCACTGTTCGCGTACATTTTTGCTGCTACGCCATCTGAGGAAATTTTGAAGTGATGGAAACTTGTGATTCCTACTGAAGATTTATAAAACTGCTTCAGGTAGAGATGGTTCAATCATACCAGGTTTCGACCTCTTTTCTTTTTCTATATTTTTTTCATCCGAAAATCTCCTTATAAACCTTATCTAAAACATTACTTGTTCTACCTGATTCAATTTAGCTCTATATGACTAAAAATCTTGCTGTTCTGTATCTAATTCTAAAAAATTATTTCTCGATTTCTCGATCATGTCTCGTAGTATTGAAACATTACATTTTCGATTACAGCAAGGTTCATCAAAAAATTTTGAAACTATTTTTTCTTCCTCTGCATCTAGCCGAGATAATTACAAATTATTCGAACAGTTGAGGATACGAATTTCATCTGGATTTTCTTCATCACTGTTATGAGCAGCGAGTTGATGTTGATCGTCCAAGTTATCAGAGTTTCTCTGCATTACTATAACCTCATCTTCAACTTCTTCCGAACACATTTTTCACTTTATTGAAATTAAAACAGCTTTATCAGGACAATTAATTAATATTCACGATACAAAACCATTTCGCGTAATTAAAAATATCGCGATTCCAAAACGATTTGATAACGAAGTGTTAATATCATTATACCTCTTTCACGGATAAAGAAATTAGCAACACTATAGGGAAATTTGTTCGATTTAGCTGTGGTAATATTTCTTATAAAAACATCACTGCATACAGAAGGTCACAAAACATCTGGCACATGTGCTGAGAAACAAACAGCCGAAAAATAGTGCTGTCGCAGCAACATGTAACACCGCGCTACCACCCTCAACTTTAAACGCGTTTATCTCGAAAACTTTCCCGTTTTTCGTAGACCAGGTCACATATGCTCTCCCTGGGAATGGTCATTTCAGTATAATGTAACATGATAGTCCAAAAAGCGAAACCCTTTAAATATTCAACGAATTTTCTCGACGGTTTCTTCGTGCTGTATCGATTTCTAGCTGTATCCTGCGGTGTTTTGTTGTTTGTATTTTTATTTTTCGTCAAATTCGTTCGATCTGTGTTTTTGAAAATTTCTTACTGAATTTCGTGACACTTTTCTATCTAGTTTCGACAAATAATGACTTTGTTCAAACCGGGGAAGAAAAAAAAAAAAGGCGGGGTAAGTATCTAAAAATAAACTGTAGAATGCCCATTTCCTATGTACAGAGTGTGGTATACACCCTTCACTGAACTTGCTCCGAGATTAGGAAGTTTTTGTACGGAATCCACGTGTTAAACTCACATTTCTAACTTAATTTACCCTTGCTGTTCATAAAGAAAGAGATACCATACCCCCCCCCCCCCCCGGTTGATAATATCGTTGTGTCAAACAACTGATTTGCACGCTTCCTTACGAATTGTGTTTATACAGCCTCGCTATCTCCGTTCTTTCAGCTATCAGTATCGTTTTTTGCTGTTTATTTTTTCAGTGTAAAATAGCTCTTGTTCCTCCTCCTCAACTAAATAAGCGTACTTGTCTCGCGATTTAAGTGACGTTTTTTCATCGGTATACAAACTTAATAGCCAAAAACCAAATATAAGATATTATTACACCAGGAAAAAGGTAACCTGGGCGACACAGACGAATCATTTCAAAGGAAAAGAAAGGAACCCATCGGACACACTTAAGGGCCATTATGAAAAGCGTAATTTCACAATATATCCGTTATATACCTTGTATCAAGAAAATACGGGTGGAACTGTCGACCGTAGGACCACGAGGTAGAAACAAAATTTTCAAATAAAAGAAAATAAAAATATTCCTATTTTGAAGTTAACAAACGAAGCGGCGAATAAAAATAGTTTACACCGTGTAAGAGAGACACAATGCTAAAGAAATTCTGAAAAATTGTATTATGTGTGCGTGTGGTTGTAGTTCCTCCGCGTATAGTTCCGTTCAGTTTCGACGAGCCGATATATGCCGGGCAAGCGGCGCAGGTGACTTGTTTGGTTTCTGACGGAGATCTGCCGTTGAACATCAGTTGGACGTTTAACGGAATGTCCGGCCAGTCGATGATGGATTTGGGTATTTCCACGAGCATGTTTGGCCAGAAGGCGAACTTGCTGCTGATCGACTCGGCTGACTTCAAACACTGCGGCAATTATACGTGCTGGGTTTTCAATCCGAAAAGCATCTACGTTGCAAACTACACTACGGAACTGAACATTCACGGTAATTCTTCGGAGAACAAATTCCGCTTTTCCTCGCAAAGCTCTGTGAATGTGTCGCTTACGTCCTCTCAACCTATACATATACGTATATACATTATATATGTATATATATGTATTCACTGTTGTGCCAGTGGCCAGTCGATTATTTTTGGAAATTATGTTGTGCATGCTGATTCGCAACGGTTTGCGGACGATCCACCTGCTGTCGTTTCTTTCTAATACTACTACTATTACTACTATTCGCACTGATAAAATAACAATTAAGGTAATAATATTAAGTAACGGTTCTAAATTGTTTATTTACTGACCTTTTCTTGTGCATATGTCCTAGTAAAACCCCAGATTGAACCATTCAGTTTCAATGTGCAACCGTTAGGCGGGGCAGGTGTACAGTTTGCTAAAGCAGTTTGCGTCATTAATGCCGGAGATCTGCCTTTGCAAGTGTCTTGGTTGAAAAACGGAAATCCTTTAGGTACCGTTAAAAGCGCCAATCACAAAATCCATCAGTTAGACGAATTCATGTCCGTCCTATCGATATCGCCATTGACCGTTTCCGATTCCGGCAATTATACGTGCTTGGCCAATAATTCAGCCGGTGAAGCCTCTCACACTCAAACGTTCCATGTTAAGGGTCAGTGGTAATCTCGGTACTCAGACGACTTTTGTAGACGAGAAAGCTTTGCGCGTTGCTCTTCTTCTGATTTCTCTACTTTTTCGGCGCTTTTACTTAGAAATAAGGTCGCTACGAACTTGAAAATTACAAATTACATTAATGCGATAAATGTTTTTGGACCGCGGAAAAGGGTCTGCGTTATTCTTTAGTTCTAAACATTGCATGCATGTTTAAAATGCGTAAATGAAATGATGAAATTTCTGGAATATGTGTTAATATAAACCGTTCTTTAGGTAAATTTTAGTAAATATACGAACTTGATTCACTAAAAATTCAAAAAAGCATATATTCCTTATTTTTTCGTTTTTTTTTTTTTTTAAATTAAAAAAACTATAAAAATAAAATTATGTATATTTGTAAATCTAACACACGGTACTTACAAATAATTAGCATTAAAGTCAGCCGTTTTTCTGTTGTTTTTTTTTTTTTTTTGTATAATTTAATTATATAATTCGATGTAAGAATAAACTTTACAACGATAAAAAATTTAAGCGGTTTTATAAAATTTAAATTTAAATAAAAACAAAATCACAGCCTATTTTATACGTAAGGAAAAGAGGATTAAACAATTTTCATTAATTTCTAATCGTTATTATAAACCGCATATAAAAAATGTGTAGATTTTAAATTTTAAATTTTTAGTTTATTAAAATTCCTTCCAAAAAATCATTAGGATAAAGAAATTTCAACCCTTTTCTATTTTGATTTTTTATTATGTTTATAAAAATTAGTATTGCGTAATTGTTATTTTCCTATTATTCGTAATATATTAAAGGTATCGCAATTTTTTTTTTTTTACATACTCATTACTATTATTCTTTACCCACTTCCACCCAACTACTTTTTTTTTCGTACCAATCGTGTAATGTCAGTAGTAGTCGTGTGTAAGAAGTTGTATTCGTAACAGTTACGTAATTCTAAAATTATGATAAAGACAATGTGACACATCAATTAATTCAATGTCCTCGTTTAGTTACACCTAGTAACTTACCTAGTTTTCTTTCAGTTAACATTTATAGTCAAGTATTCTGGGATCGAATTGTAATAAAACTTCACATATTATTAACTATTGGCAAAATCGATCAAACAGAAATTATCAGCCCTTCTCAATATTTTATCACCCGTCCGTTATATTGTCTCAGAAATTAATATAATTCCTCCTATACCGTCATAAATGATTCCCATTAACGCATCGAAAACCACTTACAGTTTTCCTTTTGGTTTATTCGCAAAATTTCTAATCAAATTCGAATGCTGAGAATAAGAAAGAGATGAACCGGAAAGACTATGTTTTTCATATAATGAAAAGAAACAAAAAAAAAAAAACGGGGGTATCATTCCTTAGCGAACAAAATACGCCATCGAATGAAAAGACAGAATGACATGGTTTCAAGCATCGGTGCAAGGTCTGTTCAGAAAGTCCTCCCCGAACAAACACGATTGTGACGCGAGTTACGTTATTCAGTGAGGTAGAGGATAGAAAGCATGTGGTGCCCCCTCTTCTTTCGTAGCGTAGTACGCGTTTTATGCACCGTTAAGTTAAATGTTAATATAGTTTTCCGATTTTTTTTTTTTTTTTATTTTGGCGCAAAAGGTTATGAACAACGCACGAACATTAAATTCTGCCTGAGGCTGGGAAAAACGTTTAGTGAATATTTCAATCTGGTGAAAAACAGATTTTATATTGAATCAGTTAAGGGGTTTACTGTCCGCTTTTAATATCGAAAATTCGCCGACGGCCCGGAATCTCCAGAACAAGTGAGTTGTGTTATACTCTCGCAATTTCAGATACACGGTACCGTTCAAAAAATGTTAACGGGTTTTGGAAACAACAAAGATTTGTACTTTTACCACGGCTGCTAACGGAAGGACAAAAACACGACTAAATGAATTAATGATTCATCTTTTCTTGACAGAATTGTTACTGAGCACAAAAAACTTGAATGTACAAGAACGATCCGGAAGTAAAAATGCAATCTTTGCAATAGATTACGCCAAAAAATTCGTCAATTTCCAAAAAAAAAAAAATATACGAAATTGGAACAATTGCAAGTGAAAACCATAATGATGACGTTTCTCTTTGACATGAAGGACCGATTCATTACTAATTTGTGTATCCAGTGCTGTACGCGGTCAGTGCGTTATTTTACTACGATTGCGCCATTTGTTCGAATTAAAATCCATTAACTGCCACGTCTTCAGTCTATTTTGTTTCGTCTGTTGGGGAAAAAAGAAGAAGATACAATATCTCGATAAAAAAAAAATAAAAGTAATGAACTTAGCAACGAGCTCGGCGGATTAGACTTTTGGTAAAATTGTCTTTCTCATTACTGTCGGAGAAAATGAAAACCTTTTTAAAATCAGCTGTTATTCAACCGTGTTTACCATCGATGCGAAAGGACATAACAGTGGAATCTCTACCAGGATAACCTGTACCGCATTTTTTTCGGAAATATCCTGTTTCGTATGAACTGGTTAAAAATTGAAGCACAACTGCGATTACTCGAATAATACAAAAACATGGAAAATGATCGAACTGGATGATGTAATAACGATGTTGTTATGTTTGTCGAAACTGAACTTACCGGACGCTAAATTGTACACTTGTGAAGTTGATAATTCTGTCGGAACAACTAAATTTTCATCCGAACCTAAACGGTTCGTCGAATACAAATACGATAAAAAAAGCTTTGTGCCAACTAAACTCTTTCTGTACTTTACTAATAATGCAATGGTAAATTAAAAAGGACATCACATTTTGAATAGTTTAATCTGATTGCATAAAAACCACGAGAATTCGCATCAAAATTATTAACAAAAATTTAAAAAAGAAATCCTTCATTATTATGTTTCTTATATAATAAAAAAAAAAAAAAATCTTAAAAACAACATTACAAAAGTCCCATTCTTATTTGTGACATTTTTTACATATGTGTTTTTTTTTGTTTTTTTTTTTTTTTGATTTTTTTGTTATATAAAATTGATATACTTTTTTGTAACAAAATTTAGTAGGTGTGTGATTAAGAATAACGTTTTTATTTAACATTTAACTTTCATTTCATAAAATTGGAACATTTTTTCGTTACAAAATCTAATGGGGGCCAGCCTAAGAATTACGTTATAATTTATATACATTTATATATAGATATATATATATATATATATATATATATACATATAACTCGGCATTTTTCGTTTATCGACCGGGGAAAAAAACTAAATTAAAACCCCCCAATAAAGTACTGAATCTATAATTATAAATAATGATACTCTGAATTCATAATACACTACTTATTTTTTTGTATGTTATATATTGAAATTTAATTTACGTATATCTGTATTTGTAAATTTTTTAAAAAACGATTACATTGTAAGTGTGACTGCTATAAAACTATGTATTGAATCTAATCTACGGAAGCACTAATTGGAATTTATTGAATCCATACCACTAAATAACCAAACTATACACAATTCTGCTTAAAAGTAATATAATTAAATTTCTCTTCACTCGCTAACCTTTTTAACTACACTTGAAATAACTTAATGCATTATATACTTTATATAGAAAAAAGAAAAGAAAAACAAAAAAAAAGAAAAACAAAAAAAAAGAAAAAAAAAGTATTAACAAAATAACATTACACATTTTTACTGCTGTGCCGATCATAAAACCGATATAATAATGTTTATGATTTTAAAAATTTAAAATGAATGTGCGTTTTTTTTTTTTTTTATGTAAAAAATCAAAAAAAATAAAACAAATTAAATAAACCGACATGTTTTATCCTTTCCTCGATATCATTCTTTCCTTTTCGGTTTTTCCTGATGATGTACTCCAGTTCTGTTATTGCTGGCTTACACTGCACTTTTATTTTTGCTACGGTTTTTTATTATATTTTTTACTTTTGCATGTGTGTCTCATGTTATTTGCATGTTAAAATTTGGTGTATTATATTATTTTTTTCCATTATATACGGATAAACAGTTATGTAACACATTATTTGTTGTAGTTTATTTCCGTTTTTATAATACAAAAATATTTTCCCAAACCCCTACTTTTCAGAAATAATTCCCATTTACAATAACTGATAAAAACTATAGTATTCTCCGATCTCTTTTATAACAAATAACCCTATATAGAAGTGAACTATAATTTTCTCGTCTTTAAAGATTACTTATTCGAAGTATATTTTACTAACTATACTTAATATTTTTTTTTAATGGGTAAGTCATAGTTTCCTAAAAAAAAAAGATTATGACATTAAAAAAGACAAATGTACTAGTACACAAAATATTTAATATATTAACTAATCAATTACAATCCGAAACTAATCGGAAATTTAATTAATCAATTAGCCCATATTCAATGTTTTATGTATTTGTATGCTTGTTTATTTAACGTACTAAATAGTACAAAAGTATATAGGAATGAATATTTTATAATTCCACACCAAAAATATTTATTAATCGTAACCAAATCCTTGACATTAGTTATTTTAGAAACAAAAACACCTTATCTAGAAAAGTTCATATTTTTGTTGCAACTAAATAAATAAAGTTTTAGGTGTGTTTTTTTTTCGCCTGATGCTTATGGAATTAGCGTATATAAAATTCGATTTCATCGTAGACTTGTACAAAAAAAATTTGGTAGGTATCAATCATTTAACACTTTATTCGTATCAAATTCGAAGAATATACTACGCCATTATTCCTCTTACAAGTTTCATTTTCCTTTTTTCTGTTACAAGTAGTTGGAACATTGCCCATTTCCTCTGTTATTTACAATTGTGTGCGGACATCAAAACCAGTCTTACAAAATTCTCTCCTTTTTGACTTTTAAGATATATTTCCAACCTTTTCTGAGAAACTCCTTCCAGTAGTAGCACTGCAAACCTGAAAGACTACTACAGTACATATTACCCGAATACTTGAAAACCGTCGTTGTCGACATCCTTTTAAAGCTCCTGCCCAAAGTCTTAACAAACGTCTCAGATTTTAATGCTAAGCTTACACATTATCCAGTTAACAAAACGATAGATAGTAGAAGAGTCACTTAAGAGCAGCAAACAACTTTATGGCGAAAAAAAATAACAATTTCAAAAAGAAGAAAAGCTTGGCTCTTTAAACTACCTCCTCCATTTACAGCACTCAGTTCTTCAGGTTGCATCAAAGTTTTACGTCTAAAATATTCATAAACAGATTTTCATTTAAATATATAAATTAAACCCATCGCAAAACCAGATCACATTTAAAATTTACTATCATATAAACTGTCATTACGCGTGACAACCTTACATAATATCTACCTCCCGATATAAGATAGCGAAACATTTTACACAAAATAATATTTCATACTACCTCGCCTAGAACTAGAATATAAAATAAACACACTATTCGCGGGAATTCTAATTATAGATAAATTTTTATTTCTAATTAAAATTCCTGTAAATAATGTTTTTATTCATTTTTTATTCTACGTTTTATATGATTCCCTCTCTGCCACAAATTCTATCTTGAAATTTAGCCTGCAACTTTTGACTTCTCACTTTACAACTAAATATCATTAATATACCCGGTAACTTGAAAATATCCTTTACGTTTGAACATAAATAAAATGTAGGAAGTTGTATACAAAAAAATATGTAAATATGCTACTAAAATGTGATATCAGTTATATAAATTGGATCTTGGAAAATGCTTAATGGCGCATAGTAACGGAAAAAGGTATTCTTTGCGTTATTTAATAGTTATTATGTAATAACCATATAACTGTATTTTAAATGTACAATATAACAGTATTATACATATTTCATCAGTTGCTTTTTATTATGAAATAGGTCGCTTTATTTTTAATTTCTTCTTTATACTGTTACTAATTTTTTTGTTTTTTTCTTCTAGATGGAGCATTATTTGTAGAATAGAGTAGTGCATGTTTAATAAATTTTCGTAGCTGGATTTTAAATTGGTTTTTCGTAATATGTAAGATATATAATATAAAAAATTATAAAAGGAGACATAGCTACATTGTGAGAGTACCCCCCAATTTTTTTAATTCAAGTTTAAATTAAAATCATCATTCTGGTTGTTTTATTATTATTATGTGCAAACCTATCAGCTTATTTTTCAACAATAATACCTAACAAAATAAAATGTTTATTTATTTGTTTGTTTGTTTTTTTTTTTTGCTTTTACACATAGTTTTCTAGAATAACTATTTTAAAAACTACGACTGGAGGCGATATGTATTATGTAACGAATATATTTGAGTCATATAATAACTGAACAATAAATTATATACAAATGTTAAATTGTTACATATCGCTTATAAGTTCTGTCTCCTTTTTACATAAAAAATATGCAGTACTGCATTTTGATAACTTTTCTTTTTTTTTTTTTTTAGTTAATTTTTATTTTATATATTATATTTTGAAACAAGAAAAAATAGAATGCTAAATTGAAAAGCCAAAGACATTTGATTCATGTGCGAAATATTATTTTTCTTATTATATTGTAAAAAACGAAAATTATATAAAGAGATGTTTCTTCTAATGTTTAAACATTTTAATAGTGTTCTCTAAAATTAATGAAATATAACGATTGGCAATGCATTCTATTTTTTCTTAAAATACGCGAGGCAATATTTAAAATCATTTTTTAAATTATTAAGACGAACAATTTATTACATTAAACAATACGTAAAGTTAAATTACCAAAATTTACAAAATAATTCATTTTTTGTAAAATAAAAAAAGAAATATGTATGCATATATATATGTATAGAAAGAGATCATTACAACTTTAAAAATTGCTATTAACAATTCAAATTAAAACTTTTTTCAATCCAAAAATATATTAAAAATGCAAGTTTGTTCTATTTTTATAGCTCTGTGAAATAAAACATTATAATGTACAACGAAAAATGTTATTTTTTAAAGCAAAAATTAAAATAGAATAAATCAGTTTAAACGCAATAAATACAAACCTTGACAAATCTTAACGATACTGCAAAAAGGACAGTGCCCGTCATTAAATAATAAAACAAGATAAAGTAGAGTAAATAGAAATACATAACTTGAATTAAAATACTTAGTATTGGAATTTTTGTGTTGATTTCATAGAAAAATTAAATATTCATAAATGACTTTTGTGGTCATGTTTTCGACACTGCAGCAATTATATGCCATATATAAATTTGATTCTAGTAAAAAAACATGATTTCTTCGGAACTTTTTAGTTACCCTAAAAAAAAAAAAAAAATTATACGTTGAGATATTAAAAAAAACAAGATATCAAGAAGTATGCATAGGATTTAAATACAAAACAAAGTTAAACAATTGTACATGGAAGTTTAAAAACAAATATTAATATGAACTATAATAAAATCGTTGTTTAAAATCGCCGGTAAGTGTATTTAAAATATCTTGTGATGACCAAATAATAAAAAGGATGAACTGTTTTTAAAATATTTCGGGGGGGAAATGTTCATTTTCTTTTGTGAAGATGAATATTGACAAAAGTTGCATCACAAATCAAGATAAAAACGTAATAAAATTAGAATAAATAATTTATCAAAGATGATACAAGTATACAAGAAAAATTTAGTGCAAAAGGCTAGTGAAATTCAAATATCAAAAAAAAAAAATTATTTTAAACTTTATATGAGTTCTTTAAATGATTTATTTTGTTTACCGGCATCATCTGTATGTAAGATTTATTGCAAAATCGTTTAACTTCAAATTAAAAATTTAATCCGCGTGACGTATAGTCTTTATGAAAATTAAATCATGTATAAAACGCAAGTCTGACTTACCACTATTTTTTTAGAAATATAATAATAACGGAAATTCGCTGAAATATGTCTAAATAATCAAATATAAAATTAATTATAAAAATCATATAAAATATAGCTAACATATTTCATTTTTAACCGACTTCAAAAAAGGAGGAGGTATTCAATTCGACTGTATTTTTTTTTTTTTTTTTTTTTTTTATATGTGTGTTACCACAGAACTTTCTTCTAGATGAACCGATTTTGATGATTCTTCTTTTATTTGAAAGGTGGCGTTTGTCATGTGGTCCCATTTAAATTTGATCAAGGTCCGACCGATAGTTTTTGAGTTATCCTTAATAATGCGGGAGATTGAAGCTTTTTGGATGCTTTTCATTCATGATTGTTTTCACCGTCGGATTAGATTTTTGACTTAAAATACTATAAATTTGCCAAATTACCATGGAAATGTAGCTTTTGGTGTTTTTACCGTGGAAATAAATGTTTTAATTTAATTGAATAAAAATGCACTAAAAAGTAAAAAATAAAATGCTTTTTTACAAAAAATAAATACCGACTTCAAGGTTTATTATAAAAATTTAAAAATGCACTAAAAAGTAAAAAATAATTACTCCCGATAAAATATATATATCAGAGTGATATAACTTAAGGTGATATCGTAATTCTTATACAACATTAATTTTTTGGAGTTGGCATCAAATTCATATTAAAAGAATAATTAAAAACTGCATTAAATGTTGATCAAATTGTTCCTAACATGAATTTAATTCCAACTCCAAAGAATTAATGTTGTATAAGAATTACGATATCACCTTAAGTTATATCACTCTGATATATATATTTTATCGGGAGTAATTATTTTTTACTTTTTAGTGCATTTTTAAATTTTTATAATAAACCTTGAAGTCGGTATTTATTTTCTGTAAAAAAGCATTTTATCTTCTAATGTAAATTTTTAGTAAATCATTCAAGTGTATCAAACTTAACGGTTAAAAATACAAAAAATATATTGCCTCGTTTAATATTATATATTATATATATATATATATATACATATATATTTAATGTTTAGAAGTCAAACGATAGCGTTGATATTAATTTATAATAATGTTTAAATATAGTACCACCAAGATGGATTTTGGAACCTACTGATAAAGCTTTTGCTCAAGGTTCAAATGCGAAGGTTGAATGTAAAGCTGATGGGTTTCCTAAACCGCTAGTTACTTGGAAAAAAGCTTTAGGTATGCCATATAATACTATATTTATTTTCGTCTGCATATTATACCGCAACTGTTTATTGGTAATATATATGCGCGAGATCAGTGATTTTTCATTAATTAGAAAAAAATCACACTGATTTTACCGATAATTAACTAGCTTTAATTACAATTACTATCGAAATTAATTAATGACCTTTTAATTAAAATATTTGTTTTTAGCAATGAACTTTGTGTTCACGTAAAATAAAAAAATGTTCCGTGGGTATTCCTGTTTCAAATTAGTGTATCTGAAGGTTAAGAAAATATATTTTAAATACGACTTTTTAGAAATAACTCGACAGCTATAAGATTTTAATATTCGGAACATAAAGAAAAGAAAAAGATTTTATTGCATTTTATATCAAATTACTTATTGAAATAAAATTTATTTGGTAAAATTATGTACTGTAGAAAAAATTTTGATAGCTAATGCTAGTGTTGTGAAGCAGGTGTCTAGAAACGCTTTCTATGGTAAAGAATAACATTTACATATTAGGAACTGTAGGGTGTCAGATATATTTGATAAATAACACGTACCAATCTATCGACATCGCGAGCATTAAATTATTGGATCGGATATAAGAAATTTTATTTTTAAGCAACCTCTAAAAATTCTTAAAGTATGTTAAATAAAATAAAATAAATTGATTGTGAAAATTTAAGCTTTTTTTTAAAGAAAAAATTTAACATTTTATTTAAAAGAATATCAGAATTTATTCACTAGTAATGCAGTAAAACGTACAATGTGATTTAAAAAATCGACGCTGCATTAAAAACAAGATATACGTCAGATATTTCTCCGTCACAGAAAATAAGAGAAACGATAAAAAATGAATTAAAAAAGAGAAGAATTTTAAAAATGTTAAAAATAACATACGACTATGATATTGTTATTAACGAATTAAACTTCTTCGAAAAGGCTAAAATAAAGTAATTTTAAAAATCGAAAAAAAAAAAAAAAATGACTAAGATTTACTGTAAATATTTGATAAATACACGCTAGAAAGTAAAAAAACAATTATCTTATAAGAGATAATAATACATTATTTCACGGTAATATAGTGATAGGAGATATTAGATTATTCTTGAAAAACTTTAATATTTTAATCAAAGTCGATACCAAATCTAAATTTCAACAATAATTATAGAAATTTCGGGAATATCACATCTTCAGTTTAGAAAAAGTAAAAACCAGCTTATTAATACGGTCTGACTGCAATGGAGACTTAAATCAAAAAATTTTAATAAATTTTTATAATAAATTTTGAATTCGACATTTTTTTAAAAATATATATATATATATATATATATATATATTTAATACAATAACAATCTTTCTTAAAGTCGATATAAGTGAAGCGTATCTAAACATCCCGTTTGTTAATTAATTACTAAATTGAAATAAATAATTATAAAAAAATTAACAAATATTGGATAAATACAGATAAAAATTTCAGGAATATCACATCTTCAGTTTAAGAAAAGTAAAAACAAGCAATCTGACTGCAATGAAGGCTTAAATCAAAATTTTCGTAACCTTATGATTTATTTTTCGCTTTATATAGAAATAATTGTTTCGTGTAACCTTAGACCTTTCTTCATTTTAATACAAATGGATAAATTTTTCGTATCTAATGAATTTCCTTCACCACTAGGTCAGTCACCCGGCGATTATAAAGATTTAAAAAATAATTCAGATATCACCGTTGAAGAAGGAGTACTTACCATTAAAAATATACAGAAAAGCAACGAAGGATATTATCTGTGCGAAGCTGTCAACGGAATCGGTTCTGGCCTTTCGGCTGTAATTTCCATTAATGTACAAGGTATGTGTAACTCTTAATTATAAACAGCGTGATGAAAATTTCAGAATTTTTGATGGTTTTTAAGAATAAAAATGTGCAAGCTCATTTTGGTAGTAAATTCGCAAAAAAAAAAAATACAGTTGTATGAATTTTTGAATGAGAAAAAAAAAAAGACTGAAATGGGACGATACAATTTAAAGCAGTTTTAATGTAGCTGAACAGAATTACAAAATGATTAGAAATTTCGCATAGATATTGAAACAAACAAGGTGACGCCGCCGTGGAAAAAAATTTAGGCCACTGTTGTCACCTGTGATCGAGTATGAAAACATTCCTGACTGTCATATATACAAACAAATATCTTCATTTAATATTCTATTCAAGAAAACTTTGAAATCAATTTGCGGGATATTTTTTTGGTATTAAATTCGAATCAGCCTGGGTTACAAATTGAAATAAATATTTAGAAATGAAGAATACGAAATGTAATATGTACGATGTTAAAATTTAACCTTGAAAAATATACTGAAAGTGTGTTGCTATATGAATCGGGATATAAAAGTGAAAGAGAAAACAACAAATAGGACAATATAAAATTAAGAAACACCCACACGTTTGCGCGCACACACATTGTATGTATAATATACGCAGTAAGTTAAGAAGTCACCGTCCTAACGGCTTAAAAAGTGTGCAAATTCAGATTTAACAAAAATAACTTTTTTAAACTTCAACGTATCTCCTTTATTTACACAGCGTTTTCAAGACGCATAAGTCGTCGAAAGCCTTGGAAAACGATTCGTCCGAAATGCTCTTTAAAATCATTCTGCTCTAGATCCGAAAGTCTTTGTTTTTTCATGGCTAATTTTAATTTTGAAAACAAAGCATAATATGCTGTAGTTAAATCGAATGAATAAGGGGTTAAATTGGCTATATGAATGGATCATTCGACGAAATACCGGATGACGAGAATGCTCTTGTATACAAGTGTATTATCAGGTAAAAAGCTAGCACAGTTTGGTACAGATCAGTCGCACTTGTAAAATTTCGGCTTGGAACTCCTTCGTGCCCTCGAGGTAAAACGCATCCGCTCCAATTTGATCATTGGGAACATATTCGTGATCAATAACATTGCAAGAAGCAGGGCATATACGAAAATGTTAAGAATATGCTAGATGGACCGAAGAAGGAATGCATGAGAAAAACAAAAGCGAGAAAATTGGCTGATAGAACGCGATTAAGACGTAAGGGAATAATAGAAACGACAGCGGAACGCCGAAATCGAAGAAAATTGTAGAACCATTGATGAGAAGGAAGGTTCGGTTAGACAGACACAGGCAGAAAGACAGTTTATTCAAAAGGGAAGAAACAATTCTAAAATTTAAAAAAAAAAAAAAAAAAAAAATTGAACCTGGAATTTTAAATAAGAAAGGGCACGAATAAACAACAACCAGCAGTCAGAGGACCCGCCATTTCATGACTATACCTGTACATGCTCATGTCTGATCGAACTAAAATTTAATTGATTCTCTCTTCTCCGTATTATGTCTGGACAAAGATTTTCTCTGTTAACATGTCAAAAGAAAAAAAAAAAAAAAAAACAAAAAAAAACAAATGATTCTTAATTAACTGGAAGAGAACAAAAGGTGGACCATGAAGGCGATGTATCGATTAACTAAATCCATTAATTGGATTGAGCCTACGTGGGACACTGATAATAGTCCAGGATAGATTAACTCGAAGGATTATAATAATAAATGCTGTATTTTTATAACATCATCACGCCCTTTCGAGGGTATAAAGAAAAAGAATAAATGAATTCGCGTACACACCTGACATTCTTGTCAGTGTTTGTTTGTTGTTGCAAGTCCCCCTTCTCTTGGATTATCCTTCAGGGATTGAGTCCTTCCTTGAATCATTTACGCCTCTCAAAAAGGTGTACTACAACCTAAACAGTCGTTATCGTACACTTTTTTTTTCATGTTTTAGAACGTTTTGGTTGCACTTTCTCTCGCTGACACAAAATTACCACCTGTAGTTCCGTGACAAAACAAAAGACCTGTTTTTTCGTGAAAACCTTTACTACCTACGTGTTAATCACTCAATTGGCAAATAATTACTACTGTATATAGTCAATAATACATAGATCTGCATAACGCTATAAACCGCACACAATTAACACTACTAGTATTCGTTCATTTGGTTTAGTTCAGGAACTTTCTTAACTTACTGCATTTTTATATGCATATAATATATCACAAAATTTTTATAAAAAGAAAAGTTAATAGTCTTAGAAAAAGTAATTTAGGTATAATTTTATTCGATATCCAAGTCCGCGGCTTGTATGCTGATGGCTTTTAGGAAATTCTTTGGGGGGGGGGCACAGTTAAACGGTAGATAAAAACGTTTCTTCTTTTTATAGTGTAGCCCGGTTGATGAATAATGTAAATTTTTGAATAACAATATTTCAGCTCCTCCTCAGTTCGAGGTGAAATTACGTAATCAAACAGTCCACAAAGGTGAACCGGCTGTACTGCAGTGCGTTGCTAAAGGTGAAAAACCAATTGGTATTGTCTGGAATATGAATAACAAACGTTTGGATTCGAAAGGAGATAACAGGTAATTTGCGTATTCGAATTTTTAAGTAATTTTTAATCGCATTATTGTCGAATTTATAATAATTACGGATTTCTATATGCACTCTTACAGATACACTATTCGGGAGGAAACGCAACCAACGGGCGTTTTATCTGATTTAAGTATTAAACGTACAGATAGAACGGATTCCGCTCTTTTTACTTGTATCGCCACAAATTCATTCGGCAGTGACGACAGCAGCATTAATTTAATAGTTCAAGGTATACACACATGGAAGTCGTCTGCATTTTATATTGCGAATAATTTAATTTCGATCGTCTAATTTTTCTCAACTCTCTTAAAAATATTATACAGAGGTACCAGAAGTTCCATACGGTTTGAAAATCTTAAACAAATCCGGCCGTTCCGTAGAAATGTCTTGGGTAGCACCGTACGATGGAAATTCGCCGATTAAGAAATACGTTATCGAGTATAAAATTGCCAAAGGAACATGGGAACAAGATATTGATCGCGTTCAAGTACCCGGAGAGCAGAACATCGTTTCAGTGCGAAGTCTAAGACCGGCAACAACTTACAACTTCCGTATCGTGGCTGAAAACGAAATTGGTCTGTCAGAAGCATCAGAAACTGTAACTATTATCAGTGCTGAGGAAGGTAATAGAACTTGAAATTTCTAAAAACTTTTTAATACCATTTTTTAATAATTCGGATTTCGTTAGAAACATCTAAGTATTATGTCCGTTCATTAGTAAGAATTTATTAGTAGGAACTCCCACGGGCGAAATAAACATTCGGACATTAATAAAAATAAAAATATTCACTTCTAGTCGCAGGTATAAAAGAAAAATAATATTAAGATGAAATGCAACAAAAAAATCCAACACAGTTAAAAAAATCGCGTATATTTAATTGAATCGTTTATTAGCATTTCGGATGCAAGTCACTGGTTTTAATAAGGATATATGATTATTTACTACATTTGTCCTTTTTTTTTCTGAAAATCTTGCGATTAAAATGAACTTCCTTTCTAGGACATTACTATTAATACTATCTCTTTAATATCGTTTTCTGAGCATTACTATAAATAATTTAATTCCATAATAGCTCCAAGCGGTCCGCCACAAGATGTAAGAGTCGAAGCTGTTGATCATAAAACTTTACGAGTTTTCTGGAAACCGCCTGAAAGATCAGAATGGAACGGCGAGATTCAAGGTTATTATGTTGGTTATAAACCAACGTCCTCCGGAGATAAACCGTACGTATTTGAAGCTATCGAATTCATTAAAGAAGATGGCAAAGAACATCATTTAGATATACGAAACTTAAAGTAAGTTTTTGCGATTGTATTTTGCTTTTTTCATTTTCTTAAAATTAGTGAAAATCTTAAATTTGCCCTTTATGTGAGTGTTTCAATAAAATGCAACGTATGAAACACAGCTAGTTTGTATTACAATAATAAATTTTATTAATGACGGTAAGGTTAAAAATTTTATTTCCCCGCGTACTTTAATTGACTTTTTATTTCTATGATTCCATTATTTTACTATGAACATATTTAAAATTTAAATAGCAGATTTCAAAAATAAAAAAAATCACAATACTAAGAAGAACTTTACAAAAATTTATTGATTTTATTTTTTTTTTTTAAAAAAAAGAAAGTGGAAATGGAAATTATTATTAGAATTTAGTACAATGTAGAAAAACTACATTTCAATAATTAAAAGTCTATACAGTTAACCAATGAAAAAGTTTAACATTTACCCAGATCAATTGTGTGATTTTATAATTTACTGGAAAATTCTAAAGATAAATTTTTCCTTCTGAACAGTTCCAACAAACGAGCGACCGCTTTACGAGAGTATTATAGAGAAGACAGATTAAAATGAAACGAAGGAATTAGCGATTTAAATGAATTAGTTCGGAAAGAATGTATAAAATGCAAAAACAAAGCTAAAGAAAAAAAAAAGTAATCTTCTCACGATGGAAACGTGTAATAAAGAGAAAAATCCTAGCCACGGGGCACAATAATTACTCCTTTGTAATTATTCTACTTTAACTAGCAAATTTCATTTCATGTAATACTTTTACATATACATATGTACGCCCATAAATCTACGAGATCAATATTTAACTAAATAGAATAAAAATTATGGGAAATATAACGGTTTAATTTTAAAAATTAATACGGAATTTATTAAATTACTTTGAATCGTAAAAAAACACTCGTGAAAAAAAGTATTCGGTGTCATCAAATGTTAACGAATTTGACGCAGTCGTTATTGTTTCAACAAATGATTTTATCTATTTTATGAGATAGAAAAAGTAGCCTCCTTAATGGTTTTTCATATCTTCTTGGTGATGTTTGAAACTGTTTATGATCAGTGTGATCTGTCTGCACAATATATTCAAATTGAAAATTCTTTGAAAAATATATAAAAACAACAAAATAGATATAACAATATAATAATTTAAACGACTTAACCAGGATGTTTATTACAACTTACATACATATATGTATATGTGCATAAGTTGAGATTTCGATATGTTCTAATTTTAAAATAAATCAGATAATAAACACTCTTCGAATTCTATTCGTACAGGATGTACACACAGTATACGATCGTTGTACAAGCGTTCAATAAACTTGGGCCTGGTCCGTTCTCGAACGAAACGCGACAGTACACTGCTGAAGGAGCTCCCGAACAGCCGCCGACAGACACAACCTGTACTACGCTTACATCGCAAACAATACGTGTGTCGTGGATTTCCCCGCCACTTGTGTCCGCCAATGGAATCATTAAAGGATATAAAGTAATATTTGGACCCAGCGAAACTTGGCTAGGTATAAAGACTAATAGTGCTGTCTTCTCCTATTATCATTAAGCAAACGATTTTTATCTTTTCCTAATTTCGGATTTTTTTTTTTTTCTTTTCTTTTCTTTTACATATTCAGTAACAAAATTAAATAAAAATTACAATTATTTTATGGTGATTGAATTTATTAACGATTTCCTAAAACTTTTTAAATTATTTGCACTTTAATTGTAATATATTAAAAAGTTTCTACATAAATTAATAAAAAAGTGATTACTTGTTATTATTATTTTCTAATATATATAATACGGAAGGGGTGCGTAAAAGTTTAAAGAAAAAAAAAAGTTAACGTGTCGGGGTAGTCAATTTTATAGAACATACGCCAGTTTTGAATGTATGTTTTATAATTAATGTACTTTTGTCAACTTGTCCGTAACATGTATTTCTGATAATGTTGTAAGTAACGTAATTGTTTTTAATGTTTTTACTTTTTATTATGATTTTTAGCGAACAGTTATTAAAAAAAAATAAATCGACAGAAAATGAAAAAAAAAAACATTTGCAGAAAGGAAATATATATATATATTTTTTAAGGTGCCGAAATTATTTCATTTTTTTCATGAGAAACATTTTTATTTACAAAATAATTTAAAATTACTACGCGTTACTTATTAAATGATTTCGAATTTACTTAATTTAATGATATTCTAAAGAATATACCGAACGCGTTTTAAAAATACTCTCGATGAATAAAAAATTGCGCGATTTCGCGTGATTATTATTTGCTGCCTGTTTAAAAGATATTACACATTGTATTATATTTTTCGTTTTCCAGACGAAAGTACTCGAGACACAATGATAACTCCATCAAGCGAAACTATATTACACGGCTTAAAAAAGTATACAAATTATAGTATGGAAATATTGGCTTATACTGGAGGTGGCGATGGAGTTCGCAGCAACATGATTCATTGTCAAACTGATCAAGACGGTATTTAATCGTTAATATTTGAATTTATAAAAATATTCATTACTAAAGTATTTGTATTTTTTAAAATTTCGAATTAATGTTTATCATATATAAATCTAAAAAAAAAAGCAACAAAAACGAAAAACAAATTGATAAAAAAACATTTATTATTTAATTTAAATATATATGTGTTCGCAGTTCCGGAAGCTCCTAGTTCAGTGAAAGCGCATGTTATGTCTGTTGAATCAATTTTAGTTAGCTGGAAACCACCAACTCAACCTAATGGAATTATCGTACAGTATACCGTCTACTATAAGGAAGTCAATAAAAATGTAAGTGAAATAAAAATTTAGTTACTGTAATATTACGTATTTACACGGTTTTCTATATTGCCGCATAGAATTGTTTAAATTTACTGGAATTTATCAAAGTGTGACTCATTTTTTATGAAACCGAAATAATTGCATTATAGAAATATGTTTGATTAAAAATAAAAAAACATTAACTAACGTATCAATATGTTTTAAAGACTAATACCACGTATAATACATAGCTCTAATCTTCAAAAACATATACGTTTACTAACATAGTTTTCTGAAATTAAATATATTTCTATATATATAATGTATCAGTAAATGTAAATAAAAATACATAAAAAATAGTTGTACAACTGTTATTCCAAAATTACATAAAACTCTACATTATTTTAATGGAAAATTTTACAGTCTGAAGCAAAAAATGAAAAAGTTTCTCCATTCCAAATGAGCTACGAAGCTAAAGATCTTCAAAAGCAGGAACAGTATGAATTCTGGGTGACCGCTTCCA
This sequence comes from Icerya purchasi, assembly GCA_039619475.1. Lineage (NCBI taxonomy): Eukaryota > Metazoa > Arthropoda > Insecta > Hemiptera > Monophlebidae > Icerya > Icerya purchasi. Next base: position 171,659,538 of record CM077116.1, on the reverse strand, counting down.
CTAATGTTGGAGAAGGTCAGCCATCGAAAACGGTAACAGTATCTCCTAATAGTAAAGGTAAGTGTAATTTATTACGGTCGTATTCGTTTCGATTTTTTTGAAAAAATGAATTTTTATCTTTTCAATAAGTATTCACAAAGTAATATTCGTCCGTTTCAGTGCCAGCTAAAATAGCTTCCTTCAGTGATAACTTCACGGCTACTTACCGCGAGGACATAAAATTACCTTGTCTTACCGTTGGATTACCGACTCCGCAGATTTTGTGGAAAGTTAAAGGAGTTTCATTCGATAATGGTAACGACAGAATGAGACAGCTTCCGGATGGTTCCCTGCTTATTAAAGCCGTTACCAGAACAGATGCCGGCGAATACTCGTGTACGGTGGAAAACAGTTTTGGAAGAGATACGATCATTCATCGTCTGCAGGTTAACGGTAAGCTACGAAGACCTTTAATTTTACGAACATGAAATCACGTATGTACTTTTTTAAATATCTCTTTTAGAACACTACTCTTCTAATTAGTACTTTTTTTTTTCTATTATTTAAGCTCCGCCTCACAAACCGGAAATATCAGTGGCCGGTTTCACCAACAGTACGATCGTAATTAAACTGAAACCTCATCCAGCCGAATCTGAACCTATTCACGGATACACTCTTCGCTATAAACCAGAGTTCGGTGAAATGCAAACTGTTCAATTGGCTCCTAATATCGACAAATATACCATCGAAAATTTATGGTGCGGATCTCGTTACCAGATTTCTGCGTCAGCTTACAATGGGTAAAAGTTTTACTACATTTAACGGTGAAAAATATTAGAATCTATGAAAAATTTTATCGCTATTTTTTTTTTTTTTTTTTTTTTGATAAATTACCTTTTTTCGAGTTAGCCAATAGTGTGCCCCCCCCCCCCATTCCTAAAACTTCGGGTAGCGCACGTTTATTTACTAAATGATTCATTACAATAATGTAATTAATATAACCCATCCAATTAACTATTTGGTATTATATTAATTTTCATTTTACAGTTTCTTTACAATACCTACTATATTTTTACTATTTACTTAATATAGATGTATATTAATTTTTCCGGAATTTCATTTCTTCAATTGAAAATTTGCTAAATCCGTTAAAATAATTTTGTACAAGTTGTTTTATATCATAATTACAGAGTCTATTATTATAATTGTATCCTTGTAGTAGATGGAAAACATCATCTCTAAGATTACATATTGCACAGTTTTCAGAGCCAGATATATCTTAAATTTATATGAATATACCTTAAATATACCTTAACTTGTTATAAATTGGACAGTGAAAAAATTTGACGTATATTGATTATTTTTAAATCTATCTATTATACTTGAGAAACATGTTGTTCCACTATAATTATTCCATATTTCTTGATATTTATTCTTATATAAAATTTACCCATAAGTTTTTTCATTTGTTTTACTTTTTATGTAGTTTATCTTCATATTCGAAAAATCGGGGTGTCTTACATATTACGTTATTGAACGAATGATCTATGTTAATTTTTAATTGCGACCAAGTAAGATGTTTTTGTATTTCATATTCAGTTGGTTTAATACCAGCTATAACGATGGCCAGCAAATAAAGCTGATTGTTCTATATGATTTAGTCCTTTTTATAGCTCCTTTGAAAGCTTTTTAACATCTTTTGAAATTTTTTAGTTTTCAACATTTCTCTACATATATATGGGGTACCATTATAAAATATGTTAGGTAAAATTATACTTTTACACAACGTAACTCCTTTTTTATAATTTATACAGTTTTGATTATTACACAAAACTTATTAAATATTATTACGAATTTGCTTATTTTGGTTTTAATGTAATTAAAATGCTCGTAAAATTTTAAATTACTGTTTATTATTACGCCCAAGTATTTTATTTGTTTTACATGGCTGATCTTTAAACCGTACTGTTCTAAATTTAATGGTCTATTGCTATATTTTTTATTAAATATCATATAATTTGATTTAGTTTCGTTAATCTTAAGGTTAAATTTGTTTAGACATTTCGCTATTTCTATGTAAACTAAATTTATCATATATGTTCTAAAACTTTTTCATTTCTATCTGCAAGTACAACCGCAATATCATCTCTACAAAGGTATATTAACAGTACTCCCATATCTAATTTTTGTTTCTTTTGTACATTACCTATTTCAATATAAGTATATTTATTTGCGCAGTATTTATTAATAATATTTAATATATTATAATCTATTCCTATTTCCTTTAATAATTTAATTAAACTATTTAGATCAAGACTATCTCGAAAGCCTTCGCTATGTCTAGTGGCATTAGGCAACGCAAATAGGAGTTCCTTTTATAGTAAGTTAGTGTCTGTAAAATATATACCATACTGCCAATTCTATTGATTTCCCCGATAAAGCGCGCCGTACTGGTCTTCGTTAATTACGTTGTGCTGTTGAATAAAGTCTTTTAAATTTTTTTTAATATACACTTTTCATAAATTTTACTGTAATTTGATAATAGTGAAATCGCTCTTTAAGAACCGGATAATTTAAAATTTTTATTCATTTTCGGCAATATTACTGTCTTTGCTATTTTCCATTTTTGTGAATAGTGTCGATATTGAAATAATAAATTAATTAATTTTGTAACAGGTATTTTCGATTAAAATTTTTCAGAAATCCATTTGATATTTTATCCAATCCACAAGCTGCGTTATTCTTAAATTACGTTATTTTTACGTAATTCCTGTTTAAAAGGTTTAGAATTTAAATATCGTGTTTTACCTAATAAATTTACTTTTCCTTGAGATCACTATGAGCACAATTATTTAACGTAGGTAGTAGTAGTGCGACGATTCGAAATTCTTAACGACCGAAATGATGAAAGTGTGAAAAACTGAAAGGACAAATCGCGTGACAAATGTAACGAACGGAGAAGTTCTTCGTTCGGTTCATCGAAAATCTGCCGATTTGATGTTTTATTCTCTCTAACCTGGACAACAAGCGGAGAAAAAAAGAACAGTTCATTTATGCGGGGAAATCTTAAAATTCTTGACTTGTTGAGAGCATTGTTAGACTTTTTTTTTTTTTTCTTTTCTGAAGAACAAAATTAAATGTAGAAAACTTGGTTTTCTCTTGCGATAACTCGAGCCTCCAATACCAATCGCGACTACAGATTTCTATATGGTAAGGCCGCGATAGCAATTTATTCGAGCAAAAAGAAATTGCCAAAATAATTAAAGAGAAGACAAAAAAAAATAACCTTTAAAACGCGCTTTTTTGTGAGAATAATTTGAAATTTTTGAGAAAAAGTAGATGCATCCAGATAAAATCGGCAGAAACGAAAATATAAGAGAAAATTATTTATAAGAGCGATTTTTTTTAAATATTTCGTTCAGTAATAAATTTTATAAAAATTCATTTTTATTCGTGCAAAACACGCTGCCTATCAAACATTACCAGTACTAAGAGGGAAAAACCACATTTCTTTACAATTTCCTTGTCAAATCTTCGTTAAACTACTTTTTCTGTAATAACGGATCAATTTTTACAATCCATTACTGCCCACTGGCAAACGAGGTACATATATCGAGAATTAAGAAACTGAATTTGAGTGACACAACCCTAAGTTACGCTAAAAAAATTAAACACTATTTATACCATATATTAATGTCTGAAAATGGGAAGAGCTGCTTACAAATCATACTTTCTCATCATTTTGCACCATTTAACGTTATAACGTGTATGTTTGCGGGAAACATAGAAACGCACGTGCAAATATCTTTAATGTAGCCTTTTACCCGTCTTCGGAGTATAATACTAATGCATCCCGGCCGATTGAACGATGTAAATTTGAGATCAGGTCAGTGAGGAATCTTAATAGCTGGGCAACATATTGCCCGAGCCGAATATCGAGCTGATCGCAAACGGGGATAATAAAAAAAATTCCAAATTACATCGAGAATGCGTTCAAAAATAATTTTATAACTGTTCAAAATGAAAAAATAATCGACTGAGCGAGTTTGTTTACATGCTCGGATTTCGAAAAATTACCGAAAATTGGAAAATATACTGCTATATATCAAATGTATATTTGTTCCCAGGATCGGTACTGGAGATACATCAGATGTACTGAATACACGCACGGATGGCGGAAAACCCGTTGTTCCGGATGGTGGACAATTTATTACCGTTCATACTTATACAGTCAACTTGCAACTCGCCGCTTGGGGTGATGGCGGATGTCAGATGTTGTACTTTGTTATTGAATATAAGAAAAAGTAACTTCAAATGTTGAATTTAATTTTTTTGCTATCGACAAATTAAAAGTTATAATGACAATATATGTTTCCATTTTGTTTTCGTTATTTCGGAGATTAGACTGAATGCAAATATCTCATTGTAAAAAAGAAAATAAAAACGAACAACATTGTATTTCTTCAAAAACAGATCTGAAAACGATTGGACCCAAGTATCGAATAACATTAAGCTGCAAGGAAATTATCAGTTGCACAGTTTGGAACCGAAAACTTGGTACAGACTACGTGTTACCGCTCACAATAATGCCGGTTTTAAAGTTGGAGAATATGAATTTGCCACCCTTACTCTTAACGGAGGTAACTATTTCGATTTTAAATTGCCGTTTTATTGTTAACGTTTACGACGCTTTGCACCTTCAAATCCATTCTAGAAACAAAAATTTTACATTTTTCGAAGATAAATTAGCCCCGGCTTATGTGCTTTAAATTAAGGGTAAAATTACAGCCAGCTACCGTAGCGTAATTGGCTAGGCAGTAGTGTTTCGTTCGGCTAGAAACGAGCTTGATTCCCGTTGCCGCTGCACATTACTCGAAAATTTCACTTGCTCCGGGTTAATGTCTGTAGCTGAGACACCAAAAAATAAAAAATAAAAATAAAAAAAAGGTGAAATTACAAATGATTACCATAAAAATTGTCGAGTTTTTCCGTAAATACGATATTGTTCTGTAGTGTTTATAATTATTTATGTAACGCCAAAATTGTAACTGTATTTTAAAAAAGATATGTACTATTGCGATTACTCATTTCCATTATTATTAGTTACGATTACAATAAAGTTAACAAAAATTTCATTTCCTAAATTTATGTATATATGAATATCCTCCTCTTCAAAAAGAAACATGTAAAAGTCAGAAACACGTTTTGTGGTATTAATGAATTACAGTTATTCAAAAGTAGACGCATGAGTATATTAGACTTAAAATAAAATCAGAACAAATCGGAACAGAAACGATGTTTGAAGATATCGGTGAAAGAATAACGATGAATAAATAGGCATGGACTGGACATATTAGGAGACAATCTGATGGAAAATGTGGTATGGAGACTATACGACAAAAAACGAAACCGAGGAAGGCCAAACAGGAGATGGGCAGATGATATTGTTGACGCAGCGAGAACACAGTGGCTTGGGAAAACACAGGATAGAAGAGGATGGAAAATATTAAAGGAGGCCTACATCAATACAATATAGGTAAAGAAGAAGAAGACGTAACTGAGAGAATTAATTCTATTCACCAAGTAAAATTCCTAAGTAAAACATTGTATCTACACACACAATACACATAGTGCATGTGTTAGAAGACGAATAAGGGGGTCCAGGAGGTTGATTTTTTTTTTTAATTTTTGGTCCCGTCAACCAAGGACCTTTACTCAGAAACAGTTAGAAATGAAAAAAGAAAAAAAAAAAAAAAGGTTATATAATAAGCTGATCGAATATCGTTAATAAGAAGGAACAAATAGCAGGTGAACATCTCCCTTAAACATAAAATTAATTTTTAATGTAACAATATTCATTACGCAACTAAAGGTTCAGGAAACTTGGAATAATGTTAAAAATGAGATTAAAGGTTAAATGTAAGATTTTAATAGAATAAGAATAAAGAAAATGAAGGCGGCTAGCTCAAAATAAAATAGCAACATTTTTTTTTTTTTTGCTTGAATATGTAAAACCGCAACATACGTAAAAAAGTAATATAAATTTTTTAGACTTCCCCACTGACGCGCGCGAAATTTCTAGCTCTGCCATTGCATGCATATGTGTATGTGTGTATGTATACGCGTGGGATGCGTGTATAAATACATTGATAATTTTCCCGAGACTTTTAGAAATCAAGGCAACTGGTATTTTTTTTTTTCTTTTCATACGTGATTAAAACTTCCCCGTATAGCACGTCTACCATAATTTTTATTTAATTAGAGGGATGTTTGTATTATTTTTATTTGTGTAACGTTACATTATATTAAAAGAGATATAATGCAACCATAAATTAAAATATAAATTTTTTAGGGTAACGAATTTCACATTTATAGTCCAATTACGTAAAGTTTAGAAATACTTCGAATTAAATTCATATTGGATGAATGTTTTTAAATTTCATTAAAATAGAAAATAATAATGAAAAGCAAACGAGGAACTATCGAAATTAAAGAAACCCAACTTAAAAAGCATACGATTTAATTAAAGTTTTTGCGTCCGCTATTTAAATCAGAATTAAGAAACGTGCATTTCTAGTTAATTTCAGCTTTCATCGAAAATTGTACGTAGGTAATTCAGTTTGCTATTAGCTTTTTTATTATATGCACGTGTATATATGTATTTTATTCTTTTAAGATTTACGGAAATAATGGAGTAGTTTTTAAGAGAAGATTTTTACTTTTATTTCAAATATAAAAAATTCCATAAAAATAAAGTATTTAAAAGAATTTACGATTTATTTCAAAATTATCATCTGAAAAGTAACTATAATTTGTCGAAAAAATTAATTTATCAAACGTATCTTATTTAAAATAAAAATTCTAATTTCAAACTTAAAAGGAACAGCATCTACCGAATTTTACAGCTTTATATTGAAAGTTTTTTCAAGCTCGTGTATACAATAAACGTACCACAGACACAAATGGAAACGTTACATATATCTGTGCACTACCTGTTTAGTTAAAATCATTTTGATTTGTGCTTTAAAGCATTAACGATTATTAAGAAAGACGGTAATTTAAATTATTACACAGCCAGTTTTAAAAATACGCCACAAATTTTCCTGCTGGCAATTTTATTTACATTATTCTCGCGGCAATTTATTATTAACGTTTTAAGAAATGTATCCTAATAATTATTAATATCGCGGTGCGTTCGTGTGAATGAATGGTACTTTTCAATCGGTACACTAAAATATTCGGATAATTCATGTAACCCTGCTGTAGCACCCTAATCATGCTATTACGACACTGAGAATTAACATAACACGTGTATGTGAAATAAAGGTAAATTGGTAAAACGCTAGCAATTTTTCCTAATATTTACACTACCTGCAGTCAATTGTATAGCACGTTTTTTAACAAATTTATCGAATTATTAATCTGACTAGCTATGCTTCTTTTTTCTTTTTTTTTAAGAAAAAAAAAATGTTTTTTTTTCATTGATCTTAGAAAGGGCTGCTCAAAAAATTTCGAATTCTTCCCGTTTAACATTAATCTTTTAAAAAATCAATGTAAAAATATTTAAACAAAAGTAAAGCATCGTTACATAATATTAATCGTGTTATCGACGTGAATAATGTGTGTTACAGAGATGGTAGGTCATACGCGTGAATTATCCGAATATGAGGACGGTACATTTAGGGTGACCGACAACGAAACGGAACGTTTTCTGATCGCCAATTTGGTTATGTTTATTGTGGTAGCTAGCGTCATCTTAGTGATTGTGGTGCCTTTTATTGTGATTTATCTGTTGAGAGCGAAACGTAATCCTAAAGGTAAGTCTTACATCATTTTACCGTCTGTATTTTTTCCCCGTTTGTTTCTCTGTTTTAAGATATAGTTAGCAAGCCGGACGATTTGTTTTGGATTCACCAATACTTTCCATGGATACCGTCCTGGATCGACATGAATATCTTGGTACCGGCTGCTGTTAGCATCATCATCCTTATGTTACTGATCGTCATGTGCGTAGCTTGGCATCGTCACTCGCCGCACCAGGGTCAAACGTTACTTCGAGGTGGTATTCATGTTGTCGACCACTTATCGATTAAGTTATTCGATATAAGTAATATAATAATAACATCGGTGAATTCTTTCATCACCTCTATATACTATTGTCTCGTTTCTTTTTTTTATCATCAGTAATGTAACGTTGATTTTCGATAAAAACATCATTTGACCAGATCCCCTTTTTGCTTGCACCTTTCTATTAATCATATATTTAATAATATTTGATTTCAAAACAAATTGGAAGACACAATTTTTAATCGGAGCATTCCCAACTGTTCCGATTTTCAGTCGCTTATTCTCTCCTTTTTCAGTTTGCGAAGATTAAATTGTACTCGTGTCGATAAATTGTGTCTGCAGTTTTATCGGTATCTTCTTCATCGCCCGCTTTGCCGTTTTTTATCTGTTTTTCGAAAATTCTCCACTTTTAGGAATCGTATACTTTTTAGTCCCATTTCCGTTTCTCGCAAAGTCCAGCATAGTGGGACAAATAATTTAAAAACAGAACGTCCTATCGAAATCAAGCGATGTCTGATCGCGTTGATCGTTTCGTTATATTTGAATTTTCTGGCACCGGTTTTTAGATAGTGAAGATGTGGCAAAATTTTCTCTACTGACGTATAAATTTTATAACGAAATGAATTTAAAAAAAATAAAAAATAATATAAACTTTATTGAATTGAAATGATCAAATGTTACATATCGTCACCATTCCTTCTCCTTCTTAAGTCTTCCAATTTGTCATCACTTCTTATTTGTTATAATGACTTTTCTTGCTGTTTTCTCTTTATTGCAGTGTACTCTTTAATATTAGTATCTTTCTTTAGATCGCTTATATTTTCCGGATCTTTCTCTGGTTTTTTTACCAAATATCTATTGTTGTAATAAATTCATTATGTTTTAATTTCCCGCTTTTCTTCTGTTTATAATTTGTAACAACGGACGTTTTGGCTTGTTTTCATTTCTGTCCACGATATTTTTTCAATCCTCGATAGCCCATTGTTTCCCTAACTTCTAGTCTCTTTGTTTATCTCGTTCAAGAAGCAACTTTCATATCCATACACCGCAATACGTTGCGTGTGAGCCGTTTAATAAATCTTTGCTTCTACACTGATTTTTGTGCATGTTAATAATTGTTTTTTGCGCGTAAGCCTTCCTGTTATTTCGTTCGTACTTTTGTTGTCTTCTATTGTAATGCTTCCGAAGTATTTTTGCACTTGTTCGATGATTTCATTATTAACTCCAATTTACACTTTTTCTTTTTTTACCGTCATGATTTTTGTCTTTTTTATGTTTATCGTTAAATAACAGTTACACTTTGGGTCGCTTCTGAATCTCGCAATTTTTTTTTTTTTATTTATGTATTTTCCATATTTTCTGTCATTATTACTACGTCATCTGCAAATCGTAGAAATCGTATATGAAATACGTGCATTCGAATTTGTCGGCTTTCTAATGTAAAACCTAATTATTTATATTAACTAAAATTTGTGTTTACGTTTTTTAAATTCATTATTTCTGAGCAATAGTGAATATTTATAAGAAATAATAACAGTTTAAATTTAAAAGTGTATAAAGTTTAGTCGGAGCAAATATTAAAAGCATAACACGAACCTCAGTAGTAGAACTGGCGAAAAGCATCCGATAATTTTATTTTTAATTCAGTTCTACTGGTCACCGCAAAAGCACGGCGTTATATGTGTATTAATGACAGTGTCATTCCTACGCCGAAAGTGTACTTGCGTGTTGAAATAGGTAATATTTTTCTGTTATGTTCTGAAATAAAATGACTACTTCTTAAAAATAACTTAATCAGTTAAATACACTCTTTTTTATTAAGTGTTACAGAAGAACTATTATCTAGAGGATCCTCAATGTGATGTCCGGAGGACTGATGTTATATGTGTGATTAACATGTGATATTTTGCTTCAAATAAACAAGAAGAAAAAAAAACAACAACAAAAAACAACGTAAAACAAGAGAAATAAATTAGCCAAAAAATAATACAAAAATTTTAATAGTTCCTAAACTTTAAATTAAATGCAGCACGAATTCATCCTTATATAATTAATGTGGAACTTTCCGGGTACGAATTTTTCGTAAACTGGAACGTGTAAGATCAAAAAAATAATAAAGATCCTACTTTTTTCATTGATTTACTATTGCAGCTACTAGTGGCCTGTATATATTGCCTCTGTGTTCTATACAGTAATCCGGAATGGGTTAAGGAAGTTCAGATATTACCTGGTTCTCAGTCGGACATTATAATTGAAATGGTCAAACTCACGAGATGATAGGCCGTGAAATTTTTCAGAATTTATTTTTCTGTTGTGCTTAAACTTCATAAGCACTATGCATGGGTCAAACACTCCTTTTATTAGCAGATCCCGGAAAAAAAAAAAAAAAAAAAAAAAAACTTCATAAGCTGATCGAACAGTCATGGACCTTACCAATGCGCTGTGTATGTAATTTTAAAATAAAAACCGTCGTAATTAAAAACACCGGTAATGATACGAAATAATTGTTGCAGACGGTATTATTTACGATCAGTCGATGATAAATGGAAACACGATGGATAAACGGCACCCTGAATTCCGTGACGAACTCGGATATATCGCACCACCGAACCGTAAACTTCCACCGGTACCCGGCTCAAACTACAATACCTGCGATCGTATTAAAAGAGGTACACAGTCTATTCGTATTGGAAATGATCTATTAGGTTTTATCAAGTTCTAACTGCTTTTATGTTTTATGTTTTATTATTATTATTATTTCTGCCTTATTATTTTGTTTTTATTTCGCTCACTATTATTTTGCCCTTATCAGTATTAAAGAGAGAAATAAATAAAAAGGCGCGCTTTTCTAGAAGAGAAAAAATTTAAATGGCAATAATTTTCGTTCAACAATGACGAATTATGAAACTAAAATTCGCTATATAATTTTTTTTTAGAATTTTTAGAATTTTTTGTTTATCCGCTTAATCGCCAGATCAGCGCACTGCTTTACCATCTGTCGCAGTTGTGCTTCGAATATTTTACATGTTTCTTACGGCAATCTCTAAACTTCTTCATCTTCATCTGCCCCCCCCCCCCCCCGTACACAATTTTTAAACTCGCATTTTGACCGTTGAATAAATTTAATGCGGAATATTACCGAACTATAAAAGCTGTTGCACTAGTAATATTTTTTTTGTTAAAATTTTTCTCAGATCGATAATTAAAAATCTTTTTTATTGAAATATTTAATTTAAGAAATATTTCAATAATAATTCACCGGTTTCAACATCGTGATACACGGCTATTTTAAAGTGGCGCACATTCGTATTTCATCGTTTAATCTTATTCTTTATTACGCTCTGTACATGAAAAGAAATTGCAGCCATTATGGATTATTAAAATGTACTCCGCACCTCATGAACTTCCCCGGTAAATCACGGAATTCTTCGGTTAATATATATATAAAAAAACAAATACAACTGAACCCCATATCTAAGTCAGGTCGTAGTAAAAACCGAAATTAGAAAATAAATTTTTATCTGTAAACCGTTCAATTTTGCGTTCCCAGTTATAAGCTACTTCGTCAATGCTTCTTTTGATTTCACCATATCGGATAAGAAATAAACCTACGTCTTAATTATTTTCACCTTTAAAGGATGGATTTGCGCTACGAATGCATTTTTAAGTCGAAATAACTTCTAAAAAACTACGTAACCTTCTATTTTTCTATAAAGAAAATCTACGTCAGATACGGCATATTTTTCTAGCAGAAGCACTAGAACATAGTCATCAGATAAAGTAACTCAAAAATTAAATCTAAAAGATTATAATTAGGGGATAAATAAGTTTATAGAAAAATAAAAAAGAAGCACTCAGTTTTGAATGAAGTACCTGATATTCATCGAAAATAGTTATAATTGTTGTTTTTTTTTCTTGCGGAGAGAGCTATTTTCCGTATTTCAACTGAAAATATGAAGTATCTGAAAATCAGGATGTTGAAAGAACGATCATTACTTTGGGGGTTGGAGAAGGTCGGAAATTTTGAAATCTCGCTCGCGTTACTTATCAATTAACATCGCTATAGTTTTACTCCAATAAAACGATTTCCTATACTTTCTTGCTTATCAACTTTACGAATAGTTTGACTTGACTGTGTCATTTTGCAAGAATTATGGAGAAACGCATCGGTAGAAAATTACTTTTAATTAAATGCAAAATTCCGGTAGCTGTGCTAGAGTCTCATCATTCGGTTTCACTTTGTCACTCAGGACGTGGTCTGCGTCCATTGGCTACTACGAAGTGAAGTCGTAGTATACATAAGAGGTATCATAATGTCAATTTTATTTCTGGACAAAATCAACTCTGTACTCGACCATTTTACCGTAACATTAACTCGTTTTTATTATTATTTATTCACATTTTAAGATGGAAATCGTAAATTGTTTACCTGCAGCTGCGTGTTTCGTTATTTATTTTATTTTAATTTTTTCGATTCTTTATTCTTAATGATGATTTACGATTATAATTTTAATTCGCGATGCTTCCTGTCGAATTCAAAAATTTCAATCAGTGCCTCCTTATTACCCACATTTATATTTTCTGAAAAATGTTTGCGACTAATTATCTTCATTTTTGTACGCACTAATACCACTTTTTGTAACAGTTATTAGAACTGTTATCAAACATGAAGTATCGAAAATACTTTCGCCACTCCCATTTAAAGATCTGTATTTTATTTTTTTTTTTTTTTTTTCCTAAAGGGTAAAGTTTTACAAGTGTAATGTTACTTCGACAATCTATATGCAATATACAGAACGTAACAAAACTATGAAACTTTTAAAACCTTCATGATCATTAAGAACAACTGTACGTAACTCGGTACAGTTTAATAAAACATATCAACGCCCGCTAACCGACTAAATTAATATAGAGCTGATCTCACCAGAAGGTCGCATGAATTAAAAAAATTAAATAAAAAAAAAAAAAAAGAGTGTAAATAAATAAAGAAGAATTAGTAAAATTGTATAATCAGAATTTTAAAAATCAGTTATTATTTGATACGCTATTATTACGAGCTTTATTTGTCTTTTTAATTTTTCAATAGTTTATTTATTTATTTATTTAATTACTTATTTATTTATTTAATTTTTCATTTTCGTACTATTTATTTATTTATTCACTTTTTCTTCCGAATAACTTATTTTTCTACTATGATTTGTGCTTTGCATTCTTGTGTCGTCATACATTTTTTTTTGTATCACGCTTTAGAAATCATTTCATTTTCGTAAAATTTATCATCGCTTCTGCAAATCATTAGGTTACTCATCTTCATTTAGAAGTCACGCTACGTGGGACCCACGATCTCGCCACATGTATGAGGAATTAAATGGACGTGGCCCGCACAGGGGCCATTTACCGGCATGTAGAAATTCCGATGAAACGCTCTATCAGAAATGCAAAGGTAAATTGTAAACACACATGTTTGCGCACATTAATTTTCTCGTTAACTTTAATCACTCCTAAAAACTGAACTAAACTCTCTTCACTCGATCGAGTAGTTAAAAGTAGTCTATATATATCGTTGTCGAACTGTGTTCGATTCTGATTAATTCGGAAAAAGTTGAATTTTTTTTTGGCGCGAGAATAAAATTTCACTAATAAAAAAATAATAGAAGTATACAGTAAATTGTTTCGAAAAAATAAAAAAAACAAAAAACAAAACAAAACAAAAGAGAACTATTAGAAACGATTACTGTACATATTAAAATAAATAATAGCTTAAAAAAAAATCAAATCAAAATTATTACTCGCGTTTTTAATGCTGTAGGTGTCGACGATGAAATTTGCCCGTACGCGACGTTTCACTTACTAGGTTTCCGCGAAGAAATGGATCCGGCGAAAATCGCAGCAACCCAATTCCAAACATTCCCTCATCAGAATGGTCATAGCGGTACAATCGGACCGAACACCATCACCCAAGCTAACGGACACGTTCATCAACGTTCTGGCTCACAGTCAATGGTACGATTACTTCGCATTTACCTCAGTGCAGATTTATCGTTTTGTCTTTTATTTTTCTTAGCGTAAAGTGCACCTGTTCGATTTTTAAATTTTTAAGCAATTATTTTACCCCATCGATTAAATCGAAACTTAAATGTTACCAATCCCTTTTAATAAACGTGTATATAATTATTCCGCTAGTCGTGAAACTAAAAACCGACTCACAATCAATCATTATTAAGCCATACATAATTACTGGGAACAATTTAAAATGCGTAATTTTTTTCAACGAAATTTTCAATAAATTCCTTTGCTTAAACGGTCTGTTTTACTAATTTTAAAAGCAAAGAAATGACACGTGTGCGAGCGAGTCACATGATTGGCTCCTCGCTAGCGAGAAAACCCAGACGACTGCGGCTAAATGTTCGTGATCTTCGCGTCGTTATTATTACCATAAAAATTGATAAGCTGATGAAATATTTTAAGCTAGAACGATATTCAAATCAGTGTTCCTATACTACCGTAATAACTTTCTCCAGTCTGCTTTAACTTTTGAACCTCAGTTTCCCGAAACGCGCTTATTAATTAATGAGAGTTACAATAATATGCGATTCGTTACAAACCCTTTTCCTCTTATCAGTGACGGATTTGATGGTGATGGCGCCCTCTAGGTCCGAGCTGATATGCCGCCTTTCTTGTAATGAAAAATATACATAATAAATAGAAAATATACCGTAATTACAAAATTTTATTGAAATATAATCGAGATTTTTCTACATATTAGTTATTTTTCCACAGTTTAACAGTGTCTTCAACCTCACAATTCGTCTATTTCCACTTTTAAGCGACCGGAAGAAAATGTTTAGACTCCTTTTAAATTTTAACAGCCTTTTAAATTTCGGCGTCTCTCAAATATTGCCGCCCTAGACCCAAGCCTCACGGGCCTAGGCCTAAATTCGCCACTGCCTCTTATAAAATTTACTGCTGGCTTAAATTTTTAATTGCGCAATTATTTAAATACAAAATGCGTACAGGTAGTATGAGTTAATCCGCTTTCTTCTTTATTTATTGGTTATTACTTGTTTAAAATACAGCGGAAATTACGACGAAATACTTTATTAATCAAATTTTATTTTTATAAGAAATCATTAAAAATGGCAGTCACTGAAAATTACTATTCACGTTGTACTTTTACACGCAGAGTTATGGAAATAAAATTAATTATAAAATCACATAAAAAAAAAAAAAATTAATTCTCCGCTTAGTTTTAGCAAAATACGAAGAACAAATTGCCACGCGTCTCTTTGTATTCACATAAGCTAAATCCGGTTAAAATAATTGCCCGCTGTTTTCAATGTCAGATTAACAGCTCTGTTAATTTCACGAAAAAAAAACCACTTGATTTTATTCGTTTGATTTTTTTCTTTTTTTTCACTATAGCCCCGTGTTACTAGTCGTTATTTCCAAATTGGAAGTGTTGATGGAGCGAATTCAACGTATGACGAGCCGGCAAACTGCACCGACGAAGAACCGTACGGCTGCTATGGAGCTCCTTACGATCACTATGGAAGTCGTAACTCAGTTGGTCGTAGAAGTTTCGGTAATAATCGCGTTGTCTACTTACCTCCGATTCGACGTTAATTCGAGTTGTTGTTGTGCGTTTTTGTTCATTGCTCCTCCTTAATGAGTGTGTACCTTTTGATCCGTTAAACAGGTTCTGCCCGTAATTTACCAAGGAACTCAAGCCCGGAACCTCCGCCACCGCCGCCACGCAACCACGACGTTAGCAACAGTAGCGCTGGAACCAACGCCAACGATTCGAAAGAGAGCAACGAAATTTCCGAAGCAGAATGCGATCGCGATATGGCAATGGCTGGTCACGGTTCGACCGCAGGTATGCTATAAATTGGCAAAACAGGGTTTTCACTGCACCAAATGTGCCGTATAAAATTGCGCGTACGACACGTTAGCGCCGAGTTATATTATTATATCACTACGCTATTTACAGAGCGTCAGTTATTCTCGGACGTACTTAGAAAGAGTGATTCACTTCTTTTTTCGAGAATTTTATTATTGCGTATTTCCATCGCGCCGAATCTTGTCTGCATGATTAGAAATCCAAAAAGTTAGACTACACAATAATAATAATAATAAAGTCGTTCGGTAAGTAAGCGACTTTATATAACATAGATAAGTATCGCCTCGGCTTCGACAATTTTAACGATTTTTCCGACAGTTGCCTAGTCGTGCCCCTTTTTCGTTTAAGACAGAGCTGATCAGGAGGCAGCTTTGTTTGATAGATGATTCTGAAATTCCTATCTGCCAATATTTTGTCGCGTGCCGTACTTTAAACTGCCGATTTTATAAACGGGGACATTCTCCCGCTTACTTTCGACAATTAAAAGCGACCAATTTATATTGAGAATCGATCACTTGTTTGCCAGATGGGGAAGCTGATGATTTCGATCGCACCGATAAAATAAACGACGCATTACGAAGTATACAGATAGTTTGCTTGAAAATCGTACATTAATTAGAAATGTAAATTGCTTCTCGTTAAAAATCTTGCTAGCAACCTGTGTCGTGTGCAATTTGCGATGGGCACGATCAAGTCGCTTTTTTTTGTTTTCGACTATTACGTGTTTAGGTAATTTTATTTATTTCGCGAGGATTTTATAGCTGCTGGAATTTAAAAATTTCCACATTCGATATAGTATTACATTATTAAAGATCGGTGAAAAATAAAAATTCTTCCATTTGTCGATGTAAAATTTATCGTAACGTTAGGAAATATGGCTTTATTAAAATTTTTAACGTATAAACTACATTAAGAAACTTCACGCACTTATGGGATAACCACCTAACATATTTATATACTCGTACATGTCAGAAGCGACGACTAAATAATACACTTAAAACTTCACTATATTGCTAGTTGTTTAACACACATATGGCATATCTATAATATTTAATAAAAACGAAAACATACAAAAGTGCGGCTAATTTTGATTGACCTCCTGATGAACCGTCAACAGCTTCGTCAGTAACGCTATTATTTCCAGCGAAGTATCTGATATTTTCGATCTTGAATAATGTCGCGCTCCCCCGCTATTTCGTTCAGTAGAAAATCCTAATTCCACATCCTCGATGCTCTGCATTAAATAAAAACGCGTATACAGTCGCACAGCTGTAAACGTTTATGCAGTTGTCTGATACTTGTCAGGATACTTGTCGGAAGAGAGAATAAGGTAGCGTATTTTTCTCTAATGGGTACGGTTGTCGATTTGGTTCCGGTAAGTACTGCATTATTAGCGATGTAGGTGTTTGCCTATGAAACACGGATCATGCATGAATTCGCGGTAAATATACATATTTAATTTGTGTAGAATAGCGGATTTTAAATAATGTTTTTGTATTATTACACTTCAGTAGCTTTTGTAATTGCGCGTAGCAAAGAGGTTTCAATATGCTTCTTTTTATGTTTACACATTCCGAATTTATTATTACTATTATTATTATTGTTATTATTATTGTTGTATATCGTTAAACGATACTTTCCGTCAAATCATATTTTCACTCGTACACTAATCATATAACACGCGATTACATCCGTTTCGAATTCTTTTTTTCACCGCGCTTTACGGCTACACCTTATTCGCTTGTATGTACGTTTTCTTTATTCTTTCTTTCTTCATTCTAATTATATGCTATATTATGTCTGGTTGTTGATAATAGGCTCGTACAAATTCAGATATGCTCAGCATAGTGGAGTGTTAGTTTGATCTCACGCAAGGTAATCCTTTCTCCTACATATATATTTAATTTAAAAACCAGCAAGATCAACCTCTTTTTTTGTTTACTCTTTTTTTTTTTCGTTTTTTCCAACGCGTACTAAATCTTTAAAGCTGTTTAGTATTTACACATGAACCGTGAGCGGGGTTACTGATTAAACTTTGAAGCGAGTCCGACGGTTAGCGCATTCTGCGACATCATAGAGTACTTTAATTACTTCGAGTTTTGCTCGAATTTAACGCATATCGCTGGTTCGAATAAATCAGTCGGGTATGCTAACCAATTTTTTATCTATTATTACAAAAACGCGGAATCCGCCAAAGCAGTGCCCAAGAAAGTTACATGAAAAGCGTTCGATTTTTTTTAAAAATTATTATCCTTTTATACTTTAAAACAAGATTTTTTTTGATTTTTTGATTTTTCACACGTATTCAAATTTCATGCGGAAAAGAATTGTACCAAAAATATGTGTTTAACTGCATCGCAGATTACAACTCTACATTTGGCTCAAACACCGCTGCGTGCTATTTTACTCCGGTCAGGGATCATTAGAAAAATCTACAGAGAAAAGTTAAGCAATTCTAAAAGAGAAAGGCAAACACAATTTCGAAAATTAGGGCGAATTATTTAAGTAGCGACAAATTGGCTTGTTAACTTTGACATCCTCTGCTTTTGCTTTTTTTTTTAATCGCCCATAGTTTAATATATTTTTTCTTTTGTTTCTACCTCAATTTTTTTTAACGCCGACTATGTTTAATTTTGCATGCGACAAGTTCTAATTGTAACGCAACTGCACATTCCACAGAACAATAAACGCATTTTTTTAAACGACGATACCAGATTAGCAGCGTATTCAAAAAAACGTGAAAAAACCAAAAATTATTCGTACATAGTGTATTCTCGTATACGGAGTAAGTGATTATGTGCGTGTACACGTATAAGTGCGCATTTTTCATTATGTACAATAGAAGAGTTTACGCGTCTTTTTTTATGGTATTTAATCGACGTCTGTTCTCTATTTTACAGTTGGTATAAGGGGGAAACCAAAGGATGGTTTAACTACCGAAGAAATGCGTAAACTAATCGACAGGTCAGTAGTATAAAATTAACGGAAAATCGCATCGTCCGAATTAACCCGTCTACTAACTTCGTTAACATCACATCTCGGCCTATTATCTCTATTATAATCAGAAAGTTTCCACTGGTTTTTCGTTGCCCATCTATATATATATATATATATATATATATATATATATATATATATATGCATATATGATCAAACAGAAAAACGAATACCGAAATATTACCGGTTCAAAAGATCTCGCGATTGCACAAGTTTGCCGCAAGTGGCGAATTATCAAACCTTCCTGAGACTAATTTTCCAAAAACTTGTTGCTGTTATGTTTACACGGTGACGGAAATTTTAAAGCACTTCAGCGTAGTGTTAACAAACCTTTACGCGGTATTATAACAGCATCGCGTCAGTTGTAAAGTCAGATTTGTCCAATCCAGTAGATTGGTAAAAAAGCAGAAATGGAATCGATGCACTAGGTGTGGTGGCAAAGACGGAGAGCTGTGGAAAACAGTTGGCAAAATGGGACCGACGCTTGATGATCGATCTTAACATGAAAGACCTAAATCATCGCGAGTTCAGTAAATTCGTTTTGTTATTGTTGTCTAGCAAGCTGTGTGTGATTGTCGCGAACAAGTAATTGTTTTTTATAATCCGCTATTATTTCCTGTACTGGATCGCATCATCGACGCATAACGAAATTAATGTTTCGAAAGATTTATGAAAGTAATGCGCGTGGTTCTAACTGTTTTGTGCGCACGAACATCGGAGCAACCTCATCAAAAAAGAATTATCAACAGGTTCATACGCAGTTTTATGAGAAGGAAGATTGAGAAATGAAAAGATCACGTTTACAATAATCTGGCTAGTTTTATCTCCTACGTATGTGTTTAATGAAGTATTTAAATTTCGGTCAGTAACATTTTCTAGACATATATATAGAGACACTTTTTTCGGATCTCGATGACGGCGACAAATAAAAATTATCGAGAATACGAATATGGTGTCTTGTTAATGTGTTACCCACCTCTCGTCATCGTCATACAGTTTGCATGTCTCTGCTCGGAGTGAAGTCTTGCATAGATTTTCGTATAGACTTGCCATGAACCACCCCCCTTACATATGTGTAGGAATTACAGATTGCGACCAGTGCTCGGAATATATACGAAAAATCGTGTATACATTGTAAAATCGTAAAAGACAGATTCGTCGCAGCATTTCGACATTTTTAGACGATCACATGATACGATTCGTTCGTAAGAGTTTTTTTTCTTCTTGTGGTAAAGTAATACGGTAGACGCCGTTCTTACTCCGACCGCGGTATTTTAGTTGAAACCATTCGCAAGCTAATTGCACAACGCTGTCGAAGAGATAGCCTCAAAGAAAAAGTTCAATACGTAATCTCCACCGGAATACTTGGTCGTGGAATAAACATGATGAATGAGCTCGTCAGAAAACACGAAAATCGAACCAGATGAAATGCCCTCTGCAGAGACCGGACAGATTTACAATATACGCTCGTAAAAGAAAATCGGGCTTCGACCGCTTCAGTGGCTCTAGTTGTGTTGAGGTTTTGCACCGGAATTTTATGAAATATTAAGAAATTTAATGTAACACGACGAAGAAGGCTGATCGCGTTTCTCAAATTGTGTGAGCTCACGTAACTCTGCTATACTTTCTTGCTGTACGACAACAGTAGTGTAAGATAATCTAGTTTTGTGGTTGCATACTGGAGAAAAATTCTTAAATTTTCCAGCCGGTAATAACGGTGGTGCTCACCTTCTAGAGCTTGGAAATTCCTTAATAATAAAAAAAAAAAAAAAAAAAAAAAAATGCGATGATATCGAAAAAATATTGCTATACGTAATATTGAATTTTCCTCGGCTAAATAGATTACTTTTTCTTAATTTGAACTTTAAAAATCAAAAATTTAATGATAATGATCAACGGAAACTTTTTGATTATAAAAAATAAAGCTAGTTTATCGGTCTAACAGAAATAATACACCTTCTTTACTAGGACTCGCAAAACGGATAAAAAAAAAAACCCAAAAAAACGACAACAATTTTATTCTAAACTACATACAAGTATCGAAAACTTATTTTCTTCTTAAAATTACATGACAGAATTATTCAAAAAAGCATTTCACTGGCGTTTCCAAAAATCTAGCTCTTATAAATAATTCTTCATGTTGTTCACTCAATGCTCCATTTGAAATTGTTTCTACTGCAAAATCTACGCCCATCTTGTCATATCCACCAGAATGAATAAAAAATAAAAAAATTCTCATACGAAAACGCAATAAATTAGTAATAGCATGTAATATTTACACTATCATCAGCTCTTTCTTTGCAGTAGCAAACTTTTTTAGAAATACTTCTTATATGTCTGCTTTTTCGGCGCTACAAAAATCGAAGGTAAGATTACTTCTTTAAAAAGGGGGCAGTCGCCGTAGAAAAAAGCTATGCCAACAACCGACGATGATAAATAGAAATTTAAACGAAAAAATTATATCGCATGAAAGACAAAGGAACAATCACCAATGAAAAAACATCGTATGAACTGTATATTCGTAATTATAATGAGAAACGTTCACGATTAGTGTCAAAAATGAATTTTGTTATACACGCATTATAAAAAATTATTATCCGCGTATTTTGGTCCATAATAACGAGAAGGAGATACACACTGATCTTTGATATGTAAGATATTCCGTAATGTACAAGAGATTTTCATTGAATCTCTATCATGGTGGCCACTGAAATATAACTTTTATATTTCCGGTTTTCCCAGCCCAAATCCTTCTGTGATTTCCTCATTACTAGAATTGTGCAAAAAGAAGAATGTCATTTTTTTGTTACTACTGATAATGTTTGACCACCGCAACGTAATTTATGAACTTCGTAATTTATTATTCGGCAAAATAGATTACATGCATTCATTTTTCGATTCGAATGATTTTTTTGTTAGTAAAAATAGCAGTTTTGGCTATTTTTAATCCCCGCTATTTCCAGCTCGTAACGCAATTTTTACGGGCGGCTCAAAATCTGCTCCAGGTGTCGGAGCCGCTTTTATTCTTCCTGATACTATTATGGGTCCTTTCAACTTCCTATCTTTTCTTCTAACTTTTTAAATCCACGGTCATTTTATGTGCGATCTTTTGTATATCCTCAACAGATTAATCGAAATTCCTCTTATGCTCCGGCTTGAAAAGCGTTTTATTAGCCACCTCGTCGCCCTTCCCTAAAAACCCTAGTCGGATCCTATTATTATTCATTCCTTAATTTTTATAATTTATTAGCATTCCGATTTATCATCCCTTAACTGACTTGCTTTGGATTCCGGACAACTGCGGCACTGGCACGTTTAGCTGCAGAGTAAATGATCGTTTCATAGGCAGATTCCTCTCCCAAAGCCCTCTCTTTTATCGTTCTTACCGTGACTTTTGGCCTGATCTCTATCCGTCTCTTTTCTCCAACCCTAACTCCTTTTACCTTGCCCTACAACCCTCTGCACACCCTTCTTCCTGGTTTCATAATTTTCTCTGCTATCGGCCGTTCCGTTACATTTCTTTCATAGTGTTCGCATTCGCTTTAATCACAGTCCGCTTCCTGTTTTCGTTTTGATGTTGTTCAGTCCCCTTTATGACCCTTTCATCATCCTATCTTAAATTTGACCTGTAATGTAAATCACCTTCTATTCAAATGCTCATCTATCTCCTCGGAACGCGCAGTCCTTTATTCTGATTTGCTTCTTCGCCTTGGCCTCCCGACTCCTTACCATTCCTACTACATTCTTCTTCTTTAACAACTCCTTCTGTTGTTCCTGTGTTAACTGCCTTCATTTCTTCTATCTCTAATCGCTTCCTGATATAACCTGCCACTTCTTACATTTATCATTCTGCTAGTCCTTTGTATTGAATAAATGTCCCCTGTATTGACATGCCCAAAAAAAATAAATAAAAACTTTTTTCCTGGTTTTACTACAAAATTCCCGGCTTATTTTCCCCCGGTTTTTTCGGTTGAGTGATCACCACCTTGCCTATGTTGATTTGAGAAATTATTCTTGGATTGTATTAAGTTTTTACACATACATAGTCGAGAGCTATCGCAATAATTCGATAGCCTCAAAGTTCAGATTAAACGCGGTCAGGAAAATTTTTTGTGAAATAATTATTATTCTGTGTACAGTGTGATGGCCGATTTGGAACCCGTTTCTTCTCCAATACCATTCAGCTGAAATTAGGTCCTAAAAATTCTCACGCAGGAATACAACTGGCATAACAGATTGCAGCGGCGTTTGGCACTGCAACATCTGCAGACATTTTCAGAAAGGTGCGCCTAAAAGGTTCGGTAGCGTGTTCGAATAAAGTGAAAAACGTTAATATATAACTACTAGAAAAAGTTATCGAATAAAAAAATAATAATTTTAATAAAACGGGTTGAACGTTATCAGTGAAGAAGATGTTCTCGCAAATGTGTAATTATGAGTGAGATCACTGTGTGAATATAATTCAACCTCTTCAAGATGATGGCTTGCTGTTTAGTTGAGCGAAACTTTTCGTTAGATCACGACAGACAAATTATATAGAAAGATCGATAATCTACAGCTTAAAACGTGAAGAAAATTTTTTGTTGGGCGGTGGTGATAAACATGTTTCCCCCAAAAGATCGAGAAAGAATCTTTACATAAATATAATTTCAGATAAAACAAAAAAATTCTTTTATTAATTTCCAAGTACAAATTTAAACAGGTATTGGCTAACGGCTAGTTATAAATAAAAATGCACTGATGCCATAATATATGCTCCATCGTGAACAATCCGTATATTTAAAAGAAAAACTGCAATTCACAAAGTTTTATAAATGAAACATATGTGAATTAGCTCAAGCACGCTAAAGTGTTTCATTTTTAAAAAGTTAATCGTATTCGTGTTAACTAGCTTCATATTTTGGTAATGTAACAACATAATGTCGGTGACGGTAACTAGCTGCCGGCTTAACAGATTGATTAACAAAAGCAGTTTAGAGAAATTTTACGGGTCAGTGTGTCGACGACAATCAATTATGATTCTGATTCATCAAAGATCTTATGACTTTATAAAAACACCTGTTGAGGTGCTACAAACATACAATACCGGCAAATTCGTCGATAGTATTTACAAAGTTACATGTCCGATAAACTAGCATGCGTAAATCGGCATTCATCCGGATTCATTTAAAAATATCACGGCACTCTTAAACGCGATCAAAAGTCTAGTGTAAATGTTACGCACTATAATAGTTGTTAATATTGCTTTTGTCAGTAGCGACTGTAGTTAACTAGAGCTTGAAATACGTAGTATATATATAATTTTTTTTCCGCTCTTAGTTATATAACTGTTTTAATCGTAATACGTATGGAGTACGTTGTAGTAATGAAATTGTTTTATTTCTGTTTGATTACTTGCTGACCAACAATACAAAAGGAAATCGTAAGTTTCACGTAACCTTTAATTATTCGTAATTTTTCTGAATTATATTGTGTTTTTATTTATAATTTACCACCATCGCGATCCGTTTAAACTCGTTATCCGAGTAAAAGTTTAACCAAACGCATGCCTGAAAATCTCATGAGTGACCAGATGTGTAAGAAGTCGAAGTGAATTCATTTGTTCATCGATCGAACAGTGAAAAAATTAATAAAACTGTAAAATAAAAAGTTGGGAATAAATAAATTCGCAAAAAAAAATAAATAAAAAGAAAGACTTTTCAAAGTACTAAACCAACTGCGATTAAATTGGACAAAATGGCAGAAAATTTTTCAACCGATTTAGCACGTCGAATATATAAAATTAATAAATAAAAAAAAAAAAAAAAAGCAACAGTTTGAATGCCCCGCCTACCAAGTAATTGTTATTTTATTATTAACACGCTTTTATTAGCTTGATCTGTATGTAAGTGTGTGTAATATGTAAGTGAGTAATAAAATTTTACAAATCAATTTTCACTGACTTCCCGACGTCTGAATAATTTGAAAATTTACATACATATTCATTTTGGATGACAATTCAATAATTTCATAATTTTTTCCTAATGTCCTGACCAGGATCATCAGGTAAAAAAGAAAAGCAATAACCCCTTCTACAGGTTACAAACATAATCGGTAAGTGCAGTGTCCTTTATTTATCAAAAACTTCATATAGTTCGAAACTGATTTCATAGATATCGCTAATCATTTTCTTTACGCGCTTCTTATTTTATTAAACATGATAGTCGGACCGAGGACAAATCGGAGAAATTACAAGTCGAACATAAAAAGGCTATATATATTTGTGTGTTTGCATAGGAGAGAAGGAAACAGTCATCAAATAGCCGGATGGAAACAATTAGAGATTTTGCGGCGCTTTAGTGAGAATAAATGTTAAATAAAATTATAGTTTAAAAAAACACGCTTTTATAGCAATGTGAACTAAAAAGTAAAAAATAATTTTTAAATATAAAGATTCAACAGTGATGAAAATCTCCCAAGTCGATATATTTTAAGTTTTTCTGATAAGCTCAAAATGAGAATAAAGTAATTCACAACAAATTAACTTTAATGTAAAAGAAAACGTGGAGTGCTTACTATATTTAATAAATTAAATCGACCTACAAATAGTTAAAAAATAAAAGAAAAAGTATAAACAATTGATATCAAAAGCACCCCCCACGCTTTCTTTTACATTAAAGTTAACATTTGTTGTGAATTACTTTATTCTCATTTTGAGCTTATTAGAAAAACTTAAAATATATCGACTCGGGAGATTTTCATCACTGTTGAATCTTTATATTTAAAAATTATTTTTTACTTTTTAGTTCACATTGCTATAAAAGCGTGATTTTTTTTTAGTATTTTTAAACTATAATTTTATTCTATTCTTTCAAAACTTTTCGTTATTTTCATATCCCTTACTCGTGCTTCTCATATTCCCTTTTATTTCCTTCTACTTCCGTTATTCACGCACTCGAATTATTTTTATTCTTCAAACATTTTAAAATACTTTTGTTGTTCTTCTTTCTGAAATGTGTTCTCGTTGATGAATTCACCGGAGAAGGAAAAAAAATATAAATTTTTAACAATTCGCTTTAGAAAAACATTCCACGCTGAATTATTAAATTCAAACCGAGAAAATAAGAAAAATTTTATCGGGGAAGAGATGGAGATAGCGAAATGTAAATATCTACAAAAACCGAAAGATGACGTGAAGAAGGAGATAATAAAAAAAAGTCACGCTAGCAATACAGAAAAACTTTATTCGAAAAAAAATTTATACAATTTTACTTTCATATAAATGAGAAATGTTTATTAATATTTTTAAAATTCTGTTTTTTTAAAAGTAAAAAATGTTCACTGATAATTACTTTGCTTTCTGCAACGGTGCGCCAAACGTATAATAAATGCGTTGCTCACCCGGTGATGTGTGGAGCCGAAACGGTCTGCTACTGTTTTCTTTAGTAATGGAACGCGTTCCTGAAATTATTATGTTAAAAGTTTATTACTCCGGTATTACTACTTCGCGATTATAAAAAATTCTTAAATTTTAGTTATTAGCCGGGAGGTTTCGGAATTACTTTGTTTTTATCAATTACTCCCCATCTTTTTTTTTAAATATATAAAAATTTTAATTTCATCTGTGTGAACATTTTTCTATATTTCGATGTTTATGCACAAATTTAGCCTGACAAAAAGAAAAAATAAAAAAAGTGCAACTAAAAAAAAAACTACCGCCATATGACAAACTGCTCTATGTTCTCCTCTTAATAAATCGAAAGAAAAAAAATTTAAGAGGGCGACTACTAGAGCACAGGAAAATTTAAAAAGTATCGAATCGCGAAATATGGGTACATAGATCCTCTATGAACCTCTCACTCCATAGGCCAGCTATACTTAACACATTTTTCGTAACACTTTAGTCAACATGTCGTGCAATTCCAATTTCTTAACAAATGATTTCTTTCAATTCCCGAATAGAGTTTTAGCTTATTCTACTGTTACTTTCAAAAACCCCCGCGGAAATAAATCTAACGAAATTTAAAAAAAAAAAAAAAAAAAAAAAACTAGAAAAGTAATGAAACGATCAAGAAATGTTTGAAGTCTGCATTGTCATTGTTCTCATTTTAGGCTTTACAAAATTCTATTTTTTTTTTTTTTTTTTTTGCGGATGGGGCGTCGTCAACTACGGACATTAACTCAGCGCAAGTGAGGTTTTTGAAATTGTCAATGTGCGACAGCGGGAATCGAACTAGGTCCTGATCTAGCGAAACGCAATTAACTAACCAACTACATGACGGTAGATGGTTAGAGTTTTTTTATGACCTTTCTATGGAGCACCAGCATAAATTATCTTGAAATCCCGTCTCTTATGAAACGTATGAGGTGACTTTGGTTTATTTTTTTGTCAGAATTTTTCGGAGCTAACTGGTTTATTATTCGGAAAGTAAAATCAAAGACTTTATTCTACGTACATTTTTCTCTCGCCTCAGTTTCTCGCACAGTCTCCTTCCTTCTTCTCTAAATCGCTTTTCCTTGGCTACACCTAATTATCCATTAGATCCTGAAGCTTCTTATTATGTTTGTAACGCAGATCAAGATGTTCTTCGAGTGTTCTGGTTTATCCCGCGAGCGTGAGTTACTTTATTCTCAACTTTTGAAGCTTGGTCTTCCTGCTCCTTTCAACGCCTCCTATGTTCTCTCTCTGCCTATTTCCTCAGCTGTTCTATGTTCCTTGGTTCCATTGCCGGTAAAATAAAAATATAGCTTCTACTCTTAATCCATCTCTTCCATTTTGCTGGACTAATTGCTCTTCGGTAACAAACACAAGAAACAAAATCATTTTTCCGTTATACATTTCATACACCTCTGCATATAACGGTTAAAACCTCCGCTGATAGTTGTTCAAAAACAGAATAGTTACGTGACTCTTCTGACTTTATATAATAATAACAAAACAGTTAAAAGTTTTTTATGTTAAAAAAAAAAAACAATAAAATTTACACCGATAGCCACTGAAATGTAATTTTTAAATTCCCTGTTTTCCACTGTCCAAATCTTCCCAATTTCCTGATTACTAGAACTGTACAAAAAAAAAAAAAAAAAAAATGTAATTTTTTTCGTTACTCCGCCGCAGTGTATTTTATATGGATCAAACAGAACTTGGTAAAATTTATTCTTGAGCGTGAAGTACATTAAAAAATGCATTCATTATTCATTTCAAATGATTTTTTTTTTCTATTAAGAATATCGTTTTCGGCTATTTTTACTTTTTTCTCGGTTTTACCACAAAATTCCCAGCTTATTCTTGATTTTGTCGGTTAGGTGTGGCCATCCTGCAAAGATATACTTAAAAAAAAAAAAAAAAAAAGTTTAATTTTTTCTAAGGATCATTTTTCTGCTAATGATAAGCATAAAATGATTGTTAAACCCGATTCTCTGCAATTTCGGATAGTTTAAGCAAACAAATAAGCTAGCTTATAATCAACATGGATGATATACGTCTAATTTTGTTAACTGACAAATAAAATACTCGCCTCACACACGCGAAACCACGTGTAAAATGGGCACGGAGCGATCGTGACGTGGGGGAGGGCTGTTTTTAAACTCAGTATCGTATACAAATTTTTTTGAGTATATTGATCTTAAAATTTTCAACGAAAATATTTCATATTCAATAAAAAACAGAGTTAGTTTCGGAATTTAAATAAATTACAAAATACAAT
Source organism: Icerya purchasi (assembly GCA_039619475.1). Classification (NCBI taxonomy): domain Eukaryota; kingdom Metazoa; phylum Arthropoda; class Insecta; order Hemiptera; family Monophlebidae; genus Icerya; species Icerya purchasi. Next base: position 171,630,909 of record CM077116.1, on the reverse strand, counting down.
TCATTTAACAATTCACTTAGACGCGAGAATATCCGAAACATGCCGATTTTTACGAAATATTATCTGATAAATTTATATTTTATGATGACCCTTTTTTAATGACTTCAACGAATTGCATTCTATCCGGTATAAAATTTTTTTCCATAATTCTCTTGAAAGTGCTTTAAGGTGGTCCATTCGGGTATGTGTACGAAAAAAATGCGCTGTTGATTTAATAGCTTATTTAACTGGTAACTGATTTCAATTAATTCGACGATTATTGAATTCGTTATAGAAACGAAGCAGGACACATCCAAAACGGAGGGTTCACAGCCTACAATACTATGGCAGTGTAATCTTTGAACTGGAAGATCGGAAGACGAACACATCTGCCGACTGGACTTGTGCAAGAGACCGGGCGAATCACACACTATCGATTTCTTCTCTAATTTATAAATCGAAGTTTATCTTTTCTCGTAATTAATTAATAATCGCTTAAGAATTTATTATACGACGACGGTAATCTCTATCATCATCGAATTTTTAATTTATTTTTTTATTCGCTTTTGACGCATTTAATCTGTTTTTCATTACTTTTACTCTACTTATTTAAGCTTTTTCGTTTTTTCATGTGTGAGAAGTTCTTTGACGATTGTGACACGCAGGTTGTATTTCATTTTTTTCCCCTCGTATTTTTAATGTTTTTCGTCTTTTATCGATTATTTATTATTATTATTATTATTATTATTACTATTACGATTACTTTAAGTATTATTTTAAAATTAACAATTTATTATTTCGTTGCGCCCAAAAAAAAAAAAAAATAGTCATTAATTTATTTAGTTTTTTAAATGGTAAATTATTATGGTTAAGTTAAATTTGTTCGCGAATAATTAAAACTTCATCGACTCATTACTGATATAACAACAACACTATTTCCTTATACTCGGAATACGACTTGAATCTGAATTTCAGTTTTTATCGGCATCGGCGAAAAATATCATCATTTTGATTTCAATTATACACATACGATTATCAGCCAAACACGAAATGGAAATCGTTAGAAAAATGTAAAACGTTAAACACGATCAGATTTAAACAACAACTGATTCGATTTCGCTTGTTCCTTTCTATTTTTAATTTTTACTTATTTATTTATTTGTCGTGAAATGTTGCCAGACCACTTGGACTTTTAAAGTAATATTTTTTCATTGTTTTAATAGAACTTACGCGCTGCTGTCTGTCTGTACCCGTAAATACAGAAAATGTAATAATAATATATGTTACAATGATTTATAATTAAAGAAGATTCTGTGCATACTTAACGAAAAAAATTCACGGAAACATTTTATCAAAAACTACATCTAAAAGAAATAGTAAAAATTTTATACAACAAATTATCTGGCAACTAGATAGTTATAAGTAACCCCCTCCAAAAAAAAAAAAAAAATAAATAAATAAAAAAATAAAAATGCCGAAATAAATATTTTCTACTTCATGTTTATTTGCGTATTACCTCTTATTATCACTATTGTTATTGTTATTATTAATTATTATTATTATTAATATTATTGTTATCGTTATTATTATTATTATTATTATTATTATTAAATGAACTTTCATTTTGTAATTTTGATTTTTTTTTTATAAAATGCCATTTTAGTGATACAGTTTGATCGTTTTACTACGCATTCAAATTTAATCTTTACATTTTTAATGTCGTATATATATATATATTTTTTTTTTTTTTTTAATTTTAATATTTTTCCAGTTTATTACAATTTGCTTTCTGTAATAAAAATTTATTTCGGCACGCGGATTTGTTTTCATTCTTTGCTTATTCTTAAGTGGAGAAAATCAGAGGGGGAAGCTCGCAAAGGAACATGTCTCCTAGATAACTGGAACGGAAACAATTTCGACCGCCGCCGGTCCATTGCACCGTCAATAACTGACTCTCATGATGAATTATCGTTCCCGGGATAACTGTGAAACAGGCGAACATGGTTTGAAATTTTTTTTGAGATTATTACTTGAAAACAATAGTTATATTTTTAAACAAAGTTTTTTGATATATTTTCTTTGTGTTTGGTTCAAATAACGGCTAAAACGGTTTGCCTTTTTTAACATTCTAATTTGGATTTTCGAAGCAGGTTGCGCTGCATTTATACTAAATACGTTAGCCCCATTTTAGATGAATCGAAAATGACCCTTTGTAACACACCAGTTGATAAATAGTACGGAATAAAAAAAAAAAAAAGAAAAAAGAGTAAAACAGAACTTTTCGCGCGTAAAATTTCCTGAATGAAGAGAAAAGTACTACCCGAAACTTTTGTAGTACATTGTGACGTGGATATCGGTTTTTCGTATGGTAAGTAGAGTATTTTAATTCATACCTGTTTGCTAGAAAAAAAATTATTTCAACTAACGCGTATTTACCAAACAGCAAACGAAATAAATAGAAATATATTATTTATCCTCAGAAACGTTTTCGGACAAGGCCCATCTTCAATTGGAACACAGGTGGTGCAAAACCCCGACTATTTGTTGCGAAGAAATTACAACAATTTAAAACACGAACATAGAATGGAAATATTTCGCAAACGAAAAGCTAAATCATGCTGAAAATTATTAAACAGACTATACCATATTTATTGTTACACGTCATTTGGGTGTTCTGTGTTCGTATTGTTGTTTTTCCAGCCGAAGGTAGGCGCGATAGGCTTTTCCCTAGAAACTTTCCGAGCTTAAATATATATTTCTAATTGTCGCTTTCATGTTTGGTAAATGCGTGTGTTATTTCAAATAACTGTTTTGTTTTAGTAAAAACATAGACTGATACTGTTGACCGCAAGTTGAATAAAATGTTTTTCCATAGTGTAAATATATCAAAAAAAGGAGTCATTATTGCGTTACGTTGAACTGGTTGTTATTTCTCGCGTTGAGGTTTTGTGCTTTCTCGTATTTATCTCACTCTCGTGAAATATATTAAGTTAGTTAAGTGTTGTAATTCCCGATATTCGGGAACGAACAGTTTTATGCTTCGTTCACCGAAACTCAGCCGTCGGTGGGACAAAGAAGAAAACTCCGTAAATGCAGATGATAAATTCCCGCTGCTGCAGTCATCTCGTACCGGCATTACAAACAGCTCAGGTGATAACGATCTTAATTATCTATCTAACAATAACAATATTGTAAGTGATGACGATATTACTAATAACGGTTGCGGTAATAACACATCTTTATCTGTTCAAGCAAAATCGAGTATAGATAATCATAGACACACTTATACACCAATCTTATCACCTCCGTCTATGGACGTTGTAGTTGTAAATGATACACTAAATACTCAGCCAAATAAACATCCGTGGCACATAGTCAAAAATAAAAGGAAAAGAAAAAAACAAAACACAACAAGTAGTTCTTCTTCTGAGAATACTACTGATAATTAATACAGAAGTGCTAATAGATTTGCACTTCTCACAGTAGATAATGATACTGATAATCAACATGTTCAAATGACAAAAATAATGATGATAGTGGAACTGAACCGAAGCCACCTACAATTACCGTGTATGGCGTGGCTAACTACCCTCAAATGTTAACCGATATAAACAATATTGTGCCTCCTAACTCTTACACCTGTAAGTCACTCGCAGATAATCGAGTGCAAATTAAAACAAACAATTCCGACAATTACCCTTTTGCTAGTTAGATACTTCCGAGAAGAAGGAATAGAACATCACACTTATCAGATGAAATCTGAAAGAAGCTTTCGTGTAGTAATTCGTCACCTACACCATTCCATCGACACCGACGATATTAAAATGGCTATTGAAGAACTAGGCCATAAAGTGCGACATATAAGTAATGTTAGACATAGAGCGAGTAAATTACCCCTTTCTCTATTTTTTGTGGACCTAGAACCGCAGGATAATAATAGTGATATATATAAATTACAAACATTACTCCAAATGAAAATTAAAGTGGAAGCGCCAAGAAAGAAAAATATAATTCCGCAGTGTTTTCGTTGTCAGCAATACGGTCACACTAAGACTTATTGTGGAAGAGCATATGTATGTGTTAAATGCGGTGGATGTCATGATACTGTTCACTGTAAAAAGAAACGCGATGAACCACCAGTATGCGCCAACTGCCAAGGAAACCACCCCTCCAATTATAAAGGGTGCCTAATCTACAGGAAACTTCAGCAAGTACGATTTAAGAAGTCAGCAAAAACAGTCAATAATATTTCAAATCTAAATCATCAAATATTCCCTGGATATTGGCCTAATTTAGGCAAATCAGAATCAAAGGATGCACACAGACCAAGCACCGCAAAAACCAACATATTCACAAATAACAAGACAGCAGAACACTCAAAACTCATCTGATTTTGTTACTAATTTACAAATTACAAATATGTTGCAAACATTCATGACAGAAATAAAAGATCTACTTAAAGACATAATGCATCAGCAATCTCAGTTACTAAATGGTGTAATCCAAACCATCATGACAGTAGCAACTAATCAGAAATGAAAAATTTAAAAATTGTTACATGGAATGCCAATGGTATTCTAAACCATACAAATGAAATTCAAATGTATATTACGCAATCCACAATGTAGATATATTATTAATTTCAGAGACACACTTAATAAGCTCTAGATTTGCTAATTTCCTGGGATATGACTCATATTTCACTAACCACCCCGTTGGCACTGCACACGGTGGCACAGGAGTTATAATAAAAAAAAAGTATCAAACATCATGTACTAAGGAAATATGAGCATAATTACCTACAAGCCACAACTGTAGTCATAGACAGAAAGGAAAAAAGTAATATTATCATCTCAGCGATTTATTGCCCTACAAGACACATTATCACTAAAGCGCAGTTTAATGAATTCTTAAAGACGCTAGGTGACGCGTATATAATTGGAGGAGACTTTAATGCAAAAAACATTTATTTTGGATCAAGATTAACTGTCCCCCGAGGTAAACAGTTAAAACAGGTCTTTGATGAAAACAGGTGCACGGTATACTCCACGGGGTCTCCAACATACTGGCCTACTGATCCGTGTAAGGTTCCGGACTTACTAGATTTTTTTGTGGTTAAAGGACTGCCAACAAACTACATTGATACGTGTAATAATAGTAGCCTATCATCCGACCACACACCAGTGGTACTCACCATAAGCGAAAAAATTATAAGGAAAACATGCAGACCGAAATTATACAACAAACAAACAGATTGGGATCAATTTCGTGAAATATTAGAAAATAGGATAAATTTAAAAATCCCTCTCAAGACCACGGATCATATAGAACTAGCAGCGGAATACTTCACAAAAATTAGTACAAGAAGCGGCTTGGACAGCCACGCCAAATAATAGTATACATCAACCAGTTATATTCTATCCTGCAGAAATTAAGAAAGAAGTAGCTTTAAAACGAAAACTAAGGAAAATATGGCAAACACATCGCAACCCAATACACACAAAACCAGGCTAAATAATCAAACAAAACGTGTTAAGCATTTATTACAAAACTTAAAAAATAAATCATTTAAAGATTATTTGATAAATTTGTCACCTCTTCAACAAAATAATTACTCTCTCTGGAAAGCAGCAAAAAGATTAAAAAGACCAACAGAAATATCACATCCGATAAGAAACTTAAATGGAAAATGGACTCGATGTGATCAAGAAAAGGCAGAAGAATTTGGTGACTACTTAGCTAATGTATTTCAACCTCACTCTGGAACAGATTGTTTACCGTCACTCCTGTGTAACATAAATCAAAGCAACAATATTAAAATTACATCTGCTGGCGAAATCAAATCAATAATCAAAACTATGAACCCAAATAAGGCTCCTGGGTATGACTTAATAACTTCAAAAATACCAAAAGAGTTACCACAGAAAGGATTAATTCTGTTGACCTACATTTTTAATGCTATAATTCGTATAAGATATTTTCCTCTTCAGCTTAAATTTTCACAAGTTGTTATGATCAAAAAACCCCAAAAGCCTGCTGAAGAACTTGCATCGTATCGTCCAATAGCACTACTTCCTGTTCTGTCAAAATTATATGAAAAACTATTACTAAAAAGAATGAAGCCATTCTTAAACGACAGAAATTTGATACCAGAGCACCAGTTTGGATTTCGAACGGGACATGGTACTATAGAGCAAATACATCGCATAGTCAACATAATAGAAGAATCCTTAGAAACCAAAAAAGTATGTGATGCTGTATTCCTTGATATTAAACAAGCGTTCGACAAAGTATGGCATGAGGGATTACTGCATAAAATTCACTGCAACCTCCCGTATAAACTCTTTGAGTTATTAAAATCCTATTTAAGTGAAAGGTATTTTTCTGTTAAATACGGGGAAGCAGAATCGGAGCTCCACCAGATCCAAGCAGGTGTGCCGCAGGGCAGTATACTGGGACCAGTACTATACTTAATATACACTTCCGATATTCCTGTTCCAGATGAAACAGAAATGGCCACTTTTGCAGATGACACTGCAATTTTATGTACAGGCACCTCAGTAGAAACTATCAATAATAATCTGCAATCAGCTGTCAATAGTTTGTCAACATGGTTCAAACGAAAGCGTATAGTGATCAATGAGGATAAATCTGCGCGTATAACGTTTACAAATAAGAAGAACTGTAATATATCGGATATTTATATTAACAGTAAGGTTATACCTATTAAAGAAACTGTAAAATACCTCGGAATTCACTTAGATAAAAAATTAACTTGGAAGACACACATAGAAAAGAAAAGGAATGAAATGAACTTGAAATATAGAGAAACCTACTGTGGCTTTTGCGAAGGAAATCAGAACTGTCCCTGGAAAACAAAGTACTACTATATAAACAAATATTGAAACCAATCTGGACATACGGATGTCAACTCTGGGGATGTGCTAAGCCGAATAACATTGCGCAGATACAACGTTTCCAAAATAAAATCCTGAGAGAAATTACAGATGCCCCGTGGTACATTACCAATCATACATTACATACAGATCTGCATATAAGTACAATCAGTGAAGAAATCAAAAAAGTTGCAAAACTGTACGGTCGAAAATTAGGACGCCACAAAAATAGCCTGGCCGTTGCATTACTAGATAATTCCAATGAAATCAGACGCTTGAAGCGGATGAAGCCAACGGACTTACTATAGGGTTCAAATATATTAAGCCGGATACCAGATGAAACTCATATCGTTGCATAGGAGTTTCCACAAATTATCAACACTTACACGCCAAGTGCTAGATAGCCCACAAGGCTAGTCGCACACTCGCGGAAGAAAAATAAAAAAAAAAAAAAAAAAAAAAAAAATTATTGCGTTACGCATTTTCGCGTGACACATTTCTATACATGGCGCACGAATTTTGCGCAATGATCCCTCCGGACCTTGAGACGCGTACCCATGTCGAAAAAGTTAGGGCATCGCAGTATTTTTAAAAACAAGTAAAAAAAGTACCGAAAAAACATATATCGCCGTTAAAATTCAATTTGCGGGACCGAGATTTCCAAATATGTAGTAATTTTTCCGAATATGCCAGTTGATAAGTAACAAAACACCCCCTCCCCTTTTGAGTTATTCTACTGTCTCAATTTTAATTCAACTGCAGGCGCGTCAGAGTCGTTAAAAACGACTGATGATATTCTACAGAGAATTTAGTTTCGAAAAAAAGCTTAATAATAAAAGAGCGGCCATAATATATATAAAGGTGCGTAAGACAATGTGTCGTTTCCGAGCGAGCAGAATCCTATTAAAGTATAATAACCTTACATCGAGCCAGTGATATATTATTTTTCTACCGTACTTATCCGCGGGCGGCGCCGTTAAAATGACCACTCTGTGTTATTTTACATGAAACAGAGCCGCCACCACACCCACACCGGTTTAGTCTACACTACGGATGAATCCAGTGGGGGGTTTTGAGGGACAATGCCCCCCCCACCGCCCAAAAAAAAAACAACAACTTAATACTGTTTAAGAATGCGGCAATTTCATAGGAAATAAAATTATTTTTATTGGCTCTATTTACAGTTATGTCAAAAGTTGCTACCAAAACATTTTGAAATGGTTCGATTAGTCGTTATTTTTAAATTTCAAAATTATGAGATTTATTTTTGACAAAAAAATGAAACTTGGTAAAATAACAATAAAAAAAAAAAAAAAAAATGATCTTTTAAAATTTGACTTTTTGCTTGTTATTCTATGAAAAAACCGATATTCTTTCATTGCAAATGTGCGAAATATGTGAAATACCAGCGAGCTAAAAAAATTACTCGCTGCAGTTGGTATTTTTTGTCAGCCTTAAGAGGGGAAATATCACGAATCACGTCGATCCGTTTATCATTAATATCAATAAATTGTGTTTAAAAGTTTCTCTTTTCGGTTTTCATTTATTCATTTTTTTTTAAAGGGACATGATCTATTGATAACTTAATTTCTGTTTCTGTTGCGTTTTTCTTGTTTTTTATTTCCAAGAAAAGTCCCCATTTAAAACAGCTGAAACACCACATGGCGTATTCGTTTATTATAAAAAGATAATGAACCCATTAGAATGTTTTTACACAATATGATGTTCTTTAATGCTACAATTAGAATTAATCATTTTAAAACTAATTGAGAAAACATTGTTGTTTATAATCGGGGTTATTTTAGTTGAAATTTATCGTTCACACTTATATTTTCATTATTTTAACTTACGTAATAAATCATGTTTTACATATTCGGTTTTATTCCGGAATATCCCAAAAAAAAATTCTCAGTAAAAATATAAAAAAAATCTCTGCCCCTCCCCAGAATCAGATTCCTGAATTCATCGCTGGTCTACACAGGTATATTTCCGGAGATAGAATGGGTGTACAACAGCATCGTCGAAAAATCTTTAAATTGCTCTTTATAATTCTCCTTATTTTTTTAACACTTTTTTTAATATACGTGAGGAAAAAATCAATAAAATATGGTGAAATATTTGCATACGCAAATGACATCGCGTGTTAACTGCAGACAAAAACATCGCTAATGCGAAGAGGCAACTTCAGAACGATTTAAACAACCTGAATTTATGGTTACATGACAAAGGACTCCAAATAAATGCAGAAAAAACCAAACTACTATCGATCAAATCAAGTAATACCACTATCCCCGCCATACAGAATTAATATAAAATGTCACACTTCAAATTGCATACATACATGTCAGTGCAACATTAATGAAACTGTAAACAATTATAAATATTTCGAGTAGAAGCAGATAATCACCTTAATTGGAGGGACCGTGTAAATGACCTGAGCATAAAGATTCGGAAAACAATTCCGCTGTTATATAAACTAAAAATGTATGTATCATCCAAAAAAAGCTAAGTTATTAATATATACACAATGCACTATGCCAATCACATTTAAATTATGCAACAATAGCTTAGGGAAAGCAAATAAAACTAATATGAAACATATATTAACTACCTTCAAAAAAAATGCTCGACTATCTTAATGGGAAATCATGCAGAACGTAAATATGCAGATAGGAACCTGTTAATAAAAAAATAATATTCCGAATCCCAAATCATATCTACACTACTTGGTTATAATGGAATGATTAAACAAGGAAATTGAAATATAAAAATGACGAAGAAATGTGTAAATATTAATAAATATATATATATATTTTCAAAAAAAAAAAAAAAAAATCCATAAACTTATAATATCAGGGAATTCGTCATTAGAAAAACCCGTAAACTCAGTAACTTAAACAAGCACAAGGAAAATATTAAAATAAATATACAATGTAAACTACTAAACATATTACCAAAAGATATTAAACAACTACAGAGCCAAATAAAAAGTCATCCAAAATAGAAATAAAAAAATGGGTTATGAATAAAAATATTAAAAGTTAATAAAACAATTATGTTCTTACTATCGAGTATATGTATTAAGTGTCGATAATTCTCATAATATCAATCTCCTCACCACTTCAGCTCATTCCAAACTTAACTCGTATTCCTTCTCATTCTCAAATCCAGATTCTTTCTATCTCTTTATCTAGCCTAATCTACCGTCTTATCCATGGTTTTTCAATTTTCCCTCCATGCGGCGTTCAACTCTGCAATCTGTCGCTTACGCTTTGGGCACAGTTTGCTTCTCCTGCTTCCTTATTTCGCTTCTCTCTAGTCCCATCTCCTCTCTGTCCCCCGCATCCTTCCTCTCCAAACTTTGTAGGTGACACTAATCACAATTTGTTTGAGTGCACCTGTATCGCTTCCGAACATTCTTCCTTTTACTATTCTCTTCTGTCAATTGGTCTTCCAACTCCGTATTGTGCATCTTTTGTTTTCTCCTTGCCATCACCCTCGATCATTTCAGCACTCTTGAGTCTTTCCTATCCTCCGTATCTGATTCCGCTTCTCATCCTTTTCCCTTTTTTTGAGCCAATGTCTTTTTTCGACGAACCCAACAAAATAAAATAAAAAATAAATAAATAAAAAAAGAAAGTATTGATAATAGTAATTGTGTCAGATATGTGAATGTATGCGGTTATGAAAGGATATAAGGGTATTATTATACTAGGAAAATGTTGCACGTACTTTTTATTCTTTGTTGTAAAAGAATTTTTAGGGTAAGTTTAGATAATATTTTACGTAATAACAATAATAAAAGGTTAAGATAATCATCACCATTACGAAAACTGGATACATGGAATATCGAAATAAAACGAATCGTTAGCAGTACTGATAACTGGTAATATGTCTCCGAATTCGTTTAAGTGTAAGTAACATTGTTTTACATTTACTAATAAAGAAGGGAGGCATGTATTTTTATTAAAATTAAACATACGAGTACCTAATTAAAATTTTTCCTTTTTATACTTATTTATTACTGAATATTCACCTACTTGAATTATGACATACACTTACGTTCTGAGATTTATCTAAATTGATTATGCAATATTTGTAAAAGTTCGGATTACATGTGATTTTAGAAGTGTTCCATAATTCGGAATTTTCACTAATTCGCACCGACTTTGGTCCGCATTAGGTCGAATTAGCGGGGTTTTACTGTACTGTACTTTAAAAACTGCATCTGGACAACAAATTCTATTTTTTGATCTTAAAAAATGGATTCCAAATAATAATTGCAAACTCTAACATTGAGCGGACTAAACAGTTATACAATATGACTAATGTATCTTCAACAACATAGTTTTTACAATTTCTGAACAAAAAACCCAACATCCGTCTTGCCTCACTAATCGTATGTAATAAATGAGCATTGAATGCGAGTTTGGAATAAAAAATGACCTCTAAATGCCGAATTTCATTTTTAGTTTCTAGGTAGAGGCGTCCCTTAAGGACATTTAGAGGAGGGATTATATAATTACGTAAAATCTGCGGTAAGCAGATTTGAGAAATACCCCTTTTGTTTCATAAAAAAAATCAAAGAGCGACCTTTATAGAAATTCATAAAAATGTATTTTAAAAATACATGATTATTACAATTTTTAATTTAACTTCTGTTTTACTTTTAGGGGTGAAAAATAAAACAAAATTATAAAATTCTAACTAAAATAATAGTAGTTTAGAAATAGTAAGAAAGATAGTATTTTTATTAGATTTTACTTCTTTTTTATTTTTATTAGTAATCCGATCCGAATCCTTTGTTCATGAGCCAGTAAAAACAATATATACATTTCTCATTGAACTACTGTTTTTAATTAAAATTAAAAAATAAAAATTAAAAATAAACAAAAATGGCAAAAGATCGACGGCAGTTGTGTTTAAAATAGAATAAAAAAGGAACATTAATAGTTTTACTAGAAAATAGTATTAACTATTAATTATTATAAAATCCGTAGGTAAAATTCATACAAATCTTTTATAACATAAATTAAGTTTCTTTGTTATAACAAATTTTTTCATAAAAGCTTTGGTTCTTTAGGAGCAACACCCTCCCACCTCGTGGATCCGCCGCTGCTTATACTGTAAGTTGCTTTTTCATTTGTGCATAAATTTTTTTTTTTTAAATGTTCTCAAAAATTTTGCCTGATAATGGAAGAATGCTAATAATAGACCTATAGTTGGTAATGTCACTCAATTTAACATCTTTTGGAATTGGTGTAAATCCCTTAATTTCACAATTGAAAATAATACCAGGCAAATCGTTATTATTATTTCGTTTTTCAATAATATACTTCCAAAACGGGCGTACCGGTTTTGCGAGCCAAATTCTCTTTATTTTGACATGATTGATGACTCTCTTTAAATGACGAAAATGATTTTACGAACAAGACGTAAACTTTTCTCTGGCAACAACGCATCTTTTTATCGCTATACCAAATTGTAGATGAAATTGGAAACTGGCGAGCAATTTTAAGAAATGATCATTCAGCATATTGCGCCAACTGAAAGCAGTTCGAGTTTCGCCGAAAACACATTCTACACATAAACATAATACTTTCACAAACTGATGTCCCCACTTATCCGACCACATAGAGGAAAACGATCATTGTTTCGTAAATAGGCATGTAATTTTTTTAAATTCACGCAAAATCCCACGATATCAAGATAAAGATCTATTTATTCCGTTTAGTTATACATACGCGGTGATAACTTCACCATGCATTTCATACGCCGTTAATTTTATTGGTATTATATTATATTAGATTAATTGAGTTAAATGGATTTAAATATTGTTTTAAGCAGTAGTCAGAATGTAAATTTAGTACGTGGTAATTACGAATAAAAAAATCGTGATAATAGAAATAACGTAACAGTTAAAAATTAGGCATGTACTGCGAGCAAATTTTGTTGTTCCGAGTTTGGAAATAAACGCAGAGATGACCAAAAATATTTTTTTGTTCTTGTTATTCATTTCATTTATTTCGTCTTTATTTTGCAGTCGGCGTCGGATTCAAGTTGCAACAATAATTAAAAACTTATTAATGAGCACATATAAACAGTATTCCCCGCCCGGAAGGACTGGTAATCCCCAGGGTAAGTATACTAATACTTCCGCACGCGTTTCCCAAAAAATAAAAAACAAAAATAGTTTGGAAAAAAATTAAATTAAATCGGTCAACAACAATATTTTGTCAGCCACAAATAAAAAAACAAACAGTAGTAAATTTAGGCACCCTGAATGTAAGATCTTTACTCAAACCCGAGAATTTCACAGAACTCAAAAACGCTTTTATAAAGTCCGGGTTAAACGTATTAGGTATATCCAAAATCCGTAGAGAAGGGGAGAAAATTCAAATAACTAAAAAGGGTAATTTGTTCCACTACATAGGAAGTAGCGGAGGACAAAAAGGGGTGAGTTTTTTAATTAGTACAAGTTGTATAAAGGCAGTGAAGGAGATAAAAGGTATTTTGGATAGAATTTCAATCCTAAGACTGGAAGTCAAAGAAATTAATATAACAGGCATACAAATTTATGCGCCTACGACTGCGTCGGATGTGGAAAGATTCTACGAAACGGTGGAAGAAATTACCCAGAACAAATTTGAAAGGAAAAGAAAACAAAATATTTCTGATGGGAGATTGAAATAGCCAAATAGGTCTAAGACAAGAAAACGAATTCGAAACACCGGGAAAATTTGGTTACGGAAAACGTAACAGAAGAGGCTGGAGACTCATAAGGTTTTGTCAAGAGTTTAGATTGAAAGTATTAAATAGTTTTTTTTTTTTTTTTTTTTGAAAAAAAGAGAAGGAAAAATATTGTCATGGAATGCTCCCAATCAGGACTATAAAACGTTAATACACACCTATAAACAATAATTCAGTAATCAATTTGAATTCCACTCTGACCACAGACTACTCAGCATAGGATTAAGGATGCGGTGCCCAAAAAACCAGAAAAGGAAATAAATCCGCATAAATTTAACGAATTCATAAAGAGCAAGCTGGATAAAATAAATCACGATAACATAAATATAGACACGGTGAATACAAGAAAATATTGGAAATATTAAATTTGGGGCCATATGTAATTCACAAGAAACTAAAATAAACGGAATGAACACAAAAATAGGGGTCAACAAAATGAAAGAAGAAATAGCAGACTTAATAGCCAAAAGAAACGCCCTTTTGAGAACCGAAAGCAAAACTAAAACAGAAAAAGTAGAACTTAACATGGTCTCCAAACTAATTCATAATAAAATTAGACACAAAAACTGTAATAAAAAAACGAAATTATAAGAGAAACTGAGGAGGGAAATCTCAAGAAAATGAGAAGGAAATTATATCCAGGGATAGAATGTACTACCTACTTCGTTAACAGTGGCGGCAAGAGGGTTTATGATCGGAAGAGCATTAATCAAATAATTTCACAAAATTACAAAAACCTATATATATAATGGTAGGAAAAACGAAAATAAAATAAACTCTTGAGACAGAAGACAGAGAAAACATAGCCGTTCTTTCTGGAATGCGAAATTGAAGCAGTAATTAAACAATTAAAAACAAACAAATGCCCGGAACACGATGGGATAACGAATGAATGCATATAAAAATGGGAAGTAGGGACATGCAGGCCCGGATTAAGTGAACGATAGGCCCGGGCTAGAGAAATATTAGGGGCCCTTTTCGGAAGTGACAAAATTATCAGTGTTTTATAGAATAACTAAATTTTCTGGTTACGTGTTCATAGCGACCAAAAGAGACCGCGAAGGTAATTTCCTGGAAATCTCTGATATACTACTACAATGAACTGCGATCATATTCTGTTACGGTTCTCTTATAAATTATGTAATTTCTAAATTCGTTATTATTAACCGACTTCAAAAAAGGAGGAGGTATTCAATTCGACTGTATTTTTTTTTTTTTTTTTTTTTATGTGTGTTACCACAGAACTTTCTTCTAGATGAACCGATTTTGATGATTCTTCTTTTATTCGAAAGGTAGTGTTTGTCATGTGGTCCCATTTAAATTTGATCAAGATCTGACCGATAGTTTTTGAGTTATCCTTAATAATGGGGGAGATTGAAGCTTTTTGGATGCTTTTCATTCATGATTGTTTTCACCGTCGGATTAGATTTATTTTGACTTAAAATACTATAAATTTGCCAAATTACCATGGAAATGTAGCTTTTGATGTTTTCACACCGTGGAAATATCTGTTCTTATTAAAATGTTTTAATTTAATTGAATAAAAATGCACTAAAAAGTAAAAAATAAAATGCTTTTTTACAAAAAATAAATACCGACTTCAAGGTTTATTATACAAATTTAAAGATGCACTAAAAAGTAAAAAAATAATTACTCCCGATTAGAAAATATATATATCAGAGTGATATACCCTTAAAGGTGATATCGTAATTCTTATACAACATTAACTTACGACGATGTTATCTATCGCATCTGACACCTAGGGCGTCACCGGCCCATGTTCTTTTGAGCCTCCTTGGCTGATCCCAGCGACTGATGTTCGATACCTCTGGATTTTGATTGAATTGAAGAGCCTCATCAAAGTGTTTGTATTGTTTTAAGTATAAATCGTTTACGTATGGAACATCTAAGTCTGTATGTAGAGTGTGTGATTCGATACATAATACGGTGCGTCTACCATTTGCCTCAACGTTTTCGATACTGTTGAACCCTATTTAGGTTACTCTTCGCAGTAGTTCCATATACTTCTAATCCGTATCTCCAGACTGGCGCTATGACTGAAAGATAAACTAGCCTCTTGCATTTCAAGCTCACTGGTGACTTTTTGCCTATTATGCTGTTAAGAGCCTTAGTTCTTAAATCCATTTTTTGCCGGATGAACGATATATGGCTTTTCCGTGTAAGTCTTCGATCTAATATCATACCCAGGTATTTAATATGATTTTCTTGAATTATGCGCTGATTATTTATTGTATTAGGGGGACAGTTTTGCACGTTTAGAGTGAAAGTTACTTGTCTGGTTTTTTGGTGGTTTAGTTTAATCTTTCACTTAAGCGCCCACTGCTGGATAGCGGTTAGGTAGAACAGTTAGGTTTCAGAAGTACATTCTCAACAATGGATCATATTCATATAATGAATCAAATAATCGAAAAAAGTAAAAAGTACGGAAAGGAGCTGTATATAGGACTGATGGATTACAATATAAAGCCTTCGATTCCATAAAACACGATTTCCTTCTAAAGTCGCTAATGAATTAAGAGGAATCCCATACAAATTTATAGAAATAACAAGCGAAATATATAGTAATATGAAGGCCAGAATAAAAACAGATACGAGGGGAGATTATTTTGACATCAGAAAAGGAGTGAGGCAGGGTGACCGGTTATCGTCAATTCTATTTAATAGCGCATTGGAGGAATATTCCGCAACTTAAACTGAGAGGAGAAGGGGATCAACATAAATGGTAACCGTGTCTAACAAACCTTAGGTTTGCGGACGACATTATCCTTTTTGCAGAAAAGTTGGAGGATCTAAAAACAACGTTAATGGACTTAAATGTACACAGTAAAAACGCAGGTTTAATAATAAACGTCCAAAAAACAAAAAATCTGTCAAAAAACATTGAGCAGAAGAAAATAAAAATAGACGGCAAGGAAATAGATATGTTCACGGGAAGTATATACACTTAGGTCAAAAGTTGGCTGTCGCAAACCAAATAGAGAAAGAAACAGAAATTCGGGGATAACTAAAACCTGGTCCAAAACACATGTATAGCTCCAGCCCTAACACATGGATGTCAAACATGTCCCCTTAAGAAAAATATACTTAACAAAGTTAGAGTTACCCAAAACACGCTATAGAACGCTCAATATTAAACATCAAAAGAAGCGACCGAGTAAAAACAAAAATAATAAAAGCAAAACTAAAAGATAACGAAGATATAGTGCATCAAATCAGACATAGTAAATGGAATTGGGCTGAACACATCTCCCGTCTAAAAGATGACCGGTGGACTTATAAAAGTAGTTTTTGGCAACCATGGGAAGGAAAATTAAAACAAGCAAACTTCCAAACAATAGCCATAGATAGGTTAGAATGAAAACGCTTGCGAGAGACCTTTGCTCAATATGGGCCGAGGGATTACTAGTGGGCCCTACTTTGGGTCGTTAAATAAATGTAGTTATTTTTTCTTTTAATAATTGTCCCAATAAAGGTATTCTGATTCTGATAATAGTATAATCATTCATTTTCTGTGATCTGAGAAATGAACATTTATTCTACTTTGATTTGTTGCCGGTTCCAAAAAGTTTAATATTGGTGAAGAATAATCATGATTAAGTATATTGCCTTTTATCTAATTATTTTTTACTTTTAGTGCGTTTGTCTTTTTTAACTTTTACAACAAACTCTTTCAGATCGGTATCATTTTTTTACCGGTGTTACACTTCTGCATGAACAAAGAGTTATACGTAACCAAATATAAAGTAAATAAATAAATAAAAAAAAAGCGACTGACATATTACCTTTGTTTTTGGGAAGTCCGTAATAAGAAGCAATATTACACTAAAGTTTCATTACGAATGATAAAAAAATTGATAATTAATAAAGCTAATAATAATATATTATAAATAAAAACATAAAAGGAACAGATATTTTTTCATGAATACCGTAGTTCGGCAGTCTTTTTGTTAAATAAAATGAGCTATGTTATTGAAAAAGAACTTGTATACATTTCCGCGTTTATCGTGAAAAATATTGAAACAATTCGAAAAATATGATACACATTTTAGGCTGTAATTTATAATCTACGTGAATTTCATTAAAATTTGTTGAGCCTTAATTAAAATCTTTTCCGAGAAAGGTGGAAAGATGATAGAGACGGAAATATTCTTACCTATATGATTATTTATGTCCTAAAATTTGTTGTAATGAAAATGCTCGGAAAACATTAACAGTAACGAAAGAGCTGATAAAAAAAGCTTATGTGTGCACATATTTATGCTTTATGAATTAAATCGAATTGTAAAACCGTAAAAAAATCATCGCCGAAACGAAATGTCAATCGTTGTGTTCGTAAAACGCCTCTTGTAACCGATGTGAACATTTCATTTTAGTTGGCTCGCAGAACTTTCGTCGGTTGTCAAAAATTACCTTTGGCTCGCAAAACCGGACTGCCGTTCCGAAACATCTTTGGGTTAGCCTTAATTTTGCGCTTTAATTGCTTTTTTGAGTTTCTTACGAGCTGGTTGATATTGCGCATATCATATATCAACTTTAGTTCGTTTATAATTTTTCCGAAATTTTTATTTTTCCTTTACAAGCGGTATTATTTTAGTAATAAACCAAACAGGATATTCGTTTCTTCTATATTCACGCAATGTGACAGTCTCACTTATTGTTAGTATCTCCTGTATCTTATCAAGCGGATTTACGACCAACAACTCATCAATCTGTTCCGCTCGAATAATTTTCTTTAAAGCCAGTAAAACTCCTCCACCTCTGAGACTGCTTTCGTGTTACTATAATCTCTATCCTTCTTGTAGACAGTGTGACTGTCATCCATAAGTTCGGTACCTGTTGCTTTAATGCGTTAGCCGAGTGTAAGGTAGAGCAATTATATCGAAATTATTACATAAAACTGTGCTGAATGTTATTCAAAGTCCCTTGTCCTTAAGCCCCTTTTACATTTTGACAAAGACAACTTACAGACATTTACGTTAGACATCATTGTTTTAGCCAAAATACGGATTGGAGCCGACTTTATCTTGCAAACGTACGGAATCACAAAAGAGGCAAAGAAAAAAAAAAGAAATGAAATAAATAATGTAAGTTGGAAATATCACATTTTGGAACTAATAAAAAAGATTAGGCAATCTTTACCGACAATTTATAAACTTAGGCCATTGCTATAATTTTAAGACAGTATACTATAATGTACTCTGATATCATCAATACAAGCATGGGGAGGATTTAATAAATCTGAACATCAAAAAATAAACGCTATTCATAAAAAAAGTTTTAAATTCATAGCAAAAAAAGGATTTAAGTCGATGGAGGGGTAATCTTAATTGGTGGAGGGAAATGGAAGAATTACCGGCTAAACTGAGGTGTTATCCATTTATTTTATGTGATTATAAGTTGCATTCTCCCGACCTTAAGACCAGCAATATAGTGAAGATAACTAGAGCTTCGTCTAAAGTCGCATATATTAAGCCTAAGGGTATAAATAATTTTATTAATAAAACAAAGGACTCCGTACTGACCGACTTGTTAGGGAAAATTCCGATGGATATCACGAACATTGAGAATAAAAAAAATTGCTCGCTGGAAATTAAAAATTGGCTGCTGGTCAACTACAATGACTGCAATTGAAAAGAGAAGTGAAAGGATTATGTAAGCGTTTTTTTTTCCGCATTTTTTTTCTTGTGATTTTTTGTATTAACTGCTGTTTTTGTTGGTTTTTTTTTGTTTTGTTTTGTTTATTTTTTGATTATGCGTTCTTCGGTTATTTTTAGTAGAGAGTTATATTGCGTTTTTTTTTATTTATTAATTTTTTTTTGTTGTGTTAAGAATTGTGCATGATCGATTGTAGCTTTATTACAAATAAACGTTATGGCTGTGTTGAGAACCTACAAACGAGCGGTTGCCTCCATATGTTATTCAAAAAAATATATATATAAGTCAAAATCAACAATTCTTACATATGCATGATAAACTTACTTTAATTACGATAAAATTATATTATTCTTTGATACATGAAATCCAAAAGATGTTATCGTTGACGGAAAATGGGTCACCCTCTTTCGGGCGCGATCGATCGGGCGCGATTTATCGGGCGCAGCTCTATCGGGCGCGACTCTATCGGGCGCAGCCTCTTTCGGGCGCAGGCGAACTCAGACCTTTTTACAGACCACCTACGGTGATTTTCAGGTATCATCCGTTAAATGTTATCATATGTGTTAGTGAGAAACACGAGTTACCAAATACTGCTATCAGAAATTCCGTCCAAAAAATACCGTTCTTCGTTAGCGATTTAGTTTTTCCGCGCGTATAGCATGTTATATATGCATAAATATATATATATATATATATATATATAATCACAAAACACATATTTTACATGATTTTGTTTGGTTATTCGCTTTTTTAAAATATTTTCTATTTTTTTTTGAAATAACGACTTCAGCGTGAAATACTGATAAACAGACTTTCGCGATGGAAATTTAAGAGTTCTGTTAGCAATAGTGATACGAAACGGACGAAAATTATTAATATTAATAATCGGTCAAATGTATTGGTTTTCTTCATTTTTTTTTTTTTTTTGCTAACGTATAGTCAACCGTATTTAAAAAATTACAAACTATCAACTCTACGCCATTTATAGTGTAATATAACTGGATTGAATTTGCTTCTGATACATGTTCCTTATATTATCTTTCCCTTTTATTCGTATCTAGCAAGTTTATTTGAGGATACGTTTATTAAAGTTTTTTCTGTTATCTACGATTTTAATTATATATTTAATACCTTGACGAATCAACCCTGATTTCAAAGAAATATCGAAAAAGACAAACAAAGGCGCAAAAATTTTTAAACATAAACACATTTATGTTAATACTAGGCGAGAAATATATACGATATTTCAAATTAAAAATTAAATATCTTTGTTTTGAATTTAATATTATGTAAATGTCAATTATGGTAATCTTTAAATTAACTCACAGAATGTTTAGTACATAAAACATCTTGCCCGGTTAACTTCTTTTTTTTTTTTAGTTCGTTTAGATAAATTTTCAATCTTCAAAACACTGGACTAATATTATTTTCATAAAAATTTTAATAAAGCCAATAAGGAAGAAAAGTTTTCAAACCTTGAATTTGTTTAAATATTCTCGATGAATGCACTGCGGGAAATTCTATTTTAAAAATAATGTATGATTTTCTTCTTTATATAAATAGGCAAAGACAAAACAGTTCAGTACCTTCTTCTCCACTTTTTATTAACCGATTTTCTTGCTTTTTTTTTCTGTTTAGTAACTATTGATGATCTTTAGAGCTATCAGTACACAAAATTTTGGAAACAGTTATACTTTTTTTTTCGTATTTAAATAAAAAAGTAATACAAAAAGTGAAAAAGGAAATCGCTGCAGCCACTAAATCTGTTCTTAATGAAATGTTTTAATTTTTCTTAATAATCATCATTATTGGCTTTTTTAAAGTGTACTAAATCTTAAGGTGTCATTTAATTTTTGTATTGAAAGTATATATAAAAGTATACGTTCTCAGATATATAATGAACGAATGTATAAGAGTGGGAAAAAAATTTTGGAAATATACAAATTCATATATATACATATTTCTAAAATTTTTAATGATAATTATGGTAGAATTTGGACCATTGGGGGAACGCTAGTATTTATAAACACGTGACTGAAGTGGCAAACTGTAAATACATGAGATACATCTACATTGCAAAATGATTTAATTAACCCAGAATAACACTCCTACTGAATAGCATATACTCATCAAATTAAATGACGAATTAAAATCACAGTTTTTATAATCTTTTCGTATTTACCTGAAATTGCGTACAAGCAAGAATATATAAATTGACATATTCCCCGTTTTTAGAATTAACTTAAAAATATTAATGTGGTGAACATTAACGTCCCAAGTCCAAGTAAAAGCAGTCAGTGAAAATTTTTATACATATAATAATTGAAATTTTTTAGAATATTTATTAATTAATAAACTGGCGTACCTTGGCGGATAGTTTTCACAAAATTAAAAATGCAGTATCGCGATTTTTTTTTTTATTTTCCAGCTACTACGTCTTAATTAGTATCCTACATGTTTATGCCGGGTATAGGAGTAATCACATTTTTTTATAATCTTTTTATACCTACCTGGAGAGTCATTTCGTTTTGGCCGCAACACGATTCGCCTTGTTACATTTCGACTTCGTCTTTTTTCCAAGTAAACCTAGTTTAGCCTTAGTGAGTTTTTAATTTTTTTTTCTTCTATAATTATCATATTTAAGGCGTAATGAATCAAAAAAACACCCGTGAAATTAGTAATTAATTTGTTTAGAAAATAAACCAGTTGTTTTCAATGTTTCTTTTGCGTTCGTATATTGCAAATAGAATTATTTTCGGTTATAAAGACTTGAAGTGCTGATTATGTATTCGTTTAGCGGGTTATTTCAATAAAAAATTTCAGAAAGAATTAGTAGATCATAGGAATAATTTCCCTCTGTGACAGATTTTCTGCTTTCAAAGGAAATCCATGTGCTTTATAATAAATTTTTACATTCGCAAAAAAATAAAATTAAATGAACTTTAATGATTATGAAAAACTACTAAAAAAAATCGTTTATTATTTTTAAGAAATTATTCTTCTATTTTTATGTTTATTTTTAACGGAACCCATTCGTTTGAGCCAAATCGACTGGCCTGTTTTTAATTTAGTATTATGTAAATTGAAATTACGATAATTCATACTTATCATATTAAATCCTTGGCGGTTGACACATTATGTTCAACTACTTTGCTGTATTTACGATAAAATTATATTATATATTTTTTTTTATTTATTTATTTATTTTTTCTAAAATCTAGTTACCTGCAAAATAAATATTTTAGAGCTAGATATTTAATTCTGCACGTTATGTAACACGGATTAATTACTTGGAATCATTTTTTCTTATTATTGTGAAATATGACCTACATAAACCAGAATTAATTTTTAAACCATGCAAAAACATCAATAAAACAGCTCATTTAGTAATAAAATTAACATAATTAAGTAACAAAAATTTTCCGATTTTTAAATAACTATTTGACATTCTTAAAAGTATATATTTATTTTATAACTAACCGTTATATGTAATTATTTTAGAAAACAAGTAAATATTGATCGCCAGTGAGTATTCCAAAAAAATACAACAGTACTAAAAACATATGCGGAAAATAATTTTATGGATATATTGTAAACTGCTCATGTTTCTCAAACGGACGTCGATTTTTTTTTGTCGGTTCGGTTCTCACCATGGAGGATTTCCTGCGAGTGATTGAAAAGAGGTAATGAATAGGACCTCGAATATTTTACAATATGCGAATCTGTAGGACTAAAAGAAGAAGAAAAAGTGATAAAATCGTCATGGAAAAAATCGTATATTTTTCTTGGAATTGACTATAGGTTTATTGTAAAGCAGTTATTACTTCGGCGGAAGGAGAATTACTGGAATATTTTTCGAATAGGCTATTCTTAATAATGACCGTAGTACGGAGAATTAACGAATGAAACTGTTTTCTGTAAATAAGTGTAGTGCTTTAGTTTGTTCATTTGACCAAATCCTGAATAGCTTCATAAGAGGTGAAATTTATTTACCTGCATTGTTCATAACCCGTACAATTGGCTATTCGATTTTAAATTTCTAAGAAAATGGTTAATTTTCCTAACAGAAGAACATAACAAAATGTACAATGAATGCGTGTAAAACTTGCCATTATTGTTATTTTTACTTTCCTGTTCCGAAAAAAAAGAATGCCGCAAAGGATGTTGACACATAATGGTTTTTGTCATTCGTCTATGAACGTGATATAATATCAACAAAATGAAGAAAACATAGTCTTATTGATAAAAGTAACCGAGTAAAAAAAAGAAGTATGACAAATATTTGTTGAAAGTCGCAACAAATTATAATCAGCTTCAGCTTGAAGATTATCTTCGTGGTTTAGCACAATGTAACTAGTTAACTTTAGTGTTTGCATGTATTATAGGTATTATTATTATTACTTATATGTAAGATTTCGAAATCATTTATTTCTATATTTGTAATTAATGTTATTATTATTATGTTATAATTGCAAACTCTTATTTTGTTGGGAAAACGTGAAAGAGGAAAAACATAATTTTTAATTCAACTTGAACACTGGTTGTACCTTGTATATATATATGGTTTGAGAAATTATCATTCCTGTGGAAAGGGGGGATAATTTTCTTGCGACAGTTTTATCGCAATACATACTATAGGTTTCAAATTGTTGGTAACTTAAATATTGGTTACAGAAAATACCTATTTATTAAATAAAACTGTATCCATTTCATATAAGAAAGATTGATTCCTTATCAAAGAATAATGAGGATATTGTTCCAATTTTTGTGGTTTTTGAAAATTTCAGTTATTACTAAACGACCAAACATTGTAATTTGTGTAGTATGCTGTAAGCTAATTGAACAGGTTCAGCTTGATATCGGCACAGTTGTGTTTAAGCCGTATGTGAAAAAAAGAAACAAAAAAAAACGACGGACTAGAATATTATTTTTCTTATAAATATGTTCAAAATTTATCCTCTTCTCTCTTCCATGCCTACTTCATGCGACATTTTATGTTTTCGTTTACTACAAAACATACACGCAGGAGCAAGTTCATTTTTTCATAAATATTAAACATTTTTTTCTTTCTGTGCGTTTTACATTTAGGCCAAATGAGATTAAATCTGAAAAAGCAACCTAAAGGAATCGAACAAAAATAAAAACAAACATACTAAGGCCAACTGACAAATCATTCTGAATAAATTAATGAAATAACTATATAAAAACAAATAGGCGATCGTGCTCATTTTAACAATTACTCATTTATTGTTTGATCACATTTTGCCTCAATGGGACTTTTCTGTTCAGCAAATACAAAAAGAAAACAAGCAAGCGTACGGATAATTTAGTATTTGCAACAACATATCATAAGTATCGAAATGCAAACCGAGTAAAGGACCTTGATTGACGTGCCCAAATAAATAAATAAAACTGAGGTCGAAAAAGATAATTCTCATTTAGGTTTTGCAGTACTTACCAACAAGCAGATATAAAGAACTAAATATAGCTTCTTTCATATTATTCACTAACGCCACTAAAGAATTTTTTTTTTTTTCGAAATGAAACCAAAAAACCTTTAGTAAAGAAGCCGATATGATGAGAAACAGAAGTAAAATAAGTTACTATTATAAATATTTAATGTAAATTGATAGAACGATGATTCAAATAACGAATACCTGCAAATTATTCCTTTTAAAGCTTTGTGTTACTCAAATCCAACCCACCTGAACTGACAATATTTAGAAAGTATTATTGAAATTTAGTGTGATAAGTTAGTAAAAAAACGAAATTCTAGAAAAAAAAATTCGGTTAAAACGTGTTTTGTAACTAACAAACATGTTAATTACAAAGTGGCTATAGCCATTGACGGTTCTTTTCCTTTTTTTATTAAAAACTATTTCACAGTAGAAAATTAATTAATCGCTTCTGTTTCTCAACTTACTTCTTTACTTTTTCTTTTTCCCTACAAAGCACGCATCAAGTATTGCCGAGTCGATTTTTTTAATTATTATAATTTTTTTATGAGCCGCTCGCTTCATTATTAGACAAAACAAGAAAAGTTTCTTCCTTATTGGCTTTATTAAAATTTTTATGAAAATAATATTAGTCCAGTGTTTTGAAGATTGAAAATTTATCAAAACGAACTAAAAAAAAAAAAAATGAAGTTAACCGGGCAAGATGTTTCATGTACTAAACATTCTGTGAGTTAATTTAAAGATTACCATAATTGACATTTACATAATATTAAATTCAAAACAAAGATATTTAATTTTTAATTTGAAATATCATATATATTTCTCGCCCAGTATTAACATAAATGTGTTTATGTTTAAAAATTTTTGCGCCTTTGTTTGTCTTTTTCGATATTTCTTTGAAATCAGGGTTGATTCATCAAGGAATTAAATATATAATTAAAATCGTAGATAACAGAAAAAACTTTAATAAACGTATCCTCAAATAAACTTGCTAGATACGAATAAAAGGGAAAGATAATATAAGGAACATGTATCAGAAGCAAATTCAATCCAGTTATATTACACTATAAATGGCGTAGAGTTGATAGTTTGTAATTTTTTAAATACGGTTGACTATACGTTAGCAAAAAAAAAAAAAAATGAAGAAAACCAATACATTTGACCGATTATTAATATTAATAATTTTCGTCCGTTTCGTATCACTATTGCTAACAGAACTCTTAAATTTCCATCGCGAAAGTCTGTTTATCAGTATTTCACGCTGAAGTCGTTATTTCAAAAAAAAAATAGAAAATATTTTAAAAAAGCGAATAACCAAACAAAATCATGTAAAATATGTGTTTTGTGATTATATATATATATATATATTTATGCATATATAACATGCTATACGCGCGGAAAAACTAAATCGCTAACGAAGAACGGTATTTTTTGGACGGAATTTCTGATAGCAGTATTTGGTAACTCGTGTTTCTCACTAACACATATGATAACATTTAACGGATGATACCTGAAAATCACCGTAGGTGGTCTGTAAAAAGGTCTGAGTTCGCCTGCGCCCGAAAGAGGCTGCGCCCGATAGAGTCGCGCCCGATCGATCGCGCCCGAAAGAGCGGTCCCCGAATAAAATACCCAAGGAAATAATAGAAAAGGGAAAAAGTAAGGGAAAGGAAAAGGAAAATAAAGGAATGGCTTCAGGAAGAAGGAAATGTAAAAAAAAAGAAAATAAACAAAATGGACAAGGCGCAAACAAAAAAAGTAAAGAAAAAATACATCGAGTATAAAAGAATAAAAAATAGATTATTAATTATCCGATAAGTAAAAAAATCACCTCCTTAAACTATTTCCTTGAAACCCGGCACGAAGCAAATGTAATCCTACTTTATAAATCAAACAAAGATGCAAATCTCATAATCTTCTATCGTCCAATATGTCTTTTAAATACTGTAAGCAAAATTTACGAAAAGCTATTAAAAAAGTAGGATATCTTGCCATCTGAACTCAACAAAGTTTTTAGATAAAAGACAATTTGGATTCAGACAAGGTCTGTCCACAGAATATGCTGCGAATTATGCAATCAGCAAGATAGCAGCAGCCTTAAGAAAAAATCGAGCATTCTTGTCATAGGAGTGGATATCAAAGGAGCCTTTGATAACTGCTGGCATCCTACTTTGTTTGACATTTTAAAATCTATTCTGATCAAAGACATACCATTGGTAAGTACAATATACTGCTACCTTAAAAACAGACGTATAACTCTTCAAATAGGTAATCATAGTGCAAACACTGAAACCAATAAAGGCTGCCCACAGGGTAGCGTTTTAGGTTCACTTTTCTGGAATATATTATTCAACTAAGCTCTACCATACGACAAGAACGTTGACCTATGCACATATGTAGATAACTTACTATTCATAACGGACGATACAAAAGTCAATCTCGAAAGAACAGCTAACAAAATGCTTGAGTTACTCGGAGACCGTGTAAATGAAGTGAAGCTTAATCTTTCAGTTGAAAAACGCTTTGTGTCCCTTTTCACAAATTCCCTGGAACTAAAAAGGAAAAATATTAAAGTGCTTTACAGGGGGATCACTTTAAAAGTAGTCGAACATTTTAAATACCTAGGAGTTATATTAGACAATAAACTCTCCTTTAAACAACACATAGACTCCACCAAATCTAAGTTGAACTCTAAATAATATCAATTACTAAAAGTGTGCTGAAATACATGGGGCTTTGATTACAAATATAAACTTGTGTTTTTCCAACACCTAAAAAAGAAAACCCTAAAGCAAAAAATCTACTCTACACAACGTAAATACTTAATAAACGCCTGCAGAGCTTATAGAACAATTTCTCATAGCACCCCTGTTGCTCTTACGGGAGTCGTTTTACTAGACCTAGAAATTAATTATAGATCAATCATTTTTACTATAAAAAACCATAAAAATGTTGAATATATTAACGATCATGTCTATCAAATAATGAATTTTTTGCTTCCAATAAATCCTCTTCAGAATAATTCCTACATGCCAATCCACCATGACTTACATATAAAAATGTCGCTAAAACAACTTAAAAGACACATTAAAAATTATTTCATGTCCATATGGCAAAACTCCTGGGAAAGAGATACAGCAGGTTGGTATATTCACAGGCTAATCCCACAGGCTTACAGTTAACATCTGACTTTTACACTACCCAACTCCTCTCTGACCACAGACATTTCGGAGCTTACTTAAAAAAATAATACAAAATTACTGAAGATAACAAATGTGGATGTGGGGAAATTGAAAACACCAATCATGTAATCTTTCACTGTAGTAAGTATGAGGACATCAGACACTTCAATATAGGAAACCTCAATTTGAGCAATTTAACTTTGCCAGCTAAATTTCAAAAATTCGCTTTCTTAGTTTTAAAACCAAAATTTACTGACAAAAATAACATCCTACAGTGATTTACATTACTCAACTGAATAAAAAACATTACACTTAAAATCTGCAGATTAACACATATATAATTTTCAATATTAATACCCGGACAAGACAACCCACCCTAAATGGTAGATCAAACTGAAATCAGTCACACGCGTCTTTCAGAAAAAAAAAATAAAAAAAAAATAATAAAAATATTATTGTCTGTTAAATAAGTACACGATACATAACCCACCAAATCATGTAGCATTAAGTTTCTCAAGCCGGCTGTTGTTTCCTTAATCAGACTAAGACTTGGTCATTCTCTCCTTCCCTCTTCTCGTTTTTCCTTTTCTCTTTCACCCTCTCCCTTCTGTTCTCTCCACTCTACTGATCCTCCCTTTATATGCGACCCCAACCATATCCTTTTTGAGTGTTCTCCTCTTTTTCCCGAGTGCTCTCATCTATACGCCGAACTCTTGGCGTTGGATCTTCCTACCCCTTTCAATGCTTCCTTTATCCTTTCCTTCCCATCTCTAGCCGTTATTCCCCTCCTACTCTCCTTTATACTCTCTACCACCGATCACCTCAGAATCTGAGTTGGTGATCTAAGCTCATGTATTTGAGTCAATGCTGGCACCAAACCCATTTAAAAAAAAAACAAAAAAAAAAAAAAAAAAAAAACCCGATATAAAAAAAAATTAAAGTTTATTACTTAAGTTTTATTTTAAAAAGATTCTAGGTCAAGATTAAGCCTAACGGCGGTGCTTGGCTTGGCGCCTTTTTACGCAAATTCGTATTGTAAAAATCCGCCGCTGGTATATATAAGTTCAGTTAAAATGTTTAGGAGAATAATTTGTCGATAAGCGTTCTTGGCTTGACGAAATATTTCACGTAAAAGTAACAAATACATATTTTTCAAAAAAAAAAAAAAAAAAAATGCACAAAAACAGATTAATTAGTAATATTATAAATTGTATACGTATTGATGTTACCGACTGCTGGGTTGTCGGTATTCCTTACTGGCACCCAAATGTCCGTTCTTGGAGTCTCGGTAAAAGCGTGAAGGAAACGCGTTAATCGAAATATTATAATATTTTACGGATTTTATAAATATTACTAATTACAAAACTAAGTTTTGAAGCGATCTGGTTCCTTAACACCTTCCTGGATCGTGATTGTTTCGGGCGCAAGGTGATCTAGTTACTAGAACCTTGCTGCATCTAAATTTCTTCGGTTGCGAGACAACCTGGTTCTTTTGTCAAAAATGGTCAATATTGTGCTCCGCGACACGATAGTTTTTACAGTTCGATTATTTCTTTCGAACTATGTCCCCCCACCCCCCTCAATTTA
This sequence comes from Icerya purchasi, assembly GCA_039619475.1. Taxonomy (NCBI): domain Eukaryota; kingdom Metazoa; phylum Arthropoda; class Insecta; order Hemiptera; family Monophlebidae; genus Icerya; species Icerya purchasi. The sequence goes on along the minus strand of CM077116.1, from coordinate 171,601,383 downwards.
CGGACCGATAAGTTAATCTGCTGACCAATTACTACGCGCATCCCTCAAAGGCGAAATCGATCTGGATCCAGCAGCTGGTCCTCATTTTCTCACATTGCCACTTTATCAACACGCTCGACTTTCATTAATATTTTTAATTTATACATATACATATATATTTAATTTTTCTTACATTTGTTTAAAAGTTGTCTTTTTGTCCTCTTCCGGCAAGCAAAGTTGACCACCAACTCCTTCTTCGTTCTTCTGCCAACCAGCACTACTACACCGGCGGCAATTTACCGCAAAATTTGAAAATTCCATAACGTTAATATTCCCCCCTCCGCCGGTATCAGTCATGTTATATATATTTGCATTATAAAAGCGAATCAACTTGTTTAGAAATACCGCGTCTCTAATATTCGCCATATACATATATATGATCCTTCTTTAGCAAGAATAAAAAAAAAAAAAAAAAAAAAAAAAAAATGTGGGAAAAACGAAAACGGTAGAGGCGTATGTAATAGAGAATAGAAAAACAAAAACGGCCACATCGTACTACCGTGGGAAACATCAGACTAGCAACACCAACGGGGTTCATTTTCGACTGCGTAACATTCTATAGCATTTGTCGATCAAACGAAATTGCCGCGAAAAATTCCTTCCGCTGATGACGTCTTCATATCGATTTACACATTTTGGACTCATCAAAAATACCTCTTTCTTTTTCCACTATACAAGACGCCTGACAAATACAGACCCCATCTGCTGTGCATTAGAGAAACGAGCGTGCTCAGCCTCTACAAGTCGCAATTTTGCGGATTTACGGTTTTTTACAGCTCGAATTTAAATTACAAAGAATTTCGAGTTTTAGAGAATTCTTAAATTGTTTCGCGTAAAACTCACTGAAGAAGAGACGAATTATTTCAAAATTTGAACGTAGCCTTGCAAAAAGTTTTATCCTACCAATTGCTACGAAAAAAAAAATTATTAAAAAATATTAGTGCTGTTCCAGTACAATTCGAAAGGCTAACGAGAGATGATGTTCAGATAAAATCGGTGCAAAGCGGGTTCTCCCTTTTTTGCTGACTTGGACAAAAGATTGTCCTTACCAGAGGCACACATTATTTCCTTATTTCTTTTACTGATTTATTATCGATTTTTTAACCATTAATTGTGAAGTCAATGTCCGTCTTTAACGCGACCATTTTGGTTTGGCTCACACGAAATCATTGCGGCCATGTTTGCTCGAACTTTATTGCTAACGTATAATACCCTTTACGAGGACGTCGCCAGCCGATGAGTCGGGGGGGGGGGCAAGAAGAGTAGCCATCCACCAGGAGGGGGCGGGGCAAGATGATAGAAAGAGGATATGAGTTATAGGAAAAATAAAATTTATAAGTTGTAAAGGCTTAATATTTTATTAAACAAGAACAAAAACGTTAATTAAAACATCATTTTCGTGGTTTTCTGGCAAATTGTTCATGATTACGCGCCTATGAATACTCATCATGGCTAGTTGATTAAAAAATTTCAAGGCTCCAGGGGGGGCATCTGCCCCCTGCCCCCTGCTGGCGACGCCCATGACCCTTTGGTTTTATTTCATTACGCTTTAGGATTCAATTTGCTTATATAGGTATATATACATATAATAACACTATTCTGCTAGTCTGGTTCGTCAAAATTGTTAGTGATTAGGTGGTTTCGCGCCGGGTCAAAAAAAAAAAAATTGTCCCGGATGATGACGATACCTGTTTTTTATACAGAAAAGCGAGTTTCCTTGGGTAATAGATGATTTTTGCTCGTTCTTAGCCCTCCCGCATAATTTTCAATTAAAAATAAAAATTGATGAACTAGATTTTTATAAACTTCCAACCTTATACTTTAACTAGGAACAAAAATTAAAAATGAATCGTCAAAACTAGCTGATTCAATTTTTTTGAATGTACATAATAATTTATGAGCACGATGTAAATATAAATCCTTGTGCGCATTCGAGTTTTATGTGTTATTTATATTTCAATTGGTGAAAAGAACTTAATTTCAAAAAATAAAGCTACTTTTCCAATACCTAGTTTAGTTAAAGAACGAAATACTGGTAATAAAATAACAAAACCTAAATTTTATGTTAAAAATGCGGTGAGATTTCTTGGTTATACGAACATAAAAATTTATCAAAATTCTTTTGTTGGCATTGTTTATTAGAACAGAATTTTTTTTAAGCAAAGCCTACGAAAATAATTTAGAAGAATATATTGAAATTATTAAAAGTAATTATGTCCTTAAATGTACTGTCTACCGTGTAAGATATTATGTAATTATATAATCCACCCCAAATGTCCCTCTGGATCCGCCCCTGTATAAATATATACAAAGTATCAGTGATAGAGATGAATAATATGATTTATACTTGGCTTGTAATAAATATTAAAATCGAAAATGGTTAAACTATAAAGCGCGAATTAAAATCATAATTAGACAACTTTTACAATTGAGAAAGCAATATTTAAATAAAGTACAGAAAGAATAATAATATTTTGCAACAGCTGGTTTACACAGAGATTGATTCAAACTTACTAGAACGAGTATTAATAATTCAGAAAAACTAAAAAAAAGAAAAAACGAAACAAAATAAAACGTAATTAGAAAATGTTCCGTAATTTAAATTCAAAATGTAGATCAAAACAGACATAAAGAAATGATGCACAATACCGTAATTAGCGCTGCTGATAAGAACTAAGTGGTGTCCAGATGCCGATCACTTTTTGTTTACCATTTCAGCTAGTTTTATTAAAACGTAGTAGTAATACGCGCAATGATTCTGCTACATTGATTGTTTATAAAAAGTTTTATTTGCGTAAGCAAAACATTAAATTAAAGAAACTAAATTAACACCTACAAGGTAGTTTTGTTGTACCGCCGGTAAATAACGAAACACTGGTGCTTAAAATTGTTCAAATTAACCTAATCCGTAATTTGAATATTATATAAAGTCAGTCGTGCCCCATAATATGATATAAGTCCAGGGGCGGATCCAAAAGGACATGGGGGGGGGATTACATAATTATGTAAAATCTTCTACGGTAGGCAGTAGATTTGAGAAATACCCCTTGTTTCATAAAGAAAATCAAATAACGACCTTTATAGAAATTCATAAAAATGTGTTTTAAAAATACATAATTATTACAATTTTTAATTTAACTTCTGTTTTAATTTTAGGGGTGAAAAATAAAACAAAATTATAAAATTCTACCTAAAATAATAGTAGTTTAGAAATAGTAAGAAAGATATGTAGTATTTTTATTAGACTTTACTTCTTTTTTATTTTTCTTAGTAATCCGATCCGAATTCTTTGTTCATGAGAAAGTAAAAACAATATATACATTTCTCATTGAACTACTATTTTTAATTAAAATTAGAAAATAAAAATTAAAAATAAATAAAAATGGAAAAAGATCAACGGCAGTTGTGTTTAAAATAGAATAAAAAAAGAACATTAATAGTTTTACTAGAAAATAGTATTAAATATTAATTATTAAAATCCGTAGGTAAAATTCATACAAATCTTTTATAGTATAAATTAAGTTTTTCCGTTATAATAAAATTTTTCATAGAGGATTTCGTTTTTTGGAGGGAGGAGGTGTCCCCCCATGGGTCTGCTGCTGTACAAGTAATTTGCATTCATCATCCCTTTAATTCTAAAATTTCGACCCTTCAATTTTAAAATTCTGTTGGTTTCCTGGAGAACGTCAGAAAACATTCAGCATACTACGCGTGTCCATTTGCCATCGCACCACTTTCTTTTTCTTTTTCGTCGTCACGTGAAATAATCAGCTCTTTCGACTGTTATGTTTTATTATTCGTTAAATGTGTACACCTATTTCAACAGTTTTAGAGTTTAAATTTAGTTTATTCCTAGGTATTACATTTAAAGTTCGTTTGAAAAAAAATTCCATACATTACGCATAATATTTATTGTAGCACTAGAAAATGCATTTCCTTACAACTTGTAACATATAAAATACGTAACATTCAATTAAAGTAGGGTATAATTAGAAATTTTACTTCCGGCGAAATTCAAACCAAAACCTACCTCACGTAACAACAAAATAAACTAAACCCGTAACCACTAGAATGCACATTTACTTGCTAGAAATTGTTTAACTTAAATTTTACTAAAAAAGGAAAGAAAAAAAAAAGTGTGATCTTGCCTTATCATAGAATGTCGATTATTTTTTAATCTATAGAGCGAACTGAAGATTTGTTTCAGATTTTTTATCTCACAATTTATAATATACTAGCTGAAACATGCTAGGTGGTAATTGATGATGATATTAATCATAGTGATCTTCATTGTCACCTCTGTAATAGCAACAGATCGTACCTCTGCGCAATTCCTTGCCTAATATATGGCAGATGGAGTTTAAAAAGAAAAAAAAAACTCAAAATTTCTGACCGATTTTCCGGTTAATGACTTTCGGCAGAGAATATATCCGATTTCGAAGAATTTTTGTTTTAGCATTCCATCGTTTTTCAATTCAATAAATTAACCAATTCCCTCCTTCGATCGCAAAGAATATATGCAATTTTCAATGCTGATTTCGAATCCAATCATCAGGCCCATGCCCAGAATTTTGAAAAAAAAAGGGGGGGTGGGGATTGAAAATTTTCTTCCCACATTTATTTTATAAATAACAATATATTTTCACTAATATTCATACAATTAATGATTTCTATCATTTTTAACCGACTTCAAAAAAGAATGAGGTATTCAATTCGACTGTATTTTTTTTTTTTTTTTATGTGTGTTACCACAGAACTTTCTTCTAGGTGAACCGATTTTGATGATTCTTCTTTTATTCGAAAGGTAGTGTTTCTCACGTGGTCCCATTTAAATTTGATCAAAAGCAGACCGGTAGTTGTTGAGTTATCCTTAATAATGCGGGAGATTGAAGCTTTTTGGATGCTTTTCATTCATGATTGTTTTCACCGTCGGGTTAGATTTATTTTGACTTAAAATACTATAAATTTGCCAAATTACCATGGAAATGTAGCTTTTGATGTTTTCACACCGTGGAAATATCTGTTCTTATTAAAATGTTTTAATTTAATTGAATAAAAATGCACTAAAAAGTAAAAAATAAAATGCTTTTTTACAAAAAATAAATACCGATACTTAAATGTTTATTATACAAATTTAAAGATGCACTAAAAAGTAAAAAATAATTACTCCCGATTAGAAAATATATATATCAGAGTGATATACCCTTAAAGGTGATATCGTAATTCTTATACAACATTAATACTTATTAGAGTTGGCATCAAATTCATATTAAAATAATAATTAAAAACTGCATTAAATGTTCATTACATTGTTCCTAGATATAGTAACATGAATTTAATGCCAACTCCAAAAAGTTAATGTTGTATAAGAATTACGATATCATCTTAAGTTATATCACTCTGATGTATATTTTTTATCGAGAGTGATTATTTTTTACTTTTTAGTGCATCTTTAAATTTTTATAATAAGCCTTGAAGTCGGTATTTATTTTTTGTAAAAAAGCACTTTATTTTTTCCTTTTTAGTGGATTTTTTAAAATAATTTACATAAATGAATTACCGTATAAACATTAATAAAAATTACGTATACTCGAAACGAAAAAATTTGCATAAAATATTAATGAAGCACTTAAAAATATGAAGCGTATTTTTCCTTTTTTTTTAAGGTAGAACACCCTAAAAAATCATCAGTATTTATTTTAAATTTTTGATTTTTTTCAGATTTTTGTGCATTTATAATAAGTATTTCAGTTCTCGGGGGGGGGGGGAACCCACAAAACCTCCCCCGTGGAGACGGCCTTGCCAATCATATTGTTTTGCATTAGGCGCATAAAAGTATTGCTCAAATTTTCGTTCAAGCAACGTTTAATCTAACACGTTTTTCTGTTTGTACGTTCGAGGATTCACGTGTGCCGAAGATTAATTGTTCAAAAACATTTAATTTATCCGAGTGCGTTAATAATTCTTTTATTAAGTTCAATCGAGTGTTCCAAAATGGCAGTCATGCATGACAATATTTTGCCATATTTCAGTGTCGGCTGTGCAGGTATGCCTTTTATCTACACGAAACTATTGCGTAATGGTTGACGACGCCATGTTACATCAACCATGTGCCGTTCGCAGCAGGCTACACCTTTATAACGGGGAGTTTGCAGCAAGACTAGAGTAGACATTATGAGAATAATGTTTACGTCAGCAATATTTATACGAGGAAAAAAATTTTACAGCACTGCGGCGCTCAAAGTTAATAATTTAATTGTTGAAATATTTTATTACACGACAGCCATGTCATCATACAGCGAACCAATTTAGGGGGCTGTAGGTTCAAGTCTCACGTGTTTGGAAGCGAAGTTTTCAACTTTATCATTTCGAATATATATGCATTTTACATTTTACATAAAAATCGTATTTTCGCAGCAGTACAATAAATTTTACATAAGGTATATTCGATTTTTTTTAAATTTTCTATCGGTTTTTTCTAATTTATGGTGGCTTTTCGCATTTAGTGTTCGAAAAATAAAAAAAATAAAGAAAAAAAAAGATAAATAAATTATACCTTTTTAATAATGAAATATCGATTTCAGTCAGATGGACGCACTTTCGTGTTTTTAATTTGGATTATGTTGAAATATTAAAAATTCTCTAGATTTCCAGCATAACCTGGGCGTTGATAATATTTGGCCTGAAATACAACAGTTACAGAACAGTCTTTCCGAAATTAATACATTGGATTCAAATAAACACAGTTCGCAACTGCGAGCTATTAATGAAATACTACTCGGAATCGCATTACATCGTTGCGATTAAAATTAAACATGAAACGCAACCAAAGAGAAAAAAAGAAATCACATCAACTCTTCAGTTTGAATTAAAATTAAAATTAATTAATTACTTATTACAATATTTATTTTCTAATAGATGCTACAGTTGAAAGTTAAAAAGAAATAATTATTTTTATGCACGCGGTTGTTAATCCATCCTTGACAAAGAGTGTTATCCTTCGTGTGTCGCAGATATTAAAATTAGCGAGTAATTTTTTTTTAACGTACAATTTAAAATTAAAATGCATTCTTTTCATGTAAAACATACGTATATTCACATATTCTCACACATCTGATTCGATTAGTTGCAAGCAACAGAATCCAAATAAATTTGTATGCGTAGCGAGAATTCATATAAATACGAGTAGTATAATATTAATAAGGTGTAAGTCACTAGTATACAATTTAAAAGACTTAGAAAACGGATCGATGGCAGTCATCGGATTTTTCGCACATTCTTTAAGTTCACTAGACGTCCCGACGCAGCGATTTTAATTTTTTCCCACGGCAACAGAAGATCGGCACTCGAAATGCGACCATCGTTGGATTTGTAAGAATGACGCGGAATAGTTCACGGACAAAATAGTTCAAGATCTGCACTTTTTTTTTGTGTTTTTTTTTTTTTTGTTTTTTACTTACGTTAGTTCGGTCATTATATGTGCCCAAGTGTGTTTCCGATCTTACACTTTTACATATATTCTTTATTTTTAAAAACGTTTGTTCTCACACATGCTTCGCGTCGTGGTGACCAGTTGGTTTTGACGCCTTCACTTCTCCCTCTACAGCAGTCAGAGCTCGATAATGCAACTTATTGACTCACAAGGCCTAGATCGACAACTAATTTGCCGGAGCATTTCTTTGAAATGAGCAGTGACTTTTTGCTGCTCTGCTGAATGCTCCGAAACCAAATTATTATTTTTATCCTTACAACTGAAATGCGAAACGTTTGATAAATAGATAATAAAGACTAATATTTTTTTACAAACATATTGTTATACTGAAGATGTATAAACTTAAATTCGCGACAACTACGTAAAAAGTAAAAAATTTAATCATTTATGTTAACTGCGTCCCAGATTTTTTAATTAGAAGAAACTATGTGTTTTACAATGAAATTAAAAATAAAATATTTTTAAAACGGTATTTATAAGATTACTATATACCTATATAAAAGAAAGTCGTGTTAGTTACACCACTTATAATTCAAGAACGGCTCGACCGATTTTCATGATCTTTGATTTGTTGTATTTGTTTCCATCCCGAATAACAGAATACGCAATTTAAAATAAAAATTTCAAATAAAATATTTTTAAAACGGTATTTATAAGATTATAAGAAATATAAATGTAAATCATAAATGCATTTTAATACAAAAAAAAAAAAAAAAAAAAAAAGGGTTAAAAATTGATTTTTTCTGATATTTAGATACACGCGACTTGCTTAACCCTTCGTTAAGGCATATTTTAACTAACATAATTTCTGATAGATGACTCCCTCACGCACTGCCTTCTCCTCAGTAGCTATTCGGAATATATTGTTTTACGCAACTAGTATCGTTTCGTTTCTCAACGGGTGAATATGTGCAGTTTATTTCGATGAGAATTTAGTTGGTCTACAGTTGTAGACCACGCGCCTGATTACGTTACGTTTTTTGATTGAGATTGAATTTTTGTTTCTACGCTTTTTATGGAATGTAATGTAAGATGAAATTAAGTTTGTGACATATTATGAGACTGTTAAATTTTTAAATGACACTAGTAGGTACCTTGAAGAAGTACAAGCGGGAGATACCTTCCGAATTTTTACCAAAGAGAACAAGGAAAGAGAACGTTCTCTTTTTGGATTTCAACAAGAATGCACTTTCCTAGTGTCTTACTGCCCAAAGAAAAATAGAGCTGTATTAATTGCATCAAGTATGCACTACGACGATGCTATTGATCCAAAAACGAATGAAATGGCAAAACCAGAAATGATGACCTACAATATAGAACAAAAATAGGCGTAGATTTAGTAGATCAAATGTGCCAAAGCTATAATGTTGCAAGGAATTCTGCAGGTAATTGTCTACGATTTATCGAACATCTCTACAATAAACGCATTTTACAAGGTAAATATAACTCTGAGAAAACAACATTAAAGGCGAAAATTTATTGAAGCTTTTGCGTGGGAATTAATACGACCACAAATAGAATTTAGATCCACAGTAAAAGAATTACCTGTGGAACTTAGAAGACGTGCAAGTATTCTCTTAGATATTCCAAAAGTTCAGCAACCTATGGAAAAACCTAAGCGAGAAAATTATGTCGGACGTTCTAGTATATGGCCAAGAAGTACAAATAAATCTTGGTCTACGAATATAGACCACGCGCCTAAACACGTTAGTAAATGTCACGTGCCTAACGAAAGGTTAATGATAGGCAATTTTAAAGAATTTAAAATAAAATTGAAGCCAAATCTTTTATGATAAACAATTATTTAATATTAGAAATTTGATTTGTTTTTTAGACAGACATTGATCGTATTTATAATAACAATGAAACGAAAAAAAAACAAAAAACAATAGCACTTACATGTAAAAATTGTGGGGAAAAACGTGTTTGCGATAATTCCAAATACCGTTTGTATATTATTTATTTGAATTTTCGGAAAATAAGATGAAACGTGATTATAAAGGAAACTGGGCGACAGAAAAAACCGTGCGGCGTCAACAGTGGCGCACATTTCGTGTGGCTAGGTGTTTTGATGTGTGTACGCGAGTGTAGCGCGTCTGGATGAGAGAAGCAGTGTTCGGAGCAATTGTCGCTGGAGCGATTTCAGGAGTTGTTTTTCTAATTACTGCTCCGAATCGCAACCGCTCATATTTTGTCGGAGCTGTGACAAAAAAGTAACGCTGCGATTTTTCAGCCATCACTACTACTGACAAGTCTAATTTTTACTATCAAACCTCATGCGCGAATTACAACTACCAACCTTACATTTACCCTTCGAAGATAATTACTTATATTGGTGAATGTTACATTCTGTTATTTTCAATAGAAATTTTATTTTATTTTCTTTCAATATCCGTTTTTGACCATTGAAATTAACAGATATCTATCCTTCAACATAAATCCCAAAATTGCGCAACTATTTACATTAAGTTTTCAAAAATATTCTACGTCTCACTACTCCCTGCTCCAGGGTAATTATACGGGAAAATTTCAAAATACGATTTTACGGATAATTCGAGAAGACCCTAGTAGTTTCTCTCATTCTCCCAAACATCAATCTCTTTGAATCTTTTCGTTTTCTTTCCTTCCGTACTCTCTTCACTGCTTACCGGTTATTATCTTTTACATTCCATTATTTATATCTTCTTTCGGTGCTCTTTATCCAACTGATGAGTGCTCTCCTTCAAGCTATATTTTCCCCGATGTTTCTCCTCACTCGCTCCTGCAACTTGGTCGCCCTTCACATTCCCTCTCTCATCCGAAATCTCGTCGTAATCCACTCTCTATACATGGGCTTAGGAGGTAATAAAATGAAAAATTCTTCGGCTCAGATTACTGCATTTTCCGGGCTTTTATTTTAATACAATTTTTGTTATTCTTTGTAAAAAGTTGCATACTGTTAGATATCTACGCTCACTCCTTTTCCAACAACTTCACTCTTATCATCCATCCAATCGAATATTCCTAGCCAGTCATGATTTTATGATTTTCCGTTTCAGTACCGCCTCTGTTATTCTTTTACGTCCTAAGGAAAAATATGAAGAAGAAGTTGTAACGAAGATATGTGTCACTAAATTTTATTCTATTTTCAATTACAACCATCGCTATAGCTAGGAGAGTGTACCTCCGTCATTTCCAGAAAAAAAAAATTAATCAATTATCTTATTTTTACATTAAGGGTAATGAGAAAATGCTGCTACGTCAGTTTTTCGTGAAAGCTATTAATAAAATCCGCGAATTGTAGCTAAAGCGGGGTACAACTAAAAATGTACTCCCGTACAGTGGTTTTAATTGTAGATTTCTTTGAATACAATCTGTAATCTTGCTTTATTTTTCAATTATAAATATCGAAATCGCCGGTGTAAGATAACAGTTAAGAACCGTTTGAGTGATAAATATGAAAGTAATCTTCCAAGGCAGCTCTTTAAAGGTACAGGTAGGAAGTTAAATATTTGATAACTAGGTTTTTAAAATAGTACGTTTTACCTAAATAGAAAATTTTGCAAAAATTCACGTTATCAAAAATCCCTCGGTAATAAAAAAAAAGTTGTCGTTCTTTGTTTAGGAAGGAAGAATAATTGCATTTCATCGGAAATATAATCCGGAGCAAACCTAAAGTTAATTTGAAAAAGTGTTTTTTAGTTCTCCAACCATCCCGTATAAATCCGTTTCTGATAATTATTTCGAAGGTCGTTCTAAGATATGACGTTAAGGAAACACATTTTTTTTAAAGATATTGTCAGCATTTGATGTGAAGAACAACGTAACTGAAAAACGGTTCATTAAAAATATTTATCGAGGTATTTTTTGCGCTATCTCCCGACCATCTCGAGGGAAGGAATCTTTTTTTTTTTTTTTTTTGTTTTAAATAAATCGTCAATATAGATCTAGTTAATAAATATAATAGTTATAATAGTTATTAGCGTAATCATAGCGCGAAGGAACATATGTGTAAGGAGCATCAGAGTGCGAAAATAGCACAACTAGCTGCATGTGTCATCTTTTATGGGAGCAAGAAAATTTTTGTTTTTGTTTTAAATGCGTCTGGTTTTAAATTTAAAATACCATTAAGAGACGCAATGGGCATGGGCGTAGCCAGAGGGAGGCAAGGCACTACCCACCCTAAAAAAATCGTTTACCCCTCTAGAAGCATCGTTTAAATGTCATACGGAGAAAAATTTGAAAAGTGTAAAAGTACAATGTACTTCAAAATTGATACCATGACTATCACAATAATTTCCCATGCGCATGCAGGCCATCTGACGACGCTTTGCACAGTATTCTACTGCAGCAGCGCTAGACTAATTAGACACATCAGTATTGGCTTTCGATTATTTAAAAGCTTTCTCAGTGACTACTTTCAGACCGTACTCACTTGACAAATCGAGGTTCTTCACAGCTAAGGCAACTCGATTGAAGTTGATTCTTTTTTTTTTTTTTTTTTTTTTTTTATAGGTAACAAAATATGAGACTATTCAAAGACATTAGATCATTTTTTAAAAAACCCGAATCTTCAGAGACACCTAACGATAGAAACGCGAAAAATGAGACTAAAATCCTAGTCTTAGTTCTTTTGTACAGATTGAAGCTTTACCAAGCGTATCGAAGGAAAATTTCCAAAAAAAGAATGAAGTAGATAGCACAGAAGTTTCAACGCACTATCCCCAGCTGATAAGGCAAACACGATTCATGCAAACGCAGAACCAAATACAATTTTTACTCTTCAGAATCTACTGATAATGAAACACGGAACAATTTAGGCACCCTTCAGAACGGACCATCGCAGCCCTACATAAATTTTCCAAAAACACGGATTGCCAGCAACTTAAGATCTTGTACACCTAAATACTATTAACTGCGCAGCTGGGTGGAATACAATGGGGGGGGGGGGGGGGGGAGATCGCCAGTCGAGGGCATTACTCAGCATTAGGTTGTGTTAGTGCGAGAGAGGGAGAAACGAATTAGAATTGAATATTACTGGAGATAGAAGCAATGAAGGACGCTATAATAGGAATGATTGCCGGGGATGGAAGTGAAAGAATAAACGAAGCACTGAATGGAGTAGGCAAACCGAGTTTCAGGAGTTTCTTATAGAAGTGAGAGCGTTCTATAGATACAGACGCACATTAAAAAAAGATGTGACTTGTACCGCAGAGTAGATCAGAATCATCCGGATAGAAGGAACAAAAAGGTGTGGAGGACATAGAAAAGCGAAAAGAGAATGCCGGAAGTCGACTATGATCTAGGCGAAGCCTGCAAATAGAAGAGATAAAAAAGCACGAGAGATGAGAGAAGTTATAATACCAAGGGTACGGAGGAGGAGGATGGGTTTGCATACTAAGATAGAAGAATTCAGTATTCGAGAATAAAAGAGGATAAATATCGTGCCATCGTAGGCGATGACAATTCCTGGAAAGAACGTTAAGATTGCAAGAAGAAAATTTGGATAGAAATTGACCAGTCTGAACGGCAGATCGAGCTAATGAATCCACCAATTCATTGCCGTCAATGCCAACATGACTGGGAGACCATAAGAAACGGATTTGAATAGAACGAACGCTATACAATCTAGTGGCAAGAGAACGAATCAGGAGAATTATGAAATCTGAGGAATGGCGGACGAGGAAGAGAAGAGGCGATAGATAGTAGAACAAATCCGAGACTATCAGAAAGTGCTCAAAAATATGTGTCCTACCTAAAATCTTTTAATGCTGGGGATGTCTATCAGCGAGTTCTAAAGCAACAGGAAAAAAAGGTTATTCAAAATAGAGAATACTTATTTTGAAACTCATTGATGTTATACTGACTCTTGTCCGCCGACGTTTGCCTCTAAGAGGACATCAAGAAGACATTTAAGGGCAATTTCTTGGAAATTTCTCAATTTCTTTCAAAGTAAACAAAAATTTTTCTCTCCACTTTGAAAAACATAATTTAATTATTGCGGCTAGACATTCAAAATGAAATTATTGAAATAACATGGAAGAAATCGTAAAATGAGTGAGAGAGAATGTGTTTTTTTTTCTTTGAGTGCAGATGAGGCGAGAGGCTACAAACTCTCAGTCACCATCAGATACGCAGTCGGGTTAAATATTGTAGAAAGATTTATTTGTTTTATCGATGGTTCTACGTCTAGAGGTGCGCAAGGACTGGCTATGATAATTTTAGAGGCATTGAATAAAAAGCAATTAGGCGAAATTCCGATTATTGCGCAATCTTATGACGGCGTTAGCGTCATATCTGGAAAAACTAAATCTGGTGGTTGTTGATTCGTGCGTAAAAATTTCGTTAGCAAAAACTTTTTTCAACGAAAGCGTATCATTATACGAACATTTTTCGCATCTCGGTCATCATGCCAATTTTAAAAAGATACTAAGGTCCAGAGAAATAAATACAAGTCGCGAAATGGGAACTTTAAGCACTACAAGATCTAATTGTCGTTTTGAAAATTGCAAGGCAGTATTGACCAATTATGAAGCGATTAAGTTGACTTTAGAGGAAGAGATTACACATAATCGTAACAAACACGCTGCAGAAGCACTGGGATTGCTAAATACTGTAGAAAAACCAGAGTTTACAGTATCATTGCATATATTTTACTCCGTTCTCTTGGTAAAGTTTTTTCAAACTCAAAATGCAACTATAAGACCAGCTTGTGATTTAATAGTAAGTACAATACAAACTTTTGATTTATCTAGAAACGAGTTTAAAATTTATAAAGACATCGAGCTATTTACTGAAAAACATGAAATATCACTATAACCAGAGTGGCGGATCCACGGGAGGGGGATAGGGGGCACACCCAAAAGAACCAAAGCCTTTATGAAAAAATTTGTTATAACGGAAAAACTTAATTTATACTATAAAATATTTGTATGAATTTTACCTACGGATTTTAATAATTAATATTTAATACTATTTTCTAGTAAAACTATTAATGTTTCTTTTTTATTCTATTTTAAACACAACTGTCGTCGATCTTTTGCCATTTTTATTTATTTTTAATTTTTATTTTCTAATTTTAATTAAAAATAGTAGTTCAATGAGAAATGTATATATTGTTTTTACTTTCTCATGAATAAAGAATTCGGATCGGATTACTAAGAAAAATAAAAAAGAAGTAAAGTCTAATAAAAATACTACATATCTTTCTTACTATTTCTAAACTACTATTATTTTAGGTAGAATTTTATAATTTTGTTTTATTTTTCACCCCTAAATATAAGACAAAAGTTAAATTAAAAATTGTAATAATTATGTATTTTTAAAACACATTTTTATGAATTTCTATAAAGGTCGCTATTTGATTTTCTTTATGAAACAAGGGGTATTTCTCAAATCTACTGCCTACCGTAGAAGATTTTACGTAATTATATAATTTCACCCCCCAAAGTGTCCCTATAATCTCCCCCCTCCTCCAATGTCCTGGATCCGCCCCTGCTAAAGTATATTAGAATTTCAAAAAGGAGGCGCGTAGAAAAGGACTTTTACATCGAAACAACTGTTGATAAAAGTAAAACTTTGGATTTACCATCCGACACGCAACCCAAAGACTACTGGAAAATAAATATTTATAACCAGGTTATAGACAAGATAAATGCCAACTTAAAACTACGGTTTGAAAACCGACCATTAGCAAAGGCAATAGACGCATTTCTTAAATTATAGATATGGCGAAAGCAGATGATTTTATTAATAATTACAAGACAATTTTAAAAATTGATCCTGTAGCACTAAACGCGGAAACTTCAATAATGAACGGCATGCTCCAGTTAAAATATTGTGAAATAAATACAGAAAGTTTAAAAAATCATATTAAAAAATAATTTTGCCTCAACTTGTACAAACGGTTCCAAGCAGCATTAGCGCTTCCAGCGAGCTCCGCCAGTTGCGAAAGAGATTTCTCTGCAATGTGGCGAATAAAAACATGGTTAAGAACAACTATGCTACAAAATAGATTTTCACAAACGCCTTTCTTGCATATAGAGAATGAAATAGTCAAAAACACCATTACTTCTGAGGCGGCCTTGAATCGGTTCAGCACAAAACCCAGAAAATTGAAGCTTATATAAGAAATTTATAAATCAGGAAAGTATATTATAATAAATTGTATCTTAGTTTGAAGTATTTTAATTCTTTGGTACGGATTTACATGGTATTTGAAAATTGAGTGATCTGTAAATAAAGTCCTTTTTTAAATAAGCTGTTATTTATTTCGGTTATGTTATTAATTTTATATAAACTTTTTAATATAATATGATTATATGTGTGCATACACATCTACATATATACAGTGAGCAAAATTGAAATTAAGAAAGAATCTATTGATGTATAGTTTGTTAGCAAAATAAAAAGTACAGTCATAAATACACACGTGAAAAAAAAGACGAAAAAAAAGTCGCAAAACTGCGATAACAACGAAATTACGAAAAAAAAATGGTACATCTGAAAGCAAAATTAAAATCCGGACAGAACTGAAAAATCTCACCAAAAAAAACTCAAAAAACGACTAGTTTTAATATTTGGTGTGTAGACTCCTAGCCGCATAAACGGCCTTCATCCTTCGTGGCATCGATGCAACCAAACACGCTGGACATAAGCGGCTGGTATGTTGTTCCATTTCTCCATAAGACTTCCTCGCAAATGTTTTTTACTCGAAATTGGCCGTTCGCGGAGTTTATTACAAATTCTCAATAATATTGCAATGCGGGGATTTTGGAGGGATTTGCAGAGTATCTTGGGACAATTTTACAATAACCACATGCGTGTTTTCCACGCTTTGTGTTTTGGGTCATTGTCTTGGTATATTTTAAATGTTTGACGAATAACCAATTTCTCGGCACTATCATATAAGTTTTTATTCAAAATGTCAATACGCATATTCACAGCCATGTACCCCTCCGCAAATACCAAATTGCCCACGCCGTTCGCCTTGCAACAGCCCCACACCGTTACACTCCCACCCTCGTGTTTTACTGTAGTTTTCAGATTTTTCTGCTCCAATTCTGTGTTGGGCTTCCTCCACACTTTTACTTTGCTATCGCTGCAGAATACGTTAAGTTTAGACTCGTCCGCAAATAGTACACATCGGTAAACTAAAAACACTTCTTTTGGTTGACTTCACTGATAAAAGGTTTACAATGTGCAATACGTAAATTATGACTTAAATTACAAATTACATTGCGTACCGCTTGAGCTGTCACTTCCGCACCACGTTCGCACAGCTGTGTAACTAGTTTAGGGGTACTTCGTGGGGGTTTTCCTCTACTTCTCGGCGGATAGAACACCGGTAATAGGGGCCGTTCATTTTTTTGGTGCACCTTTTCACTTCATATTTTCAATTCGATCTTCCCGTTTATATCGTAAAATAATATCGGAAACCGTACTTATGGGAATGTTCACTGATTTTGAGATCTGCATGATTGACTTACCGCACACATTATTCATAATTACTAATTGACACATTTCACACGTGGTATTCTTTATCGAACGAATCATTTTTCACTATTCAACGTTTTGATTCGCACACAGAGTGGACACAGTCTGCTGCAATACCGCTAAGTGATGACTGAACGCGTATTATTATTCATCCTTTGGCAAAAACCCGGCCTTATACCGTCTTGTATATACATGCACTCGCAGCATTTCTGCCGTGTCCGGATTTTAATTTTACCTACGGAAATACAGGTTTTTTTTTTATAATTTCGCTCGGCACTAGGTTTATCTTTTTCTTTTCGGTTTACTTTCTTGGCATTTGTGTTCCTTAGACTGAACGTTACAGTCTGATAACAGAAAGAGAATCTGTAACAGCTCTTCTTACTTCCTTTCCGAACACATATTTATTTCTTAACACGGTATCCGATTTTGCTCACTGTATATATATTCAGCTGGTCAGTTGCCCCCCAACAACCCAGGACAAATTCCTAGCTACGCCCATGACAATGGATACAGCCAAATTTTAAACAATACTCCCATTCAATTTTTTAGCATTTCAGAAAAATCTACAGCTTCCGTCGCAATTATTTTATAATTAAGATACGATTGCACGGTCCGTTTGTACGCATGAATCTTAATGTCATCTTTCTTCAATTTTTTCCCGACATTCTCTGTTCCATTATAAGGAGACGGAGAGACTTCGTGCCTACAGGGATATCTCTGAAAAACTTATCTAAAGACAAAGTTCCGGAGCTTAAAAATTGAGTATAGATGCAGCGTATTTTTATACATCCCGGTTATTGAATAGTCAATAAAGTAATAAAATTATAAACGTAATTAAACATCTTCAGCTTGAATATGAAATAAAATATTCTAGAAAGGTTTTTTCGGGGGACAGAAATCAAAATTGGAAGTGTTAGTAAAGAAAAATTGAATTTATATCATTGAAATTTGAAGCGGGAGTAAATAACCTAAAAGAAAACTAAAGAATATTATTAAAAATAAACCTGAATATTTACATTTTTCGTAAAATAAAAATGTAGTATAAATCAGTGGCGGATCCACGGGAGGGATAGGGGACATTTCCCCCTCAAAAGAACCAAATCCTCGATGGAAAAATTGTTTACAACAGAGAAACTTAATTTATACTGTAAAAAATGTATATAACTGTTACCTATGGATTTAATTATAACTAATATGTAATACGGTTTTCTAGTAAAAGTATTAACGTGTTACGTTTTTATTCTGTTTTAAATGCAACTGTCGTCGATCTTTTGTCTTTTTTATGTATTTTTAATTTTTATTTTGCAGTTTAAATGAAAAAAGTTCAATGAGAAATATATACATATATACATATCTATTTTACTTGCTCATTGACAAACAATTCGGATCGGATTACTGATAAAAATAAACAAGAATTAAAGTCTAATAAAATTGGTCAAATGGCTTGATAGTTAACTAAAGCTGGGCCATAAAAAAAAAAAAAAAAAAAAAAAAAAGTCTAATAAAAAATACTATCGCTCCATTTTTTCTAGTAATTTACTATTCAAAATCTAATCTACCATTTTAGCCACAATTTTATAATTTTTTTATTTTTCACTTAAAAATAAAACAAAAACTGTAATAGTTATGTATTTTTAAAACACTTTTAAATTTCTAAAGAGGTCGCTGTTTAATTTTCTGTATGAAACAAGGTATTTTTCAAATTTACTGTCTACCGTATAAGGTATTATGTAATTATATACCCCCCCCCCAACATCATTCTGAATCCGCTCCTGTATAAATATATACAAAGTATCAATGCTGCCCCCCGTTGGCGAAGCCCATGTCTAAATGTCTAACAGTATATACCAAATTTATCTTTACTAAGTTAATTCATCATATCATTCATCTCGAATGATATGATAAATTAACCTAGTAAAGATGAATTTGGTATATACTGTTAGACATTTAGAAATGGGCGTCACCAGCGGGAGGCAGTGGGAAGCTGCCCTGCCCTGGAGTTTTTAAACGTTTTAATCAATTGGCCATGATGAGTATTCATAGGCGCGTAATCATGGACAATTTGGAAAAATTTTATAATAAAGTAGTAAAACAATTGTTCCAGAAATCCCATGAAAATTATGTTTTAATTAAGATTTTATTCTTGTTTAATAAAATATAGTAAAACTTCTACTAACGGACACTTCTAAATAGCGGACATTTCCTAATACTGGACAATTTTAAAATCTCTGGCATTTTCCCATAAGACACATTATAAAAATATTTCCCAATAACGGACCTTCCCAATTACGGACGCGGACACTTTAATAAGTATGATTTTGGAAATTCGATTTCTGTTAAACAGACAAAGTTTGTCCAAAAAAAGTTCAATTAGTGCCCCAGATTATTGTTTAATAGACGATGGATTGCATGATCCATGTATCGACATAAATGAATTAGCAGCTGAATTCATGCAACAACAAAATCCATCCCCGATGCATGATGAAGTAGACACTGTGATGACACAATAATGTTTATGGTGGCGAAGAAGACACAACTACTGAAGTTGACTGTGAAACTTTAAATAATGTTCACTCGTTAATTGGAAAACTAAAAAATCGTACTTCATTCGTAAAGCTCCGGTGCTGAAAGTTTAAAAATGATATCCGAACTGCACGGTGCATGTCGAATCGCGGATTTTAAGTGAAAGAAATGAAGTAAAATTACCGATTTTTTCATATAAAACTGAAATATGTTCGATACGTTAGGATTTACTTAAAAATAAAAAAATATTTTGAACATAAGTGATTAAAATTATAGATTACCTCGCGTTCCTAAAAACAAAAAGTGATTTATACTCTATTGCCTAACTTGTTCATCAATTGATCCTGGAATACAAACATAAGCAAGTACTGTAGTAGTACTCTGCACATACATGCATATTTTTATATTATACGAACATATTTTTTTTTATATATTTTAGACGCATGTATGTCTTTAAGTGTAAATATGTGCTGTATTTTTATATATTACGTACTATTTTTTATATTCTTGTTAAATACGTTACAATACACAATAATATAAATTTCAGTAAACTGTACATACATTATTATTTTCCATTAGCGGACACTTCTTAATACCGGACAGATTTTTTAGTCCCGCGACTGTCCGTTATTCAGAAGTTTTACTGTATTAAGCCTTTACAGCTTATAAATTTTTCCTATAACTCATATCCTTTTTCTATCATCTTGCCCCCCCCCCCCCCCCCGGCTCTGACGACACCCTTGTTGTTAGATTCGCTGGGATTCGCCTATTTTCAGTCGACAATAAAAATCAAAGAAATATTAGTAGAAGTGAACGCAAAACACAATCTGAAATTGAAACGGATCTAAATCTTTTCTAAATGAAAATGAAGTTCCTTCAGATTTCTACATATAAATTAAATTGGTTTCTTATATTTGCTTTTCTGTTTTCTAGCCGAAGATGAGATATTCCAACGAATAAAGATGATTTTGGAACATTTTATTTTACATTCAATCTTAAGATGTTTATTATTGAATTTATAATTTTATTATTTCATAAAGTGATCTGAAGGAGAATTCGTCAAATTTATATTACTTACCTTTCGCTAGACTTTCAACTCAGCCAAATATCCAACATTTTTCAAACGTGACCTGTCAAAAGTGCCCTGAAAAATCCAATTTACACCCATCTAAAGACTAATTATTATTCTGACTTTTGTATTTTTTTTTAATGTTTTTTTTTTTTTTAGAAATTTAGGCATTTTACTACCGTTTTAATATTTTACGAAGCGCTTTTTCGATGTTATTCGAGTGGTGTGCGAAATACACCGCACGCAGCTCATTAAATTCTGAAGAAGCACGGAAAAGTAACTAAGGGTTAATCGATATTTACTTTTTTAGCGATTCCTGGCAAGAAATACAGATGAAGAAGGGCAATAGCCACGTATTACTATCAAAAGAATATCGCCAAGTGGTAAATGAAATTATTGTATACTGCACTTACAAAATAATCGACTCGTCTATTTATTACGCAATTCTTACTACTCAATAAGAAGTATATTATATTATATACACGCAGAGCCGTATCTGGGGGGTCCCCCCCCCCCCCCCGAAATGTCTGCGAAATCATAACTGCTTGAATTAAATGGACCGAAATTCAGAATAAATTGATTTCGTTTCAATTTTAGACAAAAGAAAAGAAAAGTAAAATTTTTATGAATTCTATGCAAACGACTATTTTTTGTTTTTATTGTAGTGTTCAAATATTGCATATACAAAAATTGACTACAAGGCTTTAGTGTACCATTTATAAATAAATGTATTTCATGATAACACACACACACACACATATATATATAGTATAATTATAAAAATATTTACATAACCCCCCCCCCCCGAAATTTTGGTCTAGATACGGCCCCGTAAACACAAAAAAGGCGGTGGAAAAACAAATTATTTTTTCCGGGTAAGTGATACATCGTTGGAAAGCTCACTATTTGTTGGAAACGAAACCGTATTTCATACCCTTAACGAAACTTTCGAAGTTGAAGAAAAGTTAAAAAAAGCGCGAAAAATGACGTGTCCCCTCCCGTAATGTCGGGAGTATTATAGCTAAAAATTTTAAATAAGGTTAAAAACATGCGCATCCCCCCGTATATTTCTCTAGTTTGGAACATCCGGGTTTCCAACTTTAAAGTCAAGTCCTCGAGGCGCCGAAAGCTCGGAATTTTGGAGAAAAAAATTGTCTCCCCTTGCATGTGATGTATTGATTGAAAGATAGCTGTTTGTCGGGAACGAAACCGTATTTCATTTTCTTAAATAAATTTTTGAAGTTAATGAAAATTTTAAAAAATCGTAAAAAATCACCTGTACACCGTTTTTGCGGCGCAAAAAATCAGATTCTTTTGTTCTGAATTTATTATTATGTAAGTGTAAATTATAGTTATTGTCAACTTGACATACGAAATCCTCAGCACATGAAACATCACGCTTTACTGAACTTGTTCGTTTTTAATTCCAAAAAATACTACTTTAATACTAAAATGCAACATTTTAAAACACTTAAATAATGAAACCATTGTACAGGAAAAGGTGATGTAGTTTTGAATTTTGTAGTATTATAAAATTTTAATATTTTCGATATTAGACAACGTGATCAATTTCGGTTACACTTTGTTTATAGAATTACAAAAAAACTTGTTATTAAAGGTTTATGTTAATTTTTAAAGTGTTTGTAAATATGGTAAATGAAAAAGAGCTCAGTTTTTATATTCTAAAACATCGACTAGTTTCGACGAATTTAGGCAGTTCGTCGAAACTAATCGATGTTTTTTTGATATTCTTTAATACGACCTGCGTATTTTTTATATAATTTTTTCTGATAATTTTAATATTCATGTTCGGCATAATATTGTGAATTATTTTTTGTGAAATATATATGTGTATATCTAGAGTGCCGACAATATTGCACTTAATTTTATATTAATGTAAAATATTACCAATTATTCTGTTTAACGAGATTTTCATATAAATATCTATAGTAGTCCCGCTCTTGGTTGACCTGCATTAATTTCTGCTTCAGGAGGTCGCTTTCCCGTTTCAGCATGTTGTTCTCTGTGTTTAATATTTTGATCTGTGACTGCTGTTTCGTGCGACAGTTGGTGGCGTATTTTCTGTTTTTTAACAATCTTCGTCTCTTTTTTATCGAAACAACATCCTCCGACCGTAAGTTCCTTAACAATTGATTTAGTTTCCCAGCCGGAAGTGACAATAACGTCTCATCGGTAATTGGTAAAATTCCGTTGCTAAGTCGATGGCTGTCGTCGGTAAAGTTATTAAAAATATTACAACCGGAATAGCCACTACCAACCACGACATTTGCCGTACTATCGGGTAATATGTAGTCACTACAAGGGGCCACTGTGGCCGAAAATTGTAACTGATTCATATCGTAATTCATGCGATTTAAATTAAAATCCGATTTTACATCCAGTCCGTACCGGTATAAATCATCACAAGTACAATCCATACCTTTAGCGAATACCTAACGAATTTAAACCTTATAACGTCCACGGCGCGAAAACTCAGGAACGAGCAAAAAAAAACATAACCATCAACGACAAAACAAGACCGGCTGTTTGTTCGTAGAATTTTCGGAACCGGTTGTAATGGTCCGACAAAAATGAGTGCTAGTGGGTGGAGCCAAAAGCTATACATTAATTGGTTGTTACTGTTATTGGTCCAGCTTTTTTCCTCCCATTTTTCCTGGAAAGAAATTTCAATACAATTAATGTCCTAAATAAACGCGATAAAATAAAATTCTACGATAATTAATAAAAAAACCACTGGCTATTGAATAAAACCGAAAGAAATCTGACTGTTGAGCATGAAACAGAAAATGTTAAACAAACAACCGAGATTACTGGAAATAAACGTGTTAGTGATAAAACAATATTTTGAAATTAATTTTTTCTATCTTTTACTCGCTAAATATTCATTTCTCAATACTATTTTTCATTGCGGGCCAGCATGTTTTTTTATTATTCACATACATAGAATGTCACCGGTTATACCGGCGTATTTATCTTTTGGGATGTATTTTCTTTGATCTCTGTACCAATTTCCTCTTTAGCATTCCGACAGTCTCATTTTATATATTCCATAAACTCTACCAGCTACCTACTCATCCAATCACATTCTTAGGCGGAAATGTAAATGATTATTAGAAAATTAAAATTTCTATATAAACAAAACTATATTAATATGTTTTAACGAAATTCTTTTTTCTTCCGAAGTTTTTATTTTTATTTGTAAGTTCTTTGTTTATTATTTTTTTCATTGCTACACTAATATTTAAATTAAATGTACTCTTAAAAATAATTAAAATATATAGCACGTCAAAAGTCGAATTATTTCACATATCCTTAAATGTCGTACTTTCCCCATTAAGGTCAATATGGTAGGGGAGACTGGGGACAATTGAAACACTCTCCAAAATAATACTACCAGTATTTTTTTTACACGTGTGAACACCGATATGAATTGTTTCGAACGTATAGTTTGTAATTACTACTCGTTCAGTGACTAAAACCGGCAGTAACCACGTGTAGAATAGTTAAAAGAGTTTAGCATTGTGTTTGAAAAATTTTATACTGCGATTATAATTGTGATACACCGAAAAATAAGATAAATATCCGATTTTTAAAATATTCATTATATGTTTTTTAATGTTTTATCTGTTGATAGTGCCCTTAGTGTTTATAAAAATTTTAGTCAGTTTAAAGAATATGATGATCTTATTAAATTACCTACCACAATTGATGAAACAGTAAATAAAAGTATAAAATTATACGTTATGTGTTCTTCAAGCTCTTTTCCCTTATGTCTCCACATAGTTCGTTTAAGAATTAGTTAATTTTTGCGATCGTACGAGAAATTGTTCCTCGTAAATGGTATTGTTTATAAAAACAATTGACAAAAATGTTATTAAATAGGATAAAAACTATAAAAAGTTAATTTTAATCGGGAAGCCAAAAAGTTGCAACATCATTTAAAATCTAGTAAAACGAATTTTGATTTTTACATCATCGTGGCCATAAAAGTTTATGTAAGGACGAGTTTTGTGTTGCTCGACATAAAAAATACGAAGTATGAGAAAAAACTAACATGGGAAAACAAATTATGATTCACAACCTATATCCAAATATGCAGAAACATGTAGGGAAATGGTTGACAACAATCTCTCTATACGATCTGTTGCAAAAAAGATTAGATTTGAACCATGTCTCATTGAGTAGATATGTTATAAAACAGAAAAAAGCAACTGAAGAACGATCTGTGATTCCCGTAACCATGGGTTACCGATGCGTAAGACGCGTATTCAACTCAGAGCAGGAAAACATTTTTACTGCAATATATTATTAGGACGGCTAATGTATTTTATGGATTATCGTCCAAAGAAGTACGAAAACTGGCATATGAATTGGCCTTAAGGTATTCAATTAATATGCCAGAAACGTGGATTATAAATCGCCAAGCAGGAGTAGACTGGTTTAATGGTTTCATGAAACGTAATTTCGGAGCTTTCAATTCGTTGTGCTGAAGCTACAAGTCTATCGAGAGCTACGAGTTTTAATGCTAATAATGTCAAACTATTTTTTGATAACTTAATGGAAGTTATGGATCAAAACCAGTTTGAAGCAAAAGATATTTATAGTATTGATGAAACCGGCGTAACAACTGTCTTAGCCGTTCGATTATTTCCTCTATAGTTCGACTGCGGTTCAATCATAGTCTGCTTCCGGCTTCTCTTTTCCGCTTTTCTCTTGTTCAATCAACTTTGTGTCCTTTTGATCCTCCAGAGCTCAATTATACCTGCGATGCGAATCACGTATTGTCCGAATGCCCCTTTATTTCCTCTGAACGTGCTACCCTGTATTCTAATCTTTTGCGCCTTGGCCTTCCCACTCCTTATAATGCCCATGCCATTCTTGCATTTCCCTCTCTCAATATAGTTCCTTTTTTAGTCTTATTTATCTCTTCAATTTCTAATCTTTTTCCCTTATATAATGGACAATTCGTTGCGTTAGGTAAGCTCCAGTGTTGACGCCCCCCCCCCAAAAAAAAAAAAATTTCTGCTTGGTTTGTTTGGAACCTTATGGTTCAAGCCGACCTAAAGAAAAATGGGTCCCATACATAGAATGTCGCAAATGGTCTCACGGGGAATGCACTCGACAAGAATTATCCTATATACACCATAATTGTCTTTCTGAATAATTCATTAAGTAATTCGAATTATCTAAGCAATTCTTATTTTTCATTGATAAATATTAACTTTTTATTTTGATATAGTGATTTAATATTTTATTATTATTTTTAGTATTCGGTATGCATGAATAATGTAAAAAGGTATCAGTTAATTTTTATCGTTTATAATATATCAGAAATAAATATTTCAAATAGTCGGCTGTAAAAAAATAAAATATGAAAATTGTTTCAATTGTTCCCAGTCTCTCCTATATGGCTTAAATATTTTTCAGTTTTTACAAACATATTACATAATACATTTTTGCATTTCTACTATTAATAATTCATTATGATGTAGCGAATAAAATAGTAACGGAAACAAACATGCACCATCCCACGTATGTATTTTACATAATGAGGAACTATTAATATAATGCAGGGGCGGATCCAGAAGGTCATGCGGGGGATTATATAATTACGTAGAATCTTCTACTGTAGGCAGTAGATTTGAGAAATACCCCTTGTTTCCTACCTTTACAGAAATTTAAAAATGTTCTAAATTACAATTTTTAATTGAACTTCTGTTTTACTTTTAGGGGTGAAAAATAAAACGAAATTATAAAATTCTACCTTAAATATGGTAGTTTAGAAATAGTAAGAAGGATAGTATTTTTATTAGACTTTAATTCTTTTTTATTTTTGTTAGTAATCCGATCCGAATTCTTTGTTCATGTGCAAGTTTAAATATATTATATTTCTCATTGAACTACTATTTTTAATTAAAATTAGAAAATAAAAATTAAAAATAAACAAAAATGGCAAAAGATCGACGGCAGTTGTGTTTAAAATAGAATAAAAAAGGAACATTAATAGTTTTACTAGAAAATAGTATTAAATATTAATTATTAAAATCCGTAGGTAAAATTCATACAAATATTTTATAGTATAAATTAAGTTTTTCCGTTATAACAAATTTTTTCATAAAGGCTTTGGTTCTTTTGGGTGTGCCCCCTATCCCCCTCCCGTGGATCCGCCACTCTGAGTGTTTAAATTTATTTATTTGCTGTGCAGAACAGATCATTCTTTCAGACTACTTACATAACAGAAACATAATGAGGATAGCAGTTACGGGACATAATGGGATATCCCATCGTGCCCCATAGCCATGCCCCCGTTATACCCCATTTCTAACATTGTTTTAAATAATGAACAGAAAAAAAACGAAGTGATTTAGAGTGATTTTGACCAAAACATATCAATAAGTAATGTCGCTAGAAAAACACAATAAAAAAACGACAGTAGTAATTTAAACACTTTCCTTCTCATATGCGTTTTCGTCATCAGTCAAAATTAGATGAAATGACGTTGAAAAAAGTTTTTTATCGTAAACAACAAATGGACGCAGTCTAGTCGTCGGTCACTGTCAGACTAAAGACTGATGCAAAATGGCCGCCTATCAGCGACAGCAACATACGCATGGGCGTCACCCGGAAGGGGGGCAAAGGGGGCAGCTGCCCATCCCTGGGCCTTGAAACTTTTTAATCAACTAGCCATGATGATTATTCATAGGCGCGTAATCGCGGACAATTTGGAAGACTTTTATAATAAAGTAGTAGAACAATTTGCCAGAAACCCACGAAAATTTTAATTAAGATTTTATTCTTGTTTAATAAAATATTAAGACTTTACAACTTATAAATTTTATTTTTCCGATAACTCATATCCTTTTTCTATCATCTCCCCCCCCACCCGAATCTCATCGGCTGGCGACGCCCTTGAACGTAGGTTTACTGCATATAGTTACTTATTTTTGACCCCGTTATGCCCCCCCCCCCCATTTCCCTATATTGTTTGCACAAAGTATAAGGTTTCTAAATATATTTACATTTTTATCTTATGCTCATATAGACAAAGAATATTGAAAAAAAAATATGATAGTACTTTAAATGTTTCAACCGTCCTCGTACCAGGGAAAATTAAAACAACAGTGATGAATAATGTGCAACTACTTAAAACATTTATTTCATATATATTATAAACAATAAAAATTAGGTGACACTTTTTTACATTATTCATGCATTCTTATTAATAAAAAAACAACAACTATAAAATACTAATTATTATATTAAAATAAGAAATTAATACTTATTAATAAATAATAAAGGTCGCTTAATTTTAATTACTCTATAAAATATTGAGAAAGACAATTATGCCCTATATGTATGAAGCACAATTCTTATCAATTTCTGATGGAACCATTTGCGACATTTCATGCATTGGACCCGGTTTTTCTTTCAGCTTGAACCGTGAGGTTCCGAACAAACTAAGTAGAAATGTTTTATAAACAATGCCGTTTACAAGGGACATGTTCTCGTATGAAAGCGAAAATTAACTAATTCGAGAATCAACTGTAGGGGAGCTTAGATAAAAGACTCCGAAAAATATATGCAATGTATAATTTTACATCTGTGTTTCAGGACCGGATCTAAGGGAAGGCTAGAAGGGGCTATAGCCCCGGGCCCCAGCTTCTAGGGGGACCCGAGATGTTAAACAGAAAAATATTTAATTTTCAACGCGTAAAATTTAAGTTTCTCTTCACAAAATACTCAATAATGTAAAAATGCAAGATTTTAAATTTGCGTTTTTTATCTTAAAAAGAATTCAGTCAATTTTATTATTATTATTGTTATTATTATTAGCCGTAAGCGATAAAGTTATATAATGTATATTGAAACAAAACACTATTAAAGAAAAAACCTATAATCTAGCCCTGAAAACGGGCAAAGACCTCCCTCAACTGAACTCACTCTAGTCTGTCATAAGCCACCCGTTGATACTGTTTATGTTTTAGCACTTTAACGATACTGCCCTCTCATCTGATTTCAGATGTTCCGTTTTTCCTCTTCCCATAAATAGTCCAATCTGTTATTTTCTTAGTCCATCTCGTGGAATCCATTCTTGCACTATGTCCTGTCCAATCCCATATTTTCTTTCTTATTGCCCAGGTCAAATTGTCGTTAACTTTTAATTTATTTTTAAAATACTTTTCATGTTTATTTTGTCTCTTAATTTAACTCCCTCGCCTATAGATCGTTCCGTTGCATTCTGGCATGTCTTAATTTAGATCATGATATTATTCGAAATTGTTCATGTCTGACATCCATATGCTACGACAGAAGGCACATATTTAACATTACCCCTTTTAGTTTATTCCTGTAAGGTTCCTTAAAAATATTCTTAAACGAGCAGTATTTTTTTCCAGGAGTAAAGCGTCAGCTTATTATAAATCGTGTTTTCAGGTCGCTTAGTTCCAGGTGAATGCAATTCTGCGATCCACTTCTTTCTTTGTTTAGCCTTTTAAGGAAATCAATTGTCCTAAATAGATTATACTCTCTACTTTTTCAATTTCAATACTGTCCATTATAATTCCTGTTTTATTTTTTCTGGTAGATAGTATTTTTGTCTCATCCGGATTCATACTTAAACCAGCCTACTTTCCCGTCTTATTTAAATCGTTCAACATGTTTTGTATAATTCGTTAATATCTTCAGACATAATCACTACGTCGTTTGCAAATCTAAGATTATTTAACCTTATTCCATTTATTCTTATACCTTTCTCATCCCAGTCCAACTCTCGAAATAATTCTTCTAGAGCAGTGTTAAATAACAAAGGAGGCAATGGGTCTCCCTGTTTTACACACCTTTTTCTATGTTAAAAAGATTCTCCTTTTATGTCCGTTACTATTTTTCCCTTCATATCCGTGTACATATATCTTATAAGTTCCCTATAGTTCCCGGACACTCCCTGATTTTTCAAAGTTCTATCTAGAAATTTGTGATCTAACGAGTCAAACGATTTTTTATAATCTATAAATGCTAAATTTATTTCCATTTGATATTTCTTACATTTCTCTAAGAGTAGATTTATTACATGTACGTGATCGATGGGTGAGAATCTATTCCGAAAGCCAGCCTGTTCTTGAGATTGTTCAAAATTTAATATATGTCAGTGCTTATGCAAATGATTTGGAAGACAGTCTAGACGACGAATTAGTGTAATTTGCTGAACTACTGAAAACGGATGTGACTAGTACGATTGACAGTTCAAAAAACGAAGTTCTGGAAATTCAATATTATAAATTCCTAATGGAAGATTCATTAGAATCATGTTTGCCCAATTTAGAAATTGTTTTGCGCATTTATTTGTCTCTCACGATGACTAACTGTAGTGGCGAACGTTCATTTTCGACATTGAAGCGTAAAAAAATGAATGAAGGTGGAACACGATGAGTCAAGAACGTCTGAATTATCTCCCTTTGATGAATATAGAATATGATTTGCTCAGAGAAATTGATATTCGTATCGTATCATCTCTAAATTCGCCCACATTAAATCTAGAAAAGTTACTTTGTAAAAGTTTAAAAAATAATAAAAGTTCGTCGTTATTAATCGTCAGTTTTAAAATGGTAGTTTCTTGTCAAAATTATTCTATTATAAATTGCTAGGGCAATCTCAACTCTGGCTTTTTGTACTTGTCAAAGGCCAACAGGGCCTACTGTGATCTACTTTACCATTAAACACTAACATAATTTGTAAGCTATAGATGGCAAATAAACATATTGAGTACTGAATTATTGTTTGACCACTTTATACTTAAGAACTCAATAGATCAAGAGCCCCTCAATAGAATTTGCTACGGGCCCCGCGCTTGCTTAATCCGGCACTGCATGCAGCATTACTTTACTGGCGTGCCATGTCAGTGCTATTGTTCTATAGTTTTCACATAGGTCACATTCTCCTTTTTTATAAATTGCTATGTATATAGATGGTGTCGAGTAGCTTGGCCAGATATTTGTATTCCATATTCTCTAGCATATTTCATATAAAAGATTTCCACTGCTATATCACCTATCTTTATGAACATCTCTGCAACAATTTGATCTTCTCCTGCCACTTTGCGGGTCCATAATTTCTGTAAACTCGACTAATCTCTTCTTTCAATAACGGCGGTTCCTTCTCGGTTACTGTTATTTGCGTCTGAAGTGTACTTCTTTCTTCGTGTTTTTCTTCCATTAGTTTTTTACAGTATTTTCGTCATCTGGACGCTCTTTTTCTTCCATCAGTCAGTGTTTCCCCCCTTCATTTCTTACTATCGCATAGCGTGGCGTAAAATGCCTCGTTATTTGTCTTATTTTCTGAAACATGTCTCTAGTGTCCGGTTGTGATTTTTATGTTCTTCAATGTCTTTGCATATGTTGTTTCAAAATTTATTTTTATCAACTCTGAACCCTTGTATCACTTGTCCGCGTCGCGATATTTCTTGAAATCTTCTTTACATTTGCAACTTTTAATCTTTATCTCTTTCCTTTTATTTATTGCTTCCCATGTTTCGTTACTCATCCACGCTTTCTTTCTGTGGTAGGATGCACTGAATCCTACTGCTGTTTGTTATAGTGCATTTTTTACAAATTCCCACATGGTATTATTGGTACCTCTCGATTGTTCTGATGATTCTATAATGACTGCAAGTCTTCGTGTTGCTTCCCCTTCTGTATCCTTCGTGGCAGCTTAAATACCATCTGTTACGAATGGGTTTTTGCGCTTGGCAATTGCGTAGTTTAATTTTTATTTCGGCCGTTAGTAGCTGATGATCACTACCGCAGTCCTTGCCCGGGTAAGTTTTGGCGTCTTTAATTCTCCATCTTTTGTTAATTAAGATGTAGTCTATTTGATTCCATTTATACAATCGCCTAGGATGATGCTGGAATTCAGAATTGCATATGTACATCGCAATGCTAGCGCAGAACTGCAGCAGATATTTGCTGATTAATTATTTCTAGTACTCAGCCCAAATTTTCCCACGATGCTACGTAGGTCATTATTAAAATCGCCGATGATTATGGTAATTTCACGCGACCGCATCTTCCCTCGCTGTTTCTTCTAAAATTACATAAAAAGCTTCCAGACATTCTTCATTCGCTCCGTTAATCGGAGCGTAAATTTGTATTATATTCATATTCACCGGGGAAGTTTTTATCTTTACATTTATTATCCAATCGTTTATTGGCTCATATCCGATTACTTTATTGCGAGAGTTTTTATTTATAATAATTGCTGCTCCATTTACAAACTGGTTTTCATTTCCTGAGTAGTATGTTGCGTTATCATTACCGCTGATGAAGTGTCCTTTACATTTCCAGTGAGCTTCAGATATGCCAACAGCTACATATTCCATTGTCTTTTTCTCGACAACAGCCAGCTTCCCTGCTTCATTTAGCTTACGCACATTCTAGATAGTTTTCCACATTTCTATTCCAGTCACATGCTTAACCTCTTATCAATATGTAAAAGCTTCCATATCAGGTATTGGTCGGACATCTACGCATCCTCTTTTTCTAATAATTATTCATTTCATCGTCTGTTCAGCCTACTCTTTCTCCCTATTCATTGGTTTCTTTTGTATCCCTCTCTTCGAGTTTTGGTGTTGTTTCAGTTGTTCGTATGCATTTTGGCCATTCTCTGCCGCCTTTCTTCAGATTTCGCTTTTCCCTGATTTCCTCCCCAGACTGTCCTCTTCTTCCTGATGATGCAGTTATTTGCGACGCCGATCATGTGTTCTACCAGTGTTAATCTCTTTCTGCGGAGCGTTCCTGCTTTGTATTCCTATTTGTTAATGCGCTTGGATGTGCTTTTTATATCCTGTCTTTTCGTTCCACACTAGTTATTTCTCCTATTTGTTCTTTTTTATCGAAGATTTCTGATCAGATTAAAATATAACTGACTTCTTTCCTTTTTATTTGTTTCTGGGTGAAGGTCCTTGTTTGATGAGCTCAAGAGAATGAAAAAGAAAAAAGAAAGAAGAACTGGAATTGAATAATAGTTCATGTGTTTCACGTTTTCTCCTAAGAACTATGAAATGTGAACTAATGAAAGCATAATATCCATATTGAATTATTCCTGTCTAACGATAACGGTCGAAAAACTGAAACAGTTCTTATTAAAAAATGTAGGAACGCGGAATTGCCAAGAGGGACTCTTGTATTTCTCTTTGGATATGTCAACTATGAATAATCCGGTATAAGTAAAATTTCTGTATATTTTCAATGCGCTGCAATAGGATATTCTAGCCGAACGGAACATAATGAACTAATCAACTCTAGACCATGGT
Source organism: Icerya purchasi (assembly GCA_039619475.1). Lineage (NCBI taxonomy): Eukaryota > Metazoa > Arthropoda > Insecta > Hemiptera > Monophlebidae > Icerya > Icerya purchasi. Next base: position 171,568,461 of record CM077116.1, on the reverse strand, counting down.
AGCTGGCTCTCGTGAGGGCCTACATTATAGCCTGGCTCAGATATATAAGTATGATAGTTTGTCGTTCCCTAAGCATCATTCGTTTACAGTAGCAAATTCGACGGATAATTTTTAATTTCACACAAAAAAAAAAGCATTTTTGTATCTACATTTTCCCATTACTGATAATTAATAATTGTCTACACAGCGAAGAAGTTTTTAGTTAAGTTCGTTTCGTTCGTCATCTTCTACGAGCTTTTTATTCATTGAACCCGACTAATTGAATGCGTGTTAAATTTTGTTCCGGCGCATTAAATATGAGGTCTAACGATACCCCGGCATCTCTTTTCTATGCATATTAACAAAATTTCGGTTACATTTTTATTCGTGTTTATAGCTGGGCTCCTTAGCCCGGAAATGTTTTAAAAATGCGTTGACAAAAAATGTATTACGATGACGGAACTAAACAATTTTCTTAATAAAATGTAAAAGATCTGCTAACACATCATTGAGATGAAAAATTTCAATTCATTTTTTTTGCGTTATATTATCGATACAACTATTACCACCGGCAACAAGTTGGTTTACATGTGCGGCTGTAGTCGTCGTCCGGTAATGCAATTCATGTTTACAAATGCAACTGACTACATCATTAGATGAATTACTTACAGTGTATAAAGGCAAAGATCGTAAGTTTTACCGACCGATTTTCGGCGGTGGAGAAAATAAACAACATGCCAGATCGTACGATCTTGAAACATTTATTTTGTAACCGCAAAGTTGAAACATCTCCGACATCGCTGTCTTTAGCCGCATAGTCTCTTTCTGCTTGAGATTTAACTGCCGATTTCGATTTCGATTTCGATTTCGCGTCGCCAAAGTTTAAAATAACATTTTTCCCGGATAAATATTGACGAATCGTGTGAAATATCAGATTAGAATACCGTACCGCGTTTTAAAAGAAATATAATCTTAGAGTCGCTGGTGTTGAAACATTTCAATAAGAAAACGCTTAGCATGAAAGCGAATTACTTAATTTCACCCCCCCCCCAAACAGTTCGGAACGCGTTGAAGTTCTGACGACACTGTTTTTTCGTCATTCCAGTTACGTTTTTACTGATCTCAATTTCGTATTTAATTCTAAACACTATCAATGAGTCAATAATCACCTTAGACGGTGACAAAATTTGTTTTAATTTCTATACATAGCTTGTCTGATTTTTATTGCAGTACTTCTAATAGCCTGCTTGATTTTTATTGCGATACTGTTAATAGCTTATCTGGTTTTATTGCAATACTGTTAATGCGGTGTCTCTATGTCAAAGTTCCGTCAGATGTTATTCCGAGACGTTTGAGTTCGTTAACAGTTTCGGAATGATCACAACGTAATTTGTATCAAATCAGCTTCTGTTTTGTTTTTTTTTTTAGCATTAATTAATAATTTTTTATCGTATGCCATTTATGTATTTACGTTTTCTTCTAGCAAGTAATATATACAGTTTATGAAAATGTTCGATTCTGCTATATACATATATGTATATATATGTGCATGTATATATATTGTAACGGGTTTTTTGTTGTAACTTTTTTGGGAAGCCGGTCCTGCGGATTCACCTATTTCGTCCCTAACCGATTTTTTATATAAATTTTTTTTTTTTTTTACCTTTTACTAGCGGGCGTCTGTGGCATAAGAGCCGATCGCGGATTTAGAAAACTTTTCTTACTGACAAGGAGACCGTACAGCCTCGGGAAAACGAAATTCAATGGCTTTTGATTTAATGGTAGTATACCACGTGGGTATACTATGTGTAGAATATCAAGGTGCAAAAATAAAAAAAAAAAAAAAAAAAAAAGTTGTTATACTCAAATATAATCGAGAAAAACGAATTTAAAATTTCTCCACGCTTTATGTATCGGTTAGAACCCGCGGGTCGAGTGTACACGCCATGAAAGCTGTGACTTTGGCCACGGAAACTTCAAATGAAATAGGTTATAACTTATATATAACCTGTACTCGTACATAAAAACTTTAAGTTCGGTTTTCTCGATTATATTTCAGTATTGCACCTTAATATTTTACACGTAGTATAGCCCCGCATGGTATATTACTAGTACAACAAAAATAATTGAAATTCGTTTCCCCAAGGCCATTCGATGTCCTTGTGAGTTTTCTGAGAATTTCACGTAGCTATTATTACGAAAAATAAAAGCAACCTGCTATATATCGAGCTTAAAAAAAAAACGTTCAGAAGAAAATAATATCCCAAAGAAATAACTTTATTTACTGAAATGAACCAAAAAAACCGACGTTCAGGTAAACGTGCGGTACGCGGCGTATCAACAACGTTTCGTGTAACATAGTAACTAGACAAAACCAAGAGCGACATAGGGCGTTGCACGACCAGCTAATTAAAACGGTAACTCAACGGTTACTAATTAAATTAGCGACGGTAAAAACTAAACAATTAACCGATATTATCGTCCAAACGATTCTTCGTTACTAGCTGCGCTAATCACACTCTTATCTATCTGTAACAATTAGTCAGCAGACAGATAATTCTCATCTGAATCGCGGAGCCACTGATATCGTATCAATATATAAAAAATATATACGCGAAATACGAGGACCAATCAGCAGGGCGCTGGTGAAGGATTCTATACGAGAATACTAATTTTTATCATGTTCCATTTATTTCTTTCGAATGTTTCGATGTAAGAAAAGTCTCGCTTGCGACTCTCCTTGACAATGGATCCATACCGTCAAATCCGATTTACGTGTAGAGCACAAATCAGCAAAATTTCCGTCTAGTCTTCGTCGCTATAAATTGTTTTTTTTTTTTTTTTTTCTTCGTATTAAAACACCGCTTATTGTGCCAGTACGTTTGTCATCATTTGCGATTCCGACTTTAAAGTTTTTAATCGCTGGTTAAATATTTGCCGACAAACAGTGCATGCTTTTTTCTTTTTTTTTGCTTCTAATTTTAGATGTTTTATTTTTATCGTTAATTGCGAGTAGTCTGTAATTACATATAAGAGCGTATTTTTTCTTTCATCGTAACCGTAAATATGCTAAAAAGGCTTAAAAAATACAACTCGTCACTTAAAGGAGCCGTGCGAAATCGCTGAGTCAGCATCAAACAAGCAACACCAGCAACGGCGTCAAGGTAGCTAGACTCCATTCGCAATGCTAAAATTGATACTTTGCAACGTTTCACGATCGTACTGTTTTTATATATAATACTATATTACAATATTTTAGACCTAATTACCCAAGTCAAATAGTGGTCCAGTGGTAATGTATGTGATCCTGATGCTTAAAGCATTCATTATCACATGTGTGTAGTAGAGGTCAAAACCAACAGCGAAGTTTTCTTTTTATTTTAAAATATTTAAACAAATGTTACTTATTTTATATCAGAAAAATTTTCTTAATGTTATAATAAATTATGTGGAGAGTATTAATAGTTGTTTTATTTTTAAACGATGTGAAATATTTTTTATACACTTACTACTAACTTTAACTCGAAATCATTTAATGATAAATACGTGCAAAATAAAAATTGTAAAAATAAAACTAGTTTATTATAATTATGTGAAAAAAAGCGAAGGTTTAAAAAAATATGTGAATTGGAGGGAAAAGCAAAACTATAATTTCAACCGAAGTAAACATAAATTTAATAATTGTTTTCGGGAGAAAATGATTTAAAAAAAATTATTTACGTGAATAATTTTTTACAGAGATTAGCCGTCGGAACTCACATAACATTTTATTAAAATCGTCAATGCTTTGCGAGTTTTTATTTACTTATTTATAAAAAGATGCGTGTCTTCCTTATCATAATTGTACATTAATTTACATTTGCATAATTCTGTTTTTATATTTGCATATCTGAATATGTATTTAATGATAATGTTTAAATAGACACAACTTTTAACTGAATGTAATTGTAAACATTATGTAAAGATCGTTTACCATTAAATTTTTTTAAAGCACCTTAATTACTTCCGAAATCCTGTGTCTCAGTTTGTATTACATTTTTCGATGTACTATACAAAATAAGTTCATAAATAATAGACAACATTTTTTCTACATTCGAGAGTATAATTATAATTTCTGAGAGTGTTGTTAGTTGAATAATTTGTTGTATTGCCTCGTGAGATTTTTTCTGAACTTTATTTCCCTTTAATTCTTTATTTCATTTATTACCATTATTTCTGCTCATCATTATTATTACAAAATGCTTCTTAAAAAAATTCGTAACCATACGGGTATATTTAAATGATAACTGTAATGTTTTAACTATGCGTTTATAAACCGACAACTTTGTTTTTAATATTCAAACCCCTATGATATTGGAACCATGATTTGAAAACCATTGCGTACTGCATATAGAAGATAATTTCTCAAATGTTCATTGTTAGTCGCTTTTATAACTCTATTTTCTAAATATATAATCTTCCGCTCGATGGATTAATATCGTGTAATATCCGAACTTTTTCAAATTAAAGTTGAACTATAAAACTTTATGTTTATATCGATTACAATAGAAAGGGAGTAATGTAGTAGAATATATCATACAGTATTGATAGTTGTGCTTTCGGATGCAATTAATATAACTATGTAATACAAGTGTGGTACATCATACACTTTATAATATATTAGAACACTGAAATTCAAACTTCCATAGTTACAGCAAAACCGGCTAAATGTTAATTGTTAACAGTTTTAGGACATCAAGCGTACAGCTAACATCTGCTGGCGCAATCTACTGGCGCGGATATGGAAATAAGCAAAAAGAATTGGTACGATCGTGTCGCGTTGCAAAGTATCAATTTTAGCATTGCGAATGGAGTCTAGCGTCAAGGTATCTATATTTTTTTTTTTTCGGTTTATACCGACAGTTTGGTTTTGCCGGATAAAGTTAATGTTTGACAGACGACAAAAAGACGGTTTTTTCGAGACAACTAACATGAAATGTTCTCATAGGCGACCGAGCAAAATACCTTTTACGAACACAACCATCGACATTTCGTTTCGGCAATGATTTTCACCGTTTTACAATTCGGTCTCATTTATCTATGTACATGCATACACAAAAACGAAAATCTGGAAATACTCAAAAGGCACAGCAATTATTAACACATCGTTGCAACTACCAGGTATATGAAATTGGCACCCGTATACAACGATACTATGTACTGACGCCATCTGAAAAAGCATTAAAAAATTCAAATTTATTAGACGTGAAAAAGAGGGAAAAAATCAGAAAATCGCATTTTAAATAATCACGCTACAGCCGAAACCATTTACACCAGATAACTGAAGTTTACGTGAACATTAGTTGTGTACTGAAAATGTCAAATAAGAACACTTTTATGAAACTTCGAACTTTAAGGGGTGAAAAGGAGCTAATAAATGTTTCGCGAAAAATACACAAACTGTTATAGTTTTGGTGAAAATAGGTCTTCATAATTGCAATTCCGCATGAAGATACCTCATATGGTGTACTAAAGGTGTGCAACATTTATTTTCCATCCTCTAAATTTTAAGGGAGAAAAAGTTCTTGAGGAAACCAAAAATCACGCCACAGTCTAAACGAATCATGATCATCACGTGTAATTTCGAGTGAATATAATGTACATATATGCTGGAGGTATCGAATAAGAAAGCTGTTTCGAAAATTCAGATTTTAAGGGGTTCAGGAAAGGGGTTAAAAGCTGTTTCCCAAAAAAAAACACAAACTGTTATACTTCATAATTGTAATTTCGCATGAAGACATATGGTGTATTAAAAGTGTGCAAAATTATCTTCCTTCCCCAAAATATTAACGGAATAGAATAGCAGAATCCAATTTTAGAGAAAACCAAAAACCACGTTGCAATCTAAACGACTCGTGATTATCAATGTGCGAATACAATGGTATATACTGATGATGTCAAGTAAGAACGTTTTTTTGAGAATTTGAACTTGAATACGTGGAAAGGGATAAAAAAACATTTTCCGAAAAATACATAAACCGTTATATTTCCCGTAGAAATGAGTTACTAATATTATAGTTTTGTCTTAATATTCTTTACACGGCATAGCAAAAGTGTACGCGATTTGTTTTACGTATTCTAAAGTTTAATTGTATCGAAGAAAATAATGATTATGCCTCAGCCGGAACTATTTACATTTTGGTTATCAGAAAGCCCATTTGAACACACCATATACCGAAAATATATAATGAGAAAGATTTTTTGAAAAATTGAACTTTATGAGGTTAAAAGTGGTTGAAAACTATTTTCAAAAAATAACTGAAGTGTTGTATATTCGCAATAAATAAGTTCACCGTATTACAATATTTACCGAGGTTGATCCACTTTTTTTATATTTTCGAAATTTTAAGAGTGAAGAAGGGTTATAATCTATTTTTAGGAAAACTTAGTATCACGTAAGATCCAGAAAGTAGTAAAATGTTTAGCTTGGTTTCGGAAAGAAACTGTAATTGTTTAAAATTGAAATAGCCAATTATTAGGAGGGGACAGAAATATTTCTGTTGAACTGTTTTTATCGTATTCAAAAAAGTAAGAAAACATACTCTTGTTATAGTGTTAAGTTGTGTTGTGATTATTTGTTTACTTCAAAAGGAAAGAATAAATAAATATTGATGATTTTTTAGGGTACTCTTATATTAAAAAAAAAACAAAAAATGTACTACACGTTTTTAGGTACTTCATTAATATCTTAAGGAAAAATCTTTTATTACGAGTGTAATGAATAACATACGTAATTTTTATTAATGTTCATATACGGGGGGTAATTCATTTACGTAAATTATTAATACATAAATCAAAATGATGGAAATTGCTAATGAATATCAGTTAAAAACGTTTTGTTATTTATAAAATAAATATGTGAAGAAAATTTTCAACCCATGGCCCCTCCTCTTTTCAAAATTTTGGGCACGGCCCCGGATTAGTATAAAAAAACCGATCAGTTTTTATCCGAAAAATATGTGCTGTCCCCGTTCAGACTATACATCATATTGTTTATGCTGTTACTAAACATTAAAAAAAAAACTAAATCAGAAAGAGAACATGTTGAATCTTTCAAGAGAAAAAAAACATCGGAATCAATGGAACCACCATTCTATCCTTTTGAAGTTAACAAATAATCACAACACAACTTAACAAATAATCACAACACAACTTAACACTATGACAAAAGTATGTTTTCTTACTTTTTTTGAATACGATAAAAATTAAGAAAAAACTATAATATTAGTAACTCATTTCTACGGGAAATACAACGGTTTATGTATTTTTCGGAAAATGTTTTTTTATCCCTTTCCACGTATTCAAGTTCAAATTCTCAAAAAAACGTTCTTACTTGACATCATCAGTATATACCATTGTATTCGCACATTGATAATCACGAGTCGTTTAGATTGCAACGTGGTTTTTGGTTTTCTCTAAAATTGGATTCTGCTATTCTATTCCGTTAATATTTTGGGGAAGGAAGATAATTTTGCACACTTTTAATACACCATATGTCTTCATGCGAAATTACAATTATGAAGTATAACAGTTTGTGTTTTTTTTGGGAAACAGCTTTTAACCCCTTTCCTGAACCCCTTAAAATCTGAATTTTCGAAACAGCTTTCTTATTCGATACCTCCAGTATATACGTACATTATATTCACTCGAAATTACACGTGATAATCATGATTCGTTTAGACTGTGGCGTGATTTTTGGTTTCCTCAAGAACAGGGTTCTGCCCTTTTTCTCCCTTAAAATTTAGAGGATGGAAAATAAATGTTGCACACCTTTAGTACACCATATGAGGTATCTTCATGCGGAATTGCAATTATGAAGACCTATTTTCACCAAAACTATAACAGTTTGTGTATTTTTCGCGAAACATTTATTAGCTCCTTTTCACCCCTTAAAGTTCGAAGTTTCATAAAAGTGTTCTTATTTGACATTTTCAGTACACAACTAATGTTCACGTAAACTTCAGTTATCTGGTGTAAATGGTTTCGGCTGTAGCGTGATTATTTAAAATGCGATTTTCTGATTTTTTCCCTCTTTTTCACGTCTAATAAATTTGAATTTTTTAATGCTTTTTCAGATGGCGTCAGTACATAGTATCGTTGTATACGGGTGCCAATTTCATATACCTGGTAGTTGCAACGATGTGTTAATAATTGCTGTGCCTTTTGAGTATTTCCAGATTTTCGCTTTTATGTATAAATGAGGTCACCACGGCAGAAATGGTGAAGAAAATCCACAAAGCGGTATTGGATGATCGTCGACTGAAAGTGCGCGAACTAACAAACATGGTAAACATTTCAAAAAGTACGGTATATTGCATATTGTCGGAAAATTTGAATATTAAAAAGCTGCGTGCAAGATGGATGCCGCGTTTGCTCACACTCGAGCAAAAACAGCGTAGTGAAGATGTTTCAATCGAGTGTTTAGCGATATTTCACAGCAATAAAGGAGACTTTTTGCGTCATGGGTCCATCACTTCACACCTGAGTCTAAAGAACAGTCAAAACAATGGACTGAAAGGGGAGAATCGGCTCCAAAGAAGGCGAAGACCGTTCCGTCTGCACGTAAGGTCATGGCGTCGGTTTTTTTGGGATGCACGTGGGGTAATTTTCATTGATTATCTTGAAACGGGAAAAATTATCAACGGCAAGTATTGTGCGAACTTACTGCAACGTTTGAGTGATGAAATCAAGAAAAAACGCCCGCATTTGGCTAAAAAGAAAGTGTTGTTTCATCATGACAATGCACCGGCTCACAGATCCGTTATTGCAACGGCCAAAATTTATGAGTTAAAGTTTCAATTGCTTCCTCATGCACCCTATTCGTCACATTTACCCCCCTCGGATTATTTTCTTTTCCCAAACTTGAAAAAATGGCTCGGTGGTCAAAAATTTTCCAACAATGAAGAAGTGAAATCGGCAGTTAATGACTATTTTGAGGAGCTTGACGGTTCTTATTATAAGCAGGGTATCGAACTTATTGAACATCGCTGGAAAAAGTGTATAGAGCTGAAAGGAGATTATGTTGAAAAATAAAGATATTTTTTCCAAAATTTTTGTGTTCTCTCTGTTAGACCAGGTACTTTTGGGACCACCCTCGTAGAGTAATATTCGTAACGGAAAATTATGACCCTCAAAATACGCAGAATATAGTTAAAGCGGAAGAATAATTTTTGTATCTGTAAAACTATATTAAAGACATTTTTCAGTTCTACAAAAAATTATACGATTTCTTTTCATTTTTCAAAAGTAGGAAACTTAATGATCTTCAAAAAAATACTCGTTTTTCATTTATTGCAATTGCCGTTTTGACGTTTTTTAAATTTTTTTAACAGTCTAATAATAAACAATGGTTAAAATAGCGGACATGATTATCAAAAAAATAATTAATACAAAAAACGAAAACAAAAACACAACACAGATAAAATACGGGAATGTTAAACTGATGAAATTGATATAAGTTTTTAATTTAATATTAAATAATATAGAAAATATAAAATCGGTGATACTATGAATTCGGAAGTTGATGCGTATTATTAATTAGTAGGCTAGAGAATGAAAATGAATCGATCAAAAAGGGAATAAAACAATTAAAAGAAAATGAAATGTTAAAAGTAGAAATAAATATTATTAACCAATATTCAAGAAAGGATAATATAATAATTCATGGCATCCCTTACGAAATGGAAGATGTGTATGACTTTTTCCGCCGCTTATAAGAACACTATCGGTTAATGATCAAATTTTGAACTCGCTTTATTTAGTTTTAGTTCAATCATCCGTAGACGATACACGCTAATTTCATGTTTTTTATTTAAGAAACTTCTCAACGATGAAAGTTATTTATAATTACTGCAATAACGCGGTAAGCAAATTTGTGTACGTACGTATCGCTCGTGTACATATACGTAGGTGTATATAGAATTTCGAACACATTTGCGTTTAAAAAATTACACTATTATGGAAATCGCGGTTTTAACCAAAATTTGATACTGGGCTTTTATGATTTGAAAAAATTTCGTAAATCGGTTCACAATATGATGCCGGACAGCGCTACGACTCGGTACGCGAAAACACGCGGTGAGATTTATAACTATATATACCTTGATACGTAGGGCCGTATCTAGACCAAAATTCCGGGAGGGGGGTATTTGTATAATTATACATACACACACACGCACACACGTATATATATATATATATATATATCTAATATATTCAAATGGCAACATAGCCACCTCTGTCATATTCATATACTGCACCTTATTTTGTGTTTTGTTATTGTTGTTATACTTTTATATATATGTTATGTTGAATGAACGTCTCGATTATTTTTCACGTTATATGAGTGATGTTTTTAAAGAAATACACCGCAATATATATACACATATATATGTGAGTGTGTGTGTGTGTGTTACTACCATGAAATACATTTATTTATAAATAGCACACTAAAGCCTTGTAGTTAATTATTGTATATGCAATATTTGAACACTACAATAAAAACAAATAAAAAACAATCGTTTCCATATGGAATTCATAAAAATTTAAATTTTCTGTTCTTCTGTCGAAAATTGAAGAAAAATAAATTTACTCTGAATTTCGGTCCGTTTAATTCAAGCGGTTATGATTTCGCAGACATTTCGGAAAGCCCCCTCAGATACGGTCATGTTGATACGAATCGCATTTGTAGCGCAATCTATTGGAATTCGAAATTATTATTTATCTACGCTCTACATGAACGAGAGTTCGCTGTTCTTCGGCTAATCACTAGTATTTCTTTTAGATATTCAAATAACTATCCTGTTACTAGAGATGGGCAAATCAACTCCGCTAGAAAAATTTTGGGTACTTATATGTGTCCTTTCCGGCCGCGGATAAATATACGCTTCTCAAATCCAACTCCGCCGGAGTTACGTATCTCATATCTGGTGCATAATCGCAATCATCTTTGGCTGCGTATTTGACTTTAACTCTGCATTGCACTCCGAACGCACAAAGCAACAGAACGTCCCCTTCAATACGGTGCGCATGCGCGCAGCTAATGCCTTCCGGAGTTGAGGTATATTAAATCATTGCGCCAACGGTAAATCCGACCGTGTCCGGAATGACATTTGTTCGTTGTGTGACGTCTTTCGGAGATAAGATGTATTAAATCACGTATCGTCCGACTAACCGGCTGTGTCCAAACGCGGACATATTTTCGAGGATATAACTGTGTCCGGAGTTACTCATGCCTACTTATTATTTAAGATTGAATAAACTGAAAATATACAATTTTTGTATATTGTTCGGTACTTGTAACAGATTCATTTACATGAAACATCTTTATTATAAAGAATTTAGAAATTATTAAAAGCCCATTTTAGAGTTTTGAAGTTTTCATTTGATTTGAATCCGCGCATAAAATAAAATTTTATAAGGAAAAAATGTTCACTCCTGCTAAGGCGATCGGAAAATTCAGCTGCTGATCAAGAGTCGTGTCAAAATTAGACTTAAACATAAACAGAGACAAGTTCTAAAAACTAACATTGATGTAGGTATTACAAAAGAAACATTAAAAATTAATTTTTTTAAACGTTGTAATTTTCATTATTGATTGGCATTTGAACGGTTGAGTCCAGGAAATTTAAGAAATCAGTCCTTTAAATTTGTCGATGGCTTTCCTTTGTAGACTTTGCGTTTTCTTAATGCTGACCGTGTGAGCTAATTAATATACCATTTCTCACCCTATCACCGGGGTGGGGGGGGGGGGGGCTGTAGCTTTATAACCAACACATTTTTAATAGTCATGTCATTTTAAACACCATTTCTTCTGTACAGGTATACTGAGCTCTTAATTGAATATTCTGTATTTATTTCATTAAATTAGTAGTGTAAGGTGCGACGATTGATACAATACAATCTCGTTACTCAACAAATAAAACGCAAAAAAAAAAAAAATAAGTTTTTTTTTGTTTTTGAAGAAATCTAATACGTATCTAGATATCGACTAATCTAGGCATTTTCAATACTAAGATATTTCCACAGATACCGCGCCCCGTTCAAAGATCATATCTCTTAACATGATTCGAGGACAAACGCATCGAATTGCTTAATAATAGTTTCATTTTCAATTTAAACAAAATACAGTTCGAAATGGCAGTGTCTGCATATTTGAAGAAGAGAAATGTTCTTCTGTACTTTAATTAATCATCAGGTTTGATCAAGAAAAGGTGAAAGTGAAAAGGATTACAATAGCCCATGACGGAGATGGCAACACATGTGAACTAACTTCGACGAGGATGCACGTGTCCTTTTAATATCATTCTACAACGGAACGACGTTGAAAATTTTTAAATTAAATTCCACGGCTTATAGTTTCCCAAAGCATCTTACACGAAAATGGATACAATTCTACACCCATTATAATTAGCGGTGACATTGATATTAATTTGAATAGCGATCATAGGCAAAAATGTATAACTTTCAATAGTGAAAAATTCAATTTGAAGTTAAATAACAATCCAACCATCCGATCTGCAATAAAACGTGTATCGACGCTATTTTTGTGAATCATGTTGAACAATTAAACTCGCAAAATTATATCGATTACTTTTCACACCATGAAAAAATGACTATTATAACTCGCATTATTTATTTATAAATTTTATGAAATAAAGTATGTTTCTTTAATTTTACTTTATGTTTTCGTTAAAAACAATAACACTTTTTTTTCTTTTTTATGAATTGATTTGCTGTGTCTTACTTTATTCATTTCTTTTAATCGTGGTTAAAGGCGTACTACGTGAGTTAGAAATGTTGCATGATTTAAGGTTTTCGTTTGAAAGACGGAAATTCAACAGTTTTCATATTCAATATTAGTTATAGTTACTGTCATATTGTTCTAAAGAATAAAAAAAAAATGAAGTAATTTTACGGGTGAATTCATATACGAGATACGGACTGGTAAGTTATCCGTCATAACGAGTTCGAACAATTATTAATATTAAAGTTACAGCAAACTGAAAAATTATAATAAAATTAAATTATTTTTCGAATGTAAATTACAGTTCTGTTTTAAATCAATTTCATCAAAACATGAACAAAAATATAATCACGTATACAATACAAACGTATATTTAAAATTTTTTTTTTTTTTTTTTTTCTAAATTTTGAATAGGTAAACATAAAAAATTAAAATAATGAAAAAAGTGTTACTACACTGCGAACAAGGTGAATTCGTTAATTTATACGAAAAATACTGTCGAAACTTAATATCAGAAGAAATTCTTAAAACATTTTTTTTTTTCTCATAAAAGAAAGGTACACGCGTTAAGCTTCGTGACTATTAACATCGGCTACAGTTATTAGTGACTCTGACTGTTCCAAATCATATTCAGATAACCTATGAAATAAATTTTACAAAGCAATTACTAAATCTATTAATCTGAACGTAACCATTAAAAAATACAAATGGATTATAAAAATTATTAATGCAGAACAACTTTATTACATTTAAAATTGGTTTCGTTGAAAACGTTAAATTGGTGTAATCCGTAACATGAAAAATTAAAAAGATGGTGCAAAAATCGGTGTAATTAAAATTATTCCGATACAATCAGTGTATATTTAAACAGTTTATACTAACCTTGGAAGAACATGGGGGGTTATAGTTACAATTAAAATATTAATCGTTAATTATTCTTTAATGGATAACATTTTTATGGAAAAATTTCGCTGACTTCAACTTTATTTTAAACTAACACACAATTATTTCGATGTTTACTCGGAAGGGCTATAGGTATCTAACGAAAAAATTATTCGAAGTTTGCATAAAATATATACCACCAGTTTAAATTTATACATTTACTAATTGTTCGCATTTTTAAATAATATAAATTATAATCTAAGTTCGATTCGAATATTTTTAAATATAAAATGGTTTTAACGGATAATTTTTATTATCTTTTAATGTTACGATGATTTTTTTCACATCAGCGTAATAAATATTCGATTGTGCGACACACAAAATAAAGTATAAAAGTTATACTTTACCTGAATGACGATTTGGTGTGACTGATAAATGACCAGAATCTGTAGATCATATCGAATACTGGATCGATGGTTGGTAAATACGTTAGAATAACTAAACTAATAAATGAAATGGAAACAGGAATGATACCGATAAATAAAAGACTAGGATGTTTACTATCCAGCAATGTATTTTCCAACATCATGCTGATCGGAATAACAAGACCAAATGCCATCGTTGCAATCACAGACGACGTTAGAAAGCAAGCCCTACATAATCATTAATGCCAAGAATTAAATGATTATTTTGCAGGGCTGTGAAAATTATACAATTTATACATACGTATGTATTATATTTTTTTCTCTTTTTTTTTTCTTTTCTTTTTTTGCAAAACTGGAAAATATAAAAAATTGTTTCAAATTTTTCATTGTTAGAAGTGAAGCAAGCAGTTCAAAAATAAAATTAAATGACTAAATATTTCAAAAAAGAAAGGAAAACGAAAAATATTTTGCTGATATAGGCGGAACATATACTTTAAACTCTGATTATATTGTTAAAGAATTTTAGCGGCTTTCGTAAACTATATATTTAGAAAAATCGTGACAGCTCTTATTTAGCGAGGATGAAAATGATATTTTAAAACATTTTTTCATTACTAGAGAAGAAATTAAAACATAGCACAACAAGGAAGTCTTTTAATTTTGGGGTTATCCTCCCAATTACCCGCAATTATACCATCTATTTGTACATCTCATAGAGGTAACGAAAGCCAAAGCAGGTTTCTGCTGGGAAAACGGGGTATTCCATAACGTAAGCGGGATTTAATTTAAAAAAAAAAAAAAAATCTCATTTATAGGGGGAAAAAATGTTTTATTGCTACACATACTGCGATAAATTGCGAAATACACTATCAGAAAATGCCTGATGGTCGAGATTTTTTGGGCCGTATTTTTTCGAAAATGATGCTGAGATCCATGAAACAAGTGACAGAGAAATAATATGGTCATTTCGATAAGACTATACGACCACTCACACCGTGAACGAAATGAACTCGCTTTGTTACGGGCAATTATTTTTACCCGTACTATTCAGCATAGAGGAAATTACAGCGGGCTACTGGTCTTGTGATTTAACATTTTTTATTTATTTTTATTTTTTTCATTTTATTTCTATAAGACGTTTAGAATAGTTTCAATTTGTACCGATAGTTTGCGAACAATTCCACAATTGAATGTGGCGATTTGACGAATTACTATTGAGATTGAACTATTTTTGTATAGAAAGAGCATTAAAAATGTTATAAACGAATGATAGCGCGATAGAATTGCCGCGAGAACATTTATCTAATATTACGTTCCACAATATCATAGTTGTATTTACTATTAACCTTCTAAGACATTTTTATTTTTTTATTTTTCTATAAATATGGATTTTTTTTCAAACAAATATTAAATCTCGCACGCCATCCTAACTATACAAAGAGTAAATAATTAGGAAACGAAAAAGGAATTGGGGACATAAGAAAGTAAAAATGAACGAGGGTAATCTAGCGTGAAAAAAGGTTATAAGAAAAATGTCCCTGCCAGAGTATGAAGCCAGCAGTATCCCTGGTTTTACATGGTCAGGTCCTCTTTTTTATAGGAAGCGTTTATAGAATTAGCTATGTGCTAGTATGTAAGGCGGAATAAAAATATTTACTTTATCCATTTTTAGATCAAGAAGTTAGTACAGTGCAAAGAAAATATATAAATTGTTATTAAATCTAAAATACCGCGTGTGCGCGTATGTGTGTATGCGTGTGGGCTGGTGGAGGATATAAAGTGATAAGAGTAAACAGTAAATGTCCAATTATTTGACTTACTGCCTTTTTTAAGAAGCGTGTTCCATTTTCGCTTTGTAAGTTTATATTTTTCTTAGACTTGAGCGATTAAAAGTTATTATTTTCTAATTGTTTTTAAATTTCCACTTCATCCCGAACTCGTATTAAATCTACTCGATCAATTTTCTTTTTAACAGCTTCTCATAATTTAACAAAATCACTGCCCTTGCTCCGTTATTTTTTCTATCTTAAATTTCTCGAATCTGCCGTTAGATTCCATTAATTGTACAAACAGCCACTAATATTCTATAACGGCACTATTGTTAACCACCTCGTGAAAGTACGCTTTTTTCACTCTTCGATCAATTAGATCAAAAAAAAAAAAAAAAACGCGTTTTTGTTCAATAATAAATCAGGATCGCCAAATATATCTCCAAATCGCTTCCACCGTTAGCAAATAACGAATATTCAATGATCAAAAGGAAAGAGGCGATTCGTTGTTATTAAATTCGTTACCCTCTTATTTTCATATTTTAATATTCAACAGAAGTTGATCGAAAGCTCTATACATTTGAACTGGGTACTAAACACATTTGTTTTTATATTATGTTTCATATGTCGAAACTGTCGGCTTCATCGCTTACAGCGCGCTTATTGAATCCAAAAGTTTTTTACCTTTTTTTCATTCTTTTTATTCGCTTTCTCTAATTGTTTTCTTTCACTTACGCGTCATTCTGTTCCATTTCCGTAATATTAACGCTACTATTTGTCTCCTTAGTTCCAATATAGGTATCATTTTGCCGCTTTTATTGTTTTATAGTGTGTTTTTTCGGCATTGTTTGTCAACTTTAACCAGATTGGCGGTACACGAGGATCTAGGCACAATGATTGTTTTGAGCGACGGGAGTTACTTTTATGGAGTGTTGTTGGACTTTATATACCATTTCCCGTTTGTTTTATCATTATCTTATTTTCAGTTCTTTTTTTTTGTTTATATAAATTCCCCTTTACTGCTTTTTGACGTGTTCAACTGCAGTGGCTATTACGGAATCAGGCAAGAGAGTCTGATTGTCGGCGGCTCTTAAATGTATCACCTGTGTATTACAATTTTCCCTTTAAAGTATTTATTAACATATTCTTCTTCCTCTTCATCATTGCTGGTGTTTGAAATGCTCTCTTGCCACTTTAGGGCTGGCATATTTACAACAGCAATGATACAATATTAAAGAATTTTATCCTTCAAAACGACCTATTTCTCCTCAATCACAGTTCGTCTACATGTATTAAAATCCGCTTTTCTTTCAGTTCTACTGATCTATCTCTTACCTCTCCTAATTTTGGCCTCAATTGTTCACGGAGTACTTCGGTCGGTACCTTTCAAAGTTTCCTATTATCATTTTTTTGAACGGAGTCCCCTTTTCATCTTCATTTAATCCTCTTTATACTCCAAAATAAGTACTTAATATAACTGATTAGCCTAAATTTCATTCCTTTTGTTGATTCCTCACTCACTTTAATTCCTATATATTTGAACTTTTTTTCCTAGTATAATTTATTTATGGATTTTATTTTTTCTTGCCTTAATTTGCTTTTCTCTCCCTGTTCATCTTTCAGCCCGTCAAAAAATTAAATTGTTTAATTTTCTGCGGTGGAATAAAAACTGCAAGGCTGTTTTTGACTTGAGTTTAGTAACTTTCAGATCTTTTCGCTTCTGTCCAACTCTCAGCAATTTTCTTTCTTATAAAAAGGCCAACGCTAGGGGATTTATTCTTAAAATGGTTTAATAAAAGTGCATAGAAAAGCTTCTGTTCCTCTTTTTCACGCTCTACTCTTATTTTACAAATTTGGATGGCCAAGAATTTGAAATGCCCTCTGTTCCAACATCCTTTTAACCATAATTCTCCTGCCCGCGGTAAATTAATCTCTTTTATTGACTCTATAGCTCCCTGGTACATTCCTAACTTAATGAATCAAGTCGTATTCCGCTTTCTTCCAACAACTCACATTTTTTGGAATTATATTTCCCGTTCTAAAAATTCTTCCGCATTTTTCTCTTTAGTTCTTCTTAACATTCTAATTCCTTTTTTCACTTTGGTTCTACTCGCTTACCTTGGAACGCTTCCATTGTTATTTCAATACTTAAAGCAAATTTTTCCGCACTTCCACAAGTTTCGTTTGCTCTTTAAAATAATAATCTACTACCTAATAATATGTTCGGTTCCGTCTTGGCCGCGGTCCTTCCGATTGTATCAATATGTTTTTGGCAGACGTTCACTCGCCATTTATCGACAAAAAATTCTTACTGTTTCCTTTCTGGATATCTCTGCGGCTTTTGATAATGCTCCTCTTCTTCGTCTTTTTAATGTAATGCTTTCTTTTAATATCCCGGTTCACTTTTCTTCTCTTGTTAATAATCTTTTCCTACTTAGAATCGTCATTTTTCTTCTCTCCCCTTTACATTACCGATTAGATCAATCTTTTATTTCTGTAGGGTTGCTGCCCTAGCCCAATCTTGTTCAACATATCTACCTTATCAAAATTGCTTTATTATTCGTAAATCCCTTTCCTTTTTTTTTCCCGATGGTATCCTCTCAATATCTCACGCGTTAACTCCTAACTTCAAAACTCCTCAATATTATTAGAAAACGCTTTACCCAAAATTCGTCTTTTTATCTTCCATACTAAATTTTCTACTATCGTTTTTACACTGCGCTCTTTCGATTCTTCTATAATTAACTCGGTTCTGAATAATGGCCTAATTCCTTTTACTTTCTCATTTCATTATTTGGATCTCTTTCTGGATAGTCTTCTTTCATTTTGTAACCACATCGGCTATCTATATTTGTCACCTTCTAAAGGGCTTAACCTCATTAAGTTTGTTGCTCACACTAATAATTTGAGAAGTGTTCAGTGATCTTGCTCATGTTTTACAAATCTTCTGTTTCTTCTATCCTTGACTTCTGTTATTTTATTTGCGGAAATTCTTCTAGGTTCTTTCTATCCAAACTCGATGGTGTCCAAAATACATGTCTTCGAGTCTGTCTTGGCGCTCCAAAATCTACTCCGATCTCTGTTCTACACGCGGAATCTCACATTCCTTCTCTTTTTATTCACGGGTCTTGTCTGGGCTATGTTTTTTTAAATTAAACATTCATCTATATTCTCGTACATTCTTGTTCCTTTTCACTCCTCTGTCTATCATAATTAGCATTTTACCGCCAATAAAATTCCAAATACTATCTCTCATCTCTGTCCGCCTCCCACGTTTTTCTCGCCATATACTTTCACTCATGACAAAAGCCGCTGTAGTTTTCATTCTACTTTTCTTCGTTTCTTTATCGTAGTAATTGTTTTTTTATAACTATCCATCGAAAACTATTCCTCAGCATGTTATTAAATAAGAATTTTTTAAATTTCAGGATCTATTTTCCTAAACATCTTTAAGATCTTCACTGACCGTTCTAAGGGATTCTGTGAAGTTGGTTCAGTCTTTTTCTGTCGTCCACTAAACTATTCTGAATTTTTCAAACCCCCTTCCTTTTGTTCAATTTTCTACGCCGAATCGAATACTATTTTAAAAGTCATTCTTTTCATTTCTTCCTCTCTGATCCCCAAAATGTTATTAGATTAAATTCCGAAAGTGTCCTACAGGCTATTTAGTTTCATCTTTCCTCCCCCTTTTTTGATTATATAATACTCTCATGAATTCTCTAATTCATAACCTTTTTTCCTTCGTCGTTCTATCTAAATTGATTTTGTATGAATAGCTGGGTATTCTGGGATCGAAGGCAATGATTTAGCGGATTTGCTGGCTCGTTTAGCCGATCTTTTTCTTCATCTTTGGTTTTTCAATTTTCCTTTTCTGCAGTGTTTATATTTCTTTGCAATTTACCGTTTAAGCTTTGGACGCTTATATCTTCTCCATTTCGTTCGCTCCACCCTTCTACTTCTCTTATTACAAGTGATGTTGATCATATATTTTTTGAATGTTCTTCTATCGCTACTGAACGTTCTTCTTTCTATCCGTCACTTTAACTAATGAATCTCCATACTAATTATAGCGCACTCTTTTTTCTCTTCTTTCTTCCTTATTTTGTTATACCGGTTCTTGCATTCTTTTTATCTGCTATTTTTGATCACATAAAGATCTAATTACATTTCCTTTTCTTTTCCTTATTCTTGGGCTAATGCCCATGTCGACGAACCCATAAAAAAACAACAAAAAAAAAAAAAACCTTCTTTTACAGATTGTGTAAATGACGTTAGCATGTATAGAACCGGTTCTGTGCTTGTATACGTACAGATCATGTTGATGCGTGCTTTTTTAATAACCAAAAATATTGCCAAGTTTAAAGAAGAGAGGAATGCGGCAATTCAAGTAATAAACATTTTATATAGCATATAAACGAATATTTTTACATAACCAGTTTTTATTCGCGAATTAAAACAAATTTTGGTTTTTATAAATATCATTTTTACATAAAATCTATAACGTAAGAAATCGGAAATTTACATTCATTCACTCTTTATTTAAAATATTTAACCTATCAAAGACAAATTTTCTAGCATAACCTATCGCTTATTTATTTTTTAAAATTTATGCACAGGATATAACGCTGTAATAAACTGATACATTTCAGATAAACATAGATTTCTATAAAGTTTAATGACAATTTGTGTATAACATAACGAATGTAAATATCTCTGTGTATTATTTATTCAATTAATTTTCAAATGACTGAATTAAAAGGAACTAAGGATCATATTAAACTTAATCGTGTTAGCTTGAAAAATGACTAACAATAAGATAAATTACTGGTAGCCGGCTATGTAAAAACGATTAGAATTAATGAATAAAGTTCCAAACTGAATCACTCGTTCATTCGTTTTTTGTTTTTTTTTTTTAAATTGATGAATCCGTTACTTATACAAAAGTTATAATTAATGTAAAATAACTTTACCAAAGCCAAAGAACTTGTGATAATAAAGTTCCGACAACGCTATTAGTTATCAGCAGCAGCCATTGATGTGTATTTGGCCATTCGAATAATTCCAAATGAAAATAATGAAGAATAAAAAATCCTGGCCAGAACGCTAATAAACAGAACACGCCGGCGAAGCCTATTTAAAAAAAAAAATAATTAAAAATTAAATATAAAAGGTAAGGAATAATTTTACTAGTTCACGATATAGCAATTACAGGATTTAAATTATTTTCAGAGGTTAACATGTTCTATAAAATAAACGGTGATCAAATATTATTAATGGATAATCGCGAAATTAATGCAGTCGAAAAAAAATTAAAGTTATTCCAAACAAATCATGTTATTAAACAGAATGTATTTTTGTTTAATTATTTATTGTTAAGAAATAAACTGTTACATTTTTCATTTTAAATAATTTTCAGACACTGTGTTAAAATAATACATTTATTTTTGACATTTTGGACAGATTGTACCTCATCAGAAAATAACTAAGCTAACAAAACAGGTAAACACGGTCTTTTCGTTAGCTTAGTTATTTTCTGATGATGGTCGGTGCATTTCGTCCGAAATATCGAAAATAAATAAATAATTTTTAACACTTTGTCTCTGAAAATTATTTTAAATGATTAATAGTCCCTGTGAATTAAACGTTTAATAACGAATTGTTACATTTCTTAATTGATGCAATTTTCCAAAGGGATAACTTTAATAAGAAAGTCTTGAAAGTATATATTATTTTAAAAACCATTGATGCGATTATTCGATATTTTACAGATTATCATGATTATTAGTATTCTGTCCAAAAGGAATCATGTAAGCTTTTCCTCTTACACACTATATCTAATTCCTACAATTTATAAACTTCATACACCATTGTAAATTTTCTTTCCTACTAATTCTTTCATTTTTCTGTTTCCACAACGAGATCCTTTTAATTTCTTTACTTTTTTAAATTATCTAACATCTTTACGCACCCTCTTACTCGCCAGCATGCTTCCACTTATATTTTTGAAATAATATTCCGCAAACTTCTGTTTAGTAACATAAACCCATCTAATGTTTCTTTCGTTTTTCATCTTTTTTTATAAGTTAGTTTTTTATTTTCTTTCCGACATTTCCTTATTTTTAATTTGTTCCATCTACTTGACTTGTAATATGTGTACGTGCATCTAATAAGGGCCCACTTTGTCGATCACAGAAACGGCGCTACAGCGATTTTAAGTGAAATAGGTCGAAAATCGCGATTTTTCGTTTATGCCCGATAAAGTTAGGTAGAAACCTACTCTACACAATGCCGTTTACCGCATATCTGTATAAAAAAATTCGACCATATGTCGAAAAAAAATGCGCAAAAATCTTGTGCCCAAGTTTGATTTTTTTTGTAAATACTTGTAGATATATAATACAAAGTTCTGAACCTTGCTTTCTTGTCATTCTTTCATTGGCCCAGTGAGTGGTCTGAATCATGATTTACCATTGACAGAACGTATATGGATCATAATAATTATTGAATTTGTGCTATTACAGGAATGCAAAAAAACAAGTTGCTAAACTTTAAACACGTTTTTCTCAAAAGTAGGTTTTTTGAAACTGCAACTTCAAAATGCTATAACTCGGTTAATTTTCGACGTAAAGGGCTGGGAATGGTCTCATTCGACTGGGAATGTTATTTAGTTTCCCGTAGTGGTCTCAATTCCATACCGACCAGGTGGGCCCTTATTAGATGAACGTACACATTATATGTCTTTCTTTACAAAGATCACCAATTTCTTACGTTCTTTCTGTTTCGAAGTTCAAATTTTCTGAAGAATACAAAACGCAAGCAGTGAAATATTTTATTCATTCCTTTTTTTTCTACCAGCATAATTTTTTTTTCTTTTCTTTTTTTTTATTTTGCTTCCTTAATTTCATTCGATATGATTCATCCGAAATAATGTATATGTCAAACGCTTATCCTTAATATAAGAACCGTGATAATTTCATTATACTAAGAATCGTGCTAACTGGTTAAATTGACTCGGGACAAAAGAAAATATTTTGTCGTATTATATATTAAATAAATTTAACAATAAAAATACGCGGAACTTAATAGAACATATATACATTTTATGAAAAGCGATTAATTTTTTAAAATATTAAAATTAGTTAATAAAAATTAAAAAGGCAAAAGTTCATCAATCGTTTTGTACATTTGTTTTTAGACGGCATTAATGAATTTTTGCGGAATTCCGCATATTTTGAGAATAATACATCTGCATAAATACATACAACACACATGCATACACCTATATTTGCACTTATTTATTAAAAAATATTTAATATAAGATTAATTATTAATTTGAATATTAAATTTAATTAGAACAAATACAAGTTTAACAAGCAAATTTAAATGTATAAACAACGTATACTATTTAGAAACGTTTTCGGGCATATCCCATTATCAGCTAAAAAGTAAATCACACAAAATATGTGATCAGAACACTAAAAAAACATACTTTGTGTGGTTTATTTTTTTTAGCTAGCGATGGATCATGCCCGAAAATGTTTTTAAGTAGTATATAATATCGTTTATACATTTAAAAATCGTTTGTTATATTTGTATTTGTCCCAATTACTATATTTTATGTTTAACAAATAGTACGTTAAATGATTCTACATTAAAATAATTAATAATAAAAATCAGAATATTTTTCGTTTAGTGCAAGAATTACGATTACAGTTTTTGAATATATTTTTTCGACAACTCCTAAGCAAAATGTAAAATAAAGTTGTACTGTTTCATATTTTTTTTTTTTAAATATATACACACACACCCACACGCATATATATATATATATATATATAGTTCCTACTACGGATGTGTTTACTTGTGACACCTTGGTGATAAGTACTTGTAAAAAAATGAATAGCAGTAGGACTCCATTAAATTTAGGACTTCAAATAAGCTCTGATTATCTGATTAGTTAGTTATGTTTCAGCTTTTACTAAGAAAGAAAAGGCATTTATGATATATTTCACTTTTTTGTCAATGCAAACCAAAATTTGCAGAATTTATTAACATTATTCGTTAAATGTCGGATAAATCCACACCTGATTAGAAAAAGTTACTAATTAATTATTATACTTTTCCAAAGCGTAACATATTTCAGTTAAGTTATATATATATATATATGTATAAATTTTTTTTTTCAGTTCTGATATTAGTTTAAACTTATCAGAATTTGGCATATGTTGATTTTGTATCAAACCGCAAGTATTTCATAATTTTTCTAAAAGTTTCCTTGGACATGGTTAGTTTAAAAAACAATAAAAACTCCAATAAATTACATGATAAACTATCTTATTCCAACCAACTAGCATCAAAGGCAACTTATACAAAGTAAAGTGAGTCCCATAGATCCTTGATAAGGTATCATGGATTGTGAAGTTAAGCTTTCCATAGTGGTACTAAGCCGAATGGCACTAATAAGAGTAGGGGAGGAGGAGGGGGAATTCTTTTCTCTCGGGCGCCTTTACTTTCCCAGATTTCTCTGGTACCCAATTATTTCAGGCCAAGTAAACCTGGGAGCGACTTAGATCCGAAACGAGACAAACCTCGAACCCGTGACCTCTGATTTGGTAGCCAAGCACCTTAATCACTAGGTTACCGTGCTGCCTATAACATACATACAAAATAGAAATGCAAGCTTTTAATTTATTAAAATATAAATTCAATTCAGCGATGTTTATTTACCTTTCTGTTGTGATTTCGGTACAGTAAATCTTGTTTACGTTTATTTTTCGTTTAGCGTAACATGTTGGCGCAAATTATTTCGCTGAACTACTTGTTTAGAATTACACTGATTCAAATAAATCATTTTTCATTTCTATTCGCTCCTGAAGTAATTACATCATGAACAATCAATATAGATTCCGCTGAATATTTTTTATTTTTTTTTATTTTGCATTAAGTTAATGCAAAATAAAAATAAACAATATTCAGCGGAATCTGTATTGATTGTTAATATTGTGCAGAATTCGATGTATTTTTACATTCAGGGCTGGAAGTATTACTAGCAATGTTAAGATTATTCTCGTTATCAATATTTGCAAGGTTATCTAGTTGCCGTAACCTGTTTCTATAATATAATATACAATTGATACTAACCGTGTTATAAAGTGCACAGAACAGTTGGTTTTAATTATATATTATTTCTTTGGATGTTAGTCATTTGGCACACTGCATTTTATTTACTAAAATTATTTCAAAATTTCTAATAAAAATAACAGATATTTCCTTATTAATATTGTTTTTTTTTTTTTTTTTTTTTTTTAAGACTTCAGACAAAAATGATCAAAACTTTAGAATACAAAGACATATAAACATTTCCAATTTTTTCGATGTAAATAACATTATTATGAATCGCTTTGAAATGACATGAACTACACAACAGCTTCTTCTCGCTTTTTACCGATTAGTTTCTGAACTTTAGGCCGTAAAAAAAACCCTGAAAATAGGACGTTGTACGTTGTGAGGGGGTTATTACTTTAGAATGATGTTTACAAAGTGGTTTCGCTAAGATGTACATGACAGTGACAGTAGCGGTGTCATATCGAATGTCTCAAACGTAATGTATTGCATGCAATAAAGTTTTTTTGAATTTAGGATGAATTTTAATTGAACATCTCTTGTACATTTTTTCCATCAATTTGTCCTTCTTAACATTTATGCTTACATCTCTTGGTCACTTTGTCTGTGTTTAAAGCAACATTTGTCCGGTTGCTCGCACATTTTCGACATCGTTGCTTTATATACATGAATTTGGAATTACCTTCCTAACATTTTAATTTCCTAGCATCTTTTTTAATACAACCAAGAGTATTTTCAAATTCACTCCATCAATTTTTCAAATTTCCAAAAGTTTTTTTGGAATATCACGTTCGCGGAATTTC
The DNA here is from genome assembly GCA_039619475.1 of Icerya purchasi. Classification (NCBI taxonomy): domain Eukaryota; kingdom Metazoa; phylum Arthropoda; class Insecta; order Hemiptera; family Monophlebidae; genus Icerya; species Icerya purchasi. The sequence continues at coordinate 171,542,696 of CM077116.1, read as the reverse complement.
TTGTGCTCATGCCTTTTCCAAATTTACACTGTTTTTCAGCAACGCTTTTATATCCTAAATTTAAAATTGTTCGTTACGAGAAACTATATTTGGCGTTATTTCGGAGAATGAGAAAAAATAATTAAGTGTACCTATGCCGAATGTCGAACAGATATTAAGGCGATTGCGAAGTTCATTGCACGGCAAAGGTCCTTCACCCTGTCGTACGTAAACGATAATCGGGCCCTAATAATTTTCGATTTTCGGGGATGATTAATGCAAGTGTGTGCGTGTATATGTTAACTCGTAAGTAACCGCGTCCAATTCAGCCAGCAGAAATACACGTCAGCTGTGATAGTGCGGGTACTGTGCACAGTGAAATAAATTTAGTTTTCAGGTGTCTCTGTTTAGGCCCAATGAAATGAATTGTAAGAAAAAGACGATTCTTTCTCCTAAGGGGGCGAAGTGGTGTATTTTTTACTCCTGCGATTTCTCTCTTTCTTCGGGCTTCAGTCAGGGCGGTTTCCCCTGTTTTATGTCCCTAATTTGGGTCTCTCTAAACGAGGAGTCCCTGATTTTCTGTATGACCTAAAACAAGCCGAATTGTTCGTGCATTAGGCTTTTTTTTACTTGATTTCTTATAAAAAACACAACCCGCAAGTGAGACGTTAACGCGGGACTTCTTTCCCAGGAGTGTCCCCAGATACGGGTCGAGTGTTTACCACAATGAAAAAACACCGGTAACTTTTTTTTTTAAACTCGCGTATTGTTTTTTTTTTTATTCAATTGGCGGACAAATTATTCACGTTCTAATTGACAAGACAACAAAAAAAAAAAAAATACAAACAAAAATCCAGCAAATGGCTTAATATCGACTAGCGCAGACTGTAAAACAACGACAGATATATCGATACGTGGCGTTGCTGAGACTAGCTAAAACAACGGCAACCGGATGATAATCGGCAACTAACTTATCTAGCAGGATGCGAGCAAAACTAACGGTAAACACCGAATTAATTATTGCAAAAGGCTATGCCTATCAGCCAACACATGATCGCACACACATACATACTACAACACTTTATTATTTCTCACGACTCACGTTGTCGGCCGTAGCAACCGATGCGCACAAACCACGGACAGACGCTAACTGGTTGTGGCAAAACACACACTCCAAGACAGGCAGACTCAAGAAGTCACTGATAGACCAATATTGATCCTTGATATTGAAGACATTGCCGGGTGCTCGTTATTGTCAAAATTATTCTGTCATTCCGTATTACAACGTAGAGAAGAAGAATTTCAAAATTGTAACTGTAATTTACGCTTCGGATGGCGCAACAAAGTTCCTCATCCAAGAAGTATTTTTTGAGTGCCATAATTAATTTAAAATTAGCACACTCGGTAGCCTAGTGTTTAAGGTGTTTGGCTACCAAATCAGAGGTCACGAGACTTGTCTCGTTCCGGATCGAAGTTGCTTCCAGGTTTACCCAGCCTGACATATAATTAAGTACTAGAAAAATCTGGGAAAGTAAAGGCGGCCGAGAGGAAGGAATTTGGCCTCCCTACTCTCATTAGTGCTATTGGGTTTGGTACATTGCGAACCATCACTTCACAATCCATGAAACGTTATCAAGAGCGGGAGACTTACTTTACTTTACCTTATACTGAGAACAATGCTGTAGCATTTATCCTTTACATTATTTGTGTATATGTAACGTGATTCATAAAAATTTAAAAGATTTAACGTTACATATATTAATACTTTTTATAAATGGTATACGTTTTTAATTTTTATCGAATTCGACTATTTAATAATTCAATTTAATTTTGCTACCGGTTTGCAAATCAGAGAAAATACCGCAGTTCATCAGTCATACCAGAAGTAGCAACATCGAACAATTTAGGTATGTATCAGTTAATTAATAGAATTTATGACGGATTACAAAATTATTTAAATTAATTTAATAGAAATTTTATGTAAAAATACAACTATAGCTAATAATACAAATAAGTAAAAAATTAATTAATTAACAATATACGATAACATACGCGGTACTAGCAATAGTAATAATAATAATAATAACGTATTTTTAAAACAATAATTTGCCACTAGATGTTAAATATTTCTACAAAAAAAAAAAAAAAAAAAAAAAAAGAATTCAGTTTAATATTTAGGCCAGCTTATTTCAATATGAAATATAGTGTAATAATAGTAGTAATAAATAAATAATAAACGAAAACGATAATCTAATTTTTTAATTAATTTTATTTTTCAATGTATAAAAAATTCCACGCACGCATTCAGTGCCTACTATATAGCTGCTGAAAAATTCTAAAAAGCTCTACTACTAACCGAAGATAAGAGGTATATCCAATTTTTCTTCGTTGTCTGCCGTATTCAACAATAACACAACGTACAGAGAACACAAAAACCCGGATAGCATTGACAAGGGTACGGACATATTAGAATACCAACCGTTAAGTACAATCCATGGTTCAGGTACCGTATCATAAAATGCTATTATACACTTTATTTGGAAAAAAATTCAAAAATTTAAATTAAAATCCGAATTAATTGAAAGCAATCCGAATCATGAATATAATTTTCTAATGTTTAAGCAGTTCACATTACATGTTTTCATTAAAAATTAACAACGCAAAGGATAAAAAAAATCATGATAATCATAGAGAAAAGTTAAAAAGAATTATACATTTGCCGCAAAAAAAAAAAAAAAAATTGTCTACAACGTTTAATTTTGGAATTGTATATTTTCATAAGATTTGTGCCTTTTTGAGCGTCGGAATTTTTTTTAAAAAGAAACGTTTTAACGAAATGCGCCATCCTCACGCTTTATTTTCGTTGCTAAGTAATTTTTTAAAATTAATACGAGTGTACACAATACTTAAAAATTCGAATTTATGATTGAAGCCAAATGTATGAAAATTTTGTTAATGTTTCCATAATATTGTTACTAAGAAATTATGGGCATGCACATATCACATCTTGACACGTTCGATGTACTACGAACATATTTAATCTTTTAAAATAAATATGGAAAGAAAAAATGAATGCTTAAATCAAGATTAAGTTGTAAAATAATACTAGGAAATATGTACCATACACCAGTTTAAAAAGAACAAAAAAAAAAAAATCACGTACTATTATTAATTAAAATATTAATAAACGAGATTAGTATTACAGTGCGAATGTTGTTCTGTTAAGTGAAGAACTAGAGTTACATGCAGTTGAAACATTATAACAGTTACCAACAAAAAACAAAACAAAAAAAAAAAACAAAAAAAACTAAAAAAAAACTGAGTGGATGATGAATACAATATATTATTAGTATGTATTTACTAAAAGTAATGTGGTGTTTAAATCAAAGTTTGTTTGAAGATTGCGTATCTTGTTCATTCCTAGTGAAAAACGTGTTAAACTCGCACACTTGTACAGTATAAAAATTTTAATTTTACCACTTTTCTCACTACGTTTCAAGGTTATTACGGAATTTTATCTGATACATACCACGTTAAAATATGTTTAATGAATAAGTTATTCATTTTGACAAGAAAAGTTAGAACTGTGTCAACGGGTTATGTGAAAAGTGAACAGATTGAATCGGAATATGAGTTAAACGGCGAATATCGAAAATGGTCTGAGGGTCTTGATTATTTTTCGCGTTCCGACAGTGGAAAGAGCATTTTGATGACTGGACAGAAAAGCGAGCAAATACAGGAGGGGGATGATACAATTGTTTTCATTTTGGATCTGAGATTTTTATTTTTTTATAAATTTTACATGGATCACAGAGCAAGTGATAAAAACAACATTCGAAATTGAGCATAGTGAAATAATACGTTGAAGAGGCATATGAAAGTTAAGGTAATTCCGATAGATAAAACTCTGGCGATGTGCCGTAATTAAAAAATTCCAGGAAAATCACCGTTAGTATCGCAGCGTTAATCTGAACTGTCGAAATAGTTTTAAAACAGTCTCATTCGGTAAAGTGCATTGCGAGGATACCTTTTATTCCATTTTGCTTTCGTTTGACTGCGACTCCGGCGATCAAGTAGACAAAGAAATAATTAAAAATAATCTTAAAAAAGGTCTAGCGCTATTGAGAAACAACTTAGCAAATTCTAGGTTAGAGCGTGCAAGGCGTTTATAGATGAAAACGCTATGATTTATTTCGTATAATATCCGTGTTGCGTACGTAAAACAACTGAGTGTGATCTGTAGCCCGTAATCTGTTCGAAAAACGGCGTGAAAAGTTACGAGAAGTGCTTGTATTCGGAACGCATTAAAATCGGCAAATAGAAAGCCCTAAGCATTACGGGCACCAAATGCCGGGAGGTGGTGTTTTTCAAATTTTTATACGGTACAAGTACTCGATTTGTCTTATTTTACTAATCAAAGTTAATACACGATTATCGTCGTTAATTTTCGTTATGTCATGCATCATCGTTCGTGCTGATATGGAAAAACAATTAAGTATCAACTGAAGTACCTGAATTATTTACGTGTAACATATATTTAATAATCCTCAGCGCGTGTGTCAGAATTAAGTAAAAAATGACAGAAGACAGGTGATGACAGCGGTAAAAAATACGTGTGTATAGATTAATATTCGCAATCGACCGAATTTCACAGGTAGGTTTTTTTGTGTAAAAGAAAAGTACGCGTAAGAGGAGAGAGGCTAACAAATAAAACATCCACCGCGTTCCAAGTAGAGGTGTCTAAGTGCGTACACGCAAGCCTTTAAAAAAGAAAATAAGAAATATAAAGAACGAATAGAAAGAAAAAAAAAACAACGATTAATCTAACGTAAACACAACAGAAAGATATATGTTTCGATTGTTAAATTACCGGACACGTTGATGTACACTCACTAATAGACTAATTAAAAAAAAAAAAAAAAAAAATAAATCTATTCTAGACTATACTGCTAGTCTACCTTTTCTACTAACTTTTACTCAGTATTATACGGAGAAATAATTAATTTTAAAATAAAAGTTTAAAACCGCTATATTAATAGGCGAAATTATTCGTTTTACATTTTCATACTCATCGATAGCGCAAATACATTTCAAAATGTGCATATTTATTTTTTATTTTTAACGTTTTAAATATTTTCCGAGCTTGTCATAAAGTTGCTACGTATTCGAGTCCGGAATACAGGTAATACGATTTTGTAATAAGTTAAATTAAAACACAGGAAATAGAGGACCGATATTTTGGAGAATAAAATCTTATTTGAAATTGTTAACAACTGAAAATGGGGTGTAGTATTAAGTAATAGACTGTGCTTACGATCGACGTCGGTAAATATCGCTTACTTTTTGTTCAAAATAATTTCATATTCACTATAATATTATATATTTGAAAACATACATAGATAATTATTATTGTTCTTTTAAGATGCAACGCCTTATTTTAAAGACAGCCATAACTGATTTGTTAATTGAACTAATTTTTAATTTCGGACACATATTTTTATCATTGGTAAATCCTCTGGTACTTTTTGTCATATGGCGAAGTATCGAAGCAAATCGAAAAAGAAAGGAATCTGTTAGTACTTCTCTATCAGCAGCGATTAATTTGAGTAAAGAGACAGTTTTTAGTCTGATAGTAGAAATGTTTGGTATACTGTGCTGTTTTTCAGTTTTTCGTTTTATTTATTTTATTTTTTGATACGGACAATAGCATTCTATATACAGCTAGACTGGAATTATTATACTTAATGGCGGGGTTTACACTACGGTATGATCAATATTACGGCGCCATCAGATGGCGAGAACATCTGATAGACCAGAATAAGTTGAACATTTGTGCTCCCGAGTGACCTAAGCAACAGCAAATGGTGAAATTGCAACAACACACAGTTTCCTTTGAGATTTACACATCCATTTGTAATTTGTTTACATATAAAAAGAATTACTTCGATTTTTGGCGGTTTACTTTTCTCCTAATCTCCCTAATATAATATAATTTTCTGTAAAACAATTTAAAACTATTTGCAAATATGGCCAAATTAAAACTTCAAAGCATTAGATTTCTCGTTAGGTACGATATTTTCTTTTAGTGAATTGTACATAAAATAATTTAAAATGATTTATTATTCATAATAGATACGTTAACTTAATCTAAATTTATATATCAATTTTTTTTTAAATTTAATTTTTCATATACACACACACACACACACACACACATATATATAATTGCATATTACGAATTATCCATCGCGATAGCAAATTATTACTAAAAATTAAATAAAATACTCGCTATTTCACGTGGAAGGCAATGGCAAACCATCAAGCACAACGTCATATGCGCGCTAATTAGTACATAGTAGACACACACACGCACGGGTCTACATTTGCATATATCGATAAATCAAACGATTACTAATCAGTTCTGAATGTAGTCTTGCGTCTGTACACATTCGTACTGCATGTAAACAATCGCCTAGTACACAACTTATATCTGTGTACAGCTAAAATGTACGAACGGGTTGCCCGCCAACCGAAAGGTTGAGGAGAGAAAGAAGAGAAAATATTACAAATTAGGAAACTCCATTGCCAAAATGCAACGCAGATTTGTTGTAAATTATCTAGAGAACATGTAACAAAAGATTGTTATTTTCTGTGAGATATTAATTCAAGAATGTTTTTAGGAAACACCACAACTTCGTTCGCGGAACGGTCAAAAATTTATCAAACATCAGCGCATGCGCATTATTAAAAAAATGTAGTTAACTTAAGTTTGTTGTTTGTGGAAACTTTCAAATAGATTATATAACGCTGACTGAAATAAATAGTACGAGCGTGCGACATTTTTATATACATTTCTGAACAATAATTCAAGAAATGTTACGAAAACAGTTAATTGCAGTAAGAATTGGTAGAAAAATTTAGCTAAAGTTCGAAATAATAATTTTGCAATATTTTAAATTACTACACTCATATAGGAGTTCAATGCTTTTTTTTTTTTTTTGTTTATTTGTAAAATTTAAATAAACTTCGGGAGTTTATATTTTCCAAAAAAAAAAAATAAAATAAAATCGTTTATATCGTAGAGTGATAAATAATGAATTAGATGTAAACGGCTTGAGGGTCTTTCTCAAGGTGTAACTAAGATATGGCACTGTTAAAAATTTGAATTTGCGTGACTAGTGAAATAGTTTAATTTAAATAAAAAAAAATACCCGTAATTTCTTCTTATGAAATATTTTTACCAAATAATCAATTACTTTTTTATTTTTCTCATACACAAACATTTCATTTAATTCGGGTTGAACGTCCGGCAGTTCAATTTTTTTTATTTTTATGTCTAAAAGTAGATAGTTATGCAGAATGATAATGTAATACTAGTCGGATATATTTTTCCGCTATTTTACGAAAAATAGGTACAACAACTGCGTTTTCGTTACCTGCAACAATTCGTTACGTCGTATGCGGTAATTTTAGAGCCTGTGTATACTGTTTCGTCTTTCAAAATTATGAGCGAGACCAATGTAACCGAAAATCTTATGGTCGATTTAATACTAGAAACGGAGTTACTCTATAGATCTATCGAAAAACGTTTGCTTGTGAATTATTTACTCAGATTAAAGAAAAGGTCACATATATCTTCGTGAAAATTTACGGTCACCGAGAACTATCAAAATTATAAGTAAACTTCTCGGGAACGGTACGCTGAAAGTGTTTTAACCCTAAGATATAGGCTCAAGAGCTTTGAACGCATACAAACGAAAGCCTGTAATAATACACTGATTGTTATATAATTCTGTAAGTCGGAGCAATACGGATTAGAAAAATCTAGTTTTTTAAAAAAAGATGAAGTAAATCACTATTACAGGGCGAATGCGGAAAAATAAATACAAATGCGAATATTAAAAAGTTTTGACGTCTAAAATTGCTTACAATAGTTTAATTTAAAATTTCAGTTTTGTTCGGATAGATTTTTTTGAATTATTTATGTAAACCACCTGGGGTTTTGTAAGTGCGAAATACGTTAGTGTACATATTAATAAATATTTATGTTTAAAATAATAATAATAATAATAATAATAATAATAGAATAGAAATAAACACGCTTTCACGTAATATTTACCAATGAAATAACAGTGACTAGAATGATAATGATTTTCGATAAGTTCAACCTATCGGCCGGCTTTACCGGAAACATCGTGGATAATACTGATGCAGAAAAGACAGCCGAAGCGGCGTACAGTGCGTAATTGTTTATTTTCGTTTTTGTAAGTGAAAATTCCAAGGTGTAACTGGATAAAAACCACTAAAATAATAAATTAATAGGTCACAAAATAGCGCGCGCAAAGTACACATTTTGAACAGATTAGTCTAATGAAAGGAACAGCAGTTTTTACTTGTAATAATAATAATAATAATAATAATAATAACAGGTAAACTTCAAACGTCAAATAACTCTTGTCCATATGTGATGATATAACGGTTAGAACAGATTTCGTTTTCACCGATCTATGTAAAGATCGTGTTTTCAGAGCAAGCGTATGATTTTCTTAAACGCTTTAACGACCGGAGAGAGAAAATCGCGTCGCGTCAGCAACCATACACGAGGGTATGATCTAAACGATGATAGTTTTTTAAAGAGCTATTCCTGCTGTTCCTGCTAATTTTGACCAACAACTGATTTTATCAGATGCCCCAGAACTCTTTCAGCTTTCATAAAATCACTCACTGAACAGGTCATTCGGTAATTCTACGGTTTACATTACAACTAGCGATCGAAACGTTACTATAAAAATCTGCGTTGTAATTTAGAAATTTTAAGCCATGCATGAGCAAAAAATACGTACAATATTATTAAAATTCAGATAAAGAGAGTGGGAAAAACAGCAAAAGTACCGAATATCTGAACATCGTTGACGGCACTGTGTAACTGACATATTACAATCGAAGAAGTATTATTTCACCGTTTTAACGTGATATGCATCAACAAAAACCCCATTCTCCCCTAAACAGTCGTTGTTGATTATTCTTCGGAAGTTTCAGCGATGAAAAAAATGATGGCTACTAGGCTGCCGGCTCACTAGTCAACTCTACGTATTTATTTTCAACGTCGTGTCCATGTACGGCTATTTTGTGAAGCGAGGTTAGTGTATTACGAACACGCGTTTACTATTGCAGTTTGCGCAATTCGGGTCTGTGTAATATTCTGCACTGGCTCTACTGCAACGATAATCATTAACTAAACAGAAAAAGAGCTGTTTCAACTTGCCGCGTTACTGTTTCTGTGCTGCAGTTTTTGCTACCATTTAAGCGCTAAGTTAAAATAGGTAGGGAGCTGGGAACTGTTACCGATTGTTCGTTCAACGGCTCTTTTTCAAAAGCTGTTCTTTAAGAACAGTCAGCTCATGAACAGATTACTAAAAACTATACTTATCATCCGTATAGTTTTCGTGTGACCATATCTACGAGCGCTAACGCCATTTTGCAATGTTGCTTAAGATTTTATCGCGTGCTCAATTTAATAAAATGTGTTCAGTAATTTTTAAAACAGTAGCTTGGCAGTGACGACAGCATTCGCGCTGAAGGGAAAAAATCATTTAGCGAGAAATCAGGCAAACCAAAAAAGCAAACGAATACATGGCGCTTGGAAGTAAGTTAACGGATGAATCGTAATTTTAATAATTTTCAGCGACGCGCTCTTGCCGAAAAACGGCAGAAAAAACCCGATGAAATAGCTCTGCACAAGGTTTTATCGCTACTTTAGCCTTGCTGGAGAAAATTGGAACAACTGCGTGCTACAATGCAGATAAGAAAGTGTTTGAACGATCAATAACAACGGATAGTTGCGGATATTCTAAATCATTCTAAATTATAGACTGGGAAGTAGGCGACTAAGCATGGGGGCATGTGTGATGTGTTTTGTACTTTCATTCGTGTATGTAAATAAGAGAAAAGAACATCTAGGGTGTAGCTCGTCGGTGGGATCAAGTCGCAAATCCCTTTGCAAGGCGCACAACTGTTTTTTTATTTCATTAAGTTATGTTTGTAATTAATTTCTTAACTACTCAAAAAAAAAAAAAAAAAAAAAAAAAAAACATATATTTTACAAAGATCATATAAGGCAAACAACACAACATATTCGATAGTCATAGAAGACAGAAATTTCCGAATTTCGTTCTTCCGCATTCATCGTTTTCATCAACCGTTGTAAATTCTAATTATTAGTTTGATAGTAAATGATTTAAGACGTCCGCTGTCAATCTTTAGCCAATAGCCAAAAATGTCTTTCGGAATCGTTTACTTTACACGGTGAAATATGTTTTTTAACATTTTGTAATTAGAAAATATTCACTCTTTAGAATTGTATTTTTTTTTTTTGTTTTTTCAAGCGGCGATATTAGCTCGGCTCTTGAAATTTAATAGTATGGATGCCGTGCTCATCTGTATTCTTACAAACTGATACGCAACAAATGAACGCGATTGTCGCGCGTTGACTGGCACAGCGTGGTCGAACCTGTTAAATAACAGGCGCACAGCCAGAAAACTAGATCAGGACAGTGTTACATCGTCACAAATAAATTATAAACGAAATCAACCGCACGATGGTAGTATTGTGGTGTCAAATCACCGTTGATTTGTGAACAGTGTTCAATCACTTCACGTTGTGCAGTTTGTTAATCGTTCGAGTTGCCGACATACCGTGGATTCGTATATCCTCACCTTGACATAATCGCGGAAATTCATTTAGGTTTATAGCGTTTTATTAATTTAGAAGGGAACGACTTTAAATTTATTCTGTTCGAGCTTAATCTAAAATTACGAAATTTTTTTACTGCATATTAAAAGCAGCTAAAGAAACCGATTTAATTTAGTCGCGAAAACGTATATCTCATCAAATCGAATGTCGACGTCCGACTCGATCGTACTACCCCATTTTTTATATTTCGTGTAGTCTTTAGCTTAAAAGAGATTACCGGTTATTTTAAAAGCGAATATATCATATATTACAGTGCCGAATTTAAGTTCAAAACAGAATTTATGGGGATTTTGTACAATGGACCTAACAAGACGGTCGAAAAAATAAGTCATGCGAATTACTTAAAGCTTTCTAAGTCATTAATCAACCGCTAATTTTCCCAGTAACCAAATATTTATTTACGTAATAATACCGGATTAATTATACGTAACAGTCATTATAGTACTCCGAAATGCTATTGGCGTTAAAATTTATCATTTCAATAACAGAAACTGATTTTACAAAACTAATAATACTGGATTTCACGTTTTTAGATATTTAGCAGAACGGTTTAACTACTATCCATAGAGATGGCAAATGGTGTGGGGTCTACTATTCTTATAATACTACTAAGCATTCCCCCACAGTCTAATTATTCATTAACTTTGCGCGCTTACAATGAACAGTAATTTCTGTTTGTTTTTTTTTTCCCCCATACATTAACACGAATAATGTTTTTCTATTCACCGTTCTCCCGATAAATATTCAACTTTACAATCCTAATTTTTAATGTGACTGCTAGAGTTAAAAATTGAAATAAATGTAGTAATGCGAGCACTGATAGAGAAAAATGTGGATAATCTGACGGAGATAAGGAAACAATTAGTTTTTTTTTCATGGATTTACGCAAACGGGAAATTGTTACGGTACAAATTTACAAAAATTTCATGCACATAATGCATGGTAACATACAAACTTCAAATAAATACAATTCTTTTACATACGTGTATACATATTTACATCTAATTAAATAAGCGCGATTAAAAAAAAAAAAAAAAAAAAAAATACATCCGCTAATTATGTGAAAGTGAAGAAAACCGAACTTTTCTAGAAGTCTTGCTTTTTGATAAAAAATACATATAATTTTATGACATATATGTTTTACCGGGGCAATGTCCGAAATTCGGCAGTGTCCACATTGCTTGGTTCCCAGCAAGCACTGTCCGAAAAATACTTTCTTCCCGTAAATACAAAGCTTGACTTAGGCCTTATCATAGAGAAATCTATCATTGATCATTTAAGAAGACCATTGAATTTTTTCGCTTTGTTATCGCAAAATCTAATTATAATCTGGTGCACTGAGGGAGCGAATGAATACATTTTTCGCCGATTATACGATTAGTATTATTTTCTAATAAAATTATTCATAAGCAATCGATGCTCTTTGATTTTATTCATTAAAAAAATTGATAATTATTAACGATATTAACCAATAAGTATTTTGATGATTGCTGACCATTGAAAATTGCGTAGTATGATCATAGAGTTAAAATTAAAGTATGCATCAGGTGTACAAGTATGAAATGCGGATTTTTTTTCGAAAAAAAAAAAAAACACATTAAATTTGAAAGAATGATATAAAGTGGTTTACTCAAAGTATGCTCCATCGCTAGTTAAACATTTTTCTCATCCTTCGGGCAATTTGTGGAAACCACGCCGGTAAAAATCTTCCCCTTTTGCCGCGAACTATTCATCGAGCTATTTTTTCACATTTTCGTACGAACCAAAGCGCTGCTCAGCAAGTGCATGACCCATCGATGCAAACAAGTGGTAATCGGAAGGAGCCAAGTCTGGTGAGTAAGCCGCATGGGATAGCTCTTCCCAGCTGAGTGCTTCCAATGTGTCGCGAACCGGTTTTACCGTATGTGATGGAGCATTGTCACGGAGAAAAATTACCTTGTGTTGCCCTTTTTGATATTCTGGTCGCTTTTTTGAGCAGCGAACGGTTCAAAACGATCAATTGTTGTTGCTAGCGTTTTCGATATTAACCGTTTCACCAGGCTTTAACAGCTCATAATAGACCACACCCTTCTGATCCCACCAAACACAGAGCATCGTCTTCCTGCCAAAGCGCTTCGGTCTTGCGGTCGATGTGTATCGTGCATCTGGATCTACCCATGATTTTTTGCGCTTGGGATTCTCAAAATACACCTACTTTTCATCCCCAGTAACGATACAATGCAAAAACGACCTTCTTTTGTATCGTTCGAGCAAAATTTCACATGTGTTTTTGCGCCTCTCCATCTCATCTGCCGACCTTCTGAATCTTTCCCGTTTCTCGTAGGCGATTGGAAACAGCTTGTCGACTAACGCCTAATTGTTCTGCGAGTTGTTTTTGTGTTTGTGCATCGTGTTCATCTAGCAATGCTTGCAATTCTGCATTATTGTATCTTTTTGGCGGTTTTCCGTGTTCCTTGTCTGCAACATCGAAATCACCACTTTTAAAACGCCGAAACCATCGTTCACACGTATCTTGCGATGGAGCATGTTCACCTATAAGCTTCTCGAAGCAATCGGTATGATTCGGCAGCAGTTTTCTTCAAATGAAAACAAAAAATTAATGCTGTCCGCGAATGCTCTTTATTTGGCACAAATGCCGTCATATTGAACATAGCAAAACAATACTATGCAAACAGTTTTTCAATTTATCACTGATGTACATTTGACACATGTTGATGGCGCAACAAAATTGCATATGCGTCAAATTTTTATAATACACATTGTGTTGGTGAACATCTAGTTTTTCAAAAATCCGCATTTCATACTTGTACACCTGGTATGTATAATTTTCATTACAAAATAACAACAACAAATTGCACTAATGTGGACTTGTGACAAACATAATATACTTTTCGTCAATCTTTTAGTACTCTTTACTAATAAAATTATTCGTAAGTAATCAATGTTCTTTGCGTAACATTTTTTGTCTTATACTATTGCCACAATTATCTGTTACACAATGAAGATTTTCGGACATTAGGTCGGCTTATCAGTGCACCAGATTATAATTAGATTTTGTGATAACAAAGCGGAAAAATTCAGTAGTCTTAAATGATCAATGATATAGATTTCTCCATGATAAGGCCTAAATCAAGTTTCGTATTTACGGAAAAAAAGTATTTTTCGGACACTGCCTGCTGGGAGCCCAGCAATGTCGACATTCACTAGTCACTTTCGACATTGCCGCTAATATATACACTACAAGCTATATTTCGGACGATTTTAATTTTTTAATCAGTAGGAACATTCGGGATTTTTTAAAGTCAAAATATCAGTTTCAGAAAAATGTAACGAAATTTCTTATAAAGTACGCGGGAGCATTCTTGTGTGTTCTTTAACTTCGTTCCGAGATTAAAGTTATGTAGCGGTGAAAACATTTCCATCGAATACATCGTCAAACATATCTAATTTTCTTACCAACAAACAAAATGTAAAAGAAATCCAAGCGATCTGGAATACAGGCATTTTACTTCCAGGAAAAGGCGCCGTTCTGGTAAGTCGTACGGACGCAGCGTACGATAACCGGGCTAATAAAGCATCTGTAGCTTCTTCTTCCGACATTTGCCGTACCTTTACCAGCAAAAAAGGAATAAGATCATAATTATTATTTCTGGTAGTTTTTAAGGTTTTTTAAACGACTTTTATTAAACGCGGTTAAATTAATAAAATTCATTTAGTGAAGGAAAAAAAAAAAAAAAAAAATTCTAAAACTGTTTTCTATTTCATTACGAAAAGCGTATTTATATCGCATGTGTTATTTATGTTTAAATGAAAACCGCCTTACTGATATTACACAGACGAGCACACCTAGCTGCTCCGTGGGAATTTTGAAAACAATGAATGAAAAACAAACTGACAACGTTACGTGCCATTAGATATAATAATGTCATAACAGGAATAGTCATAAAGATTACTGAAATTTTTTAATGATATTATTTCGAACAAAAAACAATATACATATAATGAAAAAATAATCGACCGTACAAAATTCTGCGTCAAACCTGAACCAGTTTTAGTGATAAAAGTAATTCATTTGAAAATTCGGGAATACTTGAAAGATTAAAAAATTTAATCATGTCTTATAATCCTTTAACATTAGGAAAAATTTTGCATTTTTAAACGGAAACGCCTAAAATTATTCAAAATCAATTACTGTAACAAATACTAGAGGTTGTTTGTGATTGAATAACATCGGAAACGAATGAAATATCGTACATAGCGTTATTGGCCGATGATGTAACAGATATCTCAAAACACACAGATAGTATAATTGTCTTTCATTATGAATATCATGGTGTGCAATTTATGAACGATTTCGGGTATTTCAAATCCGAAAAACGTGAATGAAGATACAGTTCAACTAAACGTACAATACAATTATTGAAATAGTCTGTGAAATAAAAAATTAAAATTCGTAGCTCAAAAACACATAATAGAGCTAATGTTAAAGGTGAACAAGGAGGCGTTCAAAACAAAATGTAACAGCTATAAAAGAATATGCTCATTACGTTCATTGTTACGCGCATTAGTTGAATATTCTAATGAAGCAGGCGACGGCTGCTTAAATCGTTACGATTATTTTGTAAAAATTTAGCGGAAATATCAACGTTCTTTTTAAAATTTTCAAAGATTAGAGGTTATTAGATAGACTTTCGAATATATTCCAAGAGCATCTAAAATTATCGTTGAAATTTTAAGGCTAGTTATACTTAATACAATTTTTCAGAATAAAAACTGATTCGTTAAATTTTTTAAAGAATTACAGTTATTTTTAGATAACGATAAAACGATTATAAGCATTTATGCTTAAGATTAGTTCTAAAGCGTATACAGAAGTTCATGATTGTATTGGACCGGAAGCAAAATATAGGTTTACTGATATTAAAGATTTACTAGTAGCTAAATTATTTTATAAGGAAAATCTTCGGATACTTTCATCAACGAGACCCGAAACAAAACGAAATCTATTTCTTTCCCCAAGGAAAAATTAAAAACTACATATCCTTTTACTCTGTAGAAGAAGAAAATGTGGACACGGTTTAATTATACTTCCGAATGTATTAAATGAAAAAATAAAAACTCAGAAAGTATATTTTTCCCAAAATTATTTAATTTAAAAAAGTTATTTTGATTTAATTTACAATGACAACTGTAGAAACAAAAAAAGCGTTTTCCTATATACCTTAAAACGAGTAAAATCATATTTAGGAATAAATTCAATACTTCCGTGCCTTTCAAAACATACCAGTTTTTGGAAGATTTTAAGTATTCTTTTTTCCCTCTTTTTTGTTTCTATTTGAAATAATATTATCAAACTATTTCAGAAAATAAATATTACTAAATTTTCAACATTATTCTTCGAATAAATCTACGATAATTTTGAAGCAAATGATTTTTTCAATAATCGACCAAACCGGTCTTAAATTGAAAATTACTTAAGCATCACTATATCTAATGGCGTACAGTTGTTTTCTTTTCGTTCGAGAAATTTTATCACAAGGAGCTAGGCGTTCGTATTGTACACGGTAACAACTTGTAATGTTTAATTTGTCATCATAAAGAATATTAATAATAATTTTAAAATCTCTAAATATATATAGTATAATTTCAAACTGCCAGTACGTTATATCGCTTGTTTTAATATAATTCCAATATATTTATATAACTTTACATTCAAACGCAAACGGTTTTATTTTGTATGCATTTCTTTTTTTTTTTTTGTGTGTTAACGTTTTCGTAAAGAAATGAATTTTAACATTTTTGCATTGAATATAGAATGAGAAGTAGCGGTTAATTTAATTATTAACAATTCGTTTTTGTTATAAGGAGCAGCAACATATTTTAGAAAGAGGGAACTACATGCCTGGAATCGAACGGCTAAAAATGGCCAAGAAGTAAATTAGAACAGAGATTATAAATTAAAAAGAAAATTTTCGGTGGAAACCACGCCACTATTAAAAATACTATTTAACGTTTCGAACACACGTATTTTCCACCATCAGAAACTTTGGATGAACAATGAGTAGACAGCGTTAGAGCACACCCATGCAATAAATCCTGTTCTCGAAAATGTGTGTATAAATTATGTAGCAATTTTGATCTCATGTTAGTCATACGGTAGGTTAAAAACTCTATTGTGTCACGTTAATAATTATTCGACGAAACCGTAATTATCGTATGCAAACGAAGTTTTGTATATTTCGATTATAATACCAGAATAAATTCGAAAAACTGTGCATTTCGTTTGTTACTTTTATACTAGTTTGTATGTTTGCACAAAAATAATTAGTTCATTACAATAGAACCGAAAATATTACTTCTGCCAGTTTTTTAAACCGAACACTTCGATTAATCGTAGAGTCATCGCTTTCCGTTCCCGAAGATTTTCCGGAGAATTTTATCGGAATATAAGATGGGCTACCCTGTAAACATTTAATTTAATCGGTAGAGATAAGTATTACGAATAATTTAATTTGGAACATAAACATTTTAATGATAAAAATACGAAAAATTTAAAAGCATTACAAAATACATACTAATTTCGTAGCGGTTTTTATATGCGGATCATCATTTTCAGCATCTGCTGTAATGTACTGTAATAAAAAAAAAAAATAAATAAATAAAAGCCGTTATTAAAGTGGCACTGCATCTGATAGACACAGCTGTATAAAATAATAGGAAAAAATTAAACATAATTTACCTCGTAAATGAAACATCAAAATTACTACAAGAAAGGTTGAAGTATAAATAAATAGACCACGAGTGACGTAAAAACACCTTAAAGGAGAAAATATGCGGGGACTAACAGTGACATTATAAAGGAAAACCGACTCAAAAACTAGTGCAAACCATTGGAATAAGCTACAGCAATTAAACACAATTACATCAATGTATAAATTAAAATAATAAAAAAAAATTAAACGCCTTCAATACGTAATCAACGAATAAATTCGAAACCAATCGTGTAATTTACAATTTTTAACCTTTTGATATATTCTCTATTACAATTCTAATTGTATTTAGTTGAATAATTTGTACTAAATTCTAATTTGCTCGCAAGAAATTACCAAATATCGAAGCAAAACGTGACTGTACCATGAAAAAATATTTTTTCCCCATCTGGGACAGTTTTCTTGTCAATAAAAAATTTCTCTTCTTGTTAAAAAACAGTTTTTTCTTTTTTGGAATAATTTCATACTTGAAGTAAATAACATTTCAGAAGAACAACCGGTTTTATTTTTTTTTTTAGACTGAATAATAACGCGATAATTAACTTAAAGGATCGCAACTGGGAAGTAAAAATATTGCATATTTACATTTAAATTTTACGTAAAATAGGAGAAAAAAAAAAAAGAAATAAAAACCTAATCATTTAATGCATGTTTAAAAATTAAATAATACACCTTACTCCATATGAGGGCATTAAAATATGTTTAGTAAGCCATAGTAGATTAATCTGATTAAAAACAAATGATAATACAAAAAAAAAAAAAAAAAAAATGAATAAGAGATGACGGTCCGTTTTTTTTTGTCTGCTATTATTTCAAAATATGTTCGATTTATTTAAAAACGACATTTTTTTCGCCAATAAGCCATCGTATGTCGACTTTTATTTGATTGAAACACGGAGAATTTCTTGATGTAAGAAATAAAGTCGTGTGATTGTAGCATTCGTGTATTTTAAACAATTATCATAACAATGATTTGTTTATTTTTAATTTTAAGAAATTGCAGGTTAGTCAGTTAATAAACACATTTCATAACTACTCACCAAGAAGAAATTACTACATCGAAAAACAGTGTTACCATCGTTATTACAGATATTTATAACTCATTGTTTTTATTTTAACATATGATAAATTGTTTTATATTGGTGTGTTTTTTACGTAGTATCGTATGCGATAATCAAAACTGTTTAATTCCGTGTCATCTATAACAAAACTTAAAGTTATATTTTAAAAGCGAAGCCGCAAGACTTAGCTGCACGCTTCTTCAGTGGGACTAGTCATTTTCATTCTTTTATTAAGAAAAAAATCATGAGCTAATGATTTTTCGTTAAACTCGTGTTCAACTATACACACATATACATATACATATATATATATATATATATATATATTTTGAAAAATAATTGCGCAGCGTACAGTGCAAATGAATAACAATCAATTTTTAATACAATTTTTTGCAAAATTTTATTCGATTTGTCTATAATAAATTATTAATGGATTTTCTAATATTTCACTGTACACTTGTAACATTCATTCAAGGTGTAACAGTTTTTAGTCTGATACCATCTACGTGTCTGTAAGAACCATAAGCTTATTGAGAAGCTTTATACAATAAATTACAGTACAGTTAAATTTTTCTTACTGCTCATTTTTGTTTATAAATAAATTACAGTAAACGCACGTATTTATGATTAAACGTCATGGAAAAAAAAATAGTGAAAAATAAAATGGTTTAGTTATGTCTCTAAAAGTTTATTGTTTAATAATAGCGGCGGAACAAATGTTACGTACTACGAATTAACGTAATAAAAACTGATTGATATAGGAGAGGTAATCACATGGACGGGAAGTAAATATAGATAAGAATAGAAGGGGTAGTTATCACCGGATGGTAACTAATTACTAGTACAACCTTTGTATGCACTGAATTTAATAACCGACGCTTCCGATGTTGCTTGTAGCATAATACTGCACATGATCATATTGTAAAAACTAAAAAAAAAAACCTGTTAAAAAATGTACACGAGTAAATTTACAGTCGCTCTACATAACTAAATTATTACTATAATTCCGAAATTATACGAAATTTCTCTATTAAAATTATACCATTTTCAAGTTATTATTAATGTCGGAAAATCTCCTCACTGAAGGAACACTAAGATAATATTAAATTAGGATTATTTAATTATACTCACATTATAATCTGCCCTTTTAAACATAAATTCTTTCCAAGATGGACAAGCACACAATCCAAGGAAATAAACCGTAAATAAAACGGTTCTCACGTATGTAACAAAAAACGGTTTGTCAAATCGTTCATTTTTACCAATATGCTACGAAAATAGATGTTAAAAATCAATACATATGTAGTAGCTTTCGCGGTCTAAAGAGAAACTAAACGGTTTATTTTAATGTTTATTACCTTATTTATCTCTGAAGAAGAAATCCAAATTGCATCAACTAATAGTAGTATCAATAAACCCAACAATAAACGTTGAGATTTATTTATCATTTCATAATATGATGAAATGAACTATAGTTTTTTATACATCTAAACAATCACATTTTACATTAATCCGGAAAAGCTGAACCAAACAACCGAAACTGAAAATTTGAGAATTTCTTCTGGACTATACGCGCTTTACCGCATGCTTCGTGCGAGATAAAAACAAACAACGCAGTCCGTTATCACTTATCATTATTCCCGCTAATCGATAAAAGTGTATTCGATAATGAATTTAATTTAATTTAATTTGTGTGTCATTTATTTAAATTTATTTTGTACCCTTTTCGATATTATGAAACCTAAAACTAATAAATGTTTTATTTTAGATAGAGATAAATTTATGTTACAAGTAAAATAGTTCTACATTTTAGTCCAGTAATTACATTGACATCATCAAATTCTGTTAATATTGCTTTACACTTTTAAAAGAAATACATAATTTTTTAAATGTTAATCATTTAATAACTAGTAATAAAGGAAAATTGATATTTTCGTATATCGTTTAAATCGATTATATAAATTATTCACATTATATAATATGATGTGCGGTTAATTATCTATTTTTACTCTTTTCACAAATAATTCGACTGCTGTACGTTTACGGGTTATAAGTGTGATAGGTGACAAGGTGAGTTTGTTTAATAGCGATTTGTAGTGTTTTAAATGTTTTATTTACGCACTATTGTAAGAATTGATGGTTAAAAATTGTCGATTGGTTTTGCAAACAGTGTTTTGAAAAATGCACAATTGGGACGGCCCGGAAAAGTGGAAATTTGAACTGAAAGTTCCTGATTACAGGAAATACAAAGTAGATGGGATTGTACAATTGGAGCTGGCTCGTGACATATTGGCTAGGAGAGGTTTGAAAGATCCTTGGTTAAGGTAATGCTTTTTTAACATTTAATAATGATCACTTTTGGTAGGTTTTAAAAAAAAATATTGAAAAGATAATCATTGATATGTAGTTCGTTTTTAAGTTTCCGGAAACGCATAAAAGATTATCACGAAAATGAACAGTGAAATTACTTAAAATAGAAAATCGTTTGACCTATAAACACGAATAAATTTACGTAAACGCAACAAATAATCATTTTAAAAATATAAAATAAGTTTTTAAAATAAAAGTTTCGAGTAACTGCTAACAGTGTATGAAATAGAAGAAAAAGTGGAACAAACAATTCTCAGAAAGTTCAATAGTTCCGTGACAACGGCTTTTTTTACAAACCGGAATTTTAAATGTATAACAATACTCTTCCGAAGTCTTTCTTTAAATGTCTTCAACCGTTCAAAAAGAAAAAAAAAAATCTTAATTTTCGTTACGTATCAAAAGATAGCATATGCACTACCGAAATGCGTTTACTGTTATTTGTTTAAAAATTTATTAGTTTTTTCCAGAGAATGACGAAAGATAAAATTAAAATATCTCGCTGTTTTATGTGTCTAATGAAAGATCGTAATTTGGAAGTTTGTTTTTTCTTTTTTCTTTTATTTACGGGTATAGAGTAGGTAATAAATATGTAAATCAAATGAATATTTTGTAGTTTGCAGAGTCAGCGAAGATGAGAATTTACGACAAAAATTAAAGCCAGTACTCGTATAAGTTTTATAAAAGTTTTCTGTTAACGTGAGAAAAATAAGTATACGCTAGATATATGAGGAAAAAAATAAAAAATAATAAGCCGTCAATGTATTTTGATTAAAAAAAATGTGCGTTTTTTGATAATACTATTATGTATATGAATGAATGCATCCAAGAGTATATTTTGTTGAGTATAGTTTTGTTTATTATAATAAATATAGACTTCAAAACTGTTAAGAATATACTCGCTAATACGATGAATTTACTTTTGTTTTTATTATTATTCTTACCAGAGTGAATATGATGCGAACAGCAGAATTTAGCGTGTTACAGATTTGACCGTATATCGTTCAATCATTGTGATGATAAACGTATATTCGTAAATTCGATAAATAAGATTGTGGTCAGTTTGATCATTTGAAGGAGGGGAGGAGCAAAAAAGTATATCATACATTAGGCTTAAACGTTTTTCATTAAAAATAAAAATATTTCTTCACGTATCGAATGTTTGCGACCATATAGTTTATTGAGCATTACTTACATGTGATTTGAAATATCAGATTTCGTGAAAATTAATTTTGAATTCAATTACATTATATGTAAATTTGTATTTTATTAAACTTTTTAGGGGAAATATGGAATTATTTTTTGGTCCGTAATAATGGTTTTCTTTTTTCCATTTACCATAATAATTTTATATTTCTTCCTCGCTTTTTATTTTTTAATACGCCTTCGTATGATGGTACATCTGAAATTGCAATAATGAAGCCTTGTTCATTTTAAGTGATATTCCTTATTACAGGAATCAGGTTTGGAGATATCCGGAATGGTTTGAACATCCTCAGAAACAATTGTCTACGCTATTTTTTAGAGGAATGAAACCAGCATTAGCTTTAGTGGCACTTACTATAGCCGGACAAGAATTTTATTGGAGTAAATATGGCAGGCCGGCGCATATTCACAATGCATGGCAGTTCATGTTTCATCCTCACCCTATTCCTGATACTAGACGGATAGAATAATCATTTGTAAATTCGTTGTGTATAAATTTAGTGAAATTACGATTTTTTAGTTGCATAAAGATGATTACCTAAAATTATGTACTAATTTTAGTGTTTCGAAATAGATTTTTCGTAATAATGCAACGAGAAAATTACGCTTTAATTATTTGTATGAATATAGTAGCGTTGTATAAACTAAGTATTCGGCAAGTTGTTTAGAACGTGCGAAATATAAATAAAAGAAAAATATGACGAATTATAAATTTCAGGTACTTAAAATGAAGTGAAAAGTTATTTTAAAAAAAAAGTATTCTGCGCATTATAAATAATTTACCGTAGGAGTATATATTGTAATTACTTGTTGCTTTTCCTCTGTTTTTATTTCTGGTTTTCAGCGGTCCTTTTGTAGTCAGTTGAGTCTTTTTTTCGCCTGTAGAATTATTTGGTCTACAATAGCTAACGTTTTTATCCGTTTGGTGCCATGCGAAATAATTATTTATTTCGAAAGAAAAAAAAAAAAAAAGCTTTATTTATTTTTATCTACCTTTATTTTATAATAATGAAAATACGAAATTCATGCAAATGACAAGTTTCTATTTCGGATGTTTTTGTATTATTATATCAACAATATTTTTCATACAATGCGTAGTCTTTATTTTCTAAATTGACCAATTGCCATTTTTACCTATGGTATATCGTTTCTGTTTTGGCTTTTTTTCTGTTATATTTTTTATGTTAATCTAAATTAAATTTTGTTTCGAATTTTCGATTTTCACGTAAGTTTCCGGAATGTAAGACATTTCAATCATACGTAAATTTTAAACATGTTTTTTATATTTTGTTACACATGCAGAAGTTGTTGAGTGTATGCCTAATTAGTTATGGTTTATTAAATAACAGTTTTTTTGTTGTTTTTTTTCGCTATTAAGAGTTTTACATAAGTTGTTTTAGTCCCAGGTAGTTACAGTTACATTGCAATTCGAAACCGTGATTAGATTATCATCATTATGTCTTGCTAAAACAGTAACAGATCTAACGAATTACATTTTAGTTGACAGCATGCAGTTTTTATCGCTGTCTTTTTTTCTATTATTCGATGGATCACCGTGAAGTAAAACTGTTATGAAAAATTTGTTGTTTACGAAATATAAATCACGACGGCGCCTAGAGCAGCAAAGGGTACCCCGTCGTATAAGACTCTACAAATATGTACTTCACAGCCAACTCATTCTCAGCTAATGAAAATTATTACAAATATTTTCTCTCACTATATTATCACGGTAGCAAACGCAGTCAGAATCTTTTCACTTTAAATTACTTATTTCCCTTTTTTTCTCTACTATCTGATGTTTTCTACCCTATTGGCCTTGTCCTCACAAGGGACTGTGATCGGATAATTGTCTGTGTGTACGCCTTACCATCATTGGGTTGTTGGTGTATATATAGTTGGACGACACAGTAATGTTCCGCGGTTGCTACATTTTTGCGCACTTTCGCTATATTAATTCGCTAAATTTTCTTTTCCTCCGTATTCTTGATAACTAATTTTGCTATCTTATGCTGTCGTGATTTTTTTTTTTTAAATAAATAGGCTTAGTTGACCGGAGACTTTCAGTTTTGACTCTACACAAATGACAATGCGCAGCTCGCAGCGATCATTATGCAGCAGAAATTTGTAATAACGCTAAACAGTTTGGAAGCGGGTTAGACGTCGTCACGCGAATAGTTTCCTCATTTCGTGCGAGGTGGACTGGACTATAAAAATCGTGCGAAACGTAAGACATCTCTGTGTATCCTAGTCGGTATACCGTCGATGACGGGTATCCGGTAGAATAGGTTAAAAAGCCTAGAAAGTACCCAAAGCACCGGATGGAAATACAAATGGTTTCGTGTCATTTGGAAACATTATTAGAAATTGTTCTATTAGACGGTATGCCATTTATATCGTACTTGTAAATGATGCAGATTGAACATTTCTGTGCGTTATCTGAAATTAGCATTGCGGAAGAAGGAAAAATGGCCGATTCATCAGCAGAGAATACATAATATATTTCAATAAAGTTAATTCCTTACATCTTTGCGAACTTCACACTTCACAAGATAAACATTGAAGGGGACTTCAACTACGAAAATACACCACATCGATTACAATAATAATTAGTTATTCGACAAACAAAAGTAATGAAAACTACTTTTTATTTCGATTTGTCGAGTGCATAATTTTTAATGTACTTCGTATATATAAACTATAGTTGTATTAGGTAACTTCATTGTTGGAGTCGGGGAAAATAGAAATTTTTGTATTGCGGTCATTATGGGGCTGCATCATATGCGGCATTAGCTAAAAAACTAAAACGGCACTAGATTTCAAGGTTAATAACATTACAGTATTACCGCTATATGTTTTTAATTAAAAGATATTCGCATGGAAACTATTGTGCGCACTCTGAATTCAAATATTCCTATCTTACTGTTTATACCATAATTAAACATAACTGACGGAACAGTGTTTTATATGTGATTTATGGGAAGTGTAAATGGTGAGACCTGAACTACATCTTGCTACGCTCGCATTTACTTAAAAATCGCGTAAAACATTGAAGCAGACCGATCAGAATTACCGAAACAGCGACCTTCTCAAGGTTAATGTGTGCTAAATAATTTTAAGAAACTCTTGCGCTAGTAATTGCTTTAAAAAATATTTCTAAATTTATTTAAAAATTCCTTTGATACAGTATGCGAGAAAATGTATTAGGGTGCTGAAGAAACCGTACTCACAAAACTCGTAAAACGAAACTGAAAAAAAAAAAAAAAACAAAAAAAAAACGGAAAATATTTCAAAGATTGCAGTAATAATAGAGGTAATCTCTATCTAATATGGTAGAAAACTATGAAATAATTACCGGATGACTGATGGGTATATATGTATATATAACTCGGCCATTTTGGCCTCGCAAGGGGCTGTGCTCCTTGACTCCTTTTGCTTACATTTCTCTTTCTCTTTCTCTTTCTCTTTCTCTTCTATAATTTGTATAAAATGATCAAAATTTACAACGTAATTCTAAATCGGTCCATATGAATATAATAACATAATCATAGAAATCATATAAAATATTACAAATGTTACATAAAATTGAGACATTTTGCGTTACATAAAATTAGGACATTTTTTCTAATGGGGGTAGCCTAAGAATTACGTTGTAATTAATATATATATATGCACACACACTGTATCATTGTATTGTTTACATTACAAATTTTACGTTAACTATGATCTTTCTGACTTATGATATGAACCAGATTTTGATATAGAAAAATATTCAAATAGCGTGTTTATTAATAATTTAGTACGTTTTTTTTCTTCTTTTACATTCAGAGGCAACTGTTGCATCTTATCAGAAATTGGATCGGTCGGAGTTTTTCATATTTTAATCTTAATCCCTCGATTGTTTTTTTTTTTTTTTTTTCATATATAGAACATGGTGTGCTATATTGATAAGAAAAATTTATTTTCAACACAAAAGAATATCTTTATAGATACTTTTATTTGTATATAGAGAAAATTTTACTAAAAAATTAATTTATTCGGAACACCTTTTCTTAGTGGGAGCGCGTGAGTCGGTATTCATATCATACCTTGATTGTGTTTTTATCTGTTTAATACTGATAAAATGAATTAAAATAATGATATTGAAGAAACTCGTACAACGATAGGAATGGCTCAGTATGCGTAATTTGACGATCCTGTTGAAAACGCGAAGTAAACAAATGTTTACACATCAACTTCAATCATACCGTGTAAGTGTTCGCGCTGGAAACGTTAGGCGAGCACGAAAATTCGTTTAACAACATTGTGTTTTGTAAGATTCTAAAATGAAAACTGTTTATACATGAATTGTTTTTACATCACAGCGATGCAACGAAGTATGCATTGCCTCGTTCGAAATATTAGTCTGCGGTATCGCATCCGACCATTTATGAGTTTTGAGTTCGTACTAGTGGTCTGTGTATTGCACTTTAAATTTTGCATGTAGCACTCATAGCTAACTCTTCTCTAATATAATAATTTTGTCGAAAACAACTATATTGACGAAATTATTCCGGTTATTCTTGAAAATAACGAAAATAACTGACTGTCGAGTACTATTAAAGGAGCAAAGTTTGTATTCAGCATCATTTCTTTGAAGAATCACTGAAAAAGAGGAAATAATAAATGAATAAATTAAATATGTTGAACGTGAGCCGATAGTTTAATAACTACCTTATATAATAATGTACACAATGGGCGGGACAAAACAACTGCAACTATTCTGCGTACGGAGTGTGGACGTCATCTAGCGGTTAAAAAATGAGTGAAACATGAAGTTCATTCTTTTTCCAAGAACAGAACGAGCGCCATTACAGCAGAGCCGAGATGCAGCATACAGACTATAACATAATTGCGCGCTTATATTTCTGGAAGAAGGGTTTGTTGCTACGATTCCATATCCCCCCTACAGCTCGGACTTCGCACCGTGCGATTTTTGGCTCTTCCCAACCCGAAAACGCATGCTGCGAAGCCGTCGGTTTCAGACATGGGCGGAGGTCCTGAGAGCTCTTGAGGACGTTTTGAAGACCATTCTAGTTGAGGAATTCCAGAAGACGATTTTTGAAAAGTGGGCGGAAAGGATACGTAATTTTTTGCGAAGAACGGCCGATATTTTGAGAAGGAGCCTGCGAATGCTGACGACGAATCAGATAATAGACAATTTTTCGTACGAAATTCCTTAGTCTGTATGCGAATTTTAACTACACTTCATTTACACAGCTGTATGTTCGTATTGCTATAATGGCGCCCGTTATTTGTTTTGCTGTCGGAAAAAGAATAAACTTTATGTTTCACTCGTTTATTGACCGATAGATAACGTCCATATTCCCTATGGAGAATAGTTGCAGTTGTTTTGGCCCAACCATTGTATTAACACATCGGAGAATTTTAATAAAAAAGGAAGATAACACAAAAATTAAAGACTACAGATCGATAAATTTGAATGATAAAATCTCAAAAAAAATTTAGCAAAATTTTAATAGATTAGAAAATATCCTTAATTTAGAATACCTTCGAAATAAGCTGGTTTATGAAATCGGTTTCGATAATATAGATTACCTTACACGTCATAAATTGATTAATAGAAAAATGTGAAGAATATCAAATCTAAGTTTGACTTTTTTTATAAAAACCATTCGACTTCCTGGATCATAATTTTCTCTAAGAAGCACTAAAATTAAGTAAAATTTTAAATAATCGTGCTTTGCCCACTGTTATATATTGCTATAAAATTCTGGCACTAATATAAGAATTAATAAATAAAATTAAACACTTACCATGGGTATTAAAATTAAAAAGGAAATTGGAGATGTAACGAAAAACAAACCTAAATATAAGCAAAACTTTATTCAATAATACAGAGATTAAAACGAGATCGAGCAGGGCATGTATCAAGATTAAAAAATGAAAAATAAACTACCTCAGAAGTAACGAACTGAACAGTTTATAAAACAAAAAAAAAAACAAAAAAAAAAAAAAAATGGAATACAGAAAATAATAAGACGGGAACAACACATTATACGGTTAATGCTCTGACATGGGCATTTTAAAATAGTAGCTCAAGATCCCGGTATAAATAAACTAACAAGCAGAACATCAGAAGTGTGTGCCACCGATGATTTGGTCGAACTTTTTCCAGATGGCGTAGTATTCAGTGTAAAAAAAAAAAGGAAAATGAATTTTACCCGATTTTTTGCATTAGTTCGTGAAACTATAGTTAGCGAACTTTCCCGAGCTGTGATCAAAAAGTAACGAGAATTTTCAATTTCTTTTCGAAAAACATTTACACCAGCTAATCTTCAGTGTTTATTCCGCAGTCTCTTTCAAAGTAGCTCCCCTTTGTTATAATGCACTTATGCCCCAGACACCGTAGTTCCGAAAAACCCCGTGTGAACGGCTTTTTATGGTGGTTTTGAAGTCGCTCTGCGATTTCGCCTTCATCTCGTATCTATCGTCGAAACACGTTGTCCTTTTCGAATGTGTCTTCTCGAGTTTGGGAAACTGCCTGGAGAGTAGGGTACCGCGGACCGTTGGATAAACGAATATGCGCGCCGGTGTGTTGCTGAGGAGCACGAGCTGTTCCTTCAAAGTTCGTGTCGTCGTCGATTGTCTCGGCACGTTGCGTAAAACTTGTAAGTAGTACTCCTTATTGATTATACACGACTGGTCGGTAAAAATTCGTAATGAACTATTCCATTCCAGTCAACGCGCCGGTAATTATAAAATTCTCATTACTTTTTGATCAGGGTTAGACGTTCAAATCTTCACTTCGTCAATTTTTTTTTTTTTAACAATAGATAGCGAAATCGTAGAACGAGTTCAAGTTTATAAAAAGGCGTTCCAACAGTGTTTCTCGGAACACCCGGGGTGGTTGGCGTAAGTGCATAATATCAAAGGGGGCACTACTTTGAAAGGGATCATGAAATAAATATTGAAGATTCTGTTTGAAAAATTAAAAATTCTCCTTACTTTTTGATCACATCTCGTGTATTAGTTCGCTAACTTGCAAAAATGGTGAAATTCGTTTTCGGCTTTTACTGAATACTATGCCGTCTAGACAAAATTCGGATTAAATCAGTGACTCACATTTCTGATGTGTTCCCCTTGTAAGTTCAGGATTATGCTCGTTTTCAAGGCTATTTTATTTAAAATTTTATACATAAGTCATACTAATTTTATTAATGAGTCAAGAAGGGCTGAAATAAATAGATAAATAAATGTTTACTTTTACCATTGCTAAGAGGTGTGGAATTTAAGATTAACTGTCGAGAAACTGTTCACGAAATCTGGCTATCGTGATAGTACTCTGAATTTGTAACCTCTGTCCAGCGATAATATTGACTATTAATGTTAGTTGTAACTGATTGTTTTGACTTTTAGATCCTGTACAGCATGAGTCTGCTTAGTGCGCAATTAACTTTTCGAACACAGTTAAATCAGGACTTTGTATTTTCAGTTGCGTGTTGCGTACTGTAAACGTAAACCGTAGGCCACTTTTTCGTATTTGAACGATTTCGCTTTTCGTACGATGAAAAATTGGTTTTTTTTTCTTTTTTTTTTTTTTTTTTTTCATATAATAAATTTGGATTCAACATTTTTTAGACACGGCTGTGTGTGTACATTTTAAAATAGAACCTTCATTGACGCGTCACCATTTAAAGTTATGGAAATGGTATGTACCGAATTAAACGCAGTTGCAAACATAATTCGTTGTATCATTTTATAAGTTATTAACGGAAAGCAGCGGAAGCAATTATACTAGTGAAATCCAAAATAATTTCGAAAATATGTAACATTATTTAGGCGTAAATCTTGTATTTAAATTCAATGGAAAAAAAAAACAAAACAGGAGTCACTATTTACAATTAGTAGTATAGACAGGTGAATATTACGAAATATACTTAAGTAGTGTTCCGCGGGATTTCTTAATAAGATTAGTCGGATGATAAGTCGAATAATTTTTCTATCGGATGCTCGGCAATTGTAATCAGTAAGTGGACAATATAAATTAAAATTTTTAAGCATTTATTTTCAACGACGAAGGTACATTAAATAATATGAGCAGAAATTTTACGATAAATTTAAAATACTCCGAGCTCTTCGACAATGCTGTTTGATCGCTGTATATTACTTCCGGTAACTGATACTATTTCCTTAGACGCGTTTACGTTTTGACTAATTTTCGAGTGATAATCATCGCTGAAACACTGAAATAATGACAGAAATTTCGTAAGATCCATGGAATATTTACATTTTTTCTAACGTTAATAAAATTACCGGCAATTAAATTGAAACACCGTGCAGTGGGACCGTCGATCCGCAGTTTATTCCGAATTTCGTTTTCTTTCGCGGTGCGCACGGAACAGCTACTGCCGGATGATGATTGTAGAAGACGAAAGATTTCGTTAAATTGAAATTTTAATGAATAAAAATTAATTTTTAATTTTTTCGCGTATTCGGTCGATCATGAAATAAAAGTTATAAACTAATTGATGTTCAATAATTCGGATTGTTTTCGTGTTGATCGACCGGCATTGGGATAATTGGTCGGTAGCATAGCTTGAATTTACATACATATTATTATGGCTACCGTTTTCAGGGGGCGCCAGCTATATATTTATTTATACATATATACTTAATAATGGTTTAATAGTTTTCGTAGAGGCTCGTTCCGTGCTCCCATAAAAAAAAAAAACAACAGATTACAGATACTCGCGGAAAATTTAGCCAAAGACTTTCGCAGTGTTCGTGCTCCTGCGAATGTTAATAATTCTAATAATTCTGTAGGACATCTTAAATTGTATACGTATGTGCTATGGCGTCAAGAAAATGCCGGAAAAGAAATGAAACCGGAAGCAATCGAATTAAAGTGACACGATAAGCTAGTTAATTAACTACAGTAACATCGAGTTTTCTTTTTTTTATTGTAAAAGTTCCGTTGTTTTCGAAAAAAATTAAATATAAAATCTAGCGCATATACCGTATTTACCCGCGTTGTTTACGCACTTTTTTGCCGTTTTCAACCTGCCAAAAAATGGGATGCGTAAATTACGCGAAGAATCATCAGATCAACCTGCATTTTTCGGCTTATACGTAACAGGTGTGTATTTCAGAATTACCCCTTACCTTAAAAAAACACTCATTAAGTGAAATCAGTTACCTTTATTTCGAAAAATATATTTATACAATAATAGATGTAACTGTACATTACGGTAATTTATAAATTCGAGAACCGGTAATTTACTTTTAAGAAATTAGACATAGTCTAGTAATGTTGAACCTGTTAATGTATTTTAATAATAACGAAAAAATATGGTTTATACTATTTCTCCAAAAAAATGTGTGCAAAAATTAGGATGCGTAAATTACGCGAGTAAATACAACAGTATATATAGCATACATTAAAATTAAAAAGTAGTATGCGTGGTAACGTTTTTAAAGATCGATTTTGAAGCGACAATTTTAGTAAGACTCAAATACATACTTTTAGTCTGTTTGAACCGAATGTGTTTTTCTCACGTTTCTTGATCATATACTCTGTCGGAAGAAGCCATCTGTGTTCTTGACACTCTTCGGCAGATGGTCGTTTGCTGCAAAAATGTTTAATGATTATTTTTAAGAGTTTTTAGATGGATCGTTTTACGTGAAATTTTTTAAACAGTAGTGAAAAATATGAAAATTTCTTTGAAGAATTTATATCGAATTTCTAATAACGTTCGATTTGTTTTTTATTTCTGATTGTTTTTTTTAGTGCTTACTTTTAATAATGTGCTCAGAAAGAAACCGAAATGTACGAAACGATATCCTTACACGCTAAATACGCAAAGGGGAAAGTTTTTTTTACACAAAATGATACTTTATCATGAAGACGATGAAATTTCAAAGAAAATAATTTTCAATCGTCGACGCTTTCCTCATAATTTTCCTTGAACTTACCTCGGAGTTCGCTTAAACAAAAGCATAATGAATCGCGTTGCTTCTTGAGACAAATTTTTATATAGATGCTCGAATCGGTAACGTACAAATGTGATATTTTGCCTCGTCTCCAAGTCCGAGTTACCCCTAAAAGGCGAAACGGACGAAAGCAGAATGTAGGTTATAACTCCGACCGACCAGATGTCCGAATTCGGGTAGGCTGGTTCCTCGCATAAAATTTCAGGCGCTAAAACATTTACTCCGATCATATATTTTGTTAAACTAATAATTGTTTTTACGTCATTAAAATTACACGCATCTGTTTTTTACTTTTTTTTTTTTTTTTTAAAGCGCATACGGATGAGACTAAACGAGTGAAACATGTGCAACGAACGAAAGAAAAACTATAATAAAACGCGTTCGAAAAGGAAAGAAAATCGAAACGGAACGGACGATGTAAGCGAAGGTTTAATTTGAAAATACGAACTTTCATCAAAAATAAAAACAGGAGGAAATCACTGCGAGAATTTAAAGAATTAACTTGTTGTTAACAAATTAAATATAATGAATATATATATATATATATATATATATATATGCGTCGTATATGTATATGTATATATAACAAACGTTGTTTCATGTAAACTGTCCCAGAGCAGCACTCGAGCGCCAAAACGCTTACTTTTCAACTCATGATTACGCTACTAAGAATCTTACGCAAAAAATAACGACGACAACACGTTTTCGATGTACTTTTTTCCTCACCTTTCCAATAAAATCATTAGTTTTTTGAAAATTTCTTTTTTTAACTTCAAAAAAACACAAAATGTGTGTTATACCTTTAAAAAGGCATTTTCAATATTTTTTTGAATACTCTAGATCGAAAGAGGAGGGTTTTTTTACATCGATGTAGCAATTTTCAGAGTGTAATTTCCTTTCTTTTACGAGATATTGAATGCCGAAATAATGACGGGTCCCCGATGTGGCGCAGTGTGGTATGCGGCACAGCGTGTTTTCCATATCCATAATGTTTACCAAATAATTAATTCTACTACATATAAGTATATATTATTTATTTATACAATGAAACATTCTTTGTACATTTTTACAATGTAATTACATAATGTATATTTACATAAGTATCAAATTTATTTATTTGTTTTCTTCGTTTTTAAAATTTTCTTTCTGTTAGTAGATAAATATTTTTTTGTTAAACAATGTGAGACTTAGTTTTGTTTTTATTTTCTTCTTTAGCAGTTTATTTTGGAAAAACTTGACAATCCAAACTGAGAGATGTTCTTTTAAGCTGTAGTTCATTTTCATCAAGCAGAATAGCAGAATGTGATACTGTAGAGTACCCGGTAAAGTTTTACCCTTATCCATTCTTGTTTTTATAGTTCTAAAACAGCATTCTCATAAAATTCTTTGCTACTGTAGAAAATTTTAGTTTCTTTGCAATAATAAGTTGCCCGGTTGAAAAAAACGCCTAGTGACGTTTAAATTTAGTTTTGAAGTAAGTTGTAGATTCGCTTTTCTTGCACCCCTTTTTTTACGTTTGAGCCGGTGCCATCACATGCATCTTTGCCGTGACCGGTAGGGAAAAAGTGTCATTTAGCTTGAACTTCAAAGTCCCTTGCATGATAAAGAAGATTTTGAAAACTGCTTTTATTTTTAAAATGCTGAGCTGCTCCCCATCAGTTAAGTAGTATACTTTTCTTCATCGAACAACCTTTTTTGATTGTCGAGCTTCATATTAACTGCATTTAAACTCTGTATTAAATCACGACGAGACCAAAAAAAGTAAGTAATAAGATTCTGTCTTGATTCGTAAAATTTTTTTTTAATATTTTCTAAAGCAGCGACATCCAGCTTTGTGGTATTTATCCATGTAGTCTACTTTAATATTTTCTCCATCGGGAATAGATGAATCTGATTTAGGTTTATAAATTTCAGTTTCACAATTATTAAAAATTTTTGCTGTTTCTAGGTATCGATGGATATTCATCTTTTTTAGACTCGGGAAAGTTAAACAACAGTTTCGACGAGTTGATAGGATGATTACTTTTACCAGACGGATTAATGCATCTTGAATGAAAAACCGAATATAGCGTTAGATAAAAAATAACAAGTAATTAACCTATAATAAATAAGTTAGTTAATTAAAGCCAAATAAATTAATTTCCAAAGTTGTACCATAAGCTCAAGTTTTTCGATGTTCATAAAGTACTAATACGTGTTTTCGATGACGCTCGCTCTTGTTATTCAGCACAATAACAACGACAACAACCTATAACTAGATGAACGCAAGCTAACCCGACGTTAAACAGATATTGCGAAAACCCGGTAAACATTTTGCGTTATGCTGCGCCACGGGCCGCCGTGGCAGTCCGTCTCTATTTTGACGTTCAATATCTCGTAAAAGAAAAAGAACCACACTCTGAAAATTTCTATATTGACGTAAAAAAATCCCTCCTCTATCGATCTAGAGTATTTAAAAGAGAATATTAAAAATGCTTTTTTAAAGATATAACACGTTTTGTGTTTTTTTGAAGTTAAAGAAGCACATTTTCAAAAAAACGAATGGTTTTATTGGAAAGCCGAGGAAAAAATACATCGAAAACGTGTTATCGTTATTTTTTGTCTATGATTCTTAGTAGTGTAATCATGAGTTGAAAAGTAAGTGTTTGGCGCTCGAGTGCTGGGATAGTTGACATGAAACGCCCCTTATACATACACACACACACACACACACATATATCGGGCGATCTCTAATCTAATGTAGATAAACTAATTAATTTATCTAAACGCGGTTCTTTGACCGAGAGATGGCGCCAATTATCTTTTTTTCTAGTAAGCGGTGTTTGAGCTTTTCCCTAAAATTTTTCATTTGTACTTGTAAGATTCTTAATTAATTCATTTTTTTTCAGTTACATTAATATTAAAATTAAATACATTTCAAAACTGCATGTAATTTAAATATGTGTAGCATTCATAAGGGGATATCGAATTTAAGTAATTTATTAAAGTAACTACTGTTTCTATATATATATATATATATATATATATATATATATATATATATATATATATCAAAGAAAAAAATCGGAAATATTTGTGTAATGCTACAATCAGTGATATACCGCTGAAACTATTTAGGCCTATGAAGCATTTACACGTAGAATAACGATATAATGTACTTACGCGGCGTAAAAATAAATTAAAAAATTCAAATTCCCTGGAGTGGAAAACGCAATGAAATCGCTTTTAAAAATCCTACTCGCGTGCCGAAAATGTAAGAACGCTTTTTCGATAATTCGAACTTTAAGAGCTGAAAAGGGATTAAAAATCATTGAAAAATACACAAAGTGTTACATATTCAGTACACATAGGGGTTTAACAAGCCGTAATCTTGCATGAAAATCATTTATATAACCCACTAAATAATGGGTGCAAAATTTTTTTAAAAATCCTTCAAGTTTAAAGAGGGGAAAAAGATAGACTCTGTTTCCAAAAATCACGCTACAGTCCAAACGAATGGTGATTATCATGAGAAATTTTAGATGAATATGTAATGTGTATACTGAAAAGGCGTCAAATTAGAACGTTTCTTTGAAAATTCAAACTTTAAGATGTAAAAAAGACTTAAAAACTGTTTTTCAAAAAATACACGAAGTGTCAGCTTTTTACTACAAATAGGCTTAATTGTAATTTTGCATGAGAATCCCTGATTAAAAGTGTGCAATTTTTTTTTTAATTCTCTAAGGGCATTACTCTGTTTTTCGCATAGAATAATAATCACGCTACAACTGAAACCCTTTTCTTTGCTTTTCTTCGTATCTGAAGATATTTTTCTACCCTCATGTATCGGTATGTAGATGAGTACTTGCGGTGTGTGTATGTATTTGTATGTGTGTACTATGTCATCAGTTATATAAACTTAGTTGACTATTATTATGATGTATAGGATAAGCTAGAATAATTGTAATGTTGTATCTTAAATAAACGGTAATAAGAGTATCGGGCACTCACACAACGGGTATACTTGCCCTGTGAGACCCACAACTTATTTAAAAAAAAAAAAAAAAAAATTACACTAGATAATTGAAATTTCATACGGATTATATCCGTATACCGAAAATATCAAACATAAGAAAGATTTTTTGAAAATTCAAATATTAAGAGATAAAAGTAGGTTTCCAAAAAGTATATAAAATGTAGAATCTTTATAAGAATTAGGTTTATTTTATTATAAGTTTGCATGAAGGTTGCTTATATTTTGTATTAAAGACCCGTATTTTTTTTCAAAAGTTCAAAATTTTATGGGCGGAGAATGGTTGTATTCCATTTTTAGCAATACACATTATCACGCTACAGCCCGAAGTAATGGTGCGTGTAATAAAAAATATCGTACAAAGCTTTGTTTTGCATCGATATCACAAATAATTCGGAAACTAAAACAGTTTAAAATTCAAGCAGCCAATTACTGGCCACATAAAGAGACGACTACATCTCTGTTAAACAGTTTATATCGTACCCCACGGTGCTGCCCTTTCCTCCCCTATAATTTAGAGGGATTAAAAAACAATTTGCGCATGCTTTTAGTAGGCCATGTCAATTAGTTTCATGCAAAATTACAATTTAGAAAGCCTATTATTTGTACTGAAAATATAATGCTCGTGTTCTTTTTTTTTTTCGAAAATGGTTTTTAATCCCTATTCACCTCTTAAAATTCGAATTATCAAAAAAGCGTTCTTACATCTTCGGCGCACGAGTAGTGTTCATATGACATTTCAATTATTTGGTGTAAGTGGTTTCAGCCGTAGCGTGATTAGTTTTAAAAACGATTTCATGATTTTTATCCTTTTTTCCACTCCAGACAATTTGAGTTTTTGTGATTTATTTTTACGCGGCGTAAATATTATGCTATATGCGGATTTTTAGCTTCATAGGCCTAAATAGCTTCGGCGGTATATTACTAATTGTTGGACTATTCAAATATTTCCGGATTTTCTCTTATATATATATATATATATATATATATATATATATATATATATATATATATATATATATATATATCGCTCATTAAATACAATAACGTCATAACTCAAAAAACGCTATCTCGCAGGAAACGCAAATTAACATTTACATTTACTATCATTTAAACCCGTTCCGAAAGCAATACTTATTTTGTCGAGTTTCTTATTTACAAATATGGCGTTCTAGCCTCTAATTGTACTCATGAAATGCATTCCAACTATATACATAACTCAAATTCGCTATTTTTTGAGTTACGACGTTATTGTATTTAATTAGCTATATATATATATGTATATATATATATATAATATATCTAATAGGTGGGTTATGAAAAATTAATTAGGAACTGTGGTTAGTTTAAACCGAAAAGGAGATAAATCTGGAATACAAAAAACACATCAGATGCGTAATGAAAGAAAAGGATATCACGGTGCTGGGATAAAAAGGCGCGCCCTTTTTAAAAAGTTTATAACCCTTTTAGATCATCTTTTGAAACGAAAAAATTTACAAATTGACAATAAGTAGGCTTAATTGTTTTAATTTAAATAAATAATTTTAATATCTTCACTAGCTGGCAACGATTTCAATTTTTTTTGAATTAGTGAATTATTTCAAAATTTGTGACTGAAAACGGCTTTGTGCTCCAGTTATGTGTCTTATTGTTCCGTTAGTTTCTCGCCAGTCCTCTTAAAAAATACCTTACCTAGCACTCGTTGAATTATCGATAATATCTTTTTAGCGCGTAATGTAAAAAAAACGGTTTTATTCGACTGAGTACTTTCTCTCTCTCTCACTCTCTCTCTCTATCAATCTCACATATATCGTCAATTTATAAACTTTCCTCTTGATAGATAAATAGTCTATATTTCTGAATAGTTTATAAAACGCATAAATAAAATCACAAATTATTGAAATTTATTTATTTAAATGATGCTTATTTCCTCTAGTGAATTTTATAGTTTAAACGAGAATAAATTTCGGTGATTTTAATTCCGAAAAAAATTATTTTATATTTCGCCCGGATTCTCAAAGTTCATTACTCGGAATGACAGTATGCACTGGAAAAAAGTGATACAGCGCACGTAATAGCGAATAGTAGCTCAACTGTTCTACAAAAATCGGTGTTCGCCAATGTGACAGGTTTTTCTAAAGCAGCCGGATTTTTTATTGCCAGATTACGACCGAGTTTCGTAAATGTTTTAATAAAAATGTTTTAACCAGTGTTTACCGGTGTATTCTAAAGGTCCGTCTGTGTGAACAATGGTACCGAGTTTGTTAACGTGGCGAGCACACCCGAAATCGATCAGCTTAATCTGCAAGTTGTGCGGCGTTGCCATAATTATGTTATTCGGCTGTAGATTTAGATGACAGTAACCACGCCAGTGCAAGTAATGCAGTCCATCGAGCACCTGGTAGAATTACGTACATTTAAATAGGGGTTCTGCTTTTTTTTTTCTTCTAACACGTAAACTTCCGTTAAAAATTGTTACGTTTCTGGTTAAAAATAAGTAAATTTTTTATACGTTACTTGATTAATGATAGTGGCAATCATTTGTTCGGTATAGTTAGGCCGACTAGTTAGGTAGGTTATTACGTCAGCGCCTTGAAGCTTTTCCATTATAAACACAGCCACTGCGGAATATTGACACCTGCCGATCGTTAAATATAATCGAATCAGTGAAAAATTTTGTGTCAGAAAATCGGTGTTTTTATTAGCTTATAGTTCAGACTGACGTTCTTTGCACGTTGAAATTTATTTACGAAAAGTATTACAAATGAAAATGGTTAAATATTTTTCACCTGTTTATTATAGCAAACTCGAATGTAAAATTAAAAAGAAATGAATATGGTTACTGCCGAAGGAGCTCGAAAGGGTTGACCAGTTGTAGTTAAAACCAGTAGAGGAAGATCACACTGTAAGATCGAGGGAACTAAAGTAAGAGGGGGTTTCTTGTAGAAGAGAAATCATTGAGAGAATTACACGTGAGAGAAGATAAGATTTTTGAGAACAATGTCATTGGTGTTATTGGTCTGAGCAGCCATACAGGAGAGACCGAGCATTCCAATCGCCACCAATGATGAATGAATGAGGGATAGTATTAAGAAACGAAGTGAGAAGAAAATGATGAAGATCACAGCGCTGGGAGGAATGTAGATGGAAATAATGTTAACTGGACGTGCAGAATTGAAAAGGATGGAAACTTTGCGAGAATAAAAGGAGATGTCGTTTTTGATAAGAATCGTGGATTCACCATAACCATCGTCGCGATTACATCGAATAAGCATGTATCCTTCAATGTTTATGGTAAGGAGGGCAACATTGATATTGCGGGCATCTAACAGTCCTTCTGAATGTTTTTTGACTCTAAGGTTATAACAATTTCATTTTAAAATGTTAAGAAAAATAAATATGATGAATTATAGAAAAGAGCTCGAAGGCGAGAGTGTTAGGGGCAGTGGAAAGGTCAAAAAAAAAAGAGGACGCAGAAACGAAAGGAGAAACATAATAAAAGATAAATTATAAAAGTAAAAAAATGTATAAAAATGGACAGATAATAAAACAAAAGGGAGAGAAAAGTAAGTTGAAAGGAAAGAGCTTGAATAAGGAAAAGAAAAAATTATAGAAGTTGAGTAAACGAAACCTGATAATAAAAAGGAGAAGTCAACTTAACATAAGCAAATTTGAAACTAGAGTTATAGAAAGTAAAGGAGTAGACCATAGCGAGAGAAATAGATTTTAAAGACGCCAGAATGAATAGTGCCTATTGCAGTTAAAGCATACTCGTAAAAGGAAGCGAATTGTGTAGACGCTGTAACTCGCTTCCACCATAGTGGGAGAAATATATACTTTGTTATAGTATAAAATAGTAACAATGTATCTCAGTTTCAAAAATATCGTAACATGAGTGCAACGGTGAAAGACAACATCGAAATAAATGTATCCGAGAAGGTCGGTAAAATTGGCCACTTCAACGTCAGTACATTCGATAATTAGGAAAACAATTACTTCAGTCAAATCTTTAGGCAATTCGTTTGAATGTTTCAAAATCTAACATAAGGGAGAAGCTACAATAAAAACATAAATGAAAGGAAAAGTATAACAGTATGTGGAGAAATTAATAAAACAGCACAGAGCTAGAAACCGAAAAAAGGAAAAGAAAGAGAAAAAAAATGAGGGAAGGGAAAAAAAGAAAGGAAAAGGAATCTCGAATTTCGTTTCTTTTACTATTTATTCTTGCTAAGAAAAGTAATTAATTAAAATTGATGTAACTAGATAGGAAAAGTAGTAAGAAATCAGTAAAGAGAGGAGAATAGGCATTTTTAAGTGTTAAAAGTTCCATGCTGGTTGCGGATAGGGAGTTGACTGAAGAAAAAGGAGTAGAGGGAAAGGGTAATGAGTAGCTAAGGAAGAAAGATTAGAAATATTAAGGACCGAGCAGCCACTAATGATGGGAAAGGGGTGCCGGAGGAGAAAAAAGATCTATTGAAAGTCCATCCGTTAAAAGAAGAGGGAAGACGATTTGAAGGGAGATTAGGAAACTGTGAAGAAGAATTGAAGTGGAGTTTAGAGGAACAGAAAGTTTGTAAAATGTGGTCGATTTAGGATGAAAAGAGGATTTAGGAAACCAAAGAGATGGCGAAGGATAATTTATGAGACTCGGAATGGGAAACTTTCGGATTTTTTTTTTTTTTTTTCGAATAATATCAGCAAAGGAAAATGCCGAGGAAGTACGATTTTCCTTTTTTAATTGGCAGGCTTCGTTTCGCATTCTAAAGGTGTGCTAGTCCATCGTCTTTCCTCTTCTTTGTCATTCCTCAGACTTTATAATTCTCTTGATTCGTTCTCTTGTCACTAGATTGTATAGCGCTCGGTCCATACAAATCGATTTCTTCCAGGCATAAGGGTAATGAACTGGCTGATTCATTAGCTCGATCTGCCGTTCAGATTGGTCAATTTCTATTGAAATTTCCTTCTTCTAATCTTAATGTTCTTTCGAAGAATTGTCATCGTAGACGATATCCAGCCCTTTATATTCTCTAATCCTGAATTTTTTTATCTTAATATTGAAACACATCCTCTTCCTTATCCTTAGTGCTGCGATTTCCCTCATCTTTCGCGCTTTCTCTATCTGTAGGCTTTACCTTGGACTACCTGCATCCTCTTTTCGTTTTTCTATGTCCTCTTCTCCTTCCTTTTTATTCTTTCGATACGGATGATTCTGATTCACTCTGTGATACAAATCAAATCTTTTTCGAATGCGCGTCTATATCCGTAGAACGCTCTCACTTTTATAGACAACTCCTGAATCTTGGTTTGCCGACTCCATATAGTGCTTCGTTTATTCTTTCTCTTCCATCTCCGGCGATCATTATTATTATATAGCGTCTTTCATTTTTTCTATCTCTAGTAGTATTCAATTCTAATTTCTTTCTCGATCTCTCTCTCATTAATATAATCTAATGCTGGGTAATATCCTCAGCTCCCCCCTGCCCCCGAAAAAAGATAGGAGTGTACTAGAAATGAAAGCTTTAAATTTGTATTTTTCTAAAAAACCGGCATGTAAAATAAATTCATTGGCTGAAGAAAAATCACTAAAAAATAATTGAAACCTGTTCCTGCCGGCTCGCGCACTTTCGCTAGTTGCAGTGATTTTACAACATAAAAATTTAGGGAGCCCAAAAGAAGTTTCTGGAGAAAAGATCAACTTATTAATCGTGTTATTACTTTGGTTCGTATTATAATCATTGTTACTATTACTAGAATAGTATTGTTATTATCACTGTTGCTTTTGCTGCTATTATTATTCAGATTTTTACTATTATTTATTTTGACTTTCATGTCGTTTTTAGATTATTTTTAACGTCAATCTTGATATAAAATTATCGATGGCTTCGTTTTAAAGAAATTTTGACAGTGAAACATGTTTAAATCGTTTTATTTATTTTTTTAATGTAAAGTAGAGTTATACGGTCACTAGATCAGATTAATTACTAGTACATATTAGTCAAAGAAACGGTAAGAAAAACAAACAAAATTACTTGAATCCTTCTATTAAGTAAACTATGCGTTCGTGACAAAGTACGCGAAGAATTTCAAATTCGTTATTAACTTTTTTCATTAGTTCGCCTTTTGTTTCCAATAATTTTGCTGCGACAAACGAACCACTTTCCGTATCTAGCGCTTTTACCACGGACGAAAATTGACCTCTATAAATAAAAAATCAAACGAAACGTCAAATAATAAAATGCGATGAAACGATGTCGATAGGACGGAACCGGATCATTAAAACCGGCAGGTGAATTTTAATAATCAAGAATAATGTTAAAACGCGTCTTAATTTATATGACTATTTAAACCAGCTAAACAGTGCAATAGTACCTGGATAATTCTGAAATATATTTGTATTTTCCTTCGTCCGGTTCATCTAGCCACTGAATCGGTTTATATTCTCTGCTGTAATCAAAATACCGTTTCGGCTCCTCGCCGATAATTTCGCGACCTTGTTCGCTTACGGCTTGTTTAGTTTTCATGTTTTCCGGTATTTCCACTTTACATATCCCTTTTCGATGGTAAAAATAAATAAGAATAATGCGGTATAAAATTTATTACACCTCTTAAATTATTCGTAGTAATTCGCGGTAGATACCTGCTTTTAACAGATATTAAAGTCTCTTGACTAGCTTTTGAAAGAGTTTCTCTGTCTATAATTTACGGTGCCGAATTAAAAATAAGAAAAAAATAATTTATACGACTACTATGGTGTGCGGTTTTCTATTATAATAAGGAAAACCTCTGAAATTAACAAAATGGATTAATTAGACATGAGTTTTGATTCGACTAATGCAGAGTAGGTTGCACGGAAATTACTTTTGTTTCAATAAAATTTCTAACTGAAAAAAATCGAATCAATAACAAATATTTTTATCATCCCTAAATATATAACTCGCTACGTAGAAATATTTAATTTTTAAAAAATTATCGATAAATCCTATAAACATATTTCAGAGGACTAGTTCTATATTTGTATTGTGATATTGATGGAATTTGATTACAAAAAAAAATCTTAACATTTAAAAAGAAGATATTTCTTACGTTCGAGCAAAGAAAAATACTATCGATACAACTTGCGGAAATGGGTCAGGTTTAATTGTAATATTCCGTTCGTAGAAAGACCTTACAACTTTTCTTTCACGTTAAATTGCATTAAGAGGAATGCTTCTTGGACCGGAATGCTTGCTTAGAAAAAAGAAAGAAAAAATATTATTGGAATAGAAAATTTATCAATTTAAGGAGACGCTGGAGGACTAGGAAACCAAAATTAGTTAAACAATAGTAACTATTGAGACTGTTAAAGACTCTGCTACTTCAAATTCAAAATACATTTTCGAACTTTATTGTAAAAATAATCGTTATACAAAGTTACGATTTCTGCAGTTTGAGTATTGTAATTCGGAAAACTACTGTGATGAATACTTCCAAAAATAGAAAAAAAAAACAAAAAACAAAAAAAAAAACTTTTCTAAAGTGTTATTCCGTCGAATTTTTTTTGTAGTCATCTAGTATAACTAAATGTACATGTTTTTTCAAAATTGTCTTTAAA
Source organism: Icerya purchasi (assembly GCA_039619475.1). Lineage (NCBI taxonomy): Eukaryota > Metazoa > Arthropoda > Insecta > Hemiptera > Monophlebidae > Icerya > Icerya purchasi. The sequence continues at coordinate 171,498,967 of CM077116.1, read as the reverse complement.
TTATTCACTTACCGGGTAATTTGGTTTTCACAAATTCGCTAGGTAGTCCCTCAGGGCTCCAACCGATTCGATTCATCACCGACAGACGGAACTGGTACTTTATGTTTGGTCTCAAATCATGTACTAACCAAAACTCGTGATCAATGTTATCGGCGATTGTTGTCCATTCTCCGTAAACTATGAAAAACGTTTTAAACGGCCTTATTAGCAACGAGTACTTTAAAATTTAAATAGAATCTTCGTCGTACGCAAGTTTATTGCACATAATGTGGGCACGAGGTAGTAAACCTCAGAAGTCGATATTTCACATTTTAATATTTTACAGACTACAAGTTCAAAATATGATTTGATTATATCATATTAAACTTTATGAAATTCTTTAAAACTTTAAATAACAATAAAAATAAACGAATTATTTCTATAAGGAAAATTATTTTTACAAAACTAACCATCTTCTTTCATTTGTAAACAATAGCACAAAACCGGACTGTTACCATCATCTTTCGGATAGTCCCATTTTAACAGTACCTCTGTATCGGAATAAGCGGTTATTTTTGGAGCACTCGGCGCACACGGTTCACTAGCTAAAACTAACCTGTACAAATGAAAAGGTTATTGGTTAATAATTTTGCAAATATCGAATACCTACAGTTAAATTATGGTCGTTATTTATTTTATTTTATTTTTTAACTTAATAAACTTTTACATAACTGGTTTTTACAAAAAGAATAATTTTACCGTCTACATTATCGACAGACCGCGTTGTCTCGTTCATTTCTTGACTGTACATGAATACTTGCGTGCGATGCTGATTCCATTATTGGTCTCAGCGAGCTTTAAGTCTTTGGAAATTGGATTCATTAATTGGGACATAAAAATTAACTCCGATAAAAGTAGTCGTATGAATTGAACATTACGAAAAGAACGGTTAGCAGCGTTTCTGTCTGCCTAAATGGAGAAGTAATTGCTGGGGTAAAAATCACGAAAAACACATCTTATTTAGGATATTCGGATAAAAAGCAGATCTACTATAATGAAATCGATTAGAGGACGATGTGGTTTGCTGGCTAAATTATTAATCTATTCGGGAATTAGCCCTCGAAAATAAATTTCTTATTTCCAACGCAGTCATCAAATTAATCTGAATTTTTCTTATCACGTTATTTGGTTAAGAAGTTACATGCTTATCGGTTACACAATGGATGGGTTCTGCGCTGAATTGTCAGGGAGAGCCTTGCTTTGCATCGAGCCAGTTAGTTGGGTGACATCTGTGAATTTCTCTCATTACGGCGTTTGCAAAATTAAAGTATAAAAGTTACTTTAAAATAAAAAGGAAAAATAAAGAAGAATCACAATCAACAATCAGCTAATTTTGATGGTTTATTTATCGAAAACCTATCAGATACTAGTGCCGTGTTCTTGAACAAGAGGTTTGTTAGATCAGTTATTATTAAACAGAAATGTTAGTCATGACCTCAATGGACTACGATTAATGTTTTCATGCTCCTTATTTTCCTCTGTTGTCATTTTGATTTCTTGCTCTCGTAAGTATATTGTAAGAATACATATACACAACAAATAAAAAAAAAAACTTTAATTTTAGCATTTTACGAACAAAACTATACCTCGTTCTGGCTACAGTCTGACCAAATTTATTTCTTGCCACTACTTTATAAATACCCAAATCAAACTCGGACACCGGGTCCAATCGCAGCACGGAACGGCCATCGTTATCCTGCAAATATTTTATCCTTTGGCCTTCAGTTACTACTAAATCATTTCTAAAACAAATTATATTCTGCCGTAAAATTAATTTTGTAACGTTTAAGTTTTTTTTTTGTTTTTCTTTTTTGGATTAAACATTTTTCATTAAACAAATCGTCTCGTTCATTACTAAATAGAAAATAAAATGGCCATTTTTATATAATGACTAACTAGCTAAAAAGGAAAACAAAACTAAAATGAAATTATGTAAAGCATTCGTTAGATAACACTTATAATGTTAAATAACTGCTTGCTATAAATCGAACTAGATTGTATTTTTGTTTGTTTTTCTATGTTCGCTAAGATTAAGAAAATTTATTTTCTCTTATTAGTATACTAATATTCATTCTAAAAATAATTTTTCTTTAATTCTGGGAGTATTATTTAGTTCTTTATATCATTTTAATGGAATTAAATGTGTACGTCATTATTATAAAGATTGGTGTACATATTTAATCCGTACGCTTCGTGTAATAATATTCTACCATTAGAGTGTGCTGTAAACGGATTAATCACGTCATATATATATATATATACTAGAGCAATTAGATATGTACGGTGTAGAATGATTTCGAAACACAGTTACACAGATTTCTTACTTGAACCATTGAACAACTGGTTTCGGACTACCAACAGCGAAACATACTAAATCTGCAGGTTTATCTATTTCAACGGACATGAACTGAGGTTTTTCCCTAAAGAACGGAGCCTATTGAAGGAAACAGAAATAAGAATTATGTACTCATTTCCGAAATTCAAATAATTAATATACATATAAGTAAATTTATAAATAAAAATCAGATTTGTGAATTTATTTGAGCGTACCCCTCCGATGCGTAATTTATTAATGTACAATTTTTATTTTTTTTATTTATCGACTGTTTTGTTTCGCTTTCGGAAAAAACCGTCACAAGTTGAACTAAATTTAAGTTGCGAGATTCCACCGGAATAATTTTAGACTAATTTTTAATATTTGTTTTTTTTTTTATGGGCTAGAGAGAGGAAGTTTTTCTTGTAATTTATCTATATTCGGAATAAGTGTTTTTGTTACAAACGTGAAAAATAGTATTTAAAATTTGCTTCGAATGTAATTCGACAAATGTCGTATAAGTTTAAAATATTATAAGAGAGAGGCGGACAATAAGAATTTTATTAGGCTACAGGGTAACAGGCGCATGCCCAGAATTTCAAAGAGGGGGGGGGGGGGGGGGCATTTTCTTCACATATTTATTTTATAAATAACAATCCATTTTTCATTAATATTCATACCATGGGTGTCGTCAGCGGGGGTAAGAAGGGGCACCTGCCCCCCCCCCCCGAGGGGGGAGCTTTGAAACTTTTTAATTAACTGGCATTGATGAATATTCATAGGTGCGTAATCATGGACAATTTGGAAAACTTATGTTTTAATTAAGATTTTATTCTTGTTTAATAAAATATTAAGCCTTTACAACTTATAAATTTTATTTTTCCTATAACTCATATCCTCTTTCTATCATCTTGCCTCCCACTTGGCGGCTGGCAACTCATCTTGCCCCTCCCTGGCTCATCGGCTGGCGACGCCCTTGATTCATACTATTAATAATTTCCATAATTTTGATTTATATATTAATAATATTCATAAATGAATCACTGTACAAACGTTAATAAAAATTACACGCGTTATTGATTATACTCATAATAAAAAATTTTGCATAAACATTAATGAAGTACCTAAAAATATATGGAGTATATATATATATATTTTTTAAATGTAAAAAACCCTAAAAAATCATCAATATTTATTTTAAATTTATGATTTTTTCCCGATTTTTGTGTATTTATAATAACTATATCAGTTCTCACGTGTGTGGGGGGGGGGGGGGGGGGGGGGAACCTCTCGCGTGGACACGGCCTTGCAGGGTAAATCGGTTAAAAGGTGTATATCGTTCATTTAAATATTTGTTTTGACGCGCCAAATAAGTATTTTAAATTATTTTTACATATTTCAGAGTGAGGAAAGAGTAATTTTCTAAATAACTCCACGAATGCCATACGAGTGTCACAGTTAGTATATTAATAATAATCCGCGAAACTCATCTGTAACTAGATTTGCTTTGAACTGTTTTTATCACTTTTTGTTTTATATATATATTTCATCTTATAATCTATTATTCCCGCTCTATTTTAAAATAGAAATTCGAATAATTTTATAACAGATTCATATAATTTACACGAAAAACTAAAAAAAATTATATTTTTTAAATTTTAAAATCAAGAAAAAAATAATAATATTTCGATGTCTACGGGATGCCATGTTTAATTATTATCGATTGTTTCGCACACGTCCGAGTATAAATCTTAATATTCGTATACCGACAAATACAAATTCGGGCAGTATTAATTTTCTCTTTTAATCAATGTTGCTGCGATTTTAATGAATTTTTTCCCATACTTTTTCTTCTCGTTTGCAGAGTACAGAGAATTTTCTCCTTGCTCTGATAATTTTTCAATTTTTCAATTATTTTAAAACTTCAGTATTTTCCAATATAAAATATTATTTTAATTTTATTAATTTTACAGATTGATAACATATTTAAGCGATTATGCTAATTGTAGTTTAAATTTTATTTACACTAAATTACTTAAAGCGCTTGAATGCATAAAGAAATATAAGGTGTCGGTGTGCCATATAATCGTATAAGACCAAAACAAAATAAAACGGATTTAAAAAATCGAATGACTTATCAGGAGCTATATAGAAAAATAAGTCTATTAAACAGGGCGGAAGCTGTTTTTTTTTTTTTTTTGTTAAATTGAAAGAAATCTTTCTTGTCGGTCGAACTGCTCGATTTCGAATGTCGTAACTACCTGTAGTAATCATGGCATTCTAAACTGATGGTAAATGTTTTTGTTCTATCGTCTCACAATTACAGTCAAAATAGAGAGAATTTTTGTACATCGATGTCTACAGTCGCATTTCGTACGACTAGCAGCAATTATTTCTTTTTAATAATTTTTACCCGTTGCTCTTAGTGCTCGAACTGCTAGTCGAAAGTAACTCGGCTGTAGCGACGACTGGTTCTGGTTGAAACAAAAAAAGAGGGGGGGGGGGGGTTATCTAATTGGACTAGAAAATGGTAAAAAAGTAAACGCTAAAAATAATCGTTAAAAACTGATTTGAAAAAGAAAAAATATTAAATAATGATAATAAAGTAGTCAGCTTAAGCCTATGATAAAGACTATAAGTAAAAACGTAAAGACAATACGGAATGCCCAGCACACGATGCATACTGTTCGATTAACCTTGTTTTCCAGAATTACGATGCATTGAGCAATATTAAGCCTGATTATTTCGTATACAGTGAACGATTTAATTCATGGTAGTATACATAGTTACATAGACTCATTAAAAATTGTAATTTACGGATTTATAACATAATAAAGGTGGGAAATATGAGCTTATCCGAAATAGATAGTTTGTAAACTTGGGATAAAACACAAGAATACTTTTTTCATGGCACAATTGAACGATATTGTTCCATTAATGAGGAGTGGCTTTGTGGCTTTCGTATACTAACTTGTCCGTCAATTCTAGATCCTAAAATTGCTTCAGCTTCGAGGTGGGCCACTGGGCGGGTTCCGACTTCTTGTTTCAGTCTACGCAGTGTATATATATCGGCAGCGTTACCGTACTGATTTAATCTGGCCTTTTGCTCGTCATCAATTTCTTCATCCATTACATCCATGAATTTTCGTCTTTCTCGAATAATCGGAGCCTTTAATCGAAACATTAATAATTACGTATTATGGCGCATGTATTTGCATAGATTATAACAAAGTTTGAAGAAACAGTAAAAAAATCGTAGAATATACACACCCTCCAATCAATATTTTCGTGTGTTACTTTAGCAACTTTCATGTATTCTCGAAGTCGAACGGGAAAATCAACATCTCGTAATTGTAACAGGTACGTATCTGGCCCGTACTGGTAACTGAAACAAAAAAAAAACAACAACAAACATGTGCTGAATCATAAATTAATTTTTAAACTCAGAAATTACTTTAAAATGACGCCAATATGTTTCATTTAAAATAATTTAGCTGAAATTATACAGTGTCATTATTTCTTATATTGGTTATATTTTTTTTCGTAACTGTGGGGTACGTTGTTCACTATTTTTAAATTAAATTCGGTTTTATCACTACCGTTGATTATTTCCGATTTTTTTTTAAATTACGAGTACTATTTTAATAATAACGCTACTTTTCTGTCGGTAGTAATACTTCAAAACCGTTGCGAACTTGTAACATTTTAAAAAGACTGTGTACTACATTTCTATAGTAAAAAAAAAAAAAAAAGAAGATAAAATAGTAAAAATAAACAACTCTTTTATAAGCATTATAGAAAAACTAGTATCTGTGGAAGTCCAGGGGCCTGCCCTTTGGTGTCGTTTCAAAGGAAGGTATACACAATATATACGTATATATAAACATACACGGATATATTTAAAATTAACCGTGAAAAACAAAACAAAAATATACATTAGACACGCAAAATATGTACAAACTGAAAAATGCCGTTTTACAAAAGTTCCTTTTTTTCCCCCAGATTGAACTGTTTAATTATAATTTTTAAGAAAAATTTTATTTAACAAAGAGAAAATTTAACAAGGTAGCAGAAAAAGTATTTTCAGATTTCTACAAGTGTTGTAAATGGATGAGAGTTAAGACCTTTTTAAAACCTTTTAAATCAAAGAATATTAATAATGTGGACTCTACAAAAGGCTTACTATAATTAGTTAATAATGCATCGTTTTTGTATGTTTTTTGTTTCGATCTTTTTTTATTTAGACGTTTGCAAAATATATTAAAAAATCAGAAAAAGGAAGGGAAATAAACGCACATGATGTAAAGGTAATTTGTTATTGTTTATGTTTAGGAGATAGTTGGTATAACTTTATCGATAATGTTACAGAACTGCATATCTAATGTAACATATGTTAGCTTAGTAATAATTTCTAGTTCACGATGTTTTCCCGCTTGCAAAAAAAAAAAAAAAAAAAAAAAAAGTTATTGGGAATTTAGTGTTTTTTCTATTTATTTTTATAAGTACTATCCCCTTAGGTTTAGTTGATACAGCGACATTTCGTTTTCCCAAAAATATTTTATCATAAAACTGATAATACAAATAAAAATTCCAGGAATAATTAACGAGATCGAAGAGTCATAAAGCGCTTGTTGTATTCTACAATTTTCTGGTGAAAATTTTTAACATTTTTTTTTCAATTTTAATCAAGTTTTAAACATGAAAATGTATTTAACAACGAAATTATTCAGAAAAATTATAATTCCGTTAAGTAACTATTATTTCTGAATAATGAAATTAGTAAAGAAAAAATGTAATGATTACTGGCTTTCTGATTTAGCAACTCCAATATCGGTGTCAATTGGATGCTTAGATGGAAGTTTATCTCTCCATGATCCGGCGTGATATTGTTCTTTAGGTTGAGATGGCTCGGGTGACGGTGCCGGTGTGAAAGTCATTCCGGGTGGATAAATCATGCGTGACGGATGCCGATAGGCACTTTCTAATGGTTTTCGCCTATACCACGTTTCACAGCTGGAATTACTATACCAGTTTCTGCAAAAAAAAAAAAAAAAAAAAAAAAAAATTATCATATTTAATTTTTTAAAACATACTTTCTTAAAAATCTAATGCGATTTTAAATTTTTTGCTTTAAATAGTACATTTCATTCTAATAAGATATTTATATAACCCTTAGAATTTTATGTTTATTTTTTTTAACACTAATGAAAACATTGTTTTTTTTTGTAATAGTTTAAAATTTGCAGCAAAATATTTAATTTTAATTTTTCACCTGTCTAAAATAACGAAATCAAATGGAATTTCAGTAAATTAATTGAAAAAGAGTTTGAAAATATGCGTAAACGATTTTCAATTTTCCGAAGTTAACAAAGATAACGAAAAGTGTTTTTATTGTGACTTGGTGAAATTCTAACTCATTTCTAGTTCTTTCTTAAATATCAGTATCTACTCGGATTCCGCTGTTATGACACACTTTCTTTTCGCTCCACTATGCCTTTTCTGCCCACTTTTTGCCTTGTGAATACTCAGTTTTAAAAATTACCTTCTCTTAAATGATGATAATCACGTATTCTTTGCATCTTTCTTTTTTTCTTTCAAGTATATAATAACGGTCTATTATTTTTTGTCCTCTTTTCATTGAACGAAAGGTTCCGTAGTGTTTCACATTTCTTAATTATCAAAAAAGTACTTGGATTTGTAAAAATTATTTTTGAAATGTTCGTTATGGCTTCAGAAGTTTATTATATTTTCATCGAAAATAAGAAAAAGTTTCGTGTGTTTTTACAAAAAAATATATAGATTTTTAACGGCTTGCCTTTTTTTCTTTTTCTTTTTATAGCAATTCAAAGAATATTGAATTTTTTGAACTCTAATAAGCTAAAAAATTGTAAAAGCCTTAATAAGGAATGATTTTAAAATAAATTTTAGAACATTTTTGAAGGTGGTTGTAGAATAATTTCCGTTAAAATCGAACAGAAGTAGGTTATAATTTAGGTTTTAATTATTTTGATATAACAAAAAACCGCGTTTGAAATATTTCGATGTAAAATTATACTAACAAGAAGAAATTTGAACTGACTCTTTTTAAGACAAATTAAACTATAAAAATTCTGAAAAACATGGTACACCGCAAAATTTAGAACAAAAGTTTAATGTGCAAACAGCTTTTGAACTGTGCTTATTTATAGAAAAGTTTTACACCTCTAATTACTATTCAAAATTTCTTCATTGCTTATATATCATTTAACCTTCTTTTGCGCCAAAAAATTAAAAATATATAAAATAATATGAACAAAAATAGCTTGTTTATGTAAGAAATTTCAGGCTTCAGTCATCTTCATCGTATATTCTTTTGTGACCATTATTTTCGATAAAGTTTTAAATACTTAGTTAAAAATCATCAATTTTTTGAGTTCAACGGTTTAAAATTTACAAAATGCTTTAATATTCATAAAGTTGTTGCAAACAATTTAAAAGTTCTTAAAAAAATATATATATATACATATATATATATATATATATATACATGTATGTGTATAAATTGGGCTGCTTATTTAAAGGGCTGTTATGCATTTGTGAAAGAAGTTTTTAAATCTTTCGTATATATTTTATCATGTAATGTGTGCATTATAGCATAAATAAAAAATAAAATTAAAAAATAAAAAAATATCGAAAAACATGGTCAGAGCGAGAATGTGCGCGTGGTTGATATCCTGTTTGTCGGTCGGGGGTGAATACACCGTCATGTGGTCCCTGGAGAAATAGACTCACCCCATTAGTAAAAGGTGATGGTAGTTGGTCGCGGAAAAGCCAAAAGAAGAAAGATTTGAAGAGAGACGGTTAAAAAGATTGTGAAAGTCCGGCAGTTGCTTTTTAGAAGTCGTTTTTTTACCGTACTCGCGAGCTAATAGCTTCAACGTTTGCAGCGGAAATTAATATAATCGTCGATCATATCCGTAAATTGTTTTTATCAGTACGCGATTATAAATAGTACCAAAAATGTTATAACAAATTTTACAGTAAAACTGAAATAAAGTCGTTTTCGTGCCTACATCATAAGAAACACTGCTCAATTGAAAATCTGAAAACCGTGAACACCGCGTTGTTCCTGTACCGCCGCAGGCAAACTGGGATACGTACTCACTTATATTATTTATAATCAATCGTTTTTACGGGTTTCCGTTTACGTACATTTAATTAAAGGAAGATAGGTGTAGGGAATTAATAAAAATATACATTCAAAAACCTAAGCTCAGACTTAATCATTATTAATAATAGTAATAAAAGTAAACAAAAAACAACTAAATTTATCATTTTAAATCCACGAGTTCAATAGAACCACCTCCTGAAAGCTTTCATAACGTAAAATACACGTCATAACCGACACAGTAATTAAATGCTTAGAAAGTCAATCCTGTCGAAAAAAAAAAAATATATATATATATATATAAATATAATGATTTTTGATTATACTATCGTACTTGTATAAGTTATAGTAATTCCGTAATGGTTCCGTATTGATTTTCTGGCTGCTTTCGTCCGATTTTAATGTATACGATGATTTTATCCAGCGATGGTTTAGCGCCTCTTTCACGTCTAATCGATTGTTCGGGTTCATCATTAATAGTTTTATTATGAAATCGCGCGCATCTTGGCTCATATCGGTACTTACGGAAAACTTTCCTTCTTTGATTCTGTCTAAAGTTTCGGCATCGTTATCTGCTTTGAACAACGATGTACCGGTCAGCAGTAAATGCGTTATAATTCCGACGGACCACATGTCTGCCGATAAATTAACTCCTTCACCGTTAATCACTTCCGGGGCTACAAATTCCGGCATTCCTAAACGTTTAAATATCGCTTTTAATTTCTCGAGCGATTATTTATTTATATATATTTTTTTTTGATGATATAAAAATAAAATATAAAATATTTTTTCTATAAATTTGTTCCAAAACAAAATTAGTTGTCGATAATATATATATATGATGAATGTGGAACAAGTTCTCAAGTTCTAGTCATAACAAGCAGAATTAATCAAAATCTATAAGTTCACGCTGCTCCAAAAATTTGAAATAATCTAAATTATACAATAATATTAGCAGATCGGAGAAAAAAAATGTACCTACTATATAAAATTTAATATTTAATGTTTTAAGAATAGCCTCTATATAATCTATATTAATTAATTGTCAAGTAAAAATTAAACATAAAATTTTAAAACAATTAGTCAGAATGTTATAACCGCGGGATATTTAACACTGTAGGACTATTACTAAATGTAACATAAATCGTTTAAAATCAAAATAAATTATAATTAAGCATTTACAACTCGCATGGTTGATAACTTTCGCAAGGCAGCATGTGGAAAAAAATTAAATTCAACGTTACGGAAGATGCAAACGCTTTCACAATGTCAAATTCGAATCTGTTCACACATTGAAAATTTAATTTTTTAACTATTTTATTATTATTAAGCTTACGGATTTTGGTAATATTTTAAAACTAATCGGTTAGGGCAATAAATTTATAAAAATAATAGTACACATTCGACGTGCCTGATAATGTAAATATTTCTCTCCAGCGTTAAAAATTTGCAAAGTAATATTGAAAATTTCGTCACAGATGAAAAATATAATCCTTTTTAATCTGGTATCTGTCCTACTATGTAATGCTTACACAACTTCGGAATAATTAAAATCGTAAATAGAGATTTTTATATAAAAGACTCAATACGAATTCAAGTACACACACATACATACATGTACATATCTGAAACCCAATATTTTGGGCCTCAACGTAATGCTTATAGAAGAGTGGTCTCTAATTGACTATATCATTCTTCGCAAAGTAAAATAAATTTCCCACAAGCGTGACACGGAAACGTTATACATTTTGTTTCAGGATTTTCGCACAGGAAGTAATAAGAGAAGAACCCTATAATGAAATCTGTAAAGTTTTTACATCATACTTGTAAGACATTTATTTCATTTAGAGAAGAATGGTGGGGTCCGAAGAACCGACTTTTTACATACACACACATACACACATATATAAATAAAGTATATATACATAAACATACGACACATATTTTATATATACATGTATATACAAGATTTGAGGTAAGAATTTGTGGATAACCCTTTTTTTATTATTAATTATACACGTATATATGTATGAATAAATTTGTTCCATACTGTTGTTGGTAACTTTTTTTAAACTAATCACGATTTTTCATTCGATGAACTAATTATAAGAACAATAAAGTTTTCCGCTTCGTTTACCGAAATAAAGCGGTTCCAGTTTTCTTGAATTAATTTTTCTGCTCAAGCCAAAATCGGTTAATCTCAGCTCATCGCCACCAGCGTGAGAAATCAGTAAATCTCCCGGCTGTAAACATTTAAACGGCGGCATAATTCAATAATGCGAAATTAATAAACAATACGAATTTTGTAAGAAACATCGTGACAATAAAGAATATTTACTTACAGTTAGTCCTAAGTGGGCAAAGTTAAATTCGTGCATCGATTCCAAAGCCAACAACAACTGACGAATGTAAGTAGATACCTCGTGTTCCGTTATGAATGGTTTTCTGGTCAAGTTGTCTAATAATTCTCCACCGCCAGCTCTATTTTATATTCATTTTCATTAAGAAAAATATAGAAGTTGCGGATATTTTTGTGAAATATTTGCAACAGAAAAAGGTGACTATTTAAATATTACTAGATAACTATTAACAATGAAAAAATTCAATATATATGAAATTTTACACGCAGAGGATTAATAATTAAAATGTATAATAATTATTTCTTCAATATCCGCTTCCGACCATTAGACATGATTTTGCAGCCTTTATGCGTTCTTTTTAATCACATCCTTAATAACTTCCTTTATACATGGAATTTATAAACCAGACGAAATGCTAACTGTTGTTTCCAAGATCATATTCTGAAATCTTTGAATTACTTTAACGTTGCACATTGTATCCTCACAATTGAAAACGATACTTTCATATGCCACTATCGGGCTCAAATAGCAGAAATTCGTTCTTCAAAGATAGCTCCGATTATATCTATTAACCATTCCATCTGTTTTTATTTTTACCGTATACGTTACATGCATATTTTAAAATTTTAGCATAAATATACATCTAAACTCTGATATGGAAAATTGTTATTTAAGACAGTTTTTCACGACCGTTTTACTGAATACAGCAAAAGGTATACGGTATTATTAAATAATTCCGAATAACGGCGAAAATGTCAATTCGAACAGTCAATTACATTCTAAACAGTTTCTCTAAGACATCCGAAGTCATAGAAGTTACTACGTAATAACTTTTCGAAAATTTTTCAACTACGAATATTATAATTTTATGGCGAACCACCAAATGGAAAGGTTTTTACCGTGTTGCTGCTCAGACAGAATCAAGCGCCATTTTGTAGAAGCACGTTTCCGTTGAGCTGATTATGTTGCTATGAGGATAGAAGACGCCGCCATGGATTGAAAATTTTTTTTTTGTAGAAGACGGAAATAAAGACTGGAATTTAAAGATGCACCGTCTGGAATATATTGAAGACTACTATAAACAGCCTGAATAACGACAAACTGTTTCGCTGCTCGGAATTCATATATAACACTCTAGGAACTCGTGAATATTATAATTAAATGAAACTTTTTCACTAAAAATTTTACAATTGATTAATAAAATGATTTAAAACGTAAATACAGTCGGTATATTAAAAGATGAAATTAATTTAAATTTCGAACATTAGCTCATTGTCACAGTAAAATTATTTAAATAAATTTCACGTTTTAAGGGGTGATCTTGCTTCAGAAGATAAAAAAAAATCGTTTTTTTTTTTTTTTTAAATTTTTTAAATCGATAGATAAACTATTCAAGAATATATTCACAAAGTCACAGATGTTAATTCGAAGTACTTTTGTAGATACAAAAAGCTGAACGAAAAGGTGTACACGCACATTCAGCCAGGCTCGGGCGCTCTTTCCGACCTCGTCTCTTCTACTCCGTTATAACGGTTATCTGTGCACGTTGTTCTACTTTGAGCTTCTATTCGGCCAGCCTTAAAAAGTGGCTAACGGAAGGTATCGTAAAAAAGTTAACAATTTATTATGGTTTGACAATTAGAAGAAATATTGACTCTATCCGAGAAAACTGTGGTAGCAACGCTAAATCATTACTGCTCCACAGACAAGTCCCGCCGATAATACGAAAATTATTCAACAGGCATCGATAGTTGTTGTGAATGATGCAAAGCTGAATGCGCCAATCAACTGCGATGTTTTGAGCATCCTACTCGATTGATTGACAAAAAAAAATTAAGAAGCACGTTCGCCCGATTTATGAAGAACTATCAAATGACGACCTTTTAACGAGATGTTTAGGCGGTCGCACGTAAAATTCAAACGAGTCGTTCAACTCAATGGTCTGGTGCATCAATCTGAAGCACTTGCATTCCGGTCAGAAAAGTCGTTGAAATAGGCGCCTACTTACTTACCTGCAAGCATGTTCAATGAAGGATATTCAGCGATTTTGAATACTATGCAATTGTTGCATTTGAATATTGTTCAGCAAATGCAAAATGTTTGCCGATACCGCCAACGCGCAACAGATCGAAAGGGAGAACAAGCACCAGTCACTTAGCACCATCGGGGTTCGTACGGCTTGTAGACTCGAACAAACGTATCAGAATGAGTTGTTATTTGAGGAAGCAGAAGGACTACTGCATAGGAATATTAGCCGATCATTAATTAGCGTAAGAAACAAAGATTTGTATTATCTCTTATTGAAAACTTTAAAACGCGTTTTCTCGAATTTCCATTTTTCCGATTTTTCCGAACTGGCGGGCGTGATAGCAAAAAAAACTAAACGACCTATTGAACAAAAATGTTTATTCCCTTCAGTATTGAATTCTCTTCTATGCGAACTAACAAAACTGTTAAAAAAGTATTTTTAGAGATCTTTTACACAACATAACGTAACTTTTATCTTTTAAAAACATTATTTTCTTTTGAAGCCTGAAAAAGTCATAATTTTCCAATTATTTTTACTTCTTTTCAGTTCACCTAGAAGAAAAATGTATGGTAACTGGAAATTTATTTGGTTTTTATGTTTCTGACAAGACTTATGAACTGCATCTGTCCCGCCAACTACGAACTACAGTAGCAAGACGTTTTCGGAAAAGCCTCTCTGCAGTTTATTATTATATTTACTTAATAACAATTATTTACACACTTCAAATACGTAAGAAAATATACCCTAAAGTTCGGTGGGCTAAGCGGTTTTTTTTCCTTCCAAAAAAAATCCTCAGAAAAAAAGCTTCTTTAGGTTTTCTGAAGCAGGATCCCCCCTTAATATATTTACTGTATTTACATTTTAAATCATTTTATTAATATTACAACCGCCGAAAACCAAAGCGAATAATCAAGTAACAGTGAAAAGCCGTGGAAACTGTAAAAATGTCGAGTTCATGGTGCTCTCGTTATTTCAGGGACTGGGAGTTTTTTATTGGTGTAAAAAAAAAAAAAAAAAAATAGCACGGATAATTACAAAAATTGATACTGGCGAAGGAATTAGAAGAAATAATTTCAGAAAATTTCGTTAATGTATTTTCTGACTATTAGAAAAGGAAATAAAAGGGAAAAATTATTTTAAATCATTTTTCTAAAAACAAATTAAAACAAACACTTTTATACATAAAATATATTCACAATAAATTATAACTTATAAAAATTATAAAATTAGTCGACTAGTTTCGGATATCAACGATCCATAATCGTGGCTTATGTTAGAGTTATTTGGTTCCCTTTGAGGATAAATTCTGCAGTTTGCACTAATATCCTCAATGTGTTCTTTTTTGCATTTTTCTTTCAGTCAGTTTTGAAAATTTCTTCCGGTGAATTTTCATTAAAATTCAAAGGAAACGTTTCGTTTTTTTGTTCACTGGTCGTAGCTTATTAATATGAACTGTTGCCTGCCTTTCATTACAACTCAGAATTTTCTGTTAATTGTTAGTCGTACCGTTAGCGCAAAGTAGCGTTTCGTTTTGAAACATCTTTTGTCAGTTACAAGCAGCAAACATATTTCCCGTTTCAATTTTGACAACTCCACTAAAATTTTCTACCTTCCGTCTCTATTACGTTCGTTTTTGTTCGTAGAACAGAAAGAGCCGATAAAAATGATTTTATCCGAATGAAATTAAGTGATTAATAAATGCGTTAAAAATGAATACCGATCTCGATTAATTAAGTTTATACGACATTTTTAATTTGTCAAAGGATACAGTTCTTGAATTAACGTGAACGAACGCGGTGTTATTAAGGCGTCGTATGGCCTAATAATGTTGCGATGATGTAATTGATTCATTATATCCAGTTCGTTACTCATTAGTTTTTTTAAATCACCGGTACCATGCATTACTTTAGCGGCAAAATTCTTACCTAAAAAAATCAAGAAAAAAACATTGATTTGTTATTTTTTATTCTTATTTCTAAATTTTCGGTATTATAATCCGTAGATACTACTCCACCAGCGAGTTACATTTACTTAAGAATATACATAAACAAACGAGGAATAAAAAGTTATTTTTATTAAAATTATTTATATTGTCTCTACCATTTTCGACTAATCGTTTATCATTACGAAAAATTTTAGTATTTACGAAATATGCCTCTAGTATACGAATAATATATTCTTTAAACACTTAAAACTTACTTGGCGGGTATAACTAGGAAAACCATTTACGGTAGACACCATGTTTAAAAAATTAATCTTAACAATTAATATCTAATCGTAAAAACTGAACGATTCGGAAAGTTAATACTTACCATCATCAGAAACTTCCTGATGTTAGTGTAAGTGTAAGCTTTTCAAAACGTTAAGTTTTTAAGATTAATTTTTTAAACACAGTGTCTACCGTAAATTGTTTTCCTAATATATTTTTTCTTAACCAATCGTATACACTTGACACGAGTGTGTAATTTGTTGGAGTTTAAGATAATACGAGTGCTAACTAAATATTTTTGTCAATTAATGTTTAAAGAGGTAGAATACCTAATACGAGATTCATTTACACGGCTCAAGTGTTACAAATATATGAGAAATGTGTGTGAGCTCGTCGAAGGGAAGAGAGCTCTGCGGCACCCTATTGAATTCATGGAGATAGCTTTTTCTTCCAAATGTAAAGTGTCCAGTCCTCTTTCCCCATCGGTATTTTTACCCATCAAAGAAAGACGACTCGATCGATCACATCTTTTAACCTCCAGCAAGGACAATTACACATGTTCTTATGATTATATCTGTTCATGGGACTCCCTTACCTCGTGTAAATAAAGCATTATCGCTCGAAGATTAACCGGTCTGACTTTCGTTCATTCCTGGATTTCGATTTTTTCAGCTCCAATTTTAACCTAGATGAGTATGAAAATTTTGTCTACTGTTAATATTGTTTGCATTAGATTCATTTTCTCCTCTACAGAAGCGATTTTTGCGGGCATCAGACAGTTCCTTGCCTCGTTCTTATGGTTCACTGCCGAGTGTCCAGTTGCACAGCAACCAGGAAATCTCTGTCCAATTTTCTAGAGATTACAAACGAGTTAACGATACGTTCAGATTTATCCTTAAAAAAGCTAAGATAGCATCCCCCGGGCTGCTTTCCGTTCTTTATTTTTTAGATCTACTTCTCTCTCACAGGTAAATCAGCTAAAGCTTTTTGAAATTCTTTCATTTCCTGTGTACAAGCAAACAAACTATCTTCTTTTGATAATTACGTATCTCCTTCCTTTGTTTTTAACGTTGATAAACTTGACCTTTCTCTTCAAATTCTTCTAAACATTTTCTAACTGCTCTCTTCACTTTTAGCGGACTTTTATCATTGCTTCTAAAAAATCCTAATTTTTCTTCCGGTCTATTATTTTAAGCGGTTCTCAAGAATCTTTCTAAATAACATCATGAAATCCTTTTAAACCTATTAAACCCGATTCTCCATTTGGTTCTAATCCACCATCATGGAAATCCTTTATTATTGTTCCCATTCTTTTCGCTGCATTTCTCTCGCAAATTGTCTTAGGATATGTTTGAGTGCATGTTAAACAAGCGTTTAGTTTGGTGGCTTGAAAACAATAATGTCTCGTCCAATAATATTCATGCGGTTTGTTTTGGTTGAAGTCCCCTTTTGACTGTTTTGCTTTCTTCCTATCCCATATCTATAAGTCATTTATCCGAAAATATTATACCCTAGTGCCTTTGATGGCGTCTATGTTATCTTAAGATCCTTCTTTTCAGCTTTACAAAGAGTCGTTCGTGACCTCCAGCAAGGTTTTTTTCAATATTTATTTTCTTAGTATCGCCTCTCTAGTCTACTTTCTATTTTCATAATTTTTTCGGACGACATTATTCTTTACACAATTGTTTTCAACATTCTAGATACTTGCAATAATATTCAAAAACGCTTGTCTATTCTGCAGCGGCTTCCTATCTCTAATTCACCTGTCGATTCTTCCCTCAAAATTTTCATACATTTGCACGCTAGTTGGTACACAGCAGAAATACACGGAATTGCATTTGTAGCGCGATAAATCAAACATTTACAATCAGTTCCGAATGTAGGGTCACCCTCTTTCGGGCGCGATCGATCGGGCGCAGCTCTATCGGGCGCGACTCTATCGGGCGCAGGCGAGCTCAGACCATTTTACAGACCACCTACGGTGATTTTCAGGTATCATCCGTTAAACGTTGTCATATGTGTTAGTGAGAAATACGAGTTACCAAATACTGCTATCAGAAATTCCGTCCAAAAAATACCGTTCTTCGTTAACGATTTAGTTTTTCCGCGCGTATAGCATGTTATATATGCATAAATATATATATATATAATCACAAAACACATATTTTACATGATTTTATTTGGTTATTCGCTTTTTTGAATTATTTTCTATTTTTTTTTTTTTTTTTTGAAATTACGACTTCAGCGTGAAATACTCATAAACAGACTTTCGCGATGTAAATTTAAGAGTTCTGTTGGCAATAGTGATACGAAACGGACGAAAAATATTAATATTAATAATCGGTCAAATGCATTGCCGGGTTTCTTCATTTTTTTTTTTTACTAATGTATAGTCAACCGTATTTAAAAAATTACAAACTATCAACTCTACGTCATTTAAAGTGTAACATAACTGGATCGAATTTGCTTCTGATACATATTCCTTATATTATCTTTCTATTTTTATTCGTATCTAGCAAATTTATTTGAGGACCGTTTATTGAAGTTTTTTCTGTTATCTATAATTTTAATTATATATTTAATTCCTTGACGAATCAACCCTGGTTTCAAAAATATATCGAAAAAGACAAACAAAGGCGCGAAAGTTTTTAAACATAAACACATTTATGTTAATACTGGGCGAGAAATATATACGATATTACAAATTAAAAATTAAATATCTTTGCTTTTAATTTAATATTATGTAAATGTAAATTATGGTAATCTTTAAATTAACTCACAGAATGTTTAGTACATGAAACATCCTGTCCGGTTAACTTCTTCTGTTTTTTTAGTTCGTTTAGAAAAATTTTAAATCTTCAAAACACTGGACTAATATTATTTTCATAAAAATTTTAATAAAGCCAATAAGGAAGAAGCTTTTCTTGTTTTGTTTAATAATGAAGCGAGCGGCTCATAAAAGAATTATAATAATTAGAAAAATCGACTCGGCAATACTTAATGCGTGTTTTGTAGGGAAAAAGAAAAAGTAAAGTAGTAAGTTGAGAAACAGAAGCGATTAATTAATTTTCTACTGTGAAATAGTTTTTAATAAAAAAAGGAAAAGAACCGTCAATGGCTACAACCACTTTGTAATTAACACGTTTGTTAGTTACAAAACGCGTTTTAACCGATTTTTTTCTTCTAAAATTTCGTTTTTTTACTAACTTATCACACTAAATTGCAATAATACTTTCTAAATATTGTCAGTTCAGGTGGGTTGGATTTGAGTAACACAAAGCTTTAAACGGAATAATTCGCAGGTATTCGTTATTCGAATCATCGTTCTTTTAATTTACATTAAATATTTATAATAATAACCTTTTTGTCTTCTGTTTCTCATCACGACGGCTTTCTTTACTAAAGGTTTTTTGGTTTTATTTCGAAAAAAAAAATTCTTTAGTGACGGTAGTGCATAATATGAAAGAAGCTGCTTATTGCTAATGACTGCAAAACCTAAATGAGAATTACCTTTTTCGGCCTCAGTCTTATTTATTTATTTAGTCACGTCAATCAAGGACCTCCATCGTAGACGATGGCACGATAGTTATCCTCTTTTATTCTCGAATCCTGAATCCTTCTACCTTAGCATCCAAACCCATCCTCCTCCGTACCCTTGGTACCTTGACTTCCCTCATCTCTCGCGCTTTCTTATCCCGTCCATTTGCAGGCTTCGTCTAGATCATAGTCGTCTTCCGGCATCTTCTTTTCGCTTTTCTATGTCCTCTTCTCCTTTTTGTTCCTTCCATCCGGATGATTCCGATCTAATCTGTGACACAAAACACATCTTCTTTGAATGCGCGTCTATATCTACAGAACGCTCTCACTTCTATAGGCAACTCCCGAAACTCGGTTTGCCTACTCCATATAGTGCTTCCTTTATTCTTTCCTTTCCATCTCCGGCAATCATTGCTATTATAGCGTCCTTCATATCTTCTATTTGCAGTAATATTCAATTTTAATCAGTTTCTCCCTCTCTCTCACTAACACAAAATTATGCAGCGTAATGCCCTCGACTGGCGATCCCAAAAAAAAAAAAAAAGGACCTTCAACCGGTTTGCAATTCGTTACTTATGATGTGTTGTTGCAAATACAAAATTATCCGTACGCTTGCTTGTTTTTTTTTTGTATTTGCTGAACAGAAAAGCCCCGTTGAGGCAAAATGTGATCAAAAATGAGCACGATCGTCTATTTGTTTTTAGATAGTTATTTCATTAATTTATTCAGAATGATTCGTCAGTTAGCCTTTGTATGTTTGTTTTTATTTTTGTTCGATTCCTTTAGGTTGCTTTTTCAGATTTAACCTCAGTTGGCTTAAAAGTAAAACGCACAGAAAGAAAAAAATATTTAATATTTATGAAAAAATGAACTTGCTCCTGCGTGCATGTTTTGATGTAAACGAAAACATAAAATGTCGCATGAAGTAGATATGAAAGAAAGAAGAGGATAAATTTTGAACATATTTATAAGAAAAATAATATTCTAGTCCGTCGTTTTTTTTTGTTTCTTTTTTTCACATACGGCTTAAACACAACTGTGCCGATATCAAGCTGAGCCTGTTAAATTAGCTTACAGCATACTACACAAATTACAATGTTTGGTCGTTTAGTAATAACTGAAATTTTCAAAAACCACAAAAATTGGAACAATATCCTCATTATTCTTCGATAAGGAATCAATCTTTCTTATATGAAATGGATACAGTTTTATTTAATAAATAGGTATTTTCTGTAACACGCATAAACAATATTTAAGTTACCAACAATTTGAAACCTATAGCATGTATTGCGATAAAACTGTCGCAAAAAAATTATCCCCCCTTTCCGCAGGAATGATAATTTCTCAAACTATATATACCTGCAAGGTACAACCAGTGTTCATACAGCTAGTCGAATTAGAAATTATGTTTTTCCTCTTTCAGGTTTTCCCAACAAAATAAGAGTTTGCAATTACAATATAATAATAATAGCATTAATTACAAATATAGAAATAAACGATTTCGAAATCTTACATATAAGTAATAATAATAGTACCTATAATACATGCAAACACTAAAGGTAACTAATTACTTTATGTGGTACACCACGAAGATAATCTTCAAGCTGGAGGTGATTATAATTTGTTGCGACTTTCAACAAACGTTTGTCACAATCGACATATTTCTTTTTTTTTACTCACTTACTTTTATCAATAAGATTATGTTTTCTTTATTTTGTTGATATTATATCACGTTCATAGACGAATGACAGAAACCATTATATGTCAACATCCTTTGCGCCATTCTTTTTTTTTTTTTCGGAACAGAAAGGTAAAAATAACAATAATGGCATGTTTTACACGCATTCATTGCACATTTTGTTATGTTCTTCTGTTAGGAAAATTAACCATTTTCTTAAAAATTTAAAACCGAATAGCCAGTCGTACGGGTTATGAACAAGCAGGTAAATAAATTTCACCTCTTATGAAGCTATTCAGGATTTGGAAAAATAAACAAACTAAAGCAGTACACTTATTTACAGAAAACAGTTTCATTCGTTAATTCTCCGTACTACGGTCATCATTAAGAATAGCCTATTCGAAAAATATTCTAGTAATTCTTCTTCCGCCGAAATAATAACAACTGCTTTACAATAAATTGACCATTCCAAGAAAAATATACGATTTTTTCCATGACGATTTTATCACTTTTGCTTCTTCTTTTATTCCTACGGATTCGCATATTTGTAAAATATTCGAGGTCCTATTCATTACCTCTTTTCAGTCACTCGCAGGAAATCTCCCATGGTGAGAACCGAACCGACAAAAAAAATTGACGCCCGTTTGAGAAATATGAGCAGTTTACAATATATCCATAAAATTATTTTCCGCATATATGCTTTTAGTGCTGTTGTATTTTTTAGGAATACTCACTAGCGATCACTATTTACCTGTTTTCTAAAATAATTACATATAACGGTTATAAAACAAATATATACTTTTAAGAATGTCAAATATTTGTTTAAAAATCGGAAAATTTTTGTTACTTAGTTATGTTAATTTTATTACTAATGTTTTTGCATGTTTTAAAAATGAATTTTGGTTTATGTAGGTCATATTTCACAGTAATAAGAAAAACAGAGTCCAAGTAATTAATCCGTGTTACATAACGTGCATGATTAAATATCTAGCTCTAAAATATTTATTTTTGAGGTAACTAGATTTTCGAAAAAATAAATAAATGAATAAAAAATAAATAAAATATAATTTTATCGCAAATACAGCAAAGTGGTTGAGCATAATGGTTGATTAAATCATTTTGCAATGTAAAAGTATCTCATATATTTACAGTTTGCACACTTCATTCACGTGTTTATAAATATTAGCGTTCCCTCAATTGTCCAAATTCGACCATAATTATAATTAAAAATTTTAGAAAAATATATATAAATTTGTATATTTCCAAAATTTATTTCCCACTTTTATACATTAGTTCATTATTACTTGAGAACATATACTTTTATATGTACTTTCAATACAAAAATTAAATGATACCTTAAGATTTAGTACATTGTAAAAAAGCCAATAATGATGATTATTAAGAAAAATTAAAACATTTCAATAAGATCAGATTTACTGGCTGCAGCGATTTCCTTTTTCACTTTTTGTATTACATTTTTATTTAAATACGAAAAAAAATTTGTGTACTGATAGCTCTAAAGATCATTAATAGTTACTAAACAGCAAAAAGAAGCAAGAAAATCGGTTAATAAACAGTGGAGAAGAAGGTACTGAACTGTTTTGTCTTTGCCTATTTATATACAGAAGAAGATTATCCATTATTTTTAAAAAGGATTTCCCGCAGTGCATTTATCGGGAATATTGAAACAAATTCAAGGTTTGAAAGCTTCTTCCTTATTGGCTTTTTTAAAATTTTTACGAAATTAATATTAGTTCAGTGTTTTGAAGATTTAAAATTTTTCTAAACGAACTAAAAGAAAAAAAAAAGAGGTTAGTCGGGCAGGATGTTTCATGTACTGAACATTCTGTGAGTTAATTTAAAGATTACCATAATTTACATTTACATAATATTAAATTCAAAACAAAGATATTTAATTATTAATTTGAAATATCGTATATATTTCTCGCCCAGTATTAACATAAATGTGTTTATGTTTAAAAATTTTTGCGCCTTTGCTTGTCTTTTTCGATATTTTTTTGAAACCAGGGTTGATTCGTCAAGGAATTAAATATATAATTAAAATCATAGATAACAGAAAAAACTTCAATAAACGTATCCTCAAAAAAAAACTTGCTAGATACGAATAAAAAAGAAAGATAATATAAGGAATATGTATCAAAAGCAAATTCAGTCCAGTTATGTTACACTTTTAATGACGTAGAGTTGATAGTTTGTAATTTTTTAAATACGGTTGACTATACGCTAGCAAAAAAAAAAAAAAAAATTGAAGAAAACCGACAATTCATTTGACCGATTGTTAATATTAGTAATTTTCGTCCGTTTCGTATCACTATTGCTAACAGAACTCTTAAATTTACATCGCGAAAGTCTGTTTATCAGTATTTCACACTGAAGTCGTTATTCCAAAAAAAATAGAAAATATTTTAAAAAAGTGAATAACCAAATAAAATCATGTAAAATATGTGTTTTGTGATTATATATATATATATATTTATGCATATATAACATGCCATACGCGCGGAAAAACTAAATCGTTAACCAAAAACGGTATTTTTTGGACGGAATTTCTGATAGCAGTATTTGGTAACATGTGTTTCTCACTAACACAGATGATAACATTTAACGGATGATACCTGAAAATCACCGTAGGTGGTCAATAAAAGGTATGAGTTCGCCTACGCCCGAAGGAGGCTGCGCCCGATAGAGTCGCGCCCGCTTTTTCGCGCCCGAAAGAGCGGTCCCCGAAATACAGATAAACAGACTTTCGGGATGTAAATGTAAGAGTTCTGTTAGCAATAGTGATGCGAAACGGACGAAAATTATTAATATTAATAATCGGTCAAATGGATTGTCGGTTTTCTTCATTTTATTTATTTTTTTGCTAACGTATAGTCAAACGTATTTAAAAAATTACAAACTATCAACTCTACGTCATTTAAAGTGTAACATAACTGGATTGAATTTGCTTCTGATACATATTCCTTATATTATCTTTCTTTTTTATTCGTATCTAACAAGTTTATTTGGGGATACGTTTATTGAAGTTTTTTCCGTTATCTACAATTTTAATTATATATTTAATTCCTTGACGAATCAACCCTGGTTTCAAAAATATATCGAAAAAAACAAACAAAGGCGCAAAAATTTTTAAACATAAACACATTTATGTTAATACTGGGCGAGAAATGAATACGATATTTCAAATTAAAAATTAAATATCTTTGTTTTGAATTTAATATTATGTAAATGTAAATTATGGTAATCTTTAAATTAACTCACAGAATGTTTAGTACATGAAACATCCTGTCCGGTTAACTTCTTCTGTTTTTTTAGTTCGTTTAGAAAAATTTTAAATCTTCAAAACACTGGACTAATATTATTTTCATAAAAATTTTAATAAAGCCAATAAGGAAGAAGCTTTTCTTGTTTTGTTTAATAATGAAGCGAGCGGCTCATAAAAGAATTATAATAATTAGAAAAATCGACTCGGCAATACTTAATGCGTGTTTTGTAGGGAAAAAGAAAAAGTAAAGTAGTAAGTTGAGAAACAGAAGCGATTAATTAATTTTCTACTGTGAAATAGTTTTTAATAAAAAAAGGAAAAGAACCGTCAATGGCTACAACCACTTTGTAATTAACACGTTTGTTAGTTACAAAACGCGTTTTAACCGAATTTTTTTCTCTAGAATTTCGTTTTTTTACTAACTTATCACACTAAATTGCAATAATACTTTCTAAATATTGTCAGTTCAGGTGGGTTGGATTTGAGTAACACAAAGCTTTAAAAGGAATAATTCGCAGGTATTCATTATTCAAATCATCGTTCTATTAATTTACATTAAATATTTATAATAGTAACTGTTTTGACTTCTGTTTCTTATCATATCGGCTTTCTTTACTAAAGGTTTTTTTGTTTTATTTTGAAAAAAAAAAAAATTCTTTAGTTACGGTAGTGAATAATATGGAAGAAGCTGTATTTAGTTCTCTATATCTGCTTATTGGTAATGACCGCAAAACATAACTGAGAATTACCTTTTTCGACCTCAGTCTTATTTATTTATTTGGGCACATCAATCAAGGTCCTTTACCCGGTTTGCATTTCGATACTTATGATATGTTGTTGCAAATACTAAATTATCCGTACGCTTGCTTGTTTTCTTTTTGTATTTGCTGAACAGAAAAGTCGCGTTGAGGCAAAATGTGATCAAACAATAAATGAGTAATTGTTAAAATGAGCACGATCGACTATTTGTTTTTATATAGTTATTTCATTAATTTATTCAGAATGATTTGTCAGTTAGCCTTAGTATATTTGCTTTTATTTTTGTTCGAATCCTTTAGGTTGCTTTTTCAGATTTAACCTCAGTTGGCTTAAAAGTAAAACGCACAGAAAGAAAAAAATATTTAATATTTATGAAAAAATGAACTTGCTCCTGCGTGCGTGTTTTGTAGTAAACGAAAACATAAAATGTCGCATGAAGTAGGCATGGAGAAGAGAAGAGGATAAATTTTGAACATATTTATAAGAAAAATAATATTCTATTCCGTCGTTTTTTTTTGGTTTCTTTTTTTCACATACGGCTTAAACACAACTGTGCCGATATCAAGCTGAGCCTGTTAAATTAGCTTACAGCATACTACACAAATTACAATGTTTGGTCGTTTAGTAATAACTGAAATTTTCAAAAACCACAAAAATTGGAACAATATCCTCATTATTCTTCGATAAGGAATCAATCTTTCTTATATGAAATGGATACAGTTTTATTTAATAAATAGGTATTTTCTGTAACACGCATAAACAATATTTAAGTTACCAACAATTTGAAACCTGTAGTATGTATTGCGATAAAACTGTCGCAAAAAAATTATCCCCTCTTTCCACAGGAATGATAATTTCTCAAACCATATATATATATATATATATATATATATATATATATATATATATATATACAAATATATATATACAAGGTACAACCAGTGTTCATACAGCTAGTCGAATTAGAAATTATGTTTTTCCTCTTTCACGTTTTCCCAACAAAATAAGAGTTTGCAATTATAACATAATAATAATAGCATTAATTACAAATATAGAAATAAACGATTTCGAAATCTTACATATAAGTAATAATAATAGTACCTATAATACATGCAAACACTAAAGGTAACTAATTACATTATGTGCTACACCACGAAGATAATCTTCAAGCTGAAGCTGATTATAATTTGTTGCGACTTTCAACAAACGTTTGTCACAATCGACATATTTCTTTTTTTTTACTCACTTACTTTTATCAATAAGATTATGTTTTCTTTATTTTGTTGATATTATATCACGTTCATAGACGAATGACAGAAACCATTATATGTCAACATCCTTTGCGCCATTCTTTTTTTTTTTTTCGGAACAGAAAGGTAAAAATAACAATAATGGCATGTTTTACACGCATTCATTGCACATTTTGTTATGTTCTTCTGTTAGGAAAATTAACCATTTTCTTAGAAATTAAAAACCGAATAGCCAATCGTACAGGATATGAACAATGCAGGTAAATAAATTTCACACTATTCAGGATTTGGTAAAATAAACAAACTGAAGCACTACACTTATTTACAGAAAACAGTTTCATTCGTTAATTCTCCGTACTACGGTCATTATTAAGAATAGTCTATTTGAAAAATATTCCAGTAATTCTTCTTCCGCCGAAATAATAACAACTGCTTTACAATAAACCTATAGTTAATTCCAAGAAAAATATACGATTTTTCCCATGACGATTTTATCACTTTTTCTTCTTTTAGTCCTACAAATTCGCATATTGTAAAATATTCGAGGTCCTATTCATTACCTCTTTTCAATCACTCGCAGGAAATCTCCCATGGTGAGAACCGAACCGACAAAAAAAAATTGACGCCCGTTTGAGAAACATGAGTAGTTTACAATATATCCATAAAATTATTTTCCGCATATATGTTTTTAGTGCTGTTGTAGCAAAAATTCTAAAATGCGTTATCGAACCAGTTGTGCGTTATCGCGTTTTTCGTCGGCAGATCGGCAGCGGTGAGATCGTTCAATTATTATTTCTTTTGTTTTCTTATCACTTGTTCATCGGTTGCATCTTAATTGTAACACGTTCAACACGATAAATTACCTTTTCGTTAATCGTCGTGTTTGAATTTTAGATTTAATTTCACTTTAATTATTTTGTTCATTAGCTTCAATTTATTTATTTATTTTTTCTCGTTCCTTTTTATTTTTATTACTTTTTTTTCTTTTCCTTCTTATTATTATTATTTTTTTCTCTCTTCTTCTTCTTCTTTCTTCTGCTTGTTAAATGAGCGTCGTTAAAGGAGGCCGCTCAGCGGCCTCCTCCCAAAACCCGGCTAAATCAATTAAACCCCCATCCAACTTGTCCATAAACATGGACATAGACCTCAACTCTAAACGTAAATCGGCTGATCCCCTTTCACCGATTTCCACCACTCTACCAAAGGAAATCAGGCTTTATCAGGCTGATCTCCCTATACCGGCTCCGCCTTGTGCCCCCGAGCTCAACAGCAGCAGTAATAATAGCAACCCCAATTTTAATATCACCAGCAACACTAACCTCAATAGTATTAGTAATAATAACAAAAATGATAATAACAATAACAACAACAACAACAATAATAATAACAATAACAATAATAATAATAATACTATTTCTGATAATAATCATCATCATCATAATAATAACAGTAATAATAATGATGCTAATAATAATAGTGGTGATAATAATAATAGGAGTAATAATAATAATACTAACGATAATACTAACAATGATAAAAATAATTTAAAGAATAATAACGATCATGTTAAAAACTTTTCTTCCGATCACCCGGGTCCTTTTGCTGTTTTCGTTGAAAGTAGTTCCGCCGATCAGAATTTTGGTAACTTTCATCCACTTGAAATTGGCTAAAGCCATCAGCAAAAACTCTACTGCTTTCACTGACATCAAGCCTCGAGGCAGAGGGCGTATTGCTATTTTTTTCCCTTCCGCTTCCACTGCCAATGCTTTTCTAAGTAACTCCTCTTTTTTCGAATCCAACAATTTAATTGATTTTATCCCTCACAACTCTGTATACAGAATTGGAGTAATTTCCGGAGTTCATCCCTCCTTTTCCGAAGAGGATATAAAAGAAGGAATTGAATCTTGTATTCCGGTACAATCTGTTAGACGAATTTTGCGTTCCTCTGAAGATGGCAAAATTCCTACCAGAAGTGTTGAAATAAAATTTTCTAAACCCGTCCTGCCTGAATTCATTTCCATTTACCGACTTCGATTCCCTGTCTCTCCCAGCATCCGCTCCCCCACTCAGTGTGCCAAATGCTTTCTCTTCGGACACATAGCGCGTCATTGTCGCAGTTCACATTCTATTTGCTCTCACTGTTCAGCTAAACATTCTTTCAATGAATGTTCCAATCTCCAAGAGCCTCCTTCTTGCCGTAATTGCAAAGGAA
The DNA here is from genome assembly GCA_039619475.1 of Icerya purchasi. NCBI lineage: Eukaryota > Metazoa > Arthropoda > Insecta > Hemiptera > Monophlebidae > Icerya > Icerya purchasi. Next base: position 171,470,147 of record CM077116.1, on the reverse strand, counting down.
GTCACAGTTCCTCGAACCGTCTCTGCCCAGAATGGCAAAGGCAAAAAGATATCAAGCTAATTATGGCTTTTGAAAATGTATCTTTTCAAGAAGCCGCTAAGCTTAAATCTTCCAGCGCTGCTACTCAGGCATTTACTTATGCTAATCGAGCCGCATCATCTACTCTCCCTTTGAATACTTCCAATGTAGCTTCCAAGGTACCTTCTCCTCCTCGTCCAAAATCCCCCACCTTCCATAAATTACCTAAGTCTAAACCTCTTCCTCAATTTCCAACTGTCACATCCTACTATACTCCTTCTCCCTCAGTTGGATGGGCTCTGAATAGTTCTTCTCTCCCCAACCCTTCCACACCTTCTGAACACTCCACATCTTTTCACAGAAATTCTAACAACCTTTCTTCTGATATCTCTTCCAATATCTCCAGATTATCTACAGCAATTACGGAGCTCCTTTCTTCTTTTAACATAGTTTCTTCTGCTTCCTTTGTTGATAACCTTGCATCCTTCTTGTCCAACAATGTCCAGTTTAGTTAAATTAACTTCTCTCTTTACACTTTTTTTAGCCAAATTTTTCATTGGCCCTCCTTACATAATCTTCCATCTCTTTTTTTTCTTCTTCTTTTTCTTCCTTTTTTCTTATCTTATAAATGACGCCTGTACTTAATATTATTCAATGGAACTGTCGTAGCATCCGGGCGAATAAGGCAGCCTTAGAAGGCTTGCTAAATTTACATAATATAAGTATAGCGTTGTTGTCTGAAACATGGCTTCCGAAATCATCAACTTTTTCAATTAGGGGTTTTCATGTAATTAGATCAGATCGCGAAGATGGTTATGGTGGTGCAGCTATCCTCATTAGGTTCGGCATTCCATTTTCTTCCCACAATTTAGACATCCCAGGTGGCTCTAGTCCTTCTTCCTCTCCCAACTTTGTTCATATTTCTATCTCACACACATTCGCTAATATTTCTCATCCCCTTCATCTTGTATCTGTCTACATTCCTCCCCTGTGTAACCTAAAGGATCTTTCTCTTTCCTCCCTTCTTGACTCCTTACCTCACCCATTTATCATAGGCGGGGATTGGAACGCCTGTTCTCCCGCCTGGGGTAGTTCGTCACTAAATAGAAATGGTTCCTTCCTTCAAACTCTACTCTCAAACTACAACCTTGTGGTTCTCAACGACGGCTCTCCTACATATTTCAAAAACCAAAATTCCTACAGTTTGAGACGGATTCGGCAGCTACGGCAATAATTATGTCGTATACGCTTTCCGATGATATTGCTCGAGGTAGAAATTATTTTGTTTTATTGTTTATTGTTCTGGTTTTTCGGGCAACAACGGTACATGGCGATCAGAGACACTTTCACGACCAGCTAGCCTGGCCGAGATCGCGAAGATAAGGCATGTGTCGAGGGAAAGCGTATGTGTGCGTGTAGTACAGCTACGAGAGTCGCGGCTGAATATATAAAATCCCGTAAAGGCAGGGTAGTGGCCGCTTTAAAAGTATATAGTAATAAGTTGTTACTTCAGAAGAATCGACGTTTATGTCGACTAGCCGTTATCGCGGTAAAAGCCCGCCGTCGGATTGTCGACTGTGTTCTGTTGCATTTTTGAATGCTAGTATAGCTAGTCAATCAGTGAAGTTTACGGTGGAGCGGAAGAAGAAGACGTCGATTGAACCGCGTTTCGTTGTTGTGAAACTTGCCACGCAGTGCGAGTAATCTTAATCTAGTCGATTTTCAGACATATTTTTCGTATATATATATTTTTTTTTTGTTTTTTTTGTTTGTGATTTCATTTGAAAGGCCTAAGCTCTGCTAGGCAGAGCTATTCCGGTAACGGTGAACCGAGATTTCACCGTTGGTGCCCGTACATATTTTTTATTTGTTTTCGCGATTTTTTTTTTTATATTTTTTTCTCGAAAGCGAGGAAATCGTGATTCTTTACAAGTTCTATAGACTTAACTTTCTCCTCTCCTAATTTAAGCCTGAAATGTGCATGGAATACCCTTGATGGAACCTTTGGTAGTGACCATGTTCCTATCATTGTGTCCGTTCATGGGACTTCCTCCTCTCATGTAAAAAAAGAATCCCGTTCTCCTAGTTGGAACATTTCAAAGGTTAATTGGTCTGATTTTCGTTCGTTCCTGGATTCCTCTTCCTACAGATTTGATCCTAACTTAGATGTTACGCCTCAGTATGAAAACTTCGTTCAGTTAATATCATCAGCTTTAGATTTGTCTTCTCCTCCACAAAAATCTCCTTCTGGGAGCATCAGGCGATCCTACGCCTCGTCCTTATGGTGGAATGCGGAATGTTCAATTGCACACCAAGCCAGTGTATCCACGTTTCGTATTTTTCGAGCTGCTCCTTCTCTGGAAAACTTCCTAGCTCACAAAAGGGCTAATGCCAAATTCCGATTTACTCTCAAAAAGGTTAAAAAGGCGTCTTGGGCTGCTTTCTGTTCTTCCTTTTCTAGATCTACTCCTCTCTCACAAATCTGGAGGTTGGCTAAGGCTTTCCGAAACCCTCAGTCCTTAAATCCCTTTACTTCCGGCGTTTCGGAGAACAAGCTATCTGCTTTCTTTGATTGTGTTGCTCCGCCCTATGTTCCTAACTTTGATGAATTTGACCTTTATATTTCTGCCGCAAGCCATTCTGAGCATTTTCTAACTTTTCCGTTCACTTTTAATGAATTATTATCAGCGTTCCCGAAAAATCCTAACTCTTCTCCAGGGATAGATGGATTATCTTATATTGTTCTTAAGAATCTTCCTGAATATTATCTTAAAATACTCTTAAATCTATTTAACTCTATTCTCCATCTAGGTTCCGCTCCTCCGTCATGGAAATCCTTTATCATCGTTCCCATCCCCAAGGGTATTAATTCCTCGTCCTTCCGTTGCATTTCTCTTGCAAGTTGTCTGAGGAAACTTTTCGAATCCATGTTGAACCGGCGGCTGGTTTGGTGGCTGGAAAACAATGATGTCTTGCCTAACAACATGTATGGTTTTCGTTCTGGTCGAGGTCCTACTGATTGTGTTTCTTTCTTCTTGTCCCACATCTATAAATCGTTTATCCAAAAAAATTATACCCTAGCTACCTTTGTTGATATTTATAGTGCCTTTGACAGCGTCCACCTTCCAACTCTTAAGAGCAGAATGTTATCTATTAATTTACCTTCTCACTTCACATCCTTAATCATGAGTCTTTTCCTAAGTAGAACTGTTACTCTAAGATTTCCTTCCTTTTCAGAGTCACGAAAGGTTTTTCGAGGCCTCCCGCAAGGTTCCTGTCTTAGTCCTACGCTCTTCAGTATTTATTCTCTTGGTGTCGCCTCTCTTAATCTACCTTCTACTTCCTTATTTTTTGCAGATGACATTCTACTTTTTTCAACTGCTCCTAGCATTCTAAATGCTTGCAATAACATGCAAGAATCCTTGTACATTCTGCAGAGTTCTCTTTCTCAAATCCATCTATATATCTCTCCTCCAAAATCTTCATGCATTGTTTTCACATTTCGTTCCTATAATCCTGAGTCAATCAACATAAATATCGACAATACACCTATACCTGTTGTTTCCTCCTTCCGCTACTTAGGAATCTTTCTGAACAGTCGTTTATCCTTTACTGAGCATATTAATTACCTCCATTCGTCTACTCTAGAACGTTTGAATATCTTAAAGTCTTTATCTTCTTCCCATTGGGGAGGTGATCCTATGATACTTCTTATGCTCTACAAATCCATTGTTCGATCCAAACTTGATTTCTGCTGTTTTCTGTATGGTACTGCTGCTCGTTCTCCCCTAGCTAAATTAGATTTAGTTCAGAATGCAGCCCTGCGCTTATGTCTAGGAGTCTTAAAATCCACGCCTATTCCTGCGATTTTAGCAGAGGCTAATGTGGCTCCTTTATCCATTCGTAGATCCTATCTCGCGTATCGGTTCCTTATTAAACGTCTACATATTTACCCAAACAATCTTGTCCCTGCATATTCTTCTCTCTTGCAAGATTGGCGTTTTTCCTCTAATAAGGTTCCCATTCTCTGCCACATTGCCTCGCGTCTTATTAAGTTTTCGCCTTTCATCCTAACTTTCGATAAACTTCCATTTTTCCAGTTTGAGATATTAAATGTTATTCCTTCTCCTAATCTTTTTTCTCTGCCTTCTTATGTAAAATATTTCCCTGCTCATGCAACAGCTTATGAATTTAACCAGGCAGTTTCATCATTCTTTGCTAACCATACCCTAATTTTTACGGATGGGTCCAAAATGGCACACGGAGTGGGTGCATCTATCTACATTCCTGCTCTTAACCATTCCAGCCTGTTCAAAATTCCTTCATTTTGTTCAATTTATTATGCGGAGACATTGGCATTACTACGTGCCATTGAGCTCATTCCATCTTTTCCTCAATGTAAAATGTTCCTCCTAATTTCTGATTGCAAAAGCGCCCTTCAGTGTATATCCTCTCCATATGTTCCTTCCTACTTTGATCCTATTATTCTGCGCATCCGATCACTGATTTTCAGCCTTTGCAGATTGCACTCATTAACCATCGACTTTCTTTGGATTCCTGGTCATGCTGGAGTTGCGGGCAACGAAAAGGCGGATTATCTTGCTCGCTCGGCTATTTCTTCTGGGCGGCCAGTCGGACGGATTCCTTCTCATGAATTATTAAATATAGCAAAAAGTATCCAAAAGGCCAATTGGAAATCTTTTTATAAATCATCGTTCTCCAGTTCTAATTCACAATATTTTTCCATTCACCCTAATCCACCTACTCAACCATGCTATCTACATTTTCCGCACCTTCCCCGACTCATCATATCTGCTATCTGTCGTCTTCGATCTGGTCACAGTCGACTTCCTGCTTCATTGTATCGTTTCTCCATAGTGTCCTCTCCTATTTGTCCGCTGTGTATCGATAACACAGTCGTATGTGACTCTGATCATGTATTCTTTGAATGCTCCTCTTTATCATCGGAAAGGGCAGCTCTATACGCGGAGCTTCTCTCACATGATGTTCCAACTCCATATTGTGTGTCCTTTATTCTCTCATTACAGTCAACGTTGATCATACCAATTGTAGAAAAATTCCTATCCTCTGTACTACATTATATTAATATCTAATCCCTTCAGTATTTCTCATTTTGGCATTCCTAACTTATCGTGTCCAGTGATTTCCAACGAACTCCTCTCTAAACGAAGAACACGCACTGATGTTGCAGTTACAGTCACAAACAGGCACAGCTCGCAGTTAATTTTGCGGGCTCGCTGTCGCATTTTCGGCCCTAACGGTAGATAGGGGAACTCCTTGTCAGACGGCACTGCGGGCGCTGCTGTTGCAGTGTGGGCATAGTGTTCGGTGAAAATTCTGCTCATTTCCTTTTAACAGAATGGTAGGCGCTGTTTCCGCAGTCGTCGCCATAAATATAATTAATGTTTCATAATTAAAAACTATAAACTTTGCTTTATAGTGATGGAGAAAGTCATTGAACTTTCCGATAATTGTTTACGGACGCTAAGCGCTGTGTTCTACATAGGTTTCGTGATTGATGGATCTAACTGCTTTTTAAACATCCCGTCTTTCTTCTTCCTTAATTATTTATAGTCAGATTCCTTTGTCCGTTTGTACTGTGGGCTCTGTAATTGCAGATGTGACCATGGTATGGGACAGCTAACTCCTTTTGCTCTTACCTTCGTCATTTCTTTTCTTTTCAGGATACATACGTTTGGCATTTTTCGACGTTGATTGTTATTGTTTCTCCATCTTTGGTATAGCATTCTTTGTCAGATTCCATTCCTTGTTATTCCTAATTGCTGCTATGTACACATTTTGATGGGTAATCGTCCGTTGCTGACAAGCCCAGGGAAAAACCCAAACAAGAAAAAAAAAAAAAAAAAAAAATAGTGCTGTTGTATTTTTTCGGAATACTCACTGCCGATCAATATTTACTTGTTTTCTAAAATAATTACATATAACGGTTATAAAACAAATAAGAATGTCAAATAGTTGTTTAAAAATCGGAAAATTGTTGTTACTTAATTATGTTAATTTTATTACTAAATGAGCTGCTTTATTGATGTTTTTGCATGGTTTAAAAATGAATTCTGGTTTATGTACGTCATATTTCACAGTAATAAGAAAAAATGATTCCAAGTAATTAATCCGTGTTACATAACGTGCAGAATTAAATATCTAGCTCTAAAATATTTATTTTTCAGGTAACTGTATTTTAGAAAAAATAAATAAATAAATAAAAAATAAAATAAAATATAATTTTATCGCAAATACAGCAAAGCAGTTGAGCATAATGTGTCAACCGCTAAGGATTTAATATGATAAGTATGAATTATCGTAATTTCAATTTACATAATACTAAATTAAAAACAGGGCCAGTCGGTTTGGCTCAAACGAATGGGTTCCGTTAAAAATAAACATAAAATAGAAGAAGAATTTCTTAAAAGTAATAAACGATTTTTTTTAGTAGTTTTTCATAATCATTAAAGTTGATTTAATTTTATTTTTTTGCGAATGTAAAAATTTATTATAAAGCACATGGATTTCCTTTGAAAGCAGAAAATCTGTCATAGAGGGAAATTATTCCTATGATCTACTAATTCTTTCTGAAATCTTTTATTGAAATAACCCGCTAAACGAATACGTAATCAGAACTTCAAGTCTTTATAACCGAAAATGATTCTTTTTGCGATATACGAATGCAAAAGAAGCATTGAAAACAGCTGGTTTATTTTCTAAACAAATTGATTACTAATTTCACGGGTGTTTTTTTGATTCATTACGCCTTAAATATGATAATTATAGAAGAAAACAAAATTAAAAACTCACTAAGGCTAAACTAGGTCTACTTGGAAAAAAGACGAAGTCGAAATGTAACGAGGCGAATCGCGTTGCGGCCAAAACGAAATGACTCTCCAGGTAGGTATAAAAAGATTATAAAAAAAGTGTTTTTACTCCTACACCCGGCATAAACATGTAGGTTACTAATTAAGACTTGGTAGCTGGAAAATAAAAAAGAAAATCGCGATACTGAATTTTTAATTTTGTGAAAACTATCCGCCAAGGTACGCCAGTTTATTAATTAATAAATATTCTAAAAACTTTCAATTATTATATGTATAAAAATTTTCACTGACTGCTTTTACTCGGACTTGGGTCGTTAATGTTCACCACACTAAGGTTAATGAATCATTATATAATTACTAAGTCATTAATATTTTTAAGTTAATTCTAAAAACGGGGAATATGTCAATTTATATATTCTTGCTTGTACGCAATTTCAGGTAAATACGAAAAGGTTATAAAAACTGTGATTTTAATTCATCATTTAATTTGATGAGTCCATGCTATTCAGTAGGAGCGTTATTCTGGGTTGATTAAATCATTTTGCAATGTAGATGTATCTCATATATTTACAGTTTGCCACTTCAGTCACGTGTATATAAATACTAGCGTTCCCCCAATGGTCCAAATTCGACCTTAATTATCATTAAAAATTTTAGAAAAATATATACGAATTTGTATATTACCAAAATTTTTCTCCCACTCTTATACATTCGTTCATTATATATCTGAGAACATATACTTTTATATGCACTTTCAATACAAAAATTAAATAACACCTTAAGATTTAGTACACTTTAAAAAAGCCAATAATGATGATTATTAAGAAAAATTAAAACATTTCAATAAGAACAGATTTACTGGCTGCAGCGACTTCCTTTTTCAATTTTTGTATTACTTTTTTATTTAAATACGAAATAAAAAGTATAACTGTTTCCAAAATTTTGTGTACTGACAGCTCTAAAGATCATCAATAGTTACTAAATAGAAAAAAAAAAGCAAGAAAATCGGTTAATAAATAGTGGAGAAGAAGGTACTGCACCGTTTTGTCTTTGCCTATTTATATACAGAAGAAGATTATCCATTATTTTTAAAATAGAATTTCCCGCAGTGCATTTATCGGGAATATTTAAACAAATTCAAGGTTTGAAAGATTCTTCCTTATTGGCTTTATTAAAATTTTTACGAAAATAATATTAGTTCAGTGTTTTGAAGATTTAAAATTTTTCTAAACGAACTAAAAGAAAAAAAAAAAGAGGTTAGCCGGGCAGGATGTTTCATGTACTGAACATTCTGTGAGTTAATTTAAAGATTACCATAATTTACATTTACATAATATTAAATTCAAAACAAAGATATTTAATCTTTAATTTGAAATATCGTATTCATTTCTCGCCCAGTATTAACATAAATGTGTTTATGTTTAAAAATTTTTGCGCCTTTGTTTGTCTTTTTCGATATTTTTTCGAAACCAGGGTTGATTCGTCAAGGAATTAAATATATAATTAAAATCGTAGATAACAAAAAAAACTTCAATAAACGTATCCATACGTTAGCAAAAAAAAAAAAATTAAGAAAACCAACAATTCATTTGACCGATTATTAATATTAATAATTTTCGTCCGTTTCATGTCACCATTGCTAACAGAACTCTTAAATTTACATCGCGAAAGTCTGTTTATGAGTATTTCACGGTGAAGTCGTAATTCCAAAAAAAAAAAAAAAAATAGAAAATATTTTTAAAAAGCGAATAACCAAATAAAATCATGTAAAACATGTGTCTTGTGATTATATATATGTTTATGCATATAAAAACATGCTATACGCGCGGAAAAACTAAATCGTTAACGAAGAACGGTATTTTTTGGACGGAATTTCTGATAGCTGTATTTGGTAACTTGTATTTCTCACTAACACAGATGACAACGTTTAACGGATGATACCTGAAAATCACCGTAGGTGGTCTGTAAAAAGGTCTGAGTTCGCCTGCGAACGAAAGAGGCTGCGCCCGATAAATCGCGCCCGAAAGAGGGTGACCCTGTACAGTACCTATATTTGCACAACTGAAATGCACTAATAGAGGTAGTCGCCGATGCTCAGGAATTAAGTATGGCACTATAGTAATGAATTAGTATTGCATTTATTTTATTACATTAATGTTAACAAAATTTTATTAAAAATGATCAGGCATATGTTTATTTGAATTGTCACGGTGAATTCATATTTTTGGAAATAAAAGAAACATTAAATACTAACTTGTTAGCTGTATGTTTAACAGAGCATCAAAGACTAATTAACGGCGATGTCAAATTTAAGCATCAGAAATGATAGAATTAAAATATTTACCAGTGGATCTTTCTACAACATGGAAAACAGCTCCCTGAGTGCCTCTTCCGAGTTCGTCTCCTAAATCATACAAATCATCGAATGGCTTCGTTTTCGGTTTTATTAACGAAGATCGCCTAGTTTCAGAGTACGGAGAGTCAGGTTCTTCTACGTGTAGTGCAACGGAAGTTGATATTGATCCAGCTATGTTTCGAGCGCTTATGCTGTATAACCCTTCATCCTTCATTATGACATCTGTTATCCTTAAAATGCATAAATCTGGCTCAACCTGATCGATCTGTATAAAAATTAAATATGGCATTAATCTTTTAAAAATACGTCGAATATAGTAAGAAAGAAGTTGTATAAATATTTTTCAGTTCTCCGGATAATATACTCGTATTTCAATTTAAAAACAACTCGAACGATTTTTCTAAATTTGCCGATTTATTTAACAACGAAAAAAAATTATTATAATTTTCATTATTTTTTTCTCGACGTATCGAATGTTAGATGTACGGTTATTAAATATTAATATGAATCCTTTTCAGCGGGGCCAATTTTAGTTCTTGAATTCGGAACTTAAATAACTAAAAGTTCGAATTCCGCCTGGGAAAAGTATATCTCAAACACGGGCCTTTAGAGTGTTTCGTTAAATTATGGCATAAGTAAAGACCTATAAAACAAAGAGCGAATGTTCAACGCATGCTCAATCTTCCTGGAGCAACATGACGTGACCATACTGATACAGATTCGGTACGCGTTGCGCTATCTCTTGACGACGTTTGAGTTAGAAATTATTCTCTGGTTATTCATATATTCACGATCTCTCAAACGTCGTTCTAGGTTGCATCGCCGCTTTGTCGTGTCAAGAGTGCTTAATCGGCCAAAACCAAAAATCCCCATGTTCGCTAGCGAGTCCAGCCATTTGAACGGTCGCATCGGGGTAGAGACGCATTTGTGTCTGTGTGGTAGTGGTCGAGAGCTGAGACAGTGGCTTGTGCTCGCGGCGAAAGCGCGGAATTCTGTGAAAATCCCGCCAAAAGTCAGGCAAGGGAGTATGCGAGTATTCTTATAGAAACTTCTGCGTAGCCTTTTGTTACCGTGGAACAGAACAGTGTTCGATCTTTCGGCGGTCATAATATTTAGTCGCCGTCGCAGCAAATCCTCGTTAACGTAAAGGTTGTGTCTCGTCCGTATTACCGTGTATCGAAATGTCGACGCGCCATGCCGCATAATTTACCGTGTTCTTTGTTAATTTTTTTCGGTAAAAAAGTTAAATGTTCTGTCATTTCTGTAATCGTGGCCGAGTATATGCATCAGGATCGCCGTCCTGTCATTTTTTTTTGTGAGTTTTACGTCAAAGTATACGCTTTTCTTTGGTAAAAGTTTCGTTATTGAACGTCTTCGTGATATCTCTGACGGAGAGACCACCGCCGTTCCGGGGCGGGATCGTAACCGAATTTATCTCGTGATTTTACTCTATTTTCGTTTATTTAAATATTTTTTCGATAAGTTAACAACAGAAAATCAGGGAGAAAAAAGGCCTAGTGCTCACATAAAAAAAAAAAAAAAAAAAAGAAACTATAAAACTGCAATGAAGAAATCGTTACACTGGCTTCTGGAATTAGGGATCGAGAGAACATCGAGTTCACTTCACTGACGCCCAGAAGCAGGAATTAAAATCATGATTCGCTTCAATACAATAAACATTTTTTTTTTTATGAAAATCACGACAAACACGATAACGCGATAGACAAACAGACAAATATGCTAAGATGGAAACGAAACACAAAGATATTTTATATAAAAAAACCCGCTTCTTCTAATGGCGTGGCGCAATTTTTTAAGAAAACGAGGCGTAACGCGGCTTTAGCTAGCTAATTTCAACGTACACAGTTAAAGTGATCATAAATCAATTGGCAATTAAAAGTGTACCGCTCTCGTTACTCCGCTTTAAAATATTTACACCTTTTCTGCTTTCCGTTGTAAGTCATAGACGAAGCACATCTGTCGCAGACAGACATTGTTGGCGTTACCCTTATCGGCCACACACATAAAAATACTCGTATCATAGGTTTTAGTCGTATGAGCGTCTTTGAATCTTTGGCCAACTAATAATCGAATAAAGTGCATCATCCGAGACATCAGATGAATATTATCACGCCGAACAATTAATTTGTAACTTGGACGCCGAACAATTAATAACGCTAGAAATACCGAATTCGTATCAATCGTAATATATTTTAATGAAATATTTTATGGCAAGGATTATTAGAAAATAAAGGAAAACAAATCTCATTATCATGAATCGTATAATTAAGTTTTTTTATAATGTACAAAGTCTAACAAATTAAAAATTAATTGTACTAGGATCTAACCAAGAAGGAACTTCAGAACATGTGATGAAAACTGCAGAATTATTAAGTGCAACGGAAAAAACAAATGTAATCGAGAAAGCTAAAATTATCGAAGCATCGGAATGAATTCATTTCAAAATAATTTCATGTTCTTTAGAGTCAACTAAAAGCGTGCTCTGTTAAATATTATCGAATTGATGAGCTCTTTATTCACTTCGCCCCATTGCTAATAATATCAAATGAAGTTGTTTAAATAAATTAGAATTTGTTCGAAGAAAAACCATAAGAACAGCTTTAATCCTTGCGCTCATTTGTCAGTTAAACGTTCATTTGATAATGTTATAAATGGAGTTAAAAACTAAGTAATTTCTAAAATTACAGAATTATGTACTAAAGTCAAAAAGCAAAAAAACAAAAAACCTGCATATAACCGTTAGAGATTTTGTTTATTTTTAACAGTAATATTGTAGCCGCTTTATTAACGGTTATGTTAATTAAATATAAAACTTTTCATTAAATTAAAACATATTTCTTTTATAATTATGTATATTTACAATTTACCGTGATTGATAACTCTTTTCGAATTTTAAACAATAATATAAAAAATATCTTACTTAAAAGTGGATTAACTAAAAAAGTTTATACGTATAATTTATATCATAATCATGCGAATATAAAACTATAATCGAAATTAAGTTTGAGAACGTACCTGTATTCTTGAGGAAGATGCCAAGGGTTGCCAATCTTTATACCATTTTATTTCTGGATATGGCACGCCGATAACTCTAGCTTCTAAACGACACGATTTTCGTAATTGTACCGTAGTTTCTTCCGGTCTGCGCAAAAATTCTGGGTATTCGGCGATTTTTAATTGAACTCTCTGTCGAGCAATACCATGTTCGTTGGTGGCAACTGCTTCGTAAATTCCCACATCACGATCGAGCATTCTAGATATAATTCGAAATCAACACAGAATATGTTATAGCGTTTTTAAAGCGATAATTTATCTTTTCAAACGTAGAATTAAAAAAAGAGAAAAGCAATATATTTTTACTTATTGATAAATAGCGTTGCTTGACCGTTTCGTGTATAGCTGGAATCGTAACGACCACCCATCTCAATAAGTTCATCATTGAAATAAAAAGCCATTTTCGGTTTGGGATAGCCGTACACAAACCAGAACAAATTGGCATTATGACCTTTGACTCCGTATTGCGTTTCATATTCTTGACGCAAAAATCTTTTAAGAAAGAAAAAAAAAGGAAACGAAAAATGAAAAATTTTAGTTATTTCCAACTGTTTTTATCATACATCATAAATTATATATATATACATATATATACACATATGTTTATTGATACTATACCTTGGCGCCTGAGCGTAATTATCATGCGGTGGTCTTTCAATATCAAAGTCTTTTGGGAAGCATGGAGACGTGTCCGGATGGAATGTTGAGCCCGGTGATAAGTGGGTTCTTATTTTTGGGGGATCCGGTTGCAATTTTTCTCTGTTGTATCGAGCATAAACAAATACATTTATAAATTACTAATTTGTACAAAATATATAGAAATAATTATTTTATTTCAAGTGAGGTCCGTATATAGTGTGAACAGGTTTAAAAGACTACTGTTAATTTAATGTATACGTAGAACAGCATAATAATTGTACGAGAAAAATTTAAATAACAGTTTTATCGAACTGCGTTAAACATAATTTGTATATTACAAAATTAATAATGTAAAATATGAAAATAAACAAAAAAATTCTATCTCACTCGAAAAATTATACTGATAATACGTATAAATTTGATGTTTATCCAAAAATTTACTAAGGTTAGCGAAGAAATAACCGATCTTAAAGATTTAAAAGATGGGATTTAAAGATATTCAAAAATAAAATTAAACACAATAATGTTAAATAAATCGAAATTTTCGATAAGTGTAGGGTAAAAACAATTATATTTGGGGGAATAACATAATGACGAGCAAACAGATAATCGTAATGCAGTAAGCTAAATAAAATGAATGAAATTAAAATAAGGTAATAGTCTATTTTCGGAAATAATCTGAGTTCAAAAAACTTATTTTTTTTATTCTTCTTTGCTGAAGTTACGAAGTATTATCTAAACACAACTCAAATATATATTCACATTTTGAATGTTATGCCATTTTGAAAGATATTTGGGAATTTTTTTATTCAACTACCGCACTGCTGACTTCTTACAGATGGAATAGAACGCAGATTTTTATGTTAACAAAGTGGAATTGATTAAACAATAAATTAATATCGAACGCTAAAATTTCAATAAGAAAATGATTTTTTGAAAAGCGATTCTATCAGATTATAATATTTTAAGAAATGAAATAGTAGATTTAAAAAAGAAAACCAAAAGTAAATAGCTTTGATAATGAACTTAAAGTTGATGATATTTTGTATCAGTAATTTAAAAAAAAAGAGATATTTAATGAATATAGAAATTTTGTGTGACATGCCAGCCGAAAGTACATAACTATATAAAAATTAATTTCAGAAAATAACTTAATGGTTTGAATATAGAGATACGAACAAAAATTAAGAACGGATAATAACGGTTCTTAATTAAGGAAAGGTTTTGTAGTTCTTGTATATTTAATCGGTATTATATGATAATTTGATGGTACGAATGATTTAGCAAAAAAAAAAAATGTTATCTTGTCTTGGAGTGACGGAATAGATTATTTCCGAATCTATATTACTATTAGATAAATTTATGAAAATTTCTAAATTAAAAATGTCGAGATAGTAGTGTAAAGTAAAGATAAATTGTTCATATCCTAACCGATTATGGAAAAAAAAATGAAAAGGTCAAAAGACAGACAGAAGCTGTCAAGAGAACTTTGGCGCAGTTTACAAAACTCTGGAAGAATTATAATATTGCGATGGAGAATACAAAAATACGTCTCATGAACACTTTAGTCCTGTCCGTTTTTCTCTACGCATCGGACTGTTGGACGTTGAAGGTAACAGATATTCAATAAATGGATGCGTTTGAAATGTTTTGTTGAAGAAGAATGCTGTGGATCCCGAGAACTGAGAAAAGAACAAGCCTCACGATGTTAAACGAGGTCTGTCCGAAAATATGGCTTCCAGAAGTAGTATTGCGGCGAATAGCCACATACTTTGGCCATGTTATACGGTAGGACAGTTTGGAAAAGAAATTCTGAAAGGTATGATTGAAGGCAGATGGAAAGGAGAAAGAGTACCCAAAAGATATAGGTATAGAGTTAAACGATTAGCAAACGTCGCATCGCTCCAACAAGCTATTCGATATGCAAAGGACCGGAGCACATGACGAACAAGAATATGTAGAATCGGGGTCTATGATCTCACGATACTCGGATCGAGCTTACGATGAGGAAGAGATTGCTATGTAAAGAAAACCAATCGATACGTAAGAAATTAATAATTAATTATGAGACTTCCAATTGAAGAATGAGCGCCGATATTAAAATAAAATTTGAACCAAGTGTGTCATTTCTGATTGCATAGAAACAACCTAAAACAATGGACGCGTGCACTTTTATCTTTTGGAACACCAATAGTAAAAAGTTTAATATAATTCAAGCACATTTTTTAAATTTATTAAATTTACAAATAAAAACAAAGAATTACGTAGAGGTACATGATCATTAAGGAGATTGTTCAAAACGTTTACACTTCTCTCGAGATATATACGGAATGTGCAAGATTTCCATAAACATTTTATGGAATTGCCTTTTTTTAAACATTTCATTAATGAATATTATATCATTGTTATGTAAATAACGGATAAAATAATTGTTTTATTTTTTTTTTTTAATGAAAAAGGAAGAACCAGTTGAGGATCTAAGTTTATACTGTAGATCATTTTTGAAACAAAATGTAATTATTCAAAATAATTATAAAAAAAAAAAAATACTTTACTGCATGATTATATCTGATTATTCTAAAAAATTAAAATGTATTATGATATATATATATATATATATATGTGTATATGTATATTCCACCTGTATGTTATTGCATATGGAGAAGGATCGCTAATACCGTATGTATTTTCAACTCTAACTCTAAATTTATAATCTCTGAATGGAATCAAATTGTGAATGTCGCAAGCACAACTTCGTATACCTTTAAAAAACGATTTGTAAAAATAAATAAGTTAATATTAATACATGATAATTAAAAAAGAATAAAATGTGTTTTTTCAGTAAAAACATTAATTCAAATAATTATTCATTCACTAATGTAATATTACCAGCTCTGGCTGTAAACCATTCGCCGTCCGGTTGTTCTTCCATTTCAACCAGATAAGTAACTGGTTCACGAGATCCAAATGGCAGTGATGGCTTCCATGAAAGTGTAAGATGGCGATCAGTCATCCTGCTAATTATCGGCTTATCAGGTAGCGGTAAAGGAGCACCGGTTGCTCGGTACCTGTCGTAATCTTTGTACAATTCTCCTACCGGTGGTCTTTTCGACTTATTATCTAAACCAGCTGAAAAAAACGAAATAAATTTAACAGCTTTTTCATAGAACTATTCATATTTCTATTGTGTGTAAGTCGTTCTACTCGATTCTAAGTATCGTGACAGCTTATTTGTACGTTACAATTAAAAAGATATAGATTCTCGACAATTTTGTATACAACGCGAGTGAGCCGAGACTACACGTGCAGTTGATTATAATCGGTTTTTTCTCGTGATGCAAATGCAGTTCTAAGTACGTACAGATCTATACAAAAACTCGCGCGCATAAATATAGCAATAATAAAAATAGTTAGAATAATTAATTCGAAGGTAAGCACTTCTACAATAATAAACATCGGTCTATGTTGAGTACGTCAGTTTTCGATAAATTGAAGTATAATTTGTGTAGAAATTCCTTAACGTCGCAATACATATTCTGAAAAGATTTTAGTTCTAATAAATTCATCGTGTCTTTAACTCAATATCCATCGTAAAGCTCTACTCAGTTAAGAAGACTCACGTTTAGTAGATTATACCGGTTTTATTGGTTAGATTGATTAAAGAAATTATTTGAGTGCAGTGAAATTTTAAAAATTTCAGTTAATTTAAATATAAAATTTTTTTAATAAACTACTTACTGTCAAATATTATTTGAGCTTCACAGAATGCTTCTCCGTTACAATTAAATGCTCTCAGTTTATAGCGGCCTGTGTCTGTATCCGGGCTTGCTTCTAATATTTTCAGTCTAAATAAATCAGGAAGGCTCATTGCAATTTTTAAGTGTGTTAACAGCGGTTCTAGATAGATGAGAAAATTACGAGTTTATAGCATCCTTACCTTACTAATCCGGAAGGTTCCTTTTCCATAATATAACGATCAGAAGGATGCAAACGTATTGTGTCTAGGAACCACTCGTATTGCGGTTCTGGATATCCTGTAGCACACGCAGTAAATTTAGCAGTCATTCCCGGATATAATTCGCAGTCCCCGATTCTTTTCATGAATATAGGCGCTTCTTGTTTTGGCGTATTATCTCTGAAAAATTAACGGTTTTTCCGTAAACTAGAATTATTCGTATTAACAAATTACCATTATTACTTTAAATACACATTCAAGCGCGCGCACGCGCATACACACAATTTTATTTATATATGTGTACTTTTTTTTGTTTAAGATAAAATAAATTGGTTTAATGTGGATCATTGCAGGTACACTAGCGCAGAGAGGATTACGGTGATGGAGGATTTCCTTTCTTCCTTGCGCGTCGAGCACTTTCAACATTGCTGATGCAGAAACGTCCACAGACCTATATGGATTTCTTTTTCTCCTTCTCTCCGGCAACACCGTGGACCCTGCTAACGTAGTGGTGGATGGCGAATCCGTTTCAATTTTCTGTCAAATATTATAGGCACTTCTGACGCAGAGGCGATCACAGTGCTGAACGGTGATTCTTTTTAAGGATTGAGCACCGCCCTCAGCAGTAGCGGTTATAAAGCGAAATAACGATTTGCGAAACGATCGTGAGCTCACCTTATTATCAATGTTAGTTTAACAGAGATTCTAAGAAATAATTATAGTTAATGTTTCATCATATTTTTCTCGTTTACATCATTTATCCAGCTGTTTTAATTTTGGAGGTATTTTAATCCAAAATTCTAAAATATTAATTGTTATTTTTAAATTAAAATATTTCCTTATTTTTAAACATATTATCCTTTTATTGTAACAATAATGAAGTAAAACAATTAAAAATCTAAAGTGGTTAGTGAGTCATCTCCATTGTATAAACACACACAGATATATATAAATTACCCACACACACATATATATTGTATATATATATATTTATTTATAAGTATGTATGTATTATACAGATAAAAAAAATCTGATTTAAACGACTAGGAGGAAATTAATATTTATTTATAATATTCCTATCTATTATCCATTTGAACTGAGTTCAAATAAACTTTATTTATTTATTCGTTAAAAGCTGTATCATTAGTAAACTCGTTATTTATTATTAGATTGTACAATTATGCTATGTACAGTATTTGTAATTATATCTGGAAGTGTAGGTACAAAAATTTTAATGTTTTTTACATAATGGTTTTGCGAATATACCTCTAAGTAGTTAAAAATCGCTGCTGTACTGAATTATGTCTTTAAGATAGAAGAAGTAACAGAAAATACTAATGAAACAATTTTTAAAATGTAATTAAAAAATTACAGATAACAATAACTTGTGAAAGAATTATTTAAATAACTTCGCCGGTTAACTTTACCTCAAGTTGTTACTGTAACCTAAATCGATGTTTTTCTTTAAAAATATAGAATATTACAACGAAACAAGAAATTAATTATTTAAATATATTCGTCAATAATAATCTAATTTCGCCGGATAGTAATTGACAAGTAGTTTCACCATCAGGTTGTCGTGAAATAAATGCATGTTTTTATAATTTCTTAATACGAAAAGTATAAAATAACGCACAATTAATAATAATTTTCATTAAAACAACGAAATTAGTTGATATATTTCTTGTTTACGTAAACCATTTTACTGATTGGTAAATGTTAACACTAACACTAGCTGAAATTTGTAGAAATTCAACGGAGTAGTAGTTGTTTAAAGAAAAAAAAGAAAGAAAAAAAACAGTGTTTTTATTATTGTTTTCAAGTACTTTGGTTTTTACATAGTGGATGGACCCAGAAAATATATAGCTATTGGTCAATATAGTATGCTCTATTCTTCGTCTCGTCGTAGGAGATAGGTCCTCGGGGCCGCCAAGGAGTAATGACAGTTTTTAAAAAAAATTTATTTAAGAGAAGGTAGAGTAATAATAATCATTAAACAATAAATTACTGACCGAGCTGCCATGTCGACTCTTTCATTACCTGATACACCGCTGTGAACTAGGAGAACGTGAATGTCGCGCCAAAATTCATCTTACCGTAATGGTAACTTGAAAGGTTCCGAATTTTTAGAACCAACTGATATTTATTACAACTGCACCCAATCATTAATAAAGAGATTAATAAGTCCATAATAAACAGTATACCTAATGCTCTGAGGTCCCCATAGGCTGGAACATAGCTCAGCATCCAATGTGAAGCAGTGACGTAATAATTAAATGGCATTAATTGTTTTGGAGTTGGATGGATTTGTAGCTTTGTCTCATTTGCACAACGCCGGAACAGGTGATTATCCAGATATTCTTGAAACCTTTGTGCAACATACTATGACTCCATAGAGGATGGTAGATTTTTTTTTTTTTGTGATTTCTAAATCGACTTTTTTTCAACAGTCTCCCAGGCTGTAATTAACTCAATTGGCTGTGGAATAGGTATCAGAACGATCATACTAATCACAATAAAAGTTATTGTGTATTATGTAACTAAAAGTAGAGTAAAGTAAGTCCCATACCCTTGATAAGGTATCATGGATTGTGAAGTTAAGGTTCACAATGAACTAAGCCCGACGGCACTAATGAGAGTAGGGGGGCCAGTTCCTTACTCTCGGCCGCCTTTATTTTCACAGATTTCTCTGGTACCCAATTATTTCAGGCTGGGTAAACCTGGGAGCGATTCGGATTAAAAACTACTCGGAAAAAATTAATTTAATTAATAATCAGTTTAGGTTTAAGGAAGAAAAATTAACTACAGTATTGTTTAAAATGTTCGTATTTGATAATTTAAATATATGGGAATAATAGCTGACAGATCACTAACGTGGAGGCACTATATTTATGCTATTGTATCAAAAATTTGACAAATTTTTTTTTTGTATTTTTTATTTGGAAGGCCGTCGGCCAGGGACCTACACCCAAAATACGAGAATATAAAATGAAAAAAAAAAAAAAAAAATTATACGGTCCCCTGTCAAATATTAAATCTAACTCACGCACGACCTATGCGGATTCTATTCTGTAAAACATATATTTCACTAGAGTATTACATTTTGAACCTGCGTTCACGCATATGTCGCGTGGATTGGTTTAAACATTTTAGTGTGCTATAAATTTTTGCTTTTTGTTATGGAATAAATAAAATAATTTTATAAAATTAAGTTGGTTATTTTTTTGTTAGCGGTGATATTACAAAATCCATAGGAAATATTATGTACTGCATACTGTAAAAAATTTAAAAACATATAGAAAACTGAGATTAAAAAGTCATTCAACCCTGATTATAACTATGTAAAGATGTTTACGTAAAGGGAAAGTAAAAAAAAGAAAAGAAAAAAAAAAGTTATTGTTTCTTGGAAAAATTGCTTGAGGAAAACAAAATTTATTGTGAATACTTAAAATAGTACGTACATAGTTTAAACAATACGTCATTAGTTTCTAAAAATCGTATGTTTGTGTATTATACTCATGATAATAAATAATCTGACGCAATTAAAAATTTGCTTTGGAATATAAGTACATTCGGATATTATTTTATTTATTTATTTCCTTTTTTTTATTTTTTTATTGTAATATAATAAGTCAGCAATGGTGTTGTTAACAACACACGTGCGATATAAATGATATGTAACTCGAAACCACTCGGTGAATAATGGAAGAAAGGTTACTGATTATTCAAAGACACACTGTCCTTATGCCTTCATATTGGAAAAAATGTGTACTTCTAAGTAGCAGTGAAAGATACCTGTGGGTCGAAACGATCCATTAGTAATTAAAAGGTCACTACTCTGAGGGTCTGTAGTTGCTTTATTTGGATTTAAATGGTGTGATGATTTTTTATTTAAAGTCGTATTAATCGCCGTCGCTATAATTGAATTCGTAATTTTTGCTTCACGTTCCAAATTCAAATTATATTTTTTGTTTCGGTTTTTTAATTCATGCACCTCACCAAATAGTTTTGTAGTTGCTTTAAAAGGCTTTTTAGAAACGTTGTCTGGATGGAAAACATGAACTTCCTCTTCGAAGTAAAAAATGTTTTTTTACTTTAATTTTTTTATTATTTCCCGTATAAAATAAAAGTAATTTTTCTTCATTTTCTGACTTTGACCTCAAATTGAGAAGAGAACTTGCTCTTTTACGACTTTCTTGAAACTGATTAAATAGTAGTATACGATAGAACTTGAGCGTGGGCAGTGCGCGCAGATTTATTCGACTTTCAAATTATTAACGTGAAAAAAGAAAATAAATAAATAAAAACGGTAAATGGAAACAATAACAGATTCGTTCAATTTACAACGAAAACTCTTTCAAATAAATGAAATAACTCCCTAAAATTACCGAAAAAAGCAGTAACGACAGGAGATCCATGCAATATGTAAATGAAAGTATTAGCGGAAAAATATAGTGTTGTTTTGTGATTCACATAATGCAGCTAAGTCTTAATAATCGTATTTTAATTTTAAAATAAAACGACCGTTATTGGTAATCTATTTTATTACCATTTCACGCTAATTTATTGCAAAAAGAAATTTTCGATTGACTTTTAATATTCTTGAATAAATCGGAAAAAGGTAGACAATACGATATGGACAGAATAATCGACATGAAACAATTACTATTTTCGGATACAATGGTTTTTCGAAAGAACTTCTTATAAAGGAATTTTTGTTATAGCTCTGCGTTATGGCGCGACGCCAAACATTTTTATTATCAGCACAATTCAATATAAAACTATCGCTATCTACGGATACAACAATCGTTTTTTCAAAATTTCCAAATTTCTGGGTTGGGGCTTTCGTCAAGCTCACCAGCTAAATTGTTGTTAATCATCCGTGTTAAAGTACGGCATGAAATATTTAATTATCAGCCCCACTATGGCCCCAAAACGAGCGTAATTCGTTTGGTTAAAATTGATTTTGAAATTTCTTCATATTAATTTGACGCCGCTGAGAACGCGACGAAATCGAATGGAAAAAAATTAAATATTAATCGAATTAACGAAATGTAATATTCCATTTTCTTACATTTTGTCTACAACTTGTAACTGTGCTTCACATGTGGCGGTACCATCTCGATTACTGGCGATGCAACTATACTGAGCATCATCTTCTGGCTTTACGTTAAAAATGGTCAAGCAACAAATGTCACCATCACGTTTTATTTGGAATTTATTCGAATTTGTTATCGGCAAACCATTCCTGTGCCATATAACAGATGGAAAAGGTACACCGGTAACGCGGGCGTGAAACTTGCAATCATTACCAGGAAGCTGTTTACAATGCAAAAAAAGGTTAACAATTATTGAAATAATTTATAAGCCGATATTCGAAGAAACAATATCCGCAATTCAATAAATTTAATGCGTATACTGTAAAAACGGACATCAATTTCGTGTCTGATTAAAAATTAACAATAAGAAATTTCATAGTGTTGCCGCTAATTCTAATTTACGCATTCTTTTTCCTTTTCAAGTCGATCAGGATAATTAAGATTCTTCACCGAGTCAGGCAGATTTTTAAACATCAAATTGATAAAATATTATATTGTCATCGGACTAAAGCGAGTCTGCAAAATTCTGACTTAATATAATAACCGGCAGCGAGTTCTGATTAAGGGATTTTAATATAATTAAACACAAAGTTACATATGTGTAAAATTCGGTTAAATACAGACAAGAAATAAAAATTAATTAAGAGTAACGAAATGTCTCATTTTTTTGTAAATTAATTCAATTTTCCGGTTCTTGTTTTGCGAAAGTGTCTATTACATCGTCATGAAAAGATGGTCGTTTCCCCTAATGTGTTTGATAATAATCCCTTTTCAAAATCGAAAAGAAAGCTAATGAACGTAGTCACTCCCGACCTTGTGTATTTCTTAAAAACGTTTTTATTCGTTTCACTGCTGAGAACAATATTTCTGCAAACGAAGCGGTCGTCGGAATTGTGGTTATTAAATGAGAAAGCTCTTGTACACACACTTTGGGAATACATCTGTTAGACCTGAAGCGGTCAAGATACGATGCACCGCGGTGTCTTTATATGTGTTAGAATCTTGAAAGTACACTTTTCAAACTTGCAAGATTGAAAAAGTTTCCGTAATTCCGTTTTAAATTTAAAAAGTCTTCTTCTAGAAAATTTTATTGAAAATTTAAAAAAATTGTTTGTATTTAAGAGATTTAAAAATGTTAATTTTGTTACATCATTAAACCTATTATTAGACATGCTTGTTTGCTTTTTCATGATAGCTTTCTCTGTCTTCCCCAAAAACTGAATCAAGTCAAAGCCATATTCGAAACATTTTTTTTCTGGCTTAAATAAAAGGCGCACGCCCATCAGAATAATTTTTTATCTTCTCACAACCGCATAACCATGGCATTGTTGTGTATAAATTTGTTTGAAAATTTCGGTTAAATATTTTACATACATAGAGAAGTTTTTGATAAATCCTAGAAAAGAATATTTTACATACCTTTTGATTTTGTAATCGAATTTTCTAAACTAGGCGCATTGGTTTATCATTTTGAACAATATTAATTTTTTCTTGAAAACTTAATGAACTAAAACCAATCAGTGGAAGTTTTTCAATAATACAATTGTATGTAGCCCCAATTTCGACGAGCCGGTATAGCTTTTAGTGTAGTAATATTATGGACTGAAAAACGATCATCGCTTCCAGTTCCGCTGTTAGTAAACGACAGTATATAAAAAACTATCCAAAGAAGAAAATGTACTGCAAATACCGCACTACCCTATGGTTGTACACACACACACACACACACTGACATGCATAAAAATTACGCCGTATGATCGGATATGTGACTTTAAATCGATTTGACTCAGCGCTTCCAGACTGAACATGCGTGCGCATTTTTTCTTTACTCTCGACACACATTACTCTGGAATTTCATGGATAAAAATTCGCGCAAATTACATGATCTTGAAACGACACAACTTGGCGCTTCCCAATTGAATATGCGTGCGCAACTTTTTTCTATCATCGGTATACAGCAGATCATTCAGAGACAACTCTAGCCAGTAGTAACGTGAAGTAGTAAGTATGTGGGGTTGTTTTTGTCATTTCGTCTTGCAGGTGCTCTATCACTTAGCGCTCCTTTTTTCCTAGTAATTTTTAATTTTGGCATTTAAATTCAACAAGTTGCTTCATTTCCTTTCGGAGGTTCGTATTCTTTTCGTGGATATTCTAAAAAAACAATTTCGTACTAATTTATTAGAGGAAGCGGCGCTTCCATCGCTTCCATTGACGCTACGTCCCTGAAAAATACGATCTGACATATATTTTGAAAAGTTAAAGTTTTTGTAATTTTAATAATTCACTTTTAACCTGTTGCATATGTTTGAATCGCTGCGTAAAAATCGGCGCTTGATAAAGTTTCCGAATACCTATGTGTGCTGCCGATGAGTCCTCACCGTACGGGTTCTTCAACACACACGAATAGAAACCGGAATCTCCCATATTTGTGTCTTGAATTTCTAATCCTACCTGTATGTACATATTTCATAATTAAAACGAGAACCATTTTAACAATTTAGTCATTATTGTCAAAAAAAATCTTAAGCCGGAATAAGTGTGCCAACAAAGCATTAAAGAATGAAAAGCTAATAATGAAATATTGAAATCTTCCTTTTCCTCAATTACTTTTTGATAACTTGATTTGTACTCCGTTCATACGTATTTATCTTGAACAAGGTACAGTCACATGTACCGAACGAACTCTTTGAATTAACTTTCTTTATCACTACGCTTTTGGAGGTCAGGGAAACAATCGTATTCTTTAGGTACCTTTCTCTGCATTATCGCGAGCGATTCATTAAATTTTCGATTTCGCATAAACCCTATTCAAGCCTCTTCTCTGAATTTTTATTTGAAGTAATATTTAAAAAAGTAATAAACCGGGATTTATATGATCACTATACTGGAGATGTTAACTTCTACAAATTTATTTCGTTTTAAAATTCAATAAGTTTTTAACTCTTTTTTTTTTTTCTTTCTCTGATAGTAATACTTCAAAACTTTTCTCATTTAAAACCCTAAATCAAGAGCCATCTGTTTCACGAGACATTCGCCATAGTTAATTTCGCTCGGAACCCGCATACAATCACAATCACTATCAATTTACGGCAGTTGAAATGTTATTCAATACCAAGCGTAGCCCATTAAAAAACGGTATTTTTATTCAAATGTTTTTATTAATAATAGTAACTTGTTTTCAAGTGTAAGAAGCGTTAGCAATGTTATTTGTATATTTTTTTTCGCATTTAACTCTATTTGTTAACTAAATAAAGTGTACTTTTTGTTTAAAAAAAAAAACAAAAAACGGTGTAGGCTATCATTGTACACTAACAAACATTACTTTATAGCGAATAGAGTAATAATTTTACGTTTAAAGTTAAATTAAAATTACATTTAAAAGCTCATTTAAAATTATCTGTTAAAAATAAATGCGATTAACGCGTGCTTTCATAAAATTTCGAGAAATGCTTTTGTTCATATTTAAAATCTTATATAAATGCTGAACGTACAGTGAAAAATTAAATTTCTAAATATTCATAAATTAACTTTCCATCGTATTCGTTATTTATACGAGATGTTAAATGTAATCTAAATTGGTTAAGATGAAGCTATTGTACGGACTAAAGATATATTAAATCTCAACAAAAAGTAGTATTTTATAAAAATTGAAGTAAAAAAAAAAACAATAGTTTTGGAATAGATACAAAAAAATTAAAATTTACATAATTACAGGGTGTAAATGTTTCATTTTTTCAAAAAAAAAAAAAAATAATAAAATCATTTTCCTTTTTGCATGCTACTTTATACTAACTTGCTTTTTACAAAAAATTGTTCTAATTGGTTTAAATTGTTTTCAAAAGTTTTGAAATTCGAATTTGCATAAAAATATCGAAAAAATTTTTATTACCGAAGAAAATGTTTTCATGACGTTTGGTACTCACATATATCATGGTCATTATTCTCCTCTTTTTGATTGTTTCTTTTTTATCGTTTTCGTCTCATGGCAGTCTGTCTTGATTTTTTTCTTAAATATATTTTCAAAATAAAAGTAACAGCAATGGTAATATTTTCTTCAATATTAGTTCAATCAAAAAACTGACCGGGTCGTTTCAATCCCCGATTTCACGAAAAATGCAAATCCTCTTTTTGTTCCGCAAAACATTAAATTACAGTATTAGGTGAACTTTTTGCTCATATTCGCTGTCGTATAATCAGAATAAAAAACTGTAAAAAGCATACTCTTATTTAATTCTAGACCAAATTCGCATTTCGTATTAACTGATTTTTCGTATTAAACAATGTACACTATATATATATATATATATATAAACAAAGGCATTTCTCGCATTTTAAGAAAGGATGTACTATTCGCGTTTATTTTTAATAGATGGAAAGTGCAGTTACTAAATGTAATTTTAATTTAATTTTAGACATAAAATTATTACTGCATTCTTTATAAGTAAGTATTTGCGGTGGATATTAATAGTTCTTAATTAATAATGGCTACTAGTCGATAACGTCTACATAAAGTTTTGTTGTTTCTATATGTTTCAAAACAAAAATTACACTAAAAAATAAATACGAGGCACTCTGTGAGCGTTTAAAATCGTGTTTTTTGAAAAGTTTACAACGATTTCATACACTGCATCCTTAAAATAGTCGGATTTAGGTTTTTTTTTCTTTCAGATATTCAACTGATACATTTTGCGATTACCTCTACTGATATATTTCTTTGGTATTTGCTTTCAAACGAAAACAGACGATAATTCAGATTAATAATATACGTATTCTATATTTATCTTTAGTAATATGTTTTGTCCTCTTTTCTGCTGCTAAAGACGGAATGTTCTTTTAAAAAAAACCTTTTAACATATATTCAATTTAAATATTTATTCTTAAAAAGTTATGTTGTGTTTATAATTTTTCTTATTTTTATTATCTAATTCGGATATTTTCAGCGATCTTTGAATTAATAATTACTGAAGTTCGAAAAAGTTTTAATACTTTAATTTTATACGTTTAAAAAGGAAGAAAAAAATCGCACGGTACTTTGTATCCATCGCACGTAAAATGAATACGTTCGTCCGGTTGCAAAAAACAGCCATCTTTATACCATTCTACATCCGGAATCGGATTGCCCATGAATGGAGCAGAAATTGATAGAACGCTGCTTTCATCTACCGTCGTGTCACGCAAACCGTGTAAAAATGCCGGTTTTTCATTAGCAGCTTCCGAATTTGTTCTGGCTGTAAACGAGCGTAAGCAAATTTATTAATTTATTCGCAATTATTTACATATTTGTCATCGTGTACAATGAATTTGTCTTTTAGAAGTTTTGAAGCAGTTGGCTTACGTCAGGTATTTAACCGACTACCAAATGTACTGGTTATTCAAGATTTTTTTTTTTTTGTTTTTTTCAAATGTACATTTGTTTATTTTTTTCCATACTCTAGTGAGAGTTTGGGGAAAAATCTTTCTCCTCTCCTCACCGCACAGTATACGAACACGAAATGTATTAGCAAGATCTATTTCGGATTTTAGGGACTATATTCAGATGATAAATCAAGAAATTTCGTAGTGTTTTTTTTTATAAATAATTTTGTTAACAAAAAAAATCGGAGAAATGCAATTTCTTTAACTATTTTTTTATAAATATCTTGTTATAGAAGGAACTAAATTTTTGTGGATTTAAAAATAATCCTACATTGAAGACATGACAGGGAAAGTGAAAAATTAAAACGTTTAAATTAATAAGGCATCAGAGGCTGCAAATTATTACTTTATATTCTCAAAGTATTCGAGGATGAAGAGAAAATGTTTTAAGTAATGAATTCCGCTTTATTATCAGCGGTGACAAATAAAGCAGTACAAACCGTTTATAAACAAACTTCCCAATTCAGTATGTTGGTGAGTTTGAAAATGTTACCGATGTACGTGCGTGCGTGTGTGCGGGGTGGGGGTAGTACAAAACGATATTAAAAATGTATCTTGTGCTGTTTTGATGGTAAATTTCGGCGCAAGTATAAAGTTCATTCTTTAAGTCTGCTTTATCAAATGCTATAATTAAAGTTGTCCTAAAAATGTTAAAAAGAAACTTCTACAAAAATAAAACGAAAAAAAAATATCAAAAAACAATAAGGAAAAGCCGAGAAAAATGGACGGAAACAAAGCAACAGAAATTTTATACTGTAAAAAGCTAGTTGTATTTCGAAATCATTGTACAACGAATTTAATGGGAAAAGAAAAAATTCCGTGCTAAAGACAATTTACCCCAATTTCAAATTTTCCGAAAATCAAGCTTCATATTGACGGCCTATGATGTCTCGTATGAAATATTTAATTTTGAATTCAGTGCTGATTTAATGATACTTTCTTTAATTTTATAACACTACCAAACGGGTGCAAAATGAAGATTTACGTTCAATTACATATTGAAATAAGTAGCGCATATTATAAGGTCATTTAAAGTTACTACGCGTAAAATTATTACATATTCTATTGTCAATATTAATAAGACGTTCATTCACCAGCGTGAAACGTATTTTAAATAAAATTAGGAATAAACAGAGAAACTCTCTATACCGTCATGTCTGAATGTATACGTACTATATGACAGAACAGTAGATAAGAATAAAAAATTTATTAGTTACAAGGTTTTAAAAAAACTACGGAATAATGAATTTATTGCAATTTGCAGCGAAATTTGTATACTATATTTATTTTCTTTGAAAAAAAAAAAATAGTAAAGTTAAAATATCATAAAAATAAAAAATGAAAATTGCTTTTAACAGAATCAGTGATTTTGAAACGCAATATTTTTTTATTTAAGCTTTTTAAAAAAAAAAAGTTCACGTTAAATTTATCAAATTCTTCTACGTTATTTCATTTATTTTAATTAATTCAAAAAAGTATTTTTCTCAAAAATAAATATTCGGAATTTAGTTTCGATTTCTGCATATAAATAACTTCTCGTAAAATTTATTTTAGGATATTCTTTTTTGATTTTAAAAATATGTAAAAATAAAGAAAAAGCGTGTTCCGAATATGAAGCACCCTCGTGTCTGATTTCTATATAATTCACCCCAATTCGTTTATTTATTTTATTCCATATATCGATTTTTGTTTGATTTCTCAAATTATATATATGGCTATATTTTAATTGGGTTTAAAATTACGATGAACGCATTAGAAATGTAGTCGAATTAATTCCGAAAAAGATAAAAATTATTCCAGGAACACGCCGAATCGGTGTTTTATGTTTCTGTTTTCTTTTCCAGGTGAAGATTATCTTTGCTTTAAAACGTTCTTACGGTAAGTATATAATTTTTTATTGTTTGTTTTCCTGTTTAAGAAATACATTATTTAAAAAAAAAAAATGACCCTTCCGCTAAGTTAATTAAATAAATAAGCGCATAATTAAAGTATGTAACCGTTTTCAAAAGTATTCCAATTTTTCATAGAATTTTTCCGTATTCGTTTTTCGGGCAAGATGCCATGAAAATGCTATTAAGAACTTAATGTAGTTCAGTTACCGTATGGAAAACTAAAAATATAGTTAAAACTAACATGTAACGGTCAATGGAGCTTCCGTGAAATTTTCGCCAAGTTTATTTGTAGCGATGACCTTGTACGTTCCAGCGTTACTAGGTGAGACTTTTTCGATTAATAAACATTGAACTCCATCATCCGGACCGGCTACAAGTTTAATATTCACGCCATCAATCGGTAAAGGCTTTCCATTAAAGTTCCTATTAAAAGGTATTTAAAAATAAATCATTTCATCAATATCGCCGATTCTACCTAAAGTAAAAAACTATAAACGCAACAGTAACAATGTTGCAAGAGATTTTAAACATTTATGAATCATTGAGGAAGACAGAGATATGTCTAAAATTATTATTTTTGAATATATGAATACACACACACACACACACACACACGCATGCGCATACACTTATATATATATAAGTAGAAATATATATGTATACCCATTATATCGCTTACTATTTTGTCCATTCTTTATACTGAACATAGGGCACATGAAAACATCATAATGCTGAGTTTTGATGACTTCATTTATGGGTCACAACTTTTATCACTAAATATTCGGAATGAAACATAATGACGTAATTCCATTTAGGGGGTATTCTGGTATAGAATTTTGAATTTTTGCATATTCTTAAAGTTTAAACTTTTAAGAATGTACCCTTGAGATAAAATTTTAAAATTCCAATAATTTATGGAGTTATAGCTATTTTAGTGGCGCAGCAACTAAGTTTATCACACCGGAGCTGGACACTTTCGGTACGATTATACTACATAAATGTATACATTTTTCCGTGATTTTGTTTTTCATTTATGTCGCTATTGTCAATCGCAATTTTCGTTCCGTTACTTTAGTTCGCTTTCGATGATGGTCACTGTAAGCTAGCCGAAACGTTAAGCAAATAAAATTCTTTTTAACACAGTTGTATCCGCAATTTATTTATTATCCTTTTGAGAGTTAATTTTAATTTTTGTGCGTAAAATGTAAGATGGATTTGGTACTTGTAGCGTTATATTTTAACGATGTTCGAGTTCGAAAATATTCCCTGATATTTCATTAATTCACGATTTTTCAGACATCATTCTAATTTACCGTCGCTATATGGTTCCGTCAAGATGCTTACTCAGCTAAAACTAAAAATCCCCGTGCACGTTCGTAAGAACAGTCGCTTCGAGTAGAGATTGCGTTAGTGTCTAAGTGATAGTAGTCGAAAACTAAGACAGTAACATGTGCCTGAGCGCATCCGTACTATGTGTCGAGTAACATCGAGGTAAGGGAAAATTATGAAAATCCCGCTAAAATCAGATGTACTTGCAGGAACACGGAAAATTTAAATTGGAAATTATGTAGCTGTTTGCATTTTCAATGAAGATTTTTTACCAATTTTAAAAGTTATCAATGCCATGGGAATTATTATTGGTCCCAAAGCTTATGCGTTCGCTACTAGACGGGACAGTAGTCGAATTGTGTGATCCGAGTAATGAGCTTTTTACACTTCTAAGGAAATCATAACTGCCGGTAAATCAGAACGAGCTTCCGAAAATATCGATTTTGAAGTCGAAGAAGGCACACTTTATGGAATTACCGATTAACAAAATGTAATTATATAACTTAGAACTGCTGCGGCTGCCTGAAACTTGCTTAAAACTTTAAATGCGTTTTTCTCAAAACTACTTTTTTCAGCATGGTTGAACATCTTAAGTTCTATTTAACCAGTTTACTTCAAATTTTGTACCAACCTTCAATATATAACCTTCTCTCGCCCCTACTACTTTTGTATTAAAATTATGTTTTTTATTATTTTTAAAAATTAAAAATTATAAGAAAAGGAAATTTTTTTCTTCAGACAACCGCTGTTTTACAAAAAAAAAAAAAAAAAAAAAAAAATCGTTTTCTCTTAGGTAAGGGCTACAAACAACATTCTTACTAATTACTAATTTTTTTTAAATTTTATTTTAGATGACCAAAAGATCTGTAATCGTGTCAACCAGAACACCCCTTTTTTTTACCCCCAACTTTACCAACTTATAATTTCTCTGATTTAAATTTTTTTCCAATTTTTTTTTGTATATTTTTAAAATATCAATAAATATCTTGCAAAAAAGCGGTTAGTAAAATTATATATATATATATTTTTTTTTTTTTTTTTTCGGGCTCAACAAAACGTCCAAAATTTATGCCTCTAAATTAGAATAGCCCCTTAATGTAATAAATAAAAAGATACCCCGAAAAAAAAAAAAAAAAAAAAAAAACATTTCGAAGAACAATTTAAGAAACAGCAAAACTATTTGCAAATACTGTCATCGTATAAGTTATAAACAGATAACGGTTGATCAGAATCTGATATAAATAATGAAATACACTGTGTGAATTCTTAAATGAGGAACTGGAAAATTCAATTGATAATACGAAAAAAATATTGTAATCGTTTTGTTCCCGATTCCCTTAGGAGGAGAAATTAAATCTAACAACACAAAAGTAAGTGCTCCATTCCTATGGAAAGTACAAAATGCCTAGTTGTTCAGGGGAAAAGATACAGTTTAACGTAGTCGGTTATTCGAATATTATTGTTACTCTGTCCAAAACTGGCTTATTATTTGTACACAGCCATTTTAGCTAAATCAATGTGTAATTTATACATTTAACAAGTATTAAAGAGTAATTTAAATGTAAACAGAGAAAAAATTGTGGAAATAGAAGGTCAACTATTAAGATTTAAAATTCGGAGGTTTTAGGAAGTTGAAAGAAAACGAACCGTTAGAAGTGGAAGAGGTAAAGCAGAGAAAACATGTTTCGAGGGGAGTCAGTATGTTTAAAAGTGCAACAGAAAGTACGGAGAAAGGCAACAATAATCAAATATTTAGCAAGAAGAGATCATACAATAATATAGAAATCAAAATTTAAAAAAAAAATTAAGGGAAGGAAAACGTTAACGATGTATAGTTTAAATTTTATAGCACTAAAAATGAAGTTTAATTCAATTACAATAGCAAGCGCCGAGAGCTGATAATTAAGGTATTCATCAATTAAATTGGGTCTCAAATTAAAGACCCTTAGATCGTTGCAGATTAAATCGTTTCCTGATTTATTGTTGCAAAATTAAAAATTGATAACCAGAAAAATTTAGAAAAATAATGGTAGGAGTTTCAACAAAAGGTAATGGTTTACTATTTTTGGTAACATTAGGCTTATTGCATTTTGAATTGACGACGACGGGGGAAGCAAACTTTATTTTTTATTGTTTAACTAAAGTAAAAATTTTAAAAAAAAGAGAAATTGATTTATTTACGAAAAACATTTCCAAAAAAAATTGCTTTTTTTGTAGCATTATAGAGGAAGAAGAAAAACGGATTGTTTTTTTAGTACTAAAGATCATCAAACAAAAAATATGTTATTTTCGAAAAATGCAGTTATTTCAGAATAATGGATTCAATGTTTGTTTACAGACGGACATTTTAATGACGACGAAATGAACTATCCATTAATCCATGAGGTAAACTTCCAGTTATCTGATCCATAATCAGAATAATTAGGAAATATGTAATAATCATTTCACGTAGTAAAGAAATTAATATTCGGAAACGATTACCACGCACAAATAATAAAATAAATTAAATAACAGAACGGCAGGTAAAACAAGAACGATAAAAGAATAAAAAGTAAGTGATAATTTTTGAAAATTTAAAATATAATTATGTAAATCGTAAATGTGTTAATCAATTACGCAGAGCACGGTGAGATATCAACTAACCATGATAGCTGAGGAAGAGGATATCCGCCAACGTTCACTTCCAATTTTACCGGATATCCATCTACTACTTTTGTGGGGTGTAATTTCGATATGAAGAATGGTTCTCTGTCGGACGGTGTAACGACTGTATTACAAGAACTGGTAGCTTCGCCTAACTTATTTGAGATAATGACTGAGTAATGTCCAGCATCTTCTAACTTTGCTTTTTCTATAGTTAGACCGTATATACTATTTGGAGCAGAAGTAAAGTCCAAAGCTGGACAAGCGTGCAATGGATGCCCATCTTTTAACCTATAAGTATCAA
This sequence comes from Icerya purchasi, assembly GCA_039619475.1. NCBI lineage: Eukaryota > Metazoa > Arthropoda > Insecta > Hemiptera > Monophlebidae > Icerya > Icerya purchasi. Next base: position 171,436,571 of record CM077116.1, on the reverse strand, counting down.
TTAAACAGTTAATATATAATATGTGTACTCATGCGATAAAATGCGAAAACCAAAATGAAAGATTAAACAAGTTAATGTTTATTTGTCTTCAAAATAAAATGAATATTTTTCTATTTAGTTAACCTAATGATAATAGAGAATAAAAAATGTTAGTAATAAAACATTGTTACGTGTAAAGACGTAAATAATAATCGGGTAAGCACTCGCTAGTCCTAGAAGTCAATGAAAACAAAATTGTCAAATTATCAAAAAATTAATAACAATAGTAATAATAATAAACAGAAAAAGTATTTTAATTGTTTAACGTATGGATGTTTATACCTCCTCAAAGTGTTAATGATTTGCAAAATTCAAAATTACGTATTTAATAATTCGCGAAGTATTTGAATAATTGACAACTATTGGCTTAGGATTCATACAGTAGCTTTTTAAACATATAAATCTGAACTGTATTTATAAAAATTGTTAACTTGAAATATTAAGTTTTTGGACTTCTTCATTCTACAGTTTTTTAGAACATTTTAATAATTCCGATGTTCGTTGTTCTAACAAGGTAATTAATAATTTGTAAAATCAATTGTGCCCGATTCATTTTTTTTTCACTTTTTTAAAAGAGCAAAACTAGTTACAGTATAAATAGAATAAAATTATTAATCTGCTGATTAGTTTTTGGATAATTTTTTTTTTTTTCTATATAAAAAAACTAAAGTCTGGTGTGTTACACCATCTGTAACTCAAGAACGGCTGGACCGATTTTTGATCTAGTGTTCATCGGTCTCAATTAATTTTCTCAGTTGTTCTTTCTGCGGAATTGAATGGATGCGATTTTGCCGCTCGAAGTGCCATCAAATCGCGTACACGGTGGTTTGCCGGACATTTAGTAACTTTGATTTTTGAATTCCCAATAAACTTTCCTTATAGTTTGAAATTATGAATTTATGGACCGCAAGAGAGGTATGTTAGCCTTTACACGACATTCTTCCGTACATCATGTATACTTTTTCGAATCATGACAAATCTACACTATTTCACGGCGAAATCTTTTCACGCATTGGTTGCTACGTAGGTACATTTGCACTTCCTTCGCACTCGGCCTTCCTTACGTGTTCAACGATTAATGTGACGCGTCATTTCGTCACACTTTTACACGTGCTGTTCTAACTTCCTACCTACTGCATTGAATTCACTCAAATTTTAGTGACTCAGACTTCGATATATTCTCTTTCGTTTCACGCAACAGTTGCACATTTCAATCAGCCATTACCAAAGTATATGACTTTCCCCACCTTGGTGTATATTGTTCAACGATTGCTATTTACTGTACGTGTTTCTCTACTTTTATCAGTTTACCAGAAATGCTCGAATTGTTTACACATTATTTGGTTTTCATTTCGCGGAAAAATCAAAATACATTTTCTATATGAAAATGTTCATGCTGTTTCATGATTAACTTTTTATTTCAGTATTACTAGTCGATTTAATGCAACGAATTTAAAATTTGTTACTATAATACATACTTCAGTTTTTAAGCTAATAATAATAACAAAAAAAGCGGTCAAAATGAAAACGTCAAATAAAAAAAATATATTAGAACTAAATTCAATTCATCTATGTAATATTTTAAATGACGGGGAGCTATAAAATCCATATATTGTAAAATATGACAGAATACATATTTGGGAAGGGGATGTATTTGGCCGATTGTTAATATAACTATCCGTTATTTATTCATAATTTTTAAATGTATATCACAAAAGTTTGGTAGACGTTGTTTGAAATGAATATCAGACAATGTTATTTATTTTTTTTTGGAAAAGGAGGATGGTGGACGTGAACATTAGCTCAAAAACTAGGAAAAGAAAGTAGAATACGAATAGTAGATGGGAACGATCTGAGAGTAGTTATAACAGAAGGAGAAGGAATGAAGGTAAAACGATGAATGTATGTAAATATAACTTTTATATATGTAGAAACAATAAAGATAGCGCTACCAGCTCTTAATGTGAACTTTTACATCATAGTAAAGAGGTATTTAATTTTTTGAAAAAAAATATTTTTTACGCGCTTTTTTTAACTAAGTACAACATAAAGTTCCTTACCATTTAACCTTCGGTTCAGGGAAGCCAGAAATCTGAATTTGAAATTTAACTGATTCTCCTTCGACGACTGTAACATCAGTTAATCCCTTTATGAAGGATGGTGGCTTTGGCTTTTCTGAAAATTTGATTTTTTATTACAACATGACTGTCGTACATTTGCTCTAATATTCTTTATAGTCATTTAATTCGCAGATTTTCATTAGTTTTAAATTTACAAAAAGCATTTAACATGTCAGGCGAACAACATAAGTAGAACAAAAAAATTACAGTATATATGTTCCGTTCATATGAACTTCATTTTTCCAAAAAAAAAAAAAAAAAAAAAGATTAAGAGATAATTTTTTTGCTACAGTTCAAAATTTTAGCTATAATAACTGATTAGTCGCTATAATACCCGTATCGTTATAGCCGATTTTCACTGTAATCTGCAATAGTAATGTTAGTGTATCCTTTCATGTCGCAATGTGTGTGTTACAATAATCTCCAAAACTGAAATATACTGGATTATCAAACTAACGTAACCGCTTTTATACCAGAAACAGAACCACAGGAAAAATTCAACCACTTGATGTTTACGGATTCTGTATTTGAAAAAACTATGTGCGGAAACTTTCTAATAATGTGATTTTAATGGATTATGATTTAAATTTACACATCAGAAATAATATTATTAAACTTCAATCTTTAGTCCACAACCAACTTTATTCACCATAAATATTCCTTGTATAAAAGCGATTACATTAGTGAAAGAACGGACAATTTTGATAATCCAAGAGATTTCAGTTTTGGAGATTCTTATAACACACATTACGAAATGGAAGGATGCACTAACATTGCTATTGCACGTTGTGGTTGGTGCAAAAAACCATTGTGTATTAAACACTTTTTTGAGGATTATCATTAGTGTAAAAATTTCGTACAATAAAAATTACATATTACTATTACAGAAAAACAAATATTGCATTATTATAAAAACGTGAATATTTTAAGTATTAATCGTAATTGACGAAGAAATATAATGCTAATGATTTATGTATAATTAAAAAGAAAATTTTCAATATTGTAATTTACAATAATATTAATTTTAATAAAAGTTTTATGCAGTTGAGACAATCGGAAATAAACGGTTTTAAAGCACAGGACTTTGGCCTGTCTGGGGTTTAAGGGCTTGCAGTTTCAAAGCACAGACTTTTGGTCTGTCTGGGGTTTAGAATTTTGCAGTTTTGAAGCATAGGCCTTCTACCTGTTTGGAGTTTAGGGGTTTGGGGTTTTAAAGTACAGGCTCTCCGTCTATCTGGCGCGAAGGACTTTTATAATAGCACGGTTTAAGCGTTTTTGAACCGTTGTTTTCTGACATATTTCATCAACCATTTGGAATTTTCAAATTTTGATGATTGATTGGTAATCAGCAACTTTAAAACTCCCTCCATGTAAGTTTTCATGCAAATTAAAGTTTTTTTTGATATTTTTATCTGTCATGTTGGATCCGTCATATTGAATTTTTGAAGTCGGATAGCAGATTTGTAATCAAAGAAGACCTTGAAAACTCCTGTACACGGATTTTGTTCGAAATTTGATTACTTGAAATACACGTTTATCGTTTCCTTGTTTCAGGGGTAGTTTACCTCCTTTAGGGATGAAATTGATTAAAATGCCAAAACACGTCAACCTTACTTTTGAATTTCATACACAAAAAATTTTTTTTAGATTTTTTTTTGGTCATTTTATTATTTTATATTACAAAATAATTATAAAATATACGTTTTCAACCCATAAAAATAGGAGATGCAACCCTTATGGTTCAAATAACTATGAATTACTTGGTTTTTCTGTAGGAAATAATCTCCACTTTGTTTCATTAAAAAATATTGATTTGAAGCAGAAATATTTAGAGAAAACTATTTTTGTGGGTGAACTGTAGGGGTGATTTTCATCCCCTAAATAAATGTCTTTATGGGCCGATAACAAAAAAACACGTGTCCCTTATTTTTGGATGCTCTATAACATATATCAATTTCATAGGAATCGGCACCGTCGGGTTGGGGTACCTTTCTTGTAAGTGTAATTAGAAATACATTCTTTAAACAAGTAAAATTATAAAAAATAATCAGTGTTTTAAGGACAGTTAAAACGTCAGAATACTTACGATTAACAACAACAGCAGTATTTGCAACGCTTTTTCCAATTGCATTAGTCGCTACTGCTTTATAAGCACCACAATCTGCAGTTTTTATGTCATCCATAAAAAGTTTAATTGTTCCATCGCGGCTCGTACTACTTTTAATGTGTTCATCATCTGGCTTAAGTAGTTCTCCATCTTTGAACCTGTAAATATAGACGGTACTATTAATACTACTATTATTAATAATTTAACATTCGTTATTGCGAGGAAACTTTTTTAACATTTACTTTACTCTTCTATTAATATAAATGATTTAAGGCGAAAATATTACTGTTCGCCTGAAAAATTATTTTTTTCTTTTTTACTTCTTTTGCATCTTTTAAAATGAGTATTTTACAAAATAAAATTACATTTAAATTATTCGTAATAACGTTTTACGAATGGTTTTAAATTTAAAAGTGATGTTAAAAAATAAATAAAGACATATGTGTCTCTATTTCACAATCGAAAAAAAAAGAAAGAGTCGCTTCAAATTAATTATTATTCTTATATATATAGTATGCTATTTTCACCTACTATTACTAAAAATTAAGACTTTGGCCTACTCTTTAAAGAAATTTTAGATGCCTCAATTAATAATATCTTCGTCTGAAAAAGATGTTTTACAGCTCAAATACATTCAAATGACTTAACCGTTTAACACGATCACATATATGCGGCGGCGCATGGAGAAAGGGACCTAAGGGTAAAAAAGGATAATTTTAAGTTTAAAATTAGCTTTTCGATTGTATTTCTCGCGCATTTCACACGTTAGATGGCGTCTCAAAAATGACTTCAGAAACCTGGGACCAATTTTATTCGATTCTCCGACATTTTTTACACCAGATTATGAAGAGAAAATAACGGTTTTTTGGCCCTTAGATCCATTCCTACATGTGCCGTCATACACATATACATATATATATATATATATTAATTACAACGTAATTCTTAGGCTACCCCCCATTCGAAAAAATGTCCCAATTTTATGTAACGCAAAATGTCTCAAAAAAATGTCCCAATTTTATGTAACGTTTGTTATATTTTATAGGATTTTTGTTATTGTTATTTAAAAAATGTCACAATTTTATGTAATGAAATATGTAACGAAAAATATAACGAAAAAATGTCTTAATTTTATATAATGAAAGTTAAATGTTAGAATTGGATTTTTGTGGTTATGTTATTTTTTTTTTTTGTGTTGATGCCAATAAGAATTACGTTGTAAATTTTGATCATTTTATACATAGTATAGAAGAGAAAGAGACAGAAATGAAAACAAGAGGGATCAAGGGGCACACCAATAAAACAATTATTTAATTTTAATTATATACCCGACGAGTTTCGGAGACAAAGCTTCATGATCACGGGAGTTATTATAATATATAAATTTAATAAAAACAGTGACTGAATATAACATCTTTATTAAATTTATATATTATAATAACTCTCGTGATCATGAAGCTTTGTCTCCGAAACTCGTCGGTTATATACTAAAAATTAAATAATTGTTTTATTGGTGTGTTTAATTTATTTATTATATAATAAACATAAACAATAAGTACATTAAATAGATATATTGATAAGTAATAAATTACCACTGCACCGATGGAATCGGACTCCCAGCAACTTTCGCTAAAAGTTCTAAAGTATCGCCTTCGTAAACGTCAGAAATTCGTTTTAGCGGTTCGGAAAACGATGGTTCTATTTGAGCCATAGTTAATTTTGCTACACTGTCAGCTTGGCCAGCTACATTGGTGGCGATTACTTTATACTATAAATAATGTAGAAATACATTTCATTAAAATTATTATTAAATAATTGAATCCTAAATTAATAGATTAATTTGAATTACGGGTACCAAGCAAAATTTCCTAAAAGCGATTTCTCAAGATAAATGATAAAATTCAATGACCAGTATAAATTGAACACATGAATAGGCAACGAAATTCTGTTAACTGATGATTATGTAGAGTTAGAATAAAATAATTAGTATTAAGGACACAAAGTATTTAAATATTACTGAAAGACTGATAGCGACCCGACTGAATTCGAAAAGAAGTAAATCAGTTTTCAATATATTGTGACGAGTAATAAAAAGAGTAAAAGTATCAGTCCAGACAAGAAAACAAAATATTAAGTGTGAACAAAAACGATTTCAATGGTTTCTATTATACATATATAGTCGTTATAATTGCGGAGATAGACATTTAATTTCATATCACTTTAGAATAATTTTTTTTTTTTTGTTAATTTTCTTTTTTCTATTCTTAGTGGTTTTTATTACATCAACGATAAAATAATTCCTTTTTTTAAATAAAATGATCACTACACCAGACACAGATAACATTTAGAAGTGTCTGTTATCATTTTAAGTGGACTGAAATATCAGTCACATAATGTTGTTTAAAATGTTTAAATGTACCAGTACAGTTTTTTGTTTTTTTTTGTTATTATTAAATAAACACAATTTTAAAATATATACAACTATGTAGTCATTAATACCTTATGTATTAATTTTATAAACTGGAATTTTTACGAAAAAACCCGATTTGGCAGACCCCCCCCCCCCCTATTTATGTTGCGTGAGCTTTTTTCAAATAACTGATTTAATTACTTTTTTTAAATTTTATTGGGTAATTACTTTTGTAAAATTAAATGATTTAAGATGTACATTGTTATTTAAATAATAGACTTTAAAGATCGCTAACTGCATCTTTTTTCTTTTTCGAAAACTAACAAGAGAACAAATAATGGTAAATACATATTTTAATTCGTATAATTCATTTTTAATGGCTTATGATATTTCTAAAATGTATTTATACAAATGTGTAGTCAATTATGTTTTATGGACAACGGAATAGTTTAAAAAAATTCATTTTAAAATAATAATTCAGATAAACATCTTAATAAGTTTCATAAATTCATTGCATATAGAAAAATAGAAATATCTAAAAATTTAAGTTTATGCATTGATATTTTTCTTAAGGTTAATAGTATTTAAGTGTTGGATAATATGAAATAAGTAGTGTAGAGTAGGCATTATGGTCAAGGTAAAAAAGTTATTTCTGATATTAATAAGTTAATAAAACTGTTATAATTTCATTTATTAGTTAATGAAAATAAAATTAGCGATCACTGCGCTAAATTTTGAACGTAATTAACCTCAATAAATATTTTAAAATTCGAACAGCAACTATAGTTTTTTGAATTTAATTTCGTAATAAATACATAAATGTACTTTTATTTTTATTTCCGAAACAAAAAAACCGGTTAAAATTTTCGAGAAGTAATTAAAAAGTTATTTTTTTATAATTTCAAAAAATTTTCTTAAGAAGTTTCATTATTTTTCAGCAGTTTTTATGATAATTTTTTTTTAAATTAATTAAAACCGTACATAGGAAATATATAGTTAACATACTTCAGCTACATCATCATCGGTGAAAGAATCGATAATTAATGTTGATGAAACCTGACCTTCATCAAATGTTTCTATTCTCAAGTGATCATTAGAAACGATTTCTTTATTATCTTTAAACCTATAAGTAAAAAAAAAAAGAAAATTTGATTAAATAATATTTACAACTTACTATCTACGGTTTAGAATCAGCGGCGTACCAAAACCACTTTTTTTGTGGGGGGGTCAGAAAATGAAAAAAAAAATCTGGAAAGATTGGTTGTGGCCCAATTATCCCAAGAAATTAATAATAATTCTAGTTTACTTACCCTAATTTCCGGAATAATTAGAAAATAATATAAAATCTGTTATCTTAGTATCTTTTATTATCACAACCACAATTAAAGCAAACATTTGTCTATAAAATATCATGAATTTACAAAATAATACTTTTTTTTTTCTCTACAAAAATATCTATCACTTCTTCAGGAGGCACGCTATCTCCTTGTGGAAGCTTAAATGTGCCAACCTATTTAAACAGTTCTCGCCCGTATTATTTCTCAAATCATTTTTTAATCGTTTTAACGTAGGTTATTTTATAAATAAAATATAATCGAATATGAATGAAAAAGGCAAAATATTTTGATTATAACCTAGTATAAGAGTATCGCTTTAAAAAACAATTTCTTTACAGTACAAGTATGGCAAATATTATACAGCTTCTCAAACTGTACTGCTCTGAGCAGTTGTTTTGCTGTGCCTTTGGGCCGGCTCTGATATCAAATCCCTTCATTAGTTCGGAAGGGGTTTGTACTCCCTCCTCCTATTACCCCAGAAGTACGCCGCTGTTTACAATAATCATAAAGAAAGCTACACATACTTAAACATTAGAAATCGTAACTTACAAAGCTAGTTGCTTAACATAAATGGCATGCAACTAAACAGGCATTTTTGTTTCATTGGATACGTTACTGTAGCGATTATTTTTAATATTGATAATTTCGATTAAAACAAAATAATACATTTGTTTTATTTTAACATTTTCAAATAGTTCGAATGCAAAATGTATAATTTTTATTTCCTGAAAAAATATCGTATTTACACGAATTTAAATGAAGTAAATAATTTTCCACATAAAACAGCATATTTTGCTTTTTTTTTAAGTTTTTGAATAAAATTTGTCTTCTTTTATCGATATCAGCTTGAGCAAAAAAAGTGAAATTATTCGTTGATTACTTGAATCCCATCAAAAGAATATTATTCTGGGTTTTTTAGCTTAATTTTCAACTGATAACATGATTTTGTTGTACACTATAACAAATAGAGATCTTTGAAACGTCTCTTAAAATAATTTTATTGAACATTAGTTGTAAGATAAAAAAAACAGTATACGGGTTTTACACTAATATCATTATCTTCAAATACGTTATAAAAATTATAAAATGCTTTATGAAAAAATATTACTGCGGTATACACCAGGTACACAAACTTTACAAACGTTTTTAATATATTTTAAATAGCATAGGATTATCATTGGGTATATAGGCGGGATATTTGTCTGTCTCTTTTGTAGATAAGAATTGGTTTGCATATTTTTTTTAAAAAATTTACAGCATATTTTTGAAAACAGAGATTTTTGATTCGTTTTCTCTAAGTAATGTTATTAACTGTTTCGGTTAAGATGATGATAAAATACGACAATTAAGAAACATTTCTTTTTATTTTTTATCGGACAATTAGATACGGAGTGTACGAATTCATAGTGCTTATGTCAAGTACACTATCAGAGCTTGCTTAAACAATCCTGTAAAATTTCGAGCTTTCGGCGCTTCGAGGGATAAAATTTTAAAGTTGGAAAGCCGGATGTTCCAAAGTAAAGAAAAATACAGAGATACACATTCTTTAACCTTGTTCAAAATTTTTAGCTATAATACCCGCATCATAAGAGAGAAAAGAGAGGCGTAATTTTTTGAATTTTTCACTAACTTTGAAAGTTACGTTAAGAAAATGAAATACGGGTTCTTTCTAGACAAATAGCGATCTTTCCATCGATATATCACATGACCGGAAAAAAAAATATTTTTTTTTTGAAACTTCCAAGCTTTCGGTTCCTTGAAGGCTCAATATAAAAGTTGGAAACCCGAATGTTGCAAACTAGAGAAATATACGGTGAACACGTTTTGATAACCTTGCTATAAATTTTTAGCTTGAAAAAAATATATTTTTCCCAGACTTTCGAACTTTCGACGCCCTCCGAGGGTCTAAATACAAAGTTGTAAGCTCGACTATAGTTTTCCTATAAAGCGGTCTTTATGTATATATTTGAGTTTCTTCAACTTTTTTTGTTTACATAAACATCCTTTTTTTTACTGGTTTTGGGCCCAAAGGGGAAGTCTATATATAATTTTTTAATCGTAATTTTTTGATTTTATGAAAAAGCTTCTGCGTTTTGTTTTATATTTTGAATTTCACTTTTAAAGGGTCATCTGGTGATGAATTATGAATTTTTAAGTGATTTCTGTGGTCGTTTTAAATTCCATATTACGAGGGAGGATCAATAAGTAAGTTACACTCGCGCGTGGTTTCTACCTAAATTAACGTACAGCCCCCCACTGAAAGAATGAAATCGGTATCTCGTCTTTTTCGTTAGCAGTGTCTGTTTTAAATGGAGCGCCGTGTGAATCGGTCGTCAAACATTGAGAGGCGAAGTGTAGTGCGGTTTTTCTGGGCAAAAAATCATAATTTCACTAAAATTCATCGACAAATATGTGAAGTGTATTGTGATAAAGCAATGTCGAGACCCATGGTGTCCAAATGGTGCTGTATGTTCCAGGAAGGACGAGATTATGTGGAAGATGAAGCGCGCAGCGGTCAGCCATCAACTTCGCACACAGATGCAAATGTTAAGCGGTCGAAACTCTCATTTTTTCGGATGGCCCATGTGTTCGGTCTGTTGAAAGCAGCCCTGGGAAGAGAGGGTTTCGCAAACAACGAAGAAGTGAAGAATTTCGTTATGAATTGTTTAGGCGAAGTTGGACACGGACGTTTTTCAAACAAGGCATCAAAAAATTGGTACCACCTTACGACAAGTGCTTAAATATTTTAGATGAGTACATCGAAAAATAGAGAAAAGATCTTAGATATCAAAAATATATTTACATTTTTTTTTTTTTTTCGCGAACTTACTTATTGATTGTCCTTCGTATAAATTCTTGACGGTTTTTTGAGTTTTTTGCTGCCCAGGGTAATCGATTAGTTTGAATTTATGGATTTTCTTAAAGAGAATTTTAATTGTAATTTATTATCCAATTTTGAAGCTTATAAGTCAAACCATTCGTGATTTATTGATTTTTTTTGATATTTTTGTCGTTTCTGAATCATCTTATTAGGGTTCCGCACATTATATGTACGGAATCCTAAAAAATCATCGAGTAAAGAATTTAATCGATTATTAATTTTAATCACCTTCATCTGTTTCTTACTAGCTGAACTCTTAAACGTACGTCGCAGAAGTCTGTTTATTTAAATTTTCGCTGAATGTTTATTTGAAAGGAATATCGAGCGATGATGTAAAACAGGTCTCTATTTTTTTTATTTATAACAACGAATTATCATAACCTTTTCTTGCCTCTGTTCATTTATATCGACTTTGCATTTTGCATTTTGTCTTTTAGTATTCATGTAGTTTCTTAATTTGTTGTTACATATATTTAACTTCGAATCATCATCTTCGTAAAACGTTTTTAGTAGATCCATTTAAAAATAAAAAAATAAAAATCTTCGCAATAATGCATGTAAATAGTTTATTTATACTCGTATTTCTAGTAATCTTATTCCGAATTATTTTAGTTCCATGCTACAGTCTTATTTTGATTTTCGCTTCTACAAAAAAAAAATAATAATAATAGTGACTGACAAACTCGATTCTTATTAACCCGCGTTTTATATTTACGTGTCGATATAAATATATTGATGAATAGTCAAGATATAATTTTAAAAACGAAAAATGAAATATAGTTTCATTCCTATCATATAGCAATCGTTCCGTCGGTCTTTTATAAGCCCGAAAAAAACAAAACCAACAAAATTAGGAGTTTTCGGCGTCCCGAGGGCATAACTTTGAAGCTGGAAACCCAGATGCTCTAAACCAGCGAAATACTCGGGTATTTATAACCTTGTTCAAAATTTTTAATGATAATAATCGCGTCATAAGAAGGTATTTCACGCTTTTTTCCAACTTCGAAAGTTCCGTTAAGGAAATGAATGTGGTTTCGTTTCCGACAAACAGTGATTTTTCTATCGATATATTACACGCCCGGAAGAAAAAATACTTTTTTCTAAAATTTGGAACTTTTGGCGTCCCGGAGGGTCTAAATATGAATTTGTAAGCTCAGCTATATTTTTACTGTAAAGCGCTCCTTTTTTGCACATGTTTGAGATATATTTTGGTTTTTTCAGTTCTTTCACTCGGGCTATTATTTACATAAATATCGTTTTTTTTGCTATTTTTTTCCGTGGAGGAGAAGGGGGTAAATATTTAGCGGTGATTTTTTTATTTTATGAAAGAGTTTTTGCATTTTATTTCATATTTTGAATTTCAATTTTAATCTAGTGACGAATTATGAATTTTTAAGTAATTCCCGAGGCCGTTTTAAATTTCGTATTATTTTTTTCTTAATGAGTTGTTGCGTTTTTTGCTGCCTAGACTAATCAATTATCTTGAAGTTATAGATTGTCTTAAAGAGAATTTTAATTGTAATTTTTGTTCTAATTTTGAAGTTTCGAAGTCAAACTGTTCGTGAGTTATTGAATTTTATTTGATATTTTTGTTGTTTCTGAACCGTCTTACTAGGATTCCCCGTATGTTGTATGTGTACGGAATCCTGAAAATAATTCAAAAGATTATTTTTCTGAAATTTAAATTCATGGATAGAGGAAGATCTTTGTGGATGAACCCTTTTCAAAATCAGTCTTATGTTTTTTCTACCGTATAACATTTTTTGTTTAATTAAAATAAAAATTAAAATGTAAAAGCATTACTTTCTTTAAAGTTTAAATTAATTAGAAGCCATTTTTTTTGCTTTTAAAAAGGCACTGTTAAAAAACGTTTATATAGCTTCGTAACTGAAGTATAGAAAATACACATTCAAAATGAATAAGTTTTGACAGAATAGTAATGCATACTTTTGCAACAATTAAGAACTGAAAAAAGAATTAAAATGTTTTCAGATATTTTAAATTTAAAGCGTAGCATGTAAAACAGTTTGGATATTAGATTAATTATTTATGTAAATAAAATATAGCATTACTGTTAAAATTTAAAACGTAAAAAGTTACGTATTTTAATCAACTTTTTAGTGGCGAAGCACAGATTATGGAACATCTGATGGAATGTAGACTAGCTTGGATTTGGTGTAACACTGATAGCATAACGAACGCGGACCATAAGGCCCTAAAGCTAGCAGAATATTGGTCCAAGAAGATTTGATGGTTCGGATTACAAAAATTTTTAATTAGATTGGCATATACTGCTGTTTTAAAGTTCACGAAAACAACTTTTTTATTAAAAAATAAAGTTAAACATGGTGCTCGTTAAATATGAAAATATTATTACTATTAGTATACCAAGTGACTGTTGCTTTGGGAACTCCATTAACTCTAACTTTCATCTGCAATAGGTCATTATCCTGAACAGCACAATCTTCCAATAATTTTACAAATGATGGAGCTTCCACTGAAATACATTACATATTACATAGGCACTTTTGCACAACAAACTTTTTAATTAAATGTAAAAGAATCGATAACAATAAATGTATATGCATGTAGTAATAGAAAAAAAAAAAAATAATATATATATTAGACTTAAGCCGTTTACTTTGCACTATATTTTATGGTGATGAATATAAAGAAGGGGGTACAAAATAAAATTTTAACATCACCGAAAAATTAAATAGATTATGACAAGCTCTCTACATCAAATTCGATTATAAGTTGAATAAGCCAAACGATTAAAAAAATTACTAATTTCATTTTCTCATTTTTTTGTCTCGATTTTACCCATTTAACCATTTTATCTCAATCAATATAAAATTAAATAAAGAAAAAGATATTTGTGGTAAAAAAAAAGAAACTTATGTATTAATGTTACTGATTTTTACGAATTCCTGTATTGATTCATTAGTTACTTAATACTAATGTGAACCGGTAGTTTTATACATTCGAACGTATTCTCGATATAATTTTTTCCCTTTTGTATTATTTACTTTATAATTCTAAGTTACCTACTCGATAGATCAATCTTGCTTGTCACATTTGCATACATTTGAATTAACAATAATTCAACATGTGCTTTCTTTAGTACCTGTTTTATTTTTCTTGTACACAATATATTTAAACAATAACATATTTACTAACTTGAAAAATATACAACGAAATGGTTAACATTTAAAAATTCAATTACTAAAAGATTATAAAAATTAATTATTTTTAAAATTTGAACATCTCCTTAAAATAATTTAATTTATAAACTCTCTAATGTTGATATTATGTAGCATGTATTCCTTTTTTTCATATTATAAAATACATTAAATTTTAAAATACGTATTAGATCAACCTAAAGTAAAAAAACTAAGTAATCAGTCAGGTGTGTAATACATTTTGAAAATTTATGTTCTTTCCATTGACTCCATACTATTTTTATAGTTATTACGTTACTATTTAAATAATGATCAAAAAATAAAATAAATCATTAGAAGATAAAATAATTTTGACGAATAATATTGTTTTTGAATGAATATTATCATTACTCCGGCGAATACGTAAATTAGGACTGTTTGATTAAATTATTTCTATATAAAATAATTATTTACCGTATAACTTTAAATTGGCTGAAGCAGACGCAGTTCCAAGATTGTTTTCCGCTGTTAATGTATATTCTCCTTGATCCGAAAGTTGAGCATCATCAATTGTTAATGTATGGCGAACGCTGTAGTCATCAATTTTTTCGCTATCTAATTTATAATTGCTGCTATTTAAATCTAAAGTCTTATTATTTAGTGTCCTAAACAGTTTAAACATAAACGTGAAATTTGTTAACATAGAGATTTAATTTATCAAATGAAGTACTTTAATGTACTGGAGATTTGGAAGGACAATGGTAATCTTTTAAACTTTGAATTTTCAATACGATTTCGGTGTGCAGAAGCTAAAGTTACAGAGATTTTAGGACTATTACTTTTTTAAATTTAACGGGGGTCTGTTTAAAATTCCATAAATAACACTCTTCATTTCTGATCTGGTGATTATCGAAGTGTTTGTTTCTTTTTTATTTATTTTTTAAACCTATGTCGATTCGCGGCTGGATGTAGGCATTCGAGTGAAATAAGTTGACCCGATTTTCCGTACTGGCTAGGCAAATTGGAAGACATGAGCGTTTATTATGCAGAATTAAATACTCTAAATAAGCAACTATTAATCCTCGCGATTCGTGTAGTCTGTGAAAAAAAATGTTTACACATATGACGACTATCGCTTCTTTTCTTATCGCGATAATTAAAAGATAAGAATTGAAGATATTGTACGATTTACGTTCCAACTAAGTAGTAGTTCAGTATGAAGAGTTATAAAGCATGAGCTTTGGAAGAATGTTGATCTTCAGTCAAATAGAAGAATGAAAAATTTTGCTTTGCTCACATAACGGAAAAAGATAAGTATTTGTAAACAAGTTAAAATTATAATGGACATTTAGGACGAATGTTTACCAACAAAATGAAGCGATCCTTCGTCTGCAGTCTTGTTTAATGCAGTCCTAGAAGAGATATATAAAGAATTAAATTGAGAAAATAAGGAAGCAATTATTAATAGGAAGTTCTTAACTCGGAATTTGCCAAAGGTGTAACAATAATTGCAGACAGTTGAAACGACCTGGATTCCATGTTAGAAGAAATAGATGGAAAAACAGGGATAGAACATTTGTTATGGCGAATTATAGTAATTCTTTACTCAAGTCAATAAGAGCTGAGAATAAGGAAATAAAAATTGCAAATAAAGTAATACATCTTTATAATAGAACGGCAAAAGGTTTTAATTAATGTCGGATTTTGAAAAGATCTTTAAAGACTCTTTCAAAAATTGTCCAAAAATTAAGATTCCAAATTCATTTACTACGCTAGCATGTAACTCAAAAATGAGGGCTTTAAAAAAATTTGAGTGGAACGAGATTTTAATAGTGCAAAATAAACTAAAAAGGTGTTAGAAGAAAAAATAAAATTTGAATTTTGTGGTTGAAGAGTAAATTAAATAACTTTGGGGAAAACAAAAAGTTAGAATGGTGGTGGATCAAATATATGGCAAGACCAAAAGAGAGAGCAGATGAGCCAATATGATGATAAATTAGTTTTGTTATTGGTAAAAGATATGATGGTAAAAGAAGTAAAAAACAGATGGACGGTGATATTGAAGGCTTTTTTTGAGTAGCTCAAGATCGATTTGAATGACTGCAATTGAGGTATGTTTGAATATAAACGCACTTAAAAAATCTTCTTCATGGAAGGAGATATATGGGCGACTCTGCCTTTGTCCTACATACATATATAGAGGTAATACTAGCATTAATTAAAAGCAATAGTATTAATGATAATTTACGTGTGTGTTCACGCAAAATTCCAAAATTAATTCTTGAATTACAAATTCCACTTTTATCTACATCCTCTTTCGTAAATTATTATTCTTAAAAAACCGAAAACATTAAAACGAATTAACATATACTCGTACATATATCTTTATGCATTGTACTAACCATGTAACAGTAGCTGTTGGTACGGCCTTAACAGTAACTTCAAATTTACATGGTGTAGAAGGAGTAACTACGATGTCTTGGAATGATTCGATTTCTGGTTTCATTACTATCGTTAAAGATGCCTACAAAGTATGCGAAAATATTAGTCTCGTCATAATTATACAGCGTAAAATTATTCCAAATTAAATATTAGTGACAGTGTGCACTTACACTGCATTCCGCTGTTTCAAATTTATTTTTAACCTTTAACTTGTAAGTGCCAGTATCGTTTAATTCTGCTCTTGGAATGGTCATCGTATACTGACATTCTTTCAAGTCTAGTTCAATTTCTTTAACGTCAACCGTTAATTCTGCATTAACATCTTTTTCATTTACTGTCCTATATAGAACAACGAAATAACATGACACGCTATATTACGTATTTTATTATTCATTATTATTGTTTAACAATAAAGATATAGACAATTCGTTGTATTTTTACGATTTCTCAACTAATTCTCTTGCATCGCATTGGGCTTTAAAACTCTCCCTTTTATGCTTAATATTAAATTTTTATTTTATTTTTTTGTCGCAAAATTGATAAAATTTATTAATTGTGAAAATTAAGTTCGTTTAGAGTCCAGTTTTTTGTTTTGTTTTTTTTTCTTGTTTTTTTCTTGAAATTTCATGCATTTATAAATTATGTGGAAAAAGTCATAAAATTTTTAATTGTAATTCTTCTTCTTCTTCTTCTTGAGCCGTCTTCGCTATCGAAGGTTGGCGTCCACATCTTTCACTACTTTGATCCATGTTTGCCGGTCTCGTGTCAGATGGAAAAGTCTTCCTGTCTCGGTAATAGCCATCCATTTTTGGATGTTGGAAATACTGCACACCCATTAGTATCCTTTTTAGTAACTTGTACTTCGGCCTTCGGCCCCCGCAAATTGTAATTCTTATAAATTCAAAATTTGTAGGTTTAAACTTATTATTTACAGAACTGCCAAGATTTTTGCATTTTGTCAGGTTCTAAGTATTTTTTTAAAACGATTTATTCTTAATTTTCCTACTATAAATAGAATTATACATAATCTGTTTTATCTATTAGTGACTAATAATCAAATCCGGGCATTACTTGCTTTATTTTTTGATTTTCTCTATTAATTTCCTTTTTTTAACGATCACTTTGTCTTTACTTTAAATTGTTAATTTTATACATCATTTATAACTTTAAATCAGTATTATTTTTACCACATGCAATTAGTAAAGCGTTTAAATTTACAATTAATCTTATAATAGCGCAAAAAACATTTTCCAGAATACCTTTTTTTTTCATGACACGTACACTTATATATTTGAAATTGCCAAAAAGGTCAGGGCGAATTTTTTATTAAACTTAAAATTTGTTGTAGAAAATACGGCATCCAAGAAAAGTTTTTTTTTTTTTTTGCGCGAGTCTATGTTGGATGATAGTTTTTTACAGTGTGTTCATTAAACAATAAAAAAAATGTCTATCAATTTGTTTTTGTTACAATATATATATATGCATATGTTGATTGCGAAAGATAAGTTTTGCCAAAATTCAACATGAAGAATTTTTGGTTTCTTTTAATTTAAAAAGAAAAATTACAGATCCGTAAAAACGGCCTTAAAATATTTTGCGAAAAAAACGAAAACGCACAACGGTTCCTCGTGAGATGTTAGGCTCTTTGAGCTAAACATGCTCATTGTAATATCTAGCAGATTATTTGTAGTTTTATATACAGCGTAGTTCAGTGAATGCTGCTTTAAAAACCAAATTAATGCCGTACTTTTCATAGTAATGCAGGATGCAATTACAAGCAATAACGAAAACTTCAGACGGAGTATTGGATGAAAGTAAAATTGCTATTATTCTATCTATAACAATAGCACTCAAATATTTACCAGTTGTATCTTGCAATGTAGAGAGGTTGTTTTTTATGCTCAAAGCTACTGCAACAGACGCGAGACATAATTTTGGTGTTCTCAAATTTAGGAAAAGTCCATATTATTGTTAAATGTGAGAATTTTTAAATTTAAATTTATAATTTAACGTATTTTTAATAAAAATTTATGTAATAGGCAAAAATTTAGTATGTCAATATAGATTTATAGATTTGAGGTGAAAATCATGAAAACAATCTATTATGAAGTTTTTAGTGCATATTTTATGGTTTCTTACTGCACATAAATTCGAGCCCTAATAATAATCTTCTACAAAGTTCATTCGATTGCATTTATTCATAAGTTTTATTTGAACTGCGACAGTTAACGAATATATTATACGGTTGTTTGAAAATAATTACAAACCATATTGCATCTGGGACAGGATCGGCAATATAAGTCGCTGACATGATCACTTTTTGATTTTTATTTATAACTGTATCTTTCAAAGGAACTTTCAGTTTCGGGCCTCGTAAGTTTTCCACATCTAGCAAAAATTTAATTAACAAATTATACAGAAAATGAAAATTGTAATATTAGTACAACTTTATTAGTATTGAAAATAAATAAGCAAATAAAATTATATTTAAATTTATATAACATTATATCATTTTGAATTATTTTTTCTCAGTATTTTTAAAAATATTTTATTATCACCGGTAAGAAGACAAAAACATGAGAAAAATTAGGGCCTCTGAAATATAATATATTCCAATAAATTCTTGACGCTGATGTTTTTGTTTTTTTTCCCCTCGGCAAATTTCAAGCAATATTTAAGATTAATAATCCGTTACATTTAAAATCCGTCTTAAAAAGTAGTGTCTAGGACATAATTATTCAAGGTAATTCAAACATGAAAAAAGAAAGATGTGAAAAAAATCGAATTTTTTAATAGTGAAATTCTTTGAAATAGATTTTTTATTTTCGACGGGAACTCAACTTCCGTTTTTGACTTAAGCTATTAATCCGTAGTGTTTTGTCTTCTTTCATCTTCTTTAATTGCCCCCGATTATTTGATATATTAATGGAAGAATATTCGATACATTCAGTTTTTTAAAAGAATGAAAAACTTCGGAACCTTAAGCAACATTTTTTTTTGGAAATTAATTTTCAAAGCATACCCATTAGTTTTTCACAGAAAAATCACGCGGATCTGAAAAACCCAAATTCTAATGAAATCTTTTTCATTGGGAAGTGGGTATTTAAAAGAAAAACTTGCGTAAAATTTATGGAAGAACTAAATCACAAAAAAACGTTTCCCTATTTGCTAATTTGCTATTTAAACATCAACTGATAATAAAGAGTAAATCCGTAACCTGTTTGTTAAAATTTATTAATTTTAAAGTAAATAAATTCCTTAATAAAAAAACAAAAATATATACAAGTATAAATTAATTTACTTTTCTAAATCAAAATAAGTACTTCAATTTAAAGAACATTTTCGGGTATAGTCCATCATCTGCTAACCTCACAGAGTACACTCAAACATTGCTTCTTTTGTTTCTGCATTATTGTACCACTTACTGTAAGTTGCACAGGTACATGATCAGAAGACAAATCGTTGTAGTTTTTTACTTCAACATAGTTTGCAGAGATATCTTTGGAAATGAAGTAGTCGATTAGATCTGGTATTTTCTCACTATCAGTAGGCCAGTATGTTGGTCTTCTTGATGAGTGGATTTCACATGAATAAACGTTTAGTGCTTTAATTTCAGTAGTGATCAAGCGAGATCCCTATATAGTATGTTTAGCACTAAAATCTCCTCCACATATAAAATGGTTGCCTAGTTGCTGAAAAATTTATTCAAAATTTTTCTTTTTGATAGCATGTGTCTTGGTGGACAGTAAGTTGCACAGATATTGAGTTCAGTATTGTCATTACTTACAGTTGTACCTCGAAAGTAATCCTTTTTAATACCTTGATTTAGATAGTGTTTAATGCTATCCTTAACTAGTATAGCAGAGCCAGCGTGGGCTTTGCCACTTGGATGATTCGCATTATATGTTGAATAACCATTAATCCTAAAATAGCTGTGGATTGTAAAGTGAGTTTTTCTGATATTAGTACAATATCAATATTTTTATGTTTAATAAAGATTTCTAATTCATCTCGTCGAGAAGCTAAGCCGTTGGCATTCCAAGTAATAATAATTAAAACTGGGTCAGTCATTTCATGTTCTTCGACCTAGTAATCATCGATCGTTGGTTGTTTTCCAATCAAACAATTCTTTTAGTCATTGTTTCTAGGTGGCCAATTACATCAGCAGTTGTAGCTTCCTTGTTTTTGTAGCTTGTTTGGCAGCTGACTTTCCTTGGGCGTTTGTTTTTAGTAACTATCGTAGCGGCTGCAAATGTTTTATTAGCAGTGGCTGATTTGGAGGCTTTAAAAGTTATTTTAGCTGAACACGTTCTACTGCTGTCATTTTAGGTTTCTGGGCAGCAGCTGCTTGGCTTTATAGATTGGACATCTTTTCTAGTTGGAAGTATGTTTTCCCCCACAGTTTGCACATTTACATGGTTCAGATTTGGGTTTTTGGCATCATGATTGTTACTACATTTAACACATTTAGCTTGCCTCGTGCAATAAGTTTTTGTATGTCCTAGATGCTGGAAATTTTCACACTGAGGAATTTCGTTTTTACTATTTATCATTTCTTATTTTAATTTCGCTTAGAGTAAAACGGTAGTCTAATGATATGTTAATTTTTTAGTTTTTCTAATTTTTCAGACGTTACTGATAATTAATTTTAATCCGTATTAATCATGACTTTTTTTTTTTTGCTTTAGGAATAGATAGTTTAACACATTTAACCTGCTAATATATATTGAAACTTTAAACTATTAACGAAAAGAAATGATTTGCAAAAGCCACGCCATCAACTGGAATTTATTTTTATTTTTTTCTTCCAGATCAATTTTAATTTTCAGCAATATACATGCAGATATATGCGTAACATAAACGTCTATAAAAGGAGCCAGGAAAAACATAATGCACGCAGTAAAATGCCGAACAATTATGATGAAAAATTTCACTTTTAATCATAAAAAATAAAGGAAAATGACTTATGTCGGGAAATTTTTTAGAAGTTAGGTATATATTTTAGGATAAACTTATCAAATTATATAATTACCAAATGATTCTCAATTTCGTAATTATATTGCCATATATGGGATTAAAATTCGAACACTATATGTATGACTTTTTAATAATTGTTTTTTTTTTCAACTAATCTTCACAACGTTTAATTGAAAGAGAAGAGATGAGATTTCTGTATAGTTAACGGTAAACGATTTCTTTACGGAATTATGTCACAGATGGTTTGAGTAATGTTCTACATAATCGATAACTGATTAAAACATTGGATATCGCAAAGTAATATCAGTTACATAAAATACGCGATACGCGAGTAAAATAAATGTCATAATGTAAATAAAATTGAAGTACTTGAAATATTTAACTGGGCCGACTTCGATATATCACCAATACTGTTTTCTAATTTAATAGTGTATGTTCCCGCATCCACGGACCTCAAATCCAACAACTCCAATTTATATAAATTACCATCCTGAGTCATATGTACCCTTTTTGATTCCCTTAATTCTTCGTCTTCGTGGTACCTTTTTTAAAAACAGAAAATAACTTTGTTTATGTCTTCAGTAATTAATTTATAATCGAAGAGCATAATTAAAAAAGAAAATGTTTAATTTAACTTGTTTAAAAATCAAATTGAACTGTATAGATAATCGAATAGAATAAAATTGTCGCCGGCGTATTCTACTGCCGCTGGAGTTAAAAGCTATTCGATCAACAGCGAGCGAAACGAATGACAACAACCCGGGGGAAACATCTTCGCAATCACGTCTTGTAGAATAGCAATCTTTCTTCAGCACATTCGGTACTGAGAACGCGCCAAGTAAATATCGTAATGTAAATTTGTCTTGGACCAGTCTCTCAATCCTGGACCTTTTGGGTAGCTTAATAGGTAAGGCTTAAGCATCGAGACTGTATTTTGCAAAAATACTATAATAAAGTGCGAGATAATTGGTAACAATTTTCCTAGCAATTCAGCTAGCATCTGGTATTTTAGTGTTCAGAATTAGAATGAAAAATGTATACCGGGCATGCAGTCAAGGAGCACCAGTTGCTGTTAGTGCAAAAAAAAAAAAAAACAATTGGGAATAGCAAATTTCGCGAAGAATAAAATTAAATCTGTTTGGCAGAACGTTTGTGGGATGCTGCAGATTGGATTATGTACTGTGTAGTCAAAAACAGAAATTTTCCAAATGTAAGTACGTGGCTGTCAAAACAATACATTATTGAAATTCTCGTGTATATCAGCTGAAAATAGAGCTCTCGAGTAGGGACGATAACAATAGAAACTAATTGGAAAAAGGAAGACAGTACGCAAAAATAGAGATTATAAAGTTGAAGGAAGTTCGTTTAAATCGTATATAGGATTACTTATTACAAGAACAAACATTATGAACTTCAAAGACGTACGGAACAGAATGAAACAAGGTTTCCAGACAAGAAAATAAAATCAATCGCATGAGAATATGAAAAGAAGAGCTGCGATAAGATAGAGTGGCTAAATTAAAATGGACAACGTCTGAAACTTGAAGTGGGTAATATTGAAGATAAGACAGTATTATTAAATGAAGAACTACATGAACAAACGAAGTCGGTCGAGTATTTAAATCATAGCAAAAATTAGAGCACGCACAGAGACAGAAGTAATAAGATAAACGACCGATTTCATATAAAAAAATTTCGAGACCTCGAAGATGACCAAAAAAAAAACCGATGCAAATGAACGTGCGTATTCGGAGCTTTTTGAAAAAGGCCAGGTTTCAAAATGCGAAAACTACATAGAATAATTTATATCGACTAGACGTGACGGCAAAATTATGTTCGAAATTTTAAATAGTGGTTCTAATTTGAAGAACAGAAATGAATTGCTAGAGAAAAATTATCGAAAAAGTTTGCAGATATTATGTTTTATTGTTTACAGTTTCGTCAATTACTTGAAGGGGCTTTCTTGATAATGCCATCTAGGAGAAGTCCTGATCAATGACAAATATATTAATATTATTAGGAATATATTTACAGCTCCGCTACAATGCGAATAAGTCTATGGAACAAAACGGAAAAAATCTCAGTAAAACGAGGAGTTAGACAAGGTGACACTATTTCCCCGAAATTACTTATCTGCGCATTGGAATCCGTATTCAAAAATTTAAATTGGAATACGGCAGGTATCAAAATAGACGGCGAATATCTAAATCATCTCGGATTCGCAGATGACATAGCATTGGTGAGCACAAACGCAGAAGAACTACATATATATACGATGATAACAGACCTGAATCTATATTTTAACAAAACAGGATTAAAAATAAACCTAGACAAAACATAAATAATGACAAACAGCCAAAAACGAATAAGAATAACAATAAATTCGGAAGAAATAGAACAGGCGGATAGTTACATTTATTTAGTTCAGAAAATCGCGACGAATAAAAAGAACATAATGAAAGCGGAAATAACGAGGAGAATATCACTGTCGTGGGTTGTGAAAATTAAGCAGTGTATTCCGGAATTAACAAATACCGATTAACTTGAAAAGGAAATTGTATAACCAATGCATACTTCCGGTCCTGATATACAGTTCGGAAACGTGGCCGTTCACAAAAACCGGTATAAAAAGGATTAGAAAACTCCAAACTGCGCATGAAAGGAAAATGCTGAATATAAGGCAGACGGATCGTATTCGTTATACATGGATACGCGAACAAACAGGGCTAGACGACACAGTGGAACAGATGGCCAAAATGAAATGGAGTTGGGCTGGTCACGTAGCTAGAAGAAACGATAATAGATGGTCGAAGCGTGTCTTGCAATGGTGGCCAATAGGCAAAAAAAGAAACCAATGAAGACCAATGACGCGTTGGCAGGATGATATAGTAAAGGTAGCTGGAAAGAACTGAATGAGGAATGCGCAGAACAGAAGTGGATGGAAAATATTGCGAAAAGCCTTCATCCAGGAGTGGATTGACGAAGGCATATCGTGATCGTGATATGTTTAAAATGTCATTTATTTGTGAATACAGATTGAAAAGTTCGGGTAGTAAATTATAACATCCGCTAACTGCAAAGGACGGTTTCATTTATATTATACAAATATATTGAGAACGCAGATTACAGCATTAAACTTTTCATAAAAAAAAAAAACAAAAAAAAACAAACTTATTACTTAAACCGGTTCATTACAAATGTTATAGTACGCGTGCAAAATTGCAAAATTTTGTCCTGCAGCTCGGAACAAATTTTCGTATGTTTTTTATTTCGCGGCTAAATTCGCGTTACTTTGTAGTAAACGTGTTTCTCTACTTAAAATACGTACCAGCTGGCTGTCGGCGTCGGAACACCAGATCCGACAACATCACAGGTTACCGATAACGTTTCGTACGTACTCAAATCGTTGTCTAAACCGGATATAATTCTCGGATACTCTAAAAGCATACAACGAACCAGCATGTAATGCACAGTACAAAACCGGGTAAAACGAATGTTTTATTTCAAAAATGTTCTTAATAAAAAACAAAAAAAAACAAACAAGTATACGTACAGGTAAATGGGCGCGGATTTCTTCCTTAGGCGGAGGATTTCTGAAAAAGTTTAAAAAGCTCGAAAAGAGGCTAGGGTAAAATATCGGAGAAATCACAATTGCGAGCTAAACAAAATACAACTGTTGCCGGCCGGTTACTTACCGCGTTTGCAAATCGTTCCTTGTTCGCAGTTAATTC
The DNA here is from genome assembly GCA_039619475.1 of Icerya purchasi. Lineage (NCBI taxonomy): Eukaryota > Metazoa > Arthropoda > Insecta > Hemiptera > Monophlebidae > Icerya > Icerya purchasi. Next base: position 171,411,366 of record CM077116.1, on the reverse strand, counting down.
GTTACAAACGGGAACCCGATATACTGAAATGCCGAACATTTACACGCACACACAGTGTTAGTAAAACGTCTCACGGAAAACACGATAAAAGTCAATTATTTTGTTAGAGCGGAGTGTCGTAGAGTTTATGACATGCAGTTGCTGTAGCAGCGTCTAAATTTATATCGCGATATGAAACACGATCCATTATTCCAAATCATTTGAACGACGCTGACCTCGAAAAAAAAATTAATAAACAACTCAATTAAAACAATTAGAATAATAATGTAAAAAAAAAATTTAAAAATTCGGTTAATATATAAGATAATAAACGGATATTCGATGTATGAAATGTACGTTGGTCTGTTTTAATATTAGGTATCGCTGTAGTTAGGATTTTGAAGACAAAAAAAAAAAAAAAAAAAAATGATGATTACGATCCCAATTTTGTTTCGCCGATATCGGTTAAAAGCTACGTCGTTGACGCTGTGAAGCGGATAAATATTCTTATTCGTCACATGATGATATATTAAGCACTTTTTTTTTGTTCTTTTTTTTTTTTTGGAAATAAAGAACTTTTTCCGAATACATCCCCTAAAGCGCCAATTCGCTATTCTACGCAGGTTTGCTGTCCTTCGAACTCTCGGAAAAGCTTCTGTCTCGTTTCAGTTTCCTTGTTATTTCTCTTACGCATTTTCGCGGAGTAAAAATGCAGAAAAATTCCCAGAGCGTTTCATTTTTAAAATTTTCCGACCTCCCTTTGAATTCAAATAAAAATACACTATTTTAAAATCTTCGAACGTGAGGAATTTTGTTTAAGCGTTTAATATGTTTAATATTTAAAAGATAAAAACAAGTAAGGCTTGCAATGTTACTAATAAAATTTTGGTATACATATGCGCATATAAAAGTGGCGATAATTTTCTATCGACTTACATTTCCTCTATTAGATGTCGCTGAAATAATTATTAATCGGTAATTTAAACGTTCAGGTAGTCTCGTGTTTTAGAAGTAGTCAGTATAATTTTAAGAAGAAATATTTGTTAACGATTATTGCTTACAAATTTTATTGCTTACAAATTTTATTGCACGAATTAAATCGGAAATTTATCCGGTTTATTCTGTTTTCAAATATGATAAATGCGATTCGCAAATATTAACTTCAATCAAATAAATGCGGGATTACAACCTTCTCAAAAACGGGTAGTCGTAAAAAGTCGAAATTTCGGACTCGGGATTGTTAAAACATTTATTTATGACTCACTCTCGTTTTAGCGTTTAATAGTTGTACAAGTCACATGCTGCCCATATCAGTTTTTAATTCTTTTTTAGCAAGTTGTTGTCCTGGAAGCATTAAAAATTAATGCTAAACTGATTGAAAACGTTAGTTTTTAACATTTTTTATTTTAAACGGAAAAGAAAATAATATAATTGAGAATCCGATTGACGAATCGAGGTGGATGAGTGAGAAGCAATTCGAGCCTGAAGCAAGGAACTGTACAACTCTAATCCCTAGGGACATAATGGAGAGAACAAAAAAAAAAAAAAAAAAAAGGCAAAAGATAAATAATCTAGACAAAGTAGAATACGGTGGCCGAAATTAAGTGTTCACAGACGCTAAAAATTCTATTTCTCAATTTTTTTTGTTATTTCATACTGAGTGAACAATAAGCAAGAACGTTTTGTTTTAATGGTGTAAAAGAAATACGCTTGTTAGAGTTTTCAGTCTGCAGTCTCATTACCAGAGATATACCAGAATGACTGTGGACCCATTCGAAGACGGACATATATATCGAAAAGATTTGTGTAAATGGGGGTGTGCAAGAAACATAAGAGAATTAAGATTACTTTTAGAATCCGAAACAAGAACTATACGAATTGTAGGTAAATTATAAAGCAAAGCAGTAAGATTTTCCTATTTTCCGCAATCGTTACATTCGGTTTTCGTGTTTTCTAAAATCGAATAAAAATTGGACCGAATAAAATCGAAGCAATCGCGACATTTGAAAATTGTTCGATAAAAACCCGATATTTCGTTAATCGAGGCTTCCACGCGCACAGAAACATTAAAAAAAAAAAAAACCAACTCAATAACTGTTATTTAATAGCAAAATAACCGAGTGTCGGAATCGTGGGAAAAATTACTTTTCATAAAACAGTTCAAGGAAAAATACTCTCGTGTTTAATGAAAAGTTAGATCATTCGTTAGATTATTTATAAATGACGTGTATGTTTTAATGAAAAATTCGTGTTATTTTCGCTTTTTGATTTAAAATCATAATTTAATTGTTTAAATGATTTTAATAAAGAAAAAAAAAAAAAATGGCAAGCAAGAAATAAATGCCCGTTAAATGCCGCCGATATTTGTAAATGGAAAAGAAGCCGATTAATGCGTTTAATTAATTTCCAACGCGTACCTTTAGTCCGCGATATCTCATCCTCATCCGGCAATAATGATGCTTTACTTCGTTCGATTTCATTCGTAACTGTAGCGGTTGGTACCGGCTGTTTAGCTTTCAGCAATGCTCCATCGTCGGCGACTTGCCCTTGGTTCTGTCCGGATGCGGCATCAACGTTTGCGGCGGAAGTTGTTCTATTTTTTAAATCGTGCGCATTTCGCTGCTGTTCATCATCAGCTTCTCGTTTGTTCGTTCGTTGTTGAACTGGTTCGGTCTTTTGGTCGTTCTCGTTCGACTCCTTTGTACCATCGTTCTGAATGTTGTTTTCCTTTTCCGGTTTTTTTGAATCCGTTAATAAGCTTTCCCCATCACGCGATCGCGTTTCGAGGCTTTCTGAGTCAGTTAGTTTTCTATTCGCCGAGTGTGAAATAACGTTTTCGGTCGAATTCGGTTTTTCAGCGGTCGATTCTGCAAACGAGCCCTTTTGATCGGAAAGCAATGCTGGTTTCTTGGCATCTGGAATTTCAGACAAACCTCCGGTGGTACTCTTTTTAAATTCCGGCTTTTCGTTAGTCGATTCGGCCAGCGAATTGTTCCGATCTATCGGAGACGTTATCGATTCTTGTTTAATTTTCTCGTCCACTTGTTGTTCAGGAATGTTCTTTATACTTTCAGCTGATTTCGGGTTTTCTTCAGCTACCGACAAACTCGCCCCGTCGGCCATCGTGTTATTCGACTGTTTAGGTTTATCGTGCGATTTCGAGTCTACTATCCCACGAACAACTTCGATGGTTTCCGGTTTCCCGTGTAAATCATCGACGGACTCTTTCGAAGAAATCAAAGGTTGTTGTTTTTCTCCCGGTCGACTAAACTTTTCCCCGTCATCGAATAGGTTTTCTTCTGACAATCGTTTACGATTCGTAGTATCTTTCGAATTATTCTCCGGTGAACCATCTTCTTGCGACGGTGCGTCGGACAATTGGCGTTTTGGTTTGGTCTCCGCGTCACTTACTGTCCCTCGACTAGCATTTTTCGATAATAATTCTAAATCTTCTTTTATCGACGGTTCTCCCTCGCTCGTTGTGAGCTTAGATTCCGTAGAATCCGCGTTTGACGACAACAATGGTTTACTGTTCGAAATTCGTTCTGAATCGTTCGCCGTTTTCCGATTAATATTGTCTTTCAATGTTGCGGCTAAATCTTCTAGATCTTCCGGTATTTCGACGCCTATAATTCGTTTCGGTTTTATAGAATTCGCGTAGGATGATCGTCTGTTTGTAGTAATCGGTTCTGCGTCAGTTAGCGCTGCTGTTCGATCAACGTCGTCATTCGGTGAAGATTTTAAACGTTCCTTTTTCGTCGAATCATCCGGTGGTGAACCGTATGATTCCGGTTTTTGTTTAACAAAATCGGCGTACGATGATCGCCTACTGGAATCGGTGTACGAAGATCGTCTGCTGGAGACTGGTTCTAAATCCTTTTCCGGTTTTCGATTGACGTCGTTCGACGATAATAATTTTTCATCTTTCGATACTGCAGGATGGAAATATTCCGGTATATCGTCGGTTATAGACCGTTTCGGTTTTAGAGAATCCAGGTAGGATGATCGTCTACTTGTATTCGCGTAAGAAGATCGCCTACTTGAAACTGGTTCATCATCAATCGGTGCTGTTGTTCGATTAGCGTCGTCATTCGGTGATGATTTTCCATCTTTTAAAAGTTCCTTTTTCGTCGAATCATCCGGTAAACGGTATGTTTCCGATTTTTGTTTAATAGAATCGGCGTACGACGATCGTCTACTGGAATCGGCGTACGATGATCGTCTACTTGAATCGACATACGACGATCGTTTACCACCGGCATCCGCGTATGACGAACGTCTGCTAGAAATTCGTTCTAAATCGTTTTCCGTCTTTCGATTAACGTCAGTCGACGATAGTCGTTTCTCATCTTTCAATTCTACGGTAGAATTCTCGGGCACCTGACTATTTTCCGTCCGTTCCGGTATGATAGAATTCGCGTAGGACGATCGCCTTCTATTCGTAATCGGTTCTACATCATTTCCAGCCTTCCGATTATTATCACTCGGAGACGACGATTTTGCATCATTTAAATCTTTTTTTAGCGCGAAATCTTCAAGCTCTCGGGTTTTCCGTTTTGATTCGACCGAATCAACGTACGATGTTCGTCTGCTCGAATCCGCGTACGACGGTCGCCTGCTCGAATCCGCGTACGACGGTCGTCTACTCGACGGCGATTCCATGTCGTTACGGTCTTTTAGATTGATATCATCCGACTGTAGTTCTACGCTTTGCTTTTTTATCGAACTCGTCGACGCCGTAGAAACTTCCCCACACTTATCGACCGTTGTACGCGTCGGTTTCGTCGAATCCGCGTACGATGATCTTCTGCTGGAAATCGATTTCGATTCTTCGTCCGTCGTTTTTTCTTGTTCTTCACCTATCGAATATTTCTTCCGTGTGTCATGCTTGTCGAACGATTTATCCTTTTTTGATGAACTGTCCTCCTCCGCATCAGTTTTAACAAACGATTTTTTATCGATAGAAATTTCATTTCGATTCGTATCGATGCTTAATCCTTCATCTACCGAACTAAATCGTGAGCTATATCTGCCGGAGTGTTTGCCGTCGACAGACTCGACGGGACCGTTCTGCTCGGAGTTTTCGATGTCCGTAGCTGTCGGTAATCGTTGTTCGACCGATAACGAATTTCTTCTTCCATCTAAGGAATTCTTGGTCTCCACCTTTTCAAGTATTTCCCCTAAAATACTGCGTTGTTTTTGAACCCGTTTCAACAGCTCGTTCACCGCATCGTCTTCAACTTCCTCTATTTCGGTTAGTCGAGATTTCTTATTCTCGATGTCGATTGAAATAACACTTTCGTCGTCGCGCTTTCCTGTCACTTTACGGTCGTTTTCAGTTTTTCCGCCTACTGTATTTTCCTCCTCCAATTCTAAATTCAGTTCTTCCGATGCTTCCGAGAAGCCGCTAAAGCGTCTGCCTTTCTGTTTTCCGCTATACGAGATGGTTTCTTCGTATTTATTACTGCTCCCTCCGACGCGGTGATCGTCTTCCGAGAAATTCTCTTCTTCAGAGACCGATACGATAGACACACCTCGACTTACGTTAATTTTAATATAGTATTCATTCTCAGGCGGCTCTTCGATTATGCCGAAGCTGCTCGGCCTCAGGCTAGCTGTCGCGTCAAATTCGCCGTCCTTCAGTTCGAAGACTGCGAAACCGTCCGGTGAAGCGGGAGAATCATTTTCGATCGTCGCCGTGTGTTTAACGTGCGTTTCTTCTTTGTCTGCAATGTGTTTCGATTTTAGTGTTTCAGACACGCTTTGAGTAATTTTATTGCACTGACCGCACGAACAAAATAACAGTCGCTTTTGAAAAAATAACGCTATTTAAAAAATCGTAATAGCGAGAAATCAGCTAAGCGAATAGAATGTGGCTAGCGAAGATGACGTGATCATATTCGCCCCCTATTATATCACAAATTAATTCGCATCACATGGCGTAGTATGTGGAAAGAAAAAAGACAAACGATACGGAGAACATTGGGAGCTTAAGGCAAAAAAATTAGACGAGAACGAATACATCAGATTTTTTGGAATATTGACTGTTTTTAATTCTTTTTACCGCGTCAAATTTGTAAGTTTATACACCGATATGCACGAACTGAGCATGAAGATGCCACTTATTTTCAGGTTTTTAAAGATCGGTCGCAACTTTTCGTTAATAAAAATAAATAAATGAATGAAAAATCTTTAATACGGTTTTTATTCAAAAATTACTTTTCAGTGGTCAGTTTTTTGATCATTTGTAATTCCCATTGTCAAAAGAATACTTTTCATATTTACTGTTAGAAAAAAAATGTTACCGAAAATGTGTAGCAGCAGCGCGCATTATTATAAGTAGTGGCGAACAAGATGAGATACTTACAAATTGTGGACGATACGTTCTCTTCGGAAAAAGTTTCTTTGCGGCTTGATGATATTTTTACCTTCAAATTATCGCCAGAAACATTTTCGACGTTGCTGTGACGGTTTACGTTGTATATTGTTTCCGATAATTCTTCTGCATGCGCAATATTATCATGTAATGATGCGAAATGAATAATATTATACCATAAACAATTATAATAAGGGAAAATTATTTTCTACCCGAATAACTTCTATTTACATTATTACGCCCTAAATTTTTTTCGCTTCAAATATTAAAAATTTATTTAATTTTACAATTGAAACTGGCAAATTTCATAAATAAAAAGAGACGAATTAATGGAAAGTACGTGAAAGTCTACATATATAACTCTGTTAATATTAAGTTGTGCGCAATATCGATGTAGTTGAATAATTTTTTTACGATACTTCTGTTATAGGTACGTTAAAAAAATGTATTATAAGAATTTTATTCTATTAATGCGAAGTAGAGGACTATTAACCGTACAATTTTTGCTTCGATTAAAATATAAAAGAATCGAATACGAAAGTACAGAAGATTTCGTGCTTTTTTATTACTTTAACATTATTTTTATTTTTTTTTTGGAATAAAAATATTTATAAAAAAAACGTCTTCAGACAGAAGCTTTTTAGTATTTTCGCCGTCCTTTTTGTTCCCAATAGGCACCCCTAAAACTTTATTTTTGCCATTTCCTGTTCGACTAAATAATTTCAAATTTTTTAGTTATTTTTACCATTTTTTTCTATTGCATTAAATTTAATGCTATTTCCTTGTCTTTTTTTTTTTTTCAATATTAAGATTCATTCTCCAAACTGTGGTATTCGTTTCGTTTAATCAACATCATTTTTAATCCGCATAATATACTGGCTACGCAGAGAGCGACATCTGATCGGAACGCGTTTTTTTTTTTTTAAATATTTTCCTATTGACATCATATTTTTAAAAAAATAAAAACCACTAACTTACAGAGATATTTCTAAATGTTTAGCGTTTTATAAAGTTACTTTTTTAAACGTTAAAAAACATTTTAATTCATAGTTGCATAAACATTTTTCATTTTATTCATAAACACTATAATCTTTCAAGCAGAGCTACGCTCCGGTCCTCAGCATACAATATATATAGCAGATTAGCTTATCATTGGGACATAATATGGAAATTATAATTCAAAAATAAAAAGGAAGTCACTTAAAATTATTATAAAATTCTCTCAAAAGAACGAAAATAGACTACAGACCTATTGGGTGACGAATAATCTGATAGTACGTGAGCGCGTGCTGTGAAGGTATGATGCGCAAACCGATTTAAGTTATAAATTAGAATATTAACAAATTTTGCAGTAGCACCCTCGGCGCTGTTTTTGCCTAACTAAATACTGTACATATACACGCATATGAGTATGCATATTACACGTGTATATCTTATTTCAAGTTTCTAAAGGGAAATGGAGTCTTTCATTTAAATCCGAGGGTTAAATTATAATTTTTTTCGCGACGCAGTGTCGAATATTTCTAATTTTTATAACAGATTCAGAGTTCGTTTCTAAAATATGTCCCTTTTTTAGGTCAAGATTATAATTCCAAGTACCTTACTATGTTTACCGAAATTTAAAGTCGTTATAATTTTAATGACTATCTTACTGCGGCTATTAGAATAGCCGAATATTTCTGCTGTTAAGAATCTGTTTCTTTCGCTTTCGCTTTATCATGAATAATCACTGTGAAATCTTTAACTATTTTATATTACTAGTTTTTAAAACACCGAATGCGCCACTAATTTAATTAACATCTTGAAGTTAAACAGAACTGTGTGCAACTGGTTTCACTGTTATATATTAGGTGATAACATATGGTTCTATTTAGATGAAAATTTCACGTTTTTAATTAATAGGTTTACAACTTGTAAATTAACGTATTCTCACGGAGAGCTATTATGAAAAAAAAAAAAAACAAAAAAAAACTATCTACATATGTACAAGTGCTGTGTTTTTGAGTGTACTCACCTTTTGGAATGTCTGTCGTCTTTTCGCTTAATGCAGTCCAGTTTTTTTTAGTTGGAGGTTTAGTGGAAACAAAGTTTTGCTCGTCTTCAGCTAATTTACTTGATTTAGTATCTATAATGACGCATCGACAAGTATACCGATTTTAATAAAAATGCAAATAGTTACGTTTTGTTTTCTCAAACACATTGCGATTGAAATAAAAATAAAAAAACAATTAAATCTAATATCGGCTTTGAAGTTAATGATTTTTCTGCTAAAAAATTTCGAAAGGTAACTTATTATTTTTATATTTGTTATTTTCGTATTTATTTGACTTACCGAGCTTAATTTATAAGTACATATCACGTTACACGTACTTTAATTTTATCAGTATATATTAACAACAAAAGATTTCCCCGTCCTTTTTTTCTTATACATAATTATAATCAAAAAAAATAAACTTAATTATATACTTTGCCTTGTGTTTATAATAAAGAAAAATTAAATATAAATATAAGTAATGAAATACAATTCTATCTCTTGTCTCCTCTTTGTTCTCGTCCCGTTCCATTCTGATAGACTTTATACGGGTTCCTAGCCATTCCAATGTTGAGGGCAATGACTCAGCTGACTCTTTAGCTTGCTCAACCGCCCGCATTGGTCCGTTCCTCGACTCTTTCCCTTCTTCAGACATTCGTTCTCTATCACGCTCTAATCATTTTGGTTGGACATGTATCCATCTTTATTCTCTAATCATTATTCATACTATCGTTTTATTCAATCGGTTCCTCGTTTCCTGTCTTGGTTTCATTCTATTCCTGTCTGTCGTCGTTCCACTGTTGTTTCCTTAATTAGACTCAGAATCAATCATTCTCTACTTCCCTCTTCTCGCTTCCGATTCGCTTTGTCCCCTTCTCCTTTCTGCTCTCTTCACGCTTCTGAGCCTTCTTGTATTTGTGACACTCAAATCATATCCTTTTCGAATGTTCTGCACTCTCTAACGAACGCTTCTTTCTTTACGCCCTACTTTTGGTTTTGGGTCTTCCTACTCCCTTTAACGCTACCTATATCCTTTCCTTCCCATTGCCTTCAGTTATTCCGTTGCTGCTGTCCTTTGTTTTTTCCATTTTTGACCGCCTGGTTTTTTAGTTCTATCTCTTAATTTTTCACGTTGTTAGGTCAAGGCCGCTGGCGCGCCCACGGTAGGGAAAAATAAAAAAAAAAATAAAAAATGCAAATATATTTTTTTAAGCCGACGATAAACTTTTGAACATAACAATGATGAAAATAAATTAATATACGGAAAGTATAGAATGAGAAATATCACTGAATAGGAGATAACTTACATTTAGGGGGAAAAAAAATGAAACAGAATAATATTGTTACAAAAAAAAACAGTACCAGCCAGAAAAGTGACCTATTAATGTCACTTATAATCATTTTTAAAAGAAGAGTAAAAAAAAAAAAAAAAAAATCAGTAGAATATTTTAAAATATACTACACAATTCGACATTTATAAATAATCAGAAAAAGTGAGCATACCTTTAAACTCTTCATCGACTTCAGCATCCCAAGTGTATGATTTATGGCTCTTTTTCATTTCTGCTATGTCTGGATTACTATCTATAACGCAAAAAATTTGTACTAATAACAGTTGGCGAAGATTTTTTTATTTTTATTTTATATGACTAATTAAATATAAATCGCTTGTAACTCTTTAATAACTGATTAAATGCACGGATTATAGTTTTAGCAGAGAAGCAAAAAGAAAAATGTCCACTTTAGATTCGAATTATTTCGCCGATATGCATAGATTCTTAATAAATTGTTTTTCTTTGATTTTATTTTAAGTAACCAACTGTAATCAACCTTACGATCGGATTAATTGGCGTTATGCTGCCCGACACGTAATAGTTAACGAAATTCAGAAAAACATAATACGTAAAATACTATAAAATTCTTACGCACTCATGCTGATGATCAAAGAATGAAATGTGATATAAACTAAAAAAAAAGAAAACTGCTAAAGATGTTAATTAAAAATAATAGGGAAGCGTGGACATTAACCACGAAATTCATCATAAAATGGAATATTTAAGGGAATCGGTGTATATATTCACGAAAGAATTATATTAATAACAATATCGGAAATAGAAAACTACTACAAGATTAAGCTTAGAATTTAATGATTTTAAACGAACGGGCCTTTGTAGATCCGCAGTGGTTCGTATTGGCACAGCACTGCTCATATTATTTATTTCGATTTGATATTCTCAAAATACGTTGTAAAAATTTAAATAAATTTACTTTACAAGTAGAAAAAGATATTAAATTTTTCTTAAAAAACAAAATAAAATTATAAAGGTATTATTTTATATACGGTTCATTCTGTTGCAAGCAGCATGCAATACCGGAATTAATTAAACTGCTCCGCGTATTCGCAACAGCGAATTTTGTCTTTTCTTTTATAAGTATGAGATCACCTTATTATTATTATTTTTTTTTTTTTTTTTTTTTTAAGGGGGCACTAATCAAAGGAGAACTACAGATATTAATGAAAAAAAGGAAAAGAAAAATGATTAGATTTTATATGTAATATACACAAAAGTAGAAAAATAAAAGTTAAAACAGGAGTGCGAGAGATTGTTTACTGTCGTTATTTCTATTACACTTAACCAGTTACACTATTGAAGTTTTAGAACGATAGGACCATAAATAGCTGCTAATTTTGTTTACATACAATAGGGAAAAAATTACAAAAGGCATAAAAGTGGTCGACGAAGTAACAAAAGAAAAAAAAAAATTGATTGAAAATTGATTGAAATGTAAGAGAATTTTTTGGTTTTAAAATTAAACATTTTAAATAATTTGTGTGAATCATTTTTACAGTTTTTATTATTTGATCGAAAAGGTGTTTCGACGTAAAAAGAAGAAATTACCGTAAAAAATTGAAAAAAAAAAAACAAACAAAAAAACAAACAATTGAGAAATCAATATAAGTTAATTAAATGGATCTCACATTTATTTAAGGTCTTCGCGGAAATCTATATTATTAAATAGATTAATTCATTTGTGGCATACTTTATGTTCCAAAAAATTCTTAAAAAAAATATAATAAAAATGCACTGAAAAATAAAACAATTATTTAGTAAAAAACAATATATTTCCCGGTAAAATATACATATCTTTATGATAATTCTTAAATAACCTCAAGTCGGCACTAAATTTAAACTGCAATAATAATTGGAAACAATTTAATGAGCTTAACAACACAATCATTCGTTTATCACTCTGAAATACATTACTTTTTATCGAATAATTGTTTTTTTTATTTTTTAGCGCATTTTTATTAAATTTTTAGAGTAAATCTTGAAGTCGGTTTTTTTTTTTTTTTTTTAACGATTTATTTCATAATTCTTAATGATATATTTTTGAGTGATATAGATCAAATCATGTATTTAGGTATTGGTTCAGGAGTAATGTTCAAATTCTGTTAGTAATGAACTTGTAATGATCACACTTTGAGTGTATCAAATTCATTATCTTTATTCCAATATACATTTTCATATAAAACTAACGTTGGTAATACTTAAAGCCATACGCATTCATCGCCTCTTTAATCTTAAAATCTCTACTTTTAATTTTATAATTTTAGGGATCCGCAATGATTGCTCGATCAATACTGGCTGATACTCATCGGTACTAATATGGGGCCACCACTGATCGAATAATTTCTAAAAAATAAAGAATCATTCGAATCACTTCCCGCACGGTCAAAAATTGTATGCAGTAAAGGCCTAATATTTCCGCCGGTGTAATAATGAGTTGTAAATGGCGTTTGGGAAATTTCAAATTCGTTTCTTTATTTGAATATACAATTCCATAATACGTACTTCTTCTCGTGCTATTCGATTATTCGGGTATTACTTAATCGCCCTGCATGGATTAGACTATCTGATGAAATAAGTCCCGGTCCCTTGTTATTCTGAATAAATTCTTTGCTCTCTTAATTTCGGTCCACTTTTTTTTTACATTTCCCAGCCAAGAGGTTTTTCTTCTTCGCGGATTTCTCCATTCCTCTGCCGTACCCTTTATTATTATCCGTAATAGTTAGTATTTTGCACCTATCATAAGGTGTCTGAAAATATTTGTCTTCCGTTTTTCTATTATTGTCATTAATGACGGTTTTCATTAGTTTTTTAACACTTCTTCATTTTTCATCTTCTTCGTTCACGGTGTGTTTTCCACACTCTTCGGTAATACCGCAATTCGAACAACGAGATACGCTGCTTTAATTTTTCTTTACTGCTCACGTCTCGCATCCGTGTCACAGAAGCACTTCCATAACATAACATTGATAATATATTAGGTGAATTGCGTTTTTTATATTAATAAAAAAAATTTCTTAAGAAACTCCCGTTTTATCAACCTAGAAGGTTTACACGTTCTTCGCGTGTTGTTTCCTCTTTTTTTTCTTTTGTTTTTTTTTTTTTTATACATTGCGTCTTCTGTTCATTCGAATGTGCGCCGGTGAGTGGTAGTACTATGTAAGTACCAATGAATATCGTAGAACACAGACCGAATGATCGTCAAATAATATGAAAAAATCGGGCCCCTTTAGAAAAGTTTTAGTAATATAACAAACGTGATCGATTTAAGGGATATTATCAATTTATCAAGGACACGTAGGTAGGAAAAAAAGCTAATTTTTAATACCACAAAAAATTTAAATAATATCAATGTTCATCATCACGGAAATGTATATTCGAATAAAGAGAACGAATTGGAAATCGCCATAGTGTAAATTAAAAAACATATAACTGATGAAAATACACGAAAATACTATGTCTTTACGTTACCGAGTATGACTTTGGATCGTGTGAAGTGATTTGAAAGATTCTTTGTTAATTAGAAATTGTACCAATCAGTGGTGATTCTATATGAGTATCAATGACTATTGGTTAATATTGACCGATTGGTCATCAGATAACGTTAAAAAAAAAGGACTTTCCTCAGAAATATACTTTCTTTGCTTCATATAACCCAAAAACAAAAAAATTACCCGAAATATTTTCATTAGATTATAAGAAAAATACGAACAGCTAAAGTTTTAAACGCGAATGACAAACTATTATCAACATTAATTTTCTATGAAAATGTATCTTGCAATAAAGGCAACGACGAGTTTGAAATCCCCAAAGCGCCATTTTCAAGCTCATTATAGACAAAATTTGAGCATTACTCCTGAACCAATACCTAAATACAGCACTGAAATTAGCATTATTTTAAGTCGGTCGATGTCACTCAAAAATATTTCATTAAGAATTATAAAATATACATGTAGTTTAGAAAAAAATACCGACTTTAAGATTTACTCTAAAAATTTAATTAATATGCGCCGAAAAAAGAAAAATTATTCCATAAAAAGTAATATATTTCAGAGCGATATAAATAAAGATGTTACAACTATTCTTAAACAGTATTAATGTTCATTAAATTCGGTTCCAAATTCAAATTGAAAAAAACAATTAAAACCTACATTAAATATTTTTAACGTTTTCAATATCTGGCTTACAGAAAACGAATGGCTCTATTGCTATACCCCTTAAATTGTTTCTAATTTTTTTTTTGTTTAAATTTTGTGCTGACTAATAAATATTAATGTTGTTTAAATCATAATATTCTTACGCATATTTTACTGGAAAATATATAGTTTTTTTTATTAAATAAGTTTTTTTTTTTTTAATTTCTAGCGCATTTTTATTCAATTTTTAGAGTAAATTTTGAAGTCGGTATTTTTCTAAAACAATTTGATAACTGCTCAGTCTATGTTTGCCAATACTCATCGGTATTCATACGGTACCGCCACTGACTGTTACACTGTCGAATGAACACAACAGTGAACCATTAAAATTCATTCATGTAAGCATAAAAAAATGTTCGTGTATATACATATAATACCGATTTCATTACTTAATTGCGATTTTACAAAACGAAAGGTTATGTCTAAGGAAGAATTCAATCGAGAATATTTGCAATAACATTTCATCTATTTATTTATTTATTGTGTTGTTTTGGCTAATGTAATATACGATTACAAATTTATACAATTATAAACATTTTAGAACATTATGTCAATAACCGGGAAATGTACAATATTCGGGTACCTACAGAAAGTTACGATATATCATGACTACGCTGATAGCTGCAATAGTTGACTGAAAGTTAGAGAACTCTTATTTTTCCTGCTAAAATAGAAATGTACGCATATTTGTTAAAATTATTTTCAAGCTGTTCCTAATTTTACAGATTTTTCCTTATCATTTGTAGCGCAAATATGAAATCAGTTTTAGGTGTTCCCGTTCAAACCGATATTAATTAAACTGTACACATAACGTAACGTTTTCGATCTAAATTTAGCTCAATTTAAAATAAAAAGAAGTATATATGTATGTATATACAGGGGTTGACGTACCGTTTGTTTGCAATGTAGTAACTGTGATTTCACTTTCAGTTACGTCCCATTTACTACCTTTGCACTGCTTCTTAGTGCCATTTTCTTTTCCGTCATGATTAATATCTGCAGTACCGATTAGGGTAACAAAAAATACATAATATTAACTTAAAAACGAAAAAATAAATTTCGCACCTGGAAATTTCATGAAAGTTAGTTGCTTATTTTTTTATTTCAGTAATTATCAGATAAATGTTAATAGTGGAACATACCTATATATACACACACGCGCACTCACAATACATATATATACACACACACACACACACACACACACACACACATATATATATATATATATATATATATATATACATAACGTCAATCTCAATAGATTTGTTTTTTTTTCTTCTTGTACTTCACATTCGATACAGTACCTTATCCGCATTTGTGCAAAAATTAGAATATTTACAAATAAACAAATTTCAGAAACGTTACCGGTATTTTAAAATAAAAGTAAAATTGTTCCATCACCATTGAATAGTTTCCGATTGGTTAAAATAGAGAAAAGTTATTTTACATTACTTCATTTTTGTTTCTATAAGTAATCACCTTATTTCGTTTTTAATGCATAAAGTTGAAAATTTTAATTTTTACATCTTCAATATTGTTTTCTTTCTTTCGATTCTTTCTCATCCAAATGTTCATTATTTTTAGATACCATACAGTTCTATTAGTTTCTCATTTTTTATTTGCATTCAGTGTAAGATGGCATATGGTAACTATAAATTTTTAATGTAGAAGAACGGCCTGCCACAGAATTTTGGGGATTTGAATGGTATTGTAATAATTTTAAGTGCAAGGGTTTGCCCTTTAAGCATCCCAGAATTATTCACGAAAATATTTAATTATCGATAAAAGATCTATATAGGAAAGATAGAAAAAAAGGATTTCGCGTAGTGTAAGACACTCTTAGCGGCAGTATGAGCCAGTTCGTTGCCTTCAATATCCAAAGGAAATTCTCGAATTCAGGTCGCTAAGGCTGTACAATAAAATTTATAATTTTATGAATTTAAGAGTAGGAATTATAATTAGAAGAGCAACTGTTTCAAGACCAATAGGGGAGACTCCAAGTCTGACAGAATTAAAATACTTTCATTTGGAGAATTATTATTTCTAAGAAAAGAAAGGTGTTTAATGTTGACACACATTTCGAGCTAAATAAGCAAAACGAGATAGATCATATTTTATTATTAACTGTGTACCAGGAATTTTATTAGCTTCGTTAGAACCCTCAGATTCGTCTATGAATATAAAATTGAAAAGGGTTATAGTTTGAAGATTAATATTATGCAAAAAAATTGCAAATGTCTCTATATTCAGTAGGTTATTATAGAGATTTTTTAGTATACCGAGGAGAAGGAAAATTTCAATATATGGATGTGGTTCAATATATAGTAATAAAGGAAGTGGAAGTTTTTGAATAGAAAAAACCAATTTATTTCTATGATCTTCAAGAATTTAGAAAATAAGCTAGGTAGCGGAGAAGTGTGCTTTAAAAAAAAATTGTCCTTAAGGAAGAAAAATCGAATATGAAACGGAAGGATCTTAGCTCCAAAGACGGGACAAAAGCTGAAGCACAAGTAAATATTAAAATATTTCGAAGCGTGCGAATGCTTCTTTAAAAGAGTATATTCCCAACGTTAATGGTTGAAATTTTAACATACATATATTACTTTTTATAGGAATAATGTTCTATAATTTAACATTTTTCTTTCTTACTATATAATTCGAACAAAATAACCTAAATTGGAACTACAAGTACTGTCACCTATACGATTTAAATCTATATTTTTAAACCTTTATTCTGTGCATCTTAAACCAACGAAAATATTAATTATACAAATTAATTTTTTTTCCCTCAAATTACAGCATGAAATAGTAACTTAAACAGAAAGGCATAAATATTCAAAATTTTTCGTAAAACATGTAATCAATCAAATTTGGAAGGCTAAAATTCATTTAAAACGACCAACTACATATTTACAGCGAAAATCAGTTACAGATACATACCGATGACAGAGACGAATATTTATGGAATCAGCAAAATTCCATAAAACTATATATTCGTACTAATCTTATCGCTTATAATGGCATTGATTATAAATAAAGATCGACTATTAAGATTAAAATTTTGGTACGCAGATAAAAAATTTAACTCCAAAAAGTTTTTTGTAGATGAATTTAATAAAAAAAAAAAAAAAAAAAAAAATGCCTTGAATTTTTTCACTAAAAAAATTATACTTGTATGTTAATCTCTGTTCTGCTTATGTTATGATTTTTAAATGTTTCTTGTAAATTTAATAAAATTAATGAAAACCCGTGGTGTAAGTCATTACAAAAAAAATATTAGAAAAAGACTATCACTCATCTTGTCAAAATAAAAAGTAAAAAATTACAAATCTCTTTGAAAGTAAGAAAAAATTGAACTATCGCCATTTTTACACATATCTATGTTTTCCTCCTTTTTATTCATATTATATTGATTTTGGTTTCATTTATTTAGCGCCGCACTTTCACGTATGAATAAAAGAAAAATTGGTGTTTCTATTTTCGAATTAGTAAAAAATATGTGTAGAGCTTTAATTTTAAATCAATAATTAATTCAGCGACGAGAAATTATTCTGATGAAAAATATATTTCGCAGAAATTTTATGACGGAGTTTAAATCTCGGACGTTAATAATTTATAATATTTTATTTGATATCAACCGATTTTCCATCCCTTTCGATGTCGTTATAACTGATTTTCACTATAATATATGTACGA
The DNA here is from genome assembly GCA_039619475.1 of Icerya purchasi. Classification (NCBI taxonomy): domain Eukaryota; kingdom Metazoa; phylum Arthropoda; class Insecta; order Hemiptera; family Monophlebidae; genus Icerya; species Icerya purchasi. The sequence continues at coordinate 171,393,735 of CM077116.1, read as the reverse complement.
GTATATATTATATATTAGAACTTTGCTCCTAATGTAGCCGATAAAATTTTAAAAAAATCAAAAAAAAAACAACAAAGTATAAAATCTTAAATATTCGAAGCTGCCTACATTTTTTATGTTGATCGAATTTTAGAAATTATTAAATATTCACTTCGAAAAAAAAATTAATACAAAGCCACCTTATCGGGACACGTTTGAAAACACATTCTTTACTTTTGTCGAAATATAGGCTTTTTTTTAAATTGTATAAATGTCTATTTTCGCAACTATAATTTTTTAAATATACACCAGAATACGATCGACTCGTTTAAGCTCTATCAGTATATTAAAATGAAAATTTCGCCGAAACGATAATAAACGTACCGTGCATAATCGAAACGATGATATCTTTGGTACTGTTATTATTGTCGTTGCTGTCCTTTTCCTCCCACCATGATTTTTCTTCATCATTGTGAATACGTTTATTTTTCCTCGCCTTCGATGAATGATCGAATATAGCGTTATTTACAGCGTCTTTAAAAATTACCGAGAACTAACAAGCGTCAGTAACAATAATTTTTCAAGTTCGGTTAAAAAAAAAAAGTGAAGTAAATCAATTTACTGGTTCTTACCTTCAACCGTTGTTTAATAATAGCAAATTAAACTGATTTAATGATTTTTTTAAGATTTTCAATTGAGATTGTCAAAAAAAAGATTACCGTCGGTTGTATTGAACACGTACAACAATTGATGAATAAGAAATATTTTAAACAAGAAAAAAATAATAAATAAATAAATCGAGATTCTATCAACGAAATTATAAAGCAGCGTCCGGAACTTTTACTTTCTGATTCTATAACTTTCGAAATAGATTAGTCCGACTCTTTGTTCTCCACTAATTTCTGAATCTAATAATACTGAAATAAACACTTACTGAAACAATATATTTCCTATTGTTTGTAATATTCCGTGATCGGGGAGCCTTTCGAAACACGTTGGAATTATATGTAAATATATATTTTAATAAGTGTTTATTTTTCAGTATTAATTAATATAAGTAATCTCAGTAAAAATATTCATTTTGAAATTTGTTTTCCGCTTCCACCTCTTCATATTACAAACGCGCATGTATTAGGTAAAATAGTATGTTTTAAAGAATGAATTAAAAAAAAACAAAAACATAATGAATTATTCCTTTAGCGTAAAACATTTTGAATGTCTTTTCTCACAGTACAACATTGAATATAATCGTATAAATACAGTGTCCGAAAACTTTACTGAGATAAGTATATTATATTTATTTAGTTTGAGTTAATATATTTCTTTTTAATTAATAAATATATATTTGTTCCTGTTAACGAAGTGTTAAATTCTTCATACTTTTCACGCATTCTCTCTGAACACGTATTTTGCATGCTAGTATCGTGCCTTGTGAGAAATTTTAGGATGGTTAGAAAAAAAAAAAAAAAAAAAAAAATGACCGTCAAAGGTAATTTTCACAGGAACTGAATGAAGTGATACGTTTTCTTAATTGCTGTTGAGACAGAAAAAAGTTTTGATGGAATTTATTCTTAAAATCTGTCTTTAACTACCTGATTTTTAGGGATTTTTCTATGAAATCATCGGTACGCTGCTTTAAAGAGCGGCCATTTTTATTTATATATAGCGCGGGTACTACACAGCCACGATTTATTTCAAAATTTTCGTAAATTAAATTTCAACAATCAAAATTTGAAATTTTAAGCGACTTAAAAATGCATCCTCGGTTCGTACAACAATTTTTGATTTTTTAAACAACCTGCAACACGTCAACTGTTAAATAATAATAAATAAATAAGAAGAAAAAAGAAACCTTCCCAAATTAATTTTAAGGTTGGTAACGACTTAAAATCGATTACTTAGATTTTTTCGACGTAGCAACCAAAATACCGATGGTAATAATAAAATAAAACGATAAAAACTAAAAAAACAAAATGTTACTTGAAATTTCAAAAATATACAACAAAGGGTGTTAAGAACTACGAAATGAATAAGTGTACTGTCGGGAGAGTACGGTAATAATTCTTCGGAAACATTTTGCGGTACCTCTTTTTCTTTAAACAAATATTTAGTACAGAAACAAAAGAAAAAAAAAGGGAAAAAAAAGAAAAAGAAAGGACAAACGTACGTACCGTTGTTTTCGATGATGGCCGTTTCAACTTTGTGCGTGATATTTTTCGTTGTAATCATTTGCGCAGATATATCTCCGTTCTGATGACTATAGTCGGTAGTTTCTATAGTAGTTTTCGTCGATTTAGAAATAATATTTTCGCTATCCTCGTCATCGGTGGCCACCGCTTCAAATGTCCGTTCGAAAAATTACATTCATTACAAAAAAACCGGGGAAAACGCACACATAAAATAATTACATTAAAACAGCACGGGGTATTTTTAAATGAATACCGATCGTTTTATACGTACGCAACAAAGCAAATGCATATTGGCGAGTCGAGGGTAAAGCGAGTTATGTGACTTGAAAATAATCAGCCGTTGAAGTTTTTCAAACATGCTACGCGTAGGTAGCTGATATATTTCTTGAAAACATACTACATCACAGAAGCGTGTATGTTTTTCTTTCTACAGCTCAAGAGCGGGGACACATTTTATATCTAGAATTACTCCCACGAAACGAAACTTTCGAACTTTCCTCAATTATTTCGATTAAAAAATAAAAAATCGCAATGACCTAGCTTAGGCGGAGAACTAAATACTAAGATTTTTCTTTTCACAAAAACCGATTTAAATATAAGTATATATATGTATATATATATATATATTCAATTCTGAAAAAGTCATACGTAAGCAGAAAATGGGCAAGCAAATTTTACGTTAGTCTATATTTTACAATCATTCACGATCATCGAGAAAGAAATTCGAATGTTACAGTTTAACAGGTGTCACGGGTTCCAATTATTCGGGTACAGTGTAAAAGCACTACTAACACCGTTTTTTACATGGTATAACAGCTTTTAGTACTAATACCGGTTCTCTAAGAACTATAGTCTGTCCAGCGACAGAAATCCGCCCGTAAAATAATCGAAATGCGCTAACATCACGAAATCAGGAAACCTTGCACTTATAACACACTCGTTGTGTTAACACTAAGCGGCCCGTCTGGGTTTAAACAGGTCGGAAAAAAGAACAGATGAACACGTACAGAGATGAAACAAAAACGAGGTTACTACTTCCGAAAAGGAGAAGAATAATAGGGGATGGTGGCAATATGATCTTTTTCGGTGGTATTGAAATACGCGTTTTAATACATGTCTTATTACTAGTATACTACTTTGAGCATCATACTCGGCGACGAAACTCGAACGGACTTCTTTCGCTTCACACGGGCTCGAACATTATTCATTTTTGGTTATCATCTAGTAGTATAATATATCTGTCGTTCGGATAACAGCAATAATTCTAGTAAACCGACTAAATTTAACACTAAACTGTCTTTAATGCGCTTATTTAAATGCGGTAAAAATCAACACAAGTACTAAACTAAACGTACCTTTTTGTCCAGTAGCGTCTTCTTCAAGGTCGCTCCCGTTTTGCGCAATATCCGTCGGTTTATTTTTACTAGTTTCCTCTTCATTTCTTTTTTTGTGACTTGTATTAGCTAATAAATACGAAGTAAATGTAAATTGTATCAAAAAAAAAAAAAAAAAGAACAACAAAATGGAACACAAATACTACCGTTTTCATTGATGCCGATTAAAAGGGAACCTACTTACTTTTTACTTTTATTTCGTTTCGCAACTGATAACACTACGTATTGAATAAAAAGGCAGAAACGTAGAAAAACTGATACATGCTTTCTATACACAAATTTTACGATAGGTACGGTATATATTACATTATGTACATGTTTTCATATAAGTATCTATATACAACAGAGGCAGATGCACACATGCCCAATAATACATACATACATACATATATATGTATAATAGACACACACATATATATATATGTAGATGTAATTGGGAAAAAAACATGCAGAAGGAAAACAAATTATTCGTTGTTTGCGTATAAATGTACAGGTGCATGAAAAAAAAATAAATAAAGGACCAAAAAGTATTCAAAATACAGGTCAGGAAATTAAAGCGTCTACATAATTTTTAATGAAATATCTGCGCCCATGGAGGATAACAAAAAGGGATCAATACGATTCTAGAAGAAACTAACTTTATAAAGTCCACTTCTCTGCTTTACTTACCCAAAACGGTTACCAAACTTTTCGTAACGGCTGTGCCCATTTCGTTGGTTGCTCTTACTTCGTATTCACCGCCATCTTCACTTTGAACCAGTGTTATCGTTAGGTTGTAGTTTTCTACTCGTTTAGCATCTCTCGTTATCTTTATCCGCGAATCACTGTACAATTCTTCACCATCCTTGTACCTAATGTACGACAAAAAAATTTATTTCAACACACCGTACGTTTACAATCGAGTGAAGATAATTTAAACATCTTCCCCGAACACGGAAAACACGATGTAGCAGAGAGCCGTCGTGAGGTGGATATGTGTCGGAAGCAACAGAGATATACCGTTTTTCTTTTTTAAACTCTTTTACATCGTTGTAATTTAGAATTAACGAAGAAAAAGAACCATCAATACGAAAATGCCTATCTTGAGTTATTTATTTATTTTTTGCTTTGTGCAACTGTCAACATTAGCACTTAGTTCTAAAATTTTCTATACAAATAGAAGTTAAAAGAAATGCTGACTGAATTTTAATGTAAAATACGAACGCGTGAATCCACACCCAATCCCATATCCTTATTAACGAAAACCGGCGACATTTCTATGAATTTTGTACCGCGTAAAAAGGTGGAATCAACGTTTCGATATTTTGAATAAAAATTTGGACTGCAGTCATACTTGTCGCTAATTTGTGAAATTGTACACGTCGCGTTAAATATTATTTTTTTTATAGTTTTCGTTCGCTACGTAATAAACTTAACAGCTCGTTTAAAATATCGCGGTACGTTATCGGTAGAGAAGTATTAAAAAACGTCGATTCCGATTTCTCGACCGTTATCATGCGCTTCCTGATAATAGTACACCTTGCATTATTGCGGCAATAAATATAATATTTATCAAATAGGAAGTGAACCTTGTTTTATTCACAATAACGAACGCTACTTTTTTCTACTACTGATCTGCAAACATGGGGCAACGTTTTAAAAAACATCATCTTTATTTCCTACATATACTTTGAATATTTCTAGTGCTAGGTCCAATTATCATCATCATCATCATCATCATCATCATCATCATCATAGTGCCATACTCAGTTTCAGAATGTTGACGACTACCTCCATTCGTAGATTCTGTAGCTGTATAAATATAGACGTACTAGGCAATTGTTATGTGTAATGTGAGTATGTAAAAAACTACACTTGGAACTGATATTGTAAATGTTCGGGATCGGGCACTTTTTGCATCGGAAACGTTACAAATGAATTTATTACATGTTCGGTAAAATACAGCCGTTTTAGGGCCCGAATTTACAATAATATACATTAAAATAAATATTTCTATCGATTTACCGCATCTACATCTGCGGACTACAAATTCAAGCGAATTATATACAATTTTTTTTTAATTATAATTTTTATAACACGAGTTTTTGCATCTATTTTATTAATCGCGCTGTAGGTCAGTAAATATATTTCAACGTGTAATTCTCGTAATTATAGAATGGTTGAAGTTTGCCGGGTGCGTATAAAATAAATTTTCTTTTTTGCCATATCTCAGGATCAGAAAGTGCAAGGTGTCAGATGAATCTTTTGTTTGATAGAGGTTTTAGACACTGTATTATATATGTAACACTTTTCGCTTATTACCATAAGCGAAAAGTGTTACATATATAATACAGTGTCTAGAACCTCTATCAAACAAAAGATTCATCTGACACCTGACACTTTCTGATCCTGGATTAGATCTGATTAAATGTTCGATCGTAATGACCTTTTTAATTTTTGGGAACTGGTTTTATCATTTTATGAGTACGAGGCGTGTAACTATTAAATAACGAGACAGAACGAAAAAAAAAAAAAGTATTCCAGTGTATTATTATACAGATACACCATCTTTTTCATATAAATAAACACACCTTCTCGTTCCACTTACTGAGCCATACGTTTTTTCTTCTGTTCGAATCCGTGCTGGAACTGTTTTTTTTTTTTTTTTTTTTCAAAACGAATTACTTTCAATACAGATTTCACATTTCGGGAAAAGAAAAAAGTTGCATGGCGCCAAATTCAGCGAATACAGCTCATACTTAAGTACTGGAATTCCGTTTTTAGCTGAAAATCTTTTTACCGATAAAAAGCTATGCGCCGGTGTGTTATCTTGGGGGTAAAATCTATGATTTGTTGCGCTAAAATGACAGTCGTTTCTGGCAAATGCCAGCGCGTTTAATAATAATGCTGATTTACGGTTTACTTCATTTAGACTTTCAAGGACATCAGATTTCCGTATCGGTCAGCGCTCAAATGTTTTGATATTAGCTTCGCACAAACTTATGATCATGTCAAATTTTTCGAATGGTTTCTTTATCAACGTTAACCATTTCTGCAATCATCCGGATGCACGTACGGGGGGGTCTGTGTGTACAATTTCATTCCTTTTTCTCGAAGTTGAAGCTACAACAAGCCTTTCTGCAAGCTTTTCAAATCATGTATGCCATAAATAAACACGCGCACGTGATAAACAATTCTCACCATAGGCCTCTTTCAATGGAGCCAAAGTTTTGGTAGGCGTTTTTTTTTTTTTTAAATTCAACAAGGAATTTCAAGTTGATGTTTTGTCGTACATTTTTTCCGGTAAACAGCCATGGACACGTTTTCTACTAAACATAATAGCAAAATACTACATACACATCAACGTGCATTTTTGTATCTTCTTCTTCTTCTTCGTTAGCTCGTATCAGTCCATTGCTGGACGAAGGCTTCTCGCATTTTTTTCCCAAACGCTGCAATCTTATGCTTCTTCCTGTCAGTTTGCTCCGAATTTTCGAATTTCATCTGTCCATCGTATTCTTGATCGTCCTAAGGGTCGTTTGCCATCAGGTTTCCATGATGTTGCCACATCTATTTAGCGGTTTTCGTCTCTAGCCACATGTCCGCAACATCTACATTTACTATCTTTAATGATATATAATGCATCTGTCACTTTCGTTGTTTCTCGGATACGCCTCTTCGTCCGTTTGTCCTTCAGAGTAATTCACAACAGAAACCTTTCCATTCTTCGTTGATTAATTCTTATTTTTTGTTCCATTATTTTTTGTTAATTTTGTATACAAACAGTTAAAATTTTAGAGTCGTTCAAGCCTTGTTAGTTTCTTCTCCTTCAACAACAGGAGTCACGTAACGAACGCAGTCTTAATATTTAATAGCCACGTTCGGTGAACAGTATGTAATAATTAATAGGTTATGCGTTCTTGCAATATATACGGATTATTGAGAATTGTAAAATAAATTTCACAGAATTCATAGATTCACTTTTACAAATTTCTTTTTCTTCTTTTTTTTGTTTAAAAATAAATGACAGGTCTCACGAGGCATGTTGGTTTCCAACATTTTTTAGAACTATATAATAAAATATTTTTTAAATTGTAACTTATAACCCATTTTATATTAAATATTGACATTTTCTTTAACAAAATATTGCCTCTTTCTCATCAGCATGCTAAATCACAGCAAAATAGATAAAAATTACAGAAACTTTAGAAGTATAAATCAAAACAAGAGAAAAACAAAAGATTCCTGTTTCAAAAATAGTATGTCACTTTCATTCTTTCTGAACTTTTATTTTAATACATTCAACTATATTTTTATTTTATTCTTCCTTATATTTAAATTTTTCTCGTTTTTAATTTTATGGTTTACTTTTCACTAGTTTTATCAATACTCCTTTTTTGATATTGCCTGATTTTACCGTTGGAACTTAGTTTCATTACGCTCTAACCTCACTATCAAATGAATCAAAAAAAAGAAAAACAAAACTGAAATGTCTTCGACATCTAACAACGAGTCGGATTAAGAAAAATTGTATAAATTATTGCTTTTTATTACAATAAATACAAAGGGGTATACGGACGTTTAAATCAAATTTCATATTTAGGCGCAGAAGAAGAAGAGGTTCATAGCATTGAATTAAAAGAAGAAAATAAAAAGATTTTTTGGTTTAAAAAAAATTCGAATTTGCAGTTAGTTAAACCTAACGCAATGTGAATTTATGATGTTAAAATATTTGGCACGTATTAATTTCAGAAAAAAGAAATTCGAAGCCTACTCTATATACACTTGCATTTGACAAAAGAGAACGGAAATAATTTATTATTATCAAAGTTACTTTTTTTTGGTTGCAATTATCTGAGACAGATGTTTATATTCACCATCCCCTTACTAATAATCATATATATGTCGAATATATTTTTAAGTTGAAGTTTTTTAGAAAAAAATACAGTAAATTGTACGGTTAAAATATGCAAAAAATTACATTTTACAAATGTTGAAATTTCATGTCTTTTTAAACGTGAAAGGTATTAGTTTCTTAAAAGTTTGACAGAAATATTTTCAATTTTGTCAGAAACTTTTATATAAAAAGAAGAAAAAAAATTGATGGTTCGAGGCTAAATTAAAAGATATACAAATTCTTTTAAAGTAAAGTAGTTAAAACAAAATTTTACGAGCACTATAAATTACCATTTGACTTCCGGCTCGGGAACACCGCGGCATTGAACTGTGAGCTTCAGTGATTCGCCTTCCTTAACATCCACATCAATTAACTCTTTCTTGAAGTTTGGTAAAGCTGTTGCAATAAAAATAAATAAATTAAATGAACACATAATTCAGTTATGTTATTTCGCAAAGAAAAATATTGCACAAATTCCAATTTTATTTTGTAATATTAATTAGTTGAGTATGTCGAAAAATTTGTTCGATCACAGTTAATCTAATTTGTACACTACCTCTTTCGTAGAACATTCTTACTGTAACCAACCCTTGCTTTTCTCGTCCTACCATCATGTACATACAGTTAATCACACTTGTGTACGTGACTTGATAATCCATTACTAGCGATAAAAATTATCTTGTTCACATCATTTAAACTGATATTTTTATGTCATTTTAGTACACTTTAAACGATAATTTAACGTTGGAAAGTATGTGGCTCCCTGTTCTGTAATATTCTGAAGAAAGTTCCAGAAATTTTTCTGCATGTCTATCTAGATAATTCAAACCTATTCGAGTGGACCAAGACAACAAGGAAGTAACATATATTTAGTAATGTGCTCGCCAGATTTAGCAATTAATATAAGATGTGAAGTATTGAAAGACCCAATGGGGAGCGATCATTTAACTGTCATTATAAAAATAAACTATCTAACGGGTGATAAGAATAGCAATACTAATTACAGAAAGCTGCGACAAAATAAAGTACAACGAAAAAATTGGAGAAAAATTTAATGGAAAAGGAAGAAGCATATAAACAAACAGAGACCATAGATAAAAATTAATTCAGTAGGTTAATACTTTAAGAGAAATATGCGATTATTAGAGATAACATAAATACAGTTTTAGACCGATTAACACCGATAAAGAAAAAATCTCAACAAGTGCAGAAACAAATGTGTAAATGGTGGGATCAACAATGCCGAAAAATGGCGGCAAAGAGGAGATTAGCCTTGCATATATTTAATAAACAACCAACTATGAAAAATTACAGCCGACTTAAAGGAAAACAAGCAGAGACTACGAAATATTTTAAAATAAGAAAATCAAGTGAATAGGGAAAGTGTTACATAGGGTTAAACCTAAGGAAAAACTGTACAAAGGTGTAGAACCAAATAAAATATATAACCAGGTCAACAAACAACAACTCACACAGAAAAGCTTAAACACGGAATAAATACCTAATTTCATACAGCAATATATAGTTTAACAAATGAAAACTATGAACTTAATCTTAAAAATTCCATAGATAAACAAAAAATCACATTGCAAGAATTAAATCAAAACAATGATACAAGTTCAGAAGTAGATGCTGCATAAATAAATACAAAATATGTTCAGGAAATTTAAAGAATTCATAGTTCATTTTATGAACGATGCAATCATTTAATACATACATACCAGCGTAATATGGAAGCATCGCTATGCATGTCCAATTATTAAAGCGGAAAAAAGACCGAAAGGATTACGAATCATATAGACCGATGATAACTTTAGTCAGCTGCATGGGAAAAACTACGGAATTTATAATTAAAAACCGAATAGTATGACAACTAGAAAAATCCAATAAAGTGCTAAAAATTCAGTATGGTTTTTGAGAAAATCATTTAGAACAAGAGGCAATATAGGTATTCCGATTAATGATATATACATATAAATATGTCTGGGAATCATTATACGATTGCAGTGGATTTTGACATGATATCCGCATACGATAAAGGAAACTTAGGAGTATTAAGCAAACGATTAAAAACATTAGAAATACACGATAAATACATTACAACGGAAGAAGAAGAATGACGATAAAATATAATAATGAAATAATGAAATAATAAACAAATACACAATATCTTCAAGTAATGGAGAGCCGCAAGGATCTATACTAGGTTCGTTATTATAATACATACAATATATACAGGAGAATTAGACAACTTAGAAAATAAATCGGTAAAAATATTACAATACGCAGATGACGTTATAATATTTATAACTGCAGCTACGATTGGCTCGACGTCGAAAAAAAATTACAATGTGGAATAGACAATATGATAGATGTAACAAATCGATTGCAATTTCAAATAAACAACACAAATACAAACGGAATTTTATTTACAAGGTACACGATAAATTAAAATTGCTCTCTAATAAAAGTAAACTGCAGAACGATGCAGTTTTCGAGAAAAGAAATTAAGTATTTTAAGATTATGCTGGAAAGGATAAGTCGAAAAAAAAAAAGAGTACAAAAAAGCAATCGGAGTATACTTTAATATACAACACAACTCAGCAGTTTTTAAAAGGTGAATAGGGGCTAAAAATAAATAATAAAGTACTAAACAAATACGAGTACTAATACTGAAGTTACCCACAATATGAGAAGAAATATATCGATGGATCTGTAGATACCAAAAAATGAATTATATATCAAACAGGCATGTGTCCATAAACGAGAACAAGCTATGACAATGTAAAAAGCTACTATACGAAGTATTGTTCGAAAATGAAACAACTCAGAGTCGAATGAACGATACATCGAAGAAAAAGGAATAGGAAAGCATCACCACGAAATACAAAAGAAATTACCGACCGATGGTGTTTTTGATGGAGCGCAGTATTTTACACAACGGAGTATACAAAAATATGAATACAATTAAGAACTGGACATAATTTAACGCCCGTTCATTTAGCAAAGATAAAAGTAGTAAGCAATAATAAATGCGACGGAGAAGTCTGTATTCACCTCATATCAGATGCAATTTAACACACATACAGAAACGAATTAATCAAAACTATATAATACAAGCAGATTCAAATTTGTTCAGTTAATAGTAGTATATCGCGTTCTACAGCTGGCCATGTTCGGTGTAATTATATAACATCAAGTATGGGGAAAATTGATTTAAAACGACCCGGTTAGTAATTAAAATTATGTTTACTTCGATAAATAAATTTTGATAAACGGCATAATTATTTAAGAACACCGTAAGATATATGTGTAAGGGAACAATTATTCGAAAGTATGTACACTAACGACTGTTTAATCGGACAAATTACTTGAACTTAACGGTAAATTCCTTAATTATCACTTTTCTGCGAAATAAAAGAGAAAAAAAAAAATGATTGACCGAAATACTTAGTCCAGCCGTATATGAAAAAAAAAAAGAGATCTTTTCCGGTTTAAATTTAATTTATTCTAGTTGATGTATACAATCGAATTCGACGTTTTTCGCACTTACTTAGAACTAAGACGGAAGCACTGGTTTCATTAACTCCAACTTCGTTCTGGGCGCGACATTTGTAGATGCCAGAAATTTTCGTGGAAGCCTTCTTTATTACCAACGTATAATTATCGCCGTCCTCGGAAATTTTATAGTCTTTTTTAACCGTGCTGAGATCTGTATCGTCGCGATACCTAATTATTTTTAAGATCAAGTAAAACTCTTCAAATGATTTTAACATCACAATTATCAGCATATTCTGACTGAATTATTGTGTTTAGTGAATCAATAACAGTATAAATGGTTGAAAGTAAATAATGAATAAATAGAATTGTAAATACCAGGTGACGGTCGATTTCGGATAGGAATTCATCGTAACGGTAAGTTCAATATCGGTGTCACCTTCTTTCGCTTTAATATCGGATAATGGGGTTGTGAACAATGGTAAGCACTTTACGATTAGTGAGCCTTCGCTTTCGTTAGATCCGAACTGGTTAAATATTTCGCAAGAATATAGTCCCGCGTCTGTCCGTTTCACTTCGCTTATCAGCAGCGTATAAACCGGTCCTTCTTCACTCATTTTAACGTGCGTTCCGTCATTTTCTATTTCTTTTCCGTTAAATTTCCTATTGTGCAAATATAGTCACATTAAAGTAATCATTTTTCGTGATTGCAGAAAATTTATATACTATAATCTGCGTAAATTATTATTTACTTCATTCTGTATGAAAATAATTAACAGCCGAAAAAAGAAATTTAAGCAGATCGAGTCGGCAACGCCAAAGCTAGAAGCAAGAGGAGCAACTCTGCCTATCCGGTAGGAGATTTGTCCATCTCTTACCCTATAAAAGTTATAAGGAAAATGCCGAAGAAAAATTGCTACATATACTTTTTAAAAAAAGCAAACGGCTATGAATGCTTTTATTCGAATGTTTATCCTAGAAGATGAAAACATTGCAAACGTGCAAAGTTCCGGGGGAACAAAAAAATTCTTTAAATTACTGAGTCGGTTTATTCGAAACAGTTATATGTTTATTAAATATTAAATCGAATATCTGATTACGAAGCTCGAAAATACGCGACATTCACATCTTTCGCCTTTTTTGTTTTTTTTTTTTTTTATGTAAACCAATTATTTTACTTTATTAGAAATATTTACGGTAAGTTTCCTCGCTTTATTTTACTTTTATCTTTATTATGTAATAAATTCAAAATTACTTACGGTGCATTTATTTTTCATCGCTATTATTTGATGATACTAAAACTAGGATTTTTTAAATTTCAGTTTTAAATGGTTTTTCTCTTTTTACATATACTACTTTTCACGTCATTTTCAGAAATAATTTGATTTTTTTCTTGTTTGGCCAGGTAGAGTTATTCATTTTTTCGAAGATTTTGAAGAACTTGGAAACTCAGTTTAATTTAAAATAAAACGGTTAAATATTGGAATTTTACGAGTTGCAAATGAAATATTACCTCCGTAACACGTAAAAAAGTTAAAGTAAAATAAAAATCAAAATGCATTGGTAGAGATATATGTATTTTCGGCTAGAATTAATACGAGATTTTCTGACGGATGTAATTGTTAGGATATTTTACGAACCGTTTATTGCACTTATAGTTTTATAGAGGCAGATGTATTTTTGTGGTGTTATAACAACGGATACCAAAAGCAAAAAAAAAAAAAAAACAATGAAATTATTAAATTTATGTTGTTTACAATAATTAAAGGGAATTGTTACCAAACCTTCGTAAAATAAATATGGAATAAAATTTTATAAAGAAGGAATGTTTATTTGTAAAAACCTTTTTTTTAAACAATTCCTACATGTTTTTTGTTTTTTTTTGTTTTTTTTTTTTTTTTAAACCGAATACAAATGATGAACATTTAAAAATTTCAAAGCGAACTAAAAATAAAAAAATAAAAAACTGTCCACGAAAAAAATTAGTGATTCGATTCGATGGAGTTTCGATTTTAATAATTATTAAAGAATATCTACGCGAAACAGAAATTTGTTCTATTTTTTTAACATTGACCGGTAGAAATCATATTTTTATAATAGTTTTTAGTAAGCGAATGAAGGAAAAATAATGATTGAGATTTTATATTTAAATTTCTTGAAATTTTTCGAATAAATATTCATTAATGGAAATGTTGACCAGTAAAATCCATTAGCGTATGAACTGTACAACATATAGGTATATATGCGCACAAGTACGCACATAAAAAACAGCATTTTAACCCTTGTGTTCGCACCCGTGTACTCGGGTGCCCACCACGGTGCATTTTTGAATGTAACTTGGTCAAAAGTAGGAATTTCGGCAAAAACCTCTGGATCGTCGTTATTTAATTCAATTGTAAGCAGGTAATTTGTTTGGAATAAAAAATAACGAAAATTACTAAGAAAAAATCGAGTGTCAAGTATAGATACATCACACGGACGTACCCGGGTATTCACCTCAAAAAAAAAAAAAAAAAAAAAAAACTTTTTGACTGGATTATTTTGATTTGGGATAGTTTTATTTAATTTTTATACATCAAATATGTTTTAAGATAGTACGGAATACAAAAAAAGAAAAAGTGCGGAAAATTAATTAACCTCTGCATTCGTGACATTTCGCGAAAGTTGTAACATGTTCATCGCAGACAGGTTTGCTGCAATCGCAGCATGCCTTCCGTGTCTTTCTACTTTTCATTATTGTTGCTTTGTAGCAAATATGACAGGAGCCAGTGACTTAGATCCTCCCTGACTTATCTCGTTTATTAGCAGGACCTGAAGCGATTTCAACGGGGTTTAATGCCTGCTCGATCACCACTTTCAATGGCGATTTTTGTGCTGTAATTTCGCATTATTTGAACGTTTTGCGACCGATTCTCAATTTCTGGTTTTGCGAGTTCTTCACTCAACTGGCGCATGAATAGTCGTCTTTGGTGCGTTTTGCTCGGAAGCATCTTGTTGTTTTCGTAATAAATCAAATAGGACGCGAGTGATCCAGCATGTTGAAAAACATAGCTACCGGCCATCTCAGAGTACGACATTGCGTGTAGTGTATCGAGTTCACATTTGGTCCATGGTATCAACGCCAGCTTTATACTTATTGTAGTATGTTGCAACGTGGGGTTTTTTACTGTCATAATTTACAGCAGTGTCGGAATACATAGTCGACAACGTAATTACAGCTTTATTTTTCTTTTCCACGTATGAGTGTACATTGTTACCCTTTCATACTTCTCTCGATTTATGTGGAGCCATCACATTTGGAGAATAAGGTTTATTCAGTCTCAAAGTATCGACGATAGTTAAATTCCATGAAAGCATGCGTTTAGTAAGGGGTAACGTTGTAGAAAAATTATCCACGGTAATATTTCTATCACTGCCTCAATACGGAGCTGCGAGCCTCTTTTACGACTCGTTTTCATTGATTTTTTTCTCGAACATCACCTGATTTACCAACGTAAATGATACTAAGCATTTTCAGCATCGCAGATCTACTAAATCTTAATGCCGTAAACAGGGACATTTATGATTCTCGTAGAATATCAGTTTTCATCAATAGTGACGTCTATTTATAGAAATAAACGTTTAGAAAACTATTTCAGGGTCGTAATATTCGAAAAACGGAAAAAAATAACAGGTGAGTACGCGGGTACCCGGATGCGTAACAATGTGTAGGTAAAGTTTGATGCGAACACAAAGGTTAAGATGGTAAAAAAAAAAATTGTGAACTTTTTTGTTTCGTCTTTATTATAGTTTTTTAATTGTAAGAAAAATATCATTGAACGACTTGCGTTAGTTTTCTTTGAAAAAGTCTTTTTACAGCGGGTTCTATAAAAGCACAAAGCGAGCGAAAGAAATCGAAATTTCGTCGGATATTATAATTGACGAAATCGATAAAATTACGCTCACCATTTAGGTTTTGGCAATGGATCGCCTTCTACCATAACGCTAAATGAAACATAATCTCCTTCTAATGTTTCAATTTCTTTAGTTATCGAGCCGACAAATTGTGGTGGACTTTTCATGGTAACACGGCATACATCCGATATCTGACTAAATTCATTAGACGCTACGACCGAATAAGTTCCCGCGTCATCCATTACGGCTTCGTCGATAATTAATGTGTACGTATCTGACGCTTCGTCAGTAACGTATTTAATTCGTTTAGATTGTTTCAGCACCATTCCGTCTTTATACCTGATGAAACAAATAAATAACACATTTTAAAATAATACGATATTTAATATTGCTTTTAATTCTGTAAATTTCGTAACGTTTATATCGAAAAACATTTTTTTTCACGTCATTCCAGTATAAATCGCGTTTTCGCCTGCTCAGTAATAATATCGTTTTTAAAATAATTACGAAATATTTCAAATTTTCCGGCATTTTACCATTGAACAATAGGTTTCGGCGAAGCTTCAACTTCTATCGTAAATTTCAGTTGTTTCCCCGTCAATCCGACAAAGTCTGCTAGACGACGTTTAATTTGAGGCGCAGCTGTTAACAAGAATATCAGTACGTAAGACAATTGTGAAGATAACTAATAATAATGCAATATATATATATATATATATATATCGATAATTATTAACCTTTGACAAATTTACTTCATCGTGTTCGAAAATAAAAATTATAGCAAATATTTAAATTTTAAAAAGGGGGGGGGGTTAATTAAAATAGAAGTTTAGATAGCCTAGTAGTTAAGATGTTTGGCTAACAAACCATAGGTGTGTCATAGGTTCAAAAGTTGTTTTATTTCAGACTCAACATACTCTAGAGTTATAGCAGAGAAGTAATTTGAGAAAGTATAACTTCATTTTACAGTCACAGCCACTGAGCTAAATAAAATTTATTACCTCTACTGTTCTATGGAAGTATCCGTTATGTTGTTAATGGCTTTAAATAATTAATTTAATCTGTTGTTTTATCAACCTTTTTTCAAATCATAAAATTTTTATCGGTTAATTTTATTTTCCTATTAGTTGAGAACGATGCACTATCTTTAATTCATGTCTCTCTATTTCTTTTAGCTTTGTACCGATTTAGAAATATTTATGATTGTTATGAGATAATTTTATTATATATATATATATATATGTGTGTTTATTTTAAAGCAGGTAAAGGAAAGCGTTTATTTCGATGTGAACCGTTTTTAAAAATGAAATATGAGTTATCTGGAAACCAAGTAAAGATGTAACGGAAGTTACATAATGAAAGTTATGTAACTGAATGTGTTACATGAAAGTAACGTTTCAGGGAAAATTGAAATAAGCGTACCGAAAAGGAAAATTCTGCAAATAGAAAAGTGAATCGATCTTAAATTTTTTTTTTCCGGAAAATATGAGAAAATGAAGGTGTCGCTATTTATAAAAATCTCTTAGAAGTTGATGTTACTAACGAGTTGTTGTTAATGTGCGCTGTTTTGCTTAATTTGATATTGAAGAAGATTTAAAAAACTTGAAGTAAATTATAAATAAGAAAGAATCGATTTTAATTCTAACCGTCCAGCTTCTGAAACCTCAGTGAAAACGAACGATCTACAAAGAAAATAAATTGACATCGAAGAATGAAATATGCTTAAGATGTGATAAAAAAGATGAACAAATAAATAGATTCTGCAGTGTCGAAAAAACATCGGAGATTTATCATGGAGAGGTACATAAGGGAAAATTTAATGAAAAGTCCGCGATTTGTTTAGCGGCGAGCTTTCTAACTATTAAGCTAACGCACCAACTTTCATAGATGAAACAATAGAAATCGTTTGAGAGATTCACTTGAAAAATACGAAATTTTATTTTTAAAAAGACGTGAAGCTTTACATGGTGGCCACTTAAATGTAATTTTTAAATTCCCGGTTTTCCTGATCGAAATACTCACAGTTTTCCCGGTCCAAATCCTCCCGATTTCCTGATTACTAGAATTTTATAAAAAGAAGAATGGAACTTTTTTGTTATTAATGATAACATTTGACTGCTGCAGCGTATTTTAAAGGATTTAAAACAGAACACTTCGTAGTTTTTTTCTTGAGTGTGAAGTGTACATTAAAAAATGCATTCACTTTTTAACGTTTCAAATGATTTTTTCTTATTACAAAATATCGTCGTTTTTGGCTATTTTTACTTTTTTCTCGGTTTTACAACCAAATTCCCGGCTTATTCCTGGTTTTCCAGTTAAATAGCCACCTTGTTTTAGGTTTATAAAGAACAACTTTGGAACATTATAGGAGGATTATTGTATAGGTTTAAATGCTGCTGCGATATCAGGTATAAAATCAACTCTTTGGTTGTAAAAAAAACTCTGTAATCTGTTTTTAAAATTAGGTGGTGAAATTAATTCTATAGATAGGTGAAAATATTCTGCATGTACCGAAACATTACTATCTGTATATTTACACAAGTTTAGATTTTTCCAATTTATAGAAGTTATGATTGAGATACTGTAGTCGACACGACGTTATACGATTCCAACGTGTGTATATAGTTTATTTCGTTTAGATGTTTTATTCTATAATTTTTAGAATTAGCGTGCAAAAAAATGCTTTTTTTTCCCCATTAAATTCAATTTCCTAGAGCTACTTGCGTGTGTGCATATGCATGTATATACGAAGGCAGAGGCGCAACCATGGGGGATCTAGGATGTCACGGTACCTACTCAATTGTGATGGGCATCTCTTCTAGCGAAGGCTAACGTTTTAACATTTATTGCCTCTGCGCAACCAAATTATCGCAAGGCCCTATTTGGACAGTTTAGCAACAAAAACTAATGAAAAGTGAATAATTTTGTAAACTGATGAAAAATAAATACATTAAGTTGATGCGTTCGTATTTTACTGCCCTTGGACCCCTTTGTCGAATAATCTTTTCTTAATATCGGCCCCCGATAGTAGTTGCAGTGAGTTGTACGAACGCGGATAATTTTCCTTTTTAGTTCTTTAGATTAGTACATATCGTTATTTTAGAATTTTCCACCCTCAGAAATTTATACTCTGCGGCAATGCCAGCGCAATGTCTAAGTTCGATTTTCACCAACGGCGTGGTCAAGTTCCTTTTGCTAATGCCGATCTGCGATCGATGGTTCTGATTGGTTCTTCAGAAATATATTGGACTTGTAGATAAAAAGAGAAGTGGCAATTCCACAAACGGAAAAGGTCTAAATTTTCCCAGATATATGTACTACCTAACAATATTTACAAAATGGTAAGGGTTTGAAACAATGGCGAATCCAGGAAAGTGATATCGAAAGTGTATCTCCTCTTCCTGAAATTTTATAATTTTTTTTTAAATAGAATTATTAAGATAGAACATTTTAAGATATTAAAAAAAAAAAATAAGTTAAAGAACAATTAATTATCTTGCATTAATTTTTTGTTTTCGATTAAAAAAGATTAAAGACAAAATCCTCCTCCCTCCCGAAAAAATAACTAATTTCTGATTTATATTCCATATTAGGCAAAGAAATAAAATTATTCATACAATTTTATTGAAAGAGATTAAGTTTAATAAAATGTTCACACTAAATTATGAATTTTTTGGTTCCAACGAATAGTTCAATTTCATCATCATAGTGCCACACTCAGTTTAGGAGCAGCGACGACTACCTCCATTTGTAGATTCTAGCTGTATAGATATAATCATGGTGTACTAGGCAATTGTTACGTGCAATGTGAGTATACATATGCAAAAGACTACACTTGGAACTGATATTGTAAAAATGTTTGATTTATCGGTATATAAATACAGTCCTATTTATGTCTGTCTACTCCATATCAATTAGCGCGTTTATGGTGGCATGCATGTTTGCCAGTATCTTCCATATGATTTTATTATATCGATTAATTTAATCATTTATTTTGTAATTTCTGCCATCGCCTGGGATCGAACTCAAGACTTCTGTAGCGGAAGTTGAGTGTTCTAGCAACTAAGCTATCGCGACGACCATTAGTCAGTTTGACGCACAGGTATAATTGAAAGTCAGACGAGAAGAAATTAGCATCGTGGAACACATTTCTGCTTTTTAAAACCGCTATTTTCCAAAACGGAAGTCGATAAACGAATTTGATAATTAAACGATAAGAAAAATAAATCTTGCGAAAATACCTTTAATACTTAATGAAACTGTTTGCTTATCGGCTGAAATTTCGTTATCAGCAATAACTGTATATTCATCGCTGTCCTCTAAGTTAACATTTTTAATAACCAACGATGCGGTTTCATTTTCTTCATCAAAAATTACTTTATAACGTCCGCCGCTGATGATTTCTTCCTTTTGTCGTTTCCTAAAGCGTGTTTTTATTCATTAAATAAGAAAAGAAAGAAAAAGTCATAAAAGCCATAAAAGTCAAAAAACAGGTTAATACAATGAAAAACGGTATTCTGAAATTAGAAAGTTTTTGTTTTTTTTTGGGCTTGGCCGACTAAGGGCAGCTACCCAGGACAATTGGACTAGATTAGAGATTAAATTTTAATCCGGTCAGAAATTGATGACAAAAAAGAGACAAGAATAGGAACCACGTTGGATGACGGCAAAGCTAAGATATAGGAAGCACTATATGGAGTAGGAAAATTCAGCTTTAATAATTAAACGTACAGGATATTACGTTCGGAGGAAAGACAGGAACATTCAAACAGCATGTGGTCAGGATCGCAAACGAAGGAACAGTTGCCAGAGTGTAAAGGACAATAAGGGGATGGGAAAAGAGCAAAACGATGCCGTGAGGATGGGAGCAAAGTATGATTGAACCGCAGACGGCAGATGGCAATGATGAAAAAACGTTTAAGAGTAGGAAAATGATAGAACCAAGAACAGGAAGGGGGTCTAGGCTGAATAGTAAAGTGAGTTAGGATTGAAAAAGGAGCAAGGATACACACCCGACCGAAGTCTGACATGCATTCTTTTGAAGAGGGGAAGTATCTTGTGACCGGGAATTTTTTTAACAAAGTGTGGAGAGTGTAACGCTAAGCGTGCTAAGGAGTCCACCGTCTCGTTACCATCAATACCCGAATGACTTTGAACCCAAAGCAGGTCGATGGAAATGGAATGGGAAAGGGAAAGACTATAGATGAGAGAACGTATACGGAAAACAATAAAATCGAGGGAATATGAGGGAAAGGGAGAGGATATAGCCTGAAGAGCACTTTTGGAGTCTGAAATAATTAAGTATCTATCAGAGGAACGAGTTGAGGAAATAAATATAACGGCTCGAAGAATGGCATAAAGTTCTGCGGAGAAGATGGAGCAAAAAGCCGGGAGCCTGTAGGATTGAGCGGAATTATTGGCTGGAGAGCAAAAGGAAGCAGCTACTCCTCCTGAACTCTTGGAACCATCAGTAAATATTAAGGAATGAAGAGGGAACGAGGAATTAATAAGAAAATTAAATTCTTCATTGGCAGCTGCGGAGCCAGAGGTTTTGGATGATGAAGGAAGAGAAAAGAGTTTTGGAGAGTGAAAAAACACGAAGAAGTTAAAAATAAAATAAGGAAGTTTACTGTGGGAAATAGTATAGGAGGAGAATTTGTCTAAAGGTTACCACCGGGGAGAAAGGTGCCAGTTGGCATAATACAAGTCTTTATTTACGAACGGGTATTTATGTTATAACGATAATTAATTACAAATGTAAAATAACTTTATAGCTAGCTGAGATGTTTCGTATTATAATGGGTTTAAGTTAATAAGATAAAATGTAACAAACACGTATAAATAGGTTTGTAACGGAAAAAATTGTAGCAAAGAATTTTTTTATGAAATATGTATATACTTTTCTTTAAAGCGGAACAGGAAAAAATAAAAAAAAGAAAAAATCACTAAAATTATGAAAGGTTTTTTATTGTTTCTAATTCAAATTAACGAAGAAAAATGGAAAATATTATATTTTTACTTATTTGTATACATTTTTTTCGTTCGCAGCAGGTTAAAAAGCTAATTATTGTGAAAAAAAATTTAAATGTTCATAATAGAATGTTAATTATAATAAACGAGAGAGAGAAAAAAAAGTAAATGATACGAAATGGTAATTTAAAACGAGATAGATTTTTAAAAGTTGAATTTAAATTGAAATTATAATTTTTTTTTGAAAATCGCCGATAATCCTATTTTCGACTTTGAATAAATTGAAAGTGATTTTTGTAAATTATTTTCTGATTGACCGTTTGAAATTCTCGCTAGTTCTAAAACTGTAACCAGAAAAAAGGTGGCACTAGTTATTAAGCGGCTTGTATCAATTTTTATTTTGTAACTCTTCGTACACTTTTTGGCACTGAATCATCTGAAACACTCATCAACAAGTAATAAGCGTGTAAATATTTTAGCTGACTGAGTTTCAACTACAGCGTACAAAGAATTACAAGTACACATTTCGTTTCCTATCGAAATAATAAAGAATTAAATAGAACTAAGCCAATTTCATTACTTAAATCGGTACCAACCACTTTATCTGTGGTTCTAGTCTAAGAAACTTGAGTCTTTTGAAAACTTCAACATGTATGCGGCGGAATAAATTGCCAGCATGTATAAAATGAGCAACTTACTATCGGTCACAATATAACCTGTTATTTTTAAGCCAAAAGAAATCACCGAATTATAAAAAAAAATTATCGTCTTTTTTCCCTTTTTTTGTCGCATTTAAAACTTTTACAAATAGCTAAAATGGTGGGAGTTAAAACATAGCAGAGTAGAGCGTTCTTTAAATTTTTTTCCTCGCATGTCGGAGTTCTATTTTTTTTTAAATCAAAAAAGATTTCTTAACGATATAAAAGGTAGCAGATTTATTTTTGCATATTTATTTCATTTAAAAACGGAACCTTTCACGATAAAAGTTATCAGAAATTTTAATTGAGATGATTTTATTTGTGTTATCAAGTTCAGTTGTTGTACTTGTTTGTTTAGCATTGGTTGTGACTATTTACACGAGACGCTACCACTTTTATGCAAGCATTTTTTGATGATCTATATCGTTAATGTTTCCAACAAAGAATCGATAAAAAATTGTACAAGTATTAAGATTGATATTACTCTAGATTTAATTACTTTTAAAGAGTGTAAGAAATACTTATAAAATTGCATTTTATGATAAATTATTTTATTTATATTGATAGCTAAGTGACTGCTTACATTTGTAAATGTATATTTTTAGGATTAAACTTTTAATATATAAAAATCAGACATTTTATAAAATGCTTCGACGTTTTATTTAAATATCGAAATTTTTTTTTTTTTTCTTACTGAAGAAAGAGCGAAGTTCATGATTTTGTGCACATTTTATATGTATATTAAGCGGAATATTAAAAATAATGTAAAAAAAAAAATTTCTACATGTTATTCAGTAATTTCGAGAGATATTTTAAATTAACTTATTAGCCGAATAACTGAAAATTTACGACTACTAAGCAGTTAACTAAATAATATATGTAATTAAGGAAAAAAAATATTAATTTTCCCGCATATTATCTCAAAATATGTTTTTTGTTATGCGAACAAAGGGTTTTGGATTGCATGTATTGTTAGTAAAATGCATAAAATATATCTGAATTTTAACAAAATATCTTCGTTAAATAGAATAATTAGATATGTAATGGAATAAAATGATGATGAAAAATACATTTAACTTTATTATGCAACGGACATAATATCTGAAAATTTCTAGAATCACAATAGTTTATATGTCGTTTTAAGGCGTATTTATATTTTAAAAAACCACAACGGATGTTACATCTACAGGGTCTGGCAACGAAGTGGATCGTATTTTAAAAAATCATATCTCAGCTATACATTACTCTAATGCGACCATTCCAGCATTTTCAGGTAGTTCGACGAGACTTGTTTTTTTGAAATATTCAGCAGTTCGACACAATGACTGAGTGGACGTGTGAGCAGCGTGTTTAGACGATAGAGCGTTTTATTTTTCATAGTGATTCGTATGTGTCCGCCGCGCGTAATTTTTGAAATAAATTTTCTGTAGCATTCAAGAAACCGATTCCGACCGAAAAAACTGTGTGTACGTGGGTGAAAAATTTCAGAGAATCAGGATTCATTTTTAAAAAAAGGCCAGGGTCCGATAAAAGTTCGGAAGTCGATTCAGAAAAGTCCATCGCATTCTGTTCTTTTACACGCAGACAATTTGAAAATACCCGAACGAACGGTTCGTCAAATACTCTACAAGGATCTTAACTTTCATCCTTATAAAATTTGATGTACCCATCAGCTTTTACCCGGCGATTACAGCCTACGATTAACGTTTAGTGAAGTGATGCTTGGAAAAATTCAGGGCGGCGAAATTCCACTGGATTTTATTACGATTACGGATGAAGCTCACTTTTACCTCAATGGCGACATTAACAAGCAAAATCTTCGTTACTGGAGTGATTCGAATCGTAACATTATCAACGAGAAGCCGTTACACTCGCCGAAGGTGACGGTTTGGATGGGAACTGCGGCATGGGGAATGATTGGCCCATATTTTTTCGACGAGATGGTGAACGGGGAAAAATGCCGTAAAATGCTGTTAGAATTCGTTAGACCGGCCTTAAGATGTAAAAAAAGCTGTCAAGAACGTGGTTCCAGCAAGATGGTGCTACAGTGCACACAGCGAGCGAAACGATGGCAGTTCTGCGACAGCCGTTTGGGAACCGTTCCATTACGCGAGGCGCGAAAATCATTTGGTCGAGTCGTTCGCCAGATTTATCGACGACCGACTATTTTTTATGGGGTTATTTGAAGTCCAAAGTTTACGTTAACAGGCTGAAAGACCTGGCAGACCTCAGAAACGCAATACGCGATGTCTCACGGCCGTGATACCGAGGGGTATGCTGAAAAAAGTTTTTGAAAACTTCGTAAAATGGTTGCAAGAATGCATCAAGCAAAAAGGCCGCCATTTTGAAGATATTATTTTTAAAAAATAAGTAAAAAAAAAAACAAGTAAGTTTATATTTAAAAAAAATAAAAAGATATTTTTCCTAGAGCATTTTCTCTTTGTGTTATGATTTTTTGAAATCCGATCCACTTCGTTGCCGGACCTTATATATAGAAATTGTAAGCAAGTAATAAAGTTCAGTGATCTGTTCATTTTTTCTGTTACATTGATGCTTTTATGAAAATTAAATCGAAATTGACGGATTTCGAGTGTGTTTATGAGTGCACATAACACTAAATGAACTACAAAGTTTTAAAAAAAAGTAGTAATCGCGAACGTTTTGTCTAATTACATAACTGAATGTTTTTCTTTTTCTGTTTATAAATTTGTATCGATCCAGAAGTGACACAACCGTTGATTCTTAACTCAAAAGTTTTTTGATTGACAAACAGTTAAACCAGTGAACGGCTTTTTGCTGATGTGCTTTTTAAAATTATGACATGATTTTTTTTTTTTAATATATTTAAAAATTATTTAATTGAAAGAATGAAGTTAATACAAACCATTTAACCGTAGGCAAAGGATCCCCGCTGACATTAACCTCTAATACCGCAGTTGTGCCAGCATTAACTTCAAATACTTTCGTAGTCGTCGTTATCTTCGCAAGCTTTGGTAATTTTTCTATTTCCTTTACAGTTCCTAAATAAATGTAAATTTTTTATTTAAATTTTTGTATATCGATGATCATTTATCCTTTTGCGCTCAAATTGGAAACGAATAATAAACATATTTGTATTTTAAAAAATACGCTTTTATATTTTCAGTTAATTTTTAAAGAGCATATAAAGTAGAAGGATAATTTTTAGGACACCTCAATCATTTGGTAATGAAACATATAAAGTAAAGTGCACACAAAACAACTCATACGTCGACTGACCATGAAAGAATCTCTAAATTTTTAATACTGAATCATAACCTCCTGTACATTTTTGAGTGATTGAATTTAATTTCGCAGCAGAAACTAATTGCAATCATCTTTTTTTTTCAAATGCCAGAGAGAACTTCAGGCGATTGTTATTCCGATAACATGTCTCCATTTCTCTTGATCTCTTGCCGTGTAAAAAAGTTCTCCAAGTTTCATTTTTGTCCATTTCCTTATATTACAAAAGCCGCGACAGAGTTTTTCTTCCAACGCATCTTCTTCTCCCCATTCAACCGTAAATATTTATTTGGAAATGTCTGTATCTATATGTATATATGTAATTTAAAAACCTTATTTCCCTTCTTCTGATTACGCGCTCTTTACCCATGCGTTCCAGAACTTTCGTGTTTCGTGCTTTTTCATTCTGTGAGATTTTTAATGTATGACAGTAACATAGCCGTCACAAATGTTTCTATTTTATTCATCATCGCTGTTTTTAACATCAAAAAACGCTTAAATATAGTTGATATGTATAAATTAATAAATAACTAGTTAAATAATCTATATCAGTATATTATTATATGCTTCATTTCAGAAGTTAAAGCTACAATGCGTTTGGGTGAGTATTTCCTTTTCTTAAAAAAATTACACTAAAATCACTTTTAAAAAATGTCACATTTCAAAAGTAAAAAAGTGACAAATTATAAAAAATAAACACGTAATTTGGGGGTGCAGGGTGCAGTTGAATTAAAAATAGAAGAAAAAAAAAGGGTCAGTATAAGAAGTAATAAAATTAGAAAAACGGAAAGAAGTTATGTTGCGATTTGCACGGTTAATGAATATTTTTAAAAAGATTTTGGGCGAATAAACGCACTTCAGCACAAATCGCGAAAATTTTGCAAAGTATTCATTAAAAATAAATAACGCAATAAAAACATGGCAGCAAAAGTGATTTTTTCTAATTTTGAAAACAGAAAAATTCATCATTTAAACAATTTCAATAAAATGTAAAATATTCATTTTAAAACATACCTTGAACAGTGAGTTCAGCGCTGCATGAAATTTTTCCATGCGAAGTAGATGCTATGCAAGTATATAGCCCAGCATCATCTGGCTTAACATTCTGAAAGACAAGTGCGAGAGAATCTTCTTCATCCTAAAGAAAATTGTTGCAATGACTTTAAATTGAACATTTAAATATGCTAAAAGTGGCAAGTTGTAGCACAATTTATAAAGACTGTTTGAAAATTTTTAATAAAATGTATAATCACGTATCACTTAACACTCAAATAAATTACCCGTTCGAATTTTATCTACTTTGTTCGGTAAAATTCATCATGAAATATAAGCTTAGGAGTAAAATAATATTATTTTAAAATGGATAATTTCCGACCTTTTAATATTTTTAAATTTATATTGTCAATTGCCTGAGCTAAACAATAGTATCGGCGAACAAAAACAAATATTGTTGACAGATCTTTTTAACGCTGGTGTCTGATTGACCGCTAGTTAACAATGCTACATTATCTTCAACTTTGTGATAGGTAACTGTCTTTTGAACTATGTACTGGATATATGCATACATATATATATATATATATATATATATATATATATATACAGGCCCGCCACATACTTTTAGTGGGCCTGGGGTAAAAATATGATTGGGGACCTCTTAAAATTAAAAAAAAATATTAAGTATTTTTCAAAACCTACTAACCCAGTACTTCTGCAAATAAATAAATAATAATAAAAATAAAAAAAATTAAAATATTCCCATTAATCCCCATTCAGAATTTACATTGTAGATTTCAGACTTTATATTAAATAATACAAATGTACTATAATTAAATGAAGTGTATATGGCAAGTATGGCGTGAAATGGGCCTAGAGATGAATGTGAAGTTAACCTATGAATAAGTTGTTTACAGAATTCGTTGAAAGTGGACAGCCCAGGAATAACTTCTTCAGCACTGAAACTGCTTAATATTATCTATGAAAAAGGTCTTCAATTAATTTTTCCCCAAAAATATGTATATGCTTACGTCTTTTTATTGTTATACCTATCCAGTGTCGCTACTAGTGAACGAGGTTTTAGTAAATTAAAAATCATAAAAAATATTTCAAGGTCCTGTGTATGGGTCAGTCTCGTTTGAATCATTGTATGATGTTATCAACAGAAAGAAAATTGGCAAAAAATATAGATTATGATGATGTAATTACGGTCGCCAGTGACACTTTCAGCATGCTACAACCGGAATAGCTCCGCCCAGCAGAGCATCAGGCTTTTCGAAAGAGATAAAAAAAAATATTCGCGGAGGGAAAAAAAAATGCCCTAGAATCGAGAAGAAAAAAAAAATCGCGACCCCGCCGTAAAACGGCGGTAATGGTAATGTCTCCGTATCGGAGATGTCACGAAAGCCCACCACGTGTCCAATGACGAGACTTGTGATAACGAAAAAGTGTATATTTTACGGGAAATTCATGAAAGAATGGACAGGACGGCAATCCTGATGCGTATATTTGGCGATGACTAGAAAAACGACAAAAAAACTAACTTTTACCGAAAATTTGACAAAAACCGTAAAACGTGCAGCATGGCGCGTAGAAATTTCGATACACGATAACGAAAAACGACTAGATGAATAGTGCCACGCTTGACGACGGTCAGGAACGGACTAATTCGTGCCGTGCACGATATGTGGCGTGATAACATTAACAAAAGCTAGGCAGAAGTTTCTAGAATATCTAGATAATACTACTGCACAAATTACCCAGCTTGACTTTTACGGGATTTTTCTATAATCTTCCCTCGACTTAACGTTGTTCGGCACACATTACAGACGCATTTTCCCCGCCAGCGACCACTACAATCTCCGCTTTTCGACCACTCACATCTTGAAACAAGTTCTCTACCCCGGCGCAGCTGTATGTACCGCCATGCACGGGATTTTACGGTTTCAGCCGAATAAGCATCCTAGACAATGCAGCAATGTCAAAACCCGATCGATGTCTGAGAAATCGAAAATTAATGATTTTATTGAGGAATTATTTTCTAGCCCGAACATCGTTATCTAATGGCGTAAGAAATACCGAATCCGTCTCAGTATATATAATATATACGCTTACACAAATTGTGGCACAAATTTGATCCATATCTTTAATGTCTAGTAGATCATTTGTAGCTTCCATTCAATTAGATGAAATGTCAGATGAAAACGAAATCTCTTACACTCCATTTGAAGTGACCATATTTAAATAACTTTCGTGTTGAAAATTTAGAAAAAATTCTTA
Source organism: Icerya purchasi (assembly GCA_039619475.1). Classification (NCBI taxonomy): domain Eukaryota; kingdom Metazoa; phylum Arthropoda; class Insecta; order Hemiptera; family Monophlebidae; genus Icerya; species Icerya purchasi. Next base: position 171,364,700 of record CM077116.1, on the reverse strand, counting down.
TTTGTTAATATAATAATTTGTAAATTTAGATTTAAAATTAAATTTTTTTTTAATATAATTTAATGTAATGAAGAAAATGCAGCGTGTTAACAAAAATTTGAGGCGAAAAACGAAGGATTTTATTTTATTTTTGTAATATATACTATCTGTTATGAAATTTTTCGTACATATTTTAGTCTTTTATGCATATTCGAAGTTTTTAGTGCATATAAATCTGAATCCTACTGATGATCAAAGAGGTAATTTTAAATACAAATTTCTCCCAATATTTGACTAAAAAAGCGATCTAGAGGCGATTTGTTTTCTCATTTATCAATCTTCTTTGGATTTCATGGTTTCCCTTTTCTAAAATCTTATCTATGATACATTTCTGTCTTGTTTCATTTGTAATTCTCTACTACGGACATTACGTCAGGATTGAAAGCAATAAAACAGCGATTTTCAGCTAATTCAGAGGCCTCGATAAAATTTCTTTATGTAAAGAATCTCACCTTAAACCGTCGTTTCCGTTTTCTCAAAATTCCAATTCTTTATATATTTCCATCTTTTTTAACTTTTTTCTGGTTTTTACTTTTACGATTTTTTTTCATTTGGTATATGAACATTGCCGTGCGTTGTTTTTGTCTGGGTCACCGTTTAATCCTTGCATTTATTATCACTTCGTTCATAGACCGAACTTTTAGACTCGGTTCTCATATGGTTGATTTCTGTAATATTTTTCTTTACTTTTATCTATTGTTCCCGCTTTAATTTCCTTTATTCATTCCATTTCTAACCAAGTCAAACTGCGTATTAGTGTTATAATCATAATGTAATTTTATGTTAATTCTTTTAGCCGGCCAGGTGCTGCTTCCAAATATTTTTCATATCAGTCATATACTGTCACAAATATTTTAGTCGTAAGCTGTCATTAAATTTTTCGAGTCTCTAATGCGCACTGATATGATAGCTAGCAAACCCTTCAGATTTGTTAAAAATTAACTCTTGATTAATAACCATGATATAATTTCACTTTATAAATCTATTTTAAAATTCATACGTATACGTAATTTACTAACTTTGAAGATAACTTTAAATCTTTCTTCCGGATAAAATGGTTTCCCGTTCTTAAGCCAAAGGAATTGCGGAGCTCCTCCAGCCGGTATTGCATCTTGCAGACCCGCGAATACGTCTTTTTCATCTACGTTAAGAAATACATGTATCAAAACATACATATACGCATTCAAGCATTCGCGACATTGCATGTGTATAATTACATATCGGTGTAAGTCTTTCGTTTTACTGTTGCGCTGTTCGTCTTTCGTGGCAAACAGTTTATTGCTATTAACCGAAATGGATATGTGAATTTACTGAATGATCACCTCGATTAACCTAACGGTGAAAACGAATAATTTGAATTTCGCTCGTATAACATTTGCTGCATTTTTAAAATAATAGCAGACTTAAATATGGGTAAACCATTTAAAACTTCTCAGCGACTCTTCAATTTTTTTACTTCGATAAATATTTCAATTCCTTTTATAGCATATTTTCAGTGTTGCAAAATTCGCCTATAATTCATTTCTCACGAGAAATCAATGAACTAAATTGAGCCGTTTTGCAAAAGATATTTTTTAAAAAAAAAAACATAATGACTGTGTTTTTTTTGTTTTTTATTTAATAATTTGTACTTGAAGGCAGATAAAAATCATAAATATTTGTTTTCTCTCTCTTTTTTTTAATGGACTCGTAAATATTAAAATTCATATATTAGTCTTAGAATCGGCTGTAATAAACCGTTTTATTATTTTATTTTGTTAGATTTTAAAAATATGCTATGCTTAAAAGTGATTTCTAGTACATATTGATCGGATAATTATTTTATTTGTTTCTCTCTTGTTTTTAAACACTAAAAGTTGACGTTCTAAAAAATACCTTCAATTCCAGACACTTTAAATTTCATGAAATTTTTAATGTACATACGATGCATTTTATAAATTTCATAGATGTTCAATTGATTTATAATCAGCAAACCCCCTATTATATGTATTTTTACCTTTTCCGAAGCTATCCCAAATATTTTAATATATTTTTTTTTAAGTATCATCGGTTATTTGAGGAATTTTAAATCTTTTACACGTTTGTCGAGCACCGAAACAAGAAAAAATAAATAAACATTATCTTTGAAAAATAAACTACAAGATATTATGGAAGAATATCGTGTAAAATTTAACTAGGAAACGAAATGCTTTGAGACATTTTTCATTTTTAATTTTGTGCGTCTACAAGATGTGATTAAAATAAGTTTTTATTAGTAATTTTATTCCATTCAACGAAAATATCAGAGTTAAAATTTGCAGAACTTATTTAAATAATTTACGGTTAAACGTACTTAGAGAGAAACTTTTCTTTGTTTATGAGCACCCACACTTCTTTTTTTATCTAAAAAGCAGTTCTCTTTTTGGTTGCAGTAATAATGTTGTTATTTTTGAATAGTGAAGTTTATACAGTATTTATATGATTACTGATAATTTCAATAAGTATTATAAATTCTGATAAGTTGTTTTCAAAACATAAATTTATTTAAAAGAAAAAAAAAACTATCTGCAGTTTTCATAGTAAAACAAGAAATAACCAATTTATCTATACTACCAATAGATAATATCATTAAAAACATGTATTTGATGGATAAAGTTAAAATTTTCTTGTGATCCTTCCTTATTTTCGTTACTTAACGACGTTTTTACGTATTAAATAATAAACTGTAAACTATTCGTAAAACTTGTATTTCTCGAGTCGGGAAGAGTAAAAATTAAAAAAACTAAGAAATCAACGCTATTCAAGTGATATTGTAATTTATGTACATCTGATTAAAATAATCGAAAATGTTTTCATTTAATTAATGCTAGCTGAGTTTCTCCTAAATTTGTACTGCCAAGTTTAAGTCTGGTTTATACATATGTAGCAATTCGAAACAACTTCAATCATTGTAATATTAAAAAATTTACTAACTTCCATCGAATACAGGATATAATTTTAAACGATTACAGAAAAACGATAAGTTCCTAGATAACACTTTTACTTAATTCGAATTCATTCAAGATTCGGCGAAAAATGTTAGGTCCTTTATGAATACCGCCCAGAATTTTCAACTGATACCGTATATCACAACTGCTATACTTACTTGTAACAGTAACAATACAAGAACACGATTCATCGGAATATTTATTACTGGCTTCGCATCTGTATTCGCCAGCGTCTTCAGGTTTTACGTCTGGTATAATTAATTCATAGAAACCTTTATCAGCATTTTCTTTGTTAATTATGATATTTTCATTTTCTTCCGTGATTAATGTATCGCCTTTGAAGCTGTAGAACAATTTAAAAAAAAAAAAAATGAAAAACAAACTTTTCAATAACGTAATGAAATTAACATTTATTTGTTGTGCTATGGCATGCACACAAAAATATAAATTTGTTAGATAACTAAAATTTGTACTAATTTTTTAAGTTTTTATTTCGTGATTTTTTTATTAATTGTTTTCAAAAAGTTAAATTTTAATTTATCTCTATTAATAAAATTAATTTATTCTATAAGTATTGTTTCTCCGGATTTTATTCACGTTTTACGGTTATTTTAAAAATAATATGCTTAAAAAAAATTAATTAATTAATTTAATGAGATATTAAAGCTGAAAAGTATTTAATTAATAATTTTCGTATAGTTGAGATAAAACATATTAGCAGATAGATCACTTTTTAACATAACTATATGCGGTCATTCACGTAGAAACCGTGCATTTCTAAACCTATTCTTTTAATTTTTTTTTTTTTTTTTTTTTTATTTGTATTAATAAACGAACATGCGTAGGATTAAACTCGACTAAAAAATTGTCTAAAATTAAAGAAAATTATAACATAAATAGTATTAAAATTATTAGGAGAGAGTATTAACGATAAATCTTAACTAAGATTAATAAAATGTAATTTATTTGGTAATATATAATAATTGTATTAGCTTCTAGCTTCTCGAGGTAGAAAGTAAACTACATGAAAATTAAAAATTTGGAATTTGATGATGTATTTAAATTTTTGAGCATGGAGAATTCAGGGAGAGGGAGGAAAAAACACTGTTTAAATAAATTTATCCGTTGGATATATGGATACTAGTTGACCACAACAGAATTTTATGACCGGTTGAATAAATATTGTTACTTGTGATTTACGTAATAAGTATTGATGTTGTTAATAATAATAGAAGTGATTTGTGAATAAATAAACGATGGCATTAAATTTACATCCTAAATTAGGTCTTGTGACGTCTTAATAACGATCGAAATAATTAGTGCATAAAAATTATTATAATAGTACTATAAAAATTCATTGTACACAGATGTATGCTTAATACAAAGCTAAATTTACTTCTTAATATGTCAGATTCGAAATTACATACAAATATGACGTATTGTACAAGGGCATCGCCAAGGGGGGGTCCCCCTGGAGCTTTGGAATTTTTTAATCAACTGGCCATGATGATCTTTCATAGGCGCCTAATCATGGACAATTTGACTTGTATAATAAAGTAGTAAAACAATTTGCCAGAAACCCACGAAAATCATGTTTTAATTAAGATTTTATTCTTATTTAATAAAATATTAAACCTTTACAAATTAAAAATTTTATTTTTCCTATAACTAATATTTTCTTTCTATTCGACGCCCTTGGTATTGTACCAATAGCAAAAATTAGTAGATACGTTACAATAATGTTTATCCATGCTAAACATCAGCACTGTTACTATGTTAGCAAAAAATTTTACAACTAAATATCGTATTCAATTTTTCGATCATTAGAAAAATATCCTCTTTTTAGATTTGGTTTTATAATTTGGAAAACAGTATTTTTTTTGTTCGACTGCAAATAGTATGTAACTACATAAATTAATGACGAAACAGAATTTACTTCTCAACAAACGAAATAGATCTGAAACATATACCAGCCACATGTATAATAAATTAGAAAAAAAAGGGAAAAAAGTGAAAAATTACATCAAATACTTCTAGCAGTGGAAGTCGAAAATTAGAGAAGTCGTAGGCGCTGTTATTCGCACTTTATTGACATTATTGGTAACTTGTTGCTGGAAAAACACAAGTCGGTTTAAATCTTCTTAGAAAAAATAAAAAGTAAAAGAAAGAAAGAAGTTATTTTATTCGTTTCATTTTTTAATCTCGATTTTTTCTTAAAAGGTACGAAAATGTTTGTTGCACCACCCATTAAAAATATAAATTCTGGTAGCAGACTGATAAAAATTCATATCTGTTGTTTAAATTGAACGGTAAAGATATTTTAACACAAATATCACAATAGTCTTCCGACCACAAAATGTGTTTTACCGAGAATTTGCCAACTCGTAACTAAATTTCAAAAGTAATTAAGCAAAAACGCTAACTCGAATCCTAAAAAAAAAATCAGCTAATTCTTTGACGACCCCAATACATAAGCCAACTGTTTACAGTAGGCAGCAAACTTCATTTCTTTACACCAATGGTCCTCAACCTAAATTTTACCATGCTTTTGCTGTGAACTATTAAAAACTTAGTAACTGTATTACGAATTTGTACTGTATTAAAACAAATAAAAAAATCTACGTAACAAAAATAATTTTATAACTTAACACCACACAATTATGGCTATATTGTGTTGCCCGGCAACATTTTATATATAATAAATACATAAAGTATATTAAAATCTTTAAAAAATAAAAATTAGTTTTATTTTTTTTCTTTTCTTTTCTTTTTTTTTTTGAGTGAATTGTGGGAGACTTGATTCAAGGAGAACACAGAAGGTTATTTCTGTCCCTGAAATATTACTTTAATCCCGCCTTAAATCTATCTAACCCCTCGCATCAAAAAACGTTTGCCCCGAATTAGGTATATACAGTTATATGAAAAAAATCCAAAAAGTCTAAAGCCCCTGGGGATCTAGTGTCGGAACGCTCTTAGCAGTCTTCAATGGACGGCGACAGTCCATCTACGCACGGTTGAAGCCCCTTCGTGGAACGCCTTTTTGCAGCAGTTATCAAAATTTAGAAGCTAGATTAGGAAAAACAGCCAAAATCTAAATTGCCAACTAAAAAAACATGTATACTCTGCCTGGTAACATGAATGGGAACAAAACTATCCCCCACAGAAACTGTATAAAGTCAAGGGAAACCTTCGGCGATGAAGCACCTCTTACGGGCAGAACCGACATGAGGAAACAATATTAGCTCGCTTGCGCATAGGCCACGTCTCTATACACATAGCCCCCTGTTTCAAAAAAAACCTAAAGCTATATGTGAAATTTGTGGAGTGCCGATTATGGTGGAGCATCTCCTTACCTGGTCCCGAAAATATCGACAAGAGAAAGCTGCGTGTTTCGAGGAGGATGCCGCTTTGGCCGAAATTCTGGCAGACAATGAAACAACGTGTGGAAACATTTTTAAATTTTTGAAGCTTACCCGACTTTTCCCTTTTATATAGTTTTGATGTACAGCAGCGTTCGTCTCCTTTCTTTTCTTTTTTCTCTTTCTTTTGTTAATTTTAATTTCCTTTTTTGTACTTTTCATTTATTAGTCTACTACTCATAAGATGTAAATTCTCGGCGTCGCAAATGGCCCTGGCTGCCGATCGACTATAAATAAATAAATTATATATAAGGAGGTCCCCTTTAAGTATAGTAAACGATTCACATCTGGATCAGAATAATTAACTTTGTTGTTTTTTCATCTGGTATTAATATTAGTTCGATACTTAGTAATTAGTTAATAGATGATTGATTTCTTATTTTTCATCAGCGAATTCAGTATGAACAATCATCGTGTTTTATACAAATATTGTCCTGACGATAATTTACTAATAGCTTCAATGGTATGATGTTGAGACTGGTTTATCATTCAGATATTTTTAAATTCTGTTTTATTTTCGACATTTAACCGAATTTCAGTTTTGTTTAAAAATCGAAACTGTTCTCAATCGTTGGTAACCTGATTTTTTCGTGAAACACCTTTTATGTTTTTTAATAAAAATTTGAACAAATAGAGCTACAACCCTTTCTTTACTTTGCTTTAAAAAGGGCAAATAACGGAACTAACGAAACAATTAATCTTTATTTTAACATTTTTCGTTAAAAATTCACGGATAGTATGGGTAAACTAAATGAATAGAGTGGACAAATTTTCACTTTCAATTTACTCATTACAAAAAGAGGACATATAAGAAAATTATAGCTGATATTACATCTTTATACCTGGAAATTCCTAGTAAACCCAAAAATTTGGATTTTTTTCCCGAGCGCGTGATATATTGATGAAAAACTGGTTATTTGGAGGTAATAAAAGCAATGAAGCTTGCAAAAAGTTCAAAAATAATCTCTCTTTCACGCCGCGAGGATTATAGTTAAAAATTTTAAACCAATTTATAATCATGCGCGTTCAAGGAAAATTCTCTTGTTCAGCGTAGTTAAATTTCTAACTTTAAAATTTCCCTTTAGAGGCACTGCAGACCCCAAAAGTTGAAAAAAAAATTTTAATTCTAAAGCTGTGTCCTATTTGTAGGTAACACAATCAACACGTTCACCTATTAGGTCTGCCAGTTTTCATGCTGGTGTAATTATCATATTTAAAAACTTTCATTTTGCATTTGTACCCACTGTTTTTATTTTTTTAATAACATGAGGAAGTGTAAATTATATATCAGCATATTTAAAAATTGACACTTTTAGTTTAACCGCTTCCGTTAAACTAGAATTTCTTTTAATCCAAAATTTAAGGTTAATGGGGGAAATTTTTTTATTTATAAAATTTTACTATGATTGTCCATCAATCAAATGTAAGATTTGGCAATTGCTACTTTATTTATTTATTCTAGACATCATCGCGAAGATACGTTTTTCTTTTTAAACATATATAACTACGGGTGTTTTTTAAGGAAGACGGCGATCCGAAGTTGAATACGTTTGTTAGAAAATAAGGAAAGGAAAATCTCCTCTGCTCTAACACTGTCTTCCCCACTCTATCCCCAAGCCCGGAAAAGTCATTCTTTAAGGGCTTATCACTGTGGTGGAATGGGGACTGCACAGCTGCTGTCAATCAAAGTTTGTCTAGCTTTAGATCATTCCGCTCTCAACATACTTTTAGTAATTTCTTGACTTATAAGAGTTCGAACGCTAGAATCAGATATATTCTCAAAAACGCCAAGAAAAACGCTTGGAAATCCTTTTGCTCTTCCTTTTCTCGGTTGACTCCTATTTCCAAAGTCTGGAAGTTGGCTAAAGCTTTTAGAAATTCTATTTCCGAACGCCCGTCTAGCTCCAGTCTTCCTAATGATACTCTTTCTTTTTTCTTTGACTCTATAGCTCCTGATTATGTCCCTAACTATGATGAAATGGGTTCTTTAATTCCTCCTTACCCATCACCGCCTCATTTCCGTTTCTCTAACTTTTCCTTCTCTGAACTTCTTTCCTCCCTGAAAAAATCCTTCAACTCCTGTCCGGGCCATGATAAAATTTCTTACTTCATCCTCAAAAACCTATCTGTAAAATCTCTCCAAATTCTTTTAATCATTTTTAATTCCTTCCTGCAATATGGTTCTATTCCTGATTCATGGAACACCTTCGTTGTTATCCTAATTGCCAAGAATAATTCCTCTGCCCTTCGGCCCATTTCTTTAGCTTCTTGTCTAAGAAAACTCTTTGGAAGCATGCTTAATAAACGGCTTGTCTGGTGGCTGGAACGCAATAACTTGCTTCCAGACAACCAGTTTGGTTTTCGTCCTGTCTTAGGCCCTCCAGATTGTATCAGTCTTTTCCTTGCTGACATTTACAAATCATTGCAACTTTTATTTATGTAGCCAGTGCATACTAAAGCGTCCATCTTCCCACGCTCAAAAACGTTATGATTTCTTTAAATATCCCTGCATCCACATCCTTCCTAATTATCAATCTTTTTCAAAGTAGAACTCTCCTTCTTTCTGCTCCTTCCTTTTCTGCCTCAAGGAAGGTCTTCCGGGGCCTTCCGCAAGGTTCTTGCCTTAGCCCTACTTTATTTAATTTATATGTTTCCAAAATTGGTTTTCTCTCCTAAAATCCAAATCTTTATTTTTTGCAAATGATATCTTTGTTTATTCCTCTTCCCGTAATCTTCTAGTTGCCAATGAGGAACTAAACAGCTCCTTAAGTACTCTAGAAGAGGCCCTTTCTAACATTCATCTCTTCATTTCCGCTCCTAAATCAGCAGCTGTAGTCTTCACCCTTTGGCCTTACAACCCGGGCTCATTTGAGATAAATCTAAAAAATCATTCCATTCCAATAGTTAGTTCTTTTCGTTATCTGGGTATCATTTTATCCCCTCGTCTGTCTATCCATGAACATATCAGCCATTTATATGCTTCCGCGCTTAAAGTCTTAAACCTTCTTAAAGCTCTCTCACCTACGAGATGGGGAGGTGATCCTTCTGTGTTAATAATGTTGTACAAATCTCTCATACACTCTAGATTGGATTATTGCAGTTTCTTATATGGCAACTCTTCCAAATCCGTTCTCTACAAATTAGATCGTCTCCAAAACAGTTGCCTTCGGCTTTGTCTCGGAACTCTGAGATCATCTCCTATCCCAGCCATTCTATCTAAATCCAATATCTGTCCTCTGTTCATCCGAAGATCTTATTTGGGTTATCGCTTTCTCATCAAACGTTTTTCCACTTCCTCGTCAAATATCAGTACCTCTTATTCTTTTATCCTTCGTCACTACGCCTCTTATGTTCTTTCTCTACCTATTCTCTCTGTTGTTCCTGCCATAGGGGTGTATTGTCGACAAAATAAAAATATAATTTCTATTCCATTGCATGCATCTATTCCTTTTTGCTGGACTAATGCTCTCTGGTAGCAAACCTAAGGGGGGTAAAAAAAAAAATGTTTTAAAGGAAATTTAAAAAAAGTGTGATATGTCAAAAAATTTTAAGTATTTATAAATATTCACATTTACGGGAATGCTGCGAGAAAAATATGTATAATGTTTCAACTTTAAAATTAGAAATACTTGTTTTGAAATTAGTATTATATAAAAGTATCTGTAATTTAAAGTAAAGAATGTTAAGTATATCAGACATGTAATTTGTCTAGTAGGTGAACGATTTCCACACATTTTATTTACCAATATATATTAATATATATTATGATTGAAATAAATTATTTTTTTTTGTTCTCCACGGTTTTACCGATCTACAAAGGCCCTTCGGTGTGGTATTATCTTATTTAACCGAAATTTGATACGTTATTTATTATTACAATTTTAACATTTTTCGCGTTGTGATTTCGGAAGATGAATAATTAGTTTTTCTATTTATATAAAAAACCATATTCATGCTAATATTTAGTCACTGTGCACTCTAGTGTGATGAATTGGAAAAAAAAAGCTTAAAAACGAAACAACCTCTTCGAATTGGTGAGAAATTGACTGAACTAAACCCGAACATGGGATAAATTATTGCCGCTAATAAAGGAATATTATAATTTGACTGTCTTCATTAAGAAGCTAAACGTACAAAATACATATCATCTAAGCGTGACACTGTATGTGTCGCTGGCACCCGTTCTCTCTTTCAGCGAAAGTCTCGTTCATCACAATATATAGAGGTATTTAATTTCATGGGATACTTACAACCGCACTTCTGGTGCTGGGTTTCCATTTACTTTAACCATAAATCTAGCATGAGTCCCTTCCAAAAGTTCAGCATCTTTAAGTTGTACTGTAAATACTGGAGTAGTTGCTTTAGCGCGTGCTTTCTTTTGTTCTTCGGTGACTAAAAATTATTTTAAAATTAAATTAAACCTCTAAGGAATGATTTATATACTTAAAAGCAGTTATAATAATGATATATTATCTATTTTTCGACGAGGTCAATAGGACCATTGTCCACTTCTACAATTAGAAGAAAAAAAAACACATTAAGTTTAAAATTAATAATGCTGTTTAAAATGTACAATGAACTTCGAAAGTTTATCCTGTAAAATGGTAATATTTTCCTTAAGTATTTATACTGGACTAATTTTACTATATTAGGTATAAAATATGTTTATTGAATTTTTGTATTTTTTTTCTTTTTGGGCACGCCAATGGTTTTAACCCTACAGTAAAAATAACTATCTAACAGGTTAAAAGCGGTATACAATTAGAAATCGAAAACACAACGAAAAGTAGCAGGCGAATAACGGCTGAAGTTGGGAAGGAAAGGATCAAGGAAGCACTGAAAAGAGCAGGAAGGTCCAGAGTATAGAAAGGAACATTCGGTAGAAAGAGGAGAGCATTCAAAGTAAACGTAATTGGAGTCGCATATAAGAGGGAAATCAATAGCGTGGAAAAGATGAAAGAGAAAATCAAAAACGAGAAGAGGGGAGAAGAGAATGATTAAGTCTTAGTTTAATTAAGGAAACAATAGGAGGGTTTACTTGTCGGCGGGTTTATTTGAGTTTGAAAACTATTAGGTAAATAGTAACGAAATTTATATTATCTGAAGCTTATATTTTATATTATTAGAATAAATTTAGGTTTGGCCTTCCTTTTTTATGATTATTACAATACGGAAAGAACAAAAATGATACAATTGTTGAAAAAAAAGAGACAAAGAAAAAATAATTTAAATCAGAAAAATTTTAACGGCAATAAATATTTTAGCATATTAAGCGAAAAAAGGCTTGCGACTAAAAATTTGAATAGATACTTCAATTATATATGTATATATAAATGGACCATTTTGGCCTCGCAAAGGGTTATGCCCCTTCACCCCCATTGCTTACATTTCTGTCTCTTTCTCTTTTATACTTTGTATAAAATGATCAAAATTTACAAAGTAATTCTGAATCGGTCCATATAAATATAACAACATAATCATAAAAATCCTATAAAATATAACACACGTTACATGAATTTGGGACATTTTTCATTACATAAAATTGGGACATTTTTTCTAATGGGGAGTAGCCTAAGAATTACGGTCTATTAATTACAACATAATTCTTAGGCTACCCCCCATTAGAAAAAATGTCCCAATTTTACATAACGAAAAATGTCCCAAAAAATGTCTCAATTTTATGTAACGTTTGTTATATTTTATAGGATTTTTGTTATTGTTATTTAAAAAATGTTACAATTTTATGTAACGAAAAATCTAATGAAAAAATGTTTTAATTTTATGTAATGAAAGTTAAATGTGAGGATAGGATTTTTATGATTATGTTATTTTTTTTGTGTTGATGCCAGAAAGAATTACATTGTAAATTTTGATCGTTTTATACAAAGTATAGAAAAGAAAGAGACAGAAATGTAAGCAAGATAACCCCTTGCGAGACCAAAATGGCCGAGTTTATACATATATATATATATATATAAATGACTGTTATTTTTGTGCTGGAAGCAGTAAAAAATTTCGTTATGTTTTTGCGTTACTTTCATATTTTTGCGTTATAGAAGTTGCGCTACCGAAGGTCCATATGGAAGTTGTAGTAGAAATTGCTCAGCAAACCGTAAATTAAATCTATCGGTTCTGAAAATTATATGACGAACTATTTAGCGAAGGATAACATTGGCATTTAAAGCCGATGCTTTTTTTAACATTCACATATGGGTTTTGTGAAAAATTACGGGGCAATACGTATACCGCGTGATGAATACTGTTCCTGTTCTTCCGTATCAAAAATCCAGTTAGTTAAAAATGCTCCGTTTATTAAAAATATGTTTGCAAAAATAAGCTTTTGATTGGAATTAAATTAAGTGTGAACCTGTAATACTTTAGAACAGTTGTAATGAACTCTAATTTAAAAAACATTCCGTTACTATTTAAAAATAACAAAGTCAGTTAAAATAACAGTATAAGCAATTGGACTCAGCGAATTGTTAAATTTAGTAAATCAATTATTAAATTATTTTATTGCGGTAGTATTAAGAGAATTGTTGTAATCTGTGTACAGTCAAAAATAAATACAATTATTAATCGTACTGTTTTTTGTCAAAAATTTAAAAAATTTATAATTATGTAAAAAAAAAATATTTAATTAAAACTAAAATACGTACGTTTTTCAACAATTAATTGAGCAGTGCTTAACGAAACGCCCTGAGGATTTTCTGCTCGAGCTGTATAGGTTCCAGAATCAGTTTCGCAGACATTTTTAATTTCCAGTCTGTAAATGTTATTCTCTTTGTTGGAAACGATGTTTATCCTATCGGCGAGTTTATCGGAAAGAGGTCGGTTATCCTTCAACCATGTCATACTACTAACACCTTCAACTTCGCATTCAAAAACTGCATTTTCACCCGCTGTTGATAATAAATTAACACAATATTATAAGCAAAAGGAATTAAATTCTACAAATAACACACATAACTGAGATAGATTATAATAAATTTTTTAATCCTGAGTAAAATAGAAGATTAAATTTTTTATTACATTTTATTTCGATATAACTTCAAAAAAATTCCGTTTCCTTGTTAATTCAAAAGTTATCATAAATTTAGAAAAAATATTAATTTCTGTAGCACTGATAAAATTATAATTGGAAAAATTTCATTACTTACAACGGTTAACACTAATATTTATTTATAATTTATTATTCCAAGATATATTTTTTTCGAGTTGTGGCACATTTTTCAAATGTTCAGGTGTCGCAGAAATATTAAATATTTTCTAGCATTGAAGAAAGTATTACTAACTTTTAATTAATAATTGTTAATAACACGTTGCGGAGCATTTTAAATTTCTTTTTGTTTCATTTTAATTGATTCAAATTATTCGTTTGCGCATTATACATGTGTAATGGCGTTTGATTGATTTGAAAATAAGTTATAATTTTTTCTTCTTCCATTTTAAATTTATTATTCTTCTGTTTGTTCCAACGACAATTTTATCACGACGAATTATAAAATAGGTGATCTATAATTAAAAGCGATGAAAGACGCTTATATGATTAAATTAGGATCATAGGTTTTAAGTGAAAATCACCCGAAAATCGAGTTTGAGAAATGTGTAATAGATGAAAAAAGTCATGCGTCAAAAGAATTCCGATTTACTGTTAATCACAGTTCCATTTGGTATTATGAACATTAATAGTTTAATATTTCATGAAATAAATAAAGAACAATGCACATAGAACACGTTTTCGTGCACGTGAGTGCGTGGGTATGTGTGCATGAGGTGCGGTGTTTGCCCCCGCGCTTGGGTGCATATAAGTATGTATGTATGTATGTATATACGGCGGCAATAAAATCAAAACTTGGTTGTATATCACTTAAATTTTCATTATTCAGAATTGTATATTCGAAGAAAAATATTTTATTAATTTTACTAATTTTAAAATACAACCGTTTCGCAATTTAAAATTAAAAAAAAAAAATTATTTAAATCACAATTCTTTCTAATAATACTTATATGATTTTATATTTTTATTACACACTACAGTACTGTGTAAATTAAAATTACCAGAACACAAACAAATATTAAATGGTAGCAATACCAAAAAAATAAGTATAGTATATTATACGATCACACCGTTTTGTTGGTGTTTTTAATTTATAAAATACATAAAGCAATTAAGTAGGGGCAGCATAAGGACACATATAACAACATATAATGGATGTAACTTTAAAGAAACAATTTTCTATTCTCACATATATATATATATATATATATATATATATATATATATATATATATATATATATATACACACATATACACAAGGGCGTCGCCAGCCGATGAGCCAGGGAGGAGCAAGATGAGTTGCTAGCCGACATGGGGGGGGGCAAGATGATAGAAAGGGGATATGAGTTATAGGAAAAATAAAATTTATAAGTTGTAAAGGTTTAATATTTTATTAAACAAGAATAAAATCTTAAATAAAACATAAGTTTTCCAAATTGTCCATGATTACGCGCCTATGAATACTCATTAATGCTAGTTGATTAAAAAGTTCCAAGGCTCCAGGGGGGAGCATCTGCCCCTCCTTGCCCTCTGCTGACGGCGCCCATGTATATATATATATATATATATATATATATATATATATATGTAATATTGTGTTATAAAAAAACTTAAAAAATTGGCTGTATCTAATTCTAAGAAAACATCGAAATTAGACATTCGATAAAAAAACTTTTTTTTCGAACACTATGACTATTTGTACATTATTTCTGTATAGGTAAGCCGTAACAAACAAGAAGTTAATATAAATGTTCATAAACAGCAATTTTCCACAAAAAACCGGCTGTCACAGCATGTAAATATTAATTAAATTAGTACAGAATATTATATTTTAGTTTAAAATTTCGACAAGAATAAAGTAACCTACACTTAAGAATATGTACTATGATTCTGGTCGTAAAATTTAATATCGGAAAGAAAAAAAAAAAACAAAGATTTAACTGGGGTAATAAAAGAATAGATTAAAATGTTTTAATCTTTATTCTTTACCATTATCGTTTTTTCATAGCGTAATTATTTCTAAATAATTGTATTAATCTTTATTTATATACGTGTATTTTCTTATTTTATTTTAACAATAATGTTACTGTTCTCACAGAAAATAGACGGAGATTTTCAACGTTTACAGATAATTAATCTGTCTCAAATGAGCTAGTAGTGTTATCACTTAGAATTGAGCAATTTCCTATCAAGAAGTCAGTAATATCGGTTTAGCTTAATATTTAAATAGGCGACCGTTTTTGCAAAACTGGATGTCATATTATACTAGTATCGTAGAAGGGGTAGCGGTGTAATGCCTCAAACAAGACCCCCCCCCCAAAGTTACTTTAAGTACTTTTAAGAGAAATTGTAGTAATATGATAATTTATCAGCAACTGCAGGGTGTAAAAATATTATCAGTTTTGACTGTATCCAAATAACTGCATACTCAACGAATGGAAAGTAAAAATTATATGTAATTTATTTATCGACAGTGTCAAAATGAGACGATATACTAAAATCAAATTACACGAGTTATGTAAATAACGACAAAAAAAAATTGTTAAACAAATAACAAGTAATTCAAAAAAAGCAAAAAAAAAAAAACATCAACTTACGATTTATTCACTGTATAACACATAAATCAATAGACGTACACAATAATTAACTTTCGCTAATTGAGTTAAGGAAAATCTATTGTATCAATATGATATTTAATAATAATCAATTGCGTTGATTATTTTCGAAATGTGGTAATTAAAATTTTTCATCCCGTTTAATGTTAAATAAATGAAATACCGTTCAATACTTCATCTTGTTTATAAACGTTTTCTTTTGCGTTTCTTTTTTGAAATAGACAAGACACTCGATATAAAATTTAAAAAATTAAATTTTCAGTATAACGGCGGTTTTACGTAGAGTTACATTTCAGTTACACTCTTAATTATGAACAAATTTTAAAGTGTTTTTTTATAAACATGTTTTCAAATTAATATAATTATATAAGTAATAAACTTACTAGAAAACAATTAATTAAAAAAATTATAACAACAATTTGTTTCGAAGACACTACTCTATAATCATGGTGGTTATATATTCACCATGATTATGGAGCAGTGTCTTCGAAACGAATTGTTGTTATAATTTTTTTAATATATTAATTGTTTTCTAGTAAGTTTATTATTTATATATTATTTTAAAAATCCCATTTTAGTAAATAGCAACAGAATAAGTGGCTATTCTGGAGCTGAAAGACATGATACTACGCGAGCGTGACTTACCGCTCATAAACTTCTTCTCATAGTTTGTAAATAAATTATGATTACTTTCTCTATGTTTTAGCGTTTGCACTGTTCCGAATAGAAAATTTCAATATCCCTTGCATTTTTGCCACCTAAAAAGCCTTTCTTGGGGATATCACTTCTGTAGAGCGGACTTGCGTGCAGTGGCGACGTCGAGGTTGTTTTTTTTTTGCGACCGTGAAGCTACAATAATGAAATCCTTTATCAAATTAAGTAAGCGAGAGAAGTTTTTCTTTTTTTTTGCCGAGGGAGGGGTCGACACGGAATTCCTGCTCGGAAGCGATTAGAAGGGGAAAAGTCAATTAGATACTCGATTTGGTCAAAAACCGATAGAATGAAGGAATTAAGAACTGGGATAATAAACCAGGGAAAGAAGAGATTAGATGTAAGAGGTGAAATAAAGATTAGAAATTTCAAGGAAAAAAAAATTGGAATACAGAGTGGCACGTTCGGTTGAGAATGAGAGATATTCCAAGAAAATATGTTTAAAAAAACAGAAAAAAAAAAAAAAAAAAAAAGAGACACTCGCTATCTGCGTTATTTTTCGCTAAAATTACGATCCGATCAGTATAGCTGTACGGTGTAGAAACTTGAGAAAAAATCTGAAGAGAAACCAGTCAGACTGCCTTCTTTCGAGAGGTGGTTTGGTTATCGTTGTATATTGAAAGTTTCGTGAATGCATAGAAAACCTACACACGTTGAAGTGTACACGTGGTAGAAAAGGTCGCAAATTATTTAAAGAAATAAAAAGTTTGTAGTATTACTTTAATAACTGTGCCTTAGAATATAATAGTGAATAGGAAAGAGATGGAGTCTGACGAAGAATGGCACGCAGTTGGATACCCTGAAAATCGTTCTGAATATGTAATTTCGGAGATAGTATGTTTTATTCAATAATGGGAAGTAAATAGGAATTCTCAGAAATGTTACCCTGATGAAAAACCGGATGAGGGATAAAAAAATAAGATACTGGAAAAACTATTTTAAACGGAAATCAAATATGTTTAAAAAAAAACGGAAATGAATAAGGCTAACGTATTCAATTCACGGGAGTTAAAACTTAATTTTATCTAAAATTCTGCCTTGGCCATGAGTCTAAACCACCCAGTTTTAGAGCGGTGGGGGCAGTTCTTTGTTTACTACACCTGTTTCGACATATTTCAGGTCCAATTTTATAGACCGCGTTTCTGTGATTTAATCGAATATTCTTTTATCGATCACCTTTAACGGAACTCTAGGGTACGCAATTGAACCGAGTACAACATATTAGTTAAATAGGTCGATAATTTTCCGCCTACAATTATGCGTATACAAAAATAAATGTCCCATGTTATTACAAGTAGTGTTATTTCAGCGAAAATGTTGACAACAAAGTTCTTACATCCGGCTTTTCGATGAAATAAAAATAATAACTCTGACAGCAGTTTGTGGGATTATGGTTACCATGTAAATCGAATAAGCATTTAAGTAAAGCGTATAATAGAAGCATTTTCCAAAAAGCGCGCGAAAACTATTTTCATTACGACACCTGTTATCAACGATTCAAATTCTTCATGGTATGACGGAAATTCGCTAGTGTACTTCCACCACGAAAAAGCGATATCTTTCGAATCTGATCTTAAACCTTAGGTAAATTTTAATGTCATCCATAAACACAGCGTAAAATATAATAAACAAATGCCGTAATAATGTATATAATTAAAAATAAATCGCCTAACGCGACTACGTTAAACTATATTATTATAAACTTTTAAACGCGTGCTAGTGTAGAATTCAAATCAATATATATATATATATATATATATATATATATATATATATATATATATATATATATATGTACACATATATGAATAGTAAATTTCTAAAATATACATTAACACCGAAATCAGTAGTATCACTTTTCTTTATTAACGCGGTATTATTTATTTATAAGGTTAATAATTGATATTTAAAAATGTGTTATATTTTCGAACTATAATCGGTCGTATAGTAATGTTAATAAAGCGTATCTGCATATTAAGAATTACTGCACACGATTTCTTAATAGTACAAAAATTATGCTCGTAGGTGATGATCACGGGTGTGCTGTTAGGTTGAGGCACTGATCAAAAACTGAGATATTATTATACTCTTTCAACGTTTAAGTTAATTCACTTTCTGCATTCCTCTGAAAGTGGAATATTTTAGTTGAGCTGTTCTTAGAGCTTCAGTTCATTTTGCTTTCTGTGTTGTGTTCGGTTTTACAAATATACGTTTTGGAAATTTTTTCAAAGTTCTTCCGTATTTCGGAATATATCATCTGTATTCGAATTTCCTTGATAAACGAAATTGTTTTTCTTGCTTTTTTATCATTAAACAAAGTTTCGGATGAGGAACTAAATCTTTTTTTATATCATACTACTCTGATAGTTATTCATGTGTACTTTTAATATTTTCTTTTTTTGACTTTTTAAATATCGGTAATTTTCAACTATTGGAGGTGAAATATTTTTATTTAAAATCCTGATTTAGTTTTTGATAAAAATAGTAGTCGGTATATTTTCATAACCAACTACTACTAAGCTAATGTGCTTCACTACCATGCTTCAGTGAATAAGAAAATAATTTTACAAAATTTCACGATATCCAGTTCTTAAAATTTTATAGTGTACTTACTGCTTGCTACATATTTGAGGCGTAACAAATTTTGAGAAGGATGTTTTAGAACGATTTAAATTTAGCCTTTTCTTTCTCTTTCACCTTTTTATATCCTGATTTATATTTGTTTTACTCGATTCTAAACGTACGTGCTATATTTATGTGATTAATCGTAATATTAGATATTTTAAAAATAAAAATAATTTAAGGTTTTCATCAGAAAATCTGAAATTTATCATGCAATTAAAATCGTTAAACGTGCAATCCTTTGGAATACGTATTAAAAATAATGTTATAACAAATGCTATTAATAAATAAATATTAACGGTTTAGTAGAACGATCATTTTTGAAATAGTATTTTACAAATTCTTTACAAAACATTCGTTTTTTAAGGTAGATCAGTATAATTTAGAATTTTCATGATAATAAAGTTAACTCACTATGCTATTAAGAGATTACATTAAATTGAAAATAATACAAAAGTAACAATTTCAAGATAAAATGATGCAATTAATTTTTCTCATTCACGAAAATTAAACAAATATAAGTATGACCGAGACGTTGAGTAGAATTTGAATTTAAAGCCCCCACCAAAAAAAAAAAAAAAAAGAAAGAAAAAAGTATGTCCAACTAAAAATGATCCGAAAAAATTCGCGCTCGTTTAGTTTCCGATAATTTGGTTAAAGAAATGCAATAAGTTTTTCGGAAAAAAAAAAAAAAAATTGATACGAAATAGGGAGAACGCTTGAAAAATTATTCTAGAAAATCAACTGAACAACAGAGGTGTATATAAATGATGAGAAAATATATCTTCCAACAGTCTTAGAAAAATGAATAATGATGGTATATGATAGAATTATCCGATTAGAAATAGTACCTATGTGTGCTTTTGTAATTTCGGAAGCACTAACTCGCCTATTTTCTTTTTCAACCGAAATTAGGTGAATTAGTACTTCTGAAAATTCAAAATTTATACATATTTCACTTTTAATTAGATAATTCTCTTTTTAATAATTTTTGATATGTACATGTATAGCGAACATTAAAATAGCACCTAAAGAATAAGATTAAAAAGGCGGTAAAATTTAAACAAGTTGCAGAATAAAAAGAACCAAATGTTTTTGAAAAATGACTGTAATGTATAGATTAATTAAATCTAAACTACTGTAGTATTATAAGTGTATACCTGAAAAGGTCCTAGGAAATGGTACATAAATTATATTAGATGAGAACCTATTTTGACTGATAAAAAGGAGAACTGCTATAAAGCAGGTACTGTATAAATAGATAAAAATAATTTGAGAATTTTAGTACATATTTCAATGCGTCAGATAGTAGCAATATTAATAGAGTGTATCGAGAAGAAATTACAGCTAAAAAAATGTCGCTAATTATTGAAAATAATACTGGTATTATAAAAAAAAATTTAATCTGTAATATAAGTAACCTGGGTTCAGAGCAGTACATAATAAATAATATTTAAAAATCAGTAATAATAAATACCGCCATAAATAAGTGAATCTTGCTCCATTTAGAGATGTGGAAAAATTGTAATGCTTGCTAAAGGTATTAAAACTGTGACTCCAATAATAATAATAATAATAATATGATAATAATGATAATTCATTTCTTAATATTTTAAGCTAATAAATCGTTTTTAAATAGTTATTCTGATGATTTTATAAAAGAAAAAAAAAAAAAGCATATCGACACGCTTTCAAAATGTTTATTCATACGTTTTTCTTTATATAACTTTAGTAACTTTAAAAGATGTTCACCATTATTATGCATATAGACATGCGGTGTTCGAGTACGCACTAAATTCGTCCTTCAACTCATCAGTTAAGTCATATTATTATCGTAAACGGATAGTATTACAAATTTTACTACTTAAACAATGAAGTATTTTTTGGAGGGGGAGGGTTTGGCCCAAGCATTTAAAATTCGCTTAAACTTCAAAAGCATCAGTTTGCATTGTTCGCTAAAGTTCATTTTATTTCATTCGAGTTCAATTTTTATTGTGTGTACCAAAGATGACGAAAAGCAATCAGTGTTGCTATTGAGTTTTTTCTAGTACTCATTCATTCGGTTAATGTAAAAAATAATAAAATATTAAATTCTCAAGGGACAAAAAATATATTTAAGACGCACAATAGCGACAGTTTGGAAGCCGAGTTTACGATTTGAAAATTAATTAGGAAAAATCAGTCCATATCGGGAGAACTAAATTTCACCGATTTATTAATTGAATACTAATTTTATCCAGTAATATCAAAAGTTCTTAAGATCTTCTTAGTTTTACTTCTTATACAATATGATCGAAGTTTCAGCACATTGAGACGTGTCAAGATATGGCTCCATTCAAGTATGATCGAAAATAGGTGATATGGATGAGGCGTGCTTAGTGCCCATCGGAAATTAATGGACGAAAATAAAAACAGTATTATATCGAATTGATGTTTTTGGAACCATCCGACGATATTTGAAATTTCTTTTTGAATAATATTTAATTTTTTAGTATTCAAGCTGTTTTTACAATATGTATAATTTAGGAATATCTGGTTTTATTAGGTTAATTTTTTACTAAAAATTTTAGTTTTTCATTTAATAAATTTCCTTTGCTGTGTGATTGTCTTCATTCTTTTTATTTTTTATTTTTCCTGAGAGCATATTTTTAAATGTATCACCTCGCTGATTTTTCGTTTTTTATTACATAAAAAATACTCCAGCAAATTTAATTAACATTACTAGTTTTATATGTTTACCATTATTTTTGTTCCGTAAGTTATAATATCGGTTATAATTTTACATGCAAAGTATGAAGATGTTCATAATGTGATTTATAATTTTTAACTATAATACTCGAGCCATCAAGGGGGAACACTATTTTTCGCTTGCTTTTCAACTTCCACAAACGTTCAAAGTTCTATTAAGAAGAATCAAATTATGGTTTTGGTATTTGTAAATTGAAAGCCTGCTATCTCTATACGCACGTTATTTTTTTCTAATCTTGATAATCCTTGGTGTCCTGAAGGTTCTCAGCATTTGAAATTATAATGTCGGTTATATTTTTAATACAGTATTCCTGTAAATCACAATTATGAACTGCTTGGAAGCGCTTATTTTTTGTAATTTCAAAATAGCGTGTTTTTTTAGTTCAATTATTTTCTTTTTAATTCAGAGTTTTTCGTATCTTAAAGGCATCGGTTATAGTTTTACTAAATTTTCCCTTTTATATATACGTTTAAGGTCTAATTTGATTTTTTTTGAATTTTGATAGTTCGACTGTCTTTCGCGAAGACATACTTTTTTTGCCATTTGTCGTCTTAAGGAGAAAATAAAATAATTCGGTAATTCATAACGTTAATTTTCTATGTTATATATTTTAAATCTTAAATAGGTTCCGAGTGATGAACTTTTAAGTGATTTTTAAAACGTTTTAAATTTAGTATATTCTGAGCGGTTTTTTGAAATTTTTGGCGCTTAGGGTAATTAACCGTTTCAAAGTTATACATTCTCTAAAAAGAAGTGTTATAACTGTGATTATTTATCTGAACAGTTTCAAATTTATATGTTAAATTGTTTCATAGCTATTGAATTTTATTTGGATTTTTTCTATTTTTTAATGGTCTTATTGTGTGCATGAGATCTTATAAATTATTATTAGAGCTGAATTTTCTTCAAAAAGATGAAAATATGCATAAAATATTAATAAACTACCTAAAAATATGGAGCATATTTTTTCTTTTCTTTTTAATGTAAGAACACCCTAACAATCATCAATGCATATATTAAATGTTTCATTTTTTTCAGATTTTTGTGTATTTATAATAACTATTTCAGTGCAAATGGGGGGGGGGGGCTCGTGGACACGGTTTTGGTATGTCAGTATTTCAAATTTAAGTAAAGCAAATAATTATTTTATTCAACGAAAATCTACATATCAATTTATTATTTCAGTATCACCTTTTATTCATAATATTCATTAAGTATTTTCAGGACAGGCAATATTTGATGCATTAGTAATTTTTTAAGTAAAAATTAGTGTTGTGCAATGGAATAAATGATTACACGAAACCAATCAAATATGAAAATGTTTTTGGTTAATCACCGTAACAGAAAATTTTACCGAATGAAACTTTTATATTTTCCGCTATATAGTCAATCGAACGAAATTGAACGTTCAAAATGAATCGATTTAAATTTAAAAGTTAAATTAGAAGATCGCAATATCGTAATTAGTGATCGCTTGATAATAAGAACAGGGCGCGGTAACGAAATGGTTTCTAATTGCGTTCCGAATCTTTTTATGTGAACTACATCTAAGTGTATTTCAATACTGCTTGCATTATTGAAAAAGTATGGAACATTTTCATAAGGCTATATGCATACATGCAGAGAAAAATTTTCACCGTTATAAACATGTAGTATATGAAAATATTTCTCTCGGATACTGAAACAAAGGCGTCCCTTTATATCGTTATACTCTGAAACTAATTTGGTACTATACCAGGTCGTCAGTAATTGCTTACATAATTCTTTATAACTGATTAATGCGCAGTAATCAACACATTCTTAAATTGTGAACAGAATAAAGATTTTTTCCTTTTTCTTTTTTTGGAGCGGGAAAAGGAGGTATAGTACTACTCGAGTTTGCCATAGTAAAGAACGTTTGCGTGATATTAACACTACTGAAGTTCTAATACAGAGATCGGTACGGAGCAGAGTAAGTTAAGCTAGTCAAATGGCTGTTTAAAATACTGCATTTATGATATCCAAAGACAATATTATTTCCTCTTTAGATTTCAATAATAAATTAATATTACCGAATTTATTTCTTTTGTTTAACGTCGCAGTACTATGCTTGTAAATAGAAGCTTGTTAAAATGTATTGATTTTGATAATTTTTTAGTTACAAAAATTTTAATTTAGTATAAATATAAAATTATAGCATGTGGAATTATCTGCCAATTTTATAGCTATACCAGAGTTGCATATGCCGAATATGTTCACACAACTGTAAATTATACCTGTTGGATATTCGCCAAAATTACTACATATAGTAGTAATTATACTATGCAGGCTTCGGTTATTCGAGAAGCCAGTAGTCCAGGTTTTTATAAATCAGGCTCCAATATATTTTGACTTCCATATAGGTATGCTATACACACACACACGCGCGCGCGCGCACACACACACACACAAGTATATATAGATATAATGTTTTTGAACAATCCTCAGCGAAGCAGTATACATCAAATTTAGATTTGACGACGATCTACGTAACTTGACAAATTATAAAAATACCGAAACATTTTCCTTACGAACTTGCAGTATGCGCAGATAATGCATTCCAATTTATGGGTGGCGGTGATGAACTAAGCATTAAACATCTCTCAACTCATGAAGACTCCAAACCTTTAATTAATTACACGCGGAACGGGAATTTTACAGATAGATGAACACTTAAATTCAGCTTATCAGGTATTAAAAAAAAAAAAAATCTGAAGTAGTGTAAACAAAAACGCGTCACTAGATAAAGAAATTAATTATGGTAGTTGGAATAATATGGCAGCTTACAATAGCCTATCTGAACGAATATTCCGGAATAAAAATGTAATAAATACTGTCCAAATATGGTTTATAAAGCGGTATACGTCTTATCAAATCTGGGTGATTAAAAAAAATTAGAAATGGTCCGATAACAATTCTCCGTGTAACGACGTATAAAGAAGTGGTATCTAATAATATTCAAATAGTTCAATTTCAGCTTTGTCAAAACATTGTTTCTACAGAGCCATATAGGATGGATAGCAGCATATATACACTATACGGATGCTTCAAAAGATGCTGAATGGCTTTTTAGCAGAAGGAAAAATGGTGCAAAGATATCGTGATGATTTTAAAAATGCTGAGTTAGGTTAAAAGAATGAAAGTTGGAAAAATACAGAACGGGAGAGGAAAAAAAATAGAAGACTAACTTCACAAAATACTGGAATTCTCCCAAAAATAAATCATTACAGAAAGTAATCGCCGGCATTCACCACGCAAAATTTTGATAAAAAAACGTGATTTCATCGCATTCTATAATATCGGTAAAATTCCACGCCTTAAACATAAACATATGTAAAAGCAACATGGTGAGATGAGAAGTATTATATACACGTCCGCATATTAGACAAAAGCATACATGTTCGCGCATGGATACGCGTACAAGTGCATACAAAATGTGAAGTCAATGTTTCAGTCCGAAGTTAGAAAATAAAATATCTAAAAACAGAAATATTTATAATTAACCTACAACAGAAAGATACAATTTTATTCTAAAAGAAAAAACGTAAATGCGAAGTCCATATTCTTTTGCAAACATAATTTTAATTAAAATTAGGGTAAAGTTAAAACTGATGCTACTGCTCGAGTAATATTATATACTGCTACATAAGAAAGCATAGAACAGAACGAATATATTGAAGAAATTGATAATCTAATATTGTGTAATAAGTTAAATCAATGCGACGATAAATTAATACAAGATAAAAAGTTTGCAAATTGTTACAAATTCTGCCAACAATAATAATAACTATACGCTATTAGTCGCTAGCGATCATTTGAAATCTAAAAAAAAAAAATGAACGTGTGAGGCCAGCCTATTATAATAATGTTTATATGCTTTCAGTAGAAAATAAGGCAATAATTTAAAAAAGACAACGAAAGAAAAAAAAAGAAAGAAGATAAAGGCTAATATTGGTAATACAAAAATTAAATTTTAGTAAGATTAAGTAAAGAAGTTTTCATCGGTTAAATGATGGCGGCGACAACACAAATAACTTACTTCACATTGATGAAAGGTTATTGTCCCAATAATCAGGACTTGGAGACTCCGTTGGCTTTAACCTTCTCAATGATTACACACAATGCAAGCAAGGTAGTTTGATTTGATGAATTACACGTACTGGGATTCAGGAAAGGGCCTTACTCACTGCTACACATAAGTGATACATAACATTTTTCATAAGCAACAGAATAATAATAGAAAAAAAAAAAAAGATAAATAAAAAAACGAATAATTACTCAACCGATCCAAACTAAAAGAATTTATATTCAACGAATTAAAATTATTAACACCCTGGCGACACACGATAATTTTAAAAGACGGTAAAAACTTTTGCAGCGTAATTTAAGAGAAGTTCAATAACGTGAAACCTAATAAAAATGATCAAATTAAAACAAAGCATTCCACTTATAACAAATTATCAAATCGCCTGTATGAAGCGTTACAAGAGAAGTCTAGGATGACAATAATATGTTAGAAACGTATTTAGTGAAATGTCATGGAAAATATTAATCTTTCGAAAAATATAGTTTTGCTATCAGTTTATAAAGAAAGAAGAAGGAGACGTTAATGGAACTAAAAAAAAAAAAAAAAAAACGAAATAAAATCTTGTGAACAAAGAGAGGGCGCATAGGTGAAAAGTCCAATGATAGACTAAAACTAACTGCGCGATGTTCCTTTCATTCTATTTTTGTTTTTAACGTAACTTCATGTTAGTCATACCAACAACAATAAAAAAAATCAAATAAAAATCAAACCAAAAATTTATGAAGTAACGGAACATCGTAATATTTAATAGTGTAATAGTTCTAGATGGGCTGTTACCATTTATCTTTCGAAAATCTGATTTCCACAATAAGAATATAACAAAATAAGAAACAACGTTAAAAGAAATTTATAAATTAGTAACATTCGTCATTTATGAAGTTTTTATTTGATTTTAGCCGTGCGATTTTCTCATGCAACATAATCAACTCAGAGTAAATTACTACACGTTTACTATTCGAGCAACGATGAATTTGTTCAGTTGTAAAATGAAATGGTCGATTTAATGCTGAATTAAATATATTTTAACATTATATACAAGTAGCAATAAAAACGATCGTCGCTTACGGAAGAGTAACAACATGCGAGCCGATGCAGACGCGAAACACAACACATTACAAATTAGCACTGTAATATTAGGAATTATTGTTTGCGGGACTGGCCGGAGTATAATAGGGAATATAATCCGATTATTACCACGAAAATTAAAATAAACAGGTGCGTTATATTCATAGGTGACTTACGTTCGTTCGTTGTGCCTCTGATGTTCGAATGGAACAGCGGCCTGCTGACTCCCGGGATGTATTTAGGTTTTCTTTTTCCACCGGGTATTTCGATTAATTCTTCAACTTCCGGCTCTTCAATTAGCGTCACCGATTCGGTAGCGGTGATTTCTTGGTAGGTGGACTGCGTTTCTATGTACATTTCTTCTTGCGTACTGCTCATAATTGAGCAGTGCTCTAAACATATATTAAACGGCGATTAGACGAAATTTAAAGAAACCAGAAGAACTAATGAAACGCGAGAAACATTTTTCATAATAGCGCGTACAATGCGAACACGGCTTTAAATGTATTATTGGCAAATATTTAATTTCAAGCATAACGATTATGCGTTTATCTTTACAGTGTTTTTGCTTGTAGATCTTTCTCAACAAAGTTGAATGAAACTATTTTTTCCTTCAATTTGTTTTCCAGACGATATTTTATTGAATATTTTCATAGTTCAGTTTTTATTCGTCAATGGATGTTGCGCCTCATTTATATAATGTATATTTTCTTTTCTTCTTTTTTTTTTTTTGTATATAAATACATATATTAGCCTGCTGTCTTGCTTTGAATTTTACTTGAACATATTATTATCTTTCTATTTTCATTCGTATCACAGGCCACTGTGAATTCTGAGACTGTAATAAAAAACTTCATCAATTAAAGTCTTTTTTTTTTTTTTTTTTTTTTTGTTGGGACGCTTTTAATTGCCAGGATTATTGCGCCCATCGGATAGGTTTTAGATTAGGGAGTAAAGGTGGGTTTTTTTGAGAAAGGTGATCAATGAATTTAGTTGTTCTGGGTCATCAGATATTGACTGAGGGGTTATTTTATGTTGTAATCGTTGGGCAGAGAAGGAAGAACAGGAGAAAAGAAGGTGTTTTATTGTCATGATATCTGAGGAGCAGTAGGTACAAGTGGGGTTTTGTCGAATTCCTTGATATAGATGACCGTGGGTAATTTTGGTGTGACCAATACGAATTCTAGTAACAATAATTTCGTCGGTCCTATTGAGGCTTGATAAATGTTTCCAAGGGACAACTGATTTTTTGAAAGTATGAAGTTTGTTGGTATATTGTTGGGACCATTCTGATTGCCATTTGTTTTGAGTTTGTACACATATATATGACTGGAGGTCTTGTGGTATAAAGGGAAGGAGAGGAGAAGAACGGTGTGCGGTTTTTGCAAGATTATCAACATTTTCGTTACCGGAGATTCCAATGTGACTCGTGATATACATGAAGCTGATTTTTATTTGTGATTGGAATAAGATGTTGTATAAGTTGAGTATTTTCTGAATAAGAGGATTGTTTTTAGAAGTGTTTTCGAAAGAAACTAAGGAACTTAAGGAATCGGTGATAATTAAAAATTTGCCAGACTGATAAGTTTCGCTGATATGAAATATACAATGGTAGATGGCCATTAATTCCGCTGTGTTGTTTGAAGAGAACGAGGGAAGAGAGAAGTGAAATGATGATTGCTCTATGGAAAAGGCGAATCCTACGTGGTGTGTTTTTATTTTTGAGCCGTAGTCTTGTTTCTTTGCCGTTTGATTTATAATTTTGAACTGTCACTAAGATTCATCAATTTTTTCGGGTTCACCAACCGATCATTTTGATATATAGTGCGCAGGTTTTGAAGGAGTTAAGGGATAAATTTAATGAAGTTAAAATTAAAATAGAACTACCTACACGGCTCGAGAGTGTAGTCAATGTAAATCACCGAGCAGAAAAAAATTAGAATGTAGAAATAGTTAAGTAAATGGTAAATTCGGTTTATCAAGTGTGAATCGTTTAAGAATGACGCGATAACTAAAATATAAAATCACCTATGTCTAACAATAAGTTGGAATCGTGGTTTAACAGGTACTGTTTAAAACCTGCTAGTTCATCATTAGGATATTTCGTTCGATAAGACCTAATAGTATCGAGTATGAAAGAAAGAGGGGCACTAAAGTAACGATAGAGATTTTTAACAAATCTGTTTAGTTCCCTGTGAATAAATGTTTCTGATATGCAGAGTTTCCCGTGAAGTGAAGTTTATAATTTTGTTTACTTTTCTCATTATTATCGCTATCATCATCATTGTGATTAGCTGTGTTAAAACCAGACCGGTTTTTTTTTTTTTTTGAGTGCCGTGTTCAGCTACCAGGGCTATTATTATTAGCACGGTTGGATCATTAAATAACGCGGAACAAATCAGTTGTATAGAGAAAATGGACCGTGTCTACGTTATTCAAGGACGAAATAGCCGAAGACGACTGTAGAGACTTTATGCGGAAACCAGAACGGTGAAGGGCAAAAGAAGGGAATCCAGGAGGAGCAGGTGTTTTATTGAGGGTGCGTGGGGGGGGGGGGGCAGGAAATTCAACAAGAGACTCGCAAATTAAGTAAAAAATTGATCGTGTGTCAGAGAAATATGTCCGATGCGGAGCCTTATCATGACAACAAAATGGGTTCTAGGAAGGTCAGAAGGAGGGAACCAGGGATCAGCATTGTGTTTTATCTCCCTGAGAAAGTACGCTTGTTGAGGGAGTAAACCTTGCTTCCATCGGGACTGCACAAAAATGTTTATAGACTTTATTATGTCAGATGGTGTAGGAGGAGAACAAGGCATTAGAGACAGCAGTGTCAGCTAACAAATTACCCATGAGTCCAGTGTGGCCCGGCATCCACAGGAAACTAATTTGGTGGAAGGATAATATCAGCTTTAGGATTAGTGATTGCATTAAATTAGTTGTTTGTTGGCAAAAGGTATCCAAAGTTGGACGTGAATCAGATACAATCAAAATGCGACTGCTGGACGGAGGGGATTTAAGTATAGATTCAAGGGCTAGAAGAATGCCATAAAGTTTGGCATCGAGAACGGATCCATGGAGCCAGAAGGACGACGAAACCACGGCATGATTTCGCACCATCAGTGTGGTAGGATCGATGGTTTAAATAACTCTGTAGGTTCGAGAAAATCATGGTGCGGACGGAGAAAGCGGAAACGTTTCCCCTGGAGAACTTGGCAAGGGTATATCTATCTCGGCTGGTAGGGTAGTTCAGGGTCGGAAGAGAAGGTGGTATATTAATATTTTTTAAGTGTTGCGAATCGATATTGGAGTCCAATAGAACTTCCGACAGTCGGCAGACAGCGCCATTAGAAGGTAGGGGGTAAGGATCGCGAAGTCCGAGAAGGAAAACTTTTAGAGAATCACTAAAGAAGTGAAAGGATCTTTGAAAGCGAATGTGGGTAGAGAGCCCAATAAAGATTGGAGGCCATAAGCGGGGGATACGCGGTGCGCACGCAGTATTAATCGGAGGGGAGAATTCTGCAGCGGATTTAACATTTTAAAAAGGAATGAGGGAGCGGTAGAATGAGCATCCATACGAGAGATGCTTTCTATTCATTTTATTTCACTTTTGTCATTTACAAACTTTACACATACTACTTATAATTCTCTATTTTTGTTTTTGGCTTTTTTTCCCTTGCACAATAACTTATGAATCGATGCATTCTTTTTTCTCTTTCAAATCAACCAACATCTTCATCTTCTACTCTTCTTTTCTTCTGAGTTACGTGTCCTTTCGAAATTACTTTCAGTAGACAATGAGTGGTCAGTGGGTTGCCAATTTTTTAGCGCCACCTATGCAGCGTGAAATTGTTTTGGCGCCGGCGAGCAGTGGTTTTTATTCAGACTCTTTTACAAGTTATCTGCGATATTTTTCAAACTTTACTCTTTAAACACTAACATTTGTATACATGAAAAACATTTACCAAAATTATATATATATATATATATATATATATATATATATATATAGTATATGAATATATTCACACATTCACAAAATATATTTTTTGCATAATTTTATTAGATTATTAATTTTTCTTTTTTAAAACTTTTCCTGTTTTCCCTTTTTTTTATGATTCCGTACGTATATAATATACGGAATCCTAATAAGATGTTTTTTTAAAACTAAGATAAGTTGGTCTACTAGTGATCAAGGCAGTGCAAGTGGTAATTTTTGATATTTTTTAATAGTGTAATTCGAATATTCCTGACAAATACAATTCACAAAGTTCTATTAAAAGAAATAATAAAAAAATCACATATATCGGAGACTATTTATAAACCCGCAACGGTAGTGAATAATTATGTGCATATGAAATATTTCTATAGTAAAACACTTGTAATTATTTAACCTTTCCTAAAAGAACGCTGCCGTTAAATTACGATCTCACATCAAATTGAACAACGATATAAAATTATGATTTTTCATAATCATTTTATTTTTTTCCTGGAGCAGGCTACATGCAAGGCAGTGGAAATTAAAAGCGCGTATGCTGAAGACCGCTGTTTATAAAGTGAAACTATTCGAAATTTCCGTGCTCCGAACAATTTATTATACATTTTTCGTCTAGATAACTTTTTATTATGCTTCATAGACTGTTGACCGGAAGAGTACGCGCGTGCGGAGAATATGAAAAGGGGGTATCCTTTTTTTTTTGTAGCAGCATTAAAACCATTTCATTTGATTTTATTAACTAAAAGCATTGACCGATTTGTTTAAACACGAAAAGCTTCCTCAGCATGTAAATGATGTAACTAATAAATATTGCATGCCACCATTCTCAAGATGGTGAATAAAGATAAATAAATTATAAAAAATCAAAAATCAGCGTAATTGTACCGGGCTTATCAAGTGATTTTCTGCTATTTGCCGTATAATGTTTAGACAACTAGCATATCTTAGTCGGAAGTAACGAGTTAAGGAGATGGGTTTTAAAAAATTACGAAATCGTTACCTTCTATTTGAACCGTAGAAAACATTTCCGGTTCAGGTTCAGGTTCAGGATCTACGCAGGTAAAAATAGGTACTCTTTTCTTGGGTATTTCTAAGGGCGGGCGTTTAGGTTCCGGAACGTGTTTCAACGGTTTATGTAGGCGGGTCTCGATCGGATCTAGACCTTCCTCGATATCGGCGGTTATGTCTAATTCGATACCCTTTAGCGGTTCGAATAAATCTTCTTCTTCTTTCTGTAATTTTAGATCATCCGCAACGTGCTCCGCTAATGCCACTAAATATCGGAAAAATTATAGAGTTAACATTACGCTTTCTTCATCTAATATTAACACTAAGCCCAACTACAATAATACGTTTATTTCATAAAATTAACGCATTGTATTCTTTTTTGTTTTTGAATTTTTAATATCTAAACCGGCTTATAGCCTTCGGGGCCGATTTCGAGGTTATTTATTTTTCGTTTCCTACTAAATTCATAGCATAGAGCACACGTGCACCAAAACCGAACTGAATACCGGAAAAAGTTTTTCGATAAAATTAATTACTGGTTTTTGATTTATGTATAAACGAGAAAATCAATTTCTTAGTTTCTTCATATTTTTTCGCAGATGTGCTTTTATTTTCGCTAGAATTCAATGCTTTTTTTGTATTTTTTTAGTTTTATTTCACGTTCTTCTTTTGGTTTCGTGTTTTACCCTTAGTCGTTAGTCTTCTGCATCCTGATTTTCCACTGAATTCTCTTCGCCCCGAACTGTTACAGTTTGGTTTTCCTACATGTTTTGCCTTTTCTTTTCTGTCCCCCTCCCCCGTTATAAAAACTTTATGCGCTCGCTTTTACTTCTTGTCTCGAGGCATTAAATTTCCTAAATTTTAATATATTAAAAGTTGACGCCGGATGAATTTGACCAGGAAGAAAAACTGCTGCTACTCTGGAAAGCTATCTGTTGCATACTCTGGCGGCGACACCAAGATATAAAAGAGAATACTATCGCCACTTTTAACATTTTCTGCAATGAAGTTATCTTATTTGAATTCGACCATTTTTTTCCCTTTAAGTTATATTACTTTATTTATGAATTGGAGATATCCGTTTTAATTCGTTACAGTTTCGTCATAATTATAACGCACATAGTTAGCATTTTCATTGTAAAATAAATGTTCAAATCTGACTTTTCCATGCTGCATTGTCTAGATTTTTTATTTCCCATATAATGACTCTGCGTTTATGCTTTGTAATATATTCGTTTGTTTTCTTTTTAGAGCAAAACACGATATTTCGAGTCACACCATTTTTTTTTTTTTTTTTACTGCAATACTGACTAAAGAACCTCGTTTATTACTAATAAATCGACTTTATATGTTTTTATAAATAATCGAGTTTATTTCACCTAACGTATTTCGAAAATTTCTAGCGATAAGAAGGTAGTTTTTTATATGCCCTTCCATTTTTAGTAGTTATGTATTCTCTAGCTAGCACGGAGACTGAAAAATTACAAACATTCGCAATTTTCCACATAGCCTAGTTGCCGAGGTTCGATCCCGGACGATGACAGAAGTTATTACGAAAAAGTTAAATAAAAATAATCGCTAATAGAATCATATGGAAGGCAATGGCTAACCACCACGCATATGATATGCGCACTAATTAGTACACAGCAGACACATACACACACGGGATTACATTTGCATATATCTATAAATTAAACGATTACTAATCAGTTCCGAATGTAGTCTTGCGTGTGTACACATTTGTACTGCATGTAAACAATTGCCTAGTACACAACCTATATATATATATATATATATATATCTGTACAGCTAAAATGTATGAATAGGTTGCCCCCATTCACCGATAAGGTTGAGGAGAGAAAGAAGACCACGTACTCTGATCGTTAAAATCATTAAAGCTCGTTATCTTTTTAATTCGGTACGTTAGAAACCAAAACCGACTTCGGATAAAATCCTGATTGATTACGAAAAAATTGTACCAAAATCTTGCTTAACTACCCGAGAAATACTAATTCGAATTACGCTATTAATTTAGAAGATTATTTTCCCACTTTAGGAAAAAATCTTCGCTCTCCTCAATCAATTTAAATTTCCTCGATTTAAATGCTATTTTTGTTTATTTTCAAGTTTACGACTTAAATTTGAAAAAAAGACGAGTTCCGAAACTTTCGGTTGGATAGATGACAATCTGAATTACTAAATTAACAAGCTACGCTTATCATTTTGGAACGCTATACAGGCCCGAGATATTTTGGAAAAAGTTTCAACTTTTAATTTAAAAATTTTCTAATTATTTACGAAGACAGATATTATTTTTGGCTTTGTCCCGATTTAAATTTACGCTTAAAAAACCATCTCACTTACAAGATTCAGTTATATGCTCGGCGATTTCGTTTAACCAGTCGCTTTTAACGGAATCCTCGTGCGCGATGAAGGTGAACGGGTAATTTCCGTAATCCGAATCGCTATGAGTAATTACGAGTGTTCGTTTATCCGGATAATTTTTGAAATCTACTTCTGGTAACTGAAAAAAAAAAAAAAAAAAACCAACAAAAAGCAAGATGATTAATGTAAAGAGACATTAATCGAAATTTTAATTTACACTTATTGAACAGGTGCGATTACACAATCTTCACAAAGTTTCGGTAATTTTATATAAAGTAATTTTTCACGATTGCGATAAAAACAAATTATTGTAAAATGGGGAGGAATCTAAAAAAATGTTCGTTTTACAACGTGTAAAGAGAAATGGAGAAAAAATTTTCTCTTTGTTTTTTTCTTCTAAAAGTTAAATTACGTATTGCTGGTTTGTTAATTTCTATATTTATTATATGCGTATTAACTGAAATTGCACTTTTGTGTTTGAAAACACTGCGGTTAGAGATCTTTTCGCCGCTCAGGTCTCAGGGGCGAAACCCGCAATTTTCAAATAAAAATAATTTTAGCGTTATCACGTGTATAATCGCGCGGTTTTTATATTTTCGATAGTTTTGTAGCGGGGAATACAAAGTAATAAATTACCTTAATGATCTCTTTTAATACGAAAACCGCTCGGTCTTCCGAAATTCTACGAACTTTACATATAAGAAGTCTAGCTTTAAATAGGAAGCAATAACGTTCTCTACCTTTACCGCCGGTTTTATCTTTTACCAGGAACCAATTCTACGCAAAAAGAATACGTACGTGTTAAACATATATTATATATCTGTTATAAAAAAAAAATTAAAAAGTTTTTAATAATATACTGATATTTTTCAAAATGAGTTACATCGGTTGGGAGAAATAATTTTTTTAAATAACATTTAAAAAGTGGATAATATATTTGATATTGTCCAGCTCCTTTATCCGCATACTACAATCCGATAATCGATACCATTTTTTTGAAAAATAATGGTATCTCATTATTCTACGTTCTTACGAGTTTTTTTTTACAGACAGCGCAAAATTTTGAGAATTAACAGGACAAAGCATAAGAAATAGTTCTATTTATAAAGTCGAACTTTTTCCGCTGCCAAGCTGTTTAATATCTACAAGATGCACGATTTTATTAAATAGTATACTAAACAATAAAAGGGGACCGATGTTTGTCATTAGCATGTACTGGTGTTCGAAATAAAGTTAAAATTTTAATTATCGTTTTTATACGTCCTATTTGTTAATAACTAATAAATTAATAATATACTATAGCTCAATAACAAATGACTAAAATATTGTAATAATACTCAATTTTGGCAACAATTTCGGAAATATCAAAAGACATGCATAGACCTTGTTGCATTTGCAGATTCTTTCTGAGTCGATGAGATGTGAGGCATTCTCAAAATTGTTTTAAAAGCTCTTTTATTGTATATTTTAGCTTAAGCAATGTAAAAATAATTTCGGGATTTTGAGCTTCTATTGTACTTGTAGTTATCGTGGGAATAATTATTTTTAATAATATTAAGCGTAATTATTTTTTCGGGGGTTGTTACGGTTGAAAATGCACTTCTAACTTTAGGAATCGTTTGATTTCTGTACGATTTCAGACACGGGAAAAAAAAAGAAAGAAAGGGGGATCATTCGTTACACGTCATATGGTTAGTGTACTAGTGTTTGACGGTTCTATCAGTAATAGAAAAATTAAAAAAACGCATATAGTACCCTAATGCCTTTGAGACACTAATATTACAATTTAGTAAACTATTAGGAAAAAGTTTTGGTCGCTTAAGACAAAATTGTTTAATTTTTTTTTTTTCAAAAAACATAATATAAAATTGTGCGACGCTTAATACCTTAGAGTCTTAGAATAGTGGCGAAAATAAATAGGTTAGCGAAGAAAAAGACAGGTAACTGAAAAAGATACGCGCTTTACGTCAATGTCTAAAACCATACGCGGATTATTGTGTTCCGCTTTACCTACTACTTTTTAATAACAATGTAACAGAGTATAGCGAACGCTGTCAAATTATAATGATAACGTACGATTTAATTGTAATAAGTAAAATAATTAAAATGAAAAAAAATTAAAGCTATTGCATCATACTACACCGAGCTTATGTGTTATATATCATATTACGTATGGACGTTTTCAATTTATACACAATCGCCGTTCGTTAACCGACCTACAACTTTCCAAACCACAGATTATGCGATTCTCTTCGTTATTTTGTTTATTATTATTCCGGTATTTCTTTCTATTTCTAATATTACTTAACCTTTTTCTTATAATTTAAATATTTACAATGCGAACACATTGTCTTTACCATATCGTTCACTTCGTTAATTTACACGTTCTCAATTCTCCGTTGGATTTTTCAAAATCGCACCCTTAAAACAATTTACTTTAAAAAGTTTTTATCATATAATCGTTTACCGGATTCGACTACACTACAGTTTGATTTTTATATTCTATTAACGATAGGAAGCAGATAAGCTCTCAACTTTCGGCCCATGTAACGGGACTGAAACTATTGAAGGAAGCAAAATATAAAAGCCGAAAAAAACTTTCAAATCTGTGCTAGGTTAAAAATTCTACAACTCAATGTTCCTACACCTTATAATATTTCAACGATACTTACGTTCCCAAACCCTCTCATTTTTCCAATAATCGAATCCTTCCTTCGCTCAATAACGAATAGTATCAAAATTTAAATTATCTCAAAAAAAAAAAGAAAATAATCAGAATAAATAAATTGTTAGCCGAGGCAAGAAAAATAATAATAATTGAAAAAAAAAATAGGTCAAAAATTTTTTATGATAGTAGTAATTGAAGCTTAAACGGAACGATAAATTAATTTTTGCTATGTTACCTAAATTAAATTTCCGTTTATTTTAATCGGTTTTGGTAATTTTTTTAATAATAAAATCTGAGTTCCCGCAAAAAACGTTTTTTTTTTTTTTTATTATTATTTTTTATCGGATGACCAAAAGCACAAGCAAGTAGTGTGTGCCTTAAATGTTATCGATAATGTTTACTTTTTTCTAGAGAAATCATTACAATTTCCACCGTGAAGCCGTCATTCGACAAAATTTCTCATAATGGTTTTTAGTCGAAGTTACTTGGATCTCGTGCGGAGGGGAAAATCGAATGGAGTTATGTGTCAATGAGGGAAGAAAGATGGATCTGATTTTTGTAATACGTGCCCATATATGTGTCAATCAAGTGTGTTCAATATGAAGCCGGCCACAATGACAACTTCCTTTTTTCTAGATCATCTATAAGAGCCAATATATAATTTCTTTTTAATTTTGAGATCTATTGTTACGTTTGATAGTAGAAGTGCAACGTTTGAATGAAACTGTACACTACCGTCTCTTTCGCTGTGTTTTTCGTGTATTCATTTAAAGAAAATCCCGTATGTATTGATATCCATATCATTGTGATTTTGTAGCGAAAGATTTCGAGACGAAAAATTTCAGATGTCAGTAGTAATGAGATAAAGTGATGTAGGACTACTATTGGTGAAGAATTTGATTGCATTGAGAGAGTCTGAGCATATTAGAAATAACTTGTTATAGTCTGTAGGGACATGTATTTTATTTTATAGAGTTTGTCGAGTTAACTGAATATGCCGCACGACTAATTTTTTCTATATTTTACCGGAATAAAGCGCATTAACTTTTAAACAAACACAATAACAATGAAGATAATTCAAAAATAAGTTTGTATCATGTGAAAAATGAAAACAGAAAAGTATTTCATTCACCAAATTTTGAATAGCAAAGTTACAGTGCCAGCTATAACTTCAAAAGCAAAAGGAGTAAAACTGACTTG
Source organism: Icerya purchasi (assembly GCA_039619475.1). Lineage (NCBI taxonomy): Eukaryota > Metazoa > Arthropoda > Insecta > Hemiptera > Monophlebidae > Icerya > Icerya purchasi. Next base: position 171,326,092 of record CM077116.1, on the reverse strand, counting down.
ATAATAAATATGAATAAGAAATTTCTGCTTAAAAAAAAAAAAAAGAAATGTAACGATGCAATTATAAAATTTAATAGTTTAAGCGATTTTTGTGTTTTTCTTAAGACATCAGTGATTCCGATAACTTTCTGACTTCATTCATAGGTATATCTGAAGAGGGAATGAACAAAAGGAGGGTATTTTAATATCAATATCGGAAATATCACTCATTAATAAGATCGTTAAAATCTTAACAAACCGGTTAAAATGTTAAAATTGAAATAAACTTTTTTTTAACTTAATTTAATTACAAATCAACGCATAGAGTAGGCTTTCGAGAAAAGTTTTATATTCGCCTTCGTACTGTTTTAGGTTTACATCAAAACTATTCCGACCCTGCAAATCCTTTACTTGATTTTCACAGGCAGTTGACAACTTCCATAATACAAATCAACGCTAACACTTCGGTAATGAACAAAACAGCGCCGCCGACTTTATTAAATCGAGTGAAACATAGCAAGGATCATAAAATAATATAAACTGACATTTTTAAAGATAATAACTTTTATGGATGTGATCGTGAACAATGAAGTCGTGCGGTATAGTTTACCAAATTATTATTCAGTTAACTCGGCAAATTCTATAATAATAAACTATTAACTATATTCTGATCCCTACAGATTACAACAGATTATTTCTGATATGCTCAGACCATTTCAATTCAATCAAATCCTTCACTAATAGTTCTACATCGCTTCTCATCTCATTACAATTGATATCTGAAATTTTTTGTCTCGGAATTTTTCGCTACAAATCGTAATAATGTGGATACGAGCACATACGGAATTTTCTTTAAATGAATTCGCAGACAAAACAGTAAAAGAGACAGCAACTATACACTAGTCTCATCTAAACGTTTCAGTTCCACTATCACGCATAACAGTAGATCCCAAAGTAAATACTGAAAGAAATTTCGATAACGATGCATTCGAGTACCAGGGACTAATCATCTTCAAACGATCTAGAAAAGAGGACATGGGGGCCGGCTTCGTGTTGAACGCACTTGGTTCACACATAGGCACGTATTCCAAAAATTAGATTCACCTTTTTGCCCTCATTGATACATAACCCGAGATTACAAAACAATACGTTTAAATAAACCTGGAAGCTGAAAAAAGAATACAAACTTTTGAGATGTTTTGCTGGCGTTGCATGTGCTAAGGGTTCTATGGACAGAGAATCGTACAAACACGTCTATGCTGGCTAGTATGGAAATCAAGGCACAAGAAAGACTGTTACAAACAATCCATTGCCGCATTTTAAAATTCTTCAGACACGTTATACGCCGTGGGGATCAGAGTCACTCTCCAAAAAATGATTATGCAGGGGAGAAGGTCCCCGGAAAGAAAGGTCGTAGCCGACCTCCGAATATATATATATATATATATATATATATATATATCGATCAAATCCCGGAAATAACCGGAAGAAGACTGAAAGAATGCTTAGACAAACGGCACGACTGCATTCGGTCATTGTAGCAAAGAACTTCGAGCAGAAACCATTATGAGAAATATTATTGAACGGTGATTTTACGGTGGAAATTATAATGAATCCCCTAGAAAAAAATAAACATTTTTAATAACATTTAAGACACCCAGGAGTAACACACGCTGGTGCTTATGAACATTGTAGCAATACATAACGTCTGATGGAAAAAAATAAAATAAAATAAAATAAAATCGGGATTTTCTTTATTTTTTTTTTTAAATAAAAATAATATTAATGAGCTTTATTTTTTATGATACAATATGAAACTATTTTTTATAAACTATAATGATAGAAAGTAAATTGAATAAATGATTTATAATTAACAACATGTTTTGGGAGCTGTGTCGTTCCGTTTATATTGGTAAGAGTTAATATTCTGATATTATTACATTTCTAAGATGGTCAATAGACGCCGATATTTAATTGTAAATCACTGTGAACTGATCAATTTAATGCATATTTTCTCATTGTGTTACTATTATTACAATTCATTAATGTTCGTAATAGGATCTCAATAATCCCGACAAAATTTTAAATTTTTCAACGCGTTACATGAAAAAATAAATATATGTATCATTTTTATGTAATAAAAAAAAAAAAAACTTAAAAATTATTTTTTTCGCCATCGTTCCATTTAACATCACATGTAGTTTCCATTTTTTGAACCACTTTAAAAAAATATATATATATGTTTATTAAGTTTAAACATTGAGATAATTTTAATTACATAAAACGGCAGATTTCTTAGGTAATACAAAAACCATTTACTTATAATTAGTACATTCGCTCAATATAAATATGGTGCATTCATAAATCCATGCATACGATTTTTATAATTGCGATCAGAAAGCGTTGATAATACGACGAGTAAATGAGAAAAATATGAAGTGAACACAGAAAGAAAAATGATGTTCTAGTTATAGAGAAAAAGAACGCGTGTAAACAAACGTAATATTTCTGATGATTCTTCTAGGATAAAATTAGGTTACTTATAAATAGCGTTTACAACTCACATGTCTTATTAGTCGGCCAAGTTTATGTATATTACCGTGGAAGCCTTCAATATTTGTCACAAATTTTAAATCGTTACAACGAGTTGGTATCCATAACATCAACTCTAGTGCTCGCTCGAGGTCGGTCGTATCTTCACATAATATCTTCGAATACTTTATCAACTCCTATTGGAAAAAGCACAACGAATTATTTTAAGTAATATTCTTAATAATCGGCATTTCGGCGAATTAAAAAACGGGCTTTAGTCGGACATAAGAACGAAATATGATCTCAATAATGAAATGTAAAAAAACCTTACTCCTGTTTGCGTAATGCATAATGGTAGACTAAAATCTCTCGTTGTCCATCATCGCAAGTAGCTGAATTAAGGTTAATAATTAAATTACTTCGGATGGTAGAGTTAATGGAATAATGTACTTTTTCGACCACTCGGATTAATTTAATGAAATGAAATGTTCTTAATTTTTTTTTAACAAAAATAAATTACAAGTTACCAGCCGTCGATCTCATTGCAGTATAGGACTAAATCTTTAGTGAATAATTCGCTTCTTTAACAGAAATCGCTTTCAATTGGTTAATGTTACGGTAAAAACAATTGGAAAAACTGTATATATCGTGATTACAGTAACGCGTGTTAACTGGTTTTGTCTTCTATCTTCTTCTTTCGCATTACTTTTTATACAAGCGTGATTTGAAATGTTCGTATTGTATTAAACGACATTTTAAGTAAAAATATTAATTTACTACAGAAATATTTCGAAACGAAAATAGAATTCGACAGATAGATCATAGTGTTTGTGTTTTATGGCGCAAGTCTTCTTTTGGTGCGATGGTGAATTTCACTACAGTAGGAAAATTCGTTATGGACCGTAATTGTTTCGTCCACGTAGTAATTAAAAAATTGTACGCGGAAACAAACGTTTTCAAAAAGACGACTGTTTTTAGATCTTTTTTTTTTTTTTTTTTTTTTGGAAATATATATATTTATTTTTAATTAGATCGTTTTTTTTTTCATCAAGCTACTTGTCGACGAATTATATTTATACATCATAACTTAAATTATACCTACAAATACTTATCGTCGTGAAATATCTACTACCTACAACTTAATCTATTTTTGTACTTACCTTATCGATAAATTTAATATATTTTCTTTTGTTTTGTAATCTATATATTTTTCTTTACTTCTGTTATTATTTTTATTACACGTTGTTTCCTTGCGTTTTTTTTTTTCTTCTTATATATATATATATTGGGTTCGTCAACTAGAGACCTCCACCCAGAAACGATAGGAAGAGGAGTCAACTAATTAGAACTTAATTTTATCGGAAATAGCTGAAATAAAGGAATCAATGGCGGGAATAATCGACTAAGAGGGAAAAAACAGGATATAGGAAGCACAATAAGGAGCAGGAAGCCTTAACTTTAAAAGGAATAAATAAGGAGAAGAACGTTCAGCAGAAAAAACAGAATACTCAAAGAAAATGTGATTAGCGTTACAGACAACTGCTTCATTAGGATGGAGAAGACAATAAGCAGAGGAAACCAAAACAAAAAAAAAAAAACAAAAAAAAAAGGGTGTGTGATTAAAGCGTAAGCGAATAATAGAGAAAATAACAGAACGTGGACGAGAAGGGAAACCAAGGACTAGAAGGAAGGTTAGGTTGGATTGAGAGGTAGAAGAAATGATTATTGGTAAAGGAGGAAGGGTACATGTCCGACCAAAATTTAAAGTGAAATTTCTTCCTTAAGGATAATAAATTAGCACTTTGGATTTTTTAAAAGTAAAAGCAGGAGCAGCAACCTAAGCCAAAGCGTCCGCCGTTTCGTTATCCTCGATGGCTTTACGACTAGGAACCCACAGCAAATCAACGTGTACAGAGTGATGAAAAAAAAAGATTGAGAATGAGAGATCGTATACGAAGAATGATAAAGTCAGAAGGGGGAGAGGGAGAGGTAATTTCTTCTTTCATGTTTATTATTTTTTTTACATTTCCCTTTTCCTGAAGCCATTCCTTTATTTCTCTTTTTCTTTCCGCTATTTTTTCCACATTTCTTTTATTTCTTTAGCTATTTTATTTAACGTCTGAGAATATGTTTGTCAATTAGTTTCCCCATCTTTGTTTTTGCTAACGGCAGTTGGTACATATACCTTTATTCCTCAGCTGGCATTCTATATATTTCCTCCAATACAATTTTCTTTCTTGTTTGTTATGTATTCCCATATCTTTAAAAATAAGTACAATCCTCTTACGCTCATTGCGTCTTTTTAAAAAATCACTTCACTTTCACCGTTTCTGCTTTATGATTTGCTATTGATTTCAAATATTTCGTTTGCAACTTATTTATTCTTCCCGAGTATACTTTCCTCACCATATGTCTGAATTTCATATCTGATTCTTGAATCTACCGGCGTAAAATAAACTATTTTTAATTTTTTTAATGCGTTGTATATTTCTTTAACGTGTATATAAAGCTGGTAATATTGCCCTAATTTTCTTTGTAATACGTTTCATGTGTACGTCTCATCTTAAGTGACGATCCAGCGTTACTCCCTAATATTTATACTGAGTTACTCTAACTTCTGACAGTTCTTCATTTCACATTCATTTCTTTCTTCTATCGAATGTTATCAAACTTCAGGACATCTCTTCATAAAGAAATTGAAACTAATGAAAAAATTACAATTATTTTCGAAGGCATAATATGTACCATCAGAAATAAGACGCGTCTTACAGTACGGAAAAAATATGGCATTACACTAAACTGGCTAATTGGTCTTATCTGTTATTGGCAAACAGACTTGTAATGTACGAAACTATAATCAAATCGTTTGGTTTTAAGGCACAGATCTCTAAAGAATAGTTTCAAATTCAAACCAAAATTGTGGTGTGTACGTTGGAACACTTAGTGTGGCAGTGTCAGAAATATGAAAAAGAAAGAATACTCGTCAGCAAATTATTACCTAGTTTTTGTACCCTGCCGATATCCGTGGTATAAATTCCCGCTTCACGTTTTCTTTTATGTTTTTTATTCTTTTTTTTATATGGGTTTGTCAACGAGGACATTAATGTCTAAGAAATGGGACGAAGGAGAAAATAACGCGTTATATTCTTAAACGTTTGAGTATAGAAGCTAAAAATAATTCAAGGGCAGGAATAACAGAAGCAGAAGGAAACGAGAGAATCCAAGAAGCACTCTATATAAGGAGTAGGAACAGCGAGTTTTAATAGAAAATAGTAGAAGGAGGTTGTTCAGCAGAGAAGACCGCATATTCAAACAAAACATGATCAAAATTGCAAGAAATTTATATGGAAGGAGGATGAAAAGTACAAAATCGAGTAGAAGTAGACTAAAACTGTGAAAATGATGCGGGAAGGAGACTGTGGTTAAAGCGAACCCGATTGAGGGCCCTATCTCCAACCAAATGGCGTGGTGATCCTTATGTCCTTATTTCTCTATATAAATTCACCATCCGCTCAAAATTTGATTACTGTTAATTTCTCTATGGTTGTGCCTCTAAGTCCCGACTCTCTAAATTGGATGTAATCCAAAATTCTTGTCTTCTGTAGACTGTTTAGGAGAAGAGAAGTCAAAGAACCATACTGTAGTGTGTGTGTGTATGGGAGAGGTGCCTAACAAATCACACAAACTAACAGACGGAGTACCAGGAGCCGTGTGGCGCAATGAATCAAGAGATTTAAGTAAGAAAGGGCTGACTGACAAATACGCCTGGGACCCGTAGTTTATTCTGGAAAGGACTAAGAATTTGTATATGGAGAGAAGAGTTTTCAGCGGTACGTTATACTTTGTGTTTGATAAATATTTAAGGATAATTTATGACATTTAACTTTTAAGGTTGGATATGTGAGGACACCAAGTTAACTTACGATCAAACAGTAATCCAAGGAATGTAGCAGTAGAATGGAAATGGAGTGGAGAGTTCTCTAGATTGAGACGGATGCTAGGGAAGTTTTGATGCCCCCCATAGAAATCTACATAAATCGACTTAGATGGAGAAAACACAAGATCGTTGTTGTTACACCAGGATTGTAGTTTTGTGATAGTTTTTTTGTAGAATTTTTCGAGCATTAGCTGGAAAACTAGAAGACAGGGAAATGGCAAGTTGTCAAAGTAGAGCCGGGCGTTAACAGGCGGAGTGATACCATTTATATCCTTGATATAAAAAATAAACAAGGTTGCATTAAGAGCAGATCCGTGTGGTAGGCCATTTTTAGTTTGAATGGTATTCGATGTTGACGAACCAATCTTAACATGGAACGTTCTTTTTGTTCAAAAATTATTCAGATAATTGGCCATGTTTTCAATTAAATCAGCTAATGTCAACTTGGATAAGAGGCCGTACCACCATATTCTGTTAAACGCTTTTTCTATATCGAAAAAGACGTAGTATACATGTTGGTGTCTGTGAAATTCTGTTAATGCTTGCCTTTGTAGGCTCAACAGATGATTAGCTGTAGTACGCATCTTACGTTCTCTGGCTTGTGACGAGGATAGGAGATTATTCTGCTCAAGGAAAAAGAGGAGGCGCCGATTAATCATTTTTTCAAGCGTTTTTGCAAGGATACTTATGAGGGATATAAGCCTTTAGTTATATGGAAAAAGAGAATCTTTATTTTTCTTTATCATAGGAATAACGACTGCTAACTTTCATGACTCTAGGATAGAACGGGAGGGCCAGATTTGGTTACAGATATGTAAGAGGAAGCTTTTCGCTGAAGGAGGTAAGTATTTTAACATAAAAGGATGGATAGAATCGGGCCCAGGTGCGCTGTTTGCTGTATGGTATTGAAGTTGTTAGTTTAATTCACATATGGTAAAATAGAAATTGTAGGGAAGTGAAGAGTCAGAGATGATGGTTATTGGTTGTTGTTCCATGGAATATTTCTTTGAGGAGAAGACAGAGGAATATGATGACGAGGATGACTCCGCAGAGGAATGATTCGCAAAAGCATTTGCGACCTCTAAGGAGTCAAATATTATGAAACGGTTTTTATTTAACGTGATGGAAGTGGCCGCACGACTAATACGATTTAGTGATTTAATTTTGAATCAAATCTTGTGACTAGAAGTATTTGTAGAGATTGAATGCATAAATTGATGCCAAGATTCCTGTTTTTTTGCGCCTAATGAGGATCCTTGCAGCTGCGCGGTATTTTTTAAATTCATAGGCCTGTTGATTTGAACTTCCTAAGGGCATGTTTGCGTTGGCGTATGGCTGTTCGTAATTCGGGACACCACCATGGGACCCGAGGAGGTCTGAATCCTGGGACGGACCTGGTTATCGATACTAAAGCAGTACTAGTGATCGCGTCGATAAAGAAGCTTATGTTTTCAGATAAAGATTCGGATGGTTCGCTCGGAACATTTACTTTAACTGAATACTTGTCCCAATCCGCCTTGTAGAATGGAAATTGAGGTTTAGATGGGGTAGTTTGGGTAGGAAGAACTTTTGACGGGCATATGATTATGGGAAAATGGTTACTAGAGCATAAGTCCTGTAGCACAAAAGTGCTCAGGTTAGGGAAGATGGAAGGGAAAACAAGTTGTAGGTCGATCGTAGAGGTATCAGAGTTTACTGATGGCAGAGTCACGAATGTTTTCCAGTATTTCTCCCCACAGAGATGAGTGGGCATTAAAATCGCCGACTAATATTAGTGGCGGGCTGACCTGTGACAGCACTGACTGAAATATGTCTGGGGTAATTATATAGCTCGGAGCACATAGCAGTTACACAGGGTTACCGGGGAGGCAGATATCTGATGGAAACGGACAACCACTACAATCATTTGTAAGGATGTAATTATCAACCGAGTTGCTGGGACAGAGGAGTAAACCATTTGATGGATCTGCATTTGCTCCGTTGTCTCTGGCCTCTCCCGCATTTGGATGTTCTGCGTTTTTTGATTCGTTTGTTTGGATTTGTGGCGGTTATGAAGGAATGGCTCCTGCGTTATCTGAAAAGTTAAGCTCTGTAGTCATCTAAAAAGCTTCAGGGGTTTGTGGATGAGGTTGCTTAGTTGCTGCTTGAGTTTCTTCGGTGTTGACTGTCATACTATTTTCAGAGACAGAGGCTTGAGTGTTTTCCTCAGGTTTTGCGGAACTGAAGTGGTTTTGACATCTGTGGCAAAGAGGGCACTGTCTTCTGTAGATGGAGCAGTGGACGGTATGTTCTGCATAGCCGTTTGGATGAATGTTCGGTGTTCACGTTCATTATGTATTATTATGAATGAGTCGGGTAAGGGTGGAAAATTGGTAACTATCAACATACAGCTGCCTCCTCCAGCTGATTACGTGGTGAAACTCCGGGTCATTGGGTTTAATTCGAGGCAGATTTGCCAAGACTAATTTTAGATTTAATAGTACCTCTAGACAGACTTTGACGACAGAGTTTGGGATGGTTGGAGATACATTGGGGGGATGATATAATTTTTTTGAGCAGGGTTTTTTAACCTGTGACCGATGATTGTATTATTGTTTACGGTGATAACGGCTCCGTTATGAAAGAGGTTGTCTGTGATATTTTTTGATTTCAAGGAAATGAAGACTCGATTATTGCTAATTTTGGAGCCTGCAATTATGTTTCTTGGACCTCCTCTTGGTCCATATGAAATAACAATATACTGAAAGAACCAAACCCGCGAAAAAAGTAATTATGACAATTTGTAATTGATATAAATAACGACATTTATTTTTTTTGAGCTAAGTAAATTAGAAATTCACAAACGGAATAAAATTTAAACATATTCGTATCAGCGACCCAAAAATCGTAAAAAAATGTTATCGCACAAAGTGTTATCCAGCAATGGAAAGTAATTTCTTCACTTCCTCACTATTCTTCTTCTTTCCTTTCTTCTTCTTTTTCCCTCTTCTTATTAAGATTCCACACTGCCTAAATCTATAGAATGCTCACAGAAAAAGTAAAGAAATTTTACGCGCTCGCGAAATTTACAAAAATAATTAAAGCGACGATGATTTTTCATTTGACGCACCGAATAAAAGTGTCGGTAGTTGTGGGTTTTAGAATTTTCCAGACAAGAATGTTATTGTGACGCATGAATTGCTGAAAAATGTATATCCGGTCTTGGCTTCTTCGAAAAATTTTCGATTCGCATTAAATATGCAACTGGCATCATCAGCGGAGTAGAACAAGGGCGTTTTACGTTTCAATGTGCTTGGTGTTTTTGGGAAACAAAAAAAAAAAAAAAAACAAAAAAAAACAATAACTAAAATATTTTTGTGCAACTAATAGTTTTTTTTTTTCTAATTTAAAGCAAATTTGTATTTAGTATTAAAAAAATTTCGCAAGTTCAAACGTCGATTTTTTCGTTTGCACCGTTTACGGACTAGCATTTGCGATTTAATAAACATCTCCCATTTTATTATGTACTATTTTATACAAGATGCAATTTTTTTTTTGGGGGGGGGGGCTAGATAATGACTACAGGTGTTTAAATAGCATCTCCATTAAAACTCTTGTCGAAGTTGTACGTAGACACAAACGAGTTAATCGCTTCTTTATGTACGCGTGTAATAATGCTGCCGATGACGTGAGATGTAATGTTGGCATATTGTAAGATTTTTAAGTGACGTCTGAGACAGAAATGTGCATTTCTTTTCGTTTTCTACGACGAATTTACTCTGACGTGCCCGCGTAATGGTCTTGTTGGGCCTTCACTCTCTGCCCTACAAATTACAGGTTGGTATTGGTTCAACAACCCCGCAGTAAAATCTAAACTCCGTTTTGTAATTCTTACTTAACAGTTTAATCATCTTTTATAGTTTGCGTTTTATCTTTTGCGATATTTTCTTTCATTTCGTAAATGTACCACTAATTAAAAACGCAAGTCTCCGCCTACTAATAAGTCTTATTTTCAACGCAAATAGTATTCAGAATGCACAGGTTAAATTACTTTGGTGCGTTCTGTAATGTATTAATTTCTTTTTTTGAATAGTACCAAAATCACCGTTAATGATAATTTTTTTTTTTTTATTATTATTTTCCCCCCCTTTTATTTCTACAATCTGCAAATATTGCAATCAATAGAAGTGACCTAGGCAAAATAATATGAAGCAAATGAATTAATACGACTGGTCAATCCAATTATTTTAAAATTAAGCGTTCCGCATACTCTTAATATATCGCTCATTAAATACAATAACGTCATAACTCAAAAAATAGCGAATTTGAGTTATGCGTATAGTTGCAATGCATTTTATGAGTACAATTAGAGGTTAGAACGCCATATTTGTAAATAAGAAACTCGACAAAATAAACATTGCTTTCAGAAAGGGTACCCCGTTCAAATTATAGTAAATGTAAATGTTAATTTGCGTTTTCTGTGAAATAGCGTTTTTTGAGTTATAACGTTATTGTATTTTATGAGCGATATGACTATTATCGATACTCGTACCTTTTAATTAGTTTTCTCTTCAAGTACTTTGAGCAATTCATAGAGTTATAAATAACGGAGCAGTCATCGTGTAATTTACGATTTCGAGATTATTAATGAGATCCCATTATTGCAGAGTAATTTATTATAAAATAAAAAACATTATAATGTTGTAGTAACGTTACTACATTAAAAAAAGCTTCCGGTGGTAGTAAAATAACCCCTAAATATACTTTATCCGAATGGAAAATGTGCGATCAAAAATTAATTAATACATACAAAAAAGAACAAATATTTTCTGAAATTTAAAAGTTAAACACATTCATCATATTATATGTAGATATAATCACAACAGTAATATCAGATATTTTTACCAACTTCAAATCAAAGAGGTCATATATTTGTCAGGTATGTTTTTTTTAGTTTTTTTTGTGTTTGTTCACGCATAACTTCTATACACTCTTTGTTCATCTGAAAATGTACTGACCAGTGGTGGTACTATATGAGTACCGATGATACTCGGCAGTCATCAGATAACGTGAGAAAAAGGTCTCTTTAGAGAAAAAAATAATATTATCGCTGTTATTTATTATGGAAATGATGACTGGCTACATTAAAAACTAACTTTTAATGTAGCCAATCAAAAAAGTAAAAATATCATCAGTGTTAATTTCCACGGATAAATATATATACACTCGAATAGAAAACGAATTTGAAACCTTCACGGCGTCGCTTATAAGCTCATCAGTGACGGACATATTACGTCTTTTACGTTATTGCGTATAATTGTTGATCATCAGACGCGACTCCAATGACAATCTTTATCGATACGAAAGTCTATCGGTCAGTGCTGGTTTCATATGAGTACGATGAGTATCGATAACTACTGACTGAGTACAGTAAAACCCCTCTTAACCGATCTGGTCGAGACCGAGACCTGGCCGGTCCTACGTTTGACCGGTTATAATCCGAGGTTCTTGTGAAAAATTGATTTTCCTTCAAAACGAACCAACAGATTTCATCAGGTATCATGAATAAACAAGCATATATGTAAGACGTTATTGCAACTCATTTTATTGTGCATATGTCCCTACATAAGGTAATACAAAAAAAAATTGAACATATGAAATTAACTTAGACTACGTAAACTTTGAAAACTTAAAACTTTAACTATATTACCTGAACACTTACATATGAGTGAACATATATTATTGTTTTCTGCTTTTCCCCTTTTGACGAGTTTTTAAAAGCTAAGTCCCTCCATTTTAAAGAGGAATTTTATGAGTCCCAGCTGCACTAAAGCAAACACCAACGGCGATCCGTTTTTTATTTCTTTCGAAACCTGGCGCAGATGATGTTTCGCGACTATCGACGATGTCACAAACTGGTTTTTTATTAGTGCACCAAGCTACAAAGTATTTTTTTGGACTCGATTTTTGAACACAGAATTCTTCAATTGGTCGTCTGTTTCATCACCAATCGTCCTAAGTACTTTTCCCCACGTTCATTTCGTCACACAAATTTTTTTACAGATTCCCCGTTGTCAAGTCTCTTTATAACACTTTTAACCGTGTCTCAAACGAGGCGATCGCACATTTTCGTTTTCCCGACTCACTCATTTTTATTCAACAAATGATACCCGCGTAAAGACGAGAACGAAACTGAAAGAAAAAGGTTTAGTACAGTTTGTAGCTTTCTCCTCGCCTTTTCTTAATTTTCAAGAAATTATTTTCCACAAAATGCGGAGAAATGTTCCAACAAAGCGGTAAGCGAAGAACAGGTGTCTGCTTGTACTGATTCGTAGAAAAATGAATTCGGTAGCAAGGTGGGATTGAATTTCGCGAATTCATCCCCCTCACCTATTTTTCGCAAGTATAAATGTCGCATTATTCAGTTTTATTTTCGTGGAACGAGTCAATCCCACGAAAAGCCGCCATACTTTTCTTTCAGTTTTTCCTATATCGTAATCCTATTAGTTGCATTTAGTCAACCATTCCTACTAAACCTATCCCTCAACACGTTGTTAATCAGAGTTTTTAAATGCTTTAGACTTTTTTTCCCCTAAACACTTTTTTTGGCTCATGGAGTAAGGCCTACTTTTGTCTACCTCTAAATTATTTTAAAACATTTAAATTTCCTTCCTTCTGTTTTATTTTCTATGCCGAGCCTACTGCTATCCCGAAGAAGCGCATTCTTATTATCTCTTGCCTAATTGCTCATGAAGTCCTTATTATTTCAGATTTCCACAGTGTTCTACATGACATTTTATCTTTTCTTCCTTCTCTCTCTATTGATTACGTAATTTTTCCTATACGCTCTCTCATCTATAATATTTCTCTTTCTCACTATATCCAAACTGATCTATTGTGGATTCCAGAATACTCTGGAATTGTAACAACTCTGCCGATATACTAGCCTGTTCTCTTCCTCTACTGGTAAATTTCTCAGCGTATTTTCATACCACAATATTCTCTCCGTAGCTACTCACTCACAACTATGATTCCTCCATATACACCTGTTATCCCTGTTCTTTTAGTTTTCCCGCTATGCGGCATTCAACTCTTTTTGCAATCTGTCGTCTGACAGTTTGCCTTCTACATTGTTTTTTCGCTTCTCTCTGGTATCCTCTCTACTCTATTCCCTCCACAATCCTCTCACAACTTTGTACGTATTACAGACCACATTTTATTCAAATTCTCCTGTATTGCTTTCGAACGTTCTCCTTTCTGCTCTTACTTTTATTAATCGACCTTCCAACTCTTTATTGCTGTTCGTCTTTTATTTTCTCCTTACTGCCTTCTTCAGTTGTTCCGGCACTCGAGTTTCTTTTTTCTGATACCACCTCTCTTCCGGCTAATGTCTATTTTAACGACTCCCATCTCGAAAATGTGGCGATTGAAAGAAAAAAAATTTCAGCTGTGGTAAGAAATAATAAAGAAGCGGATATTTCTTACAGATGCGGCCTAATTAGTTTTGTTCCAGATTTATAACAACGACTATCAGTTCAAACGGAATTCCACGGAGATTAATCGTTAGTCCTACACTATTGCCTATAGGTATATCGGAGTTTTGTAAAAAAAAAAATTTCAATTTAAGACTATTTATACATAATCTAAAAAAATAATCCATTAACGGAACAATTACTTTAAAATACTCGTACTAGAATCAAATTAGAAAGATAGACAATCTAATTAACCTTTTGCGACGAACACAGCTCAATGAAATATTTTTGCTAACAAATCGGTTAATAAAATTGGGAAATTCGCTTTTCAAAACCTTCTTCATAATGAAAACACAAGGTTTAAGTGTGGGCGGATAATTATCTTGCGTAAATCCACATTAAGCATTTCAAAGCAAACAACTTTAGCTGAATACAAAACCTGGCTAGAAGACCTCGAGAAATCTGTATAAGAGATGGAAAAATAGTTCCATAATTCATAAAACTGCAAAACCATATATATATTCTGAACAGGTCAATCTAAAATATTGTGCTGAGATTTATCGCAGGAGTTTTGCACATAGCCCTATCGTCAGCTGACATATTGAAACTAGTCCCTTAGCATATGGACGAACTTTTTTGTCACTGAAATATTGATAAAATGCAATAAATACCAATACGTAAAATGCAGTTTTGAAATAGAGAACGGAGAAGTCTGAATATTTCTAAAAAATAACAATGAAATTAACAAAAAACTTATAAATTATATTTTAGCTTCTCGAATTTTTTATTTACTTGTTTTTCTTTTTTTATTTATTTTTATTTTAAACCATTACCTAGAAACAATAAGAAAGAAGTAGAATCAATTAGATACTAAATTCGATTAAAAATTATTAAAACGAAGAAACTAAAAGGAGGAATGATGAACAAAGAAGAAAACGACAAAATAAAAGAGGCACAACGTTCAGATGAGAAAAAAGGGCATTCAAAAAAAATACGGTTGAAGTTGCAGAAAACTAAATCAATTGGATGAAGAAGACAACGTGGAGAAGATACCAGGGAAGAAGAAAGCGAGAAGAAGGTAATATATAAAACGATGAAGACTAAGCGAATAGTAGAAACGACAGCAAAACATCAAAGTAAAAGAAAATTGTGGAACCACGGATGAGAAGGAAGATTCAGTTGGACAGATAGGTAAAAAGATAGTATATTTGAGAAAGACGAAATAAAAATATCGGAGCAGAATATAGGATGGGACTTTTTACAAAGAGAAAGAAGGTTTGAACTGGAGATTTCAGAAAAGAAAGCAGCGAGGAGGCAGGAACTTGGAAAATCCGTCATTTTATTGGCAATTATACTACATGACCAACATCCATGACAAATCAATATATTAATTGAATGCAAAGAAGAGAGATTACGGATAAAAGAATGTATACAAAAAATGATAAAGTCACAGCAGTGAATGAGAAGAGGAAAACATGTAGTTTGAAAAGCACTCGTGGATTCAGAAATAATTAAATAATTGGTGACAGAACTGTGGGGAGAAAGATATAAATAATAGAACGTAGGATAACAATCAGTTTAGCTTATAAATATTGAGTAAAAGGAAGAAAGTTTAAAAAGTGTAGGGAAATGAATGTCCGGTAGAATTCCATCAGAACCCATTGAACCGTCAGTAAAGATATATATATATATATATATGCTTGAAGGAACTAGGAAATTAATGGTGTTATAGAGTCTCTGCATAGCTACGCCTTGAAAAAGATTTGGAAAATAAGGACATGAAAAGAACTTTAGAAGGTACATAAAAGGCTTGCAAAGTTGAAAAAGAAATAGGGAAGGTTATGGAAAGTGATTACATAACGCAAATAGGTACTAAGGCGTAAAAAGATATGTGGGAGAATAGGAATTTTCTCTGGAGTAAACCACCACTTCTTAATTATTAGAAAACGTAAACGATAAGCATTTTGAAAGAACGCGATATTCTAAATAAAGTCTACATATAAACAAGGGCGGCGATTATGATTCAGCAAGTAGTGTTTGGAATTAGAAAGGACTGAAGAGCACCAAGACAGAGACGAAGACACGATTTCGAATTACCCCTAGTTTGGAAAGATTTCGAGGCATGACCACAAGTAAGGGAAAGTAAAATTTAGAGCGAATAACAGATTTATATAAGAAAATAAGTAAATGCCTTCTGACTTTGTAAAAGAAAGGACTTTTTTTTATCAAGTTTAGTCTTTTAAGTTAATTTTATTGATCTCTACCATTTCTGTAGATTATTCATAAAATTTTACTAATTAAAATGCATAGAAATATAATTACAATTATAAAATACATACAGATTCACAAAAATTATCTGACATGTTTCAGACATGATTGAGGAGTTCGTTACTTCGAAACATGTCAGTCAATTTGTGAATTTATGTATTTTTTGAATTGTAAGTACATTTCTGTGCATGTTGGTTAATGATACTTTATGAAATTTGGTTTTTTAAAAGCAAAGAGGAAAGGAAATTAATATGTTAAAAAAATTTGCTTATACGTAACATAATTAATGGTAACACTTTAGATTAAGATGTGTGAGATAAATCTTCACAAACGAAATGTCGAGCGGGGAAAAAAGAAAAGAAACCACTCTAAACCGATCACACCAGAATAAATGACGCATTTGAAATAATAAGATCGATATTTTGAGCGCACATATAAAGAGTAATACCAAAGTGCTGATTAAGTGAGAAAAAAAATCGGAAAGCAGTTTATTAAAGAAATTATAAAAGAATTTAAAAGAAACTTCTAAACTGTTTATACAATTTAATCAAAAACAAAAATCAAAATAAATTAGGCGTCGCAAGTTGGATAAAAAGCGAAAGAAATAGAGACACCTTTTTTTTCTTTTGTACTCGAAATAAATAATTTTGATTGAAAAATTTATCATTCAGAAATTTTTTAATCTAATCGGTATTAGCTATGTTAAGATTTTCATCTGTTTTTGATTGTTTTTTAAACGTATTTTGGTTTATATGTTTATGTGTCTGGCAAATTGGCATTTCTGCAATTAAAATAGTAAAATTTTGGAGTAATAAAAAAAAATAAAAAACAATATCATACATTAAGCGGTCATGGTCACTTCTAATCAAATAATAAGTCAGTCGCATATACAAAGCAATAAAAAAGCCAGATGGTTCCAATACGCATTTCGGATTGGCAGACAGTTTAACGTATTTTACAGAATGAAAGTGTCGTACTAGTTTTTTTTCCCGCTTTTAAACATATGAAAATAATGAAAAATACGTAAATATTTATATTTCCGCTAAAAAATAAATTTTCGACTGATTTTTGTACAGTTTTCTAATGTGCTTATACACACGATCTCTTCTCGATAAATGTATCGTTCTGTCCTACATGCCCTATACAAATCATAGGCAGTAAATTTTAATTCTATTTCTATACTTGTAGATGTGCTTCGAAAACCTAAAGGCAGAAGTAATTTGTATCTAAGCACGTCGCAGGAACTAAAAATCATATTATACTGCAACCAATGATGATAAATAATGGCTGATTAAAAAGTAAACAGTTTTTTTGTAGCGAAAAACAGATTTTACCGCAATCGGAGCTACACGCTCTATTTATTAGTAGAATGTCTACTTGCTCTTTCCTCAATAATAAACTTAGAGAGCTTTTCTTAAAAAATATCTTAACCGTGAAAATTTCAGTTTTGGAAATTAATTTTTTATAAATTTTCCTTTGATGTTTATTTTTTCCCCAAAAGAAATGGTCTTTTTTGTAAAACTTTGCTAAACTTATTCAATAAAACAGTCACGTCTTTACTTTCTAGTTTTCGTTGAAAATCAATTTTTCTGTACTGCGTCATCGACACTAAATAATAATTTACTTATAGCAGACTTTATAACAGGACATTGTAAAACAGTAATGAGGGAAAGAAACGACCAAATTGATTAAAGCGCGTACATTTCAGCAAAAGCGTATGCAGCTGAATAATAAATATGAAAATAAAATGTGACGCCTTAATGCAACTCTTGTTCTTATCTTTAACGAAATCAGTGTTGCGCATGTCTGTGTCTCTAGATTTTTTTTATTCGCAGGATAATTCGAAAGTATCAATCCGTAGCGATTAAGCGGGCTAATATAGCGTATTTTCTGTTAACTACCTGCATCGATAATGCAACAATAGAATTTGTATATATGTTTATCCTATGCTCTTCAGAAATCCATGTTATCTGCTTAATCTAAACGACGATGCGACTACAGCTTTTCTTAATTATACCATTTAAAATTACTCATCTTACTCTCGTTATTATCATAAATCCAATCACTAGACGAAATATTATTATTATTATTATTATTATTATTATTATTATTATTATTATTATTATTATTATTATTATTACTACTATTAGCCTTAGTGATATAACGTTACACAATATACATTGAAGTAAATAAACTATTGTATAATTTAATTTAGCCCTGAAAACGAGCAAAGGCCTCCCTCAACCGAGCCCACTCTAGTCTGTCATAAGCTACCTGATGGTATTGTTTGTGCTTAACATTTTAGCGAAACTATCTTCCCACCTGTTTTCCGGTCTTCCTCTTTTTCTCTTTGCGTATATTGTCCAATCTGTTATTTTTTTTAGTCCATCTTGTGGAATCCATTCTTGCAATATGTCCTGCCCAGTCCCATATTTTCCTTCTTATTGCCCATGTAAAATTATCTTTAACTTTTAATTTGTTTTTGAGTTTATTTTGTCTCTTAATTTAACTCCAATCATACATATATCTCTCCAATGCGTTTTGACATATCTCAATTTTATTCATGATATTATTTGTTATTGTCCATGTCTGACCTCCATATGTTAAGGTAGGCAGGACGCACGCGTTTAGAATTTCCCTTTTTAGTTCATTTCTGTAAGGTCCCTTAAAAATATGTTTCAACGACCAGTATTTTTTCCAAGCGAGTGCGATTCTACGCTCTACTTATTTTTTTGTTTTATTTTTTAGAGATATTAGTTGTGCTAAATAAATTATACTCTCTGCCTTTTCGATTTCTGTGTTGTCTATTGTAATTCTTGTTTTATTTTCGTCTGTCGATAGTATTTTTGTCTTATCTAAATTTATAATTAAACCAGCCTTCTTTCCCGCCTTGTTTAAATCATTTCGCATGTTCTGTAGTTCGTTTATGTCGTCGGACATAATCACTACGTCGTCTGCGAATCTAAGATTATTTAACTTTATCCCATTTATGCTTATACCTTCATAAATAATTCAGAATAACTCAGTACTTATCTTCAGTGTTAATCGCCTAAATTCGAAGTTTTTGTTGATGTTGGAATGTTTTACTTGAAAATGTACGAAACAATCAACTATCGCAGAGTAGGGCAACGACAATGTTTCGTTCAAGCAAGTGGACGAGTTCAAATAAATATGAGTTTAAAAAAAAGTGTAAAAAAGACGTACAAATTGTACAAAACCATTTGCAGGGCGAGCTGATTAAATTTGGAATACAGGTTCAGGAGATAAAGAACTCATTATTTAACTAACTCGGTAAAGGCGATTTACTTATTTCTCGTTGAGATTTATTTCGCTCAGTTTGTTATGGGCTATATAGTTCCGATTTATTTTATTAACAGAGTGACAAAACTAATGTACATCCTCTCAGCTACTAAGTAATCTTTGTCCGGAATTACTTTTTTTTTTTAACAGAGCTCTTTGTAATTGTAAACAAGTTAGAGGTTGTTGGTAATTGTAAATATTTCGGTTTAATCATTGACGAAACCTCTTCTGTGGAAAGCTATCTGCTTGCTAAAATCAGTTTCAAGTTCAGATATTTTATGCTCTATTTCCACTTTTTAATTTTTTAACTATATATCTTTTTAGTTAATTATGTAATAACTTTTCAACTGGTACACAGGTGTTTTAACATTTTTTATTAATTTTTATAATATAAATTCTTAATTTAAATATATAGGACGTTACTTTTTTACTTTTTTCTACGTACTAAAGGAAGTATTTAAATCGTGAAAAATGTTTAATACTATGATTTAACGGATATTTCGACACCACTCCTATTTACTTCTTCTTATACGGATGGTAAGAAGTATTGTATTCGCGCAGTATTTTGAATCTCACATTTCAACGGAAACATCCATTTTGATGACCTTAGATCCACTTTAAGTCATCTTTTTTTTGCGACGTTTGAATGTAGATATGTATGTATATGTGTATCCAAACGGCTAGTCGTAGAAAATTGAAATTTTGAGTTTAGGACTTTTTTAACATCTAGTTGTGCACCTCTCTTTTTAGTCACGATCGGCTAGAGACCAAAGGGGCACTTTTCTTGGAGGGTTTTGTAGAATTTTCCTTACAACTCAACAACGGGTAGCCGTAGAAAGTCGAAATTTTGTATTCAGGATTGTTATAACATTTAATTGTATACCTCCGATTTTCGTTACAATCGGTTGGGCCAAAGGATAGGCATCGGTTGTGTCAAAAGGCACTTCTCTTGGAGGGTTTTTTTAGAAATTTTCTTATAACTCATAAACGGGTAGCGGCAGAAAGTTGAAATTTCGTATTCGAGATTGCTATAATATGTACTCGTAATTGTATACATACCTCCGATTTTTGTTGTATGTTTTAAATTAAATTTCTTATGTAGTTTTCATTTATTTTATAAAATTAAATTTCTTATGCAGTTTTTATTTATTTTATAAAATTAAATTTCTTATGTAGTTTTTATTTATTTTATATATTTTAGCTGTGTTACTTACTCGTTTTAATGTTTAGTAGTTGTACAAGGAAGTCATGTGTTGCCCATATCAGATTTTTCTTCCGTTAATTTGGAGAGAAAGTATCTATAAATTACTGCTTTTTCCTGGTCTACTCGCAGATCTTTCATCTCTTTTGAAATTGTTTTTCGTCGTTTACCTTTCGAAAAACAATATACTCATGTTTTTACACATGAAATTTCTAAGCGAAAAATGTGCGTGTTCTACATTGGTAAATAGGGTATTCTTTTATGGAAACAACATAATATATAACAACACTGCTGCATAAAATCAGGCAAATTCCCCTTTGCTGTAAAAGAAATGTAAAAATAATACTTTAACGTAAGCGCAGTATTACGACAACCATATATGTATAATAATGCGGTAACACAAGTAGTGATACAAATTACGAGGAAGCGCAAAAAAACTGAAATGAAAAAAGTGAATACAGTTAGATAAAAACTCACGTCTAAAACGTTGTTCTTTCGCAAAATGAAAGTTAGCAAATCAAATTAATAATTTTATTCTCGGCGGTATGAAAACGAAGAAATATAAAATAATAATATTACAAAACTTGTAACAAACTAAAAATGTCTTAAAATAAAAGTATACAAAGAAACGATTTCAGGCAAAGCTTATCAGCTTAACAGAAAACAAAAAATCGTGTTCCGTTGCTTTGCATCTGTTAAGCTGTGAATTTCTTTGTCTATTTTTTAAAAAAATTTTTAGTTTGCTTTTTCAAAATATTATTATTTTAATTCTTATCCTTTAACAGACAGCATGGATTTTTTTTGTCTGCACGAAACGAAGAAATGTTGGCTAAAATGAACGCTGCATTTTTATTGTAGACTCTTTCTTCTTTATCAATTTTTGCTTTCGAATGTCACGACCCGTGAATATCACACGGCTGAAATTAGTTTGCTATGATCCCAATTCTCAGACTTTCTCATGATTTTGATTTTCGTTAAACTAAAATGATTTTTGACATCTTGTCAATTTTCTGCGTTCGCTTACACATCTTTCACCTTTCATTCCAATGTTTCCAAACTATCTTCTTGGATAATTTACTCGACAAATTTAATTACAATTCGATTTTGACGATTAATTTATAATTTACAGGGTTGGGTCACCAGCTGACAATGATTTAATGTTATCCAGCAGCGGGTCATTTCGCAAAATTCTTTTTACCTTTTGCACGAATTAAATTTTAAATCACAACGCGCATTTGCCACTGTAATAAAAAATTGAACACATAATACGAAGTTAAGATTAATTACATTAATTTGAAGAAAAAAAAAATAAATATATATATATATATAATTTAGTCGAAATGGTTTTATCGAATATAATTAAAATATTAGGAACCCGGAAGAGAGAAATTATAGTGCTAAAAAAACACATTATTGGTAACTTTTCGCAGTGGCCATTTGTTCTCCCCGACCTGATCATTCCTGTGATTTTATCATACTCCGCATACGTTCACTTATCCAAGTTCTTTCGTACCTTCATTCCATTCAAATTGATTTGCTGTGGGTTCCTAGTCATTCGGACATCTTCAGTAATGAAGCGGCGGACTCTTTGGCTCGAGTTGCTGCCTCTTCTCATTTCTTCTTTAAAAAAGTCCCATCGTCCAATTTCCTTTCGCTGTGCAAAGGTTTTACATCTTAGGTTTCGGTCGGATATGAACGTGTTTCCTCTTTCTCTAACAACCGTTATTTTTAATAAATATCTTTTTAAAAACGCAGTTGTTTCCGAAAATGATTTATTATGAGTAATCACTGTGAAAGCTTTAAATATTTAACCGTTCTTTTTATCTGTCCGTTCAACCTAGTCTTCCTGCCAATCCACGGTTCTCTTTGTTTCCTTCACTTCGTCGTTCTGTTGCCTTCCTCCTGTTTTTGTTTTTCATTGGTTACCTCTCCATATTGTCTTCTCCACTAAAACGAAGAGCATGTTTGCGATGTGGACCATGTGTTCTTTGAATGTTCATCTCTTTCTGCTGAGTGCTCCACTTTCTACTTCAGTTTGCTGCGACTTGGTCTTCCTACTGCATATTGCGCCTCTTATGTCCTATCTTTCCTCTTTCCATAGATTGCTCCTATTATTTGTTCCTTTCTCCTAACAATATTTGGCCGTATAAAGATATAATTGACTCCTTCCTATTCTAATTGTTTCTGGGTAAAGATCCCCAGTTTACGATCCCAAAATGGAAAAAAAAAAAAAAAAACAAAAACTTTTCGCATCTATTAAAAAACATGTTATTTTGCTGTCTTTTTTTGTTCAAGTCACAATTATTCGTTTTTAACTTTCGGAAGACTATCGCGGTTCGATAAAGTTTATCTGTATTGCGTTCAATTGTTCCTGAACTACCGGTGAGATCATTTCTTTCATCGTTTCCCATTTACCTTTTATTCTTATCGCTTCTTTTATCGCTATTATCAATTATTAAATAATCGTCGTCACTGTTTCGTTTAATTGCTGTCTTCTCTCTCTCTTCAGTCGTATTGTCCGTTTGCGGACGTCGTGACCAATCATCATAAACCAGTGGATCGAGCGACCACCTGTCGCCATTCTTCTCTGTTGTTGCTTGATTTTATTAGTTCCGACAGCGGCATTTTTGTAGCAGCTGTGAGATGATCTAGGAACCTCATCGGTGGCCGTCCCCGACTCCTTTTTCCTTTCATTTTTCCTTGTATAATATTTCGTTCCAAACCATTCCTTCTCATTATGTGCCCAAAGAACCCTAGACTCTGCCTTATTATCGTGGGCAATAGTCGTTGCGTCGGTGTAATATGTAGCTGTTTTAGAATTGACTGGTTGGTTCTGTGTTCTATCCAGGATATTCTTAGCATGCGCCTATAGCAGGTCATCTCAAAGGCTTCGATTTTCCGACGTGAAGCCGCCGTTATTTTCCAAGATTCTGAACCATACCGGAATATTGAGTGTATCAGCGTTTGCATCAGCCTCTTTTTTCACTTGACATGTTATGTGATGATCTTTCCATATTTTTGTAAGTTTACCTAGCGCATTCTTTGCCAGGCCTATTCTTCGTCTTATTTCTATCTCGCAGTTTCCAGCGTTGGTTATATAGGCGCCGAGGTATATGGTTCCAGGTTTCGTGTCAATATTGAGCGATGGGGTAAATTTTCCGGATAGTTTAGGTGCTCTGTCAACCACCATTATTGTGTATTTTGATCGGTTTAGTGTGAGATTAGCCCTACGGCTGAAATATTCAATCCGGTCCAGTAAATTTGCCAGTTCTCTTTCGCTTGTAGCAATTATAACTGTATCATCAGCGTAGCGTAGGTTATTTATTTTCCTACCACCGATATTGACTCCGCCTTCCCAATTTTCAGTTACCTGGCGCATAATCCACTCGCTGTATATGTTAAATAGAATAAGGAGATAGTATGCATCCCTGTCTGACGCCTGTTTCCGTTTTGAAGTTTTCAGATTTTTCATTTTCTATCTTAACATAAACATTGTTGTTTTCGTATAGGTTTTTAATTAGTATAATTAGATGTTCTGGTACGCCCATTTCTTTAAGTATTACCCACAGCGTGTTCCAGTTCACCTTGTCGAAGGCTTTGGAATAATCTAAGAAACAGAATATTGTCGGAACATTGTATTCATAGGCTTTTTCGATTATCTGCCTGGCGTTGAGTAGTTGTCCACGTGTTCCTTTCCCGGGCATAAAGCCTGTTTGTTCTTCTGAAATTTGTGGTAAGAGATATGTCTTCAGTCGTTCCATTATTACATATAGTAAGGTTTTACTCGCATGGCTGATTAGAGCGATTAATCTATAATTGTTACAATCTTGCTTATTTCCTTTTTTATATATTGGAATGTAGATTGATTCGGTCCAGTCCTTTGGCCATTTATTGCTTCTCCAAATTTTGTTGCATATATGGTGTAGTATATTAATGTGTTTCTCTCCACCTGCTTTAAACGTTTCCGTAACTATTTCATCGCATCCTGCTGATTTATTGTACTTTATTTTTCTTACTGCATTCTCGATTTCTATGCGGAGGATCGGTGGTTCTTGAGTGTCTCCCAGAAATAGTGGTTGCCTTTGTGTTTTCTTCGAGTTTTGATTTGTCATTAGTTTTTGACAGTATTCACGCCACCTTTTTGACACTAAGCGTTTATCTACAATGGGTTTTCCATTTTGATCGTTTATAGCCGTGTGTCTTGCATGGAAATCTCTGCTTAGGTATGCCACTTTTTTAAAGAGGTCTTTAGTTTCATTGTTTTGCGCATGACTCTCTATTTCACCTGTCTTAGTTTATTAATTTAACTATATCCCAATTTAGTTCATATCTCTATTCCTAACCATTCTTCTAGTCCTCTAAATGTTATATTCGCTTATATTCCTCCTAATTACGACTTGCGCAACTTCCCTTTTCAGTTACTTACTAACGCACTTTCTCCCCTGTTCCTCATTGACGGTGATTGGAATGCGCATTCACCTTTTCGGGATTGTTATCCTTACAACAGCAATGGCATGATTTTAGAGAAATTTATCCTCCAAAACGATCTGTTCGTCCTGAATGATTGTTCCCCTACTTGTACGTATCCAAAGTCACTCCTCTCTCAGCTGAATTTACCTCTCCTTCACCTCTCCTGGTCTCGGTCTTAGCTGTTCATGGAGTCCCGGTAGTAATCACACTCCTATAATTATTTCCTTTAATGAAATCCCTCTTCCATCTCCTTCTAATCGTCTTCAGATTCAAAGTGGATCCTTTTTGAAGTTCATTGGTCCAACTTTCGTTTTTTTGTTGATTGCTTACTTTTTTCAATCCCAACAAATATTTCTTCATTGACTCCGTTTCTACTGCTTTAACTTGTTCTTCTACTCGCGATCTAGCTTCTGCTCATAAAAAATCTAAAACGTCTTCCTCCTTGTGGTAGAACCAGGATTGAAAAGCTGTTTTCAACCTTAGTTTATCCACATTTAGAACTTTCCATTCTTCCTCCATTCTCAACAACTTTTTTGTCCATAAAAGAGCCAACGCTAAAGCTAGATTCACCTTAAAAATGGCGAAAAGAAACTCATGGAAAAAATTCTGTTATTTCTTTTCACGCTCCATTCCTGCTTTTCGTATCTGGAGTATAGCCAAGAGCTTTAAGTCCTCTCTTTTCCCACGTCCTTCTAATCGGAATCTTTCTCCCAATAAATTAATCCTTTTCTAAAATCTATAGCTCCCAGTTACGTTCCAAGCTTTCAAGAATCCTGTCTCATGTCGTCCGATTCCACCTCTTCACATTCTTTAGTTTCTTCATTTACTTTTACAGAACTGGAAGCATCCTTACGTAATTTTCCAAATTCCTCTCCGGGAAAAGATGGAATTTCCTTATCCATTCTCAAAAACCTCTCTGAGTACTCTCTTCGGTTTCTTTTGAACTTACTTAACTCCTTTCTTTGTTCCTGCTCTACTCCTTCCTCTTGGAATACCTTTATCATCATCCCGATCCCGAAGTTTAACTCTTCAGCTCTTCATCCAATCTCTCTTGCTTCTTGCGTTAGAAAGCTTTTCGAAAGCTTAATTAATAGACGTTTTATTTGATGGCTCGTAGATAATGATCTACTACCCAACAACATGTATGGTTTTCGCCCCGGACGCGGCTCCCAGAATTGTATCCCTTCGTTTCTGGTAGACGTCTACTCGGCATTCATCCGTAAAGAATTTCTTGTTGTTTCTTTTGTTGAGATCACTGCAGCTTTCGACAATGTCCACCTCTCTACTTTGTTTGATATAATGCTTTCTTTTAATATACCGGCTCACTTTTTTCCCCTCATTAGTAATCGTTTTAAGTGTAGAACTGTTATTCTTTCTACGCCTTCCGACACCTACACTAGGTTAGTATTCCGCGAATTGCCAGAAGGATCTTGCCTTAGCTCAACTCTGTACAACATCTACTTCATCAATACTGCTTTCATACCTCTAAGTTCTTCTTCCCTTTTTTAAGCCGATGATATTCTCAACTACTCCTCCTATCGCCATATTTCTGTCGCTAGCTCCCAGCTTCAAAATTCTTTAACATCATTAGAAAATTCTCTCTCAAATATCCATCTTTCAATTTCATCTATTGAATTTTCTGTTGTTGTGTTTACTTTTGATCCCTCTCTAATTAGTCTTGTCATAAATAACGATGTGATTCCTCTTTCTTCCTCTTTCCGCTATTTAGGCATTTTTCTGGACAGTTGCCTTTCGTTCCATAATCACATCAACCATCTCTACCTGTCTTCCCTCAAAAGGTTCAACCTGATAAAGTCCCTTTCCCATACTAATTGGGGTGGAGACCCATGCATTTTACTAATGCTCTACAAATCCTTTATTCGTTCTATCCTCGATTATTGTCGTTTCATCTGTGGAAATTCCTCCAGATCCTTGCTCTCTAAACTTGACCGTGTCCAGAATGTTTGTCTTCGTCTTTGTCTGGGAGCTAGGAAGTCTACTCCTATCCCCGCTTTATATGCCGAATCACTCATCTTTTTTCTTTTCGTTCGAAGGTCCTATCTAGGTTACCACTTTTTAATCAAACGTCTTCCTATTTACTCTTCCTCCCTTGATAATTCCTATTCGTATGTCCACCGCAACTGGCGATTTGCCATCAACGAAACTCCAATACTATATCTCATTTCCACCCGACTAACTCAGTTTTCTCTTTATATTTATTTATATGTACAACAAGTTGCCATACTTTTCTTTCAATTTTCCCACCCTCCTACATCCTATTAATTGCCTATTCTTAACTTATCCTACCAAACGTTTCCTTCATCGTGTTGTCAAATCAGAGTTTTTAAGTACCTTTGGCTCTCTTTTACCTAATCAATTTGCGATCTTCACTGACGGCTCCGAAGGACCCCCTTCTTTTGTCCTTCCTTAAATTATTCTGAAACCTTCGAACTTTCTTCCTTCTGCTCGGTTTTCTATGTCGAGTCTACTACTATCCTGTGTGCCGTCATTTTTGTTGCTTCTTCCTTAGTTTCTCATGAAGTCCTTATTATATCACATTCTCACAGTATTCTACAAGCCATCTCCTCTTCTTTTCCTTCCTTCCCATACGCTCTCTTATCCATAACATTTTCCTATCTCACTCTATCTAAATAGACCTACTGTGAATTCCTGGGTACTCTGGAATTGAAGGTAACGACTCGGCCGAAAAAAAAAGTGTTGGTGGCCTGCAAAGTTTCCCTTCAATGACCGTGTGACAAGACATCGATTTAGCCTTACGGCCTCCGTCTTGCATTGGGAAATATTATTGGACTCGTAAAAGGAGAGTAGACACATTCGTTCATCTTCCTTTTTTTTTTTTTAACATTTCATATAAGAAGCTTGGCAGAAATACCATGGAAACGTAAAAAAATTATTATTTATTTGTGTTTTGTAGTTGCTTCGGTAGTTTAATAAAATTTATGGTATAAATTATTGGCTGTATTTTTTGTTTTTATTATATAAAATTGGGACATTTTTTCGTTATAAAATCTAATGGGGCCCGGCCTGAGAATTACGTTGTAAATTTTGATCATTTTATCAAAGCATAAAAGAAAAAGAGACAGAAATGTTTCTTGCGAGGCCAAAATGGCCGAGATTATAAATAAACGTTAAAAAGGATGAAGGCATTAAAAAATTCTATCTCTACGGAACTTAATGGAGTAGTCACAACGTTAAATTTGCGTGAACGCGGTCGAAGACTCTCTGATGTGCGGAAGAAAGATGTGTTCAACCGGTACGAATCACACACAACTTAAAATCTGTATCACTGCTGAATTCACCGCTTAGTAGTACGGGACCAAGATTGAAAAATAAGTCAAAAGTAATCCACTAATGTAATTAAAAAATGAATAAACTGAGCGAGAACAAAAGATGGTTTTGCCGCACCTGTCACTGACAAATGAGAAGCTACAGTATCTCAGTCCAAAAAACAATGTCTAACATTGTATGATAAAAGAGACACTGAAATCCTGGTAACGCAAAAGGGAGACTATAATAGATGATTTTTTTTCAGTCAATGCGAGATGGAAATAATGACATAAGAATATGGCAATGCTTGAAAAAAATGTCTTCCGTCGTGTGTAATGACCGTCCAAGAGTATGCTCCGAAATGGTGAGGGTAAATGTAAAGAAGATTTGTAATTCTTCAAATGATACGCTGAAGTTTTTGTGATTTCAATATAAATCACTCCATATCTTCTTCATAAGTCTTGCTGGTTATCTGAATGAAACTTCTCGTGGAGACATTCAGCCGTTTCAGCCTGCAATATAACCCTCTTATCAACGCATTTGTCAGATCCGCGTTTAGAGGAAAGCGGCCGCGATCAACAGTAAAACAAGGTGCGCAGGTCTTCTGTATAGGGAATTCGAAAAGAAGAAAACGTCTCTCTGTATAAGCGTCCAATTCTTTCCAAGCTGTTTTTAACCACATGTGTTTCATGCTCATAGTGCAGTATGATCGGTTCTGGTCTACTGTGGCAAATAAATTCTCGGCTTTGGCATTTTTTTCGTGGTCACGATTGTTTATTTTGCAGAATAAATATGATGTTCTGTGGCGCGACTTCCGCTATCTTTCACTCGAACGCCATACATAGATAAACACAAGCGAAATAAAGCTGATTTCTGTTGAAAAATCCATATGGCAATCGTTAGAATACATCCAACTGATATTACCTTCTCTGATATTCTCACCAAAATTAGTGTATAACAGCTGTTGCACAAAGGCAATTTTTTTCCCAAAAGAATATGTTGATGAACACTAGTAGTCTATTTTCCGCACATCGGACGTGAACAAGTACGGTAGTAATTTAATCAGAGGAGAAATTGTGTATAGGTATTGCAATGTCAAACAATTTCTTAAAGTGTACAAATTGCGAAGTCCGACGAGATTGCGAGATTGGAGATTTGCCATATATACTAAAACTCATCGTTATCGACGTGGCCGATAGACTCGTCGATGGGGTCATTGGCACACTGTGCCACATTGAAAGAGATAGAGACGGTAGAGAATAAGGCGATTATGGTTATCGTTCGAAGACTACAAAAACACGGTAAATTAATTCGTACAAGATTCAACGCTCATGTTCGATCAAATCTTTAGCTACAATACGAATACCAGTTGGTGTGCACGTCGCCACCATTCAATTGATTAGCAAAATTCCCAGTTGCAAAAGTACCCAGTTTTCACTTGTACAAACTTGCGTGATTGAAATTGACAAATCACAAGGCGGAACTTATAAGACCGTTACGTACGAACATGATCGTGCACATAAGCAGCAGCTGACGTACGTCACAATGAGCAGATTTATTTCGCTTAAAACTGATATTTAATAAATCGAGCTAAAAATTACACTTTTTTCATATTCACGATACAATATGTACAGACGTCGTCATACACTCAAAACAATTGGAGATATTTTTTGCGACCTTGGATTTCGCGTCCACGATAATCACCCAACCGTGCTTATGTAGTGACATAAAACCTGAAAACAGGTTCAATTCTTGACAGAAATTGACTTGCTCGGCTATCATCTCGTTTTCAATTTGAATCCGATACCGTGCGAACTGGAAGCGTTTGCATCTATCAAAATGAAGAATTTTCATTTGTGCTTTAATTCGCCGATTTTAAACTGTTAAAATTCGATTAAAAAATGTTGGGTGCAGATAATTTCTGGTGCTCACAATAAAGTTGGAAATATTTGCGCAATAGAGTTTGCAATTAATAAAAACGAGCCCTGTTTCTACCTGCTTGCATCAACTTAGTTCGTCCACTAGTGAAATGAGATCTATCTTCAAAAGGAATTTAATGGCCATCAGATGTTTTTTTCACGAAAGCAGGTAATACATAAGCTCCAAGTACTTGATGTGATGTGCACTGCCATTCCTCCACATTGATACGTAAGGGAACTGTTTTCATCTTTACGTCTTTTTTTTTTCATTACTCTGTTTCGATAAATTCTATCCGATTCGTTATATCTTAAATACACGTGGGAACACGAAGCTTTCAGTTTTTTGTTTTTCATTGATTTTTTAATTATCCTTATTGATTGACTACGATATCCTTTTTATGTCGTCTATTTTTATCTCTAAACTCTCTTATGGATTCATTAGTTGTCTTTACAGATAGTTATTAAGTAGTTTAACCTGTTTGGTAATACATATAAGTAACAGAAACTTATATTGAGATTCAAGTGGAGTCAGTATGTCATGAAAATTCTACTAGAAAATACTATGGATTCTCAAAAATTGATTAACAATCATTTAATATTTCTTAATCAAGATGCGTGTGACACGCTTTGAGAACTTCATCAGTGAAAGAAGAACGTTTACAGTAGTGTGGCCCTCTTCAGTACTAACGTCTTGATCTCAGGATTGTGAAGTCAAAGGGGCGAATTTCCACGTTTTACATTACTATTCACATTATTTAGTGTATGTATTATGTAATGATAAAATATACAAGCTACCAATACGGTTACGTGCATATATATATATATATATATATATATATATATATATATATATATATTGGGTGTTTTGAAACTATTTCAGTAAAATTGGTTTTACGCTATAAAACTTGTCAAAATGAACAAAAAAGTCCTGAGGGAAATATCATTTGGGCGAACAATTAATTAGTTATAATTAATTTAATTTATTCATTGTAATAAAAAAAATTAATATTTTTTTTATGATTTAGTATGTTTTGAAATAAAAATAAAATAAATATTGAAAAGTAGTAAAATATGTATTAAATGTAATCGTAAGTGCAAGGTCAACTAAGTAAAAATTCAACCTAATTCGTCGCATTTTTTCAAATTAGAGGTATATGCATTTTATCACAACGTAACCTCAGTGTTCATTTGCTGTTCTTTGCTATTTTGTAAACACAAGAAACATCGGCACGCTACAAAAAAGTTGTAAGAAAGCATTTGGATAAAGTCTTTCCGGACAGGTGAATCCCTGGCGTCTCGGACCGATTGAATGGCCAGCAAAGTCTTCCGATATAACTCTTTTGGATTTTTTCTTGTAGCGTTGTATTAAGAACAAGGTGTATCGTACACCAAACATGGATCATCGCAATGTTTGACAACATCCGACGAACATCAGAACTTCCGTAACGGGCTGTAAACAACATTACGCGAAGAGCTGAGTTGGCGGTAAAGCAAAATGGTCAACATATCAAGAACTTTTGACAAATTATTGTTGACTTATATTTACGACTACAATTAATACGTATTTTACTTCTTTTCAATATTTATTTTCTTTTTATTTAACAGCATATTGATTTATTAAAAAAAATATATTTTTTCATTTAAATTAAATAAATAAATTATAATTAATTAATTGTTCGCCCGAATGATTTTTCCCTCAGGACTTTTTTGTTCATTTTGGCGAGCTTTATAGCGTAAAACAAATTTCCTGAATTAGTTTCAAAACAGCCTATATATACAGGGTGCGACATGGGAACCTAACATATTACAAATTGCTGTTGTGGCTAAACAAATGGAATAGGGGAGGCGAGGTTGCACCTGGTAGTAGTCTGTTGAGCCGAATTTTGCTTACGAGTAATGTCTCATCACGATGAGCGAGTGGAGTACGGAGCTTTTTTTTAAGAATCAAGAATCGTCGTTACTACCATTCGTGCGTTTCGAAAACATTTCTCGATTCAGTCGCATAAACCAGTGCTAACCAAAAAAACCATGCGTTTATGGGTGAAAAACTTTCGTGAATAAGGACCTGTAAATATAACAAAGCCGCTAGGGCCTGAGAAGTCGGTTCGAACGCCAGAAAACATCATCTAGCGAGTACGCGTGGCTTTGAAGAACAGTCTGCTGAGATCACTTCGGAAGCAAGCCACCAGTCAGGATTTTTGTGATTACGTTATTTTTTTTTTTTTTTTGTGTCAATGCCGGTAAGAATGACGTAAATTTTAATCATTTTAGACGAAGTATAGAAGAGAAAGAGACAGAAATGTAAGCAAGAGGGGTCAAGGGGCAGAACCCTTTGCGAAGCCAAAGTGGCTGAGTTTTATATATATATATATATATATATACAGACATATAACTAGAATTATCTTCTCTAGTAAATAGTCACTCGACTACCATTAGGTGCCAGTCTCATCGGCAAGAAATGAAACAACGACCAATTTTATTTTGTACGTCCACATTGTACAGGGTAGTAACTTTCTTTTCGACAGACTTAGCGCTGATGAAAAAGGCTAAAGCGGAACTCACGCATAGCTGTTAGTAAAATGAAAGAACTTTACAGGTTGGAGGTATTCCTATCATAAATACCGTTAAGCACTTTACTGCGTTTTTAACTAGCAAACTGTCAGTAATTTGCTCGTGACAACGTGTCTTATTCAGATTGGTGAATACCTAAGACAAGTAGGCGAGTATTCAGCGCCTTTAAATCAGATTCTTTCAGCTAAGGAAGTAAACCCTGGCAGGAAATCAGGGAACTATTTTACAGCTTTATTTAAAAAGAAACAAATTGCAATTATGATACAAACAAATAGAAATAATAAAAAACATAAAAACAATAATGATAATAACAAATGAATACTTAATATCCCATAACTTGGCAGTACGGATAAAATGTGTCACCTCATTTGCCTAGCCAGCGCGGCAAACTAACCAAGGCCAAAGTGGACAAACGGAATTGTCCGGTGGCTTCTTACTACCTAGTAAAAATACGAATAAAGGAAGCAACAGCCGGCTAAAACAACCACTTTTCAAGAGAAACATTTAATTTACATCGGTACATAAAACATCAGAACGTCGGCTACAGAGGTCAAACTTGCAGAACTTCAGGAAGAGTTAAATAAAATAAATTGAGTCGGATTGAGTTTGAGTGAAGTTTGACGGACTGGTGAAAACATTATAAAATTACAAACACAACGAGTATTCTACTATAAGGAACAGGACAAAGATCATTTAAACGGTATAGGATTCCGAATAAATAAACAGCGGAATGATAAAATATTGAAATACATCAGCTTCACAGGTAGAATCGCATATATATTGAACCCAGATTTTCGATACAAGAATGAAATTGATTTTATCATATGCAGTAATTGTTATTTAATTGAAATGCGAAGATGATATACAGTTAAAACCGGTAGCGATCATAGATTATTGAAAGCTAAATTAAAAGTTAATTTTCAGCCTAACAAACATCTCACAAAAGATTTTGTCATGAAAAATCTAGACGCTGAGACGTTAACACACAATATGATGCAATATCAGAAGGACCTATACGAAAAACTGCAATGCAGAATAGCGAATATCTTAGACAAAGTCTTCATATTTGTAGTTAAAACGAGACGAGAATATGCATCTAACAACGTAGCTCCTAAAATTAAAACTGTATCCAAAGTAAGTTCCAGCACCAAAGCGCTGATTCAACAAAGACACAGTAATGGCGAAAATAAGGACTTTGTTGAATGGGCAGAACTGAACAGACTGTTAATAAAAAAAAAAATGGAATTCGTAAATTTAACAGCCACCTTATAGAGAAGACAACTAGGGGTCGGAAAATATTTAAAAAACGCTAATGTGTGGTACGAAGATATTAATGAAAATAAAAAACACCAACGTCGTCCCGATTGCAGAGAATAAATAAAAAATAATAAATGAAGTTGCAAGATACTTCACTGCCATGTATAGCGCCAAAGTCGTACCAGAAGTACGACAGAAAAACATCAATAATAATCAAATAAACCGTGCAGATATTCCCGAAGTAATAAAAGGTCAGCTGTCAAATCACCCAAGAAAAATAAGGCACCTGTCCCTGACGGAATATTACTCGAGATGTTACAGTATGGAGGACGCATAATGATAGATACGCTATGTGATTTATTTAATCGATGCCTTAAATGAAATAAATTACAATGAAGAAGAAAAATATCACGCAATCCGAGATAGAAAGGAAAATATCTCTCTCCTGGATAGCATTCAGAAAGAGTTAAGCAACGTTTTTAAAAATAAGGAGATACCGAATAGTCTAAAAAGTAAATTGTGAATCAATGTGTGTTACCTAACATGCGCAGCTAAAACGTGAAGTCTTAGACCGCCGTTACATTGGATCAGAATTCGTACGAAATTACGACTCGGTCCGAAAGGAACAAACGTGTACAGAGTTATGCGCGTGGTTACATTGCTTGCATTTTTTTCTTACGAATTTTTACGAACTCGTACGAATTCGTACGACCGATATATTTTGTTTTTTCATTAGAATTCGTGCGAAGTTTATGCTACAGTGTTTGTTTTTAGCGTTTTTATTTTTGTTTATTCCGCAATATGGATCGTGAAAAAGTAACCAGTCTTTCATTCGAGTATATTCGACAAATTTTTGATCATTTCCCTTTTTAAGCTCTTCGTAAGATCTTTCGAATTCTCCGTTTACATCCCTTGATGCAAAATAATCATGACACCATATGCGCCTGTTCCAGTTTTCCATTCCAAGACATCGCGAATTGCAGGGCTATCCAGTAAATAATCGATCTCGGTTAATGGATTTTATTTTACTAAATTGTCGAAAAAATTATAAAAAAAATACGCGCAATGCGACTACTGCCTTCTGTAAATTCACTACGTTCGTACGAACAACACCGAAAGTAATGTAACCCCACCTCATTCGTACGAATTCGCACAAACAATTATTTCGTGCGAATTCTGATTCAATGTAGGAATAGCTAGAAGAATTAGGAAAATTCAAATGACTTAAGAATCACGAAAGAATTTCGTGGATTAGACAATAAAGAAAATTAATGGATGCAGTGGAACAGGTCGCCAGACTAAAGTGGAGTTGGATAGGACATATCGTAAAACAAGACGATGATAGTTGAACCAAGTGTATATTATAGCATGTTTAAGGAGTGCCTACACACTCAGCAGTGGATTGATATTGGCATATCGTGATATCGTGGTATATATATATATATATATATATATATATATATGTAATATAAAAATACATAGCGCAAATCAGTTATAATGACTTTGAAAAGGATGAATAATTTAGCAGTTATAACTGGTTTTTTGTTATATCCGGTGTATTTAAATTTATATTGCCTGGGATTTACTGCTACAAAAGAGTTATTCCGTTAAAAAACTTTTGTAAAATATTTTACAGAATAACCTTTTTCACTGACTAAACAAATAATTTTTAATAAATTCCAAAGCACAAATAACAATTTGTTTTTTTATACATGAAAGTACAATTATAAAAAAATAAAACCTAAATTAATATAAAACAAGTGCGAAAAAGAGAAAAGAATTACTGGGCATTTGTAGATCACTATTTCCTTATTTTTGTAGAAATATGTAATTTTTGATTGTTTATTATAGCGAGTGAGTATAACCTTTTTCCAATATTTTTTGTAATGATGTATCTATGGATCGTACTGTTTCGGTATTTGGATTTCCATCATTGTTTTGTAGTTGCATTCTTAAAATGAGATGAATATTTTTAGGTAAAATAAACGGCGTTCCGATTTGTAAAGTTTAGTAATAAACATAGGAAGAAAATACCAAAAAAAAAAAAACCAAAAAAAAACCAAATCATCGTAAACTTTTATGCATAAGTGTGATTCACTTTCCGAAGTAGGTATTACTGAACAGCTAGTGATAAAGATGAGATTTTTTTACCACAACAAACAGAGAAATACTGCGTCCGAAGAATACCACATGTAAAAGCAAATGGTTTTATTAAACACTCAACGATGCAATTTAAGATCAAAATTTCGAGCATAACACAGGAAAAGATAAATTTAATGTCTTGTTTATAAGCACAAAACTGGCACCTCTTTTATATTACAAGTATTTTTATACGCATCTAGAACAACACACAGAAATTACACTCCCAGATAATAGCGGATATTTTCGCAATTAACTTTATAATTTACAATACAGCCTTGTAGGTAACATACTTAAATGATAAAAGCAAGTACAAGAAAAAAACGATAATTATTATTTGGCAACATATCGTACGCATTAGTATGATTTTTTTTATACATGCACGCGAAGAATGAATTTTCTAGCATACGTGCACGCATACCAATAGCGAAAAGAGAGACAGCTGATCATTTAATTTTCGAATCTTGTCAAAGATAAAATTTAACGAAATCTTCAAATCTTTTAAAATGCTGATAATAAAAAAAGAATCATTCGAATCATTCAATACGATTAGAAGCTATGCGCAGAAATGTTAAGATATATATCTGTCAGTTATGAGTTTTTTAATTCGCGCTTTTGGCAATTTCAAATTCGTTTCCTTTATTTGAATCGTGGTAATTAATATTGATATTTTAATTTTTTGTCTAGTTACGTATAAAATTAGTGTTTTTTCCAAATTCCATAGTATTTCAAGTTAATCGCATTTGTTACATTACTAAAAATCTCTTTTAAGATCCCCCTCCTCCTTTTTTTTTTCATGATGTTATTTGGTGACCACTCAGTTTACGTTCAGTGATATCCATCGGTACTCCTATGGTACACCATCACTGGCCGGTACACTTTCGAATAAGCAAAGTATCATTGAAATCGGCACATACGGGTAAAAGTTATACGCGAACAAACGTAAAAATTAATCAATAAGGGTGCAAGTTCTGTTAGATGTTCCTTTATTCTGTAACCGAACAGAATGACGTAATTTTGTTGGAGAAGCCGCATTGGAAGATTGCTTGTTTCTGTATATCCTTTCAACCGATTTAAACTAGAGTTAGCATAAATAGTTAAATATATACGTATGTGAAAGGAATATCGTAATGTTTACAAAACTCTGGTAGATATTACTATATTGGATTCAGTCGTCTCTTGGGATATAAACATATTTCATCAATGGTCGCTAACCGGAATCTTCGTAAGTATGTGACGATCATTAATAGATTGTAAATGGGTTACTCACGTGCTTCTATTTAAGGGGAGAAAGTTAAGTAAAATAAAATTTTTCAAAGATTTCTTATTATTTCTTTTTGCAGAAATTGAAAAGCTTATTTAATAGACATCATGTACAGTACCTAAAATGTGTTCAAAAATTTTTTAATGTAAAAATGATACAAAATGGCGGTGTCACAGCTACTGGAAGTCGGGACTGTAAATTTGCGCCGTGCAGCCTACAGGTCTCAAATCAAAAAACCACAATTGTGTCGTTAAAATACCTTACTACGCTTTGAATAACGCCCCCCCCCCCCAAAAAAAAAAAAAACTCATTAAGAAGAAGTTGCTTTCGATCATTTTGTTGCAGATGTATTTAAGCTGAAAAAGACTAATGAAAAAGTGCAAATAAAAATAAAAGTTCAACCAATTATTTCAGGCTATTAAGCAAATCACATTATTTGTGAAATTAAAATCGTTATACAACAAAAATTTCATTTTCTCTTACTTTTCTTATTTGTATAACATTTGGAAAACTTTTTTTCATTTTTACGCTCTCATTCGTCCATAAATGTAATTAGAAATTGTTAAAATAATATAAAATTTTTTTAAAAAAAAACCTTTTACTTATTAATGCAATAAGATTTATGAATATACTAGCTGTGTCCCATGGCTTCGTCTGTGTATTAATGCCTGTTTAAATCTGTACTTGGAAATTCATAAAAAAATGTTTGTTTTATTTGGAATTGTATTTATATAAAGATTCTTTCTCTCTCTTTTGGGTGAAACATGTTTATCACCGTCGAACAGAAAATAGTCTTCACGTTGCAAGTTTAGCTGAAAATTATCGATCTTTCTATAACCTGTTCGTCGTGATCTAACAAAAAGTTTTGCTCAACTAAACAGCACACACAGCCATCGTTTTGAAAAGGCCGAGTTATATTCACACGGTGATCTCTCATAGTTACATATTTAATAGAACAACTTTTTCAATCATATTTTTCAACCACTCTGTCTCGAGCTTTTTATTAAAATTAATTTATTAACGCAACAGTAAACTGCAGTAATTGAGTAAGGATTTCAATAATCCTGGTAGAAAATTATTAAAAAAAAAGTTAAAGGATCGGAATGGCTTCTAAAAAAAAAAAACACAGTTAATTCAATGGTTTTGGCCCAAAACTTCGAATATTTGACATATCAGTTAAATACTCTATTTTATTTCTATATGTTCCCCATTAAGTCCAATATTATATGGCTTAAACCTCTCCCAGTTTTTACAAACATATTGTACAATACATTTTCGTATTTCTACTCTTGATAATTCATTATTATACAACAAATAAGATAGAGATGAAAACAAACATGCACCATCCCTATCTATGTATTTTACTTAATGAGGAACTATTGTATCATAAACACATATTAGTTATACATTCATAATTATAGTGAATATATATATATATATATATATATATATACACATATATTATATATATATAAAAAAAATTAAACTTAAACATCCGTTGCCTTTGCCAGTAATTTCCGAGACAGTAGTGATAGAAATAAATAAAAAATGGTAAAAAGAAAGTAAAAAAGTTGATTTAAAAAATGTTACGGTTGTTTTGCATGGTCAGGCAATTTACAAAGAATTTTTGAATGATTAAAAACAGCACATTTAACAGACAAAACTTGCGAAAACAAAATAATTTCGATGTAAACGATACGAAAAGAATATGCAGACCGAAACAAATTTGAAACGAACGCGGGCAATACAGAAAAGAATTGATTGGTATAGTAAAAACAGTTTAATTTTCCCTACTGCCCCTGTTCAGAATAAACACCATATTGTTTACGCTGTTATTAAACACTAAACAACCCAAAAAAAAAAGAAACTAAATCGGAAAGAGAACATGTTGAATCGCCCAAAAGAAAAAAAACATAAGAATAAAAATAAACCACCATTCTCTCCTTTTGAAATAAACAAATAATAACAACACAACTTAACACTATGACAGAAGTATGTTCGCTTACTTTTTTTTGATACGATAAAAACTGTTCGACAGAAATATTTCTGTCTTCTCCTAATAATTAGCTATTTGAATCTTCTAAAGCAAACTTCTTTCTGGATGTTGTGTGATATTAAGTTTTCTAAAAATAGATTATAACCCTTCTTCACTCTTAAAAATCCGAAGATATAAAAAAAATGAAACCTTTGTAAATATTATAATATGGTAAACACCCATTTATTACGAAGATATAGCACTTTAGTTATATTTTGAAAACAGTTTTCAACCACTTTTCACCAGTTAAAGTTTAGTTTTTCAAAAAATCTTTCTCATTTGATATTTTCGGTATATGGGGTGTTCAAATGGACTTTCTGATAATCAATGCAAATGGTTTCGGTGAGGCGTAATCATTATTTTATATCAAAAACGGAGTGAAACTTTTGATATAATTTAACTTTAAGCTACTTAAAACAAATCGTGTACAATTTTGGTATGCTGTATAAAGAATATTAAGACAAAGCTATAATTTGATCACTCATTTCTACGGGAAATATAACGGTTTATGTATTTTTTGGAAAATAGTTTTTTATCCCTCTTCACATCTTCAAGTTCAAATTTACAAAAAAACGTTCTTATTTGACATTATCAGTATATACAAATATTTTATTCACATTGATAATCACGATTCGTTTAAATTGCAGCGTGATTTTGGGTTTTCTCAAAAATGGGATTCTGTCATTCTTTTTCCTTAAAATTTTGGAGAAGGAAAACAATTTTGCACACTTTTAGTACACCATACACGTATGTCTTCATGCGAAAATACAATTAAACCTCTTTCCACCCCTTAAAGTCCAAATTTTCAGAACAGCGTTCTTATTCGACATCTTCAGGATATGCATTATATTC
This sequence comes from Icerya purchasi, assembly GCA_039619475.1. Classification (NCBI taxonomy): domain Eukaryota; kingdom Metazoa; phylum Arthropoda; class Insecta; order Hemiptera; family Monophlebidae; genus Icerya; species Icerya purchasi. The sequence goes on along the minus strand of CM077116.1, from coordinate 171,285,629 downwards.
ACATGAAATTACATGCGATAACCATTATCCGTAAGGCCTGTAGCGTGATTATTTTGAGAGTTTTATAAAACTTTTTCATACTTTTAGTAGACCATGCGAGGTATCTTCATGCGAAATTATAATTTGATAAACCCACTTGAGCCAAACAAATAACAGTTCATGTACTGTACTTTTTTTGGAAACGGTTTTAACCTCATTCCACCCCTTAAAATCTGATTTATCAAAACAATGTTTTTATTTTAAATTTTTAGTATATATACTGATTCACATAAAATTACACCCCGATAATCATGATTCATAGTGTGATTTTTGATTTCCTCAAAAATGAGTTTCTGCCCTTTTTCTCCCTTATAATTTTGGGGATGGAAAGAAAGTTTTGTACACTTTTAGTACACCATATAAGGTATCTTCATGCGAAATAACAATTATGAAGACCCATTTTTACTAAAACTATAACAGTTAGTGTATTTTTCGGGAAACAGTTTGTAGCCCTTTTTCACCCCTTCAAGTTCAAATTTTTAAAAAGGCGTTCTTATTTGATATTTTCAGTATATACATTATATTCACATGAAATTACACGTGATAATCATGATTCGTTTGGACTGTACCGTGATTTTTGGTTTTCTCAAAAATGGGGTTTTGTCCTTTTCTCCCCTTAAAATTTAGGGTTTTGAAAAAAATGTTGCACACATTTAGTACACTATATGAGGTATCTCTATGCGGAGTTGCAATTTGATCAACCCATTTTTACCAAAAACATTACAAATTGTGTGTTTTTTGGAAAACAGTTTTTAACCCTTTTTTAACCCCATAAAGTCCGAATTTTCAAAAAAGCGTTCTTATTTGACATCTTCAGTACATAAGTAATGTTTATGTAAAATTTCAATTATCTGGTGTAATTGGTTTCGGCTGTAGCGTGATTTTTAGTTTTTTCAAAAATGGGTTTTTGCCCTTTTCCGCCCATAAAATTTTGGGGTTTAAAAAAAATTTTACGGACATTTAGTACACCATATGAGGCGTCTTCATGCGGAATTACAATTTGATAAACCCATTTGCATCAAAAATATTGAAGTTTGTGTGTTTTCGGAAAACAGTTTTTAACCCCTTTTCACCCCTTAAAGTTCGAATTTTCAAAGAAGCGTTCTTATTATTCATCTTTGGTACATAAGTAATGTTTATGTAAAGTTTCAATTATCTGGTGTAATTGGTTTCGGCTGTAGCGTGATTTTTAGTTTTTTAAGAAGCGATTTTCTGACTTTTACCCCCCTTTTCATCTCTAAAAAATTCGAATTTTTGAATACGTTTTTAGATGGTGTTAGTACATAGTATAGTTGTATTAGGTGCCAATTTTCAGCTTCATAGACCTAGTAATTGCAGCGATATATTAATAATTGTCGAGTCTTTCAAATATTTCCCGATTTTCGCTTTTTATATATATATATATATATTTCAAAAGAAAGAAATAAAAGCGCCGATCTAAACGTTTCATATCAATATTGACCAACGGTTTTATTTCATTCTTTTAAAATATAGCAATTTGATGGTCTTGCAAAAATTATTTTCCTTATTTTTATCGCATTAATAAATAAAAACCTTTCTTTAAGTTTTTTTTTTTATATTATTTTATTATATTATTTTATTATATTATTAAAAATTATATTAATAATTCAGTACTGTAATGGAAGTAAAGCATTATCATAAGATTTTGTAGCGGTTGTAATTTATAATGGGTTTTGAAGAAGCATAGTTACAACACTTGAAATATGGACATGAAGAAGACGGTAAAAATTAATTAAATAAAGTTGGTAGCGACAATTGAGAAAAATCAGGTTGAAGTAATGAAGAAAAAAGGAAGTATTAAATAGGACGTACTTCGAGGAAAGAGGACACCATGAAAGAACAATGTTGCAGGGTTCAACTGATGAAGGGAAAGAAGATGAAGAAAAATTGATTGGCGAGATGATGATCTGTTTGCGAACTGTTTGCTCTTAGAAAACAGGTTAAAAAAAGTTCACTGAAAGTTTTTTGTTTATTTGAATTGTACTGTAGTGTCACAGTTGATTACGATGAGTAGTTGAATAATGAAAAAAAAAATTTCGGAATTCTCGCAAATATTTTCCGAACCTCTATATCGTAAGTATATATTATAAAGTTAATAATTTAAAAAAAAATATACTTTAATAACTCCCGCTGAATAATTTTAATCGGGGGGACATTCTCGAAAGGCATAAAGGTATCAACCATAACTCTCGTAAAAGTTGTATAAATAATTACAGATCAGTGAACACGCAATTTACGAGGGGCAGTCAAAAAGTAAGTTCCGGTAAGCTTTTTCTCAGTGGCAGAACAATGTAGCCAGATTTTGACAGAATAAAATACAGAGGGTTGTTTAATGAGGCTATAAAAATTTCATGAAGATAACGGAATGTATTGTAACGTGATACAAGTTTTTCAAGCCTGCGTCAGTACCATTCTGCCGCCAAATTTGTTAAGACGTTGAACTGCAACCTGCACTTCTTTTGCTAAATTTCGCCTTTTAAATAGGGGAAAAGGTAAAAATCCGATGGCGCTAAATCGGGAGAATATGTAGACTGTCCAAATTTAGAACAGCCGTATGGGAACGAGCATCTATCGTGAATGAAGATGATCTTTTTTGAGTTTTTTTTTCTTTTTTTCATTTTTGTTCTGAATGAGCATTTAAAGGAAGGGGGTTTTAAGTGAACATGCGAAATTTCAATGAACTCATTTTCTCGAAAACGACCTTGAATTTCATTGATCGAAAATCCCCGATCTTTACCGAGCAATGCACGAACGCTGTTCACGTTATTGTCGTTGACAGAATCAGCTGGTCGACCGGACCGCAATAAATCATGCAGTTCCCCTCCGCCCTCCCCGGTAAAATTGTTTCCGCCGATTTTCTAATCATTTCAACACTTTTCGTATTGTCGCCATAAACATGTGTAATTTCTCAACAGATTTCAGCGGCAGTTTTACCTTTTGCGTACAAAAAACAAGTGGCGGAACGTCGCAGTGGCAGTTCCATCTTTATTACACTGGCATTCGCGTTGTACCTGTTACCTTTATGAAGTTTTTATAGCCTTATTAGACAAGCCTGTTTTTATTCGGTCAAAATCTGAATAGGTTACAGTGTTCCCCCGTTGGGAAAATGAGTACCGGAACTTATTTTTTGACCAGCCCTCGCATATTTGTGCAATAAGAATTTACGATTAGGTAGAGTTGTACGGCACTTGAGTTGTCGCGATAGCCTAGTTGCTAAAACACTCGACTTCCGTTACGGAAGTCTCGAGTTCGATCCCAGGCGACGGTAGAAATTACAAAATAAATTAATTAATCGCTATAATAATATCGTATGGAAGACAATGGCAAACATGCATACTACCATATGCGCACTAATTGATGATTGTGTAGGCAGACATAAATAGGACTATGCATTTGTATATCGATAAATCAAACATTTGCAACATCAATTGCAAGTGTAGTCTTTTGCGTGTATTCTCACATTGCACATAACAATTGCTTAGCACACTATGCCTACGTCTGTGCAGCTAGAATGCACGAAGAGGTGGGTAGTCATCAATGTTCAAAAGCTGAGCATAGAACAATGATAATGATACAGCACCTAATATCGAATAATACAACAAAGAGATATAGATACGCTGAAAGATAGGTGGACAGAGAAAGAGCGGGAGAGAGGAAGGAGCATTATTATTGACTATTTCCAAGATATTTAAAAATATGCGTTAAAATTGGAGTAACGAGTTTTTTAAAGAAGCATAATTTTTCACTAAACATCGCCAGAAAGTATATCGAGTGCTACTTTACTTAACTATACAGCGAATACTGCAGAAAATCGTGAAAGAACATGATCTTCGATCGTGTAAATCACAAACTAATTACCAGGAAAAAGATTACGAATTTACGAGATTTATATACGTGCATTACTATTAAACTAATATTTAGCAGATACGTAGGAACAGTTAGCGGAAATAAAGATTTTCCAAGTTTTAGACAAGTGAAAGAATATAGTATTCCATAAGAAGGTATGCTGAGTCTTTTTCTTTTTATAATAGCGAATTATACTCGTGACAATAGAGAAGAGTCAGCTAGAATAGGCATTTGTTTGAGTGGAACTTGGTTCAAATCTCGAAATATAAACAATTTGCGCAGGTTAATCTACAGTAAACAAGCGCAAATCAATTTTTAAAAAATACACGTAATATATAAGTGCACGCAAGTATGCGTGTAAAATAATGGCGAAGGAGAATTAAAAAAATGTGTATTATAATTAATGTGTCTCTAACACATTTACCTGGTAAAAAAATTCTAGTCGAATAAAATCCATCTTTCCATTTGTGCACGTGGCATAGACACAATCATTAGAGGGGGCTGTTTAATTATATTCTTAAAATAGTAAAAATGTACTGAATTAAAAATACAGACTTACTTTTAATAAAAGTTGATAGTCGTTTATTCGTTGTATCGGTAACTTCAAGTGATCACTAAGGATTTTATCGTCTCCGATTTCTCGGCTGAGATCCTATAAAAATAAAACTCTTTAAACCGAGACGAAAAACAAAAAAGTAAAAACTTGGAATTTGGAAAAAAACAACAAAATGAAACGGGGGAAAAAAAAAGAGAAAAAAATGGGAAAAAAGCGTTAAAACGATTTTGGCATATTACTACGCGAACGAAGACGCGCGAGAGCGATGTTTTATAATGAATATCGTCGAGAGAAGACGAAGAGAAACGAATAAAATACAAGACGAGGAGAGGCGTATAGTCTAGTCGTCATTTGCCACCTTTTGCTCGCTTATCACTGAGCTTAATCTTTAAAAATAAACTTTGCGCCCGCGCGCACATACTGATATGCAAAATTTTCAACTTATGAATTGACCAGCGACCGGACGCGATACTTATTGTGCAATATCCCTGCGTCAAATTCCCACGAAACATCAAAACACCTCCGTACAAAACCCACCAGCGCCGTCAAACACACAATGTACACTGTTCCCGATCGAACTCCGTGTTAATGTTAAATGAGCGGCATGTTCAAAACAACTGCGAAAGCCGGTAATCCGAACGTGCGTCCAAAAGATAGAAATCTACATACGCCTTTCGTATACGCTGCACGTTGAAGTAGAAAATCGTTATAATTCGGTTTTCGTGCTATACGTTATCATAACAGGAGAGCGCTTAATGATTATACATAATATTAATCGAAATTTAAGTTTTGTAAAGTTTTGCCCGGTTTTAGCAGACGACCGTAGATGAATAAGCAGAAAAAAACTCGTCACTATACTTTTGTAACTTATTTAAACAACACGGCGATCAACGTCAGGGGCGGATCCAGAGAGACATTTTCGAGGGGCAAATTATATAATTACTCTTGTACGTGAAACAGTAGATTTGAGAAATACCCCTTGTTTCATAAAGAAAATTAAAAATAGAGACCTTTATAGAAATTCATAAAAATGTGTTTTAAAAATACATAATTATTACAATTTTTAATTTAACTTTTGTTTTATTTTTAGTTATGAAAAAAATAAAACGAAATTATAAAATTATACCTTAAATATGGTAGTTTAGAAATAGTAAGAAAGATAGTATTTTTATTAGACACTTTACTTCTTTTTTATTTTTGTTAGTAATCCGATCCGAATTCTCTTTGTTCGTGAGAAAGTTTAAATATATACATATTTCTCATTTAACTACTATTTTTAATTAAAATTACAAAATAAAAATTAAAAATAAATAAGAAGGGCAAAAGATCGATGATAATTGCGTTTAAAATAGAATAAAAAAGGAACATTAATAGTTTTAATAGAAAATAGTTTTAAATATTAATTATTAAAATCTATAGGTAAAATTCATACAAATCTTTTATAGCATAAATTAAGTTTCTCTGTTATAACAAATTTTTTCATAGAGGCTTCGGTTCTTTGGGACGGGAAATTTCCCTTATCCCCCACTCCCCTGGATCCGCCACTGATCAACGTTATATTTTAGGACGTAGACGTAATTATCTTACGTCACCGCGCGTATTTAAAATTCTTTTTATTCCGAAGAACTGTTTTTTTTTTGTTTTTTTTTACCATTTACTCGGAGAAAAAAGTTCTGTATTTATTTTATTTCTAGAAGAAAAAAACAAAAACAAAAACACCATATTACGAAATAATATATTAATTTGTAGTTACGGATCACCTGTAGAGTTCATTTGACAAGTTAGTGATAAATCGCAGAAATGTAACTTTTTTACCGCATCGAATTGATTAGACGATTTTTCTTAATTGTCCATTCGGTTAAAGATAAAATATTGCAATAAAAGTAAATACATTTATTGCTTAATTAAATTCAACTATTCACGAACGTTACCTGCCCGAATTCCACCCTTAAAAGGATATTAAAAAAAAATACCAAGCTGTAGAGTACCCTTTTCTCGTTATAAAAGTTGTCCTTTTCACTGCTGCCACATAAAATTAGATATTTATGAAACTCTTATACCGAGCTTTTTTCAATTACTTTTCAATTTTAAAAGTGACGTTTTCCCAACAAAAGGCAAAAATAAGGCGGTTACGAATAATATAAAATAGTATTTAAACTAATGCAAAAGGCGATTTTAATAACATAAACAAAATAAATAATAAGCAGCGGTAAGCTCGAGCTTTAACAAATGCGAATATAAGGGACATTCAGTAAAGAGAAAATAGCAGTCGAAGAAACTAATTGATAGTCTTTTGCCTTTTTTTCCGAACGTATCAAATATTTTTCCTCCTCATCAGTCAGAAGGCTAAACTTGCTGAAAGTTTCATCAGTTGAACGGGGCGCTGATTATCCTTATTTCTCCGTCCATCATCCGTTCCATATTTGATTACTGTTCGTTTCTTTACAGCTGTGCCTTCAAGTTCGTCTCTCTAAATTAGATGTAATCCAAAACTCTCGCCTTCGACTACGTCTACCGTGCTCTTAAATCCTCTCCAATTCTAGCAGTTCTTGCTGAATTTAATACGCACCCACGTCTATTCTCGCAGATGCTATCGTTTTCTTGCTAAACGTCTCCCCCCCCCCCTTACTCCCATCTGCTACTAACTTCCTCTTTCTAGAAACTTGCGTATTATACTCGAAGAAATATCCCTATCTTATGCTTTATTTCTCTTCGTCTTAATTTACTTTACTCTTACGCAGCACCTTTAGCAATTCCCCTGTTTTCCCTTTAGCTTGGTCAAACTTTGCCACTTCCTAAAATATTTACTCTACATTTCATTTCAAAATTTCTTCCACGAGTCCTAATTAAATTTAAATTTCACAGCATTATTAATTCACTATTTTTTCTCATGTGATCGCATGTTTACGGATGGTTCGAAGGAGCCGGGTGGTGTCTCCTCAGTGCCTTTTTTATCCTCCCAAGATTCAACTTCTCGGAAGTTTTTCGTATTCCTCCTTTCTGTTCCGAATTCACAGCCGAATTGATAGCCATCCTACATTTTCCATTATTTTCATTTTTTCTTATTAGCTTTCATCTAGATTTCCGATTATTATTTCTGACTCCATGAGCACCATTCACGTCATTCTCTCCTACTTCATTTTTCCTGTAATTTTATTATTCGCCGTATACGTTCACTTGTCTACATTCTTTGTATTTACCTTTTTTTTTGTTTGCTGTTCGCACTATTAGACGTGAAACGTAAGATATTCATGAAAGTTTAAGAATGAAACAAATCATAGAATGGGACAAAAGAAACATCGCCTTAATAGGTGGCGCGGACGGCAGCTCGATGTTATTATCCCCGTTCAAATTAAACCTTATAAAATATATAATTTATACAATCGATTTTTGAAGTGAAACTTTTTTAGGTGCGCCTTATATATAAATAAAAAAATATATGGGGAATTAACACGAAAAACGAGCGAGCGTACGTTATGGATAACTAAAGTATTAATACATCTAAAAATTCGTAATAGACACGTAGCCGGTAATATGTTCAATTAAAATAGATGTTGCATGTTATTGTATTTTATACCACTTTGAGATATACATATATATATATATTTATAAATATAAAGAAAACATAAATTTATTAGATCTTAAAATATCAAAAATTAATCAAACATAAAAAATGGATATAAAGAATCGGAAAAAGAAAGTCATCGAGCATATAGAGAGGGGAAAAAAATAAAAACGAGAATAAAAATTTTCAAAGCGAATATAAAGAATCGGAAAAAGAAAGGCATCGAGCATATATATAGAGAGAATGTCGGTCACATATATATATATATATATATATATATATATATATATATACGATTAAGTGCTCACCAATAGTATTAAGGAGTTGTTTTTTGTTCTTTTTGGTCTCCTTCTTTCGTTGATTTCGTTTTTGGTTATGTAATTAGTCCTTAAGTAATGTAATTTTATTTTATGAATAAACAATGATAAGGGTGTTGAGAACCGGCAGTATTGCCTTGTGAGACCTATAACTTATTTTTAAAGTAAAAAAAACAAAAAAAAAAATTCAATGTATTTTATACCACATTAAAAAAAGAAAAGAAATTTATTAGAACTTCAAATATCAAAAATTAATCAATCGTTAAAAATGAATATAAAGAATCAGAAAAATAAAGGCATCGCGCATATAGAGAGAAAATGTCAATGATCTCAAAGGAACTGTAACTGAAGCAAGCCGCATTTTAATCTTAACAGAAACGTGGATGAATAACGACGATAATATCGACATACCAAATTTCGATTGCATCGTGAAATTTAACCCTTGTGTTCGCACCCGGGTACCCATACGGTGCATTTTTGAATGTAACTTGGTCAAAAGTAGGAATTTCGCAAATACCTCCGGATCGTCGTTATTTAACTTAATTGTAAGCGGGTAATTTGTTTGGAATAAAAAATAACAAAAATTACTAAGAAAAAATCGAGTGTAAAGTATAGATACATCACGGACGCACCCGGGTACCCGAGTACCCACCTCAAAAAAAAAAAAAAACTTTTTGACTGGATTATTGATTTGGGATAGTTTTATTTAATTTTTATACATCGAATATGTTTTGGGGTGGTACGGAATACAAAAAAAAAAAATGTGGAAAATTAATTAGGCCCTGCATTTGTGATATTTCTCGAATATTGTAGCATGTTCATTACAAACAGGTTTGTTGCAATCGCAGCATGCCTTTCGTGTTTTTCTCTTTCTCATTATTGTTGCTTTGCGGCAAATATGACAGGAGCCAGTGACTTTGACCCTCCCTGACTTATCTCGTTTATTAGCAGGACCTGGAGCGATTTCAACGGAGTTTAATGCCTGCTCGATCACCACTTTCAATGGCGATTTTTGTGTTGTAATTTCGCATTATTTGAACGTTTTGCGACCGATTCTCAATTTCTGGTTTTGCGAGTTCTTCACTCAACTGGCGCATGAATAGTCGTTGTTGGTGTGTTCTCCTCGGATACATCTTGTTGTTTTCGTAATAAATCAAATCGGACGCAAGTGAACCAATATCCCGCATGTTGAAAAACATAGTTATTGGCCATCTCAGAGTACGGCGTTGTGTAGTGTATCGAGTGCACATTTGATCCATGGTATCAACGCCAGCTTTATACTTATTGTAGTATGTTACAATGTGAGGTTTTTTACTGTCATCATTTATAGCAGTGTTAGAATGCATAGTCGACAACATTATTACAGCTTTATTTTTCTTTTGTACGTATGAGCACATTGTTACCCTCTCATTAAAAACAAATTCAGTAGAGTATACTTATCTTAACTTATATCGAGTCATCACACTTGGAGCATAAGATTTATTCGGTCTCAAAGTGTCAATGATAGTTAAATTTCATGAAAGCATGCGTATGGCAAGGGGTAACGTAAAAAAATTATCCATGGTAATATTTCTACCACTGCCTCGGTACGGAGCTGCATGCTCTTTTACGACTCGTTCTCCTTGATACGTAAATGATACCGCGCAATGGATAAGTATTTTCAGTGTCGCAAATCCACCAAATCTTGATGCCATATTTAGCCGGCTTAGAAGGAATATACTGTGTAAATTTTGTGCGACCATGGAAAGAATAAAGTTGTTCATCAATTGTTACGTTCTCAGTCAGCTTTTACAGCTGAGATCAATTTGCGTTCAGCATTGTCCAAAGATCACGAATTGCAGCTGCTTTGTCTGATTCTGTTCTCGATAGTTGTTCTATAGTTTCAAAGTTTTGGATTTTTCGGTATCCAATTAAGTTTTATTTATTTTTTAGTAACAAGAACTACGTCTTCGCTTATATAACTTCAAAACACTACTGTTTAGCTCTTGAAATCCAAGCTTACACGACGCACACATTCAGCATACCAGTGTTTCCAGGTTCCATTCATCTGTATTGTCAGTGTTGCTAAGTGTCAATCACACTATTCTCAAAATATTCTAAAATGGGAAGTAATGACTCTAAATGATATTGGACAACACGCGTGGTTGGTCGCCACAAAGTCTTCAAACACGAAACATTCATCCATACCCCTACTTTTTTTAACTATAAAAAGGGAATTGAGTTGAAAGGTCCTACCAGATTATATAGTAAGACGGATTCGGAAGCTGTGACATTTTTTATGACGTTGGCCGAGTTAGAACAGTTAGATATGCAATAGTATTGATGGTGATGATTATAATGATTTCCTGTTAACGTTTTTTGACAATTTTTCCCAGGCATCGTTTTTATTTTTCGGGCTTCCTTGGACAGCATGCATACTCAGCATTCTCTGGCAAAAGATGCGTAGTCAGCCAAAAGTGTAAGAACTGGTATTTTTTATCAACAGTGACGTCTATTTATAGAAATAAATGTTTAAAAAGCTTTTTCAGGGTCGTAATATTCGAAAAACGGAGAAAAATAAGAGGTGGGTACCCGGGTGCGTAACAACGTAGGTAAAGTTGGGTGCGAACACAAGGGTTAAACGCCAGAACGTTCGAGCAGGAGAGGTTGCAGTTTATCGTAATAGAAACGATAAGTCAAATATTAGTATCTCTAATATTGAGATATGTCAATACACAGTGTTATGCAATTAAATTTTTGTCAAACAAATGTTGAGGATGTATGTACTGTTCAATGTAAGGAAGATGGAAAAGAAATAATTATTAGCACCATTTATATATCTCCAAATCGAAGGGTCCATGATATAATTAAATTTATAAGAAGATTACTCCCTTTTACTCTCATGGTTCAAGGTTATTAAAAGAAAATTTACATACACTTCCAATGATATTAGCTGGAGACTTCAACGTTCATTTTGCATTAGAAGATTCTTTGCCTTTAATAGAATTTTTTCAAGCCGAACTTCATTTAAATATTAATAATAATCTAAATGAATCAACGACGAAGTACAAAACTACCATTGATGCAGTATTTCCCAGATATATTGATAAAATTACATCAAAAACTTATATTTCATATTTTAGTTACCATAAGTTTACTTTTTTTTTTATAGAATCCAAAAATTTATGAAAAACATTAATGAAACAAATGCATTCATTATTTGTTTTTGTTTTTCTTTAATTGAAACTTTATTGACATGTGTTTATAAGAATCACAGATCTCTCCATTTGGTTCTTACGCTTGGTAAATTTGGTACTAATGCTATAACTTTAAATTGAAGTTTGAGAAAACGTCTTTGAAGTTTTACTTCTGCCCTGTGCCCCGAGGTACATTCCATTTTTTTTTTAAATGCATAATCTCAAAAAATCAATTTTTTTGGAGCTGAACGAAATAATATTCAGTTTAGAACAAAAATAAAATTTTCTTTTTATTTCAAAAACTATCAGATAAATGAACTATTTGTTATAATTTTTTATTTTTTGAGTTTAAAATTGTATTTATGAAGGGAATTTTTTAGTCCTCAGACTTGAAATAAGATTTATTATTATTAATTGTTTCATATTTTTCGTTACTCCTTAAAAGAAGGAATATTTTAGATGCAAAATTTGCACTGGTTTAAGATTGCGCCTATATATGAATATGTGGAACGATAACACTGCCAGAATTTGTCAATTGTCAACGAAAATGTTTAAGAGATGAATTGACAAGCGAAGAATTCTAACAAATGAAGATAACAAGATAGCAACAACATTTAAAGTTTTTTCGTCTAACAAAATATGGCTCAACAGTCCTACAGCGGGAATCTATACATATATTAAAATAGATAAAGACAAAACAGTTCAGTACCATGTTCTCCTCTGTTTATTAACTGATTTTCTTTCTTTTTTTTTTTTTTTTGTTTGGTGGCTATTGACGATCTTTAGTGTTATCGGTAAAAAAATTTTGGAAACAGTTTTTTTTTTCTCATTTAAATAAAAAATGAGTACAAAAAATTAAACAAGAAATCGCTATAGCCAGTAAATCTGTTCTTATTAAAATGTTTTAATTTTTCTTAATAATCATCATTATTGGCTTTTTTACAGCGTAATAAGTCTTAAGGTACCATTTAATATCAATAAATGAGGGTTTTTAAAAATTGTGGTTTACTGTTATTTTATTGAATTTATTTTTTGTTCAATTATAATGGTGAACTGTTTTGGTATTGTAAGTACATATAAAAGTGTATGTTCTCAGATATACAATGAACGAATGTATAAGAGTAGTAGACAATTTTTTTTTAGAAATATGCAAATTCGTATATGTGTTCCTCAAATTTTCAATAATAACTGTAGTCAAATTTCGACCGATGGGCGAACACTAGTTGAAATAATTAGGTAAACAGAATTTAAAAATAATTACATCAGTAACTAGAGTACGAGCAGTAGATGAAATTTTAACGACCATTACTTTATAAAAAATTTAGGAAATATACGAAATATGTTCTTTATTACCTTTAAGTATATTGAGCTGTCGAACGAAATACAGAGATATGCACTATTTAGATCAATTATTGAAAACTGATCAAAAATGCTAATGTAAAAATATTTAAAAAATGGAATTTATTGTTTCACTGACAGTTTTACGTGACACCGTTCGCATTTCAGTATTTATATTTAGTTTAACATTTGTAAAATTTTATTTAATTTCTTTATGATTTTATTTATATTTCAGATATGCGTATATTATATCTAGCACAATATGTATATCTATATATGTTCATATTTCCTTACAAGGGTATATAAATACAGAGATAAATAATAAATGAAAAAATAAGTAAAAACAAACTGTGTTAATGTTTGTAACAAAAATTCTTAATATAATCGTTAGAATCTAAACGTAGTTGAGATTAATAAAAAACGATTATCAAAATTTACCGAATCATGTTTGTGATTATTGAACATAATTAAAAATTATCGTTTACATGAGATGCTTCATGAGGTAAATTTAAATTAATTATATTTCGCAAATAACATTATTGTGGCAAGTAACTTTTTTGTTGCAAAAAATTAAACAAATGAAAAACATACGGTCAAAATTTGGTTAAATCTATTTGTTTGTTTAAACGTGAACAATTTTAAATAGACGATTTTATTTTATTTTCGCATTTTAGTCATTTTATACTACAACGGATGAACAAAAAATAGGCTATCCAGGCTTCTAAGTATTATAAAATGAATAAAAACTGCTATTCAAAAGCTGTTTTCTTCACATGAGGTTTCCGTCATTATTTACACATTTCTTTTACCACAAAATTAACTAATTAATTTTCAGTATCACATTTGGAGCTAATGTGAATAACTTGGGCATCCGTGTTAAAGTCCGGGTTAATTAAAAAAATATATAAGATAACGTAAAAAAGAGGAAATCGACTTTGAATTCGCTCAGTGCCACGGATGTTCAAATGTGTTCCACTAGAATTTGGTTAACAATTGATTAGTACTGTTTGCGGTTTACGGTGTAACATTACATCATATAAGATGATGGAACCTCGATTATATCTATGATTTATATATTTCTCTAAAGGTTTCGTATTTATTATCAGATCAACCGATCAACCGATCAACCTTTATAAATTGGCCGTTCAAGAACGCCTTTGTAATTTCAGAAACGAATGCGAGAACTTTCTTCATTAATTAAACTTTTTTGATTTCTTTCTCTCTCGATGATCAGAAGTACTTCTCTCATGCTACTACATCGAATTATAATTTCCGAAATGTTTAATCTATAACCATATATAGTTACATACGAATTCACTAGTTATTCACGTTACATCGGCTCCAGATACGGGTGATAGTTTCCTGTTACACTGAAATTGGTAAATGTTAATTTAAGACGCAGAATAAATGTTTAAGTAAATACGGGGACTAAGTGAAAAAATAGAAAAACAGGTACGAGTGTATTATATTACCCTAATCTTTTTTAAAACATTTTTTAATCTTTAGATGCTTCTTGAATTCCTTTCGTATTATCAAAGAAAATTATCGAATACTCCAACGGCAAAGTTATTTCTAAATAAATCTAATCGCTAACTTTTACATTTTACCCGTCAAAAAGGCAAAAAAATAAATAAAGTGAAGAAAAATTCGTTTTAAATTGTACGTCTTCACATTGTAACTGTTAAAAATTTACATTTCTTTTAATAATCGAAGTTACTCTTTGCAGAAAAAAGATACAAGAAAAATGTAAAAGATACGGAAATATTTGTTCAGCAAAAAATTAGATTATCCCCACAAGATGTTGAAGCAATTTATCAGTCTAAAGAAACAGAAATAAATCTGTTTTGTTAAATAGGGAAAGGGTGCAACGATAGTTGTGCAATCGTTTGTTATTCGAATGGCAAACTGTTAGATTATCTGACGGTTCTTTTTTTCTTTAAATAAATGTTTCCATTTAGAAGATCAAGATCATTTTTACCCCTTCTTCTCAGATTTTCAGTATCTTATGAAATTATTTGAGTGACAGGAATCCTCAGACGTTTTTAATTTGAGGCCCGATAACATTTTGACTCTTTATGTTAAAGATATTTCGAAAAAAAAAGGAAGTGAAACTAACGTCGGATAAATTTAATTAAATACTGCGAGAGAAAAAAAAAAAGGAGTACTCCAATAAGCCGAATATTTCTCAGTAATTTGCTCTTAAGGTTCGTAACTTTTTATGGTTCTTTTTGGTATTTTTTAAAAAAATTAAGAATCAAGGTGTGACTTACGTGTTATACGAAAAAGAAAAAAAAAAACATAATTTATAAGTTTAACTTTAAATAAAATTTTTATACCTCAAAATAATCGCGAACTTCTTCGTTTTCTATCAACAGTTCTTGAGCAGCTGGCTCATTCCGACAATACTGAGCATGTTTATCGAAATCTCGTTCCTACAGTAAACAAAAATATGTTAAACAATAAAATTATAGACTTACAATAATTTAAATTTATAATATTTTTACTTAAGCAACAATCAAATATAATAAAATAAATCCGTTTAATACATATATAAATGAAAATATATTTATGATCAAGATGTTTCCAATCTCAAAGAAGTTTTAATTTATTATTCACATAAACTACGTAGGACATCTTAAAAGTAAATTTTCCTGCGCTGTCATCTGAACAGAAATAAAGATAACGCTATAATAAAATTAAAAGTATTGCATTCTTGAGCTTTTTCATTTTTTAATATATTTGCCCCATAAATTTCGGGAAATATTTTTAATGCATAAATAGGTGTAGTATTTTTCGTTGGCAGATTAAAAATTAAGTTTAAAAATACGATACGTAAAATTTTGAAAGTTATTGAACATTAAAAATGCAGTACAAAACGAAGCAGCCATCAGTTTTGGAACCTCTGTGTCCAATGAACAGCGATTATAGTCCAAGTGCCGTTTTCGTTCGTTTTTTTATATTTTATACCTGCAAACATCCGGTGCGCAATTCGAATGCGGAGATTACTGAACTTTTTTTTAACTGTCGGCCCAAGTAAACAAAAGTGCGCAATTCGAACGCGGCCGAAGAATCATCTCTTACCCCTTCCGGAAAGTTAAGTTCCCGCTACTTCAGAGATTTAGGAATAGGGTCTCTTAATTTCTACTGGGCTGTCCAGTTTTGTTACTTGAGATGTTCTCTGAAACTGTTGTAGTTATATTTTTTGTGATTGTGTCTCTGAATAATGCATTTTGTTTGTCCATTTGAATAAATTAAAATATAAGATCCGATATTAATATTTAAAAATCTTATAGAACTCTCTTTGTATAATGGATTATGTTTTACTGTGAACTTGTCTACCTATTTCTCCACTGTGTAGTTCTTGTTGTAGAAGCCCGATTTTTTTTTAGCGATACAAGAACAGCCCTCTTGACTACCGTGATAGATATAATTCAAAATTTACTAACACCTTATATAAATATTTCTTAAAGTTAATTTTAATTTAGCGTGAAAAATCGATAACGAAGAAAATTTTTAAAATATATTTGGTTATTTACATAAGAATCCTACGGAGAAAAATTCATTTTGTTTTTCCTATTTATTAAATAATTCAAATATAGACTGAAATTTATAACGATACGTACCAGCCTCAATAATGTTTTTCCAATTGTTCGTGGCTCCTTAAGAAAATATTTTACTCCTTCGACCATGATTCTAAATAAATTAAGTAAATGAACAAAATTTTTAGTTACTTGGTATAATTTAAAATATGAGTAATCAAAGATATCGAGATAGAAAATTTAACCTTAAATTTGTACAATATTCAAAAATAATATACTGCATTTTCTTAAACTTGTAGTTTCAATATCCAGCATTCATCAATACATTTTAAAGCAATTTTAAAGGATTAAGAAACATATCCTTGAAATTTTTTAACAAGTTAAAAATCATACTAAAAAAAATTTACAATAATTCGATACAGGACAAAAGAACTTTGTTAGCACAAAAACCAAAAAAATCTATTTCTATATGCAAAAATTTATTTTTTTCAGTTACAGTGGAATAGTAGATGATATTATTATTCCTATCGTTTTTATTCATTCCTTAAACATGGCTGTGAGGCGACATATTCCAGTTTCTACTTATTACGTTATAGAAATATCGGACAGGAGAGAAAAAGTAAAACACAGAATGGATATAATGTAGAGAAGTGCATTTGTTCTTCATGGAATAGAGAAAATAAATATCGTTCTTACCGTATATCTATTATCTCCTTAAATATTATTACTTTTAATACGAATTTGCACAATAAATCCACCTTTTTCAGATATTCTACACTAATATAATGGGTAATTTCCTTAATTAGTGATTGTTTTGTATATTAAACGTTTAAGTTATTTTTCAGAACATTTTATATTTTTCACATAGGATGGCTGAGAATCAATTATACTACAAGGTTTGTAAATAGTATGTGATTTTACTACATATTTTGAAACAAGATCAGTATTTGGATTGTAATTCAACAAACATTAAATGATTGTTTACAAAAAAAAAGGTTTAAATTTAAGATGATATATTAAAACCATATTAAAAACTAAAACACAATTTTTAAACAAAAATAAAGACCACATACTAAATTAAAATAAGAGACTATATATTTGGCCAAATATTTTCTAATAATTTAAAAATTAATAATTAAATATAATATAAATAAATTACATAAGTAAGCCATTCAACAGTACAACTAGGCCTACGCATGAACCTGCAGGTAACAGCAATTTTACACTCGTACACACAATTTTTATTTTTGGCACTGTAAAAAGTATTTAAAAAGTTCAATTTTCAAATGTATTTATTAAAAAAAAAACACTTGAATTTACGTTTTTCGATTTTAATTTTCAATATTTTTCTCGGAATTTTCTGTATCGATTTCTAAAATTAAATTAAGCCTATCTGGCATTATCGTGGCATCAAATAAAATGAAAAAAATTGAAAAGTTTTAAAAATCATTTGAATGTGATATTGATGTCATTTAAAAATTATTGCGGTTAGAAACTGTTACAAAAATGTTCAAACGAATTATTAATTTACGGTCTTAATAGTTTAAAATATTTTGCAAAAGTCTATTATCATTCGCTACAATTAACTGCGTATTGTAAGTCGATTCCTTGAAGATCACGTTATTGTAAATCAGTGGTATAGATTTAAATTTCTAGAGCTTTCTATATTGGTATACTCTCCAGTATATACATATCGCAAAGAAGGAGAGACTAAATTCAGTACAGACAGTCAGGCGCAACCTATCGGCTGAAAACATGCTAGAATAAATATTTTATTGATTACCTATCGATCAAGCGATTTTTTTAATAACCGAAAAAAAAGGAATGAAATACAACAATTTTTATTTGAAACCATTATCAACAGGTAATAATCAAACATTATTCTCTTTTATCCGCCATATAGTCTAGACCTAGCATCATGCTACTTTTGACTTTTCCCGCAACTTAAGGCCGTCCTACATGGTCGCAACATCACAACGGATGAAAAAGTTGTCATAGCGACGCAAGTGTCATTCACGGCAATACTTGAGGGTGAATTATTATAAAAGGTTCACTAAATGGCAAAATGGTCGCATGTTTAACTTTGAAGGGGGCATATTTTGAAAAAGATGTTTGATTACTTACTGGGAATGATTTCGAGTAAAAACAGATATACTATTTCATTAATTTTTTCTGGTTATTAAAAATCTCGGAGGGGCTCGCATAAGTAATTATTTTTACACAGCCTTACAGCAACTCATTTTCAACGAAATAATCTTATCAAGCGCTTGATCAATAGATAATGAACCAAGGATTTATTCTAGTATGTTTTCGAGTCGGATAGGTAGCGCTGGCTGTCTATACGGAATTTAGTTTTACCTTTTTTGCGGCAATCTATGTATATATCCAGGCCCGTTCCCAGAATTTGGGAAGGGGGGGGGGGGTGAAAATTTTCTTTGCATATTTATTTTATAATACATTTTTCACTAATATTCGTACTATTAATAATTTCCATCATTTCGATTTGTATATTAATAATTTACATAAATTAATTACCCCGTTTATGAACATTAATAAAAATTACATGTTATTAATTATACTCGTAATGAAAAATTTTTTGCATAAAATATTAATGAAGTACTTAAAAATATGGAGCATATTTTTTCTTTTTTCTTTTAAAAGTAGGTAAGAACACCCTAAAAAATCATCAATATTTATTTTAAATTTGTGATTTTTTTCCGTTTTTTTTTTTTGTATTTATAATAACTATTTCAGTTCTCATGGGGGGTTAACCCCCCCCCCCCCCCGTGGACACGGCCTTGTATATATCTATAAATAAAGGAGAAAATTTGTCAATATTGGAGTAGCCCATATTTATCGTATTTTTTCCAAATGAACATTATACAAATTTTCAATTATTTTTAAGTCTTTAATATTTTTCTATAAAAGTAAAACGATTTTTAACTAAGAGACGTAAAATATAAAAACCAGATTAGATTTAAGGACGTAACTCTTCCCATTTAACAACATGTTGCCATTCCGTAGAAGCCACAAAAAAAAAAAAAAAAAAAACCTAAGAATAAAAGTGTAGAAAGCAATACTGGATCTTGAAGAATTCAAAAATTTAATGATTAAGGAAACGGTAAAAATATATAGTTTGTGTAAAATTTAGCTAAAAAACACTAAACTTTAAAAATTTTAACATAATACGAAATCAAATTTTGCAAAAGAGTATAGCAGTAGACATCTAATTAAGTATTTCCATTAATAATCGAATGATAACATTGGCAATTTTAACTGACAGCAATAAAGTTCTTACAGTACCATTTACTTAAGTAGAGTTTCTATGGATATATTCGTTTTATAAAGTATCACTTTCCTCAGGGTTGATGAAAAAAAAAAACAACTTACAAATATAGAAACCGTTAGCACTTGGTTCGTGGTTGTTATAATGGAAATTTTGAAGGATATGAAATACGTAATTGGGAGCAGCTCAGCAATTTTTAGCATACCGCTAAAACTAATAAGTCTATGAAGATGAAAATTCACATGCAGCATAATTAATAACGCAATGTACTTACGCCATACAAAAATATCTTAAAAGATTCAAATTTCTGAGAGGGAAAAAAGGGGGAAAAAGTAAGAAAACCAGTTTTTAAACAATTAATAATCACGCTACAGCCGAAACCGTTTACAGCAGATAACTTGAATTCCATACGAACATTATTACTCATATATTGAAGATGTCAAAAGAAAATTTGTTGAAATTCGAAATTAAGGGGTAAAAAGCGGCTAAAAAGTATTTTCCGAGAAATACATAAAGTGTGATACTTTCGGTACAAATGAGTTCACCAAATTCTAATTTTGCATGAAGTCCATTATATGGTATACTAAACGTGTAAAATCTTTTTTTAAACTTTCTACATTTTAAGAATAGATCAACTGAATGGTGATTATCACGTGAAATTTAATATGAACACAACGTACATGCTGAAGATGATAAATAAGAAAGCCTTTTTGAAAATTCAAACTTTAAGAAGTGAAAAGTGCTCTTCACCCTGTTTTGGCATAAAATAATAATCACGTACAGCCGAAATGTTTACATTAGATAAGTGAAATTCCACATAAACATTATCTATATACCAAAATACCGAATTAAATTTTATTTTTGAAAATTCTTACATTAAGGGCATTCAATTTTTTTAGATATTTTTGCATAGCGTAGGTACATTGCGTTATTAATTATGCTACATGTGAATTTTCATCTTCATGGACTTATTAGTTTTAACGGTATGCTAAAAATTGTTGGGTTGCTCCCAATTATGTATTTCCTTCGTATTATAACAACCACGTGTATTAGGAAGTGTTATGTGAGGATTTTAAAGGAGAGATTACTTTGATGTATAAAGAACCAGAAAATTCTACGTGACGATATGGTCGGCTTTAGAAGTCAAACGGGTTCTGTTGATTGCGTGGAAACTTTGTTAGCAGATATACATATATATATATATATATATATATATATATATATATATATATATACTGCCTTTATTAATAGAGAGAGAATATGTGTTGTCCTGTTTTCCAGATATTAAAAGTGTGCTCGATTCAGTATTGCTACCAAAACTATCACAGATATTAAATACTTTGGGTTTCCCTAGCTAGTTTGTTTTGGCCCCATGTAACTTATATACCAACAGAACAGTAACATTTCGTCATCCAGCATGGGGAACATATAGAAGAGTCATTTATAATGGGTTGTGTCAAGGATCTATGTTAAGTCCGATTATTTTTAACATATATATATATATATATATATATATATATATATATATCAAACATATATAAAATTCAATGTTCCGGCAATTGTTGTATTCTAATATTCGCAGATGATATTGCTGTCTATGCACGATATTCCAACATTTTTAACAGCTAAGGAACACCTTGAGATCTATTTGCCTCAAATAATTGAGTCATTACAACAACGTAGTCTATTTATTTCCCCTGAAAATGCGCTTTGGTTATATGTTTTTATAGAAGTACTAGGCCAAAGGAAGGTGGAATTTTTACAGGAGATGTCTATATTCCAACTCGCTCTTGTCATAAATATCTAGGGTTCTGGTTAGAGAAAATTGCTATGGCATCAACATATTAAATATATATATATATATGATAAAGCATTAAAAAAAGTCGATATTATGAAGTGTTTGGCCAATAGGAACTGGAGAGCTAATCCCGATACCTTACGTTTATTATATAAAACGCTAATAAGGAGCACGTTAGATTATGGGTGTTTTTTGGCTGGCTCTGCATCGAAAAGTCTTCTCCAGAAGTTGGACCTTATTCAAAACCAGTGTAATTGTATGATATAATAGGAACCTTATTACCTTCCCCTTCGGTTGCTTTGAAGGTGGAAACAAAAATTCCACTACTTACGATACGGAGGTCGTTCTTATCTGATAAGATTGTACTAAAATATTGTTTCTTAACATGCAATGATTTAGTGCTTAAGTACCAAAGAATTTCTGATCAATGGAGGTTTTCTTTGGCTCGGTTCGCTATGTTAGCGTCTAGTTTCCGTCGGCTTCGCAAATTTCATTACGTAGGAATAAATTTTTTACCAGCCAAATATTTCTTGGATCCCTTTGAATATAATGAATTAGAAACTGAAGTCCATCTATCAGAGTTTGACAAAATTAATAGCCGTTCAATAAATAATATTTTTAATAATGTACTTAATCTCTCTATATATGTATATGGATGGTTCAAAAAAGGAGAATGTGGTTGGGGCGGCATTTATCATTCCGCAACTAGACGTCACTAAAAAAATTTTTCTACCTCGTTTGGCTTCAGTTTATACGGCAGGATGCATAACGATCCTGTTAACTTCTGTTAACGACAAAAATATCCTGATTCTATCGGACTCGAAAAAACGTTTGATGTCCTTTTCAAAAATGGCATTCAATTATAAATTAAATGATATATTCTCTTCGGTTAAATCATCTATCTCTTCTTTGAAAGCTTCTGGCCTATTAGTGCAGTTTGCATGGATTCCAGCCCATGGGGTTATATATGGGAATGAGGTTGCCGACAATTGGGCTAGGAACGTGGCTGGTAATTGTAGGATGCTACGACATATTCCATCCGAGAATTTATTAAGTATAATAAAATGAATGCATAAAGAATATTGGGAAGTTCTATGGTACAACCCATATGCTAACAAACATTCTAAAAAAATCCAAAGGAATATCCCTGTCAAACCATGGTATTCTCAGTTGCCACTCGGACATCTAGCAATTTCTATGTGGCAATCTGTAGGTTACGCACTGGGACTAATATGATGCCTGCTTTTCTCTATAAAATCCAGTGAATTGATTCCCCATTCTGTACTCATCCAAAGGACGTAGATAAAGTGGCTGATGTGCGGATCACATGTTCTTAGAATGCCCTTATATGTATTACTTCGTACACTTCTGATCTTCATTGGGCGTTATTATTAGTTAATATCCCGTGTCCGTATAATATGAACTATATCCTTTCACTACCGATCACATATCATGCAATCCATGATTTTGTAAGAAAAAGTAGGGTATTGGTATAGTTATAGCATAGGATACAATTGATAGCAATAGAAACGGGTGGAATTTGTTTTTAAAGCCAAAAAAAAACAAACAAAAAAAAAAACCAGGTTCATTGAGGGTTTCTATATTTGTAAATTGTTTTTTTTCATCAACCCTGAGGAAAGTGATACTTTATAAAACGAATATATCCATAGAAACTCTACTTAAGTAAATGGTACTGTAAGAACTTTATTGCTCTCAGTTAAAATTGCCAATGTTATCATTCGATTATTAATGGAAATACTTAATTAGATGTCTACTGCTATACTCTTTTGTAAAGTTTTATTTCGTATTATGTTAAAATTTTTAAAGTTTAGTGTTTTTTAGCTAAATTTTCCACAAACTGTATATTTTTACCGTTTCCTTAACCATTAAATTTTTGAATTCTTCAAGATCCAGTATTGCTTTCTACACTTTTATTCTTAGGTTTTTTTTGTTTTTTTTTTTTTGTGGCTTCTGCGGAATTGCAACATGTTGTTAAATGGGAAGAGTTACGTCCTTAAATCTAATCTGGTTTTTATATTTTACGTCTCTTAGTTAAAAATCGTTTTACTTTTATAGAGAAATATTAAAGAATTAAAAATAATTGAAAATTTGTACAATGTTTATTTTGAAAAAATAATATGTTTGTCAAGAGACCTGTGATATTGAATAAACCTTTTTTCATATATGGAGATGGCGTTTCAGTGTTTGCAGCTATCTTTTGCTCCCTTTTGCTTTTTTGTTTTAGATAGTACTCACTCTATATTGTTTACGTTCTAAATTCCAAATTAATTTTTTTTCCCTATGACATAAATAAACGAGCTCTTCATATCATTAGTTTGCGATTTAATTATTTAATCAATAACCATTATCATGATTGTATTATAATTTTTACTGACGGTTTTAAAATCGAGGAACGTGGTAGCGCAGTAGGTGCTGCTTTTTTTATCAAAGGAATAACGCTACAGAAGTTTAAACTGCCGCTCGAGGCGACCGTCTATACTGCTGAACTATTGGCTATAGATAAGGCTTTGGAGTTTTTAACAATCTCACTTAATGTCGACAAAAGATACACCTAATTATCAGTGATAGCCTAAGTTCACTATCAGCGATAAAATGTGATACACTTAACTATAAACTACGCCCGCTGGTATATGAAATAAGAAAACAAATCCCTTAAGATAATTAATAAAGGAATGAATTTGAAATTCTGTTGGATTCCAAGTCACTGTGAAATAGCGGGAAACGATAATGTCGATCTGTTTATCAAGGAAGCTGCTTCTGGAGGTGTCCCATACGCTTTCATCCCTTCTACCGATTTATTTCGGAAAATTAAAAGAGATAATCAAAAAATTGGATAAATACAAAGAACAACTTAAACCTAGGTAGGTTCTACAATACAGTCTAATCAACCATCTCGTCAAGACCATGGTATTATCATGTGTCGTTAACTATCCCTGAAAGGCTTATTAGGAAATTTGTTACCTTGATCTGTTGTCTTCGTATGGGGCATACGCGCGTTTCACAGAATTTTCAAAGTCAAACGTCAAAGTTGATTTGCAGCGATCACAAGGGTTAGTTACTCGGGGGGCATTTTTGTTATTTTCATTGTAAATTATTTGGCAGATGCAGAGATATATTTTTCAGGGATTTAATTTCCCTGTCGGTTTTTCCTCCCTATAATATCCAGTATTTGCTTTGTTCTGAGAACTAAGCTTAGGTTGCCTTATTCAGGTTTATAGTCGATTGCAACTTAGATGGCAGATATTTAAGAGTTATTTAGTTTTCATTTCATCTATTTATTCTTTTTTATTTTACTTTTTTATTTTTTGTATTCTATTCATATATTGGAAATAAGAAGGTTAGTTTCTGTTTAGAGTAAATTTGTCTTAAAAGTAACCAAGTGGTTTCGATGCTGGGCTGCAAAATTGTAGTAATGTTAAAGTAGATAATGATAGAAAAAATAAATATCACTGCTGTAAGAAAAACTATTTAAAGTTGAAAAATATGTAAAAAAATTCTTCCCTGTTGAGGTTTCTGCTTTTTACATTTCCAAAAATATAATCACATATTTACCTAACACTAAAATAAATACTGGCAGAGATACAAGTAGACCATTCTTATTGTTTAAAAAAAAACAAAAAAAAAAAAAAAGAAAAAAAAAACTACGTGAACGTGTTATTGAAAAGCAGCAGAAAATTTATTATCATAAAAATTAAAAGTTGACTTGTTCATAAATCAAGCCGTATAAAAAAGAATAAAAATATATTAATACACCAACCCATTATGAAAAGTCGAGATCTGCCTTAAATTATTAAAAATAATATCTTTATTGTCCATAACAAATCGTGGTGCTGGTCTTGTTTCTTGTTCTAGAGGCGTTAGATATTTATCCACTACTCTTTGGATATCTTGGGCAAATTCCGCTTCTGTTTCAATCAATTCACCAATTACCACTCTATAACAATACGACGAGCACTGTACTAAAATAATTAATTTTTAAAACATAAAAATTCTTCTACTTTAAAAAAAAAAGGGTAAAATATAAAAAATGTGATGATCCATCAATGAAATTTCAAATTATGTAGAAAAAAATTAAATAGATTTCAACTTTACTGAATCCAGAAAAAAAAAAAAATGATTTACCAACCATTTATGACATATTTACGTTAATGAATGGTGTGTATTGATCTATTATGCTCTAATTTGTACATTATATATATATATATGTATGTGCACAAAACAAATTTGCGATTATGTTTTGAAATTTTTTTAAAAATACTTTAATTAATAATTTAAAATTTTTGGACATACTTGGTCGGTTTAAACTGTAGAGTACAAAAGTAAAACTTACGAATTTTATGTACGTCTAAAAAAAACAAAAGATGAAACGAACACAATTTTTTGTTAATTTTAAAGAAACAAAATTAAATATCAATTATTCAACGTTTAAATTTTTAAGGGTAAGGTGAAGGAGTATAATTGTGGAAATATACTGAATCGTTAGTGTTTATAAATATTGTGAAAAAACTTCTGAAAACGTAATTTTCCATACAATTCAATAAACAATGAAATATTTAATACAATGCTCATTTATATTTACTATTTAATTATAATTATGCACGACTGAACTGGGTTGTATTATTAACCAAATAATAATCGCATTTTGTTACTTTGGAAGAACCGTCAAAGACATCTCATTATCGTAACGTATTATTTAAATAAATGAATGAATTTGAATATAAAAGATTCCGCTAAAACTTGCCAAAACAGTCAAAAATATGAATAATTTACATTATTTAATTTCTCCGCTGTTATCATATAAATTATAATTAATAAATATGCTTGAAAAGAAAAGAATAAATGTTATAATGAAATAGACAAATACGCATTTTATCATAAGATTTATTATTCCTTTGTTATTAAGTATATTTTAAACATTACATAGTAAAAATAAATATATATGCAACATCTACTGGGCTCAAAAGGTTATCGTTCGGCATAATTATGTATGTATAGTGTATTGAAACAGTTTCATAAATTTAAACAAAGAAACATTTAAAAAAAAAATTTTAAAGATAAGATTAAAAAAAACACATTCGAAAAATAACTTTATTATGGACATAGCTGAGGAAATAATGGAAGCAAAGTAGTAAAGGGCTAGACATATTGATGGCGATAGACAAATAAAAATATTGACAGCGTAGGAGTCAGGGATGAAAAGAAAAACAGGAAGAACCAGAATGATTAGACAGAACTAAAGAAAAATAAACAGCAGATGGCGACAGTCGGAACAAAACATAAATTTGTGCAAGTCGAAATTGTAACAATAAGATGGTTACAGCTATGATTATTGTTATTATTACTATTACTTACTCTCGATTAAATTTGGCTTCTTGTTTTTTCGACTTCTGCGCGTGTCCTAAAGAATCTGGTGTATTTGTTCGACTAGCAGGTGCCTTCTTTAAATAATCCATAGGTATAAGGCCAGTTCTAGATGGCTCGTCACATACTTGGACCAATAATCTAGAAGATTTCAATTGAAAATTTAATAAAACCATCTTTCGAAATAAATTTTTAATGGACATAAATATTTGCTTTTACATTTATATATTGGGTAAATATTTTAAAATTATGTTTATCTAAAGAAAACATTAAAGTGTTATTTATTAATAGAGAAATACATTCGACTCGCGAGTATCCGGACTCCGTATTATACGGATCGACTTTTCAAAAACATAAATAAATAAATAAATAAATAAAGAAGAAAAAGCCAAAGCGCTTTTTTAAAATCCACAGCTATACGCAGTACGCGTAATTTTCATTTTTTCATTTAATTTACAATATTTAAGGTTTATAGTGTATATATTTTAAACAATTTGTTGTTAATTACAAATATTGTGTACAGATCATTTGCTTTGTTGTAACGATATTTTAATACAGCTGTAAAATTCATTTACAAAACAGCCGTACAGTATCAACCATATTCTCATTAATGTACACATACAGTACAATAGTGTACCGTCATTTAATATAAATACTGTAGCTTTTGTAGCAAGTCGTCCCTTACACTCCGGCGTATCCGGATTGCTTGCTATCTGGATCGGCTGACCAGCCAATTAATTCGGATAGTCGCGAGTCAATTAGATTCACGAAGCTTAGCAAAGCGTTTATGTTATAGCACTAAAAATTTACTTATCAAGTATTTTATGATTCTTTTTTTATCTTCTTTTCTAACATGCAATAGCATATTTTCGTCATTATCGATGAAATCATTAAATTCCACTATAGTTAATAAACTACATTTTCATTTCAAGTTTTTTTTTTATGATTCGTGAAAAAGTTGATTATCCCTCTTCCGAAGCCGGACAAAAATTATGCGTTCACGGTTACTTACCGACCTATTTTTTAAATCAAATACTCCGCAAAATTGCTAAGATCCAGATCTTTCTAGATTGATAAAAAATATCGCAACAATAGAAACATAATTATATCGTCATTAATTTGGCTTTCCTCATAAATGTATTCGCTATTTTACAAATAAGTAAGCTAACCGAAATTTTAACTCGAACACTTGACATTAAAAAAGCCTTTGATACCCGCTGATGCTAAATTGTTAAACTAACTGAATACCGATTCCGGTAAAGAGGTTCTCAGTAAAAGCAAACGGCGGTACTTTCTCATCGAATACTTTACTGACCGGTGTTCTTAAATAAGAACATCCTCGACCCTTTCCTATTTATCTCGATTTTTCTACACCTAAACAAGCCGATTTGGTACTTTTTACAGTTATTCACAGTGCACCTTTTAGAACGCTGATACATTTAAACAAAGGTTAAGAAATAGTTTCTGAAGGAAAGAACAAAGATACTTACACAGACGAAGAGTTACACTTAATTCGACTATGACAAACGTTACATTTTTTATAAAAAGAAGATTTCTTTATATATTCCTGAATTATAATCAATAAATTACATTTTTACAAAAGTGCTATTAGACTTTCTGCGGTCCAGTCTCATTTGTAGGATCGGTAAAATAAATATAAAACATTATTTTAAAAGCGCTTCTCCTAAAATTACTACCTTAAAATGGTCACTGTTGTTAATCTATGCACATAGGCTTAAACCATTTTCTAATAACCTAAGTTTTATGATAAATATTACACAAGGATCTTTGATCAGCTTAAATAACAACAACAAAAAAACCAAAAAAACAATGACATAAACGAATTAAATATATACCACTAGCTAACTGTTTTTCATTTAGTCACTTATAATATCATTCTTTTATACATATATTTCTCGTTTCATTTTTGTTTTAATGGGTATATTTTTTTATTATTTTTACATTTATTTACCGTATTTTATTTTTTTTATTAATACCTCTTTTTAAATAATTCGTCTTTTTTCTATTTCTATATAATAAACTTCCGTTTCTTTCGATGATCACTACGCACTTTATTTTCTCCGTTTAGTTTCTCTTCCTTTTGACTTTATTACTAATATAATGATTAAAACGAACTAAACCATAATAGTTGCCAAGGATTCAAAGACCTTTAATATTTTGGCTGTAATTTAAATTTATAAAATAGTCTAATAAAATTTATTTTTAACCGAAAATTACTAATACACGGCGTAATTATTAAATTGCGTAGCTAAATGATTAAAAAAATTTAATAAACACTTTTAATATTTTTACGTATTTTAATACTTACGATTATTTAATACTGCGCCCAAGTTATATGGTTATTTCCAGCGGCTTCGACTGTGTAAATTCCTACCCCCTTTTTCCACAATATTCATTAAAGTCAACCTAGCGTTATTTCAAAAGGTCCTTTGCTTTGAACACTACAATTATCTTTTTTTTTCCTATTTTTTTTATTCTTGATCATTTCATTTTTCTCACATCATTACACATTCTATAAACTATTCTGGGCTTTAAATGTAATTAAATTTTAATGCTTTTTGGTTTTTAATTATTACGTAACCGAAAAAGTTAGGTAATACGTTTCAGTTTTATAGCATTTTAACCTTCAACAAACTTTTCAACATTTTCTTTCTTCTTTCTTTTTTGTCAATATTGAAATGGCCTTTGCTGCAATTACGTATGGTACGTAATATTTTAAAATTAAACGTCTAATGCCGAAGTAATATTACCACGACTGTTTTTAATATCCAACAGAATTACAGTTGTAGTATAATTAGTTACCGCTTAATCCGTAATAATTCAAGATAAAGTACATTTGTTATTTAAGAGCAATATTGTTGACTCATGCATAGTTTACATAATAATGTAAAAATTTACAATTAGAACAGTGAAGTAATACGGAATTAAGCTGAATTTAAAATACCGCAAAATGGATACATATAATAATACTGGAACAATATGGTTCCTACTGTTCTCGTGGAATTCACAAGAGAATATTTCTCCGGCCACACTCGAATTGCGCACCGTTATTTATTTGAGTCGAAGGTTAAAAAAAGGTCTGTAATCTCCACACACGAATTGCGCACCGGAAGTTTGCAGGTATGAAATATAAAAAAACAAACGAAAACAACGCTCGGACCATAATCGCTGTTCACTGGACTAAGGGTTTCCAAAACTGATGGCGCTTGATCGTAGTACTATATTTTTAATGTTCGATAACTTCCAACATTTTTGCGTATCGTATTTTTGACAATTAATTTTTAATCTACTAATGAAAAATACTCTACATCTGCTTATGTATTAAAAATATTTCCTGTATAACGGTTTATTAAAAAATATTTGAGAATACGCCAGATTAATTTTAAATATACGTAATTGTTTAAACTTCTAATTCCATTTTTGTTTTTAAAACAAGTACTTCCGATAAATAACTGTGATATATTTATGTTTTAATCATTAAAAATTGATTCCGGCTTTTGCAATTTACCAGTTAGCTCAACTTTCAGTAATTTAGCTTACTCCTAATTGTCTACATTTGTGATCTTTTTTCTTTCTAGTTTCAAAAGAATTATATTTATGATTAAACGTGTATACTACTACCTTTTGACATAGCGGCAGCTAAAATTTTTCCTTATTTGTAAGTAATGTTAATTTCGTGTTACCATTAATGTTAAGCAATTATCAGTGTTAACAGTTTTATTATGGGGATGAATATTTCTAGAACAGTTTGAATTCTACAAAGCCCCTGTAAAATAACAATTTTGAAACATCATTTTATTTCTATGATTAAAAATAGAACAGTAATTTAAACAGTGTCGAATTACTGTTATGCATTTATTATAAGCCGGATGATAATTTTTGATGCTTTTTTTATGAGGAAAAATTATGACGTTTACACGTTAAAATGTAAAGCTATATACAAAAATAGTATTAAATGCTCTTTCAGAAAATGCTAACGTTCGAACAACTCTTCTAACCCCTGAGCGCTAAAAGTCGCGCAACGAGTTAAGAATATGTAATATGACAAATTTAAAATTATCTAAAAATTACTTCAAAATGCATAAATCACAAACCGATATTATTCCTGAAATTTAATAATACAATAAACAACAAAAATTTTGCATCGCAATAAACATTTCCAATAAGCACTTAATTTAAACCCCATTTGCATCTAAAAACGGCAAACGAATGTAGTTTTCGAAAATACATTTAAACGGATACTTTGGAAAGAAAAATATAACGATATTTTAGCATTAAATTTAAATTACCGGAGGGTGCTGGAAACTTAAAAGTTCAAAAACAAAAAAATGTTTTTCCCGGGCATGTTCTGTATTAATGGGAAACATTACACGGAAGTAATGAAATCATATTTCAGTGTTGCTTTTAAGAATTACTTTTTTATTCTGATAACCTAAATTTGAGTTTAAACTTCTGCTTCTTTATCATTTATCTAACAAAATACATTAATACCAACCAAATGTGCGCAAAAATATCTATTATCTAGAGTAGAAACTATTTAATTTACAATAAACTACAAATTATAAAAACTTGACGAAGGAAAATTATCTTGTCAAATCCAACTAACATTTAAAGAAAAAAGGTAGTAGTACTAACACTATTTATTTGCGTAATTATTATCATTGTAAGTTTTAATTAAATTGTTTTAAATAGGATTTTATTTTAATGGTAAATTTTTGCATTGTCATTTAAAATTTAAGTACAATACTATGTATTGTTTGATGGTACACCAAATTAAAAAAATTACGATTTTTAACAAATTTGCGTTTAATTCAAATGACAATTTATAACTGAGATTGAACACTGATTAATGGATAAAATAAAATCTGAACTGAAACTTTCCCGAAACTCGGTTCCCTCAAACTCGTAAATAACTCTATATTATAACAACATATATTTAATTTGTCAAACTCGAAAATTTTACATGGTCACATTTATATTTTATGTACATTAATCAGTTGATATGAAAGTATTTTGTATTAATGTGAAATAGGAGCTTCATGAAACATAATATGCCGTGCGCTGAAAATTCTACTGATTCAGTTAGAAATTATCGTAATTTACGTTATTTTATATCATATTCGTGCAAAAATTATTCTATTTTAGGCAACATTTCTTTAAATATGAGTACGTTCCCTAGAGTTTGTTAAAAATATTTCGAATAACAATCGTACTGCTAACGGGATAGTAGCCTATTTTTCGCAAACGTTAAAGGCTTTTTTAATCGACTGAAATGTAGTTCGGTTATTATTCCAAATAGTAAACGTTTCATTACGATAACACATTTTGGAAGTCACTGAAAGAGCGACTTTTACTCATTTTATTCCTTCGTCGATTTTATAAAATCAGAGTATTTTTTTAAAGGCGGTGCGCAATTCGAGTTGTCAGCGGGTGGGCTGTTTCGGGTCTGGTGCGGAATTCGTGTGTGACTTGTCACTGTGTTAGTGCTTGGTGCGCAATTCGTGTGTCCCCATTTCTCCTGCTGTCTGGATTTCGGAAATGGTTTCATAGATGGTAGGTTTAGAGATGTCGTTTTTTTTTTTTTTGTTTTTTGTTATTTATTTTGGGTTCATCAATATGGACATTGACCTCTGAACTGTGGAAAAGAGGGGAAAGAAAATCAGATTTTCATACGATCAGAGATAGCATCAATTGCTTAGACGATAGAAGGAGAAGGAAGGGAAAAAATAAATGAAGTACCGCAGGAAGTTAACACAGTTCATTTTTAAGAATTGCTCGTTTAATAGAATTTTTTGGAAGATAAGACTCCAGCAATTCGTTTCCTGGGCCACAAAAGCTCCTAATAATTCGTGAATTTTACCGCGATTTATTGATGTCTGCTCACGGCTGTGAATCTATAACGATTACATCAGGAGCTCTGATGGTTGAGTATTTTGTCTTAGCTACAATGATGGACGGAGATCAAAGCGGCATTACCGCGAGATAGAATCTAATTACAATAAACGCAATAAACATTACCCAACCCGATAACAACTTTATTTTAAATGCCGTACCTAGTTTTGAATTATCTAAAATTCGTTACTTTTTGAATGTACGCACCTCAATTATTGTTCATAGTTTCTACTTTTTATTTCTAAGTTTGTTTTTCCCCCAAAAAATGCTTTTAGTAGTCCTTGGCATCTATAAAAAAAAACAACTATTAAACAAATTTTTCATAATGTGTGATTAAATTGTTATTTTGATCTCGTTTCTTAACTGATTTTTGTAAAAGCACTTGATATAAATGGAGGCAAGATGCTCAACGTGAAGTAATTATATTTTATATTAAATGTGAATAAAAAAAAAAAAAAAAAAAAACAACAACAAAAAAAAAACGACAAATAAGCAACCTTATAAATAAAAAAAGTTAGAAAGAAATATGACATGGTTTTTTTTTTAAAAAAAACAAAACTTATTGTAGTTTTTTGGAAAAACAGTTTAATAGTTTTTTTTAATGTTCTTGGTAATTTATTTTCGCAAAACGTTTTTCATTTTCTTTTGAATGTAACAGCATAAAATATAGCAGGCTAACATGTACAAGCTGAATAATAAAATTATCCGAAAATTGGCAAGAGATACGCATTTTGTGTAAAATATTGTTTTCCCTAACTGATAATTTCAGGTTTTAACGGTTTTAACTGTAAAAATTATATTTAGAGTCTAGATATTAATGAGAGATAATTCACGTTAAGCGTTTTAACAGTGGTAAACTTTTCTGACGTAGTAGTAATTGTCTAATTTTGACAAATTTCATTGTTTACACAAATATTTGTAATTTATTAGCGAACAATTTATCGTTAGAAATAAGTAGATGTAAATCTGTTTTACGTTTTCCCGACCATTAGGCGCAATTAAATTTTTTCTAAATTTGAAACACGCTGGTGTCAAAAAAAAGACAAAAAACAACCTTCTAAAATGTCACATACATTATTTGATCGGATCATTGGTATGTCATTTTTTCTGAGGAGCACGTTATTCTAAAAATATTTTTTTTGTTCTTATTCTGATATATTTTGATTTCGAAAATTCGAAAATAAAATACACGTAAAAGCATGTTTTAAGAAAATGAAAATATATTTAGATTCCAGTTTAAAATATTGGCCTGTTTTTACCGCTTCCGTCTGTAGATCAATTTCGAACTGACTACATGAGCGTTTTTTTTATGGCTTCAAATTTAACAGCAACTATAAAAGTATATCGTCGACGTATTATTTATTCGCGTTCTTAATAAAGTAGTCAAAAATAAGCGAACGAGATCGATATTTAAGTAGGTCAGGGCCCTTGATTTTGAATTTACTAAAAATTAAAAAAACCTTTTTTAGAACGCACGGTAAACGGTAGTTACGACTACGGGTGATTTACTATTTTTTTGTTTACGGGGGTTCACAAAAAAGAACTCTTACGTCATGAAGTTTGTCAGAAGCTACAAAAAGCATAACAGCTCTAGAATACATTTATAAAATTGCTCATCATTCTCAGTTACAAATTCGTGTGCACGCGACGACCCCAGTCAGATTTCCACGATAGTTATCCGACGTTGATCGGGAACTGTAGATAGCAATTAACCGATTCTATTCCCACCCCCCACCCCTGTTTTTATTTATATTGTAAGTTAAAAGAAGAAAAAGGAGAGAGCATTTTAACAATCGGTTCTTCTCAACTCTTCTTAATTCCCTATTTTAACTCATTCCCTCTTTTATAAATCATATCTTTTAGGGTATGTCTGAAAACCTCCACGACCAGTTTTGAACTGTGTTAGCAAATAATCAGGTACTAGGTTTTTACTTAGCAATCGTTCTTCTATCCTGCGAACTAATTTGTACGTTTGACGGTCTGCTTACGTCATTTTATCGTATTGTTCCTGCCACTTGGCTATATATTTAATGCAGCTTTTATAAATTTCTTCTTTTAGTTTTTTTTATTGAGATTTTTCATTTTTAATGCTTTTATCTCGTTCGTTTTCTCTAATTTCAGTTATACACAGGCAAAACACCTGCAATAACATTCATGACACAATAAGAGATTACGTATGCCGACATTACATTTATTAATCCTTTGTTCTGATTTTATTTTATATCTGTTCTTATTATTTAATTTAGTCTAGTAAATAACGCTTGCATCTTCTATTATTGGTCGAAAGAAAACAGCCGAATCCATTAAGGTTTCCATATTCTGTACGCTGTCTATTGCGTAGAAAATGTGTACTATTGAAACAGAATAAACCTTCATTCCATAGATTTTTAATTTTTAGATTGTTACAATAATCTATTGCGTTACGGGGGTAATTCTGGAAATTTATAATGTTCTTCGTTCAAAAACTTTTATATTTCAACTAAAAAACGTTGTTTCAATTGTTTACTTTTATAAGTAAAACAAAATAAGTCCCCGTGAACCGCTGACAATATATCATGGAGATTGTGAAATTAGGCTTTGCACAGTGAAGCCTGGTGGATATAAAAAACATATTTTGAGCCAATTTTTTTCTCATGGGAGGAACCGTCTTTACTTTCTCTCATTTTTCTGGTACCCAGTTATTATAGGTTCGGTAAAGGAATGATTTTTTTTTTTTTAAAATACATCCTTCTGTTATATACAGAAATCGACTGTCTACCTGTTTGGGAGCGCTAACCTCAAGATTTATTGAACCGACGGATAGATTGCTTTTTGAGGAAATTTTTAGTCTATAATTTATAAGTTTTTGCTGTAATTTAATCAACCTTTAAGGAAAATAAAAATAAAAATGAATAAAATAGCCCATTCCATATGGATTCAACGAGCACTTCGATTTTTTTAAAACTTTCAGGTCGTAGTCTACATTAAATTTCACGAGACACGTATTTTTTTCCCCCTCGAGAAACGTTTTTGGAGCCCTATAGTACGATATCAAAATTTACATCGTGAAAGCTTTAATTCGAAAATGAAAATTCACATTTTTTTCAAATGACCTTAATTTTGGCTCAAATTATGGTATCAGGACTTTTTTCCTCTTCAAAATGTGGGAAATTTGATCAGCTTTTACCTGGTTTCTTCCGATTTTTAATTAATTGAAAACTTTTGATATCAATTGGAAAACCTGAAAAAGTGTTTTTTTTTTTTTTTTCGAAATTAGGAATATCTTAAAAAGGCCATCTTCGATTTGCACACATTTTAACTATGTTTTTGAAGGCCAAATGAGTTATCTTTCCGCCAAATGGCAAGGTGCCCTTTTTCTCATTTCCAAAGATTCGGGTTTGCAAAAAAAAATGGCTATTTTTTCATGCGTTGTCCGATATTTCGATATGTGCAAACCCCAACATTCTTATTGTAAACTACTACCCTCATCTTCAAATTTCGGAATTAAATGTCATAAACCACATTCAATTGTGCCTAAGTATGCAATGCGCGTTTATTTACGCAAACTGCGTAGTAGAATGAATGCCGAATACTTGGGGGACAACCGCACAGACAGGCGTAAACGAACACGCATCTTTGTGACGTCACAATTGACAATATGGTAGCTCATACTCTATACTCTACAGTCTCCATGGTGTATACGGCAGGCACCGCTGCTCTGGCTGCGTAAGGATGATAAGCAAACATAGACGAATTAAAGGGTTATAGCAAATCGAAATTAAGTTAGAAAAACAAAACGGACTTTTGAATAAAAATTGTCTTCTTTTACACGGAGATTTTGCAGAAAATTGGGCTGTAATTCAGAAAGATGCCATCCAGGGATATCATTGGAGCAATACACAAATTTTTATTTTCACCTTGGTGTGTTACGTCGGGAAAGTGAGTGACGATAGAAAACATGATACAGCGTTTGCTTTAGCAGATATGGAATTGATAACAAGTGAGTGTATGACACTGACGGA
Organism: Icerya purchasi; assembly: GCA_039619475.1. Classification (NCBI taxonomy): domain Eukaryota; kingdom Metazoa; phylum Arthropoda; class Insecta; order Hemiptera; family Monophlebidae; genus Icerya; species Icerya purchasi. The sequence goes on along the minus strand of CM077116.1, from coordinate 171,248,852 downwards.
AGATAAAAAAAATGATATCACCATAATATCTGATGACGCTACTGCTCATTTCAAGAATAGAGTTCAATTTTTTGAACTGGGAAATGGGTTACATGAAGCAAAATGAATTTTTTCTGTAACTGGAAACGGAAAAGGAGCGTGTGATGGCATCGGTGGATTATTACATTACGCTACAACCCATAACTTGTCATCATCACCGAACGAATGTATTAGAAATGCTGAAGATTTTGTGAATCAAGAAAATAAGTATAGTAGTAAAATAAGAATAATACTCTTGAAAGCTGCAGAACTACAAACGTTTAGAGTTTAAAAGACTGAACAATGGAAAAAAGTTCGGTCAATTCACGGCATTAGTCACATTTGGCGAGTTATCCGAGAGACACTGATGTTTAAGGAAATGTGAATAAGGAAAGTTCAATAAGAAAAACCAACAAACAAGAATGCATTAGTGCTGATTGTTAATTAATATATCTAATTATTATACATTATGGCTATCTATAAAATAACGGGCTACCTATTATATTGATTTCACATGTGTAAATTACGTTAATTAAAAATGATCGAATAAAAAATGTTCAATATTTTAATTCAATTTGAGTAGAAAAACAATTAATATTAATTCCTTCGCTTAATTCTTCGTTAAGAAATGATTTATCCATGTTTATAAATGATCTAAACATTACGACACAAGCTTATATATAACGTGCGTTGGGCTTTAAGCACATAGAAATAGCCATTTTCTTCGCAAACCCGTATCTCCGAAACGGGGAAAAAGGGCACATTACCATTTGGTGGAAAGATGATTCATTTGGCCTTCAAAAACATATTTAAAATTTGTGCAAATCGAAGATGGCCTTTTTAAGATATTCCTAATTTCAAGGAGAAAAAAACTTTTTCGGTTTTTCCAATTTATCTCAAAAAGTTTTAAATTAATTAGAAATCTAAAGATACCAGGTAAAAGCTGATAAAATTTCCCATATTTGGAAGGAAAAAAAAGTCCTGATATGATAATCTGGGCCAAAATTAGGGTCATTTGAAAAAAATGTGAATTTTTATTTTCGAATTAAAGCTTCCACGATATTAATTTTGATATCGTACTATAGGACTCCAAAACCGGTTTTCAAAGGAAAAAATAAGTGTCTCATGAAATTTAATGTAGATTATGACCCGAAAGTTTTAAAAAAATCGAAGAGGTTGATTTTTTTGGCTTGTTGAATCCATACGGTATATGCCTATTATGGTAAATATAATATAAAACGAAAACAATGCAATAAAACAGAAATTATAATTTTATAAATGTTGTTACACCATAATTATCTAGTTTGCTACTACGAAACGTGTCGGTGTTTATAATATTTTAACATTTTAATATTTATAAAATTATAATTTCTATTTAATTGCGTCGTTTTTGTTTTATATTACACGAATACAGAAATAGACGATGTACTTACTAATCTTGAAAAGTTTTATATCGTAAATACAACTACAAATTAAAAGTGTTTTATTAAATTATCATACCGGTAACTTTACAAGTAATAAATTAATTTGTTATATATATATATATATATATATTATCTGTGTGTGTGTGTGTGCGTTTGTTCGTGTGTTGTGTGAGTTTGAAATTTTTACGTTAATTTTTATGTATATTATTTTTTTTCTCACTTTAATTATTGAATAATTATGTCGTGACGAGGTTCAAGTAAAGGACACAGTACGCAAAATGCTAAAAGAATACGTTTAGTAAGAAATAACGAAAACGATAAACGGAAAGAAATTTGTTTAGCGACTAGATAAAATCAAAACAAAAATTATTAGTTTCTGGCGCAGATAAAAAAAGTTTTGACAATAAATTCTACTAATTCGTTGCGCTAATAATTTTACAGGTAAAATTTGAAACATTAAACAATTCGCTTAGAGGGAAATAATTAAAATAAGATGAAGAAAAGCTCTATAATAAATAGAATAACAAACCGGAAATACATAATTTAAAGACAAAAAACCAATATGTTCGTGGGCTAGCTTACATATTCATAGTATTATATATAATTTACATATAATACCACGAATATGTGTAGCTCTTGTTACGTACCATGTTGATTTTTTATATTGAAATAATATATTTCCAGTTTGCTATTGATCTATTTATTATAAAACCAATAGGGAAATGTGTAATTTTGTCAATCACTATAACTTAAAAAGAAGTTCGTTCATAGCGGATTATAAAATCTTTATAAAGAATAAGAAAATCGTTAGTTAAGCGAAACTCTCGGCTTTCGGCAGATCACTGCATGGTTACAGTGAGGACAAGGATTTTAGAGACGTGAAGACCGTTTACTGTTACACCGTGATGAACATGTTTCCGGGAGAGAGAAAGAGAGCACGAGAAAGAATAAATTTGCTAACTAAAATAGAGAAAAGATATAAAGTTTATTTTCACTTAAATCCCAAAGAAGCGGACGAGTAAATACAGCTTATAAAATAAGTGAAGATTTGAGTAAAATACAATAGTGAAGAAGGAATAAAAAAACAAATGATTGCAGTAATGAAAGCAACGAATCTCCAGAAATGGTATACGGTTAACTCAAATAAGTATTTCGGTAAAGAAGATACAAATTTACGATTCTGGACACGTGGGATTGAGTTACTGCATAATCGTAAATATTAATTACGAAAAAATGTTATGTTAAGAATAATCTTTTATAATAATATTTATTATTTTTTTTTAAAACATTTGGTGTTTTGCAATATAGTAATGGTAAACTTCTATAAAAAGAATAGATTTTATTAAAACATTTTAGAAATTATTAAAGAACCCTGCAAAAAAAGTTCAAATAATTGGAAATATTATTTACATTTAAATTTTAAATCTTCGCCAACTATTGTGGTTTGATATTGGGGATTCTATGTACTTAAAGTTTGCTTCAGCTATTATAAATATGTCCAAAAGAAAGCAAAACTGAATGGAGAAAAAGAATCTTTAGTGCAATTATACGAGTTCCAGATCTGAAAAGAGAAAAAAAATGAATGATTTAAACAGGTATCAACATTGGGGCGAAGCCATGAGTGAAAAGTCTAAAAAATTGTATCGCTTCAAATTTATAAATTTTTATAGCAGATAAATTAAGTAAATTTGAATACAAAGAGTTGACAGCAGGTATATTAAAAATATCTTTGCGTCAATCGCGTTTTAAAAGTTATATTCGTTTTTTTTTTTTTGAAAATTTCAGATCTTTATCTGCACCTCTTACGTGTTTTCATTGCAAATACTTCCTAATAAATTAAAGTTATCTTTATCCATTTTTGAGTTTCGATTACTGTATTAATAAATTGAAGCTTACAATCTGCAATATCCGAAACTAGTCGGCTATTTTTATAATTTTATTATAATTTAAATTTTGAATATATTTTGTGTTTAAAAGTGTAAGTTTCAATTTATTTATTACTTCCTAATAGAAATACCCAAAACACAAACATTTACTACATTTTTATGTTAATCGGAATGCGGATTTACCTATCAAGTGTAACGCGCAATCAATTTTTTTACTTGTCATGTTGAATAATCAATTTCAAATTTTTTACTAAATCTTCCCGAAATGAAATTTCTTTACAGCAAACTATAGAGCGAGAACATACTTTCCGGTGTGTAGAGTTATGTGTTTACGACAGACAAGCGACAGTTGATCCTATATTAAAATATTAATCGAATAGATAAATAAATACGAGCGAAGGAAGCAACAGAATATAAATTTCCAAAGTGGCAAAGCGTAAGATTCCCTAAATAGAACACATAGATTTTGAGAACAGATTATCAAATATAGGCCATCGGCAAAAAACACCTGTTATTATTTAACTTTGATTTAAATCTGCAAAAGATGGCGGTCATTATTTTGAAAAAATGCCATAAATTCGTTTAGCGTATAGTTTGCCAATATCTTCAGCGTCAATTCACTCATATATTACTTGTAATTTATCTTCACATCCACTAACACACAAAACATGTATAATACATTATTATAAATATATACTTATATACATATATATATATATATATATATATATATATATATATATATATATATATGTACGTAATGCATAGGATGCAAGGTAACATATCTGTCAGTAATGCAACATAATATATCCTTTAATTTCAAAACAATTTACCTTCCTGTCTTTTAACAAATAACATCTGTTTACCTTTTCGAATGCAAAATATAGCATCGTCAAGAATATCGAAACTCTTCCGCGATTGAACGGAAGTAATCTGTATGAAAATGTTCGTTTTTTCGTCGGTTCAACGTAGCTGTTAAATGAAATATGAGCTTGTTTAAAAGACTCACGTTTTTTTTTCGACATTTATAAGGAATATCCGACTTCTCTGTGTACGTAAGCTGTCACAGAATTTGCATTTCATTAGCTACTGTCATAGAGCGTATGATAACAACCGAACGCAGTGAAAATTAAGGACTTTTGCGATTTTATACAGCAGACATCAGTGTCAGAAAAATTATTTCGCACTACATTTTCACTTCCCCCCAAATAACCGGCGGCGTGGAAACTTTTTCGCGGCATTTTTAAGTGGCTTTATTTTCAGACACATATCAGGGCATTTCGTAGTCATGGTTGCATGAACGCTGCTGAGAAATAAATTAATTTTCCCGGATAAGAACGTCTCGACTATTCACGAAATCCGTGATTGAAGGGTAAGCTTGTAGGGGTGCTTTCATTCTATTTTAGCATAAAGTGCTATCATTTTTTATAGTGCGAGACTGTTTTTATAATTCAAACCGATTCATCAGTTTTATCGAACATCCATTCCCGACGTCGAAATTTTGCAAGAATATCTTCTGACGGTTGTAATATTACTAATTAATACTGTGTCTCTATTATCGATTCTCTATTTATGGGTTGTTTTCGCTTATTTTCCAGCTGGGCTGTGAAAACTGAATTACTCGAAAGATATACGCGAGCGAATCGAAAATAATCCTAATAGAAATCGTCCGTTTCGAAGAAATGGAGAATAAAACTCAACGAGCGTAAATCCATTCACGTTACACACGCTCTGAATAATCCGCGGTGTAGCATTTACGTCAATAATCAGCAGATCCCGCAGAAGAGTTCAGCTAAATATCTACTACTACATCCTGATGTCCGCCTGACATAGAAGCGCATCAGGTGGAGCAAAAAGCGGAACAAATCCAAGTCAAAATCCGTCCAATGTGATGGCTGTTAAAAAAAAAGAAATCGCAAATGGACTTTTCTGCAGTAAACGACTACTTTACCAGTCAATTATCAAATCCATCTGGACCTATGAGATCCAACTTTTGGGATGTGTAAAACCTGCTAATGGTCATTCAGCGTAGCCAAAAGAAAGTTACTCGTACAATTACCAATGCAGTATGGTATTAAAGAAACGAGGATTTGCATGCAGATTTTAATCTGAAGTGGGTAGACGAGGTCATTCGTGAATTTGCCATCAAACAAGAAAAGCGAGTCCGTCAACAACCGAATTTTGAAGCGATCCAGCTGCTCGACACATTATCATATGTTAGACGTCTTAAGCGATCAAAGCCAAACGATCTAGTTGTGTAAATAATATTTACGATATATGTATAAATAATACAAATTAGAGTTAATGAACTAATATTCCATACATGTTTAATTGCTAATTAGTCATATATATTGGTTATTTAAACAGAGTAGTTTAAGATTGCAATTCATATTTATTAATAAAAAAAAAAAATAAGAAAAAGTAATTGTCCGTTTTAAACGGTTAACAGCATCCTTTGTAGCGTTCTTATTTGGCAAGACATCTAGCAAATAAATGCAGCAACCTATTCGAGGCGAGTTTTTGAATGAAATAAGATTCTTCAGAAAATAAAAAATGAAACTAAAACTTTAAGAAAATTTATAAAATTCGTATTAAAATTTGAAACGCGGAAGATTTCATTTGTCATCAACTGCATTCAATGTTTGTTTCTTTTTTTTTTAAATCGCGTTATTTTCAATTCAGAATTAAAAAAAGGTTTATTATCATTTTTTTTTCTTTCTATTATTATTATTTATTTACTTATATTATTTTATTTCGTATAGATAACTTACAACTTTGCGATTTTAAAAGAAGAATGCGAGCACGAAAATTGCTTTCTATGGTTTCTATCTAAAACATTTGTAAATTTATCAATTATTTTGGATGGCGTTGTATCTGACTTTCAAAACGTGCATAGAGAGATATGGTATCATTAGAAAAGTAAACATACCTATCGGCTTTAATAAAGACTAAAAATGCAACAAGCCGCTAATAATAAAGATGTACCGCTATTTATGTCAGTTGTACCAAAGGGGGATGCTGCGTGACACTAGCGTTTCAGGGCAGCACGCGGACTATCTGGTGCGGGTCATTGTGACCATAAGGTCGGTTTTGTTCTGTCGCCGTTGGTGCCGTATAAATTTTTAAGGACCTGCGCGAAAACTAGTGGAAAACAGAACAGGCATCTACTGCAACATACTTAAAAAATATTAAACGCACGGTTGAACCACGGTGGTCACCGGAAGGAACATCTCGTCACAATTTTAATACCTTCAATCGGCTGCCTACTAGTCACATCACCATCTGCCGTAAACATATAAACGAAATAAATGCTCATCTCCGCCTATCTTGCGCGATCAAGCGGCTGTCCCGACCGTCACGTATACTTGCCCAAAGTTCTCTGCGCTATGGATGTAACTGAACTTACCGGGAAACAAACAGGAGACTCTTTAAAATGATTTAACCGGCGTTACGAGGATTATAAGACTTAGTCGGATGAAAAGCTTAACCAAACATATTTAGAAAAATTCCATTTTTGTGACGAAATAGCCTCTGTATAGTTACACGCATAAATGGGAGGAAATAGAAAAAAAAAAATTGCAATATTCAAGATTTCCTTGATGAAGCCTCTGTGTGGCTTTAAATTGTAAACTATGCTCGTTAGAAGATTTATTGCGAAAATGTTACAAAGGACCTCAGCGGTTGCTTTTATCTCTTGCTAATTATTTGACGAACTGTAGTTTTAAATCGCTAAGTATATCGTACGTAACAAGGTACGTTCATCGAAGAACCTAGACATTTTGGTCCACTCGGTAAAGCTACTTCCTTGAACTGAATGTCGCCCGATCGGTTTATCGTAGTTTTGTATACCGTATCAGTTTGTTCTTCGAAATGTGCATTGCTCTTTTAATCACTACAGTTAATTTAATGGGGGGGGGGGGGGGACAACCAACAGCACTAGTAAAACGCTATTTAAAAAACGCGATTAATTGTATCTACTCTCCAGGATGAGCTTTTTAATTCGAATTATTATCATTTTTCCCGCTGAAGAAAAAAAGAAAAAAACTGATTATTCTGTATGGCTGTACAAATAATCTTTTATTTTATATACTTTTTTTTTTTATTTTCTTTTTCTTTTTACGCACCATTATTTGCACCACGTACTATGTAAACTACTGCTTTTTTACACTAATGTTATTTAATACAAATTGAAATTTTGATTCTAGTACATCTTGATGAAGGATGCTTTGTTGAAATGCCGATTAAAACGACAAACGATAAATTTCAGTTGTCTTCCTTCTAAACTCTCGTCCTTCATTTCACCGCTCCTTCATTTTGGCCATTTTCAATTGATTTAACCTTGCTTTCGTTTCTTCTCGGCCAATTTTCTCTACTTTAACTCCTACACTTCAGTGAAACAGCTATTTGTGAGCCAATCTATTCATTATTTTTCAGTGTTTTTCCATTTTTTTAATGTACTTACTTTCATTTGTTGGAATCTTCCAATAATCTAATTCGCTTTCTACATTTCATCTTCTTCCCCCATCTGTCCACCATCTACATTTAGCTAATTAAATCCTCTTCGTTCCCTCTGTTCTAGATGAAGGCCCTCATGGTAAGTCAAAAAAAAAAAAAAAAAAAGATCCATTAGCCACGGAATAAGTAGAACTTTCGACAACCTGAGACCGCCGTACAGGTCATTCTCGGATATATCTTCTCAGGGTAATTTGATGTTGCTTATTGTCCACTTATTTTTCTAAAACGATAATGTTTCGCATTTTCTTCCCGCTTTTTGTTACTTGTGTTTTTGTCCTCCTCTTCTTTTCTAGGACTGGATCGTATATACGATATCTACTGGCGTACTGCAGTCCTTTACCGGATACTACTAATTATTTTACAATAGATGATAAATTATACGGTTGTTAGCACAGCCGCCGGAAAACCATATCGTTTAATCGCATTAGAATAAATAAAAGTGAAAGCATGTTACTACAGAGCAGTGAATCCATCTAAATAAATAGGTAGATAACTGACTGAGATAAAGATGAGAGATATATTTGAAAAATTAACGTGTCCAACTCATATTTCGCAAAAAAGGAAATAGGTGAAATTACGAAAACTATATTCGGTTCTTGGCAAGCAATCTGATCTAAAGGTTGCAAAACAAATTTTTAATATATAAAACAATAGTGAAGCCCATTTGAACTTACTCATGTTTATAGCGTTCAGTCTACGAAATACGTGTATATAAAAATGATACAGCCATTCTAAAATAAAACGATTAGATACTAATCATCTCTGCTGGAACATGTGTCTAATCATATGTTGTACATTCCCATATTAATATTTCACATATACAAAAGTTGAGATCAAAAAATCGCCTACCACCAGTAATAAAGTACAACACTCTTATAACCGGTATCGGACTTTTTAGTAAGCGCACATTCCACTTTATTCTTACGTAAACGTCGCAGTGCTAAACTTACTCCATAACATCGAGTAAAATTAAAGGAGGAAGAAAAATATTAATTGTACTTTCTAAAATAGCAGACATGAAATAAATGTCAAAAAGAAAGAAAAAAAAAAAGTGCTAGGCTTTTGGCAATTGTTAAATTGTAACAATAGTTTCGGTAGAGAACATGAAAAACAATAATGAAGTGTATGGAATTCGATCGAGTGATTGCTTTTATTTAGAAAGCGTTCAACAAACATATCGAAATATTTAATAGCAATGCGAATAAAAATAAGTCATCGCAAGCGAAGGTGTGTTGAGAGGAATGCCCGTAATGAACTGGAACGTGTTTTATCAGGGATTAAAAATTGCGAACTGGAAGTAAACAATACTAATATATACTTCCATCTCCTAATAATTTATTTATTAAACAAAAATACTTTATATAAACGACGGGTTATTTTTTTTATTTTTTTGACACTGGTAGCACCCATTTTAAATTAGAATATTTTAACCAATTGGACAAGTTAATTTCAAAAAACTAAATTTATATATTAATATTATTAATCTTTACAAATTATCTATCCTTAAGAGCAGTTGTATGAAGAAATCCTTGCCCATCTTGAAATGTTTTCCAACCACAAGTACAATATAGATCCAAAATTGCTGTTATCAGTATACAAGACCCTTATCTTAAATAAACTGTCACACGGCGTATTCCTTTGCTAATAAAACACTTCTAAAATCGATTGACCCTATCCATAATACTTCTTTACGTATCATACTTGGGGCGCGTCGGACTTCTCCTTCGTTGGGCGTTAGTGCTTTAGCCGGCCTTCCTCCGTTATCTATTATTCGCGATTATCTCACCTTTCGAGATTCCTTTCGTTATTCCTTACCATACCAATTTTCCACCAGTAATTCCCAAATCCTATTCCCACCCTTTCCTGGCAAACCATTAGTCAATGCTTTAACTTTTCTTTCTAAGGTAGGCATAAATTGGAGCGACCATCATGTTAATCCAACCACTGCAGCGCACTGGAATCAAGTCCCAACATCTATAAACTTAACCCTAGCAGATTCCTTAAGAACATCTAACTTTTCTATTCCATGTCTCAAGTAGTATTAAATAAACTCACTTCCTTCTTTAACTACATTCACATGTATATAGACGCAGTTAAAGCGAGTCCCACTAATTCTCCTTCACCAACTGCATGCGCTTATGAAATTGGAGGCATAATGTACACCGAGCGCCTAAACGACTACTATTCTGTTTTAGAGGCAGAAATGTTTGGGATCCTTCTTTGTCTTGATTCTTCCAGCCTAGCGTCTCAAAATGCCGTTATTATTACAGACTCACTTCAATCTATCAAAGTCGTCCAGAGCTCAGACAGTTGCAACTCTTTACTAATTAAAATAAAAAACCTGCTATTCGAACTTTCACGATCCGAGGTATATGCCGAATTCTTATGAGTCCCCGGCCATTATGGTGTTCCTGACAATGAATGGGTTGACTTGGCTGCTAAGGCAATTCTATTTAGCCCGATGCCGTTCAACGCTGTACTGCCTCAATTAGGACCATCAGTCTTTCTGATGCACTTTTCTGAAGAGTGGAGCAAACTATGGTCAGAACAAACGGCCTGGCTCAGATCAGTAAGGTCGAACACCGACCCACAGTGGCCGTCGTTCCCCATCTCACGTAAGGATTTCTCGATCTTATCGAGACTACGCCCGGGATACACTCAACACTGCACTGTCACACAACTATGTCTTTGAAGGAGCTCCCGCTCCGTCTACCTGTCCTTTTTACGGCTTCATGACCTCGCCAACTGTAGAGCTTCTGCTAAAATGGTGCCGGCACACTTCTCGTACTTCTAGTTATACCTCACCCCACTGTCTGTTGTCGAACCACCCGGATTGTGTTCGGGCAGTGTTGAATTTTGCAGCATCCAACAGACTGCACCGCCTTCTGTAATTTCTTTTCTTTCCGTAATTCTTCTTTCCCCCTATCCCTTATTATTCCGTAATCTCAAACCAATGTACAATTTCAGTTAATTATATTAACTTTTTATACTAGTAAACTTTGAAATTTAAATTTCCTTTCAAACTCCTTCCATGGGGATATTTTATGTTTATCTGTTGTTGATTTAATTGATACGATCTGCTTAAGCCGGTTTACTACACAGTTGTCTTGTATATAGTTCTATGCCCCCGAATCCACTCTGAAACACTATTTTGTTATTATTCTCTTCTAATTTACCGCACATCGTAAAGTGATATTCCATAAAATATTACGCTGTTTGTCTATTCTACTATTCATTTTTTTTTTTTTTTGGATTGCTGATAATGAAACTATTAAGATTTGATATACTTGTATTTCTTGATTTAATCTTATCTGATATAGCCTTTTGGATTACTGGCTTTCAGCTGCGTAGGAAAAATATAACGATATTAAAATTTTCTTTTAACATTAAGAGCTTTATGGTAAATTGAGTAGAAAAGTAATTTTCATCCGCATTTATCGACGCATCTATTTATGTATATTGCGTATTATTGAATGCATCGTTTGACGGATTTCTGCGGAAAAATCGGTATGCACTCATTGACTATATATATAAATATACGGTACATTATAATGCGGCAGCCTAATATTTTCCGCTATGTCAAGTTCATTAAATAACCGTTGATTAAAGATGGGTCTGTCTTATTAACCAGTATCGATAACAACTGGACGACACACATATGGACGTATAATTATGGTTTAAGTTTGTTTAAAGGATGGCATCGATTACACTTACATTTTAAGTAAAATTTATCACCGCCTAAGATATAAAGCTATTGGTAGTTCTGTCGCTTCAAACTGAATTTCAATGATTCGGACTTAATTGTAGCGTTGATTCAGCATAACCGTCCATCTTCTCTATTAGTACTGTAACGTATTTCATAGCAGTGTGCGGCGGTTATTTTATCGAAAATTACTGTATGTATTTTGCATATAAAGTTGGACTCAATATTGCGTGACCCCCGTGATGGATCTCTTTATTGTATTATGCACTACCCCATAATTTAGTCCGATATTTCAAGGAAAGTTTCCTGAAGGTAAGCGAATTTTTAACCCAAATTTATAACATTATTCGAAATTTATATTTCTAAATTAACACTGTCATATGTGTGTATTTCTAAAATCAAAAAATACTGGTTACAGCGTAATAGTTTTTAAACACATATTAGTTGGAATTTCAGTGTACAGCATATTAAGATTATCTCTTTCTCACGAAACACTGGAAAGAAAATTTCTTTAACAGAAAATAATTCGAAATACTTAAATAAGTGCAAAATTAAAGTTTACCACAAAAGCGTCAGTTTGTCTGATCTCTTCATTTAGTCTGCTTGATTCTGGAAAACCGGTCGTCCAGTATAACTTTATTTCGTCTGTGCAAGCGCGCAACACAATGACGGGGTTTACCCAACTGTGAGGTCGTCGGATCTTTGCGATCACCACGACGACCGCTAGAATTTTTCATTAACTCCAACTATTTTCTTTCGGAATCTCCGGATTATACAGTTAGGTATATAGAGCAGCGTTATGTATATATGATGAATACTTTGATAAGCGTTAGAAATTATTTAGAAAGTTTAAAGATTGAAAAAATTGGCCAATGACGCAAGTCGGGCCTAAAAAATAGTAAAAAAAAAAAAAAGCGTTAGAAACTTGCACACTTCGAAAGTAATACAGAATAAAATCGTAGGCGAATCTGAAATATTAGGTTTTTATAAAATGCCCGTGTTGCCAAGCGAAGAGAGAAGCGAAACCAATACGAATCCTAAACGGATCATGTAATATTAGGGATGCTAAGAGTAAGTTTTCCAGCGAAACAGAATAATATCTATGTACCGTTTCAAATTCAGGCCTTAAAATACCTCGAAGATGATGAATACTTACAATAATGCGTGGAATTTAACGACTCTTAGCCTCTTGACGATGTAGCAGTGCCACAATAGTAGTGATAATTCAATGTAATAGTTGAATACTTTTACATTAAATAACATTGGTCGCTGCGTACGCAGGAAAAAACATAAAATTTAGTACTATTTTTTAATCATAAATACTTTTTTGAGGATCATAATCACAATCTTCTGTAGTTATTTTAAAATACATATACGGAAAAAGAAAAGAAGAATTTTTAAGATGATTTTAAAAAAATATTGTTTTTTTTTATTTTTATTTTTTTGTGAAAGCAACATCCTGTACCGTGTTAACTGCTGTGGCTATTACAGTACGAAGATGCGCAATTTGTTTTTATAGATATCTGCTTATTCCGCTAGTTCTGATAAATTGTGTTACAGATAAAATTGCATTGGACAAATTCTCAAGAATGTTGATGACTGTTTTGTTATTAATAGAAGGGGGCCGGTGAGAGTGCTGGATAGTCGCACAGTATGTGAGAAGTTGAGGGAGCAACACCTTGGCGACAAAAAGGACAATTCATAGGAAGGGAGGGCTTTGCAAAATAAAATTATGAAAACATTGATGACAGCATCATATCACGGTTTTGTCTACGTTTTTTTTTTTTCTTTTCCTGTACAAAGTAAAAACGTATCCATTTTAAAATAAATAAAATAACCGCCATAAAGTTAAACGACGCAAATCATTATGAGCTATTGCGTCTGGTATTTAAATCATGGGTATCATTGACCGCAATCGTTCCCAAATATTTTTTCACATAGTTTTTTTTTTTTTTGACACGTCGGCTATGAACATTAACCTGCGTAAGTAAAATTCTCGTATACTTTCAATGTGCGGCAGCGGCATTCGAATAATCTTATCCGAATGAAACATTACTACCTAACCTATTACGCTACGGTAACTGACTGTGGATGATGAAATTACATACCCAATTTTAATAGCTAATTTCATTAGCGTCTTTCAATCCGAAAATTCTGAAAAAATTCACAGTAGTAGGTTTCTACGTAAGAAATAATTACATTTTTTCCAACACTCATAATCTCAAAATTGGCTCCTAAAAAAATTATTTAAGTTTTAAGTAATTTTTTTCACTACCTTAATTTTGAGGTGCCACTTTTTAAATTCGTGATTTTATTGTATTTTCCCCCCTTTTTACAATGGTGCTACTACTTTTTCAAAAAAAAAAAAAAAAAAAAAATATGGTGGGCCATCCTATTATGGCCAAAAATTGATTTTTTCGCGCTTTCATCGCGTTTTTGGTAGGTTATGTTACAATTTGAGAGCTTAAATAATATTTTTTTGTGTGTTTTTTAAAAAATGGTAGACCGCTCCAATTTTAGCAAAAAAAACAACTTTTTTGCGCTTTTTTTACGTTTTTTATAGGTCATTTTACAATTAGAAAACATAATGACATTTTTTTGTACTTTGTTTCACGCTCTTTATGATGATATTATTTTAATAAAGAGTTTTAATATAAAACATTCAAATATTGACGAAAAATCTGATTTTTTACGATTTCGGTACTTAAATATATCAAAGTAAATTTTACCACAGTAACCTGGCTGTTAAAGTAAATTTATACTCATTTATGTTTATTTTTAAGAGGAATTTATCTTTTATATTTTTTCCCTTTAATTTTATTTAAACCATTTTTAGAAGCTCAGAAACTTAACGATGTTTTTTTTTGAATCTTGTAAAAATTGTTTTTGATAATTCAGTGCTTTTTATTTTTTTGCGTATTCTGTGCGTGGCTAGCTTTAAAAATTCTTTAGAAACAGTTTTCGTTTTTTTTTTGTTTTTCGGATTAAAAATTTTAGTCTAAAATATGAAAGTAATCGGAACAACCTGATCGGGACTATGTTAGTCAAAATTAAATTTAATAAAGTTGTTGAGAGTATTCGTACTACGTGTAAAGACTGTTAAAATCGTGCCCCTTACCTGATGAATTAAAAAAATGTCATCATATAGAAAGGATTATCAGATTAATAGAACAGCTGGTAACTCATTTAGTTTTAACTCTAATAACGGAATTTGGTAAGTTTTTAGCAATCTACTCATTCGGGCTGATGATAAACGAAGAATGTTTAACCGAAAATTAATTTTTCATGTAAATTTGTTAAATACTTCTCATCAGGCAAATCTTCGAGGAAATTCAACGATTCAAACTGTCAAGCAGCAATTATCTTCAAATTGACCATACACGTTGGCTATTGGATTTTGGAAATTTTATTTTAAAACTGAAAGCAATCGTTTAGAAAATGTTGTTTTTTACTACGAGAATTCTAATTAATTCCAATTGTACGCGACATTTTCGTTCACACGGTTTCAACAGTAACTGGTAAAATCGAAGAAGTTGATTTTACGCCCCAATTACTGAAGTACAAAAATCCCTCTATCCGTTTCATTTTCTAGTAATTTCAATTACAAAAATTCTAGTTTTACAACTATTCTAACAATGGCCGGAAAAAAATCAAATTTTCATTTTTTCCCGAAACAATAATTTCTGTTTGAAAATGTTATGTTTGTTCTAATTAAATAAGTTTAAATTAAATATAAACAGACACTTTTTATTAAATAATATATTAAATATTGACGCTGATGCGTTTCGAAGCTGAAGCTTCATGATCACAGTTCGCTGTGATCATGGAGCTTTTCGGAACACGTCAGCGTCAATATTTAACATATTATTTAATAGAAAGTGTCTGTTTATATTTAATTTAAAAATATAAATAAGTTCAAGTTGACTATGAGACCTTCTGTGACTCTAATTATGTATTTTACGAGTGTCTATCCCTATATGCTGAACGTTCTGTCATGCATTATTACTTACTGTCACTTGAGCTTCTTAGCTTTTTCCACTTTCCATATCGTTCCGGCTCTCAGCGTATTTATACTATCAGTGTCTGACAGAATCTTTACCTAACTGACTCTTTCCCTTCCATATTGCTTCTGGGAGGTGGTTCTTCGTTGATGTGTCAAAGAAGAAAAAAAAAAAAAAAGGGTGACTTTTTATAATATCAAGTAAGTCAAATCCTTTTTATATACTGATAATTTTTGTAATATTTTACATCTATAAATTTTCAATTTCCCGAAAAAAAAAGAAGAAAACGTGACGGTTTCAACCTGCGATTAAAACAATTAGATTAAAACTTTATATATTTAATTAAAAACCAGGGAATATCTATATAATAAAGTAGATATCGGGATATCCCCCGCCCCCAAAAAAAAACAAAACCACCGACGATAATTAAGTCCTTGTCAACAAATATTATTTACAATTTTGATAAATTTTTGTTTTTGGTATAATGTTTAACAAATACAAGAACATTGTGATGTAGATCACGAGATTTTTTTAATGATGAGTTTCACATAAGTGCTTAAAAATAACAACTCAAGTGTACATGTATAATTTTGAAAAACGTTCATAAGTTTACTCACTCCAGTTAATAGAAAGTCTTCAGCGCTGGAATTAATCATGTTGAAATCCTTTACTGTACTGATTCGACTAGCAACGGTAATTTCGAGATATGCGTATATTTTTTTATTTTGTTTTGAATTCTTGCAATAAACTAATTACACGGAGACAGAATAGTGTTTGCCGTACTAAAAGGAGAGTTAGACAGAGATGACTGCAAAGACGTTATTTTAGAAATGAATGCATTAAGGAACAAAAGAAAAACACTCAAGGAGGTGTATTATTAGGGGAGCAGGAGAAAGAGAACAAAAGGAACAGACAGTGAGAAGCTCAAGGGCAAGTAAAAGGTAGTTGTGGATCAAAGAGATGTCCAATGGGCAACCGCGTGATAGCCACGAAATGGGTTCTAAGAAGATTCGAACGGTGATTTGGACTTCCGATGTCTTAACAGTGACCTTCGCAATTAAATTCATTATCAAATAACTTCGACTTTATAGCAGACATATATGGCTTCTTTATTTATGTGTTTAGAAAATATCGATTTTTTTTATCATATAAAATATTATCTTTTCTAGTGTGGGTTTCTCAACGCTGCTCTGTTTAGACATAACAAACCGCGATCATCGGAAACTGGTCGTTTATCCTGACATCACAGTAAAAGGTTTCGAGCTTCCTCACAAAGGTTGAGTACAGTTAAATTGTATCCGGATAGGAAAAAGACAATGCAATGAACTGTTGGAGCGGTAGAAACTGAAAAATGACGCCGCTTGCGACTGCGACAACCCACAAAAATCGATCAAACATATCATCCGCAACTGCCCAAGCAAAACCTTCAACAGATCGGTCCAAGATATACGTGAAGTTTGAGGCGCATCCTTGACGTAGATGCGTAGCATTATAGTTTTGTAATCCCGTGTTCAAAACCCATTCGAAATAATAATAATAACTTACTTAATAATGCCTTTAAATGGCATATTCTTGAAAAAGAGCTATAGACTCCCACTGCATTGTCCTGGACGCTCCTACAAATAAACCTTGTGCCATTTTTAACTTCCACCAGAACTGTTGAAACTATTTTCTTGTCATTCTTAATTGCCCCGGATAGTTCCGGCTAAATCGAAATTCAGTTTATTACTTCTTAAATTGAAACGAATAATAAGGCTAAAAGAGTCAAAACTGAAATTGAAAAGTTTACCTCGCAGCCCGTTAACTGAAAAGACCTAAGTGACCTATGGGTCGCACGTATTACAGGGTACTATTAGAGCTTCATACGCCACCGACGGCTTTTTTTCGTTACTTATCATTTCAGGTTTGTTGCGCAGATCATATAAGGATATTTTTAGTTTGGTTAATATAGCCCACAGTTTAAGTTCCGGCTTTTTTGTTAAAAAATGTCTCACAAATATTCCAGGAAATTACCATTTTTC
Organism: Icerya purchasi; assembly: GCA_039619475.1. NCBI lineage: Eukaryota > Metazoa > Arthropoda > Insecta > Hemiptera > Monophlebidae > Icerya > Icerya purchasi. Next base: position 171,231,284 of record CM077116.1, on the reverse strand, counting down.
TCCAGAAAAGCAATCGGAATTATTTTTGGATAAAGATATTAATTCGGGAAACTTACTTTCGGGGTCGGTGAAAATTTTTAAAAACTATTTCTTTAAATCGATTTCGTGTTTTTTTTTTACTTTGTTTAATGTTGGATGGCCATCAGCTTGGCTGTGAATATAAAACAGCAATAAGGAAGACGAAAATATTCTGATATATATTGGTAATATGAAGAAATCAACCGGTACGATGGATAGAGATAGAACATTACAACAAAAAATATAGGAAGAAACCTATGTTTTAGCGGATAAGAATGCACGACGTTCTTCAACAGAAGGAAAAGAATATTAAAGGAAGATATGATTGACGTCTAAATATCTGCATTATTCGATTTGTAGAGGACGATACGAGGTAATGTTGCTACATAAATGGTTTGGTATGTAAATTAATTCTAGCGTGCGTACTATTTTGTAAAATTTAGACACCGGTTGTATAAGCTAAATTAATTTTCATAAAATTTAATCATTATTTCGTTTAATATAATACTAGTTAAAGTGTAAAAAAAATTTGAAAGATTTATTTTTACATTACTTAATTTGATCTCGATATTATGTTTTCTTTTTTTGTAAGATGTGTGTAACTGCAGAGCCTATTACAAAATATGAAATTGTTGGTCATTTAGACGTGAACGAACAGACTGCAGCATACTGACCAATGACAGAACTGCAAAGGAAGTTAAACAGGATGTCCTGTTTCCTCATATTTGACAGAACTAACCTGCTTTACTGAAGATACGGCAATATATATATATAGATATATATATATATATATTAATTACAACGTAATTCTTAGGCTACCCCCCATTAGAAAAAATGTCCCAATTTTATGTAACGTTTGTTATATTTTATAGGATTTCTGTGATTATGTTATTATATTCATATGGACCGATTTAGAATTACGTTGCAAATTTTGATCATTTTATATAAAATACAGAAGAGAAAGAGATAGAAATGTAAGTAAGAGGGGTCAAGGTATGCAGCCCCTTGCGAGGCCAAAATGGCCAAGTTTATATGTATATGTATATATATATATATGTATTTTACTTGTTGTATTAGTTTAAAATAATATAATTCTACCTAAGAAACCAGATAAGCTGAAGTTTTATATTATTAGACAATGTTCAGGAGAATCTGATCCATGTGAATATTTTAGTAAGACTGACAAAGATTCTTTAACGCGTTTGTCAAAACGACCAAACGAGAGAAGTGGGTTTATCTTTTAAAGTTTTCAAAGAAGTTACAGATCATCTGCATCATTATGCGAAAAATAACACAATAAACTAAAAAACAGTTTATTCTAAAAATCCAAAAAAAAAACATCAAAAATTATTAATTATTATTGCTCCGAAAAGTTACGCGTTAGTGAAAGCAAAGCATACTAGAGAAGTGCGCACAACTTGACACAGGCCTAAGCGTGAGCTAGCGACATGACACACTAAAGCCGCTGCTTAACTAACCCATCAGGATGACCGCTAGATGAATCGGACGAGCAAGCGCCGTTAGCTCTGTGACGAGCATCTCCGTGCCTTTTAGGCGGTTTGATAGTTATTTTATAACGAGCTGTCGAATTATCCAGCAACAGCCTTGGCTTTACTTTGTAAAAGTTTACTTCTTCCGAAAACGATTTCCTATAACAACCAATTAATCAGTAGTGGTCGGTGTTCGGACAAAACCGTTGACTAGTTAATTAAATATGTAACACACTCGTAATACGATAAGGTGATACAGTTACGGTGTTCTCCTCCTCGTCCAGTGACTAATTTAGCAAAGTAAAGAGCGGAAAAAGTTAATGAAATAATAAAATTATCAGTACAATAATAAACATTTAAGTTGAGTATAAATGATTATTCTAGAAACCGAATATAATATCGCCCATTTTCAATTGGAGAATAGAAAATAAAATACATTAATTTCCAGCCAAAAACAGGAAATTACTGAAAAAGGTTTCTATGGTATTTATATTCAATTTAAATGTTTTTTATTGTGTTTATAATTTCATTAGTATTTATAAGTAAAACGACAAGGAATAAAACGTATAACCTCTTAAGGAGTTGATTTGTCGTATTACGGAACAATATTTTTCTGTTACTTCATTTGGAGTTCTTAAATTCGGGTAAATTATTTGGAAAATATAATTTACATCGCATGTAGGTCGGCATTTAACATCTGATTATATTAGGTCTTAAAATTTTAGAATACTATATTTCTAATACGTTCAATTATTCCTAATCTCACAAAAACAATCGGTGAAATTCAAAATTACGCTTAAAAGCGTCGTTATTTTAATAATAAAATAGGTTATCAGACAAATAACTAAATATGTAAGAGAAATAAACGTACTTCGTGAAATTCCCGAAAGTGGGGACCTCGTTTCGATTTTTAAATTATTCAAACCCAATCCTGATGCAAACAGTGATCACTCAGAATTTGTGGAAGATGCTTTACGTAAACAACCAACGTCGCAGGGAACCATAAAATACTTCTCGCCGAAAGAAGTACTGCAATCTATTCTATCGGCCCCGCAAAAAAAGGCGCCAGGTCTGGACGGGATAACTACAGATATCTTATCACACCTGCCAAAGAAGGCAATTGTGCTCGTGTATTGTATTTTTAACAGCATAATGAGGCTGGGATACTTTCCAAAGAATTGGAAAAAGTCGGTCATCATCATGTTGCATAAATCAGGCAAGCCGCAAACTGCAACAACTTCCTACCGTCCGATCAGTCTTCTTCCCTCGCTTTCAAAAACTCTGGAAAGGCTAGTGTCAAAACGCGTTGAATCGCTTATTCAAAAGATCAATCTAATCCCGAATCACCAGTTCGGGTTTCGTAATGCGCATTCAACAATACAGCAGTGTCACAGGCTGGTCGACGGGATATCTGCTGCACTCGAAAAAGAAGAAATATGCTCTGCGGTCTTCTTAGACGTCTCCCAAGCGTTTGGCAGGGTCTGGCACCCAGGTCTGCTCTTCAAGTTACGTCAGTTTCTCCCCGAAAAACTCTGTGCGTTCTTTAAAGCGTATTTGTCCGGTCGTTCATATTTTGTAAGAATAAACGAGACGCTGTCGGAGGAGTTCAGTATCGCATCATCCGTGCCGCAGGGTAGTATAGTTGGTCCGTTGCTCTACTCCATCTTCACCGCCGACATACCCACATCGAGTCAAACCATCCTGGCGACATTTGCGGACGACATAGCCATTCTCGCGGCTAACAGTAACCCGTTCCATGCCAATTTAGCAGCGCAGATTCATTTAAATAGAATATCGGAATGGGCTCAGAACTGGCGTATAGTATTTAACCCGTCAAAAAGTCAGCATATCACGTTCACCACCAAGCAGGTTACGTGCCCTAGTTTAAAACTGCACGAGGCAGAAATTCCGCAGACAGATGTTGTCAAGTACCTCGGCTTATATATGGATAGACGGCTGACGTGTCGTTATCATGTAGCTCAAACTAGAAAAAAGATAATAGCTTGCACTAGACTACTTTACCCTCTGCCGTCTGCAAAATCAACACTGCACCTTAAATCTAAGCGGAACATCTATCTTTCAATTGTGGCGCCAATTTGGAAATATAGCATAGAATTATACGGTAACACGTGTAAAAGCAACCTCCTAAGGATCCAGTAGCAGCAGTCCAAGATACTGCGCTCTATCGCATCTGCTCCAAAATACATCTCGAATTCAACGCTTCATACCGACTTACAAATACCTGTTGTATTCCCGACGGAGTTACTACGACGACGATCTAATTCTCGAGTTAACTGTATTTTAATAAAGAGACTAACTGAACTTAATATCTCGTTTATTATTATAAACTATGATAACATCGGAGACGTCGCGATTACGCGAACTGATCAATTACCGATAATCCTAAGTCCTAAATTACCACCGATTAAAACAGCCAAAGATAAACTTTAGTGTCAACCGGGCAGACTGGATACGGTATCGAACAATTCGGGTAACGCCCAGGATACAAATCTTAATTTATCAGTAAATAATTATATCTTATATAGCAAGCGCTATTGAACGGTACGTGACAAAAAGGGAAAATACATAGGCTCGGTTATTTATTAATCGGACGTGAGAATAACGAGCCGATCGCGATGACAACGGTTAAATTAGCTTACATCAGCGTATTTGTAAATATTAGTGCCGCGGCGCATCGAAACGGAAAGTTATGACGGCCGGGACACAACATACCATACGTCAAAGAAGGGTACGTCCAGCAATACCAACGGTTTTTCGACAAGTTGCAATTCAGTTCAAATCCAAATATAAACCGAATGCACACGCGCAGCCTACCAGGAAATCCTCCCAGGAGATTTAAAAAACGGAAGTGGTGTCGGGACGCCCTGCCGATCACCTGATGAAATGGGCGTAATCAGCCTGTTGGCACTACATTGGTATTATGCAATTTCAAGGCAACTGCTCCAGATATTTTCACCCTCATCGCTGCTACTTAAACTCATTGGAGTTTTTAGACGCATTAACTTTTTATCTCCCTCTATTCCTCTTTTCTCTCCTTCCTTTCCTTCCCTTCCCTGTTTTCCTCCTCTACTTCCTTTCTAATCATCATCGCTGGTTATGGCACTCGGTGCTGGTATAGTGTAAGGTAAAAAAAAAAAAAAAAAAAAAATTATCATTCCAAAAAAGAACTCATTTTTTACTTCTTAGTACATTTACAAGATACGTTTTTAAACAAAACATTTTTGTCTAGTTTAGTTGTAGTTTATTAATACAAAAATTGCGAGTTGTTTTTCGCAAATAAATAAATAAGTGTTTATTTATTTATTTATTTTTTTTTTTTGACGCCGTTATTATAGACATTATTAACACGGTGCAAATAAAATTTTTGCAAGTTCCAATTTACGGCAACGGGATATCAGGTCTTAGCTAGACAAGACACCACTACCAAACCAACTACGTCACAGTAGCCGGCTTACTTTTCAATATTATTATTGAAAAGGTTACCCGCTTGTATTTATTTTTCTGAAAATATGATACTATTTATACCGTGATCACATGTATTTACTCGTTACGGTTATCGAGCGCTATTCGTTTGCCTAATCTGTGTCTTCGTAATACACAAAATCGATATTATTTATAAAAAAAGTCATCCGTTTTATCGAACTGTGGCTCGGATTTTTCAGTCACAAGATTTCGTTTGTTTAGGTAGACACATACGCGGCGGAGTTAAATAAAAATGTTCAAAAAAGTAATGTTCTAAGGGTATGTTTCAGATCTAACAACTGGCATACACACACGTGTCCCAGCAGAAATAGTAAAAGCTTCTGGGTTTATGATGTTTCGGTCTGATTGTTCCGGCTGCGTTTGAAAATGATTGCAGTAGTCATCCTCTCATAAAAATCTGAAATATACGAGCGCTATTTCGATAAAAGCTTTTTGAAAAAATTAATCGAAATGAATGAGTTGATCGTCTGTCCCGTGTTGCATTTGTTAATAAAATTCCTTTTTTTTTTTTTTTTTTTTTGGGCTCGTCAACCAAGGACCTTTACCCAGAAACAAAAGGTAAGGAAAGAAGTAAATAAACTTCCTCATTGAAAAATATACAATTAATACGGCACTTACTTTGACAAAGATTAAGCCTAACGCTCGGCTGAAAAACTTCATTCAAAAGAATGTTTAATTTTGTATTCGTAATAAAAATAATCGAAAAAAAAAGACAAAAACCTTAATAACACATATTCTTTTCTCCATCTTATTATTCAACCTGTTCTTCTCCCTCATTCTTTTTTTTGTTAATATGAATATTTTTGACATTGCAGATTGTTTTATTTGTAAATATTACATGGGCAGATTTTTTCTCGTTGATTATTATTCGTCGCCGCTTGAACCATATTGAGAGTGTATTAACAGCTGATTGTAGGTTTATTGCGACATTTTCTAGCGACAAATCTGAACAAATCACTGCTGTATCATCCGCGTTCTTTGGCATAGGTATATCCGTTGTATAAATTAAGTAAAGAACCGGTCCCAGTATGCTACCTTGAGGTGTTACACCAGCTTTTATCGGATGCAATCGAGATTCTTCATCTCCATACTTAACCACACGATATCGTTCACTAAGGTAAGATTTAAATAATTTAAAAAAACTGATATGGAAGGTGGGACTCTGTCAAACGCCTGTTTAACAATATTTTTTCAGCCTCGACGGACTGTTCAATAATATTGACTATACGGTGTGTACCTGCTCTACAGTTCCATGACCAGCTCGAAATCCAAACTGATGTTCCGGTATTAAATTTCCACCTTCCAGGAATTGTTTCATTCTTTTTAATATTATACTTTAGAAAGCACCGGAAAAAGAGAGATTGGTCGACATGATGTTAGTTCCTCTGCAGGTTTTTGCGGTTTCTTTGCTACTATAATTTGTGAAAACTTCAGCTGGATAGGAAAATATCGTAATCGAAGTATAGCATTGAATATATAAGTTAGCAGGACAGGACCTTCGTGAGGTACATAATTCCTTTAATATCCTGAAATTAATTAGATCGCATACAGGTGATTTATTTGGATTCATGGTTTGGATTATTGACTTAATTTCTACAGAAGACGTAAATTTAACGGTATTCCTCTGATCTATATCGTTTAGCGGCGATGGTAGAGATTCTGTTCCAGGATTTGTCTCGAAGACATTAGCAAAATAATTTCCAAATTCTTCGGCCTTCTCGAGATCACTTCGAGCCCATTTTCCATTTAACTTTCTAATTGGATGTAGTTTTTCTACCGGTCTTTTTAATGGTTGCTTTCTAAAGGGAATGGTCGTATTGAGGAGTGGGTGACAAGTTTAAATAAGTATTCACTGAATGTTTTATTTTTGTGATTCTGTAGCAGTTACTTTGCTCGCTTTGTTTGGTTATTTAATCTAGTTTTGTCTATCGGATTTCTATTATTTCGCCATATCTTCCGCAATTTCAAAGCAACTTCTCTACGTATTTCTGCCGGCTAATATATTTGATTGTTTCGTACTTCTTGTTATGTGATGTAGTCGCCCAAGCTGATTCCTCGACAGTTTTTATAAAATCCTCATCAGCTGTTTTAGTTTTTAGTGAAATTTTTAAGTTGATTTTGTTACTCAGCATTTTTCGGAATATATCCTAGTCGATTTGCCTACTGCACAGTTTTGGTGAGTATAATTTCCATATCATTTTTCCACTAATAATAATTACTACTGGTGTATGATCAGATGAAAATTCTTGGTTTTATAATTTTTCTTCCTTACAACATTAAGCAATCTTGTTATATATCTATATATATATATTTTTTTTTTTTTTTTTCGGGTGCGTTTTTCCCTCCTCCGTATCATCATTGTTTTTCACTTGCAAACTCTCATTATCTTCTGCCACCTTCCCCGAGTGATAGTGAGGAATTTATTTTGATCATATCCTTTTTAAATGCTTCGCTTTGTTTTCTGAACGTGTTTCTTTTACCTTTACTTATATTTCTTTAAACGACTTATTACAGCACCACCTTTGTTTGTTTCATTTCTATCTCTCTCTGTCTCTCCCTCTCTATTGTCGTTCCTCTTAGTTCTTTTATTGTTTCTCTTGCTGATCATATTCTTATTAATGCCCTTCGATGGCGAGGTCCCGTTTCGAAAAAAAAAGACAACAGCTTCCCGTTAAAACAAATCGATTCTAATAATAAAAAAGGAAAAAACGAAGCATTTTCACTTTTAAATCTTTTCGTATTAATAATATTTAACTGCTATTTCATTATTGTTTATTTCAGCTGTAAATTTCACGTTACAAATTACATTCGCACAATTCTAAACATTAAGATTTTTTCGAATACAAATATGTTATTTCATTATCCTAAATTTCAAAGTATGAAAAAATTGTTTCGAAATTTAGTTATAGTTTGGAATAAACGAAAAAAAAAAAAAAAATTGTAAGAAAAGAGACCGTGTATTTCGATAGCGGAGAATAAATTAATGAATCCAAATTTGGTGGTTAACTCCATTTCTTGCATACTTATACGTGTGTGGCGCAATTTATTCCACGTAATTGTAACTATGCACCGTGTTTTTAAATAAAAATAAAAACTATTTTATTTTATGCATTACTTATTTTTTTTTTTTTTAACGCAAATGTATTATACTTAACCGATGGATTAATCTGTTTATGAGTAAGGAACTTTTGGGTCGTAAGACTCAAAAGAAAGGATTAAAGTGGAGCTGCGTTCTCCATTCAAATGAAGAAATGAAGCTGTACCGTATTGATTAAATGATGAAGGATGTATTTAAGAGGACGTATTATTTTAATTGAAAGTTCTTTCCTTCCCCTCCAAGGGTATCAGAATGTCTACCATAAATCATGACATAAATTTCTGTAGAATACTCTATTGTTTTGTCTCTCTCACATAATCCATTCGCTCGCAAAAACTTTAAAAAAACATGCGAGACGAAAATGCTTAAATATAAATAAAATTATAGTTTAAAAAACTAAAAAGATGCGCTAAAAAGCCTTAATTTAATTTGAATTATTTTGTAAAATACTAACCTAAAAGAGCTGGAAATAAATAATTAATTTTAGTTCACAATAAAAAATAACTTCTTTTACAATATTAACATAAGAGCGAAGAAGTGGTCATTAAAAATTAATTTAAATTAAAAATAAAGCATGTGGTGGTTTTATAACATTCACATTTGTTCAGGAACTGAATGAATACCGATAAAATCACGCCGTACTTTATTTTGAATTGAAATTATTTATGTTCATCTCTGCCCTCCTAGGTTAATATTGTAAAAGAACTTAAATTTTTATTTTGAATTAATTATTAATGCCCATCTCTTCTTCTTAGCTTAATATATTGTAATAGAATTTAAATTATTTTACGTTTTTTAGCACATATTTTACATATAAAGCATCTGTTTTTAGTTTTTTAAACTATAATTTTATTTTTAATTTTTTTAATCTTGAAGGAAATGTAACAGAAAGATCATATTTGTATATAATAATTTTCTGCGTTTAACCAATGCTTTATAATTACTCTATTCCGTTGTATCTACGGTTCACCCTTTCGGTAAATTCAATACAATACAGGAATCTAAATCCATTTTCACCTACTTCCCGATGTCCGAATGGTTAGAAATTTTTATTAGTTGTCAGCACCCGATAACAATGCAATCTTATGATGCAGAAAAAAGCACCTGCACCCACAAATACGAGTAAAAAAATGTAAATATTTATAAACGGAATAATTTTATTTCCCGCGAAAACAATGGCAGCTTAACGGAAGCAACTTCAGCCAGTCTCATTATGTTTCCCGCCATGATGCGGCGGCTAGGGAAAAAAGACCGGCTACAGACCCGTTGCTTTCATCGAGCCGCCACATCGTGGCGGAAAGCATAACGAGACCGGCTGAGGATCCGTTCTTTCCGTCACTTTCGCGGGAAATAAAAATTATTCCGTTTTTAAATATTCGGACGGATTTGGGGTATTTCTTATCCCATTAGATAACGATGTTCGAGCTAGAAAATAATTCTCCGATAAAATCATTAATTCTCGGACATCGTTCGGTTTTTGCATCGTTGCGTTGTATCGTCTAGGATGCTTATTCGGCTGAAACGGTAAAATCCGGTGCACAGCCTTATGTATATACGGCTGCGCTGGGGTAGAGAATTTGTTCGGTGGTGTGAGTGGTCGAAAATCGGAGATGGCAGTGTATGCTGGAGGGAAAAATGCGTCTGAAATGTGTTAAAGATTATAGAAAAACAATCCCGCGAAATCACGCAGGGTAATTTGTGCGATGATCTTCTTCTTCTGCCTAGCCTTTGTTAACGTTGTCACGACACATATCACGGTAAGCACGTATTATTCCGTTCTTGATCGTCGTCGAGCTTGGCAGCTTTGAATCTGCAGTGTCACCGTTTTTGACGAACTTGTGCGCCATGACGCACGTTTTGATTCCGTCGCTTAAATCTTCTATCAGTCAGTTAGTTTTTTTTTGTTTTTCTAGTCAACGCCAATTTTTTACGCACCGTTACGCTTTTTTTTTTTTTTCCGTAATTTTCGCTGAAAAAATACGCGCTTTCTACTGAAAAGTCCCGTTATTGGACACGTGGTGATGGGCCATCGTGACAACTCCGGTGCGGAGATATTACGGCGGGATCGCGAGTTTTTTTATTTTAATAATTAAGCGATAAGTCCCATTCTAGCGAAATTCTTTTTATTTTATTTTTTTCCGGAAAAGTTTTATGATGCTCTGCTAGAAGCGGCGAGGGGCTATTCCGGTTGTGGAACACCGTAAGTATCGCTGGCGCCCGTTAATTACGTAGTTGCATCATTTGAATCGGATTGCCGAGAAAAGCAAATCCTTTACAATATTTACATTTTTTTACTTTATTTGTGGGTGGTATACAGGTGTTTTTTTTTTTTCGTATAATATTGCATTGTCATCGGGGTTCTGACAATTATTAAAAATTTCAAATCCTTCGGACATCAGAAAGTGGGTGTGAAAAATGGATTCCGAAATTCCATTACAAACATACAAAGTTACCGGCGAAGCTAGTATAAAGCATACAGAAAAGTGAACAAGTAGGACATGTTTTAATGTGAATCTCTCACGGTAACTACAGAAATATTTAAAGCAACCGGGGGTCGTAGCGGAGGGAGAAAATTAACAAATTACAGGCACCGTTTAACGAGTTAATGATATTCGTATAATTGATAAATTACCTGACGAGAAGCGAGGGTAAAAGCAATAAGAGAACGAATGATAAAGACAGGACGATAAGAACAATGTAGCATCGGAAAAAAATAATATGTATATATAAAGGGGTCAGTGAATTTTAAGAATAGCTTAAAGTTTTTATTTATTTATTTTTATCGTAGTACAATTCTTTTTAAAAAATTCCCTATTTAGTACTATATGTGCATTATAAATGGTGCTAGTGATTTAGCTTCCGGATTAAAATAGAAGAATCAGATGTAGAAAAACATGTTTTTAAACTTGACATTTTGAAAACATTTTTTTTTTTTTTTTTTTGGTCCGGTTTTATCCATTCGGCTAGTTTGATCTCAATTAAGAATTTAAATCGTTTTTATATTTCAATTTTGTATTTTTTAATATATAGATATAACACACGTTTGAGCTAAAGTACTTAAAGGATTCGCTGCAATTTCACCGGCAGATACTGATAACATTTTACATGTTTCTATACATTTTTTGATTAGTGTTGGCCTTTTTCAATAGCAAGATGCGTCAGCGAACCTTGCTTCGTGCAATTTTCATACTGATCAATATCAACATTAAACCTAAGCGTTTTAAATAAACTGGATAACGCACTTGCTCCGATCTAAATCTTATAACAATATAGTCCCGATTAGACTAAATCACGTTCTTTTCTCTGATGCATGTATTATAATAGTTTTGTGGTAAGTTTTACCAGTTTTTATACTTTTCCTTTTATAAAATAACCCCCACTCTTCGTGTCAATTTTCTCTTTTATTTGCGAAATGTAATTAATTCTGTTCAATCTCGATCTGCCGCTAAATTCAGGGTAATTTTCTTTTTTTTACCAGTGTATTCGCCGCCACATTTACAGTTAAACCCGTATTACCACCAGAGGTATCCACGTAAGAGCCACTACACTTCCTGTTTCATTCATTTTTCGCTCTGTCTTATTTCAATAACTCGCTATTCATTATTATTGCTATTTTGCAATTTCTGCAACGTTGTAATGTAATCCGACAAAATAATACACTTATTCTTAGGTTTCTTAATTTAAAAAAAATTTAATGTAGCGCTTTACAGTTTCATTGTTGTGTGTCTGACCTTCTCTACTGGTACGGTAGGTTTTGCGAACATTTGCCTGTATATAGTAGAATACAGTTCCAGCGGCACCCTATATGTATCGTCTTTTGTGGCACTTATTTTCCTTTTTTTCGAAATCAGGGAATTTCTGTTCGAGTTCTGTTTTTAATATGTTGTTACTATCAGCTCGTTTGTTATTGTATTTGCTTCTGATCTCCATCTTCAACTCTAGACTATCGATGCGGATTCCATTATTTCATATTTACACAGAGGAAGCTTGGCTCTCGAAACAAAACAAAATACTACGGTCATTTTCCAAATACTAGTAAATACGGTACGGTACTATAGAGTTACATAAATTGATGCATTCTTCTGCCTTGAGCAAACCTCCCGATAGATTATTAAGCCCTTGCACTTAAATTTTTTGTGAAAAAGAACATTTATTATTATTAATTTCAAGGTTAAATCAAACAAACCATGTTTCATACTGAAATAAATTTACGGACGACAACTGCGTAGAAAATTGAATGTATTTAATTCAATTTCAATTTTCACGTTTGATCTATTTCGCAATATTCCAAAGATATGGTTCCAAAACAGATCCTTTTCTTTTCCTTCTTATAATATAAATGAGCTATTAGTATTTTTTTTTAATATTAGGCCTGTTTTCGAAATATCTGTTAATATTAAGAAAGTTATTATCCGACCACAGTTGTTTAATAATTTCAACAATTGGTATAGGTCAAGGACTTTCAAACACCTTTTTACATCTAACAAAATTTAACTTAAATATGAATTACGTTAACTAAATCAAAAATATTTAGAAGTTATTATAAGCGGTAATTTAAAACTATACAACCGTTTTAAGGATTCAGAAACAAAATTAACAAATTTATATCGATTTTTAATAAACTTTACAACAACAACAACTGAACAAATTACAAGAAACGGAATATTATTATATAAAACTTTACCGAATATCATTTATACAGTAATATTATTTATTTTTGCCATGTTAAGCATTAAGAGATTTCAGAATATACTTGAATATTTCACCGTAACAATTAAATTTTTACTAAACCAAATAAAAATCATCAAATTTGTACCGTCTAAAGTATACGGGTCTAGGCGGTGAACTTGCCTGCGGACGGAAATAAAATGAACGTTACTTATTTAATACAATCGTGTCGTTTAAATGTATCACAAGGAAAAAGTTGTCGATAATTTTTTTTTTTTTTTTTTTTTAACGAATCACAATAATGCCGAATGAACGGATGTCTAACTCGCCACCAATTGCTGTGTTCATCGAATCAGCTAACGAACTTCCTTCGCCCTTACACATGTAATAAAATTTCTCAATAACCAAGTTTGAACGCTGGTTAAATATTTTTAATTTTTATTTAACGTGCTTATACACGGTGGCCACTCAAATATAATTTTTAAACTCCCGGTTTTCCCGGTCCGAATCCTCCCCATTTCCTGATTACTAGAACTGTGCAAAAAAAAAAAAAATAGTATATTTTTTCACTACTATCGAGGTAGTGTATTCGACCGTCGCAACATATTTTACATGAATAAAACAGAACTTCGTAATTTATTCCGAGTAAAGTACATTAAAAAATGCAATCATTCTTCGCTTCAAATGATTTCTTTAATCAAAACTATCGTTTGGCTACTTTTACTTTTTTCTCCTGGTTTTACAACAAAATTCCCGCGTTATGCCCGCGGTTTTTTTTTCAATTTGTAAAATTCCCGGCTTATTCCCTGTTTTCTCGGTTGGGTGATCGCCCTGTTACACGAACAGGGGCACTTTTCCCACCATTTTAACAGTTGTCATTTTTTATCGTTTTATAATATAAATAAATAACAGATGAAATTGCAGATCTTAGGTGCTGTATTTTTATTTTAGTAAATTTTTTTCTATTTGAGGAGTTCCAGCGTCCTACCCCCACCTCTAGCCGAGCAGCTGACGACCGTTATTTTATGTACGTTCAATTAACTACTTGTAGAGTGAAAATCAACAATGATCGAATGACTAGAGATCCAGAATATCGCTGACTCTCGAACTATACGTGATAAAATTGAATTTTTTAATATTAAGATGTGGCGTGACCTAAAGTTTACTAATGACAAGAGCGTTAGATGGCCAGCGCAATTTTTGCGCCGAGATTATAACTGACTTAGATTGTTTTTTCGAATCGCATTGTTCGTCGCAGTTACTAATAAAAAAATTATATTCATATGTACAACAATGCACACACACACACACACACACATATAGACACAACATATATAAGGGGATATAACATTGTTACCTTTTATGAAATTTTGTTTACGTTAATTGCATTTCCGCACTGTACGATAAACGCAATTTCGATGTGTTTTAGCTGTTGAAACCCGATTTCAGAATACTTTGAAGATAAATAAATAAATCAAATGAACAGCAACATAAATATCCGTAGCGATGCTATATTTGCTGATGGTGTAAGCTGCCGGTGCCAAATTTTTCATTAATGTGTTTCTTTCGTAAGTTTTATAATAGCATAGGCGTTGTTATATCCAACTTTACCGGGAGATTTACACTTAATATCAAAAATAACATAGCCGCAAACTCATAAATTTATATATATTTATCTTTGCATACATGCGTATCGGCGTTTGCTTGTGTTGTACAACGTGCCGACTGCTGAGACTATCGGTATCACGGAATTTAACGTTTGGTCTCATTTCCTTTCCATCTACAACATTCGCGTGTCATCGTTTTATCAAACGCACAAAAAACAGAAAAAAACCAAAACATTCCACGGTTCATCGGAAGCGTTTAACAATATTATTTTAAAATTTTAAAAGTAAAAAATGTCTTCTATTTTGATGGCGGAAGAAACGGAGTTACTACATATACACCAGAACCGACGTTACCAACTTTCTACAAAAATAGAAATATGTATGTATAAAATAACACACCCGGGCGGAACGAATATCGCCACGGCCGGAAGATTAAACTGGAGAGTAGAAATTTGTCGTATTTTTATTCGAAATAGCGTAATTATTAGAACATATATTCCAGTAAGCGGACTGTACGCGAAGAATGTTTCTCTCACAATCAAATATTCTACAATTATCAACTACCATTATCAAAAATGAGTGAAAAAATACACGATATCATAACAATCAAATCAAAACTTACAATTCCAAAAATTCGTTTAAATTGACCAATGGGAAAGGTCGGGCAAAAAAAACCAGCTATCTACAATGTCTACACGTATGTATACATATAGTATATATAGATTCATATGTGACGTTGGTGCGAAAATATAGGTTTTGAGTTAAACACAGATTTTGATACTCGAAAATACGTAGAATAAGATACACAATATATACGAAGTTCTTTTTGTAAACGTTTAGTTAACGTCTTAAAACGTACAAAACTGACTGAAGAAAATTGAAAAAAAGCGGAAAAACTATTTGTTTTCCTAGTTGTTATTTTTTTTTGACGTTTTTTAATGATTTTTCATTTTTTTGGGTATTTTTTGAGCACTGGCCTTTTTTTTTATTTTTCGGAACTTCGGTTTTTCCTTTATTTTTCTGATCGTAGTTTCAATTTTCTTCTTTCTCTCTCGTGCCGATTTTGCTGCAGACTCCTCTACAATTACATTCGCTACATTCGATTGTTTTTTCAGCTTAAGTTGGTCAAGTCTAGGAGCTACGGAATTGCATTTTCCACATCGGTACATAAAGAAGTAATATTATCATATAGGCGTGATCAGGGGGCGGGGATTGGTAAATTATTTGCCGGTGGTACGTGTCACTACGTACATGTGGGTGGAATTTTTCCTCTTCTAAGTCAACAAATTTTTGCAGGTGATTTCCTGTTTTGCTTTTTGTTTTTTTTTAAAACTGAAAATGGTAATTCTTTGTAATATCTATTATGAAAAACAGTACAGAATTATTAATGTGGTAAAATTAAAATTTGAGAAATAAAAATATGAAATCACAGCAATGCACCTCTAGTAGTTGTTGATAAAAATCTTGAAATTTTCTGTCCCACATTGACCATTCGATTATGCTTGCAATCACAGCGACATTAAATATTTATGGCTGAATCGATTAACAACTCCTTCAAAATCTTCGTAGCAATCGACGTTTGAGCGACCAAATTCAAATTTAACTAGGCCCAAATTTGGCAACGATACTCTATTGAGTTGGCAGCACGTTACATACAGATATGCGCGGTACAGTAGTACATTATGATGGTATTACTTTGAGAAAACTTTAAACGCGGTTTTTCTCAAAAACGACTTTTCGCGCCATATGTAGGTTCCTTTTCTCGGCGAACATCACATATAAATATACACAATATATATATATCGATGTTGAACTTGGAACCTTTCTTACAGTTACTTTTAATAATTGTATATTTTATCAGTTCGATATTTATTTAGCGAATTGAGCAAAAAGTGTTAGTCATTTTAAAATTTCATCATAAATTCTAAATGGCAATTTAATTTTAATAATTCATTTTTGTTTAATTTTGATGCTAAAAAAGTTTAATGAGGTATACTTTTTTCTTTTCTTTTTCTTCGGGCGGCAGGGGGGGGGGGTGAGATTACTTCTGCGCATCATTCTTTTTTGCACTTTGTAATTCATTTTGCGTTATTTCTACTCTTTCTTCTTTTTTTTCTTTTTATGGGTATGCCAACGAAAAACAATAGCCCAATCAACGAGAAGGCATTCAAAGAGTAACTCAAAAAGAACATACCAGATTTTAAGATGAAATGAATGCAAGAAGCTAGAACAAAAACAGGGAACGAGAAAACATAAGAGGCATTATATGGAGTAGGAAGACCAAGATTCAAAAGTTGAGAATAGAAGAGAGAACGCTCCGAGGAAATAAGGAACATTCGAAGAAAACATGATTGATATCATACAGAAAAAAAGAATCGTTGTGGTGAAAAGCACACCACGTGGAAGAGACGAGGGAAAAACGAGAAAACTACTATGTGCCAATACTCTGGTCTGATTATCCTAACTCCTTTTAGCTTGCTATACAACCTTCTCAACCCCCTTCTTCCTGGTTTAATAATTTCCTCTGCATCAGCGGTTCTGTTATTTCTCCCATAATTCGCCTTCACTTTAATCACAGTCTGCTTCCTCCCGCTCTCCTTAATTTTAATATTGTTCAGTCTCCCTTGTGTCCCTTTCATCCATCTATCTTAAATTTGACCTGTGATGTAAATCACGTTCTATTCGAATGTCCTTGTATCTCCTCGGATCGCGCGCAGTCCTTCATTCTAATTTGCTTGGCCTTGGCATCCCGACTCCTTACTGTGCCCACTACATTCTTGCTTTTCCGTCTCCTTTTGTTGTTCCTGTATTGACTACCTTCATTTCTTCTATTTCTAATCGCTTCCTGATATAACCTACAAATTCCTACGTTTCATCATTCTGCTAGTCTTTTGCATTGGGTAAATGTCCTGTGTTGACGCGCTCGAGGAATGAAAAAGAAGATTTTTATAACGGTATCAATTTAAGAAAAAAACGAGAACCCCGATTACGAAACTACTCTTTGTTTAAGGTTGTTGAGTAACGCCCGCGTAATTGTTTTGTTATTACATATTTTATATTAATAAATTTTTACGATGAATAGATTTATACGTGTAATACCTACAGTACTACGAGAAAGTTTTAAGTACAATCGTATTTCAAAACAAAGCATATTATAAACAATTGTGATTCGAAAAAATCCCAGATATTCCATCGTGTGCGCAAAAAATACGTCAGAAAAAAAAAAAAATTTATCGGTATTTTAGTATAAAATTACATTACGCATATCTAATAATTTTATTTAATAAAGATATTCCATTAAAATTTATATATTTATTTTTACGTGTTTTATCAACGCGATAAGTGTTACTTAGCCATTTTATATTATAAAAAACAGTTATGCTAAAACATCGATACTTTTTTTTCGATTACATAAACTATTTAAGCTGTTTTAAAACTTTTAAATATACAATTATTTGAGAATAAATTAGTTAAGAATGTTACTTGAATATTAATAAGAAACGTATAGAGAAATTCATTTCTTTTTACACAATTTTTTGGTATATTTCTTATTATATCAAATATAAAATCATGAACTTTTACAATTTTTTCAAAAACACACACACACACATATATATATATATATATATATTGAAAGAAAAAATCCATTCAGTATTTAAATAAAATGTTTAGATACTATATAAAACGTCCAAATTTCATACATTAGCGGTATTGTAAAAATTTTAAATAATGTATTTATAAATGAAAACAGAGTATTTACATTTCTACATTATGCTAACGGTATAAATAAAATAGTTAATTTATTATCAATTTTATAAACTATTTCTTACATATTTTTAAAAATAATTAAACCTGGAGTATTATAGAAACGATCTCAATTATTTTTAGTATTCTCAGAAAATGTTATATCGATTTTTGTTCAACGCATTAACGATGTAAATAATCAAAGAAGGACTAAACGTCTCTCGTATAAACTGTAGCCGGTTTCGTTTTCTTTTATTAGTTTTCTGACCTTCTTTTCGATTATTGACTGTAGTTTTTTTTTTGTTTTTTTTTCCCGATCGCACTGGGGGCGTTACAAAAACTCAATATTTGTTTTATCTTTCCGTTTTATACATCTGTTAAACGGATTAAAATTTAGTTTGTAACATTTTATTTTTTGTTTAACTTTTTTTTGTTTTTAATTTTTTGAAGGAGGATTTGTTATGAATCACAGTAAGTGCGTATTAGGGAAATTAAAACTCTGGTTACTAATAAGGTGATGCAACGAGTTATTTCGAATGACTTATGCGTTTATTTTATTTTATGTTTTGTTAGGGATAAAAAATAACAATCAGATAATGACGAAATGGAGGATAAGGGATATTTTAAAACTTTTGAACGTTGTTCCTAATTCATCAACATTAAAAAGTTCACTTTCACTTAGAAGAATTCTTTCGATTATCTCTTATTCTTTACTTTTTTCCGTCTACCTCATCTAGTTCTTCGTTCATTAAGTTTCTCTTCACCGATAGCGGTCCAAATTAACCTTTTTTGAAGTAAATTTTTCTATCCTTTTAACTATTTAATAAATCTAGGAAATTATAACAACCGCAAATAATAACTCTTTCGGAAGTGTGTACTTTTTGAAATTTCCGATAAAAAAAGTTTGTTTTTATTATTTATTTATCGATTTTTAATGAATAACGGAAAATGTCAAACTTCTAAAGTTTTTATTGAAACTAATAATTTTATCGTAATAGGCCATGTGGCTTCTCAAAATTTAAAAATAACTGGTAAAAGGTTGTGTACAATTCCAGCGGGATAGTTGTTCTGATGTGTAATAAAATTTAGGGGTGCGAAAAATTACAGTATAAGAACTGTATAAGGAAATGTAGAAAAATAAATATTAATAGAAAGCTCTGAAATAAGTTACACGTTTCCGACATAATTATTTAAAAAATTTATTTTAGTTTTTTTGTTTTGTTTTTTTTTGTCACTCTTTCTGATCCTCTCTTGGATCATGAAAGGGGATTTTAAATGATTTCGAAATAAGCATTAGCTAAATTAAAGCAACCAGGTAGAGCGGTTTTTTTGTCTTTTCAGTCTTCCAACTTTGAATTGTCTAGTAAATCGACTGCCGACTAATTCTTAAGGGGGAAATTACAAAAGTCTTGATCTAACGTTACGTACAGATTAGAAATCGCTAATATCACCATTCTCAAGATCGCTATAAATTATGTAATTGTCGCTATTCGTACCACATCTCAATGGTCGACAACTATACAGGACTTTATTCTTGTTCTCTATGATTGCTGTGGCGCCCCATTACATTTTCTTTGTTCTGATATTTGGTCACGTTTATCTATATATCGGTTAGTTTCTGATCTAGATATACATTCGAATACCTTTCAAACTACTGTACGATTTAATCACCGTGTGTTTTCAGCTGTTTTCAGATCTGTTAAAACACGCAAACTTTTCATCATTCCTTTTATTCTCCACATATTACACTATTCCGAAATTAACGCTATAACCTGAAGCCGTATTAGGATTCGTATTGTTTATTGCTGCTTTTATTTCGGCGGGAGATTCAATAGAATATTGCATGTTTCGATTAGTTCAGCACTAAATGCCCACTATCCGATTTTCATATCGGGTATGCTGAAGTTATTGGCAGGATTAGAAAATGAAGAAGAATAAGAGTTTCGCCATAGTCTAAAATGAGTCATTTAAGAAAAGGAGAGCTATACTATGAACGGAAAATAAGCCCAAAAATCTGCTACTGGAAATGGAAGAACGGGATAAGAGGAATCCGTAATCTCATTGCTCTTCCAAAATTTTATCCTATAGCTTTAACTGCTTTTTTCAATGCTGGAAAGAGTTTCTAGTAATTTCTATCAAAAAAACATATAAAAGCACAGGTAAACCTGCAAATTCGGCCCTCTCAAATAGACCTTTCTGCTTTCTTTTTTGTTTGTTTTTTTCGGCTCGTCAACCAGGAGAGCTTTTTCCCAGAAACAATTAGAAAAAGAATAAATCAATTATATCTTTATACGACACCACACATGTTGTCGTTAGGAAGGAACAGATAATAGGAACGATGTGTGGAGAAGGAAAAGACAGGATATATGAGAGACGCAATATGCAGTAGCAGAAAACTGGAATAGAAAGCAGAATGAACACTTAATAAACACATGATCAGGATCGCAAACACGCTCTTTGGAGAGGACAATACGGAAAGGCAACTGATAAAAGAACGGAGACGGAAGGAAGGCAACAGAGAATAGTTAAGGCGTAAACGAATAACGGTTTCCCTTGTCTCAAGTGCAAGAAAATGTTGCGAGTGTATCAATAATAGATTAGTTTTTGAGTATTATAAAATTTTTTTCCAGACGCACCTTATTGCCCGACATAAACTTGACCTTTATTAAAAAAGAATTTTTTCTCTATTGTTTCTTGGACATCGAAAATGTTACCGTTTCATTTTTTAACTTCCTTTTTAAATGTTTAACCACGGATTTTCTTTCTTCTCTGGCAGAAGATTTTTTTTTTTTGCATCATCCGATTCACGGAATTTCTGTTAACCATGTTTTCAGATGTCTATGTCTAGGATCTACGCGGGGTCCGATTTAATATGAATTGCGTTGATTGTTCTAGACTTTTTTTCACGGACAATATTATTGCTTACTTCCGAAATCGCTTTGGCTAGTCAAACCCTCTGTGAACATGCTTCCAGGTCTTTCCATATCCTCCAATCCTAACGCGCGTCTGCTACTTTTTTATATAAGCCGAATTCGTCGCTAATAAGTCTGATACGTATAAAAACAATTTCCCTGTCCATGTTATGATCAGGTATATCCGTTATGTTGCTGATAAAGTATTGAAACGTGTTCCGACTATCAAGGTATTGAGTAATTACATTTGGGGAAGGGGCTACTACCGTGCGTTTGTAGTGTTATAGAATATGGACGTTTTTTTAAAAGTTGGATATCATTCAAAATTGCCGTTTCCGTCTGATTCTAATTTCTTCTTTTTAAAGGTGAAAAGCAAAATGCCTCCTCATGCCATTAAAATGACTCTTTTAGTTGATATGACTGTATCAAAACATTATGTTACGACTGCAAAAAGAAACTTATGTAGAACTATCACAACATTAAATGCCAAGGAGGTTCTCTCTCGACAGTCTCTAGCAGTTAGAAAGTAGTTGTAGTCACTTTAATCCAGCCAATCGGAAAATAGATTGAAAGAATAAAATGCATTAACTCTAACCTTATTGGCATACGAATCGAGTTGACAGTATGTTCTAGGGAGTTCTAGAGAAGCCTCCTGAAAATAATAGAATTTTGTCTTTCTAATTGGTACCTATTTTAAAAATGATCAAAAAAGAAAAAAATCAACCTTCTTTGAAAATTCCTACTCCACCGAATAAGCTTAAATTCAATTTTTTATTGGACACTCTCCTTTTAATGATTTAATTTAATTTCGGCAAGTACTAAACAATATCGATTTCGTCGAGTATTTCGCTTTTCCGAATTTCATCGTGCCGCTAAAAAAGTAAATATCATTTTTGACATTTGACTGGAATTCACGAAAACGATAAAAAAATACGTTCACTCGAGTTTTCGTCGTTCTCCCGACAATCACGCTGCTAATCATCTTGCTGACCACGATTACTTTTCGATTAATCAAAGTATTTCGAACTTCGCATCTACGCACAAATTATCCGATAATTTCTCTTCGTTACCTTGCAATAGTAGCACTAATGAGTTGGCTGCCGGCCAGAAGGTATCACACATCATTATAAATAAATGATTGTAATCTGTCGTCTGAGAATAATGCGGTGTAACAAAAGTTACTACTCTCTGTCTACTTTGAGCGCTGCGAGGCACATTATTCTAATGTCGAAAATGCGAGGAGAGATGTGATCTTATTTTTGGAACGAGCAACACAAGTGGGCAGTTCGGCAACGAATAGGAACAGAATCAGCAGGTCTGATAAATGTGCTTCACCGTCGCCTACAGCGAGGAAAGGAAAGCAAACGAACAATAGCGAAACGAAAGGTGCGACAAAGAGGCCAACAATGACGGCTATAAATAAAAAATAAATGATTCGTATAACGCTGGTGGCAACGGTTAATCCTTTATTACCGGCATACGGCCGTCGTTCAATTTTAATTTAATCCGAATGTTCTCGTCACACATCATCCGGACAATCACATGCCGCCAGCACGTTGCAACAGCTGATAGCACTTTTCCGCCCAATAATACCGGCTAAATACCAGAATTTTCCACAGAATTTCCGATAATAAATTCGCACCCGAGCATAACTCTGACAGTTAACGTGGCACAGTGTTTCGAAATGTGACTAGTGATGGCGATGAAGGATTATTGAAATATTAAATAAAAATTCAGTCTACGCGAATTAAAAAACGACCGAAATCACTTTCATAAAAAACCAATAAACATTTGGGGGGTCTCAGGTTGTCGTTTATTTTAATTTCGTTATATTTCGAATAATAATAATAACGTACGCATTTTGCCGATAAATTACAGGGTTTTTAGCGTTTATATAATATGGTTAACGATTAATTTAATAAGCAGTCGCTAAACGACTTTTTTATTTATTATTCTTTTAATAAATTGATCGACATTGAATAATTGCAGGAACAACAGAAAAGGACAAGATATTAGAGGCATAATAAGAAGTAGGAAGTGAACGCTGTAGCAAATCTAAATAAAGGACAGAACACCTAATAGAAAAAGAAAAACATCGGAAGAAGAAGTGATATCGTAGACTATTGTAGCATTAGGTGGGCGAATAGGGAAATGAAACACAAACGGAGAAGAAGACGATGACGAAAGGAAACATGATTAAGATGCAGACGAATGATGCAAGAGCGTAATGATGAAGAGTACAAAATGAACTGCAAAGGAAAGAAACGATTATTATTTCGAAAGGAGTAAGTGCGACTTGGAATTTTCCTAAAGTAGAAACCGGCATGAACAGCAACCGGAGCCAAAACATCAGCCGTGTCTTTGTCCATCGAGGGTGCTCTATAATATAAGATTGGAGTAGCGTGAAAAAAGATTACGAATAGAGTTGAATCTTAATTAAATATTTTAGTTAACTTCTTCGTATTCCGCCACTTTCTCTTTTCTTTGAAGCGTGCGCCAGTAAGATTTTGTTCTTTTTTCGAACCTAGAGAAAAAGAAAAACAACAGAGAAACAAGATATTCTTTAAACGTCTCACATTTCTACAAAGTTGACAGCACTGATTATGCAAGAAATTTTCAATCGCAATCGAGAACAAAAAAAAATACATAAAAAGACAACTAGGAGTAAAGATCCCGGTATTTCCGTTCAATTTCTACCCGCGAATTTTGAATATTTCGCGAAATCTTAAACCAACAATTGGTAATGTCTCTTTTCAATGTTAAAAAAATCACTTTAAAAATTTCACTCAGGAATATTAAAAACAGAGTTGGACTAATGCATTAAAATTATTCACGCGTTTGAGGGGGGGAAAACTGCACAGAGATTCTGTACCAAGTTTATTACTTTTCATTTTTTTTTTTTTTTTTTTTACCGAAAACATTTATGTTTGAAAATGTTCCTCTACGACGACACTTAGATCCGGAACTTATTAAGACGTCCAATGCTGTCGTTGTCTTTAGCAAGGCGCAAGAGTTTGCTGACTACCGAATGAGATTATTCTTAAAGAAAAAAGCGAGTAAACAATTTAAAAGATACGCTTACGATATTCCAACCGGTTCCGCAAAAGCAGAAAACGCCTAATTGAGGTGGAGATCGAATTGATTAAAAACAAAAGAGTTCAATCAAATTTTCACCGAATGTAATTACTGCTCAGAAGAGGTTTGAAAAAGTTGTTTTAACATAATCGAAGGAAAAAATTTCTCATGTAAAAATACCTTTTTTAAAATTTGAACGGGCTTTTAGGCTAGATTGAATGCAAAGCCTGTAAATTTAAAAAAAAACTAAGAAAAAAAAAGGTCAAAATGTATCTATACAAATAAAAAAGAAAAAAAAAGGTCAAAATATATCTATACAAATAAAAAAGAAAAAAAAAGGTCAAAATGTATCTATACAAATGAAAAAGAAAAAAAAGGTCAAAATGTATCTATACAAATGAAAAAGAAAAAAAAAAGGTAGTTGTATGTTATGACTACAAAAAGTAATTTTTAGATTGAATAAAAAATGAAATCGTTTCTTACCGCGATTAGAAGGACCTAAGTTTCTTGTCGTTTTCTCATCCACCAATCTTCTACCTGCTCATTCCAAACTTTTACACCTCATTCCCTAACTCGAACTTCTTGTCTATTGAGCTGAATGCTCTTGTCCCTGTTCATGGGCGACATTTGAGCTGAATCAGCTTTTCTCATTTTTTTCTCGATGATGTAGAATTAAAAAAAAAAAAATAAAAGAAAATAAAGAATTCGGGCGCCAATGACACTTAACCCCGGTGTGTCATTACCGGACAACTCAATTCGTAGAGCTTTAGGCCTTCCTAAGGTTTAACGAAAAAAGAAAGTCTCCGCGGCGGAGATGTCACCGGGACCCACCCCGTGTCCAATAAGAAAGATTTCGACTTTAAACGCGTATATTTTCGCTAGGATTAAAAGAAATTATAATAAAATTGTTAACAGGATGATTTTGGCGTTCACCCGAGAAGTATACTTATGAACAAATTAACACATTGAAAATTTTTCTACGAGAACCGCGTGCGGCAGAGCACGTACGATTTTCAAAACGACAACGCGACGAGTTGCTTGAGGCAAAGGAGCCTCGACGACGTTCTACCTAAGACTCTTGCGAGCGACTAAAATGTGTCTGGCGAGGATCGCTCGATGTCCTCTTGCCTTTCGCTAAAACGACTAATTTTACAGAAAAATATTTATTATACAAAACACCGCCGAAAGATCTATTTAGAAAGTTGGTCGTTAATTTTTATTTAACGGCGATTACCCTGACGGTATTCCTTTTCGGGTTTTTTTGTAAAAAAACTTCTGCCGGCTCAACATAGCTCGGTACGCATTTATACCGCCAGCAAAGGCTCTATCTCCGCTTTTCGGCCACCCGCAAAGAAACCAGTTCGCTATCCCGGCGCAGCGGTCAGAACATCTGTGCCGGGATCCTTCGATTTTTTAGCCGAGAAAGTGTCTTTGACAACCATGCCGCTTTTGCCCGCTGCCGAGACCGCCGAGAAGTTAATGATTATTGCCAGAATATTATTTTCTAGCTCGGACAGCGTTGACAAAGGCCGTAAGAAATGCCGAATCCGTCTCACTATTCAATCTTCCTTCCTCGCTACCGCTGGTTTCTTGATATTCCTTCTATGCGTCGCTCTAATCTCTCTGCGAGATGTCGCCTGCGTTTTGGGCACAGTTTGGTCCCTTCTTTGTTTTTTTCCGTTTTTCTCTCGTGCCATCAACTTATTGTCCATTGCACCCCTCCTACATTCATTTTATTTATAAACCCAATCACATAATGTTTGATCATTCGTTACTTTTAACTGAACAAACTTCTCTTTACTTCTCTTTTTTATCAAACGGATTCCCACTCCGTACAAAACTTCATTTATTCCCTCCCGTTATCCAAGCTCTTAATTCTTTTTTGCCGACTATCCTTGATCGTGTAAAGATCTGAGACCTCCCCTCCGTTCCACAGTTCTTCCTGGGCTAATGTACATGTTGACGAACTCCCCCCCCATTTAAAAAATCACCTGCAGGCCGTCTTGAAAATGACGGTTTCAGGATTTTCGAAATCGACGCAATATTTTTCTACAACCATTTTACAGATCACACTGGCAATAAAAAGAAAAACATAATTTAACGGTAGCGTCCTTTTCTTACATCGCCATTAATTTGTAAACCACAAAATTTATTATTGGTGAGATGCATCATCCCGTAATATCCACTTCTTTTTTCTAATTGTTTCGCAGTCCTCCTGCTGGCGAACCCAAAATAATAAGAATAAAATAAGAATAAAATAAGAATAAAATAAGAATAAAATAAGAATAAAATAAGAATAAAAAAAGAATAAGAAAACACTCCGTGTGATGTTTTTTTCCTTTTCCTAGTTTTTTGTTAGATTACTGCGGTCTTAATTATTTTCTTTAAAAATATTATTATCGACTATGGGTACTAATAAAATTATTTGTTTTGTGTACCCGCATTTATGGTGTTTTTTTCTATCCACTTTTCTCGAGAAAATCTTTTTTTTATGATGTTAATTAAATCGCACGGTTAATTATATCCTTCAACGATGTTGAATCCCGGTAATTTGTGTTCGCTTTTTTTTTTACAAATGTGATAACACTTTAAAAGCGTGTAGTTCCTAAGTGTCTCTCTAGAAGTCCTCAAATCTGTCGCGTGTGTTGCCACATCTCGGAAAAATGGTTATGACTTCCCGGTAAGTCTTTTTCACTAATTTTATGAACTTTTCTAGTTATTATAATATTGCATCAATTTTTATATACGATTAATTTCTCATTTCGTAATCCTTTTCATTGCAAAACTTATATCGTTAGTTTATGAAAAATATCATGTAGTTCACTTTCTCTACCCGAAGACACAATTCTAAAATTTAATAAATCTCTTCTCTAGAGTATAAAACAAGAATTTGCTCATTTCCTGTTACTTAGTAAAACTTTAAGAACAACTGTGAATGGCGAGGCTAAAATTGAGAATTTCTAAACAGGTCTTACTTAGTCTTACTTATTACTGCAGCATAGCCTAGAGAAGCACGGTTGATTAAAGATATATATTTATGAGAGGGTGAATGCGTTTTAAATAGGCACGAAGTTTAGATACGCTTCGTAGTGGTGGAGGAAAGCTTTTAAAGATGAAAATCGACTAGTGTTGGTAATTAAATTTATTATATTCCACCGAGATAGTTGGACTGTAACTGACGACAGTGTGACGGTAATGTGTTTCGGTTCAACTGGAATAGGTGAAAAATCCGTGTGTGGCAAATTACTTCCTTACCAATTGGTTGATGTGATGACAGCGTCATAAACACCGCTGTGTATCTGCCATAATTGACCTTAATTCGTTTGATTCGAAAAGATTGAGCCATCTCTCCAATTATTCGCTAACTAAAAATAGTCTATCCGAATAAGTAACATTTATTAATATACACGCGGGAAAAAATGTCTCAGAGCTCGACTACCTCGTTTTCTCGATTCATTTTTGACTCGGTATCCGCGCGAAATCGATTTCATACGACGCGGGTAATATTGTTTATTTTTTCTTTAATTTTTTTTAGAAGAATTTTCCTGTAAACACATACGTCAGAGAATTTAATGAATCTGCGAGTGTAGTGTTTTTCGATTTTTATACGAAAAGTCAACGGTTAGTATTAGTTTAATTATTAATACGAATGCGAGTGCCAGTGATGAGAGGTTTACGTTTAACGGCAGTGCCGTTCTCACGGCGGTATAATCTGTACGTTATCAAAATCTCTAAAAATCCGTGATAAACATAGCGCTTTAGTATGTTCTGACATAGTTAATTCTATACTATTTTGTTTTGTTGTTTTTTTTTGGTTGGGGGGGGGGCTTAATTCCGAAGGGAAGACTGTCAATTTCGAAGAATGTCCGAGAGAGGTCATATATAATTATTTTCCCGTAAAATACATTATTTTTATTGGTGATATTTTGTTTCGTTTTTTAACGATATTATAAATTAAAAACCAAAAAATGGGCTATCATCGAGCAACAATTTACTACATACGAGTGTATATATTTTAGCGAAGGCGTTAAACAGAAAACGTATCTAAAGGTTTTTATCGTAAAAGAAACTTTTTTATGTTATTTCTGATGGGGGGGGGGGGTCCGTGTCACGTTAGTTGGGTGGTAACAGCTGCTTTCAATTTAATTACCATTAAAACAGTAAAGTAGGCTAATTATCACGCTTCGAAGTGTACAAAGTGAGAAAAAAACTGTTGGCCGAAGAACCATGACGTAGAACCGTCGCAGCTAGCGGTACTAGTCCACCATCATTAGCATGAGAAAAATAGAATTTAAAAATAAAATAAAAATAAATAAAACGCTAGAGGTTGTCACCCTTCCTTCTGAGGGTAAACATATACATTCATGTATGCACAATACATGTATAAGTATGTGTATAAATATCCAGAGGCAGGGGGAAAAGTTAAATAAAACTAACTTGCTTCCGCTATTCTTGGACGCCTTTTCTCAGAAAGTTTACTACTGTGCTCTATTAATGGAAAAGCCGGTCATTCTATTTTAACTATATAGCCGTGTCTTTGCTTGTAGAGCACCACTTGCATTAACGTCATCTGCATATAGATTAATTAATATATCAGAACCACGAGAATATCCCGCCGTAAACGTGTACATTTATTTTCATCGCGCTACGTATACATTATACGTGTATGTAATATATGACTTTACACGACTGTCAAATTAAAATTTTATTTCTCTGATAAAACATGCCGTAATCTATAAAAAAAAAATCATGTTTATTCCGGAACAACCTAAATATTAACACGCGACCATTGCGGAAAATTAAACATTACAAACACCGTAACCCCATTTTAATGGATAAAAAATTAAGACAATCTTAAGCATATTTTTCGGAACGGTGAACTTTAAAATGGCACGTGTTTAAATACCTCGCCTACAGGCCGGTGAAACGGCGAGGGACAGACAAAATTTAAAATGTAAATAAGAAATATTAAAATTAATCGCTTTAATTCTTCAAGATGCTTCGTCCATGTATAGGATACAAATGTAAAATTAAGAAGAAACAAAAGTACGAAATTCAATTAAATGGGAAATATTTAACTTTATGAAAAAGGACGATCGAGGATATCCTTTGTTTTAATTATTAGGCTCCCCGATTATAATGATATAATGTAATTTTTGAGTGAATATGTAGAAATACATATCGAAAAAAGCAAAGAAGTGACCTTAATTTATTCCTGACGCAAGAGCCCAGCAGCCTTCACGTTGTATTTGTATTTGCTGTAAAATTGATTACATTTATGAGTTGAAAAAAAATAGATTTTTAACATACGGTGAAAGCTCTAGTGGTCATTTTTACGGGAACATCGTCATTTAAAAGATTAATAATAAATTAATAAACACCATAAAATTTGATAAAACTATAATGTACATATAATAATACTTAATTTAGAAACTGCCTTGTGAATACCTATTATGAGCCAAGAACATGGGGAATAGTCTCTAGTTTTAAATTACTATTGTTTTTGCTCGGTGTTAGAATATATTGAGGGGAAAAGGTTCTTTTTTCTTATTTTTTTTTTATATTCTCTTCCTCACCTTCTTTATATGCGCCGTTTGTAACTACTAAGGTCATTACAGCACATATATGGAGGTAACTTATATGTGTTCGGTCAAACCACTCGTTCTGACGAAGGCTATAACCCTTGTGACGTTAGTTGTAGAATTTGCCAGACAATCCTGTATGTTACTGGGTAGGTCATGGTGCGTCCGAAACGTAGCGAACTTTGGGCACGTGAGAAGAATGTGTGGAACTGTCGGTATAGCAGCCCCTTAGCGGGTTGCTGCATTTTTGGTTTTCCAGGGAATCGGTGACTATGAGAACTTTTATTACTTTGTCGTGATCCATGACTAGGTGATGGAGGCAGTAAGAAATTTCATGCAATTCTGCATCTAACGCATCACAGGCATCGTTAAGTCTGACTTAGGATGCCGGTAGTGGCCTTGCTTCGCCCTTTGCCTTAGCTCCATCAGTGTAATATACTAGGTGGTCCAAATATTTTCTTCTGGCTGCTATTTCTGCTGCACATGGGGATTTTTTTGTCCCTGGATTCGATTTCAGCGATGTGTCGATGTTCATTTGTTTGAAACTCCAAGGTGGAATCAGATTCATTTAGGCTAAGTACTGGCCTCTCTAGGAGGCAGGGGTTTGCCTAAAAAACTTGGCTTGAGAGGACACTTATTCAAGTGAAAAGGAAAGTTTTGCATATAGTTGAGGTAGCAGTGCATGTTTCGCAGCATGAAATAGGTTCGGTAGTAAGAGAGAGGGGGCAGCCGGCTAGAGCGCACATACTGGCTGCCGGAGAGGTTCGATGTGCCCCCAGGATAGTTCTCAAAGCGGCATGGTGCACGGGATCGAGGGACTTCAGTAATGATTTACTTGCAGAAGAGTACACCTGGCACCCGTAGTTGATATTTGATAAGATAAGCGATCTATATATGTTACAGAGGAATTTAGGATTGATGTTGCATCTTGAACTCGCCAGATATTTCAGAATAGGAATAGCTTTGGTGCATCTCAGTTTTAACTCAGAAATATGAGGCTTCCGCGTAAGCCTGGAGTCGAAAGATAACCGAAGAAAAATTTCACCGTCGTTTTTCGGGGAAGAGAAAGATAGTTTCATTTTAGGAATAAACTGGAAGGTGCACGATGCCCCTTATAAAAATGAATATGCGCCGTTTTACTTGCTGAAATGGCTCGTGCGTTCAGACCAATTCTGAGTTTCGTTTATAGCTTTCTGGAGAATTTACTGAGCATTAGAAGGACGATGAGACGGTAAGGAGATGTTTAGATCATCGATAAAACAGCTGGGCGGAAATGGGCGGCAAGATGCAATTTGCTACGTCGCGGATTTAAATCATAAACAAGGTTGCACTAAGGGCAGAACCATGTGGCACACCATTCTCGGTTGTATTGGATGCTGTTACCCGGATCGTGCGGCTACTTAAAAAGTTAGTTATATATCTGCCCGTTCGGCCACGTTTTGAGCTTTTGTAACACAGTCCATGCCACCAAATAGTGTTTATTAATTTATTGCTTAAAGATAAATGACTGAATAATTCAGTTCTGCTGGCTTGCCGGTTATAATAGTACTAAACTTACCGACTGACGGCTTAAATAGGGGGGGGGGGGGGTCGACGTAAATGGTAAACACGCAGGTAAAAGTAATTAGGCGATGAAGCAATCGTATTAAAAGGGCAGCCGACACAAGAAATTGCGCAGCGTTGTATAGAAGAAAGTAGGGACGATAAACACGACGATTAGAAAAGAGAAAAAGGCTGTGAATCTAACGACGAAAATTTATATAGAATTTTTTTCAGAAAAGAAGTATAATTGACAGAATGAAGTTTATTGGTATCTGCTTTTTGAAGTCGATCCTTTTATTTGCTCCTGCATACCATCAAGGCCGAGCAACTAAAAGAAAAATCAGGTTAAGTATAGTAACTCTGGAAATGTACTTTAATATTTTAAATTTGGAAAGTTATTCTACGTGAAAAAATACATAAAAAAAATATCGTGCAGTCATGAGGAGTGCCGACAGAAGTGAAATCTTAAAACTATTTAATAACAGTGTTTTTTGTTGTTTTTTTTTTTTTTTTGAATTTCCAGATTAATCGTAGTATCAAAAATTTCAATTTCATAACTTGTAACTTCAAATTATTAACATTAGTCTAGTTTTCACATCTCACTCCGAGCAACAATTATATATATTTTTATATGGTTTGTTTATTAGTCAAAACATGGGCTGCGCAAGCTTAGTACAAAATCTTTAATTGAAATAATAATTATTATACACTTATATTATTTATACATAATATTTATATTTACATAAATTTAAATGAACTTAATTTTCAACATTACTTTCATTGTTTGCATCATTATCATCATTAATTTCAACAAACAATTAAAATAATAAATACTTTCGCTGCTGTACAACCACACTTTAATAATAACAAACAACAATATCGACAAAATCAGAGACGACAATATCAACGGTATTCATTTTATGGAATTACGCTCCTTGTCGAGTCCGCATTGGCCATACTACTATCACTCATTCGTACCTTTTAAATAAGGACGTACCACCTTATTGTGCTCGCTGCACTGTTCCATTGACCGTTCAACACCTTCTCATCGACTGTCCGCAGTATAAAATGACCCGAGAAAACTTCGCTCTCCTTCCATCACTTACAGAGCTTCTCAGTGATGATGAAAGAATAATCTCTAGACTTCCCAGATTTCTTAAAGAGGCCGATCTATTACCATTACTATAGTAAATCTTTTGCAATGCCTCTAGCTGCTGTATACTGCCCGTTAATGGAAAAAAAAAAAAATCACATAGTAGTCGTAGAATTTTTACAATATTTCATTATTAACCAAGCGTCATTGTGGCCGGGTGTCTAATACCCGACGGTTTTAAAACCCTAATAACTTTTAAAAAAAATACGCGCGTTATTTGCCACTCACAGAAGCTACGGTCGTTGACCACTTTGAGCGTATTAGCTATTTTATTTAGTGTCCCTGCGGCTACGGTGGAGTTTGCACATCTGTAAAGATCGCGCGCCACATTGGCCACGTAACATTTATATATACAACGTGTTTATTGATGAATTGCATATCCTTTTTCACAGTTTTACGAACGATGTCATATACGAAAATGAACAAAGCCGACTTCTAGCCTTGTTTGAACAAGCTTGTACCACAATGAAAGTGAACAGTTCAGTTCCGACGACGAGTACGGAAGAATATGGGGAACTTACCGAGAGGCTTACGTGTATTCACGAATAAGTTGGGGAAACACTATGACCTACCCTCCGAACAAAAGTTCGAAAACATATATACGAGATGTAAAGACCGTCCTTCTGTCGAAGACAAAAAAACAAGGCATAATTGCAATAAATGTAACAAGCCTATTTGTACGCAACGCATTATCCCAGAATGCCAAAGTTGCGTTGATCTCGATATTAACTTAGTACATAAGTAATAAACAAGCTTTGTTTTACATAATTCATAATTTGATGTTAACGTGTTAAAAACAACAATTTTGCTTTGTACCTAAATTGTTATTATTTTTTATTTTTGAATATATATTCTAAGTTAGGTTCTAACAAATTTAGAAAAATGTTTAGTTTTTTCAATTTTTGATGATTATATGCTCATTTTATAATAAATAAATGTTTTTTAATTTTTATAAATAACGTATATAACTACCTACTTCGCTAATATAGAAAACTAATATTGACATAAGATTGATTCAGTGCACAATAATGTATATGGGTATTATATACCCGGCCACAACGGCCGTGTTCTGTTTGGCCGCCACAATGACGCCGGGTTAAATAATGTTCACGATAATATTTACCGGCATCGTAAAGTTAACTTTTATTATTCCCCATATTAGTAGTCCCAATATAATTAATTAAATTGTCACGTCCCTTTTGGTAGTTTATTACTAATTACACGGTCGCGAGAGTAGCCAGGGGTAGAGAGAGCGAAGCGGCGGGTGGAGGAGGAGCATTAGCGGTTTTATTTCTCGCACTAGTCGATACTATTAATATTAGCATGTGCGTGACGCACGTGACGTGAAACCGTAAGTTTTTCCCCTACCAAAAATCGTTAAACGTGCTTAAAAAAGCTTTCACTTCAAAAATCAGTTTCGAAATTGTACCAAAACGTTATCATACAAAAAATAATAATTTCAGAAAATTGTTATTATGAACTATATGAACCGTTATTTTTTCCGAGTATAGTCTTTATATACCTCCATGATGTGTCCGAATTTCATGCTTTTACACGTCTGTTTTATAATCCGTTTAGGTTTATTTCCTTTTATCTCTTTAGATTCCGAATTATCTGAGCATTCGTATTCGAATCTTACAAAAATATACGAACGGTCCTCCAAGTCTGCGTAAAATATTAGAAGCTAGACAGCGTTTTGTGTCGAAAAAAATTAAGATTATTCTCTAAGTTTTAAAAATCATATTTCTCATAGCATCGTCACATTATAAAGAAGATAATAATTTTTTTTCTATTCCTTTTTATTCACCTAATTGACTGTTTATAACATGATCAACCAGAAGAGGGGATTGAAGAAAAACGGATGGGACATTATCGAACTGCAGAATGTACGCGCTCTAGTTACTGGTAAACTGGGGCTACACCGACACATTTTATCGACTTTCGACGTCAACAGCTCTTTAAATAACCTTAACATCGCGTCTTTTTTTAAAAGTTCTTTCATACAGACTTGCCACTAATCTCGTATTACGAGATCAATTCGTTAAGATAAATTCGTCGATTTTTTCATACTTATCCCTCCGGCTTCTTTTATGATATTTCCGAAGTTTTTGTTTACGTGTTTCTTAATCATTTATGATAAATCTATTGCAATTTCAGAAAGAAAAAAGAAATTTTTTCAAAATGTTAAGAGAGTTTTAAAAATTTTTTCGATAATTTATACAAATACAGTATAAAAAATAAATGCTAAAATAACAAACTAATACGTAAGTAACAAAATTAATATAAGAATATCAAACTTGTTATCTTAGGAACGTTTTCGGGCATAACCCATCTAGATGGGTTATGCCCGAAAACGTTCCTAAGATAACAAGTTTGATATTCTTATATTAATTTTGTTACTTACGTATTAGTTTGTTATTTTAGCATTTATTTTTTATACTATAGTTACTAACAAACAGGATGATAAAATATTCTTTAATTATACAAATACGTATTGTTGTTTTTTTTTTGCTTTTTTTGAGTTTAGTTTTTGCACTGATATTTTAATTACAACCGTTATGCCCAATATATGGTATTGTTTTCGTCAAAAGTACGTGTATAAATGTTTACGGGTAACTTTTCAATTACAATTGAACTAATAGACAAAATAATGAATTGTTCAGAGTTAATTAAATGCTACATTTAATATGTAATGACTTTGTCAAAAAATAACTCCTACCTCTACCTCGATAGTTTTTACCCTACGCATTCGCGTTATCGGCTTTATTTACTGCCCCTGTCATTTTGGAATTACGGTGAAATCCAGTATATATGTATACCTGAAGTACATCTTTTACGCACGTGTAGCCGCTACAGTCGAGCTAGAAAAATAATTTGATTAGAAACGAAGTGATTGGAGAGTACAGTTGTACGATAAGTTGGCACTAGTAAAATTGTTCGCGAAAAAATCTATGTCGAAAATAATAACAACAAACCGTTAAATTCTGTCCGATGTTTCTTATATTTTAAGCTTTTTTCTGTTTTCTTTTATGTAGAAAATGTCACATTTTGTATCTTGTAAAAACTTATTCGTGATTAAGATTTGCGAATATCTAGCAAAACTGTGTGGGTCTGTTGAAGCGGGAAAACTCGTTGGCGTAAAGTCGTTTCTCTTGATCTTTCTTTTCATTTTGGCGATGGACGTAACTTTTTTTGTTCCACATGATTTTCTCTTTTTTCTAAAAAGTCATGTGTACATTTGCAAATCTATATATAGATAGAGCATGTACGTGTATCGGTATATGATGTGGCACGCTTTCTCGGTTTTTATTTTGTGAGGGGGCTTAGTTCTCATCCACCCATATAGAAATTCCCAAAGTGTCTGAAGGATAAAACGTGAAACATCTAATGAATCACGCGAGAATATTTTGACATTTATCAAAATTTCACGGATAAAATGGTTTTGAAAATA
Source organism: Icerya purchasi (assembly GCA_039619475.1). Lineage (NCBI taxonomy): Eukaryota > Metazoa > Arthropoda > Insecta > Hemiptera > Monophlebidae > Icerya > Icerya purchasi. Next base: position 171,195,441 of record CM077116.1, on the reverse strand, counting down.
ATATTCTCTATTCTTAGTAAAAGTATATGTATATTAGTAAACATTTTTCCAAAAAATGTTACATGTTTCCCGATTATATCTCTGAATCGACGTTGGGGGCTTTAATGCGGTACATGTTTTATCTCGCCGTATATCCACCGAATTTCGAAAAAATTTATTAAAATTTTAATGATTTAATTTTTTCAGCTTTTATTAATTGCTTTTTTTCATTCATTATTTTATCAGTGGTAAGAAAAGAAAAAAAACAAAAAAGTGTAACTTTTTTATATCGGAAAAATAAATCGCTACAAATATATTTAATTAAATGCTTTTTTATTTACTTCTTTTTTTTTTTTTTAATTCTCCTCCTCGCCTTTTTTATATGCGCCGTTTGTAACTACTAAGGTCATTACAGCACATATATGGAGGTAACTTATATGTGTTCGGTCAAACCACTCGTTCTGACGAAGGCTATAACCCTTGTGACGTTAGTTGTAGAATTTGCCAGACAATCCTGTATATGGTGCGTCCGAAACGTAGCGAACTTTGGGCACGTGAGAAGAATGTGTGGAACTGTCGGTATACCAGCCTGGCCGCAGAAGAAGCACATAGTTGAAGGTGAAGAGATTTGCTGATTATATGACTGTGCGAGACAGTGACGTGATCGATTCGAAGCCGGCCAAGACTTTTAAAATCATGCCGGGATATTCCCTCCGGTGGCCACCATTGTTTGACTGCGAGCTTAATGTTTTTTAAGAACGTTGTCGTCGTAGCTGTCCATTCTGTTTTCCATTGGTTCTCGCACTTCTTTAGAAAAATATGCATCAAGGAGGATGGGTAGGTCCGAGTCCTCTGGCATTGGCGAGGACAACGCCGAGCGCGCTTCCACATCGACCCTCTCATTACCAGGTACCGCGATGTGTCCAGGGACCCATATGAACGTCACCCGACTGTTCGTTTGGTTTAACTGATTTAGAAGGTAGTGTATTTTCAATATTAGCGGGTTGCTGCAAATTTGAACTGTACAGCTTCAATTATTAAGGAATAATAATACCGATCTATTTTTTCAATTTTAGCTACTTAAAAAACCTTAAGCATAAAGATACTCAAGAAACATATATAAAAATAGTATATTGATGAAAAAATTGAAATAAAAAATACTATACCCATTGATAACAAAAATTAAGTTAACATCCCTATTCCTTTACTTGACAATTTCTCCTATCCTGACCTTTATTTAAATAGTCGGGGTTGTCCTTTTCCAAACATATTACTTCTCCACACGTCAACTCTTAAAAATTAAATTTTTCAAATCCCCTTCGGCAACAGATTGGAGCGGAGATTCATGTATCCTAATTACTGTTTAATTTTAGAATTCGTCCGTCGGTGAAGGCAAATCTCCCCCTATTCATCCCGCGCCATTAGTAAAAAGGTCACTAACCCGGTCGTACAGATTAAAGCGACTAATAAAACTATGTATTAAAACTGTTTCATTCAATTTATCTATTTCTATAGACAACACTGTCTCGGTAGAGAATATTAGTAAGACTACGACATGGACATTTCCATTAATTCTAATGATACTTTTCAAGCTAATATGCCACTGAATAACTCTGAGAGACAAATTGCGCTTTTAATCGAGAATTTGGAAAATAAAAACACGGCTCAGCTTCTTACGTCTTTAGTTAAAGTGTCGTTTAAAAAAGAAAGCGGTTCATCTGATTAAGTTTAACTTTTTCTCTACTTCTGCAGCAGTTCCTGGTTTCCGACAGCATCCGTAAAGAACTTAAAATACAATCGTTATTATTCCGTTTCAGCATAGTTTGTGATATTCCAACTGATTTGTGCATCGAGGAACTTCTCTTAAACTGCCGATCTCGAATATCCCTGAAGATTACAGAAACGTATTTCAGAAAATTCTCTCGCGTCGAGTCCTGTTATCGAAATTAAATTTTTAGGCTGAAAATCTGCCATCCTTTGTCGATTTCTGCGACGCCTATCGCGTCAAGGTTGAGCCGGTTATTCGAAGAGTTAAACTTTGCCTTAATTGTCTCCGATTTGGCCGTTATAGTTCTTCATGTTGGAGCAAACCTATTTGCTCCTTTTGTTCCGGTAGTCATTCTTCTGAATGCAGTATCCCAACGAAATAATCCGACCACTTTTTATTACGTTCATTGTGGCGAAAATCATTTTGCCCTTGACCTTTCCTGTTCGGTATTTAAGGATAAAGTAAAAAAAGACGTAAGATCATGAGTCTCCAAAATGGTTCATACTCGGAAGCTAAGAATATCATTCGAAGCTGGTCAGCCCGGATTTCATCTTTGCTGACATTTCTAACCTAAATAATTTCTCCGCTTTACCAAAATCTTCTGATATCACAAAAAAGAAACACACAATAACATGCATTATTCTAGTAACCCCTCCTTTACATATATTAGACCGTACCTTTCTAAAAACATAATTCCCAATCGAAACCACGAAATCCTTTTGAGAAATATTATTACAATTTAACCATTAATGACGGCTATAAAGGTCTCCGGTCAGGTCGTTCGAAAATTCCCTCTGAGATTTCACTTTATACTAAATCAATGAATATTGTGACGCACTCCTGCTGATCGTCAATAATTCTAAGTTTCCACTGACCTCATAACCCTTTCTTCAGAAAATTACTTTATAATTTTGTAATCTACTCTTAATAAGTTCGGAATCACTAATTTGGACGATAAAATATCAACTTTACGTCATGTTTTGCGGTCTTTAAGATTTTATTAGTCAACATTTTCTTTCAATTTCACTTTTATTTTTCTTTACATTAACGCGTATTGTTCTATTATTTCTTATGTATTTTCTCTCCTTTGCCTCGATATTCCTTTTCCGATGATATGTTTCGGATTTTTATCACTCTCAATTTTTCTACGTCATTCCTCGGCTTCTATTTTTATCCTCTAAGGATTCTTAAAAACGGGGTTATATGAATTCTCCGTATATGGCTATATTAACAGAGTTCGTCTCTTCAGTGCCAATAAAGGTTTTTACTTATTCTCTCAGCACTTCCCCTTGGTTTTGCGTGCCTCCTTAATTAGGTTGGTTGACAACATACATGGAACCAGACGCAATGAATTTTTTGAACGATGGATATTGCCACTCCCGATTAAACCTTATTCTGCGTCGTTTTCCTTATTTTACAATTATCTTTCTGTCATTTGGTTGCTTATTCTCTATAACGCATTCCGTCGGCGTTGCTTGCTGTCTTTGAGACTACCCCTACAAATCCACGAACACTTCTAAAGAACTATATGAACTTAGTAGAAGCGAACTGTCGCGTTAGAAATCATCCGTGACAATGTGCAACCTCTCTTCAAGAAACACATTCACAATGGTTCACAACAAGGCTAAATGAAGCAACATCAACACTCTTATAACCCCTGTGAATAATAAACATAACCAAGGCTAAAACCATAACTGATGGAATGCATATCAATAGTTCTAAAAACTTAAGGAAAAATCCAACTCCTTCAAAACAACATGTGGAATACACGGAGATGAAATCCGTTAAGAGCAACTTCCTCAATATAGGCTATCACCCAAATGTCATGGCCCGTGTGCAGATGACATATCGATAACACTCATCACTGTAAGTGATCAGTCTTCAGCCAAAAAACTAACGGCAGAGCACCTCCAAATTTTGTTTCACCTCCTTAGCTCCTTTCTACTCATGGCAGACTTTAATGCAAAGCGCATTCAATGTGGGGAAGTAACACTACAAACAAAGCAAACAAATCCCTTATACGGTTTCCAAAGCCCAAATACACACCTAACCTCGACCAACTTTAACCTGTATTCTAAACCTTCTCGTTTAAAAAGGGCCTACAAATTATAGAACCTTTTATAGTTTACCTAGAACTCAACTCTGAACCACAGCTCCATCGCTATACAACTTTTATGATCTTCCCCCACCAGTCCTACTTGTAATGAACAAAATTCAATAATAAATGCGTGTTTAAATCTGTACTTGGAAATTAATATGTTTTATCTGGAATTGTATTTATGTAAAGGTTCTTTCTCTTTTTGGGAAACATGTTTATCACCACCGTGCAACAAAAAATGATCTTTATGCTTCTCGTTTAGCTGAAGATTATCAATCTTTCTATAACTTATCTGATGTAACAAAAATTATCGTTCAACTAAACAGCATAGACAGCCATCATTTTGTTGAAGCGGCTGAGTTAATCACACGGTGATTTTATTAAAATTAATTTATTACTACAACAGCAAACTACAATAGTTGAGCAAGGATTTCAAATTTGAGTATAAATAACATTCCCGATAGCAAATATTAAAAATACAGTTCCCAGTCTTGCTTCCTGTTGCTCTTCCGCTTCACATGAACGGACTTAATCATTGCGTACTCGAACGGTTTTCAGTCTTGCTTCCTGTTACCGATGGCTTCGCTCGTGTATTAATGCAACTTTAAAATCCGTACTTGGAAATTAATAAAAAGTTTTTGCTTTATCTGGAATTATATTTATGTAAAGATTTTGTCTCTCTTTTGGGGGAAACGTATCTATCACCGTCCGAAAAAAAATGGTCTTCACGTTTCACGTGTAGTTAAAGATTATCGATTTTGGTCGATAACCTGTCTCTGCCGTGATCTAATAAAAAGTTTTGCTCAACTAAACAGCACACACAGTCATCACTTTGAAGGGGCCGAGTTATTCACACAGTAATCTCTCCCATAATTACTCGTTTAAGAGAACATCTTCTTCTGTCAGAACTTTCATTTGTTAAAATTAATTCATTACCACAACAGGAAACTACAGTAGTTCAGTAAGGATTTCAAATTTGAATATAAATAACATTGCCGGTAGCAAATATTAAAGATTCTGTTGCGGAATTTTTTATTTCTCTGTAAAAACTAATAGAAAAATAATTGTTTTTTTTTTTTTTTTTTAATCTCCGTGTTAGGTGCAGCAGCTAGGCTAGTAGCGCGACATGTTTAGATCATGATCATGTAGGTTTGATGAGTAATGTAAAAACAGGAGTAACAGAACGCGGCGTATTTACTTACGCTAGAAATTAATAGTTATCTAAAGTTTATTATTTATTATAGTAATCATTTCATTTAAATTTTTACGTATAATTTATATTTATCATATGGCGTAATGGTTTTATTTGAAATCGTATAAAAACTAATTTTTTTTTTTTTTTTATTCATCCCGTATGCACACTTCTGTATCACTGGTTGTATCTCAATTACTTAAAACCTCATATTTCGTGAAGGAGAAGGGGTGGGAAACTAAGCCGCACCTTAAAACCTTCGTTTGGACAACACGAATACACCGTGAAAATTTTAACATGATTCATCAGCCGGTACAGGAATGCATACAGGACAAACATATAAAAACATACAAACATACATGCGAACATACAAACATTAATTTTTAAATGTATACAGATTTACTCTTTTTTTTTTTTTTTTTTTTTAGATTTATGTAAATTATTTATAGAGTAGATTTGTTAATTTTCCTTATCAAAATTTAAATATCTATTTTCTTTTATATAAATTTTTTTTTCGAATTTTTTAAAAAAGCAGTCTTCTTAATTTCTTTTTATGTAGTAGTGCGTAAGATTGCACGCGAGTTCATTCCATTTCAATATTTTTCTCTCTTACAGAAGTCGCGGGGAAAAAATCAGGGTTCGCCACTGATACATATATATATATATATATATATGTAATATATACATTCGAATTTTATTTAATTTCGCTGTACTTGAAAGGCTATCGATATTCGAATGATTTTGTATTCAAGTGAAATGTAACCTGCTATATTTTCTGCTCTCTTCATGCTTATTATAATTAATGTTACCAAAAAAAACAAATACGAATTTCTTCATGATACAATAGCAACTTTCAGAAAATGTCCGTTGTCCTAAATTCAATTTTTAAAATAATTAAATACACGCTCGTAATACAGACCGCGACGATTAAATTAAAATTTTGAAGGACAAACGCAATATTCTTTTGTTCCGGCCAATTTAGCGTAGTACAAAACTTGCACACAACAACGCAAACGTTATGGTTAATGTAAGTTCTAAAAATATTCTCTTTCGAAGGGAAAATCTTGAAAACAACAAACAAATTAAACACGTTTCGTAATTATCGTAAATTAAAGATTTTTAATATTTCACCGAAGCGTGCGTACCGGCGGTGAAAAAAATAATTTGATAAACGGTATTCTCTGCAAAAATTCGAACAACAGGCGGAAGGGAGGGGTCAATAATTTAATTAATTCGCGACTTTTCGTTGGACAAATTCTGCGCATAACAGGAAACACGCATGAATTATACCTCGAAATAGCGAAATAACGTTTAATTGGTCGCGTTAAATATGCATAACGGAGAGAAAGTGTTTTGATTAATCATACGAGAAATAAAGGATGTGTCTTCTGCAGTTACATCGTACACAGTTTACGCTGCGACAGCCGCCTTTGCAAAAGACAGGATAGTCCGGCTATTTTTAGAATAAAGTATATGTGTAACTATTACAAATAGAACGGTCATCGTTTTTTCGTAGTATACTTACAAAGTCGGATCATCGTCATCCGTGCTAAGCACTTTCACCCTATCCCCTTTGTCCAAGTAAAATTCTGGTTTATCATCTTCCGAGTCATCGAAATAATCTTTTACGACGATAAATTCCTCTCCACTACCCTGGAAAAAAAACAAAAATTCCAATAAATATTTTACATTTACTACGGGTCTTTTATTTGTTTTACTCGTTCGTAAATACCAGTTAATAATGACGAAATGAGATAACAGTGTTCAAGAAAGGAGCAGCGTACAGATTATAATATCGGTCAGCATTCAATATTAAAATAATTCTGCGGTGGTAAAGCCGTTAATTTCAACTTCAAGTCAACTTGGAGTGAAATTTTCAGACGCGATAAGTAATTTTAAACGGCTCTTTTACGAATTTATGTAGCGATTCGATCTAATCGTTTTTCATTATCTTAGAAACGTTTAGAAACACGAAAAAGGTATATTAACTATAGATTGTGCGTAAGACTAGGCCCGTACCTAGAATTTTGGAGGGGAGGGAGGGGGTGAAAATTTTCTTCGCATATTTATTTTATAAATAACAATACATTTTTCACTAATATTCGTACTATTAATAATTTCCATCATTTCGATTTGTATATTAATAATTTACATAAATGAATTACCCCGTTTATGAACATTAATGAAAATTACACATATGTTATTCATTATACTCGTAATAATAAAAAGTTTTTCCTTAAGATATTAATGAAGTACCTAAAAATATGCAGCGTATTTTTTCTATTTTCTTTTAAAAGTAGGTAAAAACATCCTAAAAAAACTCATCAATATTTATTTTAAATTTGTGATTTTTTTCAGATTTCTGTGTATTCATAATAACTATTTCAGTTCTCATGGGGGGGGGGTTAACCCCTAATCCCCCGTGGACACGGCCTTGCGTAAGACTAATTTATATTCAGAATGTGACGCATCTCTGATTTGAAATACCGTACGTTTTATTTGTTCCCGATAGTTCTTAAGATAAATCACCGATTTTCAGAAACATACGTGAATATTAAATAATTTGTAATTTCGTACTGACCATGAGTTGCAAGTTCTTAAATATATCTTTTTAGGAAAATCGATAATATATATTATGTATCTTTATTGATGTTTTTTTTAGTTTCAACTGTATAACGTACCGCCTATATTCTAGACTCATTGGAAGTTACGATGAACGATACAGTCAAAATTCAAAACTGCCTGAAGGGATGCTTTGACAATAGACGGTGGAGTGAGGGATGGCTTGAGCACGAGAAGTATGCTGGTACAATTGGTGAGACCGTGAGCCTATACAGAGGACAGGAAAACGGAGGAAGAGCTTCCTTAAAGACGTAGTTGTGAGACAATGACATGCTTCCAAACCGCAGTCTCGATAGAATTTAGAATTCGTTATGTGAGATAGGAAGCGACGGTCATCACGGATCGGTACTAGATTTTACGCACCTCTAAATCAGGTCATTTGATCCGACTGCATCGGAAAAGTGCATTTCGGAGACTGATGTTTAATAATAAGGAAATTATAATTCCGCTAACTCGAATGTGTGCAATTTATAGTTTTAAAAAGTGAAATATAGAGTGTAACGATTAGAAATGTTTACACTGTTTTGCGAATGCAGTTGGAACGCCGCGAAAACATTTTTCAAAATCTTCCAAATAGAATTTTCGTATTCTTAATAGCAATATTGGAAAAAAATTAAAAATACCAATACAATATATTTCATTATTTACTATTACTTATTATTATTATTATTATTATTATTATTTTTAATGTGGAAATTTGAGAAATCGAATATAAAACAGAATTTTCTTTTATAAGTTTATCAAATCTAGTAGATTTTTTGTTTGTTTTTTATCGTTTGCTTAATTTAAAAAACGGAAAAACACTTAAATACCACAAGCGAGTTAAAACCTGTCACGATCTCTTTTAATTAAAAAAGGGCCGTCGCCATTACTGCGATACTAGCACAGCAATTTACCGAACTTTGTCACGTTCATACCCGATTGAGAGTGAATAATAACGAATTTTTTGAGGTGTACAATGCGCCCGTTCTTGAATAAATTCAGAATAAAGCAGATAACAACGGATATAATCTGCCGTTTATTACATCATCAGTTAAAATCATGTACGATTAATTGTTGATGAGACGATTAAACGTGCAATTCCGAATTATATGAAAATTTGAAATTGTTACGAACCCTAATTAGGATGAACTTTTTCTGTGAAACATTTTTGTTTCATTAAATTATCTCCCGTAGGACGACCAAGCTGAATTTTCGACAAGTAGTACCTTTACACTTTTTTTCCTTACGCCTAAGGTTTCGATGAAAATAATAACTGTATTCCTATTGGCAAATGGAAAATTTGTAGCGATTAATTTAAAAAGTATTTTCCTTAAAAAATGTGTTCTTAACCCGTCTCTCATTTAAAATAAGGAAAAAAAGTAGAAAAATAACGAATTTCTTACTTTACTTTTATTTTTACCCATTAACGTGCCATGTACTGCAACACTGGCCAAGGCGCACGGGTGGACATGAGGTTAGATGCTTTTATGGAGGTTACATTTGTTGAGAAACAAGAATAGAAGTTTCAGCGTTTGTTCATTGTCGTAGAGTAAATCAGAGAGCGCGGTGAGAAGACGTAATCGCCACCGGGTGCGAGAAAATTTCGAACTAAACAGGAGTCAATGGAAAATTTACGATAATTTATTTAAAAAAAAAAGAGGTCACTGTCGAATCTTTATTACCCATAATTCATTCCGAATAAATTCTCCAAACACTTTTTCAGATTTTTCTCCAACATGAAAAACAATAGCTGCGCAAAAAAAATTACATAATTCTTAAAAATATTTCAAAATGTGTTTTTTATCTTTCCCCTATACAATTGAACTTCGATGATAAAATCTCAACCACTAAATATTATTTTACTTCCACAGCAAGCCAGCTACTGTGGCGTAGTTGGTTAGGAGGAAGTGGTATTTCGTTTGGGTAGAACCGGCTTCGACTCCCTCTATTCAAAAATTATTTTTGCACTGAGTTAACCTCCATAGTTGACACACCCCCTAAAAAAATACTTCCACAGCAATACCCGCATAAAATTCGTTACCACCTTAATTTCCTATTATTATTATTATTATTAGTAGTAGTAGTAGTAGTAATAGTAGTAGTAAAATTCGATAAAATTTTTTATTATCTACACATAGCGAATGTACATGTACATACCAGTTCAAATGATATAAATCACGCGGGTACTTATGTATCTCCTCCAAATTCTCTTTAACTTCTCTCGGCTTTCCTGAAAGCGGTCATCCTGTTAATGCTAAACGTGTGACATGGCAATCACGACCGTTACGTCACAAATTTATTCTTCGTAATATATTATTTCTTATGCAAAGGCAAATGTTCTCAAAAAAGGACATTGCAACTGTCCACATAATTTTTTGAAAAAGAAACAAAAAAATAGAATATCGGAGCTACGCAAAATAGATTACAATTATGCATCGTCGACAAGAGTGCAATATTCTGATCGATCCAACTGGGCCAAAAAAAAAAAATAAAAAAACAAAACAATGAAGGATTCAAAAATATAATAATTTATTTTTGTTTAGGGTGACACGGCGATTTTTAGCGCAACATAATTTATTGTTTATTCCTAAATGTTAGATTTTTCCCGCTTGATCCGAAATATTGCGTGCAATAAAGCAGTTATATTTCCCCACAATTTATCAAAAAATACAGCATGTAACAATACTGGGTTTTTCGGTCCACTACCATATTACGAATCGAAGTAGGAAAAATTTTTTTTAACGAATTTCTTTGTTATTAATAAGAAATTAATTTTTCCTCTTCGACGAATTTTAGCGTTTTGGAAATTATATTTTTCACCATCGAAAACAAACTGAAACTAATTAGTTAAATACACGTACCGTAATTTCTGTTCTACATTCGATAAAGTGGAAGAATAATTTTCTTACAAACTGACTGAAATATACCTTTCTACGCTTTCCCATTTCAGCAGTGACATCATTAAAGGAAAAAACAGTACGTACGTTCTCGGGTAATATTTTCGGAATTCAATAAATTGCGATTAACTTTTACAGAAAAAAAGTAAGAACAAAATTCGCAAAAACATCAAAATTCACCGCCTAGTCTAAACAAACTATTCATTACGATCATTTCGCATGTATACTGCGGAGTTGCAGAATAAAAACATTTTTTCTCTTCGTCTTGTTCTTCTTCTTCGTTAGCCATTATCAGTCCACTGCTGGACCAAGGCCTCTCCCAATGTTTTTCAAACGCTGCGATCCTATGCTTCTTCTCGCCAGTTTGCTCTGAATTTTCGAATTTCATCTGCCCATCGTATTCTGGGCCGTGTCCTAAGGGTTTCCATGTTTTAATAATGTGTATTGCATCTGTCACTTTCGTTGTTTCTCGGATAAGCCTCTTCGTCCATTTGTCCTTCAGAGTAATCCCCAACATAATCCTTTCCATTTTCCGTTGATGAATTTTTATTTTTTGTTCCATTTTTTTTTTTGTTTTGTTAATACCCATGTTATATGTTAAAACCGCAGAACACACCGGTCAAACATTCTTTTTTTCAGACTTAGGAGTGTTGTAGTGTCTGTATATTCTTAAGTTTTGAGAACGACATCCATGTTAATTGTATTCTTCTGGATATTCCATCTTTTAAATCGTTTGTTCCATTAATCAATTGTCCTAAATAAATTAATTTATCTATCATTTCCAATTTCTATGTGTTTATATGTATGTCACTGTATTTATCCATTACAAATATTTAGTTTTATTTATATTTATTTTAAACCCTATTTCTGCACATTTACCGCTGACTGTCTGTATCGTTTCTTGTGTAATTCTTTCAAGCTATTTGCAAATAATAGTACAATGTCAGCTGCGTTAACTTTTTATTTCCGACCTGTATACCTGCATTTTTTCATATAATCATTTCGATACTGTCTTGAAGTGCGGCTGTGAACAATTTCGGGGACAGCGCATCTCCTTGGCTTATTTCTTTTTTTAGTCGAATGTTTTCTTTTTCATCGCCGATCGCAATCGTAACTGTCACCTTTTCACATATATATTTAATTATTCGTATGTACATATTAACTTTTATCCTTTCTAATGGCCGTATTGTTGCTTCGGTTTTCAGGCAGACAAACGCCTTTTCGAAATCCACGAAGGCCATGCACATTCCTATATTCTGTAATCGTTTGTTTTTTCGATTATTTGCCTAGCAGCGTGTATATGATCTATCGTACTGCTTCCTTTTCTAAATCCGGCCCCCGTTTGTCTGACTGGGTTACATCAAATTTTTCCGTTAACTGAATCGTAATTATTTTTGTAAACAACCAATAAATATTCGAGAGGAGGAGGCTAATTGTCCGATAATTCCGTATCTCTTCTTTATCACCTTTTTTTATATATTCTGCGCTGTTCCATTTTTCCCCGGGACTTTTCCTTCTTTTAAGCACTTGTTAAATAACGTGGCCAGGTAATCGTAGGCGATGGCACGATATTTATCCTCTTTTATACTCGAATCCTGAATCCTTTTATCTTAGTATCCAAACCCATCCTCCTCCGTACCCTTGGTACTATGACTTCCCTCATCTCTCGCGCTTTCTTATCTCTTCCATTTGCAGGCTTCGCCTAGATCATAGTCGTTTTCCGGCATCTTCTTTTCGCTTTCTCTTCTCCCTTTTGTTCCTTCCATCCGGATGATTCTGATCTAATCTGTGACACAAATCACATCTTCTTTGAATGCACGTCCGTATCTATAGAACGCTCTTACTTCTATAGTCAACTCCTGAAACTCGGTTTGCCTACTCCATACAGTGCTTCCTTTATTCTTTCACTTCCATCCCCGGTAATTATTCCTATTATAACGTCCTTCATAGCTTCTATTTCCAGTAATATTCGATTTTAATTCGTTTCTCCCTCTCTCTCATTAACACAATCTAATGCTGGGTAATGCCCTCGACTGGCGATCCCAAGAAAAAAAAAAACAAAACGCGGCCAGGTATTTACTTATTTTTTCTTCGCATAATTTAATGACTTCTATTAAAACTACATCTTCACCTGAGGCTTTGTTGTTCGTTTGCGCCTTTATTGTTCTTTCTACCTCATGTTCTCTGATTGGTACGATCAAATTATCGAAAGTGACTTCTTGTTCTTCCTCTATTTCCACCACATCATCATATAGCTTTTTTTTCTTCTTTTTTTTTTATATAGAAGTCTCCAAACTCTTAATACTAAACTAAAAATTGACTAAATGTCGACATTTAGCTTTTTCTGCCGGCAGGTTCCACAAGGACTCTATGAGTGCATTCGTTTGCAATGTGATTCATCGTATGAGAATTATTGCACAGTCGTTTTGTTATTAGTGGTATAATTAGGAAAAATCGTGAAAATATTACTTTGAAGCTGCCTACAGATGGGGTTGTAGTCGATATTTTTGCTTCAAGTAGATCACCGATTAGCTGATGCAATTTCGTTAACTTCGGAGAAACGCGACAAGGTATGTTCCACGATATTTCTTGATATCACACAGGCATTCGATAAGGCATCCTGGATTGTTGTGTATAAATTGCGACAAATTCTTAACGAGGGTATTTATCTATTGCTTAAATCGTACTTGTCCGAACGCTCGTTTGTTGTTAGAATAAATGATTCATTTTCCGAAATACACTCAATCAGGTCGTCGGTACCTCAAAGCAGTTTGCTAGGACCTTTATTGCATTCCGTCTATATCGCGGACATACCAATTTCTAAGCTAACGTTACTAGCTACATTCGCTGATGACATAACTCGCGTCTAATACGAATGTTATGTATGCAAATGCTGCTGTTCAAAATCACTTTAATCGACTAGAGAAATGAGCATGCCTTTGGTGCATATCGCTCAACACAACTAAATGTCGTCGCATTCTATTCACAAACAAACGAGTAAAGTGTCCGAACTTGACATTTGATAATACGCAAATTCCACAAGTAGACTCCGTGCGCTGCCTTGAAATACATATAAATAAGCGATTAACGTGGCGTGATCATATGGAAAATACAAGAAGATCTATAATAACTAGGGGGCTAGACTGATATGGCCGTTGCTAGGACGAAAATCAGTTCTAAACCTGATCGTAAAACGAAATGTTTATTTATCGGTTATCGCTCCCCAGTATGGAGATATGGATTAGAGCTATGTGGAACAGCGTGTCGAAGTAACCTTCTCCGAATACATCAACAACAGTCCAAGATTCTACGTACAATGGTATCTGCGCCTTATCGGACTTGAATGTTTTCCATATGTGAAGGATGTTCATGCGGAACAATACAAAAAGTTCTTCGAGAAACTTCAGTTTAGCTGAAATCTATTTATATACCGAATGTTCACTACTGATCTTCCAGCCAGATCTAGCAGGCGACTGAAAAGAAAAAAAGTGGGGCCGCGATGCACTTCCGATTACTTAAGTGCTATTGTACTGTTCTCAGGGACTCTACGTGTAATCGTTATGCACTATGAAAAAAATAAAAAATAAAAATAAAAAAAAGATAAATCACTTTCTTTTTGAAGACCTGAATCAGGCATTTCGTTGGAACCGTCAGGTTAATATTCGTTTCTATTTTTCTTTTGTTATTCATTTCACTTTTCCCCAATCACCTCCTTCCTTTTCTCCTTTTCTCATATCACCATTGTTTGTCGCAGGCTGAATGAAAAAAAAAAAAAAAAACAAAAAAAAACATAAAATCTGTTCCCTTATACATAGGTTTTTTCGGTTTCACTTTAAGTATACCGATCCTATCCTAAGGAGTTTTACGCAGTCAGAAGGCCGGAAAAAAAAAACAATTTACTTTTTATTTCATTTTCGTAGTGTACATAAATTTTTAAGTATGTACACAGAGAATTACATGACATTCCGACAAATATTCTTGAAATTACGCACACATTTGCAAAGATACCTTGAAACGTTTCCGAAGTTGGCGAGGATATCGAGCGGGGTAGTTGCTCACGAAAACGCCGTTAATAGTCAGCATGCAACATACGTGAAAGTCAAGCCGTGAAGTCGTTTGTTCGTTTTTACTGTCTGCTGTGATTTTTCGGTAAAAACAAGAACAAACCTGAGTTTAGTACAGAAAAGAAAACATCTTCCGAGGTGCAAAAGATGAGACTAAAAAAAAAAAAAGAAAAAATGTGTTTAATCCGAAAACAGCCGAGACAGGCAAAAGTAGTTTTAGTGTCTCCGCGAAAAAATTAAAAATGCAAGAAGGGGGCTTTGTTCGGTGCGATTCGTCGGTTGAATACAGAATTTTGTACTTTATTACAATGCTCGCAGCAATTTCCGAATACAATGTAAAGTCTGGGACAGAAAGATGAAGTCTGAAAATGCTTGTGAACGAGGAATTGGTTTTAAAATTGTTCTGTTGCGTAATCAGTGTACAGATTATCGTAGAATCAATTTTGGCCCGTTTGCCGGACCTGTTATGCGATAAATAGATAGTTTTTATGAGAGTTCGCCGATTAGGATTGAACGGTGCAATAACATTCTACGGATTAATGGATGTGACAGTTTCTATAGAACGCGGAATACGTATGATTTGATTATAAATAGTATACGTATGTGTATTTCTGAGACACAGCCACCGAGAAACTTTTCAAACAAGTCTGTACTGAACGGAAATTCCTTCTAAACATCAAGGCGTTGGAACATGGCAATATTTGGCGTAGAGCATTATTGATCGGATAATATTCCGGAAAAATTATGACTATTCTGGTGAAAAATCCCTATTGCAAACTGGAATAAGGAAACGAATACTGAAGAATTTAATGATTTTCGTACGGAAATCATCAAAATGTGATTTCTGTGCAAATCATACCGGCTCTTAATGGAAGTCGATGCAGTAATAGTCGAAATGTTCAAGCAATCAATGGATAAATTTAGAGCGCAGTACAGAAATTACATCGGCGGCGACGGTGAACCCCAAAACATGTGCTTGGGGATTTTGAAGGCTGCCCCTTACATCGCGATAAGAAACTATAATAAAGAATGTATGGCACTACGCGACTCTGATTATTACAATTAAACTATATTAATAAATCATCAACAGAGTCACACTGTACAATATGCGGTTGTTCATTATTATTTATTCATACTAGCCGCATTTCTTTCGTCTGTTAGTAGGTATATACATATATATATATATATATATATTTATATAGGTATATATATATATATATATATATGTATATATGTAGGTATATATATATATAAATACATATATAAATATATGTATATATAAAAAGAAAAATTAGATTATGTGCAATTTATATTATTATGTCAATTCTTCCAATACGATTTTATTTTCAAGTTCTGATAATTCATTTTCTTGCACAAAGTATAAATACGTTTAGTTGTCACACTGCAGATTCCGTGATCACACGTTTGCGCATTATTTAACACAAACTGATTTTAGTAATGAAGATTTTTTCTTTAAAATTACGATTTTGGTTTCTTTCAAGTTCACACTTGTACATCGCGTTTCTCTTTATTAATTTCGAAAACATTGAAGCATATCCATTTATATGCTATTCGAATTTTATATTTTTAAATTATTCAACTTTATCGATTGAACAGCAGACACGATATACAGATATGCTATATTATTAAATTTATCGCATAAAACTGTGATGAGAACTACTGCGGTTTTGATTTTGATAAAATTCTTTTCCAAGAGCGCTTTCATAAAAAAAAAAAATAAAAGCTCTTTTACGAATTAATTAAATAATTAATATTTTGTAATTCGCTTTGTGTAGAATTATCGTAACGTCGTATTTAGCAAAAATACGGAAGAACATTCCCCCGATATTAAATTCGAAATTTTAAGTTACTGAAAAACAATTCACAAATGCGGTACACAGGCCATGCCGATTGAATTTATTTAGCGGATCGCATAAACAAAACTTAAAATAATAATAATAACCGGGAACAAACAAAACTTAAAATTATAATAACCGGGAACAAACAAAACTGAATAATTGACAAGAGGAAATTTAAGATTTAGGAGCTACCAATAAAAGTACAGTTCGAGATAGGGAAAACAACATTGGAATAGAGAATGCGATTGCATATTGCGAACACAACTGGCGAGCTGTAATAAGAAGAAGAAACAAGAAGGCTATGATTAAAACGGATACGAATTGTGGAAAAAAAAGTAGAACGATTAGGATGGCGGAAAAAACAAAATATTCAGAGCGAAATTGTAATTTCGACACCTTTGTATCTCTCTTAATATCATTGAGATAAAAATAATAGAAGACGAAGGAAACAAAGAATTTAAAATAGGACCAGGAAGAGATATTTTGAGAAGGAAGACAACAGAACTTCGGAGAGCGTAATAGAAAATCCGAAAAGCCAAAGGAAAAAAAGAGTTTATTTCGTTTAGAGAAAATGTTGAGAGTCCCCGGATTATTTTTCTTTTTTTGACTTTGTATACAAAATTACTACTTAAAAATGTACGAAAATAGCGTAACGGACTTGAACGAAAAAGATATGTATATCTGTCGGTGCTGTAATAACCGTTACTTTTTAGCAACACGATTATTGGTTTTAATGATGATAATCAATCATCTCGTAATAAGAACTGCAATGATGAAAATCTTTTCACCGTCTAATAATGATGATTGTCACAAATTTTAATTTTACTGCTTTGGCTACAATTCTTAACACTTTCCATCCACGCAGCGTATTTAAAAGTTATTTTAATTTCGATACTCATCTTCATCTCGGTTTGCTGTTTCTAATAAGATTATAGCGTTCGTTTTCATTTTAACGGCCTTATTCAACTTTTTTGTTCGAAAATGCACTACTTAAAATTACCCCTCGTTTTTCTGCTTATTTCCCATCCTTCAAATTCGATAAATATTAAATTAGTAATAAAAAGCTTGTATTAAAACTAACTTAAACTTTAGCTCGCTGCGATAGTAGAAATAGCGAATGTAATGAGACCATTATTATTGCTTAAAATAACTATAACACTTTCTAAATAGCGAACGACATTAATGAAAAAAAGTAACATCTACGACTGGTCTCTCGCACGAGGGAAAAAAAATATAGCGAACCAGAAAAGGATAAACGCTAGCAATCTACAAAAATTATGCATATATCTTTTTCGCTACTTCAACATAAACTCATATATACGCCTAACAATGTTATGAAGATATTTATAATAAAAATAATCAGGTTAGTATCATTAACAAAGTAAGTGGGAAATTGTTTTTGTTAAGTACTCAAATATAAACCAGCGACTGACTTTCATAACTTTTTTATTAATTTATAGAGTGCGTCTTTTTGAAAGTTTTAATTCTAGACCATTAAAATACATATGTGTACATACATATATATATATATATATATATATATATATATATATATATATATGTTTTTTTTGTATATTCGCCGTTTTCACATTTAGTCAAAACGAGTACATAAAATTCGTCTAAATCTGTCTTATTCGATTAAAATAAAAATTTTACACTAGATCTTATTTCCTATTGCTTAGGGGTTGCTACATATACAATGTTTAAATTACGCTCGAAGTAAATCATTTTAAGAAAATACAATTAGTATAAAAAGAGACAACAATTAAAAAATATGGATAAGATAAATATTTAAAATATAATCGATGTAAAAATATAAACATTTTTTTTTTTTTTTTTTTTATTTAAATAAGTTGTGGGTCTCACAGGGCAAATATGCCCGTTGTGTGAGCGCCCGACACTCTTATTAACGTTTATTCAAAAAATATATAAAATACAAAAATTATAAATTATCTTAACGTAACATGCCCCGTAATACGTATCTGTGCATTATCACATGCCGACAGTTCAATATTTAAAAAAGGAAAACATAATCTTCTTTGCGACTCAATGTCCGGGAAAGACACTAGGAAGCCAAGAACAAAAACGTATAAAGAAAGGAGCATTAAAAGGTAGAGAAATTCAGGACGTAGCTTGTTGTTCAATCTTTGCACCATTCCTTTAACCAATTTTCCACCTCCTTTTTCCACGCACCAATTTTTTTTCCTCTAATATATGGTTCGAGATTGTACTTATTAATTTAATTAAAACCGAATCATCCGTATTATCAATTCACAGATTTACCCCACGAGGATAGATGTAGTATGTATATTACTTTGGTTTCTTGTCAATCGAGTTCTTTGCCTAGATGGTAATTTTATATTATTTACGTTAAATTCAAGTAGTCTGTAATAGTAATAGTACACATTTTGAAAGACATTTCATTGTTTTCCTTCCGCCATGTTGATCCAGGGACGTTTTGCTTCCAATGAGGGAGTATGAGTTTCTTCAAACACCTCTTCTGTATTTTACTTATTTTATTTATTTCAGTTTTCTTAACCTCGCCCCATATTTGAATTCCATATAAAATTCTAGACATTATTATTAAATTATAGTATATACGTAGTGTTCGATATGATAGTACCTGCTTTATTTTAATATAAAGCTGAAATTGTCCGTCTTATTTTTGAGTTTAAACTTAGAATGTGTTTTTTCCAATTCAGGGATTTATACACATTAAGCTCAAATAATGCTGTATTATTAATTAGAAATTAAGTGAATTAAGTAGTTCTGAATGAATTTTAAGTGACACTAATCGTGAGGCAACAAATAAAAACGAAACGAAAGTGCTTTGCAAATATAACAAAGATTAAAGCGACCATTAAATTTAAGTGAAACAATAATAATAATACAGGGTCATAATGAAACACTGAAAACGGTTATCAATAATTAAACTATAATACTAAAACGTAAAAAAAAGGAGGTTTCCTTAGAGACATTTTTATTCATACAACACAGACGCAATATGTGGAAATATTGATTGAAAGAAAAACAAGCTAGACGAAAAAATATTATGAAAAAAATAAATAAAAACAAATCTGAAACCGCTGCAGCATCATTTACAAGCTCATTACTGACGGAAATATTACGTCTTAACATTATAAATTTTCACCATCTGGACTGACTGCAATAATAATAATATCCCTTGTTTATTAGAAAAACTGCACGGCCAATAGTGATACCATATAAGAGTCTATCGATAAATATCAATGAGTACCGACTGAGGAGCCATCAGGTGATAAGGTTTAAAAATAAAGTCACCTTAAAGATAATAAAAATACAGGCAAACTGTGAATACCAAAAGTTTTAAAATTTAAAGAAAAAATGTTTAAATTAAAGAGGCGATGGACGCGTAAGGATTAAAATATTATCAATGGTAGTTTTCAAAAATGCAGATTTGAATAAAGATAACGAATTTGAAACCCACATAGACCAATTTGCAAGCTCATCACCCACACGTAAATATTACGTTTAAACATTTTACTTTTTAACTGATGTGCAACTTTATAGAGTTCAGAGGGTAGCACCACCACATTTGGTTATCTATATTATTATATCATTCAATAAAATCTAAAAATTGCCAAATAAAATTGTTAAAACTCTAGGAATTTATTTAAAATCACTAAAAACTAATTATCTGGTAAAAGGCAATATATTTTAGAGTATTATACTTAAAAGGGAAACATTAATACCCGCCAAACTCAAATTGTAATGGTAATTAAAAAAACCACCTGATGTTTTCAATTCTTGGCTTATAGAAAAATAATTATTGTATTGTTGAACCCATTTAATATAGTTTCCAATTTGCTGCTTCAGCTGTAACTGAAGCGTTAATATTGTTTAAGAATAATCATAATATCCCAATATATGTATTAATGATAATGTCATTCTTAGCCCGAACTCTACTACTCTTTCTGACACAAAAGTTTATCTCAAAATGTGACATTACATAAAGATTTATTTTTTTTTTTTATCGTGCAGTCGGAAAAAATGACGCTGTGGATTTTCCTCGTGCGGGGCACGAAGGGTCGAGTTGTATATATATATATATATATATATATATATATATATATATATTAATTACAACGTAATTCTCAGGCTACCCCCCATTCGAAAAAATGTCTATATTTTATGTAACGCAAAATGTCCCAATTTTATGTAACGTTTGTTATATTTTATAGGATTTTTGTTATTGTTAATTAAAAAATGTCACAATTTTATGTAATGAAAGTTAAATGTTTGAATAGGATTTTTGTGGTTATGCTTTTTTTTTTTTTTATGTTGATGCCAGTAAGAATTACGTTGTAAATTTTGATCATTTTATACAAAGTATAGAAGAAAAAGAGACATAAATGAAAGCAAGAGGGGTCAAGGGGCACAGCCACTTGCAAGACCAAAATGGCCGAGTTTATATATATGTATATTACTCTGAAATATATAATTTTGTATCAAATATTTTTTATTTTTTAGTGAATTTTTATTAAATTCGTGAAATAAATCTTAAAATCCGGTATTTTGTTTTTAACAATTTTAAAAGTTATTTCCATTCGTTTTCACTAATTTTTATAATATTGAACTAATTAAAATTTATTTTTTAGTTTTTTTCGATATTATTGTTATTTTAGATATCTAGTCGACTTTTATTATCAAATTCTACCATTGTTTGTTTATATGTTTTAGCTTTAAACCGTAGCTACTATGAATAATATGGGGGTAACGTCATCGAAATACGTCGGTGAATTATTTTATGTAACTGAGTAACTATTTTCCCATGTCTTGCGAATTCAAATTCATTTAATAATATAGCAATTAGTATGCAACATGGTTAAATATAATTCGATTGAAAATGTAAAAAAAACATTTTTGCTCCGATTAAAAAATTAGTATTCATCGTAAGAATTTCTTCGTACTGAAACATTTTATATAAATAATATAGAATACTCAGGGCAGCAGCTAAAATCCATGGAGGACAGAAAGATTCATGAATAAAATCGTCGACTGCTTTTAAAAGAAATATCACTGTTTTATAAAGAAGGAACAGATAATTGAATATCTAACGTTTTTTCCATTTACATAATGAGAAATACGGCAATTTATATGCTGTTATATTTTTTTTTATTTTCCTTGGGCAGGTCTACTACGGATCTTAGACCAGAATCGACACGAAGGAGAATAATCAATTAGACACGGACTCGGTCAGATTTCGATAAAATAAAAGAACTAAGAATCGGGACAATAGAGATAACGAGAAGACGTAATAGGTATAAAAAGGATGTGAGAGCATCAGAATACAGAGCGGGGTATATTTACTTAAAAGGGACGGACATTCGAAGAAGATATAGTTAAGATCACAGACGGCTTTGTCGTTAATTGTAGAGGATAATTTCGGTAAAGTGCGAAAATAAAACGAGAAAACACGTCCTGGAAGGAGAGTAAGATTAAGACATAAACGATTAATAGAGACGATAGCGGAACGGCGAAGCGAAGCAAAAACGTATTAGCTAGAATGAGGATAAGGAAAGTTGGTTGAAAAGGAAGAGGCGCAAATATCTAATTAGAATCTAGTACGAAACTTTTTACATAGTGGAAGTATAAGCGAGAATTTTAATGAAACAAAAACGAGAAAACGCAACAATCTGAGCCAAGGGATCTACCATTTCATTATCCTCTATCCTCATATAGCTAAAGGGACCCAGAGAAATTCGAAGCGGATAGAATCAAGTGAGATGAAGCGAGCGGAGAGTGCGAATGAGAGAGCGAATACGGAGGACAAAAATATTGAAAGAGTAAGAGGGGAAACGTGAGAAAATAATTTTAAAAGCACGCATGGAGTCAAGGGTAATGGAATATTTGGAAGAGCTCGGCGGTAAGGATAGTGCAGAAAGAATAGAGACGAAAAAACACAGAAATTCATATGCGAAAGGATAAAAAAAAAGCCTCAACTCCATTAGATTTGAACCATCCACCAAAATGGTCTTGTAAGAAGGAAATCGGGAGTTGATAAAACTACGGAACTCTTACATAACCGTTGCATTGAGAAGGGATTTAAAGGAAAGAAAAGAAAGAAATACATTGGGAGGATTGAAAAGATCTGCAAAATTGAAGAAAAATTAGGGAAGATTACTATAAGAAATTGTATAGGATGAAAAATAATTCAGCCGCAAAGCAATGAGTTTTGTTTAATAATGCTACACATAAAGCCAAAAAAAAAACAAAAAATCTCAAAAGTGATTAATGGTCGATACATAGCGCGCAATATGTTTTAAGTGAAATGTTTTTGTGCGGTGTATCGTTTTAGACTCGTTTTTTAGAAATGTTAACTTTATCTTTTTTAAGACCCTCACCGTCACGATCAATCTACATATAATAATTTTATTGCGCAGATTTTAACTTTTGTTGCCTTGTTTTAGTTCGGATTTTCTACTAACAAATTCTGATGTAACGACGGTAGACTAATTGTGCACCACCCTCTTTTTCTTTGAGAACTTTAGTCTTTGATTTTTATATACGTCACTTGTTGAATGAAGCGCGCAGTATAAATTCTCGCGTAGATTTGATTTCCTTTATTCCGTAGTCTTCTTCAAATAGTAACATAACCCGTTTGCTCGTGCATACAGGTAAAAATTATGATAAGCGATGATATAACTCCATGACTCTAATCGGAAGAAAAATGAAAAAACAAAAACTTCGGTAAGTTCAAAACTGTTGCTTTGATTCAGTTTTTTTTTTTTTTTTTTTATCGTGGCCTCACTTTTATAAAATATAAAAATCTTTGAAAACCAAACTAGCAGTGTAAAGAATTTTAACATGGATACGTCTTATGGTTGAGCTCAACCGAAAATTTTATCTGTTAGGAAGATATACCGCGAAATTTTATAACGATTTACTAAGAAGTATGACTTAAATTTTTACAATTGTACTTATACTGACACACCATAGTGTAAACATTTCATTCACTTTGTGGTCGTCAAATATAATTATAATTACTATAAGAATGTTAATTTCTGATGCGTAATCTTACTTCAATGGAATTCGTCAACCACTTACTTGTCAAAATAAGGCTCATAATTTTTTGCTACTACGTGCAGTCTATACATGACTTTAAAAAAAATGTTAAACTTCGAAATGAAGGCTTCTAAGCTACTTTTTTTTTTTAAACTACTATTCGGAATTTTATGACTACAAAAACTATCCGGTTTTGTTAAGTTTAATTTAGCATCGGCGTTATTTTCGAAAAATATTTATAAACTGCGATTAATACATGCTCTAACCTCGGTTTATATGCCTCCTGAGTTTATATGTATTGTTCCTAAAATATGTTTTACTTTAGGGAAGACGAAAAAACCTCTTCCGGAAGATTCTGCGTTTCCATTATTTTTCTAAGCCGGCAATGAGCAATCTTAATTTCTAGAATTTTAGAATATACAAATTTACCAACGCAGAAAAAAAAAAAATACACCGAAATGGTGTACACACTTAGCCTAATTTCTTCCTGAAATTTGCACCTTTTGTCGCTAACTTTTTTTGTTAATCACCTATGCGCGTATCGGAGAATTACACGAGTTTAAAGACCCGTTCAGTAAAACGACTTGCTGCTTTTTAAAAATATATCCGTAAACTTAATTAGTTATATTTCAGAAGGAAAAGTAGAGACGGTGTCAGACAAGCATTTAAAAGAACAATAAACTCTGCAATGGTAAAACTCGCCAAGTTAAGTTTACCTTGTTTTTTTTCTTCTCTCTATTCATTATTCATGTTATTTGGCAAAGTAATAACAGATTTTCATCTCCTTAAGTGATTCATTATTACTAATAAGAACTACGTTGTATACCAAGATTAAATATGTGCGTATGAGTGTGTGCGTGGGGCTTCACATTACGTATATGTGAACAAAACTCAAACCCTCCTCGGAACGAAATGATTATTTAAAACATAGTTCATTGCTATTATAAAGTCGCATAAAACTGGCTTCAAATTCTCGGAATTTTACGCGTTTGAAATGATGAACTGAAAAATTGTTAAATAAATCAAAAACATGAGTGAAAAATCTTTCTAGAAATATTAGTAATTTGAAAATACACAAAAAAAGCTGATTGCATGAATAAGGCTTCGTACATACACACGCGCGCACACACACATATATATATATATATATATATTAATTGCAACGTAATTCTTAGGCTACCCCCCATTCGAAAAAATGTCCCAAAAAAATGTCCCCAAAAATGTCCCAATTTTATGTAACGTTTGTTATATTTTATAGGATTTTTATTATTGTTATTTAAAAAATGTCACAATTTTATGCAATGAAATATGTAATGAAAAATGTAATGAAAATATCTTAATTTTATATAATGGAAGTTAAATGTTAGGATAGGATTTTTGTGATTATGTTTTGTTTTTCTTTTTGTGTTGATGCCAGTAAGAATTACGTTGTAAATTTTGATCATTTTATACAAAGTATAGAAGAGAAAGAGACAGAAATGAAAGCAAGAGGGGTCAAGGGGCACAGCCCCTTGCGAGGCCAAAATGCCGAGTTTATATATATATATATATATTCTTTTTTAAAAAATATCCGCATTTTCTCACACCGCAATATTACGGAAAACATGTTGGTAATTTTATACCCATTCCAGTAGTTTGCAATGATTTACAGTTGAAATATTTTGAAATAAAATTGTTTTTTTTGTTTTGTTTTTTTTTTGGCTCAGCTTTCGCCTTTTGGCCAGTTTATTAAAGTTGTTTTCAGAAATATTAAGTTAGTCAAACTGGGAAACAGATATTTAAAATTTATGAAGGATTTAAAAAGCGCTATTAAAAATACTTCGGATCTGCAGGTTTTTCATTGTGAAAAAGACACACACTGTTTTTCGCTTTTCACGTTAATATCCTTATCGGCAATGTCAGCTTAAGGTAGTTTACTCGCAGTGGCTTTTTATTCCGGTGGAATTCAAATTTGAAATCTCTTGCCGCACACATTAAAATTGCAAATATTATCACATTTTACACGTTTATACGAATTTTGCGAATATTTCGATACATTCGATGTGGTGTAAAGAAATCCTCAGAAAAAAAAAAAAAAAAAAATGAACTGTCGTTTAAAAGGTTTTACTTTATAAGGGCGATTTCTGGCTGCAAAAGATTTAGATTATGAAAAATCCCAGTAATAGCTGCGCGATAGGGATATACGTGAAAAACCAAAATAAACGTACAATTTATCGACCAGTTCGGAAATTTTTATACATCGAGAATCACACGCGCTGAATAAGAAGATTTTAGCGAGATTTCGGACATAGTTTTGTGGCGGGACGTTCCTAAAAACATGTTTAATCACTTTTTTTTTTCGAAGGTCTCTTCAAAGCTGTGTAAACGTTTCAACATACGCAGGGTGTAAATTTAATGGAAATACGCGATTTTGGCACAATAAAAGAAAACTTGTAGTAATACGGAATAGCCCCCGCCCCGGATAGCGATTTCGAGAATACAAAATCGAAATCAAAATACGGAGATACATTTTATTGGCACGGACCGAATGAAAGCGAAATGAAAACAATGTAAGTTTTTCGGCGGTGAAATTTGCCCACATTCTCGGTCGAGTTACGATGAAATTTATGCGCGCTCAGTCGACGGCCGTAGTGGCAAAACAACATTTTTAGCTTTCGAAAAATTCTGCTAAGGAACACAGAAAGTGTAATAACTGCAGTTTAAAATCGAAATAAATCACTCTGCAACGATGCGATAATTCGCCGTTTCCCGTTCACAGTTCGCTGCCATATTCTAAAAGAGACAAAAAGGAAAACACACTTAATAATTTACTCCGCTTCCGACAAATACGAAAAAGAATCAAGAATGCCGCACCACTAATACGATTATTCGCTAAAGTTTCTTACTTAAATAGAGCGGAACGAATTTTCATTATTAATGTCCGTTAAAAATACTCCACTAATATACTTATTAAACCGGAATTCGCTACTGTGCAATTTTAAATTGTGCCAATGTACGTCAGAAATGCATCACATTCCACTGTTCAAAAACAAATTAAAAACCGGCGTTGCACTGGAGTTCGAAACAATCCTTTTATATGTGCGCAGCAATCTAGTTCCTGCATAAGAGACAACATTACAAGTACCGAAGAGAACCTTAATTAGGGATCAACTTTTTTAATGAATTATTCGATCCGTTTAGTATATTAAGATTACTGTGCGTAAAACGACAAATTAGTTGTTTTTTTTTGTTTGTATATTTTTTCTGTTTTCACATCTACATATATGTCTCTCGATCGCCTTTTTTTTTTTTTTTTGCGAAAGAACTACTGAATCGAACAATCGTCTAAAATGTAGCCAGTAAGGAGCAGTTTAATTCGGAAAGTATCATTAAATTTGTGGGGTTCTCTTAATAAAATAAAGCGGTATTGAATTTTTGGAAGTTATAAAAAAAAAAATCTTATAATAATTAAAAAGGAAACGGCATTTTACAAAATTAGGTTTTTATGTGTATTTTAAAATATTTATTAGTGCGTAACAACTATGATTAAAGAGAAATATTTGAAGAAAATTTTTTTTTTTTTGTAAACTATTTCAAGAAATACTATATGGCATAATTAAAAATAATACCCTTGTTTTATTAATATTCAATGCGGATACTTTAAAGACGAACAGAATGCGCTGCTTCCTGATCGCATCTAATAAAAACTGCACAAATTTAACGATACTTTCCGACTTAAACTGCTCCTCATCGGGTTCATTTTAGATGCTTTTATTTTCGACCAAATCGATCTGAACCAAGTTGTGGTCAGGCAACATCCAGCGGTGTCCGGGGAGACCTTAGATTAATTTTTATATTTCGGAGTAACGAGGTAAATTTTTATTATAACCACGCTTCATATCGAATTAGATTGTTGTAAACATACAGACGAAAAAAAAAAAAAAAAAGATTCTTTTAAAAATAATTAGAAAATAACTCTGTATAAGTACTCGAAGGTAAAAAAACACTAAGATAAATGATTATTCTGAATACAAAAAATATTACTTTTTTTCGATTTGTCCCCGCTTCTCTATCGGGGCTCAAATTATTTTTCGATTTTCGCTGTAACAACAAAAGAGGAAAAAATAACGCACAACAGAGAATAGACTTCGTTATAATTTAAATTTATTTAATTGTAAAAACTTTCGCCATATATGTACAATGCTGCAATAAAGAGCCAGTAATGCGGACGTAATATTAATAAGCATAAGGTTGCAGCGTTATCTGCTTAAATATATTTCAGTTGCTAAACAGGCGTCTTCGAAAAATTAAGTTAGTGCCAGAGGAAGAATGAAAAGAAAACCAGATATAACGTCAATGAAGTGCTTGATAGTTTTTAGAGAAAAAGAAAGTGGCGGGGCATTTGAGAAGAATGGAGTAAAGATAAGGGCATAAGGAACACAGGTAGGAGAGAGTTATTTTGATGGATTGAACGATTTAAATAAGCGAAATTGAAAGGAAATCAGAACGGAATATTTTTCTTACTCCAAACGTAAATATACACGACTTTATTTATTTATTTTTATAGGAATCTGGGTACCCCGGGCATAACTACCTGGGTTATTGCAGAGCGTTTAGAAACCAGTAAAAGTTACAGTAGGCAATTTATAGTCTCCATTGTATGTTATAAAAAATTTAAGAAGTCAGAGCATTAGCTGATTTTCTGCAGTTGGCGAGCCTATTTTACCGACAACGGTGAACAGGAAGGTGGAGGAGAATCTCCTCCAAAGAGGTAGTCTTGAGATAATGCTGTGTGTTCTACCATAGTTCAAAAGGATGAATTTCAGTAGAGATTATGTAGTATTCATAAAAAAGTTACTGTTGTGGATTAAGCCAAGCAATCACTGTCAAAATCATCAACTCAACATAAAATGTCACTCAACTAGCTGTTTGAATACAACGAAGAAAAACTATTATCACTGAACCGGTAAATAGTTATAAATAGTTAAGGCTAAAAGTAGACAAATATATTATTCGGGGAAACGACATAAACGACGTGTGTATAAAACTTAGAAAAACAATTCTACAATATTATATAGACTAAAAAAATACATACAATCAGAAAAAACCAAAATGATGATATACCATGCCGTATGCCAATCGCACATAAACTATATAATAGTATGGGAAAAAGCAAACAAAACTAAAAACTACCTTCAAAAAAAAATGTTTAAGAATCATCATGGGAACTAATAGGAAGAATAGAAGGTGACATATTGCGAAAGTACAATATTTTGAATCCAAAATCTCATATACACTACTTAATTACATTGGAGTGGATAAACAAAAAAAAATAAAAAAAGAGAACAGCAAGATTATGATATTAGAAAAATACGACCCTATAAAAACAATAAAATAAGTAACCCCGATACAAACATGAGCACAACTTACAAATAACTACGCAATCTGTTAAACGCACTACCGAAACATATTAAACGATTAACGCCCATCGGAAAAACAACTAAATTATTTAAAAAATGGTTTACAAAAAAAAAAGTTTAAAATTAGGCTGTCATCAAATAACGATGGGTAAATAGTAAAAGGGAAAGTCTATGGATTTGAATGAGGAAATTATCTTTATTCAAATTATATGCTGAGTGTGTGAATGGGAATAGTTTATTAGTACGACAGTTCATATATCGACAAGCTGTATATGGCTTGACGGGATCCTTGAATGTAATGTATATGCGTATAAAAAAAAGTTGCAATCGAGTAGTACCGGCACAATTTATGGAATAAAATATTATCATTAAGGGTTCATGTGTGAGATTATGAATCGTTGTTTGGAACTGCGATGGATCTGGCAGTGATCAGCATTTAAGGAAAGTAGAAAAAAAATCAGAAAAAAAGTGTCCCAAAAAACGACTTACACATTCACTATATTCAAAATTCTTTTATGCTCCTAATTTCAGTAAACTCACTGCGCACCCTTTTGTTAGAGAGAGAATAAACCTCTTGGCTAAATTCACTTAAAGTCGTGATCGCACACATCAGGAAACTAATTGAGCATACTGGCCGTAGGCCAATAATAATCATAATAATAAGGCAATAATAATACATAATAATCATAATAATAAGGCAATAATAATACATAATAATCATAATACTGCGGAACATTTACGGAACGAAATTTTATTAATACTTTTTTAAAAAACTGAACAACGGATAATGGTGTAAATTTATTTTTTTTAAACGTGACTTATATTAAACTTAGAAATTCGCTTAACCGATTTTTATAACGATAAAGATGTCGTGGAAACAAATTGATACCCCCCTCCCCGACCACATACACACACACACACAATAGAATACGCATAATATATGAATTATTTACAAACTAATAAATAATGTTATTGTAAATAATAATTTATTATTTTTGGCACGTGTTAATCCCTTTCGATCCATTCCTGAATACTGTGTATTTTCTATTATGCAGTCGCAATGATTATTTATAAATAATTCCTTCTATCGTTTTTCGATTTTCGATGTTTTTTTCCAAAACATTTAGAAAACCTTTAATCTGAACAACTAAAATAAATGCGGATATATTAAGTTTTCTTAAAAAATAATTTCAGACTATTTTTTCATTACTTCTCTAAGTAGCTGCAAAAATAGCGAAAAAGTTTTTATACGCTGGAAAATTTCAAACACGACGATGTCATACTTCTTAATAAATTCATTAATCGTTGAACGTTCATTGATATAATTTTTACTGTCTCATCCGCTTAACAACTTCGGGAATTTCTTTTTTATTATTATTATTATTACTCGTATCATTCTATTTTAGGTTCGTCAACACGGTCATTAGGCCAAGGTCTGAGGGGGAAAAAATAAGGAAATAGTACTCTGCATACGATCAGCTGACAAAAAATAATTGTTTTGTTTAAGATTTTCCTTGTTGGCGAGAAAATTACTCTACTTTGTATTAACATTCGAGGATACGACGGCATTTTCATTAATCGAGTAATTGCATAGGGTTATTACCTAATAGTAAAAAAACGAGGAGTTCGTGGATTTTATAATTATTTCGTTTCAAGCTTACGTTCCAATGGTGTGTGCAGCTAATCTGAAATTGAATATTGCTTATTCTAGAAAAGTTACCTAAAATAAAGGCAAATCATCCCAATCGGAAAGGTCGGAAGAAGTAGAACAAAATAGACATGCGGGTGGGGAGAAGATGAGAGATTACTGCGTGACCAACTCGAATATTACTCTATGTACGTAAAGGAAATAGACGCAAACTAATAATAATAATCGGAAACTCTGTTTCAGAGTTGTCGATTTTGAGTATTTTTAAAATGATGGCTGTGTACGTCCTTCAGTTGAGCAAAACTTCTTGTTTAGATCACGACAGACAAAGGTTATATAGAACGACCGAGAATCCGGTAAACGTGAAGACCGTTTTTTGTTAAACGTTGATAAGCATATTTCTCAGAGAAAGGAATAATCTTTACATAACTATATTAATAAAAAAATAAATAAACAAATTAACATTATTCACATTTAAAGCCGAAATAAGCAAGCGGGTAAGTAGATGGGCAGTTTACAAAATAAGTGAATGATATGAGGAAAATGGAACGGTCAAGAAAGAGTAAAAAACACAGGTGATTGTAATAATAAAAGCAAAATGAAGCTAACTTTACTTTAATAAGTATTTCAGCAAGGAAAGTTAAGTCACGAGAAGCAGCTTTATAACGTAGAAATAGTATTATATTACTGCCTAATCATAAGTATTAGTTACATAAACACCTTTCATTATAAATAATTCTTTATAATAACATTTATTACTTTTTTAAAAACATTAATATACATAATTCAGTGACCACTTGCGTGAAAAAATAAATTTCTTTGGAATATTTTTGCAATCAAAGTTCCGACAGTTCTTATTGAAAATATAATTTTTTTTGTTTTTAAATCTTAAATCCTCATCAATAGTTTATTGTTGCGAGTTCTACTTAAATTTTGTTTTAATTATTATACTAACAACATAGCCGAAAGAAAGGAAAACTGAATAAAGAAGATAAATTTAATGTAGAGTTCGTTTTAAAAGAGAGAAAAAAAATAAAGATTTCGCAATGAAGTTAAGATTCATAATGTAGAACGCGCCCTGCGACACTGATGAGTGTAGAAGGGCCGGTTACTTTCCTTTACTTTCCCAGATTTCTTTGACACTCAATTAATTTCAGGCTGGGTAAACCTGGGAGGAACGTGGATTTGGAACAAGACAAGTCTCGAATTCGAGACCTTTGATTTGGTAGCCGAGCACTTTAACAACTGTTAGGCTACCGCACTATACTATACTATACATACATATATATATATATATATATGTATATGGGAGCGTGCAGTGAGAACGGGACAGCGAGAGCGCTTGGCAATTTTTTCAGTCGAGTGTGTTCAACTCGCTCGCGATCTCAGGGAAATAGCAAAAAAAAATTTTTCAAAACATAATTAGATAAATTTTGAACTCCTCTTTCCGATGGTAATATTTATTTTTTATTTAAAAGAAAAAATTTATAGAGAAAAATTTGTTTGAAGTTTAAACCATTTTCCTGGAATTCACCAAAATATTTTTCAATAAATTTCGAACTAATCTGAAGATTAACTCTTCAGTAACATCTCCATAAGTTTTCAGGATGAGATAAAAAAAAAAGCAACTAAATACTGTCGCAGTAGAGGATTGTGTTAAACGAATGAGCATAAAGGATTTTCCGGCATCCGCAAAATGTTCGAAGATATGCTAAAGCAGCGACTTGTTTTGCGGCTAGTAATATTTTTTCTCCACTAACAGGTTCAGCTTTCGGCTTGGTATTGGCCCTCCCGATTGCATTAGTCTTTTTGTTTCTCACACAAATCTTTTATTCGAAATCATCACACTGTGCTTTTCTTCATTAATGTTTCGTGCGCTTTTGACAAAGTCAACTATCCACTCTAAGAAATAAAATTGGAGCAATTGACATCGCCGTTCAGCTCACTTCCCTCATTATTAATCTCACGTCGAGTCGTTTTATCCACCTCTCCTCTACATTCCTTCATTTCTCAGAGCCGGGAAAAGGTTTTTTTTTTTGGGTTCTTCTCGCAATCCTAATCTTCTCAATATCTCTCTACCGGTAGTATTATTCCCCTTCTTTTAAATTAGTTCTCTTTATTTTTTACTGATAACATTCTGAATTTTCCCTCTTCGCACTATATCGTAACAGTCAATGAAGCAATTCTCGCTTTCGTTAATTAATTTTTCGATTTCTCCTAATTCTTCTTATGATGTATTTACTCTTCGACTTTACATAATGATACTTCTTTCCATATATGTATATATCCTGAAACAATACGTTTCTTTATCCCGTATTAATTGTGTTTGTTATCTTCGTGTCTCCCTTCATAGTCGTTTATCCTTCACAGAACAAACAAAATACCTTTACCCATTCATCCATCAAAAAACTGAACTCGATGAAAGTTCCGTCGTCAACTAAACGGGATCCGTAAATTCTTATTTCTTTGTACAGGTCCATTATTCGTTCTAAATTTAACTAATGTTTTTTTACCTATGCCTTCATGTTCCTCCGACTCTCTGCATTAGATTTAATTTAAAATTTCCGTCTTCGATTGTATCTTGATGCGATTAAATCCTCACCAGTTCCAACAGTTCTTGCTGAATCTAATACACCGTTCGAGTTCGTAAACCTTATTTCGGCTCTCGTTTCCTTGTCAAAACCTCTTCCCACGACCGCTACTCTTACTCATTGCTACCTCCCGATCTCTAAAAACTGACGCTATATTCTTAGAAAAACTCTTACCTCTTAATTTTGGCCGTACACAATTTCCTTTCGATAATTTCGTCTAATTGTTTTCCGATCTCTCTTATTCTTCTAAAGTTCTAAACTATTCACTTGATCATTGTCTTCATTTCGCAATGTCACTTGTTCACTTTTATTTTCTTTCTTACCATCATATTTTATTAACTTCCCTTCCCATCGTAATACTTCCTCTTCACTCATTTTCCGAATTTTCAAATTCTCGTACGAGAAAAGCCACTAAAGAAAAAAAGGTATACTCCCGAACCAATAACAAGCCGCTTTAGAGAAAATTACTTTTTAAACTTTGTTATTGTTTCAAACAAGAATTAATGCAGGACATCGAAGATACGATGAAGCTCATAACGCACATGACTAACGGATTTGACGCGATACTGGCCAAGCGCCTTTTCCACTTTGGCTGCCTTTACTGGCTTGTGTTTTCCCAGGATAACCATGGTTCAAGTCCGACCTTGATAAAATGTAGAAGTTCTTGTAAGCGAGCATCTTAACTACTGAGCTATGGCGCTTGCACTATACTTAGCAATTTTTATAACTCTTGTACCAATTCTTCTAAACAATTTTGGGACAGAATTTTTCTCGGTTTACTTCAAGTTCTCGTTTGATTACCGTGGTCTTCTGGCAAGTAACACCAAAAATATTTCCTATATACTTTTTTGATTTGTTACAAGATTACGTTATGACCGTTTTCATTTTAAATGAAAAATAGTAGGGTAAGAACGAGTCAGAGAAGCGAACAGTAAGTGAGAGGAGATAGTTAAACAATTAAGGTTTCACTTAGAAGCAAGATTAAAAGGTTAATCATTAGCGCCAGCTCCAAATTAACTGATTTCTATCAGTGATAAAAGGGTGTAATTGGGGTGGGCTGAGAATAAGAAAATAAACATGAAGTCTATTATAGCGGCCCAATAAGATGTTTGCTGACTGATTTTAATTAAAGAATAGGCAGGGGAAAAAAACGGGCATTTTTCCTGTCCACGCGAAAATAAAAAACATAAAATGGTCAGTGTCAGATCGACCCGTATAGTTTTAAATTCTCCGTATATTTACATTCACGATAAACTCCCATATTTCTCCTTCAATTTTTCTTCTTTTCTTCATCCTATTAACTGTTTTTATTCTCCTATTCCCCCTAAACCTATTCTTCAGCATGTTGTTAGATCAGAATTTCTACAGAATCTAAGCTCTTCTTTCCCCAACCATTTCTCGATCTTCAATTATGGCTCCAAAGGACCCGATGATGTTGGCGCAGCCTTTTTCTGTCCTTCTCTAAATTATGTCGAGTCCTTTAAACTTCCCTCCTTTTGCTCAATCTTCTATGCGGAGTCTTCTGCTGTTCTGCGTGCCCTTCTTTTTATGAGATCCTCTTCTGTCTCTCGCAATATTCTTATCCTACCGGATGCCCAAAACGTGCCGCAGGCTTTCGCATTACCTCTTCCTTCTCACTCAACCGACTACGTCATTCTTCCTATTCGCTTCTTGATTCACGATCTCTTTCTTTTTCACTTAATCCAAACTGATTTCTTTTGGATTCCTAGCCATGCCGAAATCAAGGGAAATGAGATAGTTGACTCATCCTCTCGGTTATTTTCCTCTTCCGTTAGGTTTCTTCCTGTTTTCTCGCCTCCAATATTACCCTTCTGTCTGCAGCTGCTCATTCCAAACTATAATTTAACTTCCACGTCTCCTCATTCTTCGTTCTATGCGCCGCTAAAATCTCTCAGCGATTTACTGCCCCTGTTTTGCCGAAATATCAAGTTGAACACGGTTCCGTGGAAAACAACCATCCCATCGCGACGCGATTAGGTTTGTAATAACTCGGCTCAGAATTGAACACACTGAATTAACTTATAATCACATACTTAAAAAAACAGGAGCCCAGCTAAACACATACTATACCACTGCGGAAATACCATCCCAATCACAGTTCAATACGCACAGTATTTTCAGATAACCCAGAGGAACTCGAAGAGACTATCTAGTTTCTGAAAATGACAAATATATATCCGCTCATTTAATTGCAATAGTCTCGGTGTGCCTCCGACCAATGTTCTAGTATAAGGCACTTTAAAAAAAAAATCACAAAATAATTCAAATCATAAAGCAATTCCGATTCCGATTTCTTTAGAACTTATAAATCTTTACATCTTTTGTTTAACTTCTCCAGCAAGGCTACGTTTAACGTGATAGCCGCTTAAAAGATAATTACTTAAATAACCATGTTCGCAAATAAATAAATATTATGTTGATCAAAAGAAATGGTGATCGTGCAATTTGAATGATGATTAACTTTGGATTCGAATTATTTTGAATTCTAACCGGATTCTAGTGTCTGATTCAAATCCGGAGTAAGTTACAAATCTCTATTTTATTTTATCGAATAAATTAAATAGAATTCTTTCGTAACACTGTAAATTAAGAACTGTTCGCGGTACGCATTATATATCACCTTACAATGTAGCTTACATACTCCTTTCTATTGTTCTTGTTTTTTAATATCCTTTTACCTATTTGATTTCTGAAATTCATTACCGAACGCACTCAGATAATTCTAATTTAACTATTTCGTTTGATTGTTAATAGCTCGTTTTCTTTTAACCTCCTTATAACGATGTAATAATTTATTTTTCTATCCTTTCGTCAGGTTCAATAAAAATTAAGAAAACTAAACGGTACCTACGCTAAGGACAAAGTATATTTTTTGCAGCTTTTTTTAAACCTTACGAAAAAATAAAAGTTCGCGAATCATCCGACAGGAACTGAAAAAAAACCGAAAAAAAAAATAAAAAAAAAAAATACACATATTAATATATTTCAGAACACGAAAAAAGCGGTGTGTGCAGAGACGTATAAATTGGCACCTTGATCCATTAATTTTCTAAAGGCCACTTGAATGAAACCGACTCTGACGTAAGTAATTCATTTTTTAACCTTCGACTGACAGGTAAAAATACTACAACGTTTCGCAAACAAAATGGCTACGCGTGTAATGATATAATCGCGTTAAATGAATCATTCGACGTTTCGTTCCTTGCACATCTTATCATCGCAGTGTAGTCCGGCGAAAAAGATAAACATTTGCCAAAATCTGAGTTCATTTGTTCATTCGTTTACTGTCTTCATCGTATTAGAAATTTTTTACACGAATATGATCGACTCGGTAAATAAATATATCGAATAAATAGTAAAATAATTTTTCGAATATGTTTATTAAACGTACATAATATTTAATTCGAAAAATTACATACTTCTTAATGATAATAACAGATATCGCGAGTTTAGTACAATATACTCAATATACATTTCACTGTCAGCAACTTCTGATAAAAAGCGCATTATAATGCACATACATATATATATATATATATATATATATATATATATTTAATATATATATATATGTACATATATTATATCTATTACAAAAACATAATTATGAAAAAAATATAAGAAAAAAATTTATCAAAAGTATAGGAAATGTGGGTACACTTTATTGTATTAAAATTTCCACGGACAAATACTAACAGAATTATGTATATTTCCAATAATGTTGTTACAGTCTTATTTATACACCCAAAATTTATTCATATAAGTTTTTAAAGCACGGACGTGAACAAATTGAAACGTTATTCCAGATGTTTTTTTACAAATAGAAAAACCAAGTCTGTTTTCCTATTTCATAAATATAATAAATTTTATTTTCGAAGCAAACACGAATGTATCATGTTTTTTATGATGTAAGAAAAAATTGAACGCACTAAAACGAAAAGTAGCTTTCACAATGAATACAACTATATATTTGAAACTAGTTAAGTAATTTTACACTTAAATTTTGCATTTTACATGTTCTAAGAACTAATTAGCTCAAGTGTTTTTTTTCATTTGACAGAATTCTAACAAGCACATTAACCAAAGCTGATTGATACATATTTTACGTATGAGCACACCCAGGTTTTCGCGAAGAGTAAGACTGAACTAGAAGGAAACTAAGAATAAAAATTAAAAAGTGATAAAAATAATCTACGCGGGAAAATACTTACGGATCTTTCGATATAATTAAAGTTTTGGAATTAAACAATAGAGCATAATAAAGTATAACGCAGAATAATTAAGATACGAGGACCCTTGCTCTTCTACTTTATGGGTGTGTCCATATTTTAAAATTACATATAAATACAAATATTTTTATATATATATATATATATATATATATATAGTTTTATTGAATTTATACTTTTTCCCGTATAATCGTAATTAATATTACACAAAATTTTCAACTTCTTTACATAATGTATAAATGTATATTATTACGTAGTGTTTATAAAATGTGTTAATCATAAGACGAATACGAGAACCGCAGTTTTATTGCAAATAAATAAAGAAAAAAGTTACAAAAAAGCTAGAAAATTAATGCTGAATCAGAAAACTTGGTTGATTTTGTTTGTAATTCAAAAAAAAAAACCCGTCGAATATCGTTTACATATATTTTACGCGCTTGCTAAATACCGTAATTCGATTTTGACTTCCGCGTCACAGATAATAATCGGGTTAATAAAAACTAGCATTCTTACCACCTTTATTGAGATAATAAAGTTGTTGGTTTTATAAATATGTTTATAATTATTTCCGTAAAAATATTTTACTTTTCACTAAATTATTTAATAAAGCGCAATTTCCTTTAAATGATAAATCGTTTAATCCCTTATTTAAACATCCAACGTGGTTTTTAAAAAATATTATATCCCGTCTGTTACTCGTTTTTTTTAATTCGAAATGTTCTCCATCGGTGGGAATATATCCTATAGATCTCATGCCGCCATTCGGCAGTGTACACAAAGAGAAAAAGAAACTCAATCATTCCTCGAAATTTTTCTATAATAGTCGTCGCCTATACAATACATCTGTCTTTTTTCAAATCGTTCTTCTACAATTATCGTATACGCGTCAGACTACTGTTGTTGGCTGAATTTCAAATCTATAAATTGAGGTGTAATAATCGGAAAAATCTCCCCCCGAAATTACTTCACTTCATCAACTGCAGAACAATGCCGTTTATGTTTTGGCAAATATTCGGACAATATGGCATATACTAGAAATTCTTCCAGTTTCTATACGGAATTTTTCGATATACTCAAAAGATAAAACCATAACTCGAATATCGAAAAAAGATGCCACAGATATTTGTGTAATACGGATGATTTAGCTTTCATCGCAGTTTATTAATAACGTACAAAGAATTTCTTCTGGTGCTGAATACAAATAAATTACACCTACGTACTTTTTTTTTTTTTAAATTTTAAATCTTCAAAAATTAACGCTTGGAAAAGCTGTGTATTGTTTCAATTAGGCAAATTGTCATTTAAATTTTTTCATTCTACTGGGGTAGTCCGATTGTTTACGGCTAGTAAGTCTTCTCAAGTGTATGCGTATTTTAGGAAAAAGTTACCGAACTGAAAATTCTTCAATTTTTGCTGGTAAGCTTGACGTTTTTCGTAGAAAAATACAAGTTTTAAGGCATCTATGACATGGTAAAAAGCAAAATCGAATTGCGTTCTAATGTGTTGTACTAAATATTTAGCCCGACAAAACATTAGAATTTAATCTCTTACATTCAGTATTAGAAAATATTAATAACTAGCAATTCCGCGAACTACGAGTATATAGGATTTAATAGAGTAATATAACAAAATTTATCATAGGATAGAGGAAAAAATTAACTAAAAATAATGCGCATATAATCAGAGTAATTCGGAGTAAAAAAAAAACCTTTATCAAATTTAATAATAACGAAAAAGGTAAAATTTGTAATTATTTATTCGAGGTATATTTTCAGAAAACATTTTAATCACTGCAGAGCGCTGTTTAATATCGCGCCAAAAATAATTTTTCGTTTGAATTTTTTTTTTTTTTTTTTTTTTACTTACTTCTACAAATAGTTTTGTACTGTTTCAATTTTTTAAATTAAATTAAAATTACGCGGCTTATAGGCGTCGATGCGTGTACAAATATAAGTGTACACCGTGTAATTCGACTTCAGAACCTGCACTTTGAAGTTCAGATAAAGACGACACTATAGTTGTCTTAGCTCTCGAATTTTTCAATTACCAATATTTTTGATAAAGCAAAGCATTTTACTTTTTAGGGGAATTTCAAGAAGTTGTTTTTAAGCAAACCAACGTATTATTTAACTTAAGAGAATTTGTTTAATTTGTAATATATATTTTCTGTAGTAATCATTTAGGTTTTTTTTTAGGTCTCTTAAATACAAAAACGGCTACATGAATAACAGTGAATTTTCACGTATTTACTCCGTTTCACGAGATTAACTAAACGTGAATAAGACATGAGTAAATTTTTTTCTTTTCTTTTTTCTTTA
Organism: Icerya purchasi; assembly: GCA_039619475.1. NCBI lineage: Eukaryota > Metazoa > Arthropoda > Insecta > Hemiptera > Monophlebidae > Icerya > Icerya purchasi. The sequence goes on along the minus strand of CM077116.1, from coordinate 171,155,730 downwards.
GTAATACCGGTGTTGTCTGGTTTGCATAGTGATTACGTCGGTGCAAAATAAAGTTGTTACACATACAAAAAACAAACTTAAAACATTAAATTCTAACACATGAACGCAATCGTGAGCCAATAAAAATTGCAATTACGAACGAAGATATTTACAGTTCTAAATAAAACATTACTAGAAAAAGAAAAAAAAAAAAAAGGAAGCCACACTATAGTTAGATAACTATTTCGAGAACCACAAAAATATCGGCTTTCTATTAACGGCTCTTTATTGTAAATTTTGCAAACTGATGAAACCTTATCGAAATAATATAGGTATAAAGAATGCATTGATTAAAATCCGAGAGCAAAGGCAAATAGCGAGTTTATTTAAATAGCCGCGATGTTTGTAAAAGATTATAGCATTTCGCCAAAATTTTACTCGAATACAAATAGAGAAAAAATTAAAATTGTATTCTATAAGTAAGATTTCTCTAGTGTTTAAATCGTTTTTGGTAGAGGGTCAGAAGTTTCGTAAAAATAAATTTTTCGAAATATAAAAATTAAAAAAAAAAAAAATAATTATAACAAAGAATAATTAATAAGATAAAACTTAATCGCTCAGAAAAATGTTTTCTGAAAGGAAACAAAAAAAAAAAAACGACAATTGCATATTTATCTAAAGCGAGAGAGGTAACTTTGAACAGCCGAAAAATACAGATGTTGCACGTTACGTCCGATTACCGTTATATATCACAAAAACCAAGACGTCACAAAAGCCTGAGATCGAAATTAACTCAGTCTTCAAGCGTAAACGCAATATTTCTCCGTTCATAATCAAAGAAGTAAAAAAGAAAAAAAAAAAAAAAAAAGGAAAAAAAAAGCAACGAAAAAACGGATAAAAACGGACGAAAGCACGAAGAAGCCCAGTAGTAAACAGGACACGATTATTAATTACGTCATTATATACTCTAGTTATATATCTCGCCTTATCATCAACAGTAATTTACCTGTCCGCTGGTTATGGAGAAACCGTTTTCGAAGCTCTTCCGCAAATCCTCGTAACTGAGCGCCGAACTGCTGGCCTTGGTCGTGATGCCGCTGTCGTCGGACGAGTGTTCGTCATCGATGTAGTTTTGCCGCTGCTTTGAGCTGTACGTGGAGAACCGGTTGGTGGCAAATTGCGGCAGTTTGAGCGCGGTGAAGACATGCAACGGCTTGAAGTAGTGTATTCCGTTCTCATCTAGTACGGTATAGGGTACTTGACCGGTCAGGACGGACCGAGCAGCCTCTCTCGGGATCACCGCTTGAAGACCCTGTTTCAGGATTAGGAAAGTGTTGCCGTGACGACGAGATTTCACCATGAAATCTTCCATGGCCAGGCTGTTGTCGCCGAACAGTAAACTGGCCGGCACGTCGACGGACGACTTGAGCACGACGGCCGATTCTTCCGGAACCAGCATGAGCGCAGCGCTCTCGCGAACCAGTTCCTTCAGACGAGGATCCTTCCGGGCCGAATACGGATCCAATTGCAGTTCGTGCAAGGCGCGTCCCAGATGCGGTCGCTTCTTAGCCAGTTGTCGCATGATGGTCAAACGTTTCAGCACGTCTAGCGTGATGTTATCCTTGGCGAGGACTTGGACGCATTCAGCATCGGACAGAACGTTGACCAAGGCATTCGCGATGTCGGTCATACCGAGAGCCTTCGCGAGACCTACCGCGTCCAATAGTAAACATTTGAACTCTTCACTGTCCGCCTTGTCTAGCACCTCGCGTACAGTCCGCTCGCTGGCCTCCATGACCGTTTTTATTATCGCCCGATGAATCGTTTCGGTAACCACATCGTCCTCGTACTTGTTGTCGCCGTCCGCGGCGACGATGTTATTATCATCGTCCGCGGCACTTCGTAACAATTCGGCCACGTTCTGCAAAACATTGTCGACCATTTCCGGATTCTGTTGACAGAGATGCTTGAAAGCCGAACTGACAGCGTACTCTTCTTCCGGCAGTATCGATACTAGCGCGGATATCGTTTCGTTTTCGGAGCCGACGACGGCGCGCCCCTTACTATTCGAAATTAGCAACCGGTGAAGAGTCGACAGTTTACCGCGATCGCTTTCCAACGTTTTCTTCAACAGCGCGCTGGAGGCGACATGAAGCAAATCGATAGTGTCTAATTTCCGTTCCGGTTCCAGCGAAATAATCTCCTCCATTATCTGCGACAGGGCGGTCAGAACGTTTCCGTCGGTCGTCGAAGTTAACGCACTCAACAGTATCTTGAGATTGTCGTCGTCGCACTCGTGTAGCGGCAAAGTCGTCGACAACAGCTGCTGCATGTTCGAGAATATGTGACTGAGCTTGACCGAGTAGTTTGGATCGATGTTCAGCTTTTCGCCTAGCACGCAGGCGGCCTCGGTAATCGGTAGCGGTTTAATATCGATGACCGGGACGTCGATCGGCACTTCGCGGCCGATGGCCATACCGGCACTGGCCAGCTGCTCCAGCATGGTCGAGTTGATGGCCGGTTCAGCTTCGAACGAGTGAAATAGCGCGTGCGATATAGAATTCCGTTGCAGCATTCTCAACTCTTCCGGACTGACTTCGTAGCCTTGCACGGTAAAGTGGAAACCGTCGCCTTCCGGGTCATCTTCCAGGTCCGGAGCAACGAATTTCAGACCTTCCGCCGTTTGCACGATCTGGCCCGGTATGAAAGTTACGTGATCGCCCGTCTCGACCACTTTCCCCGGAACGAAACGCGGTCCTTCCGCCGTATCGACCACCTGACCCGGTACGAAGCGCGAACCCTCCTCCTCCGTGTGAATCACCTGGCCCGGAATAAACGTCGGTCCGGCCTTCGTGTTGACAATCTGTCCGGGAACGAAACGCGGCGGACCCTCCGCCGTTTCTACCGTTTGCCCGGGCACAAACTTCGGGCCGGTCTTCGTCTCCAGCACTTGACCCGGTACGAATTTCGGTCCTTCGTCCGTCTCGATCACTTGCCCCGGTATAAACTGTTCTCCCCGATCGGTGATCACCGTTTGACCGGGAACGAATTTATTCGCGATCATACGACCCGGTATAAACTGGATTTCTTTATCGCCCAACCGAACCAGCCGACCCGGAACGACTTTGCCGGCCGGCAGTCCGACCGTTTCATCGCCCGGGAAAAACTCTACCCCTTCACTCGACTGCACCATATGACCGAACATCACTTTACCGTCCGGAAACGATAACATTTCGTTGCCGTCTCCGTTAAACACGTCGACGACCACGTCGCGCAAGCTAATCTGATCCGGCGTGCGAACCGGCTCGAAAGATAAAACTTCTTCCGTACCATCCTGATCAGCGGCCGCCGCTTTCCTCGAAACGCGTCCGGCAACGAAGGAAAATTTAGCAACGTCCGTGTCGTCGACACCGCCGCCACCCGTTTGAATTATTAGTCCTTCCACGAATTTCGACGTTCGTTCGTCCACGTTAATGTTCATGCCGGGCACAAAAGTTAACTTGCCGTTTTCGTCGTTAGTCACGATACCCGGAACGAAACGTTTACCGTCACCGTCGTCCGCTATGAGACCTGGAACGAACGATCGGTCCTTCTCGCTAACGATTCCCGGCACGAAAACGGTCGACTTGCCGTCGGCACTCTTCATCAACTGTCCCGGAACGAATTCCCAATCGAACTCTTCGTTCAAAATCGTTCGACCCGGCGTAAAGGTTACCACTGTCGGATCGTGCGATTCGGCCGCCGAAAATATGCCGGTTACGAAATGAGGTCCGTCCGCGCTGGTCACAATTTGCCCGGGCACGAATTTGAAATCGCCGGCAACGCCGCTGACGTCCTCGACGATCTGTCCCGGTATAAAGGCCGGACGCCGATCCTGCGTGTAGACCGTTTGCCCCGGTAAAAATTTAACTCCTTCGCTCGTTTCCACTTCTTGTCCTTGCACGAACTTCTCGCCGTCCCGCGTTAAAACCGTTCTACCGGCTACGAAAACCCATTCGTCCGACGCTGTTTCATCGACGCTGCCGCGTCGTTGTATAATCTGGCCCGGTATGAATTTCGACGCAACGCCGTTACTGTTTACGCGGAAGCCCGGCGTAAAGGAAACACGTCCGTTAGAAGCGACTACGGTTCCGCCCGGGACGAATACGAAACCGGACGAAGACGTTTCGATTAATTCGCCCGGTACAAATCGCCTATCGCTGGCACTGCCGCCGAGGCTAACCTCGACACCTTTCAGACCGCCTTTCTCGACGATGATCTGATCCGGACCATCGACGAAATTCGAGCTGATTTTTCGGATCTCCTCTACCACTCGCGGAATTTCCTCCGGCAGCGGTAGACTGCCGACTTCGGCGAATCGTTCCTCGGAAACGGCCATTTTCTTCAGTTCCGTCTGATTTTCGTTCATCGCGTTCAGCGCGTGTTGAACGTCATCGTCGAAGCCGGACGTTAGCAGCGGCTTGAACGGAGCCAACACCGTCACGATCTCGAATCCGGTCAGATGATCTTTACAATAGTCCGGCGACAGATTCGGTTGCTGAATTATCCCCGGAACGGAACTGGTTAAATCGACGGACTGTTCGGCCGCGACAACATTGATCGGCCTCGGCAACTGCTTCATCGTAAATCGATCGGCGCCGACGAAGGCCGATTCCGAGCAGGATGACGTGGCGTTCGCCGTTAGCTGTTCCAAGGTCATCTGCCGTCCGACCGAACTTAGAAACGTCGTTAAACCAGTTCCGATTGGTAATTTTTTCTCCGCGTCACCGGCGCTAATGACGGACACGTTTTTCCAAGTGCTCACTTCGGCACTAGCGCCGCTCTCTTTTATAGCGGACAACTTCATTTTCATCCGTTTAGACGAACGACTCTTCTCGACGGCCGCGTTAGTTTTCCGTTGCTGTTCTTGCTGCTGGTGTTGCTCTTCCTCGTCATCGGCTGCTTGATCTTTATCTTCGAAAATTTTCCGCCTCCAATCTTTGTCGGCAACGGCGCGCTTCCGTTTCTTCTGCCGTTGCAACGCTTCCTCGCTCGGTCCCTCGCCTTCGTATAGGCGCGAAGTTCCCTCCGCTATCGCGATTTCTTCAACGTCCACTTCGACGCTGCGACCGCTACGTCCGAGCTTGAACAGAACGCTGTCCGACGTTTTCGCCAGCATGACGTCGCTGACGTCGCCGTCTCGAACGGCCGCTTCCAGGCGTCCTGGAAATACCAGATTGCATTTGTGCTCGCCGCCGACCGTGTACACGTACCTATCGTCGTCAACCAGATTCGTCTTGCCCTCCAGTATTTTCGTCAGGTCGGCCGACGTTTCCCATTTCGGAAAGACGTATTTATAGTCCTTCAACACCGTATGCTCCACTCCGGCTACGTAATGGTGCGCGTCCTGGCCGTCCGCTTTCGCCGTTATATGGCAGTGATTTTTTATCGCGCCCGAACGGTCCTTCAGAAAGCCGACCAGTACCGGTATATAATGATGACTAGGCAGACCGTACGACTTGCCGGTAATTCGGCATAGACGTTTCGCATCTGCTGGTGATATTGGCGGCAAAAGCGGAAAATAATTCGGTTTTGGCAAGCCCCTACTTTTACCGGTAATTCTACAATAGGTGGACATTTTTCCAAACTATCGGTGTATATCTTTTTTTCTTTCCTTTTTTTTTTTAACAACAACCTTTTAAAAAGTCGCTAAATTCGATACCGATTACTATGCGCCCGAACATACTCGGCGGGTGTAATTTTAAAAAAATTTTATTTACGAACTTTTTTTTTTTTTTCACTTAAAATTAACTTTTCTACTAGTTATAGTGTATAATTATCGTCTCTACTACTTCCGTAATACGTGAAATTGTACTTATCCTCGTTGTTGGCCGATTTTACAGCATCCGCGTAAAAAATCACTTTTCCACATAAGCACTCATTTTTAAAGTTAACAAAAAAAAGAAAAAAGATCAAAATGAAAAATGAAAAAACTACAAAAATAACACGAAAAAACGATAAATGTTCACACGCGAAAAGGCGATGAAAATTTTTTACTAAAACCAAAATGTGAAATAAGAACGAGAGTTCACACTTATCGTACTGAAAACGCAAACTGAACGAGCAACGATCTGTTGTCGGTTACAGATAGCCTGTCCGCGCGTATCAACGGCTGTGCACAGAAATGTTACACACAAACCAGCGAACGCTGGAAACATTGCCAACAGAACTAACAACAACAGCCAAACGAACATAAACAAAAAATAAAGAAAGAAAAAAAAAGCAACAAGCGAAGAACATACACCGAGATAACCGTGTATGCGCTCGTGCGTCGATCGTTTCCATTGTGAAGGTAAAAATGAAAACTTGTACCAAATATAGCGGTATAGGCCCAGACTTTTGACCTAGAAAAAAAATCAATCCGGACGCACGAACCGTATTATCGACTAAACCAGACTTACACGTAACACACGAGAATCGATTAATCCGCGATGTATTTCAGTAATATTCTCTAGAAATCGTTAATATTTATAATCTTCCTCGTCTGTACGCCGTTGATTTCGGTGCGCGCTGTTTTTAATTTTTTATACGACCCATTAATTACTGAGCCTTTATATTAAGAGAGCAGAGGATTTATTCAGAATAGCGAGTAAACGCTATGGCAATAAATAAGAAGAAAACCGTGATAATACGATGCAGTGAGACGGAAAATAATAGAGGAAAAAAAAATTAGACAATGAAATACTACAACATGTAAAAAAGCACAAATACCTTGGTTCAATAATAACAGAAGATGGAAGGTGTGATCAGGAAATAAGGTCTAGGATAACGCAAATGCCGCCTTCATTGAAATCATTGCTAACATCCAAAAACATGAATGTAGAACATGCGGCAAAAACATTAATAAAAGTATACGTTTGGGGTGTGCTTTTCTATGGTGCAGAAGTATGGACACCATAAATAAAGGAAGACAAAAAGTCAATTAGAAGCGTTTGAAATTTGGTGTTGGAGGAAAATGCAAAAAGTGAAGTAATTAGATAAAATTAAAAATACAAAAGTGCTCGACAATATTAATGAAGAGAACTTTAATGAAGATCGTAAGTGAAAATAAATGTACAATATGGTAATAAGAAATAACAGATATTTTTAACATGAATAACACTGGTCTGCAACGAAATCCTCCTTTAAATAAAAATATGATAAATATGAGGAGTTTAACGTGCTGAATCCAGATTTGCTTTCTATTTTTCGCTATCACGTATATATTTATTTAAAATGTTTTTTTTTTTTTTTTTTTTTAATAGCTCAAAATTATATATATTTTGTCTGTCGTTCTTAACGGTGCTTTATTCAGTACAGATCATATTTGTGCACACAAAAACGACACTCGTGCTGATAGAAAGAGAGAGAACGATACCAGCTGACGGAGTTTTAACACTTCAGTCAATCGAGTATTTCCTCTACTTCTTCATCATTATATACAGACTTAACAAAACCTCGTCTTCTTACGCAATCTGATTTGAATGACCTTGTTCGGATTTAGGACTCTCAAAATCTAGGGCTTAAATTCTCGGATCAAGATTATGACAATGGAATTTGTTAGATAAAAATACGAAGGCCTCATATTTTCGTAACAAACAGGAAGATTTTATGAGTTATTTGATTGGTATTTTGTAACGATGCTAAAGAACTTCTACAAGAAATGGGTTTTCCTGAAGGATCGGAGGAATGGCAACTTTTTATTGATTCGTCCAAAATCAGTTTAAAAGCTGTATTACTTCACAATGGCAATAAATAGCCTTTAATTCCCCTCGCACAGGCAACAAACATGAAAGAAAATTATGGAAATATGAAGTTGTTATTGGAAAAAATTCAATATTCACGGTACACGTAGAACATCTGCGCTGATCTAACAGTTTTAGCAATGTTAACTGGATTGCAAGGAGGATACACAAAATTTTGTTGTTTTTTTATGCGAGTAGAGACTGTCGCGCAAGAGATAAGCACTGCGTAGTAAAAAATTGGCCAAAAAGAGCGAGTTTGATGCCCGGAGTCAAGAATGTAAAAGAAGAACCTTCAGTTCAAAGTGAAAATATTTTTTTACCGTCACTCCATATAAAGTTCGGTCTTATGAAAAATTTTGTAAAAGCCATGAACAGAGACAGTGAAGGCTTTCAATGCCTCAACACCAAATTCCATCGAATCAGAAACGCGAAATTGAAAGAAGGAATCTTTGTAGATCCCCCAATTACGAGAATTTATGAAGGACTCAAATTTTATAAGTACGTTGAATAAAGCAGAAAAAAGAGCATAGAACGCTTTCGTAGAAGTGTGTGTCATAATTTTCTTGGAAACAAAAAAAATGAAAATTACCAGGAAATCATCCAAGAACTTCTTTCTGCATATAAAGCTCTGAAATACGACATGTCCCTTAAAATTCAGTTTTAAGACTCTCACTTAGATTTCTTCCCCGCAAATCTTAGAGCAGTAATGGTGAAAGGTTTCATCAAGACATATTGCACATAAAGAGGCGCTACAACAACGGGGAATGGTCAGAAGCAATGCTTGCCGATTTTTATTGGTCGATCTGTCACGAAACTCCAATAGAAAATATGAAAAGGAAAAAAACTACAAAGTGAAATACTATTAACAGCAAGTAATTAGATTATCTAATGGTTTTTCATGTTTTGCAACAAATTTTATCTAATATTGTATCCGTTATAAAATATATGATTTAAATTTGAAGCAAAAAAAAAAAAAAAAAAGAGTTTTATTGAAAAATTCCATTAAAAAAAATGTATACGTGATCTCTAATTTTTTATACTATCTTTCTATTCAGAAATATCAAATTTGTGATAATTATGCATAAAAATCAGGAGGAGCGAAATTTTTTTTTTTTTACAGACCAGTGTAATCGAAGGATCAGTAAGTGACAAAAGAACAGACCGCGGCAAAAATTCATTTCACAAGTATTGGGAGATACAAAGATGAACAAATACCAGCTAATCAAAGAGAAGGCCCGACAATTAAAGATGCTTAAAAGGTAAAGCGATAATGAACTTTCCAGATGATTGACCACCAATCGAAAGATTGAGGAATAAAAGAAGAGGAGATCGGAACTTATTATATCAAATAGTCCAATCCATGCAAAGTGATTAAGCAATACCCGAATAATCGGATAGCACGAGAAGAAAATGAAACAAAAGATTTTCTTCTAAAACTGACTCCATAATTAGGAGAAAGGATCGATTTTTGATATTAAATATAAAAATTTATTTTTAATGGAATTATTTGATTTTAACGTTTCCGATAGCTTACACTAACCATCATCTTGAAATCAGTATTCGCGCTCGAAAGGATTAATTATAAATAATAAAAAAAAAAAAAAGATGCCACACCAGTCGAAGGCTTGTCATCTAGAGAAGATTTGCAATATTAATGTCTCGTTCCTAAGACTAAAAGTATACGCACCGTGTCATTTTTCGAATTTAGATCGTAGAATGGTTGGTACAAAATCCTTAAATTAATGATGACCAGGAAAATTATTACCGGATTGAGTCTTAATTTAGCCTTAATCAAACATTACTTGGTCACGGATATTTTGCCTAATTCCGCTCAAACGAAACAAGAAGGTAATAGAATATAATTAAAGTATAGGCGAATGATAGAGACAATACCAGAACGATAAAGAAAGGGAAACTCTAACGAACGAGGATTAGAAAAAAGATAACGTTGACTGGAAAGGAGGAAGAGCCAAAGCTAGAGTGAAATATTTTGTCAAACTTGGAATTTTTTAAAAATAGAAGCTGGAATAAACAGTAACCTGAGCCGTAGAATCGTTTATTTCATTAGCCATCGAGGGTGTTCTATAATATCAGGAACTTACAGTAAATCAACGAGGATGGAGTAGTGGGAAAAAAGATGACGAATAAGAGATCGCATAAGGAGAAAGGAAAGGTAAATAAATTGAAGGGTAATTACAGAATTGCATATTATCAAATGAGAGGAAATACTCAACGTGTCCGTATTTGCAGACAAAAAGCCTCATCGCAAAATTATCTTTTAAACATATATTTATTAAAATGTTTTCATCAGTAACGAATAATTGTTTAGAAATAAATATTTGAATATTTTTTCAGTATGAAAATTTTCTTGCGAATAAACAGAATTTTAACGATCATATTTATGAGAATCATATATTTTATTAAAATGAAAACGTTAATATGATTCAGAAAAAACGAAAATGTCTACAACATTTAATAATATTCCCATAAACTTATATTCAGTAGCCTTCGAAACAAGAGAAAGAATATTCCGGTATATTTAAAGAAAAATTCAGCCAAGAAGAAACGAGTAAAATGTTGCCAGTAAAGAATAAAGGAACTTTATAGCAGGAGATGTCACAGAAAAAAACGCGTTAAAGAGCGTTGGAAAGGCATTCCATGTAGCTGCTAATAAAGCAATTTCATAGTATGATTAATGATTGAAGAAATGAATCGAGATGATAACTGGTATCATTCTGTCTCTTAAGAGATTACAGAAGAACGCTATCAATAAATGAAGCTAGTATCGTTTTTGAATGAAGAATTTATATGCGAAAAAAAAGAGAAGTACCGATTCAATTAGCAGGGATAATGCTTAATCGAAAGCCAAGCATATTCTGAAAACAAATTATTATGCTCCAACCGCCAAATAAGATATTTATTTGGCACACCTTTCAAATAATTTTCTCTAAAACTAGATATCAAGGATATACAGGAATGTAAAAAGGAATCTTTCTCGCGGATTCAAAAGATCATGAAAAAAAGAAATTAAGAAGAATTCTAAGGGATTGTTCGGGGAAGGTTTTTAAGGATAAAAATAAGTAAAAGCTTCTGCTATTTTTCAATATATGCGGGAGAAGTACCTCTGAAAAAGCAGAGCAAAAGTTGCTTCAAGAAAATTTCTTCGAATCTATGTACCTAGTCTTGCATTAAGCATTCTCGATCGTAGGAATTGAACACGAAAATTTCTAAAGCTAGCACGACCGAAGTTAAATGCTGCGTTACATTGCTCATTATATCAAAGAAGTAGAGGACCCTAAAACAACTGAAAAACAAGAGTGGCGAATCAGAGAAAGAGGAGATGTAACAGGACGAAGAAAATATCTATAAAATGATATACGGTCAGAGGAAGAATGATAATTAGGAAGCGAGTGTTTAACGATAACAGGATCAGTTTTAAAAAAAAAAACATCTGGGAGAACGGAAAAGCATGAAAAAGACAGAAGAAAGAAAATTAAGGGTAGTTGATAGAACGAGGAGCTAAAATCGTTACCGCAGGTATCCGTGAGGGTTCCCCCTCAGTTTTAAAGCCAACAGTGGGGGGAAGAAAAAGTTAAGACAAACGAGCTAAAAATAGTACTCTTGAAATAAGCTGGAGAAAGATAGGAGAACGAAATTACTAAAAAGGATAGAATTTTCTCAATGATAGCGCTGTTGGAATTATAAGCTATGTAACTCCGCGAAGATGAACGAGAATTCTAGTCGCCACCGATGATAAAAGACCACGAACAGGAATTATTGAAAAGAGCAGAAAGAGAAAAGTTACTAGATCGTAATCAAGAAAAACAGAGACAAAGATCAAGTTAAAAGGATGGACGATGTTAAAAAGAATAGAAATGTATATCATATTAGATTAAGACTGGAGGAAAATGAAAGAGAAGGTCATTCCTCAGGACGATAGCAGATTCACCGTAACAATCGTCAGAATTGTACCTGATCAACTTGAAGGTTCTAATTTTGAGATTCATTAACCAAATTTTATAAATAAAAGCGACAATACTAACATTAGATGTTCTAGCGAATTTTTATTAGCTCGGAAGCTATGACCATTCCATTGTAACGTATTAAAAATGACCAGTATGATGAAGCAAAGGATGGAGTTGGAAAAAATGAAAACAGAAAGATCATATAAGATAAAAAAAAATGAGGATAACGGAAGTTTTTGTAGTATAAAGGGGAATTGTAAGATAATTAGAATTAATAGAGATAACGAAAACAGAAAAATAAATCAAAACAATTAGAAATATCGAAAAGAAATAAGTCGAGGCTAACAAGTCAAAAAGAAAGACAAATAAAAGAGGATAGAAAACAATATTTAGTATCAAAAAATGCAACGCGATGCTGAGGAAATTAAAATTATCTATATAACAGCAGCACATCTGCAATGGGCAAAAAAAGAAGTTGTGATAAGAGAAAAGAAAGACATCGATAGAGACAACTCAATGTACACTACTAACGTTATTTAAAATTAAGAGTTAGGAGTTTAGCGAAACAGAAGATCTTCCGACCGTGTGCAAGTAACACAAAAAATATTGCAGTAAAAATATTGCAAATGCAGTTTCTTCAAGAAGGAGCATGGTATCGGGAAGTCATCAAGTCCTAGAACAGGAAGAACAAAATAAATATACCCGTACCCGAAAAAACATTTGTGTCTACTTCAGCAACGAAATATTCAGTCAATAGGAAAAAGTAAAAAAGCCTAAACATCCGGGCAATTCACTTAGATATATAGTTAAGGAGATAACAAAAAAATAAAAAAAAAAAAAATTTATCTCTGGAAACTTTGATTTTCCTTCTTTTATTTTTAATTTTGTCATCGCGATAGCCTAGATACTAGAGCACTCGACTTCTGTTACAAAAGTTTTTATTTCGATTCCAGGCGACCATAGAAATTACGAAATAAATAATTTAACCGTTAATAGAATTATACGGAAGGCAATGGCAAACATACACATCATCGTAAGCGCGTTAATTGATGTGTAGCAGGCACACATTCCGTATCTACCAAGCACTTCACCAATATTTACTTACAGTATAATTCTTTGCGAAGAGCTTACGCATTATCATCTAAACGCTCCAACAGGAACTCTACTAAAAACGGTGATTATAAACCAATTAACACTTTAACTTCACCAAATGTAATATTCAGTTCTCATAACCTGTACAATTTAATGTATGTTTACAGATATCCCTATTTAATGATCGTGTAGTGGTTTTTTCGTTGTCGATGCCGTATTTAACAAATCATGCTCTAGGGTGCAAATGAACTATTCAACTTTGTTCAAATCCAACTTAACTGTTTCCTTGTCTTAAATCACATCGCCCTCTATTTCTAATTTATTGCAAAAGGAGTCAGTGATATTTTTGGTAAGCAATCAATAACACAGTTTAAATGTGCCGTTGTCCAATCATGATCATACATTTTACCTTATTATTTAGCAAATCGTTTCCATTCATTCTTGTTATAAAAGAAGTTAACGATGTTTTTGTTAAATGTCAAAAATTATTTATGTCCGTTGTCCTATAAACCTATTATAATCGTCGTTTTTTCTCTTTTAAAGGATATTGCAGCTGTAAATTTTTCAGTAACCATCATTTCCGCCAGACTCAATCAGTTTGAAGGCCCCGTGTATAATTAAAGATAGGGTTCGGCCGGAGCTACGTTCCTGAAATTAGTATCTTGTTAATAAAAGAAATGTCTAACAGTTCCCCTGAAGGACTTTGGTTGGACATTAAACTATGACCAGTTCTACTGCAGTTTTGTCAGGTTTTACAGGTATAATAAATGATGAAAAAGAAGCAACCGAAAATTGACGAAAGAAAAGAAAGGTAAAAAAAAAAAAAAAGTACAATACAAAGAATAACCGTGGAAAAAATTAAAAAGAAAAAATACGTAACAGCCCCTAAAAAAAGTAAGTAAGGGAGCAGACAATAAACGAAATAGCTAACGTACTGTATTGCACAGGAAAAGAAAAACACTGCGGGAAAATTGCTTTAAATTATAAAATATTAACATGAATATAATTATAAAAATAGCAAACAAACAGAAACTGCACGTAACTGACTGAACTTAAAAGTGAATCGCTTCGAAATAGGAAGATCGAGATCGAAATTGTCATAAAACGTGAAGCCTTAAGTCGAAATAAACAAAACATATCTTAACCATATACATAAAAGGAAACTTCGTAAGATAACCAACGATAAATTTCAACTAGTTAACGTTTATACGGGTACCTCTGAATTTGCAAAAGAATAATCTCCCTCCATCTCTTTTGTATATGAAGAAAACCTCTCTATTTGGAGGTAATGAAACAATATATTTCTTAACGAACTCTGGAATAGAGGTCACACCCCCACCTTTTACGGAAAAAGTGGTATAGCCAGAAATTTTAAACTAGCTCACAAACGTGCACATTAAAGGTAATTTTTCCAGTTAAGCATGACCGAATTACTAACTTTAAACTCGGACTCACGGAAATTCAGGAATTTCCAAATTCGGAAAAAATTTTGAATACGAATTAGTCGTTTAGAAGTAACGAAACTACATTTCAATTTCTTAAAGAAACTTTCGAAGGTTCTAATAGGTTTATAAAAGTGCGAAAGCCTCCGCTATTATTAATGAATATCCCTGATTCAGGCAGTTAACAAAATATTACATCTTATATTTCTCTATTAATAAAAAAAGTTAAATCTGATATTTTTCTTTTTTTGAAGTGAAACTTCTTTAGGCAGGCCTTTTATATATATATATATATAATAAAATGTTTTTTTACAAAGAATAAATACCGACTTCAAGGTTTATTATAAAAATTTAAAAATGCACTAAAAAGTAAAAAATAATTACTCCCGATAAAAAATATATATGAGTGATATAACTTAAGGTGATATCGTAATTCTTATACTAGAAACAATTTAATGAACATTTAATGCAGTTTTTAATTATTATTTTAATATGAATTTGATGCCAACTCCAAAAAGTTAAGATTGTATAAGAATTACATCACCTTAATGGGGGGGTAAAGTTTTTAAACTATTTTTTTTTATTTACTTATATGGATGTACAGCATTTTAAGATTATTGTGTCAAAATTTGAAGTCGATCGCAACAAAACTAACGGACCTATAGAGTTTTGAGTGAGCGGTGCTCCACTCCGGTTTTAAACACCTACTGGCCAGCTACGTAGCGCGGCTACCTGGCAGCTGTTTCGTGCTCTTTTTTTAACTTCGTATGTTCTAGTTTCGCTGTGATTGTGTATTTATTATTAGTAAAATGTCGAAGAAAATTAGCAAAGAAGATCGCATGAGTACCAGTTCCAGATTAGATTGATCAAAAAAAGTAATACCTCCACAGAAACGCAAGACAGACGATGTCGAAGCAAAAGGTACATCGTCCAAAAAAAAAAAAAAACTAAATACCTTTGTGCCATTTGGGCTACTTACTAGCATTACTGTTTGATGGACGAGAAACCGCAGCACGACAAATACCCGAGCGGCCAAGACTCGTGGTGTGAATAGCAGAAAGCTGCAGCTGCAAATGCCCTGAAGTAATTCAAACACAGTTACACTGCACTTCCAAGTGACGTTTCTGAAGAAATTAAACGATATATGAAAACTTGAGTAAAGGGGCACTTCTGCAGCGATATCTTGGAGGATTCACTCAAAACAACAGTGAGAGTTTGAATCAACTCATTTGGAAAATTACCCCAAAATCACTGAGTGGTACCTCAACTGTTATTGAAATCACAGCTCATGTGGCTTCATGTATGTTCAATGAGGGCTGATTTGCTTTTCTCTCATTTATGCAAGAAATAAACATCAGTACAGGGTCAAGTTCTCATGAATGGACGCGTGCAGTAGATTGAACGAGCATAAACAGAGTGGAGCAACAAGCTGTACTTAAAAATAAAGAAGGCAGAATTCTACGTCGACAAAAGCAAAAAGCTGCCTTAGATTTTACAGCTTTATAGGCTTAGCATCGATGACTCTGAATAAGTATATTAGAAGAAACACTCGCGTACTGATGTTTAAGTCAAACTTTTTTGTACACAAAACTTTAAAGCCTTTTTCTCGCACTTGACATTTTTAAAGTCCGTGGACACTGTAACTCAAAAACTAATGCACCGATTCTTTTGAAATTTTGTACAGTGTTGCTGCACATCAATTACAAGGTAACGCTGGGAGGGTTTTTTTTTTTTTAATTATTTTTTATTTTACAATAAAAAAATTGTCCATTTTGTTAGGCGAAAATCGCGTTTTTGACTTCCAAGTGTTAACAAAAATTAAAAAATCCAAAAAAAAAATCCTCCCAGCGTTACCTCAAGAAAATGATTAACTAACAGTAGCATTTTGATTTCAGATGACCAGTGGTAAGATATAGTGTCCACCGCAAAACAACTTTTTTTTGAAGCTTCTTCGAAGATTTGCTGCTAACCGCTTATTTTTTAATATTTCTTATTTAAAATTTCAGAAAATATTGTTCAAATGTTACTTTATTGTGTTACACTTAATAAAATATATTTGCATTCACTGGAGCATAAAGAAAAATTATTGAAAATGAGCCTTTTTTTACCGAAATAACCCCCCCCCCCCCCCCCAAGTTATATCACTTTTATATATATTTTTTATCGGGAGTAATTATTTTTTACTTTTTAGTGCATTTTTAAATTTTCATAATAAACCTTGAAGTCGGTATTTATTTTTTGTAAAAAAACATTTTATTTTACAATTTTTAGCGTTATACTTGAATTTTCTTTTTGTTAAAAATCAATTTTTTTCATATTATTCTCCTACTTTATACTTAAAAAAAATCGATTTCTTTATTTTGAACTGCATTTCCATGGTAATTTAGCAAATTTATAGTATTTTAAGTCAATAAATCTAACCCGACGGTGAAAACAATCGTGAATGAAAAGCATCCAAAAAGCTTCAATCTTCCGCATTATTAAGGATAACTCAAAAACTACCGGTCAGATCTTGATCAAATTTAAATGGGACCACATGAGAAACACCGCCTTTCAAATAAAAGAAGAATCGTCGAAATCGGTTCATCTAGAAGAAAGTTGTGAGGTAACACACATAAAAATAAAAAAATACAGTCGAATTGAATACCTTCTTCTTTTTTGAAGTCGGTTAAAAATATATAGGTAGTTAACACGAAAAACGAGTGTACGTTATGACTAATAGTTCTTAATTCATCTAAAAATTCGTAATAGACACGTAGCCAGTAATATATCAAATTAAAATTTACGCGCTCGGCTCTCTCCGTTGTGCGTATACAAGTAGCGTGCTTTCTTTCTTACTCGTTACAAACGGCTGATCAAGTTAAGAAACATAACGGACAGTCTGCTCCTTTTCTACGTAATATCTATACGAAATCGTAACCGCCCACGCTTATACACAGTACCTTATTCATTACATTTTAAAAATGCCATCAAGTGACGAAAAAATTCATGATGAGTCTCCACGAAAAACAAAAATTCATTTAAAAGTTATTTCAAAAAGCACCCAATAAACGGTTAGTTTTTCTGAACAGTTGGAGATATATGTACTGTTCAATGTAAGACGGAAGATGGAAAAGAAATAATTATTTTATCGCCATTTATATTTTTCCAAATCAAAGGGTCCATGATGTAATTAAATTTATACATAGAAGATTATTCCCTTTAACTACCGATGGTACAAGGTTATTAAAAGATAATTTACACACACTTCCAATGATACTAACTAGAGACTTTAACGTAAATTTCACATCAGACGATTCTTTGGCTTTAATAGAATTTCTTCAAACGGAACTTCAATTAAATATTAATAATAATCCAAATGTATCAAAGACAAAGTAAGGAACTACCCCATTGATGCAGTATTTTTTAGATACATTGATAAAATTACGTCAAAAACTTATATTTCATATTTTAGTTACCATAAGTTTACTATATCTTTTATAGAATCCAAAAATCAAAGAAAAACATTAATAAAACGAATGCATTAATTTTTTATTTGTTTTTGTTTTTCTTTAAGTGAAACTTTATAGATATGTGTTTATAAAACCACAGATCTCCCCATTTGGTTCTTACTCTTGGTAAATTTGGTACTAATACTATAACTTTAAATCGAAGTTGGGGAAAACGCCTTTGAAGTTTCACTTCTACCCTGTGCCCTAAGGTACATTCCATTTTTTTTTCTTTTCGGTTTTATTTGAAAATTTTCTCAGCCGGAAAATCGAAAATAACTAAAAATTCAGAACATTAAAGTAACAGTACCTGGGCGACCGAGCCTTGCTCGGTATTTTTTTTTGTAACTTCTTAACTTTATTTTAATCTTATACATATTCACAAAACGTGAAATATTTACGAAACTAATTTATGAACATATTTATGAATGTAAAGCCTCTTTCCATACAACTTTCCTTTTCAATACTGAACGCAACAAAAATGTAGAGGTCCTTCGAATTCGCTTTCCAGGTGGTTGGAAAATATTTTCAATGACTGCACGCGTTGATTTTTATGAATATCTTTCTATACGTTTTTTATTAGAACATTTATATTTTAGGTATGTAGGGTCGTCAGCTTTATCTCTATCGGGGTTTATTTGTTATAAAAACAAATAAAAAGCCTTTTGTAATTTTACCTGTGATCAGCTGTTTTTCAACAAATTAGAAAAAATTTCCTACTAAATCACTGCAAAGTGTAATGAGGGTAGGGATTTTTAAAATGATGTGCACAACATATTCTTAGTAATTCACTTTCACAAATAAATATGTAAATACGCAAAACATTTAATATCTGTATATAAATAGGCAAAGTCCTCTTTTGTTTATTAACCGATTTTCTTATTATTTTTTTTTTTAGTAGATATTAAAAAGCGTTTTTTTTTTTCTTATTTAAATATAAAATTAAGGCAAAAAAAATAAAAAATGAACTGTTCGCTACGATATTTTCTATTCGTTTATGTCTTTTTTTTGTTATACATATATTTTTACTGCATGCGTAGCGTATGATTTTCGAATCGCCATTATTTGACCGCCAGCTGATCGTCTGAGAGCGAAGACCGATGTCTTTGCCTATTCGTTCTCCGCCGTTTCCAGGTATCTGAAATTACCCCCTCACCAGTTTTGCCGACCATATGTTTTATTGCTTTGCCCTACAGTATTGACGTCACCGCCCCATACTAAAAGACACTACCGGTGCCAATAATCGACGATGCTCGTAAATCAAAAATAAGTCGATAGATCGCGCCACTAACCCTGATTTGTATTATACTAAAAATATTAAAAACCGTTAAAAACTCGCGAAATCGAATTTTTAAATGGATTAGACCTTGCCAGATCGATTTCTTGGCCCAAAATACACCTAGTGTGAAAATTTCATCCAAATCGTTAGAACCGTTTCCGAGATAGCCAAAATATATATATATATATATATATATATATACATATACATATATACAAGAATTGCTCGTTTAAAGATATTAGATTTGAAAATCCCATTCGCTTTGTTCGCGTCCCGCTATAGAAATGTTATCTAACAATTCCATCGGGTAAGTACCATTGGGTATTTTTTCCCTCACGCTCAATACTTTCCCTTTTAAATATATTTGCTAAATGGCCTAAATAACCAGTTTGTAATACCTAAAAAAAAAAAAAAAAATCTAATAATTGAACATCAGAAAGAATTTGATTTATAGAGAAATAATTGAAGAAGGGAGCCTGTATACTTTTATCACAAACCATAATTTATGGAAATATTTCTTTGTAATGTACAGGAGTGTACATCATTTTTTTCTCCCATTGAATTACCGTTTTTAACTACTAAGATTATCACGGTGAGAGTTGCCTAGGCTACTTAAAGACCACCCAACAATCCGCCATCCTGAATGAACTTCTTCAAAATGTTATATGATTTGTCGTTTAATACTTCTGTTAACGTCATGAAAGTGCTTGGGCGGACTGCATTAAAACAGCGGCATTCAATTATATGTTGTACTGACGGATATTTTAATTCAGCACAGCGTGGACATGTGTTAGAGGGAGTTAACCTTTGCAGTATGTGGTCATGACTTTTAGCTGTACGCCCTATTCTTGGCCGATTCATCGTTGTTTATTCAACACGCGGGCTATTAATCAGCGGCCGCCATGGTTCGATCATCGGCTTTATTTGACATAAGAATGGTCTTGGACATCCACTCTTTGCTCCACTGCTCAGTTATTCTTTCTCGTAGAAACGTATCGAGCGGGTCTTGAGATCTATGCGTAATATTTTCATAATTTAACAATTAACAATTACAACCGAAATGAGCGGAGAAGCCTCCTTGGAGGTTGGTGAGCGATGCGAAAAGAGAGAAAAGTCTGCTAGTCCAATTAAATAAATGCGTGTTTTGGCGCTTTTTATTAACGAATAAATAAGAAAATTTTTCGCATGAACATATTTAATTTTCATGGAACGTAAAAAATGTTTCAAAGGTTCAGATTTAATTCGATATTACCGTATTGTGCAGATAATGTAGGCTCCTGCACTTTAAATCAGATGCGAAAAAGAGATTTCGCCGAATATTTTTGTATAATTTGTACAAGAAAGAAGAAGAAAAATCTCGCTTCAACTGTATAACTTTTATCATTGAAAGAAGATACATAACATCCGCACATCTCTTTTTTGAGAAGCATGCAATATTTCAATAAAAACATTTTTAAATAGCATAGTTTAGTTATTATTGAATAAAAAAGTTTAACTTACCATATTGGGCAGACGAATGGAGGATTCCTACAATTTGACGCCTGTCCAAAACCTGAAAATTACAAATTTTACTGTTAACATTATTTAAAAAAAAAAAAGGGCAATATTATTAGAGTCTGAACAGAAATTAAGCACTGCGTAAATTAAGAATAGGTGAAAATTTTTGAAATGTGTGAAAAGAAAAAAGAAAGAAAAAATTGAATTAAAAATATAGTTTTAAAAGCAAAAAGTAAGAATTATTATTTTAAAACAAGATCGCGTAGAACAATGATTGTTCACCACAACACTTATGATAAAAATTGATTTCACACATATCTACCCTGAAACTAAATCTTGTTTCGTTGAATTTTAAATTTCACAATTTTAAAAATATTTAAAGCAGTTATCTGCCATCTGCGATCATAGTAACGAATAATTTACATTAAACGAATTCAAATCACATAATTCTTGTTAATACGACGAAATAAAGAAACAGAATAGTGTTATTGCAATATTGAGAAAAATAATCTGAAATTAATGCATATACATATATGCATATATATATATATATATATGTGTGTGTGTGTGTGTGTGTATATATATATATATATATATATATATTAATTACAACGTAATTTTTAGGCTACCCCCCATTAGAAAAAATGTCCCAAAAAAATGACACAATTTTATGTAACGTTTGTTATATTTTATGGGATTTTTGTGATTTGTTATTATATTCATATGGACCGATTTAGAATTACGTTGTAAATTTTGATCATTTTATACAAAGTATAGAAGAGAAAAAGACAGAAATATAAGCAAGAGGGGTCAAGGGGCACAACCCATTGCGAGATCAAAATGGCCGAGTTATATATATGTATATATATATATATATATATATATTTACTGAAGTACATGTACAGTTTCTTAGTTAGACTCGTTATTTTGATACAAAAATTTACCTTAAACTGTAACAATATCACTTAAAAGTTATTTAGATTTATGGATGAATTTATTAAAGACAACTAACAGAAAGGTAATACAATGGAATTTCTTCAAAGCGGAAGGCTAATAAAATATATGCTTATTTCCTCAAAATAATTCCATAAAGGTAAAAACTTCATACGTACAGACGAAAAGAAAGAAAACGCAAATTTGTTGGTTTTCAAGATGGAAAAATTAAATGCTAACTGATACTCGGTATTCTTACAGTTTTTGTACCACATATTATTACTGATAACGTCTTGGATGCCAGTTTACACGTAATCAATTCATTTTAGACTAAAAAACAATATACTGAATTAGGGAAGTCATCGAAAGATTTTCTGAAAATTCTAATTGGTGATTACTACTTCAAGCTTCTACTTCCTTTGGTTTTGATATTGCAATATTTTATAGGCTTATAAATAAAAGTGCGATTCGAGTAATTTTCGTTTTTCTTTATTATCATTGATTTCAAAATTACGATTGCTTTTATTGTTTTTCATATATAGAAAGGCCGTCTTTTATTTTTTCAAACTCTCTTCCCTTATCAGTTATTCAAAAATCCTCAGAGTAACAAATTAAATTCAGCTTCCTTCCTAGCAAAATTCTGGATACCCCCTCCCCCCATCAGTGTAAAGAGAACTACTGAGAAGAGGAAAACTTGATACCTTTTTTCTACCTCGGAGATAAATCATTTTCGATTAGATTCGATGATTTTACTTCAATAATTCACTTAATTCAATGCGAGCAATCATGAAAATAATATTGCCTATCATATCACGGTTTTTATCACTTCATTTCAATATTCTGGTAATTTAATAAATCATTTTTGGATTTTCTCCTTATTTATCCATTTTAAACATTTAACGGGAGGATTTTTTTTTCACTTACGATGTTTTCTATACTGCCGCACTAAAAAATAAATTCCAACTAATTGTTTCAATAAAATGCCATATGTTTTCTAATAATTTTCATTCTGGTAATTACTTTATTTTACGCGGTATACCTTAAAAATTTCTATAGAAGTCACAAGAATACAGTTATAATTGCAGGCCAAAGAAAAGGCTCACAGCTAAATAAAAATACGTATAATTTTCGATATTAAGCGCATTACATCAAATGCCAAAATGTTTCTAAATTATATATACTAGCTAGCTGTTGTCCGCAGCTTCGCCCGCATTTAACACCTGTTTAAATCGTTCACCTTTTTTATCTTTCTCTGTGCAGTAAACTCTCTTTTTCCACTAAAGATTTAATTCCTCTATTCATTTTTCCTTTCTTTTCGGCATAATACTAATCCAATAATTAAAAAACAAACTTTAATTGTAGTCCCCAACAGTAAAACACAATAGTTGGCAACGATTTAAGATTTTAATGCAAGTAATATTTTTATAGTATAGTAAATATTAAAATTCTTGTTACAGGATTCTTTAATAATTTCTCTGTAATTTAAATTTTTTAAATACTTTAATGGAATATTTTTTTCATGAAATATTACTAAACTTGGCGTAGTTACTAAATTGCCTATCTAAATGTTAAAAAAAAAATATATATATATTAAAAAGAATTATACGTAATTAATAATTACGATTACGCAATAATTCAATGCATATTATAAAGCTGTTTCCTTCATCTTCGACCGCAAAGTTGTATCTCCTTTGACAAAATACTTATTAGAATCAACTGAAAGTTATTTCTGGAAATGGCATGCTTTAATCACTACAATCATCTTTTTTCTATACGCTATCCGTCCACTTATCGTTTCGCTTCTTTCGACTTCAAATGTAATTAATTTTTATTTGTTTATGCCGTTTAATTAACAAATTCATGTAAGGATTCCTTTTTATCTTTGGGAAATATATCTATCATGACCCAACTATAAACGTTTCCTCTTGTTCAACTAAACATTCTGTCATTATTTGTGTAAAAAATAGATCTCTCTGTCATTTACTAAAATTTTTGGTAGACACCACGTCAACATTAACACACCTCTTTAACGTTTCAAACATGTTTACACCGTCCATCGGCAGAACTACCAAAAATTGTGATTTTGATGTTAATATGAAACACGAAAACTCTTTGCGCATTAAACTTCTCTTTTTTATCTGTAAAATACTAATGTATTAAATTAATAGAATTTATTATCATCCTAAAAAAAAAAAAAAGGTTTTTTTTTTTTTTAGTTCTTATTTCCAATTTGGGAGATGTACTTGCCGAAGGTACTCTTACCAATAAATTCCGTTAAGCATTTTACTGCATTTACAACAGCAGACTATCAGCAACTCGCTCGTGACGTAAGTGCCTCAGTCGAATTGATGAATATCAATTCAGAGCGAGTAGGCGAGTATACAGCGCCTTCAAACTGGGTCCTTTCGGCTAAGGGAGTAAACCCCGACAGAAAATCCAGTGGAAGGCAACGGGAAACCACCACTTTACACTTTTCTCGATATTATAACGTGTCAAGAAAACCATTCAAATGCTGTACCTATGGGATATACTCGAATGAGTATATCAGGCAATAGGCGGTCTCCTGTAGCAATACAGAAAGACTCGTGTCCTCCCGCGCCCATGTCGGCACGGCACTCTACAGGTGAGGACAAGCACGTTGAAGAATCGAGAGGACAATCCCTAGTGTCGTCATCGAACAGCAGGTTAAAAAGCATCAGTCGGAGCTACAAGAAATATCATGATTTCCAATTTAGAATAAATGTTTTAGAAAAATATTTTTATTTTATTAAATGTATTTTACCCCCATTTTCTTCCTATTTTATAGACAATAACTTTCGGAAATCGGCTAAAGTACACCAAAAAGTTATAAATTACACGCCAAAATCTTTCTCAAGAATTAGTCTATCCGTTAGCGAAACTCAGAACAAAATTGGTTCGGAAAGCGTGCGTAGACGGATGTGAAAAACAACTTTATCTTGTATATACAGATGTTTGAAAATTAAGAGTAAACTTTACTTCTTACACAAGTTCGTGAAAACGTACAACCGCGTTGGTTATACACAAGAATTAATCGTTATAACTTTCAAGTAAGAAAATTGCGGCGAGTGCAGCGCTATCTACTGAACAGTATACGTAACATAAAAAACTTATTTACAAAACGTACCGCGACAGGTCAGCTCGATAGTTTTTCATACGACCGTAAAGTACAAATTATTTTCAGTCACAAACACTTAAAAATTTCAATACACCGATGAAATAATCAATTTCAAGCATTTTATTTGCAAATTACATTCACCAATAGTTCCAAGTCATTAGTTGAGCCTTTAACAATACATTTCTTGTTTTCCATCTTACCCTTCTCCTTTCACATTACTATATCATTTCCCCTGCCGTCATTAGTAATCTTTATCCTTCATTTGCTTCTTCTATCCTTTCTTCCTAACAGTTTTCCTAGTAATTCGTATTACTTTAAACCAGACCCGGTCAACCCGAATGGTTTCACGGATCACTTTGATGACGTATACCATTACAGCGGGGCCACACTTTAGATAAACGGGCACTTAAAACATGCAATACAAATACAAAATGAATAAAACTTTATTGTCACACTATGATCCAACATAATTAATTCTCGAGTCTTAATTAATGAGACATTTGGTTATCCTTTCTTTCACTTAATTTTTGTAAATCTATATTTATGTTCGACGTTGCACATCTGGTTTTCTAAATTGTCATCAGTTAATGAAGTAGGTGAAGAACTCTTTGTAAATTTCATTTTCGAAAAAAATGTTTCATAAGCCATATGTGGCTCCAAAAGCATTTACAGTTCGTCATCCCAAATATCGTAAGTTGGAATATCTCCCGAATGTAATATAAATATCGTAAAAATTAACGTTTGATGCTGACGCAAAAGTTTTGTTTCATTCCATTGTTGCAACTCCATTAACCTCCATTTGCAGATTTTCACGAACACTGTTCACGTCGACATAAAATGAGCATGAAAATATTTCGAACATTTTATCGTCTATCAAATGCAGTTTTTTAAGTTGCTTTATTTCATTAGTATAATTCGAAAAATTCTTAGCTTTTTATCAATTTATTTAGCAATAGAAAATATCGAGCATTATTATTTCTACGCAGACACTCAAATAACAACAATTTTTTTATTAAAAGCTTTGATGGAATTATAAGCATCAATTATTAAATTATCCTGGCCTTGCAGCAAGCCTTTATTTAGCCGACTAAGTTTTTCTGTTATATACACTAAAAACATAGGTCTAACAAACAATCGTCGTTTCTTGATGGGTAATCGTCCACTGCTGACAAGCCCAACAAATTTAAAAAAAAAAACAATCCTCATCACTTAATTCAGGAACAGATTTTTATATCCCGTTTAAAACCATGCCTATCTCCTGCCGTAAATTAAGAAATCTTTGTAAACATTTTCCACGGCTTAGCCACCTAATATTGGTAAAATATAGGATATCACCACATTCAGAAGATAATTCATAAAGGAATTCTTTGAACTATCGATGCTGAAGAGTATGTAAGGACGAATGTAATTTACTATCCTTATAACTATGTTCATAACTTGATTCATGGATAATAATCGAGTACATAAATTTTGTTGATGTAGCAAACTGTGAATAATAAAAATATCACTAATTTTATTGCCCCTGTGATCTAGCTTATCCGAAAGTAATGTTACAACTCCTTTATTTTCATCTACCAAAGGAAGTATTCCACTTATGGTTAACTCGGAAAGAGCCTCAAAATTTAAGTTATTTTCGACTAAACATTTCTCAATCGCCTGGAAAACATTTTCTTCTCTGGCTGTGCCTTTTAAATTTTAAAAAAAAAAAATTATCATTTCTTCTGTCACCTAGAATGAATCATTCACACCGCGAATATCACAAATTGAGATGTGTCTGAGATATCTGCACTTTCATCAACTGTCAAAAAATGTGCTTTGAATTGGTTAATTTTATGTTACAAAGTTAGGACTATTTCAGCTGAAACGTTATCAATGCGACGACATATAGTTTGGCGTGAATGATGCTTTGAAATAATTTACTTTTATCGAGTAAAACATGTTTTATAACCGCTTCCAAAACTACAGATCGTAGTTGTATTTGCGTATTATAGCAATGACATGTACAAATTTTCATTTATTTCATATTTTTTGTATGCATATAATTAGAAGTAAAAGTTTTAATAGAAATATAAAATCATCCGGCGGGCCGCACAGTTATGTATAGTATAATTAAACTATTTATTCTATTCAGTTTGGGGAAACAATAACATTAAATGTAAAAGTATAAACCTTTTAAATGGAAACCTGATTCGACGTTAAATTATAAATTCAATCGTAAAATTATAAATTTTTAATCACAGAAAAGATTCCGAAATCGAATAAACCAATTACTTCTGAGACCAAAAAATTCGATATGTAATTTAACATTTTCTAAAAAACGAAAATTTAACGTATATATTTAATCATAACCGATGTCGAACGAAATAAACATGTATTTTAAAAGTATACAAACATCGGTCATTAAAGAAAAATAAAATTATAAAAAATGTATATTTTTACAATAATAATATGTTCATTGTAATATTGTTTACGAACAAAATTTTAATACAACCTTAATTGAACTCGGATCTACGTAAAACCAATCATAATACATAAAAACTTATATGCATATTTTAAAACAATAATTAAAATAAATTCAACGCGGAAAACTGAAATTTATCATATACCATTCGTAGTGGTATTCGGTGTTGATCGATGAAAATTGCTATTAAATATGTTTTTTATTCACTTTTCAATAAGTGATACAAAAAAGTTTTCTTTCATTCATAAGATTAAAGACATTAAACGACTACTTTCAATAATTCGTGGTAGAGACTTAACTTAAGCTCCAGCTTCGCTCACAGATGACCACATATATTACATAAAAGTAACTATCTTCTTACTTGTTCAAATTGCCGCAATACCTACTCCAAACATTCTGTGATCAGAAAAGTCTTATATTCTATTCACTATTTACACTTTTTTTGTTCTTTAAAGCTACAAAACATCTTTTAATATATTTTCCAAACTGGTAGCTACGAAATTTCTATTAACAATATTTGCTCATGCATTTTACATGGATCTAATCCACTACATCAGAAGACATACCGATTAACGGAAAATCAATACACAAACAATTATACACTAGCTGAGCAGAATGGTGAAAAATTTTACTGCATGTAATTGAAAGGAAACTATTACATATTTGTTCTCGCAGCAAACAGTTTAAAAACAAACAGCATTTTTAACTACCTGACCCTCTGTTGCCGACGATTTATAGTTAAAATATACGAATTTTATTTTATTTATTTTCGCCCATATACAAAAGTCTAAGTTCCGCAAAAAATTGAAAAAACGAAAAATTCTTCTATTTTAAAATCAATTTTTTAGTGAAAATTTTAATTGTAAAAAATTCCTAAATTTTAAAATTACTTTCTAAAAAGTTTATAACAATTCAAGAAACTTTCTAAAATTTTTACACTAATCAAATTCCGTAAAAAAATAAATGATTAAAGATTATTTTTATCGTTATACTCAAAAATTTTAAAATTCTAAGTCTATTGGAATTAAATAAAAATTGAAAAACAAATTAAATGTATATTTTTTCATTCTTGTTCCCCGTATATGTATTTTCTATACAACTTTAAGTTGATTTTCAAAATAAAATTTAAAACACTTCGCTATGTTTATTTCGGTATATTTTAATCAGAACTATCATGTTTCGCCATCATCTTACTTGGAGGTGTAGTCAGTTTAATATCGACTGGTTTAAAATTATTATTAGCTTTATTTGTCACTTAATGTTTATTTAAGATAAAGTTTTTTTTTTTTTTCATTATTATTATTATATTTTTTTGGACTCATCGTCAACCGGTGACCTTTACCCAGAAACAATTAGAAAAAGAAGGAATCAATTATATTTTTATACGATAACAAATGTTGTTAGTAGGAAGGGACAAAAGTGGGAACAATGCGTGGAGAAGGAAAAAACAGGATATAAGAGGCGCAATACAGAGTAGGAAGACCAAGTCGCAGGAGGTTGTTTTTTCAAATAAATTAGAGTTTTAAAATCTAAGATTGAAGCCTAAATTGCTATGGAATTTTATTTTTTTCGGAATGTAATTTACTAAAAAGATTAATAGCTGCCAATAATTTTGGATTATTTCCGGTGTAATTATTATATTTGCGTTGATTTTTAAAGGTGAACGAATAATTTTTTATTTCACCAATTTAACAGAAAAATATTGATAACCGTCGACCTCTAAATTAATTCATTGTTTTATAACAGTCTGTGATGTAAAGATTATTTTATATTAAATAGATATGGGAAAAAAATATGGTACAGTGGAGTTTGATTTCCACACTGAGTGTTCCGTATACATTTACTTTTAACTTTTGCTTTCTTAAGTTCCATTTATGTTTATAACGATGTTTCTTTTTGTGATCGTATTGTTCATAAGGAATAGATTACGATGAAATATTCTCAAAAAAAAAGAAATAATTATACGAGCGCTAAAAAGATACCGCATTATTTACCTGCATTTTTTAATTGTTGAATTATACTTAAATCATGTACACACATATAAAGACATTACAGGTTTTCACTTATACTAAAGTTTTCATTTGTATTCTTTGAAACCTCAAAATATGCACTAAAAATTTTACAGCAGATTACAGAAAAAAATTACGTTTTATTTTTGTTTTTAAATCTAAATTACATTGAATTTTTCTGTATTAAATAAATTAACGTTAAAAATACACTTAACTACTGATCTAATATTTATAAATGATTAGACCCAACAATAAGAGCTTTTCTCAAGTTTTTAAACTTATATCTTGAGTCAGATACAGTTTGTATTGTTCCTATCTTAATGTACAATTTAAGAAAAAGTTATTAAATAAAGAGGATACTTCATATTCATTATAAATTAAATATAATTTTAGAATAATACAATATTGACACTTTTTAAAAATTTACAAATAAGTGTAGAATAAAATTATTTATTTGGAGAAAATTAAAAATCCATATTAGATGTAAATAATCTTGTACAAAAATTATTAATTTTAATCATTTTATAATTCTTTTTATTTATAAAAAAAATTAAAAACCAAAATAAAAAAGATATTTTTATCTATAATGATGAATGTGATAAAAATTGACAACTTCTTTTACACATAATTTAAAAAAAAAAAAAGAAAAAACAAGACAAAACTAATTCTCAGAATCAAGGTATAAATATATTCTAATAAAATTGAATTTTGTGTTTACATTTAACGGACACGTCGCAAAGTGATTTTATCCAGCAATTGACTTGTAAAAAAGGAAATGATAATTTTTTTATGTACTATTTTTTAAAAGGAATTAATGAAAATACCGTTAAAACTTTTGAAACACGTGAAATATATGCAAAAAAAGTAAAAACCCCTTGAAACGCACGAAATATGCATATGAAGAGTGGAATATACATTTAAACGCACTATTAAATTGCTATGCTCCATAATAAAATTCATTGAAATGAAGAGAAACAAAATACCAAGTTATTAGCTATATGCATAAAAAAAAATAAAATAAATCGAGCCCTACTTATTCCTCGCAACTGATATAATGTTAACTGCAAAACAATTTAGGTTATAGCATCAATTAACAATAAACGGTATAGACTATGAACTAAGATTGAAGAAAAAGCTTCAAGTTTTGTTGTTTTTTCCCTTTAAGTTGTTATAACGGAAGCTGTTAATAAAAGATAATGCTAGAAAATCCTCAATTAACGATAAGAACTTGAACAGTAATTGGATGGTTTAGGCAATATCAAAAAATGTTTATTTTACCTTACGGTATATGGAAACAACATGTGCAAGGATAACCGATGAAATTAGATTTTCAGTTAAAAATTAATAATTCGCCGTTAGAAACAGTAGAAAGATTAAAATATTTACGAAAAGATTAAACGAAAATCGAACGGACTTCAACGATATTTTACCGTTTATAGGAAACTATCACCAAGATACAATTATCGAATCCTGTGCGTGACCCACCAATTATGTTTACAAAGCTGAATGCTGAAAATGGGCATTCAACGGCATTTGGAATTAATCCTACTTTTTCAGAATTCAGAAAATACTGAAAAAATCGGACATAGAAATCTCTAAACAACTGAAAAAAAAGAACCGAAATTATACAGTAAAGTATTTCGATATCATAATTATGAAAAAATTGCAACAAATAATTACAGTGAAAAAATTTTATGAAAATCTGAAAACAGGAACAACTTCTTGATGAATGTGAAGTATGCGAATCAATAGAGAGAAACCGTATACATTTTTCACTAAACAATAGGAATTAATTTCAAAATATGGCATTACAAATCCCTCGTACCATGATAAAAGGCGAAGTTGAACGAGACTAAATCATTGGAGAAAGCAATGGAATTATACGAATCAGCAATACAAGATTGGAATCGAAGAAAGAAATACACAACTAGATGCACCTAGACGATTGCCAGTGTCCTAAGGCCGAAATAATAGGCGTTAATGATCGTCCCAAAAAGATGCCGGACGCGTCCACTTCAAATATAATGAAATAACGATATACAACGCTAGTTCGATTAATTTTGTCACAGAACATATGTATTAAGTAACACGAACTGTTATCTTCTTTATAGTGTAATACTACTAAGAGAAAATAATTCGAACGCTATATTACCGTTCAATCTCTCCGTACTTTACAAACTGTCATCACATCAAATTGACAATATTACTATATACGCTTTATTGTGTTACTAACTGATTAAACGACGCTATACAAAAAATTAATAAACGACTAAATAAAGTGTTTTTTCTAAATATAAAGTTGATTGAAAATTAAAAAATAACTGTTAATAATGAATAAAAAGTATCATGTGTTAGAACAGTTATTGTTTCGGTACGTATTAAAGTTGCAACTGCTTCCATGTAACTGTTTTTGAACGACTAATTTACAATAGCAAGACACGTAAAAATTATATGCGGAAATAATTGAATTTAGAACGAAAACTAAAAAATAATATAACCAATAAAAATCGAAATCTTTTGACTTGTCAAAATTTAATTTTAAAAGATGCAAAACAGAAATTTGCACTAATAATATTTCAGATTTATTAAAAGTAAACTTTCAGTTTGATATAACATTAACTTCATTTTAAAAAAGAATTATAGAAAGCAATGATGCGTATTGGAAAAAAATATTTGAAATTGTTTTTGTTAATTTCAATTTAAGTAAACCATTTATCTAACATTTCCGACCGCATCAGAATTTCTTTTCTGTCACATCGAAATGCAGCTGAACCTAAAAAACACATAGGCTTTTCGGGCATCACTTTTAAAACAAGAAAAATCAAGTACAAATAGCTTAACAGAGATTAGATGAATAATAGTTTGAGAATCAGACTTCGTGAGCGGAAAAATGTCAAAAATTTTACAATTCCACTAACGATATGATATAATAAGATTTTTGACAAAATTCGAGTATACAACAAATATATAAATATGCGAATGTTTACTAGAAATCAGAAATATCTACGGAATAGGAAATTAACAAAAAAAAAAAAGAAAAAACCTATTATACAGTAAACTCCGAAGTCTTTGAATGGTCAAAGAGAACATTTACTTAAAGTTAATTATACACTATATGTCGACTGACTATCTCAGAAAACTACTTGTTTTACAGGAATAAATAATTCATTTTTATGAATACAACGATTAAAAAATTCTTAAGCAATGCAGTAATTTACAGTCTTAAATATAACGAAAAAAGTTACCACAAATGGACGTAAATTTGTTTAAAGGTATTTTTGTTCGCTATCTGGTAATAATGTAGTTTTCACAAATATCATAACAAAAACCCTTAGTTGAAATATATTGTAATACTAAGAATATTTCCACACTTCAACAATAGTTCTGCAGAAAAATATTTTCAACATCTAAAATTCAAAATTTATATGGGAAATGCG
This sequence comes from Icerya purchasi, assembly GCA_039619475.1. NCBI lineage: Eukaryota > Metazoa > Arthropoda > Insecta > Hemiptera > Monophlebidae > Icerya > Icerya purchasi. The sequence goes on along the minus strand of CM077116.1, from coordinate 171,123,249 downwards.
ATAAATAGGATTAATTTTCAACCTCAGCAGAAAATTGTACGGTCACTTCATTCAGAATACTTAAAATTTTAATTCAAAAAAAAAAAAAAAAGCTTTTAATTCTGCATCTAGAAACACTTTTTTTTTTTATGGTTGAGGGGCTACTTATTTTTAACTGTTAACTTTTAAAATTTATATAGAGGTTTTTACTTCTTAAGGTGTTTTACTACCACGACCCACAATTATTACGATCATCGCCAAAAAACGTTCAGCTCATTTTGAAAAATTAAAAACTATATTATTCCAAAACAATTCAAAACTGGTACTCCATCATTCAGTACGAAATACAAATCAATCGAACAAAATTAAATCATTATAAAATGTTTAGAGTAAAAAATTCTTCAATAAAATAACTTTGTCATTTGATATCACTGATGCAAAAAACAAAAAAAAAAACAACTTATATTAACAATTAAATATAAAAACTGCCTACAAAAAATATCTTAATACTGGTTTAAAAAAGACTAGGTCAGTCAATATGTAAAATTGAAATATATACATTTAAAACTAAAAACTTCCGTGCGCCGTTTGTAGCTTTCTACTTTGTAATTTACGAAGAAATTAAAAAATGACTGAACATATTGGTGGTAGTGCTATAACGACAGATGAAAGCGGAAGATGTTTAACTGCACTTAAACCTTGAACTTGCAAACTAAGTTAATGTTTTATAACGTCATTAAGCACAAAGGAAAACGCTTGTAATATCATCGTTAACGTTCCATTTTAAAAGTAAAAAATGTATTCTTTTTTCAACTACTCGTAAAATACAATAGGGGTATCCCATGTGTCAATTTAAAATTAATTATTTTAAATACCATTTCATTAAAAAATTCGTGAATTTAATTATTGTATGAAAATAACATAGCATGTAATTTGATAGACTTTTAAAGTTGGTTGAATTTTTATTCGTCGGAATTTTTAAATGACATAAAAAAAAAAACGTAAAAAATTTTGAATAAATGCCAGAGACGCGAATCACGCATCTCAATGAGAAATTAAGTAACGCCCCAGCACTACTTACATGACAGGTAACACTGGCAAGGAATGTTAACCATAACCTCAGACACGTGACCATAGAATTTTTACACATCTCCTTGATTCGCGTACACATTTTCCGGTATATTAAATGTCAATACAACATATAACTAGAACAACAAACTATACTGTTCGTTCTCTTTCCACCTTTGGGACCAGATCAACATTACATCATTAAAACTACTAACTCGATCTAATTATTAACTTTTTTACGTAAAACCAAAAAATTTTGATTTTAAACCAGATCATTTTATAACTGAAATTAAAGTGGTGATATTTGGCTTATTATGCAAAATTACCAAAGTAAATAACAGAAATAGTACTTGACAGCAAAGGTATTACACATTGGACATATTCATACACTACTGTTACTAAAATAATATAAATTTAATAGACTGCAATAGCAATAAACATTTAATAAAAGTAAACCCGCTACATTTAGCCGGTAATACACCGTATGCAATGATTCAAAATCGATCAATATAAAACACAAATAAAAGATTAGTTAAATCAATAAAAACCATTAAAATAGAACAAAACGTGTAAACACCGAACACTAAACCTTCATTTTAAATATTACGGTATATAAGTCACTCTCCGCATTATGTCACTATACGTAAAAAACCGCCTAAAAATTTAAAAAAAAAAAAACAAAAAAAAAACAAGGGAAAGATTTAATATTGACAGAAGCGTCATCACAACATTACCTTAACGTATAAAAAAATAAGCTTCGTACACTAATTCTAAAAATTTGGTAAAAATGAAATAAGAAAAAATAATTAATTTACCTACAGATATTTCGTTATTTTATATCGTTATAAGAAAAACAATAAAAATTTTGCTGCATCGAACGACAACAGTTTTTACCGGTAACCGAATAACTTAGCTGTCAAAAGTAACGATCGATATACGATAGAATGAACAAAAACGAAACCACATTGAAAACGAGATACACATACTTATTGAATGCCACTGCGCGAATGAGGGCACATTCGTTATTTGGTACCGGTCCAAATTGGCGTCGATCGTCACATATACAGCGTATGAGATAATAGTTTACCACAGACATCCTGTTAAAATAAACTATTGTTCTAACGCAAACAATTAATGCTATTAAAATTACAAATTGATACAGTAACACATTTCCGAATTAGCGCCGCACGGAAAAGCTTACATTGAAATAAAAATATATGATAAAACGAATTATAAAAAACCGTAACAAAATTCATGTTTTTTATATAGCACAATTTATCATTACTAAAAGTAAGAACAAATAAAAAATACATTTTGTTTTTTTTTAAACCACTACTGCACTTAACGAAGCGTGGAATAGAAAAACATAAATTATTACAAAATATATTTGTATAAATTCAAATTTCGATGCAGAATTTAATATATATATATATATACAAAAATTTTTAAATATTTTCCAATGCAAGACAAACTGATATGCACATATATCTAAAAGCGTTTTAAAATTGTTAACACAAATTTAATATAAATATCTAGTTTATGATAATGTAGGATTAAATAAATAACCGAAGTATACGATCGCAAATAAACAAAAAAAGCGTCAAAATTAAACGATATTTACGCTATTTTAGTAGCAAAATTTTCATCTTAAATTCGAAATACATTAAATTTACCTTTCAAAATATAATTGAAATGTTAACATTGTTTCATTTGTAATTATAAACATTTAAATAACTATTTAATATCTAAATGCATATGGAATCCAGCATAAGAAAATTACGAATCTAATTTTTTGACCATCTAATGAAATCGAATGGTTTTAAACTTACAAAGAAAATATTTGAACGTATTCATCAAAAAAAAGAAAAAAAAAAAACGCACAAATACTAGTTCAAAGAAGAAGGAATGAGAATAACAGAAAATGTAATCTATAATAAATCTTCTTTCAGAAGAATGGCGAAAAATTTTATTAGCTTCGAAAATAAAAAAAGAGAAACAAAAATTAACTAGGCGGAAAAAAAAGAATACAACAAAGCGAAAGAATTAAATCGTGCTGGAAGATCAGAAAAGAAAGGAACAGTTAAATATCAAATGTAAACAGGCTCATTTATGTGGTCTGTAAACGGGCAAGTTCGAGATAAAAAAAAAATCTTGAATGTAATAATTGCATAAATTAAAAATAAAGTTAATATCGTATGTAATTACAATTAACAAAAGGAAACTATAAGAAATGCTCGTCATAATTCTTATATAAAGCATTAAATAATATTTAAGCTTAAAAATAAATATCAGAAGAACAATACAATAACAGAAGATGGTATACCTCGGATACAAACCGAATGCAGTTAATATTTTCAAAATATGCTGATTTAACAAGCATTTTGGCACGTTATATTAAGTTTCTTGACAATTCTATTACAATATATCTCGCGTAAAACCAAAATACGTAAAAATACACCTCATCTTATTCATTATAAAATACCCGGCAAAATTTATACTCAAATATTCTAGTACAATATCACATGAGATGCCGGAACAATCGACTTCATATTTCATCGATTACAAAAGATATTATTTAAAAATTATCACAAAGTATTAATATATATATATATATATATATATATATATATATATATATAATAACTTGACATTTTCTATCTTCAATTAAATAATAATTTGTTGAGAAAATTAAATTCCGTATAAGCAATGTTTATTTAAAAGAAATGTATACCAAACCTACGCAAAAATATAAACTGTTAGTTTTTTATTTACAGAATGCCAATAAAATTCAATAATATTTTGGAACAATTTTGAGTTATTATGAAACCGTAAGTATTTTTTCGATTTATTATTTATTCTTTAATATTAGTTGTAACTCACCGTATTTTAACTAAAATTAACAAATTTTTTTTAGGTCTGCAGTTTCCGGTAATACCAAGAATGACTCGGTGGACATAAACAAACGTATTAAACAGTTAGAATCAGAAAATAGAATTTTAAAAAATAAGGTTATATTTCTACGTAATTAAACTATAATTCGTTCTTCGACATTTCTTAATAATTATAATTAACCACTTCAAAAGAAAACCTACTTAGGAAACTGCTCCAGTATGGTATCTAATATTTAAACATCGCAATTTGTTTTCCTTTCAATCTGTTCTAACTGATATTTTTATGACAACTTTTTTTTTTAATGGACTGCAAATCATGTAGTATGTCAATCTTTATTGCAGTGCAAATTGTATAAAACGTTTTTTCTCGAACTATGTCTTGTATATTGAGCGCTGTTTTAGGTATTACGTATTTTAATAAATAATATTGTTAAACCTGGATTACTAATTATCTATTCATTTAACTGCATTTTTTTTTTTGCAAAAATTGTTCTACTGATAACGCACTCAGTCATCACTTTTGCTCACCATATGATTTGCCAGTTCGAATCAGTAGGTAATTCTACATTTGAAGCTTCGTTATCTAAACTACATCTAATTTCTCAGGGTGATCTTAATGTCTTCGTTCGAGATTTTTGTTCTTTTTAAAAATTAACTCAATATTTAGGCTTTAGTTTAGAAGGTCAGAATCGAAAAACGTGCACATTCAGAAAAGTTAGGTTAAGTGAATTCAAAAATAGTTGTTTTCCCTTGCCCATGCTTTTAAAATGAAAAAAATGTATAAAAACACAAAATAATTTTTCGAAGAAAAAGTTAACTTCAAACAAGTTAAGGGAATTTTTGTGATAATTTAAAAGTTGTTACAATTTTACTAGACTTACAGCTTAATTACACCAAGTATTATTCCTGTTATGAATAAAACAGCAAAAACCAACCTAATCGCTAGAATATGTTTTACTTCTGGAGAAAAGACTCAAAAATATACCACTGCTTGATTGAAAAAAATGTTTTTAGCTCCACTACATCTTAAACTTGATCTTATGAAGAACTTCGTTAGAGTAGTTGATCGAAATGAGTTGGAATTTACTTATCGAAAATAAAACTTGGAATCAGTGATAATATTTTACAGTCACGGTTCTTAATTCAAATTGTTATTTGGTAAACAAATAAAAGTATCTTTAATTTAGGTAAAAGTGTTACGTATTCAGTTGGATGCGCAATCCCATTTGCATTCAACAGTATGCTTTTGTCCTAGAAGGAATACACTTTCCAGATCGCAGCTAGGATTAAAATCATCCTCTATGACAAATGTCGAATTTGAAAACAGGTATTAGTAATGCTTTATATTTTTTTATTTATTTGTATTAGCTGTTGCAATGTCTAAATATTTCAGTTTTTAACTCTGCTGATAGTTTCGTACTTTTAATGGTATAATATAAATTCAATTTCGTAAATACTGATTGCAAAAATAAAATATCCTGCTAGTTTATTTTTCCTCTTAATTCACGTTTCATTGTAGTTATAAAAAATCTATTACTGCGTGTTTCACGTTATATCAACTAATTGAATCTATTGCGTTTTATATTCTAAACATATCTTTAAAAATTGTTTAAAAACATAAAAGATTAATTATATATAACTTCACATAAACACTAAAAGGAAGCACGAATAAACTGATTGTTTTGAATTCACATATCATTAATTAGCATATTAAAATATATTTTTTCGGTCTAATGTTTTAATGTCTGCTTTCATTCATTGCGCATAATATTTTACTTAACAGCGTATATTAAAAAAACAATATTTTTCGTGATTACGTCAGAAAAATGTTTTATTTCGCAAATAATGGCATTTATTAATAATGTTTAGCTCAATAAAAAGAATATTTAACACGAATATTTCATCGAATGAACGAATTAATTCTTCGTCACATTATGAAAGTGTTCCTCATTCGTTACATACTTTACGTCAGGTATTTATTCATATATATATATACATATATATACACGAAGTATTATAAAAATGTACGTTTTAGCACTATATTTGAAAGCGTCACGTAAGTTGAATATTTTTAATACGTACAGACTGCACTTAATTCGTTGTTTTTTGATTTTTCACCATATTTAGTCAGTATTTGTACACATTTCAACCAAATCAGCTATTTTTATTTTTCCAGTTGAATAAAAGATCTAACGCTTAATTCAAAGCGCTATGGATTGTATTATTGTTTATTAATAATTTCTTCGACTTTTCATATCGAATGATCAGTGCAAAAATTTCACAAATTTGCTTGAATATCAGTATTGGCATGAAAAACTAACAGTTGCAATATGTGAAATCAACCATGCTTAGAAATCTGTTACTAAAAAAAATACCAAATTACAGATTAATGTACGGCTTATTTTCGATTAATTCATTTCACGTAATAGAACATTTTTTTAATGCGATCTAACGTTAAATTTTTTTGGCACCGCATTCATTTTTGAAGAACTCAATTATCTATAATTTTTCTTCTTTTAATTTTCCCTTTTTTTACATTTTTCTCGGATGTTCTAATTTTTATATTTGATAATTCTGTGGCGTTAAACTATTTTTTCCATCTTTCTCAGTTTTGTATTTCTTCTTCTATTCCACTGTTCCTGCACAAAGGTTTCACAAGTGAGTTAGTAAAAATAATTGTAAATGACAAAAATTTAAATCGGCTGTTAAAATCAAAAACTTTCTTTTTCGCACTTGTTAAATCAAAAAATAAATAAATAAACTTACCAAAAAGTCCGTAAAATATATATCCTGCAAACAGTGATGTGACTAGTATGACATGTGGTTAAGCTTCATCACTAAGAGCTAACAAGTATTTCTAGACAACTAATTATCAGCGAAAGCAACAAAGACTTGACATATCGATACCATTAATCGCAATCTTGTTAAATTTCAAATGGCCAATCGTTTTTTTTTTTAATATACACTGCTGGACAAAAGTCTGTCCACTCCAAAATTTTTCATTATTAATTTAATACAAGTAGCGCTATCTTTCGGAAATTACTTTACACACCCTAATGTATATAAGTAACGTTCTATCGATGGATTCAATGATCATGAACAACTGTCTGGCCGTACATCTGGGTTGCTCTTTTTTATGCATACCAACACGTTCATTACAGTCGCTATATACATTTTAAACGCCATTTTGTCTGTATAGTTAACGGGTTTTCGCGTATTTTTTTTCAAGTTCAATCAAAAGTTAGTTTTTGTTCATTTTTGACATTAATTTTCGTTTATTCTTTGTATTTACAATATCGGTAAGCGCGGGAATTGCGGCACAAATTGTGAATCAAATTGATGAAGGACGTAGTCGTAGATACATCTCACGCCGATTTAATTTGCAGCATAACACTGTGAATAAAATTTATAAACGTTATTTAGAAACCGATTCTTTCACCCATCGCCCACGATGTGGACGTCCACGAGCAACAGATGTCAGAGAAGATTGTAGAATAGTAAGATCAGCTCTCAATAATCGATCTGCCACATCAACAACACTTTTTGAGCACTTCAATTCTACACGAGCAACAGCCATTTCCACGCGCACTGTTCGTCGAAGACTAAATGAACAAAGTTTTAAAGCAAGGAGACCCATTACAGGCCCGTCGTTGACCAAACGTCATCGTAAAGTGAGACTGATCTTTGCATGAACCCATGCTAACTGGACAGTGGAAAAATGGAGCGAGGTGCTCTTCACTGATGAATCAAGATTCACTCTACACGGTCCAAATGGGCGTCAGCGATTGTGGAGAAGACAAGGTGATCGTTTTAATCAGGGTATGTTTAGCATTTGATTAAATTTTCATGGTGGGTCTGTAATAGTGTGGGTTGGTATATCATTGGAAGCAAGAACAGAACTCCATATTGTTAATAACTCAACGGTAACCGCTGAATTGTATATAAAGGATATACTAGTGGACTATGTTGTGCCATTTGCACCATTTATAGGAGATAACTTCCTTTTTATGCAAGACAATGCGTGACTGCATGTAGCTCGTACAACATTGGAATTTCTAGAGTCAGTTGATATATACCGCTTGGAGTGGCCAGCGTGCAGCCCAGACTTCAATCCAATTGAACATGTGTAGACATGCTTGAAAGACGGGTTCGAGATCGGAGACCATCACTTGCATCATTATCAGAACTCCGGAGTGCTCTTACAGAATAATGGGAAAGAATCTCACAGGCATATATCCAAATCCTTATAAAGAGTATTCCCAGACGCTGCAATGCAGTTATAAAAGCTCGTGGTGGTAACACTAAGTACTAATGTAAGTTTATTTTAAATTTTTAAACTTATTTTTCTTTATTTTAATTTCATTTGTATCCTTAAAAAAGGTAACCAACTTTGAATTGTTTTTCCTTTTTTCCCCTTTCTTCCCTTTTTTCTTTGGATTATCAAAAACAAATATCTAAATATTCAGAATCGATTTTTTTATATTATACTATATAAAAGAATGATGAAATAACGTCTGGTTAAAATTTGAAAACAATCTAACCTATTGTTCAGTAGTTGCAATAAAGAAAGGTATGAAATGGAAGGTGGACAAAGACTTTTGTCCAGCAGTTTAGTAAGTCATTATACCGATATTATACTGATATACATATTTTTTTAATATCCTAATGAGAGTATAAAAGGATTAAAAATAATTTGATCGAAATATACCTCTGATTCACTGACATGCTGGGTAATGCCCTCGGCTGGCGACCCCCCCCCCCTCAAAAGACTTTTACTTTTCATTGTTTCCTATCTTAACAAATACGAGACTATAATATTTTTATATATTTATTATTTTTTTATTTTTCTTTGTACTTCTTAATAATCGAAGTCAAATTAAAATATCCATTTTATCATATTCTCGTAAAAACCGCTATATTATTACGATTTAAATTTTTCTCTATTTGTACGATTATTTTTAATTCATTTTAAGTATACATATATTATTTACTATTTAACTTTGAAAAAATTTTGGTTGGGGGAAGCTGAGAGAAGCGTTAATGTTGCGTTTAAGCTGAAAATTATTTGAATTAAAATATAAATATTTATAATAAAGATTTGAAAAAGTCTTACGAACACGAAAAGTGTTCAAATCATCTGTTATGAAACAGGAAAACTGTTCGATTAAAACTCGCTAAAAATGTTCCGAACGGTTTGTTAGTTTGGTTTGAACAGACCGGTCTGCATGTTTGGGGGATTTGGTTTGTCTGTCAGATTGGCTGAACATTGAACCTTCGTATTGTAAATTATTAAAATTTATAAACACTGTACATTTTTTTTGTTATAAAATAATGAAAATTAACTGTAAAAGTAGTATCTTTAAAAAAGAAGAAAAAGAAAAAAACACTTTAATTATATAAGTTTCAGAATAAAAATTAACATAAAAAATATCTTCTAATATGCACAGAATTTCAGAAGGCAGAGTTCACAGAATAGAAATAGGAAAAAATGAATACTGCGCACTAAAAAAAGTATAGCAAATTACAAAAAAGTAAATGAATATGACAAATAATCTAAGCACATGTTTAAGTTTAAAATTTTTCTTTTCTTCCATTGATTCACTAGCTGGACGTTTAGGCATTCAAATTCTAATCCAGTCATCAATCTACCAACAAAGAATAGTCTATTATCTTAGAAGTACTGTCTTCTAGCACCATGAACTTGTTTTTCAAGCACATCATTTCTTCCTCTTCTGACTTTGAAATGTACCTTCTTTCTTACCTTCAAAACATATTTTTTTCATTCTGTGACAAATTCTCTTTCCCTGTATAATCTTCTTGTTTATCTTTTAAATGATTCTTTTACTTGATGCTGCTCAATGGAACTGTCATAGCATTCAAGCAAATAAAGCAGTTTTAGAAAACTTGCTAGATTTACATAATATTAGTATAGCGTTTCAGTCTGAAATATAGCTTCTGAAGTCATCATCTTTTTTTTAATTAAGAATTTTCATATAATTAAATCAGATTGCAAGAATAGCTTTACAGTGCCGAGAACATAATTTGATTCCTAATACATTTCTCAATCATTCCTATCCTTTTAATATTGTATCTGTACATATTGTCCTCTTATGTAATTTGAAAGATATATACATCCTTACTTTCATTTCTTTATCTCCTTCCCCATCCATTCATCATTGAAGGGGATTGAATGCCCGCTCTCCTGTCTGGGATAATTCATCCCTAAACAAGAACGGATCATTCCTTCAAATACTACTATCAGATTATAATCCCATTATCTTAATAATGGTTCTCTCACTTATCTCAAAAGTTGCACTATCTCCAGTGCTATTGACAAAATTGTTTCTTCTACTAACTTAACCTTAACTTCAATAGTGATCACATTCCTTTTGTCATATTCATTTTTGGAACTCCTTCATCACCATCAATAACACATTATTCTTAGTGAAATTTCTAAAAAATGAATTGATCCAAATTCTGTTTCTTCCTCGACTCAGTATCCTTTAATTTCAATCCCTTCCTTGATTTTAATTCTCAATATGAAGATTTTATCCAATTAACTACATTATCTTCATCCACTCACTCTCTTATTCACCCAAGTAGAGGTAGTAGACACATTTATGCTTCTTCCTTGTGGTGCAATGCCAATTATTCCATATCGTAGAAAGCCAGTCTATCTGCCTTTAGAACTTTCTGTACTAATTCATTAATATCACAAATTTTTTTGCTCACAAACAGAATAATGCTAAAACAAGATTTATTCTGAAAATGTAAAAAAAGCATCCTGGGCTACTTTCTGTTCTTGTTTTCCTACATCTATTCCCCTGTGCCACATTTGACAGTTGGCCAACGCCTTCCAAAATTCTCTGTCAGTGTTCATCTTTTGACAGATAAATTTTCCTTTTTTTTCAGTTTTGTAGTTCGTTCCTATGTTCCCAACACTTATGAATTAGAATCCTCCTGTTGCACCCCCAATCCTTCTGAGCATTATAAGACTTGTCTCTTTAGTGAAATTCTTGCCTTGACGTCTGTCAATCTTAATTCATCTTCAGGCCTAGATGGTATTATATCTTACACTATAGTCAAAGAAACGTTTTCGGGTATAACCCATCATCAGTTAAAAACACAACTCAATATATATGATCAGAAACAAATTCTAAATCACACTGAGGTCAAATAGGAAAGAAAACGTTTTATATAGTATAAATCAACAATTTAAAGTCAATATATCAACATGGTAGAACAAGATCATGTACATAAACTATGATAAATATTTAAAGAGATAATAAACATTTAAATAATATAAGTATAAAATATAAATAATAAAAAATTTTAAAGTTCTATATTAAAAAGTGGGTTACTATTATTTGGTATTTGGTCATTTAATATATTAATTTTGTGTTTATATAATAATTTTCAGCTATGTTCATGATGTTACCTTTGTTATATGTAGCTAAGATTGTGACCGTTTTTTCTAATGAATTTGATGGATGTTTATTTCTTATTAAATGTTCAGCATAAGTAGATTTTTCTATTTCATTATTTTTAAATGATTTAATATGTTCCTGATATCTACATTTAATTTTTCTACCTATTTGACCGATATATGCTTTCTCATAATCATTACAATTTATTTTATATATACCACTATTTTCATATATATCATTATTTCATTTATTTATGGTGATTATTTTATTTTTTAGATTATTATTGGTTTTAAATGCTATTTTTAACCCTTCTTTTTTAAATAAATTACTTAATTTTTATATATTGTTATTTATAAAAGTAAATGTTATCCATCCATTTTTGCTATTAATATTATTTTCCTGTTTAAATTTAAATTTTATTTTTTCTATTCATTTTTCTATTATTTGCTCATTGTAACCGTTATTTATTGCAATTGTTTTTAATATTTTTATTTCATTTTGTTTTTTATTTGAATTCATAGGGGTGTTTACTTTTATAAATAACAATATATACAAATTAAGTAATTTATTTAAAAAACAAGTATTAAAAATAGCATTTAAAACCAATAATAATCTAAAAAATAAAATAATTACCATAAATAAAGGAAATAATGATATATATGAAAATAGTGGTATATATAAAATAAATTGTAATGATTATGAGAAAGCATATATCGGTCAAATAGGTAAAAAAATTAAATGTAGATATCAGGAACATGTTAAATCATTTAAAAATAATATAATGTCCATTTCGGCGGTGTTCTAGCAGAAAACAGTACTGCGCAATAAAACACGCTAAACTGATAAGTCAACCTCGATAGCGAAGTTTTATTTTCTTTTTATTTACGTATTTATTAGTTTATTTATTTTTTATCGGTACGGATGCGATAAACTATTGGAAATATATAAAGAGAAGACGTAAATACTATTAAAAATTTCACTGCGCAATCGGTAACATAAAACAAAGGGACATATAATGAAGGAGCACTTTGATACTTGGTTCGAGAAGTTTAACTTAATGAGATTCGTAACTTATTTTCTTTAAAAAAAAAAAGTTTATTTATTTTTTAAATGAATGTTTTTTTTTTAGCAATTACAAGACAGTCAGTCCCGGATATTGGAACTTGAACGCGAATTAGCTCAAAAATCAACCGAAAATGTATCGCCAACGAAAATAAAGACTGTTCTAAATGAAAACGTCGAGTTGATCAGATTGAAACGATTATGCAAGAAACAGTCAGCACAGATTTCATCACTAGAAATGCAGTTGGAAGAACGAGAGAAAGCAATAAATAACATTCGGTCATCTATAAATTATTTTAACGAACAAAGAGGTATTCTTCGATTTGTTTCGTAATGACCATTAATAAAACACGGAAACATTGTTTTGTAATATATGATTTTCATCCTTTTTTCGTTTTTGTTATCAAGTGAATAAATGCAGTTTATTAAGGGGGGATCCTCCTGCTTTAGAAGACCTAAAAAATCTCTTTTTTGGGGATTTTTTTTTGGAAGAGAAAAAAACAACTCAGCCCAATGAACTTGGCGTATATTTTCTTACGTATTTGAAATGTGTAAATAATTTTTAGTAAGTAGATATAATAATAAACTGCAGAGCAATGAGCCTTTTTCTAAAACGTCTTGCTACTGTAGTTCGCAATTGGCGAGAAAGATGCAGTTCGTAATTCTGGTCAGAAACAAAGCAACCAAATAAATTTCCAGTTATCATACATTTTTCTTCTGGGCGAAATAAAAAAAAAAAAAGTAAAAATAATTAGGAAATATGACTTTTTTAGAATTAAAAAAAGAAAAAAAAAGTATTTTTTCAACAAAAAAAATTACTTTATTTTGTGTAAAAGATTTCTAAAAATAATTTTTTTTAACAGTTTTGTTAGTTTACTTAGAATCGAATTCAATACTGAAGAGAATAAATTTTAGTTCAAGAGGTGGTTTAGTTTTTTTGCCATTTCGTCCGCCAATTCAAAAAAAAAAACGGAAAAATGGAAACTAGAGACAACACGTTTTAAAGTTTTCAATAACAGAAAATATAAATCTTTGTTTCTTACGCTAACGATAATCAGTTATTCGTGGTCCATACAGTAGTCCTTCTGCTTCCTCAAATAACTCATTCTGATGCATTTGTTCTAGTCTACAAGCCGCACGAGACCCATCGGTGCTAAGTGACTGGTGCCTGTTCTCCCTTTCGATCCGTTGCGCGTCGGCGGTATCAGTAAATATTTTGTATTGCTAACCAATATTTAACTGCAGCAACTGTATAGTATTCAAAATCTCTGAATATCCTTCGTTCAACATGCCTGCAGCCAAGTAGTAGGCAGCTATTTCAATGACTTTTTGGCCGGAATGTAAGTGTTTCGGATTGATGTGCCAGACCATTGAGCTGAACAACGGCTCGTTTGAATTTTGCGTGTGACCGCCTAAGCATCTCGTTAAAAGGCCATCATTTGATATCTCTTCATAAATCGAGCAAACGTGCTTTTCAATTTTTTCGTCAATCAATCGAGCAAAATGTTCAAAAGATCATGGTTGATTCATGCATTCAGCTTTGCGCCATTCACCCCAACACAATTTTCGTGCCGAGGAGATTTGTCTGTGGAGCAATAATGATCTAGCGTTGCTGCCATAATTTTTTCTTTTTTAACATTTTTTTCCTACTCTTCTTTGATAGCTTTCTCACTGGCCTTTTCAAACATCGATTTCGACGCGGAGTAAAGGTGCTGCATTATTTGATCATACGTTGATTTCGCCAGCCCTTAATACAAGTCCATGAGGCTACATAATACATTAATCCCTTCTCGTGAAATATCAAGTAATCTCACAACGAACACGATCCGTCTGTTTATTTCGTAATCGGTGTTTAGCAACGGCCCTGGATTAATTTCTAAGATACAAGGGCGGAAAACGCGCCCGAGCCTGGCTGAACGTGCGTACAACTGTGACGCTCCTTTTCGTTCGGCGTTGTATTTCCAAAAGTACTTGACGTCTGTGACTTTTTAAATATATTTTTGGATAGTTTATCTATTGATTTAGGAAATAAAAAAAATCGAAACGGTAAAAGATCGTTGATTCTCGTCACGTAATTTCGATATTTCATTTTTTAATACAATTATGTAATTAACGGAAACTACTAAATATACTCGTACTACACATTAAAGGTGTGACAGATAACATATTTTTGTGTAAAACAACACACTTTATGTTTTCTAATAAATATAAAAGTAATATTGGAATATTTTAAACAGATTCATTCGTGTGATCTTCTTTGTGGACAAAATAACCTGTAAAAAAAGACTTGTTTATGCTTTCAAAAACACGTAAAGAAAAAGTGAAAATTAATTGTTGTTGTGTAAGTCCTTTTTTTGTGTGTGCGTGTGTGTAAGGTTATTAAAATTAAAACGTTAACATTTTAAAATAAACCAACGGTTTTCGTAATTAGTTTTAATTTGGAGAAAAAAAAAATACTAGAATAAAAAACTAACGTCAAATTATTGCACGAAGAGTTTTTTCATTTACATAATAGCGACTTCATGTCACTTGCAACGTACGAACTTTAGATGATAATACGTTAAAGTATATACATATATACTGTGAAAAATAAAAAACGAAATGATTGATTTATGGAGAGGATGAAATTGGGACTGGTATAACGAAAACTATTTTAATATATTTTTTATTTTCAATGGCTCATATCTGATATGTAAGAGAGTTGTGGTATTGTCGTTGCACTTTCTATCTTTATTTTATTCCTTGTGATGCTGATCACATTTTATTTGAATGCTGAGCAATCGTCCATCTATTCTTCTCTATTAAAACTTGATATCCCCTCTCCTTATAGTGCTGATTATATTCTCTTATTTCCTTCTACTTCTGTTATTCATTCTCTTGAATTATTTCCATCCTCTGTTCTTAAGTGCGTAAGAATATCAATTTATTTTCTCCCCCTTCCCTTTTCTTGGGCTAATGTCCTCGCTGACAAACCCATTTGAAAAAAATAAATAAACTGTACATATTGTTTGATTTGTAAACCGTTGTCAGTAGCATACGATAACATAATTTGAGCAGAATTTAAGCTTACCTTTATAGTGAAGTTTTAACATTCGCTACTTTTTGAATTCGGTTAATATTTATTATTTTTAGATCGATTTTTTATCTTCGAATTTTTAAATTCACATACAAAATCGATCATTCAGGCTCGAAACTTTTTCTATTTACCAAGGGAGGGGGGGAGGTGCTAGCATAACTGCGTTATTATGCGTTATTATGTTACTGTTTGATGGCTACTGAGGTTTGGTAAGTATAATTTTCTATTTCAAAGTTGGCATCTATCCAAGACAATCCGAAGCAGTATATTTTCAAATTATCGTTGTCATATTTTAAAGAAATCAGTCGAATAAGAAATTAACAAATTATAAGAAAGTCTTAAAAGAAAGTCCGATATTTTTTTTTTTTTTTTTTTGAATTTAGAAAAACGCCCTGATAGGCCCCGCTAAAAGAAAACAAAAAATAATTCTGAATAGCAACACTTTCAAAGTGACGTTGATCTAGTTCGTTCGTTGTTATTCATATTTTGACAAGCTCCGATCACGATAAACATGAGTATCAAGAAGACATGAAATGAACAATATCCTATTATGCGGCCTCCAGTAGAAACATTTCTTCGACGCTTTATATAATTTTCCACGATCACCTTGACAGAACAAAAGTATTCGCGAAGTAGTACCAAAACAGCTTACTGACAAACACAAAACGAATTGTTTTTGCCTTCTTGTGACGTTATCAAACAGAAGTCACGGGAGACGAATTTCATCATTACCACGTCTGAAAAACGAAAAATCAGTCAAAAGTATAGAAGAAAAACTAATTAGCTTCCACCTAGAAAATTCAAGGCACTACCTTCGCTGTAAGGAATAGTTATGCTGACCTGTTTTTGAAACAATTAAGGAGTTATTTAAAATCAGTACATGTCTGAAATCACAACGATTAACAATTCCAAGGCTAGATTCTGGAGAACATGCGACTTGATAAACGTCATGGCTTCGTGCGTAAAGGTGTCGTTCTTCTTTACAACAAAGCAGAACCGCATTCGGCAAAATTAGACTTATCTCATTGAAAGTTTCAAAAAAGAAAAGTCCCAAATTAACCGATATTTGACTTGAACGATAAAAGTTTCGGAAAGAAGTCTCTTTGATAGAAACGATTTATGCGTACTTGGTTAAGACTAACAACAGATGACTATTCATTGAGCATATGCAAACTCGTTTTTCGTTACAAAAATATTTCGATAATGGTGGCAATTATGTCAAAAAATAAAGTATACTTTTTTTTTTTTTTTTTTTAACTTAATTGCTAAATTTCGCCTAGCTGGTAATAGATATTTGGCAATTTTAGTCATGAATGTGAATGACGTTGAGTAGCATTCTATCCAGCGATAGGTGCTAAGCGAAATAGTTTTATTAAACTTCCCAGTTAGGCTAAGTCCATCGGCTTGATTCTGGCAAGCCGCTGAATTTCCAGTAAATCGTTCAACAACCCGATTGCCAGGTAGTTCGGGTGTATTTACCGTCTACGAACGTACTTCTTTGCATCATCAAATATTACTTCCAGAACAGATTTCGTTTTCAGATCTTCATGTAGCGTTAAATTGGTGATGTACCACAGGGCACTGACAACCATCTGGAGGATTTTGTTCTGAGCCCGTTGGATAACCGCTACATTGCTCTTTTTCGAGCAATTCCACAAAGGACACCGCCAAACTAACTTCAGGATTTGATTATAAATTAATATTTTATTTTCAAGTGATATGTCCAATTCTCTGTTTAATAGTCAGTACATTTGTCTCAGTTTGTATTTAATTCAGTCTGTTTTGTTGTTACGTGTCTCTTCCATGTTAAACGTTGGTCGAGATATATACCAAGGTATTTTACGTCTGTGCGCTGCGGAATTGCAACACCATTAAGGATTATATCTTCCGTTGATATAATTCTTCTGTTAGTAAAAATAACTTGCATTGTTTTATTTTCATTGATTTTGATCTTCCAGAAGCTAAACCACGATGAAAGTTGGATAACTGCTGTTTGAATGGTATTACACACTTTAACCGGACATGCATTTGAGCATAAAATCGCGGTGTCATCAGCGAACATCGCTATCTGCATATTGGAGGGCGTAGGAATATCTGACGTGTAAATGAGATAGAGTAGCGGCCCTAACACGCTTCCTTGTGGAACGCCTGCTTTTACCGAATATATATCGGGTGAGTCGTCCCTATACTTCACATAGAAGTATCTTTCGCTTAAATGTGACCGAAGCAACTGATATAACTCGCAACGGAAACTGATATAACTCGTAACGGAAATTACGCTTAATTTAATGTCCATCGTGCCAGACTTTGTCGAAAGCCTGACTTATGTCCAAAAACACGGCGTCACAGTACCTTTTTTCTTCGAGGAATGTCTCTATGGTATTAACTTTACGATGTACACTATGCTTGACTTTGAATCCGAACTGATGTTCCGGTATTAGGCCTTTGTCGTTAATAATTGGCATCATCCGTTTTGGTGACAGCTTTTCATAAAGTTTGGAGATTACAGACAGTAGCGAGTGGGCCGATACGAATCCGGTTCTGTTGGTGGTTTATGCGGTTTCTTAATGACAACGATTTGTGACAGCAGTTTTAGGTGCAGAGGAAAATATCGTAAACGAAGCATCGCATTGAAAATATACGTCAGCAATATAAAACCTTTTCTCGACAATTTCTTTAATATACGTGCCGTGATTAAGTCGTAGCCCGGAGATTTACGCAGATTTAGAGTTTTTACTAAATTATTAATTTCACCCGGAGATGTACGTTTTATCGCTTTACAAACATCATAACAGTAAGCATTGGGGTTTAACGTTGCATTTCCAGAATGCGGCTGGTATACGTTTGCGAAGTGTTTAACAAAGACTTCCACTTTTCCTGAGTCCGTCTTAACCCAAATTCGATTTAATTTTCTTATCGGATGTACCGCTTGCACAGGTCTCTTAAGGTCCTTAGTTACTTTCCATAACGAGTAATTATGTTGTGGTAAGGGTGACAGATTTATTAACCTTTATTTTAACGATTTATTTTTTAAATCTTGCAATAATTTTTTTACAAGCTTCGTTTGTTTAGTGCTGTTTTATAAATAGGATTTTTTGATATTTGCCATTGTTTTCTTAATTTTCCTTTTAACTGGACTGCTTTTTTAATTTTCTCTAGATTATAGATAACAGGTTGGTAATTGCTTTCCGTTGGTGTGAATTCCCACGCAACTTGTTGTGTGACTTTAATGAAATACTCTACCGCTTCATCTACTTGTTCTTCAGTTTTCAATGGTATTTTAAGATTTATTGTGTGTTCGAGTTGGTCTTCAAATGCATCTCAGTTAGTGAATTTATTATGCAGCTTTGGAGACTAGCTGTTAGTGTAACCGATGAATGATCTGATGGCAATATTTCATCAGTCCTAACATCAATATAAATACGGATAAAATTCCTTTTATTATGAAGAAGTCCAGGAGATCTGGTATTTTATCGTGGTCGGTTGGCCAGTAAGTAGGTGTTCCCCGATGCTGCGTGTTTCATCAATAAATGATTTTAATTTTTTTCCTCTAGGTACTGTCAGTCTTGACCCAAAGTGAATATTTTTCGCATTGAAGTCTTCTCCTACAATGTGAATCTGTAGCCTAGAGGTTTAAAGAAGTTAGCGAAATGTTCCTTTTTGATATTATGCCTCGGAGGACAGTAAACTGCTGAAAGAGTAATATTTTTATTTGGACCTTCATTGATTACTACACTGGTCGTTTGTAGGTAACTGAATTTATATTTGCTCAGTTCGTATGTTGCATATTACTTTTTATTTTAATGCCAGATCGGCCATGTGCTGTACCATCTGGATGGTTTGTATAATACGAGTTCTATCCGGGGAATGTTACATGCCTTGTGTTAGTTAAATGCGTTTCAAATAATAATAGCACGTCAATATCGTTTAGCAAGATGTACATTTGTATTTCAACGATATGATTTAGAACACCATTAGCGTTCCAGGTAACTATTTTGAGATTCTTCATTTTTTATTGAGCAAAGCAGATGTAATAGTCTTTATAACATTGTTAAACACCTGGCTTTATTGCTGCACCATGTCAAGAAAAAGATTTTTTATTTCGATAAAGGAATGTATGCAACATTATTACGATGCCATTTCTATCGTTACTGCCGTTGACTTCAGAAGTTTTATTTACTTCTCGTTTATGCCGCTGGCCTAAGATTTGGTGTGTTGATTTTGAGCTTTCAGTCTGATTCGTTGCGGTTTGTTCTTGAATACTCGAAGGGGGCAAATGGCTGAGTTTACATATGTGTTAAAGTTAATGTTCGTTTTTTCCATTGCATGTTGTTGTTTATATCTGATATCCTGGAGTTTTTTATAAACGGTACATCCTTTATAGTTTGACGGATAATCTCCGTGGCAATTGGAGCATTTTGATATTTTATTGTGCTTGAGCATCTTTTTTTCTACTTGTTCGACGGAGACACTTCTGAGGTATTCTCTTTGCCTTTTCCTCTTCTTTACGACCTGCTGCCAGCTGTGTTCTTTCTCTTGAGTATCTTTAATGTTCATAGAATCCTTCAGTAAATAATTTTCCCCCATTGAGATGGGAAATAATATATTTGTATAAGCGGATTTTAAGGTCTGTCTGCCTTGAAAAAAATTTGTGCGGTTTTCCTTTCAGCCGAGCAGGTTGCGTTTGTGATCTACCCAACTTTGCTTTTTGAACAAGCCTTATAACTTGTGCAGCTTTGAATAAAGAAAATTTGAAATAGATATCAAGTAGATTTATACCGTTATTGGCAGTTGCGTTTAAATTGTGTAAAATTTATAAAGAAAGGAACGACCGTCATTTTAAAAATGTAACAGTAAACTCTCAATTCTAATATATTATTATTCTTAAATGCATTCGCAATAGTGCACTCTTGAAAAAGAACGTTTTTAATTTTAAGTAAATTAAATCGAATGTCTGTATTGTCGATTCTCTGAGGTTCTACGAACATTATTAATGGTGATTTATTTTACATTTATTATAATTTCAGAAAACTTGCTACTTGAGCTTTCTAAAGAAAAAGATAATTCAACTAACCTGTATTCTGAATTGATGTCTGCTAAAGCAAATATTAAAATTATAGAAGAACAGTTAATCGATATTCAGGTAATATTAACAGATTACATACGTACATGCAACATATGTATATATATATATATAACTCGATCCTTAGGATATCGCTATGGAGATACCTCCGCATGCTCAGATTTCATAGAATAATAAGGTTTTTCTTCATAGTCAAAAAAATTAGTTTACAGTTAAAATTTCTAAATAACGCAAAACCGTTACTGGATTTTCTTATTATAGAATTGGTCACACAGCATTTACTCGTGGTTCGCTATTCAGGGATAAATCCCTCCGAAAAGTGTCCAAAATATAACACAAATATAAAGATCGAACGTACAATTGCACAATAATAAAATGTTGAGGCCTAATTTTAAGTACGCAAGCATCAGCAAATTCAACGATATGTGAAAAACTTATTTCTTAAAGCTACAAAATTGCATCGTCTTATTCAGACATTTTTCGTGAATTTATTTTGTTAATTTATTAATTCATTATTATTTTTCCTCTTTAATTTAAAATCTGTCTATTATTTTCTTCACTAGTTGTTAATATTCATTGTCGTACGTAATGTACAGACGTTGAAGGATAAATGTACTTATTTATCTACCTATCTATCCATCTGCTTGTATCTATATGCATAATGTACATATATATATATAAACTCGGTCATTTTGGCCTCGCAAGGAGCTATGCCCCTTGACCCCTCTTGCTTTCATTTCTGTCTCTTTCTCTTCTATACTTTGTATAAAATGATTAAAATTTACAACCTAATTCTTACTGGCATCAACACAAAAAAAATAATATAATCACAAAAATTCTATCTTAACATTTAACTTTCATTGTATAAAATTAAGACTTTTTTTTGTTACATTTTTCGTTACATATTTCGTTACATAAAATTGTGATATTTTTTAAACAACAATAACAAAAATCCTATAAAATATAACAAACGTTACATAATATATGTATGTATATTGTAATTTATGTTCTGATTTTTTTTTTCAGAAGGAGAAAGCAGCTTTAAAGGAACATAACGATAACTTGTTGAAACTTTCACTTCAAACCGAAATCAAGGAGCCAGTTGACGATAAAAATAAATTATTCCGCCAGGTCAGTATTTATTAAACTGTTCATGGCTAATTTTCATTATTAAGTTTTGCTAATTTTGTTAAGTACCTAATAATATCGTGTTTAATAATTTTTATTTATACACAGTTTTAACAAATATTGTGAACCATGCTTGTTTTTAATGTGAGGATATGTACATGCGCGTATATTTATCTTACTACTTAGTTTACTAACCTCTTTATAAATAAATAATTGCCAGCTGGAGTAATTGTATTTGTTGTTCTAGATTAACGAATTAGAGGATAGTTTACGGAAAGAAATTATAGCTAAATCGGGTTTGTCGAGTAAATTAGCAGATGCAGAATTACTCATTTCTAAGCTGAAAACTGACGCCGCTGTACAGGCAGAGACTATGCTGGAGCAACAAAAAAGAACTTTAAAACTGCAGGTAGTAACGAGACGTTACAATAATGCGATTATTACTGTTATAAGTAGCGTGTAAATTTTGATTCCGTCAATATTTTTCATTATTATCGAATTAGGAAGAGTACACTTGCTTACAAGAAACATATCGGAAAAGTTCCTCTATGAAGGAAAAACAAAAACAAAACGAAATGCTGTTAATAGAAAATAAATCAACGATGACAGATCTCACAGGTTCGTAATTATTCTATTATAGTTGAGTTCGCTTTGTTTAAATTCGGTTAATTTGTTCTATAAAAGTATCGCGTTAATTGAAAGTTCATACTGCCATACTGCACCCGAAGCTAGCTATCATTAAAAAATTGGTACAGTTAGTCACTAAAGTTATGCAGTAATTTCGAGAATAGTTAAAACCACCAGATGTACTGTGCTGCTTCATCATTACATATTCGGATTACCGAAAAATATTCTCATAAATTTGTCCCACCCAATATAGTGATGATCTTCTTCTTTAGGTGCCGTACGCTACATAGCGTGTTGGCGTAACCTATTCGTACATTTTTAGCTGTATCGATATAGGTTGTTTACCAGGCAATTATTATATGCAACGCAGCGCAAGACTACATTCGGAAATGATCCAGTAATCGTTTGACTTATCGATATTACAAGTGCAGTCCCGTGTATGTCTGCTGTGTACTGACCTAGCGCGCATATGATGATGTTGTACGTGACGGTTTGCCATTGCCTTCTACATGATTATTAGCGAATATTTTTAATTTTAATCCTTTGTAATAAGTTCTGTCGTCGCCCGGGATCGAACCCGTGACCCCCGTAACGGAAGTCAAGCGCTCTAGCAACTAGGCTATCGCGACGACAATAGTAAATTAGACCTTTACATTATAATTATACGATAGTTTTTGATAAAGAAATGAATTCATCCTTTTTTTTTAAATTATTGGCGATTGTGAGAATTTTTTTGTATCCGGCTACTTTTGTAGTAGGCCTAGTTTTTATTGTTCATCAAAGTTTAAAATAACGTCGATTTTATAACGTGTTAAATGGAATTCGGACCACGTTGCAATGACGAATGATATTAATTAATCGTGTTAAATCAGGGTCCTATTTACTACAGTCAGTTGCGAGTAGTAAAAAAAAAATCGGAAATATTTGAAATGCGAAGTAAAACAATTAATTAAAACAAACATGCCCCGTTTTGACGAATCCTTATGTAACTAGAAATTATAATTATTAAATTTAACATTGAGACCTAATATTTCGTCCATCTTTGATCAAATAATCGATCCCGATTAAATTAGATCGAAGATGTGTTTGACATGCGTGGAGAATCGAGAAAAGGAACGTGATAAAGGTAATATAACTTTTATTGGCAGATCTGAATATGTTTTCTAGAATATTTTAATATCGAAAGATGTTTAATTTGCAGTGGCGTTAATTGATGGAAATTGTTTGAATACGAACACTTAAATGTAACCGACCACGTGGTAAAAATTAAAAAATTGTGTGTAATCTTTATTTGGTCGTATTCTAAAATACGAGGTGCGACTATTAAATAACGAGACATCTTTATTATTAAAATTATTCATCGTACCCTTTCCCCCTTCGATATATGCTCCTCCACTATTTATACACTGTCGCATACATTTCTACCATTCTTCATAATAATGGCAGAAGAACTGTTTCTCTGGAATGCCATTAAAAATTGCCGTCGCGCGAACTTTAACTGACCCTAGTGATTCGAAACGCGTTCTTTTTAAGACAGACTTTACTTTCGGGAAAAGGAAGAAATGACGTGGGACTAAATTCAAAGAATACAGTGGATGTTCAAGTGCAGGGATCTGATTACCAGCTAAACACACGATCCTTCAAATTGGGCAACACTTCCAAATAATAATGTTAATTAATTGTTTGACCTTCTGGCACCCATTCCATCTTAATAATGCCTTTGATATAAAAAAAAAATTGATCAGTATTGCTTTAAATTTAGATTTCGACATCCTTACTTTTTTTGTACTCCCGGAGATTTGAGAGTTTTCCAATGCATTGATTGGCGTTTAATTTCCATATCATACTGGAAAATCTACGTTTCGTCCATGTGATGACTTTTTCAAGCAAGCCAGGTTTAAGTTCAGAACGTTCAATGATATCGCAGCAGGTTTAGAGTCGAAAAAGCTTTTGATCTTCAGTCAAGTTTTTTGGTACGAGTTTCGCGCAAACCTTGACTATATTCAAATCATTGTATAAAATTTTTCTTACCGTTCTTTTGACGATATTTACCATTTTAGCGATCATGCGTATACCTAGCCGATGATCTGACCGCACAATTTGGTGAATTTTTGACATGTTATCTTCCGTTGAAGCTATGATTGGTCGACCTGGCCTCTTGTCATCTGCCACGGTTTAGGCCACTCTCGAAAACCAGTGCACGTGATAAACAGTGATCACACCGTAAACCTCTTTTAACGTTTTAAAACATTCGGTCCAACAAATTGTATGCAAGCGTACCAAAATATAAAAAATATCACACGGGGATGCATATTACTTATCAGGCCCCAATTAAATTTAACTTGTTGCCGACTCATCTAAAATCTTTTCCATATCCCTCTCCGCTACTACGTAAATACTTATTAACGTATTTGCATGATTCAGCGCACAATTGATCAATTCTCCTTTTATAGAATAATACAATATTTATAATTCAATCAACTATCGTTAAGTTCGACTATTACATCTGTCTCTATATTCATATTTGGATACCAAAGTTCCCATATGTACTTACGTTTGTTTTCTGTTTCTTTTTATATTTTTGTTTGTTTTTCAAGAAATTTTTATTATTTACATAAAATTCCATCGCTCGCGCAGATATGCGCATAGATGGACATTGTAAAACAATAATAATAATAAAAAATAAAGTTTTTTGTTTTTTTTTTTTAACTTTACGAGGAACGTACCCCACTGCACAATACTTGAACTCAACATTTCGTCCGACACTGAAAAGGAAACACGTCTCACACAATCAAGCATAGCAAAACACTGAGTACATGCATGCAAACACCAGTTTGTTTCCTAACAGTAGACCGTTTAAGGTTACTCTAGACGCATTCATTCCTCCTCCCGCACTGACAGGGACCACGCGTTAAGCGAACTCTCGTAATTTAATAGTTGTACCTCGTATACCACCGAACAGGTGTTTCTGTTATTTTCCCGAAATAATTGGAACTAATTATGGCAGGAACTTTATTCACATCATGCCAGTGTCGAAGGATTATTTTAGAATAACTATGAAGAAAATTTTATTTCAATTATCCTGTGAAAAGAAAATAATTATGAAAAAAAAATTGATTGTTTAATGTCGGAATTTTAATATAAGTATTTCTATCATTTTATGAAGCCAAAATGGTAACATTTTTTTTTTTTTTGTTAATAAAATTATCTAAAGCAAAGTGGTTAAGTTTCGCTGTCTATCAGATGATAAATTAGACCCGGAGCGATTCACATTACATGGTCGTGTTATATGGGCTGTGTAGAAGGAACTTAAAACTTGTTTTTAAGCAATAGACGAAACAAACTATTAAAATTGGTATTTAATCGAGTGTCACACGGTTCATTAATTTTTATTTTGTTTTTAACTTTTGTAAACCATAATTTAAGGCAATGATTTTTAACTTTTTTCACGATGCGGGCCCTTTCTTATTAAATTATTTTCGTATGCCCCCTTAAGTGTTAAGTAATGAAAATTTAAGTTTTCTAAAAATAAATTATAGAAAGTACAATTGAAACTTATCTTTCAAATTATTAATGAGATATCTGTTAAATTTGGGGAGTAAAGAAAAGTAAGTAAATATATACCACACTTTTATAATAATAACTTTGTATAAATTAAAAATTTAGAATAATAATAATAATAGAACTTTTCCGCTATTTCTTCAAACTTTTTTAGGCCCTCGGGGAGGACATCACAGATCCTAAGTTAAAAACTGCGGATTTTTTTTTTTTTACTCTTGATATATGGCAAAACAGTAAATAACTTTTACAGCATAGTAAAATCAACAGTCAACCTAGTGGTAACAGATTAGTTTTAAAACAAATACAGTTGACTATACTGCGGTACATTATTATTTTTGAACAATGTAATATCGCATAAAAAAATCAAATTAACAGTTCGTATACCTGATTAAGGAATGAATACGTTTACATTTATTTCTCTCTCTTTTTCTTCAACGTCAACTTCGAAATGATTATGAAAAAAATTTAGTTATGTTTGGTGATTCTTGTTATCGTTATTTACATAATAAATATTTTACTATCCATTTTCGTTAAATTCTTTGACTGGCTGTTTAACTAAAATTTTCTGTAATAATCCAATTATTACCCTTCTGTCTGCAGCTACTCATTCCAGACTATGGTTTAACTTCTACATCTCCTCATTCTTCAACCCGAACTCCTTTTTCTTGTCTATTCAACCTTCCCTCCCACGCTCCCCTGGTTTTTTAATTTTCCTTCTATGCACTGTCAACCTATCTATGTATGATTTGCCTCCTGCGTTTTGGACATAGTTTGCTCCCTTCCTCGTTTTTCCGTTATTCTCTCGTGCCTTCTCCTTATTGTCCATTTCACCCCTCCAGCAATCAATTTATTTGTGATCCCGATCATATAATGTTTGGTTGTTCGTCGCTTTCACTTGAACAAACTCCTTTTTATTCCTTCCTTTTACATATCGGTATTTCCACTCCATGTTGTGCTTCATTCATTCTCTCCCTTCCTTCTCCTGCTGTTATCCTAGCTCTTGATTCTTTTCTGTCGGCTATCTCTGATCTTGTAAGGATCTGAGTCTCTCTTACCTCTTTGTTCCATTGTTCTTGGGTCAATGTCCATGTTAACGAACCCATAATAAAAAAATAAAAAAAGTAGAAGTGCACTGTTAACATATTTGAGGTAATGAACTTAAAATTCCAAGAGCTTTCAATTCTATTTAGGCTGAAATTGAATTGCACATCAAAGAAATTCTAGAAAACAAAAATAACCAAGAAACAGAATTGAATCTCTCTGTTCCCTTTAGTGCCCTTAGACTTAGAATATTGTCGACCTTAATTTAACAATCCCTACCTCCTTGAGCTGAGGCTCCCTCTTTTTTCATACTATATTCGTCTATACGCTCTTTCCTTATATGTAATATATATATATATATATATATATATATATATATATATATATATATATATATATATATATACTGATATAAATAGACGTGTTGCAGAATTATAAATTAATAAAATAAAAATATTTTTACGAAAAATGAAGTTTGGTACGATCTATTGAATTTTTAAACGAAGTACACGTGCTGAATATAGGTGTAGCAGAAAGGTTATTGCCGATGATTAAGATGTATTATTTTAATTCGGCAGTCTATTAGCGTATGAGCTGTAAACATAACAAATTACAGTAGAATGAATCTCTAATTACCTGCAATGAGACTCTAGCTATATTACAATCGGTGTTAATTGTTAATGTTTATTATTCTCCTGCGATGATTATTATTCTTCTACACGTATTACCAAAAGCTGCAGCCACACAAATACGTCGATCGCTATCCATTATTATCTGATCACGTACGTAAGATAAAATTCTGTCAATTTTAATATAAAGATATAAATTTCTTTTCTAGTTAAAAACTTAGTATCAAAAACTGTTACCATATACAGATTGTTTCATAAAAGTCTTAATGTTTCGAGTATTGTTCGTTGAAACACTAAAATTTTAACTTTACATAAAAAAAGTTTTTAAAAAAATTAAACTTTTCTACATTTTTAATTCCCCAAATTAATTTGTTAAAAGAAAATTTTTTATCTCATTTGGATCTGAACGAACCGAAATCTTTTTGAACTGTTTAACTGACAAGCCCCAAAAAACGAAAATTCCAGATCATAACGAAACAATATTTTTAGAATTGTGATATTGATAACCATGACGATTCAAAACTAATTTTCATTATACCCATATATGTTTTTCAACGGTTTTAAACAGTAACAACCTCTTTGTAAAGCAGAATTAGTTCTTTTAAAATAAATTAAGTACACATAAATAATGCACTTTAGATACTTTTAAAATAATCTGTAAATAAAATGTACAAAAACTTTCATCAAATTTAAGCTCGTTCTTTTCAATTATAAAGAGAATTTTTTTTTTCAAGTACTGTAACGATATATAAAACATGTACCTAATTTTCAGTAATCGTCTAAATGAAGTTATATACATTTGTTAAACAAAATTTCAAATGTTGTTAGTGTTGTTGGAAAAAAAAAATTGAAGCAATTATAAATAGATAAGTGAATGAACAGTAATCTTTTACATTACTTTTATACATATCAATTAATCCAAAAAATACGCTTTTTTTGTTGTGATTTACTCCCCCCCCCCGCATCGCGCTTTATAATTAGTTATTTTGTAACAAAATGAAGCCTCAATAATATAAAGGTAGAACAAAATATAGTAAATAAAAAGTCTGGATGCAAAGGTTTATTGTGCTGGCACTGGCAGTTATAGACAGCAGCAGTAAGTAGTTTCAACGATGATCCCTACTTCAATTAATGTTTATTTCATAGTGAATAAATCTAAATTTTAAAATTATTTTTTCACAGAATCTTTTTTGAATAGAAATGTTAACATTTTTAATCGTTGCTGCTAAAAATACAGTGTTGTATTGTGCTTTAAAATTCGCTATTACATTAATTTTGTTCGGAAAAGTTATTTAACTATTTTTTTTAATGTTAATACTGTTTGTTATAATAGAATCGAATGCTTCCAATTTGCTATTAGATCCAAGCGAAAAACTAGTCGTTAATCAGAACTCAGAAAACGGGTAAATTTTTACTTACTATGTTTTTCGAATGAATTAAACAAATAAATAAATAAATAAATAATTGTTATTTTAAAAGATGATAAAGAGTATATATTAATAGAAAAGAGTTACTCCAATATTTTTGGGTGTTAGATAGTCTAATTAGATTAGTACCTTTTCATTCTTACATTTCTGTGGACAGTGCCGAGAATTATTAAAACTATTATAAATATATAAATATTTCTATTAGACTGGTAATTCATAACAATCTTTTGGATGCAAAAACCTGTATTGAAGTAGTACATTGCTTCTTTAGAAATTAAATATCAAACACAATTTGCCAAAAGGCTGGAACTATTTTATTCGATTAATCAATTCTTTTAAATAAATTATTTATAAATGAAAAAAAAAAGTAAATAAATAAGTAAATAAACAATATTTGTTTGTTGAAACGAAATTTTGCCTGTTGTCCCTGAGTAACTTACAAAATTTTTTCTTTATTTGACGTGTGCGGCAACATGAACAAAATTAAAACACACTATTTGCTTGATGGCCAAGTGCACGACGAAAGACTATAGGAAGAGTAGTGTTTCTCAGCCGCGTCGTGCAGTAACTTGTAGTCGATCTTACAGTACAGTGCAACAAAGATTCTCTTATTTGTACACACTTCCTCTCTTCACTTTCGTCTTTACCATAAACACACAATAAATCACAAAATTCCATCGCTAAAGATATAATCTCAATTATATCTTCCACTTCAAATCGTATTACGTTCGCGTGGATTCCCCAGGACACAAGGGTATCATGGAAAATGAGCTGGTGGATTTTGCAGTGAAAGAGACTACTTCATGCCTCCCGATTCCAGACATACTAGTACCTTTATCGGACTTCTCTATGACAATCAAATCCCTGTTAAAAAAGAAATGGTCGAAGAGTTGACGTGAAATTTTTACTTCTAACAAATTGCGTTTAATCCGCTCAAATACTGAAATTTGAGTACTTTATCAAGATCCAGCCGTAAAGAAGAAGTTTTATTATGCCATCTACGCATTGGCCACGTAAAAATCTCTCAATCCTTTTTACTAAATAAATCAGATCCCCTCCTTGTGACGTATGCTCTGTTCCCTTATCCATTCACCATCTCCTGGTAGACTGTCCGAAATTCAACCTATTCCGGACTAATTACGCTTGTCCAGTTTCCTCTCTAAAATTCTTGAAGACAATGAACAGAAAATCCAGCTGCTCTTCAGATTTCCGAGACTATCCAATATCCTAGATAACATCTAAAATCCATTTATCCGTGCCTCTGGCCAATGTTGCAGTATATGTCACGTCAATGGATACAGTATAATACAATCATTTCATTTATAAAGGCGACGAAACAATTTTTTTTATTTGTAGAAAGATATCTTGTTTGTAAAGAGGTACAACAATGATAGTCACACGACCAACAAGGAGATATAAGTTTTTTTTTCTTTTTGGTTCCATAAATAATCGACAAGAGGCTATTATCGAACAATGGACTTGATAAAAAATAAAAAAAATGATAACACCTTGTTTTTTGTTAGTTAAAGATTCCATACATTTGCTCTCTGACCTTTTTATCGTTTTGAATATATAATTGTTCAAAATATGTAAAATATGCACGAAGCGTCCAAAATATGCATTTGTATGCCCTATGAAATTAGTACATTTCGAATCTACACTCTTTGAAACGTCTAGGTACGAAATATAAAAACGTTAGCTACAAGCAAAAAAAAATATGCATTACATGCAAAATCCGAACCCTACTTATTACCTTGCTGTATAAATTTTATTTTGAAAGTTACAAGTATAGGCGTTTAATTTTTTTAAAATTAATTTTATAATCGCAGGAATATGCAAGAAATACATGTAAAACTAAGCGACGCATTGAAGGATCTCAGCCAATGTAAAGAATTCTTGCAAGTTCAGTACACGTTAAATAATAAATACAAACAAGAGGTAAGTTTCGAAGAACACAATAGCGTAACTCTCGATGAAAACAGTTTTAACGTCCGTTAGAACGGTGATGAGAGTAATGTTTAATTTGTAAATTAGGTATAAAAAGTGTCTGTTTATATCTAATTTACAATAATTTTGAAATAATGTGTGCAATAAAATTCAATAATGTTTAATTTAATTATCGAAAATAATAACAACCTGCTCCGTTTATAAAGTGAATAATAATCGTCATCTTCCTCGCAGATCGAACAAGTTCAAAGAATGTTCAATGAAATAAAGGAAACGGTGCAGAGTTGCGTGCAGATGCTTGTGGCCGCGTTAAACGAGCATAACAAACGAATTAAAAGTTTTCTACTGTCTTCTTCCAACAGCGACCATCGCACACAGGCGTTAACCGATATAATTCGACTTTTAGACAAAATTCGCAATACCGATATAGCGGAAAATATAAAAATTTTAGTACGAGTGCTGGAAGTTTACGAAACGCTAACCGAAAAATGCGACGATGAATTAGTCGATAGTTATCGTCGTAACGAGGTTGAAAAAGTCGATAGCGGAACAAATACAGCTACGGTAAAAGTTACGGATGCGGCTATCAGCACGACAACGAATGCTGAACAGAATATGAATTCCGACAATGAGGAAATAATTACTTTCCCGAACGACCAAAAACCGGTGCGCAGAGGAAGTTACGTTATCGAAAATCAGCAAAACAAACCGGAAATGTCGACAGCGGACGATTCGGAACAGCAGGTCTATAATGCACATTAATCGGTTTTTCTCGGAAATTTATCCGATTAAATAAATACTCGTACATTATTCTTTTCTCCTTTTCGCTTGTAGTTGCCACCCAACCAGTTATCGTGATTATTTTCTTCCAGTTAATTCAGCCCCGTTATTAATCAGACAATTACCAGTCTATAATCATATTCGCTTAAACGCACATGAATATATATTTTACAAAAATTAATTGTATATGTCCGCGTGTTACGGGATCGAATGTCCACCATCCTCACTGCTGTTAGTTCGATAAAAGTAAATACGTGTGCACTTCTTACTAAACGGTCAGCAAAACATACAAGTGCATGTCAGATTGAAAACGACGATATAGAAAATAAACGATCAGATTCTCCGTTCATAGCGCTTCCTTTTTCTTCAACAGCAGTATGTAGTAAGCTTGGCTGCTTTTAAACGTCTACGTTATCAAAGACACAGCTAACGTTCACTTACTGCAATAACATGTACCAACGATTGCGGTTTTATTTGCAAAGCCAAAATCATGTATTCCTTAAAGGATTTTCCGGTCATCTGTAAAAAATGTTTAAAAATTTTTAACCTATGAATCGTTTTTTTCTCATTTCTCCATTCTCTTCCTTTTGTTTTTTTCTTTTCTATCATTGTTTGCAAAGTTTTCATCTTTTTTTCTTCCACATCCAATTATGTTAAAATCTGACTGCTGCATTTTCTTAGATTATTTCTGATATTCTTGTTTAGTGATGCTGCGATAATTTGCCGTCTTACTTTGACAGTTTATATTAATAAAAACGCAGCTGTATTTATTTAGGCCTTGAATCCGCAT
The DNA here is from genome assembly GCA_039619475.1 of Icerya purchasi. Classification (NCBI taxonomy): domain Eukaryota; kingdom Metazoa; phylum Arthropoda; class Insecta; order Hemiptera; family Monophlebidae; genus Icerya; species Icerya purchasi. The sequence continues at coordinate 171,090,733 of CM077116.1, read as the reverse complement.
CCATTAACCTCCTGTAAGACATTGAAATCTATTTTATTATTACTGACATTTGCACGTTTGAGCTGCATATGGCAAACCACATAATTTACATTTTAATAGTTTAATTAAAATTAAAATTTATCGGGGTAGAAACCACGTCGTCACTGACAATACTGTTCAACATATCAGAAACTAAATAACTGAACTAATTCAACTGTTTCGGTCGACTTCGACTTCGTAAATTACACTTTTTTCTCTCAGACTGGAATTCGAAGGATCGCTGACATTGGTGTCAACCTCGATCACTCGTGAATTTTTCGAGGCAAGCGAGTTATTAATACTTGTGAAATCGATAAATTCCCACGAAGTTTCCGACACCCTGTATTTTGTATATTGTTTTTTTATCTTTACACTATCAATTACGTTTATTTTCAATAGGTCTCCGAGATGAACTCAGTTGCAAACCCTGCTTTCTATTGAAATTATTAATTATGATTTCAATGGCTTCTCTGACTTGTCTATTTTTAAAACTGTCAATGTTAACTAAAACTTCCGTTTTGTCAAATTCCAATACGTGACCAGGAACTGTTTCGTGTTTTGCTAACGCCGACTTTTCTGCGCGTTTACGTACGCAATCCGCTTTATGCTCGTTGATACATGCACTAGTTTTGTCTATTTATCTGATACAGGAAGGTTGTTCCAAAAGTAGTGCACGGTTGGTTTTAACTCGAAAAATATTTATTGAAGAAGATGCAAGTGATTGCAGACTTTCAATATACTCCCCTTCGTTATCGATTCACGCTTACCAGCAGCGCAGAAGTGCTTGGATTCCCTTCAGCATCCCGTTCTTATTGAGCGTCCGAATCTGTCGGGTCACTTCTCTTCGGAGCTCTTCCAGCGTTTGAAAATGTGCCCTCCGAAGGAATTCCTTCAGCTTCGGAAAGAGATCGAAGTCGGGTGACGGAGCTATTCCCGACCGTATTTTTCGAGAAACTCGATGATCGGTGCGTTGATGTGCGGGAGCGCATTATCGTGCAAAATCAACACATCACTTCACAACATTCCCCGGTGTAGCTTACAAATTTTCTGAAGAAAGTTTTTGTAGTACACTCCAGTGACACTAGTATCCGTCAGAACTCGATCTATGCCGATTATTCCCCATTTATCGTACGCAAAGATCACCATTTCTTTCATTTTCGACTGTTCGTAACGAACTTTTTGCGCTCTTGGCGAACCTGGACTCTTCCAAACGTCGCTCTGTGACTTCATTTCTTCGGGCACGAAGTCACGTATTTAAGTTTCATCATTTTCATAACAAGCAAGCAATTCGCGTGCAATTTCCGTACGTGTTGCTTTCCCTCTAAACAAATCCCACTACGATATGATACCAACGTGTTCTTAAGACTGCAATCTACGACTGACGCTTCGATCAACTGTCTACATTGCTCACAACGCCCGCTAGAGCGCACTGTGCACTACTTTTGGGACAATCCTTCGTAGCAAATTATCACATGCACAAGAAATCTTATAAACACCAACCACTAGATGCAAGTCATTTTTAGTAGCATTCAACAGATTTTTAATCTTTACGCACGTATTAAACACAGCCGAATATTATTTTTCCTGAAAATTCTCCGAATTCTATCCATTAACTCTTTTTATGTAGGGTGAACGATCAATTTGTTGTTCTGCATTTATTTTTTCTTCTTTGATTCCGTTATTACTGCTTAAATTTTTTTTACGTAATATGTAACTCTTCTTTTTCACTGTAACCATTGAATATCATGTCTTCTATCTTTTAATAATTATAGATGAATATTATAGTAACCGAATTAAAGATAGCTGATTTAGATTTAGTAATTTTGTGTAGTAGTTATTATCTAACCAGGAAAAGAAGATGTGCTATTATATAAAGAACATAGAAATAGATGGAACGCTATAAAAAATTTTGGGAAAGAGCAGTTAAATTCATGAATCGTGCGCCATATTTTACGATAATTTACGTTAAAATTAAAATATTTACCGAGCATTTTTGTAATAATATTCTAAAACGAAATTTTGAAATTACTGCCTTCTCTAAGTAATACTTTCACCTGAACTTGACATCATTACACTTGCCGATTAAGAAATAGCATTAAAAATGTCATCGTTACAATTCTACGATGTATCGAAAAAATCAGTTGGGTTCCCGTACAAAGAACAATATTTCATCAATAAAGATGATCCAAAGAAAAATTTTCAAATTATCAATGTTTATTTTGAAAGAGATTAAAACGTTTAATGATTTCTATGTTATAATTCATCCTATTTCCATAACATATAATACTAATTTGGAATAATCTTCACTTTCAGGTCTGTATTTTTTTAGTACAACAAATATTTTTTTATATCGCTATTTCGCTATTTTTCATTATGTATGTGTACATATGTTTCTTTGTATTTATGTATATTATGTTTGTGCTATCTGCTAAACACTTTATTTTGAAACGGTACTACGCTGTAAAGCGTAGTTTCGCGTCCAGGGATGCCACCACGGATTTAGTCCGCGGAATTATTAATTATTATTTTATTAATTATTATTTTATTAATTATTATTTTATTAATTATTATTATGATAGTTATTATTATTATTAATTATTAGATTAGCCAAGAAATGGGTTTCGTTTGAACGGTTTGTATTTTAAAATTTATCTACAACTATTTTACTGGGACGGTATACCGCTAAAAACACACGTTAATTAAACTAGATACGAACATAATATTACGACGATTAATAAATATAAAATAATTCAATACGTATCTCTGTTGTCGGCCGGGTGGTGCAAGATCCTGAATGACGGTGTCTCGTTGGTCCTTTAAATCGGTTGGTATGCAGAGGAAATTCGGTCCGCGGTATTTTAAGAACAATTAACGAATGATACTCCGTACACTTTTTTAATTATAACAATCGGAATTACGAGCGTTCGCGTTTTTAACAGTCGAATTACAGCCAGTGGCCAACTTGAGCGGATTCTTCACTTTTTTACTGGTCCGATGACCAAGACCGAAAACTATAACGTGCCAACTTCGACCGTGACAAAAATTAGAGTGACTTCGACCTTTTTTAGACGGTTCTGCTTCTCCTCGACTCCGGCTCATTCCAGTCGTTATTTCTCGTCGGCATGTTTTTTACAACCTGACCGCCGGACTCGTCGGAATTGCGACAAACGAAGCCAATGGTCGCGGAGATCCTTTGACGCATTCAAAAAGGTCGTGCCTTCCCGGAATCTTTACAACCTGCGATGTTTTCGGGCTTTATTTTTTATGATTCGTAATTCTCATTTTTTCCGAATAGTCCTCCGTGGGTGGCGATGCAAAATTCCTTTCTCCCTTGCCGACAACAGGATTACACACATACGCACACTTACGCTCACACCATTTGCCCGATATTCTATTAAATTACATTTTTAATATTTTATTTACTTGTTTAATAATTTTGGTTTTATTTTGTTAATTTTTATTTTTTCGAACCATGTAATGGTCACATTACATATCCCCGCCGCTACGAAATAAAAATTTCCCTGAAATTTTTATTCAATTTGTTCAATTTTTTTTTTTTTTTTTTTTTTTTTTTTTGCAATTTACAATTAATTTCTCATCTTCTGGTCAACCCTCAACCTACAGATTGTTATTTACACTAGAATATGCATGCGTTACCAATCATCGTGATATCCCTCTATCTTATACTTATATATTTACATATTTATAGAACTCGCTCTCACTTAGGTTACATCTGTCTTTAATTTTTATTTTGAAGAACTGAAAGTCTTCTCTTTTATTTAAAGTTCTGTTATCGAACCTTTTTACTTATTCTGCCGCGATTGACATAATCTAACGGCCATTTCCACATTCGGTTACCCTATCCCCGGGTACTGTTTTTTCCGAACCATACTACTACTTATTCCTTCGCTTCCTTTTTATACTCGGTTACCCGGTCCCCGGGTACTGCTTTTCCGAACACAATTAATTATTCTTGCGCTTTATTTCTTTATTCGGTTACCCTGTTCCCGGGTACTGTTTTTTCCGAACACAATTAATTATTCTTGCGCTTTATTTCTTTATTCGGTTACCCTGTTCCCGGGTACTGTTTTTTCCGAACACAATTAATTATTCTTCCGTAATTAGACGCAGTCTAACGGTCTCTTACTTTTAATTTCCCCTTCTACAGGTACTATTTTCAAAACATACAATTATTTACGAAACCCTTTTTTTTTTTTTTTTTTTTATTTACAACCTTATTACCCAAAATGGTTGCGGTCATTATCCGCCGTACAAATTAACTATTTACAATATATACAATATCTACAAAATTTATTCTCGTTCGGCCTTCCTTTACTTTGCTGGCCGAAGATTGTCATGATTATGGGTGCCTTTGCAGACATTCTTATCTACATCCCATATCTCGTACGTGTTTTCCGCGATTATTCGTCGAATTATAAAAGGACCTTCATACAATAAATCCAATTTTCGACATTTTTTAAATTTTTTATTGGACAATGAATGTACCTTCAAATAAACATAGTCTCCGATTTCATATTTGGTCCATTCATTTTTGTCGTTTATTTTTTGTCTCGCCAGTACGGCCTTTTTGAAGTTATCTCGCGCCACATGTAATAATTTCTGATAATCATACTTCCTAGCCTCCGGGTATTCGAGGATAGTTTCCAACCGGCGCTCCGGAGTCCGTTTCGTCATCAGGTATTGCGGACTAATCCCCGTTACTGTATTCGGTAATTGATTCAGTATATCCTCTATTCGGGCTACGAATTTTACCCAGGTTTTATGGTTTTTATGAGCGAATAATCTTAATAATTTTGTAATTTCCCGGTTTATTCGCTCCACCGGATTACATTTCGGAGAATAACAAGAGGTATGTCTCAATTCAATCTTTTCAGAAGTACAGAAATTTTCCCATCCTCCGCTACGAAATATCGTTGCGTTATCGCAAATTATGGCTTTTGGTCGTCCTATCTTGTTTATATAATCTTTCAATTTACTAATTACAACCGTTGCCGTTGCTCGGCCTATTTGATACAACTTCGTATGTTTCGTAAATACATCGTAGAATACGACAAGTTTATCAACTCGACCGACTTTAGGTAAGGGTCCCTTAATATCGATAGATACTATTTCTAACGGATTTTCCGCCAGAATGCTTTTAATTTTCGATTTATTTTTTATATTACTCGGTTTAACCTGTTTACATAACTCGCACCTTCGTAATTGAGTTCGTACGGTTTTACTAATGTTTTTCGCGATACATTCTTCGGTCAATAATTCGAGTGTTCGTCTAATCCCAGGATGACCATGATACGTATGCACTTCCCAGATTAGGGGTTCTAGTAATTTCTCCGGTAGACACAATCTCCAATTCTCTTCCCGGTTTGATTTAAAAAATAGAATATTTTTATGGATCTTATAAAATTGTTGCAATTTCTCAGAAGTTGGTAGCGTCTCTTTGACCTTCACCCATTCTCGATCGTGGTTCTGATCCTCTATTATATTCCCTACCAACTTTTTTATGACCGAGGATCTGTGCACAGATATTTTATTTATTCGGACTACATCGCTCATACCCTCTTCTTCTGCGTCGAACATACGCGATAGACCATCTGCCACCGTATTATATTCTCCTTTAATATAGTTAACTTCTAAATTAAATTGTTGGAGATATAATGCCCATCGTGTTAACCGGTCATTTTTCCACTTGGACTCATAGAGAAATTTCAGACACTGGTGATCTGTTACCAAGATAGTCCTGAATCCGTGTATAATTATTTTAAATTTTTGGCACGCGTAAACTATGCTTAACAGTTCTTTTTCTGTAATTCCATATTTTCTCTCATATTTATTTAAAATCCTGCTAATAAACATAATTGGCCGTGGGTGACCCTCCCGATATTGATATAACTGTGCCCCAATGGCAAGACCAGACGCATCACAAGCCATATAAAATGGTTTCTCGAAATCAGGGGCCTGCAGTTTCACATCCTCGGAAAATTTCTCTTTAAATACCCTGAACGAGTTATCGGTTGCTTCATTCCACTCGAACTTCTCAGAGCCTTTTACCATCCGGCTTACTGGTTCTAATAGATGAGCGTATTCATGAATAAATTTTCGGTAAAAATTTGCCAATCCCATGAATCTTTGTATTTCTTTTTTATTTTTCGGAGCCGGAAAATCTTTGATTTTTGCTATTTTTTCCGGGATCATCGATATTCCTCTCGCCGTTTTTCTTACACCAACTTTTGTATTCGTAATTTTCTTTAATGTTCCATTATGATTTAAGGTAGTTTTCACCTCGGCAATACTATTTTTAATTTTTAATATTATTTCTTCAGTGACTCTATTTATCACTTTGTTCACGTCCTTTTCCTTAATGCTTTTATCAGACGTCACGTAATTATGCACGTCGTCAACATTCACGATAAATTTTACATCGATTTCTAATTTGACGATGCTACTTTCCTTACTTCTTGTAGGACTTGTTCCTTTTACATTTTCGTATTTCTCGTTTTCATCCACTTTTTTCTTTCCATTCCTACATTCTTTCTCCCTAGCCGCGCTTTCCTTCTTTCTATCTTCTTTTTCTTTCTCTACCTCTTTCGCCAACTTCTTCATCTCCGCGCGGTCCGCTTTTCTCTCCTTCTCATTATTCTTCCGTAGGTCGGCCACCACACGCTCTTCTAATTCCGCCATCTTTTCTTCGACCATCTCCTCCACTTCTTTTTTAAAATTATTAAATTTTACATTTATATTATCATTAATTTCTTCTACTTTTTTATTAACGTTATTTATGTCCGATTTTATTTCTGCTATTAATTCTTTATTTTTTGCATTAAATTCGGCTTTTTGTTCGTCAAATTTTGCATTAAATTCGGCTTTTTGTTCGTTAAATTTATTGTTTATATTTTCGAATTGTGATTTGAAGAACTCCATGATGCTCGGGTCCATGGTGAATTTCCGATATAATTTACTTATTTTAATTTAAATTTTAGTATAAATTTATTATATTTAATGGTTCGTTCCACGAGAGAACAATTTTCTAAATTTGTTCCCCACCAGGGATGCCAAATGAAACGGTACTACGCTGTAAAGCGTAGTTTCGCGTCCAGGGATGCCACCACGGATTTAGTCCGCGGAATTATTAATTATTATTTTATTAATTATTATTTTATTAATTATTATTATGATAGTTATTATTATTATTAATTATTAGATTAGCCAAGAAATGGGTTTCGTTTGAACGGTTTGTATTTTAAAATTTATCTACAACTATTTTACTGGGACGGTATACCGCTAAAAACACACGTTAATTAAACTAGATACGAACATAATATTACGACGATTAATAAATATAAAATAATTCAATACGTATCTCTGTTGTCGGCCGGGTGGTGCAAGATCCTGAATGACGGTGTCTCGTTGGTCCTTTAAATCGGTTGGTATGCAGAGGAAATTCGGTCCGCGGTATTTTAAGAACAATTAACGAATGATACTCCGTACACTTTTTTAATTATAACAATCGGAATTACGAGCGTTCGCGTTTTTAACAGTCGAATTACAGCCAGTGGCCAACTTGAGCGGATTCTTCACTTTTTTACTGGTCCGATGACCAAGACCGAAAACTATAACGTGCCAACTTCGACCGTGACAAAAATTAGAGTGACTTCGACCTTTTTTAGACGGTTCTGCTTCTCCTCGACTCCGGCTCATTCCAGTCGTTATTTCTCGTCGGCATGTTTTTTACAACCTGACCGCCGGACTCGTCGGAATTGCGACAAACGAAGCCAATGGTCGCGGAGATCCTTTGACGCATTCAAAAAGGTCGTGCCTTCCCGGAATCTTTACAACCTGCGATGTTTTCGGGCTTTATTTTTTATGATTCGTAATTCTCATTTTTTCCGAATAGTCCTCCGTGGGTGGCGATGCAAAATTCCTTTCTCCCTTGCCGACAACAGGATTACACACATACGCACACTTACGCTCACACCATTTGCCCGATATTCTATTAAATTACATTTTTAATATTTTATTTACTTGTTTAATAATTTTGGTTTTATTTTGTTAATTTTTATTTTTTCGAACCATGTAATGGTCACATTACAATTTTTAACAGGATACCGGCAGCGAAGATACTGATATCGAATTTGAATTGTTTATTGAAAAAATAGTATTTCAAAAATTTCCAGCACACTTGCGGCAGTAGGTTTTTTTCTTGAAAATCTGATTTTTCAACTCGCATAAGTATATGTTTCAAACTTTTTAATTAATTTTTCATTTGTTTATTCTTTTCGCAGAAAAGTTTCTGATGCTCAGCGACCGTTAGTATTTTTAACATGGGTATTTTTTAATGATAATGAAAATAGAGCATACACACCAACGAAACCTATAGATAATGCAGTATTTGATTGTACGTGCCATTATAAAGGAACGATTTCGAACAAATTAATCCAGTATTTAAAAGAAGTAAGATGATCGCCTAACCAATTTTAATAACGCTAATAATTGTCGGAATACGGGTTGGTTATTCGACGAAAGTAACTATTAATAATAATTGTAAATAAGAAATTTGTACTACCAAAAATTAAATTTGAAATCGTAAAAATTTATTTAAATGTCGACATGTTATTAACGTTTTTTCTTTACGCACTTCGAGCTAACCGGAATTTCAGCGTTATTTTAAAAATAAAAATACGAGTAAATTTCGATCAAAACATGAACTAAAAACAAAAATCTGTATTTATACCGAAGATATTAGTAAGAAAACAGTTTATTTGTTAAATTACCGACTTAAATTTACCAATAGAATCGCAATAATGTTCGGAAAGAAATTTAATTCTATTTTTAAACAAAACAAGGTTTAAGCAGATGGCATAAGGTGTGAAGAATTATAATACCGTATTGCATTATCAGCAGATATAAATTTATAACTATCTTTTTAATTTAGTTGGTTAATTGATAATTTATAGATATAGAGTTATTCTTATGATCATGCTAACTGGCAAAGAACAATAGTGATTTAGGATGTAATAAAAAAGAAAATTAATGTAGTAGTAATTATGACATATTAGATATGTAAAATGTATATTTTGCATTAATAATTTATAAAAATATACTAAAACAGATTTATTAACTATTTATTGAATCGCACAGTGTTGTATTAGTTGAAATATGTTTAGTAGTATTTGAACGTAAATGTGTGTGAATAATAGAAGTAATATTTATTCGTATTTAAAATATAGAAGAAAATTTGACAAACATTTATTCAAATATTCGCCACATAGGTTACGTTAGCGGGTGCGTAGCATACTATAAATCTTTTTGTTCGCAAACTACTGACGGAATAATAATACTTTCCCGAGGGTCTTTATTTAATTAATATTTATCCCAAAAAACGATTTAATCAATTTTTAAATTTATAATACTTTTTTTATTTGAACCTCAGAATTTCTACATTGTAGATAGGATTAGACTAATTTTTAAACTCCGCCTAATACCTTTGTTGATGCTTTGATTTGAACCTGCTTTTCAGTGTTCTTGTTGTTTAGTAGGCATTAAAAAAAAATTGAATGTTATGATTAATATAAATACACAGAACAATTCACAAACACAATTAATTATATTTAACTGTTACCGATGCGTAAATCAATATCGATAATGATAATTGCAAAATAAATTAAATAAATAAGTAGGTATTACAATTAAATTAAATATTAAATAATCGATTATTATTTACTAATTATTTATTTATTAAATTTTCTTTAAATTTATTAATAATAACTTTCTTCAATGACAGCATTTTTTCGTTCTTAATTATTTTAACAGCTTCTAAGTCATTTCCTATGTTATTCTTAATGTTATGCATTTCAACAATTAAATGTTCCGCAAATTTGGATTTATCAATATATCTATACCGACATGCGTAAACATGCTCCTTTATCTGTCTAATTGAAACTGGTCGGCAACAGTTTAATTATAATTAATTACATCTGAATTGTTTTGTATATTTATATTAATTATAACATTTAATAGTGCACAATTTATAAAATGCATCAGTGTATATTTATAAACTATTGACAATATAAAAAGTAATAGAAACGAGGAAATCCTAAAACAAATACCAGACCATCTAAAAAGTTTTAACGATTTCAAAAATTTATAAAAATATTCGGCTAGTAGGTTAGCGACCACGGCGCGCTCTATGTGCGGTAGAAAACGTCAATTTTATTCCTAATATACATCAGGTAACCATGCTGCAATGGCCGCAACAGCAGCGCGCGTTTGCGGTCGAATGTTACTCTCGAACAGGTGAGAATCTGTGATACGTGTACAGCGGGAATTTTGAAAACATTTTAATGTTGCTTCGCAAAAACCGGTACCAAATCGTAGCGCGAGCTTAAACTGGGTTAAAAAACATTTTTGCGAAACAGCCAATGAGTCGAATAAAAACCCCTCTAGTCGTCCGAGAAGTGCTCGCATATGCCTCAAAACATCGAACGGGTGCACAACTCCTTACAGATGAGTCTAGAACGTTCAGCAGAGATACGCGCACAATCTCTACGACTTAGCGTTGAGTCTGCTCGCCGAATATTGCGTTATGATGATCTGCATTATCATCAGTTCAAAAATCTTTCGTTGAAACAATGCTCGATAAAATTGACAACGACAAATTCAATGTGAAGAATTTGATGATGAGTGATGAAGCGCACTTCCATCCGTAAGGTGCAGTAAATAAACAAAATTGCCGTTATTGTGCTCCATCAGGTGATAATCCACACATTATTCATGAAAAACCATTGCACGATCCGCGTGTGACAGCATAGGCCGATGTTACAGCGTGGGGGATAGTCGGACCTTTCTTCTTTAACCATAACATCAGCACGGAGCGGGGTATGTGAACATGATTGAAATTTTCTTAGTGCCCTCTCTACACGCCAAATTTGAATTACGCTTAACATGGTCCCAGCAGGATGGCGCCACTTATCATATGACAACGCGAACGATGGAATTGTTACGCCGAATATTCGGTACACGTATCATCTCTAAAGGTTCTGCTCTCGTATGGCTATCTCGTTCCCCTGACCTAACGGTACCTGACTTCTTCCTATGGGGATATTTAAATTCTAGAGTCTACACTACCAAACCGCGCAATTGGGACGAATTAAAGAAGCGAATTCGAGTCGAAATGTCACAAATTCCAAAACCGATGTAGAGAATGTGTACAATAATTGGGTGTTTAGATTAAGATTGTGTTTAGCCGCAAACGGAAAGCATTTGACTAATGAAAATTTTTCATTAAAAAATTTAAGAATTAAACTTTATTTTCATGTGCAACTTTTTTTCTTTTTTTTTTTTGATTTTTTAAGTCAGATTTATACAGGTTTGAAATCGTTAGAACTTTTTGGGTGGCCCAACATTTTTATGGTAATATTACTTCCGATATAATTTCTTAGAACAAATCAAATTAATAATAAAAAAATAAAACGAAAAAAATCATTTGTTTTGATACAAACTTAAAATTAACAATGGGAAACAACAAGGGAATAATACGAATCTATAATGGAATCAAAATTAAGAGAAAAAATGGTCAATCAAATTAACTATCAACACCGCTCGAAAATATCCCCCTCTTGAGATTTTAATTCTCATTTTTCCTTTTTCTCGACCGGTAAAATCGTTGCAAGTGTTTAAAACTACATATTATTGATCAAAAATTTGTTGGATTAACAAGCAGCATCGGTTTAATTGGAAAATGCAGAGCAATAATGGAACTAGCTTTTACTGTCTCACGTACGACATCGCGGATATTATTACAAACGAATTCTACTATTCTTTATTTATGAAACGCTTTTGATTATGCAATTTTCGTTTCTGAATAATAAAAGTAAAGCATAAAACAATGGGCAACTTTGGTAACTAAATTTTAATTTTTTAGGGAGGTATACACGTTGAGATTTATTTGTTACAAGAAGACATATCGGTAAGAATAGCGAAAACAACTATTGAAACTCGAGCTGCTCTGTCAAACTGCAATGAAAAATGTCAATATATAGCCATTCTCGATGGACAAAATGTTGCTGGAAGCATCATATGCTGGTTTAAACTAGATTGTAACGTTGATTATTTAACGCGATTTATGAATAACATTTGAATAATAAAAAATTCATACTTACGTCTGAAAGTTATTTCATTGTCGAAATTAATATATATATATATATGTATATATTTTTATTATAATTATTATTTTTTTTTGGCTCATCGACCATGTAAACCAGTGCGAGTGAAATTTTTCTGTATTTTCAACGTGTGCAGCAGGATTCGAATCAAGTACTACCTAAATGGAAACTACTGTTTAAGCAACTATGCTGCAGTAACTGGCTAAAAATTAATATTAGGCGATACAATCTCGATTCCTTGTAGCAGTAATCGAAAATTTCGAATTATTTACTTTCGAGAAAAAAAAGCAACAGAATTTGAAATAACCTCGTTAAATATTATGTGATTAGCTTTAGTTCTCGAGCACTGTCCCAACATATACACACATATACGCACAAAAAAATCGTCTACTGCCATGATAACAACAGCTGACTATAGTCATTATTTTTTTTTTTTTTAATAATTTTACCAAGTGCATTAACCTCATATATACCGAAACCAAATAATATTTATATTGATACTTTTGTAGATGATTCCGTCTTATTTTTCACCGGAGAGATAACATAAAAACTGCTCAAGTGAACACAAATACGGACCCTCAGTTTAATGCATAGCGATTAAAATACTGAAACACATATTTTAAATATACAAAAAAGTTTAATAATTAAATTATATTTAAATGGAAATGGCAGATCACAGAAATGTAAAATTCGTCGAACTACATCTGAACAAAAAATTAACACGAAAATATCGTATTATCAATAAAAAGAACAAAATGGACATCAAATTGAAAAACATATATCTAATCGGTAAAAATGACAAAACAAGACCTTTTTATAAAACATGACGTGGAAGCAAGTATAGAGAAATATGGCTCTTAATCATGTGGATGTATAAAAAGGAGCAATTTCCTGTAGGTACAGACATGGCGAATCCCGTTACTTCAGCTAATGCCCTCACCTTGTTTTACTAGTCTACAGCTAATCTTTGGCGGGGCATCTTTCTCTTTGTCTTTTTCAGTCTCTCTTGACCAGTTCTTGTATTTTTCTAACCATGGTGCTCTTAGTGTAAGAGAAGGCTAGGGGTTTTCCTTTCCTTCCTGTCTACACTCTTCTCTTAAAAACTTTATGCCAAATTATAACGCGACCCATAACGATAGCTATATGGCACCTAAGGATGCGGAAGTGTTTAATGGATCGTTGGCGTACAGAGTATGCATGATTGATTACCATGGTATGAAGCTCTGCGATGACTAATATATTTTTTTCCAATTCTCATGGAAATTAAGATGAATACCGATTACAATAATAATTTTATAAAAAATGCCAGAAGTCGCGTTAATCAAGCTCGACTTTAAAATACTCGTAATGCACAAAATTAGAATTAATCCGCTGAGGATAATTTACTCGAAAATCAATCAGGGACCACTAAAGTAGGAAAACCTCGACAATGAATGGCATGGACAAAAGAGATAAATAATCACGTTGTACGATGCTGCTACACTATCACAAAACTCAAACCAATACATTAAACAGAATACAGTTTCCCAAGAGGTTCCAAGATAAATATTCAAAATGCAAAACTATCAGAACGACAATCAAAAAAGATTTATTATAAATAATAAATGACTAACAACCCTGGAGAGAGAAGAAAAAAACGTAGCACAGTAAAGTACTATTAAGCACATATCAAAATAATAATAAAAGGAAATACGATAAAGAAGATGAAACGAAATACCGGAATCTTACATAATAAAATTGAAAATTTGAACCTAACAAACAGAGAAATTTTACCTAAATTACTTAAAAATAAAAATACATAATGAATGAAATCCTATCAAAAATTAAATGAAATAGTATTAAAAAATCTAAAGAAAGGATTTTATTTATTAATACAATAAAAATGAAAAAAATTTTTGCGGGCCCATCAAATTTGGATATTTTAAAAGAATAAGATGAAAGCGTTGATCGATACTAATATGAAATGTTATTTTTTAGACCAACACAGCACTACTTGCCGAAATGACGTAGTAAAGATTTTTTTTCCTTCTGGTAAACTTTCTACGGGTCTAGGATCTATCTAGGTGCAGATTTTTATAAAAATTGATTTTGCCGTTTTCAAGATTCTAGCGTTGCAAGATTTGCAACAATACAAACAAGAAGGTCAAGTTAAATCAAAGCCTTTAAAAATCTAAATAATCCGGATGAAACACAAACACTAATACATTGTGTTGCAACAGCAAACTTACAAGTCGAAAACGAAGTTACACAAAATGAGACTTCCATTGCACAGCCGGTTGACAATGTAACAAAAGAACCTTCTCCGCCAACCATATTCGTACACGATATAATTAATTATTCGGGAATGTTGAAAAAAATTACAGACGTACTAGGGAAGCAAGACTTTAGAGCAAAATCTTTGAAAGATAACGCTGTCAAAATCAACGTACATTACAGAAAAATAGACCAAACATTCAAAAAAGAAGACATTAACTACCACACTTACCAACTAAAACACGAAAGAGCGTATTATAAAGTCGTAATTCGGGGTTTACGGATCTCTTTCGCAAACAACAACATTAAGCAGGCTCTCGAGGATCAAAGATTCCAAGTCAGGTCTGTCTTTAATATCAAAAATAAGAAAACTAAAGAACGCCACTACATTTCATCGAGTTGGAGCCGACCGATGACATTAAACGTATGTATGATCTCGATTTATTATTACGTTCAAAAATTAGAGTAGAAACACCTCACGTAAAAAGAGCATACTAGATGTCAAAAGTATAGACACACACAATCATTTTGTAATCGACCCTATAAATGATGCGCGGGTAATCATAATTCAGCTGATTGTAAAAAAGAAAAGGACTTACCGGCGAAGTTTATGCGCGCAGCAACATCCTTCTAATTGTAAAAGCTCTATCGTAAATTATACAACGCAGAGCAGACGCTTACTGACAAACCGAATCTTCCCGCAAGTTACAGTAATGCTGCGCGTGATATCCCTCAAAGTAGGCATAAACCTCAGGGGTATCGTATTCGAAAGTGATGTTAGGGACCCCTACGGCGCCAATACAGTACTTAATCTTAGCGATAATGTTTATAACGGTGTTGGTTTGCAAAATGGTGGTGGTAACGAAAGTAATAACTGCTTCGCACCTAACTCGCCTACCGGTATAGATGTAATATAAAATGCATTTTTGAACGAATTTAAAATCATGTTTCAACAGTTAATGAACCAGAACATTATGATATCAGATTGATTGTCCTCAGTCGTGAATAAAACACTAGTAAGTAATGGCTACCTCATTAAGAATTGTACTTTGGAACGCTAATGGCGCTTTACAACGTAAGTTAGAAATAAAGCTCTTTTTAAAATCTCACTTCATTGATATCCTCTGCTCACTTCAGAAACACATTTCACAAATAAAACAATTTTTAATATTACCAACTACGATGTGTACACTTGTCTTAAGTCAGATAATAAAGCTCGCGGCGGTAGCGCAAATATTATTAAAAAAAAAAAACCATCAAACACTACGAGGAGAAAAAAATTTCTGAAAAACGAATAAAGGCTTGTGTACGGTAAAATTATGCTCATTTAACGGAACTGTCGCTATTTCTGCCGTATATTGCTCTCCAGATGAACGACTAGATGAAAACCTATTCGTTAAATATTTTAAGTCATTGAGAGAAAAATTCATATCCGGTGGAGACCGGAATTCAAAAAGTCGCAAATGGGGCTCTCGTTTGGATAATCCCAGGGGAAAAATTCCGGAAAAATTAATTTTTATCCAAAATCTAGGTTTTACTTCTCAGGGGGCGAGCCTACCTACTGGCCTCAGGATCGCAGGAAAAAACCTGATCTACTCAACTTTTTTGTAACAAAAGGAATCTTATCTTTATATATATATATATGAGGCCAGACTCCTGTTTCGATCTACAGTCAGACCACTCCTCGGTTATATTAACGGTGAGCATTTCGCCAATAACAAAAACATCTGAGCCATACCTTACCAATAAAAAAACCAACTGACCTTTATTTAAACAATATCTAGAGACTAACGTTAGAGTTTAAATATGCCTCTGAAAACTAATTACGACATTGATAAAGCAGTTCAAAACTTAATACAAACCATACAAAACGCCGCGTGGCTAGCCATTCCCACTGTAGAACCTTCCAATGTGTCTAATAATATCCCGAAACATGTGCGTGAAAAAGGGAAATTACGAAAAACCTGCAATACGACGAGAAATCCGGCTATTAAAATGCAACTAAATAGAAAAACTAAGCAGTTGCGTAAAGTACTGCATGAAAATAAAAACCGAAACGCTTGCAACATTTCTGTCGAGTTTGTCGCCGACCAAAAACGATGATTACTCACTGTGCAAAGCAGACGTTTTAAACGGCCAACTATGTGTATTCCACCAATACAAAAACCCGACAGTAGCTGCTGGGCTCGTACTAACTTCGATAAAGCGGCGCTTTTTGCGAATTATTTTCACGATGTATTTACATCGAATCCTCAAGCTACTGACTCCACAGATATCCTGGAATAGCTGGAAAAACTGCTGCAAATGAGTCTACCTATAACACCAGTTAGTGAAATACAGCAACTCTCCAAAAATGTGAAACGGAAAAAGAGTTCCGGATTTGACTTAATCACGTAAAAGTATTGTATTTATAACACAAATATATAACGCCGTCCTTCGTAATAAATATTTTCCACTGGCTTGGAAGTTATCGCAGTGTTATACCGAAACCTGGCAAACCGTCCGAAGTCATCTCATCGTATAGACCTATCATCTCGTTGCTTTCTGTCCTCTCAAAGATACCGGAAAAATTAATTTTAAAACGGTTGTTTCCAATATTATCTACCGATACTACTATTCCCGATTGTCAATTTGATTTCCGTAAGCACTGCAACACTATAGAACAGGTTCACAGACTAACGAAGATTATTGAAAATAGCTTGGAAAACAAGCATATTTTTGTACGGCCGCGTTTCTGGATGTCCAGCATGCTTTCGATAGGGTATGGCATCAAGGATTATTGTATAAAATTAAACTTCTGCTTCCTCATTGCTATCTACTACATATTTAGATCGTATATACAAGAAAGATATTTTCGAATGAAAATAGCCGATGAATGCTCAGATATTGTTCTGGTAAGGGCCGGAGTCCCGCAGGGTAGCGTTCTACGTTCAATATTGTACTTAATCTTCACGTCCGACTTCCCCATGCTGGTTAATACAAAAGTAGCTTTGTACGCGGATGACACAGCCACCTTGGCCGTTGATAAGTGTGAAAACACAGCTACAGAAAAACTGCAGGAGTCACTCCGGCATGTGGAAACTTGGCTAAAACGATGACGCATAGTAGTCAATGAAAGTAAGTCGACGCATATTTCATTCACAAATCGAAAAATTGAACGCCTGCCAATCAAAATAAATAACGTCGTAATACGAAATACCAACAAGGTAAAATATTTAGACATGTACTTGGGCGCTAGGCTGACCTGGGTTACTCATATTCAGAAAATAATCGAGCATTTGAAGTTTAAAACTAGAACCATGTCGTGGCTGTTAGCTAAGAGATCGGACTTGTCGTTAGACAACCAAACTCTATTATGTAAAATGGTAGCTTTAAAACCGATCTGGCTGTACGGTATACGGCTGTGGGACTGCGCAAAAACATCGAACTTACAGAAATTACAGCGATATCAAAATAGAGTACTGAGAACCATTATTGCGGCCCCCTGGTACGTCTCAGATTATACCTTCCATAATGACTTAAACGTCATGTTTGTGAAGGATGAAAAGCAAATAAACATGTCGCTCGACTTAGCAATTCTTACGAATCCACTTGCTACCAATTTGCAGGATAACTTCGGTGAAATACGCAGATTGTGGCGAAATAAGCCTTTAGACCTTGTCCAGCCATTATAAAGTTCAGAGGGAGTACTACTGAATACCACACCTCCACAAAACATCCTTTATCTCATTAAAGTAATCGCTAAATCACCACTGAAATTGGTCAGTTGTGATGAAATAATAATAAAAATAAATAAAAATAAAAAAAAAAAAAAACAAAAAAAAAACATCGAACTAAATAGCCAAGTACAAATTAAAAATATAAAAAAAAAAAAAAAATATATCCAAAACGCAAGTGGCAAAACAAGAAAGGAAAATAACATAGAAGCCAATAAAAACTAGCATTTCAAGTAGCGCCGTTTTATTTTACAATAACCAGAAAATATAATAAACAAGATAAAAAAGAAACAGAAATAATAAATACTGGCGGAACATACGGTTCAAAAAAAAACGTTTGATTCTGTACTGCACAGATGACTATTAAGAATAACAGAAGTATACTGTTTCAATCCAAAAAAAAAAAAAAATTTCTTAACCAATGTGTGAAGAACAACTGAAGATAGACATCGCAGGTTAAAACACAACTTACAGTAAGGAAACAGATGCGAATTTACTCTATATTACTGACAGTTTGCATTTGCGTTAGCGTTTGCGTTCCCTGCAGTGTGTGCAAGGGTTGAAAGTAGATTTCGCAGTTTCAGATTACGATTCATTACAGCGAATGTTTTTTTTTTATTCGCAATGTGTAAATTTAACATGTGAAATTGGATTGAAAATGTAAAAAAAATTGGATCTAGATCGGTTAAAATTAGTTGTTTTTTTTTACATCAAAGTAGCATTCGTTCTGACTCAGCATATGCTTCTATTTTTCTAAGTTTATACTGTTTGTATCTTAAACTTCACTAAATATCATATTTTACGGGTCAGTGTCGGTTCTCAAACTGTTATCTGTAAGGAAATTTCATTATCGGACTGTCGCGTTAAAATATAAAGCATGAAAATTTTATTTTACTTCCTTCTAATTCCGCTTCTTTTTCAATTCCATCTACAAGATAAAACATTAGAACCGTACGAAAATTAAATTACGCTTTAATTTTCCACGATTATTATGCAGGCGAAAATTAATAATCGAATTATAACTTTATAAACTTCTATATTTATAAATACAATTCGTTACTTATAACTAAACGTGGAAAAAGATAAATTTTATTACAAAACAAGTACACAAAAAACCAACAAATACAAAGATATATAATATGTATGTATATATATATATATAATGTATGTGTACATTTTCATTAATGTATATTTACAAAAAATAACACGTCCTTTTGTACGTTTCTCCGTGTGTTTGAATGACTGGAATGATTTAATTTGAATAATCAGGCTCTTGTATATTTACCCCATATATGTAGCATAAATACCGATGCTATAAAAAGTAGCGACATTACCAAGACAGGTACGGGACCACTATAAAATAACAAAAAGAAAAAATTTGAAAAAAACGAACCAAAGTATATAAATCTGTATTAATATCATTCTGAGTTATAATACTAATTGAACTGTTCTATTATAATTAGTTGAATATTACTGACGTAATTCTTGATCCGTTAGTTTATGTTTCGTTATTATTTTCATGTTGTTCATAAATCAAATGTACTGTGTAATAACGTGATGTGCGATAAATAACTTTTTTTTCATTTAATTTCTATATAAGCATTATTTTATTTAAAGACAAAAAATACCGATTTAATTTAATTATGTTAAATAAAAAAGAATACCTAGAGTCAAAAAATTAAAGATAACAGGTAAGTTTAAAAAAACATAAAACAGACATAAAAGAAATAAAGAAAAACGAAATATTAAGGGAAAACGATTATCAAAAATAAAACAACGCCGCAACAAAACGCATCAATGTACGCAACAAACCGTACCCCAAACAAGTTAAAACAATATTAAAGTAAACAACTTGTCGATAAGGAGAAAATACAAAACACAGAAACGAAAAAAATAAAGCCGAATAAAATCAAAATAATGACAACATCAGAAGACACAGAAACTATAAACAAATTACAAAAGGACAAATCTGCAAGCTAATATTGACGCAATTTCGTTAAATTACTGGTTTATAAGCTGCAGGAGGAATACGTAGATCATCTTCTCTAGTGAAATTCAGCCATTCTCAATTTTGGGCAGCTTTTTTGACAAACATTTCATCAATGTGAGTTTCCATCGCTAAAGTAAAACTGTTCTTATTTTTAAAACCCCTATAAATAAAGCGAAGAAAATTTTGTATCACTATGGTTTCAAGGAAAAATTAAGATACCCTTCATGCATAAGAATGGATATATGGGTTGAGTAAAGCGGATAGGTATTTAAGTTTAATAAAACCAAGCAAAGATAAGAAAATTAAAACTGAGCAACCTTCTATCCGTATAGCGTCGCCTTTTGTTAAAAGGATAACAGAAAAGATGGGATATGATTCTCAAAAAGAATAATGTTCTTGGGGACCTGTGTCAAAATTAAAAATGTCTTACGGACTGCTAAATAGTTTATCCAGTTGTACACTGTATGTGTTTATAGAATACAGTGCTCCCGTAAGTTGAACTGCATTGAGCAAAACGGGTAGAACCGTTCAAATCACAGTGAAGGAGCACATAGGCAAAAAAATAAATCCGAATTAGTGAAACCGCATGAAGAACTACTCCCACAATTAGGTTTGAAAACAGTTTTACTTTATCAAAGGAAACCCACATTTATCGAAATTGAGAATGGCCCGATTTCAATAGAGATAGTCTACGTATTCTTGCAGTTTAGAAACCAGTAAATTAACGAAATTGTGTCAATATTAGCCTTTAGATTTGTTCTTCTATATGTTCTTTATAATTTCCGTGCCTTTCGATGCTGTCGCTATTTTGTTGAGACTTTATTCAGATATTTTTTCGCCTTTATGTTTATTCCTTTCGTTTGTTTTCGGTTTTCTCCTTTGTCGGCGAGTTGCTTAATACATGATGTCTCTACCTTACATATAAGACCATGTATATTGTTTTCTGTGTGCAGCTGTTTCTGATAATGGTTGGTGTAATGCTCCCAAACCGTCAAAATTAAATATACCTTTATCAATACAGTTGTGTCCGAAAATTATTTTAAATGAGTAACCATCACTGTGAAAGTTTTAAACATTCAATAAGTAAAAACAATTTTTTAAGTATCACAAAAGTTTAACTAATGACAATCACAATACGAAAAAAATATATCTTGTGCGTAAATTTTGATTCCATTTCACAATTAATTGCGGCGGGTTTTGAGAGGAAGGTTCTAGTAGTGTATACAAATTATTGTACTGCGTTAAAAAAAAAAAAAAAATAATAAAGATAAAAAGAACAATGTTGTAATTTAAAATTTCAAATTGATAACAAAGTTTATATGAAGAATTATAGAAAGGGGGTTATTACTATGAACAGCTGGAAAAGTTGTAAAGCAGAAAATAAAAAAATAGTTTACATCATAAAAATTCAAATCGGAAATATTAATATCGAAATAAAATGATTAAGAGTAAAAATGTATGTAAATTTGAAATAATTCATTTACAAACAAAAGTTAGGAAAAAATGCTACCATTTTACAAAAATCGATAAGAATATCAATAAGACAAAAAAAAAATCAACAGTACGATTCAATCATAATTTTTAAATTAACTGAAGAAGAATTTTGGCATATTTATAATTATATTTAACGTGTAGTTTTTATAGTTTTATAAAAGTAATTTCTACTTATTTTAATCAACGTTTCCATCTTATTAAGGGACATAGCCACTGTAACTGGCCAAAAAAATCGGGTTTTTATGATTTGTTTGGGGATAAAAGAAAAGGTAGTAACAAAAAATTGTTCGAGTATATTATTTTGCCAGCGCTGCCCCATTTTGAGGCCCTGCGCGACACACGCTAGAACTGACGTAATTGTTTATCGGGAACAAAATCAAAAAAAATCCTCTTAATCTAGATGAGTATAGTTAGTGAAACATGTAAGGAATTTTAAAAATATTGATTTTTGCATAATTGATACGCATTTGAACAAAACAGTCGAATTTTCGACGAAAAAAAGGTCACTTATTTGTTTATAAAAAATTTTCTAATTAATTTATTGAAAATTCCGTACATATTTCACTGCATAATATTGCGTTAAAGATGTGGTTAAAATTTCGGAAGAAAATATTGAAAATTGTAGGAGTTCTAGTGCGTGCCGATTTGAAAAATCGTGTTGTGAGAAAAACGCGTTTAAAGTTTTAAAACGAGTTTTAGGCACGAAAAAATGAAAAATACGACTGTTTAAAATTTTTCCCCCCCATTAATCTGCAATCACTGGACCATAAAGTTGCCCTTCCAAGTTGAAGATTTTATCTTCATTTTTTTTTCTCGGCGATTTAATCGAAGAGGGCACTTCTTTTGCAGCATCGGTTAATGACTGCTCGGCTTGAAACGCCTAGCATACGATTCCAAACAAAAATTATATAATTTGGCACCCAAATCCATCTCCAAACCTTTCATAATTTGTAAAAACTTTTCATTCCGTAATTAAAACAACATATGGCGATACTAACAGCAGTGCTGAGTACTTTTTTCCCACTAGAATACGATTTGGGAGTCAAACTTCAAACCGTGGCATCGAAGCGTCGTTTTTTTTTTTTTTGGGTGTAACCCCCATAAATCATCGCGACTCAGTTCCTCATATACTGTCTTAATTGCTTCAAAAACGCTTTTTGAAATTTTCGGCTTATGACGGAAAGTATTCAAGATCTCCGCTGCTTGCGCCTTCTTCTAGTCCACCAAGTCTCTGAGCGCTTATCGTGCTGTGGATGCTCGTTGGTGGACATTTTATGAAATAAAGTTGACCAAATGTGGTTTTTCGTATTTTCTATTGAATCTGGACTGCGGCCGAAAGGCCATAGTAAGTGATTAACTGATCGATCAATTTTGTAGTTAGTTTTCCGTTTCCTTCACGACCTTTTACTTTCTTTTTCAAATTTCTCAATCTAGCCCCCATTATTTTTTGTATATGGTCAATGCGTTCTTTTTTTTTTTCATTTCAAACTTATCGTAAGGATGATTATCTGCAATGCCTTTATAGGTTTTACTGATACCATTGTCTACATAATTGGCATATTTGATTCCGTACAAAGCTTCAGGGCGTGCGAACATTTTGACCGCGGCGTCCATTTCCATCTTTCCAAATAAACCTTCGTGATTCAATTGACACTTATTAACATGACTAGCATACCATTGTTCACATTCGGCTGTTCTCTCTTTCCTTTCCAGTACTCGCAGTAATGCTATACTAATGTACTTCTGCTTGAAAACTTTCCAAGTATAGTAAACATAGTTTTTCTAGAGACATCTACTAGTGTATTATAGAAGTTTTAAATCCATAAGTAAGGGATTAGTTAGTACATACCGATCAGGTAGGTAGCTAAACGCTCATAGACGTATCAGAGGCGCTCGGGGAAAAGCGGGAAATTTCAAAAAAATATGTTTTCATGAATAACTCTTTTTGCCTTATATTGTGTATCTTTTAAGCCAAAAAAAAAAAAAAAAAAAAAAAAAAAGATTTTATGAAAATTTTACCGTGGCCATAACCTTCAAGTGCACTTATTTATATAAAATTTTGTTTCAAAATACCTGGATTACAACTGAAGCCTACGGCAAACTTTAGTTATTATTCAAAAATATCGCAAGTAAAGTGATATACTAAAGATAATATAATAAAAAATATGACATTGAGTTCCTTATTTATAAATGTTTTTAATTAATAACCTTGATTACAGTTACACAGTTATGTATTCTATTACATGAAATTAATCACTATTACACAAAATACACAACGTCATTTATTGAATTGTTTTAAATAAAATTAAAATAAAATAAATTAATTCATAAATATATAAATAAACTTGTCCGATCGGTTTCGTCTGTTTTAGACATAATCATATTGTCGAAGTCAAGCAAAAAGCCTCTAAAATTATATTTAACACACACCGTACTTCACAACATATAGTTTACCATCAGCCTCTTAAATTACGCAAAACCTCCTGAACCATTATTTTTTTTAATTTAATATTGTCGATTCCACTTTCTTAAAAGCAAATCGTAAAGATTTGTCTACAGACCATACACATACATAACATACACACAGGCGATACACTCCCATACTTAAATATATAATTACGTCATAAAATTACCGATTTCGTTTTTAAAGTGATCACTAAACTTACAGCTTCAGAAAGTTAATATTATCTCATTATTATTAAATTCGAAGAAAAACACTGGGATTAAATGGCAAATCAATTAAATGTATCATGTCCAACACTGTAATATTGTTTATTTACATTTCGATTTTTCCGTTGTCTGTTAAATTTCAAACTTGGATTCGAGGTGGATACACATATTTTGAATTACATTATAGAATTATGTTAATACAAAAATAGCTCCTGCTATTTAAGTCATTAATTATCATGTGAACTGCCAGTCCCAGGCGGTAAGTCAGCATATATCTAAAACTTCATTTTCTAGATCACATTTATTTATTTAGCGATATCTTAATGGCTTTGCACGAAGTTAAAATTTTTCTAAAAATTTTACTCCAAAGTTAAGATTCTAGACTGAACAGTGAAATCTAATGTGTAAATTAAAGAATAAACAAAATGAACTGAATCTCTCCTTTTTGTATTGCTTATTGCAAACATGCTACTAAATCGTTCTACTTATATTTCTTCCCCAGTCTGCTCCGCCGAAAGGAGAGTGTATCGGGGCCTTCCGTAGGACTCGTGTGTCTCAGTCTCAGTGGCACTCTCTTTGCCACTCTTTCCATGAACTCAACGTCATTATTCTTTGCGGATGATATTCTTTCCACTCAGCAGATATAGACACCCTAATTTCCAACCATCAACTAAACAGTTCACTTATCAAATCTGAGCAAGCTCTTTCCCTTGTGCATCTTTCTATCTCGCCCACTAAGTCTTCCTGCGTTGTCTTCACCCCCCTCCATACAATCAGTCACTTGTTAGCATATCTTTATATGATTGTTTCATTCCTTTGGGCAACTACTTTTGTTATCTAGGAGTATTCCTAAACAATCGACTATCCTTTTTTAAACACGTTAACTATTTTTCCATTCCAGCCCACAAAATAATTAATCTCCTAAAAACGCTCTTTCGCACTCAACCCAGAGAGGTGGCCATTCTTATTATGCTGTATAAATCTATCATCCTCTCTAAATGCGATTATTGCTCCTTTCTGTATGGTAGTGCATCCAAATCCCTTCTCTCCAAATTGGATATTGTTCAGAATTTCTGCCTTCGTCTTTGCTTTGCAGCACTCAGATCCACTCCTATGTCGGTTATCCCAGCTAAAACTATCCTCTCTCTCCTGTTTATCCGGCGATCTTACTTGAATTACCACTTCCTCATCAAACGCCTCTCTGTTTCTTTTTCCAGACTGGATCTTTCCTACCACTCTATCCTTCAAAACCGGCGGTTCACTCCAAGTAAGAAACCTGTTCTTTCTCTTATTTCACATTGTCTTGCCAAATTCCATTCATTCGCTGTGTCCCCCAACGAATTTTCTTACTTCCTTTTTGATAACCGTACGGTTTTTCATCCTCCCAAACGTTTTATGTAGTTCTATAATTATTAGATAAGAATTTCGTCACTTCCTTTTCCTCTCATTCACTGATATTTACTGACGGTCCAAAGAGTAGATCTGTTGGCGCCGCTTTTACTTCCCCGGCATCCAACTACTATGAGTCATTTAGACTTTCCAAATTATGCTTGATATATACTGCCGAAGTATTTTCCATCTCCGAGCTACGACTTCCACTTCTTCCACTTACCGCTTGAACAAATATCTAATTATTGCTGACCCCATAAGTGCACTCCAGATTATCTCTTCGCTTTTCCCTCCATACTCTCTTGATTTTATCATCCATTGTATTCGCTCTCTTATTTATAATCTCCTTTCTGCGCACTTCATTTTTGTCTAGTTCTTGTGGGTCGCCAGCCACGTAGGAATTAAAGGAAATGAAACGGCAAACACATTACCACGTTATTCCATACATGCAACGTACTTCATCAGAACGGTACCCGCAAGTAACATTCTGTCTTTATCCAAAGAATATAATTTAAGGCCCTGCTCGGACATCTATGTGTCATCCTTTCCAAATCCTTGCTCTCATCATGTAACAGTTCAGCCTGATCTCTCAAACTACATATGGTTCTACGACTTCCCTCTTCTAAGTTGCTCCTCGATTTCGGCAATGTATCCATCTGTACTTCAACCACACTCTGCTTCCATCTTCCCAGTATCGCTTTTCTCTTGCTCAAAATTTGCACTACCCGCTGCTTCTGATTCTTCCTTTATAGGTGACCCCAACCATATTTTGTTTGAGTGCTCTTCCCTACTTAGCGCGAACGGAATACTTTGTTGGACTGGTACTTCCTACTCCCTATTGCACTTTCATTCTGTACAGGTTATCCCAGTCCTTTCTTCTTTTATTACATCAGTATCTAGTCGAATTAAAATCTAATTCATCCAACTAACCTGCAGCTCTGTATCTAGGTAGTCGCCCTTAAAACTGAAAATTATTATTCTTATTAAGAGTAACGATTTTTTATGATTTATTTGCATAATACCCTATATATGACTACCAATAATCTTTCGCTAAACACAAGTAATCTTTAATCAGTTTAAACACAGAAATCCATTAAGTTCGCGCAAATATGTGTCATTATTTCATAGTAAAGACATATTTCTATACGTTGTTGTAAAACAACTAATTATTCATTCTTATTATTTTCGACCTGTAACATGTATTTATATACCTCTTACATCTGTGAAAATACCATGATCTATGTAAAAGGTTAACCATAATAATACTTTATGCAACCTTCGAATAATCAAAAATCTTGTATACGATCCTAATTTCAAAAAGAAATGTAGTTGTATATTTTTTAAACTGATACATATTTTAACAAATACCGTAATACTTACACTTTAACTCCGGGAGAATCATCAGTATAAAATCGCCACATACCACCACTTCCTGCACCCGTTCTGGCACGACTAGCCGTTGTAGTCGTAGTTTTTCTGTAATAAAAAAAACCAAACATTTAAATAAAACCATTCGTACGCTTATATTATATATATATATATATATATATATTATATAAATACACGAATAATTAAACCCATAATGAAGAAAAATGTATACCGTTGTCTCATAGTACTACTACCGGTTCTGGAGGCAACAGATTTTGATCCCAGTGTACGAACTGAAGATCCAACAGTTGTAGAACTCGCTGGAGCCGGCTAAATAAAACAGATTACACAATTAAATATATACACAAGTTAACTAATAATACTTCTAAAAGTATTTTAATTGAATTAATCGAAAAAACCTAACAAAAATTAATAATTAATTAAAAGACGGTAAATAATATCGTATTATCGAATATTATTCCGTTTATAAAATATACGTTAATTAAAAAGAACGAAATTACACGTAACTATTATTTAATGTGAAAAATTTGGAAGTTTCCATACACTAAATTACAGATCGAAAAATGTGATTATACGGAACAAGTTTCTTTCATTGTCATTGGTGTGTTAAATATTGTTTATGTTACAACAAGATGATGTAATTTGCACTACGAAACATGTTGATGTTATTTTTTATAAATATTAACATTTATATAATTATAATTTCTGTGTAGTGTTACCGTAGTTCGATTTTTCATACGTATTACAGAAATGGATAGCATTTTCTTTAAAATGTTCAATGTGAAAAAACTATTGACCAAAACAGACTAACTATGCTTTTTCCCAATATGTATACCCGCAAACTTTATGCGGAATGTATTGTCAACAAAATCAAAACATACATTAAATTAAAAATAAAACTTATGTAAGAAATAAATTCTGCAAAAAATAGCCACAACTAGACATCAAGAACTCAATAGAATTGTACAAATATACAATTTATAAGTATAAAGAATAAAAAATAAGAATAATAGAAACTTATTGCATTCAGACAAGTGCACTACCGGCCTTAATTATTTATCGGCATATACTAATTTATCATCAAGATTTAAAGTCTTCTTCAAAATGTTTATAAACATCCATATTACAATACTGAGCAATCTAGTTCAAATGATCGAAGAAACATATCTGAAACTATAGATCTAGAGCTAACAGAAATAAACTTATTTGAATAATTTCGCATTTTCAGTTGAAAAAATGATTGTATAACTTGACTGTATTATAAACTGTTTAATTTTAATTTTAATTGATTTAGTTCTATGTAATCGAAACTAGTCGGTATATTTATAATTTACTGTGTTTTATCTGATTTATGAATTTTATTAAATAAATAATACTAATTTCAAAAAATTGTTTGTGTCAATGCAATGAAAGAAAAGAACTGAACATATGTGCATATCTATGTTTATATATACGTGAAACAGTTAACGGAATAACCCTTGAAAAATTTCTACAGGTTTTGAATAATCCATCTAGCTTATTCGAAAATTATTAAATAAAATTAAACTAGAACTTATCGTAACGTCCTTAATTTACAATTTATTAATATTAAAAAATTTAAATCAGAAAACGAAAATGAGTTATAGATTTAAATACTATTTAAAAAAAATGCAGAAAAATATTTGTTAAATTATAAAATTATTATTAATTGAACAACGAATTAATATGCTTACCATTTTTAAATTTTAAAAATACAAAATTATAGCCGACAGGAACAAACAGGTACTAACAAAATTAATAAATGCCTTTATTATCACAACTGATACATTGAAAATAAACCGACTATAAACATTTCTAATCTCAAAATGTTCCACATATCTACACCACAAACAATACGCGGAACAAGTCAGGATGACGCGTCGACTCAAAAACTTATTTAATAACATATGAAGTGAATGGAAATTGTCCCATATGATAGAATTTTTATTAATCCTTTCTGCCAGAAATTATATTACCATTAGGAAAAATTTTAATTTTATAATTTTTATTAAAATATTGTAAAACAATTTTCACGTTTTAATATTACTCCCATTATGAAATATAAAATAACTTTACGTGTAGACACTGTGTTAAAAAAAAATATATATATATATATATATATATATATACATAATTTCTAAAAAAATTTAATTTAATCTACTTATCAAAATTTCGTCTTTTATATCATAAAGTAAATTTTTTTTTTTCTTTATTTAAACAACTGTGCTTTACATTTACTATATTACTATTACGATTTTTCTAAGCAGTTTTTGCTTTATCCCCTACATTATTTTGGTATGCATGCTTATACTAATGATTTATAAAATCATATCGCCGAGCTAAATCCCACTACTGTTTACTTCGAAATGACTTAAGAATCTAAAATCATGGAAAAAATGACATTTTATTTTACAAATGAAAAATGAATTGTTTTTTTGACCCTATGGCTTTTTATGGATTCCTCAACTGACGAGACTAATTTGATCTACCACATAATGCTGTAACAAAAGTATGCAAAGACATTAATTTTATTCATTCAGTTGCTTTTTTCTTTTTACATTTTTTATAACTACACACATGATGACTAAATTTTTTCATAACTATCCGTATAATAATCAATACTCTTTTCTTATTTGGCAATAAATTGTAAGCAATTCATTTTTTTTGTAATGGATATTCAACTTACATGTTTTACTTCAAATTTGTAAACTTTTAAATATACATTATCTTTTTTTTTCTTTAAATTCCTAGTAACAACCATATACTATTTTTAATTGCTTTAGTCATTACAATTCATGGATTAGGGGAAGACATTTTTTTAAATTTTACCTTACAAGTTGTTCGCCCTAAGGAAACCAAGCAAAATTAATATTCAGTCTGGGTAATTTGGGGAAATAGTGACAGTGTTGCACTAATGATGACAGAGCGGGTAAAAGCCACATATTATTGTAATAAGTGATTCAGGGGCGAGCAAGAAGAATCAACGCAAAAGTAACATGTAAGTGGAAAGGATGTTCTTTCAAATATAGTAATTATGTTAGGCAGCCATATCTACAAGTAATTTAAAGCAGCATATTCCTTAAGGGGAAGGTAAGGAGGGGGAACCGTGGATCAGTTGTTAATTTTATATTTTCTATAAAGAGTGGTTTCATATGCCATTAGCTGATCTACTCAGTCATTGTACGATTGTAAAAATACACCTTCATTTTAAAAATTAGCAGAGCTGCTAATGGCATTGATGTGAGCAGGCCCAGTCAACGACTAGTTTCCTTGGATTCCCATGTGACTCAGCATCCATAAAAGTGTTACCTGACTTTGTTGCATAATGGAGCTGTTTTAAAGTGTAATTAACCTTCAATGCTAGGATATCCTTGTTGTGTTCTGTAATGAAATATGTTAATATTTACAATTGAAGTCTGAAGTTCATCAGACAAAAATGCAAAGGGTGCATGGTCAGAAAGGAATATGAAACTAGCTTTCCCCGATAACACATTCGAATTTTTCACCTCGTTGTTGCTGCTGTTGCTAATGGAAGATTGAGTTATTATGGAAGAAGCAGCAAGAGATGAAGAAATATTTGTTTAAGTCACATTAGGCGCATTATTCATTTTCCATCATTATGATGAAATGGCGGACGTTTTGCAAGGGGTCTGCTGGAAATTTCAGATGTGCTGTATCAGGCATGGGTGGATATTGTCTTCTATGTTGAAAGCTACTTGGCTCAATGGTGGGACATTCATTTACTCTATCATCTGTTTCATTTCTTTGGTTGATTATTCAGCTCTTTATTCTTACAATCGGAATAGGTGTGATCTTCTGAATTAATAAAAATATGGTGTTCGATGTTACTGTGCTTTAAAATGAAGGACTGCGGGATTTATATACAGTTTACTTGTTCAATACAAACCTGCCATTGGAAAGTAATAACGTGCCTCAACTCCACTAGGGACTTTTCATGTAAAGGGTAAACGAGAAGCATAGCGATTGATTTGAGTAATTTTAGGAAAAGGGTACTTACAGAATTGTATAACATCTCATAAGGTATTGTAGTTGATGTATTTTAAAAATATTAATTTGTTTGCTGGATTTTTTTGATATGCAAGTCTCGAGTGTTCGGCCATTAAGATTACATCACCACCTGCAAAAAATGAATCAACAACTTCCTTTTTTTTTTTTAAGGAAAACTAACACTTACTCCTGACTAATATTACAACCAACAATTATGCTTAGTGTGCTACCAGTTCTATTTTTTATCACTATAAAGTCATTTTAGACGCATAAATGATTTGGGAATTAATTCCTGCTGTATTATAGCCAAGGGCATCTTCTAGTTCTTTGTGAAACAGAATATGAATTGCACAACTAATCCACTTTATCGATTTCTTCTTTTGTTGAATTGTATAGTGTGATTATTTCCGGCTTATTTGTTTCTTGGCCTATTGAAGAATCGCCATGCACTGTGGATACCAAAAAACCATTTTTTTTTTTTTCATAGCGTAAGATACCATTATAAAATAATTTTTTGAAATCCAAATATAGGGTTTTTGACAGTGTTGCTTTTATTTGGCAGAAATTTTAGAGCAATTTCCTTTATATATTTCTTCAAAATTCCTACCAATGTTATTTTGTTCTTGAAAAGAGTATCAGCAAGTAGTACACTGCTATGTCAATTATCATATATCACATTGCGATTTTTCCCTTCAACTGATTCTGATAACTGACGTGCGATATCTGTTAGAGTATTTGGCTTTGAATGAATTCCGTCTAGTTATTTGCCACAGTAAACTTCTAGATTTTGTGTATAAAATGTTTTTCGAGTCACATTTTGTAGGCTTGTTTGGTAAATATTGAATAAAGCTACACATTACACTAATTCAAATTAACCACAAACATTTGTATAAATTGTTGGCATACCGGTGATTGGTTAGAGCAGCAGATCTAGGGTATTTATGGCTAAGAATTAGAACTTAAGTACTTCAGGTTGGGGACACGCAAACATGAATTTA
Source organism: Icerya purchasi (assembly GCA_039619475.1). Classification (NCBI taxonomy): domain Eukaryota; kingdom Metazoa; phylum Arthropoda; class Insecta; order Hemiptera; family Monophlebidae; genus Icerya; species Icerya purchasi. Next base: position 171,058,611 of record CM077116.1, on the reverse strand, counting down.
ACACACGTTGTGACAGACGTTGCAGCATTACTAATAATGACCAAGTAACATGAGTAGGGTAATACAAATAGAACACTTAACACAAATACACAAAACTAAACACACGTTTTAATATAATATGTGCACGTCAGATTATTCAACGTGCGTTTCGATGTATACTAATTGGACCGCACGTTGCTCTGTGACTCATGCTACTTAATCATTATTAGTAATGCTACAACGTCCGTCATAACGCTCGTTAAAGTAGTCTAAAAACCCGGGGACTGGCCCCTCTGATGTCACAAGCCTCGAACCGTGTGCAGAGAGCAGAAAGTAACTGATTATAAATTATCATAAGTATATTATTTAAAGCCTAAAACTAACCCAACTCCCCGCTCGTCCCTTCCGCTCACTTTTTTAAAAAATATTTCAAAGTCTAAGTATATGTATATAATATAAATTTAGCCTAAGTATATATTTTTAATATTTATATCCTTGCATATGCCGTTGATTTCGACCAGGCACACCTGCACCCATCTTTCACTATAGGAAATGAGATTTTTCTGGTTCAACTACATATTTTTTATTTCTTTCGTATTATATTTTTATATAAAACTCTCGTCCAAACCGCAATGCTATATACGTTCATAACCTTGCAGGCGAACAATTTAATCAATAAGTTTGTTTTTTTTTTATTATATCTTCTCTCTATGTAAATATATATGTAGCTATATGACGACTTGATAGGAAAAAAGATCGATAAATCACATGTGCGTTGTTTCTTGGAGAACTGAAAAATAACTATATCCTAATATACATCGAATACACATTTTTATAAAAAATATCTGATCAGTTCACCTCTTATTCAATATTTTTTATTTCATAAGTATTTTTCGAGATATATATAAGACTTTGTCTATGATATGTGATGAACAATGGTATAGAAAGTCAGAAAAAACATGTTAGTTTATGAGACGTAGTATGTTCAAAGAAAATGCGGTAACATGTGTAGATCAGAGATTTTAACGTGCGAGTAAGAATGTGTGTGAGATAGACGATTATATTTCTCTGGTACAGCAACATAGTCATAGAAAAAAAAAATCAAAATCGTCTTCTGTTATCTCCAATTATGTATCACTTCGCTTAAAAAGCCGAGTACATTTTTTTCCCCTTCATTGTGTGTATATATATGGTCACCAGCAGACCGAGGTCGTCTACTCAAAACGTTTAACGAAGTTCGTTGCTACAACCGGACGATTGCTTTACCTCCAACCACGGAGGCATGAAAATACCGAATTAGAAAATACTTTACAAGCCCGTCTGCTCAAAACGTTTAACGAAGATTACAGTTACAACCAAAAGAATGTTATACCCCCAACCTCAAAGGAATTTAAATATCGAATTAGAAAGTGCCTGTTCGGTTCGCTCACGTTGTCAGGCTAACTAATGTAAATTATACTGCTACAAAAAAAAAAAAAAAAAGTGATCTTTTACGAAAATGTTGGAAGCGACTTTTGTAAATATATGTACCGAAGAAACCTGTTTTTATCGTTGGAAGTTCGACGAGCCTTTCAGAAACACACTTGTGCAAATACAATAATATTCATTAAAGTGATAACAATACGTAGCGAAGTATTTAAGAAGATTATCGGAATTGGAATTGAATCGAAATAATTTTTCCTAGATATTTTGTTCATATATCGAATAACTGAATTACCCGATGCGTTATGCAATGGAAGCCAAAAAAAGGGAAAAAACTGAATTCCGCTTCGGTTTCACATTTAATTTTTCAATTACTTAACGTTTTTGTTGTATTTTGATGATTATTATTGTTCAGTTACGCATATTTTACTATTTTTATTTATTCATTCGCTATATTTTATATTATCTTCTACAGTGCCGGATTAACCACGTAGCAAAGAGTAGCAATTGCTACGGGCCCCGCGCAGAAGGGGGCCCCATGTATCTAGACCCGCCTCCGCCTGAGCTGAATTTTTTGAGTGAAACTTATTAAGTCGTGGTATATTGAATTTACTTGATGTCACTAAAACGTTACACTTTCTCCAACCAAGACAATCACTTGCAGACTATTGGTAACCAATTATTTCGTTGGTGAAAATAAAACACATAATTTCATAAGGTAAACGCACCAATTCTACAAAAAGTCGCTCGATAAATGTACAGAATTTTAATCAGCCTGATAATTGGCTCTACAAAAAGTTTGACATGTGCGAGCACTCTTACTCAACACTCAGTGTGGATGCGTAGTAGAATTGAAATAGCTCGATTCAAAATGTTGAAATTGTCTATTTATTTGTAAGACTTACAGTTCAGATTATTTTCATTATAATTTAGCAATCATAACCGAAAAAAATTATTTTTTAGTAATAAGTATATGTAAGTTATAAAAGTAATGAGAGGTTTCCTGTAATTAAATTTCTTATAAGCATTTCGTAATCCTGACATAGTAAGATCGTCAAATTGTGAGCCAAATTCAGATTAAGCAAAATTATTGGCAGATGCTTTTAAAACGAATTATTGCAGTAATAAAGTTTTTAGCAGAACGAGATCTTGTGTTTTGGGGTAGTGATAAAATTATTGGTTCAATACATAATGGGAATTACTTAGGTTTATTAGAATTACTTTCCGAATTTGACGTTTTTATAGCCCAACATATTCAAACTTATGCCCATAAAGGAAAAAGACACGCGTCATATTTATCTAAAACAACATGCGAGGAATTTATCAAATTAATTTCATCAAGCATGCTGAATGAAATTATTTGCGAAACTAAGAGATCCAGGTACTATTCAGTGTCATTAGATTCTATTCCAGATCAGGCCCGTGCTCAGAATTTTGGAAGGGTGGGGTGGGGGGTGAAAATTTTCTTAGCATATTCATTTTATAAATAACAATACATTTTTCACTAGTATTCGTACTATTAATAATTTCCATCATTTTGGTTTATATATTAATAATCTACATAAATGAATTACCGTATAAACATTAATAAAAATTACATATGTTATTAATTATACTCGTAATAAAAAATTTTGCATAAAATATTAATGAAGTGCCTAAAAATATAGAGCATATTTTTTTTTTTTTTTTTTTAAGGTAGGTAAGAACACCCTAAAAAATCATCAATATTTATTTTAAATTTTTGATTTTTTTCAGATTTTTGTGTATTTATAATAACTATTTCAGTTCTCATGGAGAGGTCCCCCCCCCCCCCCCGTGGACACGACCTTGTTCCAGATATATTGCATGTAGACCAACTGACTTTGATAGTGCTCTATGTTCTACCATCTGGGCCAGTTGAGAGATTTATTAAATTCTTAGACATGGAAGGCCATACTGCTAAACAATTTTCCCAAAGTTTACTAAATTTCGTAAACAAGAATGACATTGATATGAAAGATTGTCGTGGACAAAGTTATGATAATGTCAGCAACATGAGCGGAAAATACAGCGGCCTGCAAGCACGAATTAAAGTAATAAACAAGTATGCAGAATATATTCCCTGTCTTGCACATGCATTAAATTTAGTTGCTAAGTGCGTTGTAGATTGTTGCATTATTTTTTTTCGATTTTACTGAAAATTTTTAATATAGATCAAAAGGTAGAGTGTCGTAATCAAGCTTACGGACTAGTTTTAAAAATTAATAAGTTGGAAACGGGAATAATGGCAATTACGTGGAATGGTATCCTAGAACGCGTTCAAGCGACTAGTGCGTCGCTGCAATCGTCTAATATAGACCTTAATACAGGGTACGCCCTTTATGAATCATTATATGGATGAAGCAAAAGCCAAAGATGTGGCAGGTTGTCATGAATATCAGCAACAGACTTCAAGACGACGCAAACAAAACACAAAGTATGACCATTTTAGCGGTTCTAGTACACTTGACGAATTTGCTTAAAATGACATACCTGGTAAACAGTTTGATATTGAGGTGTTTGTTGTTATTATTGATAACACACTATTTGATTTAGATAAACACACGAAAGTTTACCAAAAACGTAGTAGTGTTTTCGGAATTTTTCCATCATTGAAATCTATTACAGCAGAAAAAATTTTGAAAAAAACTCCAATTATGATCAGTACTTAAGCAAATGATTTGGAAGATAGTCTAGACGACAAATTAGTGCAGTTTGCCGAGCTACTGAAAACGGATGTGGCTAGTGCGATTGACAGTTCAAAAAACGAAGCTCTGGAAATTCAATACTATAAATTCCTAATGGAAAATTCATTAGAATCATGTTTGCCCAATTTAGAAATTGCTTTGCGCATTTATTTGTCTCTCATGATGACTAACTGTAGTGACGAACATTCATTTTCGACATTGAAGCGTATAAAAAATGAATTAAGGTGGAACACGGTGAGTCAAGAACGTCTGAATTGTCTCTCTTTGATGAATATAGAATATGATTTGCTCAGAGAAATTGATGCGAATGGTATTATCTCTAAATTCGCCCACTTTAAATCTAGAAAAGTTACTTTGTAAAAGTTTAACAAAAATAATAAAAGTTCGTCATTATTAATCACAAGTTTTAAAATGTTAGTTTCTTATCAAAGGCCAACAGGGTCTATTGTAATCTACTTTACTATTAAACACTAACATAATTTGTAACCTATAGATGGCAAATAAACATATTGAGTATTGAATTATTGTTTTACCACTTTATACTTAAGAACTCAGTAGATCGGGGACCCCTCGATAGAATTTGCTACGGGCCCCGCGCTTGCTTAATCCGGCACTGATCTTCTATTATTGTTTATTTTTGTGTTCATATTTATATTTAGTGATTTTTATTTTGTAATTTTTGTTCATTTATAGTTTATTTTTTTATTTCTGATTTTTTTTCCTGAATTGTTTCTATTCTTTTATTAATGTGTATTGTTGTGATTCGTGTGGAATATGCAATGAAAGCAAATTCTCCTTAATTAGACACATAAAGAATTCGTGCGGTACAAAACATTCCAAACTGCATTTAAATTTTTTTCTACTATAATTAATATATTTTTCATTTACTTTTATACTATTTGTTATTTTTACGGTTTCTGAAAAGGTCACCATAAGTATTACATTTTTGTACCTAATTATATAGTAACATAATTGTACAGTTTATAATAATACGCCAGCTAAAATTTATTTTTCCGTGATAAATCGACATTATTATCTTTATTATTATATTTTTTCAATAATACATATCATAATTATTATTTCTTGTGTTTTTTTATTTTCATATTTTCTTGTTGTATACTTCAATTTTTTTATGTTTAAAATGATGTCTCAATGTAACTGGAAGTAAATTTTCTCCAATTAAACATATCGTTTTTACTAAAAGAAAAAACAGCCATATTTAACGTTTGATAAAAATTTTAAATTGTCAAATTGAAGAAAGGAACGCTGGAAGGTCAGAAATACTGATAATAAACTAAACTTTTTATCTAATTAGTTTAATACCTGTGGAACTATAATTACAAACTATCAAGTACTTTTATAATTTTGCAAATAACTTTCAAGTTATACATTAAACAGGAAATTACAAATAATAAAATTAATTAAAAGCTTTAAATTCTTACCTATACAAATTTGGTTTGTATTTTGTAAATTTATAATTAAGTAAATAGAAAATGAGCATTAAAAAGAAAAATATCTGTTTTTATTCTATTCAACTTATTAAATTTAATATTGCATGAAGTAAGTCATCTGTTATTGCTTGCCGCAATGTACATGTACTTCATTTTATAATTTTACTTTGAGTGTCATGGCATGTTCAGGTTTGCAGATATAAATGCTCTACCATATTTTATTTGTATACGTTTAGTAACTTTTTCATCACGTTTATATCACTGCTTATTACTCTATTAAAAAATTAAATTTTTGGCATAAACGACTCTTGTATTATTGCATTTGAGCAAAAAGTGGAATCCAAATATTCAAAAATAACGCATAACTTCCATTGTATAATTTATACAAGTGATTTTCTCAAGGTAAAAATATTAAAATTAGTTTTATGTCTTTATTTTGTCAAGTATGCAAAAATCTATCTTAAAGAAATTCCATATACATATATCTTTTTTACTTTTCCCCCCTATCGATTATATTAGTTGTTTATAAACCGTTAACTTTATTACAGTAAACCCTTAAAATTTGTGAATGAAAAAAATAGCAGTCTGTTTTAACATTTATAAAGGTAAATTTTGAATATACGAGCATACTTCATTCAGTAAAATGTATATTGAATTTCATTGCATTTTATTTTAAGGTTTTAATAAAAGGTAAGACTAAAGAAGTATTTCTTTAAAATTCTTAGTTTACTTACTGTTAATGATATAATAAAATATTTAATCAATGTCTTAATTTTTTTGCACAGTGGCATAAGAAAATGTCAGCCTACTATTTTCTGATCAGATTAATATGATTATTTAAAATTTAATCTTACGCATATTTTTAGTCAATTTGTCACCCATATTCAAAGGCGCACTCAGGATTTTTTTTTGGTTGGGAGAAGCTGTGTTAGGGGGTGGTAACTCGGTACCTCGATTAAGTACCTGTCTATTTCCGTGGTTTGTAAATTTAAAAAAAAAAATTTTAAAAAAATATAAAATTAACGAATATTATTTTTAAAAATATTACAAAACTAACAAATTTTATTTAAAAAAAAAAAAAATAATAATAGAAACGTAACATTATGTTTGTAATAAGCACAAATTAGATAAGTATACGAATTCTATTTTTAAAAAATTAGCTAAAAGTACGAGTATATAACATTATACTTGTAATAGATGTAAAAAGTAAATATGTATGTTTAAAAAAAGAAAATTAAGTAAAAAAAAACATTACAAAACGAAATTAATATTTCAAAGATTTTTTGGGGGGATCAATGGCCCCGTGGCACCCCCCTTGAGTGCGCCAATGCCCATATTATAAAAGAAAACTCAGGAATTTAATATTCTTTTTCTGTTTTAAAATTAACTTCAAGTTCCTATAATGTTAGTTAAAAAAAATACTTTTTTGTTCTCATCCCTATCTATAACAAGTACATTGAACGTTCTCAAACAAATTTTGAAAGGTATCCCTTGCGAATGTTAAGGTTTGTATACTTGAAATGATTTAAAATTTCTAAATTATAATTAGTATAACCTGTAGCATTAAAATAAAATCAGTCAATTTATATAAGCTGTACCTACTTTTTATTATTTCTGATTTAGTGCTCTTTGATTTAAAACAATGTACAATAGACAAACAAATAGATAAACATAAATTCTGAAAAATTTGGTTTTATGTTTTAGGTTAATTGTAAATAGTGATACTAAATGCCGCTGTTTATTTTGCTTTAAATAATTATTTTTTATTCAGCTTTTATTTACTAAAACCATATAGACAGGTAATGCTCACAGAAAATAATAGAATAACTACGAATGTATAATGTAAATTTTTAAGAAGGCCTTAAAAAATTTCAGTTTTGAATTGTTAAGAACAAGTTGTAACGTGAAGTAGTTCGCAGTAGAGCTGGGCGATTACGAATGATTTTAATAATCGAGTGATCAAGAAGTTACTAATTTTGATAATCGATTATAAAAGTAGTAACCGAGTGATCTGTATAATCGAGTGATGAATGACGAATGACGAGTAACGATTATATGGTAATCATTTATATTGTGAACAACACATGTGTCAATTGTTTTGTAAGAGTATTAAGTGGCGCTTTGAACTTGTTTTTTGTAAATTTTGTGTTTTTTATATCAAAATTTATTTAACATATAAAATTAATTTTAAAACGTACACAAGCGTTCTACATATAAATATTTTGGAATTTGTTTATGTATATTTTTCTAAATTGTTACTACTGTTTAATTATGTATAGTTATAAGTTTCTTTTTATTCTCAATTAAAACAACTTTTAATAACTTGATTATTGTCTAGTTATATTACCATACCATTATAAATTTAAGTATTTTTATTTTCAGTTTAAAAACTTTTAATTATTATACATATAAGTACCTTACAAAAACACACCATTTTCTTATTTTTATACTATTGTTGCTAAATTGTGTGTTTTTTAGAATAAAAAAAATGTTGTACACAAATGTTTTAAAAGAATAGTCTCTTATTAATTTTTTATGATATCCGTACATGTACAAATCTGAATTCAGTAAAATTATGTTACTGATTAATTGAAACGTCATAGTTTTCATAATCATACTATTTTACATAATTGATATGAATAATCACCATTCATCAGATATTCTCGGTTCTCATAATCAAGCTATTCTACATGACTAATGTTAATAATCGGTATTCACGAGTTGTTCTTAGTTCTCATAATCGAATTATTTTGCACAACTATAATTCACAATCATTATATAATTTTGAATATAAATCTGTCGTTACTATTAATTTCGCCGATAAAGATATCAATATTTGTCAAAAACTACCGTTAAAATTTAAATAAATAATAATTTAAAATAAATGTAACCTTAAATGTAGGTGAATACATACTTGTTTGTTAAACCTGTATAATAAAACAAACTTTAATAACAAACAATAAGGGTAAATAATTTATAACAATAAATTAGATAAATACCTTAATTAGAAACGTTTTCGGGCATAACCCATCATCAGCTAAAACTAACTTAGTGGAAACTTAAAACACGTGTTTTAAGTTTCCACTAAGTTAGTTTTAGCTGATGATGGGTTATGCCCGAAAACGTTTCTAATTAAGGTATTTATCTAATTTATTGTTATAAATTATTTACCCTTATTGTTTGTTATTAAAGTTTGTTTTATTATAAATGTAACCTTATTAATGAAATTAAAAAAAAAAAAATCACGTAATAGTTCTCGTAAATAAACACTGAATGATGATTCGAATCATAATTCGAGTAATCATTCGAATGATTAGTAGTTAATAAAAGTAATAATCGAAATATCTCGAGATATGTTCATAATCGAGTGATTCCATTAGTATATTTCGACAATCGTCTAAAATGTACGAGCCTTTCGGGAACACACTTGTGCAAGTACAATAATACTCATTAGAGTGATAACGATACGTAACAAAGTATTTAAGAAGAATCGGAATTGGAATTGAATCGAAATAATTTTTCCTAGATATTTTGTTCATACATCGAATAACTGAATTACCCGATGCGTTATGCTATGGGACTTCTGTCAGAATACCATTGTAATTATATCACGTCCTTTAGGTATTTTTATATGATTTTTTGATAATATCGATATATCGTTTCCGATAACAGCTATTTCGAGTATTTTTCATATGTATTGTTTGATAATTTTTCTTGCGATATGCCAGATCAGGTGAAAGTTCAGGTTCGTAGTATGTATTATTTTTTATTTAATTACGGATGGTAAGTTGCGTATTACGGAAAAATAGAACATTTTTATAAGACTATCTTATGAACTTCCTAAGTGTACTATAACAATTTTATTATGCGTATTAAAAAGTCCCGTAGCTGATTATTACTTCTTGTTGTAATTCTGTTTTTATATAAAAAAAGAAAGGTAAGTTATTTGCGAATTTCTAATCAAGTATTTCCATTAGACTTATTTCAATTGTTTTATTTAGGTTTATAATTCATTTAATTAAAGTACATATTTAATTGAATAATACATTTTTTCGTAGATAATTAAGATGTTTTTAAAAACGCGAGAATGAATCCTATAAATTGTAATTTTCATAATTTATTGATTTACGAATATTGTAAAAAGGAATATGGCTTTAGTAACATATTTGCATTTATTTACAAGGATTGCTGATGTTTCGTTTGTTAAAAGTTCGGACTTACTGGCATATATTTGATAAGAATCAGTTTGATAGAAATGGGATTTATTTTATCAAAAATATGGAGATTATTCACTTCAGGAGGTAAATTAATGTTTACAAAAACTACTGCTAAGTTATTCGCGTTACGAATTAACATTTATGTTTCGGCTGTATAGGTATTAATTTTCACAGTGTGAAAAACTGATTATAATTTTATTTCGTTTATAATTAAAAGAAAAATTTTTTTTTATATAATTATAATGAATCACAAAATTTATATTACGGAGAAGTTTACGCGGTTAAACTATGAGTGAATGATTTGTTTCTACCTTAAAATTTATTCATTTTTACAATAGAAATAGGTTTTTTTTTCAAATTTTAAAGTATATTTTTTTTAAAAAATACGGAATGGATGTTTAAAAGTATCTCGTGAAAATTTCATTAATCTCAATCAATTCAAATTTTAAAATAAAAGTTGTTTTTTTTTTGTTTTCAATAAAAATTAAATCATATCTAACGCTAAACCAAAACGATTTAATATAACATCTTTACTAAAATAATAGTTATATTTTTAGGGGATAAAAATTAATTTTAATATCAATATCAGACTTAACATTTATAAACTTTAAATTTAGAACACAAAATTGTAATCGTGGGATTAGATAATGCTGGGAAAACAACAATACTGTATCAGTTTTTGATGAAAGAAGTGGTACATACATCGCCAACAATAGGATCTAATGTTGAAGAAGTGGTTTGGAGAAATATTCGATTTGTAATGTGGGATTTAGGAGGCCAACAAACATTACGAGCTGCGTGGAGTACTTATTACACAAATACTGAGGTACATATTTCTACCGGTTTCACTATGATGTCATTTTTTATATCATTAATATTGTGCAGCTCCTATTCCTATTGTATCAGTTTGTTATAGTGGTTGTAGATTCTACCGACAGAGATAGATTATCTGTTATACGTGAAGAGTTATCGAGAATACTTCCGCATGAAGATTTAGCAAAAGCTGGTATTTTAATATATGCCAATAAACAAGATGTAAAAGACGCGATGACAGCAGCCGAAATAAGCACACAGTTGGATTTAACCTCAATTAAAGATCATCCGTGGCATATTCAAGCATGTTGTGCCCTGACCGGCGATGGGTAAAAATTATTTCGCAATTACATATTTTTAATCGGTTATTTTGCACTTGTTTCCAATCTAATCGTCGGAATTAATTAACGCGAGACAATTTAAAATATGATTTCTGACGCGTGCGTATATTATATGTACTTCAACGGTACGTTTATCGCTGCTACGTTCTTTATTCATTAGAAAACGTTTATTTATAAATGTTTTTAGTACTTATGTATGATGTATAAAAACAGTAAAATAAAGCAAAGAACAAAGTAACGTTAGGCTGCTTTGTTTTGACATTTAAAGTGAATTATAAGTAAAATTATTGTTTTTCCTTAATTTTTGAAATGTTTCCACGTTAACGTTATTTAAATCTTTGTTATGTGTCTATTTTAAATTTAATTATACTTACAGGTTATATCAAGGTTTGGAATGGATATGCAATAACCTGAAGAAGAAATGAACACGAATTATACCGAGTATTTGTGCAGCTTTTATTAAAAGAATGGTCTGATGTTCCATATATATATTTTTTTTAATTTTATTTTTATACTGCGATAAGATTGTTCTGTGATTTGTATATGTGTGTTTCCCTTTGTCAAAGTAATTTGTATATACAACGAAATTAAATATTACAGTATAATTAAATTGTGTTTTTCGAAGTAAATTTTTCTTCTGAATTCGTCGAATTGTACCCGTTAGAATATGTAATAAATAAATTCTTGTTGGAAAACGTATATTCCTTATGCATTTACAAGAACATCCTACTGACATAATTAATTTTGTTAATAATGCGATCTTTTCGTGGAAAATTTGAAAATTTTTGTATTTAAATTAATATTTCGGTTTTATGCACTACTACGTGAGAAATCGGTCAAAATTTTTGATGGCGTTGTAATGGGATCAAAAATAAAATAAGTTACTGCCTGTAAATTTTATGCACGCACTGTCAAATATAATAATAAAAATAAACATATAAATATAGTTATTTGAACTTTGCTGAGGAAATTGTGATATTTTTTTTTCTAGTCATTGCAACCAATGTTAAACCGTCTTTGAAACTATTAAAAAATTTTTAGATATGCGATGTCAAAATTTCCCTCCGTCATGCTTAATCATTTTATGAAGTTAATCGGTTTAGTTACTTTTTTTTTTAACGGTTCTTATGTTTATTTGTTATGATTCCGAAAAGTTATGTTTTTTTCTAAAAAAAACAAAAAAAAAACGGTGGGATATTTAAATCAATTTCATTATCAGGATAATTTACTTTCAATAACAGCAGTTTTATTATATAATACTACGCCATTTTGGAGCGATATCGTTTTTTCAAATTGAATACAAAGAAATATATATTCAAATTATATTTTTAAATTATTGGTTGTATCAAAATATTCCTAAAGTGTTGTGCTTCTTAAATAATCGAAACATTTCTACTCAAAAGGGATATTCTTGTCTAGAATTTTGAAAAAATTAATTTTTTTTTTTGTATACTTTTAAAGTTTAGACCTTTAAGAATATACCCGAAGTAGTTTATCATTTGTTCAACGGTCGTGTTTATAGCGTTCGTGAATGTAATTTGTGAGTAGTTTTTCGCGCGGTGGTAATTACTGCTTCCGAGTCGTTGTTATCTTATCTTATCTTGTCGCTCGGCCGAACAGAAACATACAGACGGCTGCTGATAACGCAGGTGAGATCTTTCTTTTATCGGCTGGCTCCGCCAGTCTGTTATTATTTAACCGGCTTATTATTTCAAAACTATGAATAAAGGTACGAATGTAAATCGCCCGTCTATTCCGGCAAGTAGTTCGGGTAATACTGCCGTTGCCTCTCTTCGTTTACAAAAATCATCGTCAGGGTACGTTATTAAACGACAACTATCTACTCCTACAACTAGTGACAGTGACGGTTGGTCCACGCCTAAACGTACAGCGCCAGCGAAGAAGGCTGGGACCGACAAGCTCGCCAACAACGTGTCTGCTCACGATAAAAAACCAGTTAAAGTCAATATATTTGAATTCCTTGCGAACGAGGACGCAGACCTAAATAAAATGCAAACCAACACACCTTCTCCAAGTAATAACGAAACGAATGTAGCAAACGGAGACAGTAATTCAACTAATGTTGAATTGGGTATTAATAAAACTAAACTCCCTCCGCCGATAATGGTTAAAAACATACAAAAATTCACTGAATTTAGACAATTTTTGCTAACCTTGAAAGATATACAATTTTCTTTAAAATCTACCATATCAGGCGTAACTATAAGGACTCAAAACGCGCTAAGTTACCGCGCAGTTGTTAAAGCCCTGAAGGAAAAAAATTATCTTTACTATACGTATTCACTTGCGGAGGAGAAACCTTTTAGGGTGGTCTTAAAAAACCTCCACTCCTCTACAGATACAGCGGACATAACGAGCGAACTACGTTTAAAAGGATATGATGTCATTAGAGTTGTTAACATCTTAAAAAGTAAAACAAAACAGCCTCTTCCGATGTTTTTTGTAGATCTAAAGCCGTCCCCAAAAAATCAGGACATATTTCAAGTCACTTGCATGCTAAATACTATTGTTGCAGTTGAAGAACCATATAAGAACTCTAGACTACAGCAATGCAAAAGATGCCAGCTATTGGGCCACACGGCAAATTATTGTAATTTACCCCCGAGATGCGTCAAATGTACAGGACGGCACGACACCAAATCTTGTCGTAAAGACCCGACGGAACCAGCGGTTTGTACGCTATGCGAAGGGAGCCACCCGGCAAGCTATAGAGGGTGTCCCGTGCTAAAACAACAGGCTCAGTATTATAACAAAGTGCGATCCTCTCACGCTCAAACTCAGATAACCAACTATAATAGTTACCATCATCCTGAAAAAGCTTTTCCTTACGTAAATAGCAAGTCCTATGCTAGTGTGGCTAAAAATGATGCTAAAGCTAATAATATGAACTACGACCGCGTAATTAATGGCAATCACGTCAACGAAAATATCGATAACGTTAATGGTAATAATATTAATGGCAATTTGGCATTGAATCTTACGTCATTTCTAAACGAATTTAGAAGTACGATTAATCCGCTAATATCGTTAATGACAAAGCTAATAGAAAAATTAATACCATCATGTTAGATAACAGCAGTATTGTCACACAACATTCGCTAGTCATTATGCTGTGGAATGCCAACGGCATTACAAGCAAAAAGAACGAACTAGAAATTTTTCTTCAAACCAACTCTGTTGATGTTGCACTCGTCACAGAGACACATTTAATATACGAACGCAGTTTCTCCATACACGGATATGAAGTGTACTCAGTGCATCATCCTGATGGCACAGCACGTGGAGGAGCCATGGTAATGGTTAAACGCCGCTACAAGCAACACAAAAATTTTTCTCGCTCCTCGTATGCGTACCAAATCATAGCAGTAAATATTGAGACACTTTCAAGTGAACTTGGAATAGCTGCAATTTATTGTCACGGTGAATTTCGTATTCCACAGACTGAATTCAGCGCGATCTTCCGGCATCTTGGAAACAAATTCATTTGTGGTGGCGATTTCAATGCGAAGAGCAGCGCATGGGGATCAACGATAACTAACCAATCCGGGAAAAGGCTTGTCAAGGCAATACAAGAAAATTCTCTTAGCATTCTTTCTCCGATGTCTCCGACGTATTGGCCTAGCCACTGCGACAGGCGACCGGATATTCTGGACTTCTTTATTATTCGTGGACTTCAATCTTACGGCAGATCGTGCAACACTTTAGCCGACTTATCCTCCGATCACGTGCCTGTTATTGCCGTGGTAAGCTCTCACCCAAAAACTATATCGCAACATCAAAAGCTGGTCAATAATACTACTAACTGGACTCTCTTTTCAGACATATTAGAAAACGATATTGATCTGAATATCAGGTTAAAAGACGCGAATGATATTGATAATGCAGTTGTCGATTTCACTTCTATGGTGAAATCTGCATGCAACGAATCTACCAGCTACAACAGTAATAAATATGTACATAGTACTTTCGTCCCGATTGAAATAAGAAGATTAATTAGAGACACTCGGGCGGCCAGGAAGAAGTGGCAGCGAAATCGTTACCCCTCGCTCAAGCTCATCTACAATACCTTACAATCTAGGCTGAAGACTGCACTCAGAGACTATAAAAATGAAATCGTGACTTACAAGTTAAACCAGTTAAATAACGATAACAGATCCTTATGGCATAAAGCTAGAAAGTTGACGAAGCCCACTGAGGAGCCCTTCAACTTGAAAGTGAATGGATGCTGGGCAAAAACCGATAAGGATAAAGCGGATGCTTTTGCTAGTCACTTGTCCGCAGTCTTCACACCCCAGCTAGATATGGATCAGGCTCATACACAAATGGTGTGTAATGGCTTACAGGAAGCCTCGCAGTCTACAACTAGGACTAAACTCTTTTCGCCCAGAGAGGTGTTTCAGCATCTCCAGGAAGTAGCTTTGAAGAAATCTCCTGGATGCGACAAGATTACACCGGAGATCATCCGACACTTTCCGCGTAAAGCGGCCATCCTATTGTGCTATATATTCAACAGCTCGCTCAGAATCGGATACTTTCCAAACATGTGGAAGAAATCAGTCATCATTATGATTCGTAAACCAGGAAAACCAGAAATAGAGGTATCCTCCTACCGGCCAATCAGCTTATTGAGTTCTCTCTCAAAGGTCTTCGAGAAACTTATTTTAAATCGATTCCATCCAATAATGGAAAGCCTTCATGTAATTCCGGACCATCAATTTGGTTTTAGATCAGAGCACTCAACCATACAACAATGCCACAGGTTAGTTGATGCCATCTCTTTCGCACTCGAAAAGAAGGAAGTTTGCTCGGCGGTTTTCCTTGATGTTGCCCAGGCTTTTGACAAGGTATGGCACGCAGGCCTACTATTTAAGCTAAAACCGTTGGTTCCTTCAGATCTACATAGGCTATTATCATCTTACCTAAACGATAGAACCTTTATTGTCCGAGTCAACAATTCGCTTTCGGAAGAGCATCTCATTCAGTCGTCGGTACCGCAAGGGAGCCTACTTGGACCACTATTGTACTCCGTTTATACATCTGATGTGCCTAAGTCTAATCTAACAATCCTCGCCACATTTGCTGACGACATGGCCATACTTGCAACAAATGAAGATCCAGAATATGCTAATGCTGCAGTACAGAGCCACTTAAACCAAATAGCAGACTGGGCACAGCTTTGGGGTATACACTTCAACCCAGCAAAGTGCCAACATGTCACATATACGAACCGACACGTCACTTGTCCTGCCTTAAAAATTTATAATACAAAAATTCCTCAAGTCGACTCAGTCCGTTACCTGGGATTACATATGGATAGGCGACTCACTTGGCGTCATCATGTCCTTCAAACGAAGAAGACCGTCTCCAGTCGTTGTAGATTATTATATCCTCTATTAGGTCATAAATCAACTTTAAAATTAAATATCAAGCGACAACTTTATCTAACGATGATAGCGCCCATTTGGAAGTATGGACTTGAACTGTACGGTACAACAGCAAAATCCAACTTAGCCAAAATCCAAAGGGAGCAGTCGAAGATACTTCGGATCATTGCTTCCGCGCCTAGATATGTCTCAAATTTAACGCTGCACACGGATCTACAGGTATCCTTCGTCAGGAACACCTATGATGAGCAGTACAAAAAATTCTTCGAGAAGCTGCAATGGAGCTCAAATCCGTATATCAGCCGAATGTACCAGTTAAATATTCCTGGAAATCCTCCCAGACGGCTCAAACGAAGAAAGTGGTGTCGGGATGCGCTTCCGATCACCTAGTAAACTCGAACTATTGACTATCGCTCTTATGTAGATTTCGTCGTTTAATGTAACCTCTCTGTGACGAAGCGTCCGCTTTTCCTCAATCCTAATCTGTTGTCCTACTGAGGCCACCACATTATTCACTGTCCTACCTTGCCTTATCCACACGCCTTCCTCACTCCTCTCCCTTCCCTATTTCCTCCTCCCTTCTTTTCCACCTTTAAGTACACCAGAGATCCTCATTGCTTATGATACCTCTCGGCGCAATGGAAAAAAAAAAAAAAAAAAAAAAAAGAATATACCCTCGGGAAAAAATTTTAAAATTCCAATAATACCTATTTTAGTGGCGCAACTAAAATTGTCACGTCGGAGATGATCATTTTCGGTATGATGATATTATTTAAATGCATAAATACAGGTACAGCCACAAACACTAAAAAATCGAATAACCGAAGGTCGCAGGAACGTATTGTTTTGAAAATCTTTTTCAGTGTTCCGTTCAGCTTAGTTTAGCTTCAATCTTCAAAAAACGTAGATGTACGTACGCTGCTCACAGTATGAAAATAAATCATTTTGAGCGTTCATTTTTAAGATGGATTCGGTACTTGTAGCGTTATCTTTTGACGATGTTCTAGCTAGAAATTATTCCCTGATACTTCATTGATTCACGACCTCTTAGACATCGTTCTAATTTGCCGTCGCTATATTTAAGGATGTTTACTCGGCTAAAACCAAAAATCCCCATGCACGTTCGTAAGAACAGTTGCATCAGTTAAAGACTGCGTTGGTTCTGAGCGGTAGTAGTCGAAAGCTAAGACAGTAACATGTGCTTAAGCGCATCCGCACTGTGTATGTCGAATAACATTGAGTCGAGGGAAGATCGTAAAAATCCCGCAAAATCAAGTATACATACATGAAATTGCAAATTATATAGCTTCTCGCGTTTTCAATGAAGGCTTTTTACCAATTTTAAAAATTATCAATGCCGTTGGAATTACACTATTGGTCCCGAAGCTTATGCATTCGCTACTAAATAGGACAATAGTCGAATTGAGCGCTCTGAGCAATGAGCTTCTAAGGATACTAGAACTACTCGTAAATCAGAACTAGCTTCCGAAAATAGAAAGCACACTCTATAAACCAGAAATCGACAATTAACAAAATGTATGTTTAACGTACCATTCTAAAACTCGGGGACTGCTACGGCTGCCTGAAACCTGCTCAAAACTTTAAACGCATTTTTCTCAAAACTACCTTTTTCAACATGGTTGACACGATATCTCGAGTTCTATTTAACCAATTTACTTCAAATTTTGTACCAATTATCAATATATAACCCTCTATTGCCATTCTAGCACTTTTGATTAATTTTTTTCACTATTTTAAACAACTTCAGTCAAGCATGATGTTTCATGCGCTGAGAATTCCGTATTTTAAGTTAAACGTAACTATAATTTACATTTACATAATACTAAATCCAAAACAACGAAATCAGATGTTTCGCACTGCAAAGAGCAAAAGATACGTAATTTTTCATCCTTTTTTGAACTTTTCGTCAACTTTGAAAGTTTCGTTTAGGAAATGAAATACGATCTGGATCCCAACAAAAAACAATCATTCCACCAACGTGTCCCACGTACGAAAAAAAAAAAAAATTCAAAAATTTCGAGTTTTTGGTGCCTTGAGTATGCAAATTTAAAGTTGGACACCCGTATGCTATAAACTAGAGAAATATACGGGGATGCACAAATTTTTAACTCTGATCAAGATTTTTAACTATAATACTGGCGGTGCTAAGAGAAAGACATGTCATTTATTGCGCTTTTTTGAACTTTTCGCCAACTTGGAAAGTTTCCTTACCGAAATGAAATGTGGTTCGTTCTCGGAAAATAGCGATCTTCTCAACAATATATATTACATGCCCGGGAAAAAAATATTTTTTTTTTCAAAACTTTCGAGCCTTCGGCATCCCCGAGTGCTTAAATATAAAGTTGTAATCCCGACTATAGTTTTCCTATAAAGCGGTTCTTTGCGCATAAGTTTGAGATGTTTTGATTTTATGTACTTTTTTACTCGAGCTATTGTTTACTTCAACATTATTTTTTTTGCTGTCTTTGGGCTCGAAAGAAAGGGTCTGTATAACTTTTTAACCGCAATGTTTTGCTTTTATGAAAGAGTTTTTACGTTTTGTTTTATATTTTGAATTTCACTTTTAAATAATTATCTGGTGATGAGATATGAATTTTTTAAGAGCGATTTTTGAGGTCGTTTTAAATTCCATATTGTATATTCTTGACGTTTTTTGGGGATTTTTTGACGCCTAGAGTAATCGGATAGTTTGAAGTTACAGATATGGTTTTAAAGAGAGTTTTAATTGTAATTTATGATCTGGCGCTTGGCTACTAAATCAGAGGACACGGGTTCGAGACTTGTTTCGTTCCAGATCCGAATCGCTCCCAGGTATATACCTAATCTGAAATTGAATTGGGTACCAGAGAAATCTGGGAAAGTAAAGACGGATCCCAAGTAGAAAGGAACTGCACCTCTTCTCATTAATACCGTTAGCTTAGTACCATTATGGAAAGCTTAACTTTACAATCCATGATACCTTATCAAGGATATAGGGGACTTACTTTACTTATTTTACTTTATGATCCAATTTGGAAGTTTATAAGTCGAACCGTTCGTGAGTTATTGATTTTTGTTTGATATTTTTGTCGTTTCTGAACTATCTTATTAGCATTCCGTACATTATATGTGTATGGAATCCTAAAAATTAAAAATTATATAAATGAAGGTCGAAAAATGTAGTTTTTTCCAGACAGCCGCCATCTGCGAAAAAAAAAACGTTTTCTTTTAGGTAGTGTAACGACATTCTTACTAGTTAAGAATCTTTTTAAATTTTATTTTAAATGACCAGAAAAGCTGTTGTCAACCAGGACACCCCCCTCATTTTTTTTACTCCTTACTTTACCAACTTATAACTTTTTTAATTTTAATTACTTTTTTCCCATTTTTTTTTTTTTTGTTTATTTTTAAAATATTAATAAATATCTTGCAAAAAAGTAAATAGTAAAAATGTTTTTTTTTTTTTTTTTTTTTTTTTTTTTATCGAGCTTGACAAAACGTCCAAAATTTATGCCTCTAGACCAGAATACTTCCGTAAACTGGAACGGTAATAAATTCTTATGGTAAATGAGAAAAATTTTAACATTTGTTTGATCGATGGAACAGATTATTTGTTTAAAATAATTCTGATCAGATTATCAGTTAGACAATTATTGTATTTATATTTTCCCTGAAAATTTTTAAATTATTCGCATTTATAGCTTATTACAAGTTGTTCTTAGAAAAAAAAATTGTACTTTATTCTGTTTTTGTTATTTTTTTTTGTTTTTCTCTACTCGAATTCGAATTAAATATAATAATATCAACGAAATTAAAAAGTTAAATTTATACTACGTTGTAAAATTTTTGTTTTTCCATAAATGTATAATTTATTTATTTTTACTTTGTAAATTTATGGAAAGTTTTTAGAATGAACACTCATTAATGTCTGCTATGGATTTGAAAAATAATTTTAATACGTTTTTAAGTTTTTGCGTTAAAGATTCAACATTCCCCATTACCCTTTACAAAATATTTTTAAAAACAACAAATTTTACTGTTCTACAGCACACGACGTATTGGAGTAAAAAATGTGTATATGTTTAAGAAAAGGTAATTTTGTACGTAAGCAAAAAAAAAAAAAAACGGGATTCAAACTCGAGGAAAAAGAAGATTTACAAGTAAAACATACTGTTTGAGAAAATGCGTTAAAGTTTGATATCGTTGTTTTCACTTACTCCGTTTATATGCAGTATTTTGTAGCTTACTTGCAGAAAGTCTGTAAGATTTACAAATTCAGAAACAATAAAAACCCTAAAATCGATTTTATACTCATAAACCAACCCCTATCTTAACAATCGGTTACATATATTGATAGAGTTGCAACGAAAGTTGGAATATTTAAAGGCTGCGATGGAGACGATAATTTAATTAAGTAGAAATTTATTTCTGATGAGATATTATGCAACGATCTTATCACATTAATTATTTTTCCGGTTTTATTTATGCAGTTTTATTAAATTCTGACGTATGAATTGTCACTGAGGGAAGATACGGATATTGATTGATGGAAATACTTAATAACGGGGTTAAGCGGTGATCATCTTTGCCTATTTTTAGTGTAATTATCAAGCTCTTGCTAGTTAAATCGCTGGACATTATGCTAACTGTTAGATCGCTATAACGCTACCGCGTTTTTGATAATATGTGTGCGTGCATATGTATATTTAATAATTTAATTTTGTCATCATTGTAAAACAAATTTCGTATTAGATTTTTATCGACAAAGATATCCATTTCTGTATTGAATTAATTCGTTCTGGAGAATATAGGCTATTTGAAAGCTCTAAGATTCGGTACTCAACTAGTGCAGCAAGAATGCTAGCCGTAAAACCTTGGTTTATATACAAACAGAAAATAAGTACGTAATTAGAAAGTAAAAAAAATAATAGTTTCGCTAGCTGATACATTTTTGTGCACAGAGTATAAATACTAGTTGAGAAGATTTTATCATTCTTTCCACTTATTGTACAGTACTTTAAATAAAAGATATTACATGTCTGATAAGTTTTATTGGAATGAAATTGAATTAAATGCTATTAAACTTTCACTAATATACTTGTCTAATTATACTTTTACGCCATGCTCGGAGGCATTGTACGCACAAGAGTCACATAATTTTACAATATTTTACGTTGGATATGTTGTTTTCATTTACTTCCACTTATTCACTGTACAAACGTTTAGCGGGCACCCTATGCCGTTTTGTACACGGGAATAAACAGTTCCAAATTACTAATATTATTTTAATGTAAAGTAGTATTTTAAATGTAACGTGTTATTTTGCACAGATCCACATGATGCGTAAAAATGATTTAAACAACTGGAATTTTTAAACATTTCATTTCACTTTCATTCAAGTGCGATTAATGTTCAGTCGTGTTATTGCGTTTTAGTTATTCGGTAGAACAGTAATGGTAAGATTTTTCAATTATTATTATCAACTATTGTATTTCTTATCATTCGTTTATCTATAACGCTTTCTTGTTTCGTTAATTCGATCAAGTGTGTTGTTTATCAGATAAATCCAAAGTTAGTGGTATCGCGGCTCGATCTTATCTCGATCGACGCACGCCGCGTCATGTCTTCAAAAATAAATATTAAAAACGAAGCTAAATCTAACCCGACGGTGAAACCAATCATGAAAAGCATCCGAAAAAAAGTTCGCCAACTTTCCAAAGCTTTAATCTCTACAAACAAAACTGGTTTCAACAAAATCAACTGAAAAAAAGGATTGCGCTAATGAAGCAGTGTCTAATTCACCTCACATAGCTAACACAAGTAATACTATCAACTTCACTTTTACTCGAGTGCTGCCAAGCCGATGGATAAATTAAATGCCGTCGTTATTCCCTTTCTCGACGGATTAACCAGAGACGATTACTTGGAAGCAATAGCAGATATCGTAAACCCAAGAGATAAATGTGTCCCTTACCGGAAGCTGAAAGACAGATCGTGTATTTTCTTTTGGTCGAAATTAATTGTTGGTAATCTCATAATTCAGTGTCTTACAATATCGATTAAAAATAATTCGCTCGAAATCCGTAGGACCATCAACCCTACCAAAAAAACAATAATCTCTAACGTGTGACCCTCAGCATTCCAGTCACAGTGATCGAAGAGAAATTAAAAAAGCGGAATATCAATCCAAAATCTTCAATCAAAACTTTCACAGCTGGTTTCAAAAATCCTCAACTCGCTTACTTCCTGACTGATAAAAAGCAATTCCATGTGGCCCCAGAAGCGATTTCACAAATTCCCGAAAGCATTGTAATCAAGTATGAAGACACATCATATAGAATCTTCCTTTCCGAAGAAGGTCTATATGGTGCTATCGATGTAAAAAAAGAGATCATTTAACCGAACAATGCCCCGACAAAATCCTGAATCCAGCTGGAAATGACCCTTTCAATGAAAAGAAGGACGAGGATCAAAAAGAACCGGCTGCCCAGTGACGACGACGATGACAATGATGTGATTACTAGGCGCAACGACGGCGACGACAAAAATGAAAGTTGAAACCTCCGTTCATAAAAAGATCAGCTACTAGTTCCTTATCTTTTTCATCCTTAGAGTTCTCATATCAAAAAAAAAAAAAAAAAAGCAACTGAAAAGGACTATTAAAGTCGGCTAAGAAAACCAAGGTGAAGGATAAAGCGTCCACTATCGATCAAATTACCAAAGAAGCCAAAGTTCTGTTTGACTCAAATCCGAATCTTTGTGATATTTCATTCGATCAATTTTAGAAAGTACTCGAAAACAATGGCAAGGAAGCAGCTGAGAACCTGAATTATGACTTTGCAGTCATAATCAGCTCGTTAAGCATATTCAAACAATGAAAAATCAAAGTGTCGAAAACCGACTGTCTCGATTATCGAAAGAACTACAAAAAAATATTGTCGTCACAGGAACAACAAAATAATACGGAGGAACATTAACGGTGTGTTTATCGCACCTTCCCGAACTACAAATTCTCACAGCTCAATACCAACCGATAGTCATCTGTATACAAGAATCTCACCTTAAACCCAATCAACATTTCTCGTTTCGGAACTACACTTCTCTCTGACACGATGATACCCATCATCTAATATAGCTGTAGGCGGAGTCCTGACACTGGTTCACGACTCAGTACCAAAAATAGATTTAATATCAATCAACTCAGATATCCAGACAGTGGTAATAGCTATCCGGCTTCCAGATGGTTTTGAGGATTACAATCTGCAATGTATATATTCCACCTAACCAAATTTTGCTACAACTAGAATTATACTCGCTGATCGTGCAATTGCCGTAACCATTCGTCATATAGTCCGAGAGCTGAGGGACCGGAACTGCGACAGTTCTAGAAAGGCTCATATTTTGACATTAGGTTATGTAGCGGTTGTATATCCATAGCCTACCGTCAGTCAGTCAGTTTCACTAACACCTGGCGCGGGGACGGCTCCAAACTTGTAGAAAATACATGCACGTCGCAACTGTTTTGAAAAATAGTTTATAGATAATTGGCCAACTAACAAACTATGCGGGTATAGTCAGTCAGCAAAACATTGCAACGGCATGCGTCAGCAACGCACTAAAATCATCAAAAGCTCTTTGTTCATGCAACTGTTTTATAAAATTTTAAATTTCGTATACAATTAGCAAATATCATTTAAAGTAAGAAAAACTTTTAGTCAGTCAATATTTTTATGCACCAAACGCCGTCAGTGGTCAATAGAAGGACGTTCCGCGCGCCTAATTTATATAGCGCGATCGACCGTATAATGCGCTTGTACAAAATTTGAAATATATTGTAATTTAAAAGTTTATTTAAAATATTGAGCAGTCTGCTATACTTCGTAGAATATTATATTCTATGGCAGAAGTATAACACTATTGGTATACCATCAACAGCAGGAATATAACCAACGGTCAACGCCTCGGTTAACGCATGTATAAATTGACCCCAAGTAACCTTTGTGTACACGCTTGCCTTGGTTCCCCTCTCCACTTTTTTTCGAGACGAAAGACAAACTAAAACTGATACAGTGAGACAGGCAGAAGATAATCGTAAAATAAATAAACAGAAATTGAAGAAAATTATGATGAGTTTGATTAAGCATATAAATGTAGCAATGATTCTGATAAGAAAAGTTATTTTCATACTTTTTTATGATATAAATACGTTAAACAAAAATTAACTGACTGTTTTTTTCTTCTTATTTTAAATCGCAAACTATTTATTTTATTATTAATATATACAGGGTGGCCACTCAACTGCGAATAAGCCGGGAATTTAGTAAATTGGGGAAAAAAGTAAAAATAGCCGAAAACGATATTTATAATAAGAAAAAATCATTTGAAACATTAAAAAGTAAATGCATTTTTTAATGTACTTTACATTCAAGAATAAACTACGAAGCTTTGTTTTATTCATATAAAATGTGATGCTACGGCGGTCAAATATCGTCAATAGTAACCTAACAAATTCCATTCTTCTATTTGTACAATTCTAGTAATCAGGAAATAGAAAGGATATGGACCGGGAAAACTGTGCGGATTTGGACCAGGAAACCCGGGAATTTAAATATTATATTTGACTGGTCACCATATATGTAGTATATAATCAGCCTAATAAGCTCGAACGATGCTCTCAACGAGGCTATCTATACTACTCACGAGCGAAGCTATGACTGCCGTTACAAACATCTGCTATCTCCAATTTAATATATTTATTATTACGGTTCGGATTTTGCATATAATGCATATTTTTTTTTGCTTGGAGCTACGCTTTGATATTTCGTATCTAGGCGTTACAAGGTTTGTCGATTCGAAATACACTAATTTAATAGTGCATATGAACGCACGTTTTGTGCATATTTTGCGTATTTTGGGGATTTTTATGTATATCTCATAATTACATGTAAAAAAAACACTCACGAGTTTACACACATACACACAAAATTATATATTCAACACGATAAGGTCGGAGGAAATGCATAAAAATTTTAACTTTAATAAAACAAACAAGGTTATCATTGTTTTATTCTTTTTTGTCAAGTCTGTAGTTGGATGATAGTTTTTTTTTTTAACTTCTTGCCACGTGTTTATGAAATTACAAAAAAAAAAAAACAAACTTATTTCTCCTTGTCGACCGTGTGACTACCATCGTTATATTTCTTTACAGACAATATCTTTTTGCAAATAAAAAAAAAATCTTTTTATTTCCTTTATAAATGAAATGAATTTGAACAGAGTATTTACTTTCCGACCTTTTATAATTTTTATATTTATATTGTTAATTACTTAAGTCGAACAAAAGTGTCGGTAAATAAAAACAAATTCACGTTAGTATATGATCGATGCTAGTTAACAGTATTACACTATCTTCGACCATGTGATGGGTAACTGTCCTCCGAACCATGTACCGGATATATACATATACTCATATATATATATATATATATATATACTTGCACACACAACTTGTAACAAATTTGATCTGGAGATCATTTGCCGTTTCGATTCAATTAGATGAATACGTATTCTCTTACGAAGTGACCGCATTTTTAACTATTTACAGTTGTGTTTTGCAATGTGGAGAGGTCGTTTTCTGTACCGAAAACTACGTTAACACAGACAAAAGACATAATTTTCGTGTTGAAAATTTAGAAAAAATTCTTATTGTTAAATGTAATAATTTTTAAATTTAGATTTATAATGAAATGTTTTTGTTTTTTTAATGTAAATGTAATGGAAGAAAATTTAGCATGTTGATAAAAATTTGATATGGAAAAAAAATTAATTTTATTTTTTTTATATGCACTGTCTATTAGAATATTTTTAATGCATATTTTAACCTTTCATTCATACTTTTAGTTCATATTTCGAGGTTTTTTAGTGCATATAAATCCAAACCCTATTTATTATATTACAATATATTTCAAAATTATGTACAAGCATTATAAGGTCGAGTGCGCTATATAAATTGAGCGCGCGTCGCGTCCTTCTATTGACCGCTGTCGGTATTTGTGTATTTGTTGTATAAAAATAGTGACTGACTAAAAGTTTTTCGTATTTTAAATGATATTTTGCTAATTGTATACGAACTTTCGAATTTTATAAAATAGTTGCATGAACAAAGAGCTTTTGATGATCTTAGCGCGTTGCTGACGCATGCCGTTGCAATATTTTGCTGACTAACATACCCGCATAGTTTGTTAGTTGACCAATTATCTATAAACTATTTTTTAAATTTTATAAAACAGTTGCAACATGTATGTATTTTCTACAAGTTTGGAGCCGCCCCCGCGCCAGGTGTTAGTGAAACTGACTGACTGACGGTAGGCTATGGATATACAACCGCTACATAACCTAATGTCAAAATATGAGCCTTTCTAGAACTGTCGCAGTTCCGGTCCCTCAGCTCTCGAACTAATATTTGGTGATTTTAATGCCCATAACATCCTCTGGGGTTCACTGCAGCAAAACACAAGGGGTAATCAAATTGAGAATCTGATTCTTAACTATCTAGAAATCGACATCTTAAATTTATAAAATGAGCCAACCCATTTTGATACTAGAAGACACTTTTCCATCATTGATTTTATGCTTGTGACTAATGTGACCTTTCAGACAAACTAAGTTGAGGTCATCTTTCGGATTTCTACAACAGCGACCACTTTCCAATAATCCTATCTTTGGAAGATTCATTCTCCCACCGTGGTACTCGGTTTCCTAGATGGAAAATAGAAAATGCCAGTTGGGTCGAGTTTGAAACCAGAACATAGATATCATTTGAGCACCTACCGAATATGTCAGAGGATGTAAAAATGTTCACCCAGCATATAATTGATAATGCAAAGATGACAATCCCTATATCACTGGGTATTGCTCTAACCAGAAGACGTGTTCTCTAGTGGAATAATAATATAGCAACAGCCATCAAAGGCCACAGACAAGCAACTCAAAAGACACTTCCCAATAGACAAACTGATTGAATATCGAAAATGCCGCATGTAACGCCCGTATTTTCATAAGAGCCGCTAAAAAGAAAAGCTGGCTATACTTCACCGCTTCGATCAATCAAAACTGGTTGATTGCCTTGATATGGAAAAAAGTTCACCTCCTCAATGGGAAAAATAAAGCTTGCCAAATTCTTCCACTCACCAAAAACGAATCTACCGTTACTCATCCTCAAGAAGTAGCTGATGTATTAGCTGAATAATTTTCATCCGTTTCCTCGGATATTAATTACACTGAAGATTTTCGTCGTCAAAAAAGAATTACTGAAGCGATCCCAATAAAATTCGACTCACCTAATCTCACAAATTACAATAGCCCAATAACTGTGCGGGAACTAGATTATTGCTTAATGAACAACATTCACAACTCATCCCCTGGTTCGGACAACATTCATCCAGTGATGCTCAAACATTTGCACGAATTGGTGAAACAGTACTTACTCCATGTTTTCAACACCGCTTGAAGTAATGGTGAACTTTCTTCGAGTTCAAAGATGGTTACAACCATTCCCATACTGAAAAATGGTAAGGACAAGTCTGATCCCTCCAGCTACCAACCAATCGCCTTAACAAGCGTCCTTAGCAAATTGTTGGAAAAAATAATCCAGAAACCCCTCATTTGGGAACTAGAATCAACAAACTGCTTCATAGATCAACAATATGGATTTAGGAAATGGAGATCTCCCATTCAAGCAATTCTCGATCCGCAGCTTCATATTCAAAAAGCATTTGCGAACTGATCTCATTTATACACTATATTTTTAATCTGCAAGAGGCATAGTCTGGATACCCCATGCCCTTCAAAATTTAGACAAAGCTGGTATATGCGGCCGTCTAGGCCGATTCATTCAGAATTTTTGAACCGATAGACAAATCGTCGTCCATATTGGTAACTACTTCTCTCGGAGTTACTCAGTAGACAACGGCGTTTCCCAAGGATGCGGTCTAAATGTAACGTTACTTCTTCTCGCTATTAGCGATATTCAAAACTCAATTGAACCACCGATCCACTTCGCCCTGTTCGCCGATGACTTAGTAATATCCTTTGAATTATCTTCTCCGAGTCGAGCTGAAAGGCTAATGCATAAAGTAATCAACTCCATATTCATATGAGCTTCAGATTGTGGCTTTAAATTTTCAGCAGAAAAAAACTAAAGGTGTCGACTTCCACCGAACATACAAACAAAGTAGTTTTCTAAAACTGTACTTAAACGGTCATCAGTTCTTATTTGAAAATTCCATACGTTATCTAGGCTTTATATTCGATACGAGACGCTCATGGATCGACCACATCAAATGGTTGAAGAAGTCCAGTATCAACGTCTTAAGATTGCTGAAGAAGATCAACAACCATAATAAAGGAGGAGATCGTAAAATTTGACTGTTTCTGAATAAATCGATCATTATATTTAAACTCGACTATGGCTGTCAGGCGTATGGGTCGGTCAGCCGGAGTCTGCTGTCCTCCCTTGATACCATCCAAAACTCTGCTATTCGCATCGTCGTGGGCACCTTTTATTCTAGTCCTGGTGTCAGCCTGAATAGTGAATTTGGTCTCCTTCCTCTCCACTATAGAAGACTAGTCTTATCATCCAACTTTCTTGCCTCTACTCTAAGCATTTTTCATCTTCCGCTTTTCAGTATCCTATTCCAAAACAGCCCCCCCCCCCCCAACACGAACTATCTCAAAACCAATCTTGAATCTTTGTTTCCTAAATTCTCTCAAATTCCCTTGACTCTTCTAATTGTGCCAGTCTTTGCTAATCCTTCTCTATGTCTTCTATCTCGTGTAGATATACATTTTAATTTATACTTAATTCTTTCAAAACCGTCTACCGTTCTCATATCATCTGCCAGAATTACTCCTTTGAAATTTCAAAACATCCTAATCTTATCTGTTGTTTCACTGATGGTTCAAAATCTGATGATCATGTAGGATGTGCTTTCTCAGTCCTCAACTCCATACGAAAATTTTGTCTTCCCAAACACTGTTGTATATTTGCTGCTGAACTCTTCGCCATCCTAAAATGCCTCGAATTTTTAACTTCTTTTGATCTTCACTCCAGATATCTCATAAATTCAGACTCTCTCAGTAGCCCCTTAGCACTACAGAATCCATATGCTTCCCATCGTATCGTACAACGCATTTTCCTTCTACTCAACTACCTCAGACTTGCTAATGTCCTGATCAATTTCATATAGATGCCTAGTCATCAGGAATCTCTGGCAATAAAATCATTGATCAAGCAGCTAAGGACGCTTCCCACCCTCCCGTAAATTACCTCTAATGTCTACTTCTTTTAATATCAGATCCTATATGAAGTACTTGTTTTCTCATTTCCTGGCAACAATCCTGGTCATTTCAACTATCTAATCAACTCATAACAATTAAACCTAAAGGCTCCCCGCTTCTAGTCGATTCCGATCCAAAAAGAAGAACATCATCCTTACCCGACTTAGGATTTTCCATACCGCCCTCATTCATTCTCACTTAATGTCTTGATCCTCCCGCTTATCCGTTCTGCCGAAACCACCTTTTTAACATATCGCACATCTTATTATCGTGTCCTTCACTTCAACCTCAAAGATCCTCTTTTAATTTTCCGCACTCAATTTCCCAAATTCTTTCTGAAAACTTAACTTACCTTGACAACCTTTTCCTCTTTTTAAAAAACCTTAAACTTCTACACCTGATCTAATACCTTTCATAGTCTCTGGTTGAATATGGTTCGGTGAGTAGCCGAAAGCGCCGTTTTTTTTTGTTTTTTTTTTTTAAAATAATAAACAAATAATAATAAATAAACATTTCATTTGGATCTGCGTCAAGGAACAAATTACTTAAAATATAATTTTATATAAAAGTTGAAATATTAAACACGCTAGTAATAATTTAGAACACTTTTTGAAGTATGTGAATGAATAAAATCCTTCCCTATTATAATTCAGAATTTATACGCATGTGCATTACACTTTTGAATTGCAGGCTGGACGTTTATTCCATTACTAATGAACATGTATTACCTCAAAAATCGTATGTACTTCTATGCTGCAAATTTCACATTTTATCTGTACTGTTAATTAATTTTCTGCAAAAGTGAATAATTACATTGTATTAAAAAATTCAATGTTACAAAAGCATTATTTTATAAATTAAATCAGGATGTACTAGAAGTTCCGAATTAGTCGTCTCATTGACAGATGCGAGTTCCCGAACAAATTATCATCACTTTAGTTTTATCGTTTTTTCTATGGATTATTTGTATGCACTATAGCTGTTTAAAAAATAACACCAAAATCGAAAAAAACCTGTCGAACTGAATTGAATATTATACGTTCTTTAAAGTATACTTTATTTCTTGACATAGCTGTCACTATTTTCCGCCTACATTTCTGTCTGATAAAAAAGACGAAACCGGTCAGAAGAGAAGATTTTTAAATATGTTTTATGTAATTTTTAAATATTCGTAAAGATTTTTAGATGTTGTTAGTGAAATTAATTAATGTTTACTTATAAATAATTAATGTTATACGCATGTGCCCTTCCGGGGGATCAACGCCTTAACGTGGCGGAGGGGTTTGCGTGCTTCTAAGAATTTATGGGCTATGCCAGCGGTAAGTGTATTCTACCAGAAGGGTCTCCCAAGCTGTGCAGGCCACAAAGGAGGAGTCAGACGAAGAGTGATCCGCTGATAGTGGAAGCAGCACTATCAGTACTGTGTACAGGTGGAGAACGGGAAGTTCAAGAACAGCTGTAAACAGATATTTGTGGAAGTGGAGTACTTATTACTGAAGCGGCCATAAAACTACGATGAGTAAGGTAACGGGAAACCACCTCATTATATATCCCTAGATTATAACCGATTATGAAATACGATCGAACAACTAGCATCCGACGCCAAAGGTGCGGTGGGCCTTATGGTGTGAAATATGCTGCTACCACCCCCATGGTAGTGGGTGATTAAGCTACATATTTAAAAGAGGACAACTGGAAAGCAACCGAAAATAAAAGATCAATTGAAAAATAAAAAGAATACGATGACGATTGCGATGTGGAATGTGAGATCTCTCAACATATGCGGAAAACTCGAAAATGTGAAATTAGAAATGAAAAGGCTTGAAATTGATATAATGGGAGCGAGCGAAACAAGGTGGAATAATAAAAATGACTTTTGGAGTAGTGAAAACCGAATTATAAGCTCAAGTGATCAAGAGAAAAAGAACGGCGTTAAAAAATGGGGAAATAAAGTAAAGAATTACTTACAATATATGTGATGACAGAATAATTATGGTTAGACTTGATACAGACACAGTAATAATGCAAATATACATGCCAACGTCTAGCTATGCAGAAAGAGAAATTTAAATAATATACAAACAAATAGAAGATATCATTAATAATTATATAGATAAAAAGGAGAATTTGACAATTCTCGGAAATTGGAACGCAGTAGTTGGTAAAGGAAAAGAAGGAGAACAAGTTGGGAACTACGGTATAGGAATCAGAAACAAACAAGAAGAGGGAAATAACAGAGAATAAAGACCAAAGATGGTGTATAAAGAAATTAAAGATTAATGACATAAAAAACATGTATCAAAATAAAGTTTCGGAAAGTTTGAAGAGAGAAAATGAAAACATTAATGATAAATCTCACTTTCATGTTTATGTCCACCTCTTGAAACGTAAAAGATTTTAAATATTTAGGATCTTGAGTTGGAAAAAGCACGTTCAAGTCTTAAATTCGAAAATAAGACAGTCAATTCCAGCTTTATACAAACTAAAGCAGGTACTTTCATATAAAACACTACGTATGTATATACTACAATGCAATAATTATGGCTAGAATTCTATATGGAATCCGAATATGGGGAGAGGCTAAGAAAACTGAAATCAATAAAATAGGTAAAAATTCAAAAAAGGTGTAACTTATACTGCCACATTGGAAACGGAGTGACTCGAGATCAATTATGTATAGAAGGAAAATGATGAAATGTCTGCAAAGATGTACTAATTACTACTATTACAGGTTAGTCGAATATAATATCAAGAATATAAGGTTACCAACTAGGCCAAAAATTACTCGAATAACAAGAAATCAAAATAATTATATATATATTATATTTATCCTAGAGGGGCAAATCTACGAATTGATAAAACAGGTGATATTCGGTTTTAATTAAATTAATGAGAATTATCCTCAATAATATTATAAACGAAAATAGCATATTAGCGTGTGGAAAAAGGCGGTGGTGAAATGGCTGAAGGAATGGTGCAAAGAATAAAAAACAAACTGCGTCCGAATTCCTCACTCCTAGATAGTTTCAATCATGCAGCTACTGATATACACGTATTCTATGTTGTTGTTTTTGTGTTGCTCCTCTTTTAACTTACTGTTCGTAATTCATAAAGAAGATATTGTTTACGCTATGATGATATATATACGTATATATGACTTTTAGAGTGAATATAGATATGTGTATGGTTTTTCTTTTTTCTTTACACCGATATATAAGTTATATGTATTTACTAAGACATATATTAATTAAAGTTTATATAATTTCGATGTTATAATAAGTATGTATAAATTTGTAACGTATTCAACCTGAATAAACGGTAATAAGAGTGTCGGGCACTCATACAACGGGCATACTTGCCCAGTGAGACTACAAACTTATTTTAAAATTAAAAAAAAATAAAAATAAAAAAAAAATGGAATATGATCAAAGAAGACTAGAGTATCAAAGGAAACGCTAGAAACAAGAATTGTAGTATAAAAAAAACAAAACATGGATAACAAAGGAACTGATAGAACTAATTTGATAGTCATTTTTTTAGGGAAGGGGAAAGTTGTTTAAATTTAGGAACAAACTCAGAGAGAAACGGCGCTCCCTGCAAAGGTCGAAATATACAGTGACCAGTCCGCTCTTTTCAGACCAACTCTGTACTTTATTAATAGTTTTCTGGAGAATTTTCTGAACGTTAAAAGGAAATTTAAACGATAAGGAGATGTTAAGATCATTAGTAAAAGCCGGTCGGGTATGGACGACAAGACACAATTAGTTACTTTATTAATGTAAATGTTAAACAATGTTAAGTTTGTTGATTAGCGAGTAACATCATTTTTTTAGATATTTTTTCTTGCTGTTTTACGAGTACTATGTTTAATTTTCTTCTTTCCCATGAAGCGAAATACTGACATTGTATATATTTCTGATGCTTTGGAACTCTTGCAGTTTTTCCTTCAATTTTTCATTAAATAGAGAATTTTTTTCGTATTTAATGTGAAATTATTTTATTGAATTCAATTATGAAAAATATTTGTTTCATTCACAGCATTTCAAAAAGAAAAATCTTAAGCTACATTTAATTAATTTTTTTTTTTAAATTTATGCCTGAAACAAGATACGAAAACAGTTCTAAATAAAGTTGTATGGTATTTTTTTAAATGTATTAAGAATTGAATTCTAAAAAAACGTAAAGCTCAATTAACCAGATTACCAAAATGATAATGAATATAAGAGCTGTTGTTTTTTCAGTGAATTATTGTAATAATAATTATTATTTGTGTAAATATTAATTGCCTTATAATTTCTAGTTTATGAAATTTTATAATATTTAAAAGCATATCAAATCTTTTAAAAAGTTATATAAATATCGACGATTCTAATAAATTTATTTCTAAAACTGACGTGTATTTCGATCATTTTAGGTTATTTGAAGCAGAATTCCTTGGGTAAATCAAATTTTTAATCAGAACCTTCAAAAACTTAAAAGAAATTTTTTTAGCATATATACGAGTGTATACGAGGAATAGTATAAATTCCAAGTTATAAAGATACGAACAAATTATGATTCAAATTATTGTTCACCAAATATTTTCGGTAAAAATCACGTCACAATTTTTTTCTATTGATGTTTCGAATAATATTACTTCTTTCATCATCAAAACAAAACACACTAAAATGGGCTGCGAAAACCCCACACTCCTTAAATAAATACATAACATTCACAGATGTGCATCCGATTGGTTAATTACTGGTTTTTTGTTAAGTTGATCGATCGCCGTCTTTTAAAACTGTCATTTTCGTTAAAATTTTTATCTCTTTCCATTTCAATAGCTTCTTTAATTAACCGCTTAGTCGCGTTTCGTTTGTTTGTGTTAGCAGCATAAAATAACATTGATGGAACTACACATAGATCAGGTAATTCGTATTGTTTCATTTCTTTTGTAGCATTAATTTTAAATACAACCTTTTATTCTTGCTCTATAAATAGTAATTTTGTTATAATCATAAGGGAAGTTAATCATTTCTAATGAATACTGCTACACAATTCTTTAATCAAGAGTTGTTCTTTTTTTGTAGACGCGCCAGCAGCATGAACCCAACAATAGGAAAAGCTAAGCTAAAAAACTAAATAGCTAGGCGGTCCGAAATGGACGCAACAAAGGACAGCAGTGCAGGCACCACAGAAGATGAAGTAAGAGTTTAATTCTAGTGATGCTATTTTTTAAAGGGGAAAAAATACTACAGAATACATTTTATATAGTAATAGCAAGTTATTAAAAAATATACAAGAAAATCTATTAGGCATACGGTAGTCAGTGATGGATTTGATAGTGATGACGTTCTAGGCCTATGCTGGTATATCGTCTTTCTTGTAATGAAAAAAAAAAAATACATATACATACACATCGACGGGTTTCGATAACAGTTTTTAAAGTCAAAATTAGCAATTCTTACATATGCATGATAAACTTCAATTACGATAAAAATATATTATTCTTTGATACATAAAATCACAAGATGTTGTCTTCGACGGAAAACTTCATCAATTTCGACTTTTAAACGACCGAAAAAAAAAAAAAAAAAATCGTTTGAGTTCAGGTGTCTTTTAAATTTTAGCAACTTTTTTAATTTTGGCGTCCCTCAAATGTTGCCGCCCTAGGTCAAAGCCTCGCGGACCTAGCCCTAATCCGCCACTGACAGTAGTTATGAACAGAATTACATTGTTTGTGTAAAATTTGTTAATTATACATTCATAAATTATTCGGCAAGTCCTAAAAACAACTGTTTCAAAATTATAGCAAAAAAAGGTAACAAATAGAAAAAAAAAAAAATAGTAAGCGATAAAAATGAAAATAGAACTAGTGCACAAAAATAGTTTAAATTTAACGAAAAACATGTAAATGAAAAATAATATAAGATAATCTATAAGAGTATAAAATAAAAACGAAAAACAAAAACAGTTTAACTTCAGGGGTGCAACAGCAGAGGATCCAGGGATGTCCGGGTACCCACTCAATTGCGATGAACACCCCGCAGCGAAGACTTACGTTTTAATTTAACACTGATTCTACACAAATAAAATGTTGTCGTGAGACCATATTTAGACAGTTTAGCACAAAATCTAATGAAAATCGAACAACTACGTAAATTGAAGGAAAATAAAATGCTTTTTTACAAAAAATAAATACCGATACTTAAATGTTTCTTATACAAATTTAAAAATGCACTAAAAAGTAAAAAATAATTACTCCCGATAAAATATATATATATATCAGAGTGATATAACACCTTAAGGGTGATATCGTAATTCTTATACAACATTAAAACCTTAATTAGAGTTGGAATTAAATTCGTGTTACTATATCTAGGAACAATTTAATGAACATTTAATGCAGTTTTTAATTATTCTTTTAATATGAATTTAATTCCAACTCTAATTAAGGTTTTAATGTTGTATAAGAATTACGATATCACCCTTAAGGTGTTATATCACTCTGATATATATATTTTCTAATCGGGAGTAATTATTTTTTACTTTTTAGTGCATTTTTAAATTTGTATAATAAACCTTCAAGTATCGGTACTTATTTTTTGTAAAAAAGCATTTTATTTTTTACTTTTTAGTGCATTTTTATTCAATTAAATTAAAACATTTTAATAAGAACAGATATTTCCACGGTGTGAAAACATCAAAAGCTACATTTCCATGATAATTTGGCAAATTTATAGTATTTTAAGTCAATAAATCTAATCCGACGGTGAAAACAATCATGAATGAAAAGCATCCGAAAAGCTTCAATCTCCCGCATTATTAAGGATAACTCAAAAACTATCGGTCAGATCTTGATCAAATTTAAATGGGACCACCACATGAGAAACATCACCTTTCAAATAAAAGAAGAATCATCAAAATCGATTCACCTAGAAGAAAGTTCTGTGGTAACACACATAAAAAAAAAAAAAAAAAAAAAAAAAGAATACAGTCGAATTGAATACCTCCTCCTTTTTTGAAGTCTGTTAAAAATACACTTGAACCTGAAGTCACATTTGTAATTTTGAAAAAATAGTCATCCTTTTTTTTCTTTTTTTTTTTTTTTTGGTCACCGATAATGCTTTGAGCACCCACTCACAATGTTCGGTTGTTTCGCCGCTGTTTAACTTTAAATAAAGAATAAAAGATGGTAATAAACATTAAGACTGCATGAATAAAAATATATACAAATACAATTTTATTGTAATGAATAGTTGTTAGATTAATTTAAAAATACACACGAAACAATAAATTATAAGTATAAGTGTATTGCTGCCCAATAACTGGCTGGAGAATATGAAAAGTAAAGAATCAGACATGGAATTCAGGCACAGGGAATGGCTAGGAAAACATAAGTGGGGAAAATAAGTAAATTGCAAATAAAATGCTTGAATATCATATAAATACGAGACCGAAAATGAAATAATTCTAAAAGAAAACATTCTAAGCAATTGTCTGTATAAATTCGTCTTCCTAAACGTACTACTTTTTAAATTTCAAACAAACACAGTCCGTGTAAATTTCTTGCTTCGAAATATCAGAATCAACACTTCTTACAACTGCTGATCTAGCAAGGAAAAACAATGCTTTACAGACAAACAGATCTTTACTCTTACATTTTTCATTGCAGCACATTTTCTTTGCTACGTGTGTTTATTTGAGTTTATCTTTCTTCCGATTATTTTAATTAATTTTATACCATTAAGGTAATTAAATATTTTTAGTTTTTTGCTACAGCGCCGAAATATTTTTATTATTAATTGAACTTAAAATTATTTCAAGTTATCAAATGCATTACATTTGCCATATGATAAGGGAAGGCTTCTCAGTCACATCGTTATTATTATGTTATTATTATTCATATTATTATTATTATTAGGCCACCGCCGCTCGCATCCTTAGACATATTGTAATATTAGCGTAAAAATGGTATACCAATCCCGCTATGCGGATAAATATGTCAATAAAGTGTAGTGTATGTTTATGTATATGAGTGTGTAAAATTAAGGTTTATCAATGGACAGTGAGTCGCTACAATATTTATTGATTCACATGATGGAACATTTTAAACAAATTACTAAATCCATGAAAATATGGATATTATTAATTTCTAAACCTAGAGGTACCCTCGTTTTTACAAAATCGGTTTAGATATATTTTTCAGTGTACATAAAATCCCTAAGTATGTTTTTATTAGCAAAGTGTAATTCGAATGCGAACCTTTCATTCAGTCTGCAAGACAGTGCTTCGAGTGTTTTAAATTTGCATACTTTTCTAATTCACGTAAAAGAGTAAAAACGAAAAAGATTCATTGTGTTTTTTGAAGGAACATTTTAAAAATACATGCAGTGAGAAGGAATACTATTTTAAATGTCGGGGT
Source organism: Icerya purchasi (assembly GCA_039619475.1). Classification (NCBI taxonomy): domain Eukaryota; kingdom Metazoa; phylum Arthropoda; class Insecta; order Hemiptera; family Monophlebidae; genus Icerya; species Icerya purchasi. The sequence goes on along the minus strand of CM077116.1, from coordinate 171,020,515 downwards.
AATCACGATTTAACGTATAAATTAAGTCCAAAAAGGTAGAAACTGTGTAATTTTAGGAAGGTACTAGCGAAGATGACAGGTCAGAATACTGAAATGTTATACCCATCATACTTACATTCCCAATAATAGTTACTGCAATTATATGGAAATAAGCACTGTCTTAGTAATACAAATTATCTCTTCCTAGATAATGAGGAAGAAGTCTTCCCTATTAATGAAGAAATCAATCAGAATAACGCATATGTAACAAAATATATTAATCCTCTTTTATCTAAAGTAGGTTACCCCGATTGAATAGAACATTTAACACTGAAATATTTAGAGATACTATAGTGAGAGCCAGTACATCGAAAGAAACATATAATTCTAATGAGTCTAATAAATCTTCCGAAGCGATGTGGAAGATACGACAAGAAAATACGAAATCGCAAGTGAACTACAAAAAACGTGTTTTCTGATATAGTACTTACAGTTAAAAAAAGTAATGAGGATAATCAGTCTAAGTTGCAAAACGTTGATAAACCGAAAAAAAGGGAGAAACGTAAAGGTTTAAATACAAGAAACAAAGAATGATTAGACATGAAATAAAAAGTTTTATGCCCTCCCTTTTTTTGTCTTGTTTTCTTATAATATGAATATGCATTCAGCTTAATGGAATGGAGAACTGCTGAGGCATATACTCAAATTTAGAGGAATTCAAAAAATTTTTAATAGTAATTTGGACTTAGTATTAACTGCGTTAGCACTAGTAGATGCTGAATTCGAAGTCTTATTGTTAAAATAAATTACATGGAAAATGGACAGTCGTGGTGAAGGTCTTGGATTGGTGCGATTAAAAAAATTCCAAAAATGAATTTAAGAAAATTATAAATAAGTACAGTTAGAAATTAATTTAGAAAAAACAACTAAGAAAAAAAAGAACTTGTTTCCGCTTATTAACAATAGATCAATTCCATTTCAGTCAACTTGCGAGTTATATTCGACTCCAAATTAAACTGAACAGATGAAACAAAATAGGTATTCGGTAGGATAGTGTGGGAAAGGATCTGAATGTGTCCTTAGAGCAATTTCTGGTACCGATTGGACGTGTGTCGCGTCCCTTATTTAGCATTTCACATTTAGATCAAGATCGTCCATTAACTTTAATTAAAATAAAACATTAGCAGATGGTGCAGAATAAGGCTGTCAGCTTATGTTTAATATCGATGTCAACTAGAGACCAAGCTCCCCCCCTCCCCATGAGAACTGAAGTAGTTATTATAAATACACAGAAATCTGAAAAAAATCACAAATTTAAAATAAATATTGATGAGTTTTTTTAGGGTGTTTTTACCTACTTTTAAAAGAAAATAGAAAAAATACGCTGCATATTTTTAGGTACTTCATTAATATCTTAAGGAAAAACTTTTTATTATTACGAGTATAATCAATAACATATATGTAATTTTCATTAATGTTCATATACGGGGGGTAATTCATTTATGTAAACTATTAATACATATACATCTAAATGATGTAAATTATTAATAGTACGAATATTAGTGAAAAATGTATTGTTATTTATAAAATAAATGTGTCGAGAAAATCGTTAACCCCCCCCCCCCCCCCACCTTAAAAATTCTGGGTGCGGGCCTGCTAGATATGACATAGTTTACAGGTAGAACCAGTGGAACCAGCTATTCAAATATGAACGCAATATATGGCAGAAAAATTTTTCACAAAAATAAAGCAGGAGAGGTATAATCTGTTGTAGATTGGCAATATTGCGGTTATTTTATCTTGTTGGTTATATTTTAGATCATTCTGTTTATATATATGTATATGTGTTGTTCCGACACTGTTCGTTACTTTTATAATTTTCTTCTCTGTATCAATGCTTGTTTCTCTTTCGTAACGTAATAATAATAAACAATTATAATTTCGATAAACCGTTCTATTCAATAGGTTATGGACCCAGATACGCGTATAATAATTTAACAAGTTCAGTCAGGCATGGATGTTTCATGTGCTCAGTATTACTCCGTATGTTAAGTTAAACATAACCGAAATATTTATATTTACGTAATGCAAAATTCAAAACAAAGAAATCGGATTTTTCGCGATTCAAACGTAGGGGGGAACGTGATTTTTCGTTTTTTTTTTGAACTTATCATTAAAATTGGAAAGTTTCATTAAGAAAATGTGAAGTACGGTGTTTCGTTCGATCTCTCTCCAACAATGTAATATCACATGCCCGGAATAAAGCACATTTTTTTTTTTCTTCTAAAATTTCCAGCTTTCGGCGCCCCGAAAGGGGTAATTCTTGCTGGAACACGGCTCCTTTTATCATTTTCAATCTGGGCAACACTGTTTTTTCTAACATCTTCCGATAGGAATTGCCCGTTGAAAATTGGACCGATTACACCGCGTTTATTCAGCGCCATCCACGCAGTCACTTTTTCAGGATGCAGTGATTTCTTTTCGACCTCGTAGGGATTGGATTCGAACCACAATCTCCAATTCTGTTCATTGTCAAACCCATTTAGCCATAAATGAGCTTCATCAGAAAATCATATGTCGTTTATTTAATTGATAAAATGTCGAAATGATAAAAACGCATATGGACAACGACATTGCGCTTACTGAAACCATTAGCCAGCCAAATTATTCAACATAAACTCCACTCTATACTGATGAAGTGTTGCCACTTTCGACACGTAAATGCATTATTCGATTTTTAGTGATTTTTTAAAAATAGAGCGCTTAATAATAAGAAACATCCCGTCCGTATATGTATGTATACAGGGAATCCTAAAAAAGGATTTTCTTTAAAGAAATCTTCATTACTGTAACAAACTCGATCGCTTTAAAACAATTATCACCGTGGAAACGTCAGCAGGGGAACGAATTGGTAATAACGTATATAAAGTCGAAGTAGCGATTACCGGCGAATACGTTTTTATAGTATTCAAATTTTCTACTTATTGGTTACCTCAAGTTACTTATCTTGCTTTTTAACGCTACGTACTCTTTAATTCTCCACACCCATTCGCTGTCAATTTTAAATCTTTCTCTTTAGAATTTTCAACGAGTAGCTATGTTTCCCTTTTTTTTTGCCAATTCTACATATTTCTTCGTTAACAGCTTCTTTCCAGAATTTTTCATCTTTTCGCCCTGCAATTGAGAATAAGTTTGAGGAACATTTTCAACATATGAGATAGCCGAACAAGTTGATACCTCATAATGGTCCAGATATGCTAGTGGTTTTCTGATACGTTGACTTTGATTTGCACAACTGCCATTGTTTTAGTCATTAACATCGCTGCTTTTTTTACTCGATTCTATTTCGGGGATTTTTTGTTATTTTCTTCGATTTCAAAGTTTCCAATTAAATCATCAATTAATGTAACATTTGGCTTCGGATTTTGCTTTTTTGATTTTTTAAACGTTTCGAAATCAGATTTTACATCAAAAACAACACTGCGAGAACACTTTATCTTCCATAGGGGGGGACCCTGTAGTACATAGCTAGTTTCGGAATAACCAATTAGCAGATATAAGCATCATCAAGCTGCTTTCCTTTAATTTCCAGTATCATAAACAGTCAAAAATTTTTAAACGTCAGATATTCGGATTTTTTTGATAGAATGATCCAGCTTGTGTTTTAACTACTTTGACTGGTGATATGGGAGTTCTATTTAGCAAATAAGCTGCAATTTAAAATGCATAACCCGAAAAAGGTTTCGGGTGATTTTTTTGAATCTTTTAATAAAGCACGAGTTTTTTCAACTAAGGTTCTATTCATCCGTTCAGCAACGCCATTCTATTGAATATCCGGAAGTATAAACTGGTTCCTTTACTTCTGCAATATTCTTTGAACGCCGTAAAACTATATTGTCCATCGCGATCACATCGAAACTACTTTCAGAATTCAAATTCGCGGAAACAAAGGATTCATTCTATTTTTCTAACACTTCACTCTTTATGTGAATCAAATAGACGACACGAAAATGTGTATAATTGTTAATGTGACGAAGTATTTCTCACAATTATAGGATCGATCGGGACCGCACACGTCACTACGAATTAATTCCAACGGCCGCCAAATACGCACAATTTCATGAATACATACATCGAACTGTTTCGAGTACGAATGCTCGCTTTGTTTATCTTACAGGTAGAACACGATCTGAATTAGCGAACACTGTGTTAATTTTAATTTCCATTGAGGACATTTTTTTCACGCAGCTGATACGTGGCTCTTTCTGCACGATGACCGAGACTAACGATTTTACCGCGTTCTCTACGAAGCATGTTTCCTTTTCAATTTTTTGGTGCAATTTTTGGCGAGATTGAATTTCTATTTTATTTATATAAGTTTTTGTCACGATTTCCTAGTATATTACCATTTCTTGAAACATTTACATCTCCGTTTACAAACGTTGTACAATCCATATCGTTTAATTAAAAGATAATGACGAATACCTTTCACAAACATGGCATTACTATTATTCTTCAAAGTAACACTTATATCGCTAATTTCGTTCGTTCCCACGTTTTGCTGATTTCATTTCGATTTCATTTTCTTTGACGACGAGAAATAATTACCATTTGAACGTACCGTATAACCATTCCTGTCAGCATGTATTTCTAGCTCATCGTTAGTTCCTGTTCCGACGTACTGCGCCGAAGTATGATAATTCATTCTTCGTCATTTCTTTCATTCTGCACACTGACCATATTTACTTATTGATGTTACCAATACTTTCCTTCCATCGACAGTCAGCTTTACGGTGACCAATTTTTGTGACAGTTATAACATTCGAACGGAAAAGATCGCTTTGATTTACACTAGTATCGAGTTCGACGAGGTATTAAAATATTCTTTCGGTTGAAACTTACTCGACGTACTCAATTTTTCGTATTCTTTCCTATAAGGTTTTCTTGTATTCTGCGATCTTGTTCGAAAAGCGCCAGCATCTCTGAGTCTTTATTTACGTTTTCGGCTTTTCTTTTTTAATATAAAATCTAATAATTTACATTTTACTAAAAGGCCAGCGTAGTTTTTTCTTCCTGCAGCGCTTCACAGTCCCTACTGGATTGAATGACGAGGGTAGATTTAATGATTTACAACGGTGAGTTAATCCCCATTTTCGCGCCCATCGATTTTATTTAGTTCTCAAATAGCACCGTCAAATTTAAGGAAAAATTTTTCGAACGATTCGTTTTCTAAATATTTCATCATTAATAGTTTTCTCCTAAGGTATAGCTGAGAAAGAATAGCCTTTTCTTCCAATACTTCATATAAGTGTTTCCACCTGCGATATGACGTTTATTGATCTCTTACACGTATTCTGAATGAGAATCGGCGATGCATTGAACGATAAGAGCTTTCGCTTTTCCGTATTTATTTCGGGGCAGCTTCCGCATCATCATTGGCTGCTTGTTCTCTACACATTGAAACAAATTTTGCGATTGTAGCAAACATCGCATTCTAAACTTCCAGTTGGTAAAATTCTGGCCATTGTTCACTGTGTAATTTTTCCGTCGATGCTATTCATCGTTAATGCAGTTATCGTTAACATTGACGAACATATAAATAACTTTACAACGACAAACATTATGATTTTTAGGAAAATTTACGAAATAACCCGGATAAGATGGTTCAGAAACGACAAAAATATTCAATTAAAATATGCAATAATTCACGAACGGTTTGAAACTTCAAAAAAGTTTGATCATAGGTTACAATTAAAATTCTCTTTAAAACGATAACTTCAAGATAATCGATTAGACCGAGTGGCAAAAAGCCGTCAAGGATACATAATGTAGAATTTAAAACGACCTTAAAAATCACCCTTAAAAAATTCGTAACTCACCGCCAGAAGAGATAGCTTTTTAAAATTGAAACTCGAAATATTAAAACGCAGAAACTTTTTCATAAAATCAAAAAAATTACGGTTAAAAAATTATTTAACCAAAAATAAGGAATAAAAGGAAGTTCACATAAGTAATAGTAAAAAAGTCGGGGAAAACAAAACGTATCTCAAACATATGCATGAAGGACCCCGCTTTATAGGAAAAAAGTATATAGCCGAACTTACAACTTTATATTCAGGTCTTTCGGGGCGCCGAAAGCTGGAAATTTTTGGGGAAAAAAAATGTGCTTTATTCCGGGCATGTGATATTACATTGTTGGAGAAAGATCGAACGAAACACCGTACTTCACATTTTCTTAATGAAACTTTCGAATTTTAATGATAAGTTCAAAAAAAAAGCGAAAAATCACGTTTTCCCCTACGTTTGAATCGCGAAAAATCCGATTTCTTTGTTTTGAATTTTGCATTATGTACAAGGCCGTGTCCACGGGAAGGTTTTGGGGATTATCCCCCTCCGCTCATTGGAACTGAACTAGTTATTATAAATGCCCGGACATCGGAAAAAAATCAAAAATTTAAAATAAATATTGATGATTTTTTAAGGTGTTCTTATTCTTAAAAGAAATAAAAAGAAAAATATGCTCTATATTTTTAACTACGTCGTTAGTATTTTATTCAAAATTTTTTATTACGAGTATAATCAATAACGTATGTGTAATTTTTATTAATGTTCATATACGGGGGGTAATTCATTTATGTAAATTATTAATACACATCTAAATCAAAATGATCGGAATTATTAATAATATGAATATTATCGAAAAATGTATTGTTATTTATAAAATAAATATACGAAGAAAATCCCCTTGCCCTCACAAAAAAAAAAAATTCCGGCACGGCCCTGATTATGTAAATATAAATATTATGGTTATCTTTAACTTAGCATACTGAGTAATCTTAAGCTCATGAAACACATCATGCCTGACTGAATTTGTTTTTTTTAAACTCCGCTCGATGGCTGCTATCGGTTTTTCGTAGGTAATCAATCACCGGTACTCGTACGATACAAAGTTGACTGACACACTTTCGAGTAAACAAAGTATTAATTAAATTCGATCAAAATATTCGGAAACTACAAACAAACATAAAAAAATAACGTGACGAATTCAACTTTCTTTTTTTTTTCTTCCCTGAAAATAGATTATATAGTAAGAAAAACGACCATTTTACACTGTCAATGTGGCAATCTGGATTAAAATAAAAACGAAAGAATAAATAATTTCAAAAAGGAAGCGATTAAGTCACTTTCAAACATTGTTTTATAAAATAATTCCCCCTGCTAAAAAAAAATAAATAAAATATATTTATATACACATAGTATGTAGCGGAAATAATATCTCGTTTGCTTGACTGAATCGAAAGGTTTCCCCGATTAATTAATCGCAAAAACGGTAATGTGTAAAATAGTCGATTGTTTTTTTTTTCTTCTTTCATTCTGCTAAAAGTTCTTCATCAAGCATTGAATAAAATACAGCGCGTGTGTGTGTACGGAACAGAAATGCAAATCAATCCTTACTCGCATTATTTGTCCTGGTCTAGGCAGTTTTGCGCTATAGTGTAATTTTGATGAAGGTGCAAAACCGGGATAGTCTCCTTTTAACGATCTGAACTGGAACAAAAGAATTAATCGATTATAGAGCGAAGGTAATCTCAATCCAGTTAAATTCATCACAGAAAAATGTTGTCGATTTTTACCGGATCGGAGTGTTTAAGTCGCTGTTCTACTGGCTAACGATGTATTTTTTTTATTTATTAATTTTTTTGTTCGGTTCGCCAACCGTCTTTACCCAGAAACAATTAGAAAAGGGAAGAATCAATTATATCACAATGCGATATCAAATACGATATACCGGGAATATAAAATGTGTGGAGAAGGAAAAAAGATAGGATAAATATTGGAAAACAGCGTAGAACATCCGCAGTTACATATAATTGCTAACGTCTCTTTCTTCAGAAATGTTACCAGGGATTACTAATAAATTTAATATTTACATTTCTAGCGTGGTTGTCAGGAGTGTCATAGTTAGGGCTCCTGCTGATGAATGACTGGTGGAACATTCAAACAAACTAAAGATAAAATTAATATTAACTATAAAAAAGAAATCTAAATGTAAAAATACCTTTCATTTATTCTTCTTAAACATTATTTTAGCCGAGTTAAACTTTCAATATAAAAAAGAAATTGCCAGAGCTCCAAGCTCTCACACTGAAAGGGCTTGATGAAAGCGGTACAAAATGTTGATGAAGGATGGAGCGGGGCTGGTTATTCCTGAAATAAAGCCTGATCGGCGTCTACTATGTTCAGATGCTAACAAGTGCGAATTCCTGTCAGGTCATTTCATTCCAAACAAAAATGATGAAACTTTAAACTACATATCAATTAGTAATATTAAATGGCATCACCCTCGGATGTAGTGGATGACAGTATTAAAAATTTTAAAGACAAAAATGCAGCTGCCGCGGAAAAAATTAACAACAAAATTGTAAAATTTTTAAAAAACTTTTTGCTACGTTCTTCACCGAGTGTTTCGAAATTCCAAATATTTCCCCAGTGTTGGAAAGTAGCTGAAATATAACTCTGCTTTCCAAACCTGGCAGAGATCCCTTAGCAGCTATCGTCCAATGTCACTTCTAAATTCTATTGGCAAGGTGTTTGAAAAGCTTGTCCTTATATTCCTATTGAGGCAAATGATTAAAAACCTACTACACCGCAATCAATTTGGCTTTCGGATTCTCTTCAGAGGGTGCAGTGCATAAAGTTTTAACAAAAATCAAATCTTCTATTGACTCGAGTAGATCTGCAGTTGTCATCTCCTTTGACATCAAGGGAGCTTTTGACAAAATGGTCCGCTATTGTCGACATATTGAAGACAAATAATAATTTTAATCCATACATTATCAACTTAATTATGAATTATTTCGAAAATAGAGTTGCAGGTCTCGGACACTTCCCTCTAATACAGAAAGGCCGCACATGTGGTATTCCTCAGGGATCTGTCTTAGGTCCCACTCTGTGGAATCTACTTTATTCGATGGTTTACTGCAGGGTAGTAGAAAAACGCTGTAACGTAATAAATAATAAATGCGAGTTGGTCCCCCACGCAGACGATTTGTGCATGAGATATTTCCCTATTCACAAAAATTATCCGTTTGAGCAAATCAAAATCATTTTCAGATTTTTAGAGAAGCTCATTAGTGACTTTGGTTTAACTTTTTCGGTTGCCAAGTGCAGTTTTTCTGTATTTGGTGACCGTAGTATCGTTAGTTCAACGCATCATCAGTCGAGCTATTCAGATCCGTTTGTATCCAAAATTACAACAGCCATGTGGATCGCCAACCTTCGTAGCAGAGACGGCGTATGAAGAAGAAGTATCGTTAGCCAAGTTGCTGACCTGTCTCTAATCGCCCCGGATCAACAATCGCTCATACTTCTTAAATTAAAATATCTAGGAGTTATCTTTGATGACAACCTTCATTTTACACTTGAATATGATCACTGGGAAATGTGATAAATATTTCGATAAATTTGCTAGGATCCAGCCCGATGCTTGTGTGGTGTAACATATAGGAAGCCATATTGTATAAGGGTCTAGTGTAGTCATTGTACGGTTTGTATCGCTGCTACCTATATCAATTTGCAGAATTTTAAATCGCACTAATAAACAGCAGAGGGAATTCTTACTAAGGATGCCTCTCTGTACAAAACTTCACCAACGTCAGCAGTCTGTGTGTGATCTGCGGTGTTCTGCCTTTGGATTTATATCTGATATTGGTAGGGCAATGGTCAGCGAACATATAGGCTTGTTGATTATGTTGCATCTTTGAGGTCCTTATTGGATAATAGCTTTATCGACACCATCAAAGCCTTAATCTCTAATAAAATTTTTAAAAATACGTTAACAACGCAATTGTCGAAGCCTGGCAGAGGAGCTGGGACACGGATGTCGCTGAAAGAAAAACTTACGATTTCCTACTGCCAGATACTACGACCAGACTCAAAATTAAAAGTCTCAAGATTTATTTTTTCGATTCATAGGTACTTTCTGGGCTTGGTAAATTTCAATCCTACTTGTTTAGGTTTGGGCTTGTTGATCCCCATGAGTGTGCGCAAATACAATTCTATTGACAATTTGAAACACTTCATTTTTGAGTGTCTTGCCTTCTCTGCTTTACGTGAAACATTCAGGATCGACCAACTCCATAATTATACTATACTTGATAGGGAAAACCATATGGCCTTCCTAGAGTTTTTGCGGAAAGAACAGTGCGCCTTATTCTAACAAGCTCATAATCTCCCATACCGTAATTCAACTGTGAAACCAAAGCAATGAGAATAGCTTTAGCGGCGTGGTCTTGCATATTAAGATAATATTAACTTAATGCGTTGATAAAAATTACTAAGTATTTACTGTAACTTACAGTAAGTAAATTGTTTTTTAGATAAATAAATTTCAACTATAATAATACTTTAATAAACTACTTACTATTTACAATAAGTTATTAATCAAAAGCCCATTTGTTAATTTATGCACTTATACAGACTTATTATACATAATAGACATCGATAGTTGATGGGACTATGCTTGCATCCTGTCGCCATCCTTGACGACTACACACACATCATTCATTTAATATGCTTTCTCCGATTTCAGCCACACTACACTCACACACGCTTAGATTTTAAGCACGCTAGTGTCCTCCTACCACTTTATAACTCAGCTTTTTATTTTAATTAATGCACTTGACCCACAATGGCTGGAATGGGGATTTATAAAAAAATTTTTGTATTCCACCGAATTGTCTAACAAGAATGCACGTTCATTCTCTTAGATTTCTAATTTTTAACTTTCAATCAGGGCTTGAAAATAAATTTTGGATCTTTTATCGCATTTGAAAATAAAGTTGCGAAAGAAATCGACTATACGGATTTCAATCTTGAAATAGTAGTAACCGATATTAATTATCGATCAGTATCGCTCTCTTTCCGCTCGTTTACTAGTATAATTCGATTCTAAACGGTCTAATGGCGACCCGGTAATTAATAATGCAGCGCTTCGGACGTAGCATAAATCACAGTTATATAACAACAGCGGTTACACGGGCACTTCGAACTTGTCAATAGTCGAGGAGCTTTTGTTAGCGGTCGATTATGAAATGTCCGATTAAACGGCATTGCCGCGGGTTTTGTCAAACCGAGAGAGGTGCGGAATTCCGGTTTTTATTTTTATTTTTTTCGGCCGATCGACTGTTGTTGTCTAGAATTACGGAATATGACAAAAGAAAAAGCGCCGGTTTCGTCTCCTTGATTCATTAATAGGTCCGATTATGGCATTGATGCGAACACACGCCGCATCGATAGACAAGGCGTGAGCGTGCGATAGGACTTTCAATGGTTGAGCGACAAGAGCAGAAGACATTTCGTTACACAAACTCTGCGGGACACCATCCTGGAAGCGATCTAAAGATCGCAGAGACAACGGATATTACTTCACAGTGGGTCTAGAACAAAGCCTATCGGGGGGACACATCTTTTGACAATGGACTTTACATATTCATTGTCGTCGTTATTTATAATTATTGCTTATTAAAAAAAAACTAAACTTGTCCTCCCCTATACCATATACCGCTAAAGGTAAAGTGTAATGTCACAGATGTAATCGCGTTATATAAGGCGATCGTTACGAAGGTTTTGTCTCAGACAACCGGAAAACTCGTTAAAAACCGTGCGCTCGATTTATATCGCGTTTTTCCCCCTTAATATTTATATAGACATTTTCCTCCGTTTATTTCTGTAAATATTTCAGTTTTTATTTCATTCTTCACTATTCAATCATGGTAAGAGTGCTACATTTATAATTTATTAAAGTAATTTAATACTAATTTCGTTTGTTAATATAAGGGGTATTTATTTATTTTATTTTATAAATATTAACCAGCAGGTATGGACTTATTTATACTACAATTACATTTAATTGTTCGCTTATCTATCCGTTAGTTGGTAATTTAAACTATTTCTAGAGTTAAACACATACGTGCGATAATGTTTAAATACCGAGATTGGGAAAGGAAAATGAAATTCCAAAAAAGAGATTGAAATATTACGAAAAAAAAAAGGTTTTTCTTTTCCTAATGCGTTGCTCATAGTTTGCAATATAAATGAGAGATCTGTTAAGCGGGCTGTGCCATTTTAAAGTTATTTTCTGAAAGGCGTTGCATTTTGACAATTTATTGTTCACCTTATTATGAAATAATCGCTTAATGTTCGCTGTAAAACGGATTGCGAATAAATGAACGGCTAATTCGTTGTTAAAAATTCCAGAGAGAGGAAAGTACGCGTAATATTTAATAAATAAGACCAGGGCTGTATCTAAACCAAAATTTCGGGAAGGGTTACGAAAAAAGAAAAAAAAAAAAAATATATATACATATATATAACTAGCTGACCCGGCGAACTTCGTACCGCCTTAGAAAATGAATTTTGTGTTAACTTATTAGCTGAATTAAATTCAGTTTTTCATTAAGATTAATATTCAAAATGAATTAAGTTCAATAAATGTACTAAAATCAAAATGAAAAGTATTTTAATTATACGTGGCAGCAAGACATTATTCGCCTTAATAACAAAAATCAGTATAACCCGATAGGATGGTTCACAAACGACAAAAATATTCAATTATACAATAGAGCTCGGAAACAGTTCGACTTATCAGAATGGATCATAAATTATTAAAACTTCTATCTATGATAATTTACAACTTTAAGCTGAGCGATTACCCTGGGCGGCAAGAAGCCGTCTAGAATATATAATATGGAATTTAAAACGAGACCTCAAAAATCAACTTAAAAAAAATTCATAGCTCATCACCAGATAACCCATTAGAAGCGAAATTCAAAATATAAAACAAAACACAGAAGCCCTTTCATAAAATCCAAAAATTACGGTTAAAAAATTGTATAAAACCCCCTTTTGGGCCAAAAACAACAAAAAAAATGAATTTTCTTCATAATTTTTTTTTTTTTTTGTAATTGCGTATTCTGCTATTCTAGGTGGAAACAAATCCAACAAATCAAAGCTCATAAAAATCGGTCGAGCGTTCTTGAGTTATAAATGTACGTAACTAACCAGACTTTTTTTTTTATATGTGTATATAGATACGGAATTTAGAATGACCTGAAAAATCACCTTTAAAAAATTCATAATTCACCACCAGATAACCCTTTAAAAGCGAAATTCAAAATTTAAAACAAAACACAAATCTTTTATAGCGTAAATTAAGTTTCTCTGTTATAACAAATTTTTTTATAGAGGTTTTGGTTCTTTAGGAGGGGATGTCCTTTATTTAACAGCCCCTCCCCGTGGATCCGCCACCCTTTACATATTTTTATGTCCCTCGAACTCGAAAACGGCTCTAAGGATTTTCACAAAATTTGCTCAATAGAGAGATTTTGGGTCAAGAAATCGATTTGTCGAGGTTTAATCCGCGGCAAAATTCGTTTGCACGGATTTTAAGGGGGTTAAAAAATGGGCAAAAAAAACAACCCTAAATTGTGTACGCCAGTTAGAATTGTGAAAGCTGCCAATACTTATAAAGTTTTTTAATCCAAGGAAAAGTTCCAACTTAATGAATACACTTAAAAAACTGAATAAAAAAAGAGTCCTGCATTTATGGACGACGCCATTAGAATTATTATCTCCCAAAAAATACCAACTTTATAAAAAATTGTGTCAACACGTGCAGTAAAAATAATTCGTGATTATTTTAAATAAAATAAATAATCGTAAGTGGTTTTTTAAATGAATAATTGAATATAATTAAATAATTAATGAAATTTTCTATAGCGGTAAATTTGCAACGCTTTAAAGGTCGACAGGTGAAGTAAAAAAAAAAGTAATTTGTAATTAAATAATTGTAAGAAAACATAACTATCTTTAATTGTAATTATTAATGATTTTATGAACGGCAGGTTCTTAAATTATTATTTTTTACTTTTTAGTGAACTTTTGTTCGATTTGTATAATAAATCTCGAAGTCGGTATTTTTTAAAAAACATTTTATTTTATAATTTTTAGCATTATACTTAAATATTTTTTTTTGCTAAAAATCAACTTTCTTATCACATTATTCTTCATATTTTATACTTAAAAAAAAAAAAACAACGATTTCTTCATTTTGAACTGCCATGAAAATCTTTATAATCGCTTTCCTTATTCAAAGCTACATTTTTCTATGGTACTTTCGCAAATGGATAGTATTTCAAGTCAATAATCGCCTCTGTTATACTAATAATAAATTATCTAAAGGGACACCAAGATTTTTTTAAAGTTATTTGACGAATACTCTCAGTTTTTATGTTCACCAATCTTCATCAGTACTTACGTGGCACCTGCGCTAAATGACGTATACTTTTTAATAGACAAAGAATCAGTAAAATCGGCCCTTATGAATGTAAGTTATGCGCGAACAAACATAAAAGAAAAAATACGCGACGAACGTATAATAAAAAGGGATGGATGAGTTCGGTAAAAATGATCAACATATTTCAGAGTCACTTATTCTATACTGTCGTCGTGTAAATTAGCCGCACGATTTTATGTCGCCAATTGTTTTATTTTTTAACGACTTCTAAAAAGAAAAAGGTTATTTTCATACATTCGTCGAGTATTTTTTTCTCCATGTTTACTCATTTCTTTTGATAATATAGACCGCGATTCCAACGATACCCTTATGAGTACCGATGATGAATATTGGTGAATATAGAAGTAGCCAACCGGGAAAAAGGCTGTCTTTTAAGAAAAATTTTTAATAATGTAACGGACGCCATTTAAAATACTATCAGCGTTAATTACCTCGTTGACAATATTGATTCGAATGAAGAACATTGAAATCGCCGTAGCTTTCTCATCGCTGACGGAAATGTTACGTGTCTTTTAATATTACTGCATATTAGTGTAAAGTGTACCCCGGTCAGTCCCGAATGAGCAACGATGAGCATTTTGGAAAGCACTGACTGAGCAGTTATTACGGATCCCCAAAGTTTTAAAATTAAAGATAAAAAATTAGAAATTGAAGCGGCGATGAACGCGAGCGACAAAGTACCATTAATATTATTTACTACATACATACGGAAATGTAGATTCGAATAAAGGTAAAAGTAGAGTGAGTCCCATATATCGTTGATACGGGGTATAACGGATATTGTGAAGTTAAGCTTTTCATTAATGTACTTAAGGTTCTAATGGATCTAAGGAGAATACTGCGGCCAGTTCCTTTCGTTCGGCCGTCCTTACTTTCTCACAGATAAAATCTGTGTTGTAACCAATATTCAATTTCAGATTAGGTATATACCACTGGGATGGCGATTTCCGGAACGAGACAGGTCTTGAACCCCCGTGCCCTCTGGTTTAGTAGCCAAGCGCCTTAACCGGTAATAAATTGAAACCGCCCAAAGCGTAATTTACAAGCTCATTACTGACGGAGTTTAAATATTTCACTCTTGCAATCATTTACAGAGTGCAGAAAATAGTAGCAATTAAAAAATTTGGCGTGATCGCTCAATAATATTTACACAAAAAATTGTGAACGGTTTCTTTTTTTAAAGAAAAAAGTAGTGCCGACTTCAAGATTTACGCGAAAAACGTAATAAAAACTCACTGAAACTCAAAAAAAAAATAATTATATTTCGGAGTAATGCGAAGGATTATGATTATTCTCAAACATACGGCACCAAATTTTCAAATTACAACAATAATTAAAAACCGCATTAAATATTTCTGATGTTTTCGCGACAGATTTGTATTGCTTTATGTACCCGTTTAATATGGTTTCTTAGGTGACGGCAATTTAAATTTAGCGTCGACTCTAAAAAGTATGAAATGCAAATTATTTCTTATAATTACTTTTTACTTTTCAGCGTATTTTTTTATGTTCAATTTTTAGCGCAATACGGACATTTGTTTTTGAAAAAACAATTTTATATTTGCCATTTTTACTTCTGCAAATTATATATATATATATATCATTTTTTGCGTCCATATTAGTTATTGACGACGAAATTTCCTAGCGTAAATTCAAAATGGCTCCGGTGTTTTTTTATATCATTTCCGATCAAACTATAAAATTATTCTAGACAAGCGCCGTAGCAGTTTTTGTGTCTTATCTTCTGTTTGTTGTTATAAAATCGAAAAAAAAACATTTTAGTCCGTTTCGTTACAATAACGTCATCGGTAGTAGGCGATAATTTTAGAAATGCACGTATTGCATTCTTGCGCGAACAAGTGCGATTAAGAGACATTCCTCGTGTGGCAGCATTTGTCTCGCCTGGTTCTTTGTGAATTATTGTAGAACTGATTTTGCTACTGAAAAAAAAAAAAAGCCGTTTGACAAATTATTAGTTGCGAAATAATCAGTTTAAAATATAGAACTGAAGATTAGTTATATCCGCAATTCCGCGGAACGAATGAATCTCGTGTTTATAATAAATAAACTGTAGCAACATTTAAAACGTTATATAACGGTTTTTTTTTTGGTTTTTTTTTTTAATATAATTTTAATATTTTTTTCTTTTTGTCAAAAATTATTTAATTCGTTATCCTTAAAAATGAGACTTCATTTCAGCCGATATACGGACGATAAAAAAAAGTCTCATTTCTAATGATAATGAATTGAATAATTTTTGACAAAGGGAAAAATTATTCAACTACGGATATTATATAGAGTTGATTAAAAATGATTTCCAAGCCTCAACAAACTACCGTGGTCGTTTTTTAATGATTCGAAATTTTTCATCTTAATCTACTGAAAAACATGATGTTACAACAACACAATTGTTGAAAAGTATACCGCGAGACGCATACTAAGTAAAATCCAAAAGTATTTCATAGTGTAGCGTCGCTTTTTAGGCCGTTCCAAATTATTAAGCTGGCCGAATAATTAAGGGTAATAAATAAGAGTAAAAACTAATCTCTGTCGTCTAATTAGAGCGAATGAAAAATAATGCTAGAATTGAACTCATTAAAATAATAATAATAATAATAATAATAATAATAATAATAATGTTTGGTAATTATTAATTTTTAGTATTTTCGAATAATCGCTATTAAATTTATCTCTTTTTTTTGTTTGTTATAATATACATACATATATCCCTCTGAACCCTAGTTAGACTCCGAGTTATGTACAGTATCAGGCCCGTGCCCAGAATTTTGAAGATGGGGGGGGGTTGAAAATTTTCTTCACATATTTATTTTAGAAATAACAATAAGTTTTTCACTAATATTCATACTATTAATAATTTCCATCATTTAGATTTATATTTATTAATAGTTTACATAAATGAATTACCCCCCGTATATGAACATTAATGAAAATTACACATATGTTATTGATTATATTCGTAATAATAAAAAGTTTTTCCTTAAGATATTAATGAAGTACCTAAAAATATGCAGCGTATTTTTTCTATTTTCTTTTAAAAGTAGGTAAAAACACCCTAAAAAAACTCATCAATATTTATTTTAAATTTGTGATTTTTTTCAGATTTCTGTGTATTTATAATAACTACTTCAGTTCTCATGAGAGGGGGGGGGGGGTAACTTTCACAACCCCCCCGTGGACACAGCCTTGTACAGTATCTAGACTATTGCAGCCCAAGAGTCTTCGATTGCAGGAAACTGCCTTTAAATCATTGTCCCTGACGAATTGTCTGATTTTGAAATATACCTTTTTTTTTTTTTTTTTAATTGGGCTCGTCAACCGAGGACCTTTATTAAGGGAAAACGAAAATTATATAGTGAGGCGATCAGTCTATTTTTATTAATATTTACACATTTTCTCGTTAAGCTATATTTTCGACGAGTTTTCTTCCATCTAAATATTTCTACACTATACTATCTATATACTACACAATCTTATCGCCGCAAAAATATTTTATTACAAACTTATCCTATTTTTTCTTATTTCTAACTTAGCTATAACTAATATCTATTATTTATTTATTTTATTTTATTTTATTTTATTTTATTTTATTTATTTATTTTGTTCCGTCCCGTTTCCTTCTTTTTTTTTCCACTTTTGCTTGTCACTATTTCCGTACCCTTTTCTCTTTATTTAATACTTATTTTTATTATTCCTATATTTCCCTCTTTCTGTAACCATTCCTTTATCTTCTTTTTTTTCATTCCAATTTTTTCCTGCTCTATTATTTCTTTAGGCATTCTATTTGAGTTATAACGTATGTTTGTGCTCCTCCCATTTTTGTTTGAGCTAACGGCGAAATACAAATAGTTTTCCCCCTCAGCCCGTGTTCTATTTTTCTTCTTTCCTCCAATTCTATTTCCTTATCTGTCACATTATGTATTCCCATATCTCTACGAATAAATACATTCCTCTAACGCTCAGTACGTCTTTTTTTTGTGTTATTTCACTTTCGGTCTCGTATTTGTGTGATCTGATATTAATTTCAAGTATTTTATTTGCTGTTTACACTTATTTTTCCCACGTATGTTTTCCATTCCCCATGCCTGAATTCCGTATATCTGATTCTCGACTCCACTAGCGCACGAGACACCATTTTTAACGTTTTGTTTGTTGCCCATTTTTTTAAAGTGTAGTATAATGCTGGTAATGTTGCCCTAATTTTCTTTGCAATACGTACGTCCCACCTCAAGTTTTAGTCCACCATTAATCTTCTCACATTAATTTCTTTCGTCCCACTCATGTACACATTCGTTTGCGCGCATTATTAAATTAGGACTATATACAGCATAATACCTCTTTCCCTTTTCATTCGTAGTACCATCGCTTTAGTTTTTGATACGTTAATTTTTAAATTTTTATCATGTGCCTACTTACTTATTGTGATTAGATCTCCTTCTGAATTCGAGAGGATAGAGTGGTTGGAATGTAGGGCAGTTTATCAGAATATGATTTCAACGGACGGCGTGTGCGTGGCAGAATGGGCAAGTGGTCGAGGCAGACCGCCCTCCAACAAGCAGTCGTGGGATAGTCGCGTAAGGCGTAAGTGCTTGAGCACACGCGATACCATATACTCATAGGGCCTCCGGAGGCACTATGGCTCCACGGGCTTCTTAATGCTCTGGAGCTGGGACGAAGATGTATTATTAATTATTGGTTCCACTGTTCCATTATTTGACGTTGTATTACATCTGATATTTGATGAAGCTCCAGGGTGTTCTGTGGACTTTAGGGACTGTAATGATTGAGTGAGATACTTATAGGATTCCCTGGCACGACTTGGGAACCGCAGCGCAATTAAATTATGACCCTTCGATGATTGAAATACTTTCAGATGTATTCCAATTTTTAGTCGTCTTATTCTGATTGTTAGCCCGGGTGGATGTTAATAACTTCATAATACGACATACAAATCCGGACTCTTACTTAAGCTTATACAACACTACGAGAGACAAAAGAAAGAAGAATCGAAACAGCGTTGTTATTATTCGTAATAAATATCGAATAAGGTTCATAATTACAGTCCGAGAATAGGAACGAGGAAAGTTTCGAAAAAGTCTCTATCATACGGTCGAAATCTTCCGGTTTTTATAGATTGCCAGTTTTTCAGAATCTGTCAAAACCATATTTAAACCTTCCGGTTATTTGGAAGAGATGGTGCCGTGACATGAGACGCGAACGTACATAATTATTGACATTTTTTTTTTGTTTTTCGATGGATAAAATCTATCTCGCGCTTTTGACCTTTTACGGTCAGTTTTTGCGCATGTTAGAATTTTTCACTACGCTACACCATAGCCATTTCAATCGCTGAACCGCTACCAAAATCACATTAGCCCCAGTTCTTCTGGTATCCACTGCGTGCGAAGCGTTTGCGTGTGCCCTCTCTTGCTAACTTAATCGTTTTCACCTGACACGGTAATCTATCCAGGGCCCGAAAATGTAATTTAAAGTGCCCTTTTTATTTCCTGACCCCACCGCCCTCGGAATCGGCAGTAGGCGGCGTTTATGAATTTTTAATCGAAATATACTATTATCCTCTTTTCTGTTTCTATTAAAGAAAAATTAATATTTATAAAAAGCGTTTCAATTTTTATTACTTTTTGGGGGCGGGGGTGGGGGGGTTCAACTACGGACTAATTAATCCGGCCCTAGTGAAGTTTTTGAAATTTCCAATATGCAGCAGCGGGATACGCTACCCGAACGAACGAAACACAATAAACAAAGTACGTTACATGGTGCTTGGCCCGTTTCATTTCTTCAGAATTTTGTGCTTTTCATAAATTTCGGGATCCGTTTTTGTTTTAAAACTGCTTAACCAAAGATGGTCTTTTCGACGGATGTATTTTTAGGAGAAAGAATGTTAAACAAATGCTTCCATCGCGGCCGGTTAATTTGAAGATTTAAATTACTGGCCGGATGTTAGAATTACCGAGCGCATTTTTATCCGCTCAGCCTTTTTAAAGTTTTTCTCAGTCGAAAATTTTCCGAAAAAGAAAAAAAAGGTATCGGAAAAAAATGGACGGTCGATCTGATTCGTAATGAGCGGTTGGTGTTGGCCCATTGTCGTCGTCTACGCGTACTTTTTGGTGAACGAATTACTTTCCGACGATGAAATACAGCCGACAGCAGGCAATAATGATAATCATAATCGTAATATTGGTAAAAATAACGGTACTGATAGCGCTGGTAATGATATTGTCGGAGATGTTTTTGTGAAATCGAAACTTAACGCCGGGGACAGCGTCGAAGATGAGGAAAAAAACCTCAACTTGACAAGTTGGCAATATGACCTGATTGTGTTCTACGATTTGTATCGCGTGGTTGCGCTAGTAATTCCGTTTACGCTGCTCGTCTTGTCCATATATTGCTCTACCTACGTAGTTTTAATTTTGTGCTACACGAAATTTGTCATGTCTAAAGAGCAGTCAGATCAGTACGAAGGGTAACCAAAGGAAGTGTAATATTTTTTAAAAAATAAATAAAAGCTTTAAAAAATTTTTTAAAAAAGAAGTTTTAAAAACGTTTAAAAAAAAATTAAAAAAAAATCAAAAAAAAGTTTTACAAAAAACATTATGTACATTATATATATATATGTGTATGTATATATATGTGTATGTGTGTGTGTATGTATATAGGGGTGTGTATTTATTTATAGCCGTTCGATATTTTATTTTTTGATCAAATTTCTTTAATATGAAATCATGTTTTTATCGCGATTAATCGAGGAATTAAGGAATCAAAGTATCGCATTATTTCGACTATTTCGACGTTTGTGATAATGAAATATTATCGCTGTCTTAAAAGCTAAATATGAAAAAACTCATTAAAAATTACTACGCGCATATATTGCGACGACTAAATAATTATCATCTGGCTTTCGGAGCAGATTTCTTCGTTTTCAATTTTTTTGTTTGCAGAGTTTACGAAAATGTTGTTTAACAGAGAAAAAAAAAAACGATAAAAAAAAGCATGCACTATGATGCGCGAATCCGGAATTTTTGAAAGAGGCTTAAATGATCATGCAAAGTTGTAACGAAAAGATGGTATCGAAAAAGTTTCCAAATTGCACGTTTTTCTCTATCGGTCAGAATTAAATTTTTCTAGGGCCATTTTGAACAATTTGATTTATGTTGAAGTTTGAACTCTCTTTTTCGTAATTTTTTTTTTCTTCTAATCACCCTGAAAAAATATAATTTTGAATTATGAGCGTAATTAACGTTATTGGCGGGGAGGAATTATTCTTTCCGAGTGATTCAAACGGAAGAGCGTTTAAAAATATTATTATTCGTCTTTTTGTTTCTATCGGCGCTTATTGGCATAAAAGCTTTGATTGTTTTAAATTCGTTTTCCTCGAATTAACTTTTATACAGTATGGCACTGTCTGCGTACGATATTATTACCGTTATAAACGTAAATGGTAGACTATTTAAGTGTATTCAGCGTTTCTCATAGAAGTGTACAAAGTTCCGAAAATCTTAAATGTGAGAAATGATAATTTCGATAGGGACCAGAGTGTAAAAATTCGTAGAAAAATAAACAGAAGATGCATAAAGAGAATCTTGCTAGCCCATATCTGGTTTTCAGTTGACTAAGAACGGATTCAAAATTTCGAATAGGACCTAAACGTGGCTCTGAATTATTCAGAGGTTTCTTCAAAGTAACAGAGTGTTCTAAATAATATACGTTGTGCACAATCACAGCCGATTTAGGATTTTTGCCGGAAGCGCTTCACCAGGAAATTCAAGAAGAACTTTAGAGAGCTTACTGCAGAGTAATTGGAATTTCGACAGATCCGATTTGAAAGCGATCGGCAAAAACTCTGACAATCTAAAAATAAATAATAAAACGTCCGTTTTTTTTTTTTTACTTTTTTTTAAAGCTATATAAAACATATTAAGCGTATTTAATTCCGAAAAAACAGAATTTTTTGTTTCTCTTTGGCCCGTTCAGAAGAAAATTTATCAAGTTTTTGAACGGAAAAACCTACGTTTAACTGAAAAACGATTAATTTACTTTTTCTAGTTCATTGAAATTATACACCGCCTAACATAGTAGTTTTATATACTTTTCGGTGCACAGGAATTTGCGATTTATGAACTTTAATAAACCAAAATTAAATTCTTTCACCTCGAATATGGAAGTATTAATTTATAAAGAAGTGTAGCTGTCTTCGAATCTAGAATTCCCCCGTTTTTCTTTTACTTTTTCTTCCTTTAATAAAAAATTTTTAACACTTTTTCACTGCTCAATATTCTTTTTAGACCGCGATAAAATGCAATGAAAAACAGAAGGTACAGAATGAAAATTAAGGGGGAATCTGCGCGAAATTATAAAAAGTATTCATTATGCTAGAAAACGTCGTGAATAAAAATAATAAAATTAAAAGAAATACGATAATTAATAAATTAATAAATATGACAAAGCTAAATTCCGAAGATTCCATAATAATACTATTAATCTTTTTGTTTTGATTATTAGGTTTTATGATATTAATTTGTTAATTACCGACAAAAAATTTAATAATTAAATACGATTAAGCGGTTGGATTGTTTTTGTAGTATATGTAAAAAAAAGAACGATTAATTCGAGAAACATCGGTCAACAAAAGAGGCTGTAATCGCATCGTAAAAGGCAAAAGAAAAAAAAAGAAAACCCAGAAATGTTAATATACCTTCGATGGAAGTGATCAATGTGAAATGCATGCCACACAAAGTCCCCATGTAAAGCCATGAAACTTGTACTAAAGACGTAAGGCTTCGAGGATTTTGTAAAGTTGCAGATTTGCCAGATTAGTCAGGTACCCTAAAATAAAAGAAGACTTTTCAGTGTCTCCCAGCTGTTAACTTCAAAAGAAGCATTTATTTAAATAACATTTACAATAAAAAATATATAATAATTAGCGTGTAGCTTTTCGCGCAATTGAAGCAAAAGTTCTTATAATGTCGTACGATTAAACGGAAAATGGGGAAGATCGTTACAATTCGATATCGTTAAATATATTGATAATATTCCTACATATATATATATATATATATATATATATATATCAATTACAACGTATTTCTTAGGCTACCTCCCATTAGAAAAAATGTCCCAATTTTATGTAACGAGAAATGTCGCTATTTAATGTAACGTTTGTTATATTTTATAGGATTTTTGTGATTGTTATTTTAAAAATGTCACAATTTTATGTAACGAAAAAATGTCTTAATTTTATAAATGAGAGTTAAATGTTAGGATAGGATTTTTGTGATTAAGTTATTTTTTTTTGTGTTGATGCCAGTAAGAATTACGTTGTAAATTTTGATCATTTTATACAAAGTATAGAAAAGAAAGAGACAGAAATGAAAGCAAGAGGGGTCAAGGGGCACAGCCCCTTTCGAGGTCAAAATGGCTGAGTTTATATAATACATATATATATATATAAGGGTGTTTGTTTGGATACCTCCAGAGTTTTGCCATTTCCACGGGCAACTGAGATGTTGCACTATCCCCAATGCAAGATCAAATGCGGAGGATTTTTAAAGAGTGACTCTTCGATTTTCTTTGCCATTTTACTTCTATTGTTTGCTCGAGCTCAGTGAGTGGTAGCTGAAGATACGGAATTTTTGAAACATCGTAGTTAACTTTGCAATGAAGTATTCGATTGTTTAACAGAGAACTATTCTCGATAAGCAGACGTGAGTGTCCGATCAAGAAGTCTTAATCTCGTTGCTGGAGGCGAAAATTCGGCCCCTTCGTCACTAGTTGCTGATGGTGATGGAGACGAGTTATCCAATATAAAAAAACTGTTTTATTGATTCCATCGATAGCTTTGTAATAATGCTCATTCTTATATGAATCTCTTTCGTCTTCTTTCGTACACTTAGTTCTTATTTCCGAGGCGAGAACCTTTTCTACTCCACTTATTGACCAACTCATGCGACATTTTCTTTGTGACCTAAGAAATTCTTTATCTTCTTGCGATACGCTACTCACGTTTATCTTTTTCCCGGAAATTTCAAATAACTCGACGAGTTCAAAATCTGCAGCCTCATATTTGCTTTATCGGTGTTTTTCGATTTTTCTTTATCCAGATTTAGGTATTCTTTATATTCCCTCTTAATAGAGATATTTGCTTTCCTCCACACTTGCTGTAGTTTAGTACCGGTAGATTTAGCATAATCCGAAAGTATTTCATTTCCTTGTGTTGGTAAATAAACTCTAAAAGTACTTTTTCTCCATTAAAGGGAGCCCCGAGCTCCTAAAAAAGCTTCGTCAGGCACCTTTTCTAGCAGCCAAATTTCTCTTTTGATTCTTCCCATTTTAAAGTTCAATTACCTACAACGGAAATAAAAGACGGGAAATAATACAATACATAATTTCATTTATGTTAAAAATTATGAAAACATTAAATATTACGAAAATATTAAACGCTATAGAAAATTAAACAATATTATAATTTAAAAATAAATTAGCCGGCTTACGGTAGAGTTAAAAAAGCGTAAAATTCCACTTTGCAGTTTTCCCGATAATTTTTTATAGACAAAAGTAACCCCTGTCCCGGTGATTTTGTTCTTATAAGCAGTTTAGTGAGTTGTGATAGGAATCGCGGATGATCATTTCCGCCGAGTTCGTGTTTCTTCATATAAATTTGCTCGTTTAATTACTGTACGTGTATGTGAATATTATTACTCCACTCTTGTAGTCGCGCGAAGCCAGATCGTTCTCGTATATTCATGTCTCTCACTTAATACGTTTCCGCTAATGCGATATTTACTCGCACAATCTTTCTATTATCTCTAGGCGCATACGAACACACTTTGGTAACAATGAAAGTAACGTTCCATTAAATCATCACATTACCGTTTGGTAGAACATTCAAAAACACACTTAATATGCTTAAATATTAAAAAAAAAACCCAATAAAAACGGCATATTCCGGAGAAACTAAATTTAAATTTAAAGTTACTTATGTTTAAATTTAAAAGTTTTTTTTTTATTATTAATTCAGAGTTATTTCTGAAGCTGTTCAATTTTAAATTACACATAAATAAAAAAAGCGTGTATATGTTTGTCGCAAAATTAATAATTTTCGAAATGCGGACGTGGCGATTATTTTTGAGGATAGCGCGATCGACGAAGTAGTCACATAGGGGACCAATTTTAAAAAACGACTAAAGTCTTGAGTGTATTATACAACGTTAAGAAAGCGGAGAACGAGAAAAAGCAGGAACAAACGATAAAAGATTTTCCAGTACGGACTGACATCGGAGCAAATAGCGAGCGACAATAAACCGAAATTATAGCGGAAACTTTACTGTTTACATGAATTGGATGTATAAAGTAAATTTTATTTAATAATTTAATAAATATCCGCTTTCGCGTTTAACGAATCATCAAAACTAAACGGAAATAATGTTTGATGCTTTTGGGATCCAGGGCCCGGTAAAGGTAAAAAGGCTGTTTATGTGATGCGACGACCGTACGTTGAGTCTTAATTCATTTAATAGTAATAATAAAAATAAGACCAGTTTTATTTTTTTTACCGACTTCGAAAAGGAGAAGGTTACGTTACACTTTCATTGCGTGTTTCTCCGCGCGAAAATGATTCTTGGTTCATTCGAAGGCCGATCAGCGATGGTACATACGAGTATACTGTCGAATGACGCGGAGTTACACTTGGTAGTCATCAATAAAAGAATCGTGTCGAATAGTCTCACTGGTTGACTGAAACTTGCCAAAGTGGATAATCTGTATCTTGTCTGCGGCATAGTCCTGCCGGATATTCGACGATACGCAGCTACTGGCGCAGAAAGAACAGAACTAAAGACAGATTACGGGCACCCTCTGATCGGTCAGAAGGCTGGCATACCACGTCTTAAATCCGAAAGAAGCTTCCTACACTGCTCAAAAGGACCGGATGAGCCACCACAAGAAGCCACGAACAGAGACGGACGGAAAAAGCTGGAAACGAAAGTATGTCGGCAGAAGAACTGAATAGCTAGAAAACTTCGATCTGGTTGCACCAGAACCGCAGTGAACTTACTGAAATAGGGTCTGGGCAAGAATGACAAATATAAATGCGGGGAACGGCAGTACCGCGGACACTTGTTTCAGTGTAACATGGTGCCTTCAGGCATTACAGAGAGAGAGACACCTACGGAGTAGGGAGCTAACTGACGAAGCCATAATAAAAATGGTTGATGCATAGACTGAAATCTACTTCATATCAGTTCATTTTATTTTATTTTATACATATTAGTTCACAAGCAATAGTAATAATAATAATAATAAATAAAAAAATAAGTTGGAAAAGAATCTGATTTTTAAGAAGACGAAAAATTTAAAGTTTTACCAATGTTAATTACACGGATGAGGACCGTAGAAAATGGAGAGGAAAATGCCACCAAGCGGACCCCGCACCGGGAAATCGTTAGGAAAGAAGAAGAAGAATTACACGGATGATAATAAAAATGTAGATTCGAATAAAGAAAATAATTGAAGTCGCCATAGCGCAAATTAAAAATATACAGAAATAGCACATTTTTACATGACTGCGCGCAGGTTCTGTCCAGCGATTCGAATGAGAATCCCTTTATTTATTAGAAATTTTACTAACCAGCAGCGGTCCGATATGAGTATACCGGTTAGTATCGATGATTAATTACTTGGCAGTTATTTTAAAATGAACGTTACTAATAACAGTCTCTTTAGATATATAATATACTTTGCTAAATATAACCAAGCAAAATCAGCCGAAAAGAATGTGAACAGTATATATTGTTAAACCAATTGCTCTTTATAGGGGTACCGAAAGTAGCATTATTTTAGATATCACTCGAAAATATTTGCACTAAAAATTGAATTATAAAATAGACTTTTTTTCAATATAAAAAAAAAAAGTAATCCAATAATTGAAGGTTTACTTACTACTGTAACATTTTAATAAAAATGCACTGGAAAGTAATAATTTTTAGGTGAAAAATAATATATTTTAAAGAAATATACCTTTAGAAAAGATATTATTTCTCAAACAAAATTAATACTTATTAGAGCAAAAATGAAAAAAAAAAAACACATTAAACGTTTGTTCGATGTTTTCAATACTTTTAGCTTATAGAAAATGAGCGATTGTGTTGCTTTACTTATTTAATGTATATGTAGTTTCTAATTATTGTGATTTGTGATTTTCGTGCCGGTTACAAAAAGTTAATGTCAAGGTATCTCCTTAAGGTATATTAATTTAATTTTACCTGAAAAATGATTACTTTTTAGCGCGTTTTTATTAAGTTGTTGGAGTAAATCTTCAACTATCTTTAATATTTTTTTTAAATTTTTTACAATTATTCGAAACGGACAAAAACAGAAATCATATAATAAATTTCGTGTATATAAAATGACGCGTAAAAATGCGTTCATAATTAATATTTATATACAAGTTCTTTTAGTGATTTTTCTTTTGCCGATTTTTTAAATGCACAACCGAGTGTCTCTATATGACTGCTACATGCAATCGTCAATTCTCAATCTTCCTTTATTCACTTTGTGCCCTAATTATTTTTTAGTTATTTATTCTAGATGCGCTAACGAAGGGCGCTGGCCCGAAGCTAAATCATATTTTCATCCGATTATAGAGAATTTTTTTTTTCTTTTTTTCTATTTATTTATTTTTACGAGTAGCGCAAGCTTAATTAAATAGTTAAATAATTCCTAAATATAAAGTCTATAGTAAAAACTAAAAAGAGAAAACATGTGTGGGATCCAATAACCAAAGCCTCTCTGAGTAAAAAATAGTAGCTCTTATAATGCAAGGTCTTGCGGCTTAAAACGCTCTAAGCGACACGTATATCTTCGCTAGTGTCCAGAAGTTTTCAACGTTGACGTGTTGGTAAAGTCTCTTCTAGTGGACAACTGAAAAGCCTTTAATCACTTCATTGATCATTTCCACTCCAAGGTCTCGGTGAATGTCATCATTACGAGAGTAATCAACTATAGCTCGGAGGATGACACTTTGTTGCGCCTGTACCTTGTTACGATTGGACTTTTTCGTGCATCCCCACAGTACAATATGTCCAAATGGGTTTAATTATCTGTGCAGGTAGAGAAAGCGTTTACACATCTAGTGTGGAGTTCCGTCCTAGAAGCCAATGTAATTCAGAAATTTTTTTCTTAATGTGCTTACACTTCATCATTACGTGGAGCTTCCATGAAAGTCGAGAATTGAGATGCGTGCCAAGATATTTAGCCGAATCGTATTATAGGCAGAGTGACAAGGCGTTGAGATTTAGTGTTTAATTCGCCAGCGTAGAGCCCACGCAGTAACTCTGTTTAGAGCGCATTGTTGCAGGTTAAAGTTCGCCTCTGCTTGATTATCACCTACCGAAAGGATAGTTGTGTCGTCAGCGAATGTTGCTGTAGTAGTTCGGTCATCGAATGATAGGTCTTTCGTATAGAGTAGGTACAAGAAAGGTCCAAGAACACTTCCTTCTGCGGAACTCTCACCTGTATCGCATAAAACGACGATTTAGCATCTCCATGTGCTACTCGAAACTGTCTTCCCGAAAGCTACGATGCAAGTAGGCGACAAAAGTTACCCGGCAAGAGGTTGTTACTCATTTCTGAGAAGTTACATGCCACACTTTGTTAAATGCTTGCACTACAACATCGAAGAAAGCCGCTGAGTAGAATTTCTTTTCAATTATTTTTGATGATCCGGTAATGGTTTTGAGCGCTTTAGTAAGAGATTCTCATAAAGTTTAGACATCGATGTTAGCAGCGATATTGCACGATGAGATACCAGCATGATAACTTCGGCCACTCTAAGGCAGCAGGAACATGCTCAAGTTTTAGACTGCCGTTGAGTATATATTCTATTAAAACTCGAGGTGATGTCAATTCCTGGAGCTCTTTTAGAGTTTAAAAGTTTTCAAATTTCTTAAGCTGTCTCTGATGGAAAAAACGCTAGATAATATTATCCTTTTGATGGCAGACTGCAGGTATTATACATATCTTGTGACGAAAGATTTTGAATGGGTGTCGTGCGAACATTTCAGCTTTATCAGAGTCATGCCTATACATCATTTTCGACTAGGATCAGTGAGAGAAAGTGGAGGGAAAACCAGGATAATTACCGATGCGGATGAAAAGGAAAGGACTCAGGGGTGTGTAAGAAGACCCGGAGCTAGAAACTGACGGTAAGGGAGAATACGTTCAACTAAGAATTACATCATCAATAGTATGCGCCTCTACCAGCGGCAAACAAAAAAACAAAAAAACAACAAAAAACATGTTCTTGGCGATACTTTTTTCAATTGTTTTTAAAGCCACCACTCTGCACAGAAGAGTAGACAAATCATTGTCAATCGTGTACAAGACCAACATAATCGTACGATGTTCATTGCATTTTTAACCGAATATGGCCGCTAATTTTGCTTCTCTGTTAACAGAATGCCGGTTTGATAGTGGTCATCCTGTTGATATCGTCGGCTTCAGCGGAAAACACGTATGGCCAATACAGCACCGCTGCCCCGACAGTTCCCCCTACGCCGAATGCATTTAGCACGCCGGTTCCTCCTCTGTTCAAACCGGATGCTGCGAATTTCCGGACGTTTTTACCGCACAGACATCGGAATCCGTTTGAACAATCCGGTCTGTTTCCGTCGCAGCAAACCCCGTACGCGGCTAATCCAGTTCAGTACTCGAACGTAGTACCGGAACAAAATCCGAGACTCCCGCTACTGCAGAGAATGCCGTTTTTGTTGCCACAGGCTTATTCGCCGTTTATTGGCTCCAACCCGTTCGAAGTTAACCGACCGTACTTCACGCCTAGTTACCCGGATCTGTCGGCCGCAGCTCAGTACCCCTACCAGCCGATCAATTACTTCGATCATCCGGCTTACAACGCTAAAGATTGCCCGCCGGGCTCCCAGATAGACGACCTTCGAGTTAACCCCATATTCGCTAGCAAAGCTCCTCCGTACTTGGTCAATCAGCCCTACGGAAAACCGTCTTTATTTCAACCGGCTCCTTATTCGTCATCCTCCGATGGCACCTACCAAAGTTCAAACCGTTACTGATGGCACCTGTGAAGCCGTCCGTGGTACACTTCCAACGGGAATTATTTAAAAATATACTAAATCGTTTTATTTTTTAATTTTATTAAATTTAAATTTACGAATTGTGTTATAATATACAGTTTTTATTAAAATTAATCATTTCATCTTATTTTTATTATAATGCATATATTAATTACAACGTAAATCTTAGGCTACTCCTCATTAGAAAAAATGTCCCAATTTTATGTAATGTTTGTTATACTTTATAGGATTTTTGTGATTATGTTATTATATTCATACGGACCCTAGAATTACGTTGTAAATTTAGATAATTATATACAAAGTATAAAAGAGAAAGAGGCAAAAATGTAAGCATGAGGGGTCAAGGGGCACGTGCGAAGCCAAAATGACTGAGTATATATTCCTACATATATATATATATTAATTACGACGTAATTCTTAGGCCGGCCCCTATTAGGAAAAATGTCTCAAAAAATCTCTCAATTTTATGTAACGAAAAAATGTCCCAAATTTATGTAACGTTTATTATACTTTAACGCTTTAAACTTTTCTACATCTGTTGTTTTCTAATCAAAAGGCACATCACCACGAATAAATATGACAAATTCTTTTCGCTATTGCACAGTTCGTCGTCCCAAATTTAGTTTCCGCAATTCACGTTTATGTTTGGTGGCGATTTCGATTTTTGGAAACATAAGGAATACACTTCTAATTACTGTGCAAGTTGATGAATAAGAAGTTCCACCATAATTTGAAGCATGTAAAAACTATATTGCTAATTTAATAACACCATGGAAACGCAAAAAAAGCATTATTTCTATGTGTTAAAGTACATTAAGTTGTTTCGGTAGTTTAATAAAACTTATGATATAAATTATTGGTTGTATTTTTTTTTTTTTTTATTATATAAAATTGAGACATTTTTGAATTAATGGGGGCCGGCTTAAGAATTACGTTGTAAGTTTTGATCACTTTATACAAAGTATAGAAGAGAAAGAGATAGAAATGTAAGCAAGAGGGGTCAGGGGCACAGCCTCTTACGAGGCCAAAATTACCGAGTTTGTATATATATATATATATATATATATAAAAAGATTGTGCGATCGAGGGACCCCCGTCAGGAACGAAGTTCTTTACGTTGTTTTTTCAACTCTAAACGTGATTTTTTTTTTTTTTTTAATATGTAGATTTCTATTGATGCTATTAGTGTATTTTCGTCACGCCAAAAAACGCTATCCTCTTTCATTCAACTCTCTCTCTCTCTCTCTCTAATTTGTATATTTTATTTTTTATCACGTTTTCAATGTAAAAATGCAAAGTAAGGATTTAAATCAAAAAATTTCATTTATTAAATTAAATATAAAATAATGAATTATAAATTATATTAAAAAATATATAAATCCCGTATGAATTAAAACAAAAACAAAAAATAAGTTTAAATAAAATTTACACGTGTTTAAAACTAAGTTTATACAGCTGACCGCGCACAATGTTGCTGTTCGAATCTCGATACTCGCACACACACACATACAAACGTGTATAATAGAAAGAGACAGAGAGAAAGAGAAAGAGAGGGAAGGTCGCCTGGAGGAGGCATAACGTTTTTTCCGTACGTGACGATTTCTGCCAGTTAGCTCCTACCACAAGCCGCGTTAAGGAACTTCGTTCCAATAACAGAAAAATGTAACTATTTTACGGTGTATGCAGTGATTTCTCAAATGGGGGGTTAATTAGTTAGGAGTTCCGTTTCTCGATTAAAAAGTAGACAAAGGTATGCGTTATTGTATGCGTATTTTTGCACAATTTTTCGTTAAGAGGCGTAGACGGATTTTTTTTTCTGAACGCGTCAACTATAGACATTAATCCAGCGGAAGTGAAATTTTCAGGAGTGTCAATGTGGACAGTGGGACATCATACATGAACGGAGCCCCACTGGCTAACAGACTATGCCACGGAACCTGGCTGTGAATCACAATGCTACTTCACCAGTTGCTTTTAAAACCTTCATATCCGGCTGGACATAAGTTGCTTCCAGGTTACGTAGTTCTACTCCGATTGCATTAGCAACATTACTACTAATAAGTTTTAATTAGGTTTCTAGATAATGGTAGTATCATCCGCAGAAAACTGAAATACAAAGACGATGAGCCGAAGTATTTAATGATTTTTATTAAACAGGTAAGTATTAGAAAACACAAATGACAAGAATACAATGTATTTAAAATTAAATTAAATAGCGGATAGTTTTGCATATTTAATCGCAGTATTGTAATAAATTTACCGAGTTTTTTTTTTTAAGTTTTATATTAATACTATATTAAGCCGGGTATTACCAAACAGGAATTTTTAAAAACTGTTTTTCCAGCGAAAAAAAAAGAAATATTTTTTTTAAACAGAATGTTTTTTTTTTAACTAACTGTTTCCACTATGTGATATATAACAGTTTTGTTTTTATTGTTCGTTCGAATTCTACGGGTTTCCACAAAACGGGTAGCTTTTTAAAACATGTTTTCCAATGAAAATTAGTTTAAAATGAGTAGTTTTTTTTTTTTTTTTAAATGAAGTATCGAAAGAAAAAAAATCGAAATGTTGGATCAGTTCTCTTAATAAAGAGAAGGGTTAATTACGGGAGAAAATAATCAGAGCGGATAATCTAACCAAAGCTATTTTATTATTATTCTGATCATTAAAGCTCTACATTCGGTATACGAGTTTGCGCTACCATTTATGAAAACATACTTAATATTTTGATTATGAAATATAATTTTACAGATGTTCGGGAAGTTGGTTACTGGTAAATACAGGAAATGGAATAATTTGAAGAGTCTTTATAATGCCTAAATCAGAGGTCTACAAAAATTAAGCTCAATCACATTTATTCCAAAAACTATATATTTTTCCTTTTTGAGCTCATCAACTGCTGCTTGTTATTTTAATGTTTAAAAGTCTACCAGTGGAATTACAAGTTCTACTAAAACGATATGTTTACCGGTAATTAATATTTTTTCAAAATTTAAAAACAAATAATTTGTATATATATATATGGTGGCTGCAATAATCGACAATAGCTGGATAACACTTTTTCCGTCTCACAGTAGAATCTTCAAGATACACTTTTATACCTAGCAGTTATCGCTATTTGTAAAATATCCTTTACCTTTCTGTTCAACACACTCACTCTGCCAGTGTAACCTAAAACAATAGAAGAAAAGGAAAAAATGCCGAATATTGAAAACCTATAACCGACTTGCTCCTCTTTCCTTTGCTTATTCTTGTCATATTAACCCATAGCCCCATACACAGTTCTGAAGTAAACCAATGATCAACCCCGGACTTTTTCATTTTTTTTGCATATTCTTCTTTACTTTCTTCTTTTCCTCTCCTATACAGATTAAAAAGTTTTTTATCTTCCAGTCGATTTCTTCATGTCCATTGCGAAAATAGTCTATTAATTCTATTTTTATAGCCAATTTTTGTTTGGTCCCATAGACAAAAGGGGTATATTTCAGATAGATGGTTGATATGTTTCAAATAGATCGTCGATATGTTTCAAATAGATCGTCGATATGTTTCAAATAGATGGTTGATATGTTTCAAAAAGATTGGCGAAAAGGTAAATGGTGATGAAATTATATAAACTCACTAGTAGGTGTCTTTTGTTTTGGGTCACCCTCTTTCGGGCGCGACTCTATCGGGCGCAGCCTCTTTCGGGCGCGGGCGAACTCAGACCTTTTCACAGACCACCTACGATGATTTTCAGATATCATCCGTTAAACGTTATTATCTGTGTCAGTGAGAAACACGAGTTACCAAATACTGCTATCAGAAATTCCGTCCAAAAAATACCGTTCTTCGTTAACGATTTAGTTTTTCCGCGCGTATAGCATGTTATATATGCATAAATATATATATATATATATAATCACAAGACACGTGTTTTACATGATTTTATTTTGTTATTCGCTTTTTTAAAATATGTTCTATTTTTTTTTTTTGAAATAACGACTTCAGCGTGAAATACTGATAAACAGACTTTCGCGATGTAAATTTAAGAGTTCTGTTAGCAATAGTGATACCAAACGGACGAAAATTATTAAAATTAATAATCGGTCAAATGCATTATCGGTTTTTTTCGTTTTATTATTTTTTTTCTAACGTATAGTCAGCTGTATTTAAAAAATTACAAACTATCAACTCTACGTCATTTAAAGTGTAACATAACTGGATTGAATTTGCTTCTGATACTTATTCCTTATATTATCTTTCCCTTTTTTATTCGTATCTAGCAAGTTTATTTGAGGATACGTTTATTGAAGTTTTTTCCGTTATTTACGATTTTAATTATATATATTTAATTCCTTGACGAATCAACCCTGGTTTCAAAGAAATATCGAAAAATGACAAACAAAGACGCAAAAAGTTTTAAACATATACACATTTATGTTAATACTGGGCGAGAAATATATATGATATTTCAAATTAAAAATTAAATATCTTTGTTTTGAATTTAATATTATGTAAATGTAAATTATGGTAATCTTTAAATTAACTCACAGAATATTCAGTACATGAAACATCCTGCCCGGCTAACCTCTTTTTTTTTTTTCTTTTAGTTCATTTAGAAAAATTTTCAACCTTAAAACACTGGACTAATATTATTTTCGTAAAAATTTTAATAAAACCAATAAGGAAGAAGCTTTCCTTGTTTTGTCTAATAATGAAGCGAGCGGCTCATAAAAATATTATAATAATTAGAAAAATCGACTCGGCAATACTTGATGCGTGTTTTGTAGGGAAAAAGAAAAAGTAAAGAAGTAAGTTGAGAAACAGAAGCGATTAAGTAATTTTCTACTGTGAAATAGTGTTTAATAAAAATAGGAAAAGAACCGTCAATGGCTACAACCACTTTGTAATTAACATGTTTGTTAGTTACAAAACGCGTTTTAACTGAATTTTTTTTTCTAGAATTTCGTTTTTTTACGAACTTATCACACTAAATTGCAATAATACTTTCTAAATATTTTCAGTTCAGTTGGGTTGGATTAGAGTAACACAAAGCTATAAAAGGATTAATTTGCAGATATTCGTTATTTCAATCATCGTTCTATCAATTTACATTAAATATTTATAATAGTAACTTATTTTACTTCTGTTTCTCATCATATCAGCTTTCTTTACTAAAGGTTTTTTGGTTTTATTTCGAAAAAAAAAAAAAATTCTTTAGTGACGGTAGTGAATAATATGAAAGAAGCTATATTTAGTTCTCTATACCTGCTTATTGGTAATGACTGCAAAACCTAAATGGGAATTACCTTTTTCGACCTCAGTCTTATTCATTTATTTGGGCACGTCAATTAAGGTCCTTTACCCGGTTTGCATTTCGATACTTATGATATGTTGTTGCAAATACTAAATTATCCGTACGCTTGCTTGTTTTCTTTTTGTATTTGCTGAACAGAAAAATCCCGTTGAGGCAAAATGGGATCAAACAATAAATGAGTAATTGTTAAAATGAGCACGATCGTCTATTTGTTTTTATATAGTTATTTCATTAATTTATTCAGAATGATTTGTCCGTTAGCCTTAGTATATTTGTTTTTATTTTTGTTCGATTCCTTTAGGTTGCTTTTTCAGATTTAACCTTATTGGCCTAAAAGTAAAACGTACAAAAAGAAAAAAATGTTTAATATTTATGAAAAAATGAACTTGCTCCTGCGTGCATGTTTTGTAGTAAACGAAAACATAAAATGTCACATGAAGTAGGTATGAAAGACAGAAGAGGATAAATTTTGAACATATTTATGAGAAAAATAATATTCTAGTCCGTCGTTTTTTTTTGTTTCTTTTTTTCACATACGGCTTAAACACAACTGTGCCGATATCAAGCTGAGCCTGTTAAAGAAGCTTACAGCATACTACGCAAATTACAATGTTTGGTCGTTTAGTAATAACTGAAATTTTCAACAACCACAAAAATTAGAACAATATCCTCATTATTCTTCGATAAGGAATCAATCTTTCTTATATGAAATGGATACAGTTTTATTTAATAAATAGGTATTTTCTGTAACACGCATAAACAATATTTAAGTTACCAACAATTTGAAACCTATTACATGTATTGCAATAAAACTGTCGCAAAAAAATTATCGCCCCCTTTCCACAGAAATGATAATTTCTCAAACCATATATATATATACAAGATAAGTGTTCATACAGCTAGTCGAATTAGAAATTATGTTTTTCCTCTTTTACGTTTTCCCAACAAAATAAGAGTTTGCAATTATAATATAATAATAATAGCATTAATTACAAATATAGAAATAAAAGATTTCGAAATCTTACATATAAGTAATAATAATAATACCTATAATACATGCAAACATTAAAGTTAACTAATTACATTATGTGCAACACCACGAGAAGATAATGTTCAAGCTGAAGCTGATTATAATTTGTTGCGACTTTCAACAAACGTTTGTCGCAATCGACATATTTATTTTTTTTACTTCGTTACTTTTATCAATAAGACTATGTTTTCTTTATTTTGTTGATATTATATCACGTTCATAGACGAATGACAGAAACCATTATGTGTCAACATCCTTTGTGGCATTCTTTTTTTTTCGGAACAAGAAAGTAAAAATAACAATAATGGCAAGTTTTACACGCATTCATTGTACATTTTGTTATGTTCTTCTGTTAGGAAAAGTAACCATTTTGTTAGAAATTTAAAACCGAATAGCCAATCGTACGAGTTATGAACAATGCAGGTAAATAAATTTCACCTCTTATGAAGCTATTCAGGATTTGGTAAAATAATCAAACTAAAGCACTACACTTATTTACAGAAAACAGTTTCATTTGTTAATTCTCCGTACTACGGTCATTATTAAGAATAGTCTATTCGAAAAATATTCTAGTAATTCTTCTTTCGCCGAAATAATAACAATTGCTTTACAATAAACCTATAGTCAATTCCAAGAAAAATATACGACTTTTTCCATGACGATTTTATCACTTTTTCTTCTTCTTTTAGTCCTACAGATTCGCATATTGTAAAATATTCGAGATCCTATTCATTACCTCTTTTCAATCACTCGCAGGAAATCCTCCATGGTGAGAACTGAACCGACAAAAAAAAATTGACGCCCGTTTGAGAAACATGAGCAGTTTACAATATATCCATAAAATTATTTTCCGCATATACGTTTTTAGTGTTGTTGTATTTTTTCAGAATACTCACTGGCGATCAATATTTACTTGTTTTCTAAAATAATTACATATAACGGTTATAAAACAAATATATACTTTTAAGAATGTCAAATAGTTGTTTAAAAATCGGAAAATTGTTGTTACTTAATTATGTTAATTTTATTACTAAATGAGCTGCTTTATTGATGTTTTTGCATGGTTTAAAAGTGAATTCTGGTTTATGTAGGTTATATTTCACAGTAATAAGAAAAACAGATTCCAAGTGATTAATCCATGTTACATAACATGCTGGATTAAATATCTAGTTCTAAAATATTTATTTTTCAGGTAACTATATTTTAGAAAACATAAATAAATAAATAAAAAATAAATAAAATATAATTTTATCGCAAATACATCAAAGCAGTTGAGCATAATGTGTCAACCGCCAAGGATTTAATATAATAAATATGAATTACCGTAATTTCAATTTACATAATACTAAATTAAAAACAGGGCCAGTCGATTTGGTTCAAACGAATGGGTTCCGTTAAAAATAAACGAAAAAATAAAAGAATAATTTCTTAAAAGTAATAAACGATTTTTTTTAGTAGTTTTTTATAATCATTAAAGTTAATTTAATTTTAATTTTTTGTCAATATAAAAATTTATTATAAAGCGCATAGATTTCCTTTGAAAGCAGAAAATCTGTCACAGAGGGAAATTATTCCTATGATCTGCTAATTCTTTCTGAAATTTTGTATTGAAATAACCCGCTAAACAAATACATAATGAGCACTTGAAGTCTTTATAACCGAAAATAATTCTTTTTGGGATATACGAACGCAAAAGAAGCATTGAAAACAGCTGGTTTATTTTCTAAACAAATTAATTACTAATTTCACGGGTGTTTTTTTGATTCATTACACCTTAAATATGACAATTATAGAAGAAAAAAAAATTAAAAACTCACTAAGGCTAAACTAGGTTTACTTGGAAAAAGAAGAACGAAGTCGAAATGTAACGAGGCGAATCGTGCTGCGGCCGAAACGATGCGACACTCCCCAGGTAGGTATAAAAAGATTATAAAAAAATGTGATTACTCCTACACCCGAACGTAAACAAGTATGCTCGGCTGTTTTTTTAGATGTAGCCCAAGCCTTTGATAAGGTTTGGCATGAAGGTTTAAAATATAAGTTAAAAACTATGCTACCTATGTCATATGCAGATATACTAACTTCGTACCTTTCGGATAGGTATTTTAGAATAAAGAAAAACAATGTTTACTCGGACTTGAAAGCAATACTAGCTGGAGTCCCTCAAGGGAGTGTTTTGGGACCGACGCTTTATGTCCTCTATACGTGCGATTTACCTAAATTGGAAAATAACACTGTAGCAACTTTCGCTGATGACACAGCAATTTTGACAGTAGCAGAGGACAATGTATTGTCTACAAGGAAGTTGCAAACTGCATTGGATACAATATATGATTGGACTAAAAAGTGGAACATTAAACTAAATGAAACTAAATCCGTACATGTGGACTTTACTAATAAACGTACTACATATGCTCCAATACATATTAATAATAATGTTATACCGCACGCAAATACAGCTAAGTATCTAGGTATGACACTAGATGCCAAACTTCGGTGGAAAGCACATGTAAAAAAGAAGAGAGAAGAGTTAGAAATACGATATAGAAAACTTTATTGGATGATCGGTAAACACTCTCCGCTATCGACACATAATAAAATGTTGTTATATAATCAAATGTTGAAGCCTGTTTGGACCTATGGCATACAGCTATGGGGTTGTAGCAAACAAAACAGTAGAAGTATTATACAGCGCTTTCAAAACAAAGTTTTAAGGAACATGGTGAACGCACCATATTACGTAAAAAATGTTCATATCCATAAAGATCTGCAGGCGGAGTATGTTAATCAAGTAATTAAAAAATTTGCGAAATGTCATCAGATGAGACTTGTAAATCATGTAAATACTGAAGCGCGCCAGCTCTTGAACACAGCGGATTTGGAGAGAAGACTCAAGAGAACAAAACCGCATGAACTCGTATCAGATTAGTATTTGAAATTCGTAGATATATCATTTATTATTTAATTAAAGTGTCTATACCAAGATTCCATTGGGCTATTTTGGTATTATTATTAGTTACTTATATATTGTTTTGTTAAAGAAAAATTGTTTATTAGTCTATTTAGACTAGATTGCAATAAAATAAGAGAGAAAAAAAAAAAAAAACTCCTACACCCGGTATAAACATGAAAACTATCCGCCAAGGTACGCCAGTTTATTAATTAATAAATATTCTAAAAACTCTCAATTATTATATGTATAAAAACTTTCACTGACTGTTTTTACTCGGACTTGGGATGTTAATGTTCACCACACTAAGGTTAATCAATCATTATATAATTACTAAGTCATTAATATTTTTAAGTTAATTCTAAAAACAGGGAATATGTCAATTTATATACCTATTCTTGCTTGTACGCAATTTCAGGTAAATACGAAAAGATTATAAAAATCGTGATTTTAATTCGTCATTTAATTTGATGAGTCCATGCTATTCAGTAGGAGTGTTATTCTGGGTTGATTAAATCATTTTGCAATGTAGATGCATCTCATATATTTACAGTTTGCCACTTCAGTCACGTGTTTATAAATATTAGCGTTCCTCCAATGGTCTAAATTCGACCATAATTATCATTAAAAATTATAGAAAAATACATATGAATTTGTATATTTCCAAAATTTTTTTCCCACTTTCATACATTCATTCATTATATATTTGAGAACATGTACTTTTATATGAACTTTCAATACAAAAATTAAATGACACCTTAAGATTTAGTGCAATGTAAAAAAACCAATAACGATGATTATTAAGAAAAATTAAAACATTTCAATAAGAACAGATTTACTGGCTGCAGTGATTTCCTTTTTCACTTTTTGCATTACTTTTTTATTTAAATACGAAACAAAAAGTACAACTGTTTCCGAAAATTTTGTGTACTGATAACTCTAAAGATCATCAATAGTTACTAAACAGAAAAGAAAAAGCAAGAAAATCGGTTAATAAACAGTGGAGAAAAAGGTACTGAACTGTTTTGTCTTTGTCTATTTATATACAGAAGAAGATTATGCATTTTTTTTTTAAATAGAATTTCCCGCAGTGCATTTATCGGGAAATTGAAACAAATTCAAGGTTTGAAAACTTCCTCCTTATTGGCTTTATTAAAATTTTTACGAAAATAATATTAGTCCAGTGTTTTGAAGATTGAAAATTTTTCTAAACGAACTAAAAGAAATGTTTCATGTACTGAACATTCTGTGAGTTAATTTGAAGATTACCATAATTTACATTTACATAATATTAAATTCAAAACAAAGATATTTAATTTTTAATTTGAAATATCATATATATTTCTCGCCTAGTATTAGCATAAATGTGTTTACGTTTAAAACTTTTTGCGTCTTTGTTTGTCATTTTCGATATTTCTTTGAAACCAGGGTTGATTCGTCAAGGAATTAAATATATATAATTAAAATCGTAAATAACGGAAAAAACTTCAATAAACGTATCCTCAAATAAACTTGCTAGATACGAATAAAAAAGGGAAAGATAATATAAGGAATAAGTATCAGAAGCAAATTCAATCCAGTTATGTTACACTTTAAATGACGTAGAGTTGATAGTTTGTAATTTTTTAAATACAGCTGACTATACGTTAGAAAAAAAATAATAAAACGAAAAAAACCGATAATGCATTTGACCGATTATTAATTTTAATAATTTTCGTCCGTTTGGTATCACTATTGCTAACAGAACTCTTAAATTTACATCGCGAAAGTCTGTTTATCAGTATTTCACGCTGAAGTCGTTATTTCAAAAAAAAAAAATAGAACATATTTTAAAAAAGCGAATAACAAAATAAAATCATGTAAAACACGTGTCTTGTGATTATATATATATATATATATATTTATGCATATATAACATGCTATACGCGCGGTATTTTTTGGACGAAATTTCTGATAGCAGTATTCGGTAACTCGTGTTTCTCACTAACACAGATAATAGTTTTCATTTAATTATTTTCATCTACCGCCAATGAAAATGTTTATGTCGGCAGTTACTTGAGCGCGACACTCCATTCTGCGACGGAATATCTAAAATGAATATATTAGAAATAGTTTTACTCTGTGCGATACAATTCCGTTGAGTTTCCGTGCAGGTCTTAATGCCCTTTCTGCATAATTCTCCTCTGGCAACTTACTGGAAAAATTGAGGTTACGATGTA
This sequence comes from Icerya purchasi, assembly GCA_039619475.1. Classification (NCBI taxonomy): domain Eukaryota; kingdom Metazoa; phylum Arthropoda; class Insecta; order Hemiptera; family Monophlebidae; genus Icerya; species Icerya purchasi. The sequence goes on along the minus strand of CM077116.1, from coordinate 170,978,543 downwards.
AAGTTTAGTGGAGAAAGATAGAGCAAAAACTGTGATCAAATTATGCTAGTTAATGAACTATGCGGAAAAGAATCGGGAGGGACGAATCAGAAAGTTGCTGTTACGATTTCTGTATATCTGGGGAATCGAATGATTCGAAATTCGAAGGTTTTAATCGGAACCATGGAAGATGTACGAAACCGCCGAAAGCGATAAAAACGATGATACAGAAAGACGCGCAAGGCGTATACCGAAAGAGAACATGTAAGGGAATCTTGAAGGGAATGATAGTAAAAGAGTACGAGAACTTCGCAGTGGCACGCGCAGAGCAAGATGAAAAAAACATCGGCGATATCGTTTCAAGCATACTTTTATTTTTCCCATCGCTTTGCGTTACACGGGGTCATTGGTAATGCAGATTCTGTGCTTAAGAATACTATCGATGTGCGGTGACATTCTAAACTGTTTACCGTTAACTTCGAACATTTTTTCAACCGCTTAAATCTTATCAGCCGAAAAACGGTATCAGCAGATTGCTCCTATCGTCTTACGCGGATATAATGCTCGTAAAAGAGCAATAAAAAAAACTTACCCCAGAAAAAAACAAAAACCGAACAATTCGGCTCGAAGTTTTAAACGAGGTGGTTGAAAGAAACACGTTTTGCAAAAAAATTAATTGCTAGCGACTTATCCGGGGCCAGTGGCAAGGTGTAATATTTTTCACTAGCACAAAACCGACTTGTAAGCGAGAAAATTACGATTGTTAATTATTTTTAACCCTTATTAAAAAGGTGTCAACTTTTTTACAAACGAACATTCCATCCAATTTAAAATTTGATCAAAACGAGAACGGTAAAAGATGTATACAGTTATTATTCGAGTAACGTTATAATTCCAAAGTTTTCTATCTTGTTTCCTTCACTTCTGAGTGCTTTAAATCAAAAAGTTTACGAGTTTTATTATGCGAAATTTGTGAATTCTATGAATTTCAGCGCCACCTTTTATCTCGCCGAGAAATAATAAAGAAAACAATACCGAAAATAGCTTAACTCATCAAAAAGAATCACTTAGGGGCATATATATATATATATATATGGCTTTGTACCACCGTTTTCTCACCCCTCCCCCCTCTGGAATTGGTACGAATTTCATCTAAAAGTTCGAATCTGGATTTTAGGTGTGAAGGGCAACGTGATGTGACCAGCGCGCATTTTGAAACGTGAAGAATGAACCTATGCCCCCCGCCCTTGTGGAAATCGGCTAGATTGGCGACGACTACTGATGATCGGACGCGTTGGATAATTAACGCCTACATTGACACTTTTGCCGGCATGCAACTAGTATAGCTCTAGCAATTAAGATTCACTCCGCTGCACTTTCAGTATATACATATATCGAAACATATCGAAGACAGTCTCGAATAAATGCGCCTAGAGAGCGACCAGAGTAACTATCGACAAGAGAATGAACAACAGCCAGAGATAGATTAGATGATTATTTATTGGGAAATTGTCATCATCCAACACGGAAGAGAAGCCAAAGCGCAGTCGACAAAATGTTTAAAATGGAAAGCTTCGAAAAAAAGTATAATAATAATTCGAGAATACACGGGGTTGACGAAACGCAAATGAAATTCGATAATTGTCGGTCTCAGCTATGACGCGAAGATTGCGCGCTCCGGTTGTTTTTAAATAGACAGTGAAAAATGAAAGAACGAATATAAATGCCGTTACCACACCTAGAGAACGATAATTTAAAATATCTAAATTACAATCCGGCAGCGACTCCGAATGCGAATGTACTCTCGTCGCTGTTATTATTTACACGCATACAGCGGAAAACAAAAACAAACAAACAAAAAAACAGCCGCTTCGAAGCTGACGTCTATCTTAAATTCTAATCAAGTCCTTGAAATATCACGCCGACTTCAAAGCGTGTATCACAGTTTCGAGATTAAACACGTGAATTTCGCAGCGTGAAGCGTGATAGCACTAATAGCGACTATTGTAAAAGACACAATGTTGCAGAGGAGCCACCCCCCCCCCCCTAGAGGTTTTATCACAGACTCGATCGGTCATCACGTCTTCTCGTAGTCGTCAATTGCCGGTTCAGCGAGTGGACGGAAAAGCGCAAAACCCGTAAATATTACGCTATTCCCATTATTATCCCAATACAAATTATAGACGAGAAAGAAAGAAAAAAAAAAAACGTAATCGGTCTGTTGGGGAAAAACTAAATTTCTTCACGGACGCGTAAGTCGCGCCCCTCTCTTTTTGATGGCGTCATGATTCGCGATATTTTTCTTGCCACGGTCCGGTTGAAAGCAGACAAGAATAACGTCATTAAACAATTTCGGCGAATTTCACACCGACAATATTATGATGCGAATGAAACTCGTGGCAGAGGAGGAGCTTTGGTCGAAAGATATTACGCACAAACATTTTCCGCTTCGTTTAAAGTGAAATGGGTGGTAAAAATAAGAGATGCACGCAAAGGCGTGAATACTTCACCGAGCCCACAATGAAACATTTAACAGGGGAGAAAACTCTCCTCATCGTTAAAATACGTTTAGAGCTGTAATTATCGGTATTTATTTATAATGTTTAAAGTGCCGATTTAATAACCATTCCGTAAAAATATACGGATAAACCGATTCATCGGCTCACGCTAATTCGAGAGAACCGGATTAATATACACGAGTATTATTCACGATAATCAAATGTTATACTGCACGTGGTACACTTTTGCTTTGCACGAAGTGAAGATATTTTTAAACGTTTTCGACAATAATCGCCTTACTTTTAAGAAACTTTTTTTTTTTTTCAAACTAATACCGAGTTAATATGATGGAAGCGGATAAAACAATGACTCCGGATGACATCTAGATTATATATAGAAATAGATTAACTAATAAAAACATAGTTGTTTAAAATTCTCCGAGCAGCTCTTTAATAAACTGATAATAAAGTAGATGTTACGCATTAAAAATTGAATAGGAACAACTGACCACGTTTTATGCCACTGGTATAAAACAGACTCACATTTAGGGGTTATTCAGCAATTCCGAGCGTTTTTAACCTCAATCATGTGCACGGAAGGTCCACATTGGTCGTAATTTGCCCTTTTTTTTTAAATCTTGCGAGAAAAAAAAAAAAAAAAACTATTTCGCGCAACGGTCTGGTACCATTTCGCCTAATTCCCAATTCGCCTAATTCCCATTTCGCCTAAATTTAGGGTCGGGTTACTCAGGTAATAAAAAAAAGGTCAGACAAACATACGAATGATTTCGTGTTGGCAACAGCGCGTCATCATTATCGAATTTTAAGCAGACTAAACGCATCATTTTTTTTTCTATTTGATTCCACTGTTAAGGTTTTTTTTTCTTTCCGAAATACAACAAAAAGGTTTATATGAAAATCAGAAGTGAAAAAATACCGCTAAAAATGTTTGATGTAAATATACGCGAAACGACCACTCCGATTAATATTTGCGAGTTATTTTATTGGATGTCCAGTGCTGTATAAATCCCACCCGCCTTATCAGTCAGTATATAAAAGCCTTATTGATATTTAGTGTGACATGAACATTAAGGTTTTCGGTGTTGCAGAAAAAATAATAAAAAAGCTAAATTATAATTAGGCGTAGTTTCGAAGTGGTCGCGTTTATGTAAGAAAAAAGGAATAAAAATCGAATAGAATTAACAATAATAACATGACATCGAATGATTATTACAGCGGTAATTTTATTATTGATTATTAAAATTACAATTATAAGTACATACAAAAAGTAAATGTTAAAATTAAGAAAACATAAATAAAGCTCCATTTAGTTTACCCTGCCTTTTTGCCTTTTCTAGGCTTTTTATCAAAATAACTTCTTCCGGCTCAACGTAGCTCGGTACGCATTTCAAACGCCTATACTGTCAGGAAGTGCTCTATTTCCGCTTCTCGGCCACGCACAACGAAACTAGTTCGCTACCCCTGCGTAGCGGTCAGATCCTTCGATTTTTTAACCGAGAATGCGTCTTTGACAAACAATGCCACGTTTGCCCGCTGCCGAGACCTTCCGAGAAATTGAATGATTATTACCAAAATTTTAATATTTTCAAAGGTCGTAAGAAATGCCAAATCCATCTGAATATGCGGAAAATCACCGCATACTGACTGTTTTACGCTATGAGGTCACAATTTGTTCTGGGTTGAGTGTTATGTGTATCAACGTTCTGAAGGAAACTATTCTTCTATCTTGAATATTTAAATTTTCGCTTGTGAATAAACCAAAAATTTAAAGTCAGGCTAATATAGCAATGGGTATATCATTTATAAAAACAAATCGAGCAGGTAAATAATATATATATATATATATATATCTAATATTTGTATATTGAAATATTTATTGCAAATTACGCTTTAAATGAAATGGTATTCAATTAGATTTTGACAACAGAGAATAAAAAAAATTATCATCCATTAAAAAATTATTTTCGCTTAATTGCTATAAATTTTTATTTTGTACGTCAAAAGTGTATGATAAAATATTTGGTTAATTGAATAGCATCTTTTTATATTCTCTTTCTTTTTCCTTTTTGTAATGTTAAATCGTAATCTTTTGGCAATTTATTGAATGAAGCATTTTAAATAGTAAGATAGAAGGTTTTTTTTCTTTGCCTTTTTTTGGATTTGCCAAAAAAATCTGGCAGATTTAACAGATTATAAAAGAAAAAAGAAAAATATTATAATCTAATTCGATTGGACACTGGGGAAATAGAAGAAACAAGAGTAAGGAGGACAGTGCCCCTTTATTCCAATCTTCTGCGCTTTGGCCTCCCCACTCCTTACAGTGCCAAAGCCATTCTTGCTTTCTCCTCTCTCGATATAGTTCCTTTGGTAGCTTTCTTTATCTCCTCAATTTTTAATCTTTTCTTTATATAATGTACAGTTCTCTGCGTTGGGTAAGTTCTACTGTTGACGTGCCCAAAAAATTGAAAAAAAAAAAAATTTTTTTTACTTTGTCAGAAACTCTAAAAACAACATTTTTTGCGTTTTATTTATTTTTTTCATTCCAATTATTGAAATTACTTGAAAAACATCGTCATTATAATAAACGTGACTAATTTGAAGAGGAATTTTTCAAAGTCCAACAGCAACCATTTAGGCTTCTGGAGAAGTTATTTATACCTTAAAATTCGATTTTAGAAGTATTTTTAACAACACACGCCAAGTTTTACCGTTTCATCTTGTAGAATGGGGAAAAAGATCGTGACTGTATCTTCTAAAATTTTTTTTATACCGTGCGACATATCTAAAAATGTAATAACCCCTTATTACTACCAATCTTTCATTATTTTTTAATCAATTGTCCTTATTTTCACTGCTTTCTGCAACTAAAAATCTATTATTAAAGATTATCAAATATAACAAATATACTCGAGGGATAGATATAAGAATATTTAAAATATACATTTTTTTGATATGGTGCTTTTAAATCTATGCTCATTTATTAATCCCATAAAAGCCATGAACTGACCCCATATAGCAGGGTCTTCACCTTGTTTATTCCTTGCTTACTCCTCTTTTTCTGATGTACACAGAGTTTAATAGTAAATCTAGTAATTTTTCTCGTCCTAATATCCAAATTTTGAAAAATCTCTTGTAATCGTATACGTTACTGTTGGTTATTTATTCAAATCCGAAGCAGTATTTAATTTATAAATTCTTTCGATTTGCAAATTCACTTTTTTTGAATTAAAGAAAAATGAAATTAGGTTCAGGGACTTTTGTTAAAAAAAAAGAAACACGCTTAAAATTCGATAATGATGACGCGCTGTTGCCAACACGAAATCATTCGTATGTTTGTCTGACCTTTTTTTTATTACCTGAGTAACCCGACCCTAAATTTAGGCGAAATGGGAATTCACCCGCGCAACGACCTTCTTTTCCGGCAAAAATGATCAATGACTCTCCATTTATCACCAAACCTCCATCGCTTATTTAGACGGACATCGTAGTGTCCTTTCCCCTGCGAACCTGTAAAAATAAAATTGTCCACAATTACACCCGTCTGTGTTTATTAATTTTTGATAAATTCGTAGTGGCAAGCGATGATTGTCTTGCTGTTGTACCTTCGATCAATGATAACTTTCTAAGGAATCGATCTGAAAAGGTTACACAGTGGCAGATGAATTCGGGCGGCTGTTTCGAATACGTCTCGGCTTAGCATCTATCATTTATTATTTGGCAGTAGATGAAAGTAAATCTGCACAAAATGACTGAATTTAGTTAGAGGATTCTAAATGTTAAAGTAATATTGCACTGTGCACTGTTGAGCGGGAAAAGTATAAAACTTCCAATAAGGTTTTACAATGACTCAAATGCCATATTATACGCGACGTTCGCCGAGAAAATCTGAGGTGCGAAAATATGGGTTTTGAGAAAAACCCGTTTAAAGTTTAAGTAATACTACCGTAACATGCTGCATCGCCTGTATGTAAATTCAATGGAGCAACGTTGTCAAATTTTGGCTCAGTTAAATTAGAATTTGCTCGCTCAAGCGTTGGGTGTTACGAAAATTTTGAAGAAGTTGTTAATCGATCCGGCCGTAAAAAAATCCGTGTTGCCGCAATAGCAAGCAAAATCTAATGGCGAATGTAAAATTTCAAGATTTTTATCCACAATTACCACCAGGTGCAGTGTGTCGTGATTCCCCGTATTTTTGTCGCTCAAATTTTAATTCTATTACATTATTAATTCGATTCTTGTCTTCGTGATAGGTATTGCAAAGTATCATTAGTTCCAGTCTAAAAAAATGAAATTACCTACAAAAAAATTGTCAACTCGGAAGAGGAAAAATTTCACCTACATGTACAGCGAAAGGTGCTACCAGCAAACGATTTATCCCCTTCCCCATCAAACTTAGTGATTTATCATTAGAAAGGAAACGGTACTTGTACGAAAATATTGCTTCTTTATATACCGAATCAAAAAAAAAAACATTTTTTGTCGAATGCAGCGAATGTAACTGTAGAGGGATCTGCAGCAAAGTTAACACGAAAAAGAAAAAAGAAAAATGAAAGTACAATAAAAAAAAAGCAGAAAAAAACCAAAGCTTTAACAAAGAAAAAATCGTGATTTAAAAAAGACCAATTTTCAAGAAAAACCCGAAGCAAATAAAAAAATCATTAAAAAATAACAAAAAAATTAAAAATCAGGGGGGGGATAGTTTTACACTTTTTAAAAATTTTTAATGTTTTATTTCAATTTTCTTCAGATGTTTTAAGACATTAATAAACGTTTGCGAAAAAACTGCATATTGCACCTTATTCTACATACTTACAGGTATCAGAATCCGTGTTTAACTGAAAACTCATATTTTCGCACCGCAGGTGGTCCCTTTTCTCGGCGAATGTCATATATAATATATATATATATATATATATACATATATAAATATATATATATATATACACATATATAAATATATATATATATACATATACATATATATAAACTCGGCCATTTTGGCCTCGCAAGGGGCTGTGCCCCTTGACCACTCTTACTTACATTTCTGTGTCTTTCTCTTCTATACTTTGCATAAAATGATCATAATTTACAACGTAATTCTAAATCGGTCCATATGAATAAAATAACATAATCACGAAACTTTCATTACATAAAATTAAGACATTTTTGCGTTAGATAAAATTGTGACATTTTTCGTTACAAAATCTAATAGTGGTCGGAAGGGGGGGCAATGAGAGTTGCCAGTCGCCCGGGGGGAGGGACAAGATGATTATAGGAAAAATAAAATTTATAAGTTGTAAAGGCTTAATATTTTATTAAACAGGAATGAAATCTTAATTAAAAAAACATTTTCGTGGATTTCTGGTAAATTGTTCACGATTACGCGCCTATGAATATTCATCATGGCTAGTTGATTAAAAAGTTTCAAGGCTCCAGGCGAGCACCTGCCCCCTGCCTCCTGCTGACGACGGCCATGTAAAGTCGGTAAAAATTAAAATATAACAAACGTTACATAAAATTAGGACATTTTTTCGTTACATGAAGTTGGGGCATTTTTTCGTTATATGAAATTGGGACATTTTTTCTAATTGGTGGGGGTAGCCTAAGAATTACGCTGTAATTAATATAAAAAATTAATTGTTATACCAGTCTGTTACCGATTGCAAAAAACAAATGTCCCGAATCAAATTTCAAATGTGTGCATTGTCAAGCTAAGCATGTTCCTAATAGTTGAAATTTTTATAAAAAATTTTAATATCGTAAATTCCCGTAGGCTCTATTACTAATACTCGAAATAATTTAATTAATTAAAAAGATCGATAATAAATGTAATAATGCGCGGCGACAGTAATACTTACATACAATACAAAAGCTCAAGTAACTAGCAACAGATACCATCTAACTGCTGAACTATTCCGTCATTCGCTGGATTTTAAGGAGAGAATTAAGTTATAATAAAAAAATCGCTTTCATCTAGGTGTAGGGGGTAATTAGGACAATACGTTATGTCGACATTCTAGAACAGAATGCAAATTCCGGCAAAGATAAAATTGTAGAGTTTGGTCACTTTCTATCGAATGAAAATATACACATTTCTACGCAGTTTTTGTCGTTCGTCGCGGAGTTATTCATTAAAAATTGTATCACTCACCCATCCCGTACTACTACTACTCTATAATGAAGAAAGTACGGGCTGTTTCTTTGCAATTCGCTTATTACAACATAATAATATTACCTTTCTCGAATGTCGCTCAAGACATTTCGAAATTACCACAACTCCTTTTTGTAAATTTTTAATTGCGGGGCATTTTAACGTCGGTCACAGAGCCTGAAATTGTTATTCCGGTAATTTCGCGGGAAAAATGTTTCATGTGGTTTAAATTTTAAAAAAATTTCAGATACTAACTGCGTACGAACTAACTTTCTATCCGGGAAATAATCACCCTAGCGTACAAATACTTTCACATTAGGCAAATGTATAATACGACAACTGCTAAATTCGTGTCTTTGTCTGTCTCTTTTCAGTTCTAAATCCCATTTTATTCGGATTAGATTTTACCCGCAAAACCGCAAATTTCGGTGACATCTCCGGCAATATTACAAAGCCTCACAGTAATGCTGACCTGGATAAAGGGGTAATTAATTTTACTGATCTTATTATAATAAATACCCCCTCCCCCTCCCCAAAAAAAAACTATCTTTTCTCACATACATCTAATCAAATTTCACGTAATGTCATCCTTTTTACATAAAAACTTTAAAAATGACTTTTCTGCTATCAAATAACTGAACTAGTTAAAAAAAGTAGATCGTTTCGGTAGCGAAATCAAAACATGGAATAGTATTAAACTGTAAAGTCTCCTCTGCAATACAAAATACTCGATAGAACGTGTTTTTCATACATATTTCCATTTAGCAATTCCCGACGTACCGTCTATTCTGATCATGATAATAAAAGTGACCTTCTAGTTGAGATTATTATTACATTGTCAAAATTCGCATACGAATTCTTTAGATATCAACAAAATAAAGTTTTGTCTTCAGTGAAAAACTATTTTTAAAATTCGTACCTTTCCCATCAAAGAAGCTTGCTCCAGTTGAAGAGATTCGTTATGCTAAAATCTTAAAAATAAAGGTAAAAAAAAAAAAAAACCCGAAACGCTTAAATAATGTATTTGTATCTTTCCTTAAAAACTTGCCGTCGAAAGGAATGATTAAAATAACACAAACTCTACACTATACATTTCCCTATCTATTGGAAGAGGTCAAAAATTATAGGTAAAGATATCTCGAATCCTAAAAACCTCTGTCCTACTATTTAATTAATTGGTAATATTAGTAAAATGTTGATATATATAGTTAAATGTAACACTGCCGGCATTATATAATATATACATATATATTTGAAAAATTAATCAATTCACAATATTATACCGAATATAAATTAATACACAAAACATATTATTAAAAAACATTATTATTAACATCTTGATAATAACGGTAGTTTGTCGAAACTAGTCGATGTTTTTATGTTGTTTAATAATATGTTTTGTGTATTATTTATATTCGGTATAATTACTTTTTTAAATATATATTAGTAAAATGGCCGAACAAATTGTGTAATACCTCGTTTAAATTTTCTGCAATCGTGCACAAATAGCTAGAATTGCTGACTTTGTGTTACTGGCGGTTTTATCAGCGTGACTGCTTCTACCAGATATAGAAAAGACGTTCAGTACCGCATGGCATCTTGGATTAATTATTTCCGAATTAAATCATTCGTATTTTGGTCAACTATTTAAGTAATAGAAAGTTTACGGTTAGAATAAATCTAGTTCTATCTTATCATGTGGCTGCTCAAGAAAGTATAATTAGGCCATATCTATTTTACTCATTAACGACATTCCTAAAATCAAAGATTTAAAGATGTCTTTGTACGCGGATGATATAGCTACTCATTGCAAATCATTCTGAACTGTTACCATACAGAAGAGATTAACTGATAGTTTTAGTAAATTAAACTCATATTTTATTAAATGGATAATTAAAATTAGCGCTGATAAAACTGAAACTACGTTATTCACTTAAGGAACAGTGTGTTCTTCGACGTCTGTAATCAATTGTCCCGACCAACTTGAGAGGATACTTGATAGTAAACTTACTTTTTCAAAACATACTGACACACGTATCGAATACAGCTCATGCTTCCCGCTTTTGTCGGTTATTAAATAAGCACAGTCACATAAATAAAGCAAACAAACTCATTGTTTACCAACGCATTATAAGACCACCATAATGCTACACGCTTGTCTTGTGTGATCTTACACTAGTCGCTCTTTAATATACAACCTACAAAGAACCCAAAATAAACGCTGTAGATCAAATAGACCATATGCAGGAGAATAAACCGCATGCACCAAAAACCCTTAATCTACCGTATCTAAACGATCTTATGAAGCTGGATACCAAAACATTTTCTTTCACTTTTGCTAATTATCGTCAATAACGTAGTACATACGTACTGGTCCGTAGTCATGAACGCTACAAACATAAAACAATTAAGCATATGCTGCCGTAACATGTCGCTTCTATCGTAATTTTTAAGACTATATTAACATTGTAACGGCAAATAATGAAGTGTCAAATTGATGCATACAAGGTTTATTTGTAGTTTTCTTCTGTAAAAAAATCTTTCTTTCTTTGATTTGTGCAACATAATTATATATGTATTTTCATCTCGTACGCGTGATTGAAATTTTAGGTTTCCTGATGTTTTATTCATCAGTTTATACACTTTATTTATCGGAGTTTCCCGGGAGAAAACACTTAATATTTACTTCATATTTTACTAAAACGGTCAACGGAATTGATATTCTGCAATATTATTGCATAGTTTAAAAAAAATTAATGAAATAAAAAAACAGTCAGTGAAAAGAAATAGAAAATGTTCGCGCGCCGATAGACAAATTTACCAATAGCTGAGAATAAAAGACAAATTACGAGCGAATAACTCAAAAATTGCGATGTACGCGAAAAGGTCACGGGGTTTTCTCCACATTGAACGCAGTGGAATTCGCCGTCAGAATCAGTGAAAAAATTAACTCCGCTTTTGTATGCAATCAATATTGATAATTTACCATAGTTCCGAGAGTAAATAAAATTAACACATTTTCTCTTTAAAATTTGAAAATATCATTTCTAACGAACATTTGAACAGGTAAGGCTCATATAAGACGTTAACAGGCTTTTCTTCGTCATATATACATACATATACGAGTTTATAAAAATATATATATATACATAATATATTTATATTTGGCTACAGACAAGCCAATTCACGCTGTAAGACTTGAAAACGTTTTACCGTTTTTGACCACTTTTTCGTGATGCATAGATTACCCCACCTGTGTCTTTTGGCAAATTTTTGTGTGGGTCTCACAATGACTATATACTTCTATGTATATATATATATATAAACTCGGCCACTTTGGCCTCGCAAGGGGCTGTGCCCCTTGACCCCTTCTGCTTTCATTTCTGTCTCTTTCTCTTCTATACTTTGTATAAAATGATCAAACTTTACAACGTAATTCTTACTGGCATCAACACACACAAAAAATAACATAGCCACAAAAATCCTATTCTAACATTTACCTTCCGTTATATAAAATTAAGACATTTTTTCGTTACATTTTTCGTTACATATTTCATTACATAAAATTGTGACATTTTTTAAATAACAATAACAAAAATCCTACAAAATATAACAAACGTTACATAAAATTGGGACATTTAGCGTTACATAAAATTGGGACATTTTTCTGGGACATTTTTTTGGGACATTTTTTTGGGACATTTTTTCGAATTGCGGGTAGCCTAAGAATTACGTTGTAATTAATATATATATACATAGATTTTAATTCGGCAGCTTTTAAGCAGAGAGCGCTTCACAGATTGCATAAATGCTTTGTGATTTAGGAGATCATACAGTTCTTGTGAAGTCCATCACTACTTGTATATATAATCAGACTCGAGTTATTAAAACGTTCACGCGAGACCCAGCAAGTACAATATTACACGTTATTTTAAAAATAAATCATTATAAAGATGACTAAACAATGTTACGAGACTCAACGAGTGATTATTTAAACACGTGCATATAATACCATTCGATAAACTTGATTAATATTACATAAAGTACATTGTAAAGTTTTAAATTATTTTACTATTTTAAAGAATCATAATGGTTTAAAAGACTAAAAATTCAAATAATATTTACTATAAAAGATAATATTTTCAAAATATACCAGTGGGCAGTTAGACACACTTCTTAATTTTTATAAATTATTCTGGTTTAGAACTAAGTAACTATGATCAAAATACTTATAATTAAGATGTGTAATTAATCAAAGCAGAAGCTTCATTTGCAAATTAATGAACAATAATATCTTACTCCTCTGTCATATTTAATAATAAGATATATTTCTGCTGATGTAATAGAAGTTAAAGAAATTACACCGGGTCTGACAACGATCTGGGCAGAAATATATATGTATTTATGTCGCGCGTACGACGATTTTTTTATTTTTATTTTTGGCGTGTCAACTACGGATTTTAATGTGCACTAACGGGATTTGAACCCGGTTTTACTCGAACGAAATACTACTGCCTAACTAATTACACCGCAGTAGCTGTCTGACAGCATCCTTTAAAAAACACCATTTATTATTATAACGTCACGATCTCGATAGCTTTCGAATGGTAACACTTCAGTTTCGGGAGGTTTCTAGATTTCAAGCAACGAACTGAACAGCTGGATGCATTAATTTCTCGTCATAGTTGAACCAGTGTTTTTTAGGTTTTTAGTGATAACTAATCGAAGGAACTCCGTGTACCTGGTATAAAATGGAAATTAAAAAATAGGTGGTAATTTGCCGGCCAAAATAAAATATGTAACTGTAAATTACGGTATTCCATAATGAAAGAACGACTATTATTTTAAAGGAATTTATGAAATTAATCTGGAATTTTTAAAAATGACTGCAGCGAAGAAAGATAGGTGTAAATTTTATTATACGGAGAATGAGGCTATTTGCAGGAGATATTACTTGTACTTTTATTGGTTCCATGTAATGGACACATTACATATCCCCGCATCCCGAAAAAATAAAAATTTTGATAAAAAAATTTTTATTTAATATTTTACGTTAATTCGACTTGTAATTCCATAATTTTGTTGTAATTATAAACTATATACATTCATTTACATTTATTTACAACGGGATGGTCGCTTTGTTTCTTCTCGATCCATTTCAGCGACATGCAGATTACTTTTCTGCTCATGTTCTTTAGGGACTCTAAGGTTTACTTTTGACCTAGACGGTTTTTCTATTGTTTGTCCATTTGCCTTTTTATCCCACGCCGATTTCTTTCAACTGACTAGACGCTTTACCTGCTCGGGGTTTTACCTTTCTTGTATACGTGTTATATTTTTCGTGTCCGGATATCTCTCATTTCCTTCCGACACTCGCCCCGGTGTTTTTCCGACAATCTCTGACCATTGATTTCTTTCTTTTGAAAATATTCCGCTATTATTGTCCCGACCTACATCACTAATGTTTTTTCGTCATGATGACCTTTTTTCGTTACCGATCTTATGAATCGGATCTTATTTGTAGCTTTTCCTAAAAAACTGGTCTTTATCGTATTGGTTTTTTCGTCATGACCGATTATTCCGGTCAACACGCCTAGCGGCATTTTGTTGACCTTTCTTGTTATTTTTAAGTCTTTTTATCTTTCTTCTCGACATTTCCTAAACAGCCCCTTTGTTAATTACGGCCAAAATATTCTGAAAACTAGGTATTGTTCAGTCTTCGCCACCAAACCGCCTCTTCCTTTGTACCCGTACTCAAAAAAAACTCGATGATGTTCCGGCTTTACCTGAACACCGATTCTCTTTTCGTACAAATACTCGGAACTATACCGATTGTTGAGAGCTGCCAGTTGACCTTTTCATTTCTTTTCGGCTTAATTATGGGCCGCTGATAACGCCGTTCAAATATATTAATTAATGGTTTTTTTAATTTCCGTTTCCTTTTATATTAGCGGAAACCATTTACGGGCTTGTAAACATTTCTTTATTAATACTATCATATAACGTTTTCGAATACTCGGAAATTCCAGGCAAAACGAATCCTAGTCATGCACACGGTAAACGATCATTCCCACAGACATGTTTTCTATTGAAATCAAACTTTTTCAACGCTTTACTCATTTTGCAGTTTATAAACGTAACTGTTTACTTAAAGGGATCTTATTAAAATATAACGAATATCGGAATATGTGCACTATTTACAATTACTCTTACAATTTCTAATGCCTTCAAGCAATAACATCTTCTCTTCCTTCTTTATATATATATTTTTTTTTTTTGCTTACCATTTCGAAATATTTATCCGCTCTTATTTCGTAAGTTTATTTTTTGTATTTGCTAAAACACTTGGCCTACCTACCCTTCAAGATCCTTTAGACAATACGTTTTTGATTGATTTCTCTGGGAATTCTTTGATGGATTTTCTAATTAATCTCTTAAATTTTGGTAGCTCTTCTAGCCACTCGCTTCGTAATAATTTTTTTTTTTTTTTATAATTACTTTAATCTCTATTTTGGAGAACTGAAAGTCTCCCCTTTTATTTAAAATTCTGTTATCGAACCCTTTTAATTAATCTGCCGCGATTGACACAATCTAACGGCCCTTCTTATACTCGGTTACTTTGTCTCCAGGTACTGTTTTTCCGAAATATAAAATTAATTATTCTACCGTGATTAGACGCAGTCTAACGGCCTCTTACTTTTGATTTCCCCTTCTACAGGTATTATATTCGACATCTACAATTATTTACGAAACTCTTTTTTAATTGACACATGGCTTAATATTCAATGTCTATTTATCCCTTTTTCTCTTTCCTTATTTTTACAACTTTATTACCTTGAATGCCTGCGACCATTATCCGCCGTACAAATTAATTATTTACATTATTTACACATAACCTTAATCCTAGTATTCTATTGGCATTTCCAATTCTCTTACCGGCTGTACGTAAGTTAACCTTCTTTTTTCGATAGAGGTTCTTTTGGTCTGGTACCATTTCGCCTAATTCCCACTTCGCCTAAATTTAGGGTCGGTTTACTCAGGTAATAAAAAAAAGGTCAGACAAACATAGGAATGATTTCGTGTTGGCAACAGCGCGTCATCATTATCGAATTTTAAGCAGACTAAACGCATCATTTTTTTTTCTATTTGATTCCACTGTTAAGGTTTTTTTTTCTTTCCGAAATACAACAAAAAGGTTTATATGAAAATCAGAAGTGAAAAAATACCGCTAAAAATGTTTGATGTAAATATACGCGAAACGACCACTCCGATTAATATTTGCGAGTTATTTTATTGGATGTCCAGTGCTGTATAAATCCCACCCGCCTTATCAGTCAGTATATAAAAGCCTTATTGATATTTAGTGTGACATGAACATTAAGGTTTTCGGTGTTGCAGAAAAAATAATAAAAAAGCTAAATTATAATTAGGCGTAGTTTCGAAGTGGTCGCGTTTATGTAAGAAAAAAGGAATAAAAATCGAATAGAATTAACAATAATAACATGACATCGAATGATTATTACAGCGGTAATTTTATTATTGATTATTAAAATTACAATTATAAGTACATACAAAAAGTAAATGTTAAAATTAAGAAAACATAAATAAAGCTCCATTTAGTTTACCCTGCCTTTTTGCCTTTTCTAGGCTTTTTATCAAAATAACTTCTTCCGGCTCAACGTAGCTCGGTACGCATTTCAAACGCCTATACTGTCAGGAAGTGCTCTATTTCCGCTTCTCGGCCACGCACAACGAAACTAGTTCGCTACCCCTGCGTAGCGGTCAGATCCTTCGATTTTTTAACCGAGAATGCGTCTTTGACAAACAATGCCACGTTTGCCCGCTGCCGAGACCTTCCGAGAAATTGAATGATTATTACCAAAATTTTAATATTTTCAAAGGTCGTAAGAAATGCCAAATCCATCTGAATATGCGGAAAATCACCGCATACTGACTGTTTTACGCTATGAGGTCACAATTTGTTCTGGGTTGAGTGTTATGTGTATCAACGTTCTGAAGGAAACTATTCTTCTATCTTGAATATTTAAATTTTCGCTTGTGAATAAACCAAAAATTTAAAGTCAGGCTAATATAGCAATGGGTATATCATTTATAAAAACAAATCGAGCAGGTAAATAATATATATATATATATATATATCTAATATTTGTATATTGAAATATTTATTGCAAATTACGCTTTAAATGAAATGGTATTCAATTAGATTTTGACAACAGAGAATAAAAAAAATTATCATCCATTAAAAAATTATTTTCGCTTAATTGCTATACATTTTTATTTTGTACGTCAAAAGTGTATGATAAAATATTTGGTTAATTGAATAGCATCTTTTTATATTCTCTTTCTTTTTCCTTTTTGTAATGTTAAATCGTAATCTTTTGGCAATTTATTGAATGAAGCATTTTAAATAGTAAGATAGAAGGTTTTTTTTCTTTGCCTTTTTTTGGATTTGCCAAAAAAATCTGGCAGATTTAACAGATTATAAAAGAAAAAAGAAAAATATTATAATCTAATTCGATTGGACACTGGGGAAATAGAAGAAACAAGAGTAAGGAGGACAGTGCCCCTTTTTCATATGAAAATCAGAAGTGAAAAAATACCGCTAAAAATGTTTAATGTAAATATACGCGAAACGACCACTCCGATTAATATTTGCGAGTTATTCCATTCGAAGTCCAGTGCTATATAAATCCCACCTGCCTTATCAGTCAGTATATAGGAAGCCCCTTATTGATATTTAGTGTGACATGAGAAATTAAAGTGTACGGAGTTGCAGGAAAAAAGAAAGAAAAATACTCCAGGATAAAGAGCTGTAAACGGATAAATGCTTTATTACAAATTGGAAACAATGCACATTTATGCTAGTTTTATTCAAGTTCCTCGTCAAAAAACAAACAGAATAATTTTTATCTTTTTCTTAATTTTTTCGTTTTGGACAGAAATTTGTTTCGAATATTTTCTTTTTAAATCTTAAGAAAGGGGCAGAAAATGTATTCATTTCTTTATTTGTTTTTTCCTTGTTGCGTTACGACTTGTCAGCAGCGGACGATTACCCATCAAAAAGAAGCTAGATTTAAAAAGTTAATAAACGAAAAGTAAAATTTAGTATTAAGCAAAAATGACATATTAATCTAATAGTATACTTAAAATTTTTTATGTCAATAAACTTGTCTTTAATTTTTAATTTTTTTTGACTTACGAATAGAAAGAGGTTATGTGTTCGTCGTGTATATGTTTTTTCTTTTTTGTTTTTTCGCGCATAACTCATATTCATGTGGATCGACCATTTTACTGATTCAGACGCTATTTTTCGGTAAATCCAAAAAAAGATAAAGAAAAAAAACCTTCTATTTTACTATTTAAAATGTCTTAATTCAATAAATTGCCAAAAGATTACGATTCAACATTACAAAAAGGTAAAAGAAAGAGAATATAAAAAGACGCTATTCAATTAACCAAATATTTTATTGACGTTCAAAACAAAAATTTATAGCAATTAAGCAAAAATTTTTAATGGATGACATATTTTTTTAATTCTCTGTTGCCGAAATCTAATTGAATACCATTTCATTTAAAACGTAATTTGCAATAAATATTTCAATATACAAATATTAGATATATGTATTATTTACCTGCTCGATTTATTTTTATAAATGATACATCCATTATTATATTAGCCTGACTCTAAATTTTTGGTTTATTCACAAGCGAAAATTTAAATATTCAAGATAGAAGAATAGTTTCCTTCAGAACGTCGATACACATAACACTAAACCCAGAACAAATTGTGACCTCATAGCGTAGAACAGTCAGTATGCGGTGATTTTCCGCATATTGAGATGGGTTTGGCATTTCTTACGACCATTGAAAATATTAGAATTTTGGTAATAATCATTCAATTTCTGGGAAGGTCTCGGCAGCGGGCAAATGCGGCATTGTTTGTCAAAGACGCATTCTTGGTTAAAAAATCGAAGGATCTGACCGCTACGCAGGGGTAGCGAACTAGTTTCGTTGCGCGTGGCCGAGAAGCGGAAATAGAGCACTTCCTGACAGTATAGGCGTTTGAAATGCGTACCGAGCTACTTTGAGCTGGAAGAAGTTATTTTGATAAAAAACCCGAAAAGGCAAAAAGGCAGGGTGAACTAAATGGAGCTTTATTTATGTTTTCCTAATTTTAACATTTACTTTTTATATGTACTTATAATTGTAATTTTAATAATCAATAATAAAATTACCGCTGTAATAATCATTCGACGTCATGTCATTATTTTTAATTCTATTCGATTTTTATTCCTTTTTTCTTACATAAACGCGACCACTTCGAAACTACGCCTAATTATAATTTAGCTTTTTTATTATTTTTTCTGCAACTCCGAAAACCTTAATGTTCATGTCACACTAAATATCAATAAGGCTTTTATATACTGACGGATAAGGCGGGTGGGATTTATACAGCACTGGACATCCAATAAAATAACTCGCAAATATTAATCGGAGTCGTCGTTTCGCGTATATTTACATCAAACATTTTTAGCGGTATTTTTTCAATTCTGATTTTCATATGAACGTTTTTGTTGCTTTTTGGAAAGAAAAGATTAACTGTGGAATCAAATAGAAAAAAAAATAATGCGTTTAGTCTGCTTAAAATTCGATAATGATGACGCACTGTTGCCAACACGAAATCATTCCTATGTTTCTCTGACCTATTTTTATTACCTGAGTAACCCGACCCTAAATTTAGGCGAAATGGGAATTCACCGTTCTTTTGAGATGAATAATTAAATTCCCGTCTTTCAACGCTTTCTTCTTCTTCTTTAACTGCGTCTTCAATTTACTCCAGGTACCCAATACTCGTACCAATTTAATATCCTTTGTCTGTCTATTTGCGGCTCTTATCTTTTTATTTATTAAACTAGCCCTACTTCTTCGTCGTTCTGCTAATTTACTTGTACATTTTTCCGGTTGCTTTACCGACTCTCTTTTATAGGTTGCATTTGCCTCTAATTTCTCTTTTAATTTCTCCATACGTCAATATTGTTCGACGTTTGTTTCCGTCTCTATTGTCGTTCCTCTCCGGTTTCTTTTCTTACCGGGATTTTTTAATCTCCTCTTGCTCCCAAAAGGAGCACTTAACATGTCTCTATTAGTTATAGCAGGTTTCGTACTTAATTTAATTTCAACTTTAGCCTTGCCCCTATTCTTTGTGAAATAACAAATCAATTTTCTAATGATTTCTTTAGGGGCTCTTTCGCGCCCTTTAATTTCGATTTATTTCTATTGTTAAAGTTATCGGCTAGTACACCATTACAATTTTTAAATTTTATTACGATCTCTAACTTTGAAAACTTTGTCTTTCTATTAACTCTTATTTCGTGCCTTCTTGCACTTTCCAATGTGGTATACACATTCATTCTTTTTCTCTCGATTTCTACGTCGAGCTCTTTACTTAACTAATTCTTCTCCGGAATCTTTTTCCTTTGAATTGCCCTTTCCTTTCTTCTATCTTTTGGTTCCTTTTCTTTTTCTACCTCTCTCGCTAGTTTCCTTAACTCGGCGCGGTCCGTTTTTCACTCCTTCTCAACGATCTTTTTCTCTTCTATCTCAACTACTTCCGCTTCTTTTTTAAAACTATCAAATTTTAAATTTATATGATCGTTAATACTATTGTTCAATTCTTCTAACTTACTATTAAAGTTATTATTTATGTTCTCGAATTTTTCGTTCAATTCTGATTTTATTTCCGATTTTAATTCTAATTTTAATTCATTAAATTGAGATTTGAAAAAAGATAATAATTCAGACGTATCCATTTTAATTGGTTATTATTTAATTAGAAAGGGAAAATAAAATATTGGCTTAATTTATTTCTAATTTATTTAGTGGTTCGTTTCCACGAAGGAACAATTTTCTAAGATTGTTCCCCACCAGGGATGCCAAATGTAACGGTACTCGCCGTTCGCTAGATTATTCCCACAGGGATGCCATCTACGGGGCTTTATCCTCGTGGATTTTATTTATTTCGATTTTATTTTTTAGTTTTATGGTTATTATCAAATTATGCGGTTAAATTTTTAACTAATATGTATTTTATTAAACTTGACACCTATCTTTCGGTACCGGTCGTCGACCGCTGAAAAAAACACAATAATTAATTATGAAAATAACGAGGAAATATTGTACAAAATTAATTAACGTTAATAACAACAAAATTCTACGTAATTATCGGTGGTGACATCCGTAGGTTGGCGGTTGGTAGATAAAATCGGAGTCGATGTTATTCAGCTTTGCTATTTTCGATATTTTACGAATTACTACCGGTAAGAGAACTGAATACTTTGGACGGCGATAGATCGTGGAACAGAATTTCTAAGACCACAACTGTTTTTTCTGAGGTTGATGTTAAACGTTTGACCAGCTTGAGAGAAGGCGAGTCTTTCTTTCTGCGAAGTTACAGAACGACTCCTTAACTTGACCAAAGGTAGAATCTAACTGATTTTCGTAAAAAATCTTCTTTTTGTCTTTTCTCCATTTCTCCCGCCTTTCCGCCGGTGACCGCTAGAGGGGACCGAATCAGCTCGATCCTTTTTTTCTTGGTCCTCGATTTATTTCATTACTTATACTTTTATTGGTTCCATGTAATGGACACATTACAGACTCTATACTCGTGCAGTTTCATTTCTAAATACAACCGCGATGTCGATTAGCTTACACCATCAGGTAACAGAATAACGATAGAAAATAAAAAGTATTCGCAATATCTCAGTATTTCAGACGGAATATTGGAATGCGGTTGTCAAAGCGCTACACAGTAGAGACTGATAAGAATCGTGACACAGTGAGCATCTTAATCGAAACGTTAATTGCACCGATTTTGACCGGACGAACTGTAAGAGCTCATTTCTTGACTCGGTTAATTATTCGTTTTAATTACACGTACTCGAATTATTGATAAACGTTATGGAACGTCCAAAAGCGCTGCATCTGATTTAATGAAAATTAATCAGAGTGAGAAACACGTTCACTGAATAACCGACAACGACCACGCCAGAGATTCGCACTGATTCGAGCCGGTATCGAAACAGTGGTTTCGAGCACTACTATGTGTGTTATGTTTAATTGTTAAAAGCTCATTCACAGCGTATCCTACTATTCGTCTGATTTTTACATCGGTAAGCCTCTCTCGATTAAAACTGGCCGATGTAACATTAGGAAAACATCGAGTTTTTTACGGATTTTTGTTACTATTAGTAAATATTATACATCTTCTATATTAAATTTTAAATTGCGCGTAAGTTAATCAACTTTTTTCTTTGCTGCGATTATGTCTAAAACATCATCAATCGTCCATAATCGAATCGTTCAATTGCAGTGTTGTGCCATTTCATCGTTCTATTCGGCGAGTTCGTTGCGTTTATTATCTCTCATTATTTCCTTTTACTGATAAGCATCTCTGTTGTTAGATAAATTTTACCGGACTAACGCCGTTACATTTATTTTCTGTGAGTAAATTAGTATTCATCGCTTAGTTTGGTTTTAATCTTCCTTTATACTTTTTTCTTCTTCTTCCCGTATTTGAGCCTAGTGATCTCATTCTACAATGATTCCTCGTTCGCCTGCTGGTCATAAAAAGGAACCATCCAACGATAATTCGAGCAACATTGCTAATATTGATTCCTGTATATTATACGTGGATCACCAACGTAATGCTCCCATCGCTTCACCCAGAACTTTTGTCCAAATCAATATATTTCCAACAAAGCGTAAAATAGCGCAAATCTTCCTACTTAAACTTACATAGCGGATACTTTCAAATCCTTGCCCTCGCATCACGCCGGTCCTCTTCCGTAACCTTCTTGGAAAGCATGGATAAAATTATCATCCTCTATTGCTAAACGGTTATACTCGATTTCTCTCGACTGCATTTGAACATATCGAGCGACTGGTTTCTAGCAACAAAGTTATTAACTCTTGTCGTGCTGCAATACCCTCGCGTTTATTGTAATGTTACATATTCACGTGATTTTTGTTGTTTTTTTTTTGACGTGAAACGTCTTGAAAATCGCTTGTCAAACGAAATAGTAAAACGAAATACCGTAACGCAACGACTATTATATTTCACTGCATATATTTATGTACATCTGTATATTTATATATGTATATATATATATATATACATACAAGAGCGTCGCCAAGGGAGGGCAGGGGAGGGCAGCTGCTCCCTCAGTTGCCTCGAAACTTTTTAATCATCTGGCCATGATGAATATTCATAGGCGCGTAATTATGGACAATTTGGAAGACTTTTATAATAAAGTAGTAGAACAATTTGCCAGAAACCCACAAAAATTGGGTTTTAGTTAAGATTTTATTATTGTTTAATAAAATATGAAGCCTTTACAAATTATAAATTGTATTTTTCCTATAATTCATATCATCTTTCTATCATCTTGCCCCCAACCGGCTCATCGGGGGGCGACGCCATTGTATATATATTTACATCTATATATATTCACGTATACATATTTATATACATTTATAAATATATGTATAAAAATTTATATAAATACTTAAACCGATATAAGCGTTTCACGTTAAATCAACGGCCCTGTGCCCTAGCATAGCCGCACCCAATTTTTTTTTTTGTCTTTCTTCCTGTAATAATTTATCTGAAGTGCTAGAAAGTACATTTTTCCTAATTGTAAAAGCACACTTTTGTCTAAATTACTCGGGAGCATTGTACAATATTAGCGCTGGCAACGGCACCTCATATTCCCCACTTTTTATTTTTCTTGTTATTACATTTATTTTACCCTTCCTAAAGTATTTCATCTACCTTCCGTCTCAATCCATTATATTATTATCCTCGATTGTTTTTATATTCTTATGTTTCCACTGCCTCCTACTGTAATATGGTGGTTGTTCTTTTTTTTTTCTCCAGTTTGTCTTACATTACTTACCTTGTCCGATTATCTCCTTGGACTCATTTTTCTCTACATTTTTCAACCTCTAATAAATGAAACTTTGGACTTTGCAATGTTTTTCCTTCATTTTTGACCATTTTTTTTTTTTTTTTTTTTTATCTTACTCGTTTTCTACTTTTATTTTAGCTGCTCGTACCGTATTTTTATTCAATTGTTAATCGTATATATCAATATTTTCATCTCCTCATTTTTAGTTTTACTTTAATTTGAATATACTGCAGTGAAATATTTGTAGTTTACGGGCTAACAAAAGTTTTTTGGAAAAACTTTTAGATCTTCAACAAATTCAAGTTGCCGCACTCGCCGAGAAACTTGGCTCAAGAAGACTTTTTCTTACTTACCTGTCGCGGCTGCAATATCGTTAGAGTCGAGATCGTAATAATGGATGCGGCGCTGCTGCTATCCCTATCAAGAAGAACGTTTATTTTCAACACCGTGATGTCTCTCTTTCTTTTGCATCCAATCCTGGTCTCTTTAATGTTATACAAATTTCTCTTCCCCTTAATGGCCCGAAAACCTTAAATATTGTTTTTATCTACGTTCCTGTGAACTTTAATCTCCGAGATTTCCTTTCCGATAGTTTTCTCAGTGCTGTTTCCCATCCTTGCATAATTTTTGTGACGATTGGAACGCCCGAAAACCGCTTTAGGGGCGTTCCAATTACAATAATAACGGTTCTTTCCTCGATAGCATTTTAACAACATTAACAATTTCATCCTTATTAACGATCCCTACTCCAGTCTAATAAAGAAATCCACACTCTGTTAGTTACCTAGATCGTTTTTTTTTTGCTTTCCCCAACATTACCCTTAAATGTCCCTAGAGAATTATGGATGGAACGTTTGACAGCGTTTAATTTCTCTCTCTGTTTTGTCCGCTTCGCTCCGTACCTCTTCTTCTCATCACTCCCCTCGGAATTTTCGTTAAATAATAAACTGTCTCTTCTTTCGTTCAGCTGTTGATCACCATCCTTTTGCTGTTCCCGATAATATAGAACATTTTACTCAATACGCAATTCTTTTATACATTCAATGTTTTTTGTTGCGTTTATCGTCGTTGACGTGCGTGCCGATTCCTACATCTGACACAGACTCTGGTTACATTCGCATCATCATGCGCATTCATCGTTTTCGTGTTTTCTATGGCAACGTTTCTTGCCTGGGTGCGCGCATTTACCATCACGCAACTTTTTAACGTACGGCGAGCTTTATTTTTCATTCTCGGCATTTCCGATGTTTCAATCGTAAAAAAAAAAAAAAAAAAATCAACGCCGATCGAGCCTATATCATCTTTTAATTACGTTGGAAACTTCGGATGATATTTTTTTAGTTAACGAAACGTGCAGCTTTAGCTGTCTCAATGGTTATCGTGGTTACAATTTCGACCGTCATCGGTTATTATCCCAACTAAGAGACACGTAATAAAAAAATGATTTCCTCCCGCATTAAACACGACAATATTTATCATTGGTAGCGACTGCTGTACCGTTCAAAATGTGCCCGCAATAATATCATTTAGAATATTTTCGCACAAAGTGTAAAAAATATTTCTCGATTACAGCGTTTCGTCCTTGCAGAGCAGATGAAACGCCTCTTAGCGGACGTTTATCGCGGCAATTCTAAAAGCAGAAATTCCGCTCTCTTTCGATTAAAAATCAAGAAATATAAATATACGGCGACGACAAAAAGAAAGTCGTAACATTTCGCAGACTCTCCAAAGTACGCACGATATTAATTCACAAAAAATGCTAAATTTAAATTAAAAATGTATGTATATTTAAAATTTTTAAAAACTAATTGCGGGCGACAATCATCTCAAAGAACAAATGTTGCTACGGAGAAATAATTATGAGGGCTGCGTGTGAACAGTAACAAATAATAGCGCTAATCGTAATGATAATAATAAAAAAAAAAAATGATATGGAAGCGAGGTTCGTGCAAAAAAAAAGAAAAAAAAACGAAAAAAAAAAACAAACGAATATTCACATGGAGGTAGGCGACCAAAAATTCATTTCTCTCAATTCAGACGTTGGCTTGGACGTTTCCGAGATACTTTCACATGTACTTCTATGATTACTGTTACTGTGTTGATGACGTCTACGTTGACCGGGAGATTCAGTTGTTGCTTGCTCGCTGTTACTGTTTACTTCGGTTCCGGATGTGGAGGCCAGGTTTTCCACCGATGTCCGTTGACTAAGTATATTTGACAAAAGCCAGCCGGCTTTTCCAAAATTGTCGTTAGACTTTCTAAATGGATCCGAGAAGTACGGGTTCCTGCGGCGTAATTTGGGAGACGTATTTGGCGAACTTAGCGGACTTGCCGGAAGCGATTTGCTATTACGCCTTTGATTTAAATTGTACGAAGATGAAAGTAGGTGTTTGTTGTCGATGTTAGCAAGGATACTATGTGACTGCATGTTCGATTTATCGGCAACGCTGCGACCCAGTCCGAGCAAACCGCCTCCAACATCGTGTGCTACGTCCACTACCGTTCGGTGGAAGCTACCGGTGGACGAACTAGTACTTAGTGACGGTTTTTCCGGCTTATATTCATTGTAAGATTGAATGGATACCAATTTGTTATCTATGTTGGCCATGCTGTCGCTGGTGCCAGCAAAGGTCGTTGCATTTGTTGTCATTGAGCTTTCTGCGCAGAAAAATAAAAAAAAATAAAACTTAACGGTGAATTCAATTATATATATGTATATATATATTTTTTTTATATATTATGGTAGCGCGCTAGCCTAGTGGTTAAGGTGCTTGGCTACTAAACCAGAGGACACGGATTCGAGACTTGTCTCGTTCCAGATCCGAATCGCTCCCAGGTTTACCCAGCCTAAAATGGGTACCAGAGAAATCTGGGAAAGTAAAGGCGGCCGAGAGAAAGGACCTGGCCCCCCTACTCTCATTAGTGCTGTTGGGCTTAGTTCATTGTGAACCTTAACTTCACAATCCCAGATGCCCTATCAAGAGTATGGGATTTAATTTACTTTTATAGATATATATATATACATAAAGGTTGCTCATAAAGACGGAGACCAACGCTGGAGTCACGCCATCGCGTATCGAATCGACTTGGAACCTATGCCATCGTGTAAGGCATTCATTTCTCTCACAAAAGCATCAAGAAGTAACGGAATCCGTTCAGTAGTCGTCGCGCAGTGCGAGTTTAAAGAAGACGTGTACGCGCTAACCCTACAGGTTTTTTACGTATGTGAATATGAGTAACGCGAGTGTTGACAGCGTTACACGATCAAGTATTGTGTTCGGCGTGGTTTGTCCGGCATGGAAACTCTCCGAGAATTTACGGAAGTGTTTAAAGATGATGTTTTAGGCCGGAGTAAAATTTTGAGGTGGCATAAACACTTCCTCGAGGGCCGAGAATCATCTTAAGAGCAAAGGCCGAAGAAGAATTCAGAAAAACGATAACTGCGAAGTGGCAGCATCGAATGCGCCAATGTATCAAGAACAAAGGACGTTATTTCGAACGCGGTTTAGGTTTACGCGATGGTACTAGCGATAGCGAATGATTTTTTCCCGATTTTGTGTGATTTTGTACTTCTTGAAATAAAAATGTTAAAAAATCAAGTTTTCATCTTCATTTCACTTCAGTAAAATCGTCACAACTCATTCAATTTTCGACCTGTAGACTTCACGAAGCGCCCATTTTGTAGCAAATTAAATTCTCTCTCTGTATATATATATATATACGTAAAAAAAAAAAATTGTCAAAAAATTCACGCGCGTGTATTTAAAAAACCTGTAGGGTCAGAGCAAAGTAGGTTGCGTAAAATGCCCATAACTTGGACAATTTTTAAGTTAGAGATTTTAAATTGGTCTCATTTTGTAGCCAAAAGATTGATCTAGATGCCAATATATTCGCCAAGTCGATGCGATGCGCGACGCCAGCGTTGGTCTGTCTTTATGAGACTGCCTATGTATATATAAACTCGCTCTTCGGGCTTCGGAATGGGACAAGGCCCCTTCACCACCAGGTCCTGTTCTTCTATAATTTTTATAAAAGAGTAAAAATTTTCATTGGCTACGCCGTTCGATAGAAAAAAATCTTTCAATTCCAATCAGATGTAAATATCGCATTAAAGTCTTACATATGGGACAAATTTCGTAACAGGATACTTTTCCTTATGACCCCTGGCGTAAAAATGGCGTAGCCATTCATATATACATATATTTCATGCATAATTTCACCTAAATCACGGAAAAGTACATAGCAAAAAATCAAAACGGGAATTCTGTTATTCTTCGAAAAATACCATCATCTTCAAGCTCCTAGAACGTTTCCGGAATTAAAACTTTAAAGAAAAAAAAAACGTTTATTATTTTGCAATTTTCTATAGATGTTAGAAAATCGACTTTATATAAAAATAAACAACACCGAAGTTCCTAGCGGTGTTCGATACCACAATTCAGAGACCTATGGTTTTTCTTTTTTAAAGTTTATAAATTATTCGTTTAATAACATTCTTCTTCTTTAAGTCTGTCTGCTATCGAAGGTTGGTAACCATATGACAATATTTTTCTTTATCTCGTGCTACACGGACAAGTGTAGCCGTATCAGGCATATCTAACCAATGTTTAAGATTTGTCGTCCACGACGTTCTTTTGTTTCCTCGACCTCTGTTGTTCCTTTCAATTTTACCTTCTATTATGTTCTGCAAAACTGCAAATGAATTGGTAATAAGGAAAGCAAACAGAAATAAGAGATTAATTCTGAACTAGTTCGTAATAATTTTCATAACTTTTTTTTTTTTTTGTTCTTTGTTTGCAATTATTATCAATTGAAAAAAAAAAAAGAGAATATTTTAACATAGTTTTTTTTTTTTTTTTTTTTTTTTTAGAATAATAGTAACCCGGTAAAAGTTGTCTTAAATAAGTATAAATTCATAGTGTCTCCCATTTCTCTCGAATATTCGTAGGTGATGCATGGCAAGGTCACAAAATTTCAGTCAGTTTTACCTGCTTGAATTTCCGCCAAAAAACGTTGACATGGTATACTGCTCTGTTTATTTTCGACTACCTTCGGTTTAACATTGTTACATAAATCTCCGAAATCCGGCTGATGCATAGCTCTGGGATATCGTACGAAAAAGAAACTACCGTCATCTACCGCGGGAGAAAATGCAGCCTGTTCCAAATCATATCTGTAAAAAGCGAAAAGTAACAAAACAACTTAGCAGTAGAAAAATTTATGCGACGTTTCACTTAAATGAAAATAGAAGTCAAAGCGAAGGCGAACATTGAAATAAATTCTATTTCGTAAAAATATATACGCATCTTAGACAGTAATTAAATCGATGTTTTTGATTATAAGTTGACGTTTATATGTATTCTAAATTAATAACACGGCCGGAAATATAATAATAAAATCAATTGAAATAAGTATAATTCGTGAATTTGTTCTTTGTCCACCGTTTATTTATTTATTTATCTATATATCTATATATTTTTTTTAATGATGAACAAAAGTTATCGCTTAATATTACGTAACGAGTTTTAAATTTTTAACCTTTACCTCGCCACCGCAATAAACTAAATTACATTAATTTTACAATTATTAGCTTTGTTCGATAACTAATTAATTCCGTTATCGCACAGCGTATCCCCGATAAAAAAAAAATAATACACGCGTTAAAACAAAGACAATATACAATAAACTACTTTTAGACTTGAAACTAGTTACACGATATGTCAGAATATCGATATTTTAAATAGGACTGTAACGTGACTGTAGCTTTTGGAGGAATGCTCGAAAATCAAATTAAACCATATGAAATGATATAAATATGTACTACGTTGTTTGGTAGAGTTTAGTTTGGAACAATAAAAAAAAAAAGTACATAGTCTCGATATTCACAAAAGTGTTTAATACTTCCAAAATGCAACTGACTCGGCGATAAACAAATCTTTCAAGGTTAACGTTGTCAAAATTTTATTATTCTCAGTGTCCTATTATATAATGCAGGAGCCTGGATGATTCCCGAAACTTAGCTACAGCTGCTTAGTACGTATTTTACAGCTCTAGATAAAGTACTAACGTTTTTCGATAATGTAAAAAAAAAAAACGGAATCAAAAATTGTATCGACATTTTTATCTTTTTACTTCCAAGGACGCCTTTAGAATACATATTTTTCCGGTTGGACCTTACATTTGAATATTGCGGATAGGGTTGATTGACAAGTCTTCAGTCCTAACGAATGCTTTTGTTATTTTCTAGTTATTCGATGATTTGAACTTTCTATTCAATCATCTCCCCGTTTTTTTTTGTTGTTTTTTTTTTCGATAGAAATTAAAAAATTAAAAAAAAAAAAAAAAAAAATGAAGTAAAACTGAATGTGCATAGTTCGGAGTCCAAGTCCCGGTGGCTCAAGAAGTAGAAATTTTAATGGTTTTGCGATCAAAGTGAGCATGTTGAGGGGAAGGGGCAATGTCAAGCGAGAGAAAGAGAGAAAAAAGAAATATTATTCTTTCTTACTCCGTTAAATAAAGATTACCCCAATTTCATAAATGCGCATCATTCCGTTCATCGCTATTCTAGCGTAAAATTAACTGTGAGCTTCGTGTTCAGTGATTTTAAGCTATATGTAATATATATAATATATATAATATATATATGGATATGTATATATTATTATTCGAAGTTTAATATACGGTATATGAAAATCAAAACTAACCCAAAAGATACTAATCTAGTGGAAAATATTCTGTTTTATTTGCTATCTTATCATATTTTTTTTTTAAACTATCCAACCTTAAATTTATTCAAATTTTATCGATTATCTTGAACAACTGTTCAAATTTTAAAATTTTATAACTTACTTTACAGAAAATTTTCTTTAACATTAAACACGCTCTTCAAATAGAAAAAATAAAAACGTTTAAATTAAATACAGGTTTTTTCTTTTTGGTTTCCTGCAAAATCAACATTTAGAAGAAATTTAAATTAAAGTAACCTTGTATGTTCTTATTAATACATTTAGTATATGTGCGCGCATGTAGTGTAATATAGGCACACACAAATTAATATCCGCGAAAAAAAGAGAAACACTAAGTAACCACACTCCACGCAATTTATAAATTGTGTATAAAATACTTCGATTACACTCTATATCGTCGTGACCTACATTGCCTAAATATTTTACGAATTACTAAGTTTTTTATATGATTATTTAAATGGTACAGGGGTACGAATGACCGTTGTTACAAAAAGCCGAACTGAATGGTCGATAAAGAAATTGAAGTTCGGTTACGATGTTATTTACAAATAACACTGATTTACAAACGGTTTATTTAACATATTCCGTTTTCAAAAAGAGATGTTTATCAGCAACACGGTACTCGATTCACTAAACGAACACACATCATCATCTTTCATAGAAACGGTTAATCTCAATCAATCATACCGACGGTAGTTTGTTACGGCTGATCATCAGACACAGTTTAAAGTATAATCGATAATGATCATGCGCCTGTGCATTTCGAATTACGAATAGAAAGATAAACAAATAAAAAAAAAAGAATGAATGTAAGGAAGAAAAGAAAAAAAGAGAATACGATATGAAAAGTTACGCATAATTGTAAATACGGAATAAGTAGTTGACTGGCTAAGTAACCAACTTACTGGGCCAACATTAGTAATAAAAAACGCTACGTCGATTCAATTGATAACTCAAAAAATAATATTACGTCACGATCGAAGTTAAAGGTTCGATATATGTATAATCATGTATGACGAAAGTTGACGCTTGAATTTATAATGCAGTCATTATCGCGACATTATTTAAACCCCCCTTTTTTTTAAATAACCCGAAATAATTCCAATTCGGATTAGCATCAATCACATTTTAACATCATAAAACGATATATATATATTTATATGAATTTAAACGTATTACTAGGTGAAAATAGAAACATTTGTGCTAAATTCCTTTGCACTGCTAGAGCAAAAGAGTTAAATACACTTTCGATAAATGTAAGATCAATTTTCACTTTTGTGTTCTTAATCTGTCGATGTTGTTTATACCAATATCGGTGCTACTTAAATTCCGTAGAAATTTACTACGTTACTGTTGCTTTTTAAAAAAGTAATTTTCCATCACCGCGTTTCAAAAACACTGGGGGGGGGGGGGGGCTCAACAACCTAACCCACTTTAGCTTTGTATCAAAGTCAGTTATACTGATATGTTTGTTTACAGGATTAAGTTATATCATTTATATATGGTTAAATTTTGGGAGACAGGGAGACTACTTTTGATATTGATAGGTTACCTGAGATTCGTTAATGCGGAGAGTAAAAAGAGCATTCGAAGAAGGCATGATCTGCGTTCCTAATTTTATTTATATCAAAAACATATCTACAAAAGGGAGCGACACCAGGTTACGCTGATAGAGTGAAAACGGAAATTTAGTGGGTTCAAATCTTAGCCTACAAGCAGAGATGATAAATAAATGTACGAGAGATAGTATTGCTGGGGTTAAAAGTGCACATCAAGGTGCATTTGGAATGTTCGGCTATATAAATTTATAGTAAGATGTCGAGACCGGGGGGTTAGAGATCACCACGAGGAAACTAACAGTATTTCAGCGTGAATTTATCGGATAAAAATGAAAATCTGACGGAAACTCAACCTCTATAGTGGGAATTGGGGAAGAGTACAATGCACCGATTATAAGACAGATGCGAATGTTTTGTATTACCTCTAGTTTGCACAAGTTTCTTAAAGAGCAGTTACCGAATAAAATACCAGCGTAATCTACTATACTTCTTATACACGATTTTTAAAGGGAGCCCACGATTAGAGGATCCCCACTCCAATTAGTGTCACTTAGCGCTTTAAATCGATTTATATTATATAATGTCCACGATAGTCTAGAGTCGAGACTAATACGCGAGTGTAAATATGCGTTGATGCAGTGTTGACTAAATAACCGCCCAATTTGAAATTGTGCACCAGCCGGGACTAACACAGGTCGGTAAGTGAAGGTTTTTGAGGAGCGATCGCAAATCTCATTTTAAATGAATGATTGTCAATCTTTGCCAGTTGTAAATTTAAAAGCCTAGATGCGTTTTGGAGATTGCTACAGAAAACTATACTAGATCATCTGCTTAGATCAGCATATCACAACTGGGATTCAAATTCATGTTATATAATCCTGAAATATAGATGTGCTAAATAAAACCGGACTTAGTATCGATCGCTGACATAGACCCATACATACCGATCTAACCATCTGTCCGTATACCGGAAACATTAGTGCGACTCCTCGAAATAAGTTGTAAATGGTTTTAGAAAAATTATCTGGAATCCCTATTTGGTCGAGAATTTTAAGTAGAGTGGGAATGTGGACACGATCAAAAGCACTCTTTATGTCCAAGAAGCAAGCCACACGGTATTTCTTATTTATCAAAACTTGACATATATATTAGCTATCAAGTGGGCAACACAGTCCAGGCCACCTTCTCCATATGTCGGACTGGTTGATTTACTTTAAAGACATTCGTTGATAGAAAAAGACTTCAAAAATACTGTTTATTTCATTCGGTCATTCCTCGAGAAATGTTCACACACAAATACATACACTACAGGTTAACCACATCGATTTTCACTCAAATTTTAACTATTAACAAGTAAAAAATGCCTTTTTTTTTCTGTTTTTTTTTTTACCTCATCGCATTAATTATTAATCGGTTTTCACAGAATAAACATTTTAATGATATAGCAAATGTTTGTAAGTCATTTTCTAAATAGTTGTCGAAATATCAGAATTTATAAAATCAAAATAATTAAATACACTTTTACGCAGCAACGCACTGATGCGAGGGGCGTTCAAAAAGTAAGTTTCCCTATTTTTTTTAATTTTTGAAAATAATAAAGCTGCAAAAAAAAAAGAAAAAAAACGGACACCGGCATTGAATTCAGCATACTTTTATATACTTCTCCGAATATTCACTTTTTAAATTTAAGTATTTGTCGAGTCGAGAAATTAACTTATCCACCTTCCTCGTAGAAACCTGAGACGTCAAAATTTTGTAACCAGGTAAGAACGAAATTTTTCAACTCCTCGCTCGAATTTTTTTGCATGGTACCCCTCGTGTGACACACTCGGAAACTGGTCAAGAAGATCAGAAACGGTTTTGATCGGATCGCAGAGTTTTTTCGATTTTTCGCACACCAATTCGTCTGAGATTACGGATGGTCGCCGCTTCGTTGCTCGTCCTTTATATTCATTCTATATCCTCGGACCTCACGGCACCATTTACGAACATGTGGAACACTCATCCTAGGAGACCGTAAACTTCCATTATTTATTGATCGATGAATTTCAATTGGTGCAATTTTTTTACGGTTTAAAAAACGAATGACATCTCGTAGTCGGCGGCAACTTTCAGAATTTCACTCATGATTAATTCACGTAACTCGAATAACTCGAAGACGAAGAAACATACCGTATTATTGCGGTTTGGACTCTAGGTTTAAACTTGAATGTTGCAGCTACAAAATGAGACCATGCCCAGTCCCGCAAATTTATTCTAACCGGTTTTACAGGGGGTGGGAAACTTACTTTTTAAACGTCCCTCGTAATTTACTATTACATTAGGCGGCTTGCTTGAAGAAAAATAAATTTATTCATATACCCTTATTAAATCGGTAGTAATAAATTATTATTATCATAAACACTTTCTATAACAATCGCGGTTTTCCGGCTATAAATTTCTTCCGTCTGACATTTATGACGGAGAGTATCTTTCAACTTTTATTCTATTCAATTCTATTCTATTCTGTTTCGTTTTTTTTCTTATTAGTATTATTATTTTTCATATCATCGGCTACACCAAAAATAAATATCTAATTCAAAAAATATAGAGATGTAATACAAAAGATCGGAGGGGCATTTTTCAAAACAAAGAAAATACATATATACGTGAATCTAACAAGGTCTCACTTTGTCGAAATTATTTACGGAGATAGAGCGATTTTTCGGATGTTAGGTCAAAAATGTTGATTTTGTGATTTTTGGCGTTTCTGATAGAGTGAACGCCGCTCTTTTCAATGCCGCAACTCGCAATGTGATCCGACCTCGTGTTCGTGTTCTATGGCCAAAAACCTGAATGCGCCTGGTTGCTATGCAAAACTTTAAACTCGTTTTTCTCAAAAGTATGTTTTTTTTCAAATTTCAACTTCAAACGCAAATATCTCGGCGATTTTTGTACCCAGAAGGCTTCGTGACGTCTCAATCGATCAGAAATTTTGCCTAGTATACCGTAGTAGACTGAACTCCATATCGACAAAGTGAGGTCTAGTTAGGTTCACGTACACACATATGTGTATATATGTATATGTATACAACACTAGCTGTTAACCGAGAGGTTTGCCTGCATATTAATATCCGTTTAAATTTGTATCTAATACTTAATAGAATTTTTTTTTGCTTTATCCGGAATTTATATACCTATATATTAAAGTGAGCATTTTTTTTTAAAATTTATATTTTATTTTATCCCTCTTTGTTTAAATTCGTACGTGCCCTTTTTGCCAAATTATCCATTAGAGTCAACTGTATGATATTACCGGAAGTCCCGTTTATTTTTTATTCCTTATTCTCCATTTTCGCCGTACCATTCACCTCACTGACTAGGTTTTGCCCGTAACATGAATTATTCTCTTTTTTTTATACGGTGGACAACAACACTGTATTTCCACTAAAGATATTTCTTCTAGTCGGTTTCTTCGCTTTTTTTCGGGAATATTCTTAATATGATCATTAAAACACTTTAAATACATTTCACAATAGCAAAACATTAAGATTTCAATGTAAATAACATTTCCGGTAGCAGCTATTAAAACTCCCGCTGCATGATTTTTTTAACTTCTCTCTGTAATTTTAATATAGCCTACTCCCAATTCACAGCCCTTGTTCTAATTTTTTCCCTTTTCTCGGCGCTCAGCTATTGTTTCTTTAATCAGACTAAGACTTGGTCATTCCCTTCTTCCCTTTTCTCGTTTTTATTTTTCTCTTTCACCTTCTCCCTTTCGCCCTCTCCACTCGACTGATCCTCCCTTTACATCCGACCCCAACCATATCCTTTTTGAATGGCCTGCTCATTTTCCTGAGTGCTCTCATCTATACGCCTAACTTTTGGCGTTGGATTTTCCTACCCCTTTCAAAGCTTCCCTTTATAACCTTCCCATCTCTAGCCGTTATTCTCCTCCTACTTTCCTTTATACTCTCTATCTCTGATTGTCTCAGAATTTGACTAGTTGATCTAAGCTCATGTAGTTGGGTCAGTGCTGACACCAAACCCATTTAATAATAATAATAATAAAAAAAAAAAATTATTTTCCCCTAGATTGATACACTACTTAGTTAGTTATTAAATTGTGCATTTTCAAATATTTAAAAAAAGAGAAATTAAAAAATGTTATTATAAAAATTATTTATAATGTAACGTTTTTGCGTAACTAATACTTGCTAATATGTAGTAATTCAATACAACGTCCACGTTATAAAGCTGCTTCCCGCGCTCCTACTACCCTTTTTAGTGAAATACTTATTATAGTCAATTGAATTTAATTTTTAGAAATTCACATCGCTTCCATCATTGCAATCATCTACTGTTGTTTGCACCTGGACCACATTTAATCTTTTTCATATCATTCGCTTATTCTATTACCTGTCCCTCTCTAATTTCCTGATTGCTTTCTTGGCCTTTAAATGTGAACAATATTTATTTATTTATTTTCTGGTTTTTAATTAATATATTTATGTAAAGATTCTTTCTCTCTTTGATCTTCATCGGCGTTCAATAATAAACGGCTTTCGGTTTTAACGGAATATTCTGTCTTTCTGTAACTGTGTCTGTCGCGATCTAACAAAAAGTTTCGTCCAGCTAAAGATCCACACATAACCATCATTTTAAATTACATAAAATCAATAGCTGACACATTATATAAATCGGTTTCGAGTTGGTCACACACAATAATAATCTTCTAGAAGTACACATTTAAGAGAGCATATTCTCCAATCGCGCATATCGGTTTTGTTCTGCGTCTTCCAACACCTCTCCGACGAGCCATAAAAATTATCTTATTACCACCAAAACAGCAAAAACCACAATTGTTGAGCAAGATTTTAAAATTTCAATATAAATAATACTTCTGAAAGCAACTATTAAAAATTCTGTTAATTCTTTATTTCTATGTTAAAATAATAAGGGGAGGACCCCCTTCTTTTAAATCTCAATGCCCTATAATACAGCAGCTAACTTTTACGTTTACATTCTGTCACGCAGGTTTAATGATTTTAGTAACGCAAAAAGAGAACAGACGGAACACGGCGTTCTTACTTGTGCCAGAAATTAATAAAACGTTATCTAGAGCATAAATTTATATTTACTATAGTAATTATTTCATTTATTTTTATTATTTTAGCAAAAAAGAAACAAAACGAAAAAATGGCGCTTTCAGCTATTCATCGGGCCATATGGCAAAGTAATTAGTTTATTTAAATTTTTACGTTTTCATTATATTTACTGCGGAAATCATTTTGTTAAATAAAACGTTTTATCCAAATTTTCAAGTTTAATTTATACTTGCCACGAAAATTTTATTTAAAATATTTACCACTATAGTAAGTATTTTTTTTTATTTTTCCATCGTACCCGGAATTCATGAATTGCACGCTAAAACCTTCAACCAAAATCATTCTATCTAATGGCGGGGACCGGAACGAAATCGGTTCGATAATTCTTGAGATTAGAGCGTACAGACGGACAGACAAATTTTCCAACTTTTATTAATATATTGTATATTATAAATTATATAATTCTATAAGAATACATCATGAAATTATAAAAAATCGAAATAAACTGTTGGATAGTTTATTGGTTATTTGTACATATGCTTAATCTTGAATAATTCATATACGAATGTTGGAAATTGTTCCGATAGAATTATCTCATTAAATTGTAATGAGCAGTCTATATATCGTACGGTAATCTTTTACATTTAGGGCATGTATATATCACGCGATAAATAGTTTCCGTTTCATTACTACCACAGTTACGGTATTTTAATTATCTCTAATTTATGTAAATATTAACCATAAAACTGTTCAACTCAACATTCCTAACGTACCTTGGGGTTTAGCTATATTTCGTACGTTTCTTAAGCCGTTCAATGTTCCCCATTAGGTATAAACCGCCTCCCTATTTCTATGTATAACACATGGGACTAGCTTCTTTTGCCTCTTGCCAACATCCACTACTCGGATAAAGTAGCGGATGCCGATCATCTCATCTTTGAATGTAATCTGCACACGGTTTAAAGAATTAATTTGTATGACTCAACAGTAAACTTTCAAATATACAAGTTATTATTTAATTATATAGTTCAATGCAATATTATTGCGTAGTATTAGCTGCGGTTGTCTAAACATGTATAATGCACATTAACAATGGGTGGAATTTCCGATGCCCAAAAAAATAATAATAAAAAAAAAAAGAACAATACAGCTATGTCCAGTAAGTATTTAGCAAATATAATAGTTTACATTAAAATTGTTATCTTTAAAACGAGTTATTATAATATTAGGAAGAAAACTATTAATTAATTTAACAATTGCCTCTTGATCATATCTAGATTTAAGTTCGGTAAAAACAAGATCATTAATTACTTTAAGGTTATTGTTATTTATTTTTGTCATGTTGAGTTAGTTTACTTTTAAATATAATAGAGATCTATTTCTAATATATAAATTTATTGGCATATATATATATATATATATATATATATATATATATATATATATATATATGTAAAGGATAGCTGTTACCCACGGCTTCACCCGTATATTAATACCTGTTAATATCTGATTTTGAAATGAATAAAAATTTTATTTTGTTTTATCTATAATTTTTATAATACATATACATTATAGTGGAATTTTTTTTAAATATTTATTTTATTTTATCCAAATTTTTTAAATTTGGTCGCTCTTTGCAAAATATCCATTGGAGTCACCTGAACGATAATTTCTTCCGTCATTAGACAACGAACGAAAATAAAAATAGAAACGCATTACTAACATCTTAATTCGAATTGAAAAATGAAAAACGGTTAGTACTTACAAATGCGGAAATACCAGCTGAGAGGCAGCCATATTCGTAATAAATAAACAGTACGAAGAACAGAAAATTACACGCGCACAGCAAAACCACTCGTATGATGTAAACAGTTTATCAATTAACTTATATTTAGCGGGTCGATTGATATTTAAAACTTTTCCAACAGATTACGGCTTCTTTATCTTAACTGCTGCGTCGCGCACTCCTCCAGTTGAGTATGGTATACCATTCTCTCTTCATTTTCCGCACACACCTTCATCTCGGGATACTAAAAAACCCTAATAACTTCATTTCCTTTTCAACGTATGCCTATTTGAAATCGGTTTTGATTATTTTTTTTATTCCCTTCGAGTTCAAAATATTCGAGTCGAAAATTACACGATAATAACGACTTTTTCAATACCGACAGTTAGAACGTAAGCAAAAATGATTTCAGATACTTCATCATCTAGTTTACTTCTAAATTTAAGTAATGTACCATTTTTAAGTTGTATTACTAGCTAATTATTCGTATATACTAAGCATGACGTCTAGAGTCTTCTGCTATACTTTATTGTTTTGAGAATCTGCAATTGAGATATTGCAGGGGGAACGAACTAGCAGTCAAGATAAAGCAATCGGACCAGCCAGCAAATAGTATGAACGCGGTTAATATATTGGAGCTCGTTTGAAATTACAAATGTTTTAACTGTAACACCGTAACTACTCGATAGCTCTATTGCTTTTTTTTCCGATTAGTGCTTAATTACTATTCGACTAAAATCTAATGCTCCAGCGAAAGTGCCGCAAATGACCGTGTAAAGAAGAAATGAAAAATATAGAAGACGTGATCGAGTAGGAAAGATGCGAACTATCATTAGTGAACAGATAAAGTTTGCCAGGAAAGTACACGCTAACATTAAGTCTGATGTTCAATGATTAACGACCGGAAAAGGTTGTACAATGGTTGATGAGCTTCAATTGTAATGTAATTTAAAAAGAATAATCGCCAATTTTTGTAATTAAAAAAATAAAAGCGTACTTTCGTGTAGTATGATTAGAAAAATGCTAATAAAAACCGTTTAAAACCCGCGCTGTTTGTCCTCTTTCTTTAACCTTTTCCCCAAACATGTACTTTTATAATCATAATACAGGCACTTCTAGTGAGAAGCCAGTACTCATAAATACATTTCCCTACTTTTAGGACGTGTAACTGAAACCGTTATTAACCGAAATCTTTATATATTAAAAAAGAAAAAATAGAACACACGCTTAAATGATGAAAAAACGAAATATAAAAACCGTTTAAAGCCAATTCAAAAGCATAGTCCAAATTCCAAATAAAAGATATGAAAAAAACAAATAAAAACACGAAATCAATAAACAGGAATACACATATGCATTCTTAAAACAAATAAAGAAATAAATAATAATAATAATGAAAGCTTTTAAAATTGCTCTCGTATTATTAAAATTACGATTTATCCGTAATCAAAAATGAATCTTAATTCAA
Organism: Icerya purchasi; assembly: GCA_039619475.1. Classification (NCBI taxonomy): domain Eukaryota; kingdom Metazoa; phylum Arthropoda; class Insecta; order Hemiptera; family Monophlebidae; genus Icerya; species Icerya purchasi. The sequence continues at coordinate 170,938,261 of CM077116.1, read as the reverse complement.
TTGACTCTTTTCTCCCTTTAAAAACGAATCACCTCATTATTTTCGTTTACTTTTTCTTTTCTCGAAACGAGTAAAAACTAAATTTAAAGAAGGAACACAACGTAATTCGGGGATATTCAAACAGAAATGAAACTAAAAGCTAAATAAACATATTTGAAAATCAGATAAAACAACCTTGGAGAACTGTACATTATGCAGAGCCTATCATCCCGATTGAAAAACTAAATCATTGATTTTCCAGCAATTATCCTGATTCTTTGGAAGTAAATGACTATATTAAATGTGGACGGACAGCGATAAGAGCAACTAATACATTTTTGTTTTCAAATAGTTTTATTTCTTTCTTCTCTTTTGGGCAAAATCTATAATTGGTTTATTAAATATTTGTCAATAATTTCCGGTTGTCCTTTCTCGCTTTGACAACAATAGTTCGAATCCATTCCTAAAATAATTAACCTATTTAACCGATTTTAATCTCCTAATGGGACGTAAATGTATGTTTCTTAATAATAAAAACCGCTCAGATGGCAACGAATAAACTCTACTCCCAACTCCAAGCAAGCGGTGTAACCTATTTACAGTTATCTCGATATAATACCGTTATCTTTCATTATTTAACTTCCTTCCGCTTCATAAGTTGAGATCCATCACTGACTGACGAAGAATTACTCTTTATTCCGTTTAATTTTTTGAGTGCTACACTCTCTTTCTACCGCTTATCAGACATTTTAAAGTTAATAATTAGCACTAATGCACACTTGTGACCTAACAGTGCAAACGGCAAATCAAAGACCTCAGTTTATCCAAACGAATAGAGCCGTATAAAAATAGTATTAAAAGTAGAAAACAAGTCCTATTATCGCCATGTATCCTTCATTCTGAGAAATCTTCAGCTTTTATTTCACCCGCTCCGTTGAATGACTAGTTAAAAAAATGTCGTAATGTATTTACCCGCTTTTTTGTTTTCTTTTTAAACGAAATTTTTATCGGGCTTTTCAAACATTAATATTTTAAGTTTGTGCTTGCTACCTTTCTTCTAGTACGAATCACTATGATTTTAGAATTATCGACAATATAACGAGAAGAAAAATTGTCCTTTTTTTATTATTTTTTAATAGTTTTACTGTTGGAACTATGTTTTCATCATGCACGCGCGTATACTTTTCGATGTTATTTTCATTTTAAAATTGTAATAACTGTTTTAAAAAAACTTTTTATTTATGTCTATTTTCATTGTACTACATATATATATATATATATATATATATATATATATATATATATATATATATATATACGCACATACATATACATATATATATATCAATTACAACGTAATTCTTAGGCTACCCACCATTCGAAAAAATGTCCCAATTTTATGTAACGCAGAATGTCCGTAACGTTTGTTATATTTTATAGAATTTTTGTAATTGTTATTTTACAAATGTCACAATTTTATGTAACGAAAATGTAATGAAAAATGTAACGAAAAAATGTCTTAATTTTATATAATGAAAGTGAAATATTATGATAGGGTTTTTTTGATTATGTTATTTTTTTTGTGTTGATGCCAGTAAGAATTACGTTGTAAATTTTGATCGTTTTATAGAAAGTATAGAAGAGAAAGAAACAGAAATGAAAGTAAGAGGGGTCAAGGGGCACAGCCCTTTGCGAGGCCAAAATGGCCGAGTTTATATATATATATATATACACACACAAGGTCTGTTCAAAAAAAGACCAAACTTTTGAAATTGCGTCCCAATTGTGTGAAATTTAAATTCGCGCGTCATGCTAAACCTACCGACATTCTTTCGAAACAAAATAAGGAGCTTGCCGCATTACGGTAGTTTGATCAGTTAGCGAATAGAGCGATCAAGTGAACACGTGCAGATAGCGCTCTGCGAAGTAGTGAGAAAACGGAAATGAAAAAGTTTGTGAAGCACCGTTGTAACATTACATTTTAACATCGGCAAATCTTTTTCTGAAACACGGGCATTGCTTCAGCAAGCCTATAAGGAGGACTATATGAGCCGTACACAGTGCTACAAATGATTGACGCGTTTCAAATCACGCAGATCATCGAACGATGAAAATGCAACATCAGGATGACACCTTCGATATTAAAAAAGAAAACGATGAAAACATTGATGTTGTTCGATCTGTAATTCGTGGAAATCGTTGTTTAACTGTGCGGGAAGGTTGCAGACGAAGTCGGGATCAGCATTGGGTCGTGTCACGACATTTTGACAGAAAAACTTGGCATGCATCGCGTCTCAGCAAAAATGGTACTACGACTCTGCTCACAAGCGAAATAAACGGTGTCAACATCAGCCAAGAACTGCTTCATATCGTATTAACAATGACGAAAACTTTATGAAAACTATCATCACAGGCGACGAAATTTGGATTTACAGATATGACCGTTGAAACGAAGGTACACTCGTTACAATGGATTGGTTAACATTCGCCACGTCCGAAGGAAGCACGCATGAGTCGCTCAAACATGAAGTCCGCGTTGATTGTTTTCTTTGACTATCACGGAGTTGTCCATCAAGTATTCGTGCCACAAGGTCTGTTAACAAGAAGTTCTCTACGTGGAAGTTTTAAAGTGTTTACAGAAAGATATACGACGGAAGTGGCCTAAACTGTGGAGGAAAACAAAAACTGGATTCTGCACCATGACAACGTGCCAAGTCACTCGTCTCTGCTTGTTGGCAAGTTTAATGGAACAGCTGTACTTCCCCATCCTCCCTACTCACAAGATATGGCGGCAGCAGACTTTTTCCTATCTCCGAAACTAAAATCCATCTTGAAAAGACGTCGTTTTTAAAGTGTAAAAGAAATTCAAGAGAAATCGCAGGCACGGCTACGAGATATCACACCAAACGAGTTCCAGAGAGCATACGGTACATAGCAAGCAGGTGGGAATACTTTGAAGGGGATAAACATGTGTAACATTGTAAGTATTACAATAAAAACTTTATGATGAAAGTTCGGTATTTTTTTGAACAAACTTTGTAAACTCGGCCCTGTGTCTCAAAAGGGACTCCCCGTCCCTTCAAACCGCCTGAGCTAAAAAATGTCTAATGTAAAATTCCAGGAGGTCTTCACTCCCCTGGTTACGAACCGATACTCTTTGATACTATGGTAGCAGCAGTTATTTTGATTACCCGTATAATTGATATCACACGGTTCAGTTGACATAACTCATATGTTTTAATTAAATAGCGTTACGGTTTTTGCTTTTAAAAAAAAGTGTGACGAACAATTTGGCTGACCCCCACCGGTAAGACGGATCCATGTCAAAATAATTCATAATACTTCAGTGTTACACTGATATATGTACATAATTTATTAGTAATAAAAATACAGTCACTTTTCTTTATAAATTCAAACAGATTTTAAATTCCTTCAGTATAAAATGTATAGCAAAGGGGTTAGTTTTTAAAGGAAAACATAACTTCCGATATAGAAATATGAAATGTTTCCGTGTTAAAATTATAATGTACAACGCAGATAATTTAAGATGAAAAATCAAAACTGACAAAGAGAAAAGAAAAATAAATTAACTTCGTAAATTCCTAGTCTAAAAAACAGCAAACACGAGTTTTCTTTTTCTATATCTCTTTGCTTTTTCATTTGTTTTTCTGCCTCATTTTTTTCGATAACAACATAATATTATTTACAATTTAAACGTACTCGCCAATGTAATACTAACAAGGAAAGTAGACGAGTTGTCGATGAAATTTTGATATGTTGTAGAGTATAAAAAAATATTAGATACGTGTTCTTTTTCATCGGCCCATATGCAATTTCAAGGGGTGAAAACCACCCTTAAAGTTCACCCTCGAAAATCGTTTTACCCAAATATCTCGTCTTCAACGCTATATTTTTTTATGAAACAAAACATTTCGTACAAAATTTGTATGTACGGGGTTTTAAGGTCGCTGATTACGAATCCGTCATCAGATGTTGTTAACTCAAAATGGCGGATCCAATATGGCGGACAAAAAAGTCAAAAAAGATTTAATTTTAATGACAAATTGTATACGAGGATTTTTGAGGTCGCTGATTACGAATCTGTTATCAATTTTTGAAAATTCAAATTGTCCTGTGCTTTATAACCATACATTATCGAACCCCTAAAACCGAGACAGGAATTCAGCCTGTGTTTTCTTTAAACTAACAAACCCCAAACTCCTAAACCCGAGACAGACTGTTTTGACTAAAGTTATAATGAGCAAAATGAACACCACCTTCCTGGACGAGTCAATGTTAAAAGTTAAAGATGTTTATTTTTAAAAATGTTGATTATTATATTTCAGATTCTCGCAGATTTTACGAATTATATCTATAATAGTATTAATATACTGTTTACTGTTTATTGATTGTGAGAATTAGTAATAAATGTTTTGATTTACTCATTGAATGTAATTCTCCCAATGTATAAGGGTTTATTCTAAAAAAAAATGATTACATTACTAATTAACTTTGGCCACTTCTTAATTTATTTTTGTTATTATTTTCGTAAGAAGAGAGTGATTGCCGTTAATAAATAGTTAAAGAAATAAATAAATGCATAAGTGGAACCGTACCGATAAAATTGTAAGTAAGTAAATTATAAGAACGGTTTTCCAGTATACCACAATGAATAGGTCTTTTGTCTGCCTGCAGTTTAGGAGTTTGAAGTTTGTTAGTTTAAAAAAAACACAGGCTGAATTCCTGTCTCGGTTTTAGGGATTCGATAATGTATGGTTATAAAGCACAGGATAATTTGAATTTTCAAAAATTGATAACATATTCGTAATCAACGACCTCAAAAATCCTCGTATACAATTTGTCATTAAAATTCAAACTTTTTCGACTTTTTTGTCCGCCATTTTGAGTTAACAACATCTGATGATGGATTCGTAATCAGCGACCTCAAAAACCCTTATATATAAATTTTTTACGAAATTGGATTACTTAATACATGTGTATTTATTGATGTTTCTTGTAAGGGGTGCTTTACCCCCTTTAAGGGTGAAATTCATGAAAATGCGGAAACACGTCAACTTTATTTTTTAATTGAGTGTGTTAAAAAATGTTTTTCTTATTTTTTCGTGTTATTTTATAATTTTTTATTCCATAATTATGACCAAAAAAGGGTGTTTTCACCCCCCAGAAAATAGGGGATGCAACTCCACTGCTTAAATCACTCCGGATTACTTGTCCTTTGCACGAGAAATAATTTCCATTTTGTTTCATAAAAAAATATAGAATTGAAGACGAGATATTTAGGAAAAACGATTTTTGGGGGTGAATTTTAGGGGAGTTTTTCACCCCTTGAAACTGCATATGAGCTGATATAAAAAAAAAACTGTATCTAATATTTTTTTATATTCTACAAAATATCAAAATCGGCGTCTGACAACTCATGTACTTTCTTTGTAAGAATTATTTCGGAAACTGTTTTCGGCGATAACGGATAACATTTGTATAAAAACAAATACTGTTCAAGTACACATAAAGCGGGAATTTTAATTTTTTTAAAGAAGTTAAGTAACGTTTAAAAACACATTCATACTGTTTAAATTATTTATAGTCAGCTAGAAGCATTTAAAATGAGAAGATTCAGTCAAAATAAATTCTTTTCGGTATGCAATCTATACGCAGTCGAATACTTAACGCTGCCTTAATAATTTTAAAATTATTTTTTACTAACAATTATGCAATTTCACGATATAACATTTAAAACATTGCAAACTTGATCCTTCGCACTTCGCTATGAGGACACTCCGTAGACTCCCAAGTCATAATTTTTCTATAATACTTATAAACGTGGAAATTTCAATCGACTACGTTATTCTTAAAAAAAAATTAAATTATCGTTTACGAGGCAATTTTTATTACAATTTCTTTAACATATTTTAATAATTCAGAAATGTAGCAGGATTTTTAAGTCACTCTCAACAGAAAAATAGCGTAGTCATCATAAAAAAAGGGGGGGAAAACGAATTCTAAGGACTTTTTAAGACTGTCTTACATACCAGTCTTCTACAGTACTTCTATTTTTAGCCTACTCATAAAAAAAAAATATATATTATCGAAATCGGTTTATTGTTTTTCAAAATATTCTCCATGAAGATCAATCCACTTTTTCATGCGTTTGAACCAATTTTTGAAGTACTTTTCCTATTCTGATTGAGGTAGCTCCAAAACACGCGTTTTGAGTGCATCAACCGCTTCTTCGGGTTTCGAAAATCGTTGACCACGTAATTTGTTTTTAATGTACGGAAATAAAAAAAAATCACTGGGAGCTAAGTCAAGGCTGTACGGCGGGTGACCCATCAATTCGATATTTTGGCCGGTCAAATATTCCTCTGTTTGAGCCGATGTGTGAGAGCTCGCACTATCATGATGGAGAATCATCTGACGGCGCTTGCTTATTTTCCTTATTTCACCGAAGACTTCTGGTAAACAAATGTTTGTATACCAATCAGAATTGATCGTCCTACGCTGCTCTAACGGCACTGTCGCTACGTGACACCAGTAATGCGGAAGAAACAGGCAACCATTTGCTTCGATGTGCTTTTTCCGCGAACAACTTTTGTTGGATTAGGCTCATCTTGGAAGACCCATACAGTCGATTGCTGTTGTGTTTCAGGCTCATATTCATAGTCAGCGCCTGTGCAGATGTTGTACACAGACTTTGATGCACCTTGGACATGTTTTTTCAACATTTCCTTGCACCAATCGAATCGATTCTTCTTTTGAGCGTTTGCCAGATTATACGAGATCCAACGCGAACAAATATCTTTTACAGCCGAATGATCATGCAATATCTTATTGATTCTCTAGTCATACTAATCCCCAAAGATGCCTCAATCTCACGGTATGTCACATGACGATCTTGCTTTATTAGTTCACACATAGCATCGATGTTGTTTTTTGGCACAACAACCGATTTTGGACGACCTTCACGAAAATCGTCCTGGAGCGAATGTTGGCCACGATTAAATTCGTTATACCAGTTTTTTACAGTGCTGTAGGAGATGGTGCTATTTTTTAGGCATACAAAGAATTAAGTTCATCGATACACTCTTATCGCGATAATCCGCGTCGAAAGTTATGAAAAATAATCGCACGAAAATGTTCACGAGTTAATTCCAATTTTTTTTCTGAGATTATATTTTTCAGTTTCCTGTAAACGACACAAATTGCGTTCAAATAAAAAATTTTATTGTGAAAGTTATGTTAATGAAATTTTTAAATGGAAACGTCAGATGGCGCCTAAATCATTCAGTGTTGCCAGGGCCAGAAATATAAGTAGAAACCTACGTACAAATAATTATGCCATTCTTCGCAAAATGAAATAAATGTCTAAGAACCGTAACATAAAAAATGTTAGATTTCGTCAAAGGATTTTGTTAATATTCTTAGTGTATGAATTTCATAATTCTATAATTTCTTTTGTATATCTCAATACCCAAAAAGGGTATAAAAAACACTTCATATAGAATTTCAGTTCAATCGGAGTATATAAAAAAATACTGTTACATTTTAAAAATGTTTGTAAAGTATTATAGAAGGATTATCAATAGAAGGAAAATTGTCGTTTTTCGTGCTTTTTGAACTTTTTGCCAACTTCGAAATTTTCGTTAAGGAACTGAAATACCGGGTTCATTCCCGACAAATAGCGATCATTCCTCCGATATATCACAAGGCCGGAAAAAAAATATATTTCATTCACAAAATTTCGAGCTTTAGGCGCTTCGAGGGCGGAGACTCGGATGCTCCGAACTAGAGAAATACGTGGATGCGCATTTTTTTAACTTTATTAAAAATTTTTGACATGGAAAAATAAATATATTTTTAAAGAATTTCAAGCTTTCGGCACCCCGAGGGCTTAAATAAAAGTTGTAATTTCGGCTACAGTTTTTCTATATTGCGGTCCCTTATGCATACTTTTGAGGTACATTCTGGTTTCCTCAACTTCTGCACTCGGGCTATCGCTTACGTGAACATCTACTTTTTTTTTTTTTTTTTTGCTATTTTTAGCCCAAAAAGGGGCGGGGAAGATTAAAAATATTTAAAAAAAAAAAAAACCTTAAATCACGGATTTACCTTTTTTTCCATGTGTTGTCGGTGTCATATTTTTAAATTATTCCGAAAAGGTAGTTTTGACGCTTTAATCATATTGATTTGTGAATTGGAAGTACATTTGTTTAAATGATTTAAAAATCCTTAGAATTAACCACAGATCATATAAAATATCACAATGGTAAGAAATAACAAAAGCTACATGTGCCCCAATATGTTATAGAATAATTACACCGTGCGTTGAATAGAAAATATTACGTTGAATTATATTTGTAACATTTCTTGGCAGTACCTAGTTAAAATGTCAATGCTTAATTAACAATAAAAGCTGTTTACGGTTTAAAAAAATATTTATTCCGAAGTCAATTGTCCAAAAGAGAAATGTATTCGGTCAAAAATAAGTATTTTCTTAGTAAGAACTTTTTTCATACGAGCTTGGTTTTCATCTCCGTTAACCGCGTGAAATCTCCCTATTATGATTTTCACTTTTTAATAAAGTTAATTAAATCTTAAAAATATATCCGGAAATCAGCAATGTTGCAGTGGAAATTTTTTTTGTGGTATTTTTCACTGGACAAAATACGTGTATTTGCATTCTTTGATGAACTTCCATAATATGTAGAAGAAAAATAGATGCAAAACCGGTGATTACAGAAGACAGTAGTGTACAAAACTTTCAAAAAAAAAAAAAAAAACCGTAAACGTTATCAGAAAAGATTTAAATAATTAAAAAAAAAAAAATCAAATTTTATATTCAATAAATCAAAAATCCTTTTCCAAAAATTGTCTATTTTTTTTGGAAATGTGATGCAAACTTTCAACAGGAGCTGAAGATAATGAAAAATACAGTAGTAGTTAATGATACGGACGAGGAAGAAATAAATCTAATGGGAGATTATAAAATTTTGAAGTGGAAATAAAAATGAAAAACAATGAATTTTGCAAATTGTTAGTGAACATGGTAAAAGGTACTAGTCCCTTATGCGACAAGAAAACTAACGAAATAACGATTTCGGTAGCTGATATCTTAAAATTTAATTAAAATGCCATTTATATTATTATTACAAAGTACGAATTTTCGCTTAATTTTAAATAAACTTTCAAAAAAATTACAAATACGACATTTCTCAATGAATTTAATTCAATCTGCTGCACAAACCCTTTTTTAAAGTTGTCATTAAGTTTCAATAAAACTAAAACTTTTGTCTCTTTACAAGTCACATTAATGTATAGTCTAGATGAACTGAAATTTTGTGTAAACTCATTTTTTATTTACAAGAACAGGAGTTTCAAAAGTTGCCAAATTGTTTCAGATGTTTTTGTAATGTTATATATGACGTTACGTAATGATTTTTCGTTTTTAGCTGTTAAATAAAAAAAAACATATTTTGTTGGAAACAAATAAATAGCAACAATGAAAGAAATTTAAATTCGGAATTCTCTGCCATGAAATATAAAAGAAAATATTTCTATCAAAAATGAACTACCAGCTACCGCAGTTTTTCATTCTATATATGGAAAATGAAAATATTTCGGCTTTTTAAAATTTAATTTACGCGTCTGTACCAAGATGGTGATATGAGTGTCGTTCAAAAAATGAACCTAGGTGTCTTAAGATTCAGGAATTACATTTCTTTTTCAATATATGTACACACGCTAAATAAGAAATAAAATAAAAAAAAAAGTAGACGAACAAGTAAATTACTTCTTGGGATTAAAAATATGAAATCCATCGAAAGACTCGTGTTATTCTATTTATTATGTACATTATTCGCTTTCCCTTCAAATTGCTACGATTATTTCAATCTAAATTTTTGTAAAAGCAATATTATCGGCTTTTAGAGATTTAGAAATAAATGTATCCGGATCGGTGGCTTTTAGAACCGGTTTTTTAGTTTTCACATTTAAACGTCAAATAATCTAGTATTATAATTGAATGTAGTAAGAAATACGTACTGATCGCCCATTTTTGTTTTAATCCAGTGTGGAAGATTTATTCCGCTAGAAATCGATCTGTCTCCGCTATCCGCAGAACTCATTTTAGCTGCTTTTTTATTTGAATCCGATTGAAAAATAAATTGAGGTGCCCGAATCGGTATGTACATGAAGAATATACCGGATATAATGTGTATGATATGTGATTATATGCAGCCCGCTTTATAACTGAAAATTATACGGTTTTTTCTACGAGTACGCTTTAGCTTTATTAAACATCTGAAAAAAATATTACACACATCTTCCGTTATAATTTATAAAATTGAATATTTCATTCGCGTTAAATGATACAGTTTTTAAAATCACGCAAAACAAATTAAAAACGAGCAATTAAAATTTAAAAATGAATTTAAAAAAATAGTCTGAAAAAATCGATACAATTCTCGAAATATAATTTATCAAGTGCTTAAAAAGTTACTAACTGCGACTGAACTGTTCGAAAAAAATTCAATTTGTCATCCGGAAACAAAAACGTAGAAAAACGTCAGCAAGACACCGTAGTTCCGGTCAAAATACGAATATTTCGCAGAATTCCGTAACGAATTTTCTTAAAATATTCCGCATTATTTGCGTAAGATGTTACACGGGGCTTTTTTTTTTTCTTTTCCAAAATTTAGGTCCCTTGATGTAACTTTGTTAAACTACCTCGCATTTGCCGTCGCATTTATAGCGTGGAAAAGAGAAAAAAAAACGAAACCTTTGTTTTGTGACAGTTTAATTACACGGTGACATTTGTCTTTTCTCTCTGTTCTCTTAAAAGTAGTTCAAACAATAATTTCCTTTAATAAAAAATTAAAACAACGATGGCAAATTTCCAAAAAACACTCAAATGCGTAATAGCCGAGAACATATATTACTTGATTGCAAGCCAATGAGCGCTACTTGTAAGCACATATATGTATGTGATGTTCCTAATTATCATTGTATATAACACGTTTTTGGGCATTGTTTTAAATGTTACACCTTTATACAAATAAAATTGTGACCGTATATAAATATACCTAGCGACAATATAAAAACTGGCTTATATTACTCGAATATCGTAAATAATTCAATATAGGCGGGGAAAAAAGAAAGTGAAAATCAAACGATAAAATAAGTTCGTTGAAAATTAAACAATTAACGGTAGGCAAGCATTTATTGTTTCGCTGCTAACGTATCTCGATAAGTTGCTACCATTGTTTATTTATAAATTCGTAATTTCCATTGAAAAAATGGTACTTTTTTTTTTTTTTATTTAGCATAAAACCATCAAAAAACCCAACAGAAGAGATATCACTAAAACTCTCAAATTATATCCGATAACAATGTCCTCTTACGCGTATTATCAGTCTTCCAACCTACCGAAATAAAGAACTGACGTCACCGACCCCTCCAACACCGCTCGTCAGGTATTCCACACGTGATTTTGTGTTTGCAAAAATATCTATTTAGTACATACGTTACGTAGATTAGAAGTGAAACGAAACAAAAGTGGATTACTTTAAAAGTTAAAGATTGCGTCAAAAACTAATAGATTACTTTAATATTATTTTCGGACTAGGACCGTGTCAGTCATTTTCCTATTTAATATTTCAAATTCACCTATTTTTACATTTTTTTTTTTATTTTTTCGTGGATTGTGTAATTCATTTCATAAAAAAAATATCGCGCTGTATTAGTACGTGGTTCGTTAAAAATAAAAATAAAAAGGGATTATTTCAATACTTGTTTAAATTTTCATTTTATTGATTGGAATCGAGAGTTTAAGTATTAACGAAAAAAAGTTAAAACTAAACAGAATATAAAACTTACTATCGTAACTGATAACTGTTTTAAATTATTTTTAGTTAACAACACAATAAAACAAACAATACTTTATGAGGTGTATAGGAAGTTAAGTTTAAAATTGTCTATTACTTTAGGCACCGCGCCAAAACAGTTTACGCGTTTATGAAATGTACCCATTAAAAATAATAAAAAGTGTCTAACCGCAAATTATTATTTTCTTCATCAAATTTATTTAACACATTTAAGGCTATTTAGTATACAATATATGAATTGTACAACTATATTGGGTAACCTAGTCTACGAAATATTCTGCAATAATTTTAAAAAGAAACCTACAGAGAAAAAAATAAACCGAAAAAAAAAAACATCAAAATCAAGAATTCATAAAACTTATTCTAAAAATTTAGTTACACAAACATTACAATACACGTATGCTAAAGTATACTTACATTATTCAAATTTCGACGAGAATTTAACTCGTTACCACACGTCCCCATTACTCGATTCACTAATATATTCAAATTTATTGATATTATTAATAAAAGTTACCTCACTAAATTCGTCGTTGGATAATTTGATTACAAATCACAAGGTCAGATACGCAAATTTTGCGAAATAGCCATCAATAAACAAAGCCAGAATAGGCAATTGGTAGGTAAAAAATTATCGAACATATGAAAAAAGTGAAATCTATTGAAACATGTAATAATTTTTTTTCGCACCTTTAATATGTTTTAATGTTTTTAATTTTTATTTAAAAAAAAAAAAAATATATATATATATAGTAATATTCTATAAAATGAACTGTGCTTTAAAATAGATATCAATTTATATTCCAATATGTAAATTAACATTTTAAAAAACTTGTTATTTAGAAAAAAAGCAAATCCTAATTAACTTTTATATTAAAATCGTACAAAAAAATTAAAATTAACTATTAATCGAGTTATCGATTATAGACAAATGATATTAAAAACGGAGTAAGTATTTTCCCGCTCATTTTAATAGTGAAGCGAAAAATTACGTGAAATCCGATTAAACTATATTTTTTAGAACAAATAAAATAAAGTTTACTATAAATAAAATGAACCGATTTATAAGCGATCCAAAGGTATGTATAAAATATTATAACCATACGATGTTATTTAATTGTGTGATATTCTTTTTTTCTCCTTCATTCAATGGTATACTTTTTTTTTTACATAGAATTCACAAAAGATTAACGGAAACACAGTAAGTTGCTGTAATAATCAATTGGGAGCAAACAGTCAAAAAAAGTAAATATAAAGTAAATTTTGTAATGGTAATAATTAAAAATTTGTTTCACAATGTGAATAACAGCTTCTTTCGTGGTATACTGTAACTGTGAAAGTTAATTTTATCCAGTTTAATTTAACTTCAGTCATAATTGGCTCGGACACGAATAATATAATACATTGTAACTATCGCTTTACAAAGCGTAATCTTTATTTTCATTTACATTATTATTTTTTAAACCCGTACATTGTATTCATATATTAATATAAAAATTATTTCGATTTGCAAATATTTTAGATTGAGTTTAAATGAAGCTTTAGAAGATTGTTTCGCTGTAATTAGAGAAATAGTCGAAAATAGAAAACTAATTCAAAACAACTTCGAACAACGATATTTTGGAGGAACAGAAACTATTAACATGTTAAACATTTATCGATTACCTGAAAATGCAACAGGTCTAGATCGTCTTTTAAAAGAACATAAAACCGAAAGGACATACGTATGTGTATTGCAACAATTAAGAAATAAAATAAAAAATTTTAAATTAAAATCGATAACCATAAAGTTAATATTTTATTTTTATTCAACAATTCTTTTAAACGCTTCGAAATCCGTATCAGATTCAACTATCTCGTCACTAACATTTCGGAAAAATCGAGAACTTAATCAATTTTTTGTATAGAAACTTTTACAGGGTTTCTCGTAGGATGGTGAGCAACGTATTCACGGCTTGTGTAAAATATTCTCATGAAGTCGAATGGCAGAACAAATCAAGAGAATTTAATTGGAAATAATATTTTTCTGTTCAACAAAAAAACAGATAGCGTTGGAATACATTGTTCGCTTTTGCAAAATTAGTCGAATATAATTAATGTAAAATTTAATCGAAAAAATCATATTTTTAATAATTATATGTCGTAAAGAATATGTGATTATTTATTTTAACTAATATAAAGATTACAGATTGGGAATAAAAGAAAAAAAGAACCGTTTGACAATTACTGTTAAAATTAAAAATTTAAAGTAAACCCCGTGTTATCAAAATTTTTTCTAATAGAATTGGAATGAGAATCAATATAGGTAATCAAAAGTGAGGTTCGGATGCATTATAAGAATTAGAACAAAGTATAGTTCTTTGTACGAATATATATTAAATTCTGAATTAAATAAATTTGGTTGTTAAGACTGAGCTAAGGCTATTTAATGAGTTATATTAACGTTATTAACATTTTTGAGCAGGAACAAATTGCTGTTGTTTAAAGATTGAGGTAAGAGATTTTGATAACGGTTTTACACGATCAATAAAAAATACCAGAAATTTTACCTAACTCAAAGTCAGTCTATAAAAATGTCCTTTTACACCTCTTTTCCTACTGCGAACGGAAAAATTCCAAAAAGATATTGATTTTTAACAGTTTATCGCTGCGAAAAAATGGCGCTGGTAAATTGCTTTTCGTTCTTGAAAAAAGGAGGTGAAGGATGACACGATAATTTAAATTTTCATCCTTTTCTTGTTTTATTGTAGAATTTATATTCACAATGAATATTTGTCGGCTTTTATAATTTAGAGTTTGTAAAACAGGTAAGTTGATCGATGTTAAATCGTTGTGTACGATTTTTTAATTAGAAAATTTCATTTTGTCTTATTCCGTATGTATTCTCGGTTGTCTTGACCAGATTATTTTTACTGGTACTGTTTTCAGGTTATTGCTTTGTTAATGAAATTAGACTGTAAGTTTAACATTAACAAATTCGTAATGGAATTTCGAATAAAGTTAAACAAATGGGACGGTTGCATTAAGTCTTTGGCGTTGCTGCGTGCAACTGAAAAACAATTAAAGGAACGATGTTCGATCGAAAATACTTCAAGACGTAAGCCACTAGAATTTATTTCTTTGTTGTAATAATTTTTGAGTTAATAAATGAAGACGATCGTACAAGAAGTTATGTAATTGTGAACTGCTAGTAGAATCTGGTTTAGAGTTTGTATACTAGCATCATAATAGCGGTCATTAAGTTGAAATATTTAATTTCGCAAATTTGTTACCGACTCCGTGTTAGTAGTATTTGTGATAAAAGAAAAAAATAAACTTCCTTACATAAAGTGAGTAGTTATACAATTATATACAATTAGAGTTTAGTTTTACATACCTTTAAGGATTTTAACGTTTAACCAACCTTGAGCAGGGTACGAAATAATTAACCGATTTTCCATGTATTAACAAATTTTAACAATTTACATTTATTTCCAATTATATTGATGACGATATTTAGAAAAATTTGTTGTAAAATAAAATAATTTTCATTTTACGTTACAGAACTGTTAGAAGACATGACAAAAGCCATCAAGGAGCTCACGGAACATAGTAAAGAAGTACATACCTGGCTATGGAAATTACTAGATTTGTTCGAAATACCGTATCAAATTGTTCATTAACAATTTTGCGTTTCATTTTTGAGAATATTCAATTTCACCGGCTACATTTAATAATGACTTCGAACAGTTTATGTTAACGCACTTTTTAAGTCAAATCTTATACTTGTAATAAGATGTTTATTTTTTAAGCATATTTATGAAACATTGTTGTGGCATGTTTAAATATTGATTGAAATAGTATTGTTTAAAAAGAAGGAACTAATTATACGCATCTTTGCAAGCAAAATGAACTTTAGCAAATAAAATTTAAATGGGGGGGGGATCCATGAAAATTTTTATAAGGATAGCTTTAAAAATAAAAAAAAAAATGATTTTGTAATTAGTCACTGGCAGCGTGGTAGCCTAGTGGTTAAAGTGCTTGGCTATCAAACCAGAGATGTCATAGGTTATCGAGACTTGTCTCATTCCGGAACCAAGTCGCTCCTAAGTTTACGCGGCCTAAAATAATTGGGTACCAGAGAAATCTAAGAAAGTAAAGGCAGCCGAGAGAAAAGAACTGGCCCCAGTATTCTCATCAGATCCATTAGGCTTAGTACATTGTGAACCTTAACTTCACAATCCCGACGCCCTGTCATGGGACTTACTTTACTTTACTTAATTAGACACTAATCATTGACGGTTGACAACAATTTAA
This sequence comes from Icerya purchasi, assembly GCA_039619475.1. Classification (NCBI taxonomy): domain Eukaryota; kingdom Metazoa; phylum Arthropoda; class Insecta; order Hemiptera; family Monophlebidae; genus Icerya; species Icerya purchasi. The sequence goes on along the minus strand of CM077116.1, from coordinate 170,922,086 downwards.
TGATTTACGCCAATTTTTTCAATGGTATCGTTTAAGTGAGACTCGCTTTTACAATTTTAATAATGTCAACATAAAACAAGTAATAGAAAAAGATGGTTTGTTTAACGCTTTGATTTCTATAGAACATACTATATGCCAATCGAAAACGTCACTAACTTACACGTTAATTTGTTCTTTAATGTTTACGTGTAAACTTGACGTTCTAGATTGTGTATGCATCTTTCGCAGATTTAATATTTTATATTTACGTTACGACCCCGCATTCGGTTAATGGGTGATATTCAAGGAAAGAAGTCGTACGCGGAAATAAAAACATTAGCCGAAGCGCGCGTACATCTTACACGAAGACATGTTTCCCATCAACCTACGGGTTGAAGAGGAGATATGATTTACATTACGTAGTGACATGCCAAGCTAATGGTGTAAGTTTTTTGGCAGATAAGGAGTTTGATTTTTTTTTTTTTTTTTTTACTTTCCGAAGAGGAATTTTCAAAATCAATCTATGACGATTATTAAGATCTATAGGGAACTCTCCCGCAATTGAAGTTTAGAAAAAAAATTCAGTTTACATGTACTGTATTTTAAAAATATGTTTTTAACGGTATCTATATTCGCAACTCGAGTGCAATGTTCGTTTGGTGTTTTATAAGGAGTGAAGGATTACTTTAAAAAACCATTCAAGACAACAATACTTGTCACGTTTAAAAGAACAGTGAACCAAATTTTGAAGAATGTGTGTAATTGTACAATACTTCAGACAAAAAAGAAAAGCACCTGATAATATTTTGAATTAAAAATCAAAAATTATCTGATCGAATAAATTCTCTTACACTTTAATGAACACACTTTTTGGATCTTACTATTAAGTCAATTGCAGTGGCATACGCGAGATTCGAGGTAAAGTACACATTCATAACTTTAAGTCTTAGCACTAAAAAAATGTTAAAGTGCGCGATGAGTGGCTTTCAGATTTTTCGACGAAGATATTATTTAAAATTTGAACTGATGATTATTGTTAAGCCATACGGATTTCATTACGTTTTCGAAACAATCGCCGGAAAAACTTTGACATGTTTTTATTTTCTTTCTCTAAATGTTTTCAAAATCATGCACACTCAATATCTTAATCGTAGTATTAATGAATTTACTCAAAATTTAAAACATGATGTAAAAGGCGTAGCAGTTGTAATTTGAGAGAAGGTTTTTTCACATCGTTTTTTGTTTTTTTTTTGGAAAATAATTAAAATCATGTAAATTATTTTTAAAAAAAATTGAAAATTTATCTAAAAGGTGTACTTTAAAACAGCGGATTTAGAAAAAAAAAACACTGTGTCAAACCATGGCTGAAACGATATTTTTCAAGAATAAATTGACATATTTTTTATTTTAAAATCGGGTTAGCAAATTGGTCTACATCGTTTTGTCGCGATATTAATTCCGCACCCCGTAATATCCCCTTCCAATCAAACGGGTCATCGGCTAGCTTAAAAGCGTTGAGCCAGGGATCTCTATTCTGTCTCCTATTCAATAGTCGGAGTTTAGAAAATACAATCATCTGCTTGAATAATAAACTATCGAATTATACAACAGTAATACTCGGATGATGGTAATATTCGTAGATTTGCTGTTGTTTTATTAAACATTTTTACTGTAAGAAAACAATTTATAGAGGCACAGGCTCTGCTATGGAACTAATTTTTAAAAATTGGTGGACTTTTTCGTTCGATTAATTTCTGTAATACTCGCGCGTTCTAAGAACAACCACGGTAAGTAAACCGCATTAAATAAATAGTTTTAAAGAAGTTGATTCGTGGACTATAAATTACTACCTTTAATTTTACGTTGAACTTGTTTTAGTTCTTGTTGATTGCAGTTTGCATTTTCGTTTTACATTTCAATTAAGACCGTTTTTTTAAATTTTTATAAAAGAAGAAAAAAATAGGCTTTAAAACCGTATAATTTAAAATATATATTTCTGTTTCCGAATGATTTTATTTTGCAATGAAATACGTGCATTTTCGCATAGTAATCCGTAATTATTTTGTTGGCCGATCATGTTCAATTCTTTAATTACATTTTAAAAAGAACGAGTGTCTCGGCTATTCCCAGCAGATCAGACAATTAAATAAATGGCCGTCTTGAAGAAGTTTAAGATTCTTAACGATGCGAAAATAATGATGGCGAATAAACATCACTTACGCCGTATTCAACAGATGATGGAAGAAATTATCGGAGGAGAGCATCAAAAATACAGCCTGAAAAATGCGCAGAGCAAATGGATCTATAGTGTTTAAGGAAAGAAAATAAGGAAATGAAGGAATTTCGACTAGGGAAAGTTAAAGTCAGGAAAATATTATATACTGTTTAATAACTCGTATATTGAAATATTAACAGTTGTAATTTTTCACTTTACAATAATGTATGAAATATTCGTAGATTTCCATTATAAAATAAAAAATATTAATAATCGCAGTGTCGCAAGTTAAACAAAGATTTTGTCCTTTCGTAAAAATTTTAGACTCGCTCTAAAATTAAATTTAGGTTTTTACTTTTTTCTTATGAAGAGAAACATTTTTAGTATAATATTAGCACATCAAGAAACGATAAGGTATTTCTACGCACCAAATACGAACGATTATTATCCTTTTTGCGACTTTTCAACTCACCAGTACTGGTAAAAACTAAACTAAAGATTGCACGTTAAAGAACCAGATAAAAAACTCTAGATGTGACTGATTCACATAATATCGGGTTCATAAAAATGTAATATTATTGACTTATAAAAATAATTAAACATTGTTATACATTTGCATATGTCAAATGATATAATTTTTCTCGTCACTTATTAGATCCACGAGCTACCACTGAAATTAAAAGAACCACACATAACCATAGTTTAGTTAGGAATGAATTAGAAAGAATTAAATTATCCAATTTTATAATTAGATCTATTTATCATTTGTTTTTATACTTTAATCGAAGAAGAATATTCTTCATCTGTTTCTGCCAACTTTGGTATATACTGCTATAAGAAACGACATCTAGTGCCGCTAAAAGGAAACATATGCGCCCTGCCCGAATGTGAGTAAACGAAAAAATTTATTTTCCACTAGTGAAAACGAAAAATATTTTTCGAATTTTATTTATTTATATTAAAACAAGTTGTAATAGTGTAATCGATTTTTTATAGAATCAACGCAATTATAAAAGTTGCATTTTTTTTTTTTTTAAATCAACAAAACATACTTTTTTTTTTTTTTTTAAATCAACAAAACATACTTTTTTTTTTTTTTTTAAATCAACAAAACATACTTTTTTTTTTTTTTTTTTTTTATTAAAAAAGACCCACTTAAGTGGTTTTTATTACAATCTGTTCGGTTCACGAACATTCAGTAATACTCTAAATTAATTGTATTATTATATATGCACTAGGATTCCCAGTGGACGATCCTGCATTTTCTTGTATTATATTTTTTCTTCGGTTAATTCATGAGGTTTAGAGTTCTTTTCAACCGCCTGACTTCATCCTGATCAGACAGAAGCTGCCTCGCCTCTTAAATTAACAAAACATACAAATGATTGAAGAAAAGTTAACGCCGGAGTGTGCAGAACTTGATGCTTCCAAGTCTTAGAATTCTGTCACAATCCAACATTTACTCGTCAGCTATCCCACCTATAATTCATACCGAGCACAACTTCTCCAGTCATCTAACTTTTCCGAAATCTTGTCTGATCGTCACGACAAAATTGAACGCCTCCTACGTTTCTTCAAGATCATTCCACTTCATCTAACTTCAGGTGGCAGTTCACGGTACCGTTAGTCAAAGAAGAAGAGGAAATTTTAGAAAACTCACAAATTATACACTGCTATAAGAAACAATTTTTCGTTTGGATTTTTTAATTTGCGAATCTGTCGTCTGCCGATGATACATATAATTTCATTAATTTCAGTTTTGGAAAATTAGATTCGTAAAATTAAACACAATTTTTTCCTTTTCAGTTACGTAATACCATCAAATAACGCGAATAGTCCCATGGACTTTTAATAAGAGCTTAAGAATAGTAATTTTAGATCGCCATGTGTACTATAAGTTTAATAGGTTCTGAAGAGAACATTGGGCCAGCCCTTTTTTCTTATAGATTCGAGCTTGTACTTCCTCAGATGACTTTTCTAACACTCGAAAAATTCAAGTTAGTCGTGCCTAGATTAATGGGACTAGTATCGAACTCGTGACCCACAGTTTTCGGGCATCTAAACATTTATTGCGCTACTCATTAGTAACCGATTATAAAAATCATGAAAAATAAACAAAGAGTAGTTTACAAAAGTTTATATTTCCTTATCGTTTTTTTCTTTCTTTTAATTTAACATGGAACCGAATTACAGGCAAGTTGCGTCAGTTGTATATGCTTCGGCTCTAGTTGTATTTTTCGTATTTTTAGCTACAAATGTACAAATCCTTAAAAAAAACCCTCACGCGATCCTAATTGAACAAAGTAATTCACTTCGAATTCCAACACTTACAGAATCCTCTAATTTCACGGAAAATATATAACAGTTTTTTTTGTATTTGTTATAACTCATAGCCTGGAAATTTGTTGATAAAAAAAAAAAAAAAAAAAAAGAAAAAAAAATATGTTGCGTAAAGGTAGAAATTAAAACTTAAATTTTTTTATTTTTTTAAACTTGGTTTTGGCCATTTAACAGTGGCGTCTTGCGCTTTTTTCGTCTGGCATAGCTCTGTAAAATCATATTAATAATAAAAGCTCTTTCCCATAAATAGCTGCTTATTTAAAATAAAATGTATTTAATAAGTTATATACATTATATAAAATCGCGATTTAAAATAACCATGAAATTGAATATTTCGAGGAAACTATAAAAACAGGACATTTTAAAGATGGAGGAAATACGAATACAATAAACTTCAATTAATACAACTACTAAAAAAAAAAAAAAGAAGATTAAATAAAAAGAGAAAAAAAACATGTCAGACTGTGTATTATTGGCCTTAAGTAATTAACGGTTAAAGAAATTGTAATCAAAATTATATCGCTAATTAGAAAGGAAAAAAAATTAGATAATTAACAAATAACGTATTTAATACGTCGTGAACAGAATTATTGGTAAATAAATTCCAACCGGTTTTTGACTTTGTATTTATTAATTGGTTAATTACTTCCTAACTTGCTGATAAAGTTAATTTATATCGTTCTGCAATTTTTGTAGATGCTTTTTTTCAGTCGAGATTACGTCCAAGTCATTTTTAAACGATCTTCTACTGTATGCACTGTTGCTCTATTCTCAGAGCAGAAAACGATCGTTTGGCTGAAGCAGAATACGAGGTAATGGTTAATATTAATGTGGTCGATTTATAAATTCCAGTAAACATATACTATACTTCATCATCCACATTGAAGTGTTCTTCACTAGTTTGTGTAGCGGTATATTAAATTTATTATGTTCATTGTGTAGCGTTGTCAGTTCTGTTCTTAGGCTTGCGAAATCGTAAAATATTTTATAAAGAAATTCACTTATTTTTTTAAAATAAAATAAATCCGCCAACGTTTAAAAATTCAAAAAATTCAATATTTGATGTTTTGCTCAAACGCGAGTCGATTTGGTCAGATACAGCATCGGTGTAATTTCAAAAAATAATCTTTTGCGCGTGGCTTCTTTATTATGTTCATTGTATTTTTCTATTTATGGTCTCTCATTTTACAATGGGATAATCGTATTTTTATGTTGAATTTTTCTATAAAGTATCAAAGTTGGAAGTAAGCGTAATTTTAAAACAATATTAATTTCTTTTTAACAGTAGCTTATATCTAAACTTCTTGTTCGCAGAACGGTAAATTATTTGTATTTATGAAAATTAAAACAAAAAACAGCCATTAATAAAAGTTGATTAGAAAATTCAGACAGGTTATCACTAGTTACGTCATCTAAAAAGGCTACTAACGGCTTCAGGTAATTGTCAATAGTTACTGTTAACCTTGAATTATAATAATTCCATCGCAGTGGTATTTCATTTGGAAAACGTTTTTCATATTTCAATGCTTGACTTTTTTTGATTTGGAAAACAAATGCTGCTGAACCAATAATTGTTTCGAAAAGTGTACGGGGTTACTTTTGCAGAAGCGATTGATTGTTGTAAAATTAAATTTAGTACACATTTTATACAATAGGTAAATAAAACTGTTGAAATTGTACAACTAAAGTCTGAACACAATTAAAATAGCCCGCCATTCATCATGTTTGACCGGACAAGTTTGTTCGTAATATCGATTTTTTTTTTGGCAATTTCCAAAAAAAAAAAAAACAAAAAAAAAAACAAAACAAAGTTCCCAATATTTTTCCTTCTTTGGTTATGTACGAAGAATTGTTGACAACTGCGATTTACACGAAATGGCAGTGGTTTCATCCGATATAACTTATAAATTCAACGACGACTACGTGTTCCACGATATATTTTGATAATACTTCATTGATGGCAAGATTACTTTGAATCATAGTCGATGTTCCACGAAAAACAGTACTATCCTGAAAAATGATTAGTTAGTGCAACACCGTATTTACTTTATTCCGTAAATGATTCCACACAATTTCCTTTGTTTAAAAAAAATCCTCTAAAAGATAATTCTTATTTTCCCGAAAAGCAGACCGCAATCAATCAAACGCTTTAATATTTTTCTTTTTTTTTTGGTTTTTTGTAATTCAAAATTACGAAGTCGATCAAATAATTATTTTTGCCGATTTAATGAGTGATCCATATAATTTCATTATTTTGCGATATGATTAAAAATATTGTTGGTAAAGAATAAATAAAATCAAGGATTTCGTAGCGGTACGTTAAGAAAGTGTTTCCATCTTTTCAATCTTAAGTCATTTCTATGTCAGTAGAGAATATGTTTCCGTTCCTGTAATATTATTTTAAAGCGAGATTTTCCTTATCCTTCTTTTAAGAATCTATGAGAACGCTAAATAGACCAACTGAATATTTACGGAAAAAAAAAATAAATAAATAAAAAAAAATACAGTGTACCGATAGAATATTCCTAACAACGAGTAAAATTGGTAACACTACTTTCTAACTTAGCGTTAATTCTCGAAAATATTACATTTTTATATACTGGTTGTTGTGGTCTTAAGAGATCTTGCTATTTCTATTTTTTTTTTATTTTTCGGTGTTTGCAGGATATAATCCTGCTTATTATTTAAATCAAATTGTATACAGCAGCAAAACATTAATTAGAGGGTTTATTCTTTTCTATGTGAAACATTGACCTAGAAAAAAAACGGATAAACCAGTTCAGCCCAATAACTTGCGCAGATTAGAAAATGACCTAGTTTTTATGTCATAAAAAACGATATAGCGAAACTGGTTTAGCGTTCAAAATTGTTTCTCAGTCGCATTTTATTTATTTAATTACACACACACGCACAAATGCACTAATTAATAATAGCAGGGTCGTTTAATTTGAAAAACTAAAGGTTTTACCATGAAACATTGATTTTACAGAACTACAAATGATGATGACAACATGCAAACAGAATACTCGCGCGTACACACACAGATATGTTATGCGAATTTCAATTTTATTTTCAGAAGAAATATATATGTGATCTGGTCTCAATTTTCACTTTTTTGGCTATTCTTATAGAAAAAACCACGCTCTTTTCAATGAAACAACCCCCCCAGATTTCTATCTCTATTACATTTTTCACAAATCGCGTTTTAAAAGAAAACAGAAGTAAAAAACTACAATAGACAAAAAAATAGTCAATTATTTAAAAAAAATTAGTACAAACTACTTCTTGCAACTTCTTTTCTTTGGTGTTGAGGTTTCTGGATAGGGTTTATTGTATTTTTCATCGGTTTTCTTTGCCACGGTCACTTCAGTCTTGTCTTTTTTTTGATTTTGGCAAATTTTTGTGTTTCAGTTGTTTTGGTTTTATTTTTTCATCTTCGATTCTGATTTCGGCAAATTTTCATCTGTTTTCCGTTTCAGTTCTTTAATTAATGGTTTTTCAGGTAATGGCGCTGTAGTATCAGCTTCAGAGATATCAGAAACTAAACTCCTTATGTTATTGTAAAGGTACCATTAGCGTTTTAAATCTAAACCTTTTGATTTTCTCAGGCATCTTATCATCAATAGGTTGTAGCAGTAATTGAAATTTGTTTATATCGTCACTGTTCGCATCAATTTTTGTTGCTACGCCATCTAAGGAAATTTTGAAGTGGTGGAAACTTGTGATTCCTACTAAAGGTTTATAAAACCGCTTAAGGTAGGTGGTCTGATCATACCAGATTTCGACCTCTTTTCTTTTTCCATATTTTTTTCAACCGCAGATCTCCTCATAAACCGTATCTAAAACATTACTTGTTCTACCTGATTCAATTTGGCTCAATATGACACTAAATGTTGCTGTTCTTTATCTAATTCTAAAAAATCATTTCTCGATTTCTCGATCATATCTCGTGGTATTGAATCATTACATTTTCGATTACGAGGTTCTTTAAACAATTTTGAAACTATTTTTTCTTCCCCTGCATTCCTAGATGAGATAATTCCAAATTATTCGAAGAGTTGAGAGTACGAATTTCATTTGGATTTTCTTCATCACTGTTATGAGCAAGTTGATGTTGATCATCCAAGTTATCAGAGTTTCTCTGCATTACTAAGCTCTTCTTCGACTTTTTCCAAACACATTTTTCACTTTATCGAAATTAAAACAGCTTTATCAGGACAGTTAATTAATGTTCACGATACGAAACCATTTCGCGTAATTAAAAACATCGCGATTCCAAAATGATTTGATAACGAAGTGCAAACAATGTTAGTATATCTCTTTCACGGATTAAGAAATTAGCAATACTAGAGGGAAATTCGTGTCGATTTAGCTGCGGTAATATTTCTTATAAAAGCATCACTGCATACAGAAAGTCACAAAACATCTGGCAGATGATGTGCTGAAGAAGTGGAAGAACAGTGTTGACTTAGCAACACGTAACACCGCACTACCACCCTCAACTTTAAACGCGTGTATCTCGAAAACTTTTTTTCGCACACCAGTCCGGTTTTCGTAGACCATGTCACATATTGTGAAATATTTTTTTAGAAAACAGTTAGATTTAATGGAACGACTGTACGTACATTGAGTATATATATATATAAATAAATAATTTCATTTCTCAAAAGATATAGAGACAGAAAACTGACAAAATTTGTAAAGTATAAAAACTAAACGAACAAGAAATGTGATCAGATGGGAATATTATAAAATTAAATTTACTTCCACTTTACACACGAACCGTGAATTTTAACCAAACAACTCTGGAAAATAGAGGACAAAACGAAGAACGGGAAATAAGCTAGGATCGACATTCACGAAAAGAACTGAAAAAAAAGAAGGAGCGAAGAGTTATATGAAGTATGAGAAGGTCAAGGTGCAATAAGTTTAAAACAAGGAAAGGAAATAGATTGAGATCACATTTTATTTCGGAATATTAATAACGCTGAAATACTTATTAATATATTATTTTATTAAGTACGTGTTTATTTCAGTATTATTAAAGAAGAGGGGTTCATTAAATAAAAATGAATTAACATTACTTATGGTACACGGTACGGATAGCAAAAATTAAACAGTGAAAGTGGTCCAGAAAGGCTCTAAGAAGCAAAGGCTACCGGAAAATTATAATAAGTACAAAGTAAAAAAAAAAAAAAAAAAAAAGAATAAACTTGTAGGCGTAAAGGGGATACTAGAAATCAATTCATTCGCTTATAACTCTCGCATTATAGACGTGATTAAAAACATTTTTTTTTGTTTGTTTCTTTAAAACAAGTTTTAGTGTATGAACAACCACTGTTAGGGCGCTTTACTCCCAAGAAAATTCCTATCCTAGCCCACATTGCTTCGCGGCTGAATTCTTTTTTATCCCGTACAATTTCTTATAATAATCTCCCTTACTTTTCTTTCAATATCTCTCCAATCCTTCCAATGTGTTCTACTTTCCTTTTTCCTCCAAATCCCTTTCCTATGCAACAGTTATACAGGAATTCCATAGTTATATTGAATCCCGTTTTCCTTCCCACATGACTATTTTTACGGATGGTTCGACTTAATGGAGTTGGAGTTTCGTTCATCCTTTCGAGCATTAATTTCTCTGAATCTTTTCGTCTCCCTTATTTTTGTACTATCTTTACAGCCGAGTTAATGGCTATTCTACGCTCCATAATTTATATTTCCTCTCATCGATCTTCTTCTAAATTTTTAATTATCTCCGACTCCATGTGTGCTCTTAAAGCTATTTCTTCTCATTTCCCCTCTCACTCCTCTGACCTTTTCATCCTCCGTATTCGCTCTCTCATTCACACTCTCTTCTCACTTCATGCTATCCGCATTGATATGCTCTGCCCCCCCCCAGTCATACGGGGATAGAGGATACCGAAATGGCAGATTCCTTGGCTCAGATTGCTGTATCCGCCCGCTTTTATTTCACTAAAATTCCCGCTTCTAATTTACTCCCATTTTGCGTAAAAAGTTTCACGTTAGATTTTAGTCAGATTTTTACGTTTCTTCCGTTTCTAATCAACCTTCCTTTTATTTTTCCATTCAACCTAATCTTCCTACTTGACCTTGGTTTAACGATTTCCCTTCGCTTCGCCGCTCCGTTATTGTCTCTATTATCCGTTTAAGTCTCAATCATACTTTTCTTTCTTCCTCACGTTATCGTTTTCATCTCGCCTTATCCTCTTAATTATCCTCTCCATCCTAACGACGAAGCCGTCCGTGATCCTGACCATATCTTGTTTGAATGTCCATTCCTCGTGGTGAACGAACGCACTTCTTTGTACTCCGATCTATTATCATTTAATCTCCCTAATCCTCATTGCGCTCCGTATATCTTATCGTTTCCGTCGATCTCCGTTGTTCCTATCTTCAGTTCTTTTATCTTATCAATAGTTGACCGAATTTACATCTAACTGATCCTATTCGCTCGTGTCGTTTCTGGGCAAAAATACGTTGATGACCTCGCCCGAAGACAAAAAAAAAGAAAAGAAAAAAAAAAACAAAAAAAAAACCGCTGTTAGGTTATGGAGCAGTGGGATTTTAATGATACAGGCTGGTAAGAAATTGCTGAGCAAAGAAAAAAAGTAAGTCGCCCAAAAAAAGAGATGTATACATATCATGAAGTGGTGAATCGGATATAGGAGTTATGTAAATTAATTGACGTGTCGCGATAGAAAAAAAATTTTCTTAACCGAGAAATAATTCTGACAGCAGCGAGTATAGAGTATGATAGTGTAGTTACAATGTAAAGAAAATTTGATAAAATTAAAGGTAAAATTGCAGTTTTTAATGTATAGTATTTAAAAGCAATCAGGAATTATTGCTTATGACTCGTCGTCTTCGTAGAAAAACAGCGTTATTAGAAAATACTCTGTAATAAACTGCTGATAAAATCATTCAGATAGAAGAAATAAAAATAAAACAAATTAAGTAATTATTATGTACAATAAAACACATGAAAAAAATGTACTCAATTCAGTATGTTAGAGAGAGAGAGAGAAAAAAAGAGAAATGTACTAAATCAGTTAAAACACAAAATTTTTTGAAATACAAATCCGTTTTAGGTATGTAACCGATATAAAGTGCAATTAGATAGTCAAATTATCAGTGACAAGAATGAACACACAGAAATGAGAATAATCGGATAAAGCTATAATATGTTGTATTTTATAAATTCAAAATTGTGCAAAAATTGCAAAGTAACAACAAAATTCAAATATTAAATTCGGTATATAATAATTACATGTTAAAATTATACATCTATTAAAATAGTTAAATATATAATAAAATATACATGTAAATCTAACATAAACGGTATTAATTGATTCGATCATCTTCACCATCAATAATTGTCTGATGAAATGGTCTATTTTTAAAACTGAAAGCGCCTCAAAAAATATTAATGTTTCAAAAACACCTTATTAGATTTAAATATTAAAATAGATAGTAGCTTGCCGCAGATTTTATATGAAAAAAAAACAAAAAAAACAAAAAAAAACCAAATCTATCAAAAAATTAAAAAAAAGAATTCTTAAATATTACAATTATGTTACAATACGGTATATATTAAATGTGTAGAAATCAAATAATAATAATAAGCAAAAAAGTCCGTAATTTCAATATAATAGGAAATTTAAACAATTTGTAAAATCGTAAAATTTCAATTTTTACAAAAATAAAAAAAAAAAAAATTAAAAAACATGGAACAATTTAGATACACTCTTTAATTATCGCACGTTAATACTTAAAATACATAGGAAATTACATAAATATATTAAAATACAATGTCGGTAAATAGAGAAAATCGCATGAACTTGAATTTGTAATACGTGAAATTAAATTCTGTCAACGCTTAGACCACCAAAAAATTTCGACACCAGTGGTATCCGAAATTTCTCTGATTAGGTTTTATCAACTATATACGATGGTAAGAAAATAAAAAAAAACAATAATAAAGAAAAATAATTCGATTAATTTTGCTTGTTCCAAAGAGTGTATGAATTTTTTCAAAATTTTCTTCTTCTTTTTTTTTTTTTTTTTAACATAAAGAAGACCTATGTAAATAAAGGAACTATCAAAGACAGATTTTAGAGCTGTTTTGCGATTATACTGAAAGTGTAAAAATTGATTTATAACCTTTAATAACAAAGATCTAAAAAAAATGGTTTTATGCGTTCTTGTAAAAAATTATGCAGTGAACTCCTCTTCTTTGGATTATAAATTTTTGTGAACTGACACTATTAGACTCAATTTTACGTAGAAATTCGCGGATAAAAATTGACGGTCTTTATTGAACACGAAAATGAATGGCATTACTACGAGTGTAAATTATTTTTCTTTAAAATTGCAAGTCATGTTCAGCTACGTAAACAAATAAAAATAGTATTTGGAAATTTTTAAAAAAATTATATATATTCCATACGTTTACTATAATCAAAAATTACTCGCGTTCACGTTAGCTCCGAATTTAGCCTTCTAACAGAAAATTTGCACGATTAGGTGTCATGCAAGCTATGCTTTCAGTTTATAAGTATTGAATATTTGTTGTATGTTTATGTCTGCATTAGGCGCGTATGATAGATGTAACTGTCTTGATATCAAATTATAAAAATTAAAAGCAAAAGAAAAGAAAAAAATTGGTAAATCAATTTTTAAATATTGCAAAAAATGACTAAAATTATAAACATCGGAAACTTTCTAATTTTATAAATAACAGATCTGAGCTTAATTCGGTACGGACATTAAATAGTAAATTCAAATCGCAGTTTGTTTCAAAAAAATAAAGGAAAAACAACTTTTTAGAATTTTACTGCAAATTTACATAGTAATATATATATATATATATATATATATATATATATATATGTGTAGAAAAAAAAATCCGACGACTATTCTCCCTATATTGTATTTGAATAAGTCATCAAAAAATACATTATAACTTACTGCTATTAAATTATATCACACTACGAGTAAAAATACGTTTAACAACATAAATAATCCGATGATTTTTTTTTGTTTTTTTGTTTAAATAATACTATTAAAGGAAGAAAATATACGCGAAAATTGCATTTATTCGTCAATATTTAATTAATTTAATGGTAATTGATGACCTACTTTTAATAAAAAAAAAAAAAAGAAAAGAAAAAAGAGTCGAGGTTGTGATTTTTTTATTTTTCACCGAAAATATAAATGGTTATTTTTCTCGCTTTATTTTTTGCAAAACAAATTGCGCACCAGTTTCCACCGATATCGCTGGCAATAACAGCGCTGAAAAAACATGGCGATCCTCGCACCTTTATTCGTTTAGGAAAGAGGGGAGGGCTGATGTAAAAAATCGGTTAACGATTTAATAACAGTTTAAGAACATGATCGATAGAAATAATGATCATTGCTACTAACAACAAACGGTTACATGGTAGCGGAGAGAAGAATCTATACGCGTAACAGACACTTAAAAACGTCAATTTTTTCAACTGATAATAAACGAAACAACTATTATCAACCGTCACTGATTAAAAGAAAATTAACTTAAGGAATAAAATGGTAGCACATATTATCGGCTTATAAACGAAAAAAAAAAAAAAACGTACAAATTTACTCACGCAACTTCTATAGGACGGTTTCGTGAATATTTTTCTCGCTAACCGAGTTATCACTCGATGCCTGTGGCACGTTACCATCTAAACAAAACAACAATGACTCGGATAATTTTTCATCAGCGGTTGAAATATCGTCCGTTTCGCTAAAAAAGCTCGAATCTGGCGGAGTTGCGGTTTGCATACTCCTGCTTAGCAGGTAGTCTTGAAACGTTTTCGATAAAACCTCTTGACCGGACGATAAATCGGACGGGATAAACTTTGAACTTTCATCGCAAGACTTGGTTTCCTCATCTGTTTCGCCGTTCGCCGAATGACTAGAATAATTGTCGTTGTTATTGTTATTTTCGGCGATCGGCTTATTGTTACCGTATTTTTTCGGCGTTGTTCCTGCTGTCTGCGACATACTAGAACCGGAATTAGCCACCACCGGTCTTCGGCTCCTCGGAGTCATCATTACTTCCTGCAATAAACAGACTTGAAATTAGATTAAATTATTCGGGGGGATCAAATCAAAAGACCCTTAAACTCGGTACGACGTACGAGTTATGCAGTGAATGTTTCAGAATCGGTTTACTAGCAACTTTACTCCTAACGTGACGCTATCTTCATTCGATATTATACTTCGTAATAATAATGTTGTTAAGAGGAGACAATGTTAAGTACAAAAGTTACATTATTAAATAATTTAATGCAGCAATTATTCTTTTGCACTGGACAATGACGAATAAAGAAATTAATGACACTTTAGGTAAGACAGAAAAGTGGTGGAAGAAATTAGGCGAACCGGTAAGTATTTTCAGGGGAGAAATTTTACCGAAATAAAGTAACGGATCGAATAAACCGTTGGGCAAAGTTTAAAAATAATTTTTAAAACTCGGTAGCGTAGCAATTTCTGTCGTTAAGTTAATATTATACGTAGAGACGAAACGCGAATTGTAACAAAACTTGATAAATTATACTGAGAGAAAAAGGTAAAAACACCTATTGTCTCGTCATCGGGTTTAAAACGCCAACACAAAAATTTCTTAGCCTTATAAATGATACGGTACGTTTCAGTTTCAGATTTGAATTATCCCGATGAATAAAAGGGCTCAGTAATAAATCATTTTAGAAAAAAAAACACAGAGAGAGGAAAATAAGTGAAAAAATTAATCAATAGGATCGATTTAAATTTTTATTTTTTTTTCCGAAGTACGGGACGGAATGATTATGCTCCATCACCGAATCGTCTTTTTCATCGTGGTCTAGGAATAAGTATTTAAAAAATTGGAATGGTGATAAGGAAAGATTATTAACCGAAAGAATTGTTCTGGTGATTGGCGATAGCGTGACCAAAAATTAAAAACCGTAAATATAAAATGACGCCAGTTACGAAATTTAAGCAAAAGGAAATTAAATGCCAAATTTTACATTAAAACGATGAAACATTCAATAGCTGAATTTCTCTTGCCTTTTGTTGAGCCCAATCTTGATTAAGAAATTATTACCGAAGTGTAGGATTGAAATATGCGTAGGAATGAAGTTTGAATATTGGAAAGTTGAGCCTGTCAAGTCTTGACTTCAGAAAAGTCGATTTTTTGATTAAAAAGCAACTCTCAAAAATATGATCGAAGAAAAACGTTAAGCACACTGGAGACAAAAACAAAAATTGATAAACTTAACAATTTTCGAATTTTGACGCGAATAACGACGTTTAAGGCAGGTAACAAAACTAAAAAGTAAAATTCTGATTCCACGCTCAAGTAGAAGTAGAAGGTCAAATTTACAATAAGAGAATGGGAAATTGTAAAATACAAAATATACATTATAATACGCGCGTATATAAACTGTTCCCGCGGCTTTACCCGCTTATTAATGCCGTTTTAATCCTTAATTTTTTCATTCCTTTTTTTGTATAAGCAAAAGTAAAGCAACATACCCTTAACAGGGCGTCGGGATTGCGAAATTAAGGTTTCCAATGTACTAAGCCTAATGGATCTGATGACAATACTGGCACCAGTTCCTTTCTACTTGGGATCCGCCTTTACTTTCCCAGATTTCTCTGGTACCCAATTCAATTTCAGATTAGGTATTTAGCTGCGAGCAATTCAGATCCGGATCGAGACAAGTCTCGAACCCGTGTCTTCTGATCTAGTAGTCAAGCACCTTAACCACTAGGCTACCGTGCTACTTTCATAGTGAATTTTTTAACTAATGATTTCCTTTATGTCCTGCTTTGTTTTAGACTTCCTTTGTTGCTAACTTTGATTCCGCTAAATAATTCAGACGTTTTACTTTTTCTACTGTGGTAATATAAGCATTATGTAGAATGAACTTATCATGGAAATTTTCCTACGAAAATCTTGTAATAAGTATGTAAAAAAAATTTGTTTACATAACTTAATCAGTAATAATTTTTTTTGAAAGCGTTGTTTAAAAAAAAACAAAAAAAAAAAAAAGCGATTATTTAATTCTACACGGAATTCGTTCCGTTTTGTTATTTCTATTTCTTTAAAGCTCACAGATTGACCTTTTTTTCTTTCTTTTTTAATGGCACGTTTAACATTGTGACAATTGGAAGTTGGAGATGCAACAAACAATAAACACAGCGATTCAAATCAAAGAAATAATTTTTTACGTTTACATTCACCTCGTAAAGGAAGTATCTGGAGGTCGTGAACAACAAAGGAAGAAATATGATATTTGCCGTATTTTCGAAAACGGAAATCATTTAAACGACCATCCGTTGGTAAATTAGATTTACAGAACTACTAATTTAGATTGACTGTTAACATTTTTATCGATATTTGGAAATCGATAACCGCAGTTAACAATAGCCAAAAATGCTGAATAAAGAGTCTCTATCGTTTCGGCCTCGTCTTATTTCAAAGTAATTTAGTATTAAATAAGTTTTTTTTTTTTTTTTTTTTTTTTTGTGGTATCTGAACGAAAAAAGTATTAAAAACAGATGATTTATTTTGTAAAAAAATTAATTACTAATTTTGCCACTGTTTTCTTTTGAGTTGATGATTATTTTACGCCTTTAATATATTAATTAAAGAAAAAAAAAAAAAAAAAAAGAAAATTAGAAATTCACTAACCCTAAATTGAATTTACTTCGAAATTGAAGCTGAAACGATATACAACCTCCTGAATAAATATTAATATTTAATTGCTGCCGTTAACTGACGCACAGGTTAATGGAAAATGACTGCATATTCTATTGGGATACTTTTATAAATTAAATCTACTTCAATATTGAAGCCGAAACGATACGACCCCCTGAATGAATATTAATATTTAATTGCTGTCGTTAACTGACGCACAGGTTAATGGAAAATTACTGCGTATTCTATTGAGATATTTTTACAATCGGCCCGTATGGATTTCTACCAAGCGAAAGTGCACATAGTCATTACGAAAAAGTAACAATAATGTTACATAATGCCCCGTAAAAATTAGCAGCTATCATTAAATAAATTTATTTTCAACAGTTTTACGATAATTTGTCAAAATATATGTTTCATTAATTCTTTTCGTTTATTTTCTCAACTAATTCGAAAATTTCTACATTAACCAAATATTGATGTTGAAACTTCCGCACTTTAAATAAAAAAATAAATAAAAAAAATGGACGATTCCATTCCTAATAAACATGATTATAAAAGTTAATTAAAATATCAATTTTCTGTGGATTCCTGGTCATTTGGGTATTGAGGAGATGGTGGATTCCTTAGCCCGTTCTTCCATCTCCAACGGCAGATTTTTGGGCATGTTTTTAATCTATAATATTGCTCTTCTTTCCTCAGTCGCTCATTCCAAACTGCGATCAACTCTTATTCTTCTTCATTTTCTAATCCTGATTCCTTTTACCTCTCTATTCAGCCATCTCTTTTTTCTCGTCCATGGTTCTTTGAATGTCCCCCCCCTCTCTTAAACGCTCTACAATCTCTGCTATTTGCCGCCTCCGCTTTAACCGTAAACTCCTTCCTACATAATTTTTCGATTTTCACCTGCTTCTACTCCATTTTGTTCATTCCCTTCCATATACTTTCCTTGTGATGCTAATCACATTTTGTTTGAATGTACGCCCTTCCCTGCTGATCAATTCTTCTCTATTAAAACTTGATATCCCTACTCCCCTTATCGGTGCTTTTTATATTCTCTCATTTCCTTCTGCTTCTGTTATTCCTGCCCTTGAATTATTTTTATTCTCTGTCCGTAAACGCACAAGAATATACATTTATTGTGCCTTCCTTCTCATTTCTTGGGCTAATGTCCTCGCTCACAAATCCATAAAAGTAATAATAATACATTTTTTTTTAATTTTTATTAAAAACATTTAGTAACGACTATTACATTAAGTAATGCGAAAATCCTGTTTGTCCAGTTACAAAAGTTGTAATAGAAATTACCGTGGAAGCCGTTTTTTACTTTTTTTTTTTTTTTTTGTTTTTGAAAAAGAAAAATGTTCAGAAACCAAAAGAATTACCGAAATTATTCTTTCAATAATTCTAATTATTACTTTTGGGGATATCCTCTCGTGTACATATCAGCTGTGGCGTTCCATCCAAGCCACCCATCCGTACTTTATAAAATCTATAATATCTAGCGTAAAATGAAAAATTCAAAGCCTCACATTAGTAAATTTACCGTGCTATATCGAACGGGGATATTTTCGACCACCATCGGAAGTGAGTAACCAATTCAGATTGAGAATTAATCTTTTTAATGAAACGGAACACTTTTTTTTTTTTTTTTACAGATTCAAACTTTACTCCGATAGAAACTTTTTGCTTAAAACATTTTTCCCGAAACCCTCGTTTTCAAACACAACAAATATCTTCTGAAATCATACGAATAAATAAATAAATCTTCTGAAATCATATTTTTGCTTGACGCATATGAAACAAATCTTATCTAAATGAATGGCAACGTATTTGAAAATTTAAACAACTAGATTTTACTTAACATAAAAAATGTTCAAATTAAGCTCCACGTTGTCCAATCAATGCGAGCCAAAACTCTTGCTGGAAATGAATCAACAGTTTGAAGAACTTCCTTAGTTGAAAAATACTTGATAGCTTGCGTGATTCTGTGCATCACATTCTCTTTTGATACAGTTTTCTCTGCGTATACTATACTTTTTAACGTTTCCCGTAAATAATAGTATAAAACGGTGAAGTTTTAAAAGCGAAGCTACCGATTCACCTGCTAGAAAATTTTATTTGGTCTCGGACCAGTCTTAACGTAAGACAACCATCCCGCTAAAATGAAACCCATTCACGTAGCTCAAGAAGAATATTTTCCAACAGAGGTGGAAAGTTGTTAGCAGTAGTTATAAATATCTAAATTTTATTTTTGATAATCCCACACCGCGTACTGACTTTTCAGATGTGTTGACTGTACACCTTTCTGAAACAGTTCGAATTTGTTTCAAACTAATAAGGACAGTTCCGATTATTAACCTCACAGCTACTTTTAAAAGTGCATTCGTCCCAAAAACAGAATCTCTCGATAAAAATAAAGAGGCTGTTCTCGCGCCCAATTGCAAAGTGCTAATCGTTGCGACTTAAAATTGGTGAAGCTGCGTCCGGAACGATTGACATTTTTAGTTGTAATAAATTCATTGAACTGAATTTCTGAATACAGCTGAGTCCTTTTCTCGGCATCTCGAACTGTTTGCGACGGAAATATAAGTAGAGGCGGTAATATCACTGAACTTCACATCTCGAACCTGCTTGCGATTTTTTTTGCCTTTGTTATGACGATGCTGCACAATACCCTCATTTTTAACACGTGTCAGTGAAAAAACTTTTCACGAATGAAGAAATTTGCATGGGAAACGCTCTCGCCATAATTGTTCGGCCGCGGAAAAACTTTTCAACTTTCTGTCAGTACATCTCAACAGTTTCTTCATTGGAATCGAGCACGACAGTAGGTTGTTTCAAATTATAAAGTTTTATCAGGAAGGTTATATTGAGACAGATAGTGATAATAATAGTACACGTTAAAACTTACTGATTTCAATAGGAAAAAAATACAGAAACACACGACACACGTTAAATTTCACAACACTTTCATTAAAATAAAATGGCGGCAAATCGCCGAAATGAAATATGAAGTTTTATCAAAGTGATAACATTAGTAACATTGAGAATTACAAACCTTGTTTACAGCAGATAAAGGAACCCGGAAACACGCGACGACAACTTAAATCGCACGATTAGTAAAATGCTGCGTTATATTCAGAATAATTCAAAAGATATTAAACATTAAGTGAAAATGTTCATTTAAAAATCGTTATAATTCCAAGTTTTTTAATCTAGTAAGACTTTGGAAGACATTTTGTGGTTGAAAACGAAGATTTCGAGACAAATGTTTTAAATTATTTTTTTTTATTTTTCAGCGTAAAGTTGTAATCTGCATAAAAAAATACGCCATACCATTTAACAAAAAACTAACTACCGATCTGAATGGAACGTTTCCAGTGATGGACAGTAGTTGAAAATATTTCTACTGATACGGCGCAGTCAATTGACTAATACGAGGCTTTGAATTTTTAATTTTACTAGATATTCTAGATTTTACGAGGAGTGTATGATATGTATGTAATATATATTTACACACTACCATATATAATGTTTTACAACAGAGACTACATTACAGGATAGAAAGGAAAATCCGGCCTGCATTAAAAAGAGTCGATAAAATTTTTTTTAAAAACTGGATCTTACTTTTTTTTTTTTTACTCAAATTTATTTAATCATTTAATTTTTAGATATTCTTACAAAAACAACACATTACAAAAAACAAAAAAAAAAAATGTTATAATACAGTTGCGTTCTCACAGATTCTACTGATAATTAATGTTTTACGATAAGTATAAAAAATACACTCCACATTAATAAATCAAAGTTGCTTTATGCGTATATTTTCATTCACTACTTTCACAAAATTAACATAAAATCAAACTAATTCGGTTAATATTTCTACATGTGCTTTGCAATAAAAACTATATTTAAATAAGGTGATCATCAGAAAAACTTTAAAAATAAAAAATACCGCAGTGCAAAAATAGCCTATTTCATTTGTTTGTTTTTGTTTTTTTTTGAAAATCACCTTCATTTTCTTTTTCATCTACATTTATTTCTATCTACCCGTCACCCGTTTTCATTTTTCTTGCTGAGTATATTTCATTCAGCCAACATCCGAAAACTAAAGTTACAAGTATTATCTCTGGATTAATTTCGATTGCTACATTATAGTCCAAACATAGTGTCCGCAACTATTGTTTCGATATATAAAGCCAAACGTGTTTTAAAATTAATGCGAAATCAGTATTGCATAATCTTGAGTAAATACTTACTGACATCGCTAAAACTGATGTTAACAGTATAGACGTTCCACTGCGAAAATCAAAATTTTTAAGCCAATAAGTAAATTT
The DNA here is from genome assembly GCA_039619475.1 of Icerya purchasi. Lineage (NCBI taxonomy): Eukaryota > Metazoa > Arthropoda > Insecta > Hemiptera > Monophlebidae > Icerya > Icerya purchasi. The sequence goes on along the minus strand of CM077116.1, from coordinate 170,900,482 downwards.
TCTCCGCTTCATCTTTAAAACTATCTCATTTAATTATGAAAAGGTGAAAATTTATTTTCCTATATCAATGAAAAAATTACAAAAGTTTGATTTTTGACAATGAACAGTTTTTAAAAATAAATCCAGCAGATAAATGAAACAACATCGAGAGATAGCGATCGCCGTTAACCGTCTCGTCCAAAAGGTAAGGAATAATGACACCGTACGACGAAACACCCATTCAAACAGTTGATTTCGGGGAATGATGAGGTTTCTGTTAAATAATACGTGGATTTCCATCGCTCCTCAAGTGTTGACATCGCCAGGCAGATGAAAATGAGCCTCGTCGGTGAACAAAATTCGGTCCAGTGGAAACTACTTGTTTTCAATTTCATGGAGTAGGGGCATTCGCAAAATTCGAAGCGGGTGGCGCGGTCGATAACCAGCAGTTGTTGCATTATTAACATTTTGTACGGATGAAAATGTAAATCTTCATGGAGAATATCTCTGCGAACTATTCTTCAAAGCAGTGCGCACGCGCTCGATGTTTTCTGGTGTTCGAACCGACTTCTCAGACTTCGGAAGCTTTCATTTATTTACAGGACTCTTTTCGGGAAATTGTTTCACCCTTAAACGCGCAGTTGTTTTGGTTGGTATTTATGCGGCTGAATCGAGAAACGTATTCAAAATGGGCAAGTGGTAGTCACATACGATTCTTGATTCTTGAAAAACACGCGCAAAGTTCTATAGCCCACTCACTCAGCTCGGCACTATTACTAAACAAAATATATGCCATGTCAGGCTACTACCAGTTGCACCTCGTCTCCCCCACTTCATTAGTTTAGCTACAGCAGCGATTTGAAATACGTTAGGTTCCCACGTCGCACCCTGTATTTATAAGAAAATCCAGTGGCAATCATCGTAGAATTGGAAATATTACATACACACATACAATTTTATTGCGCTCATCAGTCAAGATAAATGTAAATATTATAAATTGTCCGGATTAAATTTAATTTCCTTAAAAAAAAATGTACATTAACTATTTGTTCTCCCTATAATAGACTACAACAAATTCGTCCAACACCGAGATTAGCAAAACATTAATAAACATTCGTAAAAATATACACAATGCTAACATATATATCTTATGCAAAAATAGTGCAAGAAGCGTGCAAGCATTCCGCGTCGTACAAAATGAATCGAAGTATACGTACCTGCATAGCTTTCGGCATTTTTTGAGCCGACATTGTTATAGGCGACATATCTTCGTTAGCATTATGAAACGGAGGTGTCACCAGGCAATCGCTGTTGAACGGGTACGGAGCAGGCGTACTAGTTACCGTCTTCATTATTTTCGATGAGAAAGAGGGGGTCGTTAAATTTGGACAGGAAGAAACAGTTTTCAAATATCGCCGCCAATTGGGAGAATGCAGCGAATAACGCCCAAAATTTTCAGGCAACTTATTGTCAGAATGATCCACTTCATCCGCGCCGTCAGCGTTTAAGTTATTACAGCTTGGAATTCTATTCCAACAATCTTCGGAGAATATTTCCTTATCATCTTCCGATTTATCCGACATAACATTATCGTCAGACTGATTAGTCAGCAATAGGTTGTGGTCGGAAGGTAAGTTGGCCAACAGTGCATCGTTGCCAGACTGACTGTCTGGTAATAGATTATCGGGCAATCGATAAACTGGCGAATTTGACGGTTTACTATACTCGTCAGAAATATCGGAACATCCGCATTCTCGGCAGTCTAAAGACTTTTCGATATATTTTAAGGCATTCTTTTTACTACTTTTTGATTCCGAAGTCTGTCGAATCAAAGGAAAAAAGCGTTTTTTTTTTCTTAGTTACAAAACACGGTTTAAAAAATAGTAATTTGAATATCATGGTAAATAAATAAAGTTTTTCTTCATAATCATAATACCAAATGCGAATTCACGTAAACCGCGAGACATTATGAATAAAACTGTACTTACTTACCTCGCGTTTAGTTGGAACAGAAATTAAAAAAAAAAAAAAAAAAACAAAAAAAAAAAACAAAAAAAAACAACAAGTTATCATTTTTATTACTGCGTTTTTATAGGCCCTTTTATAATTCTAATTAAAATCCTTTTATAGTATATTATAAAAATGGAAAATATTATAATTACATATAGGGCTAAATCAAAAATTTAACTCTGTCATAAACACTTTACCAATTAATAGGTTTTTCTTTTTTTCGTATTTGGTTATACGGTAATACAGCGATGCATGTTATGCTTTTGTCGCTAACTTGTACGGTGTAGCAACAATTTCAATGAGAATATTAAAAAAGCATGCGGTCTTATTCATTCGGCGAGTGCAAAAACAAATGGAATAATGTATTCCGACTTTACAAACCGAATGTATTTTATTATAAGTTAATAGTAAAATATTTGTTTTTCTTTACCATGAATAATTTCACTGTGCGCTCTCCTTAATTTACTTACAGGTTAACAAAAAATATAGAATAAATAAATGAATAATCAAGATTCCTATAAATAATAGATAATTGTATCAAAATTAAGGATTGTTATCCAGCAAGCGAATGGAATTATTCCCATGTTTACATCTCGGAGTAATGTGTAATCCACAACATGCGCATAATATAGGAATAAATTTTATACATTAGAATATTTTCTGGTGTCTGCTGAAGTAATTTAAAATTGCCAAATATATTTATTTAAAAAAAAAAAACAAATTAGTTTCTGAAAATATCTTAAGAAATTCTGTAAATGAAAATGATGACATACAACGTAAAAGTAGAACAAAAATTTTATACGTGTGTAATACTTTGAGAAATTGATTAACCTATGATACAAAGGACTGTTTCCGTTTTTTAGTATTTTATTTTCGATCGCGACAACACCACTATTTTCTATTATTAACAGTTGAAATAACGAAAAAATTCTAAAACAATGTAACAGTAAATCCGCTTATATATGTTGTTTTTTAAATCGGTTCCTTATTTATTCTTCCGATATTATATAGTTTCATTATGTTACGTTCGTTTTAATTTTCAAGTAGAAAAAATAATAAATATTAATGGTTGTCGGAAAAATCCCATACAATTGAACCTATAATCATGACCAGTGTTCCAAAAACAAAATTAAAATTTTTAATCACTATTAATAGATTGTTATTTCTATAGTGACACGCGACTTAAAATTACGGGTTCTCAAAGTTGATGGAATTTGAATTTTTACGTAGAGGCAAATAAATTGCGTTGGTTGAAAAAGGGAACGAAAGCCCTTTGATCCGCGTAAAAGAAAGATTAATTCAACGTAGGCAAAGGTTAGTTCTAAAATATTTCGGACACTAAAACTGTTGCGATGACTGGTTCGAAAAAAGAAATATAGTCCGCGGAAATGGATGGTCAAAAACTCAGAAGACAACCACTTAGACGATAGCGGCTAAATAAAGAGATACGGTCAAAGGATGATGGAAATTAGTTCTTATAGAGTAGCGTTATTGTTTAGTCATGATGTTCGGAATTGAGCTGCTCTAATAAAGAGTGAAATCAACAGGCACCGCCAGAAATAATATGGCATACGAATGTGGCCGAAAATTTCAGTACATCCGGGAAATATTTAAACATAATTAAAAAACCTATAATCTATTCGAAATTTGAAAACAAATCGGAGGTACGTAAAATCGTATGATTGCCCTGAAAAGTTAAAACACAGAATCCGAAGAAATCGAGAAAAATTTAAAATTAACACGATATGTATTATACTAGAAAATGCATTATTTTGAAGTTAATTTTGATATTATACGAATAAATTTAATTCGGAATTTAAGTATATTAAAAAACTTGGCGGCAAATCGATTTTTCCGGTTTAATGTAACAGTCATCATTTTCAAATACATTTATTAAAATTTTCTTTATTTTCTTTTCGGGTTTTTTATAATATTTAATACTTAATCTCTTTAATAATTCTCTTGTAATTTTGACCGTTTTAGTAAGTAAAATGTCGTTTTAAGCATGCATTCAATTTTAGTGTGCAATTTCACGTGAAAAAGTTTTTACTTATTTACAGATTCGTAATTGCCAATATATGTAAATCAATCGGCGTAGAATTTATTCCGAAGTAAATTGATAAGTTTAAAATTTTTAGTTACAATTTTCATTAATTATCTGTAATTTGAAATATTTGATATTTACGTATGGAACTGCCGAAAATGTCATTAAAATAGTATAAATGCATTTATGATTATTATAGTTAACGCTGTTAACAAATTTTACGAGATATTTTAATATACACGTGGACATATTTTTTTTCTTTTCTAAAGTGTACTGTTGCAGTAACATAATTAGTTAAAAAGAAATACTATTCTCGCGAAATAAATTTTAGAATATAATAAAACAAACAGCATGCTTGTTAGAAAAGTTAGTTTCACGAACGAAACGAAAAAATATTTAAAAGAAAATTATTTTAAAATATTAAAACACATACCTCCATAAACATCTATCGCGAAAGCATACAGTTTATTACTGTCGTATCGTATATATGTACATACACACACGAATAAAAGAGATATTGTAACATATTTAACTTCAAGATTTATTTTTATCCATAAATATGTACACTGGTGTTAAGTTTATCACAGTAATTGAAGCAGGTAGCGAACGGTGCGAATAAAGCAAGCTCGCTAATTGCACACATCGTCAAATTATTCATCAGATTTAAATATATCGAGCGAATGAAATTTTACTCCGAAAATATGGAAACAACCTAGACGAAGTTCTCGTCATAGTCTAGCCGTTCGATTCCGAACGTTACGGCTGCTACTCATTGTCAGTCACACCTTGTTATATGGTCGCTGGCAGTGTTCCTTGCAGATTATATTACAGAGCAAATTGTAAGTAAAACTGAGAAATCAGCAAGTAATAATGATATCGATAATTCGAAAGCTCTGAATTTATGCGTGTAAAAGCTTCGCCTAAATACCATCTTACTCTGTAATTAAAAGCTATAATTCTGCTTAATAATTACTTGTAAAAGTATCATGTTATTCGGAATATAAGACAATAGTTTTTATTGAAATATACAGTAAATACGTGACAATATTTTTCTGCGAGTAAATTTCAACGATGAAAAATGTTAAAGTAAAAACTTTCGCACTCACCGATTCAGGCTGCTGTAATACTTCAGCTTTTGGTGTTATTTTACTAATACTGCTACAAGCCGGCTTATTTACTTTATTATGAAATATATGTTTCTGTGAAAAAAAGGAAAATGAAAAGATTAGTAATTACACGAATTCCGGTATTTTTGCCAACGAAGGAACGAAAAAAAAAAAAAAAAAAAATAAAATAAAAAGATACTCAAATGTGTCGTTTAAAAGGAAACTCGGCACAAAACGATGATGCTAATTAGACTTGCCAGTAGAAAATTTATTCATCATATTTTTAATTTCGTTCAATATTCGAGTATTTTTACTTGTCAGGTAATATTTTTTTTGGAAATATTTCTGAACATAATAATTTCTTTTTTACTTTAGCCCGAAAATTATTCATTTAGTCTCGACTTTCTGCGAATTATGAACTTACACATTAATCCGTACGATAAGAATAAACTGCGATACTTAAAATTCCAATTATTGCAACAAGATACTGAAAAATAAATATTCAGTTTTCGGCTTCTTGTACGATCATTTTATTTTCCCTTATAAAATCATATAAAGCAATCACTTCCTTTCTCAATGAATTACACGCGCAATGTCCAAGCGTGCCATGCAACGTGATTAGAATCTTCGTCTCGAAGTTATATATAATCCACACTGTTCTAAATCATATCCTCCACTGAATTTTACTGTTTTTCGCATATTTAAATCACTAAATTTCACGCGTGAAATACATGCGACATTAATAGGTGTCTCTTGTTTTTAATTGTATAGTCCGTCGAACATAATCATGAGCGAAATTGTTAGCCAACTAAATATACAACAACAGCGACAACAATAATAACATAAGAAATACCGACTGACACGTTTCACACGCAGCGATTGTCAATAGGTGTTTTAAACTTAATAAACGCACATTACTCTGATCACATTAAATAATATTCTTAAATCATAATATAAATTAGTAGCTGGCAAAAGCAAAATAATAAATTTGTCATAATACAGAATTTTTTTATTCCCCTTCTGTTTCTAAAAGGTATCACACAAATGTTAACTGGTTTAAATTAAATAGAAACAACCTACAACATTGCTAATTCAAAAATACTCTTCCATTTTTCCTTTTTTCTCCCTTTTTGGTATGTTCATTATTTTACGAATCGTCCACTTGATTGTCATTTTTTCATCATCAACGGTACACACTGATATTAATAAGTAATTTGCGTACTTACTTTTAAAGAATCGCATAAATTCCGTCTCGTAAGATGTGATCGATCCTCTTGAATTAATAGTTTTTTCGGCGTACCGTAACCATTTTCTTTGTTAAACTGTTTCACTAAGCGACGTTTTTTATTTGATTCTGGTAACGACTGAATGTGGGCGTACAACTGAGCCAACGCAGTTTCTGTTGGATTTGAGATGTTCTCTTGCGCCGTTTTTTCGCGATCGACGAAGCTGAACACTGTATTCACTGCGCCGCTATCAGTTGTACTTTCATCCATCTGCGTAATGAGTTTCAAAACAAACGGCTACAATTAAACATTGTACTTAAAAAATATTTTACACGGTACAATTATTATCAATGTCTTAATGTAAAAACACTAAATACGGTCTCAGGATATTCCTCGATATTAATTTGCTCGCTGCGGCGGCCTGGATTTTTTACAGGCGACGTGGTTTGAAATATTTGATTTTTGTATTTTACACATACATATATAAGGAAATTTTTTACGCGTACAGTTTTTAATGCAATAACCTCAAACTGATATTTTTATATGTACAAGGTATGTCCAAAAAGTCGTGAATCGTTTTTTTGTCACCCTCCTTCTTGCTGCAGATGCTCGAACCGGGTTGGTTAGACGGGGGGAGGGGGCACAACTTTACAGCGCACTACAGTTCAGCATGCTCCGAGCATCGGTAGCGTCAGAATCAGTGAATTAGTGCACTTTTGTTTAGGGACCTCGTCATGAGGCACGATGGCTGATTCCATCAAACAACGTTGGGTGATCAAGTTTTGCACAAAGCTCAACAAAAAAAAAAAAAAAAAAAACAAAAAAAAAACTGAAACTTGCACAATGCTGAAGGAAGCCTATGGGGAGTCTGCTATGAAATATGTGCAAGTTACGAGGCGGGTGAAAAAGTTTAAGGACGGCAAGCGGTGGACGATGACTTTCGCTCTGGATGACCAACAACAATCGGAAACAAAGAAAATGTAAATCGTGTTCGTGAACTGTTGAATTCTGGCCGCCGAATAAGTGTTCGGTTGTTAGCTGTCACTCTGAACATTCCAAAAAGTTCAATGTATTCAATACTGTTACGAGGACTTGCGCATGCTAAAGGTGTGCGCTAAGCTAATCCTAAAACTTCTGACTAACGATCAAAAGGCCAATCGAGTGTTGATCACGAATGAACCGAAGAAACGCGTGGAAATTGAACCGGATTATATGGACAACGTTATTACCGGTGACGAAACGTGAACGTTCGAGGACGATCTGAAAACCAAGCGTCAGAGTAGCGAATAGCACATCTCAGCGTAGACCCCAAAAACTCAACAAGGCGAGGAGGAGTAAATCCAAGGTGAAAACGATGCTGATCGTCTTCTACGACAGCAAGGCTGTGGTGCACAGAGAGTTTGTGCCCTAAGGACAGACCGCCAATACTGTGAACTACGTAGATGTCAAGACTGAGAAAAAGGATCCTTCAAGTGCGGAAAGACATCGCCGCTACCCGGCTGCTGCACGTCCGGAGTAGCAGGCCAAGTACAACGCAGCAACGTTCCGCAGTCACCTTACAGTCCCAACTACGCTCCGACCGACTTCTTCTTATTCTCGAGAATAAAAACCACATTCAAAAGACGACGTTTTGAATGAGGCCATCCAAGCGACTGTGACAACAGCCTTAAAAGAGGTTCCCGCCGTCGAGGCCTTCCAGGCGGCTTATTAAGCATTGGGTGAACCCAGGGCTTATAAATTACGCCCGTTACGGCGTGTTATATTGGAACAATTTCGACCAACTTCCCACGGGGATTTTTAAAAATTGGCACATTTAAAATATATATTAAAACTACTTACAGGAAAATTAAATATCGAAGTAAAAATTTTTACAATAATAATAAAATGTCAGAAAGTTCTCGTTTATTTTACTAGTTTTTGATATATATGGGAGCATCCATTAATTACGTTGAGCGGGTTTTCTTTTAATCTGCTCCTCCCTCTTAGTGAACCACACGTTAGGTTTACGCTATAATTGTTGAAGGATTACATTTATTTTTAAAGAGAAAAAAAATAATATAACGTTAAGGTGTACTATAACGAATTTATTTAAATACAGTAAAATTAAAAGTAAAAATAGACATCACATCCGCTAATTTTTCACTCACTCCATGGGCATTCATACTGTAACATTCTTTTTTTCTTTTTCTTTTAAAAACTCTAAATGTTTTTTTTTTAATTTGTTTTCTTTTATTCTCGAAATAAAAGTTTTTAATTGTCATGAGATTTTTTCAGCGGGCGAAATGGGACATTCCAAAAAAAAAAAAAAAAAGAATAAAAGAAAAATTAAATATTCTTTTTTTTTTTTTATTATCTGCAAAATAATGTATATTCTTTAAATGTTGACGTGGCATTTTCAATTATCCCCGCCCCGGGCAGTTTAAATAAGATTTGATGAGATTTTGCTGGATCACATTCCGAGTTCACGTAATTAATGGATGTCTCCTAATGATGCAAACTATATCGATACTTGATATAATAAACACAACGTAAGTGAAAAGGACAAAACATATATGTTTAATTACATTTTCTTCGTTACTTTTAGAATTAGCATTGAACAAGTAAAAATTGATAGTAATCAGAAATAAAAATTTAATCAAAAACTCTCCAATAGAGAAGACATTACACAAAATACGTAATACAGCGATAAAAATCATTTTGAACATTTTTTAACACGTGTGTATCTTGGAAATAAACTATCGCCGTTGGCAAAACGTTTATTAATTTATCTATAGTTGAAAAATATATTTGAGTTCGCTTAGTTTTATTTATCTCGAAAGCAATTGGGATTTCACTTACAGCAAGTTTATCGTATGAAATGAAATACAGCGTAATCTATTTGAAATGAAAAAAGTACTACAAAACATATTATTATTTCAATAGTGCTAGTTAATAAATAAATATAAATAATTTTATAGCGTGAAAACAAAAATTTTTAAGTTTTTTTTTTTTTTTTTTTTACAAAGAATTAAAACAAACGCTTAAATGTTTAAGAAAAATGAATTACGTACTAAGTTATCTTTCGGCGATAGCTGACGTCGATTTTTCTCCGCCCAATAAAGTTTAACATCAGCCAACAATCCAGATGGAATTTCAAACAATTCCGGACCACACTGGATCATAAAAACAGCCGTACTCCATAGCAACTGAGTATTCGCATGTAAAGCTTCGCCACACAACTAAGTGTAAGCAACAATAAAATAATACCAATAAAAAAAACGGTTAAATTATAAAAAATACATTAAACGAAAAGTAATTTAATACGTTAGATGGATTACAAATGCGCACGGCATTCAAAACAATTTTGTCAAACTGTTTGTTCACAATTTTAATCTTTGACAGCGGTTTTTTAAAAATAAGAGCTCGTATAAATGGTAAATGTGTAAGATTTTCTTACTGAATTTTTTGATTGCGACAATCATAAAAATTTAACGAATGATGACTTGCGAAAACCTATAACATATTTCACCTCACACATTTTACATCTGGAAATTATCAAATAAAAGCTGCAACACAATATATTTATTTCTTTTATTTCATTTACAGTCAGTTGCAGGAATGAGCCTGTAATCGAATAATCTATAAAAATAAATATCTTCGTATTTAATTTACTCTTTCCGTTACATCGTAATAAGTTAAAATTCGGATCTTCTAATTTCTAATCAGCCATTATCGATTTTTAATATACCAAAATATCTCATTTAATTCTTGCATTTTTTCTCATATTCGAATTACACATTGTATTCGCGACAACACAGAACTACAGAGTACTTCATTTTTCTACGAATCGTTAATTTTAATTGGCAAATGGACGGATAAAACCATCGATACAATTTCTGAAATTAACTAAGAGAATTATTTTCATTGTCACACTGCTGATGGAATTTAAATTATGTTTTTCTGAATTTATTTCCGCTTATTTCAGAACTTATGCATTTCCGTTAGTAAGAATAGTAATTCTTTAGAGTCGATCTACAAAGTACGCTCTCATTTATCTTATATTGGCCTATTGTTCATAAATGCACAATATGATGGTAACTCCGTACGAGACGAAAAGAAAAATATTGTTTGCCGTTCTAGGAGTATTCGTTTGAAAGTAGAACTTTGTTTACTCTGCCATCTTGCTTTTCTAGAGAGACAACGCACATTCATTATTTATCAATCCTACTAAACTTTTACAAAAAAGAGATAAAAAACATAAATTTTTTAACGGATGAAGATACAATAGGCGGAAAGAAAATCCGCGACAGATTTAATTTATGAGTAATGTTAATGAGATGGTAACAAGTACACAAATTTGTGAAAAGGAGATAAATTCGAGGAATATAGGTAAGTCGGTCAAGCCGAGTAATTAAAAAAAATATAAATTAAAGCAGTCACGCATATTATTTAGACACAAGAAACTGGAAAAATAGAAGCGAAGATGAAAGCAATAGCAATAGGTGAGAAACATATAATAGCAGAGGAAAAATAATTTCACAGATTTAGACTTATTAAAAACAATGTTACAAATCGAAGGTGGATAATGAAGTGCGATAATGTTATGCAAATATTTAGCATGCATATAACAGAAATCATGTATCCAACGGGAATCAGTAACTGGCGATTTTTTGAAATGTTACGATATAAAATCGCAAGTATATTTTTATGTTTTAAAGTAATTGTTGTAAATATTTATTATTGGTAAAGAAACATTTCCGTTTTTTAGTATTTAAATTTTAAAAATAAAATTTTCATTAGCCGAACGGTTTATTTTTTAAAACTCACAAGCGAAAATTTGAGCGATAAAATTATAAAAGTTTAATACGGACGAAATAAAATTTGCTCAAATAAGTTTCGTATTTTAAAAAATACTTATTAAACATACCTTACGCGGACAAAATACATGTGGAGTAAAAAGAGTGGCTAAATTCTCAGCAGACATTTTATTTTTCTGCGAACAATTTGACGTCAGATGAAGTAGAAGAATAATATGTCGTAATATAACTGCATTTTCATATGGTAACAACAGCATCATTAAGCGTAAACAATCCAATAACTTGCTTTTTGTCGTGCTCTCGGATTGTTTACATAATTCTGTTAATAGTAATAATAAATAAATAAACAAATTCACAATTCGTTAGAAATGAATATTGCAATATTAATAATTCACAAAAGCAAAAAACTGAATGAATTTAATCCGCGCGGAAAAATTTTAATTTTTCAGAGGTGTCAATCGTATTTCGTTTAATTTAAGAAATGAATAAAGAACGAAATATAATTATTGATTAACTACTTTCGAAAATTATTTAGATAAAACTAATGCACCTTTTTCGATTTAGAAATGTAAGTCATAATTAAACCATAGTTATACAGCTGATCGATTAAGTATTAAAATTTCAAGTAGTTTTATAAATAACGACTTTTATATAACTAAAAAATGAAACAATTTAAAATTGTAATTATCCGTAAATGTACTTTTTGTGCAAATTACACGGCAGGCAAATCTTCCGATAACATTTAATAAAAATATTAATTTACGTTGAACAAAAATGTTTTACTAAATTCGTTGTATATTTTATATAAAATTCAATAATAGTTTGGTCATAAATTTCATCAATATTAAGTAAGTAGTATTACTATGAAACAGTTATTACTCTAGATCTTTCAGATCCTCCGGTAAATAGATAAGGTCAACACGCCTTAAATTTATTTTCGGCTTACTATCTGCTGACAATCAAAATTCCATAATTACGGATTAAATAATATTTTTAGAATTTTTCTACAAATGTAAAAGTATTTCGCTCGTTTAGTGCTTCAATGTATTTTACGCTAGGACACATTACGCTTCGGGCTAACAATCGTCTGAAGTAAATCAGACCCTTAAGAGAAATAAATGAGAACTGAGTTTTTTAATGTCTTCGCTATTATACAAAACATGAAGATAGATTGCGCATTATGGGGAAAGGCACCGTGAGAAAGGTTTTGTAAACTTTTTACTGCAATTAACGTTTTTGTTTTTCAATCAAATCTGAGTATTAAAATCATAGACGAAAACTTCACACTCTATCTGACTGATTATTACCGAAATACCGCGATAATGGAATAGGAGCTTCGAAATATATCGATTACAATGCGACGAATCAAGAATTAACGACTAATGTTTGATAATTTCTTTTTCTCAATGGTTGCAATATTTTCGATTTAAGTATTTAAATGTCGTTACAGATTTTTATAAAATGATGGGATGGAGAAAATCAGAACTATCAGTAATTTAGTTTCTAAAATTACACTTTCATTTTAGTTATGAAAGCTTCTGGCAGTGTAACAGGTGCTTAAAAAATAAGTTGATTTTGTAAATTTCACATATTGAAATATCGAAGAATGAATTAATAATTTTGTCAATTAATTCGTCTCGGGGAAACTAGTTATGTAATTTCTCGATGATTACAGTCTTTTTATTTCTACAGGGATTACAAAGTACAGAAATTATAATATGCTCTTTTAGATATGTTTTCAAATCGAGTATTAAATCTACCACTTGAAACTAATGTAAGACAGAATTTTTATTACATATTCGCGAGTTATGGGTAAATAGTTTTAAATTTTGAGAAACATGAGAGATTTATCGAATTTTAAAACAGAAATTTTTATCGTATGAAGTTGGCACTTTTCATTGAATGAAGCAAAACTAGACATGCGTGCATCTTCTTAAACTAAAGGAATAGGTGCACTTGCAAAATTGGTAATACATCATACACTCTTTTGCAATAATTGTGAACCTTTCCTTTACCTTTTTTAAAATCTACTGTAGTTTCAGTCGCTTAACTTGTAAGTACCGTATTTGAATAGTTCATCGATGTTTTTTTGTTTTTTTTTTATGAATTATGTTTTCCGATTACATTTTTAAATATTCGGTATTGCGCAAGAAAATAGATGAATAAAAGGGAAAAGATACTGATAATATACTGGTGACGCAAAAACGGGATTTTAACTGAGTTGATTTAAAACAGAATGATTATTACTACAGTAAATGTAAGCCTAAAAATCGGCGGGGTGGTGCATCTTTTAACATAATTAGATTTTTTTAAAAAAAGGCAAACTTAAATAAACGAAAAAAAATATATAATCGTGAATTTTTAGTTATTTGCTAATTTTCAGTTTATTATTACCGTTATTTTTTAAAAAATCAAAGATTAGAATATAATTTTTTGCGATATAACGTAAAGGCTAGAATCTTAAAAAATTATTCACACTACTGATACACAGTTCTAGTGAAATACTTTCATTTATAAAATAACAACATCGATTTATATTTAAACAATAAATTTCTATGAAAATAATAAATAGAAATAAGCGTTAAATATACCCGCAACATGACAATAGGCTGGATAGTAAGCATCAGTAATTAAAGGTTCCGAAAGATTAGATAAGAATGTCTTCAATACAGTTGCACAGTCGTGAACAGTAAACTGTTTATCATTTAGATTGATTTCAGTCCCATTTTTCAGGTAATTTATTAATAATTTTTGTCTCGAAACTGCCCCTGATATTCTAAATATTCCTTCTTCCGATATATCTATAAAGAAATTCATAAAATGATTAGATTTATCAGTTTTTACTCAAAAACTTAAACATTACTCGGGCATTTTTGCTTCTGATTAGAATATAGCGAGAAATACGTATTATGATTTAACGTTAATTTTTACAAATCTATATATTTAAATATTAAAGAGAAATAGAATTACTTTCTTCCTGACTTAAAAACTGTATAATCTGGTACATTTGAGCGATCGTATTTTCCGTTATTGCAGTTACTTCTGTATCGGTAACTTTCGAAATTTCTTTTGTTGATTTTTCTTTTTTCGAAAATGGGAATGCCCATTTAAGAACACGAAATTTTTTCTCGTCACACTCATCTAACCTGTAATTCAAACATAGTGTGTGACAATAATTGCGTAAATAAAATACAAATTTCATTAACTTTCGGTACAAATAACTTACTCGTCCAAATTAATTTCTAAACTAAATGACAGATGCATTTTCACCAAATGCTGAAAATGTTCCGGGCTCTGTAATTTCAGTTTCTGTATTAAATTTTTATCCGGATCTAGAAAGGAATCTTCCATTCCAAATTTAAAATTGTCAGGCCACGGAAATGTAAATATTATCAATTTGCAAATAGGAAATTTTGCTCATTAATTGATTTTGAGCATGTCTGATGGAAAAACATTTAATTAGCGAAAAAAAAAATTAACGCAAAGAAAAAAAATATTAAAAAAAAAGTTAAAAAGAAGAATAAAGTTAGCTGGATCAAGAAACTTTGAATGTTTAACCGATATTAGTTGAAACAGTAAATTCGACTGGAGGGAAAATTGATATCGATAGAAGACATCAATAATATTTTTGACGGTTTATAATTGAATTTCTATTAAATCCGTGATGTTATTTATTTCGTGGTCCTGCTAGAGTGTGTATTATTAAAAAAATAATCGTTAATTTATATTAATGTAATTTTTTATTTATTAATGTTTCTGCAAATAATATGTACCATAAAGCATACATTGTGCGATGAATTAGTTTATAAATAGTTTATACATATAATTTTTTTTTTAATATATAGGTATTAATTGGTTTTTGGAATACGCTGTTAATTATTAACACAAATGTTTATTCATTATCATTCTTGTCTGACCAGTCATAGGGGAAATTATAAAAATCAACCTGTTTCTCGACCTTGTTAATTTATCAATGTGTATATTGCCGTGACGTCATTTTTTAGGTGTGATGTAGTGGTAATTTAAACATCTCCGTTAAGTTAGTAGTGGTGTAGAGATAGCAAAGTTTGGTTTGTATTTTTAGTGATTTCAAACATTGGAATCGTTAACATTAGTTATTACATTGTTTTATTTATTTTATTTTAATTTCGTTACGTGCGCGGAATTAAAAAATTGATGTTTTCGACATACAACAAACGTTTTAATTTTTAAATTGTTCGAAAACTTCAAATCTTCAGATATTATTTGGTAAAGTGGAGAAAATTAATTTTTTTTCCCTTAATTTTTTCGTCTTGTGCTACGATTATTATTATGAGATGTGTCGTGTTTTCTAATTTAATTTTTATATCTATATATGTATTATGTAGTATGTTATTTTTTCTCCTGTAAATAATCTTAGTGTTGTTTCGTAACTTATTATGATGCGTGAAAATCGTCTTTTTTTTTTTATTAAACTTCGCAGATTAATTTTTTTAAATTTAAAGTGTCGAATGTAATTGTTTTTCTTTTCTTGTTAGATTTCATTGTGTTTCAAATTTTGAGAAATGGGCTGAAAAGTACCTAATTTTAAATCAGGGCTTTTAACTGAGATGTTCGTAATTTTAAAAGTTCGTTGTGTACAATATTGCTGCTGTCATTACGATCTCCGTGTAATGTTAAACGTTTTGAAACATAAATCCTTAAAATGTCTATTCTGAACGGAATAAAACGAGTTTTTCACTTCGGCAGTAATGAAGCGAAAAAGAAAAAAATATTTCACAATATTAAAATGAACTCCGATCCGGAGGAGTACTGGGATCTTATCGGAGAATTAGGCGATGGAGCATTTGGAAAAGTTTATAAGGTAAAGTATTCGAATTTTAATAATATTTCACTCAGCTATTAGACATTTGGTAAATTAAAAGGCAATAACAATTATGGATCATGTATAAAAATGGAATACGTAACTTCGAAACATGTCGGCTCTTTTTAATATTTTTTAAAATACAATTTTCTGTAATACATGTTTTTATAAAATTTTTAATAAAACTATTTCCTATTTTTACATCATGTGAAAACCGCAGAAGAAAATAACACGATAAGTTTGTTTTTTTCGAAATCTAGATATTTATTTTTTCTCTTTCTCGTATAGTAGTGCCCTATATTATTTTAATTTTAATATTACCGTGCAAGAGGAGCACATAGTTTATTCATGAAAGATTGTACTGTCGTGAAGGATGTGCATAATGTGATTAGTTATATTTTTTATTTGGAGATTTATTGATCTAAATTTGTAACCTACAAATACATATTTATATTAAAACAAAAGAAAAACGAAAAACGAAAAAAAAACAGTTACAATTCTTATTTACTGTAATCAGTTTGTTTCATTATTTGGTGGTTTATATGCGGTATAAGTGTTCCTCTTATCTTTCCGTTAGTCATTAATACTTGAACTAATCAACGAAGTTTTCTTACTATGAAGATATTCTTGTAACCGCCTGCTAATAATAATAATAATAATAATAATAATAATATTACGGTGTTATGTATTATTTTTACGAATAACAGTCGATATAATTTTATGGAATTGTTTATTCAGTCGTCATTTTATCTTGGAATATCGTTAATAAATTTCTTGATACTTTGTGGCTATTTAAGGGTGTAATTGAAACAGTTTAAAAGTTAACAATTTTGGACAAATCATTCAGAGATTTTTTCTTTTTTAATACACCAAACTAAATTTCGTTAATATTTAAAATGAACGAACAACGGATTTTTTTTCTGTTTTATTTAAAAATTAATAATTAAACACATTTAAAATAATGCATAAATATGTAATTATTTTAATGTTGCTTTTCGAGAATTTGAAATTCTTTTTTATTAGTGTTGTTTTCAAATTTATGATGTTTTATTGATCATTTTCACAGGCTCAAAATAAAGAAACAAAATTATTAGCAGCGGCTAAAATGTGCATGTTAGAGGGAGAGGATGACCTTTCGGACTTTATGGTTGAAATAGACATTTTATCTGATTGTAAGCATGAAAATATTGTCGGCTTGTATGAAGCTTATTTTATTAACGAAAAATTATGGGTAAGTAACCGGAAAATGTAGCTTGTAAGTTTTCTTTAAAACGTATATGTATCAGCGTTAAATCAATTTTGCTGGAATTTTATTACACGATTCGTTTTTAATGAAAATAGATGCTAATCGAATACTGCGATGGCGGAGCTTTAGATTCGATAATGGTTGAATTGGAGAAAGCGCTGACAGAATCACAAATAGCGTATGTGTGTCATAAAATCTGTAGCGCATTGTCTTTTCTACATAGGCATAAAGTCATTCATAGGGATTTAAAGGCAGGAAACGTTCTACTTACAATGGACGGTGGTGTAAAGCTCGGTACGTTATGTGACTCAAAGATACTTTTTCGAATTTAAAATTTTATCGTTTCCTTATGTTTTGATTTACGCATTTTATTTATGGTATTTATTTTTTCTTTTTTTTTTTTAATACATTTATATATTCGTAGCTGATTTTGGAGTTTCCGCGAAGAATAAATTAACTTTACAGAAGCATGGTACGTTTATAGGAACTCCATACTGGATGGCTCCAGAAATTATATTGTGCGAAACAATTCGGGATAATCTGTATGATTTTAAGGTAAGTTAAGGAGTAATATAATGTCCATGTTACATAGAATTAATATTGCAGCCCTGCCTGAACAAATGTTGCAATTTTTTCAAATCAGTTTATAGTGAACTTTAAAATAATTTGTACGCGAGGTTATCAGGTGATAACGAAATATGAGTAGTAATTTAATAATTTGAAATGAAACTATCGATAGTTTTCGTTAGTTTATAATGTCTGATGGTGCAGTCTTGCACTGCGGCGGTAAAGATGTAAAATTCATTAAATAATTTTTTAGTTTAATAAAAATTAAAAATTCGGCGATCGTGAAGTTTGTGTTATTAAAACACTTCCAATGATGTATTTCATTACTGGGATTAATCATTCTTTCGCTTACTGCGAATTTATATAGATACACACTAGCAGATCGGGAAATCTAGACTGGGAAAATATAGCTGCAAGTAATGATTGCCGTTTTAAAGTATTTCACAAATTTCAATAATTACGTTAATGTGATTTAGTCTCGAGTGATACCAAATGTAAATTACTACCTCACATTTAGAAATATAAAAATCTTTGTGCAACCTTCTGCGCTCTATATATTTATAACTAGTAAATTTCACTATTACTGACACAGAAAAATTTTATTTATGTTTACCTTACTTTAATATTTAATAAGTCCGATGTTGTAGAACATGTAGAAATTTCTAACACGATTGCAGCGACAATAAGGAATGAAAATACTTATTTAAATGTAATTGACTTTACAATCTAATAAGCATTCGATTGAAATCAAATCGATCTTCAAAATCGTAAAAAATTATGTTATAAATGAAATTACATTACACAAAATACATTCTATTTGTATTCAGAACAATTTACGCATCCTCAGAACTACAGGTTATGCTTAGCAGCAGGAAATTGCAAAAAAAATTCTAATTTAACTTTAAATTTAACAACAGCTGCCCAACACACTATATATACTATGTTCCAGAATTTTCAAGGTTCTTTATCAATTACTGCTGCATATATCAGTTGATTGCTCCGATTCACATATTTGCTATAGCGTTAAGAAATATTCGATTCATTGCACTGATTATTCTCTAAAATGAAGCGCATTAACTTCAGGAGTGGCAAACCGGTTTTCTTTCAATTTAACCGTTAACGGTAGTACCATTTTCTGTTTAAGGAATAATTTCAATTTTCTTACAGAAAACAAAAACAATTTAAATTGAATAAAATTTTATTTTTATTTGAACAACTATACGTGTTTCGTTCATTTGAGTTTCTGTTGAAAGGAAAACATAAATTTTCACAGATTTCAACATCAGAAATAAATTCGATAAATTTACTGATCTTAATTAGTAGTTTTCGAAAGATACTTTGTTATGTTGGTGATATATATATAAAAACTCGGTCATTTTGGCCTCGCAAGGAGAGCTGTGCCCCTTGACTCCCCTTACTTACATTTCTGTCTCTTTCTCTTCTATACTTTGTATGAAATTATCAAAATTTACAACGTAATTCTAAATCGGTCCATTTGAATATAATAACATTATCACAAAAATTCTATCCTAACATTTAACTTTCATTACATAAACTTAGGATATTTTTTCGTTACATAAAATTGTGACATTTTTCGTTACAAAATCTAATAGGGGTCGGGCTAAAATTACGTTATAATTAATATATATAAAGTCGGTAAAAATTAAAATATAACAAACGTTATATAAAATTAGGACATTTTTTCGTTACATAAATTTGAGATATTTTTTGGGACATTTTTTCTAATGGCGGTGGCCTAAGAATTACGTTATAATTGATAAATGTAAAAAATAAAAAAACGGTTGACTACATGGTTCCGTCACATGTTTGACTTATGCTTTCAATTGTAATTATTTTATTCCAGCATTATTCCGAAGGATATTACGAGAGTAGAATGGAAACGAATAAAATTAGCTCAGTTAAAAAAATTCACGTTAATGGCAATAAATCAGCTTTATCGTAAAAAAAAAAATTAAATTCGAAATTGTTTATTTTAATTAGTATGAGCAAATGTTAAGGATTTGTGATATTTGCATGATTAAAATTTATTTTAAAATAATAATAATAATATAACACACATTAATAATTTTTTCCGAAAAAACTGGAGATTCGGATATGTAAATTCATGCGATTGAAGTGGGAAAACACCTGAAATTAATATTGAAATCATCGATTGGGCTGTATTCCATTATCGTACAATTTAGTTAGAAATAATGTTTAATTAATTTTACTTCATTTTTAAAAATTGCTGATTGGAAAATGTTTTGAATTTTATACAATTTTTTATTTGTGTAAAAGATTTAGTTGTTGCATTAATTTTGTTTCATGTAATAATATTGTATGTTTGACTCTTGGCCGGTAGCATGTATCTGCAGTATTCATTTTCTGCGGACGTAGTCTTTATAAAAAAATAATGTTATCAAAAATATAACATAAAATAAAAAGGTCACAAAGGATTAAAAAATAGAGGCCTTGATCTGTAGCAGTATCAGTTAGTGATTAGCAAGAGTTAACTAGACATGTAGCAAAAATCATATGTAACTGAGTTTAATTTTTCGAAACTATATTTTTCATTTAATTAAATAATTCTATTGACTTTATAAATGAAAACAATTAATGATCGATAAATATTGTTATCATCGAACGTTAAATTGAATTAATTCGTTTGTCGGTTGTATTGATAAAAAAATACGGATAATTTTGCTAATAACGGTGTCGAATTTATAGGTAGATATATGGTCATTAGGTATAACGCTTATTGAATTTGCTCAAATGGAACCTCCAAATCACGAGATGTCTCCGATGAGAGTTTTGCTTAAAATTCAAAAGTCCGATCCGCCAAAACTAGATCAGCCTTCGAAGTGGTCGAAGGAATTTAACGACTTCATTGCCCGAGCTCTCATTAAGGATCCTAGTCAACGACCAACCGCCGACGATTTGCTCAAGGTAAAGACGTATATAATTGAATCTGCTTAAATATACTGTAAACAGCGCTTTATTTGCATTTAAAAGTTTTTTTAACCTTTAAAGTGAATTTAATGCAAAATTCTTTGAAACGCTTTTTACATTTATCATCTTTAGTGGTGTCTAAATTGATTTAAATCTTGACTGCATCATCAAATCGTAGATATAAAAAAAAAGTAAACTATTTTATATACTTAGTATTTAGTAGTCCATAGCATATTTGTGTGGAGTTTAAAATATTAAAGGGACGCTGAACAATTCACAGCCCGTTACGATGATTATTCAAATGCAAAATTTTTTTAACCGTGTAATGCTGAGGAAATTATTTCTTCGAAGGAACGCTCAGTAAGATTAAAAAAGTTTTAAGCATTTTATTTTGTAGTACTGTTAATAAGCACTACTAAAAACGTTTTAATCAATAATAGATAAGTTTAATCTGATTAATTTTTGATGGTGCATTTCATTTCAGGCTTGACCCAAAAGCAATTAGCATTTATTGCGAAAAATTTTTAGAAAAAGAGCGATAAACCTTAGATAAAAAAATTCGATTACGATTTGTTTTTGTTTTTTTTTGGATCTTTTTCTTAAATTTTTGCAACTTTTATAAATTAATATAAATCAAGATAAAAAAAAAATCATTTTATTTTTTTTCGGTTTATAAATTGAAAACTTTAATTTTATGGACGTAGAAATACGCTGCTTTTGTATCGAGTAATATTGTTAATTAAAGTGCTGTAAATTTTAGTTTCGTACTAACCCAAATAATTCCAATGTATTAATTTTATGATTAGGGAATGAATGTTAATTTTTATTTTTCAATTTCAAATTTGTAACTTTTCACCTTACATTTTTCGTATAAAAGCGCGAATAGAAATATCGAATATATCGCAGCTCGTCATATTAACTGGATATCGAAATAACCATTTATTTGTTTTCCAGCATTCATTTATAAATAAGGAATTAGATTCAAAACCGATTCGAGATTTACTGCTAGAATATAATGCGGAGGTTGTTGTGGAATTTGTTGAAGAAGAAACTGATGTAAGTATAAAAGTTTATTACTTGACATCATTAAGTGATTTTTACATATTTGCGCACACCTTTAGAACACCACCGCTCATTTCAGATGCTTTTCTGAAATTCCAGCAAATTTGTAATATCATGTAGAACATTTTAGTTTACCTGTTTAGTGAAATTAACGCAGTTCGTCGTTTTTCCCTTTTTTCCCCCTATATAAGCTTGTTAATATTTCAGATTTGTTATTTTCACAAAAAATATTTTAAACTGAGTGCCATAATTTTATTTTAATATGTACTGAATTCGTGAATCATATTGCACCACTGCGTATAAAATGTTCATTTTACATTTACACGTACAGCGTCCACATAGATATTGACATTATTGTCTTGTTATTTTTCAATAATTATAATATTATTATTTTTTTTCTGGTTCTGTGTTCATTAAGTAATTTTATGTTTTTTTAAACTTCACGATATATTATTAAAAAGCTAAGCTTTACCGTTATGAATTTGGTGTGGAGTAAATGTGTTTAGTTGAAATACATGTTTTATTGTCATGCAAACTGATACGTATCCTTGTATGTCATTTCAAAATTTTTAAATCCCAATTGCGTGATTCTTAAAGTTTTTAAATTTTAAATAACTTTTTACTCGTACAAGTGAAGTGTTATTATGTGTCAAGAACTTCTTGTGGGATTTATAGCGGAGTTAAATTTTTTTTATAGTTTTTGATTTTCCGACATTGTTGTTGCAACAGAAGTACTGAAATGATAAATTCAATTTTTTTAAATTTCGATAGAAGTGAAATTAAAAAGGACAAATGATATGATACATTTAAATTTTAAAATTTTCCTTTTTGTATTTGAATGTTTATTTTTTAAATTTAATCGACAAATTAGTCTAAATATTATTAAGGCTTTTCAACGATAAAACCGTCAGTTGTTTTTGTATTTATTTCTGATTGTCATCTGATATTTTTCGAAGTTTTTCAGTACGTCAGACTTCTTGATTTTTGTATCAAAAATTTTTTAAATTTGTGTCGGTTTTGAAATGCAAGAAAATTTTTCAATTTTTTTCGAAAATTGTTATTTTCAAATTTACATACACTGTTATAGCTTTTAGAGAGAGACGTTAGCGTTTTATAATTATTATTTTTAATGATACTGGAATAATTCGTTTATTTTCTGTTTTGCCGTTCCAGATGGAATCTATATTTTCCTATATTTTTAAGTTAGCGTTATAATAGTTATTGCGCTTACTAACTTAACCTACAGTATTTTATTAGTATACACTAGTGTGTTTCTCACTTAGTTATTTATATATTTCTGTGTTTTTATTCTCATGCTTTCCATCACGTAATAATAGCAGTCCTCTCGTAAGAAAAGGAAAAATATCTTACGTAATCGTCAAATAAGTGAGTGTTATTAATTGCGCGTTTATATACGTTATTACCATGAAGTAAATAAATATGTATATATTTTTTAACTTTAAACTTTTTCATATTTACATTATGTAAACTATGGCGGAATTCGTGTTTAGTGTAAAGTATAATATTTTCTGCAACTATTGTTTTTCGCGAAAGATTGAAAGACGGAATGATATTTACTTTTTGTTTTCTATACGTTGTTATCGTAATTGAAAAGAGGATGAAGAAATGCGGAAGTCTAGCGCAGAACTTGAGTAATCATGTAAAGTTTTACAATGTTATTTAAATATTAAAAATTCATCCGTAGTAAAATGTAGTTTCGCTCATTGGAATTGATATTATTGATATCAAATCGAGGTTATCAAATAGATATCGTCACATCATTATTATTTGTTTATTTACGTGTATTAAGCATTTTTTTCAATTTAATGCGAACAAGACATGACAAATCAAGTTTATGAAATTATGGATTTTCTTTTTAGTATTATTTAGTTATGGTCCCTACGACCATATAACTATGATGTTTTTTTGTTGTTTTCTTTTCGGGTTTTAAAATACTTCTTTTTTTTTGCATTGAAAACGCGATGTTTCAAAGTAGTTTTCATGAATAATTAAATGTATAACTACATCCTACAATTAAGTCAATGCTATTATATTTAGTTTGTATGAACGGTTATAAAAAAATTATTCTCGGAGCGTATTTTTACTGAAATTGAAATATATTCTTTGCTTATTTCGAAATTAAACGAAATTATTGTACCATCGAAACTGATCAATTTCAATTGATCGGAATAAATATATAATATAATTGAAAACATTATTATAACTTTTATTTATGTTAAATGTAAATTACCGTTTCCAATATAAATTCAGATACACACGTAGATGTTCATACATATATATTTACTTGGACTCAAAAGTCGCGCGCGTGTTTGTACATGTATTATTCTATTTCTAATGAATTATTTTAAAGGACTAATTTTATTTGTAAACAATGTCATTTTAGGATCATGGAGAAGGAGATGGCGATTCCATAAAAAGTGAATCGGATATGAAAGGTGAGTTTTAAACCATGGCTTAAAGTGTAATGTGATTTTTACTTTTTCATATAAATCATTGTGTGTCTTGTAAGAATTAGTCATTAAAGAGGAAAGTGAAAAGAAGAGCGGAAACGTTTTAAGATATATCTCAAAAATTTTGTTTATTAGCAACAAATTATAATCGTAATTTAGCAAAGAAAAGAATATTCGTGTAAGGTAAATGTGTTAATGGTACATCCGGGGCCGTATAAATGAGAATGCTGCTGTAGAATCAAATAAAAAAAAATTCTGTTGATTTCATTGGTTATGGAGATTTTTCAGTTAGATTTTAATATTACTGTTAAAGCGTTCGATTTCATCAATCGGAATTACGTAGGAATACGCTGGACAAGGTATTCTGAATAAAATCAGGGTGGCCACCCAACCGGGAATTTTGTCGTAAAACCGGGGAAAAAAGTGAAAATAGCCAAAAACGATATTTTTAATAAGAAAAAATTACTTGAAACGTTAAAAAATGAATGCATTTTTTAATGTACTGTACTCGAAATCAATTACGAAGTTTTCTGTATTATTTTTATAAAATATTCTGCGGCGGTTGAATATTATCAATAGTAACAAAAAAATTTCATTCTTCTTTTTGTGCAATTCCAGTAATCAGGAAATCGTGAGAATTTGGACCGGGAATTGAAAAATTATAATTGAGTGGCTACCATGAAAATGTTAAAATCATTTAAAAGAGAAGGAAAAAAAACTACACAGAGATGCAAATAGACAAAATATGTCCTTCTGTAGAAACTGAAAGTCTTGCACAAGAGCATTTCGTTGTCACCTATTTTGTTTAACTATTTCTTGATGAAGTCGAGCATATAAATAGAATGCGTACCAATTTGAATTTTACGGGTGAACGATTTTAATCGTAGTGATATAAAGACACTTGACAGAGGAATTTTTGTTATATGTTACCAAAAGGCAGATTTCTATGAATATTATTTAATAAAGTGTAATATTTAATATCCGTTTAAGTGGAAATTTAATGAACCAACATATTTCGTGTAAGGTATAAGTAAAGGATTAATAACAGGTTTTACGTTACTGCTTTAAAATAGGTAAATTTAATAATGATGGGAAAGTTATATCTTTTTATCAGTGTGTTATTAAACTGAATTAGCCAAACGAGTGTAGAACGAAGTATATTAAGCAATAAATTAAGTGACGGGATAAAAATGAGATAACAATGGTCGAATGTATAGTATATATAGTTAAAAAGTTAATGATGTGCAAAGCGTATGATGTGGAGGTAATACAAAAAATGTTATAACATAAAAATTTCGTGAAAATCATGCAATAAGAAGAGGAAAAGAAGATCATTTATAAAATGGAATAGCAGCGTAATTAAGATTAGTCAGGTGCAGACAAATTAAACGTACCCGGTGTCAAAAATAGATCTGTACATCACTAATGGATACGCGGAACACCCGGAATTTTTCTTATTAATTGTTGTTGTAAATTATTTAACTGTTTGAATAAAGACTGCATTATTATTATTGTTTCACGTGGAAAGTTATGATTCTGTGTATGTGTATGTCAGTAGTTTGTAGCCATTGTAATTCGAGCTAACAAACGTAAACAATACGAAAAAATATAAACACATTCTATCTTCGATAGTTACGTTAATAATTTACATAACATGGTCGAATGTTTATCGCATTCATTGTAAACTGATATTTTAAAGTGAACCTATTATTCAGCTGGGAATATAACAAAACATTAAGCAAATTAATTCCCAAGAGGAACTTCTGGTTTATCAACCAGAAGATGTTTTATAAAAATTGAGAAAATAATATTTTATAATTAGTATAATTGTACGTTATTATTGGCAATTTTTTTTTTTTTTTTTTATTGGCATGCATTCCTTTTGATTACTCACTAATTATGGGTTCCCTTCTTATTTCTTTTTTTTTCTGATTTTAAATGGGAAAAAAATTAATGAAAATGCAAAACGGCATCACGTAAAAACGAGTGCAAGGAAAAAAAGGGGAACTTCAATTATTTATCATTTAAAGGACAAATATTTATGACTTTAATAATGCGATTTACTTTACAACGTAAATGATCACATTAATTGTAACATTGAAGTTGTAAATAAATTAATTCTATAAAGCGTAAAGTGAATTTATTTCTGTGTACAATAAGTTTATTTTCTTTTTTTTTTCTCCCAATTTTAAATGTGAACACACTTGCTTATCGAATAGGGTAAAACCATTAGCGTTCCGTGAAAGTATTACGTACTTCATTTCTAAAGCTTTGGGATTTTATTGGTTATCTGCTGAGGTTGAAGGTATTAGTTCTAATGTTTTTATAATTTTTGCTTGTCGGTAGGTAATGTGGGCATAACAGAATTTTAGTTGCTGGATTAGTCTGCGAATGTCATTAGTGAATTCGGTCGTTATGAGGTATGCGTTTTGCGACTTTTTGCACATATCTACATAGCAGAGGAAGTTTGTTGGTGTCAATGTATGTTGTAGGTTATTCGACATAGCCCCTGAAGATGTCATTTAGTGATATTTCGGTTGTCTCTTCTGTTGTTGTTTCTTTTTGCACTGTCCTCCGAAACATCTTTATTTTCTTTTTTTGTTTTTTGTTTTTTTTTGTGTTGTTTGTTTTGTTCCTGGGTTTTTTAGTTTTTTAGTTTTTAAGGTTTTGGGTGCGGTGTTTGTGTTGGAGTTAGCTGAGGAGTCAGTACTGATGAAAGGAGCTGGGCGCTTTTGATTATTTGGTTGGGTGGAGACCGCTGGAAAATTTTGGTCAGTTATTGTACCTAAATGTTTAGTCTCACCTTTGGTAACAGTTTCCGCAGGTTGCGATATGTTAGTGTCTCTGTAATAGGAATGAATTGAACTACTTGATAAGCGTTATTTCCGTGGTACTTATCTTCTGTTTCAGTGTTTAAAAACAGTCATCTTGTTTGTGGTTAGTTCTATGGCATCTGATGCATATAAGCTCGTTCAGTGTTACAAATATTCTGTAGCTTCTTTCATTGTAGTTTAATATGAAAGGGTTTGGAAGGTTAACTTTATTTGAGGTGTTAATGTAGACTTGCCTTCGCCAGCTTATAATGTGGCCGAATTCGTCATCTTCTGGTTGTACACGTAACAATGTAATATGGGAGGCTAACTGAAACTGGAAGTTCTTTTTTAGCCATTGTTCTATTTTTTGCGATGATTGGACTTACATTCGAGAGAATTATTTTCCTTGAAGAATGAATTTAGTTTGCGAGCTTTTATGAAGTGTCCGATTCTGATTCCCTCGTGGCTGTGGACTATATCGTTAACGATGTCTTTGTTTGCCAGGAAAACTATAATTTTATTATTACTGACGCGCGAAGCAGCAATAATGTTTTTTTGCGTCTTTGACACGATCCGTACGATTGCTTGTAGGTAATCTATTATTTTTAATTCCGATAGATGTTTAGTATTATGCCCTGTTCTTCGGTTGGATGTTTAAAGTCTAGAATTGGTGCTATTTTCTTTTTTGCTTTATCGGAATAAGATGCAACGGCGGAAGTTATGTCGTGGTTAATCATATTGCAATCAATGTTTGCGATGTTAATTGTTGAGGAAGCGCACGGCGTTAGATCGCGGTTATCGGAATTAGTTGAGTTTAGATGGTTATCATAATGGTTTGTGTTAGTGATGATAGTAGAAGTAAAAGGAACGGTCTCACCGCTACTTGTTGGAGTTGACATTGTGCAGACGGTTTATCTCTGCCTGTTGAATAGATGCGCTATTTGAAGACAATACAATATGATCACTTTGTTGACACAGAAAATACGACTTTACACGAAACACATTTCTACCAACCCTTTAGTATGTATGCTTCGCTTCATGGTGTAAAAATACACATAAGTTGCGTTTTATCAGTTCTAGACATTATTGGAATATGTCGTTAGAATAACACTTTTTTTTTTTTTTTTTTTTTGTAGCATTGAACAGTAATATGTATTGCTTATAACAGTCTAAACCAAGAATATTAAAGAAATAAGCTAATTTGGTATCTGAAAATTAACAAATTAATGAAAATTATAAAGTAATGAATGTTAAGAAAGGTGAAAATTACAACGTATGAAGCAAAGAGTAAAAATTGGGGGATTATTATGATGTTTTGAAGAGAAGTATATAGTATGATATACTGATCAGAGTCTGAAAATTTGATGACTGGAATGTTAACGGATTAGTTATCGTATGTCGAATGACTATATTAACCACCTTTTTTTTTTTTTTTTTTTTTTATAAACGAAAAATATTTTGTTAAAGCCAGGTTTTCAGCCGTTTAAATAATACCGTGTTTTTGATTTTTTCAGTTGAAGATATTGTCTTCAATGGAAAACCCGCAACAGAAGATATGCTTACGTTAGAAAATAATAAAATAGACGTGAAAGAACCTGCTGTAGTAAAACCGAAGACTGAAGAAATCGTTGATAATTTAGATAATAATAAATCGGTATTTAAAACTATTACGTTACTATACTGCTTAAATTAATGTTACGAAAACATATGCGCTAGAGTATAATAGTTTTATAAATTAGTTGCTTTTAGCTTTTAAGAATTTTTGAAATTATTATTTATTAGATTATTAAAACAAATGTATGCTCCGTTTTTCATTTACATTATTCATTTTAAAATTTAAATTTGCCGGTTTCTTGATTTCATGTTATCTCCATTCAAGTTATGATCTCTTACAGCATATATCAGGTCGTATACAGTTTTTCTCTGTAAAAGTTTTGCATGTACATTTTTTCACAAAAAATGACGAGGTAAAGTGAAACTACAAAATCTTTTGCCCAATGAAAATTTTGTGTTAATGGTGCGTTATAAAACTTTATGTCGTATAATTTATTTTCTTAGTTAAATTATTCTTTTGCCGCTTTAAGTATCATTATAGGAACTCTAAAGTCTGTATTTTAATTTATCAAATTATTTTTTATTGACTTAAAAGGAAGATGATAACAGCAATTTAGATGTGTTTTCTCACAAATTCGTTACTATTTTATTAATAATTAATTCGAACGAAAATGTTTATTTTGGAAAAGAACGTTAACGGCAAAGATAATAGTATAACAAAAAATTCTCAAAATGTGTTAATAGTTACCATCACAGATTTTGCTATTTTCATCCATGAAATATGGATTATTTTCGTGTGTTCTCCTTCAGCTTTATGCTTTATAATAGAAGAGCATGATTGAATTTAATTATTGAAAATACTCTGGGATATTGTCTGGCTGATATAGTTTTTTTTCTAGTGAAAGTTATAAAAACAAATGTTTCTCTTTTTAAAGATTGTTAATTTATTTTGTTCAATTTTTATTTCTTTATTTTGCAGATATCTAAAACTGTAGAAGTAGTTGAAAAACGTGCAACACATGAAAAACGCCCAGCTCCTCAACCACCCGTTCAGAATGTTGTACCGGCAACGGTAGTTTCAACTGTTGCGACTTCGTTACCGGCCACCATTACTACATCCGACGCTACTAATAGCGTTAGTTCCCCGCCGGTATTATCATCACAATTTAATCCGCCTCCGGCACCTCCATTACCGCCGTCGCTTTTCTCCACAACGACACCGCCTACTAATGATATATCGAACGGTCCCGTTACTAAACTGTTACCGGCTACATCGAACGATAGGAAGGAGTCTGAAGAACACGCGCGAGAATGTGAGACTGGTAATAACGATAATGAATCGAGTGATACCAAAAAACAAATGAAGAGAACTGCATCGGATTATGGGGAGTCGTTAGCAGAGAACGCACAAAGTTCCGCCGTAGCTGATGAATCACCTTCAATTACGGAAAACGTTGGACTGGTCGAATTACGTGACAGACGAACATCGTCAAAAAGTCAAAGTAAAGTAGAAAATAACGACGAAGTGGATAAAGTTTCAGTGAACCATGCGATGTCAAAGTCGAATGGTATCGAACGTCTACCGCAAAATCATGTCGTTCAGCAAAAGGACGCAAAACAGTCCCAACAGCCGGCCATCAACAGACCATACTCGATGATCAGCGACACTTTCTTCGATCATAACAAATTTGATAAATCAACAGCGGACAACAAAAAAGACGACGATATATTCAGAGAAAAAACAAGCTCGAGGGCGCGCAGTTCGTCCGTATCGAATCGTAATAAGCGTAGACCATCCCCGCCTCCGTTGGATAAAGTGTTGCAAATCGAAGCGGCCGACAAGTTGCTCAACAATCGAAGTTCGAATAAAGTTCAGAATGGCACTAATAGTAGTACGAGCAGTGCCAGCAGTAATATCAGTAGCAGTAGTGTAAGTAGTAACAGCAGTTCTCATACGAATCGGAATGTTTTAAAATATCGCGCCAGTAGTGTGAGTGTATCCAGTATTAATCAGCGCAGAAACGAGAATTCCAGGAAGAACAGCACCGGATCTGTTGGTGCGTCTACAATTTTGACGGGTACGTACGTGTGCACGTTCTTATTTGTTTACCCAAAAAATGTTAATTGAAGTGTTTCTGTTACGTCTGATTTTGAAAAAGTGATTAAGATTTGTCTCCCTTCTTTTTTACCCACGTTACCAATTTTTGCTAATGAAAAAAATATAGACGAAGGCAGAAAGTAAAAATATTCGTAATAATTTTTCAATTCCTTTTTGGTCCAGTTTAAATTGTCGTCATTATTTTCTTTTTTCTTCTGGCAAGCAAGTGAAGAATTCCACAAATCTATAGCTTGTTTGTGCGTATTCTTCTTTTAATAAAGCCCTTGTTCTATTTTCTGTGCCT
The DNA here is from genome assembly GCA_039619475.1 of Icerya purchasi. Lineage (NCBI taxonomy): Eukaryota > Metazoa > Arthropoda > Insecta > Hemiptera > Monophlebidae > Icerya > Icerya purchasi. The sequence goes on along the minus strand of CM077116.1, from coordinate 170,869,414 downwards.
CGTTGCAAACAAGAATTTTTAAGCCAGAAATTATAAAAAAAAAAGTCGCACTTAAAAAATTTTTTTTTTTTAACTCACCTACCACACTTCTCGTAATAGCAACTAATTTTTGCCTATATCTCTTTTAAAGTTCCAATTTCGGATGTTCCATTTAACTGGCGTTATTCATTTAACATTAAAATTGTCTACACTTAAATATATACTTTTGATTTTAATATGTTCATAAAATTTTTAGTTTTTCTAATAATTTTATATCGCGGCGGTTCAGCAGGAGTTAATTTGATTATGTATTGATGTTTTCCATTTTTCGTTCTTAACAAAACATTCTTCACTTTTGAACAGGTAACGCGTCCTAATTGTTCTACTGAATGCATTTTATTACGTAATCCACTTATAATTAAAATTTTCGAAAATACAGACATATAATAATCAATGTAGCTATTTTTTGAGAAGTAGGAAAAGGTGAGGGAATTTCACTAGTCAGGGAAATATTAGAGGATTTAGTAGGAATCGGAGAATTTTTTAATGATAAAAAAAAAAAACTGCGTTGATATTAAATTGTAACTTAGATTCAAATGACAATCGCGGTAAATGAAATGACATTAAGTGCATGACGAAGAATCACGGCACGTCTCGCCAACAGAAAGCCATTAAGTGTGTCATATAAATTTTATTATTATTATCAAAGAATTAAGTTAACCTTATTGTTTTTCAACAAAAAAAATAAATAAAAAAATATGTATATATATATATATATATATATATATATATATATATATATATAAATATATGCAGGGTGATTATAATTAAAGTTCAAGTTTCAGAACCACCGATCAGAATGACGTCAAATTTGAAGGGGATATTATTGAAGAAAAGGGAACGCAGATGACATTAAAAGAAAATGGTATCAATTTTTTTTTCCGCATCTAATTTTAGCAACAGATTGCGCTACCAGTACTTCTTCATTATGCAAAGGTTACTGTGTAGTGCGGGTTTACAGCATTATTTATCATACAGCCATATTTTTTCCAAGAGACGAGTGCTTTCTCGGTCTTGTTACCTGTACCGTCACTGGTAAACTTTATGTGTCTTTTACACAACCACGTCATTCCAGCTCTTCAACAGTGTGGATGTATGGATGGGAACATTTTTATGCAAGATATCGGTATTTAATTGTCCTGCAGGTAAGAACCGCATAAAAAGCATCAATCAAATCGGTTTTTAATTGTCTCGAGGCCAAAAACCGCATAAAGGGAATCCATCAAATCAGTTTTTAAATTTCGTGAGACTAACGCAAAACATGTTCAATATGGTGTCCACCGTTTTCTGCAACAAGTTTCAAATCGAGAAACAGCATGTTCCACAACTGATCGAAGTGTCTCCGGGGTCACGTTCAGAATGTGTTGCGCAATGCGTGCTTTTAATTCAGCTAAGTTTGCAATTGGAGCACTGAACACAACAGATAGCCCCGCAGTCAGAATTCACACGGATTGAGATCAGGTGATTGGGCGGCCAGGCTGTAGGGAAATTACGGCTGATCATTCTAGCATTTCCGAAATGCTGCTTCACTGGATTTGTAATGTACTAAGGAGCGCCATTTTGCATAAAAATGATCCCATCCACACATTCACGCTGTTGAAGAGCTGGAATGACGTGTTTGCGTAAAAGACACATAAGGCTTACCAGTGACGGTACAGGTAACAAGACCGAGAAAGCACTCGACTCTTGGAAACAATATGGCTGTATGATAAATGATGCTGTAAACCCACACTACACAGTAACCTTTGCATAGTTAGCGCAATCTGTTGCTAAAATTAGATGCGGAAAAAAAATTGATACCATTTTTTTTTTTTAGTGTCATCTGCTTTCCTCCTTCTTTAATAATATTCTGTTCAAATTTGACGTCATTCTGATCAGTGGTTCTTTTTTTATAGCACTTTGAAACTTGAACTTTAATTATAATCACCTTGTATTTTAATTTTCTAGGGGAACTTATTACAAGAATTAAATAAATACTCGCTAATAATCACGTGGAAGGTAATGGCAAAACAACACGTACAACTTCATATGCGCGCTAGGTCAGTACACAGCAGGCACACACGGGACTGTACTTTTGTAAAACGATGTAAATCAAACGATTACAATCAGTTCCGAATGTAGTCTTGCGTGTGTACAGCTACGTTGCATATAACAATTGCTATGAACACTATGCCTATATCTGTACAGCTGAGATGTACGAATAGTCGGTCGCCGACACTCAGGAATTAAGTATGGTGCTAAAAAGAAAGAAAGGGAAAATATCTGTTGTTATAAAAGATATTTTTGTATCCTTATAAAGCAATACATCGCATTCTGTAATTTCAAGGGGTATTTTCTATTGACCTACTTATTCTTAAAGTATAAAACAGGTAAGATAATAGTTTTAATGCTATTTATACAAACCTATCTCTACTCACAATGTCAAAATTAATATCGTTTCTTTGAAAATAAATCATCCAAAACTGAAACAACGAAATTAGGAAATAATTTTCTAGTAAAAAAAAAAAAAAAAAAAAAAGTAGTCCTATTTTACAGTGTAATAAAAATGATTTGTAATACTTTGAATAGTAAAAAATTAACAACTTTTGTATACTATTCCCACGCATGTCCTTCAGTTAAATATAAAATTGAGTTTAAATTTTTTTAAATTAGACGACGACGCCTTTGTTTCCTGGCGTGTGATTATCGAGATAAGTCATTAATAACATTTTATTTCTTGTGTTTAATTTATTTTATTTTTTTTTTAGATGTAGTAAACCAAGGAGGTGGTGCAACAACGGTTAAAATACCAAGTAATGTAGACGTCTGCGAATCGTCCAAGTCGTTGGAATCGAATATCACGATAGTTACCACAACGCATCCACCTATTCTACATTACGACGGTAATGATACGCCGTCATCATCCAGTCAAGTAGTTGTATTAGCTAATGAGAATAATAAAACCCATGTAAGTATTGGAGATATATTCAATAAATAAAATATCTTTAAATTATCTTTATGTAGAATTAAATATATTTCAACTGGAAGAAAAAGAAATATAACTATGAGCAGTTTCAGGAAATGTATGAAAACAGTTAGTTTATTCAGCGGTTCTTAATCTTTTTCATGTTGCGAACCCCTTTTCGTCTCATTATTGCAAAATATGGAGCAATGAATTCTTTTGTAATGATTGTTTCTTGATATTTTCTGATTTCTTAACTGTACCATTTGATAAAGATATAGAAAAATCCGTTAGTTAATGTAGAAACCATGATTTTCGTAGCAGCCAGTATAAGTTCATCAACTATTGTATGCGATTTTCCGATTTTTTCTATTAGACGCAAAATTTTAAACGAGGTTTTCGCGTCATTTTTGTTTATGCATCCAGTTGCAGTATTTTTTATCATTTTCTTGTTTTTCTGGAACTCTTGCTCTTTACATTTAAAAAAAATTAGTGCGATTCGTGCGCGGTTATTTATATTTTGTATCAAAGTGCCTTTCCAATTTGACAGTTTTTCATAGCCTTAACTTAACACGAACGTAGCAGTTGGTTATCTTTTTTAGCATTCATGTGTGAAACCAATTAATAAGTATTTTTTACTGTAATGATGGTTTTTTTTCTTTTAAATTATTGAAAGAAATTTCACTTTTGAACAGGATGCGGTTTTATTATCATTCATATTGTTAAGTTTTAAATTCAGCTAGCGATCCATTATAACAAGCAAAGTTTATTGTTATGAAATTCATTACATATAATGCAAATATACAAGTATTTACCTCTTCAAATCAAATTTTGATCGCTGGTTATTTACAAAATATATTTTAAAAACTGTTTTTAGTTTTTTATACCTAAAAATTAATTATTAGATATCTTATCCCATTTTTTTTTTTTTTTTTTTTTTTAAATTTTGAATAATCGCTTCTAATTTTTTACGAACAGTTTTCTTTCATATTACGTTTAAATTATGAAAACTGTTTGATAATATTAAAAGTATCATTTATGATATCGTTTAAAAGAGCCTAAGTATTAGTCAAATTTGAATTAGTCGTAACCCACAAAAAAATTAATTATCAATATGGCTCTGTTCGCGCGTAATGATTTTCAAGCGATCATTGAGATCTTACATATGTGCGAGCGGGATTGATTTGAAGCTAGTCATTGATATTTCTTCTGCGAATGCAGACATGTGAAATGTCAAATTAATATCTTTAAATTAATTTTCGTATTATATAATTTTGAATTTTATTTTTAAAATATTTCAGTGGGTTTTTGATAATTTTTATTTTGCGGTATAATTAATTGAAAATAAATTTAATTAGGAAGAATGTATTTTTTTGATACATTTTTTGGGTTAAATAATTATTTTATTATAAATAAAAAAGTACTGAAATTAAAAATAAACAATTCAAACAAAATGCAATGAAATTAACGTACACATGAGTATCTAATCCGAAAAAAGTTTCGACGAGGATTTAGTCTTATGTAAGCACTATTACAAATTATAGTTAAGAATAGCGGGAAATAAAAGTGCCCTTATATGTGCTTTTTAATTTATGTTGTGCCTAGTTAAAATATTCCGTACAGGTTTTTAAAATGTATGATTAACAACGATTTAAGTTAGTCTCCCGGTATTTTTTATATAACCCCCTAGTGTAGTGACCGTAGTATTAAAGTTATTAAAGAAAAGTTTTACTTTTAAATTCATCTTAAGCAATAATTTCTGCGAATACTTAATAATTAGTAAACTGTTTACCAAAATAATACCGATACTGAGTTGGCGTAATGTACGGCTACGAACCTAACATTTTTACTGTTCTTCTACACAATAATTTTAACATTGGACTTTTCATATTGAAACAAAAATCGATTTACTTTTAAATAAAACGACTAAGTTTTTGGTTTATAAAAAATGTTAAATACATAAAAACTAATTTTGAAATGAGTTTTATTCGAATGTTGTAGGTTTATTGGTATTTTACGTATAGAGTTTGGGGGTACACTGCGTAAATTTTAAGCTAAAAATCACAAAATAGTCAAATTAGAATCAGATTACTTTCTGATGATTTAAAAAAGAGTACGAGATCAGTTTTGAGGATTTCCGCGAACAGATGTTCAGTTAGCGATTTGAAAATAATCTACCGCGAACATTTTTGTAAAACTGCTCATGCGCTGATTGTTTTTGATTGTTCCGTGAACAAAGCTAATAAGTATTTATTTTTTTTTAAATTGAAATTAAAAATTGAAAAACAGTATAAATCAGTTCTTTGTTACACGAAATAATTAAAATTATTAGAAAATTTAAAACTATTATTTACTTTCAACTTTGAATCTCAGTTGAAATATTTCTGTGACATTGTTTGTTGTTTTTTTTATAAACAGATAAGTCAAACGCCATCGAATGATAACGGAGAAGTTATAGTGATAAATACATCTATTGCGTCGAATACGGATCACGATACGCTATCATTGTCTCACGATACGAGTCACGTTTCTGTAGTTACAGTAGGTGACCCCGATTCATCGTTAAAACGCAATGATTCGAAAGATGATAACGTTTTTTGGAATTATTGTTGTTCAGGTAATGATATGATTTTCATTTATACCGCGTTTATAACTGTAATTGATATTTCGAAAAAATAATATAATCTTAAACTTTTACGGTATTTAGTAATGCTAAAAATTTCGTCAATTTTTTTCAGTCAGCAGAGTACTCTGTCATATTCCATTAAATTAATGCTAAAATTGAAAATGCGCAAATGGCAACACATACAATTTATGTTGCTAATTTTACCACTAGACTAGACAGGAATATACACTGTATCAGGTACATATTTGCCCATTGTACATGTTTCAAAGTTGTAAATAAAAATCAGCCAGTTAAAAGAACTGTGATTGAACAAAAAATAATGTTTTTCTATCCAGTTTTTGAGAAGCGTATATGATAGTTCCGTTCCGCAATTATTTCAGTTGTACATCCTTATGCAACAATTATCAACTGTGTGAAAATTATTCGTTGTTTTTGAATTGGTAAGACACGATAGATTCACTTGCGCGGACGATTCTTACATTTATGACAGCTAGGAAAATAGAGAGGAGTATGTAAAAATGTTGCAATATTTTGTAAATAGAGCAAAGTACGAATAATGCACGCTACTTAAAACAGTAAATGGAAAAATGCGTTGTAATGAAATAAAGAACAAAATAGAATAAGCTGGTATCGTATGAAACAGGAACAGTTAACATAAAGTGAAAACAGTGAATTGTTTATTTGGTGTAGTTTAAATTTATGTGTGGTAAAACAAACCTGTAGTTTAAATTAGTATATTAATGAAATAAACATCGTTTAATTTTTAAGTGTATAAAGTGTTAACAGGTCGATTAGATTCAGAGATAAAAGGTACATGAATGCAACGTGGTCATTATCATTTATCAAGTGTAAACAACTGTACACTAGCAAATTGATAAGATAACAACTTGAATTGGGCTAATCAATTTTTCTTTTTTTTTTCCCTTTTTTTTTTTTTTTTAACCAACTAATTGGCAATCTTTTATTTCTGATATTTTTATTCCTTGAATTTACGCCTGCTAAAACTGAATTTGGAACAAAATAAAAGATATGTGTTACTGTCCGAAAATTATTATTAGTAGACTTTAGAAATGAACGGCATCACTTATCTGCCGATGCGCAAAGTATGCGTGCAGAATAGTTGATTGGCTTACGAATTAAAGGTTATCTATTTTTGTACGTTATATGGTATCTGAGTTGGAGCGATTTTTAAAACGTTTCATGGATGCTGGACAGTGATAACTACATTACCTTTGGCGAGTTTACAACGGCGCAATTCGTTCCTTATATCACAAAACAACCAGAAGTCACATAGAACAAGGTCAACACTATAAACTGGCGTGTCATGATTTCAATTTTGTGTTTTAATTTGTAGACGTTCGACCATTATGAGGAATTAATGCTGTATTTCGGCGTTCTTTTGAAGAAACTCTTCCTTTGGGTTTCTTTTATTAAAGAGCAAGTCTTTATCGTTGGTTTATCGAAAGGTATACAACATTTAATCTCACAACGCTGTTTAGTCTTTATATTTATTATGACGAAAACTGCGCATTCCAGGGTCTACTCAACAAGTTCTACTTAGACTACTGTAGCATACGATATCGTGAGCGTTGCGGATTGAAACTGATATAATTTTCTGAATGAATTGCAAATGTAGAAAAATATTTATCTATTATCTACTAATTGGCTTCTGCGAAAAAGTAAAATTTATGCCTAAATGAAGAAAATTTTTCAATTTTAATGTAATTTTTTTTTCTTTTATTAATTACAAACAATAATTTATCAATTTAGTAGTAATGACGTAAAAGAAACGGTGTAGTTTGGTTAAAAGTGAAAGAAATAAAAAGGTCACAGCTCATCACCTGTGTGTGTGGGTGTAAATATATATATATATATATATATATATATATATATATATATATATATATATATATATATTAATTAGAACTTAATTCTTAGGCCGGCCCCCATCAGAAAAAATGTCCCAATTTTATGTAACGTTTGTTATATTTTAATTGTTATGGACTTCCAAAAAGAAGGAAGTTATACATTCGTCCCGTATATATATATTGTGTTGGTTTATTCGCGCATAACTCATATTTATATAGACCGATTTTATTGATTCCTTGTTCATTAGAAAGAGTACCATTCAACTTAGGTACCATGTGGGTAATGACGATACTCGGTGAACATAAATTGAGTATTCGTCAAAAAACGTGTTAAAATGTGGTCCCTTTGGATAATTTTTTTTTTCTTATTATTTTTTATTAGTATAACAGAGGCGGTTGATTTAAAATGCTATTAATTTGCCAATTTACCATGGAAATTTAGCTTTGTTACCGATTTCGAAAAAGAAGGTTACACGTTCGCCGCGTTTTTAGAATCACATTGTAAATTTTGATCATTTTATATAAAGTATAGAAGAGAAAGAGACAGAAATGTAAGCAAGAGGGGTCAAGGGACACAGCCCTTTATGAGGCCAAAATGGCCAAGTTTTATATATATATATATTAATTATTATAATATTAAATCAGAGTTCCTGGAAACTTTGTAGATTATTTGCAAGTCATAATCTGATCACCATGCTGCTGATTAAATTATAAATTAATAATATAACCTATTAAGAAACAATCGAAAATACAAAGTAAGTATTTAACTCATAGAAAGTTTTTCAGACTTTCGCAACTTTTTCACACATGTCCAAGATAATTTAGAATATTTGAATTACTTTACGAAAAGTAAATGAAAACAGCGTACATGTTAACAAGTTGTGTTCTTTTATTCGATTATACATATTTTACTTTCTTATCATGAATTTGTAAAGAACTTGTAACTGCTTGATTAACGTTAAAATTATTTCAAAATTTCAGATGAAGAAAAGAGTCTGAGTACATCGATAGTATTACCAAGCTCTCCTACAAAATCGCCGATTACTATATTGTCGGAATCTAAAAGGGACGAAACGGGTACTGTTGTTAATACTGTAATATCTCCAGAGCCCGACAATGTTCTTGCGGATATCAATACTAGTAAAGTGAAAAGCGGTGTACAGGTATTTTCGATATTTCGATATTACTTATTTTCTAAATTCCATTGTAATGACACATTGACAGTATTCCATTGAAGTTAAATATTCTATATAAATATTATAGTCTCGCGACAAAACTGTGTCAGCATGAACATGCTGAATATTCTTGCGTTCTTTTATGCGATAGTTTCTGTTCCTGCCTGTTAAGAATATGGATTCACACTGATGTGGTTAATAGTTTCTGTCTTAGACAATATTTTTATTTAAATGCAAAAACTTTTACGATACGATTAATTTGACTTATCTTTAAAAAGACAAATGCAGAGAGTACCGTGTTAAGAGTTTTTATATTGGAATAGTTCAGTCGAGCTTACTGGTGAAAAGCGTCAAACGTGCTTAAAAATGTCACGAGTAACATGACTTTTCCTAGCTTCGGATCAGTTTGAGTTTGACTTGCATTTTACTTTAAATAAACAAGTGTAACTTTACACATTATCCTCCGTAAAGTTAATTTGGGATTCGCTAACCGAATTATTTATTTATTAATTTTTATAAGAATAGAAATAATATCGTGCATTGATATTACATATGATCTCTAATCTTACGTAAATCATACGGACGAAATAGCTAACTTCGTATGCACGAAAATTTTGTGTTTTGTATATTGATAAACATTAGATTTTGAGTTTGTGTAATAGTGCTGAGTTTTTCTGTTGATTACTGATACTTTTTGTGAAAAAAGATTCACTAGACATTTTAAGACTTTAAAAAATATCTAAGATATTAGAAAATAAAGTTTATAATTTGAAAAAAGTTCTAAATGAAATTTTATTTCGAATAAAACATTATTTATAACACATTTAGAACATTGATATATTAAAATTAAAACATAAAATCCACCGACTAGTTTTTGACAACTAAGTCCATTATAATATAATTATACTCGTATATTTATATACATATATATATATATGTGTGTGTGTGTGTGTGTGTGTTATACATAGTCTAGAAATACTAACAGTACTTTAAACAAACGTACCGCAAAAACGACACATGATGAAAATTCTAAAAAAAAAAAATGTATTAGAAAAGTACAAACCTTTCTTGTTAAAAACATGTATCAGTTATTCAAAATTACCACTTTGAAGGGCGATGCACAACGATAAACACTTCGGCCATCGGGAAATGCGTGTACGCACCGTTTCTAAGAGAATTTTAGCTGCTACCTTTCGTATGCTCTTCTTGAGCGACTTCAAATTTGGATGACGTTTACGTGAAGCCATTTCCTCAAGAGTATTCCATAGTCGATAATCCAAGGGGTTCAAATCTGGGCTAACTGAGGGCCAATCTGGAACTGCTGGGAACCTGAGAACATTGGCTTGCAGGCACTTGCGAGCTGACTTCGCTTTATATGCCAGCAAACGAAGTGTTCTTTAGAGATTTAATAACCGGTTCTAGAACTTTGTTTACATAGATCTTCGTACCCATTTTCATGCCTGCTTCGCAAAAATGAATGGGCGCTCCTTCGTACCACGATACGCTCCACCAAACCATGATTGAACTGGGTTGATGATCCTGTTGAACTTGTGGAACTTTTTCTTTGGCATCATAAGGCAGGCGGGTATACACCCGATCGTTTTCCTTGTTAAACTTTTCCTCTTTCGTACAAATATTTTCATCTGTAAACCGTATCTTTTTGTACCCGCCTCCACCGTACAAGCGGTTTAACTTTTCGATCTTTTGAACCGTATCGCCTTTAATTTTTTTATTAAAAGATGAGTCGTACATCGGCTCGCGTGTGTAAATCATTGCGGATGATGCGCGAGACCGTTTTCGACGCGATATTCATTTCCCTGGCCAGTATTTTTTGCTTTCCTAGCGGACAGCGGTTGATTCGCGAACGAATGGCTTCGACGGTACTTTTTGTTCTCGCATCGCGTAGCTGACCGGCTCTCGATTTATCAATTACATTACCTGTCGCTCTAAAACGTTGCAAGGTACAATAAACAAACTGGTCACTGATTTTAAGTCTTTTTAGGAGTGAGTAAATGTGTCATACACTATGCTCCGCCTTCATCAAACCAACAATAATAACAGTACCGTGTACTAAAACAGTTGTGTTTGTTGCTATCTTCTTGTTCGACGACGTAATACACACGCTGACTGTGTTACCACGTTGTACTACGCGAAATTCCCTTTATGCAACCGCATTGACAGTATTTTTGTCTAGACTAGGTTTATACATATATATATATATATATATATGTGTGTACGTGAACCTAACTAGACCTTACTTTGTCGATATATTTCTGATCGATTGAGATCTTACAGAGCCTTCTAAGTACAAAACTCGCCGAGATATTTGCGTTTGAAGTTGAAATTTGAAAAAACATACTTTTGAGAAAAACGAGTTTAAAGTTTTCTATAGTAACCAGGCGACAGGCGAAGCGCACCCAGGTTTTTGGCCATAGAACACGAATGCGAGATCGGATCACATTGCGGTTTGCGGCATTGGAAAGAGTAGTGTTCACTCTATCAGAAACGCTAAAAATCTCAAAATCAACATTTTTGACCTAACATCCGAAAAATCGCTGTATCTCAGTAAATAATTTCAACAAAGTGGGACCTTGTTAGATTCACGTACACATATATGAATTGTTCAGAGGAAAATAAACGTACGGCTCAATGTTGACTAATACTGAAAGTTTAACACTATATTTTACATCATTTTTTTTTAAATTGTTACTTCTGTGATATAGAATTGAGAAATTCAATTCATAGGGGCAATTGAACGTCAATTAAAAAATTAATTTTGCAATATTTCCAATTGTACTTTTTTTTTTTGGAGAATGATCGTTTTATTTTTCTAGGTTTTCTTACTTAGCTGTATGATAAATAATTCCTTAATGATTTGTTCAAAATTATACAGTTTTAATTTATTATGAATATGTTCTTATCAATTAGTATCATTTTTTGGACTCCCCTCTCTCTCTCTCGCAAAAAAAAACTGCACTCATAATAAATAATTTTAAAATTTTGGCTTGTATTTTTTATTTTTCTTTTATATCTGATGAATTTTTAGAAGAAAATATTAGATTTGGAAAAACGAATTTCTCCTGCAAGATCAAGCGGTTATTCGGATGATGCTGGTTCCGTTAAAAGCATTGAATCGCCTCACACACCGCCGTCAGCAGCAAGCACAAGAACAGTTGATAGGTGATTAAAAATTGAAAAAAATAACACGTTAAAAAATTTATAAGTCGCAAATTTAATATTACCGAATTGTGCAGATAAATCCGATTAAAAGTATAGTCGTATATTTTTCTTTTTCTTAAAAATTCGATGAAAATATTTTTTGTAAATCAAAATTAACCAGGCAATTTTTATTGACCGCAGTTAAATTGTGCAATTTAAAATCATTCTTAATGATGAGGTATTTCCTTGTACACAGATCTGATACGGAAAGTGTTTCAACAACGACTAGTCAAGATAGTCGTGGAAGCAATAAAGAAAATAACAGACCGCCTGATGACGATGAACAGCGAACATTGCAACCCAGGAAACCGAATTACATTTCGGTAAGGAAAAATAATATTAAACTATGTTTACTCGCAGAATGGGTTTTTTTCTGAAAAGTTCAAAATATATTTTGTCATCAAAAAACTACCGAAATTCACCTTCGTAAAATGTGAATACCCATTGATAGGACAATTTGACTATAGACAATGATACTTGTTATCAACTCAGTGTTTCCGGGGGTTTATTTAGATACACTTAAAATTAGTAAAATTATGGAAAGCGAAGCGGTTGCGTATTTTTCGTGATCTGTAGGAAAATTTTTCGAAACAGAGATCGAATAGAATATTTTGCGTTAAATTCTGTTCTGCTGCGGATACTTTGGAGTTGTTAGAAATTTGCTTATGTAGATTTCACTGTATCAGAATATAGCGTGTATGAGTAGTACAAATGGTTTAAATAAGGCTTAGAATCGGTTAAGAATGATTCAGTACACTATTAACGTCATAAATTGAAACATTGAGAAGGTTTGTCGCTTGCGCTCCTATAATAGTACATTACCAAAGAATTTTGAACTTATCTGTTGGGTCGTGTTACGGAATTAGGCTAACTATTAACAGTCGGTGTGAGGTTTGTTTACAAAATTTTGAGAGAAGCAAAAAATCAAAAGAAAAGAACTTCAACTTTTTTAAAAATCATTGCACTGTCGATATATAAATACGATCTGGAAATAAAATATTAGTCTAGTCAATGAACGTAGAAAGGTGAAATCTAGGTGCAAGTCGATCTTAGTAGGATTATGTTGATTTTTTTTTTCGACTTTTACGGAATGATGTCCGAAGATTGATTACCTAAATAAGAGCACAGTACCGTGTTGTGTTACAATGATTATGTGTGTAAACGTGCACGATGTATTCTTTACCACGATAACGTTCGTTCACACATCGCACTTTTTGTTTAAGAGTATCTAGCATAAAATCATCTCCAAGCATTATACGACATTCACCAGATCTGTCATCAGCTGACTTCCCCTCCCTCTTACTTTCTAGGACGAAAATTCAATTTAAAAAACGCCTTTTAAAGGGAATAAAGGAGATCAAGTGGAGAACCGCAAAAACGCGCGATAAAACCGTTTCTGTCAAATGTAATTCCCAAAGCCTGGGAAGGACAGCGATGCATAGATACGGGAACTAATTTGAACGGGATTTTGAGTAAATAAGTTAACGTTTAAAAATATAGCGACCATTAAAAAAATTTCCAATACTTTTTGATCACACCCATGTACCGATTTCGGTTTTTTTAAGTTTGCATCCTACCGTGAAAACTAGAAAGAAACGGAACAAAAGAAGGTTTTACAAGAGATCATCAACAATTTTTGGGTTTTGATTATGTCGAAATTGTAATAGAAAATATGGGAAAAGAATTTCGAGTTTTTTATTACATTTACTCGTATTCCGATTTAAACGTTCGGATATATTCGTATGCGTAAGAACGCCTGATATTGACAACGGAGAAGAAAATTTGTTGGTTTTAAATTATTATTGATCGCTTGCTCGGACTAACATTTTTCGTTTTTTGTTCAGTACAATACGAATTCCATCAAATCACTATTGTCAGCGTTGCCGTGTACAAGCTTCCAAATTCGTATCTGTCGATAAAAGGATCTAGTACAAATAAAAAGGTCGTAGTCCTGAAGTTCACTACGATCGTCTCGGCTGTTATTTATGGAAGCTATATTCGCAGTTCCAATTCAGAGTTTTCTAATGGTGTTACGCTGGACAGTACTTTCGTATTTTGACTTGTTTTTATGTGCCCCATACGTGGAGCCTCTCCTATTTAGCCAGACGTGACAGTTCATCTACCTTTTGGAAAACGTTGTGTGTCTGGACTTTAGTTTTGTTTTCGTTAATCCTTTATATTCGTACGGAGGATTTCGATTGTCTACAGATACGAAATTTTTCCTCTCTTTTCGCCTTCTCGTGTTGAACTTCCGGAAAGACTACAATAAATTCTGGCTAGATGAGTTGATCTTACGCAACCATTTGTCAGCCTGCACGCTTCAATTAGGGTTACCGAGCATGCATGTTTGTCCGCGAGGTAACAAAGTGGCAAAAAAAAAGTAAGCTCCTAGAATTGTTCTGGTCATAACTTTCATTTTAGGTTATTTACAATGCTACTCCCAGGCTATGTTAAATGATTTGTGCGATACTAATTAACTTGTTTTCCCGCTTAATTGGTAGAGTTACCGCTTTGCCTCGTGATTTTTCCAATGAAAAGCGCGGGACTCTGTTTTAGCGGGTTTGGCTTTGGTTGATTTTTTTAATAGTATTTATCGCTTATTGCGTGATTCAGATTCTTTTCTATTTTGTGTTACACGAAAAAACTGTTAAGGTCAAATCATTCGCGTTAAATGTTGAATATTAGCAAACATTGCTAATCATTTGTATACATGTTTAAAAAAAAAAAAAATATGCGTCAGTCGAAAAGTACCGGAGTCAGAAGTGAAACTTTTTATAGAATGCAATAAATTTTTAAATGAGAAATCAAAAATAAATTCAAAAGTGTATTTATTTCGTTAAAAGTGATTTTCATTTTACTCTAATTTTTAGTACGCTTTTGAAAGAAAGAAAGGAAGCGTATACTTGAAAATCAATTAGTTATAATAAATTTAATATTAATACGCATTGAACTAGGTTGCCTTACCGCGTAAAGTCATCGGAATCTGAACTGTCGTAAATTTATGGCATGTGGAGTTACCAATTAGTTGACAGGAAATACGAAAATGGAATTAGCATTATCGATTTAAATGAAACAAACGAAAAGAAAAAGCAGAAACATTAATGTGGCGACTATTCTCGGCGTCTTCTCTTTGTGCGGACCTTCGTATACCACCTAGTCTGTCTCTCCGTTCGGGTAGCGGGCGTTAGAAAAGGACACGACCAGTTCGACAGATTTTGATAGGCACTGCGTATTATTTTATTATGTTCTGTAAACAAAAAGCAAAATAAAAGGCAGAAACAAAAATTAGGTGACTATTCTCGCCGTTTTTCTCTTTGTGTCGATTTGGTCACTCTCACTCCACGTTAAAGTGAACGGACATTAGAAAAGAACAAATAGTTTAACAGATTTGGTTAATTGGACAAGTTTACTCTATCTCAAAACTCGTAGTGTCCCATAAGAAGTTTCACTTCAATAAAATTGAGTTACAAGACGCTATTTTGGGGCAGAGTGTATCCTTAATTTCCACGGTCTTTTCTTCGCATTCGGCAAAACATAAAAAACTTCCGGTTTTCAATGGGATCGAAATAATTTTCGTAAATTTAAAAAATCCTCGGTCACTTGGTTTTATATCTCAGCACACGATGGCAAACTGTATCGAAGGCAGAACTGAAGTCTACAACGACAAGTGATATTGTGTTCCTGAAATCCGTTCTCGAGGCGTTATGTGAAGTGTAATCGGCTAGTACCCGAATTCCTAGGCCGAAAACCAGTTTGCTCTGGAACGTGAGTTTCAAGTCGATTTTCTTTGTCATTTGATCTAATATGACACTGAAATATTTTCTAGAAGGGGGGGCTGGGGAAGCGGACATATATTGAGCAGGAATTTTGCAAATTATTCCTTATTTCTGAACAGCTATGACGTGCACTTCTCTCCACTGTTTCGGTCTCATATTTATTTAAATTATATATTCATTAAACTTTTGTTGTTTGCTGAAAGTTTAACCTGTTCAAAACAAATATATCAGCTGCGCTTTAACAGCATTGTCGGATTTGGCTTTTATTATTTTGGCTTACACATATTTTTCGTTGTTATTAACAGACTCAGTCAAATTTTCTTCTTCAGATGACAAATCTCAAGTAATAGGTTTATTTTGGTACCGGTTTTTAGTTTCGGTGGACTACGTGATTGGTTGTCACCGTTGATGAACTGTTTTGTTGGTTTTCCCCTTTGTTTAATTTATTCCTTAGTAGCCGCCGAGCATTCCAGCTATCTTTACTGGAATTTAATGTGCTGACTACTAGTATTTTCTTGTTTAGCAATTTCCAACTTGTTACACTGTCGACATTGTTTACACTGAATTTTCCGTACTAATTTTTGCACGCTGTTCTCAAAAATGCCTTTGTGGTCTAAGTATATGTAAAAGCCTTTGGTGTGCATTTTATGGAACTCATTTTTTTATTACCTCTACAAAGGAATCATGTATTATATTCTTTATTTCATTTTCTTCTTTCTTTTTTGTCTTTTTTTTTTTGTTTTGCTTTTTTAGAGTTTTGTAACGCAGTTATTATGGTGTCTCTGTTATAATCGGCTGCTTATGAACCGCATTTACCTCGCATTATTGGCCTATATTGTGTGTACAGTATTACATTTAGACAATTTGTTGACACAAAAGGTAGATTTCTTCAGCAGAAACCTGTTTTTTTAAATAAAATTCAGTAGTAAAGCGGCGGTGAAGTAGATTGTATCTGCTTCGCAAGTTCAAATATCGTAAAAACAAAAAAATAATTTCAAATGAACCGAGTTATGTAGTAGAAGGGTTTGTTTTATTTCATGAATAACGGAATTAAGTCGCGTTCGAGAAGCATATTTTTATTTTAGAATTTACAGTGTTACTGAGACCTGTGTTTTAAATTATTCGCGGTATTGTTTTTTTTTTGAAAATTGAAAGCGAATAAAATTTAACCGGTTAAGTTACAAAAATTATCAAAAGCGGGGTAGCAGCGGTGAAGCGATAAAACATTTTCTGCGCTTAAAAATTTACTTACAGGGGAATTGTATTAAAAATACGGAACCGGTTTATTATTTTCGATGTAACGATATAAAGTATATCAAATTTGATTTCTTCGCGTAAAGTCGCGCATGATTTGTAATATGTGTTACTTTGTTGAAAATGAAAATTTCAAAAAAATATTCATGTTCGCAGCGGGAGAGTAATCGAAATAGCCGTTCGATAACTAGGCAAGATTTAGAACGAGCATTAAAAAAGAAGACCTGCAAACGTACCAGGAAATTTGTGTTGGACGGCGTCGTCATCACCACGTCAACTACGAAAATTGTTTACGGAGATGATGAAAATAGAGATTACGATGATCAACAGATTAGGTAAGTTACATAAAAAAGAACAACTTTTTATAAACGTTTTTTTTTGTTTTTTTTGTTTTTTTTTTCTATTTTACATTTGAAATACTCGCCGATTGTATTTTTTTTTTCGCTTTTTCCCGACCGGGCCGATAAATTTATCTGTTTCTGATCGGTAGGAAACAAGAATTGCGGGAAATCAAAGTTTTACAGAAACAAGAACAAAAACAGTTCCAAGATTTGGCTTTTAAAGCTCAACTAGCGAAGGAGCAGCAGGTAAAATAGTCGAGTTAAAGTATGACACTTTTAAATTTTACGCCGGCGTTTATTGATATGAATTAGCAAAACTATCGACTATATGTTGTTGTCCGCACTTCGAAATAAAAAGAAAAATTTTATAACACAATCATTCTTTTCAAAAGTGTCCCCCGACAAATTCCTTAAAATACTCTATGGAAAAAAAATAGTGATTAGCCTTTAAAAGTATATTATACAAATTATAACACATTTGTTTTCTCGGATTTTTTTTTTCCAATTGCACGAAGTGACGCGCTTCATTATCCTGTTCTTAAATAAAGCGTGATCGTATATACAAAGAGCGTTTAAAAACAACTTGCACTAATTTTTATACGCCGAAGAAACACACTGCGTATAAAGTTTTTAAAAACGGTTAGTTCTATAGTATAACTAATTATACACCATCAGTGAAATTTTTTTTGGAACTGAAATTTAATGTGAAGTCAGTTCAACTTCACTAGCGCAAGTTTAAATTTTGATAATAAAAAGTTGGCAACACTACTGCGCACGGGGTCGACGGTCACAAATTGCATGGAGTATATAATGTTGAGTGTTTGAGTGCAACTTTCGTCTAAATACGGTAATTCTGCATGGAATAAAGCTAATTTTGGTAAAAAATGTTACGTCGAACAAAGTAATTTTTATTATCAGATAAAACGCCAAAAATTATATGGCGTCAGATCAGGAGGGAATATACACAGGGGATGTGGCATCAGTTCAGTGTTGTTTTTTTCTAGATAAATTGATGTGCGGGTCGAAGTGTGTGGCAGTGTTATCAACTTTCTTTATCTGCAAAGATTTCTTAAAAAAAAAAAAAAAAAAACAAATAGGAAGAGAATTATCGACGTTTTTATTCAATAAAGCGAATCCGAGGTTTGATGTTTAATTTCTGACAACAACATTGTCCAAAGATGTAAATTTAAATTAATATCTTTAAATTGAAAATGATGGTCTCTTTGCGGTATCTTCAATGAAACGGTCGAAATTTAAAAAAAAAAAAAATTGACAAGAGCTTTTCTGACACAGCGGAATGGATTCAATATCTATTGCAGAAAATTTTATTTGGAGAACAATTTCCACCTCGTGAGTATATTGAAAAATATGAAGCCGTCATTTATCTATCTATAAGTTATACGCGGAATACGAAATTGAACGCGTATTTGCTTCAAATAACGGTAAAACAAAATTACGTTTTAGACTAGAAGTTTGTTAGAAGAAAATTCAGTAATGACGAGGGCATATCGGTGAATCTGCAACCGGAATTATGATATAACGATGTAAAAAAACAAAGAGGCAGCGTGAAAACGACTATGACAGTATCGATATATATATATATATATATATATATATATATATATATATATATATATATAAAAGGAACATAGAAGAACAATTAAGCATTACGGCGATTTCCCGCTACTTTGAAAGTGCGCGATTTTACGTATAATATGCTCGCAACTCAATGCTATTCGATGGTAGTAGCGGTGAAATCGGCGCGCATTTGCTGGGCATATGAACTGACATTTAAGTCCATACAGGAGATGCACAGTAAAGTCTTTCGTACTTCAAATATCAATTTGCATCGTGGATATTTTCCTCTGGCCAATAGGTTTCTTTGATTGTTCCGATTAACGGCAACTGGAACAAATGACAGGCGGAAAACGGCGTCAAAGTACCGAATTCGTTTTACTAATTTTGTTTAAGTTCGGGAATGGAAATTTTTTATTAATTTCGGTAGGTTTGTAATAGCCCGTAATGCAAACATTTCCCGTCTTTCGGACACCATTATACCGCAACCACTAAATCGTAATATACTAAATTCTAATTACGATTTAAAGTCCTGTTTTTTATTCAAAATTAACGACTTATCGTGTCTAATAACTTTCGCTCGTAGTATTACATATGTTGTGTACAACACTACTGACGAAAGGGTCAATAGTACATGAAATCTTCGATAAAGTAAACAACGTCATTTTTATTTATCAAAATACGAATTCGGTTAAATTATTACGTATATTTTTAATTTACAGGAAAAACGATTTGAACAAGAAAGGGTTTCACTACTTCGGCAGTATGACGCCGACTTAGAAGCGATGATAAAACAACAGAGACAGCAAATTGAGCGCTTAGAGACGCAACAAGAAGCAGAATTGAGGCTATCATCGAAACGTATACGGGTGGAACAGGTGATGTTATTAATATTGAATTTAAACGTAGATGAAAAAGATTATTCAAGTGTTTCGCGTCAATTCGTAGTAAACAGTCGCCCGTTTTTTTTTTTTTTGAAACCACGTTCAAGTTTGAAGGTTGTTTGTAGCATTAACTGGAAATAATCTAATTTCAACGTACTTGTGTTGATTAATCGTAGTTCTTAATACGATAAATTGAATAAATGCTTATTCACACAGAAATATGTATACAACTTTTAAAATTTAAAATCTTTATATATGTTTCTGATAAATAGATATTTGTTTTGGCTCACTATCATTGGCAACTTCTATCCATTGTGTAATTTCGTAATAATGTTGAAAATTAAATTTATAAACGAGTAATCTCCCATTAAAATAATATATTTTAATAATTTAACACCGACGTGTTTCGGAATTGAAACTCCATAATTATGGAGTACTAAGAATAACGAAATAATGTAACATACAATCGCAAACAATGGGAAGTCGAGTAATCGTGTTTTGCTGTTGGTTTTTTTTTCTCGAATTAATAACGTTTTTTGTCGGCCGACAATTAAAATATTGACGTATTGCAATGTTTTGCAGCAGGAGAGAGAATTGAAAGAATTTCGCGAAAGCCAAAAACAGGAATTGCGTCTTCTGAAACAAGAAATCGATTTAATGCCGAAAGATAAACGGAAAAGTATCTTTAAAGAGCGCAAAGAAAAACTGGAACGGGACCACGAAGAAAAGGTACACTAAATGAATAACTAATGTGTAATTTTTATTATCAATATTATTATTTTTTTTTCGGCGGACTGATGAAACGTAATAAGGTTTTCGACGGTTAAACGAGAGCTGATTAGAGAAGCTTTGTGCGAATCTGAAGAAGAATGTTAAGAATCAGCGTAAGCAGGTGGAAGAAAATAAACAACTTCTAAAAAAGTAGATAAAATCATTATTACAGGATGCGGCAGCATAACTTCCTTTTTTAAAATGCGCCACTTTTTTTCTACGAAATTTTGTTAAAGAGAAATGATAACAGAAAATCGAAATAAAACTACGAGAAGGGAAGAAGCATACAAATTGCCCCAATGGGGGATCTAGAGTATGTATTTCGATTTTCTGTTATTATTTCTCTTTAACAAAATTTCGTAGAAAAAAAGTGGCGCATTTTAAAAAAGGAAGTTATGCTGCCGCACCCCCTGCATTATAAAGGAAGACATTGAGAAAACGGCAATTTATAAGAGTGCGAGGAACGTGTTCGAGGTTTAATTTTATCGATTATTTTTTTTTCAGTTGAAATCCGTAGAACGTTTTTAGATTGTTCTTGTCCGTTCCAAAAGTTTAGTAGAGGCAACCTAAAGCAGAATTGTAGAAAATGATATGACAATAGTAACTGGTCTGTGTAATTTAGTCTTTTGTCGCGAAAATTTGAATTAACTTTCCTACCATAGATGAGCTCAGAATATTCTTGAAAATCATACAGTATAATCTGAGTTAAAGAAGAGGAGATTTTAAAAATAGCGACAAAATTACTCACCACGAACGTAATCTCTCTACGTGTCTGCGTGAAAAGAAATGAAAATGACACTGTATAAAAAATTAATATTGCTAATGTAAAAAAAAAAATCATTAAAGTACGTGGACTATCGGTGTTGTCGGAATTTGTTAGAAAAGAAAAAAAAACGGACAAAGAGGTAGCGGGAGAGTAGTCGAAAAGAATGAAGAAAAATAATGTTGCAAAATCAGCAGTTGTCAGTTGGGTTGTAGATAGAGTGCGCGCTTATGAAATTATTTACTCTAATTCTAAAATATGTTAAGTTAATTGATTCACTGTGGTCGTTCGATGGAATAAAAATGTTTACCACATACGAGTATACTGCAGTAAGAAAGGAGAAGGGGGTTGAATGCTCGTGAAATTAAGTTGAATAAAGTGTCGGTTTAAATGTGTCTTGGCTATTGAATAATACATTTTTGATGTGACGAATTTTTATTTGTTGTTTGTTGCAGGAAAAACTGTTTTTGGAAAAGTTAAATGAAAACCATGAAAGCTGTTTACGCCGACAAAGTGATTCACATAGAGAAAAAATAGCGTTGATGGAGAGGCAATTTTTACAACAAAAACAACAGGTACGCCATGGTGACCGCGTTCATTTTCTTCTTCAACTGTATTCTTTACGTCGATTTTTTTATTTTATTTTTTATTTATTTTGTCGTAGCTAATGCGAACGCGTGAGTCAGCGTTATGGGAATTGGAGGAAAAGCAAATTCACGAGAGACATCAGTTAATCAAAAGACAACTGAAAGACGCGTTCTTCTTACAAAGACATCAGGTAATTTAAGGATAATAATGCTACTCAGTGTTTAGTAATATAAAACAATTTACTGCGCGTTTTGTAATCGGAATCATCAGAATAGATTTGTCACTGTCAGCAAGGGAAAAATTTAATTGTTTTCGACTTCAAAGTTTACATTAAACATGAAATGATTAATCGAGCTTTAAAATGATGAAATAATAAAGTGGTTTGATGGATTTATTTTTATTTCTGTTTTCCGTTTTCCGTTTATCGTTATTTAAGAAGGAGAAAAAAAAAGAAAATATTAATCTATTTGAGTAAACTAATGTTTGTAAAGAGTATAGGCGGGTAAGCGCGACGAATCTGCTCCCGTAGCATTTTCTGTCGACACTTGAGGGATCATTTTGGGGTACCAAATAAGAAAAATTCGCACTATGTTTCAGTTCTTAAATATTTTCCAAGAAAAAAAAAACTGGTTTTTATTATTTTACTTTTAATAGTGAAAATTAACGAATTGTGATTTTTTTTCTAATTGTTTAGAATGGACATGAAAATAAAATATTTCTACTATTATTAAATAAAAACACATTTCATTCCAGGAGGCCTCTCATTTAAAAAAAAACAATCTAACTTCTCGTGCTTTTTCATATGCCGACCGAGCCTCAATGTCCAACTCTTCTCCTAATAATTCTAAGTCTCCTTCATCACCTCCCTCCCTTCTCTCTAATTCTTTCCCACGTCCTAAATCTCCTACCTTCCATAAAATTCGTAACTCTAAAGCGACTTATAAACCCTCTCCGCAGTTTCCTCCTCTTCCATCTAACCGTACCCCATCTCCCTCTAATGGATGGGCTTTCAACAAATCTACTCCTACTCCGTCTAATATTCCCTCAAATCCTGCTAAGGACATTCCTGCCTCGTTGGTCTCTCCTAACTCGTCCCATCCAATGTTTTCTCCTTTAATTGAAAATATTTCTTCAGCCATCTTGGAAATACTCTCCTCTAATAACATTGCTTCTTCTTCTTCCTTTGTCGACTCTTTATCTCGTTTCCTTTCCAGTAACGTTCAGATAAATTAATTCCTCTTGTTATGATTAAGAAAATAGGAAGAAAAGTAAGAAGATTCGGGGCTGAATTTTCTTCTTTTTGTTCTCTTTTGTTTCTTTTCTTATACCCTAAATTCTCTTTACTTCTTTCTTACCGAATCTTTCTGCTAACGCACAAAACAAGATATTTAAATCAGTTTTATAACTGTTTAGTTGTATTATTCAATATCTCCTCTTCCTTATTTGTAAATGATGCGGTTGCTGCAGTGTTCAAAAGCACTGTCGGGCTTCAGTACATTTATTACATCTTTTTCTCTTTCGAACGCACGGACGTCAAGATAACTTACTTAGTACTTGAACTCGGTTGCATTCGAATTATTTCTGGTTTGTCTCACATTTGCTGTTCCATTGGTTCAGCGGTGTGATTGACTCGCGCATACAGCAAGAGCTATGTAACAAGAAGCTTTGCGCAGCATAATCTAACCCTAACGGGTACTATTGCATCTATGCAAAAGTTTCAAAACCAGTTTGCTCCCAGCAGAAATTTTTGGTTTGCCTCCTATGTTTTCCCACACGAATGTACTCTTTCTTCCTTTGTATCACTACTTTTAGAATTTCCTTCTAATCTATTAGCCCCGACTTACTTTCTCCGGATTTCTAATCGTTATATTTTACTTTCCTCCATTTACCTTCCAATCTATTTCAATCCCATTAATATGAATGTCTTTATTTTTGTTTTTATCTTATATCAACTACTGTGTCTTTTTATTGTTTCTGTCTTCCCTTTTTTCAATCCTTATGCTTCTAATACGTTCCCTGTTTCACCATGATGGCTGCGTTCAATATACTTCAGTGGAATTGTCGTAGCCTCAGAGCCAATAAAAATCCATTAGAGGGTCTATTGGATATTCATAACATTAGTGTTGCTCTCATCTCAGAAACGTGGCTTCGGTCGGGCACGAACTTTAATATTAGAGGGTATAAAATAATTAGATGTGATAGGCATGACGGGTATGGTGGTACCGCTATCCTCGTTAAAAATGATATATCTTTCAACACCCACAATGTTTCTCTGAACCTACCTCTTGTTCCTAACCAACCCAACATAGTCCACATCTCTATCCGTACCACCCTTCCGCATCCCATTAACATTGTCTCCATCTATGTTCCTCCTAATTATGATCTTCGTCAGTTCCCTCTTTCCACTTTTTTCAGCTCTATCCCGCAACCATTTATTATCGGGGGTGACTGGAATGCCCATTCACCCTTGTGGGGTTGCACATCCTACAATTCCAACGGTTCCGTCCTTGAGTGTGGTATTTTTTCCAATAATTTAATTCTTCTTAATGATCACTCCCCAACCTATTTCAGATATCCAACTATTTCTAGTTCTCTTGATCTAACCTTTGCTTCTTCCACTATTGGTCTTAATTATAACTGGAGAACTCTTATGGGCTCCTACGGTAGTGACCATGTTCCTATCCTAATAACCCCAGTTAACTTTTCTTCTCCAACTTGCTTCAGGCCTCTACATTCTCCTCGGTGGAACCTCTCCAAAGCAAATTGGACTATGTTTCGTTCATGTGTCGACTCATCACTTCCTAGTATTCAACTCGACTCCGATCCCATACTTCTCTATAATTCCTTTTTAAATTCCATTGAGTCTGCTCTTTCCATATCTTCACCTACCCGTCATCAGACATCTAACAATTACAATAAAGCCTCATCTCTTTGGTGGAATGAGGAATGCAACCGCGCATTCCACTACAGTCGTGCCACCTTTAGAACTTTTCGTTTAGACCCTACAACGGAAAACTTTCTTGCTCATAAGCGAGCGAACGCAAGAGCTAGGTATATACTTAAAGTCTCAAAAAGGTCCTCCTGGAAGAATTTCTGTTCTTCATTCTCTAGGAATACCCCTCTTTCTCATATCTGGAAAATGGCTAGAGCTTTCAAATCCCCATCCTCTGAACGTCCTTCAAATCTCAACCTTTCTAAAGTTAGCTTAGAATACTTTATTGATTCCGTTGCTCCTGCCTATGTTCCTAACGTTGATGAACTGTATCCAACTTCACCTCCGCATAATTCCCAGACGCATTTCCTAACTTCTGCCTTCAATATTTATGAATTAAAATCTGTCCTTTCCAAATCTTCTAGCCCCACTCCAGGTCTTGACGGTATACCTTTTTTGGTCCTTAAAAACCTGTCTGAACTGTCTCTTGCGTTTCTCCTACATCTTTTTAATTGTTTCCTCTCCAGAGGTATAACTCCCCCCTCTTGGAATTCTTTTATCATCATTCCTATTCCTAAAAAAAGTTCTTCGTTACGCCCTATTTCTTTAGCCTCCTGTATCAGAAAATTGTTTGAAGGTATGTTAAACAAGCGCCTTGTTTGGTGGCTAGAGCATAATAATGTATTTCCTAGCAATATGTTCGGCTTTCGGCCTGGTATTGGTCCTTCCGACTGCATTAGTCTTTTTGTCTCCCATATCTACCAATCCTTTATCCTAAAAAACTATACTCTGGCTTCCTTCATCGATATATCCTGTGCTTTTGATAATGTCCATCTTCCCACTCTAAAAGATAAGATGATAGCAATTAACGTTCTATTGCACTTTACTTCTCTTATTATCAATCTCATGCAGAATCGTTCCATCCACCTCTCTGCTCCTTCTTTTGAATCTTCAAGAATGGTTTTTCGAGGTCTCCCCCTAGGTTCCTCCCTCAGTCCTACTCTTTTCAACATATACACTATCAGTGTGGCTTCTCTTCCTCTAAATTCGTCGTCTTTATTCTTTGCTGATGACATCCTACTTTATGCCTCATCTCACGATATTATATCAGCCAGTGAGGCACTTAATTCGTCTCTCTCCGTGTTGGATCACTCCCTTTCCTCAATTAACCTTTCTATTTCTCCCACTAAATCTTGTTATGCCGTATTTACTCTGCGACCTTATAATCCTGCTTCTGTCTATCTATCCCTAGAAAATACACTTCTTTCTCGTGTTAATTGTTTCTGTTAGCTTGGTATTTTCCTTGACAGTCGATTATCCTTCTCCGAACACATCAAGTATCTTTCCTCTTCAGCAATCAAAAGACTAAACCTGCTGAAAGCTTTATCTCCAACCAAATGGGGTGGTGATCCTTATGTCCTTATTTCTCTATATAAATCTATCATCCGCTCAAAATTTGATTACTGTTCATTTCTCTATGGTTGTGCCTCTAAGTCCCGACTCTCTAAATTGGATGTAATCCAAAACTCTTGCCTTCGTCTCTGTCTTGGTGCTCTTAAATCCTCTCCAGTTCCAGCAGTCCTTGCCGAATCTAACACACCACCCCTTTTTATCCGAAGATCTTATTTAGGCTATCGTTTTCTTACTAAGCGTCTCCCACTCACCTCCTCTACTCTTATCCATTCCTATCTTTCCATTTCTAGGAACTGGCATTTCGTACCTAGAAAAATTCCAATTCTTTCTCTCATTTCTCTACGGCTCAGTTCGTTTTGTCCTTACATAATGTCCTTTGCCAATCTCCCTTATTTCACTTTTAATTTCGCCGATCTCTGCCATCCTCCAAATATGTTTACTGTTCCTACGCTCTCTAAGTTTCTTCCGCAGGCCCTAATCATACAGGAATTCCGCAGTTATATCAATTCTGATTTTCCCTTGCATGTAACTGTGTTTACAGATGGCTCGAAGAAACCGGATGGTGTCGGTGCTTCGTTTATCCTCCCAGCTTTTGGCTTTTCAGAATCTTTCTGCTTACCTTCTTTCTGCTCCATATTCACAGCCGAATTGATGGCTATCCTACGTTCCATTATTTTCATTTCCTCTAATCACATTTCCTCCAAATTCTTGATTATATCGGACTCCATAACCGCCCTTCAGGCCATTTGCTCTCCCCTTCCTGATTATTCCTGTGATTTCATTATACTCCGCATTCGCTCACTTATCCACGCTCTTTCTTCCCTTCATTCTATTCAAATTGATTTGCTGTGGGTTCCTAGCCATTCGGGCATCTGCGGTAATGAAGCGGCGGACTCATTGGCTCGGGCTGCTGCCTATTCTCACTTCTTTTTTAAAAAAGTCCCTTCGTCCAATATCCTTCCTCTGTGCAAACATTTTCATCTTAGGTTTTGGTCGGATATGTACGTTTCCTCTTTCTCTAACAATCGCTCTTTCTATCTGTCTGTCCAACCTAGTCTTCCTGCCAATCCGTGGTTCTCTTTGTTTCCTTCACTTCGTCGTTCTGTTGTTGTCTCCGTTATTCGCTTGCGCTTTAACCATTCTCTGCTGCCTTCCTCCCGCTTTCGTTTTTCCTTGGTTTCCTCTCCGTATTGTCCTCTCCACTCGAACGAAGAGCATGTTTGCGATGCGGACCATGTGTTCTTTGAGTGTTCATCTCTTTCTGCTGAGTGCTCGGCTTTCTACTTTAGTTTGCTGGGACTTGGTCTTCCTACTCCGTACTGCGCCTCTTATGTTCTATCTCTTCCCTCTCCACAAATTGTTCCTATTATTTGTTCCTTTCTCCTAACAATATCTGATCGTATCAGGATATAAGTGATTCCTTCTTATTCTAATTGTTTCTGGGTAAAGGTCCCTGGTTGACAAGCCCAAAAAAAAAAAAAAAAAAAAAAAAAACACAATTTTTTACAAAACAAATAGAACTAAAATATTTTTTTTTTTTTAACTGTGTTCCTTCAGACAAATTACCTTTTAACAGTAAAGTCTTTTATGCTTCTCTGTACCCAAGCATTTTTTCAAACTTTTCTCATTAATTTAATTTTTAGTTTTTTATAGAAAAATGTTCAAATGATTGATAATTAATATTTAAGATAAATTTTAAACTATCTTTGGTGGCGATGAGTAACAACATTCGATGACATGACGAATGCCATCTATCGGCACAATTAGACAGTACTTACAGTCTGTTTTATAAGAGCGTGTACGGAAAAACTTTGTTCTTGAAACCGTTAGAGGGGAAATCCAAGTCTGAGCAGATAGCGACAACCTTCCCCTTAGATGCTTAGTACAAAATGTCTCAGTTTCCGTTCGATCTTGGTCATAGAAAACATATTTCACCATGTCTACCGCGTACGCATCACATTACGAAGCCGTGTTTTGGTGTTTACCTTCAAAAGGACCAAAAATGTCGCTCGGAGCTGCCGCTTTTAAGTACATGAAAAAGTCGAAGACATTTGTAAGTAAGTGGGTGAAATGTTATTCCGACGTAAAAAACTTTGATGACCTACCGGATCATGGCTCCGTACGAAAAACAATGAAAAAGGAGGTTAAGTTAATTTTACGGGTGTTTGAGAAGAATCCTTGTCTATCACTGCGTGGGGGGCAAGCGATTTTGCATAAAAAAGATCTAAATGTGTCATGTGCCACTATAAGAAGACGTTTACTGGCTCTTGAAGTGAAATTTCGAAGCACAATGAAAAAACCACTACTTTCCAAAAAAACATGTCAAAAAATGACTGAATTGGGCGAAAGAAAATTTGGAACGCGATTGGACAACGTAATTTTTTTGGATGAAGCTTCTTTTTGGGCATGTTCTTCTATCACCCATAGCTGGACTAACCACGCCAATAGACTCATCCAGCGGACCGTTAAACACCCAGTAAAGGTGCATGTCCGGGGCTGTCTCTCAAAGTAGAGATTTGGAAATTTGCACATCTTCACAGAAAATTTGACCGCTGCCAAAATGGTCAAAATATATGATCAGAGGGCTTTATTACCATCTGGCAAAAGGTGGTTTACGCGGGAAAATGAAAATCAGCTACTGCAAGAAGACAATGACCCAGAACATCGAAGTCGTCTTTGTACTGCATGGAAACAAGAAAATTACGTTAACGTATTGGATTGGCCGTCGCAGTCGCCAGATGCAAATCCAATAGAAAATATGTGGGCGCTTCTCAAGTTGAAACTCGGAGGTAAGAAGATCTGGACCATCAAGCAGTTATTTCGACAAATTCGATTGATATGGAGGTCTTTTCCGGAAGATTACGCCAAACATTTAGTAGAAAGTGTACATCGGAGATGCCAGACAATTATTAATAATGGAGGCGATTGGACATCTTATTAATAATAAAGCATCACGATCTATACTATGTAGTAAATGTGTATTTCTTTTTCAAATCATTATCCCTAATAATTTTTGGGTTTCGCCGTACACGCTCTTATGAAACAGACTGTAGTTCGTGTAATTTGAATACGAATACGGTAATCGTATTCGCCGTGATGAATAAAAATACTGTATTTGTGCGAAGTATTCATGAATATTACGTGAATACGTCAATAAGTAATTTTCTTTTTTTTCTGTTTCTTTTCGATTGTCGGTTTTTTTTTGAATTATATTAATTCCTCTTCTTTTTTTTTTTTTTTTATATATTTTACTTGGTTATTTATTGTTTTTATCAACGTCCCTCCAAGAATATACCGAAACTGCCATAATGGTTAATTATTGACTAATACGGATTTTTGTTTACTATTAATTTACGTTAATAATTTCTTTAGTTTAAATTTTACAGCTTTACCTTATAAATAGGTGCAGTGCAAGATATTTGTCAAAAATTTTAAAGCTAGTAGAGATTTTGAGTCGTATTTACAATAATACAGGAAACTGTGATTAATGAGGATAGTGACGAAGAATAATCTTATTTAATTTTTTTTTTTATATTTATTAATCTTATTAACATCTTTGCGATATAATAAGCATTTATTGCTAAAAAAAATCTGTTAAATACATAATTTTTTATTAATAAAATAATATTTGTACATCTAAACATAAAGTTTTCCAATAAATCAGTTTTTAATTTTTTTACCGATGTTATTCTAAATCGAGAAATTTTAAAAAATTTCCGAGTATAGAGGAGCATAAAAGACGTTTACGGTTAAAATTTGGTGATTGCACGTCTGAAAGAACACAGTTTAAAAAATATATATTTTAGTTCTATTTGTGATTTTTTATTTGAGAATTGTAGAAATATTTTTTTTCCATCTTTTTTACTTCATAGTATATGGGAGGGGGGAATCATCATTCGTTAAATTTCACCATTAAAAAAAAATATAAAAGCTAAAAATAAGCTTTTTTTTAAAATAATTCGGAAAATACATGAGATTAAGAGGGTAGCTAAATGAATCCCCCCTCTCCCCTGAGTGTTGATAGAAAACGCCATGGAGGCAGATTCGGCATGCTGACTCGTCTATATCTTTTGGTTTTAAATAAATGAATTACCCTAGTTTTGCATATTATATTACTATATTCAAGTCTGTTCAACGAAAAAATTGTTTCCTGATCTTAAAAATAAAAAATAAAAAAAAAACTTTCTTATGAACCGGTAACAGAAATGTACTTTTACACTTAATGACAACGGGTTTTCAAGTTAAAATTCAAAATTGTTAAAATTATTAAAACATTGGTATAACGGGTTCAAAAAATTATTCAAAACCCAATTGCGCTCAAATATTAAAATACCGTTGTTGCTATTGAAAGTATATTAATGCTGTTAAAGAAAAGTTACTCTGAAAACATAAAATTTAAGTAGCCTCTAATATTAATATCGGATCCGGGTCAGTATCGCACGTACATTTCTTTGTCTTTCTTTTCACCTTTTCATGCGTGACAATCTTTGTTCTTGAAATTCTAATAATTCAATAAATCCGCAACGTTAAACACTTTTCTCGCCATTAAATTTTCTGTTAATTTTAAATGCGGGTGACGCTGATTACGTAAGATCTCGAACGTTACGTATTAATATTAAATTTTAAATTTATACGCATTTAAAATTTCGCAATATAAAAGACTCGGGTAAAAAAGTTTATTATTTATCCGAACATATTTCGTTTCTTTTAATTTCACGTGCGTAATTTTAGATGCTGATAAGGCACGATAAAGAATTAGAGCAAATGAAGCGAATGAACATGAAAAAGGAAGAAGAACTATTGAAACGGCAAGCGATAGAGAAAAGAGCATTACCGAAGCGAATAAGGTCTGAAATGAAGGCTCGAGAAATGATGTTTAGAGAGTCGATGAGAATTAATATGGCTAACAATCTGGACCCAGAAGCGGAGCGAAACAAGTTCAAGAAGGTAATCTTATTTTTTGCAATATATTAGAATTGTAGGCTACGTGAACTATGAACGAATAGTTTTCGTTCGCGTTTGTAAATATTCCGTTAATCTGTTAATAGTAATAATTGAATTTATTGATAACTGTGTATAAGACGAATCTGAAATAGTTTATTATAATGTGGGTTCTTAAAGTTCCGATTAGTTTAAGAAGACACGGGGGTGCTTAACAGGAAAAAAAGAAAAAACTAATATATCTTTGCAGTCGGTAAATTTGGTTTGCAGTAATATTTAAATGGGGTTCCTTTTTATCTTGAATATCAAAATGTTCGTTCAACCTATTTAAATTAATAAATTTCATATAATAACAAAACAACCAAGAATATTTCTGTAAATATTTTTAGTCTAGAAACGTTTTCGGCAATATCATCCCGTCTTCAGCTAAAAAACATAGTGAATACAACAGAGGTCTGAATAAAATTCACATACTCTTTGGCTGCTGATGGAACGCTCCAGAAAACGGTTTTAAATCAAATATTCTATTATTAGGTTTTTAATTTATTATCTTGATTTTAATTATTGTGCTTAAATCATTTTCGTAACTTTTTTTTTCTCCGATTTTTTTCTGTTATTCTTTTTCCGTGTACGAACGTTATAAAATCTAATAATTCTAAATTATATACGGTAGTAATACCACTATTTAACCAACCGTTTCAATCAAGAAGAAATACGGCATCCTTTTGGAGCTTATATGCAGTTTTGATTTAGCAAACTCATCAGATATTATTTAATATGAAGGTTTAATATTACTCTTATATCAGACATGGAAGAATAGTATAAAGTATGCGTTAGCCTTCGTGTGAATTAAAATTTGCCGTTAAATACTTGATTTCTAAAGTAAAACTTTGCTTAAAGTATAGAAATATATATAATACTAAATAACGAATTATTAAATAAAACATTTATTTCGGGAAAATTCTATCATTATCCAAAAATAAGATAATACGTAGGAAACAAATCACAGGTTAGATGGTGCTCAAAATTTTTAAATTCACGTTCACTTTTAAACGCTAAAACTTATTTAAATATATCTGCTAACGATAAATTGGCACGTCAATGGATGAATGAAATAACTTCTCTCACAAAAGAAGAATTAATTTTTGCTATTAGAAGTTTACTTTTATCGGATCGGCACGTAACTCGCCCGTTTAAAATCGGTAGCGTTAAAAAGGTGCAATTATTATTTCGGTCTAAAGTACCCGGTCGGTTTCTTTGATCATCTACGTTACATATAGAATTTTCTCCTTATCTAACACGCAATTATCACGACATTACTGATACTACTACCTTATATCTTTTACTTATTCTACTAATTAGCAACAATGACATTGTATAAAGAAAAAGAAAAAAGTATGTTGAAAATGTAACAGTGATTAAATTTTTGCTAAAAAATTAATGACAGTATTAGAAACTACATTTTATCTGTAACAGGAGATATTTGTTGTTTACTTGTCTATTAAAACCGTGCAAAGGTAAAAGTCACACCTATATTTATTGCACGATATAAACTAAATAAACA
The DNA here is from genome assembly GCA_039619475.1 of Icerya purchasi. Taxonomy (NCBI): domain Eukaryota; kingdom Metazoa; phylum Arthropoda; class Insecta; order Hemiptera; family Monophlebidae; genus Icerya; species Icerya purchasi. The sequence continues at coordinate 170,836,744 of CM077116.1, read as the reverse complement.
GATGTACGTATAGTTGTATATTACTAAGAGGAGAAGGTGGTAATTATAAATTTTTACTTTTTGATGATTTTAGCATCATTAATCTGGGCGAAATTTGAATGAAGTAAGGATATACGTACACAGAGACTAAGGAATAATGAACTGACCGAAAAAAGAAATGCAGAATTTTCAATATAAAAAATATAATCGTTTATTACAAAATTTTATATCAAAATAAAAAAGAAAAGAAGTGTTAACGAACATTTAACTTGGAAATTAAAAAAATAAACAAGGATGTTAGACGGCCGTTCAGCATTTGATCTCGGGTAGATCGTAATATTTCATTTCTCAAATTATACTTGCGATAGTTTGAATCTTATTTTTTGAACCAGGAATCATTTCACAAAAATTAATAGCTCACATAATGTGATGATGCTGTTTAAAATTACGAAATACTCCGAAAAATGGTGTTGGGTTTTATATTAACCTATATAAATTACTTATCTAACTTGAAGACAAATGGCAACATTTTTTTCTTGTGTCAGTGATATGTGTATTAGTCATTTTCGTTCAAAAATTATACAAAAAATACAGAAACTGTCATCCATAAATGATTTAGAAATAATCACCTGACTATTAATGCGAATAAGAATAAATTTTCGATATTAAACTATCTCCATTAAAGTTTCCGATATGGTTTTATTTATTAAAAAGTATGTTAGTGCAGAGTAATATCTATTGTGGAAGAAGCACCTGGGATTCAGTATCTAGAATTAAAATTTAGAGTTATTACGGACTAAGCATGCATTGTATTCGGTGAAAAAATCGAGGAAATTGTGTTTTCTTTATTTTTTAAGATTGCATTTTAATGAAAATAATTTGTAACTTCAATATACTTTATCATCGGTACGATGCACTGAGTAGCGGAGGGGGCGTATGTGGAATCATTTTTTCAATTGCAAGAGTCGGCTTTAACTGAATTTTCTAAAAACAAAAAGTGCTCTTCCAGATATTGACTTAACAATTTACATTTAAGAACGAAAGCTTATTTAATATACGCAATAAGCTCTTGATAATTCAGCATAAATCGAGCAACTCCGTGCTGAAATATTAATATGGTGAAGTTTTTTCATTTATTAAAAAACGATATTTTTTTTCTATTATTTATTCGGATTAGTTTCAAGAAAATGAAAAGAAACGATACAAAGCGGAAACGTTGAGATTCGAACTGAAACATCAACATCAGCTGGATGAGTTACGAATTATTTCAGAAACGTCCATTAAAGAATTGGAACAGCTACAAAATGAAAAAAGTAAATATTGATTTATTTTTATTATTTCAAAAAATAACCGATAATTTTTTATTCGTTCTTCACTTTGTTTCTATGGATAAACAGAATTTATTCCCGTCCCCTACTTCCGGAATTTATAAATATATATATATATATATATATATATATATATATATATATATATATATATATATATATAAAGATGGGTAGAAACATTGCGGCAGTCATTATGTCGTTAATTTTTCCAACAACATTAACTTCGGTATAGTGTTATAACAGTAAAGATTAACATTTTCAATTGAATACATTTAAGCACGTTTCTTTTTACAGTATCATTCAATTAAAAACTGCATGGTTCTTTAGGTTAGAAACAATATTTTTGATACACATCGAATAAGTTAAAGATTTGAGATTTCAGAGGCGGGTAAGTCAATAAAGGCTCCCGATGTTCCAATTTGTTCGACTTTTTATTTTTTACCGATACTATTATTTATTTTTGTGGTAAACCTAGTTTTTTTTTTTTTTTTTCTTTTGTTTGTTTGTTTTTTTTCGGGTCATTTAGTAATATACATTTTAACAATAGTTTCTAAACTTTAAAAGATCGCAGTCTCATTTACGCAAAATGCAAAATATTTTTAATTCAAATTAGACATTTGTTATTCTTTAAAGTTTACCGTGAAATAATGATAGTTCTCATTGAGTCCTGGATTAAATAATACATTTATCTGTAAGCACCAGAAAAATATTTTTGTATCGTAATTTTAATAAAGGTATTAAAAAGTTTCAAAACCTACATTTAAACAAATATTGACCACAAAGGTCCATCGGTAGGTGAGAATGGTAAATTTGCTCTGCAGAGCTATCGGGTTCATATTTGGGCGGTAAGTGGGTATCATCAAGGAACATTCGTCACAGAAGTTTCAGATCCCTTACCCCCTAGTTTTTGAGAAAATAATTTTTTGCTGATGCGGGTGATTTTTTTTTCTCAAACGCAAGTTGACCGATTTTTAAAATTTTTCAGTATGTTGGAAACACATGGGAGAAGCATCTTGGAAATAATTAACAACCCCCTCCCATCATATTTGACCCACCAAATGACATTTTCTCACATTGTTTATGTTTTTTACCAACGAAAATACATGGGCACAAAAATGAAACTGGCATTTTTAGATGTATTTTAGACCGCTAAAATATATGTTATAGTGGTCAAAAAAAAAAAATTTGGTGGGTCATGGTCGAAATTAGCAAAAACGTAGGGTAAATGAAAATTTTATTGAAATGAAGCTGTTTATGATTTATATTTCACCTATATGTTGGATAAGAAAAAAATAATAAAAAAACATACGATCATATTTTTTCGCACCTCAGAGGACTGCTCTCGGGGGAGTATTGTACAGGCAATAATAATCATGCTTAAGTTGGTCCACGTGTATTATGTAATAATAAATGGAGATAAAAGCACTTCCGAAAATTCGCTTGAATAGCATATATTCGTCTTAAAGTTGAATCTTTTTAATCCTAAGAAATTTTTCAACGTTGTAACTGCTTTTCAGTGTCCTGGGAAAAATCAATAATAAATTCTACCATTTTGGGTTTTATAATGACTTCTGTTGAATTAGTTTCTGTTTTAATATGTCCACCAATTTATTACGGTACATTTTTCAGGGAAAATGTTAGTTGAACATGAAACGATGAAACTGAAACAACAAGAAGAGGCTTACAATCGTGAATTCCACGAATGGAAAGCGCAGTTAAAACCGAGGAAACAGGTACATTAATGATTTATGTTTCGTATCAGATTTTTTATTTCGCAAAAAAAAAAAAAAAAAGGTACCATTACTTTAGTTAACACAAACGAGTAGGTCCAAATAAAAATAAATGTAAATTAAACAATAGTAAGATACTTTGTTTAATTGCAAAGATAAAATAGCGACAGTTAGTGCTTTTTATTTGTAAGAAAATTTTAACAAAATAAGGGTAATCACCATATTTCACGAACAATGTAGGCTTAAGATTAATAGTGGCATCGGATCTGATGGTTAACAAACAATTAGTGAGCCTGCAACAATTTTAACGCCGCGTCTGTTAATATGTTTAAGGTAATTGTAGGATTGTTCGCGTTTATTTGATTTTCTTCTTTTTTTCTATCCGAATGTATCGAGTTTAACTGTATTTTCATTTGTTTTCGTTATTTTTATTTAGTTTCCACGAATCTTTAAAAATTAAATATAAATTAATTAACGATATAGACCAAAGGATAGGATATTTTTTTCTTTGCGCATGAAATTGCTTGAAAAGAAATCAACAATCAAATAAAATTTTTATAATATCTGCTCTGCTACGGATCTCTTTTATTTGCTTATTAAACAAAAACGTCTTAATTTTAAAATAAGCGTGAAAAGAAAACAACGTCATCCTTATAAAATGCATTATTTTTTGTGTATCCAAAATATTCCCGGTCACTGAATACAAAACGACAAACCATATAGATATTTTCAGCGGATGCCGGTTCACGAGGGAGCTGAAATAAATTACCATAGATAAAGAAACGTGCCCGGAAAACGGAGTCAGCTGCACGTATTAATGCCTCCGTTACCGATTTGTAACCCAATTTTTGATACGATTCCACGCCTTTCTTGTTTTGAGAATAAATGTTATAGAATAGAAAAATTATTGTAAAATTATGACGACGACCATCGCATAAAACGCATATCTAACGGGTGAGATTTATCTTATGCCACAGTTGGATCTCGTAGGGCGTTGATTTTCTGAATTTCCGATTTCAATCGCATTGAAATAATGACCAACTATAGATAAATTTCGCGGAAAGCCAACTTAATTGAATTCAATTCGTATTCCTTGGAGGTAAGATTTTGTTGATTACTTCTAAGCCTACAGTATCATTCCAATAAGGATGAGGTTTGGTGGGAAGCTAATTAAACGTAAACCTGTGTAAAGCGATTAGTAAGTTGTTTTTTTTTTAGGGTGGGAATTGAACAGCGAAACTTTAATGTATTGATGTTTTTTATGTATTTAATAATTTGAAATAATATCCAGTAACGGATTTCAGTTCCGCTTGTAAAATTTTGTCTCGGAAAATTAAACAATTTTTTCTTGTAAATTATCTATATTAATGTTAACGAAATAATCCAAAAAAAAAATAGAAGGAAAAAAAATAAATTATTCAAATCATTAAATATTTCTCAAGCGATGAATTTAAATTTGATAGTAGTATTATTCTAGAAATTTGCCCGAAGAAAATGATGTTTTTATATACTTAACATTCGCCATTTGCACGTAATTTCTGTGATATTGATTATTCGTATAGACTGTGACAAATTAAAATTAAAAAGGGGTAAGTATAAATGCATACGTGAATTAGCACGTGCTTACTGCATTTACATTATGTAATTAAATATGTGAGACTAAGAAGCTTTTGTGCGAGTAAAGGGGAAAAAAGGCTATTATATCTCTTAAATATGCTTAATTCTCATTAAAGTTCTTGTAGATGGCCGGTTTCAAAAATTATTCAAAACATTTTTTTGTTCATTATTAAACAATTTAAAATATTTCGTTTTTGTACACAATAAACTGTTATTGGTGAACTAAGATGAACGCATTGAAAAAGTTATGGAATTCCATTCGATTGAAATCCACTGTGATATAATCAAAAAGTATTCTATAAATTTTAGGCTTATTTTAATTTGTTTTAATAGTTTGTATCATATTTTATAATTGAATTCGCGGCTAATTTTTATCATCATATTTTTCCTTTGAATATAAAAAGGGTGGAAACTTTTTCTCTATCTCTCTCACTCTCTGTGAGTGTTATTATTTTTATATTTTAAACGGGTATTATAAATAAGTGATATTCGCATTAACCGTAAAAAAATCGAAAAAGGAAATTTTTAATTGTGCGTAAATTTATCAATATTATCGAGTAACAAAATAAATTTTTCGTTGTACGTATATGTACAATGTATAATGTTGTTTGCGATGGATGTAATACTAGTTTTTCGAATAACGGATAAATTGTATTTTTGTAGAATTTAGAGATGGCTATGTTAAAAGAAATGTTGGAAAGCAAAACAATAAATAGTTGTTTTGCAAAGCGAACTTCTGTGAACTTTGATTATTCAGTTCCAGCTACACCGCGAACACCGTTACCTCGTACTCTAAGTCGCACCAGATCAGTTCCAAACTATCCTCGATCACTGTTTTCCCGCACGCGTCTTCCGCCTCCTAATTCGGCGACTAATAACGTCGACGACGGTTCGTCGTAATGTTTTCCTCGTTAGCTCGTTCATTATTTTCTTCGCTTCCTTGTTTTACTCTATTATGTCTGTAGCACGTTTCCTGGTGTTGCACTTACACGAGCTCGTGGAATTGATAATTAATAAAAAGTTGAAATACTTCATTTTTCGGAGGTAGGAAATTTTAAAAAATAGACACTTTCTTGGTTACGTCGGGAACCGGGGCTTTAAATCGTATCCCGTCATTATCATTATATCATTGCCGTTGTCATCGCCATCATCATTATTGTTCCTTACGTCGTAATGTGTTTTAATTATTTTGCGTTAGTATATGTGGAATAGAGATATTTCGTGTGTAGTGCACATTCAATATTAATACATTAGCGCAATGCGGTCACTAACAACGTATAAATATATGTGTGTACCGTGTATTGTTCTGTGTAAATTAACACCTCTTTCTACATGTACGAATCTAGTTATTTAGAACTTCCGTTTTCATTTTATTCAGATGATAATACAACATTATTTTCATATTGGTGTGCAAATATACATAAACACATATGCTTTTTTTCACGGTAATTTAGCGGTATCATTCTATATGTGTAATACTTTCAGCTTTGTATTGAAACTCACACCCACACACACGTGTATACATATATATTTGCACAGTAGCGCAGTATTTTTACGATGTTTGGATGTTGGGAATAAAGGGATATTAAAAATTTTACATGTATGAGTGCGGTGAATTTCGAACTATATATACATTATATGAGATTGTACACACTGAATAAATTTTGGGAGGTATTTATTGCACCGGCCCCGTGAGAAAAGAGACATTTTAGGATTGTGTTCAAAAATTGATATTTTTCAATTTTGAAAATTTAAATTTTTTAACGAAAATATTTTTATTCGTGCACACTAGTGACGGGTAAGTTCGTTATTTCTTCGGATACGTATCCATATCGGGGACTCGTATGGATTATCCGATATTTACGTATTGACTCAAAAATTTGAAATAGTTCGCACTGGTTGTCGACGCATGGTACTGTTACTAGTGTTGGGTTAGATTACTTGTGTTAGAAAGGGAGAAAGAAATAGCAAAATAGCTAATGTAAGAGTTAGAGGACGTTTCTTTCTAATTCCAATCTTTTCGTTTTTCACTTTTCTAGCTGATCTGGCACATTTCTGCTCAGATATTCACTCCATGTGAAACGCAGAAAAGGCTAGACATTCCTCTCTGTTGAAGGTCTATATTTTAGCTTCTATAGCGGAATCATGTGAATCGGGATCTCTATAACACTCATCGATTCAGTTTACATTTGCTAGGTCGGAGTTTTAGATACGTGTCCGGAACTGTAATCGGAGTTAGATCATCAACTCCGTTATGAGATACGGATCCTTCCGGAACTACTCATCACTAATAAGTACTGTGTAAAAAATTGGTTACTTTTTCTTGTCATTCTAAAAATTTTTTTTAATTTGTTAATGAAACACAGAATGTGCTGCTTATGTGTATATATGTATTTTTTAAATTTATACGCCGTTAGAATTTAATTGAATACATTTTTGAACTAAAGTCCGTAACTGCAAATTAGTATGAATGATTTTTATTTCCAAACAAAATTTTGTTCGTGCCAATCTAATCTGTTTGGTAAAATTTTACAAAGAATTCGATTTCATGTGCGAAATCAAAAAAAAAAAAAACGTACTTGCAAGGCAGAAGCAGTTTCTGCGTGACGATGTAACATTAACTTCTTAAATTTTACCGTCAAGTAAAAGAGCAACGAAAATTTTCATTGAAGTTTCTCTTTCTGTAAAATTAAGCCAATAGTAATAATCCATATTCATTTCGTTTTAAAAGACATGTTGCACTTTTTTTTCTTTTCTTTTTTTTTTTTTTTTTTTTTTTGACAAAAAACTGTACTACGGACTATTAACAGTTTAATAGGAAAAAATGTTTCGTGTTGCAAACTAAGAGTTATTATTAGGAATTAATGAAATTAACATATTATTAACCACCATGTTCGCTATTACATAATTAAAATATTTATCCGAAGCAAGTGTTTTGGACTTTCGGAGGGTAACTTAAAAATAAATGTTCAGAATTTATTTTTACATAGCGTAAAATAAAAGGTCGACTGTTCAGAACGTTTCATTATGTCATAATGGAAATTAAAAATTTTGAGTTTATTTATTTTATGCGTAAAAGTAATATTTAATAAACATGCCATCTCTTAAAACTGCAAAATTAAATACATGATGTTAAATATTATTACACGGGACCGTATGTATTATATATATTTACAATTGAGAAATTTTAATTTTTATACATTACTAGCTGTTGCCTGCAGCTTCAGCGGCGCATTGATACTTGTTTAAATATTTTACTTTTCACCCTATTTTTATTTAATGAATTCTATATTTTCACTGGCGGTTTTTTCTCTATTCAGTTTCCCTTTCGTTTGGGCATACTACTAATGTGATAACTAAAAAAGTTTTAAGTATGCCTAAAATGGCAAATCATCATAGTTGGCAAGGATTTGAAATTTGAAAATAATCAATGATTCCGGTATAGAAAATATATTGAAACTTCTGTTGCGGGACTCTTTAATAATTCATCTGTATGTAATTTAAATTTTCCAAAATGTTCGAATGAAATCTATTTTTTTATCGAATATTAGTAAGCAGCGTAGTTATTGAATTGCTTACTTAAATGTTTAAAAAAATAATAAATATTATTATAAAGAATTATTTAGCAACACAGTATTCATGTATGTTATAATGTTATTTCCTGCGACTTACATCGTAAATTTGTAGTTTATTTGCTGAAATATTTATTAGAGTTAACTAAGTATTATTTCTGAAGGTCATTGATCACAACAAACATTTTACTTTCATTCCTTTTTGTTTTTTAATTAATAATTTTGTATAAAGGTTGTTTTTGTTTTCTGAGAAATATGCTTATCGGGGGCCAACAAAAAACGGCCTCATGTTGAGCTGAAGATTATCAGTTTTTCCGTGACTTGTCACGGTGTAATGGAACTAGAGTTTTTACTCAACAAAGAATGGGTCTTTCTGGTATTAACTAAATTAACTTCACATTTCCAGCATTTCTTACTAAACCCATTATTTTAATATTTTACATTTTACCCGTAAAATTATTAATAAAATAAATTAATAAAATTTAAATATCAAACTAATAAAAACATTTTTTTGAATATTTTTTTACTTACAACACCAAGTTATATACACACACACACACATATATATATATATATATATTTATTTATTTGTTAATTTATTTTTGAGTATATTTTACATTTATATTACATTTACCATATTAAACTTTTTTTTTTCTTTTCAAATGTATTTTACTCTTTTTTTTTCGTATTTCATTGACAAAAATCCTCATAGGTCGGTTAAATTATACCAAACTTATGAAGTACTAAAATTTTCCTCTGAAATTAGTCCTTATTCAGGTGAAAACCGAAACAAAATCGATTCGACAGTTCCTGAGATTAGCGTGCACAGACAGATCGGCAGATTCCAAAAATTGTATAATGTAAAATGAATTCTTCGATCCCGGGCTGTGTAGTTGTCTATAATTTTTATTTTAGTTATATTTAATTTTTCTTTTTTATTAGTTATTTTATTTTAGTTATATTTAATTTTTCTTTTTTATTAGTTATTTTATTTTATTTTAGTTATATTTAATTTTTCTTTTTTATTAGTTATTTTAATATTACCGTCAATTCTCTTTGCATGTCATTATGTTCCTATTACCGCGTTCCTTTGTTCATTCTTCTATCCTCAGTCTTTTTCTTTATAAAATGTAACTCTTTACCACATTATCTTTCGCCTATCTGTTATGAGATTCGGTCTGTTTCTCAAAAGGTCATATGTAGTTATCGGCTTAACACAATTTACTAGATTACTTTTGCCTAACAAGTTTTTTTGTTTTTCAATATGAAATAAACCTTTTTCGGAAATAAAATCGGATAATTCCGGTGTATTTAATACAATGTTAATATTACATCATCATGACTTTCGTATTCCACTAAAACAATGATTTCTAATGTTTTCACTATCACGTAACCCTGAAAATTCCGCTAGAAAAATATCGAATCACCAAATTTGTTCATATGGTTTTTTGAAGCCGTGTTTATATATTTTTATTTATCTATTTTTATATATGTCAGAAAAAAAAAAAAAAACTTTTTAACATTTTGGATGAGTATTTTAAAATATCTACCTCAGCCAAATAATACGAGCTCTTAATATTGATGTTAAAGAAGCTGTTTATTTTTTTATTTTTTTCCGTTTCCCATTTAAAAAACAAGTACAAATATCGTGAAATTATTGGAATTTTTATTAAAATCACAATTTTTGGTAGACACCACGTCAAGATTAACACGGTTTTTGTAAACAGCTCAACACCAGGTGAACTGGATACAGTTTTTACGTTCTTAGAAAACACTGAAATAAGACTTTCCGGAGAATTAGTTCAAGAGTCTTGATCGAGGTATAAAAACTTTGATAAGATTCAGGTTCTTCGCCGCTAGTTTGTGCCAGTTTATAGTGACCATATTAAAAAGTTTTATTTTCGTTCCTTATATTTGAGTATGAAATAAACGGCATACGACTATTCCGTAATTAAATAAATTTGGTTAAACATTCTGATATTTTTATTCATCACCGAATTAAATAAAATTAATTTCTCAAAATTATTTTTATACAAATAATATGCTTCAAAAACCGCAAATTTTCAACAGATCGGTGTGAATATTACACTAGGAATATTTTTTCCAGCTTCGCAAAATACTGTACGTGTGCCATTGTGTTCAATAATACTGCTGTAACTTAAGATTTTTTTGCAACTCAAGTACAAAAGTTAATAAAGAAAAATTTAGCAAAGATATATATATTTTTTTTACGTAATTGTAAAATCAGTATTTTTAAGAATTGCATAAATTTTTAATAATAGATTCTACAATAAAATGATTGTCCCATTATTTATATAGATTTTTACTAAAAAATCTGTTTTAGAGAAATGTATGTATGTAAGTGAGCAAGTAATGATGATTCATTTTTTTATAAAATCAAGAACTATCGAGTAAGATCAAAATTATATACAGTGTATTACACTAACAGTTTCAGTGTAATAAATACGTAAAATTGGCAACATTTTTTATAACTCGAAGTTAACAGTCTAATAATATTTTTAAACTGATGGATTTGGGAGAATTTAATTTCATTGTTTTATTATAGAGCGTCAATTACAATTTATTACAAAAAACTACATCGAGATTATTTGTTAAGTCGTTTGTGGGGAAAAATTTCAAAAATTTCCCGAATATTTTTACGTTATATAAAAAGGAAACGGAAAAAACAACAAATATAGACCCTTTTTACCAACACTAAAAGCTCATATTTAACTAACATTCAAATTCTGAAATTTTTTTTCACAATTTTGAAGCCGGTTTTTTTTTTTTTTTTTTTTGTACTAATAATATATCTAATTTTTACGTTAGTCGGTGTTATAAACTAATTTTAATTTAAACGTAAACACTTTAAATTTTAATTATTTCATTTTTTATGATAGATACAATTTTAATAAACGATCGGTAGCTCTTAACGAATTGATATATTTGTTTGAAATTCTGCCTGCAGCATTTGTAGTATTTTCCTGTATACTTATATTTATAAAATTTGGAAGTGGTATATTTTTTTTTTTTTTTTTTTTTTTTTTTTTTTTAATTAATTTTGATTGTGGAATCGTAAGGTAGTTCGAAATTTAACTGAGTATCATCCATCAATTCGATGAAATTGCTTTTTATACATAAATTTATTTTCGTGTTTTAAAGAAAAGAAATGGAATTTAATAGATAAAAAAACAGTCTATTGTGTATCGGATAAAGCTTTATTCGAATTATTTAAACCAATTGTATAAATCAACGATGTAAAGTAAAATTGTGTAAGACAAGTTCCTCTGAAATCCGGAACCGTTTCGTTGCGACATGAGTTCTACGCTGAGTTTATTTGTAGGTATACGAAAAACTCGATTATATAGACCTTTCCGCGAAGGCTTTAAATGTAAAATTGTTAGATTATTTACTTCAAAAAATTTTATTTTCGATAATTTTCTTCTTTTGACATGAACATGTCTTATGGCTGGGGACCATTCCACAAAATGCCTTTCTCACGGAAAAATGTGTATGTGTTGTGCATATGTGTTACCGTAATGATGTTATCAGTGCGATTGCGCGATCAACAGTTTAAGTTCGTCTTTTTACTCTAAAAAGGAACTATCTCAGTGGTGTGTTGTAAGCCTTCCTACAATTAACAACGTTTCTTTATTATCATTTATCCTATCGTATAATTAATAATGGCTTCAACAAGTAAAGCCGAATTATGTGCGAATCTCGAAAACGTAAACGAGCAGAATAGGACGGAAGTACCCATTCCCGGAAACTGTCTCCCTACTCGTCTCGCACAACTGATAAAGAAAAGTGCTCCGCCTTCTTATGTACGAAAATCAGCAAGAAATCCGTCCGGTAAGTACAGTCAATCGTACAAAACGTTATTATACATTAAATACAGATGATCCTAAATGCGAAACTGAAACAGAACGTCAAAAAAAAAGAATCTCCAAAAGCGTAAAATCGAAGTGGGAGAACGCTAAAGGAAAATCGCTCAAAAGGAATCATGCGAAATTACAGAACCAGCTCCTACCGAAGTGATTCGTCTCCGAACTGGACTGAAATGCATTTCCGGAATTTGTGCGCGATTGCTCTTGAATGATTTTCCTTGTGCGTTCTTCCATTTTCACGCTTTTGGCGATAATTTTTTTGACGTTCTGTTTCAGTTTTGCGTTTAGGATCATCTCTGTATTCAATGCGCGATAACATGTTGACCGTTCGTCTGTACTTCGTGACACAGATTTCTTACTGGCTTTCATATATAGAAAAGCGACGCACTTTCGAATTGAGTTTAAAGACGACGTATGGCCCGAAAGCAGTTTGATATGATGAAGAGAAATGAATTGCATCGTATACCCCCTCCCGCATCTTATTTGACGGTGATTTAAATGTTAACTTGAATTTGTCTCAAGATCTTGAATTTCTACAGCTTATGCGTAAAATGTAGAATTTAGAACCCAGGAAAGATCCGGAAATTGCAACTACTCGCAGTTATATTTTCAGCCGTCAAATCGATCAATTGAATACTTTGTTTAACATTTAGTACTTCAGTTATCACATTACATGTTACTTTCTACTGCCTTCGTAAATAAATCCATTTCTGTACAATGAACTTACCATTAAACGTTTATATTAATTGTCTTTTTGTAAATGAAATGTCTTTTTGGTGGTGTGTAAAGTGCGGCACGACTGTCTTTTTAACAATTAAGTATCAATTTCCAATCGTTGCGAAAAATGCTCAAACAAAACGGATGCTACATGGGGTAATTAAATCACACTTACGCACTATTCGGAATACATGTCCTTGTTACAATCTACTTGTGCACAAAAGGTGCGGTGGTACTGGTTTACTTTTTTTTAACTAACAAAAATTAAGAAAATTATATATATATATATATATATATATATATAAGAATTATAAGAATAATAATGACGTCATTCTTAGCCCGACTCTTGAAATTTTTTTCTGTCACGAATCGTGACATGCTGTATATAAACGGACTGTTAGGAAATGACAACCTCATTCTTATATAAAAAGACGAAGTACCGACAAAATGGATTGCTTGATGTTGGTAATTTTCCTCGTTCTGTACGAAGTATAGAAATGACCGAACTGGGGGTCGAGGGGATGTCTCCAGGAGAGGTCAAGACGCGAAGCCTCTTAAAGGGCGGCAGAGCTATTATATATATGCATATATATGTATATATGCTAGGAGTTCTTGCCTGCGCTAATCTTCAACAGCACGGTCTGCTATTACTTTTTGTAACATTAAAAACGATCTAAAAAAAAAACAAAAATATGCATTTTTTATTGTTAATTCTCGCTCGCTTCGCCCACCAACCTCTAAGAGGCTCCTCAACCTATCCACTTCGATGCTTCGATAACACATACGCGGTAAACCATTTAAAAAGCTATTCGACTCTCCTATTTTAATTATTTCTGGCTATTGAAATATTTTATATTTTCGTATTACGAAATAAAAAACTAGAAAAAAAAAGGTAATTTTTTGAAGTGAAACTTTTTCTACTGAGTAACACACTGAAATACGTTCCCCTCTATGCAGATGTCATGAACAATACGTACTTGAATGATAGGCGCTATGCTCCGTACAACGAAAGTGTGCTAATGGAAAAAATTCGATAAAAGTCGATATTTTGGCGCTATTGCTAAATGTTTCATATTGTTCGTATTCAAATTGTTTTTTTTTTTATAAACGATATCTTTCTTATCAAATAAATTGTAATCGTTAATTTAAAAAAGAACAAGAAACATTCTACCTCGCTATATTAATTCGTTAATAAAATTGATCATTTTGCGTAAGCGGTAAATAGGTTTTTTAATATCGATTTGTATCGAATACACTTTCGTTGAACGGACACCTATAATAAGCCTACCGCTAAAATATGCACTGTATTAACAGAATCACTGCCATCGGATCTTTCCAATTATGCTCTTTCCAATATTGTTTTCATCGCGATATTTATATTTCTTTGCTTCTATTTCTTTGTCATTCCGTCTAAAGCAATCGTAAGCGCACGGTTTTATTCTCAATATACGATTATTTATTTCTATCCGTCTGCGTAACTTCTGTCAGTTTTCTTATCTATCTACATTAAATGCTCAGTACTTTTCTCGGAAAATAGATTCTGCGTTTTAACAGCTTTTTGTTCATGTTTCCTATATCTGCTGCGATGTATCCTTCACGTTTCCAACTTTTCTTTATGATTCTTTAAAAGTAGAATATATTTAAAATTTTTTAAAAGTTACGTGCATTGGATCCTGTGCTGGATGAAGATTTTGTTTTGCATTACTTTTAGTTCAAATTCTATTCGACCGGATTTAGCAGGTTTCTTCTTTTGTTAAAGTTTTTCATTTAGACGGACGTTCTGAATATTTTTCTCGCACGTATTATCACATGTTGTAATTTTTCAGTTTACTCTAAATAGAGCGTGCGTTTAATTGTACTAATTTCATAACACATCGATTTTGAGTTTCTTAATTTTATAAAATATCGACTCTGATGACGTTTTATTAAATAATTTTTAAACAGAGGTTGGAAGAACAATTTGCTCAACAGTTGGAGGAACAAGAAGCGATATTCGGACCGTCTGCGATCGGCTGTACGTTACCGCCCGATTTGTGCGAGTTGCCAGCACATACCCCGCCATCCACCTATAAGCACGGATCGACTCGTAGCAGTCTGTCATCAGTGTCTGCAGACTAACATATATTTTTTAGTTCGCATTGCTGCTCAATGGCGGACGCGTTTACTATTTTCGTTTTTAATTCTAACACTATGCGTTTTTCCATTATCGGTCATCTATCCTCCGACGTTTTATATTTTTTTCTGTATACTCCATTTATATTTATCATATATTAACTTTTTTACATTTAATTTAAAATTCTAATATATTTAAAAATAATTGTTGGCTATTATAAAAAGTTTTTGTTGTTATTTCGAGTAATGTTTCCGCGTCGTGTATATACCTCGTGTCGTATTATAATTATAATTACAAAATGTATTAAAATATTACCTTCTCTTCGTAGGTCTGTAAACTCTTCTTCTTATCTGTTCTTCTAGCGCAACTATCGATTTATTTTGCAGTAATCATTGAAACCGCCGTTAACGACTTGAATGTTCATAAAAGGCGAATATTAATTTCAGCCTTGGAATGGTGAACTCTCATTATTAATAATTATTACAATAAAATAAAATAAAAAAAAAAAATATATACATATACACATATGTAAAGCAATTGAAAAAAAAAAAATGTTCTTTGTTGGTGTTAAATATTAACGTGAGCAAGATATTTAACGACTCGAATATCATTGTGTAAAAGATGTAATGTCCTCAACGAAAAATAGAAATATATCATCATTGCTGAGCTTTATTAAACGTGTTCGATAATTAAATTATATAGTAAAATTAGTTGAATAAAAGAATTAACATTATTAAAATAAAAAATGTTATCATATTTGAGAATTGTCGAAAGTTTATTGTATAAATAATTTTTCAAAAAATTTCAGTTTTTGATTACACAAAATTTTTATATTTATATACATAGATACATATATGTACATTATATATATATATATATATATATGTTGGTTTTTTTTGTTTTTTTTTAAGTAAAATTAACCGTGTGTGAAAATTTTTCTTACGGTTTTCCTGTTTAAAGAAATAAATTTGTACGTAAAGAAAATAAAATGTGTTTATTTAGTGGACAGCATACAGGCAAATCACTAAAAAGGTATTACACACCACTGCTAAATATCTATTTAGTGATCTCCCAACTATTTAAAAATATGATTATACTCAACGCTTTTTGTAAATCTTTTTTTCTCTCCTGAACTTTGAGAAATATTAATTGCAATATCGAAATAATTTGAGAATGTTCGTATGTAAATATTGAAAGAAAAATATTATCTTAAAAAAAATTCTCTTTAAAATAATTTGAAAAAAGAAAAAAGCCATTCCAAGTACCGAGTACCCAGAATTCACATGGAAATTACAAGTAATTATAACAAACGTGCGGTGTTTCCATTATCATTTGCATAGTTCAATAATTGTCCTTTTTTTTTTTTTCATAGTCATTTTTACACGCGAAGAGTAATAATTTTTCGTTTTATTAACTTTTCGCTAGTAATTTAATGTCGATTAAGCCGGCGACTATTCTATCGTCTCATGTTCTATATCAAAATTAAAGCATAAATGCCGATAATTCTATTTTTTATTTAAAATACAATATCGGTAAATACGCTTAATGTATGTATGCATGTATACGTGTTTGTGTGTGTGTGTATATATTATATATACACGTATGCGTGTGCGTATATTCATATATTTATTTATATATGTGTGTGTGTGTGTACATTATATATATATATATATATATATATATATATATATACAGCAGGTATTATATAAGTTTTAACACTTAAATACATTTTGACCTTTTTATGTATTATTAATATATTTAATATTTCTACTTTTTAAATTATTATTCTTGTTAATATTTCATTGTTATTCTGTTTACGAATTAAAGTATTTATATTTATATATACATATATATTTTTTATTTTTATGCGTTGTTTAACTAATTTTGATATAATTGCTTATCCGATGACACGAACTCTAATTCATATCGAAAAATGCTCCTGAAATATTTATTAAATTTTTGTCGAATGTGTTTAAAGCGGCTGTGTTAAATCAAAACTGTATTATAAATGCTTCCCTCTCTCAGAACGTGTCTTTGAATATATCATACTACAACAGTTGCTACTTCAATTACACCTATGTTCCGTAAATATCAGGAAATATTATTCGTTACGAAGTTATCCTTGCCACATTGGCACATTATTAAATTTCGCTATACGTTAGAGTTTCAAACGCGATAACAAAGATCACTTTCTTAATGAAATATTCAATAATGTACGTGCTTTTTATTTTATTGGTTAGCGGCGAACGATTCCGTATCCAAAGGAAAATAAAGAAAAATAAATCACAAAAAGAGCTAAACTGAGAAGAGAATGATGAACTACTGCGAGGATGGAAAAAGTAGTGCAAAAATGTAGATGTTAGAACTTGTAAAACTGGTAGTCTACAGAACAGGTAGGAGAGAAGTACTAAAGAAACGCTTTTATGTCCTTGAAAACTATTGTACATAGTTCCCGTTAGACGGCAATTGTGCTATTCTGGTACACTATAATCAACATAGGAGAAAAGAAATCTGTATCCAACAATATGGCCGCGATTTTAAAGCAGTGCTACAATGTTCGAAGGAAGAAAGAAGAATGAATGATCATATTAAGCTTTAAAACGGAAGAAGAAGAAAGAGCAAGCTTGCAATACATTAAGCAGATGAAGGGGAGGTCAACTATAAATAAGGGAGGAAATAGCATAATCATGAAATAATAGTACACAAAATTTATATTGGTCCAGATGAGTACACTTTCAGACTCAACAACGTCACAGCTACCATTTGTATAGAAATTTGGATAAGAAGGAACTGATGGCATTTAATAATAATACAGCGGCAGTATCAGAAAAAAAATAATAGCAATAGTAGGAAAAAACTGACGGTGAATGGAAAAAAGTGAAAATGAAAGATGCTTGGTATGGAGAAGGAATAATGAGAGGCAGTAGCTGTAAGTAAACTGATCTTTCAGAGGTCAGAGATGAGCACTGGAAAAAAACATGATTAGCGTCACATGCGACTGTTGTTTAAGCATAGAGAGAGAAAGGTAACCGAGGCGAAGATGACAAAGTGAAGATATGGTAGAGCGAAGAGGGTGTAGGATATCTAAAAACTGGCGTGATGACGGATAACGTTGGATAAATATAATTGACGAAAGTTTATAATGGAAAGATATAAATATATTTAATTTTCAAACTGGAATTTTTTGACTACGCTAGCCGTTCTAAGGAAGAAAATCGCCCGATAATAAGACTTCCAGAAATGGTAAGGTAGCTTTCTCATTACCCTCAATACCAGTATGCGCTAATTCCTAAAGAAAGCTTATATGCAATTCATGCAAGAGAGAGAGGACAGAAATAAAGAATCGAATATGTAGAATAATAGGATCTGAAGAATGAATTTTCGGAGAGAAAATACAATCAAGGACGTAACTGGAATCGGATACCAAGGGAAACATCTTTCAGATAGAAATAGCAAATTTAATGACATATAAAATTGTCAACGACTCGACAAGTAAACAGAATGATGGCAATTTAAATGCACTTGAATAATAAAGAACAGAAATGAAAACAAATGCACCCAGCGCGCATGCACATTTTAGATTCATTAGTAAAAATGAGGATATGGTTAGGAGAAACAGATTCTAATAATCAATTAATTGATTAAATTAATTAATTATCGAGTAGGAAGGAGAACTTTATACCGAGAGGGAAAATAAACAGATTTCGAGAATGAATAGAAATGAAAGAAAATAAATGGCATAAGGAGAAAATTTAATTATGTGAACGAAATCATGACAGAATAAAAGTGTTATTGGAGGTAAAACATCAATCTTGCAATAGGTAAGAATATAAATGGATATAATCAATCAAATCCATTGTCCTTCGCAAGGACACATTATATGACTTTGACGAATTTTTTCCATCTACTATCTCCTGCTAGGTGGAATACATCCGGCACGTTGAACCCAGTTAGTGCTTTCATTCGATCCGATCAACGCATCGGGCATCTTCCTCTAGAGCGCTTTTCCAGAATCTTGCCCTAGATAATATTTTTTTCCATTGAGTTCTCCTTTCTTGCTACGTGCCCAAAATATCTTATTGTATTTTTATTTATTTCTGTTAATAACTTTGTCTCTACTTTTAATTCGTCTAACGCCGATGCGTTAGAAGTATGGGCACCCCATGGCATCCTGATCATTTTCCTGTGCATTCCCATTTCGAAGGCATTTATCTGCTTCTCATCTATTCTTTTAATCGTCCAAGTTTCGGATGCATAGGTCGCGATTGGGAAAATCAGTGTTTTGACGACCAATTTTAACTTTGTGTTCCTCGTTATACCTGTGTCTTTCCATAATTTCCCCAGTTTCGTCGCTGTCCTTCTTGCTAATGCAAGGCGCTTACATATTTCCTTTTCGCATGCTCTTTTATTTCTAACCAGTACTCCAAGGTAGTTAACTTCATTTACTACCGTCATATCCCATAATTTCCGTAGTCTCCGGGTGGTTATTTTTGGCCCTGTCTATTATCATCAATTTAGACTTTGCCTGGTTCATTTGTAAACCATACTTTCCGCACACATTTTTCAGTTTATTTAATTAAGTTTTTTAGAATGAAGCTGTATAGCGTAAATTATTAACCTTGTGTCCTCCTATTTTTATTTCTCCTTTCCAGTCCTCTAGGACTTCGTGCGTATTGTACTCAGCGTATACATTGAAAACAATGGGAGTGAAGAGACGTGAATTACTATTGTTAACTCTTATCATGTATACACTACTGTTATATAAGTTACTAATAATCTCTAGTATATGTTGCGGAGTTCCTTTCATTTAGTAAGTGCCATAATTTATACCACATTACCAAGTCAAATGCCTTAGATAAGTCAATAAAGCATACATTCGTTTCCAAGTTGAATTCACACAACTTTTCTATAGATTTAAAATTTGATCTCTAATTCCTCTTCCTGTCATGAATTCTGTCTATTCTTTTGATAAATTGTAAGACTTTCATTTATAATATTAAGTAGAACTTCGCTAGCATTAAGGGCAACCGTGCTATAGTTCTTACAAATTAATGGCGATGCTTTTTTAAATATAGGGGTGAAAGTCGATTTACAGCAATCTGGTGGCCATTGCCTAGTGTTCCATATTTCTTTGTATATGTTGTATATCAAGTTTATTCCAGTATCCTCTAGTTCTTTTAACGTTTCCATAAATATTCCATCATCTCCACCATTTTTTTTTTCTTTCAATTTTTTAATTGTGACTAATATCTACGACTTCAATTTTTCAAATTCATTTTCCATACATTTTTTCGTTTTGCTGTTTCCTTGTTCTTATAAAGTTTTTCGTAGCATATCCTCTGTAAGCTTCGGCTATGTGTTCAGGGTTTCTTACAATAACTCCGTTTTCATCTTCAACTGCTTCAGTTTTCAATTTGAATTCCCTTTCAAATATTTCACCGTGTTAAAAAGTCGTTTAGGTTTGTTTCGCACCATATGATCTTGGAGATCAGCGCATATCCTTTTTATACATTCCTTCTTATCTTTATTGCACACATTTTTTATTTTCCTGTGTTGTAACTCGTTGACTTTAATAATATTCCCTTCGATTCAATTTTATTTTTCAGAGTTCTCCTTTCTTCCATCAGTTGCAACGTTTGAGAACTTATCCAGTGTTTTTTCTCTTTTAATACCGTACTCTTGTTAGTTTTTTCTAACATCTCTTCAGTCCATTTCTTTATCTTGTTCCAGGTTTGTTCCGGGTCGCCTGTTGGTTGCAGTATATTTCCTTTCAAAAGCTGTGATCGGAAGCTTTCACCATTTCCAGGTATCTTCCTAGTCTTTTTATGTACTATTGCCAATGTTGGAAACTTTAGTTTAAATCTTGCCTCTAGCAATTTGTGGTTTGATTCGAAAACAAAGCAACCTCTTCCAATGTTTTTCGTTGACCTAAAACCCTTGCAAAGAATCAAAGTAATTTTCAAAATAAATAAGCTTTTAAATACTGTGGTCAGTTTCAAAGAACCACGCAAAGATTTTGGTCTAAAACAATGTAAGCGGTGCCAACTATTTGGCCATACAGCAAATTACTGTAATCTACCAAATTGATGTTTGAAATGCACAGGTAAACATGAAACAAATAAATGCTCAAAAAAATCTAGAAGATCCTGCTAAATATATTCTGTGTGAAGGTAATCACCTTGCGAGTTTTAGGGAGTGTCCCGTCTGTAAACAACAAAATCAATGGTACAACAAGACTAATAAGAAATCATCGTCATAGTGTGCCACACACAGTTTCTGAGCGTCGGTGACTATCTATTTATACATTCCAGCTGTACAGAATAGGTAATGAACCAGGTAATTATTATATGCAACGCGAGTGTACACACACAAGCCTACATTTGGAACTGATTGTAATCGCTTATCACACTACAAGTGCAGTTTTTCTCGCACAAGATAGATAATCCTAATACCAAAATCATGTATGATAAATCATATAAAATATCAATAATAATAATAACTATAGTAATAGTAATAATAATAATGAATACATCGATAGTGAGGATAACAGTAACGTTTCTGAATTGTTAACATCATTCTTAGCGGAGTTTAAATCTTTAATAAACCCGCTAATTTTTTTGCTCACCAAAGTTATAGATTGATTCCTCCCATAAATGATAGGTAATCTTAATTTTATAACTTAACATTCACTTGTGATTATGCTATGGAGAATGCAAATGGAATGCAGAGGAAAAATGAATTAGAAATATTTCTCAATTAAAATGTTATAGATGTTTTAATTTCTGAAGCCCATCAGACCCATGTAAATAGTATAAAAATATCTGGGTATGTTATATACTCGGTAAATCATTCAGATGGTACTGCACATGATGGTTCCATGATTATGATCAAAAATTCCTACTCGCAATATAAACTCCTCTTCTATAATACATATGATCATCAAATAGTAGCCGCAAATTTACTTACAGGTAAAAGTTCCCTGTCACTGGCAGCCATTTATTGCCACCCTGAGTTTTATATTCCAGAAGTAGAATTTAACACCATTTTTAAGAGTTTAGGAAATCATTTCATCTGTGGAGGAAATTGTAATGCTAAAAATCAAGCTTGGAGTTCAAGAATAAATAAAAATCCAATCGAATAAGGTCATATAATACAAACTAATTCACTTTCTGTACTCTTGCCTATGTTTCCAACATACTGGTAGGAACACTTTAATAGATTACCAGATATACTGGACTTCTTTATTTCCCGAGGACTACAAAAGTATCACAAGTTATGCTACACTAAAATTGATCCCTCATGCGATCACAAACCTGTATTAGCTACTCTAGATATTGGTCTGATTATTACACGGAAGCAGTATAGATTACATAATCGAACAACAGATTGGAATTATTTTGTAACATTTATTGAAGATAATATTAACCCGAACATTAGATTAAAGGGTGGGAATGATCTTGAATTCGCAGTTAATAACCTAACAGATTTTTTTTTTTTTTATTATTAAAAAATAAGTGGTGCACCCCGCAAGGCATACTGCCCGTCTGCGGGTGCCCAACACACTTATCATCGTTTATTCAAGAAAAAATGTGTTACAACAGTTTTTTACTTACACTATTAATTTTCATACTTATAAATAGTGAGAGAATATAAACTAAAAAAAATAATAATAAAAATAAAACAAGACTAAAAAAGATAAAAACAAAGAAAAACTACTTATTTATACAATTTCATAAGCACATGTTCGACAAATATATAAGAATGGTCGATTCCACAGCCAGTTCCCAATTTATCTAATTTAATGTCACTCAATGTTATCAATCAACCGTTGCTTAATTAATAATTTCCAAGTTTCTATTTCTTTTATCATTATATTTTCTGGGATTTGTTCTAGAAGCTTAATTAGAACTATTTCATCAGTATTATCAATCTTACTATTTATGCCTTTCGGTCGAATAAAATATGTATACTAGGGATTACTTCTCTTTATTCTACTTCTTGTCATTGTAGCTGTTGATATACTTGTGGTCTTATATTCAAGTAATCGGTGATAAAAGTAGTACATCCTTGGAGACATTTCATTTTTTTCTCTCCACCAGCTAATATTAAACCTGATCTTTATTAGGTAATATTATCTTTAAGCATTTCTTTTGCTGACTACTAATCTTTTTGATTATCGTCCGTTTTGCTTCACCCCAAATTGATACCCCATACATGATTCTAGACAATACTATAGCGTTATAATATACACGAAAATACCATATATGGTATTGAAAGAGCCAATTTATAAAGTTCCAGTATCATTTGCCTGATTTTATTAGATAAATTTATAACATGCTTGTCCCAGGATAATGTCCTGTCAATGATTAATCCTAAATATTTAACCTCCTCTGTCGTTTCCAATTTTGTGCACCCACAGTTAATACAAACTGTATGTTGTAATTCCACTGAATACAAAATACATCAAATGAACTAAAATAATTTTGTTCCTACAAAAGTTAGGAAATTTACGAAATCAATCTGGGCAGCAGGAAAAAGATGGCAATGAAATCGTTGTCCTATGCTAAAAGTTACCTATAATCAACCCCATTGTAAACTAAAAGAAGAAATAAGGAATTATATAAACAATACCTTTAAACAACACTTGAATTCCTTAAGTACACAGGACAGTTCATTATGGTTAGCAAACCAAAAAAATCCTTCATCAGAAAGAACAGTATATAATATCAGTAGGAGTCAGGGATGCTGGCTAGTGCAGTGGACAGGGTTCCTCAACAGCGGAGGGTGAATGAACTATAAGCGGAGTAAATCAGCCTCTTAGACGGTGTTTATCAATCTTTTTGAACCATAAGCGTGTATTTTTGTAATCAAATGACCTATAAGCGATCAAATCTGCCCTGTAAACGAGCAAAATTGACCGTTTTGAACTATAAGCGTGTGTAAATATTAAACTATCAATATTTTTATCCATATCTACAATTCTGCTCCTTATAGGGAGAATATCAATATTTTTTCCCCATCAACTACTTTCTTTCCCGCATCTACCTATTTACTAGTTTATTATTAACACTAGTACACATATAACCGTTGAAATCTGTATCCAACAATATGGTAGCAATTTTAAAGCAGTGCCACAATGTTCGAAGGAAGAAAGAAGAATGAATGATCATATTAAGCTTTAAAACGGAAGAAGAAGAAAGAGCAAGCTTGCAATACATTAAGCAGATGAAGGGGAGGTCAACTATAAATAAGGGAGGAAATAGCATAATCATGAAATAATAGTACACAGAATTTATATTGGTCCAGATGAGTACACTTTCAGACTCAACAACGTCACAGCTACCATTTGTATAGAAATTTGGATAAGAAGGAACTGATGGCATTTAATAATAATACAGCGGCAGTATCAGAAAAAAAATAATAGCAATAGTAGGAAAAAACTGACGGTGAATGGAAAAAAGTGAAAATGAAAGATGCTTGGTATGGAGAAGGAATAATGAGAGGCAGTAGCTGTAAGTAAACTGATCTTTCAGAGGTCAGAGATGAGCACTGGAAAAAAACATGATTAGCGTCACATGCGACTGTTGTTTAAGCATAGAGAGAGAAAGGTAACCGAGGCGAAGATGACAAAGTGAAGATATGGTAGAGCGAAGAGGGTGTAGGATATCTAAAAACTGGCGTGATGACGGATAACGTTGGATAAATATAATTGACGAAAGTTTATAATGGAAAGATATAAATATATTTAATTTTCAAACTGGAATTTTTTGACTACGCTAGCCGTTCTAAGGAAGAAAATCGCCCGATAATAAGACTTCCAGAAATGGTAAGGTAGCTTTCTCATTACCCTCAATACCAGTATGCGCTAATTCCTAAAGAAAGCTTATATGCAATTCATGCAAGAGAGAGAGGACAGAAATAAAGAATCGAATATGTAGAATAATAGGATCTGAAGAATGAATTTTCAGAGAGAAAATACAATCAAGGATGTAACTGGAATCAGATACCAATGCATAGAATATCTGTTGTTATAGTTGTTGTTTATGTAGTTGTAAAGCTTGAATGAAATTGTTATCGGATTATTTGTGTAAAAGTGACTGTACAGGATGCACAAAATGTCCGTTCTGAAAAAGACAATGTTTATGTGATGAAAATTGTAATGTTGGCATGCACGTCATTTGAAAGATGAAAATGAAGACTTACTGTTTACAATTTAAGTATCATGGTCCACCTCATAAATATGTAGGGGAAAGTTGTATAAAACCGGGTAGGCGGGTCAAACCGGGTACCTCAAAATTTCCATAACTAGAGGCGACATTAACGGATTTTATAGTGAATTATGTAGCTCCTAACGCAATGATAGTCTGTAACAGGTTTACTGCGCGCGTCGTGTGTTTTTGTGTCTTGGAATGATATTTATTAAAAATTAGTGAAATATTATCGATTTTTTTATTGATTTTAAGTACAGTGAATCACATTTAACTTTACACAACATTTAGTGGTGAGTATTTCATTGATTATGCATAGTATAAAGAACATTTCTAAGGTTTATTCAATTGTTTATGTTGAGTCATCGTCGAGTAACACCATTTTGTTTGATTATGGTCTGCTCGGGGTAAAATCGGGTACCAAGATGTGGGGCAGTACCGGGTAGTACCCGGTTTTACCCCTTATTATTTTTTAAAGTTATAATATTAATCAAAATAAAAATTCTATATATTGAGACGGGTTCGGCCGCCATGACGTTATATTTCTCACACTGTCTGAATTAAAACATGATAATGATGATTTTCTAAATTCCACTTTTCCGTTTTTTTGACAATTTCTCAGGCTTCCTCGCAAGAACGCTAAATCGACAAATTCGTGAGAAATTCGGCTATGCACGGCGCCAGACTGGCGATCTAGATCGTGGTGTGCGTTACTGTTAAGAGTGGATAGTTCGATTTGGCGTTGTGTTTGTCGTTGGTGCGGACTGAGTGAGAACGTTTTTTATAAGAACCCGAGAATTCGGAAGCAAGGTACCCGTCGACCTACGTAAATTTAAAAACATTTTGAAAAAATCAGTGGCGTGATGTATTTTTTATAACATTTTTTATTAGGAAAAATGGCCGTCTTCGTTGTCAACCGTCGTAAAATTATTATGTATAAAAATTGCGGCGATCACTCTGCTTCTCAACGCTGTCTTTTCCATACATAAGGTTATCACATAGCAGATGCTTTATACCTGCAATCGAAGATTTCTATTGTTAAATTGATTTAAGTTTTGTTTTTGCAGTTGACAAAATGAGGAATTACAAAAGGAAGACCAACAGGCAATCTTGGTCAGAGGAGAGCATGACGGGAGCCATTAATGAAGTGCTGTCCAATAATATGGGATACAAGAGAGCAGCTTCGGCGTATAATGTACCTCAAAGTACTCTTGAGGATAGAGTCAAAAAGGCTCGATTGCAAAATCTTTCACCTTCAGCAGCTGCAACCAAAAGATTAGGTCGTTACCAGACCGTTTTTTCTGAGGCGCAGGAAAAAGAACTTTTGAATCATATATTACATCTAGAAGAGAGACTTTTTGGTTTTACCATGAAAGATTTTCATGAATTTGCTTACGAGTTAGCTCAACGGAACAACATCCCCAACAATTTTAATCAAGACAAAAAAATGGCTGGTAAAGATTGGATGTATGGATTTATTCAGAGGCACAAGAACATTTCGTTGAGAAATCCGGAAAAAACTTCACTTGCACGAGCAAAAGGATTCAACCACCATGTTGTCTAACAATTTTTTGACGGAATCTATTTTGACTGCATATCAAATACCTGCTACAGATATTTATAACGTTGATGAAACCGGCATTACAACAGTGCCCACAAAACCATCAAAAGTTTTGGCGTTAAGAGGAAAAAAACAAGTAGGAGCATTATCGTCAGCTGAAAGAGGAACTCTTGTGACGGTTGAAACATGCATGAGCGCTGCGGGAAATTTCATGCCACCGATGTTTATCTTTCCCAGAAAACGAGAAAACCCTCTTTTGATGGACGACGCCCCTCCCGGCTCATTTTCCATTTACCATGACAGTGGCTGGATTCAAAAAGAGTCATTTCTTACATGGTTCAAAAAGTTTATTGAGTTTACTAACCCAAAGCCTGATAAACCAGTACTTTTATTACTTGACGGCCATGCTTCACATACCAAAAGCCTCAAACTTGTTAAGCTGGCAAGAGAGGCCAATGTGATTTTACTCTGTTTCCCCGCGCATTGTAGACATGAGATGCAGCCGCTGGATGTGTCGTTGATGGCACCTCTGTCGACATATTATGAACAAGAAGTTCGTAAGTGGCTAATCAACCATCCCGGACGATCTGTCACGATATTCCAAATTGCGAAATTATTTGGAACGGCATTTCAACGAGCAGCGGTAATGCAAACGGCTATTCGAGGTTTCGAGAAAACAGGAATTTGCCCTTTCAATCGATATATATTCCCAGATCACAAATATGCTCCTTCAGAAACCACTGAGAGACGACTTCAGGATGTAGATGTACAAAGGGATGCCACCCCATCACCATCATTTCTGTTAGACTTAGAATTTCAAGGACCATCCCCCATGTCACATATTGGGATCCACCCAGGATTGTCAGTAGAAGTTGCAGCTCAACAGTCTACAGCCACAGGCGATGGAATCCTACCAAACTCCTCAAGAGACGATGTAGTCCAACAATCTACACCTACAGATGATGGACTCCAGCTAAGCTCTACGAAAGAGGATGTAATACAACAATTTGCACCCACAGATGAAGGAATCCAAATAAGCTCGTCGAGAAAAACTGTCCAACGATCTGCAACCACAGCCGAGGAACTCCGATTACCCCCATCTACCGAAAATAGAGCCCAACCATCCATATTTGTAATTGATGGAGCTGTACCTTCTACTTCATTTGCCGTTTCTCCGAAAGAAATAAAGCCCGTTCCAAAAGAACTGTTTAGAGAAAAAGAAACAAAAAGTATGAACAGAAGAGGAAAGACTGCGATATTGACTTCCTCGCCTTACAAACTAAAATTAGAGATGGCCCAGACTTCAAACAATCAAGGCAAAAAGAAACTTTCCTTGTCTCCAAATAAGAGAGCTCCAAGAAAACGTAAGGGAAATGAAGTTTCCCAAACTAAATCAAAGCAGAAAAGGCAGAAAAAGTCTAAAAATCAGCGGGTCGCAGATTCGGTCACTGATTCTTCGTCAGAAGAAGATCACGAGCACGATGAAGCTTGCATTTTTTGTAACGAGCTATATTCTCGCTCCAAAAACGAAGGCTGGATAAGGTGTGTCAACTGCTTATGTTGGGCACACGAGGCTTGCAGTAATGCTAATGATAAAGATGATACTTTTGTGTGTGATTTTTTTCAATAATTGATTCGGTTTTTATATATTTTTTGTTGTTTTATTTATGTTTGGAATAAATGGGGTAAAAGCGGGTATCACTAAAAAGCATACTCGGTTGTGCCCCACTAGGTGGGGCAAAACCGGGCAAATGTATTTTTTTTGGAAAACGCTCTCTCTGCACATCTAATAGAGTTTGCCTAAGTAAGTGATTCTATTTCAGTTTAGGTACAAATATATTAACCCACAAAGTAATTTCTATCGAATTCTATATAGTAGGAGCTTTTCTAGACACGATAATAGCTTAGGGTCCCGATTTTGCCCCACTTTCCCCTAAATGGGAAAATTAAATATAACTACAAATATGAAGATTGGCTCACATAATTATTTTTTTAGGTTAAATATCGTACATAAATGGATTTTTTTACAGTCCAACAGGTAACCTGTACAGTTACACTCACATTTACTCATTAATTTTGTACATTTATAATTGTGAATTATGTCACAGAATGTGAACCATCGTTGTTTGAACCGATGTTTTATTATGCCAGGAACACAAGTGGATGGTCTAGCATGTACTAAATGTACTAGTTTCAGATATTGTTGTTGTTAATGTAAAACTTTTATAAAAAATAAAAATAATTGCTCATACGACCTCAACTGTAAAGTGTGTTGGTGCAAAGAATATATTTTATAAAATGGTTGTGATTGTCCATAATTACAAAAAAAAAAAGAAGATATATTGCTGTGTTAGACGATGTTTATTTATAAACAAAGATGAGATTCTAGCTTTTATAATTTGTAAAAAATGCAGCAAACCTGGCACTAACTGTTTTTGTAAATACAAAAGCCGAAAAAATAATTATAACTGTGAATACAATAAATATTGCCAATTTTTGTCCCTATATAATACCGAAAAGTGATGTTATTTGTTATTATTTTTAGTATAAAAGGAGTGTGTAAATAAAAATGTTTTTAGCCTAGCAGATTCACCTTTAGAGTATAAATATAAATTTTCACATTAATAAATTTGTAAAAATTCAACAAGACACAAAATGGATACAGAGCAGCAACAGGAGGAGCAGCAGCAGTCTACTACTAATACCAATATCACAGCAGCTCAATGCAGTGTCTAACAATGTTGTATTCATCGAAATTTGAAGACATAGTTGCTATTTTTTAAATTTTTTTGCAAAAAAAAATAAATTTTTGTATTAGTTTCAAAAATAAATAATCAAATACTAAATTTATAATTTTTTATTTGTATCCTGTAGCTAGAAGAAACGATAATAGATGGTCGAAGCGTGTCTTGCAATGGTGGCCAATAGACTAAAAAAGAAACCAAGGAAGACCAATGACGTGTTGGCAGGATGATAAGTAAAGGTAGCTGGAAAGAACTGGATGAGGAATGCACAGAACAGAAGTGGATGGAAGGTGTTTGGGAAAGCCTTCATCCAGGAGTGGATTGACAAAGACATATCATGATCGTGAACCAAGGCCATTGTCACGGGGTGGGTTTTGGGGGTTAAACACCCCCCATGAGAACTGAAATAGCTTAGGTACTTTATTAATATTTTATGCAAAATTTTTTGTTACGAGTGTAATCAATAACATATGTAATTTTTATTAATGTTTATACGGGGTAATTCATTTATTTAAATTATTAATACATATAAATCAAGATGATGGAAATTATTAATAGCATGAATATTAGTGAAAAATGTATTTTTATTTATGAAATAAATATGCGAAGAAAATTTTCAACCCCTCCCCCTTTCCAAAATTCCGGGCACGGGCCTGTCGTGAACCTAAAATGGACAATAGTAGGTAATTTCAGTAAATAATATAACATTTTTTTGATTAAAAATTGCTAAAAATAGGTAATTTTGAGTAAATTGTTACGTTTCGCTTAAAAATGGCTAAAAACAGGTAACTTACTAGTATGAAGGGCAATTAATCACCCTAAATAAGAATGGTTGAAAATAAATTTGAGATTTATAAAAAATGGATTCATTACCTTATTTGAACAATTAGAAAAGTTAATAGTAATGTTAGGACAAAAGGTCAATCAAGCATGATGTTTCATGTACTCAGGATTATTCCATATGCTAAATCAAAGACAACAATAATTTTTACATTTACATAATGTTAAATGGAGAATAAAGATATTTTCAATTTCAAATTTATAATATCGTATATATTTTTCATCCAGAATTTCCATGAATGTATATTTTTATGAGTTTAAATATCGTTGTGGCTTTATTGCCCTTTTTCAAAATTTTTTAAAACCAATTTATGCTTAGTAAATGATTTCACAACCTTCAAAAATTTCATTAAATAAAAAAAAAGATCATAGCCGATATGTAATATGATGAGTTTGATTTTTTCAAACAACAAAGTTAAAAAACAATATATACGAGTATATACAGACAAACAAATGCGATCGCAACACATAATCAAAACCGTCTATAACAAAAGAAACTTCAAAAAACATATCACCAAATAAACTTGCTAAATACGAATAAAAAAGGATAAAATAACGAATGTGTATTAAACCGAATTCAGTTCATTTTCGAATGTCAAAGAATTATTAGGTCATAACATTTTAAATATGGCTAACTACATATTAAGGGGTAACAGAAATAGAATATTAAGTATTGATAAATAAAAAGATAGATAAAGATGTAGTAGTTTAGTAAATATTACACGATTATGTATATGTATAAGTTAAGTTAAGATGGTTAAGTGTTCATAGGATAATTCGCCAACAAGCGTTTTTGCTTGACAAAAGATTTTCATGTAAAAAATAACAAATAGGAGAGAAGTGGGATGAATCGGACACTTTTTAGTTTTGAGCGATTTTCTCTGCAATACTAAATCGTATCAACTTTCTTTTTGCACCATTGGGTAGTGTAAACAATGCGCTACATTTTGGCTGCAAAACTTTTATCTTTCGGACAAGCACAACTTGATGAACTTAATTTTAAACTTTATCCATTTTTGGGGGATACTTCGGTCAGGCATAAGGAATACTTCGGACATATGTTTTTTTTTCATTTAAAATGTATTTTTCTTCAACAATCTGCAATAAATGCTTATACAAATCCTATAAGATGAAAAGTCAACATGTTCTACAAAAAAAAATAAAAATTGAAAAATCATGTTTTATTTGCATTTTGAACAAAAAAACGATGAAAAATTATAAATGAGTCGCATGAATTTTAAACATAAACATAACTCTCACGTATTTTTTGGGGGACACTGATTTTTTTACAATTTGATCGTAAGAAAATGCATACTTGTCACGAATATTGGGATACTGAAAGATGTATCCAGTGTGTTTTTTAGTGAACGCTGAACGAAAAAAGTTCCCAATAAATTTGCTTTTTTTAACCCAAAGAATTTGGGCAATGTAATGGCGAAATTTCTTCTGTTGTTTCATTTGAAAGTTCACCACAACCCAGTCACGAATTTGAACGTCGCTAAAATCTTTAGTGAGAGCTTGGTTTTTGATATATCTGAATTCTTTTTAGGTTGGGATTGAAAATTGAGGGTTTTCTTTGCTTTTGGTTTATTTTTTGGTTTCGAATCAATTTCGGTTTGTGCACGTTCTGCAACCTTTTGAGCGCGTTTCGCAGCTTCCTCCATCTCTCGAGTTGAAGTTAACTCTACACTTTTTCCTGGTTTCCGGCGAATTTTTCTTGTTCCTGTTGTGACATCTCGGAGATGTCGTTTCGTTTTCAAGAAGGACTGGTGAGAAGATGTATTTGAAGATCCGCCCGAGCTTGAATTTAAAGCTCCTGTTTTGGCCTCATTCTCTGGAGATGGAATCGCCGGAGACTCTGGTACTGTGACTTCTTCCACCATATCAGTCGCATTTTTGTTCTCGTTGTCCAGTTTTTTATTTGTTTCAAAAGACATAATCGCTTTACGGGCCATAAACCAGTACATTTGAATGAATTTTCGATTTTTACTGGAACAAAAACAACTTCGAACGGTGATTTTGAGATTTTTGGAATAACATCAAGAGTAATTACAGCTGCTTTGTTGGCGGTTGCCAAGTAATCTTTTTCGGCATAAGACATTGCTTTCTTGAATGGTCCGTACAATCCTATATCTAACGGTTGGATCTTATGAGTTAGATGTGGCTGAAAAGTAAAAAGAACAATATTGTGTTCTCGTGCAAAACGAATAGCCTCGTATGACGTATGGGGACAATGGTTATCCATAAGTAACATCGTTCGATTATTTGGCCCCAATTGGAATACCTTTGAAAGTGTTTCAAAACGTCCAAAAACGATTCTTTAGTCATCCAACCGGATGGAGCAGACAAAACAAGGCTTCCTGTTGGTGCTCCAATCATGACATTATCGAGATTTTGTGTGTATCTTTAAATGCACATCACGAACTGTAGGGTTAATCAGTCTATCCGATTCATCCCCACGGCTCATTTTTTCAAAAATTTGGTCTATTTCAGAAACCCTTTGAAAAAACGGCTCCAAATTGTGACAGGTTGTTCATAATACTTCAGTAAAAAGAACTTATCTGATATGTCTTCAAAATTTTCACACAATGTGCGAAATTTTTTCAAAAAACTGAAATCAAAATAAGTTTTTTTGACATTATCTCGGTTATACGAAAACGGATATCGCAGTCGATGAAATGCTTGATAGATATCATCAATAGCTTGCCTTCGTACTGAATTTTAACCTTCCAATGCCTCATACAGCTGAGAAAAAACAAGTGTCCGATTCATCCCACTTCTCCCTTACATATTTTTCAAAAAAAAAAGATTTTTTTTTTTTTTGCTTTAATCGATAATTTAGAATTTTAAAAATGTTATACTGAGCCCCCGAAAACTTATTTCACCTGTAAGTATTCGAAATTAGCGCCAAACACTGACGCTTCCGGAACGCTCTTAAGCATGCCCACAATTTACCGAGTAGCAACATGTAACTTTACTGTACCTTTCAGACCGCGAGCGAATGGTATTCTGATGGTATAATTGTTTTACGTGATTTTATTCAGTCGCTATTATTTAAGCAACTTTTTTTTTTTTTTTTTTTTTTATGTTAAATTTTTATCTGATTTTATTATGTTATTATTTATTTACAACCTATAGTTTAAGATTACTATTGTTATTTTTGAAGAGGAGGCCGTATTTGTTTAACCCTCTCTCGTATTATTCCTCGAATAATAACTACGTGAATTCTGTAACTTGTCTTTGATTCAATGGGAGAGGAGACAAAATTTAATACATAGTTCGTTTTGTTTATAGTTATTCTTGATTTGTGCCAACAATGCTAATAGTGGTCACTTCTGACTGGTGTAGTATAATAAAAAAAAATCCACACTATATATATTCTTGATGATTTTTTTCGTTTTTTGCCGCCCAGGGTTATCGATTATCTTAAAAAGTTGTAGATTATGATAAAGAGAATTTTAATTGTGATTTATGTTCCAATTTTGAGGTTTGCAAGTCAAACGGTTCCTGAACTATTGTATGTTTTAATTTGATAGTACCTGGGCGACCGAGCTTCGCTGTTTTTTTTTTTTTTTATAAAATCGTGTTTTTTCGGAAAATATACTTAGATACGAATCACATACTTCTTAACTTTATTTTAATTTTATACATATTCACAAAACATAAAATATTTTAAAACTAATTTTTAAAGCCTCTTTCCATACAACTTTGCTTTTCAATACTGAACACAACAAAAATGTAGAGGTCCTTCGAATTCACTTTCCGGATGGTTGGAAAATGATTTTAATGACTGCACACGTTGATTTTTATGAGTATATTTCTGTGCTTTTTACAGGCATTTAGCAGTCGAAGTGATAGACGTCTTTTTATATATGTCTTTTTTACGACATTTTTAAATTTTTTTTCTTGCTAAGATAAATAATACTTCGCAATATTTTTACGGCTGAAATATAAAATTGACACTCACTGCACAAATGTGGATATATTCATACAATATTACCAAAAGTTGCGAAAATACCAAACACACTTTGAAAACGAATACACATGAATAATGTGCGAGTAATGGACGGGCGGAAGAAGTACATTTACCGAAATGAAAATACGAATAGGTATGAATAACTCGGAACACGAAAAACAAACACAAAATGGTCGATGCACTTATTGTAATGTTCACAGTCGATCTTTCGATTTCTTACCGGTCGCTAATTTTTCCGATTAAGGACCTTTTAGTTGTTATAAATGACTCATTGTTAGGACAATCTCTTTGTGCTGCTCAAACTTCTTTCATGACCTGATTGCCGAGACGTGTGAATATTTCATTTTTCTTATAGTTCTTACAATACTTGTGAAGTCGGATCGTTTATTATTTTCTTTTCTTTTTCTCGATTTAGGGTGTACTGTGTATAAGAGAAATGCAGACCGGTTTGCGCCGTACTCGCTAAACAATCATTCACCTAAATTGTCCTCCTACATCTTTTTATTATATATTTAGTTTAGTGTTGCGACCATTTAACGACGGGAAATGTGGTCCGCTACAATTCACAAATATTAGATGAAAGCGTATATGGAGGGAAAAAAATGAAAAATAAATAAAAATTAAGAAAAAAAAACGTTACTTGAAAATTGCGTTTTTACACGAAATACAACTCTTAAAAGCAAAACCTTATCTAAATACAAAATTTCATCTAAATCATATTCACAAAACTTAAAATATTTTTTAACTAATTTATGAACACATTTATGAATTTAAACCCTTTTTCCATACAACTTTGCTTTTCAATACTGGACGCAACAAAAATGTAGAGGTCCTTCGAATTCGCTTTCCAAATGGTTGGAAAATGTTTTCAATGACTGCACACGTTGATTTTTATGAATATATTTCTATATGTTTTTTATTAGAACATTTATATATACTTTAGGTATATAGGGTCATCGCCAGCTTTATCTATCGGTTTCGGTTTATTCGTTATAAAAATAAATAAAAAGCGTCTTGTAATTTTACCTGTGATCAGCTGTTTTCCAAACAATCGGAAAAAATTTCCGACTAAATCAATGTGAAATATAATAATAAGGGTACACTACACATAAGGGGGTTTTTAAAATGTGCACAACATATTCTCAGTAATTCTCTTTCACAAACTAACATATAAATATGCAAAACATTTAATATCTGCATATAAACAGGCAAAGTCCTCCTTTGTTTATTAACCGATTTTCTTTTTCTTTTTTTGTTTAGTAGCTATTAAAAAGCAGCTTTTTTTTCTTATTTAAATATAAAATTAATGCAAAAAAAAAAAAAAAATGAACGTTACGATATTTTCGATTCGTTTATGTTTTATTTTTGTTTTTTACTGCATGCGTAGCGCATGATTTCCGAACCGCCATTATGTGATCGCCCGCTGATCGGCTGAGAACCAAGACCGATGCTCTTTTTTTTGCCTATTCGTTCTGCGCCGTTTCTAGGTATCTGGAATTAGCCGCTCGCCTGTTTTGCCGATCATATGTTTTATTGTTTTGCCCTACCAGTATTGACGCCACCGGCCCGTACATAAAGACACTACCGGAGCTGGTAATCGACGACGTTTGAAAATCAAAAAATAATACTAAAGGCAGAACAAATTATCTATTAGATCGCCGTCGGAAAATCGTCCCACCAACCCTGATTCGTATAATATTGAATACATTAAAATTCATTTAAAACTCGCGAAACCGAATTTTGCATTGGATTAGACTTCGACAGATCGATTTATTGGCCCAAAATACCCCTAGTGTGCAAATTTCATCCAAATCGTTAGAATATATATATACAATTATTGCTCGCTTAAAGATATTAAAATAGATTTTTGTTGTTCCTGAAAAACATCTTATTAGGATTCCGTACGCTACATGTGTACGAAATCCTAAAAATAGACCGATAAACGGTTCAAATATTAGCGGAAATTACATTTCTGCAACTATATTTGCACTTCAGCAAAGGTAAGAAAATACCGAGAGCCATAGCTTGCCATCAAACCATATCTAAGGAAGAAACTTTTAATATTTCTCGAGATACATATGTGCAATTCAGTTAATCAGTGATTACATACCTCTGGCAATTATTAAATGTGTGAAAAAAAAATTGTTTCTTTTAAGTTTACATACATAGTGATTAGGAAACAGTCTATGGTTAAGGTAATTTAGATATCGAAGAAATAAATGGGCGAATCAAGGATAAACATCGATTACCGCTTCCGCCTAATATCAAAAATAAATTAGAGGTAATCGCAGCTACCGATTATGGAGAAAATAATAAAAGAAAACTGAACAATGGTAACTTAAACTGGAACAGTAAGGGGTTAAAAATTGGACAAACATATCTCAGCCATCTCAGATATGTGGATGACATAGTGATTCTTAGAGAAGATATATGTAGATGAACTAAAAGAAACGGTACAAGAACTTAATATAAGAAGCAAGAAAATAGGTCTGAAAATCAACACAGCGAAAACTGTCTTACTACTGAATGAGTTCTCACAAAATAGCAATATTACGATAGACCAGATGACAATGCAGGAAGTGGCATCATTTAATTATTTAGGACAGATTATAAAATGTGACAACAGATTACAAGAGGAAATAACAAGAAGAATACAATTGGCTATGCTAGGGCATGTGGTAAATTAAAGAACATCTTACAAAATAAAAAGATTCCTATAAGTCTTAAAAGGAAAACATTTAATCAATGTGTACTGCCAGTGATGACTTATGGATGCGAAACATGGAACACTACAGCGGTAACAGAAGAAAGACTAAGAGTGGCATAGAAGAGAATTGAAAGAAGAATGATTGGCATAACTCTGAAGGATAAAAAAGAAAATAAATGGAACAGGGAAACTACAGGAATAAAAGATGTAGTACAAACGATAAACGAATCAATATGGAGATGGACTGGTCGTTTCGCAGGACATCCAGAACTTCTTGCGAATGATAATGTGGGTGCCAAACGGAACACGTAAAAGAGGCAGACCGTTAACACGTTGGGTGGACGATATAAATAAATTTTAAAAGGACTAGACGAGCAAAGCGACAGACAAGAAAAAATAGAAAGAACTTCGAGAGAGCTACATCCAACGGTGGATTGAAAATAGTTGAAGATGATGATGATTAATTATTAAATATTTATTATTTAAAGAGAAAAATTAATGTAGCGTAAAGTGAAACTTATTTATACTTATCTAATGTCCGGTAAATTCATTGTTCTGTATGAATTTCGGTAAACCTGATGAAGTTGCGTAATTAAATATCAGGAATTTTCTATACTAGAAATATGGATTAGTTCTAATATCATTTAACGTAAATGTAAACCATATTACGTTTTTAATATTTGTATATGGCAAACTAATGATGAGGTTTTCAAAAGAATGTATTGATGTGCACAGCGTCTATACTTGATGCGTTTAGTTAACGGAATTTATTATTATATTGCACGTGACTGCATTAAAGTGTTCAAGGTTCGCTGACTGTAATAATACGATGTGAACCGGGGAAAGGATTAAAGTCAGTTACTATTAGATAGGCGTCAGTTGTTGATCTTTTTGCCGGTTTTTAGTCTTCCTTTCGTAGGATAGTTGTACGTCTTCTGTCAACTACACACGAGTTAATGTTCGATTAAAATTCGTAATTCGATACATAAGATATATCGCCGAATTATTACCAACGAATTACGTGTCTTTACGCGATTAATATATATTTATTTTCTTTTATTTATTTATATTTTTATTGTTACAGCATCGTGTATAACCGGTAACATCGAAGAATACATTATGCGCGTGGTCGTACGAATTGTTAACTAAAAGAAGAAATTTTCTCCCAAAGATTCCTTAAAGCATGTGATACTTTTACAAATTTTTTCGGATACCATAAATTCCAGTATATATATATAGCGGTAAAGCGCAGGACTAATGAGCCTGTTTATAGTTTTATGCTGAATATCGCTTTACTATACCTAGTAGGAAACGTAACAGCGACTACTAAACACAACAACTGTCGTAATCGAACAGCAGAGACCTTAGAAGAATTTAACAATTTGCCCCGAACAGTAACCTTTTCGTTGGAAGCAGAGATCACAACGACTGAGGCGAACAGAGACTTTAAAAAATCGTAATATATATATATATATATATGTATACATACAATATATATTATATGAACATTTCCAGTATGAAAACAAAATACACATTTTAGAATGAAGAATTTTACAAGTTTCTTAAAAAGGAACGTTATAATTTAACATTTTATCAGAAACTAGAATAAAAAAATAACAACAGAGAAATCTAAAATAATTTTTTCTTTTCTTTTCTTTTTTTTTCTTCGAGAAAATACTTATTTACAGTTGCTTCAACCGATGTACTTGCATAGTGATGACAAGTACGTAAAATGTTGCAAATTGGTTGTTGAAGGAAACAGTCGAGAGACCGTAATTCGACTCAGATGATTGATAATTTAAACTAACTTTTTGGCTTCAAAGAAACTCTTCAGATGTCTCATCTGCCATACGGCCATTATAATTAGGATAAATACTTGAGCCAACGACCACCAAAATACTCGCTGATTTGTACTTTCACTAGTTGCTCTGAATCTTTCTTCCCGGTACTGAAATGTAAATAAAAACAAACAAAAAAAAAAAAAACTTCATAAAAAATAATAATTCTAATAGTTTTAATATAAAGGCATTTATAGGAGAATTCCGAATATTCTTGCATTAAGCTCTTATAACGAATTTCTGAAACAATTGTAAAACAGAAAAATTACTATAAAGTCGTTTGATTATTTCTCAAGCATACCGTTTACGAACTGTTTAATAAAGATCGTCAACTTTCCACCGCTTGACTGTCGTTCGAAATAATAATTTAAAAATTAACTTTTCCAATTACCAGAAGCTTTAAATCAACCTTTTCTTCATCATTAAAGGATACTCTTGATCAATAGCACCGTTAATCTTTTCTTCTTCTTCTTCTTCTTCTTATTTTGATGCATGCGTCAATTGTGGGCATTAACCCGGCGCAAGAGAAATTCTTGGAAGTTTCAATGCGCGACAGCGGGATTCAAACCCGGTTCTACCCGAACTAAACACCGCTGTCTAACCAACTACGCCATGGTAGCTGGCTTGGCACCGTTACATCATTAATCTTTTTCTTTTCTTTTTAAATTTATCAGTTTTTAACAAAAACTCCATTCTTATGCGTCTTTTATTTTTCATTTTATCTTATGTTTACTAGCCTCAGTACTTTCCTACTCTCATAAAAAGTTATACAAAAAAAAAAAGAAAAAAGAAATCATATTGAAAAATATTAAAAAACATCGATTTTTATGATATAATTTTATTATTTATGTTCGGCATACATAATATTGCGCATTGATTATTTTGTGAAACATATATCTATAGTGCCGACAGTATTGCAGTTGACTTTAAGTTAATTTTTACACTGCAGTTTTCAAGGGAGAATTCTAGGACACACTTTTAAACTTTTTTAAACTTGATGTAGCTCAGTCTATACTGATGAGATAGTTGTCTCTTTTGTTTATCCTAAGGTGTTGATACCAACGAAGGACACGTCATATAGTTAATTTTTAGAAAAACTCAAACAATTATATCGCCGCACACCACACAAATAAGACAGAAATTATATTATTTCAAAAAAACAAACAAATAAAAAAAAACAAACATAATAGCAGTTTGTAAACAAGATTAGATAAAATCGCATTTCAAAATATATTGGGTTAAATATTTAGGAATAATATTAGGCAGAAGCTTAATGCCAATTAAATTATACCCGAAAATATGGAATTTTTTCCCTCTTTAATTTCCAATAAAAAAAAAAAAATGCGCAGTTTTCATTAATCGCAAGTTTAGAAAAAATCTGTTTATTAGGCCTACTTTATTACACACCAGACCGATTTCGATCTTAATAAGATTACAGCTAATTTAGAAAAAGTGCCATTGGATGAAGGTTAGCACTCCGCTCTTAAGAGTTATATTAAATGTAACAATAAACTAATAAAACCAATCTCCATTAATGACACTGATAAAAGTGCAAATTTTTGATTAAAAACATATTTTGTCAAAACTTTCATACTGACAGTTATGATAAAATAGTCGTATACAGCTTCTTGCATTTCTCTAATTATTTGCCCAGCATATGCTCAAACTAATTTTAATCAGCCAACGTTTCAGAAATCATTTCCGACACATATTTTAATAAATTCGTTGAACCAATTTTTCCTTAAAATTACTTTTCCTTCGATCATATCTCGAATAATTAAATTTCTGTTTAAATCTGATTTATTTCAAATTGTAAAATTAAAAATAGCAGGATTAATACAATAGTCATAGATCGATGCGTTTTATTCGAAACTACTTTGTAGAAACGTCAGAAGGGTTATTTATTATAGGTCTTGAATTTCGATTAATAATGAGACATTATTATTCGTTTAATTTCTTTACGCCATGTCAAACTTTTGAATGCGTATTAAATATTTCTTAAAAAACTATTTATGTACAGCTTTAACTTCAACAGAGGCAAGTAAATAAAAAAGGAAGAAATATTACCTTTTGATAATTCTGCTCCTTAGATATTTGATCGGCTTGATCTAATAACTGACGCAGACGAATTTGAAGTTCTGACAATTTTTCTTTCTGTGCAACTTGAGCGTAATCTATAGCGTGCTCTCCAACTTGTATGTCGAAATGAATGCGCTACAAGACATCGTAAATAAAAATAGTCGTTAAAATCGATCACGTATGAAAATGAAATTCGTTCGACAGAATAGGTGGAAAATTTCACTCACCAGCTGAGTTCCGCCGATCCATTTCGTACTATTTGAATACAAGCAGAGCACGTGTTCACCCGGCGAATGGGATGTAAATGAAATTCTTCCATCAGCGCTATATACCTATAAATAACAAATAACGATTTTCATCATTAGCGAAAGAGAAATTAAAAAACGTTAACGACGCCGCTTATTGCGTATGAAAATTCGATGTATGAATTTTTCACATAATAAAGGTTAAAAATATCTCATTAAAGATTCGATTAATCTACTTCGTAAAACTGAAGAATTTAATAACGTTAACATTTTATTATATAGAACATATTAATATACGCAATATAACTATTTATTTTTAGGAGCCTATATAAATTATTAACGAATGAAGCGACTATCTTCTTCTTCTTCTTTTTGATTTTTACGAAACAAAATTTCATAGAAAAGTACATTTAATAACTGTTTTGAAAAAAAAAAAAACGA
Organism: Icerya purchasi; assembly: GCA_039619475.1. Classification (NCBI taxonomy): domain Eukaryota; kingdom Metazoa; phylum Arthropoda; class Insecta; order Hemiptera; family Monophlebidae; genus Icerya; species Icerya purchasi. The sequence continues at coordinate 170,795,162 of CM077116.1, read as the reverse complement.
GTGTATTTGAAAAAATTTATCGAGGAATACTTACGGGGTAAAAAATCGGAAATTCCTTTATGAGAATGGTATTAACAAAACCCTATGGCGGCGATTTGAATGTTCAAAACGCTTAATAACTTGAAAACCAATGAGTTTTAAATTATAATGTCCTTTTTTCAACGCAAATGCAGTGAGCACTGATTTTCCTTTCGGTTTCGTTAACTGAGATACGCTATATGTTATCCACACCTTACACTCACACACATACGTATATATATTAAATAACTTGTTATGCAGGATATTTGTATTCATGGTGGTCACTGAAATACGATTTTTAAATCCCCGGTAGAAATTCTCTCGATTTCCTGATAATTGTACAAAAAGAAGAATGGAATTTTTTTGTTACTATCGGTAATATCAGACTGCTACAGCGTATTTTGTATGAATAAAACAGAACTTCGTAATTTTTATTTAAAGTAAACTAAATCAAAAAATGTAGTCATTTTTCGCTTTTCTTATTAAAAATATCGTTTTTGGCTGTTTCTAATTTTTTTTTCCCGGTTTCCCGGTTCGGTGGCCATCCTGTGTACTTTTTTAACCGACTTCAAAAAAGAAGGAGGTATTCAATTCGACTGTTTTTTTTTTATTTTTTTTTTTTTTTTTTTATGTGTGTTACCACAGAACTTTCTTCTAGATGAACCGATTTTGACGATTCTTCTTTTATTTGAAAGGTGGTGTTTGTCATGTAATCCCATTTAAATTTGATCAAGGTCCGACCGGTAGTTTTTGAGTTATCCTTAATAATGCGGGAGATTGAAGCTTTTTGGATGCTTTTCATTCATGATTGTTTTCACCGTCGGATTAGATTTTTGACTTAAAATACTATAAATTTGCCAAATTACCATGGAAATGTAGCTTTTGGTGTTTTTACCATGGAAATAAATGCTTTAATTTAATTGAATAAAAATGCACTAAAAAGTAAAAAACAAAACGCTTTTTTACAAAAAATAAATACCGACTTCAAGGTTTATTATAAAAATTTAAAAATGCACAAAAAAGTAAAAAATAATTACTCCGGATAAAATATATATATATCAGAGTGATATAACTTAAGGTGATATCATAATTCTTATACAACATTAACTTTTTGGAGTTGGAATTAAATTCATGTTAGGAACAATTTAATCAACATTTAATGCAGTTTTTAATTATTCTTTTAATATGAATTTGATGCCAACTCCAAAAAATTAATGTTGTATAAGAATTACGATATCACCTTAAGTTATATCACTCTGATATATATATTTTATCGGGAGTAATTATTTTTTACTTTTTAGTGCATTTTTAAATTTTTATAATAAACCTTGAAGTCGGTATTTATTTTTTGTAAAAAAGCATTTTTCAAAAAAAATTATTATACGTTAAACTCATAAACAATTTCTATTCATCCGCTTATTATATATATAATAAAAAAAACATTTGTCTTAATGTATCTAAGCGCTCGAATTTTGAAATAATTGAATAAAAAACTTTTTAAAACGAATAAGTATAAATTATTACACAATGTGGCTGTCGAAAGAAAAATAGTTTAGTACTCATTTTAAAAAATAAAAACGTCTATTGCACATTTTTATTATAATGTTAAAAAAAGAATTGACAAACAATTTACAAATACTTTTTCGTATTTTATTGTAAAAATATTATTCCGGAAACATCTGAAAACTTATATCTTTTTCTCTGGAGAATTTAGGTTTTGAATTTTCTAATGCACTCTTCTATTCGTGGTAATTATTCACTACTATTATTACGTCTTTTATACTGATGGTATATTTGATATTTCTGAGAAAACTTCATATCTAATCTGAAATTTAACTTTAAAATCATTACTAATTGGCGCTGATCAATTCGTAGAAATCTTTTTTTTTTCTTCTTCTAAATAATCTAATTAAGTTAATTAACTTTTTTAATAAGTGGTTTGTAATTTTTATTGATACCTTCCTTTTCCCCATAAAAAACTGTAATACAAGTAAACGAACATTAACCATTATAAGAAGCGCATATAAACTATGTAGTAATGTAAATAATCACATTCTAAGATACTCGATTACTTGCGTTCATTTCCAAAAAAAAAAAGTACTCGCATTCGCATAAATCCTATAGCAATATGCAATCACACATAGATACAAATTCATTCTGATTCTGTTGATTGAAAGTAACATTGTTTCGCACTAACGGAATGAATAATAATTTTGAATCGCTTTTAAAAATTGATTATTTGCTAATTTGTATTTGAAACATGCACAGGATAATTATTTTTTTGGCAATTAATTGCAATTTTCCATCGTGAATTGTCAGTTATTTAAAAATTAAAAAAAAAAAAAAAATATTTAAGTGTTAATTACACCGTCTGCATTTTGAATTAAATCCTAATCGCATTATGTAATAATCGCATCAATGAGGTTTTTGTAATACATTATGCGAGGATTTTAATTCGCATTATTATACACCGTTAATGTAAACGAACTTCCGTGTGATTGAGAATGATTATGGAAAATTAAATGAAAGTAACAATATTTCACTTTTTCGATAATGAAATTATTTGAATTTCACAAATTATACGAAGTAATTGTATAAAAAACTACATGAATTATATACATTATATGAAAGGATAAACATGTGAACTGCAACAATAGAGTAAACGTTATCAAACAATAATGAACGAAATTTACCCTAGATAAAATGAGATTATCATCCGGATCCTTCACTTCTACGTGCATTCCTATACCTGGCCGGGAGGGTATGAATCCGTTACTTCTCGGATCATAAAGTTCTACCCTATAATGAGCTGAAAAAACCAAAACATTAACGATTTTGGATTACAACTAAACTCTAGTTACGCTAACGTATTTGTGTATTGTAATTTGTTTCTTTAATCCTTATTCAGAAACATACATATATTTAGTATAGATATAAGCTTTTATATATTAGTTTTATAAAAGCATACCTAATACCGTAGTCTCGTCAGGAATTTCTTCTATGAAGCATTTTCTTTCTGTTTCCCCCATATGAAAATACAGACCGGTACATAATCGGCAGTAATATAGTATTACTAAGAAAGAAAACTTATTCAAATACATATTAAATAATTTATATTACCATGTAAACCGGATTAGTAACTAACTTACGTTATTTTTTATATATGATAAGGTAATAACGTAAAGTTATTAACACGGAGGAAATAATGTTCCAAATCGACATTTATCGCTGATTGTACCGAGATTTTGTATTGTAAAAATATTTATATAAATGATCTAAAAAAAAAAAAAAAATACGATAGTATAATGATATAGAAAATACTAAAATAAATTATATCTATCATTTTAAAAAGAATTTCATAAACCCGTTTTTTTTATTCTTTAGCTTTAAAAGATATATTTTGTTTCTATATATCGATTTATTGAACATTTTTGAAGATTTAATCGATATATTTTTAGATGACATGCAATGCGATTTTCGTTTTCGGCGGTGTTGTATATTTTGATGTGGATGCAGAAATCTGAAAAATGGTTTAGAAGTATCAGTTGATGGCGTTTTCTTTATAAAAGATTAAAAGTGTTTAAAAATTGTAAATAGTGGCAGAGATGTTGGAGTTTATTAAGGATATAACTGGGAATGTTTATCTGATTTCGCTTTTTGCATATGTTACTTTGTCTTTAATAATTGGTTTTGTAATTAAACGATATTTTAATAAAGGTAAGTAACACGTTCGTAACACCGAATAAAGTTAATAACTCTACTGTATTATTTGTAATACCATTCGACGAGCGTAGAAGTTAATGACGTTATAGTACAAATCATTTACGATTTAAAATTTTAGGTGATAACGAAGCCCAGGTCTTCCGCCAGGAAGTACAAAATGTACAACAAGGTCCAAGACTTAGAGGTATTTTTGTTAAAATTAAATAAATGTTCAAATACTTCAAAACAACTGAATCGTACCTAACTACTTTTGTACATATGTGTATGCGTTCTCGTAGGACTGCAAAATCGTCAGAATGTAAATAATCGTCCGGCGCGAAATAATTCAGAAAATGAAATGACAGACCCAGTTCATACAGAACCAGTTTCAAAAATCGGAACTAAAAAGCGAGCCAAACTAGAAGCAAAAGCTGAAAGAAAAGTTCAAAGAGAAGTAATACACTTAAAGATATTTAATTAAAATTAAAATACACGCAGTTGAAAGTCCGGAAGTTAATTTAAGATTAATTACGAAGTGTCTGTATTTTTAAATATGTATAAGTATTTTATTAGTATTTAAATAAATAAGTACACATACCTTGCTGTACAATGGTCAACACATTTCACTTAAATTAATCATTTAAGAAGTCTTTAATGTTCAGTGTGTTTTTTTTTGTAAGGGATACTCTACTATTAATGGGTTTATGAATAAATGAAAATTTCCGAAATAAATACAAGGTGAATTGAGTTATAAAATGTTCTATTTTAAATTGTTTAGAAGTATTTGGAATTGTACAATATTTGCACTAAATTAGAAATCCTTTTTACTGGTGGAATGATATTTTAAAAATCATTTTGTTTTGAAAAAAATCACCTAAATTCTTAATGTACTAACTTCGTATTATAATTTATTTCGAAAATATTGTTACCGATGATTATATATTAAAACGATTTTTGTTACGTTTTATATGGTGCTTTGTGAAAAATATGTTACGAATTGCGCAGAATTTATTTTAATTCAATGTCCTAAATATTTGTATTCTTTAGGCTGAAATTAAGCACCGTGAAGAAGCCAAACAACAAAAGCAGGAAGAGGAAAAGGAACGAAAATTAAAAGAGGAGGAAGAAAAATTAATTGAGCAAAAAAAAGAAGAAGAAGAACGAAAGAAGGAGGAAGAGAAGAGACGCAAGGAGGAAGAAGAATATCGGAAGATGAAAGAAGCTTTTAGCGTCGAAGGTGAAGGGTATAATACTGAAGAAATTTTGGAAAGTGATGATCTACTGCAAAAATTTATCGATTACTTGAAGGTAATCATTATTAAATTATTACATTTAACAAAACGATTTATCTCCTATGGTTCCCGCTTATTATGTTTTAGCGTTCTATTATAAATGTATAGTTTTTTAATGGTTCTCTTTAGTTCTTTTACATGAATATATTAACTGATGCCGTTTACGGAGGATCCGGTTTACATAATTTTTATTAGCAATTAAATTTATCAAATAATATTGCTTTAGTTTATTTTTTTTTTTGGTTTTATTTTTAAGATTTTTTTCCCTTTTAGATTTAACATGTTAAAAAAAAAAGTGACGTTTACATATCAATTTTATAAAATTAACGATTTAAGTTAAATAATAATTTCTTATATTGTGCAATATAGTTTATTTATTTTTTCCCATCGCAATGAAATATATTTCTTAATATATGAAATCGTTAAGAGTCGATCTGTATTTCGGTAAAATTTTAGTAAATGTATATAATAAAAAATGGTTGATTTAATTACAATTATTCAAACTGATATATAAAAAAAAAAGAGGGGTTTTTCGAAATTTATAATTAACATTAAATGAAAGAGTATATTATTACCTTTAATGTTCAGTTTTTGTACATTTTTCCTTAGATTTTGATCGTTTTCCGTGTATTGTTATCTGTGTTTATAATGGAAATACCGCTTTGCTCTTTAAAATTACTTCCATTTATTAACTTCCCGAGGATGGAAGTCATTGTAACTACCGCAAAAATTAAAATTGAATCTTTAATGACGTATTTTCGAACATGAAAATTTTAATATACTACATTTTGATCTTCTCTCCTCTCTCCATCAGCCTCTTTCGCTTTTGTGTGCAAGTGTCTGCTATAAAATTTTATGAAGCGCTTACGCTTGAACAAATTTATTTGAGAAGTTATGGCTACATGTGGTTTTTATCGGTTGTAGTTATCAACTTTTTGTAAAAAGGCGTTGTTTACCACATTTAGCATTATTTTACGTTGCTTATTATTATGAAAGTTAGAAAAGAAAAAAAAAAAACGGAACTGTGTAACCGTTCTTTGCTTATCCCTTCCTTCCGCCACATTTTAGTTTACGCGGTAATAGTTATTTACGTAACAGTAAAGTTTTGAAGTACTTATTTTCAAAAAAAGAAAAAAAAAGTCATGAAAACATCTTTAGAAATTCTTGTTGAGAAAAAATTCAATTTCTATCGAAGATTATAACAACAGTGAAAATAAACGAAATAAAATACGTGTTGTTTAAAACGTCTTTTCATGTAAAAAGATTTCAAACAAGTAATGACTTACGAAATAGGATACTGATAAAGGCAGAAAAATGTGCAAAACCTCGCATTAATTAATTAATTACAAATTTAAGCCTTTAGTTCCGAAAGTATTTTATTTACACGAGTAATTATTCCTCCTATAATGTGACCCGTATTTAAACTCTGAAAGTTACAAACGAGATGTTAATATATTTTTAATCGTTATTTAATACAACAGTAATGTAAATAGGACAATATTTTTTTTTTTTTTTTTTTTTTTAATCTTTATTCGAGTACGATATTTGTTTCTCTTTTGACAATCTAGGATGTAACTTTTTTGCAAAAGTAAAACATTATGTATTTAACTCCTTAATCTGTTCTTCATAGTCATTGTTAATATTCAAATAAGTTGTTCCATAAATGAAGTTGTGAATACTTGTGAGCACTGACTGAGCTCTAACAAGATAAATATCTGATGTCAAAATCAAGCAAATTTTAAGATTATTTACTAACATCAAATACCGTTATCTTTACTGTGAGTTCCTTTTGTTAGAATGACATTATGAGACATCGGCAATCTTTCAGCATTAAATTAAAAGATATTGAAAATGTGGCATTGCTATAATAAACGAAAAAAAAAAAAGTTCAGGCGTAAACGCTGAATGGTTTTATTTTTATACTTTTGTTTTCTGTATTGTCAGAAAAAAAAAGTTATTGAGTAAGGATTTTTTTTTTTTTATACATTATGCGGTAAAAGATATTTTTTTCCAAGTTTTGTTAGTCAATGGAGATTTTAAATTGTCATGATTCAGTTCGTGAAGTGCAAAAAGTTTTAAAAATGTTTTCATTTTTGCTGCATATTGATAATTTATTCCACTCCGAATTGAACTATTTCATTGAGGTATTTATTAGTATCTTAAATAGTTAATATGGATTTGTCAATAAGGAATAGCAGTGTAAAGTTACAGAGAAATTCATCATGTTGTTTGCTAAAATTTTATACTATTAAAATATGATTACGAATATGCGTTCGTAATTGTATTTTAATAGTTTATAATTGTATGAATTATTTCATTCGTTGAGTTTCTCTACATTGCTAGTTTAGGGAGTTGAAAAGTTAAATAAATACTATTAGTTATTTTCATTCTTGATTTTGTCGGTGATTTTTTTTTCTTTTTTTTTCCTCTTATGATAGATATAAATTATCCATTTATTTTAATAAAATGGAGTTAAAGGAAGCGCAAAGAGATAAACTAACGTTCCATTAGCTTGTTTTACGTAGGGCATTTCAAAAGTAATGCACACGTGTCCATACAAAAAAAAAAAAATTATTTGACAAAGTCATATAAAAATATCATAATCTTTCAATATAATCACTCTCCTCTTCAATAATACGTTCCCAGCGTCAGGGGGAGGTTCTGGATGCCTTCTAGGAGGCCTTTGAAGTTTAGTTCACGAATGCGCTGGGTCATAGCACTATTTAAGGCCTCTAAATCCGGAAAACGGATTCCTCGCATCGGCTCTTTGGGTTTGCAGAACAGGTCATAATCACAAGGAGCCGCATGCGGCGGACAGGGTGGATGTGGTAACAATTCCTAGCCGTACTCCACAAAAATTTTTCGAATTTCATCATTGTCATGAGGGCGTGCATTATCATGTAAGATGAGAATTCCGCGATCAAGCAGTGATGGACGTAATTTTCTGATTTTTAGTGCTGGTGGCTTATAACCTATCTCTTCGCACATCATACGGCCATCTTTATCGATCAGTGTTGATAGCGATGTTTGTATAATCACGCGAAGTTCTTGGATGACCAGTACGAGGGAACCAACAGTGTTCTTTAAATTTTTTTGCCTAGCGGGAAATACTGTTACAGTCCATGGTGTCACTGCCACACACTTCTTCAAATGCAGAATGAATTTTTGTGGGCGTACGACCACAAAAAGTTTCGATTTTCATATACGATCGCTTTGTCAGATTTGTAACGCGACCTGAACGGTCTTCCATCATTACAAAAACACGTTTGTACGCACGCACAAATCAGTCGAGATCAATCACAGTGCACACTGCCGTGTTGACAAAACTTCATATTATACATCCCTTCTGTTTTTCCCCCTCCTAAATGCATACAGACTGTGTAAGAACGTCGTGTGCAATACTTTTGAAATGCCCTACTTACAAGGAAAGCACTCGAACCCGAACTCACCGATTTTGATGAAATTGATATATGTTGTAGAACACAAAAAAATAAAAGACCCGTGTTTTTTTTATATCTGCTAATAAACATATTAAGGGGGTGAAAACTACCCCCAAAGTTTGCCAAAAAAATCGTTTTTTCTAAATATCTCGACTAATACTTAATATTTTTTGGTAAAACAAAATGGAGATTACTCCTTTTGAAAAAGCAAGTAATTCATGATGATTTGAACAATAAGGGATGCATCCCCTATTTTATAGGGGTTGAAACCCCATATTTAATTTATTATTTTGATGATAAAAAATAGTAAAAAATCTAAAAAAAAATGTTTAACTAATAAAATGATGAAATGAAGTTGACCTATTTCGGTATTTTCGTTAATTTCACCCCTACAGTGGTAAACTACCCCTAACACAGAAAAACCAAAAATAGGAATTTCAAGCGATCAGATTTTGAATTTAATTCGGATACAGGGTTTTCGACGTCGCTAATTACGAATCTGATATCAATTTTTTTTTTTTTTTTTTTTTTTTTAGTATATATATTTAATAAAGTTACAAAATAGAAAATGAATACGAACATATATAATTTTAATATAAAGGAGTATAGAAATTATTTTTATTTTAGCTCATTGCAAGTATACATCATATTATTCAACGAAATTTCGACAGTAATGGTAATCTTCATAAAAGTGTTTAAAACACACTAATTTTTTGCACCAACCGCAACGTACAATAGCGACATTTGTGCATCCTTCTATTTCGCAATGCGTATTACAAGAATCTCCGAAACTAAAATCTACAGGATTTTCAAATTTATCCGGCCTTTCATTTACATAACCACTTTTGTACCAGGAATATTTAAAAACATCTTCATATCTTGGTGAAGACAATTCGTTATGAACCAGTGATTGAAGTTTTATTATATTATTTCTAATATGGAAATTTAAATCATAATTCATTAAAATTACGTCATCAGAAAATTTTCGAACATAACTTTTCCAAATTCGGAATCCAAAAACATCAAGTGGTTGAATTTCTCCCGTCGTTCCAGTAAGAATTTTCTTCAAGTTAACAATTTTATGGTCTAACATTGTTTTTTCTACAACTTTTTGACAATGACCACCCCAAGAGTCAAGTAATAGTAAGGAGGTATGAATTAAATTTGGTAAAAATATTTTCTCCAACCAAATTTTAAAGTGATCTGCAAAGAAAAAATGTACTCTTTAACTAATGTAATTCGCAGAATAATATGAAAATTCTTGTAAAGTTACTTACTAGATGATGCCTGTGTTAGGGGTAGTTTACCACTTTAGGGGTGAAATTAATGAAAATGCCGAAACAGGTCAACTTCAGTTTTTCATTTTATTAATTAAAAAATTATTTTTAGATTTTGTACTATTTTTTATCGACAAAATAATGAATTAAATATGGGTTTTCAACCCCTATAAAATAGGGGATGCATCCCTCATTGTTCAAATCATCACGAATTACTTGCTTTTTCAAAAGGAGTAATCTCCATTTTGTTTTACCAAAAAATATTAAGTATTAGTCGAGATATTTAGAAAAAACGATTTTTTTTTGGCAAACTTTGGGGGTAGTTTTAACCCCCTTAATATATTTATTAGCAGATATAAAAAAAATACGGGTCTTTTATTTTTTTGTGTTCTACAACATATATCAATTTCATCAAAATCGGTGAGTTCGGGTTCGAGTGCTTTCCTTGTTAGTTAAATGGTTTATATGCAGTTATGATTACGCAGCATGGTATGCGCTACTTAAACCAAGTTAATAGTTATTATTGAGATAATTTCTGCGTAAAGGAGTTGATACAAAAGACTTGCATTAAGCTTTATAAAAGATGATACATACCTGATTTCTTTAAAGTAACTTTTTACAATTTCGCGCAATTGTAGAAGATATAGTTATAAATTTATTAAAGCAAATTTAGTATTACGAAAAAAAATTATTTAATTCAAACATGTTAATCTCAGAATAGTCGTCAGTGAATGCAGTTCAATTATTGTTCCATATTGCAAATAATAAAACTGGTATATATGTTAAATTTTAATAAATAAAATCACAAAAACAAAAGATGCACATGAATTATAAAAATGTCGACTATTTGATGAAGTTACCAGAAACTAGTTGGCGTTTTTATAATTTATGCGTTTGTTTCAATATTTTTATGATTCTGTTTATGAACGGAAAGCTTGTGTAATTATTAATTTATTTTGTCAAGATTTTTAAAATTTCTAATTTTTCATCCATAACCTTTACAATATTTTAATATTAAAATTAATTATATTCTAATGACGAAATAACTGCGGTGAACGATGTATTTTATATTGCACACATTCTTAAAAAGTAATTAATTTACAGTTTGTGTAACAACGCCTATTACAACTTCAATTGCATACTAGTATTTTTTAACATTTGTTCCTAACATTATTTCATGTTACCCTTAGCTTAAGAATTTCGCCATTAATTTTGTACATATACGGAAGGAATACAAAGACTAAACATTTTTGAATTATAAACATTTCCATGTTTTTGATAATTTATTAGTAATTTCCTTGTTCTTTCCCCTCTAATCATTATTTTATATCAATTTGCGGATATCTATATATATATATATATATTCTAATATGTGCATTACATGATACAAACAAATCTCGAAGATTGCGGTGAGAGAGTGCATGTGCGTGTTGTGTGGTCCTGTTGTCGGTTAGTAGTGATTGGACCATCCAACGGCGACGCTGATTGAGTTGCGCATCAGGGAGATCTATGCATCGGTGGCAGAGGCGAGGAAAGGACCACCAAAAAAGAAATAAGGCCCGGACGAGAAAGAAAAGACAGTTAGTCGATTTGCGAAGTTTAGGGCAGTCGGATTTTTTTAGCTCACCGGAAGATAGCTAAGTTTTTCTCCTCGCGTTGTTCATAGTAAAAGAGACCGCATCGTTTGTAGCAAAAAAGGGGACGGGTACCTTGTTCTTGAGTCGCGAATTAAGTCGTATTAAAAAATCATTGTCGCGAAGTACGAATAAAGTTTCTGATTCTGAGACTCTTCGTAAATTTATATATTTCGTTTTATCCCCTCCGAGCAAAAACAGATTCTAACCGTTCATCTAACACCAACTTACGGATACGGGACTACCGCCTACCGACAACTGAGATATATACATATATTTGTTTTTGTTTTTAGGGTAATCGTCGTAAATTTTAATTTTGTATTATTTGTTAATAATTGTGTTGTTTTTAGTGGTCGATCGACCAAGAAAAAGGTAATACGATATTCGTAATATAATAGTTGGATTGACGTATATTAAATTCGTGTTTTTATTTTAAAAAGGGGGGATTTTTTTCCAGATATTAAAGAAAATTAATGATTAAATTTTACGTCTGTGGTAAAACCAGAGACCATGCAACAACCGTGACGGTTGAAACTTAAAACGTAACGAATTTAAGGTTTCAGTATTTACATATATAATGCATATTGATTAATTTCTCAAAAAGGAATATTTTGTATTTATTTTTATTAAATATTATTTGTTTGGAAAGAAATCGTCATTTCTATTTATTTTATTTCCACTAATTTATGTAACGTAGGTTTTTTTTTTTTTTTTTTTAAATAATTATTATTAACCAGAATATATGTTCTCTTTGAAAAGATATGATGAAAAATGCATCCTTTTTAAAGTAAAGAACCAATGTAATCCAAAATTTAAAAACAATAATAGGTTTGTGAGTTTTGAGAAAGTGGATCAAGAACTTTAACGTGACTTTTTAAAAACAACATTAATTATATAATATATTACCGGTGAAATGTCTAATCAAACCTTAGCAGCTGTAATACACCCTCCCTTCGCCAATGATATAAATGAATTATTTTTTTTATGTTTTTTCGCGCATAACCCGTATTTATATAAACCGATTTTACTGATTTTTTGTCCATTAGAAAGAGTACCATTCAACTTAGGTACCATGTAAGTAATTATGAAACTCGGTGAACATAAATTGAGTATTCGTCAAAAAACGTGAAAAAATGTGGTCCCTTTGGATAATTTTTTTTTTCTTATTATTTTTTGTTAGTATAACAGAGGCGGTTGACTTAAAATGCTATTAATTTGTAAATTACCATGGAAATGTAGCTTTGTTACCAACTTTCTAGAACCCGTTTTTTTTTTTTAACGTTTTTTTGCGAATAACTTATATTCATATGGACCGATTTAGAATTACGTTGTAAATTTTAATCATTTTATACAAAGTATAAAAGAAAAAGAGACAGAAATGTAAGCAAGAGGGGTCAAGGGGCACAACCCTTTGTGAGGCCAAAATTACCGGGTTTTATATATATACATATATATAAAATGTAAAAAAACACAAAACTGCCAATTAATCAAACGTATAAAGTTAATTTGTTATACAATGATTTTATGAACAAGCGATTCATTTTTAAGAATTCTTTATGCCTCCTTTTTTTTTTTTTTTTGATAAAATACAAAGTTAATACAGTTATCCGGAAGGCTGCTTAATTTTCAAAAATCACTTGGTCTTCTGTTTGACATTTTCAAAGTTCCATCCAGTTATATTTAATTAGTCAAATTTCTTTTTCTTTTTCGAGAGTTTCTAATATGATTTTTGTTACGGCAAATTTAGACGATCTCAAATTTTTATTTTTAAAATTGATTAGCTGTAGTTCAGAAGTTGAGTTTTATTAACTGCTTCAGGCGTAAAAAGTTGATTTTATTGATGTCCGTTATAAGTGGTGTTATCATGAATAGATATGTCAATTTCGGTTATTTAAACCATTTCAATCGGGCATTAAATGTTAATCACTTTATGTAAAAGTATTATGTGGAATGTCGTACTTTAATATATCATTTAACGAATTTTTATAATTATAGGAAAATAAAGTAGTAATGGTAGAAGATGTTGCAGCTAAATTTTCCTTAAAAGTGCAAACTGTAATTGAAAGAATACAGCAATTACAAGCAGATGGACTAATAACTGGTAATAAATATATACGTTGTTTTGTTAATGTATTCATTTATAGTAGGAATTTTTGAAGATGGTCATTCCTGTATTGGGTGGCATTCAAAACTGCCTTGATGCCATCATATATCTAGCCGATAAAACAGCTTTATCAAATGCCTGAACGCGCGTACGGTGAACAAATGTTCCACTATTACCACACTTATATTTGAATTCTGTACGAGATACCATTTAATTGTTTTTCGAATATCATCATATTTCTTATATATGTTCCTTATGCTTTATTTAAATGAACCGATCCTTAATATATTTTCTCCCGTTTATCCCGAGAACCTTTCAAATGTAACGTCAAAGTAAGAAGTTTCCACTATAATGCGTTGAAAATATGTTCTCATCAGTCTTAATTTATTGCTTTTAGCGCTGTCTCGGTCGTTCGATTTTACACGACCAAGCGCGTAAAAGCTATTCAAAAAGAAAAGTCAAACCGCATCCATCTTTTTCGAGACAGAGCTAAAACCGCAGTATAATGGTCCTTCCTGAACGTCCATGTGCATTTAACAGTCAGGAGCTGAATGAACGTAGTGAGACTTCATAATTATTACCTATTACAGGAAACGGAAATGTACAGACTTAATTTCGGTCCAAGAAAAGCTGTTTTACGTCCTTGACTCTATTTCTCTGGATAGCGGATTCTTCGAATTCTCGTTATGAACCTGAACGTGAACCACTACCAAAGACATTCATTTCCGAGAGTATCGTTGTCAATGTGGAATTCACTAAACGTTTTCATGAAAATCCTTTCGTTGTTGCTTGTACAGTTTGTGATCGTCGGCAAAGTAGTCGTTACTACTATGTACTTACTATGGCAGCGGCAGTTATTTTGATCTCCCATATAATTAATATCACAAGGTTGCAGTTGACATCTTTATTATTCTCCCTATACGTTCTCTCGTTCAGATTCTTCCTCTTCTCCATGCGATTCATCCTGGTATTTCATATGGGTTCCTGGCCATTTCGGTATCTTTGGTAATGAGGCGGTTGATTCTTTGACTCGAGTTGCTGCTTCTTTCTTTTTCTTCAAAAAAATCCCATCTTCTGATTTCTTTCCGCTGTGTAAAAACTTCCACCTCAGATTTTGGTCGAATGTACATACTTCCTTTTTTTCTAATAATCATTACTTTTATCTGTCTGTTTAACCTAGTCTTCCTTTCAATCCCATGGCTTCTTCCATTTCCTTCACTTCCACGCTTTGTTGTTGTCTCCATTATGCGTTTTAATCATTTCTTGCTGTCTTCCTCCCGATTTCGCTTCGCACTAGCTCCTTTCTCATTTTGTTCTCTCCATTCAAATGATGCAGTTGTTTACGACGCGCTGATCACGTGTTTATTAAGTGTTCATCTCTTTCGCTAGAGTATTGTTCGGCTCTGTACACTCCCGTTTGCTAAAGTCTGGGCTTCCTGTTCGTTATTGTGCCCGTTACATCCTGTCTTTTCCTTCTATACTTATTATCGCTGCTAATTTTATCTTTCTATTTACGAAATCTGATCGTCTTATTATGTAACTTTCCCCTTTCATTTCTAATTGTTTCTGGGTGAAAGTTATATTGGTTGACGAGCCCGTCAATAAAAAAAGGAAAGCACCGTCGCCGAAAGGCGCTCTTTTTGTCTCTGGCTATCTGCGAACGAATGTAGTGAAAGAGCCGATACGGGAGAAATTCTGAAGGCTCGGGTGCTTAAAAGCGAATTTGCGCGTTCATGATCACTTTTTAACGCTGGAAATAGTATTTTATTCGTCTCTTTAAAAGCTGCGTCGTATTACTTGTCTTTTTAATTATTACGAGTATTACTAATGTTATTTATTTTATTTTTTTCTTCTATTTTTTAAGCGTATAATTACTTTTTCATTCTTTTATGCTGTTTTCCCATAAAAGCCACAAACCGATTTTTTTCCAAAACAATTTTCATTTTCTACGTTGTTTTTTTTTTTTTTTTCAGGTTTTTAATTATTTTTCTTTGCGACACGGTTGATAACGCTAATCTAATCTCTACACCGCCAGGTTTACTGATCTCCGGTTGTGCAAAGCGTAAATAAATTTTTTTCCCGTGTTTATTTCTAATCGGACGGTAGGAATATTACTAAAAAACCCCAGCGTATCTTTTAAAAGCCACTATAAATGACCGAAAAGTGTGAACTAATGCGAAAATGAACTTGTTCTCGTTCTTCTGGTAAATTTTAAATGCGAGGATTGGTTAATTCAGATTTTATATACAGCGTGAATGCGTGATGTGGGGTTAATCCAATCTTAATCATTAATTATCGTGATGAAAATGCGGTACAAGTGACTATACGTGGTGGACGTCTAACCAGGAAAACCGGGAATAAGCTGGAAATTTTGCACACGAGGAAAAACCCAGGAAAAAAAGGTTAAAATAGTCAAACGATAGTTTTAATAAAAAAACAGAATCATTTGAAGTGAAAAATGAATGCGTTTTTTAATGTATTTAACTTAATAATATATTAATAGGTTCTTTTTTACTTGTGTAAAATATGCTGCAGCGGTCAAACATTATCAGTAGTAACAAAAAAGTTCCATTTTTTTTACAGTTTTCCTCCAATTTTTCGATTAAAAGATTTTTTTTTATAACCACAAATCTATTTTTATGATGACATGATTTTTCGGGTTAAAATTTTAACGAAACGCATAAAAATTCTTTTTTATTATGCATTTAAGTTTATTAGGAAGGTTGAATTCTCTCGACCAAACTTTCGGAGGGACTTAAGTGAAATCCATTGAAGTCAGCGCCTATGCTTAAAAATGTGTAAATATTAAACGCCAAATCAGTTTTATAAATCAGAATTATTATAAATGGGGAAGGGGTAAATCAGCTTGTTATAAACTTCATTATTAATTTTTGTGATAATAAAGTAGGTATATATTGTGCTTGTGTTAATGTGGTCATTATAACGGTAAAATATTTAAAGTCTAAATGAAATAACTTTAAAAAAATTAAATAATTAATTTGCACTTTTTTTCTGTTTTTACTGATATTTTATTTTCCTTTACTTCAGTTTGTTGGATTCGTTATTATACATGTGGAGTAACGTTCGTGTAAACTCTTGTGCCGTTTTAGTAACCAGAAAATCGGGAGGACTTGGACCGGAAATTTAAAAATTATATTTGAGTAGCCTCCGTATTACATCGAATGATGATGCGTTGTTACATTTTCGCTTTCCAGCCGGTTATTAAGTTCCTCTACACTATTATTTCGGTCTTCCTTGATCAGACTGAAGACTTCGCTTTGGTGGTCTTTCGGACGCTTTAATCATCCAGTATCGTCCCGATGTTAAAAATTGATATACTTATAGTCAATTAAATATATTTCCGTGTTAAACGCAGAAGAATAAGTGACCCTTTTCTTCTTACAATACGATGCAGAACACTGCACTGTTATATTGTCACACGCGTGTTATATGGTTATTGTCGAATTTTTTTTCAGGCGTCATCGATGATCGCGGAAAGTTTATTTACATCACGGAGGATGAGCTAAAGGCTGTGGCGGATTTCGTTAAAAAAAGGGGTCGTGTATCGATACCGGAACTGGTCGAAAATAGCAACAATTTAATCGTTCTGAATGAACATTGACCGCAGTTACTACGTGTTTATCGGATGTTGTTGATGCGGAAGATAGATACCGTGATTAATAAACGATCGTATTACAGTTACCGTTACAATTCTGATCATTATTCATTTCACAACATTAAGACGATTGTTATACCTTTATATAACATACGTGTACAACTACTATTCAGTTTTAAAAGCCTGTTGTTAGCGTATGGCCTTAGTGGTGGGTTGTAAACGATGATAACTCTTTGGAATTAGAAGTGATCAATTCGTTTTGTTGGAAAATAAACAGATATGCGACAAAATTTAGGTATAATTGAGGGAAAATAAACTGATTGGCGCAAATTGTTTACGTTTTATTTTTATTTAATCGTTAATTTTTTATTTTTTTTTTTTTTGTCGTAAACTACAAATGTTTAAATAGCTAAATTTCCGTTAATGGTCATTTGAATTCAATGGTGAATCTAACTTACCGAATGGGATTAAGACGTACTGGTAGCTTCTAAAACAATGATTCAGTAGAGAAAGAAAGTTACATTTGTTTAAACGCTTACCGTAAAATTATTCTAAAGACTTAATGTTTTCGTTCTCAAAAAGTAAACATGACCAGTTCGTTATATCTCAGACATTTATTGAAAGTTTGTAAAAATGTAGTCCTAATTTAAACAACAAAAAAAAAATTGTAATTTTCTTTTCTATTTTTTTTTTGTCCCCTTTAATATCGTTAGTTTTATTTCTTTGAAAATTTAAAGTGGTTGGCAGCTCCGATACTTTAAAATCATTTTTGGAAATTTCGCCACATTCTCGGCAAAATAAATGAGCACTAGTCGGAAAATACGCTGGAAAATACTTAAAAAAGGTGAAAAGATGGAAGTTTCTGAAATCGATATATATATAATAGTGGTGCACTCGAAGATATTTAATTGTAACGGCTGAATTTTAATTAGACATAAAAACTCGGTATTGTAGCGTTAGAAAAGCGTTTTTTCCTAAAATATTTTCTAAGGCTGGGGACATACGAGCGTTAATTTAACACGTGTTATAACGGACGTTGTAGCATTACTTGTAAAGATCAAAAGTAGCATGAAGCGTGAATCACAAAGCAACGTGCCGTTACAGTAATACAAATCGAATAACGCACGCATGCAAAACTAAAAACGCGCGTTTAGTATAATACGCGCGTCGGATTATTCAACGTGCGTTAATCGAACCGCTGCTTTGTGACTCATGCTACCTGTGATTATTATTAGTAATGCTGCACGTCCGTCATATCGCGCGGTAAATTACCGCTCGTGCGTCTCCAGCTTAAAAATTCTTTTTTCTTTCTATTTTTTTTTTATCGTTATCTTTATTTTAGGAGTCATTTATTTTATATCTTATCTAATAATGGAGCAGCAAAAATAAACGTACTTTTTTATTTATCGGTTATCCTTTAATTTTCAACTTTTTTTGAAACATCATATTTATCTAACATTGTATACATGTGAATCAATCGAAATTATCTGATGAAATTTATTCAGAGAGTTCCCTATATAGCTGCCTATAAAGTTATTATAGTAAAGTATTAAGAGGTGGAACGCATAATCTTTACAAAAATTAACGTGGCTTTCCAAAAAAATGTTAGCTATTTTCAAATGAGTAAAACAACGTACTAGAAAAAAAAAAATTTTCGGGAATAAAATGCTAATAATGAAACGTAAAAATTATTAAAAATAAAATTTGATCGTAATACACAAACAATTTGAAATTATTTAAAATTGTTTACAATATAAAATTCAAATATATAGGATAAGTCCAAATTCCGAAGCAATAGATTTATGCTTGTTTTTTTTTCTTATTTTCTAGTCATCACTGAACGAGTGTCTTTATATTGTACGTATAAGTACTTGGGTGCATTTCGTGGAGTAATCTCCCCCGAAGCATCTTAGGTTTCATATTTTCCCACTATTGATTGTTGCCCCGGGTATCTAGTTCTTCCATAAATCGAATTCAGTTAGCTTTTTTAAATTTACATTTGATTTATCGACTTTTAAATATATTAGTATGTACCGGGCACGTGGTATTGAATTTGACATTTTTTCGGTGTATATGTGAACGCGATATTATTTGTAATTAAGTTATTCCCTCGCATCCATATTTCACCGTTAAATGAGGACGGAGATTTTTGAATAAAAATTAAACTTAGCCCAGTGGGTGCTGTCAATACTATAGTCACCCGTAATAATTTTGATTTTCTGTATTTCATTACAGTATAGTCATATTGAAGCGACCGTGTAACTCCATAGACTAATTGACAAGATATCAATATCATTACTTTTGAACTCGATATTTTTTTCTATCTTAGCATTGTTCTTCATGCGGATAACGCTATCTTTTATCTGATATCGTTAAAAATTAAAAATTCGACGTACTCGTTATTCAAGAAAACCCCGTTGCACTGAAATTATTCAGATTTTCTTTAACTGATTTTACGCCCCCTTGAACAGATGCGTTATTGTTTGCAGTCTTGTGAAAGGGGTTTTTTAACTTGAAGATTTTTGACTAGCCGGATTTAAGATGAAATCCTTTGCTATATAGGTTTCCAGTTGCGTACGTGTTTTGTGATATTCGTTTTTGGATAAATTGTTCGTACAATATCACTTTTAAAATTAAAACGTATGCGAAGGCCCTCCTATGCCCTTTACTTAATGCTTCATATATTTGTATATTTTTTATTCGAGAAATGAAATTTTATAATTACAAAAATGAAAATTAGAAACGGGGGGGGGGGGGGGGGGCTATGCATATTCGTCGATAACACAACACATACCGCGAAAATTAGGATTATTGAAATCAAACATTTTTTCTTACATACAATTGTGAAAACATTTCACTGTATTTTTAAATATCACACAGTGTTTGAGCTGATTGAAACATGTAGAATGTAAACCGAATACAGTACATTTTGATTTACACGGAAAAACAAGAAAAAGAATCTGTTTTTTTTTTTTCTTTTCTAAGTTTATTTGGATTCACGTCTACTTTGGCCGTTAATTCAATGCAGGGATATAATTTTTGAGATTTTCGAAGTGTAGCAAAAGAATTGTAACCGAGTTTTACTAGAATAGAACACTACTATCTGTTCAGCTACCATACGGTTGCTGTCTAATTGCAACTATGTTTACTTTTTTCTTTTTAACCGACTTCAAAAAAGGAGGAGGCATTCAATTCGACTGTATTTTATTTATTTTTTTTTATGTGTTACCACAGAACTTTCTTCTAGGTGAACCGATTTTGATGATTCTTTTTTTATTTGAAAGGTGGTGTTTCTCATGTGGTCCCATTTAAATTTGATCAAGGTCTGACCGATAGTTTTTGAGTTATCCTTAATAATGCGAAAGCTTTTTGGATACTTTTCATTCATGATTGTTTTCACCGTCGGATTAGATTTATTGACTTAAAATATTATAAATTTGCCAAATTATCATGGAAATGTAGCTTTTGATGTTTTCACACCGTGGAAATATCTGTTCTTATTAAAATGTTTTAATTTAATTGAATAAAAATGTACTAAAAAGTAAAAAATAAAATGCTTTTTTACAAAAAATAAACAACGACTTCAAGGTTTATTATACAAATTTAAAAATGCACTAAAAAGTAAAAAATAATTACTCCCGATAAAATATATATATATATCAGAGTGATATAACTTAAGGTGATATCGTAATTCTTATACAACATTAATTTTTTGGAGTTGGCATCAAATTCATATTAAAAGAATAATTAAAAGCTGCATTAAATGTTCATTAAATTGCTCCTAGATATAGTAACATGAATTTGATGCCAACTGTAATTAAGGTTTTAATGTTGTATAAGAATTACGATATCACCTTAAGTTATATCACTCTGATATATATATTTTATCGCGAGTAATTATTTTTTACTTTTTAGTGCATTTTTAAATTTGTAATAAACCTTGAAGTCGGTATTTATTTTTTGTAAAAAAGCATTTTATTCTTATACTATGGTATTAATTAAAAATTGGAAACTTTTTAAATGAACTCTTTTATGAAAGGAAAATAATTAAAAACGGATGTGATGTAATAATATCGATTCAAGAACCTAGCTCATTATTACACTGCTAAAGTACGTCACAAAAAGGGGGAAAATATGTGCTTCTGCTTCGGTCCACATATGCCGTAGTCACTGTTCACGAAAAATTACTGCCGATATATATTGCTCGAGCTTTTAAAAATATGTCAAAAAAATTAAACTTTAAAAAGTTATTCAGGCAAATAGCGGCGACTTTTCCGGTATATAATAGTCATCAGGCAAATGCCTTCGCAGATAATCACTAACTTTGAATAAATATTCGTATTTTAAATTTAAAAAATTATAATTTATACTATTCATAATTATCGAGGTGTCGAAATGTGCAACTAAAATATATTTAAGATATTTAAAGGGGGGAAAAAAATGTTGCATTCTTTCGGTATGTGCAATAATAATAGTAGTACGAGATTTGTCTTTTTTTTTATTCTTTATTCTCATTAATGCCGTTGGACTTACAATTAGTACCATTATGGAAAGCTTAACTTTACAATCCATGATACCTTATCAAGGATATATTACTTTACTCTATTAAAGTCAATACAAATAAGTGATCAAAAGTGCGGTATTATGAATAATAAGGTATTATACGTGTTTATTAAGATTTAAATATGTAAATATAAGCCAGTCTTGTATATCATTGATAAGGTATCATGAATTATGAAGTTAAGATTCGTAATTTACCTATGCCTGATAGGAGAGCTGAAGCGAATATTAGGGACCAGTTCCTTTCTACTTGGGATCTGCCTTTACGTTTCCAGATTTCTCTGGTATAACTGATATTCGAGTTTAAATTAGATATATACCGTTAGGACAGCGATCTGGATCTGGAACGAAACAAGTTTCGATAACCTACGACACATTTGGTCTGATAGCCGAGCACCTTAATTACTAGGCTACCGCGTTATCTATTAAGAAAAAAAAAAACATTTCCGATATTATAAAATGTATGTAAAACGCTTGAAATGGTCGAAAATTTATTTCACTATTATATTAAAATGTGACGTCATTTTATATAAGTTTATAAATTATCTATTTAAGGATGCGGCAAAAAGTGAGCAAGGTACGCTCCTCTTCTGAACGTTCCGTATCGAGTATTTCAGACAACTGCTCGGTTTCAATGTTTTCTTTTCTTTCTCCAATAATGTTTGAGTTTTTGATGTTTATTTTCCCTTATTAAGATGTTAACAGACAGAAACGAACAAATGTTGTAGTTTGCGAGCACAATATTTACTTTTGTTCCTAACGTAATCAATATAAAGAATTTGAGATAAATCGCGAAAAAAAAAAAAACAGATTCTACGAGGGAAAATAATAAAAATAATTCACTGACAAAAATTTCGGTAAGCATTTAATTATATTCAAATAAGCGAACAATAATTAAGCGAGGACATAGTTTGAAATTATGAATTATTGACTTTAAACAAACTTTACGTATGGGAATTAAAAGAAAAATTAGTTTAATGATAGAGTTGAAATCATTCAAGAAAGGCGATTAATTATTGGAAAAGAAAAAAAATAAATTATGTAAAGGGGATGAAAGAAAAAATAAAACTTGAACTGAGAGTATATTTCGTGTCTCGAATTAATTTCACAAAACGGTGTATTTAAATCGGGCTGTCTGGTTAATTCGGCGCACGACGAATATCACGATTTTTACTTACAGCGGTCGGACGTTCTTGTTACGCACGTCGGAAAATTATAATTATTACGAAGTTTAAGTCGTTTATTTATTTACTTTTTTTTGCTAAAATAATCTTCTAGAAACCGAAAATGAAACGACAGTTGATCGGGAACTGGTGTTAACAGTTCGTACTGCACAAGAACGAAACTAGAATATACTCCATCCCGCACATACGACACTTGCTAAAATCGGTACAAGCAGGCGTATTCGCGATTTCATTTTAAAATTAATTACAGGCACAACGGATAAAACATACATGTAATATATCATGCGTAATTTTTCCGCTATATCAAATTAAAATTTGTAAGACGATATTGCAGCATTGGAAAAACTCTGTATATTATTAATGTTTGAAATGTAGGAGCTATTTATCTGACTTTTGAAGCGAGTTGCTTAAATTAGTACTCCTTTCCCGGTGCTCAGTTAACTTTGTATTTTCTCTCCTGAAGTACCTTGTCAGAGAGACAGACGTATTTCAGCAATTTTTAATTTTTTTGCATTTAAAAAGGATCGCAAAATTTTCGTATTGCGATAAATTTGATAGAACAAAGTCTGTATCGATAGTTTCGAGTTTTAAATTATATCGTTATGAAGAGAAGTCGAAAATTTTCTATGCAAGGCCGTTTTAAAAATAGCCGAGAATATTAAAATCGAATATTCTGAAATAGACGTTCGTTTTATCGATGGTATATTTCATTTACAATTAAAATGACATTTTGGAAGGCATAGATGTTACAAAAACATAAATAAGAACGACTGTCAGCGCACGATAAACGAAAACGCTAAATTTTCTTAGTTTTTTAAAAAACGTATCACGCAGATGGCGTATCTTTCGACAACGGTCACGACATCGTATAGCCGACACCTTCCAGATTGCTATGGTTCTCTGCAGCACTTTCGTTATCGCTATCATCATCAAATTCGTATTCTGTTTCGGTATCGGATTCTTCTCCTTGTTCTAAAGCTTCTTGTTCACACTTCGGACACTGGCAGTTAAACAAGTAGTGAATCCTGCAATATTAATTCAATTAAAAAAAAACGTCCGAGTCGAGAACAAAAACCTACGGATTAATTTTGTTTTTGCATTTTCCGCGCGATAATAAATGAGCCGAAAGAAGGCTAGAAATAAATCGTAAATTTAAAAATCGATCATTCCGGTTTTAAGCATTATTCGATTTTTCCGTTGAAATTTAGCCATAAATTATTATTGTCGGTATATCGATTTTTTAAATAATTTCTTTTCATAATTAAAACGCGTTATTTCTTTTTGCGACTAAGAAAGTATCGATAGAGCCCTAATTAATGTCGATTCCCGACTCTAAAATTTTTTCCCAGCAACGTCGATCGAATTTAAATTACGAACAATACGCAACGCGCATCGTTAATTATCACATAATTACGCTGATTTTGAAAATCATATTCGTTGATTTCATCGCAGAACACAATTACCGTTCTTAACCACGCCCCAGGTTCATTTATTCACTTTCGAATTTTCCATCAAGTAATTTTATATAAACTGCATTACGTTTTATAACCTTAGTTTAAAAAATTATACATCCGATTTGATCGAAATTGCCTTTAACAACGTAATATACACGAATACAATTTTTCCCCTTAAAATATTAAATAAAAATTAATTAAAAAAAAAAACAATACTAAAATAAACGTAGGATTTATTGTCGGGTCATTAGACCGATATTCTAAGGCTGTGCAAAGACATCTAATCGGTTGATTATTCAGCGTGCTCAAAACAAGCGTCTAACGAAGATCTATACATTCAGATTTAAACATTCCATGGATCGATGAGAAGTTATACGCTATATTGCAGAAGTACACTAACACCGATTTCACAATCACCCAAATCTAGAGGCCTTTGAACTGCTACTTCCCGATGATGACTTACGGCGCCTTATAAGCTGGTCACCTAATTTATTCTATAATATACTCTCGTATGTATGTAACTTATTGGTATGTAC
Organism: Icerya purchasi; assembly: GCA_039619475.1. Classification (NCBI taxonomy): domain Eukaryota; kingdom Metazoa; phylum Arthropoda; class Insecta; order Hemiptera; family Monophlebidae; genus Icerya; species Icerya purchasi. Next base: position 170,770,345 of record CM077116.1, on the reverse strand, counting down.
ATACACTTGGTGTACGTGCGTGTGGGTACTTCCATGCGCATATAATTATTTATATACCTGTATATTAGGAGTTACGTAGTTATACATATTTTCTACTCTGTTCATGTTACAAATTAGTTAGATTAAGTTGTAACACCGTTTCAAAAGTAGTGCTAATTTATTTACTGTAATAAGATTGTACTAAAATATACGTGTAAAATAAAAAAAAAAAAAAACAAACTAAAAAACCTTTTACACCATGTGTTTGGAAAATCTAGCGAACAGGTGGAAATGGAATTAAAATGAAATACCAAAATGCTATTGTAGTGGGTTAAAGTAGTTAACCTTAAATATTCCTGACGTTTTCTGTACTTCATCGACTGCGTACATTCGTCCAAATAACTGATTGATATTTCTTCATCCGGCATTATATCTCGTTCAGCTATTAGTACAACTCTATTGTTGCTGTAGGGGAAGGTAACTTCGGCGTTTGGTAAACAGCTATGATTAATGGAACTATGTAACAGATACAAAGCTGAACCTTCGTTATTCAAAAACGTACCGGATACTGCGAAAAAAATTAATATTTCATACATTATTAAATATTAAAATAATTATTATTAATAAAAATAATTAAAGAGCATACTAGTATATTCAATTCGTACATAAACACGTTATTTTATAATAATTCAGTTTTTCGACAGGTTTTATTTCACTTTATTTTTTTTTTTTTTTGATTATGACACAGTTTCGAGATTATTACTCCAGTTTTCACGTAATTAGTCGCGTTATTTATTCCGAAATTAACTTCCTCTTTTCGATGTAATCTTCGTTTTGAAATATAAAATGAACGGAATGCAGTAGTAACTGTAAAAACAGCAAAATGGCGAAATCATATGTATGTGCGGAGCATGCATCTCCCCGGTGTGATTATATATTCAAATAAAACTATTCAACTATATTATGTCTTTATCGGATGTTGACGTTTAAGTTGATATTGCATCGGGTATCTACTAGATATGGGCAGCATACGCACGAACATTCACCTCAGCCGCTTCCATGTGGGCTATTCCAAATTGTTTTACAACATTACTGATCACTGACACGCGTAGATCACGATGTACGTTATCATTGTGTACCGATAAACATCAACAATTATATGTAGACTGACGTTTTGACGGCGTCGTATAATATCCCTGTGTTAAAGTTGGCTGTACATCCTCACAAAGCAATTCCATACGCCCACAATTGCTCGATGGTTTGCTTATACATAAACACAACTCGTTAGGACACATCCAGTGAAGATTGCCATCCTAACAACCGATATAACTACCGCGTTGTCAGATTGATTTGAGTGGCTTTCCGGATCACTTGGACTTTCCAATACATTCTAGAGTCTAGGTGCATTCCGAAATATCTGGCTGAGTCTGCCTGTCGGATAGCTAGATTTCCCTTCTGTTTGGAAGTTGTGCAAAGTTCACGATACCTGTTTCAGAAGCATATGCATACATATTGTTAGCGTACGAAAATAGTTTGCATTTTAAATCCCATTCACGGGATATACTCCTGCTTAAGTAGATATTAAAAATGGTTAAAGATAGTGTTTTTGATATAAAATAAAGTAACTCGTTCTGGATATAAAAGTAGAATCGAGGTAACGAAATACTGACCTCGTACTAATAAAAAAAAAAAAAAGATTATAAATAACGGAACAAAACTGAACAGAAATTCCTATATTAATAAGTGAATAATGTAATTTATTTAAAAGAATTGGAGTCGAATACATTTTTTACATCAAGGAGGGGTAACAGATGAGTGATATTTCATTTATAAATTTGTTATGCCATGAAACAGAGCGGCAATACAATCGATAGAATCTAAACTATTTCTAAAGCCAAATATATTCTGTGGTAGAATATTAATGTTTTCTAATCACCATTTAGTCCAGGAGGTTATGAAGACTAGACTCCGTGTTAAAATATTTAATTTAGGTTTATTTGGTATTTCAAAGGCTGCAATAAGAAAACTCTTCCAATCAAATGACGGGAAAACAACATTATTAAAAAATTGGTTGAAGTAACTTAAAGTAAAATAATACAGGAATGCGACTCAAAAGACTGATAATTTCTTAGCGGAAGGGTATTAAGATTCCGAGATGACTATATTTTCTAAGGATAGAAATGTTTTAGTCTCCTACAAAGATACGGAGAAGGGCAATAATTGCAACAAAAACTGTATACAACTATCCTAATTCAGTTTCCGACGGTGTACAGAAGAATGGAAAAAGAATTTACGGTGCTTTCCAAGATTTAGTGCAATAGAAATAGGCATATTGTCATTTTCCAAGTTGTATGACAATACGAAGCATTTTACCGCAGTTCCCTAAAATAATATATTCGTTGTTGGGTAGTGATATCAAGTAACTGATAGGCGCTATTTTTCTTTTAAGAAGTTTCAATTATGTAGGCAAAAGGCAGAAAATTATATGGAACTTATTATTATTATTATTATTATTAAAATTAACGATTAATGATACTATATTGTTGAAGTAGTTAAAGTCAGCAGTTAAGTGGAATGGTGTTTCTGACTACAATTTATTAGTATGGTCGATCCATCTTCCATGGCCGTCATCATTAATTGCGCCTGCAGCAAGTGTATCCGTATTAAAAAGTAGAAAAAAGAATGTGCCTAAATTTCTGAAACAACAATGTTAATCCAGTTTAATTAAGAAGCCTAAAAGATTAAATTTTCTTTACACTGTGACTAAAGCATTGAGGTATTTTTAAAAAATTTACAATTAAATTCGGGAAAGATAAAAATAAAAAGGAAAAAGAACTGAACTACTGATTAGAGAATTAAATTCTGTAAGTAAAAAAAAAAAAATAAAATTTGGCGTCCCCAAATAAATTAGAAAATAAGAAGTTTATTTTTACTATCAACACAACCGCTCAAATTATAATACGTAATTATGAATGACACAACCCTTAGTTATATAGTTATTGTTAGTTAGTGGTAACCATAAAATAACGTAACATACGAATTTCATTATTACAGGTCGGTATACAGGAAAATAAACAACTCGAAAGATAGAAGAGAAGAATAAGAATTGAAGCAAAATGTAATATGTAACTAATTAACTATAAATAGGAAAAAAAAAAAATTGTTATATACGTTAACGATACACATGGTTTAAGTTTATCGTAGAATAAGTAAAATTAAAAAACACACTATTATAAACAATTACCACGCGTCGGGTAATTAAATATTAAATAATTGTTAATAATAGTGTGTTTTAATTTTACATATTATAGGAAAAAAAATTATTGATAACTGATACGATAACGATGCATTATTTATTAATGCAATGAGTTGAAACTTTAACAATGTGTTCGATTTTCTGGTGGTTGTAGGAGTCGGCCGAAAACGAGCTGCACCTGTGGCTTGGTTTTATTTTTACTGATTAAGAACTTGTTGCATGGAACTGAAGTTGGGATTAGTTTGGCTGGTGGAAGTTGACAACTCTGTACATTTTTCATTATTTAAGAAATTGACACAGGACAGCAGTAACGGAAGAATTTATGTTGCGAAGGTAACTCTGATTTATCAGTTGGAAATGATAACACCATCGAACATTACGAAAAAGTATTTTTTCTACATTATAAGAAGCTGGAAGTATAAAATTTTGAGTTTCTGCAGAGGACTATGCATTACAGCTCCATGACTGCTCTAATGATATCTATGTAAGAGAAGGCCTTTTTTACACAGTAGAACTTTTGACTTTCTTAATAGCTTCTATGGCATAAATGTTGTTACATTCTTCGCCTCTTTTTGTTTCAATTTCGAATTAATCGATATACAAGGTCTTTCAATAAAAATGTTCGATTTTTAAATGCAAATAGATACAAGTTCTGTGCGAGATATCCATTTTTTTTTTTTTTTTTTTTTTCGTTATTTGAAAGAATATTTTATGGCATTGCATGGAATATTGAAATGTCCGCTGTGGCTTTGTTTGATGACACGTATTTGGAAGGTCTAATTTTTTGTCACTTTGACCCATAAATTTAGCTGTGAATTTGTTGGATGGCGTTCGTTATGTTGACTTTGAAGGCATCCAAATGTTTGCGATTTATGCGCATAGACCTGCGATTTTTTTTTCTTTCTTGTTTGGGCAGCTGCGATTTAATATAGAACCAAAGAAAAATGTCTAAAAGCGTTAAATCGCACGATCTTCATATCGCTGCCGCGTGAGGTAATCCTCAAATCGCTTGTACCGAATGTCCATCGGTAGTTTGCGCTGTGACACGTAGCGCTGTTCTGTTGGAACCACATGTCGTCAATATCCGTATCACCCAGTTTAGACCACAAGAAGTTGCTTATCATTGATCGGTAGCGCTCTCGCTGTTGATGGTTACGGCAATGCTAGTTTCGTTCTGCAAGAATTACGGACCGGTGATTCTGTCAGACCAAAATTTGCACCAAACGGGGACTTTCGCGGAATGCATTTAGTGCTAGCGTATCTCGTGCGGATTGGTATCGTTCCGAATTCGACAATTTTTCTTGTTCACACATCCATTCATCCACAAATGGACCTCGTGGCTAAAGATGACCTTTTTTTGGCGAAATTTGGGTCAACTTTCATGGCAAAGGTCTGTTATCTAATATCGTTTTTTTTTTGTTTTTTTTTGTTCACAAGTTCTTTTAGCGCAATTTCAAGATTTTCTTTTATTATTTCCGGTTATTCTTCGCTTTAATTTCCTTTACATATTTATCTATTTTTAATTTTTCTATATTTTCATCTTTTTATACAAGTTTTTCAGATATGCTAATGTATACCTGTTGAAGTTACTCCTTTTACATGAAGTAGCCTTTTTTCATTGTCATTTACATTACTTAATTTAATTTTAGGGTTCATTTTATTTATTTTTCTATGCGCTAATTCTAATTTATTTTCTACAGTTTCATATTATTACTTTTTTGCTGATACACTTTAGATCATTCCGTTCTTAAATATACAAAAGATATTTTAGAAATATATAAAATAAGAATAGCGGGTTTTTAAATAAACACAACATGTTTAAAACAAAAAAATCAATACGAATATATTCTAAAAAGAGATACGGATCCTAATCTGCATGAACATATTGATATAAATCGATTTTCTTCCTTCTTGGAGATTTTCAGATGAGGATGGATAAAATATTATCAAGAAAAAAAAATATATAAAAAAATATATCGAAAACTATTATTGCGGGCGCCAATAGCAAAAATTACCGGTTTGCTATTACCGGAAAGCTCGGCCTAGCAGAGCTTTAGGCTTTTAATCATAAGAAAAAAATAAATATAAAAAAAACGACTCGCGAAATCCGCCGTTCGATGGCGGTATCTCTCCCGGTGGAGATATCACGGGGTAACCACGTGTCCAATTACGAAACCTATTTTTTATGAAACGCGTTTATTCACATAAAGTTTACAAAAAACACAAAATTCCGAACATTACGATTAAACAAAAAAACGAAATTCTGGTCAAAACTACGGATTATTACAAGCGGAAATTAACGACGACTAGAGTACAAAAGATACACGTGACGGCGTGTTCTTCCGACGACCAATTAAAATAAAACAACCACGACGAATCATTACCGACTCGCGTGTACAACCGAATTGCGTGTACTCCCGAATTGATCTCGTTAACAACTCAACTGAATCTCATTATCGATTTACCGTTTCTCTAGCACGAACGAAGATTTTTCGGTACACGATGGGCTATTCCAAACGATATAGTCGAATCGCTGAAAATTACCCCGTACCTTATCAATTAATACGCACGCCGATTTTTCTAGAACATTCTTATAATTATACGTATTTTAAATCGGCTGCTACCCTGTCTCTTCGGGATTTCACCAATTCTCTCGCGACTCTCGTAGCTACACGCTCCGTACTTATACGTTTCGACGGTAAACGCGACCGCGATTTCCCCCGCGAAGCCAGTTCACCCCCGCAACACAGCCGACAGAACGGCTGCGTCCGGAATAACCAGGCTTCTCGGTCGAAATATCTTCTCCGATCGCAATTCACCGTCATTTATGCTGCCCGAGAAAAACCCGAAATGTAAAATGAATTAAATCGAAATTATAATTTTTACCTCGGACAGCATTATCAGAAACCGTATAAAACGTAATTAAAATGCTACAGCTGCCGAATCCGTCTCACTGCCCCACCCTTATTTTCATCCAAAACAGAAGTTTTGGATCATAATTCAGGTGCCAAAATACGAGAGGATTCGGACTAGCCGTTGCTGAGCTACGGAGTCCTGAACAAATCTCCGCCGTTCTATCCCGCACAAGTACGCCACACACCGTGCCTTAAAATTACACAAACGTACACCACATTCCAACACACCACTGGGACCACACCAGGTCATAAACAGAATTAAAACTTCAAGAGCTCAAGGCTCTGAACATCCACAAAAAATTTAAAAAAAAATTCTAACAGCTGAAAGGCAATAACTCAAGTTCAACTTAAATTCCAAAACATTTTTACCCATTCCGAACGACGCGGGACGCACCCCGTCAAAACCAATACGGGACGCACCCGACAGAGACAACAACTAAACAAAATATCGGAATGGGCAAACTTAACATCGGCTTAATGCCGGAACAGGGACTAGCAAAAAACAACAAAACAGTATATTAAATCAGAAAAAAACATCATTAAGTAGAGAAAAAAATATAAAAAAATATGCAATTCTGTCAAAAGTGATATGCTCCCGCGAGTTCGCTGTACTGAAATCTAGATATAGGAACACTTAGGGATCAACGGTTAAAAAAAAATTTGTTTTCCTAACAGAGAGAGAGGCCCGGCAGACAAAACCGGTACCCCTTTGGAACAACTCCAAAAAAAAAATAAAAAAACATTTCGACAACCCCTGACACATAGCGCGAGCACATGCACTGGGCCACTCGACACCGACAAAACCATAAAACGCGGCCGCGCACCACAGTCATGTCCCACGCGAGCACTTCCCTCCTACCTGGCTTATCCTAACTAATGGCGAATACGACTGGGGCCCTCTTATAGACAACCCCTGAGAGCGACCACCATCTTATTTCATGGGGCGCAAAACCTGTCCCCGCGACGGTACGAACCACCAAAAACCAACAAATTCATAAACACAACAACAAACGATCGTACCGCGCGCGAGACCTTAACTTGGCCTACCTAGTGGCACCTCCAAATATAAAAAAAAATAAAAAAACGGTGGGGCCCCCTACCATCTAAACTGACCGACCATCCTTTCAATCTTCTCCGTAGAGGAATCCATCGTGGTCAACTGGACATCTTGCCAGTCCTCGGCCTTCCGTAGGCGCCGTAGCTACCTTGTGTGCCTTCCCAGGGCGCACACCACCCATATGGGTGGAAAAAGAAGAAGAAGAAACAGGAACACTAATAAATTTAATTGGGAAGAAACACATCAAGATATGACGACAGCACCTCGAAACTCGCGAAAAGGTAAAAAAAATTAATTTAAATTAATGACATTCTCTAATGGGGACCTGGTGTACATGTAAAAAACTCAGATGCACCCCGCCTCCGGATACCGCAAACGATATATACTATTGCACCCGAGGTCGCGCAATCACACTCACACATTGTCCCAGCGCTAACGAGACAACAACAAAATTCTCGAAATCGACCACAACATAAACAAAATTTAGATAGCATCAGAAAATGCATCGACCATATGTCGAACTACCAAAGGCACTAACAAAACAATACCCTGCACAAAACACAAAATTCATCCAAAGGATGCCGGGTAGCGTTGTATTCACGCACGAATTTCCATAATAAAAAAACATATAACACATAAAGAAAAGAAAATAAGAAACAATTAGCGGGACTAAGTCGACGGGCTCGCGGGACGCCTTTGCGCTTCCGGATTAAAATGTAGGAGAAAATTCATGAATATAGTAATGGAATAACGGGAAAAAAATGTAAACATTAAAGGAAAAAGGTGAGGACTCTACCACTGAGAAAACGGAATTCCGTGTACGTCCGCTGCTACAGTCTTTTTCTAACATCACGGGTTCCAGAAAAAATGAGGAAAAGAGGGATCGACAAAGAAAATACATATAGCGATGTTAAAAAAAACATATCAGCCGCTCTGCGGGAACTCAACATTCACCATCAACTCGCGATCACGGATAGAGATCCCAGTCACGTATCTCCACCATTATATATTCTATTTTTTTTTTTTTTTTTTTTTTTTTTTTAGGTACTCCGCATGACAAGCACGAACGGCTTAATGGCAATCATGTGCCCTTCGGTCGAGTTCAACGGTCTGTGCCGGAATCGGGTTCTTATAGACCCACTCGCCTACTGTGATCGGTGAGAAAAAAAAAAATCCAACATCACCCCGTGGCTCACCCAAGACTTCCATCGGATGCTATGGCCGTATGCATTATCTGCTACCCACAACACCGACCGCTCGGACCACGGGATATAAAAAAATAAAAACCTACCGGAGTACCAGGTATGCCCTTCTCTCTTACACACCCTATGGCCGCGTCTGCTTTCACAGCGCCCACAGAGTCAACGTGTCGACCGAAGACCCCTCCCGATCCGTCGAATGGACGATCAGATAATAGGATGGAATATTTAGGATAAGAACGAATGGGAAAAGAAGAGGAAAAGTGATCTCGGGAATGTAGGATGGGATTTTAGGAAAGACCAAAACGGAATATTCCGATCGTTGGAATACGACAACAGAAAAATTCGAAGGTTTATGCCCGGCACTGAAAACGCAAGCAAACGAGCCAGAATCTCCGACTTCAGTGATAGAAGCAAACAGAGAGAGAAAAAACAAGAAAAAATTAATAAATTCTATCCGGAGCCATAAGTCCGCGAAAACCCGCGAAATACCACAAATATCTTACGAAAAAAACATAAAAAGAAATAAATGTTTGCCACACGACATCATAGCTGGCCTAAAGACATTCTATCTGAACCAACGACAACAAAACAAATTCCATAGCATGAGCTAGCGCCCAATTGCGTCTATAATTTACACATAACTAAATATCATTATATCCATTTTATACTTAGCCAAATTCGTTGCCGTCACAGCAAATGGCTATTATCGTATCTGTAACCGCGACCAGCTGCAACAAATTACATCGCAACGATAATATATTTATTTATTACACCGGTTCTTCATTCTATTCGTAATTTTTTTTACATTTAATCCTATTCTCACCCACACCTCACGTAAACGCGAGAGCTGGGGACTAGAGTGACAAGAACAAGGGTTACAAGAAAAGTCTCAAAGATGTTCAAGCGAGAAAAAAACAAGTTTATTTTTCTTTTCGGAAAAAAACCGCAAAAAAACGAACTCCGAAGCACGCATGCCCAGAGAAAAAAATACAAAAAAAACCACACTCAATTTTGAATTTAAATAGAAAAAATAAAAAAATAAATTTTGAAGCGAGGGGGTAAATGAGCATGCCCATCAGGTCGAAATCAGAACAGATCGAGCTCACTTCTCGCGAATCGGATGCCTCCTGCCTAAAATATTCCAAAGGTAAACATAAATAAATCATCTCGGGTACTCAGCAGCAACCTCGCTAACACACGACACAAATCTCAATACACGCGTTAACCGCGCTCTATACCAGGTCGGCAACAACAAAACAAGAGAAAAAAAATTTTAAATAAATAATCAAACAAATAACATCTCGCAACCGGAAAACACGCGAAAGAATTCTTCTCCGTGTTTACATGATTCTCGGCCGCCCGGTGTCCGGTCCACCGGTACCAACATAGCGTCCCGGACGGTCGTATCCGTCCGGCGAAAAACCGCAAATCGTCGTAATAACAACATCGCCACTTCGCTTACGCCGGCCGTAGATCGATGACATTACGCAATATGACATCGCCATCATCGGAAACATTCTTCAGCGTGTATGCGTTTTCATGGCGCCGCTCAACTATTTCATACGGGCCTATATACAGAAGTTCCAACTTCTTCATCCGCTTCTTCGATTTACACGACAGAACGTGGTTTCGGACGTACACCCTTTCGCCGACCTGGTACTCGCGTAAATTAGCCGCCTCGTTGTGTCTAGCGCGCCGCCGAAAATTATACTCTTCTATACGTTTTTTCACCGATTCAATAATTTCTTCATGAGTCTCACCGTCGTTCGACACCGGAAAGGATACCACGTCCGATACCGGATCGCGTGCGACACCACCAAAAACCACTTCACTCGGCACGCGACCAGTCACCGGACTCGGTAGACTATTCATGCAGGCCTCGATCCCCTTAATGTGTCCTAGCCAATCAGTATGACGTCGATGGCATAAGCCTCTGATCATTTTTCCGAGTTCTAAGTTAACACGCTCCGTCGGATTGTTTTTCGGACAATACGCGGCTATGTGCCGCACCTCAACTCCGAGCTCATCGAAATACGCGCTCCACCTATGACTCCTAAAAACAGTCGCATTGTCCGAAACTATCGCTTTCATTTTCCCAACAGTCCTGATAAAATCGCTTACCTTTTGTAACAAATTCCGCGCACACAACTTCCTCATCGGATATAACCGCACATATTTTGAGAAGACGTCATACATTACAAAAATCTGGCTCATCCCTTTTATAATCGGCAAAGGGCCGAAAGCATCAACGGTGACAACATCAAGGGGACCCTTCGGGGAGTACGACATTAAAGCACCAACCGAAGATTGCGTAAAAGGCTTCGACGTCTTACATAATTCGCATCGACGAATCACCTCATTAATCGACCGCCGCATACGCGGGAAATAGCAGTTTCGCGAAATTAGCAAGTGCGTTCGCCACTGGCCCGGATGTCCAAATCTCGTATGGAACATCCATACCACCTCTTCCACATATATACTCGGCACACACACTTTCCATCTCTCCCCTGGACCTCTGCGGAAAAACAACAAATTTCGAAAAATAACATAAAATTTTCTCAACTTTTCCGACGAGTCCAGCTCGCGGAAAACATGACACCATGTCTCGTCTTCCTTTTGGTCGTTAGCCAAATTACAAAAGAGTTCTCGAAAACCTTCCGACGACTTACTACTGACGAATGCGATCATCGCACAATTCTTCCTCCACTCGTCTGCCGGCCCTAAATTTCTCGTCAACATGTCGGCCACGACGTTCTCTTTTCCCGGCAGATGCCGCACGTGTAAATCAAAATTCTGCAGGAATAACATCCACCTGGTCAACCTATCGTTTCTCCACTTAGAGTCATACAAAAATTTCAGGCTTATGTGATCGGTCCAAATGACAACAGGAAAGCCTTCCACAATAATCCGCATCTTCTTTAAACAGAACACTACACCCAATAATTCCTTCTCCGTCGTAAAATAATTCCGCTCGGCCCCGGTTAAGACACGACTGACAAACATCACGGGCTTCGGGCTCCCCTCGTCATCGAATTGAGACAAGGAACCCCCTATCGCCCTATCGGAAGCATCCGAACAAATGACAAACTCCTTACTATAATCCGGGACCTGGAGCCGGACATGTGCCGCAAAGGCGTCTTTGAACCGGACGAAAGCCGTCTCATGCTCATTCCTCCAAACAAACGGTGATCGACGCGCAACCAAATCCGAAACCGGCTGGATGATATCCGCGTACGATCGAATAAACTTACGGTAAAAATTACAGAGGCCCAGGAACGACATCACTTGCTCACGATTCACTGGCCGCGGAAAATTGCGAATTTTCTCGACCTTCTCTGGCTGCATTGAAATGCCCGACGCCGAGAGTCGATAACCAACAAAATCAACCTCTTTCTTCCCGAAAACCGATTTCCTCAGATTCACCGTCATACCGGCGTCTCTCAACGAACCCAAAACAATCGACAAGTGCCCTAAATGCTCCTCCTCCGAGCGAGACAAAATCACCAAATCATCAACGTACGCTAACACAAACTCGGAACACGCCGGCAACAAAACAAAATCCAAAGCACGCACAAACGCGCTCGTACTAATCTTTAATCCGAAAGGAACGACATTGAACTCGAAACAGCGACCATCGAAAACAAAAGCGGTATACTTGCGAGAGTCCGCGTGAAGCGGGACCTGCATAAAACTCGCTACAAGATCGAGACTCGAAAGACATTTGAAATCGGAATATTTATATAATAGGTCGTCAATCGGAGGAGGCAAATTATTTTCCGCTACGATAATTTTGTTGATGTCTCGGGCATCCAAACACAACCGAACACTACCATCCTTTTTGAAAACCGGCACCAGAGGCGAGACGTACGGTGAAGAAGAGTGGCTAATGAGACCAAGCTTCATCATACGCTCGACCTCGCGACCGACGGCCTCTCTACGGGAAAACGGTATCGGGTAGTTACGCATTCGCCGGTAAATATCGTGTTCCCGGACGGCAATTTTATACACATACCGGTTGCACAATCCCGGAGCATCAGAAAATACGCCCGAAATCTCGCGAAGACAAATACCTAATTTACCTTTAAAATCGTCCGAAAAATCGGAATTAGCAACACAACCCGAAAAATAATCTTCAGAAACCGAATTCGATAGAAAAAAATTTCGAACGACAAACACAGGACCAATTTCTTCATCTGAATCATCGTCGCATACCTCTAGACTACTCCACCCTTCCGAGACATCAACAAAACGGACTTCCTGACTACCATTCATCGAAACCAAAGTGAGAAATAAACGATCGAAATCGAGAGACGCCCGGTATTTTTCCAAAAAGTCAACACCAATGATCACCGAAACATTCAAACCATTCACTACGATAAAATTGCACACATATTCCACATCCATAACATACAGAGTCAGGCATACTTGCAAACGCACTGCTTTTTTGGCCTTACCACACGCACCCAAAATTCTGATTTGGCTGGCGGGCAGCATCGGAAAAGAGTCTTTACCCCTCTCGCACTCGATTTCACTCCAGGTTTCCGCACTCAAAGCAGAAATCTCTGAACCAGTGTCCACAATCGCCTTGAAATCCCTTCCGCCTACGGAAATAAAAATATGCGGAATTACGCTCGGCTTTACTCGTGATAATTTCTCTTTTTCCCTCTTTCCAAAAACCTCGTCGCAACTCGACGAACGATGACAAAAATTGATATTCCTAATTGTGTCCGCCGGCAAAACAACTTTCGACTGACTCGGTTGGACGGCATACCGATTCAGTCTCGACGAAAAAACGTTCTTATTAACTCGTCCAGCCTCTGGACTCCAGCGCGACTCAAACAACAGTAGAAGACTCTTCCCTCGTCGTACAACCGGTCATTACACCGAGGCAGCAACTCTTCTGAACCATCTCTATTCACGGCGACGGGTGGCACAACAAATTCATTAAAAATATCTAAAAATTCCACCCGCTCACTACACATCGATCTCAGTTTCTGATTAAATGCCTTAACGTCACTCCAATGTCCGGACAGGACCTGACGTTCTTTGATCGGTAACGCCGGGACTACAACTACTTTCTCAGCTCCTCTCCTCATCAGCAACTCCAATAACTGTTCGTATTCTCGGCACATTTGCTCAACAGAGGTTCGCCACTTTAAATCGGTCATACCGACCATCAACACAACCCTCGGCTTCACTTTCGTTGTCGATCTCACTAGGTCCCGGTAAATCTGTCCGATGGTTCGATATCGATAGCAGTACCCAATGTACTGCCGTCCCGGCCCTCTCGTCTCTCTCTCCTCTCGGTGTAATGCTAGTTGGAACAACGGTCCCTCTCCGATGCACTGATGCCCTTCTACCATTGGCGCGTGTGGATTGAAACTATCCCGGTTGGTGCCCCCATTTTGACGGGAATAATTTCCCGGTGCTCTTCCGGTGTCTTGCGTCCGAGTATACGAGGGAGCAACACGCATATTGTTCACTTGTTTGTGCCAACCACTATTCGCATGATCATTCGAAACATCACCTGCTAAGCAACCCTGACGAGAAATCGTACGTATGTTCTCATATAGCTCCCTGGCCGTAGCGCTCTTCATTACTAAAAGCAATTTCTGCATTTCCCTGGAGTATTTCCGGATCATCAACTGGATGAATTCCGCATCTCCTATCGGTGGATCGAGGTATTTTACGCGATTCATCCAGTGAATCAGATACACCTCGGCGTTCTGCTCTCCTCTGCACTTATCTTCCGGGGAATACAGTTTCCGCCTTACCTCTAACTGGTCCCTTTCACTCCAGAAATTCTCCACCATCTCATGTTTAACCTGTTCCCACGAACTACATTCCTTTAAAAATACACGCGCCCATTCAGCGGGACCGCCATCCATCCTACTCAGCAACAACTCCAACTTCTCTTTCACTCCTACCATACCATACATCCTAATTCTATTCTCTACGTTCTCGATAAATTCCACCACGCTGATAGGCGGATGCTTTCCCCCGAATCCTCTTACCTCGATATCTAGACCAGGGATTCTCGTTGCTATAGGTCCGTGGTTGGCACGAGTACTCACGCTTGCACACTGCTCCTCGACACTTCTCACGCGTTCTCTTAGTTGTTGGGCATTCGATTCGACTTTCTCTTTGATTTCTTCGCTGCTCTGCTGCATTTCTTCACGTATCCCTTCCACCGACGATTTTATGATAGTACTAATTTTTCCGACCTGTTCCTCATTCGCCTCCACTCGACCCTGCATCTGCTTTATCGAGGACCCGATACCATCCTCTATGCTCTTTAATTCGTTGGTCATTCGTTTCTCGACTTTAACGATTTTTCCGTCTAGAGTCTGGTTCAGCTCGTTTTTTAGACCGAGTTTATGCTCGTCGAATTTTTCGTTTAATTTGCTCTCCATTAAATCTATTTTTTGATTCAACGTTGCGTAGTTGTTTTTAAGATCTTCGTCTATGTGGTTTAATTTGGTGTTCTGCTCTTCCAACCGAGTATTAATATTTGCGTTGTTTTCCTCTAACTTGTTGTGTATATATTTAATGTTGTAGTCTAGTTTTTCATTTAAGTTTTTATTATTTTCTTCGATCTTGTTATTATATTGATTTAGTTCCTCTTTTAGTTCTTCTTTTAGGCTTTTGTTAGTTTCATCTAATTTATTATTGAATTTGTCGTTACTTTGTTGCGCCAGGCTAATCATAAGTTTTTTTAACTCGTCAAACGACGCCTGCGCGAAAGATGGTCCGGGGTCTTCAAAAGCTCGACGCGTGGGGCTAGGCAGGGTATATCCCTCCGGTCCTGTCTCCGAGAGACGGTCCTGGATCTCATCCAGCTCATCCTCCTCGCTTAAACTATCGGGAATGGGCTCCACCTCCCGATAATTCCCTCTCGTTGTTCTCACTCTATTTAAGTCCCCGCTCTCCATTCTATAAACAGGGCCGCAGTTCGAAATTTAAATTATTTGGCCTATCTACCGAGGAGAAAAAAAATATATAATAATAATAAAATATGCCGAAAGAAAAAAAATTTTAACCGACTTTAATGCCGTACAAAATATGCAACTGATAAAAAAAACTATAAAATATAAAGCAGGCCGAGGGGAGATGTTAAAAATAAACGCTTATCTGTTTGCTTGGCAGTTTCCCCTTCGTCCTCTGCTCCTTCCAGGTAACGTCCTTCTGACTATTCGGTGTCCCTGTTCGTTCGGGCCGCCAGTTGATATAAATCGATTTTCTTCCTTCTTGGAGATTTTCAGATGAGGATGGATAAAATATTATCAAGAAAAAAAAATATATAAAAAAATATATCGAAAACTATTATTGCGGGCGCCAATAGCAAAAATTACCGGTTTGCTATTACCGGAAAGCTCGGCCTAGCAGAGCTTTAGGCTTTTAATCATAAGAAAAAAATAAATATAAAAAAAACGACTCGCGAAATCCGCCGTTCGATGGCGGTATCTCTCCCGGTGGAGATATCACGGGGTAACCACGTGTCCAATTACGAAACCTATTTTTTATGAAACGCGTTTATTCACATAAAGTTTACAAAAAACACAAAATTCCGAACATTACGATTAAACAAAAAAACGAAATTCTGGTCAAAACTACGGATTATTACAAGCGGAAATTAACGACGACTAGAGTACAAAAGATACACGTGACGGCGTGTTCTTCCGACGACCAATTAAAATAAAACAACCACGACGAATCATTACCGACTCGCGTGTACAACCGAATTGCGTGTACTCCCGAATTGATCTCGTTAACAACTCAACTGAATCTCATTATCGATTTACCGTTTCTCTAGCACGAACGAAGATTTTTCGGTACACGATGGGCTATTCCAAACGATATAGTCGAATCGCTGAAAATTACCCCGTACCTTATCAATTAATACGCACGCCGATTTTTCTAGAACATTCTTATAATTATACGTATTTTAAATCGGCTGCTACCCTGTCTCTTCGGGATTTCACCAATTCTCTCGCGACTCTCGTAGCTACACGCTCCGTACTTATACGTTTCGACGGTAAACGCGACCGCGATTTCCCCCGCGAAGCCAGTTCACCCCCGCAACACAGCCGACAGAACGGCTGCGTCCGGAATAACCAGGCTTCTCGGTCGAAATATCTTCTCCGATCGCAATTCACCGTCATTTATGCTGCCCGAGAAAAACCCGAAATGTAAAATGAATTAAATCGAAATTATAATTTTTACCTCGGACAGCATTATCAGAAACCGTATAAAACGTAATTAAAATGCTACAGCTGCCGAATCCGTCTCAATATACATTATAGATCGGAGGGGAAACAGACCAAAGGGGCGATGTATTTTAATATTTCTATAGCATTTGATTCATCGGAATATTTTACTTCAAATATTTTATATGCTTATCGGCATAGGGGACATATGTATTACACTGAGTTCAAACTTATACGATAGAGAGCGGATTACAAAAATTGGAAAAATACCTGCACACGGTAGAAGCAAATATGTGGAGTGCCGCGATGGGCTGTACTTGATCATTAATATTATTCTTGACACGTGTAAAGATTTACTTTGACTGAAAATAAGATGCAAAATGATCTTTCATTGTTGGAGGTGTGGTTAAAGAAAAGTGGTTTAAACCTAAACATAAATAAGATAAAACAAGTATTGTAAGAATAAAGGACGAAGAAAACAGAAAATTAGCGGTTATTTAAGTCTGCCAAAAAAAAAAAGAAAAAGTCAAATATTGAAGATTTACACTGAATAATAATAACTTATTTTGGAAGGAACACAAGTTGTACTGTGAAAATTAAATTATCTATTTTATTATTTGAAACAGTTTTTTTTCTGCAAAATACATTTCAGATCATTCACTGGCTTATATAAATCACGAATCTATACTATGAAATATTATATTGGGACCGGGGGTTCCTTTCATTTGTTAAAAAACAATTATCGCCCTGCAAAACAGATAGTAAAATCAGTATTACTTGTGTCAAAATATGAATACGACAATGAGGTATGTATATATAAACTACCAATACAGCATTTCTTGAATGATTATCGAAAAAATAAAACATCTTTCATATCCTTCAGATAAACAGAAGCCTCTTTCTAATATTAATATTAAATAGGGAAAATTAGGACGATCGGATAGAAGGTGATCAAATAGTTAGCAAACATCTCAAAACTAAAGACAAGCTGCGTATTTCAACAAAATACATAACATTCATTATAATCAATCACCATGATGACTAAAGTGTATGTTTGCAAGTTGAATATCACGAGAAAGGTGATAGACGTACATGTGTAAAAGTTATTATTCTATATTTTTTAAAGTATTTTTTACGAATTATAAATAAAATGATTTTCATATTTTGATCATTTTATTAAATAAGTTTTCACTTAAGATTATTAGTATTATTATTATTTGCAAGTTTCATTTGTATTTAAGCACTTAATTTAATTTATTATCTTTAATCAGGAGTGATAATGCGTAATAAAAACAGAAATAAAGTATCGTGTTAGACTGATATATCTTTATAACGCCGAAAACTACATATCGCTAATTAATACCCCTACTTAAAAAAAAAAAAATAATCTAAAAACATTTAAATTACTTCGGTGATTTATTTGAACTTATTCAACTAAAACGGTATTTAATAAATTCAATAAACTGGCGGCACATATAAACATTAGGTAAACGCGTTCACAGCGCATTTAATATAAATGCCTACCTTTTTCTATTTCGCAATAGATATTATCGATAAAATTATTCAATTGATCTTTCTGGTCGATAGGAAGATCTAATTTGGTAACTTTTTTCACCCATTCCGCTAAAACACTGGTTCCCACACCCTGGCTATTCCTACCAAGCATAGCAAGCATCTTAATAAAACCTTCTTTGGTCATCAACTATATAAACACGTAAACAGAACAAACATAAGTTAGGAAAAAATTAATCAAAAATAACACCTAATACCGGATTAACAAGAAATAATTTACAGTTTAAATAAAGATACGTGTAATTGATTATTAAAAAAAAAAAAAAAAAAAAGGTGTAATGAACTTAAAATGAATTAAAACGTTTACACCTACATACCCAATCATTAGTGCGGTCTGAAATTTTGTTTTACGAGGTTTCACTGATGACAATGGTGTAACTTATTGGGAGGACTAAAAACGTTTATTGTCAGTATGTTTAGTGATATTTGTTAAAATAACTTTGTTATTAATTTGTTCGAAATTTTCATAATTTTATAAAATCCTATCAGTGGTTAATGTCGCATATCCTGAAGATCTTTCTCACAGTAATCCATAGAAGAATTTACGAAAAAAACGAGAAAATCAGTTTGGTTTTAGAAAAGGATATGGAACACGGGAAGCAATATGTACACTTAACGTCTTAGCCCAAAGGTGTCGAGACTTGAATCACAGGCTTTACTGTTGTTTCATTGATTACCAAAAGGCTTTTGACTGTGTAAAACATGATAAGTTGTGGAGAATATTGGTACAGAATGGAAGATCAGAATAATAATAGGAAGACTCTACTGGAACCAAACTGCAAAAATCAGAAGCGAGAATATGGAATCAGAGGAAATACACATTAAGAAAGGAGTACGGCAAGGCTGTGTGCTATCTCCAATACTTTTCAACATTTATTCAGAAGATATTTTCAGGAAAGCACTCACTGACGAAGATAATATTAAGATTGGTAACAGTTATATTTGAAATATAAGATATGCGGATGACATAGTACTAATCCCTGACAACATTAACAAGTTGCAAGAGATGCTGGATCGGGTCACCAAAATAAGTAAGGAATATGGTCTAGAAATCAATGTTAAGAAAACAAAATGGATAGCAGTACACAGACCAAGCGAGATTAGGAGTATTTCAAAAATGAAGTTAATAGTAAACGGTCAGAGCATTGACAGAGTTACTAAATTCCAGTATCTTGGAACCTGGTTCCACGAGGGAACCGATCAGTCCTTTGAGATAAGGTCATGCAAAGAAATGGCAAGAAAGACCTTTTTAAATATGAAAAACCTAATGATCTGGAAGGATATCAATCTGCAATTACGATTGCGACTAATACAAGGCTATGTATGGTCGGTATTGCTTTATGGTATGGAAAGCTGGAATCTTACACCTACGCTGGAGAAAAAGATTGAGTCGTTAGAGATGTATATATATCGCCGCATGTTAAAAATTTCGTATATAGACCAAATAACCAATAAAGAAGTGCTACGGAGAATGGGAAAACAAAATGAACTTCTACACAACATACGGTCTAGAAAATTGAAACATTATGGACACATCAACAGAAATCCCGAGAAGTATAGTTATTTACGGCTCGTCATAAATAGTGCCATTGAAGGACATCGCAGATTGGGAAGAAGAAAGTTGTCATGGAGAGCAGACATGCGCCGCTGGTACAATTAGACAACTGCAGAATTAATGGAGTCGTCTAAGAACAAAGAAAGAGTGGCTATGACGATCGCCCAACTTCGCTCGGGGATGGCGTAAAAAGAAGCAGAAGTTTTACTACCAAAGGTGCCACTAAATACAGTCAAACATTGTAACATATGAAATTATTGAAATTAAATATTACGCACAGAGAATTAAATAATGGCAATGTTAACGTATAGCAACATACATTTTTTTAAATTATTACAATTGTTGTATATGTTAATAAAAAAAAAGTTAATCAAAATTATTGAAACGTCAACTAATGATTATTTGCTTAGCGTTATCTAATAATATCGTTTAAATCGTATATACTGTAATTGATCAGAACAACATTTTTATGACTACGCACATTTGCAAGATAAGTCAACAACTTATGCAGGGATTGCGTTATTTTTTTCTTTTTTTGATATTCAAAAATCACTCAAAACGAATATCTACTTAAAAGTTTTTGTTTTCATGAATCTTTTATAGATTTGAATTTCCCACAATACTCATGTTTTACATTTACTCAGGAAATAGTCGACACCCTTGAATAATACATTAACAATAAAACTGTTGTTGTTGCACAATGTTGACCGCGCATTATAAGCGGCCGTTGAAAAATAAATTTGCAACAATTAAAAAAAAAAAAAAAAATAGTATGATTTCAAAGTTACTACCGCGTAGATACAGCTTGTACGTGATCCCGTTATTTGCCGCGACTGCATGGCAGTAACGAAAGCCATCCACAAGTCTGAAATATCATTTTCAAATTTACTAGATAAAAGGTTGTGAATAAGCGTTTCACCGTCATCTGTAGTTAAATTACAAAACTGAAATAGAAAATAACACAATAGTACATTTCAGAAATTTTAAAATTACACTCGGGCAAAATTTATTTCATTACGTTACCTTTAAAAGCGCAGTTCAGTTCCGTTTAAAATAAATTTACTAACCGTTTATTTTCAAACATGATAAAACAGTAATTCAAAAAAAAAATATTTTGCAAATTTTTTTTAACACGCGATGAACATGTTAAAATATACACGTACAGCCATTTGAAGTATTCTTACAAAAACTTGGAGAAGAAATAAAATAAAATAAAAATACTTTCATAAAATCGATTAAGTTTTAAAAATAATCGTGTAAATAAATCGATATTTATTTTGTAATTTTTCTTGACTGCATTTCTAATTTGTTACTTTTTAAAGCCGAAATAATACAAAATATTAATTGTTAATACATACCGTCAAGAAATTATTATACATCCATTCTTGATCAGACGCTTGCTCTAACGTAGCGATCACTTTTGCCAATAACATAATACTGGTTGTTTCCGGTGGGTAGTGTAAGTGCCTGAATTTTATTAATAAATGAATGAGTAAAAACAGCGAATTCGACGGAATAAAAAAAAATTTAAAATGTTAATGATGTTAAAAACACTATTGTTGCAGCACTTAAGTACAAAAATGGCTTAAAAATAATGAATTTTTGAAAATGTGCCGACTCAGCATTATAACTTGTATTTATATTCTTTACCAACTCAAAACTTTAAAAAAAAAAAAAAAGAAAAATTTATTGTATACTTTATTAAAAAGACAATATTAAAAATCAAATAAAAACTGGTTGGGAATTTTGTTATCGAATATTATATCTAGTAAATCTTTTGGCCAAAATCGAAATTCCGTTGAAGGTCAATAAACTGAACGAACTCAAAATTTTGTTTAAAAACTGAAACTGCAGATAAAAATGCTCTGAAAATAACGAATGAAAAAATCGTGTGCGAGGGTGTGTGGTACACATATTGGTACGCCCCTGACTACACCACCTTATTAATTCGTACAATTCCTATGGTGAAATTTATTTTTGATTTCAAATTTTCAGTTGGTAATAACGAAAAAAACGAATGAAGGATATGTATCCAAGAAATCATATCACTCAATGAAGTTGGTAATGTAACCCTTTACACGATATACATAAATATCTGTAATTTTGTTTCACTGACGATGAAACAATGACTTTCTCAATACTGATATATTAGTTTGAAATCGGAAAAAATGTTATGAGCGAAACACAAACAATAGTAAGCTTTAGTTCATAACAATTTGTTCAATTCCAGTTCAATCGATATATTAAGACAATGGAATTTAAAATTACTTATTGTATATAAGTACGACTGAGTTCAAATTTTGAAGCGTTTTTTTTTTTTTTTTTTTTTTTTTTATGAATGATACACGTAAAACAATTTAAAATTACTAAAAAACCTAACTAAAAATCTCTTGCTTCGGAATTTTAACTTAGTCGTACGTGTAATTTTAAATTGCAAAAAATTTTAAAATTAAATCGCCTAAATTAGTATTTTAATTGAAACGAACAAATCATTATGAACTAGCGGTGTATAATCATAATCTTACCGTACCTTTGTTCACTTAAGAATATATGCACCTAATCAAAGTAAATTATATCAGTGTCACACTAGAATTAGAAAGAATATCATCTATTTTCATTACACTTCTCTGCATAAAGCATTATTTTGCAGTTTCTTTCTTTTTTTACTACATCGACCTGCTGTAGGCAATTCAACTATTTTTTTTAACCTTTACTCATCATTTTACTTTGTTACTCTTATTGAAACGCTACGCATTTTTAATATTATCTAATGCTGTTATATTTTTAATTTACACAAATGAACTATACAGTTCCAAATTTGTTTATGCAACTGGCACGACACAATTCATTTTTAGTATTAATACATAGGATGATAAAACCAATATACCATGCAAATATCAGTTCCACGTGGATCCAATAGATGCGCATTTGGAATTCAGTTTCGGGACTTGTGAAGTACAGCCGTCATATTTAACTTATCTACCACTAATTTAAATATAACCCTCATAAAATGTTTACTTACTTCCACTTCTCATTAAGCTCGTAAAGTAGATTACCCGGTTCTTGTTTATAACACAAGTTCTGATGGTACTGTTTATACGCTTTTTCCAAGCAAAAAGTGCTACAATATCTTACCTATTCAAAATTGATTATACATTGAAGTAACATCCAAATTTATATTTATAAATATATAGATTACTTTCTGTAGGTTGAGAAACATTCAATTTACAAAAACGTACGGAACTGTATATAATAAAAGTGCAACAATAGTTTCGTACAATCTTAAACGTAACAACAGATAGAACGGTTATAATTTGCAATAAACGTGCAAAAGATAAAATACAGAAATTTGTTAATATTAACATTAATCTTTAAACGGAATAATAACTCCTTAGATAAATTATTTGAGTATAAAACACAGTAATAGGTTTTGATAAAATTTCATCATTTACTTGAAATAATTAATATTGAAAAAATGAATGGGATTTTTTTATATGAACTTTTTAATGGCCTGAGCTATTATTGTGCTCATATATCAGGCTACATTTAAGGAAGGCGAGGTATTTAACTTTTGAATTTTCTAAATATATATATATATATATATATATATATAAAAATTAATCAAATCCTTACTAATTTTAGGTTACAAAACTAATATCAATAAGAAAAAAACATGTCTTTTTTAACAGAATGAAATTTGAAAAACAATAATTGCTAGGAACAATAGGGTTAATTATTCAACGGTAAATTATATACGTACACCACATTCACTACAATAGGTATGTTGCGATACATCAGTCGGATCTAATTCAAGGAACATAATTTCATGTAACTGTAAATTAGCCAATCGATTAATATTTTGTACAACTGTTTCTAGAGGCCTGAAAAAAGATTAAACTCGCATTAAAAAGAAGCAAAATTCAAAAATTTCCCGCATTTATATCACTGAGATGATTTTACTTAAAATATTTATCAAAATTTAATTTTACAATTAAACCAAACATTACCTCATACAATATTCGCACGCTAAATATTTATATTCCATATTCCATGCGAACTGATTACATACTAAGGGATCTTCTTCAAAAATTACATCACCCTTTTTAAAATGAACTTTGGCGTATACACATCTTCCCTGCATCAAGAAGTAATGCAATGTAATAAATGAACATTAAAATAATGAAGAAACAAAAAAATGTTTTATTATATTTATATCAATGATTATAGGGCAAAGAATATAAAATTAATAAATTACTTTTTCAGGTATAATACGAATTTCAAGGTTAGGTCCAGTATCGGAATTGAAACTACTATTTAAACCATTCATTTCGAAAAACTCAAGTAGAGATTCACTATGCCGGCACGAAAAAAAAAGTTATGAAGCATTACTCCTAAACATATTTCATACAAGACAAAAGAAAAATAAACAAACCCATGTGTTCAGATAACGAGACAATTTCCGGACGAAAATCCAACTATGACGTAACTTCACAACAATCGATATTTTGCGTAGTAAAACATAATTGACTAAATTGTAAAACAGCAATGACGTTGTTGATAAATAATTTGTTAAAAAACGCTGAAAAGCGATGATGATAATACAAATGTTATAGTCAGGGCGTGAAAGCCAGCCATAAGCCAAAAGCTAAAAGCTGAAAGAGCCAATCATTTTCAGATGTCATAAGCTTAATCCAAACGCCATATTTAAATTTCCATAAGCTAAAAGCCTAAAGCTTAAGCTATATTCAAAATATAAACAGCCGAAAGACGAAAGCTTAAGCTGTATTTTTGAAAAAACTAAATTAAACTTTATATTTGGCTTAAGCTTTTTTTTTTTTAAATTTCTTGATTATGCATTTTTGACATAATTATTCGCATAAGAAATTGTTTTTAAAAACTTTTATTTTTGTGTGTAAAGAAAAAAGTTGAAGTTTCAATAGTAATGCTTAATAGTTTGATGCATGGCAATTAGTAAATGATTTTAATTAACTTCTATTTAAATTCATTTTGTAAGCCGAACGCTGAAAGCTTAAGCCATATTTTAAATTTAAACAGCCAAAAGCCGAAGGCTTAAGCTGTATTTTTCAAGTACATAAGCCGTATTATTATTCAGATTTCAAGCTCTGATAGTGACGTTTGAAAATCGCCTTTATCCATTTATTTTAATTTTTGTATGACTACGAAAGTACTTTTTGGATTATATTAATGCTATAGAATTAATTTAGCTCACTTATGCCAGTCCGTTTTCTTTTAATTTTTAAATAGTATTTTTAAATAGATTTTCATTATAAAAAGTATATTTCATTCTTGATTACAGTTGTGACGTTATTGTCTAATGAAAATATTGCATAAATATACGAATTGTATCTTTTTTACAGTGATGTAACATTTTCTATTGCGCTATCATATGGGAATGCTTTATAATGAAAGTATATAAAATATTCTATGTGTGATTTTTTTAGAAATACCTGTAAAATTTTATGTTTGACATGACATTTTTTGTACATTAATTTAAACTTTTTTCAATGTCTTAATAAATAAGTTTCGAAATTCTTTAAAGATACTATGTATATGTTATTTTTTGTATCTAGTTATTATCTTTTCAGTAATGTCCTAGATAAGCCGGCTAAATTTAGTTCATTTTACTACATACAATGTTGTCATTGTTTAGTTCAATCGCACAATATTGTTGTTTAGTTCAATCCTTGTACGAAGAATTATCAATAAATTTATTTCATATCTTATTGAAAAATGGAAAAATATACAAATTTGTAATTTTTGAATGTTAAAAATGTTAAAATACTTCGAATTTAAGCATAAATTTATTTTATACCTTATTAAGAAATAACAACATATACAAATTTGTAATTTTCCAGTTTTAAAATACTTCATATTTAAGGTAAGTAATTTTTGTAATTAGTGGAATTCAAAAATAATCTTAGTATATATGTATTCTTGAAAAATTGTTACGAAACAAAGAAAAAAATGTAACGATTACATGTATGAAGAAAAGTAATAAAAACGTGTAATACTTTAAAATTTTATGTATCACCCTTGCGCAGGGGTCAAGCTAATCTACATACCATTTCAATTTTAGTGTATGTATTTTCGAAAAATGATAACAAAATAAGGAAAAAAATTAACAATTACCTTCATGAAAAAAGGTAATAAAAACGTGCAACGTTTCACAATTTTATGTATCACCCTTGCGCAGGGGTCAAGCTAATCTATGTACCGTTTCAATTTTATTATATGTATTTTCGAAAAATTATTACAAAATAAGGAAAAATATTAACGCAGAAAAGTAATAAAAATATGCAACGCTTCACAATTTCACATATAATTTTTGAACAGGAATCAAGCTAGTCTATTATTCCAATATTAATGTATGTATTTTTGAAAAATAGTTGTAAAAATTTTAATTTAACTTTTAATATATACTGTATGTGTTTACTGTTGTTTTTAAAAAAGTTATAAATTTCAGCTTCAATTTTTTTACATTGAGTGACAAATTTATTTTCTTACTTTAAAAAATTTAAATTACTGGTTTAAAAACATTTACAAAATCTTTACTATCAAAAAATTGTTATTTTAATTTATATTTTAATTATAAATATTAAAACTATATGCGTGAACCTATTGAAAGATCGTACGTCACGTCTGCAATAGACAGGGATTTTTGGCGCCATTTGCATTATAATAGGGTGCAACCTGTTCTAGCAGTTTCTATCTTGCTTTCGCCTGTTGCCTGTAGCGCAGTTTCCAGATTGTTCCGCTTCTTTTTTTTTTTCTATATATATCTTTGTTTATTTTTCAGTTTTTTCTATTTTTATGTTTTTGTTTTTTGTGTGTTTTCGCCGGGTTTTTTTAATTTTTCGCGATTATGTCCGCCGAAATTGAGTTATGCAAGAAGTTGTGTAATCCCACATTTTATCAACTGATTAGATTTATGGATGAAGAAATTATTCAGTTTTATATTCGCTATCGTATTCTTCTGCATTCAGCTGAATTTCATTTTTACGAGTTTATTTCAGATACATACTCTTTTTTATTCAATTTATTACCCTATTTAAATTTTTTTTTTTTTGACAAAATATAGTTTGTTATATACTTTCTCAGGGATTTTTACTTCCTACAGCAAGTACCAAACTCCCGACAAATACATCAATTTTTTAACCGCCGCAGAAATGTATCTGGTTTACTTAAGTATGTAAATTACTATTTTCTTAAAATTACTAATCATTAATTTTTATCTTACTTTCTTTCGCGCTAACTAACATCTTCGTTATTTTTTTATGTTCGTTTTTTTTCGCGCCAATTTCATTTTTGGTCGAAATTTCGCCTCGTTCATTTTTGCTCTTATTCGTAGTTTCTGTTAGTTCACACAGTATGAATAAGACTGAAAATGAACGAATTGAAATTTCGACCACAAATGAACTGAAGCGGCTTATCTAGGCGTTTACCATTTTTTCTACTATTATGTAACAGGTCTATCTATAAAAAATGAAAATCATTTCTTTTATAATGCGCATGCTTTCAATGCATAATTTTAAATAGGTGTTCGTACTTAAATATCAAAATACTTTTAAAATTTTATAACCCATTTTTACCTCTTAAAATTTGCATATTCAAATTTATCATAGTAGATTGAGTTTTAGAGTGTGATTTTATAATATATTTGTCCTTATTTATTATAATTATGATAATGAACGTGTGATGGTTTTGTTCTTTATTTTTTCTTTTTTTATAAATAATGGTAAAGGTTGTATATATACTTAGCACTCCGCTCTATTCTGAACTACTATTGCTTTATTTATGATAATTCTTCCAGATCTTTTTTTGGTCACAAGTAAATTGCATGCAAAATACCTATCTTCGTCTCTGTCTTGGTGCTCTGAGATCTACCCTAGATCCGGCTATCTTTGCTGAATTACATATTCCTCCTTTCTTTATTCATAGATATCATACCATCCCATGAAAAGGCACTCGCCGGTTATGAAACTGTGGAAAGTTTCAGGGTCACTTTTAGAGAACAAAGGAGGCTCCGAAGGTGAAACCAGACGGAGAATCGAAATTGCCAGAAGCGCTGTGGTGAGAGTGCTGAAATTCTTAGGACATATAATAAGAAACCAGGAGGGAATGGAACGCACGTTGGTCATGGGAAAGATTAATGGAAAACGGCCACCGGGACGCAAATCTAAGAGGTGGACAGATATTATATTACAGACAACAGGACTGTCATTCGCACAATGCGTACGTCAATCAGAGGATCATAACAAATGGCGGAAAATCACAAAATCACTGGTGGATTAAATGTCAATCACGATACCCCACCCAGGGTGACGACTGTAGATGATCCCCAATTTAGGTTGTCGCTTTTTGATTAAACGTCAGCCTATTTATTCCTCTTCACTTCTTTCTTCTTACCCCTCTACCCTTTATAAATTACGATTTACTTCTAATAAAAATCTAATTTTATTCCTAATTTCTGTTCGCCTTCTTCCATTTTTCGTTTTTTATTTATAGTCATGATAAACCTCCTTATTTTTCTTTCACTTGTTTCAGTTTTCTTCATCCCATTAAATGTTATTCTTTACCGTTCTGTCTTAAATCTGTTCTTCAACATGTTGTCAAAGTTGAATTCTCCAATCTTTTAGGTTCTATATTTTCTACACACATCACTATCTATACGGGCGGTACTAAAGGGCCAGGTGAAGTCGGCCCTTCCCTTTTTTGTCTCGCCTCGAATTATTCTGAATCTTTTAAGCTTCCTTCCTTTATGCAGAATCTGTTGCTATTCGACAGACTGTTCGTTTTGTTTCCTCATTAATTAATTTCCCATAAAATGCTCATAATCTGGGATTCTAAAAGTGCTTTACGGGCTATCACATCTAACCTTCCTTCTACCTTTTCCGATTATGTAATACTTCTCATACGCTTTTTCATCCATGATCTTTTTCTCCCCTGTTCAATCGAGATCAATCTTCTACGGATTCCTGATCATTTGCGTATTGAGGGCAATAAGATGATAGATTCCTTAGCCCGCTTTTCTATTTCTAGAGGCACATTTTTGGGCAAACAGTTTTCATGTTCAGCTGAAAAATTCCGAACTTCATATAACTTGTGTTTTTTGTGATTTAACAAAAATTTTACTTAACTAAAGAGCATATTTTAAAAATTTTATAAAATCAATACCTAGTACAAAGATTCTGCTTTGTTACCTTGCGCGCATAGAATCCTCCGTCATAAATTAATTGCGAATTTGTCACACGGCAATGCCTCATAATTACATATTTAAGAGAATATTTTCACGTACCTCTGATGAATTCAAAATGAATACGAGGTCACTAGTTACTATTTTTTTTTGCGACCCTCCGACTTCATTTATTTCTGCAATGTGATCAGTTCGATTTCAGGCTAGTACTGATACTTAGGAAATCGTAAATTATTCAAACTCCCTTTTAATATATTTCCCTACTGTTGTCTGCTTCGTTATTAATGATATATGTTTACTCAACCGGCTGAGGTAAAACTTTTTTCATCTCAAAAAGTAGTAACTAGAAATTATTTCGTTTATTTCTAACTCGCAGTTTTCGAGCAGTTGTCAACTTCTTATTTGAACTTATCTGTCTCGGAATTACACTTCATTTGGTTCTTTCTTGAAACATCTACATTTTTCTTAATTTCTGGTATAGGTCTGTACGGAGTAGGTTTTTGCTAAGGTATTCTGTATAAAAAAAGAACGAAAGCTGTTAGAACGAATCCCGGAAGATGTAATGCAAAAGGAAATAGGAACTTAGAAATTCTTAATTAAGCAATGGTTGGTTGATAACATCAATCAGTGATATTAGGTTAAATAAATTGGGAACTGGCTGTGGCGGAGAATCGACCATTTGTATTTGTCGAACATGCAGTATCAAATTGTATAAATAAGTAGTTCTATGTTTTTATCTTTTTTAGTTTTGTTTTATTATTATTATTTTATTTTTAGTTTATATTTTCCCACTATATTTATAAGTATGAAAATTAATAGTATAATTGTAAAGAATTATTGTAACACATTTTTTTGAATACACAATGATAAGCGTGTTGGGCATCTGCAGACAGTATGCCTTGCGGGACCCACAACTTATTTTTAATAATAATAATAATAACAATAATAATAGTAATAAAAGAAAAAGTTTTGGATTTGAAAAAATACGCTTGTTCTATTCTCGAGATCAAATATTAAAAAAAGATGTTCAGAAGAGAATGCAAGCGTGGAGAGATTTTTAAGTATAAGAAACGATATACCATCTAAACCTAATGTGGAGTTGGAGGATTTACTAAGAATAGATAGTAGCTCATCATAACAGAAAGGAAGAGATAAGAACTGTGACTCCGAGTTGGGTGGAAGAACGGGAAGCGAGCTTTCCTCAAGAAAAGGTGCGTAGGCGGGCGCGATATCTAAAAGGGGAAGAAGTTGTGGTAGTGGAGGAGAGGAGATATAAACGCTCTAGCCATTTTCCAAACCTGAGAAAAGGGCACATCTTTAGAAAAGGTGGAGCAAAATTGTTTCTATGAATTCTTCTTAGCATTTTTAAAAACGAGCCGCGCCCTCGCATTGGCTTCCTTCTGTGCTCCAAAGTTGAACATTGACGACCGCGAACCAAATGATTTGAACGTGACAGTACTTTGTTTGAAAGCCTGTTGATTTCATAATTGTTAATTCGCATTATCATTTCTTCGCTTTCGTATTAATGATTTTTTTTTTGAATCCTTTTTTATATATAGAATCTTTTAAGTTAATGATATAACCAATATAACCCCCGACCGAGATACAGCAACCCAAATAATGAATTTATATGCGCGGGAACGTTGAGAATTATTCGGCATCGCAGATTGATACATTTTACCATGTAGAAGATCATTTTAATCTTCTCTATCGTTCATTCAATGACTATCATCTCTCCGGATGAAATAAATGGTTCTATTTTTATTCTATCCGGTAGATTATTTAATGCACTCCGGGATATTAGCGCTGCTTTAGTTTTTGTATTCGTTTAATTATTTTGTTTAAAAAAATTCCTGCTATTGATTTTTTAATTGATCAAAACGAAAACATCAATATGTGCCTGAATTTAAAAAAACAAACGAAAAAACAATAAAATCGCAAATTTTTGATCTCTTGATATGCATTTTATTTAAAAACCATCGGCACAAGTTTACTCTCGCGTTATGGTAAGCGCATTTAGACTGATCAGAAATGCAGACTCCATCCTTCTATCGATTTTTTCTGATATCGAAGTTGTGAATTAAGTTCGAAAACTCTGATCAGAATTATTCAGCAAAGAACCCCGCATCGTTCTTGTGCTAACCTATACATTTTTTAACCTATACAGTAGTCACATTTGACGTTATTCGTCGTTTTTCGTTAAAAATAATACCGAAAACGAAAAATCAGTAATAATAAATTGAAGGTGATTAGTCGTACTAGTTGAAACTGTCATCTATTGAAACAGATTGAAATGCAATAAATAGAACGCGAGGCGACAAATTTAATATCCTAATCCTAACACATTAGCTAAATGGGGGAAAACGTGTCTAGTACCTTGTTGGCTCTAATTAACATTGAAATGCACACACGTTTGCTAAGACTTGGAAAAATTTCGAATATCGATAAAATAAATTTTTCAGCATTACATCTAATTCGATGTTTCTTTGTCTTTCACTTTTATTCGTTTTAATTTGTCCAGCTATTCCTAGAAATTCTCTAAAAAACGATTTGTTTTCCTATCTATTTGCTGCTTTCATCGCCAAAAACTTCGCATATCGATAGAGAATCGTGTAGCTTTTTCTATCTTCAGTTAAGTGTTATATTTCTTATTAAGTTCATTCAAACGTTGTACGTATTCCAACCAGCGATTATTACGATTTTCATAAATAAATGCAGCCGTCTCGTGTGATAATTACTCTTTCTATCGACGTTCTTTCTTCGTCTGTTCTTTTTCTCACCCTTGCCTTTGCTTGTGATTTTAGCTTTTTCTACTTACTTAATCTTTGATGCTTGCCCGAATTTCAGTAGTTTCTAATTTCTTAGCACTTTTTCGATCCTGGCATCGCGTTTTAGAGCAGCTGCACATACTCCGGATATAGGAGCAGTCTGCAATTCAAACGCGCAAAAATAATGACCGCAAAAAGACAAATTTAGAAACACTCGAGTTAG
Organism: Icerya purchasi; assembly: GCA_039619475.1. Lineage (NCBI taxonomy): Eukaryota > Metazoa > Arthropoda > Insecta > Hemiptera > Monophlebidae > Icerya > Icerya purchasi. The sequence goes on along the minus strand of CM077116.1, from coordinate 170,738,397 downwards.
TTTTAGGGGCATAGTCTTTTCTTTCAAAAATTTCATCGAAAATTGGAAAATAATTTTTTTACACATAGTTTCAGCGACGAATGAGAGGTGAAAGTTTTATTTTATTACAAAAAAAAAAAAGAACCTTGTTTTCTAACCGCGGTTTGAGTTCTGATGAATAGTCAAAAATTTGATGGCAAGTTGAAGAACTTGGTGACTATTTAGATAATGTATTTCAACCTCACCTTGGAAGTGATTGTTTACTGTCACTTCTGTTTAACTCAAACCAAAGCAACAATATTAAAATTACATCTCCAGGCGAAATCAAATCAATAATCGAAACTATGAACCCAAACAAAGCTCATGGATATTACTTAATAACCTCAAAAATACCAAAAGAGTTATCACGGAAAGGATTAATTGAGCATTTTTAATACTGTAGGGTGAGGTTGGCAGTACTGGTTGGTATTGGCGTCCAAACGTCATCTGTCAAAGTGAAAAGTTTTCAGTATACTCTGCCATTTCATCATGGAAAGACTTACACAAACGAGCAACGATTGTGATATGGTTGAAATTTATTATCAAAAACCAGTGCTCTGTGAAAAATGTACATCGTTTGTATCGACCTGGTGAATCAACAATTCGTGCTGTTATCACCAAATTTGGTGATAACAGCACGAATTGTTGATTCACCAGGTCGATACAAACGATGCACATTTTTCACAGAGCACTGGTTTTTGATAATAAATTTCAACAATTTGCAATCGTTGCTCGTTTGTAAGTCTTTCCACGATGAAATGGCAGAGTATACTGAAAACTTTTCACTTTGACAGATGACGTTTGGACGCCAATACCAACCAGTGCTGCCAACCTGAAAAACTTAACTCTTAAAAAATCACCCTATATAATATTTATGAGATATTTTCCTCTTCAGTTCAAATTTTCACAAGTTGTTATGATCAAAAACCTCCAGAAACCTGCTGAAGAACTTACATTGTATCATTCAATAGCACTACTTCCTGTTCTCTCAAAATTATATGAAAAACTATTATTTCTAAATGACAAGAATTTGATACCAGAGCACCAGTTCGGATTTTGAACGGGACATGGTACTATAAAGCAAGTAAATTGCATAGTCAGCATAATAGAAGAATCCTTAGAAACAAAAAGATATGTGCTGCTGTATTCCTTGATATTAAACAAGCGTTTGACGAAGTATGGCATGAGGGATTACTGCATAAAATACACTGCAATCTCCCATATCAACTCTTTGAATTATTAAAATTTTACTTAGGTGAAAAGTATTTTTAAGCAGAATCGGTACTCTACCAGATCCAAACAGGTGTGCCGCAGGGCAGTATACTGAAACCAGTATTATATTTAATATACACTGCCAATATTCCTGTTCCAAAAGAAACAGAAATAGCCACTTTTGCAAATGACACTGTAATTTTATGTACAGGCACCTCAGTAGAAACCATCAATAATAATCTTCAATCAGCTGTCAATAGTTTGTCAACATGGTACAAACGATGGCGTACAGTGATAAATGAGGATAAATCCGCGTGCATAACGTTTACAAATAAGAAAAACTGTAATATATCGGATATTTGTCTTAATACCTAGTAAAGAAACAGTAAAATACCCCGGAATTCACTTAGATAAAAAATTAGCTTGGAAAACACACATAGGAAAGAAAAGAAATGAAATGAAAATGTAGAAACCTACTGCGGCTTTTAGGAAGGAAATCAAAGCTGTCCCTAGAAAGTACTACTATACAAACAAATACTGAAACCAATCTGGACATACGGATGTCAACTCTGGGGATGTGCTAAGCTGAGTAACATTGAGTAGATACGACATTTTCAAAATAAAATCCTGAGAGGAATTACAGATGTTCCGTGGTATATCACCAATCATACGTACCATACAGACCTGCTGCATATAAGTACAATCAGTTAAGAAATCAAAAAAGTTGCAAAACAGTACGGTCGAAAGCTAGGGCGTCACACAAATACCCTGGCCGTTGGATTACTAAATAATTCCAATGAAATCAGACGTTTGATGAAGCCAACGGATTTGCTGCAGGGTTCAAATATATTAAGCCGGATACCAGATGAAACTCGTATCGTTGGATAGGAGTTTTTACAAATTATCATCACTCACACGCTAAGTGTTGGATAGCCCCACAGGTCTAGTTGCATACTCGCGAAAGAAAAGAAGAAAAAAAAAGTTTTTCTTACCATCGAAAATTTTTTTTTTACATTTATACATCTTAAATAAAATGAATGAGAGAATGAATAAAAAGCTTATTAAATAAATTTATAAATAACATAGGTTTACGCAACATTATATATTGGACGCGTATCGAGCGTTACGCTTTCTCTAACGTGCAACAGTGTCTACATCTACGCTTGGTTTACGCTAAGGTAGTAACTTTAAGTTGCAAGATTAGGAAAAAAAATTAACGAATATATAAAAATATATAATATAACAGTTAGTATATTAATATCGGGGTGATCTAATGACTAGTCTTTCTGGACTAGTTGTATGCTGGAGCAAGGTGGGCTCCACTTGGCTGTGGACGTGGCCATATTGCTTTAGCATAATTTTTAATGTATAATGTTGAGTATGGTCTAGAGCTGTGTGGACTCTACTTCGCTGTAGTTGTGACCATGTCGCTATAGCTTGTATCAGTTGTCTTATTAATTTTTTTCCTTTAGATTCACATCATGAATATCGTTCGGAGGTCGCGTTGGCTCGAGACAAGCGTAGTTGAGACCATAATACTTGGCTCCAATTCCGCCCATGTGATTTTCGTGAGGCATTTTGGAATCGTAGGCATATTTGCTAGTTTTTTCTCTTTTGTTCGTATTTCTGGTTGTTGGCGTGTCATTAGTGCGCCAGTAATTGCTCTCATTTCACTCTTCTCCTTCGGTTATTGTGACAATTTCAATATTAGCCACCCTTTCCCCTTCGTGTAATAAGTATTATTTTCTGCTATTTCCTCATATTTAAACTGCTGATGATTTAATATATTAACTTCGATTTCCTTATTCCTCTTATTAGCCCATTAACTATGATTTATGGGCCAGCTCTTGTTAGCGAACCCAAGGGGGAAAGTGGGATATTAAAAAATATCTACATAAAGTATCATACAAGAGAAATATTAGGGTTGAAATATACTTCGTAGAATAATTATTGATATATCCGGAAAAGCTGAGGGATAGTTAGACTAAAGTAGTATATGTTTAATGCGTTTGTGTTTGTACTTTTCCTATTTTAATTAGAGAGAGGTTCTCGTGTAATCTTCGATTTTATTTACAAAAACATGGTCACTTAACAGTCGTTAAAGAATGTTTTAGTTTGTGTGTAAATTATATTTTCGATAGAGGGAAGCTTCAATGCAGCGTGCACATTATTTACGTTAGTATGCAACGGAGCGCTTAGAATAATTCTGCAAAAATTTATTTGGAATCACTGACCTTTTTGAATAATGGATCTCGAGATATTAGACCGCCTTGTAGAAGCATAAGGAAGGACAGGTCGAATAATAATTCTGCATTCGGAATTACTGGTTTAGCATGAAATTGCTCGCGTAAGCCTTATTGTAATTTATCAACTCTCTTTTATTTAATGTAAAATCATTACTTGTCGATTCTTTTATAATTAAATCGCACATAACTGCAATATTTTTTTCCTCTCTTTCCCGGTTCTTGAATTCTAATGATCTTTTTGCTGCTTGTCAAAAAAAAAAAAAAAAACAAAAACGGATGGCCGATTTAACGATCAGAATTTCGGGGTTCATATCTAGCAGTGGTAATAAAAATGATTAAAAACGAAATATATTTACGATAACTAGTGTTCGCCCATTGATCGAAATTTGGCCATAATTATTATTAAAAATTGGAGGAAACATATATGAATTTGCGTAATTGAAAAAAATTTTTTTTTTATTTTTATACATTCGTTCATTGTACATCTGAGAGCATACGCTTTTATATGTACTTACAATACAAAACAGTTCAGTACCATTATAACTCAATAAAAAATAAATTCAATAAAATAACAGTAAATCACAATTTTAAAACTCTCATTTATTGATATTAAATTACACCTTAAGATTTGGTACACCGTAAAAAAGCCAATAATGTTGATTATTAAGAAAAATTAAAACATTTTAATAAGAACAGATTTACTGGCAATAGCGATTTCTTTTTTCATTTTTTGTTTTAACTTTTTATTTAAATAAGAAAAAAAATAACTGTTTCCAAAATTTTTGTACTGATAACACTAAAGATCGTTAATAGATACTAAACGAAAAATAAAAAAAAAAGATAATCGGTTAATAAACAGAGAAGAAAAAGGAACTGTTTTGTATTTGCCTATTTATATATAGATATCGATGATGCGCGCTGGTAGTTGCACTCCTATAACGACTAAATATGCAGTAATTCCAATCCCAGTTTCAGGTGTAGTTTGCGTGCACCTGCTTTATACACAGAGTATTGTCACGAGCTTGCTACTTGCTATAACAGGAACGTATGGATAGGTAGCGTCGATAGGAATTGTCTTTAGTAATAAATGAATAGATCATCATTTTTTATACCAATAAGGGTAATGTTTTTGATTTTTTTTTAACAGAGGAATCGTCCAATATTATCAGTAATAGGAACAAAAAAATAGAGAAAAACTAGGTATATTAATAAGGACGGAGATTAATATATTTATTGCACATCTTACATATAATTTCTTCCTCGTCCATTACCCTGGAGCTAATTCTATCAATTTTTGGCCGAATTATCAATCTAACCAATTCTTTCCTTTCAGTTCTAGGTAGAGATATTTTATCGGCGTCGTAAAATTATGAAAAAAAAAAAAAAATAAAAAGTACAAAAGAAGTGGAAAATTAAGAAATAAAGGAAGTAATTATAGAATAGGCAGATAAAGGAATGAAGTAATAAAATAAAGCTTTATAAAAAACGTGAAAAATAGAAGATCAAAATAAAATAAAAGTATACAATGCAAAGAAAAAAGAATGTTTAATATGCAAAACGGGATGGCAAATGGCGAATAAGTTAGAGGAAGTTATTGTGAGAGATCAGACAGAAGAAAGCTGAAACACCGAATATAAAAATAAAAAAATAAAAAAATGTTTGGACAAAAAACTCAGATATTGTAACTTAAAACGAAAATTCTTGGAACAGAACGAAAGAAAGAATTTTTAAAACTGGTACGTTCGAATAATAAAGTCACTTTCATTTTTTAATAATCATTTTATAATAATTTCAATAATTTTGTTGTAATGTGTTCCAGAGCTGTTAGATATCAATCCGATGAGATATAGAATTATAAATTATAATTTCATTATACTTGTATATAAAAGTTTTTTAATATAATATTTGATTAATAATTTATAATGGTGGGAAATAAATAATAAAACAATAATGTTAAATGCAAAAAAAAATTTAAAAATGAATGTTAAAATTAAATTGGAATTTGAAAGCATATATGTAATTTAAAATAATAGAATGACATTTTGTAAAAAGTTTAAAATTGAGACTAGAGAACTTCATTTGGAAAAATGGTTCTTTTTTTTATATGTATTGAATGTTTATCTTTGTATTTATTTATATATAGAAGATTTTTGAAAAATTAAAATTTTTATAATCATTAATACAATTTTAGAACTGTCATGCCTTGTTCCATGTTGTAGTTTGAGTTATGTTTACTTTTTATTTTGTGGTCAGTAACTGGATTTGTTGATGTGTTCATTTTTGGTTATGGATAGATGTTTTCTGTAGTGAATATTAAAAGTTATGCACATTTTACCTATAATATAAGTATACATAAGCCAGATTATTAGTCTCAATTTTGAACTTTTTACGAAATATCATGTTATTTTAGATTACGTTTGTACTTTCAAATTACAATCTAATTTTAACGGTCATTTAAAAAAAAAAATTTACATGTAATGCGGCAAAACTACGAAGTTTTAAGCCTCAAAATGCGTCATAATTATATACAAATATACTATTTTTTAATAAGCATTAATTTCAGTTTTATTAATATCTTGAATAATAGAGAGATCTCACTGAAAATATTGAGTGATTGATCGCATACTAGAAATAGCGATAATCAAAGCCTTCTTAACAAAAAGTCTGTTTTATGTTTAAATATAAAATTTATTTAAAAAAAAAAATTACAATAATTCATAAAAAAGTGGTTTAATTTGTCACATGACTCGTAATCCAATCAATGTACTCCGAAACTCTGGTGTACAGTCCAGGATATCCAACTTCAGCACAACGAAAACCATATGACACAATTCCGAGTAAGTAAAATTTGTCATTGTTATCGTATACCAATGGGCCGCCAGAATCTCCCTGCATAATTTCAAATAAAAGAGATTTAATATTATTACGTTATATGTGTGGTAAATCCTTCAATATTCCTAATTATATTAGAAAATACCAAAGTAAATTGAAAAAAAAAAAAAAAAAAATTCTGCTAGTACTTCTCTAGTAGTAGAGATTAACTTAGCTAAAGGAAGAGACAATTTTTAGCTTTCCGGTAGAAATTTGAGAAGCCACTGATGTGCAAGAAGCCAGTGTGGAGAAGTAGTTAAAATTCAATTTGATGATCTGCTCATTCTATTGAGTTCGCCGCGGGTTGCAATTATTTCTCTAAAATTATGAGAAGTATACACACACGTATGACGTTATTGTAAATAGCCAATTAGATCAAACGTTTAATTAACCAAGCACTTTTCTACTTTGGTAGAATGATTGGCATGTTGATACTACACGAATATTTTTTGATCTGGGCAATAACAACATGGTTTCTCTATGCAACTGAATATCTAATATAGCGTCTTCACACTTACACTCCAGATTATTATGTAACTGTGATCATGCTACTACTATTTTATCATAGCAAAATGATGTTCACACGCACGTATCCATTTTTTCTATCACAGTGTTGATCTATAAATGTGAAAATTACAAAAAATGCCGCACTGCAAAAACTGTTAAGCTTTTGCACATATCAAAAACTATTATTTTTAAATAGCCGTTTCTATGAAATGTGGTGAAAATTATAATAACGCAAAATTTCCAGAAGCCAAAAACAATTAAGGTGAAATGGGTAAATTGTGGTGAGGAACATACAGCGAACTAGACGGAATGTATAGGTACATAAAAGAGCATTAGAGAAGACGTTTCCGAAAAAAAAAAAAAGTATAATCCAAAAAATAAACAGCAGAAAACAGCTACTGAATTGGTAAAGGTCCCGATATACACATAAAATTCGACAAGTAAAATAAAACAAGATAAAAGAGGCGGCTAAGCCTTGCTAGATGTAACGTTGTTTAATGTCTCATTATCAGAAAAATATTTTTCAAGAGATGAAAAAGAAGAACAAAATATAACTATGAAACGTTCAAAACTTTCACAGTGATTAGCCATTATAAATAATTTGCGGACAACTGTCTTTAGAAAATGTAATATATTTATTTCCAAAAATACAACATTTAACTTTTCGGTCAGCTTATACTAACTTCTGATGATGTATAAATTGACCGAAACGTTAAGTGTTGTACTTTTGGAAACAAATATGTTACATTTTCTAAACGCAGTTGTCCGCAAATTATTTATAAGTGTAATGATGTTCGTGAAACCAGGAAAATCTCCCAGTGAAGCATTATTATATCAACCTATATCACTACTTCCTAGCGTGTTTTGAAAAGCTTATTCTGAAACGACTTACACAGATTATAAAAACGGACGGCTGATTCCAGGTTATCAGTTTGGTTTTCGGGAAAGCATTTAACCATAAGACAGCTGTACTGCGTTACAAATGCAATACACAATGCTTTAGAGCAGGGGTGGCCAACCCAAATGATCTTGCGGGTCATTTTGAAAATGCATCATAACTCCTCGGGCCGCACATAAAATCATATATCCCCATATTAGATTTAGATCCACTACAGATATATTTTTATAGTGAAAAATTGAAACATAATGAGTTATTATCCATTATTGTGTTTACTATTATTCTTACATGTAAACATAGATAATATAATAATAATGGTACAAAACGTACATTGCAAAGAAATATCTAACACTAAAAATTAAATATAAAAAATATGTAAATATAAATGAAATCATTAAAAAATATTTATTTTACTATTGCTACTTTGGCCATCTCGCGGGAAGCAAAAATGTTCAAGGCAGGCCGCGGGTTGGCCACCCCTGCTTTCAGGCCCGTGCCCAGAATTTTGGAGGGGGGGGGGTTGAACATTTTATTCGCATATTTATTTTATAAATAAAAATACATTTTTCACTAATACTCATGCTATTAATAATTTCCATCATTTTGATTTATATATTAATAATTTAAATAAACGAATTACTGTATAAACATTAATAAAAATTACATATGTTATTGATTATACTCGTAACAAAAAATTTTGCACAAAATATTAATGAAGTACCTAAGCAATTTCAGTTCTCATTGGGGGGTGGTGACCCCCAAAACCCACGCCGTGGACACGGCCTTGCCTGCTTTAGAGGAAAGTAAATACTATCGTGAGCTATTTTTAGATGTAGTTCAGGTTTTCGATAAAGTCTGGCACAAAAGGTTACAGATAAACTACGTGAGCAACTCCTACTTCCTTAGTACGAAATTTTAGAATCTTGCTTGACTGACTGATAATTCTGCATAAGTCACTAAGAGGCAAAAATTCAATCGTTAAATATATCAGCAAAGGTGCCGCAAGAACCTAGGGCCAGTTCTTTATCTACTTTACGCCAAACGCTGATTGCTATGTCTCATCAATAAATTAATTTTTGGAAATAAATCAATACAAGGGATAAACGAATATAGGACGCCCGTAGAAGCAGCTTTCTGGCTAGCAGATAAACGTTATCGTTTCCCTTTATTCCGTAGGGACTCCGAATACAATGAAATTTCAAATTCATTTCTGTTAAGGTATTTATGTTTAATTTCTTAGACAAGCTGATGCAACAGGTATAACTTTTAGCTAAAAGCATTATATTGTATCGCTGACCAAGGCCGTCTCCACGAGGTGTGTTTTGGGGGTTGACCCCCCCCCCCCATGAGAACTGAAATAGTTATTATAAATACGCAAAAATCTGAAAAAAATAAAAATTTTAAAATAAATATTGATGATTTTTTAGGGTGTTCTAACCTTTAAAAGAAAAAATATGATCCATATTTTTAGGCACTTCATTAATATCTTAAGGAAAAATTTTTCATTACGAGTATAATCAATAACATATGTAATTTTTATTAATGTTTATATGGTAATTCATTTATGTAAATTATTAATATATAAATCAAAATGATGGAAATTATTAATAGTATGAATATTAGAGAAAAATGTATTGTTATTTATAAAATAAAAATGTGAAGAAAATTTTCAAAAATCTGGGCACTTGCCTGTCGCTGACAGTGGACTTGGGCTATTACTACAAACCAGTGCTATCTCTTATCAATATCAAGTGGAAAATTATTATACACCCTGAAACCGTTGTCTTAGCTTAATTCCTTTAATGATAAATGTTACACCTACTGAGCTGTCACGGTTAACCGCTAGTAAAATTTGTAACAAGACCATACTAATACTGATTAAGTAATTAAATATCACGCGGCGGAAGGTTCTGGTTTTTCAGTTTTTTAAACGTACTTGTATCAATATCTGGGTATAATAAACTTATTTCATAGTGAAACATAAAATAAAAACGATGGATATACTAATATGCATAAGCACTGGACTATGACTATTCTACTTGATACTAAACGGTTCTTGGCATCAATGGATTTCCATTCAATTTTAATTCTAAAAATTATTAAAAGCAAAACTTAAACTTGGTAATTATATAATTACACTATAAACCTAACTGCTAAAACATCCCTCCTAATAAAAATGGGTAAGTGATGAGTTTCTGCATGTAGACATGGTATCGGAGCTGTTCGGATGTTACCGGTAATAAGACTCATATGCAAGTTTTCTGTTTATTTTGATTCGTCTTGGTCGTCACTCCAAGCTGTATTAGTTACGAATGAATTTGTAATTTTAGTGCTATTATTATATGAGGTCTAAATATGTGTGTTTAATCCAAGTAAGTATTAAATTCGAGTACAGTCTTGACTGGAATAGCTTCGTTGCCGGATTAGACTATATAATACCCTTGATTGTTAGATCTTCTAACGGTAAAAATAGTAGATGTTGGTTTCACGGAAGATATTTCTCAAGTCCAACCTTCTCGCGCAGTGTACATTTCGACTGCTTGTTGTTTTTGATTTGTATGAAATTTGTAATATTTCTAGATTTGCTATAAACTATAAAGGTATTTAGCATACTTCAGAATATACATGAGCAATGAGATAACGGAAGGTTAAAGAGTGAAAGTATATAGATACTGAATCGAAGTAAACTCAAGACCGAGCTTTATGTTCAACCTATATGTAGATAATATCAATATTTTTTCTTACCGGATTTAAAAAGAATGAAGTTCGGTTAGAAAAAAAGTTTAAAAATATATTTGGCTAACTATGCTGGGACCTCCATTTACATTAATTGATCGAATAATATAGGTATCAACGCATTGTCGAAAGACCTCTTAACTAATGTTCTCAGTATTTAGCCAATACATATTCCTTACTGACAAATGGCAGATACCATTTATTAAGATGATTGATGGTATAGTGCTAAGAACGATAAAAAGAAAGAAGGATAAAATGAAAAAAAAAAAAAAAATTACACTTCACGCAGATACATTAATACATGAATATATCTTATGGGTAGCTCCGGGTTTCCTTTATTCTTTCATTCGACATCAGAATTTTATCTACGTTGTTTCGTTGAATCGTCATTAAGCTCTAGCTTTATACCTTATGACCGGCAACCAGTGTGAAAGCCGACGTGTTTATGACTTTTACTGTACAGAAAGTGATTCTTTATAGACGGATATGGAAATTAAACTTTACATCGTTGACGGTATTTACAACATTATTGGCATCATTTACATTATTAGTATCATCGATAACGCTGCTAACACCATCATTATCGAAAGGAGAGGACAATGCGTACTAAAGTAGGAGATATAGTGGCGCATTTTAAGTGCGTCGACGTATCGATTCAAAGACGGCGTCAATGCAGGTGAAATTGCGTGATGTGGAAATGGTTGGTTCATTTTTCAGTTTGAGTTTGAATTCTGTGCGCATAAATTCTATGAATGTAGAACCGTGCGACTCTCGTAAATCCAATTTGTACGGAGTCTAGGTTAAACTGATCGACGTCTACGATGCGAAAGAAGAGAAATCTGATGCTGGTAAAAGGAGTAATTTACCCACTGTCATCGATTCAATTAGGTATTTATGTGCGCATCAAAAATTACCTACAAATGGCTTGTTTCGCCTTCATTGAAGATGGTTTTTCTATTTAAATTGGTAAAGTGAACGTATAGTTTTTAATTAAACAGAATTTTAAAGTGTGGTTTTGTATTTATGACTGGCTACGCTAGTTTTTGGAAAACGCACAGCCGGTCCTGTTATTCTGAAACCTAGCCAATTAAAGCCAAAAAACAATTAATAAAAAAAAAGGAAAAAAAAAGAGAACTAAAATCTTAACAAATCACAATTTCTATTTAATTAATTTTCCTACGAGGCAATTATTTTCAAATAGATCAAATAAAGAAAAAAAAGATTATAACGGAATAAATGAAAAATATTATTCATTCGGGGGAAATGTTAAATGCAAAAAAAAAAAAAGAAAAAAAAGAAAATTGAAATTTTACATCGAGTGGTCCCAGAAACCGGTTTGAAATGGAAATTTGTGGCAAATAACACCCGTAAAGAGGAACACGTCGAAATTCACATCAATATCTCGTACCCAATTGAAACCTACTTGACTACTTTTCTTCCCGTCTTTTTAAGGCGAGGTTTTTAGTTAAGAGCTTTGAAAATTAAAAAAAAATTCACTTGATGCTTAACAAGTAAAGTAATAATTTTAATATTAGAAACTGCTTGGAAAATGTTTCGTATTTTGACTTCACAATCAAGATGTGTCAATGCAGCGTTATAAGTTACATTGCCTATTTTCATTCAGAAGTTATAAAAAAGCGTCCGTAAAGCAGATCCGAAGATTTTCATAAATTAATTTTGTTCTCTCTTTTGTCATTGTGTAATTCACAACTACACAGACATTTCTATTTAATTCTAATTATTTTTTCGAAAAATTAAAATTGGTAAGATTTAATAAGGAAAAGAAATTATAAAGTAAAATAAATAAAAAATATTACGATCGGGTATTCAACTGGAAGTGGAATATTTACCTGACAGGTATCCTTTCCTCCCGATAGGGTTCCGGCACAAATTACCCTGTTATCCACATTAGCTCCTTGTAGCCTAGAGTAAGATCGTTTACATACTGCATTATCTATAATCGGGATGAGAAGATCTTGAAGAGCTGGACTGAAAGGACCGCCTAAATGTATTAAAAAAAGGTCTCGTTTAAGTATATACATTATAAGTAATATTTTCCGATACGCGTTACTTAAAAGCTCGCCGTAATTACGAAATTGACAAATAAAGCTAAATTCTAAAAAAAAAAAAGCATGCTAAAACAACTTATTCTTTTTTTTACCCGGTAAGTGCCGAAGCATTGTTAATTTTTCGCGGAATTGACAATCAGAATACGGAAAAACAACCGGGTAATAATTATCAGGTGCTGACTTATTTTTGTGTACAGTTATATTTATGAATCATTAATTTTATATTTTGGCATAATAAAAAGGGTTCTTGGCTAATAAATCGATAAAGTCATTTGCCAAAAGTGTTCCTACCAGCAATTTTTTCTTTTTTTTTTCTTTTTGGTTGCATTTGCATTACGTTTAAAGACCCTGTCAAGTTCTGCAGCTTGTCGGCGTAGTCCTAAAAAATAACACATGTCCCTCCCTTCTTTATTAGTAAATATAATACAATGTTACCTATACCTAAACGAGTTCGGAGACATATTACTAGTTATCAGTGCTACTAACGATTCGTCTTATTTAGATATTCCATGTATCCAGTTTTCGTAATATGATTATTTTAACCATTTATTATTGTTATTACGGAAAATATTATCTAAAACTAATCTGAAAAGTTCTTTTACAACAAAAAATAAAAAGTACAACATTTTCCTAGTATAATAATACCCTTATATCCCCTTTCATAACCTCATATACATATTTTCGCACATATACTATTATCAATACTTAATATATACTCTCGATAATGTAAGAACATGATTGCTTTATTAATTTTTAATATTTTTATTCATAACCCATTTTTTTATTTCTACTTTGGATGACTTTTTATTAGGCTGTAGTTGTTTAATATCTTCTGGTAATGTGTTTAGCAGTTTACATAGTATATTTAATATTTTCCTCGTCCTTGATTAAGTTACTGAGTTTATGGTTTTTATAATGACGTGTAATTCTCTGATATTGTCAGTTGGTGGATTTCTTTTTATATTTCAATTTCCTTGTTTAACCATTCCATTAAAACCAAGTAGTGTAGATATGATTTGGGATTCAGAATATTATTATGTTTTATTAACAGGTTCCTACCTGCATATTTACGTTCTGTATTAATAATACCGTTAAGCGTTTCACTGCGTTTATAACTAGCGAGGGGACCATCAGCAACTCGCTTGTGACACGTGCCTTAGTCGGATTGATGCATATCAATCTAGAGCTAGTAGGCGAATGTTTGACGCCTTAAAACCGGGCACTTTCGGCTAAGGGAGAGTAAATCCTAACAGAAAATCCAAGGGAAGGTAAGGGGAAACCACCAGTGTACTTTTTCCCATTATCAACGTGGCACACAAAAGAAATAGAACCAATACTGTAGTTGTGGGGCGTGTGCTGGAAATAACGTCCAGGGCAATGAGCGGGGTCAGCTGCAGTAATGCATGCTGACTTGAGTTTGTGCCACTGATCGTCCAGAGAACTCTACAGGAGGGACTCGCGTGCAACTAATACCATATGCAAAGTATTTAAGAAGCAGAGTTACAAGTCACTACATGGAATGTGTACGTAGCCTTTTGCAGGCAGGCGAATTAGCGAACGTTGTCAAAGAAATGAAAATACTGGATATCGATGTTTTTGAGGTATCGGCGAAGTAAGATGGCCCCGGGTACAGGATCCTCGAGATCAGATGGAATGTACACGTACTTCTCTGGAGCATTAGATAGCAGGAACGAAAATGGAGTTGCAATAATGCTGGCAGAAGAAAATGACCGAATTATACTATTAATCCTAGAAACAACTTATCGCAGGATCAATATAATACAGGTATAAGCACTGATAAGTTCTCTGTTACCTTTCTCTCGTTTTCGTTTTTCTTTGGTTGCCTCCTCGTATTGTCTTCTCCACTCAAACGAAGAGCATGTTTGCGATGCGGACCATGTGTTTATTAAGTGTTTATTTTTTTCTGCTGAGTGCTCTGCTTTCTATTTCATCTTATTGATATCTTCCTACCCCATATTGCGCCTCTTATGCCCTATCTTTTCCCTCTCCACAGATTGTTCCCATTATATTGATTACTTCCTCCTTACAACATTTGATATCGTATAAAGATATAATTGACTCCTTCCTATTCTAATTGTTTTTCGGTAAAGGTCCCCGGTTGACAAGTCCCCCTCCCAGTAACAGTTTGCGTGAAGAAATTGAAGTATTTTAAAACACCGTCCAAGGCGCATTGCAAATTACAGTAATGCGAGATTTTAACGCAAAGGTGAAAGAAGAAGCAAAAAGTTATGTTAACGGAAATTACGGCTTAAAGAAGCGTAACGCACGAGGCGGTCGGTTCACATAATTTTTTATCAAGAGAGAGAGTTAAAAGTAACTAACGGCTTCTTTAAACACCATCCGAGACACACTTATACACATGGAAATCTCCTGCTGACAATACTGAAAATGTTATTCGTAATCAAATTGATTCTACTACGATTCAGAAAAGTCATCACCGGAAGTATGTGAGATCAGTAAAGACATACGCGGAAATGGATACCAATTCGGAACTCGGTGGTATTGAAAATAAAAATGTACACATGTTTTGTCGAAGTCGATCATACTTGGAAAAAAGACAGATCGGTGTTTTGAAACTGAAAAATAAAACGTTTCAATTTAAAATTATGGAGGTTTTGAATCTCAAATTGAATGAAGAAAAATCAGATCTAGAACACCTACCATTATCGTTGATGTCTAAGAAAACCGTGTTGGTCTCACATTAGTAATATAAAATAAAATGCTTTTTTACAAAAAATAAATACCGACTTCAAGGTTTATTATAAAAATTTAAAAATGCACTAAAAAGTAAAAAATAATTACTCCCGATAAAATATATATATCAGAGTGATATAACTTAAGGTGATATCGTAATTCTTATACAACATTAATTTTTTGGAGTTGGAATTAAATTCATGTTAGGAACAATTTAATCAACATTTAATGCAGTTTTTAATTATTCTTTTAATATGAATTTGATGCCAACTCCAAAAAGTTAATGTTGTATAAGAATTACGATATCACCTTAAGTTATATCACTCTGATATATATATTTTATCGGGAGTAATTATTTTTTACTTTTTAGTGCATTTTTAAATTTTTATAATAAACCTTGAAGTCGGTATTTATTTTTTGTAAAAAAGCATTTTATTTTTTACTTTTTAGTGCATTTTTATTCAATTAAATTAAAACATTTATTTCCACGGTAAAAACACCAAAAGCTACATTTCCATGGTAATTTGGCAAATTTATAGTATTTTAAGTCAAAAATCTAATCCGACGGTGAAAACAATCATGAATGAAAAGCATCCAAAAAGCTTTAATCTCCCGCATTATTAAGGATAACTCAAAAACTATCGGTCAGGCCTTGATCAAATTTAAATGGGACCACATGACAAACACCACCTTTCAAATAAAAGAAGAATCATCAAAATCGGTTCATCTAAAAGAAAGTTCTGTGGTAACACACATAAAAAAAAAAAAAAAAAAAAAAAAAATACAGTCGAATTGAATACCTCCTTCTTTTTTGAAGTCGGTTAAAAAAAGCAGAAATTGATGATAGACGAGATCATTAACCTGGTGGAGGAAAGAAGAAATACACAAAAAACAAACTAGTTGAATGTAATAGAATGAACAAGAGACCATCAGGAAAAATTGCAGACAGGCTAAAGAAAAATACTGGGATACGAAATGAGACGAAATTGACAAGTTTCAGAAAGAGCACGATCTGTTAAACCTACACAAAAGTGTGATGAAAGAAGCAGCTGGTTACACACAAAAAGACTAATACATATCTACTCCCTGATGACGGTGGGAACATGGTGATCGGGCTGGATGAAAAACTTCAAAAATTGAAGGCCTATATTGGCCAACTCTTCAACGGGAACAGAACAATCGAGCCGCGTAATAACTACCCGGATCATAGCTATATTAAAGAATAAGTTATATATATATATATATATATATATGTATATGCATTTAAAGGTCGGTTCAGATGAAATATATACTTGCAGAAAGCTGATCAAAGTTTTAGCTGAACATAGTGACGTAGGTATACACAAAATGAATGAGGCATTTAATGAAATATGCAATACAGAAGAAATACCGACCGAATGGCTAATATCGACCTTTACTGCAATTCCAAAGAAAGAAAAATCCTCTAAATGTGTCGACTACTCCGTCTGATTATCCTGATGTCACCCGCTCTGAAAATATTTCTGAAAGTAATATATACAAATGATGCGAAGAGCATTTAGGAAATACACAATTTGGCTTCAAAACTGGCAAGCCTTGAAGCCCTAGCGTTGTCGGGATGTGAATATTAATGTATACGCACATAGATTAGCAGAAAGCATTTTTTTTTCTTCTTGTTTGGGTTCTATCCTGGGCTTGCCAATAATAGACGATTACCCATCAACACGTGTAAATAGAAGTAATTAGGAGTTACAAAGAATGGAATCTGACAAAGAATCCTATACACCAAGGATGGAGAAACAATGACAGTCACCGTCGATAAATGCCAAACGTATGCATCCTGAAAAGAAAAGGAACGACATTGCCGAAGGTAAAAAGAAGTTAGCTGTCCCATACCATGGCCACATCTGCAATTACAGAACCCACAGTACGAAAAGTGGAATCTGGCTACAAATAATTAAGGAAGAAGAAACACGGGATTAATTTTAAAACATTTAACTTTTGTAAAGTTGTTTTAGCGCGGAAATGTTTATAATTATGTACTAGTAATAATAAAACTTACTAAATTTTAATCTGCCCCATCCGGCCACGAAAACATTCTGGTTCACAAAACTGTTTGTCCTGAATTCATAGCTGAGCGGCAAACAAACCGGCTGGATTAAAGCTAAAATTTTCGTATTTTCCAATAAGTACACGGTTAAAAGTGAGGGGAAAAAAAATGTAAAATAGTAACTAAACATATAAAAGTTCTACGATTATTGTTGAGACATGTTTAATTTTATACGAACACTATACATAGTAACTGCAAGGAAGTATAAGTACATGCCCTATACATCTTTGTGAATATAATCGGTATTTTAATTGTAATCGTTAATACAGTCTACCATTGTTGTTGTTTCGTGTAGCTGAAATATTAAACCAGCCTGAAATTAATCTTTTTAACGATCTTTAGTAAACGAAAGATTTGCGCGGAGCTTGTTTCATTTAAATATACGAGAAAGCAAGATTTCATCAAGTAATCTAGTTTTTCGACCGTACCGATTTATGTGCGTTTTTTTTTCTCCTGGTTATTGCATAATACCTGTAAGCTAAAAAGCCGTTTCAGCCAAATTCTTATCGTATCGTAACTATTATAATTAATTTTAAATCGTTTCCCGTAAAATTCATTAATAAAAAAATCTAACTGAAAGCTTATTGCTCCAAGATTTTAGCTTAGCTGTTCTTGCAAGTTATTTTGAGAAATACTTAACGTACTTGAATAATTTTAAATTGTTCTATACCGAATAACTGAAGAAAAAAAAAAAAAGAACCTAACTAAAATTCGCCAATAATTGTAAATTGTTCTATGTCGAATTATAGTTCATTAGAGCCATCCTTGAAAGGCTTTAATATCGTTCATGGGCGTCGCCAGCGGGGGGCAGTGAGGGGAAGCTGCCCCTCCCGGAGCCTTGAAACTTTTTAATTAACTGGCATTGATGAATAATCATAGTCACGTAATCATGGACAATTTGGAAAACTTATGTTTTAATTAAGATTTCACTCTTGTTTAATAAAATATTAAGCCTTTACAACTTATAAATTTTATTTTTCCTATAACTCATATCCTCTTTCTATCATCTTGCCCCCCCCCCGGCGGCTGGCAACTCATCTTGCCCCTCCCTGGCTCATCGGCTGGCAACACCCTTGATATCGTTCACTACTTACTTTTCTACTTGGCGCTTCAGTGAATATCAAAAACCGTTAGGTTTGTTAAATATAGAGTACACTCTCTATATCGCCACTTGAGGGCGCTTTAACAGCGATCGATCGTTTTCCAAATCGGAAACAATGGAAATCTAAAAAGTCTAGCGTATAAAATTAGCAAGAGACGTTCGCAATCACCTTTTGTTGATTACTTTTTTTATGATTTATACTGCTAATGTATTCGGCGAAGAATCGATAGGAAATTAAAAGAATACTCGATTTTGTTTAAATCTAGATTCAATTATTTTTAAAGGTGCGTAAGAAAATATTTCTAAAATTATACTTTGTAATATAAATTTTTCTATATAGCATGGAGGTAAAATTAACAATAAATGTATGTTTTTAAAGTGCTCAGGGAAATTTTATTTAAGTACCGAATTCTTTCTTTGGTTACGTATGTCAGTGCAAAAATGTAAAATTTATGATTTTGTATAAAATGCATAGACGTTTTGTGCAATAAGTAAAATACTGAAAAGTATGTAAAAAGAAATAAATTTCTGCGAACATTGTTCGGTGTAATTTTTTGAAGCAATATTCTAAATTAATAGACGAATAATAAATATTTGAAATAGTTTCACCAAAGTATGTAATCGATGAAGAAATTTTGTTTTTTCCATACATTATCTGTGAAACTGTTTATTATTATACGAAACGGTCGTCGCTTGTGCACGATTGTTGGTAAAATACACGAAAAAAGATACGTAAATTTTAATAAAATATCTTCGTTAAACAGAACAGTTAGATGCGGTAAAATTATAAATATTAAAATGTTGATAAAACACATTTTCTGCTCGAGCATTTCTTTCACGATGGACGTAATACTGGGAAACAAGCGCAATTGCTTGTAATATGTTGCTTTAAAGTATACGTATTCGAAACTTTTACTACTGCGACATGTGTAATTTTACAAGTTTATTATAAAAATTTATCGATTTAAAATACATAATGGTAATATACGCAGTCTTACCTAGTGGTGAATCCGCGTGGTGGTGGGAGGATATTTCCCTCCCCAAAAAGAACCAAAGTCTCTATGAAAGAATTTGTTATAAGAGAGAATCTTAATTTATGCTATAAAAGATTTGTATGAATTTTACCTACGGATTTTAATAATTAATATTTAATACTATTTTCTAGTAAATGTATTAAATGTTCCCTTTTTTATTCTACTTTAAATGTCGTCGATCTTTTACCATTTTTTTTTATTTTTAATTTTTATTTTGTAATTTGAATTAAAAATAGTTCGATGAGAAATATATATTATATTTAAACTTGCTCACAAACAAAGAGAATTCGGATTGGATTACTAAGAAAAATAAAAAAGAAGTATAGTGTCTAATAAAAATACTATCTTTCTTACTATTTCTAAACTACAATTTTAGCTAGAATTTTATAATTTCGTTTTATTTTTCACCTTTTAAAAAATAAAACTAAATTTAAATTAAAAATTGTAATAATTATGTATTTTTAAAACATTTTTATGAATTTCTATAGAGGTCGCTATTTGTTTTTCTTTAGAAAATAAGGGGTATTTCTTAAATATCTACTGCCTACCGTAGAAGATTATACGTAATTATATAATTTCCTTTCCCCCCAATGTCCTTCTAGATCCGCCCCGGGTCTTATCATCGTATTTACATAATAATTCTTATTGAGGAATGTGCAGTAACAAAATGTGTCCCAAATACGGATACACGAACTTAATTCCTGAGCTCCGGCGACTACCTATTCGTACATTTCAGCTGTACAGACATATAATTGTTTATATACGGTACAAATGTGTACATATGCAAGACTACGCTTTATTTTTTTTTTTTTTTTGAGCATGTCGGCTAAGACACAATGATTATAAAGGAAAAATATTAGAAATAGAACATAAGAAAATGAAGCTAACAAAGAAATAATCAAGGAGACGGAAAAGAAAGGATGCTGTGAGCGCTGTAAGGCGTAGGGAGGCCGGAATACAGTATCGCACGTTCTGAAGAAATGAAAGGACATTCAAGTAAAATGCGATTCGCATCAGAAATGAAGTTTGCTTCTGACGGATCAAACGAGCAAAGATGAGACTGAGTAATGGAGAAACGGAAGAGCGAAGCAGGAAGCAAGCTGTGATTCAAACGAAGTCGAATTATAGATGAGATAGTTGACCGTCTGGAATGGGTTGTACGGATAAATAAAAGGAAGCAGGATTAGAAAATGAAGAAGGATAGAGATCAGACAGTCGCGATGGCAACGAAAGGAAAGAGGAAGAAGACTTTGAGCTGGAAAATGACTAATAAAGCGGCCGTTTGAAGCAGCTGAGTCAACTAACTCGTTGCCCGAAATTCCACAATGACTAGGAATCCACAATAGATCAATACCGGCAGAACGGGAATGAAATAGATGTGAAATTATGGGGAGCATATGTGAAGCACGATAGGATCAGACGATAGTTTAGGAAAGGAAGTCGGGCTTGTAAAACGCCTTTTGAATCAGAAGATAAGAGAACCTTGGATATATTGTTAGTAGAAGCTATAAAAAAGATTACTTGTAGGATTGCGATAGATTCGGCTAAGGAATATGGAGAAGGAGGGGAGTTTGAACGTCTCAGTATAGCCGAAATCTGGCAGAGTAAAAGTCGCTCCAAGCCCCAAAGCTGATTTTGAGCCATCTGTGAAAATTAAAGTATAAGAAGGAAAGAACGAAAATAAAACATAATTAAATTCGTTATGAGCAGCGGGAGAAGGAAGAGACTTGACATACGAAAAGGAAGAAAGAGTAAACTGGGCGAGTAAATAAAATCACACTTGCAACTGGTATTGTAAATGTATGATTTTTATTGACGTACAAATGCAGTCCCGTGTGTGTGCGTGTGTGTGTGTGTGTGTCTGCTGTGTACTAACTAGGGCGCGTATGATGGTACACTATAATCCATAATAACCTTAAGTTCAACCATTAAACTGGCCATAGGGCGGAGACTGGGCGAGAAAAAAAGTAATAAAATAAGACAACTCAATAACCGTAAATGAAGAATAGTTCTACGACTAGTTCGTTTTTCCGTTAATATCCTCATGAAAACTAAGATCGTCGCATATCGAGTAGCCTTTTCATGAGTACAAACATAATTTAAAATGAATTCCGAAGTAAAAACGAAGAAAAATGAAAAATGCCCAAAAATAATCGCGACTTCTTGCATAATTTTTTTTTGTTTTTTTTTTAATTGGTTTTTCGGCGAAGAAATTAGCCCAGCAAATGAGAAGGAGGAAAATATAAATTTAAATTTTTATGCGATTAAAGACAGAGGATAAAAATAATTCAAGGACCGGAATAACTGAAGCAGAGGGAAATTAGAGGGTACAAGCAGCATCGTAAGGGATATCAAGTTTTAATAGCGAAGAATGGGGCGCCTGCTCTTCGGTAGAGAAGGTCGCACATTTAAACAAAATATGATCAGCATCACGAGGTAAGTATATGGAAAGGGGGTGTGAAAAGAACGAAATATTGTAGATACAGAAGAAAACCGAAAAAATGTCGCAGAAAGAAGATTATGATTAAAGCGAAGACGACAAATGGCCGAGATTGTGGGAGTTTTTAAGAGAGGAGGGCAAATATCTAGAAAACCATGAATGGAGTTGAAGAGACGGCTGAATAGAGCGGTAAAAGGAGGCAGGATTAGAAAACGAAGCATACTGAGGAAAGAAGAATAATACAAATGCTATTGGCTGAAGATGTGCCCAAAAATCTGGCCCTGAAAATAATGACATCGGCAATATATCGATATCTTTGTGGGGTTTTTTTGTAGTTCGGCAAAAATTTTTTACTTTTTTATTAACAGAGGCGGCTGTAGGACAGTTCGAACCCTTAGCAAGCATTAAAGTAAAAGTAAAGCAAGTCCCATATTAGTGCTGTAAATTTCAGGTATGCGCGATACGGTGCAAAAAAACTTACGTGTAAATTGAACGGCCCTTCTGAGACGCACCAAAGCAATGTCGTTGGTTACAGGACTTGACGAATATCTCTCATGCGTTATAGATCGGTCAACTTCAATATCGACCGGTGTTGCTCCGTCTTGTTCACTATCGTCCAGATTTAAGTCTCCGAGCCTTACTAGATACCTGTAATAATTCGACAGTACTATTGTACAAATGCGTACTGCGGATATTACGGAATCCTAAACATAATTATTCGTCGAGAATGCATAATTAATATCAACTGCTGAAAGCACTGAACAGTGTTACTGTTCGCTATTCGCGGTACATGTTGATTTTATAAATTCATTTTTATCTACAAATGAGATATTTTTCTTAATCTTTCACTTTTAATTAATTTTTACCATTATAATAAAAGCCCGAAGAAAAAAATAGAATAAATTCTGTTTTGGAGAAATTTAACGCCATGCTTAGGACATACTGTTATCACCATTTTTTTACATTATACATATGTATTATTATTATTGGCTTTTATTTAACTCGCTTTGTCATTCTATCTGTCTGGCGGGAATCTTGCGAACGATTTCTCACCTACTTCCCGATAAATTAAAAAAGTGTCCTTTTGCAGAAATGCTTGTTATAAATGGGGCAATACAATATTATGCAATATTCGGGCTTCCAGCTTTGAAATTAGACCCTCGGGGCGCCGAAAGCTCGAAATTTTGTAAAAATATATATATATATATTTTTTTTTCGGGCATATGATATACTCTTGGAAAGAGCGCTATTTGTTGGGAGCAAACTTGAATTTCATTTTCTTAACGAAACATTGGAAATTTACTAAAAGTTCAAAAAAGCACGAAAAACGACGTGTAGCCCCGCCGCTTGTGGCTCCGGTATTATAGCTAAAGATTTTGAACAAGGTTAAAAAATGCACATCCCTATGTATTTCTTTACTTTGGAACATCTGGGTTTTCAACTTTAAAATCGGACCTCTGGGGCGCCGAAAGCTCGAAAATTTCAAAAAAATATTTTTTTTCCCATGCGCTGAGGATTCCGTATGTTAAGTTAAAGACAACTATAATTTACGTTTACTTAATACTAAATTCAGAACAAAAATATTCAATTTTAAATTTGTAATATCGCGTGTATTTTTTACCTAGCATTCCCGTGAATGTGTATTTTTACGCGTTTAAACATTTTTGTGACTCTATTGATCTGTTTTAACGCTTTTTAAAACTTAAGAAGCTTCGTTAATGATTTCACAACCTCCAAATCTGATTGTTTTATTACATTGTAATAAAAGAAATATTATACTTGATACAGTAATATGATGAGTTTGATTTCCTTTAACAAGAAAATTGAGCGTAATCACTACACATATAAGTAAAACCATAGATAATAAAAGAAACTACTATATTACCAAATAGACATGCTAACGATACGAATGAAAAAGAAAGATAAAATAACGAACGTGTATTAGAGTTCAGTTCATTTGTATTACCTTTTAAATGATGAAGAGCTATTTATTTATAGAATTTTAAATACGGTTAGACATATTAAATAAATCAAGAAGAAGAAGAAATGGAATACATAGTAAAAAGACCAGGCTAAAAAAAATACTTTTTTTTAGATTTTTTTAAAAAAACAGCCTTTTATTTATGCGCTAAAAAGAAGTAGAAAATAACTCTTTATTAGTGTGCGACTACCAGATACGCATCTTAACATTATTAAAATCTGAAACTACAAAATACTATTCTGAAAAACAAAAGCGGGGGCCGCAGTTACAAAAACTTTTTCGTTGTGCATGTGGTGTATTGTGATGCACAACGATGGAACAACATTAAATAGTGATTGTAGTTTTGGCTTAGGATGTATCATAATATTAATATTTAATTATTAATCTACGACCGGCCTCCGCTTTTATTTTCCAGAATATTTTGTAGTTTCAGATTTTAATGTTACGATGCGTATCTGGTAGTCGCACACTAATAAAGTTATTTTGTACTTCTTTTTAGTGCATAAATAAAAGCCTATTTTTAAAAAGGTTTTTTTTGTGTGTTAGACTTGTTCTAAGTAATTATAGTTGAAATGGACGCATCATCAGTTTGTATGGGGGTTATTGAAATTCTAAACCTAACCCCACTCGAATTAAGTACTTCATCCGTAGAAGAGATCATTTACAAGGAAAAATGAGTTGATGATGGTAAAACGAAGAAATTGCAATGTAAAAAATAAAAAAAATAAACTATTATACTGGTACTATTTTACGGAATGCTTACAGTGTCCACGGAGCAGTTCCGATGATGCAGTGAGCCGCTGTCACAACGTAACGGTTGTTAATTAGAGTCGAACCGCAATACCATTCCGGACCGGGATTATTGCGATGGCGGTAACCTAAAGCTGCAATCCAAGGCCAAGCTCCTAAAAATAATAACGCCGATTTACATTAGTTTTTCTTTATACTCTTTTTTATTTCCATTTCATCTTTATATTATAATTGTTTTTCGGTGACAAGGGCGAATGTTTACCCATAATACCCTTTTTATTTATTCAGTTTATTTTTCTTTTAGAGCAGAACACTCTGATAACACAGATGTATAATTATAATGTAAATTAAATATTACGCATATAATTAGCTAAATTAGAAATTCCCCTGCTAGAAATATGGAAATTATTGTTAATGAATCAACGGACAAAAACACGGATAAAGTTTGTCTCGCACTATGATACAGTACGATAAAACACGGTACGAGTGTGTATGGTAACGGAAAAAAATTAATGTTACACAAAAACACGACACAGGTGTGTGATAACGAGAGAAAACTCTGGTACGCATTCGTACTAATTATCATGACCGCCATTCTAATGATTTATCAAGTGAATCGGACGTGTTTTGTGCTAACATTCGAATTAAATATTTCGTCGAGTGTTCGAAAAACGCAAAGTGTTCCGACAACAGTCTTTCCAAAAAATCGACAATAATAGCTTTGTGATAGTTGAAGGTGCAGTTAACAGGCGCGAATTTTTCAAATATTACAGAACGTCAATTGAACAATTTAGCAGCGTGAAATAGATTTAACGAGAAAAAAAAATACAAAGTTCAGCGAAGCTACGGCGCCAAAAGAGAAACTGATTAAAATAAATCGAGAAGTTCAAGAAATTCCATAATCATCAACATTCATCGTGCTGCTAAAAAAAAAAAAAAACAAAAAAACAAAAAATACTATTAAGGTGAAAAAATTCAAAAGATATTCAAAAATTTTGGTCCAATATCTGATAGTATATTGTCAGGGATTTCATCATTTTGAAACCCGAGTGAATTAAATTTCGAAGCTGCTATTAAGTTATTTTATTTTTTATACACATCCATCTCTTTTTTGAGTACTATTATTCTGTACAAATTTTTCTTATCCTCTAACCGTAAAGTGCTGAGTCACGTCGCTCTCGTAGTCACACCGGTGACAGTCCAGATGAGCGACAGTAGGAAAAGACCGACAAAATATTCTTTCCGGCTAGTGCTCGTGTCGTCACGATGTACATCGTCGGCTGAACTATAATACTTGGTTAGGTGCACATATAAATACGGTTAAAGGAAATGTTGTCATACAGTACGAATCGATTTTGGAGCTATGTTTTGTTGGTTATCGGTTAACTCGGCCGGAAAAATAAAGATTGACGCCTAAGTTGAAGAAAAAAATTTTTATTCTATAATTCGCGTTTAGAGTGCGACTACTGCAACTGAAACACATCAAGTATCCATAAACTAGATTTGTGCCTAGTTCGGAAAAAAATCACATTTGCGATAGGAGGACGGATGAGGCAAAAATGAATGTCACGAAAATATTAATTCAGGGGTCATTTTGCGTCCACAGAATCAGTTACGCTGCACACTTATGTGGCACTGCGAGTTGGAGGTGTTTCCACATATAACATGGACGTTTTCATAAAGGGAAAAGTGTGGTTCTGCCCCCCCCCCTCGATTTAATGCAGAACTATTAGAGATTTTACTTTGCATTGCAGACATATAAAAGTTGGTAAGGGAATGTTTCAAGTTTATTTCCAGGCTTTGCAGCGTGCGTTTTATTAATCGCAAGAAGAATATTCTACGCTTTAGCAGGATGATCCAACTGAGATGTAGCAAAATAAGAAGTTGCAAAGAAAACAGTAATTAGCATTAAATTTAATTGTAAATATTGCAAATAGTTTATTTTGTAGCGAGGGAACGGGGATACAGCACCGTGACCAAAATTGTGATTATGAGAAAGGTGGTATAATAATCAAAATTAGGAATATAAAGAAAGTAAAAGGCCGTTAGATCAGAATTTCCCAACCTTTTTTTCGTCGAGCCTCCCCGAATTATAAATAAAATTTGTATGCCCCCTTAATTTTTTCATTAAAAAAAAAAACGCACATTGTTTTAATGACACTTATTTATTTTAATTCTAAGTTATAGAAAATAAACTTTAACCAACTTTAAAACGTTTTTATCGAAATAATTTATTATAATTAAAGTACTAATGAGATACTTGAACTTGCATGTTCTGCACCAGTTGGTTGATTCTAGGTTCAGTTTCTGCCAGAGCTATCGTCAGGTCGCTATCAGTGGCAAGACGATTTCGCTGCTTAGTTTTAATTAAAACCAGAGCTGAAAACCCTGTCTCACATAAGTAAGTCGAAGAAAAAGGAACAAATATTCACAAAGCAAGAGATGCAGCTTTGGAATTAACAAGGGAATCGTTTGATCCAAAATTTCTCCAATGTCAAGAGATGAAAGTCATCTTTCGTTGTCGAATCAACCTTCATTTCTAGAAATTCTTTCTGAACTTGTTCTAGTAATTATAAGACATCAACAACAAATGAGTTTCTGATCATGTGACATATTGGTGACTCTGAATTAATGTCTCGATAGTATCGGTGAAATTCGTTTATATTTCAACTTTGAAATCTTCGTCCAGTTTTTTATTTTTAATTGCTTTGAATAGTCGAGAAAAAGATATTATTACATTTTCAGCAGATACCTTTTGATTCCAAAGTTGAAGCTTAGATATGAACCCTTGAATATGATCATAGTTACTTATTACAGTGCCGTTTCTGCCTTGAAGCTTCAAGTTTAGCTGATTAAAGGCATCAAATATATCAGTTAAATAGGTCAACCTCCATTGAAATTGTTCATTGTTGAACATTTGCAAAAAATCACGTTTTTTCTTTGAACTCAAGAAAGAAGATGACTTCTTCTTTCAATTCATAAAGGCGAGCCAACATGTTGCCCTTAGACAACCAGTGTACTTCTGTGTGAAATAGAAGGACTGTGTAATCAGAATCAAGATCCTCGCAAAGTAAATTAAATAATCGACTGTTAAAAGCGCTACTCTTGATGTAGTTTACGATCTTTATAGCGAAGTCCAAAGTCTGGCGTAATTTCTGTGGCAATGTTTTGGAAGCCAAAGCTTGTCGATGAATAAAACAATTAGTACACACTATCGCGGAATTCTTTTTCTTGAGCTATTGAGCTAAGCCTAATCGTACACCTATCATTGCAGAGGCGTCATCTGTGCAAAGTCTAATGAGTTTATTCCAATCCAAATCATTTTTTTCGATGAAATCTGATATTGAATTAAATATATCTTCAGATTCAGTGCCTGCTGTCAAAGATTGGGAGTACAAAATCACTTCTTCAATGTGATCTCCACTGACGTAATGAACATAAACTATTAACTGTGCACAATTAACGATGTCAATGGATTCATCGCAACTAATGCAAAAAATGGCGATAATTTTACTTTGTTGATTATTTGTGAAAATTTTCAGATGCTTAAAAGGTCATTTTCGAAGGCATGTCACATTATTTATTGAACACACCCGTCTGATGTTTAATTTAAGCGTTAAATTAATTTTTCTTTCGCGCTTCTCTTGACATCTCTCTATGCCCCCCCCCCCCGGTTGAGAACTCCTGCGTTAGATTATACCGAAGCGCGGTAAAGTAATTTAAAAGGTTCGATAGTCGAACCTTAAAGCAAAGAAATTCATTTTTAAATATTACGTTTAACGGGTCAGAAGATAGATTTCAAGAACGAAATTTAAAAGGAATGGTTAACTCGGGGTAATAAGCAGTAATTCTCAAGGTGAAATATCACGAAATCAACAAATTAAGCATTGCAAATTTTATTGTGCATTTTAACTCATTTTTTAATTAATATGCTAAATTTTACAAATTTCTCAAACAGAATGACTGCGGTAAACTAAACGTGCCAGCCGTTTAGGTGCAGTTTATTTAACCTTCCGCTAGTCGCGTCTACCTGAGAGGTACGTGATTTTTTTATTTTTAGTGTCACAGTTAGCCGCCATGTTTTAGCGCGCTCTCTGGTTTAGTATCCCCTTAACTTCCGTTTCTCCGATTGCCAGTCACGTCCCGGTCACCATCGGAGCTTGTCAGCGACTGGTTTAGTCACCTCACAAGTGCAGCGCGACTATTCATGTAAGTTTTCCAGATAATACACAGGAAACAACTATCACATGGACAGCCGAAGGAAGGCTTTTCTACGTCAATTGGCCAAAGGGTTGGTAATGGAAGAAATGGTTCGAAGTGATTCAATGAAGAAAGATCTCTGTTCGCCATCCAACAGCCCTTCCAGAGTGTCGCACCGACACCGCAGGAACGCACCAATGGGAAAAGAAAATTGTATGCGCCGCATTATCAGAACAAAGAGAGGAAAATCACGAAATATTCTTATACTCGTATGTAGCAAATACTTGTGTTTGAGTCACATAACTACAATCTGCAGTGAATGTAACGGGGTATTCGAAATACAGCTCAGCATGAGGAGTCTGCCAGTTCGTAAGATATAATTTATTACTGAAATTCATGTGATAATGTGGTCTGAAATTACCAACGTGCCTAATATTTGAATTTTTTCTCATTTTATTATGTTCTGTGATTTTTTTATAGTAATGTACGTGAAGAAAATAACACTATTCCTACTACTTTTCGTTCAGGTATGTGATGTGCATTTTAGTAATACCTAAGTGATATTTACATAAAGCAGGTACTCATGTTTGGAAGTTCCTCTACGTACCTACTTGATTTAAAATTCAATAAATACATATTTCAGCAAATATATACGAATATTCTAATGTTTCCTTACTCTTGCCCTTGATTTAAAATGGAATCTGTTGCTTGGGCATTTTCCCCCCAGCAAAAACACCTGTGAGGTGCAGCGCGACTATGGAACGCGCGACTAGCGGAAGGTTAATATATATATTTTTTTGAAATACTGGTTTAATGCCGAATTCCACATAAGCTCCGATATTCATATTGATTTTTGAAAATATGATTTTAAAGCAAATATTTACATTTATAATTTGCAAATGTATTACAATTATCTGAATGAATTAAGTGCCGATAAATATTTTGTTTCGGTTGATAATACAAGAAATGACAAATAATTGAAAACTACCGCGTAAAACTGTTATAATTATTGCTTCAAGTCTATATTAAAATTTTAAATCCTTTTCGTTTCCTATGAGAGAGAAATCAAAGGAAGTTAAGAGACGTGAAAAAGAGGAAAATTTCGGTTCTTCATAATAGAGAGCAAATTAAGAAGTGAAATTAAGGTGAAGGGAGTGGCCGAAAGAGCCACCAATGTTAAAAGATTAATCAGGAGGTGTTAGTTCAGGTGTCCGAGTTGAACGCGATTATAAGGTGTAAATAATGTAAATTGTAAATAGTTTATTTATGTAGAGAAATAATTAGGATTAATGTGTAAATAGGTAAATCATTTATTGGGAATTATGTAGTTAATATTAATTATAATTAAGAATGATATGTAAATATTTAGGTTGTATCTGTAGATGTGGAAGGGAACAGAAATTTTCGTAGAATTTAAGGGAAATAATTAATATAAATAGTTGTAAGCGGTAATAGAGTCGCAAAGAAGCGATGTGTATACATATATATATATATATATATGTATATGTTTAAGTTAAATTAGGAAAAAGGGATAAAATACCGTCTCATGCCGTTACGGGAAGTTACAATTTTTTTTTTCTTTCTTAAAATAGATTGTTTAATTTATCAGCTATTTCTGTAAATAATTTAGAAGGGTGTTGTGTGTGTAATGCTTATTGTAAAATTTATTTTAAGATTGTGGAAACAACGGAGAGTGGTCATAAGGCGAAAGAATCGTGTTGCGTGTCGATGGGCAATCGCCGGATGGACAAAAAACCGTCGTGACCATTGATGACGCAAACTGTCGTCGACGAGTGTTGATGTAAAACAATTGGGCGAAAACAATAACAAGGCCAAAATACGGTGAGAATCTCCCAAAAATTTATATAATGCCGACACGAACGATCCAGAAAAAACGGTAACCAGATGAAATTACGGTGGGAGCATATCGACCATTTATTTAATGTTAAAATTAGATGCAGACCATTTGTTTATTAAGTGTTCATCTCTTTCTGCTGAGTGCTCTGCTTTCTACTTCAATTTGCTGAGACTTGGTCTTCCTACTCCGTATTGCGCCTCTTATGATCTTTTCCCTCTCCACAGATTGTTTCTATTATCTGTTCCTTTCTCCTAACAACATTTGATATCGTATAAAAATATAATTGATTCCTTCCTATTCTAATTGTTTCTGGGTAAAAGTCCCGGTTGACAGGCTCAAAAAAAAAAAAAATAAAATTGTGAGAGAACTAGATACATTTACTTCGGGTACATTCCGGACATTTGCTTATAGACCTATTTCCCCGTACACACACATAAAAAAAAAAAATGAAGAAAGGTATTTAAATTTTCCCGTGACGAAATATTAATTCATATAATAACTTTTATGCTCTTTGGATCTTTGATTCTTACAAAATTACCCATCTGATACCCATTTTACCAGATCTCGGCGAAATTTTTATTTCGTAGCGGCGGGGATATGTAATGTGTACATATTAATGTATAAAATTATAAAAAACCAAGAAATAAAAAATTGAATAAAAATTAAATATAATTAGTAATCTAGGGGTGCGAGAGTGAGTGTGCGTGCGCCTGTGATTCAGTTGTTGGGCGGGGGGGTAATGATGGTAAAGGCGTGATGATACGTCTGACGTAACGCAACCCGAAGGCAAGCGCTCGAGGAACTGCCGCTGGATAGTAGCAGTCAGTCGGATTTTGGAACTGGTAATAGGTGGTAAATAAAATTCAGTGGGATCCTATGCCGGTGGCACACGACATTGGCCAGACTTTCCCCCGTTATTGTATTCGGCCATATAGAGTGGCAATTTGAAAAAGTGCAGCGAAAGAATTTTTTAAAAAAATAAAACGATCTAAAGGAAAGATTCGTGTATCAAATATCTCACGTCAGGCCGCTAGACGAAAAGGATCAACAAATTACTATCGCCGCAACATCAGCACCGACCCCCCCCCCCCACCGAAGTTCGGGATGTGTTTTAAATTTTATATTTTTATTAATCACTATTAGGTTGCAATTTATTATTTAAATTACGGTGTTTTAATTGTTATTATGTTAATTAACCCTTTTTACACAAGGTGTTGTGTTAGTAGCATAGTAGACGAGGCGGGTATTTTTTACCCGGTTCACAAATATATTTGTTTATAGCCACAAGTATTTATTTTTAATGAAAATTTTAGTAATATATGTACATATTGGGTATCATTACTTTCTCGCATTGTGTGACCACCCTCTCTATCAAAAAAAACATTTTGATTTCTGTAATACTTGTTTGCCCAGTGTGTACCACTGTTTCGATTCAGCTGACGTTTTTTTATTTGTTGATTTGCGAGTTAAACTATAATATCGATTATTTCATCGGTAATAAATGAAGCACGAATTTCAGCTGGGTCCAATAAACCAGTTGCTCAATCTTTAAAACTTGGAAAATGCTTTTTCATAATATTTTTATTCGATGTTTTCTTGGTATCTCCATATACAAGGTTGTGTTTGACCAAATGGTTTCTTCATATTTTCCAATAACCAATTCCCTGACATCAGATTCTTGTATCAGTTCATCTAAATAATCGGTATTAATACTAGCAGTAAATTCGTCATCAACAATATCTCGTTACCGGTAATTGAAGACGCATCTTCTTCAGAGTATGATTCATCTAAATCGGATTCAGTATGCTGTCGTTTTAATTCCATCAGAATATTTTCCGATGTATACGTACATACTTCTTAAATTCATAACGAGACCGATTTACATAGGATTTTATAAATACAAGAAACAACTGAAATCTCTGCGACAATAAAACTGAACGTTGAAAAATATTATATCATTATATACACCGTGGGTATTTTTTACCCGACTACTAGACACTACTATGTACAAACAAATATGATTTCTTTGTAAACAAAGCGATTTTCACGAGATGTGAGGTGATTAATATCAACGTAAAGAATGTCACGAAAGACTCCTAAACGGCCAAGGCCAAATTCCAGCGTAATGCCGCGTAATAATAATGCGAAGATTGATCAGGTCATTTTACCCGGACCTTGTGTAAGAAAGGTTGAAATCGAAATTAAATTCCCTCTATTTTTTGAATTGTTTAATAACAACGAATTTTGCAGTATAACTCTAGAAAAAAATATATGTAAGCTATAGAAATTACAACTTAATGAGCATTAAGTAAAATATAGTATTTTTGAAGTAGAAGGGATGTCGTCACATTTACTATAAACATGGTGTAATTTTTGAATAGCGTCAACGCAAAAACAAGTAAAAATTGAATGTAAGTAAATAAGTTTTTTTTTTTTATTTTGATCAACTATTGACATTACCTCAGTGCAAGTGAAATTTATGGAAGGGTCAATGTGCAACAGAGGGATATTCTACCCGAACGAAACACAACTAATCTACTGTCACGGCAGAACACACGAGTTAATTTACGATTTAAAAAATAGAAGTACTAAAACCTGAACTCGTGCTGTGCAATGTGTAAATATACACGAAAGAAAGAAAAGACTTTAACTCATGGGTGGGGACGATCGAAAATAGGTAGTACCGTCCAAGGAGAAAAGGAAAACAGTATAGAGTATGACTGCAAGAGCCATGATTCAAGAAGTTTTTACATTGGAGAGAAAAAACCCGGTTATTATAAAAACAGTTGCTGCTTATAGCATCGGTTTAGAATTTTAAAGGGAAACGGATTTTCTTTATAAAATAAAACTAGAATACAAAACGCGTTTTTTTACAAAATCTTTGTAAAACTTAATCGGGTTGCAAGCAAATCTTTTTTCCACGTTCCACCCCATTCGGTTACTATTTCTGGGACCGTTCCTCAGATAATTCATCAGTAGTTCCGTGATAATAAATGGGAATTTAAAAAAAAAAATCTTTGAACACCATACATGCTAGATGTCTTACAAATTTTGGCTATTTACAACGGAACGGAACCACGCTGTTTTTTTCGTTTTCGTTATTGTGAAAAAAAAAAGACCTAACCAAAATACTTGCGAATAATTGTAAATTGTTTCATGTAAAATTGTAGTGTATTAAAAACGGCCGTATGAGTTTCCAGGACATAGTGTCTTGGCACCTGTCAGCTAGTAGTTCACTATTCCGCTTAGCGTTTAGAACTTGCATTAAGCTGCTGAATATAGTTCTCTTTTTGCCAACTCATGTGGCGCTGTAATAGTGATCGATCGTGTTCCCAAACAACCGAAATTTGTGTGACAAAAGGCCGTGTCCAGGGGGGGGGGTTAAACCTCCTCCCCGTGAGAACTGAAATAGTTATTATAAATCCACAAAAATCTGAAAAAAATCAAAAATTTGAAATAAATATTGATGATTTTTTAGGGTGTTCTTACCTACCTTTAAAAGAAAAAAGAAAAAATATGCTCCATATTTTTAGGCATTTCATTAATATTTTATGGAAATTTTTTTTTTACGAGTATAATTAATAACATATGTAATTTTTATTAATGCTCATATACGGGGTAATTCATTTATGTAATTTTTTTTTTTTTTTTTCGAGTTTGGCCATCTTAAGACCGCGTGAAATAATTTAATCACGATTCATCGCCTTTCTCTCCAGCCAATATTTTTTCATCCTCTGCCGGTGTTCTTTTTTTCTTTCCTCCGTCCATATTTTGCCAGTTTTCTTCTTCTGTTTTTCTTTGAAGCTTTTGAACATTGCTATTTTTTTGTTCTAGGTATATTTGTCTATCTTGAATTTCTTCTCCTTCTATCTTCATTTCGTTTTAGTGTCCTTCTTTTAACTTCTACAAACCAACCTATTCGCGTATTCTGATTTTCATCAAAAAAGTCGAATATCTTTTTGGTGGTTAGTCTTTCCGGCTCCATCCGTTTAAGATGACCATAAAACGAGACCCTTCTTTTGCGTATGGTATCTGTTATTTTCTCGACTATTTCATATACCTCTTTATTAGTTCTTAGTTTCCATATATCATTTTCATATTTTGGCCCAACGATTCTTCTTATTATCTTTCTTTCATTCTTTTCAATTTCCTTTACACTATTTAATGTATTCATTGTGAGACATTCTGATGCATAAAAACATTGCGGCTTAATCACTGTATTGTAGTGTCGTATTTTTGCATTTCTGGACATCGACTTCTTATTATTAATATATAAATCAAAATGATGGAAATTATTTATAGTACAAATATTAGTGAAAAATGTATTGTTATTTATAAAATGAACATGCGAAGAAAATTTTCAACCCCTCCTCCCGACAAAATTCTGGGCACAGGCCTGAAATATATATATATATATGTTAAAGGGTATGGGATTTACTTTATATATATATATATATGTATATGTGGTATAAAATTTTAATTGCAATAATTTCGCTAACATGTTTCTATTAATGCCGACAGATTTTCCTCGTAATTATATTCCAGCTCTTACTTTTAATTCAGGATTTTTTATTGTCGGAAACACAGCGATGACGTTGCAGATAACGGAAACACTTGAAACTTCCAAATTTTCCTTTATGAGTAAGGAATTATCATATAATATTCGCGTGTAAAATGGAATCTGATGTCGAAATGAACTAACTTGATGATAATTTTCTCGTATGATTTTAGAAAATTCGAATAAAGTATTCGCAGCTAATATTTCGCTTTTATGTTATTATTTCATTTAAAAAATTGAAAGCATATTTTTCTAAGAAGCCTTCTACTAGTATCCTCTCTAACGGGTAAGCGAAACAGAGAAGATGTCCGACATATCCCCGTAGTATGTACTGGGAGGTGTTAGCTTTCGCTTTAGTTGTTTTTAGTGCGCCTTTCGAACCCCTAGCGAGTGTCCTAGTGTTATATATTACTTACCGAGTTCAGCCGTACGTCCGCCAACTACCTTAGTTCCCGATCCAACCGACTGCTTACCGCAGTTTTGAGTTGGCAACAGACCTCCACCGTCGGACGATCCTGTAGAAACCGGATAAGTTTGACTAGGATATGGTACAGGTTGAACGGGAATCGGTGCCGGTTGAGTGGGGCAACAAACTTTCGGCACTCTTCCATCGTAGCCGCATTGCGAAGTACGTAAATATGTAGCAACTTCCGGGTTTCCGCTTTTGGTCTGCAGTAAGTCTGACATGTAGTTGCATTGCTTTAGATTTATGCAGACACCGGCTTCGTTTCTCGAAGTCAAACATGAGTTATCTGAAATTTAAATTAGTCATTTTAGATCGTTTTGCTTTCGCTCGCTGAAAGCTTTTCCTCTTAAGTCTATACATCGAAATACGACAATGTTACGCAGTATGATTGGTAATTCACGTTTCCGAACAACGTTTCACTGCGTAACGATTTAAGATCGTAAAAATATATGTAATCGTTTTCAAGCTGGACAAGTTCATATATTGTTGTTTTCACCGATATAGCGTCACGTAAGCTAAACGTTCAATAGGTAAATTATTATTATGCGGTTGTCTGGTAAATGAAAATTTTAATTTGAAGCTAGTCTCTTACCTTTCGATAAATTTTCAAAGTCAATATTATATTTGTTTAATGTTTACTAACGCAAAATTCGCACGTCGTAATGGTGCAGTTAAATTTCGAGACGTGAAAATATAAAACGCGTTTATTATGTTTCTACTTATGTAATTGGAGAAAAAAGATGGATAAAATGATTATTAAACATTACAACTGCACCCATCGACGTATATAAGGAGAGGGTTTTGAGGGTTTGAAGGGTTTGACGGGGCTCACGCAAAATCCCGAATATTAGCCGAAGTACCAGGAGAAACTGTCAAAATATATTACCGGCGAAATGTATTTTTGTTGACCGTGTTATTAATTCGATGTTCGCTTTAAGCCACATGAAGACGTGATCGAATGGATTCAAATGCTTCTACCTGAGAAGACGAGTAATAACTCTAGCACACGTGAAAAACCGACAAAAATAACGCAAACATTTCTTAGAGAAAATGAAGACACGATATTTCTGAGTGATTATGATATACGGCACGATTAGTGGAAATCTGCAACGTGAAACGCTGCCATTGCAGTAGAAGCTATTGACCACGGCGATGAACAGTATTTTTCTCTTTGATAAAAAAGCTTCTTATCATATTAGCCTCACTTTCAGTGTCCACTGCGATCCCAGAAAGATCTTTCTTCACTCTAAAGAGGTTAAAAACCCATATTAAAAATAGAAAAAAGTTACTAATCATGAGCGTTCACATCGTGACCAGGCGGTAAAACTGTATTCCGAAAAAATTGTAAATAAGTTGGCGATATAAGACGTAAATGGCTCAATTTTAAATTTTAAATGACGTTCTTAATATATTATTATAATAATGTTATCGTATAAAAATGTAAACAAAGAATGAAATAGAACTGTATTATTTAAAATAATAAATAACAATATAATATACATAGAGCGCGACCTACTGTTTTATTTTGCTTAAAGAGAAATGAAAATTTCAGATTTGATATATGCGTTTGTGACTACACCGTTAAAAAAATCTGTATGGTTCGAATTCGTTAAATGTAAAAGAAATATTTTTAACTTATAGATTAGTTTAAACAACGAAAATTAAAAGTTATCTAGAAAACGGAAATATACCGTTAATAATAATAATAACAGTTTAAATAAATAAAAATCAATTAACATTATTGATTAGGCCGCTGTTCATCGATTAATTGTATTAATAACCATCGCTAGCGAGTCAGGAGGGTTATAACGAGTTAATGACTGGCTGTTGAAAATACATATGCAAAAGAAATAACGGTAAATCTAAATAATAAACTTTTCACAACATTATCCAATTATCGAAACACAAATTAAAATTGCACGAATCTTGTGAGAAGTGTAGTTATTCACGTCATCGCAAGCGCAGAAGATGGTTTACGACCATTTTAATATTAATACTGATTAAACGATATTTTGCGTATTCGGACAGAAAACTTTTAGCATATGCTGGGTTTGATTAATGCAATTGTTGACAATCAGGGGGAAGGTCATCTGATTTATGGTGATAGGAGTGCCTCAGATAATATTTTCCTTTTCCTTTAAAACTTGCTTGTCTGTACGTACATTATTACATTCCAGTTATAATTATCAGTAGTTTATTAAATTTAATCTTTCAGAGCAAGCAGAAGATTTAATTAATTAATTTAATCGACTATTTTTATATATATATATATATATATATATATATATATATGTATAAACTGAATAACCTTAGTTTGAACTATATATAACAAAAAAACGAGCATTTCTTGGTAACATTTACTTGCTTTAGGAGCACCTTTAAAATTAGCCAGTTATTTTATAAAAAAACATTTTTACACTTATGTTTTATCTAGTTTTTGTGTAAGACTGTGCGCTTTTTCTCTTAGGAGTGGTTCGGATTTACCGACCATTATTCTTCTTCTTTTTTATCTTCTGACCTCGCTACCTTGGAAACTCTACCCATAAGCAATAGGAATGAGAACAGATGTTAGGACCTGATTTCTCATTGGTAATGTAAAAGAGATAACAGCAGAAAGGAAGGACAAAGTGCAGCAGGTACAATAAGGAATAGAAGGTCTGCGCTCAACCAAAATCCGATAGAACACTGTTTGTCGTATCGGAGGGAAGCAAACGAAGTGAAATAAAGTAAGTAATTCTGAAGAAAAATATGCGCAGTTTTCAATTATATAAAAGTATCGGAAGTTGACGATTACATAATTTTTTTTTCGGGCTGATTTTTACTTTATTTCCGATTTCATTTTTTAATAAGTTTGAGTGCCAAACAGCTTGAATTTTTTTTTACACATTCACGTTCTGTGAATAATGAGACTAATTAGGTTGATTAACAAATAAATTCTACAATGGATTCTCAGTGTTACTGGGCAAATTTTTCCTAATGGCAAAGTAAATATTTGTGAAGTGAAAATTTATTTTCAGCTTTGAACATAAAATTATTTTTAATAGTAATGTTTCCATTACTGGTTAATTGAATTGTTTTCCTATTTAACGGACGCATTTTTATTCATTTGAGAATGATGTAAATGCAATCTCACTTTTTTGTACGTTCTTTTTAAATTTATTTATTTTCCATTTTCCGTTTCACAGTCAAGTGTGTATGAGGCTATTTAAACATTAAAGGACGTTTAATCTGTGTATAGAAATTTGAAATTACTTTTTCAAAGACAATTTTTTTTAGTAATTCGTTAAATAATAATAAAATTGTCGATACGGAATTATATTTAAATCTAAAATAATACGAATAATATTAAATGAAAAAAGGTACGTGTTACCTAACATTTTTGGAATAATATTTCAGTAAAAATTTTGCTCGAACACTATTTTTCATAAATAAAAGACAGAAGCGAGCGTGAAATGGAAAAAGAGGAACACGTTTAAAAACGATCAACGGATTAGCGTTGTAGATTACTCTACGTCACTCGGATAATGAAATTTTTCTTTCTTTTCCTTTTTTTGTAGTGTCATACTTAATTCCTGAGCGTCTGCGACTACCTATTCGTACATATCAGCTGTACATACATAAGTACTAGTGTTCATAGCAATTGTTATATGCAACGTAGGTGTACACACGCAAGACTACATTCGGAACTGATTGTAATCGTTTGATTTACATCGTTTTACAAAAGTGCAGTCCTATTTATGTCTGCTGTGTACTGACCTAGCGCGCATATGATGTCGTACGTGGTGTTTTGCCATTGCCTTCCACGTGATTGTTAGCGAGTATTTAATTTAATTCTTTTTGTAATAAGTTCTGTCGTCGCCCGGGATCGAGTCCATGACCTCCGTAACGGAAGTCAAACGATCTAGCAACTAATTGCGACGGCATAATGAAATTAGTACGACTAAATAAAAGCAAAACCGAGAGAAAAGTGATGGAGCGAATAACGGAGGCGATAACAGAGCAGCGAAGTAATGAATTAGGGGGTTGCAGATAGGTAAAAGGAGCCATCGTTGCGCCGAACGAAGAAAGGACAAATGAAATTTAAAATGAATTTTTTTTTGTAAGTATGAGATATTCTACAAAATCTTTCCGACCTATCTCTCTCAATCTGTTTTTAATTATTTTTAATTAATCTATCGATGTAACCTTCTTTCTTGGACCTCGTTTATTGCCATTCCCATTCCTAGGAAGAACTCATCTCTTCCTTTTGACCCTTTGCTCTTTTGACGAACACTTTTGAGAATATTCAGCTATTTCATTTGGTAGTTGGAAAACAATAATACTCTTCCGAATAATACGTTTGGTTTTCGTCCGATTGTATGCGCCTTTTTGTTTCGGGTATTTAAAAATCCTTCATCCGTAAAAAAATTAATTATTTTCACGGCATTTATTATCGATTTTTACGCAGCTTTTGATGACGCGCATATCCCTACTTTAAAGACGTTATCCATTAATTTATCGGATCATAAACACGATGCTAAATCGTTCAATTTATCTTCTCTCCTCGACTTATTTTGCTGAAAGAAGGTTGTTTGGGGGTCTTCCTCAGGGTTCCATTTTTAATCCAACTCTTTTTAATATTTACACCGTTAGCACCGCTACTCTATCAATCCTACGGCTTTACCAACGATAAATTCCTCTGCTCTGCAGTTGCATACATTTTAACCGCCGATAAGGATCTTTATTGCTCTTTAACTGAATTAGAGAACACGTTTTCTCTCTCATTTATCTCTCTTTCTCATAAGTCGTATCTTCACCCTTCCTATCTTTATATGAGAATGGCCTGGTTCTTTAGGCGATCATTTCCGTAGTCTAAGACCATTCTTAAACAGTCGATTATCTTTGTTTGAGCGCGTTAACTTTAAATGCGCCTCGCCTGCAAAAGAATTAATTTAAAACTCTTATCATCCGCTTCAAACTACATTGTGGTTTTTTATACGGCCGGCCAATAAACGTGAGCTATGTGATGGGAAGAGAGTGTAGACAGGCGGGCGTATGTGAAAAATAATGAAACTAAAAAATACATACTAATATCTCAATCAAATCAATATCAATATAATTCGCGATCGTCGCATATTTTTTAGCTAAAATTGGTTTCGAGAGATACATGGTAAAGGAGAACAGGGGGAAAATGGTCGTAATCGGAGATGGCAGAAACATTGTAGCATTCGCGCCTGCCTTATTTTCGACAATCATATCTGTATCCGCGTCTGCGGCTCAATCAAGAACCGTTGCAGAGCTTTGCGAATGTTAATGTGTACAAGTCTTGACTAGATTATCGGGAACGAGGGGCCCTAGTGCTCAAGTTTTTCGATTAATTTCCCTATAGCGAAATTGGGGATATCCGTTACTTGCACGGTCTCATTGCATTTCGTTGTTTCTCCCGTTTGCATTACATTTCAAAGCAGTTTTAATAAATTGTCATATAAAACTAATGAATCTGCAACGTCGCCGCTGAACTTATTTTAAGCTGGATCGCCGATTTAATATTTGAAAAAAAAAAAAATTACTACCGTAAAGGACGAATAGCTAAATTTTTAAAAAATCACTTGAAAACCATACACGAAAAAGTGAGAATGAAATATTTTCTAGTGAAATAAGTACAACTGGTAGCTCATTACTATGTGATATTGCGAGGACACCGGGATCAGATAAAAATGGAGAAGAGAAGGAAAGGAAACACACCTATACACTGAAGAAAAAGTTAAATACCAGAACGTTAATTATAACCGTTGTTCAGCTTTGTCAACTGCTGTTCGTAGATATTTGTCGCCTCCACCAGCCAACGTTTCAAGTGAACAGCTCTCTCTCACTCTCTGGAAACCTTCGCGGAATTTCTTATTCATTAAATTTGAATAAAAATGGTTATAAATTACAAGTAGTCTACGGAAAATCTTTACTTTCAAAACTTCTTTCTAACACTGCACCTGAAAAGTACTATTGTCGAGTAGGTTTCAAGACACCTTCATATTATATAAAAGTAACAACTGGGACTTCTTACTCGACGTTCCATATTCTTTCGAATCATACTTCGTCGTTTTTATTACCATTTAATGCCGGCTATTTTTAAAATTACTTTCAATTACATAAACCGTAAAACTTCTTCACATTCGATAATATCGTCAAATGCAAGACAAAACAGTTTACTGGTGCTCATTTAGTCGGTTCTTTTTGCATCAAGTAACAGTAGCATAACTGTAAAAATTAACGCCGACTATTTTACAAACTAAGCTATGTTGTTCTCCTTAATCTGTGCCTATATAGATTGTAGGCTTAAAGACCATTTTATGGAATATCGACGGGAAACGTTGCATATATATTTAAAAAACTTGGCATCATCCGGATCGAAAAGAACGGCATTTCTCGAACAGTGTGTTTAGCGAGATTTACGGGAAAAAAAGTAATGATTTTCCGAGTGGACATAAAACATGGGTTCCCGATTATTTGTCAAAATCGAAATAACAATCGAAACAGTAGACAGAGCCGATTCTTCAAAGCAGGCGAAGACGATGCTATCGGCAGGAATCGTGGCATCGGCATTTTGGAATGCGAAGAAAATTCTGCTGATCGACTGACTAGGACTAACACCATAACTGAGGAATATTAAATCTTCCGACGTATGATTAGATTTGAAAATGCGTAAAAATCAAACTCGTTTGTAAAAGAAAACATCTTTCATTAGTACAATATTCATAAAAGTAATTTAGCGACAGGAAAACGGAAGGATTTACACTATGAATTGCCGAATATTGCTCAGATTTGACTCTCTCGGACTTCCATATCTAGTTTGCGAAGTTCAAACTATTCTTCGCGGGTTAAAGTTTTTCTCCAATCACGAAGCAATCGCAGCTGTAGACGGGTAGCTTGCAACACTTCCGGGGCGAAGCACTATAGGCACGAATAATTGGATTAAAGGAGATTACATTGAAAAGTGAAAAGTTTTTGAAAACATAAATTTCCACTTTTTCTATCAGACTGAGAACTTCTTTTTGTTTGTACAGCATACTATTTTTACTGTATACTTGTCGATTATACGAAATATTATGCTCGCCACATACGCAGACGAAACTGTAATTATGATACCGTTTATCGCAGATCCTAGTTGCTTTGCAACCTTTTTCGAAAAAGGGAATATTACTCAAAAACGACTGAATAAATAGCGCATTAGAGCATATTTAAGCAAATCGTTACTATCGTGACTAAAAGGAAACTTTTTTTATCGGGATCGTTTAATAATAAAGTTTTAAGGCAAGTTGATGCATGTACTCTTGATTTTCAGTATCGATGAACGTGAAGAGCGTTATCGAGATCGTAGTGGTTGATTTGGCGTCTTTCTAAGCTGAGAAACAAGCTATTAGTATATAAAGCTTTTTTGATACCGGTCTCACGGAATACGGTTGTGAGCTTGATGGAGTGTAACATATTAGTAATATAGAGATTTCAATCAAAGATATTGCCTTGAAATATCGAATTGGATTTATGGGGATGTTAACATGGATATTACGAGAAATCGCTTGTTTTGAGTTACTTTGAAAACTTAAATTCCGTCCAAATCCGTTAGTGGTTGACATACCGAATGGTGAATACGACTGAAAAGATTTAAAGATTTGACGCTAAGATTTATCTAGACGAATTGTGTTAATTATAATTAAATATTTCCTTTAAGCACTACTATTTCTCGATAGTATTCCCGCTTTTGTCACATCTCCTAAAACAATTACTTATTGTCCCTTCCTGAGGTGGAATGTAAAATTTTCTTCAAGCAGTACTATTCTTGGATGACATCTAACTCCAAAATTGTCCCCCCTTAGGATAAATTGACAAATATTTATATAACAAAAAAAAAAATTATTTTTTAAACTACCTCTGCATACTATAAATTGCAAAGGTAATCTTGGGTTCAGTGGAGAGCTCCTTGAGCTTTCACTTCAGATTATTTTTGCAGATACAATACTTTACGATTCGGCTAGTGATATTTTTTAAGATGTCCTATTCTACCATTATATTTCCTAAGATCTCTAATTCTAATTGTTCTCAAAATCTACGAAAAATAATAATGAAATACTAATTTTTAGTCACGTTGATTTGAATGATAGTATTTTAAATACTTAAACTGTCCTCG
This sequence comes from Icerya purchasi, assembly GCA_039619475.1. Lineage (NCBI taxonomy): Eukaryota > Metazoa > Arthropoda > Insecta > Hemiptera > Monophlebidae > Icerya > Icerya purchasi. Next base: position 170,694,486 of record CM077116.1, on the reverse strand, counting down.
TGTGACCTCGGCACACATCATACGAGGCCCCAAATTAGAAATTCTGAAAATCATTTTGGAAGGAAAGATAAATGGGAAGAGGTCGAGAGGAAGACGTCAAAATTCATGGATGGACAATCTCATCAACTGGTTCGACTGCCCTTCTGTACAACTCCTCTGATCGGCCACTGTAAAAGAAAATTTGAAGAAGAAGAAGAAGAAGAAGAAGAAGAATGGTCAGTTAGCGCTTTGGCTTCCGTTACGAAAGCCTCAGGTTCGATTCCAGGTGACGACAGAAATTATTACGAAAAATGAAATTAAATACTCGCTATTTCGCTTAGAAGGCAATGACAAACCATCGCGTATACCATCATATGCGCCTTAGTTAGTAAACAGCAGATATACACACACACACACGGGGCTGTATTTGTACGTCAATAAAAATCATACATTTACAATACCAGTTCCGAATGTAGTCTTGCGAGTGTACACATTTGTACTGCATATAAACAATTGCTATGAACACACTACATGCCTATATGTCTATAGCGTTGAAATGTACGAATAGGTAGTCGCTGACGTTCAGGAATTAAGTATGGCACTGTAAAGAAGATATTCTAGTCTACAAATAAATTCAAACTATTATGGTAAATTCACTAATCCGGTTTTTTTTAGCTTGGTTTTTCCTTTCAATCTTTTAGCCAGTTTATATGTTAAACGTGTTTTATGTAGTATTCAAATCTCAAACTTCAATATTGCATTTCTTAAGGGCTATTGATAAAGCTGTTTACATGCTTAATGGATTTGTAAGGATGGATACTGTATTTATCGGTAGCGTGTGATATTCCTGAGTTAATTTATTTATAAGTTCTTCTCGTTGTTTTTGAAATTGAGTACATAGATGATTATTCCTCATAGTCTTTATTACAATATTGACATTTATCAGATTCGATAATGTTCAGTTTCTTTACTGCTATGTCCTGTTCTAAGCCGTATTATTTGCTTTATGTAATTTGCTATAGGTAGGTTCTCCTTGACTTGAAGGTACCACCATCGGGGTTCCTGATATGTTGCTCTTTTTTGTATATTGAAATAATATTTTCCGCAGTTTATTCTGTTCAAAATTAATTTTTTGTTCATTTGTTGATATATTTTTAACAGTATGTATATACGTAATCTGTCCAATGGTATTTGATTTGTTCACATTTCCGGTGACTTTCCTTGTTAATTTATCAACGAATTCATATTTCTATTCCACTACGTCTCCTGATATCCATTTCAGTGCTACGTGATTATTGTGATTTACTTTTGCAGATTCTATTTTTATGCTCACTACGATATTATTGTCGTCGGTTGTGTCATTTGTTATTTTATATAATACGCTCAGTGAGTGTCGGTTAATATCGGAAAATTATGATTTTTATTTTTAATGTTTACGAATTTGTCGATTGCTTGATAAAGTGCATATAATTCTGTCCTACATAACGAGTGGTTCGATATTTATTGGTAGTTTTATTATACATATATTGCACAGGAGTAGGTTTTTAGATACTAAAGGCAGGTATACTTTTATTAGTCCCCATTAATTATTATTGTTAATAACCTGTTATTAAGAGGATGACATGTGTTTGATTTGGTTTTTAACATGTATTTATCTGCTATGTATTGTGTTCTTAAATCGGTTGTAATCTCCCCGGTTTCATAATGTAATACGTGAATAGGGTTTTTTTTTAAAAACGCCTGTTATTAATCTTGATCTATTCGAAATAATTAATTCTAATGTAGTCGAGAACGAAGCGTTCCTCTACATCCTGATGAAGTATTTATCTGTGATGCTAATCACATTTTCTTTGAGTGTTTTGCTCTTTCTGCGGAACGCACTTTCCTTTATTTACTCCTTTTAAAGTCAAGGCTTCCTGTTCCCTACTGTGCTATATCCTGTCCATTCTGGTTCCTTTATTTCTGCCATTTCCGATCGAATTAAGTTTTAATTAGTTAGCTCTTCTTCCTATTGTTTCTGGGTGAGGTCCCTGGTTGACGAGCCCCAAAAAAAAGAAAAAAAAAAAAAAGAACGAAGTGTTATCAGTCTGTATGAATAATAAAAAGATGGGTTTTTATTTGGTTTTAATATTGGTTTCCGACTGTCAGGCTTGTCTAAGAAATTTAATCATGCAGATGTACTGTGACCTCTTCCTCCGTTATGATACATCATCGTCCCTGTATTCCGTTTCTCGTTCATACGAACAACAAGAATTATATGGGAAATCGAATGCACGTAAACTTGAACTATGCGTTGATTAACTGCAACGTGAACTTTATCGCGATTCATTTATCGATCTCAATGGCCCGGAGCTTTTAGATGATTAATGACCTTGACGAGATTTAAGAAAATTTTTGTAAATTTTACAGCTTCTCTGATACTCGCTGAATCTTTCGAGGTACACTAAATTGGGACTTTGATATGAAACGAGTGTTTGAATTGTTTTGCTGAATTTGCTAATTAAACAAATCAGTTCAGTTGAGATACAAAGAGTTAATTCGGATGTTGTGTACTTTTTTTTAAATAATTTTCATCTTATCGACTTCGTGTAAGATTATGACATGTATGCGATTATTTCATTTCGCTTACGATGTGTTTTGTTTGTCGAGCGAAATTAGTTTATATTTAGAATAAGTTATAGATTGTAAAGTATCAAAAAGTTTTAATACTAACCATAACGATTTCTTTGCGAGTTCGAGTTATTCGGGAACAGCAGTGAGATCAGCATACATATTGAAAATATCCTTATGTTCATTTCGTTACTGAAATTTTCAATAAAATTATCATCATTAAAGTAACCATTGAAAATATTGTTTTCTATTCGTAAACAGTTTTTTATATATATATATTACGAAGATAGATTTGTTTCAAGTATCGGTAAGAGGGAAATTAAAGCGAATTTTCCATCTGGTAAGGAAAACGAAAAGGATAATATACAGGAAAGGTTAAATTGACGAAGGTAAAGATACGCATATAATAAGTAATAAATATTATTCAAGTTTTAAACTGACATAAATGTGCGAAAGGTGAAAGTGAAGTTTTATAGTAATTATTGGGAAATAATTAAATGGTGATTATTCAAGAATAAAAGTAACTTTATTATGCGAATATACGAGTCCTCTTTTCAAAACTCTTCTTTTCGTTCTGTAACGTGAATAATTTTCACGATATCTAAGTTTTTTTCTCTCTAAACGGTTGAATCTTTATATCTAGTGATTTCTTGTCGGTTTCGCAACCTCCATTCCTTAATTTTTTTCTTCTTTTTGTTGGACACACCGTTCACACCGAGATTTTCTCTTTCCACTAAGCGTTTTTGTTTTCATTCTTCTTTTTCAAGAGATTCCTCTTAATGCTTCCTTAGTATTATATTTTTTCCGTCACGATTTCCCTGTATCGCCCTCCGCATTAACACGGCACTCTTTGCCGACGATGCCGTATTGCAGCTTATAACAAGCTCCAACTTGCGGTTAACCGCGTCCTTCGCTTTTTTTCTTAAAAATCGGCGCATCACTATTAATCCGGCTAAATCTGAAGCGATTCTATTTTCTCCCGTAGGGTACCCATTGACCCCTAAGAAAGTGCACATATAAGGTACCACCGACGTTGCCTGATCTGATCAACTACCTCGGCGTGATATTAGATAAAAGGCTAAACTTTAATAAACATATATCGCGCTATCTGCGTCATTTTTTTTTTTTTTTTAAATAAATAAGTTGTGGGTCTCACTGGGCAAGTATGCCCGTTGCGTGACTGCCCAACACTCCTATTATCGTTTATTCTAGTAAACAAAATGACAGTTAATCATTCTTACTACCTAAATCGAACGTATTACACCAAAAAAATAAAAATAAAATATATCAATCAACGCAAATATATATATATATATATGAATTACACAATAATACACCCATACACAGGAGCCGCTTATATATTGGACATTGCATATATTAATGTACAGGAAATAAAAAAGAAAAGGAAACTGGTAAATAGATGGTCTAAAAGAGCCCTAAAAAATGCAGCAATAATAATACCCAATGTTTCACCGTATATCGTTTTTAAATATTCTTAACTAATTCTATATAAAGCGCACTTACTAGGCCAGCCTTAACCTACGCATCGCCTGTGTGGTCCTCAATTTCCGACGACCGTTATAAACAACTGCAGCTCATACAAAACAGATGCATTTGGTGCGTATTACATCCCGCTACACCGGGATTCCAGTGATGCATAATGTCCTCAAGTTGCCATATCTTCGTAATTATGTACTTTCTTTGGAAAAGAAATTTTTTGAAAATTGCTTGACTCACAGCAATCCTCTTATTAATCATATCGGGGGAATTACGACTCCAGGCAGCTACAATTTATGTACTCAAAATACAAGCATAGTCGGTTAAAACATAATCTGTAATCTTTATAAACTATTCTCTTTTTCTTTTGTTCGCAGTCTTGTTCCTCATTTGTAGTATCCTTATTCCTTAAACAGATAAACAGATTTAATTTTAACTATTCATCGTATTTTCTCGTAGGTTTTTTTTTTTTTAAACTTTTTCCTACAATGACGTTTTGCTAAATTATAGTTTGTAATAATTTATAATCGTATTTCATACGTTGATTCGTCGATACGCTAGTTCAGCTTGCAACGCTAACGTTATGTTACGTCGTAATTTGCACAAATATATATATATATATATATATATATATATATATATATATATATATATATATATACCTCTTACATAAATACAATTCCAGATAGTATTACACTTCTGTGATTCCTGACCCACATCTCTTTTTACCTGCTATTTATAATCCTATGAAATTATAACTGTTATTTTCCTCTCGTTACCGGTGTTGAATTCTTTTCCACTCCTTATCAAAAAAGAAGGCCCGACTTTTCTTTCTGTTTTTGTTTAATTTACTAATACGGTGCCCGAGTTTAGGATATCGACGTTCTGAGTTATTAAAACTTAGAGCTGATAAAAAAAAAAAATGATTAAAAACTAAACAATCTTTAATAATCGCTAAAAAGAGCCACTTGTTGGCAAGCATACAGTCTCTTGTCATAGTTACGATGATGCCGATGTACAGATATACACACCACTAGGAGACTACACTCTCGTAAAGATTAAAAATCAACCGATTCCAACATCAGTTTCAGGTGCAATATTTTCAGGCATTTGGGTTACACGCAGAATGTTGTCACGAGTTGCTGTCGAAATATCTATACAACCAGAATGCACTAATAGGTAGTATTAACGGGGGGCTTTGGTTTTATCAATGAATGAATGAACTAGCATTTTTTTTTTTTTTTTTTTTTTTTTTCTACTAATAAACATAATAATTTTCCGAAATTACCAATAATTAAGAAAAGAAAAAAAAAAAAGATATTAAAAGATGGAGGATTAATTTATTATACTTTATTGGGCGGCAACTTAATCCCTCCGACTATTATCCCAACACTTTCTTTCCGTTAATTTCTGCTCGCATTATCTAACCGATTCTTTCTTATGGAATACACGGTTCTGAAGATGCAAATAAAAGTGGAAGTATACATAGCGGAGAAAAAAAAAAATGTAATTCGCAAAACATGGATGAATCCGACAAGCGGCGAAGAATCTTGAGGGGGTTGTCAGTAAGAAAACCGAGATTGCGAAATGTGATATCGTTAGTATGAAAAGGAGCTGATAATAAGGGACCAATAGCAGAAGGGAAGGGAAGAATGTAAGAAATAAAAAGCACGCCCGAAATTTTAATAAACGTGTATAAAGAGAACAAAACGCTTAATAGAAAGGTGCATTCGAAAGAACACGATGATCGTTGAGGTGAAGAGGAGGAGAATAGAGCGACAAGAATGAACACTGAGGAGAACAAGATGCCGAGATGAAGGTGGTAGAGTGTGTGATTAAAGCGTAGGCGATTGATTCACCTTAAAAAGTAAGCATTAGGATTATTGGACTGAATTCGTAAAGGAGGAAATATGCATTCGTCCAAATGCGAAACTTAAAAGGCCAATGTGATTACGGACAGAAATTTGAAAGATCGGATTTGTCGGATTCTAATCAGTCTGTCCACCTCCAGTAATTCACCGAGTGGTTCTGCAAACAACTTTATTCTAAAATTGAACTTGATAAATACTGGACCGGAAGAAAGAAAAAAAAATATCGCGTACCAGTTATTTGCTACTGCATGATGTTTTATAAAATAAGTTTGCACTGACAAAATAAATGGGTCAGAGTGCCTATGTACGATCAAGTCAGGAGTTCTAACAAAACATTGCTATAATGTACGGAGTTAAAAAATCGACACTGCAGCTGAGAAAACGGATCAGCAAATAGGCTGAATCTTGCCCTTATTTCTTGGGCGACCAAAGATCGATAGATCAGTTTAGACAGGGTTGGTTTTAAAAAAGTACGCGTGGCTTCTGCAACTAAGATAACTTTTTGCGAAGAAGAGAAGGAAGAAAACAAGAAAAACCATTAACGATTCTGCGTGAAAAATTATCATCGAGCAAAAGAAGCGTACACTACCGAGTACGTTAGAGGGAAACAAGATAAATTTTCCAATTTTCCCTGTCTTAAGAAAGTGAAATAATTAGAAACAAGAATGAAACCTAAAAACACGAATCGGAACGGAAAAATACCAAATGTAGGAAAGCTTGGAAAAGCGTTTTCAAAATTATTAACAGTTAGCAAAAATTGAAAGAGACACGAACCACTAAGGTGGGGAGCGTAATATCAAAATTTCATTGTTGAAAAAGGACCGGTTATAAAGGATGCAGAAGTAAAAAGTAAAAAACGCGAAAGGAGGAAGAGATTAATTAAAAAGCGATGAGAAGAAGCGATAGATTTATCTGGTTTGGAAAGAAGGAATCTAGGGTATTCTGTAAGTAAAGCAACAATATAATCCAGGGAGAAAAATCCAATTAGAAAAATTCAAGTAGGCAAATGCAGGTAGAAAAAGGCAAATACCGTATTTGCTCGCGTGATTTACGCATTTTTTGGCCGTTTTTAACCTGCCAAAAAAGGGGGTGCGTAAATTACGCGGGGAATCAGATCAAGCTGCATTTTGCGGGTTATACGTAACAGGTGTGTATTTCAAAATTACCTCTTACCTAAACAAAGCATTCATTAGGTGAAATCAGTTACCTTTATTTCGAACCAAATATATTTATACAATAGTAGGTAACTCTCTACATTACGGTAATTTATAAATTCCAGTACCACCGGTAATTTACTTCTAAGAAATTAGACATTGTCTAGTAACGTTAGTAGCTATTAATGTATTTTAATAAGGCGAAAATATATGGTTTATATTATTTCTCGAAAAAAAAAAAGGTGTGCAAAAATTAGGGTGCGTAAATTACGCGAGTAAATGACGGTAGTCGGAATAAGATAAGATACAGTGATTCTAGCTGACACGAGAGAGGAACTTTAACAAGTTAATCTTTATGAAAGAGAAGATAAATATGAGGTGACTGTTTGAAAGTTAATTTATTTATCGGAAGAAACCGATATGAAAGGAAACGAACATTATTTAAAGTCGATCAAGAAGAGATTAAAAGAAGAAAGTGTATAGACAGCGAATGGGTGTTTAGGGGCGAGGAAAAATGAGAATATTGAAAGAAAAACCTCCAGTGACAGCAGCAACAAATTTAGTAGTAAGCAATTAGTTGAAGAAATACATTAGGTTCGGAGAAGCAGATGAAATATATCGTAAGTCCGAAAAAAGACAAAAGCGCGGAAAATGAAAAGAAAACATTTTTTAACAGTGTAATTGTTTGCAGAAGGATTGTAACGGGGAAAATTTAATTTATGGCGAAGTGGAGAAAGAAACGGAACAATCGCGATATTGGAAGAGGTGAATGATGTGAAAAGTAGTCGAAAAGAATCTTTTCAAGCATTATGATGTTAAAGGGGGATGAAGGGAGGTGTGAATATTGTCGAAAGAATAAAACTTAATTGACTAGCGAGATAGTGACCAGGTCCGATAGAAATATGAAACTCTTCTATGGAACAGGAACCAGACATTTTGTTAGGTAATCTGTGTAAAGTGATTAATTATTGATTAGTCATTTTTGAAAAAAAAGCGCGACAGAAATTGTGGCGGAACGAAAAGAGTTAAGTTTAGGAATGAATATATATGTTCCATCGTACCAGACTGAACAGTTGAAGGGAAAAAGTTAAAAACTATATTTTTAAGAATGGGCGGGAATTACGGAAATTATTAAATTAACATTAATTTTCTGTATATCAATGTAAATTAGTGGAAATTTTTTTGACGTTTTGGAGTTTCGAAGGTGGACGAAGCTTTAAATCAAAGGTTGCCCGCCGGTTTTGATTTCGACTTTTTGTGAAATAAATGACGCGGTGAGAGAACGGGATGAAGACATATTGACATCATAGAAATTATTAGAGAAAGAGTCAGGGAGGCTGCGGTAAAATGGGTAAAAATCGAAGCGTGGCAAAATTAAAAGCCCGACGTAATTGGAATCCTAAGTGGCTAAGCGAAAGAGGGAGAAGCGATAGGAACACAGATCTAATAGGTCTTCGTCAAATAACCAGGTCCTACTGCTCACTTTGAAAAAAAGGATTTGCGAAGAGAGCTTTTATTTTTTCTGCTTTACAAAAAATAAGAAATAAGCAGGAGACGTAAGTGAAGACAAAAAAGGCTCTTGAGGTTTTTGACGATGGAAGCCAACAAAGAAATCGGAGAATAAATCATTTTTTAGAGAATTTCTGAGAACAGCTGAACATATTAAAGCGAATAAGAATTGTCTGGAAAGCGAGGGATAATATCGAACTGGATACTGTTAAAAAGGTGATTTCGCGTGTGAATTCGATGTAATTTTTCTACGTCGTACCAACGTCGATGCATATTAAAATTAATTACGTGTAAATTGTTTGCTTGCGGAGTGCTAATAAAGAGAACTAAATAAGTTTATACGCTTTCCCCACTAGACTAGTGATTTACGCGGCAGGGAAATTAAATTAATCGTCTGTTTTTTGTTTCCTTTTTGTATAAGCGAGTTACGTTTTAATATGTTTCAACAGATGACGTCATCAACTGATGCGAACTTGTTTGTACATCTCAATCGCCATCAATATTATTATTATTGATTTTTCGCTATTAGCATTATTTCTAACGATGAACAAGGCGATTGTTAAATAACGTCAGATGCGACTATTGTATAATTTGCAACGGGTTACAAACTTTAAGGTTACACGCAGACAGACGATGCGGTTCCTTGTTTAATACCTTTGATTAGAGTTTTCGAACTTGATTTACAACCTCGATATCAGAACCCGATAGAAGGCCGGAGTCCGCACTGATGATCGTGCCGTTCTTATCAGTCTGAATCACGCTTACCGTAACCGCAGAATGTATTGTGCGTACTAAGAGATCGATCATTTTTTTCAGTCGGATTCTAGTTTTTCTTCACACACATACACACACACCCACACACACACGCGCGCGCGCACACACACACCCACACACAAACACACACCGATAATTTAAAAAATAAATGACGCGAATTTTTTTTGTAAAATTTAAAATTCATGCAAAAACTTAAATGCGATATTTCGCAGCGTGCATTTAAATTAAAATGATCGTTCACTTCCGCAATATGGAATAAAGATAGAACCGTTCATTTCCTACCCCTGCGGAGATGATAATGAGAGGCAGGCTTTAGAAGAAGCCTTGACCACAAACCTCTTTGTGCGCTATTCAGTTTATTAATATCTACGGCGCTCACAATTACGTCTTGTCCCCAAATTATTTCTTTTTTGTTTTTGTGGACGCATCAATTATGGACACATTAACTCAACCAGAGTGAAACTTTTGCAAGCTTCAATATGCAGTAGAGGGATACTCTTCCTGAACGAAACACCACTGCTTAACCAACTGTGCCTCGGTAGCTGGCTAAATGATACAATTTTCTTTGATTACTGTAAAAGGTTACATTCTTTTTCTAACGGGCTTGTGAACTTGAACATTATAGCCCGAGAAATGGGAAGAAAGAGAAAATAAAGTTCCTATTTTTAAACATATAAAGATACAGGGAATACAAATAATTCAATGGCAGAAATAACAGAAGTAGAATGAAACTAGAGAATGTAAGATGCGCAGATAAAGGAAGCAGGAATACTGAGTTTTAACATAGAAGAGTGGAAGGATGCATTAGGAAAGACCGCACATTTAAATAACACACGATATCAGAGTCACGAGGAATGTACGTGGTAGGGGGACATCGCTTATATCTTTAATAGATTCTGCACTGAAAAGACGATTGGGAAAGAAATTGAGACGAAAGCGAATATGAAAAATAAATAGCTTTAGCTATATGCAGAAAATGGTTGATAGAATAAATTGTGCGGGACTGAAATTTGGATTGGAAATCAACGCGAAAAAAACCAAAGTCGTGAAATTCTCGAAAGCCAATGACAAAAAAGCAGAAATCATGATAGACAATGAAAAAATCGAGCATATCACCGAGTTTAGATATTTAGGTGCTCTCATAAGGGAGGACGGAAGAGACCTAAACGAAATCAAAAGTAGAATCGTTATGACAAAAATTGAGAATAGAAGAGAGAACGCTTAGTCGAAGAAAACGTAATTGACATCGTACAGAAAAAAAGGAATCGTAATTTCTTCGCAGCACATGCTTTTAGGTATAATAATTTATCGCAAACTATAGAAATATTTCTTTAATTTATCGAAAAATATATAAATTAACATTCACTTCGTATTTGGCTGGTTTTGTTTTGCTTGCAGAAACATCTTAATTCTACTTTTTTATTTTATTTCTTTTACTTTTTATTGTTTTCAAAAAACAGAAAAATAAAAAAATAAAACTTACTGCGCTTGACATTTTCGGTGCGTCTCTGTTCTTGAATGTTAACCGTTTTTTCTTTTTTTTAATTATTATTTTTTTTAATTATTATTTTTTTTTGAAATTAGGAAATTAAAGTTATTTTTACGCACAAACTATGACAGTTTTACCGTATTTTATTTTATACGTATATTTTCAAATATTTAAGGGGAAAATAATTTTTTCCTTAACATTACTGGTAACGGAGAGAATTATTTTTCTGTTTTTTTTTGAATTGGCCGAAAAATGGCGTCAGTCCAGCGGACTTTGAAGATTATAAAAAGATCAGAAAACGTACTTCGGTTGGATGCTGAAGGAAATCAAAGGTAGCACGAGTATGGAGAGAACGAACGGCAAACGAGAATATAAAAGAAGCACATTGTACGGGGAAGGGATTTTGGGATTATTAGTTTCAACAGTTTTTGCAGTAAAGGTAGAAACGTTGAAAAACATTCAAATAGGATATGATTTAGGTCATATCCCAAATGACGCGGAGTGTAACGGACAGTAAGGAGATATAATGGGAGGGAATCTGTGAAAACAGCGGAAGTGCTCTTGGAAACATCATTTTAAGGAAGTCTATGTAGCCTCTACGGTAATCCGCCCTTTCCTTTTTTTTTTTCCCGTTAATGTTGCATTCTCTTGCGAGTTACAAGAAAGTAATTCGAGGGGAAAACCGCTTATGTAAATTCTGCACACAACTTTCTGGAATTCCTTTGCACTTTCTAAAATATCTGCGGAATTTCCATATAGAACTTCTGTTAAATTTCCATACATTTGTGAAATTTCCAATGAAAATTCTATAATTCTGTACATGGTACACGAAACTTCCCTAGCGGTTTACCCCTCAGATTGTGTAACCGACGCAATATTATAGGCATATAACGATGTTTATAGTATAGTAGATAGAATCGTAGAAGAAGGAAGTATCCTACAGAGTCGTTTAGGAAAGAGGGCATTTTAATTCAGCTCTCATAACAGCATTTTGCATTAGATTTTTTTTTTTTTATTTTAAAATAAGTTGGGGGTCTCACATGGTTAATTTCGCCCGTTGTGTGAATGCTCAACGCTCTTATTATCGCTTATTCAAATTGAACACATTACAAATTTCATCGATGCGTATTATAGAAATCGTAATAGTAATAAACCTAAATTAATACATGTCTAAAAGTAAATATATATATATAAAAACATGCGCATACGTGCATTCATTCTGGATACTATACACAAAAATACATAAAGAGGTAGCTTATATATTCAATTCGCATACATGATCTTCTTTAAGATACACAAGCAGAAAAGTAACGAAAAAGGAACAACACAAAAAGAAAAAAAAAGAAAAACAGAATAAAATATATAATAAAATAGTGGGTAAAGGTCCCCGGTTGACAAGCCCAAAAAAAAAAAAATAAATAAAAAAAAATATAATCAAATAGATATGCATAACTGAGCTACATAAATGGAAAAATTCGGGACATAGCTTGGTTTTTTATTCTTTGCACCATTCTTTCATTTTACTACTTCCTTTTTCCACACATCAATATGCTATGTTAATTTAAAATATGATTGAATTAAAACCGAATATCACCTGAGTTATGAATTCGTAGATTTGCCCCTCTAGGATAAATGTAATATATATTATTTTGATTTCTTGTTATTCGAGTTTTTAGATACATCACTTACGAGATTCGAATGCTTTTTGTTTTCTTTTTTTTTCTTTTTTCTTTTGGATAAATTTTACAAACATTAAGATATAACAACTTGCAATTCATTAATTAGTTTTTTTCTTTTTTAGTATAACCCTCAAATATAATATACTAGTATTTCTTATTTATATTCGCCTAATTTTAATGGAAAATCATTGATTGCAAGAACACATAAAAACTTTATCAACAAATTCGATATATCAGGCCATTACCTGATTTTTTCTTTCTTTATTACCACCGCGAATATACTTTTAGTTAATTACAACAATTTTAGATATTTATGCCAAACTAACATCGTGTATTTTCGTGCACCTTATTATTTTAAATATACTACTCCGAGATTGGATTTCCCTCGAGATGTTCTCATCACAGGTGACTTTAAACTCGAATTTCTCACAAATTTCTCACAAATTTCTCTTTGTATTATTTAAAAAATCCGTCTGATTACATTTAATAAAAATCGATATACACACAGCATATATCGAAATCGCTGTCGTATCAATTCCGTTATTCTCAAAATAATAATAAAACTTCTAAACAGTGTTATATGCGACGCCGAGAAAGAGATTGGCTCTCCCAATAATATTTGTTTTCCTGTCGCGTTCTTTCATTTAGACCTACCGAAAGCTTTTTTATTTTTATTTTTATTTTTTTTTTTATTTTTTATTTTTTTTTTTGGGGTTCATCAACTAGGTTGCCCAGAAATAATTATAAAAGGGGAAGGAGTCAATTATATCTTGTACGATCGGGTATTGTTAGTAAGAAAGAACAAATAATGGGAACCATTTGGTAGAATTTTCGCATCTATTTTAGCGTACATTCATCTCTCAGCCTCCAGCCTCTCTCACACACGACACTTTTGTTTTCTTTCTCCTGCTCCCACAATATAAACCACCTACTACTAGAGTGTCCTTCTTTCGCTGCACTAATTAACAGGTCTCCGTAGTCGTCGTTAACCTTCCAGTATCGCGCAAATACTACATTCAACTTCTCTCAGCCAACTGGTTTGTAGTCTAACAATCTTGTCGCGATTGTGTTAGCCCTGCTAGAGCTATATACGATATTTTAAATATAATTCTAAAAAAAAAAAAAAACAAAAACAAAAACAGCTATAAATACGCATATTGGAATTTAAGAAAAACGTCGTCTTGAAATAATCGGAAGAGTAAATATTTTCAAAATAGTCCTCGAAAACTGAAGGTTAGACAAAAGTCGTCTATTTATCAAAAACGAAAAATAATCCCTAATTACTACTTAAAAGTTTCACACTTCAGCCAATTGAGATTAAACACGCGCCATTAATAACAGAGCAGCAAACAGATAGGGAGAAAATATACTAAAGGGGTTACGAATCCGTAACTATGCACTGCAGAAATAAGTGAAATACGGTTGAAAAGAATAAAGAACTAGTGACCTCCTTTTTTAACACTCTGTAATGTGTGCCTAACGTCTCATCACCGAGAAACATTTTGGCGAACTTGAATTATTATCGACTATTGTGTCGAATAACCGCAAAAAGAAAAAAAAAAAAAAAAAAAGAAAACGTTCGGTTCGGAAGCGGTGGAAATATGAGTTTTATTTACAGGGAAAAAATTTAGAGACGGATCAAAAGATCCTATCGATCGGTCTTCTGAAAGACAGCACATATTCGGCAAAAAGTTGTTTTGGCTGGTATGTAGAATTTTTTAAATGCGAACGACATACCTGTTATTTATGGTTGTTTATTCGAGAAAACTAAATGAATAATCGCGAGCGCACGTTCATATATAATAGAATCGGCGGTAAGTCGAAATTCCTTTAAACCGTGACGACTCCTTTTCTGTATCCTCATTCGACGTATTCTCGGAGGCGACGCGGCGATGATCTATAATCGGGTTTCCTGTTGGTTCAGTTTCCGGAATTCCGTATCGACACTTTCGAAAATTGACCACCACCAACGGGAGGAAAATTAAAAGGAAACCAAAAAAATAAACGAAATACTAAACAACACGACCGCTTTCGCGCCGATAAAAAAGGAGAATAGAAAAGCGAAAAAACACGCGCCTGGCACTAGGCTAGAAGAACGGCGTTTTTGATAAGAAATAACGTCTTCGGAAAAGTAACGAGTCCGATTACGAGATTCGGTCTCTGCGAGATTATCAGTAAATTAAGCAGCGTGTAACGTTCGGAACAATAATACAAACACCAGTACACCGAATTCCGTGTAAAATTCGAAGTAAACAAACAAGAAATGCAGAACAACCAGTGTCACGACTTCGAATCACCGGTCGGTCGCCGGTTCAAGTCGTACACGCTGGGCTTTTCCTTAAAGCGGTGCACGATCGTGCACCGCTTGCGCACTACATACAAGTATGTACATGCATGTGCGCGCACCAGCTCACACGGAACAATATCAGCATCGGTTTCGGCGGGAATAATCTAAAAATCGTTTAAAAAGTGGATATTTTTTATCGTTCGTAGCGCATACCGTTGCGTCATCGTTGCAAGATGGCGTGGTGTTGTCGACCGTTTTCGTGATTTTTTTTTTACTTTCGATAAATTATTAATGCGCGGGGCCGATTTTAACGATCCGCGATAGATTTTCCTTATTGCTAAGATGCAGGTAGAGTCGTACCGCTAAATAATGTCAATGAGACAAAAAAATTACCGGTATGTGTGTGCGCGCGTGGTGTTTGTTTAACGATGTAGCAGAACGACGATATTGGCTGCGGTATAAATCTTCTGGGTTTTGCCCGTTTATCTGCTCTCGGTAGTCGTGGAAAACTGGTTTAGAGTTCGGTCTTCTACCGGTTGATATTAGAACCGGGAAAAGATGCGCACATTCTGAAAGGCGTATTTAGAAGAGGCGACCGGTCCCCGATGACCATGTTTTCCCAAATAGTTTGTCAGCTGGTGATAATTACGTACACCGAAATTGTCGTAATTGTTATGTAATACACACACTTAGTTGCTGTCTGCAGTCTCGGGGAATTACCTCTCGAATTACACGTATTGTCGCGCACTGTGAATTCCTGCAAATTATTATTGCCCATTAAGAACAACGTGTAATATCGTGCTTTTATTTCTCTTACTCCGTATCGAGTCCGGTTAAGGTATCATGGATTGTTAAGCTTTTCATAATGGTACTAAGCCTAACAGCGCGCAGATGACAGTTTTCCCCGGTCGCCTTCACTTTCCCAGATTTCTCTGGTACCTAATTCTCTATCTGATTAAGCATATATTCTACCACCTGGGGGCGACTTGGATCCGGAACGAAGCAACTCTTGAAACCCATGATACCTCTGATTCGGTAACCAAGTACCATTACCACTAGCCTACAACAGCCTCCGTATCAATATTTAATCCTTGCCCGCATTTTTGTAAATGATTTCTTCTCGAATCCACCCCGAATTTGCGGCCGCCCATCGAGACTGTTCTAATTGTTCAAATACAAGCTCCACCTTTACTCCACTTTCCGCATCACTCACTGCCGATAATCGACTACTATTGCGTAAACTTAACGATTCGCCGCGTCGAGTTGCATTATTCCGAAAAATGAAATCCGTCATTCGCAGTTCCCGCCGATGTTAAGATTTCGAGGTATTCACTCGTTTCTCCTTTAATTCCATGAAGTTAAGTAAGTCCCATTTATGGCGGTAATATATCTTTTGCTACGATTCGCATAGATCACAGACTTGGGTTCATATAGCTAACCGCTATATCAGCACACTCTTTACCTAAATAATCGTTAAGAAAAGTTATCGGTTTTTGTTTTTTGCAATTTCTCAACATTGACCTAAAACTGCTTCCTTTAACAGACAAAAGGAGAACACTGGAAGAAAGGACATAGAAAACCGAACAAAACATACAGAATTAAGGAAAGTATGATCGGCACACTGTTATGAAGTTAAACAAGGAATTAGAAAAACGCGACACGAATGGATAAGCAAGCTGTGGCGAAACGGTGATTAGAGAGCTACGTGCAATAAAGGAAAATTGTAAAAGCGAGAGGTATACTATGGAAGAAGTCTTACTGCGCAGCAGGGAAACTTATCGAAGGAATTACGTGACGGGCGAAGTGTTTCTGGATAAAAGGAAAGAACGCTCGAGGAAGATTGACTCATTGTAAAAACATCTGCAGTGATATTACGGCTAGTAATGATAATCGCAAGTGATTGCGAAGAGAATATGACTTATACAGTTTCGCTATGAGTGACCCACTTTCTATGAGTGGTTTCGGATGGCTCAGTCCAAAAAAAAATGTTGGAATTAGATCAAACGATACCATATATGTCCATATCGGTCCACTGCTGGGTGTGTAGGCAATCCCTCGCGGGATAAGTTGGCCTAATCTGTCGTGCAGGCAAATTGGGAGATGCATTTTATACCTGTTTCTAAATTTACATGGTAATAGTTAATATGCGACGACGCTAATGAAGACGCTTAGTGTAGACACGCAAAACTACACTCGAAACTAATAATCGCTTGTTATCAAAGCAGTCCTATTTATGTCTGCCTACTATACATCACCTAACACGCATACGGTGTGGTATATTTAGTGGCTTGCCGTTATTGCCTTCCATATGAATCTATTAGCGGTTATTTCATTTTAATTTCTCGTAATAACTTTTGCCGTCGCCCGGGATCGGGACTTTCGCAACGGAAGCCAAGCGCTTTAGCAACTAGGCTATCTCGGTGACTAATTGGAATTGCTTAAAAACTTGGTAATAAGTGCAAACTGTAAAAAAAAACAACAATTAACGCTGTTGTTAAAAAAATTAGCTCACACAGACACATCCGATAGACAGATAAAATAACGTATCGAACAGGTGTAAAGTCGTCAGGCTGAAAATATCTCACGATGATAGAATTGACGAGAAAAACACTTGTTCAATTTGGTAGTACAAGAGAAAATTGAAAAAAAAGATCCGAGAAAGGAAAAAGATATTTTCTTTTTTTCTTTTTTTTTGGGGGGGGGGCTGTCAACCGGGAATCTTTACCCAGAAACAATTAGAATAGGAAGGAATCAATTATATCTGTATACGATATCAAATGTTGTTAGGATGAAGTAATCAATATAATGGGAACAATCTGTGGAGAAGGAAAAGATAAGACATAAGAGGCGCAATATGGAGTAGGAAGACCGAGTATTAATAAAATCGAATAGAAAGCAGATCACTCAGCAGAAAAAAATAAACATTTAATAAACACATGGTCCGCATCGCAAACACGCTCTTCGTTTGAGTGGAGAGGACAATATGGAGAGGCAACCAACGAAAATCGAAAACGAGAGGAATATAATAGAGTATGGTTTAAGAAACATAGAGGAATAATGCAGACAACAACACCACGGCGAAGTGAAGGAAACAAAGAGAACTACGGATTGGCAGGAAGTCTAGGTTGAACAGACAGATAAAAAGAACAATTGTTACAAAAAGAAGTAACGTAAATATTGGATATCATAATCTAAGATGAAAACCTTTGCACAACGGAAGGAGATTGGACGATGGGTCTTTTTAAAAGAAGAAGTGAGAGGAAGCAGCAACCCGAGCCAAGGAGTCCGCCGCTTCATTACCGCAGGTGCCTGAATGGCTAGGAACTCCCAGCAGATCAATTTGAATGGAATGAGGAGAAGAAAGAATATGGATAAGTGAACGTATGTGGAGTATGATTAAATTACAGGAATAATCAGGCAGGGGAGAATGAATTGAAGGGCGGTCATGAAGTCAGATATAATCAAGAGGAAATAGATCACCGCATTAAATGAAAATACAGAGATATTTTTTCTTACCCAATTACAAACTCCTGAATAATAAAGGATGCAACAACAATGATGATTACGGGATTTCAACGTTTAGATTTTCGAGAAAATTGGTAGCATAGTAGGTGATTACTTACTTCTCTGTTGATAGTATCTTTTTTGAACACTCCACCATCGCTACTGAATAACCTGCTACTCGTCACTTTTACCAATGGATTTACCTATATTATTTTCCTTCACCTCTTTTTTTTTCTTCTCCTTCTGTTATCTTTCGTATATCCTTTCTGTCTGTAATCTTTGACCGCGTAAAGATCTAATTACACCCCCTCTCCTAGTTTTTCGGTTCAAAAAAAATCGAATTAAAAAAAATCTTTCAAGACAAAGAAACAACGAAGCGAAAGAATTACAGTTTCATCAGGAAAAATTTTTAATAGAACGCAACACACAATTTTATCAGCCATACTGTGGTCTGGTTGGTTAGGTAGTGGTGTTTCGTTTGGGTAGAACCGGGTTCGATTCCCGGTGCCGCACATTGACACTCAAAAATTTCACTTGCGCTGGGTTAATGTTTGACCCTTCCTTCTTTTCTAACCAATTTTCCTCTTAAATTTTTCTATACAGCCGTATCTTCTAGTTAATCCTTGGTTTCATCAATTCCCGTCTCTGCAGCGTTATATTATTTCCTTTTTATCTCGGTTGCGCTTCGATCATAGCATTTCGCTATCGAGTTTCAGACACTCCTTATTATCTGCTAAATCCTCCCAATCATAACTACGAATGTAACCCTAACCACATCCTTTTCGAATGTTCCGCTCTGTTGTTTGAACGTTTCCTTCTCTACTCCCAACACTTCTGAGACATAAGATTCCAGCTCCCTATAGTGTTGCATCTCTCCTTTTCTTCGCTATTGGCTACCATTCCTCTTCGTTTCTTCATTGATGCTATAGCCGAACGCATGCGATTCCAAAATAATTAATTCAGCGTTACTTTTCTTTCTAGTCGAACATGGATTAATGCTCTCTGTTAACGAGCCCCCCAAAAAAAGAAAATGTTCGTATTTGACCCCCCCCCCCCTAAAAAACTCAATTCATAATCTGGCTACTGCTAATATAAGGTTCTGTTTAAAATTAACAAGCAAAAGTCCAATAGTAAAAAAGATGAACGTCGATAAAGTGACCTGAAACAAAAATCTAATTACTTGTACAACGACGTTTACACAGTATTGTGATTATCCCAAAGGATCGACTAAAATAGATTTTCATTTCGATTCTAAACAGGTCAGGGCCAGAAAATGCAAAGAATATCGACTGAATCATCCGTTAAAAATACTTTTGAAAATTTTATTTATAAAATGCAATAAATAAAAAATGATTCGGAAATCGAAAATGAATGATTTATATTTAGAAATTAATTTAAAACGAGATCGGAGGCGTTTACACGTGTCAATAAAAAAATGCCAGGATCGCAGTTTCTTCGTGTGCTTTATCGACTTTGACAGGGTTATGAAATTAACGCGAAACATTCCATTTGTTTATAGGAATCAATGAAGCTCTAACAATGATAGTGACAAATTTTGAACTGGAGTCGTCCGCTCAAGTGAAAATTAATCAAAAACTTTTGCGCGGAACACCGGAAATTAGGGAGTTCGGTCCCGGTATTGTTTAATCCGAATAAATCTTTAAAGAAGCACCGGATGATTTTGATAAAGAAATAAACATAAACCGGACAGTAATTAAGATAGGCTGATGATTCGTTGCATCAAACGCTTAAAACTTACAATACCGAGTAGATACATAAAAACGATGCGTGTTCCGCAGAGGTAGTGAACAACATCGCGGAAACTAAATTAATTATAAATATAATTAAAACAATTGAAGATTCGATACAACGTTTAAATCGAACAAAACATTTAGGATAGTGGATTTAAGACGACACCGATTATATAGTATAAAAAAAAGTTCGATTGGAAGCAGCAAGAAATGTCTTCAAGAAAATACAAACTTTGATAGGTAAAAGGGATATATGTTTCTAGCACCGGTTGTGCACTTTCGGCGTTGATGTACAGCGTGTAAACTTTAAATGCGGCATCGATTAACAAATTGCAGGCAAGTGCGGATATACTATGATTGGGATATAGATAATAAGGTCTATTATAGCCCTGCAAAGAATGGATACAGACGGAGAATTGACAACTACAGTGCAAAACGCAAAAACAAGCATACCTGGACCATATAGTTAGGAAAGATAAATACGAGCTACTGCGATTAATTATACAAAGGAGCATTGAGAGAAACTGGGGTAGAAGAAGAATTTGATTAAAACTTAACTGAAATCGATTTTTCTATTAAGAACGCTTCGAAAAAATCAGAAACATCAACATATGCTTTAAAAGGGATCAGAAGACATTTAAAAGGAATCGGAAGGTATTTAAAAAGAACCAGAAGACATTTTAATAAAGTAGATAGTGTTAATAAAGCGGTTACGTATTAAACGAATTCGTACCGAACGATTGAGTGTAGTCGATTACTTTATTAAATATACATAGAACACGTATTACAAAAAATAATAATTGTTATAAAAAATATAAATATTTTCTGTAATACGTGTTTTTTATGTACATTTAATAAGATGATAAAACAGAAAATGGATTCGAACATTTATATTTCAAATTGTAATCGATTAGTTTAGCTTAATAATTATCGATTCAGAGAATACTTTATTCAGTCCACTTCGAATAGTGTGAAACTTTCATGCATACTTCTGCAACTTTGTCCAACAAAAAAATACCTATTGGTAATGTTTTGGGGGGCGTGGTAAAATCAATTTTCTCAAATGGATAAAAATTCAAGTTCGTTTGGTATGCGAAATTAATTCTTCGGAACGTGATATTTTTTTGAGCGCTTTTCGTCACGTTTAGCTGCAGGAAATAACAGTGGATTTTGCGATAATAGGCGGATTATTATTTGTTTGCTGTTCATTTATCAGTGCAGTTTTAATATTACGGTTCTGATGGCGTGATATTGTTGAGTAGCGAAAATCACGGAGCAACAACGAGTTAAAACGTTGATGGCGGTATAAACTGCACTGCCGTAGCTGAAGGTAAATTCTCGATCATAGAAGAGAAGTTCTTTAGAACATAAGTGTATTCGCGCGAGATCAATATTTTAAAGATGTGTATGTTTTCTCGCTGACGAATGGGAGGAAGATTATATCGAGATTTTTAATTTGATTTTGTTTTTTCCTAGAAAAATGTCTTTCGTCTGAATAGAGGTGGGAGTTATCAGAGAGAATGTTTTAAGCGTAATCCCCCTGTCGAGAATTGTTGTTCGCTAATTTATCGACTCTATCATCAGCAGAACCAGGATCACCGCTATATTAGCAGCCAGCCAATAAGCTAACACGGCGGTATATTTAGCTTTTTCAGTAAAAGTTTAGTGGAGGGTGGATCATTAATCGAAGAATCTCTGATGCATAAATTTGCTTTTTTACACATTAGCATCGTAAATTATAGAAATACAGAGAGGGACAGAGAGAGAGAGAGACGAGAGAGAAGGAAGGTCGGTCGACGAATTTTATAGTTTTAAATACACGGTGATTGTGTTTTTTTTTAACCCATCTTTTATTCCTTTTTATCGGATGCAGTGCAAACAGTTAATTTGAATTATATTTATAATGGCACACAATTTATTTTATATATATATATATATGTATACATATTATATATGTGTAATGATTAGGGTCATAGATACCGGTAATCTAAAATATTTTGCTTAGTTTATAAAAAACGAATCTGACCATTGCAACGTAAATTTAAAGGAATAAATATTGTCAATATCTCATTTTAAAAAGAATTAAACGGATCATATTCTTCTCGTATATATTACTATATACATATATGTGTATATAAACCTTGTCCCCTATGCCTCGCAAGGGGCTCTGCCTCTTGACTCCGCATGGGGACACCCCCAGATCCCCAGCTCTATCACTTCTGTACTTCGCATAGAAAAATTTACAACGTGATTCTTAGCCCGACCCACACTGCGTTTTCTGTCGCAACTTTGTCTTCTTATATTTACAACATATGTAACGTTTTGGGACAAAAAAAGTGATGGTGGTCGGCCGAAGAATGACTTATATATATATATATATGTGTGTGTATATATATACATATATCTATATGTATATAAAAGAAAGTCGTGTTAGTTACTCCACTTATAACTCAAGAACGGCTGGACCGATTTTTATGGTCTTTGATTTGTTGGATTTGTCTCCGCTCTGAATAGCAGAATACGAAATTTAAAATAAAATTTATAAAGAAAATTCATTTTTTTTGTTGTTGTTTTTGGCTCAAAACAGGGGTTCACACAATTTTTAAACCGTAATTTTTGGATTATATGATAGGGTTTCTGTGTTTTGTTTTATATTTTGAATTTCGCTTCTAAAGAGTTATCTGGTGATGAGTTATGAATTTTTTAAAGGTGATTTTTGAGGTCTTTCTAAATTCCATATTATATATTCTAGACGGCTTCTTGCCGCTCAAGGTAATCGCTCAGCTTGTAAATTGTCACAGGTAGAATATGATCCAATTCTGATAAGTCAAACCGTTTCCGAGCTATAATTGAATATTTTTGTCGTTTGTGAACCATCTAAGTGGTTATACTGATTTTTGTTATTAAGACGAATAATGCCTTACTACCACGTGAATTACATTCATTTTAATTTAATTTAAATAGCTTTCGTTTTAATTTTTGTACATTTATTGAACGTAATTCACTTTGAGTATTAATTTTATTTTAATAAAAAACTGAATTGAATTCATCTAATAAGTTAACACAACAATTATTTTCTAAGCCGGTACGAAGTTTGCTGGGTCAGCTAGTATATACATAAACTCGGCTATTTTAGCCTCGCAAGGGACTGTCACCTCTCTTGCTTAAATTTCTATTTCCTTCTCTTCTATACTTTGTATAAAATGATCAAAATTTACAACGTAATTCTAAATCGGTCCATATGAATATATAGTAACATAATTACAAAAATCCTATAAAATATAACAAACGCTACATAAAATTGGGACATTTTTTGGGACATCTTTCGTTACATAAAATTGGGACTTTTTTGCTAATAGGGGTTAGCCTAAGAATTACGTTGTAATTAATATATGTATATATCGCTTGCGCTATATTTAACATTATAAGAAGATTTTCACAAGTTTGTTAAAACGAAAAATCCTTTTGCTAATTATCGAACATTAGTTAATAAGTCGCTACACGGATAGCTCTTTAAGGTTACAGTTCGTCAGAGAATTTAATATATATTAATTAATATTAACAAGAAATAGGATCATTAAATTAATATTCGTCAGGCCCCAGGCGACGACAGAAATTATTATAGAATAATTAAATTAAAATAATCGCTAATGAAATCATAAGGAAGGCAATGGCAAACATGCATTTCACCATTTGCACACCGGTTAGTAGTAGACAGACACACACACGGGACTGCATTTGTATATCGATAAACATTTACAATCAGTTCCAATGTTGCGTCTACACCAGCATTGCATACTAGCAATTGCCATGAAAAATTACCTGGCAGCATATATAAAATGCTTCTCCCAATCGGCTAGTACGAAACATTAGGCCAACTACTTATCCCATCAAGGAATGCGCCTACATGCAGCAGTGGATCGGAAACGAGCGTAAAGCGATAACATACGACTCTTAACGTGAACGTCAGATGTACATTCTTTGAATTAGTAACGATAATTAATGCTATTTCGGAAAACATAGAGGAATAGGCAAATCGGAAATATTAAAACAGCAGCCTAGCGGTTAAAAATGCTAAAAGTCAGATAATACGAAAAAAAAGGAAATCCGAAATTGATTCGATTTATATTTTTTCCAAATATTTTTATTTTCCGTCTACATACATTTATTAAACTTGCTCACGAACAAAGAGAATTCGGATCGGATTGCTAACAAAAATAAAAAAGAAGTGTAAAGTGTCTAATAAAAATACTATCTTTCTTACTATATTTCTAAACTACCAGTTTAGCTAGAATTTTATAATTTTGTTTTATTTTTCACCTTCTAAAAATTTAAATTAAAAATTATAATAATGATGTATTTTTAAAAAAATTCTTAAATTTCTATAGAGGTCGCTATTTGATTATGAAACAAGGGGTATTTCTTAAATATCTACTGCTTACCGTAGAAGATTATGCGTAATTATATAATTTCCCCTCCCTACAAATGTCCTTCTAGATCCACCCCTAATATAAGGTAAGATTTTTTGTTGTAATAGAAAGTATTATTTAAGTTGATGTTATATTGTACGAATAAACGATATAATTATGTTGGAAATCCATAGACGGGCTAATGCCTTGTGGGACCTGCAAATTATTTCAGAAAAAAAAAAAAAAAAAAAAAAAGAAAAAAAGAAAAAAAAAGTTTGACACTTTGGAAGGGAACTACTATCAGAGTTTGATTAGATTCGGGATGGTGAAGCAATTTGTTGTATGATTTTTTTAAGGTTTCGTATCTTTCAATTTTTCCGACTTTCTGTTAAATAGATGTACTGGTATTTTAAATTCGGTACGTATGATGCAAATAGTTATAACGACGTCATTTCGCTCTGATACAACTAGTTAAATTTTACTTTTTGAAAAAAATAAAAAGCAATTACCGACAAATGGGTTCGTTCCGAATTTAAGTTATTTCAAAAGGGCATTCAAATTAGCCTTTTAAAAAATCTCGGCCATTGTAACTAAAAATGTTTGTTGCAATTAATATCGATTTGCAAATTAATCATATTTTTCAATTTTTTTCGGAACTAGAGTCTCACATTAGTACGTTTTACGCGAATAATTTCATTCGTACTTTCAAAACTTTATAATTAGGAGGGTTTTTTGTTTCTGTTTTTTTTTTTTTTATTTTTTTTTTTTATATTATTTTATAAATAATCTTTATTCGTCCGGCTAAGCTGTTGTCTAAAAGTAATGGTAAAAAGAAACAAATGAATAAATGAAAGAGAGTACGAAAATACGTAATAACATTAAGCTGCTTGGCGGAAAAAGTATTTTTCGTGAATTTACAACCGCGGCGACGCTTATCGACCGCTACCGATCTGATGTCTTAGATATAAGTAATTAAATTATTTACGGGGGAAGCGGCGTTGATTAACAGAGCTCTGATTATTATCGATTACGCGCGTACGAATATTTCCTATCAACGAATAAACACGTGATTGATTGCCGTTCTACAATTGTTAATGGACGGCAAACTGAAAGAAATGAAATCATTGTAATTTCCGTTTTAATTATTTTTCTTCCATTATTTATTTGTGTTTGTTTTTCGGTTACAATACGCTGCCCGAAACTAATTTAGGAAACAGACGGAAAAGAAATGTTCCTCCCTAAGCTAGGCTCCTTATTGATCGTCTTCTGAGTTCTTTTTTAGGCGGAGAGGACCTAAAATCGGAAGGTCGTTGACCGATGGTTTTATTTAATCGAAAACCCAGGTGGTCGACTATCATCTTAAAAACTTTGAATTACCTTAAACATTGTAAATATAAAAGTTTTTTACTCCCCTGTACGCCGCAATATATTTTTCGTAAATATTTATAATTTAAAAATATTTATTATTAATTTTATATGTAACTTTATTTGTTCACTGAGGAATTAAGTCCTGTTTGGGGGCACCGGCTGTTTAAGGAAATTTAAATATTATTCTTTAACAGCGATATTTTCTGCAACCATTCCAGATTTTTGTATATTCTGCATCCAGCTTTTTTCTTGCGTGTTTTTCAATTTTAACCCCCCCTTTTGTTCTTTTTGAATCCAATGAGTACCGCACTCTGTGCGTTTTTTTGTAGTGTTTAGCCGTTTGTTTTTATCCGCGTGTTTGCACTAGTTCCGCTTTATCTCTTTTACCTATTGCACGATATCTTTTGTTCTAATATTAACTCTCCAGGCAAAAAACTCTGTTAACAAGAAATCATAGTAATACATATATTACATCTATCGCCGCTGTGTAAATCTACGAATTGATAATGCTGATGATCCAGTTTTAATTAAATTAATAAGTACAATCCTTAATCATATATTAAAGGGGGAAAAATTGGTGTGTAGAAAAAGGAGGTGGAAAAATGGTAAAAGGAATGGTACAAAGATTGAATTACGCCCCGAATCTCTCTACATTTTAATGCTCCTTTCTTTACGTATTTTATTTTGACTTTCTCGCGTCCTTCCCTGATATTAAGTTCTCAAAGAAGGTCATGTTTTTCGTTTTTAAAATATTAAGCTGCCTGCGTGTACCGCTGTACAGACGCTTATTACGGGGCATGTTATGAATTTGCATGCGTATATATACTTATACTTAAACATAACGCTAGGTTTACTAATATTATGATTTATGGAATAAGTTAAGATAGTTCGTAATTTTTGTAATAAACGTTAATAAGAATAACACTACATCTAAGGAAACAGTGATGATACCTGCTATTCTAGAGAGTGAAACAAAATTTGCTATTAAACAAATGAAGTGTGGCGGATCACCAGGTGTAAAGATGGAATAACACCGGAAATGTTAAAATACGGCGGCGAAGCACATATAAACGAACTAACAATTTTATTTAATCGTTGCATTTTAGAGAAGCAAATAGGAACCTCGTGGAACAATTGGCAACTATTATTTTATTACACAAGAAAGGAAACAAACGAAAATTGGAAAACTACCGACCTATCAGCCTTTTATCGATACTATATAAGTTATTTACAAGAATCATATCCAACAGACTCGAACGTGTATTAGATGAACAGCAACCGATAGAACCGGCTGGGTTTCGGAAAAAGTACCGTAAGATAGACCACATCCAGACGTTAATTCCATTGATATAGAAATGTAAGGAATACAACTTGCCGTTATATCTAGGATTTGTCGACTTCAAAAAGGCATTCGATTCTATTTACACACGTTCAATTATGGAAACTCTAAACGCTATATAGAAAAGGCATATATTGATATACTGGTAAACATTTATAAATCAGCAACAGCTAATGTACGACTACATAACGTAACACCCACATTTCCAGTACCAAAAGGAGTTAGACATGGAGATACAATCTCACTACGACTATTCACAACAGCATTGGAACATACAGTAAAATCATCACTGGATTGGAGTGAAAGAGGAATAAATATAAATGGCAGATAGTTACACCACCTCTGCTTTGCTGATGACATTGTGATCATAGCACAGACCAAGGATGATTTAGAATGTATGATAAAGGAACTAGAGATAAACAAGGTCGGTTTACAAATAAATCCGAATAAAACAAAGTACATGAAATACATATTCAAGAACAACGATCACACGCATAACGAAATACAAATACAAGCAGGAAACATAGAAGAAACAGATCAGCTCACATATTTTTGGGTAAAGTATTCACAATCGAAAAACAAGGAATGAAATTAGACCTCGAAAAGAAAATATCAAACGGTTGGATCGCATACCATAAAATAAAACACATACTCAATACCAAAATCAGCTCACAAAATAAAGCGAAAATATTTAACCAATGCGTGATATTTCAGTAATAACGTATGCTGCGGAAATCTGGCTCATTAAAGAAAGTAAGTTATAGAAAAATTAAGAAAAACCGAAAGACGGATGTAACGAGATAAAAGATTAAATCAGAATATATCCGAAATAAGACAAAATTTGAAGACGTAGGGACAAGGGTAGCCCTAAACAAATGGGCCTGGGTTGGTCATGTTGATAGGCAAGTAGATGGAAGATGGACAAAGGAACTGATCAAATATACGGGAAAACGCGCACAAGGAAGACCACTCAGAAGGTGAACGGATGATATTGTGGCAACAGCAGGGAAACCGTGAAGGACAAGTATCGATGGAGTAAATTAAGGGAGGCCTACATGGAATCAATAATGTAACGCAGGAAAAAGAAGAAGAAGAAGAAGAGTGTTCGGCCTCACACGATGGGCATATTTGCCCTGTGAGACTCACAACATCTTTAAAAAAAAAAAATCGATTTATTGTTTGTTTTATTCATTCTATTGCTCTTCAAACGATTTATAATCTTGCAATCTTTCATTCAATGATCGTGTTAGCGCGCCGTAAGTTGACTACCCCTCCCGGACAAAAGTAGGAACGCAGATAGACCGAAAATCAAAAGTAGAAAAATAGAATAACTGCGATAGTACTTATAAATATTTACAAAAAAAAAAAAAAAATATGAAGATAGAAAAAGCGATTGCATCCATCGTGTTTCGTAAACTTAATCTTACAGTATTTTTTTTTTTTTTTTTCTGGCACGGATTGAACTATTTAGCTAGTCTACTTCAAATATCTTGATATATTTTGTTACTTAACTGATCTTTGTTTTAATTTATAAGACTATATGCAATAAAGTCTAGACTTACCACTTTAGAGCCTTAATCCGCTCATTTTTATATATTTAATATATAGCAGTATTATTTCCATGCTTCTATTTGTTTCGCGATGGGTCTGAAGAACAATTCGATACGTTCTTGATTTTGGTAACCGTCTTTGACCTACCGGTACAGTACCGCAATACTGACGACAGGCGCTTGCAGTTCTAATATACTCGAGGAGTCACAAAAGTTTCCACACACACACTCGGATAGTTACCGACCTATTTTTTTTTTTTTTTTTTTTTTTTTTGTCGGCGCGCCAGTGGCATTGACTCAACAACAGGAAAACTAAGCTAAAAAAGCTAAATAATTAGGCGGCCCGAAATGGACGCAACAAAAGACAGCAGGTCGGACACCACAGAAGATGAAGGAAAGGAGAGGATAAAGGAAGAGTTATAGGGTTGGGAGACCCAATGACAAGAGCTGACTGTATAAAAGGGAGCTTCACTAACATCCCATGACGATAATGGTGCGAGATTTGTTCTCGCTAAAACAAATCAGATTCAAAATTTGTGTTCTCGCTATTTTCTAAAATCATAAAATCTCCTTAACTTTACCAAAATTCTCTCGCAAACTAACATTTCTTCATTTGTAGATCTATAGCTTTCTAAACGACTCCTTTTTACCTCTTCAACTCCCCCCAACTCTTACCCATATTATTTTCACAATTGGCGCTTCTTTCATCAAAAAATTACTATCCTTTCTCGTATATAAAAAGCCTTATTCCTTTCCACTCGCTTATAATAAATTCCCTTTTTTCATTCTTAATTACACCAATTTTTCTCTTATCCACCTGAGATCAACTTTCTCTTCCTTCCGCAGATAAATACTTTCTCAAATCTATTGTTATTAAAAAATTTAGCCTCATTCTGTGTGTTCATTATTTTCTTCCCACGCTGTTATATTTACAGATGGTTTCGGATTCCATATTCTAACTTATAATTTAAATTCTTTAGATTGTCTTTTTCTTTTCTTACTCTACTTGAAACGACAAATCTACGCAACTCTTCTACGTGCTTCCCTCTACATTTCTTCTCCTCTAATGGCATCAACAAATTCCAGTTAACTTTCGATTTAAAAAATGTTTTACATCCGATTATTCCTTCTCTTTCTTTTATTATATATGTCTTCTTATTCATTCCCTTGTTTACACACTTTCTATCTCTCGCTTTATCCGAATTGACTTTTTGAAGATTCCTAGCCAGTATTGAAGGCAACGATCAGGTCGATTCATCGGCGTGATAATTAACTTTCCGTTTAAGAATTTCTACTTCGAAATATAATAATAATACGGACATATACGCTTCTTTCTTTTCCAACTTCAATTAGTCTTATCTATTCAGCCAAATAAGCCTTCTCAGCCCCCAGCTACTACAACTTTCCTCATGTCAGCCTCCCCGTTCTTCATTTGTTCCATCCGTCGTCTCTCTTTTGGTCGCATTACCAGCGTTTCTTCTTCTGTTTCGTTGTAAGATTTTTCATCTCTTTCACCCGAATGATTTAGATCTATGATATCATATTTTCTGGGAATATTATTTTGGGTCTATTAGGCTGTTCCGCTTCTATCGTAAACATTTAATTACATAAAGTGATCGTGAAAACGAAACAGTTCGAAACTGGCCAGTGTTTTTCGATGTTTGATATATTTTCGTTATATCATAATATACACCGAGTGTGTTTATATCTAAGAAAGTTAATTTAATTTAAGTTTATAGTGTTTGTACAATTTAAGAAATAAATTTGAATTCGAATATATTAATGTTTCATATTTATTTTCAATTTCCACATTTTGGTTTTCGCGCTCCTGACAATGGCTACTTTGTTCTTCTACTTCCGTATCATCTCTATTACAATTTTTTCTAAGTTAAAATATATTTTTGCTTTCCCTTTCTATGATTCTGAACAATGTGCCTTTCCGTTGGCAAATGTAAAAAACAAAGGTATGATAGACAGGAAAGCTAGCTACATAAATGAAATAAGAGAGTAGGAAAACAGCAATATTTACAAACAGAACTAAATTATTCGGGCAACTGGAAAAAACGAGAAATTATTTATGAGGAACTTTCGAAGTCTACGGATGGTAATTCGTAAACAATAAATTTGCCAGTATGATTTACCTGAATAATTAACGATAAATTTAATTCATTAAAATAAGTTAAAAGTCAGAATTTTGTTTCATTGTCCGGCTATTCGGGAGCAAGAAAGCTGACATTTTTGCTTTAATATTAAAAATTGATATAGGATTTGTTTTCATTATTAAAAGAACCTTGATTGTTTATTTCGCGAATACTGCATAAAACGCAAAGGTTAAAAAGTAATTTCCTCGATGAGATATTTCCTCTTTACCATAAGCTTGCGTACCATTAAAAATAACACTTTAATAAACCGTATTAATGATACAAATTAAGAGTGTAATACTCACAGTTGCGCCAAGATAGTTAATAATCGAGGCGGTTTTTGCAAAATCTATTTCATACTTTAAACTCTACGTCTTCGCATGAACAACGGAACAATTTAGGTAAGTGAAAGTGAAGCTTTAAACAATTCCGATTTCGCAAATATGTCGCACCTAAATTGAAATTACTGCTGTGAACCCAAAAGGAAGAAGATGGTATACTCGGGGTGGTAGTTCTGCATAAAATTTCAGCCGTTCGAAATAAATGCAATTACTGCATATATTGTGTCAGTTTCTTTCAACATACGGAGACTTTATATAATTGCTTCCCCGATAAGAATTCTCTTTTCGTTGAATATTGTAATTTTGTTTGCACAAGTATAACTTTTTCGTTGTTCGAGAAAAAAAAATTTAGAAAATTATTACTAATTTGTTTTCCTCGTTTACATCAATAATTTACTATTTACCGCAGCTTCGATTTCTTAAAACGTCTTAATTACAGCGTTCATTTCGAGCTGTATGACAAAAAAAAACAAAAAAATAACGCCGGTAAAATTAGGATTTACACATAAAAAAACTAGAATTACAGAAATATAATTATTTCTTCCGTTCTATATTATTAATTTGAAGAAATACTTCTAGACAAATTCCATTAATTTAAAGAAAATCGTAAAATACTAACCGCAATTATATTTCTCTGTGCCGCTAATTAGATTAATTACCAGATGAAGACAACGTTTCTCTGTTAACGTAGCATTATATACGGCAACCTACAATAAAAGAATGATGAAAAATGAATAAATACACACTCATCTCTCTCCTTCTTCTTCGATTGCTCGATTCCAAACACCTTGACCTCACAATCCTTTGTCATTTCACCATTTTTTTCATTCACACTGTTTTGGATTTACCGCGAGTAAATATGTTACTTTAAAAAATGAGGAAACCATAATATGTCCACCTAGTTGTGTCAGTTGTAAACCAAAAAAAAAAAAAAAAATTAAATAAAAAACATAAAATTAAATTAAACTCTCAGAAATACGTGTTTTTAAAATATTTTCAAAAAATTTGCTTTTCTTCATGAAATAAGGTATCTCTGAAATCTATCGTCTACTGTATAAGAAATTACGCAGCTACAAAGTCGCCCCTCTCGCTGACCACCCGCGTTAATTTCATTAATAATTTCTGCGTGTTCGGGTAAACGGTGTTTACCGGGAAACACGTGAAGTAACAGTGTGACTGTTCGGTATTAAACAACGTATGTATGCTGCGTCCTTGATATATCCCTCAGTTAGCACGATGTTTAAAACTAATAAAAGAAAAAAAAAGGCAGCATACGCAATTTGAAAATTGTTAACAATCTTCGCGTTCGTTTTGCAATTAACTAAATTTAATAACTCGCCCCCTCTCTGGATACGAATCGGTCGAAATCACGGATTTCACATTGTTATCATCCCCTCTGCCGCCAGAGTTTAATGATAAAGATGAAATACGAAGATGCTTATTGCCTGGTGTTTATATAAACAAATTATAATCATGTAAATCATCTTTTCGACTGGAGTTTGATTAAAAGACAATAAATAATATCCTCGATCCACTACTGATGGGAATACAAAATAGCAAAATATTTATTCGAATTAACGCGATACATGGAAAAGTAATTAATAATAGAGATTATGAAGAAATGCAGTTAATGGAATGTGGCAACCAATGGTGGTTCTATTTGTAGCACGAGAAAGATTACCGCTTAGTGTATTAGTTCGTTAAGCAGCTATGTTTCCTTCAAGTGGGACAACTCGATTAGAATCCGGTCGTCGCACATTGGAAATATCGGAAATTGCTATTTACCTTGAAATTCGTAATAGACGACAAGGCCACATAAGTAGCAGAATAAGAATAAAAATAGAAAATAGGTTAAAATGAATAGTCTGACAAAATTTCGTAAAATATGTATTTTGCAGGTAGCACGGTGGCCCCCAGTATTTATGGTGCCCGGCTACCAAACCGGAGATCACGGGACTTGTTTCAATGAAAGCCGCTGCTCCCAAGTTTATCTAGTCTAAACTAACTGGGCTCTGCAGAAATTTGAGAAAGTAAAATGACCGAAAGGAAGATTCTCCTCAGATCCCCATTAGACTTAGCACATTATGAACCTTAACTTCACAATCCGAGGACTTGCTTTACTTTTTTTTTTTTTTTTTTTTTTCATGTAAGCAACAAAACCAACATTTTTTGTACGACAATGTTCTGAATAATTTTGGTAATTTATTACAAATACCACAACCCTTCTAAGGAATAACTAGGTGTACGGAAGACAAAGACATGTGGCGAAGAAGGGTCGCGCCAAAATAAAAGTCCATAATTTCACAGCAACGTGAAGTTAGACCACCATGACGGAATTTTAAAATCAAATTCGACTAAACGAATTGTGCTGATAATAAAAAGTTTTATGCCGCACTCTAACACGTGGTATTTAGTAAAAATTGTTCCGGGGGACTAACTTGACGCCGCTTAATTTCACGCTGTTCGAACAATCAGTGATGGCAATGATGATGTTTTTTTTACTAACGCGAGTTATGATATTTATGCGATGAAGTTTTTGAAATCATTTTTGAAGGATTTTTACATTTTGCTTGTCGGCATGGAATTTCGTAACCGATCAGGCCAAAAAGAGCAGTGTCGCTTTAAAAATTACAATATAAATCAGAAAGCGGTAACTTTTCAGAGTAGTTTTGGTATTGCAGTGGATGCAATCTAACTTGAAGTAGTGAAAATTCGCATCAAGACGAATACCGCGTGCATATTATAAAATTACAAACAGGCAAATCATTAATTTACTATATAGGTGTAAGGTAAACATATTAGGAGGATGACAAAGTTTGGCGAATTTTTTTAGAGAAATAAGGGAGATTGTCAACGGAAATTATATAAGGGCAAAACGAACTAAGCGGAAGAGAGATGAGGGATAAAATAGGGGTTTTCCTAGAAATGGAAAGATAGGAATGGATAAGAGTAGAAGACGTGAGTGGAAGACGCTTAGCAAGAAAACGATAGCCTAAATAAGATCTGCGAATAGAAAAGGGTGGTGTATTAGATTCAGCAAGGACTGCTGGAACTGGAGAAGATTTAAGCATAGATGAAGGCAAAAATTTTGGATTACATTTAGTTTAGAGATTCGGGGCTTCATAGAGAAATGAACAGTAATACAATTTTGAACGGATGATGGATATTATATAGAGGGATTATTTGGCTACTGAAAAATTCATTGTTCAAATTAATTTTAGCTTCCATTTCGCAAGGGTGTTTGTTTAATCGAGCGTTGTACTTAATATACTTTTCATACAATTTTTATTAATTACTCTCCTTATTAATAATAAATAGTAAGAACAAAATAATCCGGGACTTCTTTTCCGTATTTTTTTTTCCTGTTTCGTTCTCTAGCTCCATGCTGTATTATAATTATTCATCTATTTTATTTCCTTCTCGTCTTACTGTTATATCTTTTCTTTGTTTTCAGTTTTTATTGTACTTTCTCCTTTACGTTGGATTTTAAAATATTCCGGCGAATTGTTCAAAGGTTTGTTTGCAGTAAATATTTTCGTAATTGTCGAATCTAGTGACGTTGAAGTGCCTGATTCTACTAACGGGCTTAGATAAATTTATTTTAATGTTGTTTTTCATCAGTGTGCTCATGTCATGATATTTTTGAAACTGGGATACATTGTTAAATATTATTAATAAGTTGTATATTACTCTCACTGTGGTGATACTACACTACAGCGTGTTACACAGCGAACACGATTGCCTATGGCGATTGTTGCACGTAGATGAAATGACCCCGGATCATTCATCATTCGCTTCTAAATTCCAATTTTTGCCCGGAAATTGGAAGAATTCTATTGCTTGTACCATGCGTAAGTTGATGCGAAATCAGCACCGAGTATTATCGGATATATTGTATAAGGATAAACTGTCGAGATCTATAAACGCTTCCTTCAATTTCGGACTGTAAGTGAGCAGATTTAATACAAAGAATTGACGAGTGACTTTCAAGGAAGTATTATTAGAAATGTAAGCGGATATGAGTAATTGCTTGTTTGTTATCAATAGTGGTCTAGACTGAACATACATATATCTGCAATATTGTGTGGAGATGGATATTTGTTCAATTTTCATTTCTTTTTCATTGCATTTCACTTATGGTTTGCGTAGCAATTTTTAATTTTACTCGCGACGCACTTCTGTTATATATAAAAAATAAATTTCTTATAAACATAACGGAAAAGGGAAAGACGTAAAAGGATTTTTTCATTACCCCTGTATATCATTGACATAGTCATTAATGCACCCCAACAAGCACACACGCACACATGCATATCTCTCTTAAGGTGCCGTACGGTACATAGCGCGTTGGCGCAACCTATTCGTACATTTTTAGCTGTGCCGATATAGGTTGTGTACCAGGCAATTATTATATGCAATGCAGGTGTACAAACGCAAGACTACATTCGGAACTGATTGGTAATCGTTTGATTTATCGATATACAAGTGCAGTCCATCCGGTATAGGTCTGCTGTGTACTGATCCAGCGCGCGCATATAATGTTGAACGTGTTTGCCATTGCCTTCCACGTGATTATTAGCGATTATTTATTTATTTATTTAATTCTTGTAATAAGTTCGTCGTCGCTCGGGATCGAATCCGTGACCTCCATATCGGAAGTCAAGCGCTCTAGCAACTATATTGCGACGAGTACACATACATATATATATATATAATTTTTTTTTTTTTGTTTTTGAACAAAATAACTAATAGCAATTGAACAGATGTTTTACAATAGCCCAATCTCTCTTACTTCCTCCTTTCGTTATTTGGGTGTCTTTCTGTTATTCCATATCGACGTCGTAATCTATGCTTGTCATGTTTCAAAAGGCTCTCATTAAGTACCTTTGTCATACTAACTGAGGAGGTCGTGATCTTTCTAATGTTTTACATATCTTTGGTTCGTTCGCTTCTCGATAACTGTTGTTTTATTTATGGCAATTCTTCTAGGTCCTTCTATTCAAGCTCGATCGTGTTGCCTTTGCCTTAAAGCTGGAAAATCTACTCCGATTTTCGTTTCACGTACGGAATTTCACATTCCGCCTTTTTTCATTCAATGGCCTTTTTTGGACTACCATTTTCGTAATAAAAGTTTACCTATAACATTGTCCACTCTTTATTTTTTCCTACTCCTCTTTCTATCGTAATTTCTGTTTTCCCGCTGATAAAAGTCCAATACTCTCATCTCTGTCCATGGCCTTCAGTTTTCACCGGATACTTCCACTCTTAATAAGTACTATATTTCTCCTTTTGATTTTCTTCATATCTTTACCCTGTTAATTGCGTTTTTACAACTATTATATCGAAACTTACTCCTCAGCATGTTATTAAATCGGAATTTTTAAATACGTTACGCTGTATTTTTCTAAAAACCGATTTAAAATTTTCACTGACGGATCTAAGGGATCCAATGGAGTTGGTCAGTTTCTTTTTTATTCTTCGCTAAGCTGTTCTGAGTCCTTTATACTCTCTTCCTTCTGTTTACAGTTTTCTATGCCGAGTCTACTGCTATTTTAAGAACCATTCTCTTTATTTCTTCCTCTCTAATCCTTCAGAATATTACCGTCTCAAATTTATCTCTGTCTTACAATTCTTTACATACGTTCTCGACTTCATAATCTTTTTCTTTGACACTTCATCTGAATTAATTTCTTATGGGTAGCTACTTAGGGATGATGGTCAAAGACAACGGCTTAACAGATTAAATAGCTCGTTTAACTTCTTCTACCGGACATCTGTAATGTTTTTAAATTCAACATCGCATTTCTCACTTTGCAGTTGCCCATTCTGAATTATGAAATAACTATTATTCCTCTTCATTTTCTTATCCTGACTCCGTTCATATACCTATGCAGCCGGAATTTCCACCCCATCCTAGGTTTCTCAACTTTTCTCTTTTGCTACGTTCACTTCTCACTAACTGTTGCATACTACGCTTAGGACACAGTTTGATTCCCTTAACCCTTTTTTCTCACTTATATATTTTTTATTCTGTACGCTCTACTATTTTGCTTCTTATACATGACATATTAAGCGTACATCTTTTGAATGCTCTGCCACCAATGCTGAACATTCCCTTTCTTCTACTCGCCACTTTTACTAATAATCCTCCATGCTCCTTATAGCGCATTCTTCATCCTCTTCTTTCTGTTTGCTTGTGAGTTATACCGGTTCTTGTATTATTTCTATCTACGATTATTGATCACGTAACACATTCATTTCCCTCTCCAATTTTTAGGCAAATGATCATGTCGATAAATTTAAAAATAAAAAATAAAATAAAAAAGAAATTGGATGAGAAATAACGACACTTGCCTAGTCACCTATTGGTTGTAAGTGAAAATTATTATAAATTTTCCTGACTGCCCTTCGTAACCATTTCTTAAAAACTGTAGCTGAGACTCGAGCTATAAGACATATCCATGCTAAAAAAATTATTCGCAGAGATGTCGTAGAAAAATTATTAACATTAATAAAACGAATGTGTATTAATAGAACTGTCAGTAACAAAAACGACCGGTAGCGATATAATATATTTGTTTAACGGATGATATGTTCAATCCAATCCAAATAGTGTGTAACCCTTGTATGCACCACCGGATAATCAGATCCATATCGATTCGCGGCCGACACAATTCCTATTAAATAGTACAATTTTCCGACCAGCAACATTAACGGTCCACCCGAATCGCCCTAGACATAAATTAAAATCATGTCAAAAATGAATAAACTTCAACACGTTTTCATTATACACCGATCAGTCTGAGATTTATAAAAAGAAGCGTTAAAATAGTATTTTAAAATAGTAGCCTGTTAGAAATTTTTGTTTCCGATAAATCGGGGAAAACTTCCATTTCGGTTTATAGGGGAAAGAGCGAACGGTAACGTAAAAGTGCAAGCTATTACTGAAACGTTTTAGCGAGCAAAGATGAATTATAGGCTTAACCTTTGCACTTCGTCAGCGTATTTAATATATGGTCAAGAAAGATGAGACTAAAAATGCAAGAAGAAACCATAAAATAATAAGTTATCTTAAATTGTTTTAGATTTTAACAGAGTTAGAGAAACCTGAAAAATATATATTTATTAATAGTATACATTAAAAAAAAAGAAATTTCGCAATTGTTTAGTTGGAACAGGCAAATAAATTGATACGTACAAAAATAAATTTCAATACGTGTTGCAGATTAAATTGTAAAGATAGAAGCAGCGACCCAATATAAATATTTAAGGGTAATGGTGGACTAACACTTAAGGTGGGAAGTACGTATTGCAAAGAAAATTAGGGCAACATTACCAGCATTTTTGATTGATTGATTGAATAAAGTTTATTTACTAAATTTACAAAACAAAGAAAATAACAGTACGTTTAAACATTTTAAATTTTACGCGTATCGAGCAATTTACCCTCGCCAGCGTGCATCAAAAATACATTTATGCTTAAATTACAATATGAAAAAAAGAAAAACTTTACATTTGTTATAATATTAGGAAAAAAAAACCAACAAAAAACCTAGCTTCGGAAAAAATAAATAAAGTGTAAGTTGTAAAAAAAAGTAGAAGTATGATGGTTATTGGAGTGTCATTGCGCGTGAGTGCTTCAACACCTTGTTTAACGCTTGCGGACGGATCGGTGCACTATAAGATTAAAATAGCATATGTTTAATGCGTTTGTGTTTGTACTTTTTATATTTTAGCTGCAAAGAGGTTCTCGTGTAGTCTCCTATTCTTTTAACAAACACGTGATCACTAGTAGAGCAATCATCAAAGAATTTCTTAGCTTGCGTACGGATTATGTTTACAATAAAGGGCAGTTTTAATACAGCGTGCATACTATTTATGTTAGTATACGCCGGAGCGCTTAGAATAATTCTACAGCATTTATTTTGGAATCGCTGTACTTTTTGAAATGTAGATCTCGAGACATTAGACCACATTGGCGAGCTGTAAAGGAGCACACGCCTAATGATAGCTTTGTATAGAAGCAATTTATTTTCTGTTGTTAATTTGCATTTTTTGTTGAAGATGTGCCTCAACATAAAATTTCTTGCATGCGCTTTATTTATAGCGTGATCAACGTGTTTGATGAAAGTTAGCCGCCGATCTAGGATGACCCCCAGATATTTAACTTCCTTTTTCAAAAGGGCAGACTTGATTTCCCAGGTTTAATTCCGGGGAAAAAGCGGGCCTTCTTTTTGTAAATAGGATAGCCTGCGTTTTTGCATCATTCACTTTAACTTTCCACTTTGTAAGGTACTTTTTTATTTTTAAAAAACTTTCTCATAATCTACGTTTAATTGTGTCGACTCTAAAAGAAGCGCAGTAAATGGCTGTGTCATCAGCGAAGCATTATACTACACTTTAAAGAAATGGGCAACAAATAAAACGTTAAAAATCGTGTATCATGCGCTAATGGAATCGAGAATCAGATATACGGAATTCAGGCATGGGGATGGAAAACATACGTGGGAAAAATAAGTGTAAACAGCAAATAAAATACTTGAAATTAATATTAGATCACAAATACGAGACCGAAAGTGAAATAATACAAAAAAAAAGACGTACTGAGCGTTAGAGGAATGTATTTATTCGTAGAGATGATATGGGAATACATAATGTGACAGATAAGGAAATAGAATTGGAGGAAAGAAGAAAAATAGAATACGGGTTGAGGGAAAACTATTTGTATTTCGCCGTTAGCTAAAACGAAGATGAGGGAATAAACAGACAAATACGTTATAATAACGCAGTTGTTAAATAAAATGTCTAAATGAGGAAAAAATTGGGGTGAAAAAAAGAAAATAAAGGGGAATGGTTACAGAAAAAGGGAAATATAGGAACAATAATAAGCATTAAATAAGAGAAGAGGGTACGGAGATAGTGATAAACAAAAATGAAAAAAAGGGGAAGAAAAGGGACGGAATAAAATACGTAAATAAAATAAATAAATAAAATGAAATGAAAAAATAATAATAATAGATTAGTTATAGCTAAGTTAGAAGTAAGGAAAAATAGGATAAGTTTGTAATAAAATGATTTGCGCGGCGATAAAATTGTAGTAGTATATAAGTAGTGTAGTGTAGTGTAGCCGCTGATAGAAATACGGAGATTCACTTGTCGAAGGTGCTTCTACGAATAAATACCGTTAAGCTCTTTAGTGCGTTAACAACAGTAGACTATCAGCAACTCGCTCATGACAATGTGACCCTGTTAGATTAATATATATCTATCTCTAGAGCGAGCAGGCGAGTCCCCGGCGTCTTAAAACCGAGTCCTTTCGGCTAAGGGAGTAAACCCCAACAGAAAATTATGGCGGAAGGCAACGGAATACCACCGCCATTAATAAATCCTAGAATTGCATTATGAATAACGATATAACAAGGGCCCTAAGTCTCCGTTAGGCTGCTTCTTGTCCACCAAGACAGTCCAATAGGGTGCGACGATTCCGCGGAGTGAAAACGCGGTGGAACTATATCAATATCGTTACCTGGAACGTCAGATTGCTGTACCAAATCGGAAAACTAGCGAACGTAATATCAGAAGCCAAGAGGTTGAACATTGACGTACTAGGAGTAAGTGAAACCAGATGGACTGGGAATGGAAGAATAAAAGCAGATAAGAATTACGAAATGATACACCCTGGAAAAGATAAACACGAACACGGAGTAGGAATGCTGATAAGTACCAAAATAAAAGATAAAATCAGCGCAGTTATCCCAAAATCAGAGAGAATAATTTTTGTGAGATTCGAAATAAAACCTACACCAATAGTAACGATTCAAGTGTACGCGCCAACGGCAGACAGCACTACCAAAGAAATAGAGCGGTTTTACAGCGACCTGAAAGAAGTCAAGAGGTGTACAGGGAACGACGATGTAGTGTTCATAATAGAAGATTTCAATGCAAAGGTTGGAACAAACCACAGTAGCCAAGTAGCTGGGAAATATGCACTCGGAGAACAAAATGAACGTGGAGAAATACTTGTCAAATTTGCCGAAAGAAATGATCTAAAAATATGTAATACATAGTTTAAACAACACAAACGAAGATTGTATACATGGAGTAGCCCAGGGGACAATGTTAGAAACCAGATAGATTACATCCTAGTAAATGAAAGATATAGAAATGCTGTAAAAAACTGTCACACTTATCCAGGTGCTAACTGTAACACTGATCACAAGATGCTGGTTGCTAAGTGCCAAATAGCTCTGAAAAGTCCCAATAAGAAGAAAAAACAAACGCAATCATTAGATTTCGACAAACTCAAAGAGATTGAGATAGGAAAAAAGTTCCAAGAAGAATTAGAAAGGCAAAATATGACGAACAATGGTGTGTAGATGAGCAAGTCGAACACACGTGGGCCGCATGGAAGAATAACGTTATAAATGCGGCGAAAAATTCCATACCAACCAGAAATAAGAAAAGTCATAAGCCATGGATAACGCAAGAAATATTAAAGCTAATTGATGATAGAAGGAAAATAAAGAACAAATCTGGTCAGGAATACAATAGTCTGAACAGAAGTATAGTGAAGAAATGCACAGAAGCGAAAAGTAAATGGTGTGATAAAAAAATGCAAAGAAATTGAAGAATTGGAAGCACGGCACAGTGATAGAGAGCTACATACCAAAGTCAGATAGATGATGGATATCCACAAGAAGAAGAGAAACGAAATAGCATATATACGAGACAAGGATGAGATACTGCGCGAGCAATAAAGAAACGCAGGAGGCATGGATAAAATACATACAAGAACTGTACGGCGACGACTCGCGCCCACTTCAAATGGTTAATATTACGCAAGAAGCAGCACCAAAGATAGAAATGTGGGAGTTAAGAAACGCTATCAAAAAAGCCAGAAAACATAAAGCCATGAGCGAAGATTCCATTCCCGCTGACTTAATTAAACATCTCACGCCAAGTTATGAAAAAGAGCTACTGAAAATCATCAACAATATTTACGATGAGGGTATGATGCCTGAAGACTTTAAAGCTGTGAATTTTATACCGATACCGAAGAAAAATAACTCGCAAACATGCTCAGAATACAGAATCATTGCGTTAATGAGTCACGCGTTAAAACTATTATTAACGATAATAAACTCTAGAATCGAACGGAAGCTGGGCAAGAATCTGAGATGGCTTCGTTGCCAAAAAGGGAACCAGAGATGCGATTGCTTTTCTAAAAGTGGTAATACAGAGGGTCCTAAATGCAAATAGAGAAATCTTTGCATGCTTCATCGATTACGAAAAGGCGTTTGATCGCGTTAACCACAAAAAGCTAATGGGAATTCTACAGAAGCACAACATCGATGATAAAGACCTACGACTGATTGGAAATCTATACTGGAACCGATGCATAAAGATCGGCACCAACTACTCCGAAGGTAAATGTAAAATAAAGAAGGGAGTGAGACAAGGATGTCCTCTTTCACCTAGGCTATTCAATATATACGTAGAAGAAATGATGAAAGAAGCAAAAATTGAGAAAATGGGATTGAAAATAAACGGCCGAAGGATAAACGAAATAAGTTATGCAGACGACAAAGTGATAACAGCCGAATTTACAATTCAAATGCAAAATATGATAGAGTAAACGACGCAGGATTGAATACGGCATGAAGATTAATACGAAAAAGACAAAATTAATGAAAATCTCTAGAAATGATGATAAAGAAGTGTAAATACAAAAGATCGAAAAACAAAAGAAGTAGAAAACGTGGCAGAATTTAGATATCTAGTCGCATTAATAAACAATGACGGGAGAGACCAGAAAGAAATAAGAACAAGAATCGGTATGGCGAAGAAGGCATTTAACAACATCGGCAGAGTGCTTGGAAATCGAAATATGAGTTTAAGCCTTCGGAAAAGAATAATGCGCTGCTATGTATGGACTGTCCTAAAATATTCCTGTGAAATATGGACCACGAATGCAGATTGCGAAAAAAGATTAGCAGCTTTCGAGATGTGGTGTTATCGGAGGTTATTGAAAATATCATGGACCGAACACATAAAAAATACGGCAGTGTTAGCAAAAATAGAGGACAAACGGAAACTAGTCGAAGATATCAAAAATCGAAAAATGAAATATCTGGCTCAAAAATTTAGAGAAAACGACTTGTTCATGCTGGCGGTACAAGGGAAGATACAAGGAAAGCCAATAAAAGGACGAAGGAGATTAGAATTAATGACAACGAACCTTCCGGCAAACTCAACATGTAAAAGTCTACGAGAGACGATTACTCGGGCCAGAGGTAGATTAATTTAATAATGCATGCAATCTCTTGTCTCAAGAGACGCAATCATGATGACATATTTAGATGTAAGAAAACTCGTCGACAAGCGTCTAGCTTGACGAGAAAATGTGTAAATAGTGATAAATATATATTTTAAAAAAATTGAGATTCTGAAATAGAAACATTTTTATTTTCCGAGTTTAGTTAGCTGAGGAGCGACTGTTCAGAATCGGGCTTAATTTGATATAACATCGACGTGAAAAAAGAATAAAAAATTAAAGTGACCAGTAGAGAATGAACAGTTAGGATATGAGATAATAAGGAGTAGGATGACGAAGTTTTAATAAACAAGAATAAATGAGGTGTCTTGTTAGTAAAAATTCAGTCAGGAATAGATGCTACACTGGTTACCGATTTTCGCGCAGCTTCAAAATAGAATTTAATAGAAAAAGGGAAGAAATTACTATCCGAGATGATTCGGTATTTTAGAATTACTCCTAGAAGGTAGGTATGTCACAGCCAATAGAGAATGGAAGATGATCCCGCTGGGAGGATAGAAAGTAAAATGGGAAAGCTGAAAGAATCAGAGAATCAATTTTGTAAAGATGAAAAAGAAACACCAAGAAGACTCTTAGAACTGTCAGTTTACTTTTATTTTTTCGACAAATTTTTTATAAAGTAACTATTTTTAAACTATTTGTTTTTTATGCTGTTCAAAAAAAAGAAAAAAGAAAAAAGAAGTTGTTTATTTTCTATATTGTGTTCTTAATAAAACGTATAAAATATTGTTCAATTTTCACTAAAACAAATGTTAAACATCTGCGTTTAATTTTTTATTTTAAACCAATTTTATTTACAACATTTAAAAAGTTAATTTTCTATTTCTTTGAAACTGAAGATTAAGAAAAATCAACGAGCAAATTTTTCATGTAAAATACGGAATTTCTATAGTTTGATTGATTTACTAGCTTTCCTGCCAATCCATGGCTTTCTTTATTTCCTTCACTTCGTCGTTCTGTTGTTGTCTCCGTTGTTCGTTTGCACCTTAACCCCATTCGTCTTCCTCCCGTTTTCGTTTTTCGTTGGTTGCCTCTCCATATTATCCACTCAAACGAAGAGCATGTTTGTGATG
This sequence comes from Icerya purchasi, assembly GCA_039619475.1. Taxonomy (NCBI): domain Eukaryota; kingdom Metazoa; phylum Arthropoda; class Insecta; order Hemiptera; family Monophlebidae; genus Icerya; species Icerya purchasi. The sequence continues at coordinate 170,649,827 of CM077116.1, read as the reverse complement.
CGGACCATGTGTTTATTAAGTGTTTGTTTTTCTCTGCTGACTGATCTGTTTTCTATTCCATTTTATTGATACTCGGTCTTCCTACTCCATATTGCGCCTCTTATATCTTATCTCTTCCTTCTCCACAGATTGTTCCCATTATATTGATTACTTCCTCCTAACAACATTTGATATCGTATAAAGATATAATTGATTCCTTCCTATTCTAATTGGTTCTGGGTAAAGGTCCCCGGTTGACGAGCCCAAAATAAAAAAAATAAAAAAAAAATAATTAAAAAATATAATTGAATTAAAGCCTATTAAGTAGCGATAGTCATGTTTTAATTTACTTGCAATCTTTATGAATTTCTTAACTGACTATACCTATATATATATATATATTTTTTTTAATGAGAAAATCCTCGGTTTCGATATATTTGTACGTGCATCGAACTAGGTCCACTTTGTCGGTGTGGAGTTAAGCCCGGTACGGTATGCTAGACAAAATTTGTGATCGATTGAGACCTCCTCACGGAGCCTTCTAAGTACAAAACTCGCCGAGATATTTGCGTTTGAAGTTGAAATTTGAAAAAACAAACGAGGTCGATCACATTGCGGTTTGCGGCATTGGAATTCACTCTATTAGACACGCTAAAAATCCCAAAATCAACATTTGTGACCTAACATCCGAAAAATCGCTGTATCTCCGTAAGTAATTTCGACGAAGTGGAACCTAGTTAGATGCACGTACACACATATGAATTTTCCACTTTTACTTGTTAGTTTTTCGTCTCTTTCAATAAAATCGCATTTATGTTTAAAACAATTAAAGTTAATTTTATTATGCAAGTACTGAGTGCTGCCCTCAAATATGTTGCCTGGGAGGCACTTGGATCCTTTTGCTTTACTTGGATTCAGCACACTGACTGCCGATTATGGAAATTGTTAGACAGACGGAATGAAAGAGATGTTATACCTGTGTGCACGGCAACTGTCGGTGACAAAAAAGAACAACTTAGGTAAATTTTTTCGTTGACAATATAACCGTCTTTTTAAATCTGTATTTGTAATGTGCGCGTTAAATTTGTATAAAGTTAAATAGAAGAACCGAATTAAGAAAAGGCGTGGATTAGGGAATTTAAAAATGGTCAAATCATTTTACGAGTAAATAATGAGTATTATTTGTATAAAACTACAGTAGCAGGCTCTGAAAGACTCTATGCAATATGAAAGATTCAAATTTTTTTCATTAATGGTCTCCTTGTTTAACTTGACCGTTGTGTTTCTGTTTTTGCATTCTTGCAAATTGTCAGGATCTCGAAAATAGCAAGGCCAATTTTTGTGAAAATTGGTACACCTAAATAGATCTGGATCCGTTGGTGTACTAAAAAAAAATTGTTTAACTGCGTCATTCGAGCGCATTAGCGTTGAAACGCTAACGCTAATATCTCGTGAACGGCAAAATTAATTTTAGTGAAAAATTGATCTCCAGATAGATACATGCAGAAGATCGCGGAAAAAAAAATTCAGGAAGACGTTTACTTCTGATCACTTTATTGTAGATATATCAGGTTTTCGACTGGAAAAAAACTGGGAAAAAAAGAAAAAACTGTAAATAAAAATAAAAGTCCAACCAATTATATTTACTTCCGACAGTTAAGTAAAACGCGTTATTTAAAACTAAAATTGTTAAAAATTTCATTCTCTCTTTTACTTATTCGAAAGCGTTTTGTAAATAATAGAGAACAAAATAGTAATATGCAAAAATTGTAATAAATCTTTCGAAAATGAGAAAAATTTTTTTACTCCACAAAATGTAAATAAAACTTGTAAAATAAGATAACATAAAAAATTGTTAAAGTAAGGCTGGGCAATAAAAATGAGGAAAATAAGTCTCGCGCAAGTTCGTCAAGTTTGGATATTTCAAAAGAACGAAAAAGAACGTTGATCTAAAAAACGGTACCTCATATCAGCATCGATCAACCTTCCATCGCGTTCTTTTAAAAAGTACCCGAATTTTATGGTCTTGTAAAAATTATTTTTCTTATTTTATTGCATCGATAAATAAAAGCCTTCTTTTAAATTCTTCTTATATTATTTTTCGATACTAAAGAGATTATCGAAAAGAGAGACCTAATATGTATAAAACCGATTGCTTCAGATTTTCAAGTTAACTGTACTTTCAACCAGTTTTAATATCATCTAACGAAAGAATACGATACGTTATAGACTGTACACAAGCTTGAGCCGCGATACTTTTCATTATCCTTTATTCTGCCGATTGATTTAATGAGAACTGTGTTTAAATTTTGTATTAGTCCAGTTAGATATCTTTAGTTCTGTCTGATGGCCTGCTGTAGTATTGATCGATGATACCCCATCGTAAACGAAGGAGACAAAGTATAGCGATTGGAGTACAGCCTTAGCTCCAGAAGTCGCTTACGACAAATATACGTTGTTATTACGAACATAGTGTAGTGTATGGTTCGACAGTGTGAATTAATGTGTTTCAACTCTGGAAGACGATAAATACGTCTGCACTGCATTGCATTTTGTAGAGTATGTGTACAAACTGCAAGACGATATCGTACGATTGACACAATAATATTACGTACATGTTTCAATTATGTATATTGTACACAGTGCTAAGGCAAAACCTATCTCTTCCACTGATAATATAAGCAGTACGGCTGCTGCGCGCGCAACTGTCAATTATTTACCTCAAATCGCTACTTCACGAAAACGACTTCTGGGGTTATACATTGTAGCTATAACAGGTAACGATGGTTTTAGTATTGAATTTATGTGTTACTTCTTTATTATCTGTTGCATACTCCGAATCCGTTTTGTCGTACCTTATTCTGGCATAAGGCCCGTTCGTTTCCATGGATATATTTTCGGCAGCATATATAGGTTTTTATCCTCTAGTAAATAATATGCAGAATTACTAGCACGCGACACCGATGATATTATTCTTTAGTTTTGACATACATATATCTCGCAGTCCTTTTTTCGTTTAGGGATTCCGTACATAAGCCAGCGTTGTCCGCAATCATCCGCCCGGGTGTTTGTATTCCATACGTTTTATAGCATATGCTATAATTGCCACAGAGCTCCTAGGTGTTTAAACATTTCGGTAACAATCCGTCTTTCTCCTGCTACTTTATGCGGAGCTTTAGCTTCTGTAGAGCAGTGTGTAGATATACGATCAGTAATTTCCAAAGATGGGGAGGTTCGTCAAATTAAGAGACGGTTAGGCACAGCTTACAAAAATCTGGAAAAATCGCAATGTACGTTGAGTATAAATGAAGGTTTTAGTTTCTCCACTTTTTTTCATGTATCGCAATGTTGAACGTTGAACGGAATGGACATCTGACGGATCGATGTGTTCGAAATGTTCTGTCGGAGAAAAATGTTGCAGATCCCATGGATAAAAAAAAAAAAGAACGCATTTAATATGAATTAAAATAATACTACAACACCCCGTGCAATGTTTATATATAAACAATATAAATACGCGCATTTGTACTTGTCATCGCCTAGAATGCGTCACCAAATATAAATGTCTTGGTTTTTGTTTTTTTTTTTTTTTTGAGCATGTCAGCTAAGGACGTTACTCAATTCAACGGTATGATAGTATTAATGATTATAAAGAAAAAATATTAAAACGAGAACATATGAGAATGAAGCTAACAAAGGAATAATCAAGGGAGACGGAAAAGAAAGGATGCTGTGAACGCTGTAAGGCGTAGGATAAGACGCATAAGACCGGAATACAGTATCGCGCGTTCTGAAGAAATGGAAGGACATTCAAGTAAAATGTGGTTCGCATCACAAATGAAGTTTGCTTCTGACGGATCAAATGGACAAAGAGGAGACTGAGTAATGGAGAAACGAAAGAGCGAAGTAGGAAGCAAGCTGTGGTTTAACCGAAGTCTAATTATGGATGAAATAGTTGACCGCCTCATGTTGGGGAAATCAAGAAACCACGGAAAAAACGGAGGAGCGGGTTGTATGGATAAGTAAAAGGAAGCAGGATTGGAAAAAGAAGAAGGATAGAGATCAGACCAACACAGTCACGGTGGCAACGAGAGGAAAGAGTAAGAAGACTTTGAGAGCTGGGAAATGTCCAATAAAGCGACCGTTTAAAGCAGCCGAACGTGCCAACGAGTCGACTAACTCGTTTCCCGAAATTCCACAATGACTAGGAATCCACAATAGATCAGTACGGACAGAACGGGAATGAAATAGATGTGAAATTAAGGAACGTATGTGAAGCACGATAGGATCAGCGGATGGTTTGGGAAAGGGAGTAGCAGTGGCTTGTAAAACGCCTTCTGAATCAGAAGATAAGAGAACCTTGGATATTTGTTAGAGGAGACTATAAAAAGGATTGCCTGTAAGATCGCAATAGATTCGGCTAGGAATATGGAGGAGAACGAGGGGCTCGGCTTAACAATAAACGACCAAGCATTGATAGTGAGGAAATAAACAATAAAATAAGACGAGTTATTCCGGCGCTATATAGAGATTAAAATTTTACCTTATAAAACTGTACGGTTACTTTTTTGATTCCATAGTTTTGACCGGAATTGTATACAGAATACAAGTTTAGGGAGAAGCAAAAGATGGGGAACTAAAGAAATTAAGCAAATTGAAGCGGAGATGTCTAAAACTAATTTTGCCCTGATGAAGAACGGGGAAAAATGGCTTTACTTGGTGGAGGAAAATAAGGAGTTGTCTCTGAAAATGAAATGTTTTTCTAATACAGGCTTCACAAATACACAAAATGCATAAAATACATCTGCCTAGCATAATTGAAGATGAAGAGGAATTCTAAAAATAAATATTCCATCCGGTCCAAAGGAATAAATAATAAAGCTGGAATTGTTGACTAGTTGATGAAACTAATAGAAGTTATACCTCAGGATATCCATGAGGAAAAGAAGATCGGACTGTGGAAGAGTTAAAACGTGGTTAATGGAGTGTGAAAAAGGCTTAGCATATCTCAGTATTAAGCATTCCTTCTGTTTGATATATCCTTTTATTCTGAAGCAATTAAGTTAACATTTTTTTTAGTTTAAACGTTTGTTTATAAAACATAATAACCCACCCCTAAATGGATCCCCTCTTTTGGATGTTGTAAAGGAACTCGTCCCTTTACTCTCATTGGTGCCGTTGGACTTAGTACCATTATGGAAAGCTTAACATCACAATCCATGATACCTTATCAAGGGTATGGGACTTGCTTTACTTTTACTTACTCTACAATAGATAGAACTCTAATGGTTAACGCTCTAGTTCTATGTAGTTTAAGAATATTTTTGTGTAATATTGGTTTTTAATAATAAACGTTAATTAGCGTGTCGAGTGACCGCATTAGCATTGCTCAGCGGAACTCACAACTTATTTGTAATGTATATTATATATCTATATATATATAATTAAAATGATAAATTGCGCATAATAACACATTATTAACGAATGAAATTTAGCATACATCAAAGTACGAGTGTACGTAGGTTTATTAAACGAATTGATATGGTTTTTATTACTTTGCAGCTATTGCTTACTTTTTGTCGCCGGCGCATACCACTCTGTCGTCGATAATAGCATTAGTAAATTCCCCACTCGAATAGACCTGCTTGCATTTTTCGAGTCCGACTGCAGACACTTGCGTTTCTAATAACTTGCTGGAATGTTTATTACCTATTTAACGGACAGCGCGAAAGGAAAAAATTAAATAAGTTCTGCAATATTTAAGTTAATCCGTAATTTGGCGTTCATCTAGTAGTGGCTGGTTCCGATCGTTTTATTTCGGTTGTTCGTTTCACAGATTTTTTCATTTAGTGTTTTCACTATCGAACATTTTACATATTCATAAATATTTCGAAATCTAACGAATAAACGTGACAAGTCTGCAACAAACATTGAACTGCTTCAATCAGTTCATCAACACCGTTTAGAGTAATCAGACTTGGGATTCATATTTTGAATAGTTGTACATTTTTTTGCTCGTTTCAAAAATTTTTAATTTCGGTTGAAATGTATTATTTTTGCTGCTAAAAAAATTCTTCTTCTGTATAACACAAATTTTTACGAAAATCACGATTATTATTTTTTTCTTTAAAATTTCAAAATTAACTAAATAGATAAATTTGGTTTTCATTTCTTCAAATATATATTTAAACAAATCACAAAACACTTAAAATAAACGTAAAACAATATAAAAATATTTCCCCGATTAGCTTCAGAGATATTATATACATTAGTCGGCAAAATTGTAATATTTTAAGATGGGTCACTTACCATTTACATTTAAAGGTGCCAAAAATGACGTTACCAGTTAAGGGTTAATATTATTATACGTTTAACTAGGGACAGTTGAAACGCACTCTGAAGTAGTATTACTAGTAGTGTTTTTTTTTTTAAATCGTGTGAACACTGGTGTGAATTTTAGAGATTTAATGAAATATTTGAAAGATAATCGATGGGGATTTAAATTACGAAACGTTCTTTCAAATATTTCATTAAATCTCTAAAGCTATTTCTTCACATTTCCCCTTTCACTCTTCCGATTTTTGTATCCTTTGTATTCGCTCTCATTCACACTCTTCTTTTACTTCGTTCTATACATATCGATTTTCCCTGGAGACATACGGGGAAAGAGGATGATGAAATAACAGATTCCTCGCCTCAAATTGCTCTATCTCTCCGCTTTCATTTCACTAAAATTCCCCGCTTCTAATTTTCTTCCTCTACGTAAAAAGTTTCATACTAGATTCTGGTCAGCTCGCCGGTAAAGATAGCACAAAAAGAAGGGAAACAAAAAGACTCAGAGAAATTTATAAAACATGTAATCTGGTAGGTTTTGTTTTTTTATTTTTTCAATTTTGGCCAATTACGGACCACAGAAATATTATACGCTTAATGTCAAATACACTTCGTTCCTTCCTTTTCCTTCTGTTTCTTTGTCCGGTATTCTTTCAGCCTTTCCGAGTGTGCCTTCTTTCTTTCTTCTGTCTATATTCGCTCCGTTTTCCTTACTGCAGCCTCGTCGAATACTTGAAAAGCTTGAACCTTGCGTCTAAACTTGTTTCTACCTCTAACTTCTCTTTCACGAATCATCCCTACGCTCTAAATCTCGTTTGACTTGTACCATCCACGGTATTCCACTTTTCAGTTTGCTGTCGAAGAAGTCAAAATTTTTTTTGGTAAGGCGGTCGTTATTCATCCTTTTAATGTGTCCATAAAATGTGACTCTTCTCTTCCTAATTGTGTCGCTCACCTTCTCTGTTATTTTATATATTTCCCTATTGTTCGTTAATTTCTAGTGTTCTTCATCTTTCAAAGGGTCCAATACTTTTTGGATTATTTTCCTCTCCTTGATTTCCAGTTGGTGTATTTCTTCGTTAGAAGTCAGGGCTAGGCATTCGGCTGCGCACTGTGGCTTAATGACAGAGTTATAGTGTCTTACTTTGGCATCTCTGGATATTGATTTTTTATTATATGTGCTTCTTGTTAGTTGAAATGCCATTTCCATTCTATATTTTCATTCATGCATCGATCTTTTATTTCCAGCATTTACCTGAATCGTTTCACCCGTGGGAGCATTTTTATATTAAAAATTCTTCTCTAATCCGTCTTTAAAAATTTTTTCCAAACTAACTTTCCTATCCATCTCCAGGAATAATTCCATCAATCCTTTGTTCTTCCACCTCCTATTTCCTCAGAATTTAAATATCTAACATAATACTTCAACCTACGAAAACATGCCAACTCTCAGTAGACACGAGCAGTGTGTCCTAACTCGTATCCGCATTGGACACACAAACTTGACCCATTCGTTCCTCATATCTAAAAAACCGCCCAACCTGTGTCAACGCTGCAACGTGCCTATATCGGTGAGGCATCTTTTGATCGAGTGTAATCACTACCAGCAGGCCAGACAACAAGCGGGTATTACCAACGGCCTTCCAGAGATGTTTTCGGACGCCGAGAAGTGTAAAAAAATCGTAGCCTTCCTCAAAGACATCTCTGTATTCTAACTGATCTAACTTCCCCAGCCTTCAGCTAATTTTTTGATTATATTTCGTTGTTCCGCTCATTTTCAAATATTCAATATAAAATTTTATAATTATCTGTAAAACCGTAGTCGCTAATGACCTTGTAGTCCAAAAGCGACTTGTAAATATAATAAATAATAATAATAACTTCAAGTGGTTGATTTAAAATCAAGGGCGAGCCCAAGAAAAAAGAGAGAAAAATTCCAGCCTGATTATTTATAAACTTCACCGATTAATAAAAAAAAAAAAAAGAATTTTATTTTTATTTTTCCTAACATCGATGGAGATAGATGCACGAAATATTTATGTTTTTTTTTTTTACCTTTCTTCTGGTTTCACGAGATTAATTTTAATATCCGATGGCATTCGACTACTTTTGCACAGCCAGACTTAAATAATTATCAGTTACAAAACAGGTATATTTAGCGCTATCTTTCGGTAAATAAATAATTAAAACGAAATAATCGTTATCTTCTTATGAAGCTAGAGATCGCTCGTTCCGTATCAATGTACACATAGTGCGCACGGAAATTGACAGTGCTTGAAATTCTCCGGTTTCTGAGTTGGGAACGTTATGAAAATTTTTCGGTGATCGACATTTGACTTAACTGTGACAATTAGCGTACCATTTAGAAATAGTCTTCTTTCGTAAATTATAGGACAATATACCGGTTCTGACTCTGTTTAGTGTTTTACTTTCATTTAGGCGCGACCTCGAACAAACTTACTCTTAAAGAGCACGCTAGAAAAAATCATCATTTCATCATTCAACACTTCTATTTTACCTTTAATTTCATGGAACTCTGCCATCCTCCTAAAATGTTCCTACGCTCCCCAAATTTCTTCCATAGGCCCTAATTAAACAGGAATCCACAGTGCTATCAATTCTCAATTTCTATTTCATATAACCGTATTTACAGGTGGTTCGAAGAGGTCGGGTGGTGTCTCTGCCTCCTTTATCCTCCCAGATCCTGATTTTTCAGAATATTTTCGTCTGCCTCTTCTTTTTTCCATATCCCTAAACGAATTAATGATTATCTTACGTTCCGATATTTTATTTTCTTCAAATCACCTTTCTTCTAAATTCGTAATTATATCAGATTCCATGTCCGCCCTGCATGCCATCTGTTCTCCTCTACATGATCATTCCTGGGATTTTATTATACTCGGGATATGCCCACTTATCCACGTTCTTTCCTTCCTCCATTCCATTTAAATTGATTTGTTGTAGGTTCCCAGCCATTCGGTCATTTTTTGTAATGAAGCGGCGGACTCCTTGGCTCGGATTGCTGCTTCTTCTCAGTTCTTCTTTAAAAAAATCCCATTCTTTAATCCCCTTCCGCCATGTAAAAGTTTTCATCTTAGGTTTTGGTCGGATATATACGTTTCCTCTTTTTCTAACAATTATTTTTTCTATATGTCTGTTCAACCTAGTCTTCCTGTGCATTCGTGGTTTTCTTTGTTTCCTTTACTTCGTCGTTCTGTTGTTATCTCCATTATTTGTCTGCGCGTTGGCCACTCTCTGTGCCTTCTTCTCGTTTTTCGTTGGTGTCTTCTCCATATTGTTCTCTCCACCCAAACGAAGAGCACGTTTGCGATGCTGATCATGTGTTCTTGGAGTGTTCATCTCTTTCAATCGAACGTTCTGCTTTCTTTTCCAATTTGCTGCGAATTGGTATTCCTACTCCATATTGTGCCTCCTATATCTTGTCTTTTCCTTCTTCACATATCGTTCCCATTGTTTGTTCCTTACTACTGACAATGTCCGACTGCATCAAAATATAATTGATTCATTTTCCTTTCTAATTGTTTCTGGGTGAAGGGACCTGATTGATGAGCCCAATAAAAAGAAAAAAAAAAGCGTAATATTTCGGACATAACCTATATTTTCAAATCACACGGTATGAAATACATGTATATACACACGCACACGCACACACACACACACACACACCCATATATATATATATATATATATATATATATATATATATCTATATATATAAAAATCCCGTGTCTTTATGTTTGTGCAGGATAAACTCGGAATTTACTTAACCGATTTTTATAAAATTTTGAAAGTACATGCAATTTAATCCAACTCTTAAGAGATAGGATACTTTTTGTTTTAATTATTTACATAAATATTTGTTATATTAAATAATTTAATCAATCAATTTAAAAAAAAAAAAATTTAATTGTTGGCTATTACTTTTTGCTTTAATTATTTACATAAATATTTGTTATATTAAAAAAAACAAATTTGACAATTTTATTATTTTTTGAGCACCAACTCTACTTTTCGTGGCGACTTTTGTGTATCGTGCGATGTTAATCGAAATGCAACCAGGTTTATCGCTGGCGCATGACGTTTTTATCGATGAATGATAAAATAAATTTTTTCGCTGTTGTTTACAAAAAAGTTCGTGTTATTACGGAGTTGTTGTTTAGGGGGGGAAAAAAAATATTGTGCGATATTGTGCGGCATTTAATTTATTTATATTTCAGTGTATTTAATAAACGTCCTGCCTTGATAAAAAAAAAAAAAAAAAAAAAATTATTTTAATATTCCGACAACAATATTGTGGCAGTGATACAACTTCCTGACATCGTTGGGCATGTAAGTTGCTTTATATTTCAGTATAAGATAATGCCGCGGAGACAATCGAACCTGAACAATGCGCGTAGCAGAAACGCACGGCGTATGCGTGTTATGAGAACTACTGAATCGGAAGAAGAAATTGCAGGAATAAACGCATGTTGCCTGGTGCTCACGTGTGGGGGAACACCATCAAGTCTATTCGTCTTAGCAAAAGACAGGTTGACCAAGAACATTGTGCACAAATTAGTGCTTAGATAATTTTCAATTTTATAAAATAATATAACTAATAGTTCGAAACCAATGTTATCTGCCTCATTTATAAAATTTAATTTTTATGTAACTAATTTATTTAGTATATTGTGTAAATAAGTCATTGATTACAGATTAAAGTTAAAGATTAGATAAATAATATGTAAATTCAATTAGTGTATATCAGTTGGATAATTTCATTCTCTACATATGATTCAAAATCGGCTAAATAATTTCAGGTTTATTAGTAAAAATTAATTTGGTTGCATCAAAATAATAAGTAAAAAATTAATCTATTATAACTACTAAGCCACAGCAACGCGTGGCTGGGTCAGCTAGTATATATATATACACATATATATGTATATATTTGTAATTAATTTTTCGCCATCCGAATACTTACTCGACTCCGTTATACCCCAACCGGCAACGGTAAAGGTTCTATTCTCGAACGAGTCAGTCCGCAGTGCCGTTGAATTCGGTAAACAGATTGGACGAATGTAATCTTAAACATTACATGGAAATTTATTAAATGGCCAACTAGGAATTGGTATACAACTACTATTTTCATAGATATCACAGATTCGCGCACAACAATGCTGATTTATTAATTTGAATGCAACATGAATATATCACAACCAATCTCTAATTAAATATATAATTATTATAACGACAAAAAACTTATTCTAAAATAATTCTATAAAATACATGACACAATTTAATACCTCAGAGAAGTGCTTATTATTCAAAATTTATACACGCAGATTAGAACGGATTGAAAACAAAAATGTTCGACTAGTTATGCCAATGATTTAGTAATATGTACATTTCTGCAGCATCTCTTAATAATGTTATCAGAAAACAGGACGAAAAACAGTACTCGAAGTACATAACTGCACAATTTATCGTTAGACATAAATATCGAAAACACACAGGAACTGGTATTTCCTGGAAGTGGAAACTCAATATCACCTTTAAATAAAATTAACAGCAAGTATCTGTACAATTTCTGTAGATATTTGTGTTTCGTTATTTATAAAAGCGGGCCGATGGGGTGAGAGTGCTGGGTAGTCACACTTTATGTGGAAAGTTGAGGGAACAACACCTTGGTAACAGAAAGGACAATTCACAGGAAGTGGGGTTCTTTGTAAAATAAAGTTATGCGACAAGGATGTGTGGCCTGTGCGTAAGCGGCTAAGGGCACAGAAGTCTCTATGGGAAATATTTTTTTCTGGTCACCATGGTTCGATTGAGGATTTGATTAGCCTTAAGAAAGTCTGACATGAGGTCCAATGGGCTTTCCACGAGAACATGATGTTATTAAAAATTATGTTATCCTATTATGAGATGGGGAAGAGCTGTTATTAGGCAAGGGGCAGTATAATGCTGCTCGAGCGGGAAAGGAAAGTGTTTGGCAGATTCTACTTACATTCCATACATTATCGTTAATATAAACAGTTTATCAGCCGGTGTGTTTATCGAATGTAAAAATTTATACAATTTTATTAAAATATCTAAAAGAAATAGCGTAAAATGGCCAAAGGGTAGAAGTTAGCCTAGAAACAAAAAAATTAAACGAGACCTATGATAACGTTTAAAATTGTAAAAACACACTAAAAAGAGCGAGAATGAAATATTTTTAAAATGAATTCACAAAAGAAATGGTTAAAAAACATTTAACAAAATACAGACTTGAATTATTCAGCGAAAGATGCGGTTATGGAGCACGGTATGACAGAAATAGTCAGAACACAATCGTGAATACTGGGATGGTTTCGTGAAAATTTTCACACTGATCGGCAGATGTTATAAAATTTTGAGTAAATTTATTTTTTAACTCCCTTTAAAAGCGGCGCTGATTAATATACGATCGTGTAACACGTTGCTAATCAGACTTTGTTCATAAACAATAATTTCTAATAGTGCTTCGATATTCTTGATTGCGATGGTTCATACGGATAACGGCAACGGCAGCCGTGTATTATTTATAACAGAAGAGACCGAAAGAGAAATGTACATTTCCATATGAACGAAAGCGTCAACATTAGCTCAAACTCGTAATAAAATAGTAATGATGATATTGTAATTAATTTACATTGTTAATTATCATAAGTTTGCTTAATTCTCGTTTGTATTGGGCGAACTTGTTTTTAGAGGCGATAAGATTGTTCCACATTGCGAATAACTTCCGCGTTATCTTGAGAAATGTAATTTACCGGTAAATTTTACTGGGTTTTTCAAAGTGACCATAGCTATATTATTCACAATTGGATGTCGATAATACCACGGATAAAAATGAACCTCGGCAATCGGAACGTCGAGAGGACTATATTTAATTTCATCACCTAAATCGACTGTTCCTACACGTATTGTGGATCTGTAAACATAGTTTAAAAAAACAAACAAACATAAATACTTTTATAAAACAGACCGGATAAATCTTGTGTTTCATTCAAATCAAAAAAGAAGTTAGTAAAATATAAAACTTTTGACCATGACGAAATATTTTATAGAAGGATGCGGTAAAAAAAAAAAAAAAACAAACTAAAAATAAATTAATGCGAATAACAGCGTTATTATTTTTTAGGTAAAAAATCGGCTAATTTCTACAAACTAAAGCGTACCCGACAATAATTTTATTATTTTCGAAATTCGTTATAATTAAGATTAAATAAATGTTCGTGTAATACGAGACTTCGAATATACCAGTATTTAACAGCGCGTGTGCCTCGTTTAAACGAAAAAAAGACTCGTGCAGGGTATAACACACACCGCTTGAAGAACTTTTTTTGTTTTTTAATTATATTTTACGCCTATTGGCTAATAGTACCGTACTGATTTTTCTGAAAAAGAACTTACTCTAATGTTATTATTAATATTTCTCCTAACACGTATTTTTTGTAATGAAGAAATAGATACATTATTTGCATAGAGAAGGTGAACTCCTATCTCCGGAAACCGTACGATTATTCAATTCAATTCATTTTATTAGAGAAAACATTTACAATTAACATAAGATTATAATTATAAATACGATAACAACACATATGCGCACAATTATGCGAGCTGTGGTAATTATTATTATTTTATACCATCTTTAAAACAAATAAACATGCAGAAAAACAAAAATAATAAGATAAATAACAAAAATCAATGCCCCCTTCTTTGCGCCGACACTGAACCAGTGTATACAATTAGTGCGTATAGCGCCAAGAAAGACAATAGTGAATAATATAAGTAAGAATAATAACCTTATATATAACCGAAATTGAAATAACTTTTTTTTTAAAAACGTATATTTAAATTTTAACATTTTATAATCTTATATTTACGTCCGTCAAGCTTGCGCTTGTCGACGGAGTTCTTATTATTTATCTTATTCTAGGTTTTTAAAGTATATAAGCGCTCAATCATCCATCACTTTTATCCATCCATCCACTTCATTTACACATAGTTTCCTTTATTTAATTTTCCCTTTCGTTTATTTTATTATTTTGTTTATATTCTTTTCCATTTGTAACCACTTTCTAACACCCTCTTTCAGCTTCCTCTCCATTGTTTCCTTTATTATTTCTTCCGGCATTTTATTTAGCATTTGCGCCAACACATATTTATCCGTTTGCTCTCCATATTTTGTTCTGACTCTCGGGAGTTTATATCTGGGTCTATTTCTTAATTCTGTAGTTATCTCTATTCGTTTTTCTATCTTTGCTCTACTGTCTATTTTTAAGTGTTCCCAGAATTTTATACTTAAGTACAACCCTCTTACGCTTAATAAGTTTTCTATTTTTAAAGTCTCTTCTGAATTTACATAGTTTTTTTTTTTTTTTTTGATATTAATCTTATACATTTCGTTTGTATCTTGTTTACTTTGCCTATATACGTTTTCCCGGCTATTCCCCATGCTTGTACTCCATATCTTAAGTGCGATTCAACCAGGGCATAATATATCATCTTTAATGTTTTATTACTTACATATTTCTTCAATGTATACAATGATGGTATTACTCCCCTTACCTTTTTTGCTACATAATCTGTATGTTTATCCCATCTTAAATGATCATCTATTATGACTCCTACGTACTTGTAACTTTGCACTCTTTCAATTTCCTCACAATTTATCCTTTGGCATTCCTCTTTGCTTTCTATATCATGAACACATTCATTTGAGTGCATTGTAACTTTCGGCTCAAAACTTTCTTTTGTTTTGTTTGGCGTCAACAGCATCATTTTGGTCTTAGTTATATTAATTCTTAAGTCATTGTCATGCGCCCATCTACTTATTGTTACCAAATCCTGCTGCATTTGCGTTTCTAATACCTTGGCATCTTTATGAAAGTAATAGTGTAAAACACCAAAAAAGGATATAGTAAATGTAATGTAACGAATTCTGAATGATCATAACCGGAGTCCAACAAAAAGCCGAAAGGCAAATTTGAAAACTAAAAGTCGATCACTTTACCGAAAATAGGTATATATTTTCAGAATACAAATTTAGCTGACTATTCTTATAATAATGCTGACAGAGTAATATAACGTAAAATATATTATTAGCTTAATGCGAACTTTATATTTAATTTCAAATGTAATTTAATTTTATAACTGAAAGTTTTCAATATTTTAAAGCATCCAAAATTTTAGATATTATTACACAAAAGATGTAGGGGCATGATATGTATCAATAGCGGCATAGCAATCAAGATTAATATATTTGTTGTTTGTTTATGTTATCGAACTTTTGAAAATAAATACATAAATATGAATTAATTACATGCTTAAGCTAGGAAATTAAAAACAAATACTGTGTAGAAACTGCGACTAAGGCAGTTAATAAAAATAAAATTAAAGGTATTTCTGCAAAATATTTAGCTTCTCATAAAAAATAAAGGTAAACAAACACCGAGTCACCATTTGAAGTACATATAAGTATTTCAGAGAATTTGATAGCATTTTTAAAATATTACAAAAAAGTTCTGGTTCATTTTACATTTAGCCCTTAATAATAAAACTTGTTTTTTTTTTTTAATGAAAATTCGTGAGATAAAAAATTGTTAATTAACACACTGAGAAAACAGCCGATATACTTCTTTACAAGGCCGGAGTTAACCTCCCCATATTAGAACTGAAATAGTTATTACAAATGCACAAAAATCTGAAAAAAATCAAAAATTTAAAATAAATAAAATTTTTTAACTTACATTAAAAAAAAAAAAAGAAAAAATAGCTTCATATTTTTAGGTACTTCATTAATATTTTATGCAAAATTTTTTATTACAAGTATAATCAATAACATATGTAATTTTTATTAATGTGTTTATACGGTAATTCATTTATGTAAATTATTAATATATAAATCAAAATGATGGAAATTATTAATAGTATGAATATTAGCGAAAAATGTATTGTTATTTATAAAATAAATATGCCAAGAAAATTTTCAACCCTTTATTATTTACTTGATATAAATGAACATTATTTTTCTGGAATTTTATTTCTTCAATTGCAAATTTATTAAATTCATTAAAATAATTTTGTACAAGTTGTTTTACATCATAATTACAGAGTGTCTATTATTATTATTATTATTATTATTATTATTATTATAATTGCATCTTTGCAATATATGAAAAACATCATCTCTAAAATTACATATTACACAGTTTTCAGAACCAGAAATGTTAAATTTATATAAATATATCCATGGGCGTCGCCATCACGGGGCAGGGAGGGGCAGCTGCCCCCCCCCCCCCCCTCTGGAGCCTAGACACTTTTTAATCAACTGGCATTGATGAGTATTCATAGGCGCGTAATCATGGACAATTTGGAAAACTTATGTTTTAATTAAGATTTTATTCTTGTTTAATAAAATATTAAGCCTTTACAACTTATATAAAAAAGCAACAGCTACAATCACGATTAATGAAGAAAGAGAAAAGATTCAATTGAAAAAAGGTATAAGACAGGGAGACGCGTTATCTCCAAAATTGTTTACAGCTGCACTCCGAGATAATATGGAGGAAATTAACTGGAAAAACTCAGGTATTTTAATTGGAAATAAAAGGCTAACACATCTATTATATGCGGACGACATTATACTATTTGGAAACAGCTTAAAAGAACTACAAGAAATGATACAAACCGTCAGCGATAAATGCTCAGAAATAGGACTTAGAATAAACATAAATAAAACTAAGTTCATGAGTAACGAACTGGTAACGGACAAAAACGGTAGTATACTTATAAACACACAAGAAATAGAAAAAGTAGATAAGTTCATTTACCTAGGACAATTAATGATAGTAAATAATGACTGGGAAGAGAAGATAACCAGAAGAATACAACTAACTTGGATGGCATTCTCGAAGCTACGAAATATACTTAAAGATACTAATACACCCTTAAATCTGAAAAAAAAAGAGTTTTTGACCAATGTGTTCTGCCAGTTCTAACATATGCCAGCGAAACATGGGTATTAACGAAAAAACTACAACAAAAGATAAGTACAAATCAACGCAGAATGGAACGGTCTATGTTAGGTATTACCCTGAAAGACAAATGGACAAAACAACGTATCCGACAAACCACAAAAATAAATGACGCAATAAGTATCATTAAAGCCAATAAATGGAGGTGGTGCGGTCATGTGGCCAGAGCCGAGCACCGATGGATCAATCTATTGACATTCTGGAAACCTGATGGGAAACGAGCTTTGGGACGACCGAAGGGACGCTGGATGGATGAAATTCGAAAATTTAGGTCGAACTGGCGGGAAGAGGCAAAGGATCGCGACGGCGGGAAGAGGCAAAGGATCGCGACGGCGGGAAGAGGCAAAGGATCGCGACGGCTGGAAGGAATTAGGGGAGGCCTTCGTCCAGCAGTGGACTGATAATGGCTAAAGAAGAAGAAGAAGAAGAAATTTAATTTTTCCTATAACTTATATTCCCTTTCTATCATCTTGCCCCACCCCCTGTAGGCTGGAAACTCATCTTGCCCCTCCATGGCTCATCGGTTGGCGATGCCCTTGAATATACCTTAAATAGGCTGTGTCCTGTTATAAATTGGACATTAAGAAAATTTGGCGTATATTGATTATTTTTAGATCTACCTATTATACTTGGGAAAAATTGATACGTTATTTCATTATAATTATTTCATATTTCTTGAAATTTATTTATATAAAATTTGTCCATAAGTTTTTTCATTTGTTTTACTTTAAATAGTTTATTTTCATATTAGAAAAATGGAGTCTACTAATGATCTATATTAATATTAATTTTAATTGCGACCAAGCTTATATGTTTTTGTATTTCATATTCAGTTGACTTAATACTAGCTATAAAGATGGCCGACAAATAACTGACTGTTCTATATGATTTAATTATTTTTATAGCTATAAGCTTTTGAAAGCTTTTAAACATCTTTTGAAATTTTTTAGTTTTTAACATTTCTACACATATATGATACTATTATAAAGTATGTTAGGGGTAATATTATACTTTTATATAACGTAACTTCTTTTGTATGATTCATACAGTTTTGATTATTATACAGCTTATTAAATATTATTAAGAATTTGCTTATTTTGGTTTTAATGTAATTGAAATGCTCATAAAATTTTAAATTTCTATTTATTATTACGCTCAAGTATTTTATTTGTTTTACATACTTGATTTTTAAACCGCACTGTTCTAAATTTAATGGTGCATTACTATATTTTTATTAAATATCATATAATTTGTTTTAGTTTCGTTAAAATCTTAAGGTAAAATTTGTTAAGCCATTTCACTATTTCTATGTACACTAAATTTATCTTATTTCCTAAAACTTTTTTATTTTTATCTGCAAGTATAACCGCAATGTCATCTACAAAATGGTATATATCTTATTATCGTTATGTAAAACTATCTTACATAACTGAGAAAAAACTACATTCCATGGATCCGGGCCCAATACGGACCACCCTTCTAATACTCCCATGTCTAATTTTTGTTTCTTTTGTACATTATTTACTTTAATATAAGTATATCTATTTGCGCAGTATTTATTAATAATATTTAGTATATTATAATCTATTTCTATTACCTTTAATAATTTAATTAAACTATTTAGATCAAGACTATCATTAGGCAACACAAATAGGAATTCCTCTTAATAAGTTATTATCTATAAAATATTCCATATTGCCAATTCTGTTGATTTACCTGTTCGTTAATTACGTTATGCTATTGAACAAAATCCTTCTAATTTATTTAATACTAGCAGTTACCCACGACTTCATTTGCTTGGTTTACCATATTAACGATATATTTTATTTACAGAAGAAAAAGCAAAAAAAAACTTTTAACACTAGTATACTTTGTTTACAAAATTTCTTTGTAAACAATGTCGGCCGTTTTAAAAATACGTAGATTTTCTAGGTTAGTAATGGGAGAGAAAGATTATCTGTGATTATTATTTTTTTTTTTTTTTTATGTACTACCCATTTTTATTATTTTCTTATGTTATGTACTTCCATAAATATTTTATAGTGATATTAAGACTGCTGAGAATTATTACTTGAAGAAAAAATAAATTGAAAATTATAATAATACTTAATATCATCAAAGTGTCTAAGAAGTTGATTGAACTCAATCCAGTAGTTTTTGAGTGATGCGTGAACATTGGCAGACCTCTATCATTTATAGGTATAGATACAGTTTTCATAAATTTAACTATAATTTGATAAAAGTGAAATTGCTTTATAGGAACTAGATAATTTTAAATTTTTATTCGTTTTTGGCAACATTACTGTTTTTGGTATTTTCCATTTTTGTGGACAGTGTTCATATTGAAATAATAAATAAATTAATTTTGTAACCGCCTGCGGGTATTTTCTATTAAAATTTTTCAGAAATCTATTTGATATTTTATCCAATTCACAAGCTACGTTATTCTTAAGATTATCAATAATTAATGCCTTCATTACTCACTGAATTTGTTCCATTATTTTTATGTAGTTCCCGTTTAAAAGGTTTAGAATTTAAATATAATGTTTTACTTAATAAATTTACTTACTCTTGATCACTATTAGCATAGTTATTTAACGTAGGTAAATTTAACTTTGCATTCTTACCAAGTAAAATCTTATATTTCAATCGAAAAACTGCTTTATCATTTAGCGGATTGTTCCAAGCTTGCAGTTTTGATTGTTTCATCATAAATTTATATTTCTTGAAATTATTTTTGAAATTTTTATAATGATCTGCTTTTAAAGTTAAATTTTTACAATTTCTCTTATATAAGTTACTAACCAAGTACTTTAATTTCTGCGATGTAGGGTTCCATTCATAAACTACCACTTTCGTTATTACTTTACTAGAGTTCTGTATTACTATATTTATATATTCTTGGAATTTATCTAACCATTTGTCTATATCATTTATTGAATTACATATTACATTTAAATTTATTACATGATTAAATTTAGTGATATTTACATTTAACTTATTAAAATCAGTCTTTGTAATAATTTTTTTATTATATTCATTATTAATTTGCATTTCCAGTTTCTAATTACTTGTATAACATTATGTCAATTGTACTACATTGTTTGTTTCTTCTATAAGTATATTTATCTTTAATATTTAATATATGTAAGTCAAAATATTGTATTAAACTATATAGTTCTTTACCTCTTGAATTGTTAATTTTATTCCAAAGTGAATATCTCGCATTTAAATCACCAAGCATTATAAATTTACGTATGTTATTATTACTTATATATATATATATACTTAGGTACTTAAAAACTGAAAATAATTACTTGCTAATTTACTGGGAGGTATATATGTTAGTATAAAAGTTATATCATTTATTTTTGCAACAACTATGTTATATTCCTCATATGCATATATACAGTTTATTGGCGTCCCGTTTCTATAAATTATACTTAAATACTTAATTTTCTATGCGTAATTTGTCTGTAATTAATAGGTACATATTTACTATTACACCTGTCACTTATAAATACAATATCAGTATTTCTAGTTATTATATTACCTAACAATAGATCTCTTGCCTTGCCTGTTTACTATGACATTGAATCATTTTTCTTTTCTATTTAATTACCTTGCTGATGTGTTATCTCTTTTTTGATTTTATTTATAATTTTGATTGACCTTATTTTCGTTGCTCTATTCGTTGATGCATCATGAATAGTTTTTAGTTGTGTTATAATAGTTATTACCATTTATCGAGTCGGACTGCAGTATGTCTTTAATTGTACATATTTCTAATTTATGTTTGTTTATTCTTGCTGTTAATTCAATAATTTGTGTAAAGCTTATTATTACGTTTTTCTGGTTTTCTATTTTTCTATTTTATGGGTAGTAATTTCAATTGCGTCCTATTCGGCTAATTTAGTTTTTTTCTTTATGATTTTTGAATTTGTAACGGTTTTATCCTCAGTTTCCTTTTTTTATTAGTTCTTACATTCTGCATTATGCATCTGTTAATTTCCTGTTTTCCTTTCGTTTGCTTATCTATGTCCCTTGCATTAATTACTTTATCCTGTATTGTATCAATATCCATCTTATCCTTTTCTAGTTCTTCTAGACCAGTTAGGCTCGATGCTGATAATTTTATATCGGTATATACAAGTGTAGTCCCGTGTGTGTCTGCTGTGTATTGACCTAGCGCGCATATGAAGTTGTATGTGGTGGTTTGCCATTGCCTTCCAGCTGGCTATTTGCGATTATTTTATTTATTTATTTAATTTTTGTAATAGCATTGATTAATAAAATACCGAAATGGCCCAGAAGGGTCCAGAGTTACTAACGGAAAAAAATAAAATATACAAAATACTTTATCTTACAGTAAAATAATAGAATCATATGTTTTTCCTAGTAAAAATCAGGCCATCATTTTAAATGCAATAAATGAAATAAAACTTAAAGAACACGTTTATGTGATAGGAAGCGACGACGAACTTATTACAAAAATTAAAAAAATAAATAAAATAATCGCTAATAGCCAGATAGGCTATTGAAGTCATGAAAGAAGTACGGGAGAGTGTTGTAGGAAAGGACAACAGGAGAAAAATTAGAAAGACGGATAGCAATGAGCGACAGGATTGGGATTTTATGAGAAGAAAAACGCCAGCAGTTTTTGATATATAGATAGGAGGAAATAAGTTTGGACGAGGAGATGGGAAGCCGTTTAATTAAGAAGCGATACCCAAGCTGAGAACGGCGAATAAACAGTGGTTGGGCAACCGACTCTGATAGAACTGCGGGAATGGGGGAGGATTTCAAGGCTCCAATGCACAAACGGAGGCAGGAGTTCTGGATCGCGTCAAGTTTAGTGAGGAGAGACTTGGAGGAATTACCGTAGATAAAGGAACAATAGTCGAGCTTGGACCGCATGATGGCTTTGAAAAGAATTAGAAGGATAAACGGATCGCCATCCCATCTGAGGGGAGAGAGAGATTTAAGGAGATTAAGTGTTTTAAGACAGGATTTATAGAGAAAATTAATCTGCTCATGGAATGTGAGGCGGCTATTTAAAAAAAGGCCAAGATAACACATGGAATTGACAACGGGGATAGGAATACCAGATACAGTGATGCGAGTTAGAGCTCGGTTAAAGGGTCGGAGAGAAAAAATGATACAAGACGACTTAGTAGGAGAAAGAGAGGGGTGAAGACGAGAAAGGGAATTATTAAGAATAGACAGGGAATTATTCAACTCATCAATAGCGACGGACAGATTGTCACAGGTGGAATAGGCCAAAATGTCGTCAGCGAAGAGGAGGGAGGAAGAATAAATAGGAAGAGAAGCGATATCAAAAGAGTAGATATTAAAAAGTGTAGGACTCAGACAGGAACCCTGTGGGAGCCCACGATAAACGCATCTGGGGGAGGAAAGGGAGGGAGAAGAAATAAAGAGAGTTCTGTTCTGGAAGAGGTTGAGTATGAGAATGACGACGACGGGAGGGAGGTTAAGAGAAAAAAGTTTGGAACCCAAAGTGGGAAGATGCACATTATCAAAGGCAGAAGAGACGTCCACAAGGGAGACAATCGTGAATTTTTTTGTTAGGAAAGACTTATAGACATCTGAAAGGAAATAACTAATGCAGTCAACCGACCCAAGCCCCAGAACGAAAACCAAACATATTAGGAGGGAACAGATTATTGTGCTCCAGCCACCACACGAGGCGATTGTTGGTCAAACCTTCAAAGAGTTTACACAGGCAGGAAGCCAGGGAAATGGGACGGAAAGAACACTGATTTCTTTTAGGAATGGGAACGACAATAAAGTCGTTCCAGGATTCTGGAGTAGAGCCAGAAAGGAGAAAAGAATTAAATATATGGAGAAGGAAAAGCAGCGCAGCAGGAGAGAGATTTTTAAGAATAAGGAACGAGAAACCGTCCCGGCCAGGAGCAGACAAGGTGGATTTATTAAGAATGGATGCAAGCTCCTCGTAACGGAAAGGAGAAGATAGGAAGTGAGGCTCAGAGTCTACAGGAAGAGAAGGAAGAACAGTTTCTTCAAAAGAAGGGACATAGACGGGAGCAATAGAATCCAAGAAGGACTCCAGCTGGGATTTGGAAGGGTGGGAGTGGCGAGGGCGCTCAGAAAAGGGTGATCTAAACGCCTTAGCCATTTTCCAGATCTGGGAGAAGAGCGTATCTCTGGAGAAGGCGGAACAGAAAGACTTCCAAGAATTCTTTTTGGCAGACTTCAGGATAAAACGAGCTTTTACGTTAGCTTCTTTGTGGGCTAGGAAGTTGGACATAGAGGAATGAGAGCGGAAGGCTTTAAAGGTAGCAGAACTTTTTTGGAACGCTGCTTTACACTCTTCGTTCCACCAGAGTGAGGAGGCATACGAAGAAGAGCGACTGCACGTGCTGGTAATAGGAGGAGAAGATGCGGAAAGAGCAGAATTTAGCGTTTGAGTGAAAAAATCATAACGGAAGATTGGATTAGGAACATCAGAAAAAGAAGGGAGAGAGGAATCCACCAAGGAACGAAATTTAGCCCAATCAGTTTTAGAAAGAAGCCAACGGGGAGATTGAAGGGGCTTGAATGACTTGGGAGGGAGCACGACGTCATTAAGAGTGAGCAGAATGGGGACATGATCGCTGCCAAAAGTGCCGTCGAGAGTCCTCCAGGAGCATAAGAGACCACGATTGGGAGAGGAAAAGGAGAGATCAACTGAACTAGAGGAAGAAGGTTGCTTGAAGAGGGTAGGAGACCGATCATTAAGTAGAAAAAGATCATGATCCAAGATAAGATTTTCAAGAATCGAACCATTAGGATTATTCCCAGCGCAGCCCCAAAGAGGAGAGTGAGCATTCCAGTCGCCTCCAATGATGAATGGACCAGACAACGATGAAAGAAATGAGATAAGAGGAAGATTAGAGAGGCTGGAGTTAGGAGGGTTATAAACGCAAGCAATATGTAAAGGATGCGGAAGAAGATTCAAAAGAGAAATGTGAACCATGTTAGTAAGATTAGGATAGGGAGGAGGAAGACAAGGGATATCGTGCGATAGGTAGGATAGATCGTATCTAATGAGAATGGCGACGCCACCGTAACCATCCACACGATCTAACCGAACTAAAGAATAGCCTTTGAAATGTAGAGACGAGGAGGATTTGAGCCAAGTTTCGGATAACAACGCTACATGAATATTATAGAGGTCTAATAAACCCTCTAAACTTAATTTGTTAGCTTGTAAGCTACGGCAGTTCCACTGCAGGATGTTCAAAGCATGAGCACGCGACAAGCTATCTAGGATACAAGAAAATTAGAATAGGATAGAAAATGAAGGGTAGGACGAGAGTAGCTATAAAAGAAGAAAGAAAGGTTAGTAAATAAGAAGCGAGCACGTAGGTGCACTTCCAACTTGTGGAGGAGAAAGGAAGAACAAGGAAATTGAAGACGAAAGAAGTCCTGCCTACCACAATATCCGGGCCAATTTGCCGGACCTTTTCTATTCGTATCAATTTGGTATAATTCAAAGCGCAGAGAGGAGTACCTGCACGAACATGGCTCACCACCAGTTTGTAGGTCTCCCCCCCCCCTAAAGGGACAATTATAACTGAATATGAACAAATTAAATGACACGAGCACAGAAGCATGTCTAGTGTTCCTGAAGCGTAAGTAAGGCGTTATCCTTGGCTAACAGGGAGAAAAAGGGGGAGGGAGATAAAGACAAGGAGAAGGCAAAAATATGCCTTACGAGGAATGGACATAATTGGATAAGAAAGAAGAAAGATTGCCAAGGAGAGAAGAGGAGGCGGCTATGTTATGAGAAGCGAGGAGTTCCATGATTGCGGCGGAAAGATTAGTGATATTAAATGGGGAGTAATTAGGGGGGGAATTAGGAAGCAGGCTGCGAGGAGCTAGAAAGTTGCTGGAAGGCAGCGAAGAATTCAGAAGAGGGGAATCTTCACGATTCAAGGTCCAACCAACAGATGGAGAACAGGTGTAGAGCGAGGGGACGGTGGGAAAGTGAGGAAGAGTCTTGGAATGCGGTTTCGATTTAGGAGATTTATGAAAAGTGGGAGATTTAGGACGAGGAGGAGAAGACAATTTATTAATTTTAGAAGAGGCTTGAGCGGAAGAAGGGGCTGCGGCACGATTAGCATAGGAAAAGGCTTGGGAGACGACACTAGAGGATTTATGTTTGGCGGCTTCTTGAAAAGATATGTTTTCGAACGCCATGATTCTTTTAATATCCTTCTGTCTAAGCCACTCCGGACAGATGCGATCGGACGAGCTATGGCAACCTTTGCAGTTGCGACAAATAGGAGGCTCCTGGAGGTTGGGACATTCCGAAGAGGGATGTCTGGAAGCACAGTGTGAGCAAACGGGATGAGAGCTACGACAATGGCGCGCAATATGTCCAAAAAGGAAGCATTTAGAGCACTGAGTTGGAGAACGGACACTGGGGGAAACGGGAAAACGGAGTTTGTAAATCGTTACAAACTCCGGAAGGAACGACTTAGCGAATTTAAGTTCGACACTCCTGGTGGGAATTTTTTTTCCATCAGAAGAGCGAAATATACGACGAACTGCAACTACGGGGATAGAGGAAACAAGCCCCTCTTTAAATTCGTCTTCGGAAAAGGAAGGAAAGATTCCAGAGATAACGCCCATACTAAACAGAGCATTGGTGGGGATATACGCGGTAATATTGTTGGACTGAAAAATTGAAGAATTGTTCAGAAACTCATTCGCCGCAGAAGCAGAGGGAAACATAACCGAGATACGCCCCCTGCCCTGGGGAATGATGTCCGAAAAGGAAGTTGAAATTTTACAGATGAGCCTAGCCAGAGCCAACGGGTGCAAATTCCCGATGTTCTCGTCTAGGGTGGAGTTTTCGACAAAAACTTTAAAGGGACCAGGATGATCGGAAGGAAAAACATTAATAAAATCTTTACTATTATTATTGTTATTATTGGTGGATAAAATGTTGTTGTTGTTGATGTTTTTATTACTATTATCATCACTATTATTATTATTGTTATTGTTGTTGGAATTATTATTATTATTATTATTATTATTATTGTTATTATTGTTATTATTATTACTACTAGCGATATTCGCAGCTGTCATTATTTGTATTAGAGAGGTTGGGCAAGTCAGGTTGCGAAAGCCGCAGATCCTTGTTAGGTAGAATCGTTGTTGGCGAAAGAGGGCTGGATGGCTTACGCTTTCCGGCAGCGTCAACCTCCATTAGATTCAGCGACAAGTTCGCTTTGTTAGTTTTTGAATCTTTGGAGGAGGCCGCAGGGCGGCCCCCACTAGACGAGCTCATCGGTCGAGCAAATCAAATTAAAATATACGTAAAATTAGGGGGAAAAAAAAAAAAAAGGAAAATAAATCGCTGTACAAATCGAAATATATAACAGTAATCTAAGAATTCGTAGAGCGTCTAAATAATAGTGAAATACGACAACGAAGAGATAATAAATGAAACGATCTCACCGGTCTGCCGAAACAACTGATTATGGAGCTGATACGCGATAACGAGAACGCGAGCGCACACGAGATAAACACAACCGGAAAACCTCGGACAACACTTTTGGCAGAGATCGTGTTCCTATACTTCTATCTTTTAATAATTTTCCTTTACCTCTACCCCATATACCCCCTTTATGTTTGTCGTTGGGATCTTTACAAAACCAACTGGCTCAAATTTCGTAACACACTGGACTCATCTCTTTCATATATTCCTACAAATATATAGATCCTGTTCAGTCTTATAACTCATTTACACAGTTAATTAATTCAAGTTTGTCCTCCTCCTCTTCTCCACCAATTAAATTTCCTAAAAATCCTAAGCATGTCACAGTGCTTCATCTATATGGTTGAATAACGAATACAAAGCCGCTTATGATGATCCAGTGTATTTGCTTTCAAAACTTTCCGAGCTTGTCCTTCAACCTCCAATCATCTAATCTATAAACAAATGAATGCAAAGGCTAGATTTGTTTTCAAATCGGCCAAAAAAGATTCCCGTAAAAAATTTTGTTCCTCTTTCTTCCCTAACACTTCCTTTTCTCAAATTTGGAGGATGGCTAGAGTTTTTAAAGTCTCCCGTTCTCACCATCCTGTATCTATGAATATTCTTTTGCAAAAATTAATTCCTTTTCTTGACTTTATTTCTCCTTCTTATGTTCTCAGCTCTGAAGAATTTTTCCCTCCTTCATTTTCCAATGACTCCTCTCCTCATTTCCTTACCCTTCAAAATTAACGAAGAACTGCGTTATTCATTAGAAAATTCTAATGATTCTTCCCCAGGGTTAGAGGGTGTACCTTACCGCGTTCTTAAAAATTTGTCCAACCGATCTCTTCAAATTCTTCTCAATATTTTTAATTCTATTTTATCCACTGGCTCTCTTCATCTTTTTCTTGGAACTCCTTTGTGATTATTACAGTCCTTAAAAAAGATCCTTCTTCCTTCCGTCCAATATCTCACTACCCAGTAACATGTTCGGTTTCCGCCCTGGTCTTGATCCCTCCGACTGCATTAGTCTCTTTATTTCGGACATTTATAAGTCATTCTTAAGTAAAAATTATTCTCTAGGTACAATGAAGTCCTCGGTCGAATAAAAAGATTTCCGGAATTTCTGAATTACAAGAAGGCAAGAAAACTAAGCTACCTGGGTCACGTCGTTAGAGGGGAAAAGTACGAAATAAGCTGAAAGGACGGTAAGAAGACTGCAAAATTTATGGATAAAGGATCTTAGAAGGTGGTTTGAGACTGCACATCAATACAGATACTCTGCATCGCCGCCATTACACTATGCGCATCGCTAACCTCCGAAACGGAAATAGTGTACAGAAATGAGAGAAGAATCGATACGTAAGGAGTTGCGAAATTTCGTGGTAATTTTTGTACAATCAGAAGAAGATGCAGTCGAAATTAATTACAAATTGCTATACGGCTTTCTCATTTCTGTAAATACCATTCGTAATTGCTGGAATATTATTATTACCGTTTGCAGTCAGCATTTTTCCATTAATAACTGCGGTTGAAAGAGTAACAAAATATGCTCGCAAACATGTCGGATCAGTAGTGGTCCACTTTCGATATCCGTATAATCCCCAGATAATTCACCCTTCCGAAAGGCCACATCAAATTTCCGTTTAACGGAACTAGTCCGATGATCTTGATGCGCCGAGATGATGTAAATGTGTCTTTTTTATTGTTATGATTCGTTTTTGCTTTTTGTTTTATTTTTGATTTTCATCATTTTCTCTTTTTTCTTCATTCGAGGGTGGCTGTGAATATTTTTAGAGGAGCTCCCCTAGAGTGAGCTATCAGCCTACCGGTTTTGATGTTTTTTTGTTGTTTTTTTTTATGGGTTCGTCAACGGTGGACATTGGCCCAAGAGCAAAGGAAAAGAGGGGCAAGAGAGAGTCAGATCCTTACACGGTCGGCAGAGATGGCCGATAAAAAAAGGAATCAAGAGCTTGGGTAACAGAAGAAGAGGGAAATGAGAGAATGAACGAAGTGCAGTATGAAGTGGGAATACGGATTTGTAAAAGTAAGGAATAGAAAGAAGCTTGTTCTTGAGACATTATGGAAATGTGGTTTAAATGATCGTTATTTTTGAACATAATTTTATCATTTTATTTTCGCGGTCACGTTTGCGGCTGCAGAGTGTTTAAGCGAGAAGAAAAATTATAGCGAGCGATTTATTCAATTTTATGAGCTGACATTAGCTAATTAAATGAA
Source organism: Icerya purchasi (assembly GCA_039619475.1). Lineage (NCBI taxonomy): Eukaryota > Metazoa > Arthropoda > Insecta > Hemiptera > Monophlebidae > Icerya > Icerya purchasi. The sequence goes on along the minus strand of CM077116.1, from coordinate 170,620,703 downwards.
AATTGCGTTGGGGAGTGTCTGCAGATTTGATGTCCGCCGCGGATTCTTTGTTTGGCCGCTTACTTAAGAAGTTTAATTTTTTTATTCTAAAATGGCATGTCGATTGCTTGAGAATTTTTCTGCTTGAAGTGAAAATGATTTCGATCCTATCGAAAAGCTGACAAATCTGCTTAAGAATTCCCTTGGGAGGGGTGATTTTATCGGAATGTATCTCGGCTGAAAAAATTGCCGGTTCTTGATTACAAATTTTAAATTACAAAGTGAGCGTATCGATTAACACAATTTGATATATCACCGAAACTTACAGTTGAACATTTCGTGTGTCATTAACGCAGTACACAGTTGTAAGAACATGTCTATCTGAAATCAAAGTACCCCCGCAAAGACATCGAACATTTGATGTATTGGATACTTGATCTAGAAGAGCTACCATCCATGGCCAAGCACCTGCCAAAGCATTAATGATTAAAATTTATGAATTTATGTATCAGTTATAATTAATTAATGATATCGCGGATAGCACGACAGATGTCTTGCTGAATACTATTTCTTCGTCATGCGCGGAAATAATGCAAAATTCGGAATTTTTATTCTTAAATTTGTGTTGCGTCGAATGTAAAAGAGACGCGAAGTACAAAATGTTTCATGTATTTTTTTTAACATTCTGAATAGAGACAGTTGTAAGAATTTTAAAAATTCCGTGATAATTTCAATTTCAGTATCTTTGGCAACAGCGTTGTTTTATTTTTGGTTTTCTTTTCTATCCTTGTTAAAATCCACCTGATTAAAAACTGTTTCTCACTTCAATACTATTGAAAACTTTTTTTTTTTTTTTTTGGGCACGTCAACAGTGGAACTTACCCAACGCAAGGAATTGTACATTACATAAGGAAAAGATTAGAAATTGAGGAGATAAAGAAGGTCAACAAAGGAACTATATTGAGAGAGGGGAGTGCAAGAGAATGGAGTGGGCACTATAAGGAGTAGGAAGGCCAAGGCGCAGAAGACTAGAATACAAAGTAGAACGTTCGGAGGAAATAAAGGGACATTCGAACAAAATGTGATTTGCATCACAGGTATAATTGAGCTCTGGAGGGTCATAAGGACACAAATGAGATGAACAATAGAAAAAAGGAAAAGAGAAGCCGGAAGCAAACTATGATTGAACCGTAGGCGAACTATAGAGGAAATAATCGAACGGCTAAGGTAGGGAAAAAGATTAAACCAAGGATGAGAGGAATGGAAGGGTTGAACAGAAAGGTAAAAAGATCGAGGATTGGTAAAGAATGAAGTGATGGGAACGATAAGAAGAGTTTGAGCAGGAAATCTACTAATGAATAGACCATTGGTCGCCGCCGAACGTGCCAACGAGTCAACTAACTCGTTGCCAGGAAGTCCGCAATGACCAGGAATCCATAGTAGATCAATTACAACAGAACGGGATGCAACAAATTAGAAATTAATATGCGAATTTGGAGAATAATGGGATCAGTTTCATGAGTAGGAAAAGGAGAGGAGATAGCCAATAAAACACCTTTCGAGTAGTCCGAGGATAGGAGGAATTCAGAGATGTTATTTGTCGAGCATATGAAAAGGACTACCTGCAGGATAGCCATGGATTCGGCAAGAAAAATAAAAGAATAGGAGGGCAACCGAAAGGATTCGAAATAGGTAAGCGCGGGGATAATGAACGCAGCCTCAACGCCAAGACTTCGAACTATCCATGTAGATAATTGTATGGGGCGGAAAGTATGAGGATAACATGTGATTAAATTCGTTTTGAATGGCAGGATGAGGAAGAGATTTAATGTCCGAGGGGAGAACAAATAACTTCGGAGAATGCTTGAATTCAAAGAAATTAAAAGTGAAGTAAGGTGGTTTGGTGAAAGGGAGAACAAAAGGCAAGAAGAGCATAAGCCGAGAAGAGATCGAGGATAATATAGGAATTTTTCGAGGAGAGAAGCGCCAGTTATCGGAAATAAATTGATAGGAACTTAGAGGAGTTTAGAATTACTAATGGGAAGGCGTTTAATCAGAAATCTTTCACCTAATAAGAGTCTTCGAATGAAAAGAAACTAATTTTCAGTTCCAAAAAGCAATCACTTCTTCACTGTTCGGTCTAGATTCGGAACTAGTTTTTTTTTTTTTTTTTTAATGAAAGAAGGCGATGATGACTGTTCACCTTTAGTGGTTTTTTTTTGAAAATTATTTCTGAACCTGATACCGGGGGGAATGTACTACATTAATTCGTACCGTATAATTTTTAAACGGCGTGCACATGTGTGAAATGCGCTTTTAGTTTTGTGTAACTCTCGCCTTTTTTGTAGCATTCGGAAAGAAATCACCCGAAATCGTAATCTCCTGCGCGAAGACTGTGAAAGCCCGAATTGTAAACGTGCAAAAGAACAAGAACAACACTTTATATATATATATATATTTTTTTTTTATATCTTTTGGGCACGCCAGCGGCTTTGGCCCAACAACTACAGAAATTATGGAAAAGGTTAAATAGAGAGACGATTAGAAATAGAGCTTAGGAAAAATTGGAGTACAGGGATTATATCTGGAGATGGATAGAAAAGGACAAAGGAAGAATTATATGGAGCAAGAAGACCCAGTGCCAAGATTTTGGAGTACAAAATAGAGCGCTCAGAATCAAGGGCAGGGCATTCAAAGAAGATGTAGTTTGCATCACATATGACAGGAGTGATGGAACTATGAAGGGGTCAATCGGGAGAGGAGGATAGGGAAAAACGAAAACGTGAAGAGGGTAGAAGGGAGTGATTAAAACGCAGTCTGATTAAGGAAACGATCGCGGAGCGTTGATAAAAATAGGATTGAAACCACGTCTGAGAACAGGGAACCGGCTGAATTTGAAGATAATGAGAGGCGGGATTAAAAAATAGAGAAGGATAGATGTCCGATCATAGTCGGCAATCAGCTGAGGAAAGAAGAAGGATATATGTTCGAGGTAGGAAAATTACAGAGTAAAGGACCATCACGGGCCGCCGAATGGGTTAAAAAATCCGCTAACTCATTGCCCTCGATGCTAGAATGGCTAGGAACCCACAAAAGGTCAATAGTAATGGAACGGGATGAGAGTAGATTGGATATGAGAAAACGAATTAAGTGAAAAATAGAATTGAATGAATGAGAAGGAGGAGAAGAAATGGCTTGAACTTTTGGAATCGGAGGTAATGAGACATTTACTGATCCCTCTTATGGATGGAATGAACGAGACTGCGCGTAAAATTGAGATAGACTCCGCTGTGAAGATAGAACAGAAGGAAGGGAGTTTGAAGGATTCGGAGTGATGCAGTGAGAGGGAGGTAAACGCGCCGCCCACCCCATTCTCATTTTTAGAACCGTCAGTGAAGAATGTTAGATGAGAAGGAAAAGATGTATCAAGCAAGTGGAGGAATTTGGTTTGGATTGTAGAATGTGCGACGGAGCTGGTTTGGAGATGGAGAGAGAAGAGATTAATAGTCTGCCGAATGCTGGAGAAGTTATGAGAAAAGTAAGGAAGCTTGGGATAAGAAAAGACACGAGGCGAAAAATTGGAGACTCGAGCTGCTACAAGAGAAAGGATCGGGATTTTATGAGGAACAAAACGCCATTGGTTTTTAATACTAAGATAGGAGGAAATAAAATTAGATGAGGACACAGAAAGACGTTTAATTAGAAAATTATAACCAAGCTGCGATCTGCGGATAAAAAGTGGTTGCATCGCAGATTGAGAGAAGATAGCAGGAATAGGAGATGATTTTAGCGCTCCAATGCACAATCGAAGGCAGCAGTTTTTTATAAACAAAGCTATACATGGAGATTTGGTAAAATCGTTTATGGATAAGATTATTTTAATGTAAACTAGTTATCTATCTATATATACATATATAAATGAATGTATGTATGTCTGTATGTCCTCTACGGACTTCGAAACTATCCATCCGATTTTTATGAAATTTGAGCAGTTTAATTATAGGGTTGGGGGAGAACAGTGTAGGCAACTTTAAACTCGAAAAAATAAATAAATAAATTATAAAATTAATAAAAATTGATCGAAAATGCGGCCAACTAGCGCCGAAACAATCATTCCCGACAGATGCGCCGCAGCAAAGAAGTTATTCCAGTATGCGTTATTTAGATCGCGGTCGGGAATTCTTTCGTTCGTCGGGTTTCGACGAGCTCCTTTAATAAATAGTATTGTATATATAAAAATCAATTGCGCATGTACAAAATATCATAACTTAAGAACGACTCGACCAATTTGGCTGTCTTTTTGTTTTTTGTTGTGTTCGTAATTGTCAAGACAAGGTTTGTATGAAAGGAAATTTTAGAAAAATTCATTGAAGAAGTCGGAACATTAAAAGAATTTGACAAAAATGGCGTCACTAATGATAAAAGCGGTAGAATGAAAAAACGGGCGAGAAAGAAGGATTTTTTGACTCCAAAATATTAAGACATGAACTGGAGTTACAAAAGTAGGAGGATTATTGCAAGTCGCAAGAAGTCGAGACAAATTCCGTCAAATGGTGGAGTCCATGAAAAGTTTGTTAAGCTACATCCGAATCGGGTTGCATGAAGAAGAAGACAGAATGTATCTTTCCTTACACCGTCATCGTAAACAAACCGTCTTCTCTTATGTATATTAGGGACCAGGATATTTCATTTTTCGATTTTTAATGCCTTCGAATAGTTTTCATTGTTCCCCTATTCTTGCTATCACTGGCGCACATATTACATGTTCGGTCTATAATATTTAAAGTAGTCTCCGGATAACACCAGAGCTTCTTTCGTAATCTGCACTCATGGTCGACGTTTGTTTTTTGCCGCCCGTCCATTACTCGCGTATTATCTGTTCGTATTCGTGGTTTAATGTGTGTATTCGGTATTTTCGCAACATTTGGATATGTTCTCATAAAATATTCCCGGTGCGCCGGTTACTTACAATTAAATAACATGACGCGTGATTCGGTTAGGCAATGATGCTTCGTTCGATGGTTCCAATGCTGCTGCAGTTAACGGAAAAGTGTAAACAAAAACGATAGTGCACACTCGATTAATGCCCCGATAATTGACGAGCCCAAAACTAAATAAATCAATAAGTAAAAACAAAAAGTTACAGATAAAATTCGTTTGTTGCCTTAAAACAAATTAAGTTTAGAGGGTTTATTAGACCTCTATAATATCCATGTGGCGTTGTTATCCGAAACTTGACTCAAATCCGCCTCGTCTCTACATTTCAAAGGCTATTCTTTAGTTCGGTTAGATCGTGTGGATGGTTACGGTGGCGTCGCCATTCTCATTAGATACGATCCATCCTACCTATCGCACGATATCCCTTGACTTCCTCCTCCCTATCCTAATCTTACTAACATGGTTCACATTTCTCTTTTGAATCTTCTTCCGCATCCTTTACATATTGCTTGCGTTTATAACCCTCCTAACTCCAGCCTCTCTAATCTTCCTCTTATCTCATTTCTTTCATCGTTGTCTGGTCCATTCATCATTGGAGGCGACTGGAATGCTCACTCTCCTCTTTGGGGCTGCGCTGGGAATAATCCTAATGGTTCGATTCTTGAAAATCTTATCTTGGATCATGATCTTTTTCTACTTAATGATCGGTCTCCTACCCTCTTCAAGCAACCTTCTTCCTCTAGTTCAGTTGATCTCTCCTTTTCCTCTCCCAATCTTGGTCTCTTATGCTCCTGGAAGACTCTCGACGGCACTTTTGGCAGCGAAAATGTCCCCATTCTGCTCATTCTTAATGACGTGCTCCCTCCCAAGTCTTTCATGCCCCTTCAATCTCCCCGTTGGCTTCTTTCTAAAACTGATTGGGCTAAATTTCGTTCCTTGGTGGATTCCTCTCTCCCTTCTTTTTCTGATGTTCCTAATCCAATCTTCCGTTATGATTTTTTCACTCAAACGCTAAATTCTGCTCTTTCCGCATCTTCTCCTCCTATTACCAGCACGTGCAGTCGCTCTTCTTCGTATGCCTCCTCACTCTGGTGGAACGAAGAGTGTAAAGCAGCGTTCCAAAAAAGTTCTGCTACCTTTAAAGCCTTCCGCTCTCATTCCTCTATGTCCAACTTCCTAGCCCACAAAGAAGCTAACGTAAAAGCTCGTTTTATCCTGAAGTCTGCCAAAAAGAATTCTTGGAAGTCTTTCTGTTCCGCCTTCTCCAGAGATACGCTCTTCTCCCAGATCTGGAAAATGGCTAAGGCGTTTAGATCACCCTTTTCTGAGCGCCCTCGCCACTCCCACCCTTCCAAATCCCAGCTGGAGTCCTTCTTGGATTCTATTGCTCCCGTCTATGTCCCTTCTTTTGAAGAAACTGTTCTTCCTTCTCTTCCTGTAGACTCTGAGCCTCACTTCCTATCTTCTCCTTTCCGTTACGAGGAGCTTGCATCCATTCTTAATAAATCCACCTTGTCTGCTCCTGGCCGGGACGGTTTCTCGTTCCTTATTCTTAAAAATCTCTCTCCTGCTGCGCTGCTTTTCCTTCTCCATATATTTAATTCTTTTCTCCTTTCTGGCTCTACTCCAGAATCCTGGAACGACTTTATTGTCGTTCCCATTCCTAAAAGAAATCAGTGTTCTTTCCGTCCCATTTCCCTGGCTTCCTGCCTGTGTAAACTCTTTGAAGGTTTGACCAACAATCACCTCGTGTGGTGGCTGGAGCACAATAATCTGTTCCCTCCTAATATGTTTGGTTTTCGTTCTGGGGCTTGGGCCGGTTGACTGCATTAGTTATTTCCTTTCAGATGTCTATAAGTCTTTCCTAACAAAAAAATTCACGATTGTCTCCCTTGTGGACGTCTCTTCTGCCTTTGATAATGTGCATCTTCCCACTTTGGGTTCCAAACTTTTTTCTCTTAACCTCCCTCCCGTCGTCGTCATTCTCATACTCAACCTCTTCCAGAACAGAACTCTCTTTATTTCTTCTCCCTCCCTTTCCTCCTCCAGATGCGTTTATCGTGGGCTCCCACAGGGTTCCTGTCTGATATCGCTTCTCTTCCTATTTATTCTTCCTCCCTCCTCTTCGCTGACGACATTTTGGCCTATTCCACCTGTGACAATCTGTCCGTCGCTATTGATGAGTTGAATAATTCCCTGTCTATTCTTAATAATTCCCTTTCTCGTCTTCACCTCTCTCTTTTTCCTACTAAGTCGTCTTGTATCATTTTTTCTCTCCGACCCTTTAACCGAGCTCTAACTCGCATCACTGTATCTGGTATTCCTATCCCCGTTGTCAATTCCATGTGTTATCTTGGCCTTTTTTTAAATAGCCGCCTCACATTCCATGAGCAGATTAATTTTCTCTATAAATCCTGTCTTAAAACACTTAATCTCCTTAAATCTCTCTCTCCCCTCAGATAGGATGGCGATCCGTTTATCCTTCTAATTCTTTTCAAAGCCATCATCCGGTCCAAGCTCGACTATTGTTCCTTTATCTACGGTAATTCCCCCAAGTCTCTCCTCACTAAACTTGACGCGATCCAGAACTCCTGCCTCCGTTTGTGCATTGGAGCCTTGAAATCCTCCCCCATTCCCGCAGTTCTATCAGAGTCGGTTGCCCAATCACTGTTTATTCGCCGTTCTCAGCTTGGGTATCGCTTCTTAATTAAACGGCTTCCCATCTCCTCGTCCAAACTTACTTCCTCCTATCTATATATCAAAAACTGATGCCGTTTTTCTCCTCATAAAATCCCAATCCTGTCGCTCATTGTTACCCGTCTTTCTAATTTTTCTCCTGTTGTCCTTTCCTACAACACTCTCCCGTACTTCTTTCATGACTTCAATAGCCTATGGCAGCCTATCAAATTTTCCTCTCTCCCACTTCGAGCCAATTCCTCCTCTCACGGTGCAGTCAACAATGAATTTCTTCATTTGTGGAATTCCTCTTTTCTCGCTCATGTATTGATCTTTACTGATGGTTCCAAGGACAGCGTGGGTAGTGCGTTTACTGCTCCGTCGCTTCGACATCCTGAGTCCTTCCGGCTTCCTTCCTTCTGCTCTATTTTTTCTACCGAGTCAATCGCCATCCTTCAGGCTATCTCTTATATTTCCTCTTTAAGCGATCTTTCCCAATTCCTCATTATTTCGGACTAAGGGCGTCCTTCAAGCCCTATCCTCCCTTCCTCTCGCTTTCGATTTGCTTTATCGCCTTCTCCTGATTGTTCTCTCCACGATTGTGATCCTCCTCGTACATGTGATGCTAATCACATTTTCTTTGTGTGTCCTGCTCTTCGTAACGAACGCTCCCTTTTATACAGTCAGCTCCTGTCATTAGGTCTTCCTACTCCCTATAACTCTTCGTTTATCCTCTCCTTTCCTTCATTTTCTGTGGTGTCCGCACTGCTGTCCTTTGTTGCGTCCATTTCGGACCGCTTAGTTATTTAATTTCTTAGCTTTTTTTTTTTTTTTTTTAATTTTTTTATTGGGCTTGTCAGCTACGGACGATTACCCATCAAGAAGGAAGAACGTAGGACAAAAGGAAATTGAGGACACTAAGAAAGTTATTTGGGGAAGGTGGAAACGGCCAGAACTAGTTTATAATATTTAATTTAGTAAAAAAAAAAAAAAAACAGAAAGAAAACCTCCACCATATACAGGAAAAGAAAACAGGTATAGCGGTATGAGTAAAAGGTCGTTTTAACATCTGTGAATTGTAGCGGATCACATATACCGTCGTTAAATAGTCGCAACGCTAAACTAAATATATAATAAAAAGATGTAGAAGAACAATGTAGGCGAATGATTGTTTAGCGAGTACGGTGCAAACCGGTCTGCATTTCTCTTAAACATGGTATACCTTAAATTGGGAAAAAGAAAAGAAAATAATAAACGACCCAACTTCACAAATACCGCAAGAACTATCACGAAAAGTGAAACATCCACACCACTCGGCAATCAGGTCACGAAAGAAATTTGAGGAGCACAAAAAGATTGCTCCAACAATGAGGCATTTATAACAACTGAAAGGTCCTTGATCCGAAATACTAGCCACCGGCAGCAAATCGAAAGATCGATTGCGAACATTAAAATAAGTGCTTCAACCTGGACCGGGGTAGCAGTCCATTTTTTCGATTATTTCTCTTTTTATATATACAAACTTTTTGTAATTTCTTTTTCTTTAAACTTACAAATGAAGCATATTCACTGAAACGGAAATACGAGTTATTCAGACCTATTCGTATTTTCGTTTCCTTAAATGTGCTTCATTCGTAAGTTTAAAAAAAAAATATATAAAAAAAGAAAGAATCGAGAAAATGGACTGCTACGACGGTCCAAACTGTCCACCTACCTTTTAAATTTCACGAGAATTGAATGGTGCATGATAACGAGAAATTATAATTATTTTTTGAATATTGCTTTGGGCAACAGTAGAAAATTAAAATATCGAAAAAACGTTTCCTTAATCCGCCAATAGCAGATAAGCCAACGTTCAGGCAGGACAACGTCTACCGGGTCCGCTAGTCTTTTTAATAAATAGATAAGTCCAAACCTGTTTCCGTTGCGACCCCCCCCCCCCCCCCCCCGGGGGGGGTAAATACCATTTTTTTTTTTGATATTTCGATAAAGTTAAATAAATAAGTACCCCCTCCCTTCTCACCGTATTAACGAACAAAATTAGTATTAAATAATTTTTACTTTAATAAATTAAAATAAATACCTCAATTGAAAAGGAAACGTTTTCCGGCATAAACCATCATCAGCTAATAATCTACGCTCTGGAAAACGTTTTAAACGTTTTCTCTTAAATCGAGGTATTTATTTTGATTTATTAAAGTAAAAATTATTTAATACTAATTTTTTTCGTTAATAAGGGGGATATTTATTTATTTTATTTTATAATTATCTTTTAGTTTATTCGTTTTTACTTTACATAAAGTCATTGATTTCACAATCCATGATTCCCCTTATCAAGGATATGTGAGATTTATTTTTATTAAAATAAATATATAAATTTAGAGACGATGTATATAATAATACACTTATCCACAAGAATGTTTTCATCATTAGCCGAATGTGGAAATTTACTAAGGCATATTGAAATAAATAAGTAGAGTATATGTAGTTTGAAAACAGATTCGGATGTGTGTGGGAATTCCTAACATGTGATAATAAATGTAATTTAAAAGACAAAAGAAGTTTTGGAAAAGGGTCATGGTTTGTAAATTTGGGAATAGATTAATGCCAGATAAATTCCCTTTTTAAATAAAGTCTATCTTTTCCAAATCATTTTATTTTTTATTTTTTAAATTACTTTCATCCTTTAAATTCTATTTATTTGCGCATGGTTAGGAATTTCTGCATATCCGAATCTGTTTTAACCACATACATTCTATCTGTTTCTTTCAATATAGCTCAGAGATGAGCTAAGCCCGAAAACGCTCCAACAGATAAGTACATTATTATATCTGTTTGCCGTTTATGTATTTATATATAAATACGTTGCCAGCAAATAGATTAGTAAAATTATCCGTAATTTGAATTATTTTAATTTAAAGCGATCTGGCGTTAGAATTTTATATACCGGAAATGGAATGTTCTACGATAGGATTTTTACGCCTCACTAACGTACAAAAATGTTGAAGCAAAAACAAATTCAGTGCCAGTTTTCACGCTATTCATAGAAACGTGCGAAATCTGATGAGTTACACACCCCGGGGGGGGGGGGCAGATGAGTATTTTATGCGGATACTTTAACAAGACCAACGTGCTACTGCCGTCATGCTAGATTTGCATTTTAACAGCATTATTTTAGGAGGTGAATGGCTTACTTCCATCATTCTTTCTATTCTGAAAATGATGCGAGTAACTAACGACAGTCGCCTCATAAATTTGATCAGTCATGCTTCGAATAAAGCTATTCTAAAAAGTCATACATAACAGAATATTCTAGAAATTTTTAACTCGATACTTCCGCTAAACATCTGCAATGGTGTGTCTTTTTGCGTTCAATGTGCACTACCGCAGAGATGCCTTTAACCAAATAAACATCGGACATTAATACCGGCAAGGCACGAAGTGAGCTTCTATCTCCCCGCCGCTGGTGCTATTCACAATATAGAAAAATACATTTTACAAAAGCAGCCGGAATATTAATTGGTGTAAACATTATTAATTGCTTCAGATACGTCTACGATTACGACTTTATATTATGGTGAGAAAATCGGGGGGGGGGGCTGAAGTTTAAACTGTGCTAAGAACATAAACCTGTGCCTTTTTTTGTCTTAAAATAAAAATGAACGAAACAAAAGTAAGAAAAAACAGCTGAGACGATGCAATATTAATTAAAAATAGGACAGTAGAAGAAGCTGTTGTAAATTTTACTAGCTTGGAAGGAGTTTGTAAATAAAAAAACAAAAACGGTAAAAATATTGATTAGGCGAGAATTATTTTTGTTCGGTCGAAGAAATTTTTGTAACGGCCGCAAATACCTACCGCTTGAATTGATTACTAGAATGTTAAAGTGCTAATGTATTCCAGTTTTTCTATAATTATAGAACAGAGGTAAAAGAAATTTACTAATGTGCATCTAGATATGAATGTTGGTCAGCTCTTGAGGATAAAATCGATTGATTAGTACAGGTAAAAATTCTGAAATTGTTCCGTTCGACTCCGATTTAATCTAAATATGCCAGAGAACTTTCCTGCTACGGTTATTTTTATGTATACGTATTAAATTTAATTTTCATCGTGTTGTTAATGTCCAATAGAATTACTTTTGTTCCCATTATGTTTGAAGAAAAATGTTGGTATTCGTAGATTTCGGTGTTTCGTGTCGGTTCGATAGCCCATAATTCCCTAACCATCGACATTAAACTTGATTCATGTTTTACAAGGTCACTCGGCAGCAATGAAGAAACTTGTGATAATAAAAATGTTGTTCGTTTAATAAAATTACTTTTTGTTATCACGTTACCTAATTTCGCCGGTTGTCCACCTTTGATTAAAAACCGAGCTCCTCCGCTAACTCCGCTAACTCCGCATTGCGAATAATCGTTTTCAGCAACGGTTACTGTAATTTCAAACAGAATTAATACCGAAACTTTCGTAATTGTAACTTATTTTTCGTCGATATTTACAAAATGTCATGTTTATCAAATGATTATGTAAAAATTATAGTAGTCGATTTAAGAAGAATAACAATAAAATACTCGAACAGAAATAAAATTATTGCAAATTTAAAAAAGACGATATATACTTCCTACCGTATTAAATAAAATTAAAATATTTTTATTTTATCGGACAGTCGCATTTGTGTTAGTAGAATTTACGGTTTTTATACCAGCGGAAAATTGTAATAATATATCAGTGTAACTTTCTTCAACATTGAACTACATGTGCTCCTCGTAGGGAAATTTATTTCAACCAATTTTGGTAATTAGGTCGATTTGTTTTCATAGTGATCACTTATCTTTGTCCCGACCGTTATTATTATACATTTTTTTCTTTAAAATATATTTTTCTTGAATAACACTATAATGAAGGATGGCTCTCACTCAATTATATACTTGAAGGTACCCTTCCCCTACCCACGAGTCCTTTCTGTTCCTGCTCTTCTTATTCTTATCCTTCGGTGGAACACCTGTTATAACAATGTGCAGCGTTCGCCCGCTCCACTTTTGCCGCTGTTCCACTTTCAACTATCCTTTCAAATGACCCAACGCGCATACAAATGCTGCTCGTGTTTCTTAGAACCAACAGCTTACTAGGTAAATCATGAAGTGGCCTCTTCATCCTGATGTGCTGTAATGACATTTGCAGTTAAAAATGGGGTGCATGAGCGCCACCAGGAAAAATAAAAAAAAAAAGATCATACTTTCGTTCAGACTTTTAATAATTCCAGACTTTTAGTAATTCCAGATTTTCCAATATCGGTTCTTCCTTCGCGCTATGTCTACAAAATTCATATTCTTCAACTTATTCGAACTTCTAAACCGTTAATACGGCTTTCACCGAATTTTTGTGCTTCTGCTGCGTTAGTTATCATCGGAGGAGTGTCGGACACGTGTTATTAATCTTCGGTAGTGCAGTTTCACTTTTTTTATGATACGTCATGTTGCAGCATTTAAAATTAACGATAGTCGAAAAATATTGAATATTTAAATAATAGTCATCAATTCAAACCGCCGATAATGTGCCATTACAAAGTGAATGCAGACAGGGCCGGATTTAAAGGTGGGCCTAGGAGGGGTCTATAGATCCGGGTCTCAACATCCATCCAGGGAGAGATTTAATTATTTTCGACGTGTGCAAAATTTATTAAATCCCCCCTCGCAATAGTCAATACTGCAAAAATTCAAGATTTTAAATTTGCCTTTTTTTGATCTTAAAAAGAATTCAGTTAATTTTTATATACATATATTTAAAAGAAGAATATGCCAGTTCATTAATAAAATTGTATACTTTTCCTCTATAAAACTTTCTCTTTCTTTCCCGATAAATTAAATGCTATATAAAATGAATAAAATTTTCTACGATAAAGCTAATTTATTGCGTTTAAAAAGTGAACGATTCCTTTAACGGATGAATTAAATAATAAATAAAATTTGACAAATCGATTAATAACAATTTTCTATTCAAATATCGATATCTATGCAATCGTTGTAAATTTTTCTTTGTAAAAACGTTTTGCGATCTGAAATATTTTTAATTTCAACAATATTCTATTTTTTATTTTTATCAAAAGTTGTTAATACGATTTATTTTGAACTGTATAAAAATTATTTAAAATAACAGCGAGTTTTAACCGATTTTATAAATATATTTGTATTTCGAAAAATTTCATACTGTGTTTCATTCACATTTTCCTGATCACATAAACATTTATGGAATTTTAAGCATGCATGTTTAATTTATATATATAAAAAAAAAGAACTGATTAGAAACATTGCATGAGTGTATCAAAATTAGCTTGATAATTGCTGTAGCGACAACACCGGCGCAACACCGCCGTATATAATGCATTATAAATAAAGTTTTTATTTTTAATTGTTTTCTGGCTACCCACAATATTTGTGTAGAAATAGAAAACTCAATGTTATTAATAAAAAATAACAAACATTAACATATACATATGTATATTATATAATTTGTTTTAAAAAAAAAAAAAAAAAAATATAATTTGTTATTTGACGTTCAATTTATGTAGTATTCAGTTTGCTAGGGTAAAAAAGTTGATTTTTTAAAGAGAGTATAATTTTAATTTTATTAGTCATTCGTACGTGCGCAGTAGGTTTTTTTTGCTTGTTTGTTTGCACATATACGATAATGAATTTTGAGTTTTTGAAAATTATTTGAGATTAGCGGAATTAGTCAGAAAGTTGTCAAAAATCATTAATATTTATAGAGAACGGGATAATCAAGGGGCACACCTGACCAAGAATATTTTTCCCGCGTAACTTCGCGATCGTGTCCTAATTTAAGTAACCGTTGCGACAACGCAGACAAGAAAAGGATGTTGCTTGTAGCGATTTGAGATATTTTCGAATTGCAGGATGTGACCGTCGACGGAACGGTTCAATTTTGATAGACTTTGAAAAACAATCTAACTTTTTCATATCTTTCATCTATTTAGCCTTGTTACTTTTCGTTCATTTTCTCTTTTACCGAGAATCACCAATGTTGATTTTCTGCGCTTTGGTCTGCGATTGTGCCCATCCATACCGGTTTCGATGCGACAAGCTCCATCAATCTCGATCCAGAAATTGGCTCTCATCGCACACTCACTCTCTTATCACGCTCCAATTTTACTTTAAATTTTTATTTCTTTTACAAATTATTTTTATCCTATCGTATCTGAATATGTATTAATCATTCTTAACTCGGGGTACATTGCATTTTTGGTTCCAAGATTATGTTTCTTCACTTTATATAAGATAACAAAGGTTGAATGCCGCGTCGTGTGTTAGGATTTTTTAAGAATAAAAAATAAAAGCGGGTGAAAAAAAATTATTTTTTTAAAATAATTCTAGAAGAAAAAAGATTGTTGCGTGGCCCGAAGGGCAGAATGTTTATTATATTATTCACTTTTTTGCGAAATAAACAAAAATATATAAAACGCGAAAAATGTTATGCAACAAAATACATGTTCCGGAAAGGGAATTATACAGCGCGAGTTATTTTCATAAAAGAGGGGATTTTGAAATACGCTTCGGCGTGGCTTTTAAAGAATCGAAGATAATTCAGTTCTTTTTCAAAATACTTCAATTGAAAAGGAAATTCTAGTGCAGTCGATATTTGAAATTTTTTAAATTTCTCAGCATCTTTCGCTAAGCTATTTTCATTAAACCAGAAAGCCAAACATCTCTAGGATTCCGTTAAATAAGTCGAGGTTCTTCAAACAAATCTACCGTACGAAACGTGAAACTTCATCGGTGAATGGGATGAATAATCTCGAAGCTTCAGTCCGGGTTATGTAATTTTCAGCAGTACTGTTTTAAACCAGTACTCAAATAGGTAACCAACTCTGAACTGTAGCAATTATATTCCATATAAGTAGTCTGTAAACCCGGGGACTGGCGACTCCCGCTAATCCGAACCCCAATTCCTGTCCCGGAGGCGAAAATTCACCCCAGACCGGTAATCCGAACACGAAATTCACCCCAATTCATGTCCAGGTGGTCAAAATTCACCCAAGTTTCCCCCGATTCCCCCGAGTTTCCCCCGGACGGTTCCCGCTCGTTTCCGATAAACCGAACGTCCAAACGGTGTCCCGAGGTCAATAAACTGTCCAAAGTGTTATTCGGGGGCGCAAGTAACCCCAATTAGTGTCCAGGTGCTGAAAGTTCCCCCAAGTTCCCCAAATTTCTCCGAAATTCCCCCGTACGCGTCCCGCTCGTTTCCGATAAACCGATCCGATTATTAATTAACATAAGTGTATTAATTAATGTCCGAAAGTAACCCAAGTCTCCGCTGGCCCCGCCCGTCCTGCTCCGTTACCGCAATTTTTTTCAAAATTCAAGGCCTAAGTATGAAAATTCCAAAATTTAACCCCAATATATTATTTAAAGCGTAAATCTAACCTATAACTCCAGTTCACACCTCTCACACGTATATTTCGTTCTCGCGCACGCTCCGGTCGCAGTCGCGAAAGCGCACGCGCCGATCCCACGCATATTCCGATCTCTGCCGCGATATCACACCCACACACACACACACACACACACGCTCCCTTTCCGATACTGCGATTATTTCTTTAATATTTCAAAGTCTAAGTATACATAATATAAAATTAGCCGAAGCATAATTTTTTATTTTCCTGATTCCCCGATCTTACTATCATATTCCAAGACGCACGTCCCGATCCCTCACATATATCTAACACAGCGTTATTCTCTGCGAAAACGCACGCGCTGACCCCCCGCATATATCTATCATAACGCTCTCCGCCGCGAAAGCGCACGCACCGTTCCCCCGCACGTGTTGTCTGTTTATACTATCGCGATTACTTTTTTTTTAATTATTATTTTTTTCACATAATAACCCAATCACTGCTCTGTTGTCTAAACCTAACCGGTTATCCAAAACATTTATAAATTAACAAATCAATTATTTCTATAGTCTAAAATAGCCTTAGTCTCCTTTACTCCTTCCACCCTCTTTACCGATCGATTCCGTTGTTTTAATATCGAATATATCACATTCTATTTACTTTTACTACGACCACCAAACCTCCGATCGACGCTCCCGACGCCTCCGTCATTTCATATTGAGAGGTAATTATTTTTTTATTTGACCGCTATGAATGCACACCGTCCATTCCCGCACACCCATCTGCTGTCGTTAGTTTCCATACCGTTCATAATAACTTTTATTCAACTCCAAGTATTATGGAATTATTCCAATTATATATTTTCTTCACTTCCGATCATTTCTTCTGACCGTTCATAATATTTTTATTTTCCTCCGGTTCTAAAAATAAATCCTACAATGTCTTCAACGCGATGAATGCGCACACATCTTCTGCAGTTAGTTTCCATATCGTTCTTAATAATTTTTCGAGCATAAATATTATAGAAATAGCCGAAGTATATTTTTTTTTCGTTTCTGATCATTTCTTTCGTCCGTTCATAATATTTTTATTTTTCTCCGGTTCTAAAAATAAATCCTACAATGTCTTCACCGCTATGAATGCACACCCATCTGCTGTCGTTAGTTCCCATACCGTTCATAATAACTTTTATTCAACTCCAAGTATTATGGAATTATTCTAACTATATTTTTTTTTCGCTTCCGATCGTTTCTCCCGAACGTTCATATTTTTTTTCCAGACATATGTATTCAAAAATGAAATCGAGTATAATTTTATTTAACACTGTTTCATAATTTACCTCTCCCACCCCTATCCATTCTACACAAATTACAATTCTTTCATAATATATGTTCTAGACCCAGTCAATCAATCAACTCTCGCAGAAGTGTAGACGTTGCCTCCAACACCCATTTTACTATCAATTATTGTATATTATTGTTAGATTATTTTTCCAAAAAGTCTTTTGAAATTTTTTTCCGTTTGTACATTTTTTTTTTGATTTTATTTGCACGACATCCATTTCCATGCATTCACGTTTCGCTAGCAATTATAATATGTTTTATTTATTTTTCAACTCCTCACAGACTTACACACACGCCATATTGTCACACTCACAGATAGGTTCCTTATTAATCGTGAACATTTTTTTTTTCTGTATTAGCCGCGGGAGCATATCACATCAGACCCTCACATATACCACACACAGTTATTATATTTAATTTTTAATTATCGATCTTTAATTATTTTTACTGCTATTATTTTTCTGACACATTCAGCCCGTCTTACATACTTTACATCTTTTAACATTTTGATAGAGAAAATCTCAGAGCACTAAATAATTTTTATCAACATCGTAACTAAGTTTAATATTATACACATCTCAGTATAATTATTAAACGAAGGAACTATTATTTTCATTAACGATATTGTTGCTACAAACATTAATCCTCCTTTTCCAGGTATAGTCAACCTCTTCATGTATTCGTCTCGTCTTTCTATCAACCTTTGACCGCTCAATACTCCCCCGCTATTTACCGTTATTTGCTAGAGGAATATTTTTTTAGACTCGTTCAAATACACACATGCACATAAAAAAATCGACATCAACGTCATCGAACACTGATCTCGACATTTTCAAGAAATTCAATCGCTGCTCCACAGTATAAGATGTCTCCGCCCGCCTCACCAGTCGTTTGTAACATTATTGAAGCGCCTGTCATGTATCGTTATTTACGACCTTTTACAACATACAAATTCACGACATGTATACACCTTTTCTAGAAAGCATGGTGAAAATGGACAATCTCTCCCGATGAAAACCAGCTTGAATGATGTAACGTTATTTCATTCATTTTGCAGAAGGTTAATTTAAGGCATCCATGCACCTTTTCTACTAATAAATAAGCAAATGTAACCTTTAAACCTTTCTACCTTTTTGCAATCAATTTACTGATTGTACATACTTTTTATATTTTTTTTCCACATACTCCTTGATCGTCACAACCACCACAAAAGCGCACCATCCATTCGCACACACTCATCTGCTACCGTTAGATCTCATATCATTCATAATAATTTTTTCGATTCTATTAGTTTAAGAATATTTCATTTTTTTTTTGTTGTTTTTTTCTAACTGTAACATTCTTTTTTTTTTTGAAATCTTTCGTATTATATTTTTTCTCCCATATGGCTGTCACGTAGTCGTAGCGAAAAATGCTCCGTTCATAACCTTGCATGCATGTTGCCTTGCATGTTGCCATACCGATCCTAATAGATCGTGCGACAATGTTATTGAGTCTGCTGAAACAGGATCTTCCTCTTCATATCTTTTGTAGAAAACGGTTTACATGTACACACCTACACTCAATCACACATATCTTCATCTCCCCTTGACATCGTCTTTCAAACACCTCTATAACCAAAGGAATGTGGTTTTTCTGGTACAACCCTCCCTTTTCAAAGGCTTGCTTCGAGCTCGAATGTCGAACGGATCTGATCGTGCAGACAGTATTAGTGTTAAGTTAAACGTGTGGAATTTGTTGAAGCTGTGTTCTTCACGCGTTATTAAAAATTTACTGTAACGGTAAAAGTAATAATTTTCTATTTTTTAGTAGAAAGTTAAAAAAAACAGTAATCAAACATGAATAACAATACCGAATCGATTGATATTAAAGCAGACGAATTTATTCAGAATTCCTTTTCGAGTGATAGCGACTCGCATACGTCTTCTTCACCTCCAACACCGCAATATGATGAAGGTTATACATCAGAAGAATCAACACCCCTTGTACGTAAAATCGTTGGTCATGTATTATTATCAGAACAAGTGGATATAGCGGAATATTTTGTAGATATCAGCGTCCATATAGATTGTGATTATGGTTTTCGAGTAACTGAACTAGCAATGATTGATATGTCTGGAGGGAAGTGTTTGCATACATTGTATAAGCCAAACAGAGCATGGCATGCATCAAAAATGCCACATTTACAATGTTCTTCAGTGAGTTATTACTTGAAGAACCCTTCATTATTTCCCTGTCGTGAAGAAATATTCATCGCGCGCGATATATTCACGATATTGTCCCAAAAACCGAGGGCTCGTGTATATGTTTTAACAGTATACGCTAAACTTACACTAATGGAACTTAACGAAAAGTCTGAATTGTTGCGTGATTTAGACTACGAAATCGTTAATATGGATCAAGTCTTTCGATTATCTAGTATTGAGAATCTACATGAAGAGTATTTTGGTATAAGCAATTTGATAACTTGTAAACACCATAATGAGAATGATAGTTTTCATTGTGCGGTGAAAAACGTTATGGTGATGAAGGCATGGTACGATCATGTCATCCGTCCGCTGAAGCTTATGAATAATCTCAATATAAATGATTTAAGTCAGTTGTTCATTACAACCACCAAAGAAATGATAATTACGTTATTTCCAAGTTGTGTTGGAGACATTTATACATTTTTACCAGATAGACTAAAACAGGATGATACGATAAAATCACTTCTACCATGTTTTGAACATGAGAATGATGAAGAATATTATTTCGATGACGATATATTTCTGCATAGTACTCGAAATTGTATGAAAGTAAAAGATTGTATCGACTGCCAACGTACAATTCGCGCAGATTAAAAATTCATTAATTCGATCGTTTTTAACAATTTTGTATATTTTTTCTGTATATTTTTGTGTGTATTTGTACATATATATATTTTTTTCAGACCGTTCGTTTTTATGTTTTCTTTAAAATTTTTTAAATATATTTTTATACACATGTAAATACTGTTTTGTATATATTTTGTATATATTTTTTCCCTCAATATCTATTCATTCTCATATTGTATATATTTTTGCTAATTATTTTTTCATCTTTTTCCGATCCTTTCCGATTTCTGTTTATTTAATTTATTTAGCGATCTATCCTTCTCTCCCCCTCTTAACTTAAAGTACTGGTAATGACGAAATTTTCAAAAATCTGAACCAGTCGAGTATAATGTATATATAATTATTTAATTTTCGAATATATTTCCACATAATTTGTTCATATCTGTTTAGATTAAAAAATTAGATTTTTGTCTGTAATACACCGTTTTTTTTTTATTTTTTTGTGTGTAATAAGCGAATTCAACTGTTATACTTTTTCACGTACATCGCGTATTTCCACAGCTGTGAGAGTTTTCATCTGTTTGTAAGATGCAACCTCTGACTCTAAATGTTCTCTAAATATTTTTTTTGAGCTTAAATATTATAGAATTATTCTAACTATATTTTTTTCGCTTCTGACCATTTCTTCCGACCGTTCATAATTTTGTATTTTTTCTCCAATATGTATGCTCACTGTTGTAGCGTAAATGTGCGTCGCTCATAACCTTACATGCATGTTGCCATACCGTTGTATTAGATCGTGCGACAATGTTATAGAGTCTGCTGGAACAGGTTCTTACCCTTTATATTTTCTGTAGAAACAGGCTCACAGGTACACACCTACACACACACACAAGCACACACACATATAACCCAAAGAACACCTGCAAACTTCGTTCAGACACACCTGCAACCAACTTTCACCAAAGGAATGTGGTTTTTTCTGGTGCAACCCTCCCTTTTCAAAGGCATGCTTCGAGCTCGAATGTCGAACGGATCTGATCGTGCAGACAGTATTAGTGTTAAGTTAAACGTGTGGAATTTGTTGAAGCTGTGTTCTACCCGCGTTATTAAAATATTCTCAAGAACGATAAAGTCTGTAATTTCCTACGTCTTTTCTATTTTTCGTTCGTTCTTTATTTTCTGTCTTTTATCTCTCTTATTGAACGTTATTTTTTTCGTTCTTATTTTCCTTCTCTTTTTTAGTGAAAATATTACAATAATTATTGAATATGAATAACAATACCGAATCGAATGTCGATAATGTCGCGGATTTCATTCAAAATTTTTTCGTAAATGATAATGATAATGCAATGTTTCTGGACGATTTTCCAAATATACATATGCCGCCGCCACCACCACCAGCAGAAGAAACATCATTACAAGTGCCTTCGCTACATTCATTCTCAGATTTCATTCCATTGACTACATCAACACCTTTAGCATCACCGGTAACGTCACAAGATTTGCAAACTCCGTCGTTAATGCAAGTACCTTTGGTACATGATGAAAAAGAATATAGCACAACAATGTTGGAATTACCCAAAGAAATATTTAACCGAAAAGCAGTCGTCTATGTTAAAGACCCTAACGATCCAGAAAATAAAAATAGTTTCATGTATGCGGTTTTAGCAAAATTTACATCAAAACCGTCATCGATGTGGCAGTACAATATTCTACAGAAAGTATACGATTTCAGCTTTATTCACTTACCGATACAATCGCTGGCTGATATTGAAACGTTTGAAAGAATAAACGCTGTATCAATCAACTTATACAAGCTGATAGAAACCGACTATACAGATCAAAGTACATTCAACTACAAAATAAAAGTCGTGTACGCCTTCCGAAAAAATCACAGTTTGTTAAATCATAAACATCACACAAACATATTATATTGGGGATCTAATGGAAATTATCAATTCGCATGGATAAAAAAATTCAGTCGATTGTTGCGGATCCAGTCGCCAAAAGCGAAATTTGTATGCTGGTCATGTCTCGATCCCATGAATACCGATTACGAACATAATAATACTCACAGATGTGACGCAGTCAGTTGGCGCAATATGCACTATATGTAATTAAATAAAGACGTATTTTTCGTATTCATAGATGTATGTTTATTTTTCAAAAAATCTTTTTACATTGTTTCATACAAATTAATGTAATCTATATAATATAATAAATATTTTCATATGTATACATTTTTGTTTTTATTTTCCATAAACTTAAAATTCCAATTTTACTATTGTTGTTAATATATACCAAACTCCAGTTTGTATTAAATCCTCTCGCTCCTTATGTTGAACAGACGAATCAATATTATTTAACTGTACAGTTAAGTATGCAGAGTCTTTTTATCTTGCTTAACTTTAAAGATATATGATAGATTCTTTTTTCATTTGGCAGTGTAAACGTTTTCTTCTTTTACAATTTTCTTATGCTTTATCACTATTACAACATTTTTCATCATTTTCTAACTAATTGTAAACATTTTTCCACTATTTCGTAACATGTTCTTATGCTTTATCACTATTACAACATTTTTCATCATTTTCTAACTAATTGTAAACATTTTTCCACTATTTCGTAACATGTTCTTATGTTTTAGGACTTTTTGCCCCCAATTTTTTTCACCAATTTATACTATTTCGAAGCATTTCATATGACTGAACGCTACTTAAGAAGTTTTTCGATAATTATCACCATTCCTCGCAATATTCATATGTTTTAACGCTTTTTACACTATTTTTCACAAATTCATGATATTTCGCTTCATTTCTAATGTTTGAACGACTCAT
This sequence comes from Icerya purchasi, assembly GCA_039619475.1. NCBI lineage: Eukaryota > Metazoa > Arthropoda > Insecta > Hemiptera > Monophlebidae > Icerya > Icerya purchasi. The sequence continues at coordinate 170,597,698 of CM077116.1, read as the reverse complement.
ATGCAGTTTTTCGACAATTTTTCACCGTTCATCACTATATTTTTTTATGTTGTATCACCTTTTATGAAGTCTTCATCAAATTTTACCTTCATTCAACAATATTTTCGTTATTTTACCCCTTTGAACTGTTATTTTACCCTAAAAGTGAGTGTATATCTAATTTGTTATAATTAAGACCCATTAAATAATTTGGGGTTTTTACTCGAGGTCTGATATAATTCTAAACCTGCTAGTTTGGATCATTGATTGAAAAAACAAGAAATTTCATATATAATATGATTCTTAAGTTTTATTAAAATTTCTAAGTAAATCCGTTGTTTACTTCTGTTTGTAAAAATTTGTATTATGTTGAGTGTGCTTAAGATATATTGCTTTATTTGTGTGTAAAGACTGTTGAAATAATTAAAATTACTTTACATTATGAACCTTGTACCATGAAAATTATCAAAAAACATTATAAGAGTCGTTCAAAACATAAAAAAAAAATGGTGATTACAAATTAGTGAAAAATAATGTAATGATTGCATGGATCTTGATGATGACGAGTCCATCGCGTCTCTCAGTGTGATCGTTTAATGTAAAATCCTGAACGAGATACAACAACTAATTTTGACTTAACATATTATAACTGACTTGCAATGTGTTTAAATGAGAGAGTTAATTATCAAACAGTACTCTCCTTGCTTGATGTGGTACACTTCACCTCTTACCCCTATTTATTATTCCCATCCAAACACCATCAACTCACTAACACACAACAACTATTATACTATAATCGATGCATCAGAAAAGTTCGGAAACTTCCCACAACCAGACAAAAATCCTTTCAAAGCATAACTTCACAATGAATGGAATATCACATCAAGAAGTATATAGGTCAGTCTAAAAAGTGCCATTCACACAGAAATTACTCCATTTAGGACAAAAAATAGCCACATTTAGAAAAAACATCAAATTTTATAAGAAAAAAGACCGTTTAACTCCCCAAATAATCTCACTTTAGGTGTAAAACAACGATTTTAGTGTAAAATACCCCATCTTCAGCTAAAATCGCATCAATTTTATTATATTCGCCATCTTAGACATAAAATTTAACCTCTTAGGAAAAATCCTCGCATTTTTTACTATGGACGCAACATTTTAGTTAAATTTGATGACATACAAGTGATGTAATATCGCTAATGATGTTTCCATGTATGTACCCATGTTCCTCTTCTAATGTAACGGTTCACTATCTATCTCTAAACATTCCCGTCCTTAACAGAGTTGATGTGGTCGTTGTAATACATACATGCTTAGTGTATATTATAATTATAAAAATCGTAATGGTTCATATGCTGACGCCCTCCTTGCACCTCTCAGTGTGAACATTTAATGACTAACATGAATGATATACAACAACTAATTTTTGCTCAAACATATCATAACTACCCTGCAATGTGTGCAAAGCCAGAGTTAATTCCCACGCATTACACACCCTGCTTGATGGTGGATACAGTCTGCTTCTTACCAGAGTTTCTTATTCTGCACACACAATCATACTCCCGGGAAAGGAAATTTGTAATATACATTACATTCTTTCTTAATTATAACAAATTAGATATACACTCACTTTTAGGGTAAAACAACAGTTCAAAGGGGTAAAATAACGAAAATATTGTTGAATGAAGGTAAAATTTGATGAAGACTTCATAAAAGGTGATACAACATAAAAAAATATAGTGATGAACGGTGAAAAATTGTCGAAAAACTGCATATGAGTCGTTCAAACATTAGAAATGAAGCGAAATATCATGAATTTGTGAAAAATAGTGTAAAAAGCGTTAAAACATATGAATATTGCGAGGAATGGTGATAATTATCGAAAAACTTCTTAAGTAGCGTTCAGTCATATGAAATGCTTCGAAATAGTATAAATTGGTGAAAAAAATTGGGGGCAAAAAGTCCTAAAACATAAGAACATGTTACGAAATAGTGGAAAAATGTTTACAATTAGTTAGAAAATGATGAAAAATGTTGTAATAGTGATAAAGCATAAGAAAATTGTAAAAGAAGAAAACGTTTACACTGTCAAATGAAAAAAGAATCTATCATATATCTTTAAAGTTAAGCAAGATAAAAAGACTCTGCATACTTAACTGAACAGTTAAATAATATTGATTCGTCTGTTCAACATAAGGAGCGAGAGGATTTAATACAAACTGGAGTTTGGTATATATTAACAACAATAGTAAAATTGGAATTTTAAGTTTATGGAAAATAAAAACAAAAATGTATACATATGAAAATATTTATTATATTATATAGATTACATTAATTTGTATGAAACAATGTAAAAAGATTTTTTGAAAAATAAACATACATCTATGAATACGAAAAATACGTCTTTATTTAATTACATATAGTGCATATTGCGCCAACTGACTGCGTCACATCTGTGAGTATTATTATGTTCGTAATCGGTATTCATGGGATCGAGACATGACCAGCATACAAATTTCGCTTTTGGCGACTGGATCCGCAACAATCGACTGAATTTTTTTATCCATGCGAATTGATAATTTCCATTAGATCCCCAATATAATATGTTTGTGTGATGTTTATGATTTAACAAACTGTGATTTTTTCGGAAGGCGTACACGACTTTTATTTTGTAGTTGAATGTACTTTGATCTGTATAGTCGGTTTCTATCAGCTTGTATAAGTTGATTGATACAGCGTTTATTCTTTCAAACGTTTCAATATCAGCCAGCGATTGTATCGGTAAGTGAATAAAGCTGAAATCGTATACTTTCTGTAGAATATTGTACTGCCACATCGATGACGGTTTTGATGTAAATTTTGCTAAAACCGCATACATGAAACTATTTTTATTTTCTGGATCGTTAGGGTCTTTAACATAGACGACTGCTTTTCGGTTAAATATTTCTTTGGGTAATTCCAACATTGTTGTGCTATATTCTTTTTCATCATGTACCAAAGGTACTTGCATTAACGACGGAGTTTGCAAATCTTGTGACGTTACCGGTGATGCTAAAGGTGTTGATGTAGTCAATGGAATGAAATCTGAGAATGAATGTAGCGAAGGCACTTGTAATGATGTTTCTTCTGCTGGTGGTGGTGGCGGCGGCATATGTATATTTGGAAAATCGTCCAGAAACATTGCATTATCATTATCATTTACGAAAAAATTTTGAATGAAATCCGCGACATTATCGACATTCGATTCGGTATTGTTATTCATATTCAATAATTATTGTAATATTTTCACTAAAAAAGAGAAGGAAAATAAGAACGAAAAAAATAACGTTCAATAAGAGAGATAAAAGACAGAAAATAAAGAACGAACGAAAAATAGAAAAGACGTAGGAAATTACAGACTTTATCGTTCTTGAGAATATTTTAATAACGCGGGTAGAACACAGCTTCAACAAATTCCACACGTTTAACTTAACACTAATACTGTCTGCACGATCAGATCCGTTCGACATTCGAGCTCGAAGCATGCCTTTGAAAAGGGAGGGTTGCACCAGAAAAAACCACATTCCTTTGGTGAAAGTTGGTTGCAGGTGTGTCTGAACGAAGTTTGCAGGTGTTCTTTGGGTTATATGTGTGTGTGCTTGTGTGTGTGTGTAGGTGTGTACCTGTGAGCCTGTTTCTACAGAAAATATAAAGGGTAAGAACCTGTTCCAGCAGACTCTATAACATTGTCGCACGATCTAATACAACGGTATGGCAACATGCATGTAAGGTTATGAGCGACGCACATTTACGCTACAACAGTGAGCATACATATTGGAGAAAAAATACAAAATTATGAACGGTCGGAAGAAATGGTCAGAAGCGAAAAAAATATAGTTAGAATAATTCTATAATATTTAAGCTCAAAAAAAATATTTAGAGAACATTTAGAGTCAGAGGTTGCATCTTACAAACAGATGAAAACTCTCACAGCTGTGGAAATACGCGATGTACGTGAAAAAGTATAACAGTTGAATTCGCTTATTACACACAAAAAAATAAAAAAAAAACGGTGTATTACAGACAAAAATCTAATTTTTTAATCTAAACAGATATGAACAAATTATGTGGAAATATATTCGAAAATTAAATAATTATATATACATTATACTCGACTGGTTCAGATTTTTGAAAATTTCGTCATTACCAGTACTTTAAGTTAAGAGGGGGAGAGAAGGATAGATCGCTAAATAAATTAAATAAACAGAAATCGGAAAGGATCGGAAAAAGATGAAAAAATAATTAGCAAAAATATATACAATATGAGAATGAATAGATATTGAGGGAAAAAATATATACAAAATATATACAAAACAGTATTTACATGTGTATAAAAATATATTTAAAAAATTTTAAAGAAAACATAAAAACGAACGGTCTGAAAAAAATATATATATGTACAAATACACACAAAAATATACAGAAAAAATATACAAAATTGTTAAAAACGATCGAATTAATGAATTTTTAATCTGCGCGAATTGTACGTTGGCAGTCGATACAATCTTTTACTTTCATACAATTTCGAGTACTATGCAGAAATATATCGTCATCGAAATAATATTCTTCATCATTCTCATGTTCAAAACATGGTAGAAGTGATTTTATCGTATCATCCTGTTTTAGTCTATCTGGTAAAAATGTATAAATGTCTCCAACACAACTTGGAAATAACGTAATTATCATTTCTTTGGTGGTTGTAATGAACAACTGACTTAAATCATTTATATTGAGATTATTCATAAGCTTCAGCGGACGGATGACATGATCGTACCATGCCTTCATCACCATAACGTTTTTCACCGCACAATGAAAACTATCATTCTCATTATGGTGTTTACAAGTTATCAAATTGCTTATACCAAAATACTCTTCATGTAGATTCTCAATACTAGATAATCGAAAGACTTGATCCATATTAACGATTTCGTAGTCTAAATCACGCAACAATTCAGACTTTTCGTTAAGTTCCATTAGTGTAAGTTTAGCGTATACTGTTAAAACATATACACGAGCCCTCGGTTTTTGGGACAATATCGTGAATATATCGCGCGCGATGAATATTTCTTCACGACAGGGAAATAATGAAGGGTTCTTCAAGTAATAACTCACTGAAGAACATTGTAAATGTGGCATTTTTGATGCATGCCATGCTCTGTTTGGCTTATACAATGTATGCAAACACTTCCCTCCAGACATATCAATCATTGCTAGTTCAGTTACTCGAAAACCATAATCACAATCTATATGGACGCTGATATCTACAAAATATTCCGCTATATCCACTTGTTCTGATAATAATACATGACCAACGATTTTACGTACAAGGGGTGTTGATTCTTCTGATGTATAACCTTCATCATATTGCGGTGTTGGAGGTGAAGAAGACGTATGCGAGTCGCTATCACTCGAAAAGGAATTCTGAATAAATTCGTCTGCTTTAATATCAATCGATTCGGTATTGTTATTCATGTTTGATTACTGTTTTTTTTAACTTTCTACTAAAAAATAGAAAATTATTACTTTTACCGTTACAGTAAATTTTTAATAACGCGTGAAGAACACAGCTTCAACAAATTCCACACGTTTAACTTAACACTAATACTGTCTGCACGATCAGATCCGTTCGACATTCGAGCTCGAAGCAAGCCTTTGAAAAGGGAGGGTTGTACCAGAAAAACCACATTCCTTTGGTTATAGAGGTGTTTGAAAGACGATGTCAAGGGGAGATGAAGATATGTGTGATTGAGTGTAGGTGTGTACATGTAAACCGTTTTCTACAAAAGATATGAAGAGGAAGATCCTGTTTCAGCAGACTCAATAACATTGTCGCACGATCTATTAGGATCGGTATGGCAACATGCAAGGCAACATGCATGCAAGGTTATGAACGGAGCATTTTTCGCTACGACTACGTGACAGCCATATGGGAGAAAAAATATAATACGAAAGATTTCAAAAAAAAAAAGAATGTTACAGTTAGAAAAAAACAACAAAAAAAAAATGAAATATTCTTAAACTAATAGAATCGAAAAAATTATTATGAATGATATGAGATCTAACGGTAGCAGATGAGTGTGTGCGAATGGATGGTGCGCTTTTGTGGTGGTTGTGACGATCAAGGAGTATGTGGAAAAAAAATATAAAAAGTATGTACAATCAGTAAATTGATTGCAAAAAGGTAGAAAGGTTTAAAGGTTACATTTGCTTATTTATTAGTAGAAAAGGTGCATGGATGCCTTAAATTAACCTTCTGCAAAATGAATGAAATAACGTTACATCATTCAAGCTGGTTTTCATCGGGAGAGATTGTCCATTTTCACCATGCTTTCTAGAAAAGGTGTATACATGTCGTGAATTTGTATGTTGTAAAAGGTCGTAAATAACGATACATGACAGGCGCTTCAATAATGTTACAAACGACTGGTGAGGCGGGCGGAGACATCTTATACTGTGGAGCAGCGATTGAATTTCTTGAAAATGTCGAGATCAGTGTTCGATGACGTTGATGTCGATTTTTTTATGTGCATGTGTGTATTTGAACGAGTCTAAAAAAATATTCCTCTAGCAAATAACGGTAAATAGCGGGGGAGTATTGAGCGGTCAAAGGTTGATAGAAAGACGAGACGAATACATGAAGAGGTTGACTATACCTGGAAAAGGAGGATTAATGTTTGTAGCAACAATATCGTTAATGAAAATAATAGTTCCTTCGTTTAATAATTATACTGAGATGTGTATAATATTAAACTTAGTTACGATGTTGATAAAAATTATTTAGTGCTCTGAGATTTTCTCTATCAAAATGTTAAAAGATGTAAAGTATGTAAGACGGGCTGAATGTGTCAGAAAAATAATAGCAGTAAAAATAATTAAAGATCGATAATTAAAAATTAAATATAATAACTGTGTGTGGTATATGTGAGGGTCTGATGTGATATGCTCCCGCGGCTAATACAGAAAAAAAAAATGTTCACGATTAATAAGGAACCTATCTGTGAGTGTGACAATATGGCGTGTGTGTAAGTCTGTGAGGAGTTGAAAAATAAATAAAACATATTATAATTGCTAGCGAAACGTGAATGCATGGAAATGGATGTCGTGCAAATAAAATCAAAAAAAAAATGTACAAACGGAAAAAAATTTCAAAAGACTTTTTGGAAAAATAATCTAACAATAATATACAATAATTGATAGTAAAATGGGTGTTGGAGGCAACGTCTACACTTCTGCGAGAGTTGATTGATTGACTGGGTCTAGAACATATATTATGAAAGAATTGTAATTTGTGTAGAATGGATAGGGGTGGGAGAGGTAAATTATGAAACAGTGTTAAATAAAATTATACTCGATTTCATTTTTGAATACATATGTCTGGAAAAAAAATATGAACGTTCGGGAGAAACGATCGGAAGCGAAAAAAAAATATAGTTAGAATAATTCCATAATACTTGGAGTTGAATAAAAGTTATTATGAACGGTATGGGAACTAACGACAGCAGATGGGTGTGCATTCATAGCGGTGAAGACATTGTAGGATTTATTTTTAGAACCGGAGAAAAATAAAAATATTATGAACGGACGAAAGAAATGATCAGAAACGAAAAAAAAATATACTTCGGCTATTTCTATAATATTTATGCTCGAAAAATTATTAAGAACGATATGGAAACTAACTGCAGAAGATGTGTGCGCATTCATCGCGTTGAAGACATTGTAGGATTTATTTTTAGAACCGGAGGAAAATAAAAATATTATGAACGGTCAGAAGAAATGATCGGAAGTGAAGAAAATATATAATTGGAATAATTCCATAATACTTGGAGTTGAATAAAAGTTATTATGAACGGTATGGAAACTAACGACAGCAGATGGGTGTGCGGGAATGGACGGTGTGCATTCATAGCGGTCAAATAAAAAAATAATTACCTCTCAATATGAAATGACGGAGGCGTCGGGAGCGTCGATCGGAGGTTTGGTGGTCGTAGTAAAAGTAAATAGAATGTGATATATTCGATATTAAAACAACGGAATCGATCGGTAAAGAGGGTGGAAGGAGTAAAGGAGACTAAGGCTATTTTAGACTATAGAAATAATTGATTTGTTAATTTATAAATGTTTTGGATAACCGGTTAGGTTTAGACAACAGAGCAGTGATTGGGTTATTATGTGAAAAAAATAATAATTAAAAAAAAAGTAATCGCGATAGTATAAACAGACAACACGTGCGGGGGAACGGTGCGTGCGCTTTCGCGGCGGAGAGCGTTATGATAGATATATGCGGGGGGTCAGCGCGTGCGTTTTCGCAGAGAATAACGCTGTGTTAGATATATGTGAGGGATCGGGACGTGCGTCTTGGAATATGATAGTAAGATCGGGGAATCAGGAAAATAAAAAATTATGCTTCGGCTAATTTTATATTATGTATACTTAGACTTTGAAATATTAAAGAAATAATCGCAGTATCGGAAAGGGAGCGTGTGTGTGTGTGTGTGTGTGTGGGTGTGATATCGCGGCAGAGATCGGAATATGCGTGGGATCGGCGCGTGCGCTTTCGCGACTGCGACCGGAGCGTGCGCGAGAACGAAATATACGTGTGAGAGGTGTGAACTGGAGTTATAGGTTAGATTTACGCTTTAAATAATATATTGGGGTTAAATTTTGGAATTTTCATACTTAGGCCTTGAATTTTGAAAAAAATTGCGGTAACGGAGCAGGACGGGCGGGGCCAGCGGAGACTTGGGTTACTTTCGGACATTAATTAATACACTTATGTTAATTAATAATCGGATCGGTTTATCGGAAACGAGCGGGACGCGTACGGGGGAATTTCGGAGAAATTTGGGGAACTTGGGGGAACTTTCAGCACCTGGACACTAATTGGGGTTACTTGCGCCCCCGAATAACACTTTGGACAGTTTATTGACCTCGGGACACCGTTTGGACGTTCGGTTTATCGGAAACGAGCGGGAACCGTCCGGGGGAAACTCGGGGGAATCGGGGGAAACTTGGGTGAATTTTGACCACCTGGACATGAATTGGGGTGAATTTCGTGTTCGGATTACCGGTCTGGGGTGAATTTTCGCCTCCGGGACAGGAATTGGGGTTCGGATTAGCGGGAGTCGCCAGTCCCCGGGTTTACAGACTACTTATATGGAATATAATTGCTACAGTTCAGAGTTGGTTACCTATTTGAGTACTGGTTTAAAACAGTACTGCTGAAAATTACATAACCCGGACTGAAGCTTCGAGATTATTCATCCCATTCACCGATGAAGTTTCACGTTTCGTACGGTAGATTTGTTTGAAGAACCTCGACTTATTTAACGGAATCCTAGAGATGTTTGGCTTTCTGGTTTAATGAAAATAGCTTAGCGAAAGATGCTGAGAAATTTAAAAAATTTCAAATATCGACTGCACTAGAATTTCCTTTTCAATTGAAGTATTTTGAAAAAGAACTGAATTATCTTCGATTCTTTAAAAGCCACGCCGAAGCGTATTTCAAAATCCCCTCTTTTATGAAAATAACTCGCGCTGTATAATTCCCTTTCCGGAACATGTATTTTGTTGCATAACATTTTTCGCGTTTTATATATTTTTGTTTATTTCGCAAAAAAGTGAATAATATAATAAACATTCTGCCCTTCGGGCCACGCAACAATCTTTTTTCTTCTAGAATTATTTTAAAAAAATAATTTTTTTTCACCCGCTTTTATTTTTTATTCTTAAAAAATCCTAACACACGACGCGGCATTCAACCTTTGTTATCTTATATAAAGTGAAGAAACATAATCTTGGAACCAAAAATGCAATGTACCCCGAGTTAAGAATGATTAATACATATTCAGATACGATAGGATAAAAATAATTTGTAAAAGAAATAAAAATTTAAAGTAAAATTGGAGCGTGATAAGAGAGTGAGTGTGCGATGAGAGCCAATTTCTGGATCGAGATTGATGGAGCTTGTCGCATCGAAACCGGTATGGATGGGCACAATCGCAGACCAAAGCGCAGAAAATCAACATTGGTGATTCTCGGTAAAAGAGAAAATGAACGAAAAGTAACAAGGCTAAATAGATGAAAGATATGAAAAAGTTAGATTGTTTTTCAAAGTCTATCAAAATTGAACCGTTCCGTCGACGGTCACATCCTGCAATTCGAAAATATCTCAAATCGCTACAAGCAACATCCTTTTCTTGTCTGCGTTGTCGCAACGGTTACTTAAATTAGGACACGATCGCGAAGTTACGCGGGAAAAATATTCTTGGTCAGGTGTGCCCCTTGATTATCCCGTTCTCTATAAATATTAATGATTTTTGACAACTTTCTGACTAATTCCGCTAATCTCAAATAATTTTCAAAAACTCAAAATTCATTATCGTATATGTGCAAACAAACAAGCAAAAAAAACCTACTGCGCACGTACGAATGACTAATAAAATTAAAATTATACTCTCTTTAAAAAATCAACTTTTTTACCCTAGCAAACTGAATACTACATAAATTGAACGTCAAATAACAAATTATATTTTTTTTTTTTTTTTTTTAAAACAAATTATATAATATACATATGTATATGTTAATGTTTGTTATTTTTTATTAATAACATTGAGTTTTCTATTTCTACACAAATATTGTGGGTAGCCAGAAAACAATTAAAAATAAAAACTTTATTTATAATGCATTATATACGGCGGTGTTGCGCCGGTGTTGTCGCTACAGCAATTATCAAGCTAATTTTGATACACTCATGCAATGTTTCTAATCAGTTCTTTTTTTTTATATATATAAATTAAACATGCATGTTTAAAATTCCATAACTGTTTATGTGATCAGGAAAATGTGAATGAAACACAGTATGAAATTTTTCGAAATACAAATATATTTATAAAATCGGTTAAAACTCGCTGTTATTTTAAATAATTTTTATACAGTTCAAAATAAATCGTATTAACAACTTTTGATAAAAATAAAAAATAGAATATTGTTGAAATTAAAAATATTTCAGATCGCAAAACGTTTTTACAAAGAAAAATTTACAACGATTGCATAGATATCGATATTTGAATAGAAAATTGTTATTAATCGATTTGTCAAATTTTATTTATTATTTAATTCATCCGTTAAAGGAATCGTTCACTTTTTAAACGCAATAAATTAGCTTTATCGTAGAAAATTTTATTCATTTTATATAGCATTTAATTTATCGGGAAAGAAAGAGAAAGTTTTATCGCAATTTTTTACGAGATAGTTATTTCCTCCGCGTTTCTAAATATTTCAAGACTCTTAGAGTTTTATTTTTTTTTCGTTCGGAGAAGCATCGAAAAGTACCTACGGCCGTTCGACTTGTCGATTTTACTAACGAACGTAATCAGTAGGACAAGCAAAATTGCGGCAAACCTCGGCATCGTAACGAACAATCTGCAACGAAAAAACACGTTAAAATTTAATTAAGTGTACGCAGCTCTTTTGGTTTTTAAATTTTCAAAAAATTTTTCAAAAAGTCAACATAATCAACTTTACGAAGCGTTAAAATTTTAGAAAAATTTATAGTGCAATTAACTCGAATTACTTATCAAACTATGTATATTTGGCACGTTTTTCTTATTTTTAAATTATTATCTTATTTTTAAATTATTATCTTATTTTTAAATTATTATCTTATTTTTAAATTATTATCTTATTTTTAAATTATTATCTTATTTTTAAATTATTATCTTATTTTTAAATTATTATCTTATTTTTAAAATATCATCTTATTTTTAAATTATTATCTTATTTTTAAAATATTATCTTATTTTTAAATTATTATCTTATTTTTAAATTATTATCTTATTTTTATTTATTTCCTCGTAGGCTTAACATATTTAGCTCTGTGCAAAATGCGCTTATCTAGAAATGTCACTTTCATCGTTTAATCTCAATTTTATATGCTCCATATTTTCTCTCGAATTTCATCTAAATTATCAATATACGACAATTTACATGGTGTGTGTTCTTTTTCTATAAAGAATAATGCGGGGCGAAAAAATAAAAATAATGTCTAAACTTAGGGCCGGATTTCTGGACTAGTAGTTACATTGCATCGTCGGCACGGTCCTATATTTATATATGTGACGTTCGTCGAGAGAAGGAACCACCTGCGGTGCGTAAAGTGTTAAGGAAAATGCGGTTAAAGTTTGCATGAATTAATATTACCGTAATATACTATTGCAGCTCGCATGCCCGTATGTGTAACGTGCTGCTAAGGATAATTACAAAAAAAAAAAAAAAACGCCATTTCGTAGCTCCTAAACCTGACCAGCTTAAGCCGAAAAAACGGGAATGTAATTCTAGGTGAGTCTGCAGCAAACCTGTATACAAGAGAAAGAAGGTGATTGAAACTCCAATCAAAAGAAAAGAAGTAAAACGAATGAAAACTAAAAGAGGCCAATGCCCAAAAAATACCCGAAGCAAATGAAAAAATCATTAAAAAATGTCAATCTAACAACTAGAAAGAAACCGTTTTTTTTAAAGTTCTTAATATTTTTCTACTTTTTTTCCATTTTCTTCAGTCAATTTTGTACGTTTAAAGACATTAAATAAACGTTTGTAAAAAAAAAACAAAAAACAATTACATATTGCATCATATTCTACAAACTTTCAAGTAATTCGTGTTTAACTTAAAACGCATATTTTCGCATTACGGGTCCTCCCTTTTCAAGGAGAACGTCACATATTCGTATTTCAATTAACATTTCCGAAATATAACATTAACATCGATTCAGAATAAATTTAACTTGTAAGATTGTTTACGATTTTTCGCTAACTGCATTACGACGATGTTAAAATCTCAAAAAAACAACGTACAAGTAAACGCAAAAGATAAGTCGTAAATCTGCTGTTTATTTTGATGTTTGTGTTTTTCGTGTTTTTCTTATTAATCGGCTGGATTATTGAATGAATATTGTTTGTTTTTCTTTTTAGTTCTCCTATCGAGTAACAATTTGCTGCTGATAGTAAATTATTTGCCGGATTCAGTCAATATGACTGTCCAGTTTTAACCATTTCCTCCTCGAGGACCTGAAAAAGATTCTTCCACTTCGACGAGATGTAAACTGCCTGCCGGTAACGAACGTGTCTCTAATTTCATTCCTGGCACCAACATACCTATTTTTTCATTTTATAGGATCAAATATCAAACATTAAAATTCCATTTTTTGATTATTCATTAGGCGCGCTGGTTTCTTCGAAAACGATAACGGACACTGCTGGGGATATCATTATTTTGAAGGTATACTCATTTAAATGTGATCTAGCATGGGTTTTCCGAGACTAATATATTTCATAATCTGGACCAGTTACTGCGACGTAATTGGTTGGGTAATGGTGTTTCGTTTGGGACCGGTTCGAATCTCACTGTCGCACGCTGGTTACAAAAATTTCATTTTCGCCGGATTAATGACCGTATTTGACGCGACCGAAAAAAAAGGAAAAAGCAAAATTATAATTTCAAGATTATTATTTGGTTTTTTTTTTTTTTTGGCCCGATCTCAAGATAATTCATTTTGTTTACTAATACAAAATTAAATTTCAGCGGAGTGTTAAGAAAAAAACAAAAACTTTTTACGTATACAACGTCTCGAGTTTTTTTTGTTTTTTCGTTAACCCTTTAGTGCCACATAGCCGGGGCTTTAAGCGATTTATCAGGTAGATTAAAAAACGGTAATGCTACTGTAATACTTAAAAAACATTTTAAATAACCATAGGGTACAGAGCTACACAGTTATGTGTATTTTATTAGTCGAAACAAATAAAGTATTCACAATTACGTAAAATACATAGCATTATTTATATTAAAGTTTTTCGTTAAAACATAAATAATAAAATTAAATTCACAAATATACATATATATATATGGAATGGTCCGACCGGTTTCGTCTGTTTTAGACATAATCATGAGATCGATACTTGTACAACTAGCAGTCCGAAGGGAATAAATTTATAGAGAAAAAATATGAGGAATGTCATAGAGGAAAGGGAAGCTTTCATGTTTGGCTGTTTTACCTGTTTAAGATATATCCTTATATCTGTATGAAACTGAATGCGATGTAATCAGCATCAAAATAGAAGTAGTTATCCATAATTGCAATTTCTGGGTAGCGCCCACAAAAAAATATCCTCATCAAACAATATAGCCGCAACCGCAAAGCAGTGAGTGCCCGATGAAAAGAAACAAGAAATCGCTATTTCGCACTACGGCTAAAGCAGTGCTCGCAATTCCCGCCCAGGAAAGCAAAGTGATTGTTTATCCATCGTTCGAACGGCAGCTATGGATGACAAGCTTACGAAATATTAAGGAGAAGAAAGAAAGCAACTCTACATCGAAGGAGACCAGCATGATCATATTAAAAATTAACGTTTCTTCGGAAAGCTGTTTACCATCATCAGAAACAAGCGTAAGCTTTCCGATAAGTTTAAAATTAAATTTTTTAAACATGGCGTGTACCGCAAACTGTTTTCCGAATTGATTATCGTTTTTCAAATAACTTGATCATATGTGGGGCGGGAAATTAAAGAACAGCGAAAGCGGGAAGAACATAGTAGAATACAGCCTAAACGCGAGTGCATAATGGAGGCAACAAGGGAAAGAAGAGTGAGGGAAACCAAAAGAAACACGAATAAAGTTAAACCGATAAAGGATGAATAATTATTAAAAAAAAAAAAAAGAAAAAGGATGCGTAAATATCCGATCGAAATTTGAGTGAAAAAATTTACCCAGCGGAAAGAGAGATTAAAAGATGGGATTTTTCGTAAGAAAGAAAGCAGGAAAAATCGGCGAGCCGAGTGCCAGAAAATCAACCTTTGCCGAAGATATCTCTGCTAGGGACCCAGAGCATATTATTGCGGATAAAGAAAAGAGTATATGCGAATGAACACGTATACAAAGGACAATAAAGTATCAAAAGGGTGACCAGAAAAGGAAAAATAAACTGAAGGGCGCTGCTCATAATAATCGAAACGCTGCAAGATAATTAGCGAAAAGGAAAATAAAACGGAAGCTAAGATAGAGTCATCAATTCATTCATGAATGCTGAGCGAAAAAGAAAAGAAAAGATCCCGACAAATTAGAATATTAAACCGTATTTGGAAAAAATAAATCAGTCATATTTATGCCGAGGCTTAATGTTACAAGCGAATTTAAATATCTGAGAAATTCAATTTTTTCTGGAATTTTTATTTATTTTTTATTTAAATAAGTTGTAAGTCTCACAAGGCAAATATGCTCGTTGTGTGATTGTCCAACACTCTTATTAATGTTTATTCAAAAAAAAAAAACAACAATAAAAGTACGAAATATTCTTGCTCATTCATAAATCATAATATTTGTTAACCTAAAGTTAAATCTAAGTAGAAGTATACACACACACACATATATATATATATATATATATATATATATATAAATATAATATGCATGCAGATATGTACATGCATCGTAAATGCGCATCTGTACACCGATACACTATTTTTTTTCTTGTTTGGGTTTTTCCCTAGTCTTTTCAGCCACGGACAATTATCAACACGTGTAAATAGCAGCAATTAGGAGTCACAAGGAATGGAATCTGAAAAAGAACCCTATACACCAAGGATGGAGAAACAATGACAATCAACATCGGAAAAGTTCCAAACATATGCGTCCTGAAAAGAGAAGCAATGACATTGCCGAGGGTAAGAGCAAACGGAGTTAGCTGTCTCATACCACAAATAATTAAGAAAGAAGAAACACGGGATGTTTAAAAAGCAGTTAGAGCCATCAAGCACCAAAGCTATGTAGACCACAACGCTTAGCGTGCTGTGAAGAGAGTTATCCGAAAGTTCAATGACTTTCTCCACCACTATAAAGCAAAGTTTATAGTTCTTAATTATGAAAAATTAATAATAATCGATACATGCAGGCAGCTGAATATTTTCAGTTCGAATGACGTGATCTTCTTTTAAGTTAATATCTGGTAAAAAAACGAGAAGGAAAAAAGAAAAATTTATAAAGAAAGAAGCATTACAAAGCAGAGAGATTCGGGGCGTTACTTATTTTTTAATCTTTGCACCATTCTTCCAGCCACTTCCCTACTTCCTTTTTCTACACACTAATTTTTTTTTCGTTTAATATATGGTTGGGGATTGTACCTATTAATTTAATTAAAACTGAATTATCTTTGTAATCAATTCGTAGATTTGCCTCTCTAGGATAAATGTAACATATATTACTAAAGATTTTCTTGTTATTCGAGTTTTTCCTTAGATAGCGATTTCATATTGTTACTATTAAATTTAAATAATCTATAATGGTAATAGAACATCTTGGAGGATATTTCGTTGTTTTCCTTTCACACGTAATTTAGAGTCATGTTGAAACGTTTAAAACTTTCGCAGTGATTAATCATGGTGAAATAAATTTACCGACAACCGCGTTTAGAAAATGAAATGTATTGCAATGGGGGAGAATAATTTTCCAACACTTTTTCGATATTTTCCTTACTTCATTAATATCGCTTTTCTTAGCCTCACTCGATATTTAAATTTCATGTAAAATTTTAGACGTTATTGCAAAGATAACATGGAAAACTAAGGTTAAAAAATACCCTTGAAATATTGCAGATTCATTGAAATAGGTTTTATTTTATCATTTTATTTGTAAACAAAGAGTATTCCTTTTAGCTTAAAAACTATTTATAATACTACTACCTGTGCTATCTCATTTTATCATTCGACTTTTATTAGAACTTTTAGCTGAGAACAAATATAAAATAAAACTCGTTCCATCCCCCCTAATCGTACACAGTTGATTCGGGCTAAAAGCAACAATCATTGATTGCAAGGATACAAAGTCTCGGCGACCATTAGCAAAGAAAAGCTGATGCTTCCCGAGGCGCAGTTGACTAATAAAAACGCCTTTCGATTGCGCTTTACAAAGCAACTTTACGATCTTTAGGAAGAAGCCTTTTTTCCAGAAAAGAATTATAGAGTACCTTAAATCGATTCACTAAACTCGCGGTATTAAAATCATCGTAACATTTCTCAGACGGTTATTTGTTTCTGGGAAAGATATTTCTTCTTTCTTTGTTCTCTGTGAAGTCACAATCGAGCCGATCTATTCTTATCAGCGCCGATGAAACAGTATCACCTCTGGAAACGTATGTGTTTCCTTATCGAAAGGGAGCGGTCCACATTTTATTTACTTATCGGGTTGTTGCGCTGAAAATTAAAAATTATCTTCAAGCGGTAAACTTTTTTTTTTTTTTTTTTTTATTATTATTCAATTAATGAGCCACATAGCTACAATTTTTAATCATTTACGTTAATATAAAGATAATTATAGCAAATGAAAGAGTGACCAATATGATTTGTGAGGCTTGGAAGGAAAACGACTCTAGATCAATCTGGTGGAGAGAGAACAATAAAATGTCTCATAAGACGTTCTATTACTATTACAGATTACTTGAATTTAATAGTAACAATATAAAATTACTATCTAAGGAAAATAACAAGAAAACCTTTAGTAATATACATTTTACATTTATCCTAAAGGGGCAAATCTACGAATTGTGATAATATAGATGATTCAGTTTTAATTAAAAGTTCGTTAATAAGTGTTACAACGAAAACCATTATAGACGACGAATGAAATTAAAATTATACATATATACTGATACCTTATGCTCTCCGAAATAAGTCAGTTATATTGTCCGATGATATACACGAAAACGAGAATAGAATTTTATTGAATAACTCTTTACTCGGAGCTGATAAAATTATTATAAGTATTCGGACTGGTCGGTTTTGTTATATACTTTTGCGAATAAGTCTGTTTTTTCCTCATCTTTCGCTAGTGTGAATTAACAATACCCAATGATAATGATAATAATAAGTAAACGGGTAGTGATAAAAGAAATTAAAAAAATATAACGGCGGTGTTAATGATGATGGTAATATTTAGCCTTCGAAAACAGGTTATACGCCGCGATTTTCCTTGTGTGATTATTTAACGCTACACAGATCAAAATGTCGATTTTAGATCTAGTCGTTTGGGTTTCCTCCTGCTTACTAACAGTCTCAAAATCCGTCTAAATTCGTTTAATTAATCGCGGTTTTTGGAATGGGAAAACCGAAATTTATGTACTCTGAAAATTCCTATTAAAATCATCATCTCGGACTCGTTAAATAATAATGTTCTATGCTCGGGGCCTTGGAGACTGTTTATAATATTTGTTTTTTTTAAAAATCGGTTGTATTTTATAGGAAATATTAGCGATGCAGACAGATGATTAAACTGTGCATACACTTAGGGCTCCCAGGTATTTCAGTTTAATCAATAAAATGGCCTTAACTTTACTCTGATATATCACGGATGTGTATTTTACGCGAGACATATTTTGTGCTAAACGTTACGCTGGTTTTATTTTTTTTTTATCCCTGCTCAATCTTACCTGTTACAAATTGTTTTAGATGTGTAACATGTAGGTTATTTTATTTGTTAATGTAAAAAGTTGCTTCAATTTACTTTTAAAAATTTAAAAAAAAACGTAAATCAGTTGTTGGTGTTTTCTTTTGGCATTTTTTAACGATTTTTTATTTGCTTCGGGGATTTTTCGAGCATTGTTTTTTTTTTTTCTTTTCCGGAACTTTGGTTTTTTTTTTCGTCGGAGCTTCGGTTATTTTCCGTTTTTTTTGATTGGAGTTTCAGTTTTCTTCTCTCTCTTTCGTGTCAACTTTGCTGCAGACTCCTCTACAGCTACGGTCGTCATCCGACTGTTCTTAGGTTGGTCAGGTTTAGGAGCTACGGAATTTCGTTTTTTTTTATTTGGATCGGTCCATGAAGAAGCAATATTATTATCATACAAGTTTATCGCTTCCATTCTAATGATAAACCACTAGGTGTAATCAGGGAATTTGCTGGTAGTATGTTTCGCTGTACGTGTAGGTGAAATTTTTTTACTTCAGCAGGCGATTTCACTTTTTTAAAATTGGAAATGGTGATAATTTGTAATATCTATTATGAAAACAATGCCGAATTAATTAATTAACAATGTGATGAAATTAAAATTTTTGTGAGATGAAAAAACGGAATCACGACAATTATAGTAATTGTTGATAAAAATTCGGAAATTTTGTGTTCCACATTCGCCATTCGATTTTGCTTGCGTTCGCAGCAACATTGAATTTTTTTTACGGCTAAATCGATTAACAACAACTCCTTTCAAAATCTTCGTAGCAATCGACGTTAGAGCGACAAAATTCTAATTTAACTAGGTCAAAATTTGGCAACGATCGGGATTTAGTGTGGCTTATTAATAAAAAATTCAACGTAATCGATTTATTTTGGCCCGAATCTACACGCCATGCCAAATAGTGGATCGTACAATGATTCTTATTCTGTGCTACGTAGTTAAAAAATCATATGAAATTTTCAGTGGGATTCGTTTCGATAGAAAACTGAAGTTGACTGATAACAGTGATCGGTCCTTGGGCAATTTCAAATTTTTTGTCTAGCAAATAATCATTGTGAATCGTGAACATCGAAAATTTAGCATTTACGCGTAGCCTATAAGTACGACGAATCAGTCTGCTGAGGGGGCTTCCCGCATATGATATAAATTTTGTGCATAATCATAAGTAAGTACAAGAAGTCGCAGCTCCCAGTATTTTGATAATGGACCTTAATGTACAAGAATCATGGTGTCCCAAGGATTCGGTGATTAAGTGAGGGGTGGATGGGGCGTTTGACTGGCTGTAGAAGAGGCAGACATTTTGAGGTGCTTGGCCGTCCAAGACAGAAAAGTCTCTGCGGGAATCTCCGTCTGTGGATCACCAAGGCTCGGTGGTTGATTATTAAAATAACGCCCATCATTCCGAACATTGAAATTTATTTTTTCAACTACTTCAAGCTGACGTGCTCTGTAATTAACGCGGGGCAATGGTTATGGCATCGGCGGGAATTTTCCGAGTGTTAGTTTAAAGAGTTTCAAAGGGATTTTCGCGGTCTTAATGGTTATAAAACACGGAGAAGAAGACATTGCGGATTCGTGCAGGATGCTTACTTAGTTTTAATAAAGATTTCAACAACTTTCCGAGCTTAAGTGTGTGAAAAATTTTATCGGTAATCTAATTCGATTAGAGAATATTTGTTGAAGAAAATTTTTCTTTTTCGACAGTTGTTTTTATTTTGTACATTTTTAGCAAACGGAATTTCGATGCTTATGCGGAAACTTCTTTTCGCGTAGGGTTTTGAAAATATCCGTGGGAAAAATAAAAAATTCTATTGTATTCTTGTGGTTATCAATTGTTTACGAAATGCGGGTTTTCAATGTGCGCTTCGTAATAAAGAAGTAATATTTAGCTTCAGTCGCTGTACGCAATTAATATCGGTGGCAGAACTAAAGCCATATTTTGAACAGCTTTCATGTTGAATTCTTCTATGAGCTATAATTCTATTTACCAAAAAGATTGAGAATAAACAAGAACTTTTAATATGTGCGGACTTTAATATAAATTTATTAAAACGTAATACTAAATCGGAAAATTTTTTAAATATTATGGCGGGGTGTGGGTGTATAAGATTGATTGATGGTGTAACGCGAGAAGAATTTAGAAATGGTAAATTAACTCAATCGTGTATAGATAATATCTTTCTCAATGGAAGAAATTTATGCAGAAATTATTAACTCAAAAATATCCGATCATTATTTTTTTTTATTTTTTAAATGGGCTCGGTGTTAACACTGACCCAACTACATGGATTTAGATCACCTACTCAGATTCTGAGGCGATCGGAGATAGAAAGTATAAAGGAAAGAAGGAGAACGGCTGGAGATGAGAAGGAAAGGATAAAGGAAGCATTAAAAGAAGTAGAAAGATCCAACGCCAAAAGTTCGGCGTATAGATGGGAGCACTCAGGAAAAAGAGCAGGGCATTCAAAAAGGATATGGTTGGGGTCGCATATAAAGGAAAGATCAGTTGAGTGGAGAGGGCAAAAGGGAGAAGGTGAAAGAGAAAAAGAAAAACGAGAAAAGGGAAGGAGGGAATGACCAAGTCTCAATCTGATTAAAGAAACGGTAGCCGAGCGCCGAGAAAAGGGAATAAATTGGTACGAAGGCTGTGCATTTTGAGTAGGCTGTAGCAGGAGGTAGGAGGAGTGATTGGTTAAGAAGGAAGGGTAGATGTCAACCCATAGCCTGGTATGGAGACTTGCGGAGAGGAAAAGGATGTTTGAGGCAGGAAAATGCGGAAGGAATGGACCATTGAGAGACGCCGAGAATGCCCTCAATGCCAGAGTGGCCAGGAACCCATAAAAAGTCAATAAGGATAGAACGCGCTAAGCGCAAGTTGGAGATGAGGCACGAACAGAAAGAATGATATCATCAGTCAAGTGGGAAGAAGGGGAAGAGATAGCTTGCAGCACGGATTTGGAATCAGTAATAATGAGAAATTTACAGATCCCTCTTGAAGAGGAAATAAAGGAGACAGCACGGAGAGTGGAGACTGCTTCAGCAGAAAAAGTGGAACAAAAGGAAGGAAGTTTGAAGGATTCCGAATGATTAAGCGAGGGGGCCGTAAAAGCACCGCCCACCCCGCAATCATTTTTGGAACCATCAGTGAAAATTTTTGCATAACGGGGAAATGAAGAATTTAATATGTGGACATAATATTCACTGACCACTGTGCTCTGAGGAGTGGAGTTAGCACGAAGAGGAAGAGAGGAGAATGAGATGGGAAGACATGTACTATTGAAATCAAAAGAAAAGTAAGGAAGCTTATTGCGGGAAAAGACATAAGGAGAAAACTTAGAGACCCGAGCAGCCATGTGGGCAAGAACCGGGATTTTGTGAGGAACGAAGCGCCAGTGGTCATTGATATACAGATAGGAAGAAATAAGTTTAGATGAAGAGATCGGGAGGCGTTTAATTAGAAAACGGTAACCAAGCAGAGATCTGCGGATAAACAGGGGTTTAATATTAGATTCGGATAAAATAGCAGGAATGGGAAAAAACTTTAGGGCCTCAATGCAGAGCCGAAGACATGAGTTTTAGATTTTATCAAGTTTGCGCAGGAGAGAGTTTGAGACATTGCCGTATAAGAAAGAACAGTAGTCTGGTTTGGAACGAATGATGGATTTGTAGAGAATTAGGAGAATATATGGATCACCGCCCCACTTGAGAAGACATAAGGCTTTCAGGAGATTCAGTCTTTTAAGACAAGATATATAAAGGTACTCGATATGTTCTTGGAAAGCGAGTCGACTATTTAGGAAAAGACCAAGATAGCATATGGAATTAACAATAGAAATAGGATAGTTGGAGGAGATGATGTTTACCAGAGCACACTTATATGAGCGGAGGTAGATAATAATAGAAGAAGACTTGGGAGGAGAAAAAGAAAGAAAAGCACTGGAGAGAGAACTACTGAGGACTGATAGAGAACAATTAATCTCCTCGTTAGCTGTAGCTAGCACGTCTGAAGTGGAGTCGATAAGAATATCATCCGCAAAAATGATTGAAGAAGAAGGAATGCGAAGAGTAGCGATATCAAGGAGATAAATATTAAAAAGAGAAAGACTAAGACAGGAACCCTGAGGCAAGCCGCGAATAACAACGTCTGATTGTTGAAAAGGAGGGAACAGAAAGAAAAAGAGATCTATTTTGGAACAGATTAAGAATAATGGTAACGAGAATAGGAGGAATATTGAGGGAAATGAGCTTAAAAGCCAGTGAAGGAAGATGAACATTATCAAACGCAGATGCGACGTCGACGAATGTGGCAATAGTAAACTTTCTATCTAGGAATGATTTGTAGATGTCCGATAGAAAGGTACTAATGCAATCGATTGGACCAAGACCAGGGCGAAAGTCAAACATATTGGGAGGGAGGAGATTGTTCTGCTCCAGCCACCAGACTAAACGATTGTTGATTAAGCCTTCGAAAAGTTTTCGAAGACAAGAGGTGAAGGAGATAGGTCGGAAAGAAGACTGGTTTCCTTTAGGAATAGGAATGATTATAAAATCATTCCAGGATTTAGGAGTGTTACCAGAGATTAGAAAGGAGTTATAGATGGCTAAGAGAGAATGCAACGAGGAAGAGGAGAGATTTTTAAGGATTAGATATGAGAGGCCATCTAATCCGGGGGTGGAGTTAGTGGATTTGTTAAGAACGGATAGGAGCTCATTGGAAAGAAAATAGTCTTCAGAGGTAGAGTAGTAAGAGGGAGAACTAATTTCTTCAAGAGAAGGAACATAAGCGGGCGAGATAGAGTCCGAAAAGGAGTGAAGATGTGGCAAAGCAGGAGTAGAATGAAGGGGGCGCTCGGAGGAGCGAAATCTAAAGGCCCTAGCTAACTTCCAAATCTGAGAGAAGGGCGTATCTCTAGAAAATGAGGAACAGAAAATTCTCCAAGAATTCCTCTCGGCAGCCTTTAGGATGCTACCGGCTCTAGTATTAGCTTCTTTGTGAGAATCATTATATTATTGGTTGCATATTTCCCATTAATAGGTGCTCTTATCAAAACATGAAAGGACAAACAAAAAATAGGTTAAACGAAATGCGGCTGAATCACAAAACTTGAAAGTTATGACTGGCATAATCTTGAAAAGATTGACTCCATCGAAAATATCTGCTCGCAAATGCAATCTAAATTTAATAATTTATATAAGGAATGTGGAAAGCAGGTGACGTACACAAAGGAAAATAATTTTTCATTTAAAAATGACTGAATGAATATGAAAATTTAAAACCTGATGAAAATTAGGGAGCAGTAAAAATAATACAACAAACACGAGGTATAAAAAGTTGCATAAAACATACAGAAATATGACTAAAATTGAAATTAGGAAAGCAAAATTAGAATATTACAATACACAAATGCAGCATGCTAATAACAATACCAAAAAAGTATGGCAGATAATCAACAGTATAGTATACAATAAAAACAAATCTTCAATTGATGTTGTTTTGAAACATTTTGAAAGTGCAAGACATGCGGCGAATAAATTTATCGATCACTTAACCAAAACAGCATCATGCTCAACAAGCGTGTAATACGCAATTATTGAAATAACTTAGAGCTGACATTCACGTCATTTTATATTCCAATAGTTACAAATAAATAAGTAGAACAAATAATTAATAGATTACCGATTCACAAAGCCCCAAGATGGGATGGTATTAGAGCTTCGGATATTAAAAATAATGTAGCTATATTTACCCCCCTACTTACAAAGATAATTAACGGTTCAATTAAAGAAGGTAGCATCCTGAGGGACTAAAAACTGGTGTTATTAGACCTATATATAAAAACGACTTAGTGCTTGCGGCAATTATAGACCAATTACTATAATGTCGGTTTTAGCAAAAAATTTTGGAACAATACGTTGCGCTTCATTTAAGAAATTATTTGGAAAGAAATAAATTGTTGCATAATAATCAATTTGGTTTTTAGAGGAGGAAAATCAACTGTCTCTTTGTTGAGAGTATTAACAAATAGGATAAATAAGGGGTTGGCAAACGGTAAACAATTTATTATAATTTTTATAGACATTAGTAAAGCATTCGATGCGGTTAACCATCAAATATTATTGCGAGATATGAAAGGAATGGGAATCATAGGTAGGCAAAATAAATAGTTTGAAAGTTATTTATATAAAAGGAAAAGCGTAGCAAAAATCGATGAAGAAGAAATTGCATTAACAGTGGTGGGACAAGGAACTATTTTGGCTCCGTTGTTATTTTTGATCTATACCAACTTCCTTCATAAATTCGTTCAAAACTCGACAGTCTTTGCTTATGCGGATGATGATATAGCACTCGTTATCGAGCACCGCGACATCCACGAGGCCGAAAAACTCTTGCAAGAGAATGTGAATAATATGTGTAGGTGGGCGCATGATAAACATCTAACTATTAAATGTAGGTGAATACATCCTGTTTGTTAAAATGGCATAATAAAATAAACTTTAATAACAAACAATATAGAACAATAAATTAGATAAATACCTATTTAGAAACGTTTTCGGGCATAACCCATCATCAGCTAACACTAACTTAAAGGAAACTTAAAACATACTGAAGTGAATATAGGGAATACATGTGTATATATAGTAGATGTAAAGAGGAATAAACATGGCAGGTATAAAAATCTATAGGTTGAAAATGCTAATAATTAATATAAAATATAAAATAAAACAAGAAGACAAAAAGTTAAATTTTTATATTAAACAGTGGATTATTATTATTAGGTGTTTGGTCATTTAAAATAATACAAGTATGTTATAAATTTATCGAATAAAATCAGGCAAATGATACTGGCACTTTATAAATTGGCTCTTTCAATACCATATGATAGTTTGCGTGTATACTATAACACTACAGTATTGTCTAGAATCATGTATAGGATATCAATTTGGGGTGAAGCAAAACGGACGATAATCAAAAAGATTAGTAGTCAGCAAAAGAAATGCTTAAAGATGTTAACAGCAATATTAGCTGGTGGAGAGAGAAAAATGAAATGTCTCCAAGGATGTACTACTTTTATCACCGATTACTTGAATATAAGACTTCACAAATATATATCAATAGCTACAATGACAAGAAGTAGGACAACGAGAAGTAATAGGGAGGGGTATATTTTATTCGACCGAAAGCCATAAACAGAGTAAGATTGATAATACTGATGAAATAGTTTTAATTAAGCTTCTAGAACGAATCTCATAAGATATAATGCTAAAAGAAATAGGAACGTGGAAATTATTAATTAAGCAATGGTTGGTTGATAACATTGAGTGACATTAGATTAGATAAATTGGGAACTGGCTGTGGAATCGACCATTTCTATATATTTGTCGAACATGTGTTTATGAAATTATATAAATAAGTAGTTCTTTGTTTTTATCTTTTTTAGTCTTGTTTTATTATTATTATTTTATTTTTAGTTTTTATAGTTTTCTCACTATTTATAAGTATGAAAATTAATAGTATAAGTAAAGGACTATTGTAACACATTTTTTCTTGAATAAACGATGATAAGCGTGTTGAGCACCCGCAGATATGCCTTGCGGGACTCAGCTTGTTATATATAAAAAAAAAAAAAAATTATTATCGATAAAAAGATTAATGGATGTTATTGTTTGCTTAAGAAATAACGAACCTGGTTTAAAAAGAAAAAACCTAGCTCAAAAAATTCAGAGTACGAAGATTCCTCTGATGTGACTGAACCGTCTATTATTTATTTTGAGTAATGCGATTTTAGCTTACTTCCTTATTCAGGGGGCGTGAAAATATTTGAATCTTTTGTAATTGCATTAGTAAAAATTTCAGCAGAAGTAATCGCGGCTGGTTTACTTTTTATATTCGAGATATAATTTTTTTAAATTACGGGACAAAGTCGGGGTTTTCGAAGGATCAGATAAGGGAAAATATAGCGCGGCTAATTTTGAAAAGGAAATTGTTGCTAGGGTAATAGGTTTTGAAAAAGGACGAATGATATTATTAGCAGAAGGTATTGAAGTAGAGTGTGAGGGTTACAGAGACGTGTAACATGTTAAACGACTTCTTTTTTGGTTTTTGTTTTTGTTTGTTGTACCTCGATATAAAGATATGTGAAGTATTTGTCCATTGTTCTTCTTGAGATTTTTTTGAATACACGAAGAAATTAATAGATGTTACATGTGTGTATAGAAGAAGCTTCCTTAGCTGCAGTACCGGGCTAGAGTTTATTTTTTTTTATTAATATGAATCCACGCAAGTGTTAGTGACGGATGATAATCCCTTAGCTGAAGAATGTTGACGTATATCGTGGCTTCCATTGAGCGGGTGTAAAGAAGATGTAATGACGAACTGGAATTGTTAATTTGCGAATAGTTTGGCGTGAACTAAAAACAAAAAGAATAACTTCATCTGATGACGTATACTCAGGTTGCCGGCTAAAATTTCAAAAAAACTTCTTCCAATCAACCTGTTTATAATCGCTGTAATGTATTATTCTCTGGTATTGTAAATATCCGAAAATTATCTAGCCAGTTGAAGAAAAAAAATGTATTGATACAGAATATTCATTACTAATGCCGGATCCTCAAAAGGTAACAGAATCAGTTTTTTTTTTTTTTTTTTTTTTTTTTTTTGTGTGTAATCTACTCGTTGGCCATGTATAACTGCCAGGGTCATTACGGCACAACGAGTATCGGATTTATTACAATTTGTTTATTAAATTATTTCGGTTAAGGAAGATTAGCATTGTCTGAACCTGTTCTGGACGGTTATCTAAAAGAAGGTGTAGTGGTTCGTCCTTGATTATTGTTAAGTTTTGACATTGTTTCAGGATGTGTTCCACCGAAGGTAGCACTGCTGCATTACAGAATGGGCAGGAAATCGGTGGAGGGGCTCCCTGGAGGACATGGTTGTGAGATATCGATGTGTGTCCCAGTCTCAATCTATTAAGGGCAGAGAATTCTTTTTTGGACATTTGGATCGGTGGCCACCAAGGATCAACATTTGGTTTAATATTCCTTAGGAAAGTTGCATGTTGGGACCAGGATGAGATCCAATGTTCTTTCATATTTTTGTGGAAGAAGGGAGTGATTTCTGGTGGTGGGACATTGGGTGGCATAGGGACAGACAACATTGACTTGGCGGCCCGGTCTACACATTCGTTTCCGGGTATTCCAACATGTGCCGGCACCCACAAGAAGCCTACTTGTATCCCCTCTTGGGTAAGGCGATGTGCTGTAGATCTTATTTTATAGACTAATGAACTGGTTATAGTAAGTGACTGAATAGTTTGAAGGGAGGCCAGTGAATCTGTGATAATTATGTATTGTTTGTTCTCAGATTTACAACACGCACATGTTTCCAATCCAAAGAGAATTCCGTATAGCTCGGCTTCTAATGCGGAGCTGTCATCATGTAGCCTCACTGCTTCGGCTTCACCTGAGATTAGGTAGGCACATGCTGTGGGAGTGGACAGTGTGCCAGCGACATTTGCTTTAGCTCCATCTGTATAAACGTGTGTATCATGTGTGTAAGTTTGTATTTTTTCGATACTTTTTTGACGAGCTGTATATTGGTCCTCGTTAGATGTACGGTGGATAAAGAGTGATAAGTCTACCATCAATGGGGGGTATTCCCATGGTGGTTCTTTTGGGAACAGGAGGAGATCTGGATTGTATTTGATGTTTTTCTCAGTCAAAAAATTTAGAATATTAGGTATTGGATCATTTTGAAAGGCTGGAGGAGGAATGACAGTGTTCCTCGAAGAGAAGTGATATTGTTGGTACCAGTATAGATGATCACGGGAGGTGTAGAAGTCAAATATATAGGATAATGGCGGAATTCCTGATAGCACACAGACACCCTGCGTGGGAGATGTTCGATGCGCCCCAAGGATGGACCTTAAAGCAGCGTGATGGATTGATTCAAGTGATTTTATGAGCTGCTTACTAGCCGAATAGAACACCTGGCAGCCGTAGGTTAATCTGCTTAGAATAAGTGATCTGTATACAGATAGAAGTAGTTTTGGATTATTGTTATATTTATGATGTGATAAACATTTTAGGATAGCTATGATTTTATTACATTTGCGTTTGAGTTCTTTAATATGAGGAGACCATGTCAGATGGGAGTTAAATGTTAGACCCAAGAATTTAGCTGAGGATGTGACTGGAAGAGGAAGTCCATTTAGGGTAAGGGAAAAATCATGGTTTGGGTTTACTCGACGACTTTTCTGGAATTTTACACAAGAAGTTTTATTTAAGGAGAAAGTAAGGCCGGTACTTTCGGTCCACGAATATAACCTATTGATTGTGGATTGTAGTATAGATTTGGCGTTGGAAGGAAAGTTTGATGCTAAGGATATATTGAGGTCGTCTATAAACAATCGGGATGTTACCGGCGACTGTATGCAGTCCGCCACATCATTAGAATCAGTTTAGTTCCTTCGCAGTGCCCTAAACTGGAAACCGTCGCTCACGGCCGTGATCTAAATGTTGTTGAAACAGATTTCCATTATTTTATTTTCTCGCATTCGAGTAACTTATTGAAACTGCTCTTTTATATTCTGTCTAGTATGTTTCATTCAAGGTGATTTATAAACTGCAGGTGTGCTGCTTCTTTTTCTTTCTTTTCGCGAAATCGTTATTATCGCATGATTTAAACGGTTTGAACAGAATTTAAGCGAACTGTTATCATCCGTATTTTACAATTTTTATTAATTGCCAATAGTAGCCGTTTCTTTCTTCTTCAGTTATAAAGGTTATTTTTGTACGTAGACACGTTTAACAGACAGTCAGACTAATACCGTCATTGAATAAGCATTTATTATTATTTCGTAAATATTTTTGAACTACCATTTTAAGGAATAAACGAATTCCGCTATTACCGCTTTTTTAATTTCCGGAGATATTAATTTACTTTTGAAGTTTTAAATTTGGACTAAAGTCAGTTGTACCTTCCACTTTTTTGGGCTTAATAAATTCCCTAATCTAGTATTTCAAGCTAATATTCCTAATGGAAAATATTTGGCAATCAGCGACAGTCTATATAACACCTTATACGCTGAAACTCGAGTATTTTAACTATAGACGCCTCCTATCTTTTATTTACGATAATAAAATCTAAACAGATACCTTAATGATACTATGAAGATTATCGTCTTAAAATTTTGCTGCGAGCCGGGGCACGGCGGCATCAGCATGAATGAGGAGATGGATCTTAAAGTGACCGCTTTAGATGATTTACACCATCTCGATTAATTTAATTTTCTTTTTTTTTTTTGTATTATTAAGGTTAAAAAAGAGAAGAAAAAAATTATATGAGTCCACGTCGGTCAGTAAGAGTCATATTCGCTTTTTACAGTGTGCCTATGTGTATCTATATTTCGATCCGTTCCGTGTGGTATCACTCTGCTTCTACGAGTGTTTCTATCGGGCACTTGTATGTATATATGTATATATTAGTGAAGTTAGTTATTTGCATATGTGCCTTAGTAGGTTTAAATTTTACGGTCGTCCAGGGTTTCAACATTAATTGTGCTGTCTTCAGGTCACTTTTCTAGTTTTGTTTCGAAAATGTATGTATTAACATTTAATTGTACGAAATACGAACAGGCTCTGGAATTACTTCTTTAATGATGAAGTTTCCTCACGTACATAGCGATTACAATTTATCATGTTGTACACAGGCATTATTACTGTAACCTTTTCATATCCAGTGACGGTATTATTATTTATTTTCTTTTTTTTTTCAATTGTTTCACTTGACTATTTTATTTTTAATTGATTTATCTTTCTTCGCGGTAAAAATCCGTTTTTATAATTTTCAGTACGTTATTTTCTATGTTAGTTCTGTTTGAGTTTTTAAAAATTGTTTATCGATTACAATCATCTAGTCTTTTTTTCCCTGCTAATATAATCATTTGACAATGGTCGGAATTAATCGATTCTGACCAAGAATTCAGTGATAAAGTGCATTATATTTTTACTCAATTCCCTGCATTTATGCGCTTCGCTTTTGCAGTTCAGTATCAACCGCAGTGTTGTTAATTTTGATTTCCTACTCCTTCTTTTCCAGTCCATTTATTGGTTCAAGTCATCTGCATCTGTTCGAAATATCTATTGTGTAATAAACTGTAAATATTATTTGAACAAATCTCATTTTTCCTCTGTTATTTCCTTCTGTATTATGCTGTTTTGTCATGTTTTTTTATTTTTACTAGATTATTTTTTTTATTGTGTTTATTTATTTATTCATCTAAATAACAAAATATTTTTCTCAGGATTCTTCATTTTATTCTATGGAATCTATCTGAAACGAATTAAAAAAAAAAAAAAATTCAATTCTCTTGAAAATTCATTTTTTTCTAATTTTCAATCTGATTTTGATCCCGTACGTATTTATAACGCCTTTCTGTAATCTGTCATGTCTGCCCTTGATGCTTTCTCCATGCTTCCTCCCCTATTTGCTATCACCGTCAATCAGCGTGAAACGAGGAATGCAACGTTGCATTTGATAATAGTCGAGCTACTTTTCCGCGCAAACCGTACAACCGAAAATTTTCTGGCATAAACCGGCGAATATAAGAGCTCGATATATACCAAAAGTCCCGAAAAAGTCCTCGTAGAAGAATTCCTGCTCTTCTTTCTCCAGAACAACCCCCTCTATCGAGCATGTTTTTGGAAAATGGCAAGAATTTTTAAATTCCCATTCTCTGAACGGCCTACCAGTTACAATATTTCTGTCAATTGCCTATTACTGTTTATCGATTTTGTTGCTCCCGTTTACGTTCTTAACTTTGATAAATTTTATCCTGCTCCTTTTCCACAAGACTCTCCTTTTCACTTCCTTACTTCCGCCTTCAAAACATTAATGAATTAAAGTCTGTTCTTTCAATATCTTCCAGCCCCACCCTAGCTCTGAGCGGTATACCTGATCTTGTTCTTAAAAAAGCCTGTCTAAATTGTCCATTAGTATTCTTCTGAAACATTTTAATGGCTTTCTTTTCAGCGGCATAACTCCTTCTTGCTGGAACTCTTTTACCATCATTCTTATTCCTAAAAACGTTTTTTCCTACGCCCGATTTCTTTAATATCTTGTATCAAAAAATTATTTGAAGTTATGTTGAATAGGTGCCTTGTTTGGTGGCTGGAACATAATCAACGTTTTACCCAGCAACATATTTGGCTTTCGGCCTGGGATTGGCCCTCGCCCTATTTCGGACGTGGTCATTTAGGCGCGATCTTTCGGGCGTGGATTCTGGTAATGGGTTAGCGTAGGAGGTTATAGATTGCCTTGAATCATCTTATTAGAATTCCGTTCGTAATATTTGTACGGAATGCTTAACACTTGGAATTCATATGAGATATTTAGTTTGTTAAATATAAAACGAATAAAGAGAAAATTTTCATGTTATTATTTTTCCGCCCGTTGTCATGTCAATATCAGTGCCTGCAAGGAAAGAGAAAGTTTATTACGTAATTTTACTAAAAAGCGTAAAAATGGCGCGAGAGACTCGTATCAAGAGGATCATATTGATGCGAATTTAATTTCGACGAAAAATTGACCGTACTATACGCAGCAGTTAGATGCACAAGGTGTGCTTTGAATGAGAACAGTCGAAATTGTTCAAAGGTTAACAACTGCCCCTGACAAAGGGCATGGGTCATATGTTCCTATAACGAAGTATTATTTGTAATTGTATTTAAATCCATTTGATCATAATATACTGAAAAGACAAATCATTTAATTTAATTAAGATTACTAAAAAGTAGAAAAAAATTAATATTATATTGATCCATTAAAATAAAAAGAATAAATTGGTCACATAGGATGATCCCTTATAATGATAAAAAAAATATACATTATTTAATTTGAAGGCCGCATTTTTAAAACTAGTTATTTATTTGACAATATTTCTTCCATTATTTCGTTGTGTACTCTTTGACGTTCAATTTTCGAAACATTGGTTTTACAGTCTTGTCATTGAATGGATTCGCTTTTGAGTATTTGTTTAGGGGGGGGGGGTAAAGTTTAACCTTTCTTTTTTGCATTATTTTTTATTTGCTTATATGAATGTACATCATTTCAAGATTATTGTGTCAAAATTTGAAATTGATCGCAACAAAACTAACGGACCTATAGAGTTTTGAGTGAGCGGTGCTTCGCTCCGGTTTTGAACACCTACTGGGCAGCTACGTAGCGCGGCTACCTGGAAGTTGTTTCGTGCTCTTTTGAACTTTATATTTTCTAGTTTCGCTGTGATTGTGTATTTATTATTAGTAAAATGCCGAAGAAAATTAGCAGAGAAGATCGCAAGAGTGCCAGTTCCAGATTAGATCAATCAAAAAAAGTAATACCTCCACAGAAACGCAAAACAAACAATGTCGAAGCAAAAGGTACATCGTCCAAAAAAAAAAAAAAAACTGAATACTTTTGTGCCATTTGGGCTACTTACTACCATTACTGTTCGATGGATGAGAAACCGCAGCATGACAAATGCCCGAGCGGTGAAGACTCGTGGTATGAATGGCAGAAAGCTGCAGCTGCAAATGCCCTGAAGTAATTCAAACACAGTTACACTGCACTTCCAAGTAACGTTTCTGAAGAAATTAAACCGATATATGAAGACTTGAGTAAGGGGGCACTTCTGCAGCGATATCTTGGAGGATTCACTCAAAACAACAGTGAGAGTTTGAATCAACTTATTTGGAAAATTACCCCAAAATCACTGAGTGGTACCTCAACTGTTGTTGAAATCACAGCTCATGTGGCTTCATGTATGTTGAATGAGGGCTGTTTTGCTTTGCTCTCATTTATGCAAAAGATAAACATCAGTACAGGGTCAAGTTCTCATGAATGGACAGGCATGGTAGATTGAACGAGCATAAACAGAGTGGAGCAACAATCTGCACTTGAAAGTAAAGAAGGCAGATTCTACGTCAACAAGAGCAAAAAGCTGCCATAGATTTTACAGCTGAAAGCTGTGTGCTTTATAGGCTTAGGATCGATGACTCTGAATAAGTATATTAGAAGAAACACTCGCGTACTGATGTTTAAGTCAAACTTTTTTGTACACAAAACTTTAAAGCCTTTTTCCCGCACGACATTTTTAAAGCTCGTGGACACTGTAACTCAAAAACTAATGCACCGATTCTTTTGAAATTTTGTACAGTGTTGCTGCACATCAATTACAAGGTAACGCTGGGAGGGTTTTTTTTTTTTTTAATTATTTTTTATTTTACAATAAAAAAATTGTCCATTTTGTTAGGCGAAAATCGCGTTTTTGACTTCCAAGTGTTAACAAAAATTAAAAAATCCAAAAAAAAAATCCTCCCAGCGTTACCTCAAGAAAATGATTAACTATCAGTAGCATTTTGATTTTTTTGATTTCAGATAACCTGTGGTGAGATATAGTGTCCACCGCAAAACAACTTTTTTTTGAGGCTTCTTCGAAAATTTGCTGTTAACGGTTTATTTTTTAATATTTCTTATTTAAAATTTCAGAAAATATTGTTCAAATGTTACTTTATTGTATTACACGTAATAAAATATATTTCCATTCACTGGAGCATAAAGAAAAATTATTGAAAATGAGACTTTTTTTACCGAAATTAACTTTGCCCCCCCTTTAAGTACTTATGTTATTTGATTTCGTGTAACTATTTTATATGCATGGCCGTTATTTTTAGACATGGATATACATTAACGTGAAAACCTTCAAATAATACACCTGCGTCTGGAGGTTAAATTAACAATGAAGCGATTTGTAAAAGAGTGTGAAGATGAAGAAAATAGAAGTGGGGAGGAATCGTGCGAGTTGCTCCGAATTAACAGCCTTAAAATAGTTTGAAGAAGAAAA
The DNA here is from genome assembly GCA_039619475.1 of Icerya purchasi. NCBI lineage: Eukaryota > Metazoa > Arthropoda > Insecta > Hemiptera > Monophlebidae > Icerya > Icerya purchasi. The sequence continues at coordinate 170,563,305 of CM077116.1, read as the reverse complement.
TTTAAAAAGAGCCCAAAATTATAATTTTCGAATGTAAGCGGATATTAGTATATGAGGTTACATTAATATTTAAGCGAGTTAATTAGTACATAAACAAAAAAAAAACATAGTACTTATAAAGTGATCATACATTAATGAAACCATTTCGAAACAATAAGCAAAAAGGTACATAACATAGTCGACGTTTAATCGATAATTTTTCTTATCCAATCCACATATTGGCTGACCCGTGTATATACTGCTGGATGGTTGGTTTCAGTACATCGATATCCAAATGAAAAGATGCCTATCACGTAGAGCGACCTATCGATTCGTAAAGTCAGCGGTCCACCAGGATCTGCCTACACATAAATTAAAACCCCATTGAAAATTAGTACATTTAAATATCTTTAAAAGCGGCGATGATAGAATAATTTTTGATTTTAATATAAATATATAATATGAAGTTTCGTGTAACTTTATTTCATATGCAGGCCCGTGCCCAGAATTTTGGAACGGGGGGGAGGGGGGGTGTTGAAAATTTCCTTCGCATATTTATTTTATAAATAAAAATACATTTTTCACTAATATTCATACTATTAATTAATAATTTCCATCATTTTGATTTATATGTATTAATAATTTTAAATAAACGAATTACTATATAAACACATTAATAAAAATTACATATGTTATTGATTATACTCATAACAAAAAGTTTTTCCTTAAGATATTAATGAAGTACCTAAGCTATTTCAGTTTTCATGGGGGGGGGGGGGTTAACCTCCAAAACCCACCCCGTGGGCACGGCCTTGTTCATATGTATGTGTTTTCCTTGTTTTTATAAAAATCTGATCTTGTTATTAATTTCACATAATAATACTCTAAAAATATTTATTTTGCGGCAAAATATTACGTGTACAGCACAAACCGTAATAATTATACCGAAGACTGAATATATGTTTTTACTTTACACTCTCGTATTTGTTAATTAATAATTTATTGCAACATTCGTTTTTCAATTTAATTTATATTGTAAAAATTCGCTATTTTTCAAATTCCCAAAATACAGGAGTGTTGAAAACGTATTGGATATAAATATATATAACGGATAGACGGGCCAAACGGTGAAAGTTGAGGCCAAAAAAAAAAAAAAAAAAATATGTTAAAGAAGCGTGTCAGAAATCTGACTCAAAAAGAAATGAAAACACAAAAAAAAACAAGCAGGAAAGGAAATAAATTTTAAGTAATTTCGGGATATCTTTATACATGAATGAGAATATTCCGGGAACGTTTCGTACGATATTTAAATTTGGCTCAGAATTAGAGCCTAACCGAATGTTCATTTCGATCGTGTTTATCCGAACGTTTGATCAACAAATGAATAGTTCGTTCGTTCGATTTTCGAAAATTTGAAGAACAGAATCGCAGTTTATACTTGAAAGAACCGCTACCGAATAGCAGCGAGTATATTTAAATATCCGGGTTTGGGCCGTGTTATCATTATTTAAAAAAAAAAAAAAAAAAGCAAGAAGTATTCTCATCCGCTTCCCCAATTAGTGCAGCAACTGAATTCGGCGCTAATGGACAAGATTCCTTGCTGATTGGAGAGCCAATTTACGAGAGACCAAATGTTGATTGGGCAAACTTCTGTTCTGCAGTTCATATCAAAAGCGGTCTCGTATAATTTTAATTGTTGACAATATTTCCTTTCGAGTAATTAATTATTCCTTTTCTAATGTTTCCCAGTGAGCATAATTTGTAAATAATATTTTTGTTCCACAAAAATTTAGAAACGTTTCTTTTTTAATTTATTTTCCTGTTTCGAACCACTCGGATTATTGAAGGGCAATATATTTAAAATATTTGTACGCAGTGATCAATATTTCTTTTTCAGAATTGCTTTTTAATTTATCACTTAATACAACTTTTCACACCTCTAAATACAGAATATGGAAAATTACCGATTAAAAAAAAAATAGTTTTTATTTTTAAAGAATAAAATACCTACATTAAGATTTACTCTGAAAATTTAATAAAAATAAATTAAAAAATAATTCTCGATAATTAATATCGTATAAAAAGCAATTTAGCACATACGTGTTTCTGTCTGGCTGTAAAATTATACGCGAAAATGCAATAAACAAATGAAATGCTCAATTAATTATATTAATAAAACGATTACAATATACCGAAATGTTTCATGGATTAGTGCTCCAGGATCATGGTGAATATCAAATATGTCAGTGTATTATGATCGTTCTTTAACATATTTTCCATTTGTTTTTGTAGCATTAATCCTGTGTTTAAGAATAGTCACCCCCTCTTAAGGTATATTTTACTGTCAAATGTATTTTCTATTATCCAGTAACTTCATTTTAGTTTTTTTATTAAATTTTTAGAATAAGTCATGAAGTCGGTACCACCTCTCTTTTTTAATAAGATATTTTATTTCACAGCTTTCAGTGTGAATACTTTTGATTTGAGTGAAAACACGAATCGAGAGAAACCTAAAATGCTGTAGACTCTCTTTCCGTACTGAATAAATCTGGGCATATTGGTTAAAGAGTATAATGGTCGAATTGTGTCCGTGATGAGATTGCGATCGCACTTCAATGCTTTAAAATTCACCATCTTTATTAAATGACCGATAAACTTTTGAATAACCAAAATTGGAGTCATCCCTCATGATCAAAATTTATTCAAAGTTAACGTTAAAACACGAAATATTTCCGTCAGTGTTGATAAATGGCACACGGGGGTTTCAAATTCGTTTATTCGAATCAATATTATCAATGGTAAATGATAATATTTTTGAAGTTTTTTGTCTGACTACATTCAAAATTATTTTTCTTTCCATTCGTTTCCATGGTAATTAACGCTGGTGGTATTTTAAGCGAAAATAGCGTTTATTATATTAATAAAAATTTCATTTAGGGAGATCGTTTATTTTTAACATTTATTATAACTACTGAATACACTTATTTTCAGCCATAATAATTATTTGTGTACTCTCATACAGTATCACCGCCGACTAGTAGTATACATATAAATGAACAGAGAATCATTCGAATATGTCCGAATAATTAAAAAAGCTAAATGCGAACAAGTTTAAAAAAAACATTTGTAATGTGATGAACTTTTTTTTTTTTTTTTTTTTTTTACGTCAGTAGAAAGAGGATAAATAGCAAATGGAATATTTAAAATTATTGGGTTAAATCGTTCTGACGCAGCCAAAATCTCGTCTTCAGTTAGATTTTTATAATTACCTTCGCAAATTGAACAATTTCCCGAGGAAAGTATTAATCATGGAACATAGATTATTACCTGACAGGTATCAGCTATTCTCTTTCCTACGCATATGACTTTCTCGTCGATTTCAGCGTTCTGTATCTGAACCGCGTAAGCCTGTTTACATATTTTCGTTTCCACTGCAGTAACTTCAGCTTCCATTAGCCTACTCGTAACGAAACCGCCTTAATGAGCATAAAAAACCCAATTGAGATTTGGATAATATTTAAGTTTGATAATCAATTTGATTACAGATCTGTTGTTTTTTATTTTAATTTTAAGGTTTAGAAGCTGTAAAATCGTAAAGATTAGTTTTCTCTGAACCGATATACTCACGGAAATTTGTTGTGCCCCATCCGGTTATAGTGAAGGACTTCTTTTCGAACGAGTCGGACTGCAGCTTTGCGGAATCTGGCAAACAGATTGGTCGGATATACTCTGAAACATTTGCACCGGAAAGCCTTATATTAAATTTTAATACGATGTGTGGCAGCTGTCTTAGTAATGGCGCATGCAATGTCAAATGGAAGCGAATGAAACCGTCTTTCGAATTAAATAACTTCCAATATTAAACGAAATGGAAAAACAATAAATTTTCCGAATTAAATGTTGTTTCGCATTTGCTTTAATTTTGAATTTTTCGCAAAAAGAAAGAAAAATATTTGATACAGAATCTTATAACACCTACTTCCGGTAAACTTGCCCGCTTGTACTCGAGATATTTCCGGAATTTTCAATAACCCGCTCAAGCCTAAGCGAATAATAATATACATTGGCAACTTATTGGAATATTCCTATAAGCTGCCGATAAATGAAAAATTGCAACAATAATGAATTTTGGATTAATGATTTTTTTTTATTTCCGTGATTATGTCATTTCTGTTTAAAAGGTAACCAAGTCAGTGGCTAATTATTGACACACGTTCGCGAGCATGGCAGGTATATTACACCGGCTCGGGATTTTAATTTGAAGGGCGCAGGTTGCGTTCGAAATACACTTTATCGATTTTTTCCTCACCATGTTTTGTGTAATTAGTTGTTTCGACTACTTCTTGCTTACGTTGTTATTTGCTGTATCTTTTTTTTTTTTGTTTTTGTTTTCGAGTGCCGTGTGCAGCTGCCGGGGCTATTAAGTCACTAGGGCGGTAGGAACGCTAGATGACTCGAAACATACCAGTTGTATAGAGAAACTGAATAGTGTCTGCGATATTCAAGCTAGAGATGACTAAAGAGACACTATGCGATGATTAGAGCGTTGAAGAGCAAAAGGACTCCAAGAGAAGATGTTATATTGAAGGGGCAGGGGAGAGGGAACAAAAGAGACATTCAAGAAGAGGCTCGCAGTTGAGCAAAAGATAATCAAGAGAAATATGTCCGATGCGTAGCAGTGTCATAGCGACAAAATGGGTTCTAGGAAGGTTGGAGGGAGGGAACCAGGGATCAAGAGCGTGTTTTATCTTCCTCAGACAGCAAGCTTGTTTGGAGAGCCAATCTTGCTTCCATCGGAATTGCATTAAAATTTTTATGGACTTTATTATTTTAGGGGGAAGGAGGAGAATAAGACATGGGGCACAGCACAACAGAGTAGACTTAGCAGCAGTGTCCGCTAACAAATTACCCATAAGTCTAGTGTGGTCTGGTACCCACAGGAATGTAATTTGGTGGGAGGATGATATCAACTTTAGGATTAGGGATTGGATTAAAGTGGTTATATAGTTCACTGGGGTTTGTTGGGAAAGAGAATCCAAGGCTGCACGCGAATCAGATACGATCAAAATGCGACTGCTGGGTGGAGGGGATTTAACTATAGATTCAAGGGCTAGGAATATGCCATAAAGTTCGGAATCGAGAACGGAACAATGGTCGTAAAGCTGGGAGGACGACGAAACCAGGTTAGAATAAAAGGAACAAGCAGTAGGGGACGATTCGGAACCAGGATACGATTTCATACCATCAGTGGTAGAGTAGTCCAAGGTGGAAGAGGAGATGGTATATTAATATTCTTTAAATGTTGGGGGACGATGTCGGAGTCTAATAGAATTTCCGATAGGCGGGCGAGAGAACCATTAAGAAATGGGGGGGGGTAAGGATCACAAAGTCAGAAAAGAAAAACTCTTAGAGAATCGCGGAAGGAGTGAAAGGATCTTTGAAAATGCAAGGGTGGAGAAGGCGATAAGGATTGAAGGCTATGAGCGGGGGACGTGTGGTGAGCACCCATTATTAATCTGAGAGAAGAATTTTGCAGTGGATTCAACATTTTAAGAAGGAATGAGGAAGCGGTAGAATATAATGAGCATCAGTAGGAGAGACGGCTGAGAATAAGGGATTGAAAAAGTGTTAAAAAAATCTTGGGAGAAGAGTTATGGTTTTTGTAGGATAGATATTTCAATGTAGCGATATATTTACTGTACTTCTTTTTAACGGATAACAGGTGAGTGCGCCAGGATAATTTGCTATCGAAATTGATCCCGAGGAAAGTTGCTGTACAGGGAAATGTGAGAAGAGAATTGCATAAAAAAGGGTTTGGAGGAGAAGGAGGTTTTTTCCCTATTGAAGTCGACACACCTAGTTTTGGATGGAGAGAAGGACAATCCATGCCAGCTAGACCATTCGTCTAAGTTTGTTAACATTTTTTGTAAAATTTGTTAGGCATAAGGATTCGATAATGTTAGGGAAAAGTTCAGATCATCAACGAAAAGACGGGCAGTTACCGGAGGGGGAATTCGTTCAAAGATGTCGTTTATGTATAGGTTAAAAAACGTCACGCTTAGGGCAGAGCTTCGAGGGAGCCCGTTTTCAGGGAATTGTGAACTTGAAAGGGAATTTCTTATTCTCAACCGGATAGATCTGGCATGGAGAAAATATTTTAAGTACATAATCATGTTTCCCGTTACATTGCTCTTAACCATCTTCTGCAGTAATCCCAGGCGCCAGACCCGATCATACGCCTTCTCTATGTCGAAAAATATTGAATAGGTATGCTCTTTGTTAGCGAATGCTGCTCTGATTTTATTATGCAAGCTGGATAAATGCTCCGTCGTCGATCTTTTTTTTCGTCCGCGCCAGACTGGCAAGGAGAGAGGAGCCCACGGGTTTCTAAGATTTTCCAGTGTTTGAGCCAGTACCGAAATCAAAGAAATTGGCCTGTAGCTCGAAAGAAGAGAGGGGTCCTTGCCGCGTTTAAGGATGGGGACTATATCAGATTCTTTCCAGGATGACGGTATGCAGCCTTGGGCCCATATTTGATTGTAGATTTCTAGGAGGTACGAAAGGGCCTGTGGTGGTAAGTGCTTTAACATCAGTGAATGGATTCCGTCGGCGCCAGGGGATGAAATTTTTGAGTGAAATTTTATTTGATAATTGAGCTCGCTTAAAGTAATAGGGCTGTTGTATTCATCGGCATTATTATTATTAAAGATTATCAGGGATTTTTCTTTCTTAGTTTTATGTAATAGGAATTTTGGGAGTAAAACATTTTCCGTCTAAGAACGTTCAGCTATTGGGTAGTTGTTTATTTTGATGGGGGATGGGTGGAATGGTAGAAATGCCGCTTATTATTTTAATTTTACCCCAAGTTGTTCAGATGCACGTGTTTTAAGTTATAGTAAAAACAAAGGCTGTCCATGCCTCCTGTTTCTTCCGGCAGATTACATCACGTGCGGCAGCACGGGCTTTCCTAAACACAGTGAGATCAGAGGCTAGGTGGGTAGATTTATATTCGCCATACGAATTTCGCTGCACCATCAACGGACGCAGAGTGGGAGTGAGAAGGGTCGAGATTTGGGAATAGATACATTGGCAGCAGCATTTAGTTTATCTAAGAAAGTTGTAATATTTTCTTGCATTGAAGGAGAAGGAAGAGACATGATTCCGAGAAGAGAAGTGAAAATACTCCAGTTTGCTTTTTGATAATTGAATTTCGGGAACGGCGGATGAGAAATTGCATTTGTGTTGGGCGAAAAAGATATGAGGATGGGAAAATGATCGCTAGAGAAGGTGCCTTGTAGTACAGTAGATTCCACTTTAGGATAGAATGAAGGGGAAATAAAAGCAAGATCAATAGTAAAGAACGAAACAGTGGAAGCATCCAGGTGTGTGGGAGTAAAGGGTTTGAGTAGCAGAAGGTCGCTATTTAATATAAATTTGGAGAGAATGTTTCCTCTTGAGTTATGGGTATTGGATTACCAAAGGGGAAAGTGGCTGTTAAAATCCCCAAAAAACATGATAGGGTTGGACACACTGGTGCAGAAATAAATTGGTAGGCAGACATGGACATATTAGGAGGAATATATATATACTCATGATCTCGATATTAGCGGTCTTGATAGTGACGGGAGGTATACGGAAGCAGCAGTTAACTGAAAGATATCTAGTGTTAAGAGGGGACTGTGGTGTATGGAATTAGGAACCAATATCGCAGTACCTCCAGTAGTTTTGGTTGCGAGGGAATAAGGATTGTGATATATTTGGTAGTATTTGATAGAAGGGTGGTGAGACTTTTTAAGGAAAGTTTCCTGCAGGCATATAATTGCTGGAGAATATTGAGAAATCAAAAGTTCTAATTCGGCGAGTCGAGGAAAGAAGCCTCTGTAGTTCCACTGAATAATTAAAAAGTTACCACTATTCATTCGATGTATGCTAACCGGTTGTACATAGAAAAAAAAAAAAAAAAAAAAAGAATCGTGAAATCGAGATTAGAATAAGAGTGCTTAAACATAAACGAACGATATACGCAATAAGTTCAACGCTCGGCATGCTCAATGCTGACGCGCGGGTTACTGCCTCAACTGACACTCTAAAGCTGTTTTGTGACCTTGTTGACGAGTTTTGTGAACTTCGTTTTCAGTTGGGGATCCTTGATGTGTGGTTTGCAGGAGTTGATAATGGCAATCAGACGGTTAGGATCTGTGGCAAATTGGTTGAAAGTGGGTAGCGAATCCTTAGAATTTAACGTTTATACGAAGGATATGAACTGTTCATGGGTCAGTAAGAAATGCGGAGAGGCACATTTGAAAAGTTCGTTGAGCGGAAGGAACGCTGTTCGGATAATACTAGTTGGCTGCTGTTGGACGGCCTTACTATCATTACTCAATTCCACAGGCTGAACTGTATTATCTCTATTTAATTTGGATTCATCAGTACCCATAGTAAGATTTGCGGAAGTGTGCGTAGTTTCCGTTGCTGCTGCGCTAGCCGATGGGGGATCCTTTGGTTTGTCATTTCTCGATTTCTTGTAGGTCGGCGGAGTTGATGTTGTAGACAGAACTTTGCTGAGACCTTGTGCTGCAGTGTAGTTATGGAAACGCTTCGTGCCGATCGTTTAGCAGCTGAAGGTGACTCTATTGTCACAACTATTGTGCTATGTACTCTATGCACGATATCCGTCACGATGTTTGATAAAGAGGAGTTCGAGGGGTCCGGTAGTTGGTTGGAGGAAGAAGATGGTGGGACAGCTGGTGTGGGATCGGAATTGGATGTATTACAATGTGGACACGTATGGTTCGGTAGCCGAAGGAAAATACAATATTCTCTGTCCTTAAAGGAAATAACAAAACTTTCCGGGAAAATTTTTACACACGGTATCCTGTACATATAGTTGCCTTCTCCAACTGATGACGTGCTAGAATTCTTCGTCAGCGGGACTCGCTCGGAGCAACGACATTGCAGAGACTATTTTCAGTCGCAGCCTGTTTGTTAGATACGATCGGATGACTTCATTCGGAATTGTCGAGGAGTTGAAAGCAGCAGTTTCTGCGAAGGGTTTTTAAGTCTTATTGCCTTGACCTGTCGATTATTCAGCTGGATGGTTCCGTCGGTTTGCATGAAATAGTCGGTTATACTTTCAGAAGATAGAAATATCATCGATGCGGTTCAAACTTATTTTCGATGCAGCGATGATATTACGCGCACCTCCAACCTTTTGCTTTAAAGCCGGTAAGTAATTTTTAAATTCAGTTTGCGGCAGGGCGGGAAATATTATTCCCCGTTCATCGGTAGGATGCTGAAAGTTTGTAACAGGGGAGATCGGTGATTATAATTTATTGGCGAAAGAAACAGTTTGCATTCGGGAAATATTGCGGGCGGTTGGCGTGTTATCAGTTTAATTTTGAATATTGTTAGTGTTATTAAGCGGCTTGATAGTATTAGTAAGATTAGAGGCAGTCTAACTTATCGGAAGCGACAAACCAGTTCTTGTGGGCGGGCTGATGCCGTGAGTATTGTTGCTGGTAGCGGAGTCCGAATTGCTAGCCGTAGCTGTTGGCTGCGGGGAGGAGGGTATCATTGCTGATCACGCCTTGCTGAATGTACACACAAGCTCCGTTGGATAACAAACGTGATAAAAGAACGTTAATTGAATTCACAGATTGCAACGCAGAAATTACGACTTTACGCGATGATAATCTAAGATTTTTTTTTTTTGCATTTTGAAAAGCTTTCAAAACTGTCACATCACCGATGGTAATTTTAAAACGCCATGAACATCGATGCAGAAAAATTCTTCCATTAAACGTATGAAAATAACACTGCAACAGGAACTATGTATTTTCTAGAACACTATCCGGCCACCAAACTTGGCGAACTGAAAAATGTAATCGGCTAGTGGTGTTACATTAAGAAGGATGAGGCGCATAAATATACATTTGTAAGCCATAGCTATTTCATGTAACTTCAGCTCTGGCCAAAAAATTTACGTTTGTTGCCTGTACTTACCTCCTAATCTCCTAGTATCAAAGCCTGAAATGCAAGCAGTGGTATACCAACTTCGACACTCGTTTATCGAACGAATCAACTGAGAGATGGATTTTTAAAAAAGCTAACTGTCCTTTTTTTCAACAGTTATGGAATCAGATAGCTGAACATAAACACCTTAGTTTCTTCGTTCAGTGGCCACGCATACAACAATTCCTCTCAATCCATAACTAAACGCAAAAATTTCCGCAAAAAAAATATCCCATGATGGACAGATGAATGCTGTTCGGAAATTCGGAATCTTAGAAAAGCTTTCAAAGCGCTGAGAAAATCTCGCACCCACTTTAGCCTGCACAATTACCGTAAACTAAAAGCTGTTGCTTAACAGGCCAACAAACGAGCAAAAAAAGCCTCTCGGAGAAAATATGTTTCTAATATTAATTTTACCGTCTCCAGTTCACAAATATGGTCAGCAATCCGTAGATTAGAAACAAAAAGTCCTCCTCCTCCCCTAAAATTATCTTTATCAACAACGATATCAATACAGATCCATTACAAATGCTTTTCATATCCCTCCTAACTTCTTATCTCCCAACAACAATGATCTTCTCAAATCAATTTTTAGAAAAGATACAATTTTAATACAGTTTCCCTAGAACAGCAATCCACCGTGTCTTTCTTTCGCCCACAAATTAGATCTATCATTAATAAACCTAGAAAAGTCCAAAACTAGTCCAATCAACTATATTCAAAACTATAACCGTCTCCTTAATAAAAAACCCTAAATTCGAAAAAATATTCACAGATTGTTCCAAGTCATCAGATAGAGCAGGCTGCTCGTTTGTTCATGAAAACATCATTGTTACATTCTCTCTACCATTATGCTTCACAGTTCTTTCAACGGAACTCTACGCTTTTAAACTATCAATTCAATACAGATCTTTCCTTCAGTAATATCCTGATATTAACATACTCGCTATCAGGTTCTCCTAATACTATCATATGAAAAAGCAACATCCAATCTCACAAGAAATAGTTCAAATATCCTCGACAATAAACAGCGGAATTATATTCTGCTGGATCCCATCTCACTTCAATATTTCTCAAAACGCGAAAACAGACGAAACAGCTAAATTATCCTTGATGATTTCTCCACTTCCAAATATTCCTATCGAACAACATTTAAAAAGCAAGTAAATACTTTATACCTAAATCACTTCAAGAATTGTGGGACCTCGTCCCAACTTTTAGCAAATTAAAGTTCATTAAAAAGATTATCGATTCCTGGAAAACTTCACATTAAGAATACGGAAAAGATTAAGTCGTTCTTTTCAAATCAAGAGCAGGTCACTCCGCTCTAACCCATGACTACATCCTAAATAAACAACCACGACCGCTTTGCGACTCATGCAATGTTCCCGTTTCTACCCGACACGTATATTCGATTGTTCAAAATTCATTACCCAATGAAACATACAGATCCCCAACGACACTCCAAAATCTTTATTTTTAAATAGCTACACTCAAAATTCCAAGATTCTTTCTTTTCTAACAGCTACTCAACTTTAACCAAAAATTTTAACTAAATAGTTCCCCACGCCTCTAGGAAAAAAACTATATACGGAGAAAAAGAATAAAGAGTACAGCGAAAATAAAAAAATTAAAAGGAAGCTCGAAAATGGGTGGCTCAATCAAATGAAAAAGGCCTGAGGCGAAATTGTATTGAATAGGAAGTTAACTCGCAGTCGGAATCTACGAGTCATTGCCAAAGGATTAATAGTAAGAGAAGGTTGTATATCGATGTGAAATTGACGCACGAAACTGAAAATTATAATAATATTTACACATTAAATTATTATTTTTTCTTTGCGCATTTGATGACGTAAGCCGATCTTCTGCCGTTTAAATGTGTTCGAAATTGTTGTATTATTCAAAAAAACATAATTTACCGGTAAATTTAACAGGGTCCTTCAGCGTGATGATGCCTATATTATTCTTTAACGGTTTAGACTGAAAGTCCGGATGGATATCGATTTTAGCAATCGGTGCCTCGACGTGGCTGATCCCATGAACTCTCTCAATCGTATCATTTAGGACGGTCGTGCCTAAACGTACCGTAGACCTGTAACACAATTTAATTTTGACGTACGAACAAAATAATTTTTACCTGCACGCGATTATTAATATTTCAATTATATTTAGATTACAAATTAATCGTCATAGCGAAATTGCGTTTTCATTACTCTACGGCATTACTAGAAGTGTTTTACCGTGAAAAACACTACACTAGCTCGGTAGTTCAATTTTGGATTAAATTCTTCCGCCATACACGTACTTTTACAAATTTATGGTGCTTGCAATTTTTACGTCAGGTGGGTTTAAATTGTAACGACAAGTTTCTCAAATGATGTCCCTTATGCGACTCAATGCGAGGAGCTCAGGTAGATAAACTTTTGTATTTTCAACACATTGTACAAAACGTAGGATTTTCTCGGTTTTTACCGTTTTGCAAATGCATGCAAAAGTTCTGAGGACCACGGGAAAAAGTGAAGGTTTTTAGTACGATACACGTCGTTACATTAGCCTATGAGCCGAAAAAATACAGTCTTAATATTGCCGTGACACAAAATCGTAATAAACATCGATATTGAATTCGATGTAAACGTTGGAGAAAAGTTGGGAAACATCGCTGTACCCATTCAATGTCAGGTATTTTATACTTTCAAATCAATCCGTGCAAGATGCGTAAAATCTTTTTTGTGGGTTTTTTTTTTAAAGCGTTCGGTAGCTTTCACAACCGAGTTACGCATTTTGTACAACATCGCTTATGCTCAACTAGACATTCATATCTGTGTAATAATTAATAATTACTAAAAATAAGTAGCAAATTTTTAAAAGAGGCGCTGAGAACATTTTCAAGACTACCTGGACAGAAGACTTACAAATAAATATGAGCGGGTGCAACGGTCTGAATCTGAAGGAAACCACAGTTCTCCTTCAGATATTTAGACAATACGTGTCTACAGCTGTGCTTGTATTTCTTTTTCCTTCCGAACTGCAGCTGGGATATTATCATAAAAGTGTTTCCCGGCGTATCCGTTTATGTTTATTAAATGCAGCCTAGCCACTCCGGTTGTTGATTAATTAAAATGACAACAAACTAACAATCATAACTAAATAAGATTGAACATTAAATATTAAAATATTTTTAAGTAGTCGTTAGTAGTAAAAAAAAAATGAATATACCGTACTAATCCTTTTGTAGAGAAGTACATTGTGTAATATGTCTTTTGAAAGGTGTGTGAAACAATTTTCTTTTAGTTTAAACTCAATCTGTTAATTACTCAAAGTAATCGTACACTAAAATATAAGTAGCGGGCAATACTTTTAACGAATTTCACAAAACCAGCTCTAGCTGTAAGGCATGTCAAAAACGGAAAAGACACATTACTAAAAATATTTACTTCAGAAACTAACAGTACGGTGTGTAGAGTATCATTTGCCTCGCGACGAATGTTGGAATTTTTCTACAAATCAGCCGAAATGATTTACTACCGGGCACCGTTAGAAGCAAAAAAAAAAAAGGGATAAATCAGTTCTCACTCTCGCCACTGGTATGCAATGTTATCTAAGAGCTCACTTCAGTTTTACCGAATATCACTGCTCTGAGCATCAGAATTTCACTATGATTTTCTGCTACTTGCTTAACTTGAAAATCACAAAGAGGTAACGATTATTAACGATATTATAAATCGAACATAAACTATTTATACTTAAAATTCAAATGGTCCCGTGTCACGAAGACAAATCGCCGCTGTGAGAATATGTCTGTCTGAAATCAGAGTACCGGCACAAGCAAACTGCAAGTCTTCCTTGCCCGATCTACTATATTCAAGAGCTGCCATCCATGGCCAAGTACCTGTTTGGAATTTAATGAAATATTATATTAATTACCTCGTAGTAGATCAAGAAGACAAGATTTTTTTATTTTTTAGGAGGTCACCTGGAGTTGACGAATCCAAAAAAAAATTTATATATAATATATATTGAAATGGGATTCATTCGACACACAATCGCAAACGCTACTGCACACATGAAAGCAAATTAAAAAATACTTCTTATTTTAATTTCAAAACATAAAAAATTCAATTTATGTAAAAAAAAATTGATATTTAAATATCGATAAAGCGACTAATTTATGTGAATAATAAATAGGAATAATTCTGAACGAATTCAAACAATAAATAAATATATAATTGTTAAGCGACTTTAATTGAAAAATTATAAAATGTGAAATATGTATACGGCCCTTTCGATTTGTAATAAAATAAATGAACTGTATTATTTAAAGAAAAATTATAAATAAATCAAGAAATTTATTTAAAAGTAAAAATAAGTCGGTTCGTATTAATACATTTTATCGCTGCTTTGCTACGGTACTGTTTCTGAAATATTTTTTATTTGTCACAATCGAAAAATTGCTGGCAGCATATTTCTTCAAGTGGTATACCTATAAATTGAGCGGTGGTATTTTGCTGTGATAAAATAATGTTATCGTAGTCGCAGTTTCATAGTCAAAAAAGGAACAATGTACAATGCGCATGTAGCCTGCTGAAAGTTACAAAATACCTTCTTTGTAAAACATTTCGATCTGTTTGCTCGTGAACACTGTTATTTTAAGTGCGCGTGTGTACTTCTCAATTCCGAACGTAGTCACTTACGAATATTGCAGAAGTATTCGTAGTGCCTAGCGAACAGAACACGAAAGCGAGTAGATCATCAAGTTAGAATTCACTACTTTTAACACTGACAGGTAACTGGCGTTTTGCACATTAAGCACTTTTATTCACATTGACTTCTCAGATTTTAATTAGAAAGCTAAAAACTGACTCATTAGCCAGATTAATCTCTGCTGCCAGAGAAGTAAAGCAAATTTTTTTTTCTTTTCAATTTGCTCTGATACCTCGCCACATGACTAAAAATACCTGAGACTTAGTTACTGATGTGTAGGTGCATTAGTTATCACGATAGCGTCGTTGTTAGAGGACTCAATTTCAGTTACAGAAGTTTTGAGTTTCATCCTAAGCAGCAACTAACTTATAAAACAAATAATTAAGTTAACCGTTAATAATTATGTGAAAGCCAGTGACAAATTACCACATATACCATCATTCGTGGGCTAACTGATGTGTAGCAGCCAGACACACACGGTATTGCATTTGTGTATTAATAGATCAAACGATTGCAATCAGTTCCAGGTACAGTCTGGCGTGTGTGCAGTAGTGTTGAATATAACAGTTACACCTAGTATACTACCTATACTCGTATCTATACAGCTAGAATGCATGAATAGATAGTCGCTTATGTTCAGAAACTGAGGAAAAGATGTATGATTTCTCGCTGTATGGACATAGGTAGCGCTAATGGCAATTGTTATATGCAACACGGTGTAAATACAAACAAGACTACACCTGAAACGGATTGTAATAGTTTGTTATCACGTTACAAATACTGTCCTGTGAGGTTTTCTGCCGTATACCAAATAGCGCGTATATAATAGTACATATGGTGGTTCACCATTGCCTTCCATGTGCCCATTAGCGATGATTTATAATTATTTTGCAATGAAATCTGCTGTCACCTGGGATCGAACTTAAGACTTGCGTAACAGCAGCGAAGCATCTAGGAGGTAAGCTATCGCGACGGCCACAAATTAAATAAGGATATGCAAAAAAGTTTATGGCGATTTTTACATTGATTAACAAAGGTACTGGGAAATGTGTCAGCTGTAGTGGAAAATCGCAGCATACTACTTATCGGATTAAATAATTCTTGTGTTCGTTTTTTCTTTTGGTAACAAAATGGTATTAATAAGGCTGAAAAGTATTAAAAATATTCGTATATGAAGTATAAATAAAATAAATCAGAACATCAGGAAGGAATTCTTTTTACAACCAGTGTTGCGATATTCATTCCAGCATGGATGATGATGTGCGTGAGGATAATCTTCCGACAACAGAGCGATTGCAGCGCGCTACATGGTTAGTGCAAAAAG
The DNA here is from genome assembly GCA_039619475.1 of Icerya purchasi. Lineage (NCBI taxonomy): Eukaryota > Metazoa > Arthropoda > Insecta > Hemiptera > Monophlebidae > Icerya > Icerya purchasi. The sequence goes on along the minus strand of CM077116.1, from coordinate 170,547,290 downwards.
CAATCGTGTTTCGTCCATATTTCTTGAAAGTTAACTTTTCCTGCTGAATGACAGTCCAGCTCAATGGTTGTCGCTGCAGTACCAATGTGTCCGTGCAACATATTATCTTACAAAAACGTCAAAGTTATGAAGCATACCCTAGCAGTAGCATCATTGCAAGAGAAACTAAGCAGCCGAAACATTAGAAACATGCGATAGTTTACTGTATCCAGAAATCTTATAAATACGATATAATCAAAATTTATTAGAAAAATATATATATCGGAAAATTGTTTATATAATTTCCTGATATATTTCGTGTAGTCTCATAATCATGGTGTTTTACAAATGAGTTTCTTAATTTTAATTTGTAATGCACCATGGTCTTATAAGAATTATGTTGCCGAAACATGTCGTTGTCTACGTAAATAATTTTAATGTATATTTTTCTGGTAAAGTTTATTTTAGCGTTTTTTCAAAGTCGAATCATCAGAAAAGTTGTAGTTTATCAATTATCTAGAAGTTATAATTAATTATGTGCGGGGCCGGATTAACCACAGGCAATGCACGTCTCAGGGCCCCCTTAATCTTTTACATTTTTGAGCTCGAAGAGGTCAAAAATTTGGTTACTCGTTGATAAAACACTTTTTTGAAAATTTTGAATTTCGATATCTTTTGAACAAATCAACCGATGGAAATGTGGTTTGCAGTATTCGACGCGGGTTTCAAGCGCAAAAAGATAGCCAGCTATAAACAAGAAATTTAAAAGTTATTTTAAAAAAAACTTCTTTTTTGAAATTTTTGAACTGCGATATCTCTCGAACGAACCAACCGATTGACACGAAGCTGATGGCATTGCAGTCTCTTAAGCACAAAAAAAAACACCCGACAAGAAAAAGTTATTTCAAAAAAACACTTCTCTGAAAAATTTTTGTCCACGATATCTCTCGAACGAATCAACCGATTGTGACGCGGTTTACGGCATTTGACGCAATTTTTTTGTGAATAGAGCTAATTAGTTTTTGGAATTAATCGGCAAAAGAGTCTAAAAGTTATTTTAAAAAAACTATTTTTTTGACAATTTTATTTTTGAAATTTATCAAAATCTACCTAGCCGAATCGGTTCAAATTTCCAGGAATCTAAGTTTAGTGGAACTGTTTTGAATACCGCAAATCGATTTTCCATTGGTCAAGCCGTTCAAAAGTTATAAAATGTTTACATACACACACAAATACACACGCAAACGTATTAGGACACCATCGTAAAAATAGTCAGAATAGCTACTTAGGACCTGAAATCATGGAGATTTAATGAAAACTCGATTTTTGAAAATTGGGGTGAAAACAATAACTTTCCGAATTCTTGAAAATTTTCAATTTTCTTAGTGGGAAGTTAAAAATCGAAACAAATGAAAGAAAAATATGCGTATTTTTTTATTAAATCGTTTTTTAAAGTAAAATATGTTTAAATATGTACTCTTAATTTTTTTAGATACAAAATCGTTTAAAACACCTCGCATGTTAACCCTTTCCAATATATCATTTTCAATCGCCATTTTTAAACGGCTCTGAGACATTAATTGATTAGTTTTAATTTTGAAAAGTTACGTTCACCAGTAGCGTTTGTATTTATCTACAATGCTGTCATTACATTCGGGAAAGTTGATTATGCCATATTACCAAAAATCAGTTTATGCGATTCCTCGGCAGGTACAGTTTAATCATTTCCGGTATCCTCTAATTGAAGATAATGTACTTATAAACTCAAGCTCAATGTCCTTGGAATAATGTTTCCTAAACTTCGTACAAGCCTCTCTAATTTCATCGTTGGATTTAGTCGAGAAATCCAAACAGAGAATTAATCATCCCGGTAACCTTCTAGTCATCAAGACAATTCTCTGTGCACAGCATGTCTAGCACAGGCAAATAAGTTTCTATTTTCAACTTCTCTTTTGCTCTGTGCAGAACGTCTTCTACAGATCCGTCATCGTGACGTCTTTTCCTTTCATCACCCTATTGGGTATCAGTTTTCTACTTTGCCTTCATCTCGTAATCGTTAAATAATTCTCGCTGTGAAAGTAAAAAAATCTAAAAGCGAATTTAAAATATCGACTGCCGTTCGAAGTTCAATAGTTATTGTTTGTAGAGATATACTGACACCATTGATTCGATCTAGTATAGCAGCCCAGAATACTGCTATCGCTGCATTTTCCTTTTTTTTACAAATCTTTTAATAGACATCTGGGGCCTCGTGAATCACTTGTGATGTCTGAGTCTCATCGCCAGCAATAGATTCCAAAGCTTTCTAGAAACTGTTGTAACCTTTTGACAAAGCTTTAGTCGCATCAGCTCTTGCAACACTATGTGTCGGATACTCTTTTCAGAACTAATGACGAGTATTGCTTACGTTCACCACCTTTTAAAAGATGTTTGAGCACAATTGCCCAGCGATGAGTTGACGCCGAATAAAAGTTGTGCAGTGCCTGTACTAATCCGAAGAATGAGATTGCTCCAACGCAACTCTCCGCAGCACATACTACAACCAAATTCAGTGAGTACGCTGCACATGGAACGTAGTGTGCGAGATGCTTTATTTTCTTAATACGCGCCTGTAGAACATTGCAACAACCAGACATATTTGACGCATTATCGTAAGACTGGCCTCTCAAATTTTTTATATCGATGTTATATTGGATTAAACATTTTTAAATTGTGGTGACTAGTTCTTCCCGTTTGTGACTTTCTATAGGAATAAATGTAAGAAAACGTTCTGCTACTTCTCTAATTATTGTAACGTATTTCAGCACTACAGTCAACTGATCAGTTAGAGATATGTCTGGCGTCGAATCGACGCTTATTGAGATATATTTGGCTTCAACAATTTCATTAAAAATGAATTTTAAAACTTTATTTCCCAATATTTCAATATATTCCTCGCAAATCGCTGAAGACAAATATGATTGTTTTCCCTTTCATTCGTTACTGTCTCCAACACACCAAAAATCTTGTATTTCGTTGGTAATATCTTTCCACGAGCCAATGCGATTCTGGTATTCTACTCCTAGATGGACTATGTTTTGATGTAGTAATTTGACTTCGGTCTCGGCCTCACTTTTCTCTGCAAACTTCAAAGTAGCTGTTTCTTGATCCTGGCCGGTTCATTAAAATTACAGTATTTACTTTCGTTTCTGTATACAAAAATACTTTTGATTTCACTTAATGGAAATCTTATAATTCCTAGTCTCCATAGTACGTTCAAAAATAGGTTATCACATCATAAAAAAAAGATTAGAATGAAAGCACCTAAAACATAGATAGTTTTCACTCGTAATACTTAAAAACCCACCTATTAATGGTTTTTGCAAAAATATTCTAATTAAATCGTCTCAAAACCAGTAAATATATGACGATGTAATATAAAAAAGCAGGGCAATAATATTGTCATTGAGACTACATACAAATCTTCAAATTTAATTTTCACTCGAAGAAACATTTTCAAAAAAAAATATTTCCCGGGGCGCGGGACCCCTAGCCGATGCGGGGCCCCAAGGTAGTTGCCTACACTGCCTAATGGATTATCCGGCCCTGATTATGTGTATACATATATACGTTCTAATCGTGTGAAGCATGGTCTATACTTTAGGCGTTAAGTCTCAAAAAATAAAAACCTGCTTTTTCTGCTGTGAGTTTGTCAAACGAATTAAACACTCATTTAGAAATAACGAAAAAAAGAGTTTCATTATTTTTAATATCGGCAGATTTTGCAGCTCTTTCCTATCATTAGCATCACACATTCCAAATCGCCAACGCACATTCTTCAATCGCGTACGTAGGGCTACGCTAAGCTTTAAAAGTACGTCTGCATAGCTATTTGAAATACAAAGAAACACCGAATTCCGTGTGATCAATAAAATCCCGGATTTCTGTTATATTACCTATTTTCGTGGGATTTGCGGCATCGATTATGTTTGAAACACTTCTTTTTCCACACTGCGAGTAGTCTTCCGCTAAAACAATTGCAAATTCAAATGAAATTAAATTTTCAATAATTGCCAATTTTTTGATTTAAGCGCCATACTCACTACTCGTAAAACGATTTCGGAAAATTTAATAAGAAAAAAATTAATAAAAATACATAAATTTCAATGCAGTGGTGGTGGAAAATTGCAAAGAATAAAACGTCTTCAACCGCTAAATCTGGTAGTTTGTTCGACCGCATTCATTAACACTTATGATTAGCACAGATTTAAGATCGACAAGATTTTAAAAACCTGTGCGTGGTTTATTGATATACAGTCATCTTCAAAATTAATTACTTGTTTAGTTATTCGGATATAGACTACAAAAGTATAATGTAGATGAGAGTTTAATAATAAGAGAATACATATATGTGTGTATGAAGTCGACTACGACATCATAGGTGATTAGAGTTAATTGCGATTCGTTCGAGTAAAATTCGAATTTGTCCACCGCATATTAAAATTTTAAAAATTATCATTGCGCTAAATTAAAATCCATAGTTCACGAGTTCAATTAAATAAATTTAAAAAAAAATGACAGTTTAAAAAACTAAAAACAGATGCTTTATGCATGAGATGTGCTATAAAGTGTAAAATAATTTGAATTAACCTAAGAGTGAAGAGGTGGACATAAATAATTAATTTTAATTCAAAATAAAAATTTATGTTTTTTTACAATATTAGCCTAAGAGTGTTAAGGTAGACATAAATAATTAATTTCAATTCAAAATAAACCATGGGCAGATTTTATCAGTAGTCATTCAGTCCCTCGACAAATGTAAGTGATATAAAGTCTATGCTTTATTTTTTGATACCGGACAAAATTTATTTAGATACTGTTTTATTTCATTAATCTTGGCGGTGTTAATTCAATCATTATTATTATACGGTGAGCTAACATCGCCAAGATTAATGAAACAAAATAATATCTAAATCAATTTTTTTCAGTATTGATGTTTTTTTTTGGGCGCGCCAGCGGCATTGACCCAACAACAAGAAATCTAAGCTAATAAATTAAATAACTAAGCGGTCCGAAATGGACGCAACAAAGGACAGCAGTGCGGATACCACAGAAGATGAAGGAAAGGAGAGGATAAAGGAAGAGTTATAGGGAGTAGGGAGACCTAATGACAGGAGCTGACTGTATAAAAGGTAGCGTTCGTTACGAAGAGCAGGACACTCAAAGAAAATGTGATTAGCATCACATGTACGAGGAGGATCACAATCGTGGAGAGAATAATCAGGAGTAGGCGATAGAGCAAATCGAAAGCGAAAGGAAGGGAGGAGAGAATGATTGATCCGAAGACGAATTAGGGAGACAATAGAAGAGCGACGACTGAGAGGAATAGAATGGAACCAAGACAGGGAACGAGGAATTGGCTGAATGAAACGGTAATGAGAATGACGATTAGAAAATAGGGAGGGATAAATATCCTGCCAAAGTCTGGCGTGATTGGAGGTAGATAAGGAAAGAATATCTGAAGAAGGGAAATGGTTGAGGAATGAATCAAGGCGACCAGCAGAACGAGCCAAAGAATCGGCTGCGTCATTGAATTCCGGAATGACTGGGGACCCACAAAAAATCAATGAGAATAGAGCGGGATGACTGCAAAGTGAAGGTAAGAGAACAAATTGAGAGAATAATATTATCAGAGGAATGTGAAGGAGGAGAGGATATGGCTGGAAGGACGCCCTTAGAGTCCGAAATGATGAGGAATTGGGAAAGATCGCTTAAAGAGGAAATATAAGAGATAGCCTGAAGGATGGCGATCGACTCGGCAGAAAAAATAGAGTAGAAGGAAGGAAGCCGGAAGGACTCAGAATGTCGAAGCGACGGAGCAGTAAACGCACCACCCACGCTGTCCTCGCTCTTGGAACCATCAGTAAAGATCAATACATGAGCAGGAAAAGAGGAATTCAACAAATGAAGAAATTCATTGTTGACTGCACCGTGAGAGGAGGAATTGGCTCGAAGTGGGAGAGAGGAAAATTTGATAGGCTGCCATAGGCTATAGAAGTCATGAAAGAAGTACGGGAGAGTGTTGTAGGAAGGGACAACAGGAGAAAAATTAGAAAGACGGGTAGCAATGAGAGACAAGATTGGGATTTTATGAGGAGAAAAACGCCAGCAGTTTTTGATATATAGATAGGAGGAAATAAGTTTGGACGAGGAGATGGGAAGCCGTTTAATTAAGAAGCGATATCCAAGCTGAGAACGGCGAATACCGACTACGATAGAACTGCGGGAATGGGGGAGGATTTTAAGGCTCCAATGCACAAACGGAGGCAAGAGTTCTGGATCGCGTCAAGTTTAGTGAGGAGAGACTCGGAGGAATTACCGTAGATAAAGGAACAATAGTCGAGCTTGGACCGGATGATGGCTTCGAAAAGAATTAGAAGGATAAACGGATCGCCTCCCCATCTGAGGGGAGAGAGAGATTTAAGGAGATTAAGTGTTTTAAGACAGGATTTATAGAGAAAATTAATCTGCTCATGGAATGTGAGGCGGCTATTTAAAAAAAGGCCAAGATAACACATGGAATTGACAACGGGGATAGGAATACCAGATACAGTGATGCGAGTTAGAGCTCGGTTAAAGGGTCGGAGAGAAAAAATGATACAAGACGACTTAGTAGGAAAAAGAGAGGGGTGAAGACGAGAAAGGGAATTATTAAGAATAGACAGGGAATTATTCAACTCATCAATAGCGACGGACAGATTGTCACAGGTGGAATAGGCCAAAATGTCGTCAGCGAAGAGGAGGGAGGAAGAATAAATAGGAAGAGAAGCGATATCAAAAGAGTAGATATTAAAAAGTGTAGGACTCAGACAGGAACCCTGTGGGAGCCCACGATAAACGCATCTGGGGGAGGAAAGGGAGGGAGAAGAAATAAAGAGAGTTCTGTTCTGGAAGAGGTTGAGTATGAGAATGACGACGACGGGAGGGAGGTTAAGAGAAAAAAGTTTGGAACCCAAAGTGGGAAGATGCACATTATCAAAGGCAGAAGAGACGTCCACAAGGGAGACAATCGTGAATTTTTTTGTTAGGAAAGACTTATAGACATCTGAAAGGAAATAACTAATGCAGTCAACCGGCCCAAGCCCAGGACGAAAACCAAACATATTAGGAGGGAACAGATTATTGTGCTCCAGCCACCACACGAGGCGATTGTTGGTCAAACCTTCAAAGAGTTTACACAGGCAGGAAGCCAGGGAAATGGGACGGAAAGAACACTGATTTCTTTTAGGAATGGGAACGACAATAAAGTCGTTCCAGGATTCTGGAGTAGAGCCAGAAAGGAGAAAAGAATTAAATATATGGAGAAGGAAAAGCAGCGCAGCAGGAGAGAGATTTTTAAGAATAAGGAACGAGAAACCGTCCCGGCCAGGAGCAGACAAGGTGGATTTATTAAGAATGGATGCAAGCTCCTCGTAACGGAAAGGAGAAGACAGGAAGTGAGGCTCAGAGTCTACAGGAAGAGAAGGAAGAACAGTTTCTTCAAAAGAAGGGACATAGGCGGGAGCAATAGAATCCAAGAAGGACTCCAGCTGGGATTTGGAAGGGTGGGAGTGACGAGGGCGCTCAGAAAAGGGTGATCTAAACGCCTTAGCCATTTTCCAGATCTGGGAGAAGAGCGTATCTCTGGAGAAGGAGGAACAGAAAGACTTCCAAGAATTCTTTTTGGCAGACTTAAGGATAAAACGAGCTTTCACGTTAGCTTCTTTGTGGGCTAGGAAGTTGGACATAGAGGAATGAGAGCGGAAGGCTTTAAAGGTAGCAGAACTTTTTTGGAACGCTGCTTTACACTCTCCGTTCCACCAGAGTGTGGAGGCATACGAAGAAGAGCGACTGCGCGTGCTGGTAATAGGAGGAGAAGATGCGGAAAGAGCAGAATTTAGCGTTTGAGTGAAAAAATCAAACGGAAGATTGGATTAGGAACATCAGAAAAAGAAAGGAGAGAGGAATCCACCAAGGAACGAAATTTAGCCCAATCAGTTTTAGAAAGAAGCCAACGGGGAGATTGAAGGGGCTTGAATGACTTTGGGAGGGAGCACGACGTCATTAAGAGTGAGCAGAATGGGGACATGATCGCTGCCAAAAGTGCCGTCGAGAGTCTTCCAGGAGCATAAGAGACCAAGATTGGGAGAGGAAAAGGAGTGATCAACTGAACTAGAGGAAGAAGGTTGCTTGAAGAGGGTAGGAGACCGATCATTAAGTAGTAAAAGATCATGATCCAAGATAAGATTTTCAAGAATCGAACCATTAGGATTATTCCCAGCGCAGCCCCAAAGAGGAGAGTGAGCATTCCAGTCGCCTCCAATGATAAATGGACCAGACAACGATGAAAGAAATGAGATAAGAGGAAGATTAGTGAGGCTGGAGTTAGGAGGGTTATAAATGCAAGCAATATGTAAAGGATGCGGAAGAAGATTCAAAAGAGAAATGTGAACCATGTTAGTAAGATTGGGATAGGGAGGAGGAAGACAAGGGATATCGTGCGATAGGTAGGATAGATCGTATCTAATGAGAATGGCGACACCATTGTAACCGTCCACACGATCTGACCGAACTAAAGAATAGCCTTTGAAATGTAGAGATGAGGAGGATTTGAGCCAAGTTTCGGATAACAACGCCACATGGATATTATAGACGTCTAATAAACCCTCTAAACTTAATTTGTTAGCTTGTAAGCTACGGCAGTTCCACTGCAGGATGTTCAAAGCATGAGCACGCGACATGCTATCTAGGATACAAGAAAATTAGAATAGGATAGAAAATGAAGGGAGGGACGAGAGTAGCTATAAAAGAAGAAAGAAAGGTTAGTAAATAAGAAGCGAGCACGTAGGTGCACTTCCAACTTGAGGAGGAGGAGAAAGGAAGAACAAGGAAATTCCTGCCCACCACAACATGCGGGCCAATTTGCCGGACCTTTTCTATTCGTATCAATTTGGTATAATTCAAAGCGCAGAGAGGAGTACCTGCACGAACATGGCTCACCACCAGTTTGTAGGTCTTCCCCCCTAAAGGGACAATTATACCTGAATATGAACAAATTAAATGACACGAGCACAGAAGCATGTCTAGTGTTCCTGAAGCGTAAGTAAGGCGTTATGCTTGGCTAACAGGGAGAAAAAGGGGGAGGGAGATAAAGACAAGGAGAAGGCAAAAATATGCCTTACGAGGAATGGACGTAATTGGATAAGAAAGAAGAAAGATTGTCAAGGAAAGAAGAAAGATTGTCAAGGAAAGAAGAGGAGGCGGCTATGTTATGAGAAGCGAGGAGTTCCATGATTACGGCGGAAAGATTAGTGATATTAAATGGGGAGTAATTTGGGGGGAGGATTAGGAAGCAGGCTGCGACGAGCTAGAAAGTTGCTGGAAGACAGCGAAGAATTCAGAAGTGGGGAATCTTCACGATTCAAGATCCAACCAACAGATGGAGAACAGGTGTAGAGGGAGGGGTCAGTGGGAAAGTGAGGAAGAGGCTTGGAATGCGGTTTTGATTTAGGAGATTTATGAAAAGTGGGAGTTTTAGGACGAGGAGGAGAAGACAATTTATTAGTTTTAGAAGAAGAGGTTTGAGAGGAAGAAGGGGCTGCGGCACGATTAGCATAGGAAAAGGCTTGGGAGACGACACCAGAGGATTTATGTTTGGCGGCTTCTTGAAACGATATGTTTTCGAACGCCATGATTCTTTTAATATCCTTCTGTCTAAGCCACTCCGTGCAGACACGATCAGACGAGCTATGGCAACCTTTGCAGTTGCGACAAATAGGAGGCTCCTGGAGGTTGGGACATTCCGAAGAGGGATGTCTGGAAGCACAATGTGAGCAAACGGGATGATAGCTACGACAATGGCGCGCAATATGTCCAAAAAGGAAGCATTTAGAGCACTGAGTGGGAGAACGGACACTGCGGGAAAACGGGAAAACGGAGTTTGTAAATCGTTACAAACTCCGGAAGGAACGACTTAGCGAATTTTAGTCTTTGTCCAGTGTGGCTGTGACTACCTCCTTTTTCTCATAATGCATTGTGAGCATTGCCAAGCAACTGTGGTCATAATGTGAGATAGAAATATTTATCTATTTATCTATTTTTTCTTTTGCTCTTTTTTCCAGAATGAAAAAATCTTGTTTGTTTCTGTTTTGTTTCATTGAGCATTGTGGGCACTGCCAGCAGTTGCGGCCATAATGTAGAATGAATGAAGTTTCTCTTCCTGAATTTTCTATTATTAGTATTTTTTAATATCTAGTCGTGTCGTAGTTTGCTGGCCAAATGAACTGTTCTGTTCGGGCCAAAAAAAAAAAGTTCGACACTCCTGGTGGGAATTTTTTTTCCATCAGAAGAGCGAAAGATACGACGAACTGCAACTACGGCGATAGAGGAAACAAGCCCCTCTTTAATTTCGTCTTCGGAAGTATTAATATATTAACTAAAGATATTTAGTTTTTTTAAAATTTTTATAATGTATAAAAAGTAATAGGGATCTAAGAAATATAATTAATACGGAAATACAAACTGACGATGAACATATTATTCATATATAACTTGGCACCTAATTTAACTTTTTTTGCTGATAAAATGGCTAATTGCATAATTCGTTCGTACAAGTTGAATATAACAGCTGACAAACTTGGCTGTATTTTTTACAGTATTTTGTTTTTGTTGAAATTTGATGGTTTACCGCGTCGATTGCTTTATTAATACCTATAAAAACTATAATAAATTATTTACCGTTTGCCAATCACTTATTTATCCTATTTGTTAGTACTTTTAACAAAGAGAGAGTGGCTTTTCCTCTTCTAAAAACCAAATTGATTATTATGCAACAATTTATTTCTTTCCAAATAATTTCTTAAATGAAACGTAACGTATTGTTCCAAAATTTTTGCTAAAACCGAGATTATAGTAATTGGTCTATAATTGTCACAAGCACTAAGCCGTTTTTATATATAGGTCTAATAACACCAGTTTTTAGTCCCTCAGGATGCTACCTTCTTTAATTGAACCGTTAATTATCTTTGTAAGTAGGGGGGTAAATATAGCTACATTATTTTTAATATCCGAAGCTCTAATACCATCCCATCTTGGGGCTTTGTGAATCGGTAATCTATTAATTATTTGTTCTACTTATTTATTTGTAACTATTGGAATATAAAATGACGTGAATGTCAGCTCTAAGTTATTTCAATAATTGCGTATTACACGCTTGTTGAGCATGATGCTGTTTTGGTTAAGTGATCGATAAATTTATTCGCCGCATGTCTTGCACTTTCAAAATGTTTCAAAACAACATCAATTGAAGATTTGTTTTTATTGTATACTATATTGTTGATTATCTGCCATACTTTTTTGGTATTGTTATTAGCATGCTGCATTTGTGTATTGTAATATTCTAATTTCGCTTTTTTAATTTCGGTTTTGGTCATATTTCTGTATGTTTTATACAGCTTTTTATACCTCGCGTTTGTTGTATTATTTTTACTGCGCTTATAGTAAATGTCCCTAATTTTCATCAGATTTAAAATTTTCATATTCATCCAGTCATTTTTAAATGAAAAATTATTTTCCTTTGTGTGTGACACTCGCTTCTTCTTTTCTGATTTGTGACCGTGCCGTATCCTGCTACTTGGTCTAGAGGCACGGAGGGAAGGGTATTATACTTCTACATTCTTCATATAAATTATTAAATCTTTTTGAGACTATGCCCTCATAACTTTTAAGCTTACGGTTCAGCCACATTTCGTTCACTCTGTTTATTGTTTGTCCTTTCACGTTTTGATAAGAGGACCCTTAATAATGCAAAATACTCAACCGATAATATAATGATCGGATATTTTTAAATTGATAATTCTTGCATAAATTTCTTCCGTTGAGCTCCTAATAAAATATTATCTACTCACGATTGAGTTAAATTACCATGCCTAAATCTCTCTCGTGCCATTATTCAGTCTTATACACCCTTATATATATATATGTAATATTTCAGTAAATTGGACGCAATTGTAAAAATTGGAAAACCGTGAAAAAAAAACAAAAAACCGCATGATATGATTAGGCGGTAGGGGAAAATTTAAACGTAGTTAAAGGAAAATTCCATTGATAGCAAAAAGTTTAACTGAATTTCACTATTCCGTTTAACAATATGAATTGAAATCAAATATACCTTTGGAGAAATGTTTCACGTCAAACGAATTTACATTACACGAAAACGGCCGATAGTACAAAATTTGTCGATAGTATGAAATAATTTTATCAAGGTTTTTCGATACTTATAAAATAATCAGGACATGTTTATGTACTGGCGGAATTTAGTCTTGAAATAGTTTTATACAAACTTGCAGATTTTACGACAGCACACGTGGTATTTGTTGATTTTGAAAAATTTATATATGATGCACTTTCTTTAGGGTGGTTATAGTTCGCCGCTGAAGGTTTAAATCTCAGTCATGACGGAGAAAAGAAATTGGACTTACAAATGATATTATATTCAGTAACTCTGGTATTAGGAAGACGTTAAAACTATTTCTTCTATTAGCCCTCATATGCACTACCAGTGTAGATGATTGTTTTTATGCGCTAACCTGATGGTCAGTCTCTTGATTATGTTCATGATAGCTGCACAGTACTAGTCTGTAGTTTTTCACCATGTTTGCGAGCCAATTTTCCTAGTGCATATGACAGACCCACAAATTGTTGCGAATCATTCCATGCAAAACTAAATAGATCATTCAACAGTATTTATTCTAACATTTTTAAAGTACTTCACAAAATATGAAACTGGTTATTATTTAAATAATGAAAATATAATACACACACCGATTAGTTACAAATCAATAGTCCATATATAAATATGGCCTATTGATTTATGATAAAGGTGTTTAAGGATATTCAATGTGAAACTTATATGAAACTCCACAATATAAATACCAGGAAACCTGAGAGTAAACAAATAAAAACGGTTCCTTTTCATTGCTATAATAGAGTACCTTCAAAGACAGAAACAAGAGGTGCGCACTTCACAATTTGTCGTATTATTTCGCCAATAATAACAGTCCGTATTTCTCGAGTGGACATAATATGGTCAAAGTACCTTAATTTGGATGATCTTAATCTTGAAAACCTTTACTTATATTAGCTTCAAAGGTCCGCTCACTCCTTTCGTTCAACTTACATTTTTATTGTTCTTCCACATGTAACATTTTCAGTTTCTTTAAATTCTCATCTCTAGTCGAGCAATTACGTATAATCATTTATTCTTTGTAGCAAAGTTAGCACGAGCCCTTTCTTATTTCTGGCTGCGTAATTCAACTTATAGTGCAGTAGCGAAGTTGCATGATTTTTAGATTTCCTTACATTCGGCCAGCTACCGTCGATAATTAAGATATATTTATAAAGCTGGCAGTTAAAAATCACTTGTCGAAGTTGAAATGAAAACGCTAACGAATTCACTACAACGACCAGCAAGTTGCAATAGGTTGAAAAGAAGGAATTGACCTAGCGTGATTATTCGATAAATAAATTCGAGATCCGCTGATGATCTTGAAATTCACGATCTTATTAGCATTAAAATCTAGTAAATGACACTATATAGCCCGTTTCTAGATGTGAAGGGAAAAAAAAACAACTTTTTATAGTAAGTCTTAAAGTTGTTATTTAGGGAAAAAAGACATTTTATTAAACAGTTCATTAATATTCTCTCTTCAGTAAATATGGTAGCGCCTTAGCCCAATAGTTAAGGAGCTGAAGGTGTTATAGATTACGGACTGGTCCCGTAATTCAAGTGTTACTGTCCCAGTGGCGTAATGTCTAATATCTGAAGTATCGGTTATAAAACATAAGTCATCTCTGAATGAAAGTAAAGGCAGATCATAATATCACCCTTAACATTTTTTTTAGATACCCATTAGACTCTATTTTTTAAGAGTACATTACGAAAAGAGCTCGTTTCGACAATCCGCGATGCTCTGCTAAGAGTCCATGAGACACTTACTTTTTTTTATTTATAAGTTTGTTGACAAAGACATTAGTTGACAACGAAATGGGAAGAAAGAGAAAATAAAGTTACATTCTTAAACGTTTAAAGATAGAGGATAAAAATAATTCGAGAGCAGAAATAATGAAGAAAATGAAAAAATATAAGAAGAACCGATAGAGGGAATGATACCAAGTTTTACTGATTATTTGGCGGAAAAGGGCAATATTCAAATAAAACGCGATACAGGGTCACAAAGAAAATATGTGAAAAAAGGTAAGAAGAGCAAAATAGAGTAGATGTAGATGAAAACCGAGAAAAGGGTGTAGGAAGGAGACTATGATTAAAACGAAGGCGATAAATAACCGAGAAGGTGGAGTGTGTAAGACAGAACTAGTATCTAGACACCATGCCATGTTGATGAGACTGCTGAATAGAGAGATTAAATGTAACTAGGATTATGAAGAAGAATAGGAATTGAGCCATAGTCTAGAATGATCCATTTAAGGAAAGACCAGTAATATTTTGAGCTGAAAATATGTACAAAAATCTACCACTAGAAATGAAAGAACGGATTAAAAAATATCCACTAATTTATTACGTTCAGTGCCTAAATCACCAAAACTGCGCCGAAAGTGAAGGAGAAAAAGGCACGAATGAAAGAAGACATGAAAAATAGGTATTTCACAATCGAAAGAGAAAGAAAGAAGAGGAGATACACTTTTAGAATCCCAGAATGCGACCACTTACTCTACTCACTTCAATGATTACGTTTTTCATATTAAGAAAAACACAAATAGCCGTTATATGTTCACACAGCCATTTCCTAACATAACATTTAAAGGAATAGTAGATCGTCTCAGATTTCAGCAAAATCTGTGAACACCGAAACATGTTTCAGAGGCTTAGCCTTAAAATTGTCTTCATTATCATTCTGTGAGGCCAAGTTCATTTTCGGTTTATTATTAATGTATATGACTAATACATTTTTTTTTTTTTTTTTTGGAGGGAGCGGGGAGTTCTAACTGCTTATATTTCGACGAGCTAATGAGGTTCCGTTTACATACTCAATTGTATAGCTTATTTATAAGATTATACTAAAGAACCTGCGATGAGCACAGGTTCCGCTGTCTAACAATTTTGCAATAGTGCTACGGGATAATCGTGCGCGGCATAATTTTGGCATTAATTTTGGAATTCTTTAAGAATACCGTTTCAATCGTGATGGTATGTACGACTTCATTGTGCAACTGCATATTGGTACTTTTTCTTCTTCCGTCGAGCCAGATTATTATTAGGAAGGCACGACTTTGGTGAGGGTTTTTGTTATTATTTTTTTCTGAACCGTTCTATTATGAGCAAAGAAGACACACACTCATTACCCGCAGAACCTTCGAGTAACTTTCCAAAAAGTCAACATAAGTCCCAGTAATAATAAAAGTTGGATAGCCTTCGTGAATTCCAGATCTCGCTGGAACTTCAACAAAGCCGATTGGGAAGGATTCAGCGATAAAGTGAACGACAGCTCATTCAAACAAAACCGAATAATCACGACGGATTAGATAAAAACAATAGTTTAATGTTCATCGAACGAGTGATTTGAACACTGGACTTTCCTAAAATTTCGTATAAAATTAAAAGATGGTCATACTTCCGTAGCGCGAAATTCAAGAGAACTCTTTTTCTCAGAATTCTCAAAAATGTTGCCTTTTATCAACTGTTATTGTTTGCGCGTTGCTCGTGAAATCTGAAATAAAACGAGTTAATTTTGTGTTCGGAAAAGATTGGGAAATACTTACCGCAATTGAAATTGATGATCGTAATCAGCACGATAATGAAAACTGTGCTGAACCTTAATAAGGAATGCATTGTGATTTGCGGACAATCTGCAAGCAGGAAATTGCATTAAAAGACGTACATACGACACCTTTTTTTAAGTGTTTAGCAAAAATCAGTTGAAGTATGAAAAGTTTTTAAGGTAAACACCTCAGAAGAGTTCTAGGTAAAACTAAACTTAAAATGGTTGTACAAATTTGTTAACTGTTATGTAAAAATATCTAAATTTACATAAAAATTAAAGTACATTGATATACTGATTATTCCAGAATCTGAATAAAGATTTAACACTATTTATAAATGAATCTTTGATAAGTAATACAATTATAATGCCACGCAACAAATCAAAAGAATTTCCTTGATTCGAAATTGCGCAGAAATCTTAAAGGCATGCTTTTTTTTTACTTTTTTTCCGGGGAGAAGGCATTAGTTGAAATATTTTGGTTAAAGATGACAAAAATCGCATCGAAATTTGAACAATATAAAAATTATGTCACAACATTTATAAACGGAAGCTTTCAATTCGTGATTCTGAAAAAAACATGTTATTTACAGTACAGCGTCGTAATTATTTATTTATTTATTTTTTTTATAAAACCTCGCTTGGGCGTGCCAGCAACGGATCTTCGGCCAGGAACGACACGAGGCGAACATGTTCGAGTAAAGAAATGAAATAAAGCCTGAACTAAAAAGAAGAATATCGAGTCGAGTTATTGTCTGGACCGAGTCATTTAAGAATAAAAGAGCAATACTATGCGCTGAAAATAAGACCGAAAATCTGCCACCAAAAAGGCAAGAACGTCATAATGAATATCCACTAATTTATTATGCTTAGTGCCTAAATGATCAGTAATGCGCAAAAGATTGATCTCAATTGATTGAAGAAGGCTCCATGGATGAAAGAGTGTATGAAAAATATTATGTAATCTTAAGAAGAAGCACGAAAAGGAAATATAATGGCTGCAGAGAAATATTTAGAATCTGAGATTATAAGGATTTTATGGAAAACAAGTGGTGAGAAAACAAAGAGAACAGCGCATAGGACAGCAGTAGATTACACGTAGAAAGTTGATATTTTACTGAATGCAGAAGAGAAAAGTGCAGAACCAACACTTTTTGGCCCTTTACAACTATCAGTAGAAATATAGTGACATATGTTGTAAAGAGAGAAAGCATTGGAAAATTAAATCCTGGCGATATGTTGAAGAAAGACATTTAATATAGGATAAATGAAAAACAGAAAGAAAAATAAGGAAGCTTCCGTAACCATAAATATATGGTGAAAATTAGTGACCGACAGAAGCATAAAGGGGATAAAATTGTATTTTTTATAAAGACAAATCGCAATTTATGAAAGATAGATAAGTAAAAATAAGTAAGTAGACAGGCATTAGATCAGGAGACTGAAGAGAAAAGTATGTCCGCAAAGATCTGTAACGTAAAGAAATATGTTGCTCGCGTTATGTCCAACTGTACCGAACAAACCAAAATACGCGAAAGTACTATCAATTCAGATTACGTTAGAACCAAAAAGTTACAATTGTGAAATGTTTTACTTTTACTTCGGCCCAGCAATGATCCGTAATAAGAAGGCAAAGGAACAAAAAAAAAAAAGAAAAAATAATTTACAAAGTTCTATTGCTGTCCTCATTGAAGGGCTTGCGGGTAATTGTAACAAAACATAATTCGATTTTTCTGTTCTATCTCTGTACATTGAATTCCGAATTTTCCAATGTTATTCTTAGATTAAAAATTAATTGTTTCTCTCTTTTAATTGCATACGCATTTCTCGCAACTGTACTTACGCACTACCGAGCTGACCACGGACGTATATTAAATTAGGCGTACTTTTTTGTAAAATTACGTCAAAAGTTTTCCCTAATATTTTTTAAAGCTCTTAAAAATCATACAAATTTTTCGGCTATTATATTTAAGAAGGGAAAATCTTTTGAAATAATATATATTTAATAACTGTTCAGAAGTTTACATATGGAAATTGAATAAGTCAAACAATTGAACCGCTGAAACTTTTCATATTATGAAGTTCTATTGAGCATAAGGAACGATAATTTGCATCGGTAAATCATTTCACCGGGAAGTATAACTCATATTTTCATTATAGATAACAAATCTTCCAAGTACAATGCGGACCAGATGATGAACATGCAAAATACCATAATATACGAACCGAAAAACACACATGAAAACATTTAAATTAAGCCGCGATCGTAAACAATGGAGGAAAATTGAGCATGCAGAATAACGATATGCTGTCAAAATAGAATTATGATGGAATAATGAAGTGAAGTAACAAAAAAATCTATAAAATGAATATCAGTTAAAATGATATACCAATACCTTATCTTCTCTGAAATAGCTGAAATGTTGTTAAATACGTGCAAACGCGAATTTGATTGAATTGATTTATTTTCCTACGAGTTCGGAGGTTTTTATAAACATTTTTATCTTCCAATTAAAATAAAATAAAAAAAATTCTTCACTTTTTTCCTCATGTTATGCTAAAGAAATAATAATGGTAATAATATTATCAGCGGAACGGTAAGAGTACAAAAATAGAAATAGAAGCAATAATTATGTTTGATTTCCTCCGTAACTGTGATTTTGTACACTTTATAAATGTTTTTAATTAATAACCTAGATTACAATTATACAGTTATGTATTCTATTACACGAAATTAATCACTATTACATAAAACACACAACGTCATTTATTGAATTGTTTAAATAAAATCAAAATAAAATCAAAATAAAATAAAATAAATTAATTCATAAATATATAACCATGATTATATCTAAAACAAACGAAACCGGTCGGACATGTTTATTTATATATTTATGAATTAATTTATTTTATTTTATTTTGATTTTATTTAAACAATTCAATAAATGACGTTGTGTATTTTATGTAATAGTGATTAATTTCGTGTAATAGAATACATAACTGTGTAACTGTAATCAAGGTTATTAATTAAAGACATTTATAAAGAAGCAATAATGTTAGCAGTAGTTGCAATAATGATAATAATAAAAACAATCCAGTCTTCGAAAACCAGTTGAATCTGCAGGTGTAAATAGTTTTTTGCTGTATTTTTTATGATACATTTTTAAATGGTTGCTTTGATTTCGGTTATTGTCTATACGTGAATTTCGGAATCCACTTTTATCAATTGTTTTTTTGTTTTTTTTTGTGAATTCGAATTCAGCTACAAATTTATATAGAGCTTTAATTTCCGTCAAATTTTTATATTTTTAATTTTTGTTTATTAAATATTCGGAAATTATGTTACTAATCGTAGAATATAATTAAAATTTAATTTTTGACTTTGGAAAATATAATTTTTAATGGTCGAAGAATTAAAATATTTAAAACGAAAAATACCGACTACAGGATGATAGAAATGCACTAAAAAGTAAAACATAATTACTAGATAAAAATACATTTCTTATTAATATATATTTAAAAGAGGCTTTGAACAACATTCATACTTTAATTAGAATCAGCGTTAAATTCAAATTGCAGCAATAATTAAAAACCGCCTCAAGTGTTACTTCAGAGTTTACATTCGAGAAAATGGGTAGCGGATCTTTTTTTTTGATGGTTCGTTGGAATTAATTTTGTGGTAAGTTTTCTGGTTAAGGAATCAGTTATGGGAGCGAGTCGTTTTGAGACGGTGAGTTGCCGTTATTGCCGTGCGGAATGCAAAACACTGTCCCATATTCTTTAGCGACCACTGCTGTACAGGTATCATGCAACCTAACTGACATCTGCGCCCTAAGAATTCGAAGGAGCATCCTGCCAACAATTAGTAACCTCTTGACTTTTTCTCAGTCCGTGTAGAAGTATACATAATATGCATCGTTATCATTATTAATAACGAAGTTTATTATAATTATTAATAAGTCGTCGCGATAGCCTAGTTGGTAGGACTCTTGGTTTCCGTGACGGAAATCTTGAGTTCGGTCCTAGGTGACAGCACAAATTATAAAAAAAAAACTAAATTAAGTAATCGCTACCTCACGTGGAAGGTAATGCGGTAGACCATATGCGTGCTGATTAGTCCGGTTGAAGAGAACAGAGACTAATACTTAATCTATCTGATATTATATATATATATATATATATATATATATATATATATATATATACGTACATAAATTATTTATAATTGTATTTATTATTTAGCTCTGACAGTATAGCTTACTATAAAATCTTTTACTATATTTGAAGGATATTGCGCTTTTTGGTGTTTTATTAGTGATACATTTATATTTACGATTAGGGGACTCTGTGAAGGCGCAGTGACCGGGAAGTCTGGGAAGGTCTTAAGATTGGAAGGATTCAGTAATGGTTCAAGATAAGGCACTGACTCATTTTGCAATCCCTCGGTGGAGAAAATTGTGCCAGCAAGTATAAGTGGTCATCTCTTTCATCGTCTAAAGTAGAGCAAGCCGTATCTTTTGTTATATTTTCAGGGTTGTTATTTGCTGTAATTAGTTAGGATTTTCGATCTCATTTTGCGCGGTCATTTAGCTGAGGTTTGTGGTGTTTGAAATCAAGTACCCGATGATGATTCTATAGACTACTGCACACCTTTGTTATAATTTGCGGAGGGGTATGAAAGCCATTTTTTGATAATTTCTCGAAGAAGATATTCAATTGTTTCTATTGATTTAACTGTTTCTGGAGTATATTTACTAGGTACCGATGATACTGTTGATAGTTGTACTGAAAGATTATGATCTGTTTCTACCGGTACTACGTAGATCATTAAGTATTTAGTTTTGTAGTGCTTTTGATTAAATTTTAAGCAGTTTTCGTCATCATAAATGATGAAAATTTTGTGTCATAAAATAAAAGAGAATCCGGGAGTTGAATGTTCCTTCAATTATTCTGTATGTATGCTTATCTATCTCAGCTTACGGCATGGTTGAATAATTGACGTTTTGGACTTACTTCTAATAAAGAAAAGGAAGAATAATACTGACGGTTAAATTTATCCTCTGCGTATAATTTCAAAATGTCATTGAGAATCCATTTAAAAATATTATTTTCGCAAATGCCAGTTTTAGGTATTCGGTTTTGATGAGCATTGGGTTCATATTGAAACCATGTAATTTAGTTGGAAAAAATTGTAACTTTATATTTAATAAAAATATCTGCTTTTGCTTAGTGTTTTTTTTTTTTTTTTTGGTCGCGTTATCTATTGGCATTAATCTAGCGTGAGTGAATTTTTTTTTTGAGTTGCAATGTGTGACAGCGAGATCCTAATGCAGTTCTAAGTGAACGAAACACTACTGCCTAACAAACTACACCACCGTAGTTGGCTATTTTGGATTACTTTATGTACACTTAGAATTAACTTACAACTGTCAGAATATTTTGCTAATGCTAGCAATTGGTCATCTACTTTCTCAACATCTATATGAACGAATCTTTTTTTTTTTTTTTGAAAATATATGTTTATTAATATTTATACATTTCCTCGTCAAGATGCTTGTCGACGAGTTTTCTTACATCTAAATATGACTACACTATACTACTTACATACTATACAATTTTATCGCCGCGCAAATATTTTATTACAAACTTATCCAATTTTTCCTTATTTCTAACTTAGTTATAACTAATCTATTATTTATTTTATTTTTATTTATTATTTTATTTATTTTATTTTTATTTATTATTTTATTTATTATTTTATTTATTTATTTTGTTCCGACCCTTTCCCTTCCCTTTTTTCACTTTTGTTTATTACTATTTCCTTACCCTCTTCTCTTATTTAATGCTTTTTATTGTTCTTATATTTCCAGTTTATTGGCCATATTCATAGGTGACCGATACCCTATTAGCCAATACAGTTTACTTAATTTGATGTTAAGCTCCTCGCGCTTTTTCTTTACATGAACTTTCCAGTTCATGCGTCTATGGAGATGCATTCCCAAGTACTTTGCTGAGTCCGATCTTGGAATGAACCTCTCGTTTATGGCCGTAGGTATGTAGGTGCTAGGTCGAAGTGAAAAATCCACCCTGACAGATTTTTGTTCATTTATTTTGATTTTCTACCTTCTTGCCCAGTTGCAGACCTCATCAGCTGCAGATTGTAGGTCTGCAACTGCTTGATTGTATGAACTGTTTACCGAAAAGATGGCTGTAACGTCGGAAATCGCCTGGATAGATTGTTTGTTTGATTATACGAAGTATTTAAATTTATTTTATAATTACAAATTCAATTATTCACGGTATACCGGAATTAAGAATATTGAAAATAAAATATTTCGCTAAATAATTCGAGGTGATTTTACTTTTAGCGTGTAACGGGCGTCTCTTGGTACTGTACAAATTGCCTAGTAGTTGAAAATTATTAATTCCGTACAGTGCCAGCCGTATAAAATTGTGACTGAATATTACTTAATATTATGACGTACAACATTTACTAATTATAGTCGTGCAGAAAACCGGTTTGTTTAATGATTATGGCAAATTTTAAATTTAAATTTAAAGAAAAATTATATAAAATGAGACTGAAGAATTGTTAAACCGTGACAATTATTGTTGAAACGAAATGTTGATCGTCGTGTTCGTAAACCGCGTCTTGTTCGACTGCCGTTTTTTTTGTCAGTGTGTTAGTGATTTACAGCCGAATCAACAAAGATCTGAGGAAGGCTTCTTTTTTACTTATTTGACGAAATATTTTTTTGTCTTAAAATGGCGGTAATTATTTACAAAAATCTGAACATACTTGTAATTAATGTTTCACTCAGGGGCAGTTAACCTAAAGTTTATATTTTAAGTTTTATAATGTGAAATTCGTAAAAAGTTTGATTACATCTGGTTCTTTTTTATATCTTTTTATTTTTTGTAATATTATCACTCGTTAACATTAAACACAGTAGGAACTTATTACAATGTGAAATATGTCGGAAATAAATAATTTTATTCTACTCATATTAATTTAACATTGCTTTTAGAATTCAGTATACAGAATCTACGGAATCCTAATGGCATGATTCAGAAACGACAAAAATATCAAAAAAAAAACCAATAACTCACGAACGGTTTGACTTATAAAGTTCAAAATTAAATCATAAACTACAATTAAAATTTTCTTTAAGAAAATCTATAATCTCAAACTAATTGATTGCCCTGGGCAGCAAAAAAACCCCAAAACCGCCAAGAATATATAGTATGGAATTTAAAACGACCTCAAAAATCACTTAAAAATTCAATATGGCCCTTTAAAAGTAAAATTCAAAATATAAAACAAAACGAAGAAGCTCTTTCATAAAATCAAAAAATTACGATTAATAAATTATATAGAACTCCTCTTTGGGTTCAAATGGAGCAAAAAAAGAAGGGTGTTCGCGGAAGCAATAGCCCCCCAGTACGGAAGTTTCGAAAACAATTTTTTTTTTTTTCGGTCAAAATGACGTGACTTGTGGCACGAGTATTATGGCTAAAAATTTTGAACAAGGTTGAAAATATGCGCATCTTCGTATATTTCTCTGGTTTGGAACATGTGGGTTTTTAACTTTAAAATTAGCCCCTCAAGATGCCGAAAGCTTGAAATTTGTAAAAAAAATATTTTTTTTCTAGGCGTGTGATATATTATTGGAAAGGGCGATTTTTGTTCGGAACGAACCCGTATTTCGTTTTCTTAACGAAACTTTTGGTGTTTACGACAAGTTCAAAAAAACGAGGAAAAATTACGTGAACTCCAGCTTGTATTATAGCTAGAGATCTTGAACAAGGTTGAAAATACGTGCATCCCCGCATCACTGTATATTTCTCTAGTTTGAAACATCTGGGTTTCCAACTTTAAAATCAGCTCCCCGGGCGTGCGAAAAACCTAAAAATTTTTTAAAATAAAATTTTTTTCCCCGATCGTTGGAAAGAAAGAAGTTTGTCGGGAACGAAACCGTATTTCATTTCTCATTTCTTTAACGAAACGTTCGATGTTGACGAATGGTTCGAAAAAGCGCGAAAAATGACGTATCTCTCCTTTTTTATAGCTCAAAAATCTGATTTCTTTATTTTGAATTTAGTATTATATAAATGTGAGAGTTATAGTGTTACATATGGAATCCTCAGCGCATGAAATATTTTTTTGAAGTGCTTATTTGGATTGTCACAACTTAACATAATTAAGTGTTATATAATTTAGATTAGCTGGAGTTTAAACCATTATATAGCTTATTGCCACTGCAAAAATGGCAGTTGAAAACGTTACGAAGACTTAGACCAACAACTAAATCACCGTCATAAAATAGCGTTATGTATCCACATGCTGTTCTTTACGTCAAAAATCCGAACAGTAGTAATTACTAGATCATTTTTTTTTTCCCTTAATTTACAAGTTACTATTTTATAATCATTAAATAAAACGATTTTCTGCACAATTATATAATTAGAAAACGTTTTACGTTATATTAAATAATATGACATGTCATAATTTTGCGAATTCACTTTAGACCAGAGTTTCCCAACCTTTTATTTCGTCTAGCCTCCCCGAATTATAAATAACATTTTTATGCCCCCCTTAATTTTTTCATCAAAAAAAAAACACTTATTTATTTTAATTCTAAATTGTAGAAAATAAACTTTAACCAAGTTTAAAACGTTTTTTATCGAAATAATTTATTATAATTAAAGTACTAATGAGATACTTGAGCTTACATGTTCTGCACCAGTTGGTTGATTCTAGGTTCAGTCAGAGTTATCGTCAGGTCGCTATCAACAGCAAGACGATTTCGCTGCTTAATTTTAATTAAAACCAGAGCTTAAAACCCTGTCTCACATAAAAGTAAGTCGAAGAAAAAGAAACAAGTATTCTCAAGGCAAGAGAAGTAACTTTCAAATTAACAAGGAATCGTTTGATTCAAAATTTCTCCAATGTTAAGAGATGGAAATCATCTTTCGTTGTCGAATCGGCCTTCATTTCTCGAAATTCGTTCTGAACTTGTTTTGGTAATTGTAAGACATCAACAACAAATGGGTTTTTGGTCATGTGACATATTGGTGACTCTGAATTAATGTCTCGATAGTATCGGTGAAATTTGTTTTCCAGCGCTTGCAAATGAGTTTGTATTTCAACTTGCAAATCTTCGTCGATTTTTATTTTTAATTGCTTCGAATAGTCGCGAAAAAGATATTATTACATTTTTAGCAGGCACCTTTTGATTCCAAAGTTGAAGCTTTGATGTGAACCCTTGAATATGATCATAGTTACTTATTACAGTGCCGTTTCTGCTTTGAAGCTTCAAGTTTAGCTGATTGAAGGCATCAAATATATCAGTTAAATAGGTTAACCTCCATTGAAATTGTTCATTGTTGCACATTTGCAAAAAATCTTTTTCTCTCTTTGAACTCAAAAAAGAGGCTTCTTTCAGTTCATAAAGACGAGCAGCCAACATGTTGCCCTTAGACAATCAGCGTACTTCTGTGTGGAATAGAAGGACTCTGTGATCAGAATCGAGATCCTCGCAATGTAAACTAAATAATCGACTGTTCAAAGCGCTGCTCTTGATGTAGTTTACGATCTTTATAGCGAAGTCCAAAGTCTGGCGTAATTTCTGTGGCAGTGTTTTGGAAGCCAAAGCTTGTCAATGAATAAAACAATTAGTACACACTATCGCGGGATTCTTTTCCTTGATCTTTCGAGCTAAGCCTGATCGTACCCCTATCATTGCAGAGGCGCCATCTGTGCAAAGTTCAATTAGTTTATTCCAATCTAAATCATTTTTTTCGATGAAATCAGATATTGAATTATATATATCTTCAGATTTAGTACCTGCTATTAAAGATTGGGAGTATAAAATCTCTTCTTCAATGTGGTCTCCACTGACGTAATGAACATAAACTATTAACTGTGCACAATTAACGATGTCGGCGGATTCATCGCAACTAATGCAAAAAATGACGATAATTTTACTTCGTTGATTATTTGTGAAAATTTTCAGATGCCTGAAAGGTCATTTTCGAAGGCACGTCACATTATTTATTGAACGCCCCTCCTCCCATGTTTAATTTACGCGGTAAATTAATTTTTCTTTCACGCCTCCCTTGACATTTCTCTATGCCCCCCTAGGGGGACGTGCCCCTCTGGTTGGGAACTCCTGCTTTAGACGAAGAATCGACCATACTATACAGGACAGTTAGATGCGCAAGCTACGCTTTGAATAAGAAGAGACGAATTTGTTCAAAGGGGTTAATAATTACTCCTGACAAGAGGCAACGGACATATGTTCCCATAACGGAGTATAATTTGTAATTGTATTTAAACCCAGATGCGTCTGTTTGACACATTTGATCACATTATACTGAAATGACAAATTATTTAATTAAAAGATTTCTAAAAAGTAGAAAAAAAATAATAATATATTGATTCATTAAAACAAAAAGAATAAATTGGTCACATAGGATCCCTTATAATGATTAAAAAAAAAAAAAAAAAAAAACATTCAATTTGAGAACCACACTTTTAAAACTAGTTATTTATTTGACAAGATTTCTTCTAATACTTCGTTGTGTACTCTTTTATTTATTTATTTATTTATTTAGATTTTTACTGCCTACATAGGCTATAATCTACTTAGTTTAGTTTGTAGTACGGTACATAGTTTTATAAAATTAAGTGTAGCATTGTACGTTTAACAAATTTGATAATGTTGTTGAGGTTCTTGGTGTCCAAAAAAGCGTCGAGGTCCGTGGCAGTTGGTTGGTTGGCGGTGAACTTGGAGCAGCATAGTACCAGATGTTGTATGGTAATTCTTTCACCAGGGCATGTTTCACAAATCGGTGGCTCTTTCCTCTCGAGAATGAACTTATGCGTCAGCTGTGTATGACCCAGGTATAGCCTAATAATAGCTGATCTAAGCGATTTATTCTTTTTTGTTGCCTTGAATATTTTGTCCGTCCAGTCGCTATTGTTCAGTTTTATCGTGGTCAGGGTGCTTGGTGCTGTGACGCGTAAGTTTTCCAGCCACTGGTCGAGAATTTTGTTTTTTCTGTCGGCTAGTGTATCATCTTCTGTAATACGTGCAGAACTTTTAATTTCGCGTATGTAGGTGACGTTCAATTTTCAACACATTATATAGTCTTGCCATTAAATTGATACGCTTATGAGCAATTAGTGAAGTACTTACTTAGGTTATTTGATTTCGTATGTTTGACCGTTATTTTTAGACATGGATATATTACCGACAATTAACGTGAAAACCTCCAAATAATACACAATTGTCTGGCGGTTAAATTAACAACGAAGCGATTTGTAAAAGAGTATGAAGATAAAACAAATAAAGGTGGAAGAACTGTGCAAAGTGCCCCGAATTAACGGAATCAGCCTTAAAACACTTTGATCAAGAAAATTAAAACAGAGCCCAACACTATAATTATCGAAAATAAGCGGATATTAGTATTTGAGATTCCATTAATAGTTTAACGAGTCAATTAGTACATAAATAAAAAAACATAGTACTTATGAAGTGTTTGTATATACTTAAAACTATTTCAAAACGATAGACAAAAGGGTACATAACATAGTTAACGTTTAATGGATAATTTTTTTTATCCAATCCACATATTGGCTGACTCGTGTATATACTGCTGGATAGTTGGGTTCAGCACATCGTACTCCAAACGAAGAAATGCCTATCACGTAGTATGATCCATCGATTGGTAAAGCCATCGGTCCACCAGAATCTCCCTACACATAAATTAAAACCCCATTGAAAATTAATACATTTTAATAAAACCGGCGATAATAGAATAATTTTCGAATCTTTGGTGAACTTTGAATATATATGTATATATATATATATATATGTATATATATAAATTTGCTTGTAACTTTCTTTCATGATATATGTGTATGCGTTTTTCTTGTTTTTATAAAAATCTGATGTCGATTATCAATTTTAAATAATAATCCTCTAAAAATTTAGAACATTAATATCAGATATAAATAAAGGATTAGCAGTGGGTAAACAATTTCTGTTAGTTTTTTTAGACCTTACTAAGGCTTTTGATCTAGTGGAACAAGAAATACTAATTGAGGACATAAGAAAAATGGATGTAAAAGGGAGGTATCTAAAATGGTTTTGGAGTTACATAAGAGGAAGAGAATTTTTAGTAAAGATCGGGAATGAAGACAGCAGAAAAGAAATAATGAGCTATGGAGTTGGACAAGGGACAATATTGGCACCTATACTATTTTTGATAGAAACGCATTCGCTCTACCGATATGTAAAGAACTCTAAAGTGTATGTTTATGCAGACGATATCGCACTAGTTATTGAACACTCTGACATTGAAAGTGCTGAAAAAAGTGTTACAAGAAGATCTCAATAATGTATGCAAATCATGACAAAAAATTATTAATTAATGCTAAAAAAACAAAAGTGATGCATATAAGAACGCCAAGCCGGTTTAGAATGTTTTTGTTCCTAAATTAATTTTACATAGTACAAAGTGTGTTTACATAGTAAGGAAATATGTGGTTGTGAAAAGTTAGAAAATGTGAATGAATTTAAATATCTCGGGATAACATTAGATAAAGGTCTAACATGGAGAAACCATATTGACAATATTGCGGGAAAAGTCAGGTAAACTATATTCTTGCACTATATATAAATTAAAACAAGGTACGACATACAAAAGCTTAATATTTCGAAGCTGTAATAATGCCCCGAAATTAAATACGGAATCGGAATTTGGGGTGAGGCGAAAATTACAGAAATGAAGAAAATCAACAAATTGCAAAAAAAATGTTTAAAACTGGTTTTACACAACGAGAGAAAAACGCATTAGCTAACATCACGTGGTTGAACAAAAATAACGATATGTCACCAAAAATGCTTTATATTATTACAGCAAATTACTGAGTGTGCTAAACTCGAAGATAGGTAGTTACCAACTAGAACAAGAACGTACAGGGCTAGAAATTGCGATTAATTCTTGCTATGTACGATCTAGGGGGATTAACAGTAAAATAGACACAATGTAAAGGAAGAGGTATTAATAAAATTAACGGGAACATACAAAAGGAAATTCGAAATGAAAAAAATCTGGAGAGATGGGAAAACAAGGTTAAAATTTGGTTGATAGCATGGTGTAAAGAGCAATAGAAATAGTAACCAAAAAAAAAAAAGTATCGCAATGCTACTAATAACCACTTATAACATTGACGCTACGTTGACATGAGACTTACTATCTCCAGTTTTAAGCTGCTAATGAGAGAGTGGTAGTTGTATAAAAATTACATTGTATTATTGTAATATATAAGTTATCATATTAAGGTATTGTAATAGGAAATATTATTTTAGATGATGGTATAATTGTAATATAAATGATAAATAATGAGAGTGTGGATTTTATAGTATAGTAATATATAAGTTAATACTTTTTATGCTGTAACCAAAAGTAGTACTTAAGTTAAGTTGATGTTATATTGTACAAATAAATGATATAATTATGTTGGGAACACATAGACGGGCTAGTGCCTTGTGGGACCCGCAAATTATTTAAAAAAAAAAAAAAGTCAACATGAAGAATTGTAGGGCTATGATCCGATCCGCATTCGATACCTGGATAAACCATAACATTTAGACACGATGTTTTCTACCTTTCTTTCAGTAGAAAATAATCTATTTGATTTCTACAACGATCTATCTCCATGTGCCAAATTTTCTAACATGATGTTTAAAAGTTGTATTCATTATGCTCATACTATTGTCTAATGAAAATTGCAGCGTCTTTCACCCTTTTCGTTTCTGTTTCCATCTCCGAATTTTCTAATTGTTTTCCATAGTTGGCTTCTCATATATGTTTCCGCTCGACTAGGTAAGTTTCTGTAAGTTCTTCTACTTCCCCGTGAAGGGATTTTATTTTCTCATCGTCAGCTTCACTTGCAGGGGCTTATGTCTGGATGATATTAATAGAGACTGGTTTGGCATCTATCCTAACGGCCATAACGTTATCACTCTTTGTTGTATACCTAGTCGCCATCTTATCCAACTTCCTTGAGACCCGCTGCACCACTATTACTTGTTGTGTCTTTACCCATGCAATGGATTACGCCATTTGCTGTTGTGAAATAACTGGTCTGCCTATAGTGCGTCTCTGATAGGCGGCATGTTAGTAATCTTTCGAATTTCATTTCGATAATACCAAGTTTGTCGGTTTGTAATAAGCCTGTGACATTCCATGTTGCAATTTTGTTTGTTATACATGCACGGTTCTTATTTGTAATTCCATTAGCACATTTTTCACGAGGAATCTGGTTTCTCCTTCCCGCACGGCCGGTGGAATATTTCACATTCCAACCTCGGAAAACGAAACGTCAGTCGCCGGACGTATCGTTTAGCAACATATTTCCTCATTTCGGTTTTTTTAGAAAGAGTAATATGGTGATTTTCCATTGCCTTCCATACGATTTTCTGTCAAGGTTTTCTACCCTTAGTCGAAAAGACCCGGTTATGAGGCCCCGAATACTCGCCTACTTGCTCTGAACATCAGTGGCGAATCCTGATTTTTTCTCTGGTACTTTTCTAAGCAAACTTGAAATAAACCGAATTCAATATAAAAACCAAAGCAAATTAAATAGATACTGATAAAGAAAATTAACAAATCTATTGTAAATAATAAAAGTTTTATGTAAAATTCACTAAAACGAAAAACAACCAGAAATATAATGCTTCGAAATTTCAACTTAATCGCACTTCTAAATGGTTATAAATTATTTTACATACAACTATGTTGTAATAGAGGGAAAACAATGCAATCAAAAAATAAATAAATAAATAAGACACCAATAGACGAGGTCATTTTTTTATTAATCAGACAAATTGCAAACAGTTGTGAAAATCTTACAATCAGCCAGGCGTTCTTAAAGTAACATTTTAAACGACCAGTTCGGAAGGAACGAGTGTTTATAAGAGATGCCGAGGAAAATAATCCTGCTGATTTAGACTTGAAGTTATGAAAACCACATAACGTGCTACTCTATACGGCTGATGAGGCGAAAATTATACATATAAGAGTTTTCTTAAAAATCTGCTTTTAGCATATGGTTTTTTTGGGTATTTTTGTGGAACTTTTGCGCTTCTGAAAACTATGAATTAACATAGTTTGAGTTTTCATGACGCATATGTTTTCACAACAATGACATTTGTGAAATTTTGTTGCGTATCGTTTGGTTTTTACTATTTGTTTTTTTTAATTTTACCCTTAAGCCCCGTTTTCCTTACCGCACTCTATATTACATTATTCTATGTTGCGCGGTCCTGTGCTGCTGTTTCGCAGTTGATAGTCTCAAAATGGGTGTGTTGCATGCGATCCTTGTACCATTTTTTCTTTTTTTTTTCAGGGGTTTTCGATTTCGTTGCGCGATTCGTCACACGGATTTCAGTAAAGACAAATTTGTCTTCCATCCTTACAACGTGTTCGACTTTTCACAGCTGAGATCTTGTCATTAATCTCTTAAAAACATTTTTCCAAATCGATTGCTACCTCTGCGTTCTATGTCCAACTTATAACTGCTGAAGTTTCTTAATATATCATTCATAGAATCAAGAGTCTACGTTTCTAAACCCATATAATAGAGATAACTACAATTCTGGTGACCTATTAGTTACATCTATAGATACATACTATATATACACACATACATATATGTATATACAGGGTGGTCCAAAAGTCATTGTACATCACAAAATGAATTACTGTTCAGGAATAGTTTATTTTAAAGGAGTAGGAACAAACGTTTAAAGTTTTTAAAAAAGTCCTAATGACCGTTTTCACAGGTTTTCTTTTTTTT
This sequence comes from Icerya purchasi, assembly GCA_039619475.1. Lineage (NCBI taxonomy): Eukaryota > Metazoa > Arthropoda > Insecta > Hemiptera > Monophlebidae > Icerya > Icerya purchasi. The sequence continues at coordinate 170,515,646 of CM077116.1, read as the reverse complement.
TTTACTGATCAGCATAACGCGTATGTATATACTATGTTTTTCACAGACGCGCTAGTTTATTACACACCTCTTCGAAAATTATGCAGTGACTTTTGGACCACCCTGTATATATATACGTATATATATATATATATTGTTAGGACTTGAGGACTTTCTCTCTGGTCGCTGTTACGGGAGGCCAATGTGACGATTTGCTGGTTTTCTCGTGTCTCTCTTTCGGGAATCCAATGTTACGATTTGAATTTTACTGTTCTTTGTTTGCGGGCGCCAGTGGCAACTCATGGCTTGCCACTACCGGTATAACTCTGCCGAGCAGAGCGTCAGGCTTTTACGAAAAGAAATTTGCCGATGAAAATAAAAAAAAATATAAACGGAAATGCGCCGATGAAAGTCGGTTACTTCTCCTAAGTGGAGACGTCACGGGCCCTACCACATGTTCGATAAGAAAATTTTGATGTAACGAACCGCGTATATTACAAAACAAAAAATACAAGTTTTTTACGAATGCGACATGTACAACAATTTGGTAGACGAACAACAAATAAAATAAAAAAAAATCACATACACCAATGACTACTAAAATTTACTCCACGTGTAGTGTGTCAAAGGTTCACCACGACGACTAGCATAGAACATATATAAACGGTAACACAAGTATCAACCGCGCAACAAAGTTAACACATAAGACGACGACAAAACTTTGTACATTCGCTACAATCGGCTCGATATTTTATTCTAAACCTAACGGTACACTACCGAAATCCTTATCAATTAATAACTTACAGCCGTTACAGCGCTGACCTTCACACACAGCTCACGCGGCCGACAGACACTGTTGTCGCAGACCGCACACACACCAGGTAACTTACACAACCCCGTAACACTACGAAATTCGACGAGAATCGGAAATTACCTATTCGGTCGTGTAAATATCCCGGCCGTATTCTCTGACGACGATAAATAATACGATGATGCCGAGAGATCGAAAATTAATGATTTTAATCGGAGAATAATTTCTAGCTCGACATCATCGCGCCAGGTAAATACCGAATTCGTATCAATATACATATATATATATATATATACATACATACATACATACATTTATTTTATCTCCCTCGTTGTCGAGTATGAGTGCCGCTTTACTGCTATTGATGTTTGTGTCGAAGATGGGACACTAAGCCAATACGATGACTTGCCCGGAAGTCACATATGTGACAGACTGTCTGATGTTGGTTACTTGTGGACGCTCCATGATTAATTGACGTTGCTTTTTTCTTCTTGTTTTTACGTGCCATTGCTAGCTCCTGTATTGTTTTCTCCGCAATGGACCTCCATTCGTTCCTGTTATGTATTACAGCAGTTCTTCTTGCTGGTACCTCTTTAGAATCCAGCAATGTCCTAACATTCCATGATGCGAAATTCCAGCTTTTATTGCTAGTTCGATATCTAGATCGCAAAAGTGTTCCCTCCTGGAGAGTCCCATACCTTGTAGGCATGGGGGAACTCGAACCATCCTGCATTGCTACAGGAGGTCGCCCGCTGCCTGGTGAATGGATTATCATTCGCCCCGCGGATCCAGCATTATTCTTCATTTGCGGTATTTTCATGCTGATTTTTGAGAAAGAGTTTTGTATAAAATGTGGAGGTTGAAACGGGCAGGAGCAGCGTAGCCGCGCTTAATGGGAACATAAGAGTAGTAGCGCAGAAGAGGATCTCTTATGTCGCCTATTCAGTAAAGGCAGGCAATCCAGTGGCAAGGAAGACCAAGACGACTGGACCTGCCAGCACTGATGCAATAATGCAGGCATAGTATAGGAACGGTTAGGAAATATTCGTGATGAAAAGAAAGATAGGGAAAAGAAAGAAGAGAGGGGAAAAGAAAGAAAAGGACGGAAAGGAGGAGGGAAAGGAAGAAGATGCCACTATTTCGGGGTGACACCCTAGCCTTTGGGTAAAAACCCTGACCGCAAGGCAACGACTTGCTACTGGGATAGCAGGTGAGACTTATTTATACAGGCGGCTTCAGCTCGCCAAGGGTTAGCAAACAGTTTTAGGAAGACAGAGTTTTGTAGACAGCTCCCAAACCTGCCTCTCCGTCACCTCGTGTCTGCTGCCCTGTCACTACTGGAATCGTCTGCCTGAGATTTTTCACCAGTAGCCGTTCTTGGTCCGCGACTGCTTATTTGACTGACGTCTTATTCACAGCTACCCTACATATCTGCAGGCCATTCCACAATCCGCCACCTGTGGACGCGCCGCATACATACATACATACATACATACATATATATATATATATATACAAATATGCATTTATACGGCAAATATAGGTTATTACGACCAAAAGTTTAGTATGCAAAAAATAATTATTGCCAAATTTAACTTTAAAAGGTTTTGAAACCAAGTTAAAAAAAAAGAACGAACATAGTGAAATTTGTACAAAATGGAGCTGATATATTCATTATACTACTTGTATTTCTAATGATAACGCTCGCGTGCAGATGTTTAATAGTTGTTGTAACATGTCTCGCACTAACCGTCTAACTGATTTGTTGTTAAGAATTGTAAATCTCTTAAAGATTCTTTGAGTAGTCCTTCAAGCACTATTTTCCTTATAATTAATATATTCCGGCATTATTAAATTTTTATGATGTGAAAAACCGAATACCAAAGTGGATAAAATTTAAAAATCGAGCTTCGAAATAATCAACTTTTCCGAATTTAAGTTGTCAAAGAAGTGTGTCAGAAATTGGATCAAAAAGAAATGAAAACACAAAAATAAGCTGAAAAGGAAATAAATTTTAAGTAATTTTGGGATATCTTTGTAGCAAATGGAATATTTGGAATTATTGGGTTAAATCATTCTGACTTAGCCAAAATATCGTCTTCAGTTAGATTTTTATAATTACCTTCGCAAATTGAACAATTTTTCGAGGAAAGTATTAATCATGGAACATCATAGATTATTACCTGACAGGTATCAGCTATTCCATTTCCTGCGCATATGACTTTCTCGTCGATTTCAGTGTTCTGCGATTGAGCCGCGTAAGCCTGTTTACATATTTTCGTTTCCACTGCAGGTACTTCAGCTTCTATTAGCTTACTCGAAGCTGAACCGCCTTAATGAGCATAAAAAAACGCAATTGAGATTTGGATAATATTTAAGTTTGATAATCAATTTTATTACAGATCTGTTGTTTTTTATTTTAATTTTAAGGATTAGAAATTGTAAAATCGTAAAGATTAGTTTTCCCTAAACCGATATACTCACGGAAATTTGTTGTGCCCCATCCGGTTATGGTGAAGGACTTTTTTTCGAACGATTCGGACTGCAGCTTTACGGAGTTTGGCAAACAGATTGGTCGGATGTACTCTGAAACATTTGCACCGGAAAGCCTTATATTACATTTTAATGCGATGACAGCTGTTTTAGTAATAGCTCATGTTTTGTCAAACGGAAGCGAATGAGACCGATTCATGAATTAAATTTCTACCGGTAAACTTGGGCGCTCGTATTCGAGATATTTCCGGAATTTTAAATAACCCGCTCATGCGTAGAAAAATAATAATATACATCGGTAACATATTGAAATATTCCTATAAATTGTCGATAAATGAACAATTTCAACAATAATGAATTCTGGATTAATATTATTTTGTTGTTTCGGCGATTATGTCATTTCTATTTAAAAAGTAACTAAGTTAGCAACTAATTATTGATACATGTGCGCGAGCATGGCAGGTATATTAGACCGGCTCGGGAATATAATTTAAAGGGTACACAGGTCGAGTTCGAAATACACTTTATCGATTTTTTTCCTCGCTATGTTTTATGTAATTAGTTGTTTCGACTACACCTGCTTACGTTATTATTTTTGCTGTATTTCGAAAAGCTTTTAAAGCTTTAACATTACCATCCGTGATGGTAATTACATTTAAAACGTTATAAATATCGCTGAAATACAGAAAAATTTTACCATAAAATATATGAAAATAACCTCTATATGGACTACTTGTTTGCTGGAACACAAATTCCTGAAGCGTGTTTAAGCTGAAATAAATGTGTTGCAGGAAGACTTGGCAGACTGATAAATGTAATTGACTACTGTTGCATTAAGAAGTAGAATGCCTTACGTATATTTCATTACCTTTAATGCAAAAGTTAAAAAACTAACGAGCAAAAATAAAAAAATCGATAAAGAGCATTAAAAAAATAAAGAATGCCAAAAATAATGTAGCAGTATTGAGCCGAATCTAAGCATAAAAGGAATATACGTAGCATACCAATTAAATGGTTCAAAAACCCCAAGAGATTTTAGAAGATAACGCGATCTTTCCTTTTTTAACACTAATCAACATGTTCACTTCGGTCATACTCATAACTTTTGGTCAATTATTGACCTCTTATTTCATGCAGTCAACCTGAATCACCTTGTTTACGCATATCATCACGTTGACATGTCAGTTAGCGATCGCGTACCCAAACTAATCAACCTAAACTTCGGCACACGTTTATCGGACGAAGCAACTGAGAGGTGGATTTTTAAAAAAAGATAGCTTTTAACAGTTATAGAATCGGATACCTGAACTCAACCTCATCTAGAACATAAATACTTTGTTTTTTTTGTTCAGTGGTCACATATTAAACAATGTCTCTCAATCCATTCCTAAGAGCAACACTTTCCGCAAAAAACAAATCGCATGGTGGGTAGATACATGCTGTTTGACAATCCGAAATCTTGGAAAAACTTTCAAAGCCCTGAAAAAATCGTCCATCCACTTTAGCCAGCTCAATTCAACAGACTATATCGAAAGAGCAAAACCGCAAGTTAGAAACAAAAAAAATATTTTTTCGTTATCGACATCAAAACAAATCCATTACAAATTGCTAACGCTATCGCCGATCACTTTAGCGATATTTCAAACACCACAATCAGCCCTCAATCTCAACACACCAATATCCTATTTAATGAAACCTGTGCACAGCCCTTCAATCAAGTCATCATTCTTCGCGAACTTGAGAACATCATTAACTACTCAAAAACATCAGCTCCAGGGCCTGACGATTTCCATGTACAATTTTTTAAAAATTTTCCTGTCAACGTGATTCAATTACTGTTAAAAATTTTAGACACGATATGGAATCCGCACTTTTTTACTATCACACGGAGGCCTTAAACCTGAGAAAAATTAATTTCAAATCGATAATTACAGATCAATTTCCCGAATATCAAATCTCTGCAAAATATGCGAACGAATCGTAAATAAACGACTATTATAGTTTCTGAAACATTACGGCAAACTCTCTAATACACAGTGAGATTTCAGGCCAGGTAGATCTACGTTCCACCAGCAACCCACGTTAGTAGCAGGATCAATGAAGCCTACTCTAACAAAAATCCTGGTTATATCTTTCGATGTCAGCAATGACTTCGATGTATAAGAGAAACAATTCTCTTCATCCTGCATTGAGGTAATAATATGCTTTACTTCACATCAAATTTCCTCCAACAAATAGAATTTGTAATCCGTATAAACAACACCATTACTTGTGAAGGGGGTCCAATAGGGTGCAGTACTCAGTCTAACCCTTTTCATAGTAGGTATCAATGAACCAGCAAAATCAGCTTTTCCACTCGTTTCAAAAGCTCTCTTCGCAGACAATTTCTGCATTTTTATTAACTGCAAAGATCGAAAAATTGAAGAAAATTTCCCTCAACAGGCAGTCGATCCCGTTCTATTCGACAACACCTCATCCTGAACTCTGCAAATACAAAACTTCAACAAAAAAATTCAATCCCCTAATAAAACTTACTCATAGTTCGTATGGATTGGACAGAGACACACTTTTAATACTGTACCAAACCCTCATTCGAACGACAATTGACTATGGTGCGCCTATTAACGCTTTTGCTCCCAAAATCTCGTTTCGATTCTCTAAATGTTATCCGGAATACATGACTAAGATCAATCACATGGGCCTTTCATACTACTTCTATAGCCAGTCTTCTGAGCGGATCTTCAGAACGTTCGCTGAGTATTCAAGGACATCGAATCTCCACCGACACTACTCTCAACATTCTTGTAAATCCAAATTTTAATCCCTTCATAATAAGTCCCCTTCATCTCGTGATCCTTCCTAATTTCCTATTTCACAACAACAGTGATCTTTTCAAGTTAATTTTCATAAAATACACCACCTTACTACACATTCCCCAGAATATCAATCCATCATGGCTCTCCCTCATACCCAAATTGGATCTATCACTCAGACCTAGAAAAATCCAAAACTAGCCTAATCAACTATATTCAAACCTATAACCGTCTTTTTAGCAAATACCTTAACTTCAAAAAAATATTAACAGATGACTCCAAGTCGTCAAATAGAGCAGGCTGCTTGTTTGCTCATGATAATATCACTGTTCCATTTTCACTACCACCACACTTCACAATTCTTTGAACGGAACTCCACGCTTTAAAACTAGCAATCCAATACTTAGAACTCTATCTTTCAGTAATATCCCGGATATTAACAGACTCCCTATTAGCGCTCCTATCCATTAAAAATATCGTATGAAAAAACAACATCCGATCTTACAAGAAATAGTTCGAATACTCTCGACAGTAAACAAAGAAATTATATTCTTCCGGATTCCACCTCACTCCAACATTTTTCAAAACGTGAAAGCAGACGAAACAGGTAAAATATCCCTGAAGATTTCCTCAATTCCAAATTCTTCAATCCCGACATCGGATATTAGAAAAATCAAGCAAACACTTTATACCCAAATCCTTTTGAAGAATGTGGGACCTCGTCCTAAATTTCTAACAAATTAAAGTTCAATAAAATCACTATCGATCCCTGGAAAACTTCATACCAAAAATCCAGAAAAGACTAACTTATCCTGCTCAGATTAAGAACAGGTCACTATTCCGCTCTAACACATGGTTACATCCTAAACAAACAACCTCGACCGCCATGTGACTCATGCAATGTTCTTGTTTCTATTCAACATTTCTATTCAACACTTAATTTTCGATTGTTCAAAATTGTTTGCTCAAAGAAACCTACACACCCCCAACGCAACTCCAGAATCCTGATTTTCATAAAGCTACAATTAAAATTGCAAGGTCCTTTCCTTTCTAAAAGTTATTCAATTTCTCACACCTCTAACCAAAAGGCTGTATACGCCGAAAGAGAAAACATTTAAAAGAAAGCTCGGAAATGGGAGGTCGAATTAAATGAAAAAGAGGCGAAATCGTATTGAATAGGAAGTTGACTCGCAAATGGAATTCGCAAGTCGTGGAAAATCACCAAATGTCTAATAGTAAGTCTTATTCGCTCCTTGATTCATGATCTATTCCTTTCCCAATTAATCCGGATTTCATTTGGATTCCTGGCTATGCCGAAATCGAGGGAAATGAGTTACTTGACTCATTCGCTCGATTATCTTCCTCTCCTGGTAAGGTTCTTTTTGTTTTCTTAGCTTCCATTGTTACCCTTTCGTCTGTAGCTGGTCAATCCAAACCATGGTCATTCTCCAACCCGGATTCCTTTTTCTTGTCTATTCAACTTTTCCTTCCTCGCTGCTTCTGGTTTTTTCACTTTCCGTCTATGCGCCGCTCCAACCTCTCTGCGATTTGCTGCTTGCATTTTGGGCACAATTTGCTCCATTCCTCGCTTTTCCGTTATTCTCTCATGCCTTCTTCTTATTGTCCATCACATCTCTCCAGCAATCAATTTATTTCTGACCCCGATCATATAATGTTCGGTTGTTCGTCGCATTCAACTGAACAGGGTTCTTTCTATTCCTCCCTTTTATAAATCGGTACTTCCGCTCCATACAGTACTTCCTTCATTCTCTCCTTTCTTTCTCCTTCTGTTATCCTAGTTGTTGATTTTATTTTGTCTGCTATCTCTGATCGTATAGGGATCTGAGTTTCTCTTACATCTCTGTTACATCGTTCTTGGATCAATGTCCATGATAACAAACCCATAAAACAAAAAAAAAAAAAAAAAAAAAAAGGAAGCTGTATATCGATGTGAAATTAACGCACGAGACGGAAAATTATAATAATATTTACATTCAAATTTTTTTCTCTCTGCACATTTAATTACGTAAGCCGATTTTCTGCGATTTAAAAATGTTCGAAATTGTTATACTATTCAAAAACATAATTTACTGGTAAATTTAACAGGGTCCTTCAGCGTGATGATGCCTATATTATTCTTTACCGGTCTAGACTGAAAGTCTGGATGGATATCGATTTTAGCAATCGGTGCGTCGACGAGGCTAATCCCATGAACACTCTCAACCGTGTCATTTAGTTCCGTCGCGCCTAAACGTACCTTAGACCTGTAACACAATTTAATTTGACGTATGAACAAAAAATTTTTAACGTTTGTATGACGTATGAACAAAAAATGTTTAACGTTTGTATGACGTATGAACAAAAAATGTTTAACGTTTGTAAGACGTATGAACAAAAAATGTTTAACGTTTGTATGACGTATGAACAAAAAATGTTTAACGTTTGTAAGCATGCACTCTTATATTATTCTTCCAGATCAATCCTTACAAGACGTGTAAAATACTTTTTTGTGGTTTTTTTTTTAAAGCGTTCGGTATAGCTTTCACAACCGAGTCACGCATTCTCTACAACATCACTTATGTCCAACTAGATATTCATATCTGTGTAATAATTAATAATTACTAAAAAGAAGTAGCAAATGTTTAAAAGGTGTGCTAAAAACATTTCTGAGAATACTCGGAAAGAATACTTATACATAAATATGAGCGAGTACAGCGGCGTGAGTCTGAAGAGAACCACAGTTCTCCTTCAGATATTTAGACAATACGTGTCTACAGCTGTGCTTGTATTTCTTTTTCCTTCCGAACTGCAGCTGGGATATTCTCATAAAAGTGTTTCACGACGTATCCGTTTATATTTATTAAATGCAGCATAGACAATCCGGTTGTTGATTAATTAAAATGACAACAAACCAACAATCATAACTAAATAAGATTGAACATTAAATATTAAAATATTTTCAAGTGGTCGTTAATAGTAAAAAAAAATGAATATACCGTACTAATCCTTTTGTAGAGAAGTACATTATACAATATGTCTTTTGAAAGGTGTGTGAAACAATTTCCTTTTAGTTTGAACTCAATCTGTTAATTACTCAAAGTAATCGCACACTAAAATATAAGTAGCGAGCAATACTTTTAACGAATTTCACAAAACCAGCTCTAGCTGTGAGGCATGTCAAAAACGGAAAAGACACATTACTAAAAATATTTACTTCAGAAACTAACAGTACGGTGTGTAGAGTATCATTTGCCTCGTGACGAGTGTTGGAATTTTTCTACAAATCAGCCGAAATGATTTACTACCGGGTACCGTTAGAAGCAAAAAAAAAAAGGGATAAATCAGTTCTCACTCTCGCCACTGGTATGCAATGTTATCTAAGAGCTCACTTCAGTTTTACCGAATATCACTGCTCTGAGCATCAGAATTTCACTATGATTTTCTGCTGCTTGCTTAACTTATAAATCTCAAAAATGTAACGATTATTAACGATATTATAAATAGAACGTTTACGTAAACTATTTAAACTTAAAATTCAGATTTTCCCGTGTCACGAAGACAAATCGCCGCTGTGAGAATATGTCTGTCTGAAATCAGAGTACCACCACAAAGAAACTGCAAGTCTTCCTTGCCCGATTTACTATATCCAAGAGCTGCCATCCATGGCCAAGCACCTGTTTGGAATTTAATGAAATATTAATTATCTCGTTGTAGATCAGGGTGACGCAAAACTTTTTTTTGTTAAATTTTGAATGTGTCAACTCAGACGTTAACCCAGCGCAAGTGAAACTTTTTAGAAGTTCCAATCTAAGGTAAGAGAATTGAAACCCAGTTATATCCGAACAAAACACCACTAAGTTATTAAATGATAAAATTATAATTTGTTATTTTTATTTGTACTAAGTTAAAGAAATTAATTAAACGTCGTACATTTTCCTAATATTTTTAATAGTTTGGTCATTATCCTAAAAATTTTGAACTTTAATTTATTTAGTTTTTTCCAACATAGAGTAATTGATTCCGCATCAATGATTAGTTCAGGTGGAACCTGCCGATTAAAAGTACATCTCGTGTTGGGTTAATGTCTATGGTTGACGAATCCAAAAAAAATTCTTCTTCTGCTAAATTTATATATATATATATATATATATACACCTATATATATCAGTAGCAACGAATCATTATTTATTCACCAGTACTTCTTTAAGATAGAAAAATATTAAAATGGAAATAACTCGACATACAATCGCACACACTACTGCACAAATGAACGCGTTTTATTTTAATTCCAAAACATAAAAAATTCAATTAATGTAAAAGGAAATTAATATTTAAATATCGCTAAAGCGACTAATTTATGTAAACAATAAAAAGGAATAATGCAGAACGAATTCAAGTAATAAATATATATATAGTCGTATAAGTGACTTTAATTGAAAAATTATAAAGTGTGAAATATGTATGTATACGGAGCCTTCGTTTCATAATGAAAAAAATTTGAACTCTATTATTTAAAGGAAAATTATAAATACATCAAGAAATTTATTTAAAAGTAAATGGGTCCATTCTCATTAATAAATTTCATCGCTGCTTTGTTATGCTACTGTTTCTGAATTACTTTTTGTTTGTCACAATCGATAATTTACCAGCAGCATATTTCGCCAAATGGTATATTCATAAACTGAGCGGTGGGATTTTGATGTGATAAAATAACGTTACCGTAGTTCCAGTTTCACAGTGAAAACTGTACAATGTACAATGCGCATGTAGCCCGCTGCAAGTCACAAAGTACCTTCTTTGTAAAACATTTCGATCTGTTTACTCTTGAACACTGTTGGAACGTAGTCACTCACTAATATTGGAGAAGTATTTGTAGTACCTAGCGAACAGAACATGAAAGCGAGTAGATCATCAAGTTAGAGTTCACTACTTTTAATACTGACAGGTAACTGGCGTTTTGCACATTAAGCGCTTTTATTCACATTGACTTCTCAGATTTTAATTAGAAAGCTAAAAACTGACTCATTAGACAGATTAATCTCTACTGCCAGAGAAGTAATGGCAGATTTATTATTTTTTAAATTTACTCTGGTACCTCGCCACATGACTAAAAATACCTGAGACTTCGCTACTGATACGTTGGTGTATTATTAGTTGTCACGATAGTCTAGTTGTTAGGTTACTTAACTTCTGTTACAGAAGTTTTGAGTTCAATCTTAGGCAGCAACAGAAATTATAAAATAAATAATTAAGTTAACCGTTAATAATTATGTAAAATCGAATGGCAAAGCACTATATTAGAGAAAGTTGATGTACAGTGGATTTGTGTATTAATAGATCAAACAATTGAAATCAGTTTCAGGTACAGTCTGGCGTGTGTGCAGTAGTGTTGAATATAACAGTTATCTAGTATACTATCTATATTCGTATCTAAACACCTAAAATGCATGAATAGTTAGTCGCCTATGCCCAGAAACTGAGTATGGAACTACAAAGAAGGTGTATGTGTATTACCAACGGAAAATATATTAATTAAATCTCTTGCCTTCAGTCATATTGCTCGATTTCGATCGCTCTCGCTGTATGGACTCAGGTAGTGCGCATGAAAATTGTTATATGTTACACGATGTAAATACAAACAAGACTACATCTGGAACTGATTGTAATCGTTTGTTATCACGCTACAAATGCTGTCCTGTGAGGGTTTCTGCTGTATACTTAGTAGCGCGCATATAATAGTATATATGGTGGTTTGCCATTGCCTTCCACGTACCCATTAGCGACCATTTATAATTATTTTGTAATAATGTCTGTCGTCGCCTGGGATCGGACTTAAGTTTTGCGCAACGGCAGCCAAGCGTTCTACCTACTAAGCTATCGCGACGACTATAAATTAAATAAAGATATATAAAAAATGCTTACGGCGATTTTTACATTGATTAACAAAGGTACTGGGAAATGTATCAGCTGAAGTGAAAAATCACAGCATATGATAAATCGATTAAATTATTTCTGTGTTCTTATTATTTGTTGTGCAACAATACGGCTGAAAAGCATTAAAAGTAATTTTATATGAAATGTAAATAAAATAAATCAGAACATCAGGAGGGAATTCTTTTTACAACCAGTGTTTCGATATTCATTCCAGCATAGATGATGATGTGCATCAGGATAATCTTCCAACAACAGAGGGATTTCAGCGCGCTACATGGTTAGTGCAAAAAGCAATCGTGTTTTGTTCATATTTCTTGAAAGTTAACTCTACCTGCTGAATAACAGTCCAGCGTAATGGTTATCGCTGCAGTACCAATGTGTCCGTACAACATATTATCGTACAAAAACGTCAAAGTTATGAAGCATACCCTAGCAGTAGCACCATTGTAAGAGAAACTAAGCAGCCGAAACATTAGCAACTGTATCCAGCACTCTTATAAATACGATGTAATTAATATTTATTAGAAAAGTATATATTAAAATTATTTATATAACTGCCGACATATTTCGGAAATACAGTCCCATAATCATGGTGTTTTACAAATGAGTTTCTTAATTGTAATTTGCAATGCACCAATGGGACTGTGTTGCCGAGACATGTTGCCGATTATATAAACAATTTTAATGTATATTTTTCTGATAAAATTTAATTTAATATTTTTTAAAAGCTGAATCAACAGAGAAGTCCTGGATTATCAAATATCTAGAAGTTATAATTAATCATGTGTATATATATATAAACTGGGTAATTTTGGCCTTGCAAGGGGTTGTGCTCCTTGACCCCTTTGGCTTACATTTCAGGTTCTTTCTCTTCTATACTTTGTATAAAATGATCAAAATTTACAATGCAATTCTTACACTAGCCCTCATTTAACGTTATAACGAAAAAATGTCCCAATTTTTGGAAGTCGGTAAGAATTAAACTATAACAAACGTTATGTAAAATTGGGACATTTTTTATAATGGGGGCCGTCTTAAAAATTACGTTGTAATATATATTAATTACAACGTAATTCTTAGGCTACCTCCCATTAGAAAAATTTTCCCAATTTTATGTAATGTTTGTTATATTTTATAGGATTTCTGTGATTATATTATTATATTCATATTGACCGATTTAGAATTACGTTGTAAATTTTGATCAGTTTATATAAAGTATAGAAGAGAAAGAGATAGAAATGTAAGCAAGAGAGGTCAAGGGGCTGACTTGCGAGGCCAAAATGGCCGAGTTTATATATGTGTATATAAAATAGACGTAACGAAAAGATTATCGTCGGAAGTAGTTAGAAGAATATTAAAATACTTTGGCCATATAATAAGAGCAAATGGATTTGAGACGAGAATTCTGGAAAGAAAAGTAGAAGGAAAAAGAAGACGTGGTCGCGTTCCAACCAGATGGTCAGACATGATCCGGACAGCTGTAGGAAAGAGTTTCGTAGAATGTGTTCGACTGGCCCACAACAGAGATCAATGGCGACATCTTATACATCACATGGACAGATCATAATCTCGATATCTCCACGAGGGATTCACGACTCATTGATGATGATATATTTATATATATATATATATATATTTATATGTAAGCGGTAACTTTCTAATCGTAGGAGGCATGGTCTATATTAGGCGTTAAGTTTCAAAAAAAAAAAAAAGAAGCAATTACTATTTCTGCTATGAGTTTGTCAAACGAATTAAACACTCATTTAAATATAATGAAAAAAAGAATTTATTATTTTTTATATCGAAAAATTATGCGGCTCTTTTCTATCATTAGTATCACACGTTCGAAATCGTAAACGCACATTCCTCAGTCGCGAAGTAGGGCTACACAATGTTTTAAAAGTATGTCTGGTATAGAATATTTGAAGTACAAAATGAAATCTGAACATTGTTCGATCAATAAAATTACGAATTTCTGTTATATTACCTGGTTGCGCGGGGCGTCCGCCTACAATTAGGAATCGAGCAACTTCGCTTTTTCCACACTGCGAATAGTCTGTCAGCAAAACAGCTGTAAATTTAAATGAAAACAAATTTTCCATAATTGCCAATTTTAATTAAGTGGCTATACTTCGTAAAACGATTTCGGAAAATTTAATAAGAAAAAAATGAATAAAAATACATCAATTTCAAAGCACTGATGGTGGAAAATTGCAAAGAATAAAACGTCTCCAACCGCTAAATCTGGTAGTTTATCCGACCGCATTCATTAACACTTATGATTAGCGCAGATTTAATATCGAAACGAATTCCAAAAACGTGTGCGTGGTATATTAATATAGAATCATTTTCAAAATTCATTGTTTAGTTATTCGGAAAAAATATAATACAGACGAGAGGTTAACAATAAGAAAATTCATGTATGGATATATGCGTGTGTGAAGTCGACTGTGACAGCATGGCTGATTAGCTAACTCTGTTTATCGTTTGAGTAGAATTCGAGTTGGGGCGTCGCGTATTAGAAATTTAATAAATTAACAATGCGCTAAATTAAAATCCATAGTTAATCAAGTGGATAAAAAGATATAAATATATATGCATTTATAAATATGTGTGTAAGAGGTGATTTTACTTCGTTTGAGATGGTTGCAGGAACATTTGAAGAAATCAGTTTTTATTTGAAGGACTGCCAGGAGACATGCTGCTCTTTATGCAAGTCTGCATAACCGAATTTATTATATTCTCTTGGCTCGTATGAAAAAAACCCACACCCGGATTATTTTAAACGTAAATTAGTGAACCAAATTTTTATAAAATTCAATTCGTCTTTGTTTTTTATCAGTTCGGTTATCGGAAAAAAAGGGCGACCGGATTAAGAAAGGTGGATTTTTACCGAACGAGTGTATCGTGAACTAGAAAATGTCACTTTAACGTGCCGAAAACTGACTAATTCACTGAAAAGAATAATCTATTAGCACGGCTGACTGGTGAAAACCATTGAAAATTATTCACCGCGAATAACGAGGGTCGGTGGCGAGTCATTTATAAATCATAAAATAAACGTGAACATCGTATAACCAAATAAAATATAAGAAAGAAATATTTAATTGCAAGCACAAAGTCTGCGAGGAATTAAAATTAATGTCAAGCTCTTCGATGTAGATCAAACTGTACAAAACACTAATGGATAGTTGTAAAATAAATTTGATTCTTCGTCTCCAAAGTTATCATCTTGTAGAATAAAATAACAAGTGAATTAGAAAAACACCTAGAAGTTTTAACACTCTAATTTCCTAAAATTAAAGATTCACTTAAGAAAGGCAAAGTAAATAATGTTCTGACTCAAAAATATATTGATTATCGATTCAGTAAAGAAACTAAATAGCAAACAGGCGAACGCAAGGATGGTATTTCGAATAAAATAATTAAAACAATATATAAAAATAACCCTGAAATTTTCAAATTTCAATACACTCCTTGATATTTGGAAAATTAGGAAGAGCTAATAAATAAATCAAGCCAGTACTCAACGAATGTAAATGCATATAAAACGTTGATTTTGGTTTCAGGATTAGAAATGGTATATGAGAAAATAATCACTGTAAACCTCGAAATCATGGAAAAGAAAACAGCTTATAAAGAAGTTCTATAGAATTACCCGAAATTATATTTATTATTGATGAATATATGGGGTATATAATTACATAAAAATAATAAGTTTTGACGTTCAAGGAGTTTACAAGAATAAAATTTAAAGAAATGAAATTAAATGCTCTCGAGGGAGCCTAGCAATTGAGGTACTGCTTGTTAAGTCAGGGATCACAGGTTTGAGATTTGTCTTGTATCGGATCCAAGTCGCTTCCAGGTATATACCTAATCTGGGATAATTAAATACCAGAAAAATCTGGGAAAGTAAAGGCGGCCAGGGGAAAGGAACTAGCCTGTCTATTCCCATCATTAGGCTTAGTACATTGTGAACTTTAATTTCACTAGTACGGGACATACTTTATTTTTATGAACAATTAAGAACTTCTCAGATAGTAAGAAAAAAGGTCTGTTTCATATGGACTAAAAATTAATCCTTGACTATAACCACTTAGTAGAAGTATCAAGGCGCAATTATTTAACATTACCATGTCAGCTGTACATAGAGAGATTAAAGATAATAAAGGAATCAAATTAAGAAGTTATACCGACGATTTTCAAGTGGCAGCCTGCATAAATGAGATGAGAAATATTAGGATACGAATAGGAAATTAGAAATAATCTTAATAAACTAGGTCTGGGTTTATACCCTGGCAAAACTCATATGCCGCTTACTCCTCAATAAAACACAATAAGAAGGAATTTCAACGGAAAATAGAGAAAGAAATAAAAATAAATCAGCAAGGTTTGTTTACCGAGCGTTCAATAACCGCGTGATCATTATTTTGATAAGAGTATAGTTATCTTATCTATTTCTACCGAGGTTTGGAGTATATTAGTTAATACGTTCCAATCTAGACGCGGCAGCGTGTCAAGCCAAGTTCAAGCCAAAACAAAAGAAACTAGCGACGACGCCGCGTGTTATATTACACAAACCATTTGGAGTCGCTTTTAACCCCTTAATAACTTAATATTTAATTAAACATAAACACATAAAATTTGGTTTATTTATTACCACCCCATAGATTAGCTAGAACCCCAAATTTCATAAATACAACTCAAACGGTTATTCAGATGTTAACATCTAAAAATCGGCATTTTTATCACTGACTGATATGTAGATAAAAAACCCAACCCACTTCTAGGTGACCTAGAAAGTTGAAATTTGGCGTCTAGCTTGGCAATTGTGTGTATGCAAAGGAAAAAATCAGGGAACAGTGAATTTTTACAACTTGAAATTTTTTCCAAGCAATCGATTTTTATTAACAGCAAGCGCACTTTAATAGGCTTTCTGTGCGTTTTTATAATAAAATTCCAATTGAGATACTTGACCCGCCGGAAAATAAATTTATTAAAATTGCTGTGAAACATGCTTGACAAAGCTTATTATAAAATAGATGACTACCTTAATGATAAACCTATACATTATGGAGTAAGACGATTATTCCAGCACAGCACAGGAAATGAACATTGTATATTGATTTTGACATACTTGTAAAAATAGATGAAAATAACATGACATATTTGTAGGGCCTTGTGTGCTGCAGTAAGGGTTTCTTGCCACTGCGTCCATACAGGTCCGAAGTGGTGGTTGTTTTAGAGTTAGGGGACAGACGGACTCGATAACTTGACTTTCAAAAAGTGCTCACTTTGTAAGTCTATTTTGAAGAATAAACTATTTGAATTTGAACTTGAATGAATAATAATAATAATCTCTTTACAAAAAGTAATAATCTTATCAAAAACATTAATTTTAAAAGTGGGGGTCAAGTTTAATATTAAAAATATGCGTGGTTGTCGACTTGGCCGACAAAAGAATTGAGATCTAAATGGGTGCCAAGTTCTGCAGATAATCCTGAAATTTATTTGTCTAAAATAAATTTAAAACACAATTTTTTGTTTTTTTCATAGACAACAATGTATTTAAAAATATAACTTCTTAAATTTGAACAGTCGAATTATTTACACAAAACAGATAATTTAGGATAAATTCTAACGATTTGACTTGGCTAGTTTTCACATACAAGTTATCTTATATTTGGCTAATCAACTTATCTTCTTTATGTTATACGTAAGTTACTTATATTGTAAGGTCAACATATCTTATGGTTCTAAAAATTTGGTTTGCTGGTAAAAGCTAGCCAAGTCAAATCGCGTAAGCTTTAATTTATCCTAAATTATCTGCTTTGTGTAAATAATTCGACACTGTTCAAATTTAAGATATTATATATTTTTAAATAGCAAACATTCTTGTAGCAAAAAAAAAACCATGAAATTGTGTTTTAAATTTATTTTGGAATGTTGTTTACTATAAATAAATTTCAGGATTATCTACAGAACTTGGCATCCATTTAGATCTCAATCCTGTTGTCGGCGAAGTCGACAACCACGCATATTCTTAATATTGAACTTAACTCCCATTTTTACATTTATGTTTTTTTATGGGATTTACATTTACATTATTTACATACATATATATATGTATATACTGATATCATAATATACGTAACACATGACGCGGCCAAAACGGTAATATGGACGGTGACAAGGAGGAGGGATATACTTGTTCCCTTTCGAACGTCGTAGTTGTTGATAACTGGAGAAGGCGAGAAAACAAATAGATAACATTAACGATAGTAACAATAATAATAATAGTAATAATGTGGTGATGGAAACAGCGACTACAGTAAAGCCAAATAATTTATATGAAAATTGTATAGAATATATGGCCTATGAAGTAATTTTACAGTCAGTGGACGTAAATAATTCTATATCTTGTTTTCGTATCGCAAACATCTTAAAAGATTTAAATTAAATTAATACTATTAAATTTGAGTTATAAATGTTCGTATTCATTTTCTGTTTTGTCACTTTATTAAATATCTATAAAAACATGTATTACAGAAAATTATAGTTATAAAAATATAAAATATAGCCGACATGTTTCGGAGTTACATAAATCATGGCAATAATACATAAAGTTATTTATTATTGCCGATTGTAGATATTTCTTGAGTAAAATAAAATAAATTATTAAAGAGTATGTAATTCCGAAACATATCGGCTATATTTTATATTCTTATAACTATAATTTTCTGTAATACGCGTTTTTATATATATTTAATAAAGTATTATAGAAGTCAAAAATCTGGTCGCATTAAAACAGTTGTTGAATGAAAAAATAGTAATACGGCTAACAAATTAGTATTAGACGATTGATTTTTGAATTATAAACTAACCGCATACATACCATTATTTTATCTAACACAGTCCGTGGTTATCATAGATGTAGATCCAGAATGGTCAGAACAGGAAATTTTAGAAGATTTAAACTGCGAGGCTATTATTTGAACATAAAGGATTACCAGACTTAACCAAAGAGTAGTGCAGGGTGGTAATAACGTTTATATTCCCTCGAAAACAGTTCATGAGCAAGCTATACCTAAATACGTCTTTATTAACTGAATACGATTTTTAATAGAACCATATATATTCAAATAATACGCCAGTATTTCAGTTGCTTTCGCTACGCCCATTCTACTAAAAATTGCAATGTTAATAAAAAAAGGTGCATACATTGCTCGTCCGAAAAGCATTATAAAGTAGAATGCAACGAAGATGAGTTTTGTTATCAACGGTCATAAAAAGCACTCTCCAAATTTTAAAAATGGCCCAGAAAGAGAAATAGACAAACAGATATTAAAACTTTAATGGCCCTAAGGAATCTTAGTTTTTCAGTGTAATTTATCCAATAGATTTTTTCAGTTTCAAAATGAAGAAGAATTTCCTCCTATTTCTGGGATCGAGAACACCAGCAATATGAAAGTCCCCCAATCCCGAAATTTGGATATTGCCTCGTGAAAATTATTAAAAAGATAGAATCTGCGTTCTCAGAAGAAAGTCTCACTGGATCTACTGGAGGAAATAAACGAACGCGTAAGAATTAATCTTCGAGTACAATTTATCTGTTCCAATTAAAAAGGGAACGATCCGATCCATTTATATTTCTCCAACGGATGATAGAAAACAAAACTAACTCTACGATAGGAAATAAAAATAATAATACGATTAAAATAACTGCAAGCCAGAAACTAATTAAAAATAATAAATAAACCGTCAAACAATGATATCTTGTAAAATAAAAATATGGGTGGAAGAGAAAATCAGAGTACGACGAAATCTTCAAATATACTAATAAGAACCAAAACAGCTAAGATGCAAATTAAAGAAATTTAAAAATGCAATAACGTTAATGCTGTGCAGGTCCAAATTGTTTTTTCTTTTTTTTTTTTCTTTACAACGAATGATTTCGGAATTTAATATAATGTTGTTATGAAACTTTAGAGGCATATTTACCAGCAAGGATGAATTGTGAATCAGGTTTTGATAAGGAACAACATTAAAACATGTGATCTCTGTAAAACATGGTTAAAAATAATAAAACTATAAAGTTTTTGAAAGCACTGGTGGGATGTGGCAGAGAATTAGATGGCTCAAAAAACCAATAAAATCCTCTAATCTTTGTGCAGATACTAATTGCATTCCAGACTTTAGCAAGCAGTTTCGGAGTCCATTCAAGCCTGCTTTAATTCAGACGGAACTTAAAAATAAAGAAAATGGAGCTTGCTGTATGGAACAAAATATATCACTGGAAGAATTTCTTTGCAGCCCAGAACATGATAAAAATACAAGTCCGGGGGGTGACGCTATTCCGTATATGGCAATTAAATTACTGCCTTTAAAAGGCAAACAAATTCTAATAAGCGTTTTAAAGCCCAAGGATACGACGGAATAAGAGTGAAGGATATCAGGAGACACTCAAAACTACTAACCCCAATACTAACGAAAATGATTAATTACTCCTTGAAAGAAGGAATATTTCCCAGAGAGTTAAAAATCGGTATGGTACGGCGAATTTACAAAAGTGGAGATAGAAAAAAGTGTGAAAACTACAGACCGATCACATTAATTTCAGTCATAGCAAAAATAATTGAGCAGTACGTGGGAAAATATTTGAAAAATTACTTGAAGGGAAATAAGTTGATAAATAGTAATCAATTTGGTTTTAGAGAGGGAAAATCGACGATATTACTACTTAGAACATTAATATCAGATATAAATAAAGGATTAGCAGTGGGTAAACAATTTCTGTTAGTTTTTTTAGACCTTACTAAGGCTTTTGATCTAGTGGACCAAGAAATACTAATTGAGGACATAAGAAAAATGAGTGTAAAAGGGAAGGAATCTAAAATGGTTTTGGAGTTACATAAGAGGAAGAGAATTTTTAGTAAAGATCGGGAATGAAGACAGTAGAAAAGAAATAATGAGCTATGGAGTTGGACAAGGGACAATATTGGCACCTATACTATTTTTGATAGAAACGAATTCGCTCTACCGATATGTAAAGAACTCTAAAGTGTATGTTTATGCAGACGATATCGCACTAGTTATTGAACACTCTGACATTGAAAGTGCTGAAAAAAGTGTTACAAGAAGATCTCAATAATGTATGCAAATCATGACAAAAAATTATTAATTAATGCTAAAAAAACAAAAGTGATGCATATAAGAACGCCAAGCCGGTTTAGAATGTTTTTGTTCCTAAATTAATTTTACATAGTACAAAGTGTGTTTACATAGTAAGGAAATATGTGGTTGTGAAAAGTTAGAAAATGTGAATGAATTTAAATATCTCGGGATAACATTAGATAAAGGTCTAACATGGAGAAACCATATTGACAATATTGCGGGAAAAGTCAGGTAAACTATATTCTTGCACTATATATAAATTAAAACAAGGTACGACATACAAAAGCTTAATATTTCGAAGCTGTAATAATGCCCCGAAATTAAATACGGAATCGGAATTTGGGGTGAGGCGAAAATTACAGAAATGAAGAAAATCAACAAATTGCAAAAAAAATGTTTAAAACTGGTTTTACACAACGAGAGAAAAACGCATTAGCTAACATCACGTGGTTGAACAAAAATAACGATATGTCACCAAAAATGCTTTATATTATTACAGCAAATTACTGAGTGTGCTAAACTCGAAGATAGGTAGTTACCAACTAGAACAAGAACGTACAGGGCTAGAAATTGCGATTAATTCTTGCTATGTACGATCTAGGGGGATTAACAGTAAAATAGACACAATGTAAAGGAAGAGGTATTAATAAAATTAACGGGAACATACAAAAGGAAATTCGAAATGAAAAAAATCTGGAGAGATGGGAAAACAAGGTTAAAATTTGGTTGATAGCATGGTGTAAAGAGCAATAGAAATAGTAACCAAAAAAAAAAAAGTATCGCAATGCTACTAATAACCACTTATAACATTGACGCTACGTTGACATGAGACTTACTATCTCCAGTTTTAAGCTGCTAATGAGAGAGTGGTAGTTGTATAAAAATTACATTGTATTATTGTAATATATAAGTTATCATATTAAGGTATTGTAATAGGAAATATTATTTTAGATGATGGTATAATTGTAATATAAATGATAAATAATGAGAGTGTGGATTTTATAGTATAGTAATATATAAGTTAATACTTTTTATGCTGTAACCAAAAGTAGTACTTAAGTTAAGTTGATGTTATATTGTACAAATAAATGATATAATTATGTTGGGAACACATAGACGGGCTAGTGCCTTGTGGGACCCGCAAATTATTTAAAAAAAAAAAAAAAAAATAGTGCATTAAATACAGGCTACATCCCAACTCAATGGAAGGAATACTACCTTGATCAAAAAGTTTCAGGAATGACTATGGTGTGGTGCTCTCATTCACCTGATTTGAGTTTTTTTTTTGTGTTGTTAGGTTGCCACATCTGTCGTTGATTTTCCCGCCTAATTTCAGCGTTTATGCCATGTTAAGTACATTTACCTTTGCGGCGTTTTCGATTTTTCACGATTTTAAAAATGGAATTAACTTCGCATCAACGAGAACTTTGGAAATGTTAGAGAAATGTTTTGACAATTATACTCTATCGAAAACAAACCCTTATGTGTGGTACGAACACTTCAGAAATGGTGACGTGTTCGTCAAGGGTGATGAACGCGATGGCCAGATACCGACATCGAAAACCGAGGAAAACATCGATAAAATCAAAGCAACGTTGTCTGAAAACCGTAAATTGATCGTCAGAGAGAGTTGGCAGAGAACTTGAAAATCGTTTATGGATTCGTCCAAGGCATTTTTGTTAATGATTTGGGCTCGAGACATGTCCTTGCAAAGCTGGTGCGAAAGACCTGAATCTCTTGCCAAAAAATTTTGGTGCGGCTGTGCTGGGCACAGGGCCCCGTTGATTTAACGTGAAACGCCTATATCGGTTTAAGTATTTATATATATTTAAATATATATATATATATATATATATATATATATATATAGATATATATAGATATATATTTATATATATAGACATATATATATATAAATATATGCGGTGAAAAATAATAGTCGTCGCGTTGCACGATTTCGTTTCACGAGCGATTTTCAAGACTTTTCACGTCAAAAAGGGATATTGTTATCCGTGATTTTATTGTTAAGAACAGAACGAATACCATTTAACAGTCACCAAATTTGCCTGATTCGACTCCCTGCGACTTCTTTCTGTTCGTTCAACTGAAGAAATCGTTCCGGGATGACCATACAGAAAACCGAGTATAATAAATGTTTAGAGAATTGGATCAACCGCTGCCATAATTGCGTTGCAGTGAATGGAGAGTACTTTGAAAGGGACAAAATCAATTTTGCTAAATAAACTTGTGTTTTTAATTTTCTGAACAAATTCCTGAAACTTTTTGATCAAGTATATCATATGTCCGGTGCAGAAATCAGGTAAGAAACCAAACACACATCTTTCATACCGTCCGATATCGTTACTATCATGTATTGGAAAAACTATGAAAAGTATAATGAATAATCAAAAAATTATATCGACAAAAACACATTTTGGCTTCGGAAAAGATATGGGTACTGTAGATGATTTAATAACACTCATCTTAGATAAGCAAATGTATAAATTAAAAAAATCGTATATTATAACAATATTTATAGACTTCAAATTAGCCTTCGATAATGCCAATCTCACAGTTCTAGCAAGATTATTAAACAAATTAAAAATTCCGCACAAAATCATATACCGGATTTACAATAACTTTCACGAAAGAGAAAATTCACAGTAAGGTTAAGAGGGAAAATGTATGAACCAGTCGTAAAGGTGTACCGCAGGAAAATATCTTAGGCTCATTATTATTTACGTTATACACGCATGAATTGCATCAACTACAGAGAAAGAATGTTCACATATTGCAGTATGCCGATGATATATTTGTATATGCCGCTGCAGCCACACCAAAAATAGCAATTAAAAAAATCAATATGCAGTTACCAATCTACAAAATGCGGTAAATGGTTTGCATATAAATGTAGAAAAAACGCAAGGAGTAGTTTTTTCCAACAAAAGAATCCGAACATCGCCATTAATTAGATAAAAAAAAGTATATGATTTCGTAAAAATAAAAAATATTTAGCAGTTATATTTCATTCTAAGCTGAATTGGAATGAAGAAAGAAAATACTCGATATTCGGAAATGCTAAAAAGGACTTAATGTGTTTCGCGCTGTATCTGGTATAAAGTGGGGAACATTTCCTAGTAATAATCTAATTTTGTATAAAACAATAATTAGGTTACACTTCGGTTATGTAGCTCCTTATGTTAACCTAATTAGAACCAACAAAATTAAATTAAAAAATTTACAAAAGAGAGCTCTACAAATCAGCGTAGGGGCTTTTAAAACATTACCTTCACACTGTGTGCAAATAGAAGCAGCAGGGCCTCCACTCAATTTACATACAGAATCGGTTACTGATAAATTCTCCATCAAGGTTAAAGAGCATAGACACCATATCATAAATAAACAATTAACCACATTGGTTAACCGATGTTTGCTTGTCTAATTAAAATGTATTTCGTTTTATTTATGTTTAACGACGATCCGATTTGATGGTAACCAATTATGTTAGTTCATTGAAATTCTTTGTTTTGTTCGAGTTGTTCATCAGCAGAATGTACCTTTGGCATATTTAATATTTATCGTCGTAAAAATTTGTTTCAAAGTTTCCGCAAAAAAAGAGGTTTCGTTAAAGGGGAAAGTTTCTTCTGCATACTGTTTTCATTCGCTTAACATTCTTATTTGGAAACGGTCGTAAATTAAACGTCTTCGAATTAGCGAAATTTTTCTAACTAATTAGGGCGGCATCTGAATTAGGGTAACTAAAAAAGAGATACTTCAATCAATCAATCAATCAATCAATCAATCAACGGTAAATCAATAACTTCTAGCCACGTGTCGCATATTGAAACGATAAAATAAAAATTTCCCCCCGTTCTCCTATTCTGCATCAGCATAAACAAGAAAACGGTTTTGGGTTCTTTCAATCATTGTCATTACAATAAGTCCACTTAATACGTAATATGTTTTTGTAAACCGCATCTTGATTTTTTAAAACTGCTTATATAACAAGAATACAGATTTCAAGTCTTTTTCCGACTTCAAAAATAAAGGGGGTTTAGTTGTATGTTTTTGTATTTTATGTTTTTTCGTACATAACTCGTACCCCTTTTTGTGAGTACCGAGGAATATCGTTAGCACAGATATTCAGTAGTCATCAAACAACGTGAAGAAATGTGGTCGGTCCCTTTAGATAATTTTTTAAAATTATTAACATAAAAAACGCGATTGACTTAAAATATTATCAATATTAATCATTTAAACGTAATTAGAAGAAATTTAAGTATTTTCAACATTAATTAACCCGGATAATTTATAGATGCGAATAAAAAAATCGAATTTTAAACCGTCGTTTTATCACTTTTAAAAAAGTTGATTTTTAGCAAACAATTTAAGTATTACGCTAAAAATTGTGAAGTAAAACAAAATACCGACCTTAAGATTTACTTTAAAAATTGAATAAAAATGCACCGAAAAATATATAGAAAATAATTATTTGTTAAGAAGATAATATATTTTACGGTGAAATATACCTGAAATTACGATAATTCTTAAACTAAATTAACTTTTTAATAAATTACGATAATAATAAAAAATCTGCCTACTCTATAAGTATTAATGTTGTATAAGAATTGTTATTTAGAATTTGTTTCTGATGACATATATTGAGTTGTTTTTTTTAGCTGATGATGGTTTATATCCGAAAACGTTTCTAAGTAAGCAATCATTTTATACTTAAATTTGTTTGTTATATTTTGATAGTTGTTATAACTTACCATATTCCATAATTAACAAACAGGATGGTAAGAGATTCTTTAATAAGAATTATTATTATATCACTTTAAGGTATATTATTATGACGTTTATCATTCTTTTTAAACAATTAATTTTTACTTTTCAGCCCATTTTTATTAAATTTTTATAGTAAATCTCGAAGTTGGTATTTAGGAAAGCAAAACGTGTTATTAAATGGTACATTATAATGCTCTCCCTTTGGTGATTATGGTAGCGCCTTAGCCGAATAGATAGGGAACTGAAGGTGTCACAGATTACAGACTTGTCTCGTAATTCGAGTGTCACTGTCTCAGTGATGTATGTATATAAAAGAGAAGTAATTTCCGGGTGAAAGTAAAGGCGGATCATAAGATCAATATTCTCCTCAGATCCTCATCAAGCTGTCTTCCATTACAAATTGAAATGAACGAAGAGGAGATACAATTTTAGAATCCGAGAATTCGATCACTTATCGGACTTACTTCAATGATTACGTTTTTCGTATTAAGAAAAAAAACAAATAGCCGTTATATGTTCACACAACCATTTCCTAACATAACATTTAGACGAATAGTAGATTGTCTCAGATTTCAGAAAATCTGTGAACACCGAAACATGTTCAGAGGCTTAGCCTTAAACTTGTCTTCATTATCATTCTGTGAAGCCAAGTTCATTTTTGGTTTATTACGATTGGATATGACTAATATGACTTTTCTTCTTTGCTACCTACATTCCGGGGAGCTAATTCAGTTTACATACTCAATTGTATAGCTTATTTATAAGATTATATTAAAGAACCTGCGACGAGCCTATGATCGGCTGTCTAATATTTTTGCAATAATGCTCCGTGATTGTCGTAGGCGGAATAATTTTGGCATTCTTTGAGAATACCGTTTCAATCGTGATATTATGTACCATGTTATTATGTAACTGCACATTGGTATTTTTTCTTCTTCCATCGTGCCAGACTCTTATTAGGAAGTCGCGACTTCGATGAAGGTTTTTTTTTTTCTAAATTCCATTTGGAAGTTTGCTTATTAGTTCAGTAATTCGAGCTTTAATTTGTCGTTTAGTATGGACCGTAAGTAGGTGAGCGGTCATAGCCTCCAGATGTGTTGTTTAGGGATTCAACATGTAAATTAGATAACGGCATATTGGCTAATAGATAATGAAATTGCTTTCTAAAATTTTTTTTTGCTATTCGGAAGTTATTTTTCGATGTATTTTTCTTCTTGAAGAACACCATCCTCAAATATACAGTTACAAAAAAAATTGTAATATCGTATGTTTCGAAGAATTCGTCCTCAAATGCAGGCCTTCCTCTAATTATAATTATTATTGCCATAAATTTAAAAAAAAAAACTAACTCAAGATTAAAAGTTTACTAATATCGACATCTAGTCTCTCGCCCCAGGTTGCAGCTGAAACAATCTTGTTACAACGAAAAACATTTTCTTGTCGGGTGGAGAAACGACACGGAAATACCTGTCTGTTATAACAATGAACGAAGAAGGCAAACATTACCCGCAGAACCTCCGGGTAACTTTCCAAAAAGTCAACATGAGTCCCAATAACAATAGAAGTTGGATAGCCTTCGTGAATTCAAGACCTCGTTGGAACTTCAACAAAACCGATTGGGAAGGATTCAGCGATAAATTCAGCGATAAAGTGAACGACAACGTATTCAAGCAAAACCGAATAATTACGACGGATTAGGTAAAAATAATAGTTTAATGTTCATCAAACGGGCGATTTGAACAGCAGACTTTTCTAAAATTTCGTGTAAAATTAAAAGATGGTCATATTTCCGCAGCGCGAAATTCAAGAGAACTCTTTTTCTCGGAATTCTCAAAAATGTTGCCTTTTATCAACTGTTATTGTTTGCGCGTTGCTTGTGAAATTTGAAATAAAACGATTTAGTTTTTTGTTCGAAAAATACTTACCGAAATCGAAATTGATGATCGTAATCAGCACGACAATGAAAACTGTGCTGAACCTTAACAAGGAATTCATTGTAGTTTGCGGACAATCTGCAAGCAAAAAATTGCATTAAAAACGTATATGCGACACCTTTTTTTAAGTGTTTAGCAAAAATCAGTTGAAGTATGAAAAGATTTTAAGATAAACACCTCAGAAGAATTCTTGGTAAAACTAAACTTAAAATGGTTGTACAAATTTGTTAACTGTTATGTAAAAATATCTAAATTTACATAAAAATTAAAGTACATTGATATACTGATTATTCCAGAATCTGAATAAAGATTTAACACTATTTATAAATGAATCTTTGATAAGTAATACAATTATAATGCCACGCAACAAATCAAAAGAATTTCCTTGATTCGAAATTGCGCAGAAATCTTAAAGGCATGCTTTTTTTTTCCTTTTTTTCCGGGGAGAAGGCATTAGTTGAAATATTTTGGTTAAAGATGACAAAAATTACATCGAAATTTGAACAATATAAAAATTATGTCACAACATATACAAACGGATGCACTAAATTCGAAATTCCGAAAAAAACATGTTTTTAATATTAAAGTAATTTAATTATTTTTAGGTTTCAATTTTAAAATTTGCTATTAGTTCATAAACTCCCATAGGGTATAAGAATAATTTATCATTAATTCATTTAAGAATTTTGGAAGTGAGACAAATATAATACTTTTCGAAATTTTGTAAACGTTTTTATTTTTTATTTTTTTGATTTAGTTATTGCTACGCGATATTTTAAGACAATTCGAGGATAAATTCAATTTCTAAAATTCTGTGTTTAATACCAACACTGTGCTTCTCTGTTGATGGACGACGAGACAATAAGATGTCGATAAATCATTGCGCACCTGTGACGTCGGAAACTGAAAAAATACCAAACCCCTGGTAGAGACATTAATACTTTATTCGAATTTATACCATTCAAGAAGTCAACTTTTCGTATATTTACTTTCGCGAGTTTTTCGAGATTTTGTTTCGAGAATTTTTTGTTTTTGATGAATATTCAAATTGTTGTGAACGTGTTGAACTATACTGATAAATTTTTGTACGAGAAATATTACATGCTCCGAAGAAGAAGCACGGAAAGTAGATATATAACGGTTGCAGAACAATATTTAGAATCTGAGTTTATGAGGATTTTATGGAAAACGAGTGGTGAGAAAACAAAGAGAACAGCGCATAGGACAGCAGTAGATTACACGTAGAAAGTTGATATTTTACTGAATGCAGAAGAGAAAAGTGCAGAACCAACACTTTTTGGCCCTTTACAACTATCAGTAGAAATATAGTGACATATGTATGTTGTAAAGAGAGAAAGCATTGGAAAATTAAATCCTGGCGATATGTTGAAGAAAGACATTTAATATAGGATAAATGAAAAACAGAAAGAAAAATAAGGAAGCTTCCGTAACCATAAATATATGGTGAAAATTAGTGACCGACAGAAGCATAAAGGGGATAAAATTGTATTTTTTATAAAGACAAATCGCAATTTATGAAAGATAGATAAGTAAAAATAAGTAAGTAGACAGGCATTAGATCAGGAGACTGAAGAGAAAAGTATGTCCGCAAAGATCTGTAACGTAAAGAAATATGTTGCTCGCGTTATGTCCAACTGTACCGAACAAACCAAAATACGCGAAAGTACTATCAATTCAGATTACGTTAGAACCAAAAAGTTACAATTGTGAAATGTTTTACTTTTACTTCGGCCCAGCAATGATCCGTAATAAGAAGGCAAAGGAACAAAAAAAAAAAGAAAAAATAATTTACAAAGTTCTATTGCTGTCCTCATTGAAGGGCTTGCGGGTAATTGTAACAAAACATAATTCGATTTTTCTGTTCTATCTCTGTACATTGAATTCCGAATTTTCCAATGTTATTCTTAGATTAAAAATTAATTGTTTCTCTCTTTTAACTGCATACGCATTTCTCGCAACTGTACTTACGCACTACCGAGCTGACCACGGACGTATATTAAATTAGGCGTACTTTTTTGTAAAATTACGTCAAAAGTTTTCCCTAATATTTTTTAAAGCTCTTAAAAATCATACAAATTTTTCGGCTATTATATTTAAGAAGGGAAAATCTTTTGAAATAATATATATTTAATAACTGTTCAGAAGTTTACATATGGAAATTGAATAAGTCAAACAATTGAACCGCTGAAACTTTTCATATTATGAAGTTCTATTGAGCATAAGGAACGATAATTTGCATCGGTAAATCATTTCACCGGGAAGTATAACTCATATTTTCATTATAGATAACAAATCTTCCAAGTACAATGCGGACCAGATGATGAACATGCAAAATACCATAATATACGAACCGAAAAACACACATGAAAACATTTAAATTAGGCCGCGATCGTAAACAATGGAGGAAAATTGAGCATGCAGAATAACGATATGCTGTCAAAATAGAATTATGATGGAATAATGAAGTGAAGTAACAAAAAAATCTATAAAATGAATATCAGTTAAAATGATATACCAATACCTTATCTTCTCTGAAATAGCTGAAATGTTGTTAAATACGTGCAAACGCGAATTTGATTGAATTGATTTATTTTCCTACGAGTTCGGAGGTTTTTATAAACATTTTTATCTTCCAATTAAAATAAAATAAAAAAAATTCTTCACTTTTTTCCTCATGTTATGCTAAAGAAATAATAATGGTAATAATATTATCAGCGGAACGGTAAGAGTACAAAAATAGAATTAGAAGCAATAATGTTAGCACTAGTTGCAATAATGATAATAATAAAAATAATCCAGTCTTCGCAAACAAGTTATATCTACAGGTCTAAATAGTTTTTTGCCGTGTTTTTTGAGATAAATTTTTACACGCTTGCCTTGATTTCAAGTTAGTTATTATCTATACTTTTGTTTCAGAATCCACTTTAGTTGATGTACACGACCTAAACTGGTTTGTTTGTGAATTCAAATTCAGTTACGAATTTATATAGACAGGTATAATTTCCGTCAAATTTTTGTATTTATTTTCTGTTTATTAAATATACGTAGAATATAATTAAAATTTTAACTTTTGACTTTGCAAAATATAATTATTAATAGTCGAAGAATTAAAATATTTAAAACGAAAAATACCGACTTCGAGATAATAGAAATGCACAAAAAAGTAAGAAATAATTACTAGAAAAACTACATTATACTTTAAACAGGCATTATGACCGATACTGAACAACATTCATACTTTAACTAGAGTGAGCACGAAATTCAAATTGCAACAATAATTAAAAACCGCCTCAAGTGTTCTCAATATTTCCAATGTTTTTTCTTTATATATATATATATATATATATATATATATATATGTCTTTAGTTGCGTTGGTACAATCATTACATTATTCCTAATTAACGTTGCAATATTCCGTACCGACTCCAGTGAGTATTAAAGTTGCGAAGAATGATCGTAACATTCCTTTAAGGTGTATGTGTATTGCTGTAAAATATATTATCTTTTATCCGACAACTTTAGTTCAGTTTTTCATCGCATTTTTATTAAATTTTTAGAATGAATGTTGAAGTTTTTTGTCTTTTTTTCAAAAGATTTCACGCGCTGTGTTCAGCTGCTAAAGGGTCACACTGCGCGTGGCCTACAACAGGGCCTTGTTCCGTACAAAAGCTAATTCGGCTGCTGCCGGGGAGAACGGTTTAATAATATTTTGCTATTTGGTGTAATTCGCACAGATTTAGATGTTGTTATGTAGAGTAAAAGTAAAGTAAGTCCCGTAACGGATATTGTGAAGTTAAGCCTTTCATTGATGTACTTAAGGCTCTAATGGATCTAAGGAGAATACTGGATCTAGTTCCTTTCTCTCGGCCGCCTTTACCTTCCCAGATTTCTCTGGTACTCAATTATTTCAGTTTAGGTATAAATTTGGGAGCAACTTCGATTTCACGAATTAAATACGGGGCTGTTGGAGCATTCGACTGGATGCAGAAGGAGCAGGTGGTTGTAAGATCCTGGCCTGTGTAGATGGACCTATGTGACAAGGTTGCGTCGCCCTTTCGGTAGCACTTCGGGACAAAAGAATGTTTGCAAGAAACTGCCTCCACAGGCTGCCAGGATTCGGTAGTTGATTTTATGCTCTCGATGTATATATTTGTGGATCTCCATTCCTGTTCCCATTTAGCTGCTGATTGGTACATGAACAAGATAACGAGTGAAGGTGGAAGCGGGAGTTACGCGGCATTAGGAAGAGAACTATGCAAAATTGAACTGCCCGATTAACTCGCTCGCTATCCGAAACCCCAACGTTGTCCGGCAGTAGAAAGAGAAGGTACATCCGAGGACACAAGCGGGTGCCGTCAGCGCTAATTAGGAGTAGTAAGAGCGTGAAAACTAGAGCGATTTTTGTCCCATGGTCTGCCATCGCATGCCGGTCACAGCTACGGGCGTAGTGAACGCGCACCGTCCGTTACCGCGCGGCGTAAGTATTGTACTAAGGTTTTTAAAATTTCCATCTCGCAGCCCTGCGCACATTGTGTACCACCGTCAAATAGGCATGCTATACAAATCGCCCCATCTAACGGACATGGCGAATTATTTAATTTTCATTTTACGGGGGATCAGAGGTGCGAAGTTTTCGCAAAGATTCGCTCGAAACTCGACACTTAGAACCCATATTTTAAAGAAAATTTTCGAGTCGCAATTCGTTCCGGTATGTTTTTTTTTTAATGTAAATTTTTACTTTCAAGACGTATAGAAAATAAGATACATTCCTCCACCACGCAGCCATACTTATTCCCGTGCGCCCATCGTTCGCTACCCGGTTTTTTTTTGTCCGAAACTCAGGTTGTAAGTATTCTAGCAGGAATGGGGAGGTGATGATGAGCCTGAATCTAAAAAAAGGAGAAAGCAATGAGAATAATGATAACAAACACGGATATAAGCCGATTATATTATACATGTGGAATAGATTCATATCAAATAACCAACGATGAACCTGAGCCAAATTACCAAGTATATGGAATACAATATAATGCTAACACTGATGAATATATGATTAGTTCAACACCGATTTCTCGCAATCGAAAATACTGTGAAATTTATTCCGGAAAAGGAAGTAAACGAATAAAATTTCCATACACATTCGGACTGGTTTATTTACTAATGGAAACAGATGTTGATGAGAATAAATACAGGGATAATGATTTATCTCTGTATAAACAAATACTGGAATTACGTGTTACTGGTATATTAAAGGGTACTCCTTTCCTAAATATATAAAAATAATACGACCGCTGTCTCAATCTAACGTACAGAGTGTAAAATTTTGCCCTGGTGTGAAATAAAAAAGAAACATAAATATAGTACTGCCCACAGAATACGTGTTGAAGATCCTCATACCAATTATTCCGGCGATCCTAATGAATTGGTTCAACGATTAGCGACACTGTACATGTCTAAACAATCAGATAATACTGGTGTAGATATTGAAATTCGGACAATAGAAGAAAAGTTAGCAGAAGAAGGATACATTCAGTTAGATTAGCAGATTTTATGCTGTATATTAATAATTGATGATTATGATATATTAAAATTTAACAATGAAGCAAGGTTTATTTTTATCGACTACGATGAATGTAATAAAAATTACCGAATAAAATTGTAAATATTATTGAATTAGTTCTTACATTAATTCTATGACTATTTCAAAAACACAAAATATACCTAAAAGGATGATGAAATACTGTATTCTAATGTATAATGTATGAGAGAGATGAAACAAATTTCTATGGATGAGCTTGGTAATCTGTATGGGGAAATAAAGAAATATTTTAAAGAAGTGAATGATATAACCTATGCTGAGAAATCTAAAAAAGATTTAATGATCCGAATTTGAAAAATGAATAAAGAAATTAAAAGAAGAAACAGCGCAATATGTTTTAGAGAAACTAAATTATCTGTAATAACATTTAATCGTAATAATCACGTTACATTAGAGAAATAATATTTGAATTTAAATGAAAAACCGTGATGCTTCTGGTTCTACTTCAAATTGAACAAAACGAGATATCATTCATAAATACAATTTTATACGAATGTATTACTATGCTGTATGTACTATGCAAAAAAAAATGTTTTGTTTTGATATTATCCTATTTTTATAATAATGCATATTTGGCTTTTTGAATTAATCACTGTAAAAGCGGATTGTGAATATATATATGTATTCATGCGTTTTGAAATTAAAATTTGAAGAGGCGTTGCGCATCGTGCGTGAAAATTATAATAAAATATTCAAATAATGTTTTAATCAGAGATCTTTCTTCCCTCCGGGATCCGTTATTAGATATTGTGGAGGATTTTTTTTTTTGTAGAAGTTACATGTTAGTGTAAAAAGTGGATGAAGTGTTGATGTTAGTATAATATAGAAAAAAAAAAAAAAAATTAAAGCAGAAAAATTGTGTGAGAGAAATTTTAAAAAAATGTAAAAATAAAACATCTTAGAACAAAACACAGTACAAAAATTCCCACCTACATTTATATTCCAAATAATAAGGCTCGTGGTGTTTCATTCATTCTTCACATGAAAAATTGAGTTTTTCGCTGCCTATGGAACATACAACAGTTTATTCAACGATATGATTTAAAATGAAAATGTAAAAAACAGAGTTTAGTATAAAAATTTTCTTCAAAGTTTGAAATTTAAGGAACGAGTTTCGATCGTTTTTTCAATAAACTGCTAAAAACGTATCTATTGAAATAATAATAAAATTTGATTTTTTTCATACTTGCATATGCAAGCATGTACGTGCAAGCACATACAGCGAGAGAGATTCGTGCTGATTGATTTGAAAAAAGAAATAAATAAAATTTAGAATAGAACTGATTGATGTCTGTTTGTAGATAAAGTAGCAAAACAATTCATACATGCAGCGTGTAAGCAACGAATCTTCGATAGTATGTATAATTTGAATAGTAATCGTGATGAAGGAATAGCAGTCGTCTACGAATGAGTGAGGGAGATAGTCGAGTGCTATATACAAGCTTAGTAATGTATTAAATATAAAGAAACACGCTAATCTATGTTTCTGGAAAAGGTTGTCTTTAATCATTAGTGTAGCAAAGAATTATTTACTTCGTTAAAAGTCGTATGTTTTCGTATCTAAAATGAATATTAATAGAGTATGAAACAAGTTCCGTAAGAACTTACAAAAATATATGTTAAGGCACTTGTTCAACTTTACGTGCGTCAAAGGCATACGTCATAGTGCAAGGTGAGAGGCACATGAGGCATGCACCAGCCCATGCGTTATTTGAGTTGAACGGGAGTGTTGAACGTGTTGAACGTTGGAGTGGCTGGCGAAGCACAAGTGGTGGGTTTCCGTGCGTCATTCCGTGCCTTTTCACTCGAAAACCACCGGTTCATGTGACATTTCTCGTTTATGTTGCTGATTGTTTTTTTTTTTTGAAAATATATATATTTATTAATATTTATACAATTCCTCGTCCAGCTATATTATCGACGAGTTTTCTTACATCTAAATATGCCTACATTATACTACTTACATATACAATTTTATCGCCGCGCAAATATTTTATTACAAACTTATCCAATTTTTCCTTATTTCTAACTTAGTTATAACTAATCTATTATTTATTTTATTTTTATTTATTATTTTATTTATTTATTTTGTTCCCTTTCCCTTTTTGCACTTTTGTTTATTACTATTTCCTTACCCTCTTCTCTTATTTAATGCTTATTATTGTTCCTATATTTCCCTCTTTTCTTTTAACATTCCCTTTATTTTCTTTTTTTTCACCCCATTTTTTCCTCCTCTATTATTTCTTCAGACATTTTATTTAACAACTCTGCGTTATAATGTATTTTTTTCTCTCCCCCTTATCTTTGTTTTAGCTAACGGCGAAATATAAATAGTTTTCCCTCAGCCCGTATTCAATTTTAATTCTTTCTTCCAATTCTATTCTCTGTCATTATGTATTCCCATATCTTTATGAATAAATACATTCCCCTAACGCTCAGTACGTCTTCTTTTTGTATTATTTCACTTTCGGTCTCGTATTTGTGGTCCGATATTAATTTCAAGCATTTTATTTGCAGTTTACTTATTTTCCCCACATATGTTTTCCTAGCTATTCTCCATGCTCGAATTCCATATCTAATTCTCGCTTCCACTAGCGCATGATGCACCATTTTTAACGTTTTATTTGTTGCATATTTCTTCAAAGTGTATAATGCTGGTAATGTTGCCCTTATTTTCTTTGCAATGTATTATACGTACGTCCCACCTTAAGTGTTGATCCACCATTAAAATAGATTTATATTGGGTCACTACTTCTATCTTCCGGCAATTTATCTTCTCACATTCATTTCTTTCTTCCCATTCATGTGTACATTCGTTTGCGTGCATTATTAAATTTGGACAATATTCATCATACCTATCCCTTTTCATACGTAGTACCTTTAGTTTTTGATACATTAATTCTTAGATTTTTATCGTGTACCTATCTATTTATTGTGATTATATCTTTTTGCATTTTCATTTCTGCCTCTTTAATATCTTTATATGCTGTAACTCTATTGCTATATCATCCGCGAACGAGTATATATCGCTGTATTTTAATTCCTTGTATAAACCTTTTGTATATATAATGAACAGTATTGGCGCTAAGTTACTACCTTGCGAAACTCCTACATTCAACTCCTCTTTTTCACTTCGTGCATTACGTTTACACGTGTTTTCCTTTGGTTTAGGTAGTTTTCGAACCACTTTTTAACACTGTGCGTTATTTCTATCTCCTCTAATTTATTTGTTTGTTTTGTCATCATGTCCGACGGAGGAAAAGGAACATTCGATTTTATTGATGATTATCGAAGCCTACCGGTGTTGTGGGATATCAGAGATAAGACTTATACTAACAAGCAGGCTGGGAACGACGCATTGGCTCAACTTGGGGAGTAGTACAACCTAGACGTTAAAGGAGTAAAAAACAAAATTAAATGTTGATATGGTTACCACTGAAAACGATGACTTTGATACAGTAGCGTATTCAGAATATGGTGGGAGGGGGGGACTCTAAATTTTCAAATAGGTGTATTTATTTATTTATATACGTATATATGTATATAATGTTATGGAAACATGTTGTAGAATTATGCAACTTATGGCAGAAAAAATAAAATATATTTTCATAAAAAATAATCATAAAAACGAAGGTAAAATTGTCAGGTACTTATTCTGACGCTACATTTATTTTTATATTACAGTGGTCCTGGGGGGATCGCCTACTCTCCCCTCCCCCCAACACGCCACTGCTTTGATATGAACCGTTTTTTAATGTTCAGAAACAACTGATGTACTTTCTGTGAATGAAGTACTTTCTGAATTACATTATGCTTACTAAAGTTACTAACTAATGTACTTTTCAGACACGCTAATTCCTCTATTTTACTTTACCTATTTGATTTTTCTCAACAAATATACCTAACTATATTTATATGCACATTTTTTTCTATATATCACTTTTGCTGTGATAATTATTTTGAGCAATTAGAATTAACATACGTTACTAAAAAATTACTTCTACTTACCTTGATGTAATCTTGCAGTACTTCAATTATGGCTTCCAAAACGATGGGTATAATTTCCGATATTATAGTTTGTTTGGAAACTCCGAATAGATAAAAAAGAGATTTGATTGAGTCGCCTGTGGCCAAAAATCTTTGAGTGATAGCAAGCCTATACTGTGGAGGTATAACTTCACGGAAACGCGTGTCCTTTTTTTGCTATTTTTCCACGAATCAGATTTAACAAACAATCAAAGTTGGCCTTCGACATTCGAGTAAAGTTTTTAAACAATAAATCAACACAGGAATTTCTTCTTTCTTCTATGTTTCAAAACTAGAAATGCAGAACTTAGCAAAAGTAGGGACAGCGCGTCTGATTCCATCTCGAGGTGGTTGCACAGAACCTACTGACGAGACGCACAGACGAGTTGAACAAGTGCGGACAGAAATTGCATGCCTTTTGGGCATGCGTCAAAAGACATGCGCTTAGACGCAAGTTGAAAGAGGCAAAAGGCACTTGCAAGTTGAAAGCGAAAGCACTCAAATGCGGACATACCTTTAGAAATAAAAAGTGAACAATCGTACAAGAACAGTATTAATGTGTGCGGGAACTGAAGGTAATCATTCGCAGGATCCTGCAACGGATTTAATTAAAAACATTACGAATGAGTGAATGATAAAAATAATCTGAGAGATAAAGTTAATTATTTTCATATCGATGTAGTGTATCCTACAGTTAATTCTGAAAATATACCATACGATTTTTTTTTTTCGGAATCATATGAATATAATAATTTTACTAGCGTAATAGTATAATTGGACTGCAATGAATTTTGATGACG
This sequence comes from Icerya purchasi, assembly GCA_039619475.1. Lineage (NCBI taxonomy): Eukaryota > Metazoa > Arthropoda > Insecta > Hemiptera > Monophlebidae > Icerya > Icerya purchasi. The sequence continues at coordinate 170,477,273 of CM077116.1, read as the reverse complement.
TACAAGAAGAAATGAATTGTATGGAGATTTCGATGATTAAAATTACTAAGTGGTTTTGTAGGATCTTGCAATAATGATAATACAGAAGAAAAATTAAGTACGATCATAGAAGTGGTAAGAAGGAATAGTTGATTTTAGATAATAAAATATTACACTAAGACTAATTTTGAAACATGTTCCATGATTTTTTCAGAAAATGAACGAAGGAATAGAAATATGAATTGATATATTAATTTTACTAATACGGATGTATAGTTAGACTAACTTCGTATCATAGTATTAAATTTAGAGGATTGGTAGTATGAAGAGAAAATGATAATTGATTCGGTATTAATAAAGTGAATGACGTGCTTTCGTAGGTTAGTGCTAATATAGAAAATATTATGTACGATCGGAAAAAGTGATACGAGTGAGTAGTTAATTTTTGATACCGAAATAGTATGCTTGGAGTAATTTAAAAAATTTATGATAGGTTAATGAAGGCGAACGGGGGGGGTATGCTTACATAGATGTAGTGGTTCCAATAACTTTGCCATGTATGGAAAAATAATAAAATTAAAAAATACTAATATATTTTCAAGACGATAAAAAATAGTTAAAGAAAAAAATTATTTCATAATGCAATGAAGAAGGGTGAATTCGTTATGTATATAGACAATAATACGTTTTTCCATAGGTTATGACACTTGCGAATTGGGAAAAATTAAATGATTAAAAATAATATGTGCGATAGATTAAAAAAAAAAAAAACGATTGATAAGAGATTTTAGGTAAGTTTTTGATACTAAGATAGTATACTTGGATTTATTTATAATACTTATTTCGGAAACAAATGAGTAGATGAGTAGAACATGAAAGTGAAAGTATTAATACGGTTAATATCATTGAAAAATAAGAAAATAATAAAAAAAAAAAATAATATGTGCAAACACAAAAAAAGAGTTGATGATCTGTAAGGGGGTGGTTAATTTTGGAAATGATGGAAATATATTTCGATTGATTCTAAAATACTTACGCTCGATTTGAATTTCGGAAATAGCTTACCCGAGCTGACAAAAATATAGTACAATCTCGTTCTTGTTGCGACTTTGTACCGTCTCTATAAATGGCGGGCGTCTTGTTATGCTACAAACGTGTGTACGATTTTTTTACCTACCTGTCTATATACCAATAGTAGGTTTTTATCAAGCTGGAGTTTTTCACCTTACTTATATTATGGAAATAACATAAGCGTAATATCTTTTAATGCATTTATTTTGTTTTCTTACAATATATTATTATTATTTGCATCGAGTGGCTGGAAAAAAATGTTTAAATATTTGGTATTCATGTATAATTTAGGTCGCAATAAATGAATTTATGCTCATCTTCCGTAGATGTAGCCGCTAGGCATTTCCAGCAAAAATACCGTCCTCTTCGGTTCTGGTAGCGCAATAGCCGTGAGAAATTGCGTGTCCGAAAGAATCTGATGTCATTCTTAGATTTTCGCCAGCAGAGTATATTCATATGTGTTCGGTAGTTTGAAAGATGACATTTTTTTATGTTCGCCTTGACAGTCATGAAGCTGTAACCAAGTGAGGTGATACAATCGGGTTCTACAAGCCTGTACAGGTTCACAATTACGTTGTTGTTTACCTCAAATTTTATGATACCGTCTAAACTTAAGTTGATGCTTCAACATTTTGAAAATCGTAAATATTTTGCAGTATTTTAGTGTTGTATAGCTTGGATGGCAAAACTTGCATAGGATCGCATTTTTAAATTATTATAACTGACACATCTGCGACAAGCAATACACTTGTACGCGAAGTATAGTAATAAAGCATTGTTTAGAACAGCAGTATCGATGACTTTTCCATACTTAACGGACAAATACACTCGTGCGCGTTCTAAAATAATTAACTATACTGTAGACGCCACCCCTCCACACGTCTTTTTATGTTATGCATATGCTAAAAATAGAAATAAAGCCATACATATTGGAAATAGCAGAGTAGCGTGTGTGACTTGGTGTTATAAAACAAAGAAAAATGCTACGACGACTTGTGACATCAATCGAGCGAAATTCATCGCGATTTTCTCTTTACGCGTTTGATACATCTAACTGCAATTCTTTTTCTGTCGTCCTTAAGCTAATTTTAGAGAGTACTTAAATTCGGAAAAAAAAATATTATGAATGATAGGAAAACTAGCGAGATCATAACTCTAGATTTATAAACAAATAAAAATAATATTATGAACGAATTTTAATTTGGGCTGGGATGGTAAGGGAGGGAAGAAGAAATTTTTAGAACCGTGGAAAATAAAGAGAAATAAGCGGACTAATTTAGAAAAATTTGTAATAAGATATGTACATGTTGTATAATCGTGATGGTAGGTATATGCGTGGGGGGGGGGGGCGGATGCTGGGCTTTTGTAACGGTTGGTGCGATTGGAGAACATGTGAAAAACAAATAAAAATACGTATGGGAGACGGAAAAATATACTTAGGCTCATTCTATATTACTTAAACTTGAAAAAGTATTATGTGTATGTGTGTGTGTGTGTGTGACGGGAATATAAGACAATTAAAATGTAGCTACATTCGGTCGAGATGACCGATGCAATCGTCTGCATGGCTGACGAAAATTATATATTTTTCTATACGTTTTGTAGAGCAAAAAGTTAATATTTATAAAAAAAAAAAAAAATGCTACAAAGTAACGTGACTCGGAAAGATTCTTTAAATTTGGGTTTTAAGTGTCGAGATTCAAACGTATTTAGCACCTCGCCAACATTTCAGCCTTCCCATACTCGGCAAATTAATATTAAAAATTTATTTATTTATTTTATTTATTAGCCGCTATAATACTACAAACGAAGCGTGTAGTATTTATAAACATTTCTATTAATACATTAAAAATAAAAACTAAAATAAACTAAAACTAAAAACCCATATCCTGAGAAAAACCCTTAATCTTGCCTACTCCCTTCGGTCCCGGGCAATCCTTTCGTATTGTTTATTATGTAAAAATTTTGTTAAACCATCTTCCCATTGTAGAAACTGTCTACCTTTATTCCTTTTATTTTCTATATACCGGTTTTTTATTCTCTATATGTCCATCTATCGTCCGTTAGTCTCGCTAGATGTCCATTTCTATTTTTTCCTTCTGCATTCATTGACAACGTTTATTACATTTTTAAGCTTATCTTTAATAATCGTATTCCTGACTCTGTCTTTACGTCTGGTGTTTATGACCCATACATTGCATTATTACTTCATTTTACTCTCACCCATTTTTGTTGCGGACCACGTTTGTGATCCATATGTCATTACTGGAACGACACAACTATTAAATACCTCTCTTTTCGATCTGACTCCAAAAGGACCCTTAAATATACATCTTAACGACCAATATTTTGTCCACGCTAACGCTATTCTTCTGTGTACTTCTCCTGAAGTCATGTTTCCCAGTTCTACTCTTTGGATCCAAGTAAACTATTTCTTCTACATATTCAATAATTTGTCCGTCTATTTCCATTTTTATTTTTTCTTCAATGTTGGTAACAATTTTTGTTTTCTTCTAATTCATTTGTAAACCCGTCTCCTTTCCAGCTAATTTTTAATTCGAAAAGTCTTTTCCTATAAGTACAACATCGTCTGCGAAACGCGGGTTATTTAAAAATTTCCCATTTACCCTGATACCCTTTTGTGTTCCCAATTTAGCTTTTTTAAAAACTTCCTCAAGCGCACATACAAATAGCAATGGTGATAACGGATCTCCCTGTTTTACCCCCTTTTTTATCTAAAAGTATTCCTCGGGTTTTTCTATAAGTATCCTCGACTTTACCATTATATTCGATATTATTTTCCAATATATCCACGAGTCTCCTTGACTTTTAAGAGCCCCCAACATAAATTTGTACTTTAAAAAGTCAAGTGCTTCGGAATATTCTATAAAGGCTAAACGTACTGATTTTTTATCTTCCCTTGACTTCTCTATGATTTGATTTAAAACAAATAAGTAATCTATGGTGAAGAAACCTCTTCGGAAACCCGCCTGTTCAACTGATAAATTATAGTTCAATTTGTTTTGAATCCTTCTTGTTATTATGTTAGAAAATTTTTTTGAGATTGTAGGGCTTAAACTTATCGGTCTGAAATTTTCGATTTTGTTTCTATTTACTTTTTTATAAAGTAGAATAATATTTGACTTTTTCCATTCACGCGGATTTTTTGACCTTCCAGAATCATGTTGAACAATATAACCAAACACTCTGTCGGATGCGATTCTCCAAATTTTAGTTGTTCATTACTTATTTTATCAACACCCGGAACTGTGTTCCCTTTCAGTTTTGACACCACATCCGTTACCTCCGCTTTTATTGTACTTAGGTTCCTGCTCTTCTCCTAAACTTTCTTCATCAAATAATACTAAATATTCATCCTTCTATATAATTCTTTATAGTAGGCTGTAGCGTGTTCAATTATCCTTTTATGATTACAGATTTTATTCCCATCCCCATTTAAGAAAGAAGAAACCCGTTTGACTCCTATTGCTAAGCTTTTCATTATTGCTTTTGTGTTTTTCATACTTTTCAACACCGATTGAATTAACTCATTTTTCTTATTTTTTACTTAGAATATTAAATTCAATTTTTTTTATTACTTCTTTTATTCGTCCGTCTTTTTAATTTTTCCCTTTCAGTTATCAGCTGTTTTATGCCTCTCGATATACCTACCGAGGATGGGTTTTTGTAATTTAAACGCATTTACATTCCGTGGCTTTCTTTATACTGTTTGTTACTTTTGTGTACAATAGTTACCTATATGTTGTATGTTGATGTTTTTTAATAATTTACTTAGCTCTGACTCATAATCCCCGCCATTATCCTTATTTATACTTTTATAATCTTTCTTCTCAGAAAACGGAAAAAGCCAATTTGAAAGACTGATTTTACACAAAGTTGGTTTGTGGTCTGAGTGGAATTTATAATTCTATAACACATTAAAGTCCTTTATTTTATTTAATCTGTAATCGAGTTTATTTTTATATTTTTATTTGTAAAGACCCAAATCCATTTTTTTCCTTCCCTTTTTTTAAAAATAAAGTGTTCACTACTTTTAGTACCTGTTCCATACAAAAGTTTACGAGTTTACAACCTCTTTCATTTCTCACACCATAATTGTATGGTCCTAAAACCCCGTGTTCCTCATCATTCCTTTGACCTATCTGACTGTTAAAGTCTACCATTATTAATAAATGCTTCGGGTTGCTGTTAGAATTATTTAAAATATCCGTGATTTTCTTGTAAAATTCATCGCATTCTTTTTCTTCTGAGCTCGCCGTTGGAGCATAAACCGGCACCATCGTTATAGTCTTATTCATTTTATTTCCCTGATTTACATATATAAAATTTAGCTACAGTTATCCTATCCGAAATTTCCTTAAATTCCGCTAAGTTGTTGTTTTTCCCGTGTCGATCTATAATAAACCTTACACCTTTCTGACCCTGATCATTCCCTGTATAGCACAGTAAGTTGACCTCTTTTGTCACTGGCATATTAACGCCGCTTCTCTCCTTTCTTCTGACAGTCTTAATATGTTAATTTTTGATTCTTTCAAGGCATTCTTCTAATTCGATTAAATTCTCATTACTTTTTAACGTTCTAACATTTAAGCTAGCGACGTTTAATATATTTTTTTGGGCATCTGCCTATTATCTTACTGTTTATCTTTTTCTGCTAGTGTTCTATTTCTGCCGACGATAATGCCAGCATTCTTATTCTTACTCTTATGGTTACTTCTACCTTTCATTTCTCTATTATCTAGGAGAGATAAGGGGGAAGGTTTTACTCGCTCTCGCGGACCAAGCGTAACTGAGCAAGGTCAGTTCGGCCACTTAACCTATACATTATTGTTACGGGAACGAGTCTTAACGCGGTTAGTAAAACCGTTTAGCAACGACTCTGTCTGCTGGCGTTATTGTTTCGATCCTTTTGCTACCTTCGACTTTCCTTCGTAGCCAGTTTCGTCGACGCACTGATCAGTGGACAATTTTATCGTGGTACTATGCACCGTTTTCCTACAGAAAACTTTTCCATTTCTACACCAGGCGTGCGCAATTTAACCCTTCTCCCGCGCTTGTATCGTCTCGACTAATAACCGTGTCGGCTATTCTTCCTTTATCTCATCATTTCATTGATGGCTGCGATTAGCTCGGTTTTATTTTGTGCATTCCGACATTTGAGCATCCATTTCAGCTCACGAGATAAGCTATTTTTGATCGCATTGATAAATTTGGGTTCGCTGATTTGTATGTCTAAATATTCTAGCTTATTTATCCATGTGAGGATATATTTTTCCAAATGCTCTATCCTCCCACCATATTTAGGCATAGCTAAAAACTTACTTTGGAGCCTACTTTGCTCTTCTTGGCTCCAAAACTTTTTTTTTAATTTTGCTTTTAATTCTTCAAAGGTAATACTTTGTTTTACGGATGACTTTAACCAATTCCACCTTTCCCCGCATAAATTGTTTACGGTTATTTCAACCTGTAGTTCTTCGAATATCTCCCACTCCGAGAATCCGGCTTCTAATTTCTTAAGGAATTCAATTAGGTGCTGTTTATTACTATCTCCGCCATATGGGATGATTTTCTCGATAGTGTCGAGACCAAATATTTCGTTAATTCTTTGCTCTCTGGATCTTTGAGCTGATTCATCGTACTCTTTATTTTGTAGACCGTTCTCGATCGATCATGCGGAGGATTTCGTTAATTCGGAGATTTTTGTTCGTGTGTACCGCCTCTATATCGGCCAGACATTGGTCTCTAAATTCATTCAATTTATCGTCAAAATTGCCTGTGGGTGTTTGGGACTCTCTTTCTTCATAAATGTTTCTCGAACTCTTCCCACTTATGCTCAACCTCCATGAGGTTATCGCGCAACTTTTCCTCAACCTCTTCTATTCGTTCCAGCAATTCTTCTCTAAGATGTTCACTACAGCTACCCAGCTCCTTCTCGATCTTTTTCAATCTCTTTCCTTCCTCCGTACGTTCCTTCTTTCTAGCCGCGCTTTCCCTCTTTCTCTCCTCTCGTTCCTTCTCAATCTCCTTCGACAATTTCTTTATTTTCGCACGGTCAGCTTTCCTTTCCTTCTCATTACTCTTCCGTTCCTGTTCAATCTTCTCTTCTAGGTCAGCTACCATTTCCTCGACCATTGCATTTACTTCGGATTTAAAATTGTTGAACTCATTACTTCGGTTATTATTTACTATCAAATTTTTTATTTAATTATCTTGTTCGTTAAATTTTTGGTTAATTTCTTTAAATTGGTTATTATTATCTTCCTTTAATTCTTCGAACTTTTCATTTAATTTTTTATTATCTTCTACTAATTCTTTACATTGAGTATTTATTATCTCAAATTGAGATTTGAAAAAGGATAATTATTCCACAGTTTCCATTTTGATTTATTTCATTTTACCTACCAGAAACAAATTCGAAAATGTAACTTATTTTACTGTATATAAGGTTCGTTGAGAACAATTTTCTAAAATTGTTCCCCGCCAAGTATGCCAAATGTAATGAAACGCGAATTACGGTGTTTTATTTCGCCCTCAGGGATGCCGCCGAGGTTTTAGTTTCGCGGAATTAAAATTTTGTATTTTTATTATTACATATTATTATGATTTAATTTATTATCATTATCATTATTAGAGAAGTTTGAGGAAATGTGTATTAGGATTTAAAGTTTATTACCTACATTGATCTTTCTTGGACGGTCGACCGCTGAAAACACAAATTAGTTAAAATAGTGCAAAGGGTTTACTCTCTTAGCCAATAGAACTCGGTTTGAAGTCGTCGGATCCTACTTGTTCTAGACTGACATTCATCAGTCTGACTGGAACATATTTTAGATGTGTGAGATTGGCCGATAAATTTTTGTTCATTTAAAATGAACATTGCAAAACAATTAAGAATCATTTGGTGGTTATCGGTAGTCTATTCCCAAAATTTGGTAGTAAACGGTTCAAGTTCAAGGGACTGATAAAAAAAAATAAATAAAACGCGAAACCGACTAGCGAAATTGCGGAAATCACCTGGATAAGTTTTTTATTTGATTATACGAAGTATTTAAATTTATTTTATAATTACAAATTCAATTATTCACGGTGTACCGGAATTAAGAATATTGAAAATAAAATATTTCGCTAAATAATTCGAGATGATTTTACTTTTAGCGTGTAAAGGGCGTCTCTTGGTACTGTACAAATTGCCTAGTAGTTGAAAATTATTAATTCCGTACAGTGCCAGCCGTATAAAGTTGTGACTGAATATTACTTAATATGACGTACAGCATTTACTAATTATAGTCGTGCAGAAAACCGGTCTGTTTAATGATTATGGCAAATTTTAAATTTAAAGAAAAAGAAAAATTATATAAAATGAGACTGAAGAATTGTTAAACCGTGACAATTATTATTGTTGAAACGAAATGTCGATCGTCGTGTTCGTAAACCGCGTCTTGTTCGACTGCCGTTTTTTTTGTCAGTGTGTTAGTGATTTACAGCCGAATCAACAAAGATCTGAGGAAGGCTTCTTTTTTACTTATTTAACGAAATATTTTATTGTTTTAAAATAGCCGATACGTGATACTGGGTTTGGTATTTATTTACAAAAATCCGAACACACTTATATTTTCATATTGAAATAGTAAATTAATTAATTTTTTAATCACTTCCGGGTATTTTCTATTGAAAGTTTTTCAGAAATCCGTTTGATATTTTATCTAATCCACAAGCTACGTTATTCTTAAGATTATCAATAATTAATTTAACTTCTTCTTTACTCGCTGAATTTGTTACGTTATTTTTATGTAATTCCTGTTTAAAAGGTTTAGAATTCAAATATAATGTTCTACTTAATAAATTTACTTTTTCTTGATCACTATGAGCGTAGTTGTCTAACGTAGGTATATTTAATTTTGCTTTCTTACTAAGTAAAATCTTACATTTCAATCCGAAAACTGCTTTACCATTTAGTAGGATCTTCCAAGCTTGCAGTTTTGCCTGTTTTATCATATATTTCTTGAAATTGTTCTTATAGTTCTCATAATGATTTGCCTACCCGAAGTTTCGGGAATGGGGGAAAAAAAAACAAAAAAAAAAAAACGCACTTATATTTTATGTTTCACTCTCACAGGCAGTTAACCTAAAGTTTATATTTTAAATTTTATAATGCGAAGTTGGTGTTAATTCGTAAAAAGTTTGATTACATCTGGTTCTTTTTTTTTTATCTTTTTATTTTGTAATATTATCACTCGTCAACATTAAATACATTAGAAACTTATTATAATGGGAAATATGTCTGAAATAATTTTAATTTTTATTGCTTTTTTTTTTTTTTATAATTTTACAGTACTTTGCAATTTTTTTTTTTTCTCTTTCCACCACATTATAAAATGTTTTTAAATAAATATATTAAAGTAAATCATCCGTGCTCTTAATTTTTAATGACAATATTATATATTTTTTTAAATTTCAGCTAACGTGTCCATTATCTTTTATTTATTTCTCGTTACATTTCTTGTCAAGTACGTTGTATCCTTTTACAATAGTTGCTTATTAAATATTTCATTGAAGCGCTCACTTCGTCACAACTTAACGTAATTAAGTGTTATATAACGCTTTTAGATTAGCTGGAGTTGCTGGATATACATTAAACCATTATATAACTCATTGGCCTTTAGATTAGCTGGAGTTACTGGATATACATTAAACCATTATGTAGCTTATTGCTGCCGGAAAAATGGCAGTTGGGGGAACGTTACAAAGACTTCGACTAAAAATTAAAACACCGTCATAAAACAGCATTACATGTCTACATGCTGTTCTTTACGCGAACAGCAGTGATTTCTGGATAACTTTTTTTTTCTCTTAATTTACAAGTTACTATTTTATAATCATTAAACAACCCGATTTTCTGTACAACTATAATAAAAAAAAAACGTTTTATGTCATATTAAATAATATGACTTGTCATAATTTTGCGAATTCACTTTTGGCCGAAGAATGGACCATACTATACAGGGCAGTTAGATGCGCAAGCTGCGCTTTGAATAAGAAGAGACGAATTTGTTCAAAGGGGTTAATAATTACTCCTGACAAGAGGCAACGGACATACGTTCCCATAACGGAGTATAATTTGTAATTGTATTTAAACCCAGACGCGCCTGTTTGACATATCTCTAATCACATTATACTAAAAAGACGAATTATTTAATCGAACAATTAAGAAAAGTAGAAAAAAATTAACATTATATTGAACTATTAAAATACAAAGAAATAAATTGGTCACATAGAATGATCCCTTATAATGATAAAAAAAAAAAAAATATATTATTTAATTTGAAAGCCACATTTTTAAAACTAATTATTTATTTGACAAGTTTTCTTCTAATACTTCGTTGTGTACTCTTTGACGTTAATTTTCAAAACATTATATATAGCCTTACCATTAAAAATGGACTCGCTTATGAGCAATTAGTGAAGTACTTACTTAGGTTATTTGATTTCGTGTAGCTAGCTTATGTGCATGACCGTTATTTTCAGGCCCGTCAGTGGTTTATCTCGTATCCCGCCAAATACCTGTATGGTAAGATACGTGACAAATGATAAATTTTATTTGTTCCTTATTATATACCTATTTTTATTTCTTTTTATCAAGTCGCTGATTGCTTATCATCCCTATTTATTTTATTCGATATCTAGGACGTTTCTTTTATTTTATTACTACCGATCAGACATGAATTTGAGCCTTGAGCAAAATCGGCCGAGATTATTCCACACACAACAATACCGTTTTCGTGACTAGTTTTTTATTATTTCTTTTTATAGCGTAAAACCGCCTCGAAAAGGAAATGCAGCTGCACAAAACGAATAAACACAATTAATAAATTATACGCCACACACATAGACTAATTTCACACAGCTGTCCAAAATACAAACATACTAACGCGAATTCATACAAATTATTTCACTACACGAAATTAATAAACATAAAATCTGGCCTGAATGATCTCGTCCGCACCGGAGTCCCCCGATGATTTCCACAATTCCGCTCCTGGATCGCCTCCGATACACGTTGCGCTTCCACAGCTAGCTTCCGCTGGCTCCCCGATCATCGGCGACCGTGACTTCGTTTTATTCTTGGTTAACTTCCGCAATTCTCGACTGTCGAATAACTTGTGGACTTTTTAACTTTATTCGTTTTTTCCCCGGTTTTCTTTATTTTATTATTATTATTATTTTTTATTTAAATGTAGGTGACGACTAGTTTTCAGACTAATTTGACTATGACATACTTAAATGTTACCGCGATACACATAACTGACTAGACAGATGATTACCGTGTTACATAAAGCTACCCTATTATTGTTATACCGAGATGATGTGATGACGCGTTTCGCACGGACCACCGCTAATTATCAGTGAAACGCGAATAATCGCCTTCCGAAACTGGATTCCCTCGATCTCTCATTATGCCGACCAGCCATTGTCTCGTGCACACTTCGGGAATTCCCCGTAACTGCTAATATTATAACCGTTCCGCCTAATAATAATAATGCACGTTCCCGTTTACACTTTGTTAATTTTAAATTCACTTCTCGATTCCCCGGCTTCCATGTTATTTGTCCCTGTAATCATTTGGAAATTTTACCTGAATGGATATATTCCCATTTGAACTTTTCTGTGTCCATTAAGGCAGGTTAAGAAATTGATTTTGTTACATTCCTTTCCTACCCTGCTATGGCTGAAACGCCATATCACGAACTAGAAAATGTCGCTTTAAAGCGCCAGAAAGTGACTAATTCGCTGAAAAGAATAATCGGACGATTAGTGAGAACCATCGAAAATTATTCGTGGCGAAACAGTTTCTAACGGGGTGGTAGTGAGTCATTTATAAATCAAATAACAAAGGTGAACATGGCAGGTAAACAATAAATAAAATATATAAGAGAAATATTAAATTGTAAGCATAACGAACATAAACATTGATCATCGCATGTTCCGTATTATTTTAATTTATAAATGTTTCATTTTTAAAACGTTTATTATTCAACGAACATTTTATTTAGTTTTAAGAATTTTGGAATTTTGTATTAAGATATATATGTATATATGTATATTCGTGTGTGTGTGTGTATTCATCACATTTAATGTAATATTTTTATAATGAAAAAAGGAGTTGAATAATGTAAGTTATTTTTTGATTTAGTTTGCACGTTTAGGATCTGAAGGGCATTTAAAACAAACCAATTTTTTATAATTGCATGAACCCACGATATTAAATTTCTTATTTAACGCTAAAACTTTTAAATGATATTTAATATTTCTGTTATTACGCAAACGCGAGTTTACACATTATACAAATTAATGAATTTTGTACATTGCCGATAGCCATGCAGATAAGTATCGAATGAGAATAAAGTATACAATTTTTGCGGTAAAGTATACAAATTTTTAAAGAATGGCCCGATACACATTTTTCAATTGTTACGAATGTATCATCATCATCATTATATCCTCAACCATTCGGTTGGTGGACAACCTATTCTCACATTTTAGATGTACAGATATAGGTTGTATACTAAGCAATTATTATATTACGAATGTATAACATTTAATATTTTTAAAGTAAAAATTACAGTTTAATTTCGTATTAAGATTTTAATTTCATTTACAGCCGCAATATTGAGCTCTGTTTGAAAAATTTGGTTCAAAGAAATCGTAACTCGCAAATGCACATAACTTTATCATCGGCCCAATATCTCTATTTCTCTGCTTATTGTTAATTAAAAACAATAAATTCGCAGCAAAATAAAACCATAAACTGATTAAAATATGTTATAGTGTCTGGTAACTGACTAAAGTTAGAATTATCTGTCGGCCGGTTGAAATAATTAAATAAATGGTAGTACTTTAAAAAATTAAAATTTATTTATTACGAAAAAATACGAATTAAAAAAAAAACATTTCTTAATAATAATGATTTTAAATAGCTGAAATTAAATAGTCAAATAAAAAAAAAAAATACACATTAAAAAATAGTTAGTTGACTGATTTTCACTGTGTGTTCTGTTCGATCCAGTCCAAAAATTGCGTTATTCTCGTATAAACACCCGGAAAGTTGGCTTCGGCACATCGTATTCCGTACGAAACGACTCCAATCAAATAATACGTCGTTCCGTTCGGTTGAATTAACGGTCCTCCAGAATCTCCCTAAATGCATAAGATTATCCCAAATTATTATTAAATTTGCCGCAGGCGATAACATTTGCGAGAAAATTTTCGCGACTTTTTACACGAAAAAGCTGGCGCTTTAACGATAATTCGTTAACGGATTAATGCACACTCCCAATAATCAACGTTAAATTCGTAAATGATAAATTATTCGAAATTAAGAATATCTTATAGCGGAACTGCATTAAACAATGAATGTTTTTGAACTTTTGGCTATTAGAAGTGGTAAATATGAACCATGGTATTTAGAAAATTTTTTAGGATAACTTGTAACCACGTGTTTCTAAGTTTTTAATTAGTTAAAAACGGGAAAAGTTACCTAAATAAAATTTCTTTTTCCGTCTGTTCCTTATCCCCGACAGGAAAGTAGGCAAATTAAAACCTACGAGTGAAAAAAAAGTTTAAAAAGTTCGCTATCTTAAATATTTTACTAATATATTGTTAGTTGCAAAATAACGATCAAAATACGAAAAAACAAAAAAAAATGTTCACGTATATAATATTTTTTTCCATATTTTTATAATTACTCTATTGCACTACAGTGTCCCTAAATATGATTAAAGATCAAAAATATAACGAGCCGCTAATAATAAAGATGCAATAATATTTACATGTCAGTTGTACGAAAGGAATTTGACACTAATTTGGGGTGGTTTTTGGACCAGCCGGGATGCCAGGTAATATCAATACCGTTTTCTTTTCTTCAATGCCAACGGATGCAGGTTTACTGTCATCGATGCTACATATTGCTCTATTAAAAGTTCTGCGAAGACCGGTGGAAAACAGAATGTATTGTTGAAAATAAAAAGGAAGAGCGATGGAATAAAAAGAGAAAGAAAGAAGGAAGTCGAGTACTTTCATATTAGCATACAACATGCATCTAATATAAGAAAATGATACATTCACACATATAAGATGATATATGATTGTAATTACGTTACGTGTTTAATTGTAATACTTTTCTGGGATCTTTTGGATAACTTGATATGTGACTTCGAAGAAGAATTCCATAAAATTAAAATAAAAAATCCCTGCTTACCGATTGTCTAACCCTTCTCACTATTAACGAGTATCAATTGCCCCGAGATTATTTTATGATCAAATATTTCTAGTTGAGTGTTTTCCGTTAATATCGTAACTTTCTTAGCAGCATTACAAAAACCTATCGCATTAAGTTGACGAATGTGTATTAACCAACATTGGCGGTTATTAAACAGGAATTTCACAGTCCTATCAGTTGCCTTTTTCCTTCTCATGTACTCATCTTCACTGATGGTTCTAAGGGACCTGATAATGTCGAAGCTTCCTTCGTTCTTCCCGATTTTAAGTTTTCCAAATCCTTTCGTCTTCCACCTTTCTGTTCTATTTTTACAGCCTAGTTGATGGCTATCCCACGTGCGATTATTTATATTCCCCCTAATCGTAACTTCTACGACTATCTGATAATTTCCGACAACATGAGTGCTCTTCAGGCTTCACTCGCCATTCTTCGTATGCGATCTCTCACTCACAATCTTTTCTTTCATCACCCCATTCACGTTGCTTTGCTGCGGGTTCCCGGGGACAATCAAGGTAACGAAGTGGCGGGCGCTTTAGCTCAGGTTACTGTTTGTTTCTGCTTTTACTTTCAAAAAATCCCAAGTACTAATTTATTTTATCCTTAAGTAAGAAATTTCAACTTAAATTTTGGTCGGACAATCGTTCCTTTTCTCAATTTAACCTTCCTTCTAATCCTCGGTTCTCACAGTTCCCTTTTCTTCCGCGTTTTGTTATTGTCTCCATTATTTGCCCACACTTTAATCACACGTTATTGCCCTCTTCTCGCTATCGTCTTTCTTTGGATTCCTCTCCCTTTATTGTTCTCTTCATTCTAATGAAACAGTTGTCTGTGATGCTAATTACATTTTCTTTGAGTGTTCTGTTCTTTCTGCAGAACGTTCTTCTCTTTATTTTCTCTTTCTAAAGTGCTATCCCCTGCTCCTTATTGTGCTATATCCTGTCCTTTCCGTCTCAGCCGGTTGCCCCTGCTATTAGTTACTTTATTTCAGATTATAATAAAAAAAAAAAAACGACAATGTTTTGGTTTACGTTAAAAGAAAAATATTTGTTGATTGATTTATAAAAAAGTCGTTTGGTTTTTGTTAAAATAAAATGTTCGTTAATTCATTGCGTTTATTTCGTACAACGTAAACACTGTGAATACAAAAAGTTTAAACAAAAATGCACTTTTAATGTTTTTCAATGATATCGGAGAAAATGGGCAGTTGCTTAGTTTGTCCGGATAACATCGCTGTTTTAAGAAATACGATTTGAAACGTCACCGCATAACTAAATATACCAGCTATGTATATGAGCCGTATATCGACCGATGCAAGCTTTCGAAAATCACGACAATTGTCACTTTTTAATAAAGAACAGAACACTTTAATAAGAAAAAAAAACAAAAACTACAAGGAGGTGAGTGATGACTAGTGATGGCCGAAACAGTTCTTTTCAAAGAGTTGTTCTTACTGTTCCGGTTCATTCTAAAGAACAACACTTCTTATCAGTTTCCAACTCCTTTAACTTCTCACTCCCAATTCTGTAATATTAACTGTTTTTTAAGCAGCTCTTTAAACAGATAGTACGGCAGCTCTAGTGTAATTTGTGGTTTCTGGTTAGGTCTTTCATTCTTTAATGATATTGTAAAGGACAGAGTAAATGCTGACGTTGTTGCACTCGCATTAAAACTGTCTAATCGAAATTCTTCAACTTCAACGTCTGGTACTAAACGGCCGAGGGAATCAATACATAATATCAATGAGCCTTCAACAAGTTCTGATTATTCTGCTAAAAGTCTCATTAGCAATCTAGCCGGAATTCTGGAGTGTTCAAGCGAAGGCTCCGATTTAGAATCTGAGGGGTAGTAGAGACACACAAGAACATGAAATTAAAGCACAACTGAAGGTATATCATCTGAAAGAAAAACGAGCCTCCCTCGATGAAAACCCTCTGGACTGGTGGAAAACTAAATTTAAATACGACAAATTGTCAGATCTTGCTCGCAAGTATCCCAGCGCTCCTCCAGTCAGCGTTCCGAGTGAGCAATTATTTAGCGCAGTCGTCCTTGCCATTCTGAAATCGCCTCATGGGAGAAAAGGCATCTAGATTACTACATATTTATAAAATATAATTTGCCACTTTTAAAATTTGATTATTAAAAAAAAACTATATAATAAAATATCGATTCTATAGAGTATATAGATCTTTTCTATGTTTCGAGTTATCAGTACTGTATCGTATTGATGTAATTATTAATAAAAATGATTAAATAAAATAATCTGTTTTAATGACTTTCCCAAACATTCGCATTCTCATTCGCTGATATCGAAAATGTAACATTCGTAACATCCCTAGTAGCAGTGGACATATCATTACTATGAATATTTACCATTCTGCTATGCGCGATTCAAGCCATACTCTTTGCTTGTTCCGCTGCAACGAAAATTATTAAAACTGAAACAGAAAAAACTGTTTTTTTTGTTCAATTTACTGTCATCACTGCCTCAATGCTGTAGTTTTTTTCTTCTGATTGAACAGAAAGTTAAAACAGCTTGGAACCGAGAAAATTATTTTTGCCAATTGTTTACGAAACCAGCTTTTTTTTAAAACCTGTTCTTTAAGAACAGTTAACTGCTGAACGGACCATCACTAGTGATGACATAGTTGCGAAATGTAATAAGATGGCTGAGAAATAATATGCCTGTTAAAAAAGCACCGAATTGCAAGGAATTAATTTATTGACGACTCATCGTACCAAACAATGGATTTCACTAGAAAAAAATAGAACTATTCAAATAGTACTTATTGGTTTCGGAATGGTAATGCTCTGACATCGGTGACAAGTACGTTAACTTAATTCTAGGAATAGTCATCGAAGCATAAAACTCTTTCGGGGAGAATAGTTTTATTTTTGCATATTAAAAGTAAGATTTTACCCAAACTTGATGAACATGACGCAATACTTAGGCGAGTAAATTAAATTTACAGACCGAGAAATCTTTGATTTACGAAATCTATTCAGCTATAAAAACATTATGAGTAAAATTTAACTTTAAATTAAGTGAAAGAGAAACACTTTCGACAATTTTCTTCGTACAGAACGGGAAACTGAAGAACTCACAAAAAAAGTATTTTCTATAGCTGCGCACGATTGCTGATAACCGCCTTGTTTACTACTTATGCAGGTGAAATAGTTGAAACTAATCAATTTCCTCAGTGGGTTAAAGTAAATTAAATTCCGTGGATATCCTTGATAAGGTATCATGGATTGTCAAGTTAAGCTTTCCATAATGGTACGAAGCCCAACGGCACACTAATGAGAATATTATGGCCAGTTCCTTTCTCTCGGTCAGCATCATCAAAAATCGTTAGTACAAATCTTATTCGGTTTTTTTTTTTTTTTTGCTTCCTCAATGGATAAAAATATCGTGATTATCCGAACCTTAACGGAAGATCGTATTTGTTCCCACAAATATATATTTGCGAGCAAATGTTTAAAACTCATGTGTATACATTTTCTCGGGTAAAACCGGCTCCATTCGCTGTGATTTACGTGTATTACAACAACAAACGAAAAAACCAAACAACAGCTTACGGCAAAAAACTAAAAAGCAGCTACTGTGTTTCACGTGACCCAATACTCGCACACTATTGGTTTGTGCTATATTGAGGGACGTGCTCCAATATACAAGCACGTCTTTTTCAGCTGTGTTATATATTCAGTTAAATAGGTTTAGCGTGAAATTTAATTGAATTATTTCTTAAGCGAATTATTATTTGTGAATGTGTTCAAAGTGACTTATTTCCAATGATATTTTGCGTAAATTTTAGTATTGCAAAATGTGAGTGCTACATTCCGTAGTATGATTGAATATTGTGTAAATGTGACTCAATCGATTTAATGTGATTTTTAATTGTTTGTTTTCTTTAGGTTAAAGTAATTAAAAATAGATTAACGTGTGCTTGATGCACATTGTAAATTATTTTGTTTTTGCTAAGTTTTTTCCGTTACATTCGCTATTTTAAATCATGCAATTTTGCTGTAAATTACCTGGCCATGTAAAATGTTGTTATACTTAATTTCCACCATTCATTAAGAAAACCCTTTTCTTATATTTCTTTTTTCGATACTTAAAACTGAATAGCATTGTTCAATGTAAATGTTTTTTCGCCTTAAATGATTTTGTATATAAATAGGGTACTACTTCTTCTTCTTCTTTACACCATCTCCGTTCGAAGTTTGGTGATCATCTTGGCTATTACTGGATTTGATGTTGCGGCCTGCTGTAGTTCTGTTTTGGAGCATCCGTACCATTTTCTTAAATCACCCGTCCAGGACATTTTCCTTCTGCCGCCAGGTTTTCTTTTACTTTTAATTTTGACCGTTTAATACGGTCTGAATTAAATGGGGTACTTTCCTTGTCGTCTGTACACATGTCCAAAGTATTTGAGCTTCCTTTCCCGAATTGTGCGCAGCAGCTCGGCTTTATTTGAAATGCGGTTTAATACTTCTGCATTTGTAATATGATCCCAATAGGATATTTTAAGCATGCGACGATACACGTACATTTCGAAGGCTACTATTTTCTTGTTCAAGTGTCTGCGTAAATGTCCAATTTACCATAGAGTAATACTGACCAGATATAACATTGTACGAGACGTAGACGTAACTGGAGGTTTAGATCATTCCTGGACATTAGATTTTTCATATTCAGAAATACCTTTCTTGCTCTCTCTATTATTGCGCGTACTTCTGTTCAGTTTCTTCATGGAACCAGGTACCAAGGTATTTCATTTTGAAACGCGTTGAAAAGTCTGGCTTTTAACGAACAACATCTTTTTAGCAAGGGTATTTTTATCCGAATTTCTATGTACAGCTACCCATTTTGTTTTGTCTCTGTTCATTTCTAGACCATACGAGCTGCTAACCCTTACTACTCGGTTTATCATATTTCGAAGTTTCTCTATGTTATCCAAGATCAAAACAGTATCATCTGCCTATCGAATATCAGAGACACGTTCTGTTCCAACTTCAATACCGTCTTATTTTGCGAGAGCTTCTTTGAAAATAGCTTCAGAATGTACATTGAAAAGCAATGGGGACAAAGTGCATCCCTGGCGCACTCCTTTTTTTATCGGTATTTCTCTATAATTTTCTCCTTCATTCCGAACAGTTGCTGATTGTCCCTAGTAGAGTGTACCAATTATTCTTCGTATCTTGCGATTAATACCAATGTCTTCCAAGATCTGCATTAACTTTCCATGATTGACGCAATCAAACGCTTTCCGATAATCGATAAAGCAACAATACAATTTATGGTTGACATCACAACATCTTTGGGCTAATATATTCAGCGAGCAAATTGCTTCACGTGTGCCATAGCCACCTCTAGATCCAAACTGGTTTGCACCTGAGTTCTCCTCGCACCTGGTTTATATTCGATAATGAATGACCTTAAGGAATATTTTTAGAATATGCGACATAAGGCTGATTGTGCCATACTCATAGAGTACTACACTTTCTTTTTTTCTTCGTTCCCTTTCCACACACGAATTCCTTTTTCGTTTAATACATGATTGGAGTTAGTGCTTAGGTATTAATTTAATTAAGACACTGAATCATCGGTGTTATCCATTCGTAGATTTGTCCCTCGAGGATAAATATAATATGTAAATTACGGTCAAATTTCGACCACTGGGCGACCACACGTTGAAATAAATACACCATATTTTATAAACGTATTCGAGCATATCAGTTAACAATATAAACTGAATTAAAACTAATAATTTTTAGTTTTAATTCAGCATACTCTGTATAGTTGATGATGGGCTATGTCCGAAAAGGTTTCCTTAAATTGAGTACTTGTTTTAATTTATTATAATTTTTGTTTGTTACACTGAGTTATTTATTTTATTTATATGGATATATATGATTTATAGTATGCTTCAAATACTCTTTTTGTTTTTGTTCTTTTTTATTGTTGCGGAATATGAATTTAATAATTCCGTAGACGTATCACCATCCGTTTTTTTTTGGACATTTCGAAGTGTTTCTAAATCGGAACTGGTAGATTATTATTGGAAGTGGGAGAACTTGAAATTCCTTTTTAGAATTTTTCTTCACTATGGGCATTTTCTATTTCTTTCATATTTTAATTTTCTAACGTTTCTTGTCGCTGTTAATTAGTTTACATGTTCTCTCTGTTTGCTTTTGAAATATTTTCGATTTAAAAAAATGAATAAAAAATTCTGTTATTCGCTATCCGTTTCAAGTGTGCAATTTATTACCTACTTTCTTTTTTTTAGATATTACATTTCAAGTAAATGGATATTACAAATCGCGAATAAGCTGAAATGGAAACTAAACACGCTCGAAAGTAAATAAAATCAAATCACTCGTATGAATTAGTGAGCGTGAAAATGTAGTTGAAAATTCGATATTTACGTTGTTCGATATATAGTTGCACGATTAGTGGACAAATTCTTGGATAATGCTATCCTTTCGGATAATCATATTCTTGCTATAAGATATTGAACAGTAAATAATAAATACACTATAACCTCACCTGAACGATTTTTCGCGGTTGCTGAAGACTCAGCATTAACATTATAAATGTGTACACATAAGTATTTCATATGCTTTTGATAAAATTACCTGGCAAGAATCTTTTGTACCATCTCCGGCACACAGAACTCTCTCGTCAATGATCGCATTTCTTTCATTGATGTAATTTTGTTTGCATTTGGGATTATCCACTACCGGTACTTGCGCTTCCAACAGCAAATTTGAAGATGGAGCACCTGATCCATTAGAAAAGATTCATGTTTATTATCAAAATTTTAAAATATCAGAACTGAATAAACATGATAACTTTTCCAGGAAATAACATCGTACACCACACACACACACACACACATGTACAAACCGAATTTTCTTTTGTCTTCTTCAATTTTTGACAAATTCCGAGAATTAATAAAAATACGAAATTAACGATTACGAATAAATATTTCATACATTTGTAGCGCTTTGCAAGTAGTACCGTTCGCACGCACTCACGAAGTGCATAAAAGAAATTTTCGGTTGATTGGTCGGTATTATTGCAGTTGAAATTACAGCGGCCTCGTTATCCAGTTTGCTGGAATATGTACAGTGATTCTCGGCATCTCAGCGCTGGATGCTATCGCAAGACTAAGACATATAGCCCATTCATGAAGAGATAGCTGTGAACGAATTAGAAACCAAATTTCGCAACACTACTTCAGAGTTCACAGTTTTTTGGATACTTAACACTGAAATGTGTGATAGGGTATACACTGGGCTGTCGTGGAGACTATCTTCGAATATTTCTTTACACAGTCGCAGAATCGTTTTTATTGTCCAAATTTGTGTTGTAGAAGTCGAAATTATACTTTTTTGCTAGCATCAAGCTCTCTGCATTTTTTCTTTAACGGGTTTTTTATCTATTTTACGTAATTTCATCGTTCGCATTCTCCCGTGAAAAACATACTTTTTGCTTTCTTTAAAAAACAAAAAACAGCGGTTAAAATTTTTGTTCCCCTCGAAATAATTTCCATTGAGTCTGCTCGCTTCAACATTAAATAGATTTTTGAAATTAGCATCTAGCTGGAAATATTACCGAAATTATGTTTTGTGATTCACGTATGACCGTAAAAATTAGCTTTACATATCTTTTCTGCTCGCTTAGTTATAAGAAGTTGTTTAAAAAAAAAAAAAAAAAACCTTCTCAAAATTCACAAATTAAGTGTAATCGATACTTTTAAAAGCTAATAATTTTCTTCAGCAATCAACAAATATAGTAAAGGTGACTCTTGATAACGGGAAAGTTAATATATTCCTCCGACTCGAACGGCTCTTAATTCTAGTCATTTATACGATTTAAAAATCACGTACGTGTTTGATTTTCTTTTTAAAAAATTCAACAATAGTATAGTTATAGGAGCTTTTGATAAGTCAAACACTGCAACGAATATGAAGTTTTCTGGATTTGAAATTTACCGGGTATAATTATCTAAACTTGTCGTTACCACTACACATTGGTTTCAAAATTTGATGGGTGTAGTAACAGGGAAATGGAATGCATATGAAGGATACGCACTTGTCGGAATTCAACAGTCGCATTTATAAATGGGAAAAAGGTTAAATATTCCTTAAAATTTTGTGGTAATCTGTTGAATTATTAACTACTAATCGAAGAACGTAGTTTTTTTTTTTTAGAAATCACCTACCATCATACTGTGCCGAATAGTTCTCACATTTAACTACTTAATTAAGCAACTTCAAAAAGAGAACAGTGAACATTAGCTGGAAAACGAGCCATGTTTTAACCGGAATTATTCGTTAATTTTTAACGAAATAATTAAAAGTAATAATTGAAAAGAAAAAATTGAAAATTAATTTCTCTAATAATTTTATATTTTAAACGTATATAATTAATAGAGGATATTTAATTTCATAATTCAGTTATAAATTAAATTTATTTGAAGAAAAAAATATAAAAATAAAAAATAACCGAAAAAAAAAATTTAGGCAACGTAGGAAGGAACGGAAATAACGTTCCCTCGCTAATAAGAATATATCGAGAATACATGCATTGTTCAACTTTGCCCGCGCTAATATTTAATCCGCTAATCATCTTCTCAAATGATGTCAGCGTAACCGTAACTACACTAACAAAGTTTTATCAATAATTCTTCCATTGAATTACAATAAATCGTTCAAAATTTTTATCCATGTTCGAACTTGCAAAACCAGTAACCATTTATTTATTTTTTTTTTTTTTAACCTCCCCTTTGGGCATGTCAACAAAGGATCTTCGCCAGAAACGACACGAGAGAGAAGTATCAGTTAAATGTAGAGTCGGTGTCAAATATTGATAAAATGAAAGAACTGAGGATCGGAACAACGGAGATCGACGGAAACGATAAGATATACAAAACGCAATAAGGATTATTAATGAGTTTAATAACAGATCGGAGTACAAAGAAGTGCGTTCGTTTAAGCGGGATGGACATTCAAAGAAGATATGGTCAAGATCATAGACGGCTTCGTCGTTAGGATGGAGAGGATAATTAAGGGGATAAGGCGAGATGAAAACGATCACGTGAAGAAGGAAGAAGAGTATGATTCAGACGTAAACGGATAATAGGGACAATAACGGAGTAAGCAAAGGAAAATCGTAAAACTAAGACTGTGTAGGAAGATTAGGTTGGATGAAAAAATTTAAGAGGAAGGTTGATTAGAAAAGGAAGAAACGTAAAAATCTGACCAAAATCTATTTTTTTTTTTTTTTTTTTTGGGCGCGCCAGCGGCATTGACCCAACAACAAGAAAACTAAGCTAATAAATTAAATAATTAAGCGGTCCGAAATGGACGCAACAAAGGACAGCAGTACGGACACCACAGAAGATGAAGGAAAGGAGAGGATAAAGGAAGAGTTATAGGGAAGAGGGAGACCTAATGACAGGAGCTGACTGTATAAAAGGTAGCGTTCGTTACGAAGAGCAGGACACTCAAAGAAAATGTGATTAGCATCACATGTACGAGGAGGATCACAATCGTGGAGAGAACAATCAGGAGAAAGCGATAGAGGAGGAGAGAATGATTGATCCAGAGACGAATTAGGGAGACAATAGAAGAACGACGACTGAGAGGAATAGAATGGAACCAAGACAGGGAACGAGGAATTGGCTGAATGAAACGGTAATGAGAATGACGATTAGAAAATAGGGAGGGATAAATATCCTGCCAAAGTCTGGCGTGATTGGAGGTAGATAAGGAAAGAATATCTGAAGAAGGGAAATGATTGAGGAATGAATCAAGGCGACCAGCAGAACGAGCCAAAGAATCGGCTGCGTCATTGAATTCCGGAATGACTGGGGACCCACAAAAAATCAATGAGAATAGAGCGGGATGACTGCAAAGTGAAGGTAAGAGAACAAATTGAGAGAATAATATTATCAGAGGAATGTGAAGGAGGAGAGGATATGGCTTGAAGGACGCCCTTAGAGTCCGAAATGATGAGGAATTGGGAAAGATCGCTTAAAGAGGAAATATAAGAGATAGCCTGAAGGATGGCAATCGACTCGGCAGAAAAAATAGAGCAGAAGGAAGGAAGCCGGAAGGACTCAGAATGTCGAAGCGACGGAGCAGTAAACGCACCACCCACGCTGTCCTCGCTCTTGGAACCATCAGTAAAGATCAATACATGAGCAGGAAAAGAGGAATTCAACAAATGAAGAAATTCATTGTTGACTGCACCGTGAGAGGAGGAATTGGCTCGAAGTGGGAGAGAGGAAAATTTGATAGGCTGCCATAGGCTATTGAAGTCATGAAAGAAGTACGGGAGAAAAATTAGAAAGACGGGTAGCAATGAGCGACAAGATTGGGATTTTATGAGGAGAAAAACGCCAGCAGTTTTTGATATATAGATAGGAGGAAATAAGTTTGGACGAGGAGATGGGAAGCCGTTTAATTAAGAAGCGATACCCAAGCTGACAACGGCGAATAAACAGTGGTTGGAAAACCGACTCTGATAGAACTGCGGGAATGGAGGAGGATTTCAAGGCTCCAATGCACAAACGGAGGCAAGAGTTCTGGATCGCGTCAAGTTTAGTGAGGAGAGACTCGGAGGAATTACCGTAGATAAAGGAACAATAGTCGAGCTTGGACCGGATGATGGCTTCGAAAAGAATTAGAAGGATAAACGGATCGCCTCCCCATCTGAGGGGAGAGAGAGATTTAAGGAGATTAAGTGTTTTAAGACAGGATTTATAGAGAAAATTAATGTGCTCATGGAATGTGAGGCGGCTATTTAAAAAAAGGCCAAGATAGCATATGGAATTGACAACGGGGATAGGAATACCAGATACAGTGATGCGAGTTAGAGCTCGGTTAAAGGGTCGGAGAGAAAAAATGATACAAGACGACTTAGTAGGAGAAAGAGAGAGGTGAAGACGAGAAAGGGAATTATTAAGAATAGACAGGGAATTATTCAACTCATCAATAGCGACGGACAGATTATCACAGGTGGAATAGACCAAAATGTCGTCAGCGAAGAGGAGGGAGGAAGAATAAATAGGAAGAGAAGCGATATCAAAAGAGTAGATATTAAAAAGTGTAGGACTCAGACAGGAACCCTGTGGGAGCCCACGATAAACGCATCTGGAGGAGGAAAGGGAGGGAGAAGAAATAAAGAGAGTTCTGTTCTGGAAGAGGTTGAGTATGAGAATGACGACGACGGGAGGGAGGTTAAGAGAAAAAAGTTTGGAACCCAAAGCGGGAAGATGCACATTATCAAAGGCAGAAGAGACGTCCACAAGGGAGACAATCGTGAATTTTTTTGTTAGGAAAGACTTATAGACATCTGAAAGGAAATAACTAATGCAGTCAACCGACCCAAGCCCCAGAACGAAAACCAAAAAACATATTAGGAGGGAACAGATTATTGTGCTCCAGCCACCACACGAGGCGATTGTTGATCAGACCTTCAAAGAGTTTACGCAGGCAGGAAGCCAGGGAAATGGGACGGAAAGAACACTGATTTCTTTTAGGAATAGGAACGACAATAAAGTCGTTCCAGGATTTTGGAGTAGAGCCAGAAAGGAGAAAAGAATTAAATATATAGAGAAGGAAAAGCAGCGCAGCAGGAGAGAGATTATTAAGAATAAGGAACGAGAAACCGTCCCGGCCAGGAGCAGACAAGGTGGATTTATTAAGAATGGATGCAAGCTCTTCGTAACGGAAAGGAGAAGACAGGAAGTGAGGCTCAGAGTCTACAGGAAGAGAAGAAAGAACAATTTCTTCAAAAGAAGGGACATATGCGGGAGCAATAGAATCCAAGAAGGACTCCAGCTGGGATTTGGAAGGGTGGGAGAGGCGAGGGCGCTCAGAAAAGGGTGATCTAAACGCCTTAGCCATTTTCCAGATCTGGGAGAAGGGCGTATCTCTGGAGAAGGAGGAACAGAAAGACTTCCAAGAATTCTTTTTGGCAGACTTAAAGATAAAACGAGCTTTTACGTTAGCTTCTTTGTGGGCTAGGAAGTTGGACATAGAGGAATGAGAGCGGAAGGCTTTAAAGGTGGCAGTACTTTTTTGGAACGCTGCTTTACACTCTTCGTTCCACCAGAGTGAGGAGGCATACGAAGAAGAGCGACTGCGCGTGCTGGTAATAGGAGGAGAAGATGCGGAGAGAGCAGAATTTAGCGTTTGAGTGAAAAAATCGTAACGGAAGAATGGATTAGGAACATCAGAAAAAGAAGGGAGAGAGGAATCCACCAAGGAACGAAATTTAGCCCAATCAGTTTTAGAAAGAAGCCAACGGGGAGATTGAAGGGGCTTGAATGACTTTGGGAGGGAGCACGACGTCATTAAGAGTGAGCAGAATGGGGACATGATCGCTGCCAAAAGTGCCGTCGAGAGTCCTCCAGGAGCATAAGAGACCACGATTGGGAGAGGAAAAGGAGAGATCAACTGAACTAGAGGAAGGAGGTTGCTTGAAGAGGGTAGGAGACCGATCATTAAGTAGAAAAAGATCATAATCCAAGATAAGATTTTCAAGAATCGAACCATTAGGATTATTCCCAGCGCAGCCCCAAAGAGGAGAGTGAGCATTCCAGTCGCCTCCAATGATGAATGGACCAGACAACGATGAAAGAAATGAGATAAGAGGAAGATTAGAGAGGCTGGAGTTAGGAGGGTTATAAACGCAAGCAATATGTAAAGGATGCGGAAGAAGATTCAAAAGAGAAATGTGAACCATGTTAGTAAGATTGGGATAGGGAGGAGGAAGACAAGGGATATCGTGCGATAGGTAGGATAGATCGTATCTAATGAGAATGGCGACGCCACTGTAACCATCTACACGATCTGACCGAACTAAAGGATAGCCTTTGAAATGTAGAGATGAGGAGGATTTGAGCCAAGTTTCGGATAACAACGCCACATGGATATTATAGAGGTCTAATAAACCCTCTAAACTTAATTTGTTAGCTTGTAAGCTACGGCAGTTCCACTGCAGGATGTTCAAAGCATGAGCATGCGACATGCTATCTAGGATACAAGAAAATTAGAATAGGATAGAAAATGAAGGGAGGGACGAGAGTAGCTATAAAAGAAGAAAGAAAGGTTAGTAAATAAGAAGCGAGCACATAGGTGCACTTCCAATTTGAGGAGGAGGAGAAAGGAAGAACAAGGAAATTGAAGACGAAAGAAGTCCTGCCCACCACAATATGCCGGCCAATTTGCCGGACCTTTTCTATTCGTATCAATTTGGTATAATTCAAAGCGCAGAGAGTAGTACCTGCACGAACATGGCTGACCACCAGTTTGTAGGTCTCCCCCCCTAAAGGGACAATTATACCTGAATATGAACAAATTAAATGACACGAGCACAGAAGCATGTCTAGTGTTCTTGAAGCGTAAGTAAGGCGTTATCCTTGGCTAACAGGGAGAAAAGGGGGAGGGAGATAAAGACAAGGAGAAGGCAAAAATAAGCCTTACGAGGAGTGGACGTAATTGGATAAGAAAGAAGAAAGATTGTCAAGGAAAGAAGAGGAGGCGGCTATGTTATGAGAAGCGAGGAGTTCCATGATTGCGGCGGAAAGATTAGTGATATTAAATGGGGAGTAATTAGGGGGGGGGGGGGAATTAGGAAGCAGGCTGCGAGGAGCTAGAAAGTTGCTGGAAGGCAGCGAAGAATTCAGAAGAGGGGAATTTTCACGATTCAAGGTACAACCAACAGATGGAGAACAGGTGTAGAGGAAGGGGACGGTGGGAAAGTGAGGAAGAGGCTTGGAATGCGGTTTTGATTTAGGAGATTTATGAAAAGTGGGAGTTTTAGGACGAGGAGGAGAAGACAATTTATTAGTTTTAGAAGAAGAGGCTTGAGAGGAAGAAGGGGCTGCGGCACGATTAGCATAGGAAAAGGCTTGGGAGACGACACTAGAGGATTTATGTTTGGCGGCTTCTTGAAACGATATGTTTTCGAACGCCATGATTCTTTTAATATCCTTCTGTCTAAGCCACTCCGGACAGATGCGATCGGACGAGCTATGGCAACCTTTGCAGTTGCGACAAATAGGAGGCTCCTGGAGGTTGGGACATTCCGAAGAGGGATGTCTGGAAGCACAGTGTGAGCAAACGGGATGAGAGCTACGACAATGGCGCGCAATATGTCCAAAAAGGAAGCATTTAGAGCACTGAGTGGGAGAACCGGCACTGGGGGAAACGGGAAAACGTAGTTTATAAATCGTTACAAACTCCGGAAGGAACGACTTAGCGAATTTAAGTTCGACACTCCTGGTGGGAATTTTTTTTCCATCAGAAGAGCGAAAGATACGACGAACTGCAACTACGGGGATAGAGGAAACAAGCCCCTCTTTAATTTCTTCTTCGGAAAAGGAAGGAAAGATTCCAGAGATAACGCCCATACTAAACAGAGCATTGGTGGGGATATACGCGGTAATATTGTTGGACTGAAAAAATGAAGAATTGTTCAGAAACTCATTCGCTGCAGAAGCAAAGGGAAACATAACCGAGATACGCCCCCTGCCCTGGGGAATGATGTCCGAAAAGGAAGTTGAAATTTTACAGATGAGCCTAGCCAGAACCAACGGGTGCAAATTCCCGATGTTCTCGTCTAGGGTGGAGTTTTCGACAAAAACTTGAAAGGGACCAGGATGATCGGAAGGAAAAACATTAATAAAATCTTTACTATTATTATTGTTATTATTGGTGGATAAAATGTTGTTGTTGTTGATGTTGTTATTACTATTATCATTATTATTATTGTTATTGTTGTTGGTATTATTATTATTATTGTTATTATTATTATTATTGTTATTATTGTTATTATTACTACTACTAGCGATATTAAAGTTTTCGACTGCTTTAATCGCGCAGCTGTTATTATTTGTATTAGAAAGGTTGGGCAAGTCAGGTTGCGAAAGCCGCAGATCCTTGTTAGGTAGAATCGTTGTTGGCGAAAGAGGGCTGGATGGCTTACGCTTTCCGGCAGCGTCAACCTCCATTAGATTCAGCGACAAGTTCGCTTTATTAGTTTTTGAATCTTTGGAGGAGGCCGCAGGGCGGCCCCCACTAGACGAGCTCATCGGTCGAGCAAATCAAATTAAAATATATGTAAAATTAGGAAAAAGAGAAAAAAGAAAAAAAGGAAAATAAATCGCTGTACAAATCGAAATATATAACAGTAATCTAAGAATTCGTAGAGCGTCTAAATAATAGTGAAATACGACAACGAAGAGATAATAAATGAAACGATCTCACCGGTCTGCCGAAACAACTGATTATCGAGCTGATAACGCGATAACGAGAACGCGAGCGCACACGAGATAAACACTTTCGTTCATCGCAAAATCTAATATGAAACTTCTTACACAATGGGAGTAAATTAGAAACGGGAATTTTAGAGAAAAAATAAAGCGGGAGGATACAGCAATCTGAGCCAAGGAATCTGCCACTTCATTACGGTCTATCCCCATATGACTGGGGATGACCCAGAGCATATCAGTGTGGATAGTATGAAGTGAGAAAAGAGTGTGAACAAGAAAGCGAATATGGAGGATAAAAAAATCATCGAAGTGAAGGGGGAAATGTGAGGAAATAGCTTTAAGAGCACACATGGAGTCGGAGATAATTAAATATTTAGAAGAAGAACGATAAGAGGAAATATAAATTATAGAACGCAGTAACCATTTCTGCTTCTTCTATTCGAATTTGGCCATCTGTGGACCACGTGATAGTAATAAAATTTTTCTTTTTCGTTATTCCCGGTATTTTTTCAATTTTTTTTTTTTTTTTTTTTTTTTGATTTTTCCTTCTATTCTCTGTCAACTTTTGTTCAGTTCTCTCACTTTTGATTTTTCTAAAACTATCGAGTTCTTTTATTTCTAAATTCAGTTCTGTTTTCAATAGTACATATATCTATTTGCGTTTCGTATTATTAATTAGTGCCTTTTTTTCTGTTGGTTTTCGTCTCTTTTCTTTTTACTATAGTTCGTTCAACGAAAATGTCCTGATGGAAAAAGTCCATATAAATCGATATTTATTATCCACTTATGATCGATTTATATGGACTTTTTCCATCGGGACATTTTCGTTGAACGGACTATAACTTCGATTCACTGAGCCAGTGAACAAATAATTTTTCAAAAAGTATTACTGTTGATAAATTAACAAATCGGTACAACGTAATAATTTCTGAATAACAAAAGGGAAATAAAATGATACTGTTTACTTACGCCATGCAGTTGCACCCCAACCCATGATGAACGGCATTCTTTTCTCAAATAATTCCGATCGCAATTGAGGTGTATTTGGTAAACATATTGGTCTGATTAATCCTGCAAACGACATTAAAACAATCTTTGTAAATTATAAGGCAATTTCAACAACTTTTTACATATTAAATTGTATAACGAAATACATCAGCCGTCGTTTACAATGCAATTTTCTTGCATATATAACGCAGCGAGCGCTTCTTATGCTGCAATAATTAGACACTTCAGTGTCTCAAATGCACTATATATTTTCGTACACGCATTAAAAAAATCTGTATCTAAAAATTAACGATTTAATTTTCAAGTAGCTAGTATACGCTGCCCCTGATTAGAATGAACACTACATTCTCCGGAGGACTGGTGGACGACGAACAAGCTAAAACATGGAATCCAGTTCGGAAAGAGAGTATATTGTTAAATCACTTTAAACTGAAAACAGTTCTGTTTCGAAATCAAATGAAAAGACCGCATTTTCTCTTCTTAACATAAACAAATATACCAGAACTTAAAACTCGGGCACATATGTAAGAGATTTTTTTTTACTTTTTCCGGTTGACACAGGTATAAAATTGTTTCCCTCTATCGCTGGTAATTAGCTATTTTAAATTTAAACCGTTACACGTTTCGGAACTTCATACGGTACCGGTGCGAAACAAAAGACCAAACTTGACTCCCTATCAGTTTTTCCAAACGCTCAAAACATCCATCAAAAATACTTAAAAAAAAACGTACAACAGTAGCCTAATGATAGCAAAGTGATTTTATCATGGCCAAAATGATATGCCTTGGTTTCCACAAAGAGACACACCCAGAATACCCTTAAAATTATAACGCCCTATTTCATGCAATCACTAATAAAATTTATGGTCCTCATATTTAATAAAATAAAACTTGCCTAGCGTTCTCATATAGCCCCGCTCAAAATTAAGCGCTTAAAACC
Source organism: Icerya purchasi (assembly GCA_039619475.1). NCBI lineage: Eukaryota > Metazoa > Arthropoda > Insecta > Hemiptera > Monophlebidae > Icerya > Icerya purchasi. The sequence goes on along the minus strand of CM077116.1, from coordinate 170,445,688 downwards.
CTCGTCAATCCTAAAATATCTTTCAAGATTTAAGCATAAACTCAAAACTACTCCTGAATATCTGTAGATTACCGATTCTATCGAGTATCAATGGAATTCCTAAGCGATCAAAAATCACGATAAATTCTTTAAATCCGAGCTATTATACACAGATCCGGTTCTATTTTATTCCCATACTTACTCTTCCGATCCTATTCAGATCCTGTATCCACTGATAGGTTGCTCCCATTACCATTTTCTATAGAAAGTATTATACCCCTAAAAATGATGTTCCTTCCTTAAATAAACGATACCACTTTTCTTGCTGAAAAATTCAAAAAGCGAATTCTTGTCCCTCACTTATTGTTCGTAAAATATTAAAACCTCGAGCATATGCCGTATAAGACTTTTCAGCAATTGTTCTGTTTCGGCTGCAGAATTGTAGCGGTTTAGATTCCACTTACAACATTCCTGATCAGTAAGCTGTTCCGAAATATTTATTCCATACACATTCTTTCGCACCTGTGGAATTTATTTTAGAAATTCTAAACACAAACACCGTCTAGTAAGACCCGCACACCAATTATCATCTCTTTACTGGGACGGAATGCCACGATCCTCCTCTTGGCCAATATCTGTACTGCGTCGTCGCAGCCGCCACTGTCTGCCACACACCATTCCATTGTGATATTTTGTGCCAGCGAGCCACCTCAATTTCGGAAATCGCAAACATTTTGTCAGTTACAGAATAGCTATAAATTCCAGTACATCCAATACCTCTGCCCGACACGTTACTGTGCACGTCTACTGCACGCATCCATCTCTCTTTCGCACATTGCTTTTAAATTACCGTCCACATTATATAAGGTCCCACGCTTATCATTCATTTTCTGCTGTATTACAGAATTTTTTTTCCACACGTCACTATTACAAGACGTAAGATTTTTTGATCATCCCTTCGCGCACACGCCACATACTAACGGTAATAAGTGGTAATTTTCAAAATACCATACTATTATTGAACTTAAAACTAAATTAACCTCTTCACCATTGGCTGTATGAATTTAAATTTGAATGCAAGTATTTAAGATGTAGTCCAAGTATGTTAATATGAGATGTAGTGATATATGAAAATGTTGTGATTAAGCCCCCCGGGGGGCAGTTTGTACTTTCTGGGAGCCGGAGTTCTAACAGGAACGGGGCGCGTCCACAGGCTGCGGATTGTGGGATGACCTCTAGATATAAAGGCTAGCTGCGAATAAGTCCAGAACGTTCAACTGGACAAATAAGCAGTCGCGGACTAAAGAGCGGCTACTGGTGGAAAATCTCATTCGCAGACGATTCCAGTAGCGACATGATATATAGGGCTGGAGGGTGTGGAGAGGCCATGTAGGGACTGGTCTACTAAAACTCCAACAATACCCGCGAATGCCCTAGTCCTGGCGAGCCAAGGCCGCCATAAGTCTCGCCCCGCTATCGCCCTAATAGCAAAGGGTAGGGCAGACTCTTTAGCATTGGTATGCAACTGCCCTAGGAAAATGGATACTCCGCAAATAAACCACTCTCCCATTAGCATTTTGAGCAAATGTGGGGGAGTTCCTACTTCCCTTTTTCTTCTTTTATTTCTAAAATTCCCAAATTTTCTATCTCCTATAACTGTCTTCTCAAGCTTAATCCTTTTCCTGTCTCTCGATCAGCGTGAGCTATGCATTTCTACCAGTCGTCTTCTTCTGTGGATGCCATCGGATTCTGGTGTGTATGGTGCATGGTTGTGTGCCCATTTCCATATTATCAAATTCCCACGCAGACATGCATTTCAATCAAACTCTTCTTAAAATCATCCTAAAACCCTCCCATCTGACCTTTCTAAAATTTTCCCACTTCATTTACCTTTACCTTCATTCCCATAGTCATCCTTTCTCCTGTGTGATTAAAAAGTCTTGTAGCGAGAGCTTGTCTGCAGAGCGAGAATAGGACTCTGGTTTCGCACACGAGAACTCACTTGTAGTGAAATTTACGGAATGCATAAGACCAACTCGGATACGAGTGTCTGTCTAATAATAATAATGCGATTAAGACTAGACGTGATTAAAGAAAAAGAAGATAAGGAATAGGTTTATTTCTATCAGTGAGATCAATAATCTAAATAATTTGCGGCAGCTATTTATGCAAATATTGCAAAAACTCATTCACTATTTTTTGCGCCATAAATTTAATCAATCGAATAAAAATTTATTTTTCGCAAGAAACCAATCAGCCCCAAAACAGTTTCATTATTTATACAAATGCTTTTTTTACAAAAAATAAATACCGACTTCAAGGTTTATTATAAAAATTTAAAAATGCGCTAAAAAGTAAAAAATAATTACTCCCGATGAGAAAATATATATCAGAATAATATATCCTTAAAGGTGACATTATCGTAATTCTTATACAACATTAAAACCTTAATTAGAGTTGGCATCAAATTCGTGTTACAATATCTAGGAACGGGAGTAATTATTGTTTCCTTTTTAGTGCATTTTTAAATTTTTATAATATACCTTGATGTCGGTATTTATTTTTTGTAAAAAAGCATTTTATTTTACAATTTTTAGCGTTATACTTGAATTTTTTTCTTGTTAAAAGTCGTTTTTTTTTCACATTATTCTCCATACTTTATACTTAAAAATAATCGATTTCTTTATTTTAAACCGCATTTCCACTGTGTGAAAACATCAAAAACTATATTTCCATGGTAATTTGGCAAATTTATATTTTAAGTCAATAAATCTAACTTCACGTTGAAACTAATCATGAATGAAAAGCATCCAAAAAGCTTCAATCTCCCGCATTATTAAGGATAACTCAAAAACTACCGGTCAGATCTTGATCAAATTTACATGGGACCACATGAGAAACACCACCTTTCAAATAAAAGAAGAATCGTCAAAATCGATTCACCTAGAAGAAAGTTCGGAGGTAACACACATAAAAAAAAATAAAAAAAGTACAATCGAATTGAATACCTCCTTCTTTTTTGAAGTCGGTTAAAAAGTGAAATAATTTTCTGCAAACTGAATTTATTTTTAAAAAAAACAAGCGTAAAGTCAATATTCTAAATTTTTCTTTTATGTTAGTTTTCTAAAACATTTCGTATAGAATTTTGAAAAAATTTTTTAACAATGCTCAAAATTCAAGACGACATCTCGAAACCGATTTTTCCCGTAAGTTATATGACAGAAATAATAATAAAAAGCGGTAGCAATGTTAATGAAATAAAAAAAAAAGAATTAATAAAACAAATAGTAGTTTACTGGTAAATTGTACGGGATCTTGCAAGGTAATAATGGCGATATCGTTTTCTACGGGTTTCGGTACATATCTCGAATGAGGAGTTACTTTAGCGACAGGTTTATCAACCGGAGTTGCTTTATCAGCGACCGAATCATCCAAGTTGAGATCGCCGAGGCGTACTACCGATCTGAAAATGTGTAACAGAAATTATTACCTGAAATTGTTATAATACGTATATGTATGTACAATTATATTTTTCGTTCTATAGATCAGAGTAAAACCAAATCGGTGACTTCTTAAAGCATCTGATACTTACACTATCCAACTTCCTATGTTACTGACGCAATGCGCTGCCGTAATAACGTGCCTGTTTGTGATTAAAGTTCCTCCACATCGGAAATCAGGACCGGGTCTGGTTGTTGTTCGATATCCAATAGCAGCCATCCAAGGCCATGCGCCTATTCGAAAGAAATTTTCCTTTAGAAACATTAGAAATTAAATTAGAAGGAACAGTCTTAAACCCTTCACAAAAAGAGAAATTACTGTATATGTCGGAAATGATGTATTTAAACAAATACTAGTAATATGATATACAGTTTTTACAATTTAACACAATGAAAAGATACAGTTTTTTTTTTGTTTTTTTTGTTTTTTTTTGTTTTTTTATGGTCCGGCTTTAGTTAACTACCAAGCCATTCGGCCACCAACCACAGTTGATATAGGAATAGTGGCAACTAATGAAAGATACATAATATTTAATTGGGAAAACGGTTAAAGACAACCATGGCCGTAAATGTTCAACATTACCCACGGATTGCTGAATAAAATCTTTAGGAAAGACAAATTGGCCAGACTGAGACATACATAGAGTACCTGAACTTGATTGCTCAGAAAATTAATGGAACAGGAATCACAATCATCATATACAATAATTATAACAAACAATCACGGCCACAAATGCTTCAGCATAGTCCACGAAAGTCTGCACAAAATCATAGCGAAGGGGAAACTGGCCAAGTTGAGTTCGAGATGGGTTGGGTTCACAGTTAGGAAGGAACACTTTACAGTCTTCTATTGATAACAAAGTGAATCAAGTTGAAAGAAAAAAACATTATTAATTGAATGAATTACGTGCTTTTAAAAAGAGCATACAGTTACTGTGTGTGGAGTTGTACAAAAATTATCCGGTATATTTTTAAAAGACATTTAGGTAGCTACTACGACAGCACCGGAGTGAGGTATCTGATATTCAAAAGATGCTGGCTTTGAAATCACAATAGTTCTCATGTGTAAAACCTATTGCACATGTGATTGTATGCGAATAACTGTAAACGTACATTTACAAATGGTAGTTAGATTATTAGGCTTTTGCGTTAGTATTTGGTGCTCATCTATTTGGGATTGGCTGTAAAGTTCGCTATTCAAGTAGTACGATTTTTTAGTTATCGTACTATTCTGCCAAACTGCGACTGTAGTTGCTTGTGCGAATTCTTCGCAAAAGTCGGCCTGTTTGTAGTGTTTAATGTTATTTTTGATAATAACGGCTGCACCTCCATGCGCACCTCCATCTGGGTGTGGCGTATGGTAAATTGTGTACCCTTGAATTCTAGGGTAGTTCCTGTCGGTGAAATGTGTCTCTGATATTAGTGCTATATCTATTTTACTGTCGTGCAGAAATGTTTCTAATTCTGCTAAGCGTTCCATGAGTCCATTTGCATTCCATGTTATTATACGCAAAGATGATTCAGTCATTGCGCTTATTACGACGGGAACGTCGTTTATTGTGCGACACTGTCAATGCAGACTGTTTATGTTCAAGTGCACTAAGTCTGTGAGAAATAGATTGAACTTCTTTGGTTAAATTTGCAAGCGCTTGCATAATTTCATCATATGGCACTGCGGAAGGAGATGCTTGAATTACAGGAGGACATCCTTGACTTGAGATATTCCGATGTTCAGTCTTCCCCTGTGTCAATTTTGTAGTTGTACTTGTCGACTGTACACTTTGCCGTGTTGGTTTGCTTCCAGCTATAGAAGCATAAGATATTTGCGGTTGCACGAAGTTTACAGATTTTTTTTTCTGTTGTTGGATACGTTGTACCGCTGACGTTTTCGGTTTTTTCAATATCCTATCTATTTCACGGTAAGTAGGACATCCTAGGTAATTTGCACTATGATTGGCACCACAGTTAGCGCATTTAAATTTTTTAGGATCTTTCAGTTTGCATGTGGAAGACTCATGTTCTCCTGCGCATTTGAAACAGTTAACTGGCCTGTTACAGTTACGTTTTGTATGATTCCATTTCTGGCACCGTTTGCACTGCGGTATTTGGTTATCCTTGTGTGGTGCTTCTACTTTTACTTTACTATAAGCGATACGTGTAATATTATAAATCTCTTTATTATTATCTGATATTTTCAGATCTACATAAAACAAGGGATACGATTTTTTCCTTCGTTCAATTATGGCATTATTCTCATCGCGGATTTTTATTGTTTTTTCTATATTAACAATGTTTACTGGTTCGTGACCTAGATTTCTTAGTTCATCTTCTATTGTATCAGTAGTAATTGTGTGATGTAAACCTCGTATTACCACACGATATGGCTTTTCTGATTTTAAACTGTATGTGTGATACTGAAAGTTGCTCTTTTTCAGCTCAGCTATTAGGGCTCGGAAAGCATTATCTGTATGTGGGGCAATGATAATGTCTTCGTTACTAGCTGCTTTAAACGTAGCAGCATGTTCGTCTAAAGCACGAGTAACATCAGTACTGAAGTCTGAAAAGTTAGTGATGCCAGTTACTGTAATTTTTGGTGGCATTTTTGGTTTAACTTGCACATGTTGTTCTTGATTCTGTGATTGATCTTGTTGCATTTGGGCGTGTTTTCGAGCTTCTTCAAGCTGATCTTGTTTCGGTTCTTCTTCTTGTTGTGGTATATTGAATATGGGTACATTCAACCGATTTACTGTTGCCGAGGCGACAACATCCTCATTGCTAGTTAGTTCACGTGGTATTTGAGCATTTTGCTGTCCTACCAATACACTAGGAGTACTTTGCGAACGTGTTCTCGTGCTTATGCCTCCTTGGTCTGCTAACTTTTTATTCAGAAGTGTAACCTGCTTTTGAAGCTGTTCTATTTGCAGTACATACTTCTGTTCTCTCTGTTTCGTTTCAGCTTGCCATTGCTCGTATTGCTGCATAGTAATACCAGCGGCTTGTGATTGCGCAGAGGAAGCAATTTCCTGATCCATGTGAACCTAGGTTACTAATCGACACGCGTAAAAATGATAACGATCGATAATAAGTTACAGTACGAACGTTCGATATTTGTCATTTTATATGTGGCTACACTGATAAAATATTTTGTCGTGCTCTCTGTACAGCGATAAACCAAAACGAAGAGGAAGAAGAAGAAAAAGAAGGAAAAAAAGAAAAAGAGAAAGCAAATGGAAAAGAAGAAGAAGAAGAAAAAAAAAACGGAAGAAGAAAAAAAATAGAAGAAAAAATAAAACAGTTCTCACCGACTGGTACAGAATTTTGATGAAGAGTCCGATTTCACTTTAACATTTATTACTGGTATTTTTAAAAACCGTGGGAATACTATTATTTTAATCGTCAGTTCAGAGTAGCGTATGAAAGTTCTACGTCGAACTTTTATAATATTACGGCTGGAGTTCCACAAGGTAGTGTCTTAGGACCTATGTTGTATCTTCTATACAGCCAAGACCTACCGACCGACAACAGTACAACGACAGCTGTGTTTGCCGACGATACTGCTATTTTAGCCGTTAGCAGCAGCCACCTCGAGGCTACAAACAATTTACAAAATGCTTTGGATAATGTACAGAAGTGGGCGACGGACTGGAAAGTCAAACTGAATGAAGAGAAATCAGCATATGTTATGTTCACATACCGCCAAACAAAGACAAATTATCAAGTATATTTGGGGAATAAACCTGTACCACAGGTAAATTCTGCCAAATATTTAGGTATGCACTTGGACAGGCGTCTTACGTGGAATGTGCACGTTAAAATGAAGTGCCAACAAATTAAGCACACAGCGAAACAATTACAGTGGTTGATAGGTCGGAGATCGCCACTGGATGTTCGATATAAATGCATTCTGTATCGGCAGATCATCATGCCGATATGGACATACGGAATACAGCTCTGGGGTTGTACCAGTAATTCAAATCGTGCAAAAATTCAGGCGAGGCAGAGCATCATTTTGCGAACAATAGTCGATGCATATCGCTATTCTCGTAATGATGATATCCATAGGGACCTACATATAACATCAGTCAATGATGTTATTAAGCAAATGGCCATTAAACATGGAAAACGGATTCATCGACATGTTAACGTAGAAATGATTCGACTTCTTAACACCAAAGAAGACGTAAGGCGCCTTAAACGACGCCATCCATCAGATTTAATTTAGTAATATATATATATATATATATATATGTGTATGTATATATACATATACATTATAGGATATAAGATGTACGATTGTAATTATTATTTATTGTAAATATGTAATATGTTAGGAGCAGTGGTCAATGGACTGTTGCTTCCATACGGATTTGGCTTAGTTTAAGGCAACATTTATTAAAGTAGATACTTATTTAATTATAAATTAAGATTGTATCAATAAAATAATATAAAAAAAAAAAAAAAAAAAAAAGTAGTACGATTTGGATTACTCTTTTAAATTTTTAACCGATGAGCAAACGACTCGGATTTTTAACCGATGAGCAAACGAAAAAACTTCTACTTACAGTCGAATTATTTTTTTTTTCAATTGTAATGAAAGAATTAAAGTTTAAGGATTTAATATTAACTCTGTGTAATGTTAAAATCAAAATTTATAGCAAAACTGAAAACCTGGATAAACTTGAACAGACAATCTCTGTTTAAATTATGTACACCTAAATCAATTGAATAAATTTACCCCATGACGCAGAAAAAAAATTTTACACGAAGGAAAATCAATTTTATACAGTTATTACATTATCCTTGTACAATTTTCACTCTCTAAAAAGGCGACCGATCATAATGATTATTGTTAATAATCATTAGACCAAAAAAATTCAGAATATTGTGCATCTTCACTGAATCGCTCATGAGCTCCGAACTACATCAACCGTCACTTTATTATCCATAAACAAATCATCCTTTCCGAAATATGATATGCGGTAATAATTTCGTCGCCTACCAGTTAAATTATTTTTTTCAGGTACTCCAAAGAATTCAAAATCATAGTACTAAATAAACCACGCGATACACTAACATCAACACTATATGCGTGAATATGTAAAAATACCGTACATTCAGGAAATAATTACAGAGAACACCGGGACATTTTTTGAAACGTGCAGCGCATTTGACTTAATATTAATAAATAATATAGGGCCCTATAATTATCAAACCCTAAAGCTTAGATACAAAAAATATAAACTTATAAGGATAAAGCATATACTACTGACACTTAAAGGAATAATAATTCTATGAAACTCTTGTGTGTCTGGCGATTGCATAATGTCTAAGTTATACATTTTGTATCTCGTATTAATGTTAAGTAAGTTGTGGATTTCGATTTCTCGTACGTAATATTCGTTATAGAGTAAATTAATATAAATCTTCCTTTATTTTCTGGAAGGGTTCATGAATGCAGGTTTATTGTTTTTCCCGCAAACTTTAATTACGTACCACTAACAATAAGAAAAAATTTATAACAGACATGCTCCTATCCGGTAAGAAACAATTTCGTTTTTGGTACGGATAAAACAAAATCTAAATGTGTTACATTACTATATAGAAGTGTATAAATATACGGTTATTTATGTTTATGTTTATTATATTTAAGAAGAAAAGTGTCTGTTAAAGCTAATCGGGCAATATGCATCATCAAAACCGCATGCGTTCATAGCAAACAACTACGTACAGGTTAACAAATTATTACATTGGTTAGGCAGATGCATTATCAAAAGCATATGTGAACATGTGAACGTAGGAACAGGTAAAAAGAACCCAGTCATGTCGGAGTGCTGTTACTAAGTGATGGCACCTGTGCACAGGTGTCTAAAAAGGACTTTTCCTTACAGGGAGGTTTGGGAATTGCCGAACTGTGTAATTTTAAGGTTGATATAACAAATGTTTGTAGCAACAGAATGTAGTTGGTATAGTACATTTTGGCATTGTGATTAACACAGAAAAAAGAAAAATAACCATGTTGTAACTATATATCTGGATAGAAGGTGCGGTCGCATAACCAAATATTCACTTATAGCTGGTCGGTGTCCTGGTATACGGCTGTATAGATTATTCTCAGCCTTCACTGCCTACTCTTAACCCTATTCCTTCATGAATTACGTCTAAGGTGCTTAATTTGATTCGAATTTTCCTTTTGTGCCACTAATCATAGTCGCTGCACATTAATTTTTTATTTAGTAACAGTAATAGTAATAGTAATAATAATAATAATAAATAGTGAAACAATCACAGCACCTGAAAATAGTCTATTTATTAATGATTCATTTTTTCGGTTTTTCTTTTTCTTCTACATAAAAGAAAATCAAGAATTATTGAAATGCAAATAAACTTTTTTAAATCGAATTCTAGAGCACAACTTAGTTTCAATTTCTTCCGCCCGGTCGAATAAATTTTAATTTTCATATTTTCCGATTTTTTTTTTTAATTTCCGTTTTTTTTTCAAGTGTTTTATTTTTTCTGATTTTTTCTACCACTGTAATCGGTGTCCCAAAATTAACCCGAAAAATTTCGAACGCACTCGGGCTCAGAAACATGTGCCTGTTGGAAGTGGAAAAAAACCCACTTACCGTATTCGAAAAAACAGCGTACTAGATTTCTAAATTCTCGAAAACCTGCGTTAGTGTCACTTATAAAAATTAACTTGTTTTTTTTTTTTTAGCGCGTCAACCACGGGGCATGAAGTGAACATAAGTGGAACTCTTTTGGATGTTACAATGTGCGGCAGCGGGATTCGAACCCGGTTCTAACTGAACGAAACACAATTAACTAACCAACTAAGCCACGGGGCAAATGGATTGAAAGAACTTAATTTCCGGGGTATTTGGAAATTATGCGCGCGTGTGAAATTTTTAACACGCCCTTTGTATATTACCTAATTCCGCAGGTTGACCGGCAACAATTCTAGGTCTGTTCAAATTATTTCTTCCGCACTTCGAGTAGTCTTCAGAACCGGAAATTAAGGGCACTGCCGGTGAAATCATTTGACCCATCGTTACCGGTGGCGGTGAAGGTGCCGATGTTGGAATTACTCGGATAGTGGGCGGAGAAGCGAAAGTTGGATTTACCGTCGGAGGCGTAGGAAAGTCAGTTGTCGATTCTAACGCGCAGCAAACCTTAGGGAATCGTCCTTCGAAGCCGCACTGCGCTTTCCGCAGTAATTCGACCACGTTCCTGTTCTGGTTTTGGTTAAGTGCCAAATCGTAAAGTACTTTACACGATCTTATTTCGATGCATCTGCCTAAGTTTCCATCAGCTGTTGCACAGTTACCTGCAATTTTTTGAAGTGTAAATTTTTAATGATAAACGCGAGCGAGCGAACAAAATTTACATTATTAACGATAATCATCGGCACGATTACATTAACGTAAATCGATAACTTTGTCGAATTCTCGATATTTCTTATTCGATAGTTTTTAGGTTTTTTTTTGTACTTTTTCAGTTAGTTTTTTTAGACGTTACTAAGGCTTTTGACCTAGTGGACCAAATTGAGGACATAAGAAAAATGAGTGTAAAAGGGAAGGAATCTAAAATGGTTTTGGAGTTACATAAGAGGAAGAGAATTTTTAGTAAAGATCGGGAATGAAGACAGTAGAAAAGAAATAATGAGCTATGGAGTTGGACAAGGGACAATATTGGCACCTATACTATTTTTGATAGAAACGAATTCGCTCTACCGATATGTAAAGAACTCTAAAGTGTATGTTTATGCAGACGATATCGCACTAGTTATTGAACACTCTGACATTGAAAGTGCTGAAAAAAGTGTTACAAGAAGATCTCAATAATGTATGCAAATCATGACAAAAAATTATTAATTAATGCTAAAAAAACAAAAGTGATGCATATAAGAACGCCAAGCCGGTTTAGAATGTTTTTGTTCCTAAATTAATTTTACATAGTACAAAGTGTGTTTACATAGTAAGGAAATATGTGGTTGTGAAAAGTTAGAAAATGTGAATGAATTTAAATATCTCGGGATAACATTAGATAAAGGTCTAACATGGAGAAACCATATTGACAATATTGCGGGAAAAGTCAGGTAAACTATATTCTTGCACTATATATAAATTAAAACAAGGTACGACATACAAAAGCTTAATATTTCGAAGCTGTAATAATGCCCCGAAATTAAATACGGAATCGGAATTTGGGGTGAGGCGAAAATTACAGAAATGAAGAAAATCAACAAATTGCAAAAAAAATGTTTAAAACTGGTTTTACACAACGAGAGAAAAACGCATTAGCTAACATCACGTGGTTGAACAAAAATAACGATATGTCACCAAAAATGCTTTATATTATTACAGCAAATTACTGAGTGTGCTAAACTCGAAGATAGGTAGTTACCAACTAGAACAAGAACGTACAGGGCTAGAAATTGCGATTAATTCTTGCTATGTACGATCTAGGGGGATTAACAGTAAAATAGACACAATGTAAAGGAAGAGGTATTAATAAAATTAACGGGAACATACAAAAGGAAATTCGAAATGAAAAAAATCTGGAGAGATGGGAAAACAAGGTTAAAATTTGGTTGATAGCATGGTGTAAAGAGCAATAGAAATAGTAACCAAAAAAAAAAAAGTATCGCAATGCTACTAATAACCACTTATAACATTGACGCTACGTTGACATGAGACTTACTATCTCCAGTTTTAAGCTGCTAATGAGAGAGTGGTAGTTGTATAAAAATTACATTGTATTATTGTAATATATAAGTTATCATATTAAGGTATTGTAATAGGAAATATTATTTTAGATGATGGTATAATTGTAATATAAATGATAAATAATGAGAGTGTGGATTTTGTAGTATAGTAATATATAAGTTAACACTTTTAGGTTGTAACAGAAAATAGTACTTAAGTTAAGTTGATATTGTACATTAAATGATATAATTATGTTGGGAACCCACAGATGGGCTAGTGCCTTGTGGGACCCGGAAATTATTATTAAAAAAAAAGAAAAAAAAAAAGAATAGAAAGTTTCTTCTGCGATCTGGAAGTCTTTTCACTGGTCGTAAGCTATTAAACTTTAAGAACAATCATTGGAATAAACTATTCGGGCGCGTATAACTTCAGTATAAAAGCTATGCTTTCGGGCCTCCTACGTCTGGTACAGACATTGCACATTTCAAAGTCGCGAGTTGGATATCCAAATTATCGATTGACTCGATTTCCCGTTGAACCGACAAATTCATTTCGAGGAAAGTATACGAAATTTAATTAAAATGCAAATGCCCGAAGATATTATAAGAATTTTTTTTCTCTTTGCGGAATCGGAACACCCGTGAAAAGGGATTAAAAACTTATTTTCCGAAAACATACGTAAATGCTCGGAAGCAGTGGATTTCCTAAAAATGATGAGTTCTGGCAAAATTTTATTTTAATCCCCTAAATTTTCCTTTAAACTGAAAATTACGCTGTAGCCCCCGTAATTCTTCTTCCTTTGTCATGTTCGCTAAGCGGAAGTCAGCGACCAGACTGTCATGTCTCGATTTCTAGCCATATCCGTTAGTTTTTCCTTATATTTCATTAATTCCCGTTCAGCATTTTATATATTCGGTATCCACGATGTTCTTGGTTTACCGGGTCTCCGTTTCCCTTCGCTTAATGATATGAAAAAAAAGCATGTTCGGATATTAAATATTACTTAAAATTTTCGTGACTGAATTAGTATGTTTTTCGGTTCTGTTGATGAATACTATTCGAAATGTTAGCTGAAAATACGTGTGACGTGGTTTTTTCACCGGGAAATAATTTTTCTTAATGTTCGGATATTTCATCTAGTGATTTTGTAAAAGAACCCGTTCATGAATGATTAAAAAATTCTCTTAATCAAATTGGTAATATTCGGAAAAGCGTTAGGTGGAAAAAAGAACATTTGCGGGATAAGCAAAGCCGATGAAAAGACCTTGGTAGTATTTAGAGGTTTTTGGGAACTCCGCCCAGTGGTGGTAGCGGGAGCAAAAATTCGTAATCGCTGTACGAAAAATCCGGCTTGAGCAGAAGCGAATTAGAAAAGTGTTCCTATTTAATGTTTTTTTCAAAATGCCTTACATTCGCCCCAGTCAAAACCAAATGTCGCTTCCTGAATTTTAAGCGAAACGTCTTCATTACGCTCTCGCTGTAAACGAGGCGCGCTTCCTTTCTGACTGATTACCATCACATTCGTCAACTCCTCCGGCTGAAGTGAATTTAATTTGGAAAATGTCGTTCGAAATTCTATTGCAACTGTTTTTCTATGTTGATTACAAAATCGGGTTCGTTTAAATGAGTCTACTTCCATTTTCCAGCCTTTCCAAAAAAGTGTAAAGTCGCAATGAAATTTCGTCATAAATATATTTATAAACGCTCCCCTCAGATTAGTAGAAAATGAATAAAGGAATACATTTATTTACCGCGCACCTTTTTGACCAAAAAATATAAAAGTCGGAAGTATTTTCGTTAGGAAAACTCCAGATTTCTGCATAATAATTACATACGATAAACAACACGTAAAATTTTATTTTGATATAAATTTGCTGCCATTTTATTATGTTTACATATCGGCCTAACGTAAGGTAAAGAATATTAATTATCGCGAACTACTTACTGGTGCTGGTTTGTCGTTTTATGCGGTCCGAACCGACGCGGGTAGTCAATGCGGTAATTGCAATAAAGATAACATTTATGTTGTTCCATAAAAAATGCATGGTATCGACTCACACGCAACCTACAAGAAAATGGTAAAAACAAATTGAACAACAACATTAGTTAGGTAAAAACAAACAACATCGTAGATAAATAAATATATAGCGATACCTGTTTTCAGAAGATGAAACAGAACTGATAACGATCCTCCCTCCCGTTAAGATGATGATACCGTGCGCGCCCGTCAAACAGCCAGTCTGAACGTGGCAGTAAAATTTCTTCTTAAAATCGCGTCCTCAACACTTTTGTTGCACTAGTAGCAGTGGATTTTTTTAAAAAATATATTCAAGCGTAGTTTTTACTGATGAGGAATAGAGACACGTGATATATTTAAGAAAATTGACTATCTGAAAAATCTGCTCTTCCAGAATAGCTAAAAATTTTTGAGATATACAAATTGCTTTCAGAAATTTCAAAAGCAAAAAATTCTTCGATAATCAAAAAAAGTTACGAAGCTTGAAAATTTTTAGCCATACAATAGGATGTAGTGGAGAAGTTAAAAAGCCGGGGAAATTCAATAAACCGAAGTTTATATATAAATGCAAAATCAAAGGTTGCGAGATCGAGACATTTCATTCCAAGTCGCTCCTCCAGGTTTACTCAGCCTGAAATAATCGAGCAACAGAGAAATCTGGGAAAGTAAAGCGGATCCCAAATAGAAAGGGACTGCCCCTCCTCTACTCTTATTATTGCTATTGGGCTTGATAAATTATAAAAGGCATAATTCCGCAATCCTCAACGCGCTATCACAGGTATAATGCTTTCTTTATTTTATACATATATATATATATATATGTATATATATATATATATATATATATAAACCAGGCAGCGGGTATATAAAATACATCTCACAATTTGCCCGGCCAGCACGGGAGATTAGGCCAACTTATCCCACTAGGGAATTTCATCGAAATGGGCATTTATAATAGGTTACCTCTCATTAGAAAAAATGTCCCAATTTTATGTAAGGCAAATAACAAAAAAGTGTCTTCATTTTATATAATGAAAGTTAAATGTTAGGATAGGATTTTTGCGATTATGTCATTTTTTTTTGTTGATGCCAGTAAGAATGACATTGTAAATTTTGATCATTTTATACAAAGTATAGAAGAGAAAGAGATAGAAATGTAAGCAAGAGGGGTCAAGGGGTACCGTCTCTTGACCCCTCTTGCCTGCATTTCTGTCTCTTTCTCTCCTATACTTTGTATAAAATGATCAAAATTTACAACGTAATTCTAAATCGGTCCATATGAATATAATAACATAATCGCAGAAATCCTATAAAAAATAATAAACGTTACATGAAATTGGGACATTTTTCTAGGATAATTCTTTTATGACATTTTTTCGAATGGGGGATAGCCTAAGAATTACGTTGTAATTAATATATGTATACATTGTTGTGTGCCCGTAGTCGACTGATAAGAATCGTGTCGCACACATCGCATATATATGAGGTATTAATCTCGAACAAAAGAATATGTCGTTATCACCGGTATTGGCCGGGTTTTACGTGTATAGTCGTATAGAGCGCTGCAGTGAAGACAGCTCTGGTAAGGTAGATGCGGCTAGTACGTTCTCTTCCGTTTTGTTGCTTGAACAATAAGGTTTTTCGTAGTGTATTCATAATAGTTACGTATAAAATTATAATCGAGAAGGAACGTCATTTCATCGGAATAATTTTTGGTGAATTTAACAGTATGATAATATTGTAAATAACGATCGCCATTTTGTTTGCCGAATCAGCGAAGACCAAAATCGAGTAGCAGGCGAGCGACGTCGATGATTGGCCATATCGCTCGAGACAATTTTCAGGTAGGTCAACCATCCTAAAAGGCCGTCGTTCGGAGAATTTTGCACCATACATAAACAGCGTAACGATCTAGTCATCGGAGTCGACACGGTTGCAAAGGAGATCAGCAGCTAGTTCCTTCATATAGTCATTGTTTTGTTATTTATTTTCATATTGTTAAGTAATTTTTTTCCGTATCATATATAATATGTTATAGGTAAATCATGTATGTTTAAGTTTCCCCATTGTGTGTGAGTTCAGCCGTTTTGTTGTCGCAGTCAAA
The DNA here is from genome assembly GCA_039619475.1 of Icerya purchasi. Taxonomy (NCBI): domain Eukaryota; kingdom Metazoa; phylum Arthropoda; class Insecta; order Hemiptera; family Monophlebidae; genus Icerya; species Icerya purchasi. Next base: position 170,429,383 of record CM077116.1, on the reverse strand, counting down.
TTTGTTAAATTTTATATGTATAAAAAATAATAGGGATATACAATTTGATTGGCTATTGATGTAAATTGAGCTGGGCTACGCGGGTACCCTGAACTACCTGCTTTATCAATAAAGCAGATCACAATAATATTTATTTATCGTTTAATGCCGTAATGATTACAGACCATTCGGATAAATTTGTAAACTTTTAAGAAGATGTAATAGTGACACGAATTACAGTGTGTAGCGTTATTTTTTATTAAATAAGTGCTGAAAGAATTATATACCGCACTGTTTGTAGTAGTTTTGCTCGCTGCTAGTACAAGTAGCGGGAAGTTCGGCTCGTCGTGATTTACAATCAAACAAAGTCGAGACAAAGAGAAGTCAGTGAACAAGAATGAATGAAATATATTCAGATTTTAACTTAATTTTATTGGATAATAATTTTGAAAGATGTATAATACATTTGTCGGTCATTTCCAGTCTGGATCCACCTGACGCCACGTACCATATTTCCAAATGATTATAATATAATATTTCATTATTTATTTCTTATTGGTTGCTATTGCTGCTTGTTATTATTATTATTTATTTTCCTTTTTGAAGTAATATTAACAGTTTTAATTTTATTTATTAATTTTTTATCGAATTCGTTTGTACTATTCGCTTTGCGAAGGGGCGAACAACAAGTTATATTTTCTATTCCTGATCGTTGGTTATGGTATGGTATACACCGGTACAATGTGTAAAAAAAAAAGAAAATGTATATATTTTCTTCGTATTACTTGCTGGATTTAATAAACCTTTTCGAGTAAATACTTCTATTTTATATACCGCAACCGCTGATAAATAAATCGTTTCGATTTTTTAAAGTTAAAAAAAAAAATGGTTAAGCTATTTGGTGCCCAGGCACTTTTATCACCGCAACGGAACGACACTAAGCAGGAACCTGAAGTCGAAGTACAGCTGAAAGTCGCCGACAAAGGTATCCAGGATACGGGCAGGATTTTCATAGCTGTTCGGATGGTAAAACGTTCGCAATAAAGAGAGTTAATCGATAAATTAGTCGTCGATAAGTTTCGCATTATGTAGCGCTTTGAACAGGGACTCGGTAAGGATTCGCATTAAATAATCATCGATAGAGTTTCGTATTGCACAATTAATCTTCAAAGAGAGAGATTTGTATTAAATCAATCTCTGATACTCCAGATTCGTGTTGAACCAGTCTTTGATACATCAGATTCGTATTAAATTTCCCTCGTACTGGGGACTCAACTTCCATATTATCACCGTTGAGATAAATTTATAAACATTTAAGAAGATATTGTTTTGATAGGTTAATGTCCCACCAAGAGGCATATCTGAAGACTGAATTCGGCATGGAACAGATGGAAAAATTAGCAAAACACGATTTGTGGTCAGTAAAGAGAGAAGTCCTAAGTATGTTTTTCTGAAAAAAGAAAGAACAGCTCAAGACGAAGACCATTGCAAGCAAAAAAGATTTTAAAAATGAAAAGAGAAGCTTGAAAATGAACAGAGCTTGCTGTTGTAGCGTATTCGGCATTAAAAGATCGAGCTTTTAACATGATCCTTGCAGAAGATGGTGAATCAAATCACGAATACGGTGAAAATGTAATCGCAATAGTTTATGTGTACTTGTTTGATTAGGTCTTAATTTTGGTTTAAAAAAAGAATCGCTCGAAATAAACATCGTACTGTTTTTATTGGTGTGTTTGTGTTTTCTTTTTCTTTTTTCATTATAGAAATTGGTCGGTAATTTATATGATGTTCCTGTCAAATTTACATGAGGAAAACCCGGTGACAAAAATCCAACCGCTGGTAAATAATAACATGTAAACCGGAATTTTAAATTATGGAGCGAGCAATGTGTACGCTGTGCTTGAATAAAAAGAAAATATGAAACATACTACGGCGTGTGGGAATACTGTTTAATTTACAGTACAATACCGACTTAATAAATATTCCGCTGCACGCCGAACTGTTGGGTAAACCCCTGAGAAGAAACGATTATTAGAAAATCTTGCCAAGTTTTTTTTCTCCTTATTTATTTCTTCATTTAATTTATATCTTTTTTATTTTTCTGTCTCCGATTTTGGGAATTTACGTCAACAACATACAATACTAAAACGTCATTTTTACGGAATAATCGTTTCTACGTATTTCTACTTAACTTCTAAAGAATAGGTGTAGGTTGCCTCCCGTGGCAGATTTAGGATTTGGTAAATGAAATAAATCGATGTCACATATGGAAAATAATTATGCATTGTTAATCAAAATGGACTTTACAAATGCGGATTTTATTTTTTTAAAATAATACCGTCTAAATGTTTTCCGTCGCGGCGTACACGCTCACGGAATCTCTCGACGTTATTGACAGCGGCATACGTTGCAATAATGACTGCGGAGTATCGTTTATTTCTCGCACGATATTTTCTTTTAATTCCGATATATCCGTTGGATCGTGTACACTTTTGACTTAAGATACCCCCATAGAAAAACGTCCATAGAGAGGTGAAATCCAGTGACCTCGGTAGCCACAAAATGTTAATACATCGACTAATCAATTTTTTGGGGAATTGTTTGCGCGGATGAGGCTCATGGTGACTCTCGTTATGTGAGGTGTAGCGCCATCTTGTTGGAACCACATGTACGAACTGTAGGATGGATGTTCTTGAAGTCGCGGCTGAGATATTCCTTTATCATGCGACGATAAGAATCACCATCGACAGTCACAGCTGCTCCGTCAGAATTTTCAAAAAAAAGTGGTCCGATTATTCCATTCGTCAACAGAGCGGCATATATGGTTAACTGTGTAGCGCTTGTTAGTGCTTTGAATGTGTGTTTTGTCCTTTCACTATCCAATATTGGCAGTTGTGACTATTGAAGAATTCATTTAAATGGAAATGTGCTTCGTCGAACCAAATAATAATCGTGTTAACAGTTCGGAACTTAAAATGTTTTCACAGAACTCCTTCCGCACTATGAATGTAATCACTTGCTTTAAGAGCCTAATTGGATCTTGAAGGGGTAAAGTTGGATATCCGCGTTTAAAATTCGGTGTAAATCAACTATAATGAAAAGAAACAAAAAAATAATACTTGCAAAAACCGTAACCATACCGTTTTTGAAAATTATCGACCAGCAGAGTTAGCCAAGAAGTAGGCTCTGGTCATGTTTTTTTCTTTCTTTTTTTTTGTTTTTCTTCTTGTTGTTTTTTTTTTGGCCTGAACAAATACAGTTCATTTGGCCAGCAAGCTACGCTGTGATTAGCTATCAAAAATTACTGGTAATGGAAAAATATGAAATGGAAAGCAAAGAAAGGAAATTCTATTCTACAATATGGTCGAAACTACAGAGCAGTAGTGCCCACAATGCTCGATTAAATTAACCAAAAAAAAAAAAAAAATGAATAAGAAATTAAAATAAGTTATCATTCTGCAATATTGCATTGCAGTGCCCACAATGCCCGATGAAACTTAACAAAAGAAATAAGATTATTTTTTGCTTTCCAGAAGAGAAAAAAAAAGAAAAATAACAAATAAAAGTAAAAATGCTCATCTTACAATATTACCAAAGTTGCCTGGCAATGATCACAATGCCTGATGGGAAAAAGGAAGTAGCCACACTGAATAAAAACTACAATACAAGAAGAAAAAAAAAAATGAAGTAAGAAAAATTAAATAATAATCCTGTTTCCTTCAACAAACTTTTTCTTTATTTTTATTTTTTTTCTTTATAAATTAATCCAAAAAATGTTGTTATCTATATACATACATATATACATATATAAAAGCGAAAATCGGGAAATATTTGAAAGACATCGCAATTATTAACATATCGTTGCAACTACTAGGTCTATGAAGCTGAAAATTAGCACCTAATGCAACCATACTATGTACTGACACCACCTAAAAACGCATTAAAAAATTCAAATTTTTCAGGGGTGAAAAGGGGGGTAAAAGTCAGAAAATCGTTTTTTAAAAAACCAAAAATCACGCCACAGCCAAAACTATTTACACCAGATAATTGAAATTTTACATGAACATTACTTATGTACTGAAGATGTCAAATAAGAACGCTTGTTTGAAAATTCGAACTGTAAGGGGTGAAAAAGGGTTAAAAAACTGTTTTCCAAAAAACACACAAACTTCAATATTTTTGGAAAAAATGGGTTGATCAAATTGTAATTTCGCATAGAGACACGTCATATGGTGTAATGAATGGGGGCAAAATTTTTTTCAAACCCCAAAATTTTAAGAGCGGAAAAGGGCAAAAACTTATTTTGAGAAAACCAAAAATCACGCTACAGTCCTTACGAATAGTGATCATCGCATGTAATTTCAATGCATATACTGAAGATGTCGAATAAGACGCTGTTCTGAAAATTCGGATTTTAAAGAGCGAAAAGGGGTTAAAAGCTGTTAAAAAAATATACACAAACTGTTATTCTTTTGGGGAAATGGGTTTAATTGTAATTTCGCATGAAGACATACGTTTACGGTGTACTAAAAGTGTGCAAAATTGGTTTCCTTCTCCAAAATTTTAAAGGAAAAGAATGGCAGAATCCCATTTCTGAGAAAACCAAAAAGCTTGAAAATGTGAAAAGGGATAAAAAATATCATTTGCCAAAAAATACATAACACGTTATATTTCCTCTAGAAATGAGTTATCAAATTATAGTTTTGTCTTAATATTCTTTATACAGCATACTAAAATTGTACACGATTTATTTTAAGTACCTTAAAGTTAAATTGTATCAAAAGCTTCACTCCGTTTTTGGTATAAAATAATGATTACGCCTCGCCAAAACCATTTGCATTGATTATCAGAAAGCCCATTTGAACACACCATATACCAAAAATATCAAATGAGAAAGATTTTTTGAAAAATTGAACTTTAAGTGTTGAAAAGTGGTTGAAAACTGTTTTGAAAATATAACTAAAGTGTTATATCTTCGTAATAAATGGGTATTTATCATATTATAATATTCACAAAGGTTGTTTCATTTTTTTTATATCTTCGGATTTTTAAGAGTGAAGAAGGGTTATAACCTATTTTTAGGAAACTTAATGTCACACAACATCCAGAAAAAAGTGTGCTTTTGTTGTCGGATTAAAGTGGCTTAGAAATTGGAATTTGTTGAAAATTCAAATAGCCAATTATTAGGAGGAGGCAGAAATATTTCTGTCGAACAGTTTTTATCGTATCCAAAAAAAATTAAGAAAACATACTTTTGTGATAGCATTAAGTTGTGTTGTGATTATTTGTTTATTTCAAAAGGAGAGAATGGTGGTTTCATCTGATTCCGATGTTTTTTTTTTTTCTTGAGCGACTCAACATGTTCTCTTTCCGATATGTTGCTTTTTTTTTTTTTTTGAGTTGTTTAATGTTTAGCAACAGCGCAAACAATATGGTGTTGATTCTGAACAGGGACAGCACAAATTGCCAGGGAAAATTAAACTGTTCTCATTATACCAAAATTTCTATTCTTTTCTGTATTGTCCGCGTTCGTTTCAAATTTATTTGATCTGCATATTCTCTTTTCGTATCGTTTACATCAAAATTATTTTGTTTTCGCAAGTTTTGTCTGTTTTATGTGTTGTTTTTGAATGCAAAACAGCCTTATACATTTTTTAAATCAACTTTTTTACTTTCTTTTTACTATTTTTTATTTATTTCAGTCACTACTATCTCGGAAATTACTGGTAAAGGCAACGGTTTACTTTTCTTTTTTTGTTTTTGAATTATTCTACATGTATTATTTCAAGCGATTCAGATGATTCATGTCTAATGTAAATTTATTAATTGTCAAATTTATGTGTTATATTTTTATATGTTGCAAATGTTTATTTAATAATTTCTATTCCTTTAATTTTCATTTTCGTGTGTTTAAGTTTAATTTTAGATAGATTCACTATAACCATGAATATAGAATTAATATGTGTGTTGATGATGCAATAGTTCCCCATTATGTAAAATACATAGATAGGGGATGGTGCATGTTTGTTTTCGTCTCTACCTTATTTATTGTATAATAATGAATTATTAGGAGTAGAAATACGAAAATTTATTGTACAATATGTTTGTAAAAACTGGAAGAGGCTTAAGCCATTTACCATTGGACTTAATGGGGAACACGCAGAAATAAAATAGAGTATTTAACTGATATGCCAAATATTTAAACTTTTGGGCCAAAACCGGTGTATACGTTTTTTAAATCAACTGCTGTTTTTTGTTTTTTTTAGAAGCCATTTCGCTAGCCTTTAACATTTTTTTTAATAATTTTCTACCAGGAATATTAAAATCCTTACTTAATTACTGCAGTTTACCGTTGCGTTAATAAATTAATTTTAATAAAAAGCTCGAGGCAGAGTAAGATGTTCTCTTAAATATGTAACTATGGGAAATCACCGTGTGAATAACTCGGCCTTTTCAAAACGATGGCTATGTATACTGTTTAGTTGAGCAAAACTTTTTGTTAGATCACCACGAACAGATTATAGAAAGATCGATAATCTTTAATTAAACGTGAAACGTGAAGACTATTTTCTGTTGGACGGTGATGAATATGTTTCTTCCAAAGGAGAGAAAGAATCTTTAGATAAACACAATTCCAAATAAAAAAAATATTTTTATTTCCAAGTACAGATTTAAACAGGCATTAATACACAGGCGAAACCGTGGGATACAGCTGGTTAATTATAAAGCGAATCATAGTAAGAATTTTTATATGTCCAGAACAGAGTAAATAATGAACACTATATGGAGGACCGCATCATTCGGTTTACCATAAATCAATACTAGAGTAAAAAAAAAAAAAAAAAAAACATACGATTATATCCGTTCTAATTCCGAGAAAATTTTACATTATTCATCACACGAGGAATTATTAATGTTAAGTCACCGATATGAAAAATAAGAGCGCACGACAATTACGAAAATTACGAACCAATCAATATCTGACAAATTACATGGGACAACAGATATGGAATTTCCTAGAAATGAATAAGACTTATTATTGTAAGGAAAACAATAAAGTGGAAAACGATATTCGTAATAGCTTTTCCGGATCACCTTAGAAAAGTTTTTAAGTTAGCGCATCGTACCATTGCAGCAAACAATCCGAATAGCGCAGAAATTGCAAAGGCCAGCAACTACTGCAGTACAAAGACTATTTTAAAACAAAAGAACTGTTACGATAGAAATCAGAGAAACTGAAAAGGAAGAAACGAAGCAATGGAATAAGGACCGGTACAGCGTTTTTAATTTATATCGATAATATCAAAGAAATAGCGGTTATAGTTGAAAAGGAGGAAATTTATAAAACGGCCGGAAAACAGAGTTACAAGAGAACGCAGAGATTATCTAAATAAATTGACCCGTTAAAAAGGCCTAATTATTAGCTGTAATGAATCCAAAGTAACATATAGGAGAACTTAGGAAGTCGAGAAGTTGTACACGAAAATGAGCTATTATTCCCGGCAATATTAACAAAGCAGTTTATAACGAAGGACTCATCGATATTTATTAAAACCAATCATTAGAAATAATCATTAGAAGTAATCATTAGAAGTTCTGCATATAAATTAAACACCAGAACTTCTTTTTTCGCATTAAATTCGTCAGTTCGTAAATGCTGAGGTGTTATAAATTTCGTATTGATTTAACCGTATGTGTTTAAGCGAACCCACATTCCTTGCTCCATAGTGACTCTCAAAATAATCACGACTCGTTACAAATCTAAAATATGGGTATCTACTAAATAGGCTGGATCTTAAATAAGGAAATATGCGTGAAAATGATCCGTTATTATTATTAAAAAAATTAAACAGCATCGATGTTGAAGAAGTAAAATTAAAAATCTAAGAAAAAACAAGAATCGCTCGAGATTAAAACAACATTCGACTACATTTGTCACGCGATTTTCGGTGATTTGAGGTGGTACACGATCGCATAATTGTACCCGACATAAACACCGATCCCGAAGTTTGCGAAATAATTACCGCCGTTTACAGCTCGCATTCGTTCGACAGTTTAGAATTTTAAGATAATCCTTAAATTGTTTTACATAAAATCCTAACCGGAAACTTATAAAATGGTTTCGAAATTTCAACTTAAAACCCGTATGTGGCGTAATTTTGAATTGTTTCACATAAAATTCACCACTAAACGAACCTAATTAAAAATCCTATTACTTCGAAATTTGAATTTAGTGGCAATACGATAATGTATTTCAAAAACAAAAGCAGTCTATAAATTAATTGATTATTTGCGCGTTAAAAACATGCCTCCTCGCGTACTTCAACATTTCTACTAAAAGCTCCGAACATCCAAATTATTTTTAATACAACTCCGGCATTTTTATCGATGCGCACATTTTCAAATTACCATCCTATTAGATATTTCGACATTTCTAATTTTTTTCGCCCTCCCTTCACCCACGATTCTCGAATCTGACAACTAACGACCCTCAGTTTAGTTCATAAAATTTTCACCAATCATTTCGCGGCCAGTTTTCCGAATCTTTGTCTCTAATTGGAATTATTTTTAAGCGTCTCGCTGGCTTTTTGTTTTTCATTTTATTACTTGTGTACTGCATTTAACATGCACCCACACATACACACACCGAGTCACTGCTATCGGAAACAACAATCGCGCTATCCTCTAAATTCAGTATCGAATATTAACCGAGATTAATGTGATTAAACCCTCCGAAAAATATTTCGAAACGAACAGAATGTGCGCCGCCGCCTGATCGAATCTAATCAAAACCGCACAAACTTAATCATACTTTCCGAATAAAACGGCTCCTCCTCATCTGATATATTTTAGACGATTATCAAATATGATCCCCCGTTATTTGTGTCTAAAAAGCACTATTCGAGTAACGCCATAATATTGCTCTTTGATTATGCTCGTTAATTATTGATGTCATCCGCAATCTCAGTCAGTCTAGAAGTTCCGCCATAATTGCCAAGTCGCTCGCGTACCTGACACTTTCAAGTTCTTAATTCGCTCCCGAGTATTTGTAAACACGAGTGTAGATAAGAATCCTGTTCCGCAACCTGTTGTACCTTTCATTTCGTGTAACCTTTTACAGTTCAGTTTCGTGATGGACCACCTTGCACGCCATTAATAGATCCTCTCTCCCAGTTGCCGAATACCAGTTAATACATCTAATATTTTCACGTATCATAATTGTCCGCAGTGAATTACTTGCTTGCAACCAAATCTTTATTCAAATCAATAAATGAAGGTTCCAGAAGTATCATCCGCGGTTTTGTTTTCGAAACAAGTATTTAACTGAGAGTAATGAATGCCATTAACTATTATCCATCTCGATCAAAAAATACACGATATATACATATGTTGTTTAAATTAACACGTTTTTCATAGAAACGCACGACCGCTCAGAACACCAGATCATCGCAAAAAAATTGAGATAAGCTTTAATAAATTTATTCCTCTACGTTAACATCACGTGCTGCGTTTAACTTCGGCATCTATTCAGGCACATTGCACAATAGAGTTTCGATAGTTTGATATTGCATTTGAGGAAATTTGTAAGACGGTCTATAAATTTGTAAATTCAAGAAGATTTCGGACACTATTTTCGGAATAGAGATTTTTGGGGTTAGTAAACAATCTATTGTTCGTAACGGTCTGGCGAGGAAATGAAGGTGGGATAATAATCATAATCAAATGTTTATCTGAGTTAGGCACCATCAAGGCTCGGAGAATAGTTGACTCAATTTGGCGTGAGGATCCAAAAAAGGGGGAGGAGTCGGTTGTTTTGTTGTATTTTTTGATTTTTTTGATCAATTGATATTTTAAAAGCTAGAATATTAATATATTATTTAATCGGTGACTCGATTTCTCGTAATATTTTTTACTTTTTAGTTCAGCTTTATCAAACTTTTACAGTAAATATGGTACTTTTAATTTTAACTATTTTATTTTACAAGTAAAGCATGCCGCAAAAAGGGTATGAAACGATAATGATAAAATCGGAGGAAAAGGTTATGCGTTGAATTTAGCACAACGGTTCATATTTCGAAAAAGATCGAGACAAATCTCTAGCGATAGTGATTGGAAATAAGTTTTTTTTAAATAAAAATTTTTCGCTACACCTGCGCGCTTGTATTACCTTTATTTGAACACCCGCAGTGAAGCGAGGAACTGTCGTAACGAATAAGGCTACATAACGGACAAGTGCGGCTTTGTTCGTCGTCCAAGCTTTCTGTATTTTTGGAACAGTGATACTTTAAGTCACTCGCGTTTATTGCCCCTTTGATTTTAAAATTCTAGGGTTCATATTTTCCTTATATTCTAAAAAAAAAAATGTATATTAGCTAATTGCGGAATCGCGGCGAATATTGTTTTCGGTGCGCTCGACAAAGGAAAAATAAATAGAAAAGTAATAAGTGTTCGACCTTTAAACGGAATAATAGGTGAAATAAGGAAGATGGTTCCGAGTTAGGTTTAATTGAAGGGAAATCATAATCAAAAACCGAGGCGAAAGGTCAAAATAATATTGAAGAAATGAAAGACAAAATAAAACGCTAGAGAATTATTTGTAAAAAGAAAGAGAAATATTTTTCGACTTTGTCTTCCTGTTTGCGTCTTTGGCTTGGCGTCCTAAAATCCTCTCCTTCTCCCGCTATCCTTACAGAATTTTCTATCTCTGTTCGTGATTATCGGCTATCGCTTTTTAATAAAAACGTCTTCCCCTAATAACTCTATTTCTAACCTTATCCAATTGTGTATACTAGCTTTTCGCCCAATTGGCGTTTTACTCCTAAAAAAATATTCTCCTTTTATCCAATGCGTGGCGGTTAATCAAGTTCTCTCCCCTTATATATATACATATATATTCTTACCAAACGCTTTCATACTTTTCGTTCGACTTCTTATGTTTTTCTTATTTTTCTAGTTTACGCCTTTCTTTCCTGTTTCTACAAAGTTTCTCTTACTTTAAAAACAAGAGAATTTATCCACACTATGCGCAATCTCACACCCTGATCTTTACCGACGGGTCTAGAAGCCCCTACGGTGCTGGCGCCTCCTTCCTGTTTCAGACTAGCCTGAATCACGCTGCCGTCTTTTTGATGATCGGTCTTGGCCGCGGAATTGACTGAGCAATTTTCTATTCAATTTTATTTATTTCGCCTTCTTGCAATTTTCGTAAATACTTAACAATATCGTAACTCTAAAAAGTGTTCTCTTAGCCATCCTTTGATCTATAATTTATGATAATCCCTTTTCTAAGTATTCTATCCAAATTGATTGTTTGCGAGTTCCTGGTCACGCTGGTATTGCTGGAAACAACTTTAATCGGCTCCCTTGAACCGCAGCACAAAATGGTGTCCCTTTATTGAAAAGTTTTCAGCTCTTAATCTTTCTTTCCTGTTTGGCATCGGCGAATATGGTTTCTGATAATTACTCTAATCCTGCTGCGTTGTGCATACCCTCCCCAATCTTCCTTAATTCTATAATTTTCCATTTCTTAATGCTCGATGATTTCTGCTAACGTACTGGACACACTTTATTACTTTCGGCTCTCCTTTAGATTCCCTCCCGCTGTATATCATCCGTTACAGTCTTCTAACTGCCATTTAATATGCGACCTCAATCATATCCTGTTTATATGTTCTTCTTCCGTTTTACATGAACGTTTATGAATCCCCGTTCCTTACGGTGTTTCTTCATACTTTCGCTTTCCTCCTGCCTTCCTTGCTCCTGCTACATTTATTTCCCTAGTACCGAATTAGGTTCTAGTGCATTTCCCTACTTTATTTTAAAATCTTTTAAGTCTGCTAAGCTAATGCCACTTTTCGGCAAATTGAAAAAAAAAATAACATCATCACAGTTTTCTCGTTCGATACTTTTTATCACTTCTGGGGGGGAAAAAAACAAACAAAAGATGTCCCCCGGTAGAAAAATACGAGACAAAAAGTGCCTAACACGGAATTTAATTTGGTCTATTTAGCTTAATCGTCGAATGTTAGGCGAAGGAAAAAAAAGTGGCAGCGAGTTTTAATTCTGCCTTCGACATGTTTCGCCTACAGAGTTTGTTGCAATAAACGAAGATTAGTAATCTTAGTAATCGTAACGTTCTATTTAATAACGACCAGTAGTAAATTTTAATCGCAAATTTATTTCCCGCCATTACGCAACTTTCTAATAAATTAGAATTATCGTCGCAATATCATGCTCAATAAAATCCGTCCGCATCGAGGCTAGTTAATTAAACTTTTTCTCTTCAACTATGACTACAATGAGAGACGAGAAGTAAAGTGTTTCGATCCCCTCCGGTACCTTTACTAGCAAAAAATATTTGACGACCTCGCGGATCAGACAAACTTTTGCATTATTAAAAGTCTACAAAAACCGACCAGGCTCTTTGGCAGCGCTATTACGAATTTTTCAGTGAAACTGCTGGATTTTCCGAACTTTTGTGTGACCCAAAAATTCAAAATATTCTGTCGAAAATTCGATCGTTATGTTCCACGTACGACCGGTTTATAGATTTTTGAAAATATAATCTTCCGTTTTGTAGCCACGATGATGCTCGTAATTTCATTATCGTGCACATATATGATATAATAATTAATACATATTTATATATTAAAATTAATCAAAGGAGCAAAAAATACGTATAATATTATTATAAATCACCGAACCATTTTGTTGATTTGTAGCCAACGTAGAATTTTCTTATAATCCGGTGCATACATGGAACAATTTTCATGGTAGTTTCAAAGAAATTCTATCAAAACTTAAAGCAGGCGCTCACAAATAGTCCTTTGCTAAATGAACGAAATTTAACTGCTATTAATCTCGAAAAACATACAATAAAACTGGCCGATGCGAAAGTTCATCTGATCCGAAAACCGTTGAGTGAATTTTCTTAAAAATTATTTCTCATCAAATAAAATATACCGCATAATTTTCACCTATATTTTTCCGTTTAATACTTTGTCGAATTTAATCTATTATTAAGAATACCACTTATATAACAACAAAAATATCGATGCATCGACATGGGTTTACAGCGAAACGAAAACTACATTGAAAGCTGAACCATCGTGACGTAACTACCATTGTGCTCTTCCGTTAATTTTGATAAAAACTACTCGAACACCGTCGACCGTTTTATGTTAAGTGTTAAAAAATTCAAAACATAAAGACCGATAAAGAGTCGATAAATCGAACCTGTGGTCGTTGCCCTTTTCGATACAAGTTTTTTGCTAAAATCAAAGTTTTGAAATAAGTTCGACAACTTCTTTTTCTTTCAGTTAAGTCCGTGCACGCGGCTACAGTTTTAGGAATACGGGAGACAGAATATCGGGAGTTCGTTAAAGTTTCAACACTGGCTCAGCTTATTTCGATTGAATTTTTGACTAAGATCCACCGATACGAGAAAATCGTCTCCGAGATTATCACGCACAACATATATTTATAAGCAGACACAAACACGGTTTATTCCTCGTCAATTTCCCTTCTCTTCAGACATCCTCTTCGTGTCCACTCCCAATCGTTCTAAAGTTTGGCTGGACGCTTATCCATCGTTCTTCTCTAATCGTTATTCGCTTTGCCGGCTTACTCAGCCGGTTCCTCGTTTCTTTAATTCTATTCTATTCCTTTTCGTTCCTTTGTTGTTTCCAGACTCAGGAGTAATCATTTTCTACTTCCCTATTTCTCGTTTTTGATTTGCTTTGGCGCCTATGACACCGATCCTCTTTGTATTATATGTGATTCTGATCGCATCGTTTTTTAATCTCCTTAACAAACGCTTCACCGAATAACAATGCAAGCTCCTACGCATGAAATCCTCTCGAACATTCTTAGCGCTTAGTTGAAATCTCAATTCTTACCGGGGAAAGCAGGCTTTACATCTTTAAGCTTCGTATAAATCCCCATATGCCGTAGAGGTTCAAAAAAATAATAAAATGAGATTAGTTTTTCTTATTAAAAATTCGAATTCGAATTCTACCCGAGCGAAACACCTCTGTCTAACTATTTGATGTATTTGTATATTGTAAAAATAGCTAATATTAATTTCGATCAAATAGTTGCGGCAGATGTTTGGCTGTTAGATTCTCTCGCGTGGTTATTTTTATTTTTGCTTATCAAAAATCAACACACTCTGTTTTGTTTTTCTCTATCTTTTCAGCCGTCATTCTTATGTTAACTCGGCAGTGGCGCATATCGACAAACCAAAAAAAAGTAATTAAATAAATATAATTTCGTTGTTTATACCAAATACATTTTAATATAGTCGATATAAACTCGGGGGGGGGGGGGGGGGGAAGAAAAGAAAACCGTAAAGAATTTCATGAAATTCTTCAGGAGCCTTGAAGATTTCATTAATTTATCATTTGCCGTCATTATGGCCGTTAAAAATTTCTGCCTATTACAACATCCAGAAATGTATTAATATTTACGAGCAACTTCGAAACAGAGTAATTAACCGAATTCATTGAAATATAGACAAAATGTTTATTTTTTATTAGATTTTCACCAATACTGTTAACTCTGAAAACGAAACGAGATTGCAACGAATCATTTCAGTAACAATCTCAAAACACCGATAAAAATATAATAATACTTTCTTCTTGAGTATGGCAACGAACGATGTAATTTCTGTAGACATATGGTCGCTGTAAGCCCCGGAATTCTCTTTCTGATGGGTACAGTTTTAGGGTCGTACTTATTATTTACGTGCCTCTTATACATAACTTTGTAAAGGTCAGTGAGCCAAGTCAAGCGGATCGATTGGAGGAAGGAAATGAAATTAAGGGGACCTCTGAAATTGAGGTGAAAATTCGATAGATCGCAGCGCACTTTTTGAAGATGTCTGTTATCCCATTATTCTCGCGAGATTTTTTTTGAGTCACCCTATGTATGGTGATTTTGTTTCTAAGTTTTCGGAACAGAATGGAGTGATTTCCGTTTTCGAACCGCATTATCGTCAAGAGCGTTACTGCCATAGTTACCAATATTGATATATTAACATTGCAGCTCGATCCAAAGAAAATCCATGTTTTGGGAAAAAAGAAACCATCGCCTGTGAGAAAATTCAAAAATCGATCACTACTAATGGTGTCTATTTTCAGCCTAGTAAAGTCAATTAAAGTAAACTAAGTCCTATTATAAATGTAAACAATTTAAAAAAATGACCGTTAACATTCATTTACTGATGTCCTGAATGTTAACGGTCATTTTATTAAATTGCATTTATAATATAGTAGTACGGTTCACGGCAGAAAAATACTTGTAATAAAGTAAGTCCCATACCCTTGACAGGGCATCGGGGATTGTAAAGTTAAGGTTCACAGTGTACTGAGCCGAACGGCACTAATAAGAGTAGGGGAAGGGGGGCAGCTCCTTTCTCTTGTCCGCCTTTACTTTCCCAGATCTCCCTGGTACCCAATTATTTCAGGCTAGGTAAATCTGGGAGCGATTTGGAATCGCTCCAAATTAAAAGGTTCAGAGATACAGTAAAAGATGTTATAAAGAGGATTTAAATATTGAGCAAAATTCAGTTGCAGTTGTGATTTTTTCTCCCTTTTTCTTTTTCTCCCGTACAATGGATACGCTTTATATTTATTTTTTTTTTTAAATTCGCGCGTATAGCCTCGAATACAAATAAATGTGCTATCTACTCTTTTATTATATTCATTACTTACAACCTCGCGCAATTAATTTATATTATTATTAATATGTAATATTAAAAACGAGCATATTATTATATTTAAAGCGGTTGTAGAATTTTAATAAATAATATTCCGCATAATCGTGATCCCTTATTTATTGTAATAATTCTATGATTTTATATATTTCAAATTAATTTTATCCTAATTCGTCTATTTTCTGATTTATTACAACAAAAATTGTTACGAATTGTTTTTAATTTAGTATTCGCGTCACCTTAATAGGTGCCCATTCAGTTTATCGATTTTGCAATAGCTGCATCCTTTAAAAATACCATTTTATAGCTGATACAGAAGTCGTTAAAACATTATTTTACGATAAATGCTGACCTACGGTCGCAATTGATAATTAAAAGTTTCGAGTAAAGTTAAAAATTTTTTAACCCATCAATCAATAAAGGTTAGGAAAAACCCATGCAGTTTTGCCTTTTTGTGAAATCATCATTGTACATTTATCTAGATAATATAAATTTAAATTGTTTCCGATTCTTCTCGTACACATAATGTGTTACGTTAGGCACGTAGCCAGAATTAACATTCGGCAGGGGTCAATGCACTGATGGCCTAGAGAGCGTGATAATTATGATACTTCTCATACGGTTTTCATGATATAAAGCGGCAATTCTACTAATATTATAAAATGATCCTGTATATACACACCGTTTCAGCTTACTATAAAATTATACGTGAAAATGCGATAAACAGTTAAATGGATTAAAAACGATTATAATATAACGCGGCATGTTTCAACTACTCCACAATCATGCTGTGAATTCACCATATACGGTTAGGAAGCAGTGGTCTCCGAAGTATGTCTGTTACCATCGTATTTTTTTGTTTTCTATTTAATTGTTTATTGTGTTTTCACGTATAATTTTCTAGAAACATTGTCACATATTTGTTTTTCTAATTTAAATTTTTTTTTTCATTTATTCCGCAGAATATTTCGAAACTGGGTTCAACGGGCCTGCAGTACAATTGCCACTGTAAAACGTGATGCGAATGGATGATCGTGTACGTTTATTTTTAATTATAAATGATACTGCTTAAAATTACAAATTTTTCAGAAATATAATTAAGAAATTGTATATAGAATCACCGACATATTTCGAGTTCGTAGTTCTATCTATGGTGCATTACAATTATATAGAGATAATTGTAGTACACCATGAATGTGTGATCCCGAAGCATGTCGTCGATTCGTGTTAAATGTCTCAATTAGATTTCTGAAAAAGTTATAAATCATTTTAAATGGTATGCATTCGAAAATGGATACGTAAAACCGTATATCTAATAGAAACGAAGCTGTAATGCTGAATAGCAACTAACAATTTTATGTTCGCGACGGCTTCACCACCGTTCTATCTTCCTCCGTGGGTACGAACATGGGCGTCGCCAGCGGGGGGCAGGGGGGCAGCTGCCCCCCCCCCTGGAGCCTTGGAACTTTTTAATCAACTGGCCATAATGAGCATTCATAAGCGCGTAATCATGAATAATTTGCCAGCAACCCACGAAAATTATGTTTTAATTAAGATTTTATTCTTGTTTAATAAAATATTAAGCCTTTACAAATTATAAATTTTATTTTTTCTATAACTCATATCCTTTTTCTATCATCTTGCCCCCCCCCTGGCCCATCGGCTGGCGACGCCCTTGGGTACGAATGTAACCATCGAAGCTCCTACAAACATCAAAATGCTTATCATGCAAGGACATGCCATCTATTATCAATAAAAATAATACGCATGTTGCTTCCTTATCAACAACCCGATCAGCTAATGCTTCTCCATCGCAATCGTCTTTTATGCTAAATACCTCTAGTAACAGCGATTCAGCTAATAATGTCCAATTACTTACTACTAAAAATAACAACACAAATGAATTGTTTCCCGCTAATATTGAAAATAAAGATAATACGTCCTCCTTTGTAACACGTGAACACGGTAATACAATAAATGACGTAAATGTCTCTTCATCTTCGTTACAAATATCCCTGTCAAGAGAAATGATAACCAATGGAAAATAGTGTCGAACAGATACCACCTCATCAGATGATGCACCGCGTCAGCGGAAACGTAATATTTACCAATTTTTAAGTTTCGAAAATACCGGAGAAGAGGAAACAGAAGATTTAATGAAATTTGGATAATAGCCATACTCGTGCTAAGGACAAAGTCCTCCCCGTAAATACGAATAAAAACACTCGTAAACTTAATCGCGATTTTCTAGAAACCAAAAATTCTAAACCTCCACCAATAATAATGGTTAAAAGAATTTTAAAAATTAAAATATTTTCAGAACTTTTCTTTTAAGTATTCCCGGTGCCAACGTTTTCTTGAAATCTGCGTTGACATGTTGAAAATGCCACTAGTTATAGAAATATCATAAAGCACTAAAGGATAATAACGGACACTTCTATTACACATATTCACTATCGGAAGACAAACCATTTAGAGTTGTTTTAAGAAACATGCACCAGGGTCAACCGACAAAACAGATATAAAAAATGCGATAGAAGAAAACGGGTTCGAAATTATACGAATAATAATAGTAAACATATTGAAGCATAAGACAAAATTAACCCCCTTAACATGTTTATTGTAGACATTAAATCATCCGAAAAAAAAAAAACGAAGACATTCAAAATAACAAATTTACTGAATACAGCAATAGTCTTTGAAGAACCCAGGAGGGGAATTTATAGGTGTTATGCAGTACAAGCGTTGCCAACTTTTTGGACACGCAGCTAGTTACTATAACTCACACTCCCGCTGAGTGAAGTGCGCTGGGAGGCGCGAGACTAATAAATGTGGAAAAAATCCAGACGAACCGTCCAAATCTGCTTTGTGCGAGGGCAATCATGCCGCTAATTACAGAGGATGCCCCCTATGTATAAGTAGTAGGTACACTATCAAAATAAAGCAACAACGCGATGCAGATTCGACTTAAAACAAATCGCTTCACACGCTTATTCTGTAGAAGAATTCCCTCCTCCAAAGGGAACCAGTCGCAACTCGTATGCAAGTAGAGTAAAAAACTCCAAAACATCAACATCAAGTTAATACAAATTTCATAGACAAATCGGCCAGTAGTCCACGTAATAATATCTCAGATATGCTTACATCCTTTCTATCAGAATTCAAATTAATAATAAATCCCTTAATATATCTCTATTAACCAAAGTTATAAATCACATAATACCATAAATGCGATCAAATCAAAGCATTGCCACACAGCACTACTCCCTAATGATATCAACATGGAATGCAAATGCACAAAGAAAAAACGAATTAGAAATCTTCCTCAATCAGAATGCCATTGATGTTGCTTTGATCTCAGAGGCGCTCACTTATGTCATGAAAAAAGCTTTAGGATAACCGGCTATACAATCTACGGGGCACAGCACCCGGATGGAACGGCTCACGACGGTTGTATGGTATTAGTCAAAAATTCTCTTACACACTACCGTCATTTCTCTTACTGTATATATGTATACAAAGTAGTTGTATTAAACTTCAAAATACGCAAAAAATACTTAACCACAGCTGCAGTCTATTGTCATCTTGGCTATCATATACCAAAGATATCCTGATGTTTAAAAACCTAGGTAACACGTTTATCTGTGGTGTACAACTCGAAACATCACCCACGGGGTTCCCAAAGAACTAATAAACAGGGCCGGATATTATATATAGCAATACAATCAAATTCTTTATCCGTCCTATCACCACTGACGCCCACTTACTGGCCATTACAATAGAATACCGGACATACTAGATTTTTACATTTGCAAAGGTCTACAAAGATATTATAAGTTGTGCATAGCTAGCATCGATCTATCGTCGGATCATATACCGGTCATTGCAAATCTTGATATACAACCTATAAAAAAAACAGAAGAGCTATCATTTGACCAATAATACCACCAACTGGAATACATTCGCTATGACTGTCGAGGTCAACATTGATCTAAAAATAAGGCTTTGAATGTTACAAAACCTATACCGGCCGCAATTCACAATCTTGTTAAAGATACACGATCAGCAAGGAAAAAGTGGCAGCAGTATCGGTGTTCTTCATATAAAACCAGATACAATCAACTTGATAAGAAATTGAAAAATGAAATCAAAAAATATAAAAACTTGTCTTACAAATACTATATGGATTCATTAAATATACAAGATAACTCCTTATGGATAGCTACAAAAAAACTAAATCAGGATACGCACACACCGTATAATATTAAACTTAGTGATAATGAGTGGACCAAACCAGATTATCGGAAGGCGGAAGCTTTTGCTGGTTCCTTAGAAAGTACCTTTACTTCATACAGCTATAATGAATCGTTTTCGAAATATGTAATAAGCTAATAACCGCTTCAACTAGAGCTTTCAACCAAACCATTCTCCCCAATAGTGGTATACAGATGTCTCAGAAGGACTCCTAAGAAACAGGCACCGGGTGCTGATAAACTAACGGGAGAGATTTTGTCGCAACTCTCAAAAAAAGCTACAGCCATGATTTGTTACATATTGAATACTCAATAATTCGAAGTGGATATTACTCGGAGTCGTGCAAGAAAACAATTATACTAATGATACACAAACCTGAATCAAATTTATCCTCCTATAGGAAGCCCATCAGTTTGCTTAGTACATTGTCAAAAGTCATGGAAATAATTGTTATGGATAGAATGTTTCCAATTCTAGAAAAAAAGAACATAATCTCATCTCACCAATTTGGATTTCGGGCCCATCACTCAATATTGCATTAATGTCATATGGTTTTAGATGTAATATAAACGGTGTTGGAAAGAAAGGAAGTTTTCTCAGCAGTATTGCTAGATGTGTCTCAGGCATTCGATCGTGTCTGGTACTTTGGACTTATTTTCAAACTAAAAACAATTCTTCGATCGCATTTGTACTTATTCTTTGTCTCATATTTGAATAACCGATCATTTATAGTTAAAGTCAACGACTCAAACTCCGAAGAAAGGAAAAATTCGTGCATCCGTTCCGCAAGCTAGCCTACTTGGTCCTATGCTGTATACTACTTACACAGCTGATATGTCTACATCAAACCAAATAATATTAGCTGCGTTTGCTGATAATGCGGTCATCTTATCTTCCGATATCAGTCCAATTTCGCGACTAAGACGGTACAGCAATAAGTAAACAGGATTCAGGAATGGGCCAAAGATTGGCGTATCCGGTTTAACGAGCAGAAATGCAAACAGATTATGTTTACAAATAAACCGGTAGTGTTTCCAAAAAAGTAAAAATTAACAATATGGAAATATAACACTCGGAAATGGTGAAGTACTTAGCAATCATGTTGGATAGGTGGCTCTATGGCGATTAATGAAGATGATGGTTCGTGCCAAGACGTTATATCCACTACTAAATCTGAAGTTAAAAAGGCAAATATATTTAACCTATATCACTCTGATACGGAGATACGGAATTGAGCTCTGTGGTAGTGCTAGCAGATCAAACTTGCAGGTGATACAACGACAACAGTCTAAGATTTTGCGAACGTTGAAAGTATGTATGAAACGAGACCTTGCACAATAATTTAAGGATTCCATTCGTCGAAGAAACCCATAAAGTACGGTATGAAAAATTTTTCAACAAATTATCATGTAACCCAAACATTAGAAAAATGTATAGAAGCACTCTGCCGGGAAATCCAGCCAGGAGGCTAAAAATAAAATGGTTCCTAGATGCAATTCCAGTTACTTAACTTTCCTTTTCATCTTTCATTAGACATAATAAGTAAGAGAGAAATAAATCACTGCATGTCCAAGTCTCTCAAAATGGATAGATTGGACTGTACTCTGGTTGTGCGAAATTGGTCTGTATGATATGTTACAAACACCGCTGTTTATGGTATGAATGCGTACTGGGTACAGGGTAAAAAAAACAAACAAAAAAACATTGATAGAATAATCGAAATTATTTCTTTAATTTTACTCAACCATCGTATGACCCGCGTGTATTCTCTTTTTTACTTGGTATACGATCTGCAGGAGTTGTTGTTTTTCTTTTTCTTTTTTTTTTTTTAAATGAGAAAATTATAAAAATGAAGAAAGAGGTAGAAAATGAAAATATGTTTAGATCTTTCAATGGCATATCTATCTATATATACATATACATATATATATATGTGTATATTAGTCCAGCTTTAACGCAGAATGCATTAAAAAGAATGTTCGACGTTAATTAAACAAAACATCTTTTAAAAAACAACACCGGTGTGATAAATTACGTTCGAAAGAGGACATGGGAATGGGAAGCGTCGCACCATAAAAGAGGTCATCAAAATAGGTAGCTAGAAAAACAAATTAAATAAATCTTCAAAAAAATAGGTAGCTAGAAAAACAAATTAAATAAATCTTCAAAAAAATAAGTAGCTAGAAAAACAAATTAAATAAATCTTCAAAAAACTAGAAATTAACCAAATCGAATGGAAACAGTTGAAAAAAAAAACCTTTGCCCTCTACAGACCGAGAAAGTTTTGTTTGTAGGCATTTGTTATTCCTTTATTCTAATATTATAGATATAATTGTAATTTCTTTCCCAAATTTAAAACTTTAAATAGTTCGTTCCCTTTTTCAAACTACTGTTAAGAAATTTTTACTTAAGTTACGAATATTTATACACGGATGGGTTAGCGGGTAAGGTAAGAGGTATTTATTCGGCTGTTTTTTTACTATAATCATTTGCAGACCACCAGGGAAAACTTACAAACAAAGTCAAAATTCTTAAATCAGAAATATCATTATAATGGAATCCTATATAACTGAATTGACACAACATTTAAATTCATTATGTAACGATTACATACGCTGGATCATCCTTCATGGTGGAACCATACGCAACATTTTTGGCTCTGGAAATTCTGATGAAAATATGTGTATTACTCCATTGAGAGCAAGATCGAGAACGATCACCGTGGTTTAAAGGAAAAGGTTCAGAGTGAGATTATATCAGCGCAATCTGTCAAAATCGGTTTGACCATCCACTACATTTGGCAAGCATAGGAATAGTAAATATGAAGCGGTCAATCGAGCATCTAGTATGGCAGTGTGATAAATATAATAAGGCGAGAGATAGGCTAGTGAACGGAATTTTAAGAAAATTTTACACGTTATATCCATATACCAAATTGTAAAGGAGCCAGTGTCTTCAGAATATAAGGCGTTATATTTGAAAACCGCTTATGTCGAAATATAAGATGGAATAATTAAATCTTTAGATCTGGGTAGACTGGTCAAAGGATAAAAGCTGGGCCTTAAAAAAAAAAAGGAAAAAAGTTTAAATTAGCTTTTAAAAATTGAATTCTATAGTCTTGGTCAACTTATTAATAAAAATCTCAATTTAACACACCGAGAACTATTGTGCGACGATATTCTAAAACTTTTCCAGATCAAACAGGGGGTTCTACAAGTCGCCAAAACCAGTGCGAGATAAAAAAAAAACGTCTCATAAATTCTAATAAATTTTAACTGATGTTGACGTGTTCCTCTGTCGCTCGTTACTTCTTCATGGCTATTCCACTTCAAGAGATGGTTGAATACAGAGATTAAATATAACCAGAATTATGAAGAGGAATAGAAATTGAGATGCAGTCTGAAACGAATCATTAAAGGAAAAAAGAGCAATATTATGGACCGAAAATGTGCCCAAAAATCTGCCCTGGAAATGAAAGAACAATCTAAAGAATTCACCACCTTTTATTGACTTCAAGAAAGAAGATTATGTATTTATTTATGTTTTTTTACGCCTGTTCGCGTATAACTTTTCACTGTTTAAACTGTGATTTTAATGATTCTTTGTTTATTCGAAAGTATACTGGTCAGTGTGGAAGTGCCGTGATCGATGAGTATTATTATTGACGAAAATACTCGGTAGCGATGAAATGGTACCAAAATAAAAGGATTTTTTTGTGAGAAATTTTTATTAATACAACAAAAACGCTATTCACATCGTTGTTAACTAATTTGTATACATAAAACGTAAAATATTACCATGCTATTGACAATATTGATTTGAATAAACTAATTTTAAACTCTTATGGAGCGAATTAAAAAGCTCGTCACTGATGGAAGTATTACATGCCTTAACATTCCTGCGCGTAACATTTGATCATCTGGACCGGACTGATATCCTTTGTTTCTTAGAAATTGTATCGGTCAGTGATGGCAGCCCTATAAGAGTAAAGTTATTCAGCAACCTAAAATATTCGTTAAAAAAAGAGCGAATCTCCTTGGAGATATACTTTTTCGTTTGATATAACCGGACAATAATCAGTCAAAAAATTGCCATCGAAGAATATAAGGAAAATATGGACACACAAAATTTTAAAATTGAAAGAACGATAAAAATGAATTGAAAGTTCTACAACGTTAGTTTAGACAGACTCGAATAGAGGTAATCGAATTTGAATAGTTCATTAGCGACGGAATTTGATCTCCTTATCCGATACTCAGCTGTTTACACAGTACCCCGGGTAGCAGCATTTTAAAGCTTCATCTATCCGCAGTACCGCACGAAAAAATATTCACACTAAAAATTGTGAAATAAATAACTGTTTTTAAAAAAAGTACCAACTTGAAGATTTATTCTAAAAATTTTAATAAATCCTTTTTGATAAAAATTAAATATATTTTACAGCGAAATCTTAAAAGAAAGGATCTTAAACAACCTTCGTACCTTAATAAAAGTCTCTCAGTATATCAAAGTCAAGTTAGAACAATTAAAAAATCGTATTAAATTTCCTTGGTATCTCCGATACTTGGCTTGTAGAAAATGAATGTTTTTTATGCTCATTTAGTACGGTTTTTTAATTATTGCAAACTGGGAATTTGGTCTAGACTCTACTTAAGGCGTAAATGCTGCTTAAGGATAATCATAATATCCTCCTTTTTGAGGTATACTTTACTGTATAAGATATATTATCTTTTAACGAGTAACTGCTTTTTTTTTTATATCTACCGTATAAAGCTGCAAGAAAAATAATCGTTCGGCTTCTTTCTATAGTAGCTAGAGGGTTCATTTTATTTCTTCAATCGGACGTATTAAAACCCTCAGAATTTTAAAATTAAAGGATCCAAATTTTGAAAAATGTGAAAATTAAGTTTAAAGAAAGAAATTATAAAAAAATTCCACAGCCCCGGTTCTATATGAGTTATGGTATTGCTTTCCTATTTAACCTGCACACTAAGATCTCCAGAATACGCGGAAAATTTAAAATTCGAAAAATGTTGATATTTCAGGACCAAAATTTAGGGAAATACACGCTTAAAGCGGTAAGATTGAAAAACTAAAAAAAAAATACCACAGCTCTTTTCATGATAGCTGGAGGGTCACTCTTTTTTTTTTTTTTAATGATGTATTTCAATCGCTAGAATATAGGAAAAATAAGAGACCCTAAAAATTTTTAAATTAAAAGACACAAATTTTAAAAAACAATTTAAACGTACAAATTCTAAAATGATTTGAGTGATGTGTCAACAGTAACTTAATATTAATATATTAAGTTTCTAATAAAAAAAACAAATTTCATCATTGCATTTAAGAAAATAAATATTGTTAATATCTTACTTTAAAAAGAATTAAATGTAACATATTCCTCTCACATACATTACCCTGCTAGCGGTTTCAGTTATTTAGATATTTTAATCTAAATTTCACTTTTTTAATTGACGTGCATGTACTTTATTTTTAAAAAAAATAAATAAATAAATATATGTGAACGCTGCAGTATTTAGGAAAATGTATAAAGTAAAATAATTTCAAGTCCCAAGGAACGGATCGCGAAGTGGCCAGCGAGACCAATCCCCTAGTATATATATATATATATATATATATATATATATCGCTCTGCCCCTTGACCCCACCAGGGGACACCGCCGGACCCGTATCTCTATCACTTCGATATTTCGTATTAAACGAGGAAGATTGACAACGTCAAGTAATAAATTTTGCCTATACTTTGTCTTCTTATATATATAGTATATCACGTTTTGGGATAAATTTTCGTGCCAGGAAAAATTTTGGGGGTCGAGTTAAGAATGACGTTGTCATTTTTATATATATACCCCCCCCCCCCCCCCACACACACACACACCTATATATATATGTGTGTGTGTATGCGCTTTTAGAATAGGATACATTAGCAAATATAAATCCAAGGACTACGTGATTCACTGTGAGCAATATTGGAACAGTGTACGTAGCGATCGAACGCGATTGGTCGAGTCGCGAAAATGTAAGTTGTCGGGCTCAGAGAGGCACCTGTTTCAACGAGGATTTCATTATAAAAAAATCAGACGTATTTAAGAATTTTCTTAATGAGTTTTTATGAAATGGTCGAATTCAACATTCTTTTTGCATAGTCCTCTCCTAGTCACGCAAACAACTACTCAGAACTTCCTGCTACTACCGGATTAGGAACGTTTAAAGGGCATTTTTTGTTGAACGAATTTTTGAATTTTTGAGGGTTTCTTTTTTTTTCTTTCAAAAATCCTGCAGTAACTATATCGTTTGTCCGCTGCTTTTCTACTTGACTAATAAATTATAAAAGTAAACGTCCTTACACATGATCGATGTACGATCGGATTGCGATTGAATTAATGCGGTAGAAGTCGCTTCACTCTCTCTGCGGTAGTCAACCTTCCGGTAGGCTAATTATCTATTCCTTTTCCAATCGTACACGCTGAGTTTCGACTTCTAGCGACTTGCTAAGCGAGCGTATAGTGGAATGCGCAACATTGAACAAATCGTAATAATATAACCTAGAAAAAATGAACAAAAAAGTAAAATAAAAAACAACAATCGAGATGCATTATCCGATAATTTGAGGTAGAATAGGCAAAAAACAGAAGCTAATAAATACAGACGACGTCGAAGAACTATTAGAAGCGAGCAGGAAAATTTAAATCCACCAGCTCGGAAGTCGCGGGTAGCGCCGTAAATGTAGAAGTTAAGATTCGAGTAGTTGCGAAGAATTAAAATCAGTCCCCTAGAGATAGCATGGATTTCGGAAGATTGACCTATTTGTTTATCTCTTGTTGGAAAAATTTCGTAGTACTAAATTGATCTTTGCCGTTAAGTTCCATCGTGACCAACTGCTCTACAGCAACGGACACATGCCCCGAAATTTAGGACACAAGAACAATCCTGTGCTAAACACGGTTGTCATTGTGTCGAATAAATAACCCATTACTTAACACATTTATGAACTCTATCCTTTCTTCTCCGGTGCATGATCTATATAATAGAGCTTCCATAGCGCATTCGATCGGTACGGTGACAAATAATCAACTGTATCCGCGTTTTTTTAAAAAGAAAGATTAATAAACGAACAAAAATTAAATCTCGTTAAAAATATCCCAATTTCGTATGAGCGTGAAATGTGGATGAACCAGGCCGCTTCGTTTAAGAGCTCTTCAAGGTCTATTTTATTCGACTGCAGAGAGGTAATCTTTCACTTAACGCGTTAAAAGTATGTAGTTTTTGAACACTTGTCTTTGTGCTTTCACCGAAAATGATTAATCTGTTACGGTCCAATATATTGGCGTATATAAGCTGAAAAATCTTTAGTGATATATACCTCTCTACTACCGATAATGACAATTTAACAGATGCCAGGCCGGTTTTTAAAACTTATATTCGGATTATTATTATTATTTCGGTTTTCTTTTTTTTTTGTAATCGGTTTCGGAATAAATTCACTCCACTGTGCAAGCAGTCGAATGAATATTCGGAACACGAACTAGTCTAAGATCAGTCGCTACAAACAATTTCAAGAATGTAGTTGTCGTAGGCGGGCGTTTAAAATCGTTTTTACCTTTTCGTATTAGGAAAACATTTTCAAGCAGTTTGCCAAACTTGACACACCATAACGGCGGTTTTAAACTGGTTGATGGCAGCGTGTATCGAGATATTGAAGAATCCTGTCATTCAGTCCTTTTTTTTTAAAATACACATGTATGTCTGCTAAATCGATCTTAAAAATAAAATCGCGCGTAGTTAATTTGGCGCGAACGATTTCAGCTACGCTGAGAAAATATTGTTCCCTGTTCTTATGCCGCAGCGATCATTATTAATCAACTGGTACGGGTAAATCGCCAATTGCCTGTTCCGAATATCAATGGCTCTTTAGTGCATATACTTACAGACTGAAATGCAGTGCTACAAAATCAATTACTTCCTCAGACGTCAATAGACACTGGCTGAGCCACTGACGCCGGTACAGATGGAGTATAGGACACCAGCAATAAAAGACGCTATAACGAATCCGGTATTTCACAAACTTTGCGCAGCCGCGGACCTTCGCGTGAGTTGAAAAAGAAAGTACAACAATTTATAGTGATTATTTGTCAAAACTTGGGTGTAGCCGGATGTAGAGGACAATCTCGATCAGCCATCAGTTTTTATTCTGCAGTTGCAAGAATGCCCTCGATGATGGAAATGGGACCACTCGTTTAGGCTCCAAGTCACACTCAAAAACATTACAAAGCATTCTCACCTGTTAATAAGAAACACAGATCTCCTCAGTTAGGTACCGTACGGTATTTCCGAGTGGAACTGTTACGTTTACATCAGTATAAAGAGTATTTTTTCACCTCTTTATCAACAATAATTTTTGACGAAAAATCATCGTTATTGTTTTTAATGTTGTGTTTAAAAAAAAAACAAAAATCTTATAAATCTATTTATATACTACGCGGCAGTGGATTCGAATAATTTACGAAATAAATAAAAGTCGCACATTTTATAAACTGCACAACATCGTTACTCGCAAAATGTACAGAATGCCAAACAGTCCGTGAAATATCATCCGTTTAACTAAATGTTTAAAGCTTTCACAGTGATTACTCATCATAAACAAAATAACGGAGATTAGAAAGAATTATATTAGTACAATTCTTTCTAATACAGTTGTGTCCGCAATTTATTTATTTATATAATTGTTTTTGCTCATTTTGTGTATCGTACGTAATTCACAAGAAATACATAAAAGAAGATTATATTATAAGTTTTATTATTTAAAATGCGACACTAAAATAAACATTAGATAATGGTAAAAAATTGAGAATTAATAAGCGAGAAGTGAATGATATTAAAGTTTATACACCAAAATTGGATAAAGAATGAATTCAAATAAAAATCGCCATGCATACTTTGTGCATTATTTAAAATTCTGCGTATTTCACGAAAATGGTACAACGGTGTGTCGTGAAATGTACGTTTTCATTATCATACCGAATACGTTCGTTGTTTCATTTAGATAAATACATTTCGAATCGGGAAGAAGAGTAACTCCCTGAATCGGATTACAGTGATTGCTATTAACACTGGTTTAAAAATATAACGTCCTTGTGATGAACTTCTAAACCGTACATTAAAGGTTTCAAATTCATCATCTTTATTCGAATCAACAACCCTCTCCCATCTTATCTAGCAAACATAATCTTTAATAACATCGATTGGACCTCATGTCAGACTTTCTTAAGGCTAATCAAACCTTCAATTGAACCATGGTGGTCAGAAAAAAGCATTTCCCGTAGAGATTTCTCTGCCCTTAGCCGCTTACGCACAGGCCACACAGCCTTGTTGCATAACTTTATTTTGCAAAGAACCCTACCTCCTATGAATGGTTCTTTCTGCTGCACCTATGTTGCTCCCTCAACTTCCCACAAACTGTGTGACTGTCCAGCACTCTCATCCTATCAGCCCCCTTTTATAAATAACAAAATAGTCACTAACATTCTTAAGAATTCCCCCCATGCAATTTGATCTGTGACACAGTTTATCAGAATTAGTGGAATAAGCAGTTATCTATAGGAAACCCCCGTAATAGCCGCAGCAGTTAAACACGGTACAGGATGTTGCGTCCACAAAAGTATAGTTTAAAATCAAATTTACTCTGAAACATTTAAAAGTACTTTTTACTTATTTATTTTTTATTGCTAATTGATACAAAATTAAAAACTCTATACTGGCCTCCATTCCATTGCTTCGTTCCTTCCTTTTCACTGTGTTTCTCCCATCTCTATCGTAAATGTTCTTTTGTTTTAAAGCAGTCTTTGTACTGCAGTAGTTACCGGCCCTCACAATTTCTGTAATCGCTATTTCTTTGATAATAAGGTATTGATATAAAAAACACTATACCTGTCCTTATTCCATATGGTCGCTACCTGTATTGGATATTTAAATATATGCGGTGTATTCGCCTAAATGCGCTGCTAGATCAGAAGATAACGAGAACGTATCTAAATTCCACTACTATATAGAATGAGATACATGTAGCTTCTTCGCAAAGCAAATAACGTGAAAATAAAGACTAAACCATTACAATAAGATGTAACAGATAAATGTAAAAATGAACGGAGATATTTCGGAAGCAAATAAGCGAGGATGGAGGAAGAAACGAAGAGATAAAAATGAGAAAATACTGTCTTCCATAAACAAACCTCTATTTTATTAAAAAAAAAAAAAAGAGAGAGAAAAAAAATAATTTAAGGTTTTTTAAAATGGCGCGCACACATATCCGTAGTAAAGAAAGAATGTCTAGTCAGTTAAATATACAAAAAAAATGAAACTTTCCAAGCAGGAACACAAAGAGTAAGTAGTGTGAAAACGAAAATACCACAAATTCAATTGAAATCTTAAAAGAAAGAAGAACAATCTGAATTCAAAATTAATAAAGAAAACAAAAAAAAACTAGAGGGATACAGAACGGAAACGATACCAGCACAGAAAATAGAGATACACGAGCTTAAAGAAACTGATTTAAAAATTTTAAAAATTAACATATAATCAGATTGCTCTGCAATTTATCAATCGAAGAAACAAAAAGTGTGAAAAAAATCATTCTGAAATTTTCAGGAAGCGTTACAATCGCAAATATGCACCCACCATTTCTTTCGGTATTTGGTTACCAACGGTATTAAGGCTCCCCTCACAGACAGATAATTAATACGCTAACGAAAGAAAAATATTGATTACGCGTGATTAGTAGACCTACGAAACTGATAACAAAAGTTCTTTGATTTGAAACACAGTTTATCAGAAGTAAAGTAATCGGACAACGAATGTAGTATTTATTCCATCTCGAAGCAACGATCGAATATTTTAAATTGCTTCTAGATAATCGAAATACAAGCTTCGAAAAAAATAAAACAAAGACGTTAATCATAACGAAAACGTTAATAAAAACATTGAAACGTATAAATTTCTTTCTAGCAAGGTGCAAAATTAAGAAGCTGTAACCTTTTGTTTAGATGCGAGTAAGGAAAAAATAAGTTGGACCAAGAAAAAAATTGACATTTAAAGCCTAAAGAAAAATTTGCAAAAAAAAACAACAACAACAAAACAGATTGAATAATGTTTCAGTTTAACGAGTCCAGCACAACTTATGATCCTTTAATTGACCAATAATCATCGTAAACGTAATATTAATTACGTACAGATTATCGAATTATTATCGTTACGAGGTTATTTTAACAAAACTAGTCGGACGTCGTATATTTACCCGTCTGTAGAATAAAAAAGTCGCAATTTTCGCATTTTAATTGCGACTTTTTTTAATCGACATTGAACCTTTATCGATATTTTTAATATACAGCGACGGAATATTAGATCCCACCTGAGCGAAACAGCACTGAACCGACTAGGCCTCGGTAGCTGGTTTTTTAACTGCGGCTGCTAGTAACGACAGCGGTAGATCCATGGGAAAAGCATTGGTCGATAAATCATTCGGCTGCCGAGGAATGTTTTAAATCTGCAAAGGACTAAACGCGGTGAATTATCTCGCGCTAAAATCGAAATCAGTTGAAGCTTAAAGTAGATATCTCCCCAAACTAATTTCTGTTGTCGCCGGATTAATAAATACAAACGAACGTTTTATTTTTGTAATAAATATATATATATATATAAACTCGGTCATTTTGGTCTCGCAAGGGGCTATGCCCCTTGACTCGTTTTGCTTTCATTTCTGTCTCTTTCTCTTCTATACTTTGTATAAAATGATCAAAATTTACAACGTAATTCTTACTGGCATCAACACAAAAAGAAAATAACATGATCACAAAAATCCTATCCTAACATTTAACTTTCATTATAAGACATTTTTTCGTAACATATTTCGTTATATAAAATTATGACATTTTTTTTAGTGGGGGTAGCCTAAGAATTACGTATATTACTTATATAAAATATAAAACGTTTTTGAGCTTTACCCATATCTTTGGCTAGAAAAGAAAAGGAAAAAGAACGTCCATTTTTATAATTATACATATATGTGCGTGTGTGTGTTATCATCAAATATATTTATTTATAAATAGTACACTATAGCCTTTCAATTATTGTATGTGCAATATTTCAACTCTGCAATAAAAACAAATAAAAAAAGTCATTTCCGTAGAATTCGTAAAAATTTTAATTTTCTTTTCTTTTGTCAAAAACTGAAAAGAAATAAATTTATTTCGAATTTTGGTACATTTAATTCAAGCAGTTATTATTTTGCAGACATTTCGGGGGGGTTTGAGCCAGGAAAACCCCCCTCAGACATGGCCCTGTACATATGTATATATATAAATAAATATATAATATATATATATCAGGACCGTGCGCAGAATTTTGAGGGGGGTGAAAGTTTTCTTCACATATTTATTTTATAAATAACAATACATTTTTCACTAATATTTATACTATTAATAATTTCCATCATTTTGATTTATATATTAATAATTTACATAAATGAATTACCGTATAAACACATTAATAAAAATTGCATTTGTCGCTAATTATACTCGTAATAAAAAATTTTGCATAAAATATTAATGAAGTATCTAAAAATATGGAGCATATTTTTTCTTTCTTTTTTTTTTGTAATGTAAGAACTCCATAAAAAAATTTATTTATTTCAAATTTTTGATTTTTTTCAGATTTTTGTGAATTTATAATAACTATTTCAGTTCCCATAGAGGGGATTTAACCCCCCCCCCCGTCACAGCCGTGATATATATATATACGTATGAATGGGTGTGGAGGAGAGCTATGTGGTTTAAAACAAAAAAAGAAAACCAGTAAACTTGAAAATTTAGAAAAAGTTTTTAAATATTACATCTTTTTTTTTTTTCTATTTCAGTCGTTAAAGATGTTTTTCGCTAATCACTAAATTTACAAAAGCTCTGTTTATGTTTGCGGTTTAACGACATTTACATAATTTAATAATCCGTTTTAAAGCAAATTATTGCGATATTATTGATAAAGTAATCGCCAAAAAAACAAAAAAAAAAAATCAAGAATTTTTCGACTAGTTTTGGTCGATTTTTAACTATAAATAATTAAAAATTAACTAATGGCGAATTCTTGCACCGTTTTTTAATTCTACTTTTATACGTTCCGCCTGTACTGTACAATTTCACTTGCAACCTTTAAATGCGAATATTTCGAGAATGACCCGTTCGGATGCGACGAAAAATTATGCCTTATCGTATAGGAGAGATTACCTGTTGTTATTTTAGTAGCGGTGTCGTTGGTGGCGATGACTCGATATCGCGGTTGTCGAATATTTATCTTGAATAGACCGTCAGACGACAAAAATTCATAATTTAACATTGACCGGACGCGCAATTATTTATTAAGTCGACTACGAACCGAAATGATCACCGAAATGGTCAGTCACTTGAGGTCTGCGCTACCGCCGTCACCATCATTAATAGTTATTACCTGAATGACTCTTCTTAATTGTGAATACGACGACGTAAATCACATCATTACCGTCATCGGCATTATCAGCATCATCGTCGGCGCGAAGTGCTAATGACGCAAACGATTAAAACGTAACTCAACGTTACAGCGCGACAACGTAGAGAATCAGATGATCGAGACTATTCGAACGCAGGCAGAACCGGCAGAGAGAATGTTGTTGCACGAAGAAGAGCGGCAACTCTTGATGCACAAGTCTCCGAACGGTAACAGGTAGCAGGTAACAGGTAGCAGGTAGTTTCTTGTTACCTTGAATTATATAGAGTAACTCTCTCGCACGCTTCTCGTCGTCTAGAAAACCGCGATCGGAGATGGCCCGTCGTATTTAAATTCTCTCCACTGAGAGTGCGCCTGTTGGAGCGTCGAACGCGCGAGAATACAGCAATCGGGTTTTACCCCAAAACACAAAAGAACTGGTTTACTTCCTTGGACAGGCCGAATGATCGAGTCGGTATTACCTACATCATGTGCCGGTACGCCTCTAGTATATAATATCTAAAACTGATAAGAATCCGGACCGAAACGAGCTCTAGTTCTCCTCTTTCGACTGTAGTTGCGCAAAGGGAAGCACGGCGATTCTCCTCACGTCCGAGATGTTTCCCCCCGATGATGCAGACTAGATATGCTCCGCTAATTACGTGTGTGTTTATCTGATAAAATCCAATAACGAGTTTTTAATATTATCAGGCGGAGGTGAGAGTGTGCGCAATGTCAGTTTTTCCTTCACGGTCAAAATCGTGTCTCCTTATCATCATCGGGCGCTATTACAAAATGCGTTGATCGGAAAAATAAAATAAATCTCGAAGTTTTCGATAAGGCCGGCAAATTGTCTATTTCGAAAACCGTTCTCTGTTTGTAGCGTTAGAGCGGTTAAGGTCAATGCGGATTATTTCTGAAAAGTTCTCTCGCTTCAATAATAAATTATTGTGCTCCGGAACACGGGACGGTCGCGTTAGGGTTGCATAGCGGTTAAGGTCGGAATTTTGACGGAGTCCCTGAACCATATTTTAACTGAAGCGAGCATATCTACGCATATTGTTTTTCTGGCAATCTTACTCAATGCCAAATTTAGGATTCTTCAATAGACCAAGTATATACATATTTTGTATTAAAAACATTTCATGTTTATGAAATTGTTACAGGCTTAATTATTTCGTTCGATTTTTGTTTTTGGTAGAATAAAGCTTTCGAAAAAGTTCGTCTTCCGTTTACTCTGAGCCAGGGCGATTCGAGAGACGGAAAATCCAAGAATAAATTTAAAAAATTCAACTTCAACGTGGTTTCGCTAATAAATAATATCAATAATGATAATAATATTATTAACAATCAAATCAAATCATTTATTTTATTATTATCCAATTTCCATTTATGCGCAAAGTTGTGTGCAAGTAATGGATTACAGATTAACAATAAAAAGCACTGAAAAAATAATAAATAAATAAATGAATATAATAAGAAGAAAAAAAAACAAGTAAATAAAATAAGTAAACACTTTTTTATATAATTATAAAATTTTATGAAAAAAAAGAAAACACATTCTAGATAAAACATTTGAAAAGAAAAATTAAAAACGTAATCTGTTGTACGGAGTTATTAGGTATAACACAATTACTGTGTATAAAAGTATAATGAAGATGGAGAAACATAATTAGATTAATTAAGAGGAAGGTGAAGGGAAAAATTGATATAGGTAGCAGTATAATGTGCTGGACGAAAGTGGAACTACTAAGCTAATAATAAAACGTTAATCTTATTACAGACTGAAGCGACTAAGTATTAAGTGCCTGTATTAGTTTAAGCCTATGCCGTTTTTAATAATTCCTTAAAAGATAATAGTAATAGTAATAATAATAATAATAATAAAAATAATAATAATAATAATAGAAAAATAAGCAGAATAAATCAGCATTGACAGTTTTTTATATTGTCCGAAAGAGAACCCTCCAGACAGCTCTGCTTAACTATTCTCTCTGACGTTACATCAAACGCACGGTAGATTACACTAGCTACGCTTTTTCATTGTCCCCTGTGGACTCTCAACTTTTCTTTCTTTTTTTTTTTTTTCTTTATAAAACCAGTAAATCTAATTAACCTTATCTACGGCCTGCTACTATTCCCCTGTTACTTTCCTTTGTGCTTTCCATTTCTGATCGCATAGCAATTTAACCTTTTAGGTAAAAGTTGTTCTTGCTCCTTTCCTTCCTGTTTGTTTCTTGGTTAGGGTACTTGGTTGACGAGTCCCGAGGGGAGAGAGAAGAAAAAAAAAATTTACTTACGAGACTAGAAACGTAAGTGTTAAAAAAGATTCCAAAAAATTACAATCTTTAATTACTCGTATTTATTTTTTTTCCAACCCTAGACGCGCCAGCGGCCTTGACCGTATTTACTGATATTTGTTGGCGTCATTTAAACGCAAGTATAAGTCCCACACCCTTGACAGAGCGTCGGGGATAAGTTTGTTTGTTTTTTTTTTTTTTTGTTTTTGAGCTCGCCAACCAAGAACCTTCATCATCCAGAAATAAATAGTAAGGAAAGAAGTCGGTTACATTTTAATCCGATCAGAAATCTTTACTAAAAAAGGAGCAAATAGTAGGAATAACTAATGTGGAGAAGAAATGGACAGGGTATAGGAATCAGAATAAGGAGTAGGAAGCCCAAGCATCAACACAAATAGGAATACAAAACGCTCCACAGAAATAGATGAACACTGGAAGAATACGTGATCAGCGCCGCAAATCATCATCAGGATGGAGAGGACAATGTGGGGAGGAAATCAGGGAAAAGTAAAAACTTGAAGAATACGAACAACGTAAATAACATCAGAACGCAAAGGCGGCGTAAGACGTGGGCGACGTAGGCGACCGCCCACGGCGTCGCGGTTCAAGGGGCTTCGTACCTCAAAGATTTATGCATTAGGCACTTAAAAGCCGCGACCGCAACCAAAAAATTTTACTCATCATAAAACGGTAAATATAATTAGCAACTCTTGGGCGAGGATCCTTTGTTGACATGCCCAAAGGGGGGTTATAAAAAAAAAGAGAAAAAAAAATTAGCAACTCTCCGAACTTTCGAACTTTTTTTTCAATTATTTCAATTTCAATTTGTATTACGTATGCACAATTTTTGAAACATAATTATAAACAGGGCCGGCGAAAATTGTGGTCTCGCGTGCTCAAGCACCACATGGGGAAAATGGAAAATTTTAATTAAATATTGCGCAGGAACACTTGAATGAATAATAAATCGTTTTTCAATAAACTAAAAATCGGACTGAAGTGAATAAAGAGAAAGTGGAAAAATAGCAAAAATAGTAAAGGTAGTAAAAATATAAACAACATAGACGCCCGTCTGTACTGATACGTTTCCGTTGAAGCACTATTTCCCCACTTCAATTGCAGTAGTGGCAAATAATAAAAAATCTGGAAACCTATTTCGTCCAACTGATTTTTGTTGTTTCAGCAATATCACAATTATTTTTATTTTTATTGTTCAGTTCAAAAAATTTGAAACCCTTATCGCTCTTTATTAAGTTACTTCTGTAGCTGTGTAGTAATTTGCCGAAAGCTGTTGTTTCGAAACGTAAAAATAAAACACAAGAACGCAAAAATGATTAAAAAAAGAACAGCATGCTATAGTTTAGACTTTTGTTAGTTAAAATTCAGTTGTTAAATCTGTTTTTGTGCTTTTGTATTCTAAATAATTCAGTTTATAAATTCATTACGTTGTTTCGATTTTCTTTGTTTACATAATCTTCCGATAACTTCTGTAAGTGATATACATTCAGTTCCTTATACTCTAATAGTTACTATATAAAACTTCCTCTTTATTTGATGACCTATTGATTTCAGGACATAAATTTGCATTTATGTTTCATCACGTATAGAAGTAGTTGTAAGTGATATAGATTTATGTTATTCAGTAGGTTCTTAAGATTATCCTCATTTTAGTCGGTTTTCATTTTTTGGAATATAGATTTTTGTAATTGCATGCTAAATGATAGATAGTAAATAGCTATATTTCCCCAATGAATTATTCCATAACTCAAAATGGGTTGATATAACGCCAAATATAGTGTACGGAGTTGATTGCCATTAAAGAACTGGGTTAAATAATAAAATAGATAATTTAATTGTCTTAATTTCGCGGATAGATGCATTAAATGAGTATTCCACAGAAACTTACAATCCAAGTAGATTTCTAAGTATTTTATTTCGTATGCTCTTTCAAGGAAAATACTTTCATACCATTGTATTTTTAAAATGTCCCATCTGTCCTGGGAGAGATTACTATAAATTAAGAATTTTGTCTTTTTAACATTTAAGCCTTTGAAATTTTTAGACATTCATTGGCGTATTTTTGTTACATCGTTCTGTATTAACTTTTGCAATATATCTGGGATAAAGGGGAATTTATGAGTAAACGCTAGTGATAAGGGAAGATCAGATCTTTTAAATTTCTTTTTGTGATATGAAGGAAACAAAGAGACCCGTAATTATTTATTAAGAATGAAGTAAGGTCACACTTTTTGAAGTTTTATTTTTAAAATTATACGATATTATATTAGTAATTTGTTCGACTTATATCTTCATTACATTACATTACTTGAGTCCATTTCTTATAAATTCTTTATGGACATGTTTAGTACGTTTTACAATAATTATTATTAGCTGTGGCGGATTCACGGCGGTGCGGGGATAGGGGAAATCAAAAAATTTGTTTGCTATTTTCAAGTTCCAGCAAACACTGGGAATTAATCAAAGTTAAAGCTAACTATGAAGCCTTTATCAGGTACAAGGTGGGAAAGCAGAATTGAAGTAGTGAAGGCTATATTATTGCAGTTTGATGACGTTGTTGAATGCACCGACAGCTTAAAAGATCAAACTGAACAATCTGACATACTCAGTGATTGTGATTAAGTTTTAAACGAAATGTTTAATTCAGAATTTATATCATATCATTACATGTATGGTATGAGATATTATTGCGAGTTAATGTCATAGGCAAATTATGACAATTTGTACATGTCCATTTAAGTACTTCTCTTGAATATTTGCGTACATTTTGTGACTGGGTCAAAGAATACCGACAAACTAGATTCGAAAAATGCTTGTCCGATGCTTGTCAATTTATTGAGAAAAGCAGTTATGATCTGTCAAAAGACTTTAAAAATAATAAAAGGGGGTAGCCAAAAAGAAGAAGAGGATATTCGATTATGAAAGCGGCCATCAACCTGTACAATCGCCCAAAAGCCGGTATGAAACAGATTTTTTGAATACCACGATTGATTCTATAATAAACAATATGGATTCAAGATTTTTTTAATCAACTTTTTGAAAATTCCTTATGATCTAAACAAATTAAAAAATATTCCTAAATAGCAAATTATTAAAAAAACTGTC
Organism: Icerya purchasi; assembly: GCA_039619475.1. Classification (NCBI taxonomy): domain Eukaryota; kingdom Metazoa; phylum Arthropoda; class Insecta; order Hemiptera; family Monophlebidae; genus Icerya; species Icerya purchasi. The sequence goes on along the minus strand of CM077116.1, from coordinate 170,390,485 downwards.
AAGATTTATACACTGCCTTGCGAGTGGGTTCGGAGCGGAGACTTCCAACTTTACAAATTGTATGAAGAATTAATAAAAATGCTCTTCAACTAATGTATTATAACTGAAAAAATAATAATGATTTCAAGAAATAAAAAAATCGAGAGAATTTGCACGAATTTAAAATTTCCATAATAGCAAATTAGGTAACACAATGACAAATTATGTAACTTATATTTTATAGTTTGCCTCCAGTTGAAGTTTCAGAGGCTTTTCAGCCAAAAACGTATGATTTTATTTATTTTTTGGCTTGTTCCACTTGTTCCACCCGTTCCAAAGATCTGAAAAAATTCAGGAAAACTTGTTATCTTCAAATACGTAACATATATCTATTCCGCTGTTATTAGTTGAATTTCAAGAGGTTTTTCAGCCAGAAATGTATGTTTTTATCTTTTTTTGAACCTCAACCACCACTTTTAAAAATCTGAAAAAATTTCTGTAAATAGTTTACACTAACATACATGTTATATATTTTTTTGTCGTTACTGAATTTTTTTTTAATTTTTTAAGTTATTTTAAAAACTTTTAACGTTTCTAAAAATTTGAATTTAGCATTTAAAAATCTGAAAAAAATTCATCGTTATAGAACTTTCCATTATCTTTAACCTCCAATAAGAATTTTTAAAATCAATCGAAAAATGGCTGAGATATCGTAAAAAAACCGAAAATCACAAAATAGTAACTACAGCAGCCCTCTGTGGGATTAGGGGTCTGTAACTTTCAGCATCATCTACTTTTTTCATGCCCTAGATGTATATGTTTTTTTTAATAAGATTTGGTTCAACGGCACTTTTACCCCCCTTAACCGGCTAGACCTTTACCGAACTTCATTAAAGATGTAAAACATCTGCTCCAATACATGTCAGATAATAGCTTGAGGAAATTTACCAAAATATTTACATAATCATTCGAATTTTGCTAACATACCGGTAAGTATAACGTCCGCTGAACGGAGCTTTTCAAAATTAAAACTAACGAAAAATTATTAAGAAATACAACGGTGGTAAGGAAAGACTTTCAGCTTTGGCAGTTTTATCTATTGAAGCAGATATAGCATGCAAGGTGTATTACGATACTATTATTAAGGAATTCAATAAGGCTAAAAGTAGGAAATTTTTGTTTCTTTAATTCATTTTTTTTATTTTTTGTCAAAAAATATAGTTTGCATTTTTATGAATAAAAATTGCACAGTTGCAATTGTTTTCTATTTTATAAAATCTGTCTTATTGCGCCACCAGAGGGCCTTGCAAAATGTACCTTACCCACATAAAATTTAGGTCTTGCCCCACCACTGTCAAAACGTCGAAGAGAGGGATGCAACGAAACCATGGATAGGACGGAAGAGTACGCTGAACAGACACAGATGAAATGAATATTTATTAGAAAAAGACATTACAATATTCTGATATGGAAGCTTTTACATATTGATAGGAGATCAGTAGATATGTCCGAGTGGCTAGGTACCCACAGCAAACCAATGTTAATGGAATGGAGAGAGGAAAGATTATGAATGGTTAAAAGTATACAGAGGAAATCAAAGACACACGAATGATCAGGAAGGGGAAAAGATATAGCCCGAAGGACGCTCAAGGAGTCAGAGATAATTAAAATATTGGAGGAAAGATGATTCAAGGAAATGAAAATAATAGAGCAAAAGATAGTCAATAATTCGTTTATAAATATGGAACAAAATAAGGAAGACGAAAAGATTCTGCTGATAGGTTAAAATCAGGGAAGATGAAGGAAACACCAACACCAGCAGGCCCCCTCGAACCATCCATGTAAATGGTAACGCGAGTGGATAATTGTAAAATACCTGTTTAATTACGGCTTGGGGGAGGTTTTTAGAAAATGAGGGAAGAATAAATACCTTAGGAGAATGTCAGAGATCAGTGAAGTTAAAGGAGAAGGAGAGAGTGTAAAGCCAAAATGAACTAAGACGATGTGAAATAAATGCTAGAATAGGGGTTTTGCTAGAAGTAAAGCGCCAGCTATTATAAATCGAAATGAAGGACTGAACAAGAGTAGAGGACGCGAGTGGAAGACGTTTAACAAGGAAATCATAGCCTAAATAGGATCTATGAATGGACAAGGGTGGCGTATTAGATTCAGCAAGGATAGCAGGAAATGCAGGAGTTTTGAATTATATCTAGTTTAGAGAGACGGAACTTGGAAGAGCAACCATAAATAAAAGAGCAGTAATCAAATTTGGAACGGATAATAGATTTGTAAAGAGAAGTAAGAATATACACGGTGTATCGAAAAAGTTCCCGTACTTCTTTTCTAGCACGCGTACAAGTGACGCAATCTATTAAACAACACACATACTGTATTGCTACATCCTTCTAGAGTGGGTTTATAAAATTTCAGCAGTTTCCGCCGATTGGTTTGCGAGTTAGACGTATTTTAGTGAAGGTATGTTTGGATCGCATGTGCAAATCTGAAAATGGGTGAAAAGTGAGAAATTCTTCCTTGGAGCGGTAAAATGGATAGAACGATTCGACATGAGATTGATAAAGGAAGAGAATCTGATAAGGATGTTAATTTGCCGTCATTTAATCTCTTAAAGTGGAAAGATAGATGAAGATTATCAAAAGCAAAGGAGATATCAATAACGGAAGCTAAGGTGAAATGTTTTTGGATAAAGGATTTATTGTAAAGTTAGAGTACATAAACGAAATTCCCAAGAATTCCAAGACAATTTTAAACTGCCGAAAGTGGGAACTTTTTCAAATCGGTGTATAATTAAAATTTAATTTTTAATATCATTCGAATGTGTTTTATAGTAGAAAATTAAATTAGCTAATTTTAACGGTTTTACGAGGTAAAATCGGTTTTAATTTTGATCGAACTTTGCGCTTCGTAGGTGATTTATAAATAATACGCGGAATTTTCCTGATATTTATAACGTTTTTCCTCCTGCAGAAATATCGGGTCTAATTAAGCGCGCTGGCTCGCGATAAAATCTTACATTGTTCTCTAGTTTGCTGAATAAGCGGAAATTTTTAATAAAAAAGTCTACAGGAAAAGAAAAACAAAAAAAAACGTTTACAGCGATCACTAATATAATCTATAGCGCGTTATTTTTGGCGATGAAAACTCAAATAACAACTGGAATTCAAGAACTCGCAGCTCACCTAGAAAAAACGAAATTTGTAAAAATTTTCAACGGTCCTAATGGTTTTATAGGTTGGAGAGGGTAACCATTCAATCAAACCAATTATATATAACGAATGTTAAATACTTCGTGTGAGAACATTTTTTTTTTTTTTTTTGAAAAATATGTATTTATTATTTTTTACATACAAAACTTTCGTCAAGCTAAAACGCTTGTCGACGAATTATCCTATTGAACACTTTACCATCTTTTTTTTTTTTTTTTTTTTTTTAAATTTAAGAAGGGGTACTAAACCACTCGCTGCATGTAACTACCTCGGTTATCGCAGTGAGTGGACCCACGTTTAAAACATACTCCTTAGCTCGCTAGCCTGAACGAAAGTCATAAGATTGTTCAAAGCAGTAGGGGTATTTGAGAGGATGTCTTCAATCGATGTGATCTGGCCTCGCCGTAACCCATTTAGACGTGTGCATTTCAGCAAGATATGCGAAACTGACGGGTATTCATCGGTAGAACAAAGTGGGCAGGTACTTGGCTTTGGGGCTTGTTTGAGGATATAGTCGTGGGAAAAGGACGTATGTCCCGTTCTCAGGCGATTGATTGCCGAAAACACTTTGCGTTCTGTTCCGACTGGAGGCCACCATGGCTCCGTCGTAGGCTTCAGTTCCCTGAGGAAGGTCGACTGAGACATCCAGTCATGACTCCACTGTGCGAAGACCGTATCTGACAGGAAACCTCTCAGAGATAATGGACCAAAAGCAAATAACGGCATTGGGCACATCATGAATGACCGAGCGACCAGGTCAACCCGCTCATTCCCCGGAACACCGGCATGACTGGGGACCCATAAAAAAACAACTCGGCATCCCCTTCGGCTCAGCTGGTATAAGATAGCCAGGACTTCTAGGACCATTGATGATTCCGGGTGATCTGACTGCAAAGCACGTATGGACTGCAAGGAATCAGTCACCAGTAAGATTCCGAGCGGTTGGGATCTCAGTTCTAAGTATGCCTGAAGACAAAACAACACAGCATACATTTCGGCTTCCGCAATGGATACAACGTTGTTCAACCGCATGCCCTCTGCGATTCCGTCTATTTCGAAAGCGCATGCCGCTGGGGCAGCCTTGGACTCATTAGCTTTGGATCCATCAGTGTATGCTTTCGAGAACGTGGTATACTTATTAATAATATTTAGTGTCCTGTGCCCTCGCAGTGCCGGTGGGTGATTATTATCAGTGAGAGTTGTGATAGCTTCTACCTGAAAAGAAGCCCAGGGTGGGGGTAATTTTGAAAAGTCCGTTCTGGGTGTTAAGTTGGGCTTTATGTTATTTTGCAACAAGATTGCATTGACTTCAGGTAGGTTATCCTTGGGAAAATCAGGCTCCGTAGTTACGTCGCAATGATTCTCCGCAGCCCATGAAAGCATATCGCGATAAGTGAAGAACTTTCTGTTGTAAGACAACGGTGGTATACCAGCTAACGAACATAGGCTTTTAGCTGGAGATGTACGATGGGCGCCAAGTATCATGCGAATAGCGGCGTTATGGATTGGGTCCAGTGTTTTTAACAGGGAACCACTCGCTGACGAGTACACCTGACTCCCATAATTGATTTTGCTGAGGACCAGTGCTTTATAAATATTTAAGAGAAACTTTGGCTGAACATTAAATTTGGGATTTGACAAGAACTTGATTACCCTTAAAGACTGAAGGGATTTAGTTTTTAAATCAGATATAAAGGGCTTCCACGTCAGGTTGGCGTCCATCAAGATGCCTAGGAAAGTTGCTGTTGTTTTATAAGGAATTGGACTATTGTTCACTTGTAGTGATGGCGGATTCTGAACAGGACGACCTCTATGGAACACAACGTATTGAGACTTCTGAGAGGAGAAATCCAGCCCATTCTTTCCTGACCATTGCTGCAATCTATTAATTGTATTTTGCAGGATAGACTGGGCCAAGGAAGGGATGTTAGATGCCACGGATATGTTTAGATCATCTATATATAGGCGAGCACTTACTGGAGGCCTGATGCAGTCAACAATATCGTTTATATAGAGGATAAACAGGGTAGCACTTAAGGCGGAACCTTGAGGTACCCCGTTCTCTATTGGAACTTTTCTCGATATCGAGGAGCCAATTCGGATTTGAATCCATCTATCGCTCAGATAGTTGTGAATGTATCGCCCCAGCTTACCGCCCACCCCGACCGATTTTAATATCTTAAATTAACTTATACATATACATAATCGTGTAATATTTACTAGTCTTAACCTATCTATTTTACTTATCAATAATTAAATCTATTTCTAACTTCTATATTCAAAGTTTTTTTTTTCTAGTTTTTTTGCTGCGCTTTGTCATTTTATTTTATGTTTATTATTTTTTTTATATTTTCTTCTTCCTGAAGCCATTCCTTTATTTTCCTTTTTCTTTCCCCTATTTTTTCCTTCTCTATTATTTCTTTGGATATTTTATTCAACATCTGAGTTATAATATATTTATCCATTTGCTCCTCCATCTTTGTTCTTGCTAATGGCAGTTGGAACGAAAGTTTTTCCCTCAACTCGTATTCTGTGTTTATTTTTTCCTCCAATTCAATTTTCTTTTTTGCTGATATGTACTTCCATATCTTCAGTAATAAGTACATTTCTTTTATGCTCATTAGGTCTTCTTTTTTAATGATTTCACTTTCAGTTTTTCCCCTTAAGGATTTCCTATTAATTTCAAGCATTTAATTTGCAGTTTATTTATTTTCCCCAAGTATGCTTTTCTCGCCATTCCTCACGCCTGAATTCCATATCTGATCCTCGACTCTACTAGTGCATAATAAACTACTTTTAATGTTTCATTTGTTGAATATTTCTTTAATGTATATAAAGCTGATAAAACTGCTCTTATTTTCTTTGCAATGTATTCCATATGTATGTCCCATCTTAAGTGTTGGTCCATCATTACTCCCAAATATTTATACTGCGTTACTATGTCTAACTTGTGACAGTTTTTCATTTCGCATTCGCGTCTTTCTCCCATCGAGTGTACACAAGACTTTTATCGTGTGCCCATTTACTTATTGTTATTAGATCTTTTTGCATCCTTATTTCTGCCTCTTTAACATCTTTATGTAATGTAACTATTGCTATTTCATCCACGTATGAGATTACCTCACTGTAACTCAATTCCTTATATAAACCATTTGTATATACAATAAACGTTATTGGCGCTAAGTTTCTACCCTGCGGTACTCCTACATTCATCTCCTCTTTTTCACTTTGCACATTTAAGATATTTACACATGTTTTCATCTGTGTTAAATAATTTTGAAACCATTTTTTCAAACTATTCGTTATTCCTATTTCCTCTAATGCGTTTATGATTATTTTATGATCAACCGTAGTAAGATCTATAAACATTATCAACACCTTCTTTCCCTCTTCAAAGCTATCTCTTATTTTTTCGGTAAGCACACCGATTGCTTTCGATGTGGATTTTCCGTTTTGAAATCCGTATTGTGTTTTGTTAATTATCCTATTTTCTTGTAAGTACTTTGTTAGATTATTTGCTACGTACTTTCTAATATTGTTGCAATCACATTGCTTACAGCAATTGGCATAATAGAGTTTTCATATTCACTGTGTTTACCTTTTTTATATATTGATCTCGTTTTCGATATTTTTAACCCATTTGGTATTCTCCCTTCTTTTAACGTCTGATTAATTAGCTTAGTAATTTTCTTCACTATATGCATATTTTTATTGTTTTTATCTCTTTTATTCTTATTCCATCGATTCCGGCGGCCTTTGTTTCCTTTAATCCATCAATTATTTTCCCCACCTGTTCTACGTTTGCTTTAGGTAAGTACATGTTTACTTTTACTTCATCTTCTTCTCTTTTTTCTAATAGCGCTTTATTACATTTGTGTTCTAGTTTTTTTATGCCATTTTTGAATTCTTTACTGAATTTGTCTGCAATTTCTCTTGCTTCCTGTTCCTTGTCAAAATATTTATTTATGGTTTCATCTACTCCTAGGTTCTTTTGTTTTCCTATAATCTTGTTTATATTTAACCAAGTTTTCCTGATATCCCCCTATGCTACTTTAAAACTTTTCCCGACAAACATGTCTTTTTGCCGTCTTATTTCTGCATTCGAATTTATTGTATTTTCTTCTTAACTCAATATTTTGATTATTCTTTTTTACTTTTTTGTACAATTTGTCTCTTTTTTTTATCATTTCAATTATATTTTGCGTCATCCATTCTTTCTTCCTTTGTATCTTTCCTTCTCCTGACGTATTTTTTGTTTGCCTACATTCTTTATATACTTTTTCAAATTTTTCTTTTTTCTTTCGTATAAATTTTCAGCGTCCAATTTATCTGATTTCCCTTCCCACTTTATGAGTCTTAGTTCGTTTTTCACTTTATTTTCCATTAAAAAACTTCTGTTTAATTCCATTTGTTTTCCTCCGATTTTTTCCATCTCCATTTTTACTGTACACACTATCATGTTATGATCTGCTATTTTAATATCTGTATTATAATATTCGAAGTCGATGTTTCTTTTCTTCTTTTTAGTGTTTCTTTAATGTATTTGTTTGCTTTTCCTGATGGTGATCTGTATAACGCCCATAGAAATAGTTTTTCCTCATAACAAGTTATTTCAATTATTACACATTCCGCATTTTCCATATTTTATTTTTTAATTTGAGTCTGTATTTTTTTGTCCCCCTTTATGTATATCACAATCCCATGTTTTACCCCTTCTGCATCTAAATTGTGACATTTCTGATAACTTTCTAAATTATATAAATTTATTTCGTCCTTTTATATATTTAACTCCCCCAAAAATTAATATATCATATACTTGTCTTGCCTCTAATATCTCTACTTCCTCCCAGTTTTTCTTCATTGATCTAATGTTTACGTGTGCTATATTTAATTTTGTGGTCATTTTTTTTTTTATTTATTTATTTATTTATTTATTTAACCTCTTTTGTTCTTTTTTCCTAAGCTTATCTTATTTATATTTCTTCCTTCCTTTCCTTGGCTCTCTTTTCCCCTTTATCTGTTTGTTTAAAATTGCTAGTTTTTACCGCACCCAGACTGAAAACAAGAAATTAACAACATTCTTAAACGGATATTTTACATTACGATATAAACATAACTTAAAACGTACCTTAGTGGCCTGCAGCGGCGCGGTGGAAGCACGTCATCTATTTCACCTGCCCCCTCATCGTTGTTTATTTGCAAATATCCTATCACATCTGCTTCTCTCTCTTATTCTTGCTCATCTGTTCGCTTACTATCTATTTTTCGCTTTCCACTTCTCTTCTTTCCTTTTTTCTTCCCTAAGTTGTCCACGCTGTTTCTACCCTGTCACTGCACCCCTCTACATCAAACCACCATACACCACCAACCTGAAACACACACACCATAGCCAAAAACCATTTGCAAACCCAGAACACACACATATATACAACACACCACCCGCAACTATTCCTAGAACCACACCTGCACACACTTTCTCTCGCGCACACATACGCACACCTGCTACGTAAATTCCTAGTATCCCAATAACACACGCGCACCAAGCACCATATTACGCTACCCTTTTCTACACTCATATTCACATGTTTGCTCAGTCCCGTCTTATTTATTCTAATCTTATGTCTACAATTTAAAACTAATTTATGCAATCTAAGTATTAAAATTCTTTTCGAATATTGTCAAACCGACAACTACGTATTCCGCGATTTCCCGTGTGTCTTCCCCGCTGCTCTAAAATGTTCTTCTATTAGTTTGTTTAAATCGTCCTGATGTTTCATTTCGGAATTGTTATTTCCTGCGGGTTTTTCTTCATAAAAATCTTCCTTCTTTTTACCCATACGAAATTATAGTTAGCTTCTTTGGCCTTCTGCTTTGCTTGCCATAGAAGTCTTCGGTAAAACCTGGATAAGTTCTCGTTCAGAAACACTTTTAAGCTACTCTCAACGTTTGAAATGTCTTTGTCCCATATTATTATCCCTTTCTTTTTTTCCATAATTTCGTCCGCTATTCTCCTGCTTGCCTTTATAATTAACGGCTTTGGCAATGTGGTGCTTTTCGACGGTAGTCTGTGCACTGTACTCATGTCTTCTTTCTTTATCGTTAGATTGATTTTTGCCGCCGTTTTGATTACAATTTCTCTGAGATTTTCCTCCGGTTTTTCCGTTATTCCGTGTATTTCCACGTTTTCTCTTCGTCCGTACTGCTCCAGCTGGTGAACTGTACATGTTAGTTCTTTGATCTTTTCGTCTGTTTTCCTTGTTTTCGCCGTCAGCAAGAACACGTGCTCTTTGAGCCCCTTTACCTCCTCTAACAACATTTTACGCATTTTGTACATGTCGTCATATTTTGCTGACAGGAATTCGATAAACTTTTTGATTTCCGTCATGTCTCTTTTTATTTCTCCTAAACTCTCAGCTATGTCTATTTCACTTTCGCTGTCCGTTTCTGCCTCATCTACTTTTTTATTCTTTTTCTTTCCCATTGCATGCTAATTAGGAATTTGCTCGAACGAGTACGGTTTACAACAATTTTCGAGGTAAAGATCTTTCGTTTTCACATTTATGCGGAAGAATTCGACGCTTTAATGAATGACATCGTTGTCCATAACTGAATATAAATTCTTTCTAAAAATACTGACGATTTCTAGCATTTTATATACTTGGTACGTTTTCGATCGAGTTATATTAGCAAAGAGAAGTAAGTGGTTTTTACTTATGTAGAATTATCTCTCGACGACAGTTCCAGAATCTTCGGCGATCTTTTCATGTCCTTCTATCATTCTACTTCTTATTCGTTCTAATGAATTTTAAGAATTTTTATAATCGTCTTTCCTGTAACATCCATCGTCCAAACTTCGAAATTTCTCTGTTCCATGACACTTTCTGCATTAAATCCGTTTTGATTACACTTTAGTCAAAGAACGAGAAAGATTTGTTGACCGCTGTTTTTACTGAATGTTCTACGTAAAATAGGCGTGGTGAATACTTTTGTTTTTTAATTATTCTTAAAAAATTTACGCGCTAGAGCGAGCTTAGGCAAGCTTCTAACAACAGAGCTAAACTTTGTAGAGAAATTCATTATTTAACTGCATCACCTTTACGATCGTCGGCAGATTATTAGATCGCGTCGAGAGCAAAATAAGATCAAAAACATTTTCGCGTTTAATATCAAATGTACAGTCTTCCGAATGTGCATATGTATAGGAATAAAATTCATAAAATACGCTTTTAAAATTCGAAACTGTCTAAAATATATGCGAAAACGATTCTGAAAATCTGAAAGTTATATGCAACATCAAAGAAATCGTTAATTATTCAAATATTGTACATCTGCGCGTGATTTTTCGAATCTCGGCCGTGATTGATTTAATAATTTGAAAATTATCATTTCGATATTAACCAAGTATGCAGAAATAATCGGAAGCGGAGAGAACTTGAAAAGATAATAGATCGAAAAAAAATTCGTCAATGGAGAAATCTCTATTATTAGTGAAAGTAAGTAAAGTAAAGTAAGTCCTATACATATCCTTGATAAGGTACCATGGACTGTGGAATTAAGATTTTCATAATGTACTAAGTTTAAAATGGATCTGATGAGAATACTGCGGCCATTGTACTTGGAGTGATCCACCTTTACTACCCCAAATTTCTCCCACGTATAACCGATATTCGATTTCAGATTAGGTGTATACCCGGGAGCGACTTGGATCCGGGACGAGACCAAGTCTCGAAAACCTACGACACCCCTAATTTGGTAGCCAAACACCTTAACCATTAGGCTACCGTGCTACCCCTATTAGTGGAAGTATGAAGCTTAAATTATTCATGCGCGATAGTGCAGATAAGCGCCGAACGACTTGGCAGTCTGTGCGTAGAGCTCGTCATCGGGGAAAAAATGTATGTTTGAACGTTAAATTTACGCAATATTGCGCGATAAAATTTATTTGAAAATTTCAATTTTTTACAATTTGAGTTTCATTCGCAGTTGTCGAAATAGGAGCATAGGGAGCGACTGTTTAGATAGAATAACGAATAAACTTTGTAAATGGTGAACTAAAAACTAACGTTTTATTTCGATTACGTGTTATTTTTGGATTTTTTAATATTAAATTATCGTATTACAAAATAATAATGCATCTGAAGAAAATAATTTAATAAAGAATCTTTCAACATCCTGTTTGTTAATTATAAAATATAGTAATTTATAACAACTATCAAAATATATCAAACAAATTTAAGAATAAAGTGAAGGGGACACCCGAATTGCGCACCAACACTTCACACTGTGACAAGTCGGACTCGAATTGCGCATCGAGCCGAAATAGCCGACTTTAAAAACGTGTATTGTAATTCCATAAATTCTTTCCGACACAAGCTAAATTTCGACTTTAAAATTCATTCCGTTATTTTATTTCATCCTTAATGAAAGAAATTTTCCATTACCGTCGCTGTATTCAATAGCGATTTAATTTTAATTCCCTGTCCAGACGAGAGCATGCTTAACTGGGGAACGTTACGAATAAAATCGTCTTTACATAGTTGTATATCGTAAAATAAAATTCAAAGATTTCTATTAGTTATGAATAATAACCGGTGCGTAATATTTATCATTATCGGAATCAAATTCGGCATTACATCTAAAACAACACGTTATTCATTATACAGATCTCGTTTTGAACGACAAAAATGAACGATTTAATAAAACTGTACTACTTCATATTAACAAGTAATATTTACAGTTACATATAACAAAAAAAAAAATAATAACTCAGCGCGAAAAAAAAAAGAATAAAAACTCATTAAATAACTACACATATCTTTATCCATTTATTGTCAATCGTTTCTAGCGACATCTGTCCTCAAATCCTGTAACAGTTCTAAATTACTTCTATTTTTCGAATTACTTCGTCATCTTTTAATGTTATGTCAGAACATTTTGTTAATTTTTTTTAAAAATTAAAGGTAAAAGAAAAGTATGCAATGAATTTATTACAAAGAATGCGGAAATTCAGTGACTAGTTTCGGACGATGTGTGTCCATGTTCACAGTGCGTTCTGAATGAAAACTGAAAATAATAATACTACATAATTAAAAGTCGATATTAAATGCAATACACACAATTCTATTTTTACGCGACTTATTTTAATTTAACACGATCGACCCAAATTCTAAGAAGAAAATTTTGCCTATTTTTATTTTTATAACTGTTACATTAGTGGCGGTGAGAATGTAATGCGATGATTTTCGTTTGTGAGAATTCGCCGAATTTTATAACCTCAATAAGGAATTTTATCTGCATTTTGAGTTTACCGTTCGAAGCGAAAAACACCTTAAATTTAAATAAAATTCGTGCATAATACGTTTTTATTAATTTTGCGTAAAAATCGATAAATAGGAAGCTAAAAGTTTTAAAACCTTCGTTTTATTAATTATAACTGAAATATTTTTCGGTAGCACTTATATAAATGTCTCAGGTAACTCATCAATAATAACAAAAGAACTCGCTTACCTCTTTGAATATTAAAATTCTAAAACTTTAGATCGCCCTGCAACTGTACGAGGTACAACGTTTGTGGGAAAGCATTTAAGAACTATCAAGAAAAATGAAGCTGCTATTGGAAAGTCTCGGTATGTTCTGGAATAAAGTTAAGTGTGCCAAATCATCATCATACGTAAGAGCTATTATCAAAGAGAAAATCGGAAAAGCTCTCTGTTAATGCGAATAGAAGATAAATCGCAAAAACGAGTACCAGTGGTAGACGGAAATGTCATCAAGCAAATAGCGTTAAGAATGTATAGACAGAATAAAGAAATGGAAGCAGGCACTTCATTTCAGTTAAACACAAAGTAACGGGAATTGGATGGCAATCATCACAATATAAAAATTAAAGGATCTGCAGATGAATCGGCTACTAAAAAATTTCCGCAAAAAGAATTGAAGTTGCAGGCTACACTGTCGGTCAAGTTTTTTGGAATGCAGATGAAAGTGGTCTTTTTATGGAAATAATGCCGAACAGAACTCACGTAGCAAAAGCGTAGAAAAGGGCTGCTGGGTTTTAAGGATCGTGTGACCTTGTTATTTTGCTCTAATACTTCAAAAGATTGTAAGTTGAAACCGCCGCTGGTAAATCGAGTCCTAAAACCACGTTTAATGAAAGACGTAGATTTGAATAAATTGCCAGTTCATCGAATGGCAAAACAAAAAAGCTTGCGTTACCACCACAGATATCTTTACTGAATAGTTTAATAAATGATTTTGATCCCAGAAGTTAGACGCTGTATCAACGTCAAGGGTTTCGAATTTAAGGTTCTTTTGATTACAGACAATGTACCCAACCATTATCCGGTCTTGGAGCATTCAAAAAACGTGCAATTTTGTTTTCTGATGCCTAATACTACATCTGTGATACAACCGTAGGTATAATTGTGACACTTAAAACATACCACATAAAGCGAACATTTCAAAAAGGTTTTGGACAAAAACTGTACGATGAAATACTAACAGCTGTTGATGTACGTAGATAAAATTTTCAATTATGTATTGCATTAATCGGATTGAATTAGCGCTAGCTGAATTAAGGTCATCAACTTTGAATGCACGTTGAAATGTTATTTGACCTGAATGTATTAAAAACAAAGATCTCGTCCTCCTTAATGCAACCGAATTTTTTTAGCACATGCAATTGTTGGAGAAGGAGATTCGTGATCTATTGAAGGGATGGATTTCAGTCATAATGATAAAAGATGAAGTTGTTATTGGGTACAGATGGTCTTCATAATTACGTAAATTATATTTTATATTAAAATACTAGTAAAAATACTAGTTGTTGTCGACGATTTCGCCCCTATATTAATATCCGCTTAAATCTTTATAAGCATAAATTGATGTATTCTTTATTTTATCTCTAAAATTTATATTTACTGTAAGAAACGTTTTATTCTTGAGAGAAAATTTTTGTTTTATCGAGTATATTATACCAGTTTTTTCCCTGCTTCGTTAATAAAAATCCTCCTAAGTCGACTAAAATACAGTCTTCGGTAATAGACAAGCCAACAAAAAGGCTCTACTTCTTAACAATTTTTTGTAAATTTCACGTCCATCCATCGATTTTTGTTCTAGTTATTTTAAACTATCCTTTCTAAAAGTGTTTACAGGACTTCTCTTGCTCGTTCATTCCTCGACCACACTTATTCTATCAGCAGATACCAGCCAGACGAGACTTGGAAGTGTTGATCTTCGGCGTTATGCGGCTGAAATAAAAACGTAATGTCCCTGTGGAGAAGCATTAATAAAAGCATAGCAGAATAACAGCCAAATTGAAAAGAAGCTTTGGCGCCTCAATTCTTGTCGTTGAATGTTATGGAGGCGACATTTCATTCTTCAAAGCGGCCTCGTTTAATAATTCAAACATAAACAGACTCGATGGCAGCTAAGCGCCTCTGGCGCCTGATAATCAGATTAATCGAATATGATTTTATTATTAAATATGTGAAATGCTTCACGGGAGGGAAATTCACTATCGAGGATTTTACAAATGAAACAAGAGTCAAATGAGTCACACGAGCATCTATTCAATAATTCAAGACTTAACACTTGGACATTCCCTTATAGCATTCAAGTCATATATTAGTTGACGCTACCTCTTCAACATTCGATAAAGACGGAGTATGCGCTGCTGTCTTCCTCGAAGTTGCCCAGGCTTTCGACAAAGCATGACACTCAGGGCTATTATAAAAACTTGAAACAGTTCGTCCCTTCAGACCTAGCTATTAACATTTTACATCTATCGTCCGGGTTAAAGATTCGATCTCTGAAGAACATCACATTCAGTCGTCTGTTCCGCAAAGGAGCCTTCTCGGGCCGGTATTACACTCGATCTATACATCCGACATGTCTAGATCTAGTCACACTATGCTCACCGCAATTGCTGACGAAGTAGGGGTTATTTTTGCAAAAAACCTTAACTCAGTATATGCTAACGCTGCAGTTGTCACCTAAATCAGATGACAGACTGGGCACGGCTTTGGGGTATAAGCTTCAATCTAGCTAAGTGCCGGCACGTCATATAAAAGTCCACGTAGACTTACGTTGTTGTTACCGAGTGCTTACTCTATAATATAATTTTTACATCCGAAATTTTTTAGCATTTGAATTAACCGTAAAGAAATACTTTTCAAGAAAAGACACATTATTTAAATAAAATACGCTGGATGTATGTATAAAAAAATTATTTTCTTATATAAAACAATTAATGAAAAATACAAGGTAATTGAGGAATTTCAGGTAATAATCAGATTTTCCCTATCTGAGATTTCTTTCTATCCAGTCGATAAAATGTGTAACTGAACTCTGCTAAAGCTGGAATAACATCTGGTGAAGGAAAGGAAAGTATGTAGGAAGCACAAAAAGGAGTAGGCAGTTTAAGATGCAAGAACTCTTGGTTTAAAGAAGGGAGCGCTCATGCACAAGAAGAGAACATTCAAAAAGAAAATGATCCTCTGAGGAATGAAAAATACAATGTGGAAAAGAAACAATAGAAAAACGAAAAAAAGAGTCGAAGGAAGACAATTATGGTTGAAACGAAGACAAGTGTTATGGAGGAAATAATGAAGCGACTGAAGGCAGGAAAATCAGCAAACCAAGGCCGTGATGAAGGAAGGGGCTAAAATTAGTTTGTAAAAGGAATGAAGATTAGAAAAGGAGGTAATGTAGACACATCCGACCATGATTTGAGACGTGCTTGTTTAGATGGAAAATGGATATTGTTAGCAGGAAACTTATTGATAAATTTGACTATGAAACGGACACAAGTAATTTTTATTCATTTCAAAAAATCGTTCGATTCGACCGAACTTAAACGAAAAACATAAAATCAATCTAAATTAATATATTTATAAATGCAGCGGCAGGAGGAGTGAGGATTAATTTAAAAAAGCACGATACTAACGTGAAACATAAAAACTACTCGCTGGCAGAATTGTATACATCTGTAAATACTAGAAACGACTCGAACAGCTGTTGAGAAAAGGAAATATTTAATATAGGAATGAATGAAACGGATGATCAAAAATAAAAGAAAAAACCTTGTTGAACAAAATTCCATTTGTCAAAAGAAGACTTTATTCGTTAAAATAAACGTACGGTCATCAGCGCGGAAAAGTCTGTTCGGAATAAATCGAAATATTCCTACGGCCAACCTCGATTAGGTTTTATTTTAAAATAAATAAAACTTACGACTTTGCCTTTGAAATATTGGAAAACGGTGTTTAATGCGTAAATTCATGTTAGGTGCTATTGTTAAAAAAAAGTAAACCCTAAACATTTATCGTTAATATCGAATTCTGACTACTTTTATTAGGCCTTGTACTTGTCAAGATAATTCGTTAAGAGAAAAAAAAGTCGCTTCCTGCATATTTTTAACAAAAAATTCATTTTTCGATGATTGATATGCGTAACATACAAGTCTTGTTAAAATATTCTTTCATATTTCCTGTAAAACTATTGATAACAATGCTATTCAGCCGTTTTTAATCTGAAAAAAGAACCCCCCTTATGCGACATTATAAGTATCATTTAAAACGCGTTTACAATGTTGTTCCCATCTTCTTATTTATATGTTAAAATGGTATGCACTTTTCCCTATTACGATAAAAGTAACAATAATATAAATTGGTCGAATATTAGTAACGTTTGCATCTTTCAAAATGTACCTATTAACTTTTTTTTGCTGTCGCTGCTGAATATATCACGGGAAAAAAAATAGTAATTCAATAAAATAGTGGAAAGTACAGATCGCTTATAAAAATTTGTTGTTGCTGAGAAAATACGTGTATAGTGACTGTTCTATTGCAAAAAACAAATTTAAAGACAGACTTGAGGAAACTGAAATAATTCTAACTAATAATGTCGAGTCAACAGGAAGAAGATATTTTTGACTTCTTAATAAGTTGGCTGCCTTCATTTCGCACTTTAAAAAGTCAATATCTACGGTTTTTTATTTTTTCCATTCACGGTGTAACAAGCCAGAGAGTGAACTTGGTTGCAAAAAATTTAGGAAACTGCGCTGTCAGTCGTTATAAAAACTGTTAATAAAATTAAATCAAATGCTCTTCGAGACGATTTATTTTCAAAAACTTTGCAAAAGCAATAATGAATGAACATTTTAAATATTTATTTTTATACACTGTAATGAGATGGTTATTAAAAAGTAAAATTGTTTTAAACGTTTTGTTAACCTTTGGGACAGCATAATTTAATTGATTAGGTACGTTTAAAAATGATTTATTACACTTCGTTACGATATTTTCGATTCGTCTGTGTGTTTTTGTTGTTACATACATGTTTTTATTGCTTGCGTAGCATAAGATTTTTGAACCACCATTATGTGACCGCCCGCTGATCGGCTGAGACAGCCATGACCGGTGCCCTTGCCTATTCATTCCTCGCCGTTTCCAGGCATCTGGAATTATGCGCTCGCCCGTTCTACCCGACCATATGTATTATTGCTGTGCACTACTTAGCGTTCGTCGTCGTCTTTGTGTTATTAAGTCGTTCGCTTCGTTAATGTTCGCTTAACATGGAGCTATGAATAAAACTTTTAACATGTTAACCTATTAATTTCCAAATTGGTGAACAGACGTCTTATCCATTTCCTTGGGCAGAATAATTTCCTTTCCTGTATACAAGCCGGAGGGCGTAAGATGCGATCATCTATTGATTATCTATTGAGCCTACAGCGGCAAATTTCAACAGCATTCCGCCGCCGACAAAGCGCACATGCAATATTTCTTTAAAATAGAAAAATCGTTTGATCGAGTATGGCGGCAGGGGCTATTAATGAAGCTACTAACCGCTGGATTAACTGGAAATATGGCCAGTTATATCAAAAATTTTCTAACAGAAAGAAAATTTCAAGTTAAAATTGGAACTACCAATTCAACAACCATGCCGCTAGAGAATGGCATATTCCACAAGGCTCTGCCCTAAGTGCAACCTTGTTTATATTCTTTATAAATGATGTAGCAAATTGCATCACGCCTCCCGTTACTGCCCGGTTTTATATCGACGATTTGAACATTTCTTTATCTTCTAGCCTTCCTTCCAATGCACAAAATATTCTCAAAAAAAAAACAATAAATAAATTACAAGCCTGGTCAAATACCCATGGTCTAGTCGTCTCTCCTTCCAAAACAATATATATTGAATTCCATAGAAGACGTGCTGTCTCGCCTACTATTTCTCTCACACTAGATAATAATCCTATACCCTTCCAATCTACAGTAAAATTTTTGGGACTATTGTTCGATTGCAGACTATCCTGGCGTCCACACATATCAGGTTTAAAGAAAAAATGTTTAAAATCTCTCGGCATCATTAAATATTTATCAAATCTAAAATATAATATCCACCCCCAAGCTCCTTCTCTCAGTATATAAATCCATCGTCTTATCTAGAATCGTGTACGTGTGTCCAGCCTACTTCCAGGCATATCGTTCCTTAATAAATTCATTAGACGTAATCCATAATTCTACCCTTCGTTTGATGCTAAGAGCTCATCGAACTGCATCTAGCATGTGCAATTTGTTGGGGTGCCCGTCGTTGTCATACCATAGAAACTACCATAGACGATGCAATACTCTTCTGTCCTTAACGCGTACTCATTTGGCTGTTAGTAATAATTCCTCATGCACACCAAGCTTCTCAAATGACCCTGTGCCTGAAGTCCTCGACATATTGAATTTAAATAACATAAACCCAATAAATCCTATGCACCAAAACCTCGCATTAATCCCCCCACGGGATTCCCCAATAATAAAAACAGATGTATCTCTTAAAAACAACTTCAGACAGCTACCAACTAACGTCACCGAAACAGCTAAAAATGCAATAAATAAATATACCGACCACACTATAGTTTACACAGATGGTGCTAGAAAAATCCCCACCACAACCACATCGCCGACAACATGTGCGTTCGTAGTATTAGATAAAGCGATTTCTTTCCGACTCAATGATGGCTGCACAGTACTGGACGCAGAAATGTATGCCATCCTATACGGGCTACAATATATTTCATCTTGCAAACCTAACAAAAAGAAGACATTAATAATTACAGACTCTCTGGCAGTATTAGAAGCCATATCCAGCCCCAAAACCAAAACAGAAGTCCGAGGGCCAGGTGACGTTTATGTGGGTTCCCGGTCACGCGGGAATACCTAGGAATGAACAGACAAACGTAGTAGCACAGCCAGCACTACGAGCTCCGCAGAACAGATATTCACCTCCCCCTTCATCCATGGCACAATTCTTTTTAGCGAAAAGCAAACAAGAATGGAAGGAACAATGGACCGCGCGTGTCAGACTTTTCTATCTCAAGTAAAGTCAACAACCGAGCCATGGTGGCCCCCAATAAATTTTTCCCGCAGAGACTTCAGTGTGATCAGCCGACTGTGGACAGGTCATACCGCAATCTCGCACGACCATCTTCTAAATGGGTAAATTTCTCCAACGCAGTGCATTTTCTGTATGGGCAGTTTCATCCCAACCGTCCAGCACATATTAGTAAATTGCACAGTATTCGCATCAACACGGACGTTCCTACCACATAAAACATTCCCTGAGATATTATCAAACTCCCAAACAGCGACATACTCAATCATTAATTTTCTTAAAATAAACAGAATAGCTAAAGTAATATAGTCACAAACCCCGCACAGTGTTCGTGATAGCCGCAGCAATTAAATACGGAACACTAAAGCTTAGAGGATTCAATAAAATAAAACAAAAAAAAAAAAAAATTCCAAATAATCATTAAATCCTCAACAGGTACCTCAATTCTTTCTCTCTTTCTCATGCCAGTATCCGATCAAAATAAAATTTAAAACCTCCAACTAACTTCCGCCCGGATAGACGCGTCTTTGTTGGCTGCGATCATTAGGAAAAAAAGAAACCCCGCATCGTCCAAACAGTTTGCTTTAAATTTTTTTTTCGAATTTATTAATTTGTAGTCAAGTATGTGAATTTGTTATGTTCTCGACACGAGAGACAAGTGCACCGTGGCACGATGAGTAACAGGTTTTTCGCCTTGATAGCTTGTTTTTTTTCATTCAGTAGTACGCGAGATGCGAAAATCGTAACAATTAATAAGAAGGATTCTTCTGCTCTCGGCTTGAATGAAATCACATTCTCGTCTTAAATAAATTAAGGAGACCGATCCAAAGATATATCGGTCGGTATCATTAATGGATTAGTGTGAAGCGGTGAAGTTCTGGAAGATTGGTTATAATTTTTTTTTTTTTTGTGATTCCTACACTAAAATCAATTAAGGACTAGTGAGAGTCATCGTCGTTTAGACTTATTGCTTCAGCGTAGTGTCTTCGGAAAACTGTGAATTGGTGATTTAAAACCAACTCTCCTAGTGAGTTAAAAATAAGGGCACATGTCCTACTGGAACTTTTAGCTTTAGATCTGACTTCAACATAGAAACTTGACTGGCTTACTTAATAAATGATATGCGTTTACCATTTGTCGAAATGGAATATTTATTAGCTACATTCTTGGACGTATACGGGGCGTCGATACTCATATGATTGGATTAATTAATGTTAACGGGAGTCCCAGTATTTCTAAACTTTTATCGAACTTTACGCTTTTTAAATCCGGTTAAAAATTGTATTAATATTAGGCATACGTTTGGAGTCATAGGTTCTGACTTGATTCCGATTTTATTCAATATTTATGTACTTTCACTCTTTAATGTCCAGTTATCTTTGCTCACGAACTGATATGCTGATGACTTCCGAGTTTATAGCAAATCTAGAAGTACTACAAGTTTCATAAACCAGAAGCAACGAGCAGTAAGAACACATATATAATGATCTTCTCGAAGAGGTTAAGCTTGAAACATATCCCCCATCAAATCAACATTCACCATTTTCATCACTAGAAGAATTAACAACACTCAACAGCTTCATACTTAGCTAAACCATATGATAAATATTTAGTACTATGTTTGGATCCAATACCTATACGGACTAAACATATTCAAGCCTTAGCACTGCTCCGCCTGAAACAGCGGTCTTTACCGCTAAGCTATCGGCTGTAGACAAAACTTTAGAATTTATAATAATTTCACTTTGTGTCGATAGAAGATATCTGCCTTGTTATAATAACCCAGATCCACTGTCGACGATACAGTGTAATGGTTTTAGCCATAAGTTACATTCGTTTTTCTGTGCAGCAAAAAATAAATGCCTTAATCCAATTAATAAACTGATTTGCGAATTTTGTTAGTTTCCAAGTTACTGTAAAATAGAGGGAAATAATAGTACTTATTTGCTAGCGCTTCTTTGGGCAATATCCTTTTATCTCTTCTACTGATTTTTGTTTTCAAAAATTAAAAAGAGATCATCGGCAAAATTGGTTAAATATCAAGATAACTCAAATGTAAGTATTGTAATACAACCCGAACAACTATTTCTTGAGACCGTGGTATTACATATTATGTACCGCTTATTTATTGCCGAACGGTTTGTTTGAAAAATTGTTACTTTGAAAGTATCTGAAAAATTTTTCAAAATAAAACGTCTCATCAAATTTGCCATAGTCCAACTAATTACTCGGAGAGCATAAATCATTTGAATTTTATTGTAAACTATTTGATAAGCGTGGAGATATATTTATTAGGAACCAAATTTCCTTGCCAGTTTTTGCTCCTTATAATATTCTATATTTGCTTCGCCATAAAGACGAAAAAACTTTTTTTATTTAAGTTCATTGACGAAATCCTAAATGTGTAAAATGTGGCGCCTATCACGCTACAAAAGACGGTAAGAAAAATAAAAATGAAAAAGCGAAATGTGCAAATTGTAACGGAGACCACACTGCAAATTGGAAAGGTTGTCCTGTTTATAAAGGCAAAAGGGCTACAGCAACCAAGCCAAAAATGACAGCGACCCAACGAGTGCAACAGAAGTCAATTACAACGGCGCAAGTAACTGCAAGTCAACCTGTTACACCAGCTAAACGAAATGTTCAACAACAACTTGAACCTTTTGAAAAGAAAGAACCAACCCTCGGTGATATTTTTAAATACTTACAGAAGCTGGAGAAACGAATTTCTAGGCTAGAAAATACATCAAACCATCCTCAGAAAACTAAGTCAAAGAACAGTAAAAATGACTGAGTCATCACTTTGTATAATTACTTGGAATGCTGATGGTCTCGTGAGGAGAAAACGCGAGTTCGAACACCTACTAAATTACAAAAACATAGACGTAGCCTTGATTTCGGAAGCACATCTCAAGTTAGGCACCAATCTGAAAATTAACAATTACACAGTATACCACACGCCTCCTCCTGATGGCGGAGGATGGCGTGGCACAGCAGTAATTGTTAAAAATGATATTAAACATTTTCAAAACATAGAAATACAGAAGAACAATATGCAGATAACCGTCATTACTGTTCAATATAATAACAGCGAAACTAATTTAGCCGCAGCGTACTATCCGCCAAGTAAAAGAGGACTTTAAATAACCAAAGAAGACTACCTAACGGTGTTTACACAGTTAGGCAACAAATTCATTATAGGTGGCGATTTCAATGCCAAACATGTGATATGGGGATCCCGCATAAATAATACAAGAGGAAAAATTCTACTTGAAGCATGTAATATCTCAGGTTGCAAATATCTGTCCGCAGGAGAACCAACCTATTAGTCAACTGATCGCAACAAGACACCAGACTTATTAGATTTCTTTATATTAAAAGAAATCTCATGCAACTATGTGGAAGTAAAGAGCTACAATGATTTGACTTCGGACCATATTCCTATATTTCTTACCCTTAGTAATACTGTTATACGAAAACAAAAATGTCTAAACCTTACAAACAAATATATAGACTGGGACAGATTCAGAGATGAACTTGATCACAGAATCGATTTAAGAATAAAACTAAAAACAACACAAGAGTTGAACCTACAAAGTCAGTACTTCATAGAAACAATTCGAGAAGCTGCAAGAAACGCAACACCAGTTCCTATAAACAGCAAAATAACTCGTGAAAACTGTTATCCTCTCGAAGTCAGGCAACTGGTTAAAGAGAGAAGAAAAACAAGACGTATCTGGCATAATACCCGAAGACCAGAAGACAAAAATACGTTCAATCGAATAAGCAATAAATTGAATAGACTGATCTCTGAAATAAAACAAAAGAGTGTTGCCAACTACTTGGAAGAATTAAGTCCAACCGAGGACAAAAACTACTCCCTATGGAAAGCGACTCGACGCTTCAAACGACCAGTAGTGAGAATACCACCCATAAAAGACGAAACTGGAAATTGGTTACGACGTGATGAGGAAAAAGCTGATTTATTTGCTAGACATTTGTCACGAATATTCCAGCCACACAACATTCAATCAAAAATTGAGCTAAGTACCATAGAAATAGATAAACAAATAATTAAACCTATTACTCCACTTGAAGTAGCAAAAGAAATAGATAACATTTATCAAAAAAAAACGCCAGGAGTAGATGAAATAGCACCTCTAGTGTGTATTAAAAGAATTATCGAAAAAAGGAATAGTACTACTAACGTACATATTTAACACTTATTTACGCTTGGAACATGTACCTGAAAGTTTTAAAATAGCTCAGATTGTTATGCTCCAAAAACAACGAAAACCAGCATAAGTTGTCTCCTCCTACCGGCCGATATCGTTATTACCAGCAATATCTAAACTATTTGAAAAGTTGTTACTTAGGCGACTCAAGACACTAATACGTCTACCAGACTATCAATTTGGTTTTCGCAGTCAACATTCTACTGTTGACCAGATACATCGACGAGTAACCTCAATAATAGAAAGAGCGTTCGAAGAAAAAAAAATTTGCTCGGCCGTCTTTCTGGATATCGAACAAGCATTTGATCGAGTGTGGGGCATCAAGGACTGCTACACAAGTTAAGCACCAGACTACCCGTTAATTGATGTCGTCTACTGAAATCATACCTCTCAGACAGACAATTCCGTGTAGCTTATGGAAATGCGAGATCATCCTTCCATCCAATACAGGCAGGCGTACCACAGGGTAGCGTCCTCGGGCCTATTCTGTATACAATAGACATACCAACAACACCGAATACTGCGATTGCAATGTTCGCTGACGACACAGCAATACTGTCAGTAAGCAGCTCACAAACGGAAGCAACTAAAAACCTTCAGTATGCTTTAGACCGTGTATCAAACTGGACAGAAAATTGGAAAATCAAGCTCAATGAGCAAAAATCTATCCAACACCACTTTCGCCCTTCGTAAACGTGATCCGCGTCATGTAGTGTTCATAAATAGGCAACAAGTGCCAATCTCCGATTCAGCAAAATACGTGGGTGTGCATCTAGATGCGAAACTGACATGGAAAACTCACGTTTTGTCAAAAGCTCAGCAGATTCGAGAAAAAACACGTGAAATGTATTGGTTTGTCGGACGACATTCCAAAATGAAACTTGAAAACAAACGTCTCATTTATGAAACCATCATAAGACCGTTTTGGACTTATGGGGTACAGATATGGGGATGTACCAAAACATCAAATAGAAATATTATTCAAGTAGCCCAAAATATATTCCTCCGTATGATAACCAATGCTCGATGGTTTAGACAATACGAATCTCTACATACCGATTTAACGATCAAATGGGTGGACGAAGTCATTAAAGACTTTGCCCATCGTCACGAAGAAAGATTCCATATGAACCCGGAAGTATTGGACCTTTTGCTTGCTACTGAAGATGCAAAACGGCTTAAACGTTTTAAACCGAGCGACGTAGTCGTGTTGTAAATTGTTATCGTTTTATTGTATGTATGTGTATATAAATAGCAAAGAATAGATACTGATTTATTCCTTTGCAACATGTTAATTTACTTTTAGTTATAAATGTTACTTATTTAGAAATAGTTCTAAGATTGTAATAACCATACAGTTCCCCCTTAAAGGGACTGTTTTACAAAAAAAAAAAAAAAAAAAAAAAAAATTAAGTTCATTGTCAATTACAGCATTGTAGTGTTTTTTTGTTGTTTTTTTTCTTCCGCGCTGCGTACAGCAGCTAGGCTAGGAGCGCGGGCTGCAAGTTTATTATATTTTATAAAATAGATTTAGTGATTTAAAAAGATCGAGAAGGGATGCGACGGATGGCGAATCCTAGGATAGGAGTGACAAAGGAAGATATTGCGGAGGGAAACTAGAGCATAGGTTAAGGATTTTTGGACATTCGGTTAAAAGGTGGGGGTGGTGATAGGAACTTCACATCTGTCACATATAGGTGGAGCAAGCTTCTGAAATATATATGTATGTGTGAGGATGGAGTGGCCGATACGTAGGCGGCACAGCACCACTCGATCCTTTCGACTTTCTGGCTGAAATTTCCAATCGCGAACTGATGGTTTAACCGCATGTAGGTGTGATGGATTTTGTTGTTCTGTCCATTTTTTGTGCCATAATTTTCAGAAAAGGTTTTCACTCGCTTCCTTGACATCATCGGCTAGAATTTGAATTCGTGGTACCGGAAGCAATTCTGATGCCTCTTTGGCGGCATGATCGGCCATGAGGTTTCCTGGTATCTTTGCGTGACCAGGAGCCCACCGGAAAGTTACCCTCGGCGGTGAATTATGAAGGATTATATTTATGGAGTCAGCTATCGAATGTTTTGATTTTTGCTGGATGTTCTGTAAGGCTGCCAGTGAGTCCGTGGCTATTGTTATTGTATATTGGTTTGATTTTCATTTCTTTTGTCCCACTATCAGCTGCCGCACATTGTAGGTCGCTATCCGACTGAACAGTTTGTGTACATCTTGGAGGTCGCCATTTTCATCGGAAATCAATTGCACAAAGAATATACTTTTTATATATATTTATCGTCTATATGAACCCCACTCCCCTCAAAAAGATTGAAAATTAGTAGTTTTTCGAAGGTTGTGAACATAAGGGGTATGATTATTTACCATTTTTTCCTACTTTGTTTTACAATAAAAAAATACTTTAAACAAAGATATGGTTTATTTAGGTTCAAATAGAGCGTATTTATAAAAAGAAACGATATGCCAAATAGTAAATTAACTGATTAAAAACTTTTTAAGCTAGAGTGTACACAAATGCGAAAAAAGCCGTTTCGAGAAAAACGCGTTTGAAAACAAAAGTGTCAGAAAAGGATAATTTAAGGGGTAGTAATGAATCATTAGTTAATCAGCGATTTCAGATTGCAATCTTTCTTCAGCTTCATATGCTTCATTTTCAGTTTGCAACTTCTCTTTTCCAGCTTTTCAAGCTTCCTTACTGTCCAAGGAGCTGCGTCGATTTTGTCGGGTTACGCGTCGATTAGCTATTTCTTGGGCGCGATTGAAGTTACAGACTCACTTAATCGGTTATACCTTTTGAACGATATGGAATTTTGTTTTGAAATGTTAAAAGTATATTTTTAAATAGTTTTACAAACGATTTCTGAAAAAAAAAAAAATTGAATTTTTTGAAGCCTCTACGCCTATTTCCCCCGTTAAGTAAAATAAAGAAAAGAAAAATAATAATAAGAAATAAACGAATAGTGTTGTAAATTATAGAAGAAATATACAAATCGGTATCACTGGTCTGGAAGCGAAAATATAATAATCGAGTTATCAGTTAATGCTATCTATTAAAGTGTGCATGAGTGAATGATGATAGATTAAAATCGTATCGTTCGTATCGCGGTGTGTTGAATTATCGGCTACGAGAAGATCCGATGATTAATGTTTGTTTACTTTTGTTACCTATCGTCATTATGCAATTTGGAAATATTCGTTGACTTTTGCGATTTAAGTTGTCAGCCTATTATCGGCGTGACAACTTCGAACACGGCGGTAGGTAGTTGTAACGAACCAAGTAGGCTGGGTCTTTTAATGGAAATATTATGTATATAGAAAAGGTGTAAAAATAATAATAATAATTAACGCATTAATTAATTGGAAAAGGGAAAATAAAGAATTGTGAATAGTTTTGCGTGTGTATTTTAAGTTAGGTTAGCGATATGTACCGGGTTTGGAAATGTTCGCAAGTGATGGGAAATTTCGCATTAAAAGCGACGCCTAAACAAATTATTGCATATAAATACACGCGTTTTTCGAAGCCGCGGGCTTTTTTGTTTTTCCTCGTCGTCCGATCAACGTCGTGATCGATGAGTAATCGTTTGTCGCACGTTGATGTTTCTGCAATGGCATCCGAACTAGTTTAAACTTTAATTGAAGAGAGCGAAAGTTCAAATCCAATTAAATTTATTGGGTCCCATTAATTCTGTTTTGCAATTTGTAAATGTAGGTTTAATTGTTAGTCGTAATTATTTTCTTAATACAAATGAATAATATTTTTACGGTTTTCAACCTCTTGTACTGTAAACTTATTAAATTTGTTGAATTTACTAGTTACTAGTTGTTCTATATTACCTTCGATAACTGTCTCCGCAATTAATTTCTTGGGAATAGGAAGTTATATAATTTGACGTTTATCTGGGCGGAAGGGGATGGAGGTCAAAAGGTACTTGAAGCGTAAATTATAGGATTGTATAGTTCTATTTATCCTCTTAGTGCCAACACCTGTCCTCACCTGCTCGCGGTGACCTCTGCATACTACTTTATTTGATGAACAGTTGAGAAATTAACTTCTCAGTATGGTAATCTAATAAATAGTGACAAACGAGGAAGGTGGTTTAAGTAATAGTATTGAAACATAACTATATAGAAGTTCGGAAAACAAACAAGTACAATTACGAATTTTTAAATATTTATTGGTACTAAAAATAATTAATCCTTCTAAAAATCTAGTACTAAATAGCGTTTATTTATTAGAATTTATTTTTTTTGCAGTACAACATGATGACACTGCGTGATGCGTAAAAAAGAACTGAACTAAAAATATTTGTTTTGGAGTTATTGTTGTTTTGAATTTAGTATTATGTAAATTAAAATTATAGTTATCTTTAACTTAACATACGGAATCCTCAGCGCATGAAACGTCATGCTTGACTGAACTTGTTTGATTTAGTTTGCACGTTTAGAATCTGAAGTACATTTAAAATAAACCAATTTTTTTATAATTTCATGAACCCACGATATTAAATTTCTTATTTAACGCTACAATTTTTAAATGGCGTTTAATATTACTGTTATTACGCAAACATGAGTTTACACATATACCATTAATTCTCTGTTTTGTCGATTTTAACAAGGCGTTCGATAATGTTATATGGAGCAAGTTATGGTCTGTGCTCATACAAATGGGAGCACCCAAACACATGGTTAACCTAATACGGAATTTATATGAAAATAACGGTAACATCGTTAGGATAGACCGTAATCTACAAACGAAGGAATTTAATACAAAAAGGGGAGTCCGACAAGGATGCATTTTATCGCCCATTTTATTTAATCTGTATTCCGAACATGTCATGAGGATTGTTATTGAGCAATGGACGGGCGGTATATTAATGGGAGGAAGAAAAATCTCAAATCTGCGATATGCAGATGACACGACGCTAGTCGCTGCCGACATGAAGGAAATGGAAGAACTACTGAAGAAGTTAGTGGATATTAGCATTTCATATGGCTTGAGCATAAACCAAACCAAAACAAAAGTTATGGTAATAGACAGAGGGAACACAATACCATTAAATGGGAGAGTGGTTTCCGGGTATGGAACGGTAGACAGCTTCGCATATCTCGGATCTCTGATAGAAAGTAATAGTAGCTCAGAAGAGGAAGTGAAACGTCGTATACAAATTGCCCGTAGCGCTATGTCCAGACTGAATAAGATATGGAAAGATGGTTCTGTAACGAAAAATACAAAAGTGAAGTTGGTCAACACACTGATTTTCTCGATCTTACTGTACGCAGCAGAAACTTGGACACTGAAAAAGGCAACTATAAGACGAGTAGATAGTTTCCAGATGTGGTGTTGGCGAAGAGTTCTTAAAATACCCTGGACGGCAAAACGAACCAATACATCTGTAATAGAAGAAATTGGGACTGCGCAACGATTATCCAGTATTGTACTCAGCCGTAAGATGAAATTTTTTGGACACCTTATGCGCAGAGAAAATGGAATGGAGCGCTGGCTGATACAGGCGAAAGTGGAAGGCAAGAGATCCAGAGGTCGACCACCAGCGCGATGGACCAATGCGATACAGGATGTAACGGGTCTGAGCTTACAGATGTCCTGTCTCAAAGCAGAGAATCGCGAGCAATGGCGAAAAATAATTAAATCGGCGTCGCCATGATCACGACACCCCTCTGGGGTTTTCGACCAAATGATGATGATGAATTGACTACAAGGCTTTAGAGTACCATTTATAAAGAAATATATTTTATGAAAATACATATATATATATATATATATATATATTAACACATTACCAGCTGCCAGAGGTAGCCAGTTACATGATAAAATAATATAGTAAGTTAAAGAATTAATTTACTTTACCGTTTTTCTGTTTTTTTTTATTGTTTATCTCTTTAGTTGATATTTATTTATTCTTAATTTATTGACTAGAATCACCCTCGGTCTCCCGGAAATTACTTTACTCACTCACACGTACCAATAAAACACTTTCTAAACAAAAATGTTAAAAGTTATAATGAAGCTACGTTTGGATACCAAATTATAGCGGTTAATCTAAATATAGCTCATTCTGATTACACCGTGGCTGCTATTTATTGCCACCCCAACATTATGGTACCCAAAGAAAGACTAAAAGCAATAATCAAAGAATTGGGTAGCAAAGTAATTTTGGGTGGTGATTACAATGCCAAACACGATGCATGGAATTGCAGTAAAACAAATTCTGGGGGAAGAATGATTTTTAACCTAGTTAAACAAAGTAATTTAAATGTGATTTCACCCGATGGCCCAACTTACTGGCCAGCACACGGAAATCGCATACCAAATGTTTTAGATTTTTTCATCACAAAAAATATACAAAAGATCAAAACTAGCTGCAAAGCAGTACCGGAGCTAAGTTCAGATCATATACCAGTCTTAGCATGTTTTGGTGTTGAACCTATCTATAATGATTATAAACAACCATTAGTCAATAGAAGTACAAACTGGTCAAAATTTGCAAATAGCATGGAGTTAAATACAACATTAAACATATGGTTAAAAACGAAAGAGAATTTAAATAGTGCTGTAGAAGCATTTGTTAGTAACGTTCATGAAGCTTATACGTCTGCCACTACATACTATAAATCTAAATTTCATCAGAATCACACCTCTAACGTACCCATTGAAATAAGAAAACTAATACAAGTTACACGAAAAGCAAGACGGAGCTGGCAGCATAATAGAGTACCATCATTAAGACAGGAATATAATTATCTTCACAGTCAACTACGGCAGTCCATCATTCAATATAACAACAATAAATACACTCAGTTCTTTTCTTCATTAAACTCTGAAGATTTATCAGTATGGTCAGTAACTAAGTCATACCTAAAGAAACAGCCAAGGCAAGTACCGTTAAGAAAATGCAACGGAGAGTGGGCAAAGACAGAAAGGGATAGAGCTGCAACTTTCACAGAATGTATGTATAATACCCTTCAACCATATGACAACTTAAACGATTATAATAACAGTCGGATAGTGCAACAGCTCTTAAAGACGCCGACACAGTTAACACTACCCACAAGACATATGACTCCAAGGGAGGTACAAAGGAAGATTGACCAGTTATGGACAAGAAAAGCTCCTGGGAAAGATGAAATAACAGGTGAAATAGTAAAAAAGTTACCACCTAAAGGTATTTTAATGTTAACCTTATATATATATATAACTCGATATTACGACTTGGCTATTATCCTGATGCATGGAAAGAATCTATTATTCTGATGATTCCTAAACCCAATAAAGAATTAACCAAGCCCTCTTCTTACAGGCCCATAAGCTTACTGAGCGTTCTATCTAAGATATTCGAAATGTTACTAAAGGATAGAATACTGAGATCGGTAACAAACAATAAATTAATTCCGAATCATCAGTTTGGATTCCGTGTTAAACACTCTACGATTCAGCAGATTCACCGAATAGTAGATCGTATATCGGCGACATTTGAAAGGAAGCAGTATTGTAATGTGGTTCTCCCGGACGTGGATTATTATTTATTTATTCGTATGTCTACGGGTATCAAAAATGGGTTAAACACTAAACGCTTTAACCAATAATTAAACCGAGATCAGTATCGCATGTGAATTTTCACGTTTACGTCGTCACCAACTATATATATTCTTATACGTGTTATACTGTAACGTCAAGATTTTGTAGCCACTCTGTCGCTAGGCCCGTCAATTTGATAATCTCTTCCCAGCCACCCACCAAAGCTCGCTTCCGACATTCCTTCAGGATATGATGCATTGTCTGTTCCATCTCGCCACAGTCACATGTTGCTTCATTTTCAAATCCATATCTCTTCATCATTTTCCCGCACCTTCCATGTTTCGTTCGGAAGCGGTTCACCAGGAGCAAGCATTTGATAGAGTGTGGCATGATGGTCTCCTATTTAAACTTAAAGGTAACATTAACAATGATGTCTATTCAGTACTCGAGTCTTACCTAACAAATAGATTCTTTCGAATCAAAATGAGTTCAATACTGTCAGATAAATTTATAATACGAGCATCTGTTCCGCAAGGAAGCATATTGGGGCCGCTCCTATATTCTATATATACTGCGGATATACCTACTATGAACTCAACGGTTATGGGGACATTTGCAGATGATACCTGTATCTTGCCTACACATGAAAATCAAGTATATGCGTCTGCGCTCATACAAGAATATCTAAATAAAATCTCTGTATGGGCAAAAAAGTGGAAAATCAAGATAAATCACACAAAAAGCCAACAAATAACTTTCACGTTAAACAAGAACACCGGTCCACCTGTTAAGTTAAATGATCATCCTTTACCTCAAGTTCAGAGCATTAAATACTTAGGATTGATTATGGACCGGCGCCTCACATGGAAGCCTCACATAACGCACGTGAGGAAAAAGATCTTTACAAGAATGGCTATATTAAAAAATATTATTAGCTCACGATCCGCTGTGAAGCTTTCCTGCAAACGCTTCATTTACCTAACAGTTATAGCTCCTATATGGAAGTACGGCATAGAAGTTTATGGGTCGTCAGCCAGACGCAATATTAATAAAATCCAACAGTTGCAGTCTAAAATCCTCCGTTGAATAGTTGGAGCTCCCCACTTCGTTTCGAATAACACGCTGCACAACGATCTTCATATTCCATATGTTCATGAATACCACGCTATACAGTACAGAAAATTTTTCGAGAAGCTGTTAATTAATGGTAATATCAATGTGTCTAGCATGTACCACCAATACCTTCCAGGAAATCCACAGAGAAGACTAAGAAGGACATAGTGTCGAGATATGCGCTAAATTATAGCTAACGATGGTGGATATATCAGAGCTGTTAATTAGAAATAATACAAGTAGGCTCTTCTTACCTGACCCACGTGAGTGGTGTAGAGTAGGGGTATCAATGATGTTGTCATCGCTTCGACGGAGATAAGTAATAAGCCTTTAGAATAATTTAAATATATAGATGGTAAACTAGTATAAGTAACGATTTAAATGCTGTCATATCAGTGGGGGTAGACAGTATAAATTAGAAGGCCTTGTACAAAATAAAAATAAATTAATAATAAACGATAGCAACGCCAATAGTGGTCAACGAACCGGGGTGGTGTAAAAAAAAAAAAAAAAAAAAATGATTCTCACATTAATTAATATTTTATATTTCATAAATTACTTTTCCGCGATATACACGAGTGTGTGTAAGTTTCGTTGATGCTAAATGTGTAGAGAGAGAGAGGGAATGAGAGAGATAGAGTGACAAACAGATCGAAAAATCCTGCTAGTTTTACAAGACATGCTGTGTTGGAAGAAAAAACGCGGTTCCAGAAAAAATGTTGCTAATTGTGATGGACGAGTGAGTGAGAGACTGCTATATGAAATTGTTAATCCGGTCTAGATTAGAATACGGTTGCCAAACGTTCAGTTCGGCGGCTCAGAGTCTATTGTCATTCTTAGATTCTATCCAGCATTCAGCCATTCGAATAGCCACTGGAGCCTTTTGCACCAGTCCCACAGCCAGTCTTAATTGTGAATCCGGACAGCTGCCCCTATATTTCAGAAGGAAGATCTTAACGGCTAACTTTCTGACTTCCACTCTTGTCAATTCAAACCTTCCGGTCAATGAGCTCCTTTTTAACTTCCAGCAACAGAGTCAGACTACTCTGCGTGTTCCTAATTGTGTAACTAATATCAAAAATAAGTTCGAATCTCGTTTTCCTCAAATTAAAAAAATTATTCTCAATCCTCCCCTTTCTCCAGTGTACACTAACCCTCCTCCTTGACTTTTCCTAACCCCAGATATCAATCTTAACCTAATCCATCTACCCAAATCCATATATCCCGACTACATCCTTCATCAACATATTACTTTCGAAACTGTCAAATACGCCGACTACATCTTCTGCTTTACGGATGGCGCAAAAACTACTGGCCATGTTGGATCAGCCTTTTTTGTTCCTCCTACCACCTATCGCTTCCGGCTTCCGAAATCCTGCTCTGTATTTTCGCCCGAATCTTTCGCCATCTTCAAGTGTCTCGAGTTCCTCTCGTCCGCTCCGCCTATTTCTAAATACCTCATCCTTACTGATTCACTCATAGTGTTCTAATGTCCCTCTACAACTTTTGCACAGATAATGCAATTGTACAACGCTTCCTTCTCCTTCACGATCTCCTTATTCGATCCCAAATTTCTATATCTTTCATGTGGATCATTGGCCATATTGGTTTCCCTGGTAACGAGGCCATCGACCGAGCTGCTAGGGAGGCATCCCTGCTTCCATCTATTTCCTTGTACTTCTCTTCTACCAGCGATATGAAATCCTTCTTGGAATCCCTTATGAATAAATTCTGGGAACAAGTATGGAGTTCTAATCAACAAAAAAACCTTTTCCTTGTTAAACCTGATCCTCTATCTCAGATTCCCCTCCCATTCCGTTCAAGGAAGAAAAATATTATTCTTACCAGACTTAGGATTTCCCACTCCCGCCTGACACATTCGTATCTCCTGCAACGCACCGATCCCCCTCTTTGACCCTTTTGCCAAAGAACACAGCTTTCCATTCCCCATTTACTAACATCTTGTCATTCCCGTATAGCTCTTAGAGGATAGTATGGCCTCCCCCCTTCCTTACCGCAACTCCTAGCTGATTCTCCGTGTCATATCCGCAGTACGTTCCAATTCCTTCATTCCTTAACCTCCTAAATTCAATTTAGTATCCCTTCCGTTCCCCGGGTGCGTATGGCCCGTTTGAGCAGCCGGCGCCTGTACCTTCTCCTGTAATAATAATAATAATAATATTCTGTTCATATTACAAATTAGTTAGATTAAGTTGTAACACCATTTTAAAAGTAGTGCTAATTAATTTACTGTAATAAGTGTAAAAGAAAAAAGAGAATATCTATCTTCATCGCATATTTAGATTCTATCAATTCTTCTCTGAGAAATCGTTTTTCTTCAACATACAAAAAAGCATTTTTATTTATGTAGCTCCACCCAGAAAATATCAAAAAATCAGATAAATCTTCATTTTCAGATGTAGTAGGATATACGGAACCTTTATGAAGGTTTTTTACATAATTTTATTGCCGATGCTATCGCGTGGTACGTAATATTGAAGACAAATGAAGCAAGTGATGCAGCTTTAGATGAATTCGTTGTTGAATAAGCGGATTTAATTGCTCGAGCTATCCCGTTTTAATCAGCGGTTTGTGAGGCAATCAAAATTGGTTTAACTATTCCAGTAACAGCATGTACCATTGAACGTAGACATTTAGCATGTTAGGACGTGTGAGGACTTGAAATCGGCAAACGATGGGAGACGCAAGGCTAAACGGCCTGTGCCTGCTCAGTGTTCACAGGAAAAGAGTAGAGGAGACACTGAATTTATCGACAAGGTGATAAGCAAATTTGGACAGCAATCCAGACACCTTAAGTTTTTATTCAAACGGTGATTTAATAAAAAAAAAATCTTTTAATCCTTTTTCTGTGTATTTTCTTTCCCGATAGGAGGCTGCAAGTGAACTCCCTTGCATCCTCCTCCCGGCGACCATGTAAATACACCTTATTTTATAAACGTATTCGAGCATATCGGCTAACAATATAAACTGAATTAAAACTAAAAATTTTTAGTTTAAATTCAGCATACTCTGTATAGTTGATGATGGGCTATGTCCGAAAAGGTTTCCTTAAATTGAGTACTTGTTTTAATTTATTATAATTTTTGTTTGTTACACTGAGTTATTTATTTTATTTATATGGATATATATGATTTATAGTATGCATCAAATACTCTTTTTGTTTTTGTTATTTTTTATTGTTGTGGAATATGAATTTAATAATTCCATAGACGTATCACCATCCGTTTTTTTTGGACATTTCGAAGTGTTTCTAAATCGGAACTGGTAGATTATTATTGGAAGTGGGAGAACTTGAAATTCCTTTTTAGAATTTTTCTTCACTATGGGCATTTTCTATTTCTTTCATATTTTAATTTTCTAACGTTTCTTGTCGCTGTTAATTAGTTTACATGTTCTCTCTGTTTGCTTTTGAAATATTTTCGATTTAAAAAAATGAATAAAAAATTCTGTTATTCGCTATCCGTTTCAAGTGTGCAATTTATTACCTACTTTCTTTTTTTTAGATATTACATTTCAAGTAAATGGATATTACAAATCGCGAATAAGCTGAAATGGAAACTAAACACGCTCGAAAGTAAATAAAATCAAATCACTCGTATGAATTAGTGAGCGTGAAAATGTAGTTGAAAATTCGATATTTACGTTGTTCGATATATAGTTGCACGATTAGTGGACAAATTCTTGGATAATGCTATCCTTTCGGATAATCATATTCTTGCTATAAGATATTGAACAGTAAATAATAAATACACTATAACCTCACCTGAACGATTTTTCGCGGTTGCTGAAGACTCAGCATTAACATTATAAATGTGTACACATAAGTATTTCATATGCTTTTGATAAAATTACCTGGCAAGAATCTTTTGTACCATCTCCGGCACACAGAACTCTCTCGTCAATGATCGCATTTCTTTCATTGATGTAATTTTGTTTGCATTTGGGATTATCCACTACCGGTACACGCGCTTCCATCATCGAATTTGAGAATTCAGCATCTGATCCTGTTTAGAGTAGATTTGAGCAATTTTAATCGTTATTTATTTTAATTTCTTTTAATATTTTTTTAAACGCCGCGTCCGCTTAACGATTTCGCTTTAGTATTATTTTCTCGCAAGAGACACGTTTTTTGATTATTTAGATCTGACCGCCATTTTTATTTACCGCGGCACTATGCAAAAAAAGGACCAAATAAGGCCGCTTGTCAACCGTTCGCGATCGAGTCCTTTTACCTGGCTTGTTGTTGTCCATCCGTACTGGTAGTAGGTCCGTTCTTTGTTGTTGTGTTGTTTTCCACGTGTGTTTCGTTTGTTTTTTCCCGTTGTCACATTCGTTGTGCATCCCCCGTGTATTTTAATGTTTTTAAATCCGAATTTCGTAACCATTTTGTCGAAATAGTCCTTTTCAGGACTCCTCCGTAGTTGTTTTCGTAAAAGTCCGCTTAGACTTACGCAGTATTTATCGAGTGTATTTTTGAATAATATAATTTTTACATCCGGAATTTTAGTATTTTGGAATTAACCGTAAACAGATCCATTAGACAAGAATCATGTTTATTATCAAAATTTTAAAATATCAGAACCGGAATAAACATGAAAACTTTTTCAAAAATAACACCGTACACATAACGCGCGCACACACACACGCAAAAACCGAATTTTCTTTCTTCTTCAATTTTTGACAAATTCCGAGAATTAATAAAAATGCTAAATTAACGATTACGAATAAATATTTCATACATTTGTAGCGCTTTGCAAGTAGCGCCGTTCGCACGTACTCACGAACTGCATAAAAGAAATTTTCGGTTGATTGGTCGGTATTATTGCAGTTGCAATTACAGCGGCCTCGTTATCCGGTTTGCTCGAATATGTATAGTGATTCTCGGCATCTCAGCGCTGGATGCTATCGCAAGACTAAGACATATAGCCCATTCATGAAGAGATAGCTGTGAACGAATTAGAAACCAAATTTCGCAACACTACTTCAGAGTTCACAGTTTTTTGGATACTTAACACTGAAATGTGTGATAGGGTATAGTGGGCTGTCGTGGAAACTATCTTCGAATATTTCTTTACATAGATAAGAATCGTTTTTATCGTTTATATTTATTTTAAGTCGATATAATCGGCGCCAAAAGCACACTTTTTCGCTAAGCATGCAAGAAATCCACCATCAAGCTCTTTGCATTCTTCCTTCTAACGGGGTTTTCTTCTATATTAATATTTTACTGAATTCCATCGTTCGCATTCTCCCATGAAAAATATACTTTTTGCTTTCTTTAAAAAATAAAACAGTGGTTAAAGTTTTCGTTCCCTTCGAAATAATTTTCGTTGGCAAACTTTTTCTTTTTCGTTTTTCCCAGTATTTTTTAATTTTTTTAATTTGATTTTTTCTCCTATTGACCGTCCATTTTTGTTCAGTTCTTTCACTTTTGATTTTTTTAAAGCCATCGAGTTCTTTTATTTCTAAATTCAACTCTGTTTTCAATAGTCGATATACCTATTTGCTTTTCGTATTATTAATTTGCGCCTTTTTTTCTGTTAGTTTTCGTCTTCTCTCTTTTTACTAACTTCGATTCATAATTTTTGTTTTAAATTTTTCGAAAATTATTACTGTTGAATAATTAACAAATCGGTGTGGTGTAATAATTTCTGAATAAAAAAGGGGGAAATAAAATGATACTATTTACTTACGCCATGTAGTTTTACCCCAACCCGCGATGAATGGCAGTTGGTTCTTAAATAATTCCGATCACAATTGAGGTGTATTTGGTAAACATATTGGTCTGATTAATCCTGCAAACGACATTAAAACATCTTTGTAAATTATAAAGCAAATTGCAACAACTTTTTACATATTAAAATGTATAACGAAATATATCAGCTGTGGTTTACAATGAAATTTTCTTGCATATATAACGCAGCATGCGCTGCGTATGTTGCGCTGATTAGACACTTCAATTCACAAATGCACTATGTATTTCGGGGGTCCTAACGCGGCATACAACGGGTTACCAAAATGGATAGACAACTTATTCATACACCGGTATGGCGCTAAGAAAAGTAGTTTTCTAAAAGATTTTTTAAGAATGCCCAAAATTCAAGATAAAATC
This sequence comes from Icerya purchasi, assembly GCA_039619475.1. Taxonomy (NCBI): domain Eukaryota; kingdom Metazoa; phylum Arthropoda; class Insecta; order Hemiptera; family Monophlebidae; genus Icerya; species Icerya purchasi. The sequence continues at coordinate 170,351,866 of CM077116.1, read as the reverse complement.
TCAAAAATGATTTTTCCCCTAAGTTATACAACAAAAATAATAACAAGCGGTAATAATATTAATGAGATTTAAAAAAAAGAATTAATAAAACAAATAGTAACAATAATAGTAGTTTACTGGTAAATTGTATGGGATCTTGCAAAGTAATAATGGCAATATCGTTTTGTACAGGAATTAGTACATATCTGGAATGAGGAGTTACTTTAGCGACAAGTTTATCAACTGGGGTTGCTTCATCAATGACCGAATCATCCAAGTTCAGATCGCCGAGACGTACTACTGATCTGAAAATGTGTAACAGAAATTATTACCTAAAATTTTTATAATACATATATGTACACTTATATTTTTTGTTCTATAGATCAGAGTAAAACCAAATCGGTGACTTCTTAAAGCATCTGATACTTACACTATCCAACTTCCTATGTTACTGACGCAATGCGCTGCCGTAATAACGTGCCTGTTTGTGATTAAAGTTCCTCCACATCGGAAATCAGGACCGGGTCTGGTTGCTGTTCGATATCCAATAGCAGCCATCCAAGGCCATGCGCCTATTCGAAAGAAATTTTCCTTTAGAAACATTAGAAATTAAATTAGAAGGAACAGTCTTAAACCCTTCACAAAAAAAAAGAAATTACTGCGTAGGAAATAAACTCTGAAATGATGTATGTAAACAGATAATGTGATATACAGCTTTTACAATTCAACACAATGAAAAGATATAGTTAGGAATGAACACTTCACAGTCTTCTATTGATAACAAAATGAATATGGTTGAAAGAAAAAAAATTGTAAATGGAATGAATTACATGCTTTCAAACGGAGCATAGTTACTGCATGGAGTTGCACAAAAATTATCCAGTATGTTTTTAAAAGACATTTAGGTAGCCATTGCAACAAGTGAGGTATCTAATATTTAAAAGATGCTGGCTTTGAAATCACAACAGTTCTCATGTGTAAAACCTATTGCACATATGATTGTATGTGTGGTGAGTAACAGTAGTCAGGTTATTAGGCCTTTGTGTTGGTATTTGCTGCTCATATATGATCTATCTGGGATTGGCTGTAAGGTTCGTTATTTAAGCAGTATGATTTGGATTCATTTTTTTAAATTTTCAACTGGAGGCAAATGACTTGGAAAGTTAACTAACGAGCAAACGGAAAAACTTCTACACACAGTCAAATTATATTTTTTCAATTGTACACAAAAGAATTGAAGTTTAAGGATTTAATATTAATTCTGAGTAATATTAAAAAAAAAAATTATAGCAAAATTGAAAACCTGGATAAACTTGAACAGACAATCTCTGATTATATTATGTACACCTAAATAAACTGAATAAATTTACCCTATGACGTAGAAAAAAAATTGTACATGAAGTAAAATCAATTTCAGGTAGTTATTACATTATACTTGTACAATTTTCAGTATCTAAAAAGTTCAGAATATTGTGTAAGTTTTTTAAAAACTAATTGTCAAACTGAGAACCGCTATTTACTATCTTAAACACATTGTACCACAAAAAAAAAATATTTTGACTACTCTGTTGTTAAAGGCAGAATTGTCACTATTCATTATTTGCTATAGAAGTGCTTTCCATTCTAGGTGCTGAATTATATGTGCTATTTCATTTTTCAATGAATCTCTCATGAGCTCCAAACTACATCAACCGTCACTTTACTGCCACTTCTCAATTAGCTTTCCATTGAGACATGTACAAACATTTCTCAATGAAACCGAAATTCTTCAATGCGCCATGTGTGGCATTATTCTTTCTGCCTGCCAAATACAAAGACCCTCTATCACATGTCTTACACAGGACCAATGTGTGTACCCATGTTCGGGGACACTGACCAATCAGAATCTAGCTTAAGGGACTATGTCACACACGTCTACCGAAAATATTCATAGCGCCGATGTACGTGAGGGGTGTGTTTTGTTATTCAAGCACATCTAACTAAAATAGCCACGGTAATAACCTTTTGGAAGGAGCTATGTTAAAATTTATATATTTTAGCAGGCATTCTACACGCATCTAACCAAAATAACCGCAATACTAACCTTTATTTGGGTTTTACTCTTGTTTACATTAATAAATTTCTAGTGAAATACTTTGTGTACGAATAACCAAAGTGGAACGATTGATAAATATTACTGTGTTGTCTATTCCAATTATATATATATATATATATATATATATATATATATATATACATCTATGCCTGCGCTTGATCTCTTCTAATTAAAACTAATTAACCCATTAACTTATATTACTATACTTTTATTTCAGTTGCTATGAGAACTGTTTAATGTGTATTTATAATAAAGCTGTTTTTCTAGCATATGTTAAGTCTACTTATTTAAACATGCATGCGTTACAGAATTTCTCTAGCCTATGAAGGATTAAAACCTACTAATAAACTAACATGTATGGAGTTGATATGCTTATATATGTTTCATATGGTCTATGCATGTTCAGTAGTTTCACTTTAAACTGTCACAATTTCATCTTAACCATCACACATCATAATACAATTGTGAGGTAAAAAGTTCTATAAATATTTGCAATAAGTCACCACCCACTACAAATGATGATTTAAGTGTAATTTCATGGAAGGAAGTATATAATTTCGACCATCATCATTATATCCTCAACCATTCGGTTGGTGCACAACCTATTCGTACATTTTTAGATGTACAGATATAGGTTCTATACTAAGCAATTATTATATATGCAACGCAGGTGTACACACGCAAGACTACATTCGGAACTGATAGTAGCCGCTTGTTATCGCGCTATAAGTGCGGTCCCGTGTGGATCGAACCCGTAACCTCCATATCGGAAGTCAAGCGCTCTAGCAACTAGGCTATCGCGACAATTTCGACCAAAAAATACTATTTTCATGACACAAAATAACTTCCGGTTAAGATGGAAAAGAATAATTTTACTAAGAATACTGTAATTTCTTGTAAAATGCCCCAATTTAATGCCAATACCACTTTTCAGGAAGAAAACAACACACTTTTTCTACAAAATATCAAATTCTAAGAAAAAATACAATTTTTAACTACAAATAAAACATTTTAGAAATAGCACACTACCTCTGTAGATGTAAATTTAACAACTTTATGGCCATGATTCCTAACTATCTAATAGTTAAACAGATAAACACAATTGTTAACATGAAAATTTATAACACAGTAAAACGTATACACTATTATTACTCAACATAACATTTCATAATATAACTGATTTCTGTATTGTCTAATATACGCTTTTTCAGTTCAGCTAAAACAACATCATACTTTTGATGAAATTTATTATATATTGTTATGGTTTCCCTCTTCAATTTCTTCAAAATTAACAAAAATAGGAAAGAACAAAAAAAACAGAAGAGGAAAGGGAAGCCTTTCCTGCTCATAGCCGATCCACAGTGTCCCTTGCTCAATACGCTTACTGTGTGAACGCCAATCACAAGGATTGGACTTAAAACTGGAAAAACAAAAAAAAAAAATGAAATTAAATAAAATAATAAAAATAATAAATATTTTTGGTATCGCGGTTATTCTGCTTGACTAGTTTTTCTAAATACAACGTGCGACAAAATGATTACCAACCAATCACAGCGTGAATCGGACGGCGAGAAAAAAAGAAAGAAGCCCGCAGCTTTGAAAATGTATGTATTTATATGCAGTAATTTGCGCTCCTGAGCAATTGTCTAGGCATCGTGTCTAATGCAGAATTTTCCATCAATCGCTTGGCCGCCGGATGTTTGATATCTTTTTTTTTTTTATTATTATTATTTTGTTGGGTTCGTGAAAAAAAAAGACATTGGCCCAAGAAAAGGAAAAATGATGAGAAGCGGAATCGGATGTTTATGCGATCAGATATGGTGGATAGGAAAGCCTCAAGTGCTGGAATGACCGAGGGTGATGGCAAGGAGAGAACAAAAGATGCACAATGCGGAGTTGGAATACCAATTGACAGAAGAGAAGAGTAAAAGGAAGAACGCTCGGATGCGATACAGGTACACTCAAACAAAATGTGATTAGTGTCACCTATAAAGTTGTGAGAGGAAGAGTGTAGGTGACAGTGAGGAGAGGGAACCAGAGAGAAGCGAAATAAGGAAGCAGGAAGCAAACTGTGCCCAAAGCGTAGGCGACAGATTGCAGAGAAAGTTGAACGCCGCATGGAGAGAAAATTGAAAAACCATGGATAAGACAGTAGATTAGGCTAAATGAGGAGATAGAAGGAATCCGGATTTGCGAATGAGGAGAAATAAGAATTTAACTATAGTTTGGAATGAGCTGAAGTGAGGAGGAGATTAATATTATGAGATAAAAAAACGCTGAGAAATTCACCGGTAGATAGGATGAACGAGCTAGTGTATCGGCCGACTCGTTACCCTCGATTCCAGAGTGGCCAGGAATCCACAGTAGGTCAATTTGGATAGAGTAAGAGAGGAAAATGTTGTGGATATATGAGAAGGATTATGTAATCAGCAGAGGAAGAAGGAAACGAAGAGGAGATGGCTTGAAGGGCACTGTGGGAATCTGAAATAATAAGGACTTCATGCGAAACTAGGGAAGAAGCAATAAAAAGGACGGCACGCAAGATAGCAGTAGACTCGGCACAGAAAACTGAATAGACAGAAGGAAATTTTAAGGTTTCAGAATAATTTATGGAAGGACAAAAGAAGGCTGAGCCAACTCCATTCGGTCCTTTGGAACCGTCAGTGAAGATCGCAAAATGATTAGGGAAAAAAGGCCAAAGGTATATAAAAACTCCGATTTGACCGCATGATGAAGGAAAGGTTTGGTAAGGTAAGTTAAGAATAAGCAATTAATAGGATGCAGGTGTGTGGAAAAATTGAAAGAAAATTATGGAAAATTATCGTATGAATAAATTTATGGAAAAAATTGAGAGAGCCGGGTGGATATGAGAGACGGTATTGGAGTTCTGTTGATGGTAAATCGCCAGTTGCTGTGAATATAAGAATATGAATTAACCAGGGAAGAAGAAGAAATAGGTAAACGTTTGATTAAAAAGCGGTAACCTAGATAAGACCTTCAAACGAAAAGAGGATGGATGAGTGATTCGGCATGTAAAGCAGAAATAGGTGCAGACTCCCTAGCTCCCAGACAGAGACGGAGACAAACATTTTGGACACAGTCGAGTTTGGAGAGCAAAGATCTGAAGGAATTTCCATAGATAAAACAACAATAATCAAGGATAGAACGAATGAAGGATTTGTCATTAGTAGGATGCATGGGTCTTCACCCCAATTAGTTTGGGAAAAAGACTTTATAAGGTTGAGCCTCTTGAGGGAAGACAGGTAGAGATGGTTGATGTGATTATGGAACAAAAGGCGACTTTCCAGAAAAATGCCTCAAAAGTGGAAAGAGGAAGAAAGAGTGATCGTATCGTTATTTATGACGAGACTAATTAGGGAGAGATCAAAAAGACGGAGAGTAAACACAACAACAGAGGATATAATAGATGAAATTGAAAGATGGATATTTGACAGAGAATTTTCTAATGATGTTAAAGAATTTTGGAGCTGGAAGCTAGCGACCGCAGTATGGTGATGGGAGGAGTAGATGAACATATCATCGACATATACTTAGAGGAATGGAAGCAATATTAATGAAGTAGATGTTGAACAGAGTACGGCTAAGGCAGGAGACTTGTGGCAAACTGTGGAATACTAACCTAGCATAGGTCTCAGAAGGAGTAGAGAGAATAACAGTTCTGCACTTAAAGAGATTACTAATGATGGAAGAAAAGTAAGCCGATGTATTACAAGAAAGCATAATATCAAACAAAGTAGGGAGGTGGACATTGTAGAAAGCCGCAGTGATGTCAACAAAAGAAGCAAAAAGAAATTATTTACGGATGAATGCTGAGTAGACGTCTGCCAAAAACGAACTGATACAATCCGGGGGGCCGCGACGCGGGCGAAAACCATATATGTTGTTAGAAAGTAAATCATTATGTTCGAGCCACGAAACAAGACGTCTATTAATTAAGCTTCCGAAAAGCTTTTTAATGTAAGAAGCTAGAGAAATCGGACGAAGAGCTGAAGAGTTAAGCTTTGGGATTGGGATGATAATAACGGTATTCGAAGAGGAAGGAGTAGACCTGGAACGAAGAAAGGAATTAAATAAGTTCAAAAGGAATCGAAGGGAGTATTCAAAGATGTTTTTTGAAAATGGGAAAGGAAATTTCATCTCTTCCAGGAGAAGAATTTCCAGAATTACGTAAAGATGCTTCCAGTTCTGTAAAAGTAAATGGAGAAACCAAAAAATGTGAGGAGGTAGAATCGGATGACATAAGACCGGATTCTTGAAAGCTTGGATCGTAACTGGGAGCTAGAGAATTTAAAAAAAGGAATAATTTATCGGGAGTATGATTCTGATTAGAAGGACGTGGGGAGAGAGAGGACTTGAAGGACTTGGCCATACTCCAGATACAAAAAGCAGGAGTGGGGCATGAAAAGGAAGAACTGAAGCTTTTCCATGAATTTCTTTTCGCCGTTTTCAAAGTAAATCTAGCTTTAGCGTTGGCTCGTTTATGGGCGAGAAAGTTGTTGGGAGTGGGGGAGGAACGGAAAGTTCTAAATGATGATTAACTCAGGTCGAAAGCAGCTTTACAATCCTCGTTCCACCACAAAGAGGAAGACATTTTGAATTTTCTATGAGCAGGAGCCTGAACGGGAAGGAAAGAACAAGTTAAAGCAGCAGAAACGGAGTCAATGAAGAAATCATATTGAGCGGAAAGATTCAAATTTGTTGAGATTGAAGAAAGCGAGGAATCAACAAGGGAGCGAAAGTTGGACCAATCTACTTTAGCGAGGATCCACTTTAGAATCTGAAGACGGTTAGGAGGAGATGGAAGAGGGACTTCATGGAAAGAAATGATCATAGGAGTGTGATACTACAAGCTAGATACAGAGATAGGCACAGTGTTATTACCGACATCCAAAATGTTGAAAAACATGTTGTCAAACCGAAAGGAGTAGGACGAAGGATAGTGAAGATCGAAACTGTAGTGAAGTAGAAGCTCCTTCCGCTCAAATAAATCATTGCATGTAGGCCGTCGTATGCTATCAACTAACCTAGTTAAGGGCAGCAAGCAACGTCGACGAAGCGCCATAAAAAAAAAAAAAGAAAAAGAGAAAAAGAGACAGAGAAAGAGAACCTATAACAACTATGTTATAACTGAGGAGAATTATGGTGTAGATAATAGTATGAAAATAGGATAGAAAGTTGTGTATCTTAAAAGGAATAATTTGAGAAGAAAAAAGGGACTTTTCACGAATACTAATATTTAATCGTAAGCCTCGACACATATTATAATGTCATTCACACTCACTTTTATAGCTAAGACAAACATACACACACCGGCTTACATCTCAGCGGGTTTGCTAGATTACTCTGAATTCCTCTAATTCTACCCGCGATTATGTTGTAACAAAAATTCCACATTTCCATACATCGCTAACCTACCTTAAAATATGCACATAAACTATTCACAATTCTTCATTTTTCCTATATATAATATTTAAATTGAAAGAACCAGCCTATTTGGTTCGTTACAATATTGAGAAAGGTTCGTTTTCTCCCTCTTCGATGATTAAATAAAATTTTGCTGATGAAAAATTAACGGTGATGGTAAAAAAATTATGGGTGCCAGCGATACTTTCTTACAATGTGCCGCAATCGGACAGCTATGCCCAGCAGAACACCACGAGCGCCACTATATCCTAAATTCGACAAAAATAATGAAAAAAAATATGTGACGTCACACGAAAATTGAGTAAGTAGACAACGTATTGAAACAATTCAACAAAAACAAAACTGAAAAGACCAAAACTGATAATTAACCAACTACTTAGATGACCTCTCAGGGCTTGCAAACATTATAAATTGAAAAACAGTTTGTTAGAACAACATACAAAAAAATATATTTCTCTCGGGCTGTATAACTAATAAAGAAAATTTACATAATAATTGCATAATTAATTAAACAAAATTTTACATAATAAATTATATACACAATACAAAGAAAAAACAACATAGGACATATTTATGTACATATTCAAATCTGTCGTCGCCAGCTTTAATGATTTATTTTATCATCGGTTTTTATTTTTTTCTAAATAAAATAAAATCAAAAATCATCAATATGCAAAAACTTTTTAAAATCAAATTTTGGAATACAATTTAGTTTCAATTACTTTTGCCTGGCCAAATAAATTTTAATTTTTAAATTTTCTGATTTTTTTTAAATTTCCGTTTTTCTTTAATTGTTCTATATTTTCAGAATTTTTTCTACCACTGTAAAAAAGCGCCGGTATTCCAAAATTAATGCAAACATTTTCGAACGCACTCTGTCTCAGAAACATGTGCCGGTTGATTATGAAAAAAAAGCACGTTTGCTGTATTTCAAAAAACAAAGAGTTCGATTTCTAAGCACTATTCTCAAAAACCTGTGTTAGTGTCGTGAATAAAAAGTGACCTAGAATTTGTTTTTTTTTTTTTAGCGCAAAAATCATGGACATGAAATGAATGTAAGTGAAATTTTTTTGGAAGTTACGATGTGCGGCAGCAGGATTCATACCCAGTTCTCTGCTAGAACAGAACACAACTAACTAACCTACTATGCCACAGGGCAAATGAATTGAACGGATTCAGTTGAATTTCCAGAATATTCGGAAATTATGCAGACGGGTAAAATTTTTAACACGCCCTTTATATATTACCTAATTCCGCAGGTTCAGGGCTAAAATCAAAACTATAACTATTCAAATCAATTGTTCCGCACTTCGTAACAAATCAGAGCTTTCTTCAAGTCCTTGTTTCCGGGCAGCCAGTGTCACAAATCCCGAACTGTCCTTACGGAAGCCAGTTACACGGAGATGAAGATAAAAACGAGCATTAGGCTTATAATTGTTTTTTTTAGTTTTTTATTTTTAATATAAAAACACGCGTATTCCGTCAAACGGCACATAAAATATTAAGTTAATACAACAAGAAAAATAGTTAATTTTACCGCATGGCGCTCTTTGTAACGCGCGAAAGAAAAAACGGTATCGATCGACTAGATGAAAAAAAAAACGTGGCAACTACCACATTAAGACGACGGCGACTAGAACAATAAGCGAACGAACAATGTGTCCCGTGCTACGGCGATAAAGGCTACGCAGAAGTTACTAGAAGAATACTTCTGCATAGATCACCGCACGTACTCCTCTGCCTGACTTTTGGCAGGATACATTAAAAATCTCTGCTCGGCTCAATGTCATTCGCCACACAGTTCGGATGCGCGCTTTCGCCGCAAGCACATGTCACTGCCTTAGCCCTCGACCACTACCACTACACAGACACTAGTGCAGTATCATCCCGGTGCAACTGATCGAACGAACAGGCATGGGATTTTCGGTTTTGGCCGAGTAAGCATTCTTGACAAAGCAAGCGACGGCTAAACGAACGATATCCGAGAGATCGTGAATTAATGACATTTCAGAGAATATTTTCTAACTCGGACATCGTTAAAAGATAGCGCTGCAAGTACCGAATCCCTATCACCAACTATGCCTCAGGGCAAATGGATTGAACGGATTCAATTAAATTTCCAGAATATTCGGAAATTATGTACACAGGTAAATTTTTTAACACGCCCTTTGTATATTACCTAATTCCGCAGGTTCAGGGCTAAAATCAAAACTATAACTATTCAAATCAATTGTTCCGCACTTCGAATAGTCTTTGGGAGAACCAAAAATGAAAGACACTGCCGGTGAACTCATTTGATCCATCATAGTTGTCGAGTATAATGCGCAGCAAACCTTAGGGAATCGCCCTTCATAGCCGCACTGCGCTTTCCGTAGTAAATCGACCACGTTCCTGTTCGGATTTTCGTTAAGTGCTAAATCATGAAGTACTTTACACGATCTTATGTCGATGCATCTGCCTAAGTTTCCATCAGGTGCTGTACAGTTACCTGCAATTTTTTGAAGTGTAAATTTTTAATGAAAAAAGCGAGCGAGCGAACAAAATTTACATTATTAACGATAATCATCGGCGCGATTACATTAACGTAAATCGATAACTTTGTCGAATTCTCGATATTTCATATTTGAGAGTATCTATTTCACTTTAGTTTTTTTCGTACCTTTTCATTTATGGTAGAAAGTTTTTTTTGGAACGACTTGAATCTGTATTGCGGTCTCTTCTCTAGTCGCAAGCTATTAAATTTTGAGAACAATCATTGGAATAAACGATTCGGGAGTAGCTGATAAATGGAAGGACTGGAGACTTCCACCAAACCGAACGCCAAAATTAACCCCAACTCCCATTCTGGAGCCCAACAGGAACCCCAATTCCTGTCCCGGGCCCCGAAATTAACTCAAGTTTCCTTTGGTTCCCTTAATTTCCCCCCGTATCACCCAATCGCCCAAGACAGTTCCCAATTCTCCTGGTAAACCGAACCCCAAACCGGTGTTTGGAGGTCGAAAACTAACCAAGTATTTTATCAGAGGTCCCCAAACTAACCCCAATTTGTGTCCAGGTGCTCAATTATCCAAAGATTCCCTAGTTCCCCTGTTCTGTTCCCTATAGCCCTAGTAATCCAAACCCGGTCTAGTCCAACCCCAAACCCTTAGGCTATTACAGTCCAGTAATCCAAACAACCGTCCCCCAAAAAAGGGACCCCCAACCGCAATTCATGCGTCATAGCTATAAAGTAACATATATTTTAATATTTACTTGTATATATTTAAATTATAACCCAACTTCCCCATCCGGGGATCCAAAGTTGATCTAAGTATAACTCCCAAGTGCTAAAACCCGATTATTTGAACGCACCCCACAGGAAGGTCCTCCAACTCGTGCCTTCATCATGGCTTAGACATTCCAGTTATCAGAACTATTTAAAAATTAAATAATTGAGCGGTAATTTTTTTCTGAGTCAGCCGCCGAAGCCTACCATCATTTCACACATATGCATACACCGCTGTGATAGCCATTGCAAAAGCACACTGATCGTTCCTGCGCACGTTTTAGTCACTAGGTTCTCTATCATTCATAATTTTTTTTTTTTCAAGCTGAAATATTATAAAATTAGTTTACGGATATTTTTACACTCCTTGCCTTTATTCCGATCGTTCATATATATTTTTTTTTTTTTTTTTTTCTGGCTCTAAAAGTAAATCCGTCTATGTCATGTCTGCAAAATTTCTACCAGAATTTGTATTCTACGTGATAAGAGTCAAATGTTTTAATAATTCTTAGGGTATTTTGCGCCTCCTTCATGTGTAAATTTAATCTTGTGTTATCTCACCAAGTTTATTCACACATTATGATTAAAAACTTCAAAAATAAAAAGTGTAAGAACGGAACATGCTATGAAAAAGTTTCTCAGGAGTAGAGAATGCAATGAGATTCAATGTTAATTATTTTGTATCAGGATAGCTGGTTAAGTTTTTAATGACTGCACAAATAGGATAAATGAATGAAATGAAAGAAAAGAAAACTGTGGAACCTGATTTAGATATTGTTCAACTATTTGCAAAGACTAATAATTATTTTTCTTCAGGTGCCGTACGCTACATAGCGCGTTGGCGCAACCTATTCGTACATTTAGCTGTACCGATATAGGTTGTGTACTAGGCAATTGTAATATGCAACGCAGGTGTACACACGCAAGAAGACTACATTCGGAACTGATTGTAGCCGCTTGTTATCGCGCTACAAGTGCAGTCCGTCCGGTGTGGGTCTGCTGTGTACTGACTTAGCGCGCATATGATGTTGTACGTGGTAGTTTGCCATTGCTTTTCACGTGACTATTAGCGATTATTTATTTATTTAATTCTTGTAATAAGTTCGTCGTCGCTTGGAATCGAACACGTGACCGCCATATCGGAAGTCAAGCGCTCTAGCAACTAGGCTATCATTAGAATAGATGAATTATTATAAGATGAAATAAGATAAAATTTAGGAAGAAGTCTGTGTATTATTATTATATATTGAAATTACATACATATATACAAAAATACGATATATTTTTTTATAAAACAATGTAAAAAAGTTTCAAATATTACAAAATGTAATGAAAAAATAAAGTGTCTTTACTTTTATTTACATATTTTTCATATTGCACCAAATGACTGCATCGCATCGGTTGTTATGCTCGAAATCGGTTTTGATAGGCTCCATACATCTCCAGCATACAAATTTTATCGTATAGTGATTTGCTGAACTTTTTAATCTGCACGAATTGAACGTTGGCAATCGAAGCAGTCTTTTACTTTCATACAATTTTGAGTACTTTGTTGTATTGTATCGTTCTCAATATATTCTTCTTCATCATGCTCTTGATCGTAACATAACAGAAGTGATTTTATTGTATCATTCTGCTATCTAGTAAAAATATATAAATGTCTCCAATGCAACTTGGAAATAGTGTAATTATCATTTTTTTGGTGGCTACCGTGAAAAATTGACTTTAATAATTAATATTGAGATTGTTCATAAGCTTCAGCAGATGGATAATGTGATCATACCAAGTCTTCATCACCATAGTGTTTTTCACTGCACAATGAAAAATATCACTCTCATTATGGTGCTTATAAGTTACCAAATTGCTTATACCAAAATACTCTTCATGTATATCATCAATACTAGGTAGTCGAAAGACATTCTCCATATTAACGACTTTTGTAGTCCAAGTCACACAACAATTCAGACTTTTCGTTGAGTTCCAATAATACAAGTATAAGTTTTGCTTGTGTGGTTAAAATATATACGCAAGGCCTCGGCTTTTTGGACAATATTGTGAATATATTACGTGCCGTGAATATTTCTTTGCAACATGGGAATATTGAAGGGTTTTTCAAGTAATGACTTACCGAAGAGCATTGTAAATGAGGCATTTTTGATGCATGCCATGCTCTGCTTGGCTTATACAGCGTATGCAAACACTTTCCACCAGACATATCAATCATTGCTAGTTCAGTTACTAGAAAACCATAATCAAAATCCATACGGACACTGAAATCTACAAAATATTCCGCTGTATCTATCCATTGTGATGATGAAGGCGAGGAAGGTGTATGCGAATTATTATCACTCGCAAAAAAAATTCTGATTCGGCAGCTTTAATTGATTTTGAGTTGCTGCTTGCGTTAACTGTATTAACATTCATGACTGAAAAATACTTTTTAATTTTTTACTAAAAACATAGAAAATTAATACTTTTAAAATTCTTAAACTTCAGAAAACAAACTGATCACAATGAAGAGCAAATTAAAAGTGAGAGACTTGTTCAGGATTGCAGAGGTACCTATCCTGATTTGGAATAGTACTGTGTGCAAAATGGGAGGGGTCCTAAAACAAAGCTTATATCGCCATATTTTAAAGGTCGTTAAAAACCGCCCTAATTTAACATAGTGTCGTATGCGCAGCATGGCGCAAAAAAACGGTTTCAGCATGAGAGATTCCCACGTTCACTGTGAGTCTTAGAAAAGGTGTATAGATGTCGTAAATTAATCCTCTGCAAATGATAGGAAATAATGGTACATGATATGCGCTTCAATAATGTTGGGACGAATGGAGAGGCGTGGCGGACACTTCTTAGACTGCAATGCAGCGATTGTTTTTCTTGAAAATGCAGAGATCGGCGGCTAATGATAATGCCGTTGATGATTTTTATGGGCTTGTGTGTACGTACATGTGGGTATTTGAAGGAGTCTAAAAAATATTCTTCTGACAAATAATGGTAAATAGCGTGTGACCCACAAGTAGCCTTGAAGATATATAACTCGTGCAGCCAAAGGCTGTTATGACGATGAGATGTGTGCCTGCAGAGGTTACTAATTCCTAGAAAAGAAAGATTGGCGTTTGCAACAACAATGTAGGGAAGCGGTTGGGCATGCAGATGAGTTATTAAATAAAAAAAATATATTTGTAACGATACAACTAATATTATAAGTAATTGTGATGGTGATAACAATTTTTTTATTGACCGGAGATTTTTTCTATCAAAAAGTTAAAATTAATTTCACGATGTAAAGTTATGATGGAATGATTCTGTAGGAAAAAATAATATCAGTAAAAATAACTAAAGATTGGTAATTAAAAATTAAATAAATATGACTGCACATAGCGTGTGTGCGGGTCTGATGTAATACGCTCCCACGACTAATGTGGAAAAAATGTTCACAATCAAAAAAGAAACTATTTGCGAGTGTGCCAGTGGTGTATGGATGTGGAAGACTTGAAGAAGTTGAAAAAATAAATAAAACATATTATACTTGCTGGAGAAACGTGTGTGCATAGAAACGGATGTCGTGCAAATAAAAAAATACATACGAATGGGAAAAATTTTCAAAAGGCTTTTGGAAAAATAATCTGACAATAATATACAATAACTAGTAGTGAAATAGGTGTTGAAGACAGCATCTATGCTTCTGCAAGAGTTTTTGGTGGTCTCTGAAAACTATATTATGAAAGATCAGTAATTTTGACTTAGAAGGGTAGGGTATCACGAAGGAATTTTTAGGAATGCGAAAAATAAAAAATATACTCAAATTAATTTTTCAAGACTCATAATACGATAACGTACAATGCAGAATCTGTGCAGGAATGGGTAGTGCGTTTTCACGGTAGACTGAGGGTTCTGCGAGTTAATTTTTAGAACTATGGAAAACATAAAAAGAAATACTTACGGATGGTACAGTAATCAGAAGCGTGAAAACAAAATATACATAAACTAATTCTGTAATGCACAGACTTGGAATAAATTATTATACACGGTAGCGAAACTAGTAACAGCCGATGTTTGTGGGGGAACATGCGGTGCGCATTCATTGAGTCATTACATAGACAGACTTACTTTTAGAGCCAAAAAAAAGAAAACAAATTATGAACGATCAGAATAAAAGTATGGAAGTATAAAAAATATCAGTAAACTAATTTTATAATATTTCAGCTTGAAAAAAAATTATTATGAATGACAAAGAAACTAGTGGCTAAAACGTGCGTAGGAACGGTCCGTGCGCTTCTGCGATGGCTATCCCAGCGGTGTATGCAAGCGTCCATTGCAGTGGTGTATGCATATGTGTGAACTGATGGTGTGCTTTGACGACTGACTTAGAAAAAAATTACCGCTCAATAGGAAACGTCGGAGTACGGTGGCGGTGCCGTTCAGGGCTTTGGTAGTCATAGTAAAAGTAAATAGAATGCAATATATTACAAAATGAAAACAGCGGCGGCGGTTGCACGTGCGCAGGATTGGATGTTAGAGTTCTATAGCGAGTAGGATGATCTGGAGGATAATAAAAAATAAATAATGTATATTATACTAAATCGATAGGGGGAGGGGGCAAAGGAGACTTAGGGTTAGTAACATACTTTAAATATAACTAGGTGCTTAATTTTTAAATAGTTCGGAATACTGGATAGCTTTAGACAACAGAGCGTGGGTTGGGTTATTATGTGAAAAAAAAAAAATAATTAAAAAAATATTGCTGGTGTGGAAAAATAAGTAAATTATATATTAAAATATGGCGCTAAAAGGGAGATGAATGGACAGAGAGGATTAAGGTTAATTTTGGACTATTGATATAATTTATTATTTAATTTTGAAATGGTTCCGATAACTGGAATGTCCTAGCCACGACGGCACGAGTTGGGGAACCTTCCTAGACAGACATCACACATTTTAAGGTCGGAAGTTGGATTGTACTACTTTCGTCGTCAGTAAAAAATTCAAATTATTGTTTGATTCGATTTTCTCTGTTGAACAGGCAAATTAATTGTACGGAAAATATATGAAATTTAATTAAAATTCAAATGAACAAAGATTTTATTAGATTTTTTTTTCGGAATCCAAGCACCTGTGAAAAGGGATTAAAAACTTCTTTTCCTGAAAAAATATGTAAATGCTCGGGAGCAATGGATTTTCTAAAAACGATGACTTTTTTCAAAAAAATTTTTTAATCCCCTAAATTTTCTTTTAAACTTAAAATTTCCCTTATAGCCCCTGTAATTCTTCTTCCTTTACCATGTTCCCTCGGGGAAAGTCGGCGACCAGACTGCTTTACATGTCTCGATATCTAGCCATATCCGTTAGTTTCCTTACATTTCATTAATTCCCGTCCAGCATTTTATATATTCTGTATCCATGGCGTCCTTGGTTTACCGCGTCTCCGTTTGCCTTCTATTTTTCCTTGAAATATCAGCTGGAGTATTGTACTTCGTATCTCTATCTCCCCTCATAATATGTCCTAGGTACATTATTTTATAATTGTTAGTATTCGCATTCTTTCTGCAAACGCTGCAGGATCTTCTTATATTACTTATTTGTCCGTTCAACTGACCTTCATCAATATAGTGCCGCATTTCGATCGCGGCAATTTTCTCTGATGCGTCTGCTGTGAGAGTCCGTATTTCCAGCTTATATAGCAGCTTTGCCCAGATATGACATCTAATCAGTCGCAGTTTTGATAGTCTAGTTGCTAGAGCGCTTGACCTCCGTTACAGAAGTCACGGGTTCGATTCTGAGCGACGATAGAAATTAAAAAGTTTAAATTAAAAATACTCAGTAGTTCATGTGGAAGGCGGTGACAACCTGCTATATACACCGTCATATGCGCGCTAGTCAGTACATAGCAGACACGCACGGGCTGCATTTGTATATCGATAATCAAACAGTCACAATATTAGTTGCAAGTGTAGTTTTGGGCGTACCACTGGTGTTACATGCCGAGGAATGCTACTTATTCTGTACACCTAAATTGTACAGAGATAGGTAGTCTCGACGTCCGAGATCGAGCTGATGGGACATAATCAAGTCGCAGTTTTAACTTCAGATCGATGTCATTACAACATAGAACACTCTTAAATTGTTGAAATGCATTATGTGCTATTTCTATCCTGCGGATCTCTTTATTCCCCTTTTCTGTTAGCCAGTTTCCTAGATATTTGAAGGCAGGAACTTTCTCTATGTTTTTCCGGTCTGTTGTTATTTTGTCAGTGTTGTTGTCTTCTTTTTTAAATACATTTGTATAGACTTTTTCAATGTTAATTTTAATTCCCGTTAATTTAGCGCTTCTATGTACCACCTCAAGTTCAATCAATCAATGAGTCGTGAATCCCTCGTGGAGATATCGTGATTATGATCCTGTCCAGAAATGTATAAGATATCGCCACTGATCTCTGTTGTGGGCCAGTCGAACACATTCTACGAAACTTTTTCCTACAGCTGTCCAGATCATGTCTGACCATCTGGTTGGAACGCGGCCACGTTTTACTATTCCTTATACTTTTCCTTCCAGAATTTTTGTCTCAAAACCATTTACTCGTATCACATGACTAAAGAGTATTTTATAGTATTCTTCTAATTACTGCCGACGATAATCTTTTCGCTACGTCTATTTCTTGTAACACCGAGCTGTTTGTTCTTTTTTCTGTTCACGGGGTTCGTAGCATTCGTTTCCAACACTACATTTCTAACGTATCTATCTCTCATCAATATCGGGATTTACGTAGAGTCCATGTTTCTGCACCGTATAGAAATACTGAATTTTTACTTTCTTTAATACCGTGGGATATATACGTTTTAGCCGACACATAATACTTTTTGTTATTGTTTGTTCTGTGTCTAATTCCTGCTCAGATCCCCCTCGATTTTCTACTATCGAATCTGGGATATCTATACACTGTTTCACAATTTCCACGCCGTTACCATCATGCAGTTTCGGGCGATTGTCGTTTTTCCTGTCTGTAATCATAATTTTCGTCTTATCTTTATTAATTATTACCCCATTTTCAGCGCTGCATTTTTCAAGACGACTTAGAGTTTGCGCCACCCTGCTTAAGCTACCTGCATACCTGAGATTTGAAATCTGAACTCCCTTTCGACTGACAACCCGCTATCATTGGTCTGCAAAAATTTACGCATGATGTATTCTCCTTAGATGTTGCACAACGATAGAGATAGAATGCAGCCTTGTCGTACACCGCATGATGGGTAAAAGTCTTTCGAGTAAGTATTTTTATTTATTCGGACTTTGGACGTACTATGCTCATATCGATTTGCGATAAGGCGTACTAAATGTCTCTTGGTGCTCCCATTTCAATTAAGATCGGCCACAGTTTACTCCATTGAACACAATCAAAAGCCTTTTTATAGTCCACAAAGCATAGCGCCATTTTCACGTTATATTCACATACTTTTTCTATCAATAGCCGCATGTTCAAAATCTGCACCCGTGTCGCCCTCCCTTTTAATAAAGCCTGCTTGTTCACATGGAATCTCATTACGCACTAGATTATATAACCGCCCATATATAACCTTTAACATTACCTTGCTAACACGTGTGGAATTAATGATATTGTTCAGTAATTTTGGCATTTTTTGCGAGATCCCTTCTTATGTAAAGTAATATTAGGTTGATCGGCACCGCTCTTCTGGCTATATACCGGATTTCCGTATGTTATTGCAGATTGCGTGTATAGCATGTGCTTTCACCCGCTATTTTGAATATTTCCTCAGGAATGAAACTACCGCGAAATCATATTTTTCCGTCAACTCGCTAGTTTGGCAAGATATCGTTAAAAAATGTATCTGCTTAATGATTCAAAAAGCATGTTCGGATATTAAAAATAACTTAAAATTTTCGTGACTCTTTGAATTAGTGTGTTTTTCGGCTCTGATGATGAATAGAGTATATTATATTATTCGAAATGTTAGCTGATAATACGTGTGACGTGGTTTTTTCACCGGAAATAATTTTATTTAATGTTCGGATATTTCATCTAGTGATTTTTTAAAAAAACTCCATGAATGATTAAAAAATTCTCTTAATAAAATTGGTAATATTCAGAAACGCGTTAGGTGGAAAAAAGAACATTTGCCGGATGAACTGTCAGCGTGCCCCGCTGAGTAGTGGTAGTGGGAGCAAAAGTTCGTAATCGCTGTACAAAAAATTCGACTTACGCAGAAGAGAATTGGAAAAGTGTTCCTATTTAATGTTTTTTTCAAAATGCCTTACATTCGCCCCAGTCAAAACCAAATGTCGCTTCCTGAATTTTAAGCGAAATGTCTCCATTATGCTGTCGCCGTAAACGAGGCACACTTCCTTTCTAACTGATTATCATCATATTCGTCAATTCCTCCGGCTGAAGTGATTTTAATTTGGAAAATGTCGTTCGAAATTCTATTGCAACTGTTTTTCTATGTTGATTATAAAATCGGATTCGTTTAAATTAGTCTACTTCCATTTTCCAGCCTTTCCAAAAAAGTGCAAGGTCGCAATGAAATTTCGTCATAAATAAATTTATAAACGCTCCCGTCAAGACCACGATTTAATTAGTAGAAAATGAATAAAAGAATAAATTTATTTCCCGCGCGCCTTTTTGACAGAGAAATATAAAAGTCGGAAGGTATTTTTTTTAGGAAAATTCCAGATTTCTGCATAATAATTACGTACGATAAACAACACGGAAAATTTTATTTTGATATAAATCCGCTGCCATTTTATTATGTTTACATATCGGCCTAACGTAAGGTAAAGAATATTAATTATCGCGAACTACTTACTGGTGCTGGTTTGTCGTTTTATGCGGTCCGAACCGACGCGGGTAGTCAATGCGGTAATTGCAATAAAGATAACATTTATGTTGTTCCATAAAAAATGCATGGTATCGACTCACACGCAACCTACAAGAAAATGGTAAAAACAAATCGAACAACAACATTAGTTAGGTAAAAACAAACAACATCGTAGATAAATAAATATATAGCGATTTATTAATAGTAAGTAAAGTTGGTTGTCTCTCCGCGTTATTGTTGATTCGAGATGCCGATTGTTATCTATTATCTCTTATCAGCTTACTCGGTGAGATCGTTTTAATTTATTTAACTGCGGCGTATTTATTTCATTTATCTATTTTTACGTTCGTTCGATTTCAATTTTATATTTCAGCGATTCATTTATTTCCTTTTTTTTTTTATATCGTTCACGTTTTCTACATCTCCTCGTGCTGGTAAATGAGCTCGTTGAGTGGGGGCCGCCCGGCGGCCTCCGCCAAGGATGCTAAAGCCAGCAAAAGCATGTCGCTCAACCTAATGGAGGTTGACATTGCTGCTAAGCCTAAACTCTCCGGTCCCCTCTCGCCGTCTTCGACTTTACCTAACAAGGATCTGCGGCTTTTTCAGCCTGATCTTCCTAATCTGGTTAGTTTACCAAATTCTAAAAGCGTTAAAGCCATTGAAAACTGTAATATAGATTCCCATAATATTACTAATATTAATAAGAATGATAACAAAAAAAGCCAAAACTCTACCTCTTCCACCTCCAATTATAATACCAACGACAATAATACTAAAAAGAAAAATAACAATAATAATAGCAATGACAATAAAAATAACAACAACAACATTAACAACAATAATAGTAATAATAATAATAATAATAATAATAACCAAAATAGTAGTAGTATTAACAATAATAGTACCAATACTGATAATGATAATACTATTAATAGTAATAGTAATGATAATAACAGCAATGGCAATGTTAATGATAGTAATAATGGCATTAATAGTAATAACAACACCAGCAATAATAATATCACCTGTAATGATAACACCGTTAATATCTCTGAAAATCTCTGCAGCGATCAGGGAATTTTTCCTCCAGACCACCCAGGTCCCTTTTCAATTTTTGTTGAAAATTCCTCCCCTGATAAGAATAGCCTTGACTAGACTAATCAACAAAATTTCTACCTCTTTTTCAGATATTGTCCCACAGGGTAAAGGGCGTATCTCTGTTTTGTTCCCCTCTGCCTCTTCCGGTAATGAATTCCTTTCTAAGACTCCCCTCTTTAAATCCCATAATCTTAACGCATTTATCCCGCATAATGCGTTATATAGGATTGGAGTTATAACCGGTGTCCATCCTTACTTTCCATTAGAAGACATCAAAGAAGGACTTGTATCCTCTATTCCGGTTATTTCATTACGACGTATTCTCTGCTCTTCCGAAGGTTCTAAAATTTCGACTAGAAGTGTCGAACTCAAATTCGCCAAATCCTACCTCCCTCAATTCGTATCCATATATGGACTTCGCTTCTCAGTCTCCCCTAGTATTCGTTCTCCCACCCAGTATTCCAATTGTTCTCTTTTCGGACATATTGCACGCAATTGTCGCAGCTCCCACTCCATCTGCTCCCATTGTGCATCCAAACACCCCTTTTCGGAATGCCCCAATCTACAGGAACCTCCTTTCTGTCGCAACTGTAAAGGTTGCCATGTTTCCTCAGATCGTCGCTGTCCAGAGTGGCAAAGACAAAAAGATATAAAAAGGATCATGGCCTTTGAAAATATTTCTTTCCATGAAGCCGTCAAGATCAAATCGTCTGATTCGGTAACTCAAGCCTTTTCATATGCGAACCGGGCTGCAGCCCCCATTCCTTCTCAAAACATGTCCATCAACTCTTCTAAGGCTCCCTCTCTTCCCCGTCCAAAATCTCCAACATTCCATAAATTTCACAAGTCCAAACTGCATCATAAACCGCTCCCTCAATTTCCTTCTATCCCTTCTTATCACCCTCCTTCACCCTCAGTTGGATGGGCTCTAAATAAAGTGTCTTCCCCCTCTTTTAATCCACTCTTGCTTGCTTGTCCCTCATCTGTTCCTCTTTCCAACATTTCGCCTTCTCCCACAGAGTCCACTTTAACCATCTCCAGTCTCTCTGCTGCCATTATGGAGCTTCTTGCATCTTACAATATACCTTCGTCCTCTTCTTTCATCGACAGTCTTTCATCCTTGTTGTCTAACAGCGTTAATTTAAAATAATTCAACCTTTTTCATTTCTCCTGTTTTCTACTTCCTTTATTTTTTCTTCTTCTTCTTTTTCATCTTTTTTTTCTTCTTTTTCTCCTTCTACCCTTCAATATCCTTCTTCTTCTTTCTGTATTTCTTACAGTTCAGTACAATTGCTTACTTGCACGCTTTACATATGGAATTTTCCACGCTACGGTTCATTCCAGAAAATTATTATCACGTTGGTGATAGCGTTAAACAGGAGGCCTACAAACTGGCCTTTCACCAGTTCGTGCAGGTTATTCTATTCTTGTTTTCGCTCACTCTGTTCCGAATTTGGCCGCAATTAATCTTGAAGGTTGCTAAACTGGCACACAACCAAGATTCCGCGAGCCCCTTTTTTTTTCTTTTTTTCTCTTTCATCACCTTAAATTATTTTTATTGTTACGATTCCATTCCTCCTTGCATTCCTTTTCCTATAACACCCATTCCTTACCTTTCTCCACCTCCTAGACCACATGTCTCAGAATAATTCTTTAAATATTCTTCAGTGGAACTGTCGTAGCATACATGCAAATAAACAAGCGTTAAAGGGGTTATTAGACCTCTAAAACATTCAAGTAGCATTGTTATCTGAAACTTGGTTAAAATCCAACGTAATTCTTACTGGCATCAACACAAAAAGAAAAATAACATAACCACAAAAATCCTATTCTAACATATAAAATTAAGACATTATTTCGTTACATTTTTCATTTCATAAATTGTGCCATTTTTTAAATAACAATAACAAAAATCCTATGAAATATAACAAACGTTAAAGAAAATTGGGAAATTTTTTTGGGACTTTTTTTCTAGAGGGAGGTAGCCTAAGAATTACATTGCAATTAATATCTTTTTCTTCTTCTCCTTTTACCAATGTGTTACATCATTGATTAGATGAAGGCCTCCCTTAATTTACTCCATCGATACCTACCTTGCGCTTCACGAAGCTATTGTTTTCCTGCTGTTGCCACAATATCATTCGTCCACCTTCTAATTGGTCTTCCTTGTGCGCGTTTTCCCGTATACTGTCTCCATTGGAGCAGTTCCTTTATCCACCTTCCATCTACTTGCCCACCAACATGACCAGCCCAGGCCCGTTTGTTCAGCGCTACCCTTGTCCCGACGTCTTCAAATTTTGTCTTTGTATATATTGTTGTGTGTCCATGGTGGACTGATAAGAATCGTGTGGAGTATATTGCATATATATTGGGTAATAATCTCGAACAAAGGAATATGTCGCTATTACCGGTATCAGCGCCATGAAGACAGTTCTGGTAAGGTAGATGCAGCTAGTACGTTCTCTTCCGTTTTGTTGTTTAAACAATAAGGTTTTCTTCGGCAAACGTATTCACAACACTTACATATAAAATTTTAATCAGAATAATTTTGGTGAATTTAACAGTATGGTAATTTTGCAAATAACGACTACTATTTTGTTTACCGTATCAAAGAAGACCAAAATCGAGTCGCAGGCGAGCGACGTCGAAGATAATATAAATTCGTGAATTGCCAATGACTACATCACTCGGTTCAATTTTTAGGTAGGCCAACTATCCTAAAAGGCGATCGTTCGGAGAATTTTGCACCATACATAAACAGTGTAACGATCTAGTCATCGGAGTCGACACAGTTGTAAAGAAAATCAGCAGCGAGTTCCCTTATATAGTCATTGTTTTGTTATTTATTTTCATATTGTTAAGTAATTTTTTTTCGTATCGTATATAATTATCATCTACAGTCGTCACCCTAGGTGGAGTATCGTGATTAACATTTAATCCACCAGTGATTTTTTGATTTTCCGCCATTTGTCACGATCCTCTGATTGACGTACGCATTGTGCGAATGGCAATCCTGTTGTCTGCTTGAAATTGGTAAATCTTCCCAGTCGCTTATTTTCCATGTTGTAGCTGGGGTCCCTACATTCTTGGCCGGTCGCCCATTTCACATTCCGGCTCCGGTTGCCGAAACGCCGGTTGCTAGTCGGATCGTGTGGCAATATATCCACTATATTGACGGAGTTGTTCGTGTTAATTTTCTTGGAAAGTATACGGTGGTGGTTTCCCGTTGCTTTCCACCGGATTTTCTGTTAGGGTTTACTCCCAATATGTTATAGTAAATCATGTATGTTTCAGTTTCCCTATTGTGTGTGTGTGAGTTCAGCCATTTTGTTGTCGTAGTAAAATTTATTAAATTTTATATGTATAAAAAATAATAGGGATATACAATTCAATTAGCTATTGGTGTAAATTGAGCTGGGCTACGCCTGAACTGCCTACTTTATCAACAAAACGGATCACAACAATATTTATGTATCGTTTAATGCCGTAATGATTACAGACCATTCGGATAAATTTGTAAACTTTTAAGAAGATGTAATAGTGACACGAATTACAGTGTGTAGCGTTATTTTTTATTAAATAAGTGCTGAAAGAATTATATACCGCACTGTTTGTAGTAGTTTTGCTCGCTGCTAGTACAAGTAGCGGGAAGTTCGGCTCGTCGTGATTTACAATCAAACAAAGTCGAGACAAAGAGAAGTCAGTGAACAAGAATGAATGAAATATATTCAGATTTTAACTTAATTTTATTGGATAATAATTTTGAAAGATGTATAATGCATTTGTCGGTCATTTCCAGTCTGGATCCACCTGACACCACGTACCATATTTTATATGTAAAAAATATCAATTCTGATATATATGTATGTTCCAAATGATTATAAGATAATATTTCATTATTTATTTCTTATTGGTTGCTATTGCTGCTTCTTATTATTATTACTTAATTTTCCTGTTTGAAGTAATATTAACAGTTTTAATTTTGTTTATTAATTTTTTATCGAATTCGTTTATGCTAGTCGCTTTGCGAAGGGGCGAACAACAAGTTATATTTTCTATTCCTGATCGTTGGTTATGGTATAGTATACACCGGTGCAATGTGTAAAAAAACAGAAATTGTATATATTTTCTTTGTATTATTTGTTGGATTTAATATAAACCTTTTCGAGTAAATACTTCTATTTTATATACCACAACCGCTGATAAATAAATCGTTTCGATTTCTTAAAGTTAAAAAAAAAAAATCGTTAAGCTATTTGGTGCCCAGGCACTTTTATCAGCGCAACGGAACGACACTAAGCAGGAACCTGAAGTCGAAGTACAGCTGAAAGTCGCCGACAAAGGTATCCTGGATACGGTCAGGATTTCCATAGCTGTTCGGATGGTAAAACGTTCGTAATAAAGAAAGTCATTAGTCGTCGATAAGTTTCGCATTATGTAGCGCTTTGAACAGGGACTCGGTAAGGATTCGCATTAAATAATCATCGATAGAGTTTCGTATTGCATAATTAATCTTCAAAGAGAGAGATTTGTATTAAATCAATCTCTGATACTCCAGATTGGTGTTGAACCAGTCTTTGATACATCAGATTCGTATTAGGTTGCCCTCGAACTGGGGACTCAACTTCCATATTATCACTGTTGAGATAAATTTATAAACATTTAAGAAGATATTATTCTCGTAGGTTAACATCTCTCACCAAGAGAGCATATCTGAAGACTGAATTCGGCACGGAACAGATGGAAAAATTAGCAGAGCACGATTTGTGGTCAGTAAAGAGAGAAAATTTTTTTCTGAAAAAAGAAAGAACAGATCAAGACGAAAACCATTGCAAGCAAAAAAGATTTTAAAAATAAAAAGAGAAGCTTGAAAATGAACAGAGCTTGCTGTTGTAGCGTATTCGGCATTAAAAGATCGAACTTTTAACATGATCCTTGCAGAAGATGGTGAATCAAATCACGAATACGGTGAAAATGTAATCGCAATAGTTTATGTGTACTTGTTTGATTAGTTCTTAAATTTCGTTTAAAAAAAGAATCGCTCAAAATAAACATCGTACTGTTTTTATGGTGTGTTTTTTGCTTTTCTTTTTCTTTTTCATTATAGAAATTGGTTGATAATTTATATGATGTTCCTGTCAAATTTACATGAGGAAAACCCCCGGTGACAGACGAGTTATAGTATTAGATGAAAACGAAATAACTAAACGAAACTTTCTTTCTTAGCCCTCTTCATAAATTTCTGACTACAAACTGTTTAATAATAATTTCTGCTAATAACTATCATATATATGTATGTATACGGTGATTAATCCCGCAGGACGTCATGATCATGATGAGACTACCATCTGATGAATGATTTTCCTCCATACAATTTATCAGATTTTTATGAACATATATATATTTATATATGTGGGGGTGGGGTGGGGGGAGCTATGTGCTTTAAAAAAATATGAAATCAGTAAACTTGAAAATTTAGAAAAAGTTTTTAAATATTACATCTTTTTTTTTTTTCTATTTCAGTCGGTAAAGATGTTTTTCGCTAATCACTAAATTTACAAAAGCTCTGTTTATGTTTGCGGTTTAACGACATTTACATAATTTAATAATCCGTTTTAAAGCAAATTATTGCGATATTATTGATAAAGTAATCGCCAAAAAAACAGAAAAAAAAAAAAATCAAGAATTTTTCGACTAGTTTTGGTCGATTTTTAACTATAAATAATTAAAAATTAACTAATGGCGAATTCTTGCACCGTTTTTTAATTCTACTTTTATACGTTCCGCCTGTACTGTACAATTTCACTTGCAACCTTTAAATGCGAATATTTCGAGAATGACCCGTTCGGATGCGACGAAAAATTATGCCTTATCGTATAGGAGAGATTACCTGTTGTTATTTTAGTAGCGGTGTCGTTGGAGGCGATGACTCGATATCGCGGTTGTCGAATATTTATCTTGAATAGACCGTCAGACGACAAAAATTCATAATTTAACATTGACCGGACGCGCAATTATTTATTAAGTCGACTACGAACCGAAATGATCACCGAAATGGTCAGTCACTTGAGGTCTGCGCTAACGCCGTCACCATCATTAATAGTTATTACCTGAATGACTCTACTTAATTGTGAATACGACGACGTAAATCATATCATTACCGTCATCGGCATTATCAGCATCATCGTCGGCGCGAAGTGCTAATGACGCAAACGTTTAAAACGTAACTCAACGTTACAGCGCGACAACGTAGAGAATCAGATGCTCGGGACTATTCGAACGCAAGCAGAACGAGCAGAGAGAAGGTAGCAGGTAGCAAGTAGTTTCACTTTGAATTATATTGAGCAGTGTTTTTCAAAGTGAGAGTCGTGAACGAAACATAAGGGGGTCGCCGATTACAAATAAATTGAAAAAAAAAAGCACGAATAAAATTGAGAATGATTTATTAAATATTAAAAACAACACATAAAATCAAGTATGAAATGTTTTTAGTTACTTATCATTAATTAATTATTAATGAGATGGGTGTGCCTGTTTTTCTTTACTAATTTGTTGAAACGTAGTTGTATTTTTGATATGCAAACGATTAAGTCCTTTTCTAATTTCATTCTGTTTCTATATTTAGTTTTTAAATGTACCATTGATGAGAATGTTAATTCACACATGTAGAATGTCGCAAATGGTACTATTAACCTCAGAGCTTCCCCAGCAAGTTCTGGGTATTTTTCTTTTCGTCTCATACGGAATTCGTCAATCTTCTGTGAATTAAATTCCATTTTAACCATCCAGCCGTTAGACGCAAGATCTATGAGTTTTTCTTTCATCGTGGTAGTAAGTTTAGCTAGTTCTAACGGCTTTTCCATAAAATAATTAAGGATCCATCTTTGTCCATCGTCATCTTCAGATTTCGTTTTTGGAAAGTAATCTAATAGTTGGTCTTTCAAATTTTGCAATCCTACAATCATATTAAAAATTTCAAGGTCAATTTTCACTGATTGATCACTTGAGATCTCTTCGATAATTTGCTTAACACAAGGAAATGACTCAAACACATTTTTCTTCATGGAAGTTATCCCTAAACGAATTTTTTAATCGAACACACTGATTTTATCCTTTGCTATTAGAATTACGTGTGTTGTAATCGTGTTTATGAACTCACTAAACACGCAGAGACACGAGGGCGGATGTGACGCGATGTTTTTCTCCCTTGTCGTGATGTTATTGACTTTGTTGTTATTGTAAACAACATTTCTAATAATTTCTGAATTTGTTTTTTGAATTTTTATTAATACTGTCACGTTTTTGAAACTGAAAACTATCTGCTCTGATGCAATTATTTTTTGTTTGTAAATCTTCATCGGTTCTCTGATAAGTCGTTTGGAGGTTTTACTTTCTGCACTTGGAATATTTCGTTCCATTTTTTGTTTTTGGTGGAATAAAGCTTTCGCAAAAGTTTGTCTTCCATTTACTCTGAGCTAAAACTACCAACAGTATATAATTAAAGATAAGAATATGCAAAACGATCAGTGTAGAAAATTCCACCAAACAAAGGAAACCATAGAGCACTTAACAGGAGGTTGTTTCCTGCTAGGAGCAACAGAATATACAGAAAGATGCAATAATATAACAAAAATAGTTCATCAAGCAATATCAAAAAAATATAATTTAATAACCGATAATCAATCATATACAAATATAACCCAAAAAGAGTTCTAGAATACAAAACGATTAAACTATATTGGGATACAGCAATATTCAAAAAATCAAAAAATCAAAATCAAAATTTATTTCTTAAATTTACAGGTAATATTTCATTAAATTAATTTACATAAACCGCAAATGCGCTTAGTTAGCGCGAGTAGCGGAACTATTTGTAATTATACCTGGACTATATATATGTGCAATTATTATTGAAACAGAGAAATGACAATTTTGTAGTCCAGGTTTACATAGTAATAACGTACGGTTACAATAATTATTCTTCACTAAAAGTAAAATCTAACAATCATTAAAAATAAACAGCTGTGAAGCTTACAAAGGCTAGTGTTTAGTATACGAATCAACAACTTAACCAAATGATAAACAAGAAAATTAGAACAGGTGATATTTACACGTTTCTACTAGCCCATGTTTACAAGGTTGGTCCACACAATATTTTATTTTCCTCTCGTATATCGAACAACCGTATATGTATGTATTTATCGAACAGAAATGTAGCTGATCAGTTTATATTATCTCACCCGTCTCTTACTATAAATAATATAAGTATTAAGACGCGTAAATTAATAAACCCATCCAAGCGCATAGTTCTGTCTAATGTTTCGCCACATATTCCGAACTACATACTTCAACAAGCTCTTTCCAATATTAATCTGAAACTAACCTCCCTTTCATTAAAGCTGGCCTCACTGAAGAAAAATTTAAACATATCCTGAGTTTCCGTAGACAAGTTTATGTAACATCTGATAAGATAAACCAATTTCTTATACCAGAATCAATGATCATCAAATATGAAGATGAACAATTTCGTATATTTATAACAACAGAAGAAAAGTGGTGTAAAGCTTGTAAAACTCACTCACACAACGAAACTACTTGTCCGAAAATAGAACAGGCAAAACTTACAAACCAGAAAAATGATCAGACTGGCAAACCGGCTACTAGCCAACAAAATGAGAAAGAGAACAAAATGGTAGAGGACGAACCGGCGATACAAAATCCTAGCAAACTGATTAAACCTCATGTTAAATTAAATACTTCCAAAACTCCTGTATCAAAGGAAAAAAGTGAGCAACAAGAAACAGTCGCTAAACGAGTACATCCCGTAACACCAGAACCACAAACTACAATGGAGTTTACTTTCACAGACATGCAAAATAAACCTTCTGAACAAAGTAATACCGAAACTAGTTTATCAAACACCAACAAAACAAACACGAATAAGGAAAAAGAATCACATAAAATTCAAAAAAAAATTAAACTGTCAACAAAAGAGATGTTAACACCAATAGCCGAAAATATAACAGAACAAAAAAGTTACCCATTATCCTTCACTAATTTCACTATTCTAATGGATATGGTTAAAGGCCGACATGAACCATTAGATATCATACAAACTTTCACAGATGACATCGAAGGATTAAAAAGAATGTTAGCGGAAAACTACGGATTGTTGCAGAATAGAGAAATGAAAGGTCGATTTAAAAGACTACTAAAAAACCTCAATAAATCAACTGACGAGTCACATGACAGTGATTCTGAAACTGAAGAATAAATTTCTATATACGAAATTAAGAAATATATATTATTAATAATACCAGTATTTCCATATATTTTTATAATAAATGTATTCCCTAATTAGACCTCATATTATAAGCAATGGTCAAGATCTTACAGTACAATGAAAATCACTCTAGCGTAGCTAGAAATATTTTACTAACAAAAGTGATAACTAAAAATATAAATATTATATTTATTTGTGATAAGTGTAGAAGTAATTATGTACCCACAAATTTTAAGAACATAGCACACAACAAGCTTATGATAATCTATCGCTTAGGAATACCTTTAAAAACTAAATTTATACATAACAATTTTAACATTATTATTGTTGAGATTGAGGATATTACTTTTATTTTAACGTACATACCGCCAAATGGCGTATCTACTCAATATTTTCAGTTTATCGATATGTATTTAAAGAATAATAAATTAACGAAATTTATATGGTTGGGAGACCTAAATTCTCGAAATTTACTATGGGATACAGTGAATAATACGAGAGGAAAGAAATTATTAAATATAATAGAATTACATGACTTACATATTTTAAATATCAAAAACAAATATACTTTTAAGAGAAGCAAGCAAAAAAGTGTAATAGACTTAACTTTGGTAACTAGAAATTTAATAAATCGAGTTCAAAATTGGGAAGTTAGTCACGAATTAAATGCCAGTGATCATTTTTATATTACTTTTAACGTAATTTCGGCGACGAGCAAGACAGAAGAAAGTGTTATTAAAGTTATTAACTACAATAAGTTAGCAGTTAACTTAAGAAAATACAGTTATATGATTGATGTACATGTTATCTGCAATGATATACAACAAATTAAAAGTTGGTTGAATAGTTTTCAAGACTATGTCAACACAGTTCTAAATAGTTCATATTCCACCATCCGGTCAACTGTCTATTGGTGGAATACTGAATTACAAATAAAGAAATTACTGGTAAATAATTTATACAAAAAGTATCGAAACTGTAAAAACATACATGTAAAACATAACCATTACAATAATTATAAAGTAAATTTTAAGGAATATAAGTTTATGATTAAAAACGCTAAGTTGAAAGCCTGGAAAAAATTACTGAAAGACAAAAATGTCTTTGGATTAAAATACGGAATATTAACTAATAAAAAAAAAAGTATTAATATACCAACATTAGATAATTATGCATATACAGAAAAGGATAAAGTCGACTTATTGATGTCAAACCTTAACGTAAAACCATTTAAAGCAGAAGTACATGAACCTAACGTAACCATATCGATTACTAAAGAAGAAGTTAACGTAATTATTAAACAACTTAAAAATAAAGTGTCAGCAGGACTTGATGGAATATCAAATGGATTTATTAAAAGATTTCATAATTTGTTACCAGATGTAATACCGAAAGTTATTAACGTACTATTTAAATATAGTTATTATCCTCAAGAATGGAAATGAAGTAAAACAGTTATAATACCTAAAATTAATAAAAATCCAAACTCGTCTACTTCATATAGAGCTATATCTTTGTTATCTAATTTCAGTAAAATTTATGAAAAATGTATTCTTCATAAATTAAAAGAATTTGTAGAAAATAACGGAATAATAAATGATAACCAGTATGGCGCATTACCAGGTAGATCATCTGAATTGGCTATTCACAATATTTTACAAACAATAAGAATATACAAAAATAAAAATTACCGTACATGCTTACTTACTCTTGATATAACAAAGGCTTTCGACAGTTTAGATTTAAATAGATTACTTGCATTATTAAAGGAACTAGGATTACATAATGGCATGTTGAACATTGTAAATCGATATTTCGAAAACCGCTACACTGTATTACAAATCGGTAATTATTCAAAAAAACAAGAAACCGTTATGGGAGTACCGCAAGGGTTTGTTTTAGGACCGTACTTGTGGAACATAGTTTTCTCTCAAATGTATAACATTAGATTACCCACTAATGTAAACATTTTCACTTTCGTAGATGATATTGCAATAGTAATAGCCGATAAGAATGAAAATGTATTGGAAAATAAAGTTTACCAGGTTTATACAGAAATCGCGAAATGGTTAGAACAATACAATTTAAATATTAACGAATCTAAGTCAACTTACATGTTGTTTAACAAAAACTTAAAGGATAAAAGATTAAATTTGCTCCAATACGGATTAAATATTAGCATGGTTAGTCAAACCAAATACTTAGGCATAATAATAGACAATAACTTAAAATTTTATAATCATTTTCACTATATCACTAAAAAAATAAATACATTTTTAATTATATTTAACAAATTATATAATAATAATAACCGATTAAATTACAAGAAGGGACTAACCTTATATAAAAGCGTAATATTGCCTAACATACTTTATAGTAGTGTAATATATATAGACATTTTAAAAGTTAAACGATTTCAAAATATATTAAATAGTTTTCAGAGAACTATTGCAATAAAAATGATTAAAGCTTATAGAACTACCAGCTACATGGCAAGCGCTGTCATTGCAGGTATTAAACCATTAACTTACGAAATACAGAAACATATTAACATATTTTTAATAAAAAATAATATAAATTTAAATCATGAATTTCATAACGTACAGTATCGTCAACCTTACTTCATACACGAACAAACCTCGTTAACGCTTAAACAGT
This sequence comes from Icerya purchasi, assembly GCA_039619475.1. NCBI lineage: Eukaryota > Metazoa > Arthropoda > Insecta > Hemiptera > Monophlebidae > Icerya > Icerya purchasi. The sequence goes on along the minus strand of CM077116.1, from coordinate 170,319,208 downwards.
TTAAACACTTATATATTAGATAAATATTATAATAATAAATTTCAGGCGCAGTGGGACGAATATAACGGTATAGCTAAAAAATTTTTTCCAACCATAGATGATAGACTACATAATAAAGTTTTTACGCCAAATTTTTTTAATGTACAATTTCTTACTGGGGACACGGTCTATTTAAAGATTATTTACATAAACATAAAATTGCACACTCAAATAACTGTGTAACGTGTAACTTTCCCGATAATATTAAGCACATCTTTTCCGGCTGTAACCACAGTAATACAGATTTTAGCAATATTAGCCCTGATCAGTTAGTAACTAAGCTATTTACAATATTCAATAGTTTTACGATAGCCGAAATAAATCACCGTAAAGTACATGTACACCTGTATTAATATTAAATTTAAGTATACTAATTATTATTAACATTGTAAAACAGTCTGTCAGGGTTCCATAAACTTAAATGGAAGGGCTCAGGACAGACCTGTTATTTATATAAATTTTCTAAATATATTTACCCCATCGTATTACGAATTGGGGACAAAAAAAAAAAAAAAAAAAAAAAAAAAAAACTAGCCCATGTTTACAAATATTCTTAAACGTTAATTTCAATCTAAGTAATACTTAAGATTTTAAAATTAAAAACTAGATCTACACTGAAACACACAAACTCCCAGTTCCCTTGAAATTGATGGCAACCTCAAAAGTAATATGTGAACGAAAAACTATGTATATATCATTAAATAAAAACAATAAACATAACTGGTGTTTAAAAAGTAATAATAATATAAGTATTATATTAATCATGACAGTAGTAATACCATATACAATAGTGAAATGAATCTATTGGTTACATTAATAATAGAATAATAAAAAGATTATTGCAGTAATGTTATAATTAAATTATAGTAATAGTGTTATAAAATATTCATTATAGTCATAAGATAACGCTAATAGTAAAAATATCCTAATCGAAATGAACTACAAATGAAACTAATTAATATATAGGTTTAAGTTAAATTAAATTAAATTTAGATACCATTTAATAGTGAAGTAAATGAGGTGATATATTTCGAATAAGTCAATTTTATCGCACATAAATACTTAGAAAAACAGTTGCCCTAAAACCTATCAGTATGTGAAAATTTTTCTGTAGAAATATTATAATATTCTAATTTTTTATAGTACCTAAACGCTTTAATGTATTTTTACATTGCGAATTACCAGTGTTATTTACTACGGCAAATGATAACTTTGCAATTATTCCATGGGTGTAATGCTGTATTAGTGGATTAATATTTATTTTGAACATTTATTAATTAAGAAACTACTTAACTATATTAATAGAAGTGTATCGGGTTGTGTTATACATTAGTAATAAATTTGATTTATATTTTTGTACATCGTGATAATATGATCAGACGTGTATTTATTTTGTTTCTATCATTAAGGTTTTTTAACTATTTTAGATACTGTAACAATTAATTTGTTAATATTAAGCTTGTGGCTGCACTAGTTCGCGTCGACTTGCACTCTCGCGTTTTTCGTACCGCGAAGAAACTACGCAGTTAAATTGTTCTTCTGTTCTCTCGCTTGGAAACTGATTGCGTATTCGAGACTACGATGTAAACAACTGCGCCGCGAAAAGAACACGTTTATCGACATCGAGCACAGGTAAATATCGTTACTATTACCTGTTATTTTACCGTAATATGTAGATGATAACTGCTATCATCTACAAAGTGGTGACCCCGACGTGATCCGGTAAAGTTTCAATTTTTCTTTCGTTTTCGAATTTCAATGCACCCACAACACGTGTTGTAGTGCTGGAAAAAACTCAATACCACTGGTGTTACATATTAAATAACACGCGATTTTCTACAACCGGTAGAAAATATGCTCTTTTTCGTTGTTACTTAATCGCTCGATCGCGTTTCCGCCGAAAAGGGAAACAAACATTTTTTTCTCCGTCCCAAAATACCGATATCCGTGTTTGTGTTTTTTTTGTTTTTTTTTCTCTTTCCAATTGACAAAATCCGTTTCGAAAATGGCAAATCGCGAAGAAAACTCCCGGGGTGGCATTAGCAGCTCGTCCAATGGCGCAGCAGATATGCAAACGGCAACAAGTCCAGCTAATGCTATGCATGAACTCCACAGAAAGGCCAAACTGCCGAAATTCATCGTACAAGATCCGAAATTATGGTTTGCGTTGGTTGAAAATCATTTCACTGCATATAGAGTGAACGATTTCACACAGAGGTTATGCTTGATAACGGCCGAACTAGATCCGAGCACTTTAATGTACGCGTCCGACATTTTAACAAACACTGCTATTACGACCGAAGAGCAATACACAAAATTAAAAGATCGTGTATTTTCTATTTTTGCTGAGTCCGAGGACAAAAAGTTAGATCGTGCGCTGGATGGTTTAACACTTGGAGATCGGAGACCCTCTTGGCTGTTACGGGAAATAAAACGGTTAGCCGGAAATAGAAGCACCGAAGACGTGTTGCGGAGGCTGTGGATCAAGCGATTACCGATTCACATTCAAACGTTGATCACCGTGAGTGCCGGAAACCTCGACACCCTAGCAGAAGTCGCCGACAGAATTTTCGAAGTCGGCGGAAATTCTCAGATTTCGGAGTTAGCTAACAGAACTGATTTTTCGGGACCCGGAAATACGAATGGGAACCAACTGGACGATCTAAGGCGAGCGGTCGAAAACCTTACTATAAAAATTGACGCTATCGAAAAACGCGCGCATTCGGTAACACGCCCGCGTTCTATTTCGCGTAACCGTACCAATGTGAATACCGGAAACGGATTCTGTTGGTATCATGATCGTTGGGGATCTAGTGCTCGCAACTGTCGTCCCGGTTGTACTTACCCGCAGAGCACCGTCGCACCGTCGGGAAACGTGAATCCCAGAAATGTGTGAATGCGGTTGATACATTTCTGGGTTCGTACCGTTTATTCGTACGCGACCGCTTACAGAAATTAACATTTTTAATCGATTCGGGTAGCGATTTGAGCGTGCTTCCCGCTAAACTTTTCCGCGGTCGTCGTTCGCCGACCATAACCGTCGCGTATTCCGCTAACAATTCCGCTATACATACGTATGGGGAAATGTTTCTCGACGTCGATTTCGATCTTGGTAAACCATTTCGTTGGTCTTTTACCATAGCGGACTGTGAAAACGCGATTATTAGTGCCGATTTTCTCGCAAATTTTGACTTATTAATCGACTTATCCCGGAAACGACTCGTGCACGGCCCGACCTTACTCAGTACGCCCGGGTTCGTTAAGAAAACGGACCTCGTTTCTATAACATTGTTAACATCCGACACACCACACGAGGTACAAACGTTGTTACGTCGGCACCCGACTTTGTTGTCCGGGAGCAATTTCACTCAGAAACCGCAACACTCGGTCGAACACGCTATTGAAACAACCGGACAACCGGTTCACGCGAGGGTGAGACGACTTCCACCCGACAAATACCGCGTCGCGAAAGCCGAATTCGAAGAATTAGTGCGCCTCGGAATTTGCCGGCCGTCAAGTTCTACATGGGCTAGCCCATTACTGATCCGACCAAAAGCGAACGGTGATGGTATCCGACCGTGCGGCGACTACCGAAACTTGAACGCTCGGACGATCCATGACTGTTATCCAGTCCCACATATTCGCGACGCAGCCGCACAGTTGGAGGGCTGTTCTGTTTTCAGCACTATCGACCTAGTGAAGGCTTATCATAACATTCTTGTCCGCGATCAGGACATTCCGAAAACAGCGATTATTACCCCATTCGGGTTGTACGAATTTACTCGCATGAGTTTCGGATTGCGAAACGCCGCGCAGACGTTTCAGCGCTTCATGCACCAAATTCTACGAGGTTTGCCGTTCGTGTTCGCGTACATAGACGACATTTTAATTTTTTCGCGTTCCTATGAAGAACATATTCGGCACCTAGAAACGGTTTTTCAACGTCTCGCGGAAAACAGTCTCACCGTTAATGTAGCTAAATCTCATTTCGCGAGTTCTTCGGTTTCCTTTTTAGGACATTTAATTGATGAAACCGGGTACCGACCGGATTCCACGCGTACAAAACATTTGCTTGAATCCCCCATTCCACGAACAATTCAGCAGATGCGTCGGGCGATTGGAGCATTTAATTTTTATCGCGAACATATACCGCAAGCCGCTCATAAGCTCGTCCACTGCGTAAACGTGCTCCGCGGTCACACTAAAAAGAATGACCAAACAGAGATTAAGTGGGACGAGTTAACCTTACACAGTTATAACACCTGTAAAGAAGCCCTGGCGGCAGCAACTGCACTCGCCTACCCAAAACAAGACGGAAAATTAGAACTGGTCACAGATGCATCGGATGTCGCCGTAGGAGCCGCACTGCAACAAGTAATAAATGGAAAAGTAGAACCACTCGGATTTTTTTCAAAAAAACTCAATGACACTGAGAAACGATGGTCAACGTACGACCGCGAATTGTACGCGATTTACTCCGGCATTTCTCATTTTCGCCATCTGCTCGAAGGACGAAACTTTGACATCGTTACCGATCACAAACCGCTAGTGTACGCTTTCGCAACCGCGCATAAAAACGAATCGCCGCGACGAATACGGCAGTTGGAGTATATATCACAGTACTCTACCATCATCCGACACATCGCCGGTTCCGCAAACATAACAGCTGATTTTCTCAGCCGAATTGAGGAAATCAACAACACAGGTTTCGCCCGTATTCTTGCTGAAGAGCAGGCAAAGGACGGAAAACTCCAAACCGTGCTAGAAGATCCGACAACACCGTTTCAGGTACAGTTTTCTTACATCGCCGGAACCAATCTCGGATTAGCATGTGATCTCAACCACGGCCGGTTACGTCCGATCGTGCCTGCCTCGCTACACCGACGCGTTTTCGATCAATTACATGGTTTGGCCCACCCTGGTGCTCGGGCCACCATAAAACTCATTCAAGAACGATACGTTTGGCCTGGAATGAGAGCACAAATTCGACAATGGTGCCGTACCTGTCAACCGTGTCAGAAAGCGAAAATTACGCGTCACACAAAAACCGTTTTCGGAAACTTTCCGCAGTCGCAGAAATTACGACATGTCAACGTTGACATCGTAGGCCCCTTGCCTTGCAGTAAGGGATTTACTCACGTTCTGACCGCTATCGATCGATTTTCGCGCTGGGTTGAATGTATTCCCATCTCCGACACATCTGGGTTGACGATCGCTGAAACCTTTTTCCAACAATGGATAGCACGTTTTGGTTGTCCTGAAATCATCACCTCGGACCGAGGAACCCAATTTACGGGAGAACTCCTTCGCAACCTGGTCCAGTTACTCGGAGTCGACCTTATCCACACAACGGCATACCATCCGCAAGCGAACGGGATGATAAAACGCCAACACCGGCGACTTAAGGAAGCACTAAAATGTCACAAAAAATCGTGGACCGATGCCCTTCCACTAGTTCTTTTAGGGCTACGCGCTGCACTCCGGAGTGATTATCCGTACTCCCCGGCCGAAGCCATGCTCGGCACGCCGTTACGTTTGCCTGGAGAACTGTTCGCTCCGAATCCGAACCCGCCGCACGATTTTACAGGTTATTGCAACAAGTTACGCGACCTGTTTACACACTTTCGTCCGGCACCCGTACAGCACAAAGCAAATCAATCTCCTTTTGTGCATCGCGATCTCTTCACTACACCCAGGTTTTCCTGCGTGTAGACCGCGTCCGTAAACCCCTCGAACCGCCTTACGAAGGGTCCTACACCGTTCTGAAACGGCAAAAGAAATATTTCTGCATAGATCAGAATGGCCGCCGTGTTACAGTTTCGATTGATCGATTGAAACCCGCTTTCGAACTCATCGACGAGTTCTCGGAAAACAGCGATCCTGGCACTACCAAAACAACTTTATTCCCACAAACCTTGACAGACGCGCACAGTGCTTCATCAGATTTTCGCAACTGGGAAGCGTTACCAACAGCAGAGCTTTCACAAAACGAAACCCCCGCCATAGATGTTGAACAACCTTCACCTGGTGATAATTCTGCAGGACAAGTGACGATGTCCACCGCGGCACCTCTACTAAAAACTACACGCTCAGGGCGAGCAGTAAACAAACCCGCGCGCTTCGTTACTGCTCTCGTCAAGTTCGACCTCCGACCCAATATACAAGAATTTTAGTAAAAAATTTTATTTTTTATTTTTATTTTTTTTTCTACTTTTTTTTATCTTTTTCGTTTCGTACGCGTTTTAACCTATCGTTAGGTGCTCCGTCCCATTTGGGGGGAGTCTTGTGGCTGCACTGGTTCGCGTCGACTTGCACTCTCGCGTTTTTCGTACCGCGAAGAAACTACGCAGTTAAATTGTTCTTCTGTTCTCTCGCTTGGAAACTGATTGCGTATTCGAGACTACGATGTAAACAACTGCGCCGCGAAAAGAACACGTTTATCGACATCGAGCACAGGTAAATATCGTTACTATTACCTGTTATTTTACCGTAATATGTAGATGATAACTGCTATCATCTACAAACTGTTGACATACTCTGTAAATAGTATTAGATATTCTTGAGGTAAGAGATTATGTGTATACGAATAAAGACCTATTTTTAAACTAAAATTGTACTTGTTCTCAAATCGACATTATAATATGTGAATTTCATTAACGTATCTTACTATTTTCATTAGATTTAGTAGTGATGTAATGTATTAAAATTTTTCGCTTATATTTGTAATTTTTAAGCTTATTTTTTAGCGTTTCTGGTAATGTATTAAAAAGCTTAGCCCCAATGTATCTCGCTTGCGTTCTACTGTGAAATTTAATGTAAAAAGGTAGTTCTGCTTTTTCTTTGCTGTGATGCCCTAGTTATTCCGGTCTGGAATTGTATATTGAACTTTTCTTTATTTTTTAGCACATACAGTAATAAGTTCGTAATATAAAGATCCTCGACATTTACTAAACGGCTATTAGTAATAGAGTGTATTCCAGAACTAATCGTTTTACTTAAAGATTTTTGTAAAGAAATTATCGGCGTAGGATGATATTTAGCCGCACCACCCCAATGTATAATACTGTAAGCTAATGTCGATTGATATAGTGCAAGATATATCGTACGGAGTTGTTTCTTACTGAAATGTTGTTTTAAATAATAAAATAGATAGTTCAATTTCCTTAATTTTGCCGATAGGTAATATAGATGTTTATTCCATAATAATCTGCAATCTAAGTATACCCCCAAATATTTCACATCATACACTCTGTCTATAAAAATATTATCCTCCCATTCTACTTTTTATTTGGTCCCATCTGCGTTGTGGAAGATTGCTGTATATTAAATATTTTGTTTTTTTAACATTTAACTATAACTTATTGTTATACATCCAATTACGTACTCTGCTTACATCGTTCTGAATTTGATATTGTAGTAAATTTACAAATCGTGAACTTGCAATCAAGACGGTATCATCTGTATAGGTGTATATTTTCCCTGATATATTTAAATTACATAAGTCATTTATATATATTAAAAATAAAATGGGTCCCAAAATGCTACCCTGTGGTACGCCGTATTCTTGTATTAAACTATCGCTAAGAGTTTTATTTATTTTTGAGACAATTTTCCTATTTGTTAAGTAAGAATGGAACCAACTATACATAAAACCGCGGAAACCGCAAGCGTGTAATTTCTTTAAAAGTATATTGTGCTCTACTGTGTCGAACGCTTTGCATAAGTCTAAATATACTGCAGCAACGGAACACCCATACTCTAATTTTTCGGAAATTGTTGTTATATGATTAAACAAGGCGTCGTCTGTGCATTTGTGTTGTAAGAAACCGTATTGATTTTCACTGAAATAATCTTGTTTATTTAGATATTCTAAAATCTTTATTTTTATGCACTTTTCGAAAATTTTTGAAAAAGATGATAATAAACATATCGGTCTATAATTAGCGATGTCAGTAACATTGCCGCTTTTAAATACCGGTGTTATTATTCCGATTTTTAAAATGTCACGAAAAGTACCCATCATAATGGATTCATTAAATAAATACATTAAAGGTTTAATGAAGAATTCTATATTTTCTTTTATAAGTATTATTGAGATTTTATCAAAGCTATATGAATTCTTATTCGGGAGTGACAATATAGCAGTTCTAATGTCGTGCATAGTGAAATCTATAAACCCAAACCAGATACTACAATAATTAGACATAAAGAAACTGTTCGGATCGGAAACCAAACTAGTTTTAATAGATTTAATTATATTTACGAAGCAGTTGTTAAAATGGTTAGCTATAATATACTCGTTTTCGCGTACTGTTATTAGTTCGCTATTGACAGAAATTTCTTGTAAGATTGGTTTTATATTAACGAATCATACAGTTAAGTAGACCACATATAATATTAATCAACAAACAAACGAGAAATATGTACTTAATAGATATCGCGGGCCCTAATGATAACAACGTAGAGAAGAAATATAACGAAAAAATAATGAAATATACACACCATTAGCAACAGAAATCAAGCAGATTTGGAAGCAGCAAAAAGTATAATACTATCAATTACAGGAATAACTATGAACTCCTTCATAGAAGGATTAAACATTTTTCGGATTCCAAAATACACACACACAAAAGCACAACAAGAGGTTATTCTGAACACATGTAACATAGTCCGAAAATTCCTAAACCAATAAAACAGTAAAAATAATAAGAACAAGATAATATAGATTAGAATAATAAAATTAAGCAGTATTGACTTGATTATTATCACAAACAGCAATAAATACCGGAAAGATCATTCCGAGAATAAAATTAAATAATAATAATAATAATAATGAAAATAGAAAAATAAGCAGAATAAATCAGTATTGACAGTTTTTTATATTGTCCGAAAGAGAACCCTCCAGACAGTTCTGCTTAACTATTCTCTCTGACGCTACATCAAACGCTACATCAAACGCTACATCAAACGCACGGTAGATTACACTAGCTACGCTTTTTCATTGCCCCCTGTGGACTCTCAACTTTGCTTTCTTTTCTTTTTTTTTCTTTATAAAACTAGTAAATCTAATTAACTTTATCTACGGCCTGCTACTATTCCCCTGTTACTTTCCTTTGTGCTTTCCATTTCTGATCGCATAGCAATTTAACCTTTTAGGTACTTGTTCTTGCGTCTTTCCTTTCCATTTGTTTCTCGGTTAAAGTCTTTAGTTGATGAGACCCCGTGGGGGGGGGCTTACCTACGAGACTAGTATTGTAAGCGTTAAAAAAGTTTCTGAAAAACTAGCAACTTTTATCAATCATATTTATTTCACCGTATTTCCTAATATTCGTTGGCGTCATTTAAACATAAGTATAAGTTCTATACTTTTGTCAGGACACCGGAGATAAGTTTTTCCTTTTTTTCTTTTTGACCTCGCCAACCAAGGACCTTCACCCAGAAACAAATAGTAAGGAAAGAAGTCGGTTTTATTTGAATCCGATCAGAAATCTTTGCTAAAAAGGAACAAATAGCAGGAATAACTAGTGGAGAAGGAAAGGGCAGGATATAGGAAGCACAATAAGGAGCAGGAAGTGCAAGCATCAACACAAATAGGAATACAAAACGCTCCACAGAAAGAGATAAACACTGGAAGAACACTTGATCGGCGTCGGAAATAACTACATCATCAGGATGGAGGGGACAGTGTGGGGAGGAAATTAGGGAAAGTGAAATCTGGAGGAAGGCAGCAAAGAGTGGCAAAAACGCATATGAACAACGGAAACAACATCAGAACGTCGAAGAGAGAGATGCAAAAGAAACCATGAATAGGGAGCAAGAGTAGACTGAACAGACAGATGAAATACATGATTATTAGAAAAGGAGGAAGCGATCTGATATGAAAGCTTTTACATATCGATAGGAAATTATCGGATAGAACTTTTTTTAAAAAAAGGCGAGAAGAAGCAGCAGCACGAACCAAGGAATCAGCCGCTTCATTACCAAATATGCCAGAGTGCTAGGTACCCATAGCAAATCAATGTTAATGGAACGGAGGAAGGAAAGATTATGAATGGTTAAACGTATACGGAGGATAACAAAGTCACACGAATGATCAGGAAAGGGAGAAGATATGGTCCGAAGGGCGCTCAAGAAGTCAGAGATAATTAAAAAATTGGAGGAAAGATGATTTGAGGAAATTAAAATAATAGAGCGAAGGATAGTCAATAATTCGTTTATGAATATGGAACAGAAATAAGAAAGACGAAAAGATTGTGATAGGAAAATCATCCGTGTAAATGGAACCATGAGAGCGAAAAAGGCAATTAATAGTGCTGTAGAATACCTGTTTAATTAGATTTTGGAGGAGGTTCTTAAAAAATGAGAGAAGAATAAATACGTGAGGCGTTCAATAAATAGAGTGACATGGCTTCGAAAATAACCTTCCCCGCATCCAAAAATTATGAAAAAAATACCAAAGAAACTAGAAGAAATACTTTATTTTTTGACATATTTTCCGAAAACATTAGGTCATATATTGTACCGGGTCATGAGTTCATCGATACACCGTCATGGTAAAACTGGGCGGTGCATTTAGCGAAAAATCTTCGACGTCTGTTATAAAACGTTTCCCACGCATTTCAAATGAAAAAAACGTGAAAATGAAATGGTGCCACATCGGGCGAGTAGAGTGGATATGAAAATTCGTCCCAATTTTGACTTTTAATTCACGTGCGAACAAGAACAGTCGTGTGCGGTCACGCATTATCGTGCAAAAGCACCATTCCCCAGACTGCATCCATGTCACTTCCGATTAAACGCTCGATGAAGTGTCACATGAGTGTCAAGTGTACTCCGTTATCGTATCCTTTTGTGTACGAAACTGCAACAGTAGGAGTCTGTGATGCTTCCAGAAAATGTTTGCGAGAACCTTCCGGCAGAGAATTCAGTTTTGGCTTTTGGCGGACTTGGTTGACCTTTCATTATTCACACTTTACTCGCTTCCTTTGACTCTGAGACACACTTACGCGTCATGACGTTGTTTGCGCGTATTATTGTGCACAGTCTGCGATCAATTTTTACATTTACATCTTCTTTAGCTGTCAGAAATTTGGTGACCGCGCGTGTCCGATAACTCACCGGCTTCGAAACGTTCACCGATATGTTTCACACGTACGTACAGAAGTTCTAAAGGGGCGTTCTGTTCGTATTTTCCTACTTTGCCTCCACATAAATTTCACACAGTTTCACCAAACAGCAGCGGCGGTGAAACAAGCCGCGTCACGTTACTTATTGAACGCCCTACGCACTTAGGAGGATGACAGAGATTAGTGAAGTTAAAGGGAAAATATGGGATATTATTGAAGGAGATAGTGTAAGGCCAAAATTAACTAAGACGAAGTAAAATAAATGCTAGAATAAGGGTTTTCTAAGAGTAAAGCCCAGATAAATCGAAAGGAAGGACTGAACAAGAGTAGAGGACCGAGTGGAAAACGTTTAACAAGAAAACGATAGCCTAATTAGGATCTACGAATGGACAGGAGTGGCGTATTAGATTCAGCAAAGATAGCAAAAAATGGAGAGGATTTAAGAGCGGATAAAGACAAAGTCAAAGGCAAGAGTTTTGAATTATATCTAGTTTAGAGAGACAGGACTTGGAAGCGAAACCATAAATGAGAAGAGCAATAATCAAATTTGGAAGGGATAATAGATTTGTAAAGTGAAATAAGAATATAGTGATCGTCACCCCGTTTAGTTAGCGACAGAGCTTTCAGCAAGTTTATAACCTCTTAATAGTAGAAGCAGAAAGATATCTAATATGTTCAGAGAAGGATAAATGGCTATCAAGAAAAATACCGAGATAACAGAAGCAATTAACACGAGAAAAAAATATATTGTTTAAGGATAGATTAACTAAAGCAGCGTTATAGGGTCGAAGGGTAAAAATAGTATAAAAAGACTTGGGGGAAAATCGAAAGGTTAACTAAGGAAAGAGAATGTGTTTCAGCACAATGAGCGACGAATGAAGTGCTTCATTGTGGATAGAACGATTCGACATGAGATTGATAATAATGGAAGAGAATCTGATAAGGATGTTAATTTGCCGTCATTTAATCTCTTAAAGTGGAAAAATAGATGAAGATTATTAAAAGCAAAGGAGATATCAATAACGGAAGCTAAGGTGGAATGTTTTTGGATAAAGGATTTATTGTAAAGTTAGAGTACATAAACGAAATTCGCAAGAATTCCAAGAGAATTTTAAACTGCCGAAAGTTAGAACTTTTTCAAATCGATGTATAATTAAAATTTAATTTTTAATATCATTCGAATGTGTTTTATAGTGGAAAATTAAATTAGCTAATTTTAACGGTTTCACGAGGTAAAATCGATTTTAATTTTGATCGAACTTTGCGCTTCGTAGGTGATTTATAAATAATACGCGGAATTTTTCTGATATTTATAACGTTTTTCCTCCTGGTGCATTTTCAGGTCTAATTAAACACGAGGCTCGCGATAAAATCTTATCTCTAATTTGCTGAAGAGCGAACATTTTTAATAAAAAAGTCTAAACGAAAAAAAAAAAAACCCTCTAAAAAACGTTTACCGTGATAAGCGATCACTAAAAATATTCATAACGTGTTATTTTTTACGATGAAAACTCAAATAAAGACTAGAATTCAAGAGATCGCAGCTCATTTGGAAAAAACGAAATTTTTAGAAATTTTTCAACAGTCCTAATGATTTTACTGATGGGAGGGGGTAACAATTCAATCAAACTAACTATATAAACGAACTTTAAATACCTCGTGTGAGAACAATTTCTGTCGCATCGCATGCTAATTGGGAATTCGCTCGAATGAGTACGGTTTACAAAAATTTTCGAGGGAAAGATCTTTCGTTTTTACATTTATGGGGAGGAATTCGACGCTTTAATGAATGGCATCGTTGTCCACAACTGAATATAAATTCTTTCTAAAAATACTGACGATTTCTAGCATTTTATATACTTGGTACGTTTTCGATCGAGTTATCTTAGTAAAGAGAAGTAAGCGGTTTTTACTTATGTAGAGTTATCTCTCGACGTTCGGCGATCTTTTCATGTCCTTCTATCATTCTACTTCTTATTCGTTCCAATGAATTTTACGAATTTTTATAATCATCTTTCCTGTAACATCTATCGTCCAAACTTCGAAATTTCTCTGTTCCACGACACTTACTGCATTAAATCTGTTTTGATTACACTTTAGTCAAAGAACGAGAAAGATTTGTTGACCGCTGTTTTTACTGAATGTTCTACGTAAAATAGGCGTGGTGAATACTTTTGTTTTTTAATTATTCTTAAAAAATTTACGCGCTAGAGCGAGCTTAGGCAAGCTTCTAACAACAGAGCTAAACTTTGTAGAGAAATTCATTATTTAACTGCATCACCTTTACGACCGTCGGCAGATTATTAGATGGCGTCAAGAGCAAAATAAGATCAAAAACATTTTCGTGTTTAATATCAAATATGCAGTCCTCCGAATGTGTATATGTACAAGAATAAAATTCAAAAAATACGCTTTTGAAATTCGAAACTGTGCAAATATATGCAAAAACGATTCTAAAAATTTGAAAGTTATATGCAACATCAAAGAAATCGTTAATTATTCAAATATTGTACATCTGCGCGTGATTTTTCGAATCGCGACCGTGATTGATTTAATAATTTGAAAATTATCATTTCGATATTAACCAAATATGCAGAAATAATCGGAAGCGGAGAGAATTTGAAAAGATAATAGATCGAAAAAAAATTCGTCAATGGAGAAATCTCTATTATTAGTGAAAGTAATTAAAGTAAAGTAAGTCCTACACATATCCTTGATAAGGTACCATGGATTGTGGAATTAAGCTTTTCATAATGTACTAAGCCTAATAGATCTGATGAGAATACTGGGGCCATTGTACTTGGAGTGATCCACCTTTACTATCCCAAATTTCTCCCACGTATAACCGATATTCGATTTCAGATTAGGTGTATACCCGGGGCCGACTTGGATCCGGGACGAGACCAAGTCTCGGAAACCTACGACACCCCTGATTTGGTAGCCGAACACCTTAACCATTAGGCTACCGCGTTACCCCTATTAGTGGAAGTATGAAGCTTAAATTGTTTATACGCGATCGCGCGCGAACTACTTGGCAGTCTGTTCGTAGAGCTCGTCATCGGGGAAAAAAATTGTGTTTGAACGTTAAATTTACGCAATATTGCGCGATAAAATTTATTTGAAAATTTCAATTTTTTACAATTTGAGTTTCATTTGCAGTTGCCGAAATCGGAGCGTAGCGAGTGACTGTTTAGATAGAATAACGAATAAACTTTGTAAATGGTGAACTAAACACTAACATTTTATTTCGATTAAGTATTATTTTTAGATTTTTCAATATTAAATTATCGTATTACAAAATGATAATACATCGGAAACAAGTAAATTAAACAACTGCTCGAAAATACTTCTAAATGATAATAACGAAGAATCGCTCTTTTAGATATTAATCGTAACTTAAAAAAAACAGAAAAATACGACATTACGGAATATATGCAGAAACGGAAAAATATGTAAAACATGCGCACAATATGTAATCAAATTTTGAACTAGCAATCTTCTGAAATGTAAGGGGAACTATTGAAAAACTCCATTTATCGCTGCAAATGAAAAAGTTTGTTTTGCATATAAATCCGGTATCTAATTATTAAGATAGTTGCGTTTCATGTAGTAATAAAAAATAAAATAAACCAGAAAATGAAATATAAGAGTCTAATTGGTATGCGAAATTGTAATAGATCGTACCTGCATATATATACATTAATGCTCCGAGTTTTGCTGTAAATAGATGAGAACCTATTTGATAACACTTTCACTAATATAATCCTTAAAATCTGAGAGGCGGCAGAGAGAATTTCTAACAACTCACCTGACGACGAAAATAACTAAAAGCGAATTGTTTTAAAAAGCGGTGATTAATTATGGTACTAGCATACTGTAAGCACAACTTGACTTACGATCTGATAAGCGATCGGCGATTTAGCCAGATTCTTTTTTTTTTTCTCGGGGGGTGACTTATCCTTATGCATTTAAAAGATTAGTAGGGAAAATATGAATCTAAAATAGGATAAAATTTTGGTGGATTCGTTGTTACGTATTACTGTTGGTGGACACGCGTGAGATCGCGTCATCTTTTTAAATCACGTTGATAATAAACTGAGAAGATTAGTTTCTCCTCTGCTTGTTATGCAGGAATATTTGTATACAGGCGGAGTGCCTTCAAAAATGGAAATGCTTTTCATATCACAGTTATTTTTTATAGCTTCATTAGGAATAAAAATATATTAAAGCCTATTCAAACGTAGAAAATCAAAGAAATTAGTCAATTTAAACGAATTTCAAGATTTCTGATATGCGATATAAAAAATAATTAAATTATTATTAAAAACAAAAACAGTCAAAGGACGGAAATTATTATAAATAGCGAATTCGCAAAAATACGCAAATAGCAATCGTAAAATCCATGCACTAAGATTTAGCTGCTACATAAATTCTTTTGAACATGGCAAACACGCTGTAAATTGCTACGGAGTACTATCACTTTGCTTTTTTCTTTCTCTACAGACATTTCACAGATCATATCAAAAATTGACTATATACGTGCCGATGTATACTCTAATGGGAAAGCAAACCCTGCGTGAAACGAACATCGGTCTTGATTATGTAAATGAAGTCAACATCGGAATAACTATTATTACTGATCTGAATTTACGACAAAAAAATAAATAAATAAATAAATAAAGGAGTAGCCAAAGGCAGAGCTAGTAGTCAGTAAATCTATGTTCTGGACGGTCTGACGTCACAACCCCAAACCGTGTGCAGAGGGCAAAAAGTAACCTAAGTACTTGATTCGGAGGCAAAAATTCACCCAAGTTTCCCCCAATTTCCCCCGAGTGTCCACCAATTTCCCCCAATTTTATGCAAATTTTTCGCGAATTTCCCCCAAATTCCTCCATACAGGTTCCGCACATTTCCGATAGTTCGAACCGATTAAAAATTAACCCAAGTATAATATTTAATGCCTGAAACTAACCCAAGTCCCCGCCCACCCCTCCTGCCGACAGCGTTACCGCGATCTTTTTAATTAATTCAAAGTCTAAGTATATGTAATATAAAATTAACCTAAGTATATATTTTTTTTATTATTTATAACCTTACGTATATAGCTGTATTCGTTCGTGCATCAAGGTCATCGTCTCCGACCGAATCTTCCCCCTCATATCTTTTTGTAGAAAACATGTTCACATTTACACACACACACACACACACACACATACACACCTACCCAATCGTACTTAAGCCAATGAACACCTGCAATCATCATTCATCTGCATATGTAACCAACTATCCCCAAAGGAATAAGATTTTTCCGAGTCATCCCACATTTTTTTTTTTTCATTTCTTTCGTATTATATTTTTATTTTAATCTCTAGCCCCAGCCGTACCGTTCGTAACCTTACGGACAATCAATTTAAATCTTTATTTTTTCTATTATTATATTATTTTTATAATATGTATAACTTCTCTCTACATAAATATATATCTATATGTCGAGTTGATAGTAAAAAAGATCGTTAATTCACAGGTGTGTTATTTCATGATGAAATGAAAAAATAAACTATATCGTAATATATACATCGAATGCACGTTTTATTCATTTTTTTTATTTCACAAGTATTTTTCGAGATATATGCGAGATCGTCTATGAGGTGTGATGATCAATTGTATAGAGCGACAGGTAGAAATCCTAATAGAATACGAGACGCAGTATATTCAAAGAAAAACGCGTTAACATGCGTAGATCAGGGATTTAAACGTGCGAGTAAGAATGCGTGTGTGAGATAGACGATTATATTTCTCCGGTACAGTAACATAGTCGTAAAAATCAAAATCGTCGTTTGTTACCTCGAATCTTCTAACATTCCGCTTAAAAGCCCGAATTAGATATTACCTGACAACCCCATATGCTTAAAACGTTCAACGGAGATTACAGTCACAACCAAAATAATTCTATACCCCCAACCTCGAAGGATTTTAAATATCGAATTAGAAGGTGGCCGTTTGGTCCCCTTACATTGTCCGGCTAACGGATGTATACAATGCGGAGATAAATCTTTTACGAAAACGGTCGAACCGACTTTTGTAGTTATATCTATCGAAGAAACCAGTTTTTATCAGCTGAAGTTCGAGGGTGTTTAGCTGGAGAAATCCGAATTCATCGTTCATTTGAATTTTCGTCTGTGTTCAGCGAACGTTGAAGATTTTCGTTTCAATTATTTAAATAATTTCAAAGTTTTTTCAAAGTATTTTATCAACCGTCAACGTTTCATTTAATTTGGTAAATACAAACATGTATTTATTTACTTATTTAAATTATTTTTTTCCGTGATTATTATTATATACAATACGAAACAATTTTCATAGAAAAATTATCTTCGATTTAATAATACAAAGTCAAAGTTGATTCGAATGAATTCGTATACAAAAAAAAAATCTCTTTTGTGAATTTCCTTTTTTTTGTTTTCCTACCATACATTATATTATCGATTTATTTTAAATTAGTTTCGTAACTTAAATAAAGTATACGATGAATAGGTTTTTCTTTTATCATTTTGTATAAGTATTGAATTTACCTGAGATAAAAGTATTGAACTTTTTTTGATTATGATAGAATTTCGTAAACTTTTATGTTACGCTATATTAATTTCTTCGTCTTTTTATCAATTTAAAGATTCTTATTCGCAGATTTATACGTTTCTCGCTATTTTTACGTTACTTCCAATCAATTTTCTCCATCTTTCAGATAATAGCACACGTTCCTTCCACGCTTCAGATGGAACTCGATTACGATTGTACTACCGTAACATTTCTATCATTATTTATGTTGTTTTATGACTTATTATTTATATTATGCTGTATATGGATACTATTTCGATATATTTGATTTATAAAAAATTTTTTTTTCACTTGCGATTAATGAAATTTAGAAAAGAGTTTATTTAAAAATATAAAATGATACAATCATAATTTACTTTTTGTAATTACATTCGCTATACTAATCTCAATTTTTTTAATTACATTTCTTTAGCACAAGAATTGATTGAGCCATCAAATTTTTACGCGAAGAAAATACATCAATTAAAATAATAAAGCCAACCCGAGTAGTGAGCTATCGTAATATATACCAAGTATCCGAAAGGGAAGAGCAGAGGACCTTCGCGTCAATTTATTCATATCGTTTGTTGTTGGTGAGTATTCAAGTTATTTATTTACATTTAATATACAACACATATGGAATCTACGAAATTAATTTAGTTTTCAAATTTTACTAATCCGTAAGTAATTCCTTTTTTCATTGAAAAAATAGTTCGAGTAGTAATTTTTACACAAGTTTCATATTCATTTAATGGTGTTTTCGATTTTCTCTGCTAACTTAACAGTATACAAACTAATCACAAACTTTTTCAAATACTTTTTTCGTTAAATATTTTCATACGAAATCATTATTACTATTTTTGCCTCATCTCATATTATTAAAAAAATTCCGTATGTGGTATATATTTGTTTATTTACGTGTGTATATATTGTTGATATGTATTTTTGTTATTTTATTATGTGCTCTTTTATCTCTCTATATACTTTTTATTCATGAATATGAAACCAAATGGTAAAAAGAAAATTACGACTTAATACAAAATGAACGTCTATTTAGAAAAAAAAACACTATATTATCTGTTAAAGTATATTCATCTTCTGTAAAAAAAAAAAAAAAAAGGGGGTAATAACAAAACTAAAGAAATATATACGATACTTTTTCAGGCTCAGAGTGTAAGAGTCATTATGAATAGCTATATAGGAGCACTATTTTATAGTTCGAAAAACCAGGAAGAATGTATATGTAAAAATATAGTTAATAATATTTATTATAATAAGTTTATCGTAGTAAATAAATGTAAATGTAAAAATTATATTAATTATAAAGCCCTGTTGTGATCGAACTATCATATATTAAATAATATAGAACTACATAAGTATAATTACGACCATATTTTAATGGGGCTATTTCCTTTAGTTGATTTAGATAGTATTAGGGATCTATATTCTAAGGAGATAAATATTATGCTTACGTTATTAGAATTAGAGTTAAGATCGTATTACGAAACTATATTTAACATATGCCCCTCCCCACAGCACACTCATTATAAAAATAAGCTAAAAACTCGAACATATATTTATTTAAATTTAACCTATAATCAATTAATTAACCAGTTATTTAGTAGAACAAAAATTTTAAGTTTAGACTTGACAAAGCATGAAACAAAATTAGATTTATTTATAAACAAATCCGTCAAAAAAGATCCTTATAGTATGATTCGAATGGATCTACATACAGTCTCAGACGGTGTAGGGATACTATTTTCGAATAGTATTCCGAAAGATGTAGAACATTTTGAAATATATTGTAAGAATTTCATTGATAATAAATTATTGTGTAATTATAAAAAAAAATCTATTAATTTTAACAATTACACTGATTTTAATTATGTTAATAAAATTAAATTAGTCTTAGTCAATGAATTTAGTCTTAATATTAAAAAAAATTATATATATAATATCAGCTGCGAGGAGGAAGATTTTAAATTTATTATAAACTTAGTAAATAATGTTATTGATAATTTTAATTTTAAGAAAAATTGTTTTTATAACAATGATTTTATTTATACATATGATAATATGGATAGCCCCATTAATTATAATAACATCGACGATAAAGTTTTTTTCATCATTTTTTCTAAAATGGTTGAATACAAGTCGTCGTACAATTATAGAGTTAATCTATTATTTATATTTAATTTTAATTTAAACGATTTTAAAAAATCATTCAACAATTATGATCTAATTGTTGACCGATACAAATATATTACTAAAATAAAAAAAAAAATCACAAAAATTGAAGATTCTAGATACACTAGATCTTATAATAACCAAAAAAAATGTTATTTTTGAATTATAAATATAGTATTTTTTTGTTTTTATTAATGACTTCTATTATTTCATAATATTATTTACATTATTCTATCTTAGATGTTTTTATCATAAATATGATTTTCTAACCAAATTTATATTCTGGTATATACGATCGCATAAAATAAAAAAAGAAAGAAAAAGTTATACACTCATTTAGGGTTCATGCTTATTTTTCAAAAAGTTGTTTTAAAACTATGAAATAAAGACGGTCTATTTAGATCGTTTATATATCAAATTGATCCACTCAATTTCAAGTTAAAATAACATCACTAAATAAAGACTTATTCAGTCTTTTAAAAACCGGATGAGTATAACCTTGAAAGAAACATTAATAACGAATTAGAAAGTATCGTTTTAGGCACTGTTATGATACAAATACGTCGCTACAAACTATAACCTTGAAAGAAACATTAATATCGAATTAGAAAGTATCTTTTTAGACATTGTTATGATACAAATACGTCATTATAATAAATGCTCTTTTGTAAATTTGAATAAAAACCTGTTTTTTAATGATGCAAGTTAGAAATTCTAGTGGTATATAAGTGGACAAATCTGAATTCCTTGATGATTTAGTTTTGTGTCTTTGTACTATTCAATTCTGTGTTTTTCATTACATTTTAAAAAATTTTCAAAGTGATTTTTTAAAAATAATATAAATACGCTCTGCGTTAGTGAGTTTTTTGAGCAGTAAAAATAGTTTTCGTTTTCTGTTTTTGTTAATAGTGAATTTTTATAATGGCCGCATCAAACGTTGAATTAGCGAAAATGTTCCCGATGCGCGTATTGTTCCACATTGAAAATATCGAAACGAAATTTCGTAAAAGACTTGCTACACATAGAATCGTTAACGATAATTTTAATATCCGGGACATTAATAAATTTTTAAAATACGTAAAACCGTCCGTTTTCGAATTAATAACTCAAAATATAGGAACCGGCCTAAAATGTAGCATGGTCTTGCATTCTATATTTCGTAGGGCGACAGCCATTACTAAAGGTGATCATGTCGCCCCCACCTATTTTTCGTCCGAATGTAAACTTTTAGTTGCTGGAAACGATTTGAACGATTTTTTAAAACATGTCGATCCGCGAAATAAAAGAAAAACTTGACAAATTCGAACACGTGAAAGGCTCGGGTTGGACAGTCGATAAAATTGTATACTGTTGTCGTCATTTTTTTTATTCCCATCTTGTTCCGACTTAGCTATCTCTTTCCGCTTTTCGCTTTCACTTCCTTGTAGCTGTTATTTTATTTTTTTAATACCTTTTCTTCTTTTTTATTTTTCCCCCATATTTTATTTTTAATTTTACATAACGAGGTCCGTCTATATTTAACAAGTATTTCTATTTTATTTTGCCACAATGTTTATATTTTATCTTTTTTTCTTTGTTAATTGCATGCTAGCGCCTAGAGTTAAAAGGTCGCCATATTTAAGGATAGCGTCGGTATTTTTTGTAAGGACCGCATGGCTGTCGGGGTCGGCCTCAGGCAGTGTCTCTAGTGTTAAAAACGTGTGTGTAGCGAAGTGGCGTGGGCGAGTGTGTGTTTTGTTTCGCGGGAAAACGTGTCTTTTTTAAGTGTACGAAACCGAAAAGCGTGTGTATCGTTTTTATATATTTTCGTCGTTCGTAAAGCCCGTGTTTGTGCAGAATCAATAAAGAGTAGAATTTAGTAGATTTGTTTGTTCTTTTATTTTTCTTCGACCATCTGTTGTGTTTTTTTGTGTAAATAATAAATTGGTTAGTTTAAAATTTCGGCCGACAACAATTCAGAAATGGGATTTAGAACCAACAATTCAGAAGTGGGATTGAGAACCAGAAAATTCGCGAAATAGGATTTAGAACCACAAAGTTCGCCAAGTAGGATTTCGAATCATAAAGTTCGCCGTAAGTACAATCGTCAAATTGTAACATTTTTTTTTCTTTTTTTTTTTTTCGTCGGATGTGTTCTACTTTTTTTTATTCTCCATTTAGTTAATTATGCCGATTTTTTTTTTTTTATCTTTTATTTTTGTATGTGTCGCCGTTTTCGTAACACTATAAAGTCGTGATGAATAATTCGCAATCAACGAATGACGTAAGGTCCCCTGTAGTGGATTTGTCGGACCTCACAACAGTACTCGGAGAATTACTGTTACGAGTGAGCGCTCCGAAAGTCGATATTCATAATGTTGCGAGAGATATTGAGGAGTTCACCGGTGTCGACACTGCCCGAGAGGCCGAGGAATGGATCGCCTCGATAGAGCAGCTCGCCGGCGAATATAAATGGACGGACAGTCAAAAGTTAGAAGTCGCCAAAGTAAAATTACGAGGAGCAGCGAAAGATTGGTGACTGATCTACTGCAAATATTTGACAACTTGGACTGATTTCACTGTTGGATTGAGAGATATATTTGATCCGGAACCATCGGTAATGAACAAAATCGATAGAATGCGACAAAGAATATGGCGCGAAAACGAGGATATTACTTCATACGTCATGGAAAAATATCGTTTGTGTGTGGAATGTGGTTTGTCATCTCGGGAAAGTACTGAGCAAACCGTCATTGGTATTTGTCCGATCCAATTATCCAAGTATATTGCACTTAGCCGACCACGAACACTAACCGATCTTCTGGATGTCGTTCGATATCGTGAGCGTGTTGTGGGCACGAGATCCGATTCAACTTTACAACTTCGAGAGGATAAAATAAGATGGGACGAGGTTTCAGGGCGAAACAGTAGGCAAGTTAGTACCAAACCTATTCCATCGGCATCAGGTGGATGTTTTCGTTGCGGTAGGACAGGGCATTTTATTAGAGACTGCCCGATGCCCGAACAGAAACGACTCGGTGATTGCAGACCGAAAATTGTGAACATAGTCAACCGACGTGGACACGAATCGGTAGAGCCAATTAGCATTAATCGAAACTCGCCCGCTCAAGACGACGGTAGAGCAATCCTGCCACCCACCGGATCAATTGCCGACTTCGAGATCGATGATCCATCGGAGAAGCCGAAGCGACGTGCTTATGGAGAAGAGGAACCGCAACAATCTGTAATGTTTAGCTTGATTGAACCGAGTCAATCCTTATTTCAACCTATCGTCCGGAGAAATTTGAACATTGGTGATTCGATTTCACATTTATCTGATAAAATAGTAACGACCGCAAACGAGCACCGAACTGCAGTTGCCGTCAACGAGATCGATAGTTTTCACGGCTACGACGATTCCGACAAAAATCGAGTGACACGTCTGATCGAGAATAATAACGCGCTCGCCGAGGAGGCTAAATTCAACGGGAAGATGGAAAAAGTCGCGGAAAACGTCAATAAATACGCGAAAGAAGTGGATCATCTGGCGTTGTTGAAAATTGGTGAGTTTGAAATGGCAAAGATCAACTTCGAAAACTCGCATTGTAATTTAGTCGAATCAACAATGGACGCGTCCCTAGAATCAGTGATATACAAAGGAGGTAGTGATAATCAAAAAGGACAGTGAACAGTACCGCAATCATCACACTCCGGCTCATCATAAACTTGATTCTGACAAAGATCCGCAAGAACCGCTCGTGAGTGACTTTGACGTTGAGATGCCGTACAAACACGATTGTTCGCAAATTAATGCCGAAGACCCAATTACCGAATGTAACGATAACGACCTGAAATTTCGAATACTAGCTGACTCTGATACATCGTCTATCGAACCCGAATTGCCTAGCGGACGAGGAATGGAACAGAATTTACTAAGTGACAAGTTAAATTCCGTGATCGTCGACGATCTTTACCAGTCAGTGCTTTACAACAAAATATCAGAATGCAATTTTAAGGGAAACGAAGTCATCAACGGTTCAGTCGATGCAGCTGAAACAGAATCGGATTTCGAATTAAAGAAGGGGAAAAGGAAGCTGTTAGCGGTTGATAATTCGGTGATCAGCGATCAGGACTCGATTTATCCGTTTCTAGAACAAACGCACATCAGTATCTTCGACATTACTGCTAACATGGTCGTTGGCAAAGAACGAAGATCAAACAAGGAGGACAAAGAACTAATCACAGAGGCTAACATCCAAAGACGCGAGCAAACCCGGGGATTTCCACAACGACATGGAGACTTCGTCACATAACCGCAGCAGGATGTTTTCAGGTTTTTTTTTTGTGTGTATAGAATTTTGTTTTATTTTCTTTCAGTTGTGTTCATTTATAGTGTCTATGATGCATGCTCGCCTAGATTAAAGTTTCCTTCCTGAAATCGACCTCTGGTTGATGTCTGAGGGCAGACATCCGTCAGAATGGGCCGAGAATGTTGTCGTCATTTTTTTTATTCCCATCTTGTTCCGACTTAGCTATCTCTTTCCACTTTTCGCTTTCACTTCCTTGTAGCTGTTATTTTATTTTTTTAATACCTTTTCTTCTTTTTTATTTTTCCCCCATATTTTATTTTTAATTTTACATAATGAGGTCCGTCTATATTTAACAAGTATTTCTACTTTATTTTGCCACAATGTTTATATTTTATCTTTTTTTCTTTGTTAATTGCATGCTAGCGCCTAGAGTTAAAAGGTCGCCATATTTAAGGATAGCGTCGGTATTTTTTGTAAGGACCGCATGGCTGTCGGGGTCGGCCTCAGGCAGTGTCTCTAGTGTTAAAAACGTGTGTGTAGCGAAGTGGCGTGGGCGAGTGTGTGTTTTGTTTCGCGGGAAAACGTGTCTTTTTTAAGTGTACGAAACCGAAAAGCGTGTGTATCGTTTTTATATATTTTCGTCGTTTGTAAAGCCCGTGTTTGTGCAGAATCAATAAAGAGTAGAATTTAGTAGATTTGTTTGTTCTTTTATTTTTCTTCGACCATCTGTTTTTTTTTTTTGTGTAAATAATAAATTGGTTAGTTTAAAATTTCGGCCGACAACATATACCTTGAAATTAAATTAAACTATGCAAACATTTTATCGCGCGCATCATCGTTTATTCCTTTGCCCGAACGTAATTAGTGCGCGTAAAGCCGTTATTAATGTTAAAAATAAAGACGCTTTTTGTTTTAAGTACTCAATGCTCGCAAAATTCGTGAATCACCATGCACATGAAATATATAATTATAAAAATAAGCCCGAGCTTGACACGAAATATAACTGGTCAGGAATTTTGTTCCCTGCCAGTCTGGTCGATATTAAACTGTTCGAAAAAAATAACATAAATTCATCGATTAACATCTATGGTCTCGATGAAAACAATTTTGTGTATCCTATAAGAATATCAAAGGAGGAATGTACTGACCATACCGACTTGCTACTGATAACCCACGGCGAGAAGCGACACTATTGTTACATCAAAAATCTGGAGCGATTGGTGAGAAGTCAGATCACTAAAGATTGCCATCGCATTCATATATGTAGAAGATGTCTTTGGCATGTAGATAGTGTAGAAAAATTAGAAGAACACAAGAAGATCTGTAGCGATCATTCTACAGTTGCTGTTGAGATGCCTAAACTAGGG
This sequence comes from Icerya purchasi, assembly GCA_039619475.1. Taxonomy (NCBI): domain Eukaryota; kingdom Metazoa; phylum Arthropoda; class Insecta; order Hemiptera; family Monophlebidae; genus Icerya; species Icerya purchasi. Next base: position 170,293,603 of record CM077116.1, on the reverse strand, counting down.
AAAAACACATTACAATTTGATAAGTTCCGCCAGCAACAGTATGTAGCATTTTCCATCTATGCAGACTTCGAGTGTTTTATACAACCTGTCGTCAATGAGAATCCTGATGCAGAAGATGATGAGGAAGAAGAGGAAGAACCCAGCATAAGACGTACTCAAAGTGAACAACCGCATTCGAATACAATTAAAGTTCATAGACATGTGCCTATGAGCTATTCATACTTAATCGTTTCGCGTGTGGATGGTTTCGAGATACCTCCATGTTTACGAGGACAAAGACTTTACCACGGCCCCGAGGCTGCAAAAAAATTTGTAGAAATTCTTGTTGAAGATGCCAAAACTATTTATGATATTTATAAACAGAATAAATCTATCATTATGTCCCCGAGTGACATTGTAGCATTCGATAATGCTACAATTTGTAACATTTGCTCGAAAGCACTTATAAACACTGATAAAGTTCGTGATCATGACCATTTAACAGGCAAATTTCACGGTGCGGCGCACACGAAGTGCAATCTTGAAATGCGACTTCCATATTTCCTCCCCATAATTATACACAATCTTACTGGTTATAACAGCCATCTAATTGTGCGTGAGTTGGATTATGACTCACTGGATATTAACGTACTTGCTAATACAGATGAAAAATATAAAGGATTCTCGAAACAAGTCGTTCCAGGTAAATTCCACCTCCGATTTATCGATTCGTTCAACTTCATGGCGTCGAGTCTGGAAAAGCTAGCTAGTTACCTGCCCGATAATGGTTTTCATCATACAGTGTCAAACATCCGAGACCCGGGAGTACTCTCCCTTTTCCAGTGAAAAGGTTATTTCCTGTATAAATACTGCAGTGATCCTTCAAAACTTGAAGATGAAACGTTGCCTCCGTGGTCGAGCTTCTTCAGTTCGTTATCAATATCAACAATCACGGAGGAAGCGTATGCACATGCACAGAATGTATGGAATATCCTTGGAGTTAGGAATTTGGGGGAGTATTCTGATGAATATTTGTGTACCGATGTACTATTATTAGTGGATATTTTCGAAAATTTCAGATCTGTATGTTATAATATCTATAAATTAGACCCTGCATGGTCATATACTGTGCCAGGGTTTAGTTTTAACACTATGTTAAAAATGACTGGTATACGTATTGAACTATTAACTGATTATGACATGTACATGTTTTTTGAATCGGGAATATGTGGTGGTTTAACACAATGTGTACAAAGATATTGTGAAGCCGGTAACCCATACATATCAAATAATATCATACCAGCCTCGTCTGCATCGTCGTCCTCGTCTGCGCCATCTTCTTCATTGGTGGCAGAAGAAAATAATTATATTTTATATTTAGATGCTAATAATTTGTACGGTTATGCTATGAGTGAACCCCTTCCTATAGGGGGTTTCAAATGGATGACCGAACAAGAAATTGAACAAATTAATATTAATAATATCGATCTGGACGGCGAGACTGGTTTTGTATTTGAGGTGGATTTGCAGTATCCTGCAAATCTACATGAAATGCATAACGATTTACCATTCCTTCCAGAAAGGAAGGCAGTCTCAAAGAAAGGTTCGATAAAAAAATTAGTTGCTATATTAGATCATAAAAATAATTATATTATTCATATTAAATATTTAAAATTAGCATTAAGTCATGGCCTTATATTAAAAAAAATTCATTGTGGCATATCATTTAACCAATCGCGCTGGCTTAAACAATACATCGATCTCAATACTGGTCTTCATCAAAGGGCTAGTAATGAGTTTGAGAAGAATCTTTACAAATTATTAAATAATAGTATATATGGGAAGACTTTGCAAAACATTAGAAATATATTAGATATTAAGCTTGTCGCCGATGAAGTTAAGTTTACAAAGTTAGTCAGTAACCCTAGATTTAAGGACCATACCGTTTTTTCCAAAGATCCGTTTTTGTGTGCTGTTCACTGGAACCAAAAGAAAATATTATTTAATAAACCAATATTTATAGGCATCTCCATATTAGATATAAGTAAACATGTTATGTATAGTTTCCACTATGATGTAATGTTAAAAATGTATACTAATAATAAGTTAAGTTTATTGTACACAAATACAGATAGTTTAGTTTATAATATAATAACGTCTGATGTATATAAAGACATGCATGATAATTTAAATTATTTCAATACGAGTGATTACCCCAGTGATCATATTTGTTATTCACTAGAGAATAAGAAAAAACTGGGGAAATTTAAAGATGAAATGAATGGTATTCCAGTGACGGCATTTGTAGGATTAAGATCAAAAGTGTATAGTATTAAGGTAGATAACAATTTTTTCATAACTAAATGTAAAGGAATTCCCTATAATATAACTAAAAATGAAATTACATTTGAACAATATAAGTCATGTATATTTAGTAATAATAATATTTCTGCCAAAAATTATCATACTGCTTATTTAATAAAAAGTTTTAAGCATGAAATATATACAATACGTTCTACAAAGCTAGCCATCAATGGTTTAGATGATAAACATATTGTATTAGAAAATAACATACATACATTGGCCATTGGTCACACAGCATTAACTAATAATAGTAATAATAATAATAATAATAATCCAGGGACCAGCAATAGTGATGATACTATTGATCCGGCCCCACCCTCCAAACGAATTCGTTTAGGTTAAGATGTGTGTAAAATATTGTTTTGTATATAATTTGTTTATTAATATATATATTTTTATACATGTATTAATTTTTGTCTGTGAATTTATGTATATTTTTTCCCTTGATATGTTTTGTTCTATTGTAATATTTTTTCTTCATTATTTTTCATTTCTATATTACAGAGAGATGGATCATATTTCAAATTTAGCAACAGAACTAGTTCTGCATATATCAAATTACATGACTACAAAGGATATAGTCATGTTTTCAAGATGTAATAAAAGATTGAATAAAATATTGAAAGGTGAAATTGAAAAACATATTGTAATAGTAGATACAGTAGAAGAAGGTTATCTACAGAAGGGTTATATACCAATATATTTATCACCTCAGATACATACAGTTTTGTTTAGACCAGCTTCTTCCCTTGATTTTGCAGAAGCTATAGTAAAAGTAATAAAGAAAATATATAAAGCGAAGCATAAAAATAATCCTTTATCTCCATACAATAATAATAACATAAAAACAATTGTAATATTTTATCGATGTATAAGACCTAAAATTTTTTTCAATTTTGCAAGGATGGATATAGTATACAAGTATGGATTTGAAGTATTCTTACATCCTTCTGAGAATTATTCCGATGCTTGTGAGTGTCAATATTGTTTAACATGGTCACCTATAGAGGATGAGTTAAGAGAACATGGGTTACTCTTTGACTATTAGAAAAAAGAATCAGATTATTTCCCTGCACAAAATTAAAGTTATATATTTATAAGAATAATAATATTTTTTCGTCATGTTTCAGAGCATAAGATCTAAACTTTGGATTATATGTAATAATAATTTATATATTTTAATTTTTTATCATACTAATATATATTTTTTTTAATTCATTGCAGGCGTATCGTTTTATATCATCGCTCGCATTTTATATTCTCATTCACATTCTTTTTTATGTATATTTTGCTATGATGTTATGAGATGTTGAATAAAAGTTTTCTTTTCTCATTCATTATTTTTGCATTTATTTCATATTTTTACCATTATTATTTATATGTATATGTTTCAGCAGTAAGGTGAAACTTATGAAGAAGAACTGAGAAAAAAAGTAAACAATATATGAAAATATGTATATTTATTGATTCTATATATATATATACAATTTACAATCATCAAGTGATAAAAGAAAAAATACATGTCAAAAAAAAATCTTATTAACTAAATAATATCAAAATTTTTTAAAAAGAAAAAAATTAATCATCTGGAAACATTTTAAAAACAACTTTGCATTTTCCACAATCGCAAACGACATTTTCATCAAAAAATGAATCTTTAGTTTCAGGAAACATTTCTCGAATAAAATCAGTAAAAGATTTATGTCCGCATTGTTTACAATCTTTAACTAATGTTGGATGTCTTGTACTAAGAGGTAATGAATCTAGTGTATCATAACTATGATGTTTAAAACATGGTAAATATTTTTTAATATTTTCATTATTCTTCACCATTTCAGGTAGTTTATTGTATAATTTGTAAATTTTATCAGGACATTCAGCAATTAATATCTCCTCAGTAGCTTTCTGTAACATTTCATGTATAGAATACTTTAATGCAGATAAAACTGGTCTAACATTCATATCGAACCATTTCATCATTACATGAACATTTTGTAATGTACATGCATTAGTTCTTCCATCAGTGTGCGCATCACATTTTATAGTACTCGATATAGCGTGATATGTATTGTTTAAATTTTTTAAATTTGGCATACCATATTGTGTTTCTAAATTAATTATTTCGTAATTTGAAAGCGATGATTCCATAATCTTTTCCCATAGTGTTTCTACTTTTGCGTCTCCTTTAACATAAATTTTTAAAGGTTGATATCTAATTAAAACATTTTCCAAATCGTTCGATATATTTCTATAATCAGAATCTCCGGCATTCCAGGGAATTGAATGATAATTTCGTGTAAGCCACCAATTTGTACGTCTTTTACTATTTGATAATATATCCCAATCGAACGGTGGTTTATAAATTTGATGAAATTGTATTTCACTATTCAAACTTATAATCGCTAGTTCTTTAATTATGTAGACATCATCATTATTTTTAAAACATTGAAAATCAATTATAACTTTGTATATATTATTATTCATCGTTATATTCATTATTAACAATTACAACAGCGAAACAATCTTTTTATAAAAAAACTTTATTATTTCATAAAAATACAAACGTGTAAAAAAACTGAATGCGTGTAAAAGTAGTGTTAACACAAGCATAAAACAACAAATACTAAATTGAAAATTGAATTTCTTTTATATTCATAGTTCAAGCACATTATAACTGGTTGATTTATCATGTATAATAAGAGCATAACATGACGTGTTTGAAGGTACATTATTAAGCGTCTTAAAATCAATTCTAATCTGCAGCGGACTACCGTCATTTAAGAGCTCATTTTGGAAGTTACATGGTATGATGAAAAGGGGATATTTAGTAAGAAAATCTTCTACGCTAACAGCGGGGTGTGGTGGTTCTTTTCCATAATACATTGTTTGAAAATGGGCATATAACAAGTATAGGTTTCCAAATCTTTTTCGATCGAAATCTAAATTCATTACTTCATAAGGATATCTTGTTGAATTTATGTAGGCGCAAATTTCAGTTATATTCAAATGATCAAACGTAGAACTATCTTTGGTTAAATTATTTTGTTTATTCGTCTGAAATCCAAAAATAATGAAACGAGGACGTTCTACAGTTGATGATGATTTAATTACCCAACTGTGTTCAGAAACAGTGGGTAGAGCCGGTTGATGAGAAAGAGACCATGCTCTAAATTGAATAGGCGCGTGCTTTATCTTCTTTATTCTGTTAAGTAATGATATTTTCGCTCGATCGCTCAATTTAACAAACAGTAGTTGCCATGCAATTGTTTGAAATGTTACATTAACTGGTTTATCATCTGTTGCAGTAAAGGCATTTTTGTCACTGTTGGCACGGATGAGAACAATTTCTTGACTTGCATGTACGATAGCACGTCTATAGTCTTCTGCAAACCCGAATATGTATCGTAAAGGAATAATAAATTGAAATTCCAACATCATTTTCGCTCTGGTACCTGATGATGTTGAAGGGGTTGAGGTATCTGCAATTTCTCGTGTAAATACTTTTAATTCTTCAGAATTTAGAGCACATGTACTGTAGTTGTAGTCTGATTTGATATCTTCTGAACATAATAATCTATGCATGAGAGTTGTAATTCCAGAGTGTCGTACACATTCTATAGTATTTCCATTAATTTCATATCGTAATTCAGAGAATAAAAATAGCGGTCCATTCATTGAAAAATTTACAGATGGAGAAACTGTACCTTGTAGAAGTAAATAACTTTCTGACGGTAAAGTAATAACATCCTTTTGCTGAACGGGTATTCGTATTTCATCGCTAGGTCCAAATTTTGAACTTTCATAAGGTTTGTGGGTATGTATTTCATAACTTGCAACCGTATCATCCGTAAGGGTATTGGCTGAATCAATTTGTAATATATGTTCCATTATACTGCACTGAACTTATCTTACTCAACTAGCACGCTGTAACCCAACGACTTAAGTACACGAATACTTTTTCTACTCAACGCTTTTCGCCTTTTTCGTTCTCTATTTATATACTTTTCTTCACTTCGAATAGGCGTTTGAGAACGCTTATATATACTTTTATTAGTGTATATGATAGGCATTTTAGACGTTATTAATGCAGCTTTATTAAGATGATTACGAACTGGTTAGATGTAAATTTATAATTAAATCTTCACTAGCAAAATCAACAATATTTCCATTTTGATCCTTTATATATACATTTAACTCTGAAATATAATCCGTACTCACGGGTAAATAGATAATCGTTTTCGGGTTTTCTGTAATTTTATATCCTGGTGCAATATTTAAAGGAAAACTGTAAATGAGATGAGATAAAGTTCCATTCATATATCCACCTGTTGCTATGTTACAATATACATTCAATATATTAATCGGTGTAATTTGAACGGTGTTAGGACTCATATGCATCATTAATGGTTTTAAAACATCTGAAACTCCAGCAAAACTCAATAATGGGCCAATACTCCGCGGACCAGAAAATTGTATGTAATATTTACTTTGTATAAGACACTTTAACGTTCTCTCATCACCTTTTATAATAATATCAGCATCTAATGGTTCTCGCAAGTATTCTTCTATATCGCCCACTTCGTAACATCCGCTAGGTAATATAATAGATTTCGAAGGTTCATTATTTTTTACTGCAAGATCAAATTCGTAGTAATATAACGTATTACATTCAGGAGTGATATTGTGTATAGAATGATATGTTGTTAACGATACTAATCCAATACTCCACTGACAATTATTTGCTAATAATAATGGGGGATATATATTACTAATCAAATTACCTTTTTTACCATTTAATTGAAATAAGTACGACATGACGATGTAATAACAGACAAGCTAAATTTTAAAAACTTGTATTCGAATAATAATATATACAATAATCGAAAAAAAAATTTACAAATACACATGCTTATATACTAATTTTATCGTTTTCGTTCATCAAATGGGGCAGGTAACGTATTTGTTAGAAATCTTAAACATAGTTCTCCACAATTAACCGTATTATAACTTTGATATGCACGTCTGTTGTAGAAAATCTCAATCTTTGGATCGTATTTGCGTAAATAATTAACTAGCTCTGTGGAGGGAGATAGATTACCATAACTATCAAAGTATTCTGCACGTTTTCTATATTTTCTGTATGCAGTCCAATGAGTTCCCGGACCTTTTTGCGAATCCATATTAACAATCGCACACTCATTTTTCTTAGGTTTGGTGGGCAGCCCATCTCGATCAAAAACTCCTCTAAAATTTGGACTTTTTAACTCTTTTGCGTAAAATAAAATATCGAAATTTGTTAACGCTCTATTGCTAGGTATAGAATTAACCTCGAAAAAACTGGTTACGTCTCGCACCGTCACTATATGGTGCTAAATACAAACCCAGACCACTTCGATATGGTCGTAAATAAAGTCCTTTTCCAATTTTTTTATTAATTTGTAGACCACTGCCTGATTTAAAACTTTTTCTAGCATCATTTACATCCTTCACCGCTTTCGCTATTGATGATACTGACGATGAAATTCCACCCAATGTAGCAATACCTGCTAATAAGGGAACAAGGGGAAAAGCTCCTCCAGTTTTAGTAATTGGAATAATTCGAACATTTTCATTATCAGCTACTATAGGATTTAATTTTTTAACTGCTGTAATCGCTTTTTTCATACGTCCTTTAAGAGTTTTTTCTTTACGAACAGCCTTCCGCGCTACATTTAACACGTCTCTGAAATATAAGTTTTTTCTTTTCGAGGATTTTGATTTAGTTTTCCGTTTCGCAGCTTGTTTTTTACCAGAACGACATCCTGCTCCTAATTTCCATTTTACTTTCATAGCGTTCATAGTTATCCAAGCAGCCGCTTTCTCACCGAGACTACTATCTGATGCTTTAACACGTTCCCAGGCTTTATTTTCTAATAATCTATCCGCTTCAGCTCGATTTTTATTATCAGAATATTTGCTATATGCTATATCGTGTTCTTTAGCAGCTTCGTCCAATGGATTTATACCGGTTGCGCCACGACTTAGTTGACGATCTAACTTTGTACCAGGTCCTAAATAATTATAACCAGGATAATGCAACTGAAATGGAAGGTTATCTATAACTCTATTCAACACAGTTCCCAGACCGCGACCACGTTTTATTTTCTTCCTTAACACGTTAACTTTTCGTTGTTTTCTCGCCATATTCAGAAATAATTTACTATATATATACTTTTTATCACACTACTCTGCGAGTTTTACCGCTATATATAGGTGTATTTATACTTTTTTAGTCAGTTTTGATGGTGCTTACTAAGTGAATATATAAGCTATAATGAAAATTGTAAAGCAATCAACTATATTACCTATAAGTAATGTGCTAACACTAGTAGAAGGTAGTGATACTTTAGAACGATATAAACATGGATCGTTGTTTCCAAATAATATAAGATGTTAAATTATTGGTCCGAGCGGTTGTGGAAAGACAAATTCTTTGTTTACGCTATTAACACACCCGAATGGACTGCGCTATGAAAATGTCTACATATATAGTACTTCTTTATATCAACCTAAATATAAATTGTTAGATACGATATATAAATCCACACCCGAGATTGATTATCAAACATTTGTCGATGATGTAAATTTAATAACGCCTGACACGATTAATCAGAATTCTGTATTTATATTTGATGATATACCAACGTGCAGAGATCAACCTGTTGTAAAACAATACTTTTCGATGGGTCGTCATAAAAACGTAGACTGTTTCTATTTGTGTCAAACATACGTAATGATTCCTAAATATATGATACGTGATAATGCCAATTTCATACTTGTCTTTGCTCAAGATGATATAAATATACGACATATATACGATGAACATGTTAATGGTATGTGCTCGTATAAGATTTTCAAGAAACTTTGTAAAACGTGTTGGAAGAATAAACACGGATTTTTAGTGATTGATAAGGAGAGTGAACTATATAAAGGACGGTTTCGTCGTGGTTTTGACGAGTTTATAGTGATTGAAGACGAAAAAGATGGCGATGAATAGCGTTAAAAGAAATTTCGAGGATGAATTACAACTTAAAACTGAATTGGAAAAGATACGCACAGATATAATGAATAAATATAATGCGTTAAAGAATGTGTCTAACTCTATTACAAATACTTCAGCTGTAGTGTTTGAACCTATTACAAAACCATTGTCAGAGATTCGAGAAGCAATACAAAAACCAAAGGGAATGAAAAAAGATGATGATGAAATACTTAGATCTTCGATTGCAAAGCGAAAACTAGAACATAGTACTCCAAAGAAAGATATAGATGAAGAAATTGAAAATGATCAGTTTAATCTAAGTGAAATGGGTTCTTTTCGTATTGATGGAGATGATCCTATACCTAAAGATATAATTTTTGGAATAAAGTATAATCCTATTGCAGATGAGTATATGTTGGGTACAACAACAATTTCGTGGAACAAAGATCGTGGAGAAATATATTTAGGAAAAGGAGTTAATCGTGCTAAATTCCCATACACTACAGGAGTAATGAATTTGCTATTGGAGTCGAAAGTAGATAAGATTGATTATAATAGTGATGATTTACAGATATATAAGCAATTACTAGAATTTACCGGAGCTCATTTGCGTGGTAATGGTGCGTTGAAAGGACTTCCCAGTCAGAAATATAAGAAAATAATACGTCCGTTATTTCAATCTGAAGTACGTAGCGGAAAAGGTTATGAAAATTATATAACTAACCGTAAAACTTCTCGTGTTGCTGGAATAAATCTTAAAAGACCGCGAATTGAGTATTGGAACGACCCGAATGAATTAGTTGAACGATTACAGTTATTACACGCATCTAAACAAAGTGGTAATACAGGTGTAGACAACGAAATTTTAGCAATCGAGGAAGAGTTGGCTGAAGAAGGATATATTCAGTTACCTTATTGATTAGTAGTATTAGGAAAAAAAAATATGCGTAAGAAACAAACATCTACATCAAAATCCTTACAACGTAGTATAGTTGATGAACTTCATAAACCTGCGCGAAAACGATATCCTACGCGATGTGTACAACTTTTCGGTTTAAACGATTTATGGCAAGCTGATTTGATCGATATGTCGCAATACGCACGATTTAATCGAGGATATAAATTTATTTTAACTGTAATAAATGCGTTTTCTAAATATGCGTGGACCATTCCTATAAAGAAAAAGAGTGGATCGATAATTGCTAAAGCGTTAGAAAAAATTTTAAGTGAAAGAGGTGTTGAAGCTCCTACCCATTTGCAAACAGATCAGGGTACAGAGTTTTATAATCCTCAAGTACGGGGCGTTTTAAATTGGAATAATATTAATTTGTACAGCACCCATTCACCGCTTAAAGCGAGTATTGTAGAACGTTTTAATCGTACAATAAAGAATTGGATATGGAAAGAATTTACCGCTAATCGTAATAAACGATGGTTACAAGTTTTGCCCGAGCTTACTCAAAAATATAATACGAAAATACACCGTACGATAAAATTTGCACCTGCTGATGTAAATAAGAGCGTTGAAAGACAAGTTTCAGAAAATATTGCAAGAGAATGTAGTAAAGATGTTGAACGATTCTCTCCCCCGAGCAAATCGAAAATTTTTAAAGTTGGTGACGTAGTTCGTATTAGTAAAGTTAAAACATTATTAGAGAAAGGCTATACTCCAAACTGGACTGGTGAATTATTTACTATAAATACAGTGAATTCTACTTTCCCCACGACGTATACATTAAAAGATAGAACTGGTAAACCGTTAGTTGGTACTTTTTATGCTGAAGAGTTACAAAAAACATCTTACCCCGACGTATACTTGGTAGAACGTGTTATTCAACGTAAAGGTATAAAATCGTTGGTTAAGTGGTTAGGATTCCCGAATTCAGATAATTCTTGGATCGATAATAGTTTATTAGTAAACGTTTAGTTATGCCGCTTCATAAGAATGGAAAATATATACCTGATGGTGGAAATGGCGAGGGTGCTACTGTCGAATTGAATTCGAAAGGAAATTATAATTTTAAAGGAAAACGAATACTAAATGTTAGTACGATATATCACGATCATGCAGAGTCTGAAGCGATATCTTACAAACAGATGAAATTTCTTCTATACACTGACATCTTTAAAGCAGCCATCATAAATGCGCTTATGGAAAAAATTAACTTATCCGGCGATCATGTTAACATTTTAGGAAGACGACTAATTAATGTAGCTGAAGGTATTGAAACAAAAGATGTAGTCACCTTAGGTCAGTTGGGTGATATTCAAGGGTCTATGCATGAAGTAATTATGAGTGAAGTTCAAACAAAGATTGATAATTTAAAACAGTTAATTACAGAGGAAACTAATTCAGCATTTTTGAAAAATAAATACGATCATGATATAATGAATGCATATATTAGTAATTTAACAGAACGAATTGAGACTAGTAAAAATGAATATCTCTCAAAATCTGGAAGTATAGATGATCGGGTGAAGATTCTTTCGAGTGAATTAGACTCCGTGAAAGAAACAGATAAAAAACTTGATAGCGAATTAAAAACCACAAAGACAACGATATATGAAGTTTTAAAAATACAGAATGCAAAGATTGATAATAATATACAACAATTTAACGATAAAATAGCATCAGCAGATAAAAGGATTGACGAAGCTATTCAACGATTGGATACTGTGATAGATACAGCAACTAATAAGATTGATGATAGTATAAAACGTTTTGATGCTGTGCTTGTAAATAATAGAGGAGAACTCGATAGATTACAGAAAAGTTTTACTAGAGAACATGATTGGGTTGTAGATAATCTTTACAATAGATTAAGTACTCTAGAAACACAATTGCAGCAGCATATTGCCTCAGAATCTGAGAAAAAAATGTGATTTTGTTATAAATATAGATTTTCTCGAGATTTTCTTTTGTTTTTTAGACTTTATTTAATTTAAAGTGATAAAATATTGTAAGTATATGATAATGCCGTTGCATAAAAGTGGAAAATATGTACCTGAAGGAGGAAATGTTGAGCCTGCTAATATTGAATTGGATTCGAGCGGAAATTATAATTTTAAAGGAAAACGATTGGTAAATGTGAGCACTGTGGATAATGACATGATTGAAACTGAAGTGATTTCGTATAAACGATTAAAATCTATTCTTGCAACATTAGAAAGTAGCGAGAAGATACAAAAATTATCTGATAAATTAAATACGGTTTCGAATGAACTTTCAAAGCATGAAAATGATGTGAAAGGCACGATTGGTATACTTGGAGGTTTAATAAACGAATTAAGCGGAAAAGTGACCGTATTGTTGGATAAATATATTACTAAGGAAGTACTGGATAAACAGCGCGAAGAAATAGAAAAACATATTATGGAATTAATTGCTCAATACCGTGAAGAAATAGAAAAACGGTATAATAGGATGCTAGATAATCTTCGTGAAGAAATTAAAAAGGAAAAAGTACATCGTGTTGTAGATACGACACAACTAGTTGGTAAAACTACTAATTTAGATGAACATTTACGTAATATCGATTCGACTATTCAGCGTAAGGAACAAGAGGAAGCAGTACAAAAGGAAGTTGGGAATATTTTATCAACGATAGTACAATCGAAATTTTAAGTTTATGAAATAATAAATGTATATATATGAATAATATTTATTATATTGTAATAAAGATTACATGCATTTTATATGAAACAATGTAAAAAAAAAAGATTTTGAAAATAAATATATGTATAAATAAGAAAAAAATACGCGTTTCTTTACATACAATGCATATTACTCCAGCTGACTGCATCACATCTGTGAGTATTATTATGATCGTAATCTGTATTCATAGGATCGAGACATGACCAGCAAACAAATTTCGCTTTCGGCGTCTGGATCCGCAACAATCGACTAAAGTTTTTTATCCATGCAAATTGATAATTTCCATTAGATCCCCAATATAATATGTTCGTATGTTGTTTATGATTTAACAAACTGTGATTTTTTCGGAAGGCATACACAGCTTTTATTTTATACTTGCATGAACTTAGATCGGTATAATCGGTTTCTAACAGATTGTATAGGTTGATTGATACAGCGTTTATTCTTTCGAACGTTTCAACATCTGCTAGCGAACGGATCGGTAAGTGAGTGAAGCTAAAATCGTATACTTTCTGCAGAATGTTATACTGCCACATCGATAATGGTTTTGTCGTAAATTTCGCTAAAACAGCATACATAAAACTATTTTTATTTTCTGGATCGTAAGGATTTATAACGTAGACGACGGCTTTTCGGTTAAATATTTCTTTCGGTAATTCCACCGTTGTTGGACTATACTCTGTTTGATCCTGTAAAATCGGTACTTGCGTTAACGGCGGAGTCTGCAATTCTTGTGATGTTTCTGCTGGTGGTGGTGGTTGTGATGGTATATGTATATTTGGAAAATCGTCCGGAAACACTGCATTATCGTTTTCGTTTACGAAAAAATTTTGAATAAAATCAGCGACATTAATCTCATTCGATTCGGAAATGTTATTCATGTTTGATTATTATTTTAATATTTTTACTAAAAAAGAGAGAGAAAATAAGAACGAAAAAAATAACGAGCAATAAGAGAGAAAAAAGACACAAAATAAAGAGAGACAGAAAAAAAGAAAAAACGCGGGAAATTATTGACTTTAACGTTCTTGAGACTTTTTTAATAACGCGTGACGAACACAGCTTCAACAAATTCCATACGTTCAACATAGCACTAATACTGGCTGAGCGATTAGAACCGTTCGAGAATCTACCTCGTTGTAAGTCTTTGATGATGGTGGGTTGTACCAGAAAAACCACATTCCTTTGAGGATATTTGGTTACATACGCAGATGAACGATGATTGCAGGTGTTCATTGGCTTAAGTATGATTGGGTAGGTGTGTGTGTAAATGTGAACATGTTTACTACAAAAGATATGAGGGGGAAGATCCGGTCGGAGTCGATGACCTTGACGCACGAACGAATACAGCTATATACGTAAGGTTATAAATAATAAAAAAAATATATACTTAGGTTAATTTTATATTACATATACTTAGACTTTGAATTAATTAAAAAGATCGCGGTAACGCTGTCGGCAGGAGGGGTGGGCGGGGACTTGGGTTAGTTTCAGGCATTAAATATTATACTTGGGTTAATTTTTAATCGGTTCGAACTATCGGAAATGTGCGGAACCTGTATGGAGGAATTTGGGGAAAATTCGCGAAAAATTTGCATAAAATTGGGGGAAATTATGGGAAATTGGGGGACACTCGGGGGAAATTGGGGGAAACTTGGGTGAATTTTTGCCTCCGAATCAAATACTTAGGTTACTTTTTGCCCTCTGCACACGGTTTGGGGTTGTGACGTCAGACCGTCCAGAACATAGATTTACTGACTACTAGAGCTATTTGCCGACTACATGGACTTTTTATTATATTAATAACGTGTTTACCGATAATACTTTTGTAATTCGGAAAAGTATACCTTTCATTATATTTTTCAGCGTCCAAACGGATCCTCCCCTTGGCTATGCCACTGTATAGCAAAGCTGTTACCCAAAAAATATGTAACGATTTAAGGGAAAATATAAAATGCATTACACACCGTTAGATGACAGTCTCTTACGGAAAAACACTCTATAATACACTCCACTAACCGAAAATAACATAACAGTTAGTCGTAAAATACAAAACTGCCAAGAAATTTTTATAATATTGTCAGCACGAAGACTCTGTAAAAAATGTAAAATTTAGCATATCAAGCAATATATATTTATTATCATTATCACTTAGCTCAGGGTAGAATAATTGTTCATTTCGTTACAACTAAAAAATGTTACAAAAAATGATCTGAACAATTTATCTTCATTATAGAAAAGATATATCTCTCCACCCTATCTACACGCACACATACATACAATTACACCATTAAGATTGTCACAGCAGTGTTTCGACTGAATTAATATTCATTAACAAAATTACAAACTAATCTCTAATTTTTAATAGCAAATCCTTCAAAAACTGAATGTTAATAAATACGAGTAAGTGAAAAATGTTTTTATCGGATTCGTTAACAAACACACACGCTTGACAAGACTATTTTAAGTAAAAGCCTTGTTCATGTAAAGATATATATCTTATTCGATGATAACACAAAACAGGCGAATATTGGGAAAAAAAACAAATGAAACGTATTCCCTATTTAAGAAATACAAAGTAGATATCTAATGAGGCAATTAAAACTGTGGTGGGGGGCAATTTTCGGCTGGTTAAATATTTTTAATTTGTACGAGCACACAGCGGTGATAGCTTAAAATTTTACTGGCGTCAGAATTTAATCGAATGCATTCTTGTAATGGGATAACAGCTAATAAACGTGTTAGCTTTATATTTATTTCGATTTCAAGTAAATGCCATTAGAACGCCGGTAGAATATTTTTGTTGAAAAGATGATATTTAGCTGTTATTTTATTATTTTTGAACTTTAGTATATGTATAAAAATTTTTAAAATATCAAGATCAGATATGAAAAGCTAATATAAAATTAAGTTTAAAAACGTGTATTGTAATTCCATAAATTCTTTCCGATACAAGCTAAATTTCGACTTTAAAATTCATTCCGTTATTTTATTTCATCCTTAATGAAAGAAATTTTCCATTACCGTCGCTGTATTCAATAGCGATTTAATTTTAATTCCCTGTCCAAACGAGAGCAATATATGCTTAACTGGGGAACGTTACGAATAAAATCGTCTTTACATAGTTGTATATCGTAAAATAAAATTCAAAGATTTCTATTAGTTATGAATAATAACCGGTGCATAATATTTATCATTATCGGAATCAAATTCGGCATTACATTTAAAACAACACGTTATTCATTATACAGATCTCGTTTTGAATGACAAAAATGAACGATTTAATAAAACGTGTACTACTTCACATTAACAAGTCATATTTACAGTTACATATAACAAAAAAAAAATAATAACTCAGAGCGAAAAAAAAAGAATAAAAACTCATTAAATAACTACACATATCTTTATCCATTTATTGTCAATCGTTTCTAGCGACATCTGTCCTCACATCCTGTAACTAATGCACATTTAGTTCTAAATTTTTCCTATTTTTCGAATTACTTCGTCATCTTTTAATGCTGTCAGAACATTTTGTTAATTTTTAAAAAAATTAAAGGCAAAAAAAAATATGCAATGAATTTATTATAAAGAATGCGACAATTCAGTGACTAGTTTCGGACGATGTGTGTCCACGTTCACAGTGCGTACTGAATGAAAACTGAAAATAATAATACCACATAAGTAAAGGTCGATATTGAATGCAATGCACACAATTCTGTTTTCACACGAATTTAACGGTTTCGATTAAATCAAAAAAAAATGTAATTCTATTTTTATGCGACTTATTTTAATTTAACACGATCGACCCAAATTCTAAGAAGAAAATTTTGCCTACTTTTATTTTTATAACTGCGACATTAGGGACGGGGGAATGAAATGCGATGATTTCCATTTGTGAGAATTCGCCGAATTTTATAACCTCAATAAGGAATTTTATCCGCATTTTGAGTTTACCGTTCGAAGCGAAAAACACCTTAAATTTAAATAAAATTCGTGCATAATACGTTTTTATTAATTTTGCGTAAAAATCGATAAATAGGAAGCTAAAAGTTTTAAAACCTTCGTTTTATTAATTATAACTGAAATATTTTTCGGTAGCACTTATATAAATGTCTCAGGTAACTCATCAATAATAACAAAAGAACTCGCTTACCTCTTTGAATATTAAAATTCTAAAACTTTAGATCGCCCTGCAACTGTACGAGGTACAACGTTTGTGGGAAAGCATTTAAGAACTGTCAAGAAAAATGAAGCTGCTATTGGAAAGTCTCGGTATGTTCTGGAATAAAGTTAAGTGTGCCAAATCATCATCATACGTAAGAGCTATTATCAAAGAGAAAATCGGAAAAGCTCTCTGTTAATGCGAATAGAAGATAAATCGCAAAAACGAGTACCAGTGGTAGGCGGAAATGTCATCAAGCAAATAGCGTTAAGAATGTATAAACAGAATAAAGAAATGGAAGCAGGCACTTCATTTGAGTTAAACACAAAGTAACGGGAATTGGATGACAATCATCACAATATAAAAATTAAAGGATCTGCAGATGAATCAGCTACTAAAAAATTTCCGCAAAAAGAATTGAAGTTACAGGCTACACTGTCGGTCAAGTTTTTTGGAATGCAGATGAAAGTGGTCTTTTTGAGGAAATAATGCCGAACAGAACTCACGTAGCAAAGGCGCAGAAAAGGGCTGCTGGGTTTTAAGGATCGTGTGACCTTGTTATTTTGCTCTAATACTTCAAAAGATTGTATGTTGAAACCGCAGCTTGTAAATCGAGTCCTAAAACCACGTTCAATGAAAGATGTAGATTCGAATAAATTTCCAGTTCACCGGATGACAAAACAAAAAAGCTTGTGCGTTACCACCACAGATATCTTTACTGAATAGTTTAATAAATGTTTTTGATCCCAGAAGTTAGACGCTATATGAACGTCAAGGGTTTCGAATTTAAGATTCTTTTGATTACAGACAATGTACCCAACCATTATCCG
The DNA here is from genome assembly GCA_039619475.1 of Icerya purchasi. Taxonomy (NCBI): domain Eukaryota; kingdom Metazoa; phylum Arthropoda; class Insecta; order Hemiptera; family Monophlebidae; genus Icerya; species Icerya purchasi. The sequence goes on along the minus strand of CM077116.1, from coordinate 170,275,592 downwards.
GTCTTGGAGCATTCACAAAACGTGCAATTTTGTTTTCTGATGCCTAATACTACATCTGTGATACAACCGTTAGATCAAGGTATAATTGTGACACTTAAAACATACCACATAAAGCGAACATTTCAAAAAGGTTTTGGACAAAAACTGTACGATGAAATACTAACAGCTGTTGATGTACGTAGATAAAATTTTCAATTATGTATTGCATTAATCGGATTGAATTAGCGCTAGCTGAATTAAAGTCATCAACTTTGAATGCACTTTGAAATGTTATTTGACCTGAATGTATTAAAAACAATGATCTCGTCCTCCTTAATGCAACCGAATTTTTTTAGCACATGCAATTGCTGGAGAAGGAGATTCGTGATTTATCGTTCGAGTATATCGATGAATTATTAGTTGATAAAGCTTTAAGCAAAATCAAATCAAATATTTATTTGTAAACTCTTTATAATAAGAAATAATCGTAAAGATTAAGACTCCTGATCCAAAAGAACATAGTGGTAAAGACGGAGAAGATGCTGTTATAAATGGATATTTAATTTAAAAACGTCTTGAACTAGCCAGTAAATTGGGCAATCATTTCTTTAAACGTAATCCTAATGAGGGGAACGAGCTGGAAAGTTTCGGTGTGATCTGAACTCATTAATATCCTCTGGCAGAGCATCATGCCTAGCCAAAAAAACAGACACACAAGGATTAATTAATCAGTTTGTTCTTAAATCCACTGAAGAAACATCGACACCACAAGAAACTACTCCCAATTTTGTTTCAGAGATAACAAAAAAAAATATCACCAATAGAGCGCGAAGTCGATAACCGAGATATTTCTAGTTATAACAGTAATGCTGCAGTCTTACGTAAACGTATGTCTTTTTTCTCGCAAAGTGACAACGAATAAAATCATGTTATGTGAAACGCGTATTATTTTGCCTAATTTTTACGTCCAAGAGTTTTTTTCCCTTTTCAAATGATAATTTACTTTGTACGATACATGTGCAATCTTTATGAAATAACATGTTTAAGATCCTAACATAAAAGCTCGTGGTTTATTGTATTATTTTTGAATATTTCGTAGGACTGGAATTAATTTTCTGTTTTTCCATAGACGCAGTAGATATATTTTTTATGCGTATTTTTCGGGAACGTAGATAGCGTGTAAAAACAAAATTAGGCGTATATCTTTATATCTTTTTGTATACGAAACTTCTCAGCAAAATTTGTGTGTTTAGCTTTTTTTAATGTTTTGTAATATGCACATTACAGTTACCGTATTAAAGTAAAATAATAATAATAATAAAAATAAATAAGTGAAAAATTACAAAAATGTAAAATGTCGGTGATTGTGGTGGCAGAGGAAATATGCGAATATGTGAGTTCCCGCTGTCGGCCGGGGAAGAAGAACCAATCATCGACCACCGCAATAAGAAGCGTATATCTGATTCGGTAAATTCTAGTGATCACGGGGCGGAAAAGAAGAAAAAGTGAAAAAAAAAAGATCGGACGGGAATTTTTTAGAGGCATTTAGTCGTATCTAATTTTTAGTTAGAGAAATGATTCAGTTTTTAATTAGTCGCTTTTTATATGTCGAACAATTGACGAAACCGGTCGAACTAATTTATTATTTTTAATGTTTTATATGGTTCATTTTTTAATGTTTTTACAATTTACATTCATATATTTTTGTGAATTGTTGAATATATACATATATCGTTCGTCTAACAAAAAATATAATATCAGAAACCGATTGTTAATGGTCATTTTTTTAAATTGTTTACATTTATAATATAATGCGGTTTACGGCAGAAAAAAAACTTATAACTTACCGTATAGCTTTGAGCAAGGATTGTTATCTTCTGTAAATCTTTCGGACAACATTAGGTATTTCACATCTCATCAATCAAAGCCACCTAAAAGCCACCGGATTGTCAACGAATCAAGGATCATCACCGGCGACAACAGTGATATACGTGCAATTTGCTTACTTGACATTTATTTCGTTTATATAGGTTAATTAATCGTTGTTGCTTGTTTTCGTTTTCCGTATATGTACTCGCAATATTGTGTTTTCAGCAGACGGCCGTTCGCGAAAGAAAGCTGTAGCTGAATATTTAAATATATATATCGTTTTGAATTATAAAAAAGAGGTAAACTTTAATCCAATTAAAAATTTAATAATTTTAAGTCCTCGGGGTCCACAAAAAATAGCTCGTGGTTAGCATTCCTGAGGAAGGCTTTAGAATCAAATATAACATTACAGTTTTTAACATGCACATATCTAGAGTAATATTAAAAATCTTTGTATGTGGGTCGGTAATCAAAGTAGTGAACGAATATTAAGCGATGTCCAGTAACATACCTAGGACCGACCATTGGAGGGATGGGTTTCAGTCATAATGATAAACGATGAAGTGGTTATTGGATACAGATGGTCTTCATAATTACGTAAATTATATTTCATATCAAAATACTGGTAAAAATACTAGTTGTTGTCGACGATTTCGCCCCTATATTAATATCCGCTTAAATCTTTATCCGCATAAATTGATGTATTCTTTATTTTATCTCTAAAATTGATATTTACTGTAAGAAACGTTTTATTCTTGAGAGAAAATTTTTGTTTCATCGAGTATATTATACCAATTTTTTCCCCGCTTCGTTAATAAAAATCCTCCCAAGTCGACTTGTAAAAATATTAATCCGTAAATTTAAAAAGCAAGTAGAACGAGGTTTTTCATTTTTTTAATTTACTAAAATATTATTACCTGCTATGTAATCAGTAAATAGGCGATAGGCTCCCGAGGTTCCTACCGAGAAGCCGGACGAAATTACTGAAATACTTTTACTACAATGCGGTGGTTATTATGAGGAACGCGGTTTCGGCGGGAATTGCTAAAGATACGATTTAAGTATTACCGAAAATTGAGGGAATGCGAAAGATTACCCTTCCCTTTTAATTATTACTTTCTCGTTTGAAGTGATAAACAATTGTGAATAAATGAAAATTTTCTAATAAAACAATACACATTTAAAATAGTTTTCAAGAAATGACACATTATTTAAATAAAATACGCTGGATATATAAAAAAAATATTTACTTATATAAAACAATTAATGAAAAATACAAGGTAATTTAGGAATTTCAGGTAAAAATTAAATCTTCCCTATCTGAGATTTCTTTCTATCCAGTCAATAAAATGTGTAATTCTTGTGTAAACTCCCGGATAATTCGGGTCGGCGCATTTCCGTCCATACGAAACGACGCCAATTAAATAGTAATTAATGGCGTTATTATTCCTTTTATGAGGCATCATCAACGGACCACCTGAATCTCCCTGCAGCAAAATAAACAATAATTAAAAAATTACGAATTAAAATACTGACATAGACGTCTAAATTCTGATCAAGATATAGACTATGAATCTTATATATATATTTCGAAACGACTATATAATATCATGTCCCTCTATTATTACACGCACTAGAAAAAAATAAAAAATATAATCAATTTCAAAAAGACGAAACCTTTTTTTTTTTTTTTCTTTTTGGGTGTCAACCGAGGGTATGGCCCATCATTTAAGAATTACGAACAAGGATTAAATATTAATATATAGAGAAATAGAGGAAACGAATTCTACTAAAGCTGGAACAACATCTGGTGAAAGAAAGAAAAGTACGTAGGAAGCACAAAAAGGAGTAGACAGTTTAAGATGCAAGAACTCTTAGTGTAAAGAAGAGAGCAATCAAAAAGAAAATGATCCGCATCACAAACGCGGTTGTGATCCGAGGGAGGAAAAATACAATGTGGAGAAGAAACAATAGAAAAACTTTAAAAAAAAGAGTCGCAGGAAGACAATTTTGGTTGAAACGAAGACACGTGTTATGGAGGAAATAATAAAGCGACTGAGGCCAGGAAAATCAGCAAACCAGGACCGTGATAAAAGAAGAGGCTGTATTAGTTTGTAAAAAGAATAAGGATTAGAAAAGGAGGTAATGTAGACACATCCGACCATGATTTGAGACGTGCTTGTTTAGATGGAAAAAGGATATTGTTAGTAGGAAACTTATTGATAAATTTGAATATGAAACCGCCACAAGTAATTTTTATTCATTTCGAAAAATCGTTCGATTCGACTGAACTAAAACGAAAAACAGAAAATCAATCGAAATTAATATATTTATAAATGCAGCGGCAGGAGGAGTGAGAATTAATTTTAAAAAACACGATGCTAACGTGAAACAGAAAGAATAGAGTGTTGGCAGAATTGTATATATACAACTGTAAATACTAAAAACAACTCGAACAGCTGTTGAGAAAAGGAAATATTTAATAAAGGAATGAAACGGATCAAAAATAAAAAAAAAAAAACCATGTTGAACAAAATTTCATTTTTTTTTTTTTTTTAATTTAAAAATAAGTTTGTGGGTCGAACTGAGCAAAAATGAACGTACAGTCATCAGCGCGGAAAAGTCTGTTCGGAATAAATCAAAATATTCCTACGGCCAACCTCGATTAGATTTTAATAAATAAAACTTACACGACTTTGCCTTTGAAATATTGGAAAACGGTGTTTAATGCGTAAATTCATGTTAGATGCTATTGTTAAAAATAAGTAAACCCTAAACATTTATCGTTAATATCGAGTTCTGACTACTTTTATTAGGTCTTGCATTTGTCTAGATAATTCGTTAAGAGAAAAAAAAGTCGCTTCCTGCATATTTTTAACAAAAAATTCATTATTCGTTGATTGATATGCGTAACATACAAGTCTTGTTAAAATATTCTTTCATATTTCCTGTAAAACTATTAATAACAATGCTATTCAGCCGCTTTTAATCTGAAAAAAGAACCCCCCTTATGCGACATTATAAGTATCATTTAAAACGCGTTTACAATGTTGTTCCCATCTTCTTATTTATATGTTAAAATGGTATGCACTTTTCCCTATTACGATAAAAGTAACAATAATATAAATTGCTGGAATATTAGTAACGTTTTGCATCTTTCAAAATGCACCTATTAACTTTTTTTTGCTGTCGCTGCTGAAATGGTGCGATAATAAATTTGATTTGATGGCCGCAACAGTGACTGCGTAAACGAGTTTAGTGGTTAAAATACGGAAATGGCAATTATAATAATGCGAAAAATACACGTGCGTCATAGAAGCATGTATAATAATGATGAGAATTCCGTTACACGAACTAAATGATTATTGATTCATTTCGCGTATGTGTATTAATTGGCAACTCTCACCGGCCATTTGTGTGCCACAGAATTAATTATTTGACGAACTAACAGAATACTCTTCACATCGGGATTTTTCGAACAGTCAGTGCGGACGCTAACATGAATGCAATAACACTTTAATATTTAGACATCCAGATCGGTGATTTTCAACGGAAGCCACAGCATTTTTTAAGGGGGGCCATGAAAAATAAAAATTAAAAGTGGGAGTCATATATCACGGGAAAAAAAAGTAGTAATTCAACAAAACAGTGGGAAGTACAGATCGCTTATAAAAATTTGTTTTGTTGCTGAGAAAATACGTGTATAGTGACTGTTCTCCTGCAAAAAACAAATTTAAAGATTGATTTGAGGAAACTGAAATAATTCTAATAATGCCGAGTCAACAGGAAGAAGATATTTTTGACTTCTTAATAAGTTGACTGCCTTCATTTCGCACTTTAAAAAGTCAATATCTACGGTTTTTTATTTTTTCCATTCACGGTGTAACAAGCCAGAGAGTGCACTTGGTTGCAAAAAATTTAGGAAACTGCGCTGTCAGTCGTTATATAAAAACTGTTAATAAAATTAAATCAAATGCTCTTCGAGGCAATTTTTTTCAAAAACTTTGCAAAAGGCAATAATGAATGAACATTTTAAATATTTATTTTTATACACTGAAATGAGATATCAAAAGGTGAAATAGTCTTAAACGTTTTGTTAACCTTTGAGACAGCATCATTTCATTTATTAGGGGCGTTTAAAAATGATTTATTATGCTTATCAGATATTTTTGAAAAATTAAATGTTCTGAATAGGCAGTCGTAAAAGAAGAATAGTAATAACGAAACATTCAAACTTTTTTTTTGATAAACTAAAAATTTTTGGCAAAAAACATTACTGCAAGTTATAAATTTTTTCAATTTCCTGCACTAGAAATAAAGAAGGTAGATACGTAACGAAAAAACTCAGTTTGTTCATTCGCGGTAGGTGCATCCGCTATGTTAATGTAAATTACTGAGCCACAAAATGATAGAAATAACGAGGACAATTTTTGGGTTAATATTCTTGTAACTCAATATTCAAAACTTTAAGAACACGCTTAGTTACTTATTACCGAATTTTTAACTTCTTATCTGTTTGAATGTGGTTTTAGTAAATTTCCTTTTAACCCCAAACAAAGAAATCGCTTAGATAACAGAGAAGATTTGAGATTAATGCTAACTTCATTTGAGCCTAATTTTGAAAATATCACTAAATATCATCAATCGCATAGATTATATTCTTCTATTTATTTTTACTTATTCATAAAAAATGTTATGTTTTTCTTTTTTTGCATTTAACATTGCATAATTTTAAGTTTATTTACGTAAAATAATTTCTAACATCTTCAGAATAAAAATTGTTCTTTATTCTGTATTATATATAGTATGTTGAGGACGTTTGTTTAGAAAAATCTAATAAAAAAAAGGCATCGCAGATTTGATAATAACTATATTTGCAAAGTTACAAGTTTGTCTTCGATTATGGGCCACTACCAATAAATATGGGATATACCATATATAAAAAAAAGGTTGAGGGTCATTGATCTGGATAACAGTTTCATTGAGAACTAGCTGACCCGACAGACATTGTCCTGTCTAAATTTTAATCAATTTGTTTGTGATCGTTTTGTGAAAAGCTATACGTCATCAGTTCGCCAATAATTTCACTTTGAATCTTGCGAAATTCAATTCGTCGACATCAATGTTTTCGTAGCCCATATTACACGTTCGCTCAACTAAACGTGATTTTTGTAATTTTGAGCAATGCTTTTTTTGAAAATACTTTTCCGATGCGTTCGGTCTCTGATTCGGTAAACTGGCAAAAATCGACCGGGAATGTAATGCAGGCAGTCGAAATGTCAACGGGAATTTTTCCGATGCCAATGTCCAGCAATTGTTTTGAAAATACTTCTCTAGATTGGTTGTTCCACAACTCGACACGCACGTTCGTACTTAATTTAAGTGCCCCTTGATAACGGACGACTTTGAACACGCATTATAAATTCATTGGTTGCCCGCCGAATCACTGATAATGTTTGACGAAAATCACCTGCCAACAGAATCACTACCAAACCGGTTTTGATTGCTTCGTAGATCTTGCATCGTTCGGTCTAATGGCTCCAGAGACTTTTTATGCGCCACCGTGTACATTCATCCCACACGATCAATTTGCATTGCTGCAAAATCTTGACCATGTTTGAAGTTCCATTAATTTGCGCATATTCAATGGCAACTTAAGTGCTGAATAACTTGTTCGACTGCCTTCCAAAAACGTAGCTGATGAAGCAAGTGCAAGTGCAATTTCATTCCGCGAGCGTATCGTTGCCAAAATCATTACGATCAAAAACGTTTCTTCATCTTCACCGGGAGCATTCAAGAATAAAATCCCTCCAGTTCCATCACTCACGACTTAGTGAGAGGCTGCTGATTCGACAACATTCCGTTCGTTCGAGCTGATTCCTTCTATGCATCGTAATTTCAACTCTTGATCAAAAATGCATCGTGCATCGGACGATTAGACGCTGTCATGCCTAATTAAGGTCATACCTTATTCAATATCATCAAACACATGTCCTTAATTAATATCAGCGCCTTCGGGGTTCTTTTTTTGCTTAACAGAATGTTTTCCTTTTTAAGTTTTCATTAAGACTTTAATAAAAACTTGAACAAAACCTTAAAGTCTGCGAGCACCATAACCGATTGACATGATTCACAATTTGACAATCAGCTGTCAAACGAAATAAATTAGAACAGAAATAAAATAATTACATTTGTTGGGTAGACCACGAAACAACATCAAAGTAAACACAATTGCAATTTTATTTTAATTTAGGCTGGAATGCATTTTTCCAGATTTTTCTCCAGATCTTGTGAACGTTTTTTTTTTTAAATTCAAAAAACATTCAATCGAGTTACTTCCAACAAAACAAAAACAGAAGCAACCAAATATGTTGTTCCTATCATCAGGTATGATTGAGAATGTATATAAAAATTATGATTTTTGCAGTTTATTTCCCGACTTTCCTTCGTAATTGTCCGGAATGTTTTATTTTTCTGAAAACTTTTCTCCACGATCGTAAGAACAAAACAAAAAAGAATTATGCATATCCATTGTTCAAATCGTTAGTTATAGTCTCGGGTTCATGCAAAAAACCATAGAAAAAACCATTTTCAGTAAATTTTTCAATTTTCCAATTTACCGCGCAAATTTTCTAACTTTTCTTTCCGCAAAAACCTTATTCGGATTATTACGAGAACATTTTTTTCAAAAATTAGCCAGATTGGTCCAGCCGTTCTCGGGTGATACGCCCCTACCAACGTACAGCGTTTAATTTTTATTTGCACAGATAAATTACAATTTTGGATTGTAATTAATTGCAAAATGTCCAACTCTGGTGCTCAAACGGCTTCTTTTTTTTTTGAATTCGCGACTATGTAATTTATTTGGCTTAATAACTTTACGGAGTACACAGGCATCCAGCAGTGTTAGAACTGGGTGTTTTTTGTACCGCGCATGAAGTAAAGAATCGTGCAATATAACTCGCTGTCCATCTTATCAGCAGTCAATGTGTTAACATAAAAAAGAAGAAAAAAGGAAGCAGCAGATGGAATTGATTTACAAAACTGGAACAGAACCCAAACGAGGTGGAGAATGGACGATATTAAGATTCTGCCCCATTAATTAAAAAAAAAACTGAATAACTACACTAAGATTTTCAAAAAAAAATAATAAAAAAACAAAAAAAAAACGGAAACTAAGTGTAAGGGAAAGATGCATTAAGGAAAAAACGAACACACAATATCGTAAGCGAACGATAGAATATTGAAAGAAGAAAGAAAGAAAGAAGAAAAAATCAACTCGAAGGAACAGTTGAAGTAGTCGATAAAAATATAAAAATAAATTTAAAAAAAATTAACATCAAAATTAATCGCATTATTTATTACACGGAAAGTTGCTTAAATTAATTCATGGGTATTGTAATAATGAAAAAGAACGATTTAATGAAAAATTTCGTTTTGAGAAGAGGATATTTACCTGACAAGTATCTTTTCCCATGCCCGCAGCACACATTACTCGTTCGTCAATTATTGCATCGTGTTGGTTCGCATAATCGTCTTTGCATCTATTCAACTTTACAGTCGACACTTGGGCTTCTTGTAAAATTTCCGTTCTTCCTCCACCTGTTATAATGAAATTTATTTATTAAGCTATAAAAAGTTCCTTTATACAGCTACAAGTATTATATATATTTATTTATTTATTTATTTATATATGTGAGTGTACGGAGTGCATATTCAGTGTTTATTTCTGGCCCTATCAAGTTCATACTAAACCATGGTATGTTCCGACAAAATGACATCATTTTCGTTCAAGGAAGTATTATGAATAAATTTATTAGATGTACTTTTTGATTGAAAACAGACGTATGAGCAATGTTAACTTTCATGAAAACATCCAGCGATCATAATTAATCATCGTATTATAAACGTTTTTTTTAAAACTAATGATTACTAAAAGTACCGTATTATTCTGATGATGGATTCTGCAACATTTATAACTTTAGTTTATAATCGCTAAGCGTATAAATTAGCGAGCAAATGTTTATTAATTAAACGATAATGTTTTTTCAGTAAGCGAAGAATCCCGACATACAAATGAAGTAACATTTTTCTTCTGCAAAGCGCTGCCGATGCATTGAGATTGGCCATTCGTCCTACTCTGAAAATTCCACATCCGCTTCTATAGATCACTTACCAGTTCAGTAAATTTTTCCTTCCGATATAAATAATTCATATCTTCTCTTTCCCATCACATAACCAAGGTGACCATTCTAATGTTCGCTCCTTTATCATTGTCAATGATCCTTTAATATTTTTATCAGTCCGTCGTAATACTCCTTAGGCTGGCCGCGGTAGGTGGTTTTAGTCCACTCTTCGGAGACTTCACAACTGCAAATAGTACAAGAAGAATCTATTCAAGACATAGTTGCAGACACTTCCGCCCGTGGTTGTGAAAAATGTTGGCGCATATTCTAGTACTAACTGTATTTCCTTTATGACATAGCAGTTCAAGCACCCGACTTTTTTGAGAATTAGATTATATGGAATAGTAATTGGCAGAGAATATCTTAAGTTGCGATCGATAAAATCATCTACAAAACGTTGGCTCCTAGCACATCGAAAAGCAGAACAGAAGACGCAACCTTATGTCGATTACGAATAGGACACACACAATTAACGCACGCTCACACATATTTATTGAATAGAAAAGCACCACCAATGTACCAAAAGTGTTGCTGTCAGTTAACCGTCATAGACTGTCCTATATAGGAACAATAACGGAAACGATACCAGACCGCACCGTCCGATCTTCAAGATTTACCGAACGATAATGTAGAAACCATAAATTAAATTTTCAAATTTTTAAAACAAACTAAATTATTATCTATGTTGTTATAACAATCTACATAGTTCTGTGCCTCTTATTGCTGCACACGGCACGTGAATAAATAAAAAAAGATTGGAAGCCTCATTTCATTAAGAGTTCGCTTTTTTAACTGTGATCATAAACAACTTTAATTTCCTCGGCACTTGAGACAAAACGGTTCAATCGAGCATTTTGCATAACTTTAGGGATTCCTTGCGAGGGAGGCAATGTTTTTTTTTACCTCTTCACATTCCGCAAATGTTACGAAACGGTTGCTCCAAATGGAAACTTAAAAAAAGGGTAAGGAGCCTATAATTGTATTTTACACACATATTCTAAACTGAATACTTTTAAGAAAGCACTTGCTTCCAAAATCTAGTAAAGAGTCGTACTAAATGTGTAGCGGATGTTGGTGTTTTTAAGAAGAATACTTCTTAATCAACTGGGCCTTTCTGTAGAATTATACAATTATTCGGTGCAGCTAGATAAGGCACAGCAATGCAGCCGATGTTAAAATCATAAATATTGTTTTTAAAGAATAAGCAAACGAATTTATTTTTACAATGAAAATATGCAGTATTTTCGTTTCTATGCGGACCTCTAAATTTTTCGTGAAAATTACATTCTTCAACTACTGCAGCTTGCATTTGTTTTTGGTCAGAACTGATGTGAAAAGCGACTTTAATCGTAAATTTCAAAAATTAGAAATGTTGTCACGCGCGTATTAATGTTAAGTACTATCGAATGAGAATTGACATTATCGGCCACTTGATTCCCTCATAAATTTCGCCTTAGTTACCAAGAAGGAAAACTGTCACGAATACTCTTCCTAATTCGTGCGTCAATTCAGAATGGAATTCCCTTCAAAAAAACACACCGCTATGATCGGAAGTTTGAGTATGGGGATCAAGTTATTCAGAATTAATGGATGTTTTCATAATTTGTTTTTGCTTTTGTTCTTACGTGTTTTTTTGCAATTTTATTGCTATAATTAAAAAGTTTAACAACATATTTACAATCATAATAATGCTCCGTAATGTTGCAATAAAATACGCGATGAAAAATATTTTAAAATACGAAAGCTAATTAAAATTTAATTTTACATAAATAAAATTACAAAAAATCGCAGAAACATTCGCTGAAAATTATAAAAATGCCATCTCATCTTCCAATATCGATCATATGCACTTGGCGTTTTTATAATTTTTCGCCCATATTTTTACGTTTTTTTTTTTTATAATTTTGCTTTTATAATTAAAGGTTAACCTTATGATTTCCAACTATATTAAACATACGGAGGCGATTAAAGAATTAAAGCCTGCTTTTTGGTAATCTGAAAGTTTACTTTTATTTTTTACTTATCGATCGGACTTTGTAGAAAATAGGCATAAGCAAACATAAATCACCTCCTTCAGATCCTATAGCTATCGTTTCTTAATTAAACGTATTTTCTCTTTTTCCCCTAGAATTATAACTGCTTACTGCTCAATCTCTCATAATTAACGTTTTACTCCCGACAAAATTCCAATTTTACCTTTCATTTCTGTTGTTCGTCTTGCCAATTTTTCTCCATATCTTTTCTCTTATGATAAATCTTCGTACTTTTCTCTTAATTATTTCAGTCTCTTACATCCTCGTCACGTATTTAATTTGTCAATATGTTAAATTCCTCACTCTATAGTTAGATCCGAATTTCACGTGGTTTTAAGTTCTTTATATCCCAATCATTCCGTTATTTTTACCGATGGGTCTAAGAGGGCTGATGGGGTTGGTATCGCCTTTGTTTTTCCTTCTCATAACTACTCTGAATCCTTTAAACTTCCTTCCTGCTGTTCTATACTTACTGCTGAATCTGCTGCCATACTTCATGCGATTCTTTTTATCTCTTCCTCTTCTATCCTCTTCCGGATAAATTTGTTTTAATAGCTGACTCTGAAAGTGTCTTGCAGGCGATTTCTTCTCCAATACCGTTGCCCTTTTTTGAACCTTTCGTTCTTCTTATTCGTAATCTAATTCACTGTTCTGTTCTATCAAAATAGATCTCTACTCTCTCCTTTTCCAATCCTAACTCTTAATCTTTCTATTCATCCTAGAGCGCCTTCCTGTTCTTGGTTCAATTTTTTTCCTACCCTCAAACGTGTTTTCATTATTGCTATCTGTCCCATCTGTGATTTAATCACACACTTTGCTCTAATTCTCACGGTATAGTTTTGATCCACCATTTATTGTTCATTGCACTCTAGTGACCTTACGTTCGTTTGTGATCCTGACCTTACGCTGTTTGAATGTTCCAATCTTTCCTCCGAACGTAATATCCTGCACGCTCAGCTATTATTATTATTATAGCGTATCCGGTCGGTTTAAATGCCTCTGGTCGTCCAAAATTTTAGAAACTTGACAGTTTCCTCGTCAATATCCTGATTAAGCTTCTTTTTTTCAAAAATTCCAAATAACTTACAATTAAATATGTGTTTTTCATCCTGCGGTTCGCCACAATCGCACTGAACGTTATCTGTCAAACCCCATTTTACTAAATTATGTTTCGTTCTGGCTGTACCGCTACGTAATCTGTTTAATGTTCTCCATAGTTTATAGTTCAGGCAAGCGCCTTTTGGGAGAGACTCTTTTGGTTTCCCTGCTCAGCTATTAAAGCTGAATTTTCCCGCTCCTTATATATCTTAACTTCGCCGTCTCCAAAGGTAGTTCCTATTCTCGCTGTTCTTCTTTCACCGATTTCCGATCGGATTAAAATTTAATTTCTAACATAGTCCAGTCTGGCCTCGGGGTTGGCCGAAGCCAAAAAAAAAAAAAAAAAAAAAAAAAAAATAGTACCAAAAATTGAAATTCAAAAATAAAAAAAAAGGGGGGGGGGTTAAAGATTAGATTAATAGTTTTATACTTACGCCACGCTACAGCGCCCCAACCAGTAATGGAAGCAAGTTTGTTCTCGAATAAATCGTTACGCAAATTCGACGACATCGGCAAACAAATCGGCTGGACAAATGCTAAAATGATAAAAGAACCAAACAATTATCGCATTTTATTTCGGAAATTAAAATATAATTTCAAAACTATTTCACTTGTAAAACATCGGAATTTTTTCACTTTCGATCGCGATTTTCATTTAATTATTTCACGCGTTTGCCGCCAAGGGGAAAATTTATTAAGAATTTTCTTAGAATTTTCTTTCCATACAATTACATTTCGGACTTTCGTAAGCCATCCAACCAATATCTGCCTTTTCCACTTACATCAAATATTTTTTGCCGATATTCGCTTACGCCTTGCGATATGTCCGAAAAATTGGTGGATTCGACGTTCGCACAATTTATGCAATTGTTTCAGTTCATCCACATCTGTCCCCGATATTTTAAGAGATTTGCTAGCCCCGAACGCAATTATTTTGTCTGTCATCTTAAAACGCTGTTAGTCGTTAAAAACCGATTGAGCATTTTATTAACATTATTAAGAAAAAAGCAAAAAAAAAAAAAAAAAAACAGCGAAAAAAAGGCTAAAAATTTTAAACACATACGTGAAAATGTCACCGGCCGTTGTAAAGTAATGATAGCTATGTCGTTGGTCACTGGCGATGGAGTGTATTCCGGGTGAGTTAAAACACTTCCGACTTCAATTTCAACCGGTTCCGAACCATCCGGTACGTCGTTGTTTAAGTTTATGTCTCCCAGACGAACGGAGAATCTAAAATCGTTAACGATTTCAATTACAAGTTAGCCTTAGAATTCGTTGACGAGAATTTCATCGCATTCGTAATCTTGAAGAACGGAATGTATACACGTAGTTAGTTAAATTATACGCAGACCGTAATAGTACAGTGGTGGAAATGCAGATTTTTTTTTATATGTTTACTTTCCTCCCATTGTGCTGTTACGATCAGCTTGTCTTTTTTCACTTGACAGGCGAATAAATCGTAATTAAAATCGCTTATTCCGAGTTTAAGAAAAAGATTAAATTTTGAGCAGAATAAGAACTGATTTAAATTCGCTAATTAATTTCCGGACCGCCGGTATTAAATTTATAATATACTTTTCGCATCTGTTCATTACTTCTCTGGTTACCATTTTAAATGCAAACATCAGTCCCCAACTGCGTCACGTCTGGCGCACAGTGCGATCACATTCATATTAAGGAAAAATCGCAGTTTTTTTTACATGTTAAAAGAAAGATCCGAAAACTGTAAAATAAACCGGAATTTTCCGAAGTTGTTATGAAAATGATCACTTCCAGATGCTCTGCTCCACCGAACTGAGAGTAATACAATAGCTGATTACCCTTTTGGAATTTGGCCAAATTTTTAAAAATCTCCAAAAAAAAAAAAAAATCAGTTTTGGTTACCGCGAAAGTTTCGTCGCTTTCTGAAAACCCTTAATCACACTGTTCAACTACCACGTCATCGTTTTCACACTTTCCGTATCTCCGTGTCGCTTCGTTAATTCCTCTCTCTTTCTCTCTTTGTGTTTCTAATGACCGTAAAAAGCATCATTCCGCAAATTTAATGTTTTTTTACGTTTCGTTCTTTTTCCTTGGCGCGGTTGCAAATAGAAGAAGAGCTCGCAATTTCCTCTTTGAACATTAATTTTGTTTATAATGTTAAGTAATGTTTGATATGTTTATAATGATTATCAAAAACGTATTTCACATTTATTATGTATTTTAAGTAGTTTTTCTATTTTTTTGCAACATTTTATAGATTAATGTTGTTAATATTATATTTCTTCGTGTTACTTTTTCTCTCTCTTTCTCTCCTCAACCTAATGGTTGGTGGGTACTACCTATTCGTACATCTCAGCTGTACAGACACAGGCATAGTGTACTAGGCAATTGTTATATGCAACGCAGGTGTACACACACGCAAGACTACACTTGCAACTGATTATAGTAACCGTTTGATTTAAATCGTTTTACAAAAGTGCAGTCCCGTGTTGGTCTACTGTGTACTGACCTAGCGCACATATGATGTTGTACGTGTGGTGGTTTGCCATTACCTTCCACGTGATTATTAACGATTATTTATTTATTTATTTAATTCTTGTAATAAGTTCGTCGTCGCTCGGGATCGAACCCGTAACCTCCATATCGGAAGTCAAGCGCTCTAGCAACTAGGCTATCGCGAACTTTGGTTTAAAAATGAAAATTTTAATAACGTAGATTTTGGGCTATCGGAATAAGATAAGTTTTGAATTGAAATAAAAAACAAAAAAAAAAACATACTCCTTAAGCCTAATTTTACATTACTTCCCTGTAATATACAATTTTTTATAATTATTATTCAATTTTTACAGGCAACCCGTATAAAAGAGGAACAAATGGTCCGAACAGTATGGACACCATTCAGAGTAAAATTCTAGTTTTATCATAAAAATGTATACATATTTTCCCACGCATATTCGCATTAAGAAAACAAAAAAAAAAAAAAAACATGATTTTTATATATGTAAGAAAATTTTATCTATGGAACCTAAAAAAGGTATATTATTTTGCCCCCTCACCGAAGTTTTTTTTCAAGTAGGTGCATCTGTTCCAGAGGGTAATAAAAAAATTAAAATAATATGGGACTTACTTTACTTAACTTATATATGTATATATATATATATATATTAATTACAATGTAATTCTTAGGCTACCCCCTCTTCGAAAAAATGTCCCAATTTTATGTAACGCTAAATGTCCCAATTTTATGTAACGTTTGTTATATTTTGTAGGATTTTTGTTATTGTTATTTAAAAAATGTCACAATTTTATGTAATGAAATATGTAACGAAAAATGTAACGAAAAAATGTCTTAATTTTATATAACGGAAGGTAAATGTTAGAGTAGGATTTTTGTGGTTATGTTATTTTTTGTATGTGTTGATGCCAGTAAGAATTACGTTGTAAATTTTGATCATTTTATACAAAGTATAGAAGAGAAAGAGACAGGAATGAAAGCAGGAGGGGTCAAGGGGCACAGCCCCTTGCGAGGCCAAAGTGGCCGAGTTTTTATATATATATATATATATATATATATATTAATTACAACGTAATTTTTAGGCTACCCCCCCATTCGAAAAAATGTCCCAATTTTATGTAACGCTAAATGTCCCAAAAAAATGCCCCAATTTTATGTAACGTTTGTTATATTTTATAGGATTTTTGTTATTGTTATTTAAAATATGTTACAATTTTATGTAACGAAATATGTAACGAAAAATGTAATGAAACAATATTTTAATTTTATGTAATGAAAGTTAAATGTTAGGATAGGATTTTTGTGATTATGTTTTGTTTTCCTTTTTGTGTTGGTGCCAGTAAGAATTACGTTGTAAATTTTGATCATTTTATACAAAGTATAGAAGAGAAAGAGACATAAATAAAAGCAAGAGGGGTCAAGGGGCACAGCCCCTTGCGAGGCCAAAATGGCCGAGTTTTATATATATATATGTGTGTGGTTGGGTGGATGTAAGACAGTGCTTATTTATTTCTGTAGTGCAGTTTTCCTAATTGTGGTTGGCGTAATTCGTCCGAAACGTCAAAATTAAATGTGCCCGTACATTTATCAGATACAGTTGTATCCCAATATTATTTATGAGTATCACTATGACAGTTTTAAACATTTAAAATCATGGAGTTAGTCTGAAGAAAATGAAAATCGGACTGAATAGATTAGAGGCCTTCTTTTCTTTTTTTTTTTTTTGAAAATTCTGTTGGATCGAATAAAATGCTTCTTATCTCATATTCTATTTGTGTTACTATGGACGTTTTTATTGTTCGTACCCATTGCTCGCAATTGAGGTCAGTCCTTAAAAAAATGTGAAGTTGTTGTTTATTAATCGAAAAATTTATGAAGCTTACGGATGAGATGATCAATTTTTGTTTCTTTTAACGTTTTCGGTCAGTACGCTGAATGACGATTTTAGAGAAAATGTAGCTGAAATATAAATTACAAATACAAGCGACACGATTAGAATAGCTTATCTAGTCGAGGCTGGATTAGAAGCTTAGCGTTTCCGTTCAAATAATAATTATAAAGTAGGATTTTTTGTTTACACGTAATATAATCAATAAAAAACGGATAGCGTTAACGAAATTAAATTGATTCGCTTACAGTTTGAGATTTCTTAGACCGATAATACAGTGAGATGCTGTAACAACGTGCCTGTCAGTGACTAGTGTTCCGCCGCAATTGTACTCGATGCCGCTCCTACTTGGCGACCGGTAACCCAGTGCCGCAATCCACGGCCACCATCCTGTATTAAAAATTTCGAATTAAAAACACGAGCGAAATTTATTTTGTCCATTTAAACGACTCATGAAATCGTCTTAAAAGTATGGTAACCCCTCCCCGTAAAAAAAAAATTAATAACAAAAAAATTATTGCTTTCATATGAATGTGATATTTTTTTTAAATGGTCTGCATGCGATCATATTTCAAAAAAAAAAAATCGAAATACTACCTTTTTTTTTTTTTTTCTTTTACGGTAATGTCTTTTATTTATTCTTTAATTATTATATTATTTTATATACTTCAAACGATCGCTTTGAAGAGTACTAATTTTTTTTTCGAAAAACATTTAGCCGTGAGGTTTCACCCTCATTAAGCGACCATTATACCAGTGAAATCTGTACGGCATTGAAATATCATTCCGGTTTTCAATCGGAACTGGAATAATAAAAAAGAAATCGACCACGTGCATTGGCACTGGAAATTCTCATAGAGATTTCACTGTCAATGTCGCGATAAGCCTCTATAGCCGAATGGAAAAAACTGCTTATTCTATACAGCTGTTGATAGGATTTGTTCGATTATTAAAAGCGAAGAGTGAAATTAATATCAAGATTGCAGAGAAATAGGTTTTTCTCCTTTAGTGGACTTTTTTTCTTCTTTTTTCTTTTTCATTTTTCATTTTTCTTTTTTCTTTCTTTATTAAAATGGGAGAAGATTTACATTTAACGGCAACCGACGGGGAGTTGTTCTACATATACAATAATCGAGAGTATACGTTTTATCAGTTAATAAACGCAAAAACAAAATAGATGCCTAAAAATGAGGAAAATTACAGACAAAACATTCGGTCAAAATTTCGGTCTGTGGGTAAATCAAAAAAAAAGAAACCTTTTTACATAAAATTAGTATATAGAGTTTTCTCCGATTCAGCGTTATAGCTGTTGATTTTTAGATAAACAAACGACAAATGTGAAAAATCGTTTTATTACTTAATTGCAACATTTTTTTTATATGTAAAAATACTGGGAAAAAAAAACTAACCAAAAACCGATTGCTTACTTAGCCTCTCACTTACAATCAATTGTAATTGTGTGAATGGTTTGTAATATTCAATTATTTCAAACGGTGTCGTACGAAGTTACTAAATAAAGAAACTTAACTAAAAACCTATTGATTCGAAATTTTAACGTGAGTGCTCACCGATTTGGTCCAACTTTTTTTTCTGATGGTCGTCTCTGGGTAAAAAAACGAAAACGAGTTTCACCATTTTTCGCGTTAGTTTGTGAAACTCGAAAAAAGTTAGCGAGCCAATACGAAGTCTATTCAAAAGGTGACTAGAATTTTTCGATTTTTTCAAAAAGTATTTTTACTTGATCTTCAATGTTTATTCCGTGGCCCCTTCAAAGTAGTCTCCTATTGGTAATACGCACTTATGCCATACTGTTGAGAGTTTCGAGAACCACTACTACTGTTGGAATACCTTTTTAGGCACGGTATCTGCGGTTTCGACTTTATCTCACATCTACTGTTGAAAAGCGTTGTTCGTTAAGATAGTCTTCTTGAGTTTGGAGTCTGCCATGTCTGGAGAATAGGGCGGTTGCAGCATTGCAGCGATATTACGCTATCACGAGAACTGTTGAATAAGGAAACATGCGCCGGTGCGTTGTCATGGTGCAAAATCCCCTCACGTGAGTTGTTTCTCGAAAGTTCGCGGGGGTCGTTGATGTGTAAAATTTGTAAGTAGTACTCCACCCTTATTAACTATGTATATACGACCAGTCGGTAAAAATTCGTAATCAACTATTTCGTTCCAGTCAAAGCGCACGCAATTACAAAATTATCGCTATCGTAAATCTTGGCGTTTAGTTAAACGTTCAAATCCTCGCTTCGGCAACTTTTCTTTTGGCGCTTTTTACTTTTTTTGATTTTACCCGTATAATAATAATTTATTCTTATGTATTATATGATTTTTGATAAAATTCATTGAAAATTTTATGGACTAAAGGAAAAAATTCCGGGGAAAACGAGAACTCTATACAAATAACTTGTGAATTTTGTACTTTGACAACGCAGCATATTTCCTTATCTAAAACAGTTTGTGGTAGCATTACACACCACTGTAATGCCACAACCACCCTATTCTCCAGACATGGCAAATGTATTTCCCAAACTCAAGAAGACACTTTCAAAAGGGGGACAACGTTTTGCAACAATAGATGTAAAATAAGGGCGAAATCGCAGATCAAAATACCATACCTAAAAAGGTGTTCTTACAGTGTTTCTGAAAACTCTGCGGGGTGTGGCATTAGTGCATAATATCAAAGGAGGACGCCACTTTGAAGGGGGACTATAGGGAATAAACATTGAAGATTAGCTAAATACTTTTCAAAAAAATTACGAAATTCCCGTTATACATGCTAGTTTCAGACGCGCTTTTCTCGAATTTCACGGACTAATGCAAAAAAAAAAAAAACGGTGAAATTCATTTCCGTTTTTCACCAAATATTATGCCATCTGAAAAAGTAGAACCACCAAATCGGTGGCCGAAACTTCGGTTAGCCGTAAGTCCGAAAGATTATTGTATTGTAAACAATTTGGAATATTACATAATTTAAAATAAATGAAATATTAAATAAAGTTACTCTACCCACATACAAGGCTGTCGCCAGCCGATGAGCCAGGGAGAGCAAAATGAGTGGCCAGCCGATGGGCAAGAGGAGGGGGAACAAGATGATAAAAAAATTATATGAGTTATAGGAAAAATAAAATTTATAATTTGTAAAGGTTTAATATTTTATTAAACAAGAATCTTAATTAAAACATAATTTTCGTGGGTTTCTGGCAAATTGTTCTACTACTTTATTATAAAAGTCAAATTGTCCATGATTACGCGCCTATAAATATACTCATCATGGCCAGTTGATTAAAAAGTTCCGATGCTCCAGGGGGACCCCCCCGCCCCCCCGGCGATGCCCAAGCCCACTTATACAAAGGAGAACTATAATTATTTTAAAAATTAAACCGCCGACCACCCGTTTCGAAGTCAAAGTTTCATGATCACGAAATGAATAAAAATTAAAATTATATTTGTTACGACGGAAAAATAAATATAAATATCAAACAATTAAAAAAGTGTCGATTATAAAAGTCGATTGTCGCTAAATTTAATTTGAAAATGCAATAATTTAACATATGAACGACGAATAAAAATTTATAAATTAAAGAAAACGTTGAACGATCAAACATTACGTTAAATTAATACATGTATATAGGTATATAAAAAAAAAAATGCGCATAATTTAAACCGAGCGAAGTTATTTAATTATATTAATTTGCAGTATTTATATTTTTGTATACCAACTGAAATATTAAATAGTATATTATCTGGAATTGGAAAATTATGATTAATACAATTATTTTTATAATGTAATAACTCATAGCGAAATTAAGTAACTTTTAATATATTTTAAAATTTCTAAATCTTTATTAATATCGAAAGCGAGAGTGCATGTTTATTATTGATA
The DNA here is from genome assembly GCA_039619475.1 of Icerya purchasi. NCBI lineage: Eukaryota > Metazoa > Arthropoda > Insecta > Hemiptera > Monophlebidae > Icerya > Icerya purchasi. The sequence continues at coordinate 170,254,150 of CM077116.1, read as the reverse complement.
ATATGTTCAACCATGGCGCGGATTTATCAATATAACCATATTTTATTATTATGTGTTTTGTATCTTGCTTTAAAATTCCTTCTGATGTGAATAATATTTATTAATTTATCGTATAGGTTATTATTGGTAATGTATGAAATTTTAGATATACTAGTTACTTCGTGTATGTACTTAGATTATTGAAGTCATCCAATTTTTATTATTGTTTTCATTAATAGCATTAAGTTCATACACAAAAACATAAATATAACTGATATAATTAACAACTTTGCTTGGTTTAATTATGTGAACTTATTTATATGTTACAGTTTAACACAATTTTTTGATCATTCATTATAATCTATAATTATTCGTTGTTCGTACTTTACTGAATTTTTAAATTAAATTTCCAAAAGTGGACTTCATTTTAATTGTTTGATATTTATTATTTTACCGTCGTAACAAATTTGATTTTTTAATTTATAAACAGAAGCTTTGACTTCGAAACGAATCCGTGTTTTAATTTTTAAGTAATTCCAATTGCGTTTCATAGATATAGAATAACTTGATTTAATTTCTCATAAATGAGACGATGATACATATCGATATAACAATAATTTCAACTTGTTTTGCAACAATATAAAAAAAGAAATAAGAACCTCAATATTACTACTAATAATTGAGAAAACGCTGGTTTTACTTAATTGCAAACAGGTATGTGTTATAATATACACTTGTGTATATTTAATCATATACAAAACGCGACGCGACCATGTTCTTTCGCAAACTACCAAAAACAGTTTTACAGATGGGGAATTTGGCAAATTTTTTGTACAAAGATCACTTAAGCGCATTGTTATTTATTTATCTTTTAATCTTTTCGATCTCGACATTCAAGGGCGTCGCAAGCTGATGGACCGGGGGGGGGGGGCAAGATGATAGAAAAAGGATATGAGTTACAGGAAAAATAAAATTTATAAGTTGTAAAGGCTTAATATTTTATTGAAACAAAAATAAAATCTTAATTAAAACATAATTTTCGTGGGTTTCTGGCAAATTGTTCACGATTATGCGCCTATGAATACTCATCGTGGCCAGTTGATTAAAAAGTTTCAAGGCTCCAGGGGTTATCCACGTCTTTTTCCTCTCCCCATCACAAACGGCTGAATCTCATCCAGATCTTCCTCCGAAGCGATTAAAAATCTTTCCTATACTCTTTTATTCTGATTATTATTTTTAATTTTTTTTTTTTTTTTTTTTTTTGGTAATAGGAAAATTCTTGGTCGCTGAATTACCTGCTTCGACCGGCTCTCCGCCTACAATGCGGTTACGGCTAACGTTGATTTTTCCGCAATTTAGCTGATTTAGTAAAACCGGTGGATTCTGCGGCGATGGAGGCACTCTGGTAACCGGTGTAACTGATGGGGTTACCCGCGTAACTGATGGAGTCCGCGTAACCGGTGAAACCGGTGAAACCGGTGGCTGTACGACGGCAGGCTGAAAATCTGCACAGCAAACTGTCGGATCCCTGCCTTGAAATCCGCATTGCGATCTGCGTAAGAAATCCACTACCGGCTTCTCCTGACCTCTCATGCGTATCAGATCCATTAAAGCAGGACATCTCGTTATCGGCCTGCAGATTCCCGATACGTCATTCGGTGTTAGACAACGGTCGCCGCTGGCTGTCGGGAAACAAAATAAAAACAGCTATAATACAAACAGTTTATTTTAAAATGAAAAATAAATTCGAATAACAACACAACGACTCTATTATTAAAAGGCTAGATTCGTATCGGCGATATTTCATTTGGTTCGGTCCTCCGCTGGCAATCATTAATACGAGTTATATTCTCGCTAAAAATAAGACTCTATTCGTACTTCTGGTCTGCTTAGTATTTATCCCTCGGGTTTAATTTTCATTCCATCGTTAAATGCCGCTCACAATCAGCGAGGGGAATTTAAAAGAATATATACGGGACTTGGTTTACGGTTGATCTAGAAAAAGCAGGACTGCGTTGTAAACATTTTGAAAAAAAAAAATTGAAAAAGTATTAAAAGGAAAAATTAAGAATTTTTAAGATAACGAAGAAAATCATAATTTTAATAACGTTTAGTTCCCGCGCTCGACGATCTGATCGATATTTAATCATTTTAATAATTTCCGGTACATACTTACAGAGATAGAATGTGCCCTCTAGGTTCTTCTTTGAGTTACACCGCTGGTGGTTTTTGAAAAATGTTCAGTACTTATTAATATTAATAATGTTGTTCCTTAAAAAAAAGCTTTCCTTTGTAAAATAGAATGGTGTAATTGTATAAACCAAAAGTTAACCATTTCCGATATTTACCGTTTCCACCGCCGGGAGCTGTAATTAATTTTTTTTACTTTACAATTCGAGTAATCACAGAATTCCGGAAATAAAGCCCACAAAAGTGTCGTTAAAAAAGGACAACGTTTCACCTTATGCTTTATGACCGATTTTTACGGGCAACAAAGTCTTCTTATCTTAATTTTTACAGATACATATATATATATATATATATATATATATATATATGTATATAATAGAGAGAAATCGAAACATCTATGATAAGTCAATTTATCGATTTCTTTTTATGAAAATCTGAATCAGTGTGTTTTCAAACACACAAATATATTTAATTTGAGCGGCGAAAGTATCTCTGTTGTAGATATTACTTTAGGATTTTTGCTATTGTATACTTTGTGTCATATTTACCACCTACGATATCATCGATATGTGTCTGTTTCGAAAACAGTTCACTAAAAAGAAACTACTTTTGTCTCGGTGCAACTGTTTTGACTTTTCTTCACGAGACAACAGCTCTGCACGGTAAAACCGGTTTCGAAGATCTAACTACTGCCTGTCTGAAAAAACATGTTCATCAATTTCGCTATGAATATGGAATTTTTCTCTGAAAACTTTCGGTATAAATTCGTAATTTGTTAGTCCTTTCCCCGTTTGCTCCTCTCCCGTTAGTTACGCTAAAACCTCACGTTAAACCGGTTACATTCGAGAATCGTTGCCACATAAATGTCAACTAGTTCTCGGAAAAAGTTTAACGTTTCCGGAAAACAGGCCAATATACTAATTCACAGTTCGACGTCTGGCTCCGAAAACAGCGTACCGTAGTTTACGCATGCTCGTCTGTATTCGTACGTGTAAACAATTCTCAGAACGCCTCTAGTTACCGGAGTACCCGATGAAAAGCCAGAGTGCTATGCGCTGGAATTTTAAACTACCTCCGAAAGGGGCGTCTCCTCCCCGCACAGATAATGCCGCGCTGACAGCAGCGCGCAACGAGTAAATCGTAAAAACCGCACTAATTTTCCACACTTTTCCGACGTTATTCTCACTTCCGACGCAACTTCTTAATACGCATATCGAAGATTTCTTTATATTTATACGTACACATTTGGCAAGTGTAAATCACCTTCGCGTTATGTTAATAAAAGTTTTTTCTGAAAAGGGCCCACTACCTTTTTTTTTAATGTTCGTCGCAATGACGACCACAGTGTATGATTACCGATTACTTATAGAGTAAATCAGTCTAAATAATCAAAAGTAGGTAGCGCGGTAGCCTAGCGGTTAAAGTGATTGGCTACCGAATCAGAGGTGTCGTAGGTTCCCGAGACTTGTTTCGTTCCAGATCCGAATCGCTCCCAGGTTTATACCTAATCTGAAATTGAATATTGGTTATACCAGAGAATTATCTGGTGGAAAGTAAAGGCGCATCCCAAGTAGAAAGGATCACTGGCCCTCCTATTCTCGTTATTGCCGTTGGGCTTTGTACATTATGAAAAGCTTAACTTCGCAATCCCCAACGATCTTCTAAAAGGGTATGGGACTTACTTTACTTTACTTACGGCCGGGAAGCATAACAAAACAGGAAAATAGCCTAGGCGACGAACATATATGTATAACCGATTTTCCTTTTCGAAGTCGGTTAATTACATAAAACTCTTAACGTATTTCATTTAATTAATAATGCAATAATTTTCGTCGCTATAGAAACATTTTTCATTTGTCTACTTCGTTACATCTGTCTAAAACCGTAATTGAATTAATACCCCCCTTAACTAGCCTCATATATCCTTCTTCCCGCGGTAAAGGAATATTATAGTCTTCTTATAAGTATCTCTAACACCAACAGAAGTGCTCATTTAAGGGGATGGCAATCCATCGAACAGGATGTCTTCACTTTTTTGTTTTTTATTCCGCATCTTGAAATCTCTGGGCGCCAGTATGCACGATCGTTACTTCTTTGTCGAAATTCGCTGTTAGTTTATACTAAAGAATTTCTTGTACTGGGCTTATAGGCTTATTGTGTATTACTATTACATCCAAGTCGTTATACGGTATGCTTTTCCACCCATCGTGGCATCCGTGAAACCGCCTTAATATTTTTAATCGCGGTTATTCTGCATTCTCTTTACGTTGCTAAAAGCTCCATAAATTCCAGTGCCGTACCTCCAAATAAACGCACCACTATTGCGAGGTAAATTAATCGCAGGAGGCAAAAGCCATTTTATGATGGTCAATTTTCTAATAACCCATAGAGGTGGACCTTACCCCTAAGTATTTCCGGAATGTAAATGTAGCTCAAGAACTTAACACACTGGGATATCGGCTGTTTTATAAAAGTATATAGCATATTAACGGAAGCCCTTATTTTGGATTTCCTTATTTTCTCCGTCACAATTGCACCGATTTTAACCTAAGCTTGTATTTGATGCATACGAAATAAAAGAGAAATCATCTTCCTTCAAGTCGAGATATATTTTAAAAACTAAATATTTTTAAAATTCATTAAGATACTCAAATAAGAAATATATATATATATATATATATGATTTTCAAAACAAAAAGAATTTTTTAAAAATGAGAAATGTGGCATCCAGTAATGAAGGCTGTCTGCTAGGAATAGAGTGCAAGTAATTTTCACGCCAGTTTTGGTATAGCTGAAAAATGAAAAATACACACAAAATTTTATTTTTTATCCTATTATATAAAATATGATACTGTAATAAATGTTTAAATAATTTTACAAAATAATAAAATCTGTGCTCAAGTGTGTAAAAATATTTGAAAATTTAACAAAAACACCAGTTTAACACAATAATCAAGTCAATTGTTAAAGAAAAAAAGAAGCAGTAGCATCATTTTTGTTTAAACTGTCGACTATAAGCAAAAATACTGAGGACAGCGGTAGCATCGCTGTTTGTCGAAGTAATTACTTTAAATCATAATAGATGGCGTCCCTAGCGAGAACAGTGAGATGGTTTTATTCGGAAACCCCACCGTTTGTCGGATAAATTTTCAAAAGTGATTTCATTGCGAAAACATTAAAACCGAAAGGATTATTATACGTATCATTTTTTTTTATTGTATACAATAACCCTTGATAGCGGACGCGATCAAATGTTACTTCTACTTTGTCGTCTTTTAGCTGTATTCATGCCTTTTTGAAACCCTCTGTACTTTTTAAGGATTTCAAGTTAATGTCCTCGCTGACAAACCCGTAAAAAAAAAAATCAAAAAAAAAAAACGCACTTCTAAAGGATAGCAATCACGCAAGCCGCAGTTAAGATTTCTACTACTTCGCTCGTTAGAAGTGTGCTCTTGCTATATACCTACGTGTTTTTGCAGACATTAGCAGAGTATTCACGTTTTACACATCACATTCTTCTTCTTAAGAGTGTCTTACTCAGTCCCTGAGCGTTGACGATCACTATTATTACAACGCTTTCTTCTCCGCTTTTCTAATCAAATCATTGAAAAACTCTTGAGTCCAGTCCAGTTCTTAATATTGTCCAACCATTCCGTTTTTCTTCTTCCTCGACCTCTTTTACCTTGAATTTTCTCTTCTATGACCAAACGTAAGATGACATATTTTCTTTTCCCTCTAATTATATGCCCAAAATATTCGATTTTGCGTCGTTTAATTGTTTTACATAATGCCCTTTTAATGTCGGCTCGTTTCAGTACTTCTTCGATCCAAGGTATTTTCAGCATTCTTCTAAGTGTCTACATTTCCAGTGGTGCATACCTATTCCGTTGCTTTTTATTAAGGGTTGCTGCCGCTATCCCATAAAGTATGAATAGATATAAAATTTGACCCCATATTTCGCCTGATTGACAAACTCAGAGTGACATCGCATAGCAGATTCTTCATATTTGTAAACGCTGTATTTACGTAAGCACATCTTTGTTTTACCTCAAAATCAGGATCTGACGTCTCTGTTATCTAACAGCCTAGATATATGAACACCTTTCCACGCGCTCCACTTCTTTTCCATTTATCCTCAGTGTTCCATAAGTGTTATTTGTTTTACTTGTAAACACCCATTTTGTTTTTTTTTCGCTTATTGTTAGTCCGTATTGTTTTCCAGAAATGTTAATTTTCTCTGATAATTTTTCTAAACTCTTCATATAATCGGAAATTAAAACTATACATCATCGGCATATCTAATATTATTGATTACCCTACCATTAATTCCAATACCAATGTTGTATCTGTTTTTTTTTTTTTTTTTTTTTGGGGGGCGCGCCAGCGGAATTGACCCAATAACAGGGAAAACTAAGCTAAAGAACTAAATAACTAGGCGGTCTAAGATGGACGCAACAAAGGACAGCAGTGCAGACACCACAGAAGATGAAGGAAAAGAGAGGATAAAGGAATAATGACAAGAACTGACTGTATAAAAGGAAGCGTTCATTACGAAGAGGCACTGGAAGAAAATGTGATCAGCATCACATATACGAGGAGGATCACAATCACAATAAGGAGAAGGCGACAGAGCATATCTAAAGCGAGAGAAGGGGGGGGGAGAAGAATTAGGAAAACAATAGAAAAGCGACGACCGAAAGGAATAGAATGGAACCAAGACAGGGAACGAGGAATCGGCTGAATAAAACGGTAATGCGAATGACGATTAGAAAATAGGGAGGGATAAATATCCCGCCAAAATTTGGCGTGATTTGAGGTGGATAAGGAAAGGATATTTGAAGAAGGGAAATAGTTGAGGAATGAATCAAGGTGACCAGCAGAACGAGCCGAAGAATCGGCTGCGTCATTGCCATCAATTCCGGAATAGCTGAGGACCTATAAAAAATCAATAAGAATAGAGCGGAATGACTGCAGAGTGGAAGTAAGAGAACGAATTGAGAGAATAATACTATCGGAGGAATGTGAAGGAAGAGAGGATAGGGCTTGAAGGACGCCTTTAGAGTCCGAAATAATGAGGAATTGGGAAAGATCGCTTAAAGAGGAAATAAAAGAAATAGCCTGAAGGATAGCGATCGACTCGACAGAAAAAATAGTGCAGTTCGAAGGGCACTTTGGAAATTTTATCTGCATAAAGATTAAATAACAATGGAGAGAGGATACATCCTTGACGGACCCCTCTTTTAATTTCAAAATCAATTTTCACATTTTTTTCTATAACGAGTTCAGATGTTTGTCTGAAATACAAATTCTTGATTATTCTTAAGTCATTTTTATCAATACCAATTCTATTCACGCAATCGAAGGCCCTTTCATAGTCGATGAAACATAAGAAGACATCTCTCTTTTCATATCACGGCATCTTTGAAGTATAGTATTAAATAAGGCTTCGCGTGTACCCATTCCTTGTCTAAATCCGAATTGCGTATCATCAAGGTCCGTTACATATTTAGTTCTAATTCTATTATAAATTATATGTAGGAAAATTTTCAAAAGACGACTCATCAAGGATATTGCTCTATAATCCTCACATGCTTTTGAAAATTGTTCTTTGGGTAATAAAGTAAAAGTTGCTTTAAGCCATTCTGTGGGGGTTAGTCCATTATTATAAATCTTATTAAATACGCTTACTAACTTTTAATTTTATTTATTTATTTATTTGTGAAGCGCGCGTATACGAACTTATGCGCTAGAGCGCGCTAAACTTAGGAACTATATTATTTTACGTATACGTGAGTTAAATTATTATATTTATATTTAATTGTAAATGTCGCATATTATGTAAAATCTGTATAGTACTTGTTGGCTACGATTCTCTTCATCTGCTAGCGCTTCTGCAAGATCTTGATAGGGTTTGTTAACCAATTGTATTTACGACAAGTGAGCAGGAGATGTTCAACAGACTGACGGCAGCCGCATTCCTCACAATACGGTGGTTGTGTTTTATCAAGAAGGTAGGCGTGTGTAACTTTTGTACGTCCAATTCTGACTCTGGGTAGGACCACCTCCTCATGTCTGTGTTTACGTAGAGTCACTGATACGGCTTAGTTTATTTGTGAGTGGTATGTCTGTCCAAATTTTGGACCATTTCTGGTGAAGCGCCATTTTGATACGTTTACTATATATATATATTTATTCGTGGAATACTGGTAACAGCGTTTTCTATTCACGGGGGGTTAAGGCTGTAGGAGAATGATGGCGGTTGAGTAAGATTTAAGGATTTAAGGGTGTTTTGGGTAAAGATATGGATGATTTGATTAGTATGTGGAGCACTTTAACTGGCAAGTTTCTTCCAATTTTTAGGTGCGCTAATGTGGTTATAGCTAAATATTGCCTCCTGAGGTTTAACCGCTATTCTTCTGCATCACATAAGAAGCTGATTGTTGGGCTTGTTCGAAAAGTGGCAATTCGTATTGCATTGTGGTGGAGAGAGTTCAGTGAATTTGTGATACTGGGTCATTCTGTGCCATAGATTACTGCTCCGTAGTTTAATTTTGTTCTGATGACAGCTCTGTGTAGATACGTAAGAGTGATAATCTATCCGCGCCATAAGTCGTATGAGATAATTCTTCATGAGGTTTAATTTGTTGGTGTAAAATTTGCTTCAGTTGTTGTATATGGGGCTTCCAAGTGAGAGTTTCGTCAAATATCGTACCGAGATATTTAATTGATTTACTTGAGATTATTGGATTGTTATTTATGTGTACAGACATTTGGTGTTGACAGTGACGAGTTCTACAGAAGTGCATAGCAGTAGTTTTTGAAGGTAAAAATTGAAATCCGTTCTTGAGCGACCAACGATGAATTCTGTTTACAGTATTTTGTAATAATATTTCTTGCCCAATTTGGAGGTTGGTACAGTTGAGGAGGATTGTTCCCCGGATTAACTGAGTCTAAGCGAGCTCGATGATTTTCATTTCGGTAGATCCATTTGTTCAATGAAATTATTACTGTCACAATGCGGCAGAATATTTGACCGACCGTTACATTGGTCGAGCTAATTGCAAACGTTCGGGACGAGGCGACAGCGGCATTAAAGATTACACGTACAGGACTACACTCCAAGTGTACGGACTGCAAAGCGCGCATACATATATTCACACACACACACAAATGACAGAGAAAAATAAGTAATATTGCAAATAGCGAAAATGGTAAATGATAAATAGAAACAAGCTTACATCCGCATATTAATTACGGAAAGACACGTATTCTTAAATGTAGTAAAAACTGTCAAATGGACCTAAATTTAATAGATAGGAAATTTCGCAAATAGGGAAAAGGCGATGATGGTTAATGCGCTAATAAATTCTGGTAAATTATTAAAGATATACGAGTTTATCTATTAACAAAGACAGAAATATCAGCTGCACGTGTAAACGCTTAGAATAAATGAATGTATTTAGTTTCATATTGGTCGACAATAAGTTTCGTGCAGACAACCCCGCTGATCTCTTATTGTAAAAACTTGGTGCGTATTCTCCTCAGTTTTAACATATTAGGAATGTAATATCGTATATGGAGGCAAAATAATCGTTTACAAAGCTCTAGTCGAAGCTGCATTAAGGTCTCCCCAAAATGTAAAACATTATCGCTTTTTTTTTTTTTTTAGACTTACGTAATATTATCCACGGCTCGTGTGTTACTCCTAGCACCGGTGGGTATGAAGGTTTCTTTAAATTTTACCACCTAGCAAGTTATTGCTCTAAAAAGACCAAGAATAATACGATTTAATCGGAGTCATTTGAGAACATCAGACAATAAGGCCAATGGCGAAACGAAAATAGTCAAATCGTAATAAATGTTCGACGGAGGTGACAAATTCAGGTATGTCCTTACAGGCGTGTTCTTTCAAACATGTAAAATCGTGAAAAATCGCAATGCGACTAGCTCGGTTCAGTCACGTTAATTTTATGTTTTTAAAAAAGGTTAGCAAGCTTTACCGATTGCCTTAGTTGGCCTTCGAACGTTCATAGAAAAACACACCTTCAATTGGCAAAGCGCTAGATCTCCAGCAATGGAGGAAATAAGGGTTGTCCGCGCGACTAGCCACTAACGCCTCCATCCATTACCCAAGGTTGTACCCGCAGAAACGTAACCTGATATTTGACAAGAAGACGGAACTGTTTAAGAATTTAATTAACCTCTGCCGAAATATTTTTGTTCCCTTGAGATAACATAACCTTTACACCAAGAACGGGTATGTGCCCTTGTCAATCGAACCTGTGTTAGCAAGCATGAATCGAAATTAAAATACGAAGCCTACTTTCCAGAATTAAGATAAGTATCGATGTAATGTCTCCGTCAATTTCATAAGCATATGCAGCAAATGCTTACATAATACCTTCTTATTTACAATTTGTACACATGATGAATGAACAAATACGTATACAGTTCTCAGTTATTTTACAAACGGATAAGCGCATCAAAGTTAGAAAGAGCGAGCATGTCTTTACGCCCAATTATATTAACGTCATTAAAAATTTCCAATTCACATATTGCGTTAAAACTATTTAAGAATCGTTATTGCATCATATCTGCGTGTATATGTAAATAAAACAGAGAATGTATAGAGAAAACCGTACATTGTTATATTAATATTGTAAACAGTATAATTTACGGGCTATTAGGCGGCTTGCGAATGCTAAAATATACTATAAATGTAATGATTGTAAAATAAATAAAATAAATTATACATAGCATTTATCGCAAAAATTCTGCAATAAAATGTGATAGTTGGCGCGCGTTTTCGAAACACTACTCACCTGAATCTATAATCTATATTATTTTTAATCACATTGCGCATATTTCATGACTGTTCACTTAACGAATTATCACGAAACACAAAACTATCAGAACCATTTTAACGGTCGATTGACATTGATTATAAATTTTCCTAGAACGCTAAATTTTTCTAATTCACATTTTTTTCCTTTGTTTACATAACTTTTATTTTATTTTATTTTATTTTATTTTATTTTATTTTATTTAAATTTATTTCTTATAATTGATGATAATTTTGGTGCTTTTTTTTTCCTTTATCAAGCGCACCTCCATTTGCGCACAAAACACTTTTAATTTAATCGGAAGTTATGGCCGTTTTATATTACAGGCTTTTCACTGTAATCGAATATTCCACGATACAGAAAATAAAGATACATGGCGTACAAATTTTTTATCGCAAAATAATTTTACCTAATTGTCTCTTGAAACGGCCTATCGGTTCAACTGCCGCAACTAATACGATAACAATCAGTCCGCACGATATTACTTTCCATAATGTCGGAAACATTCCTTATTGATTTAGACGATACTCTATTATCTAGAATTCAAAAATTACAAATTAAATTCAAATTAGTAAACTTAAAATATGAAAATTTCAATAAAAGTATACGTGATAAAACTAAATTCATAAATATACTCCTGTAAAATGCAGTGTAGACATTTATGTTAGGCGCCAATGAATAACAAAATTGTATGTAAATTGATAGAAGAAATGTAGAAATATAAATAATTAACGCGTGTTCAACATCAACCACAAATATAAAAATGTTTAAATAATTATGTGCCCATAAAAAAAAAAAAAAATCATTAAAAAGAATGCGGTAAATTCATTCTATCGGATTCAAAGATAGTCTTCGATAGAAGAAATTTTCGCAATACATGGAGGTATATACGAGGGGTAAACCGCTGAAAAAGTTTAGTGTACAACGTGAAGGAATTCTACAGTAATTCCTCAGAAATTCTAGCAAGTCCAAAAGAATTCCTCGAAACAGTTTACAAAATTTACATCAGCGGTTTGCACCTGAGATATACAGTGTGTGAATGTGCTGCTACAGAATATATGAAAAACTAATGAAATCAGTGCAGTAAGTTAACGAGTGGACTAAATCAGTCATTCCGCGCCACTTGTCTAGTTCGGTAAATCATTCTAGGAACATGTAACACGTTAATTGTTTTAATATTTCAGTGAGTTAAAAACAATTTTCTGGCGGATGCAACTGTAAGCATAGGTAAGTAAAGTAAAACAAGTCCCATATACCCTTGATAAGGTATCATGGATTGTGAAATTAAGCTTCACAGTGTATTAAGCCCAATGGCACTAATGAAAGTAGGGGACTAGTTCCTTTCTCTCGGTCGCCTTTACTTTCCCAGATTTCTCTGGTACCCAATTATTTCAGGCTGGGTAAACCTGAGAGCGGGTTGGATCCGGATCGAGACGCTAAGCATACGTAGGCTAGTTAAATATTTCGAAAGAAAAAATATTTTCTACGTTCTTATTCTTTAATATTTAATGCCCCCTTCATCCATTGCACCATCATGACCATATGTGTAATATAAGAATCTGTGAATACGCTTTTAAAGTTTTAAGGCCTTTAAATTTTAAAGTATTTTAAACTATTTAAATATTGAATAAAGTTCGCATTTAAGTTTATATATTATATATGTATAATAAATAAAATTCCTATAAAATGTACTTTTTATAAAATCATGTTTAATTGCTGTATGTTCCGAAGCGTTTCAAAGCTGATAGCTTCATGATCACGCAATTAATTTATATTATGTGAATTTTATTTATTAACAATAGAAATAATATGTGTACTACATTTTGATTATATATTAATTACAACGTAATTCTTAGGCTACCCGCCATTAGAAAAAATGTCCAAATTTTATGTAACGAAAAATGTCCCAATTTTATGTAACGTTTGTTATATTTTATTGGACTTTTGTGATTATGTTATTATATTCATATGGATCGATTTAGAATTACGTTGTAAATTTTGATCATTTTATACAAAGTATAGAAGAGAAAGAAACAGAAATGTAAGCAAGCCCTTCAAAGGGCACAGCCCCTTGCAAGACCACAATGACCGAGTTTATATACAAATCTATCAGCGGTAGATCCAGAAGGACATTTGGAGGGTGATTATATAATTACGTAAAATCTTCTATGGTAGGCAGCAGATTTGAGAAATACCCCTTGTTGCACAAAGACAATCAAATGATCCACCACTGTTTATATATTGAGACGGATTCGGCAGTTGTAGTGGTTTAATTACGCTTTATACGGTTTCTGATAATGCTGTCCGAGGTAGAAATTATTATTTCGATTTAATTCATTTTATATTTCGGGTTTTTCTCGGGCAGCATAAATGATGGTGAATTGTGATCGGAGATGAGATTTCGACCGAGAAGCCTGGTTATCCCGAACGTAGCCGTTCTGTCGGCTGTGTTGCGGGGGTGAACTGGTTGCGCGGGGGAAATCGCGGTCGCGTTTACCGTCGAAACGTATAAGTACGGAGCGTGTAGCTACGAGAGTCGCGAGAGAATTGGTGAAATCCCGGAAAGACAGGGTAGCAGCCGATTTGAAATACATATTAATATAAGAACGTTCTAGAAAATCGGCGTGCGTGTTAATTGATAAGGTACGGGGTAATTTTCAGCGATCGACTATATCGTTTGGAATAGCCCACCGTGTACCGAAAAATCTTCGTTCGTGCTAGAAACGGTAAATCGATAATAAGTTTTAATTCAGTTGTTAACTAGATCAATTCGGTTGTACACGCGAGTCGGTTGACACGAGTCGGTAATGATTTGTCGTCGGTTTTTTTTTAATCGTTGTCGGAAGAGCACGCCGTCACGTGTATCTTTTTAACCCTAGTCATAATTAATGTCCGCTCCGTCATTTTGACCAGTATTTCGTTTTTGTGTAATTGTTGTATTCAAAAAATTTGTTGCATTTGTGTTTTTTTTTATATTCAAATACACGCGTTTCATGGAAATAGGTTTCGTTATTGGACACGTGGTTACCCCGTGATATCTCCACCGGGAGAGATACCGCCATCGAACGGCGGATTTCGCGAGTCGGGTTTTTTTTATATATACATATTTTTTTATTAAAAGCCTAAAGCTCTGCCAGGCCGAGCTTCCGGTAATAGCAAGCCGGTATATTTTTGCTATTGGCGCCCACAAAGATAGTTTCGGACATATATTTTTTTTTTTTTTTTTTTTGTTGTTATTATCGATTCACATCAACTGGCGACTGGAAACATCGATTCACATCAACTGGCGTCCGAAATTAGTGACTCCATTTTCAATTTATATCAATATATATATATATATATATATATATATATATATATGTACATTTACAATTCTAAGGTGCATTGTTAAACGCATGTTATATAAAGAACAATGATAAATTTAAAAAAATCACAATTACAACGTTTTTCAACTCCAAAGGAAGTTGATACACATCTCTGACCGTGCACGCTCCTATATTCCTCTTGTTTACTAAAATAGCGTTATAAACTTTTTAATCTAATCACCATTTGTTTCTCTCGTAGGTATCTTTATCTATTTTACAGTTTCTCTCTTCATAATAAGTACCTGGGCGAGTAACTTCTTAACTTTATTTTAATCTTATATTTACATATTCACAAAACACAAAATATTTTAAAACTAATTTGTGAATTTAAAGCCTCTTAACATACAACTTTGCTTTTCAATACTGAACGCAACAAAAATGTAGAGGTCCTCCAAATTCGCTTTCCAAATGGTTGGCTGCACACGTTGATTTTTATGAATATATTTCTATACGTTTTTTATTAGAACATTTATATTTTAGGTACATAGGGTCATCGGCTTTATCTATCATTTTATTCGTTATAAAAACAAATAAAAAGCGTCTTGTAATTTTACCTGTGATCAGCTGTTTTCCAACCAATTTGAAAAAATTTCCGACTAAATCACTACAAAATGTAATAAGGGTATAAGGGGTTTTAAAATGTGCACAATATATTCTCAATAATTAACTTTCACAAACAAATATATGAATACGCAAAACATTTAATCTCAGCATATAAATAGGCAAAGTCCTTCTTTGTTTATTAACCGATTTTCTTTTTCCTTTTTTTGTTTAGTAGCTATTAACAAGCAGTTTTTTATTCTTATTTAAATATAAAATGAATACAAAAGAAATAAAAAATGAACTGTTTGTTACGATATTTTCGATTCGTTTATGTTTTTTTTTTGTCACACATATTTTTTTTTTTTACTGCATGCCTAGCGTCATGATTTTCGAACAGCCATAATGTTCGCTGATCGGCTGAGAGCCAAGATCGATTCCTTCTTTTTTGCCTATTTGTTTCTCACCGTTTCCAGGTATCTGGAGTTACTTGTTCTGCCTATCATATGTTTTATTGCTTTGCCCTACCGGTATTGACGCTACCGGCCCGTACACAAAGACTCTACTAGAGCTGATAATCGACGACGTTCGAAAATCAAAAAATAATACTAAAGGCAGAACAATACTGAAAACATTAAAATTTATTTAAAACTCGCGAAACCAAATTTTGCCATGGATTAGACCTTAACAGATCGATTTATTGGCCCAAAATACCCCTAGTGTGCAAGTTTCATCCAAATCGTTTGAGCCGTTTCCGAGATACGCGAAATATATATATATATATATATATATAAGAATTGCTCGTTTAAAGATATTAGATAAATAGATAGATTCTTTGTTTTTTTCGTGAATATCAGTTTAATCACCAGTGTCGCTCTAGCTAAAACAACTTCGTGTTGATGACAGATAAATTGCCTCGATGCCCGCATTTATTTTTCTTCCTTCGATATTTTTATTGGTAAAATTTTTCCAAAATCATTACAAATAAACCATATTTATTCATTCATTCATTCATTCGTCAAACCTCTTTTTTTTCCTCTTTTTTTCGAAACATTAATTTTTGTTACATGCAGATCTTCCGAATTTTTCCTCCTTATCCCTTAGCTAGAGTTTCCTTGCGAAATTCCTGCGCAATTAACTAAAATGTATTTCATGTGTAAAATTTTTCATCCACGAATTTAAAAAGGAAAAGATGAAACACAAATAGTAATGCAATCCGAGAAAGAAAGATATACGTAGAGGAAAAAATTTTTACACCGTTTTCCTCGACTGACTGTTAAAAATTTCGTTGAAAACCACAGCGTCACCATTGATACTGATTTATATGATTCATAATTATTGGTAAATTTCAAATTTACGTAACCAAATTGTTACGTACACGATAAGTACATTTACTTTCCGGTAAAATTATTTTGCATAAATTATCGCCGCTGGAAAGAAAATCGGAAAAGCTTAATCAAATAACCGACTGAATAGTAGCTTTGATGCGTAGATTGAAATTGGTGTGCAACACTAAATCGTATATAATGTTCCTTAGAAGAATCAATTACTCCAAAAAGCAGAAAGGTTTTTTTTTTTTATCAATTTTCATCCTCATTACAAAATATTTCAAAATTATGAAATAAAAAAAAAGAAAATACAAAGAATAAATATCAATGATTTTTCAGCTTTTTCTATTTCTTTTCAAAATCGTCGTAAGGTCGTATAATTAGTATTAAAATCTAAATAGTTTTATAAATTTAAGAGTTCATCCAAGGCCGTGCCCACGGGGTTGGTTTTGGGTGTTAACCCCCCCCCCCCTCCCCCTGGAGAACTGAAATAGTTATTATAAATGCAAAAAAATCTGAAAAAAATCAAAAATTTAAAATAAATATTATTGATTTTTTTATGGTGTTCTTACCTTTAAAAGAAAAAAGAAAAAATATGCTCCATATTTTTAGGTACTTCATTAATATTTCATGAAAAATTTGTTTTATTCCGAGTATAATGAATAACATATGTAATTTTTATTAACGTGTTTATACGGGGTAATTCATTTATGTAAATTATTGATATGTAAATTATTAATAGTATGAATATTAGTGAAAAATGATAAATATGTGAAGAAAATTTTCACCCCCGCCCCTCAAAATTCTGGGCACCGGCCTGAGTTTACCGATATATAGCTCCACATGTCATAACAAAAGGCAAAATATGAGAAGAAATGGGTGAAAATTAAATAAAAGGAGAAAAAATAAGTACGGTAGAGAAGAAAAAAGGGGGAAAATAGAATTAAAATTTAAAAGAGTGAAAGAAACTTGGAAGTTCCGCAAAGTAATTGAAAATGGTCAAATTAGCTCTGTAACTATTGATGCAATGCGATTGGTGATTTATCACTTCGCCGATAACGGCTTATATATTTTTTCCTTGGATTTCGAAAAAAAGTGAACATTAAATAAGTTAGAAACTTTGGAATATTCTTAACGCCTTATTCATTAATTTATATGAAAAAATTCAGCGGTTTTATCTTTTTATGATAATTCTGAACATAAAAATGAGAAATATTTCATCCATAACTTGCATCGTAAAAAATAAATGTACAACATACACTGTTCAGTCCATTTGCAACGCATTTCATCCAAAGAAAAGAAAAAAAAGAAAAGAAAAAAAAGAAAAGAAAAAAAAGAAACATGTTTTACTTAATTATCTTGCAACCTCCTTAATAAACTTTTTTAACATTTTTTATCGTTCTTAAATTATTACAAACAAAAAAAAAACAGATATATTTTTTGTGATAAACAATAAGTACAAAATTAAATAGTTAACTTTATTGTAAAGTTTTTGTAAAGAATTCATTTACCGAATTACGTGAAACACAAAAAAGTGGCATGACTAAAAATGAATATTATTTCCGTACGTAACATGCGCATGTAATTATAGATTCTTTTTTTAATATGTATATTACTAATATACGGATATGAAATATATATTTTTAATTTCAATGCTATATATTGCTACGAAATATGTTGGCAATTCGTAGTTTTATTTATTAAAAGGAATTCTGTGTTTGGCATTTTTATATTAAATACATTAATTTCACCGTAACAGAAATGGGAGATAATACTATTAGCATTTATATTGTATTTCCGTAATGATATCGATTTGTTTTAACAGAAAAACAAAACAACCATTTCGAGTGAAATAATTTATTTACGAAATAAATTTACAAAACAATTTTTTGTGATTTTGTGTTTTTTTATTTGCAAAGTCTTCTGTCCTTTTTTTTTTTTAAAGTTTTTTCCCTCCGTTTTTTAATGACAACGTTAAAGATATATGTAATATCAGGCTGAAAAAATAGCGTTTACATGTAAAAGTAAAATATCAATTTTTACATATGTAAATGATGCGTGTGTCTTGTTAAGGATAATATTTCCGACTACGTCGAAACGGGACATCTATTAATTATGTCGTGGGCTACTTTTATGTTAATTTGGACCCCTCCTGCCGCCCTTTGGTGAGATTTAGTGAGATTTTGAGGGACCTGCGTCGCGCCCTCAAGTGAAATTTACGTTATAGTTGTTAAAAGAGTAAATTTATTTTCATAAAGGGGAAAAATAATACAACTTTAAGGTGTACACTATGACGAATTTATTTAAATTTCGTAAAATTAAAAGTAAAAACAGACAACATCTCACCTTCCCTAATTTTTCATTAACTCTGTGAGCATTCATGCGTACTATACCAGTTTTTTTTTCTTTTGAAAACTTTGCACATTCTTTCTTTTTCGCTTTTTTTTTTTTTCTCGAAATAAAAGTTTTTAATAGCCATGAGATTTTTTCAGCGAGCAAAATGCGACACTCCAAAAAAAGTAAAAGAAAAATTTAATAATTTCTTTCTTTTTATTATTTGCATAATAACGTAAAGTCAAGTAAAGTAATGATATGCCCTTGATAAGGGGTATCATGTATTGTGAAATTAAGCTTTTCATAATGTACAAAGTCTAAAATGGATCTGATGAGGAAATATATATTAGGGCCAGTTTCTTTCTCTCTCAGTCACCTTTACTTTCCCATATTTCCCTGGTACCGAAATTATTTCAGGCTGAACAAACCTGAGAGCGACTGGGATCCGGAACGAGGCAACTCCCGAAATCCCATGATACCTCTGATCTGGTAGCCAAGCAATTTAACCACTAGGCTACCGTGTTGCCTTTTTTTATATTCTTTAAAAGTTGATGTGAGATTTTCAATTATCTCTGCCTCGGTTTAAGCGAGATTTATTGAGATTTTGCTGGACTCGCCCTCATTTAGAGCTAACGTAATTAATGGATGTCTCCAAATTTGACAAATAAAAGTTCCCGAACTAATGAAAAAAATTAATTAATATGACTCGAACATATTTTATACATCTAATTCGGAGATATATGCCGGTACACAACTACAAGGACCATTTGCAATAAGTTAATTAAACTACAGATATTGTAAAAACGACTAACCGTACTAATTAATAAATACAGGTCGCAATGTTACCGCTGATAATGATTAAGTGATGTTTCTCTACTGAAACATTTGGCTGACACCAAATGATCCTTTCTGTAGGAACATTGGAAAAGAATCAAATCCCATCGGAGTTAACAAATGTCGTGATAAAAGCTCTAGCATTTTTGCTTTTAGGATAAAGGGTACAGTAGTATCTTATGTTCCCGGAAAAAAAAAAAAAAGAGAGAAACGTTATATTAATTTCTAGTTTCCATTTCGGCGATTCAATAGATGAGGAGTCTAGTAATTACAAAAAGCCAGAAATAATAACTTCCTTACGATATACGATGTTTTTGCCGCATCTACTAGGCGATGGCCAATGCTTTTCTTTCCATGTTAAATGTTACGGAAATAAATGCGCAAATCATATTCACAGGAAACGGTAGCGTTATTAAAAATCGCCGAATGTTTTTACGTCAACTTGCGAAGGATCTCTGGTGCAAGAACAAATGATTCGGCGTGTCTCAAATAATAAACTGCCCAAAATTCTATACACTAGATGATTATCCGAAATCAAAAATCTCCAAATGGAATCTTCATCTAACAGCTAAAATTTTTGAAAGCATTGATAATAGCAGAAAAAGGAAATTGCGTGAACCATGCCAAAAGGACAAGCAAAGAAAACATACGAAGCACTGCTGTAAAATGTTTGCGGTAATATTTGTGGCTCCTAGGGGAAGATATGTCGTCATTACCTGCCACGACTGTTACGAATAAACCACTTCCCGACAAAATGTAAATGTTGAAGATGAAGATAATGCATAAATATGTGCCATTCCTTGAACGTAAATTCGTAATTGATGATATATTAAGACGTTGACCTTTAATATTAAGTTTCTAAATTTAAGTTTTCAAATTTTAATCGTTGTATAAGAAATATAAAGTATATTATTATATTTTATTATTATTTTTCTTATTTTAACATTAATAAACACGTTTGTTTAAGACTTCATATCTATTTTCTCGACATTTTTAGCCAGCCAGATAATAGAAAAAATAGAAAAATTTTATGATATTTTAGTTTGCACCTGATAGGTGATAGGCGACGATCCACGTTGTAAAATGTTACGTGTCTACCGGACGGGTTAATAAATATAACGCTAAATAAATTCCCCTTAATGAATGACAATCGAAAATAAGCGTATATCAATTTTCTATTAAATAAATCAAAATACCCCAATTTAAGGAAACGTTTTCGGGCATGGCCCATCATCGGCTAACAACACCGAATACAAGTAAAACTAAAATGATATTTACTAAAGTGAATTAATTTATACTTATTTCCGTTCGTTATTAAGGAATTTATTCATTTTATATTTATAAATTTTAATAAAATGGATTTATCCACAATCGAAAAATAGCTATCGCTCTAGTCCTTGCCAGCGTTATTCACTCAATAGAGTTATTTATATTTTAAAGAAGTTATAATAACAGAAATGTTCCTCTATAAATTTAATCGGTATTCGACTGAAACGTATATATTTATCAGATCGACACAGCCTCTCTTAAGAAAGCTACAACCGTTTTACAATCTACGCGACAAATGAGCTTAGTCTTAAATATCAAACTTACTCGGTCGCTAATGGATAGAGTGTTCAAATTCAACATTGTTGTCGTTATCATGTATCCTTTAAAAGTTCTTATTATTTAAAAATATATTTACATGGTCCTTTTACCATATTACGCCTAAGACGTGCGTAGCTAAATAGTTTCATTCGTCCTATAATGTTTCTTGTTCCAAAACCTACCGGACCCTGTTTTTTCTCCTAAAGTCTTTTATTTAGTTTTTTTCGAACTTTCAATTACTTTCCCAACCTTTTCCACATTCGGAACCGATCCTTCCGTCGAATTCTGCCCGAAAATTTATTGATATATTTCAAATTTAAGGATAATTTTCAACTCACGTTATCGTCTATCTTGAAAAGTAAACATTTACACAGTAGCTGGTGATTGAATGTTAACCGTTCAGGAGGTCTTTGTAATGTTTCCGTTAAGTTTCTATTTTATTCTCGTAAGCTAATTGTTGCCCTGGACGACGCTTCTATAATCGAATCGACATTTTTATAATTCACCGGTACTATTTTTCCGGATCTATAGCCTAATTAATATTCTATTTTTCTTTTTTTTTTTTGATATTGATAGGTATTTGGACTTCATTTCGTCAAAAATGGTAGACAGAAGCACATTCGTAAATCTTACATTTCATTATTTTTAAACGTTTAAAGGTGCGGATGAATACAAATAATTTCACGGGCCGAAATAACGGAAGTAGAAGTGAGGCCGAATATAAAAAGTATCGATAGAAGAGCGGAAATACGGAGTTTTAATAGAGTCCAATGTAAAAAAAAAAAAAAAAAAAGAAAAAAAAACGATTGCGCTTAATCGACACACGGTTAAAAAATAAGAGATCGCACAGGGAAGATATATGACATGCAGATGATAAAATAATGCGGAAAAGAGACTAAAATCGAAGGTGACGAATGACCGACATTGCTGAGCGTTTTAAAAAGTGAAATCACGGACAAGAAGGAAGAGAGGTGACTGAAAAGATGCGGGACTGGAAACTAAAAAACAGGAATTGAACCATAGTTCGAAATGAGTCATTTAAGGAAAAAAGAGCAGTATTGCGAAATAATCTTCCATTCTGAATCCGCTAGTAGAACGTATTATTCTCGACGCTTAAAGGGGCTAGCACACACACATTTTCATCAATATCTCGAAACGAAAATTAAAGAAATACCACTAGCATTTCACTTATTTGATATCAGGAAACGTTAAGTCCGTGCAAATAACGTTATAGAAGATTATCTAGTTTACTTTTAATTATTGCGCTCACGTTGCTCTTTGTATTCTCGTGTTTTTTCCTTAAAAATGGGTTTTCATTTTTCAGAATTAAAATTTTAAAAACCAGTTTTGCGTACACTCTGTAAAATTTTAATTACGTTTCCGCGTCTCAGTGCTCGGTAGCTACGACGAAAGGGTATGTTTTGCTGCCTTTAAAAAAATTAAAGATTTACATTTGGGAAATTCCCATTTAAAATGTCGATTTTAGAAAAAATGAAAATAAAAATTATTATAAATCAATTTCACAACTAATAATCTCTGCACACACGGAAAAGTATTATTGTAAATGACAAGCCCAATAAAAAAGTAAAAAAAAAAACTCGACTCTTCTGACGTCATTAGTAGGAGCCATTCGACTGCTGTTCTTAATTTACGCATGTTTCTTTCTCGTTCCTCTCCTGCCTCTGACAGATAGCGGTTGCACTTGCCCATTATGCACGCATACCTGCATTAGTGGAAACACGTTTTACCACACACAACAAAATATTATAATCATAATAATAATCAAAAAAAATTTTAAAAAAACCCAAGACGTATTTAATATAAGAAAACGAAAATAGTATTGATATATTATCTCTTATATATATATATATACATATATACATACATATATATACATATATACATACATATATATACATATATACATACATATATATACATATATACATACATACATATATATATATATATATATATATATATATATAATATATATATGTATATATATACTAACTGCTCTGCAACTGAGCGGTGACATTACAGAGCCAAACAAGAAAAATTCACAGCTTTTAGATTATGCAATATACGCATTCATTAATATAATAATAATAATATTCCTATCTCGATTAATTTATCGCAAACGCAAATTTCGTACGCATATAATATTCCAGATACTCATACAAAGTTGCATTTGCGAATAAAAGAAAATATCGAAAATTAAATTAAAACATTATACAGTAAGCCTTGTCGGAATAATCAGGAGACTGGAAGGACTACAAGAAGAATTATATTCATCACTGACCATAGATGGCAGCAGTGTAGAATAAAAAATTGATAGGTTACTTTGAGAGTGAAATTTGAAAGCGCACTACAGCGGCTGCTTAACAATAAAGTGGTGGAAATAGATGATATTCCGCTGGTAGAATCGTGGAAAGCCGGCGTTCAACACGTCAGAAACGTACCGTTGAATATGTTGTAAGAAGTAATAAAAGAAAAGACATGGCCAAAATCTATTCTAGTTTTAATCCCGAAATTGCGAACCGCAAAAAAGTATCGCGTAAGATTATAGAAAGATTTTATTCCAATACCGCGTGCATCTAAAATTCTATTACGGATTATTGAAATGCGGCTGCTAAATAGATATCTAGATGAACTCTGTGCGGTTTTAATGAAAAACCTCTCTAGTCGCAGCGCTACAATTCTCACGTGCGTATATGACAGATATCTGCACGCAGCTTTTATGTGTGCCTATTACCTATTCACCCTTCTATATCGAATATGAAAAAAAAAAGAAAAAAAAGTAAAGTAGGATACCTTTGACAAGGCTTTGGGGATTTTGAAATTAAGATTCACGATGTAGAAAGTCCAACGGCATTAAGGAGAGTAAGGGACTGCTCAAAAAAATATACTTAAGACAGTCTTCAATTTATATAACAAAAAAAAGCAAAAAAAATCATTGTCAATTTATACGACGTTGAATCGAAACAGGGTTAAAGTACTGATGGCGGTAAGACAAGGCTGTTTACTTTCGCCAAATTCATTTAACCTGTTCGCGGAAACGATTATCATAGAACTATTCGATGAATTTAAAAATAGAAGAATTAAGGTTGATGGCAGAAGATATCACGCTGTGTTAAGCTGACACGACAAGACTTGATTAGCCCCGCTGTTGACATTATCAACAATGGTAATATAAACAAATATGCGATGAAGATGGCAATCTCAATGATCATGATAAATTGGCAAAAGTTGTGTGTCGGTAAATCAGGATAAAATCGGAAAATAAGGAACAAGTGTCCAGCATTCAACAATCTCGGTCAAAACATATAATATGTGTACTGTAATGGATAAAACAAAGTACTCCTTACTAACTTAAAAAAATCCTTGTCCGTAAATTTGCATAAAAATTTCGTTAAAATATTAACTGTGTTTGGTCGATTGCTTTATACGGCGTGGAAACATAGCCGCTGAAGCAAACAGGGCGAAATAAGACTGAAGTATTCAAAATTCGGTATTAAGTTGCAAAAAAAACTGAACTAACAAATAATAAGGCGATGTACTGGAAAAAATTAGTGAACGAAGAAATATTTTGCAACAGATTCTCGTAATAAATATAATAAGTTAATAATAACGGATATAATAAACAATTATAACAAACGAATAAGATAAATTTTCTTACTTAGTAACGTTTTCGGGCATTATCAGCTAAACCAATATGTGAACAGATGTGATTTAGAATTTGTATCTGTTCACGTATTGGTTTAGCTGATAATTCCCGAAAACGTTACTAAGTAAGGAAATTTATCTTATTCGTTTGTTATAATTGTTTATTATATCTGTTATTATTAACTTATTATATTTGTATATTTAACAAACAGTATGGAAAAAGATTCTTCATTAGATTCTCGTAATAAAACATCCATTGTTTAAGGCACAGTTTAGGACCGCGATGTATTAAAAAACGTAACGGAAGGAAAGATAATGAGGAAAAAGACAGTCATTCTCGAATTACCTTCATGGGTGCTTTGCTGCAAGAAACTGGAATGTCATCATATTATTCCGAGCTGAAGAAAAAGCCTTCCTGGACACAATTAGACACACAATCAGCAGCCACGCTGAAATACTAATGATGAGCAGTTATAACAACTCTAATTTAGCCGTTTCAAAAAAACGATTTACGTTTTTGAATAGAACACGTGCTTTTCTATGAGCGAATACTGCAACGATCTGAAGATAAAATTAACGAATAGGCTAAGGAAATACTGCTCGCGAAATTTTCAGAATAGAATGAGTTCCATTGACAGGGTATCGTGGATTGCAGAGTTTTCACAATATACCAAGCTGAACGACAGGAGGAAAAGTGATTAAATATTACGGTGCCGCGTAAATTATTTTGAGTGTTCCACCACAATGGGTTGCGTTAGAGATGAAATTATTATTATTAATAACCGTCATCTAAAAGATGTAATTAGCAGATACGCGAAAGACGTCAATTGAGTAATTTTTTTATTAAAAATTGAACAAAATAATTAATTCGCAATATTATGCCGAACATACATAAATAATAAAATTACCTTTAAAATGTTATCCAAAAAAAAAACAAAAACAAAAACATACAAATCATACTAAAAGTATTACAAAAAAATATCGATTACTTTCGACAAACTACCGTCATTATCAAGATGTTAGTTAATTCCTAACACATTTTGATAATGACGGCAGTTCATCGAAACCAGTCGATGTTTTAATATGATGATTTGTATGTTTTTTTGTGGACAACATTTTAAGGGTAATTTTATTATTTATGTATGTTCGGCATAATGAATTGATTATTTTGTGAAATATACACATCTATAGTGTCGACAGTATTGCGCATTTAACTTAATATTTTTATTAACACAATGTTTACGATTAATTCCGATTTTAGTGTGTTTTTCCCCAAACTGTATACACATCTTATTGTTTCAATTGGACACGGATCATTTTTTTAAAATTAAAAGCGATGTAAAATCTACTTAAGACTAATTTTACATTTCATCAAACATTAAACAACGGTTTCCAGTCTAAAAATAAGATGACTGCGAATAAGCAATTAACCTGCAGATTTTAAATGCATTTTTTTTAACCTCGCCCGCAGACGGACAAATTACCGTGCACCAGTGGCTCACCCATTTTTGATCTCATCCATCTGTTCGAAGGGACACACCTACTGTTGTAAAATCCGAGAAAGACTATCGGAAATCCAGTATATGTATGTTCCCATTACTAATGTTTCCTTAGCATTGTAACTGTCAGTCCGGCCCAATTCCCCGGAGAGATGATGGTTGGAATATTTTTGATCATATTAGAAAAACGAAAAAAACCAAAACAAATTAATCGCAAACTATTAATAGAAGTAACAAAAATCGTAAGCTGAACTTGAAAACTCACATTTACGGGATCTATAATCCAGCGTAGTAGGTTCCTTCGCGCTACGAACTATCACCGGCTGACGCGACTGCGAAAAATCGGCTCTGAAAAATTCGACAAACGTCGATAGTCGCAACGACTAAGCTACTGAACAAATATCGGACGATATATCGGGTCTACTAAATGAACCAGTAAGCCGTCGCTACGATCGCACTCACATGTCCGACTCGGCTTCCGGCAAGTTATAACAGTTCGAATCGCGATAGGATAACAACAAAGCCAAGTGCAAGTATCTCCGTGCGTTCGCGTTCGCGTTCGCGTTTGCGTTTGCGTTTGTGCTTGCGCTTGCGCTTGCGCTTGCGTTGGCGAGAAAAATAAAAGTATAACAAGTACACGAGATGAAATACCAGTAATTACCTTGGGAAGGCCCCGGCAGCACGAGTTGGCGATTCGACCGCGCTACACGTAACACTAGCGAACGCCGTCTAACTCGGCCGCTTTATATTGCCGATAAAAACAACGTTGTCCGATGAATTAATACTCTGGTACCTCTTCAGACGTTCTAGTCGTCCGAAAGAGGCGGAAACAGGTTGCTCATCGAACGGCGCACCGTGATAACAACAGGAAAATAGCCCGGCGGTCAAGTTCTATGCGCGAAATTCCTGTTCTCCTTCGGAAATTATCACGTGAGCCGCTAATAACGTAACAGATGGATTTTCAGTGTGTTTCTACGTCATTGTCGCGGCGGACTGCTAGATCGTTGTGGGCATCATCGTGAATCGTCGTGGATCGCCGCGGATTCCGGCCTCCACCTGCGGCTACTGTAATTCGGCTCTTTTAATTACTCGACAGAATAACAATAAAACAAAAAGGAAAATTTTACAATTTTACTTCCTCTTCTCATTTGGTCGGTCGAATTCTCGTGCATCGTCGTGTCTAAGCCGACTACGACTACAAGTGGCAAACAGGTATTTTAACGAATCAGTGCCCGTTGTTCGTCAGCAACTTGCGCGACGGCGCTGCATTTGCAAAGACGAATCGCAAAGAATGTTTCATTCTGTTGTGTAAAACATCCCTCGAGCGTGACCGAATTTTTTTGTTTGCTGATCACAAAAAATGTATTACGGCATGGTTGCCGTGAAAGAATTCGCTTTCGCGATGGGAAGTTCGAAAGAGATTAAGAAAAAAAAAGCCCCTCTGACGAAAACGGCGCTAGTAGTCCTTTTAACAACCGTACTATAAGGAAACAATTACATAGCGTACAGAAATGAATTACAATAGCTGAAATAATGCATCACTTGGACGTACTGAATCCTGGTGGTAGTTTTTTTTTAAAAAAAGAAAACAATGCCATTAATAAAAAAGAAATAAAAAAAGTAAACGACTAATCGTTTTGCGTACTTTTGCAAAATGAATAAGAAAAATCATTCGAGTTCTGATGTCAAAATGGAGACAAGACTTGATTTATTTTCTCTCTCTGTTTTCTTTTTTTTTTTTTTTTTCTTTTTGTGTTTGGAAAATTTTAAAAGCATTATTTTGTCCTCTCGAAATCTTCCGTTAATCATTTAGAGTTCTTGATGCGAATCTGCTGACCTACCCAAAAAATTTAAAAAAGAAAAAAAAACATAAAATTCTTTTAGAGGAATTTAGAAATTATCGCGATTGATTCGCCGATAATTCCTGACAGCCGCCCGCCTTTCGTAAAAACCGTTGTTAAAATCTTTTTCTCTCTTCTTCTTTTTTTTTAACGGGTTTTTTTAATAAGGTCATTAACCCCGAGAAATGGAAAAAACCTCGATTCCGTGCACCATGCTGCCCCGAGAACTATCCCAGGGACGCATCGAACCTCCCCGGCAGGCAGTATGTGCGCCCTAGCCCCTCTCTTACTACCGAAACTATTTCACACTACGAAACGTGTATACCTCAACACTAAACACAAAACATTCCTCGCCACTTGGATAAGTGTCCTCTCAAGACAAGTATCTCAGGCGACCCCCGATCGGAGGTAATAGGGCTGCCTTGCAAGGACACGGGATCACGTTCCCACAGAGGATCTGATTCCCCCCTGGAGTTCGAAAATATCGCTGAAATCGAACTCAAGGACAAAAAATTTCCTGTGTACAGCAGAAATGGCA
Organism: Icerya purchasi; assembly: GCA_039619475.1. NCBI lineage: Eukaryota > Metazoa > Arthropoda > Insecta > Hemiptera > Monophlebidae > Icerya > Icerya purchasi. The sequence continues at coordinate 170,225,606 of CM077116.1, read as the reverse complement.
GCCAGAGCAATTAGCAAATATGTGGCAAAGAGCGAAGCAAGGCCGCTACCGGCATCCTGCGCCTTCGCAGGGCACGACATCTCACATCAAGCCGGACTTAATGATGCCTGTGATGCGTTGGATGCAGAATTGCACGGAATTTCTCACTACCTCCATTAGCTAGTCACGGATCAAAACAAAGCCAAAAAATTATAAGCATTTTTCTTCCGTAAACTGCTTCTAAACTGTCAATAATACGTAAATGAATTAATTAATTGTCCACAAATTGCAGTTACTGTAACTGCACTCTTTTCGGACATTCATTTATTTATTTACTTATTATTGCCAAAGACGTAAAAGTTCTTATAGTTACCGATTCTCTACAGGCGTTAACGTATCCTGGAAACGCAAAAGTGCAGTAACCCGCTAATAGTGAAGATACACCGCTGTCTAAGACAATTAAACCAAACAAACCGTCAGGTGACGTTCATTTGGGTCCCTGGACACATCGCGTTGCCTGGTAATGAGATGGTCGATGTGAAAGCCGGCTCGGCGTTGTTCTCGCCATTGACAGAGGACGCGGACCTACCATCCTCGATGATGCATATTTTTCTAAGGAAGTGCGAGAACCAGTGGAAAACAGAATGGGCAACTACTACAACGTTCATAAAAAACATTAAGCCCACAGTCGAACCATGGTGGCCACCGGAGGGAATATCCCGGCACGATTTTAAGATTCCTAACCGGCTGCGAATCCACCACGCACTGTCTCGCACAGTCGCATAATTAACAAATCTTCGCCTCCAACTATGTGCTTGTTCTGCGGCCAGGCTCCACAACATTCCGGACGTAACATGGCTTACCTAGTAACATACAGGATTGTCTGACTAATACTACAACCGATGTTACAAGGGTTATAGCCTTTATTAGAACAACAAGTGGTTTGACCCAGCATACATGATGACCTCTGTATGTGTGTTGTAATGATCTTAATAGTTACAAACGACGCATATAAAAAAAGGCGAGGAGGAGAATATGGAAAGAATGGGAAGAAGGAGAAAATAAAGTTCTTCTTCTTAAACGTTTAAAAATATATAAAAATAGTACTAAAACAGAAATAACAGAATTGAAATAAAATGAGAGAATGTAAGAAGAACCGATAATAAGGAGAGCGGGAATACCGAGTTTTAATAGAAAAGAGTAGAAGGACGATTGTCCATTAGGAAAGGCCGGGCATTGAACATTAATGTCAGGAAGAAAGTAATTAGAAGGGCTTATCTTTACCGCCTTTCCTAAAACATCATCTAAATCTTTGACGCCTTCCGCACGTTGTTGTCGAGTACTTTTGCCGCGGAAATGATTTTTGTCGAAATACCGTAAATTATATCAGTTGTATCATTCGATAATAGCTTCAGCGAGTCAGGTGAAAAAGGATGATTTATTCCACAGTGTCACGGAATTAACGGCGGGCCGTTTAAAATGGTTTTTTTTTTTCAATACATTTTCTTCAGTTCAAATAATTATTCATTCGGCCAGTGAAATAATTTTATGTTCAAAGAATAACTTGATCACATGTTGATTATGTTTTTACTCTCATGCAAGTTGCTCCGACAGTAGACTTTTTCTTTTCTTCTTCTATATTTAATAACAATATTTAAACTGAACATCTCAGGATTTTTGTAATTGTTTAAAAAATCATTCGTTCTCTTTTTTAAGAAACATTATTCGCGTTGTCCGTTTAACTTACTTCTAGATTTATATATTACATATACGACGGTTTGGATGCAAATTTGAGAAGATGCAGTAGTTGGTTTCGGAAAAAGGATAAAAAGACTTGAAAATATGAAAAAAAGAATCACAAAGATTCATAATTTTTCGAAAATTCTTAAAGCATGAATCCTCTAGATAGTTATTTTTCTTTCTTCTAAATCAGCGAGTCGAACGAGCTAGTTAAACTTTAATCGGTCGAGACTCTTTAGAGAATTATAGATAGCCGATTGATAGCTGAATATTTACCTAGTAGTTAAGATTTGAGTTTGATAATTCACTCATTTGGCGTAATGGAATAAAAGTGAGTTACAGAAATAGGAACATTACAGTAGCGAAGGAGGGAGTTCGTGCAAAACGTGGCCGTGAGTGTAATTCACGTGCCCAATACGAGGCGGACAATTTAATAGGGAGAGAAGTGTAACAGTTTCAATTGCATTCTCTTCTTGCGTCCCATGGTTCTTTAATTAATTAGCCCTTTAATGTCTGTAAGAAGGGATTCATATTTAGACGCATCAATATCCTCATCTGTGTTATTAGTATAATTATATTTCCAGAAATGTCTCTTGAGATCTACAAAAACAACGGAACGAGGAAATGTCATTATTACGCTTAATACTTTCCATATTAGTTACAACGTAATGCCCCCATTTGATTTTGTAACGCAAAAATGTCCAAATTTTATGTAATGAAAGTTAAATGTTATGCCGGTGAGAATGACATTGTAAATTTTGATAATTTTATACAAAGTATAGAAGAGAAAGAGAAAGAAATGTTAGCAAGAGGAATCAAGGAGTAGAGAGCCCCTTGCAAGGCCAAAGCAACCGAATTTCTATATATATTAATTACAACGTAATTCTTAGGCCGGCCCCCATTAGAAAAAATATCCCAATTTTATGTAATGTTTGTAATATTTTAATTTTTACCGACTTCCAAAAAAAAGGAGATTATACGTTCATCGTCTTCTTCTTACGTCGTCTCCAAACGAATCCACGTAATGTAAGATTTATACACCACTGCTTTGAAAATCTTCTCGGAGGAACGCTGCAGCCAACGACGCGGATCTCTCATCCGTGAGTTCCGCCTCCTGGGAGACCATTTTCCACAAACTTTTCCCCGAAGGACTAATTGCAGTAGTCCGTACCTCCCGCCTCTCATGACATGTCCCTGATGGCTCATCTTGCGCTTCTTGATTGTCGCTAGCAGCACCTTTCTTTTCCTATCAATCTACCGCAAAACCTCTGCATTGGCTACTTTCTGCGTCCTAGGTATCCTTAGCATTCTCCTGTGCAGGAACATTTTAAAAGTATCCAATTTGGACTCCAATGCTTTGCTAAGGGTCTATGCCTCACATTCATACGTGAGAACAGGTATAACAGAACATTGTATCATTCGGAGGCGTAGATCGAGGCTTAAATCGGTGGTTGTGAAGAAATTCTCCATGGCTGTTCATGCCTGTTCGATTCTGAACCGCACTTCGTTTTCTGGTTTACAGCCTTCGTCAACTAGGGTTCCCAGGCATTTGAAAAGTGATACTTGTTTAATTACTTCGTTATTAGCCGTGCAAGCGGTCGGTACGTGTTTCTTTGAAAAACCATTACTTTAGTTTTGGCTACATTCAGGAGTAAACCCCAAGCCTCGTCAGCCGTGATCGCATATGTTTTTTTTTATGTTTGTTCGCGCATAACTCACATTTATATAAACCGATTTTGCAGATTCTTTGACCATTAGAAAGAGTACCCCATTCGACTTAGGTACCATGTGAGTAATGATGAAAATCGGTGAATATAAATTGTGTATTTAGTCAAAAAATGTGATCTCTTTAGATAATTTTTTTTTCTTATTATTTTTTATTAGTATAACAGAGACGGTTGACTTAAAATGCTATCAAACGCTTCAGACTTTTCTACACCTATCATTTTCGAATCCAAAGGCCACGTATAAAAGTGGCAAATTATTCGCTATTGCACAGTTCGTCATCCCGCTTGCGTTTAATGGCGGTTTTTGTTTTTTGGAAACACATAATGAATATACTTCTTATTACTATGCCGAATGATGAATAAGAAGTCTCACCATAGGGAGAAGCATGTAAAGACACTATATTGCTAATTTAATAACACTATGAAAACGTAAAAAATATATTATTTATATGTGTTGTTTGTAGTATGTTAAGTTGTTTTGGTAGTTTAATAAAATTTATGGCATAAATTATTGGTTTTATTTTTTTTTATTACATAAAATTGGGACATTTTTTCGTTACAAAATCTAATGGGAGCCGGCCTGAGAATTACGTTGTACATTTTGATCATTTTATACAGAGTATAGAAGAGAAAGAGGCAGAAATGTAAGCAAGAGAAGTCAAGATGCGCAGGGCCAAAATGGCCGAGTTAATATATACATATATATATATATATATATAAAACTCGACCTTCGCGTCTCGATAGTGGCTCCGTACACCTCCCTGGGGACACCCCCGGACTCCCAGCCCTATCACTTCTATACTTTGCATAGAATGAGGGAAATTGACAATGTTATTCTTTCCAACTGCGCGACAAAAAGATAAATAAATCTTTATTTACAAATAAACGTACAAATAATTATATGTCACATCTCGGAACAAATTTTTGCGACAGAAAAAGTATTGGGAGTAGGGCTAAGAATGGCATTGTCATTAATATATATATATATATATATATATATATATATATATTAATGAGAACGTCATTTTTAGTTCAATCACCATCACTTTTTTTGTCCCAAAACGTTACATACTCGTATATGATATATATATAGGATGACGAAGTACCAACAAAATGAATTAGTTAATTATGTTATTCTTACGTTAGGGTTAATAACATGGTGGCCATTAAATTATAATTTTTGAATTCCCGGTTTTTTCGGTCCAAAACCTCTCAATTTCGTGATTACTAGAATTGTACAAAAAGAAGAGTGGAATTTTTTTGTTACTATTGGTAATATTTTACCGCCACAGCGTATTTTATATAAATGAAACAGAACTTTGTAATTTTTATTTAAAGTAAAGTAAATCAAAAAATGTATTCATTTTTCGCTTTAAATGATTTTTTTTTTTATTATAAATATCGTTTTTGGTTATTTTTATTTTTTTTTTCCGGTTTCGCAACAAAATTCCCGGTTTATTCTCAGCTTTCCGGTTTTTCTGGTTAGGTGACCATCCTAAATAAGAAATTCCGCTACATTCTTACGTTTCACTATTTTCTTTTTGTATCAAAATCTGGAAAAATGACGTTATCAATTTTCCTCATTCTATAAGACGTGTAGAGGTGATATAGCTGTGGGTCCGGGGTATCCCCAGGCGGGATCGAAGGGGCGGAGTTCCTTGCACAAAGGGCCGAATTATATAATATATATGTATATGGAAAAGAGTAAGCGTAATCCAGGAATGACATTTACTCGTCCCATTATTTTTAAAGATACCGAGCGAAATTCCTGGAAATTCAACTGCGCTGATAGCACAGCCCGGGATATTAACACATCGAAATATAAGAAGATATGCATGCAAATTCCGGCCAGTTACGATAACTATTCCCCGGTATAATACATATCTGAAGCGTATATGTTAAAGCTAAAAATAAGCCGCATGCGATAATAAAGAGCAGGATAAGGAAAACCTAGGTATAATTATCCCAACCTTTTCTAAACTGAACCCGTCATTTCTGGAGGGCAATAGCTTAGGAATAATTGCCGACTTGGATATTTTTGGATCCGGTAATGAATAAGCAAAAAAAAAGCTGTGCGATATTTGAAATAGTTCTACAGAACAAAGTTGTAGTAAGGTGGGACTAGTAGAGGTCGTTTCGCTGCGCAGAAAAAGCTTATGATGAGGAGATGTTCGAAGGCTAGACATAGGAGGGAGCTGCATGCTGCTTAGTGATACTAAAAGAGATTCTGACTAGTAGAAGATATAAGTGGAACTCCGTAATTAGCCAAGCGCGATATATAATCATCGAAGAGGGCTAATGAGCTCCGTACAATGCCTATATCGGTTTTTCACAAAAATTTAATTTTCTCGTACACGATTTACGATTCCTCCGAGATAATTTGTGGTTTAAAATGTGATTGACGAGTAAGCCATCGATAAAAACGTCCGCAATATGAATGCAATCTATTCGACTATAAAACTGAACTATTTGTGTTTTTTCTATTTAAAATTTGAATCTTTTTTTTTTTTTTTTTTTTTTTTTAGGCTTCCGGGAAAATCTGTTAACAGATTCTCGTAAAACTGCTTCATTTTGCAAAAAAAAATAGAAATATGCAACTTTGAATATTTGTCGGCAACCTAATTTAGATAAAAACAGATGCTACACTTTGATCTCGTATCAGTTGTGCTCAGTACTTCTGTCTAACTTCATTATCTGGGCGCCTTAAGGAAGATTTGATCTCATATTTTATTTTCCTCAATTAATTCAACTTTAAGTATCATTTCCTCATATTCTACCGTTTAATAATACTATCTGTAGCATTCCAGCCTTATCAGATTTTTTTTTCGCTCCATTTTCTTTGTTGACGTAAGCGGAAACTGAATAAAATTTCAACATTAATAATCGCTGAAATTTTTTTAGAAACCGAATTAAATTTTAAAAAATTTTACCGGAAAATATAAATTTGATAAATTCCTTCCTAAAATGACAACTTTGCACGTTCTAGATGAAGTTATTAAGCTATTTATTTCTCAGAGGAAAAAAATGCTTATTATTTATCAGATCGATAAACGAACAATCGATAAGGATTTAAAAATTCAATGCTCGTTATTATCGGGAAAGATCATTTTCACTCGAACAGGAAAAATGCTCGAAATTTCCTTTTCGTTTTAAAACCGGAAATAAAGTAACGAAAACTTTACCGGAAAATATAAATTTGATAAATCCTTTCTTAAAATAACTAGGAACGTCGTTTTAAAGATTAAGCTATTTATTTCTCGAAAGAGAGCGACGGTTATTATTTATCAGAACACTAAAAAGCGATTAGAACAGAATTCGCGCTACTAATGGGGAAAATCATTTCCTCCCCGATACTGCCTAATCGTTTTTCCTTTTATTTTGAGAACTAACGAAATTAGAAATAAAATCAACGTACTGCGATCGATAAAGACCCCATATCGATAACTTTCCAATTACACATATTTATACAATTCGTCGTAAAAGTTCACGATACTATCTAAAAATTGTTTTTTTTTTTTATTAAAATTAAAACCTATTTTCCCCTCATTTCTAAAAAATCTAATGGTCACAATTTCACAGCACTGTCTATTACAGAAACACTGGAAATACTGGAAATGCTGGAAATAAATAGCGGCATTTATTGAAATGCAAATGCATCACAAAATTACGTTTAACTACAAGCATATGTACCCATACGCGCGCGCAAACGTACATGCACACAAACGTCATATGTTGTATGTGTATATACATTGATACGGTTTCGGTATGCATTCCGCCATCTCAACATGATGCCGGAACCTGCATGTCATTTTTGGTGATATCCATTTCATCCTGGTTACCTCGACATCGTCTTTTGTTCAGCTAATCCACAGCAGATGCACCAACTATGTACGGTGTAGATCTCGAGTTGTCAGCATAGTTATTCTAAAATTATTAATTATAATACGATATTTTTTCACTCGTTTCTTAAGTAAAAGTTTAATTCGGTTGCTGCCACTTTTCTCTTCCGACGCGTGGAATTATATACATATATATATATATATTCTTTTTTTTAAATTAAATTATATTACAATCTTAAGAATAATCTTAAATAAGTAATAAGGATAGTGGAATTATAGTAAAAAAATTATTCAGTCCGATCGATGTTTACCCCATAGGCTGTTGTCAATAGTCGTTATATTGCTCGTTTTAAATGTTACCATATAATATGTCTCGTCTGTAGAAAATTTTCATATATATTTTTGTATAATTCTCGTTAGTTTGTTAAAAACAATTCTTTATCAAGTCGATTTTTGTTTTTGGGTTTTTTTTCCTGTAGTCAATTGGTGAATTTGTTAATTTATCCTTTATCTGTAATATATTGTTATTATCGATATTTCTCAATAAATTTTAAAAGTCTAAAGCCCAAAGGAAGCGACAAAGTTCCGTGTTACTTTAGTTTATTTCACTGTTTCATTTTGATATATACACCCTGTCAAGAAAGTATCGGGAATTGTCAATTTAAATCTCCCGGGTAATAGCTAGGCAGATAATTTTTTTTTTCCAGGTTGGTACAACTGTTTTGTATTATGATGCCTATTTTTAGCGCGATCTGTCAACCAGTGTGTTTACAGCAGCTGTTAAAATCAGTCGACCTTGAAGGTTTTGTCGAAGTTTTACAATGAGTGAAAATATTGAACAACGTACTTGTGTTAAATTCTGTGTTTCGAACGAAATTTCTTGTGCCGATACACTGAAAATGTTACAGAAGGCTTTTGGTGAATCTGCTTTATCAAAAACGCGGGTTTACGAGTGGTACAGAGCGTTCAAGGATGGTCGGGAGACGGTCGAAGACATGCCTCGCTCTGGACGGCCTTCAACGAGTGTGACCGATGATAACGTCGATAAAATCAAGGAAATCGTTGCTGAAAATTGTCATGTGAGCTTGAGAGAGATGGCTCATGGATTGGGCATGTCACACGAGAGCGTACGTACGATTGTGCACGAAAAATTGGGTATGCAACGCGTTGCGGCTCGGCTTGTTCCGAAAGACCTGAATTTCTTTCAAAAAAAGTACCGAGAACAGGTAGCTGCAGACATGCTGGATCGAGCCAATTTGGATCCTACCTTCTTGGAAAAGATAATTACTGGTGACGAGACATGGGTGTACGAGTACGACACGCTTACGAACCAGCAATCGTCCGAATGGCGGCCAATTGGCGCGCCAAAGCCGAAAAAACCTCGCCAAAGCCGATCGAAAGTGAAGATCATGTTGATTGTTTTCTTCGATATTCGAGGCGTGGTACACTATGAATATGTGCCAGCCGGACAGACAGTCACCAAAGAGTTTTACTTAAGTGTTTTGAGACGTTTGAGAGAGGCTATCCGTCGTAAACGTAACGATTTGTGGGTCGACAATTCTTGGATTCTCCATCACGATAATGCGCCGTCTCACAAAGCCATAATTGTGAATGAGTTTTTGGCCAAACACTCGGTAAATATCATCGAACAACCGCCGTATTCACCAGATTTAGCACCCTGCGACTTCTTCCTATTCTCAAAACTCAAATTTCCGCTACGGGGAATGCGCTTCGAATCGATTGATGACATCAAGACGAATGCGACGCGAGAGCTAAAGGCCATCCCGGAAACCGCCTATCAGAAGTGCTTTGCCGAGTGGAAAAAGCGTTGGCATATGTGCATCGCTTCGAATGGATGTTATTTTGAAGGTGACAAAATAAATTTGGATGAAAATTAAAAATTGTTCGTTTTATTTAACAATTCCCGATACTTTCTTGACAGGGTGTATATATACATATATATAACTCGGCCATTTTGGCCTCGCAAGGGGCTGTGCCCCTTGACCCCTCTTGCTTTCATTTCTGTCTCTTTCTCTTCTATACTTTGTATAAAATGATCAAAATTTACAACGTAACCCTTACTGGCATTAACACAAAAAAAAAAATAACATAACCACAAAAGTCCTATTCTAACATTTAACTTTCATTATATAAAATTAAGACATTTTTTCGTTACATTTTTCGTTACATTTTTCATTATATAAAATTGTGACATTTTTTGAATAACCATAACAAAAATCCTATAAAATATAACAAACGTTACATAAAATTGGGACATTTTTTCGAATGGGGGCTAGCCTAAGAATTACGTTGTAATTAATATATATACATATTGTGTGTATGCGTGTGTGTATGCGTGCGTGTGGGTTGGTGTGTGAGTGTGGGGTGTGGGGTGTGGGGTGTGGGGTGTATGTATAAACTCTACCTTTCGGATCTTGCACAGGGGCAAGTCTACTTGACCTCCAATCTTTTTTTTTCTAAAATATTATTTTAGAAAAATCATTTTCAATGACTACACCATTTTTACCCGTTTTTAATTTTAAAAAAATCTTAGTAATTGTACATCACAGCATTCAACCTTTATTATCTTATATAAAGTAACGGGGACATAATGATGGGAAAAAAAAATAATTAAAATACAAAGCTAACCGAAAGCTTTGTATAACTGATCACATGGTAAGTTCAACCCGTCTGAAATCAAGGAAACCAGTTGGCATAACTGTAGAAAACATTACTGCAGAGATAATCTCGGATTCTAAAGTGTTCTGCAAATTCTGTCACATCTCCTCTCCCTAGTACCTCCTCCGATCATGTAATACTTCTCATGCACTCCCTCTTCCGTGATTTTTTCCTTCTTCTCTTGATCGAGATCGATATTTTGTGAATTCCTGCTCATTTGGGCATTGAGGACAATAAGAAAGATGGAAGTGAGTTAGTTGACTCATTCGCTCGATTATCATCGTCTTCCGGTAGGTTTCTTCCTGTTTTCTCAGCTTCCAATATTACCACTCTCCTGCCTGTAACTGCTCATTTCAAACTATGGTTTAACTCCTACGTCTCCTCATTCTCCAACCCGGACTCCTTTTTCTGGCCCATTCAAACTTCCTTTCCTCGCATCCCCCTGGTTTTTTAACTTTCCTTCTACGAGCCGCTCCAAACACTCGGCGATTTACCGCGTGCGTTTTGGACACAGTTTGCTCCCTTCTCGCTTTTCCGTTATTCTCTCGTGCCTCCTCCTTATTGTCCATTGCACTCCTCCAGCAAATCTATTAATTTGTGACCCCAATCATATTATAAAGTTCGGTTGTTGGTGGATTTCAACTGAACAAGTTTCTTTTTATTCGCGCCTTTTACAAATCGGTATTCCCACGTCACACTATGCTTCATTCATTTTCTCCCTTCCTTCTCCTTCTGCTGTCTTAGCTCTTGATTCTCTTCTGTCGGCTGTCTCTGATCGGGTAAGGATCTGAGTCTCTTTTGCACCTCTGTTCTATTGTTCTTGGAACAATGTCCGTGTTGGCAAACCCATAAACAAAAAAAAAAGTGGTAGATTCCTCAGCCCGTTCTTCCTTTCCCCGTGGCAGTTTTTTTAAGAGTAAACAATATAGCAGTTTTCAAAAAATATTGTTTTTTTTTCTTTGTAGTGCCATACTTTTTTTTTTTTTTTTTAATATAAAATAATAGTAATATTATTTTATATATTATCTTTTGGGCGCGCTAGCGCCTTTGACCTAATAACTACAGAAATTATGGATAGGGTTAAATAGAGAGACGATTAGAAATAAATCTTAGGAAAGATTGAAGTACAGGGATTATATCTGGAGATGGAAAGGAAAGGACAAAGGAAGAATTATAGGGAGCAGGAAGACCCAGTGTTAAGATTTTGGAGTATAAAATAGAGCGCTCAGAATCAAGAGCAGAGCATTCAAAGAAGATGTGGTTTGCAACATACAGTGGAGTAGAGATAGAACTGTGAAGGGGACAATCAGGAGAGGAGAACAGGGAAAAACGAAAACGTGAAGAGGGTAAAAAAGAGCGTGATTAAAACGCAGTTTGATTAAAAAAAACGATCGCGGAACATTAATAAGAAGAGGATTTAAACTACAGCTGAGAACAGGGAACCGGCTGAATTTGAAGATAATGAGAGGCAGGATTAGAAAATAAAGAAGGATAGATGTCCGAGGTAGGAAAACTACAGAGTAAAGGACCATCCCGGGTGGTCTAACGGGCTAAAACATCCACTAACTCGTTGCTCTCGATGCCAGAATTGCTAGAAACCCACAAAAGGTCAATAGTAATAGAGCAGGATGAGAGTAGATTGGATATGAGAAAACGAATTGAGAGAATAATAGAGTTTGAGGAATGAGAAGAAGGAGAAGAAATAGCTTGAAGGACACTTTTGGAATCGAAGACAATGAAACATTTATTGATCCCTGTTATGGATGGAATGAAGGAGGCTGCGCGTAAAATGGAGATAGACTCCTCTGTGAAGATAGAACAGAAGGAAGGGAGCTTGAAGGATTCAGAGTGATGCAGTGAGAGGGAGGTAAACGGGCGGCCCACCCCGTTCTCATTTTTAGAACCGTCAGTGAAGAGTGTTAGATAAGAAGGAAAAAATGTATCAAGCAAGTGGAGAAATTCAGCTTGGATTGTAGAATGTGCGATGGACCTTGTCTGGAGAGGGAGAGAGAAGAGATTAATAGTCTGCCAAATGCTGGTAAAGTCATGGGAAAAGTAAGGAAGCTTGGAATAAGAAAAGACATGAGGCAGACAATTGGAGACTCGAGCTGTTACAAGGGATTTTACGAGCAATAAAACGCCATTGGTTTTTAATACCAAGACAGGAGGAGATAAGATTAGATGGGGGCACAGAAAGACGCTCAATTAGAAAATTATAACCAAGCTGCGATCTGCGGATAAAAAGTGGTTGCATCGCAGATTCAGAGAGGATTGCAGGAATAGGAAAGGATTTTAGCGCTCCAATGCATAGCCGAAAAAGGCAACAGTTTTGAACTTTTTCCAGTTTGGCGAGGAGAGATTTAGAGGAATTTCCATAGATGAAGGAGCAGTACCATACTTAAATACCTAATATCTGAACGTTTTAGTTGTTTAAATGTAGCATTCACGGCAACTGTTATATGCAACGTTAGTATAGATGTAAGACTACACCTTGAAACTGATTGTAAATGTTTGATTTATCGCGATACGAGTGCAGTACCAAGTATGTCTGCCAGTGACAGTCCTAGGGAGGAATAGGGAGCATTTCCTCCCTAAAGAACCAAAAACCTCGATAAATAAATTTGCTACAACAGAGAAAATTAATTTATACCATAAAAGATTTGTATAAACGTTACCTATGGATTTAATTATAATTAATATTTAATACTCTAGTAAAACTAAAACTATTAATGTTAAATTACTTTTAATCTAGAAATGCCCGCCTCAAAATAAACAACACGGTTCTGAATAAAAGATTAACCTGTGGCGTTCCTCAAGGTTCAGTACTTGGCCCTAAACTATGGAATATCTTATATTCAAAAATACATAAAGATTTGGAAAATATTTGTAATTTATTAAATATAAACTGTACACTGATCTCATATGCTGATGATCTATGCATTTCCTTCACCTTAACACAGACTACAGACCTTAAAAAAATCGAAATCATTTGTAATAAGTTGGAAAGTTTAGTTGCTAAACTTGGCCTAACCTTCTCCTTAGACAAATGCAAATCAATTCTATTCGGCGACCAAAAACTATTAAATAATTTAAGACAACTCAATATTATATCGAGACAACCTGTCCAACTTGTAGAACAATTAAAATACCTAGGTGTGTTGATTGATCACAAATTAAGATTTACATCCCATTTAAATGAAATTAATGCCAAGTGTAACCGTATTGTTGACTATTTAAGGAGAATTCTTCCCAATACCTACGGGATGAAACACAAAGAAAGAATTATTTTATATAAGGGAATAATTCAAGCTATATACGGTCACGGCGCCTGTATCTACATTAATAAGCGAATACTTCAATATGCTAAAAACCATCAAAGAAAATTTCTTTTACATATTTCATCTCTTTATAGGACCGCCCCTACTTCTGCAGCATGCGTCATAGCCAATATACCTCCACTGGATTTATTTCTGATAAATCCAGCCATAATATCTGAATATCGGATAACAAAAAATTTGGAAAAAGTAACCTCCGTAAAATTCCTACCAGATACAGAAATTATAAACAAATTAGGAAAAACTCCAATGATAAAACGATTAAAAAAACAATTAAATATAGAAATCACAAATATTTGGCAAGCCAGTTGGGACAATGAAAGCACTGGTCGTAAAACCTATGATTTCCTTCCCAGTATAAGCAATAGGAATAAAATGAATTTTCTTGACATAACTTTCTTTAATGTCCAACTACTCTCTGGTCATGGCAATCTTGGTAGCTATTTATGCAGATTTCAGTTACGGAACACTCCTCACTGCCAACTTTGTGGGGAGCCTATCATTGATGACATCCACCATACTATTTACACTTGCAAAAAAATGCGTGACATCCGCAGCAAATATAACGTCAACATTAACACTCAATTTGTAATAACCCCAGAAAATTCAAAAAAAACTCTTAGTTACTTTCATGAACTGATGGCTAGGAAAATGATCCTAAAACCGAGTGACGACATTCATTTATAATTTACTAGATTAATACCCATAAATTTTCAACACACTTATCAAAATACAAATACATAAGACATATATTTATATATATAATTACATACTCACAGTATTTAACTTAAGACTAGATAACGTAATTAAATTAAATATAATGTATTCGGTGATTATGTATCAACATCACCGCTAAATTTTCTTACAACTTATATTAAGTATAAAAAGATAAATCTGTATTTAATTCTAAGTATCCACTACACCGACATACAACAAAGTTTTATTAAAATTTCTTTTTTTTTTATAAGTACACTTTAAACAGTTATATACAAATTATAAACAAAATATACTGGCCCCACTGGCTATGTCCAGAATGGGGAACCAAAAAAAAAAAAACTATTAATGTTACTTTTTTATTCTATTTTAAACACAACTGTCATTTGTCTTTTTTATTTATTTTTAATTTTTATTTTTGTAATGTAAATGGAAATAGTTCAGTAAGAAATATATATATATATTTTTTATTTGCTCGCGAACAAAGAATTCGAATCGGATTACTAACAAAAATAAAAGAAAATAAGTAAAATGTCTAATAAATATACTATCGTTCTATTCTTTCTAGTAGTAATTTACTATTCAAATTCTAAATTACCATTTTAGCTACAATTTTTTTAATAATTTCATTTTATTATTCACCTGAAAATAAAACATAAATTAAATTGTAATAATTGCGTACTTTTAAAACATTTTTAAATACCTAAAGAGGTGGTCGCTATTTGATTTTTTTTATGGAACACAAGGGGTATTTCTCAAATCTACCGTCTACCGTAGAAGATATTACGTAATAATATAATTTCCCTTCCCGAAATGTCTCTTTGGACCGGCCCCTGATGTCTGCTTGTTATATACCAACAACGTGAATACAATGGCATGCATGCTTTCCATTGCTTTCCACGTGACTATGTTATTAGCGATTGTTTAATTATTTACAATAATTTCTGTCATCAGCTGGGATCAAACTCAGGTCTTCAAGGCAAGCGTTCTAGCAACTAGGCTATCGTAACGACTTCTTTGTCCGCTACTTTTCCAAATACGCCTTATTTTTACATATCTTTACGAGATATTCGTTTTTTCATTCCTACTGCATTCTAGTTTGTTTTTTTTCTTTCATTGTAGAAATGTCAGCATCTGTAATCTAAGAGAAGAAAAAATTAATTTACAATAGATCCTTCTTCTGTCTAGTTAAAAGTATCCTTCCCCTTTTAACGAGAAATGTATTAAAGAAAATTTGACTGTGTCAAAATGCTATATCACAAATGTAATATTTTTCAGTTTAGAAAATTAAAAATCAATAACAGTAGGGTGTTTCATTGCAAAAATTAGGGTGTGCTGTCATTTCTTTTTCATTATTCGTACGTTGTGCCATTGTACCCATGTATGTTTAGCTTTGTACACTAGAGTATGTTATATATAACTAAATGCTATGCAAAATGAAATATCACAAATTAATATTCTAGTTCAACTAATTTACAAAAACAAAGAAATTCGGATGTCTAATACTGATGTAATATTTACTTATAAATGAATTCGGATCGTCTTAGCTAAAAAAATTTCAATTACCAAGAAGGAATCGTTAACTTAAATTCATTAAACGTTTATTTTCAGCTGATAATAATGCTAATTTATATTTCCCTACACGTTACTAAAAATGAAAACGCATTTACGTTCAATTAACATTAATTAAAGAATATTTAAAAATAAAACTTATTTAGTTCCTTTTCTATAAACAGCAATCGTTGATTTTCATTAAACTAAGGCAAGGTTAAAGTTGATAAAAGATATTAAAACGTTTTTGAAATAAATATAAGAAAAAAATTAATTCGAGACTAAAACAGAGGAATTAGACTAAAAATAATGTATCATCTATCGACACGACAGTTGGATAGCATACAGATCACATTTGAAACCGCATTTTAAACAGTAATCATTCCGCTTTCAAATAAACCAATGCACGACACAGCAGTTTACCTCGAATGATAACAGTACGTTTAACTATACTGACTACACGTGTGACGGTCGTCGTACTGTATTATGGCCAAATTTCAGTATGTACATCAGATCATTGTAATAGTCAACATTTTGTGCTATTATTTTCTAGCTCATGAAATGAATTTTTAGCGCGCGTGTGCTAACTTGTCAACTGCTTACATCTAATGTTTAAGCGAGATGGCAATATAGATGCACGTTTTACCACTGAGGGCAATATATGATGCACTGAAACTGCTGTATGTAATTATTCAGTAAATGTATTCAACGTAATTACCACGGTAATACTGAAATGTTTAGGCCATACTTCACACATTTAACACCTATTGTCAACAATAAGAAATAGAACTTGTTTTAATCAGTATTCAAGTAATTCGATCGATGAAAAAGAAGGAAATAATAGAAAATTATTGTGATCTCTGGAAAAGTTTCTAGTTGCTATTTTTCATTTGTGTCTTAAACTGAGAGGTTAGGATAAGTAAACGATTTATTTATTTAATTTTTTATTAGAAATAAGTTGTGGGTTTCACAGGGCAAATATGCCCGTTGTGTGAATGGCCAACACTTTACTAACATTTATTAAAAAAGAAACAAAATGCAAAAAAATTACAACTATCTTGACTTATTCCATATATCACAATACTTATAAATCTAGCATTTTATTTAAGTAAGAGTATATATATATATATATATATATATATATATATAAACGCGACCATTTTGGCCTCGCAAGGGGCTGTGCCCCTTGATTGCTTTCATTTCTGTCTCTTTCTCTTCTATACTTTGTATAAAATGATCAAAATTTACAACGTAATTCTTACTGGCATCAACACACAAAAAATAACATAACCACAAAAATCCTATTCTAACATTTAACTTCCGTTATATAAAATTAAGACATTTTTTCGTTACATTTTTCGTTACATATTTCATTACATAAAATTGTGACATTTTTTAAATAACAATAAAAAATATCCTACAAAATATAACAAACGTTACATAAAATTGGGACATTCTTTGGGACATTTTTTCGAATGGGAGGTAGCCTAAGAGTTACGTTGTAATTAATATATATATATATATATATATATAACATGCCGCGTAATACTATACAAAAGTATAAAAAAAAAAACCAAAATAATCAAAATTACAACCAATTGTTACCATTGAAATCATTACTTACCAGCCTAGAGATATCACTAACTAACTAAATTGTGTTTAATCTGACGATGCTTATATTTAACGTACATCCGGGATAGCTGTTCGGAATTATAATCGCCTATATTCCTGATAAGCATATTGCTACGGTAGAAACAGCCATGAAACATTTTTTTTGCTGTATTAATTATAAAATCTTTTACATAAGGCAACTATAACTAATTATGCGTGTTATCTATTTTAGTCCAGCGGGGAACGTTTAAAATACACCGACAACACCTATTTTGTAGTCATTTAAATTAATTAAAATCGGAATTTGAAATCGAGCACCAAACTGGAGCTGAATAACTCAAAATATTGGTCTAATAATACTTTTATAGATAATAAGCTTATTTGCTGTGTTTAAGTAAGATCTGCGATTAATAATTAGGTACAAAGCTGCAATGGTTCTATTTTTTTTCGCTTCAGCGTATTTTAAGTGTTCCTCAAAAGATAATTATCTAGAATTACACTAAGATACCGAACATGATTAGCCCATCTAATCCTGGTGACATTAATAATCAATTTCCTTGGAGGGATGGGATATCTATGAGTAAAAAGTATAGCTTCTGTTTTACTTGGTTTAATTTCAATTTTCCATTTTTCCAAAAATTTTAAAACTCGAAAACTGTGCAGCTGTAGATGATTATAAATGGTAGACGTTCTATACGAGCTACAGTATCATCAGCGTATAAAGCTAAACTCGTGTGTTGCAACTTAGGGAGATCGGACAAGTAGACTGAAAAGAGAATACGCATCTGTACACCAGTACATGCAGACAGCTTAATATTCAAAATCGAAAAAAAAATAACATGATCTGAGAGTACTTAAAATCCAGGTAGGACACGGCAGAGTAAAAACCAACAAACCGTAAAAAGAAGAAGAAAAAGAACCATTAAATAAACTTAATCTTCAGTCTTTGCGCCATTCCTTCAACCATTTTTGCACCACCTTTTTCCACACAACAATTTTTTTTCCCTCTAGTATACGATTAGGGATTGTACTTATTTAAATTAATTAAAACTGAGTCATCAGCGTTATCAATTCGTAGATTTACACCGCGAGGATAGATGTAATATGTATTACTTTGGTTTCCTGTTAACCGAATTTTTTCCCTGGATGGTAAATTTTCTATTTTTGACATTAAATTCTAGTAATCTATAATATAAACAGTACACATCTTGGAGGATATTTCGTTGTTTTCGATCTAAAGTAGATTTATTTCCAGTGGGCTAATTTAAGTTTTCAAACACCTCTTCTGTATTTTTCTTATTTTATTTATTTCCGTTTTCTTAGCCTCGCATAATATATTTAAATTCCATATAAAATTCTAGACATTATTATTGAATTCTTTTAGGCACATTTTTGAGCACATTTTCAATCCATAATATTGCACTTCGTTCTTCAGTCGCTCCTTCCAAATTATGGCTCAACTCCTATTCTTCTTCAGTTTCAATCCTGCCTCCGTTTATCGCTCTATTCAGCCATCTCTTCCTCCTCGCCTATGGTTTTCTTGATATTTGCCCTCTCTTAAACTCCTTACAATTTTTGCTATTTGCCGCCTTCGCTTTAACCATAGTCTCCTTCCTGCATCATTTTCTCGGTTTTTATCCGCATCTACTCCATTTTGTCCTTTTCACTACCCTTTCATATGTGCTCTACATGATGCTAATCATATTTCGTTTGAATGTATAGCCTTCTGTGCTAAGCAATTGTCCTATTGTTCGTTGACTTGATATCTCTACTCCTTATAGTGTTGCTTATATTCTCTCATTTCCTTCTGTTTCGGTTATTCCTGCCCCATGAAGTATTTTTTCCTCTGTCCTTAACCGCATAAGAATTTCTCCTCCTTTTCATTTCTTAGGCTAACGTCCTTGCTGACAAACCCAGTTAAAATAAAAAAAAATAAAAAATAGAAATAAAATAATCAAGCAAAAGGGTCAGAAAATTGAAGATCACTAAAGGAATCATTTTACCTACTTAAGAAAATTAAGGAGTTTACGCATACATGTAAAATAATAAAGTAATAAATTGGTAATCGACCAATAAGAGCAATAAAGAATATATGGGGAAATTACGTACAAGAATTACTTGCAGATAATGATCGTAATCAGATTATGGAACTAAGAACAAATCTAGAGAGCCCTGCTGCTTTTACGAAATACGAACTCCAAAAAACGATTAAAGATGCAAATGGCTCGTACAACAACCGGACCAGAAGAAATAAGCATAGAATTTTTTAAATATGTGAATTATGAGAACCAGATTCAAAGAATTAGTTAAAATTCACGTATATTCCGATGCCAAAAATATCGCGAACCAAAAAGTACAAGGAAAATCAACTAATAAGCCGTTCATGTCATGCAGTAAAAACATTTTTTAAAATCATTTACAACAGAATATAGGTGAAAATAAATTAGGAAATCGATAATACACAATTTGGATGTAACAAGAGAGGGGTTATTTGCAACACAAGTGCCAATACAAAAATGGCCGGATTTCAACAATCAGTTTTTGCGTGTTTCTTTAATTTTGAAAATGCATTCGATAATGTTTAACACAAGAAGTTATTAGATCTACTTACAAGAATAAATTTAGATAGCAACGATATAAGAATAATTATGAATCTGTACTGGAATCAGTCGGCTCAAGTGAAAGTTAATCAGCACCTTACAGAAAAACCTGAAATCAAAAAAGTAGTAAATCAGGGATGTGTATTCCTTCACTGTTATTGTTCAATTTTTATCGTTAGAATTAAGGGAATAAAAACAAATGAGTCAATAATTAATAACGCAAGATATAAAATTATTTTATAATAAAAGTTTAAAAACTCAAAAATTAAATTATTCGCGAAAACACGTTTAAGTGCCGATATGTTCCGAAATCACACACTCCATTATCGCGGTAAAAATTATTAAAATTAACAAAAAAATTAAACGAATAGCAAACATTAAAACTATTATAATACTGATTTAAATAAACGATATATCGATATGTTAAAAAAATTTACTGATAATGCGCTGTTATTAGCAATAAATGTAGTTGTAGGAGAAATCCAAGACTTCTGCCGCAAAAATTCCTGATTTTTCCCTACCATAGGGAATAGTAGAGCTACAATAGGCCCTTATACAGACTGAAAAGCTAACCCATTTTTTTATTTATTTACATTTTTTATTTTATTTTCTTCCCGGGACCCGGAACTAACCTCTGACTCAAAGTTGTCTGTAAAAGTCGAAACTACTAGTCCCGTAATCCGGACGCAAATCTCGCGAAAGCCTCCAAACTCCTTGCTCTTTAAACTATGCCCAACCGGTTACCCAACCCCTGTTGTTAATCAAAATTCCTTGAAGAAGTTTTAAATACATTTATTTTTACATCATTCTCCTCACTTTCCACTTCTCTGCCGCTTACAAATTTGGGGAGGAGGTTCATTTTATGAGTTTTTACAGTTTTTTCTTAAATTTTTTTAACCGCCAAAACTAACCTCAGCTCCCCATTGCCTCACCCGTTGTATATAACCAAAAATTCGAAGATAAGTATTAAAAATTAATTGAAAATTTATGCTCAAACCTTGGAACTAACCGTTCTCCTTTCTGTGCCCTTCTTATCGATTTTACGTGATGTTTTTTTTTTTTTTTATTCTTTTTTATTTATTTCTTCTGAGTTTGTCAAAGCCCCAACACCGAAGACCCCGGGTCGCACGCTACCGCCACCGCCATCGACACAGACACAGACACTGTGAATGTTGAAACCGGTACTTACTGTTCGTATACTTTTCTGTTCTATCGTATGACACAGATGCGTGTACATGTACGCACTACCACAGATACATGCATATATGTATACTTACATTCTAGATTTTACCAACTTCCTATGCTGGGGATGTCTAGATCATATGAAAGAACAGCCTCAGATGTGGCACTGTCAGTTGGAGAAATATGATCAGTATATAACACATTTTCCCTTTTCATAAATGTTTTAAATTATTTCAAAGCTTTTTACAATGTTACATAGGAAATATATCACATGCATATATATATATATATATATACATATTAGGTGGAGCGCGGGAACCGAACGTATTTCAAAATCTCGGGAACAAATAATCGTAGAGAATTTTTTTTTACCAAATGACGCGGAATTTTATCAATTTTTATTCGAAATTAATCATTATTACAAAATTAGTTCATGTTTAAAATAACATTGCATAAATGACCACCCTTATTTTTGACTGCATTCTCGGCGCGATTCTTGAAATTTTCGGTTATTTTTTTGAGCGTAACGGCGGAAATTTGGGCTACTTCGCGTTCTATGTTGATCTTGAGCTGTGCTGGGTCACGTGGTTTATCGATGTATACCTTGGATTTTAAATATCCCTATAAGAAAAAATCGCAACACGACAAATCGGGGGAGCCCGACTACCAGACGAGATGTACGTGAGATTAAACGGTGCCCAAAATGTTTTCGAAGCAATTCGATCATTTTGGCTGCGGTATGGCATGTGGCATTATCTTGCTGAAACCATTTCGACGACAGTTTCCTCTTTCTTCACAGCTCCGGCACGAGAAACTCGACCAACATCTTTCAGTAGCAGTCGCCGTTAACAGGATGTTTATGCGGAACAGTACAAAAAGTTCTTTGAGAAACTTCAGTTTAGCTCGAATCCACTTATATACTGAATGTTCACTATTGATCTTCCAGCCAGATCCAACCGGCGACTGAAAAGGAAAAAGTGGTGCCGGGATGCACTTCCGATAACTTAAGCGCTATTATATTACTCTCGGAGACACTACGTATAATCGTTATGTAGTGTGAAAATAAATAAATTAATAAAATTTAAAAAAAAAAATAAAAAAAAATAAATAAAAAAAGGATAAATAAACCATTTTCTTCTTAAGACCTGAATCGGGCATTTCGTTGGAACTGTCAGGTTAATATTCTTTTTCCTTTTCCTTTTCTATTCATTCCACTTTTCCCCAATTTTTTCCCCTCGTTCCTTATATTCTTATATCGTCATTGTATATGGCAGACTGCTGTCGGTACAATGGAAAAAAAAAAAAGAAAAAAAAACTGTTTCTTGGAAAAAGTAAGGGCCGATCGCACCGAATGACGCTACGCTCATCCAGACGGTTAACTTCGAAGAATGAAGCGGATTTTATTAACACTACCGTTACCCAAAGACGGACAATTTTTTCAAAAGGAACGGGTTTATGAGGTTGAATAGAAAAACGTTTTCGAAAAGCGCGAATAGGATTCTTGACTCTTGAAAAAGGACTCTACGGCAAACGCGCGATGTTGCGTGTTCCATTCAGCCATCGTGACTGAAACTACCAAAAACTAAAACTTGATCGACTGGACGGTAACCAGCTGAAATCTGGAGCCTCCCACTCCATTCGTTTAGCTACAGCAGCAATTTGAAATTCGTTCGGTTCCCGCGCCCCACCCTATATATACATAGGTTGGGGTACAAATTTTTGGCACACCTCTAAAAAAAGTCAGCGAAAATTAAATTATTTATATAGCTTGGAATGTTTTACATTAATCCTAAAAATTTCAGCTCGATAGCTTCAAATGGAACCCCCACACGGGCCATCCGCGTGAAGTCTTATCAAATTTCCTCTACTGATACGACACGGATGACCCATTTGGGCGTTCATTTGAAGCTATCGAGCTGAAATTTTTAGGATTAATGTAAAACATTCCAAGCTATATAAATAATTTAATTTTCGCTGACTTTTTTTCCCGCGTGATGCGAGAGATGTGACCAAAATTTATGAGTCAACCTATGTATATATGTAAATTTAATAATACATATTTTTTTCACTTCCATTTTATTTATTCTCTTATTATTTCATCGACTTAAAATTAATTTTAAACATGTTTCTAATGATTATCGATTATTTCCTTAGAAGTTTAAGTTTCAGTCTCCATACAACCACTTTGGCATTTAACTCTTTTATTAAATGTTCGAGCTCTTCAATTCCATCTTTTAAAATTCGTGTAGACAACGAAACAACATCACTCGATAGCGTATTTGATTGATCTATTAGTTTTTTAATATGATCCTCGTATGATAAAAACTTAAATATAGCATCATCTTTTAATTATAATACTTCGTCACTCGCTAAGTCAATTTGATTGAAAAGAGTATTAATTTTCATATTGCTATCGATAGTTTTATTAATGAAATCTGTTTGGGAAAAACTGTAGTTTGCCTACAATGGCGCATATTTTTCTGTAATTGCTGTTCAATTCTATTAATTTCGTATTTCCACAGCTGTGAGAGTTTTCATCTGTTTCTATGATAAAACCTCAGACGGGAGAGTTATCGATATATCGTGCTAACATTCAAAAAATCGTTTATCTTTAAAATTACGATTCCCATTAGAATCTAGAACAATAATTGCACTTTCGGAGATCCCGGCCGCTTTCTGACGTATATTATCCATCCTTATAATGAAGCATCTTTATCGAGTATTTACTAAGACCGTACTATCAATCCAGGAATTTTCTGAAATCCTAACCATTTGACTAATGATGTTCCGCCTTGCCGTCGAATAACACATTCAATTAAATATACATCAGAGTTGGATGTTTTTTTTGTAATTCTTCCATAAACAAAGTACCAATTAACACCTGTTTTTTTATCTTTTAACGCATACACCGTAGGCAAAGTAGAATTCACTGTATTTATAGTAAATAATTTACCGGTACAGTTAGGAATCTATAATAATATTCCAAAACTTTACTAATTCGAACCCAATATCACACCAGTTTAAAACTTTTCGTGTTAGCAACATAAAATCGTTCAGCTGCGCTACTAGATTTCTCGCAATATTTTCCACAACTTGTCTTTAAACATTCTTATTTTCATCAACAGGTTAAAATTTTATCGTACAACGTATTTTTATATTATTTCTTTGGCTAAGCTGAGGTGAGACCCGATTATTACGATTAACGGTAAATTCTTTCTAAATTCAATTTTTTAATGTACGATTAAAATGTTCTACGATACTCGCTTTAAGCAGCGAATGAGTACTACATAAATTAATATTACACCTGTGTGCTCGTACTCGAAGATTATAACATTCAGTACCTTGATCTGTTTGCAAATGATAAGGAAATTCACAATGCCTTTTTTAGGTAAAATTTTATCTAGCGCTTTTACCGAACTGCTTTTTTTCTTTACAGGAATGGCCCACGTCTATTCAGAAAATGCATTTATTGCAGCTAATGTAAATTTATGTCCTCGATTAAATCGAGCGTATTGCGATATATCGATCAAATCGGCTTGCCATAAATCGTTTAAACCTAAACTCTGTGCACATCGTGTCTGATATCATTTCCACGCAGATTTATGAAGTTCATCAACTTTAATGCGAGTGTTTATTTTTTTTGTGGGCATCTTTTCTAAAACGATTGTCATTAAAGAAATTTCTCCTTAATAATCAATAAGATAGTTGAATGTACCCTTCTTCAGCCAACTCTTCTTTAATCGGAAGGATTTCGTTATTTACACTTGACTTTACCACTTTGTAATAGTAATAATTATTCAACGTGGCTCGTGTGCAAGCTGTACTCGTTGAAAATCGGCGAGTGAGATGCCGGTTAATCGCAAATGAACTAGACGTGAGATGTCCGTTCACAACATTCTTACCGATGTTTTCGGTAAAAAGAAGCTGCGCGTCAGGTACGCCGAACAAAAAGAACAGCACCTGGAAACGAGCGAGACTCTCACTGAAGCCGCCGATATGGACCCGATTTTTTAAAGACGATCATTACCGCCGACGAGTCTTCGAGTACGATCCCAGCACAAAACCGCCACACAAAAAACAAAATTTAATCGCGGCTCTTTGTTCCATTGTCGCAAACGTGACACAGCACACAGAGCTTCAATCATAATGAGCAGGCTCCTGAGTGTAAACTAATGCAGGTAGCGGCCTGAAACTTTCGTTGTCTCTTCTCGCAACATTGAAGTATAAGTACCGCGAATTTCAAATAAATCGCGCCACTAATACGGATTTTATGGCGGTAGCCCGGGAACTTTTTGTACCAACCATGTATATGTGTTTCTCCTCCTTCTTCACAAGATTTTTGTGATATACTTTTCCACTGTGTAGACCAGATCTAAACAACAATCTTATTATTTTTTTAAATTTCAAATTGCAAATACCTTTCAATGTACCATTTCACACAAATGTCATCCCGTAAATTCCATTAATTTTGTATATACCGTTACATCATCATGGGTAAACTTTTTCCTATCAACATCTGCCCCAATAGTAAATGCTTCAACTAAGAGGCGTGTGGAAATCCCGGTCGCCTACTTCCTTTCCTGAATGTATTTCCCCGTGTTCTATATTCCATGAAATGAGTATTGTTCTCATCATATACTCATCACCAAAAATATTATGCCATACGTTGTTATTTACTGAAACATGGTTGTAATCAGATATCTATAGTGGTGAAGTTGTTCCACATAATAATAATCTTTACACTATTTACCGTAAAGATAGATTAAACAAAAGAGAAGGTGGTTATTGCAGTTAAATGTAATTTAATTTCAAAGAAATACAATTTCAGCTAAATAGTGTAGAAACAATTACTGTAAAAACAAATACGAAAAATTAATATTTCTTTGCTTAATGTCTTCTTATCTCTAAATAGTTTACCATTAATTAATGAAGTGTAGAATCATCAAGGTAAGATGTTAGACTTAGTTCCTAATAGAGATATTAAATGTAATGTCACTAAATCATCTTACCCTATACTTTATGAAATCCATATTGCCCGTCTTTAAATATATTTATTGTATCTATTATAATATTACATAAAGAACACTATTTCATAAGTAGTAAATATGATTTCAGAAAAACATCGCTATAGCAGCTATTACGTCAGCAATTAACAATTTAAATTGGAATGATTATTGCAATAGTCAATCATCAAATGAATGTTCTAAACTTTTTTATAATTTAATATATAAAGCACTGAATGATAGCGTTCCTAAGGCTAAGAGTTTTAAACTTAAGTGCATCCACCATGGTACACGTAGGAAATAATTGTTTAAGTAAAAGTAAAAAACAAATACCCGACGAAATTTATCAATAGTAAGTTTCCTAATAATCTTGATAAATATAAAAAAATAAAAATAAAAGTAAAATTAATTGTTAATTATTAAAAGAAAATGTGTTACAATAAATTATACAGTAAGATTTAAAAAGATCCTATGAAATTTTGGACTCATATGACGCATCTAAAAGATAATACCACGAGGAATTATTTCACCGATTCAATGGTAATCGCATTAAATTTGGAAAAGAAATTGTAGACAACCCTGCGGAACATTTTAAATCAATATTTAACAAACATAATATTAACCAACAATAATTTTCCGAAATACCCTTAAAGTATAATAACAATAGCTACCCGTTAAAATTAGAAGTAATTAATTACTACTTAATGAAATGCAACAAGCATTTATTAATCTTAAATCTAAATGAACTACTGGCCCTGACAGAATTCCAGCTATAGTTTTTAAATACTGCTCTGATATTTCGTTATGACCAATCCAATATTAGTTTAATATCGTAATACGAACTCTGGACTGGTCAGATAATTTGAAATTAACTAAAATCATACCAGTGTTTAAGTCTGGATGCAAAAATCTACCAAGTAACTACAGACCTATTACTTTGTTAAATGTTCCAACAAAATTATTAAAACCAATATTGTACAGAAGGATATGCTTATCTTATACTTCGAAAATAAAGTAATTAATTCTCGACATTGGTTTAGAAGATTGCGATCAACTACAACAAATTTAGTGTCTTACTCCGAATTCTTAATTTCTGAAATCAATAATGGAAGACAGATTAATTCTATATATATATATATATATTAATTACAACGTAATTCTTAGGCTACCCCCATTAGAAAAAATGTACCAAAAAATGTCCCAATTTTATGTAACGAAATATGTAACGAAAAAATTTCTTAATTTTATATAATGAAAGTTAAATGTTAGAATAGGATTTTTGTGATTATGTTATTTTTTTTATGTTGATGCCAGTAAGAATTACGTTGTAAATTTTGATCATTTTATACAAAGTATAGAAGAGAAAGAGATAGAAATGTAAGCAAGAGGGGTCAAGCGGCACAGCCTCTTGCGAGGCCAAAATGGCCTAGTTATATATATATATATATATATATATATTATATTATTAAAAAAATTAGAATTCTATGACTTTGATGGTAAATATATTTCATTATTTAAATCTTACCTGTCTAGCGTAAGCTTTTTATGTCTTACAATGGATTTGTATCAGTTTACATCACATTCTGATGTTCCACAAAGCTCTAACTTAGGACCACTATTATTTTTAATCTTTATAAATGATTGATTCAAATAAATAGTAAGGGACTGCTATTTACAGATAATATTAAAATTTATCGTGAAATCAGTAATATTAATGATTGTAAATTATTACAGGATAATATAAACAAATTGATATTATAGTCTATGAAAAACAATTTATTTAATTTGAATAAATCCTCAACCGTAACATTTACTAAAAAACTAATAAAATTTTATTCAGGTACACTATTAATAGTCATATAATACTGCGAGTTGAAATAATAAAGGATTTTTAAGTACATATTTTAACAGTCTCGAATATCCTTTAATTATCAAGTTAGTCATGTAAATAATGATGCTTAACGATCAATGAGTTTTATAATTAGAAACAGTAAAAATTTTAGAAATATACATGCTCTAAAAAATTTTATATTACGCATATTAGTATGTTCTCACTTAAAATATAGTACCATTGTTTGGGATCCATATACATCACGTTCGACATATTTACTTGAGAAAGTTCAATCTAAATTTCCTAGATACTTATCATATAATATCGGCCTATATCCTAAATTTGATCACTATGAGGCCTTATTAACTACATACTAGAAGGAAAGTTGTTAAAATAAAAGAACCCGATTTATGAGCTAAAATTAGTTTCTTAGTGCTACCTAATAAGATCAGAGATAGAAAGTTATTTATTTTATTTATATCGAGAAAGAATTAATATTAGTTAATTTTCAATCTTGGCATATATAATTTTGTTTCATTTATATTTCCCGAACTAAACTTATTTTACACTCCGAAGCCTTTATTTAAAAAGATGATTTATCAATCATTAGTAAATACATCTACAATAAATATATAGCGACAGTTGCACTAATGTTATTTCTACATATTATTATTTTTCTTATTTTATTTCTTTAATATTCCGGTACTGTTCGTTTATATTATTTGTTTATTTAATACTATCATTTAACTAACTTATCATTTGTATATATTGATTGTATATTATGCCTTGCTATTATTGGACTTCTAGCCTGTTGCAAGCCTAAGGAAATTGTAAATAAATAAATATATTGAATCACTAGGTTCAGAATCATCGCCATAAATACGAAATAGTCTTATTCCACCTTCACTAAATCAGTCGAATCCAACTTTCTTTTCGATATCATCATTATAATCATCATCATCATCATCATCATTGGTAACCTTGACTATAGTGGTACTAGTTAATTTTTTCTATTTTACAGATGTTGCTTCGGTTATTGTATCTACATCCTTTTTCAATCTGCTAGGTTTTTTGCAATACGTTCAAACATGGTAGTTGAAGTACTCGTAACAGACTTACACCGATTTCGACACATTATACTTATTCATTACATCGATTCTCAACTTTTCCGATTCTTTTTTAAATTTTAATTCATTTTTGATATTTCTTTTAACGCTATTCATCGCTACCTATGTCTTCTTCAACCACTACAAACACGTCAAAACCATGTCTAATCTCCCTTTACATAGTTCGCTCTCTTTATCAATTAGCAATAATCCATGTTTATTCTTCTAAAATATTTTACAAATTGTTTTAGTTATAAGTGTCTCAAGCAGACGTACACCATTAACATGTTCATCATACATCAACGTATATTTACATCATCCTGAGGAAATATAGGTATAAACTTGACATTATCTCGTATCGTATGTTTAAGAATCATTATATGTTAAAACAATCTACATTTCTATGACGACTCATTGACGAATAGTGTTGCACAAGGGACTGATCGGAAGTATATCTTCAAATATAAATATCAAATTTGGATTAATCGTGTCAGGTGTCATTAATTCCCGATCATACGAAACTGTTTTATAATTTATCTTCGGTATTGACTTGTATGTTGTATCAAACAATTTATATTTCGGCTAATATAAAGAAGTACTCTACGTATATAAACGCTCCCATAACGTTTTTTTTATTTTTTGGGCGTCTCAACTACAGACTTCAACTCGGCGCAAATTAAATTTTTGAAATGTTAATGTGCGGCAGTGGAATTCGAACCCCCCAGGTCCTGCCCAAACCATACAACGCTGTTAAACCAACTTCACCACAGTAGCTAGCTATTTTCATAACGCAATCCACTCTAATATAAAGTAAATAACGAACTGGTTTTTCCACACCCGCTCAGACCGATTATTAAACATCTTATATTATTCAGAAACAATCGTGCTTATTACGCTCCAACGAATCACTAGGTTCTACCAGTGATAACGTATTACTCATTCAGTTTTCATTGTGACTCATCGATTTAATAAGCAACAACAAAACAGAATAAATACACATCATATACAGATAAGTACTTGTGTGTGTAACATATGTACATATATATATATATATATATATATATATAATATTTATTCATTTATTTATACATATATAGAGAAAGAGGGAGAGAGAGATTTTTAAAATAGAGAGAAAGCAAAGAAATTTTAAATTGTTAGAAAATATTAAAAAATGTTTTTAAAAAAACCCGACTTCAAGATTTGCTATAAAAATTTAATAAAACAATTATTCGATAAAAAATAATGTATTTCAGAATGATGTATCAGAAGGTGACATTTTATGATAACTCCTACATATTAACTTTTTGGAGTAGCACCAAATTAAAATTATAATATCTAGAAACAGTTTAATGAATATTTAATGCGGTTTTTAATTATTATTTCAATTTGAATTTAGTATCGACTCTAATAGAATATTAATGCTGTATAAGAATTACGATAATGTCACCACTTAAGGTATATCTCTCATTATTTTTACCTTTTAGTGCATTTTTATTAAATTTTCATAGTAAAACTTGAAGTCGGTATTTTTTTTGAAATGTTTATTTTACAATTTTTAGTGTAATATTCGAACTTTTTGTCTTGCTAAAAATCAAATTTTTTAAAACCGACTTTTAAATGGTGCTATGGTGGTTTAAAATTCATTTTCTTTATTTGAATCCACATTTATCCACGTTAATTAACATTGAAAATACTTTACTTTTATCAAATTATGTTTCCACGGTAAATTGATATTTTAAGTCAGTCGCTTCTGTTTATTAATAAAAATTAATGATCTTAAAGGACCACATTTTTTCACCTTTTCTGATAACTGCTTAGTTTGTATTCGCCGATTTTCATTGGCACTCACATGGTACCATCTCTGAATGGTATTGAATGAACAAAATATGATTAAAATCGACTCACTTCGCGAGCAATTTTTTTTTTTTTTTTTTTTTTGAAGTCGGTAAAGAACACACTATATTGAATAAAGTTATAAATAAACTCCCGTTTCAATACTATTATCCTGATTATAATTATTTGGAACTTAGTACTTGATCATATCGTTAGCTAGGTCGTTAGGAGGAAGTAGGTGTCGTTCTGGTAAAAAAACGCGAATCCGCTAACGGAAAATCCTCTAAACGAAAAATACATATTTTAAAGGTGCGTTAAGTGCAGCACGGAAAGCTGTTCTTAAAAAAAAAAAAAAGAAAAAAAATTAAAAAAGTCAGTGAACGCAGTTGAAAAATTAAGTCCTATAACCGATAATGAAAATACTCGAATTATTCTAATTAATAAAATTGGAGCTACTCTTCTCCTCACACCTTTATTAGCAGAATTCACTGGACTCGGAAAAATTGATACATCCATTTTATCCATGGCGAAAGCAATGAAAGATGTAAATAAAGTTATAAAAAGTTTTAAATCAGGGAATGATGCAGGACTTGATGAAAAAATCAATAAGGTCTCTTTACTTTCTTTACTTATGTCCAGATCAGGCCTGGATTTAGGAGGGTCTGGGGGGCTGCAGCCCCGGGCCACGTCTTATAAAAGGGGGGCCCCAAGAACACCCACTTCCGACATGTAATAAAAAATTAATCTATCATTTGTCGTATACATCAACTTTTTTTTAAATAAATAAAATTAACTTAACAGGAGAAAGTGCATTTTTTAATACATTTATTTGTTAATAATTTTGTATCCATTTTTATTTGCTCCTGGAGGAGGAAACTCTTCGTATTAGTAAAATTTCGAGTTCCATAAAACGTACCAGAAATTTGTTTTAAGGTATAACGAGTCGGAATCTACGTTTTTAGAGAATGTCTGTACGAATGTATGTGCGTGTGTAAACGCGCAACACACGCACACACACTATCCTTTTATGCAAATCTTTGGTTAAAATTTGCTGAAAACTTCATTGTTTAATAATATACATATATATATAAATTTTTTTTTTGGCATCGAAAATTCTACCCATCGTCTATATGATATTTAGTTTTGTTTACATTAATAATTATATGTTAATTCGTGAATTTAAAATAATATAATTAAATTAAATTAAAGAAAATTCAGTTATTCTATAAAACTGATAATTTTGTCACTTCCGAAAAGAGCCCCCCATATTTCCGTAGCCCCGGGCCTATCCATACACTTAACCCGAGCCTGTTCCAGATGGAAGTGGATTAGGTTTATATTTAGCTCCATACAATTCAAGAAAGAGCCATAAACAGTTTTTTCAATGTTAATTCTATATCTACTAGCAGAGCGTTAACAAATTTTAATGTACTACTTTATATGAAAAAATTACAAATTACAAATTTTAAAGGAGTTTTTGATTGAGATGGATTGTCAAACCTAAGGAAAATGATTGCGCAATGATTAGTATGGATTCACAAAAGAAAAAATCCGGAAACTCATTGAATTTCTTATAGAAAATAGGTTGAATATTTCGACAGTATTGGTAATTTACCTACCGTGAGAGAATTAATTAGATATTTCGGTAAATTCGATCTGAAAATAGATATTCGATAATACAACAAACATGTATACCAACATTATAGTTACGTTAATTGCAGAGAATTTCGTTTACATTTCCGAACAAATAATGCTGCATATAGCATTCAACAACATCATTATTAGTATACAGGGTGTTCTGAATTCTCAAAATTTGTTTTACGCTATAAAGCTCGTCAAAATGAACAAAAGAGTATCGAGAGAAAATCATTTGGGCGAACAATTAATTACTTATGATTAATTTAATTGATTCGTTGTGATAAAAAAATAAATATTTTTCTTTACGATTCGATATGTTTTGAAATAAAAATATCGACACACAACAAAAGGGTTGTAAGAAGGCATTTGGATGAAGTCTTTCCGGATATGTGGCCCATTGAAGTTTCCCGATATAACTTCTCAAGATTTTTTCTTGTGGAGTTGTATTAGTGAAAAGATGTATCGTACGCCAACCAACACGCGAGAAGACTGCATACAGCGGCCCATCGCAGCGTTTGATGACATCCGATGAAAACCAGAACTTCTGCAATGGACCGCAAACGTTACACGAAGAGCTGAGCTGGCGGTACAGCAAAATGGTCAGCATATTGAACATTTGCTCTATTGAAAAATCATTATTGACTGCATTTTACTTCTTTTTAATATTTATTTTCTTTTTATTTTACAATCAAAAAATAGGTTTTCATTTAAATTAAATAATTAAATTAAAATTGTTCGCCCAAATGTCTTTTCCCTCGAGACTTTTTTGTTCATTTTGATGAGCTTTATAGCATAAAACAAATTTTCTGAATTAGTTTCATAACACCATGTATAATAAACACGAACGATTATAAAAATTTTCAATTACAATTAGAAAAAAGATGATTGGAGAAAATGAAGATAACGGAACGTAAAATAGCATCAACTCGGTCATAAATTTCGAATAGAAATAAGGGCTACTAAGAGATTCAGAATGGTCAAATGTGAAAGAATAAAGGAAATGCCAACACCGATGGATCCGCTCGAACCATTAGTGAAAATGGTAACATTAAAAAGAAAGAGGGAATTGATAATGCTGTAGAATTCCTGCTTAATCGCGACCCGGGGGAGAAATTTTGTAAGTGAGAGCAGAATAAATAGCCTGGGAGAATAACAAAGGTCATTGAAATTAAATAAAAACTAGGCAAATTGTGTAGGGCTAAAATGAACTAAGACAAAGATATGTAAGAGATAAGATAAGGATTTCCCTGGGCAACAAAACGCCAATTCCTAGAAATTGGAAGGTAGAAATAAATGAGAATGAAAAATGTGAATAGAAGATGTTTAGTTGAGAAACGACAGACCAAATAAGATCGGTGACGTATTCGATTCAGCAAAAACTGCTAAAATTGGAGAAGATTTAAAAGCACCAAAACAGAGTTGAAGGCAAGAATTCTTTTTTTTTTTTTTTTTTACCCCCCTTGGGTTTGCTATCAAAGAGCATTAGCCCAGCAAAAAGGAATAATAGAAATTATCCACACTGGCCAGGGATCCGAAGCAGATCAGTTTGGATAGAACGGGAAGCTAATAAATTGTAAATCAAGGAACGAATATAAAGAATAATAGGATAGAGAGAAAGGAGACGAGATAACTAATAAAACGCTTTTCGAGTCGGAGCATAGAAGGAAATTCACTAAATTGGAATTAAAAATTGTATAAACAGGATCGCTCGTAAAATAGCCATGGATTCGGCTAGGAAGATAGAAGAAAAGAAGGAAAGTTGAAATGACTCAGAATAGTTGGGTTTAGTCTACTGCGCTAATCATTTCCTCTTTGAACGCTCTTCCCTTGTTATTATTACTTTTTAGATTATTATATAGTACATATATAATACGTATGTAAATTTAATTAACATATGCATATATATATTATACATCGATACGTGCATCGTCGTTCAGTGGTATTTCGAATTATCGAAATAATATTTGATGATGATGATGATGATGATAATAACTGATATAATTGAGAGAATTAGGAACTGCAGTTTAACAGATTTTTCGACGACGTTGTGTGGTCGTTTTATCTCGGGAAAAGGTCGTGTAAACCACAATGTGAGTGTGGATGTAACGATGGCTCTGTTTAACGTAAATTACCGCAACAAATAGGTGCAATAAAAAATTAGACTACCTTGATATAAGGTTGTTAGCGCGGTAGCCTAGTGATTAAGGTGCTTAGCTACCAAATCAGAAGTGTCATAGGTTATCGAGACTAGTCTCATTCCAGATCCAAGTCACTCCCAAGTTTATACCTAATCTGAGATTGAATATTGGTTATACCAGAGAATTATCTGGTGGAAAGTAAAGGCGGATAATCCAAAAAAGTAAAAAGGAACTGCCCCCAATATTCTCTTCAGATCCATTAGAAACTTGAGTATATTATGAAAAGCTTAATTACACAATATCCATGAAACCCCTTATCAAGGATATAGAACTTTCTTTACTTATAATTAATACTGCGATACTATACTGCTTGCTAAAAAACATCACCATGTACGCACGTTTATGCTCCCACATAAATTTTTTTGAAAGTAAATTTTTTTTATAGTAAATTTTGAATCGTTTATTAAAATTGAAACAATAGTTCAAAAGGAGAACATCTTGTTACGTGTCAACCGACTTCCCGGAGCAGAAACACGATTTTGAAAACACGTCCGGGAAACTAAACTATATTAATCTATATATGCGAGTATAATACGTATGCCACCATCTTGCATGAAGAGCTTTGCACTCGTTGCGACCACACCTATTTGTATATTCTTGTTGTACAGATGAAAGTAGTGTTAAAAGCATTTCCACATGCAACACGGATATAAGCAAAATTAGACTTTAAGCTGATTATAATCGCTTGTTATCGTCTTACAAGTGCATCCCGAATATGAATGCCTATGCGTATATACGCATATTGCCTTACACGCATTTATTAATAATATTTTATTTTTAATCATTTTTGCTCGCTGCCATGAAACTCAAGACCACCATGGTAGCAACGCAGCTATTTTTTAACGGATTCTCTTTATTCTATTATAGTCGATTTTTCAGTGTTTCGCATAACACTGTTATAAAATGCTTTAATAATCTCCAGTCGTTTCCACTTCTAGACGATATCATTGCTCCATTCCAAGTTTCGCAACCTAGTATCTGCATCTTAAATTTTAAAGGTTCCGTTGTTTTCAATAGTTTGATACTTCTAACCATTGGTCACTTTTACTGATCTAACATTTTAGTACAACTTTTAAACTTTGTGTTTCTTTATTAAACTTTGTTACCGACATGTTTAATCTGTTTCTTCGATTAATTTATGAAAAAGCTAATTCCAGTCGCTCCCTATTGTTTTCTTCTGCTCAACTGAGTGCATGATGGTGCCCACTTATCAAATTTTACATTTGTTGTTCGTTTCCGTTTTTTTATTAAACACGTTTTCAGAATTGAAATTAATGTTTAATTTTCGTTATGGGTCGTAATACGCAACAGTATTGTAATTTTCGTAGTCTATATCATCCCGAAAATCGCATGTTTCATACTTATTCAAATTGAAGTATGATGTCTCATTTAGCTTTTGTTTCGATATTCATCTATTCCTCTTTCCGCGTTTGCAAAGTTTTGCGCTGTTGATCACATTATATTTGTCGTTTCGAGGCTCTTTTTCCGGGCGGTGAAAACTTACATTTTTCACTATTGCTATATATTAGCGTTTAATCGCTGCCATCGAAGAAACCGAAGATTTCAAATAGGCGATTTCTTTCAGTAACAAATTCGATCGCTTCGAAATGATTTTTTCCATTAAATGCAACAGCTTTGAAGTCAGTTCACGCCACCGTTAAATAATACTTCTAAAGCGATGAAAATAAAAAAAAACACCAAGAAGACCAGCTTACTGACTTATCTGATTTTTCTATGAATTTCTGGCTATAGAGAGTGGAGAAAATGAAAAAAGCAATGATTATGCAGAGCAACAGATGCAGTTGCTACGAATACGCAATGATAAGGAACTGAATCGGATAACCTATTAACAAGCACAAATATAACTCTGTTACAGAATTAAACTCCAGTATTACCAAATTAAGAAACTTAAACTTCTGTCTATTGTGTTCACAAACGTCCTTCAAATATTTCAACTTTTAGAAATTTTTGAATATACCCAACACACATATAGGCTTTACACTTACCATTAATTCGGCGAATCTGTAAGGATACAGAACGCTGTAATTTAGTCACTAAAAAATGCCGATTACTTATATTACATCTTCGTGAAAAGAAACCTTTCAAAGTAGTCCTCCGGAATATCTGTGTTGGGCGACAGATACAGTTGGCATAAAAGTCGCAACAGCAGAAAATGTCTACAAAGTCGTCAGAACTACAAATACACTAAAGCATAAATCTAAATTTCCGATTCCACCATTTTTTGTTTAAATTTTAAACTTTGTTCGACTGATAAAAAAGTATTCGATGTAGCCCAGGCTGTTTGATGTAGCAGTTACTCGGTTAACACTGCAATCAACCGTTGCACGATGTAAAATTTACCGGTAGACATGAGATCAACAAAAACATTTTAAAAGTCCGAAATAGCCTGTTAAGTATACTTTGTGCACGAGCAGTTATCGTGCAAGTTTTATACACGATGCCCGATTAGTGTATTACGAACAAATTTGGTTTTACAAAAATTAGCTAAAAGAATTTCAGCCCACACAAGTTACAGTAAATTTCCACCCTTAAAAAAATATTAGTCGACTGAGGTCGATGAACAATCCGAATTCTGATGAATCAATGGTTAAAAACTTTGCAAGTAGCATAAATACCTTTCGTATTGTGCGACTAACTACAGTTAGTACACATCATGAGCTAACTGTAGCTGCAATCTATTGTCAGCCCGCTTTCACTAGTAAGCGAAGATAATGATATTTTTAAAAAGTTACGTAACCAATATATTTGCAACGTAGATTTCAACGCTAATAGCGTGAGGTTCAAACCAACAAACCTGGAAGAATCTTGAAAAGAACCTTGAATAATTCTGTAAACAGCACAGCTCATTAACGATTATTTCATCGATGTCTCCGATATACCAGCCTAAAACATATTCAAATAGACCGTAAAGTGTATTATGCTTTTATAGTTATTACAATAGTACCATAAAATATAGGCGATCAATTTTTTAACCTCTCTTTCGATCGTATACTATGAACAGCTATGTCTTTTGGACGTCAATTCTGCAATTCGACAAAAAAACATCACTTATCGGATAGAAGTACTGATTGGAATTAATAATTTTAACGGTTGAAAGTAATAAAAACTTAAACGTAGATATATCCATAACCTGTTTGTTAAAATTTATAAATATAAAATAAATAAATTCCCTTTATTAACAAACAAAAATAAGTAGAAATTAATTTGCTTTAATAAATTTTTTTTCTATTTTTCCCCCTTTTTTCCCCTATTTTGGGCTCGCCTTTAAATTAAAATAAATACCTCAATTAAGGAAACCTTTTTCAAACATAGCCTATGACCAACTAACAACACAGAGTACACACTCGATTAAAACTAAAACCGCACTGCAAAATGGGACTACATCTGTATATATATATATATATATATATATATTAGTAAATACTAGATCATCAAAGGCGGAAAAGCGTTTACAAATAAATCAAACACGGTAAAATATATAAAGTCAAAGAGGAATTTTGTTTGTTAACGAATTTAACGAACAAATTTTCAGAGCAAATATTAAGATTATAAACTAGACAAAACTTAAAAAGAAGTTTAATTTTTATATTAAAAATTGCATTATTGTTATTATTCGGTATTTAATAATTTAAGAGTAATTATTTTTATATTTATTTAAATAATAATTTTCAGAAATATTCATTAAGTATCCGTTTAGTGTCGGCC
Source organism: Icerya purchasi (assembly GCA_039619475.1). Lineage (NCBI taxonomy): Eukaryota > Metazoa > Arthropoda > Insecta > Hemiptera > Monophlebidae > Icerya > Icerya purchasi. The sequence continues at coordinate 170,187,314 of CM077116.1, read as the reverse complement.
CTAGGGTGGCGCGAGCGGTGCGGCCACACCGGGCGCCATCATGAAGGGGGCACTAAAATCAACCGAAACCACAGACCACTAAGAGATACTAGTTATCGACTTTTAGGCGAAACTCATGAAATAGATTTAGCTATTCTTGGTCCCTCATCTGGATTTGAAAATATTATAAAAGATATATCAGTTATAGCATCATCATCATCATTTCATTTTTTTGGAGAATACAATTATGATAATATTTCAAAATGGCCGCTTATCGATTCCGCTACAAGAGATGAAATAATTATTCGGGGTCCTGTACGTAACGAAATAAGCAATGAAAACTACCCAAGGCAGTATGACAGTCGTCATTTTTCAAATACGCATTTTTAAAGAGTAATACCAAACGGGGGAACATTCAAAAGAAGATGGCTCGTACACACTCTAAATCGGTGGATAAAGTATATTGTTTTTGCTGCCGTTTATAATTTAGGAAAAGAAGAATTTGACTACTGGAGGCACGTATCAACGCGTCTCGAAAGTCACAAAATTCCTCAGATCACCGACGTGCTATAAGAACAGTCGGATAGAAGCGTCGATTAGTCTGAAGAACTTCAGTGGAATAGAAAAGAACTTGCAAAAACAAATTGAAGACGAGGATTCTCGGTGGGTTGCTATCCTCGAACGAATAATGTCCATATTATTCCAGTGCAGTGTTGCAATTATTTTGACGTCTTCATAATCCAATCTGGCTATGTTCAAAATGTTTATTAGTACCCGGTGTCTTACTGAATCAAATATTTTGTAGTAGTCAAGAAAGCATACAAAGAGATATCTTAAGGTTACTATGATTCCCATCACTGTTCTCTTTAAGATCACTGTTATTATGATTATTTTAGTTTCATCATTATTAAATTTCTGTTATTATCGTCATTAGCCTTATAATCGTAATTATTAAAAATACTATTACATTCACTGTTATTATTATTATTGTGATTATAACTATGGCATAATTAAAAATATTAATCGAATTGTCGCGATTGTAACTAGAATTGCTGTTATTGTTGAGTTCTTCATACAAATTTTGTTTTATTATAATTATTATTATCAGGATTATCATCATAATTTACAATATTATTATCGTTTACATTGCGGATATTGTTATTATCAATATTTGTGGTACTTTATGCCGTTTGGATTTTCTAACGATTGGTCGGGTTCCCAGCTATATGGCCATTAAAGTTAATGAAATGAATGATTCCTTGGCTCGAGTTGCTGCTTCCTCTCGTTCCTTTTCTTAAGAAAAATTCCATCCTCTAACTTGAATTCCCTATGTACTAAATTTCATCTCAAACTTTGGTCAGATATTTACCCCTCCTCCTTTCGTAACGATCAATCCTTTTATCTATTTGTATACAAGCTAATCTTCCTTTTAATACCTGGTGTTCTTGGGAATTACTTCAACTTCCCCGTTCTGTTGCCATTTCTATGATTCGTTTGCGTTTTGGTCATTCTGCTCTGCCTTCCTCTAGTTTTTGATATTCTCTTGTCTCCAAATTGTCCTCCCCACCCCAATGAAGCGGTAGTTTGCAACGCCAGTCACATATTTTTTGAATGTCCATTCCTTTCTGTCGAACGTTGTATTTTATATTCTTGCCTGCTGAAACTCAAGCTACTCCCTATTATGCATCTTATATATTTTGTCCTTCCCCTCGCCATCCATTATTTCATTCATTAGTTCCTTTATATTGTCCATTTCTGACCGAATCAAAATTTAACTGACCTTTTCTTTCATGCTGTTTCTGAGTGTAGGTCCTTAGCTGGCATTCCCAAAGGAGATTTAAAAAAAACGATAAGTCGACCAGATACATAGAGAAGCTTTTTTCCTTCACACTCTATGGTTCATGCAATCTTGCGGACAACGATAAACTCATTTTACTTCCTCATTCGACATAGTGAAAGGAAAAAAAAAAAAAAAAGTTAATGAATAATCATCATTATATGCAAGGGTTGGAACGAGCTATTTTGCGAAAGAAAAACATAAACTACGCGAATATAAGGAAATGTGTTTTTAACATATCTCTTTTTCGGGCTCTCTACGGTGTTCCTCCTTAGCGTGATTGTTCCGACTACCGTTTCTTGAACCATTTTAGGATTCCAGGATCCTTCACAGACGCTGATTTTCTCAAGTCCCTCCTGTTGTTCGGGTTGCCCATACAAAAACTTAAGAGCTTTTCAGTTACTCTCATCACTGAATCGAATATCGAGAATCGTAATCATTATGGAATACCCCAAGATGGAGAGCATTAGTTTTTGTTTCTTAATTGCGAAATAAATAAGAAATGAAAAAAAAAAAACGAATCCCCGCGAATGCAACGCTCTAATGTCTGCCCAAAAAAGATTTTTTTTTTATCTTAAGATAGAAAAATTGAATTCGCATTGAATTAATTATATTTCCTTACAGAATGAACAATTAGAAAAAAGGAGGGTGAAACAACGATCAAAATTGGTACATCGAAATTGAAAAAATTACCGTTCGAAATGCGCGACATAAAGCTGTCGACTTCTGTGACGTAACTTCTACGAAAGACTATATCGAAAGATCGAAATTAACATCGATAAAATACGACTAATGTTAATCATATTGACGGCCAATCTGGTGGGAAATTACAAAATTTTCCACTTACGGACCCCCATTAGTCACAGGATAACGCCAAACTTGTCTGAATAACAAAATAAAAATAATAACTTTAAATTGCAATAGATCGCGCTGCAGAGCGATTATCATTTCAATATTCATTAAAAGAAAAAACAATAATAAAAGTAAACTAATTAGAAAACCAATTAGTATATTTTACAATTAAATTTATTTTTAATTTTAGTCACTCTTGCCTCTGTTAATATTTAATTTTTCATCTTTTTGTTGTCGACTTCAAAAACAGGAGGTTATATGCTCTTACAGTTTTGTTTTTTTTTCGATTTCTTTCAATTTGTTCGCTTGTAACTTTTGCCCGGGTGGGCCGATTTTAATAATTCTTCGTTCATTCAAAAGCATACCGGCCAATAGCGGTACCGTATGAGTAGCGATTAAGTAATGTGAAAAAAAAAGAGTATTTGTAGAAAAATGTTTTCACTTTTAGTAGATTCGAGGATCTGATATGTAATTCAGGCATCCCGGAGAAAATGAATAAACTGCAAATAAAATGCTTGAAATTAATAGCAAATTTGAATGCTGCTGGTGCTCAGCTGTAGCAATATCCATAATAATTGTTAAGTGATCATTGTCTGTCTCACCGATCAATTTAAAAAGTTTCATCGGGCTAGAATTACAGGAGGAATATAATACGCCGGTGACGCGGGTTCCATCGTTTAGGCAAACCGAGTTTTATTTTTGAGTTTTTCTATATATATACATGTATGATATTCCTCATTAGATTGCTGAATTCATCGAAGTCTCAGTAATGAAGCCAGAAGATTGTTCATCCTTAGTTCATCGATATTAAAGGAGTTCTTTTAGAATTTCGCTTTCTGATTGGTTGTTACATAATCGGTTTACGATTGGTGTTCTTAAATGTACTTCTAAGTAAAGTGTCCGAGGGATTTTCCGCTCTAACTGAAATATTGGCTTACTTTTTTGTTTTAGCGGTGAAATGCGACAGTTTTTGTTTTCCAGGAGCGGTGGATGTTTTACTGTTTAATAGCCGATTAATTTTGGTAATTTTTTTTTAATTTTTTTTTGGGGGGGGCGCCAGTCGAGGGCATTACTCAACATTAGGAATTTTGGTAATTAAGGGTGGTTTTCGAATAAACAGTCCAAATTAAAACGAGTGTCAAATAGATGTGGAAATTAAAGAAAATAAAATTTCGAAATACTATAAAAAAAAAACATGAACAATACCTAACTGATAATACGGAAAAATCAATTAGATTAAATGCTGCAAGTCAAACGCGAATATTCGAAGAATGAAGAGAAAATTGATAATATTTAAAGTGTAGGCATAACATCGATATTGCCGATAAAGGTGTACTTTTTCTTTTGAATGGAATATCATCTAAAGGCAATTACACGGTAATCAAGAATTAAATATAGCCAAAACGACTTGTAATAATTATAAAAATTCACGTCATAACGTAGTAACGGGTCTAAAATCACGTTATCCCTTCGACAAAATATTTGCGAAATTTCGCAAGCTTTTTTTCTTATGCCCAAAATGAAACCAAGAGCTTCTGCATACAGCTGTTGAGAAATGCAACGAATTTTTAAAAGGTATTTCGCAAAAAATGGTTTATTATTAGTTGCTTTCTTTTTAAAATTTAACAGCTTGATAAAAATCGGAATATTTTATATAAACTTGCTGAAATAGCCAGAGGAGATTTTTGAAGCCTTCATAAAAGCAACTAAAAAAAAACAAAAAAAAAACTACAATAAATTACATTACATATATATATATATTCATCCTGCAGTAACAAAATATCCTTTAAGAACATTTGGCTGACCCGTGGGTTTTAAAGATGTCATACAGTCCACAAATCAGTTAGCTCGAATGTATAAAACTAAAAAAAAAAGCAAATAAATGATATCAAAAAGAAAATTAATTTCGTAGCAGCTAGAAAGTTGATATTTTTCCTTAAAAACGAAACCTCCGAATTTAAAATTTTAAGAGCTCAAATTTCGAAATATAATCATTGCAATACTACCGAATAGAGATTCTTTAAGAAAGAAAACGAATTTGAAATATTATCAACCTTAGTTACCGTTGAAATGTAAATTTAAATCGATTCGGTTAATATCTCATTTTAAAGAACATTAAAAATATTTCCTACGCGTACGCGTTACCCCGCTGGCTGTTTGAAATTCACAGTTTATATCGCTAATACTTTCTGAAAAAAAATTAAAGCTCTGCGGGAAATGCACTTTTGTTTTAAAAATTTACAAAAGAAAACAATTAAAAACCGGAACGGTTGGGGGTCGCTTTCCTGCTGCCTAGTATATTTCGGAAAACCCTTCCAGCAATTCTTAGTTAGCACGTGCTGCAACAAATTACCTTTCGCGTCTCGTCGTGTTGTTCGACACGGAAATATTCTGCGGTATTTGTACATTCTCGCAACGAAAGTAATTACAGCTGAAATTCCGCAGTGTGCCGATTACTTTAGCCAACTTTCGCCCCTGCAATAATTTGAAAATGCAACCACTACAATGTCGCTGCAAAACTACTTCACATTCCAGGAAACACGATAATTTTAAAATTTCACGCTAAACCGGTTGCGTTGCATCAATTGAAACGGTTAGAATGCCGCTTCCGTAAGTAAAACTTATTTTCCATTACGATAATTCGATTGATAAAATATAAAACAAAATCACAATTTACACTATTAACAAATAGAAATAATACGCTGATTAGTTTCGTTTACACGGAACCACACTCAAAATATTATTTAATACGTGTGGGGTAGAAAGGAGGACATGTGTATGGAGGCAGAAAAAATTCAATCTGTTTCGTGTAGACAACTAAGAACTGAAAAACGGCGGAATGAGCGAAAAAACAAAAAAAATTTTAAAAAATGGGGAAAATCTATAGAGAAAGCTATAAAACCAGTTAAAAGCGACATTGGTCCCAGAAGCATAATTTTGGCCTGAATACATGCGAGCATGTTTCAGATCAAGATAAAATTTGGGCACAGTTTGCTTCCTTCCTCGCTTTTCCCTTGTGCCGTCTCCTTTTTGTCCATTGCTCCCCTCCAATATCCAATTTGTGTGTGATCTCGATCACGTAATGTTCGAGTGTGCATCTCTTGTAACCGATCAAGCTGCTTTCTACTCCTCCCTTTTACACATTCCCACTCCATACAGTGCTTCGTTCATTCTCTCTCTTCCTTCTCCTTCTGTTGTTCAGGCTCTTGATTCCTTTTTGTCGGCTATCTCGGATCGTATAAAGATCTAAGTTTCCTCGTCCTTTTTCCTCTGTTCTTAGGCCAATGTCTTTGTAGACGAACCCAAAAAAGAAAAAAAAAAAAAGATAAAAAAAGTTGGCTGCACGTGCGTTTTCTAAGTGCCTAAGAGGTGTCGGCAAGATCATATAATGAATGAGATGTGTGCTACATACGCTGACGTAGTATATTTCGTTGTTTGCCACGACGTTATTTAGTGATAGTGTAACTGATCACTTGAAGGTTGATACTTTTGCTGTATAAACTACACATCAATTTATTTTTCTATATAGCGCTACTGTCGTAATTGCCCATTTTCATTTGAAAAATACTTTTATTAATTTGAAAGTTTTCAGGAAAAATTTAACATTATAGAAAATGATATAGCAACTGCGAGTTATTTCAGCGGTGAACTTTTTTTGACATATACGATGACCCTGATGAGTGCAGAAAGATAAAATCTTCAGTACTCAACTAGATCGGATATAGCAGACCCTTTCTCGCAAATAACTCTCGCCCAATTAACAGCCTGCCCGCTCATCCATAAAAAAATTATTCCCAACATTGAAAAATATTTTTAAAAAAAGTACTTAAAGAGAATACGTGAGTTTTTTCCCGATTTAAAAAAAAAAAAAAACACTTTATTATCAAACTTACAAAATCGTTGATGTAATAGACGCGCGTATTTGCTAAGACGAATAGAAACATTGAATTAATTTACAAAAAAATAAAGTTCGTTTTATTTTTAATTATTGTTAAAAGTTTTTAAGTTACCCGTCTCATCGAACTTTTGTTTTTCTTTTGGTTTTAAACGTAGAGAAATTTAGGGCGATACATTTTATTTCGGCAATTTCTCGGTCGAAAAAACGTACCTTCCGAAAACTGTTTAATAAACGAATTAACTGTAATGCGACGCAATAATGAGCAAAATCATCCGACTCTTGCATAACTTGTGTTTATTTTAATAGTCGTAGTACCACTCATCGTGATTTATTCTCGTACATTGTTGTTCATAGCTATCCATAATATTATTCGCGCTATACATGACTAAAGACTCTTTGATCATTTAATATATTTTTGTTAAATTTCGAATAATTATAGATAATAGATGTACGAGGGCGGTTTGAAAAGTTCCGGGCCTCTCAATGAAAAAAACATATTTTTATGAAAACAGCGCTTTATTTTTCAACGAGAAAAAATGATAGTCGCACGATGCCAAATCTAGCGAATAGGGCGGATGCGGAAGTAATTCGAACCTTAATTCGTTGATTTTTGCCATCGCGATCAAAGAAGTGTAAGCAGGCGCATTGTCTTGATGGAAAAGGACTTTCTTCTTCGCCAAATGTGGACGTTTTTTTTTTTATTTCTTCGCTTAAACGTTCAAGCAGAGTCGCGTAATATGTTCCGTTTATTGTTTTACCTTTTTCAAGATAGTCGATGAAGATTATTCCGCGTGCATCACAGAAAACCGTTGTCATGATTTTGTTGAAGGACAAAATCACCTTTGCTTTCTTCGCAGCTTCTTGACCTTTCTCAATTCATTGCCTAGACTGTTCTCTTTGGACTCTGGAGTATAGTGGTGAATTCAAATTTCATCAACAGTGATAAATTGATGTAAAAATTCGGCTGTATTGCGATTAAAGTACTGAAAGTTTTGAGCTGAGATGTCTTTTCGACGCTGTTTTTGCTCAGGTGTGAGCAAACGCGGCACCCATTTTGCGCAGAGCTTGTTCATGCCCAAAACTACTTGTAAAATATGGTACACTCTTTCAGACGATATGCCTCGACACCTTCAGCTAACCCTTTAATTTTGATGCGCCGATTCTCCAGCACCTTTCTGTGTATTTTTTTGACAATTTCTGGCGTAGTTGTTCCTATCGGGCGTTCACTGCGTGGTTCATCTTCTGTGCTCGTACGACCCATCTTAAATTCTGTAACCCAGCATTTAACGGTGGTTTTTGAAGGAGAAGACTCCTTTAATGTTGAATCGAGCTCAGATTGTATTTGCGTTGCATTTAAACCTTTTTAAAAAAAATATTTAATCTCAGTTCGTATTTCGTTTTTTTCTATTTCTTACGTAACACACGAATTCGCTGCTTGACACTGTCATAAAACTGGTAATACGTTTTCAACCAAGCTAAAACTTGTTCAGTGACGCCGTGAATGATGGAACTGTGCAACGCGCTCGATAAATTAACCCTAGCAGCGCTATTTCTTGGCGAGGCCCGGAACTTTTCAAACCACCCTCGTATTTCAAACTTTCAATTTTTGTAAGGACGTGACTTCTAATAGATTTCCTTCCATTTTGAATAATTGAGGGCCAGGAAGAAGAAAAACGGAATGGTTGGACAATATTAGGGACTGGACTGGACTCAAGAATCTCAATGAACTAATTAGAAAAGCGGAGAAGAAAACGTTGTAATGATGGTGATCGTCAACGCTCAGGGACTGAGTATGACACTCTTAAGTAGAAGACACGTGATGAACATATTTTATATTTTTAATTTTTATATTGATTTTTTTTTTTTTTTAATAAGTACATTTTACAATATAATTCTGAAATAATTATTATAATAAATATACCTATAACACGTTAAAAAGGGAAGCGGTTTCGACTTAATGATGCAGCATTCGAAAACGTATCAAAATGCATGTGCGCGTATATTGTACATTTACACATATCTAGGTTCAGTGGTATATAAAAAAAATCGAAATGAAAAAAAGAAATTAGAAGATAAGACATGTTAAAAAATGTGATCGCAATCTCGGTAGTGTATTAAACAGAGTTGTAAATAAACTCCCGTTTCAATTGCATTATTCAGGGCATAATTACTGACGACCTAGGACAAACTTAGAATAACAATAGAGTAAAAGTGTAACTCAGCTAAAGAACACGACACGTCACAACCACACAGAAAATAGAAGCAGAGCTGAAGCAGATAGAATATTAGAAAATAAAGCTTGGAAATGAATTGACGTTTCAAAACTGCTATTTCAAGAAAAAAATACTTGAATTAGGGCATACGCTTTGAGGATAAAACGGAAGCTGAGTAATTGATGCAAAGGTAAAAAGCGCGTTTGAAAACGAAAAACTAGTTCAAAATCCTTTGCTGGAAGGAAAATGTATTTCAAAGGTGTACTAAATGTAGTATTGAAAGCGTAAAGAAAGAGAACGAATGAAGAAATACAAAGTAGTTAAAAGTTAAAGTCGGTAATAATTGATAATAATAATATTCGAATTATTTTCCAGTTAACAAAGCGGGAGACACTCTTCTTCCTACACCGCTAGTAACAGACATCGTTACGTTGGGAGGAAGTTCATCACTACTAAAAGCAGTAAAGGATGTTATAAAGTTCAAAAAAGTTTTTTTTTTTTTTTTTTTTTTTTTAGGAACGCCAACTAAGAGCATCTGAGAATTACGAACAAGAATTCAATTTTAATATATAAAGAAATAGACAAAATGAACTCTGCTAAGGCTGGAACAACATCTGGCGAAGGATAGGAAAGTATGTAGGAAGCACAAAAAGGAGTAGGCAGTTTAAGATGCAAGAACTTTTAGTGCAGAGAAGAGAGCCCTTCGGCACAAGAAGAGAACATTCAAAGAGAATATGATCAGCATCGTAAACACAGTCGTGATCCGACAGATGAAAAATACTATGTGGAGAAGAAACGATAGAAAAATGAAAAAGAGAAACAATTATGGTTGAAACGCAGATGTATTAAGGAGGAAATAATGAAGCGACTGAGGCCAGGAAAATCAGCAAACCAAGACCGTGATGGAGGAAGAGGTATTAGTTTATAAAAGGAATGGGGACTAGATCAGGTAGTATAATATCAGTTAACAAAAAAATTAGGAAAAGTTTTTATTTACTCCCATATCGAAACGGACAAGGATTACATTAGCCCCGTATGACATGAACAATTTTTTCGTCATTGATTCCATACCATCCAAAAGAGTTCTATTCATATGTGAAAAAATTACGGATCCATCTAGGTAAATTACTCCAATCACGCCACACTTTGGCAGGATATTTATCCCTTCCTATTTTCTAATCGTCATTCGCATTACCGTTTTATTCAGCCGATTCCTCGTCCCCTGTCTTGGTTCCATTCTATTCCTTTCGGTCGTCGCTCTTCTATTGTCTCCCTAATTCGTCTCCGGATCAATCATTCTCTCCTCCCCTCCTCGTGCTTTCGATTTGCTCTGTCGCCTTCTCCCGATTGTTCTCTTCACGATTGTGACCCTCCTCGTACATGTGATGCTGATCACATCTTCTTCGAGTGTCCTGCTCTTCGTAACGAACGCTCCCTTTTATACAGTCAGCTCCTATCATTAGGTCTCCCTACTCCCTATAACTCTTCCTTTATTCTCTCCTTTCCTTCATCTTCTGTGGTGTCTGCACTGCTGTCCTTTGTTGCGTCCATTTCGGACCGCCTAGTTATCTAGTTTTTTAGCTTAGCTTTTTTTGTTGTTGGGTCAATGCCGCTGGCGCGCCCAAAAAAAAAAAAAAAAAGACAATCAATGTGCGACACAGCATATTAAGTTTTTTTCACGGGTCTCTTTTTTATCAAATTTATACGCAGAAATATCATAATATTTACACACTCCATCTTGGAGGTTTTGGCGCTGTAGTTTAACCATTGAAAACGTTTCAACAATTTAACTGAAACTTTAAATTAATTTTTTTTTGGAAATAGGAAATTCATGTTTGTCATCTAGAACCCATTCAAATGTTAGTAATTTAAATTAAAATTCATCATTTTGCGGATTTTTTGTGATTGTAGCTTCTATCATTTGATATTTTTTTACCGGAAACTTTCCCAATGAAACTAAAACCAATTTCATACTTCAAATTTGTGAAAGCCATACTTTCCTTTCGCCATTAGGATTTTTCTAAAAAAAACTATAGTAACACAATGTTTCCTCGTAAAATTTAATAATTAAAATAATAAGAAATTGTAATAATTAAATTATTTGAATAAAAATTGCCAATAATAAGTAAATAAATAAATGAATGTCCAAAACTGCAGTTACTAACTGTTATAATATGTTAAATAGTAACTGCAATTTTGGACATTCATTAATTTATTTACTTATTATTGGCAGTTTACGGAAGAAAAATACTTATAATAAATAAAAATTATTTACGGTTTCGCCGATTTCAGTTGAATAATATGAAAAAAAAAAAAACAATAAATAAATAAGCTTCAAAATTCAAATAACAATTAAAATATTGAACGGCGCAATAAGAATACAAATCGCCTGTATCAAGTAAATAATTTTGCACTCTAAAAAATCGTGAACAAATTAAATTTTAAAATATAAAAAATTAAATTCCGCTAAAGGTAATTCCCGTGCTTTTAATTTTTTAAACTGATGAAATGTTACCCTATTGAAGCTTTCTAATTTAATTTTTTAGCGTAATTAATATAAATCCAAGTATTTTAATAAATTATTAGAAAAAATTTTGTAAGAGCATTTTTTTCATGCTTCTATTTATTTATCTAAAAAACTTTATTTTTATAAATTACCAATTTATTTAATAAAGTTCAACCGGTTTGCTTTCAATTATTCCTAAACAATCGGTGAGATTGTTTCTTTTAATTGTTTCGCAGTTACCGGCGCGTATTTGTATTATTCTTATCACTACTTCTATCTTTATTATCAATTCTAATAGCGTCATTACTGTTTCGTTTGACTGTTGTTTCAATTTATTAATCTATATGCTGGACACGTCTGACGAGGGAGGTAAATCTCCTCCGCTCAATTCCCGTCAAGCGCAGTTAACGGCACAGAATCATTCTAGTAAAAATAAATCACTTCAACATGTAACTTCTCGTCTTCAGCTAATAACTTCTAATAATAACGTCTCCACAGAAATTAATGATTACCTAACAATATGGACATTACGCTTGTACAAACTAACCCGCCTAATTCAAATAATCCCGACAACGTAAATAAATCTAATATCATTACTACCTTTCCGAATAATTATGAAAATTGTCATATTAGTCGAAAGCCTAGAAAATAAAAATATCGCAAATTTTCATCCCACTTCTTTAGCCAGATTATTTTACAAGAAAGTTACCGGTCTTTCTTCGATTACTCGATCGGGGTGAAAAAATGTAATCCAATTAAATTTTACATCTATCAGAGAAGCCAATCAGAATTTACTCGCAGATAAAATGCATAAAGAGCTTAAGATTCCAGTATTTATCCCTCAATCTCTACACTTTCGTTACGGTATAATCCAAGATATTCCTTCTGATTTATCTACCGACTAACTTCTGTTAAACTGTTCATCCGAGGTACCGATCTTCACTATTCGGAGAATGCAAAAGCGTATCCCAAACAATACTTTCATTCTTATTCCCGTTACCGTAATTAAATTTCCGGACACTGTTCTTCTTCCTTTCATTTATTTTTACGATTCTTATCGTGTAAAGGTTAAACCAATGATCCGTAAACCCAAACTATACCATAATCGCCTCCGTTTTGGTCATTCTAGTTCTTCCTGCCGTAGTAAAACTCTTTGCTCCTTATGCGCATGGGTAGTCATTACTCTCCCGAATGCACTATCATCCAGCAAAACGATACGGCCTATTACCATTGTGTTCATTGTAGCGAAAACTACTCCGCCCTAGATCCTAATTATGAAGTTTATAAAGACCAAGTCAAAATTCATAAAATCATAAGTTGACAAAATGTTTCCATCCAGGGTAAACTAGTCTCTCCCGCTTTCACTCATGCTGACATTTCTAACCCGACAAACATTCCTACAATTCGGAATTCATCTCCCCCAGCACAAAAAGGAAACGACAAAACTACTTCAACAGTTCCTCTTTCTCTTACATTACAATTCTAGCCTAAAAGCATTATTCCAGTTCAAAAACTCAAAATCCCCTCAACAAATATTATCCTAATCTATCTAATAATTCTACCACTACCGTTCCGATGCTCCTAAGCTTCCCTCATTCCCTTTAACAATCCCACCTTCCTCTAAAATTACGAATACCAAATCATCCGGAAATGTTAATAACATTTCCCTAAGTAACACTTTTGCCCCCTCCGCTCCAAATATCCTTATCTCTGCGCTTTTATCTGCTCTCGGCAAATTCGATATCCCTAATCAGCCATATGTTCAGTCATAGCTAACCAGGTATGTTCCCCTACTCTAGGTTTCACATTTTTTCACTATTTTCCCTTCTCTCCTTCTTCAATTGTACCTTTTAAGATATGCAACTTTCAACGCCATTTCTGTATTATTAACTAAACTACAATTCCTCTCAGTCACAACACAATTGCAATAGGTTCTTATTCCTTTCTTTTATATGGCTCTTCGGCGTTATTGCTTACTGCCTTTGACTAGCCGTTAATTGATAGCATGCGACAGCCCACACGCAGTGATTTATTTGAGCGGAGAGAGCCTTTATCGTATATTTTCACTTTACACGTAGCATTCCTTCGGCGTTTCTTGACTCCTTTAACTAGGTTGCTTAATAGCATAGGAGGAACCCAGTCGCAATGATTGGTTACAGCAATGGGAACTTTTATTTTCCTTTTATCATTATTTAATTTCCTATTCTTATACCTTTTTTTCCAAAGCACTTTATGGGCGTTACTTTCTGCCTTTAACTAGGTTAATTGATAGCGTACGACGATCCCCTTACAATGATTTATTTAAGTGGTGAGAACTTTTACTCCCCTTTATTTTCCATTTCCAGTATTCTTCTTTTTACTCCTTTTAATTTAACACCTCGTCAATCAATATTTTGGATTTTGGTAATACAACTGCGTTTGTCTATGTATCAACTTTTTCAGTTAGCAATCTCCTTTGGTCTTTTTCGATCCTTCAAAACATTTTCTATTTGATCTCACTCTCTTTCATTTCTTTTCTTCCTCTATATTCCTCTTATCTTTAAACCTACTATGTCCTAATATGATTAGAGTCCATACTGTTGTGTTATAGTTGATTGTCGTAAATAAAATAATTAAACACACAAAAAACACAATGCTATATAATTTATAATATAGCATTGTGTTATTTGTGTGTGTTTAATTATTTTATTTACGGCAATCTACTATGTCCTGACAACTCAGAATATTACAATGGTACTGCAGTAGGATCAAGGCCAACTAAAACGCTCTAGAGCGACTCCTAACTCCATAACATTAACATAGCTCCTTCTTCATTAAATCGCTTCTCTTTGGCTGATTCTCCTTTTTGTCCATTGGATCCTGAAGGTTCCCAGTATGTTTGCGATGCGAATCACGTGCTCTTCGAGTGCTCCGGTTTATCTCGCCAGCGTGAGTTACTTTATTGTCATCTTTTAAAGCTTGGTCTTCCTGCTCCTTTCAACGCCTCTTATGTTCTTTCTCTACCTACTATCTCTGTTGTTCCTGTCCTAGGGGTGTTCCTTGATTCCATTTTCGACAGAATAAAAATATAATTTCTATTCTATTCCATGTGTCTATTCCTTTTTGCTGGGCTAATGCTCTTTGCTAGCAAACCCAAGGGGGGTAAAAAAAAAAAAAAAAACAAAAAAACATAGCTCTACTTTCAAAAACTAAATGTGTATTGTAATCTTAAACTACTGTTTAAATAATCAATGTATATGACTAATTAGCTTAAACATGAATATTCTGTACATTCATTAACTAATTTCGATTATTTATATACATAAATATTATTTAGATAACTAAATCGTTTGGCGTTAATCGCTTAAGTCGCCTAACATCTGATGATATGTCAAACAGCTGGATCGCTTCAACATTCACATGTTGATGGAGTCGCTTTTCGTGCTTGATGGCAAAGTCACAAATGACCTCGTCTACCCACTTCAGGTCGTCGCGATAGCCTAGTTGCTAGAGCGCTTGACTTCCGTTATGGTGGTCACGGGTTCGATCCCGAGCGACGACAGAACTTATTACAAGAATTAAATAAATAATCGCTAATAATCACGTGGAAGGCCATGGCAAACCACCGCGTACAACATCATATGCGCGCTAGGTCAGTACACAGCAGACATACACGGGACTGCACTTGTAGCGCGATAACAAGAGACTACAATCAGTTCCGAATGAAGTCTTGCGCGTGTATACTCGCGTGGCATATAACAATTGCCTAGTACATTACCTATATCTGTACAGCTGAGATGTACGAATAGGTAGTCGCCGACGCTCAGAAGCTGAGTATGGCACTATAAAAAAAAAAAAAAAAAAAAACACTTCAGATTAAAATCTGCATGCAGATTCTCGTTTCTTTGATACCATACTGCATTGGTAATTGCACGAGTGACTTTGTTTTGATTACGCTGAATGACCATTCGGTTAGCAGGTTTTGCAAATCCCCAAAGTTGGAATAGGGTCCACATAGGTTTGATAATTGACTGGTAAAGTAATCGTTTACTGTGGAGGTTCAGTTGTAAATTTCTTCCTAACAGCCACCACATTTTACGGACTTTGAGTCGAATTTGTTCCGTTTTCTGCTTCACGCGATGCTTCCATGTTAGATGGGCATCGAAATATAGTCCTAAACATTTAGCTGAATTCTTCTGCGGAATCTGCTGATTATTGATATAAACACTATATTGAGGATTAACTTTTTTTAAAGCGTATGTAACGCGAAAATGGATTTATGCTCGTTCAGTTTTATCCTTGTTGAATGAAAAGATAAAATAAAATTATTATAAAAGACCGACGTACTTACTAAATTTGGCTTGGAGTTAACGTAATAGGAAATACTGGAATGCGAACTCGATCAAAACAAAAAATATGAGAACTTGTAGCAATTTGATTATTGAAAGAAGTATTCATATGTTTAACCGAAACAAAGTTCTAGTTTAAAGTCTACATAAATGACAGAAATTCTCAGGAATGCTGCTATTTTATTACATAACACAATTTTCCCAAACGGTCACCCTACCAAGTTTACAAAATATCGTTGTATGAAACTACATACATACATAAGTCTTCCTCAGTAATTCTAATTACTATACTCTGTTTAAATTCGCAAACTTTATTCCTCTGTCCTTAAAATGCCAATAACAAAGTAATTGATAATCGAAAACTAAACACCAAACGCAAAAACACTTCGGGGTTATTGTTATAAGCAAGTAGAATATTTTTATTTATTTATTTTTTTTTTTTTTTTAATTCTCCTCCTCAACTTTTTTATTTGCGCCGTTTGTAACTACTAAGATCACTACAGCACGTATACGAAGGTAACTTATATATGTGTTCGGTCAAACCACTTGTTCTAACAAAAGCTATAATCCTTGTTACGTTAGTTATGGTATTTATTAGACAATCCTGCATGTTACTGGGTAGGTCATGTTGCGTTGGCGAACTTTGGGCCTTCAGTTAATTCTTTGGAAAGACTACATTTTCGTATATCCCTACTCCACACAAAAACCTGAACGTTGTTGTTTTAAATGAAAATATTTATGTTCACAAAATTTAAATGTCTGTAATAGAATCATCTCGTTACTGTTAAAATACAAAAAAAAAAAAAAAAAAACAAAAAAGAAACATAGGTGATTAAATTTTAATCATCTTGTATTTAATCGTGTAGAAATGCGCGAAAACCGACGCCTAATCTTATCTTTTTTGTCTAAACGCTCGAGTATTTATTGATTTTTCCTGAATAACTCTACAAAAGATAAGGTATTTTTCTGATTATTGCGTTGCAGGTCTTAAGGATTCCTTTGGTTTTCTGTATTTTCTAATATTTCTCCATAGGCTTTTTTAGATGGAAACTATTTGATTTTATTTTAGACCTCCTTAATTAAGCTGAAGTGAAACATCGATGATGAATAACATCTGTATTACTAACGTGAGATTTATCGACTTGATAGTGGCCAAATGGCTTATTGCCAGACCAAAAAAAAAAAAAAAAAGAAAGAAAAACAAAAAGATGAGGTTAAAATATACCATACACCAAAAAAACATTTCTGTTTTTCTACCGTCAATCTTGACCTAGTTATTATCTTTGCTTAGGTAGAAAGTGATATGGAATAATAAAAACTAAGACACTTTTTAATTGCCACAATTTTAATTTTAAAGGATTACGTGTATTTAATTTTGATTTATATCATTCGCAGTGTTATAATAATATATTGTCGGCAGGGCCGTACCTAGACCAAAATTTTGACGCGGGGGGATTACGAAAATATTTTTATAAATATACATATGTATATATATATATATATATATATATGTATATGCGTGTGCGTGTGTGTGTGTGTTATCATGAAATATATTTATTTATAAATGGTACACTGATGCCTTGTAGTAAACTTCCATTATAAAATCGACTATTTTACGTTCTATTTCTTTGGACCGATTCCTTACGAATCGAAACGCCGGTCACAAGTTTTACCAAAGGCGTCGACAGCCTATGGGCCAGAGGGGGCAAGATGATAGAAAGAGGATACGAGCTATAGGAAAAATAAAATTATAAGTTGTAAAGGCTTAATATTTTATTAAACAAGAATAAAATCTTAATTAAAACATAATTTTCGTGGGTTTCTTGCAAATTGTCCATGATTACGCGCCTATAAATACTCATCATGGCCAGTTGATTAAAAAGTTTCAAGGCTCCATGGGGGGGGGGGGCAGCTTTTGAATTACAATAGATATATAGTATTAGTTTGTCTCGCCAACTGGCGCTCTATCTAGTCGATTGTTCAGTTCCATGGCTGGCCGCTCTATCCTCATCGGCGCTGGTGCCGCACTCTTCGATCGATCGATGCGCGCTGTCCTACGCTTTGTGTTGTTGCTCCTGACGGTGCACGTCTTCCTCGTGTCATTATCAACTGACGATAAGCCTGCAATCAAAAGTGTCATAATTTTGAACACTACAATAAAAACAAATAAAAAATAATCGTTTCCATAGAATTCATAAAAATTTTAATTTTCTTTTCTTTTGTCAAAAATTTGAAAAGAAATAAATTTATTCTGAATTTCGGTCCATTTAATTCATATTATTTCGCAGACATTTTGGGGGAGGGGCCCGGGAAACCCTCCTCAGATACGGTCCTGATTGCCGGTAAAAATACTCTGCCCTTAGGACACTTTTTATCACATTTACTTTCACTTTTTTTTTTTACCGTAACACATTTAAACAATAGGTTGCAATTCACAAATCTGAAAAGAGAGTAAATATTTATCAACAGCCGAAAAGTTTTATTTTGATTTATAACTCTCAGCGAACATTTAAAAATAAAATCACTTCCGTACGAGATAAAAAAAATTCTAGGCGTGTCCCTATGACAAATAGTCGAAATCGACTAATAACTTTAGTAAACATTTTTCGAATACTTTACAAAATTCAACGTCATTTACGCTTCAATTTTAGAACGATAGTGCGACCGAAATTGCAATACAGAACAAGATGACTTAAATATAAAATTACGTGGCAGTATTTTTTATAACCGAAATGTAAGATTTATTCTAGAATACTTCAAAAAACAGTTATTATAAATACACGTGTCAGCCGCCGAAAATCATTTTCAAATTTATCGATCTAACCTTGATATATTCTTGCAGCGAAAAAGAGAAGAAATATCACATAACCAGTTGTTGCAACTACCGTATATATATTCTACCACTACTAAACAAGGTCTTTAACCCATCGCACTTTATTTATCATGTTGTTTCCATCGCACAAATGAGGCGCGCTGATATCTCGCATCCCGCGCATGCCAAGCTAAAACAGCAAGGGCATGAATTCAACAAGTTGCCCGGTAGAGCGGTAGGTAGGAAGTGTTGTTGTTGTAATCTATTGTTGCTCGTCTACAGTTCATGTTGACGTATTTTGTTTTGCTACGAGCCGAGTTGTTTATGTTCATTTGCGTTAACTTTGACGAGCATAGTTTCATTGCAGTACTGCTGTAAACTTACTGCCAAAAAATAATCCGATTTCACATTCTATTAATTATAAAACCGTAACGAATCGGTAAGTAGCGAAATATACATTTTAATTCTTTTTTAGATTACTCGTAATTAGGAGGCGTTCCCAGTGCGTTCTAATAATCGTGTGTGACATAATCGCCGATTATGTCGATCGTATTTCGCGAAAGTATTTCATAAACAAAGACAAATCGAAACCGGCGAATTTGTTATCAGTTTAAAGTTCATTAAATATATAGCGAATGGTTTATCAAAGGAAAATCAGAGCCGAACTTGTTTAATTGTTCTTTGACCTGCGTGTTATTCGTCACATACAAAACACATAACAACAACAGTGTCTGTTGAGCAATCGGTGTATTTAGATTTTAGTGTAATTTCTTGATATTATTCTGTTCGTTTAATGTAGCTTTTAGGTTCGGGTTCACGTTTACATTTTCTTTCAAAACCAATCGATACAATGAATTGCTTACGATTACTTTTTAAATCACCGATATTGATTAAAAATGGCGGTGGTGAGTTCTAAATTGTATATATTCGTAATATATGTAATTAAATAAATTTCACGACGCACATTAACTACACTTGTTACTCTGTTTTCGATAATATTAAGATTTCTAATATTGAACACGATAAAAATTCTTCTCGTAACATGTTTTGTTTTCTAGTTTTAAAAACGTCTATAAACAGTTTGCATTACAAGCGCCTAATATGTATTCTGTTTTGTTTTTTTTTAACTGTATTTCACAGCAAGCGCCGAATTTTTAAGTGCGGCAAAAAAAATGATGTCAACCGCTACCGATTCCGAAGTGCAAATACCGAAATACGAAACGTTAGCTCTTTCAGTCCCGAAACCATTTGTCTTTCATGTAGAATTAAATCGTCCCGATAAAAGAAATGCTATGAATTCCGAAATGTGGATGTAAGTAATAAATAAAATTTTTTGTAAAAAATTTGCAATTTTATATATTTAACGACGCTCGACAGCTTGGTCATTTACGTCATCACTGTAAACTATAATTTATTATAAATATTATCAGACTTCAAAAAGTTTAGTAAGATGCTAATATTATCTGTATATAAATAGGCAAAAACAAAACAATTCACAGTTCACAGTACCTTTTTCTCACCTATTTATTAACTGATTTTCTTTCTTTTTTTGTTTACTAGCTATTGACGATCTTTTTTAGTGTTATCAGTAAAAAAATTTTGGAAACCGTTTTTTTTTTTTTTATTTAAATAAAAATTTAAAACAAAAAATGAAAAGATAAATCGCTATAGCCAGTAGTAAATCTGTTCTTATTTAAATTTTTCTTAATAATCGCCATTATTGGCTTTTTTACAGTATATACTACTAAGACTAGTGTCTAGCTTCTGAAACTCCTCACATATATTATCAGTATTTTTGTTTCATGTTTATTTACATTTTTTCTACTTTGCTAAAAATTCGATATTGAAGTTGAATATTCTGTAGCGGTATACATGGTATACATAACCAAATTTCTATGTTTTTGAGTTACTTTTAGTATTCCGCTTTTCATATTTATTGTCAATGTGATTAAAATGAGTTGAAACAATTTTCCTTTATTTATTTATTTGAAGGGAAATTTAGAAATTCTACCTAATTCAAATAATTCGCTGTTTCACTTATAATTGTGTTGAACTTTTTTCACCGAGTGAAAAATGTAAACAAATACGAAGCAAAATACTGATAACATCTACGAGGAGGAGTTTCAAACGCTAGTCTACTAAGTGTTAAGGTGTGTCATTTAATATCAATAAATGAGGGTTTTAAAATTGTGATTTATTGTCATTGTATATTTTATTCGATTATAATGGTCCTGAACTGTTTTGTATTGTAAGTACATATACAAGTGTACGTTCTGATATGTACAATAAACGAATGTATAAGAGTAGAAAAAAAAAATTTTGGAAATATTTTTGCATATTCGTGTATTTTTAGTAATAATTATGTTCGAATTTCGACCAATAGACGAACACTAGTTCTCATTATCGGCTAACATCGAATTAATACTTGAATTACTACAATCGTAACAGTTCGGTCTTTCTTTTTGGTATTTCCGACAGTCAGTTAATATATGGTGTACTAACAGTTGACATTGGCATTCTTTATTCGAACGGAATTAAGAAAATTTATTAAGTATGCAAAGTGTTTATACACGTAAGCTGTAATTAAATGGCATACTCTCGTACTTGTAAATTACTTAGTTCTGATAGCAAATCGTACGAAAAAGAAAAAAAAACAAATAAATTGCGTATAATGTAGACGAATTTACACTGCGTACACATTCGTGTCGAAGTATTTGCGACGTGTTCTCTAAGTAACGTATCAATTATTCCAGTTTCATCGCGCGTATAAATTAATGAAAAATTAAGTTATTTTCCATATGAGGGGCCACTTATATATACCTAATGGTTTAAATTCATTTTTAGGAAATTACATATATTTTCATTATAAGTAATTTGTATTCTTTACCCATATTTTTAATCGAATGTTGCAAAAAGAACGCTACATTTCTGAGACAGTTGAAATTTATTTAATTTTACTGTGATAACGTATATAGTCGAAATTGATGTGAAAAGAGAATGCGGAATAAAGTTCGCAGAAAGGTAAAATGGAAAAAAACTAAAAGTCGATTATTGAAATAAATTAGAATTAACGCGTTCGATTTGTTGCTGAATTAAAACACAATTTTGATTATAATTTTAACCGATTATTCTAATTATTCGATTGAACGTCGCATAAGTAACTTAATAACAAATAATACAAACACACTGGTTATATAAATAAGGTGTCATTCTATATTCTGAAAATTAATGATAATGATATTATGGAATTAGTAGAAAAAAATTAAAAGGCAATAAAGTACCGCGTTACGATGGGATTAAAATTGATATTAAACGTCATATTGGGTATAAAGGACCATTAATAGTCTAATAAACCAGTCAATAAAAATAGAAAAAATACCAGATATGCTCAAAATAGCCATAATGTTCGGCTAATTTATAAGGAAACGGTATTGATCGTTCAAACTATAGGCCAATTACTGTCACTTCTGTCATTGCAAAAATAGTCGAACACTACAATTCGGCTTTAGGAGAAATAAATCAACATCAGAATTTTTTAAATTTCTTATTAATATATATGAAGGTTTGGCCAAGGGGAATATCAATTTTTAGTTATATTTATTAACCTAAACAAAACGTTTTTTACACGGTAAAACACGTTAAAATGATTTAAAGAACTTCACGACATCGGAATTGTTAACAATCAAAATACACTTATTTCGCGGATTATTTAATAACCCGAAAATTAAAAATAAAAATAAATGATATAATAACAAAGATTGGGCATAGATCAAAGTACAATACTAGCGCCATTATTATTCCCGATATATACAAGTACACTCCATAAATACATATATCCAACATGTGAAAGTATTTGCTTTTGTTGATAATATTGCTATATTGAAAATACCGGCATGCGTAAGCCGAGGTAATTAATACAAAAAGACATACATTCGCAAATTGAGCACATGGTCTCGAGGGTTTTCTATAAATATTGATTAATACCAAACATTGATCGTTACAGGACTTTTATCCCAAAAGTTGTTATCAAATTCCATAACTGCATACATGCTAATAACGACAATTATTGCAGCACTGATTGTAAAATTATGTAGAATGTGTCTAAAATTAACTGCTTAAGAGTAATTGTATTAATAGTACTTTGTAAGCTGGAAATATCACATTTTGGAATTAATAAAAAAAAAAAAATCAAACAATCAAACCCGGAAATTTATAAATTTCGGCCTTTGATGCCTCCAAAAATTTTGAAACAGTACTATAATGCATTGATATCACCGAGGTTATCGTATGCTATACTAGTATGGTGGGTGAGTAAATAAATCTGGACATGAAATAATTAACGTCATTCGTAAAAGAAGCCTCAAACTCGTAGCAGGAAAAAAAAAATCTAAATGAACGGAATCATATATAAATTGGTGAAAGGAAATGGATGAACTACCAGCTAAACTGAGATTATAAATGTCAATTTTCTTTTGTTGTTCTTCTAATGGAAGATTTGTATTATAATTATATTATGTATGAGAATTGTTAATAGAATTCATATTCACATCAGTTAATTGTATACGATCAAATATTGTAAGCTTTATTACAAATGAACGTTATAGCTATGTTGAGCATCTACAGATGGACGGTTGCCTTGTAAGTTCTCCATATGTTATTTTAAAAAGAAAATAAAAAACAAAAAAAAAAGCATTTTGTAAAATTAAGATTAAGTGAAATATAAAATATTTCCCAATTTGCTTCGTAAATGTAATCTTATTGATCCAACCAAAATTCACTCGCTTAATTTCGCTGAAAAACTAAAATAAATAGATCCAATATAAAAAATGTTAACGCTGCAATTGTAAATAAATAATCTGACGAATCGACACACGTTGTGTATTTAATATATATATATATATATTTATGTATATATGTGTGGGGGGGGTCGCTAATTTGACGAGGAGATTAAAAAAAGTTACCATGGCCGGTATTTTCCTGTACTAAAAACAAACTGATTTACAATGAAATTAATGTTGGAAGCTATAAATGTAAAACGCAGTTTAATTAGTTATTAAAATGTTTCCTTCTATTTCCCGAAAATGTTCTCAATTTTACTTATTTTATACAATTTCACATTTATCTTAATTATTAATTAATGTATTTCAAAACTCGTGAAACGCATTAGAAATTCGCGATATTTTGTACGAAAATTATTTATCGAAAATTCTGTACTGATTATTATATAGAGATATCAAAAATTGTTTCGAGGAACTCAGTTACAATCCTGACTGTCGAGCGGTCGTACTATCCGGAGCTGGAAAAGTGTTTTGCGCCGGTACTGTTTTTCTCTGGCTTAATTATGCATTTTTAACATTGCGTATATATTTCTGAATTAAATATCGAGTAACAATTTTTTGCGACATCTGGCATTTTTGAGTAAAACGTTAGCTAATTTACTGCTTAATATTAGCCTCGACATAATTATCATCCGCGATTCGAGAATTATATATTAAATGTAACAAAAATTGAGAAAAATTAAATATTCCACTGCGCGCAGCAGTTTGCCTGCGAAAAATAAAGTTTAGTTATAAAAATAACGATATCATTCGGATTTTTTTTTATATATATACCTATACAATATAAATAATATAAAATTAGAATTATATAATAGTTTTGCTTAACTCCAACCGAAACAGGAGTTGAATTAACACAGTCCGATAATAAATTAATCTTACGAAATCTTAAATTACAATCTGGACATAATAGTTTGTATAAAATCCACTACTACCAGCCGAACAAACGAATAAATTAAAAATTTCATTAAACACATCGGTAGTAAACGTACATTAATCTGCAAGCGGATTTTTTTTTTATCGTAACAGTTTTACATTGTTTAATTTCATCATTCCTTAAGGCTACTTGAAATTTGATTTCTCTCCCTTCTTTTACTAATACTATTGCCTCGTTCATTACGTAAGCAAAATCTTGAAAAACTTTCTCGCCACTTTTACAACTGTCGCGACTTTGTCATATTTCACTGATCTTTGCCTTTTAAGGTCCTCGCATATTTTGTGTGGTGCAATATAACACTAATTAAAACGTGTTATAGAAATATGTGAGTTAAAGCTCGTAAAATATGTTATTGCGTAAGTAATAGAAGTGTATGTCAACGTATCGTGTAAATAGTCGCGTACAGACCGTAAATTAGCAAGATTAGAAATCATAACATTTAAGCGAAGAGAATTTTAAAAGTGTCAGCTTATATTCGTTTAGGCTTTAAAAAATAGCTTATGATACGAATTATGAAAAAAGCTGAAAAATTTAAGAAAGAAGTGAAAAAAAGAATGCGAAAAAACAAATTTCCGGCGAAACAGCAAAGGTCCTCTTTTAAATCAAACTTTCATTTATAAACGAACTGGACCGGAGCAATAGCATTATTATGAGAATGTTCCTATACCGATAGTGAAAATGAGCATTTCTATAAGAGATCTAAAAATCTTTTTCAGCAAGCTGAAATATAATAAAAATCGTAAATGTATAGAATACTGGTAATTAGCGATTTTTTTTCCCCCTCTATTAAAATCAAGTCCTAAAATAGATATGTTAATTAAAAATAAAATAGTGCTATTATAAAACTGACTTTAATTTTGACGGATGCATTTTTTGCGAACATTGTGCAGGTATTGACGTTCAGTCTTTTATGAATATTGGAAGTAAAATAGCGGAACCGATTGACGTAGCTCGCAAATGTGCATATGTGTACAAAAATATTACGTTATATCAAGAAAGCCTTACAGCAATCGAGAAGGTAATATTAATATTTGTGTAATAATTCGAAATGCCTCGCTGTGTATTATCCGTAAATATGTGACTTGTGAAAAGTTAGAACAAGGTTAAATATATATAATAAAAGTTTCCTTATTAAGAAGAAAAAAAAATTAAAATGTTAGTTAAAAATGTGGGAAGAATTATATATATTGGAATGTTCTCATTTTTTTTTTTTATATTGTACTCAAACAAATATAATATCAAAGGAAAATTTAAAGATGGAAAAATGTACACTTTAAAAGACAAATGCAGAATTTTTTTAAAAATAGTATCAACGCTTAAAAAGTATTGCACCAGAAAATTTTTAATCAATCGGATTTTTGAAAAAAGTAAGTTAATACTTTAAAACAAATTGTTATGCCGGTTAAAATGTTATGTTGAGTTTAAAAGAAACGACCATTAAATATCTTCAAAAGTGTTTCCTTACTCGGAAGCTGTCAGGTATAGATAAAGTATAAAATAAATCAATCGTATTTCTGTTCGTTTTTGACAAAAAAAAATTGACTAATTACAAAACTTCCAAATGCGGTACGCCATCGTGTGTAATTACAAGTTAACATAAACGATATTTAAGAAAAAAGGAAGAAGAAGAAATGTTTATTTATCTTTAGTTGCCGAAATTAATACTTTTAGATATTTAATTGGTACCGATTATAACTCTCATCTCAGTTATTGCAAATAACCCCGGGGTATTTCATTTTTTTCGGAACTTTAAGCTTTTTCCTTAATGTTTAAAATTACGTATGTTCTTAATTTTTACGCGAACGCGTTAACCTAAGTCGAAATTAATGCAAGTTTTATTATCTTTATGCAAACGCTGACAGGATTAAAATGCTTATTTTACGCAACTTCAGGTTAGTACTAATGGAGTACTTCTTAGTAGATTATTGATAAGTTACTTAATTTCGCCTCTAATTTATGCAGAAAAGTACTTGCTTAATTTTATTTTTTGGTTAATGATCGTAAAGCACAAGTTTATGAATTTTAAACGGACGCTACGTTTTTAAACAGCAATAAGTCCCCGGTAAACGAAAACAAACTGTATAAGCAAAAACGATATAAATGTAACAACAACTGTTAATTTTAAAGAGAAATATAAACGATATCAGCCCGTTCCATATTTGCTTCACTGATTTTCAGCAAAATTATGTTCAAGTGTTTAAGTGTATTTTATGTTTTGTTCTCACATTTTTCAGTCGACCTATAAGTTTAACCTTAGAAACGGTGTTGTGTTTTACTTACCTTTTTTTATTACAAGTATAACTTGTTTTATCTTTCGACATCAGGCAAACAAGAAATCACCTCCATAACAATAGCTAAATATTTCATTTGTAATATATATTTATATGTATATAAATATAGTAAAGTTTCGTTTTTTCCCATATTTTTCATATGTCTTTAAGCATAGATCAACACATTTGCATTGATGGCAATTCCAATGAAAATAATAATCAAAAAAAAAGGTAATTTTTTTTTGAGGGATCGATTGTAATTTTAAAAAAATATACAAACATAAAAGTAACGAAAAATATGAAATGTAGGTAAAAGCAAGAAGCCGTGCATAATCTGCAAAGCACTTTTAGAGTATCAAAATTCCAAAACATGAAAAACTATGGAAAAAACTGATTCATCATAACAAAAAAAAAATAAAAAAAATAAAAAAGATTTTGCATATAAGCCCGATCTTTAATAGTTTTTGCTTACTAGGGCCGTGTCTATTGGGGAGGGGGGCTAAACCCCTTCCATTAGAACCAAAATAGTTCTTATAAATTCACAAAAATCTGAAAAAAATCAAAAATTTAAAATAAATATTGATGATTTTTTGGGTAGTATTCTTACATTAAAAAAAAAAAAAAAAAAAAATTGCTCTATATTTTTAGGTAGTTTTATTAATATTTTATGCAAAAAATTTTATTATAATTAATAACATATATAATTTTTATTAATGTTTATACGGTAATTCATTGATGAAAATTATTAATAGTATAAATATTAGTAAAAAAATATTATTATTTATAAAATAAATATGCGGAAAAAAAGGTCGACCCCTCTCCCTTCATAATTCTGGGCACGGCCCTGTTGCTTACGCATTACCCATTTCAAAATAATTTATAAAATCGATGATACGTGACATTTACAGCTGCAATATATACTTTTCAAAATGTTATTACCTTCTTATAAGTTTGTAATGCAAAGTATTACTGATTGTGATATGAAGTCCTAACGCCTATAACATGCCGGAATTTAAATAAATTAATTAATGTGGTTATAAAAATATTTGACGTTTGGTCGGTAAATTTAGTAATTTTCATAATTCGCAGTGTAATAAACCGGTAATAACAGCGATTAGTGGCGGTTGTATAGGATCTGGTTTAGATATGGCTGTTGCTGCCGATATACGGTACTGCTCAAATGATTCCTGGTTTTCAGTGAAAGAAGTTGATTTAGGTATTACAATCAAAATTAATAATTGATTTTTATATTTCAGTAATTCTCTTTAATTGATTCATATCTGACAATTAGTACGTTCATTCGGCTAAGTGGTATACAGTATTTTTAAAAAACTCGATAATATCTTTCTCTTTACTTCTGTAAGTTTTTCGTATAGATGTAAATTCTATTTAATATTAATTTAAAATTAATAAATCTGCGCATACATTTTAACTAAATTTATATCGTAAAGCGAAATCCACGGTTCTCACAATCTAGATTACTGATGTTATGCAACAAAATTGATCCAAAAGTTTGAATCAACTAAATTAAACTGGCCAAATGAGTAAACGATTTTCTTTTTCTTTTCTTTTTTTTTTGACTAAATTTTTAATTTACCAAATAAAGTAATTTCACTTGATCGAATAAAAGTTCAGTCTTGATGCCTTTATTATTTATGTTACTCTAATTAAGATTTTATTGCTTTTAATTTCAAAATGCCGTTTCTTGTTTATTGTAGTTTATACTATAATATAGTCAGACAAATTTCGTGTGAGCTATCAGATATACGCAGTAGCAAATATGTGAGTAATTATCATCCACGTTTTTGCTTCGTTACACATTTATTGTTAAACTTGCCATTGCGTAGACTGTTTTATTGTCTGTTGTCAAAATAATTGATATTATGGCTAGTAAATTTAAAAATCATAAATTAAGAAAGCAAGCTCGCAAAATTGTATTTTCTGTATATAAATTTCTTCAGAAAGAGGCAAAAACAACGCGTACATTGAAACAAGTAGCTATTATGACTGGTAAATACATTTACAAAAATCAGTTTTATCGATCGGAATTATCTTAATAAAATGTTTCATTACCAAAAAAAGTACACATAATTTTTATTACGAAAAGATTTTTAAACAGTACAATTGATAGAATTTTTTTTTCTTTTTTTTTGTTGCTTGCAAATGTAAATAAAATAAACCGGAGTAATCAGTAATTAAAAGTGTAACTTTCGAATTAACCATTATTAAATTATGTTATTTTTTTTTCATCCAGCAGTAGCTTTTCAACGGCAAAGCGCATTGTACAAGAACGACATGATATTGAAAATAAATTAAAACCTTCATTTATGTCCCCTAACAAAAAAAAAAAAAAAAAAAGAAAGAGAAAATAAAATGGAAGTGGATAATTTTGACCGAGGATTACTGCGTCGAATAATAATTATATTATTAATTATCAAACTCTGTTCGCTGAGATTTTAAAAACGTCGCAGATAATAAAAAGAATACCTCTGATTGCGGTTAAATGTAGTCGCAGTCTAAAACATTAATACACAGGTGTAAACTTGACAATGCTGCCTCAACGACATAACGTGTTAATAGTTCTATCTCGTTTCTTTTTGCTCTCTTTCCATGCGCGAACAGAGTGACCTCGATTGCTCACACTAAGTTTGTCGGACTACAGCATGATTATTTTCAAATGCAGAACATTTTAATTTCAACTACCTGCTGATCTGATAAATCAGAATTAGTTCCGTGTTATTAATTTTTTGAAAATATTCGTAGAGATTTTTGCCGGAACAACACTTTTTACAGTGTTTTAATAAACTATCGACAGAGGGAAAAATTAACGTATGTTTTTTTGTTTGTTTTTTTTTTTCAGGTTTGGCACCGGATGTAGGAACTCTTCAGCGTTTACCAAAAGTTGTCGGAAGTACCAGTTTGGTAAGAGAATTATGTTTCACTGCTCGAAAATTATCTTCTGAGGAAGCTAAAGAATTCGGTTTAGTAAATAGATTGTTCGATTCGAAAGAGAGGTATATAACTTTATTACCGTTTACTACAATAAAAGCAGTTGTTAAATACCTTTATGCACATTATGTTCGGGAGTGATTTGATAAAAGTGGTATTTTGCGTAAACAGAATTTATACGAACTTAAAACTTAAACATCGATGTATTCTTTTTTTTTCTCACTTATTCTCATTTAATATTTTCTATTTAACAGTTTAATAGAAGGTAGTATCAATATAGCGGCTGAAATAGCTTCTAAAAGTCCAGTTGCCGTACAAACATCAAAACGAAATTTGGTATTTTCGCAGGATCATACGACTGCCGATGGTTTACATCATATTGTAAGTTATTTAAAAAAATTATATATCGCTATTAAAATAATGAAATTTAATCGATTGGATATTATTAATATTTTAATTTTTTTTTTTTTTAGGCACTTTTAAATTCGACCATGTTGCAAAGCGAAGATCTGATGAACGCTGTGATTGCGAGTATGAACAAAGAAACTGCGACATTCGCGAAATTATAAATATAGTTTTTGATCTTCTCACAACATTCTGTACAATATTATTACATACGCATGTAGAGTGGATGAAAAGTGAAGTAACTTCAAGACTGATCATGTAACCTATTGCAGGCACGATACGTTTCTATTTTCATTACATCTTATAATTAATTTTTAAGTATATATTATAATTAATCTATTCGTATCGAATGTAACTTTTTTTATTATTTTCACGGTTTTGATCGATATTTTTTGTCATTTTTTCGCATAAGGATATTATTATTCGCGGTGTATTCTCGTAAGAAGAAAACGCTTTTATCAATTAAGCGAATATTAATTAATTCGTTTAATAAATGCTATTTATTTTTTCCTATACGTTACCATATCCTGACATTTAGAGTCCGCATTTTCTCATTTAAAACTGTAATAGTTTTATTATTCGTTTAAAACAGTAGTCTTCAACAAGCAACCTACCGGTATCACCACTTCTTGGAAGTGCGGTCGTCATTTCAAAAACAAAATTTTCTTTAAATGTAGCGCAAGAAAAATATCGGCAAATTGTGCTGTACTAAAGAATACAAAGGAGAGGTTAAAATTTCTTTAAAAAGGTAACTAACATTTCACCTTTCGGGGTGCAAAAATTTAGCAGTAAGTTTACAAATGACTGTCGCTTTATTTTCTTCGGGTAGTCCAATGTTACCATCGTATTTGAATGTCCGAAATAATTTAAAGCATTAATTGGTACTTTCAAAATTTCTTAAAACGCAATTACTTATTTCCTGTTATGATTATTATGTCTTTTAATTTGTGACAATGTTTACTCTTCTGAAGAAAATTTATCATTGGCTCTTCTTAATATTTCCTTTATTTTACTTTTAAAATTTTGAGATTGTGCGAGTTTATACTTTCGGCGACAGCGCACTGTTATTAGCTTTTCAAATTTCTCAAAATATCTAGCAGCAAAAACTAAAAAATCAGTGACAAAAAAGTAGTCAGATTTGTAATTTTTATTTATTTGTTACTTTTTTATTGAATTTCGTCATGTACGTATTGAATGCTGAAAAATAAAACTGTTTAATATAATACGACATTAGAAGACATTATCAAAAAAATTCATAAAGTCAAAAGCCCCGGAGATATATAATTGATGTTTGTCTTCAAAATATCTGCAAAATCCTGAGTCGTCATAAAAGTAATGATGTTGATTTTTTACATATCTTTTCGAACCTATCTAGTAACAGATTACGCCTTACCGATGATAATATGCCTCCCCTAGTCAATAGTTAAAATATTTATGAATAGTTCAGTAGCATATTGTTCTTCGATGAAATGATCTAGTTTCATCTATAAAGTAAATTTTGCTTTCTCGTATGTTTAGCAAAACGCACTTACAATAATTTCCTCGCATCAAAAGTAAATTTGTAATTGCACTTCAATATTAATCGCAATCCGAGAATGAGAATTAACATGTAAAAGTACACGGTTAACTTTGTTTCGCTATAAAAACCAGAAAAGTATTATTTTTCACTTGGCATACGAAATATCGAACGTATCATAGGCTGTAAAAATAAAATAAAAAGCAGCCATCCATTAAATGTTATTGCTATTAAAGAACCCTAAACCGATACTGTAGCATGCTAAGTATGACGGTAGTGTAGGGACATTCACAAACAAAAGACTGGTAACCGTTTCCCACCGCTACCCCAAAAAAAATATTCAAATGAAAGTTTAATCCGTAAATGATAATATATATAACTCGGTATGTAACTGTTCGTTAACAATAACCGAAAATTTGGAATTTCGGTGCAAGCGACGGAGTAGCAGTATTAAATGCAATTAGCAAAATTGGGAAGTGGCTTTCTCGCTGTAAGATATTCATAATTAAATATACGGATATTTGTTGTGATGGTTCTATACATTCGTAATCCTTGTAAAAAATATTTACTTACCCATTTCGGATTAGCCAATGGAATAATTACCGACTGGACCTTTTTCTGTCATGTAGGTATATATTACTTCAATAAAAATTCGACGGCACCTTTAAAAAGGAAGGATCGAATTGCTCAGATTGATAAAGCCAAGTTCATTAAGTCGAAGTTTGCGTCTCTTTTTTTTGCGACGGGAGGCTGGTTTATGAGTTTTTGGTACTCCCTTGTTCCCGATCGAAGCTCCAAACTAGGTCACTTTACCTACTGCTCGCTTTGTTCACCAAGCACCCACGCCACGTCCTCTATTCACTAAATCTTAAAAAGTAACACTTTTTGAAATACAATTTTTCATAGATTCTGTTCATTGCGAACTTTGGCGATGTTAATGGTCATAGTCAATTGTTTTCGGATTTTTATTTCCATCATATATTTTAACGTGTTTGCGTTTTATATCAATCTGTTCTGCGAACCTTTCTCTTTTACAATTAGCGATGATTTATTAGCGTATTCGTCTTTGAACAGTTCCGGCTATTTCCTTCTGCGAGTTTCTCCTTAAACTTTGCACCACATTTTTTATAAAATGTATAATAATGCGGTAAGTTCAATAAGGAAATAAAATTTATATAACAGGGAAAATATAATATAATCAAATAGCCAGGATGTTACATAAAAATTTGAGAACGTTGAACAGCAGAAAAAATTTAATAGATTGATATATTGTCAGTTTTTAATAAAAATAAAAATTTAGTTATTTCCGGTTACCTGATTCTATTTGAAATATAGGTTGTCATCGTGAATGCTGAGCAAACATACACACGAAGAAAGTGGGAAAAGAACTTTTTTTAAACCAAACACAACGCGAATAAAACGGTAAACACGAAAAACTTTATTAAGGTATTGCTCACTCAGTCGTCTATCACACCCTCGACTATTACTTATATAGTAGAAAGAAATCATTTGAATAGAGTTATAATTGCAGAAACATCTATCTATTTAAAATAAAATTTAAATAAAAATCCAACCAATTATTTCTAGCAATTGGCAAATCACGTCGTTTAAAACTAAAAACCAGTGTGTGAAAAATTTCAAAAAATATTAATAAAACAAATGAATTTAAGATGTAACCGGATAGAGAAGGAAAACAAATCAAGTTTTAAATTTAAACAACTCGGAAAGAGAAAATAGCAAAATTTAAATGTTTTCAATATTGCTTTTTTTGGTTTTATTTTATAACGCAGTAAAATTAATTTTTAAAAATTAATGATTTTAAATGCGCACTTTTACATCGCTTTTAGAATTGACGAATACTTTACAGCATTTTCAAAATCACACACAATTTGGGCTTAAATGTATACTCGTAAAACTTATAATGAAGTTATATTTTGTAATTTTGCGGCCAACGTCGCAGCTCATAATAATAACCTATAATCGAAAACATTCAGGGCAAGAGGAAGGTTTTTATAAAAATTAAAACAGATTTCAACAAAACCTACCGAAAAAACAAAATGCATTGAAAATAAATAAAACGTGGTAAAAAATTATTTAAAATAAAGTCCCTTTAGGAAATTTTAGAAAATAAGAATAAGAGGATAGCCAATACACACACCGTAATTAAAATCTGAAGTCCCAACTTGAAAGAAACATGTATACTCAGTCTGGCAACACGAACGGGAGAAAAAGCCTCACAGAAACTGTACAAAATTAAGGGAAACCTTCGGCAATGGAGCACCTCATACAGGTAGGACCGACATGAGGAAACAACACTAGCTCGCCTACGCATAGGCTGCTGCCTTTACACACATAGCCACCTGTTTCAAAAACAACCTAAACCTATATGTGAAATTTATGGAATACCGGTTACGGTGGAACATTTCCTCACCTCGTGCCGGAAATTTTGGCAAGAGAGAGCCATGTGTTTCGAGGAGGATGTTGGTTTGACTGAAATTCTGGCGGACAATGAAACGGCCTGTAGAAACATTTCTTAAAATTTTTGAAGCTTACCCAACTTTTCCCGTTTATATAGTTTTGATGCACAGCAGCGTTCGTCTCCTTTCTTTTCTTTTTGAAGTGAAAACTTTTTTAAGCGCGTCTGACACTTTTATTTGCGTCAGCACTGATGACTCAGCATCTATGGCATTCGGCAATTCAAGCGTCGGCGTCGCTGCTAATTAAGCGCGTTAAGGGAGTTTTATTATTTTATGTTTGTGTCGCATTTTTCTCGATGTGTGCGCGTTGGTTTCCGTTTACTATTCTGATTTTTTTGTTTTTGTGGATTTTAATGTGTGGAAAATAAACTGATTTTGGAAAAGCAAATCAAGGGTATTAAGGCATTTTCTATTATATAATTATAATAAATATATTTTAGTTGACATTTTGAATTCCAAACTCAATTTAAAAATGCCAAATAACCCACATGAGAGCACAACGAAGTACGGATCAACACTTGACGCAGTTTACGTTAGATATTTAGATAAATTTGAATCTAAAGTATTTGTATCATATTTCAATTATCATAAACCTATTGTTTCGTTTTTAGAGAATATAGTAACGATGAAGAATAAATGATATATTTTGTAACTGAAATTGTTTTATCGAAATAAAATAAAGAAAAAGAAAATAAAGAACAGTATTTTACTTTAAAATAATAATTGATTATAATTCAATTAAAAAAATCATTATAAAACATTAAAGTAAGTATACGTGTTTTCACTTCTATCGTGTGGTCTTAAGCACACATATTTTTTTTTCTTTCTTTTGTTTATTTTAATTTTCTTTTTTGAACTTTTCATTTATTAGTCTATTAATTATAAGATGTAACTTCTAGGCGTCGCAAATGGCCCTGGCTGCCAAGCAACTTTAAATAGATAAATTATATACATATATATATATATATATATATATATATATATATATATATACCGTAATTATAATAGTTCATAAATTTATTTTTATACGAATAGTTTTAATTTCATATAGTTTCTTCTTTTTTTTTTCATATTATGTTTCCATTTTAATAGATTTTTTTTGTTGCGAACATGC
Source organism: Icerya purchasi (assembly GCA_039619475.1). Taxonomy (NCBI): domain Eukaryota; kingdom Metazoa; phylum Arthropoda; class Insecta; order Hemiptera; family Monophlebidae; genus Icerya; species Icerya purchasi. The sequence goes on along the minus strand of CM077116.1, from coordinate 170,152,386 downwards.
TGTATTTTCTAATAAAATGCAAACAATTTTTACTAAAATATAATGAAAAGAACTGGGATTGGTTCTAAATCTTGTCTTGGTTTAAATGTTAACGAAAAAATAAACTCCTAAATCACAAATCCGAACACAATAATATTTCTGAATCGGTTAAAACTTTTATTCTTCATAAACATAAGATCTATAGTCGATTTTAAATACTCCTGTTTCAGTAACCAATAGAACAAATGCATTTAAATAAAAATTTACATAATTCCTTATTTAGTTATTTTATAAACAGAATTTTTCACACGTCGACCTTAAATCTTTCAAAGATATACCACTTAAAGGAAAAAAAAACAATGTTAAATATGAAAACACGTACAGTATATCAAGTATCACCTATCCAGATAGTATGAAAAAAAAATTCTGACGGAAAACACTGCTTTTTATCGTAGCAATTTCGACTTATTCAGAATAAATAGAATTTACGCTCCCTGCACAAATACGTTTTAGTACTTTTTATTTATTTATTGCCGAATTTAAAACAATGATATTAAATTAAAATTTTAATTTTCCAATAAGTTAGAAAATCTAGCGCGAACCATTTTATTTAATCTTTATCACATTATTAATCTATTCTGACTAGTTAAGTTACTTGCATGTCTGAAATAATCTTAAGTATTCCTTACTACCATATACCACAACAATAAAAATGACTTCTACAGTCTTCACATTTTTGTTTTCACGAATAACAGTCAGAAAAATTTTGCCTGGCAAAAAAATCCCACAAATCATATTATTTTAAAACAAGAATTTCTATATCTCCATATATTTTACATTGAAAAAAAAAATTAAAATAACGTAAATGTATGAAATATTTTATTACTACATTACAAATATTAGAACACTTTTAAAGACATTTTTTCATAATCTAATTTTATACGTATATATTTGTAATAAAAAAGGTTAATAAATGAAAAAAGTAAACATATAAATAAAGGATAAGATTAAACATAAACAATAATTCGGGGACGGATAACAGTGCGACGTTCATCGAACACGTTAAAATTAGTTTAATTTCAACATATCCGACACATTAAACTGTTCAAAATCGAAATTATATTTAAACTGAGGTTTATCTAGGTCGATATCTAGGCTGCAATTTAGTAGTTTTAAATCAACGAGAGACGAAATTTGTGATAAAAAATTAGCGCTTACCGCGGGAGATTTATTCGTGATTGCGTAAAACGTCGCCAGCAGACGATTAATGGAAAAACTGCGACCTTTAATCATTTCATTACGTTTTATAATCTCAATTTTTGCAAGACTATTCTTTTTCTTCTTTCGTTTCGTTGAATTCTTAACGAAATTTCTGATATCCTCTTTAGGAGGTAGCAACGAAATCAGGTAGGCAGCTGCTAGCAACCATTTTGTGAAATACGGTAATTCGATATGATTAATATATCGCGTAGAAAGTTGGGAATTCGCTTGTGACTCGACTACATCGACGTTATTGTTTAATTTACCGCTAGAACGAATTACTGAATGTAGTTCCGAATGTTCTTTCAGTAACGGTTTTATCACGCTAAATAGATAAATTTGATCGCTATATATTAAATTTCGATCAACGTTCGCTGAGTCGCAATTTAAACATAATCTTATCAACTGCTTCAACTCTAGAAAGTCTCTGCTTATAGGATAAAATGACGATACGAAAATATTTATAACGTTATCGCTAACGTCACTAAATTCGTTTGATAATAATTGAATGAGATCTGATCTATTATATCGCGGAAAATAAACTTTAATCGGCACAGAACGAAAATTAATTTTATAATGTAACGAATTAGTCACAAATATTACCGATATATGGCAAACTTGTCTTACCATTTTCGAGAGATTACAGAAGAATAAAAATTGTTCATCCGACAGATATTCACACTGTTTCATAACTATAATGTGTTTTTTTACATTCTGAAGTACTAGCTTTAACGATATCAAAAAATCGAGAACCGAAGTGCACGGTTTTTCTAATTTACTTCCGGTAATCGATTTCAGTAAATTCCCAAACAAAATTTGCGGCGCGTAACATTCTACGCATTGTAAAAAAGTAAAAGGTGTACCGGTTGTTTTAAGTAATTCTTTAACGATCACTGTTTTCCCGACGGCAGGAGGTCCATAAATGAAAACACAGGGCAACATCGGTTCATCGTTTAGAAGTGATGAAGCTAGTATCTGACACAGATGATGAATTTCTTTTTTTCTACGTTGAAACTTCCGATTAAGAATATCTTCTATATCTTCCATTTGGTAAACAGTACTCAAAAACAATTTTCAATCAAATGCGAAAACAATAAAATCAAAAATAAAATAAACTCTTTTTGGCTTGATACATAGTTTAAACGGATAAGACACCGGTAACGGGTATTGCTATACGGTGGACAATAAATACACCAACGCTGCGGTAGGCGAATACTTAAACTCCGCCCAGTTATACTTTTCCGTTTGTACAATGATCGTAGAATTCATGACGTCATATATTTGAAATTTTAAAAATGTTCAAATGCTTCATTTCCACTTAATAACTAAACATTTTCACATTATATATTCATATTAGCCATATTATCTTTTAATTTAAAAATAAAAACAAATAATTAGAAAATGCATATAACATCGATACGAAACTATATAATCATCTGAAAAACATTAATTTGAATTTCTGAATTGATTTTTGATCGAATCTGTACATATTTTTGTAATAATGAATTTGATCATCTATTGTAATTAGGAAACAGAAAAGAAAGATTTGATATTAACGAACTTCATTACAATAGTTAGATAGTTCATAAAAGCAGAGAAATTTATTGAAGAAAACGAATTATAACTATATATACAGTAAAGATACAAGTTTCTAAATTTAAAATAAGGTAACTAAAGATTTTAATTTCAAAATTTAAACGAATGTCAAAATAAAGAAATACTATCTTTTTGCTCACTATTTTATACTATTGCAGTATTGTCGATCTAGATAAATTGAATTCATCTTTTTTTTTAAAATTCCATATACAGTTCTGCATTTTGAATTCTTTGTTTCATGAAACAAACTTTTATTCGCCAATATTGTAGTATCGCCGACTAACTGAATTCCACTATTATAATATACATTTTAGATTTTAATTTTTTATAGATCCTATGTGCTGTAGACCTATAACGTAACGTAAATTTGTTTTTAATTATTATATAGGACAAATCCAAAATAAACAAACAAAATCACTCTGACTTATTAAATACAATCCTTTTTACTGTTCGTAAATATAAAAATCACAAAAATTAATAGCTAATAAATTTTATTAATAAAAATGACACACAACCGTGTTGACAATTACAATGAACAATAAACTATAATAATAACAGCTAATATATTAACGTGGAAAAATAATAAAAGACTAGAAAATTAACATACATGTTTAATATGCTAATATTGTTTATAATAAAATCAATATATTACAGCATTATGGAGGAATCAAATGGTTGGATAAAATTTTTTTCTGGTTTTTCAAATCCATTTTTCGGATTTACAACATCATATGAAATTGCAAAGGAACTTATTGAACAATTTCAAATTGCAACTAATACTCGATATGTTTCTAAAATAATAAAACATAAGAGACTAAATCAAAACAGTAAGTTATACTACACAATTTTATTAATGTTAATCAGTAATGTGAATAATCACAAGAAATTTAATAATGTAAGAATATGTGATCCCATTATTGTTTGTTACTTCTCACCAATTAAGCAAATTTAATATTATTATTCAATTATTAATGTATTATTTAAATTTACAATACGTTTGGTCCTATTTGTATATATTTTTTTTATCCCAATTTTTTGAATTATATCCGCTGTATATACAGTTCAGTTTAAAAAAAAAAATTATTTACATCATTAGCTGATATGAATGTAAATAAGAAATAAGTTGAAAGAATCTTCAGATTCGATTTTAACTGAAAAACAGTATTATGTTTGTTTACCACAAATAACAAATTACAATCATGATTCCAAAATTACAGAAGATTGTGTACAAAGGTTAGACAAACGTTTAAAAAATAGAATTTATGAACTGGTTAATATTGGGGTAGATAGCACAATAGAAATAAAGAGATATTTAAATGAATTTCTTAATTCAAACAAAAATAGTTGGTTTCAGGATGGAAATTTTCCAAGCCGAATTAGCAAACGATTTTATCCAAATAATAACACAATACGGAACCATGTTAATCTAGCTCTCAGAAAACTTCGCTATTCAAAAGTTGATCAAGAAAATGTACAGCAAATGATAGAGCAATGGAAAATAGAATATAAAGAAGATATGGTATATTTTAAACCATTTGTGAACAGTGACAATCATAAATCTCCATTACTTTTTATTTTTCAGTCAAAAAATCAAAAAAATTTACTTCACCGTTATGGAAATGAAGCGTGTCTTATGGATGCTACTTACAAAACGTCGAAATACGCACTACCATTATTTTTTATTGTTGTGAAGACAAATGTAGACTACCAGCCAGTAGCGATCTTCATAACAATGAATGAAACTATTCAGGCAATCACTGAACCACTACAAATTTTACGAAACTGGAATCCTGCATGGAATCCTAAATATTTTATGACTGATTTTTCTGAGGCAGAAATAAAAGCCATCGAAGCTACTTTCCCTGTAACAGACACATATCTTTGTGACTTTCATTAAGAACAAAGTTGGTTACGATGGTTGAAAACAAAAGAGCATGGCGTTCATTCTAAAAAAGAAGAATTATTAAAGATGTTAAGAGATATTTCTCATTCAGAAAATAAAATTGATTTTGAACAAGCTTTGGCCGAGTTAAAAAAAAGTAATATATGGCAAACATCAATCAAATTTCAGGATTATTTTACGAAAAAATGGGAGCCCTACATGACGAAATGGGTATGGTATTTTAGAAAAGAACATTTTATTATTAATATTAAAACAAATAATGCCGTTGAAAGCCTGAATAGTGAATTGAAGAACTGTTACTTATGTCACCACAAAGATAAGTCATTAAGTGGTATTCTTGGGGTGCTGCATAACCAATTTTTCACAGAAAAGTTTCATAAATATGTTAAAAAAAATATATGTCTTTCTTCTGTTAAAGGATATAACAAGGAAATTCCAGTATTTTTAAATAATCGTCCTCAAAGTTTTATAACGCACTGTTTAAAACGAATGTCAAACTGTGAATTACTGAAAAATGTTGTCGAAATTCAAAAGTCACAATTCATGGTTCAAAGCGAAGACAATCCGAACAGAAAATATAAAGTCTGTTTTGCTAATAGTGAGGAAAATCCATCTTGCGAATGTTTAGATTGGAAAAAAAACAGGTGGCCCTGTAAACATATGTTTGCTGTTCTAAGAGAAACAAAACAACCATGGGAAAGTATTGGAATGAATTATATAAACTCAGTTTTTCATATTTTAGATGAAAGTGTAACTTCATATTCTACTTCTCTGATTATACCACCAGCAAACAGTGAATTTCCATTGGAAAAAACCGCATTAAATGACGAAGTAATCAAATTACATAACGATACCATTAAATATGATTCCGAAACTAGAGTTATGTTGCACGAAATAATAAACAATACTTATAATATCACCGATCAGAACAAAATAAAACAACTTTATAATAAAGTTAAAGACCTATTTACATGGTCATCATCCCTAATAGAAAAAGACAGGTCAAATAAAAGAGCAGCAGATTCCGAAAGTATTTTTTCCGAATTACCAGTAAGGAAAAAAACTCATTGAAACCTAAAAAGTTTTTAGAAAGTTTTTTGTAAATAAATAATATATTCAATATATTTTTTATTATATACATTTATATTCACTATAATGTAAAGGTAGTCTATTATTTATAATTCTAAGAAAATTGTAATATTAACACTTGTTTTATATATATTTGTACAATTACGTAGTATATTTTACTGATTTGGTTTAGTCCCCCATATTTTATAAGATTAAAAATAGGACATTACTCACAAGGAAAATACAGGAGTTGTCAGAATTTATAAAAGATTCCTATAGTACAAAAAGTATACTTATAAATAGTTTTTATTTTTAGCACGATAGTATATAATGAACATGATTCCCATAAAAAATGTACAACATTAGTAATATTTTAGTTAATTATAATTACACACTATATTTTATAAATGTGTACACACATATAATGAATATAGTGGAAATATGTGTAATTTACGATTTTATATTACAAATTTTGTAAAGAAATAAATTTATATGTATTGCCTAGTAATTATAAAATTATAACACTAAACTGGCTTATAATAAAATATTTATTTTATTTGATAAAACGTAAAAATACTATTGTTTATTCTCGAGTTATTATGTTTTTCATTGTATAATAACGTCATAACATTAATGAAAACGAAGAAGTACAAATAGGCGGAGTTTAAATATTCGCCTACCGCAGCGTTGGTGTATTTATTGTCCACCTAGTATTTGCCCCTCCGAACGGCATATTTTAGACGATTGTGTAGTACGAGCATTACAAGTTATAATTGTATTAATTTATACTTTGTGTCAAGTTTGTTTTTATTATAAAAGCTACTGTGTATCATTTAAATTAACATTTGTAGAAAAAATAGAAAGCGATGAATTGAACTTTAACGGTGTATTTTTTTTAAAGAACGTTCTTTATAAATAACGAAAAATTGAAAAAATGTAATACAAACAAAATTAAAGTAAAATTTAGAAAAACTAACTACGATGTATAATTAGTTAGTTTAATGGAACACAGTTATGAAACTGTAATTGCGAAGGAATTTTTAAAACTAAAAAAATATTTTATTGTACTCTGAACTTTGAATAATTTTAACATTAACTAAAATAAACTTTAGTTACTACATTACTAATACACAGTATTTTGAACGGTAAAGTTAATTTCTATAACAAATTATAATTACTATTGGAAGTAAAGAAGTTTGAAGAAATTTTATGCTATAAACCATAAATCTAATATTTTATAAAACTCGTGAAATATTTAATTATGTAATATATTTGTATAAGTAATAATTATTTATATACTTAAAAAAAAGATGGAACATTAAAGTAAGTGATTGAAGTTAAACAACTACATATTTAGAATTAGTAGTTAATTAACAGGCTGTTTAAATTGTTTTAACAACAAATTCTAAATTCGTTCAGTTGTTTTGAAACCAATTAGCAAAGTAGTAATTATTAAAGTACTTCATATACAAGGCCGTGTCCACAGGGGGGGTTAACCCCCCCCCCCCCCCCCATGAGAACTGAAATAGTTATTATAAACACACAAAAATCTGAAAAAAATCACAAATTTAAAATAAATATTGATGATTTTTTAGGATGTTCTTACCTACTTTTAAAAGAAAAAAGAAAAAATATGCTCCATATTTTTAGGTACTTCATTAATATGTTATGCAAAATTTTTTATTACGAGTATAATTAATAACGTATGTAATTTTTATTAATGTTCATATACGGGGTAATTCATTTATGTGAATTATTAATATATAAATCAAAATGATGGAAATTATTAATAGTACGAATATTAGTGAAAAATGTATTGTTATTTATAGAATAAATATACTAAGAAAAATGTCAAAACACCCCCCTTTCCAAAGTTCTGGGCACGGGCCTGTTCATATAATATATGTAATGTACAGTGAAGCACTAACCATTAATAATTTATTACTCATTTTATTCTTGTCATGAAATATTCAATGTACATTTATATAAATAATAATTGAATTATTTAAGCATTGTTCCTATGATTTGTAACATTTGTAAAAGTGCGGAAGAAGCGACATCGAATCAAACAAACCGTCATAAAAATATGCGGTACCGAACTCTTCATTATTAAGAATAATCTTAACTCGACCGAACCGTCATAGGACCACAGCGTCCACAGCTCGTCCAAGACCTGCTGGGAAGAGGAGAGAATTTCGATCAGTGTGACCATGAAGGAGTTTGCGGTTCCCACACAGCTTTCCCTCTTGGAGACTGAACCCCTGTGGGGTGAAGTTGTGGAACAAAACTTAAGAAAAGCGAAAATAAATAAAAGTTTTACATGAATATTAATATTATAGTACGAACAGACGATAAAGTAGTAAAAATGAACATATAATTACACCGTTTACGCAGAATAATAAAAATGGTGTAGGTAGATTAAACTAAATTATTATGATACAGCCATGCAGGATAACTAATACACGATAATTACCTAAATAAGTACGCAGTTGTATCAAACGGATACAAAGAACTGAGCGGTGCCCGCCAGATTTAAAATACCATAACAATGGAAGAAATATCACAATAAGTGCTTAAGGAATAAGGAAAACGAAACTATCATTGCTAAAATGGCTGAATGGCGCCTAATCGTTATTATGAGGTAGTTACAGCAGGGACTAGGAGCAAAATGCGTTTGAGAGATAGACGAAATTGAATTGTAGGAGTAACAAGTGTACATAATTGACGAAATTGAGGGATAAAACTCGGTCGGAAAGTCTGCTTCGTTAACGAAATTAGAATGCTCGAAAGTGAATGAAAGCTAAATAGATCGATCGGAAGTAGCACAAAAGTTTCAGCCGAGATTGGTGCAAAATGAAAGCGGAAGAGGATATAGGCGCCAATCCAAGGAAGGACAAATATTTATCTTATCCAGGGAGATAAGAATAAGAATGAATAATAAAGTGGTGTGGAACAACTATCCGGAAAAACGATTAAACTAAACTAATTACAATAAAACGAAACAATTTATGATCTCAGAACTTTGGAAACTTTCACGCATTCGATATGCGTTATTCGAGCAACACGAATAAAATTAATGAAAATAAATTTGCATAAAATAATATAAACCTGTCGGCGTTACTTGAGTATAGTTCCATACCAGATCTGGAGTTAGACTCATCTGGAAAACTAATGAATGATGGTCATTGTCTCATTAAAGCGAACCGGTCATCTTATATAACGCAATTTCGATATTTTTGGAAATAATTCTATATCACAATCGGTATCCTTATCTAGGAATTTGGAGGTGTCGGTAGGTGCGGCATCATCGTTGGAAAAGCCATAAAAACCGGGATTGAAAACTGAATCATCCCTATCTTCGCTTGTGGGTATATTGTGTCGAGGCGCCAATTGAAATCAGCTAATAGTAGGTCTGTCGATTCATTCGTCATTTTGAGGGTTGTCTTCTAAAATAAATGCTGGCTTCAGTATATCCAGGCTAACTCTGTCAATCTTTGCACCAAATTTAAATTTGTAGCATTGTGGGTAATGATTTATAACATGAGTGCAGCTATTGATGACCTTTTGTAAAAATCCTGAGCATTTATTAATGTGTGCTGGCTTTATGAAAACCTTGTTGATAACATCGGATAATTTATTTATTAGATTCGATTTGTTTTCAACCAGTGGTAAAGCGTCAATCATCTCACATGATAGCGTTAGCGATGTGACATACATTGGTTCGGCCGGCGAATGGCCAGTGTGGTTGATCGAAGTTCTTATGCTAAATAATACGATGGGAAGGACTTCATGCCAATGTTTAGTTTCCTAGCAACGGATAGCTGCTTTCAAAGTATGATGGATCCTTTCCACTTTCCCATTTGATTTTGGGTTATAAGCTGTCATATTTATGTCGGTTATATCGTTGTACAAGTTGTTTGAATAGCTGTGACATAAATTGATTTCCACGACCTGTTGTGATAATCGAAGGGCAACCGAATTAGCAAACCCATGTTTCGATGAAGACGTTTACAATCGTATTCGTTAATATATCTTTGACTGAAATGGCCTCCAGCCAGCCAGTGTATCAGTGAATAATCGTGGGAATATATTGATATTCACCTGAACGAGGTAAAGGTCTAACTAGATCGCAGTGTACATGTTTAAAACGAGAACTTGGGGAAGTCCGCCATATGGTGGTTTCATATGTCAGTAAACCTTGTTGCACGGACACGAATTACAGGTGCGCGCCCAATATCTAATTTCTGTGGACATATGCGGCCAAACAAATCGTTGCTTAATTTTGTACAACATACGTTTAGATGGCGGGTGGTCCATGTTGTGAACTGCCTGATAAATCTTTCGGTGTAACAATATCGGCACAATTGGTCTTTCCTTCTATAATATCGTCGATTGCTTTCTCGGATACTTTAATCTTTGACGACCCATTTTTGCATATTGCTGTTATGTTCTCATCTTCTTCCTGTCAGGTCCGAAATTGTTTTTGTATTGAAACTGTACTCGCCTAACATGAACGCGTCGATTCTTGATAAATAATCGGCGATTACGTTATCGGCACCTTTTATGTAATAAATGTCTTTAACGTACTCGTCGATAAAACTCAAATGGCATGATTGACGGGTGGACAGCTTCTCTGCAGGCTGATGAAATGCGTGAATAAGCGGTCGATGGTCAGTAAGTACAGTGACTCTGCGGCCCTCAATAAGGTTCTTAAATCTCTGAATAGCGTCGTAAAATGATAATAACTCGAGGTCGTAAGTGCTACATTTACATTCTGACGGTGAAAGCTTACGTGAATGGAACGAAATGGGCTGCAATGAATCGTTAACTCTCTGGTTGATGATCGATCCGATCGCAGGAGACGAAGCGTCGGTCATGATGACGATATCGGCATCGGTTGATGGATGCACTAGTATTGTGGCCTCAGCTATAAGTTTTTTCGATAATTGAAAGTATATAGTTCCTCAGTCCATGCAATCTGTGCCAAATCTTGCTTCTTACTACCCAAGCGGAGAGAATTTAACGACGCTAATACTTCTGCTCCTTGTTTATAGAAGCGATGATAAAAATTCATGACGCCAAGGTAACTTCCCAATTTCTTTTCGGTGACTAGGCTTGGCAGCATTAATATCGTTTCGACACGTTTCGGATCAGGATGTATGCCTTGATGGGATATTTTGTATCCAAGAAACGTAATTTTGTGTACAGCGAAAATACGTTTCTTTTCACACAGCTTAAAGTTATAAGCATGGTGTACAAATCTGACATATGTTGTTTTAGATCCGTAGAAAAAATTAAAACATCATCCAGGTAGGCGTGCGCGAATGGTAAATCTTTCAATATGTGATTGATGGCCCTTTGGAAAGTAGCACCCGCGTTTTTAAACCAAACGGCATTACTTGAAATTCGAATAACTCAAACGGCGTTGTGACAGCAGTTTTTTTGATGTCTGGAGGATACATGGGAATCTGGTAGTAGTTTCGAGATCAAGCTTTGAAAACACGGCTGTTCCATGGAGATTTGAGTTCATGTCATGTAAGTGTGGAATAGGATATCGGTCGCCAATTGTGATGTTATTCACCTGATGATAGTCTCCGAACACACGCCAACCATTGCCTTTGGGAACGAGTGTTAAAGGTGAAGTCCAGGGAGATTCGGAACGGCGACAAAATCCAAGGTCCATCCATTCATTGAATATGCGACGAGCATACTAAAATTTTTCTGGCAGTAAACGGCGAGGCTTCGAATGAGCGGAGTGCCCGTTAGTAATTATCCGGTGTTTAATAGGAGATAATCGAGAGGTGTTGCGAAAAGTTTCGGAAAATAAATCTTCGAAATTATTTACAATGGGCATAATTGAATTTTAATATCGAGAGTAGTGATAGATGAGGCGTCAGGAGTGACATCGCTCACGGAAGGCTTATTTGATTTTAAATCATTACGAGTTAGTAATCTTTTATTCGCGATATCCACTAATAATTTGAAATACTGTAAATCAGCGCCGATGATTGGCCAGGCAATATCCGCTACCTTAAAGGTTCAGATAAAATTTCGTTTCAGGTTGAAATCTAAAGGTAATCTTTTACTACCTGATATTTTAAAATCGGTACCATTAACCGCTGTTAAAATGCCGAAAGACATTTTGCTGGAATTTGTAACTAACTTAATTGGAAGAACTGAACATTGTGCACCTGAATCAATTTGATAGGTAGTCTATATAATTCGATTGAGGCGTGTGTAGTTGACGTTCTCGTGGTTGCTGGCTAGGGTTTTCATCTAGACTACAAGGCGGGCGGCATTGGCGAGAATCTCTTCCATAAGCATCATGCTACAAATACAGAGTCGAGGAATCTAGTCACGGTATCTTATCGGAAGAAAATGGCGACAACTGCCAACGGACGGGAGTGGAAGTAGAGTTTGACTGAAAGCAAACATTTAATATCGTGCCGGATACTATGTAATAGGTCGCTATCTACATTGGCAATAAACATGTCAGCTTTTACTTTTTCATCAACTATGTTGTCGATGGAAAACTGAGCGTCAATTTGAATGAACCATCATATTTGAGGATCTCGTCTTGAAAAGGGTGGAAATCGTATTAAACTGGGGAAGTCGGCATCATTTGGACAATTAAAGGTTTGATTCAGCAAAGAAGTATCGTTACTGTTTACCATATTGGATAAAGTTGAGGAATATGAAAAAATTAAAATACGGTAACGAGTAAAGGGTATTAAAAAAATTTAATTGAAAATAAAACAAAATTACTCGGGATAAATAGTTCAGTTTTAATGATTGCAATCGTATTCTGTATCGCCGAAAGGATAGTATGTTCCTTTCAAAGTGCGGGGAGAACAAAAAATTTAGAGGACACGTTGCACGATTTACTACACGATCTTGGCGACAGTGTTCGATCACGCGGTTGATCGGCGAACAGAGTACCTCGTTGTCGTGTCCCCGTCCACCGAGCGGACGTTGTGTGAAGTGACTATAGCGTGTTTACGAATCCAGCGTCTCGGCGCCAATTGTTTTGCGGCTGGCAACATATGAAAAATGGTCTACATATTCGCGCGCAAAAAAAAAAAAAAAATTGAAAATCGAAAGGTATTATCGAATTCGATCACGCCGGGGTCACCAATTTTATCGTATAGCCTCTGTTGACTCCAAAAACAAAAGTATACGGTAAAAGTGATTTATTTAATAAAAATGCGGACGAAGCGACATCGAATCGAACAGACCGTCATAAAAATGTGCGACACCGAACTCTACATTATCAAGAGTAATCTTGGCCCGGCCGAGTCGTCACAGGACCACGGCTCGTCCAAGACCTGCTGGGGAGAAGAGTGAATTTCGATCAGTGTAACCAGGAAGGAGTTAGTGGTTCCCACAGTACTACCCAATATTGCGATGTTTGAAATAATTGATTCTTTTAAATTAAAAAAATGGTTTATCATATCATAGGTTGAATTCTATCGAGTAGCAACATCCTGTTTAAATTTCAGTTCCTTAAGACTCATTTGCTGTTGAATTTCTTTTAAGTTAGCTGGTACAGATGGGCTTTTTTTTTTACAAATTCAACGATCATTTTTACTTTTGACAAAATTGCTTTTATTTTCCCAAGCCCTGCCCGTACAACCAAATTTATAGTATGTGCAAAACAGCTAATATTTTACAAAACCGCCTTCTCTAATATAGCTGCAGTGCTATTGGTTGCATTATCGCTAACAATAGCCACTACTTTTTGTTGAATTTTCCATTCTTCACAGTTTTCGCATACTTCTCAAGTTATTTACATTTTTTCCCACGGTTAATAGTAATCAGCGCGACCAGTAACGTGATTATTAGAAGTTGACGTGTATTGCTAGGATTTTTGTATTACGCGTTGAATGTTACCGTAATTTTGGCTTAAAACCGCGTGAAGTTATAAATGTTTTATCATATTATTTTTCTAGTCGCTTAGTAAATAAATTATTTAAATTTTTGAGTTATTTTGTATTTTTACTTGTCACATTTTTTGTACTTTATGTAGTGAACAAGTGTATTTTGCTTTTTTTTTGATCGTTGCAAGAGACACAGTGACCCGGGTCGCGGTGATGAGCAGGTCTCACTCTGCTTTAATACGTTTTTTTTTTTTTTTGTGTTTTTTCTTATTCTAATACAAAATATAAGTTACACGCTTGATAAAGTACGTGAGTGGTTAGAGGGAGTCACCTGACTCTGATTCGGAAGAAATTGAAGAGGATGTTATAGAAAAGGAAATATTGTATAATGATGTATGCAGCATTGAAGAAAATGAAGAAATAATAAGTGATGAAAACAACTTCTCGCCGGAAAAAATACCGCGACGAAATGGTCAAGAACTATAACAGTCCTGACTTCTCGAACACGACGGCAAAATATTGTTTCATCGACCGGGTCCAACTGGAAGTGCTAAGAACGCTGCTACTACTATAAACTGGTTTGAATGTCTATTTGATGATGCTACAGTAAGTGTAATAACATTATGCACTAATAAAGAAAAAGTTATAAATAAATTTGGAAGAGAAAGAGATGCAAAGTTTATCGATGAATGTGAAATAAGGGCACTAATTGGTATATTACAAATGGCTGGTGTTTTGAAGGAAGGAAGACGTAATATTACAGATATGTGGGATAATAGCTGCAGTACTGGTGTAGAAGCAATTTCAGAAAAAAAAAATGCAACATTTTCAGCTCTTTTAAACTTCAACATTTTCTTGAAATCCTTACTAATATTATAAATGCGAAAGTAACTCCGTCTGTCTGTCTGTCTGTCTGTTACCTTTTCACGCTTAAACCACTGAACCGATTTAGATGAAATTTTGTATGGAGATAGTTTGAGGTCAAGGAAAGAACATAGGATAGTTTTTATTCTGGAAATATTATATTAATTTTATTATTTCTTACGTATTCGTTCGTTAGTGTATGTTATTTTATTCAGCCAGATGTTTTTGTTCGGAAATTCTAAGAAACATCAGAACGCCAGAAATCGGTTTCGTTATGTAAACAAAATTACTGGCTAGCTTTTATTAACGTGTTGTTCATCTTCGATAGTCGCCATTTGTTCGTCCGTTCCTAGCTTTTACCCGCGACATTGTCCGCAGAAAATTATTATTTCAAGTAAGCTGTTTCGACGTCAATATAAATATAAATGAAAGAGGTTTTATTATTAAATCATAAATAGTTATATAGGTACTTAGTGAGTAGGCCGGAGATTTCCTTAAAACATTTACATAAACGTATTATATTTTGATTTAAAAAAAAAAATTCTTATTATTTTTACTGTCAATATGCCTCGCAGGCGTAAATCTAATCTAGCGCGTAACTAACAGAGCTCGAGCTGCGAAAGTAGCTAGAACTGAGGAATCTCAAGAGCAGACACAGACCAGACAGATTTTAGATGCCGAGCGTCACTCCTCTCAAAAGGTTTTAGAGACCTTAGAACAGACTCAGGCACGGCAAGCTTTAGACGCTGAGTGTCACGCCTCTCAAAGGGCTGCCGAGATTATAAATGCGAAAGTAACTCTGTGTGTCTGTCTGTCTGTCTATCTGTTACCTTTTCACGCTTAAACCGCTTAACTGATTTTTTACGACAAAGCTTTTCATTGTAATATAAAGGCCATCCATTTGAGATATATTGTATATATTTAATAGTAAATGAATATACACTGGGAGGACAACGCCTGAAAAACGTTGTTTACAAAAATGTGTTGAATTAAAATTTTACTACTGTAATTGTAAATAAACAAAAATAATTACATAAAAGTAAATAATAAAAAAAATATATAGAAGTAAATATCTAATAAAAAAAAAAAAACCTATAGTTATAATTTAATAATAAAATCTCTCATTTATATTTGTTTTCACGTCGAAACAGCTTACTTGAAATAATAATTCTCCGCGGACAACGTCACGGGTTAAAAGCTAGTAACCAATAAATGTAACTGGTGGAAAATAAAAAGGATACATTGCGTCAAAATTACAAATTCAATTTATACCGCGCAGTGATGCATCCAAGTGAAGTAAACGGAATGATTTAACATGATAGCGTACAAATGTTTCGCGGAGTATATTGCAGGATTAAATTTATATTCAAGGATAAACGTGACATAAACCGCTTAGAAAACAGTAACTGTAAAACGTGTTTATAGATAATTTATACCACCTGGCGCAAAAAATAATTGTAACGGTTAGTTCAAAATTTAGCAATAGATAATTCATAAACTACAAAGGAAAAAACAAATGACGATATGAAGTTTTAAATGCTTCCTGAAAAATTGTGTTGAATTTTTAGACAATAATAGTGTTTACGAAATTCTCGTTCATTGTTCATTCGGACTATAAAGCAAAATCTCTTTTGTTTTGTAAATTTATAATTAACCCTAGTATGCAGGGGTACCAATTCATCGTTTTCGTGTTTCTAAATTACACCTCTGCAAGATCTATATCGATCGTCACAGCATTCTTTTCTTCTAGTTTTATCTTAAATCTCTTCTCATTTACACTTGATCGTTGCTTTTTTAGACGTTTTAATTCGTACTATATTTTTCATCATCGAATTCGTTTTTTTCATTGTACAATGGGGAAATCAATTTATATTACAATAAATTATATTTCACGGTTCTCAGTCACATTAGTTCTTCAACACGTCTCCGGTCATTGCATTTTACTTTCGATACTGTTTAGTGGTATTTAAACAGTAAGGCATATGCAATGTTTGATTCTAATATTTACCGATAGCAATTATTAGGTTGCAATACTAGCTTATGGTATTTATTGTTTATCTACAGTCAGCTATAGTGATTTTTAATTGCATGTGTTTGTACTTAAAATATTTCGGGGCTCCGCTATTATAGTATTTAAACGTTAAAAATACACTTCATTCATTAATGTTTCTCTTCGTTTAAAGAGACTGGCGTGTTGATAACATAACGGTAAGTTGTTTAATATGACTTCAGAGATATAGAAAATAATTCGATGAACGTGAAAGGACCTAGTATAATCAGAAAAAGAAGAACGTGAATAAAAATGGGGGCAGTTTTTGAATTATTTCAGTAACGTTATGTATACAAAAGCCATATTTGCGGTTAAGGCTGAATTTTAGAACTCTGAATCCAAAATTATTACTCCAATTCAGGGTATGTTTTTCAAGGCAGACAAGAAATTTACAATATAGATTATCAGGGACTGAAAACAAAGTTGTCTGAATGTTTTTAGAAACTGAAATTATAATTTGCGCTGGAAATTACTCTATGAAGTAATTAAAATTTTTTACATGAAATACAGACATATAGTGCTTATGACTGCGCTAATCTTAATCAAACCAAGTACCAGGTTTATTGTAGAATATACTAATTCTGGTAGTTTGTCAGACAACCCTACGCGTGTACAGAAAAATGTATTCGTACACATATGTATATATATGTTTTTCTTCTTTTAAATTAGTAAATTATATGAATTTACCCAGTTCTTCAATTGGAAATAAGTGAAATACGTAATTAAAAAAAAAAAAAAAAAAAAAGAATTAACATGACATTTCATTTTAATTATAATTTAGTAATATGATAGGATAATTTCGATTTCGTTTAGAATGTACGTCCACGGTCTTTGTTATGCATTCCGTCCACTTTTTTAATTCATTCACTTTTTCTGTTATTAACGAAGAAAAATATGATTACAAAATTATTTATCGGAAATTTATGTAAATTTATTTTCCCAACACAAAAAGATATAAAATATGACTTTTCAGAAATACACGTATGTACACGATAGTAATAATACTAATATTATTAATAAATAAATAGGAATGAACATAATCTTCAAAAGGAAAAAATTACAATTCATCGTGACTAATTTGTTCTTCCATCTGCTGTAATTTTTCCAAGACGCAGGCGGCCGGAGTGTCCATGTGGAATAGATAAATGCAGCGACTCGGTTCTGTTGCCAACGTTACTTCTGTATTCAACCCGCAATTTAATTTAACCTTAATTTCGAATAACGAAGAAAAAAAACAAAAAAAAAACATTAGAAATTGAAGAATAATTACAAAACATTTCTATTTATACCTATTTAAAATGTGTTACGCGATTATTTAAACCAATCTCGTTAATAAAGTAAAAAATAATACCTCCGATTGCCGATTAGGTCCATTCCAGCAACCTTGTCCGTTCGTGTATAGCATACTTTGGTATTGACTATCCCAGTTTTGCCAACGACCAAGACGAACTTCTGCTCCGCCACTTTTTTGACTTTGTGTCACCTGGGGGAAAAAAAAGAGAGCAATTTCAAACAAATGTTAAAACAGTATTATTGTTCATCAACTAATGTAAAGTGAATATTACGGACTTACAACATGACGGTTATTAAGGTTCCCGGTGTGTAATGAATCTGAAAAAGATAAGGCACCGTTTTATTTCTGTCGGCTACTTTAAATTTCTCAGATCCATCGGCATCTAATTCAATTTTAAGTTGGGTGGACCTGGAAACGATCTAAATGTGAAACAAAACACTGCAAGTTTGCTAGTACTGCTAAGCACGCCAGCCGACAATTTATTTTCAACATTCGATGGAAGTGATTTCGTGTCATTAATCGGAACATCGTTCTAGAACTCACGTTATAATAAAACTAGTAACCAGTGTGCTTCGTAACGCTTCCATTGGAAAAATACGAGGAAGAAAAAAGCACAAAGAAAGAGATGAAACTGATCAATGTGAGGTAGGGGGTACATTACCAATTCTTATGAAGCGAAATATTTATCTTGTACACTCTATCTTTGAAATTTGTATATTACAATTAAAAGTTAGAACTCTTTTACCGGATTAGATATTGATGTAATCTGACTGACTCTCTATTTATACAGTTTCTATATTCCAATTTTCACTATCATTCCGCCGATTTGTTTTGTTTACTGCTGACGTTACAAGCTCGTTACGTCGACGAACGATATTTGAAATTTCTCATATTTTGCACCTCTTCATTCGTTCGATTACTTATACATAAACAAGACATTTCTATTTTCATTTTTTTAATTACATCGTATTTTATTACCAAATAAATGCTTATTAAATTAACGTAATCGTGGAAAGAATTAAAGGTAACGAAATAAAATTCAAAATTGGTAAGAATCGGAGGTAATCTTTGAGTACCTGATCAAACGGACAAATTCGATATACGTATTCTTTATCCGTAAATTCGTAGCATTCTCCATCCATATAGGCAAATTCACCATCTGTGCCGTAATCCCGACTTAAAACATCTTCTATCTGTTTCATTTCTCTGCTTATATCGCGGAAATTGCGATCGGCATCTTCGAATTCTTTTCTCGCTTTGTTTGCATCTAGCATTTAAAAAAAAAAAAAAAAAAACAAAAAAAAAACTACCTTTAAAACACTCGTAAAACTGAACAATTAGTGATTAAAAATTTGAATTAATAATTTAAATAAACTTTTTGAATTAATATAAACGACAGCAGTATTAAACACAAATATTATTTCGTCGTTTATATTAATTCAAGTGTATAAAATGGCACAAAGGATGGAAGTTATGAATAATAACTTATCAAATAAACTTTTTAAATTTCGTACGAAGTTTCATTTTGATCTAAACATTTGTTAAAGTTATAAAAATAACTTTTCCTCGCATACTAATTTTTCTTTTTTTTCCCCCAGTTTTTACATAGTTACTTAGCAACCCGACGGTGTGCGCACATGCTTAAAGTGTATTAATCAATTTCGGTATGGTAGGTTTAATAAGATTTTTATTTTACAATGATGAAAAGTTAATCCTAAACGATATCATATTCTTAAAAAAAACAGTAATCAGCAGAATGTGCTCTAAAAAGTGAACAAAAAGAGACAATTATTATCCAAAAAACATTTATTTTATAGCTACACGCAGGTTACACGTATGCACATATGAAAATTACTTTAGGTTATTTTAATTTGAAATGTATACTATTATATTTATGCATGCGCATAATTTTAGTTAATTAATTTTTTTTTAAAACTTTTCTTATTATAATTGCTTAGACAATACCTATTTCAATTTTAATGGGCGTATTTCGTATTTATGTGTATGAGATGTAAGTAAAATTAGGATGTCAGTCTAAGTACATATTTATATATTGTAAAGAACTGATCTTTTCCGTCGTCCCCGTTCCGGGAGCCACCTGTTATAAACCGGACTTTCGTGTAAAAAAAAAAAAAAACGGACGCCAGCAACACTTGCGGTGTTACGCCTAGATAAGCTCCTATCGGAGCATTAGGCTTTTTAAAAAAAAATTATCGTATAAAAAAAAACGCGATGAAAAGAAGAACTCGCTGCTATAGAGCAGTCGTGGCTTTTCCCAATGCGAAGATATCACGGTGGCACCGAATCACGCGTCCAAATTACAAAAATTCTTACTCAAAAACACGTATACCACCAAAATAACACAAATTCATCTATAAAACAACGGGCGCGCGTACCGACATGATATTCATTACGACTAGGAAAAAAACAGAAAAAAATAAACGAATTTTAACCAATTATGGTCAAACCACTCCACCATATGGCATGATTTAAATGAAATTAACTAAGGCTACACAGGCATTTCTAGAAGAACACTTCCGCACAGATCATCGCCTAGCAATCTTGCCTGATTTTTAGCGGGATTTTCAGAGCCTGCCTGCAGCTCCACGTTATTCGATAGATAGAATTCTGTGCTTTTGCCGCGAGCACAAGTCACTGTCTCAGCCCTCGACTACTACTACTCAGACACAAACGCGGTCTCTACCTGAATGCGACCGTACCAACGACCGGACTTACTACCGAATACGGGGATTTTTGGTTTTGGTCGAGTAAGGAAGAAAAAAAGAAACCTCCCATTTTAATAATTATTTTATGGATTTACTCGAAAATGTTAAATTTGATGAGTACTTCAGCAACTCCGAATTTTGACAGAAACATTTTTTAAGTTTCACAAATTTTATATGCCATAATATTAAAAATTACATTACTTCTTTCCGAATAAGTTTATTTTGAATTCGTTAAAACTTCGCTAATATTAATCAGTTTTTTTCTTTTGTTAACACGAGATGTTTGTTAAAGTAGTCAAGGTTTTAGAATATACTAAAATAAAAATGATCTAACATATCCAACTAAAAATTAACAAGTCTTCTCCACACAATTTCCTAAAATAACTATGTTGAAGGGCAAACTTTGATGAAAAGTAAGAATTTTTACAAGAGAATGGAATGAATGAAGCAATTTTTAATCATATCATTGATGCCACAGGAAGTCTTTAAGCAAAAATGTCTGTTATTTACAAAAGCTTTTAGTACGCTAAATTAGTTATAATTGCGAGTTTACAGATAATACGCACGGTTCGTTTAAACCTTCCTTTATCAATAGGAGATGCGTAAAATGATTCCTATAGTGAGATAACTAACTCATGGGATACACGCCGCAGGGCCATATAAATTTCCAAACTATATAAACGATTTATTTAAATCATTCAGTAAATAAAATAAATTTCCGTTATGCTGCCAACACCGCATTAGAAGTTAATTCTCGTTATCCCAATACCAGCCAGAATTTACTTTAAAAATACATGGTTTCTTAAATCGAGTGAAACGAAAATAAAGTCGTTTTAAATGTTGAAAAAACAAAGTTTTATACTTTACACTTATTAAAATCAACCTAATTGGAGATATATAAAATTAATATATGGAATAAAATGATATTATAAATGGTTAATAAGATATAATAAATCTTCTATTCTGTTTTAGGTAGAAAACCAGTTGAAACTGAACGTACAGAATAAATCGCAAAAAACTAAGAAAACTTAGTTACCTATTTGATTACCTTCAAAAATATTTCTTTCAAATTAGTTTAATAAATCCGGCCGTAGCCGCTAATTTTTATATTAAATCTTTAAATGTGCTTTAGAAAATAGTTGTTGGATATAACCGAAATAATTCACGAACTTCGTAATTATTCAACAACTATATCAGATACAATTTATGAATTTTGTCTGCATCAAGAAACATCAATCTAAATATGTAAACTTCCAAGGACCTCACATTTGGAATTAGTTGAAATTACTTAGACATAAAAGACCTAATTCCAGAATATAAATGGTACATGGAGGATGGTGTTCAAATTTTTTTTTATTAAATTATAAATAATCACGTAAGTAAATTATAAATTATGTTCTAGGTGATTTTAATTAATCAAGGTTTTTCACTTTTTTGATAAGTGTGGAACTGAGGTATTTACTGAAAAAAAAATAATCTTTAAAAAAAATAAATTTTACGAATCAAGCACTAGATCACAATATCTCGATTTATAAATTCATAAATCATCAATTCATATTCTACTCATCACACAAATTTATAAAACAAGAAAAAAAATATATGTATATATTGCGGATAAAATTTGCAATTATTGCAGGATATTTCGTCGAGGTATTTAAAACTTAAATTAGAAATTTTAAATGAAAGTTAATCCATAAACAATAATGACATGGAATGTAACCAGTTTGCGAAAATTTTTGAAAGTTATGAAAACTGAATTTCAATTTAATCAACCATGCACTTTCTTTTGAATATAAAAAAGGTTTATTATCTTGTCAATCACAGATTTTTTCGTTTTTTTTTTTTTAAATGTTAAAAAATACATATAGCACAATGAAACATGTTACACTTAAAAATGATTTAAGTACTTTAAATTTAATACAAACTCTATAAGCTGAAAAATATTTAAAGTAGTAAATTTTTTTGGATAAATAGAAATGCGAAAAGAGCTCATTAAACTTGTGATTTATTGGAACCTCTCTACTTTCATAATGAAAATATGAAAACTGGAATGTTAAGTAAAAAATAATTACGTTTTAAACCGGAAAAAAAAATCAATCTTCACCTTCTATTAATTTAAGTGTATTCTCATCATAACCCGGATCTTCTTCTTTTTCCGTTTGTTCTGGTTCAGGATAAGCTTCACCGTGATTGTCTTCTCTTGCTTCTAATTCATCAGCTTCCTCCTCTTCATCGATATCTTCATCAGTCGCACTTGTATCTTCAGTATGATCAATTGTATCTCTGTCAATTGAATGCGAAATAGTTTCTTCGGTAACAATATCCTGTATTTTAAACAATTAGCTTCAATATAACGAAAACAGAATATACATCGTTACGAGTGCAATGATTACAATTATAAATGAGCATAAATTATATTCGAATTTTTTGAAATATATGTTTAAACAAAAGAAAGTTTTACCGGTGTTTCAGTTTCAACTGGTGGCTCGAATAAAGTGCTGTGGCTAAGTTGTTTAAACTGCGACCATCCACTCGATAGAAATGACTCGAAATTTAAATTCTCTTCTGCTCCCAATATACTCTAACGGAAAAAAAACAATTCAAAATGTTAACTCTAAAATTCAGCAACTATTATTGTTAATCATAACACATATCATCTTCGAATTACCGAGCAGAACAATAATTCAAGACATTACCTTCGCTTCTTCCTCGGTAATAGCTTTGTCTGATTTACCTTCAGAATGAAAAACATACTGTTGCAATTCGTCAAGATCAATACTGAAATGAAAAAAATTAAAGTAAAAAAGTTTTATATCGCAACATATCACGAAATCTTAATTAGTACATCAAAATTATATACAAATAGTGTATTAAGATGTAATTTTTAACCGAAATAATTCATAATGAGATATATTATTACATACAACGTGATAAATAACGCTGGAACCGATAAGTAACGGCGGACTTATTTGAAGAAAGCAATTCTCGTAACGGTACTTGTGGTTCATATGCAACTCATTTTATTCGATTTTTTGTACCTTATCAATAAATTCCGATATATGTAGAAGTTGTACATCGGGTTTGGAATAGATTTTGTGCAGTTCTATCGAAGAATAACAAAGACTGTAGATTAGCTTTACTTTTGTATACTATCAATATAACACAGTTTATCAGGATGCATTCGTTCCATTTGTCGATCATCTAAAAATACGGAAAAAACAATCGGATAGACATATAAAATGCAATGATGGATTTACAGAGAACATAACATACTATACTGTTATTATACTTGCTAATTCCCCCCCCCTTTTTTGCAATGACTCAGTATCGACCATCAATCGAAAAAATCGAGGTTCATGTCAAATCGAATTTCTATAGCTCTATTATAATTTTCTCAAATATAAAGCAGATATTCTTACGGCAAAACTAGTTTTCGTTTCGGTCAATGTTCTTCAATTGTAGCCCTATACAGTCCATCCAGCAAAAGATGAATGTCAACTAGGAAAAAAAAAAAAAAAAAATATGCTTACAATCAATTGTTAATAATAACTGTTTAAATTGAATAAGTAATAATTTGAAAGGTTCATATTGAGGTGGCATAGTCAAAGAATAAGTGTATAAATTTTAGTAAGATTGGGGGTAAAGTTTTTGAGTTACCAAAATTTAGGGTTTTTAGAAAAACGTGTTTTAAGTTTTCGCAATTGAAAAAATCTGAAAAATTGCATTTGTAATTAATCAGCTATTCCAGAACCACGGAGCACACTTTTCTTCAAAACTCTAGTTTAGTAATTCTTTCTTCTTTCGTCATGGCTTCGGTATTCCTACCTTTGATAGCGGCGCACGACATACGCACCGACAAATAATTTACTTTCAACTATAATATTTAAATTTCGCATTTTTTACAAAACAAACGAGAATCTTTCGTTAAACATTCAATCTGTAAAGTAAGCAGCAATTTCAATGTTTTTCTTGCCGCAATTTAAATATTTCTGAACTAAATCCCAAACGGTAACGTTGAATGTCTCATTGACATTTCGAGTATGACTACCCAAACACGATTTCTACCAGACTATCTCGAAATATCCAATATGTTTGTATATTATGAAAAGGGGGCAGATGGTCAAATTCTTTTTGTATGGCTTGAACAATCTACCATTTACAGTACGAGTTAAGGACAGTATGGCAGTGGCTGATGTAAATGACTATCGTTTGTTAAGGATAAATGATAAAATGTGAGCATAAGATCATCCTCTATATATCTTATATTATTGTTTCTTCTGATAGCTAGGCCACAATACTCGATTAAATTGAAATGTATGCCCCAGTTAAGTTTATTAAGCTCATAATATTTTATAGATCGGACAACACGATGATGACGACCTTAGGTACTTTACCTATCGTCAGAGAAAGTCCGCAATTTCACAATGTCATAAGAAATTTTAACAACGGCATGCGAAACAATATTAAACTATTATGTGTTATTTCTTCCTGTAATCGCTTGTCTCAATAATATGATATGTCAAGTAGACGAAACCGGTAGGACGAATTTTATATATATATTTTTGTGAATTAATTATGTTTTTTAAACTTGTATTTTAATTTAATTAATAATTTAATATAAATAAAGTTATATGTTTTAATGAATTGAAAGGTATTCTGTGTCCGTGCAATATATAAAAATATACAAAATTTGTAACGTAATTTAATGGTTTTAAAATATAATATTTATAAATTATCATATTATTAATATTAAACTATTTGCAAGTTTTTGATGTAGTTATAAATCTTAAATCTTCTAATTAAGTTTTCCTCGAATAATATCAATTTTTATTTTCACATTTCACTGTTTTATAACTCGCATTAATTTTATATAAATTCGATTTTTTTTTGTTTTTTTTTTTTTTTTGTGTTGAACAGTTTGTAACTTTATAACTAAGTTCATAATCATTAAAAAATTTGTAACTTTATCTATCACTACTAGACTGACTGGACCATACTGCTAGAAAATTCAAAATAAAGCCGTTACATTCTTGCAAACACACTTTCACTTCCCAAAATCTTCAAGAAATATCTGATTTTTCACGAAAATCTAAATAAATGGAAAAAGCTGGAAGACCAAACGCTATATACGCCGACTATATTTCTTTTTTTTTTTTGAAAATAATGAAAAAGGAAGACTCTCTCATAGCTTTCTAATAATTTTTCCATTTTCTTAAAATAATTTTTAAACTATTTAAATAAAAAAGAAAATGATAAAAATTTTCGGTTTAGACGAGGTTTTCACTTTGATACAAATTTAAGATGATTTTATTGTAGTTTTTCATGGTAGCCACTTAAATATAATTTTAAATTCCCGGTTTATTACCGATCCAATTCCAATTTCCTGGTTACTAAAATTGTACAAGAGTTTACACGAACATTCTTCGACTTGTACAACAACAAACCTAACAAATTGAAGTGAAGGCAAATAAAAAAATTGCATATTAAATTTTTTAGTTTTTGTAAGTTGTTTTATTCACATTTTAAATATTTTACCGTTTTAATGACCACCAGCTAACTCAGGCAATATTTGTCATTGCGAAAGTTAATAATAAAGTTTATAACAGATTTGATTAACTGCTTCTCCATTTAAATAGTTTCGACTTATAAATGACGTCTAATAATTACATTTATAACCATAGCTTATTCCCGGTTGAGTGGCCACCCTGTTTTTTAGCCAGAAATGTGCAAAATTGAGCCGGTATTTTTTCTAGGAAAAATATGAAATATTTTGTTAATCATATTTTTGGTTTGCTTATTGTACTGAACCGAATGCTATTCAAATACATGTAACGTATTTTTGTTCGAAATTTTTGAAACCAAACAACTTTGACGCTCCAAAATTTCTATATTTCATGAAAGTATAACTATTTTTTTACGTTGTTCTCCCGTAATTGTTATTTAACCAATTTGCGGAATTTGAAAATAATTGCGATAAAAAGATAAAATAATATATCACGGAAATTAATTTTTATCTATAAACACGGATAATTTAAATTTAAGAAACAGGAACACGCGTCGTTTACAATTTTGATGTACTGAGTACTATTGCAAAACTGGATAAATCAGTGAACTGGAATCTTTCGCTGTTCGCACTACACAGTGAACTTTATTAGAATTCAGATTCATCTTTTTTGTCCAGTAAAAGTTATTTCTGATGCAATGTACCGATTATAAAATACTAGTTGTGGTGAATGCATGTATATTTAGTCTATTCCATGCTCTGTATTTATTATTTATTTAATAACAGAATATAATATAAACTAAGTGAAATACGTTTAACCAAAATTTTAAAGACCTGCCCTATAGTAGTATAAAGAATGCAGCAGTGATACAAGTGGTACAGATATCACATCTAAAAAAACTTTAACTCAATTACTTCGCGAAAATAAACGAAAACAACTAAAAAATGGCTTTAAATACCTCAAAACATGCACATGAGTGTTAATTGAATTTTCGAGTACATTAAAAGTAAACAATGGGACAAAAGAAAAAAAAATGATACACCAAAAACAAAAAACAGCGCTATTATTTGCGACCGCCATACGATGAAATATTCATGTGTCACAGATATGATGTGTCTGCAATGTTTAAAACTAGTGCGATATATAATAATTTTATTTATACTTGTTATGTGTTTTTTAGATGTTTGAGAAATATTCATTATTATTTTCAGCAGTAGTTTAACATACTTCATACCGATATTTACGTAACAAAATCGTGTACGGTTACTAAAAACTTATCGATAACATTGCATTTATTGAAAATTATATATTTCTAACAGATATTTCAAAATTACTTCTTAAATGAAAATTGTATGTCAATGTACTTTAAAATGATAAAAGCAGTAAAATTTTTATGTATCGTTTTTATACTTTGCGATTTGATTTTCGGTTACAATTAAAATTCTACGTAAATAACGGATTTATTCGCATACAAAGTGTATATGAAAAGACCGAGGCACAGTATTTACTGTATTTTATTTATTTAGCTTTAAATGTGAACACTGCCGTTATCAAATTGTTACTTCTAAATTACAATGTGACTGGATGCCACTGAAACCGTCAAAAGTAATATAGCGGCGTTTCAGAAATCATTGCCACACCTCTATACCTCCGCTTCTAAAAGACGTAGAAAGACGCGCGACTGGTCATTTCATTCAGTAGAGTTGTACGAGTTAGTATACAAAGTTCCATTCCGATCGGTTCGATAGTGTTCGTGTTTAGTACGTTTACAATGGAATTGCCGCTAGTGTGCGTCCAGTTCTTATAAACAACGTGCCGTTATTCGTTTCCTCACTGAAAAAAATTGTACAGTTAGAAACATACATGATCGTTTGAAATATGTGTATGGAGAGTTTGCAATGCTCTCCACGCTAGCCATCAGATCCCCTGGCTTGAGCGATTTAAAAACAGCCGAATGACAATTCACGATGACGACTGAGAAACGCAGGTTCACTGGGCCAGCTTCAAACCACTCAATCCAGGTCCTAATGGTGGGGGGAGGGGCACTGCAGTTCAAACGATTATAAATGTTTTCAGCTGTACAATGTTTTGCAGCGAGGAAACAAATGATGGCACGTTGCTCACAAGAGCTGGACGCACACTCTAACGGCAATTCCATTTTAAATGTACACAACACGAACACTATTGAACCGATCGGAATGAAACTTTGTATACTAAATCGTATAACTCTACTGAATGAAATAACTAGTCGCGCAAGCGGAGGTATAGAAGTATGGCAGTAACTTCTGAAACGCCTCTCACAGATATTATCGGTTTGCAACGTATCATTGATTTATATTGTGTTCTGGACAAAGACACGAGTTAAAAGGAAGGAAAAAAATTAATTTTTCATATTCATGTTTCTTCCTTTTTTTCGTTTTTCTATCTTTCTGAAAGACGCACATTCTACAATAAATATTTTAAACCTTTAATTTTCCAGATTTCTCAATTTCAACAGCACTACTAATTGTCAAATTTAATTATCTACATGCAATAAATAATGTTGATAACTATTATGAAATTACTTTTTATCCGAATTTTTATCAATTTCTATGAATGTATTAAAAGCCAGTTGTTCATCCCTCTGCTTTTCTTCTTGTTCGTGTTTCAGCCGTAATTGTTCCTTGGCGGCATTATATGCGTCTAACGCTATCTTTTCAGCCTCCTCTTTTTCTTTTTTTACTTCTTCGAACTGTTTTTTAATATTTTCAGCTTCTTGAACTTGATTAGATAATTCTTCATACTTTGCCTAAAAGAAAAAAAAAAACGCTTAGAAATAGGAATTTAATAAAATAAATTATTTCTCGAAACTTAATATCAAGATCCATAATTATTTACTAAGAAAAAGAACACCAAAGTAACAAAACCATTATCGTTTTTGATATTCTTGTTCTATCGTTAAAATAATTTGACAATTTTAATGATACTTGAATTCTCAAAATTGAAACTGACATAGATTTATCACTAGAAAACAAAAATTCAAAACCTCATTGCATAGAAAATTTCTTCGTTTACTATTCATTTTTCTGTACCATTAAAAGTACCTACTTTTTTAAAATATGAAATTATATATTTATATGTTTATACATTCACAAACGCACACCGTACTCACAAAAAAAAAAAAAAAAAAAAAAAAATTAGTACTATTTTTAGATACCGTAACATTAAGAAACTACACAATTCGGCAGAGCTACAATATTAATAGACTAGGTCGTCGATTTTTAACCTACTGTCGGACGTCCTAAAAAATTATGAGTAATCTATATATTATGGAAAATTTTAAGAAATAAACAAAAAAATGGAAATAAAGACTTCAGAAAAACATAAATCTGTCATTAGTACAGCCAAATTCCGCGGTCAAAAAAAACCAATAAAACATACATAATTGAATTGGTAAATCGCCTGTTCATATTCATTTTAAAGTTTTTTTATTATTTTACGCACTGAGCAAATTATGAAATTAAAGAGTACGATAATAATGCAGTTAAATTAACATACTTTGTTACTTAATTACAAACCGGTGTCATTTTGATTTCAATTTTTTGTACGTTGTAAAAATTTTGTAAAGGCTCAAAGAAAAGTAATGGATTAACTTCTCTGCGTTATTATTGTATTCTTTAATTTTATAATTAATTCAGTATAGAAAACGGAAATCTGTTTATACATGTTAAAAACAAGCAGCTTGGTTGAACTTTTTATAAGTCCTTATTTTTATGCAGATAACATTAGTTTTTGTAGACTAAACATTATATATACAAAAAAAATTCAACAGAATTTCATTATGAATTTTACGTTTCAAAATTAACTAAATAGCGTTATCTAAAATTTCGTCTTCAGTAAGTTTTCAAATGCTTTTAAATTCTTCAGTTTTTGCTTAGTTAAGTTTAAGAATATTATAAACACTGTACTCAGGTAATTAATGACGTTATATACTAGAACAAATATAATAAAACTTTTTAAATCCCCACATAAAACTATCTTATACGTGTAAAAGCTAATTTTTGTTTACAACGGATTTGATTAATATCATGCAAAATATAATTCAACTTTAAAATCTATATAAACCTCCTTTGAAATCGACAATAATTTTGAAATTTCATTGCATAATTCAGTGTTTCTACTTAAAAATTTGACCGTTAGAAAGTGGACACTCTCATAAAGGATTTAATTGATACGTTATCATCCTCCTAGTTTTTCGTTACCGCGTGCAGCTAACTGTAAAATGTTGCTCATATTTTTGGTGAATTAATACAGTAACCAACACTCTGGATGTCACATAAAAATCTTTGTTATACAAAAAAGAAAAAATCACTCTGAGGTACGAAACGGTAAGGAAAAAAGATTAATCTGAAAGCCTTTATCTTTTTTCAGCACAAATTGAAACAATATTCACATAGTAACAAAGATTTTATTTAATTTAATCAGATTAACTCTTTATTTTGAACTTTCTCGAATCGAAAAAGAAATAAGCTTCTTGTTTTTAGCAGTACGTTTTACACTGCCACTCATTGTTTGAATTTCCAGCCGCCCTATCACCAGTTTCCATTTAATTTCCTTCCATTTGAACTTCTAAATGTTTATCCCAGTTTTTAGCACTATTCAAAATTACTTAACTCGAGCTTTCTATAATCAACTAATAAAAACTAAACTTACGGTAAACGATTCATTTTTTGGCGCAGTTCTTTTCTTCAAAATAAAACACGGCCGTGAACCGCAACAATACGCTCTTTTATTCATAAATTTTATTCATAAACAATCAGCAGACTTCGTCTCTTTTTACATTTCAATATAAACTTTAAAAAAACCTCCTCTTAAACACTTTTATTATTTAAAATGCGTTAAGCTGTGCATTTTAATTCAGACCAGGACCACGTACAGGCCAAAGTCTTGTGCCTTTTATCCATTTTATCAAAAAACAATTTTTTTTTTAATAAGTATAGTATGCTTTGTGCAATATACGCAGGCGCGTTGTCGTATTAAAACTAACAGTAACACTTGTCAACTTCTAATAATGCGATTAATTTAAAATATAACAGTACACAACTGCAGTAATCATTGCTGCGTTAAAAAAGAGTCTCCACAATTCTCTTTCGTGATATGGCACACAAATAAATATTTCTTTTCAATGAAGATTATTGTTTGGTGAATGTGAGAGTTCTTGATGCTTCAGAAAAATATATCGTTTAAAACTTGAATACCATTTTGGCGGGCTGAACTTGGGAACCACTAATATATTTTAAACAATGTGGTAGATTGAGTGTTTTCAATTAATACTGTAATGCGATAAACGTACAATTCCAATGATTTGAACAGTGGAATAATAAATTTCAGTTTGTAACAATAATTTTCGAACAAATATGTTTTTGGAAATTTCAACGAGTTTTGCTGGCGAAGGCACGCTAATTATCAACGATTTTCTTAATAGTGCTTTTATTGTGTAAAAAAATGTAGAAACTACTTTTTGGGTACCCTTCGATAACGGTTTCATACCGTTGAGAACAAAAGTAATATTCAATAATGAGCGTACGGTTTTACACAGCACCGTAGTATTCCCCCCCCCCATAGTTTGCTTATTCACATCACTGTCATCTGTTTCTCTTGTTCATATATAGACTTCTGTGACCACACTCGTTCATATGAATT
The DNA here is from genome assembly GCA_039619475.1 of Icerya purchasi. Taxonomy (NCBI): domain Eukaryota; kingdom Metazoa; phylum Arthropoda; class Insecta; order Hemiptera; family Monophlebidae; genus Icerya; species Icerya purchasi. Next base: position 170,120,583 of record CM077116.1, on the reverse strand, counting down.
GTACAACATAGTACAAGCCTAGTGTGTTTAGTTTTTCTGGTTGCAAAATAATTGAGACATAGTGGTCACTTTTTTGCTTAAAACTGAGTGTCTAAACGCAGCGGCAGTTAACGTAGGAAGGAGAAATTTTAGTAATTTGTAAATATTTTAAATTCTATGATAAATTTTGAAAATTATATTTTTACCCGTATTAAATTCAGCGGCTTTAAAAGTCTGAAGTTTAACGTTTCGATAGAATTTATGTGTATATATATAATATATATGCATGGGCGTCGCCAGTGGTGGGCGGGGGGGGGCAGCTGCCCCCCCCTGGAGCCTTGGAACTTTTTAATCAACTGGCCATAATGAGTGTTCATAGGCGCGTAATCATGAATAATTTGTCAGAAAACCACGAAAATTATGTTTTAATTAAGATTTTATTCTTGTTTAATAAAATATTAAGCCTTTACAACTTATAAATTTCATTTTTTCTATAACTCATATCCTTTTTCTATCATCTTGCCCCCCCTGGCGGCTGGCAACTCATCTTGCCCCCCCCCCGGCCCATCGGCTGGCGACGCCCTTGTATATATGTGACAACCACTTTTTAAAATTAACGTTTTTGTCATTACCAAATTTATTTTAAGTTTTGATTAGCGAAACGGAACAGTTCGCATTTTATAAAATCTGTAAATTTTATGTCATATGGTAACAAGTTCTGTTACTACTGTAGTTAAATGGAAGATACGGCAACCATTTGGACTCTATTTATAGTTTCGTTAAATTTCAGAATTTTTTTATATTTTAAAAAACAAGTTCATTCTACTTCACATTAATGTTATTTTGCTTTATCGTGCGAGTTAAACAGAAATTTCTTATTCATTATGTGAAATCGCCACAACATAGCTTTTACCGAACCAGGAATTAAAATTGAGTCAAATAAAGCGCAGGGAGGAATAAAATAATGTGACTGCTCAAGCATCAAAAAAAGGTTGAGAATCTTTAAATGATCCAATAGTTTAAAAGTAGACTGTTTACCTTTTTTGCATATTTTAATTCTTTGCCTTTTTCAATTAATTGTAACCTTAGCACGTTTCCTTCTTTAAATATGGCAATAATTCTTTCCTGTTCTTTTCTTGCTTCCAAGCCCAAAATATTACAATTATTTTCACAAACTTTGGTAGAATTATATTCATCCGAACCGTCGCAACAATCTAAAAATTATAATGACATAAGTAAAAAATAAAAAATTGGAAAAATAAATTACACTGTTTTGCTCGAAAATACAACTACTTAAAATTTTTGACATCAACCGTACGATCATCATTATAATTAAACAAATAAATGATTTATTAATTTAATTTTGATAAGTTGAACAATTATACATTACTAGAATAAATAATCAATAATCTGAATGAGAGTTGAGAAAAAAAAATGAACAGATTAAAATTAGTTAAAAGATAAATCTCTCCTCTGTAAATTTAAATAGTAACAACAATAAGAAAAGATGTAACTTCAATAAGCAAACAACATTTTACAACTTTTTACGAATACCTACATACGTAAATTTTTATAAAAAATCTCAAACTATTTCATGAATTAGCGTTCAATTTTTATTTACGATGCAATTAAAAAAAAAATCAGTAAAGCTGAAATCCTCACAAATTTAAATTATAGATAAGATTAAAATCGCTGCTACTTAAGATAGTAGTCTACTATTGTAAATCGTATCTGTTTATATTTTATTTTATACAGATATACTAGCAGTGAAAACTATGTAATACAGAATAAATGTAAATAAAATAAACATTAAAAAAAATATTACAAACCGCAAATTCCGTCATTAACCCGTGATGACGGTATGTTACTTGCTACAAATCCCACATTTTTACAATGAAACAACCCGTTTGGACATGCCGAGGTACCCGGTTCATCGCTTCCATCATTAATGCAGTCACAATAATCGTCGTTCACGTATTCGTAAGGAATTGTCAGAGTACCATCCAAACAACTAAATGTTTCCTTATTCGAATACAATGCTATCCCTAAAAGTTTCAAAAATAATTATATAAGTATACATCGTTTTTTTATCGTCTATTTTCAGCTTAAAGCACCTATAGATTGCTTTATCGCTGTTTAAAATGAAATTAGAAAATATTTTCGTGTCATAAAAAATTATTACATAAAATAAACATATTAAATATACCAAAAATTAAACACAATATTGTTTACTTTCCGCGGGAACTCCAATTAATGCTTTAGGTGTATCGGCATAAACACATTTTATAACAAACAATAGAGACCATAAAAATTTCAGTAACATATTGTTTATTAACTGGTAACTTTTTAAAATTAAATTCAGTTCATTGCCAAATACAACATTAAATTTCTACAAAAAGAATTTTAATAATTTCAAACGACAAACATAGATAACAAACTTATTAATATTGAAATGTATTCCGGCAATACGTCAGTATCACTTTATTGCATTCACAGATCAAATGCAGTATGCGGTTGTAAAATCGACTACTGTTAAATTTAAAAATTAAACAATAGTGTTTTATTTCGTTCGTAGTGTCGTAAAAATAACTTTTAAATTATTTTATTTTCACTGCAAAGTTAATCAAATACAATATAAGCATACTATTGTAAAATAATTAAATTTGTATTTCTTCTTTTGTAATACGATGTAGAGGTAATTATTTTTTTACCTTCACGATTTTAAAATTTAGTGGCGTATTTATTTTGCCATTTTTAGCTATTATATGTTGTGTTCTAAAAGACGCTAAATTAAAAACCAACTTTTATTAATCAATTACATATCGATGTATCGAATATATTGATTTATTGACTACCGTAATTTTTGTTTTCTTACGAGATAAACTACGAAATTAATGTTATACACAATAAGTAGCGATACAATTGTAATTTTGTCATCTATTTAGTCTCCACTTCAAAGTTGTAATTGCGTATGAATCATGGGGATTTATATTTAAAGAATTTTGGTATAGTCATGAATCAGTGATATTGTATCGTTATTATTTTTCTCTATTTATTAGCGCATTCTGCGAGATAATTGTTTTAAATGATGTCTACTTCTGTGTTTAGGTATGTAAGTTTAAGAGGTAATAATCAGAATAATTTGTCATAGTAACAGGGTGACTATTAAATTAATGAATTTGTTTTATTTGTTAACAGCACCGTTGATGAGTATGGTTTTAAAAGAGCTTCCGATTTCGATTACGAACGTTACGAAGAGTTTATGTCGAGTTACTATAAAATACTAACAGAAAGATCAAAAAAGTGGCATCGTTTCATAAAGAGTAATAAAAATTTAAAGAAGTCTCCTACACTGAAGAGATATGTTAGAAAAGGTATTCCATCAGTTCATCGTTCTCAGGTATGTTATTTTTGTTTAAAAATTCGAAATATTTTGCGATGATTGAACTAGAAATGATTTTTTATTTGTTTCAAAACAAGTTTAATCTGTTAGACAATTCGTAAAATATGAACGTACCGTTTAAATAATAAATGTAGGTAAGTTTCCGTTTATATTGGCTTTTTATATGTGCCAGTTAGTAACCAACAAGTTTTTATTTTAATGGCTGTTAAAGTTCACTTGGTTACTTTAATAATTTATGACTTACTCTAAAATTGTAATTGGATAACATATATCAAAAAGCATTTGCAAGGATTGAAAAATAATGAGTTGTATAAATTTGAACTAGTAATCCCGCCAATACCGTTTGTAGGTTATTTGAAATTAATGTGTTAAAACTTAAATTCCAAAATTTAGAATAAAAGCGAACAAAAACAATAATTCCACATTTAATAACAGATATAATGCAAAATATGTTTTTCACGTACAGCAAGAATAAATAATGGATACATTGATCTTTTACTGTTTTTTTTTTTGATGATTCTAATTATTTTCATTTTTTGTTTTGGATTTACGAATTTTATTGGTAAATTTTTATTGCCAGATATGGATGGTAATTAGTGGAGCTGAAAAACTAAAATCGAGATCAGAAGCTAATCTGTATCAAAAACTATTGCATAAAGACGTTGATCCGGATGTAATTCAGTCCATTAGAATGGATCTACCTAGAACGTATCCGAATAATATATATTTCGCTAATTCCGAAGGTTACCAACAGTACTTATACAAAGCACTATTTGCATATGCGGCCGATAACAGAACAGTTGGATATTGTCAGGTACTTATTTTTAATAACTTGCTAAATTATTATTTATTTATTTATTTTTAATACTTTTATAATAACCTTAATTACTGATTTAAAAAGAAATTGAATGTATACACTTTATTCGCGTGTAATTACGTAAAATACATCGATAATAAAATTTAAAATTATACATATATATAACGTAATCTGAAAATATTCAAAAAACGTTAAAATATGTGGAACCTGTAGAAAGTTACTGCACATCAGTTTCGATATATGAATGAAGAAATAGAGCATTAATACCGATGAAAGAAAAGTATTAGTTTTATTTAAGGAACGAATTTGATTAAAACTAGTATTAAAATATTTGAAAGAGATATATTACACTGTATTACACATAATCAAACGTAGAAATTATTTTCGACGCCGTGCATTTAGTCAAAGTAAAAGCAAAAAAAAAATTTTGATATTTCTTTCTTTATTATTGTTTTTGGAAAATTTTTACATTCCCAGAGGTTTGATTCTATAAGGCACTATTTCTTTATATTTATTGTTCGCATTTTATAGTAAAATTTCTATATTACCTCGTTTTTATATTTTATTCTCAAATTTTTAAGAATTCCCAATTTACGATTATTAAAGTTTATTAAAATCCTTTGTATTACATATATTAATAAGAAATAAAAATGGTCTATAGATTTTCTCGATTTAGTTTCAGAAATGTTTTCATTTTAATGCTCTTTTCATTAACTAAAGGGATTGAATTATATAGCCGGATTATTGTTAATTGTGACGAAAGATGAAAGTAATACATTTTGGTTACTGAAGGCTTTAGTTCAATCGATTCTGCCAGACTACTATGTTCCTAATATGAACGGATTGCTTTTAGACATTAACGTTTTTTCAGAAATTGTTAAGTAAGTGATTATATACTGTGCGCATTTATTTTATTTCTGATTTAAGATATCCGTTCATTAAAGGAGGCAGTATAATCTCGAAATATTTAACATGTTATTAAATATTAAAAGACTGTTAACGTTTTAATGAGAAATTCGTCTTGTACAGTACTCGTTGTTTTTGTTATATTCGGTTGAGTGGGTATTTCTTCGTAAGAGCTGCTTGCTACTTATTTTACCTCCGCATTTCTTTTATTGTGATAATGAAACTAATGACCCTATTGAATTCTAGTTATTTAAATATTTAATGCAGTCGAACCTAAATTGGATGAACTTTTTAGTATAATGTATTCTATAAAACTTACGCAACAGTTTACGATTTCTTACCGTACCAAAAATTGAAGAAAGCGACTACTTATTAAATATTCGGTTTCCGTACATCCAGTTTATTGATAATAAATGATTAAATATAAAACTTCCTAATAAATAACTAAGATATACAAAAAATATTTAGTACAAGAATTTGGGAATATTCTATCGTTGTCTAAAAAAAAGATCAAATATTTTGGCTAATTATTGGATATTCCCGAACTTCATCAAATTTTAATTTATAATTTTCCGATAACCAAGACGATGATATTATAATGAAAATATTCTTTCTAATTTCAACGGGAAGTATTCGAAATATGGACCGAGAGAATCATAGAAATCTGCTTTAATGTTGAGATATTCTACCGACACAACAATTTCAATATTAATTATGCAATCTGATTCAGGCGTTCAGTATTGTTTTCTTTTTCGTTTCTTGTGTGTTCATTGAGGACTTATTTTTCTTTGAATCCAGTAACGGTATTCATTTTTTTACTATTTTTCTGATATTTTACTTTAAAAAATTTGTAAATTGTACTTACTGAATTATTCATTTAGTTAATCTAATTTTACATAAAATCATATAATTTTTTAAAAGTTTTAACTCCATGAAGCTTTTAGTAAGAGTATATTTATGCATCGCACAAGTAATTTACAAAGGAACTATTGTTTGAATTACTTTATATTGCTATATTTTCTTTTGGGTTGGACAGAAAAATAATATTTCACCATTCGCATTACACTCGACTATTTACAAAAGTTTAAACGAAATATATTTTATGGATTAAAATAAGATTAAAATTTGTCAATTTATATTTATGTAAATAGAATAATATTACGAAAATAGTTATTCAAAGTAAAATCTGTTAAAACACGATAAAGTGATTACTTAAGAAATTGAAAAAAAAAAACTAAAAAAACAGCATGTTTCAATAATGTATTGATTTAGAATAGAATTATATATTAATAATTATATGAATAGTAATTGTATGTTTTTGCATAATACATATATTAACTTGACCCTTCAGATCTCGCGAGAACACACCCTGGGCAAGTTTCAACTAATTATGGCATTCTTCGCAAAATAATGACGTTTTTTTTCATCGTAATCAAAAAATTGTTCAGAACTAAATTTAATGTACGGTTTGTTTTAATTTCTATCATAACTTCCATATGGCAACTTTCATAACCCAAAAACTTAATTTCTTATATTGTTATATATACAATGCGTGGCCCGTAGAAACTGAGACAAAGTGTCGTACGGACAACTGACACTATTTAGCGACAAACATGTAATGTGAAATTGAAATTTGTTCTTTTGCGAACCGAAAGAGCACTTGCCGAAGGCTCTACGTGAAATAGCCGTTGCGTAACACTCGTTGAAAGTTAGTGTGTTCGGAAATCGACTACAGACCCGCTGCGTCATTGTGTTAAATGGATAAAATAATTGTACTTCGGTTAAACAACGATATGCGATACGCTATTCTGTGCGCCGCGGATTGCCGTTGGCGGCTACAGTGCTCGAAGTCCAAAGTGCGTATTTAACGGAAAGTTTTTCGCGATCGGGATGGCATAAAGCCTTTCGTAAAGATCCGACAGACTTCAACGCGTCAATCCATCTGCCCGTGATTTAGCAGGTGCGACGCCCACATGGAGCTCACACGTTGCATACCCAAGCTCTTCCCCTTGAGGATTTGATGCAGGCTGCTTCGCTATGCTAACCTCCTGCTGCAGACTCTGTAGCGATAAACGTCTATCCGTACAAATAATGGTGGATATCGTGTTAACGTTCGTCCCGGAGGTCGAAGTTCGTGATGATTCAACATGTGGAAGAAGTGCGACTAATTCACGATCTTTGCGAAAAGCTTTATGCCACCCTGATCACAAAAAACTTTCTGTTAAATACACATCTTGGTTTTCAAGCACTGTAGCCACCGAAAACAACTAGCAGCGCCTACAATAGCGTATCGCGTATCGTTGTTTAACCTGGGTACAATTATTATTCATTTAACACAATGACGCGGATAGCCTGTAGTCAATTTCCGAACACATTACATTCCAACGAGAGTTACGCAACGGCTATTTCATGTAGAGCTTTTGGCAAACGCTCTTTCAGTTCGAAAGAGAACAAACTTCAATTTTATATTACATTGTTGCCGCTAAATAACGTTGTTGTCCGTACGGCGTTTTGTTTCAGTTCCTGTAAGACACGCATTGTACTACCGATTCTCGTGAGCTCAAAGAGTTAGATTTGCGACCTTTCTTAAAATATTCTACATTCACAAATACGATTTTAATTATAAACTAGTGAAATTAACGACTTTCCCATTACGATTAACTAAATAAATTAACATAAAAAGCTTTCTTTCCAGTACAGAACTACGTTTTATAATGATTACAACTAAAATATAGGTTCGTAATTAAGTATGTGTGACTAATAGCACAAATCTTTTAATAATTTTGCTCTCAGACAAATTACGACCATTCAAAAGTTTTTTGTTTTTTTTTTTTTTTCGTTTATTATAACCCATTTATTTCCTGTTTCCTTATTTTGTAATTTTCATTACAATATAGGGAAAATATAAATACCTAAAATTTTAAACTAAAGAGGTGATAAATGCGATGATTTAAAGTATTACTAACATAAGTTTCCTACGGAAGTGTAAATCCTCAAAGTATGATTGACCTTGTGTAGCATGTGCGTGTTGTTGGGAAATGAAACTGATTTTTCTGGAAACGCCTCTAACGATTTTAATTAAATTCATAGGTGTGTATTTTTGTTTCGTAATGAAATATATTTATTTACGATCTATATAGAGATTTTAAATATGAATCCAAATTACTGGTTATTGTAAATTATAATTATGAATTTTAAATTTGTTTTTATTCCGTACAATGTAAGAATGGTAATATTTGTGTTAATTATATTTCGTTTTTATTTCAAATGGTATCTAAAGAGACCGCAAGACGACTGAAGCTCAACAATTTTACGTTATCAAAAGATTACACATGAAAATGAAAAATTGAGGAAACGAAGACCATAAGTAACGTGAAAAAAAACGTGAATCAGCTTTTCAAAAAAAAGCAAGGTTAGAAAAATCTAGGCAACATTTGTTGGAAGTAAGAGCAGCGTTAACACCAAAGCAACGCACAGAGTAATTAGCGACAGCGGCACAACTGAAGTCAAAAAAAAGAGTGATTGAAATGCCGAATCAGCGTGAAGCTCGAGTGAAAATGACATTCAATACTGATAAAAAAAGATATTTAAAAAATCAATTTACATATTTTACGACAAAAATGTAAGATAAAAACTATGTTATCCAAATCAAATTAATTTGTCTAAAGTTCATCAAACCTTGCCAGTAAATTTATCACGTGAATTGGCACAAAAATCATTTTTATTATTATGTGATCATTGTAAAAAAACATTTTACGAGTAGAAATAATATACAAAACTTACCAGAACAATTTAGATTCTGGCCTAATAGCTGATGTTCAAAAATTGACGCAAGCTGAGCTACGTCATAATTCTATTTGTAAAGATTGTCAAATATAGTGGACGAATTGGACAGTATGGTTGCTGTAGTCAAGCATTGCTCTTCATTAAGACATTTTCGAAATTAGTGAGAAGCTTTTGAATATGCTCTACCAAGATGGATTGATAAAGGAATCCTCATTGTTACTGAACATTATATGAGAGTTCTCTATGTTAAACGTTACAGTTTTTCTTTAGGTGACTAATCACGAATGACCTTCTGCATAAAGACGTTAATATCAAAAATGTTTCGCGAATATCTGGAAGTGATTTAGTTTGAGTTGCCAAACAGCATTAATGTTACGATTGTCATATGTACCAGTCAGTGAAATTTTCAGCATCGCATATGCCTCGAATCAACAAGCAAATCCAAATATATATTCTTCGAGTTACTTAATTGTTTAATATTGTGCAGTAGTACTTGCCAATATTGTAAAAGAATCATTTCTTCTACCTCACGAATGGACTCTAAACACATTAGTGAAAACATGGTTGAAGACGACAGCATTTATAAGTCTATCAGATTTTCATCTAATAATCTTAGCACTTCCCGTAGGTGAAAATGAATATTTAAAAATGCGGAATTTCAGCGTCATAAAAAAATATTTATTAACACAGGAAAATAATGCTTTCTGTTGAATTTAATGACGAAACACCTCTCTGCGGAAGTTTAAGAGATGATTTCCTCATGCGTTCGATTTTATTTCCTTGAATTGTTAGTGTGCAGTTTTAAATTCATTCGTATTATCTTAAAGAAATGTACTCTGCTACCTTAGGAGATTTCCTTTGAAAAGAGTCCTGTAAGTATACCATTACATACGGCCTTAAACACTCGCATCCGATTGGATTCATTTTTATATGTGTACATATTCCAAAATGTGACTAAAAATAAAAGCGCGAGTCGTTAGCGTTTGTGAACTATACATCATGCTATAGGTTTAATGAAATATTCTTGATAGATTGTTTTCCTAAGCATGCAAATGAGAACAGTCTCAGAAAAGTTAACGAAAATACGATAAGCAAATGGAACACTTATGGCTTCCGCTTTTATCTTTAGTCACGTGTTTCAATACACACACCCATATGTGTATATATATATATATATATATATATATTAATGACTATATGATTCTTAACCCAGGTTACACTACAAAAAATGTCCCATTACAATGCCCGTCATAATGTATAAAAGATATACAACAGCCTAGTCAAGTGGACTAGCTGAATTTTCAATTTATTTAAACCTGATCATGAAATTGCAGTGAAAACAATTCTTCTAAAAGCAGTTTAGAAGAAAGAAGATTGGGGGTCAAGCGGGCTTGCTCCCTTGTGAGGTCTCAAGGGTCGAGTTATATAATATATATATATATTTTAATCCAATTCAATTCAATCCAATATGAGTACTTAAGGCCGTAAATAAATTACATAAAACGGGTTCTAAGGTAACAAACTGGTTTTATGTAAAAGATGACAGAAGGCCAGAATGCTAATGTTATTTTTCATTTTTAGTGCACTTTTTTTGAAATAAAAGGTTTAAAAAGATATAAATATTTTTTTTGCCGTTTATTTCTTCCCCTTAGGTTTTTTTTTTTTTTTTTCGGGAACACCAACCAAGGGCAATGACTCATTATCAAAGAATTACGAAAACAGGATTAAATTTTGATATATGTATAAAGAAATAGAGGAAATGAACTTCGCTAAGATTGGAACAACTTCTGGTGAAGGAAAGGAAAGTATGTAGGAAGCACAAAAAGGAGTAGGTAGTTTTAGGTGGAAAAGCTTAGTGTAGTGGAGGGAACGCTCCTGTACAAGAAGAGAGCATTCAAAAAGGATATGATTTGCATCACAAACACAGTCATGATCCGAGGGATGAAAATTACAGTATGGGGAAGAAACAATAGAAAAACGAAAGAGAGACGAAGGAAGACAATTATGGTTGAGACGAAGACGTGTTTTGGACGAAATAACGGAACGACTGAAACCAGGGAAATCAGAAAACCAGGAACTTGGTGAAGGAAGAGGTTGCAAGAGTTTGTAAAAGAAATGAGGATTGGAAAAGGAGGTAATGTAGGTATCCGACCATGATTTGAGGTGTGCTTGTTTGGATGGAAAGAGGATATTATTGGCAGGAAATTTATTGACAAATTTGACGTTATAGGAAGCAGAGCGAGCAAACGAGTCAACTAGGTTGTTGCCTGTGATGCCGCTATGACTGGGAATCCAAAGAAGATCGATTTGAATGGAACGAACTAAGAAGAAATTTGCAATTAAGGAACGAATGGAAGGGATAATGTAGTCGCATGAAGAGGATGGAAAAGGAGAGGATATAGCCTGCAAGACGCGCATGGAGTCAGAACTAATAAGGTATTTATTATTATAGGAGAAAAGTGCAATGAAGAGAACTGCACGGAGTATTGTATACGATTCTACAGTGAAAATGGAACAGAAGGAAGGAAGTTTATAAAGTTCGTAGTGTGGAAGGGAAGAAATAAGAAAGGAAGCTCCGACCCCCTCATCGCTTTTGGTACCATCCGTAAAGAGGACAGACGAAGAAGGAAATAGAGACCTCAAAGCTCCGTTGTACTCGCTTAAAGCAATAGAAGGTAAATATTTAGTATGAGAAGGAAGGAAAAACAAATTAGGAGGATATAAAAAATCTATAAAGCTGAATGTAAAAAACGGGAGTTTATGATATGTGTATATAAATGACGAATAAGAAGCAAGGCGTCGAGAGACGTGAGAAAGAATAGGAATCTTCAGGGGAGAAAACCGCCAATTGGCCAGAATGTAGGAATAAGCAGAAACTAATTTAGAAGACTTAATAGGAAGACATTTTATGAGGAAGCGATCCCCAAGAAAGGATCTGCGAATGTGTGAAGAATGAATGTTGGCTCCTAAAAGTACTGCAGGAATGGAAGAGGATTTCAGAACACCGAGGCAAAGACGAAGACATGAATTTTGGACTTTATCGAGTTTGGAAAGGAGATGTTTGGGAGCACTGCCATAAATGAAGGAACAGTAATCAAGTTTGGAACGAATAGTAGATTTATGTAGAATAAGAATAACACTGGGGTCGCCACCCCTTTTGTGTGGAGAAAGAGCTTTTAATAAATTAGTTCTCTTAAGACAGGAAGTATATAGGTAAGAAATATGTTCGCGAAAGGATAAACGACTGTCTAGGAAAAGACCAAGATAGCAGAAGGACCTAACTAATGGAATAGATAAGTTATTCAAAGAGACATTAATTAAGGAAGTATTATAGGGACGAAAGGAAAAAAACCATACAAGCAGATTTAGAGGACGAAATGGTTAGATGGATGTTGCATAGAGCGGATTCAAGCATGTTCAACGAATTATTGAGTTCATCTTTAGCAGAAAGGATAGAAGTTGAGGAGTGATAAATAAGAATATCGTCCGCGAAAAGGGGTGTAGAGGCTGAGACGGGAAGAGAAGCTATTTCAAGCGAATAGATATTAAAAAGAGTAAAACTCAAACATGACCCTTGAGGAAGACCACGGAATACACATCTAGAGCCAGAGAAGGAAGGAGCAGAAAGATGAATGATTCTGCTTTGAAAGAGCTGAATTATCAGGGAGGAAAGTTGAACAGGAATGCCAATAGAAATCATCTTATTTTTAAGGGATGGAAGATGAACCTTATCGAAAGCAGAAACTACATCAACAAAGGCAGCAATCATGTATTTTCCTTCGAGAAGAGCTTTATATATGTCAGAAAGAAAAAGGCTGATGCAGTCAGAAGGACCAAGACCAGGACGAAAACCGAACATATTGTAGGAGACAAGATTATTATATTCCAGCCACCAAACAAGGCGTCGGTTTAGCATACTCTCGAATAGTTTTCTTAAACAATTAGCCAAAGAAATAGGTCGAAAAGAATTTGGAATTTTCTTAGGAATAGGGATAACTATAAATGAATTCCTAATAGGAAGTCTAAGTCCTGAGAGAAGAAAAGAATTGAAAATTTCTAGGAGAATTTTGAATGAGAAATTAGAGAGATTTTTAAGAACAAGGAAGGAAATTTTGTCGATTCCTGGAGTCGAATTGGATTTTTGCAATGAAAAGAGGAGTTCATTGAAGTGAAATTCTGAAGTGAGGAAGTGAGATGAATTTGAGAGAGAAGGAGAAGGAGAACTTACTTCGCCAAAGAAAGGAACATAACTGGGAGCCAAATTGTCAATAAAGGATTCAAGTATGTCAGAAGAGATGTTAAGATAAGAAGGGTGTTCGGATTTGGGAGTTTTGAAGGCTTTGGCCATTCTCCAATTTGGGAAATAGACGTGGTCCGGGAAAAGGAAGAGCAAAATTTTTTCCAAGATTCCTTCTTGGCTTGTTTTAGGATGTAGCTGGCTCTAACGTTATCTTTTCTATGGTCAATGAAATTTGAAAAGGAGGAACAGTGACGGAAAGTTCTAAAAGTAGCGGCGCTGGCATCAAAAGCCACCTTGCAGTTATTGTTCCACCATAAGGATGAAGCTGTATGACGGCGAGGTTTAGAAGGCACTGGAGGGGATGAGTAAGAAAGGGCGAGTAAGATGGAATCAGTAAAGTATTTGTACTTTGAAATAGGATTTAAGTTATGATGCATAAGGGAAAGAGAAGAGTCAACAGAACGACTAAATTGTTCCCAATTAGTTTTGGAGATACACCATTTGGAGGCATAGAGGGGCTTGAAGTAAATGGATGATGGGGGAAGACTTTTGAACGATACAATAACAGGGACATAGTCACTTCCAAAAGTACCATCAAGAGTTTTCCAGGAACAGTTAAGAGGAAGAGCAGGAGAAGAAAAGGAGAGATCGACTGCGCTAAAAATGGAAGGACTTTTGTACAAAGTAGGAGATTGATCATTAAAGAGGATAAGATTAGGTCTGAGGATAATGTTTTCAAGAACCACTCCATACTGTTTCGACTAGAACAACCCCAAACAGGAGAATGAGCGTTCCAATCACCTCCAATAATGAAGAGGAAAGAATACTATTAAGAAAGGAGGGAAAGGGAAAATTATTGAGATTAAAATTAGGAGGAAAGTACGTACAGACTATGTTTAATGGGCGGGGAAGAATGGAAGGAATAGAAATGTGAATTACATTCGGATCATGAGAAGATGACATCGAAGAGAAGTGTACATTTTGAGATTGGAAATGTATATTATTTATAATAAGGATGGCAGCACCACCGTAGCCGTGTATTCTATCAGAACGAACCACGGAGAAATCTTTAAGATGAAACGTTTCAGATTGTTTGAGCCATGATTCGGAAATTAACGCAATGTGAATTTGATGTATATCAAGAAAACTCTCCAAGGCAAGTCTATTAGCTTTAAGGCTGCGACAATTCCACTGGAGAATGTTAAATGTGAAGGACATATTGAAAAATGAAAAATAGGGAAAGCAACATAAAAGAAAAAGGAGAATAAGTAAGGAGAAAATTAAGATAAAACAGAGTTAAAGTTTATGTAGAAGGTGAAAGAGAATGTATTTGAGTGCAAAGGTGAAGCAAAGAATACGGATTATCTAAGGTGAAGGTTACTGGAAAGAAAAGCGGAAAGAGAATTAGCAAAGTTTGAAGAGGAGTCAACGTTAAAGGATGATATCAAGTCCAAAATGTCTGTTGAGAGATTATTAATGGAAGGAGAAAATTCAGAAGAAGAAGAGAGGTTAGAAGAATTGTTAGGAGAATCGTTACTAGAGGATGGGTAGGGTTTGCTTAGTGCCCATCCATTTGAGTTAGAAGGAATATGATAGACAGGAAGAGAAGGAAAATGGGGAGTAGGCTTAGAAGAGAATTTAGGCGATTTTGTTTTACGGAACGTTAAAGATTTAGTTGGAGGTGAAGAATGAATAGTAGGAGAATTGTGAGTGTTATGAAGAGGAACAGAAACAGATGCGCGATTTGCATATGAAAAGGCTTGAGACACTAAGGAATTATCCTTGTGCTTTGATTCTTCATGGAAAGATAGGTTTTCGTACGCCATGATTCATTGGATGTCCTTTTGTTTAATCCATTCAGGACATGTACGGTCATAGGAACAGTGGTCACCTTTGCAACTAAACATCATTACCACCCCCGCCACCACCAATAATAATATTAATAGTAATAATATTAATGACAATAACAATAATAATAATGATAATGGTAATATTAATAATAACAGCAGTTATAATAATAGTAACAATAACGATAATAACAGCAACACTAATAATAACAGCAACACTATTAATTTGCCGATCAATGTCAACAGCTCCGATACTTTTGAAAACACTTTTCCGTCCAAATACCCAGGACCATTCAAAGTTTTCGTTGAGAACACCTCTGACAACAAAAACATTGGAAATTTCCATCCGCTTGCGCTGGCCAGGCTCATCAGCAAAATTTCCACCTCCTTCTCTGACATTACCCCTAAGGATAGAGGGCGTATCTCTATTGTCTTCCCCTCCATTTCCACCGCCAACGACTTCCTAAACAATCGCTCCTTCTTCAATTCTAACGAGCTGAAAGCTTTCATTCCCCATAATACTCTATACAGAATTGGTGTTATTTCTGGAGTTCATCCTTCGTTCTCTGTTGAGGAAATTAAAGAAGGGCTTGTTACGTCTATCCCTATAGTATCTATTCGTCGCATCCTTCGCTCTTCCGATGGAACCAAAGTTCCCACCAGAAGTGTCGAATTAAAATTTGCCAAATCCTCTCTCCCTGAGTTTGTATCCATTTACAAACTTCGTTTTACAGTGTCCCCAAGTATCCGTTCTCCCACCCAATGCTCTAATTGCTTCCTTTTCAGGCATATTGCACGCCATTGTCACAGCTCTCTTCCTTCATGTTCTCATTGTTCCTCTAAGCATTCTTCCTCCGATTGTGCGAATCTCCAAAAGCCTCCTTTTTGTCGCAACTGCAAAGGTAGTCACAGCGCTTCCGATCGAGCCTGTCCCGAATGGCAGCGACAGAAGGACATAAAAAGAATCATGGCTTTCGAGAACATCTCTTTTCACGAAGCCGTTAAAATTAAATCCTTCAGTTCCGCCTCTCCAGCCTTCTCTTATGCTAATCGCGCCGCAGCCCCTATTTCCTCTTGAAACATCTCCCCAAAAGCTTCTAAATTCCCCTCTCTTCCACGTCCTAAATCCCCCACTTTCCACAAAACTTCCAAACCCAAATCCTACTCAAAGCCTTCTCCTCAATTTCCTTTCGTTCCATCCCTTTACTCTCGTTTACCATCTAATGGTTGCGCACTGAATCATGACGTCTCCCCCCAATCCAATCCCTCCATATCTTCCAGTCCCTTACCAGTTCCTCCTAGTCTTTCTCCTAATTCCTCTCTAAACGATTCTTCTTCTTTTGTTGTCTCCCATATCTCTGCAGCTATCATGGAACTCCTTTCCTCTTTTAACATATCCTTTTCCTCCTCATTCCTTGATAATCTTTCAGCCTTCCTATCCAATCACGTTAATTTCAACTAGATCATCTCTTTCATCCTCTTTCATTTTTTTCTCCCTTTTGACCATCTTCCTGCATCCCATTCTATATTTGTTATCCTTATTTCTCCTTCTTTCTTTTGCGTCCGTTTCGCCAAGGATAACTGTTCGCTCAGGAATCATTAACTCAAAACTTTCCTCAGTTCGAATTTTATTCCATCTTTTCTTTATGCTGCATAGTTATCTCATTATGGAAGGAAGCCTACAAACTGGTCGTCAACCCAGTTCGTGCAGGTGTTTCTCCCGTCTCTGGTTTAACACTATTTCGGAAGGAAGCCTACAAACTGGTCGTCAACCCAGTTCGTGCAGGTATTTCTCTCGTCTCTTTTTCAACACTATGTCGGAAGGAAGCCTACAAACTGGGCATCAACTCAGTTCGTGCAGGTACTTCTCCCGTTTATTTTTTATTACTGATGGTACCGCTAATGGTGAGGTACCTTCAATTTTGCCTGTATCCAACTTCGGACACGTCTTCTCTCTTCTACTTATTTTTCCACTGTCATCTTCTCCTTTAAGTTGGAAGATCGTCTACAAGCGATCTCCTCTCATGTATTACACCCTTCCTATTACCCTTGCCTTCCTTTCTTTTATTTCAGTTTCAGCTCTGTCTTCTCTCGCTGCTTTTTCTCATTCTTTTAATTCCTCTTCTTCTCCTTTTAAATAGAATTCCGCGGTCTTGCGCCATAAACATCCTTCAATGGAATTGCCGCAGCTTACGAGCTAATAAACTAAGTGCAGAATGTCTGTTAGACTTCTATAATATCCATGTAGCGCTGTTATCTGAAACTTGGCTTAAATCCTCCTCGTCTCTTGATTTCAAAGGTTATTCTCTAGTTCGATCTGATCGCATGGATGGGTATGGTGGTGTTGCAATTTTAATTAGACACGATCTATCCTATCTCACCCACAATATCCCATTTCTTCCTCCGACCCTTCCTAACCACTCTAACATGATTCATATTTCTCTTGAAAATCTTCTCCCGAATCCTATACATATTGCTTGCGTGTATATCCCCCCCAACTCCAGCCTCTCTAGTCTTCCTTTGCCCTCATTCCTTTCATCCCTATCTGATCCATTTATTATTGGTGGAGACTGGAATGCGCACTCCCCTATGTGGGGCTGCGCAGGGCGCAATCCTAACGGTGTGACTCTGGAAAATCTTTTTCTCCACAACGATCGTTCTCCTACTTTCTTCAAACATCCATCTTCTTCTAGTGCAATCGACCTCTCGTTTTCATCTCCGAATCTTAGTCTTGTAAGCTCCTGGAGAACTCTCGACGGCACTTTTGGTAGTGATCATGTCCCCATTCTCCTAACTCTCAACAACGCTCTTCCTTCTAGATCTTTCAGGCCCTTGCACGCTCCTCACTGGCTTCTCTCCAAAACAGATTGGAATAAATTCCGATCTTTGGTGGATTCCTCACTCCCCCTTATTCTGGATTTTACCGACCCGTCATCCCAATACAACTTCTTCATTCAATCTCTATATTCTGCTCTTTCCGCTTCCTCCCCTCCTTCTTCCTTTTCGCGCGGTCGTTCTTCCTCTTATGCCTCCTCTCTTTGGTGGAATGAAGAGTGTAAAGTTGCCTTCCAAAGAAGCACCGCTACCTTCAAAGCCTTTCGCTCTTGTTCCTCAATATCCAACTTTTTAGCTCACAAAGAAGCTAACGCAAAAGCTCGGTACATTTCAAAATCTGCCAAGAGGAACTCTTGGAAATCATTTTGTTCATCTTTCTCTAGAGATACGCCTCTCTCTAAGATATGGAAAATGGCCAAAGCGTTCAGATCTCCTCTTTCTGAGCGTCCCCACTTCTCCCATCCTTCTTTGCCTAAACTTCACTCTTTCTTGGACTCTATTGCTCCTCCGTATGTCTCCACTTTCGAGGAATCGTACATTCCTTCACTCCCAAATTTCTCAGAACCTCATTTCCTAACGTCTCCTTTCCGCTACGAGGAACTCTTGTCCGTCCTTAATAAAACCTCTCCTTCTGCTCCTGGCCTGGACGGTCTTTCTTTCCCTATTCTTAAAAAACTCTCTTCTTCCTCGCTACTCTCCCTTCTGAATATCTTCAACTCTTTCTTACTCTCTGGTTTTACTCCTGAGTCTTGGAACGACTTCATCGTCATTCCAATTCCTAAAAAAAAACAGTGTTCCTTCCGTCCTATCTCCCTAGCCTCATGTCTGCGCAAACTCTTTGATGGTTTAATAAATAACCGTCTCGTTTGGTGGCTTGAGCATAATAATCTAATTCCTTCTAATATGTTCGGTTTTCGCCCCGGGCTTGGCCCGGTAGATTGCATCAGTACCTTCCTTGCAGATATCTATAAATCATTCCTATCAAAGAAATTTACTGTCGCTTCTTTTGTCGATGTCTGCTCTGCATTCGATAATGTGCATCTTCCTTCTCTGGGCTCCAAACTCCTCTCTCTTAATCTTCCTCCGGTTCTTATCACTCTTATACTCAACCTCTTTCAACATAGAACTCTTTATCTATCTTCTCCTTCTCTTTCCACCTCCAGATGCGTCTATCATGGGCTTCCCCAGGGTTCCTGCCTTAGCCCCACTCTTTTTAATATTTACTCCTTCGATATTGCTTCGCTCTCTATTCCCTCTTTCTCTCTCCTTTTTGCTGATGACATTTTAGTTTATTCCACCTCAGATGATCTGTCCTCCGCCACCAACGAGTTAAATCATTCATTGTCCCATCTTAGCAATGCTCTATCTACTCTCCACCTCTCTCTTTCCCCTTCCAAGTCTTCCTGTATAATTTTTGCTCTCCGCCCCTTTAATCGTGCTTTTATAAACATCAGCGTATCTGGTACACCTATTCCCACTGTTAATTCCATATGTTATCTAGGTCTTTTCTTAAATAGTCGCCTTACATTTCATGAACATATTAATTATATCTATAATTCCTCGATCAAAAGACTTAATCTCCTCAAATCTTTATCTCCGCTCAGATGGGGTGGGGACCCGTGCATTCTATTAATTCTATATAAATCGATTATTCGGTCCAAACTCGACTATTGTTCCTTCATTTATGGCAATGCCTCCAAGTCTCTCCTTTCGAAACTTGACGCAATTCAGAATTCCTGCCTTCGCCTATGCATTGGCGCTTTAAGATCTTCTCCTATTCCTGCGATTCTATCCGAAACTTGCACTCAACCTCTTTCCACTCGTCGTTCACTCCTCGGTTATCGATTTTTAATAAAACGCCTCCCCATTTTGTCACCCAATATTATTCCTTCCTATCTTCATATCAAAAATCACTGGCGCTTGACGCCTCATAGAATTCCGATTTTATCGCATATAGCTGCTCGTGTTTCCAATTTTTCTCCCTACGTTTCCTCTTATAACAGTCTTCCTTACTTTTCTCTCGATTTTAATAGCATATGGCACCCCATCAATTTCTCCTCTCTTCCAGTCCGAGCTAATTCTTCCTCTCACAATGTAGTCAACTTCGAATTCCTTCAGCTGCTGAACTCTGCTTTTCCTTCCCATGCCTTAATTTTCTCGTATGGCTCCAAGAGTGATGGGGGCGTGGGTGGCGCGTATACGTTTCCTATGTTCCTGCACTCTGAGTCTTTCAGACTTCCTTCTTTCTGCTCTATCTTCTCAGCCGAGTCGATCTCAATTCTTCATGCAATCCAATTCATATCCTCTACGAGTGGGGTTCACAAATTCCTGATTGTTTCTGATTCCAAAGGCGTTCTTCAAACCATCTCCTCTCCTCCTTCTCATCTCTATTCGATCTCTTGTCTCGTCTTTGTTCTCGTTCCGATCCATTCTCATAGACTTTCTATGGGTCCCTAGTCATTCCAATATTGAGGGCAATGACGCAGCTGACTCTTTAGCTTGCTCAGCCGCCCGCATTGGTCCTTTCCTCGACTCTTTCCCTTCCTCAGACATTCTTTCTCTGTCACGCTCTAATCATTCTAGACTTTGGACTGACATGTATCCATCTTTATTCTCAAATCGCTTTTCACAGTACCGTATTATTCAACCTGTTCCTAGTTTCCTGCCTTGGTTTCAATCTATTCCTACCTGTCGTCGTTTCACTGTTGTTTCCTTAATTAGGATTAGAATCAATCATTCTCTACTCCCCTCTTCTCGCTTTCGATTCGCTTTGTCCCCTTTTCCTTTCTGCACGCTTCACGCTTCTGAGCCTTCTTGTGTTTGTGACTCAAATCACATCCTATTCGAATGTTCTACACTCTCTAACGAACGCTCCTTTCTTTACGCCCAACTTCTAGTTTTGGGTCTTCCTACTCCCTTTAACGATACCTATATTCTTTCCTTCCCATTGCCTTCAGTTATTCCATTGCTGCTGTCCTTTGTCTTTTCCATTTCTGACCGCTTGGCTATTTAGTTATAACTCGTTAACTTTTCATGTTGTTGGGTCAATGCCGCTGGCGCGCCCAGGGTAGGAAAAAAAAAAAAAAAACCTTTGCATTTACGACAAGCAGGAGGATTTTGAATATTTGGACAGTCTGATAAGGAATGCTTAGAAGAGCAGTGAGAACAGACAGTATTAGAACTACGACAGTGCCTCGCAATATGACCAAATAAGAAACACTTGGAGCATTGTGTAGGAGGTCTGACGCTAGGCAGAACTTCGACGGTTTCGAAAAGTTGATAAGCGGTTGTTCGTTCGCATTGTTTAATAGATAACAATTGTTCTCCGATAACAACATCACCTTCGATTTCTTCGGCATTTTCGTTATCGCGATAAAACCGGTGAGATTGTTCTGATTTTACTATTCTGCGCGCGTATTTCGCCTGCTCATTTCGACAGCTGACAATTTTAGTTCGTCCTTCGGTATTTCAGACACTCGAATTCTGTCGTTTTTTTTTTGTTTTTTTTTTTTTTTTAATTTAATCGATCGATGAGTTCGTCTAGTGGGGGCCGCCCGGCGGCCTTCTTCAAAGATACAAAATCCAATAACAATAAAAATAATTTAGTTCTCAACTTGATGGAAACCGACGCTGTCGTAAAGCGTAAACCTTCCAGCCCCCTTTCACCGACCGTGTCTCTGCCTAGCAAGGATCTACGGCTGTCTCAAACTGATCTCAACGCTCCCACTAATATAATCAGTAATAGTAACAATAAAAATAATAATAATAATGAAACCGTCACTAATGCCGTTGAAAATTTTAGTATTAAAAATAGTAATAACAACGCAAGTAAGAATAATATCAATAACAACAATAATAACCCTGTTAAAAACGGTAGTAGTGAATATAGTAACAACAAGAGTAGTGGTAGTAGTGATAATAATAGTAATGATAGTAATAACAGCAATAATAATATTGATGATAATAATAATAATAATAATAATAATAGTTTAATTCACAGTAGTCCCGAGGTCTACCCCTCCGACCATCCAGGACCCTATTCTATAATTGTAGAATATAATTCAACACAAAATAACATTGGGAATTATCATCCATTGGCGGTGGCCCGACTCCTTAGTGCAGTCTCCTCCTCCTATTCTAACATTACTACCCTAGGTAGAAATCGAATATCTGTTTTCTTCCCTTCAGTTCTTTCTGTTAACTCCTTCCTTCAGAACTCATCTTTTTTGTCTTCTCATAATCTAAAAGCTTTTATCCCAGTTAATTCCCTTTAAAAATTGGGAGTTATTTCTGGAGTTGATCCTTCCGTCTCTGAAGAAGAAATACCGGAGGGGCTTGAACCTTCTATACCCTTTTCCTCTATCAGGCGCATTTTAAAAACCCTTACTTACGTAGGTCTCTATGTATGCAATTAAAATTATTCCCTTTTTTTTTATTCTCTTTATTTTTTAAAAAGTTTTTGTATCGTTTTTTTTTTTCGAATCCCCTTTCTTAAAATAACGCATTTTTAAAACAGAAAGTTCAAAAATGAATTTTAATAACAATAATAATAAAAAAATTGTTACGATTTAGAAGCGAGGTAAAAGTACATATTAATAATGAAACCTGCTGAATAATGTTTGAGAGTTTTCTATTTGGAAAATCGTTCAAGTAGTTTCGGGAAAACCGCTTTTAGACATTTAAGCACAATTTCAGACAACCGAAACTACCTAAGTGATATATGATGATATATTATACTTACTTTATATTAACCGGCCATTCCCGCTTCGTAATTAATTTTCAACCCTCGACAAATGTCCATTATACTACAAAATATATTTATGTCTTTTCTTCCATCTCGAATCTTATGGCTATATTACTATTCAACGATTTAGTTCGAAGACTTTATTATTAACGAAGGAACATGAGTTTACATATTGTACATCTTCACAACCGCATTGTATTATTGTAAATCTTAACCCAGGGGCAGCAGCTAGTGAAAGTTTGATACTTTTTTTGCTGGCATCACATGGAATCATCGAAAAGAACGGATGTATAAATTTCAAAATATAATGTGCAAAATAATTCTCAATAACGACAAGTGTTTGTTTGTTATTCTTTTTAATTCTGCTGCTGACGCAAACCCGGTATCTCTTCTTCAGTAGCAAACTGATTGCCGTGAGATTTTCTATCTTTATGTCCATCTCTGCTGATTTGATCTTATACCATTATGTGTGTGGCCGTTTAATCCTGCCGAATTTAAGTTGCTATAATTTCGCAAATATTAGAAATTTCGAATTTTCTTTCGAGGTCGTAAGTCTAAATTTCAAGCAAAGCAAATAAAAATATCGATTTTTTCAAATAACAATCTTCACAGTGTAAACTTCCATCCCAGCCACTGCCGAAAAAAATACCTTAAAGTCGAAGTAATGTCATGGTTTTTTTTCCGATTATAATGGTGTTGTGCACCATGAATATGTTCCGAGAGTTAAAACGATTAACAAAGAGTTTTGTCTTGAAGTTTCGAAAGGATTGCGTGAAACAGCGAGAAGAAAACAACCTCATTTTTGAACGAGCGGCGACTGGTTTCCTCGCCATAATAATGCGCCAGCACATTCATCAAGCTTGTGCAACAGTTTTTGTTAAAAAATTTATTACACAGCTTCGCCCACCTTCATGCGACTCGACATAGCCCCGATTGAAAATGCCGTTCAAAGGACACCGGTTCGGCGATACAGAGACGACTGAAACGAATGGGAGAATAAACTGAATGAACTGAAAGCAATTCCGAAAACTTACTTCCAGAACTGCTTCAGGACGTGGAAGCACCGATGAGAACGTGTTGCTCAGCTGAATGGGGATTATTTTGAAGGATGCCACGAGCCAGTTGACGAAGAATAATACCAGCGCGGAAACGCAGGTCGGATATTTTGGGGGCACGCCTCTTATGATGTGTTTATTTTAAATACTTAAAAATTCGTATCGCAATGAGGTGACAAATAAGAATAAAAAAGAGGAAAAGATGAGGCAACTAATTTATCGATTTTATGTTTGAATGTTCTTTTGCAGTTAAGAAAGGAAAGTTACGGAATATAAATCGAATTCAAATTTTCGAAAAAGTTACAATTTAACAAACATATTTTTGGTTTATTTTGTTTTACTTCAGTTTTTCTTTAAACTAAGGTTCTGTTGATAAACTTATAAAATTAAAAAAGAAAGAAAAAGGAAAACAGAAAAAAAGTTAAATCTGTCTTTCCAAGACAAAAAAATGCGAGAGAAGCTGGCGGACGGTACTCCATTATGAACATTAACCGATAGTAAAAAATATACGGTTAAATTTATTTAATTAAAGATGAATTACTTGCGTATTACCTACTTATCAAATCGTACGTAATGATAATCCGATAACGCGTTTACCTGCCGACTAGAATGTATCCAATAACATCCGATAACTTATATTACTCGATTCTAGATTGACAACTCGCTATTACCTTCCAGTACTACCCGTTCAGCTCCAGTGGTTGCGGCAGTCTGTTCCACGTGAATATTAAGATTATTTACATATCAATAAATTTAACACGCCTTTGCTGTAGATTGAATTCAAAACTGCGAATAGTGGTTTTAACGTATTAACCACTCAGCCACCGTAACTGATTTATTTATGTTGCGGTTATTCTTTAAATTGCTTTTAATCTGCATTCGTCAATCAGTGGCTTCGTAAATTAATGAAATATTAATATATTAATTGGTACATCTTACATAGCAGAGTTTTTTGATTAAAGACCGGATATCGTGTAATGGAACTGGCAGAACATGATACGATTATAATTATTTTTTACTTAAAAGCTTTTTTTTTTGATTATTAAGTGCAGAAATCTTGTAACTTAATGGCCGCTTAATGTTCGACAATTCCAAGAATTATATGTCTGTTTCCAAAAGTGGTCACGCATGACCTTGACATGTCAACGTAATTCCTGATTATTTCATTTTTCGAATTTACATTTTTCGTGGTAGTGTTGAATTTCTATTTACGAACTTTAATAGCATCTACTAATCAAATTTATTATTCGGAAGTTACATAATGCGTGATATTTATATTATACAGTATATGATTTGTATTTGGATGTTTTTAAAAACCCGTTACGAACGTGTATTCTCTAAAGTTGTGGAAAATAAATTTGTAAGGGATTTTTTTGTTTCCTAATTAATGAAATTGATGTTGCATCGTGTGTGTTCCCCTGTATGATATGTGTTCAAAATATATCGATTTACGCGATTACGGATTGTTTAATATTACCCGACGCTAACTTTGTGACAATTTCGTAATACCATTTGGCGGTGTTAACGTAACATTATTTCGTGACGTTTAAGTTTGTCAGTATATACTGATATTAAAAATCTACCCCCATATTAACCTAAAATTTTAATTTTGTTAAAATCCGATAATATTCTAAGCATATTTTTTCGAATATGTTATGTGCGTGTGTCTGTGTGTTCATAAAATCTTTACCGCAGTAAATGTTTAAAACAAGAGATCAAACGTTATGTGTTTCAAGTTAAAGCGCTGATGTTCTTTGTATAAAATATCTCGTATCGGTGTTAAAATATTTTTCTATCCTGCTTAAAATTTTTATGAAACACAAAGAATTGAAAACGCAATAATGTCTTTTTTTTTAATGAAACCTTTTTGATTGTCTTCAATAATATACGTTCATACTTAGGTGCGTGCACGAATATATACGGATAACATACAGATTATGTTAATATCATTAACAATGCTCATTACAGAGTGTGTAGACTCTGTTAAATTTGGTTTTACCTTTTGATGTAATACAATATTTATTAGTTTAATAAAACTGCTAAACTGATTGTGAGATAATGTAACTTTATCGTTTATCGAGTTATTATTTTACTGATATTTACTTATCTTTTTTATCTTTATAATCCTGATGCGGCAAAAGATTTTAGTGCTTATAATTGTATTTACTGTTGTAGAATGAAAATACCTAAGTTACACAAACATATGACGAATATAAATATTCCCTGGTCACTACTTGTCACAAAATGGTTCATATGCCTGTATGCGGAAGTACTGCCGATAGAAGTAAGTTGTATTTAAATTTGAATATTTACTTTTTATGTTGAAGCGTAACAAAAGCTTTAAATGTATATATATATTTAAACTCGGCCATTTTAGCCTCGTAAGGGGCTGTGCCCCTTGACCCCTCTTACTTTCATTTCTGTCTCTTTCTATGCTATACTTTGTATAAAATGATTAAATTTTACAACGTGATTCTTACTGACATCAACACAAAAAAAGTAACAAAATCACAAAAATTCTATCCTAACATTTAACTTTCATTATATAAAATTAAGACATTTCTTCGTTACATAAAATTGGGACATTTTTTCTAATGGTGAGTAGCCTAAGAATTACGTTGTAATTAATAATAAAATAATAAAAACAATGTTGAAATCACACAAGTAAAAAATCGTAATATTTTTTTTTGGTCAAGTTGCAAATATCTTGAGAGCTGCAAAGTAAAAATAGAATATAAATTAAGAAGGCGAGGGTATTCGCGTGTACATGGTAAACAGTTTTACAAAGATTTCTCAAAACCGTTGTTTTTTATTAACGTTATGTAAGAAGTTTGAAAATTAAAATGTTATTGTCCTACATTTTATGTTTAACTGGTTAATTAAACTTGAGGTGAAATTTCGTTCTTTAATTGATTTCTCACATGATACGTGTGAATTATTATTTTTATAAAAAATATGCTTTCGTTAATTGAATAGATAATCGAATTAAGAGAAGTTGCACGAATTTTCCGTCAATTAATAATTAGGCAGAGGGGCATCGCATTTTTATTTTACTTTATCTGCAAAATAATTTTTACCACCATCATCATTATCTGATTTCCGCAATCAGAGCAAATTCCTGTGTTCCACTCGATTCTTCCATTATTTCCTATCTCGCTCTTTTATCTACATGTTGTAGTGTAAGCTTTCTCGAAACTACTCGTTATTTTAATATTCGTTACAGTCATAAACACATATTTTTTTTACCACACAGATTCTATTCATCTCTATCGGCTTTTGCGATAGTTTTTAATTTTATTTTTTAATCATATCCATTCATTTGATTCTCAGCATAATTTTTAATCTCTACATTTTGAAAGTTTTATTTTTCCTTCACGTCACTTCTAAATTAGACATCTTCGAATCACTTTGCTCGACCTTGGGACAATTGGTTAGAATCACAATTGTACGATTTTAATTTGATCATAAAATTCTCAAGTCTAAATTACTTTGTAGGATTTTAATTTGCAATGCATTTTTTAACAGTGCGTATTTTTAAGCTGTTCTTTCTACCATTCTATCATTTTGAAGGGTAATTTTTCTGCTTGTAATAATTCCGAACGTTTTGTAACATTCTTTAGATCTTAATATATACATCTATATACTTTTATTTTACTTGTTCGTTTTATTTTCAAGATTTGATAATGATGCTTTTCGTAGCTTTCCATCGCTTTAATGTGAACTTTTTCAATATTCCGAATTTTTGCGTCGCATAGAAACGTACTAAACATGTAACGTAACATTTTAAAGTTATGCATACATAAAATCCTGTTCCATTACATAAAATTTTACCCATCTTATTAGAAGCGGTTCTCGAAATTTCTATTTTGTCTTTTATTTCTTAAACCTTGACTATTGTTCGTAAACGTTCCTAATTGGCGCGTTTTATCTTATTTCTTCGGAGAAAGTACACTCTGTTCTAATTTTTACCCCTTAATAGCGTACATATATAAATCGTTTCTTACTGTGATGTAGCTTGTCAAACATCTTTTCAAGTTCGCGGAACAGTTACATTTATCTTAGTGTTTATCTTTAAAACTAGTATTTCAAATAATGCTTCTCTTGCGCTTTTTACGAATTCTATACTGCAAACATTATCGTAAAAAATGATTAATTCTAATGTGTTTAACTTGTCTTATCTGAACATTCTTTTACATTTACTTAACCCAGTAATACGAGTCGGATTTAAAAATATAGGAAGAAAAGAAAACCCTTGAATAATTCAGAAAGTGAAAAAACTGAAAAAGAATCAGAAAAAAATATTGATGACAATTTTGCTAAGCCATACGCGTTACATGTGCAAATGGTGATTGTATCTTGTAAAAAAAAAAAAAAAATCCAGAAAAAAGACATAGATAACGAAAGAAATTTTAAAATTATTAAACTAAAGTGTTCAAAAATCTTGGGACATTAAACAAAATGCTACAGGTAGGGAGAATCGTAGTATGAATAAATGAGACGTAAAGAGGAAAATATAATTCGTTTAGTAACTGAAGCCTCTTCCTTATTGTTTTACATTTCTTTTTTTTTTTAATCGTTTATCTTACTGATCAGCGATTATTTTTTTGTATTGACACACCTAGTGACATTTTGATTATTATATTTTGCTGTTATTCTTATGCTCAGATATCGGTGTTCTTTTACTTTTTCCTATTTACGTATTTTTAGTCTTGTCGTTTTATTTTCTTCGCATTTATCTTTTTTAAACTAATTTATACACATATTCGCGCGCCCCTCCCCTCCTCTCACTCTCTATATATATATGTAGGCATGTATGTATATTACCGAAACCAAATTATCAACAAGCCTCGCATAATTTTTTGCTTTCCATCTTTTGTGGTACATTTTCTGTTCTCTTTAATTGTTTTACTTTACTTTTATCAACTCTATGCGCGCCTCCAACATGAATTGTTGTTTTGTATATAATATTTATAGATTAATCCATTTTCTCGACATCTGTTCTTTGTTATATTCAAAATGCCCTAAAGATAAAAAAAAAAAAAAAAGCTCTGCGATAAGTTTTTTTTTTTTTGTATTTTGCAATAATGATTGTGCAGCCTTTTAATCGTAGTAATTTTTTTATAAACAAGTTGTATATGTTAAGAGTCAATTATTTATTAACTACGGCACTCGGAGTTTCTCAAAAAAAAAAATTATTATTAAAAATGTTATAATAATTTCTTCAATGTAGCATAAAATTATTTTTTATTAATAGCATAAGCGATACAGTTAACGATTTGATTTTAACTGAAGCAATTTATGGCCGCGCGCAAAAGTAACTTGTCAGCAGAAAATGAATTTCTAATAAATTTTACATAAAATTGCGGTGTTTTTACAACTATATCTGATATAAATAGTTTATGTGTGTGTGTGTGGGTGTGGGTGTGTGTGTGTGTGTGTGTGTGTGAACTCTCAACAAGGATAATATAAATGTACATTTTTATTAACAAATCCTTTTTTTCAATAAGTGTCGATTCCTCAGTTATTTATATCATAAGTAGTAGCGGAAATTACATTTTAAATATGAGTTTTTATTTTGTTTAACTAGTACACTATGCCTGTGTCTGTACAGTTGAAATGTACGAATAGGTAGTCGCCGACGCTCAGGAATTAAGTATGACACTATAAAGAAGAATTAGTAAATTCATTGCGATTTATAATTATTATACTTGTGATTTCAGACCGTACTGCGCATATGGGATTGTTTGTTTTACGATCGTTGTAAAATACTATTCCGAGTTGGTCTCGTATTAGTAATGCATTATCAAAAGCCGCTGCTAGAATGCGATAATCTTGTCTCATTTACCGAATGTTTTAAAAACATACCGAATGACATGTTGGCATTGAACTGTCACGAATTTATGCAGGTAATTTTCAGTGTGCGTGTGTAATTTCCAATAAATTTTTTTTCCGAGTTCCTTAAAATAATAAATTTCGCAGATTATGTTGAAATACTGTAGTTTTTTGTTACACTTTGACAGTTAGAGTTCAATTGAGATCAATTAATTTAATTTCTCGAGATATTCGCAGTGTATTTAAAGAAATAATAATAATAATAATAATAATAATAATGACGATAAAAGAAAAAAATAGAAACATTCGGACAAATTAAATGATTATAAAAACACGAAATCGAATTTTATTTAAATTTAAATACAATTTTATGTTTTGAGCCATTTAATTTGTGGATCTCTTCTATTTATACGAACTTACTGTAGTTTTAATTAAATTTTGTTTATGAAATTATCTTATGCATTTAGAATTCTACATTTTATTAATCTTTAGAATCGACGAGTTTTCTTTTTTTTTTTTCTTTTTTAAACTAAACTTTCTTTAATAATAATAGCAGTTTTCTACACTTTGTAAAAGAACAATAACAATATTTTTTCTGCAAAATAGAGTTCAGTTAACTCAGCTCAGCAAACTGGTTTAAATGAGGAGTCATTCTCCGTTTACCGAAAGTATTTTACGTCACACATTTTTCGTTTCAGTAAACAGCGAGGTTAAAATTGTCGAGAAAATTTCTATCGAGATAAAGTCACTGTAACTTCACGCACGCAAAGAGTATAGCGGGGTAAGTGTATAAAATCGCACCCCATCGATTTGGGTGAAATTTGGTTTATATGTTTGCCTTGCAAAAAACTACGATCTTGAAGGTTTTTGAGTCTCAAACCTCAAAAAAAGTGTTTTTCAGTTTCTTAACCATATTCTTGCGAATTATGAACGGATTTTGATAAACCCGAGTCGAGGTTGAAGGCAATTACGAGTTGCGCGTAACCTATTCATTTATAGAGCCTCTCGAGGTTAAAAATCAAGGCTCAAAACTTCCAGGGTCGTAGTTTAATAGCAAGACAAACATATGAGCCGAATTTCAGCCAAATCGAAGGGGGGTTCCGATTTTATTCACTTATCCGGCTATACTATTTACTTTTCTTTCAGAAATTAAAATTGTTATTCGTTATGAAAAAGTTTACTGCGCGGATAGGTTAAAAAGCAGTATTTGCAACTTTGTTTTCTTACGTTTACTTTTGTTATATCAAGCTCTTAACTTTTCATGCTTTATTCTTAGATTTTTCTTTAAGTGCTGACGCCTATTTGCTACCCGTTATTATTTTTATTCTTTTTAATTCCATAAGTTATTAAATTTTTTGCTCCTATGAGAATTATCGTCTTGCTATTTTAATCCTGTTGACCGTTTTTCCTGTCCAGGTCTTTTACTCCTGTTCGTGTGATGCCGTTGCTTACCTTCCAATTTCATCTATCAATTTTAACGATGTCATTTTTTTGATAATTCTTGTACACATATTATTTAATATAAATATATTAGACCATAATAATGCGGTCCTTTTTTATGCAACCGAATTTGCTTTGATATTCTTTAATTTTTTTCCATCTTTATCCTATGTAAGTACTGTTTCTTTTTCCTAGAATTTTATTCCATTAATAATTTTGTTATCATCAGTTATGTTATTCTCTTTTATTTATAGCTGATGATAGCACGTATTTGGAAAAGTTTATAAATTTAGATTTACTTATTTTTATTTACATTTTATTTGTTTACAGTGAGACGTTACTTTTTATTTGCAGCGTAATAAGTGATAATATAAGTTTAAATTTATCGTTTTTGCGCTTATATACGTTTTATAAATCTAATAATTATCTGTTTTTACCGGGTTTTTTTTTCTTGAATTATTTCAGAAAGTAAATAACGAATATAATTTCGTTACAAATAAGTTTATACATAAGTTGAGAAGACAACTTAAAAAATCTACTTCAGCGAAGTAAAGATAGAGTATACCCTACGGATTTCGCTTTTATTGCTGTGATGATGTTAAAAGTACTTCTAGTCTAAGCGCATTGAATTGTCACCGATTATTTTTCATATAACCATCATTTTTAACGCATTCCTTTTCTTTTTTTTTTTTTTTCTAATTAACGATGTTACCAATTTTTAATTGAAGATCTCATAATGCATCTTCGTATACGTTTTATATTAACTTTTTAATCAAAATTAGACGTTACAACAATAATTTTTCGACAAAAATACTAATTCTTCCATTAGCTAAATATTCTTACTAGATCTTGTTTATGACGTAGTAATAATACGAATACGATTTATATGTATTTATTTAATAATATTTAGAGATTATTATAATTTTAACAAATAAAAAATTTATTTTTTCTCCTTTTTATATTATTTGTATCGACATGGCTATTGTTAGAACACGATTGTTGTGTTGTTTAATAATCGTTAATTTAGAACAGTATGATTTTACTAATCGTTATTTTAAGCTTCCGATTTCTATGAAAAGTTATCTTCTGGTTTCTTCTTTTTTTTTTTTTTCAATTTCTCTTTTATACTTACTAACGAGAAAGCATTCGGGAAAGAGAACTTTACAATATGGAAAATATTCAGCTCAAGCGGAAAAGATGATATTTTGTTGTTAGTTTACCGTTGCAGTATGAATAGATGTAAAAAAACTCAAAAATTCTTTATAATAAGGGAATGGAAAAAATAATTCTTTTTGAGAAAATTTAAAAGCGATTTTAGTGATAATTAATTTAATGATTCAAATTTATTTTAACGAAGATAAAACTGCTTAAACTTTTTTTCTGGTGGTATTCAGATTTATTTAAAGAAAATGTTTATTTGTAAAATGTAATATTTCTTAAGTAGAAGAAATAGTTTATAAAATTAAAGATCACAAAATCGGATAAGTTATGTAAAAAAAGGAGAATAATTTTTTGACCATATATGAATGGATGGTTCTAAGCCTGCGGAATGTATATGCACTAAGAACAAAATCGGTAGCCTGCAGTTTTTGGAAAATAAGAAAGAAAAATACGGATAAAATGAAGAAAATAGTAAATATAATTTAATAATTTAATGGTTATTAAAATCATTGGTTAAAATAAAAAAAAAAAATAGGAGTATGACATTTTTTTTCTGTATTATTTCGCATTAAATTGTAAAACGTGACAATACGCGTCTATGTATTTAGAAGAAATGAAACTTACTCCTTATTTAAAATATTATTCATTGGTCACATTTATATCATTTTCTGAAGCATCTTAAAAATTTCAATCCCAACGATGCAAATCCAATTCTTATATATATATATATATATATATATATAAAAACTCGGCCATTTTGGCCTCGCAGGGGGCTGTGCCCCTTGACCCCTCTTGCTTTTATTTATGTCTCTTTCTCTTCTATACTTTGTATAAAATGATTAAAATTTACAATGTAATTCTTACTGGCATCAACACAAAAAGAAAAACAAAACATAATCACAAAAATCCTATACTAACATTTAACTTTCATTACATAAAATTAAGATATTGTTTCATTACATTTTTCGTTACATAAAATTATGACATTTTTTAAATAACAATAACAAAAATCCTATAAAATATAACAAACATTACATAAAATTGGGACATTTTTTCGAATGGGGGGTCGCCTAAGAATTACGTTGTAATTAATATATATATATATATATGTGTATATACAAAAATATATACAAGTGCATTGAAAAATCACGATTTTATGTATTGTGATACAAAAAATTTGCCGGTATGAACGACATTTTAACGTAATTGATACTCGTTTCAACTTTTATAAAATAATATGTTTAATACGTTTTTTACTAAATACATACTCCGTCTTGGTTAACTCGTCGATGATTCTGGTGATTTTATTTTCAAACAATTGACATCATTACAGACTCGTCGAGCATAGTTCATTAAAAATTTATTTTATAAGATGTTGCTCGTAATTAACTCTTTCTTTACCACATTATTTTAAGTTTTGTGTATGTATGGTGACATGTATGCATATATATACACACGCATTTATATTTTTTTCGCCATCGTGCACAAGTAAGACCACCGCCTTCCTAAAAATAATTATCGTAGCGTTATATTTCCACAACATGCGAAGGTAACTCAAGTTGGATAACTAAGGTAGGCTAAGAGCGATAAAAAATTTAAAATTTGTTAGATACACCATTTTACATATTAACGTCAACATTTTTGTCTCCCTGTATTATTAAATGATTTTGCTTCCATTTCTGATACGCAGCGATATCATTCACTCCAACTCCACGTTTAGCAGTGGTCTGAGTGGTAATATTTGTAACGATACTATAAATAAGGTAATGTTATTGTTGCAGAATTAATGCAATAGTGAATATAGTTGACTACGACTGTATGATTTTTATAACAATTTTTTAAAATTCAACTCATCTATTGATTTTATCTATCGCAGAACAAAACAAAAAATGTACGAAGCATCTAATTTTAATAACTACTGAATGTGTTATTTTAAAGTTAATATTTATCTAGATTAGAATTTCCTGCATGTTCACAGATGTTACCATAAAAAAAGAAAAATAAATTGATAGAAATTTAAACTGTTATTAATATAGGGGGCAGCAGGTTGTACAGCTAGTTAATACAAGAGTCCGAACAACAAGTTAAGCAAAGCAAAAGAGACTACTGTCACAATTTCATAGCCTCTATAAATGTTAATACTTCGATGACACGAGTTTCGAATAGGATTCACCGGTTCTTTGGTAGACAGCCCTTACAAACCCCATTTTAATTGAGGCTGAGCGAAAACATTTTTAATTTCAAGAGAAGGTACTTACCGAGAAACGCCGTACCCTCAAAGTTTCGATCTAGATTCAATTAACAATCCGTTTACCTTCAGAGGGTTTTAGAATAGACGTGGAAAAAACAATAATCTAATCTTCCGACTTATTCAAAGAATACTCTGGCTTGGATTCTTAAAAAAACCGAGTTTATTATTATTAAACGAAACCAAGAGTTAAAAGAGAAAATATTAAATTAACCCTATATAACCAACAAATTAGAAGAACACAATCATTGAAATTACTTGGTTAGGAAACTATCTTGGACTTACAATATCGGGCAATTGAAGAGGGACGTCAAGCAAGGTTTTCAGTTCTGACAAACTTTTGATCAAAAGGCTGTAGTTGTAACACAAAAATCCTACTAGATATATGTTGTCCACTAATATGTCCTAAACTTGCCTATGGTGTCATTGTCTATAATTCTGCTAGCAACTGCGATCTACAATCTTTATAAACTACCTGAAAATTTTATCAAGGGGCTTTTCGGATCTGTCCGATAAACAGTAAACGAGCTGAAGCCGGTGAACACCCTTAAATATACGAACAAAAAAAGTTGCGTATCAAATACGCAGCCACTATTGCTTCAACCCCCCCCCCTCCCATAATTTGGCACATCAAGATACATTCAAAGACTCGTTGACTCTGCTTACACGTCTAATCTATATATTTTAATATCACTTCGAACCAATATTGTGAAGCACAAAGAATAACTAAATTTCAACATATCTACATTAGTAGCCCGGAGTTTTTGAAAAATATCTTCGTGGCGTGGTCTCACAATTCCAACAGACACAAATATTCGAGTATACCATAAACAACAGTATTCCATACTTACCGTATGATTTTCATCGAGAACCAGAACAAGTACCCCGCTGATTTGAATTATTCACTAGCGAATTCTCCGTAACAACAAGTAATCATGATAGACATGCGGCCACTAATACGAGCATGGTACCACTCGTCGAACGTATAACTTCAGTTCGTTCTTCGCGTGTAAAGCTTTGGAAATCATCTATACGCTCGATATTATACTTGATAACAGTATCAATAGCAACGACGTCACCAACGTTATATATACTGACACATTGGTTTATATTGATGCCATCAAGAATCTGTATCCTTTACATCCACTTGTCCAAAAAGTGTACAGAAGGCTTAATTAACTTGTTATCAAAGGAATTCAGATTCTTCTCTTTTAGGTTTCCGATCACCAAGGACAAGGAAATGAACTTGTTCGCCGAACTGTCAAAGCCACCGATTACTGTAAATACAACTAGTGACAGGAACAATACATGTTGAAGTTAAAAAAAATTTACATTTCACGGCCAGAAAGTTCAGGGGCAATCAACAGAAAGATTTTCAATATACTAGCCTCCACTAACAATAAGTCCATAACAGTGTTTTAGATATGACTCCTTTTGCTGGTAATTGCATATATATATATGTGTAGAGGGAGGAGGGGGACAATGTGTGTGTGTGTGTGTTTAATATTGAGGAAGAGTTGAAAAAGATATTTGTAATATGTATTTTTTATATATAATTTGGTGTAATTTTAAAAACAGGAATAAGCAGCGAAAGCCATATCTTTTTTGCTATGTAAAGTTCTATAATAAGGTTCAGTCCAACACGAAATAAAATTAAATTAGATACGAATATTAACCGGAAATGTTATCATTTTGTAGCCAAATGACTTTTTTCTTCCTATCCGTACAAAAAGGAAAAAAGGGGAAATAAAATAAACAGTTTAAGTGTTTTATATTTATTTTTGACGCTATGACGATATATGTTACATAAACATTTTTATGGTAATTTTGATTTACTTTGTTATATAATTCGATATCGCCCGATAATATCTGTAAAGTGTGTAGGTTACGCCCACAGCTATTGCCATTTTTTCTGTTATAAAAAATTGACAACCTGAAACATTAAACGATATTAAAAAAATTAGAAATCGTTTGAATATCAGCTAGGATTAGTGTGCGTTAGATAGTTAGTTATAATCAGGTAGAGGTACACATTGAGCGGCGGTTATACGAATAAAATAGAAATAAAATAACGAACGGTAATCGAACTTTGTGACATTTATTATTGTTTAATGGTTACGATATAGTTAGTGTTCTAGGGAAAAAAGGTGTACCACCAGCAGCAAAGTGAAACTTCGAAGACTGTAGTCGGATAATTCTGCTCACTGGACAAAAAGAAAATTTTATGATGATGAATAATACGATTTGACATTTAACTCTATCGTGCCGATGTATCTTTTTCTCTTTAATATTCAGTGTTGCCTGTAATTGGGCTGATTGTGCATGATTTTTCGATTTAACGAAAAAAATTATTTACGGTCAAAAAAACTGAATCAAATAATCATATTAATTTTAATTACTCCTAAGTTATTGCGTAAGACAAAAAAGCACTCGTTATGAACATAAAAGCGTGATAATAAATTTACTCTTATTAATAACTCGCGAGGATTTGATTGTAAGTATGGTAAGTTATTCGGATCACACACAACGTACTACTAATTACTTTTGAAATTCTAAAAAAACGGAAATCAATAGAATAGGTAAAATTCAGAAAAGGTGTTTGAAACTTATACTACCCCATTGGAAGCGGAGTGATACTACATCAACCTGGTGAAAGGAAAATAATGAAATGTCTCCCAAAATGCACTATTATTATTACAGACTACTTGAATTTAAATGCAATAACGTAAAGTTACCTTCCAGTTCGACTAACAAGGAATCAAAGTAATACCTGTTACATTCATCCTAGAAGGGTAAATCTACGAATCGACAATACAGATGATTACCGAGTTTTAATTAAATTAATGAGTACTATGCCCAGTCACATAATAAACGAAAAAAAAATTGCTGTATGGAAAAGGGAAGTGAGGAAGTGGTTGAAAGAATGGTGCAAAGATTACGGAATTTTGCTGAATCCTCTTTTCCCTTTATTATTATTTCTGCATTTTTTAGGGCTCTTTTGGACCATCTATTTACCAGTTTCCTTTCTTTTTCTTTCCTGTACATTAATGTATAAGACGTTTAATATGTAAGCGGCTCCTGCATATGGGTGTATTATTGTGCTATTTATATATATATATATATATGCGTCGATTGATATATTTTATTTTTATTTTTTGGTTTAATACGTTCGATTTAGGTAGTAAGAATGATTAACTGTAATTTTGTTTACTACAATAAACGATAATAGGAGTGTTGGGCACTCACGCAACGGGCATACTTGCCCAGTAAGACCCACAACTTATTTATTTAAAAAAAAAAAAAAAAAACTATTTTTTTCATTACGTTCTCAGGTGAATTATTAATTTTTTCTGTTGTTGTGTTTTATTTACGTATCTATGCGATTTCTAAATAATAATAATAATAATAATAATATTAATTAGATAGCCTAGAATTAATATCTAAACTCTGCGCAATAATTCTCATTTATATTCGTTACAAGTCGAAGGAGTCTCTTTGAAAAATTTGATCGGAAATTTAGTGCAACATTTCTCTACAATCTCTAAAAACCTTACCTTGCTCCTGCTTTCCATAACTATGCAGCATAGAAGAAGGAATTTATGGCAATAACTCAGAAAAGGAAACTGGGAGCTAATGAAAACCTGCTACTAAAGAATGTAGTGTGAAAAATAAAAGGATCGGGCGATGTGTGGAAATGAAAGACTTTTTTTTTCAATATTCTAGTACTGAATTAAGAAAAAGCTTGTTTTTGTTTTTTTTAAAAAACTTTAATGGGTTTGTCAATGAAGACATTAACCCGAGAAATGAAAAGATGGAGAAAATAACGTTATATTCTTAAACGTTCGAGGACAGAGGATAAAAATAATTTAAGGACAAGAATAACAGAATTAAAATAAAATGAGAGAATGTAAGAAGCACCGATAAGGGGATTAGAAATACCGAGTTTTAATAGAAAATAGTATAGAAAGACGATTGTTCGACAGAGAAGACCGTACATTTAAATAAAACATAATGAGAGTTCGGCGCAAAATTCACGTTAGTTTTTTTCATGCATTAAGTAAAATAAGTTCCATATTATATCCTTGATAAGGTAATGGATTGTGAAGTTAAGCTTTTCATAATCGTACCAAGCTTAACGATACTAATAAGATTAGGAGGGCCAGTTCCTTTCTCTCGACCACCTTTCCTTTTTCCCCCAGATTTCTAAGTGACGTAAAATCAGTTAACTTCCGAGATTTTTTTTTTTTTTTAATTTTCCTTCGTGTCGGTAAAATTTTAAAATGATAAAAACCAGTTACATTATTTTCAAAACTGAAAATTATTAAACAGTTTGCCGATTGGAGTTTAAAACTGCGCAAAAAATATTCATACGGGCTTCCTATTCGCGGAATTGCGGATACGAAGTATTAGTACAAAAAATTTTTTTATCACGAACTAAAATGCAAACACGCATACAGGAAAGTGTGTTCTCTTTATACTAGCCATTCTCGTGCGAATATTTTTCGCTTTTTTAGAAAATGAAATAAGATCAATAATCTTCTAGGTTCGTGTGTTAACTTTTAATTGCGATTTTCTCCTCAGCATGAATAGCAACAGCAGAACTTTTTTCTGTGGATTATTAATATCTGCCAGAAATTAGCGATCCAGCTCAAAAAAGGAGCCGGTCACGAATTTTTTCTTTTCATTTTTTTTTTCTTTTTGGAGGGGGCGGGCTCGTTAACCGGGGGGACCTTTACCTAGAAACGATTAGAACAGGAAAGAGTCAATTATATCTTTATACAATATCAAATGTTGTTAGGAGGAAGTAATCAATATAATGGGAACAATCTGTGAAGAGGGAAAAGATAGGACGTAAGAGGCGCAATATGGAGTAGGACAAGTCGCAGCAAACTGAAGTAGAAAGTAGAACACTCGGCAGAATAAAATAAACGCTTAATAAAGACACGATCCGCATCGCAAACATGCTCTTCATTTGAAAATATGGAGAAGCAACCAACGAAAAACGAAAACGGGAGGAAAATAATAAAGTATAGCTTAAGAGCGCAGGTAAATAGACAACAATAGAACGATGAATAAAGGAAACAAAGAGAACCATAGGTTAACGGAAAGATAAAAAGAATAATTGTTAGAGAAAGAGGAAACGTATATA
The DNA here is from genome assembly GCA_039619475.1 of Icerya purchasi. Lineage (NCBI taxonomy): Eukaryota > Metazoa > Arthropoda > Insecta > Hemiptera > Monophlebidae > Icerya > Icerya purchasi. The sequence goes on along the minus strand of CM077116.1, from coordinate 170,081,141 downwards.
CCCGATTCCATAATCTAAGACGAAAACCCTTGCATAACGGAAGGAGATTGGACGATGGGACCTTTTTTTTAAAGAGTCACGAATCTCTTTCCGTCATTCACCGAAACTGTAATGAACCGAATTATTACCACCGTCATCGTTTTATAAGCTACCATGAAAGAAAAAAAAATGGTAAAAAAGTAGAATATCAACACCCTCTGGGTGTAACATTGTGGATTCGAGTTCGTTTCATAATGTTTTCCACGCGTATCTGATTTTTTGTAGAGAATATTGATACAGCTAGTTCGATCCTCCTTTTGCGTACTTTCGCGTCCAAATAATTTCGATACAAGTTCGATAGCGTAAGAAAAGTAATATAAGTATGTGGACCTTCGGTGTAATATTCTCTAGATTTAAGCTGATTTCATAGTCGTAACATCTATAATCGTATTTATATTAAAGTTGGGCTCTATCGTTCCGGCCTTAATTCGACAGCGACCGTTTCGGCCTCGTCCTATTTCGAAGTAAATTTAATTTAGTGTTAGTGAGCTTTTAATCCTCAATTAAATTAATATCTTATTTATAGTGTAAAGTGGACGACGGTCACTTCACTTTTCATTCGAGGTCACTGTAGGTCGAGATGTAGTAGTGTTCGAGATGACTTTGTCACTTGAGCAAATGTACTATCTGTACGTTATTTGGATTCCCAAACTCTTTGCCAACAGCACAACCTGATCTGGAAAATGTAAAAAATTACGAAAGGCTAAGATACCGCCTTCGTTACGATTCATGTCATATGGTACGTGCTTATTATATTGATATGATGGTATAATATATAGTGAACAATGAGAATAACACGGACCAGAATGACGAACAAGAAATACCGTGCAAGTATCAAAAGTAAATGTCTGCTAGAATTCGAGCATCTTTTAAATAAATATATAATTTGAATTTAAATGTCTGCCTGTAATAAACCTTTCGTTAGACGCGTTACGCAAAAAAAAACAAAAAAAAACAAAAAAAACCCAGAAAATAAACGATACACGCGATAGAGAAATTATATTATTATAAATATATAACGGGATAGTTGCAGCTTAAAAAGAAGTAAACGAAGAAAAATGAAAAATGGTTCGAAGATAAATACTTTTTCCAGTGTAAAGGGAATGAAAAAACTGGGCAATTAGAATATTCCGAATTTCTTTTCCTAAACATGGTTTCGAGAGTAATGATAGTAGATAATCCCCGAACTGTATGAGTCGGGAAGGTAATATGGTTTATGGTTATAATAGTTACCGTAGATGATAACAAACAGCGAAAGAAACCGGTAGATTAATATTAATGAAAAAAGAAAATTAAAAAACTTACATTAACGCGGAAGCAAAGATGACCTAAGACGGTCTGCGTTAATTTAATGAAAACTAAAAGTTTTACTGACAGTATCGATAATGGCTATTTTAAATATTAACGATAACGAAGTCAGTAGCGACGTAGGACAGTTAGTGGTTAATAGGAGAAGGGAACGTAAGTTTTTTTGTTGGCCGAACGGCTTAACTAGGCTAACCTTTAATATGAAAGAGTACTTTTAAAGGCGTTTTTATTTAAATTTGCGGATAGGTAGAGCGGAAGGTTAAGTTAGGAAAAATCGGAGTGCGATGCGTGCGGTATTTTAATGTGAAATTGCGGTCGCACAGAAACAGATGTGCGTTTTTTTTTCTCTTATATTATTAATTGATGATTTTTGTAGGTCACTCGAATTTCAATCGTTCCAGCAGTTGCTGTTATTTCGTACACGCTGCTAATGTTGCCTTCGTTGTTTTTACTTTTGCTTTGCGCTTCTATTTGTTCGCTCTTTCCTTTCGTTTGGTTTCTTTGATTTCCCGAACAAGGTACTACGTTGCACGTAATTGAACTGAGGCAAATCAGATAGATTCGAAATATCTGAGCGGTTTTTGTCGGTCCGTGTTCGCTCTAATTTGAATATATTGGAAAAAGACACACGACGGACACTGTCTGTAACGTCGATGTTGTTCCAGAATAATTAAAGACATTTACAGAGACAAACACAATTCCCTGAAATTTCGACCACCCGAGGGGGGGGGGCAACTTATTTGCTTAGATATTATAAATTCGCACGCTGATACACCGAATGAAACTAAAAATAAACTTATTAGGCGATAATAAATCGGAGGATGAGTTTATTATTCGGGAACAAAAAACTCGAGGAATCAAAAACGATGGACTAATCAGGACGCGCGAGAATTACTGATGCGTAGATTCGTAATATAGTTATTATTTGAGAACAAAAATTCGTGGAAATAAAAACGACGGACTAATCAGGGTGCCTGAGGAATGCCTAGATTCGTAATAAGGGTTTCTTGTTGTTCCGTGTTGTCTCGTAGCCTGCGAGTTCGGAAGAAGATCGATGATCCGATGAAAATTTTTTTCGCCTATCTTGAACGTTTACCGACGTAAAGTAGCGACAGTGCGGACGCTATTAAAAAAAATTTTTGGCGCCGTACCTGCAAAAATGAAGGTCGTCTGGAATGCGGTAAATAATGAAACGAAACTCATTCCATCGGGGCTTGTAGAAGCCACTGCAGCGAGATTCTCTGGAAACTGATTATTACCAGAATGCTGCCCGTTGCAACGAGAACTGGTGGCGCCAAAATGAACGCACTTGCATTTTTCTTTTTTTTAATGAAAATACATTTAGCCATGTTTTTTTATTTATTTACCCCAACCTACGTTATCGTTTTTTTTTCTCACTTTAATTTATGTTACTACGACGAATGTGCTTTGATCCGTTCTTTATTAACATCGTATCACAAAAATATTGGTCTCCTAACGAGCGGATGAGAACGAAAGCCGGCTGTTATGATATTATTAAGGGGAAATAATGACCTTTATACGACTTGGGCGATCGAAACCGACAGTATGTTTGCAGTCCGGTGTGTATTAAGGCAGGAATTTTTTAAAAAACCGTGTAACTTTGGATAACACTTTTTACAGTAGATGATAGCATGTTCAAAAGTGTTTTTATTTTTGTATTTAACGTTTCGGGGAAAGTTTACACACACCAGTCATCAGAATTTCTGATGATTGGTATGTGTAAGCTTTCCCCGAAACGTTAAATACAAAAATAAAAACACTTTCGAACGTGGTGTCTACATCGTTTTCCTAATTATATCTATCATGACAGCTTCAAATATTTAATTGTGTATCTTGTTTAAATTTAAATATTTCGTGAACTTGAGTGATCCGAACAGTGCGATAATTTAGGTTTAATTTTGTAATTTTTTTAAAAAATTTATCGTAGTTTTTTTTTAATTTATCCAGTTAAGTTAGTTTTGGTTCGCTGTATGAAGACCGACATCAAGCGGTACTCTATGATGATTATTTAGAAAAAAGTGTTTTCAAATCCATTAGAAATAAATAAGTCACTTTTTGACCATTTATTACTATTCATTCACTGCATAAAATCACTAAGAGAAAAACGTACGAGGAAAAAAAAGGAAAAAAATCATTTTAATTGGGTTCTTCATTTCTTGTTAAAAATATTTTCTTTTCTATAATTTAAGCGAATGTTAAGCCGCGTGAAAGAAAAAGCGCTTCAGGATTTTTCCAGATTTTGCACTTCCGACGTCATGTGCTATTTGTTCCTTGTTTCTTCCTGTCCGTTTCCACCAGACACATCGGCATAGTCTTATTGGCGACTTTTAAACCAATGGGAACAGTTTTTCAAATTTTCTTTTCCTTTCCATCTTGATCGTGTTTTGGTTCTGTCATATTTTTTATTTTCGCCGGCTTAAAAAATAAATAAATAAAAAGAAAAAAAATAATACGTTTTTTTTTTCTTTTGTACGTTTGCTTAGGCGCGTAACTTTTGATTATTTAGTCAGTGATGCTTTTTTTTTTTTTTGATGCTAACGACACTCTTTGTTTATTTGCACCGGTCAACGATGGTATCGTATGAGTCTGTATGATTATTTACATTACAAAAAGGAGGTCTCTTTTAGAGAAATAATTTTTATTAATATAACAAACATGATTGATACTTTAAAACAATTACCAATGTTGGAAACGCAGGTTGGACTTTTTTCCTCATCGGAATGTAGGAAACATACGAACCTTTGAAATTTTAAAAATTAAGGACCAACATTTTGAAAAAGGGCGACGAACGCGGCTGGCTTAACATATTATGAATCTTAACCGCGGACAAATATAGATTCGAATAATGAAAATTGAAACCCCCATTGTGCCATTTGCAAACTTCCAATGACGGAAATATTACACGCGTGTGTCATTACCGCGCACGAATTTCAACTGTACGCAGTAATATTCAAATGACGATCCCCTTGTTTATTTGAAAGTGTACCCTAATTAGTGATGATATGGATGTTAACGATAATATCGGTGAATACTCAGTATAATAAGCGCCAAAAAAGGGAGTCTCGCTGAAGATATATTTTACTAATATAGTATTATCAGAAGAAAAAAAAAACAAAAATTTTAAAATTATAAACGCTATGAACGCGAGCGACTTGAAATAACGTTAATTTATGCAAATGAGGAGTCGAACAAAGACAGAATGAGTAACTTGCACAATACGCTACTAACAAGCCGATTATTGACGCAAATTTGAACATTACACTCTTGAACACCAGTACAGAACTCTTCTTTACACAGTCCCGAAAGTTGTTTTTTTTTTTTTTTAAATTGTTATTGTATTACAAACTGGCCATCTAGGCCATTTAGCAATATTCTTAACAGGGAAATATTTAGCATGAAGGGAGAAGTACCCAATAGTACCTACCCGATAAACTTTACCTTAAACAAGGTCATGAGGTTTCTTACGCTTCAGCCGCCTCCTATCATTAGCAGTATGTAGCAATCCAGCAGCAAGTTTATTCGGATGACTTTCAAGTCTTTCTGCGTGTCTTCGGGCATGAGTTTTAATAACATCTGCCACATACTCTATCCCTAAATCTTGATGCAAAGTTTGATTTGATACATACCATGGCGCCTTGGTTACGAGCCTAAGGATTTTATTCTGCGCGGTCTGTATTATCTTCAGATTTGTAGGTTTAGCACAACCCCAAAGCTGTACTCCGTAGGTCCAAATAGGCTTCAAGATACTTGTGTATATCAAACTTTTATTATCAATACTTAAAACGCTATTTCTTCCTAGAAGCCAGTACATTTTTTTAACACGAATATCTATTTCTCTTTTCTTTGTCTGAATATGCTGCTTCCATGTTAAACGACTATCTAGGTGTAATCCCAAGTACTTAACTGTTATTCTCACGGGCAATTCCAGTCCATTTATCCTAACAGTTGGGGTTATGACTTTTCTATTCGTGAAATGAATGTTTACCGATTTACTTTCGTTGATCTGAATTTTCCACTTTTTAAACCAGTTTTCTGCTTCGATAAGGGCCTTCTGAAGATTTTCATTTGCTATCGTCGGATCTGAATGTGACGCAAGTAATGCCGTGTCGTCAGCAAATGTAGCTACCTGAACATTTTCCGGTACAGGAAAGTCTGCTGTATATATCAAGTGCAGCGTGGGTCCCAGAACTGATCCCTGGGGCACTCCTGCTTGAACTGGATATAGTTCTGAAAATGTGTGTTCATAGCGCACCTGGAAATATCGGTTATGCAGATATGAACTCAACAAGAGATATAACCTAGTTGGTAACAAAATTTTTAATTTATATAATAGACCATTATGCCAGACTTTATCAAAAGCCTGTTGGACATCCAGAAATGCCGCGGTACACACATTTTTTGTTTCTAAACTTTTTTCTATTACACTTACCACTCTGTGCAGCTGATCCACCGTGGAGTGCTGTTTTAAGAAACCGAATTGATGTTGTGGAATTATATTATATAGGTATGGCTGCAATCTATTTAATACCAATTTCTCTATTACCTTCGACATAACAGGCAACAAGGAAATGGGACGATAAGACGTAACAGCATGCGGATTTTTGCCCGGTTTCGCAATCATAATAATTTGCGCAAACTTCCATTGCACCGGAAAATAATGTAGGCGAAGTATTGCGTTACATATAAATGTCAGCAACATTACAGCCTTCCGTGGAAGTCTATTCAGTAGTTCCGCGGTTATTAAATCAAAACCGGGACTCTTTCTCCATTTCAGCGTTTTAAGTATGTTTTTCACCTCTTGAGGTGACGCTGACTTGATAGGAGAGGATAACTGGCCAGGACTTTTTAAAAAGTCATCGACTTCTTTGTCCGTAGCAGCCGTTAAGTTCGGCTTAAAAACTGTTGCCAAGTAGGTGACAAATAAATTCGCTATTTGCTTTTGATCTTTCGCCCAAGACCCATTGCCATGTTTTATCGGAGGAATGCAATTTTTTGATTGTTTAATGTTTTTTGTACACTTACACAAAGAATAATCATCCGCCGCTAATGGCGAGAGTTTAAGTAAGTAATTATTAAAAGTTTTATTTTTAATTTCTGCTAATAATTTTTTGAGTTCTTTGGTTTTATTATTAAGTTGTTTTTTGTCTGATGGATTTCCTGTCTGAAACCATTTTCGCCTAAGCTTTCTCTTTTCTAAAACAAGCTGACGAACCAAAATAGGATAATTTTTTTTTTTTTGTATATATCAATAGAAGGAGTATTCAAAGTTGCTGCTGTTTGAATCTCCCTAGTTATATATTCCACGGCATTCTCGATGTCAGTTTGGCTTTTTAATGGGATTTTTAGATCTAATTTTGAGTCTAAGTATTCCTCAAAGGAATTCCAGTCTGTTTTATGATTATACAAATATATCGGGTTTTCTCTGCATATTACTGAATCACCAAGGGTTAAAACAATTGAAGAATGGTCTGAGAAAAGATCGAAAGAAGAATTTATTTCTGCATAATAACTGGCAATGCCTTTTGTAATAAAAAAATCTAAAAGGTCTGGTATTTTACGATTATCAGTTGGCCAATACGTTGGTTCTCTTGTTGATATGTAGTTAGCATTGTGACTTTCCAGTGCTTGTTTGAACACACGTCCCCTGGTATTAGTTACCCTGGAGCCCCACGCTGTATGCTTGGCATTCCAATCCGCACCGAGTCCCGAAAGTAGCACAGTAGCTTTAGGTTCGTCTGTTGTCACTCAAACATATTTACACTAAAAATTGTAAAATGTTTTGTTTTTTTTTTTTCTAAAAAAATGATTTCAAAATTTGCTCTACAAATTAAAAAAAAGAAAAGAAGAAAGCGCATTAAAAAGTGAAAAGTACTTCTCGATAAAAGATAATTCAAAGTAATTTGAATATTACGATTATTCTTAAACCAAATTAATACCCTTTAATCGGCGAACTGCAGCAATTAAAAACCCTGTATTATTCAGATGTTTTCGGTACTCCGGTCATAAAAAATTAATATAACGCTCATTTAGTGCGGTTTTTAATTATTGTTGTAATTTTAATTTTTAGCCGACTTCCCTAAAATTAATATTGTTTAAGAGTAATCATAATATTTAAGAGCTATATCATCATCAAGCTCATTGTACTACGTAAGGATATGGTGACACGGCCGTATCTGAAGGAGGCTTTTCAGGGTCCAAACCCTCCCGAAATGTCTGCGAAATAATAACCGCTTGAATTAAATGGACTGAAATTCAGAATAAATTGATTTCTTTTCAATTTTTGATAAAAGAAAATTAAAATTTTTATGAATTCTATGGAAACGTCTATTTTTTATTTGTTTCTATTATAGTGTTCAAATATTGCATATATCATAATTGACCACAAGGCTTTGGTGTACTATTTATAAATAAATATATTTCATGATAATACACACAGACACACGTACATATATAAATATATATATAAATATTAAAAATATTTTTGTAACCACTTCCGAAATTTCGGTCTAGATACGGCCCTGCATGGTGACATGTTCCTTTTACGATTTATTTCCATTTATCCCGGTCCTTTGCCACGTTGAATGCTTCCGACGCGCCGTACCTAGTTATAGTGCCTTTATTTCATTAGTCCATCGTACGGTACATCTTTCTCTTGATCGCTTTCTACATGCCTTACCCCCTGTATAAAATAGCTCTTTCCATCGAGTTTATTTTTCTCGCCACGCGACCGAAATATTTTATTATAACACCTTTATTTATTCTAATTAGCAATCTGTTATCGATTTTTAGCTCGTTTAGAACTGAATTGTTTTAGTTCGGCGTGCAGTGGTCTCAGAGCGTTTTTCTGTATGTTCCCATCTCTAAGGCATTTATCCGATTTCTATCTGTTTCTTTGGTGGTCCATGTTTCTGATGCGTACGTTGCAGTCGGGAAGATCAGTGTGTGAATTAACTAGTTTTAGCTTAGTGTTTTTCGTTATATTCGTGTATATTTCCATATTTTTTTGAGTTTCCTTGTTGCATCGCTGTGTAAGGCGTCTGCGAATTTATTTTTCACATCTCCCTGAGTTTGTAATTGATGATCCAAGGTAATTTTAAATTCGCTTATTACTTCGTATCCGGCAATTTCCCCTTCGTAGTTTACTGATTCCGTTTGGCTCTGTCAATAATTATCCTTGGACTGATTCCCTTTGCGGCCCTAGTTTTCACTTATGGTCCTCAGTTTATTTATAAAATCTACTAATTCTTCTTTAGACGTTTAATGATGATCGTAATAAATACCAACTTTAAGATTACGCTATAATTAATTTTTACTTTTCCGCGCATTTTTATTAAGCTTCCGAGAGTGAACCTTGAAGTCGATATTTTTATTTTTTAAAAAAACTATTTTATCGGAATCTACTTCCTTTACGTAAGAGGAGATTTCAATTCCAAACGGCAGAGTTGACGACGTTTAATTATTTCTGATTGCTAGATTTGTTTGGTCATCAAAACCTTGGAAGATAACACCGTTCGTATTATTTCTTATTTTTATTTAAATCTTCATTGTAAACACGAAATTTCTTTCGCGATAATATAATCGGTGTTCATTATATTCCGAAATAAGAAATGCTGGTTTTTAACTGGGGCAGAATTGTACTCTATGCGAATTTTGGTTGCTTACACTTATGCTGACCATTTTTTTTTTTCTAGCTATTTTATATTGTAAATTTTTATCATTTTCAAGCGGAAAATGAGAATTTTCCAATTTATTTTCGATTTCCATGTCCGTGTCTGAAAATCTGCCCGACTATTAAATAATAAAAGGAAAATGATCACTCTCATTCTATGCTCCATCCTTATTTCACTACTTTTTGACGCCTTCGTAAATTGTTTACTATATTCTGTCGCATAAGATGTTTACACCTTTTTTTCGAAATGAAAGAAAGCAAAATAATTGATAATCTGGGGACACTTTTTGTACGAGAACATATGATAAATAGCCTTTTTTTCAAAAGCTTTACGGAATCTGAAATTCCCGTTCTTATTCGGTTACCGCTTAAAGCAAAACATGTTTAATAGCACATATCTCTCGAGTTGGAAGACATTTTAGTGTTGCTTTTTGGCGGAATATAAAAGGGACCTTTGAATTAGTCTTTTGGTAAATAAAAATGATGACCCGAAAAATTCGACCGAACAAAAACATCCGAAAAATATATAAAATAAAGTGTGCTAGGAATTTCGCTTAATGTCCTCTCACCTTCAGCACTAGCAAACGGAAGTAGTATTAATAAAGATAAATATTATTTGAATATCCGAAGGAGACCCTGAATTATTGTCTACTTCGGCTAATGTTATTTATAAATGTAGTACATGTATCGCCAGCAAAAAAGGATTTAAGTCAAGGAAGGGGTAATCGGAAATGGAAGAATTACCGGCTAAACTGAGGTATTATCTGTTTATGTTATATGATTATAAGCTGCATCCTTCCGGTCTTAAAACCAGGAATGTAGTGAGGATAACTAGAGCTTCGTCCAAAGTTGCATATATTAAGCCTAAGGGTGTAAATAACTTTATTAATAAAACAAAGGACTCCGTACTGATTGACTTGTTAGGGACAATTTCGATGGATATCATGAACATTAGGAATAAAAAAAATTGCTTGCTAGAAATTAAAAATTGGCTGCCGAACAACTACAATGACTCCTTTTCCAAACTTACCGCATTCAGATTGAGTTCCTTTAGATTCCGAGCCATGCTGGTATATAAGGAAATTAAAGAGTTGACCATCTCGTGGTGCAGCTGTTAATGGACTACTCCCTATTAGTAAGTTTATTGCTAATAATTTACTTGCATCGTCTAAAAAATTCCATTATAGGTTTTTAAAACTCATACCCTTCCTCCTTTTCTAACCAATTTTCCTCTTAAATTTTTCTATTCAGCCGTAAGTTAATCCTTGGTTTCATAAATTCCCGTCTTTGCGGTGCTATTTTATTTCCTCCTTATGTCGATTGCGCTCTTCGATCATAGTTTGCTTCCTTCATCTCGCTATCGAGTTTCAGACTCTCCTTACTGTCCGCTACATCCTCCAAATGATGTCCACGAATGTAATTCTAGCCATATCCTTTTCGAATGTTCCACTCTATCGTCTGAACGTTTCCTTCTCTACTCTCAACTTCTGAGACTTGATATCAGTGCTGCATCTGTTCTCTTCTTTCCTTCGTTATCTGTTGTCGCTTCCCTTGTATCCCTCATTGATGCGATATCTGACCGCGTACGAATCTAAATTAATTCAGCAATACCTTTCTTTCTTGTCGAACATGGGTCAATGCGCTTTGTTAGTGAGTCCCCAAAAAAAAAAAAAAAAATTACAATGACTGCAATTGATAAGAGAAGTGGAAGGATTATGTGTTTGTTTTTCACATTTTTTTTTCTTGTAGTTTTTTTATATGAATTGCTATTTTGGACGGTGTAGGAAATTGTTTTTTTTTTTGCTTTGTTTTGTTTATTTTTTGATTATGCGTTCTTCGGTTATTTTTAGCAGAAAGTTATATTACGTTTTTTTTTTTTGTTTCAAGAATTACAACACATTTGTTATTTATTTGCGGTTAATTGTATGATTGTAGTTTTATTACAAATAAAGGTTATAGCTGTGTTGAGAACCTACAGACGGGCGTGGTTGCCTTGCGGGTTCTCCATACGTTATTTAAATAAGAAAAAAAGAAAAAGTTCCGATTTATTATCTATAATCCTCGGATGATATTGTGTAAAAAAAGTTCGCTCTGAAGCAATTTGTAAATTAGAGTACAAATCTCGTATATAATGCAGCACATTCGGTCGGAATTTCAAACATCGATACGTTGACAGGAACACACCGTATTATATTTTTCTCGGAATCATTTTAATCGAAAATTATCGATACAACGCGAATGGCAAATTATAATTGAATTAGGAATAAAGGATGATTTTTTTTTTGCTTTTTCGGGAAAAATGAAATTGTACGAAGAAATGGTAAAAAAGTTGCGCGGACGAAATAATTTTCTTTCGTTTTCTGAGAAATACGCGGGATCGTTTGCGTTCGCACGCTGTGAATAAGAAAATTGTTTCTTCGTCGAAAGAGTATATAAATAAATAGAGGCAGGCGAACGTACAAATCGTCAGGGAAAACATAAAGTGTATTTACGGACAGATATGGTCGTCATGGTGATATTTATATTTTCCAGAATTTGCAGTTATTATTAAATAGCTCTACCATACACGTGTGTGTGTGCGTTTAGATATATATGTATGCATGTATGAATATGGCCACTTTGCACATGGCCAGTTATATCGTGCAATAAGCGCAAAAACGCTGTTGCATTATAAATATTTCAAAGTCGATTTTAAATCGACTTCTTTTAAACGTACACGGAGTATAAAGCAGCGACATAAGTCTACATTTACGCGAGTGTGTGTTTTCTTAGAAAATCTGTTTGTTTCATTTCATTACGAATAGATCATCATTTATACTGACGTTTTCGATTAATTTCGCTGAACTTTTTCTTGCCCCGAAACACGAAATGTTGTGTACCGCCAAGTTAAAAAACGAAAGCTGCTGGGCTGGAAATAAATATTTGATGATACTGTACCTCGGCTGACGTTAATTGACCGGTTTCGATAATGAACCTTTCAATTTTTGAAATACGCCGTAAATTGGAAAATAATCCAATTGAATCGTGAAAAATTCCATATGATTAAAATAGCACATATTGTTTACTACTACTCTCAGTCCGTATTCTTATATAGAATTTTATAATTGTTTTCGTACGATCCGGTGTGAATAACGAGGTTTTTATATTATATGCTCGTACTGAACAATACAGAGTGATTATTTTAAAGTCACATCAAATCAGAACTTATAATACAGGGCGGGCTAAAATAATGATATCCTCACTTTCAAACGCTTCGTAAACGATGATCGTTCGAGGTATCCTACCTCAAATACGAAAATAAAGTAGAAATTACGCCATTTAACTTGTAATTCATTAAAAAAAGAAAGAAAAATAAATGTAGTTCATTTTTTAAACAAACCTCCTAAAAGATAATCACTCCCCGGAGCTGTTGATATTCAACTAATCTTTTTTTGGAAATTTGATGTGTAAGAGTCGCCCTTGAAATCGCTGCTACCTCTCTTTTGATGGCTGATTTCAGGGTTTATAGGTCCCCGCTGGTTTGTCTTGATATATCCGGCTTTTCAGATCGCCCCATAAAAAAAAATCTGACGGCGTTAAATCGGGACCGCGTGGCGGTCAAATTATTTCCATCTTACGCGAAATTCAATAATGGAACAAAAAACTATGTAATCGGCTAGTCGACTTGCAGAGAAAGCTCAATCAGCTCTTAAGAGTCGACTCTAGGCTGTGAATTAAAACAAAATTTGACATTGCACATATGTTGAAAAATAAATTCGTTTAGTAATAAGCACGAGTCCTAGCATCCTAGCAGGTACCCGAAAAGTACGGCTATTGAATGCCCATCCCTGGTTTTAGATGCGTTGAATTTATTTCGTTTTTTTTTTTCCTATTATTATTATTATTATTATTATTATTATTATTATTATTATTATTATTATTATAATTATTTTTATGGGTTCGTTAACGTTTACATTAGTCTAAGCATTGGAAAGCAAGATTAGAAAAGGATGTATTCTTAAACGTATAAGGATAGAGAGAAAACATGAAAGAGTAAAAGACAGACACTTGTAAGGGAAGTGGAAGTACCAAATTTTAATAGAGTGGAATAAATGTACGATTGTTCATCCGAAAAGGCCGAACATACAAGCAAAACATAATCAACTTCATAGAGAAAGGGTGAGCGGAAGAAGTTTGAAAGCGAGAAAATGATATGGAAAGGAGGCAATGATTAAATTGAAGCGACAAATGGCCGAGATTATGGAGCGTTTCAAAGAGAGAAAGTATTCAGAAAGCCATCAACGGTGAAGAAGTAATGAATAGATAAAAGCAGTCGGTATCGAAAAATGAATAATGTTCTGTACTGAAGATTACAGTTGTCAATCGCTAACATAACAATAGCACCAGATGAAATTGTTAAATAATATAGTTGTGCAAGTGGCGTCTCTCTGAATCTTGTATTCTCTTTTCTTTACAGCTACGATACGACTTTTCTTTTCCGTACATTGACATTTTTATTCCCTTCTTTCATGCCTTTAATTCTGCTTTAGTGTGAACTATCGTTTTGGTGCAATAATATAACAAAGCCAGTAGTTTTTCTTTTCTTTTTTTAAATAGGTGTGGGTCTCACAAGGCATACTGCTCGTCTGTGGGCGCGCAACACTCATATCATCATTCCGGGGGGGGGGGGGAAGATGATAGAAAGATGATATGAGTTATAGGAAAAATAAAATTTATAATTTGTAAACGGTTAATATTTTATTAAACAATAATAAAATCGCGTGTTCCTGGCAAATTGATCTACTATTTTATTATAAAAGTCTTCCAAATTATTCATGATTACGCGACTATGAATATTCATTATGGCCAGTTGATTAAAAAATTTCATGGCTCTAGGGGGGGGGGGGGGCAGAGGCCCTCCCATGCCTCCCTTGACGACGCCCATGTATATATATACACCTATATACATATATATATATATATATAGTTATATGTGTGTATATGTGTGTGTGTGCGTGTGTGTGTATTATTATGAAATATATTTATTTATAAATAGTACACTAAAGCCTTGTGGTCAATTTTTGTATATGCAATATTTAAACACTACAATAAAAACAAATAGAAAATAGTTGTTTTCATAGAATTCATAAAAATTTCAATTTTCTTTTTTTTTGTCAAAAATTGAAAAGAAATAAATTTATTCTGAATCTCCGTCCATTTAATTTAAGCAGTTATTATTTCGCAAACATATCGGGGGAGATTTGAACCCTGAACACCCCCAGATACGGCTCTGTATACATATATTCATATATTTTTTATTTTTTATTTTTTTTTTATTTTTAGAAGCCATTTCTAGCCTATTGGCTATCGGTAGCTGATATGATAAATGATTTTGACGTGAAGGGTTCGTAGTCCAGTGACTAGTCCCTGTATTAGTAACCTTATGTTTGAATAATTATTGCAAAGGTGGTTTTTTTTTTTTTTTTTTTACACTAAACCAAGGTCTAAAGGTTTTGTTCTTTTTAGTCTGCGCACTTGCGTTTGTGACGAATTATCCAGTAGGCCAATTGCAGGCCAGTTTGTGTGGTTATATAATCGCTCCTGATGTTTTATTGCCATCCTGTTGATAACGTCAGCTACATAATCCATGCAAAGATCATCGTGAATGGTTTTGTTCCTTACGTACCATGGGGCGCCAACGATTGACCTTAGAGTACTATTTTGGTATCTTTGAATTTTCATAATATTGCTCTTTGCACTGCAGCCCCACAATTCGCATCCATACTTCCATATTGGAGCGAGTAATTGGTTGTATAATAATAGTTTATTTTCCAAGGACAGTTGGCACCGTTTTCCTAATAGCCAGTGTAGTTTGTTAGTTTTGATTCTAAGTTCAGTTTTTTTTGTGTCAATGTGCTAACGCCATGTTAGCTTCTGGTCTAGGTACAAGCCTAGGTATTTAACGTCTTTTTTGATTGGAACTATCTTGTTGTCGATTTTTATATTTTCTGGCTCTATATGTCGATTTGTAAATATTATATGTGTTGATTTATTTTCATTTATTTTAATTCGCCATTTCTTGCACCACGACATAACTTTATTCACGGCTTTTTGTAATTTACTATTTGCTTTTGTTTGGCTTAAATCAGAGCATAGTAGTGCGGTGTCATCCGCAAAAGTTGTCATTAAGGAATTGTCTTCAACCGGTATATCTGCTGTAAAAATAAGGTATAATAACGGCCCCAAAACACTTCCCTGTGGAACTTCTGACTTAATTGGATATATGTCAGATACTTCATCTCCATACTTGATTTGATAGTACCTTTCGTCCAAGTACGATGAAAACAACTCGTAATAGTGATTTGGAAAACTTTTTTTTATTTTATACAATAAACCGTTATGCCATACTTTGTCAAAAGCCTGACTTACATCCAGAAATATGGCATCGCAAATCCTTTTCTCCTCTAAATCAGATTCAATCTGTTTTATCACTCTATGTACTTGTTGGACTGTAGAGTGTTTAGTTCTAAATCCGTACTGATGAAATGGTACTATTTGATATTCATTAACTAAAGGATGTACTCTTTTTAATAACATGGTTTCATATAATTTCGATATCACTGGTATTAATGAGATAGGCCTGTATGAGGCAACCTCTGTAGGTGGTTTATTAGGCTTCGGTATTACTACTATTTGCGAAAATTTTAATTGCGCAGGGTAGTAGGTTAATCTTAGCATAGCGTTGAATATATATGTTAATAGCAGTAACCCTTTGCGCGGTAACTCCTTTAAGATCTTAGCGGTTATTAGATCGTAGCCTGGCGCTTTTTTGGGGTTCATAGTTTTAATTGCAGCCTTAATCTCCCCTGGTGATGCTGGCTTGATAGGAGGATAGACATTAAAGTTATTTTCATTCGTAGGTAGTGTATCGTCTCCAGGATTTGGAGTAAAGACGTTGGCAAGGTGTTTAGCGAATTCTTCCGCTTTTTCTTTGTCACTGTGAGCCCAGCTACCATCACATTTCCTAATAGGGTGGACTGGATTTTTTGGTCTCTTTAAACTTCTCGTTGCTTTCCATAATAAGTACTCGTTATCAATAGGAGATAAGGAAGATACATATTGATTAAAAGTATCATTTTTTAGCTTTTGAAGTAACTGTTTAACCTTTTTTACTTGTTTATTCAATTTCCTCTTATCTCCTGGATGTCTACTTGTTTGCCACCTTATTCTTAATTTACGCTTATATCTTACTTCGTTCAGGATTTATGTTGGATAACAAATAACTGGTGAAGTTGTTCTAATTTGCGGTGTGTTGTTCCAAGCCGCTTCTTGAATGGTTTTAATAAATTGCTGCAATACGTTTTCTATGTCAAGTTTATTCCGGATTGATACGCGTAGTGTGGTATTTTCTTCAACTTCCTTTCGGAACATTTCCCAATCAGTGTGTTTACTATGAAGTTTTGGTTTGGTTTTTTTAGTTATAACAGTATTGCTTATTATAAAAATCACTGGGGAATGATCAGATGAAAGACCAAACTCTGATTCTGTTAGTATGTGGTTTGAAGCTAGTCCCTTGACTATGAAAAAATCTAGTAAGTCAGGAATTTTTTCTCTATCGGTAGGCCAGTATGTTGGCGATCCGCATATATAAAAAAAGGTTTTTAAGAACCGATCGAAATCGAGTAACATGATGACTTCAACGACAGAGACGATAACTGATAAGCATGCAAAGATCTAAATTAAATGATGAAAGAGTTTGCTTCTGTTTTGAACTAATCAGATTTCAATTTTATTTATATTCACTAAATATTTTCGATAACTCTCCTTAAATTTGAAATCGCGTATATAAAAAAATTAGTTTATAGCATACTTCGCTTAGAATTTGCCATTACAAATTCGGTAAAAGACTCGCCTCAATTTTAAATTTAAACGCGCGTGCGTTTAAAAAAAAAGTTAAATTTTTTTTCGAATAATTTGAGTTTTTCTATGATACAAATAAATACTTACAACTGGTACACGTATTGTCCATGTAATCGATCTTCTTGTCCATATTGTCAATCCCGGATAATTCTAAATTTAAAACGGAAAATATTGCATTAATAAACATGGCGGGTTAAATAACTTTTTAAAGAAAAAATAAACTGTTGATCAGAACGAAATTTGATGTGCAATCAACGGTAGCTTTACGTACGGACCCGCACGACTTAGGCCCAGGTTGGACATCACAAATTTATTATACAATACGTACTGTCGTACTTGCAAATTTTTTTCCCCAGAAAAAAGTTTTGCCGAATCAGGATTATTCTCATATTTTAAACTAATAGCCGAGTAATGGAGATGAATAAATAAATAATCACATTCTTTAAGTCGTATACAAACTTTTGTTCTTGAAGATTAGCCAATCAGGAGCATATATTTAGCCATGTGGATTAGGCAGGCTTTAACTAACCAATTTTAATAATTTCTTTTACCCGTACTAAGTTATTTGATGTATTCACATGTTTACATATGCTTGTGTTGATGCATTAGTTATTAATTAACCAACGTAATCAACCAGTTGTTTATTTATATTTATATATATATGCATTAAGGATGTGTTTTGGTGCATTTGTAACTAAGAGGTAATAACTTGCTAACCCAATATTGCAAACGTTTTTACACGCGTTAGAATGAATGTCTTTGAGAATTGCTTAGATATGATGAGTAACCCAAATCAGATTATATAATAAACTTTAATATAAATAATATTTAAACCATATAATTTTGTCTATATTTCACTTCTGTTTAAAACATCTAATGTGTTTGTACAATTTAAAAGATGCTGTGATGAGCATCTAACCAAAATAATTGCAGTACTAATATACACGAAGAGAGGCATGTTTCGGTTTACAAATTTTGGGGCAGGCATTTTACATACATCTAATCAAAACATTTATGGTATTAAACTTTGTGAGGGGCTATGTTCCAGCTAGACTTTGGCGGACTATTTCACATACATAGAACCAAAATAATCACATTATTGCGGTTTTGCTCTTGTTAGAGTAACTAGAGTGGATAATTGATAACTTCTACCTGCTGTCTATTCTAATTGTGTATTCTTAAGTTTGTGTTCAATTGTTTCTGCTTACCTAGGCGCTCTGCTTTTTCTTCATTTAGGCGTTTATATTCCGGACAACCTCTATAGTTAGCCGGATGATCTCCCTGACAAAGCGCACATATTGACTTAGCGCAATCTTCTTTGTTACAATCTTTGGTGTTATCGTATTTAACGCAGCGGAAGGGTAAATTACAGTAATTTTGGGAGTGCCCGTACAGTTGACATCTCTTGCATTGAATAGGTTGACGTTTATTACGAATTTCTTGAACTTCGACTTTAGCATACATTAAGCCAGTAAGAAAAAATATATATCAGCATTTTTAGGAGAAGGATTTAAGTCTACATAATGCATCGGTAGCTGCTGTTTAGTTTTGGGATGAATTTAACGATGTTGCGAACACTGAACCCCTTCCGTTCAATTTCGGATTTGATTTCAGTCAAGTTCGTAGATGGATGGAGGTTCCTTATTAGCACTCTAAATGGTTTATCTTCTGACAATTGATAAGTAAAGAAGAAATAGTTTTTACTACGTAGCAGGTGAACAATTTTACGATAACTCTCCGCATTCTCTGGAGCAATCGTTACTCCAGTAACAGTTGATTTTAACGTAAATTTAATACCCGTATCTGTCGCTAAGTCATTCCGTAAGATTCTGATATCTGTAATATCCTTCACTAAAACGGGGGGAACCGCTTTTTGTTTATTGGCGGGGCTGTCCCTCTTTCTGTTTTTTGAAAAAGAATCGGTAGCTGCGAGATTTTCACAGTGCGAGTTCATGTTGTTTCGACTGTTATTTATAGCTGTATTCTCGTCGTTTAATTAATTGCCGTCATCAATCTGCATTTGATTATTTACTTTATTTACGTTATCCTCTTCTTCTTCATTCCCGTCCTCTACTGATAAAAATTCAAAAATATTACGCTTGACAATAGCCGGGGATGAATCTGACGAGGCAGAAGTATAGTACTTTCTTCTCTTTTTACCTTTAACTATATGCTCCAATTGTTGTTGTCGGACAATTCTAAACGGATTGTATTAATTTTACTGTCATTATGCCGAAGTCTTTGTTCCTTATCACCGCACAAATCAGCATTGTCAGAACGGTTAGGTTGACTCGTCTTATCAGTATTAGCCTTGGCAGTATCAATTACATTCCGCTTTACGACGCCGCTACTACTATCAACAGGCTGTGGTTGTACTGGGGCAGGTAGCGACATTATGGCTAGTATGT
Organism: Icerya purchasi; assembly: GCA_039619475.1. NCBI lineage: Eukaryota > Metazoa > Arthropoda > Insecta > Hemiptera > Monophlebidae > Icerya > Icerya purchasi. The sequence goes on along the minus strand of CM077116.1, from coordinate 170,061,797 downwards.
GTACGTACTACGGAGCACACCGTAGCAAACGGCGGCACAATGGCCGAAAGTATCTGTAGATTTACGCGCACCGATATAACTAATCGATCACACAATTATAACCACGATTTTGATCAGTCCAACGAAAAAAATAAATACATGGAAAGATCTTACCCCGAGACCGGAAACCGGAACGCAGGAAACACACATCACGCACACTTGTAAATAACTATCCTAATACAATCTACACTAAACAATCGCATATTATTGGAACTTTATTGAAAGGGTTGATAAATTGGTCCAAATGTTGCAGCATTATATTAGGCATTGTAACGCTCATAAACAGGCGTTCGCACACAAACGCACATACATACATAAAAACCCGTACATGTACACGTCAATGGCATATTGAGTTAGTAAGTTATTATTATTTGTTAGTGCAGCAAAATATAAAGCACACACAAATATAAATGAACAACTAGTACAGAGTTAATCAATTATTACATTAGTTAGTCAACAACAAATGCGGCACAAGCATATGTTAACATATGAATATATCAAATAACTTAGTGCGGATTAGAAAAATTATTAAAATTGTTTGTTAAAGGTCTCCTTAATCGCTGTTGTGATTGAGTGCCATTAGTGATTAAGAAATTAGCGGTAGTGCCAAAAATCGCGAAAAAAAATGTTCAGAATATGGAATTTTAAACAGCCCTTAAAAATTCTTTAAAAATTCATAACTATCCAGCAAATTATTTGTTAAACGTGAAATTTAAAACACAACAAAAACCAAAAACTTTTTCATAAAAAATACAACATTTTCACTAAACAGTTAATTTAGATCAAAAAACAGCAAAAAGGAAGGAGCGTGATTTACTGAGAAGGAACTCATCCGTAAAACTCGATAAAAATGGAGATCCTAAGCGTGTAAACAAAGTAGAGAAAAAATTTGACTGGTGTTATAATTTCAAATTTAAGAGAGTGCCGCAATTTTTAAAGTTCGGATTATTTTTTCCATGCTATGTTGTTGGAAATTTCACTGAAAATAATGAGACTCGACTTCGATATTACTTAATGAAATTTTCAATACTTCCACAAAGTTCGGAAAATTCTGACAATTCATTTACATTCTGTGCTTGAAAATTTTTAAGTTGTAGGGATATTAATAAACCGAAATAAGTTTTATATAGCTTTTAAATATTAAAATTTTTTCAAATAATAATATAAATACAAAATAAATAATTCTCTTACTGCCGGTTTTAAAAACGATTTTTTTTTATTACTGTTTTTTTTTTCTTCCTTTAAAACATTCCTATATAATATGTATGTTTTTTTTGCCTGTGTTCTGACGCATATGTGTAGTTGCGATTTTTACCACCAAGAGTTGTGGAAGCGCTAGTATCACATCCCAGAACCATGTGCAGAGAGCCGAACCTATAACCACATTTCTATTCCAGGAGCTCAAAACCTAACCCAAGTTTTCTTTAAATTCATCACATTCCAAAACTTCGTACATCTTTTAGTTCCAGTAACTTAATAGAATTTTCAAAATGTAACCTGAATTATGATCCAGAGCTCAAAATTTACCCCGATCTGAAACTTCTCAGGCTGTACTCGACCACTAATGTGAACATCCGTCCCAGTAGAGGACCCTAATCGTTGCACTTTATGATATGTGTGTGTGTGTGTGTGTGTGAGAGTATGAAGTAGCCGTTAAATCACGATTACAAATAGAGAACTGGTTACAGAATGAGAGAGAGTGAGATAAAAACGTGTATCTCATTATATCGGATCTTTACATCAGTGACGGTTGAAAAAAACTGTCAATAATTCCTTTTTGACATATAACAAGCCTTATATCGCTTTTTCTTTTTTTTTGTTTCTTTTTAGAAAATTATGAAAATTAGTTTCAAAAACTGCAAGAATGATATGGTTACCAGTATATATATATATATATATATATATATTAATTACAACGTAATTCTTAGGCCGGGCCTCATTAGATTTTTGGAACGAAAAAATTTATCAAGCCGATAAAAATGACGTTGTAAATTTTGATCATTTTATACAAAGTGTAGAAGAGAAAGAGAAAATGTAAGCAAGAGGAGTTAAGGGCCAGAGCCCCTAGCGAGGCCAAAATGACTGAGTTTATATATATATATATTATGATAAATTTGATATGTGTGGTAAAGCGTTTGAGAAAGATTATTATTAACATGTAGTCTTCGACAATAGAAATTTGAAATCGCGCTAGCTATTTAAATATTTGAAATGTTGTTTAAATAAATGATCTTTTAAAAGTCCAATGGATAACTAATCTGTTCGTACAATGCACTGAGATAAATGGTACGAACAAGTTCAACATTTACAGGATTTGCCTTTTGCAGGACCACGCGTCGCATGTACATGTACTACTGTAAACACATACATATATATATACGTCCAAGTCGTTCACAAGTTCAGTCGTCAGTGGACGCACCCAACTTTCACGAAAGGAATGCAGTTTTTCTGATGAAATATTCGATCGGCTACACCCCTTTCCAAAGTCCGGCACCGAGTTAACTACTCAAGCGGAATTTTACTTTGACAGTAAGAATAACTAATTTGTCATAACGTTTTTATCTACTGTACGTAGCTTTTATTTTATTTTATTTTTTGTATCATCTCTGTTACGTGACGCGACGCAAGAGTACCACCCGTTTTTCATGAACCGAAGCCATCCTCCCCTTCTCCTTGTGCCATACGTCACCAAAATTTAACGCTGTGATACAAAAATTTAGTCTATGTATACGACTTTGATACCAGAAGTATCACCATCCTTCCATGTTTACTGCATCATCGCCATTACAAGACCCTACAAAAGAACTTTGTCCGTTTTTATTCACATCGAAGGCTTTTCACCTCCTACTGTATAACACCAATATTCGATACTATAATATAAAATTGGTCTGCCTATATATTACTTTGATACCTAACTAATTAATCGTACAATTTTTGCAGATCGTACACAATTTTTTCATATTTTCATTGTTGCATGACCCTGCGAAAACACACTATCAGCTCCCGAACACATCAATATATATCGTGTACTTTTATAAGACTATACTTCACGCACTTCAAAGACCGTGCTTCTAGTCATTTCAAATACGAAGACTCACGACCTTTACCAAAGCAATGCGATCTCTGCTAGCGTTTTGATTGAACACGTCCCTTTTCTAAAAATATGGGAAAGCGAAGATTTTTACATATTTAAAATAACGTAAAATATGATATGTTTTTCTTTATTCAACGTATTACCAAGAGTGCATAGAAGAGGCAATCATCACTCTCGTCCTAGTACGTGACTGATATTCTTTCATCTAAATTACCACCCGAAACTGTACACATTCCATCGAGAACTCGCTGCATCGTGTAAAACTACACGTTAATACATTTCAGAAAAACACCAACAACAGACGTGAGAAATGCATTTTTATTTTCACTTTTTTAATTACTAAAATGCATACTATTATTGTTCTATTTTTCTCTATATTGTTTGCGCATTATATTAACACATAATTTCCACAAAACCCTCTAACACATCAAGATGATATGCTCCTGGAGAGGAAAAATCTGCGAACAATACATTATTCCATTGTTTTTTATTAACTTTGAATATTATGTGTATTTCCTCTTCAAATTTTAGTACTTCCGATCTTTTACTGAGCTGCAAAAATGTGTGACATAAAATATACATTTTTTTTCACCACCCAGTACAGTGCATTCATAGTAACCATGCATTACATCATCTTCAGAATCGATAAAATACTTAAATATTCGCGATCTTTTATTTGTTTTCAAAAATTTTTTGTAAGAAGTTCTCTAATTACATACATGGAATTTATTAAACACATATGCTCGCTGGTGTAATATGATAAACAGGGAATGTGAAAAGCCTTTTTGTTAGCAATAAAAAATAGATGACTTTTTTGAAAAGTAGCGAGTCAAAAGACTATAAATATGAAACAATATTGTGTTGTAAACAAAAACAAGACAATCGCATAGCATACTGTTGATCTTCTTATATTCCGTTAGTTCGATCTCGAGCGTCGGGACTACCTATGTGTACAATCCAGTTGTACAGAATAGATAGCGTTCTTGGTAATTGCTCTATACAACGCCAGTGCACACATGCAAGATTACACTCGGAATTGATTGAAGCCGCGTGTTATCACGCTATAAATTCAGTACCGTGTGTGTCTGCTGTGTACTAACTAGCGCGCATATGATGGTGTACATCTACGTAACTATATATATCTTTCTTCTTCTTTTACCATAACCTTAAAAATTCCATCACACGATGCAATTTTTACAAGATACTCGTTGATTGCTCCACACAATTCCTATACTTTTCCGTTATTTTAATCATTCTGTTTATCATCAATCTCTCATAGTACATCATCACATCATATCAATTACCCAATATATATTTTGGTGTAATTTTAGTTATTAATTATCCTAATATATTATTAATTTTATCTACATCTGAGTATAAATCAGCAGTCCTCTCTTTTATTTGCAATGGTTTAATCTTACACCGCACGATACACTAATATGTGTATAGTTTGCGTGTCAACGTAAGTTTTAATTCATTATATGTTTTTCTTTCTTCCGTAAACCGTAAATATATATGTATATATGTTATAAATACAAATGAAATGTCTATTGAACGGTTACTAATGTTATATTTTATTTCTACACGAACATCATATTATTCACAAATTCACAAATATAACATTGTTAAATACTAATTAATTATGTTAAAATAAATAAATAAAGTAATTACAATAGGACTATTATTGTAATTATTTTATTTATTTATTTTAACATAATTAATTAGTATTTAACAATGTTATATTTGTGAATTTGTGAATAATATGATGTTCGTGTAGAAATAAAATATAACATTAGTAACCGTAAGTTTTAATTATTAACCATTTCTGTATATTTTGATCTTCTGTAATTGTTTTAGTAGGTCTATACACTTCATAACTTTAAAACACTCATTTCTTACCCCGTTTGTCCAATAGCGGATGATGCACGTATGTTTCATTTCATGAGCTAGACTGAGGGTTTGAAATACAATGGGCAATAACAGACTTCCGTAGTAAAGTATATTCTTTTTTTTTTTTTTTTTTTGAAAAATATGTATTTATTATTTTTTACATACAAAACTTTCGTCAAGCTGAAACGCTTGTCGACGAATTATCCTATTGAACACTTTACCATCTTAAATTAACTTATACATACATATACATAATCGTGTAATACTAACTAGTCTTAATCTATCTCTTTACTTATCAATAATTAATAATCTATTTCTATCTTCTATATTCAAAGTTTTTTTTCCAGTTTTTTTGTTGCGCCTTGTCATTTTATTTTATGTTTATTATTTTTTTTATATTTTCTTTTTCCTGAAGCCATTCCTTTATTTTCCTTTTTCTTTCCGCTATTTTTTCCTTCTCTGTTATTGCTTTGGATATTTTATTCAACATCTGAGTTATATCTTAACACATATACTTATTAGAGTAGGATTCATATTACATATTACAATATCTCGGAAGAAGTTAATGTAGATTTAATGTAGTTTTTAATTATTATTGTAATATGTAATAAGAATCCTACTCTAATTAGGTACTAATGTTGTATAAGAATTACGATAATATCACCGCTTAAGGTATATCACTTTGAAATATATTTCTTATCAGATAATAAGTATTAATGTTCTATAAGAATTACGATAATATCACTTTAAATCATATTACTCTGGAACATATTTTTTTTATGAAACAAATAATTATTACTTTTTAGTGCGTTTTTATTGAATTTTTATAATAAATCTTCAAGTATCGATGTTTTTTTTTAACATTTTTTTATTTATTTAATTAAATTTTACCGGTTTTATTTTGTTATCATCTCTTTTTAATTCTCTTGCTTTATTTTTTATTTTTTATTTTTATTTATTTTTTAAAATAAGTTGTGGGTCCCGCTGAGCTAGGTACCCGACACGCTTATCAACGTTTATTATTAAGAACCAATATTACCCAAAAATATTCTTAAACTATAGGACTAGAGCGTTAAGACATCCAAAAGCGGCATACATGTAGGGGTGAATTATTACTGTTTACAAACAAACGTATGAACTAAAAAGAAACATTTAATTGCTTCGGAAGAAAAGGGGATATAACAAACAGGATACAATGAACAGAGCGAATGTATACATTACTTGATAATGAGTCATGTTTAGCCTACTTTTTACACCACTAACCACGTTTTAACTCTTTTACCTTTTCCTCATATATGTCCGGAGGAGGTGTGACTTCTATTAGTTTCATAAGTGCTTATAAAGAATTGTAACTTTTAAGCGGCGTTCGTAATTTTTCTTCTTATCGATTCGGTGCGGCATAAATAAAAGATGTATTTAAACAGTACAATGTCTAATTTTTCTGCTGAAAATTACACTTGAAAGTTGTTGGGTGCTACCGCTGTTCGACTGATTGCTACGCAAGAGTGTTTGGAAGTAAATGTAGGATATTAAAACGAAGATGATTTAAAAATGTTTTTCATATAATGAAAAGGATTACCTTTCGATAAAGTTCAAATGTTATTTTAAATGCGTAAGCTGTATGTATAAACCGAGGTGTACGGAAATTTTTTATTTTCGTAAACACTCGTAATTTTTTGATAAAGAAAATCCTCGAGTCTTGAGGATGCGGATACGCAGAATTCCTATCCGTGTAAATAAACGGTTCATTTGGAGTTGCCATTTTCCAATCGACTGCTAACGGTGCAAGCCCTACGTTTCTTATACGGCAGAGTTGGTGCTGGTGAAAAGGGTAGAGAGCTAGGAGAAGACCTAGTTGCACGAAAATGCAGAGGAGGGGACACTTGTCGAAAATGTCATCTTAACAAGTGCCGTTAAGTTTTTAATCGCAAAAAGCCAACATCTAGTGCAACTTTCGCTCTTGGTTGAACACAAAAACTGGAATAGTAGGTGTGAATCTCCAGCGCCTTATAACTGGAGGTGAAGCAGACAAAAAAAAATTTTCCGGCAACTAAAGCGACCGCGCAGTATTTCGGAATGGAGACGGAGCAACATTCGGGAAATGCTAACAACGTTCAAAATAGAGTAATAAATGAATAGTTTATTTTCGTATATTGCGAAGGAAATTTCGCGTGCTCTACTAGAAAATTCCCGAGTTACTGACATTTCAGATTGATCGAACGCGCCAATTGGTCATCCCGGAGCACCGGATAGAAACAATTTCCACAAAAACATTCGGAAATTTAATTTATTTGTGAAAAATGTAAAAAAGGAAAAAATAGCTGCAAATATCAAGTTACTTTTTAGCGTTGATGAAATGAAAATGTATTGATTACACTAACGCTTTTAACGAGTTTAGTGTCCGAATTAAATCTTTTTATCTGTTGAAAACATGCCTCTGGTATAGTTCCAATTTTTTTCTATACCGTTATGTTCCGCCTCATCTCATCGCATTGCATTTTCAGAATATACTTGTAGATAAGAGTACATACCTGTTTATCAATATTTATAAAATAAAATAAATACCTCTTATTGACAAACAAAATTAGTACTAAATAATAGTCCATTAAATTAAAATAAATAGGCTTCAATTTATGGAAAGGTTTGCGATACCGTATTTTTAGATGTAAGCCAAGCATTCGATCGAGTTTGGCACGATGGTCTATTGCAAAAACTTCGATGTCATTTTCCCTATCAACTAACTGAATTATTCCGGTCGTATTTAAACGAAAGATATTTCTACGTTAAATATGGTGATGACGAATCAAGTACATATATCCGGTTCGAGCAGGCGTTCCTCAGCGGAGTGTACTTGGACCGCTCTTCTACCTTCGTCTACACAGCGGATATTCCTACTTAACAACTTTCGCTGATGACACAGCGATCTTGTGTTCAAATAAATGTCCAAAAGTTGCGCGAAAAAACCTGCAGACAGACAGTAGTCAATAAAGTAACCTTAGGGTAAATTATGGACGATAAACATTAATGAAGCTAAATATATATCATCTCGAGTAGTTTGCACTAACCGAAGAACCGATTCGTCCGGAAATATAATTATGAATGGAGCGTAGATTCCTTAGAAAGAAGATGTAAAGAGTAAATTAGTATATACATCTCACGCTTAACTTGGAGGAAGCACATTATAGCGAAATGAGTTGAACATCAATTATGCGGCAGCTGTACCGCCTTTTGGGTAAGAGATCAATAGTATCTCTTGAAAACCAGTTGCTACTTTATAAGCAAATTTTTAAAGTCGGTCTGGCAATACGGCTGCCAATTATGGGGCTGTGCCAAAAACGGCAACATCTCAATTATACTTAGAGTACAGAATAAGTTATTACACACGATCATCTCTACTTCATGGTACATAACCAACATCACAATTCATGAAGATCTTGGAATTTGTAAAGAATGTGAAATAGAAACTGCTGCTCGACGATATTATGCTGCCAGATTGAAAGAACATCCCAATAGTACAACAAAAGAACTGCCTGAGTGTGACCTAAGCGAGGACGTAGGTTAAATAGAAAACGACCTCAAGACCTCATATAAATTATAAATGAATATATAATATGTGTAAGTGTATGATGTGTGAGGGTGTATGTGCGGGTGTGGGTGCGGGTGCGTGTGTGTATTATGGTATGTATGTGCCCGTGAGAATACAACCAGCATATGTGTATGTATTTTGTGTATACATATATAAGTTAATTTTAGCACCCTTCACTGGATGGGTTGCTTATTCATATTATTTTAATTTATTCCGTAGATTACCAAGTAGTTGATAAGACTAGGTGTATAATAACAGGAAAAAAATAAATATATAAATTTATGGAATCGTTTTCGGGCTATATCATCCGCTAACAATTATAGTGTACACTCACGTAAAACTAAGTTAGATTTTAGTTTTGATTCTAGTTTTGATTTTAGTTTTATCTGAGTGTACTCTGTTGTATTGTTAGCTGATGATATAGCCCGAAAACGTTTCGATAAATTGAAGCCTATTTATTTTAATTTAATGGAAAATTATTTAATCCTAATTTTATTTGTCAATAAAGGGTATTTATTTTATTTTATTTTTATTTCTCTTCTCTAAACGGCCCTGGGGAATTAAGTTAACTAAGTTTAATAAGAAAAATAGTTATCGGGGAGAAGTCAAAAACCCTGTTTAATATTCGCGTGCAATTAGTTGTTTCTTTTTTTTATTTCAAAATGTTATTATTTAACTTTCGCGAGAAATTAATAATGTTCTTCACTCGGCTGAAACATAAAAAATTAAAAAATCTCACTGAAAACAAAAATTATTTACCTTTCGGAACGAAGACGACGTTCCATTTCAGTTGCGGTCCTCGTTGGCATATATCTTTGCTTTCAATCGGCGATAAAATGCTCAGTAAAACTAGTAAACACGTTGTTATCGCGGCCATTAAATGCGCTTTCAGCATGCTTACGGCTGAAAAACAAAAGCTAAACACGAACACTTTAGACAGAAGTATGCCGGCAACAAAAAAAAACTTTCATTGCAAAACTTTCTAACAAAAATGGTGTAGCACTTTGCATTGAGACTCGCGAAATGAGGGTGCCCCCCAGCTTTTTTTCGAGCTCATCGACAGTTTTGCGATATCATGTGACGGAGACTTTTTTTTGTTTTTTTTTCCAATGCAAATAATTTTGTTGTATAAGTCGATCAGTCAAAGTTAACTTGTTCATAAAAAACCAGCGAATGAAACAGGAGTATCACGTTTTTCTTACAAAAAATCTAATTGCCCGAATATTCCGAACTAACAATTAACGTACATTATAAAGTAATTTCGAGCCGGTTAATGTTCAAACCCCTTCTAATTTAAATTTATACATAATTAATTTGCATCTTGTAAATTAATTGAATTTTGAAATACTGTAAATTTTTGAGAACGTCGTTAATATAATAATAATATAGCACCACTGCGACGATGCTTCCCGATAGAATCCATATACACATGTATGGGTGTCTTTACTGGAACTCTCGAGGAGAAGAACACTACCGGAAAATTAAACATGCAAAAGTCAGGTCAATAGGGTCACTAGGAGCGGCTGTAATTTTTTTTGTGCAGTGTGTACCATAAAGTTTCAGAAAAAAAGGAGCAAAAAATTTCTACTTTAAAAAAACACAGCGTTGTAAAAATTACAAAATTACAAAATTAAAAAATTAGCAAATTAAAATTTAAAATGCATATGTTAAGCCAAGGCAACAGGAAACAAATCTGAATATTATTACAGCGGAGGCGATTAGAATTAAAATAGGAAATTTTGATGAAAATTCGAAAATTCCAGCAACATCGACGTAACTTGATTCTTGAAATTTTCGAATTCGTGCTCAATTGCAATTGTCTTTGAAATTTTGTATGTTTCTTTTTTTGACTTTTTTTTTGTTTTATGTACTTGTAGAATATTATACTCTTACTACTAAAAAACCGGGAATTTCAAACTTTCTTTGAATTACAAAATTGAAAAGTTTTTTAAAGAGCGTGTATGTGTATGACAGAGAAAGAGAGAAAATAATATTTCCGATGATACGTTAAATATACTACCTTGATAAAACAGTTTCAGAAGTGACCACCGTGTGGCGCTACCGGTCATCCGATTTAATTTTTTTTTTTTTTTTTTTTCAAGTTGCCATACTGTCATTAACATTCCCGCCAAATTTCAGTGTCACAGCTCGAGATCTGCAAAAGTTATGCCCTTATGAATACGTCTGTTTTGTATTTTTTACGATTTTTTTACGATTTTAAAAATGGAATTAACTTTGCATCAACGAGTTTCCATTGAATTTTGTGTTAAGAACGGATTTAACGGAACGAAAACCTTGAAAATGGTAAAGAAGTGTTTCGGCAACGATACTCTATCGAAAACGAATGTTTTTATATGTGACACGAACGCTTCAGAAATGGTCTTGAGTCCGTTGAAAATGACGAACACAGTGTCAGGTCATCGACATCAAACATCGAAAAAAATATTGATAAAATCAAAGAAATGTTGGCCGGAAATCGTAAATTGACAATTATAGAACTGAGACGGGACATGAATATCGCTTACAGATCCGTCCAAGGCATTTTGGTTAATGATTTGGGTTTGAGACGTGTCGCTGCAAAGCTGGTACCAAAAGGTCTGAATTTCATGCAAAAAAGATACCACTGCGTTAACGTCGTGAAAGACATGATTTCTTCGCGGTCCAAATTCGACCCAACATTCATCATTACTGGAGACAATGTGTAGGTGCATGAGTATAACATGCAACCCAGACATCAAGCCAGTGAATGGCGTACGCTTCCCAGACCGAAAAAAACACGTCGTTTTCAGTCGAAAAAGACCTGTGATTCTTACCGTTTTCATTGATTTCAACGGCGTTGTGTACCATGAATTCTTACCAGAACATCAGACAGTCGTCAACGAGTATAATTATTTGGGCTTTGTTTTTGCGAGAAGTAATCCGCCAAACAAGATCGGACTTGTGGGCAAACAATTCCTGGATTTTGCACGTCGATAACGCGCCACCGTACAATGCCATTCGTGATTTTTCGGCAAAGAATAGAACGGATACTATTCAACAGCCACTGAATTGCGACTTCTTCCTGTTCGATCAACTCAAGAAACCGCTCTGCGGAACGCGTTTCAGTAACCAAGAGGAAATAACACGAAGACGGCTCTGATGGCCATGCAGAAAACCGAGTATAACAAATGTTTCGGAAATTGGATCAGCCGCTGGCATAAATGCATTGCAGTCAGTAGAGAGTACCGTGAAGGGGACAAAATTAGTTTCGGTGAATGAACAGATATTTTTAATTTTCTGAACAAATTCCTGAAACTCTTTGATCAAGGTAGTATAGTACAGTTTTGCCAACAAAATGACTTAACTATTATGAACACATACTTCAAGTTACCCACGAGAAGGCTATATACATGGAAATCTCCAGCCGATACACCGGGACCAACAATCCGAAATCAGATTGATTTTATAATTGCCAATAAGCGTTTTAGAAATAGCGTATTATCTGTAAAGACTATGCCAAGTGCTGATGCGAATACAGACCACAACCTGCTACAAGCAAAGATACGCATAAGAGTAAAGAAAATCCAAAAAACTAAGAAAATAGGATTAGATCTACAAATTCTACAGAACCGTGAAATACGGGAAAAAATAAAAGAGCAGGTGAATGATCCAATACGAAATATGAGAGACACTGGAAATATTGAAGAAGACTGGAGACAAATAAAATCTGCAATTAATACGATAACAAAAGAGCAACTTACAAGGAAACAAAACAGAAAACACAAGAACTGGATGACCAGCGAAATATTAGACCTAATGGAGTATAGAAGAAAGTGGAAAAATAACCCACTTAAATATAAAGAAATTAACAAAAGCATCAGAAAAAAATATCATACAAGCAAAGGAAGAATGGTTGAATGAACAGTGTAAAGAGATTGAGCAATTACATAGCAAACATGATGAATTTAACATACATAGGAAGATTAGAGAAACGACGCATACATATCAAAAAAGACATATAACTTTTCTAAGGAAGGAGAACGGAGATATCATAACGGATACTGCTAAAAAGGTAAAAACATGGGAGCAGTATGTGAAAACGCTGTTTGATGATCAAGAAGAAAGGATGCCACAGGAAGAAGGGGATACGTTGCCAATCTTGGAATCTGAGGTGGAGATGGCAATCAAGCAAGCTAAAGGACGGAAGGCGGTAGGACCTGATGAGGTGCCAATAGAGATATTAAAAATGTTAGGTCCTATGGAAATCGAGAAAGTTACTGGCTTTTTCAATGTAATCTATAAAAATGGGAAAATACCGGAAGATTGGCTAGAATCAAGGTTCATTACCATACCAAAAACAACAAATGCATATAGATGTGATGAATATAGATTAATTAGTCTAATGAGCCACGTTCTAAAAATATTTCTGCGGGTAATTCATCGACGCATAATTAAAATATGCGACGAAAACATGAAATGGAACCAGTTCGGTTTCCGGAACGGAATGGGTACAAGAGAAGCGTTATTTTGCATGAAAACATTAATCCAAAGACAACTGGAGTTCGGAAAATCAGTATACATTTGTTTTATAGACTATTACAAAGCTTTCGACAAGGTACGGCACACGGAACTAATAAAAACATTAAAAGATATAGGTATTTGCCAGTCGGATATTAAGATTATACAAACGCTTTATGAAAAACAACATGCAAGAATATTAATAGATGAACAATTAACAGATCAAATACCAATAAAACGAGGGGTTAGGCAAGGATGCATATTGTCGCCGGTACTATTCAATCTGTATTCTGAGGCAATTTTTGCTCAAGCTTTAGATGAACGTAGCGAAGGGATAAAAATTGCAGGCGAAAGAATTTCAGTGATTCGCTTTGCTGACGATACTGCACTACTGGCGAAAAATGTAACAGACCTACAAAGGCTACTAGACATAGTTGCAGTAGAAAGCAAGAAGAAAGGAGTCAGTATAAATACTAAAAAAACAAAATTCATGGTAGTTGCAAGACAGCCTAATCTAAATGAAAAATTATTTTTAGACAGCGAAGAAATTGAACGAACGGAAAAATATAAATATTTAGGTAGCTGGATAACAAAAAGTAATGATTCTGATATGGAAATACGTACTCGTATAGAGATGGCCAGAAACACATTTATGAAATTAAAAAACACCCTTTGCGATAGGAAATTAAGCCTAAGGATCAAGAACAAGATATTGCAATGTTACGCGTATGGTCAGTGCTGCTGTATGGAAGCGAGACATGGACCATAAAGGAAAATATGAGGAAGCGTATATCATCATTTGAAATGTGGTGCTACAGAAGAATGTGGAAAATACCGTGGACCAAAAAGTAAAAAAATGAGAAAGTACTGGAACTAATGGAAACTGATCGACTATTAATGACTATAGTAAAAAGAAGGAAGATAAAATTTTTTGGACACTTCATGAGAGGTGAAAAATACAAATTACTACAGACAATAATAATGGGCATGATAGAAGGATGAAGAAATCCGGGAAGAAGAAAGACCGCTTGGATAGATAATATAAAAAAATGGACCGGAATTAAGAAAACAGAAGATCTAGTCAGAATAGCAAAAGATCGAAATCAATTCCAGCAGATAATCCAATCCATACATGATGATTAAGCAATACCCGAATCGGGTGGCACGAGAAGAAGAAGAAGTATTTACTGTTTACATACTTACCTACCGGAAAGAAACAAATGTAAAGAGAAAATTCTAAAAAAATTGATAAAATCGAACCACACTGCGTAGGAACAATTTATCGGTGAGAGGGAAGAACAAGATTGAGTTCAACAGACATTTCATGAAACAAGAAAGCTGGCATGTTGCCATGGATATGAATCAAGTTACCCGAAACTAGTCGGCGTTTTAATAATTTACCTTTTGTTTTATGATTTTATTCATATAATTTTTTTTTTTTTTTTTTTTTTTTTTTTTTGGGCGCATCAACTATGGACCATTGCCCAGACACAATGGGAAGAAGAAACAACTAATTAGAACCTAATTCGATTGGAGACAGCTGAAATAAAGAAACCAAGGACAAGAACAACAGACTGGTAAGGAAGGGACATGATGTAAGACGCACAGTAAGGAGTGGGAAGCCCCAGCTTTATAAGGTGAAGATAGAAAAGAGAACGCTCCGCAGAAAGAGCAGAGCACTCGAAGAAAATGTGATCAGCATCACAGACAACTGCTTCATCTGGATGCAACGGACAATGAGGAGAGAGAAGCAAAGAGAAACGATAGCGTGAAGAGGGCAGCAGTGTGTGATTAAAGCGCGTGCGGACAATAGAGGAAATTATAAATCGTGGAAGAGAGGGAAACTCCCCGAGAACCATGGATGAGAAGGAAGTGTAGGTTAGATTGAAAGGTAGAAGGAACGATTGTTGGAAAAAGAAGAAGGGTACACATCCGACCAAAATCTGAAGTGAAGCTTCTTAATTAGGGGTAATAGATTAACAGCCGGGATTTTTTTAAAATAGAAGCGAGAACGAACAGCAACCTGAGCCAAAGCATCCGCCATTTCATTACCCTCGATGTCTCTGTGACCAGGAACCCACACTAAGTCAATGTGTACAGAGTAGTGGATAGAAAGATTATAAATGAGAGATCGTATACGAAGAATGAAGAAATCAGAAGAAGGAGGAGGAAGCAGTGAACTGATAGCCTGGAGAGCACCCATGGAGTCAGAAATGATTAGATAGTCGGAGGACGAACGATTGGACGAGATATGTATGATCGCACGAAGGATAGCCATCAATTCGGCCGTAAAAATAGAACAGAAAGATGGGAGGCGAAAGGATTCGGAGAAATTGGATTCGGGAAGAATAAAAGACGATCCGACCCCACCGGGTCCTCTAGAGCCATCAGTAAAAACAAGTGCATGAGAAGGAAAAAGACAACTGATCGTACTGCGAAATTCCTGTTTAATGACGGTCTGAGGCATAAACTTAGAAAATTTAGGGAGCAAATGTACTTTGGGATGGTGTAAGAGGTCGAAATAATTGAGTGAGAAGTACGGAAGATTATTGCTGGATATAATATGGGAGGAAAAATGGCTAAGACGTTGAGAAATAGGGGCTAAGATAGGGATTTTATTAGAAACAAAACGCCAGTTCTTGGCAATGTAAATGTAGGAAGGAATAAGTTGAGACGAAGTGATAGGTAAACGTTTGGAAAGGAATCGATAGCCCAAATAAGACCTTCGAACTGAGAGGGGAGGTATGCTAGATTCCGCGAGCATTGCTGAAATGGGAGAGGATTTGAGAGCACCGAGGCAAAGACGGAGACAGGAGTTTTGTATTATATCTAATTTGGAAAGAAGGGATCTGGAGGCACAACCATAGATAAAAGAGCAGTAATCAAACTTGGAGCGAATAATGGATGTATACAGGGAAATGAGCAGATGAGGATCGCCTCCCCATTTGGTTGGAGACAAGGATTTTATCAAGTTCAGTCTTTTAACGGCAGAACAAGAAAGGTGGTCAATATGCTCAGAGAAGGTCAGACGACTATTAAGGTAAATACCGAGATAGCAGAAGCAAATAACACGGGGAAGAGAAACTTGATTCAGGGATAGGTTGACTAATGTGGAATTGTAGGGGCGGAGAGTAAAAACCATAGAAGAGGATTTAGAAGGAGAAACAGAAAGGTGAATAGAAGATAGGGACTGTTCAAGTGCAAACAAAGACGAATTAAGAGTTTCGTTGGCGATTACCAAGTCGTAGAAAGAGGAAAAAAGAAGAATATCATCCGCAAAGAATAAAGAGAGGGAGTTTAAAGGAAGAGATGCTACAGCAATGGTATATTTTAGCATAATATACTTAATGTAATTCACAATGCTTTATGCACGTGTGTGTTTACGTACAATATTATTTCCATCAACCATACTCGTCGACAGGATATCATTATGTGTTATTACCAATTTTATTCCCGTAAACTAAACATTTATGTGGTATTTTATTTCATTTTATTCTCTCTTATTTTAATTTCGTTATGTTCGTTGTTTTCTGCAGCCGCTAATAAACCTTCGTTTTAGTTGTCCTATCCTTTTCTCTTCTAATATTTCATATCGAATCCTGTTTAATGCTTTCGAAATAATATGTGTTTGCTAGTTTATTGTCCTAATTTTCTTTTCACCTATAATATAGGATTTTATGGAGTACTCCGTTTCATTATCTTTGCCACTTTTTTTTTTCTATTATAATATGTTGACATATTTTTATCACAAACATTAAAATCTCCTTCTACAGCTCATACATTTTTTTCTTTTAGTATCTTAAATTTTCTAATTATAATGTTTTTTGTTATTAAGTTTAAGCACTTGTAACGGTCTTTTCCATATTTGTTTTTTATTAGCATTCCCTATGTGTATACGATGTATTTTTTACCCCCGCTAGCATGTAATATATATATATATATATATATATATATATACAGTGAGCAAAAAAAATATGTAGACATCGGTGATAGAAGAAAAAATAAAAGGGTGAAAACGAAAGTCATTTAATGCTACTTTGTATATAAATAGAAAAAGGAAACATTCGCAAATACTTAGTGTACGAAAACAAAAGACAAAATAAAAAAATTACAGCTGTGGTAAACGTAAGCGATTACAAAGTAGAAGTTGCACGCAAATAAAGCATGTAGACATTTGAGTGTAAGAGGTTTCCCCCACGTATGGGTCATACGTGTAAGAAGATAAGAGATGAGTAATGCGTCACAGTGCATGGCTACTACGTACAGTATATCACTACCAAACTAGCCGCATTAAGAATCGTATTCGAATGGGTGCGTCAAGATGAGTCAAATTTCGCGAAAGACCCCGTTCAAGCTACGCCGTTTAGTGATTTCGAAGTACGCCGAGGGTATGCCGAGCGATCGGATTGCGGACATGTTGGAAATGAAGCGAAGTACGGTTTATTGAATTATTTAGTGCTTTAAATATGAAGGTAGAGTCGCAAGAAAGGCCCGTGCTGGTCGACCCGAAAAATTGTCTGCGCAGGATAAGCGCTTTATCATTCGCACAGCTACACGGAATCCGAAAGTAAGTGCACCACAGATATGCCATGAGATTATCGATCGATCTGGTATGGAAGTCGCAGCGCAAACGGTTCGAAATACACTGAGGAAGGCTGGTTAAAAATCTCGAATCGCTCGTAGCAAACCCTTCATAAGTCCCGTCAATAGAAAAAAACGTATAGCCTTCGCGGAAAAATATATTTCAGCCGCTGAAACGTTCTGGAAAACAGTTTTGTTCAGTGATGAATCGGAATTCAATTTGTTTGGTCACGACGGTAAACAGAGAGTATGGCGGAGGCCTAGGACAGAATTGCAGGAGAAAAACCTGAATTGTACAATCAAACACGGAGGTGGAAATGTTATGGTCTGGAGGTGTGTGGTGGCCGCAGGAATAGGGACGTTGGAATTTATCGACACAACGATGAACGCAGACCACTATATTACGATTTTGAAAAAACATCTCCGCGCAAGTGCCGACAAACTCGGAATTTTAGAATCTTACCGTTTTTATCAAGACAACGACCCCAAGCATAGGGCTTATGCAACCCGCGAGTGGCTACTCTATAACTGCGGCGCAGAGTGTTGGAAACGCCTCCACAATCCCCCGACCTTAACCTGATAGAACATGTTTGGGATTATATAGACCGTCGAATTCGTCAGCGCACAGTTTCCAACTAAGATGAGATGAAAAAACGGCTACTTGAGGAATAGCGGAATATTTTATCCAGTTACCTCCAGACTTTAGTCCAATCGATGCTCCGGCCGTTAGAAGCTGTTATTAGAGCCAACGGTACTCACACCAAGTACTAGGCACGCTAATTTTTCAGTTTTTTTCGTCATTTTAAACATCTTTTTTTTCCAAAAGTCTATATACTTTATTTGCGTGCAACTTCTGCTTTGTAATCGTTTACCTTTACCACAGCTGTGATTTTTTTCTTTTTATTTTGTTTTCGTATACTAAGTATTTGCGAATGTTTCCTTTTTCTATTTATAGATGGTACAAAGTTAAAAGTTAAAAACAACGTATAGATAGCTTCGAAATGTGGGTTTGGAGGCGTATGTTACGGATACCCTGGATAGCAAAGCAAACGAATGATTCCATTTTTGCACACACTCGACATTAAGCGTAGATTATCTGGCGGTGTTTCATTAAGTATATTGCGGTTTTTTGGCCATACTATGCGTAACGGACACTCTATTCTACAATTAATAATTGATGGGAAAGTGCAAGAAACACGCCAAAGAGGAAGATTAAGCATTAAATGGACGGATATAATTAGAAATTTATTAGAGGAAAAATCGATTATCGAATGTAAACGAATGGTGAATGATCGAATACAATGGCGGAATAAAATTGAAGATGCTGTAGTGTAATGGTCACGACATTCCTTCGGGGGATTACCATCAAAGAAGAAGAAGATGCCCTTGAGTATTTTTGTGTTATTGAACGAATTTTAATAACTCGCATATCCATCATATTTTCCCTTCGTTCGTGTGCATTACTATTTTTGGTTTTTTATTGTTCTTGTATTTCAGTTGTCTAGAAATATTTTACCTATGTTTACTACATTTACTAATTATCAGTAAATTGTCAATCGTCTGATATTTTTTTGTTTATCTGTTTGATATTTTTGTGAGCATATGGATATGTCATCTCGACAAATAATGCATTTTATTATGCTTTAATTGAAGCAAGATATTACTTCCTTGTGTGACATAACTCTATATCTATGGGTCTAATTTTTTTACTTTTCACATTAAATATTTCGACTGTGGTTTTCCTTTTCATTAGAAAACATAAACATCGACTCACTTTTTCGACTATTCCAATCTCTTATATGGTCATCTGTGTAAAAAGTTTTCGTAAAGTCTATGTTCGTTACCGTGACCTTATTTCTTAACTAGGTCTGCTTAGCTATTTTCTCTGTAAAATCTTCTAATGCTTTTGATGTAAATCTTGAAATCCGTATTGTTAAACTAGGGCGACTGACAACGCAGAAGGAAGAGAGGTTCCACTGTTTTTATTGGCTCTGCGAGTTCGGGCTGTATAAGTGAATGGACCAAAGGCTATAGAAAAGTGGAATCCTAGGCCTGCCACAAAAAGTATGCGCCTGAAATAAATGTTCGAAAAACGTTTAAAGTAGCCACATGGAATGTCGGAGTTTCTGTTAAATACGGAAGGAAAATGAAGGGAAGCTGGCCAGTTCGCGAGCAGCACAGACAATTTTATTTGCTCTTTAGGAAGAGACCTCTCCAAAAGCGAAGTAGCTTTGGAGCCCACAAGGATATAGAGCTACCCAGAGTAGCCCTGTTAACTATATTCCGAATAAAAAAGAACTTTGTGACCGCATATGCACCGACTACGAACGCATTAGAAGTGATAAATCATCGATTTTTATAATAAGCTAAAAGATACAATATAAGAGTTTCCAGCAAGAGAACTGGTAATTGAAATGGGTGACTTCAGCGCAAAAGTCGGAAATTAGCCTACACTAAAAACGATCTTAGAAACGTGTTAGGCAGACACGGCATAGAAACATGAAACGAGAGAGGACACGGGCTGATCGAATTTTAATCAACCCTCATAATGAACAGTCTAAAACTAGGCTGGTCTCCAGATTACGTCAAAAGGCGGAACTTGCTTCTACACTCCCCTGCATTATTTGGTCGTTAGAAAAATTTGTGTCGGCTGAATAGATCATCGGGAATACTTTTTTATTTCTAAAAACTGGCAGTTTATTTCTATAAAAATCCCTATCTTACTTTTTTTTTTCTCTTCGACTTGATCCTTCCTTTTTGGCTTCATTTAATTTCCTTTAATGATGTCCCCTACTTCGATCTCTGTCATCCTCCTAAAGTTTTTATTTTATCTTCATTTTCAAAATTCCTTCCCTAATTAAGCAGAAATTGTGCAATACTGTCAATACTCCCTACTTCCTTCGCACGCAACCATTTTCATCGATAGTTCAAGAGACGGTTGGTGTCAGAGCTTCTTTTATCTTTCCAGATTTTAATATTTTAGATCTTGCCGTCATCTTTCTTTCTGTTCCATATTCACAAATGAATTGATGACCCCACCCTGCGATAACCGTTATTTTCATTGCCTCTAATCGTCTTTCTCTTTCGGTTATTCAATTTATAATCCTTTTTCTGACCATTCTTGTGACACTTTATCATTCTCCTCGTACATACATTGACTCATACGTATTTCGTTTTCTCTGCATTCGAATTGCATTGATTTGCTACGGGGGTTTCTAATCATTCGGACATCTCCTGTAATGAAGCGGTTGATTTATTAGCTCTGGTTCTGCTCCTACTCGCTTGCTTTCTTACAAAAATCCCGTTCTCTAACTTCCCATCGTTGTGTCGCGAGTTTCTGTTTTGGATTCTGATCGGACTTTTACGCCTCTTTAGTTTCTTACAATTGCTCCCCTTCTATATCTGTTCAACCCATTCTTCCTTTTAATCCATGGCTCCTCTTCTTTTTCTTACTTTGTTGTTTTGTTGTTGCCTCCATAATTGGTTTTCGTTTTAACCGTATTCTACCATTTCTTTCCCGTTTACCTTTTTTTCCGTTACTTCCTACCCACATTATTCAAATCAAATCAAATCAAATCAAATATATTTTTTTAAATTTTACAATGAAAATAAACGTAAAATAACCTTCTTAACCCGCGAATGCGCTCAGGTAGCGCGAGTTGCGGTAATCTTATGTAATATACTAGAGTGATTGCGTTTATTTTCAATTAAATGATGTAGTTACTTGTAACGCGGATTAATTGCTTAACTCTACTCTGTGTATGCTGAGACTTTGGTTTCCTGCTCTTCACAGCACTTTTTATATCCTTTTCCTTTTTCACTCATCATCGCTACTATATCGATTACTTTTTATTAATGATATCCAATCAAATTAAAATATAACCGACTCTTTTCTCTACTAATTGTTTTTTCTTGGTAAAGCCGGATGTAATTTCACATTTTTGATTTGAAATGGTAATATTTAAATATTCCGGTGCTAATAGATCAAAAATAATATCTCAAGTTGAAAAACATTAAATCTCGACTATCCGCTTTGTCTTTTCTTCTTTTTTTAGTGTGTTCAACTTACAGTAAATCTTAATGCAATTTACATGGAACCAGTGACATCCGACTTTTTCCCGGATTATTTCTAATAAAACAAGAGGAAAAAGTATGAACCTTATATTTAAATAAGGATGCATGTTTTATCGATACCTTCAAATTAGTTTCTGATAAATCGGAATATTATATTTTAGTAAAACGCATTTTCAGACTTGACTCGCAACCTAGTAACTAAGAATTAGAGCATGTAAAAAAAAAATAAGACGAGATTAGATTTTAATACAAGCGGAAATGCCGACTAAAGCAGATAACGTCTAATGAAGGAAGAATACATGTGATACAAGGTTTTAAGAATTGAGGTTATAAAGAAGAGTATCGCGAACGGAATCATTACAATTGTAATGAGGAGAAGGAACAATTAAAAATCGGAACAGGAATAAGGGGGACAACTAAAAACGGAGACGAACCAACGATATCAAGAACGATTAAAAGATGGGAAGAACTCAAACACCGGGCATGAGGGAAGAGGTGTTAAATTAGACAATAAAAATAGTGAGGATTAAAAAGTAGATGGTGGAGTCAAACGATAATTTGGAATACACGCGCTGTGCTCTGGTGTAACTGAACGAGGTTTCCGCTTCCAGTATTCAGTCAATTTTCCCTTGAGCATCATCATCGTTCACTACTTCCTTTCTTATTCTTCTTCAAACGGTTCTATCGTTGCCGGTTTCTTCCTTTTCATTATCACATTCTTTCTCATCTCTGACGTATCCTTCTGATAAAAATGATTTTTTACGCGCACAATTTCTTCATGCTCTTGTCTTTCTAGTCTCGTCGATTCTGCGCCTACGTTCTCATCGCGATCTCTGTTAGCCATTAAAGCTGCTATTCCCATTGAAAATTACCATAAGCCTCTTTTGTTCCATTAACGTCGAGTTCTACTTTTCAATGAAAAGTACATTTTTCTCCTTTTTTTTTTTTCGCTAGCAGGTCTTTCTTCCTTCGCCGTTTCCATGTGATCTACGGGCTATTTACTAATTTATAGACATAACTTAAAACAGGCATCGGATAAAGAACAAAGCACTTTTACTAATCAGTATACAGACGTACCTTGTTGACTGAACAGCGAACGAGAAAATAGCGAAAAACATCTCTTTTCTTATTAACATATGAACTGCCGCGTCCAAATCACACTGTTCGAATAGCACGCTATTTCTTCGACTCGTTCCGTTTATATAACATTTTAGTCGAGGCCACTCGGGGGAAATTTTACATTTAGTTCATTTCGAAAGAACGGTTATTTTTCCGTGTTCGGTTTGTGTGTTGTTTACTTTCGTCGGTTTTTCGCAATTCCGAGTGGCAAAATCCGATATTACCGATCGAAATGTTCGATAAATTTTCTCTTTGTACACATTTTTATGCGCCGACTAAACTACAAGACTTCCGCGGTACGAGTTTCGGCGGAGGAGAATTTCGATAATCGAAACTTTGTTTACCATTCTTAAAAAGTGAAAACAACCGTATAATACGAAGAAATTTTCCAATTGCGGAACCACATGGAACGATTGACTGATACATACTTTATTTGTGCCTTCGAATTGGTCAAGAAAAATAACAAAAAAAAAGAAAAATCAAATTCCAAAAAAAATGTTGTTCTCACAGTTTAATATCATTACTATCAACGATAGTTTTTGCTTTGTGCTCCAATCGGCACATTTTGGCGACTATAATGATAAAATTTGTGCCTTTTTTTTCGTTTTTCGTTTTTTTTTCGTTTTTCGTTTTTTTGTTTAAATTAAGGTGTTGCGTAAAATAAAAAATACAAAGCAGGTCTCTTTATAATGACAAAGACTGCACTGTACATTTCGAAAATATTTTTGCGAGAGAAATTTAAAAATCTCCCTTATTTTTCTTTTAATTTCGCCGATCTCTGTCGTCCTTTAAATATCTTTACTGTACCTACGCCCTGCAAGTTTCTTCCGAAGACCCTAATTAGACAGGAATTCCTCAGTATTATCACAATTTCCTTCGCATGCAACCGTGTTTACAGATGGTTCGAAGAGGCCGGGTAATGTCGGTGCCTCTTTTATCTTCCTAGATTTTGGCTTTTCAGAATCTTTTCGCTGAACTAATGTATTAGAGTAGAACAAAAAAAATTGAAAATATGCAAATTCATATGTGTTTTTCTCAATAATTATAATTATGGTCGAATTTTGACCAACAGGCGAACACTAGTTTAAATAAAAATACACGAACAGAATATATCGCGAAAAAATTACTTTAATTCTGACGCGATGGATATTAAAGTATTAATGATAATAATATCAATAGTTATCTAATAAATGCGACCTTCCTGCACATGTTTTATCGATATTGCCGTACTGATATTTCATCGATCTATTAGTAACATTAGTTTTGAAAATAAATTTTGCATAATGTAAACCTGAGTGATGATTGCGGATTTTTATTGGCGCGGGGAAATAAATGAACCATGAAAGTATACATTATTTTAGCGATGACGGAGATGCAAAATCTATATGCATATAATTATGTTGTAGAAATATTACGAACGCACCGAAGCGCTCGTGATATGCGAAAAATACTTTTTTTTAACATCGATGTATTAAACTTGCATGGGTGTGCACTAAAATTGTTCATATCAATAGAGAGAGCCAGTGGAGATCTATACGCATTCGTTCATACTTTAATTAATTAATTGACTGATTTTATTGGGGGAAACGGTTAATATATATACATATATATATATATATATATATATAATAATTATGAAAAAAATAATAACAAAGAATTTTTGAAATTATTTGTCATTGTAAAACGCTCGTGATGACACCTGGTTGTATAGGAAACAATAATATCCGATAAAAACGATAATTTGTATTATTAATAATTAAAATATTAAATTACGTTAGGTCCGGCTGTGTCTGCGTGTTCCGGCTTAGGACGGCGTGTGCACGGCGCGTATAACGCGTGCGGCGGTTAGTATAGTAAGTAAAGTGAGCCTCATATCCTTGATCGGGTGTCGGGGATTGTGACCGCCAGTTATTTAAACAATAGAACATAGGGCGAGGGTGTACGAGAGACAGATGAATATGTGCTATTTGTACATCAGATAGAGAGGAATGTAGTAGCACGTACGTAAGCGCGAGCTGGAATTTACCGGCTACTAGGCGGCATCCAACAAAATCTTCACGATTTTCAGAATTACGTTGTGTCCGCTGGCGTGAAATAGCGCGCTGCATAGGTTAAGAAGTAACGGTATCCAATAGACGACTCGACGATGTCGCGGTCGAATGGTGAGCCGGAGGGCGGAAATGAATCTAGTTTTTAGCCCCTGAATAGGATATTTAGGTTCGTTTTTAGCGTCTATACAAGGTTTTTGGGTTAGATTCAGAGTCCCCCCAGTTTCGGGCTTTTACTGACTACTACCATATATGTTTTGTTTATGTTTTATTTTATTTATAAGTTTAATGTCTTATAAAATTATGATTGAAAAAATGGATTTCTGAAATCACCGATGTATATGTACAGGATGATTATAATTAAAGTTCAAATTTCAAAACGCTATAAAAAAAGAACCACTGATCAGAATGACGTCAAATTTGAACGAAATATTATTATTAAAGAAGTGGGAAAGCGGGTGGCATAAGAAAAAAAATAGTTTGAAAATTTTTTTTTTTTTTTGTCTCGCATCTAATTTTAGCAACAGATTGCATTACCAGTACCGCTTCATTCTGCAAAGGTTACTGTGTAGTGCGGGTTTACAGCATCATTTATCATACGGCCATATTTTTTTCAGGAGACGACGGGTGCTTTCTCGGTCTTATTACCCATACCGTCACTGAAAAGTACTATGTGCCTTTCATACAACCACGTCATTCCAGCTTTTCAACAGCGTGGTTGTGTGGACGGGATCATTTTTATGCAAAATGGCGCTCCTTCGTACATTGCAAATCCAGTGAAGCAGCATTTCGAGAATGATCAACCGTCATTTCCCTACAGCCTGGCCGTCCCAATCACCTGATCTCAATCCGTGTGAATTCTTGTAGAGCTATCTGATCCCATCCACATATCCACGCTGTTGAAGAGCTGGAATGACGCGGTTGTATGAAAGACACATAGCTCTTATCAGCGACGGTATGGGTAATAAGACTGAGAAAGCATCCATCTCCTGGAAAAAATATGGCCCTATGATAAATGATGCTGTAAACCCGCACTACAGAGTAATCTTTGCAGAATGAAGCGGCACTGATAGCGCAATCGGTTGCTAAAATTAGATGAGAGGCAAAAAAAAAATTGGAATTATTATTTTTTTTCATGCCATCCGCGTTACCTCTTCTTCAATAATATTCCGTTCAAATTTGACGTCATTCTGATCAGTGTTTTTTTTTTTTTTTTGATAGCGTTTTGAAACTTGAACTTTAATTATAATCACCCTGCATGGGAACACTTAAATTGTTGTACAGTTATCTTTATTTTATTGAGCAATGTATGAGAGAAATCATTACATTTTTCTTCATACATTAGAATAAATTCACGCTATTTGTTTGGATAACTACCGTCGATTAAAGCCGTATCATTTAGTATGTTATTTTTAATTAGTATTGCAGACTGTCCTTATGTAGTACCTTTCGTTGGTGAGCAGTACTGTACATTCTGTATTCTTTAATTGTATCGAAACTCGATGTTTACTTCATAGTACCAAGACATGATAGCAGAAGTAGAAGTTGTTTTTATGAACCACGAGAACATACGAATTTGGGGTTTAATACTCCGCCAACTTCCACTTTTAAGCTATAAAATTCCTTATTAAATATTCATGTAAATAGTAAAAATATCTATCGTAATTTAATTTAACTTTAATTTACGTACATCACTTCGTCGTTATGCACTTATGTATGTGAGTATTACAGCAGGAAATATCGAGCGTTTTGTTGTTTCACAATTTTGAATAATCATTTATTCACCCAATAAATTTTACATCTTAACATGCAGCGTGATACTACATTTGTTTTCTTTTTGTGCACATTGTACTTTTTTTTCTTTTTTTTATATCACGTTTATTGCTAGTTAATGTAATTGTAATGAGAGTGATATGAATAATAAGGCTAATGCCCGTTCGGAAAAAGTCCGAATTATTGCAAGTAAATAAATGCTTACACCTACATATGCTTAATTCATAATCTTATTTTTATGGTTTAGTGTGTGATATTTAGGGTAAAAATTTCTCTCAGTTCGCTTCATGCTTTAATCAAACTGTTAATTATATCAGTTTACCAATTTCATAAATTTTATATTACAATCACTCCTTCAGGTCCTTTTTTTATTTATTTATTTATTTTTTTTTTTATTGAAAATATCCATATATAAAGCTATTTCTTTGAATCACAACTGTATCAGAATGAACTAAGCAGAGTTCAGCAGTTACACGACAAATCGGTTGATTCCTTGTTTTGTTTAAAATCGATTTGACAAGATGAAAAATATTCGAATATACATCGCTTTTGCATAGTCGCGTATTGTGAAACGGCCCAAAACATATCGAACTAAACAGAATGCAACCGGAAAATTCCCGCAAAACAGGATACATAGAAATGAATGTGCGGAACGGTTCGGCTGTGAATATAGCAGAGAAAGGAGGCAGACGAAAAGATTCGGAAAAACCAGAATCTGGGAGGATAAAAAAGGCACCGACACTACCCGACCTCTTCGAATTACCTGATAGCTGTCCTGCGTTCCATTATTTTCATTTCCTCCAATCACCTTTCTTCTAAATTCTTAATTATATCAGATTTCATTTCAGGCCATCTGTTCTCTTTCCTTCCCGACCATTCCTGTAATTTTATACTTTTCCGTATACGCTTACTTATCCGCGTTCTTTTTGATTTGCCGTGAGTTCCCAGCCATTCGGGCATTCTTGGTAGTGAAGCGGCGGACTACTTGGCTCGGGTTGCTGCTTCTTTCCATCTTTTTGTTAAAAAAATCTTATCCTCTAATCTCCTGTGTAAAAGTTTTCGTCTTAGATTATGGTGTATATACGTTTCCTCTTTTTCTAACAATTGTTCATTTTATCTGTCTATTCAACCTAGTCTTCCTGTTAATGTTTTTTTTTTGTTTCCTTTATTCATCGTTCTATAGCTGTCTCCATTATTCGTCTGCGTTCTTGAGCCATACTCTATCATCTTCCTCTCGTTTTCGTTTTTTGTTGGTTTTTTCTTCATATTGCCCTCTACTAACGACGGGCATGTTTGCGATGCTGATCGTGTGTTTATCAAGTATTTATCTCTTCCTATTAAGCGTTCTGCTTTCTATTCCAATTTGCTGGGAACTAATATTCCTACTCCGTATTATGCCTCCTATATCGTGTCTTTTCCTTCTCAACACATCGTTCTCATTATTTGTTCCTCTTCCTACTAGCAATGTCTGACCACATCAAAATATAACTGATATTCATTTCCTTTTTTAATTGTTTCTGGGCGAAGGTCCCTGGTTGTCGAGCCCAATAGAAAAAAAAAGAAAAAAAAAAGAAGAATGTGCGGAACCTTTTTCATACGTTGCTGGTAAAAAGTATGCAAAAGAAAAGTTCGCAACGCTTTTTAGATCTTTTTTTGTTAAGTGCGTTCAAAGTGTTTTGCGATAGCTCACCCTTAACAGACCACGTAACATTAAAATAATAGTTTTGTTGGTTTGTCATATAAAACTTATACGAAATAGTATAGTTTTATGTTACAATTTTATACTACTTAATGAATTCCAAAGAGCATTACTATAATACAAGTATGATGCAAGAGTGATGGAAACTTAAACAACTTCAAAAAGCTTTTTAAAGATTTACTTGTTACGGGTTTTAACTGATACGTACGGTTTTTCGTAAATGTCGCTTTGTTGTTGTTTTCCTCGTAATATTTTATACTTGAACTTCTAGTTATTATGATTAATTATTTTTAATGTAATTGAATTCTGTTGTTAAACATAAATTTATTACTTCCTAAAATTAAATGAATAAAACGTCGTAAACGCGGATAAAATATTAAGTATACTTTTGTTTCATCAATAAATATAGACACTTTTTTTTCCTTTTCGATTTTTGAAACTCTTAATATTCCGCGTTTTTCAAAAATATTTACTGATTTTTCTAATGCATTACACGACGGCCGTTAACAAATTTTGTTAATTAGGAATTTTTTCTTAAATACATTTCTTCTCTGCATAATATTTTTTGGAAATTTTCCGTCTCGAATTTTGGTTTTTATGGAAACATTATAACATTCATGAACTCATTAGTCTGGGATTTTTATAGCGCATAGTTTTTGCTTTAAATTGACACTTTGGTATTTCGTGTATTTAGATGTTTCAAGAGGTGCAGATTCAAAACTAATCAGTTTAATTGAGCATATAAATATGTGTTTTGACAGGTTTTTCTTTCTTTTAAAATTTTGCATATTTTAAGGGGTTTTATGTATTTTTAATAATTTTATGTAAAGAAAATACGCAAAATTACACATTTGAAATTGTCAGAAAGATCGATGATAAACAAATGTTGTATTAAATTTATAATTTCCTGTAGGAAATATAGCATCTACGGAGTTATTTTTAACTATTTATTCGAGTCTGTTGTTTGATAATAGCCTTTTGAGCCTTTTGCAGCGTGTTCAATAAACAACAAAAATAAAAAATTCTGGCTACATGGAATACATACGTTTATATATATGTTGATCGCGAAAGATAAGGTTGTAATTCTTTTGAATTGTTCCTGAAAAATACTCCGCAAAACAACTGCTAACGACAAATAACTTGTTCTTCTTCCTTGTCTACCTAATGTGGTACGTACCACACGTTATGTCACTTAGAATATCTTTCTTCAAATAAAAAGCGCATTATCTTTTGCGGTGACAATTTTTTTTTCTCTTTTTTTCTTTTTTTCTTTATAAATGAACGAAATTGAAATATAGAGAACATTTGCGACCTTCTAGAAATTCCGTAAACCGCAGCACGTTTATTTCCAGTGTTGATTGTCAAAATTGAATAACAGTGCCAACAAGCAAAGGGGGAGTACCATTTACCGACCTCTTTCACGCTAGTATACGATTGACTGTTAATAGTGCTACATTTAATATCCGACCCAGCAACGAGCCTTTGAACTATATACGCAATTTTACCAGTTTATTTTCGATATTGAAAGCTACTTTAACATGCACGAGGCGAATGTTAATAATTTGAAAACTGTCTAAGTGCAAATAATTGTTAAATTTAGATTCCTAATTTATTTCTGATATAAACGTATTTTCTAATAATAGGGAAAAGGTCACAATATGTTAATATAAGTTTAAAGTGAAAAATATGAATTATTTTGTTTTTTTTTGTTTTTTTTTGTTTTTTTCATATGCGCTGTTCATAATGAAATTTTTAGTGTTGAAGTTTTTTAATGCATATATTCCGAGTTTTTTAGTGCGCATAAATTTGCACCCTACTCATTTCTGGGCCGTCAGGGTACATACCACGGATTACTAAGAAGTCATAACTTTTTTTTTTTTAAATTAACCGCAGCAAGGAGGGGGTAATATAAAGTGAGCTTTTAAAATTTCTTCGTGGAAATAAACACGAATTATACTGATAGAATAAAATAACTTTTTGTGAAGATCCACCGTTTCTATTCGTACAGTTTGAAATTTTACGACCTACTCTCTGTCTTCGTATGAAAAGGCGCGAAATGATAGATTCGTCTCGATCTAATTCTTTTATTGTTATTATCATTATTATTATCATTATCATTATCATTATCATTATCATTATCATTATTATTATTATTATTATTATTATTATTATTATTATTATTATTATTATTATTGTTATTATTATTATTATTATTATTATTATTATTATTATTATTATTATTATCAAAGTTTGAGATGGTAATGAATGGTGCCGAATGAAAAGAGTAAGATCAAAAACATAGAAAATAAAATAATTACTTTAAGGAAATTAAATAAATGTTGTACTTTGTGCGGTATAAAAACGAATTAAAACGTAACACGAAGAGAATAAGAACTTAAAAATAACTTCAAATTTACAATGTGCCGATGTTAATAAAGTCTGAACATTGTGTAAGAAGCAACTCCAAATAATATCGCCGCTGATCCAGCTTGTAAAATATTGCAACCTGTAAATAATAAAATTACGCTTATTATATTCATTCGAAGTGACATTCTTCTGCGTCAAAATTTATTTTTACTGTTTTCAAAAATGCACGCCTTTTGTTTTTTCTTTTTATTATTATTATTATTATTATTATTATTATTATTATTATTATTATTATTATTATTATTATTATTATTATTATTATTATTATTATTATTATTATTATTATTATTATTATTATTATTATTATTATTATTATTATTATTATTATTATTATTATTATTATTACTATTATTCTTTACGCATAATTTTTTGGAAACTTTACCGGCCAGTATGGTGGGCATTGATGAGTATTCGTGACTGTTTACTGAGTAATCATTGAAATAAATTTAAAAAAAGAAGATTTCTTTTAAAGAAATAATTTTTATAAATACACGTATAACAAAACGCGATCGATTTAAAACATTATTAATGTTACTCATGATGGAAATGTAGACTGAAAAAAATTGAAATTTTTATGTAGCCAGACAAATAAAAATTTTTCAAAAAAGCGCCCGATTTAAGCAACTTGAAAGTTTATTTTTTTTTTTTTAAATGCACGTACAAGTCATCAGAATATAAGAAAAATACAAATGCTCAAAATTTTGAAATTAAACGGACTACAAACGTGGGTGACTTAAAATATTATGTACCGATCAATGGCGGTCCCGTATGACTCACCGATGAATATCTGTAAGTATTCGGTAGTTACTGAAATAAAGGTTAAAAATAACAGAGACTCTCCATGGAGAAATACTCTTAATATGCCTAGACAGTAATTAACTAATAAATTTTCATTAGAATACGCAGAGATTAACGTTCGAAATGTTTTATAATTAGAGAGGTGATGAGCGCCGTTAACGCTGAAAATATTGTCGTTATTAGTTTACGTAAATGTGCTCGTAGATTCGAAAAAGATAGCTGACACCCGCACAAGGCGATTTACAAGCTCATCACTGACGCATTTGAATGTTTTTTAATCAATGCCTAGAGCCTTTCTATTATCGCTGCAAAATATTTTCACTAAAAATTGTAAAATAAAATTATTTCTTAAAAGAGTACACCGACTTCAAGAATTACTCTAAAAATTTAATATAAAATCATATGCGATAATTTCTTAAGAAGTCGTATTGCTCGATTGCGAGCATCGTGACTACCTATTCGTACATTCCAGCTGCATAGACGTAGGTATATTAAGTGTTCAGAGCAATTGTTTATATGCTGTACGAATGTGTACGCGCAAGACTACATTTTCGGAACGGTTATTGTAACTGTGTATCATCACACTGCAAACGTAGCCCTAAATGTGTTTGTCCGTATACTAACTAGCGCATATATGATATGATGGTTTGCCACTGTCTGTCTCGTGAATTAACGATTATTTAATTTAATTTTTGTAATAATTTCCATCGCTGCCTGGGAAATCCAACTCCAAACTGGAATACAAGCGCTCTAGCAACTAGGCTATCGTGATATTTCAGAGGATATTACGATTGTTTTTAAATAACGCTAATACTTATTAGAACGTCGAATGTAAATTGCAACAATTAAAAAACCACGTTAAGTATTTTTGACGATTTCACTAGTTAGTTCGTACGAAATGAATATTGTTACGATCTATATGTAGCAAGACTCGAATAGGCATTAATATTGTTGAAGAATAGTCGAATATCCTCTTTCAGCGGATTACTTTTTTCTTTTTTTATATTTAACATAGCATCTAAGTGTTGTTTTTAGCCGCCAAGGCTATTGCAGCACGCAGATGGGCGGTTAGTATTTAGAGATAATTAATTAATCTGGTTACTTTAATAAACTGAAGGACAGATGTTGGATTTAACAAGGATACTAGTGACGTCATCATTGTTGTTCCATGAGATTCGGAGATCTAAAAAAGCTGGACACGAACGAAGTATATGCGATACAATAGAGGCGCTGCTTTGTAGGCGGAAAGGACAGAATGTAAGAGACGAAGCTCCTCGGAATATATAATCTCGTGTAGCAGGACTGTATGTCCTGTTCGCAGCCGACTCGGAACGCAAAACTGTGTGCGAGGCATGTTTTCCATTGGCCACCACGGCTTGGTTGTAGCTTTAATGGATCTTAGAAATGTCTGGCAAGTGACCCGATACTGCTTCTATATGGACGAGCATTTGGCCAAGAACGAAGCTGAAACACACGATATTGCGAAGGCATTTTCAGGTACGGATAAAAAAATTGCTGACCGAGCAGATATATCGACCAACCCCGTTCATTTCCAGGGATACCAACATGGCTGGGATAGCCACGCCATTGAGCGATGCCTCTTGTATAGTCTAAATGACATCTGGTGAATTTAAATCACTACCGGGAATGTTGGGTGCAAAGGTTCGATATTGCAGCTAGAGCGGCGGCCGAAGAGTCTGTTACCATTAGCGCTTTTTGAGCTGTAGGCTGCAGAGAGAGAAAGTACTAACAAAAGAAGAATATCCCATAGATCTCCGCGTCCACGACCACATAGCTGCCATTGAGTCTCACTGCTTGAGATACATCGCATGCCTTAAAAGCACAGGCAATGGACAATAATCCAGCTCGGGCTTTAGCTTCATCTGTGTAGAATATTAAATAGTCGGGATATTTTTCTGTATTGTAGCTCGTGCTATTCGCGTGGTGTTAGGGTTCGTCATATTTCATTAGGGAGAAATCAACACAGATGGCTAGGGAGTTCCCCGTGATTTCGTTAATTACATAGCCTGGATTTTTCTGGTATTGTTGTGCCTCGCTCAAGAAGTACATCGACCTTGAATTCGGATTTAAAATAATTTTTCATTTTTAGGCTCTCATATTTATATTTATTGTTACAAAATCAAGGAACCAAATGAACTTTATTTACCCAGTTACATTATTACTGACCGGACATAATCTTTGGGTCAATATAAGTAGTATAATATTTAATCAAAAAATTGCATTATATAAATTGTACATTTCACACGTCGTAGGTACACATTTTGGTGACTGATAAATAACTTTATATCTAATAAAAAACGTCGTTTTTTTCGACTTGAATTTAAAAAAAAAAAAAAAACTTGATAGAAAGAGAGGAAAATAAAAAATAATTGTATATGGTCTTCGGTAGTGTTTGAAAATGAAACAATCGACTTTTTCGATCGTGCAATAAAGTGGACATCGAATTACAAAGTGGCGATCTCGGTGATGAAGTATGGTGTTAAACCGCCAACGGAAAGAGTTGCTTACGCAAGTGAACTTTTGCCTACTTGCGAAGTTGACATCTGGGTCCGAGTTAGATCGGCGAACTATCTAAATCGATTTGTATCGAATTTTTAAATTTTTACCGGCGTGCCTTTAGAGGTTGTGTCTTAGAATATGCCGCAACACAGTCTTTGTTCCCTATTTTTGATTGGTTTTCACATTATCCTTGTAGGAACCGCCAAGAAACCAAAGATGCTGTGTGCTACCATTGATGGACCGCATCCGCGTACATTTTTGATTTAATATATTCCGAAAACTTAGACAACAATTCTCGTGGTATAAATGAAAATCATTCTAACACGTGCTAAATAATAAACTATAGTTTCCCGTTAAATGTTTTGATCGCCTCAACGCGTTGTTAGTAGTGGAAATGCTTCATTCTCTTTTTTTAACTTCGCAATTATTTTGCTTAAATCAAAAAAATTAAAAATTTATTTTAATTTTAATACTAGATATTACAAAATTCAAAATTATTCGGTAAAAGTTTTATACTTTTAGGTGATAGGCAGCGTCCTAGTGGTTTAGGTGCTTGGCTACCAAATCGGAGGCGTCATGGGTTATCGAGGCTTGTTTCGGTCGAGATCCAAATCGCTTCCAAGTATATACCTAAATCGGGTACTAGGGAAATCTGGGAAAGTAAAGGCGAATCCCAAGTAGAAAAGAACTGGCCCCAGTATTCTCATCAGATCCATTAGACTTAGTGCCATTATAAAAAGCTTAACTTCACAATTCCCTACGCCCTGTCAAGGGTATGGGACTTAGTTTACTTACTTTTAGGTGAGAGAGGGGTTTTTTATTTCTGAACATTTCTTTTTTTCCCGCTCTTGTGATTAATCTCGACAAGGCGGCTATTTTTTTTTCCCCGAAATAAATTCTCCAAACTTTTCCCGGTTTACCAAACTTTTTAGCCCTTTAAAAAAAAAACAACAGCCGTACTGCACATATTTCGCAATGCTTTCTCTTTTTTTTTTCTTGTCATATCCCGATACAAATGCCGAAGGTAAGGAGTCTCAAATCAATTAAAATTTTTACTTCTTGGTAAAAAATGAATAAAATTCGCTGCCATAACCTCCGGTTTTTTCAATTAGTAATAATATTGAAGGAGATGTTTTTTTACCTATTTAGAATAAAGTATACATATAGTAACATAAAATTTTACGATCATTTTTAATACTGCCAAGTTCTATAATGCCTTCTTTAAATTCCCTGACTTTTCCATGATTAATGAAATTCCCTGACTTTTCGAGAAAGTGACCACCCTATTCAATATTTCGCACTATTTCAGTTCTTTGAAGCTGTTCGCCGTCTTACGTAATCGCTGCTTGCGTAACGGAAAAGTGCAGACACTTAATTTTTAGTTATACTCTTTCTTGCAGTGTACTTTCGGTCTCCCGGAATTTTCTTATATTTTTAAAATTAGTTGCTTTTCTATTTCAAGGTTGTTCTATAATTTAAACGTGAGTGTACAATATTACACGGGATTGGTTCCGAAAACCGTATAACTGACGTGACTAGTACAGCAGAAATGCTTATCATAGCTACTCTAGCTTATAGTGACAGTGGTGGTCCGCTCTTTGGAAATTCTAGTAAAAATTAAACCACCCACCGTGCTCTGCTGCAAAGTTAATGAGTCGATAAAGTGGGAGAAGAAAATAATTTAATTCTGTGTCCGTGATGCTCTTTTGGCGGCAATGTATTTTGATTTTTTAAAAATTGAAACGAGAAATTTACTTCAAATGTCCGTCATTAATTACAAATTTAAATAAAACAACCGCATGATGAACTGTGTAGAAGACACGAGCAATTAATCAATGCACTTCATGTATGAGTAGGGATGTCACGTTTTAATAGCGAAGAGAGTAGGACACTTGCTCAGCAGAGAAGGCCGCACATTCGTCATCAGCATCATAAAGAACGCATATGGAAGGGCAGTGAAAAGAATAAAATGGAGCAGATGCGGATGAGAACCGAGAAAATGCGAAAACGACAAATAGCCGAAAAAGTTTTAATAATTAATTACAAATTAGAATAAATAAATCGCGTCGAGAACATGAAATTTTGCCTCGGATTGCTTTAGTAAAAAACAAGAATGCATATTATTGCCTTCGTGTAAAAGATTCCATCCTAGATTCCGGCATCAGCTATATTTTAGCGATCTTCAATCTGATCATCTCTAATTGCTCCGGTTCCCCAACAATTATCATCGCTTCTCTGTTTTGTTGACAGTTTTATTATACGTTATCTTTCGTTTGTTGTTTTTTTTTTCTGCTCCAAATTGCACTCGTCGCCCGAACGAAGCAACGCTATCTGTAATGTTTATTGGGTCTTTTTCGAATGTTCATCTCTCATCGGCGAACATTGTATTTTTTAGATTCTCGCTTATTAAAACTATCATCTCGTTGTCAATATCTGATCGAATCAAAATTTAACTGCTTTTCCTTTCTTTTCTTTTTCGGGGTGTAGCTTCCTGCTCATTCTAGAGCGTCATCGGTGATCACTTCGTAAATTTATCCACTCGCTTTTAAGCAGTTTTTTAAACTGTGAAATGCTCTATCGTTTCCTAATTCGATCTTTTTATTCAACCGATATGTCTATCCGTTTGTTTCATAATTTTCCTTAATTCTTCGGTCGTTTTCCGATCTTCGGTCACTTCGTTCGTTCCTTTTTCATTAGCGCTCTTCAACCTACTGAACGCATACATTCCCCTACGACATCAACCACTTATGTATCTCTTTCGAACGCTTTTTCTTCTCTAGTCAATTCTTGGAACTTGCTTTTCATATGTCTTCATCTATCGTCTGTTAGAATTCCTAAATCAAATTTTGCTGATGCTCTAGCATTCAATAGTGTAGGACTCTTGCTGTCAGTTAAAGTATTTTTCTCGCGGGAAGCTGATTTTCACTTTCTACGCGTACCGAGCGTCGGAAATTTATTTTAAATTGTATTAAAAATTAATAAAATTATAAAAATTCAACATATAAGATGGAATAATATAACTCGTTCTCGGGGGCAACTGTTAGAGGTATACACATATTCGAATAAAATCGTATATATATATATATATATATGTTGCATATTAATAGTTGAAGACGAATATTGAACACAGAACACGTCCCCCCGTAAGTTAATATTCGTTCATTGTAGCAAATTGCGAAGTTAAAAATCGAAATTATTTTCAAACGTATCATCATCGCCTTCTGTTTGTGTATTGCTACCCTTCCAGCACGATTGCGTTCACTATGTTTCATACAAATACTAACGTCGGAGTTCCATAGTCGGCTGATTGTGTCACGCATCCATCTTTTTCGTAAGAGCTGATCAGTCAGTTTCATTATAGAGCGTGAGTATTCGTACTTTTTTTTTTCTTTTTTGGGTTCGTCTACAAGAACAAAGGAAGAAGGACGTAAGAAACTCAGATCATAAAACCATCAGAGATAGCCGACAAAAAGGAATCAAGAGCCTGGACAACAGAAGAAGAAGGAAGAGAGAGAATGAACGAAGCACTGTATGGAGTGGGAATACCAATGAGTATTCGTACTTTGCGTGTAGAACAAAAAATGATATAGTCGCTAGCTCATTGAAATTGTATACGAAGAAATGTTGTAATTAAACTTCGATCTTCTTTCAGTTTCGTAAAATCATACCGAAATTCTGGGGTGTCGTGTACTTTTGGCGCGGTGCATAAATCCAAAATAAGCTTTTCTTTTTTAAGTTAAAATATAAACCTTGTCTCGTAAGGAAGTAAACATAATTTACCGAGGAAACGCGTACTAAAAGAATGATCGGAGATTTAAGTTTGCTTCCGATTTCCATGACGTCACTACTGTGACAATTTTTCCTAGCACACCGTCCGTTAGACCTTTCGCGACCAGCGAAAAAATTAAAAGTGACAAATAGTTTTCATTTTCTTTTTTTCAAAATTAATTTTTGCAAAATATCAATATTTCTATTTTTTTTTTTTTTTTCATCTCCCTTTAGGAGAAAAGAAGAGGATAATTTTTGAAGCTCGCAAAAAGAAAAAAATAGAGTCGTATTTGTTCAGTCTGTAGCTTTTGCGGGGTAAGCAGCAAAATACAAAAAGAAGCAAAAACGAAAAAAAAAAGCTTGAACGTTTTCGTTTTCAACGTGTTTTCTTACGGCGCGCTACCGCTGCCGCGAAAATTAGAGGAATTGTGTACACACCTTCGCGGAAAACACCTGAAAACACACTTTATCGAAAAACATAAACGCGTCGATGAAAGCCGAAAAAGAAAAGAAAAAAAGGTAAATCTCACGTGCTTGTTCTTAATGGCGGCGTTTAAAGTCATTTGTCGATTTTACATTTCATTGCAGTCTATCGCGCTAATATTACGAGCACCGGGCAAATATTCGTTTATTAAAGCGCATTTATTATTATTGGAAATTTAGTTCAAACATTCTCGAATGATCTGTGAGGGGCACTGACAAATGACTTCGGCGAATGTCTTTTCGCTCGCTGATAAACAACGCGACGCTAACCGAAAGCGGTGAAATATGATTATATGCACCCCGTCGACCTGCTGGTGGTACTCAATAGCAACTGCCTTCAAGGACGACGGAATGATTTAAAGAGTCGTTTGGCTTTTAAAGTGCAAAAGGTGTTAAAATTGAAAAAGGAAGAAGGTTTGTAGGTAAACTCTGGCGCACTTGTTTCCTTTCTTTTTTTTTTTTTTCCGTTTACGTCGTGAATTATGACGCAGCGGCTTCGTGCTTACTAATAATAAAAGGTCGTGTAAAGTGATTTACTTGATAAGGCGAGAAGGATGGAGTTTCCGAGGCCGCGTGACATTTGCCGATAAAATGTCGATTCTGTCTGCTCTCTCGCAAAGTATAAAGAGTAAAAATGATCTGTTTCCTTTTTCCGTTCCTTTGCAGCGGACCGCTTGTCCGAAAAAAACGACAACCGGAACGTGTTAATTAATATTTCGCAGTGCGAGCCGTAATCAGCGGAATATCGATATTTGCTTTAGCAAGCACCGGTCAGACGATTAGCCCTGTTGTTATGATAATTCGGTGATAGACTGTAATTCGATCGAAATCCAAAAAATTCCTGGGGTTTTTTTCTTTTCGTTTTAGGCAACCACTGGCCGCAGCAACAAAAACAAGTTTTTTGCAAACACAGAAGTGAAGCTTTCTATTTAAAAGCATTCTTACCGCAAGAATATTGCTTTCCTTTGGGTACGTTCTGTAGCTTGATGACCGATTACTATAAGAACCCGTATTTTTCGGGGCTTTTTTTTTTTGAGCCATCTTTGGCTAATCCGTGTAGCTGTAGAAAATTAATTTTCACTTATTGTAATTTAATATTAGCGCATTTACACATGCCGACTTATTTACACCGATACTAATATTTAAATGTAGATAAATCGATATACCGTTTGTTTGTTTTTATCTTTTGTTTATCTCTGTGTTGCTCGAAAACGTTTAAGTTGAGGTATTTATTTTAATTTATTAAAGCGTGAAATCTTTTTGTTACTTATTTTTGTTTGTTGTTACGGAATTTTTATTTATTGTATATTTTCGGAGGTATATTTATTTGAATCTTCTACAAAGTTTTCACTATTATATCTCTCACACTGGTTAAATAACATGCGCAATCGCGACCCCTCCAATCTCTACATTCAGAATAGATAATTATTCCTATTCAAGCAAAACCCGATGATGTTCCCTCGACAGAGACTGTCGCTGTCATTAAACCGGAATTTCGCAGTACGATCAGTTGTCTTTTTCCTTCTCATGCACTTGTTTTTACTGATGGCTCTAGAGGACCCAGTGGGGTCGGATCGTCTTTTATTCTTCCCGACTCCAATTTCTCCGAATCCTTTCGCCTCCCATCTTTCTGTTCTATTTTTACGGCCGAATTGATGGCTATCCTTCGTGCGATCATACATATCTCGTCCAATCGTTCGTCCTCCGACTATCTAATCATTTCCGACTCCATGGGTGCTCTTCAGGCTATCAATTCACCGCTTCCTCCTCCCTCTTCTGACTTCTTCATTCTTCGTATACGATCTCTCATTTATAATCTTTCTATCCACTACTCTGTACACATTGACTTAGTGTGGGTTCCTGGTCACAGAGGCATCGAGGGTAATGAAATGGCGGATGCTTTGGCTCAGGTTGCTGTTCGTTCTCGCTTCTATTTTAAAAAAATCCCGGCTGTTAATCTATTACCCCTAATTAGGAAGCTTCACTTCAGATTTTGGTCGGATGTGTACCCTTCTTCTTTTTCCAACAATCGTTCCTTCTACCTTTCAATCCAACCTACACTTCCTTCTCATCCATGGTTCTCGGGGAGTTTCCCTCTCTTCCACGATTCATAATTTCCTCTATTGTCCGCCCGCGCTTTAATCACACACTGCTGCCCTCTTCACGCTATCGTTTCTCTTTGCTTCCCTCTCCTCATTGTCCG
Source organism: Icerya purchasi (assembly GCA_039619475.1). Lineage (NCBI taxonomy): Eukaryota > Metazoa > Arthropoda > Insecta > Hemiptera > Monophlebidae > Icerya > Icerya purchasi. The sequence continues at coordinate 170,021,198 of CM077116.1, read as the reverse complement.
TTGCATCCAGATGAAGCAGTTGTCTGTGATGCTGAACACATTTTCTTCGAGTGCTCTGCTCTTTCTGCGGAGCGCTCTCTTTTCTATCTTCACCTTATAAAGCTGGGGCTTCCCACTCCTTACTGTGCGTCTTACATCATGTCCCTTCCTTACCAGTCTGTTGTTCTTGTCCTTGGTTTCTTTATTTCAGCTGTCTCCAATCGAATTAGGTTCTAGTTAGTTGTCTCTTCTTCCCATTGTGTCTGGGCAATGGTCCATAGTTGATGCGCCCAAAAAAATAAAAATAAAAAAATAAAAAAAAAAAAAAAAAAAAAAAAGAGATTGTCGCTGTAATCTTCTTCTTCTTCACCGTTGGAAATTTTTCTCTTTTTTTGGCCCGAACAGAACAGTTCATTTGGCCAGAAAACTACGCCACGACTAGATATTAAAAATTACTAATAATGGAAAATTCAGGAAGAGAAATTTCATTCTACATTATGGCCGCAACTGCTAGCAGTGTCCACAATGCTCAATGAAACAAAACAAACGCAAACAGGATTTTTTCATTCTGGAAAAAGGAGCAAAAGAAAAAATAGATAAATAGATAAATATTTCTATCTCACATTATGACCACAGTTGCCCGGCAATGCTCACAGTGCATTATGAGAAAATGGAAGTAGTCACAGCCACACTGGACAAAAAGACTACAATGTAAGAAAAAAGTAAGTAAAAATAATGGGGAAAAAAATCAAATAACAATCCTGTTTTTTTCAATAAACCTAAAAAGAACAAATAAAATTTTATCACTGGAACAGAGAAGATAAAAAATACACAATGGAGGATAAACACCGCAGCACATGAGGTCTTTAGAAAACGCAATTGGCAATTTCCCGTTGGTGCGGAGCCTGCCGTGCAAATTGATCGTTTCCAGCTGTTTCGGTTTACCCCGCTAGGAATCAATACCGGCTTCAATGAGATCCGTGCAGTGATTACATCAAGCCATCTTCGCCTTGGCCTTCCAACCGCGGTCTGTTGCCAGATGCTTGGAATGAATGCGCGACTGATAACAACGTTCGATTTTTCCGAGCACGTAGTACACAGGTCCGTACCATCTTAAACGGCTCTCACGAAGGTAGGATAGGTGAGAAACTCCTGCTGCTGCGCGTATATAGTCACTTTTGATCCGGTCAGATAACCGGATATTGACCACCTAAACAGGCACATTTGCATCACATGCAGCGCTTGCTCCTCTCGCCTTGTAACTGGCCAGCACTCACCACCATAGAAGGCAACCGGTCGGATGACTGAACGATAAATTTTTGACTTTAGCCGAGTGGGCATGTGTGCCTGTCACATAGCACGCCAGTTACAGCTGTCCATTTCAGACATGCTGTGCTTATCCGATTTCGGACTGCCTCGGAAACGGGGTCCATTTCAACAGCCCCCCCACTTTAATATTTTTTTTTCATATATAGTGCAATCGTTTGTGCATCGTTTGTGCAGAAATGTGCACAAAGTTCCATCGTTTGTGCACATTCCTATCCCGAGATATTAAAGAAAAACAGTTGGGGGGGCTGTTGAAACGTTGGCCCCCCCACTTTGGAATTTTTTATCAAAATATAGTGCAATCGTTTGTGCATCGTTTGTGCAGAAATGTGCACAAAGTTCCATCGTTTGTGCACACCCCCCTCCCGCGATATTAAAGAAAAATGGTGGGGGGGCTGTTGAAACGTTGGCCCCCCCACTTTAATATTTTTTTTCAAAATAAACTGCAATCGTTTGTGCATCGTTTGTGCAGAAATGTGCACAAGGTTTCATCGTTTGTGCACATTCCTACCCCGCGATATACAAGAAAAACGGGTGGGGTGGGGGCTGTTGAAACATTAGCCCACCCCTATATTAATATTTTTTTGTAAAATATGGTGCAATTGTTCGTGCTACGTTTGTGCAGAAATGTGCACAAATTTTCATCGTTTGTGCACATCTTTATTTCACAATATTGAAGAAAAATAGTTGGTGCTCGTTTAATACAAAAATCGAAACAAATATCACTTAGAAAGCTGTTGATTAATTACAATTTTGAAATATAATGTTTTGATTTTGTAAAACTTTAAGAAGACTATTACAAATGTTAAATTCAATTTTGTTAAGGAATTTATTTAGTTACAATTAGGTAAATTTTTGAAAAACAGTATTGAGTTTTTTTTCCTTTTTAGCAACCCGAAAGAAAATTCAATTGGACCATTTGGATTTTAAGAAGACAAATAAGGACTATTATAAAAATATCAAACGAACTAGACGACATAACTGATAAGCTATTTATTTGCTATACTGTTTTCTCTACTGAGCGGGTAAATTTTTACGAGCAATAAATACTGGTTGTTGCTAATTTTTGGGTGACGCGTGTTAAAAGGGACCTAATTCAGTTACGGGTAATTGTACATGAAACGTGATTGTGTTAATACGACCACCAGAAACAGTTTTTAATTCAGCCCTGTAAAAAAAAAAAAAAAAATCAGCCCTGTAAAAAATGTTGGGATAATTTGTTTTTTTTAAATTTCTTTACCGGGTGTTTCTTGAGAACTAGTCAACAAAAAGGCTGCCGCTGGTTATTGTTTTACTGTTTAATAGAGTGCGTTTTTGCTCTATCGGCAAAGATCGTTTTCATTTATTGACGCGTTTGAGTTGTTTTCGCTACAGGCAGAATTTCATATAAAATATAATCAGCGTTTGTCGCACATATCTTTTTTCATTCTAGGAATGTTTTTTTTTTTTTTTTTTTTTTTTGAACATGTCGGCTAGGACGTTTAAATCATAAAGTGTTTATTTTATAATAGCAGTCGTAATGTTGACTGGGTATTCAAAAAAATCTGAACCACTTGTGTGCAGTATTCCAATTAAAATCAGCTCATTTTTAGTTTAAATTTTTAGCATCTTCTATACAAAATCGGGCGTTTGTTCGTGAGAAGTTTAGTTGATTCTGTTTTTTTCTGTTTATTTCCTACGATCAGTGGATTAAATATTCTTCATAACAAATAGTGAGTAAACTAAAATATTTGTATTTCAATATAATATTTTGTACTATTCTGCGTATTATATTTGAAAAAATTATTTTTAATTATATATTTTTGGAATAAATTTCTTGTGATTTCTTAGATATCTATGTTCCATTTACATTTAATAACATCAAGAAAATTAGAGGTGAAATATATTAATTTGAATGTATTTTGGCTTCTCATAAAATTTGTTGAAAATTTTCTATTTTTGTTATGTTTTATTTAAAGGGAATTTATATTAACACTTCTGAGTATTCTTTTTTTCTTCTTCGCAGTATATTTAAATTTTTTGTTGTTTCACTTTTATTTTTATTTCAGTAAATTTATTTCTACATAATCAGAATTATTTTCATTAAACCAATACATATTTACCGATTTTATTGGTGAATTTTAATAATCGTTTTTTTATATTTTTTACCATAAGGTAGATTTAATATTGAAATTTAGTGTTTTTACAAAACATCTGAACGATTTTATAATTTCTAAAACTGCATAATGAAATTTTTTGTTTTGACATAAATTATTACCTACTTTGCGATTTTAAAGTAAACTTCTTTTCCAAAAAATTGGCCAGCATTAATTTTTTTATATAAAATTTGTTTTTTATTTTTATGTTTTCTATTAAATATTAGCAACATGAGCGAACAGAAATAATGGATACATTACCTATAATTTTTACAGGCAGTCCTTTTTGGGCACAGTTCATTTTCTACACAAAAAAATATTAAAAAAATGTTAAACTTTTCAGTATAATTCGGAGGAATAGAGCTGTAAATATTTCAATAGGTCCCATGCAAACGATACTTAGTTATTTTTGCTGAACTGGACAAAAATTATCGTTTATTTTCTCTATTTATTTTACCGATTTACTTTTAGTTTTTATATTTCTAATTTCTGTAGTTTGCTGTTATTGGTATTATGAACGTTTGTCTTGGTTTGGCTTATACAAGCGCACCTTTGAATACGTTTTGTCCAAAGCGGTAATACTTGTCTTTCACGCGGGAATGCGAGTTTTTCCTACATTTTCGTGCGAAAGACAGTTATGATCACTTCGGAATAAACATGTTGATTTTTACTTCTTTTTTGCTTTCCGTCAAAATTTTAAATTAAAATTTAAAAACTGATCAATAGATTTTTATAAATTTTCAACTTTATACTTTCATTACAAAAAAAAAAAAATTAGGGCAGTTAAAAATGGAGATATTCACATTTAAAAACTACTTCATTTGTAACTGTATGCCGCGGAAAATAATGAAAGCAAGTACAAAAATAATAATATTTAAAATAAATAATTTCTCACTGAATATTTTACAAACATTTATCTGTCAGTCTATACTTGCTAGTAATAAATATTAATAAAAAATTATTAACTGAACTTAGGAAAAGATGCAAATACATAATGGAGTAAAGTAAAATTGCGGATTAAAAACATAATTATAAAACTTTTATAACTGAAAAATATTATTAATGAAAACAATATTTGTAAAGTACAAAAATGATCAAAAATATTTACTAACAGTTCACAGTTATTTATTTACTTACATTAGTGATGAATATTAATAAAAAATTTCAAACGTAAATGATTTTTGACAATATTTATCTATAAAATTTCAAACTTTTGGATTTGTATTTTATGCTTAATATCAAACTGCCATAGCGTTGTTGGTTGGGATGCGGTGTTTTATTTGAGTAGGAACTGGTTTGAACCCTGCTGCAGCATATTAAAAACTAATTATCATTGCACTTGGTTAATGTCCGAAAAAAAACCAAAAATAATCACAAATTGTAATTTTTTGATCTTTTAAAATATCACTGTGGAAATATTCTTTGCACTGTTTCAAAATCTCGATGTTATTAATGATAATATAATTGCTGCACTGTTAGTCATTTACGAAGATAAAAAAAAATTAATTTGTGCATAGTCCGATAAAATGAAGACTTCTAGTTTCCAGACGCTTGTCCTTCTGTAATGACGCAGTTTTTGTGTTCTACCTATTGCTGTTCTCTGTCAACTGTATCGAAAAAAATAAAATAAAGTTGAATACTTTCACCGTTAAAGAGGAACTTCGGAGATGTCACATACTCGGAAGTATTACTAACACGAAAAAAATAATCGTTATATATAGCCAATTAGTTATTTATTATATACATTTACTTCGTTTAAATTTACCACGTGTAACTTGCTCTGACGTGTTATGCCATTTCTATTAAGCAATATTTTCGAGTATTTACTTAAAGTTTAGAATTCATTTCATTTCTAATTTCCCTCTGTACTGGTGCGCGCTCGTATGAGTGTAAGAATATTTTAGTCAGGTGAACAAAATTGTTAACTTATCGAGAACAATTTAACGTTGCTTTTTGCTCGAATTAACAAATAAATAAATAGTTTTAACCTTTTATGACATAGTAAAACCGGAGAAAATAAATGTAATATAAAATTATTTCCTACACCACCGGTAAAAAACATTGATGCGTAAAATTTCTCAAATATACCTGTAAATATAAAATGCAAGTCGATTGTGCGCCGTAATAATAACCGTAGTAAGTTGTAAATGTATTTTTAAATATTCATGTATTAGGAAAGTAGGCCTTCTATAAGTTCGCGGGCCAACCCTTTGCATTTTTAATTGTTTTATTTTGTGAATTTTTAAAGTAATTGCAATACCACATAATATTTACTTTTTTAAAGGGGGATATGAATACGTTAATCATAAAAATTACGTCTGAAATAAAATATTCTTACGAAATTCTAATTATTTTGTAAATGGAACATAGCCTTAACTATTTGTATTAGCGGAGCTTTCAAAGGCAAAAATTTTTTTAATAAATCCACTAAAATTAAAAACAAAATAATTTTTATAACGTTCAATAGATTTATCCTCGTTAAAGTTGTTCAAATAATTTATGTTATACAGAAGGTAATTATTTGCATCTCAAAATTAAAAAGAAGTTATAAATATATTTTTACAGGATATTTCCAATATTAAAGTAAATATGCCACGTCACTTAAGGGTATCTCTGGATAGAATTGCCGATGAAATTAAAAAGCATCTACAAATTATATTTGACGAAGAAAAAGTCTGCATTGGACCATCAAACCCTGTTTGGAATGCCATAGCTAAAGATTTAAATTATGAAATTTCACCGAAATCATTGTATACTATGGTTAAATGTAATAGAAATAGTATATTAACTAAGTTAGGTATCAGTATTTTTGAAGATATACAACAGATAGATGAAACTGTGGACGGAAAAAAAAATGAAAAAAGTAGTGAATCTTCTGCGACTGATTATTTAGAAAATGAGGAGAAATTAAAATTTACATTCAAACTAACTGCTGAAGAGTGGAGCAGCGTACAATATCGCGATATTATTTACAATGAGAAGAGATCAAATATCACTAGCGGGAAACGTTACAGTATTTTAAAGCCTCACTCCTGGGCTAATTTATTCCACAAATATTTTTGGCAAGAAACAAGACTTCCTTGTTCTTTAATGTATAAAAGAGCAAAAATATATGAGGACGGATTAAATTATTGTATTTTCATTGCTGTCTGCACTTCATGTAAAAGCAAATTAAAAGGTATTCTTGCAAAAAAACCAGTACTGAATTCTGTAGCTGTATTCAGTTGTACATATCGAGGAAATTTTAATAATTGTAAGCCGATAAAGAAAAGAAAATTGACAGGAGATTTTAAAAAAAAATTAATGGATAAAATTATTAATGAAAAAATATCTTGCAATATGCTTAGAAGAATTCAAGCAGACAGAATTATGAATTTTGGCGACCCTGAACCTAGTCATTTACCAACTAGCAATGCACTGAGAATTGCAAAATCTAGATCTTTAAATACTACCAGAGAAGATAATAATGCCATACTAGCTATTTGCAAAATGAAAGGTATGCATCCATTTAAAAATATAATTAAAGATGTAGGATACGATCGTTTTTTTGTACATTACTGGACAAATGTGGAAATGAACGTATATAGAAAATATATTCAAAATGATAAATGTTCTACTATAGCTATTGATGCTACCGGTAGTTTAGTGAAAAAACCTATCCTACTATCAGGAAGGAAAACTTTTGTATGAAATTGCTTTGAGGGACAAAAAATTCAAATTACAGTACTCTGTATGCCACATGCTATCTGAAAAACATGATAGTAATTCGATATATAACTGGATTGTCGAATGGCAAAGAGATGGTGCACCGTCACCAAAGCAAGTTGTAACAGATATGTCATTAGCACTAATGTCAGCTACAGTTCGGGCATTTACACAATACAGTAATATACTACATTACATTGAAGCTTGTTCTCATATTTTAGAAAAATCAAACAAACATGAAATACCAATTTGTTTTATTCGAATTGATGTAGCCCACGTCATAAAAATTGTTACAACATGGTTACCATTTCGCTCAGTTGATAAAAGAGTGAAAGAATTCATAGTACGTGTTATAGCGCAGATTATTTTATCAACCGATTTTCAGGATTTGAAATATTTATTACGTTGTCTTTTTTGGGTTATTCATAGTAAAACTGATGGTTTTTTATGTAATGGAAAGGAAACTTTCAGTGAAAAAGCTCGTATATACCTTCGCTCAAGAATTTCAAGTAATGATTTAATTCAAGGTTACATTAATAACGTTGAAGATCAGTTTTTTTATGAAAATAGTAGCACAAAAAATTGTTCAAATAATCCCGACTTTGAAACAGAATTATCTTCAAATAAAGGTCAAATAGAACAGAAAAATAATTCATTTTATCGTGTTGCTGAGGAAATTTCAGAATGCTGTGAATTTGATACAAAGGACCAAGAAGGTGATCACGACAATTTATTTTATTTGCCTACACTTGTGCCATTGGTATTGAAGTTATGTACTTATTTACCTTTGTGGTCCAGTATTATGTGTCATAATTTTGGTTATGGTGATATACCGCCAACCAGTGCATATGTAGAAAGCCAATTTTCAGATCTAAAGAACAGAGTTCTAAAGCATGCTGATACACCATTAAGATTAGATGATTTTTTAAAATTACATATTTTATCAATAAATGGCTCTATGAAATTAGTTACTGCTAAATTAAATGCCGAAAGTGTAAAAATAATACCTTGCGATCCGATTAATGCATTAGATTCGGTATGTACTGTAAACGAAAATTTGAACTTGAATAATAACACTTTGCCTCTTATTCCAAGAAAAAAAGAACTTTTACGCACATATTTAGAAGCAAATGTTGAACATTCTTCAAAAAATGTAAATCAGGAAGTTAATTGTTTTCAAATTCCATTAATAAGCGACGAGAAAAAAGCAGAAGAAAATTGGGGAAACATTCAATCAAAAAGTCCTAAAAAAAAGAACTCAAAATATTTAACTAAAAAAAGAGAAATCTTGCACAGAAATGTATTTTCAAAAGCTCGATCCAAGACAATAGGATTAATAAAAAATGGATCAAAGTCATCTTTTAAATCTATACGGTTACCAGAAGGGAATTTTGTATTATCAAACACATGCGCATTTGATTCAGTTATTCAAATTATAGCTGTATGTTATTGCGATAGCGTACAATACGAAAGATTTGTGGTTAGCAAAAAAGAAAATGACGCTTTATATGATCTTGTGTACACACTTTTACGCGATGGTGTCACAACTCAAACTTATAGAAAACGGGCAAAGATTTTACTTAAATATCATAATGCAGAATTAATGCCGCATAATATTTCATTGCTTTCAGTGGAACAGCCTGTCGATACACTTTGTAAAAAAATATTTCATGATCCGTCAGTTACATTTCAAATTAACTGCAAAAAATGTAAAAATGTAAGGAACGAGTACAAAATTATTATAGACGTTTGTATTAACGTAAATATGGATGAAACTAAAGGACTATTAGAATATTTAAATGAAGAAATGAATTCTTTCAAGTTATGTAATGTATGTTCCTATTCAGATGCAGAAAATATTACAGCGATACAGTATAATGAACATTTAATATTTAATATAATTAACTTATCGAACATGGCTGATTTTCAAATTGAGTTATGTAAAATGCCATTAACTCTAGCTGTAAATTCAGATATTTATTATTTAAGAGGAGCTGTTACAACACCTAATAACCAAAGGTCAACGATTTCATATACTACTATAGGACATTACCATGCTCACTGTTATCGGGAGCCACTAAATGCATGGCAGATCTATGATGACACAAAAGAAGCAGTGATAAATGTAAATAATACAGAGCGTGTTAATATTCAGATTGTGGTATATTCAAAATAGTGCGCAGAACAGTATTGCTTGCTTTCAAAAATAGTTTTATGTGATTAGTAAATTTATATATAGTACATACAAATTTTTGTTATACTTCGGATTTTCTGTTTTTTTCTATTTCAGTGACGAGAAATTTCACCCTTGCTGATTATTTTGATTTATTCTATACGTTCTCTTTATAACTATATGTTTTCATTTTATATGCAAGATTATTTTTAAATAATGGTATAATATTGTTGAATTATATAATTTATTAAGATTTTTAAATAATTAGTGCTACAATTACATTTGGTTGTGCACTATTTTTATTCCTTTATTTAATTTTTTGTAATACTTCTTTAATTGAAATATTTTGTTTTTCCTATACCCGTATGAAAAATAAATAATTATTGCAGCGATCAAATGTAAATAATACTTTTTTTTCTGTCCCTTTATCATATTCTTTCTTTATCTTTATCTGATTTTATAAAAAGATATATATTTAGATGTATCTGTTATTTTTTGAGAAATAATGAATTAATTCAGATAAATTTTTTTAATGGGCGAATTTGTGATTCTGAATATTTTTTTTTTTTAATGGTTAATGAAATTGGATAGAGGATGCTGAAATTATAATAAATTGAAAAAAAATATTAATTTGAACAAACATACAATTAAACTTTATTGGAAAATATAGATTAAAAATAAATCACAGACTTGTTTCTGAAACACAGTCCTATATTCATGGCGTATTACAAAATTATAAATTAATAAACTATAACGTACAAATTTTAAATAATTATTTTAGATATTAAAAAAGTAAACCTATTAATTTCCTAATAAATAAAAATGTAAAATAATCAACAGCTTTCTAAGTGATATTTGTTTCGATTTTTGTATTAAACGATTATTTAGCAATGAACTGGTACACCAGCAACTTCATAAACCGCTTTTTGTTAATAACCACCAACTATTTTTCTTCAATATTGTGAAATAAAGATGTGCACAAACGATGAAAATTTGTGCACATTTCTGCACAAACGTAGCACGAACAATTGCACCATATTTTACAAAAAAATATTAATATAGGGGTGGGCTAATGTTTCAACAGCCCTCACCCCACCCGTTTTTCTTGTATATCGCGGGGTAGGAATGTGCACAAACGATGAAACCTTGTGCACATTTCTGCACAAACGTAGCACGAACAATTGCACCATATTTTACAAAAAAATATTAATATAGGGGTGGGCTAATGTTTCAACAGCCCCCACCCCACCCGTTTTTCTTGTATATCGCGGGGTAGGAATGTGCACAAACGATGAAACCTTGTGCACATTTCTGCACAAACGATGCACAAACGATTGCAGTTTATTTTGAAAAAAAATATTAAAGTGGGGGGGCTGTTGAAATGGACCCTCGGAAACGCCACTGTCAGCCTAGACACAAGGTATTTAAATCTCCTTGTACGAGGCAGTTGTTCTCCACAGACTTGCATAGATCCAACTCGTTGTAATCTCCTTCTAAAAATTTTACCCGCCAAAAAGCAGAATTTTTTTCTTTTTTTATTGAAACATTTTTGCCGTTTTCGTTTACATATGCCCTTTATATATTAAGATTTAAAGCATTTTTGAAAAAGGAAACCGATACCATTTCCAAATCAGTGTTCGAATTTTCGATCAAAATACATTTTCCTTCGTAAAAATATTAATTAGTTTACTAATACGTGTGAAGTAAAACTTTTCTTAAATCGTTCTTATTTTTAATTTTTTTGTTTAAAAGTACAATCGGAAATTGTCTGACACTCCTACGTGTAATAATTTAGGTGTTCTTTACAATTAGTTAGTAGAGGCTGTGTATCACAGTGATCGTGAGAAGGTCGACTAGGGACGTTCTTCCTGCTTGCTCTAATTGTCTTTCGTTCGGCGACGTAATGTATTGACAGAATTACCAAAACAAGGTACTACGCTTGTCTCCTTCCACGGTGTACATCAAAAACCAAACTTTGCATCAAGATGTAACAGAGTATGCGTCGTTGAAGAAATATTCGAAAGCACCTATCGAGATTAGACGGAAACGCCCTCTCTTATATAGGCATTTTAAAACAACCGGCGGAGAGATTAGATATACTACCGATTTAATCTATCAGATGGTGATGGAGTAATCTGTGAATTTTGTTCCGATCGCGTACTTTGTGTTGTTTTATAAATTTTCTAAATCGTCTATGTACTTTTGTTACAATTTAATATATTTTTTTTGATAATTATCATCGAGTAGATCCTGTGTGCGGAAAGAGAAGAAAAAGAAATTATGTTGAACGTATTCGGTAGTTTAGTTTGTTTTTCAAAAAACAATTACTTCCTTGCACGCTAACGGGGGTTCCTGCTCTTATAATACTAGTCTTTTTTTTCCTGCTATTTTCCGTGCGAATAAACACTTTTACGTTCTTTTCAAATTTCCCCCGATTACATGCTGGTTACGATCGATTACCGTAGATTTTTTTGTTTTGTTTTAATGTGGCGCGCAGAATCTTAAAGCATACAATTCGTCAACCATAAAAGTGTTGAAAAAAGATAATTATCGAAACGGAGATGTTTCAGATAGAGGAGCGTTCAAAAGATGAAAATTTACATGCCCCGACCATTTTTGATGGTGTCTGAAAAGGAAGAGAAATTTTCCCACGAGAACAATTTTAGGAGGATTGAGCCCGTTTGTAAGCAGGAAGCTGTTTACGATTTGATCACTCTAAAGATAGCGCGACCACCGTGATGCAGCGTTACATTTCTCGTTTTACCAGGGGGGATGAGGCTGTTGCTGAACAAATCGACTACAGTGTTGGCAAGGTGAAGGAGAGAGCGAGAAGATATATTAGTAAAGGAATTTGAAATGGAAATAGCGGCAGATAAAAATGTTGAATGATCGAGACTGGCACAGAGATTATTGAGAAGAACCGTTTGTTCTCACTGCGTCTTTAGATTCTCCGATTGTAACAATCTCCAATTCGCTGCTAAAACTGTAAACGCTTTCACTGCGTCTGCAAGACAGTTTTTGTGACTTGAATGGATTAGATGAAAAAATTTAAACATATCTCGTTCCGTGAGAAAAGAACAAATTCAAAAAAAAAAAAATAAATAATAATTTAAGGAACAAATAGCTCAGGAATAACTAGTGGGGAAGGAAAAGATACAAGATATGAGAAGCACAATAAGGAGTATAGGAAGCCGAAGTCCTCAACACAAATAGTAAAAAAAATAAACGCTCCACAGATAGAGATGTACAGAGGAAGAACACATGATCAGCGTCGCAAATCATCGTCAGGATGGAGAGAACAATGTAGAGAGGAAATTAGGGAAAAGCGAAATCTGGAGGAAGGCATTTGAAAATGGCCAAAACGCGTACAAACAACGGAAACAGCATCAAACTGTCGAAGAGAGGGATGCAAAAGAAACCACAAATAGGGGGGGACCTAAACCATCTACTTTTGACGAACATTCCAACCTAAAACTCATTCGCCACAATTTTCTGATTTCCTCCGATTCGTTTCCCGTTTCCTATCTGACGGAAGATTTTCCCCCGCTCCTGACAACTTCAACTCCATTGACACAGCATTTGATGCCTCTAACTTTGCTCTCTCAGCTACGGCCAGTTTAACTCTCTGTCCGAAGCAATCATGATTCCCACTACTTAGTGTAAGCGGTATGCGGAACGAAAATCGAGTACGTTCCTCTCTTATGGTTTGAATGTCCTTCGTAAGGCTGCTCAAACCGGAAACAACAGCGGTACTCTTATTCACAATTTGAAATTGAACAATACGAGCTGGAAAAAACGGTATTAATATAACGAAAATTTTGGGTGCTTGCAGAATAAAAATTAGTCGTCGGCCACAGTTAGTTTTACCTATTTCACGAACTTTTATCGCCAAACTCGGTAGCGTGGTCGAGGATTGAATTGCTCTTTCAACGGGAGAAACCTGCCTCAATACTGTTTTACTTTTTGCTTCCATTGCACACCGCGCTACAAAATGTCTTTAGCTAAATCGTCTATGGGAAAGCGAAGCAGGTTGCGTGAAAGGTCGTTCGCAGACGAAAATGAACAATGATTTTTCAGATTATAAAGCCGATTATATTTATTCTTTCGCTCGCTATAGCAGCCCCGCGCACCAATTAAAATCGCTTCGGAAGCCGCTGCGTGTTGTTCGGCTATTGTTAAAAAGGCTTAATTCATGTGTGCGCATGTAGTGGTTAATTATCGTAGTGTGTGTGTTTTTTAAAGGACGCAATTAACATTTCGGTCTACGGCCCAAAAATGGATGCGAACAATTTCGACGACTTACAGTGTCGGCCCTCCGAGAATGACAACAGCGAAATCGTTTTTTTTTTTTTTTTTTTTTTAGTTCTTTTGTTTTCGCAGTGACTGTGCAAGAACATTAATCGCGTCCTCGGTATTATCACTGGCCGAAATATAAATTTTCAAGCATTGTTTAAATTTCCTCTTCAATTTTTTCTTCTTCATTTGTTCGAGTCACAGAAAGAACAGAGTCGCTGTATATAAATGTACAAAAAATACCTTTCGGATGTTTTTGGAAGGCTACATTGCATGGTCCTCCAGAGGAAGGATTTCTAATAAAAAAATCTGCTCGATGCTTCATTCAAAATCCAATTTCATCATTTGTCTCTGTTTCCAGTTTTTCGCGTAAATCCCTGATTTCAACTAATGGCGTATGTTCTTTGCTGTCTTTTTTTTTTTTTTTTTTTTATTTTCCGTGATCAGCTGACATTTAACGAGATTCGACTATGTGACAAGCGGAAGTATTACGTTTGAACATCAATTCACAGTGCCAGTTTTGGTTGGTCTGTTCGCGTATTATCGCTTCGAAATGAATTTTATTTTAAAAAAATGCTTTTTTACAAAAAATAAATACCGACACTTCGAGGTTTATTATAAAAATTTAAAAATGCACTAAAAAGTAAAAAATAATTACTCCCGATGAGAAAATATATATATCAGACTGATATAACACTTAAGTGGTGATATCGTAATTCTTATACAACATTAAAGCCTTAATTAGAGTTGGAATTAAATTCATGTTAGGAACAATTTAATCAACATTAAATGCAGTTTTTAATTATTCTTTTAATATGAATTTGATGCCAACTCCAAAAAATTAATGTTGTATAAGAATTACGATATCACCACTTAAGTGTTATATCAGTCTGATATATATATTTTCTTATCGGGAGTAATTCTTTTTTACTTTTTAGTGCATTTTTAAATTTTTATAAAAAAACCTCGAAGTGTCGGTATTTATTTTTTGTAAAAAAGCATTTTATTTTTTACTTTTTAGTGCATTTTTATTCAATTAAATTAAAACATTTTAAGAAGAACAGATATTTCCACGGTGTGAAAACATCAAAAGCTACATTTCGATGGTAATTTGGCAAATTTATAGTATTTTAAGTCAATAAATCTAATCCGACGGTGAAAACAATCTCATGAATGAAAAGCATCCAAAAAGCTTCAATCTCCCGCATTACTATTAAGGGGATAACTCAAAAACTATCGGGGTCAGACCTTGATCAAATTTAAATGGGACCGCATGACAATCACCACCTTTCAAATAAAAGAAGAATCATCAAAATCGTTTCATCTAGAAGAAAGTTCTGTGGTAACACACATAAAAAAAAAAAAAAAATAATAATAATAAAAAAAAATAATAATAATAAAAAAAAAATACAGACGAATTGAATACCTCCTCCCTTTTTTGAAGTCGGTTAAAAAGGGACCGACTCGAATATTTTTACTCTAAAAATTCAATAAAAGTAAAAAATAATTATATTTGATAACAGAGATATTTCATACGGTCAAATTCTAGTGATTATTGCGACATTCAGACCTTAATTAAAGTCGCCTTCAAATTCCAACTGCAACTAAAAGACATATTTTTTAAAATATTTTTTTTATTAAGTATTATTATTTTTAATAGTGCCGTGCACTGCTACTGTGGTCAAAGGCACCGGATATTAAAATATGATTAATCGTAGGTTATAGGATATTATTTAGTTTGAGGAATGATAATGTTTTTTTTTTTTTGATTTTACGAGGATCATCGAATAAGACAGTTTGGATAGTACTAGGAGAATAGATTGAACATTGGGTGAGGTCGGAAAAAAAGGTCAAGTGTTCGCTGGTGCTATACTCATTTAATATGTTTTTTTTAGCAATTCACCGCGAGACTCCGTTAAGTATTAATTTTGTCGTCCCTGTTAAGTGTGTATACGTTCCTGTAAAATATGTTGATCTGTTACCATATATTTATTTTTTACCTTTTTACGAATTTTTATTAAACTTTTAGAGTAAATCTTTCGATCATTATTTTAACAATTTTGATTACACATCGCATAATAATCCGTGATAGTTGAAGATAATAACTGTGACGTCGAAAGACACTGCTATTAACCTTAACTACGCGTGTCCATGTGAAAAAAATACGCTTTAATAATTTTTCTTTTTCTTTTTCTTACTTCAATATAATTAGCCGCTTACATTTTAAACATTTCTATGCCTAAAGGTTTGTGTATTGCGGAGATCTACATGTCGAAACCGTTCGTTTTTGTTTTTTGTAATAATGTATATGAAGAACTTAAGAATCGTGTGCAATCATTAAGACCGTTACCCAAAGTTTGTTATGCATTACACAATGGAGGTCATTTTCCCTAATGAGCCGCATGCTGTATTAGAAAGAGCCGACTGCAGGTTAGAAATGCTGAACTTAGCTAGTGAGGACAAAAATACGGGGGGCATTGCAGCAGGATAAGAGACTGGGTTTGCAAGGGGGGCAAACAGTTAGTGGATCGTTCGCACTCGACACGTGATCATACAACGCCCGTGTGTGTGACTTAAAAACGACGCATGCGGCTATAGACCGCCCTCGGGGGGCCATCGTGACTCGATCGACCTCTTAATGGTTTGAGGAAAAGAGCGAGTGGAAATACATTATAATCTTCTGGTTTTTAACTTTCATCGATTAAAGAGCCTTTTCGCTAAATTTAAAATTGATTTGGCGCAAGAAAAAAGAAGAAAAAAGCTCCGGAATCGGAATATTTGTGCTGTAACTTTATATTTACTAACTAATAAATTTAAAACAACTGCAGTTGGATTTTAATTTTTACCTTTTATGTCAGAAGTTGATAGTTTCGATATTTTAAATTATGTCATCTTTTGAACGTTAACATTCGTTTAAAAACGTACCAGCGGATTGTCCGAAATATTTCTTAATACTTTTAGTTTATATTAAATATGTAAGATGTTTGACTAGAAGTTAATTTTTCCCGCTATCGAGTTCTTATTTGCCCGCATACGAGCAACACATGTAGTGCTGATCGCTATCGTGTAAAACGTTGACTTTGATCGAGATAATACGGTTTTTTTTAAACAAAAAACGCTGTGCATGGTGCGATTTATAATTTTACATGTTTAAAAATATTTCCTAGCGTTTTCCAATGTAAATGACTGCAAATATAAACAATTTCGCGACAATCTATGCTAATCTCGTTGAAGTGACAAAACGCTTCTGGACGACCGGTCGTCCGGTTCTATTAGATAAAATGTATTTGAAGCATACAAACGTTTCAAATGAATTTATAGCAAAGTATTGAAAATAAACGCGCGAGAAACGTACCGTTTGTGCAAGTATTGTTGACTTCGAGGTAGTTTTCTTGACAGGAGCAAACCTTCGTCTTTGATTCTTCCGTTTCCTGAACACATTCGGCTCCCGGCTGACATTCGTAATCCTCAGCGCATGGAGTTTTCAATTCTGGGATAAAAAGAATGGGTACTATCCGGCATTATTATTATTGTCGCATCGTAAAATGCTAATGTGCGTGTACGTGCTACGTGAAAGTGTCGTCATTACGAGTTTACAGCATGAAGAAAAATATAGATCGGATACGATTTCGGAAGAATTAATAAATAATCTTTGGCAGATTATCCTCTCCGATATTCAATTGGTGCTAGTAATCGAATGATGGAAGGAAAGTGAAATTATTGTAAAAAAAAAAAAAAAAAAACAAAAAAAAACTATGGATAGAGAAAATTTAATTATTTACAAATAATACATAAAAGCCGACATGTTTCGGACTGACGTGCTCCAAAATCGTGCTCCAAAATCGTGCTAATAATGATTCTACCACGATTATAGAGTATGTAACTTCGAAACGTGACGGTTTTCATGTACTATTTTCGAGTAAATTTTCTCTTCCCGTAGTTTATTTTACAATAATTGATATAGCAAATGTAAAATTACAATCATCGTCGGCTATGGAAATAATAATTTATTTCGGGAAGAAAAAGCAATCGATTGCTACTTTCGGGGGAATTTCTATTCCCCTTTTAAAACCGATAGTCCATTTAGGGATAATTAATTATTACAATTCTTTACAAAATATTTTATTTTAACGGCTTATTGTGTAAGTTATAAATTTTAAGATTTTCTCGAATTTATACATTTTTTTACTTCAATTTTTAAGGATAACCGAACGGAAAATGAACAGAAAGAAAATTAAAAGTTAAAACCGAAATAAACGAAAGTCGAGGAAGAAGAAATCAAAACGTAAACAAATTCTGTTTATTAAAAAAATTAACGATTGAGTTTATTTCGGTGTTTGATAGCATATCGGGTAATGTTTTATACGGTAGGAGTATTCGTGTTGATATGAATACTGTGCATGCTATTAATATGTGCTGAAACATCCCATATAGAAAGGGCATTGCGTTTTGGAGAAAGTGCCCCCATTTAGAAGATGGTCGTGCGAGATTGCGGTATGACCTGTTGTCCGCAGTCGGCTGATTACACTGAAGTCTCTGCGGGAACAATCCACCACGGCTCGGTCGTTGACTCTGACTCGCGGTCTATTGTTCCTTCTTTCTTGTTTGCTTTTCGCTAAAAATAATTGTACCATGGATGAAGGGAGGTGAATTTCTGCGCAGCTCGCAGTGCTGACGGGGCCATTATGTTCGCCTGTTCATATTTCCTGATCCATCATATTATAATCGATATAAGGAAGGTAACGTTTATGTGGGTTCCCGGTTACGCGGAAATATCAAGACGAGGTATGGATGCGAAAGAAATTTACGTCACGCCTTTGCAGCTAATCTTCTTCTTTATAGTGCCATACACAGCTTCTGAGCATCGGCGACTACCTATTCGTACAGCTCAGCTTAGTGTACCAGGCAATTATTATATGCAAGGCAGGTGTACACATGCAAGACTTCATTCGGAACTGATAATAGTCGTTTGATTTATCGATATACCAGTGCAGTCCACCCGGTGTGGGTCTGCTGTGTACTGACCTAGCGCGCATATGATGTTGAACGTGGTGGTTTGCCATTGCCTTCCGCGTGACTATTAGCGATCATTTAATTTATTTAATTTTTGTAATAAGTTCGTCGTCGCTCGGGATCGAACCTGTGATCTCCATGACGGAAGTCAAGCGCTCTAGCAACTAGGCTATCGCGACGACTTTTGCGGCTAGTACTAGCCCAAAAACTATCTGCATTTATATATTTGTAAAATACATTGAGATGGTCTTTCGCAAAAGTATCATACTAACCGAACAACCGTATAAAGCCTAAAAGAGTAATCATCACTCTCTACACCTGATCCACTTATAAAGCCATTATTTTACGAGACAGCCCTTACAGCTTTTTTGTATATATTCGCGGCAATGATAATGGAAAGTAATAATTTTAACCGCAACCGCGATTATACGGAGATTTGTTAATTTCGATAGATTCTGTTAGCAAAACATAATCGATTTCAAAAAGATGGTGATGTGAGTTTGATTATCGATACTGTTGAAAAATCCAAGAAAAAAAATAGTAGCCCTTATAGATTTTTTTTACTTTTTTTAAATGACGCTTTACTTAATAGAGGCCGCGACGAGACTGCTTATGTGTACGTAATTTTTTAAACTTCTTTCATCTGTTTATTTAATTCTATTTTTTTGAACACTCTTTCAAACCATATTTCATTTTTTCTTCATATTTGACTTTGTCCGGATTTTTATGTAGAGAGGATCATGTCTTAGCCCTACTCTCTTTAACATCTATTTCCATAGCCTAGCTACTCTTCGGATATCATCTACTTCCTTATTCTTTGCCGATGATATACTCATCTACTCTTCCTCAGTTAATCTTTCTTCCGCCGTCATGGAGCTTAACAACTCTCTTTTCTCTCTGGATAATGTGTTATCCGATCTTCACCTTTTTACTTCTCCTGAGAAATCAGCAGCTATGGTTTTCACTTATCGTCCTTATAGTCGTTCCTCAGTCAATCTATCCGTGTGCCATCTTCCTATTCCTTTAGTTAGTTCTGTCTCCTACCTTGGCATTGTTCTTAGCAGTAACTTGTCCTTTCATCATCACATAAATTATCTCTATACGTCGGCTCTCAAGAGGATTAATTGGTTGAAGGCTCTCTCCTCCCGTAATTGGGGTGGGGATCCTTATATCCTTCTGATGCTATACAGGGCCACTATCCTTTCTAAATTCGATTATTCCTCGTTCCTTTACGCCAGTGCTCCTAAATATCTTCTCCTTAAACTTGATAAAATCCATAATATGTGTCTTCGTCTTTGTATCGGTGCCTTGAACTCCTCTCCTATTGCAGCCATTTTGGCAGAAACTGGTTCCTGTCCTTTATTCATCCGAAGACTTTATCTAGGTGAACGATTTCTGATTAAACGTCTTCATATTTCCAATTCCTACTTACTTAATTCCTACTGGTTTATATTCAACAACTGGCGTTTCTCTCCTCGTAAAACCCCAATCCTTTCTTTGATTTCTTCACGACTCAGGGCCTTCTCTCCTTTTGTTCTATCCTACAACAAATGCCCTTATTTTACCTATAATTTCCTAGATTTTATTTACTCACCCAGTTTACTTTTTCTTCCTTCGTATGTCAAGTCTCTTCCCTCTCCCGCTGCTCATAACGAATTTAACTATGTTTTATCCTCGCTCTTTCCTTCGTATACCTTAATTTTTACAGATGGCTCAAAGTCAGCTTTGGGGGTTGGAGCGGCTTTTACTTTGCCGGATTTCGGCTATTCTGAGTCGTTCAAACTCCCCTCGTTCTCCTCCATATTCCTAGCCGAATCTATTGCGATCTTACAGGCAATCCTTTTTATAGCCTCCTCTAACAACATATCCAAGGTTCTCTTATCTTCTGATTCAAAAGGCGTTTTACAAGCCATTGCTACTCCCTTTCCTAAACCATCCGCTGATCCTATCGTGCTTCACATACGTTCCTTAATTTCACATCTATTTCATTCCCGTTCTGTCCGTATTGATCTATTGTGGATTCCTAGTCATTGTGGAATTTCGGGCAACGAGTTAGTCGACTCGTTGGCACGTTCGGCTGCTTTAAACGGTCGCTTTATTAGGCATTTCCCAGCTCAAAGTCTTCTTACTCTTTCCTCGCGTTGCCATCGTGACTGTTGGTCTGATCTCTATCCTTCTTCTTTTTCCAATCCTGCTTCCTTTTACTTATCCATACAACCCACTCCTCCTCTTTTTCCGTGGTTTGTTGATTTCCCCAACATGAGGCGGTCAACTATTTCATCCATAATTAGACTTCGGTTAAACCACAGCTTGCTTCCTGCTTCGCTCTTTCGTTTCTCCATTACTCAGTCTCCTCTTTGTCCATTTGATCCGTTAGAAGCAAACTTCGTTTGTGATGCGAACCACATTTTCCTCGAATGTCCTTCCATTTCTTCAGAACGCGCGATACTGTATTCCGGTCTTTTGCGTCTTGGCCTCCCTACGCCCTACAGCGCTCACAGCATCCTTTCTTTTCCGTCTCCTTTGGTTATTCCTTTGTTAGTTTCTTTCGTATGTTCCATTTGTAATATTTTTCCTTTATAATTATTAATACCATCATACCGTTGAAGTGAGTAACGTCCTTAGCCGACATGCTCAAAAAAAAAAAAAAAAAAAAAAAAATGTAGAGAGAGAGAGAGTAACACAAATGACCGAAGAAGTTGCGGTCTGGGGTTTTTTTCGTGTCCTACTTGGCTGATTAATTCCCGATAGGCACACAACGAAAAAGTTTCCGGTCAATGATGTAGTTTAAGTTTTCAACGAAATTCTTTTTTCCATTATCGCACCGCCGTTGATTAACAATGAAACACGTTCAAGTTCAAATTTCATTTATGATTTTTTTTTTTTTTTTTTGATACTAGACAAAAGTTACAAGACTCGCAGCTATCCAGGCGAATGTAAAAGACTCTTTTCGGCAAAAGTTGCCGAAGTAAAGTCACGTTAAACTTGTACTTTTACAATCGTACACTGCGCGTTAATTGGTCGCGTTTAATATTTCGACAATGAACACGGTTTACCTTTAGGTTTCTTTTTGCAGTCTCCGTTATTCGGCTGAGATGAATCGGCGCATAAGCATTTGTATTTTTTATTATCTAACTGATCCATGGCGCATGACGTGTAAGGAATGTTGCTGCAATCGGCATCATTTTTACATTCGTGCTGTTCGGCTACATGTAAACAACAAGAGACCAGTGTCACAATTACAAGTAACGAAGTAAAATTGTACAAATTCTATCGTGCAATTGTATTTCGATGAAATTAAATGATAATCTAAAATTTACAATCCGTTATTATGTAAAAATAAGTCCCATTTCCTTCGTTGCGTTGCCGGAAGCAAAATAAACGGTACAATCGAAAAAGTACGAATAAAACGGAAAATTATGTCCGTAAATCTGACGATGAACTTGAAACAAAACGCCCTTTCTTGAAGTAAATTTTTCCTACGTCATTCCGGATATGACGGCTTACCATCAACGTGGTAGAAGAAAAATCCGAGCTCGCGGATTAGTAGGAGCTTCAACTTCCTATAATTTTTACAGTTTGGAGAAGTATAACGCTTAAAAAAAGTTCAAGCCGCTCATATCGCTCTTCAGACTAATGTTTAGAAGATAAACTTTTTTTTTCTTTCCTTTTTTTCTTTTTCTTTTAATAGGAACTTCTCCCCCAGAAACAATTAGAAATGAAAAGGCAAAGTTGTATAATAAAACGATCAAATATCGTTAATAGGAAGATAACGAGAGCAGGGATAATACGTATAGAAGAAAAAGACCGGATATAATGGGCACAATAGGAAGCAGGAAGCCCAAGCCTAAGCAAACGGGAGTACAGAGCCGTCTTGCGAAAGAGATGAACGCAACGTCACAAACAATCGCATCATTTGAATAGAGGGAACCACACGAGGAAGCGGCTAATGCGAAGTGAAAACGGGGCAAAGATAGCGAGGAATGATTAAAACGCAAACGTATAATGGAGACAACAAAAAAGCGTGCAAGTGAAGGAAACAAAACGAACCAAGGCTAAACAGACAGATAAAAGGAGTAATTATTAGAAAAAGAGGCAATGCATACATGCGACTAAAATCAGAGGTGGAAATTCTTACACAGCGACAGGAGGAGATTAAAAGATGGGACTTTTTGGAAGAAGCAGCAACTCGAGCCAAAAATTCAGCTGTACCAAAAATGCCGGAATAGCCAGGAACCCATATCAAATACCAGTGTGGATCGCATGGAGAGAATAAAGAATACGAATGAGAGAACGTATACGGAGAATAATAAAATCACACAGAAATGATCAGGAAGAGAAGAAGAGATGGCTTGAAGGGTACTCTCATGAAGAGACAATTAGAGGGGATAAAAATAACGGAACATGAAATAGCCATCAACTCGGCCGTAAATACGGAACAAATAGAAGGAAAACAAAAAGATTCAAAGAACTTCGATGTCGGTGCCTATTCTTCTTTTTCTGGAAGTTTCCCAGCGAACTCATTATATCATATGACGAAAAGTATAAATATGAAGTTGAACAAATTCTCCTTAACAACAGAGCAAAAATAAGTATAAATTAATATTTACTTTAATAAATTAAAATAAATAATCCTTATTTTAGAAATATCCCATCATCAGCTAACAACACAGAGTACCCTCAATTCCTCAGCAGTGCTTTTTTAGTTTTAATTGAGTGTACTCTGTGTTGTTAGCCGATGATATAAAACCCTTTTCTTTAAATTGAGGTATTTTCATTTTAATTTATTAAAATATAAATTTATACTTATTAATATTAATAAGTGGAACTTATTTATTTTGTATTTATAAATTTTAACAAGCCGATTTGGATACATATGAAAAATTTAAGTTTTTTTAAGTTTACGAAACGTCCCGACTTCACGCATGTACAAAGCGAAAAAAGAAGTTTTTCAAAACTCGAATTGATTAACACGTTAAAGATCAGCCTTTCTCCAAGAACAGCTGTGCGGGCTATAGAAAATGTGACAATATTTTGAAATGTACAGCGTTTTGCACAATTTTCTGGAGTAAAGGAATAGAAAAATTTTCCGGTACGTTGTTTTTTTGTTTTATTCGAAGCAACTTTACGTTCAGTACGTATAACGAAAATATTATTTTGGAAACCGTGCGTGACTTTGTAAATGGAATGTAGCAGCGACTTGTTTTCGTAATTGCGGACAAGTTTAAATGTTCCAATTCGTACTTTATTCGTACAAATATGAACATCGGTTATATGTTTAATTACGTCAGTGGAAAGCAGACCAATTTTTCATTTTTTTTTTCATTTTCTTTTTACTTTTTTTTTTTTTTTTGTCCCTTTTTAACGATGCGATAAGAATTTTAAACTTCAAAAAACGTTCTATTCTTACTTTATAATTTATCAATAACCTAGAAGAAATCTTTCGCGCTATTGTTTATACGTGCACACTCCTTTCGTGTTTATTACTTTCATTAATTATATTATCTTTATATTTACACATAGCGTTAAATCACAGTAATACGCCCATCAAAACTTCAAAAAAACAAAAAATAAAACTAATTTAATTTTTAAAAAAAACATTTTTATTTTAATTTTTCATGAGAAAATTTTTCACATAATTATTGTACTTGTTGAGAAAATGTTTCTAAATTATGTATACTAAAGAATTTATTTAATTTCTTGTAGTGAATTTTTTTTTGGTGCATTTTTTAGAACAGTGTGTTTTTAAAAAAATAATTTTTTTTTCATTTAATTTTTTTATTATATTTTTTGTTTTTTTAAAAATTTTGCTTGGCTTATTATTTTGATTTAACACGCCATTATAAAATAAAGATATGTACACTTTCAACTTTAACATTACAATTACGATCTTTAAAAGTTGTCGTCTATAATTGTTTCTGCATCAGGTAAGACGGAAGCAGAGCAACTGTAGATGCATGTAAACGAACATTAATCATCAATGATTCGTTTCTGTTTAAAAATCAAAGGGCAGCAGTCGAAGTGGACAAAGAGACCTCTTATGCTCAGGCACTGAAAGCAATCGCATCCATTATCAGAGGAGCCAAAAAATATTCAGCAGTTGCGTATACAACTCAAATCGGTGTAGTTGTTAAATTCACTTACAATTCAATACAGTGTGTAATAATTATTAACAAGATTCCTTTTTTTTTCTTTTTTTTTTTTTAATGGGTTCGTCAAACGTGAAATATCCAACAAGAATGTATCAAACGCTTGGATGACAGAAGGAGAAGGAAGAGAAAGATAAATGCAGCACCGTAGGGAGTAGGAACAGTTCTTTATAAAAGAAAGGAGTAAAAAAAAGATCATTCTGATGAAAGTGTCGAGCATTCGAACATTATGTGATCAAGATTATATGTAGAGGACAATATAGAGATGGCGCGAGAGAGAACTGAAAAAGTAACGAAGGGAGCAAACTGTGTCCAAAGCGCAGGCGACATATCGCTGAGATATTAGAGCGGCGCGTAGAAGAGAAATCAAGAAACCAGGAATAAAAAGGGAGGGAAGGTTGAATGAACAAGTAAAAAGAATCCGCGTTAGAGGATAAGGAGGAGTAGGGGAATTGAACCACAATTTGTAATGCGCCGTAGTAAATAAAAAAATAATATTGATGGATGGAAATGTAGAAAGAAACCTACCGGACGAAGAAGATAGCCAAGCTAGTGAGTCAACTAACTCATTTCCTTATATTCCGGAGTGATCGGGGAATTCATAAGAAATCAATCTAGATTAAACAAGAAAGGAAGAGATCTTGAATCAAGGAACGTATAAAAAGGTTTACGTAATAAAGTGTGAAGGCAGAGGAGATGCAATAACTTCAGCCCGCCATGAAAACCCTGATAGAACAAGGAGGTCAGCCCGCCACTAATATTACTCGGTGATTTTAATGCCCACTCACCTTTGTGGGGAGCAACACTGGAAAATAGACATGGCTCTGTCATAAATAAACTGGTCCTAGATAACGATCTGACACTGCTTCCCTCCCCAGGTTACACCCATTTCAATCTGTCCCATAATACTTTCTCAACAATCGACCTACAACTTGTTTCCACTTCCATCTTCCCTCACCTGAGCACTTTTGTGCTACAGGACTTATGCTCTAGCGACCATTTTCCTATACTCATATGCCCGTCCAAAGCCCTCCCTACCCAAACCCCCCCACCTAAGCCTCAATTTCTATTCCACAAGGCGGATTGGGATATGTTTTCAGTTAAAGTAAACGTTCCCAGCGAGCCATCCGAATCTTTATCAGAGAACATCAACTCCTTTATCGACGCTATTACGAATGCTGCTCTAGCATCTATTCCTAGGTCTGTCCCAACAAACAGATCCCGACGGGTCCCATGGTGGTGCCCCGAAATAGGAACAGCCATACGCCAACGTAAACATGTCCTTAGGAAGTTTAAATCAACAGGCTTATATCTTGATTTGATCGAATTTAAAAAACGCCGTGCAGCTGCGAGGAGCCTCATTAGGCGCAAAAAACAGGAATCTTGGCAGCAATTTATGCATTCAATCTCCATAAATACTTCTAGTCACAATATTTGGCACAAAATTAAGGCACTGAACGGTATTAATCGTGCGACCCCTTCCTTTTCGATAAATCAGAATGGTTCCATGTTATCTGACCCGTTGGAAGTCGCAAATGCTTTTGCGAATCATTTTGCAATCGAGTCATCCTCATCGTCATATTCCTCTGCCTTCTCTTTAAAGAAATATTCCACGGAACAACAACCAATAACTATCATCTCTGACTCCTCACTTTCCTACAATTGCCATTTCACCATTTCTGAACTAGACTATCAACTCCAGTACCATACTGCAAACAGCGCGCCTGGGCCCGATTCCATCCATCCTTATATGTTAAAACACTTACCTCCGTCAGCGAAAAACTTCCTCTTACATATCTATAACCAAATATGGTTCTCCGGATCGATCCCTGAGCCATGGAAATTAGCAGTTGTTATTCCTATTCTGAAGCAAAATAAAGATCCTCTTTTTCCACAAAACTACAGGCCTATATCCCTCATAAGTGTCCTCTCAAAAACGCTGGAAAAAATGGTTAATCGGCGTCTCCTTTTCTTCCTTGAACAGAATAATCTCCTATCCTCGTCACAAGCCGGAGGGCGTAAGAAGCGTACTACAGCTAATCATCTGCTGAGCCTACAAAGGCAAATATTAACAGTATTTCACAGACGCCAACATGTATACTCCGTCTTTTTCGATATAGAAAAGGCGTTGGACAGAGTATGGCGATACGGCCTCTTATCCAAGCTGATAACAGCTGGTATAAGTGGAAACATGGCCAAGTATCTGAATAATTTTTTAACAAACAGAACGTTCCATGTTAAGATTGGTTCGTCAACATCGAGCACCATTCAAACTGAGAATGGCTTACCACAAGGATCTGCCCTTAGTGCAACCTTGTTTATTTTTTATATCAATGATATAAATGATTGTATTGCTCCGTCTGTAAACGCCCGGCTTTACTTTGACGACTTAAACATTTCCCTGTCTTCCAGTTTTCCAGCAAATGCTCAAAAAATCCTACAAAAAACTATTTCAAAACTACAATCCTGGTGTAACAATAATGGTCTTGTGTTTTCTCCATCTATGTAAGTCTATCTGTGTTGATTTCTATAGAGGACGTCAAAACTCTTCCAGCATCCGCCTCAATCTAGAAAATTCCTCACTTCATTTCCACCCTACTGCTACTTTCCTTGGACTACTGTTCGATCAAAAGCTAACTTGGCGATCCCATATATCCAATCTTAAAGTTAAATATCATAAATTCCTATCTATTCTTAAATATGTATCAAACACAAAGTATAATGTACCTCCGAAAACTCTCCTCTCCATATACAAATCCTTAGTCATTTCCAGAATAAACTACGGGTCCCAGGCGTATGCGTCAGCCAGTCCCTCTTTACTTAAATCCCTTGATTCAATACACCACACGGCGCTCCGCACGATACTTGGCGCACATAGAACTTCACCGTCTGTAAGTTTGTGTGTCTTGTTAGGCACTCCCCCACTAAAGTATCTCCGAACCTATTATTACCACCGTGAGACCCCCGCTCTTTTCTCTAGTAAACGTGCCTGTCCTATCGACACAAATGACCTCCCCAACACCCCACAGTTCCCTAATGACCCACTCCCAGAAATCCTGGCTCTCCTATCGCAGCACAACGTGAGCGCTATCCCTTTCCCCTAGCTCCTAACATCATGATTCCACCGTGGGCCCCTTTAAACATTGATGTTAACTTTTCCCTGACGAAGTATAATAAACCCCTGCATCCGAATATCGTTCAGTTGACAACAGCAACAATGCAAAAATACCCCGACCACCTCTTTTTCTACACGGATGCTGCCAAGGCTACCCCAGAGGCTACTTCATCACCAACCGCCTATTCCTTTGAAGTCTGCGACGTGATTCGAAGCATTCGACTGAATGACAATTGCTCGGTACTGGATGCAGAAATATACGCAGTATTTTTCTGTTTGGAATATTTTCTTTCTACAGAGCCTACATCACAGAAAGCCCTGCTGGTGTCTGATTCATCCACAGCTTTATTGACAATTTCTAATCCCCTCACCAAACATCCTGTAGCAATTCGAACCCAGCAGGTATTATACGAACTTATTAAGAGACAGTGCTCCGTATCCTTTCTGTGGTCGTCCAGCCATGCAGGGATTCCTGGAAATGAACGCGTCGATACATCCGCCCGAGCAGAAATATATTGCCCCTCGCCTAGTAACAGCCCACCTCCACCTTATCTCTCGAACATAATCTTTAATAATCTCACGTCCTTATGGAAAACCCATTGGTCCTCGTGTCAGACTTTCTCGAGGTTAATTAAACCCTCAACCGAACC
Source organism: Icerya purchasi (assembly GCA_039619475.1). NCBI lineage: Eukaryota > Metazoa > Arthropoda > Insecta > Hemiptera > Monophlebidae > Icerya > Icerya purchasi. The sequence continues at coordinate 169,992,660 of CM077116.1, read as the reverse complement.
ATGGTGGCCGGAAAAAAGCATTTCCCGCAGAGATTTCTGTGCACTTAGCCGCTTGCGCACAGGCCATACGGCCATGTCGCATAATTTTATTTTTCAAAGAACCCCCTCTCCTATGAATTGTCCTTTCTGTGGCCAAGATGTTGCTCCCTCAACTCCTCATATACTATGCGACTGTCCAGCATTATCACCTCACCGGCCCCCTTCAATTAATAACAAAACAGTCACCAACATTCTTGAGAATTCCCCCGATGCAATTTTATCCATAACACAATTTATCAGAACTAGTGGAATAATCAGATATCTATAAAAACAAACTGCGCATCTTCGTACTGTAATAGCCACAGCAGTTAAACACGGTACAGGATGTTGCTTTCACAAAAAAAAAAACAAAAAAAAACAAGGAAATATTAAGAGAAACGCTTGAAGATCTGATAAAGAGAAGGGCATGCAAAATAGAAATGGACTCGGCGCGGAAGATTAAACAGAAGGAGGGAAGTTTAAAGGACTCGGAATGATTTAAAGAAGAACAAACAATGGCTGCGCCAACTCCATTTGGACACTTGGAACCGTCAATGTAGATATTGTAACGTGGTTAGAAAAACGAAAGTTTAGGGTTTGTAAAAATTCTGATCTAACGACATGGTGTAGAACGGATTTAGGAGGAACAGGAGAATAAAAGCAATTAATTGGATGAAGAAAGAGAAAAATATGGGAGCTTATCGTGAGTGTAAATAGATATTTGGTGAAAATCGAAGAAATCGAGTAGAAATAAGAGACAGAATTGATGTTTTATTGACATTAAATCGCCAATCACGCAGGATGAGATAATAAAAAAGAAAAAAGTGAGGAAGAGGAGATAGGCAAACGTTTAACGAGAAAGCGGTTTACCTAAATAGGAAAGTTGCGGGAAATATTATTATGCCATCCAAAATGACTCGGAAGAAGCTTTCAAAGAAATTTTATTAAAACTATGAGAAGATCCTAATATGTAATATTATCGAAATTCGTCATACGCTCTGATTCGAAAAGCGTTTTATTAGCCATTTCATCTCCCTTCCTTAAATCCTATTATTCTTTATATTCGACCCTTGATTTATAATTTATTAACATCCCGTTCTATTCTAATTGACCTGCTCTGGATTCCGGGTCACTGCGGCATCGTTAGTAACGATCTTGCCGACACTTTGGCATGTCTAGCTGTAGTAAATGGCCGTTTCATAGACAGATTCCCAAAGTCTTTGTCCTCTCTCATATCGTTTTCATCATGACTTTCTGATCTTTATCTGTCTCTTTTCTCCAATCCTAACACTCCTTTTACCTTGCTATACAACCCTCTCTACCCACTTCTTACTGGTTTAATCATTTTCCCTGCATCAGCCGTTCTGTTATTTCTTCCATAATTCGCCTCCGCTTTAATCACAGTCTGCTTCCTGCCTCCCTCTTTCGTTTTAATATTGTTCAGTCTCCCTTGTGTCCCTTCCATCCTCCTATCTTAAATTTAACCTGTGATGTAAATCACGTCCTATTACTCGAATTCTCTTGTATCTCCTCGGAACGCGCAGTCCTTTATTCTAATCTGCTTGGCCTTGGCCCCACGACCCCTTACTGTGCCCACTACATTCTTGCTCTTCCTTTTCCTTCTGTTGTTCCTATATTGGCTACCTTCATTTCTTCTGTTTCTAATCGCTTCCTGATATAACTTTCAAATCCCTACGTTTCATCATTTGTTAGTCCTTTGTGTTGAATAAATGTCCTGCGTTGACGCGCCCAAAAAAACAAAACAAAAAAAAAAAAAAAATATTATTATATTTTATAAAATCGGTTTACTGATTTAAAACGATCGAGAAGGGATGCGACGGATGGCGAATCCTGAGATGGGAGTGACATCAAACATATACCATATTCGTATTAAGGTCAGATAAGTACTGCTATGAAATTGTATTGATCTTTAAAAATGAATGATAATATTAGATAAATTTAATCTCTCGATATAGACTCATTTTGATTGACTAAATCGATAATGCCAGGGATAAAAAATAGGAAAAATCACACGTGCCCGCATGCACGCATTTTCTCATCAGACCTAATATTAAAAATTCAATAGAAAATATCGTTACGAAATACCGTTTCTTTGTTATAAATTATAAAATAACTTGTTACGCAAACGGAAAATTTTTTTTTTTTTTTTGAGAACAACGTAGCCAATTTAAAATTTTCTTAGAATAACTATCCTGTCTAAATTAGATATAATTCAACATTCGTGCCTTCGGCTCTGTCTTGGTGTTCTTAAATCCTCTCCAGTTTCAGCATTTCAACAATTATCGCTGCATCCAATACGCTGCCTCTTAACAGATCATATTTAGGCTATCATTTGCTCACTACCGTTCTTTTTATCTACCTGTTTAATCTAACTTTGTTTTTGGACTATTTGGAAAATATACAAAATAACGTCTTAATTTAATAAAGTTGAAAATTCTTAAACCGAAAAAAACATGTAATATCAAGTTAAACATTGAGAAATATTTCAGCAGAAGTGCTACATACGATACGGCTGTACTTGAATTGCTGAGACGAGCGATTCTATTTCCTAGTCGTAGAACATCAGTACCGTTCCCTTGTGATGAGCACGTTCATGTCGTCTAGTGTGCACAAAGGATTTAAAAGCAATAAGGAGTATAATCGAGGGCGCGAATTTTGCACCTAATTCGGAGAAATGGAACTTGGGGGCAAAACGGTAAATAAGAGAACAGTACTCGTATATAATTGAATATTTTAAATTTTACCTGGTCTGGATATAAGACTGGTACTCCATCTCTTAAACCTTCCAAAAGTATCTCTTGTGTCTGAATTGGTCACCGTGATACAAACAGTTGCGAAAGCAATTAACAACATTTTCGCAGGGTCCATCCTTTTTCGACTATTCTACTAATCCGACCAATCTTTAACATACGAAACCGATATATTTAATCAAAACGAATATTTCTGAAACGTTAAGATTTAAGAATAAATTTTTTAAACATGGTGTCTACCGAAATTGTTTTCCTAAAGATCTATATTTTAAATATAAAATAAATAAACACCCCTCAATAACAAACAAAATTAGGTATAAAATAATTTACTTTAATAAATTAAAATGCTTATTTTTGTTTGTTATTGAGGGGTATTTATTTATTTTATATTTATAAATAATAACAAACAGGTATGGATTTATCTAAATTTAGAGTTGTATTACTGTCATTACAATAGCTAACGAGACTAATTATATCGTTAGGAATTGATAAATTTTTCTTTCCCCTACGTCGTACAGTCAGGATCTTTTTAATTATTTCCTTTTTATTCGATAAGATTTTTTCGGTTTGCTGATGCTGTACTTTGCCATATCGATAGTATTTTATTGTTAATTGCTTAAAGTTGACTCTTTTGTAATCTTTAGTTTTAGCTCATTATTTCCTTCTTTACTTATTTCCTAAACGCGCGTATTCAGTCACAGATTTTAAAATAGCCCCCTCGCCTTCTTCTTAATATTCAAGATACTCGTTTACACTGTACTACTCTAAAAGAAAGAAAAAACTCCATCTTCCTCTTAAATCTAAAAATAAATGACATTTACATTATCAGTTTACAAAACATAATTTGTCTGTGTGTTCAACTATATTATTACATTCGAGGGGCTCTTTATTACCATTCGTTTTGGAATCTTTTAACCTCTATTACGTTTTGCATGTCCTATACCCTCTCCTTGTTTGTTCATATTCGCCATTCTTCCGTAATATTTATAATTAACTTTTCTTCCCTCCCACCGTTGTATTGGTATAAGTTATGATTTGACGAGCTTAAAGAAGAATGGAACATCCGCTGATATACGTCTCATTTAGAAATTATAACCTTAGTTTTTTTTGGTTTTTTTTGAGCATGTCAGCTAAGAACGTTGTCGGGTCAATACCTCTTGCTGGTGAGCACAAAGAAGAAAGAAAAAAATTTAAAATATATATATATATATAACCTTTATTTATTTATTTTTTTTTTTTTTGTGGGCGCGCTAGCGGCATTGACCCAACAACAGGTAATCTTCTCTGTTGTTCCTGTCCTAGGGGTGTTCCTTGATTCCATTGTTGACAGAATAAAAATATAATTTCTATTCTATTCCATGTATCTATTCCTTTTTGCTGGGCTAATGCTCTTTGCTAGCAAACCCAAGGGGGGTAAAAAAAAACAAAAAAAAAACAGGTAATCTTTACTTCATTCCATCATAGCATAAAAGTAATAAAAAAAAAAATCGACTATCGGAAATACTATATAGGGGAATCCAGTTTTTTCAAAGTTGTCGCTTTACACGAAAATATTGCAATTAGTACAACAGTGATGTAGCTGCAAAATTTTCAACTATCCTGTCAAATAACCCAACCTCGCATACAAATGCTGCTCGTGTTTCAACAACGTGCTAGGTAAATTATGAAGTAGCCTTTTCACCCTAGACCATGTGCTATAATGTGACCATTGCAGAATGGTGCACGAACGCCACTAGGAAAAAAAAACATTTTACATTAGTAGTGCTAGAGAATGTTTAACAATTTGTTAAATGTGCGATTCTATTCACAGTTACTGTCTGTTGTAGGTGTTTCATGTTATTGTTCTAATAAAAATCCTAAACATGTTCTGTGGCAGGTTTTTTACCCAAATATCAATGATCTGTATGTGTAACTTCCAACCACATTTATTTTTGCGATTTTACTATTAATTCTCTAGCGTCAGCGAAACTAATTGATAATTATTTTAAATCCAACATGATCTAGCGGTTTTTTAATCAATTTCGAATCAGTGGATGTTATATATTATGCTTTTAATTGTTTCACATTTATTCGCGCATAACTGTACCCATGCGAACCGATTTTGATGACTATTCATTCGAAAGTGCATCAGTTAGCGGTGGGATACCATGTAAGTTCTCTGTTAAATACCGGCGAATATAGAGGTTAAAATAAACTTTAAAAAAAGAAGTCCTGTTTAGAGAAATTTTTACTCATATAACAAAACGCTATCGACCCTTAAAATTAAGTACGTAAACGTGAATTAGAAAAACACTAACCTTTAATAAGTTTAAAAAATTAATCTTCAATGTTAGTAGGGAAAATAAGATGAGTTTGGGACAGTGGACGGGGTAATATCAGAGTGGGAAGAGCTAACAAACACCACGCCACCAAGCTGTAATCTTACGTCACCCACACGCCGTTATTCAGCCATTTTTATCTTTGTGTGGCCGCCCAGCCGTCCGGTTGTGTCCCAGCCACCTCCAGTCACCCCTGCAACCCTAGCCACCCTCAGCTGTCCCCTACACCACTCAGCCGGACGGACTAGAAACATCATATCAGAACAGGAAGAAGAAGACGCCGATAAAACGTCATTGTATATTCAATGTGCTCAACAGCCACCGCAGCCATTAACGCCGCTGGAGAAAAGTCCTACAGGGCCTGAAGTGCCGAAAGAAACTATTAATAGATGCGCAGTTATCTTTGTCAAGGATCCTTTCGATCCGGAAAATGAAAATAGTTTCCTGTTCGCAGTCCTAGCCAAGTTTGCCAAAAAACCCTTTCAGCATGTAGCGGTACAGAATTCTCCAGAAAATATACGATTTCTATTGCACGCGACTACCTCTCTGCTCAATTGAGGACATCGACACATTCGAAAAAGTCAACGGCTTAACGATAAATTTATATGAACTGGTAGAAACCAACGAAGCTACCCCAAATGGAAGCCGAAATTAAAAAATTTTCGTAATCACGCCAATATATTGTATTGGGTAATGGACGGCGAGTTTCAGTTTGTTTGGATCCAAAACTTTAGCAAGCTCCTAAGAATGCAGATGCCGAAAGAAAAATTCACATTATGCACTCAATCCGTGGCAGCTGAGGAGGACACCATGATAATAGCCTATGATGCGAAGCGGCTAGCTTTGAAAACATGTATAGCTTATAGGAGCATAAATGTTACAATGTTGGTTATTTTTCGTTTATTTTTAGTAGAATTTTTTTCGCTCCGTTTTTGCAATTGTTTCGTTTTAATATTTGTAATTGTTTCGCTTCACATTCGTAACGTGGTCGAAAGATTTGCTTTTGCGTAATTATAAGTTGTACACTAATATGGAATAATAATACGTAAAATTTTATTGCAATTAGTTTCATTATTTCCGTCCTGTTCGTATATAATTTAGAGGCAATATAGTAGTTGTCGTCTCTCTTTTAGTCGTGAAACACAAAATAAAAAAAATAAAAAGTGTATACTCGAAAATATAAAGAAAGTTAAACCCCCTGTTCAAAATATTAGCGATCTTTTAAAAGGAATCGAAATTTTTACTCGCAAGTTACATGTAATAATTGATAAAATTTATGGGCACCACCCATCTCTAGCGATGTATATAATGTAAATGGTAATCCAAAGTCGGTAACGAGTGCTATAGCTACTATACCACGTGGGAGGTTGATAATAATTTTATTATATAAAAAGATTTAAGAAAACTATAATTTTAATAAGCAAGATAGTAATGCATCTAATCGGAAAAAAGTCTTTCATTTCAGAAATAATATCACCATCGATGTAAGCGAATGAAGGAAAGAAAATTGGAAAAATCGAAAGACATTACAAAAATTTAAAAAAAAAAAAAAGCAAAAAAGCGCGCACCACGTGGAAAACCGCGTTTAAAAGAATTACCCGACGAAAAAACATAATGTAAAAATTTAAACGAACATCTCCCACTGAACACAGATCGAAAATATTGTTAAAAGAATAAAGTGAAATGGAAGTTGAATATTGAAAATAAAAAAAAAAAAAAACAAAGATCGAAAAATATTATAAAAGAAAAAAGTATTCGAAATAATTACCTGACGAAAAAACTTAAGTTAAAAATTTAAACGGACATCTCCGACTGGAAAAGAAAAATATAGATGAAAATATTTGAGGATTCGTCTAAACGGAATAAAAATAGATCCGAGAGCAGAATATATTTAAATTCCCTCGCTCGGGCTAAAATAAAAAAAATTACGTGTAACCGAGTGTTAAATTATTACAAATACCTAATATAACAAACAAATTTAAGATTAAAATGAAGGCTTACTTAGAAACGTTTTCGGGTATAACCCAATATTACCTAAGAACCACAACTCAGGAATATGTGATCAGAAACAAATTCTAAATCACACCGAGGTGAAATAGGAAATAAAACGGTTTATATAGTATAAATCAACAATTATGATATTTCGACTTTAAATTGTTGATTTATACTATATAAACCGTTTTATTTCCTATTTCACCTCGGTGTGATTTAGAATTTGTTTCTGATCACATATTCCTGAGTTGTGGTTCTTAGGTAATATTGGGTTATACCCGAAAACGTTTCTAAGTAAGCCTTCATTTTATTCTTAAATTTGTTTGTTATATTAGGTATTTGTAATAAATTATTATGTTCTACACTCGGTTATAATAAATAATTATATTTTATTAATTAACAAATAGGATGTTGAAAGATTCTTTATTCGAGTATAGAATATACATATATCGAAAATACATCAGGAATAGTTAAACAATTTTTAAGACGAAGACTTACAGGATCGTTGAAAATATCGGCACCGTCGAGCACACTTTCGCGGTTAATGAAAAATGAAATGGACGCATACAATGACTATCGTGATATGCAATCGCTTTATTTTTTTATAGTTGTTTCTTGTTTTATTTCCGTCGTATAAAAAATTAACTAATGCATTATATCTAACCGTTGATTATGCCTACACATTGCAACAAAGACGATGGATTTTTCCGAAGAAAATTGCGGTCATATCTGTTTCTTATCAATTAATTTATACACGTGGCAATCGCTGTCCGAGTAAAATGCAACTTGTCATTTAGTCGCGTAAATAAATCGCAATGCCTACGCTGAAAGATAAGGATGCCGGACAAAGAAAATATTGCAGACAGCTATCATTAAACGTTAAATTAATAATCTTAGAAAGAAAAAAAGCAAAACAAAAAAGCAGACTTAAACTCGCAATTATCAATGCAATACTTAAAACATTAAATGAAAAATTTTTAAAATTAATAATAACAGCTAAAGTTAATGTTCCCGGAATATCGATTTATTGCTTCATAATGCACAGGTTGAGAACTTTTTAAATGTAATTTATGGGCCAGGAGGAGTACAGTTAATAAATAAGAAGAACGGATAGATAGAAGTACTCAATCATGTACAGACAACATATTTATTAAGTATAATAGAAATGAAATTACCTCGGGAATTACTAATTCGAAAATATCGGATCATTACATCATCTGTTGTGTGTTTATTATCTTGAACCGGAATTGTAAACATAATAGGAACTCTCTGAGATATGTTTTTGATGAAAAAAGGTTGCAGAATAAGATAATTAATTGTAACTGGAAGGAGGTAACTACTTCCTCAACGGTAGGAAATATGTATGAGCAGATGCACTCAGTTTTTAAGCGCTTTTACAAAGAATGCAAGTTGAAAGTACGGGAGAGTAAAAAGTTGACTAAATACAATCCTAAAATTGAATGGATGAGCCAAAAAATAATCAATTTTATGAAAATCAGAGATCAGTACCAATATTCGATATAAAAATTTATTTAGAAAATATCGAAATACAGTTACAACAGAAATAAGGAATGGGAAACAGAAATTTTACCAAAATCAAATAGTGAAGGCAAATAATGATAGTAAAAAAGTGTGGAATGTAATTAACAATATCGTTAATAAATAAAACAAAACAACAATAGATGACTTCATTATAAAACATTTTGGGAATTTTTTTTTTTCTTTTCCTACCCTGGGCGCGCCAGCGGCCTTGACCCAACAACATGAAAAATTAAGAGATAGAACTAAAAATAGCCAGGCGGTCAGAAATGGAAAAGACAAAGGACAGCAGCAACGGAATAACTGAAGGCAATGGGAAGGAAAGGATATAGGTAGCGTTAAAGGAAGTAAGAAGACCCAAAACTAAAAGTTGGGCGTAAAGAAGGGAGCGTTCGTTAAGGAGTGCAGAACATTCGAAAAGGACATGGTTTGAGTCACAAATACAAAGACGCTCAGAATCGTGAAGAGAGCAGAAAGGAGAAAGAGCTAAAGAAAAACGAAAGCGAGAAGAGGGGAGTAGAGAATGATTGATTCTAAGCCTAATTAAGAAAACAAAAGTGGAACGACGACAGATAGGAATATATTGAAACCAAGGCAGGAAAAACCGAATGAATAAGACGGTACTGTGAAAAGCGATTTGAGAATAAAGATGGATACATGTCAGACTAAAGTCTGGAATGATTAGAGCGTGATAGAGAAAGAATGTCTGGGGAAGGGAAAGAGTCGAGGAAAGGACCAATGCGGGCGGCTGAGCGAGCATTTTGGGAATTCTGCAATATTGTAAGAAAAGAAGTGGAAGATTGTTTACTATTTGCTTTTGATGGACGTAAAGAAACATTATTCAACTGTTAAATAAAAAATCTGTTCCATAAGTTAATAAATTCTCACTTCATCGGTAAATTTCATACAAACATTATTTATTTTACAATTTAGAAGTTTTATATTATAAAATAGATTAGAGATAGAAATGACAAAACTAGCTATTGTAAAAGCGCAGTGGGATCCTATCCCGCAACAACCGTATTATAGAAATAAAAGCAACACACCTCGACAGATGGTATATAAGGACAATAGTAAGGCTGCGGACTGACAGATCCCGGAAGATTTTCCCAAAACAAATATAGTTACAGAGAGCCCTTGCTCTAAGTATGGATTAGAAGACTCTATGGAGACCATATGGAGTCTGGCAATTCGAATTCAACAGAGGATCTAATTTTGAAAAGGAGGTATTAAAGAAACGGAATTCGCTACCAGTAGCAATAAGTCAAATTGTTTCGAATCCTTGTTCCTATACAACCGGTCGTCGGTTGTATTTTTTTTTTTAACTTGGGCGCGTCAACTTAGGACATTTACCCAGCACAAAGGACTAACAAATAGTGAAACGTAGGGACTTGAAAGTTAAATCAGGAAGCGATTAGAAACAGAAGAAATAAAGATAGCCAATATAGGAACAACAGAAGGAAAAGGAAGAGCAAGAATGTAGTGGGCACAGTAAGGGGTCGTGGGGCCAAGGCCAAGCAGATTAGAATAAAGGACTGCGCGTTCCGAGAAGATACAAGAGAATTCGAGTAATAGGACGTGATTTACATCACAGGTTAAATTTAAGATCGTATAAATCCATCAAGGACAATCAAATTCAAATATAGTGTATAATCGGCAATAATTACAAACATTAAGACTAAACTGTCGAAAGGGCGAGTGCCAAAAAAAAAAAAAAAAAGAAAAAGAAAAAAACGATGAATCGACGGGGAAACAAATAAGACTTTGTTCAACTTAAATATGCCGCGCATTGAAAATGTAAATAATTATCGTTGATGAACTCGCAAAAAAAAAAGTTTTGATTTTTTTATAGAATTTCAGAAAGAACACTCATCGACGATAAAACAGCCAAATTGAATTTTACCAGCTGAACGAGCTGAATAGTTTTATGCAGTTCTTAAAAGCGACGAATCTCTAGAGTGAACCAAAGAAATACACAAGGAAATTCCGCTCTTCCTTACTTTTTTTAAATGTACTTCAACACAATTGTTTCGAACTTTTACTTTCCCTAATCACGAACTTGTCAGCTGTTTGGCAAAAAATAATTAAGAAGCTTTCAAATCAACAGCGGCTATTAGTCTGCAGTTGCAGAGAAATTTAAAAAAAATTCACCACCGCGATTATAGGGGGATTGGACTTTGATAATTTTGCGCCAAAATTAAAAAATCCCCATTTCCGGAAAGGAGATTGTGAAAATCACGAGTACTGCAAAGTCTAAGATATAACATTTAAAAATGCGCAACTCGTCTTTTTTTAAAAAAACAAAAAAAAAAATCTATAATCAAATAATGTTGAAAAACGCATCCAGGAGTAGTGCTTCGGATGAAAATCAAATCACTAAAGTTGCTACTTTATGCAGATGGTAATTACCGGTCCGTTTCACCTTAAGAATCACCCTTAATGCGATGGCATTTTAGAAAAACGATCTGTACTCCTTTCGCCGTGCGGGCTAAGAACTCCTTGGATCCTCTATTTTAACGATTTTCGAGCTCAACTTTGAATTGTCTCTAGACTTTACTCATTCGCTTACGCTAAAATATCTACAAAAAACCGTTCTTCTATATACATCTATAACCGTTTCTCAGGAAACGGTAATATAATCATTGGAAAAGCTCATCTTCATAGATACAAGTTTTTTTTTCTTTCCCTACCTTGGCCGCGCTAGTGACCTCGACGCAACAACGTGATAATTCCATAGATAGAACTAGATAGCCAGGCGATCAGAAATGGGAACTCACAAAAGACAGCAGCAGCGGAACAACTGAAGGAAAAGGAAAGGATGTAAGTAGCGTTAAAAGGTGTAGGAAGACGCAGAAAATTAGGCGTTAAGAAGGGAGCGTTCAGTGAGGAGCGCAAAACATTCGAAAAGGATATGATTTAAATCACAAATACAAGGAGGCTCAGCTACAAGTTTACACACCAGTCTTTCCTCTGAAAGTACCCCGAAAGAAACGCAAACAGACGTTCAATAATATCCTATCTCTCGGTATAGGCTGGTGGACGCAAAAATGGCGTATTCAGAATTGTAAGTCCAAATTAATTTCGCTCAAACAATGATAACAATACATCAGAACTGATCAGAGTCTTCCGAATAGCGAAATATGTTTACACTGTTGACGATGTAATGTAATTTAAACGTGGATTATTACGTGTATACGTATTTATGCTATGTTTGTTGATAATATCTACTTACCGAATAACGAATAACAACGAAGGAAAAGTTCTGAAAACCATTATTTGAACTTACGGAAAGTGTTAATTACAGGCCGTAAGTTGAAGAAATATATATATATATATATTTAAAAACGCGGAATGAGAAGAGTAAAATTTATACGATCTCGGCGAAACAGATTTTGGTAACATGCGCTCACTAATAGAACAACACGATGAGCATGATGACCTGTGACGAATCGTTCAACTTCGTTTGTCGTCGTGTACCTTAATTGCTAGTTCCTTTAATTAGTCCAATGTAAATGAATGCACGACGCTATACATATATATATATATATATATATATATATATATATATATATATATGTACATACATGGAACGTCCTTTCGACTTGGTTTGTTTAATCTTAATCAATTTTATTACACACAAATTGCTTACAATTAAGCTCAGGACCAAGATTAATTTTCTCACAATTAAGACAGCGCATGCGATCGAAAATCATCATCTTGAAATCATGCAGTGACTTACAGTACTTGAGAAAGTCAAAAAGTTTGTAATTACTAAAATCGATATAACTCACTTCGATAAAGGCTAATAATTTACTTAAGGCTGTATAATTTTCGAAAATCTAAAACTTAATCATTAGTAAATAAAAAGTACTTACGGCAATTCAGAGAATAGATGAAAGTGTGCTCGCTCAAATTAAAATCATTATGGAAAAAGGTAATTTTACAAATTAGAACGTAAATATTAAAACTGTTAAATACCGATGTCACCCCGTCCTTGTCACAGCGTTCGGAGGAGGACATATTTATATAATAGTAGTCGGAATTTTTGCATGTCTATATCCCTTCGGAATTACGAGTTTGAAGGACGGATATTCAATTTCCTGATTATTTTTCAGAAAGAGGGGCATTCCTTAAAAACCGCCTTTCATAATATCTTCTTATTGATATATCGATCCTTCCAGAATTTCCATTTGCAACTATTGCGGTTACTCGGTGGTTTTCCTTTATTTTTTTTTTTTTTTATTTTTCATTCTAATTTTATCTACTGTTCCTGTTTTAGCTCTTATCTAACCGAATCGAAGTTCAATTCGTTAATGTTCAAAGGCAAACATTAGCGAACCATCTTGGTTCTGTATACAACGAGACGCATTACAGTCACGTTGGGAAAATTACGTATGCCGCTAAATGCCTGTTCCGGAAAACAGATGCTGTTCAAAATAAAATAATTCATACCCGCAATTAAAATTACCGTTTTGAAGTAAGTTCGGAAAACGCGTCGAAATAATTTTAAATACCGAAAAGTCTTTTAATAATACTCGTAATAATAATAATAATAATAATAATAATAATAATAATAATAATAATAAAGAAGGTACCGCTTCCTAAAGCTCTTAATTTACAATTTGGCGCGCATGCCTTCGTTTAAATTGTCAAACTATGCCGACACGCTCAGCGACTAGTTTAGCGTGGCCAGTGCGTGAACGTGACAACGGAAAAACTTTTAGAAACTATGTCAAATAATCCGATCCCCGATGCTACTCCGGTAAGAGAGATTGACATTGGTAGTCGTAATTGAAAACGATGTAAAAAGGGGAACCGTCGATATAACCTCGTTTTCCGTAAATCGATCTTTCCTTCGACTTCGATAGAGAATTGTCTTCCCAGAATCCGAAATTCAAAAAAGAAGAGCGGCATTCTAAATGGCCAAAATAAATCAGATAGAAAACGTAATTTCATAAATGACAATCTGAATTGGATACTAGAGAATTTGTCAAAACTAACTATCCATTTATCACAACAGTTTGATAATAAATGACATATATTAAAATCTCGCCCAGAATCCTCTATTATACCGTTGGATTTCGGTTGATGCTGGATCAAAATGGGATTGGAATTATTTGCAGTATGAAAACGTTTCGAATATTCTAGTAAGTTAACTTTATGGCGAGGGGGGGGGGGTTAAAATATTAATTCTAACGGACTCTCCGGCCGTATTATCACACGGAACGGCCAAGAAAATGTCCAATACCCCGAATGCCTTGAAGACGGGTATTTTTAATTTGCAAATGACAATTGAGGGACAAAAGTAGTATTAAAGTGGATTTCGTCGCACTACGGTATTAAAGAAAATGAAACAGTCGATGGAATTGCAAGAATCGCAGTGAGAAATTGTCCGTTAATTAAATCGGCGGGAGTTCCTGCCGGTAATTAGAAAAAGAATAACGTCGAACACCTAATAATATCGAAAAGGGAAAAACTACTTACGGAATACAAATGTATGTCCTAAAGGTCCCTCCTTGGTTTAAGAGAGTTGAGAAATTTGAAGGAAACTTTACAGTAACGATAACTAGCCTGAGAACAGAACACACCAAACCCACGTCCACTTGGCTAAAATTAATATTGTCAATGACGGAACACACGCAGTGGTTGTAAAATGGAGGCTACAATGAATCATTTTATTTGGCAGTAGTGTACGAATTGGACAGGGACAAACTTGGAATATTGTCAATGACGGAACACACGCAGTGGTTGCAAAATGGAGGCTACAATAAATCATTTTATTTGGCAGTAGTGTACGAATTGGACAGGGACAAACTTGGAACGTAAATCCTATTAGAGCTGCATACCTTTCCAGTGTGACTATAACTCAGATAGTGGCAGATGTAACGTGTCAAGTTTAGCTTTACTATACGTATGTAAATTTATTTAGCACGGCAAGATAAAAATATAGAAATTAAAAATAAGATAGTTTCATAAAATGCCCTATAAGGGGTTAAAGGGAAATGGGAAAAACTGGCTACATGGCGAAGGCTGAACCAAAAAAAAAAAAAAAATATTGCAAATCTGTTAACAGACAACAAGAAAAGCTAATTCCTCCATTATATATTAAAAATGTTGCAATGTAAACAATAGATGATTTCTTTGAATGCAAAAAGTTTAAAAATGAAAGAGAAAAAAGGAAAATAATAAACAATCAAATAACCGAAATACGTCAAGGCTTTTTCAATTTGCTTAATTTCGTTGACTACGTAATGAATAATAAAACAAAACACAATAATTGACAATAAATAATTGCAGTATTAGAAACTCTGGTTGAGTTTATAAAAAAATAAAAACTTCACGAATCCTAATTATACGCGGACACTAATTACACCGTAAATGACTATTTCAATACGTTTAATTAGCTGTAGTATACCCTAAAAAGAAATGCCATTAAGTCGGTAGGATTAAATTAAACCCGTTTCTGTGCCTGCTAACAATATAAGTGTTTATTGTAACACTATTTCCACAACGGAAAGGTAATTCCTCCCAAAAAAAAAAAGAAAAAATCTTTACAATTTCACTGTAAAACGTTTCCCCGGTTGATAAATAACATCAGACCGTCCGCTGAAAACCTATCAATTCTTCGCAACTCCGACTATA
Organism: Icerya purchasi; assembly: GCA_039619475.1. Taxonomy (NCBI): domain Eukaryota; kingdom Metazoa; phylum Arthropoda; class Insecta; order Hemiptera; family Monophlebidae; genus Icerya; species Icerya purchasi. The sequence continues at coordinate 169,977,380 of CM077116.1, read as the reverse complement.
TTTAATCTCTTTAATCAACGATCTCACCCTCCTCACCCGCGGTTCTTAGATTTCCTCTTTTTTAAAGGCCCCCCACCGGGACACTATTTGTAACCTTGGTTTCTAATCTGCTTCCTGCATTCCTTTCTCGTTTTTTTCTTTTCAATCCTCTTCTAATCACTTTCTTTGCGATCACCCTGATATCGTGTTTTATTTGAATGCCCAACCTTTTCTTAGGGTTTTTATTTAACCATCTCTTCCCCCTCGCCCGCGGTTCTCAAACTTCTCCGTTTTTAAAGAGCCCGATAGAGGCTATTTGTCATCTGCAATTTTAACCATAATTTCCTTCCTGCACCCTTTTCAATCCTCTTCTGATCATTTTCTTTGTTACCTCGATATAGTGTCTTATTTGGATGTCAAAAACCTTTTCTGCTGAACAATCGCCCTTCAATCTCTGCTAAAACTTGCTTTCCAGCACTCCTTTCCTATCGGTGCTTATTACATTCTCTCATTTCCTTCTGCTTCTATTATTCTTGTCCTCGAATTATTTTTATCCTCTATCCTTAAACGTTTACTTTTCTCCTTCTTCCTACTTCTCGGGCTAATGTCGCTAAAAACCCGTTATTTAAAAAAAAAAAATAAATGAAAAACAAAAACTAACTCCTGAAAATACAGTAGCTTAAAACTTAATTCAGATGGCGCGGCGAATGGTATAGAAGACGAGCCATTTTAAAGCTCTCATCATACTACTGTAATTTTAAAGCGCGGAAGCAAACACTGCTTTTGTGCTCATGGATTTTCCATTACTTTAAAGAACAACTTCTACTACATTGTTAGCTGATGGTATACGTGTATTCTGTTATTTGCTGAAAATCTGATATACGAGAAACAGATTACTCAAATAATTGGGGAATCCATCAAAAAAGACACCGAATGATATTTGAACACATCCTCTTTTTCGATTGAACTAAACAAGCATCTATTCTGGTATACCCCTGGCTTTATTATTAGATCGGCGTATTATTGTGCCCATCGAGGGATACCGCGAAATTTAAAAGTTCGTTTTTAAAAGATTTATAGCTTTAGTTCGGAGAAAGGGAAAATGAGCGCATCTTCTTGCAAAAGCTAAAATGCTCATTTCCGCGTGCCCAGTTTTATTTTACATAGGGATTCCTAGATAAACTGTGTATACATTCAGGACCATACGGTTCGTTATAATTTTTTTTTCCCGATAAATTGATGAAAGACACGGATAAGTGTAGACACGGTATAGAAATGCATTGGATGTAATGAAACTAATGAGTAAAATTCATGCATGCCGAAGTAGTAAATAAAGTAATAAAATTATAAACGCTATAACAAACATCTTAAGATTATGCATCAATAAACGTATTTTCGAGGGATTGTCTGACCATCTTTAATATTAGAAAACAGGAAAGAGAATATTTTTTAATAAAGAAATACACAAATTTAGTGCGACGTCGGACACCTAAATATAACCTATTTTCATTTAGATCTCTACTTGTAATTACGTCGAACATTTAAAAGTAAATAAAGTAAATCGTAACAAATGCGAAAATTAAACAAGTCGCAGATGGCAGAGCTAGACCAAGGTGGAAGAAAAAAAAAGAAAAAAAAATGATATCGGTAGTGGTTTTTTTCTCCCTTTGGCCCCCATTATCCAAAACTGTTGATTACTCGCTAACTGTGGTCAGAATTTATATATATATTTCACCGAGACATCCGTCGACTCAATTTGAGACGAAGTATTGCGAAATTATTTTAATTATACGACATAAAATAATAATAATAATATAATCTGATATGTCGGGAAAAAAAAAAGATAAAAAAAATTCACGGAAATAAAATGTGCTACGCGGGGCGAATACTTTTAAAAGAGATTTAGAGAAATTGGGTCAATAAAAAAGTGTCCAAGATTGGCTGGTTAGGAATAAAATAGAGGGATTTACGATTTCCGTGTAAGTTAGATAGTCACGCCGAAAATAATTGTGGGAAAGTTTATTATTGAAGGGGATGATTTTGATTTGTACCGCCCTGAATGGGCAAAAACTAAGTCAAAAACAACAGATTGTATAATATATGCGGATGTGCGAAATAAGACCCTACGAAACATGCGGAGCGAAATAAACTGGTCTTGGATATTTTATACAATATAAACTAATTACGCACTCCATATTACCAGTATAAAGATGATCGAAAATGATATATACGAACTCTGTTTTCATAAATCGGTAATTATTGACAAAACTGTTGCCAAATGTTTTTAGTGCTGATAATATAAAAAAAAAAAAAAAAACACTAATAATAGTTATAGAAAAAATTAATAAACATAAAAATTTAGCAAATGAGAGAGCAATTAATAAAATGTAGCTCTATTCGAGATGTTGGAAATGACAAGTATGTCGTATCGGATATACACGACTGATTAGAGAATTTTTAATTATCGTTGACAATTATTAATAATCTGCAATAATGAACACCGTATCTTACGGTAGAATACTTTCGAGTAAAAATAGGTGCTTGCGCTAGAGTAATAATAACAACCGGGTTAAAAAGGAATGTACCTATTTGTCTGACACTCCGCCTAGAAAAAAAATTAAATAAAGTGCGGAATATTTAAAATCAGTATATACATATATATATATATATATATATATATATATATATATATATATATATATATATATATATATATATATATATTCAGGAGACGTGCACTTACCGAGTTTGGAAGCTTGACTTTCTCCGAAATCGTATGATAACGCGCAAGTTCTAAACTGAATTGATCGAAAAAACTTGAACAGCGCGGATTAAATTTCCTTATGATATAAGAAACACTTCTAAGACCAGCTCAAAGGGAATGAATGCAAATTTATTAAACTGCTTATTACTACTCAGTCCGCTTCGCGCCAAAAGAGAAAGACAGAGCTGGCGAGAGGTGGTCAGTGGTTCAGGTAAGCCAGCCCTTTTCAGAAAATACCCATCATCCCCTTCTAGGAACGAACGACGATAGGCCAAAGAGTGGTACTGAGTACGCAGATACCCGCACGCAATTAAAGGCGTCGCTGTACCGTAATCATAGTCGAGAAAATTTACTTTAATAAATCTTTTTACCCCCATCTTGCTCGCACTCGGATCGACTTTTTTTCTCCTCTTCCCTCACACTCGGTATCCGAAAACATGCAATCACCGGTTCTTCTTGTCCTGTTCGAACTCTAATCAATTATTTATGCGCGCTCCTTATCCCACGAAATGCCACACACCACACACAGCTGTCAATTTCGATTAAGTTAAAAACGTGAAAATTATACATATAAAGAGAAAACTGAATTCGCGGTTCACCTCGTTGATATCTTCTGCATCATTAATGCCGCGTCAGCATTTTTTTAATTAACATTTCTTCGACTTTTTCCCCTTTTTTCGTCAAGTTGACGTTTGTTTCATGTTTTTCAGCGATAGACGAAAATTGGAAAAGTCTTGAAGGACAGAAAAATAGCTAACCGCGCAAAGAACCAATAAATGCACAAATTACACTGAACTCGCCCAAAACAAAAATTTAGGGAAATATCAGAGCGTGTTTACGTTTTTTTTTCTGAAATTGGCCAATGAGGTGTTCTTTTACTTTTTTTAATTATTTTTCTATCAGCTTGTTTATACATAATCTCAATTTTTACAACTGTCCAGTTCGCATCAACAAAAAACAGGAGAATGGATACTACCGCCGCAGCTGATAAAAGAAATTAAAGGAGGAGAAAAGGGTTTGCAAAGAGTATGTACACCGTTTTGAATTTTTTTGTAAAATGAATAGGAGCGAGTAGAGGCGCAAACCTAACATTCGTCTTTGGATTACGTCTGATAAGGAGGAAAAAATAGAAGAAAAAAAACAATGATTATCGAATAACTTTTTTTTTCTACCTATTTGTTGTATCACAAACCGGCTATCTAGGCCATTTAGAAATATACCTAACAAGGAGGGAATGAAGGTATGGTACCTACCCGAGATAGTCTAAGGCCATGTGAGGTTTCTTACGCTTCAGCCGCCTCACATCACTGACAATATATAGCAGTCCAGCAGCAAGTTTATTCGGACGACTTTCAAGTTTTCCTCCTGTGTGTCTCTTCGGGCGTGAATAATGTCTGTTACATACTCTATACGCAAATCCTGATGCATGGTTAGATTTGTTACACACCATGATGCCTTGGTTACAAGCCTAACGATTTCATTCTGCATAGTCTGTATTATCCTCAGATTGATAGGTTTAGCACAAACCCAAACCTGTACTCCGGAGGTCCAAATAATAACTTTCAACTTGCGCATATTAAACGTTTATATTATCTACATATTTCAAACGCTATTTCTCCCTTATAAGGCAGTACAATTTTTTAACACGAATGTCTATTTCTCTTTTCTTTGTCTGTGTGTGCCGCTTCCGTGTTAAGCGACTATCTAGTTGTAATCCCGAGTATTTGACTGTTGTTCTCACAGGCAACTCTGTTCTGTTTATCCTGACAGCTGCGGTTATGACTTTTATATTCGTAAAATGAACGTTAACTGATTTACTTTTGTTGATCTGAACTTTACACTTTTTAAACCAGCTTTCCGCTTTGGTAAAGGCCTTCTGAAGATTGTTGTTTGCTATCTTTTGGGTTCTGAATGTGACGCAAGTAATGCCGTGTCGCCAGCAAATGTAGGGGGCTACCTGCGTATTTTCCGTTACAGGAAAGTCTGCTGTATATATCAAATGCAACGTGGGTCCCAAAACTATTCCGCTGCGGAGGGGGTACTACTGCTGCTAAAACTGGATATAATTCTGAGTAACAGCGCACCTGGGAATATCTCGGTTATGAAGTTATAAACTCAACAAGAGATATAAACTAATATATCTGTTTATTACATTTTTATGTTTATTGTACATTAAGTAAATTTAAATATACCAATATAAAACAATTATTTAATTTACATTAAATACCCGACGCGTTTCGAAGACAAAGCTTCATGATCACGGGAGTTATTATAATATATAAATTTAGTAAAGACAATGGCTGAATATAAAAAATAACGGACAAAAGTCGATGACAAAAGTCGATTATTGCACAATTAAATATAAATTATGAAAAATTACTAATAATATAAAATTAAAATATTTAAAAGTTTAAAAAATTTTTAAAAAAGTTTTAAAATATTTCAAGCAATGTTTACAATTTAAAAATAATATTTTTAATAACTGTTTATTTTCTTATGTAATTGTGATACGATATAATTTTTATACTGGCGACTTATTGTGTAATTTAGTTTGTTCATTTGCGGTTTTTGATTTATTATTTGATTTTTATTTTTATATTTTTTATATTTTCATTGCTTAAAATTTTTTGAACTTTTGAATATTTTAATTTAATTTTATCAGTAATTTTTCATAATTTATATTTAATTGTGCAATAATCAACTCTTGTCATCGGCTTCTGTCCGTTATTTTTTATATTCAGTCATTATCTTTATTAAATTTATATATTATAATAACTTTTGTGATCATGAAACTTTGTATTCAAAACACGCCGGGTATTTAATAAAAATTAAATAATTGCTTTAACGGAGATATAAACTAGTTGGTAACATAGTTTTTAGTTTATATAATAAACCATTATGCCAAAATTTATCAAAAACCTGTTGGACAGCGAGAAATGCCGCAATACACACATCTTTTGTCTCCAAACTTTTTTCAATAGTACTTACCACCACTCTTCTGTGCAGCTGATCCACCGTGGAATGCTGTTTTAAAAAACCGAATTGATCTTCCGGAATTAAGTATGGCTGCGATCTATTTAATATCAATTTCTCCATTACCTTCGACATAACAGGCAACAAGGAAATGGGACGATAAGACGTTGCCGCATGCGGAATTTTGCTCGGTTTCGTGTTCATAATAATTTGTGCGAACCTCCATTGCACCAGAAAATAATGTAGGCAAAGTATCGCGTTACATATAAATATGCCAGCAACATTATAGCTTTCAGAGGAAGTCTATTCAATTGTTCCGTACTTATTAAACCAAAACCGGGGGACTCTTTCTCCTTTTCAGCGTGTTAAGTATGCTTTTAACTTCTAGCCGGTAACGCTGACTGATCGTTGGAAATAACAGGCCAGGACTTTTTACAAAACCATCGACTTCTGTGTCCGTAGCAGCCATTAAGTTTGGTTTAAAAACTGTTACCAAGTAGGAGATGGCAAATAAATCCATTTCGGATCTTTCGAGCCAGAAACCCGTTATCATTTTTTATCAGAGGAATGCGATGTTTTGGTTGTTTAATTTTTTTGTACGTATTGCAGCGCAACTCAACGTGTCCAGGTCTGTCACAACTATGTATATATCAGACACACTTAATTGACGGGACTACGGTAACATTTCACCGACAAATGGAACAACAAAATGACACAAGAAGAATAGTCAGCTTAACTGCAGATTGACCTTCGAAGCATGAAGATTCTACAGGATTGTCCAAAACATTGTTTTATCCAGGTCGACGTAGGGAAAAATTAATCACTGCAGAAACATACGAAACTCACACTCATTTCTATTAACAGGTGGTGAAGAATCGCCATTTTGCGATAGATGCGACGTGCAAATCAACGTCAAACGTATTCTAGACCACCATGTTAGTAACCAAAACTTGCACAAAGAGATTATGATAGATCAACATATCTAATAGAGATAAAACCTCGAAGACAATGTAAACAATATTATTTAACAAACAATTGAAGTTAACCTGGAGCAAGAAAAAGAAAAATTGCTAATAATTACGTATTCCAGTTTATCTAACAGATCGACGTAACAGAATTAGAAAAAAAAACCTATCTTTGTTAAACACAAGATAGAAGATAAGCTTGCAACGGCAAATACTAACAGGCTTCCACCGCCACCAACACACGTAAGAGGTCTTTTTCGATTGAGAAAAAGCGTTCGATCGCATGTGGCGGCATGGACTATTACAAAAGCTCAAAACAGCCGGAATAAGTGACCGAATGGACAGATATGTATATAACTAGTTTTTTAAGCAACCAAACGATCCGGGTTAAGATCGGTTCATCAATAACAGCATCCATTACAACTGAAAATGATGTTCCACAAGGCTCTGCCCTCAGTGCAACCTTATTTATGATTTACATCAACGACGTAGCAAATTTCATCTCGCCGCCCATTTCCGCCCGGCTGTTTATCGGTGATCTAAACATATCCTTATCGTCTCATCATCCTTCTAACGCGCAGTCAATCCTCCAGAAAGCGATAAACAAAATTCAGAGCTGGTCTAAAATTAACAGACTAGCCATCTCAACAAGTAAAATAGTGTGTATCCATTTTTACAGGCGGCGCCGTGCACGTTTGAGCTTATTCCTATAATTAAGTAACCATCCTATTCCTCAAAAAACAACGGTGAAATTCCTTGGGTTATCTTTCGACTCCAGGCTTACGTGGAAGCCTCATATTTCTGAATTAAAACTGAGATGCGCCAAACCTATTCCTATTCTGAAATATCTGGCCTGTTCCAGATGCAACATCAATCCTAAATTCCTCCGTAACATATATAGATCGCTTATCTTATCAAAAATCAACTACGGGTGCCAGGTGTACTCCTCTGCAAATAAATCATTACGGAAATCCCTCGATCCCGTGCACCATGCCGCTCTGAGGACTATCCTGTGGGTGCATCTAACATCTCCGGCAGCCAGTATGTGCGTTCTAACCGACTGCCCCCTCTCTCTTACTACCGAAACTATTTCACACTACGAAACACGTACCGTTATCTCAACTACATACAAAACTTTCCTTTCCAATTAGATAAGTACTCTCTCAAGCCAAGTTTTTCAGGTGATCCCCTGCTGAAGGTAATGGCTGTCTTGCAAGGATACCGGATCATGTTTCTAGAGAGGCCAACACCTAGCCCAATGATTATGATTCCTCCCTGGAGTTCAAAAAAAAAAAAAAAAAAATGAACATCGACACATCGCTGAAATCGAACCCAGGTACAAAAAATTTTTCCAGTGTTTGGCAGAAATGGCAGCCAGAGTAATTAGCAAATACGTGGACCACCTAGTATATTACACAGCTGGAGCTAAGGCAAAAGGCGAAGCAGAACCACTACCGGCATCCTGCACCTTTCTTAGGGCAGGGCATCTCACACCAAGCTAGACTTAACGATGCCTGTGATGCATTGGATGCAGAACTGCACGGAATTTCTTACTGCTTCCAGCACCTAGCCATGGATTACAACAAATCTATAAAAGCATAGTCACCGATTCCCTACAGTCGTTATGTGTATGCTGGAAAACGAAAAATGCAGCAACCCACTAATATTGAAAATACACTACTTTCTAAATCAGTTAAACCAAACGAACAGTCGGGTGACGTCCATATGGGTCCCTGGAAATATCGGGGTACCTGGTAACGAGAGGGTCAATCTGGAAGCACGCTCGGCGTTGTCCTCGCCAATGCCAGAGGACTCGGACCTACCATCCTCGATGATGCATATTTTTCTAAAGAAGTGGCGAGAACCAATGGAAAACAGAATGGGCAGCTACGACAACGTTCTTAAAAAACATTAAGCTCACAGTCGAACCATGGCAGCCAGCGGAGGGAATATCCCGGCATGATTTTAAAAGTCTTAGCCGGCTGCGAATCGGCCACGTCACTATGTCGTACGGTCATATAATTAGCAAATCTTCGCCTCCAACTATGTGTTTCCTCTGCGGCCAGGCTGGTATACCGACAGTTCCACACATTCTTCTCACGTGCCCAAAGTTCGCCACGTTCAGGACGTAACATAGCCTACCCAGTAACATACAGGATTGTCTGGCAAATACTACAACTAACGTAACAAAGCCTTCGTTAGAACGAGTGGTTTGACTGAACACATGTAAGTTACCTCCATATATATGCTGTAATGACCTTAGTAGTTACAAACAGCGCATATAAAAAGGGTGAGGAAGAGAATTAAAAAAAAAAAAAAAATACTTTTAAAAGTTAAAAAAACATATAACTAGCACAAAATGAAATAAGACGGAAAATAAATAAGCTAAAAAAACCCGAAGATAAGATAAATAACGAAAGCTGCAAAAATATTCACGTTGATCGTTATAAGAAGCTACTAATATAAAGTATTAAACTCACCCCCACTGATTTATCTTAAGTTTACCGCATTGACGCAAACGCGGACTTTCTGTAATTTTAACCTTCCTTGTCGATTCCCTTACACACTGTTATTCTGTTTTTAAGCGCTGTCAGATTTAATCTATATTCATTTGGTACATAAAAATGCTAATGTCAGTTTAACGGATAACGTGGCGTTTGTTTACAATTTTTCAAAAAGCCACAGTCGCAATTTTACAAATTTTAAGTATTTTTCCGATTTGAATTAAGTTGTTTTTTTAGTATTTTTTCTTTTTGTCGCTTTTCCCACAAACTGCCTCTGATATTTCTTCAGGGAAAATTCATATTATAATATATTTTGTGCCCTGATATAATGCACTGTAAAAAAGTCTATTCAGTACCGCCAGTAAACAGATTTCCTGATACTTTTAATTATATTTGAAATCTGATTTTTCTACGTTAGAAAATGATCAGCGGAACTCCTAAATATATTTATATTAATAGAAAGTTTTTCATATAGTTAAGAGATATACTTCTTTTTTTGGAAGTTTAGATATCCATTAATTTTTTATTTTTCTGTGTTAGCCTTCTACCGTGCATCCATTTAACTGATAAATTTAAGTCCTACCGTAATTTTTCTGAAATAAATTTACAATTAAGCTTACATAAACGTGAACAGACAACAGTTTTTTAAATAATTTAATCAAAATTAGAAATATATATTATAAACGGGGGGGGGGGAGATTATAAAAGCAATTGTACGAATAAGAGATATAAAAATGACTTTATAAAACACATAGGAATATGAAATGGAAATCAGCAAAATTCGAATTCAACTAACAAAACAATCCTTGTAAATAACGATAAAAAAAAGAAAGAAAAACAAAAAAAAAAATCAGTATGTAGTAAAAACAATCCCTATAGACGACCTCGGATAAAACAATTTAACAACGCTCAAAGAAGGTTGCAGAGAAATCTACTGATTGATTCTCTCACTTAAACCCGTATTGTCAGTAATTTTGTAAATTGCAGATAATGAATGACGTATTAAAAATCCCATAATTATATCATTTTATATTTCAAAAAACACTAACGATCAAGTTAAACTATTAATTAGCGGTAAATAAAGTAAAAACTGTAAAGCCATTATAACGAAATTGGTTAACTTTTCTCTGAAAAAATTCCGAAAGATTCAATATTTATTCAATAAGATTACACCTTAGCCCACCTTCACTGATGATTCTTTTGTTTTTTCAAAAATGTCCATCTACCAACTTTAAGGGATAAAATGGCTGCAATTAGTATCTTAGTTCAATTTACTTCCCTCATTATTAATCCTATGGTGAAACCTATCATCCACCTCTTCCGTCATCGTCAATAAACCTTTTCGCGCTCTTCCCCAAAGTTTTTCCCTCATATTAGCATTGCTTCTCTCCGTTTAAATGATTTACCTCTATTCTTTGCCGATAACATTTTGACTTTATCTCGACCCACGATGTAGCAGCAGCCGATGAACCACTTGATGCGTCTTCCCTCATTACGATCGAACATTTTCTGTGCTCAATTAATCTTTCCGACATAACAAATGAGAATCAGCTGGTAAATAAATTTACTCCACTTCCGCCACCTGTATTTGTGAGTAACGTTAAAAACTTCAACTTACTTAAAAATAAAGTAATCACACAAACAAAAAAAGAACCTACCTTTAAGGGACTTCCTAGTGGAGATATTAAAATATCTGTCCGTGATAGTGACGATTACCGCTCGGTTACAGCCTTTTTAAAAGATCTGAATAGTAATTCAGCAAGTACGTCAAATGAGTTACTACGTGGAATTACATATCACACGTTTCAACCGAAATCTGAACGTCCTTTTGCGTTTGTGATCCGTGGATTACCGCCATCAATCGACCATGAGGACATAAAGAATGACTTAAGAAAAACTGATCATGAAATTATTCGGATAAGCCCTATAGTGAAAGTATATAGGGATACAGAAGGAAGACGGCAAATCAAGAATTTTCCACTGTTCAAAATCGAAATCTCCCCAAAAGCGAACAATAAAAACGTATACGAAATAACTAATCTTGCACATTGTAAAGTCTCTATCGAACCCCCTCATAAAAACAATAAAATCAAACAGTGTCATCACTGTCAACGAATAGGGCATACCAAAAATTACTGCACTCATCCTCCTCGATGTGTAAAATGTGCCGGTAACCATCTCACCAAAGAGTGCAAGAAACTTAAAAAAGACCAACCAAAATGTGTCTTATGCGGTATGATAGGACATACAGCTAACTACGCTGGTTGCGAAGTCCATCAAAAGTCGAAAACGCAGTCCCAGCCTATAAAAAAAGTGGTAGATCGTGTTAGAGAGGAACGAATCAGACCTGCAGAAAAAGTGCAAGCAGGAAAAACATTTGCGCATGCAACCAAATTGAATTTAAAATCACAGGAACAAATACAAATTCCTCCACAACAAAAAGATCCAACCATTAACGATGTTATGGCTATACTTCACAGTATCCAAACTAGTATTAACCAGCTAAATATACGTGTTACTCAATTAGAAACTAAACCATTGAGCCAACACACAAAAAGCCAAGGAAAAATAGTGAATTGACTGACTCCTCGTTTCGAATACTAACCTGGAATGCCAATGGCTTGAGTCAGAGAGCTCAAGAACTCGAGGCTTTTCTTAACACACATGTTGTTGACGTCGCATTAATCTCAGAAACACATTTTACAACAAAAAGTTTTATCAGAATTCACGGCTACACTACATATTGGACTAACCACCCAAGTGGCAGAGGACGAGGAGGAACAGCAGTGATAATTAAACAGAATATCAAACACTATTTACAGGAAGAAATACAATTGAATTTCCTACAAGCCACAGTAGTAGCAATAAACTATAATGGCGCAGACCTCAATCTAGCTGCAGCATACCGTCCGCCCAATAGTAATTTTGAAAAAAGTCAATTTATTGATATCTTCAATCAACTCGGTCCTCGTTTTATACTTGCAAGTGACTTTAATGTAAAACACACCATATGGGGGTCACGTTTGACGACACCAAAAAAAGGTGCTGAACTTCTCAACGCTATCAACATATGTTCGTGTAAGTTCTTTTCATCGCGGAAACCTACTTACTGGCCAACAGATTGCGCGAAGAATCCTGATCTCCTTGACTTTTTCATTACTAAAGGAATCGCTGCCAATTATGTGCAAGTAGAAGGAATTACGGACTTATCGTCAGATCATACTCCGGTACTTATGACACTAAGTTCTGTAGTGATTAAAAAAAGAATTCCGCAAAATCTCACCAATAAATATACTAATTGGAATCAATTTAGAGAAAGCCTTGACTCTTCAATTGAACTTAAAATCAGGCTTAAAACTATTAGTGATTTAGAACAGCAAGCCCAGCACTTTATCAACTTGTTGCGAAAAGCTGCTAGCCAGGCTACTCCAGCTCTTAAAGAAAACGTTCCAAATGAAGTACTGTATCCTATCGAAGTTAGGAAACTAATAAAAGAGAGAAGACGTGCACGGAAAATATGGCAACGCTCCCGTCATCCATCGGATAAAACAAAATTTAATCGAATTAGCAATAAAGTTAATAGGCTAATCAAGGATTTCAAACAGAAAAGCGTCACAAACTACTTAGAAAATTTAAGCCCTGCAGCGGACACAAATTATTCATTGTGGCGTGCAACGCGACGCTTCAAACGTCCACTACTTCATATTCCTCCTCTCAAGGATGAACAAGGGCAGTGGATTCGCGACGACAACAGTAAAGCTGAACTATTCGCTTCGCATTTAGCTTCAGTCTTTACAACACATAATATAAACTCCCAGATCGATACCACGAAAAATTACCAACCTTTCCAGCAAATAAAACCAGTAACTCCTCTTGAAGTTGCACAAGAGTTAGATAATAATATGAATCCCAAAAAGGCTCCTGGAATCGATGAAATTTCACCTGGAGCGCTTAGAGAATTACCACGTAAAGGAATTATCATGCTGACATATCTCTTTAATGCCTGTTTCAGAATGAGATACGTACCAAAATGTTTCAAAATCGCTCAAATCATCATGTTACCGAAACCTGGGAAACCAACAGAAGTAGTAACTTCGTATCGACCAATCTCTTTGTTACCTTCCATATCAAAATTATTTGAAAAACTACTCCTTAAGCGACTCAAGCCCTTATTAAAGATACCAGATCATCAGTTTGGCTTCCGCAATCAGCACTCTACGATTGACCAAGTGCATCGTATAACTAAGCTAATTGAAACAGCCTTTGAAGAAAAAAAATACTGTCCGGCGGTTTTTCTAGACATATCGCAAGCTTTTGATCGAGTCTGGCACGAAGGGCTGATCTATAAAATGAGCAACCTGCTATCGGAAAATATGTGCCAACTTCTTGAATCATATATCTCTGATAGATCCTTCAGAGTTTCTTATGAAGAAGCAAAGTCCAAATTTCATCCAATACAGGCTGGTGTTCCACAGGGTAGTGTCTTAGGACCTTCTCTGTATTTATTGTATACAGCTGACATTCCAACAACAGCCAAGACGACTACTGCTACCTTTGCAGATGACACAGCCATCTTGTCAGTTGGCAATTCCCCAGAATTGGCTACGACTAACTTGCAACATGCAGTAGAAAAAATTAGCAAATGGACATGTGATTGGAAGATCAAGATTAATCAAGAAAAATCAGTGCATGTTATGTTTACGCTTCGTAAATCTAAGACCTGTCCTATATATCTTGATCGTCTTCCTATTCCGAGATCGGACTCTGCTAAATACCTGGGTATGCATTTAGATTCCAGGCTGAATTGGAAGACGCATGTCAAAATGAAAAAGGAACAAACCATGCATAAATTAAGACAGATTTGTTGGCTGATTGGGCGTTATTCTAAACTCAATCTGTCTAATAAGCGTTTGATTTATTGTCAAATCATCAGACCGATATGGATGTATGGTATTCAACTCTGGGGCTGTGCAAAGACATCCAATCGGTTGATTATTCAGCGCGCTCAAAATAAGTGTCTCCGAAACATCACTGGAGCTTTTTGGTATCAACGAAACGAAGAAATACATTCCGATTTAAATATTCCATGGATCGATGAAGTCATACGTTATATTGCAGAAGCGCACGAATACCGACTTCACAGTCACCCAAATCTAGAGGCTTTAGAACTGCTACTTTCCGATGATGACTTAAGGCGCCTTAAGCGCACAAAGCCTTATGAACTAGTCACCTAATTTATTCTGTAATATATTCGTATGTATGTATTTTGTGGATATGGGCATATACTTGGTGTGCGTGCGTGTGAGTATTTATATGCGCGTATGATTATGTATATATCTGTATATTAGGAGTTATGTAATTGTACATAGTTTCTACTCTGCTCATGTTACAAATTAGTTAGATTAAGTTGTAACACTGTTTTAAAAGTAGTGCTAATTTATTTACTATAATAAGATTGTACTGAAATATACGTGTAATAAAAAAAAAAAAAAAAAAAAAATTAATCTTTCGATTTCTCTTTTTCAGACTCCTTAGGCTCTATTTACCCGTCGACCTTGTTTATCTATCCTTAAACAGTACGTCTCTTTCTCGCGTCAATTGTTCCTATTATTCTTTCTTGAAAGTCGTTTTGTTCTCCTCCGAACATATCAAATCCGCTACTTTCATCATCATCATCATCATCATCATCGAAATTACTCAGTTTCTGAGCACAGGCGACTACCTATACATTCTAACTGCACAGACATGGGCATAGTGTACTAGGCAATTGTTATATGCAATGTGAGAGTGTATACACGCAAAAGACCACAACTTGAACTGATATTGTGAATGTTTGATTTTTATCTATATACGAATACACTCCCGAACGTGTCTACTACCACACATCAATTATGCTGCATATGTGGTAATATATGTGGTGGTTTGCCGTTGCCTTGAACCGGATTATTAGCAGTTACCTTAATTTATTTTTTTTTTGTAATTTCTGTTGTTGCTTAAGATCGAACTCAAAGCGTCTGTAACGGAAGTCGAATGCTCTCTAGCAACTAATCGCGACGACATAAAACTTGCTAACGCTCTGCCGTCAACTAGACGAGGGATTCCTGCATTGTTATTTTTCAGTATAAGTCCGTATCAGTTCCAAATTTGACTTCTCTTTTTTTATCTGTAGCTATACCTCCAAGTCCTACTATCTAAATTGAATTCTAAATCTTGTTTTCGACTTTGTCTTACTGCTCCTAAATCCTCTCCTAGTTTAGAAATTCTTACCGAAACTAATGCGTCACTCCTTCTCATCTCTAATCTTGATTAGACTCTTACATCATTGCAAAACGTCTTCCGCTCCATCTATTACTTTTATCCTTTTCTACCGTTCAATTTCTAAAACCTAGCGTTTTACGCTTAAAAAATTCCTATCTTATCTCATTTTAGCCCATGTTAGCCCAACGCAATCTCCTTTAATAATTTCCCTTTTCTCTTCGCAGATCTTCGTCATCTTCTTAAAATACTTATTCTATCTTTACTCCCAAAATTCATCCCCCGAACCGTAATTAATCAAGTATTCTACAGTGTTCCCTATTTCCTTCTCATATAACTATTTTCACTGATGCTTCGAGAAGACTACTGTCGGAGCTTCTTTTATCCTTCCAGATTTTATCCTTTATGAATCTTTTCGTCTTTTTTCTATCTATTCCATATTCATAGTTGAGTTGGCAGCTATCTTATACTCCATCACACTCATTGCCTCTAATCGCTCCTTTCTAGAAATTATTTGATTACTTCTGACTCCACGTGTTCTCCCGTTCCTAATTATTCTTGTAACTTTATTGATCTCCATGTACGATTACTCATTCATATTTTTTTCTTCACTACATTAATACTCTATGGGTTTCCAGTCATTCAGGTATCTCTGATAATGAAGCTACTTATTCCTTCGCTCGGATTGCTGGTTTTTCCCTCTTCTTTAAACACAATCCTATCCTCTAACTGTCGTGTACAAGTTTCCATTTCAAATTTTGATTCTGAACATTTACGTCTTCATTACTTTTCTAATAATGGTTCATTTTCATTTGTCTTTTTCAATTTATTCTTCCTTCTAATCCATAGTTCTTTTTCTGTTTCCTTAACTTTGTTGCTCTACTGTTGCCTTCATTATTATTTTATTCACGTTCTATTACTTTCCTCCGTCTTTGCTTTTTGCGCCCATCTCATGCTATCCTCTCTATTCAAATGATGCAGCTGTATGCGATGCTGATCATGATCTCTGTCTGTGAAGCGTTTTCCCATTTGGTGAAATTTAATCTTCGTGTTCTTTATTACGCCTTTTATATCCTGTCTTTTCCTTCTTCGCACGTTATTCCTGCTACTTATTCCATTTTATAAATAACATTTGGTTGAATAAAAATTAAACCAACTCTTTTCTGTCCTAACTGTTTCTGGGTAAGTTTATCCCCGGTTGATGAGTCCAAAAAAGAAAAAAATAATTCTAATGAACTAATGTCAAAAAGCGAAATTTTGTCAACGCGTAATCAATTTCAGACCAGTTCAAAAACGAAAATTGGAACGTATTGAAATAATCCCGTGATGTTTAAATAAAATAAAGAATTATATATAACTAGCAGTTATCCGCACGCTTATCATCTTTTTGAATACATTTTCTTCCATCACTGCTGTCGTTCTTTAATTTGCTCTTTAACATTCCGTCAATCTCATACTATTTATTCAATAAACTCTGCTTACTTACCCATTCTCTTTCTTGGGCTTAAATAATTATTGTTATTTTTTTGTTTTCCATTAGAACAAAACTTTATTAATGTGTATTAATTGCGGAATTTTTTTTCCAAAATTTTTATTTGTATTTTTAAGTTCTTCGTTTTGTTTATTTATTTATTTTTTTATTGTTACATTAATATTTAAATACACTTCAAGATCAGTTTAAATATACAGGAATTCCAAAAGTTCGAATATTTGACATATCTGTTTATATAATTTCCCCCATTAAGTCCAGTGGTATATGGCTTAAATCTTTTCCAGTTTTACAAAACTATTTGTATAATATTTTTTCACATTTCTAATTCTAATAATTCATTATTATAAAGTAAATAAGATATTGGCGAAAACAGGTCTAAATCGAAAAATTTTTCTCCAAATTAAAAATTCAGCATGCTTTTTCTAAAATACCAGCAACGAAAAAGTATCGCGGAAAACTTGGTACCTTCCTAAAAAGAAAAGTGCATTTGGACCAAAAATGGCAGGATACCGTAACCCATACATCTACTGTTGCACATCAACAAAGACTGTATAATTACGTTTCGGTTGCTGGATATGGAACTTGTTAAGCAGAAAAAACGATGATTTGAAGATCACATAACGTAACTAGTATAAATTATTTAGGCACAGTGGCTGAGCTGTGCCCTATTTTGTGTCATAAAACTTGCTAATTATTATTTAGATCAAATTTATTTTAAAACTGTAAAATTCTTTTTAAAAAAAGTCTTAATCTTTATTTCAGGTATTGGTTATTATAGTACGCATTTCCGTGTTTTACTTTCATTTCACTTTAAGATCATTTGTTTGATCGCAAATTAATATTAATTTTTCTTTCATTCAAAAAAGTAAAAGTAAAGAAGCTTACAATTAAAAAACAATTCTCGTCAAACAAAAATGCAGTTATTTTCATTCTTCTTCTTCAGGTGCCTTCTCCTCGAAAGAGGTTTACTATCATATGACGAAACTTTTCTCTATTGCTGGCTATCTTTGAGGCTTCTGAAACTTTCCTGATATTCAATCATTTCAGTACATTTTTAATCCAGTCTGTGTTCTTCTTCTTTCTCGTCTCCGCTTCCCTTCAATATTTCCCCTTGTAGGATAGTTTGTAATAGCTCATATTTATTACTTCTAATTATATGTCCTAGGTATTCCAACTTTCTTCCTTTTACCAAAGCTATCAATTCTCTATTTTTTTTCATTCTGTGCAACACTTCCTTATTGGAAACTTTATCGACCCATGGTATTTTTAATATCCTTCTGTACAGCCATATTTCAAATGCTTGTAATCTGTTTATGGATGCCGCTTTTAATGTCCAAGTTCCCACCCGGTACATTAGTACCGGAAGCACATAACATTTAGTTATTCTCAATCTGCTTGTTAGTGGCATCTCCCACATTATATTTCGTACTTTCTGTAATGCGCTTCTTGCTGCTTCAATTTGAGTTTTAATGGTGTATTCAGGGTCCCATTTATCATTAATCCAATATCCTAAGTATTTTAATCTGTTTACCCGTTGTATTGGCTATGCATTTACTATTATTTCTTTTGAAGTTGTTATTTCCTTATTATTTATAATCATTATTTTGGTTTTAGAGGTGTTTATTTCGATACCGTATTCTCGGCAACTATCCTTTAGTTTATCCACTAAGTATTGCAAGTCTTTTATACTTGCCGCTAATAGCACCTCATCATCTACATATCTTATGTTATTTATTATCACCCCATTTATTTTAATTCCTTTTTTAACCTGATCTAATGCTTCTTTGAATATCTGCTCCGAATAAAAATTAAACAGTAGTGGTGAAAATATACATCCCTGTCGAACTCTTTCTTAATTTCCAGTTCTGAATAACTTTCACTTGAGCCGACTGGTTCCAATACAGATTCATAATTATTCTTATATCGTTACTATCTAAATCTATTTTTGTAAGTAAGTCTAATAGTTTATTATGTTTAACATTATCAAAAGCCTTTTCAAAATCAATGCTATATGTACACCACGCCTTTATTTAGTACTAATGTGGCTGCCTCCCCACATTACTAATCACAACCGCCCCTCACCTGGGGATCAGACGCCGATCAGTAAGCCGCCCCTAACATGGGGATCCGACACTTCTGGATTTGGAAGTAGGGATACACTTTGTCTGGCACCTCCATCAAGACCTGTCTGGCTTGGGTGGCCCTTCTGGTAGTTAACATTACCGCCAGCATAGCTCTTAGCTTCTGCAATGCACACTAGCCCCACCACCTCGACAAGGTGGTATCCCCCATACATTTTCTCTTTCTCTTCTATACTCTGTATAAAATGATCAAAATTTACGACGTCATTCTTACCGACATGATACATTTGTTTGTTACAAAATCTAATGAGTGCATAATTAAGAATGATAAACATTTAACTTTCGTTAGATAAAATTGAGAAATTTTTTGGAACGTTTTTTCGTTACCTAAATTGGGACATTTTTCTTAATGAGGGCCGGTCTGAGTGAATGTCCTGTGTTGACGCGCTCAAGGAAAAAAAAAGAATTACGTTCTAATTAATATATATATATTTATATATATGTCAAATTACGGGGAAAAAATGGCATAAAAACAGGGATATAATATTACCGTGCTTATATTAAGAGAACTAATCTTTGCATAACTTTGTTAGTACAAAGCGAAATCGTTCGCTACCTACAAGGTCAGTTTATATTCTTCATTATTATGTAGCTTCCAGAATCTGCAAAAACAAATTGAGAAAAAAATAAATCTGCTGGTACTTTTTCGGCGACAAATATTAATCTGGCTAAAGGAGGGAAACGGAAAACGACTTTTAGCTTGCCAATGCTTAATGCATAAGAGGCTAGCCAGTTTGTCAGTGTGGGGTAGTGGTTGAATTCCACTTTCATAATTTACTCGCTTTCACGCTGTGTTCGCCAGGCACTATGAGTACTTCTGTAATATATATTAGCGATTCTATAAGAGCACACTGAGAAGCGCGCGCACACACATACAACAACAGCGTAAACAATCGAGCTTTTAACTAATCAAGTACTTCTCTTTTTGACATAGCGATCAGCGCCTTATATTATGCACACTTCTTTTTTGTCTTAGGTAGTATCATCTGAAACAAATGAATATTTCATATAGAGTTTTTCCGCTTTTTGTAATGTCATCATACTCAGTTTCTGAGCGTAGGCAACTATTTATTCCTACATTCTAACTATACAGACATAGGCGTGATTCCTGATTCCTGGTGTTTTCACGTATCATGTACTGCCGATAGTCCAGAGGCACAGGAGTAATCACGGAAGGAGTTAAATTTTACTATAGAGATTGGAGTGTTTTAGAAATTTGAAAGGGGAATTTATTTTAAATAGATTATCAGAAAGTATTTCGAGAAGAGAGGCAGGATGGTTGAGGAGTTGAGATCTTTCAGTAGGGAGCAGTGGACATGATGTTAGAATGTGTGAGATTGTTGTAGGTGAGTTGCAAAAGGAGCACTGAGGGACAGGTTGTTTTGTAAGGAGATCAGAGTGGGACAGTGAGGAATGGCCTATGCGGAGACGAGTTAGCACGATTTCTCCCTTGCGGTTGGAGCGAATGGAGGTGGCTCATGGTTCCGTTGTAGCGCGAATGCTCCTCAGTTTGTTGGTAAGTGTGAGATTTTCCCAGTAGCAGTTCCATTGATGACGAATTGCATTTTTCACGTATTTTTTAAGATCGAATAACGGCGGTGATATAGGAGGGGCCAGACGTGATTATTAGCTGTTAATTCAATTATTTATTTTGTATTTCACACTACCGCTGCAATATTAATAGAATTACGTTCGCAGGCCCCTTCATTTTTTTTTAACATAGAGTTCATCCAAAGTTATGAAAATTACAAAAATAAAAAAAAACAGCTTATTTAGTGAACTGCAGTTTATACACACGATTAGCGAAATATATCGCTAGTGATCAACTGACAACCTTGACAAACGAAAAGCGGCGCAGAAGTAGTAGCACAGCGAACCAGCGAAATTAAATTGCCAATTTAAAAAAATTAACCAATATGAGCAGACTGCCAATTTTAATTTTAAATAAATTTCTTAATGTGACTGTAATTTTCCTTTAAATAATATATTTGAATTTTTTTGCTATAAGATATGGTTATTATATATATATATATATACACACACACACACATATATATATATATATATATTCAAGGGCGTCGCCAGCCGATGAGCGGGGGGGGGGGGGCATGATACAAAGAGCATATGAGTTATAGGAAAAATAAAATTTATAATTTGTAAAGGCTTAATATTTTATTAAACGAGAATGAAATCTTAATTAAAACATAATTTTCGTGGGTTTCTAGCAAATTGTTCTGTTACTTTATTATAAAAGTCTTCTAAATTGTCCGTGATTAGGCGCCTATGAATACTCATCATGGCCAGTTATTAAAAAGTTTCAAAGCTCTTTGGAGGGCAACGATCCTCCCCTGCCCCGCCTTGGCGTCGCCCATGTATATATTTCAATTTATAGATTTTGAGCTCGATAATCCTCTTATTTTCTTCCTTTTTTTTTTTCAATTCATTTTGTATCCCTGTCGGGTAGGGTACATTTATTTACTAAAATACTGATTTATTGTAATACAATAGACTCTCGGTTATCCGACACTAAAAAATCTCTCAAGAGAGCGAGTAATCATGCGCAACGCACATTTTGATTTTTTAGAAATTCCATGATAATGTAACACAAATACAACACACTCGCAGAGATATAAAAATTTCCCACGATTAGCCTTTTACTTTCTCATCCACTTAAAACTGTCTACTGAAATCTATTTCACAACGTTGACAGCGTTACTTTTTCTCTTCGTTCTCGTCAAATAACGAAATTATTTTCTATTGCGCTTTGCCTATATTCGTGTGTACATAATGTCTGATCGAAAAATGAGTAAAAAGAAACGAACAAAAGTGGTGGTTTCTATGGAAGGCCGATATAATGCCATAAAAAGATTGAATGCGGGAGAACTGCCCCAGAATGTTTTAGGTGTTGGTCAAACTATAGTAGTCGGTTGAAAAGAAGACGAAAAAAAGATTATAAATTGGTGTTCGAAGCATGCTGGGCTTTCTTCATCGACAATTGAAAAAAAGAAAACAATGAAGAAAAGTGAGCATGAAGCTGTAAATGAAGCGCTCTTCATATGGTTTGTGCAACAGCGAGAAAAAGGAATCCCAATTTCCGGAAATTTTTTGAAGATGAAAGCTATGAAATTCTATAAAGAACTAGAAGGCGTATCTGGCGATGCAGATTCTAGAATTTACAGCAAGCGATGGTTGGTTATTTCGTTGGAAAAAACGATACGGTATTCGTCAGTTGAATATCTGCGGACAAAAATTGAACCCTACAACTCAGTTAGAAGAATTGGCAAAATTTAAACGACGTCTTCATAAAATGATAGAAAAACGAGGAATTACAGGCGAACAAATTTACAACTGTGATGAAACAGGACTGTATTATAGAATGCTTCCATCGAAAACCTTAGCATCGGGACAAGAGAAAAGTGCTCCTGGATATAAAAAAAGCAGAGATAGAGTGGCAATGATGGCTTGCAGTAATGTCACTGGGAACCATAAACTCAAGTTAGTTGTGATCGGAAAATCCAAAAATCCTAGGTCATTCAAGAAAATTAAGAATAAGTCCTCGTTACCTGTTTATTATATTCATCGGAAAAGCTCTTGGATCGACTGTACAATTTTAAAATCTTGGTTTTATGATGATTTCGTTCCTGATGATATCGAAAAGTTTTTGAAATCAAAAGATTTACCCAGAGGAAAGCCATTCTGATTTTAGATAATGCGCCCTCGCATCCGAATGCAATGAGTTTACAAGATGGCGATATCGAGGTTCTTTCTTTTCTTTCAAATGTTACGTCTCTATGCCAGCCAATGGACCAAGTTGTACTTGAAACCGTGAAAAGAAAATATCGTTTTAAACTTTTAGATTTAATTTTTCGTGACGTTGGAGGTTATTTGGATGATTTCTGAAGCACGGGACCAAGTTCAGCCGATAACTCTTGTTCGATCATGGCACAAACTTCTCGATCGTAAAGAAATGGGAAGCTGTTGATGATGAAGATAATTACGATAAAATCGAAAAAGACTCTGAACTGCTTTCGTTGCTGCAAAGAATTCCAGGGTGTGAGAATGCTGATATGCCGGATATTCAAGAATGGGTGACGACAAATAATGATTTCGAATATACCGATGATGACGACATTATTCAACTTATAAGAACCGAGAACAAAGGAGGCGATAGTTCAGAAGATGAAATGGAAAGCAATTCGGCTTCTAAAGATGCCATAAGTCACGCTGAAGGCTTTCAAATTCTTGAGAGAGCAATTTCTTATATCGAACAACAAAATGACTATACAACAGCGGATGGAATATTGTTCCGAAAATGGCGAGATTATGCAGCCCAACAACGAATAAGTAAGGCGAAACAATTATCGATGGATACCTTTTTAAAAAATAATATATATTAATCGTTGTGTTTTATACTGAAATTTTTCTCTTAACTGTAATTGTTCTTTATAAATATGTAATAAAATAAAAAATAAAAAAAATCGAAAAAATTCTGTATTATTCGACTTTTTCAGTTATGGATAGAATGTATGTTCGTCTTCGAGACCGTCGTTCAGTCGCGTTCATACTTCTTATTTTACCCTGGTTTCATTCTAAACATGTGTTAATCGGTCCCACTCTGTTTATATTACTCGTATTTTATTGCTTCGTGAGGCAAAAAACGATCGCCGAAATCGTCGGCTACATCTGTTAAATATATTTGACACTTCGCTCGATGGTGAGTTGTTATTAGTTTATTTCATTTTTTTTTTTTCAACTAATGTCCCCGTCATCATTATTATTAAATAATTCTTAACTATTCACAATGCCGAAATCGAAAAGATTACAAAACACAGCGAAAGAGTACAAAAGGCAGCACAGTGATTGCAGCACGTCAAGTACTGAACCAACTGCCAAAAAAGCTACAAAAATAACGGAGTACCATTCGAAAGATGACGAACGGAACGAAGAGATCGAACAGTGTTCTGTTCAAGAGCTTAGGAGAGAGTTCACGGAAATTAAAAAATGCTTCGAATTCATTTCGGAAAAGTACGACGACCTCGTGCAAATCCACGGCTCTCTCGTAAATGAAGTGACGGCGTTGAGGGAGCAAGTTAATGTCT
This sequence comes from Icerya purchasi, assembly GCA_039619475.1. Classification (NCBI taxonomy): domain Eukaryota; kingdom Metazoa; phylum Arthropoda; class Insecta; order Hemiptera; family Monophlebidae; genus Icerya; species Icerya purchasi. Next base: position 169,953,208 of record CM077116.1, on the reverse strand, counting down.
TAACTGCTGAAACAAAAAAAAAAAGATAGTGAAATCGCCGAACTGAAAACGACAGTAAATGAATTAGCCCAATATAGTAGGAGAGAGAATATTGAGCTACATGGAGTCTCCGAAAGACCAGGAGAAAATGTAAAGGAAATTGTCATTAAGGTGGCACAAAAATTAAACATTGAGGTAAAAAAAACGACATTCTGGCTTGTCACAGGGTGCCCAGCAAGAATTTAAAATTACCGAAGCCGATTATTGCTAAACCCGGTAGACGGATAGCCGACCTGTTCCTCGAGCATAAAAAGAGCGTCAAAATATTCGATAAAGAAATATCGGGTAATGAAGAAAGTGCCTTACAGATATATATTAACGAAAATCTCACTAGATACTATAAACATTTATTATGGCAGACGAAAGAAAAGGCCAGAGCGCTTAATTATAGATTTGTTTGGACGAAACGAGGAAAGATTTTTGCAAGGAAAAATTAAGAGGATCGTATACTACGTATTCGGAACGAAGAAGATGTGAACAAATTATTGTAATTGTAGTTTCTCGTGTCGATTTTCGTTTATTTAAGTCGCCAGAATGAATTAATTACTAATTGTTCGTATGTGTGTGGCTTTGTATAAATGTGTGTTCGGGTACGTGAGTTACGCAAGCGGTAGGGCAGTGAGAGGAAACATGATAAAGTTTATAGCATGGTTGGAAGAGTATGTGCCAGCGTTAAATAAATCAGAGTTCACTAAGAGAACGCTGTGGACAAGGGTTTATTTGTCGGGTTGTATGTTTAAGCAGCAGGTTCAGTATAGAGATACGAGAATAGGTAAGAGGGGAGGAGATATTGAGGCAACATTACGTGACAAGAAGGAATCGGTGTTGTATTGTAAGATATCAGTCATGTCGTGTGTATGTAGGTTGATAGATCAAGTATACGAGAGTAGACAGTGCAGTACGAAGGGGTATGTGAGGTTGGCGCATGGCGATGGTATTATGTGCCGCAATACCGTCTGCGTAGACTTTTTTTATGTGCGTCAAAGGCAGATAATGTGCGAGGTGTGTGCGAAATTCGTGTGTGACGATATATATATTTTATTATTATTTTTTATGTTTTATTCCGTTCCGTACTGTTTAGTTTTAGGTTTTGCCGCGCGGAGGTGTTATGTTATGAATGTGGGCATACGGGTAGATGCGTAGGCGTGTGTGTATACTTGAATGTATGTCTATTATGTACTTACCTTAGGTGTATGGGAATTTATCAAGTATATGTATATAATTATAATCAAATTATTAGTTTGATAAGTGCGATGCGAATGGAAGGCATAATTGTGAATTTAATCCACATATAAATGCAGGCTTGGCAGTTTTACATCTATTCTTGTTCGAAAAGTTGAACTTAAGTTAAATAGAAAAATGATTATGCAACCAAATAACATCTCTATTACAGTTCTGTCACAAAATTGAGTGTAACGAATACGAAACCATAAAAAAATGGAATGCAGACATAAGTAGAAATTTTAACGGGAAAGAGGAAAATAGTAAGAATATTATTAAAATAATCCATTTAAACATTCGAAGCATTACATGCAATTGGGATGAGTTTTTAATACAAATTCATAAACAGGATGTTAGCGTAATAGTTCTTACCGAAATAAACATCAAAGAGCACGAGGCTGAATATTATAACATAGAGGGTTATAAGAAATGTGTAATTGAGAAACCACCTAACCGTAATGGGGGAATAATGATATTGGCGTCAAAGGCTTTCAGCTTCAACGTGGTTCACGCGGGTAATTCTGCTGCTGATAGCATTACTGTAGAAATAAGCCTCAAAAAATTTACTTAATGGCAATTTATAGGTCACCGAGTAACAACGTTGGTCACTTTCTACAGGAACTCGAAGAGAGACTGAAAAGATTAGATCGGAATACAAAATTTATTATCTGCGGAGATTTCAATATTAACACTGATTCAAGGAGTAAAATAAATGATCAATTTCTGAACATCTTATCAAGACACGGTGGAATTCGGCTAATTAAAGGAACAACTAGAGAAGAGGTAAGAGCAGATCGTATTACCAAATCTTGTATAGATAACATCTTCATTAGACATTCAACAGAGAAAGTAATGGCGGGTATTATAAAGACCAAAATTTCAGATCACTACATAGTTTGTGGTGCACTATGTGTAGATAGAGACGAGAACTTGAAGACCGTTAGTACACGTGAAATCTATCTGAATGAGAACTTGTTAAAAGATAAAGTAAATGCTTATCACTGGCAGGGCTTGCTTGAGAAAAGAGAAGTGGAAGAATTAGTATATAATTTAAAAGTAGTATTCAATAAACTTTATGACGATTGCAAATTTACTAGGCAGACAAGGAGGGAAAGGAGATACAATCCCATTGCAGCTTGGATGAATAGGAAAATATTAAATTTTATACATATTAGAGACCTATATTACAAAAGATGTAAAGGGAATAATACAAATAGAAGATATAAAGAACTATATAAGAAATACAGGAAATTAGTAAAGCAGGAAATAAGACAAGAAAAAGAAAAATATTACCAACAGGAATTACTAAAAGCGAATAATAACATTAAAAAAACCTGGAAGATAATAGATCAAGTAGTGTGTAAAAAAAGGTCTATAATTATAGATGAGGCAATAGGGAAGAATTTTGATGGGTATCGCAATGCGGCGCGTGAATTTCAAAAATATTATATGGAGGCTATTGAAAATCTGAAACATAATTGTGATATTAGACTCATTAGAACCGAGAACGTGAATACTACGGTTACGTCATTTTACATACCGAAAGCCACAAGTGAAGTGATAGAAAACATAATTAAGAAAATGAATAAGAATAAAGCCCAAGGACATGATGGTATACGGGTGAAAGATGTAATTACACATGCAAAAAAGCTTGCTCCGCTGTTAACAAAAATTATTAATGAGTCTGTAAAAGAAGGTGTATTCCCCAGAGAGTTAAAAGTAGGGATAATAAGACCAATATATAAAAATGGGGATAAAAAACTCTGTGAAAACTATAGACCAGTTACGTTAATATCAGTTATTGCTAAAGTGGTTGAGCACTATGTAGGTAACTATCTTAAATTGTACCTAGAAGAGAACAACCTAATATATCATGACCAATATGGGTTTAGAAAGGGGAAATCAACGGTAACTCTGCCCAGAACTTTTACATCTGCGATAAATAAGGGATTAGCATCCGGCAAACAATTTTTGATAGTCTTTCTAGACTTACTAAGGCTTTTGATTTAGTGGATAGGGAAATATTGATAGAAGACCTAAGCAAAATTGGTATAACAGGGAGATATCTTAATTGGTTTAGATGTTATTTACATGAAAGGGAATGTTTAGTGAAAATTCTTAATGAATATAGTGATATGGGGAAAACGAAATATGGAGTAGGACAAGGAACTATATTAGCACCGTTACTGTTTTTAATTTACATCAACTCCATTCACAATTGTATTAGGAACGCCAAACTTTATGTATATGCTGATGACATTGCTCTGGTAATTGAACACCACGACGTAGAAATAGCAGAAAGGCTGCTTCAGGAGGACTTGAATATGGTTTGCAGATGGGTACACGATAAAAAATTATTAATAAATGCCAAAAAATCAAAAGTGATGTACGTAAGAACACCGAGTAGATTTAGAAAGTTCGTGCCTAAAATAGTTTTGCACAAGGTAGATTGCCTTCATGGATCGGAAGTATGCCGTTGTGAGCCGTTAGAAACGGCTGATAATTTCAAATACCTGGGAATAACATTCGATAAGGTGTTAACTTGGAGAGTTCACATAGATAACATTGCTAGAAAAATTAGGCAGACTATGCCCCGGCGTTATACAAATTAAAACAAGTTATGAATTACAAAACTACGAGACTGTATTTTGACTCATTAATAATGACTAGGATTAGATACGGACTCGAAATTTGGGGGGAGGCAAAAAAAACGGAATTAAGGAAAATTAGTAGGTTACAGAAAAGATGTTTAAAAATTTTGTTACCGAATTGGAGAAGTGCGAATCTTGTAACGAATTCTACTTGGTGGGACAATAATAAAGAAATGTCGCCAAAAATGTTTTTTTATTACAGTAAACTTTTAAGGTATAAAACAGAAAAAATAAGATTACCGACAAGGGAAAAGGTGTATGGGACTAGGAACTTTGACAATTTATGTTTTATAAGACCTAAAGGGATTAATAATAAAATTGATAATGTTGACGAGGAAGTTATGAGTCATTTACTAGGTAACTTACCAAAGGAATTAAGAGACGAAAGTAAGTTGAATATATGGAAAGACAAAATAAAAATATGGTTGATTGCGTGGTGCAAAGAATGAGAAATGGATAGCCATAGTAAAGGAACAGCGATAAGACGGGTAGTTGATTGAAAGAGTAAATAATTATAAATGATGTAATGAAAAAAAAAAAAAAAAAAATGGCTTATGTGAAAATATTGTGGTACGATGTGCGGACGTAGAATAGTAAAAATAGAAGTTAAGTTGAATTAAGTATTTAGATATAAGACGAATATGATGTATTAGATTTAAGATGTAGATGATGAATAAACAATATAATTATGTTGGGAACCCACAGACGGGCAATTGCCTTGTGGGACCCTCAAATTATTTACGAAAAAAAAAAAAAAAAAAAAAAATCTGACATTCAATTCCCCAATTGTGTCGGATAACCGAGCGTCTACTGTAATGGAATTAATGTAACCCATCCAATTAGGTATTTGGTATTATAATAATTTCCATTTTACAGTTTTTTATAATATATACTATATGTTTACTATTTACATTAAATATAAATGTACATTATTTTTTCGGAACTTTATTTCTTCAATTGCAAATTTGTTAAATTCATTAAAATAATTTTGTACAGGTTGTTTTACATCATAATTACAGAGTATCTATTACTATTATTATAATTGCATCCTTGCAGTATATGAAAAGCATCATCTCTAAAATTACATATTACACAGTTTTCAAAAATCTTAAATTTATATAAATATACCTTCAAGATAGACTGTGCCCTGTTATAAATTGGACATTAAAAAAATTTAGCGTATATTGATTATTTTTAAATCTATCTATTATACTTGGAAAAAATTGATACGTCGTTCCATTATAATTATTCTATATTTCTTGAAATTTATTTATATAAAATTTATCCATAAGAATCCTTTTATCTGTCTGTACAACTTAATCTTTCTTCAAATATCTGGTGTCCAAGTTACTTCAACTTCCCCGTTATGTTACCATTTCTATGATTCGCTTATGTTTTAGCCATTCTACTCTCTCTTCCTCTCGTTTTCGCTATTCCCTTGTCTCCTCTCCACCCCGATGAAGCGGTGGTTTGCGACGCCAATCACTTCCTTTTTTGAATGTCCATTCCTTTCTGTCGAACGTTGTATTCTATATTCTTGTCTAACTCAACCTACTCCTTATTGCGCATCTTATATTTCTTCCTTCCCCTCGCCATCCATTATTTCATCCATTAGTAGTTCGTTTATGTTGTCCATATCTGACCGAATCAAAATTTAACTGACGGCTATTTTCATTTTTGCTGTTTCTGGGTGTAGGTCTTTAGCTGGCGTGCCGAAAGGGGTGTTAAAAAAAAAAAAGAAATCCATAAGTTTTTTCATTTGTTTTACTTTAAGCAGTTTTTCGAAAAATGGCGTCTTATGTATTACACTGTATTAATATTATTTTTAATTACGACCGCCCCAGGCTTATATGTTTTGGTATTTCATATTCAATTAGCTTTATACTAGCTATAACGATGGCTGACAAAAACTTATTGTTCTATATAATTTAGTAATTTTTATAGCTATAAGCCTTTAAAAAAATTTTTTAACATCTTTTGAAATTTTTTAGTTTTCAACATTTCTACATGCATGATACTATTATAAAGTATGTTAGGTAAAATTATATTTTTATACAACGTAACTCCTTTTTTATAATTTATACAGTTTTGATTATTATACAACTTATTAAATAAGTAGATTCACTCCTTTTCTTTATCCAAATTTAAATATCCATTTTCTCTCGAATAAATTAAATTTTTTATTTTTTAAAATGACGAAAAATAAAGAACAGTGGCTTACGGATCTGTCTTGGTGCAGCAGTGCGCGCGCCTGTATATCGAGTTAATTCGACTTCAGCATTTTTCTAACAAAAAAAAAAAAAAATAACAGGGAAAAAATCGAGATGCTCCACCGCTATGTAAATTTATGCGTTGCTATAAATATAAAGGGAACCCCGTATATGAACTCGATATGCGCACACACAAACTCATTATTTGATGATCCTAAATAATATTCAACTGCCACAATTTTAAAACAAAAACAGATCAAGTTGAAATACTCGCAATATAAAAGAGTTCTTTTAAAACTACTTTTAAATAATATTTACTTACGGTTTAACAAATTGTACTTTTTATTTTTAAATTTTAAATAACATTATTTTTTCTAATTTAATTTATACATTAGGTCGTTAAATTCTTTTTTGTTCGCGTTACCAAATCTGTACTACTATTGCGACATTTCATAATCAAAACGTTACAACGGGGACCGGTAATGTATGATTTTTATTACGGCATATTCTAATTATTATTTCAACAATGGCAGTTTTTCAGAATTCTAAATTTTTTAGATACACCTTAAAATTTCCCTGCCACGAAATAAACGGGACAATGTAAAAAATTTGTTACAAACTACTGACCACCACCTTTCTATAATTTTCCAGTCGTTTTCTTTTTTCGTGGTTAATTTCATCTCTCCTTTTGTTTCTTCTTATCGAATGACGTCATCTAGTTCGTCTAATTACGTCAGTGATTGATAACCTGAAAATTTTCAACGAGTTTCAATGTGGCTGCCACGGCTGTAGAGTTCCCTGCGCTCCTCGCCGTTCAATAACCAACAAGTAGCGTTTTTACGAAATGTGGGTCAGAGACGTCTTTCCAATGTTCTAAACCAAGTTTATCTGCCGGCATTCATTACGTCGGCCGATTAATATAAATAACGACGTAATATTTTTCCTCTTTCAGATCGTCGCACGTTCCTTCTCTTTTTTCTTCAACTCGGCAGTTTCGCCTTGACGACTTCGACTCGCGTGCTCGCAATCGACCATCAGAGAACATTTCGAGACGCAGTAATGACGCCGAAGCACGCAACCCATGACGTCATATACGCTGAACCTGCTGCGTTAGAACGATATGACGTTGTCGTTACAAATTGAAATAAATTACACGGGTCGCACGAAGCGAAAAATTTTACGACCGATATGGCAAGCTTTTAAAAATTATCGAATGAAGCGTATACACACATAAGCCCCAACTCTTTCTTATCGGCAATTTTTCACCGAGATCAACGGGAACGAAATCGATTACTCGCCGCTCACACTCGCATGCATCCGGACTAAACTACTCCGGTATACTCTTTCAGGGTCAGCTGAAGACGAGGACACTTTTTCCTCCATTATAAACGCGGCTGTGTAGGCGCCTTCGCACAAATGAGGGCCAGTTAGCAAAAACGGCAAATGGATAGGTCAATGCGACCAGACCGGTCGGGTCCATTAAATTCTTTCACAAAATTAATATTGAAACGAAAACGGTGAAATTAATTTTTACTGTTATTCCCTTCCTACTACGTCTGCACGCCTTCAAGCGGCGATAGGAATTTCGGTTTATACTTTGTATTTTAAGGTGAATATTTCTTCTGTTCATTGTCCTGTCAATCAGCAAGTATTCCTTTATCTCTCAATTCGTTTTAAGTCGAGTTTAAAGTAGTTGGCGACTCCAATACAAAAGTCACCTTCATTCCGGCTGCCCTGGGGGAATAGTCTACGCACTGGCACATTATGCGATTAATAATATGTACAAGGTAATCGATCCCCTCTACAATTTAAGTATTGACTAAAATACCAAAATAAGTTTCCCCGCTATACTTGATATGTTTATTATTTCTAACAACTGCTGTTATATGTTTTTTTCCCTCCCTCTGTGCCTTCGCCATTTGGCCATTCAACATTTTTTGTTTTTCTTTTTATTTATTTATTTATTTTTTATTATTGTTTCATTAAGTTTCTATTATTATTTATAAATTATTAAATTGAATTATATTTTATATAATTATGTTATTGAGTTTTATGTATTGGTACAATATGTAGGCAGGTCCTTGGTTCTTGCACCATCTGTAGTTAGGTTATTGGCATGGTCTTGTAGAGTGATAATATTTTTTTTTTTTAAATCTGTTCTATGATCATCATATATTTCACATTGCTAAATAATGTGTTCAATTAAGCCAATCTCATCGCGTTCGAACACAAATTATTTGTTATTATGCTTATGTAATATTTCCCGAGTTCTCGTGTGCCTATGCGTATTCGGCATATATAACACGTATATAGTCTCCGTTCATTTTATTTGTAAACCACGTTTTCTTCTGTATGGTTTTTTGTATTTCGAAGTATTTTTTCCCAACATTTCTACTAGTTTTTTCATACTGTGCTTGCCATTCATCATTTATCATCTGCTCAATATGATCGGGTATATATTCCATCCACGGTATTTTAATCTTTTCGATTCTATTGTTTCGATTTATTTTTCCAGCTGCTCTGTCCGCTATTTCCCTCGATACCGCTGTGTCCAGGTATCCATTTGAAGTATATTATATTTTTATTTTTTTGGAGTTTACCAATAATATTTAATATATTTAATATAATATGTTATCGGTGATAGATTTTTTTCCGATTATTTTTTGTATTGCTGATATGGAATCTGTCAATATTAAAATTTTGTACCTTCCCGATTGTTCTTAACGCTCTGTGAATAGCTATTATTTCCGCTATACATGATGAATAAAGTTTTGGAAATCGAAATGATTTTAAGTTATTTTTAGTTTTATTACATACTGCTGCGGCACATACTTGTCCGTCTTCTTTTATTGATCCATTTGTGTAAATAATTTCGAATTCGTTGTATCTGCATTGTATTAAGCTATTTAATATTTGTTCGTTTACACTATTATTATTATTGTTGTGAAATATTCCTGAGTCAACATCCGCATATATTGGTGTTATCCAATTTAAATACGGTGTATTATAGGCTGGATCTTTAATATTTGTTGATATGTTAATATTGTTTGATCTTTGGTAGTTTTTAAGTAATAATGGCGTATTTTTATTCTTCCAATATTTATTCTGCATCGAAATATTTGCCAGTGTTATTATTTATCTATTAATAGGGTGTTGTCTTTGTGCTTTATATTTTAGGAATTCTTTGTCCGAACTTTTTTGTAAGAAAAAAAACTAACTGGTAGCTCAGCTCCTTCAACCTGATTTACATGGTTAGGTGAAGATGACATTGTTCCTAAGGCCAATTTGAGCGCTTTGTTCTGTATCACCTCTATTGCTTTAAATTTTATTTTTACCATTGTAGCGCATATAATTCCTGAATCTTCAATATGTGTTTTTATTAGTGATCTATAAATCATCAGGTTAGTTAATAGATGACTGCCCCATTTTAATCCATTAATTGTGCCCTTAGTATGTTAAGTCCTTTGTATCATTTTTTTATTATTTTATCTTTCTCATATTTCCATGTTAATTTAGTATCAAAGTAAATTCCTAAATATTTGTAAAGTTCCGTTATTTCTATCGTTTTATGGTTTATTCTTAAATATGGGCTGGCATTAATTCTCTACCTAGTAAATGTTACTCCTTTTGTTTTATCAACTGACAGATTTAAATTTAAAGAATTCATTATATTTATTAATTAATTCAGTGATTTTTGGCTTTGCATTGTAGTCGTTCTTAATGTGGCAGCTGTGGTATATAGGACTCTATATCGTCTGCAAATTGTAGAATATTTGTTTTCTTCTGGAATTTAATTTTATCCAGGTATATTATGTATATTGTATATAGAATTGGACTTAATATCGATCCCTGCGGTATCTCTTCATTGCATATAACTGCTGCATCCTTATATATTTTCCCTTGATGTTTAACTTCCTGTTACTGTAATAGCTAAATATCTCGTTACATAATGTGGAGCTAATGCCGATTTCTCTCATTATTCTATATAGTTTTTAAGTTTACTTTGTCGTAAGCAGATTTTACGTCTAAAAAACTGCTATTGTATAATAGTTCCTTGATATATTTATTTGCAGATCTGTATTAAATATATTTAAGTTGTCTCTTGCAGATGCTTTTTTTTTAAAGCCATATTGAGTTTTTAGAAATATATTTCTATTAAATAACCACCACTCCATTCGATTTTTAATTAGTAGTTCCATAGTTTTGCCTACACACGATGATAATGTTATTGGCCTATATGGTACATTTTTTTCTTTATTAGGTTTTAAAATTGGGCAAATTAATTGATCTTTTCAAGATTCTGGGATAGAATTTTGTTGTAATGAATGATTATATATTTCTAGTAATAATGTTAGTCCCACTTCTGTTAAGTTTCTTATTGCTGCATATGGTTTTTATTATGGTTGATAGCTATTTTTAGTTCTTCCATTGTAAGTGGAGTGTTAAAAAATTCATAGTTTTCCGCAGTTTCTTGGTTATCAATATTCGGACGTTCTATATTTTTTCCGATTTGTATTGATCGATGAATGAGATAATCCAGTTTGGTTTTGTTAAATTATTGTGTACGTTGTCATTTATTGTTTTCATACTTTTTATTTTTTCCCAGACGGATTTAATGCTTTGTCGTGGGTTTAATTTGGAACAAAATTCATACTAACTTTCCTTTTTGCGTTGTTTTATGTATTTTTTACATTTTTCTACTTCTTTTTTATGTATAATATAGTTATTCATTGTTGGAATTTTATTAAATATATTTAGGCTAAGTCTCCTAGCTACCATTTTGTTACATTCTTCGTTCCACCAACTATTAAATGTGTCATATTGTTTATCTTTTTTTCCTTTTATTTTTTTTGGATTTGAGTTTGTGCTAAGTTCATTATTTATAATATTCTGTAGCATTTTGTATTGGTTGGCTGGTGTTTCTCTGGAAATTTTTTGTTTGATTAAATTTTCCGTGGTTTTTATTTGGTATTTTTTCCGATTTATTGTTTTATTATTTTTTGGATTTGAAATTCTTAAATTATTTTTGTCTTTGTGTGGGGTTTTTTTCCCTCCAATTTATATCACGATTGGATAATGATCGCTTCCCATTATGTCGTTTATTTTTTACCATTTCGTTTTTATTGCTATATCTGAAGTAGATAATGTTAGATCAATATTATTACTTTTTTGTCTATACGATCCTAAACGAGTATGTTCGCGAGTATTTATTATAATTAAATTATTATTTTCGATATATATTCATTTAAAGCTATTCCTTCATTATTGGTAGTAGTGTTACCCCATGTTCTATGGAGACAATTCATATCTCCCATTATAAGATAAGAGCTACTATTTGTCATATTATTTTGGATATCAGCCCAATCGCCTTCTATCATTCTGTGGTTAGGCGCAGCATAGATTGCTTTAATGTTCACTTATTTTTCAATTAGTTTTATTTTAATTGATATTGTATCAACTTTTGTATTATAGTTTGATATTGCGATAGTTGAATATTCTATAGATTTATGTATTATTATAGAAGCTCCTCCACCTCTTCCTGCTTTCCTATCACATCTTGTTAAATTATAATTCTTAATATTAATGTTATGTTTTTTCGATAGCCATGTTTCAACTAATACTGCAATGCCTATTTCATTTTTGTATAACAAACGTTTCAATTCAATGAAATTTGCTAATATGCTTTTACAGTTCCATTGTAGTGTGTTAATTCCTTTCATTGTTTTAGATTCCTTTTATTTATTTTTAATAGTACTTTTATTGGCTGAAATATTTTTAGAGTCTTTATCTTTATTTGTCGTATTATTATACTCAATATTTTTTTTAATTGTATTTATATTACTTTCCATATTTTTAATACCAGGTGATCCTGGTTTTTGTGTATTCTTAATTACAGGTTTTGGGTTTCTTTTTTGGTCTATTAATTTATTTACTGTAATTTTTTGTCCATTCATATTCTTTTCTGCGTCGGAAGCAATAAATGATACGATGCGTTTAATACCTCCTTCTGTTAATGGGTTCAGTCGAGTAATATCATGATATTCTGTTTCTCTTTTGTATATAAGCTTTAGTTTATAGGTTGGGATGATGATCTGTTCAACTGCATTGTTGTTTTTAGAGATAGGCGGAAAGTTATTTTCTTCTGTTAAAGTTGAAAACCTATTTCTAGTTAATATATTTGAATATAATTGTCCTTGTTTATACGTCGGTGGGATCTCTAGCACTGCTTCTTGATAATTAATATTATGTGATGCCATTATTTCATTAATTCGAATTTGTCTTTTTTTTCTGGGCAGGACGTATCTGTAGCTTTGTGATGATCTCGACAGAATATGTATATTGGACTTTGGCTAGAACAGGTTTCTTCTGTGTGTTCCAGACTTCCGCATTTAACGGTTATCATATAACGTTTATGTAAAAAAAAAAAAAGATGAATATTCCAATAAAAAAAATGAAATTTGGATTAAAATATCTCAAAAATTAAAATCGCTAACATATGTAAGAGAAATATTTTTAAAATAAACAATATTTACTTTATTCAATTTATGTTTTAATAGTCAAATTCGTTGTTTTCTTTTAGAATTTAAGAAATGATGATATTTTAAGTTACTGGTGACCATCGTTCCCATCATTTCAATTCACAAATTTTACAGTTTGAAGGTTTCGAATTTTTCTTATATTTTAATAATAGAAATACGTCGGTTGAAAAAAAAAAAATCAATCGTTGAGGTGCTATAAAACATGCATGGACTTTTTTCCCAAAGTAGAGTTTTTTTTTCTAATTAACCATATCACGATTTTATTTTATTTTTCTATTTTTTCTTCTTCTTCTGGACCTGTCAACAGTGGACGATTACGCAACAATATAAGTATGCGAAGTTTTTGGAATTAAAAGCTACCACTATTGCAACTCTAGGCGAATAGATAAGATTAAGAGTAATTCAGTACTGAAACTATGTCACGCTTCGGGACATATAGCATTCAGTTGCACAAAAGCTCTCTGAGCTTATTATACTGTAAAAGCAGATAATAGTATACGAAAACTGCAGGAGAAACGAAACCATGGCCATACTACAACAGCAGAGCTAACAATGCCACAACGGCTAGAGAAAATCTTCAAACATTGTGATTATGACTGCAACATCAGCACCCACAATGCTGACGAGGAAAGATATGAGAAATTCTTCACCCAGCTTTATGGCCACAGTTGCGACAACAGAGTACACAATGCCGACGAGAAAAAAAGAAGGATTTCCTCCCTTCTAACATCATGACTATAGACAAAGCCCAAAATATTGACAGGAGAAAAATACAGAAATATTTTGTGCAGTTATGTAACTACAATAGTGGGAAACAGTGGCTTAACTAAAAAATGGACTGTAATCATAGATAACTCTTTAATAAGCACCCGTTTTTCTGTTCCCAGTTAACGGACACGTCAGATAGAAACAACGATAAACAGTCCGCCGTTCCCAGTCCCGTAGGAAGAATATTGTTGAATGCCAGCCACCAGACTACCCGTTTATTGATCATTTGTTCAAACAATTTTCTAAAACACGAAGCCAAGGAAATAGGACGGAAAGAATTAGGATTCTTTTTTGGAATAGGAATAACAATAAAGGAGTTCCAAATTGGTGGAGTGGTACAGGTATGCAAGAAGGAGTTGTAGATAGAAAGCAAGGTATTCCGTGCGGAGATTGATAAGCTCTTAATAACCAGGAAAGGAATGCCGTCCACTCCCAGACTAGAGGAGGAGGAGGAATTCTGGAGTTCATTGATGTTAAAATCGGAAGACAGAACGTGCATAGAGGATGTAAGTGGAAACACCGGAGGGCATATTTCCTCCAAGGATCGAACATATAAGGGAGCAATTGAGTCCAGAAAAAAGATAAGCTTCTCCGAAGGAAGGTTGTAATTGGAGGGACGTTCGGACCGTGGGGACTGAAAGGCTTTCGCCATTTTCCAAAGATGAGAGATGGAGGTGGATCTAGAGAATGATGAACAGAATTTCTTCCACGCGTATTTTTGCTCTTTTTGAGAATAAATCTGGCCTTAGCATTGGCCTCCCTATAAGCTATGAAATTATCGAAGGAAGAGCAGGACCGGAAGGCCCTGAACTTCAAAGAACTGTCTCTAAAAGCGACCGAACAATCGTTGTTCCACCATAGGGAAGAAACAAGAAGATTAGGGTTCTTCTTAGAGAAGCGGATAGGAGGAGAAGAGGCCGACAACGCCGAGGTAATCGAATTGATGAACCTGTTGTATTGAAGAACAGGATCTGTTTGGGAATGTATGTTGGGGAGGGCGGAATCGACCCCAGCCCGAAATTTATCCCAATAAACTTTGGTTAGGGACCATTTGGAAACATGAGGAACTCTGGAACAACTGAGATCAGGAGGAGGACGAAGATCGTGAAAGGAAAGAATAATTGGAACATGGTCACTACCGAAGGTACCCTGCAAGGTTCTCCAATGACAGCTGAGACCAAAGTTGGGAGAAGTGAAGGAAATGTCAATCGAACTGCAAGTCTGCGCGCCTCTAAAGAACGTCGGAGAATGATCATTAAGAATAACGAAGCTATTGTTAGAGATGAAATTTTCAAGAGCACGACCATTACAGTTATAACCAACCGAGCCCCATAGAGGAGAGTGAGCGTTCCAGTCACCACCAAAAATAAAGGGAAAAGAAAGAAAATTGGACAATAATGTAAAAGGAAAATTGTGGAGATCAAAATGCGGTAGGACGTATGTTGAGATAATATGGACTAGTTGAGGATGAATATTAGGAACAGAGATATGCACCAGGTTTGGTGACCGAACGCCAGAAGGAAAACAAGCGGAGTGATCGTGAACGTAAAAATAAATACCGTTGCTTATCAATATGGCGGCGCCGCCATATCCATCCGCACGATCAGAACGGATTAACTTAAATCCACGAATGGATATACTCATGGACTCAGTAAGCCAAGTTTCGGACAACAGAGCAATATGGATGAAGTAAGAGTCAAGAATCCCTTCCAAGGCCTGTTTGTTGGCTCTCAGGCTCCGACAATTCCATTGGAAAATATTCAACTTATGAGTCATGAAAAGAATTCGTAGGATGAAACGAATAGCTGGACCAGAACGCCAACGCAAGAAGCAGAAGCCAATGGCAAAGGCGAACCATGCAGCCAACAGGACTAGGGCAGAAACAAAACAAATAATGGAAGAATGAATCCGCAGCAATCCAGCAAAAAGTATATTCAGGAGATACATACCAAAGGTTAGAGGCCTTGACTTAGATCTTGGAAGTTACTGTCAGTTTGCACCACAAGACAATCCACAGTACAGCATGACGATCCTTATTTTCGGTTACCAGTCGAAGACGTAACGGAACGCATACGCGATTAGTTAATAGAATCGCCGCCCAGAAAGGTAAATCGTTATAAATGCGATTAATAACTACCATGGAGAAATTCTCCAAACGAGTGCTATTCTTGATGAGCCTATATTTCTGGTAACTTGTCCTATAAGCATAATCGAATGCGATTAGCTTTACAATGGCTATCCTCGAGAGGCTCCACTGTGCGAAGATGGGGTTAGGCCATCCCACAGCGGCTCTCCCGACCAAAGTGCCATAGCGGAGAAAAAGTGCGGAAGAAATACCTATAATACTGTGGGTTGCTCGATAACAGAACATAACAATAATCCAGAGGGACACAACAGGGAAGAAAGTAAAATAGGAATTAGCAGAAATGTAAGTTACTAGAGAGAAATGCAGAAAGAGATGTGACAAAGTTAGGAGAGGAAGCTATATTGTGGGAAGAAAGCAGTTCTAAAATTGCTGCGGATAGGTTATTGACGGCGGATGGGGATGAACCTGACGCAATTGGTCGGTATCCCGTCTGAGGATGAGGAAGGTAAGGCTATATTTAAGTTAGCGTAGGAGGAATTGTCGCTTGAGTTATGTTGAGTGAGAGCCCAGCCCCTGGACGGGTACGGAATTTGATAGGAAGGGAGAGGAGGAAATTGAGGAAGAGATTTATGAGGCGCTTTCGATTTGCTTTGTTTACGAAAAGTGGGGGACTTGAGGGGAAGATGTGGATTAGAGACAGAAATATTGAGAGAAACACTGGCTTTAGAAGGAGGGATAGCGGTTCGGTTGGCATATGAGAAAGCTTGTGTAGAATAAGAATTGCTTCTAATGACTGAAGCCTCCTGAAAGGAAACGTTTTCAAAGGACATTATTTTTTTGATGTCCCTTTGTTTAGTCCATTCCGGACAACTGCGGTTGTTGAAACAATGTGCGCCCTTGCAGTTTCGGCATAACGGGGGGTTATGAAGATCAATACATTCTGAGACGGAATGTTTTTGGGAACAATGGGAACAAACAACTGAGGAACTCCGGCAGTGTCTATCAATATGTCCGAAAAGGAAACACTTAGCACTCTGCATTGGAGGTTTAACACTCGGAGAAACAGGAAAACGAAGTTTAAAGATAGAAATGAAGTTAGGAAGGACAGTTTTGGAGAACTTAAGTTCAACCGAATTCGTTGGAACCTTCTTACCTTCGGCAGTGCGCAGGATTCTTCTGGCTGAGATTACCGGGACAGAAGGTGATTCTAGGCCCTCTAAAATGTCATTTTCAGAGAAGGAAGGATGAATACCTGAGATCACGTCTAACCTATATAATGAGGTAACAGGGATAAATGCTTTAAGATTATGCTTAGTAAGAAAATTAAGATTTTGAAGGAAAGAGTTGGCTGCAGAAGAAGAAGAGAAAACGACAGCAATGCGATTTTTTCCTCACGGGGTAATATCTGTAAAAGAAGAAGAAACGGAACTAAGAAGTTTGGCCAAAGCCAGGGGGTGGTAGTTACCTATATTAGCGTCAGCCGAGGTATGCTCGACTATAACTGAATAAGAACCCGGGAGGTCTTGAGGATAAGTCTCAGAAGGATTAGGACTCCTATTGCTTTCGCTAATATTGGGATTATCTCCATCCTTATTGATGACGTTTGTTGAAATATTATTATTATTATTATTGACGATATTGTTATTAGATTCGAAAATTTCATTAACGAGATCGCTACTCTTAGTGACAATGTTATTATTTAGAAGTGTATTCTGAGTAATGTTGACATTATTATTATTAACCCTATTTCCATTATGTTCATCACTGCTAGAAGAACTGTTATTAGACTCGGAAGGGTTAGACTGCGACAATCGCAAGTCTTTTGAGGGCAGTGACGCCACAGGGGATAGTGGGCTCGACGGTTTACGTTTTGGAGGAGCATCAGGAACCTCCATTAAATTCAACGACAGATCCGTTTTAGAGTGCTTAAGCCCAGTAGAAGAGGCCGCTGTGCGGCCCCCCTTGGACACGCTCATCTACAGGAATATAGAAGAATTGGAGACACAAAACAACAGAAAAAGGAGAAAGAAAAAAAAACAAAAAAAACCTAGAAATGAAATATACTGCTAACTAAATAAATAATAGTAACGTAAAATAATAATGGCTGCTGGTCGAGTAAAATTACGCGGAGAAGAAATAAATCGAAATATAAACGGTAGAGAGATAAGAGAAAAAGAACAATGAACGATCTCACCGAGTTATCTGATATGATGAACGACGGAGTCGCGTTGCGATTAAACTGATTTCAAGTTGTTCCTGTATCAATTTTATTTCGTCCGTATTTAAACTCAATTTAGTAGCTTCATTTTCTAATTTAATTTTTTTTCTTCCTACTTCATTTGATTTTGTTTTCCGGTTTTATGGCGTTGTCTGTCAGTACTGCGGTACCGTCAATAACGAATTGCGAAGACATTTCAGGTTCAGTTCAGAGGATGTCCCATCAGTTGAAGACGCCTGCCTTTTGAGTTGTGTTCGGTTTGTTTTTTCGTCCGATACGAACTCGCTACTTGTGTGTGTTCTCCTATAGTAGACGGATTATGTTGTTCTGCTTCTACTCTGACCTCTGTTGAGTTGTTATCAAGTTCTGTATTTACTGAAGTTTCTAAATCTGTGCCTTTAATTTGTGTTGGACATTTCTTTGCCAGGGGTCCGGTTTTTTTTTGCAGATGAAGCGGACCATGTAGTATCTATTGTCAAGAATATTCTGTAGTAATTTTCTTTATAGTTTTACTGTAAGGGAGTCCGGAATGTACTGCTCCGTGCAGCCTCTACTCCGTGTCTTTTCAGATAACTCCCCCGGCTCTAACTCTGGAATAATACTTTGTTTTTAAAAATCTGCACGGTTCGAAGTCTGTTGTTGAGATTAGAGCTGCTTTCGTTTTCAGGATCCTTTCGAGTTCTCTCCTTTTTTTCTATTTTTCTCCCTGAATTCATAGCAATCTTACACGCAGTCCTTTTTATATTCTTCACCAAGTACATCTTAGCTCCTAACTGTGATCGAAAATTGCTATCCCCTTTTCTACACCTTCCACTGATCCAGTTGTTCTTCATATTCGCTCCTTAACATTCCAGTTGATTCGTATCTCGTTCTATTTTTCTGATTGATTGACCAGTCATTGTGGTATTTCTGACTACTAGTTAGTCGTTTCATTGGCACTTTCAGTTGCAGTCAATGGTCGATTCGTAAATAGATTTCCCACTCAAAGTCTTTATTGGAGTTCTCTTATCATTCCCATCATGATTTTCAAACCGATCTTTATCTTTCCTTCTTTTCAAATCCTCATTCTTTCTAGCTTCCTATACAACCACTCCTCCTCCCGTATTCAATTTCTTCCCTAACGTTAGCCGTTCTATTATTTCTTCCTTTGTTGTTCGGCTTCCGTTCAATCTTCAGCAACTGACAATTTAAACACCCGTTAATATCGAAAAAGCAAATGTCCCTCAGACGTGCTTGAAATGCGCGTTGTCATACGAAAATTACTAATCTGCATAGAAAACCCAATTTTTCCATATTCAAGAAATTATGTTTTAAGGCACGCCGACAGTTTTTACTATAAAAACATTCAGCAATATCCTTATCAGAGTTACTAGTGATTATTCTAAGCGGGGTCAGCTTCGACGTTTTTTAATTCAACTAATTCCTTATGATACGGTTAGGTTACAATTGTAATTACGCGACTGTATACGGTTTTTAGCAAAAAAAAAAAGCTAGAACAATTACGCTTTAGGGTTTTTTTTCATATTTTTTTCTTTGCTATTGTATTACATGCAAATAGTATTACTATTAAATGTTCCGTGATAATCAAAGACAATGAGTCAGTGTGGGAAGACATCATTCGCGTTATGTCTATGTTTGCTAAAAAATATTATTTTTTTTTTTTTTTTTGTAAGAGCAACAGCGTAAATGAAACAGTTTTTACGAGCAGGCTCGCTATAATTGATCGCTCTGCTCCACTAATATTAAAATTTTAATATTAATAATGGAACTTGAATAATATTAAAAGCCAAAAACGTAAATTTTAAAGGAAACGTTCGTTTTTTTCTCCATTTACTCGACAATTATCGCGGGAAATAAATTTGAGACATTAATTTTTTTATTTTAGCACTTTGGTTGGAGTTTCCGTGCTATTCAATGACTAAACAAATCAACAAAAATGTGTTGCATAAAATATCGTGCTTACCCATAACACGCATCATGAATTAATACAGGTGCGGCAAGACGAAACTTTTGTCGCACACGATACAACTTTTGAACGTAGACTTCCCGTTTGAAAAGTTGTTGTGTTACATTTTATCAAACGGACAAAAAGAAAACATTAATGAAGGAAACAGAATACCGCAGTATTTTCTTCGGTAGTTGCCAGTATTCATTACTGCGTTATTTCTTTATTACTTTTGAATTTGAATAATGTTGTATCGCATAACTATAGGAGCAAAAATAATCAAAAAAATCACAATCAGGGAATATTACTGATTTTCAGTTAATTTATTTATTGTAGTCGACAGATGTTTAGTTTTACACTTTTTTTTTTTTTTTTTTTTTTTTTTAATTTTAAAATAAGTTTGTGGGTCTCACTGGGCAAGTATGCCCGTTGTGTGAGTGCCCGACACTCTTATTATCGTTTATTCGATTTCGGTACAAACTTTACAAATGTTTCTAATGTAAATCGCGAACAACTGATTTAATATCATGACCTGAATGACGACAACAATCAGGTCAATGGAGGAAAAAAAGGTATGTCAATATTAATTGCATACGCCGCTCAAAACTAAACAGCTAAAGATACGAAGTAAAGAATAATACAATTTTTATGATCTCTAAGGTATACGTTATGTAGTTGATATATTGCAGAAGAAGACTGTGTAATACCAAAAATACATATTATATTGAGAACTAATTCGTTAGAGAATACCTTCGTACGACATAAATGTGACATTATTTTATAATTTAAACTTAGATTCAAGATTTATTAAATTTCAAAGATAGCATTACTGACGTACAATAAGAATACCAAAAATAATTAGTACTTTTTTTTTTAATAGTTAGTACAACAAAAATGTTGTACAAAAATTTTAGAAATAAATTTGTTTGATAACACAGCCTACTCAAGATGGCTAACAGCAAATTGCAATGGCCGAATTAAAAAGTGCCAAGTTACTTATCATTCAGTCAGTTTACCCTACCGCACTATTATACTATTTACATACAAATATAATTAATATTTTCGTTTACAATGTGCCCGATTAGCAATTGCAAGATTATTATTATTAATATTATTATTATTATTATTATTATTATTATTATTATTATTATTATTATTATTATTATTATTATAAGCGGGCTTAAAATTTAAGGTTCAATTTGTTATTTTAACATATGTAATTATCTTTAAAAAAATATATTCTTTGATTCTTTGATTCTTATTACATTACAAGATACAGGCGCCGGCTGCTCAAACGGGCCATGCGCGCCCAGGGAGCGGAAGGGATACTAAATTGAACTTAGGAGATTAAGGGAATGAAGGAATTGGAACACACTGCGGATATGACAGGAAGAATCAGCTAGAAGTTATGGTAAGGAAGGGGGAGGTCATTCAAATAAGATCGACGGAGATTGTCAATTGACGAAAATCGCCCTGTTTTTGCATCAATGTGAGTTGGTTGATCCCATTTATTTATTAAAGCAATGTTATGTTTATTGACAAGTAGGTTATTAATTTGGTTTCCTCTGGAATTCTGATATCTGGAACCCCGCGTATAGCTGTGTGTATTGAAATCGCCGAAAAGAATAAACGGTTCTAGTAGCCTGATTTATAATGTCTTCCAAGTCGAATAATAAGGTTTTCTGGTTTGGAGGAATGTAAATATTGCATATTGTGATGGGTTTACGGTAAATTGCTGGGAGTGTCATTATAACCGTAACTGCTTGAATATCGAAGGTAATTGAAAGCAGAATCGCTTGTAGAATCATGTATCAAGACTAAAACTCCTCCAGCTGCTATTGAATGAGAAGTATCATCGAATCGGAATGGTTTGTAACTACGAATTGAAAAACGCTGATTGGGGTTCAAATGGGATTCTTGGATGCATATCACTGGTGGTTGGTGTTGAGCTATCAGCGTTTGTAACTCGGTCAGATGCGAGAATATACCATTAATATTCCATTGGCGGATTTTACTCATGATTCATTAGATCCGTTTCTGAGCCAGAGGTACTACCGAGCATTGCGTTAACCAGCCTGATTAACTTGTTTTTGATTCCCTGTCCTACTATAAAGTTCTTCAGGATGGGTAACGAGTTGACAAGTTGTTTAAGATCTATATCCATTTCAGAGTGATAAACTTAGGATGAAATTATCGTAATTCTTGTATAAGGTGGTCCATAATTTCATTAACATTTGAAAAAAGCGTATTAAAAAAACTATTTGACATATACTGAGCGAGTACCAAAATTTTCGGGTACTCGTCGGCAAAGAGACTGTTTCAGATCGCTGACATTTCTTCACTTTTTTTTTCTTCTAATTCACGCAGTGTATTTGGTTTATAGATGTAGACACGGTCCTTTAAATAACCACACAAAAAAAAAATCTGCTGGGGATAAATCTGGACTCCTGGGTGTAGCCAGGGGATGTCGCTTTTTCTGGAAATCAGCTTTCCCGGAAACATTTCTTTGACCACCGGCAAGGACGCGTTGGATGTGTGACACTCCATCTTGCTGAAACCATGCGTTACCATTGCAGCCAGAAAATTCCAATAGAGCTTCGGTACCAAGAACTCCCTTAACATTTTCATATACTCAGCAGAATTAACAGTGACCGTACGGTTGCGAGAATCTTCGAAAAAATAGGGGTCAATGATTTCTTTTGCTGAAATCGCAGCCCATACAGTTACCTTAGGCGAATTAAGTGGCCTCTTATGTTTAGCTTCGGGATTTTCACTGCACCAATACGTGCATTTTTCTATTTGTTAACATGCCCGTTAAGGTGGAAATGGTCTTCGTCAAAAAACAAGATGTTGTCAAAATTACTAAATCGATCCCGGTATATGATTGGCGTAAATTAAATATCATTAGGTGTTAGTTCCTGCACTATCTGGATTTTAGATGGATGTAATTTCAAACCTGATTTTAAAATACGGTGTACAGATGTGCGGGATAATCCTAATTTTGCCGAATGTTTGCGCGTCGATAAATGTGGATCTCGTCGAACTGAAACGGGAACTTTCTCCACGTTCTCTTCGCTCCGAGAAGTCCGTGGGCGGCCGGTTTGCTTCGCATTTAGTGTCGTTTCTGTCTCTTCGAACTTCCTACCCATTTCTTTATTAAAGGACCACTCGGGGAATTCAAGTCGTGTAAATCGTATTCAACGCGAAACAAGCGTCTCACAATAATGAGCGAACTATTGTGTTTAGATAAAACTATTTAACACAAAAAACACGCTACGGTCTTATGAAGCGATCTATTGCGATAAAATTTTCCGAGAAACGAACTAGCGATAAGACCACCCCTCGTGCCCAGCGTGGCTTGTGTTTATGCGGGAAGTTAAATTTAAATGTTAACGAATTTATGGACCACCCTGTATAACATTAATATCTTAATTAGAGTAATATTCATATTACATATTACAATAATAATTAAAAACTACATTAAATATTCAATAAATTGTTCCCAATAAAAAATATATATCAGAGTGATAGAACACTTAAGATGACATTATCGTAATTCTTATACAACATTAATACTTATTAGAGTTGGCATCAAATTCATATTATAAACCGCGTTAAATGTTCATTAAATTGTTCCTAGATATTGTAACATGAATTTGATGCCGACTCTAATTAAGGTACTAATGTTGTATAAGAATTACCATAATATCACCACTTAAGGTACATCACTCTAAAATATATTTTCTTATCGAGAGTAATTATTTTTTACTTTTTAGAAATAATAGATACCTAACAGCGATAATAGAAGGATTAATAAGTGGAAAAAGATTAAGAGGAAGACCGAGACAGAAATTCATTATAGTTAAATATTGAAAGATACCAAGGCGGATAATTATCAGTTAATGAGACAGAACAAGCTAGAGATTTAAAAGCATCACGATTCTAAGTATAGTACATCCAAGAAGATTGACCAGTAATCGAAATATTGAGGAATAAATGTTGAAGCGAATTTTTATTAAATTTTTATTATAAATCTTGAAGTCAGTATTCGTTTTTTTTTTTTTTTAATATTCTGAAAAAAAAATCTGAGATTTTGCAAATAAGATACCTCTTTATAATATGCAATTAGACATAAGTAATACGATATCATATCTAAGACATAATCCTTTAAAGTTCATTGCTGCCAGTTGAATTGTGACTAAAGTAAAAAACACCTTTATGTTTAGCCAGAACAAAAAAGCGGCTTTAGAAATATCGATAAATATAACATCGGTTTCTAGTGTGTACATTTTGGTTAATTATGTATATATTCGTACGCTTTTAAAATAATCGTTTTTTCTTTGTTTTTTTTTTTATACTTAAATATTCTTTTTTATTTATTTACATTGCAGAAAAAAGATAATAAATTCTATAATAGACAATAACGATATCGGTTTGTTACACATGTACAGACCATTTTTTCAATTAGTCAATCAACAGTTTCTGAAAATAGGTTTTGTTTCTTACTCAGTGCCCATCTTGAACTCCCGGATGACGTAATTAAAGGGTTTTCTTCTGCAGTGAATTATAGTAACTGAGCTAAAGTTAACTAAAAATGTTTTTCTAGAAAATTTGGTGAAAAATTATAAATTTTGGAACTACTAAAAACTTTTGAAATAAATAAGAACACATATAGGCGTTAATAAATTTTACAAAGGTTCAGCTGACGTGGTTTCTACTTAATTCTTCAACAATGACACGCTAACAAAATATTTTTGCCGCATTTCAAAGCAAGTTGTAAACTGATACAACGAAAATTTTTGAGAAAAACTCACAGAACGTAAACATTAATGAAAAGTAAATTTCTCCGCTGAAATCCGCTGTTTACTTTGTTTTTTAATGAACACTAAAAGTATAACAATTTTTTCTTTTTTTGGTTTTTATTTTTTCATTACGATTTTAAATAAAAATAGTAATAATAATAGTAATAATAATAATAATAATAATGCAGAAAATAGAATTGTTTGTTGAAGGTTCCGTGTTATGGGAAAATATTTTGTCCTGGCCAAAAACATCACGCTATGTTCCTTATGATTAATGCTTATAGAGTGCCCTGCTACCGTTATATTAAATTGTCGATTTCTTTACCGATAACACACATACCTTAATGTTATCGATAACCGTCCTCGATAATTATTACAACGCACACAAACCCATGCGCAGCTGACTACGCAAAATGTCCTTAAATATTTTTGTTTTTCTCCGTTTGTTTTAAAATTACTTCTTAATTTGAACAGAGCTATATGCAAATTTAATTTTTGTGTAATATTTTCGGTTCTTTCTATTTTAATCTGATAGAATTTCGATGAATCTCTTTCGAACAGTTTTAAATGATCTTTCTTAACAGAGTGACGTACGCAGGTAGATAAATGTGCAAGCAAGCTGAAATTAATTTAAAAAAAAAAGCACTAATTACAAATTTTTTAAGAAAAATAATCTTGTTTACCTTCTATAAAGAGAAAAAATATTCCGCGAATAAATTATACGCGCAGAAATTATATGCGCAAAACTTATATCTTAGAGTATAGTCAATTTGTAGAAATTTAATCCTATCTATATTGACCTTGAGAATTAAAAGTATTTAACGATATTTTAAAAAACAGCGGGATAATTGGAAACGACATTATTGCGTTGTTTAATTTGTCAGAAAAATTAACATGAGCGTATTGCCTGAAAAATATTTTTGGTAATCACGCCGCCACAGTGCAAATTAGCATTAATCCATCCTTTGAGCAAAAGAAGTGATAATGGAAACGTAGACAGTAGCAAAGGCAAATCATTAATTGCAGATAAAATTTTATCTAAACTAAAACCTAAGTCTACGGGTTAATCTACTCTCTAGGAAAACAGAAGGATCGTGGAAACTTGTTGGACAGGCAGGAAAAATAAATAGAGATCAAACGAAGAATCTAATGTAGTAATGAATGGAACCAGGAAATATTAACAGAATGTTAGAACTGTAAAAATAATACAATCGTAATTCGCAGGAGATTCAGTTCCAGAGATTCCCAATAAAGGTCTCCTATTGCTATCAAACATTTTTAATGCAATGTTGAGGCTGACATACTGGCCTATCCATTGTAAGTATGCGGAGATCATATTAGTACCACAACCAAACAAGCCCGCTAATGACGTCACTTCTTACAGACCCATAAGCCTACTGAGTGCAATATCCAAGCTGTTTGAGCGACTCTTACTGAAAAGATTAGTCAATAATGATGTTCTCCGTAAAATTGTACCAGATCACCAATTTGGCTTTAGATCTCAACATTCCACAGTTCAACAGGTCCACAAGCTAGTCAATCAAATTGCAAGTATTCTAGAAGGGAAAAACTACTGCTCTGCAGCCTTTTTAGACATCAGCCAAGCTTTTGATAAGGTTTGGCATGTTAGCCTCCTTCACAAAATTAAACTCTTGCTGCCATAACAATACTACATGCTACTCAAATCGTACTTAGAAGACAGATACTTCCGTGTGAAACACGGTTAGGTCTTTTCCAATTATTGCAAAATTGAAGCCAGTATACCTCAAGGAAGTGTTCTAGGCCCGTACTTGTATCTTCTGTACACCTATGATATGCCTCATAATGAAAAAACTACAATTGCAACATTTGCCGATGATACGGCTATTCTTGCCGAGGACCAGGACCCTGTAGCTGCATCTGTCAACTTACATTCACATCTACAAGATTTCCAACGCTGGTTCACCAAATGGCAAATCAAAGCAAATGAAACAAAGTCTGTTCATGTAAGATTCACAACCAACAAAAGAATCTGTCCACCAGTAGCCATCAATAACAAACTGATTCCCCAAAAAACATCCGGCAAGTACCTAGGACTCCACCTGGACCAGCGCTTAACATGGCAACAACACATTCAGCAAAAATGACAACACCTAGGCTTGAAGTTCAGAAAAATGTATTGGCTCATGGGAAAGAACTCTAAACTCTCTCTAGCAAATAAACTACTCCTCTACAAAATGTTATTCAAACCTGTATGGATGTACGGCATAGAACTTTGAGGTTGTGCCAAGCCTTCAAATGTAAACGTAATTCAACGATTTCAATCAAAAATGCTAAGAAACCTAGTTAAAGCCCCTTTCTACGTAAGCATCTATACTATTCACACTGATCTAAAAATACCATTTGTAATAGAAGAGATCCAGCGAAGACCTGAAACCTACCAGAAAAACCTACCTAATCACACCAATCAATTAGTTAGCAACCTGGCTCATCCAATTTCAACCACAAGAAGACTCCAAAGGACATGGCCAACAGACTTATTCCAAACCCAATGAAAAGCAGGAGATGTAATGTTCCCTGATCGAATAGGAGTGTAGTCACTGGACTGCTTCTCCTCCATGTCTCAACCTTCAGCCTATTTACTTATTACAATTGTATTCTTTATTATATATATTTTATATTGTAGATTGTAAATTTCAAATATTTTAATAAAAAAAAAAAAAACAATCATCTTTTAAAAGCATTAAGTAAATTATTAATATTTTGTTTTGTGTCAATATGGTATTAATTTCTAATCACGTGTAAAATAATAAAATTCAAGGAGTGTTTACTGTTCAAGATTCACGAGGTACTTTTTGAATCTCTGACGTCCCAAAATTATACGTTATTTTATTTTCACGATTTTTGTGTTTTATATACTTCGATTATTGTTTGCAATAATAGTAGAAAAGACATAAACTAATTCAGTACACACTGTTGTTTACATAGTTAATAAATATATTTATGTCTAATTTTGTAATTAATAACGTATTATTATTGCACTGAATGTAAGTTTTGATTAAATTACAACTATATATTGCAGTATGTATTTTTTTAACTAATTTTTTTTCTTTCCCATTACATACACGATGATAGATTATCCAATTTAGTTTTATTTTGACAGTTATTAATAAAATAGGGATATAATATTCAATTAAACAGCGAATAATTATTTGATGTTGGTTATAAAAATGTAAGAAATTAATAATCTACTTGAACTTAGAATTGTCTGCTGAATTCAAATGTTTTTTTTTTTGTTTTTTTTTGTGAAAGCAACATACTGTACCGTGTTTAACTGCTGTGACTATTACAGTACGAAGATGCGCAGTTTGTTTTTATAGATATCTGCTTATTCCGCTAGTTCTGATAAACTGTGTTACAAATAAAATTGCATTGGGGGAGTTCTCAAAAATGTTGGTGACTGTTTTGTTATTAATAGAAGGGGGCCGGTGGGATGAGAGTGCTGGACAGTCGCACAGTATGTGGGAAGTTGAGGGAGCAACACATTGGCAACAGAAAGAACAATTCATAGGAGGGGGGTTCTTTGCAAAATGAAATTAGTAGCCTTTGCGCAAGCGGCTAAGTGCACAGAAATCTCTGCGGAAATGCTTTTTTCTGGCCACCTTGAGGGTTTAATTAACCTTGAGAAAGTCTGACACGAGGACCAATGGGTTTTCCATAAGCACGTGAGATTATTGAAGATTATGTTCGATAGATAAGGTGGGGGAGGGCTGTTACCAGGCAAAGGGCAATATATTGCTGCTCGGGCGGATGTATCGACGCGTTCATTTCCAGTATGGCTGGCCGCCCAGAGGAAGGATACGGAGCGCTGTCTCTTAATAAGTTTGTATGCTACCTCTAAATAATTTTAAAAGTTAACTTCATAACATGTGTATTACAATCAGGGTTTGAAAAGTCGAATAAAAATTTGATCTATTTGACATTGTTGTACGCTTATTTCATTAATGATAGTCTAGAAGAAGTAGGCACTTCAGCCAATCAATTTGAGAAATAAACATACAGCGTTGTCAAATAGATCAATTTTTCATTCGGCTTTTCAATCCCCGATTCCAATACATAGTCAGAATTTTATTTAACATACTGGTTTTAATATGAACAAAACATACTAAATTAATTCAAATGATGTAATGTAAAGAATATAATTTTTTTTAAAATTTTAATATTATAAAACAAATGAATTAAAAATATGTATATTCGTTGCTAGACGTTTACTTTTTAAAAGGATTTAAATAAATGAATTGTTTTGTTTATTATTTAGGTCTGTAATATGAGTGAATACGTTTGTGAAAATATTGAATGATTTACATAAGTTCAGAATAGATCTGAGTAAAGCTCAATCATCAGATATTGTAATTAAAATTGAGTTGTGAAGTACAGACACTGAAGGCTAAAATGATAAATAATAAAAACGTTTGAGATGTGTTTGTCGAGATTTCCTTTCTAGTACATGGTTTTTTCATTTCATTCTCATCGTAAGAATGACACTATTATCGATATGTTATACCGAATTCCTGAAATTTCTGATTTCAAAAATAAACCAAATTTACCAATTTTTTGGTTTAGGTAGCACTTGCATCTATTTTCCAAAATATGCAAGGCATAATAAATTACATTTATTTACCATTAAAATAAATCATTTATATTCAACATATCAATATAATTTTTACTGTTGTTAGTTAAACAATGAAACATTAAAATAACTATTGTTTATTTAGATATTTGTTCTGATTTTGTTTTCCAGTGTTAAATTTTATATTCAAGTTTTTAAAAGATATTTGTTTGGTACGCATAATTTTTCTCATCATTTGCAACTTCTGTGAATTTATATGCTACTTTTTTTATTTATTCTTATTACATTTGTATTTACCTTTCTCTTAGAACCGATCACTCAATTTTTTATTTAACAGTCCTAGTTTTCTCTGCTCTGCAGTTTATAAATATATGTATATATTATATTGAATTTTATTTAAGTTAAACATAATTTTAATATAAAAAATAAACAATTTCTTTGTCACTTATATTCATGCAGTTTATATTAACTAAGACTTGTTAACACAATTTTTTATATAAACGTTCAATATTGCTCGTCAATATATTATTAGGATTAACAATTTATTCCATATTTTCTCTCCCATTATTACAAATAATTATCAAAAGAAAATAAAGAAAAAAATTATTTTCATTATTGAATTATACATTGTTTTTTACTAGTATAAAGTGAAAAAAATATAGGGACTAAAAATTAGATAAAAAACAGAAATTGTAAAGTTAAACTAATACTAAAATGATGTAATAATTTTGTGACACTAAGGATTCAAAAAGTGCTCTGTGAATTTTTTGAATAGGAGGCTCTCCTTAAAATTTGTGTAATAACTCAATGCTCAAAAGTAAAATAAAAATTAAAAAAGAATAAAAAAAATTATAATTATGCATCTTTTTAGTTTAAACATTCAGTCCCACAAAAACTATTAAATATTAACTAGCCAGTGTATACTCACTTCAAACAGTTCAAACTCAATATACTTTTATGTACATGCAGGAGCAATTTTTTGTCTTTATTCGTAAACCTTTCTTAATTTAATGATTTGATTTAGTATTTTAAAATAACAATATTTATGACTAATAATACTTTCTTTAACAGGGGTTGCAACCCTATGGAATGTGATGTGCACCACATAGTTCTCTAATGAACTTCATGGCCACTCCACTCCTACTCCGGCATCTGCCTTCAAGTGGCGCTCCTACAAAGCCGAGTAACCTAGTGGAAGTTCATGGTAAAAATCCCAGAGGGAAGCCAAGTCAGTGAACAAAATGATGTATAGAGGGTTTAAGAAGAGCAAGTATTAGGTTCAACTTGAAAAAAGCTTTCTCAAACCAGATAGAGAGAAGACAGGTTACCTATCTTACAGATTGCAGTGGATGCTCTTAGTAAGAATCAATGACGGCGTTCCACAGCTTTTGTTAAATACGGCTACTGACCTCACACCAATGTCAGGCTCAAATCGACAGGCCGGTTAGTTCATTATATCCTGTTGCAAATATTTCAAATATGATCGTTACAAACTAGAATGTGAGTGTCAACCCTAGGGTGTTGTGTCGATTCAAGCCTAATGGTAAATGGAAACGGTCAGTTTGCACGGTAGCCCCGCACCAACAGGAAATTGCCAACGGTGAAGAAGAAGAGTAATTTTTTAAATTCAAAATATGAATATTTATTACAATTTAGTGATAAGGAAGATTATTTGTTAATTGACTACATACAGGAATTAATATCATTCTCCAACATTTATTTATAATATAACACTCCAGTAGTTCAAATTGTTATTATCAAAATTCATTATCATTGTCAGGTATAATTTAAATCGAACATATTCCATTATCCTTAATAATGATAATTGATAATAATAATAATCACTTTCTGATCCAAAATCATGAGGTGGATAAATGTAATTTTAATAATTTTATCAAAAGAAAAATCATTACATAAATATATATAAAATTTTTTTTTAAAAATTTTAAAATTGCGATTTTTTATTCGATTTAGTTTTACGAATTATTTCTTTAGTTTAAACAAATTCATGTAGAAAACAACCATAAAGTTACAAAATTGAATTACTGTAGTTAACGTAAAAATAATTTGCCATAAGTTATTTGTACACGAGGCCAATAAACAATTGTTTGTTTTATATAGATAGAGGCCGGTTTTTGATTCGTAACTAAGTACTTAAATAATTAATTATGAAGTCGAAGATTAAAAAAAAAGATGAACCAGATAGTAGCAAGTAAGGAATATGTTGATGTTTAAGTCCTTATAATGAGAATTATAATTTTTTGTTCCGTGTTGAATTTTTGATAAAAATTGTGGTTTTAAATAAATCTTAGAGAAATACTAATGAGTAAATTAAATTAAAACCACATTCCGTTAGTAGTATTAGAAAAAATTATGTTCTCATTTACATTTTTGAGGAAAGTTTGATGTTACTTTTGTTAAACATAAGAAATAGTAAATTTATTCTTCCTTATTTTGATTCCCTTTAATAAAATTAAATAATGCATTAAGAAAATTGCGTTTGGATATATCCCGTGAATCTTCTTAATTGGTTGTATTTTATATAACTACTATTTGAATTTAATTTAGCATTTGTTTTATTCATTTTTTTTGCTTTGTTGAAGATTTAAAAATTTGAAAAGTATTAAAAAGACGAAGAAGCATGGAAATGCAAAAAAAGTATTGAAGAATTTGAAGAAAGAATTGAAAGCTTCAGCACTCGATAAAGAAAACAAGTTTAGTCGGTTCGTAAAACAATATAATGGTGCCAGTCTGGATAGCGCGTGTCAACAATTGCTTCAATTCATAAATGAAAAGAATCTACTTATCCCTAAACGGAAAAAGAAATTTTTGGTGAGCAAAAATTTTATAGATTTATGTTGATAAAATATTTGAATATCTACGAAAAGACATTTAAAATGTTATTGTGAAGTATTTAAAAATTTTCGTATCATTGTAATATTAAAGACGGGATGTCTACTCTAGTGCAAATTTTGATCATGCATTTTTTAAGAGTTCAATAATACTGGTTTTGTGTACGTTTTACATGCATGTTAAAATACTTTATAACGGTAAAAAAGAAGTAATTAGGAATCTTGTTTTTTATTTAAACAATTTTATTATTACCTTAAGCAGCAATCACCATAATTATAGCCTTTTTTCTTAGAAATTTATACGTTTGGCAATTTTCCTTTTCTGTTATATTTTTCAGTATTGATGTGTTAGAATTAAATTTTCAGTAAACAAGAAATATATAAATTGAAGCTATAGAAATGGAAATTTGATGTGGAAAACAAGAAATTTCATTCTCAAGGCACATTTCCAGCTTTTTCCCAATACAAAAACATTTTTCTACATTTAACGTTTAATACTATATTGATAGTCGTTTATCTCTAAATATGTCCTGAAATATTTAACTAGTGCCCATAATATAATGTTAGTCTGCTTTAATTCTAGCAAAGATGTCAACTTTTCAAATGCAGCTGTTTTTTTTTTTATTTATGTTTGTAAAAACTTTAACTATACACAGAACTATTTAAAATGAAGGTCCAACTTGGTTGCAGTAAAATTATATAGTGTGTAAATAAAATATTGAATAAAATATTCCAGAAAAAGTAAATTCATGCGCTTCAATGAAAACATAAAATTAAAATATAGTACTTTCACCTTTACTTTATTAAGCAGTGAATAAATACCAATAATCAAATTATAAACACTATAACAAACGCTAAATAAAAATAAACTAATATAGCATAAGCGTCTTTTCAGGTTCTAAACATCTTCTAGGAACGGAAAGAAGGTATATTAATAAAGATAAATTTAGTATTAAATGTTTTTGGAATCTGCTGGGAATCTAAATAACACGTTTTCATTTAGAAAAGAAAATCAAAGAATATTATTAATAATGAACCTAAATGGTTTTTTAATTTACTACTTCTTTAGTACTAGTTATATATATATATATATATATATATATATATATATGTGTGTGTGTGTGTGTGTGTGTGTATATTTATTTAATTAAAAACCAAACATTTAGGCTCATTCTTAATAGTTTTTTTCGATTTTCTTTTCTAAATAAAAATAAGTTTATATGTTCTACCGATTTTTTTTTTTTTTAAGGCGCGCCCGGTAACGCTTTAAAATGGCCAAGAATACGGGAACCCGTCAACGAACTTGTCAACCTACCTCTCGCTATACAGGGTGTCAATAATAAGTTTCTCTTTATTAATATATTTCCTTTTTGTTTCTAGCTAAAAATGGGGAATTTCTAAAAAACGTTTGTATTATATTAGTTTTTTGTTTATTTAGTGTTTGTCACGGTGTTTATAATTTCATTATTTTTTCAACAATATCGCATACGAACTTGATTTAAATAACTATTATTTGTGTTTTTAAACATAATTAACATTTTGTAAATGAAGGGTAACATGTAATTCGTTTTTTCTGTTGATCCTACCCAATTCAATCGCACCCATGCGGCATTGTTACTCACATTTTAATTATTTGTGCCTATTTGATTAATGAAATATTTTACAATTTCCATATTACAAAATAAAATCGGGGGGAGGGGGGAATAAAACACCGAAAAATGAGGAAAAAAAATTATATGTAGAAAGATATAATAAAGAGAGAAAAACATGATTTTAATTACGGCATTTATATGTTAAAAATATTATTTTTAACTTGCTGCGATAGTTCGTTTGCAGAGTTTCTGGCAATGAAAATTCATATTAAGAAAAAAGTTATTTTTCAAATTAACTTATTTAGCCGTTAAAATATAATTTTTTATAAACTACAATTTTAGTATGAAATTTAAATAATTTTTTAATTAAATTTCTGTAGTATTACTTTCATTTGTGAAATATCACGCAAATCTTATGAGCCTCTAAATCAGGGATGGCCAAAGTAGTAAAAAATTATGTTCTGCAAACTCATAATGCACGCACATGTTGGAACATTTAATATAACAATCTATGTTTACATGTAAGAATAATAAAGCAAACATAATAATAATAACTCATTATGTTTCAATTTTTCACCATAAAAAAATGTCTATAGTGGGGGATATATGATTTTATATGCGGCCCGCGGAGTTATGATGCATTTCCAAAGTGGCCCGCAAGATTATTTGGGTTATGGCCACCCCTGCTCTAGATAGTGAGAAGTTAAAATCTCATATAATTTGTTGATGTACTTTTTTAAAAATAGAATTCGAATCAAAATAGAATTCATGGAGAAAAGATGATGATATCCTTTTCATTATTTCTATAACTATAAAAATCTAGAACGGAATACATGAAGTTCGATTTTTCGGTAACATTAAAAAAATGTACAATATTTCCTTTTTCAGATTAATGAATCTTTTTTTGATAACTTCTTACAATATTGACCTTTTGTCGTAAATCTGTTAGAAAGTGTGGAAATTACTAAGTACTAATGGTTTTAATTGATTTATATTTTTATTTTATTTAAGTGTAGTTCACTTTTTCGTATTGACGACGGTAGATGTCTCTTTTATTTCTTATTTTTTACATTGTGTTTACAGAATATGGTTAAATCGTGCGTCGGAGAAAAGGTTCTTTTAACGGAAGATCAGAAAATATCGTTTTTTGAAACTATTAAAAGTGAATATTTGTCGACCGACGGAAAAATAAGTGCAATTTCGAAGAAAACAGTTACCGACCAGGACGGTTTTACCATGTTTGTTGGAAAGAAAAAGAAAAAAAATCTTCAAAAACAACTTGAAAACAGCGATGAACAATTGATGGACACTTTAGACACTGTACAGGAAAGTAATCAAACCCAAGAGCTCGGTAGGAAACAGAAAAAGCAGAAAAACCAACTCGTGACCAGCGATGAAACTTTTATGGATACTGCTACCGATGATATTCAGACGCAAGAAAATAACGTTACGAAAACTAAAAAAAATAAAAAATTTGAAAGAAATAGTCAAAACGCGACGAACAATGATAATTTTGCCGCTATAGAAACTGTTACGGGGAAAAAGAAAAAAAAAGACGGTAAAAACAAATTGTCTGAATTAAGCGTAAATAAAGATTTTGCCGGAGAAGAACTTTTAAAGATTAAACAGTATGTGAAAGAAAAAGCTAAAGCAAAGGAGATAACAAAAGAGCAAAAGGGACAGATTCAGAAACACATGAAAAAATTAAAAACTAAAAATGTGATTTGATTTTGTGACTAACCTTAGTGTAGCAATTGAATTTGATATGTCCTATTTATTTTAAAATAAAATGTGAAAAATCATGTCAAATCTCTTTTAGTTTTGTACTTATTGATTGGTCTATATTCCGTAACCAAAATATTTATGTTTTACCGTAGAAAACTAATATTTTTCAATATATGACGAATTCGCTTTGTAATTTGAATATTCTGCGTTGACATTCACTTTTTTCAGAATTCAGAAAAGTGGAGGAAGAGCAATTTGCAATTAAAACTTAAGCAACAAAGAAAGATGCTGCAAATCTAACTGTTAAAGAATTTGTTTTGTATGAATTAGTGTAGAAATACAAGCTAAATAATGTAGATAATTTTAAAATAATGGTATTAGAGCAATCTCACTGTGTGAAAGTAATATTTCATTTTTTTTTAAAAATACATAAAAATCATGTCAAAATGTGCGGGTTAATTTTTAGAGATTAATGCGGAATTTTAAATGAAAAAAAATACTGGAAGGGTAATCAGTAATAATACTTAACTACTACAATTAATTAATTAGGCCGAAATATTTATTTTTGATAAATCTACCATACAAAAAAGAAGATTGTTTAAAAGGTAAACCGAGTATTAAATATTCGCATGTATCAGGCACAGTATAGACGTGAAATTTATCGTGCAATTAAAATTTTGAAAAATTTGCAAATGCTTTATTTCAACTTTTGTTTATGTTAAGATTTCCGACGATTTGGTTATTGAAATTTATTTCTGATGTTTTTTTTTTTTCTTTTAATGCACGTCACAATTGATCTCTGGAGCGTATTTTTAGATAAACGCAAAAATTTCCAATGCTAATTTTATTCCTCGATCATAAGTAACTTTGACAATCGAGAAATCTAAAATTATATTTTTTGGTAATAAATGTTATTACACAGTCTGTGGCACTAGTACTAGACAAAACAATGATAACAAGAATCATTTATAACTCATCTTATTGAGTACTTGCATTTAAAAAAACTATTAAAATTATTAGGAAATAATTTAACATTATGATGTCTTTCGTTTGGCAAAGTCTAAAATTTTAGAGACATGGCCGCGTTAAAAAAGGAATTACAAAATACCAAATTTTTAAAAAAAATTCTTCTTTATCCGTGAGTTCTATTAATTGTGGTGACCAACCTTTGTTGAAAAGCTTAATCTGTCTTCAAGAAAGAAAAGTAATTTTCTCTTGTGGTATATTCTTTTGTTCCTTTCGTATTTTGCTTGGTATGCCTTTATTGACTTGAACTTTCTCGCGTTATTTGCCTACAGCCGTTCCGACTATTAAAATGTATTGCGTATGCCTGGTTACCTGACTTATCTAATTGCAGCATTTCCTTTTCATAATTTTTATTAGTCGCCATTTTTCTACAGCTTCCTGAAAATATTTCCGATTTTCATTTTTTTTTTAACCATATCAATTTTTATACTCTTCTCCAGCGTCAAATTACAAGTGCGCTCCTACTTCCTTTTATTTTTTATTTTTATTAATTATCCATGTCTCTGACGAATACATAGACTTATTGCTTTATTTCGATACTTTTTCGCTTTTGCTAAAGGAAACCTTCGTTTGCACTATTTCAGATTTTGTGTCATAATAACATCTTTCATGATACTTTCTAAATCTTTGTGGTCTTTTATTTGCTTTAAATTTTATTATTGAAGGTTACGACCACCACTTTCTACTTTAACAGTGGACTTCTATTGGATTTTTCTTTTTCCAAGTAATAAATATATTTTATGTTTTGGATAAATTTATCAGTATATTTTCAAACATATGATGTATTCTGCCTACCTTGATGCTACGATTTTTTGTTTCTGCAATTTGGAAGCAAGCGTAGCGTGCAAATTTTAAGTGTTAATCAACTGCTACTATACATATTTCCCTATAAGTTCCATTATGGTTTCTTAATTATGTTTTTATTTCTGTATTCAAAGCTTTCAGTAGTTCACTTCACTGATCATTTAATTAGTTCTGTAAAAATGTTTTGAAAGAACGAAGAACTGTTTCCGTTCTAATAAATCCTCGCTCTAATGCGCTGCAACAGTATTGCTTACATCCTTTTGATATTCAATTTTTTTTTTTTTTTCTTCGTCGAAAAGGCCCGATTTCCAGTATGATCCTATGTAACAGATAAAAAAGAACTTAAAAGCGGTAAGTAATTTAATTTTAATCACTTTAAAGTTTCTTCTTTATCATTTTTCTTTAAGATAACATGTATCATAATCTTATGCGTTACTCAGACTGACAGTCAAACAATTATTCATTTCTAACAATTATATATACATGTATATAGGTTTTTATTTAGAATGCTTTATTTCCCAATATGTTTTTTCTTTTTTTGGTTTTTCCGTTAATTGCTTTTATTTGTGAATAGATATTTTTTATTTTATTACTTTGTAGTGAAGAGACAAAACTATAGTAATTATGAAGATTGTTTCATAGAATCACAAATGACTATGATAAAACCATTTTCGTAATTTTCAAAACCTTACAATTTTATTTTAGAATACAAATGCCAAAAGATTTTAGAAAGGAACAAAAGTAAAAGCTAACATGCCTTAATCTTCTCGGATGGCTCCAAGAGCGATGGGAGCGTGGGTGGTGCGTATAGGTCTCCTACATTCCTGCAATCTGAGTCTTTCAGACTTCCTTCTTTCTGCTCTATCTTCTCGGCCGAGTCGATCTCAATTCTTCGTGCAATTCATTTTATATCCTCTACAAGTGGGGTTCACAAATTCCTGATTGTTTCTGATTCCAAAGGCGTTCTTCAAGCCATCTCCTCTTTGTTCTCGTTCCGCTCCATTTTCATAGACTTTCTATGGGTCCCTAGTCATTCCAATATTGCGGGCAATGACTCAGCTGACTCTTTAGCTCGCTCAGCCGCCCGCATTGGTCCTTTCCTCGACTCTTTCCCTTCCTCAGACATTCTTTCTCTATCACGCTCTAATCATTCCAGACTTTGGTCTGACATATATCTATCTTTATTCTCAAATCGCGTTTTAAAATACCGTCTTATTCAACCGGTTCCTGGTTTCTTGCCTTGGTTTCAATCTATTCCTATCTGTCGTCGTTCCACTGTTGTTTCCTTAATTAGGCTTAGAATCAATCATTCTCTACTCCCCTCTTCACGCTTCTGAGCCTTCTTGTATTTGTGATTCAAATCATATCCTATTCGAATGTTCTGCGTTCTCTAACGAACGCTTCTCTCTTTACGCCCAACTTTTAGTTTTGGGTCTTCCTACTCCCTTTAACGCTACCTGTATTCTTTCCTTCCCATTGCCTTCAGTTATTCCGTTGCTGCTGCCGTTTGTCTTTTCCATTTCTGACCGCCTGGCTATTTAGTTATAACTCTTAATTTTTCATGTTGTTGGGTCAAGGCCGCTGGCGCGCCCAGCGCAGGAAAAAAAAAGAAAAAGCTAAAAAGGGAATTTTAATAAGTCATTATAAAATTTATGAAAAAGCAAGTCAAAATGGACAATATATGTTTTTTGTCAATTATTCGCACTACACAAATTATAGATAGTTTAGAATTTTTAAAAAAAAATTCCAAAAGCAGTCAGTAATTATAATTCTTCTAC
This sequence comes from Icerya purchasi, assembly GCA_039619475.1. Classification (NCBI taxonomy): domain Eukaryota; kingdom Metazoa; phylum Arthropoda; class Insecta; order Hemiptera; family Monophlebidae; genus Icerya; species Icerya purchasi. Next base: position 169,914,343 of record CM077116.1, on the reverse strand, counting down.
GGGCAGTTTTGATAATGTTGACCAGCTCGTATAATTAAAAGCGGAAAGAAAAAATGTTGTATTTATGTAACTGTGTAATATGGAACATTGTATATTGTGTGTTTCTATAATATGCGATAGATGAAAAATTGTATTCAAGAAATGTAAAAATCAATTATTTTTACATATCTTGATTTATTTTTATATATTTCTCGACAGATTTTCTAATGATGAATAAAACAATAACAACATTTTTGTTAAATAACTAAATACAACGGCGGATCCAGAAGGACATTTGGGGAGGGATTATATAATTACGTAAAATCTTCTACGGCAGGCAGTAGACTTGAAAAATACCCCTTGTTTCATAAAGAAAAAATCAAATAACGATCTCTTTATAGAAATTTAAAAAATTTTAAAATATACGTAATTATTACAATTTTTAATTTAACTTTTGTCTTATATTTAGGGGTGAAAAATAAAACGAAATTATAAAATTCTAGCTAAAATGGTAGTTTAAAAATAGTAAGAAAGATAATAGTATTTTTTTATTATTGTTAATAATCCAATCCGAATTCTTTGTTCGTAAGCAAGTAAAAAAGTATATAGGTATATACTTCTCATTGAACTATTTTCATTTACATTAAAAAATAAAAATTAAAAATAAATAAGAAAGGCAAAAGATCGATGACAGTTGGGTTTAAAATAAATTGAAAACGTAACATTAATAGTTTTACTAGAAAACAGTATTAAATATTAATTATTAAAATCCATAGGTAAAATTTATACAAATCTTTTGTAGCATAAATTAAGTTTCTCTGTTATAACAATTTTTTTCATAGAGGCTTTAGTTCTTCAAAATGGGGGCTATCCTCCCCCCTATTGTGAATCCACCACTGCTAAATGGTAAATCGATTAAATATCAAACAGGATTTATTTATGTTCCGCTTAATATGTAATAATCTATCTTTTTAATGTAAAAATGTAAAGTAACCAGTTTTAATTATCTGAATGTGATTAAATAAATTACGTTTACGCTATCATCTTACTGTATAGAAAAAACCGACAGCATGTTGTTACTTCGGTGGACAGAAAATCAAAACAATCAAAATTTAATCTAGCGGATATTTTACAAAAAGGTAATATACATTTAAATATATTTTATTACTTTCTTACGTGTAACTGCTTTATGCATTCCTTCGATTTTATGAAAAAACCAAATATTAATATTGAGCAAAAATATTTGTACTGAATGAGACGTCTTTTTATTTTCTATCTACATAACTACACTTTAAAAGCCATGTTAGAGTTAATTAAAAATTATTCACACCAGCAAATTCAAATTTATACAAAATCAAGAAACAAATAAATCTCTAGTAAATTTAATATAATTTCATTGATTTTTTGGCCTTCTTTGCAAAAAAAATAATAACGTTGATTCGTCTACAAAAAATCTTACCGTTTTAAACAGATGCACTACAGCGGTTTTTATTTTAAACATTAAAAGTGGAAAAGTATCAATTTGTTTTTAATACAGTAATGTCACATTAATATTTACCATGCACTTTGAAAACATAACCAATAAATATTAGTATAATACTGGCTTGTTTAGTAATAATCTAAATTATCAGTTTTGTTTATATGATTTATCTTCTTCATGCTTTATATTATTATTCTGTGCAAAATAGAAAGAAAACGTAGTTATGTATAATATAAGTATATGTTGTGTCAAGCGATAGTACAGCCACATGAGTAACATGGACAAATCCTAGTAATTTTTTAACCTTCGCAGATCCTTTTTCATGTCGATAATATTTAATATATGCTAAAGATAAGTGGCGGGACTAGTTTATTAATATATAATGTTGAAGATTTTATTGTTATTCTTTTTTCTTCATTATCGTGTGATAGTATTTGCAATTAATTCTTTCGACCGTTATGTATCTTGCGAAAATGATTCTATGTGAACATCTATCTATTTTAATGGATTATAGGTTAAAATTTAGTTATATTACGTAATTACTTTAAAAACTTAGGGATCAATAGAAAAATATATTATCTTTATACCATATATCAGATTTATAATAAAGCTAGGAAATAAAACAGGGTTGCCGCATTATTATTTGGTATTGCGGGCGCCAACTACCTTAACGGGCCACGTACGCCCGGGGTCTTAAAGCGATACTAAATTGAATTTAGAAAATTGTTATTGGTCATTGAAATGTAAGTAAAACAACTTCAAAAAACTAAAAAATTTAATTTACAATTTTTTAATTTCTATTGATATTTCATTTGTCTTTCTTCAATTTGTTGGGTTTGTCATTGTACAAGCGGAAAAACGTTAGTATAAACTTTTGTACAGCTCTAGTAACCAAGAAATTGGAAAGATTTGGACCTGGAAAATTGGAAATTTAAAAATTATATTTGAGTGGCCACCATGTAATGTTTTATTTTAATTCTGTGATGTATAAAATTTATAAAATTAATTTAAAATGTTAGCGCTTATAGTAGCGTACAAACCAACACATATATTTGATGATACAAAGTGCGTTAAACCTATAACCAGTGGAGAATGTTTCGCTTAACCTAAGTATTTATAGAATTATATAAAGATAAAGTAGAGTCGCGTTTGTTTTTTTTAGTCTGATGAATCATTTCTTCAATTCGATGTATCAAAATTATGATGTTTTATATAATTCTTATGTAGTGGTAAATAGATATATAAATATTAATGCAATTTTTGGTATGTTGCTTTTTCTAATACACAATATCAAACATTCCTGTTTTACCGTCTTCTTTTTATGTTTCTCAATCGTGGATTAAAGCAAGCAGAATTACTAGTTCGCTACATGCGCAACCAAGTAAAATTTAAACCAAAAGAATTCTTCAATAAAATCACATTTATTTACCTGCTCGTGCTTTATAATTTGAATAATGTATTTTAATCGTAGCTTGTTTCTAGGTTTTGTTCCCTCTACGCTAATTTTTTGATGATTATATAAAATATTTATTTGTCTTATGAACCTCGACTTGTTTTATCATCTTTTATTATAATCTTTATCGGGTATTTAATTAAAAATATCTTTGTGTATGTTTCTTCAGCACATGCTTCAAAGGCTTCCAATTATTTCTTTAATATGTTATTGATTGTGTCTCGATTTCTTGTGAGAGTGGCATGTATAAATTTTTATAGATCTTTTCTTTTCTTCATCTTTATATTAGTATTTGGTAATGTTTTATTTATTTATTTTTACAGGTTATTATAGGTTTGTCACTTATGTTTTTTTTTTTGTATTTATTTACACCTAACTTTTAATCACTAGGGCGAATTTTAATAATTCATTGCTTATTCAAAAGTGAACTAGTCAGTAGTTAATACTAATGAGTATTAGTGAGCACAGAGACTAAATCGTTAAAAGACGTGAAAAAGAAGGTTTCCTTAAAGAAATATTTTTTATTATTTTTAATAAAATAAACGCGAGTTATTTAAAATATTACACTGATCAACAAAATTTTTTTTTTGGAAAATATCTTGGTATGCAACACTTGTTTTAAGACAATTCAGACATGCTGATTACGAATTTGCAAACCGTTTGTCTCCATCACCCACCGTTTTTGAAATATTATACATTAACCATTTATATGTGTTTAATATTGTATTAAGGCGAATAACTTAAAGATAAGTTAATGTAGAACATATATTGCTGAATAGAGTACTAATTAATATAAACGATATAGCATAATTTAGTTTAAAATATAATACGCACATAAATTAACATAAAATTCCGTACTTTAAAGTTAGTTTGGTTTGAATTTCTTAGCTGTAGACTGACGTTTGTGCTGAGCATTTGGCATGTCGCGCTGAAGCATCCAGCAGTAGTCAGCCAACATTGCTGCACTCCATCGACCTTGATAGCGTGACTCCATCACTGAAATATCTTGATGAAAGCGTTCACCATGTTCATCACTGACAGAACCGAGGTTCTCGGGAAAAAAATTGAGATGAGAGTGAAGGAGATGAATCTTGAGGGACATGTTGCAACCCATCAATTCGTACGCGTTAATGCATTTCTGAACAATATTTATGTAGTCAGGAGATTTATAATTTCCTAGGAAATTAGCTACAACAGACTTAAATGCCAACCATGCATCTTTTTCTGTTCTGCTGAGTAAATCTTCAAATTGCCTGTCTGCAATGATTTTCCTTATTTGTGGTCCTATAAACACACCTTCTTTCACTTTTGCATAACTCAGCTCTGGAAACATGTTGGATAGGTACCGAAAAGCATTTGAGTTGTTGTCTAGTGCTTTCACAAAGTTCTTCATGAGCCCCAGCTTTATGTGAAGTGGAGGCATAAGAACTTTTTCACGCTCAACCAACGGCACATGTAGAACGTTTTTACTGCCTGGCTGCATGTTATTTCTGATGGGCCAATCCTTCTTCATATAGTGGTGCTTTCTATCTCTGCTGTCCCACTCGCAGATAAAACAGCAGTACTTGGTGTACCCTGTCTGCATTCCCATGAGAATAGTTATTACTTTTAAATCACCACATATATTCCAGTTGTAATCTCTATAATGAATTTTTTCTAGAAGTAGTGACATAGTTTCGTATGTCTCTTTGAGATGGGAAGAATATCCAACCGGTACTGATGCGTAAATATTTCCATTGTGTAATAATACTGCCTTCAAACTTGCTTTGGAGGAATCGATAAACAATCGCCATGCATCAGTGTTATGTTCTACGCCGAGGCTCGACATAAGACCTTGGATGTCCGTGCAGTAGCACATACTATCGCTCATTGTAAAGAACTGCACAAGTTCTTTGTGTCTGTTTCGAAACTGTGAAGATGTTGTACCTGGTGATAACAAATTAAATTCTTTCAGACGTGAACCTAGCAGTTCAGCTTGGCCTTTTGTTAGTGCCAGGTCCCGTACAAGGTCGCAAAGATCATCATTATTAATCAAATGAATATCTTCATCGGGATGGTAGTCAGAATCTGAGTTCTCGCTACGAGATGGAGAACTTTCTTCTTGCATTTCTTCATTGACTCTGTATTCTGTAGGTGGTGTTGGTATTGGACATGTAATGGGATCATGTCGAATTGGCTTAGAAACCGAAGGAATATCTGGATATTTCACAGATGCACGAGTTTTATATGAAAATCCAGTGACTTTTGTCAAACAGAAATAACAGTCGGTAGTATGGTTGCTTGACTCACGCCATATCATAGGAACTCCAAATGGCAGATGGTTAGTTGTCTTCGCTTTCCTTATCCAACCACGTAAGTTGCATGCACATGTCAAACAGATAAACTGCGGTGCCCACGACTTATCACTGTCAACCTTCGAATCAAAGTATAGTTCATATGATTTCTTCAGAAATGTTGTGAATGTCTTCCGATGGGTTTTGTCTGTGAAATAGCCGCACACGTAGCAAAACAAATCTGGTGAATTGATAAAACCTCTAGACGCCATTGTTTTCATCTAAAATAAAAAAGAAACGAAAAGGTGAATCGTACGACTTCAAAAACAATATACTGTAAACACTAACTGTTGGGTCTGCTAGTTTGCAGACGAGAAAGGGTTCTTGAAAATAAAACGCGGTGCACAGTTTTCTTCACGCAAGCAAGCTTTTCTTTATTCTTGTTCTTTTTACAAAGTCCACCGTTATACTGGCGAGGCCAAAGCGTTTCCCGTTATACCAAACCCAACCGACCATAGTCAGCTGTTCTAAGCCAACAGCCGGTCGCGAAGGGTGTGGATCGAGCTGAGGCGCTAATACTCGTTGACCCAACACTAACTGTAAAGAGAACCTTACTACGATAGAGACCGGCAATAGTAAATCTAATAATAACGCATAGCGTGTGACCAAATACAATATAACCGGTAAATGAACGTGTAACCAGTAAATGAACGGTACATATTAAAAACCCGAGGTGATAGGGACAAACGGTCTTCAGATTTGAAATCAGCGTGAAAAACTGCATTAGAAAAAGTAAACATCATGCCAGATATTTTTTTCTTGTTTACCAGTGTTATCAGTCTTGAATGAATGAATGAATGAATGAATAAAACGTTTATTAAATAAATTTATAAATAACACATTGCATATTATACGTGTATCAGGCATTACGCCCTCTCTAACGTGTAACAGTGTTTACATCTACGCTGGGTTTACTTTAAGATAGTAAACAAGGCTGCGTGCACGGGGAGGGAGAGGGTAAACCCCTCCCATTAGTACTGAAATAGTTATTATAAATACACAAAAAAATCAAAAATTTAAAATAAATATTGATGATTTTTTAAGATGTTCTTACATTTAATAAAAAAGAAAAAAAAACATATGCTCCATATTTTTAGAAAGTTCGTTAATATTTTATGCAAAATTTTTTATTACGAATATAATCAATAACATATATAATTTTTATTAATGTTTATACGGTAATTCATTTTTTTTTTATTTATTTTGCCACACCAGTCAGAGATGATTACTACTGGCACCGCTGACATTATAATAAAATGAAAAACAGAAATTTAAGAATATTATCTCTTCTCCCAGCGAATCAGAGACAACAGCGAGACTTATAATAATTATTAACCAATGCTGTATTATATAATTAAACGCATAAGAAAAATTTATAAAGAACAACAGAGTACAGAAATCAGAAATAAATTTATTGTTATTTATAAAATAAATATGGGAAGAAATGGGGATTAAGAAATAAATGCTGACAACATGGATTGGATGATAACTTATAGAATTTATAGTTAGCAAATTGGATCTTCATGGTTATATTCAATAACTCGTGGACAGGTAATCGTCAAATAGGACACTCAAATATGATAGCTGAGCAAGACAGTTAAACATTTCATTACCTATCACTCCAATATGAAGTCAATGCGAACTATCCGAAAAGAGGAAAGGATAAAGATTAAGAATTGAATGTGTAGGATAGTAGAGTCAGAAGGCGGAAAAATATATAAAGAGGAAATACAATCAAGAACACTTTTACAGTTGGAGATTTCAGGTTAAGAACAGAAGGGATTAACTCAATGGCCTGTAATAACGCCAACATTTCTGCGTAGTAAATTCAATTCAATTCATATTTATAATAGAATACAAAACAATATATATTTAATTACAAATTATTTAAATTCGGAGTCACTTATGCGCTAGAATAGCGCGAGTGGCGAAAATATAAAATTACCGTATGTCACTTTTGTGTCCCAGAAATGAGAAGAACCATTGTAACTAAAAGAACTGACTGAAACTGTATAACTAATCTTGGAACCAAATGAATGAAAGGATCAGAGAGAATCGAAGTACAGATGACACCTTTTATCTTTATCACTCTTACAGTTCGTATGTATTTCCCACACTGCTTGCTCTGTTATTGATCACAACTCACTAGCTCATTACATGGCGATACAAACGTAGTACGATCAGATGATAAATAAAACAACGCTATTCTGCTGTAACCCGCTGAGAACGAAGTTCTTTAATTACAAATTTAGTTACAATAACTAAATAACTTATATGTTTCTATTCAGACTGGCCAAACTGTCGTTGTGTGTGTGTGTGTGTGTGTTATTATCAGCTGGAAACGCCGTTATTTACGTTCCAATTAAATCTGTATATTTTAATAAGCAGAGCAAATTATGTATTCTGTACCATATAGCACGGTAACGATGATAGTGCATAATATACTATGATGATGGCTGGCGCCGTGGCGATTAGCAACTCTAGAATTTTACACTGTCATCAAAAATTTTAACAGCGGTTTTTATCAAAAATCAGTAATAATTCGTTTCCTTTTTTTAATGCGGTTATAAATTGCAGATCTACTACATTTTATTTGGATGTCTTATGTGTCAGATTTCGCTGTTTTTAGAAATATTAAGCTGAAACTGTCACCTACTGGCTCCAAGCTGTTTTAGCTTTTAAACATTATTATTTTATTAACCACTGTTTTGTTTGTTTTTTTGTTTTTTTTTATACAATTACGATCTATAATATATTTAAATCTATTTCCATTTTGATTTCATACGTTACTCTTTTTATAACAGTTTGTAACTTTGTAACTAAGTTTCTGTTACGTTTCTGATTATTAGGAACTTGTAACGTGACGTTCCAAAATATTAGGAACTTTACCCATCACTAGTAGAAACATGACAGATTAGGAATTTTACTGGCGGTAAAACACTAATCTTGTAAGAAGGAATAATATGAACGGATAAGGTTATTTGATGAGATAGGAAAATGTTAAATAAGAAAGCGGTAAGATAGGTAAGAGCTGTGAAGGGTGAGAAGAGTGATATTAGATTTAGCGAGAATTGTGGGAATAGGGTTGGCCTTTAGAAGGCTAAGACATAAGTGATGGGCTGCATTTTGGACAACATCGAATTTAGAGATGAGAGGCTGAACTGTGTTACTGGAGAGGAAACTACAGTAATAAAATTAAGAGTGGATAATAGATTTATAGAAAGTAAAGAGTATTACAGGATCGCCGCTCCAACTGGAAGAAGACAAAGCCTTCAGGATATTTAAATGTTTAAGAGTAGGCGAATGAAGATTATTTATATGTGCTGAGAAAGATAATAGGCTGTTAAGGGAGACCCCTAAATATGGGAAGCAAGTTACAAAGAGTAGATGCAGATTATTAGTATGTACATTGATTAACGTTGGATTGTAGGATTTTAAAGGAGCTATATGCACTTCCGATAAGGATCTTTTCAGAATACATAGCGACTCCGGCAACTTATGGCGAGTTTTAGATTATTAAGAGCAGTAAAAGAAAGATGGATGACGTCTGCAAAGTATAAGGTGGAAAAAAGGAGAAGAAGCGAAACGATATTAAGAGAATAGATGTTAAAAAGAGGGGAGCTAAGACAAGGACTTATGGGAAACCACAAAAGCCTTCTTATGAAACTTGGAGGGTTCTACTTTGGAAGAGTTCCGTGCTTAAAGCGGTGAAGTGAGGGGGTAAATTAATGGACAACGTTTTATTTCGAAAAGTTAGGAGATAAACGCTGTCAAGGGAATTTGAGACATTAACACATGCGGCCAATGTGAATCTCTTTTGGATGAACGACTTGTAAATATGATATAAGAAAGAGACAACACGATTAAAAGGACCACAACCAGGACGAATTCCATACATATTATTAGGCAATATGTTATTATTCCCTAGCTATCAAACAAGACATTTGTTTAACACGGTTTTGAATAATTTCCTAAGACAGTTTTATGGAACTGTTTAGAAAGATTCTTAGGGGCAAGATATGAAATTCCGCCTAAGCCTGGAGATGAGTTGGTATTTTTAGGAAAAGCTGCGACAAGCGTATTGCGTATTCATAGTAGAAAGAGAACTTAAGAAATATGGGGAAGAGGTTGAAATTTGTTGGAAAGAATGGTGTTCATCAACAGCAGGAATATAAGGAAGTACTGCGCAGTCAATAAAGGGGAAAAATTTATCTACTAGAAGATCAACATTGGAAGGATATTACGAAAAGCTTTGACAACTTTCAAATTCAGGAAGTAGGAGATCAGCAGAAAGCATCCCAAGATGCCTTTTTGGTATTTTTGCAAACATACCTTAATTTAGCATTTGCCTGTCTGTATGGTAAAAAGTTATCTACAGTCGGATTAGAGCAGAAGGTCCCGTTTAGGGATGAATGACCTCAACCTCGAGAGCTGTCGTTCCAGTCCCCGCCTATAATAAACAGGTGAGAAAGGGAGTAAAGGAAAAATGGTAAATGTAGGTCTTTGAGATTACATAGGGGATGGGTGTAAACAGAACCTCATTAGGAGAATGGCTGAATTTAGTAAATATGGAAGAAATAGAAATATGAATAAAATTCGGAGAATTGGAATTTACATGTGATTGGAAAGTTAATACTACAGGAGGTAAAGGAAATGCGAATTCTAACCAGGATGGCGCCCCATCATGGCCATCTTCACGTATGGATGTATTATATGGAAGCCTCTGATTGAAAAATCTGTTGATTTTGGGAGCCATGTTTTAAATAGGAAATCTACATTGATGTTATGTATATCAAGCAGACTTTCTGGGGCGAACTCGTTTGTCCTAACATTACGACGGTTCTATTAAAGAATCCTAATCCTGGAACTCATTGAATAAAACTAAAAAAAAATAAACGGAAAAGGAGAGAAAGAAAGAAAGGTAAAAGAGCTGATTTCTGAGTAAATAAAGGATCATTATGGTAGAACAAAAAGGAAAGATTACGCAAAGTTTGACGATTTGTCACGCGATGAAAAACAGAAATTGTTCTGAAGAAAAGACAGAAGGTAGGTTTCAAATTTTGCAAATGGAATGATGTTGGGTTCAATGAGCAAATTCATAATACTATAAGACGGTGCTTCTATGAGAAAAGAAGTATCGCTGTTTTTAAGCTGAGTTTCGATTGATTAATATGTGAATTTTTAGGAGTCTAGCTCTTTTCTAGGATCGGTTGATGATTGAATTGAAAGAGGTATGTTTGATTAGTGACAAATGACGGATGTATCTAGCAGTATGAGGGTTACTACGAGATTGCACAGATGAAAGATTAAAAGAAAGAGAGATGGTAGTGGGATGTGCATAAGTAAAGGCGGAGATTACAACTGAAAGATTTTTGAATTTTGTGGTTTCGAAAAAGGAAATGTTCTTGTAAGCCATTATTTTCTTAATACTGAAGCCACTCCAAGCACCGACGATCCGTAAATAAGTAATTTTCTTGACAGTTGCGACAAATCGGTGGTGAGAGCAACTGATCGTAAGCTATAGAGAGATGACTGACCGATCACTGTGAATAAATGTCTTGAGACCTTCGACGTCCAAAAAGGAAACACTTGTTGCATTGAATTGACGAACGGATACTGAGTACATCTTCGAAAATCAAATTATAAATTGAAACTTCATCTGGAACAGAAGAGTTTACAAAATAAATTTCTATCAAATAGATCGGAAACTTAATGCCCTACTGAGATCAATAAATGCGTCTAACTGAAATTGTAGAAACAAGCGAAGAAATGCCATTCATAATATCCCCTTTTGAAAAGTAAGGATGAACATGGATGATGACGCTATAACGGAATAGGGAAAATTTTAAAATGTATGTCTTACTATTACTTTCATTTAGGAACCGCTTATTTCATAGAAAATAATTAACAGATAAAATAAATGAAAGAATGGCTGCAAATCTATTTCTCCCGAGAGCTTTAAAGGCCACATCTTTGTTAAATTTTGGTATGTAAGTTTGGTAATAGCCAAAGGGTATAGATTACCAAACGTTTCTCGTTAACAAGACCTTCCGGATGTACTTTATACAGGCCTAAATGATCATTAGAAAAAAGTTGTTCTAGATTTTTACTAAAAGAATTATTACTAATATTACTATTACTATTCTAATTGCAAGCTACAATGAAATAAAAGCTGAGTTTATTTTGCCTTGCATTTAAATTCAAGTAATAATATTTTTAATTTGATTTTCTAACAAGATATATTTTATTATTAATTTTAGTTTTGTAATTCATAGCTTTTTTTTTTTTTTTTATTTTAAATCTTTTGCTTCGTCGCTTATGTAAATTTTTCGCAAAGGGGTCACTTAGAACGGGGTGGTTTAATGTTGCTATGCAGACAAGTTCATCTACTAGAGGGGCAAAAAATGAGAAGAACAAAATAGGAAATATTAAAAACTGAATAAATAAAAATGTATAAAGAAAACAAGCATAAAAAGTAAACAAGAGCGGGAATAAATAAAAAAAGTAAATTAATATTTTCATTTTTTTTTTTTATACACCACGCCGGTCAAGTGACCACTATTGGCGTTGCTACCGTTTATTAATTTATTTTCACTTTGCAAAATAAGGCCTTTCAATTTATACGGTCCGCCCCCATTAAGGTATGACAACATTTAGATAGTTACTTATAATAATTTATTCATCTACATACTTAAATTATTCTTAAGGCTTATTTATTTATTTTACGTGTCATATACAGCAACTTAAGTTAAAGACACGGCAAGAAATTACAAAATTACAAAAATTGAAAACAAGGAAAAGCAGAAAATAAACAGAAATTAACAAAGATTAACAAAATTATAACAGCTCTTTAATCAATTAGAAGATTTTAGAAATTGAAATAATCGATTAAGCACGGTTTCTTCATTGCACAACAAATTCTTTAAATTGGATGGTATTCTGCATTGTTTTCGATAATGATCATTAATTAGGCATTTAATCAGTAGGTGCTCGACGCAATCACATGTCGGGCACTGGGGCGCAGGTAATTTATTTAATAGATATGTATGTGTAAGGCGAGTGTGCCCAAGTCAGCGTAAGGTTACCTCCTGTTTTCTGCTTTCTCGGCTTGAAGAACGCCATGGTTTCGTGGACGATTTTGCGTAGCGTAATTTATTTTCTGTAGGTAAATTTTGCCAATCGTTGTTCCGAGTGTGTTATTAAAATGGTGTTTAAAGTGTTGGTAAACGGTACTGTTGCGTTTGAAGTTGACGCACGTTCACTAATCGTTTTAACGGAGTTTTCCACATTTTCAAAGCTCTGCATGCCGCACTGGGCTCGGTTGCACCATGGTGTGGCATAGAAGTGCGGGGGCCCGGACCAGTATTGGAATTTGGATGTTTAACTGCTGAAGAATGGACGTAACGTGATTGGGTTGCACCATGGTGTGGCATAGGGGCCCGGACCAGTATTGGAATTTGGATGTTTAACTGCTGAAGAATGGACGCAACGTGATTGATTGTTGTTCCGTCCTGGTTTTCAATGGTATCATCCGAAAAGTTTGACTTTGTGCTCCTTATGACGCTGAAAGCCAGCACGGTTAGATAAGTTTGTCGCAAATTTAATGGCCACTCTGCCGAATCGCATAGTATAATTCTTAAGATTTATTACTTAGTAAATTGATCTGAAGACGCAACAATATAATGGAAATAAGGCCACTGACCAATTATTAAATTAACGGAAAAATCAAATACAGGAATAGACAATAGAAATAAATAAATGAAACGATTTCACCGATTCCTTCAGCAGACATCTGAGTGCTCGGTAGAAAAACTTTATCACTGGATTTAGTGGCAATTTTAATAAGTATTAAAGTTGTTTAAAAATGATTATGTCCTTAAGTGTATAGCTCTGAAATGCGTTATCTTTTATCAAAATGATTATTTTATACTTTTTTGTATACTTTTATTTTTAATTTTTAGAGAAAATTTTGGAGTCAGTATTTCTTTTTTTAATAAAATTTTCTTTTCATAAATCTAAATTTTATTTCCATTTCACGTTTTTAACTGATAACTACGTTTTTTTAAATTTTTATTATAATTATTTTTGAATTATTAATATTCAAAAATTAAGTAGCCTACATCAACAGAAATGTTTATTTAATGTCAAAATTTACAAATTATTATTTGACTAGTTCCAGAAATATTGTTTTGTAATTGTAGAATATTGCGTCTAAAATTGAATAATAAAATGAAATGGTGGTTTCCGGACACATCTAACTTTTTATTTTTTTCAATATTTCTCTATCAATTTTAATGGAAATTTATTTTATCTAATTTATTACATTTCTTAACAGTCGCCTTTGTTGTTTTTCTTCCTTTACTATAATAATATCTCAATGCAGTAAACCCCTTTTAAACTATGCAGTAGAAACGGATAGTAACACAATTTTTCAGATAATTTATAGTATACTTCTGAAATTATAAAATACTTACAAAAAGGCCAGTCAGTAGAAACAAATGAACACACCAGACATTTAAACCTTCAAAAAAGTTTGTCTTTTATTAAATTGTTTCTTTATGGTAACTTTTGAACTGCAATATTATTTTATCTCAGCAACAGTTTTTTTGTTTTTTTTTTTTGGTGTGTGTCTAATACTATTTTTGGTTAATCCAAGTTTTGGAAAGCAGGGTTTCATTAAACTTTATTCGTCTGATTTAACAAATTGCTTATTTAATATTTTTGCAGTAATGGAAATGTATCTAATTGTGTTTGCTTTCAGTTTTATTATTGGATATTTATTTACCCTTCTTTTTGTAGCTTAACCGGTATAAATACAAAATCAATCAGTGATGTACATTCTTGTTTTATGCTCGTTCTGATAACAGCTTCGGATTCTTTTTTTTTTATTTATATATATGTATATTACTATTTTTCTTTAATAGTTATTTTATCAATGAAGTTAACATAGACTAATTTAATGGTTTTCTAATGACATTTTCCAATTATATATGTCAAAAATTTGAATTATTCTGTGTTATAAATTGCTATTCGTTTTGAAGTTTTGTTTTTTATTTGCCATTTTCAAGATAGATTATACGTAACATTTTTTGATTGCTTTATTTCTTAATTTCTTTTCTATTTTACGCTTTTTAAAAATATTTCAAAAATCAATTCAAAACTTTAATCATCATATTATTACAAGTTTATTTTTAATTTTGTCAACAAAATGCAGTTAAAATTAATCGCACTATTGAAATCGAAAATATTAAACTTTTATTGTATTTTATCGGCCACGGTTACTTTCCTAGGTTTCTTTGGTACCCAAGTATTTCAAGCTGAATAAACTTGAAAGCAACTTGGATCCAGAACGAGACAAATCTCAAACCCATAATTTCTGATTTGGTAGCCAAGTACCATATGATCAATTTATTTTTAAAATGACAAATAGTAGAGTTTTTTTTTATGAAAACCTTTTTAAAATTTCTGGTTGTTGCACAGCATCGCAACACTGGCAGGAGCTACTAATCATTTATATACAGGGTGATTATGATTAAAGTTCAAGTTTCAAAACGCTATAAAAAAAGAACCACTGAAACGTCGTTCTGATCAGTGGTTCTTTTTTTATAGCGTTTTGAAACTTGAACTTTAATTATAATCACCCTGTATATATGGGTTGATGGAATGGACGGGTCGGGGATAACAATTTTAAGATATACATTTCCTTCTTATTTATTGCAATGTGTGATTGTATTTCTCTCAGTTTTAGCTATTATAAATTTTGTTCATTCTTATCAACTTCAAATCCACTTTTTCATTATTGAGGTTCATTTTATTGATTAATCATTGTAGATCTGTGCAAGGGTTTGCTATCAAAACCATATCGTTTGTGTAATATTATTTATGATTTTGCAATTTATCTAGATTTGCATTTTGATATTCCTCTAGTTCTTTGAAAATCTCATTTTACATACACTGAAATGCAAAAGGAACAACATTTATGTATGTTTTTATCTCACTCTATTATGTGTATATATATATATATATATGTATATTTTTTTTATTAAATTTGATTCTTCACCTTCAATTTGTACTTTAGCTATTTGTACTCAAAGTTCTTAAGTCATTTGTGTTAATTCCTTCTTTTTTTTTTTATAATACATGTATTAGTTGATTGCATCAAACTCTGTATAAAGTTGTTTTCTTTTTGTTTCTTTTTGATGGTCCAGGAAGATGAATTTAACATTTTTATGAAGTATGTTTACTGTTACCAATTTTTCCTAGTGCCCATCCTTATCTGAAGTCAATTAAATTCAGGTTTCAGTTTCACATGTTTTTCAATATATATATTAGCTTTAAATGTATTTTCAGGAGATGGCTCATTTAGTTAAACGTTTTATAACTATTACATGTGTTTACTTAAGTGTCATGTTGAACAATTTGAAATAATTGAAGTAAATTTGGTTTTAAACCTTTCTAAGCATAGGTATCTTCTTTTAGGAAACAATTTCATTTCATGTAAAAAAAGGATCATTAAAAAAAGATTCAGTGGTAAAGTGTGAATATTCCAAAATTATCAAAACAAACAGAAATTTTATTTAAACGTGTTTTTCTGTAATATGAAAAAGATAGCCGAGCTGCAGTATTCTATATATAATGTGTTTTGGTAGATTTCTAAAAATGTGTAAGAAAAGCAGTTCTGTTAAAATTTGTATTTTTCCTATAGCACTAATATTTCAATTTAGCGAAAACATTATTTTTATAAAGTTGCCTATATAATCTGATTACACAAGCATCCAAATATGGAAACAATTACTGTCTTAGACAATTCATGCAACATAAGAAGGCTTAAGTGAAATAAGCCCTGTGATATTTGTATAAACGTTCTTTTGAGACTCTTGTCACCAGATGGATAGCCTCTTCACAGCAATACTCAAACGTCATAATTGCCGGATAGTTCATAAAGACTAGTTGTATTTCTTTTTTTTTAAGAAAAAGAACCCATGTAATTTAAATGAGTCACAATTCAGGAATATACTGGGTAATGTGATTATTAGTTAAAAACGGTGCTTTATTAAATACTATTGTAGATAGGAACAACATGTAAGCGAAACTAGTAAAAAATGAAGGAATCAGTGAAGTAGTAATAAAGTTAATTATTTTATGCTACTGGAAAAATTACAATTATGCTTTATTTTAACAATTTTTAATTTAATGATCTAATTAAAATACTGAAAATATTTACGTAATTTATTTTATTAATGTATATCGATCGAGTCAGTTATCGATAATATAATAAAACGGTAATCACGTGATTCTCCCTCCGAAGTGTTTTTACGCGGTTAGCGTTATCGAGCCGGTGTTTCTGTTTGCTATTTCAGTGTTCGCGGTTCGGTGAGTGGATGGCTAGTTTGGTTGTGTTTAGTTTTGTTTATGTTCGTAAATGCTGAAATTCTAAATCGAAATAAAATACGACATTTTTTATTCCGAAATTTATTTACGATGGAACTTTTTCTGCCATTTCGATAAAGTTCAAGATTAGAAAGTGCTTATTAGCTTTAACTGAGCAAAAATAGTATCAAAAGGATAAAACGGCGAATAAACAACGTTTATTAACGATCGGTTTAAGTATGAAAATAAAAGTCAAATGGAAAGAAATAGTTCTCTTTTTGGTGATATTTGTGGATGAAATGTACGGTTTGTTTGTACAAAGACACTGCAGTCACGTTCATCCCAAACCGCATGAGGTAAGTTATTTCACGTTTTATTACATTTAAATAAAACGAACTATTTCTAATTCGATAAATTTTGCTCGACATTAAAAATAAACGTACGTTTTGTTATTGTTTAACTCTGCCTAGTTTTGAGTGTATCAGACGGGTGTAAAACCGTATAAGGTATAATTTAAACGTTGAAAAGTTAGCTTTTGCTGTTGAGAAATTAAATTTTTCCATATTTTTGATATACTTATAGCGAGAAATTCATTTACGCAATCTTTTTTGATAAATTAATTGTGTTTGTTGAACACTTGTGTTTTATAATCGTACAAACTATTATTCTGAATTATTGCAATAAAACTTAAAAATATCGTTATTTACGTTGTTTCTTGTAAACAATTCTTTCTCTCCCTTTCTTTTAAAAGGAAATGAAGCATTTACATAAAAATTTTGTCTGCTGGGATAAACCGGTTTATAATAGTGGTTTTAATTTTGGACTAATTGTTATGTCAATAACCTTATATTTGATAACCAGTTATAGAGGTTTTAAGTAACACCATTCTACATTTAGGTCATTAAATATATTTCGAAAAAGTAATTTATGGGTATTCTACTACTATTCCTGCAAAAAAATAACTCTATTTCTGTTTTGAAGCATTTCAGAATTTTTGTACTTAATAATCATTAAGGAATATTTCCACTTTTGATTTTCAAATCGGTTATTTTTTATAAAAAAATACATTTAAAACCCCAATGTATATTCGTTGATATTAATAGGAAACACATTTTCGTTTCTGGTATGTCTGTTTTTTTCGTGCAAATCCCGTTTAAGCTTTTGAAATATTTTAAATTTGAGGACAAATAAGAATATTTTAATTATACTGGTATGTGCATTTAAATATGTATTTTTTTATTTCCATCATCGTAGTTATTCACAAAATATTTTTATGGCATTTCGCTGTTTGTATAACTCGGGCGATTTTCCGTGATTACTTTTGAAGTTGACGTTTAACACCTTCAATAATGAGTTGTGAGACGAAATATTTTTACTAACTAATCTGCTAATTGATATTTCTCAATCGTAGTTTTTTTTATATTTATTTTATTGTTTACTTATTTTTTATTGCGTATGACAAATTTATTGTGTACATGCTAGCATCAATGTATTATTAATTATCACGCATTCTTCAACTTGGACACGCTTGCTGGAGCATAGTAGTGCAAACGTTGTGCATTAGAACCTTGGCATTTCCCTGATTGCGGCGATACGCGTCTATGTTTATTCATTTTTACCGAGATTATATGTTGTTTTTTTTTTGTAAGAAAACACAAAAAATGAAAGGAAATTTAAAACTATAAATTGCATCCATATATATAAATTATTTTAATTATTGTGTATTATATTTCCTTCTGTGTAGGACGTTGAGGTCCGTATGTGTTTTTGTGACGATGAAATAGTAATAATTAAATTTAGTGGATGAGTAATGAGTTCATTTGTTTAACCAGTGTGCGAATTGTAAATAAAGACTTAAGGAAATAGAAATTGTTTTCTGAGGTTACTGCGTAATGTAATTGACCGAAAATATATTTTCTTGCAAAGTTGACGTATAAAAATCAATCTTTTGCTACTAATTCTATTTTGTTGCTTTTGTTGTAATTATTTTTCGATAGCACCTTCTTTTTTTTTTTTGTTTCATGATCGACAACTATCGAATCCAACGGATTTAGAATAAAACTTTGTTCTCGGCAATCCTTAATTACATATCTTTTTATTTTTGCGGAAATAAATTTGAAATATTTTTTTCAATAGTTACTTTTATGAATATTTATCCAGGTAGCTGACCTATTGAATCATTCGGTGTAGTATCATTGCGGAGTTGATTTTACATACTACTTACTTCAAGCGCGGTGCAGTACAATTTTAGAGACATTGTTGATAAAATACGTTTAATATATTAATACTACCTTGTATCATACACTGTTGATTTCAGTTAATGTAAATAGATTTGCTAATAAATTTTAATTTTAATTTACCATACTCCTTTATCACACTAAGCTGCAACTAATTTATATGGCGATAATGATGCAAATATAAAATAAACTTTAATTAACTAATGAAATTACCTAGAGGTGTGGTATAGCGATGTTGATTGAAATAACAAAGACCAAAAATTGAAATAGACAAACTTAAAAGATATATTGATATAGCCTAAGTAGTGATAATTATAAATTTAAAATTTCATTCGTAAATCCGTATGATACTAGATTAAACCACATTACTGGGCCTTTTTCAGTGAAAATATTCTCTAGAAAGATCGCTGATATTAGGTTTTACGTCGTTTTTTTCTTCCAATATCCTTTTATTTCAGAATTTCCAGAGGTCGTAGTAAATTTTAATTTTACTTTCCGGTATTGTAATAAAGACTATCGAAACAATTTGCCTTTTATGTCTCTGACAAATTATTTTTCTTCTACGTTATCTTGATAATTATTGTTTTGCATTGTATATTTTTCTAATTGTTAACTTGTCTTCTTTTTCTATTTATTTAGCCTGTTCTTAAGTAAAAAACTTGCAATTCCTAAATTTTCTAAATATCGTCTTTTTGTAAGACCTTTTTATAGTAAGATGAAAGCGAGGAATTGTTCTTTTTATGCGTATTCAAATTTTTAACCTATTTTATTAATTCTTCCGCAAAAAAGAATTTAATAGTTGTGAAATATAGAGTAACTATTTTGTAACGATTATGTAACTGTCGGTAGTTCTCATTTAGAATTTATTTAATATATCTAGGCGAGTAATAAATGCGAGAGAGGTAGAACAGGAATAAAAATATTAAACGTTAAAAAAAAAAAAGAAACAATGTAACTTAAGGTAGAAGACACAGTGAAGTATAAAATAACTGGGCAAGAAAGGATGATAGTTAGATAATCAGTTTTGCCTATTATTTAGGTTTTACTTGAGGTTTTCCAAGATAATTTCATAGGATTTTCTGTTATTTCATTGCACCAAAAATACTTTGGAAGATGAATAGTTGAAATTAAATTAATTCATAAATTCGGTATATTGTTTACTACTTCAAAAAATGTAAGAGTATGCTTTCTATCAACTTGTCTCTTTTAAACATTTGAAATTCAGTTACGTATAAGAAATTTATTTATTTATTTATTCATGCGTTTTTTATGTCTAAGATAAAAACTCAGAATACAAATATGCACGCGCACACACACACATTCACATATACACATATTAATAAATAAATAAGAACGAAAATTAAAGATAAGATAAAGCCATTAGAATAAGTTATTTGAAGTTTGTGAATATCACGTGGACATATTAAATAGTACCTCTTTTTGTTTAAACTGAGACCGTGGCACTTGAGGTCGCGTAAAGTTTTGTTCTCCAATAGTAGTTGAGTTTCTCTCCATCAATTGAGGAAACCATTGAGCGTAGCATAAAAAAAGTTAATAGCATTGAAAGAATAAAAAATGCATACTTAGAATTGTCCTACGAAAAAGTATAAAATAACGTAGCAGTAATGTGAATCGGATACGTAGTAATTTTTTAATTGTAAAAAGGTGTCGAAAATGTAATCAACTAGACCATTTAGAAAAATTTTCCCGATTAAAAAAAATAATATGTAGATTTTGTTAATAGCTCACTTGTAGTAATAGCGTTTATGCTATTAGAAAATCGAGTCAAAATAAGGCGGTCGACTTAAGTATTGATGACGGCTATAAGAACTGTATAATCTTTGAAATAAAGATTTTAATTACACGAATTCACACACGCAGATTGTAGTAGCATAGGTTCAATAGCTGGTGACATTTACTTCATAAGAACTCTTTCTGAAACATTTATTTACGGTGGAGTTGAAGGGCTGATTTAATGTAGCCAAGAACGTCGCCAGCCGATGAGCCAGGGGGGTAAGGTGATAGAAAGAGGATATGAGTTGTAGAAAAAATAAAATTTATAAGTTGCAAAAGCTTAATATTTTATTAAACAAGAATAAAATCTTAATTAAAACATAATTTTCGTAGGTTTCCGGCAAATTGTTCTACTCCTTTTACTTTACTCGTAATGCACGTAAATACATTGTTATGCCGCGAATGCAGAACATTTTTAGTCGAAAACGTCGCAAAATATATTACACCGCGATAACGAAATCGCGAATTCCAGAACAACCACGAATACTGGAACAGCCGCGAATACCGGAACAATCGCGAATGAGGAGATTTGACTGTATGTTATTTTTTATCACACAATTACTTTTTACTAGTTTGTGTTATGAACAGCTCAACTTTTGTTACACATTTTTTTCGAGAGATACATGTGATCCGAATGGCTTTACTTGCGGGGGAATATGTAAATCTCCCGTCCCCTACACAATGACACATCTATAGCAGTCTACTAAATTTATTATACAGTTTAAACATGTTTTTGGTTTTATAATAAGAAATAGCGATCAAACTGCTGGTGAAATCAGATTTTCCCGATTAAAATGACAATTCTGTTTAAAATGCAATCGATTAATTGACTTTTTAATGCGTCTTCGTTAAATTTTCATTATCGAATTTCAAAAAATTTAGTTCGTTTCTATTAAGATTTTTATAGCAAAAACTTTAAATCGGGTTTTTTAACGTTACGTGCACGTTTTCGGTAGGATATCTCTACATTTTTATCATTATTTTATAGTAATTTTTTTCATTTTTCGCCCTGTTTTCAACTGAACCCTCATTATTTCAAATTGAAAAATTGAAAGAAAATTAATTATGGCGCCACGACAACGAAATGGAATTTTTATTTTATCCACGGTTGCACTTTACAAAGGTAAAACGAGCTAAAATGAAATATCTTAGATATTGGCGTATAATAATAATAATCGAGGAATGCTGTGTAAATCGCGTAAATACGACTATATATGTTGTCCGAAATGAATATTTTTACTGCGGGGGGCTGTCGATTTATAATTTTACGATCAAATTCCAGACTGCTATGCAAATCGCAAATGTGTGTAAATTTTTTGATAAGTAAAAATTGTGGTCGCGCATGCGTAACACACAGTAAGCAAAGGGAATCATTCTTTTTTTTTTTTTTTATATATATATATGTTTTTGTTCAATGATTTTTGCGCCATCTCGTTCCGCGCGCATTCAGGGTCTGCTCCAGTTATTTTTTAAAAATCAAATAAAATCAAAAATAGAGTACTATGTTAACGTATTGCGCGAAACCCGGCTTTATTTAGGAAATATTTCCTTTGTCATAAACTGTTTTTTTTTTTTTTTTTTTTGTATATATTTTTAAAAATAACTACAAAATAATATAGTATATCTTTGTGAAATATTTTCCAAGGCGAGTTTGATTGCAGTATAATACACCCTTCGTCTTATTACGTGTAAGATGTAAAGGGAAATGATTTATTGTGCAAAGATGAAATAAATTATAATGTTTCCACTTTTGTATATAGCTCTGGAGCTTTTGACATGCGTACAGAGTCGTAAACACCACCCTTTGGAATTCTATACCAACAAAGAAGTGCGGAATTACACCACAGCGATATAAAAGGAGACTTTACATTTTGTTTTGTTTTTTTCTGAAGCGGTTTAATTTAAAAGTGCGTAATCGATTATAAGTGTGTGAGGTTGAGTAAGTTTAAGATATGTACATGTAAGGCGACGAAAAGGCGGGAATGGATGGTTCGAAACTGGAGATGTACGTTTCTTATTAAAGGAGCACAGTAGCGGGGAGAGATTCTGAAACTAAAAGTGATTTCGGAAGGATGCTCTATCGTAATTTTCGGCTTCGTGAAAAGTGAAGTTCAAACTACGATCAATAATGACGTAAATTATGAAATTGTATAGCGGTATGTAATCGAACTTCTTACTTATTCTTTTGTTATAGTGATTTATTATTATCAGTTTTCGAATTGGACTCTGATTGCACTTTTGTTTGTTGCGTCATCGGTGATTTTTCTTCAAAAATTTCCTCGCATTGTGCTGCTCTTTTTTTCCCTCCTTTCTCGGTATAATAAACATTGCAGTGCAAAGCTATCGAACCGTGAATTATCACTTTTACAGGAAAAATCTATTACAGAATGTGAGAACGGCGAATCGCAGAGTGATGCCGATTGAATTTAATTGTATCGAACGGCCTGCGCGGTGCACGGTACGCATGTATGCGCGGGGCTGTGTCGCTAGGATGGAACTAAACTACTCCCCTAGTAATCAGCAATCGGTTCTCTACATTCGGCACGCTTCGACTGTGAACGCAAAAGTGCATTATCTACATCACACTCTTCTACTGACCGAGATTCGTTGCGATTTTTCGCTCCAGTTCGCTGCAACTATTTTCTTTCTTCCTTTTTCCGTAAAAACCTTTTGTTTTTACCAAAAACGGATTATATTTTTCCGAACGAATTCTACGCTTATAGGCGAGAGGCGGCAGATTATTATTAATACTATACTAATCACATTCGGTTACATAAAATGTGAATGAACGATTTTGATTATTATGCATGCACGTTAATTACATAATATGATTGTGCGTTTGTGTATGTGACGTGTTGTAGCCGGAATATGTTCAATCAAGCGGGTAAATTCTGGAGCTAATCGTGCTGTGGTTCATACGGAAATTTATATCAATTTTATGCAGCGATATGCGTTATGCTCGTTGCTTTCACCGGCAATGTTAAAGGTATATTAAACGAGCGCGTGATTATTTTCAATAGAAGTGAATTTTGACACCGCGGAGAGAACACTGTTTTTAGCGGGGGGATACGTGGTTTACGTAGTTAAGCGATCGATTTTTACGGAAAATTAGAGCATTTGTTCCTCGAAGCCATTTCGGGTGCACAGTCGGGGAGATTCTTTTTTTTTTTTAAATTGCCGACGACGAAGCCTTCTACGAAATAATACCCAGTGTGTCAGAACTTTTTGACGCTAATGATTAAGTTGGGAAAAAGTATCGCATAGGTAGCGCGATAGCCTTGTGGTTAAGGTACTTGGCTACTAAACCTGAAGTGTCATAGGTTATCGAGACTAGTCTCGTTCCAGATCCAAGTAGTTTATACACCTAATCAGGGATTGAATATTGGTTATACCCCAGAGAATTTACTCCGGGAGGAAAGTAAAGCCGGATAATCCAAAAGTAGAAAGGAACTGGCCCCAATGTTCTCTTCAGATCCTCATTTTAAGTACATTATGAAAAACTTAACTTCGCAATCCCTGATACCTGATCAAGGATATATGGGACTTACTTTACACTTTACTTTTATGCGCCAATAAACACGAGACATAGCGACACAAGTGTTAATCAAAGTTTCGATTTGACTGGATATCGAATTTTCGCCTTCAACGTATCGAATGAATCGTTGCTGTTCGGTACTCGTTTTGGATATTTATATATTTTTTTTTCTTTTCTTTCCTGTATTCAGATCAGATTCGTGACATTTAATGAATCGGTTAGGCACCGTTGAATTATTTGTTCTTCCGCAGTTTAGTCTAAATGGGGTTAAAAATTTTTGTAAAATAACTATATAGTACGGTACGGTGTTCTGTCTAAAGAGGGACTTTAATTGTTAATTTCTTTTTTTAATCTTTTTATCGAATATTCGCAGTGCTAGACCGCCGTGTATATTCTCACTAATAATGTCTTTTCTGCTAATATAAAATTTGGCGAAATTTACCAAGACCGATTTTACTGGCAGCGTAATTATCGTTACGGTATAAAATTTACTGAAAACATTTCTTTTGAAGATAAAGATGTTACGTAGATTAAAGAAATTTTGAGGAATGCATAACTTTTTTCAGATGCGATTGATATGAACGTAATTATGCACAGTTATTTCGTTACATGGCAAGCTTGAAAAAAAATATAGAAAAAAAAAGAAAAAGGTTTTAAAAATATTACTACTATAAAGGACGTGATATTGTGTTATTTACCGGGATAAAAAAATCATTTTAACGAGTAATTGTCGAAATTATAAATTATTTACGAGTTATACTAACTTGCGCATTTTTATTTATTATATATTTTTTTATCGGATATATTAAATGTTTATGAATTTTAATGAATTTGAATGAATTTTAATGATTTTTAATGATTTTTAATGAATTTTTATTGACTTTTAATGAATTTTAATGACTTTTAATGAATTTTAATGAATTTAATTTTATTCGCGCGTGTTTAAAAGCTATACTTTACTGTTTTCCGATTTCTTGCACCGATGTTCATTCGTCTATGTAATCAAGCATGAAGTTCTCCTTGGTAATCCATTATATTCCTTTCGTATCTGTATATTTACAATATTTTTACATATTTAGTGTGCGTTCTTGTCGACTGAATGTATTTTAGTTTGGAAGTATTGCACGGATGATATTTTTATTTATTTACGTTTTGACCCTGTTCTTGTCGATAAATGATTTTAATATAATTATATATATATATATTATTATTTTATTTTATTTTTCATGACCAAGACTAACCCAATTTGTCACTATGCGTCTAAAAATCCGCTTCAAGAACAATATAAAATTGCATTTTTAAATACAGAAAAAAATAAATAAATAAAAAGATCTGTAAAATAAAAGAACAACGACTATATAACCACTACCCTATTTAGCTTGTATATTATTAACCAAAATTGATAAACTAAATAAATGCAACAGTTATCCAATTTAAATAAATAATCCTCTTTATTTTAACTTCATATACTTGCAGATATTACGCATGAATTTTCTTTGTATTTCGTATTTTCCACAATTAAATAAAAGATGACTGACGCCATCGCGGTAGTTTACTAAAATGCATGTATACGGTAAGATTTTCCGAAAAGCTTAACTTAATTCTTGTATACTCTATTTGCAATTTATTTAACGAAGCTGCGCGTCATCCGGCCAGGCATTTCTGTCGGTATACCGTCATGGTAAAAACTCCCTGGGCGGCATTTTGATTTCAGATTAAGCCAATCATTATTTTTGCACCATCTTTACCTTTACCTGCTAAATCTGTAGAAGGTATGGAACCATTCCTTAGCTGTATCATCTATCAGCTCAGTCCCGTCGATATTGAAATGTTCGAAAAGCCAACAAAATTCAATTATAAAGTTATTATTAGTTAATTGGAATCACTTATTTTTCAATATCACAGATCAATAGATGACACCTATACTCGAAATTAGAATGTAATGACGAGACACCAAAAATCAAAAACACTTTTTTTATGATATTCCAAGACATTATAATCTATGGTGGTCAGCTCAGCGGTGCAGATGATTGTTCCCGGACGAAACATAAATTTCCGTACAGTTATATTAGTTGTGGCACACGCTGTTCCGACATATTTCTGTGTTCCATCGATCTGGGAGATCCGTTGGTATATACCAGTTTAAAATCTGTATGCATACAACATTTTAAAATGAATAAAATAATGATTAATTATTGAGTTTTGTGCGCTGTTTAAATTGTTAAGATAAAAAACTGATGTTACAATTTCATTCTTTTGACTAATCGAAGGGTAGTTTTGATTCATTGAACCGCCAGTTGTTGTATATTCTCATAATTTTATCCATTAGAAGTAAGGGGCTATGATTGCAATGTTTAAGAATGAATTTGTCAGTTAATAAATTTCTTCCGATTTACACCGGGGGTAAGTTTATCTCTGACTGTAGACGGGAAATCGATGAAGATCTAGCATTACCAGTTACGAGTCTCAAAGCAATATTCTGGGTCGTATCTAATTTTTTGAGATCTATGGTCAGTCTTCGATCTAATTAATGCCTTACATAATCTTCCTATTACAACTGGATCAGCTGCCTACGCCGTATTACATTTCACCTTAATGAGATGCAATAATTTGATAATTTTGACTTAATCGCTGTATGGTGTATTCAAGTAATTCCATAGTCTATTATTAAGCATATTTTTTCTTGTCCAGAGTCATTGCTCATTTGGCCATAACTATTTCATTATTATTATTATTATTTCACTGGTTATTACTATTATATATGTATATATCATATTATTATTCACTCTTGTATGTTAATTGTACAGGTAAGCTTTAAATTTATTTCTGCTAAACTAATCTAATGTTTATATTAGTATGCGTGTGTGTAGGTGTGTGTACATTCGTCGGTGAATATGTATGTGCAGATGTGAGTGTGTGTGTACATATGTGTAGACATGTGAGTGCGTGCGTATTAGTGTATGTACACAAATATATATGTTTTCCATTTGCACAAATTGTAAGCACTGGCTAGTTTCTCATTAAACTGGCCTTTGTACTACTGTAATGTGCCCTGCTGCTCATGTATTTTGCGTATAAGCGGGAGTTAAATATAATTATTATTTCTGGTATGTAAGTATCTGGTACTTAACAAATATGTTGGCAATTGTACTTCTCAATATAACTTCGGCTAATGTCTTATAATGTTATTTAGACATAAGTCCTATTTAATATTAACATATTAATCTTGTTAAAAATTAAAATTTCTGTAGACAATAGCCAATAATGTTGATAAAAATGAAAATTATCAATAACTAGATTGGCTTTTGTACTTGTTAAAAAGTACATATTTAACGTAATAAACGACACAACTTTTAGACTGTTATATAATAATAATCACCACTGCTCGTGGAACTATGCGCATTTGTGGTAAATATATTTTAGTTATATTAATATTTAAGTATGTACGTAACTGAATTAAATGAATTGAAAAATTGAATTGAAATTATTATTATTGATGGAATAATAAACGATTTAGTATTTTTTATATTAATTATTTTTCAAGCGTTACCGTTGACTTTTTATATGTCAAAAATTTTTAACTGCGATCAATAGATATTTCTTTAAAGTTCCTAGCAAATTTTTTAACATTTAAAAAAATTATTTAGTTCTTTAATTATTTTACGTTTGATTATGCATTACTTTTTTTTAATATTTTAAACTACCGTTTTCTTTTCGATTTCAAATAGAGTAATGTTGAAGATTGTCTAAACTATTTATTAATAAAACAAAAAGTTTTAATATCAATTTATTATTAGGAAATTGTAGATTTTGTAGTAGTCTTATATTATGTATATGTAAGAAATTTATATGAAAAATCTATAACTTTATATATCTTTTTACATTTTTCACGTATTCGAATTTTAAATATATTTTTCTATTGTGGTATAATTTTACGATAAACAATTATAAACGAAAAAAGAATATTGTTTAAATACTTTGTTTCACTATAAGTGGAGGTAGTTTTAAAAAATCAGTTCATTACGGTATTAATTAAAATCATTTTTCGATTTGTCGCTTTATTCGATGTGGTCCGCATTTTTGTTAGACCACCGCTAAAAACCGGATGGCTATAAAGCTGCGGTAAGCTTTTTTCGTATCGCTGGTACTGATAATTTTTCATTTGAAGTATGTAAAGCTTTATTGTCCGATAAAAAAAAAAACGATCTGTTCCATTTATTTTTGCACAATATACACTTGCGGCCGTCATATGCATATGTAAGCATTGAATGCAGAACTTGCGACAGAAAAATGCACAAATGTTAGGCGCTGCTTACGGTTACGCAATGGCCGCATGAGAAAGTCGGTGTACCGCTGATTAATTTTAATAACGGATAATGTGTATACTGGTTAATCATTCGGCTGTGTTAGAGTGGTTTCGTTTCATAGGTTGTTGGCGACTGGATTTATTGTTTTGCTTCGGTCTAGTCCAATTTGGCCAGTCTGAAATAGCAACTTCCGTTCTAGTGCCCGGTAACGTCTTTCATTTTCCATTTATCGCTCGTTTGTACGATTAGGTAATAAGTCAGAAACTGGAATTTCTACATCGTAGTCTCTGACCTAAACGTAAAATGCGATACCTCGATTTTTTTTATTATTTACACCCGACTTCTATGCGAGCTTGTTAGTCCGGTGCGTGCAGTGCGAGCGGTACAATCTAATAAACGGTTTGTTGTAACATGTTGCATCTGGCGAAGAATTGAAAAGCACCTTGATTTGGATATGACGGCGAAAAATATTGCTAAACGCGTTCATGTTTGCATAACTGCGTCTTCGTACCTTCATTAGTCGGCTGCTACTGCATTTGCGCGAGCAATTAATCGAATAAAGATATTAGTTTGTAGAGTTTTTACAAATGCAATTATGTCGATTGAAAGTTTCTCTCGTAGAGACCTCTGGTAATTGCCTGAAGAAATAGTTGGACGAAAAATAAACGAATTTTTAACTGGTGCTAACGTTCCTCGAATTGTGTTTTTTTTGTTTTTTTTTTTTTTTTTCGTCTCAAATAGCTGCAATTTATACAATAAAATTTGAAGTGGAAATCCAATTAGGTTTAATACTACCGTAAACTTTGTTTACACAGTTTCTTACATCGATTTCTATAGTTTTAATAATCGTAATAATAATAATAATAATAATAATCAAATCAAATCAAATCAAATCAAATTTATTATTATTATACATAAATAAAAAAATTATATAAAATAGAATTTTACTGAACTCCTGCTTATATGCAAAATTTATGAGCAACAGGGTACATTACAGTACACAGGCCAGTTTAATGAGAAACTAGCCAGTGCTTACAATCTGTGCGAACGGAAAGAATATATATCTGTGTACAATATACTAATACACACACACACAGCACAAACACACGCACGTGCATTCATATTTATATAGACTCAATGTGTCTACACATATGGATATACACTCTCATATGTACACACATACTCACACATGTACATACACACTCACCTATGAACGTGCTCTCACTTACACACACATAGTAATACAAAACGTTAGATTTATTTAGAAGAAATAAATTTAGTGCTCACCTGTATAATTAACATAGAAAAGTGAATAATAATAATAATAATAATAATAATGATAAAGTTACAAAAATGAAATCGAATTAATCTATTTAATATAAAAGATTACATGCTTCTTTCTATTATTTATTTCTGCGATAGCTAGTTTATTGCCTTGAATTTATGCTTTACTAATTCTTCCGTATTGCAGTCTAGAACAATACCTCTACAATTTTACATGATTGCAAAATTACACGGTATCGGCAGAGTTGCGTGCAATACAATTTTCAGTTTTTACTTGTAATCTCTTTAAATGGATTTTTAAGAAGTGCCACGATCGTTAATAAATTATACATTATAAAGGGGTTTTTTTTTATCTTTTTTTTTTTTTTTTTTGCATAGTTGCAGTGCGGATAATAAACAGAAAATGAATATGGATAACAACCATCCGTTGGTGATTAATCAATAATAGCTATGATCTATTAACCTGGTTAAATCTTTTAAGACATTTAAAGTGCATAAACTGGAGAATTACCGTGGCTAGCAGATTGTTGATGGAATTGTTGCATATATATTTTCCACTTAAACTTCTTACGGTGTCTTCTATTGTTGGTATAAGTATGCCATTGTTAGGTATATAGCAAGGCGTTGAAACTACATTTCGTAAAACTCTGTGTTCTGAAATCGCTGTTGGATTATACCGACCGTCGAATTGCTTGCTGTTCCTCACATTTCAGCTCCATACATCCGTACTCTGCTTTCAATATCGTTTTATAGAGTCAAATTTTATATTCTGTAGCGATAACTTAAGAGTGTGTTTACCATTGAGTTTGATGCTTCAAAGTTTTAGATCAAGTTGTTTACATTTTATGACGACGCGGCCTGGTTTAAATGTGAACCTAAATATATCTTACTTTCTGCGAGGTCGATATTATTTTTCCATTCATTACAACGGATGACTTATTTGTTCGCGAGTAAATAAAGCGTGACTCAATTTTGATTCGTTAACTTCGATTTTCTACACCATGAACCATTGTTCTCTAAGCATCTTAGGTGATCTTGGAAGTACTCGCGGTTGCTACATTTAATTCGCGATCAACGGGTAGTAATACAGCAGTTAGAAATAAGTTGATTATCGTTAAGTCTGCCTTTTAAATAGTTGTACGTTAAACCATTATATGGTTATTACGCTCAGTAATGTTCTACGTAATGTCAGATAGTTGTAAACTGATTCAAATTAATTCGTTTATTTTCGTATATAAATTTTTTATCGATGTATCTTATTTATAAAAATTCCATGTGCGTCGTATCGATGTTTTGTTTTTAATTAAAGGCATATTGACGTATTTCCTAAGCCGGTAGGGGGAGTAATTCCTGCTACTGCCAACTAGTTCGTTGTTTTGTATGCTTTTATCCTTTTAACAGTTGTGATTCTTTGAAATAATCTTATTAATGTTGCAAATCTTTTAATTTTTAATATTTCAATACGAATACTGTTGCTATAAATTATATTTCTTATTTGGGATTTATACACAGTATTATCCCTTTTTTATAATTTAATCTACTCTTATTATTGTATAGTTTGTTAAATATATGCATAAATTTGCTTGTTTTTTAAAAGGGACTTTAAAATGTAAAATTATTTTGACCTGTCACTCCGAAATATTTTAAAAACTTATCACGCATTTTATATATCATCGTATTTTGTTAAGTTTAATTCTTTGTCTTTACATTTGTTATTGAATGAACTTTTGATTTTGACTTATTTAAGTTCTATACGTGTGATAGATTTTCAACTTTTTTATATATATTACTTATATTTTTTGACATGGATCACTCGGCTAGGCATGAAATTTTACAATGATTTTCATTTACAACCAATCGGTAGCTAGGAATATAGTAAATATTTTTTTAAATTTGTGATCATCAATTTCAGCTCATGTATTCACCAACATGAAACACGAGTCGTATCACATTGTATGCACCATCCGACAGATATATCCGCAATTTAGTTCGTTGTAAAAAAGGTACGGAAGTACTTTTTAAATTATTTACATTTTTTAAATTGAAGAACAATCATGAAGGTAGTTTCCATTTTATAAATAAAGAATATGGACAAATTGAAACGTCCTGCTATTTCCACATACCATTTTATTCTAATTTACCGCAAGGCACGAATTTTATTTTGAAGGTTATAATAATTATGTTTATTTCATTCTTATCCGCTATTATTATCGCTATATCATTGGCAAAAGTAATAATTTTAACGTTAACCGGGAGTTTAATTTTGTTAAATTCTTGAGACTGTTCCGTGAATGCGGTCTTAATATATCCTTGCAGCGTTTTGTTACCGTTTGATGTTTTTTATAACGTGTATAGATTTTTACAATCGTATATCTATTAGAAAAATAATGATTTAATGTATTTAGCAGGTTTCGATCTAAATCTAATTTTCTTCTAGCAATAACATTAATTTATTCTTAGCAATATCTGAGGCTATCTTACCAGACCTACATTTTTATAACAATTGCTTGAAATACGGTTAAGTCTGCTGGTTAATTTTCTAAAGCCTCTATACTGTGATCTTTGTTAAATATGTAGATCATTAGCTTGATTGAATTTTTCAAATTTAAAGTATGAATTTTTTCATTCGCACGTTGGTTTTTATTTAGTTTGGATAGAATGACGGTTTCCGATATTTTTCATATTTCCGTATAGTAATTTACCTGAAGCATTATCATTTTATTAATTGTATTTGGTAATTTAATAGCAAATACTTTTAATAAACATCTAATATCCTGCGGATGTTTTATTTTTTAACCTTTTTTTTTTTTTTTTTTTTTATAATTGCGTTAATTTCGTTAATACTATTTTAATGTTTTACATTATTAACTTTATGAGTGCATTTGCGTTAAGGTAGAGTTTATTACGCAATAAGTGTTTACTTTATCCCCATGATATGGTATATTTACGAATCGTCCGTATTTGCAAGTTTTTATTCTTATTTAATAATACTTTAAGTTCTTTTCTCCATCAAGTTTTTTCAAGCTCCCAAGCTTTGGCTTCTTTAATCATGTGCTTATAAGTTTTAAAGTATCTTTTTGTAATTTTTATAGTATATTTTTACTTACCCAATATTATACCTAATTCACAACATTCTTATGTAGTTGTAATTCTGGATTCCAACAATTTTTTCGCTATATAATGAATTTCGATATTTTTCTGTTGGTTAATTTTCCGGAATGTTTAATGTCAAATGTTCGCTAAAAACAAAAAAAAAAAAAAAAGGTTTCCCTTATTCTGTAAGTTTGCTATATCAAACCGTTGGAAATATGTAAAAAAAATATTTCAGTTGCAGCAGCCAAGAAAATCGAACATCTACATTATCGGGAAAAATAAAATAATCTTCAATTGAATTAATTCAGATGATTCTGAAATCTCTGAGAACCGTGCAATACGATATGATAGGAAAAAGAATATTTCAAAAAAGCGCGGTTCAGACGAAATTAGGTTTTTACGTTGCAATGGTGTGAAGTCAAAGTAAAAAAGTGAATTTGATTTTTGGAAAAGTCATATGATAATGTTGTATCAACGTAAAACAACTCTTATAATCGGAATTGCTTGAAGTGCATAATTATTTGAAACCGGCTCGATGGTTTCGTTATTGAGGTATCGCACGAGTAATTAAGCTTCCGAGACAAGACTGGAAGAGGAAGAGGGTTGTGTGTTGAAGAATTAACTTTTATTAATTTCGCCGATCGAGGATATTATTAGGAACACCTGTTTTTATGAGTAACGATCGTGAAAGAAAAATAAATAAACAAAATTACGTACCTATAAAAATAAAATGAGCCGGCATAAAAGTTTTTATAAAATAATACTGAAAGCGGAGGAAAGTATAGGTTGCGCAGATAGGTAGAGGTAAAATTCTCTAGTTCGCGAGTTTGCAGAAGAACGAAATGTTTTAGATGAAAAGACTTACAGAGTTTGTGAATATGTTACTAAGCGAGTAAGTCATTTTTTTCATTATTTGCGATTTTTGCGTGATCAGTAACACAGAGAAAATCGATTTGAAAGAAAAGGTCGGAGAAAAGTTTAGGGATAGAGAGAACAGGCTATGAAAATGAAGTACGTATAGGATAAAGGTAATACGTACTATCGGAGTCCGCAATTTTATTAGAAATTCTTGTTAAGTTGAAAGTAGTAGTTGAAAGTTATCGAGTTTTTCGGGTGTTAAAAACGAATGTGTGCGATAAAATTGGTATGTTTGGGTGAGAAGGCGATATCTGAGAAAGGTTAAACAATATAATAATTCATTTAGTGTGGATTGAGGAGGATTATAAAACGAAGACAACAATTTCGGATGTTTAACGAGCAGCAGCGATTTAGAATACCCAAGTAAAATCTCGTTTGTTTTCAATTTATTTACTGGGTCCACCGGTCTCAGGTTTTTTTAAAATCAGATTTTAGATGAAATTAGAACTGTAATGAAATATTCAAATTGAATAGCAAACACATTTTCCGAGTTACCGTTTAATTCTTTCGTCTACGACTTTTAATTTTATTTTTATTTATTTATTTATTTATTTATTTATTTATTTATTTATTTTACGTGTCATATACAGCAACTTCGGCTAGAGACACGGCAAGACATTACAAAATGACGAAAATTGAAAACAAGGGGAAGAAAAACAGGAAATAAAGAGAAATTAAAGAAAAATTAACAAAATTATAACAGCTCTTTAATCAATTAGAAGCTATTTTAGAAATTTAAATAATCGATTAAGCACGGTTTCTTCGTCGCACAACAATTAAACTGGATGGTATTCTGCGCTGTTTCCGATGATGATCATCAATTAGGAATTTATTCAGTAGGTGTTCGATAATTAATTAGCAATTAATTATCTGGCACTGGGGCGCAGGTTCTTTATTTAATAGATATGTGTGCGTAAGGCGAGTGTGCCCAAGTCAGCATAAGGTTACCTCCTGTTTTCTGCTTTCTCGGCTTGAGGAACGCCATAGTTTCGTGGACGATTTTACGGAGCGTAATTTATTTTCTGTAGGTAAATTTTGCCAATAGTTGTTCCGGGTGTGTTATTAAAATGGTGTTTATGGTGTCGGTAAACGGTACTGTTACGTTTGAAGTTGATGCACGTTCACTAATCGTTTTAACGGAGTTTTCCACATTTTCAAAGCTCTGTATGCCGCACTGGGCTCGGTTGCACCATGGTGTGGCATAGGAGATGTGGGGGCCCGGACCAGTATTGGAATTTAGATGTTTAACTGATGTAGAATAGACATAACGCGATCGAACTTTTAATTTTTTTCTCCACCCGCGTTTTTTCGAATAGAATAAAAATAGCTGATAATTTGTGGCAATTTAACTTTATACGTGTACCACTATTGAATAAAATTATTACTTGGCCTGTTTTGTAATGTTATTTTAAGAAACAAATTACGTAAGTCAGTTTTTTCATTAAAGCTAATTTTATAAATAAAAAAAAATTTTTTGTTTCAATTTTTTTTCGGAACAGCTGCATTAATAATTGCTCTTAAATTAGTTTGTGCAGTACTATTTCCTTTATATCCGCGATACAGCATTCTCGCAAATTTTTAATTATATCTGACGCCAAAAGTGTGTGTCACAATCAATTTCGCCTTCTATCACTCCTCTTACCTATCTCTTCCACATTTAACACCTTATCCGGTGATTGATTTCCTTTGGATCCCTAGCCTTGTGGTATTGAGTAGAATGAAAAAGTTGATTATCTGCGTCGTAATGCAGCTTTTAGTCGGCTCCCTGTTAGAAAATATCCTGCTAATAATGTACTATCTAAAAAAATATAAAATTTTGGACGGACTCCTATACCGCACTGTGTTATCAATGTTTTGTTTTTTATTTTTTATCTATTTATTTATCCCGTTTCTTCCCTACTTGTTCCCGGTTTTCCCCTGTTTTACGACACTATTCAATATCTTTCTTATGTAGGCTCTGTTTTGATCACAGTTTACTTTCTTTGGTCACGTTATCGGTTTTCACTTGTAAATTTTTCATCTTTACACTCGCCTAATAATGAATGCGCCTCCTCTATCATATCCTTTTCGAATGTCTGTCGCTCCGTCTCTTGAACGTTTCCAATTCTCGCTAATCTCAATATTCCCACTTCGTACATTTGTTCCCTCCTAACTAAAACAACTTCCAATGCTTTGGCTCTTAGTTCCTTTTTCGATTTTTATTTTTAATCAGATCAAAATTTGAATAAATACTTTTCTATAATGCTTATGGGTCGTGATTTCTAGCCCCCCACCCCTCGCCCAGCATAAATCCGATTTTGAAAATTTAAGAAATTAAAATTGCCTACTACTTCGTATAGGAGAAAAGGTAGATTTAAAATGTTTTTGTAACGAGTCTAATTGAGGTAATTTTCCGCCATTATAAGTCAGTGAAATAGGTTGTCATAAGTCAGCGAAATAGGTTGTCTCTGTACCGCAATTAGTCGTTTAAGAATTTGTGGCCAATTAAACATATTTAGTGTCATACAGCAGATTTTAGTGTCTGAACTTACGAGCCCGCACTTATCATCTACGTAGAGCGCCAGGTGCACAGAAGTGCTAGTAGTAGTAACGATAATTACCTGTTACCGAGCGATGATAACAGTAGAAACCTGGTAATCATCTGCGTTAAAGGTTATACTCTACATCAGCGTTTTTCTTCGTTCTGCACTGTTCATGATTGATTGATTACCGCGCGCGTCCTAATATTTTTCTAATCAGTGTTATTCAACTTTTACAGCGAGTACTGTAGTTTGCGTCTTTTTTCGGCTGTACGTGCATAAATGTGTCCCGAAAGAATTATAGCAACTATAGAAATTTACCTGGTCCTCGTTGTAAATATCTACGCCGATCAGTCAACGAGCTGACTCATTCATCATTAAAAAATGTCGTTTCTTTCGTATATGTCGTGTTAATGAGGAGAAGCCGAAAAACTTGGAAAAGTGAAAGTGGGTGCTAGCAAGTTTTTCGATTTCAAAATAAGGAACGGGAACACGGGGAAAAAAAGTAACCGTTCTGTTGGCTGACGCTGCGCGGATTTTTTCATTTTCCGTAATGACCCTGATTTTGCGGTTCCGGATCTAGATTTTTGTTTAAGTCTAAAAATCATGAAGACGTCACTCTATTGTAACAGGCAAACAATAATGCTGCCAAATATGCGGAATAAATATTAGGAAAATAAAATGATTCCGCTGTTGAACTTAAAGAGCTGTCAAAAATTAAATAATACTAGCGTATGTCGAGAAATATTAAAGCTCCTGCTTCTCGTATTCGGTTTGTACCAATTTATATGCGGATGTTGATTTAGAGGAGTATGCTGCATGAATAATAATATAAACGAACAGATGTTAACATAATACAAAGCAAGTACAGTGACTTTGAAACTATCACCTAGATGGATAAAAGACGGGAAAATTCTGAAAGTAGTAAAATTAGTTTAAAACCATTTCAACTTTTAAAAATCATTTCAGCTTTTAAAATTCATTTCAGCTTTTAAAAATCATTTCAACTTTTAATAATTAATTCACGTACAGGTGGAAATAATCGCCATACAGAGAGCAACTATTGGAAAGTTACAAAATGAAAAAAATATCGATATTGACTGATAATTAACAGAAAATGTATATCATAAATAACGTAATAATATATTAAATATGTATTGGTAAGATTTGGAGAAATAATAACGTGATATATTTCAAATGACGATGCCTGGACATTATCGAGCGTAATAGTGGACAAAGCAACTGGAGACACACAGAGATATTAATAACAGAATGAAAAAGACAAAAATACCATGTACGGAATACATACCCAATTCCGAGCATAAACGATGAATGGCAAACCGAAAATGAAAAGTCAGTACAAATATTTGGGGGATATTTCGGAATACTAAGCATACAGAGGAACAAGCACACACAACCCATTCGAGCTATTCACACGATGAACTCCCACAATTACACACTTAAGAGAACATCTTTTTCACTCATACCTTTCACTCTCCGTCCCGCAGTCGTCGAGTAGAGATTTCGAGTATAAATAACATTCCCCCGGAGGCAAATATTAAAAATTCCGTTGCCGGATTTTTAATTTCTCTGTAAAAAAGGTAATAGAAAACCCTACTTTTTTTAAACTCTCCACAGGTAAGCTGTGAGCGCGATTTGTATATTTAGATCATGTTTTTAATGATTTCAGTAACGCAAAAAGTGAAGTAACAGAACGTGGTGTATTTACTTACACCAGAAATGAATAAGATCTAGAGTTTATTATTTACCATGGTAATCGTTTTATTTAAAATTTTGTAAAAATTAATTTGTTTTTATTCGTGTCCCGTATACAATTCTGTACCGTTGGTCGCATCTCAACTACTTAAAACCTCATATTTCGTGAAGGTCCTATAGAAAACTCAGCCGTATCTTAAAATCTTCGTTTGGACAACACGACTACACCCTGAAAATTGTGTAGTATGATCCGTCTATACGGGACAAAAAAATATACAAACATTCAAGATATGTATTTCTTTTTTTTTCTCTTAAAATCCATTAGAAACTTACATCCTTTAACCCACGTTGAAATTTGAAATTTTTACTCTGTTCTCCATATGCGAGCTGCAACGCATCATTCTAATGTGCGTTAAGCGATTTTTGATTAAAATAAAATGTTGTTATTATCTTTTGGCTCCATTGTCGTACCTAATATGAGGAGAAAAAATTAAAATTTTTCCTTATAAAATAAAGTACAGATACGTGCTTTTTAATCGTCTTCAAAAGAGGAGGAGGTATTCAATTCGATTGTATTTTTATTATTATTTTTTTTTTATGTGTGTTACCTCAGAACTTTCTTCTAGGTGAACCGATTTTGATGATTCTTCTTTTATTTAAAAGGTAGTGCTTTTCATATGGTCCCATTTAAATTTGATTGAGATCTGATTGGTAGTTTTTGAGTTATCCTTAATAGTGCGGTAGTTGAAGCTTTTTGAATGCTTTTCATTCATGATTAGTTTCAACGTCAAGTTAGATTTATTGACTTAAAATATTATAAATTTGCCAAATTACCATGGAAATATAGCTTTTGATGTTTTTACACCGTGGAAATGCAGTTCAAAATAAAGAAATCGATTTTTTAAAGTATTAAGTATGGAGAATAATGTGAAAAAAATTGATTTTTAACAAGAAAAAAAAAATTCAAGCATAACGCTAAAAACTGTAAAATAAAATGCTTTTTTACATAAAAAATAAATACCGACTTCGAGGTTTATTATAAAAATTTAAAAATGCACTAAAAAGTAAAAAATAATTACTTCCAATGAGAAAATATATATCAGAATGATATACCTTTAAAGGTGACATTATCGTAACTCTTATACAACATTAATACCTTAATCAGAGTCGGCGTCAAATTAATGTTACAATATCTAGGAACAATTTAATGAACATTTAACGCAGTTTATAATATGAATTTGATGCCAACTCTAATTAAGGTTTTAATGTTGTATAAGAATTACGATAATGTCATCTTAAGTGTTCTATCAC
Organism: Icerya purchasi; assembly: GCA_039619475.1. NCBI lineage: Eukaryota > Metazoa > Arthropoda > Insecta > Hemiptera > Monophlebidae > Icerya > Icerya purchasi. The sequence continues at coordinate 169,875,014 of CM077116.1, read as the reverse complement.
TCTGATATATATTTTTTATTGGGAGTAATTATTTTTTACTTTTTAGTGCATTTTTAAATTTATATAATAAATCTTGAAGTCGGTATTTATTTTTTGTAAAAAAGCATCTTTCGTGTTGACTGATGTGGTAATTTTTCCAAATAGACGTTATTAATTTGAAAAACAAAAAAACTTTAAAAAATCACCAAGGTGGATATTAAATTGACCTTCTCCGGAGCAGTCATGAATTTTGTAGTGTATTGTATCGGTACTTCTAGCAGATAACCTCGGCATTGTTTCATGTTCGTTTAGGGAACACTTAGAAAACGTCATAAAGATAAAATGTGAAATTCCTTTTAAACATGGATGCAACATATACCGGAAGTGAGTGAAGCGTAATAATAATAATAATAATCGATTGTGAAATAGCCACGATCGGAAAGGAAATGCAATTTAAATGTGTAGCGCGCTCGGCTAAATTGTTCTTATTAGATAACGGCGGTGTGTGACTCTACTTTTTTCTCGTTCTGTTTATTTAATGGGAGAACGTTTATTATTTTTCTGATCTTCGCGTCACTATTGCCTCTAATCAAATTACAGACGAGATGAATTCAGATCGTGATGTGAGTACAATGAGGAAAGTACTGAAAGCAAATAGTATTCAGAATGTTCAGCGTTCTGCGACTTCGGCTCTAGCCCCGCGACATGCACAATCACTATTTGATGATACTATTCCGATTCATTTGCATTGGCGGGGACGTGCGCTGTTTACATACTAGAAAATCACGCGACAGCAGCGGTAAAGAGATCGGCTAATAATGTTTGCATGTTTACAAGTGTAACGAAATGTTCGAGATTACGTATATTTCATCGAATTGCGTTGACATTTTTGGGTAAATAGTTAAAGGAAAATATTTAAAAATTCGTTGTTAAAAAAAGTGTCATTTTGCAGGTGCATGTACCATTTAAATATTGATTATAGTTCAAACATACAGATCGAAAAAGATACCGATTATCATTAATAACTTTCTATTACTCCTGTTCTCATTTTGTAAAATTACTCAAGTATGCAACTACCATTTGTGGTTTACCATATATATATATATATATGTATATATATATATATATATATATATACATATATATATATATACATATATATATATATATACATATATATATATATATATGCGCAGGAAAATAATGGGTGTATGTACATTTGTGTAATATTAATATCTTCTGTCCGAAGAATTTCGCTGAAGCGCAACAAAAATACAATAAACAAGAAGTTATAGTGCAGGTTGAGGTTTCAGCTTGATTAGAGTTTGCTTCAGTTATTGCCGCACGAGTCAAGAGTAATCAATCGGCTTCTCATCAACTCGATTGATGTATTTTTCCAGAACCATTCATGTTTTCTATAGTATAAGCATTCGATTTTTTTTTTTTTAAATTTCCCGGCCAATCTCCCCTGCTACTAAAATCTTGTTTGAAACAAAAAATTGAATAAAACGTGATATATTCTCGCGGTTAAATTGTCCTTCACCGATTTTAATTGTCTTTAAAATAATTTTTCTAAAAATATAGAACTATCGGATCTAATGTTAAGCTAAAAAAAAAGACAAGTATCACAAAATTACATTTAACGTTTAGTAATAAAAAGAATTACTGACTTAGAGGTAAAAAATGGCTGCTAATAATTTTACGTAAAGAGCGTTTGTAAATGTATACTAATAAAAATGTTAGAAACGCAAGATCAACGGGTTTAACAGATCAGAATTTAATATTAGAGATAATTTGTTTTTTGACATATATATGTCTTTAGGCTGGGGGTCAACCTAAAATCGTGTAACGCAACGCAAAACGCAACGAAACGCAACGTTCTCTCTAATTTCGTAAAACATTTTAACATTCCGCAGATAATTTCGTATAACTTTTTTCTTGCTGTCTGAAGGTTTTGCGCGACAATTCTCGAAATTTAGAATTAAAAACCCAGCACTTGGAATGGTATGTGGCGATTTAATTTTTGCTAGGTAATTCGATACGTAATTTCCACGTTACTCGCAGAAGTATCAGTACATATATATGTCTTTGAGATTTAATATATTCAAAAAAATAGCTACCGTGTAGAATTGTTTTTGTAAGTAAAAAAGAATAAATCTCAAAACATACCGTTAATTTTTAAATTTTATTTTCCGTCGTGACATGTCGCGAGTTGATCCACGCTCATATTATTTTGATCAAACTTCCGCAAATCGTTTTTGATATTGTTAAACTGCAATGCGTTTGAAACAGTTATGTTTTCGCAAATGGCGACACCACCAGAACGAATCGCATTCCTTTTAAATTGAGTGCGAAATCCTAGCATTTCAATAGAACAATTGTTTTCAATCCACGTTTCAGACAAGGCAAGAAATTTACATCGCGGATTAATCGCTAGTTAAATCGAGCAAGTGTACGTTTAGCAATTGAGTGTTGAATGTACACAACGAGAGCGACGTGGAATCCTTCTGCGTAGAACGATTCAGAAAATTCCGGTACTGATCGCCTACCGTTTGTAAATGATGCCGTTCGAGACGAGTAAACTCGTTCCTTTAAGGATCTCGATTCAGGTCTCCGCGATGGTGATAAAATGTGTAATCACACCATCGTGATTCGTTAGGAATAGTCCAGCAAAGAGACGCGAAAAAGGGCTGCATAAACGAGCTGCTGTCCAGGACATTTACTGTACTTGTAAATGATCGAGTGTAGCGCCTTGTGATTTGTGTATAGTAATTGCACAGGCTTCAACAAGGGGGACTTTTACAAGTAACGATTTTACTGTTTGTTTGCACAATGCAAGTACGTTGAGTTATTGATATCCACGAATGATCCATGTTCGGATTTGCAAGTACGTGTGCCTGGGCTTTTGAGCGCAGTAAACGGCCGATTTTTGAATGGTCGAAAGACAGCCAGAATCGTTTTATGGCACTTGTTTCAATGTTGCGTTCGATGTAGCGTAAAGTGCCGATTGCGCCGTTGACGAGACCATCTAGCACGTCAATATTCGCTCTGATCATATACGGTTCACCAATTTGAAGGCGAACGATGTTGCGTTTATGTGATTCCTGCGGCGAATCGGCCATTGATTTTGGTTCTACATTGCAAACTTTTTGTTTTTTATTCATTTGCCGTTGTCGCCACTCACAACTTCGTTCGGCACCACTCTTCGAAGCCGGTTTATTCAAATCGATGAATCGAAAGAAACGCTTCAAACTTCTCATTTTCGGTAGTTTTGGAACCGAAAGGTGTTTCCTTCATGAACTGAAGGAATTCATGGCTGTTCTGAAATTCCTCGTCCATCTTGCGTTCACGTGATTCCTGCGTCGAATCGGCCATTGATTTTGGTTTTCTATTATTATTTTTTATTTTTTACGAGTCACAAAGTTGGATATAATTTACATATAAATTAACATTAGTTTTATCATTTAGGTTATTGTAGCAAATTCAGTAATATTTTACACATTTAAGTCTTCATCTATCCAGTTCGCTGTCTGATATACGCATTATCCAGTTGGTGTGGTTGTCTCCTTTCGGCTCCTTAGTTTTTTACTCTAGATGCATATGGTTTTTTATTCTGAGATCTCTATAGATTGTTTCGTTTCTGACCTAACAAGGAGCTTGCGCTGTCATCATTAGTGCACCCCACTCCGGTATTGATTTTTTAGAAAATTTTACATCAAACCTTTTTTTTTTTTTTTTTTTCATATTACAGTACAGCGTAGAATATTTTTTTGTTCTTTGCTATTTTGTGTTTGGTGCCATTCGGCCTAATTCCTGTTTCGCTTAAATTTAGGATTTCGTTTGCAGACAAAAAAAAAAAAAAAAGAAACAAGCAAACGTACAAATAATTTTATATTGACAGTAACGCGGCATAATTGTTGAAACTCAAACCACGGTCCAGGAAGGTAATACTGAATAGGATCCGTGATCGTCATTATCAAAAGCCAATTACAAAAGAATAAACACACAGCATTTTTTTCGAGCTTTCTTATCTTTTCGAAAATACATCAAAAACGTTTCACAGCGAAAGTGTATGAAAAAAACGAAATGAAAAAATATTGTTAAAAATATTTAATGTAAACACGCAAAATGACACAACTCTAATAACGAATATTTAAAGTTATTCCATTCGAAGTTGTAAATCCGACCCGCCTTATTTTAGTGTATTGGAAACGTTATTGATATTTAGTGCGATATGCACATTAAAAAACGGAGTTAACGGAAGAAAAAAAAAACCGAAAGAGCGATTTGTAGGCGAACAAATATGATTTTATTACGAATTGAAATATGCTAAGTTTCATCTCTAGTCTTTATCACATAGCAAATAAAGAGTAATTTTTTGTTTCTTTTTTTAAATTTTTCTTTGAATTTAGGAATTTATTTTGTATATTCTCCGTTTGAATGTTAAAAAGGTGCAAAAAGTGTATTTTAAAAATTAATAAACGAAAAGTAAAGTTAATGCGGAATTTTTAAGTATCATTTTTATTAATTTTATCGTATAAATAAACTATTTGTAATAATCTAATTTTTGCGTGGTAGATTAAAACTAGAAAAACTGTTTCCTTAAGTTTACTTAAAAATCAATTTTTATAGAGAAATTAAAAATTACTTCGTTTGTTATTATAGGGAATTAATATATACCTAATGATTAATACACAATTGCAGTATTTATTGGGATAAAGGGAACTTACGATAATGTAAACTTAAATTTTTATATGATTATATCGAAAGGTTGAACTTGTAAATGAAAAAAAAAAAAAAACATTGGGAGGAACGAAGATCTGCATAAAAAAGTAAAATTATCATAGTATTAGAGATAACGAATAAATTTCAAAATGAAAAATGAACAGTCTAGAAAAATCAGCCACACTTATTGCAGAACTATATGAAATGGAAAAAAATCAAAAAAAGGAAAATTAGGAAAGTAAAACAAATTAAAGTTGAAAAACGATTAGCATTAAAAATATCAGGAAATTAAACAATTCAGTAATTAAATGATTTAGAGCAATATACTAGACGGGAGACATGATGTTTCGTTTTAACGGTAATCGCTAAGAATAGATTAGAATTAATGGAAGATGGTATATAAACAAAACTTCGACTATTTAGCCAAAATTAAACTTTGAAAAAAGTAAAAAACAAAAAAAAACAAAGCTTCGCCAGAATCGAACATTTAAGAACAGACCGAGTATTGAAAAACAGTAAAATAAAAATAATAGATCGAGAAATACTAAGAAGTGATCCATTTGACCGATAATAAAAATGCGATTATCTATAACGAAAAAAATTATTACATAATGCAAAAAAATTAAAAAAAGACGAGCGAAGGATCAAAATTATCATTATGTATAATTTTAAAGTGGTCGTGTTTATGTAAAAAACATAGAATGACAGAAATTGAATAAAATTAATGACAACGATATTATATCAGATAATTATTCCAACGATAATCTTTATTATTATTATTATTATTAAATTTATCTCACCTGGCAGATAACTGCTGATGCACCGTTGGGGACAGACCCTCGACCGGAAATCAAAACGAGGATGCTGATATCGATGAAAGTGTTATATTTTTTTTTTTGAAGACAATTTTTTTAACGTATTGTAAAAAAAAATATTTTCGTTGGAATAGTTATGGAACTTTAGATTTGTGCTCGGATCAAAACTTTGATAGCTCCAAGACCTTCTAATTCTTGTTTTGAAAGTTATCAATTTTACACTGGATTCCGGCGTGTTTACATTTTATCAAGTGTTAGTGAAACCACACTTGCAGTAACGGCTGTTTTCGATTTCATCGTATTTTCTTTTGTTCGAGCATGGCTAGATCGAATCTTGTTTAACGCCCTCCAAACAGTTCATTTTGGATATACGTTCGCTGAAAATAGTTTAGAAAGAGGTAAACGAAAAAAATGAAGATGAAATCGATCTTTATAGAATATTTTCAAGTTGTCTATCAAATGAACTTTGCTTGTAATGATTTTTCTCATCTTCTGCTTTGTCGATTTCGCCTGAAGCTGGGTTAATCATTTGCGTACAACGCGATTATCTTCATGACGTGTCGATTTGATCCTGATATTTTTTTGATCGTGAATTCGATCGTGGAAGGACGTGCGTATTTTTGTCATTCTACATATTTTTCGCATATATTTTACCGCTAGTCTGGATCAGCATTCTGATAATTCGCTTCCGCGATAGTTTTGTGAATTTTAATCTTAAACGGCGTTACAAAACGTTAATTATAAATCCAACTATGAGCTTGAAAACGTTTTTTTTAACAGTATTCAGTTCGGGAAACAGATTAAAAAAAAAACTATGAAATTTCTGTTTTGTCTAATTTTGTTATGCCTAGACGTGGGAATTGTATTAGACAAAAATCTTTTCGGCTTTTGAGATGATTTTCTCTACATATTTACAGCAACGCAATAGTTTCAGCTGAATGTATTATTAATTATAAACGTAAGTGTAATGAGAATTTCTGTTCCAGTATCATGGGAAAAATATAACAGCTAAAACACTTATCTGTTTCGGAATATATATATATATATTGCCGGCGAAATTGAACTGTGCACATGTGGTTACGTCATTATGAAGTCGAGCCTGTTGTGTTGATGCAACTTTAAGAAAAAGAAAATAATTAAATAAATATATCATTAATGATAATAATGGTAACAGTTGAAAAAACAAAAGAAAATTGTATCGGATGAAAGATGTTCGCAAGTAATTAATTTTTACGTCGCTTCTGTTATAAAACGGATACTCCATATCGGCTAAATTACGACATACTGACATTTGTACATCGGAAGGAAAGAAAAAATTAAAGAGACGAGAAGGTAAAACTTCGTATCTGAATCAAAACAGTTAATGAAAGAGTGTTTATTTTTTAATTAGTTTAACATTGTATACATACATGTTTACATGTTTGTTACTATTACAAGGGTCACGGCGTTATATTCAATTCGCCCGTATGCCATTATAATACCGGTGTTCTTAACTTACGTAAATTACTTACGCTATGGAACATAATTTTCTACATTTTTCCGTCATTTTCGGATGCGGTCGTCATCTATGTGCTGATATAAATATTTTTTGTCACTAACCTTTTACACGAATTACTCTAAAGATATATTTTACACTTTGTGATCTTCACTATATATATAAATTACATATATCAGCTGCCGTAGCGCAGTTGGTTAGATTGGTTAGATACAGTGGTGTTCCGTTAAGATAGGACTCGCTTCGAATCTGTAAATTAAGAATGTATTGATAAATTCTTCTTTCGCTGCGTTAATGTTCACTGTGGACAAGGAGCCAAAAAAAGTACAATACATATATATATATATTATACATTAGACGCGTGTAATTAATTATTTGCCGAAAATGTAAAATAATTATAATTTTAATGATTTAATATGAAATACAGCTCTGGAAGTAGTAGTTTCGATAAATTAATTTTAAAACGTACATTAAAATTTTCCGTACAATTTTTGACGACATAAGTATTTTGTAAAAACAAAAATCGCGACGATACAAATATAATTTTAATTGTACACGTTTACCCGAGGTAAGCAATTCTTATAAAAAACATATCAAGCTGGTATATATGCAAGGGTTAGGAAGTATAACTTCAGAAAAAATTGTTTTCGCATACTTACGAAAAAAAGTAAATAGACACGATAAAAGTTTTTTAACAAATAATCTTGCGTTGTTTTCAAGAATAAACTTTTGTCATTTAATCCAACTGTATATAGTTTGTAATAAATGTTCTTAAGCGATGTGATATTTATAATAGTATTAAAAATTTTTCATTAAACGTCTAAGATTTTTAAATTTTTTTAACAACAGCTTTGAAAGCAATACACATTAAAGCATTTTAATTTTTTTTAAATTTTGATACTCGTTTATTATATTTTCATCTTCGAATTCACGGAAATATCCATTATATTATAATAAATTTTCAACTTGAACTCTTTTGTCATTCTCGTCTATTCCACTGATAATTGTTGGTATTTTTTTTCTGTTCCCCTTATTTTCAGTATTCGGTACACATATAATGTTAATGTACGGAATCCGAATAAGATGGTTCAGAAACGACAAAAAAAAAAAAAATCAAATAAAAATCACGAACGGTTTGACTTATAAACATCAAAATTATATCACTCAAAAATCATTTAAAAATTCATAACTCATCACCAAATAAACTTTTAAAAGTGAAATTTAAAATATGAAACAAAACCTCGAAGATCTTTCATAAAAGCGCGGTTAAAAAATTATATTGATCCCCCCCCCCCCTTTTTTTTTTCACGTAAACAATAGCTTTAGTAAAATAGTAGAGAAAATCAAAATATATTTCAAACTTATGCACAAAGGACCGCTTTATAGGAAAAAAAAAATAGCCGAGATTATGTATTTAAGACCTGTCTCGTCCCGGATCCAAGTCCAGCCGAGATTTACATTTAATTTGAAATCGTGTATATATATTAGTTATACCAGAGAAATCCGGAGAAATGTAAAGGCGGATCCCGAATAGAGAGGAACGTATTCTCTTCAAATCTATTAGAAACTTATAACTGTACATTATGAAAAGCCGAATTTCAGAATCCCAAACGCCATTAAAAATTAAATAATTGTTTTATCGGTGTGTTTTTAATTTGCTTAATATATAATAAATATAAACAATGAGTATATTAAATAGATATATTATTAATAAATCATATTGTAAAACGGAAAATAAAACTGCTAGGGCATACGATTTTTTTCGTAAAAAATATTGTACCGGGTAAAATTGCAGCTAAAAGAGGCTGAATGGCCAAGGAACATTTTATAATGAAAAAAGGCGTATATGTCCGGTTTTGCGTATAGGGAACTTCGGAAGACGGCTAAAACATAGTGGTTGCGGCGACAGGACATTGTCTTTAATGACGAATGAATGATATTCATTTCTGTAATTTACATTTCTCGTTCAAACTAGAGGGAATTAATTACAAATAGAACGCTTTGTTAATAATTTTCGTGAATAATTAAAAAACTTCCGGGTTAAATTATCGGCGATCACGTCGCCATCGGATGATCCGCGCGCTCTGGGACACTTTCACCTGATCTCTGTTATATTAGTAGCTTTGTTAAGAAATCGGTTTTAATCTAGCCGGCGCAGAGTTGTGCTGATCTCTCTAATCGTTTTCGCAGAAAATTAAAAAAAAAAAAAAGTAAATAAATAAAGAAAGGAGAACACGGCGTAACGTCAACATTTCATTAAAACGGAAATAATATTTTTTGTTGATTTTACAATTTTCTCTTATTTGTAAGAATTTTCACGGTTTTAGCAGCACGATCGCAATTATCTTCCCTATTCCAGTCGAATTTAGGTAGGTCGCACGCCACCGATTACGTGTTATTTAGCTGTGCGGATTTCTCTAAAAAGCGCCAGTTCGAATTCAATATAAAATGCCTTCTTTTAGTCTTCTTTTCGATAATAATCATTGTGTAGTAGGAGTTTTCCGATCCGCTCATACGTTTCTGTCGCTTAACTGGTTCAGATTTGTAAATGTTTTTTTTCAATTTGACCGATCTGTTATTTATTTAGAGTACCCTATCGTATCTGGTGGTCGGTTTTTCGGTACTTTTATTTATTTTCTTTTATTAATTTTTTTTATTTTACTTTAATCCATTTAGATTACTGCTTTAAATAAATCCGTTCTCAATTGATAATTTTCACTTATCGCAAAAATTGGATTGACAAGATTATGATGCACTTCATCATCTTTTAACTGAATGAATTAAAAAAAACAACAAAAAACAATGGTCTAAGTAAAATTGCTCGTTTGTAAACAGTTTGTTTCGGATTCGAATTATTCAGTTTCGGCAGAAAATTCGATTAATCCTCGACTTTCCCTCCGGTTATTAGGAACGTGAGTTGGTAAAAAAGCGAAATTGCTAAAATTGTTAATCTGCGACGTTTTTTTTTTTTTTGTCTTTGTTGTTTGCAGTAAAAATTTTCTTCCGTACTGGCCAGTTTGGAAGGACTTTGCTTTTTTTTTTTTTTTTATCTTTTTACGATTGGTAATGTAAATCTTTAACCGGAGAAGTCGGCTTAATTTACATTAACGAATCTCGTAGAACTTTTTTTTTTCCAAGTTTTCATTTTCGATCTGGATTGTTGGTGAATAAGTTGTGTTTTGGTGTCTCTACGTGTTTAATGGATACGAATCAGAGGTTTTGCGAAATTCGAACAATCGATGAAATTCGAGGTAGTCTGTTAAACTCTGCCTTCACTGCCGGGTATCGTATCGAAAAATTCACAAAAAGATATTCGATTTTCCTCCTCTAAATTAGTAGAAATTAGTGTAGTCCGTACGCCTTCTAGTCGGGATTTTTTTTTTTCTTTCTATTATTATTATTATTATTATTATTATTATCGACATTATTTATATTTCTCGCTTGTTTCTCCCTCCTTGCTTTTTATCTTTTGCGGCCAATGCGGTCGTGTTATCGCTGCTAATTTTTTGGCGCCTCGATGAAATTCATATTGCCTCTTTTTTTGAAAATTTGTAAAATCCACATCTGCGGATACTGCGAAAGAAATATAGTGTAAATACTCCGGCATGTAATTTTTGTCATATTAGGGAGTAGTGGGTGTACTAGCAAAGGAAAGGATATAGTGATAGTTTTGAAATTATCGAGCGGCGACTGGTTGAGCATTTACGAGCGTCACGATCAGAAGCAAAAACAATGCTAGTCAATCATATATTAGTAAGCGTGGCCGTCTCTAATTTGGCCTATCAGTACGTTATGTAACGAAAGGGGAGCCACTGCTATCATGGATGTATGTGGTCCAGGAAAAATTCGTTCTCCCATATTCGATTTGCTTCAGCTAATTTAGCGCATCGACCGACAGTTTATTTTGTATTATTGAAAAATCATAGAAAAACGGCCGTTCGATGAAGTCGCTGAACTGATTCAATGGTTTTTTTTTGTTTTTGTTTTCTTCTTCTAAGACTTCTTGGTGATCGACATTAATCTTACGGTTCAAGAGGTTTGTGATCCCGTGACCTATTAGAATGTGGAAGGTCTTGTGCTCGTGGGTGCGAGAAATGCTTATAAAATTTCCTCAGTGTTGTGTCTCTACTGCTGAACCAGTTCGCGTACAAATCTGTTTTTTAGGCGCATCTATTAAATGATAACCACTCGTAATCAGCAATATTGGCGTTAGAAACCTGTATCGTCAATAGTCTGCTTTGTGCCAGATTTTAAAAATGGACTCCAGTATCTTTTTTGTCGAAGTCGTTTTCCTATTTCGTTTCTTCTTTATTCATTTTTTTTTTTTTCTCGAGGGAATTGCCAAAGAGTGAAGTAATAATACGAAATTCGATAACGTGTGAAATTATTTACAGTAAACCGACAAAGATTAATATTTCAATGCATGATGATGTATCGAGAAATTATAAATCGCGTTTGTGTTTACGTTGACCGATACATTTTTTTGTTGCCCGCTTAAATTTTATAATACTTCATACACTTTGTTGTTATGCTAATAAACCGTAATCGAGGTAAAAATTTAAAAAAAACCAAAACAGACTGCTTCGGATTAAACTATGTACTCATTCTGTGAAATCGTAATAAATAGTAAAATTATAACTAAAACATATGTATATATATACATATGTGTATATCGTTAAATTCATAAATATGGGTTGACGAAGTTGAAAGTATGAAACATAAAATAAAATTCTAACGTTAATAAATAACGGAATATTTAATCTAAATAATAAATATAAAAATTTTGTTCAACTACTTGTTGCTTTCAATTTTATTTTCGTTTGAAAATTTGAAAATTTGAAAATTATTTCAGTATTAATTAGCTAGTTTTAAAAATAACTAAAAGTTGAGAAACATTGAAAAATTTTGACAATGCCTGTTGGTCTGTTTCGCGTCGCCCCTTTTTTACAATTTCACATCAGATAGAGTTTATTTCATGGAAAAATAATTTTACAGAGGTTCCTGCATATTTTTATTATGAAATTGCAGGTTACAGTACTCCTTTATAGTGTGCAGTAGTGTAGCATTTAATGTACATCGACAGTTTAACAATTAATGCGGCGGGGTATGCATTTGTTTTGAAGGAAGGAGCCTCATTAGGGTTGGTGAATAAAGCTCGTATCAAAGCTCCTTCGTATTGTAAATTGTTATTAATAATATTATTTCTAATATTGCTTTAATTTTATCCAGTTTTTGATTATTTTTAATGCCTTGTCGTAGAGGATTTGATATTTTTCTTATATTGTTTTGCAAATGTTAATTTATAGTCGTAATTTCCTTAATTTAGTTTGTCTTGCGTATACTTTTTTTTACAAATTTTACAGGTTAGTTTATACACACCTGAAAGAAATATACACTATTTAAACTACTAACAACCACTTCGATCCCTTAGCGTGCGCCCTGCACACTCATAGCTATTATTTATGTAACAGAAAAAATTCATAATAATTACAGAGGAGTGGGGCTACTTATTTAGAATAAAATTAAAAAATGTCTGCTCCACATTCATGGTAAATGGGACAATATATATTACACATAGGCGAAAGTGAATTAAAATTGAGAATTTATCAACTATTCTAACATTAGAAAACATTTGTTAACAAATAATAACATTAAACATTTAGCTCTGGCTATACTAAGAAAATTACGTGCCATACGAAAAATTCCAATATTTTTTCATCATACAGAAGAGAGGTTAATATTTAAAACAGATGTTGTTAGTTATCTTATATTTATATTTTGTACGTTTAAATTGATTCCTTATTTGTATGTCTTAAATGCTTAAATAAGAGTGCTCTATAATCCGATGTCTTTTTTTCCTCTAAAAGATAAATTCTATTACAATTTGGAGGAAAAAGAATACATGACTCTCTCTATGAAAAATAACTCGTTTTAAATGGTGATGCCGCTTGCGATAAAATTAATTTTTAAATTAGACCGAAATTTTTTTCTTAATAAATAACACAAATGGTTGCGGACGTAGAAAATTTTTACTGTAAGATGAATTCCCGTTGATTGCATTTAGTTATAACTATAAAAGATAATTCAAAAGTGTCGGAGGTACTCGTATTTGCGAAAAAATGGATGTTTTTCAATTAGTGTGATGCAACAATTAATCGAACATTAATCTTTAGCAGCAGCAGGCAGCTTATGATGGACTGTAATAGTCTTTGTCGGATATTTATTTTCCTATTAGGGCGTAATAATGTTCAATCGGATTGTTAATTTCAAGTGCGGCCAGTATCATGGCCATAATGTTTTATTGCCTGTCGGATTATTATAATAGTGCGATGATTACGTTGTTGCAAACGGACGTAAAAAGACGTAAAAAATGTTTTCACGTTCATAATAGTTGCACGATGATATCTGCATATAAATTTTCGTACATGGACGACAAGTGTTTTCGTTTTCAGGGCACTCCTCGTCACCATGTTACCTGTAGTCGGGCCACTAGTTTAAATGTGACAGTCCACGGTGATCAAGTTAGTTGTTTCTTACATGCATAATGTATTTTTCTATATGCTGCATGTATACATACACACACACATATATATATATATATATATATATATATGTCAGACGGCGAACGTGTATAATTTTAATACTATCAGGTAACGGTGATTGCTTTGTCATTATGCGAATGTGAGACAATTATATTTATATGTGAAGGCAGCATTAGAACAAAATACTTAATTATATGCGGATAACGTATCTGCTATATATACCTACCTACCTATATATACATATATATATATATATATATATATGTATATTACTTTCACTGATTGTGTATATCTTTTTACATGTTTCCGATGCCAAATTATTTCTTTATGGGGAGAGGCTTCACTTTAAACTGTTATGCGTATATTTTATCGTTTTCATTTTAAATGTTACCGGCTGTTTTCAAATCTATCGTACTCGCAGTATGTTACATTATACGCTAACACGGCGGAAAAGCTATAATGCCTAAAAATTTGTCTTATCTATAAGGACGTTCACAATCGTCTAAAATGTACCCGATGAGGAGCCATTTCATCTGGAAAGTATCATTTTGTAATGAAATAAAGCAGTATTGAATTTTTGAAAGTTACAATATTGTAATTAAAAAAGTACTTTAAGTGTATTTTAAAATAATAAACTTTCTGACTTCCACTCTTGTCAATCCAAATATTCCGATTAATGAGCTCCTTTTCATCTCCCAACAACAGAGCCAGACTGCTCTACCGGTTCCTAACTTTGCAACTAACATCGAAAATAAGTTCGAATCTCGTTTTCCTCAAATTAGAAAATTTATTCTCAATCCTCCCCTTTCTCCAGTGTACACTAATCCTCCTCCTTGGCTTTTCCTAACCCCAGATATTAATCTTTAATCCATCTACCCAAATCCATATATCCCGACTACATCCTTTATCAACACATTACTTTCGAAATTGTCAAATACTTACATCTGCTTTACGGATGGCTCAAAATCTACTGGCCATGTTGGATCAGCTTTTTTTGTCCCCCCTACCATCCATCGCTTCTGGCTTCCGAAATCCTGCTCTGTATTTTCAGTTGAATCTTTCACTATCTTTAAGTGTCTTAAGTTCTTCTCCTCCCCTCTGCCTCGTTTTAAATACCTCATCCTTACTGATTTCTAATGTCCCTCTACAACTTTTACACAGATAATGCAATTGTACAACGCATACTTCTCCTTCACGATCTCCTTATTAGATCCCAACTTTCTATATCTTTCATGCGGATCCCCAGCCATATTGGTTTCCCTGGTAACGGGGCCATCGACCGAGCTGCTAAGGAGGCGTCCCTGCTTCCATTCATATCCTGGTACTTCTCTTTTACTAGCGATATGAAATCCTTCTTGAAATCCTTTATAAAATTAAATTCTGGGAACGAGTATGGAGTTCCAGTCAAGAGAACAACTTTTTCCTCGTTAAACCTGATCCTCTATCTCAGATCCCTCTTCCATTCCGTTCAAGGAAGAAAAATATTATTCTTACCAGATTTAGGATTTCCCATTCCCGCCTGACCATTCGTATCTTCTATAAAATGCACACAGTGTCATTACGCGGCTGGAACAGTGGCGGATCCACGGGGGGCAGAAATAGGGGACATTTCTCCCTCCAAAGGAGCAAAACCTCGATGAAAAAATTTGGTATAACAGGGAAACTTAATTTATACTATAAAAGTTTTTGTATAAATGTTACCCACGGATTTAATTATATAACTAATATTTAATACTGTTTTCGCTAGTAAAAATATTAATGTTCCCCGTTTTTATCCGGTTTTACTACTGTCATGGATCTTTTGTCTTTTTTATTTATTTTATAATTTTAATTAAAAATAGCTCAATGAGAAATATATATTTAAACTTGCTCACGACCAAAAAAAAAATTCCGATCGGATTACTAACAAAAATAAAAAAGAATTAAAATGAAATAAAAAGTACTATCGTTCTATTTTTTTTTTCTAGTAATTTACTATTCAAATTCTAAACTACCATTTTAGCTAAATTTAAACTGTAACAGTTGTGTATTTTTAAAACATTTTTAAATTTCTAAAGAGGTGCCTGTTATTTGATTTTCTTCATGAAACACGAGGTATTCCTTAAATCCACTGTCTACCATATAAGATATTACATAATTATATAATTTCCCTTGCCGAAATGCTTCTTTGGATCCGCCCCCGAGCTGGACCGCCCGATAAGAAATCCCATCACGAGGATAGATCTCTGTACGGATTTAATACCTTATTTTTGATTTCCAAGCACCTCAAAAATTATTTTTCGAAATTCTTCAATTTTTTTAAACTGTCGATTTTTTTTTATTTTCTTCGGACAGATCAAATTTTTAGATAAATGTTTAATGCCTGTATTGATTTCGGCTGATTAACTGTATAGTAATAGCTCGTTGCGTTTCGCCGGATAAGTTTTGTAGTCGATTAATTACTTCGCGAGTCATAAGCGAGGCTGGTGGTTATACTTTAGTTTTATCCGGTTCAGAGCTAGTAGTCTTACGCTGAATAGTTACCTGGGAAAACACTCTACCCCTTTTTTACATAATAGGGTGAATCAAGTACTCTTCATCTGTCGGTTTAACGCTACGGGAATGATGCCGAGACTTTAACAATAATGAGCTGAAATTATATAACTGAACCGAAGCAGGGAGGAGATATACAGAATTACTGTTGTAATGTGTTACTGTATCTGATTTAATTTTACCTTCTTTTTGTTGACTCTAAGAGGAAGAGCCAAAAAGCAAAACGATTCCGACAGTAGTTCTGAAATTAAACCGAGTCACTCACGAGTTGTGCTCTGATGCAGTACGACAATCCAGCAAAGCAATCGTATCGTCATAGTCAAGCTAACGATTGCTCGTTCACACGTCACGCTCTTTCTTATTAAACGAGAAATTAATATAAAATATGAATATTTAAAACGAAGTGAATTTTTTAATACAACCGATTTTTATACGATTTTTATACGATTTTCACGTATTTTATTTTTACACGTAAATTTTAAGCAAAAAATCGAATTTACAAAGTCGCGTCGTCATGGTTTGTCACTGGATGTATGTATCTCACGTTGCTTTAGCAGATCTCTGTAAAAGTCCAAACCGTTCGCAGAATTTCAGCGGTGTTCGTTTACGCCTGATTCATTTTCCAGAAAATCCTTCACCTGGAAGCAAATACGTTTTTGTCGCCTGACGACACGATTAATTCATCGCTGACGTGGAAAATACTTCCATTTTTTCTTAGCAATTATATGCAAACGTAGGTTCGCGATGATTTGACGAACATGTTTCAGTCGGCCTGGAGGACACCGTATTTCTCAAGAGTATCGAATTATTATTTCCTTCATCTTGCGCAGATCGGCCGAACGTAATTAAAGATAAAAATAAATATCGTAGCGGCCTACGTTAAAGATGTACACGAATAAGGTACGTAATGCTGATTATAATGGGCGAGTATGCTATCGTTGATCACGCTCGTCGCCACGATCATCGATTGCTGTTGAAACGTGATCCACACTACATCTCATTGTTTTGCGTCGCTCTGGTCTTCGCCTGGTACGCACAACCCGCGCATCCCTTTAATTTCGAAGGCACTTTCATGATTCGAAAGTTAACGATTTATGCTCTTATTCATTTACAGCGACGTAACCTTCATTAATATTTTACCGACTTATGTATGATGTTATAAGCGCATGTATTGCTTGTGCGTGTACATGCGAGTTAACGGATGAGCATGTTCAGCGCTAATAATCGGAATTGTGAAAACGATCTGTGCGCTTAACGTCGACGGATGAATGTGTGTGCGCGCGATATATATTATTATAGATTGAAAAAAAAGAAAGAAACATCGGCAGTATCGCCGTGGTTAATAATTCAGACGCACGATAGGGAGAAATCGTAAAAATTAATTATCGCTATCGAAAAAAACGCAAAACAAAAATGTTTCAAACGCATTCGGTAGAGGTTTGTTCTTGGTCGGAAGCGTGAAGAACAAGGATGATAGTCGGGCGCTGAATGAGGTAACGATGGTGGTGTGATCGGATATAGCGCGGAAAATTAAAATCAGTAGCATGCAAAAAAATATTAACAATGACGAAAATCGTTCCGAAAAAAAAAAAAAAAAAAAAAAAAACATTATTTCCCGAAAAGTGCGAAATTAATAATTGTTTTTCTCTTCTCTCTCTTTTAATCGAACAAAAAAAACAAGGAATTGGTTCTAAAATATAATTACCGGTTGTTAATTTATTTTTTTTTTCAAATTTAGATCACCTAGCATATCGATTCGTTTGTGTGCGCGAAGACGAGTATTTAAATCGATTTTTATAACCTCTAACTTTTTGCAATGCCTGTAAATAGGAAGGCAAAAAAAATAAATAAATAAAAATAATAATAAAATTTGCACTTAACTAAAATGTTAATATTTACCCGAAGTAAATTGAAAACGATGTGCCGAATATCGCAACCCTTCTGTAACGTAAGCGGCAAAATAATTATAACACGTGGATTTTGTAGCCAGGCTCGCTTTTCTGTTAAAATTGACAAAATGAAATTATTAACGTGCGCCGGGACGAATGCATCTTCAGTCATGAGAGTGGACAGTATTTTCCTAGCTGCCAAATCCACTTTTTCGTTACGAAGCCGTTAGGAAAAACACTGTTAGACATCTAAAAACAGTAGTGGTTCTTTAAAAATTTTCCCTATTAGCGACGCATCTTTATTGCAAAATGCCGTGGAAATTGAAAAGAAAGAACCATCAAGGAAACTTCATCCCAGTCTGTTGTTCCTACCATTGGTGGTTCCTTTATTTCTGCCATTTCCGATCGAATCAAGATTTAATTAGTTTCTTCCTATTGTTTCTGGGCGAGGTCCCTGGTTGACGAGCCCAAAACAAAAAAAAAGGAAACTCTATTCGGTGAGAGTGAAGGGGACGACTGGAGGCAATTACTCAAAACAGAAATATATTAAAGTGTTAATGCGCTTAATTAACTTTAGTTGTAAAGAGGGACTGTTACGAGGTGTATCCTTGGCTCCGTCATGATCTCGGTTTTTTACCTTATCAAATATCTTTTGTATGATGTTGGTAGTGTGCTAGAAATATCGGTTTAAGATGGACCGGATCATCCCATCACTGTTGCAGCTACATACTGCTGGGTTAAATCGAACGAAACAATAGACTAAAGACAGCGTTCTATAAGGGAAATATCCAATTGAATAGCCGTTTTAAAGCGATGTCTGCAACATCTAACGAAAACGATTTCCGATACATCTAAAGCATTGAAATTTTACCAACTTTCTTTCTTAGGCTACAGCGCGCATGTGATAAGGATTTTGAAGTTTTGTAAACTGCAGGAAAACATTCAATTCGGAAGCGCTCTGCTCTAATGATAAATCCAACTTAAGAGAAGATTCTTTTTAGTTTCTTTCCCCTTTAAGGTGAGATTAGCGAATAATTTTGGCTCCTTGTGATGCCAGCGTATACTACTATCACTTTTTTTCTCTTTTTTATTTTATTCTGAAGGTGAAGTCAATTTTTTCCCCGAATTATTTAAAATATGTGCGTATTATCTTATCATCGTGATTGCTTTTTTATTAAATTTACGCTTCACCGCTTTTACACATGATTTTTGAAGATTGAAAATTTTGTGACATGGCATATGTAATAAACGGAAAATAAGCGTAGCGAATTTTTGAAAATGCCAGTACGGACTGCGGTGAGGTTTTAACCGACATTGATTATGTCTTAATTTAGACTATTTATTAACGTGATCTAACGAAAAGAGTGGGTGAAAAGACAATAAAAAAAAAAAAAAAAAAAAAAAAGATTCAAAATCGGGAACGTACGTAATATAGTACTGTTAGAAGTGTATGCGAATAATCGAGTGAACGTATTTCGAATGTATTAGACTAGAGTTATTGTCGTATAAATAAGGAGTGCGGCCATCTTTGACAAGCCGAAAGAGAAGCTCCAGTTGCTTTCTTTCGCGTTGAAGAACGACTGGTCTTTGTTTCGAATTACGAAATCTACACTCCACCGTCGAGGAGAATAAAATCATCGTTTCAATCTGAGGCCGCTGTGAAATTTTTAATCGGTAAAAGTCGTGTGATTAATTTCAATTCTCGTTACGTTGAAAGAAGTGCTTCTTCACTTTCAAGCATCCGATGTTTTAGAAGTTATGACGTAATCCTTCGCTTAATCTGGCAGCAACTCATCCTCAGATTTCGATTGCTTACAGTCTTCATTGGTAATTTTAAAACGAAATTATCGTGCCCCGGTGGTGTAACGGAAATTAATATCGAGTAACGTTGAAAAGAATCAGATTAACCCGTTGTTTTGTAAAAAGATACCGGCGAATAATAAGTATCACTAAAAATCTGGAACCGACCCCGATTCCATCAGTGCCGTATTTTTAAGAAGAAAAAAAAGTATAATGCAGTGAAATCATCCAGTTTGTTTTAAGCAGTCGATTTTGTATGTATAACTATCGAGTACCTCGCGCTATAGGATGATAGTGATAGTCTTTTCCGATTTTGATAAAAAAAAAAAAAGGTCAGTTTAATTGGCCGCATCATTGTTATATGTGTTAACGGTACGCATTGTTCAAGTTTATCGTATAATAAGTAAAAAATAACTCCCGTAATCATGAAACTTTGTCTTCGAAACGCGTAATTAAATAATTGAATTGCTTATAATAGTGTGGCTGCATCACTTTTAAACGTTACATCTAATCGTTACAAAAACCTGTATAATTTTTCACATTGCCCGTGTTAAAAAGATCACAATATATGCCTCATAGATCGCGTTTTTTACACTTCGGTAATGTATTTTAAGTGAAACAATTTCGATTATATCCGATATCGTCTAATGTATCTATTTTTTTTTTTTTTTAAACAGCTAAAATTACGCAGTTGTTTCATTAATCTCTTATTAAATAAGTATATTCATTATATTAAATGTAATTTTTTAAGTCATCAACCATTCGGTTGGTGGGCAACAACCCATTCGAACATTTTAGCTGTACAAATGTAGTGTACTAGGCAATTGTTTATATGCAGTACGAATGTGTACACACACGCAAGACTACACATTCGGAACTGATATTGTGATTGATTTATATCGTTATACTAATGCAATCCCCCGTGAGTGTCTGTTGCGTACTAACGTGCATATGATGTAGAGTGGTTTGCCATTGTCTTCCACGTGAAATACGAGTATTTTAATTTAATTTTCGTAATAACTTCTATCGTCGCTTAGGATCGAACCCGAGACTTCCGGAACGGAAGCCAAGCGCTCAGGCAACTAGGCTATCGCGACGGTCGTTATTAAGTATTACTTTTAAATTAATGCGTTTATTGAGGCAATACGAAATTTCTCAAGATGATCTTTAATTTTTTTTTCCGACTCCTGACAGAGTTGTCTGTGGGTGATTTTATGGTGAAAATTGACAGAGAGCAGTTGTTCTGTCACAATTAAAAACGTTTGCAACTGCGAAAAAGTTAAGCTTTACATTTTTCTCGTTGTAAAATTGATTTTTACTGGACTGAAATACTTTGCAACGGTCGTAGAAAGAATTTTTATTATGCGAAAAAATGATTTTGCCAATTATGATTTTTTTCTTCTTCTATAGTGCAGATATTCAGTCGATTTTATTAAACAAAATCAAGAGAGTCGGTAGTGCATTTAGAATAATTATTCGGTGTCGGCTGTTAAAGATGGCTCGGAATCATTACGTAAATTATTATATTTTAAACACTCCATTTTGTATCGAATGTGAACTCATACTAGAGTTACGCGGTACCTTACAAAAAAGAAATGTTTAAATAAACAATGTGAAAAAGCAAAGTCGGTATGCGTTTTCCAAGATTGTTACAAAAGCGCATTTCCAAAGATTCAATTATATAAATGTGACATTATTTGTGCCAATTTTTACGGAGCAATGGAAAACACCGCTCAAGGAGACTGATTAATTTTTGTTTATTTTTTTGATACATTTTTAACAATTAAAACATTTTTTCCATACTTCGTAGCAGCATGCCACCCCTCCCAATTTTCTCTGATAATCCCTTCAATTCCACGTAGTTATTACATCCCGGGTTGTCCACAGTCGGCTTCAGATATTCCTAGCTAGGTCTCCCTCTGTTTTGTTTTTTTTCTCCATATAATATGCTATTATAAATTTTAATCAAGCGCGCCATCGTGCCTCAGAACGTGACCTACCTGTCTGTCTCGTCTTCCGATAATTGTATTTAAAAGGTGATTATTTATTTCTGCTCTTCTTAATACTTCTTGATTAGTAATTTCGTCTGTCTATCGGATCTCTTCATCATTCAAAAGCATTCCCCAGTTTTGCTCGAATATCCGTTAGCAAATAATATCGTTTTTTCGCGGTATTTTTAAAACGTGCATCTAACGTCTTCCAATGGATGCTTCGTTACAAAATTAAATATCTAAAACGGCCGTTTTCCATACGTATATTTAATTTCCATTCAATATTATTTTATATTCAAAGCGTTCACGAACGTACTGCTGACGACATCTTAAGGAGAATTTGGGATGAATGAATTTTACATATTACATCGGAGAGTTATAGTCTGATGTAATTTAATTTTAAAAAAACATGTCGAAATTTGCGTTTTTCTTTTTAATACTTTTTTCTTCGATGTATTTTGTTTGCGTTTTTACTTTCGTGAAAGAAGAAAGGGGTCACTAAAAATTATAATACATCCTATTTTTTTCTGGTTTTTCTACTTTCGTTTTTTTTTTCTTTTCCGTTTTTTTCCGGTTTCGGAGACATTTTTCCTGTTTAATTATGAATCAGAAAGTTTGGTTTAAAATGTTACGGCTATTGCGTTATTTTCACTTACGTATTATTATTATTATTATTATTATTATTATTTTTTGCTATTTATTTGCGGCTCCTATCGATATATTGAAATTTCTCCTTTTACATTTAGAAATATATATTTTAGTTTAAATTCGTAATTATCGAATTAATTAACCATCTTTTTTTCAGATTTTCTTTCTTTTTTTTTTTTTTTTTTGGCAAATAGTTGTCACCTTTTCAATTTACATATTTATTTTTAAATAGAAACCATTGACAGGTGTAACTTGATAGATATTGCTGTGTACTTTACTCGATATAGAAAAGAGGGGCCTTTTATACATCTCTTGCCATTAATTTATATTTCATAGATATTCAATACTTTGCGAGCCGTTGAATCAAAATTATCAATAAGGTAGCACGGTCGGCTAGTAGTTAAGATGCTCGGCTACTAAGCCAGAGGGATGTCATAGATTATCGAGACTAGTCTCATTCCAGATCCAAATCGTTGTCCCAGTGGTCTAATCTGAAATTGAACATTGATTATACCAGAGAATTATCTGGGGGGGAAAGTAAAGGCGGATAATCCAAAAGTAGAAAGGAACTGGCCCTCCTACTCTCATAAGATCCATTAGAACCTTAAGTACCATTATGAAAAAAGCTTAACTTCATAATCCATGATAGCTTATCAACGATATGGGACTTACTTTACTTTTTATTTATTCGACATGGAAAATTTTCACCCTAAAATGGATAAAACTCTAAATCTTCTCTAGAAGACGAAACGTTCGCTGGTATCGAATTCGAGAATACACGTATGCGCAAGAACATTTATTAAAGTATTTCTCTGTAGAATTGTAATTAGAATTATATCGATCTACTTTTACACCTATATGATTTGACAATTTGTCGTAGACGTCAAGTGTACTGAAGAGACGCGCGGAACACTTTAAACGGTATTTATTTCGTCATTCTCGATTGTATTTAGGTGTTTTTTTTTTGTTTTTTTTTGTTTTTTTTCTTCGTTACTTCATATTTTACTTGGAATTTCCTCGCTCAACCATTCGCACACTCTTAACTTAAATATCGTTTATATAATAGAGGAAATTATAATTTGAACGGTGCGCCCTGAATATCGGTAAAAATTTGTAAACACATGATAAAAAAAAAAAAAAAACCGAAATCTAAAATCAATCATTTTTGACTGCTAAGCGAGTTCGAATTAATTAACGGAAACTGCCATTTGATTTAGCCGGATAAAGATAAGTGGTGATAATAAACGCACACGTACTTTCATTCCTAATAAGTTAGCGCTGGAAATACTCTTCAGTATGTTCGCCGCACTTTTCACATCATTTTCGAATTTGTCATTCCTCTAAGGCTGCACACAGTTAAAAATTTACTTCTGATTGCGAGAGATGATCAATTTAAATGATCGACAACCAGTCTCAACGGTGAATAGGTAAGTTTGCTGCTAATCGCCAGTGGTAGTTTAATGTGGGCCCCCTACGGTATTTTATTGCCTTTCGGGAGTGGTCTCGCTGGCGCACGTGCATATATACGCAGGTATTTTATCATTTTCTCACGCGTGCATCTAGGTCGGAACAGCTTTAATCGTACTATTAAAGTGTCGATCGGTTCAATAGTTCCCCCCAGGTGTTTCACAAGCCATCTTGCGTTGGTGTCTTTTTTCTTTTTTTTTAGTTAGTGCGATATTCATGAATTCCTTTTTTCCTTTTTGTATTCTTTTAGGTTCGTCAATCGACGAGAATTATTTTAGATCTTATTTTATATTTGCGGAATTTTCGTTAATAATTAAGCATACCATTTTTCTTATTATGTTCATTCTTTCGCATCTGCTTAGTGTTTCGTGTACCCTACACTTTTAGTTCCGTTTTTGACATATATACTCCCATCCGTATTGTACATATTATACAATATTAATACATTGGTCGGAATCACCAATAAAAGTAATTCGGTTATAAAAATTACAATGATATTCCGATGTTACGAAAATGAAATAAAAGTTATAAAATAGGAATCGCAATAATAACGGAATATTAAGAACAACATAAAAATCACATTTATCTAACTGGCGTGTTTATACCGCTGTGCCGATTTGGCACAATTTCCAATTACGAATCATAATTGGTTACACTTTTAACTCTGTTTGTCTCAAAAGTTTGTCGATCTTCGTAACCCCGTTCAACTCTGCAAGCGATAAATGAAAAAAAGGGTGAGCACCGCGATTATACTTTGGCGGGAGAAATAAATCTACGGTGAAATAATTTTTTCAGAATAATTCCGTTAATAATCAATCGGTATATTTAAAAGATTTTATTTTTGTGTATATTTTCTTTTCGTTTCAGTTATATAATAATATTAGAAAGAAAGAAAAAAACGGGAAAGAAAAAAAAGCGTAGCAGAAAATGGCGAAAAGTCGTACTGATTTTCATTGCTGTTGTCCATTTGTGGACCGTATTAAATCGTTCCCCATTGTCTATACCGGTAGGGTAATATAACTTTCATTACGCCAGTGTGTACGGTCGACAGTTGATAGGCATTATCCTTCCATCTCTTTCCGCGTTGCAGAAATTCGATTATATTCTTCTATCATTAGTTCAGGCTGGTCGCATCGAGTTCCAGTAATTTGAATTTATTATTAATGACAAGTTTTCGACTGTTCGATCTGATGTAGTCCAGTGACCGCGACCGGTCCTTGGTTGATATTACGTGTTTCGCAGTGTCTCGCAGTGTCTCGCAAGCGGCATAATGCGTTTTGTCTCTGAAATTTGCCTACGATTACCTTTCGCAGTCGACAACAGAACGTCGAGGAGAGTGTCGACCAGCAACGGAGCCGTGACGAAATATATCATTACAGATATTTATTTTATTTTTCCCACATTCGGCTCCTGCGTTACGCTGCATTTTTCTGTTCCTCCCTCCTCCTCTCGCACTAATTCCGAATGTTCTCGATTTTAATTTGATTATTAGCCGTACACGCGCGATAACGGACGTCGATCCAATGTCGCGAATGTGTTTTGCAACTTCGATATCCGGTCCACGTACTCTGCGACGATTTATTAACTATTGTCATTTTAATTATGTCAACGTATCACAAAAGGAATTTGCATGCTTCTATACATCTGGACCGCGTATACGCCGTACCGTTAAGGTGTTTCTGTTCATGCGTGTGAAGTGCCAGAGCACTTTTTTTAACAGCCCCCTTTCGTAATTTTAACAGTTTTTAATTAGTTTTAATTTTACCTCTTTTTTTCTGCAACGCTCTACCCGGCCGATGACAATTTCGGTACAGTTCGATTCATTTCGGCGTTTCGAGTTGACATTTAACGACGAAAAGTAATGTAGTACTACGCGATATAATTTTTCGCCACGATACGATACAAACGTGCGCGGAATGTCTAGCCATTACAACGAAACAAATTATACACATCTGGACCATTGTTGGTAAATCGCCGTTCTGTCTGGCGTGCGATATAAGGTCAGTAACCGAAAAAGCGTTATTATATCGTCTTCTACGGTGAAGCATTACAAGAGAGTCAGGTGGTGATGGTGCTGGTTCACACGTTTCATTCTAACCCATTTAATTATTTTTATTCGAATTGCCTTTTATGTTGCGGGAAAATCTTTTAAACGATTCTTGGCCCGAAAAGTGTAAACTCTTATTGCTTTCGCCCGGTTACGATATGATGACGTTTATCCAACGGAAGGATTTTGGAAATTATGTAAGACGATACTAAAAGGGAGCTAGTAAGTTGGTGCGTACGCTGAGCTAAAGTTTTAAACATCAAAAAGGTCCAAAAAAATGATTTAGTAGAGGAAACGAATTACCACTACTTCGGGAATACCGAATTGTAAGATGATGGCTCAGTATTTTTACACGTATGACACGCTGCTAAAACCCCCGTTCAGATATGGGCTCTTAAAGATAAAATTACTACTCGAGTAAGCTCTGAAAATTGTCGCGATTGATAAAAAGGAAAAAAACAAAAGTTAAAAAAATTTAAATTGATTTAAGATTTTCGAATCAAATGAAATTCGGCTGCATATCGAAAATAATGCGTAAATTTAAAATTTCCGAATGATAAAATAGTCTCGATAATTAGTTAACAAAAAAGTACTGGCGGATTATTATTTGTCAGTGAAATATTTTTGTATGAAACAAAATGACTTTTAGCTGCTCCGAGTTTGACGAAGAAAAATAAAATGAGAAATCATTTATCTGTTAACTACGAAAACAACAAAGATCATACCGGATTCTGATCCAAACATAAAGTAAACTTTATGTTTGGATCAGAATCCGGTATGATCTTTGTTGTTTTCGTAGTTAACAGATAAATGATTTCTTTTCTTCGTCAAACTCGGAGCTAAAAGTCATTTTGTTTCATACGAAAATATTTCACTGACAAATAATAATCCGTTCAGTTTTTTTTTTTTTTTTTTTAAATTAAATTGTTATTTACTATATTAATATCTATCACGGCGCACTCAAAAATATTAATTTTCATTTTTTCAACATTTTAATACGATTGTAAGAAATTTAGTATACGACAAAATCTTGCTGGGCAGCGATATGATTACATTATAAAATTACTTTTGCCGTGTAAGTTTTGTTATTTTTTAAAATTAATACTGGTCCTTAAGCGAGTCGGTCGAAAATAAAATGATCAAGTTTTTACCGGTCCATGGCCAGAGCCTGATGAAAGAAATATTAAGAACCACTGGTCCGGAGAAATGAACAGGCCGTTGTCGGTGATGAGTTGGCTTACGTGTTAGGATCGCAAAGAAATTACTTTCGGTTACAAATTGGCGCGTTTCCCTTAATTACCTTTGATATTTAGTTACCAGTTGGCCAATTCCCCAGAATCTCATCTGTCATTTTGCGAAATAAACAGACAAAGGAGACTCTTAAGGACATTTTTTGGTGTTGCGTTACCGTATACAGACCGGAGACTTGCATGCGAGAATATCGACAAAGTTTACCTCCGCAACATTGTCCGCTTTGTGTGCAGAGGGAATACGGTTATATCAATTAGTTGAAAAATGAATCACACTTCATTACTGAAAAACCGGATAGCACACGCATCTCGATATTTTTATTATGGAAATTATAAATTTCCAAGGAACGTATCTTCAATTCCCACTTTGAACACCGAAATTATGATGAAAATTTAACTTTCAATTTTAAATTATTATTTCGTTACGAAATTAAACTTTGTAAATTCATGTAGTTTTAAAATTTTTAAATCGACTACTATCCCTTCTCCATTTGTCATATATGTAACAATTATTTAATCGTCAAATCGTTAAAAATTAATAAAAATCGAACGTGCGGATCGTCGTAAAACAGCCGACTTTTTTTTATATATTCACTTGAATTGCTCAAAAATTTTGATCGTGATGAATTTTTATAATTATTTCTTTTCTCGGATAAATTCATCTTCCATGCGAATTATGAAAAACATAATATCCCCGAATACAATTAAAAAATTGTTCGAAAAGAGTTAATTTTCCTTTTTCTCTAATGGCGTAACCAAAAATTACTAATAATTACGATTGGAAAATGTCAGTATGTCGTGCATTCTCAGTTGTTACTTTATATCATCGGATATTACTTAATTCGGGTGAATTGAACAAGAACTGGCGCATATATTCAGTATTATTATTATTCGCGTTTCCGGTCTGCTATGTACGATAATTCTTCCAATATTTTATAAATTTTATTAAGTCGTTATCAACGTCACCGTATAAGCTTTTAAGTTCATATTTGCCGCTAAGGAGACATGTTGATGATTATAGTCTTGAACTTCACATCGATCACTATCGGATATTCCCCACTTATAAAGACTATATTGTGTGTGCGCAGTTCCACTTCTCAGTCTATTCAAGGTGGTTTTCCAAAGACCTCTTAAGTGATTCCCGCTAGGCAGTGCTTCCGCCTATAATACCGTTTGCTTTTGTATTCCATATACGAAGTCTTTCCTTTTCTGCAGTACCCGTCAGCTCCTCGACCTTTCGTAGAAAGCTGTTCCTGGATTTCAGTCTTCTATCAGCCAATCCTTTATATTCATATAGCGGATTCGTTGTTAGTTATTAGCACCTGTCTGGTTCAAATGTTTAATTACGTAACGAAGTTTAATAATCTAAAAGGTGAGGAATTTTCGGATAGTAATTTTGCTTCGTTTATATAATAAGATTAAAAAAAAAAAAGAAGCGATATCTGGTCCTGAATTAAATCGAATGGAGGGATTTAACGAATACCGAATGTTATTAAATTTCCATTAAAAGTACGTAGTAATTTTTCAAATGAATTTGTTAACGCGGAATAGAATATTTTTACATAAAACTTATTTGCTAAATAAAAAATGTGGAACATCTCGGTCACGTCAAGTATAATTATTTCATTTAATTCTCCCGAGTTATTTAAATACCATTGTGCGGGCAACCTTTATTGTTATCACTTTTCTTTATTTCTTTTTCAGCTTTCCGTTTCTATTTCATGTTATTTTTCAATTTCTGATTTTTATCTTATTTAAAACTACGAGAGTACTTTTGTATCGTCGTCTCGATAATAAGAATTTTTCGGTAGGTATTTAGTTATCGTAGGATTTATTTGTAATGTATAAAGTTTTTATTCGTTTCGTCGTTCCATTCATTGCGATCCTTTCTTGCAACCGAAAATAAAGAAATAAAATAAGCTGATAACATTTCGAAATTTTCGGTTACGTTGTGAAAATATGCCAGTGGTTAAAGAGATATTTTGACATCAACTGATGGACAGTTTTGAAGAACAGTTATGGACGGTAAAATCTATTTAATTATTTCAACTTTTCTCCAGATATATCAAACATCGACGTTCCTGTCTAATTCCACGTAATAGGTGGTAAATATCGATTTTTTTTTTTTTTTGATATTTGAAAAAATGATTATAATGTGCGCTTAATTATATAAAAATAAAACAATTTTTACAATTACTTTTAAGCTCTATATATTATATTTTTGTTTGAAAACACGGGCTCGCATGAACGTCGATAAATTGACTTATTCCACACGACATGGATATTCGATGTATTTAGTGAAATAACAAAAATGATTTTACTAACCTCTCATTTTTGAATCGCGGTAGCTGACAGTCTGGCTGTTGTTGCTTAATTAAATAATAGCCAACGACCGCACTAATGCGAAACAAGTTAACTTAATCCGTAGTGTTGAAATTATTTTCTAAGGCTTCCGCGGGGAAGTAATAGTTATCAATCATCAGTGTCGCCAGCAAAACTAGTTCCGTATTGGCTGCATGATAAGTTCTGTACCATTATTGAAATTTAAAACATGTTTCTCGAAACAAGCTCTGGCTATAACCCGGCAAATAAATTTACGATTAATTCTGCAGCTGAATACGAAGAAATACGAAATCGCATCGTCCAAGCACGTCGTGCCGAGTTGACGGGCTTAAATCTTTTTCGTGATTAATTCGATTACTAATTTTAAACTGTCAACTGAGTGAAAAATTACAAAAACGTTACGACCGCTCAGGCTATTTTTTTTCCTTTTTTTTTACCTTAGAAAATGGTTATTTCATTATAAAATTTACTATCATTTTTGTCGGCATTTAATGTTCGTCGACGAAATAATTACGTACTAGTTAAATTTATTAACTTGAATTCACGTATTTCATATTAATGATGTACTGCTTTGTGAATATTTTATTTAATAATCTATTTTGGGGCTTGTTTAGTGGTCAGTGCGCCCCAACTTGCTTTACACTCGCCATTTATGGTTCTCAAACTGAGTTGGGATAAAATGATTTTTATGTAATGGATTTTTTAAGGAGGTTTCAACAGATTCATCAATACGTTCTTGATAATGAGGTTGTTCCTGATTAAATTGTAATATTTTTTTGTTACGTTACATTGCGAATAACGCGTCTGAGCGCATTAGAGAAACGAATATGAAACAAGTTCAAATTTTTACAGTACAATGTTCGACTTCAGTCGTACTTGTATAATTTCATTTTGGTCATGAAACTTTACATATATAATTATAATAACATTTATATATCTATATATGCATGTATGTACATATATATATATATATATATATATACATATACATATACAGTGGTGGATCCACGGAGAGGGAAATAGAGGAAATCTCCTTACAAAGAACCAAAACCTCGATGAAAAAATTTGTTACAACAGAGAAACTTAATTTATACCATAAAAGATTTGTATAAATGTTACCTATGGATTTAATTGTAACTAATATTTAATACTGTTTTCTAGTAAAACTATTAATATTCTATTTTAGATGCGACTGTCATCGATCTTTTGTCTTCTTTATGTATTTTTAATTTTTATTTTGTAATGTAAATAAAAATAGTTCAATGAGAAATATATATGTATTTTTTTTACTTGCTTAAGAGAATTCGGATACTAACTAAAAAAAAAAACGAAATAAAGTCGAATAAAAATACTATGTTTCTATTCTTTCGAGTAATTTTCTATTCGAATTTTAAACTACCATTTTAGCTACAATTTTTTTATTGTTCACCTCAAAATTAAACAAAATTTAAATTAAATTGTAATAATTATGTACTTTTAAAACATAGTTCTAAAGAGGTCACTATATGATTTTCTTTATGAAACAAGGGGTATTTCTCAAATCTACTGTCTACCGTATAAGATATAACGTAATTATAGTTTCTCTCCCCAAAATGTCTTTCTGGATCCGCCTCCGATATATTTTGACCTCGCAGATACTCCCTGATGAAGGGTTTTTTATATTACTTGTAAAAAAATAAATTTCAACTGACTACCGCATTCTTTGAAAGAAAAAAAAAAAAAGTTAACAGTGAATTTCGGTTGGTGCAACGATCAGTTTCACCTTAATTTAATTTTTATCGTACATTTATTTCAAAACGGAAGCTCGTAGCGTAGTTAGGTTAGGTAGAGTGGTCTTTCACTCGGATAGGACACCACTCTGTTTATTGAGAAAAATTCTTCCTGCGCTCGGTTAATGCCTATAGTTGGCGACCCTCCTACTGCCCCAGAAAAAAAGAAAACAATAATAATATTTCAAAACGTAACGGAAAAATATTACATATTTCCATAACGGGGTTTTCACATTACCATCATCGTGAGAATAACGTTGTTACTAAAATAATATGCGTGTACTGATAGTTAATCGTATTTTCTATATATCTTCTGTTCAATCTTCTCTTCATTTACTTTAGTTTTTTTTTTTTTTTCTTCCACAATTTATCATTTTAGTTATAATATGTGTTTATCAGCGTTTTCTTCGCTCATCCATTCTGGTAAGTCATAAATGATACGACAGTTTTCTTCTTCTTCGTTTAGTTTCTGTTTTTGCCTTTGCTGCACGATTTTGCTATTTCCGTATTTTCCATGTTTTCATCAGTAAATATAAATTCGGCTAATACTGCCTTAATACTGCCTACGTTTTATTTTTTTTATTATTTCACCCTTTACATATTCACGTTATCATTTGCAATATTAGCTTGAAACATTTTACCTGTAATTTGTTAGCTCATATATATGTGTATATGTTTTCTTCGTTGTTCCGCATACTTGAATCCGATATCGGAGGCATAATTCTATTAGTATATTGCATAGTATGGTCACATTATCTTTGCACTTGTATAGTTTATTTAAGTGGACGGTAATGAGAATATCGTTTTAATTTTCGCGTATTGTGTACGTTCCATCTTAGATGTTGATCCGTAGTTATTTCGCTATTATTTATTTGAACGATTTATTTTGCTTACTCTTCTACATTTTTCATCATCTCCGTCACGGTGTGAACACGTTCGTTCGAGCGTGCTCATCGTTTGAAGGTAAATGACATCTGAAATTTATCATTTGGCAATGCGAAACCATTTTTTACTGTTTTCTGTTTCCTTTGCCTCCCGTTATCGCGTACCGTCTGTACCATGTAAAATTTATTGAAATTAAATATATTTTTTCCCGCCCTTGACACAAGATGAATCCTCTCTCGTGTCCGGAAATATTTAATCGAATAAATTCACATAAAATAAATCAGCGTTTTACTAAACATTGATGCTGAACCGGTGACCTAAAACAGAAATTCGTTTACATTCTAAAAGCAGGTATCTTAGTAGCTTTAAGATTTATTCTATAATTAGTAATTTGTTGAAAAAATGAATCAAAGGTAAAGATTTGTTTGTAGGACAAGTATATGTTAATGACTACGCGCTGGGGATAAGAAAATGCTGTAAAGTTTTGTTTTTTTTTTCATTTGGAACTCCAATCACGTTTTTGCGTTACGGAAGTTAAAAATACAATCATCACCGCTGAACATCTAAAATGCCGTTACAGTAATACGCTAGAAAATATTTAATAAAAACGACGGTATAAAAAAGAAATGATGATTTAAAAAAAAAAGTATAATGATTAATTAACAGACGACGAAACATAGAAAAAAAAAAAAAAAAAAAAAAATGATAATATGACAAAATAAAGAACGCCTAAAATTAATAAGCCAAAATAAATTATCCATCGTTCGCGTCGCACGCCAAATTTGACCCGCTGGTGAAGCGACAAGTTTGGCTGAGTCGAGGACACTCTGTCGTAATTTTATGGGCATACAATCTCGGGACAAAATCTATAAGCCAAATTAATTCGAGTAGTAATCAAACGGTCAGAACCAGAACGCACTGCCCAGCTCATTTAGTTAACCGCATATTATAGTCGCCAAGAAACTCTGTTAGTTTGTTTTTTTTGTTTTGCTGTATAGTTAAGCAAAGGCTTACAAGTAAGACCAAGATGGTTAGTCGTTATTTTCCGCGAGTTAATCGGAACGTGTTAGCGCTTGCGTGAAATCCGTATCCACCCAGCATCAGAATCGCATACAAAGCCATCTTTTCAGCGCAGATTTTTGGCCACACGTTGAAGCAAGAAAAAACCAGGAGTAGGAAAAGATAATAATCCGCGACAGCGTACTGTGCCAGGTACATTTTCGACTCGTGTTCGACGTCATCGGCCTCCGGTCGATCACATTCCGGAGCCTTTATGAATCGGGTAGCCTTTCCTTCGGGATTTTGAAGAACATGTGCCTGCTGCATCTCATCAGCAGCATGCGATCACCACACCGACAGGCACATAACATACAAAAGCGACATAAACAAACGTCTCACTCGCGAAAAAAATGAAAAGTCCTGAAGATGTTATGAGATATGGGGCTGTAAAAATCAAAAGTTTCGTCCGATACATCTAAAATAACTGAAAATTTACCAGTAAATCGTAATTATTTTGTAAATCCCTCGACGATTAACGAGTAACTTAATTTTCCCTTTACGTCTGGCTGGAAACAAATTTATCGATCATATTAATTTAACGTAGACTAAATAATTTATATTAATTAATTTCGGAAGAACCAAAAAAAAAAAAAATGAAATAATACTTTGTGTATACAATTTTATTTACCTTACAGCGTTGCCACATCCAAGGAGCAATATTCGGCTTGTTTGCGAATCAAAAATTAATTTCACGCCGGTATTTTCACGACGAGGAAAAGTATCAAGATCAATGCCCCTCCACTGAATTATTTAATATAGATGTCTTGTCTGAAATCGAGACCCGAATTATTTTCAAACGTTACCTGTGACTAGACTATGAACAAGTTCAGATTTCGGCAGAAAACGTAATTAATATACTTTCGTTATCGTTTGTGATTACGTTAAAATTTCAGTTTATTTTTGGACTAAAATCTCCGGCAGAGTTATTACATGGTGCTAAGTTTTTTTCATTATTTTTATTAACGCTACCGCTACCACTACTGCTACTACCACTACTATTACCGACATTATCATTATCGTTATCATTAGTATCATTGTAATTATTATGGTTTTTATTATTGCCATTCTCGATATTATTGAGGTCATCGTAATTATTATTATCGTCGTTACCCTCATTATTATTATTGCTGTTCTCATGAGTATTTTTTCGTTCAGCGAAATTTCCTCGGATACGACGATGTGCCGATCATCTGCTCTTCGCCATTTACGTTTATCTCATTTGCTGCCTGGTCGACAATCCAGCACCTTCGCATCTTATTTTATTCTATTATCGAGAATTTCATTTAGTTCCGTTTTTTTTTATCGATACACATTAAAAACTTCCATCCAGTTTAGCTGCCAAAGTTTCAAATTTATCTTCCAATTTTTTATTATCTTCGTCAATTTTTTGTACTTAAAGTTTCTTCGAAACGCTTATTGTTTGCAGTTAGATTTTTATTTATTCGTTAAATTCTCTATTAACTTCATCAAAATTTTTTTATTTGATAAGTTCCCGCCGCATCGGACTCACAATCAGAGAAGTACGTATCCCTCCGGTAAGACGTCAGTAATATCAATCTGTGTAGCACCGTCTTCGTCACTGGAGTCGTCCGCGATGGGTCAACCTCGCGGTACAGGCACGTTTTATCACAAGCATTATGCCTAAGGCCGATGTGGTTTTATTAAATTTTTTTTTTTGAACTGGTAAACGGGCGAGTTACAAAAAAAAAAAAAAATTACGCAAAATTAAAATCAAATTAATGACTTTTTACTTCCTCTTTCACCGGTCCTTCTGCCACAGTTCTGGTTGGCAGTTCTCTTTTTTACCTCTGGTCTTTTCTACTTCTTTGTTTATGATCTGTTGGAGCCGGTGATTGGAGTACCTCCGTTTGGTGTGCTATTGTCAGTGATACGATTTGATTCAATTAATTAATGAGATTGATGATTACGGGTAAGCCCTACTTCTCCCTGACTTGAGAATTCGCCGCAACAACTCTGTACGAACTAGTACAGTCAGAGCTTTTCCGCCCACTTTCGCTAAATTTGGAACGAACTCTTCGGATTGTGTAAAATTTTAAAAATGTTAACGAACCCAATTATTAGATTGGTCAATACGTTTCTCGTAAATGGTGACCGAATAATTTTTGAATATTACATATTGCGTGTGTTGTTTAGTGTTTGATTCCTTTTTTTGGAGTGATTTGGATATTATTAACATTCTTCAGTTCAGTCTTTTATTGTTTCATGTACTTGTACTAATACTGCGTGTAACGTGTAATTATCTTTTACGGTTTATTCTCGAACTTGAATTAGTAACAGCTTTAAAAATTTTACAAGTTACATACGAATATATATTAATGACTACGTTATTCTTACCCCAGCGGTACGCTTCATTTTTCGTCCCACGATTACGCTCCGTTACTTTACTTATAATCAACGTTAAACGCTGTGTGTACAATTGCTAAGATTTTTTTTTTTAAACAAAGACAGGCAAGAATGATGTAAGAAGAAAAAAGATTGGGGGGGGGGGGGGTCAAGGAAGCTTGTCTCCTTGCGAGGCACGAAGGACGGAGTTTACATTATATATGCGACCATCGAGAGGTGCGAAAATATGGATTTTGAGAAAACCGCGCTTAAAGTTTACCCGAAGTAATACCATCATAATATACCATACTGTATTGCGCATACCTGTATGTACCGTGCTGCTAACTTAGTAGAGCATCGTTGCCAAATTCTGGCCTAGTTAAATTAGAAATTGGTCGCTCAAACGTTGATTAGTATAAAGATTTTGAAAAAGTTGTTAATCGATTCAGCCGTAAAAAATTCAGTCTTGCTGTGCTTGCAAGCAAAATCGAATGGTGAATGTGGGACAGAAAATTTCCAGGATTTTTATCAACTATTACTAGATGCATTGCCGTGATTCCGCATTTTCATTTCTTAAATTTTAATTTTGTCGCGTTAAGTTTTCATGATAGGTATCACAAAGTATCACCATTTCCTGTTTAAAAAAAAAATGAAATCACCCGACTCGGAAGAGGAAAAATTTCACCTATACGTACAGCGAAACGCATCACTAACAAACGATATTTACTCCCCCCCACCCCACCCCTGATCACGCCTAGTGGTTTATCAGTAGGAAGAAAGTGTGGTACCTGCACGATAATATTGCTTTTTTATGTACCGATTGAAAAAAACGAAATTCCGTCGATCCTAAACCTGACCAACTCAAGCCGAAAAAACAATCGAATGCAGCGAATGTGACAACTGTAGAAACACGAGAGAGAAAGAAGAAAACTGAAATTACGATCAGAAAAAAGGGAAAAAACCGAAGTTCTGAAAAAGGCAAACAAAGCTCAAAAAATATCCGAAGAAAATGAAAAATCATTAAAGAATGTCAAAAAAAAAAACTAATAACAACTAGGGGAAAAAATAGTTTTACGATTTTTTAAAAAATTTTCATGTTTTTCCACTTTTTTCGAATTTTCTTCAGTTAGTTTTAAGACATAAAAAAAACGTTCGCGTAAAAACTACATATTGCATCCTATTCTGCACACTTTCAAGTATCAGAATCCGCGTTTAACTCAAAACCCGTATTTTCGCTCTGTAGGTCCCTTATGTCAGCGAACGTCACATATATACGTATTATTATATTGGTATTAAATCTTGATCAACGGTAAATTTGTTAACTAATTTCTAACGTTTATATTCGCGCTTGTACTCATTTTATCGTTGATTCGATTGCGCTAGTAAGACAGATTTTTGATCAGTCGACCGTTACGGTGCCAAAATTATTTATTTTTCGCGTATGCTCACGTAAAAAAAATAATTCGATGTTTCAGCTTTCTTATCTGTTGCAAATTTATTTTGCAATTTGCTAGCGTACGAGATCGCGTCGCTGAAATGGCCACATCCGTCGTGATTCTGAGAATAATCCGTTAAAAATAATTTCAAATCACGTTCTAGTTGTTGAATGTATCCGCGCTGACCGAGTTCTATTAAAATCTCTAACAAATGCACGGCATTATGCAAGTGTTGCATAATGATTTGACCACTGATCGCGCGCATTCTTGATATTGAATTCAAACGTTTAACAGCGGCATATATGCCCGGGTTAATTGCTCACGTACTGGAGACTAAAGAAACTTTTATTTAATGGAAGAAATGATAATTCAGATCGGCAGCGGTCCTTGTTAGATTTTCCGCCGGGTACAGCAGCTCTGTGCACTACGATACCGAACGGGCCTAATTAACTAGACTGCAGATTTTACTCTGCGAATTGCAGGGATAAACGGATTTCGAGAACTGACAGTATAAAACGTACAAAAAAATGTGCCGTGAAAACTGCTCAATGGGAAAACAGCTGATGCGAGAATTAGCGGTATGTTTATAGATAGTTATTTATTATTCTGGCAATGCGAGAACAGAAATGAATGAAGTTGACGTAATTCGAAAATTTAATATTCACATTTTTCATTAAATCGGGCTCTGATGATCACCCGGCAACTTTTAACCACTAAACGTTACACTTCGATCAGCGTAGGAGATGGTAAATTAAATCAATAAAAAACCAAATAGTATCGTTGCAGTAAATGGAAGCGTTCTCTGTGTTAACAAAGATTTTTCGATTTTTCGATTTTTCGATTTTTCAATTTTTCAATTCATCGATTTTTCGATTCATCATCAATTTATCGATTTATTGATTTATCGATTTTTCAATGTAAATTCGAATTCTGGACTTTTCGAAAACAATTTAGATCAATTTGTAGGATACAATTTAGTACGGAACAGTTTGCAAAAGGAGATTACTGATTTTTTTTAAAAAAAAAACACGGAACGTTACATCCTGTCATTACTCCGGCAATTATAGTAAATGTTTTGGTTACTCTTTTTTTTTTTCTTTGTCCGTTTTATTACAAAATTCTTAAATCGCTATCTTCTTTTTAAATATATTTTATTTAAAGTCGTTTGGCAGTCAGGGCCATTTGACTATCTATAATATTGATTTTAAAAGAACACTTTTAATAAAGTGATATTTCTTTAATATTAAAAAAAAAAATAAACCGATCTTTAGCCATTTTGATTTTAAAACGAAACGAAAATGGCAAACCGAAAAAAAAGGTAGTAATAATAATAATAATAATAATAATAATAGATTCGGCTGATCTTTTGCATTTTCTCATGTTTACCATTCGTGAAGTATGAAACACATTTTAGGTCAAGTTTTGTGTTTACCTTTTTTTTTTTTTTTTTTGTTGCCTCGTCAACTGTGGGTAGTACATATTAACGCGGAAAACGTGAAATTTTTGTACATATATTTATCAATGTGTGACCGAACGAGGTCGAACGAAACAGGTAGCTCTGGCCATTATAGTGGTGTAATTTTGGTTAGAGAAAGAGGGTTTCATTCGAGTGGCGCTGGGTACGAAGTCCGTCGATGCATATCTTAAGTTAGCGAATGTAACCTATAGCCGGCGAAACGGTAATACATGTTAGTGTTAAAATTTAACTTTTGAACCAGGTTAATTTTTCGCGAGCCTGAAAAAAAAATCTCGAAACATTTGTTTTTATTTGTTTATTTTTAATATTCCTAAATTAACTAATGTCCTTCCTTGTCGGTGATTCTTCACCCCCTTTAATACCGGCAGGAAAAACTTCACGACGTAAACAGGAATGAGAAAGTTTCACGGCAGATCGTTTAAAAATGGACTAGTGTAATATAATTGAAAAGCACACATATGCGCGCAACTGGCGGTCGGACGGAAAATGAAGGTTAAGTAGGGTTACTTTCACTGTGTTCTTAAAAGGGACACGTACACGATCTGCATTTGCATAATAATTAGGAATAATGTAAAGCGAAAAACGAATTTCTCGGGAAACTAATTGCCGCGGCGATAATGTTCGATAATGTTACGGCGGCTATATGGAACAGAGGCGCCGATACACTTTGCCTTCGCCAGGTAATAAAAACACGCTTAAATGCCGCACGGTATAATGGAGTGTGACCAGCACGCGTCTTAACCGGCATCTCTCATTATGCTTAGTGTAACGTTGTTCTTGGGACGGAATAATGGTTGTTTTCGGTACGTTCGGCTTTACCTTTCGGTCATTTTCCCATTGCGTACCAAATGAAAAACTAAAAACAGCGAAAGAGGACGAAGGCGATGAAGAAGGAAAAAACGAATAAGGCGAGGAGTCGGGGGGGGGCGCAAATTGCGATATCCTGACCAAGAAAATAACTCGTAAAATCATTTGATTAATTTTCCGGTCTGATACTTGTACTGCCGTCGTAATTGGCCATCTCCGCTGAGTCTGCGAGCCCAGCGATGCGCGTTCCCTATCCATTTTCATGATTCTTTCGTCGCACGCGTTTGCTACATCCCGGCCGCTCATTAGAGAGCTGACCGATACCGTGTTCTGTTCTCCGCTCCGTAGCCGTAACACTTAATTAGCGCCAGTCGTCCGAAGTGTTATCATAATTTTATAAAATAGTACAAAGGAAAATCTCCGACAACCGAAGACAATTACCTCGCTGCTCTGAGTATTTCACTTTTTTTCTTATTTTATTTTATTTACTTACTCGTTTATTTTCCATTAATATTAATAATATCGCCGGGTTTTTTTTTTTAATCCGTCAGTCTCGTCTATCACGTGCTACCTGTACTCAAAACTTTATTTTGTATCTGTTGATAAGGATTTATAATAAATTTCTTATATTTAGGCGAGTGGGAAATATTCGTTTTGTGAACGATTACCTCTCCTTTCATTACGTTTTATTTATATATATACAGTGGACTCGCGATTATCCGAATTAATTGGGCGGCCAGCCGGTCCGGATACGCCGGAGTTCAGGGTTAAATACTGCAAATTAAATGAAAAAATGAAAATTAACTTATATCCTATAAAAAAATAAACATGAAAATTAACTTATATCCTATAAAAAAATAAACATGAAAATTAACTTACGGTGTACATTAATTAGTTTTGAAAGAAGTCTGTGATTAAGGTCTGTGTCTTTCGCTGCATTCTCTTCCTCTTGCCGATGTATCTCGTCGCTTGCCTAAATCAGTCGGCGACGCTTCTTCCCGTCGAGTAATGTACTCTAACGCTGCTTCGATCGCCTTTAGTCCTTTTCATAGTGTGGTATAAAACTTTGAAGGGACTCTTTATCCATATTTTCTTCAACTGGATCCCCTCGTTGAGTACCATAGCCACAAGATCCTCATCTGCTGTTTCTTCGATCTCGTCGCTGCCTATACACTCGGTAACGTTATCCGTATTACTACCCGTTTCACATCTTGGAATATTTTTTATTACAGAAACGCAATTCGTTGTCTTTTGAATTGTCTAAATTACAGTGTTTGTCAATTTCATTCCATTTATCACTGACTCTATGATCTAATAATATTTTCCACGACCGCACTAATGCTATAGAACTAATCTTTTCCCATCCCTCAGATATAACATCAAGCAAATCAATTGATTTTAAAGCAACTTGACAGTCTTCATCATTTTCAACGTTTGATATTAGTCTGGTGTTTTAAGGCCTCTAAGATTTCTTGATCCATAGGTTGACAAACCGATGTAATGTTTGCTGGAAGAAACATTGCCTTTATATCACCATCTTGTAACTCTTCAGTTACCGGATTGGAGCATTGCCGAGAATAAGGATTATTTTTCTCGGTAATTGTTTGTCCGACAAATGTTTCGCAACTGCAGGCACAAACTCTCTGTGAAATCAAGATTTAAAAAATTCAGAGCAACTTCATTTTCAGCGAATGTAAACCACTATTCAGGTATGCTCTGCATACAGCTGTGGATTTTATAAAATCGCTTTAGCTTTTTCTTCTTTTTTTATTTATTTATTTATTTATTTATTTATTTTTTTTTGAAAAATCGATCCAGATAATACGGAGTCCAGATAAACGCGATTATCCGATAATCGCGAGTCGACTGTATATGTGTGTGTATATATATATATATATATATATATATATATATATATATATATATATATATAGAATATATGTATTTGTAGTTTTGCACAGTGCAGTGTGTACATTACATTTAGATATATATGTAAAACCAACGGTAAACGATTACATTACTGGCGCCAGTTCATTTTTGGTCGTAATTTTAGTTCGTTCATTTTTGCTGCTACTCACAGCGTGTGAGAACATAAACTACGAATAACAGAAAAATGAACG
This sequence comes from Icerya purchasi, assembly GCA_039619475.1. Lineage (NCBI taxonomy): Eukaryota > Metazoa > Arthropoda > Insecta > Hemiptera > Monophlebidae > Icerya > Icerya purchasi. The sequence continues at coordinate 169,833,595 of CM077116.1, read as the reverse complement.
AACTTAAATTACGACCAAAAATGAATATGCCGTGAAAAACAATCGAAGTAACGTCGAGAGCTGATTTGAAAAATAACGAACGTATTGAAAATGGTGCGGAAAAAGAAAATTAACATAAAGAGAAAATTAAAAAAAATAAAGCCAAAGTATTGTATGGAATATAGTAATATTAAAAAAAAAGACGAGTTATTGAGTAGTAGACTAAACTGACATAATTAAAATTCATTAAAGAATATTTTATCATCCTGTTTGTTAGTAACTATAGTATAAAAAAATATAAATGCTAAAATAACAAACTAATATGTAAGTAACAAAATTAATATAAGAATATCAAACTTGTTATCTTAGATGTTTTGTAATTTATCAAAGACATTTTGTCTATTTCTGATTGTATATTTATCATTTAAAGATATATTTTGTTTTAATATATTGGATATGTATTTTACTTAACATTAAAATTGAAAAAAACTATTAATAACATCTACTTCAATAAAAAATGCCTACAAATGAATATAATACCAAAATATGCAACAATAAAAATAAAAAACAAATCTCCGGTAGCAATAAAAACCAAAAAACAAGCTGAAATATTTTGGATCAAAAATGAAATAAATTACCTATATAACAAAAAGAATAAAATCAATATACAACTCTTAAAAATACATTTACAATTAGTTAATAATATAAACTATGAAATTCTAAATTTATATTTTGAAAAAATTAATGACAAAATTAAACCCATTATATACCAAAAACAACAAATAATAAATAAAAAATTAAATACTTTAGCAAAACAACAAATACCTAAACCTACAATTAATAATAAATTTGATTTTTATCCAAGAACTGTAAACTTAACTACCATAAAATTTACAAATGATGAAGTCAACGTTTTAAATTTAGGTTATAAATATAATTTAAACACATCACATAAAAAACAATATGAAAATTTAATAATAGAAACTGAAAATGCAATACAAAAATTACCAACAAATGAACAAACTATTACAAGAGCCGAAGCAACACACGCAATTTTAAACATTATAAAGAAAAACAAAACAAACACAGACCATTTAAAAATACAAAAAACCATCAAAAATATAAATAATAAATTAAACCAAGAAAATGCTGTTACCGCTAAAGCTGATAAAGGAAATAGTATAATTATAATAAATAAAAATGAACTTATTCAAAAAACTGATAATTTTATAAAAGAAAATAACATAAATACGACAAAAATCGATCCCACAAACAAATATCAGGCTAAAATAAGAAAAATAATAAAAGAATCAAATTTACTAATAAATAACAATATCGCCAAATTCTTTATAAATATGAACCCCAAAGCACCAACTCTCAACCCACTATTAAAAATACATAAACCAAATATACCAATTAGACCTTTAGTAAATTACACAACTGCCCCTGGATATAAATTAGCCAAATACATATCCAATATATTAAAACAAAATATATCTTTAAATGATAAATATACAATCAGAAATAGACAAAATGTCTTTGATAAATTACAAAACATCTAAGATAACAAGTTTGATATTCTTATATTAATTTTGTTACTTACGTATTAGTTTGTTATTTTAGCATTTATATTTTTTTATACTAAACTGACATAACTTAATAAGTTGGATACATTTCTACGGCGGTGCTAAAAAGTTCATGGATCAGCTGGAGATTAAAATGCAGCGATTTAGTAGGAGTAGAAGTCTTCTCTAGTACCATATTTCGCGTTTTTACTGCGGGTTCACGTCATAAACGTTTATTAGTGTGGGCCCGTTAACCGGATTAACCTATGCAACTGAATGGTTTACACTTTACAGTATAACCACAGGATTAAGCAAAAGCGATGCATTCATCGGATTCGATAATAGAACGGCGACACGGATAATTGGAAGTGAAGTTTTGGAACTTCGGTCGGGAACAAGAAATGCAAGTGAGAGGAACATACATGTAATAATAGTTGCACAATAGTAACAAATGGCAACCGGTAATTTTTGTTTTTATTTTTTAGATTGGAGTAGCGCTGCCAGTAAATCAAAATATTTATACGGATATCCAGTTAAAATAATCATGTAATTTTATATAAAGAGGAAAGAAGCGAACCAAAAACCAAACCTACTAAATATGATTTTTGCTAAATATATATGTATGTATATAAAGAAAAAGAAAAAGAAAGAAAAAAAACCACACTTACAATTTTTTAATTTTGATTTCACATCTTTATTTAATTTTCAGTAAGATATAAAATAAATTTAATTGATGAATTGTAAAGTAGCGACACTCAACTAGAGACGAACTCGCGTACATAACAGTGTAAATTATAAAGGAGCAGAATGAACTGGTGGCAGTAATGTAAAAATGTACCCAATTTTTTTCTTATAATTGCGATATGTGTACAAAAATGTACAATACATGGCGGGAATGAAAGAAATACGTGAAATAAATGATTTTCAAAATTGAATGTATTAAAAGTTAGCCTTGCGAACGAATTTCTTTGGTTATTACTGACTATACAAATAATAAGGTTGTCTTGGAGAAAATTCGTCGACAAGTAAAACGTGTTTGCAATATAAAGTTGTATCACAGTTCAACAAACACCGCGGGCCCTGTTACGTGATCCAGTCTCTGTGAATGGCTCATATCTCAGAAATAGGGTTGTTAACTGCGCCTTCGCCCACACCTTTATCATCCTTTTTGGATACATTTTCTTTGATCACTGCCGCCCTATTTTAATTTGCTTTCTGGCATTCCGTCCGTTTCATACTATTTATTTATTCAATAAACTCTACTTGCTTATCTATTTACTTGTTTGGGGCTGGAATGTAAATGATTAATGTTTTTAATTAAAAAATTTTTATAAACAAAATTAAATTGATTGGTGTTGACAAAGTTTTTTTTTTCTTTCGAAATTTTTGTTTGTAAGGTTTTTGTTTTATTATTTTTTCCACTGTTATATTATTACTTGAACTAAATACATTTCAAAATTAATTCGTACCAAAAGACGGAATATTTCACATTTTTGTTAAATACTCTGTTATATTTTTAAGTTATGCGGCTTAAATCTGTTCCAGATTTTACAGGCATTGCTTTAAAGAATATAAACAATCATCTTTAAGCAGAATTATGCTAAACCTATATCTTACAACACTTTACGTATTTTTTGGAAAACAGTTTGTTGCCTCTTTTCATGCCTTCAAGATCGAATTTTCAAAAAATCTTTCTTATTTGTCATTTTCGGTATAATATGCGTAATGTTCATATGGAATTTCAATCGTACGGTGTAAATGGTTTCGATTGCGGCGCGATTATTATTTTATATCAATGACATGGTGAATCCCTTTCCATCGTTAAAATTTAGAGGATTTTTAAAAAAATTTGCATACTTTTAGTAGATTACATAGGGGCTATCTTAATGCAAAATTATAACTTGTTAAATCTATTCGTACTGAATATCACTTTACGTATTTTTCGGGAAACACTTTTTCGCCACTTAAAATTTGAACTTTCAACAAAGTATTCTTATTTGACATCTTTAGTAGTATCATATGAAATTTCCTTGATGGTGATCACTATTCGTTTGGGCTGTAGTGTGATTTTCGGTTTTCTTAGAAACACACCGCTGCCTTTTTCCATCCTAAAAATTCGAAACATTTGAAAAAAAATTTTTGTATACTTTTAATCGCTGGTGTGTGTAAGTTATCTTCATACAAAATTATGGTTTGTTAAACAATAAAGCTGAAAAAGATGTTAGGTGAAAAAGAAAAAATTGATAAAGTCGTCGAGGAATGATCACAAATTTTTCATGCCAATACCACCTGGTGTTAGGATATCCGAAATAAGGCGCAATCTAAAAGCGCTCTAGTGACCTGACCGCCAGGAAAGTCGAATTTAGTTTTTGCTTGTAAAAACCGAGTCGTTTAAAGCAAAAATTCGATTGCTCCGTCGTTATCCGGAGCTCTGTCGAAAATATCAACAGACACTCGCCTGCCAACAAGGTATTCCAATCAACCCAGCCGCAGCAGACTGAAACGTTATTTTATAATATTTTTGTATATACACGTATGTGTTTATAGAAATTGTCTTTTTTTTTAAGTTGTTCCATATTAAAAAATTTCTTCACGATTTTCCGTGAATATAAATTATATAAAAAAAAACAACTTTAAACTCGTTATAATAATAATAATAATAATAATAATAATAATAATAATAATAATAATAATAGTAATAGTATAACTAAATAAATAATAAAAATAAAGAGAATAAAACATCCACGATGAGTTCGAGGCCGCGGTGACATCCCTGAGAGTTTTATTATAAAGTAAAAATCCAACGAATAACGTTTCAGTAGGAATCAACAGTTGTTGAGTTAATGAAAAGTATTCGGTCTAATGAAAGTATATATGCACCTATTTCAGGGTCAGACATAAAATTGAAATGAAATTTATCGTGTTCGAATTTTCTTTATTATTTTATTGACATAATGTTATGGTGAAAGTATGTTTTCCACAGTTTATTCCCCTTACGGCGTAAAATATTTTCCTGGAATGACCTGTTGATCCCATAAAAGATGGTATAAAAAGCATAAAAATTTCGTTCACGGTAAAGTTAAAGATTCTCTTAACTTTACGGAATAATTAATAATAATAATTTGTTAATTTTATGTGTGTGTGTATGTATTGTATATATATATATGTATGTATATATCATAATAGTAATAAAATCTGGGACCACCTGGCGGAATATACATCGTATAGGAAACTATATACTAAAAAATATCGATGTGTTTCAATGTTACGTAGTAGATTGTATTCAACATCGTTCGTTGTTGAACCAGAGTGGCGATGTAATTTGGTAGAGTGTGCCGCGAATGTTTTCTTCTTTCTCTTTTTATCTAACTGTGACCACTCCAGGTTTCTGGATCTAGTGGAATTTATTTTTAGCATAGAGTTTTTTTTCTTATTTATATATTTTCATTTATTTATTGTTATATATGTAGGTAGCGAGCTTATTGGTTAGAGTGAACTGAACGATATTACCGCTTGTTCGGCAGCATAACAGAAGGTGATTTAGAGGACAGTAAAGTAGATGAACGAAGACAGTGCTTTACGACACGGTCCTCAAAGGCGACAAGAAAAGTGGGGAGGCGTGCCAGACATCGAAGTACGTCTTATACATATTCTGGTAACTGCAGAAAACTCTGCATGAGACGGGCATTATCGGTGGCACTCAGTGCTCATCTTGATAGAAACCATGTTCTCCCATTTCGCGGCCATTTGCTAAGGAAGACGTTATTAGTCAGAAAAGAAGAGCATCTTCTGACCTAAGGGTGGTCTGTATTTTAACGTCTTGGCGGTCAGATTGTGCATTCGTTTGTCAGTTTCTCTGCGAGCCACAGGAACGTTCTTTGAAAGCCACCTCGGCAAACTGCCTAAAAATTTGTTATCTGTCTCGGATTACGTTTGGTTTTTCTAACTGCGCTCCGGAGAGCCTGTAATAAGAACAGGGGTTAGGCTGAAGATGTTCCTTAGAGCAGAAGTCTATGCAATTTCCTTTTGGAATCGAACCGCATTCCCTCTGCACCGTATATCCTACTTTGTAAGATCTGCTTTGGTACATACAAGAAGAGCTGCATATTTTCCGTTACTAACTGGGACGTCAGTTTGAAATGTTAAATAAGGTGAAATTTAATGAGATCTAGGTCAATTTTCTCAAGGTATTTCTTTTCGAATACTGCATAACGTTTGTACGAGTATTCCAGTTAATTTTAAATCAATATACCAACATGTATCCATCTTTTTATTCTATAATCATTATTCATACTACTGTCTTATTCAACCGGTTTTTCCTGCCTTGGTTTCATTCTATTCCTGTCTGTCGTCGTTCCACTGTTGTTTCCTTAATTAGACTCAGAATCAATCATTCTCTACTCCCTTTTTCTCGGTTTCAATTCACTTCGTCTCCTTCTCCTTTCTGCTCTCATCACGCTTCTGAGCTCCCTTGTATTTGTAACCCAGATCATATCCTTTTCGAATGTTCTGCACTCCTTAACGAACGCTCCCTTCTTTACGCCTAATTTTCGGCTTTGGGTCTTCCTAGTCCCTTTAACGCTACCTATATCCTTTCATTCTCATTGCCTTCAGTTGTTCCGTTGCTGCTGTTCTTTGTGAGTTACATTTCTGACCGCCTGGCTACTTAATTCTATTGATTTATCATGTTTTTGAGTCAAGACCGCTGGCGCGCCCAGGGTAGGGAAAAACATATTTTACTTTTATTTTTACCGTATTTTCAATGTTTCGGTTTTTACAGCGCTTATTTTTCGATGTTCCTCATTATCACTGTTTAATGAAAATGTGTTTTCTTTCGTGCGCTCTCTTATTGTTTTAGCTGCCCTCTTACCGAAAGGACACTAAGCGAAAATATAGATGGGAATATAGAAAAAAGAATAACCGTCTGAATAAAAGTTATTTGCAGATGATGAAAGAAGGGAGTGATGTGAGATTTAAAGACCAAGTCGTGGGAATGGAAATATGAAAATTGTTTGCTTCGGTAATTTCTTTCGAAAATGAAAAAGTGTTTATAAAATGTCTTTTTAAAAACATGTTTTCAAATGAATATAATTATGTGAACTTGCGATATATTAAAAAGTAAAACATCAACATGTTTAACACTACTCCTATATATTCATTCACCATGAATATATAGGAGCAGTGTGTTAAACATGTTGGTATTTTAATTTTTAATATATTAAATGTTTTCTATTGAAACAATGTGTATTGATGAATGATGCGCTTTTGAATTTTAACGACCAACGGGCGAATACATGTAAAATTGCATGAAAATATGAAGATGAGGAAATGTTACCGTTCGTCATTGGCCAGCTGGTTATGTAGGGTGGAAATAATCATGGTAGCTCTTGCGGGTCAAGCCGGATAATTATATCTATTCTCCGAGATTCTTTTACGAATTTCCATTCTCTGCGGCCCCATATACAATACAACAATACACTAAGACTATTACATGTACGGTCAGAGTGAGTGAAGTACAAGTAAGCAACATCACGCAATCTGTGAAATCTAAAGACACGATGATCAATGACGAAAAGCCGTGTCTTCGCTTTTAAAACGTTTTTTCGAAAGAATATGCGCCGGTCCTTTTTGATGTTTGAGTCGAAAGAACGTGAAATTAGCCTAATCTAAAGTTATCTTTCATCATCTATCATCTTGAAATGTTTGTAAAAGTTCGGAAAGCGTAATCCGCTTAGTCTAGTTGCAGCCGTCTAGGTTTCAAAGTCATTATACCGTCTCGGTGGAATGCCGTGTCAGAGATCTCATTTCGTTACACTGCCTTCCGAGCGCAGATTACTGACAATTTTTGCTCGCAACAGGAGTCCAAACAATATTAATGACTTCTTTTTATTCGCTTACGTATGAAAGATGTCGGCAATTTCAAATAAGGGGTTCTCTACTAGTAGGGCTTTGTTACAAAATATAGCTACGTCTGGCTTACGGTGCAGTCTATGATTATTAAGTCAATTTTTATGCAAAAAATTTCCGTTGTAAATGAAATGTATTTTACAAAAATGAAATTACGAATGCAATTTTTTTATTTTATTTTTATTTTATATTTATTTTATATTTTATTTTTATATTTTATTTTTATTTTATATTTATTTTATATTTATATTTATTTTATTTTTTCAGCTTGTCAATTTTTAACATTAACTTACTGCGCAGTAGTTTATTTTGATAATTCCAAGCGAAATGCGAACTACGCATGGCATTGGCAGTTCGTTGAACAGCGTAGAATAAATTTTTGATTGTCTACCCGGTTTTCCGGGACAGTTTCATTTAAAATTCACACTCGGTTTTGTCCTTTTGATTAATTATCAACGCGTTCCTATTTGATTTCTGTCGGGTTCGATAAGACCCATCGAATGGAACGAGAGATTCTTTCATTTGGTGTTGTGTTTAATAATACTGGAAGTAACTGAGTTAGCGAGCAAACTGATTTCTTCTCACTGTTGGCTGTATAATATTTCTAACTATCAGTTAACAGTGTGATCTTTTAAATTCGTTGATTAGTTTGCCATGAAACAATAGGGAGAAAAGCTTTATCATCGCGCGATACCTGTAGCAGTTTGCTCGCGAAATCCAGAAATTTACAGTGATGCGCGCACTTTTACAACTACAAATAACACAAAGGGGAGAACAGTATGTTTATAAATGCTAGCTAATAGTATATATATATATATATATATATGTTTAATCCCCCCGGCAGCCCTTTTGACGCAATTTTTTTACGTTGTGTGTTCTAGTCGGAATAAGGATTGATTTATTTCAGAAAAAATAGTTTTATTACGCGTGTGAAACAAATAATGTTAATCTGGTATGAAGAAATATATGTACGAGAAAAGCTAAGACGAGTGTAGCCTTGAGCCTGCTTTAACACGCCGGCCCAGACTGTGGAGAGAATTGAATTAGAGTTAAAAGAGCAGTAGAGAAAGGCGAACCCGGAAAGAGTTCTTACAGCTTCCAGCAATCTGTTATGTAACGCATCGCGCGAATCAAGCGAAAAAACTTCATTAGTTCTCTTCTTAAACTATTTATCCGCCTTAAAGATAATAATAGTCTTTCTCGTTGGTAAGATTCCGATGGCGCAGCCGTACAAGCCTCTCAGACCTCTTTACAACCGCTACTTAGTAAAAGAAATCATCGCCTAGCGAATATTAGCCTAAATTACTTCCTACAGCCGTTGAATATTAACAATTACGCGTCGCTATGAAATGTCCAAATTATTTTCGTTTCAATTATTTTTTAACAGATACGTGGAGGGGGGGAGTATTGGAAAATTTGAAGTATCTGGCAAAATCGGAATTTGGGGATGTTTTTTTGCCCAAATCGTGGGGAAGCGTGAAATAATTACAGATTGCTTCGTAAAATATAAATTATTATGCGTATCACGGAAATTTAATATTTATCTGCAGCCCCTCAAAAACGCGTAAAAATACGAAATGGGTTTTTTTTTTTAAATTATTAAATTTTAATTACATATATATATATATATATGGCATAATAAAAATGTGGCTCATCCAATTAAGTTTATTAGGTCATATTAATTCTGTTTTACAATTTTTAAATATAGGTGTGTATAACTGTTAATCTTAATTATTTTCTTAATACGAATGAATATTATTTTTACGATTTTTAAACGCTTGCATTGTAAATTTATTAAAGTGGTTGAATTTATTTGTTACCAGCTGTGTTCTGTGTTGTCTTGAAAATCTGTGAATTACTGTTATTGCACCCTTGTAAAACATATGATACACACTATCTTGAAAATGTGTACCTATCACAATTTTCCGACTCCGCAATTCCGTATTTATACAAGGACACTTTAAATATTCTATGGAAATGGGCTTTTGAAAGCAACATTTTCACAGCCATTGATCTAATCGTAACCTTTTTTCTTTTTTTTTTACACCGCGTCTGTTTTAATGTTGTTTGCTGTTACGATCAATGTTACCCTACTATATATCTGCATTTTTATCCATTTCCAGTTGCCTTTATTCGAAACCAATATTATTATAGAGGTTTGCTTAACTACCGAACTTCAGGTATTAATTATTGCGATTACACGGGCGATTTTCAAAAATGACAAAAATTTAAAATTGCTTAAATTTTTTTTAAAAATTAACTGTAAGACTTTCGACAATGAAAAGGTGTAAAATTTGAAAATTTAAAAACAAGACTTTTACAAAGAAGTCCCGAAAGAAAATCTTTCGGGTTCTGATATTGCTTAAGAGCGTTTGCACGTTGTATGATAAAGGTTATTTCAGTTGTGTTCGTTCACTTGCAGGTTGTATCGATTAGATCCTTCATTTTACCTCTCTATTGTGTCTATATTTCCATTTTTTTAATTATTGTTTCTTAGAAGTTTAATTAACAGACATCGTGTTCGATTTTCGTCCTAGACGTGGTCCACCAAATTGTATTAATATTTGTTTCTATCGGACGTGTTTAGATTGCTGCTTTTGTTTACATTTTTCACCTGCCTAGCAAAATTTAATATTTCATAATTATTGACGTATTTTAAAATTTATAAATCCGTATTAATGTTAACAGTTAATGTATGTTCATTATTGATAATATGTAATAATAATAATAAATTTAATGAAACTGGAATTTATAAAATAACTTGTAATACATGCCAAAAAATATATATCGAATGAACCGGGAGAAATTTTAAAATAAGATATAAAAAGCACATATATGCAATAAAATATGGTTATATAGATAAATCCACTATAGCTGACATATATTATCAATAATAAACATACATTAACTTGTAAAATTAATACAGATTTACAAATTTTCTAAATATATCAATAATTATAAAATATTAAATTTTGCTGAGAGCTTCTTCTTCTCCTTCTCGTCTCGGCCAACTACAGACCACGTAATTTCAGTTGTTTTTTCTTTTCGCCTTTATTTGCGCCCAATATTCCTGAGAGCTATTATATAAACAAATTTAAAAGCGATTGTATCAACCATAATTATCCAAAAATATTCAAAAATTTTCAACAACGTTTTATTTTTTATAATTAATAACCGTCTGTTTTTCTATGTAAATGTGATTCGATTTAATTTTTATGCCAACTACTTATTGTGTAATTTTAGTTTGTTCATTTTCGATTTTATTGTATTTTTGATTTTAATTTCTATTTTTTTAAATTTTTTCTAAATATTGCTCAAAATTTGTTAAATTTTAATTTTGATAGTCATTTTTTCGTAATTTTTTACTTTATTTAATCGTGCAATAATCGACTTCTGTTATCGACGTAAATCCGTTATTTTTATTAAGTCCTTTGTTAAATTCTTATATTATAATAACTCCCGTGATCATGAAGCTTTGTCTTCGAAACGCGTCGGCTAATTATTAAATAACTGTTTGTAATAGTGTGTTTTAATTTTACTTATTATACGATAAACTTAAACAATATGTGTCATTAACATATACACACCTATAACAATTATAACCTTTTATCATCCCCCAGGTAACACTTAAATATTGGGCCGCGGATTGTCATTAGAGCTCGCTGCTTATCAATTTATTTAGGCGCGAGAAACGCCGGCAAAATATATTCCTTTCTTCGTTTTTTTTTTTTTTTTGACACGAAACACGTTTTCAGGTGGGAGGTGGTGAATATTTAACTTTCTCGCGCTGACCGATACTGCTAATTTATCTACGGCAAGGTGTAGTCTCTATAATTATTTATAGACTAAAAACATGTTTTCCGCTTTTACGCATTTCGTATGAAAGTACTGAAAGTTTGTATTTCCTCCCGTTTCGATTCGTAAATAGGAGTGTAGCCGCGTGTCATCGATAACAAATTTATTCCTACACAAATTTAATTTTTGTGCACATCAATTCCTTTAATCAAGATGATTTCTATTCACTTATCTTTGAAAAAAGATAATTATCAGCGAAGCTCAGAAGCAGTATTAGGTATTTACAGAATTACAGGGTATAGGTAACCTTTTTCGTGCCGAGAACTATCAAATTCTCTACATCAATCGTTAGCCCGCCTTGATTCGGGAGAAATAGTAAAGAATCGATTATTAGAGTTTGCTGCATTATCATCATTACACATTTTTGTAAATTCGAAGATTGCATATTTTTCAATCATTTTATATCACTTAGGAAGCTTAGAGATCTAATATTTTAGACCTTTTCGGGCTTCGCATTGCGGAATTACAATATAAATTCCTTCCGTAGCCGTAGAAAAATGCAGCTATTGCCGACTAGAATAGGTATTGCTTGATGAACTTGTTTGATTATTTCATTACCGACCTGGTCGTAGATATTTTTACGATTCTGTACACAAATAATTTACGGAATTCTAATAAGATGGTTCAAAAACGATAAAAATATTCAATTAAAATATGCAATAACTCGCGAACGGTTTGACACTCGTAAACTTCAAAACTGGAACATAAATCGCGATTAAAATTATTATCTTTAAGAGACTTCAGCTAACCGAGATTAGCCTGAGCGGTAAAAAAACCCAAAAACCTTTCACGAATATATATAATATGGAATTTAAAAGACCTCAAAATCGCCCTTAAAAAATTCATAAGTCATCACCAGATAACCCTTTAATCAGGGTGGCCACCCACCCAACCGGGAATAAGCCAAGAATTTCATCGTAAACTCGGGGAGAAAAATAAAAATAGCCAAAAAGGATATTTTTTAATAAGAACAAATCATTCGAAGCAGAAAATAAATGCATTTTTTAATGTGCTTTACTCGATAATAAATTTCCACCCCGTTTTATTCATATAAAATATGTTGTGGCGGCCAAATATTGCCAATAGTAACAAAAAAAAAAAAAAAACAAAACAAATACATTCTTCGCTTTTTGTACAATTCTAGGAATTGGGAAATTGGAAAATCGGGAGGATTTGGACCAGGAAAAACGGAAATAAACCGGGAATTTAAAAATTATATTTGACTGGTCATCAATGTTAATAATGAAATTCAAAATATTAAAACGCTGGAACTTTTTCATGAAATCAAAAAGTTACATTAAAAAAATTATATAAAACCTATTTTCCGTTGGGACCAAAAACAAGAAGAAGAAAAGGATGTTCACCTAAGCGATAGCTCGAGTAAAAAAGTTGAGAAAACTAAAAGGTATCCCAAACGTGCGTATAAAGGACCATTTTATGAGAAAACTATAGCCGAGCTTTTAATATTTAGGCTTTCAGGACGCTGAAAACTCTAAAGTTTTCAAATAAATATTTTTTCCCCCAGGCATTGGTATAATATGTCGATGGAAAGTTCGCTATTTACCGAAACGAAAACCGTGTATACTTTCAAAGTTGGCGAAAAGTTCAAAAAAGTGCTAAAAAGGACGTGCCTCTCCGGTTTTTGCGGCGCGAAAAATCAGATATTTCTGAATTTAGTATTATGTAAACGTGAATTCTAGTTTTACCTTTAACAGTATACGGAGTAATCGTGAGCGCATGAAACATCATGCTTGACAGATCTTGTTTTACTTTTGACTTTACAAGTGCGTTTACAACGTCTTTAAGCGTGTTATCATTTTTTTCGCCGGTACCAAAAAAAAATAAAAAATAAAAATAAAAATTTTAAATTTATTAACCGCCGCGCCGGTTACTGTTTTGGAAAAATGTTTAAAGTATTATTATCGAGTGCGATATTTTCGGGATTTCAACGCGGAGTTTCAATATGTATTAAACATTCTTAAACGGGAATCAACAGCTCTCAGCAGAATGTTGTATACTGCGATTAATTACACACATTGACGTGTGAAATTTCTTTAGTGTTTGAAGGAGAGCTGTAGTAAAGCTTTTTGTTTTACGAGATTAAGATATCTGAGAAAATTCGTGAATATTTGCCGAAATTTAAGGGATTATGTATAAACAAAAATCGTCACGATTGTTATTGGACGAAAACACTAGCGTATCCATATCACTTGTGATATTTATAACTGCAATTCTAACTTGGCTAATACGGAGAAAGTCCTCTGACGCCATTCAGTACGCGCGCGGACACTGTCTGCATGCTCTGTGCATGCGACATAGCGAATTATATGCCATTCGCGTTTAGAGATGGAATTAACGGAAAATGACATCAGCTGTTTCTGGAACAGTCAGCGAACCGTGGTTATCGCGTAAAAAACCAGTTTTAATCGTGCGATTTTCGTTCAATATACATATACGTACCTATATATAATGTCTTTTTGTATGTTTAACCGTCCGGATTAGTAATCGGAATTTATTGTTTTCTTCAAGTTCTCGGCATTACCGGTATTGTGTGTGATGGTATTTGATAGTAGTTCCGCTGCTGGTACAATTATTACTTTGAGGATTTCGCGCGACTGAATATAATTGCAGGAAGAGAGAAGATGGACTGTTGCGCCGTCATCCATAAATTCACCAAATTTTATACGTATAGAGTGCTGTGTGTAAAATCGGTAGTTATATAAAGTCGTAAACAGTGTGCACCGGTCTATTCAGTGAATTTCTGACAATATCACCCAGCATCTTTAAAAAAAATGATAGTAACAATGGTAATAATAATAGTAAAAGTAGTGGACCTTATGCATACCGGAAAATGTACAATGTGCGAAATTTTTTCACCTGTTCGATAAATGCATGCACAGGGCAGCTCTTCTTCGAATGTACCTTCATATTTTAAAATAAGCCGGATTCCTATAACGGCGTGATAAAAAAAAAAAAAAACTATTATCATTTCACTTATTGTTCGTTGTATCTGAAATTTGTTCCTGTATGAAGAGAGTGAAAGTTTATCCCCGAGCATTATCGAAAACTAATAAAATATACTGATATGCAGTTTTTCATTTCCTAGATTAAATGTAAATGCTGATTAACTGGAAATTCGATCGGTGTAATCGAAAGATACGTTTGTGTTCAATATGTCGAATTTGGCTTCCCGTTCTTTTTTTGTTTTTTTTTTTTTGAGCATGTCAACTAACCCGGCGTAATTAAGACTTCTGTAAGTTTAAATATGCGGCAGTAGGATTCCTACTCGAAAAAAACACCACTGCCTAGTACGACGATAGATGACTCACAAATTTTTTAATTTGTAGAAAACTATTTTTCGTTGCTTACCTCTCCATATTGTCCTTTTCACTCAAATAAAGAGCATGTTTGCGATGCGGACCATAAGTGTTTATTTTTTTCTACCGAGTGCTCTGCTTTCTATTCCATTTTATTGATACTCGGTCTTCCTACTCCATATTGCGCCTCTTATGCCCTATCTTTTCCGCCTCCACAGATTGTTCCTATTATATTGATTATTTCCTCCTAACAACATTTCGATATCGTATAAAGATATAATTGACTCCTTCCTATTCTGATTGTTTCTGGCTAAAGGTCCCCGATTAACAAGCCCAAAAAAAAAAAAAAAAAAATATTGATGTACACTTTTCCTTCGGTTACTCAGCAATTGCCCCGCGAAATTAATATTTAACTTCACGATAAATGCAAAAAATTGAATCGCGTTAAATGAAAATTTTTCCTACTAACGAAAATTCGGGGAATAAATATAAAACTTTGAAATCTTCATCTCACTGAATGTTGCAGAGGTTTTTACACGACTGTGTTTTTTTCTGTACACTGTTTTATTATACATTCGAAATGGAGTATTTTTCGCAATCGTTTAAGTGATATTATTGTAATTTATATTATCTTCAAATCGTCCTTTTCAGCCGTATGAAGGGGGGAAAAAAAACGATAAATATTATCAGTGGACATTATTTTTTCGTTAAAATGGGTTAGAATTTGAATGGAGTATCTGATAGAATTCCATACGACGGAAGGGCTGCCGAATCGATCGGAATCCGTTTGGATGTAACGGTTTTCGAAGATTGATTATCATGAAAATGCTATAGAACAGGCTTGACCGACTTATTCTGTAGGTTGCGTGGCTCGAAAGTATTTCTTTACAGAAAGGAAAAAGAAATTGTACAAATTTATATTTATTTCTTCATTATTATTATTATTATTATTATATTATACATAAACAAAATAATAATCTTCTAAAAATTACAATGATCAATAAAATTAATATTTCAAATACTAATTAATGAGATTCCGTTTTCTTTCTGTTCATTTAGTCGTTTTTTTTTTGTCTAATTTAGCTTAATATTTGATAATGCGTATCAGAGCTATTCTCAGCATGTCTATCTGTCGAAAAAGTGCATGATTTATTATTACTTTAAGTGAATTTCATTTTCAAATATCTACATAGATCCAAAAGTACTGGCAAACTATTCTTGTTCTATTGTGTTAACACTCAACGTCGTTAAAAATTTATGTTGCAACGCACTGATATTAAAATTTTTTATCCGTACACATATAAAAATGTAGAAAAATTATTTGTGCAATCATGATGACTTGGAATGGACCACAAAATGACAGGATAGTCAAGTCCAGACCTATCCCTGTTGCACCGGTTAGTGGAGATTTTCGTGGTTCAGTTTGTTCTTCAAACACCGTATCATAAATGTTGATATACAATAATAAAATTGGTACAGTTTAGATGCTTTCAAAAAAATATTTCCCCCTATTTACCGTTTGGAAAAATATTTTTTGTTTTTAGTTTTTTAACGAATTTTTAAAAAATTCAAATATCTTCTTTTTTTTTTTTTTTTTAAATATTTATCAATGGATATGATTACATGGGAGCGGCACCAATAAAAGTAGGTTGTAGTGATACTTTTGATGGACAGCATATAAGCAGCTTCATATGAGGCGAAATTGAACCGGCCGGTATTACTACTGTTATTGAATGTTTTATGGGTACAAACGTCGAATTCGCTTATTGAGCGAAAAAAACTAACTAACGAGTTTTACACATTTAGGAATACTTGTTTGGCCATTTCGAAACATCCAGAACACGTTCTAGATGAATGGAAATGATAGAAAACGCGAAATTCACGTTCCAAAGTTGATTAGTAAACGTCCAGAAGACGTTCTACAATGTTTTATACACAAGCTTCCAAACATCGACGACGATACATGTTTCAACTTGTTTTTTTCTTAGCTAGAAAACTGATAGTCCGGTAGTTATGTGAAACTTTTTTCTTTTTTTTTTTTTTATTTGTTTTCCTAGGCACATCGGATCTCGGTATGAAAGTAGGAGGAAGGTGAAAAGTTGCCGGTTAAATTTTAATTCGATAGCACATTGACAAAATGGAAAAAACATCTGCCTAAATATAATTTATATTTATTTAGTTGTGTTTAAAATGGGGGTCCGCGATATTTAAAGTTGTATAAGTTAAAGTGATTCGCCGTTCACTTATCTAAAGCTTTAGTAGTTTTACTGTAAAATTTATAAACAAATTAGTAACCTAAAAAACCCGGAATATTGTATAAAATTTTACGTAATAACTTTATACTCTAGCGAAAGTAGTCGGAATACTCAGTGACTAAGTTGTTTTCAGCTATAGATGACGAATTAAAGAAAAAAACATAGGACTTTTACTTAGAGAAGGATTGGTTCTTATCGGATAAATAATTCTGATCCAGTCCGAACCAGATATCGTATGCTTTAGCCCCCCTCTCTAACTATGAAACAAAAATATCTGTACTGGTGAAGGGGATAAAAAAAAATTGGATGACATCCGACAGAAACTAAAATAATTAAATGAGCAAATGAGGAGGAACTATCTCTTAATCTTTGTTATGGTCGTTACGTTAGAGTAGACATTGGTTGTTTTTTTTTTTTTGCTTCGGGAGGGAGGCACGTCAATTATGGGCATCAATTCAACGTAAGTGAAATTTTTGTATTTTAATAAACAGGTCATGCCCGAACGAAACGTTTTATTTGATTTTTTGATGAACGTTCTCGCTGTGGTCAGGAGTATAATAGACAAATCTCTATTTTGAAATTCTGTTTGTCAATTATTCGTTAAAAATTTCAACAAACTACTAACGCGAACCGTGAATTGTCTTGAAATCACAACTGGGGATATTTCTAAACCGAATGAAATCGTTCATAAAGGGGGGTAAATTTTCATTATTTTCATTAGGTCGTCCATATAAGCGATGTCTTGATTAATTGTCGCATTTTCACGGAATATCGCCAAATGCACGGAACAACAGAAAGCGCATAATGTTATCCATAAAATGAAATACGAACCGGGTTTAGAGAGATGTTCTCTTATTCTGTGCGTTCAAAGTTTTAGAGAGAAGTGTATATGAACAAAATATTTATTTAAACAAATTTAATATTATCAATTGTTAAAACACTTAAAAAGACTTATAAATATCTATTGATAAAAATATAAACCGACTAACACAATAATATTTGTCACATGATGTTTCCATACGTACAGAAATAAACAGTATACAAACACTAAAATACACCAAAAAAGCAGTGAGGTACGTAAATTTTAATTGTACAAAATAAAATACGAGCCGTGTGCAACTCATAAGCACTATTGATAATGAAATCATTACATACTAACCGTTATTTGTATTGATTCATAATTACATATTTTTGCGTTTTCTTTTGTGTTTATTGAATTATTTAAGGTTTTTAATTTGTTTTTTTATTTTTTTTTAAGTAAATATTAAAACACAATCAATTTGTACATGAATAATAAAAAAAAACAACAACATAAAAATCACCGTTTCGGGCGTAATGATGTGATCACAGCATGCATAATTTTAATTTTTAAAAAAATCGTCCTCCCTAACAGACGAGGAATAAACGACGTTGGGTCTTAATTAAATGATTACGTAAATTCATTTATCGTGTATCTATATCCATCCATCTATAGATATATATGTATGTATATATGTGTGTTTGTGTTTGATCATGTTTGGATTAAAACTACTGAACTAATTTTGATGAAACTTACGTATTTCCTTGAACTCGGAAAAAGTACAGAATGCATATCATCGTTATCATTGTTAACAGGTTGTGATTAAAAAAAACAACAAAACAAAAGGCGAGCACTAGAGCAAAACGCGAAAGTGATTGTGCATTTTAGACGGAATCTTATAACCGTGATTAATGATCTTTCTTGTTAAATTAGAATTGGCGCGCCAGTTTTTTGTTTGTGTTTATTTGGATACATTAAAGTTAACGGTTGAGAAGCACGCATCGTTTATTTATAGGGAATTAAAGAGTAAATTCTAGGAAAGTTTAAGACATTTTCAGTGTTCCGGATTATGCGAAATCGTACAAAAGTTCAATAAAAATTTTGTTGTAGGAAACACTAAATTTAAATGCGCGAAACCATAATTAAACTATTATGTACTATTTTGGGATGTTGTGTCGACTTTAATTGTTGAACTATCACGATTGGAGGTCGCTGTGACTTATTTTGAATCTCAGGTCACAAAAATGTACTGAAAGCAGCGAGATTGAATCCTTGACTAGAAGTAATATGTTCATGGCGAACTCGCTCCTTCGAAATTTCTGATTTTTTTTTTTTTTTAGAAATTCTTATAACCATACAGCAATATTTAAAAAAAGTTAGTAATAACTCTGCTGCAGGGACCGGCGATCAGTAAGAAATGGACAAGGTAAGGAACGGAGATTAGTTTAATTAATCGTATTAATAAAATGCCTTTATTTCGTTTATTTTTTTTACGAATAACTTATTGTGATCAGTTATAATAAAGTAGTGATAAGGATTGTTAAAATATAGCCGAATACTTTCATAAGTACTCTCTTGTTCACGTTTGAGATAATCTGCCCTGTACAAATTTGTCTTCTTTTCACAACTGTTTGATATTAAGAATATACAGGTGCTTGCTTTCCTATTGAAATTAGATTTTTTAATTCAATTAACTCAAACACTGCTTCATTCGCTTCTGCTTTTTTATTATGCTGCAAGCTAGAGTCTGCGAACATGTTGAATTTTGAAATAATACGTTTTTTTTTTTGTAGCAACATAATTCCTTTAAATGATGAATGGGTTGTTCAATACATACTTTCGGATCCAGATGACAATAATAATCAGTTTTGCTGATTATGTGCACGTCCATATACTGGTATATATACATATATATATGTATTTTAATGGCTATGCCATTTTTCGCCAGGGGTCACCAGGAAAAGAGTGCTGTCACGAAATTTGTCTCAAAAAAAATGTCACAATTTGATGTAACGAAAAAATGTTGTCGAACGGCGTAGCCAATAAAAAAAAATTTACTCTTCAATTATAAGAATTATAGAAGAACTAAACGTGGTGATGAAGGGGACTTGCCCCCTTCCGAGTACCGAAGAGCCGAGTTATATATATATATATATAAACGTTTTTTATATGAATTAACTTCCACTCGATTTTAACTATAAAAGTAAATTGTTTATTTATTAATGATACAATACAATACAATTAAAATAAAGGTAATATTATTTTAACAATTCTTAAACTTACCTATAAAAGTAAAATCGATTTTGAAAGTGTTTAGTTTGTAATTTAAATCAATAATATAAAATCATGAAGTAACAAACAAAATAGTTTTATTTACTAATGATTTTTCTTTATTAGCTTTTTACTGTTTACTGTTTATTATGTTAATCAAAATGGAAGCAGTGCAACCATTTTACATCTCCCCTCCCCCCCCAAAATTGAAATCTTCTTCAATCAATAAACGATTGAAATATAGTACTAATAAATAACTAACTTAATTTTCAATATCATTATGAGGAATTAGTTTACTACTATGAAAAAAATTTGCTTCCTTGCGACTCTTTCCACAGTCAACTTCATATATTGTGTTTGAAATCTGACGAATGATCCTAAATGGACCACTACGAATTTCATCTAGTTTGTTACGGTTTAATTTATTTCCTTTCTCAATGAAGACTAATTCTCCTTCCTTAAAGTTGTATTTTTTTCTATTTTTATCGATTCGTCTCTTATTGATTTCAAAATTTTTTATTGAATTTATAATTGCTTGTTCTCTATCATGTTTTAAATTTCGAATTTCTCTAAATTCATTTGGGACTATTGTTGATTCTTCACCATAAAGTAAATATGATGGTGAAAATCTTGTTACACTGTGCGTTGTTTGATTATATTCATTGGTACATTCAGCTGCTATCTTTGACCAAGCTCTTTTCTTTCCGCTGTTCATTTTGCATCGTATCCTGTTTAGTAATGTTTGATTTAAACGCTCATTTAATCCATTAGATTCTGGATTATCTACAGATGTAAACATAAGTGTTATATTCCTTTTTTCTAAATAGTTTTTAAGTTCTTTTGAATTAATACCGGCATACTGATCGGACAAAATTGTACCTATTTGGTGTTCTTTAGGCAGTTGATCAATTAATTTTATGTAATCTTTTGCACTTTGACCTTTTGAGGTGGATATAAAGGCATATCTTGAGAAATGATCAACAAGAATATGCAAATATTTTTTTGAAGACCGATTACTTCCAAACCCTCCAACTGAATCCATAGACATAATTTCGTAAGGTTCTTTTGCTGGACCCAGTTTTGACAATAAACCAATTTTCTGACACCTTCGGGATTTATTTTTTAGACAAATTTCGCAATTGCTGCAAAATTGTTTAATGCTATTATCCATATTCTTGAAATAATAGTATGGTCTAATTTTTTCAATTAGATGATTAACACCGATGTGACCATAGTATTCATGTATCTGTTTTATTAATTGTAATCCAAATTGTTGTGATATGAAGATTCGTTGTCTATTTTTAAGATATTTAAAAGAAATCTCTCCTTTTTTCACTATTTTTTTTGAATTTTGGATTTCTTCTCTATTAAATTCCTGATCTTGAATGATTTGTTCCATTTTTACCATATTTATAACTGGTAGTACGTCTTCTGTATTTTCAAAATATTCTAAGACTGGATTTCTTGATAAGGAATCAGCTTCCACATTTTCTTTTCCTGGTGCATATGTGATCTTAAAATTATATTGCGAGAGATAGTATACTAAATCTCCTAGCTCCTCATCTGTTCGTGCTTTTACTTTCAATGTTTCAAGTGGTTTATGATCCGTTATAACACTAAACGGTCGACCTATTAGCCAATGTTGCCAATAAATAATAGCTTCACGGATTGCTAGACATTCTAAATATATTGGTTTTTTCTTTTTTTGCACAGGAGTTAATTTTTTTGAAAAATAAGCAACTGGATGTAACATCCCATCCTCTTGAGGTTGTTTAAAGATTGCTCCTACTCCTTGAATACTAGCATCAGTATAAATATAAACTTCACTATCAGGATTATAGATCGCTAATATTGGACTTGAACATAAATAATTTTTAACAGTGCTAAATGCCTGTTCACAATCTTCAGTCCAATCAAATTTTACATTGTTACGCAATAAATTATGCAATGGTTCTAATTGTTTTGCTGCATTTTCTAGATATTTATAATAAAAATTAATTTTTCCAAGAAATTGTCTTACATTTTTTTTTGTTTTAGGTCTTTGAAATTCATGAATAGCTCGAAGATTATCCTTATAAGGCCGTATTTTATTCTTTTCAATAATATGTCCTAAATATTTTATTGAATTTTTTGCAAAGTCACATTTCATTAATTTTAATCGGAAACCCTCTTTAATGATTGCGTTTAATAATAACTCAAGGTGTAGTAAATGTTCTTTAAATGTTTTTGAAAAAATTAGGATATCGTCAATATAATTTATACAGAAATCATTTAATTTATGTTTTCTAATTATATTTGCTAAAATTCGTTGAAATATCGATGGCGATATTTTTAATCCAAATGGCAGGCATATCCATTGCCAATGACCATTTTGTGTAACAAATGCTGTTTTTTTTCTGTCTTTTTTTCTAATTGGAATTGACCAAAATGCTGAATTTATATCTAGAGCTGAAAACCAATTACAGTTTCCTGCCTTCACCATAATATCTTCAATTCGAGGAAAAGGATAAGGTTCTGGGACAACTAATTTATTTAAGTCCCTAAAATCGACACATAAACGTGACCTACAGTTCTCCTCTTTTTTATATGCCAATGTTACTGGCGATGCAAACGGTGAACTTGTATCTTCTATTAGTCCAGCTTCTAACAGTTTTGTTATTTGTGATTCAATCTCTTTTTGATCTGGGATTGAGCATCTGTAAGGTTTTTTTGCAATATATTTTTCTTCTATTAATTTTATTTGTGCTTCCTCGTTTCTTACCATTCCAACATCATATTTATTTTTAGCGAATATTGATTCATATTTAATTATAAGTTCATTAATTTTGTTTTTTTTCTCTACATCTAAATGATCAAGATATGCATAAAAGCTTTCAACATTTATATATTCGTTAAAGTTTACAGTTTTTATTATTTTTATGTCTTCTTTTAATCCTGAAATTTGTTCCATCTTTTTTTCATCTAATTTTTGAAAAATCTTTAAATTTTCATTTTGAATTAACTGAAATTTCTTTATAGCATCCAAACCGAGTAATAGATCAAATGAAAATTTGTCATTTTTAATTATATAAACATCTAAAACATCTTCGATTTTATTGATTCTTAAATGTAAACGTGCCCGGCCATTCGTGAAATTTACACCACTAATTGTTTTAAAGATATCTGGGCTCCGAATTATTTTCGTTTTTAGGTCATTTATGACTTTTTGATTTATTAACGTTATGTTTGAGCCACTATCATAAACACCTTTAACTTTTTTCATCTTATTTATTAATACATTTAATGTTATAAGTGGGGTAAATTTCTCCGGGCGGACTAGTTTTTTTGATTATCTAGTTCAATTTTCATTAATTCATCGATTTCCGTTAAATTAACGTTTTTTGTTTCCACATATCGTTGTTTATTACGGCATAACTCCAGTGGATGATATCGATTTGGTTTTCCTAGTCCTTCACACATATAGCATGGTTTTTTTAATGATACTTTGTAGTTTTGTTGCACTTGTACCATATTTTTTTTTTCCTCTAAGTTCATTTTATCATATTTAAATTTATTCTCCTTCTGTTTTATATACATTGTATCATATCGTCTTAGTTCGTTCATCAATTGTTCTGTTGTTTGTATTTCTTCTTTATCTAATTTATCTTGTATATTTAATGGTAAACCTATAACAATATGATTTATTCTAGAAGTGTTTGATATGTCACATTCATTTTCCAGTAACAATCTTTCTTTCTTTAAGGCATAATCTATTAATGAACCATTTATAAATTTGAAATTGTATGCAAACCTAATATTTGCCCAACTTTTATCAGCATATACTTGTAAAAATGAATCACACCATGCTGCCCAATTTTTAAATGATAGCTTTTTTAATGTTGAGCCGTACCATTCATTAGCGTTTTCTTCGACAAATAATTTTAAACATTGAATTTTTTTTTCGTCATTAATTATTTTATATCGTTCGCATTCTTTTTCAAAATCCTCAAGCCATCTTTTTGCGTTCTGTTGTTTCCCCCGAAATTTCTCAATGCTAAATTTTCTTTCAACATCTGATAATGTAACTTCTTTAATATTCAGTTGTGCTTGAAGATTTTCAACCAGTTTTATTAATTTATACTGACTGTATTCAACATTAGTTGTTGATAACTCCATACCTTGTTCTTCCTTTTGTTCTTCTTCGAGATATATTTCATTGAAAACAAAGTTTTCATCACTATCCAAATATAATGCCGCTATTTCTTTTGGTAATGTTACTGTTAAATTACGGAATTGGCCATGTTTTTTCATGCTTTTACACGCATTTTTTACTGTGTTAATATTAAATAAGGTAGTATGAATTGACTCACTTTGCATTTCTTCTGGAAATTTATATACTATTTCGTTCGTTAACATTTTTATAGTTTTTACTGCATTTATAACTTTTAAATCCTGTTCTTCTCGTTCA
This sequence comes from Icerya purchasi, assembly GCA_039619475.1. NCBI lineage: Eukaryota > Metazoa > Arthropoda > Insecta > Hemiptera > Monophlebidae > Icerya > Icerya purchasi. The sequence continues at coordinate 169,809,200 of CM077116.1, read as the reverse complement.
ATTCTGATTTTTACTTGAATTGATGCCATTTTCAATCAAAATCGATTTATAAACGTTTTTTATATGAATTAACTTCCACTCGATTTTAACTATAAAAGTAAATTGTTTATTTATTAATGATACAATACAATACAATTAAAATAAAGGTAATATTATTTTAACAATTCTTAAACTTACCTATAAAAGTAAAATCGATTTTGAAAGTGTTTAGTTTGTAATTTAAATCAATAATATAAAATCATGAAGTAACAAACAAAATAGTTTTATTTACTAATGATTTTTCTTTATTAGCTTTTTACTGTTTACTGTTTATTATGTTAATCAAAATGGAAGCAGTGCAACCATTTTACATATATATATATATATATATATATATATATGTGACGGTTGCTGAGAAAAAGTACATAGTATCAGAAAGCAAGTTCTCGAGAAGAACGCGTTTAAAGTTTCGCAGTATATTGCACTTTAAGGTAATTTTAAACATACAATTACGATTTACAACAGGAAAAAATTTGTTTTCACTAGTTTGACCTCTTTCATGTTAAAGAGCATGCTAAAAAAGTGTCTGAAACCGTTGTTAAGTCAAAACTGCATTTTTGACACACTATGTACCTTTTCTCAACGACCGTCACAGATATATGTGTATACATATATATATATATGTATATATATATATATATTTATATATATATATATATATAGGCGCGCACACATACACACAAAAACAACTGATTTTTGTATAAACTATCATTTCGCAACAGTTTTTATTACTAACTTAATTAAAGCTACTGAAAAAATAGTAACTTGTTATTCTTCTTTTTCTTTCTATTTCAATTTCCAGCCAGGTAGGTGTCTATATAATCATTATTATTGCTATCTTAACATTCCGGATCTCATTTTCGATGGCACGATAGATTAATTTTCTTCTATGCTAATTATCTTTTCGAGGGAGCTGCTTTATACTGTATTACCGAAAAGACCGCGTCAGATAGGATGTTTTTGATACGTGGCTGTAAAGGATTATTATTATTAGTATACCTTTAGGTTACTAACGGATTCTCTTATATTCCTACTACATTTGAAAGACCTATTTCGATTAAAATCGTTTCGATATGGCTCTCGCAGTATGTGTTTATTATTATTATTATTATTATTATTATTATTATTATTATTATTATTATTATTATTATTATTATTATTATTATTATTATTATTTGACGCGGATCTACTTATTTTTTCTTTTAATTTTTTATTTCGATAATTACATGGAATTTCGTAGCGGATTCAAAAAGCGGGAGTGAAACAGTAGAGAGAGGTTGTCTAATGTTACTTAAACAATTTCAGTTGTTCCAAAAGTGTTGAATAAGAGTAAACATTTTTTTCCGTTATTGAAGGATTTATTTAAACTTTTCATGCTTGTCTATATAATACCGTCTCTCACATCCTTCCTTTGGAAACATTTAACATAACTGTAGTAAAAACGTTTATTTAAATTGAAATATTTCCAAGGTCCGGTGATCATTTTTTTAAATTTATTTATTGTTTTTTTGTTGATACTGGTGGCATAATATAAAACTAAACATCAATTATTAATCGATCGGATCTCGTGTGTTTTTCTGTAAGAAGTCTCAGTAGTTGGCTTGTCGCCTTTTTATTTATTGAGTATCTTATTAAATTTGTTTATCCACACGTAACGGTAATGTTTAATGCCCTATTGTGACAATTTATCGAAACATTTTGACTTTCTTTTTTTTTTCCGAGTTGTTTGCGCGTTCATTGTAATCTGCTCACACTTTAATCATTGTGACCATTATACCTTATTCAAAAGGCATCGGTAATGAAAGCGAACCCGCTTCCGTCTGTGCGAGAAAATAACAGGTCGGCTATCCTCTCATAAAGCTTTTGGCCGATTGCTGTCTGTTACGCGGTCGGAATTTTGGAGATGCCATACTGGTAATTTTCTCTTCTCTGTCACTGATATTTCGAAGTGCTTTTTAAAATTCACTTCCGACAGCTTAAAGAATTTAAAAATGGACAAATTAAAAGAAACGGTCGAATAAGGACTAAAAAACAGCACCAGCTTAAATAAAAAATTTGGTTCCAAATCCGCAGTCAGTCCTCGGTTTCAATGCAATAAACAGCCTTTTGTTAATTTTTTTTAATTAGTTAAATTTGTTAAATTAGTTAAATTTGTTAAATTAGTTAAATTTGTTAAATTAGTTAAATTTGTTAAATTAGTTAAATTTGTTAAATTTGTTAAATTATATTTCTATTCAACGATAATGACCGAAATAGAAGCAGTTATTCGTTAATATGAAAGTTCACAGTTGTGCCAGCATTATTCTAATCGCGTTATGTGTGTAGACGTATGTAATTACGGTGATGGTGTGTTATTTGTTGCAGAGCCGAATCACACAAGTCTCGCTGTGTGATTTTTTACAGCCATCGTTACTCCAAATAACTAAAAGCACTAATCATCGAAGCGTTACTTTGCATACAATATTGTATTTTATTTGTATCCCCCTATATTACATATACATATATACATAGACGATGAGATGCATTTTAGCATTATCTGTAGACTGCTTGAATTGCTCGTAAATAATGGTGTAGCATGTTCACCTCACCTGTCTTCTTTAAGTTCCATATTTTTAGGATTGTATACGTCAATTTCTTAATTGTGATATATAGTGTTCGTAAACCCGTTATCAAGGAGTAATGGTTGTTCGACGTACTCTAGTCCATTATTATCTTAATGGCTGGAAAAGTAAAAATATCTAATTTTACTCGGAGCGGCGTACTTCTGCTAGATGCAACGCGCGTTCGTTATGAATACGGGTGTACTGCTGAAAGAGTTTTCTAATTATTACCGCGCGCGCTCCTTTGAACTTAAGTTATTTATTTTAGATATATGTATATTTCGTTAAATTGCTTCTGCCTGCTCCTTTGTTCCTTTAAAGTAATTAAATTATCTCCGGCCTTGTGGACAGTTCTCCGAATTTTACTTACCGATGACGCCGAGTATTGAAAACGGAAGTATTTTGTTAGTAGCCTTTAAAAGAAGTATTTTGTTTAATCACCGCTCGTTGCGTTTTGCCCGAAACAAATAGAAATGTAAAACCAATTTATAATTTTACCGATTTTTTCTATTTATATAATGTAAACATCATTGCGCTACGGGTTGCGGAGATATATTATAAAGTAAAACTTAAAGCTATAAAAGCTACGCTTTTACTTAACGAGCTGCGCCGTAACTTTGAAATCTTAATTCGAGTGAAAGGTGTGCATATAGTGAAACTGTTAAAAATGGGAGCAGCGATTTATAGGGAGGCAAATCGGTTAACTGACGAAATCAAAATTTTCACGTTAAAAACAGAACTTTAATCCTATCAGCATTTCTTCCTTTTAAATTATCTAAGAGTTCTAATATCGGAAAGGCGTAGTCAGTTTGCTTCGTAAATGTTGCATAAAGATGAAACTTCCCGCAGAAGTGTACCCCACTGGGGTTAAATATGATCTGGGTTCCGTTAAGCACGGCGATAGGGGGTAGCAGCGCGGTAGTCTCCAGGTAATTAAGGCGCTCAGCTACCGAATTACTTGCTTCGTTCTGGATTCAAGTTGCTCCCGGGAGGTACATGCCTGATCTAAAATGAAATTGAGTGCCACACCGGAATCCGAATTCCGTGAGAAAGGAACTGGTGTCTTCAATATTCTCTTAAGATTTATTAAGCTTACTTTGTGAACTTTGACAAATCTAGGATATTTTTATATAGTAATGCGTTTCCTCAAAGCGAGATTACAATAATTTACGAATGCACAACAGTTCGATACGTTTAATCCGTTAACATTATTTATAATAATTCGATTATCGATACAGTAACCATTTAAATTATATTTCAAACGTTTTTCCTTAGTGAAGAGACATTCTAATAGAAAATGACTGACTGTATCATCGGGAACACCAAGTTGACAGAAATGACAAATGTCAGAAGGTGTAATTTTAAATCGTTCCAAGTAAGTACCGAAACTGCCATGTCCCGTCAACAACGCTTGACTTATATAAAAGTATTAATTCTTAGTAATTTCTTTAGCCTAAATCTTACATTTATATCATATAAAAATTTGTACGTTAGTCTGCCATTATTTTGATTATTCCACCTTTCTTGCCAAATATTTAAAATAATTACTTTCAGGTGTGTTTATTAAAATTAGTAATGTTTGGAAAATTATCATATTGTAAGTTTACGTTAAAATTGTTGTTGAAAAGTTGTAGCGATCTATAGGAATAAGTGATATTCGGAACATTTTGTATTCTGCTAATAAGGCAGCATGGTGCATGCTCAAGTCAGCCGGAAGGATTCCAGTGACAACGGGAGCCGAAGCAATCGACACCGTTCTATATAACGAGCCTACACTCAGAAGAAGCTTCCTATGAATTTTTAAAATTTTATTCATAGCAGAAACAGAGATATTTGACAAATCCAGGATAGGTTTCACTATTAAGCACGATGATGGAGCCTATTATCTGCTAATAAAATTGGGAAATTTAGTTATATAACCTATTAGACGATTCGTATACCGGTTTCTCCAATGGTGTTTAACTCGGTCACATGAAAAGTCAAAAAAAAAAAAGAAGTCTTCATTGCGATAGGTTAACGCCCAAACTTGACCAGCGAAAGTAAATAAATAATAATAATAAAAAAAAAAATGGTCATAAAGTTTTTCTCCGATTAAGCTCGAGTGAGATACCACTCTCGGTGGTATATTAGGTGAACACGGAGGAAGTGGTATTGATTTCTCCTAGTTCGTTTGCAAAAAGAAAAAATAAAATGTACCGTATTCGCCCGTAACAGTTACGTGGCGATTATTTTTTCGCACTGATGTGTCAGGTTTGAGATGAATTACACATTATTCAGTTACATTTGACATATTCGAATCGGGTTTCCGATTTTAGCGAACTAAATTGGTTCTATTCTGAATAATTCGATCAATTCCGTTCGAGTCGTTTGCGCGAAAATATATATAATTCAAAAATTACTCGCTCCATTACCGGCGATAATGAACGGAAAAGAAATTATTTATGGTCGACGAGCGAAGCGCGCCCGGTAATTGAACATGGAGAATTTGTCTCTATGTATCCTTTTAATTTCTGTAATTCTGGACGAAATTGTGCTTGCGAAAGTGCATACTGTTCGCGATGCATACTACGTGTTCCGGACGATTTACGAAATATTTAAGACGCGGTGAATAATATAATTTTTTTTCTCTTCCCCTATAAATTACCCGATTATGAATTACTAAAATAATGCGCGTTTTTTATACTTCCTCGTATCACAATTTTACTTACGTGATTTGTGATGTCAACTAACGAAAATTCGTCATTTCAATTCGTTCGTTAGGAAGATATTTTTACTTTTAAAATGTCGTCGGGGGGTTACGAAAAAAAGAAAAAAACAAAAACAACTTTCACGTTGGGGAATGTTCGAATTAAAACAGATTTATAATATTCCGGATGTTTTTTTCGTTCAAAACTAAACATTTTTCTACCACTCATTTGAATTTTCTGTGTGTAACTTTTTTGTAACCAGCTCTGAATTCATTTTTTGATGGTTTAGATTTAAGGGGCCAGTTGTTTAAATTGTTGTGTAGATTTTTCCGTTATTAATTTATTGTACTTCTTTAACTTTGTTTATTCTTGCGCGTTTTGTAGGTTCTAATTTTTTGTGCGTATCAGCCGGCGCTATATTATAAATTTGTTAGTATCGTGGCGTAGTTGGTTAGGCAATGGTGTTTCATTTGGTAAAATATCCCGCTACCACATTTTATACCTTATAAAAATTTCACTTGCCCTTCGTTAATTTCCATGGTTGACGCGTCTAAAAATTAAACTTTTTTTTTTTTTTTAATTAAAAAATAAGTTGTGGGTCCGCAAGGCATACTACCCGTCTGCGGGTGCCCAACACACTTATCATTGTTTATTCGAGAAAAAATGTGTTACAATAGTTCTTTACTTATACTATTAATTTTCATACTTATGAAAATATAAACTAAAAATAAAATAATAATAATAATAAAACAAGACTAAAAAAGATAAAAACAAAGAAAAACTATTTATTTATACAATTTCATAACCGCATCTTCGACAAATATATAGGAATGGTCGATTCCACAGCCAGTTCTCAATTTATCTAATTTAATGTCACTCAATGTTATCAACCAACCGTTGCTTAATTAATAATTTCCAAGTTTCTATTTCTTTTAGCATTATATCTCCTGGAATTTGTTCTAGAAGCTTAATTAAAACTATTTCATCAGTATTATCAATCTTACTCTGTTTATGCTTTTCGGTCGAATAAAATATACCAGGGATTACTCCTCGTTGTCCTACTTCTTGTCATTGTAGCTGTTGATATATATTTGTGAAGTCTTATATTCAAGTAATCGGTGATAAAAGTAGCACATCCTTGGAGACATTTCATTTCTAATATTGCTGTTAACCTCCTGATCTTTATTGGGTAATATTATCTTTAAGCATTTCTTTTTCTGACCAGACTAATTTTTTTGGATTATCGTCCGTTTTGCTTCACCCCAAATTGATATCCCATACATGATTCTAGACAATACTATAGCGTTATAATATACACGAAAATACCATATATGGTATTGAAAGAGCCAATTTATAAAGTTCCAGTATCATTTGCCTGATTTTATTAGATAAATTTATAACATGCTTGTCCCACGATAATGTCCTGTCAATGGTTAATCCTAAATATTTAACCTCTTCCGTCGTGTTTGCAGTTGTGTACACCCACAGTTCGAAGTAGAAGTCAAGTAATTACGTAAGCAATTATTGTTATGTATTTTAATAGATGCTTTATATGTTCTATATCTACTGGACGTTCTTATATACAAAGCCTTCGATTTTTTTATATTAAATTAAAATAAGATGTGTCGGTGTAGAGTCCCGTAGTACTTTCATGTTTTGGTTACGTGTTATTTCTTTTCATTGTCATAAAATCGAATTTCGCCCTGTGTTTCAAAACCTATATTTAAAAAATTCTTCGAGTTGGATACCCCTAAAATAAATAAAAAGAAAACTTTTCTTGGGAAAATAAAAACTAGGCTGATTTTTTTAAATACTGCTAAACTTTATTACTAAGTTTTTTTTCTTTTTTTCTGTTACTTTTAATTATTAATCTCAATTGTATGACTTTACCAATGTCCTACTTCTTCTTACAAAATCATAGATGGCGTGATATATGTAATCGGCTGTAAAAGAATATAATTCATATTATATAGACACGGGATATTCAGTTATAATAACGCCCGATGGAGATCAGAAGTGTACGAAGTAATATAAGAACATGTGATCCGCATCAGCCATTTTGTTTACGTCCCTTGGATGAGTAGAGAACGCAGAATCAATCCACCGGATTTTATAGAGAAAAGTAGGCAGCATGTTTGTCCCAGTGCGTAACCTACAGATTTCTGCATAGAAATTTCTTGAATAGATGTTCAAGTATGACAACCGCCATGGTTTGGCAGAGATATTCCTTTGGATCTTTTTTTATATTTGTTAGTATGTGGATTGCAGAGTGTACATCACTTAATGACACACGTACCATTCGTGAATTTATTGTTATCTAATAAATCGTTCGTGAAACGCGCTGCGAATTTTTTTAGCGGATAATCTGCGGATTGTTCTTTCTGGTGTTATCTACAATAAACCGTTTGTTTGCCCGTTTTTCTGCGGAATCTATTCAATTTAGATACTTTTATTGCGACGTAATAAATTACCGGTTTTTCCGCTGAGGTCGATGACATTCCGGAAAACTAGGAAAAGTCAAGGAATTTTATTAATGAAAATTTGTGGAAGGTTACCTAGGTGGTGTGTTGCGGAACTTGAAAGTGTTAAAAGTGATCGCAAAATTCTGTGACACATATGTATACATTTATTCTCTATACGGATAATAAAACATTTCGTTGGGTATTATTAATAATGGAAAAAACAGAAGATTAAGGTGATAACAATTTTTATTTGACGAGAAGTAAAAATTTAAATTAAGACTTTATCATCGGGATTAAATAAAAACAATATTGCGGGATATTTGGTAATTACGCGCGGTTTCTTTCGCATGGCTGTTGCTTTTTTCTATATCGGAGAAAAAGCTAAAAAATCCGGAAAAAGTTGAAAAAATTTATTCTAAAAAAAAAAAAAAAGTAACAATTCTGTTTGAATAATATTGAATAATTGTTTCGTAAGTTAAACGAGATTATTGTAACGCGGTACGTTTTAAAAAATAAATATGCTTCGCGACTTTTAGCAAACTAATTGATGATAATTCATGTATAGTAACGTTAGTAAGCCTATCGGACGCATGGAAATCTTATGAAACAATCATGTGCAATTATCGTTACACCAATTTTGTTTTTTGTTTTTTGTTTTGGGGGGAGGAGCATCAGAAAATTACCATAGATCCAGCACAAGTGAAATTTTTGGAAGTTACAATGTGCGGAAATGGAATTCAAACCTGGTTCTACCTGAACAAAACACCACTGCCTAACCAACTACGCCGTTTCGAATCCCGCTTTTGCACATTGTAACTTTCAAAAATTTCACTTTCTTAGTTAATAACCGTAGTTGCCGCGCTCCACCCCCCAAAAAACCGGTTTATCTCAAAGCCTAATATTTTTGTAATGTATTAAACATATATATATAACCCTCATTTTTACCTTCACTACTGCAGAATTTTTGCTATTTAAATATATGTATACATATATAAATATTTTACTATTATAAATATCGTACATGAATATTGTTCATTTTCAAAAAAATACTGTAACCGTTGAGAGCATATGTAAAGTTTTAAATTTTTGATTTGAAATAAAAGGTAAAGTATTTTGAAAGCGCACGTTTGACAATTTCTCTTGTTTGAGACTTGAAATAATCTTTAAAAAATAGCGATACACATTTTCCAAACCATGTTAAAGAATTAAGCTCGAAAGCCTTTTATTGTCTAGATTATTTTTGAACAGTGTTTAAAAAAGGTACTCGAATTAATCATCCTGTACGCCGTATTTAGAAGTAAATCTTGGAAAGAAAAGAATAATATAAATTATTTCCGGAAGAAAAAGAAATTAAACGAAATTTTTAAAATAATCGATAAAGTGTTACGGAAGGTCCTTTGCGCATTTATTAAGCTTATAGAATTTTTGAAGGGTATGTTACAAAAATTCGTCATAAATGTAGAAGTGATCGCATTGCCAGCGGCAATATTTACGCAAGTGCTCTGTGAATGCGCTACCTCAAAATATTTCGGTTTTTGAGACAAAGTGATAAGAATGTTACTGTTCAAACACGCTTAAAAATTTTTTATAACGCACGCACACTTGAAGCGGGATTTATTATTGTGGATGATTTCAAAAGGTCGTTATTATCATCCCGCTTTTGATTGTCACGTGCTTTCTAAACGAGGTAAAACTTTTTATCTTGCCATTCGTTCCTTTACACTCGGCATGAAATATTTTTGTAAAAGAAAAATTCAATTTTTCATCTTTTACGTTGAAAAGTACTTTTTAAGGGCAGTTAATATTTCTATGCGTGTCGTCCTGGTTTGTCTTAAAGTATTTCAAAATTTTTAATACCTTAAAATTTTCAATAACTCAGAAGTCAAAAAATTTTGTAAATGGGTCTTTCAGATTTTTCCCGTTTTTTCAAAACGATACCCGTATTGATTAATATTTAATAATTTTCGTTGAATTTTCCGTACTTACGTTTTTGATTAATTTTGATTTAGATTACGTCGGTTGTATTTTATTGATCACTCTATCCGGATGATTACGGATGTTGTTATCGTAGATTAATTTTGCATTTCTATTTTTCATCTATTAGTGTTCTTGAAAGATCATTCGTTTAGGGTTCGAAAATTTTATTATTTTTCGCTCCAGTTTTGAAAAGAATGGGAAAAAACGTCCAATCCGCATGCAATAGTGAATGAAATATGATAAACTTAACAAAAGAAAATTGTCGATGGCCCATTAAGTAAACTTACTAAGCTCGTAATAAACATTGAAATTTAAAATAAAAATTGATCAGCAAAGCTACCTTCTGAAACTTTAGATTTAAGCATTAATAACCGGAAACGATAATTGCCCGGTTCCGAATAGTATATACACAGCTCTTTATAAATGACAATAAAAGGCTTTTGAATAACGACGGCAGTAAAACAAAAAACAAAGGACTAAACAATTAAAATGTCCACTGTTAGAACCCAACGCTATGGGTGAAAATTATACTTAACGAACAATACGACTTTTTTAGTTCTTTAAAATTCACACAAAACTCTAATTAACAAAATATCATTAAAATAAAAATAAAACTTCTGCGGGATAACTGATGGGATAAATTAAAGCGAATAAATAATAAGTCATAATGTGAGTTATGGCGAGTAAACAAATACATCTAAGCAGCTTGAAAAATTAAATATTCAAATTAAGGAAATGTTTAATAATAAACACCGAAATTTTCGAAATACGTTCTTCAAAATAACACTCGCTACCTAATTCTTCGTTCTTTTCGTTCTTCTCCTTCGAGTATAGAACCACCGCATTTAGACGTGAATTAAGGGATGATTGATTAATCGTAGAGCAGCTATTTTTTCGTAGCAGTCATAAAAGTATTCAAATCAATATACGATCAAAAAAAGCGCTAATGAGAGAAAGCGAAATGGAAATGATAGTTCAAAGTGTCTAGTTCGTTGACGCGCAGTGTAGTTCGGTTTGAATTAGAAACGAGATGCACGTCCGACACCAAACGAACCGATACACATTCAGAAAGTTTATTAGGTTGCGCAATAATCTTGACAAAGATTGCACAAAGTTGTGTAGCTAGTAACAGCGAGACAAGCACACATAATTCACGTTTCGTCTTTTAAGATTAAATGTATGTCTAAATTCGGTCAAGGGATTATGTATGTGACCGCCGCGTGAACTGACTTGAACGAACACTAAAAGGCAACCAGAATTTGAAATAATAATATTTTAAGAATAGAGGAGGTAAATTTAGCGTAACAGGGACTATAAGCTCATTCAGCGTGCCAAAACGACTACGAATTCTTTATAGTATTACATTCCTATCAACAAATGTATCGTTTGAAAGTTGGACAATCAAATATAGACACATCTTTGCAATTCGTGAGCTGCACCATGGCCTAGCATCATACAGCTCTTTTTCGCGTTACTATTCTCAAAAGACTCGACACGAAGAATAAAAAGACGGTCTACTATTCGTGATGCAAACAGAGCGAATTTTTGCAACGGAAAATTTGTCATAAATTGGTCTTGACGCATGCAAAGACTTCCTCAGGCATCCCGGTGACCTCGCGACATCCAGTTGTTGTTGAAAGTCCGCTGCAGAGACGAAAAAAAGCATTGAGCTTTCCGTTTGATTTTTTCAAGTTTATTTCCGCGTGCCTGATGAAGAAGACGCAGAGGATTGTTGCCTTTAAAATTTGACCGCACGAAAAATAATGTAGACATATGCGAAATCCGAAATTGGGAGGAAACAGTTTTATGCAGCGCCAAGAATAGAAAGAACGGTGGAATAAGATTATTATCGAGAATGAAGATGCTGATGAGGTAATCAACTCTATAAGGCTTAACTCACACGGACTACCTTTCTACCACATCAGGCCCAAAAAAAAAAATTGGTTGAAAGGTGGTCCGTGTGAGTTAAGTCTAATTGCATGTCACTTTGCATAGCCCCTTCTAATTGTTTTTGTATAATAAAGTTTTTGTTATTGCTTCGTATCGTACTTTACTTAATTAACTAATGTGAAGTGTATTTTGTTACAGGTGTTACACAATGTGCATATAGAACCGCATCATGTAATGAGGAAACGCAGTGTTAATCAAGCGTTAAGGATTCTGTTGTTCTACGATGAAAGCGTTTACAGGTAAAATTACTGCTCTATAGTTTAGTAAGCATTCTTATTTTTCAGTCGGAATTCCCCCGAGGAATGTCGTGACCATTTTTTTTTTTTTTTTTTTTTTTTTTTGTATTATAGTCCCTTCAATTTTTTCACGTCACTGCCCCCGATTTTACGGTCAACAGCCGACTTCCCAAGTACTTTTCTGATCGTGTCCGTGTTCACCTAATGCGTAATCTGCCACGAGGACGAGTTCCCTCCGCTTGCTTGCCTATCAATTATATTAACACGGGGTGTGCTCGTTCCGCATAATATAACCGAAAAATCGTAATATTCTCCAGAACAGCATTAATATACTTTTAAATAATATTACCGTTCGCTAACAACCTTGCCCGTACTTCTACGTGCATGTGTGAATAATTTTGCTTCGTCGTCTTCTGCGTGCATAATAACTAGCCGTTAACGCCTTTGCATACCTGTTTCTGGTGTCTTTCACGAACCCGGAAGCTTTTCTAGTTTATCGTTTACCGAGTGGTGTTGTGCTAATTTTTGTGTCTTATCAGGTTCTTTTAAACGTTCCGAATTAACGTTGTTACCTGTGAAACTGTAATTATTATAATTGACGATTTAGCGCAGCCTATAAATACTAATTAATAAAGCGTGCTCTAATTAATCGTAATCAGAATGCTTACGGTAATTTTTGAGATCGATACAAATGAGCGAGCGAACGCTTTCGGCCAACCTCTACGTTCGTACATATCTGCGAATGAATATTTTAACGGGTTTTGTCGGAAACCAGCGGGAGAGCGCGCATCGTCGTTGTTTTGCAAGTGCTGGCAGCTTCAACATTATCGAAAAAATGTGACGGTAACACGGTTTGCAGTTTTTAAATGAAAAACAGAATACCGGGAATTGTACAAAGAGGATACCTTTTCGTGACATTTTTATAGTGTTTCCTTAACGGGTCACCTTTATTTACGTTGCGATCACGTTTCCCCCGATGAAAGATACAAGCATCTAAAATGTATCCGTTGAGGGACAGTTTAATTTAATGTATCGTTAAATTTGTTATGGGGTTTTTATTAGATACGATCAAGCAGCAGCACATTCTTTTCACATTTCCCTAAGTATCCGTATTAAATATTAATAAAAACAAAATGATTATATTTACATAATTATGCTCCGTATATATTTTTTAAAATACGGTTTACGAAAAAAAATACTTTTTTCTTCAAATCTTTCTCTTTAATCTGCTACGCGCTAATAATAATTATTTTAAAATACACTTAAAAACTTAAATTTGTAAAAATATTCCGTTTTTTATTTTTTAATTGTAATATTATTTTTGTAACTTTCAAAAATTCAATACTGCTTTATTTCACTACAAGAACCCCCGCAGAATCGATGATACTTTCCGAATTAAATGGCTCCTTATCGGGTCTATTTCAAACGATTGTGTGAAATATCGTCCTTGTAGATCTCGGATCTGTTTCTGTCCGATAAACAGTTAGTATTCAATTCTTTCATGTCTTATATCTCTTAATTTCGCACTGGCGCTTTTGTATCCGTTGTGAAATTTCGTTCGGATTATGGCAAAAATATCCATTACCTTGAATAATTTCATTGAAAAATCTAATTTTATCGCAGTAAATTTATTACATGTTTCCGCTTTGTTATAGCACTCGCGTAAAATGCCAAGTTTGTCTTCCTTTTCTGAAGGAAGTTTATGTAAGTGGATTTCACGTTAAAAAATAGTCACGCTGTATGGATTCACGATCTAAATTTAATGAAAGTGTCCGGCGCGCGGGGGGGGGGGATATAAGAGAAAACGTGTTTGGTACAGAACTGCGATTTCGTGAACAACGATTTTAAAATTATTTCCGAATAAAGTGAGTAAAAATTTTAAGACATTGCGTAAGCTGTTGTTATTATACGACAAAAGAAGGCGCAAGAGTTCCAGAGAAATCATGGCTGACTAGCATGATATTTTTAAGCATAGTTGGTAAAATAAGCGGGTTATTTGGAAATTACAGCGGATGAGAAAATTCCGGAATCATTTTTTTTTTTCAAATCTTTAAAACTAAATTTTAAAAAAGCATTTTAAAATTATTTCAAAAGTAATATTCCGACCTCGTTCCTGATTGTAATCTAGTTATTTTATATTGTTTAGTGCAGAAATAACAACCTATTTTTAAAAAAAAAAATATATTTTTTTTATTTTTTAGTCTGGACTTTTTACTACTATGTAATTCAATAAAAAACAATAAATTTAGAATTGTACTTTATTTTGCCTTATTTCATTCAATATCATAGGACATTTACAAAAATTTGTATTACATTTTATGAAATAATGGATCTTATTCTTTCAATTGTCTTTTGTTTTTCATATAATGCATACGGAATCCACAGCACATGAAATACCATGTTTAACTAATAGCGATATTTCCATTAATATATCACATGACCGAAAGAAAAAAAATATATTTTTTCCAAAAGTTCTAGCTTTCCAAGCCTCGAGGCGCTAATTTTACAGTTGAAAACCTAGATGTTCCAAACCAAAGAAATATACGTGTATTATGTGTATATTTTCAATCTTGTTCAAAATTTTTAGCTATAATACTCGCGTCGCAAAGAGAGTGCTACATATTAGATCTCGCGCTTTTTTGAACTTTTCGTAAACTTCGAAAGTTTCATTAAAGAAATAGAATATGGTTTTGTTCTCGACAAATAGCGATCCTTCCAACGATAAATCAAATGCCCGGAAAAAAGAAAAAAAATCCCAAAATTTCGAGCTTCGGCTCCGCTAGGGTTTAATTTTAAAGCTGGAAACCCGGATGTTGCATAATATTGTGTTGTCATCTATAACGAGCATTTCTGCAAAAGGACACTTTTTTAATTCATCGGGAAGTAGGTGAAAAATCATTCGCAAAATTCCCTCCAGGCAGACAGAATGACAAACCGAGTTTAATAAAAGCCTATAAAAAAATGTATAAATGGGCTTGTAATTAAATTTAACTTTTCATTATATAAACCAAAAACGGGGGATAAACCGAATGAAATTTATTGTTCGATAAAAAAGTTATTTAAAGGTTGAAACTTTATCCAGTTATTAAGTTATACATATAATTTCATGACACGTTTAGACTTTTACTATTCTAAACGCCTCGTATAAATATTTGGCAAATAAAAAAATCACATATACCTCTTCGATTCATAAATTCCAACGATGTAATAGAAACAAATATTGTTTATATTATTTTTTGATTTACATATTGAACATATGTGTACTAATTAATAAAATCTCTGTTTTATATTCAAAAATAATAAACTACAATTATCCAATTTTTTTGTATTTTGAATGTTTTTTTTTTGGGTTTTTTTTGGTTTTTTTGTTGTTTTTTTTTTCAAGTATTCCGTGACTCATTAAACATAATCCGTATAATTTTTTTTGTATAATTAATGTTATCCGTAGTTTATTATACTATGAAAAAAATTCGCTAGACACCCAAAAGAGTTAGGAAATTCAGTGAACGGTGACAAATTTGAAAGTCGCGGTAAATACGTACTGTAACAAACTGACGAAACTGAAAGGAATTCGCTGATCTGTATGTATCATATTCAGTAACTTCGTGTAACATCAATGTACCGGTTCGTTGCCGTTTTATGAAAGCGGTACCGCGGTCGCGGTCACGACAGCAGTGTCAAAACTGCTTGAAATAATATCGCTTGCGAAAATTTGCCGACCGTTTCAGTTGATCTAAAAGCGGTACTGTGACGATCTGCTGAAACAACTGCGGTAGTATGAAATCGTTTACTCGGTAACTTTGCATAGGGCCAGCCTATCGTTTTGTTTGCTTACTGCGGCTTTAGTGATAGTATAAAAACAGACCGAGGCCTAAAACAAACGTGTCATTTCATCGATGTGTGATCTAATCGTTCCGCCCTTTGCTAGATAACGATCGCCAAAGTTCTTCTTTTTTCTTCATTTCTTTCTTTTGAAAGATTCCTTGTTCCCTCTGATGGTGAGTAGAGCAAGCTTCGATAAAATGGAAGTTTGGGTGGTCATACGTATCCACGTAAATCCTGTTTGTACAGGAAAAAGGTTAGTAATAAACTAGTCGAAGGAAAAAGTTTGATAAAAAATTGCTAGTCACCAACTGTCTTTTTATTATTAGGAGTTAACCATCAAAACGCTTCTTTTCGTAGCAATAGGGAAAATGCTTCAAGTTGCCCTTCACTCATTTGTGCTTTAAATTTTCACTGAAGTTAGCCAGTGTCTTCGTTTCGGTTGTTCAGCGTACCAGTGGTACTGACAGTGAATATGAAGTAGAAAAGAAGAGGCTGCGATCTTGTTACTTACAATTTCCATTTTTGTACTGATTTGCAAAATTTCGAATTGACCAGCGTAAATTTTGGCGCGCGGATAGAGATCTAATAGTGATCACTCGTGTGTAAATTCTTTATTTAGGCGACATGTTTGTACCGTGTTTACAGTTTACTCGTTCTGATTTAATTTCACGATTCGGCGTTAATATTTGTTTCATTTTATTTCATTTCGTGCGCATTTCGTTGGCACAATACTTCTTTGCGGTTTTGAATACCTTATTTTGCGCGAGAAAAATTTCTAACAAGTTCGGGTAAAATACACTTCGAATTTTTCTTATATTTCGATGAGAAGTAATAGGCGCAAATTGTGACACTTTGAAAATTAATTTAAAGAGAGATTCACTCATAAATATCTATGTTTTCCATTTTCATTCTCGTTTACATCTTTTAAGTGCATTCCTTTTAGAATACGAGTTATTTATTTAGAAAAGTCAAGACGCATTTATTTGGTCGAAATCATTTTTTTATCTACATGTACATGAGTGTGTGTGTGTGGATGCGTTTGTAAATATTAGAAAAAGTGGAGTAAATTGTTATAGTCAGTTTATTCCATGTATGATTATTTGGACAGATCACGTATAAAACTTGCTAGTTGTTTTTTAAACTACTATAAGCTGAGTTGTAATAAAAATACTTGTTTTTGATATATTTAGTAACTTTTTTTTTTTATTCATTTTCTTGAGTAAAAAGCTCTACCGGTTAAACAGATTTGCATTGTAGGAGTGCATATATAGAATATAGTTTCGCATAAAATATATTAAAAACAAGTTCAATTTAAAGTTACATGATGTCATGTAAAAAAAAGTATCATACGAGTGGTAAGTTGATACAATAATAAACGGATATGTTAGGGTACAACAACTTATCTCATGCCAGTCACTTTTAACAAATATCACATTATTCTACATAAGTAATAATGCCGCCGAAATATTTAAGAAAGACACAGAGAGCCGCGATTGAAGAAAATACGTACAAAACAGTTGCTCGTGATATATGGTACAATAAATTATTGTTACGGGTGACTGTGAAAAAACATGACAATAATTTTTCGATTTTACATCGGTTCCATTAAGAAAACAAAAAACAAAAGTATATTGTGTTGTTTAATTTATATTTAAATAAGGACCTGAAATTTCTTCACGGACAAAATCTAATTTACTATTTACATTTATTTTTCCCCTTTTTGTGTTTTCTTTAAAGCAAAATGTATATTGGAAATGGTGAACCGAAAATAATAGTTAACGATAAGCAAGAAGAAGAGCTTGCGAATTACACGAAACAGTGTTATACATTTTGGCGTAACAGATTAAATATTACAATTCTCGCTCACGTTTTGCGGATGCTAATGAAATAAAAATTCCCGATAACACTGGGTTATAAACCAAAAAAAAGGCTACAAAAACTTTTTTACGGGGGTTTATTAAGAAGAAGTAACGAATCTGGCTAAAGCTTCAAAGTTTGATAAGTTTATAATGTGAAAGGTTTTCAAATTAGTAAAACTATTTGCAAAATATAAATTCACTGTTGAACAAATGTATAATGTAGACGAATCCGGTATTGGTACCGTTCAAAAACCAATAATTGCTAGTAAAGGTAGAGTAAACAAGTAAGGGCTATTATTACTGCTGCTAAAGAAGAATCAGTTGTAACAGTGGTGTTTTGCAGGTAAATACGCTTGAAAATAGTATTGTATCTCCCATATTAATATCTCTAAAGAAAAAAATATTACAAAGATAATTTTCTATGAAATGTCCCAGCTAGTTGTATACCCCCCCCCCCTCCGGGTGGATAGATAAGTGAAGAATTTTTAAATTCAATAAAACTCCTAATGCATTCAGTAAGATATGAAAACAATCGCCCAGTTTTCCCTTTATTAAACAACTATATATCGCATCTCCGTATTAGAATGCTTCATTTCTGAAATGTTGTAGCGATGATATAATTTCCAACTCATATATCACACCGTTTACAACCCTTGGAATAGTCTAGTTTCCGTTCAAACATCATGTAAAAACCTTTCAACTGATGATAGTTAATCCGGCAAAGAGTATAGGAAAATATAACATTTCTGGAATAATGAAAGAAGTATTAGCAGCAACTCCAGCTAATATACAAGAAGACCTTAGCCGTCAGAAAACCACGAGGATAATTCCATGTCGGATAATTCGGAGAATTACCAGCTTCCTTGCACGTTGTCAGGTATTGAAAAGACGTAAGGGAAAGAAGAAAACGGTAACGCATGTTCCGTTTTAACAACTGCACGTGTCGTCAAGGCAACATCAGAAGAAAATGAAAATCAAAGGAATCAGAAAAAGATTTTTAAGGAAAACTGCGTTAATCTGTTCAGTGTTGTTAATAAAAAGAAGGTGTGTAGTTTTTCCGATAAGGAGCATGACGATAACAGTACAGATCAGTTATGTATACATTGTTTAAAGCGGTGGTCAAGTCTAAAAAACAGATGATGATGATCGGGTTCAATATCTTTTTAAACGGTGGACACGCATTAAGTATGCTGTGAATAATCACATTTTGTATGTATCAGATAGAATAAATAATAATACCTTTACCTCGAATTTTTTTAACATATAATTTATAACGTGGAATATTTAAAGTTTGTTTATATAAATATAATACTGCAACGTCTAAAAACTGTGTGAGGTGCAATTTTCAAAATAGCATACATCGTATTTTGCAAGACGGTAATAGCACGAACACAATTTTTAACTGTAATATAGAGTAATTAATAACAATTACATTTAATAATTTTAACTTATTATATAAGAAGTAAAATATCGTAAAAATAATATGTATTTATATTAATAGAATTACTAATAATTAAATTAAACAATTACATCGATATTTGTGCATGCAAAAGGGGTAAAACAGGATTAGGAATTGGATGGGACATATTAATTTTTGTTGTTCTTTTTCTTTAATTAACGTGTCGTAACCACTAAGCCAGTGGTACGGATAAGATAAGAGTTAGATAGAGTGGAATAGGTTAGTGATCTTGAGGAAACGTAGGAGGCGTTAAATTTTGTCTTGATGGTCAGACAGGATTTCGGAAAGGTTGGACGACTGGAAAATTTGTGCTCGGTATGAATTATAGGTGGCGCAGCTAACGAGTAAATGTTAGATTGTGACAGAAGAATTGCAATTGGAACACAGTGGGATAGGTTATCTGGACATAAGTGATTTTGGAGGGATCTAGGCGGAGTCTTGTGACAACGATTTCATTCCTTCGATTGGTGACTAATGAGGTTTTCCATGGTCGAATAGTATCTCGAATTGAGCGCACCTTGTTCGTGTTTGGGATGTTGGTCCACTGTTTTTTGGCCATGTTTGAAGTGATTTTTGCACTGCATGAGCTTTAAGATCCATTGGCGGTATTTCAATGTTCGGTACCGAAAAGAATAATGAGCCTTCTTTTCCGCAGTATCCGCGAACGAATTTCCCTGGATTCTAACGTACGATGGGATCCATGCGAACGAGACACGGGTACTTGTACTTTCCTGAGCTATTGGGTGTTGATGAGGAGAGTTGTATTTAATTTAATTTTTGTTATTCATGTATGTAAAATAATGTTATTGTAAAGGGAGAAAAAAAGAGAATTTCTAATAATGTGTGATAAAGCATTTTTAAACTTTTTACAATTATTTTATTTTTATTTTTTTTTTTTTTTTAGGACTCAGTACATAACTTCAAAATTGTAACTTAAATCACAATTAAACTTTTCTTGGTGACGAGCTATAACTTCAAAATAATCAATTTCCTTAGATATATAGTATGGAATTTAAAACGATCTCAAAAATTACTTAAAAATTCATAACTCATCGTGAGATAATCTTTTAAAAACGTGATTCAAAATATAAAACAAAACACAGAAGATCTTTCATAAACTAAAAGAAAGTTACAATAAAACGTGATTCCTCCCTTCTGAACCAAAAATTGCAAAGAAAAGTATGTTGATAGCCCGTATGAAAAAGTTCAGAGAACACCAAAATGTCCCTCATATAGTACATAAAATAGAGTTTAAAAATATAGTCCAGCTTAGAACTTTATATTTAAATTCCACGGCGCCAAAGGCTCGAAATTTTGGAAAAAAATATTTTTTTCCCGAGCATTTGGCCAAGATCGCTATTTGTCGAAAACGAAACCATATTTCATTTTCTTAACGAAATTTTAAAAGTTGTCGAAAAATTCAAAAAAGCCCTCGAAAAATGACTCTACCTCCTTGTAGCGCGAGCATTATAGTTAAAAATTTTGAACAAGGTTAAAAATACGCGTATTCTAATTTGGAACATCCGGGTTTCTAACTTTAAAGTTAGGCCTCAGCGAAAGCTCGAAATTTTTGAAAAAATATTGTTTTATTCCAGGCATGCGACATCGCTATTTGATAGTAACTAAACTATGTTTTATTATTTATTTTTAAATGTCTTTTTAAACTATTCATCGATGTACTTATATTGATACATAAGTATAAAGCAGGGCGTTATTAATGTGATTTTCTTTCATACTTTGTGATATTTTATAAACTTTGAAACAAATATAACACACTTTAAATACAGAATACTATATTATTTATTTAATAAAACAGCACTGACTAGTTTCGGATAATTGTATCCATCTTCATAGTGATATATAATGACAACTAGTAAATTATTAGCAGTGAACTTATTAATGAGGAAACCATTAACAGCTGCACGTTTTTTGTCGAATAGTTTTTTTTTTCTTATTTTTTTCATAATATGTAGTCAGCCATATTTAAAATGTTATAAATTAGTAAACCTCTGTTATTTAAAACGTACATGAATGAATTAAATTTGCTTCTAATATATATTCGTTACTGTATCTTTCGCTTTCTTTCTTATTTAGCAAGTTTATTTAGTGATATATTCTTTGAATTTTTTTTTTTAATATCAACGGTTTTGATTATATGTAGTGATCGCATTTGCTGTTTGTGTATTTACATATATATATATTTTAAATTTTATTGTTAAAAGAAATCAAACTGGTCATATTTATCGAGTATAATATTTATTATAATATAGTAAAATAATTAAATTTAAAGATTGCGAAATCATTAACGAAGCATAATAGGTTTTAAAAAATTTCGAAAAAGGGCAATAAAGTTACAAAAATTTTTAACACACATAAATACACATCGAAAATGCTGAGTGAAAAATATATAGAATATTACAGATTTAAAATTTAATGTCTTTGTTTTGAATTTAGTATTATGTAGATGTAAATTATGGTTGTCTTTAACTTAACATACGAAATAACTCTGAGAGCATGAAACAATTTTGATTTTATTTTTAATGTGTTAATTTTGTTTATATTTTAGTATTAATGCTAACGTCACTAGATTTCTTTATTATTATACAAATTCATCGAAATATTGTTTTTGTAGGCATACAATTATATTTTTTTTTATTATTATGCACAAATTTATTATGAAATTATAAAAGAACTTTTACTTTTTTTCAATTTATAAACATATTATACCAATTTTTTTATTAAGTGTACAATTCTTTTCATTGAACATCCAATATTATATTATACTTATTATATATGTATATTCATACATGTTTTTCCATTTATATTTATTTGCAACAACTTTGCTCTCCTATGTAACAACATACCTTGTAACAGGGAACAACATTATTACTGTTGCCTGATTAATTTTTTGTCTTTTCAATATAGAAGTAGGCTAGTAATTTGTATAATATGTAAGAATGTTGCCTAAAAAAATCATTGTATTTAAACATATTTTATTTAATACGGTTACATACGTGACACAGCAGTAAAAATTAATTGTAACACTATCCTATTTCCCCTACGTACGAGTATATAAATGTCACAGTGCATTGATATTTGTAAATTTTCATAAACAGATTACGCCGATTACATTTTGTTATTCGTGTAATAGCACTTCGATGTGTTTTTTTGTTTTTCCGAGTTTTTTTTTTTTTATTTTTTTTAATCTAAACATGGGGAACAAAAGTAGTATCATCGAATTAAATCTGACCGGTGAAATTAACCATAGATATAGAACCCACAAAACATTGTAAATGAATGAGAACTATATTCGTGTAAACGCAACGTGATCATCAACACTATTGCAATAATGCTTTCTGAAAAGCTTTTAAGAATCCTAAAGCTAGCGAACTTTGTCTAAAAAATTTAGTTACTAGGTAACCAGGGTGCACATATTTGCATTATAAACTATTACGTATTAGTTCTGTTAAATTTATATTCTATTAATAATCTAATTAGCAGTAGAACAGTTGCAATAATTCAGTACCAGATTCCACATCATCAGATTTCTCTCTCTTTCTTGGTCTGACTGTGAAATGTAGGAAGCATGAATGGCTGATTACGATTACCTTGTCGTCATCATTGTCTTACATTATGTTCTACATTAGCTTATAATCATTGTAACTTCCTCATACATTTATTAGCTACTAAAATTATTTTTCCCATCACGTTTGTGGAGAATAAAGCATTTCCTTAAAATAGTCACGCTAGTTATAAGAGTAGTCCCTCCTTTTAGCAATCACTGTTTTATTTTCCGCATTATTATTCGCGTTTATCTTTAAGTTATTATTGGTCACCGTCAAAGTGTGATTTGCTGACAATAATGGTGGTCAAAACTAAATAAGTTTTATGTATTTTTTACACACGCGCGTGCACAAACACACTTTCATGCATCTGCACATAGACGGATAACCGATACGCATTAATCACACATACATAAAATATGAGGAAGTATGTAACGCAATCCGTGAAGTATGCAGAATTTTATAAATGATTTCTGTACATTTATATGTCCCGTAGTTCACAAAATAAACAAAGATTTATACATTTCTTGAAATACGTATGTATAATAATTTATATGTTTTCATTAGCCATCCATTAGAAACATCACGACATAAGCTGACGTTAAAAAGTAGTTGTTAAATAATTGAATATACGTAATTAAATAAATTACTTCTTGTAAACATATTCTATAAATTAACGAGCTATAGTTATTTTATTCATAAAATCGAGAAGTAATTAATTTAGGTAAGTTTAAAATATTTTACACAATTTTTTGTCCCGAGTACTACTTTTAATGGGAGGGTGCGCGAAAAACTAACTTTTTATTAAAAAAAATATAATATAACCGTTTCTTATGATCATCATATATTTTTTGAGTATTCCCCGTTTATCCACTTGTTGTTCAATTCGTCAACTTACATTTAAGCTTAAATCACTTACTTTTACAATCAATTTACTATTTGGAATTCTGTCGGTCTTGTCCAAATACTATTTCTGTTCCATGATTAAAAATAATATCCTTCAAGCAGTTTAATTTGTAAGTGGTTCATGAATTATAGTAATTGCGCGGTTGAACATAATTTGCAATTTGAGTTCTAATGATGTAAACAAAAAAAAAAAAAAAAATAATGGATTAATGGAAAAGTTTTGTTTCAAATTTCTCTTTTATATACGCGTTTTCAAATTTTTAATGAAGCTTTTTTGTTGTTGGGAACACAAACTTAATATTATTGGAATTTATGATTTCTAGCACCACAGAGAAAATATATTCATATATCCGAAGAATAATGTAATTTACCCAAGTCATTTATAGCTGCTGAAATATTTTTAATATGTGTGTTATGTAGTAAATAAACTACGGTGAAAAATTATTATTAAATGAAAATATTGTGCGTTTAATAAATGTAATAAGTAATATCTATTATCGCTGAAATTTTAGTCAATCCAAAGTTTGTGTAATTCTAACAGTTTCGTCAGATTTTTTTTTTTTTTTAATTCAGTATTTACGGTTTTTTAGATGTAAATATAGTTTAATTTTTAATTCATTTTGAATTTTATAATTTAAATCTGTTTCAGTGGTATTAGCCATGTCTTTCAGATAAAAAAAAGAAAAAATGTAAACGATTTAAAATACACTCATTAAGTAGTAAAAAAATCAATAAATTAAATTAAAATCTACCAATGAAAATATTACGAATATTTCAAATTAAATATTTTTATTGTAAACCGAAAATACAGGCGTCATTTATCTTCTTTTTTCATTCTGTGGTTCCTCTGTCAGAAAAAAAATAGTCTAACTGTATTGAAAAACAATTCAGTTCCCTCGAGTCAACACGTAATCTTCCCTCCTTACCTAATATCCCCTCTTACCATCTTTTCCAAACTAATCAGTTTCGTGCACCACCATGTAAATTTAATATATACACGTATACTTATCCGTACCTCTAGCCTATAGGCGCTGTTCATGGCACGTAAATTTAAAAACAATAATAATAATAATAACCGCTTCATCCAATTAATTTTTTTTGTTCTCTTGTTCCTCCAAAATCCGTTCTTCACCATGTCGTTAATCGGAATTTTTACAAACTCTAAACTCTCGCTTTTCTAACCATGTTACAATCTACACTGACGGTTCCAAGGGTCCAAGTAGAGTTGACACAGCCTTTGTTTGTCCTTGTTTAAATCACTTTGAGTCTAAATTAAACTTCCCTCTTTCTGCTCAATCTTCTGTGCTGAGTCCATTGCTATCCTGCATGCTCTCCTCTTCATCAGATCTTCAAGCAACTCTCGTAATAATCCTTATTCTATCAGATTCTCAGAGTGTGCTGCAGGCTACTTCATCTCCTCTGTCTTCCCACTCTACCGATTACGTAATCCTTTTTACGCGTTCTTTGATTCAAGATCTCTTCCTTTCTTGTTTAATCCGGATTTATTTCTTACGGCCTCTTGGTCACCACTACAGAATAGAAGAAAATGAGTTAATTGATTCATTAGTTCTCGGTTATCTTCTCCTTCCGACAGGTTTCTCGCTACATTTCCATCCACCAATATTATTTTTTTGTCTACTACGGCGAATTACAAATCATGGTTCAACTCCTACTCCTCCTTATTCTCTAACCCAGATTCTTTTTTAATTGACCATTCAACCTTTCCTTTCTCTCTATTTCTAATTTTTTTTTTTTTTTTTTTGTTTCGGCCCGGCGTAAGCAACTTGGCCACTATCCAGTCGATTTAAGAATGATGCCGGTTAGTGAAACTACGTAATATTCCAAATGACACAATACATGCTGCAGACACTCATGCCCGCAAATGTATAAATTAACCCACGAATGCCTGTTTTGGATCGTTAAGGAAACCAAACTGTCCAGACTGAGTCCAAGATGATATGGTGGGCTCTTGCACTCGACTGAACAGCAAATACTAGGAAAGTGAACGACACAAAAGAATACAGAAAAACAAAAAGAAACAGAAAAAAAAAGAGCAAAACTTTTCGCATAAATTCAATAATTATCTTATTTTTTAAAATAAAACTGACAACTAACTTTGTGGACTTCTCGTCACAAGCAAATAAATAATGCAAATAAATCTTCATATTTAACAATTTATAACCCCGCCCTGCTGCTTACATATTTCATACAGCCAAATGATAAGTGGTTAATATCCTCCGCGAAATTAACTGAGACCTGATTGCCACAAGTTCTCTGTACCTCCCTGTCAACAAAGTTAAGCGATATTCGTGTGTGACCCATTCGTAATCTACATAGTGTTACTGCGAATTTGCGTACTAGTCCCATAGGCAACGACAGCTCACGGTACCACGAGACCCGCGAGAACCTACATTGAATCATTTTATGGAACGTACCGGTATTATTATTTTCCCGGCGTTCATTTCAATTTAATCTTAATGTGCGTTTAACTCGTGTCTTTTAAATCTTCAGATAGGATAAACGGATAATCAATACCATTACATATGGCCTCTTTCGCTGCGCAGTCTGCTGTGTCATTTAGTATACATCGTGCATGACTGGGCACCCTGCAAAATTGTTCTACTCCTTTACACTCAACTATTTTAATATATTTATCCATAATCTTCCATAAAGTTGGGTGGCTTTTGTGATTACATGAACAATTTTGAAGAGCTAATAATGAACTGAGGCTGTCACTGCAAACTATGTATTTGCCCGAACCATTAAGGACATTCAGAATATATTCGCATATCTTATATATAGCAATGAGTTCAGCTGAAAATATCTTCGCCTCTGGGGGGAGTCTAAACCGCTGAATAGTCATCCCATCTATGATAAAAGCCGCTCCTACCAGTCTGTTATTTAACCCCGATTTAGAACCATCTGTGAAAATTTTTATACAATTTGGAAATGTTTCATCGATTGATTTAATAAAATAACTGTTTACTATGCTGGGAAGAGAATAAGTATGTTTATATGCGTCGAATAACATCGTATTTATCTTTAAATGTAGGAGATTTGTTTTATACGGTTTCGAAAACATTGTAGAAGCATATGTTGGAACTAATATGCTGGGCTGTACTTATGATACAATATAATTCTGGCTGTTAACAATAATAATTTGAATTGTATAAATTTCCAATTCATATTGATATTATAAATACTATTCAGTAAGTCTGGATAATTGTAATTATAATACTCGTATTTTAATAAAAAACGATCGGCTAACTTTCTTGTAATAGAAAGAGGAGAAATGTTCGTCTCCGCTTCCAGACGAGGACTGGGTACAGATTTAATGTTCTCCGTTATACTCATATTTTACCTTTACTTCCTTTTTTGATTTTACTGTTTTATTAGCGTTTTTATTAAATAAATTTTTTCACATATGGAAAAGATATTAACTGCTATTCCGTAAAAGAAAAAAAAAAAAATGGCGTTAAAAAAATTATGTGCAAATAATAATAGAAAATATAAGTTAAACTTCTTCAGCATTAAAAAAAAAAAAAACAATTTATGTTTTAAAATTAAAGTTTAAAATTGCAATTAAAGCATATGCGTAAAAAATATTTAAAGTTCTGAAATAAATTAACACATTAAAATAATTAAGGAGTTACGCCACCTCGGCGTTCGGAAAAATAGGTATAAGAAAACCTATGCAGTCAAATAATCTTTATTTTACACGCATACATAGTATTTTTGTACATAATTTGCAATGTTAAAAATTGAAAAAAATTTTAAAATGTCGCAGATATGAGCCGACAAGTAGAGCCCTGTTTTAAAAATCCTCGTTGATGGTGTACTTGATTTCTCTGCTAGGTATTGTTTAAAACACAAAAACAAATTCTTTTCTTGTTTAGAAGGGTAATAGTTATCGTGTGACGTAGGGAAAAATTTTTTTAAATTTTTTTGTAGAAATGATAGCTGTTTGAAAAAAAAAAACTCAAATTTGCCTTGAAATTTTGAGTTTAAAACA
The DNA here is from genome assembly GCA_039619475.1 of Icerya purchasi. NCBI lineage: Eukaryota > Metazoa > Arthropoda > Insecta > Hemiptera > Monophlebidae > Icerya > Icerya purchasi. Next base: position 169,781,625 of record CM077116.1, on the reverse strand, counting down.
TTTATAACTCTTGAACATGACACCCAATCAAAAAAAAAGCCTACGTCACACTTTAAATAATATTATGAAAAATAACTATTGTAAATTTCAACCAAATCGGTTAAGTAGATCGGAAGATATCTTGTACACCGTTATGGAAAAACTAGTTTCGAGAAAAACGCAAAAGAAAAGATTTATGACGTCAATGATTTAATCGACGAAGGTCCCCCTTTCAAAATGACACATTGTTTACAACGTTAGAGAAGTTTGTTTTCGTGTTATAAGAGAAGGCCGGATACTTTCCGGACAGACCTCGTATTTCATTTCTATATTATACTATAGAATAGGGTAGGCAAAGTTGAAACTAGTTTATATGAGACACAAAATATTCTTCCAGTTGGTTGTGTGATACAGTAGAGTACATTTCGCCACGTGTACATTACAGGAATCAGATTTTTTTATTTTTTAATGAAAAATATTATTAAAATGTCGAAACGAGTAGCTTTAGATGCAAAAGGTGGCCGAGAAACAGTTGGATGTCCTTGTCGGAACAGGAAGAAACACGACCGATAAATCATTGATGGAAAACGAGGAAGCTAGCACCAGTAGTACATCAGCTAAAAAATTAAATAGCAGTGAAGCCGTTAATTTTGATGTAAATGCATCTTTCGGGTATCGATTAATTAATTTTGTAGCAGTTTTTTCTGCTATAAGTGAAGTGGTAAAGTGTAAAGAGTGCGGTGGTGATATAAACTTCACTGAAACATCTCTTCGTGGGCTTGGTTTTAAACTGCAGGTGGATTATGCTAAATGTGAACCAGTTTTAATAAATTCATGTCCTCTTATTGGTGGTAAAGCATATGATGTAAATAGACGATTAGATTTTGCATTCAGACTTATTGGAGTCGGTTTAGCAGGAATAGAGAAATTCTGTGGAATCATGGACTTCTTACCTAAATCAATTTTTCACTCTTTTTATGATAAAGTTGTGAGTGATATTCATATTGCTGCAGAAAAAAAAAAAAATCGTAAATTATCCATGAAAAATGCTGTTGAAGAAGCAAAAAAATTAAAAAAAGCAGAACTCACCATTTCAGGGGATGGAACTTGGATGAAACGCGGTTACTCATCTCTTTTTGGCGTTTCTACTCTTATATCGTTTTATTCAGGGAAAGTTCTTGATTTTATAGTAAAATGTTCATATTGTAAATCTTGCGATTTTTGGAAAAATTTTGAAGGTACTGAGTAATATGATGAGTAGAGCCAAGAACACGAAGGCAAATCTCACTAAACCGGTCTCAGTAGCAGTTTCATGTTTTTTAATACATGCCTAACGTTGAGCGCGTCGCATTTCTCGTGTTACAAAAATGACGGAACGTGTCGACCAAAAAATTTGCATTAAATTTTGCTTTAATTTTGGCCGTACGGCAAGCATATTACATTGATTAAAAAAGCTTTTGGATATCAAGACATGGGGGTAAAGCGCAAATAAAAGAATGGTTTAATTGATTTAAAAATGGTCGGGAGAGTAGATAGGAAACCTGCGTTCTGGGAGATTAGCCAATCAGGAGCCAGTATTTAGTCATGTGACCACGCCCCCTTTTACTCAACTAATCAAGAGTCAATACTTAATCATATGATCACACTCTTTCCACATCATTCATCACTGCACCACTATGTTCTACTCCAATTACACTCTTCTGCTCGCCACATCTTCACTGTTACAAACCTAAATCCATATATCTCAATGTCTATCACACCCCAAATCAACCACATGCTTTCTCTGGAAGTACCTGCATATGGTCTCCCTCACTTAGTAACACCACTCGACCAAAACATGGATTAGGGGAAAGGCTTTAACTAGCCACCTTTAAATTTTTTTTTCTAACCCCTACTAAGTTGCTTTATGTAATCATTCTAGTTTTTATGTATGTTGATGATATATTTATGATCGTCTAACTGTTGCAATAATTTATGCTAACGGATACTAGTTATTTATGATTATGTATGCTTTGAGAAAATGTTTTACTATTGACTACCCACCATCAACTCTTTAACCCCAATACCAATTCTACCATTTTGTGTGTGTTTATATGTGTGTTGATGATGCATTTACTGCTGCCAAACCAATATAATAATTTGCTAAGATGCTTGTGTGTTTCTATGTGCGTTGATGATATATTTATGATTGCCTAACTAATGTAATAATTTGTGCTAACCGATACTAGCTGCTCATGTTTGTGTATGCTTTGAAAGTGCTTTATTATAAACTACCCAATGCTAATACAACTTGCTAACCCAATATTATTACACCTACCACACTTGTTCCAACAAATATGTCTCCAAGAATAATTTAATATGTTGATTAATTGAAATTGGGATAATCTTTGCTACCAATGCTTGTTTGCATGTATATAATTTGATATATGTCCAACCAAAATAATTGTAATAACAACATATATGTGGGGATATATCTCAGCTCAGAGATTTTTTTCTCGGGTGACCATGTACATGTATGTGTACAGTTTCTAATGCAATGAAGCAATATCTATACCCCCAAAATTATTAATCATAACAGATACAACCCAGCTAATATATACCAGTATAGTATAGATTAAAATTAGAAAATCAAACTGTCTGCATGAATCAAATATGATGAAGCACACATTCTACCTCTCACCCCCAAATTTTATTATTTGACAGATATAATCGCACTCGCAAGAATTCCATAATGCACATATTCCCAACCAAATAACACCACCATCTCAATAACTCACCTAAGCTGCTGCACTACCACTTGCTATACAAACACTAGATTAAAAACCTAATAATTTTTCTGTAACATGACTCCAAACATCACAAACAGGGATTAAGATAAATATTGTATCATAGAAAGAAGTGCTCAATTTAAAATAAAAGCACTCTTTTCACACAAATTACACCATCTAGGGCTAAAATACTCACATTTTAGCACAAAACATTAAATTTTAAAGGAAAAAGACCATTTTACACAAAATATCCTCATTTTAGACACAAAAACAACAATTTTATAGTAAAATATAACAATTTAGTATAAATGGTACTATTTTAGGCAGAAAGCTCCAAATTTTAATGAAAAATGCACCATCCTAAGGAAAAGTATTAAATTTTTACTACATACACACTATTTAATTAGAAATAACATCACCTCTATACACTATGACTAAATACAAAATATTTTAAGCTCACACACATTCTTAGATCTAACAAATTAAAGAAATAAATACAATTGTTAATACAAAATTTATTACACAATAAAAACAAAATATACACTGGCTAATATTACACTTAATAATAATACATAGCTCCATATAATCATGCAATATACATATTCTTATCTAATATAAATGCTCTTAGTTCAGCTAAAACAACATTAAACTTTCTATGGAATTTATTATACATTGAATTTCCATAAGCTATTGTATCTACATTATTACTACATATTATTCTTTTATCATCACTACCACTTAATACTACTTTATTCTGCTCCAGGGTATACAGTATATGTTTATGACTTTGAATATTGTAATATGTCTTATAATTATCACTTAATTTACCACACACACCATTCACACAATTATAATAATCAATAAAATTAAGCTCTTTCTTAATTATAGAAGACTGTACACCTTTACATTTTTTAATTTCTCTATTATCTACAATACTTATAGAATACATTTTTGGGCACAATCCAACAAATTCACTAATTGGAACACTATTTAATTCATCCTTAAATACACCAAGTTTCTTTTTATTTTCTAGTGAATAGCATGGATGACTTTCAGGATAATCACTTGTATCAAAATATTGAGCATTATCTTTAATATCTTTATAAAAATCAAGTGATTTAAGTTCATAAATAAGTGAATCAGTATCACAATATAAAAGATTAATATTCTTATACATTTTACACATTACATTATAATGAAAATCAAACATTTTTACTTTGCTAATATCTAAAATAGACATCCCAATATAAATGGGTTTATTAAATTTAATTGTTGAAGGATTTAAATGTACTGCAGCCAGAAATGGCCGTTCACTGAATATTGTTCGATCTTTAAAATTACTTTTACCAACTAGTTTTGTAAATTTTACTTTATTTGTAATAAGTTGTATATTAATTCTATGTCTAACGTTTTCCATCATTTTACCAAAAACACTATTATTCATAAGCTTCCAAAAGTTCTTCTCAAACTCATTAGTAGCATGTTTCCACTGTAGAGTGTTCAAATCAATGTATGGCTTCAACCATGCAGACTGATTGAAACAAATGACTCGATGCACACACAGAAGTTTTAACCCTAATGCAATTGCTTGTTTTAAATTTCTATAGTGAATAATATAATTGTACTTATTTTCTAATGTATTAACTAATTTCACACTTTTCCAACTGATTTAGCCTCAGGACATAGAGGTAAATCATTATGCACCAAATGTAAACTTGTAGGATACTCCAAATCCACCTGGAGCACATAGCCAATGGACCCATCATCAGCTATCTCCATAATATTTAATTCTCTTATTTCTTTTTGGCTAAGCCATCTGAAACCATTCATAGGAAGAAGTTCACTCATAGCCCAACCATAAAGGTTATTTGCATCTAAATATGTTATGAAAGTGTTATCTACACCACTGCTACTACCACAATCATCATTACTACTGGAATTATTATTATAACTATTGATGTATGGATTTTCTGCCCTGGCATAACGCTTCACACACTGACACATCCCACCACGTATCCCAGCTTCAAAGAATAAAACCATATCATAATCAGTTAAGAGCTCCAATTCAACCTTTGTTAACTTTAACATTGCCTGGAAGGCTAATCCAGGGGCTGTAAAACTCCATGCAGGATCCAATTTGTATATGTTATAACAGACACTTCTAAAGTTTTCAAATACATCTGCTAATAGAAGCACATCTGTCTTTAGATATATATCACTATACTCCCCAAGTGTTTGAACATTTAATGTATTCCACACATTCACTGCATGTAAGTAATCTTCGTTTTTGTAAGGGAATTATAGAAATACTCCTTTGCAGGCAAACTTGTTTCATCCAATTTTTCCCATGATGACACATATGAATAAGGGAAAACACCCTTTCTACGAAATAAAGGAAGCAAATCAGGCGACGCAATGTTCCTGATGGTATGATGAAGTGAACTATCAGGCAAATAACTGGCTATTTTCTCAAGACTTGATGCCATAAAATGGAATGTATCTATGAATCGTATTTTCATTTTTTCTGAAATACGCTTTGAGAATGATATATAGCGTTCTTCACTATTTGGTATTACTTCGATGTCCTGATCATCGCACGCTAAATCCCTGATGAATAAATGAACATCATATCCACTCAGATTATGTATGAATACTGGCACAAAATTCGGGAGTTGATACTCTAGGTTACATTTTAAATGTGCTGCACCTCGAAATTTTCCTGTCAAATGATTATGGTCTGCAACTTTATCATCATGTAGCACCCCTTCACAAATGTGGCACACCAATGAAGCATCATATTTTTCCAAATCCTCAGGCATCCACTGTAACGGAGTGTTTTTCTGATAAATCTTTTCTATTTTTTGAATATCTTTTACCAACCATTCATAGAATTTTTTAGTCGCATTAGGACCTTGATACATTTTAGGCTCCGATGTAAAATTAAACCCAACACCTTCTTCACATCTTGATACAATATAATAGCAAAAGCTAAATGCTTCATGCCTCTGTATGGGAATAGTACTAGATGATTTTTGGGGCCTGTTTTGATTACCACTGTATGAACCATCTCCCATACATTGTCGCTTACAATTTTTCATATTTTCACCATGTCGCTGACTATTTTGACGCTTGCCACCAATTTCTATACTGTCATCATCATTATCACTAATAATTTCTCCATCATTGACATCACTATCACATGATTCATCATTTACAGGCTTCAGGATACACTCAAAATCAGCAAATATGACAAATGGTATAAATTCTTGCTGTTTATACTGTTGGAATTTTAATATTTTATTCTCCTCCATTGGCATAATGACTGTTGCAGGAGCATTATCAGAGCAGCGTTGTGTATGAGACAGGTACTTAGAATGATCCTGGACATACTATAAACAGCGACGACATATAAACATCCGATAGTGATCCTTAGTGATCTGACTTCTTACAAGACGCTCCAAATTTTTTATCCAACAATAGTGTGATTTATCACCTTCAGTTATAAGGAGCAAATCTGTATGATCCACTCGTTCTTCTTTACATATACAAACTGGATAGACAATATTTTTCTCATCCAAACCATAAACATTCACAGATGATTGTAGGTTATTCTTTTCAAATGTACTTATATCATCCAATGATGTGGGGAAAGATACACCACTCCAGTTGTATTTCTTTAACAATGATGTATTCTGCACATAATTGCTTGCATATTCTGGATGATTCACTTTAATATATTTCGTCAACATTGAATATTTGAAACACATCTGATCAACATTTTTCACATTAATAACAGCCTTTTTCGATGCAATACAGGATGGTAGTGGAATATATGATGATGCATGGCTTAGAACATTCCGATGGTTGACACGAATTTCCAGATATTCGATTTTCTTTAATCTCCAACCAGATCCTGTTGCACGCTCAAACTTATCAGCAAGACTAATAATTTTTCCACATTCTGCCTTGTACCATGCAGAAATATTCTCACCACGAGTGAGTAAATGCACATTAGTTGGGAAGTAAAACTGGCTAGTGACCCAGTCTACAAGCCCAACACCTTTAACAAATAGACAGCATAATGACAAATTAACTTTTATTCCAGTACTAAGTCTTCTCTTAATTATCATGATCACTGTAGGAGTAATATCAACCAAATACTTTGCAATGTCCATCTGGCATTTATTATTGTTTACAATACGATATGTTGCCAAACGCTTACGATAATGCTTGCTAACGTTTTTAATAGAAATATTACATTGAACACCCACTGACGACATCTTTATAAATATTGATACAATTACAAATTAAAAGCAATAAAAACTTGAATGCAGGAAAACACGTCTAACAACTTAAAGCACACAGACAAATCAAATAAAAGCCCATCAGACCTCATGCTTATAATAAAATGCATACAAAGTTCATAACTCGAAGTAATTTTAACTATTTCAAAAAAAATTATTTAAAAATAAATAATATAAAAGATTTAAGTTCTAAAAATAACGCTGGTAGAATTACTATACTTAGAAGCCAAAAATACTAAAAAAAAAAAAAAAATTGATGTGTTGCTCATGTGTAGCAATGTGTACATACACAGCACAATCTAAATATTCCTTATTTGATGACAATAGGAGGCGATGATGTCTGAACTGACAAAAGATTTTCTGTGAATTAACATATAACATAACAATTGCTAGCAGACTAACTTTAAAAATTTCATCAAAACTCACATGTAAATCTTCTCTATATATACATTTCACAATCTATTTTGATCACAGAGAGTTAATGCTTATTCATCAGCACTAATTTATAGAACGTTTTAAATATCTAAAGTAATAATATAATGACACTCATATATCTAAATATCTGCATATATATCTACATATCTACATATATATCTGTATATATACATATATATCTACATCTATACATATATATCTACATATATTCATATATATCTACATCTATACATATATATCTACATATATACATCTTAAATAATTAAAAATATGTCATAAGAATAGACAGAAAAATATAAAAACATACTCATTTAATCAATTATTTAAAAACATACTAAATTAATACATCTAAAAGACAAATATTATATAAACTAATTTAACAAAATTTACTAAAGAAAAGAAAAAAGTATCACAAACTTCAAAGGAGTAATCAAAAGAAATGTATGATTCAATTCAAAACACAATTTTATAACAAACCAGTAATGAATTAACCACAATATTATATCTACAACCACCAATGATCAATAAAAAATAAATGCATGAGATTTAAAATATCTCCTTCCAAAAATAATGACCACAACACACAAAAAAATAAAATGAAAACATGTAAAGTAATGGAACAAAAATGAACTGGAAAATAAGAACAAAGCAGGGGCACAATCAAAATTAAATAATAGAATATAGCAATACAAAAATTAAAGAGTCAATAAAAGACAGGCAAATACACAATAGATGTAAAGAAACTATGATTTGTAAAGTAAAATATAATCAATTACAGATTATTTAATGTATCCAAAGTAAAAATCAACAAATGGAAAATAAAAAAAATTAACAATAACACAATAATAAAATCAGATACAAAACTGACAAACCATAATAAGAGAAGAAAACCATACTCTAAAAACTGGATTTATCAATGGAAACAGTAAGTAGAGTGATTATGCAAATAAATAAATAAAAGAAGTGGAAAAGTAATAAGAACTTGAAAATACAATCAATTCAAACATTCTAACAAGATAATTAAAAAAACAATAAAAAAGCAATGAACCATGGAGAGAGCACTTTGAATTAAATTTAAAAAAATTAATAGGCAAAGTTCACAAGCTCCAAAGATTATAGATTAATATGATTAAAGAATAATTAAATATATGTCATAGAAATCCTCAGAAAAATATAAAAACACAGTCTCTTAAACAGTTATTTAAAAACACACAAAATGAATACACCTAGAAGGCAAATATTAAACTAATTAAACAAAATCTACTACAGAAAAGGAAAAAGTAACATAAAATTCAATGGAATAATCAAAAAAAAAATATATGATTTGATTCAAAACATGATTTTACAACTAACCAGCATTGAAAATAACTGCAGAATTAAATACACGACCATCAATGAGCAATAAAAAGAAATACTTAAGATTTAAAATACCCCCATTCAACAAATAATGACCGCAACACACACAAACCTAAAATTGACACATCTAATGTAACGAAACAGAAACAAAGTAGAAAATAAAAAAAAAACAAAAACAAAGGCATAAATACAATTAAATAAAAGAACATAACACAATACAAAAATTAAAGGATGATACAGATCGCTCAAATATATAATAAACACAAAAGAAACCCCTATTTGAAAAGTAAAATATAATAAACTACAGATTATTTAACACACTAGAAAATAAAAAGCAACAAGCGGGGAAATGTAATATAACATAACTACATTGGAAGAAAAAACATAAAAGTGTAATGAATTAGTAATAAAAAATCACTGGATTAGAGAAAATAATTTAAAACCATTAAAATCTCTATTAAACAGACGAAAATAACACATATATCAAATTTATAACAACTAAAGATCGCGTCCCTAAACACTTCAACTACATACAAAAAAAAAAAAAAAGATCGAAAAAGAGTGATATAAAACGGCCAAATCGAAAGAAAAAAGCATAAAATTGTAATGAATTATCAATAAAAATAACTGGATCAAAGAAATTGATTTAAAACCATTAAAATCTCTATTAAACAGACGAAAATAACAAATATATTAAATTTATAGCAACTTATAAAGATCGCGTCTGTAAACACTTCAACTATATGCAAAAAGATCGAAAAAGAGTGATATAAAACGGTCAAATCGAAAGAAAAAAGCATAAAATTGTAGTGAATTAGTAATAAAAATCACTGGATCAAAGAAAATGATTTAAAACTATTAAAATCTCTATAAAACAGACGAAAATAACAAAATATATTATTTAAAACTGATCATAATTTACTTAATAACAAATATATTAAATTTATCACAACGTTATAAAGATCGCATCTGTAAACACTTCAACTACATGCAAAAAAAAAAGATCGAAAAAAGTAATACAAGACGACCATATTGGAAGAAAAATATAAAATTGTAATGAATTAGTAATAAAAAAACACTGGATCAGAGAAAATGTTTTAAAACCATTAAAATCTCTATTAAACAGATGAAAATAACAAATATATTAAATTTATAACAACATTATGGCATCTGTAAACACTTCAACTACATTCCAAAAAAAAAAAGATCGAAAAAAGTAATACAAGACGGCCATATTGGGAGAAAAGAACATAAAATTGTAATGGATTAGTAATAAAAAATCACCGGATCATAGAAAATGATTTAAAACCATTAAAATCTTTATAAAACAGACGAAAATAACAAAATACATTATTTAAAACTGATTATTATTTACTTAATAACAAATAATTTAAATTTATCATAATATTATAAAGATCGTACAAAATAGAAAAAAGATCGAAAAAAAAAAGATCGTAGAAACATTGCGCTTAGATAAAATACACTGTTGCATAGAAAAGAGAAGAAAAACAGCGCCGGAAGACAAAATTAACAGACCAAACTGGCGGAAACAACCTGTTTTATGTATTTACACAGCTGCTCACTAACACAAACACACTAAAAAAAGTAGTCGTTAAATGAGAGATCTGGGGCGTCCGCTAATCCGAACCCCAATTCCTGTCCCGGGGGCGAAAATTCACCCCAGACCGGTAATCCGAACACGAAACTCACCCCAATTCATGTCCAGGTGGTCAAAATTCACCCAAGTTTGCCCCGATTCCTCCTAGTTTCCCCCGGACGGTTCCTGTGCATATCCGCTAAACCGAACAGCAAAAGGCACTCCAAACCGGTAATCCGAACCCCTAAACGTGTGCAGAGGGCTGAAACTAACCTAAGTAACCCAATTTTATACTCCGACATTGAAAATTCACCCCGTTTCCTCAAAATTTCCTCAAAATTCCTCAAATTTTCCCTGTACACGCCCCGCTCGTTTCCGATAAACCGAACTGATCATTAATTAACATAAGTATATTAATTAATGTCTGAAAGTAACCCAATTCCCCGCATTTATCGACTACTTTTTTTAGTGTGTTTGTGTTAGTGAGCAGCTGTGTAAATACATAAAACAGGTTGTTTCCGCCGGTTTGGTCTGTTATTTTTGTCTTCCAGCGCTGTTTTTCTTCTCTTTTCTATGCAACAGTGTATTTTATCTAAGCGCAATGTTTCTACGATCTTTTTTTTTTCGATCTTTTTTCTATTTTGCACGATCTTTATAATATTATGATAAATTTAAATTATTTGTTATTAAGTAAATAATAATCAGTTTTAAATAATGTATTTTGTTATTTTCGTCTGTTTTATAAAGATTTTAATGGTTTTAAATCATTTTCTATGATCCAGTGATTTTTTATTACTAATCCATTACAATTTTATGTTCTTTTCTCCCAATATGGCCGTCTTGTATTACTTTTTTCGATCTTTTTTTTTTTGGAATGTAGTTGAAGTGTTTACAGATGCCATAATGTTGTTATAAATTTAATATATTTGTTATTTTCATCTGTTTAATAGAGATTTTAATGGTTTTAAAACATTTTCTCTGATCCAGTGTTTTTTTATTACTAATTCATTACAATTTTATATTTTTCTTCCAATATGGTCGTCTTGTATTACTTTTTTCGATCTTTTTTTTTTGCATGTAGTTGAAGTGTTTACAGATGCGATCTTTATAACGTTGTGATAAATTTAATATATTTGTTATTAAGTAAATTATGATCAGTTTTAAATAATATATTTTGTTATTTTCGTCTGTTTTATAGAGATTTTAATAGTTTTAAATCATTTTCTTTGATCCAGTGATTTTTATTACTAATTCACTACAATTTTATGCTTTTTTCTTTCGATTTGACCGTTTTATATCACTCTTTTTCGATCTTTTTGCATATAGTTGAAGTGTTTACAGACGCGATCTTTATAAGTTGCTATAAATTTAATATATTTGTTATTTTCGTCTGTTTAATAGAGATTTTAATGGTTTTAAATCAATTTCTTTGATCCAGTTATTTTTATTGATAATTCATTACAATTTTATGCTTTTTTCTTTCGATTTGGCCGTTTTATATCACTCTTTTTCGATCTTTTTTTTTTTTTTTGTATGTAGTTGAAGTGTTTAGGGACTACACTTTTATGATTTTTCTTCCAATGTAGTTATGTTATATTACATTTCCCCGCTTGTTGCTTTTTATTTTCTAGTGTGTTAAATAATCTGTAGTTTATTATATTTTACTTTTCAAATAGGGGTTTCTTTTGTGTTTATTATATATTTGAGCGATCTGTATCATCCTTTAATTTTTGTATTGTGTTATGTTCTTTTATTTAATTGTATTTATGCCTTTGTTTTTGTTTTTTTTTTATTTTCTACTTTGTTTCTGTTTCGTTACATTAGATGTGTCAATTTTAGGTTTGTGTGTGTTGCGGTCATTATTTGTTGAATGGGGGTATTTTAAATCTTAAGTATTTCTTTTTATTGCTCATTGATGGTCGTGTATTTAATTCTGCAGTTATTTTCAATGCTGGTTAGTTGTAAAATCATGTTTTGAATCAAATCATATATTTTTTTTTTGATTATTCCATTGAATTTTATGTTACTTTTTCCTTTTCTGTAGTAGATTTTGTTTAATTAGTTTAATATTTGCCTTCTAGGTGTATTCATTTTGTGTGTTTTTAAATAACTGTTTAAGAGACTGTGTTTTTATATTTTTCTGAGGATTTCTATGACATATATTTAATTATTCTTTAATCATATTAATCTATAATCTTTGGAGCTTGTGAACTTTGCCTATTAATTTTTTTAAATTTAATTCAAAGTGCTCTCTCCATGGTTCATTGCTTTTTTATTGTTTTTTTAATTATCTTGTTAGAATGTTTGAATTGATTGTATTTTCAAGTTCTTATTACTTTTCCACTTCTTTTATTTATTTATTTGCATAATCACTCTACTTACTGTTTCCATTGATAAATCCAGTTTTTAGAGTATGGTTTTCTTCTCTTATTATGGTTTGTCAGTTTTGTATCTGATTTTATTATTGTGTTATTGTTAATTTTTTTTATTTTCCATTTGTTGATTTTTACTTTGGATACATTAAATAATCTGTAATTGATTATATTTTACTTTACAAATCATAGTTTCTTTACATCTATTGTGTATTTGCCTGTCTTTTATTGACTCTTTAATTTTTGTATTGCTATATTCTATTATTTAATTTTGATTGTGCCCCTGCTTTGTTCTTATTTTCCAGTTCATTTTTGTTCCATTACTTTACATGTTTTCATTTTATTTTTTTGTGTGTTGTGGTCATTATTTTTGGAAGGAGATATTTTAAATCTCATGCATTTATTTTTTATTGATCATTGGTGGTTGTAGATATAATATTGTGGTTAATTCATTACTGGTTTGTTATAAAATTGTGTTTTGAATTGAATCATACATTTCTTTTGATTACTCCTTTGAAGTTTGTGATACTTTTTTCTTTTCTTTAGTAAATTTTGTTAAATTAGTTTATATAATATTTGTCTTTTAGATGTATTAATTTAGTATGTTTTTAAATAATTGATTAAATGAGTATGTTTTTATATTTTTCTGTCTATTCTTATGACATATTTTTAATTATTTAAGATGTATATATGTAGATATATATGTATAGATGTAGATATATATGAATATATGTAGATATATATGTATAGATGTAGATATATATGTATATATACAGATATATATGTAGATATGTAGATATATATGCAGATATTTAGATATATGAGTGTCATTATATTATTACTTTAGATATTTAAAACGTTCTATAAATTAGTGCTGATGAATAAGCATTAACTCTCTGTGATCAAAATAGATTGTGAAATGTATATATAGAGAAGATTTACATGTGAGTTTTGATGAAATTTTTAAAGTTAGTCTGCTAGCAATTGTTATGTTATATGTTAATTCACAGAAAATCTTTTGTCAGTTCAGACATCATCGCCTCCTATTGTCATCAAATAAGGAATATTTAGATTGTGCTGTGTATGTACACATTGCTACACATGAGCAACACATCAATTTTTTTTTTTTTTTTAGTATTTTTGGCTTCTAAGTATAGTAATTCTACCAGCGTTATTTTTAGAACTTAAATTTTTTTATATTATTTATTTTTAAATAATTTTTTGAAATAGTTAAAATTACTTCGAGTTATGAACTTTGTATGCATTTTATTATAAGCATGAGGTCTGATGGGCTTTTATTTGATTTGTCTGTGTGCTTTAAGTTGTTAGACGTGTTTTCCTGCATTCAAGTTTTTATTGCTTTTAATTTGTAATTGTATCAATATTTATAAAGATGTCGTCAGTGGGTGTTCAATGTAATATTTCTATTAAAAACGTTAGCAAGCATTATCGTAAGCGTTTGGCAACATATCGTATTGTAAACAATAATAAATGCCAGATGGACATTGCAAAGTATTTGGTTGATATTACTCCTACAGTGATCATGATAATTAAGAGAAGACTTAGTACTGGAATAAAAGTTAATTTGTCATTATGCTGTCTATTTGTTAAAGGTGTTGGGCTTGTAGACTGGGTCACTAGCCAGTTTTACTTCCCAACTAATGTGCATTTACTCACTCGTGGTGAGAATATTTCTGCATGGTACAAGGCAGAATGTGGAAAAATTATTAGTCTTGCTGATAAGTTTGAGCGTGCAACAGGATCTGGTTGGAGATTAAAGAAAATCGAATATCTGGAAATTCGTGTCAACCATCGGAATGTTCTAAGCCGTGCATCATCATATATTCCACTACCATCCTGTATTGCATCGAAAAAGGCTGTTATTAATGTGAAAAATGTTGATCAGATGTGTTTCAAATATTCAATGTTGACGAAATATATTAAAGTGAATCATCCAGAATATGCAAGCAATTATGTGCAGAATACATCATTGTTAAAGAAATACAACTGGAGTGGTGTATCTTTCCCCACATCATTGGATGATATAAGTACATTTGAAAAGAATAACCTACAATCATCTGTGAATGTTTATGGTTTGGATGAGAAAAATATTGTCTATCCAGTTTGTATATGTAAAGAAGAACGAGTGGATCATACAGATTTGCTCCTTATAACTGAAGGTGATAAATCACACTATTGTTGGATAAAAAATTTGGAGCGTCTTGTAAGAAGTCAGATCACTAAGGATCACTATCGGATGTTTATATGTCGTCGCTGTTTATAGTATGTCCAGGATCATTCTAAGTACCTGTCTCATACACAACGCTGCTCTGATAATGCTCCTGCAACAGTCATTATGCCAATGGAGGAGAATAAAATATTAAAATTCCAACAGTATAAACAGCAAGAATTTATACCATTTGTCATATTTGCTGATTTTGAGTGTATCCTGAAGCCTGTAAATGATGAATCATGTGATAGTGATGTCAATGATGGAGAAATTATTAGTGATAATGATGATGACAGTATAGAAATTGGTGGCAAGCGTCAAAATAGTCAGCGACATGGTGAAAATATGAAAAATTGTAAGCGACAATGTATGGGAGATGGTTCATACAGTGGTAATCAAAACAGGCCCCAAAAATCATCTAGTACTATTCCCATACAGAGGCATGAAGCATTTAGCTTTTGCTATTATATTGTATCAAGATGTGAAGAAGGTGTTGGGTTTAATTTTACATCGGAGCCTAAAATGTATCAAGGTCCTAATGCGACTAAAAAATTCTATGAATGGTTGGTAAAAGATATTCAAAAAATAGAAAAGATTTATCAGAAAAACACTCCGTTACAGTGGATGCCTGAGGATTTGGAAAAATATGATGCTTCATTGGTGTGCCACATTTGTGAAGGGGTGCTACATGATGATAAAGTTGCAGACCATAATCATTTGACAGGAAAATTTCGAGGTGCAGCACATTCAAAATGTAACCTAGAGTATCAACTCCCGAATTTTGTGCCAGTATTCATACATAATCTGAGTGGATATGATGTTCATTTATTCATCAGGGATTTAGCGTGCGATGATCAGGACATCGAAGTAATACCAAATAGTGAAGAACGCTATATATCATTCTCAAAGTGTATTTCAGAAAAAATGAAAATACGATTCATAGATACATTCCATTTTATGGCGTCAAGTCTTGAGAAATTATCCAGTTATTTGCCTGATAGTTCACTTCATCATACCATCAGGAACATTGCGTCGCCTGATTTGCTTCCTTTATTTCGTAGAAAGGGTGTTTTCCCTTATTCATATGTGTCATCATGGGAAAAATTGGATGAAACAAGTTTGCCTGCAAAGGAGTATTTCTATAATTCCCTTACAAAAACGAAGATTACTTACATGCAGTGAATGTGTGGAATACATTAAATGTTCAAACACTTGGGGAGTATAGTGATATATATCTAAAGACAGATGTGCTTCTATTAGCAGATGTATTTGAAAACTTTAGAAGTGTCTGTTATAACATATACAAATTGGATCCTGCATGGAGTTTTACAGCCCCTGGATTAGCCTTCCAGGCAATGTTAAAGTTAACAAAGGTTGAATTGGAGCTCTTAACTGATTATGATATGGTTTTATTCTTTGAAGCTGGGATACGTGGTGGGATGTGTCAGTGTGTGAAGCGTTATGCCAGGGCAGAAAATCCATACATCAATAGTTATAATAATAATTCCAGTAGTAATGATGATTGTGGTAGTAGCAGTGGTGTAGATAACACTTTCATAACATATTTAGATGCAAATAACCTTTATGGTTGGGCTATGAGTGAACTTCTTCCTATGAATGGTTTCAGATGGCTTAGCCAAAAAGAAATAAGAGAATTAAATATTATGGAGATAGCTGATGATGGGTCCATTGGCTATGTGCTCCAGGTGGATTTGGAGTATCCTACAAGTTTACATTTGGTGCATAATGATTTACCTCTATGTCCTGAGGCTAAATCAGTTGGAAAATGTGTGAAATTAGTTAATACATTAGAAAATAAGTACAATTATATTATTCACTATAGAAATTTAAAACAAGCAATTGCATTAGGGTCCAAACTTCTGTGTGTGCATCGAGTCATTTGTTTCAATCAGTCTGCATGGTTGAAGCCATACATTGATTTGAACACTCTACAGTGGAAACATGCTACTAATGAGTTTGAGAAGAACTTTTGGAAGCTTATGAATAATAGTGTTTTTGGTAAAATGATGGAAAATGTTAGACATAGAATTAATATACAACTTATTACAAATAAAGTAAAATTTACAAAACTAGTTGGTAAAAGTAATTTTAAAGATCGAACAATATTCAGTGAACGGCCATTTCTGGCTGCAGTACATTTAAATCCTTCAACAATTAAATTTAATAAACCCATTTATATTGGGATGTCTATTTTAGATATTAGCAAAGTAAAAATGTTTGATTTTCATTATAATGTAATGTGTAAAATGTATAAGAATATTAATCTTTTATATTGTGATACTGATTCACTTATTTATGAACTTAAATCACTTGATTTTTATAAAGATATTAAAGATAATGCTCAATATTTTGATACAAGTGATTATCCTGAAAGTCATCCATGCTATTCACTAGAAAATAAAAAGAAACTTGGTGTATTTAAGGATGAATTAAATAGTATTCCAATTAGTGAATTTGTTGGATTGTGCCCAAAAATGTATTCTATAAGTATTGTAGATAATAGAGAAATTAAAAAATGTAAAGGTGTACAGTCTTCTATAATTAAGAAAGAGCTTAATTTTATTGATTATTATAATTGTGTGAATGGTGTGTGTGGTAAATTAAGTGATAATTATAAGACATATTACAATATTCAATTTCTTTAATTTGTTAGATCTAAGAATGTGTGTGAGCTTAAAATATTTTGTATTTAGTCATAGTGTATAGAGGTGATGTTATTTCTAATTAAATAGTGTGTATGTAGTAAAAATTTAATACTTTTCCTTAGGATGGTGCATTTTTCATTAAAATTTGGAGCTTTCTGCCTAAAATAGTACCATTTATACTAAATTGTTATATTTTACTATAAAATTGTTGTTTTTGTGTCTAAAATGAGGATATTTTGTGTAAAATGGTCTTTTTCCTTTAAAATTTAATGTTTTGTGCTAAAATGTGAGTATTTTAGCCCTAGATGATGTAATTTGTGTGAAAAGAGTGCTTTTAGTTTAAATTGAGCGCTTCTTTCTATGATACAATATTTATCTTAATCCCTGTTTGTGATGTTTGGAGTCATGTTACAGAAAAATTATTAGGTTTTTAATCTGGTGTTTGTATAGCAAGTGGTAGTGCAGCAGCTTAGGTGAGTTATTGAGATGGTGGTGTTATTTGGTTGGGAATATGTGCATTATGGAATTCTTGCGAGTGCGATTATATCTGTCAAATAATAAAATTTGGGGGTGAGAGGTAGAATGTGTGCTTCATCATATTTGATTCATGCAGACAGTTTGATTTTCTAATTTTAATCTATACTATACTGGTATATATTAGCTGGGTTGTATCTGTTATGATTAATAATTTTGGGGGTATAGATATTGCTTCATTGCATTAGAAACTGTACACATACATGTACATGGTCACCCGAGAAAAAAATCTCTGAGCTGAGATATATCCCCACATATATGTTGTTATTACAATTATTTTGGTTGGACATATATCAAATTATATACATGCAAACAAGCATTGGTAGCAAAGATTATCCCAATTTCAATTAATCAACATATTAAATTATTCTTGGAGACATATTTGTTGGAACAAGTGTGGTAGGTGTAATAATATTGGGTTAGCAAGTTGTATTAGCATTGGGTAGTTTATAATAAAGCACTTTCAAAGCATACACAAACATGAGCAGCTAGTATCGGTTAGCACAAATTATTACATTAGTTAGGCAATCATAAATATATCATCAACGCACATAGAAACACACAAGCATCTTAGCAAATTATTATATTGGTTTGGCAGCAGTAAATGCATCATCAACACACATATAAACACACACAAAATGGTAGAATTGGTATTGGGGTTAAAGAGTTGATGGTGGGTAGTCAATAGTAAAACATTTTCTCAAAGCATACATAATCATAAATAACTAGTATCCGTTAGCATAAATTATTGCAACAGTTAGACGATCATAAATATATCATCAACATACATAAAAACTAGAATGATTACATAAAGCAACTTAGTAGGGGTTAGAAAAAAAAATTTAAAGGTGGCTGGTTAAAGCCTTTCCCCTAATCCATGTTTTGGTCGAGTGGTGTTACTAAGTGAGGGAGACCATATGCAGGTACTTCCAGAGAAAGCATGTGGTTGATTTGGGGTGTGATAGACATTGAGATATATGGATTTAGGTTTGTAACAGTGAAGATGTGGCGAGCAGAAGAGTGTAATTGGAGTAGAACATAGTGGTGCAGTGATGAATGATGTGGAAAGAGTGTGATCATATGATTAAGTATTGACTCTTGATTAGTTGAGTAAAAGGGGGCGTGGTCACATGACTAAATACTGGCTCCTGATTGGCTAATCTCCCAGAACGCAGGTTTCCTATCTACTGGGGAGTCGATCGAAAATGACCTATTACGGTTCAATCGCTACCTGAGTTTCAAGCCAACTCTGACGCGCTCACTTCTAATTACTATAACTTCACTAATATTGGGAATTTTTGAATAATTAAACGCTTAAAATATTCTTAAAAATATAAACGATTTAATTAGCCCCAAAAAAAAAACAACAAAAAACAATTTTTTGAAACATTCAAGGTGGCATAACCCCTTAATGCGAAAATAATTTTAAATACCTATTGCGGTCAAGTACAATACTTCCTTGTATGAGTATGTGATGTGGAGGGGGGCTTTGTCTTCGCGAGTCCTAATATCATAAACATTAAAAATGAAAAAAAACAAGTATTTTAAAGAGTAAATCATAAAAAAATATAAAGTATATGCGTGATAAACTAGTCCAGCTGAAGCCTAGGAAGGTACACAGCGTGATAGCAAGATGGTCCTACCTATAAAATTTCAACCTTCTACAACCGGCTGTTCTTGAGTTTTGTGTGATAAACACATACATACGTACAGACGTCACGAAAAAACGACTTAAAGTGGATCCAGGGACGGTTAAAATGGATATTTTTGTTGAAGCATGAGATTCAAAATACTACGGTACTTCTTTTCCTCTGTATAAGGAAGTAATCAGGGATGGTCAAAAGCGACATATATCTGTTGAAATATGTCATTAAATATTTTTCGCAGTTACAAATACTTCCTCTACTTCGTATAAGGAAGTAATAGCTGACCAGTAAATTTTAAGGCATTATTTATCGTTTCAATCTTAATTGTCTTTTTTTTACTGTTACCAACTACAATTATTTCTATTACATCTGTAATGATACCTGTTGCTTTTTTGTTTGTTTCGATTATGCGCGCGACGACCGATTTACTACTATTTCGCAAATGTCCGTACCCTCTAACTTTATTTTAACAATCTTAATTCCAATCAGTACCCTATTTTTAAAGTAGTGCCGCCTTTCATCCTGCAGATAAAACTAATTAGAAGCTACGAGTACAGTTCTATTACAACCGAAACTAGTCAGCGAATCTTTTATTTTTGTATATATTATTTTTTTATGCATTAATTGTGTTTTTGTTTTAAAATTATTGAATTCAATTTGCATTAAAGCGACGAAATAATGACTAGTATAAGTGATACAGAAACATCAAAAGTATAGATAAGACCCATAGTGATATTCACTGTATTTTTGTCGTTCCCTATTTATTGGATGTACACCATATATATATATATATATTTTTTTAAGCGATCTGCATGTAATCAAATTTTTCAATAATAATTTAATGGCTGCAGCCTTATAGCGGAAGTACTACCCCTTCCGCTCAACTGACTCTAAACAAAAAGGGAGGTGCACAACTTCATACCAAGATACTCCTATCCACAAAATTTCAACCTTTTACGACCAGCCGTTTTTGAGTTCTGCGTGATAAACACATACATATGTAACAGCCTTAGAGGAGAAGTTCCCTTTCGCTCAACCGATTCTAATCAAAAAGGGGAGGTGCATAATTAGATACCAAGATAGTCCTTACCTACAAAATTTCAACCTTCTCAGCCGTTTTTGAGTTCTGCGTAATAAGCACATACATACGTACAGCCGTCACGACGAAAATAGTCAAAATGGATTCAGGAATGGTCAAACGTGTATTTCTGTTGAAATCTTTTCTAAGTAAGCAATCATTTTATACTTAAATTTGATTGCTATATTTGTGTTTGTTATAACTTAATATATTCTAATTATCGTATTGGAAATATTTGTGCGCGGTTCATAAGTGAATAATAAAATTGAAATATGCGGCGACATCAATCGTTAATTGTCTCTGTTCGCCGGCGATTATTTAGTTATTTTACTAACATTAAGAAATTAATCGTTGCCGTAAATAGTAAATTGTCTTCGCAAAATGAATAAAAATGCGAAAGTATATCTTTAGCTGTTTACACGGACTATCAGTTTTGAATAATCAGTTTGGTGTCGAAGCTACTCTATTTGAATGGTTTTATTGTTCAGATGGACAGTGACCACCGTATTTTAAAACGCTATGTGGTATCCGTCTTCTAGATATATCGTTGATTGCCTAAGGGTGTTCTGGCGTATAGAGAGATGTCTACACAAATCTATTCTTTCAGAGTACTGAATATTGTATTGTCGAATGAATGTTAGGATTATGTAGGTCATTGACGAGATACCATTGATAACGGCGCAGTGTAAAAGCCGTGACGGTCACCTTGTTGGCGAATGTTCATGCGACAAAAATTCATTTTATCATCGTTTACATCGACGATATACACAGGTGTTTGCGATTTTTGTATGCTCCCATCCTTTTTTTTCCTTGTTCCACGCGGTCAGGTTCATCGGTCGGATAACAAAGTACTCATAGCAACCTTTTAAAATCGACGGATTGTGTTATAGTGGAATTTACTTTTAACACCTGTGTCTCAAGCTGGATTCGAACTCTAGTCTGACCAGAACCAAGTATTTTCCCGTCAGTGGCCTTAACAGACGATGTCGCTTAACACTCCTACTCGTTATAATTATTCCATTACTGGAATGGTTTGCGCTACGCCTCGTAACAATCTCTTATCCGGCATCGCTATTTCGTGTAATAAATTATTTATAATTTCGCTGCCGGCAGTTTTGAGATTATATTTAAATTACGGAGACCTTTTAAGAGATTTTATTTTATAAATACGAAAAATCTGGATCAAGCGTAACTTATTGAAGACCAGAAGTTAATGAAGAATATTAGATCCTTTTTATGAAATATTCGTATATGCCTTGTTTAAATTTAGAGGCGAACTAGGAGAGGAACGGTACTCCTGGCAAAAATCAGCATATACAGATTTACTCGCCGAGATGGCTAGTCCGTTATTTTCAGACCAACTCTGTATTTTGTCAATAGTTTTCTGGAGTATTTTTTGAGTGATAGGAGGAAAGTTGGACGATAAGCAGATAATGATCATCGATAAACAAGCAGGCGGTTATGTGTGACGAAATACAATTGGCTACGTCATTAACGTAAATTATGAATAAGGTTGCTTCTTTGGACGATCTTTCTAAACTGTTGTATGTATTACATATATATGAACTGAAGAATATATCTAACTGAACTGATTCAGCGCAAGTGTTAATTTTTCATGTTTTCAATGTACAACAATGGAACTCGAAACACAATTGCATAAACTACGCTGCGATAGAAATTTTGTCAAGTTGAAACATTTTTTTGTGCTCTGTGCACGATGTCCCCTCGGCATATTTGTCTATGTCTACATTTCAAAATCATTTCTCGTTCTGCAACGTTACATTTATCATTCCACAGATCCTTGCTTATTTAATTGCGCAGAACCTTTTTACTATTTTGTTTATAATAATTTATTTATTTAAAGTCGCTCGGCAGCTAAAAGTATAGATTAATAAATAAATACTACTTTGTTAAATAACTTCTTCATAGATCTTTCTGTATTTTTAATAATAACTCGAGAGATGTACTCTTATATTTGTTTGTTATCGGTTCAAATTTTGTCATCTTTTACATACGATTTATTATAATTATTTTTTTCCTTTATATTTAATTTGTATTTTGTACTTTCGATTTCTGATTTTGACGTCATATTTTTAAACCGATATTACTGATACTAGATGAAATACCTCTTCTTTGTGGACCCACTGGATTGTTTCTGATTTCATTTTAGATTCACAAAAGATGGCCGATTGGAGAAACAATATTTTTCGTATCTCTCCATATCGATTCCGTTTCTGGCATCAGTACTTCACAATTTGTTAAGTTCACCATAATTTTTTGAATTGTTTGATAACTTTTGAAGAAGAGATTTCGTAGAAACATAACGCAAAATGATTGTCGAGATGAAACATGCTTCTCATGAAGTTGTAATCCGGGCCAGATGGCAGATAACGCTGAGCGGCTCAAAATCTACCAGTGTGTCGTTTTTTCCGTTCTTCGAATTGTTGACGGAAATAATTCCATTTTTATGAATAGCACTCAGATCCAACCATCTAATAGCTAAATACGTTGGATGAACTGTTTAATATATCGCATAACAATAATACCAGTGGTAGTAATAGAACACATTTAATCTAAGACGGGAGAGAAGTATAATTAAAAAAGATTCTTGCGTTCGTTATCAGTTGAATGTGGCTGCGTTCTTCTTAATCTATATCTTTTATGTGTACTTCCTGTAGTGGTAAGTTCCATTTTATGTGTCGTATATTAGGCTTGAAGCTTAATTTTATTTCTTGGTATCCGTTTTGTTTGTATTTTCCACCGAGAAATTCGTTTAAATTTAACGTTTTCCACTACTCGCGCTATGCAGCGCATTTGTGGATTTCCCTTTTTCCAATAGTAATAATAATAAATAAATAAAATAAATTAAATTAAAATTGAATTGAAAATCATTGAAGGAAAATGGAATTGCTGTCCGTGTTTATTTCCTTGCCTACTGCATATTAACCTGCGAGTTTCCGAGTAAGATTTTATTCATATTTTAATTTAATGATTAGTGCACTACGGAAGAAAAAAAAAAAAAATATATATATATGTATATGTATATTTCGGGTTCGTTAAATTGTAAAAAAGCACTTATTTTCCGATGAAAAGTATGTTTACTTACGATTTGCACATTATTGAAGTAAGATGATTGATATCCGTTAAATTTGGTGAGGAATAAGAATTCTCGGTGACAACTAAACTAATGAGTGTATCGGTTTCTTCAAATATCGGGCGGCATCCCTGGAAGTAAAAATTCAACAACAGATACTTGGAAATTTTGATTATTTTAAAATAAACATTATCGTAGTATGGAAAAACGGCATTAAAAACAAATTAAAAACTGCTTTTTGAGCAGTGCCACTGACGGTGTAAATCATCGTAATGTATATTCGAAAATGCGGAAAGTGTAACTTAAATAAAGCCAGCTGTGAAATTATTACTAAAATTGAAGTTAAAATTTTCGGCACCATTTTTATCTACTGAAAATTTTAATCTTAATCACTTTAAAATGTCGCGCAATTCGAAAATGACGCTGGGTAAGTTATTGCGTAGCAGCGGTGTGAGGATAACCGATAAAGCCGAGAAAAACTATTACCGCTGAGACGCAAACTAAATATCGAAACATGGCGACGAGGAAAATCGATAAACCCGAAAGCGGGAAAAAAGTGTTAAATGGAGTAGTTTTTTTTTTATTTGTTTATTGTGAAAGCAACATCCTGTACCATGTTTAACTGCTGTGGCTGTTACAGTATGTTATGCGCAGTTTGTTTTCATAGATATCTGCTTATTCCGCTAGTTCTGATAAATTGTGTTACAGATAAAATTGCATTGGGGGAATTCTCAAGAATGTTGGTGACTGTTTTGTTATTAATTGGAGGGGGCCGGTGAGAGTGCTGGACAGTCGCACAGTATGTGGGAAGTTGAGGGAGCAACATCTTGGCCACAGAAAGGACAATTCATAGGAGGGGGGTTCTTTGCAAAATAAAATTATGCGACATGGATGTGACCCGTGCGCAAGCGGCAAGTGCACAGAAATCTCTGCGGGAAATGCTTTTTCCTGGCCACCATGGTTCGGTTGAGGTTTACGACCTTATAATTCGATAACTGCTGATCGCGAGTATAAGCGCAGCTTTTTAATTATGTGTGGTCACACTTTAACTTCCAACAGGTAAAAATTATTACAATCATTCCAAAAATCGAAATTAAATTATATATTTTTGCTTTCAACTAATTTGGAAAAACACTTTAAACAAATACGCGAGTACGTTTGTGCGCGCAAGCGTTTGCGTGTACGTATATTATTAATCGAATGTAATTTATTGTTTAAAATAGGTTTTCATTAACTAATTAAACTTTCATTCGTTCCAGTTGTTAAGTGTGTATGGTTTACGTTTCTGACGCTGTTTATTTTCGGTGTTAATGTTATTCAGTGCGTCTTCGTGTGAGATCGTGGTCATTAGATTTTGAAAATATTTTTGATTTAAACGCAAAAAAAGTAATTTATTTATTTTATAACAACTAGTCGGGAAATTATAGTATAGAAAATAAATGATGAGAAATTAAAAGATTATTTATTGTAGGTTTAATATAATCTGTTTCCGGTTCACTCAGAATTTTGTTCCAAAAACGCGTGTACGTAGTGGAGCATTTTAAAAGTATCTCTGTTCAACTTCCAAATATGAATGATTACGGAAACGAATGCTCTGATGCAAATGTCGATTGTCTGTTAAAGACAAAGTCAGTATTCTCTGGAAAAAGCAGAAATGCCACACACTTCTAGCCCATCCATAACTCCAAATCAACTTGGCACATATTTTTAATCGCTTTGTAATTTAATTTTTTTCGGGCACAGGTAGTTGCAGTATATTTATTTTAACGATCTGTAATTATTATTTCAATGGCTGTGGTCGATAGTGTATTAGGCTCGGAAAAAAAAAAAAATTCGGGCTCCTGGTGGTACGCCATCCGGTTATTAACCGATTCCCCGGACTTCTATAGATTTGGTGAATCTGCACGAACATCCTTTATTAGTTTGTGTGAATTACAGAGTAAACATCGAAGAGCAAGGTTTTAGTGATATTTAAGGAAAAGGTGTAAAATGCGATGAATGTAAGAGAAGCGACCGCGAATAGCTGTTAAAAATGCTGCTCCAATTTGAAACGATGTAAAAATCACTAGCAAACCACATTGCGAATAATACGTGAACTATTCGTACAGGCGCAACAACAAGTTTTTACAACTTTAAAAACAAGTTAATCATTATTCTCGCGTTCATCAGAGCACGCTAGTCGGCCAATAATCTTTCACTTTAATTGACCTTGTTTTAAACCGTAACGACCGGATTTTTTTTTTTTTCTATCTTATGCCATTGGGTGGAAGTTAGGCGTTTGAACGAAGTAAAAAGCCAACATTGTCAACAATGTCCAAATTGTTACTAGAACTACAACCACTCCCCTCTCCCGGCACGTATGCAGATGTTGAATTATTACGAAATAAACAACGTTCACAAGCGCACCGATGGTTTTTGTAACTTTCACATCGCCTTACTCGTATGTTTAGCTTCCTGAGTTATGTATATAACAGCATACGATCATTGTTGTTCTTCCTCTGCCGTGTCCATTCATGTGCGATACTATCGCCGGCTTTACATAATATAAAGTAAGCGCGTTAATGGGCAAAGTGGGAACAAGTACTATTATCGTCTTCATTGTTCGTTCGTAAACATGGACTATTTTTTTTTTTTTTTTTTTTTTTTTTTTCTATTTTAGGTTCGTCTTCCGTTCCGTTATTACCAGCGCATAAAAGTAGCCCGGCTACTGCTGCCAGTATTACCTCTTTAACCTTGTCACTTTTGCCTAATTTACGTTGTAATGGTTTAATGAGCATCGTCTGGAGAAATGTGTACCAACTGAAAATGTGTTGCGACCAGTAATAACTTCCGCTTTTACAACGTTGACTATAGTTAGTTGAAAATAATCACATTCAGGAGTGTAGTACGAGGCGTTTTCGATGAAGATCTCTACAATTTCCCGACGCCTACTTAGCGGCGTCGTTTTTTAATAAATAAATTATCATTTTTAAAATGGCATTTGTTCGGTTTAATTTAAAGGTTCCTGATAGACATTTTTGCCTACCGAGAGAATGAGTAAAAGTTACGCGTAATGTGAATAAGTGTAAAATTTTATATTGTATTAAAAAAAAAGAGAAAGAAGGATAATTGCTCGGCAGATTCGATTTTCCTATATATATACATATATAAATATATATATATATATATATATATATATATATATATATTATCCAGCTATCTACTTATTCATAGAATTTCGTTAGTAGCCAGATAATTTCTCACCGAGCCAAAAATAATTCGTTCCTCAACCTGTCGCCAAAAATGGATTTTTCAATGCTCGAAGCTCTCTCTTTCCTACTTAAGTCACTATGTTCCAAAGAACCAAATGGATTTAGTTCCGTCCTTTTTTTTTTTTTGTCTTGCCTTCAATTGCATTCTAGGTCTTTTAAACTTTCCTCTTTTTGCTCGGCTTTCCATGCGCAATATCTTACGCGTTGCTCTTTTTGTTTCCTCATCGCTAGTTGCCAATAAAGCGCTCATAATCTCGGATTCTAAAAGTGCAAGTTATCACATCTCCTCTTCTTTTAAACTCCTCATGCGCTCTCTTATCCACGACCTTTTCCTACTTCACTCAACGAAATCGATCCTCTATAAATTTTTCCTTTTAATTTAGGCATTGAAGGCAATGGGTTAGTGGATTCGTACTTCCATTTCCAGTGGCACATTTTCATCTCGTAATATTGCTCGTTTTTCCTTAAATACCTCGTTTCAGACTATGGCTCAACTCCTCTTCTTCATATATCTAGCTTCTTTTACCTCTCTATTCAACCATCTCTTCCTGCGCGTTTGTCCCTGTCACTTCCACACACTTTATCATATTTTATTTTAATGTTCGGCCTATTCTGCTAAACGATCGTTCTTCTATTCTTCCTTATTAAAACTTGGTATCAAAATAAGTGCAAGGAATTTTATAGTGCGTAGCGGTAATTTTCAACCCCGTGCCTGAGGAACAATGTTGCTGTATACCACCCTTAATCTGACAGTCAACGAATTTCGTAAAGGTTTAAAAAAACATTATATATATATATATATATATGGCCCTTCGGGACTCGAAAGGGGGCAAGCCCCCTTCACCCCCAGGTCTAATTCTTCTATAATTCTTATAGAAGAGTAAATTTCATTGGCTACGTCGTTCGACAAAAAAAAAATCTTTATTTACACATTTCACTCTCATTACATAGAATTAAGAGATCTTTATTTACAATAACGATACAATATAATTTTGGGACAAATTTCGTGACAGGACACTTTTCCTGATGACCCCTGGCATAAAAATGACATAGCCATTAATATTTTTATACATATATATATAATTCGGCCAGTTTAGCCTCGCAAGGAGCTCGGCTCCTTGACCCCTCTTACTTTCATTTCGGTCTCTTTCTCTTCTATACTTTATATAAAATTATCAAAATTTACAACGTAATTCTTACTAGCATCAATACAAAAAAATAACATAATCACAAAAATCCTATCCTGACATTTAACTTTCATTATATAAAATTAAGACATTTTTTTGTTACATTTTTCATTACATTTTCGTTACATATTTCGTTACATAAAATTATGACATTTTTTAAATAACAATAACAAAAATCCTATAATATATAACAAACGTTACATAAAATTGGGACATTTTTTCTAATGGGAGTAGCCTAAGAATTACGTTGTAATTAATAATACTATACAGGCTTTATTATTAATGATTTTTCAATGAAAACGACGGAAGATGTTCTATTACTTTTTATTGGATCTACCGAAACAGCTACTGCTTGCTCTTACCCGTTTATTTAATTACGTAAATTTTTATTAAATTAATAAAAACCGTTGACGTTCACAAGGATAATTAAAGTCCATTGCGCGCGGTCATAATTGCTAAAACGTTGTTTCGAAACTTTGAAAATGAAATATTCTAGTATACGTTACGAAAGTACTTACGTCATTCAGAACAAGTGATAGGTGGGATTCAATTTCCGCTCATTAAAATGGTAAATTACATGTGGAAATTTCATTTTTCCGTTTTTTAATACGGAATGATACACATTTTGGTAGATCTCATCGGCGCAAATATGAAATTATTGTTAGGGAAGAAAATAATTAACGTCATTTTTAATTAAGGCTAGGGTTTTCATGCGCGCTCGATTTCTGTGCAAAGTCTATCCTCGCTGCGTTTGGTTGTCTGCTGAATTTTTCATTAAAAACATTCCGATTCGCGTTTATTTTTATCTTATCATCGATTCTTCGTCTTATCATTTTTTAAAGCAATTACCGCCGTCAGCATTTTATATTGTTACTATTACCACTGTTTAGATAATCTGACCCAAAATACCTGACTGGCCATGAACATAACCAGCTTTTAAAATAAAATCACCTACCTCAAATCCGGCAATATTAAAGTTATCTGTTTTTGTTTTCTAATAATTTTGAAAGTAAAATTAAAAAATACAGCCCATCTTCTATCTTTGACTAAAGTATTCCATAAAAGTTTACGGTAGCGGGCATTTCATTTTTATGTTTTAGACTATTTATTCATGAAGAGCTTAAAACCCGTATCGTTTAACTCGTCCAATCTCTCCGTTAATTAGTTTTGGCATAGTTCGTCGAAGAACTTCTTTCAAAACTGTTTCCCTAAGGCGCTGATCTGGAATTGGAAAACCGTAATAACTGTTTTATGCTGATTTCCATTGCCGAAATTAATTCTACGAACTTTCTGTCCTTTATCTCTGATTTGGCCATTATAGTTCTTTGTGCGCTAGCAATTTACTCGCCTTATGTTATGATAGTCATTTTTCTTCCAGATGTTCATTATACTATCCAACAAGTTGACTCATTTTCGGTATCCATTTCGACAGGAAATAGAACTGCCCTTGATCTTCCTTATTAGCTATTTAAGGATCAAGTAAAAATACGTAAAATCACCGGCCTCCAAAATGTATCCCACTCTGAAGCTAAGAATATCAGCCCGAAAAAAACCCGGTTTTCTCGGCGTTCGCCAGGAAAAGGAAAGGTCGGAATTATTCTCGCAGCTTCTTCATACATCATACTTTCCTTTTGAGAACATTATAAATCCTAAACTCTTTCTAAAAAATATTACGTTATTAACGCTCCAGGCCTAAAGTCTGGCCATTAGCATATTCTGTTACGGATTCTATCTTTCTCAAAGTCAGTAAATCGTAACGCATATCCGATCGTTAAAAATTTCTTGTCCGCTAACATATCTCTTACTGCCGAAGGTGACTTAATATCCTAATGATCATCTAGTTTCAGTAAATCTGAAACCCGCATTTAAACGATAAAGTTTCAGCCATATTATCAAGTTTTGTAGCCTTAATGATTTTACCTCCTTTTGGCTTTTCCGTTACTCTCATTACCACAATGACTACTTTTCGCTTTGCCCTTCATATTTCTCCTTTCCGCCTATGTCAGTTTAAAATATTTTACAACGAAACTGTCCGAGCCTTAGAACTAATGAAAATTCTCTCGAAACTTGTTAGACGCCGTTTCCGTTTTCACTTAACTGCAATCGAATTTTTGTGGATTCCAGTTATTATTAAGGGCAATGTGATTCACTAGATTCGTTAGTTAAAAAGTAAAGTGAGTCCCATATATCCTTGATAAGGTATCATAGATTGTGAAGTTAAGCTTTCCATAATGGTACAAAGCCCAACGGCACTAATGAGAGTAGGGGGCCACAGTCCCTTTCTCTCAAATTCGTTAGCTAGTTTTTCCATTTCCAAGTACTGATTTTTCAACACGTTTTAAGCTTATAATATTGTTCCCCGACCCTCAGTTCTCATTCTACACTATACCTCAACATTCCTCGGTTCCGGCTCCTTTTCTCTTAGCAAAATGTAAGGCATCTTCAGAAGCAATACTCGTTTTTCTGTAGTTATTTTCTATTTAATCGCCGACCCATCTAAATCTTATGCAAAAACAATACATTTGTTTTTCGAGCCACTGAAATTCGTTATTAGCTCCGTAGAATAGTCTTGGTGTTTATTCCATTTTGTACATATTGAGGTATGGAGGATTATTATGATTTTCCTAATTAACGATCAGAGAAGGGCGCGAGTTTTTTATTTGAATGTCGGTAACATACGAATAATAGATCACCTAATTATCCTCTTCTATGGTCGGTTTCTTAACGTTTTTGAATCCCGCAGTATTACATTTCTTTTCGCAGGCACTAATTTAAAATTTCGGTGCAATTATTATTTCTCATCATTCTCAAATTGTGTGACTCTTTCTATTTTTCTATTCAACCGGATCCCTATCCTTGATTTTTCAACTCTTCCTTTTTATCGGTCTTCAACTCTCTCCACAATCTGTCGTCTACGCTCGGAGCAAAATCTCCTTCCTTCGTCACTTTTTCATTTCTCATTTATATCTTTTCCGTTTTGTCCTCACCACCCGTCCGCTTCTCATTTCACGTGTGACGCTAGTCATATCCTGACGCTCTTTCATTCCCTTTTTACTTCTCACTTTTACTAATAGACTTGCCCCTATTGCACATCTTTCATCCTCTTTCTCCTTCTCCTTCTTCAATTTCAGACATCTTAAGTCCCGTCTATCAACCACCTTTGTAACACCTGATTCTACTTTCTTTCTCTTTCCTAGTTCTTGGTATAATGTCTACGTTGATACCACCACCCCAAGGTAAATAATTTAAAAATATAGTAATAATTATTAATTTATATAACATTGCTTTATAATTTTATTTTTTTCTTTCGTTTTTGTTAACTGTGTGACACCTTGGTTTCGCTTTATAGAAATTACTCTTTATTTATCTCCTTATCTTCGATAGCTAATTCACCATCATTTTAACTGTGTAAGTGGTCTGTTCTAAAAACTAATTAACATGATTTTTTGTAAACCCTATTACATTTATTATTCTCCTTATTCATATTTTACTGAAGTTTAGTTCATCTATATAGTTCTTTAGCAATATAATTCCTTTAAGGATTCTTCTTGCGTTAGTAAAAAGATCGCCTTTTCAGTACATTTATTTATGCAAGAACGCATACGTTCATAGTTTAATTGAAGTATATGTCTTTAATTTTTTTTTTTATTACAACATTGTTTAAAATAATAATCACTGAATTATTACTATGATCGTAGATAATGACGTTGAGGCTATGAGCCTAAAGAGTTACATACGATATGTATATATGTAGTATACATTAATTCTAAGTGGTTCTCCGAAGCAGGTCATTAGGGTGTAGACGTTTTAGTCGTCGTTATGTAGTATTATTTGTCAAAGAGACAGCAAGAGGGTTGATGTGTCCAGTCAAGCGATCATAATATCGACTACTATGGAAGTTTATTTCCTCAATCACTGAGGGTGTTGGTAGATCGTTTTGGATGATGCTGTTGCGCACGAACCATGATGCATCGCGGGGTAAACGTATAAACAGCAACATCTTTATTCTAATAAATTAAGTTATAATAGATTTTCATTGCTGCCGCATGATGACAGCTTCCCCGCTCTTGTTCATGATCAGCCTACACAGGATCATCCAGCAGGCGTCCCTGTCTTTAAGCCAAAACCGATTTCTAAACGCACAGGATTTCACGATTCAAATCAATTAGTAGACTCAAATTTAAAACGGTCTGTTTCATTCTTCTCTTCTGATGAAGACGGGAAAGCAGCGAAAAGAACGAATACGGCAAGGGTAACAATTCCGAAAAGCCAAACTGTTAAAATAATGGAGAAATCTGATCTAGATAAAACGATCAAACCAGGTCCGTCTGGATCTAAAACTAGTTCGATTAAAAGCAATATCGTAGACCCGAAGGGTAATAAACAGAGTATTCGGAAAAATCCTATGATCTCTAACAAAAAGTAAATATTATATACCGTTAATATTGTATAATGGGAATTTTATTTTATTTTATTCTATTTTTCCATTAGTTATATAATAAACATTCATAATTATCGTGATAATACAACTAATTTTAAATTATAATAATTTTAAATTCCGTTCATTCACAGTATTATACCATAATTAATTAGTATTATTTAAATAGATTTTTTCCTACAAGATAAAATAACTGGGATATTCATTTAAGTTTAGTAAAATAGCTACTTATGGTAATTGTATACACTAATCAGCCTCGAACCTAACCTTTTTTAATTCTATTCTATTTTTATTCTTCCTTATTCCACATTGCTTAGGGTAGTTCAATGGAATGCCCGTAGCATCTTGTGTAATTTGTGCGAGTTTGAGGTTTTTGTATTTAATAATAACTTTGATATAATATTATTATATGAAACTTGGTTATCCCCCGATAAACAGTTCCACTTAAGAAATTACAGCTGTTATCGTGATGACAGAGCCGACGGGTACGGCGGCGTCGCCATACTAGTGAGAAATGACATTGATCATGATCTGATTCAAACTAATTTAAAATCATTTAGTAACAATTCGGAATCTAATGCAGTTTCCATCAGGGTAAATGTTTGTAATTCTTCATTTTATTTTATATCATATTATTCTCCCCCGGGACATCTTATCAATCCAACATCTGTTTCAGCTACTCTTGCCAGTTTAAGTTCGTGGCCTATAATTTTCAGTGGAGATTTTAATGCTTTGAATAGGATGTGGGGCTGCAATTGCAATGATAGTAAGGGAGCAGCAGTCATAGAAATTCTCTCTGAATCTAATCTGTGCCTTTTAAATGACGGTACACCGACTAAAATTCCTCATCCATCTCGGTTTATGAATCCGGTTGATTTGACGATGGTGTCGCCCGATATTTATCTCGATTGTTCATGGTCAGTATTTCCCGATTCTCTTGGTAGCGACCATCTTCCCATATTATTTGAAATCAATAACACACATAGAAATCCTTCATCATTCCCTGAAATCAAGGAAGTCGACCAAAGGAAGCGCTGGAAACTCTTAGATGGTGATTGGGGAAAATTTAGAAATATTATGGAACAGGAGGTAGGTAAAATCCAGATGGAAACTACCCCATTGGGACAGTATAATCTATTTCTAAAAATGTTAAGCTCTGCCTTGGATCAATCTTTTCCGAAACCATCTCCATATTTAGGTAACAAACCGGCTTCTCCCTGGTGGAACAGGGAATGCGGGGAAAGGATCAAAGAACGGAATCAGGCACTAAACGTTTTTCGAAAAAGTGGTACGATGCAAGCTTACCTTGAATATAAAAGGATTAATGCGGAAACACGTAGACTTCTCAAAAGCACCAAAAGAGCCTCTTGGAGGAGATTTTGCTCATCGTTTAATCGAAACACTCCGCTCAAAGTTATCTGGTCTTTAGCTAAACGATTCAAGAATAAGAATTTCCACTCCACATCTCTAAAAAGTGATTGTTGGTTCGACCAGTTTACTTGCTCTGTAGCCCCGTGTTATGTTCCTTGCATCTCGGAAGTATATGGAATCGAGCTTGAAAACAATTATCAACAATCTCATATTCTGTCCAATCCCATATCAGTCGAGGAACTAGGATTGGCATTAAAGAATAAAGGTAAAGATTCTTCGCCGGGGATAGACGGTATTACTTATTCGATTCTGAAAAATTTAGGGAACAAGGCGAAAAGCGTTCTGGTACACATATTTAATGAATTGTTATTCAACTCAGTCACTCCTCTTGAATGGACACAATTCATAATAATTTCTATTTTAAAATCCGGTAAATCTCCGTTAGAAGCTACGTCTTACAGACCGATCTCACTGGCTTCTTGTGTTAGAAAAACATTCGAAATAGTCATTAATAATAGGCTTGTTTGGTGGATAGAGAATAAAAAAATCTTCCCAGCCGGAATGTTCGGATTTAG
Organism: Icerya purchasi; assembly: GCA_039619475.1. Classification (NCBI taxonomy): domain Eukaryota; kingdom Metazoa; phylum Arthropoda; class Insecta; order Hemiptera; family Monophlebidae; genus Icerya; species Icerya purchasi. The sequence continues at coordinate 169,746,744 of CM077116.1, read as the reverse complement.
ACCGGGCCTTGGAACGTTAGATTGCACTGCTCATTTAGTGAACGAAATCTATGCTTCTTTTTTGAGAAAGGAATTCCTTTCGGCCATTTTTCTGGATATCAAGGGGGCATTTGATAATGTTAGTATTCTGACATTACATCAGCAGCTAGTAAGTATAGGAGTTCCAACAGTCTTGGCTAAGTACATCAGCAACTTGTTTCTCAACAGAAAACTTAAATTTTTGAACCCGGTCACCAAGGAAATGGTTGGTAGAGTTGCTTACACGGGTTTGGCACAGGGATCAATTTTAAGCCCGGTTTTGTTTAATATCTATGTACATTCAGTCTTCAGCATACGGTTGCCACATAACTCACAAATTTTCTCCTATGCTGATGATTTTATCATACTGAATAGAAATAAAGAGATAAAGGAATGTACAGTAGAGAGCAATCAGTCAGTCTACTTATGTGGCAAATTCTTTCAGGAAATTAAACTGGAAATTTCCCCTGCTAAGTCCACTGTTGTGATATTCACATTAAGACCCTACAACGCAGAATGTATTAAGATAAAAATAAATAGGATTAATATCGCGCATAAATCTTATGTGAAGTACTTGGGATTGTATTTGGATTCAAGGCTTACTTGGGCTCGTCACATCCAAATACTTCAAAGTCAAATCTTGAAAACACTGAACCCCCTGAAGGCTATTGGAAACGCTTCATGGGGATCCGACCCTGTAATTATAGCCTTGTTATATAAATCACTGATACTTTCCAGAATTGATTACGGCTCGATATTTTATGGCTCAGCCTCCAAATCGAACCTTAGGAAACTAGATACTCTACAGAATATCGGACTTAGACTTATAACAGGAAATGTTCGATCCGCTCCAGTAGCGGGTCTTGAAGCGGAGACGAAGATTGCCCCACTACAGTTAAGAAGAAATATGTTGGCGGATAGATTTTTATTAAAGTACTGTAATTATAGTTATCCGCATCTGCTTAATATTACTTATAGTATTAGTAATAACTGGAGATTTCTTTCCTCTAAACTACCGTTATTATCAGCCAGAATTCCTCAATACTATAAATATTGTCCGGCCCTAATTCCTAAATATCCATCTAAATATTTCAGAATTCCATACGAAATTAACCTTATTAACTTAAACATTAATACAACATTATTTGACAATATTAGACATAATCAGAATACTCTTCTCGGTCGGGAAGCAGATCTTACTACCGCATTAGAGACAGCATTTTCTGGATATTCCAAAATCTTCACTGATGGCTCCAAATCCGGTCGGAATTCCGATCCTGTTGGTGCTGCCTTTGTTGTTGACGAAGTTACTGTACAAAAATTCAAACTCCCACCTTTGGCATCTATCTTCTCAGCCGAGCTGTTGGCAATTGCCAAGGCCTGCGACTATATACTTAATGTACTTGGTAGCAGGGGCACATATGTTATATGCAGCGACAGCCTTAGCTCCCTTTTAGCGCTACAAAATTGCCTCTTTAAACCCAACTATCATCCCACTGTTTGGGAGATAAGAGAGAAATGTTCGATTATCATTTTACAGGGCGGTGTTGTGGAGTTTTGTTGGGTTCCAAGTCATGCGGGGATAGAACTAAATGAGGTGGCCGATAGGGCCGCCAAGGATGCGCCTTCAATGGGCATTGAATTTCCTTTTATTCCAGCTGGTGATTTAAATTCTGTAATTAACCGCAATCATTATACATCCTGGAATAAGCATTGGCGATTGGCCAGGAAGGGTTCATACTTTAATATCGTTCAACCTTTTATTCCGACACACCCATGGTATCTCCACGTGTCAATTTCAATGCCTCCTCATCTCCTCCGCAGATATGTTACTATATTGTGTAGACTGCGTATGGGGCATTCTCGTGTGTCACATAATTTTATGCATGCTGATAACCAGCGACAATGCAATAACCATTCGTCTGTTAACTTTTTGGAGGACATAAATCATCTTTTGTTTAATTGCGAGAAATTTGAAGGCAGTAGACATACTTTTTTTAATAAATTGATATCCCTCAGAAGGTATCCACCATATTCCTTGCATCATTTGCTAGGATGCGGAGAGAAGGCTCAATTTTTGATTTTTAAGTTTATTTTTCAAAACAAGATTGTTATTTAACTTATTTGTATGGAGGACTATTTTATTTTTTATTTTTTATTTATTTATTTATTTATTTTTTCCTTCGCTCCCGGAGTTTGTTTATCCTTACTATTCACAAGTATTTATAATAATAGTTCTGTCAAGTGCGTCCTATATTAATTGAATTCAACCAGAAGATATGATCATCGCCGACCACGAAGATATGGTGCAATTTGTACCATCTTAATCTAACGAGCAAAATATTATGGCTGTTCAGTTGAGTCTGGAATTTCAAGTTCCCGGGTACTGACCAGAACAGTCAGGTTATTGATAAATGATTCCAGGCAGACAGGCTGTGGGTAATGTTAATTCATTTACGGCCATAGTTGTCCGGAAATTCCAAAAAAAATATATTTATCTTGCTCAGTTGGTCCGGATAGATGGCTGGTGAATTGTCCTTGTCATTAGATTTTCATTTGCTCATTTTTCCAATACGTTTTTCTTTATTCATATATAAAAAAAAAAAAAAAAAAAAAAAAAAGAAAGAAAGAAAAAAGGGAAAAAAAGAAAAAAAAAGAGAAAAAAAAGAAAAGAAAAGAAAAAAAAAAGAGAGAAAAAGAAGAGGAGAAGAGAAGAGAAGTGGAATAATTTAAACTTATTTTGATATGGAAGTGGCCAAATGGTAAGCTACTTAGCCGCCAGGCCATAAAAAAAAAAAAAAAAAAAAAAAAAAGGGCTAGTTTTAATTTAAAAATTTTTAAAAATTCCCCGTATGTTCTTTTTCTTCGTCATTATTGCATCGTATTCATGTTGACCTCCTTTAATATTTTTCATCATGCTCTATCTTGTGTTTTCCGAAGCCACTAAAATGTCATACATGCACACACACAAATATATATATATATATATTAATGAAAAATTCATCTTTCCTGACCCCTACCATATTTTTATCCTGAAACGTTTCATTGTAAAAGAAAATAAATGTAGTCGAATAGAACACGTCACTAGTTATTTTTTTGTTCTTTTTTTTTCTTTTTAAATCGAAGTCTGAAAGAATGATATCAATTTTCCTTATTCTTTAAAAAAAAAACATAGAAAAGATAGAATTTGTGGTTAAGCCCCCCCCCCCCCCCACGGAGTGATCAGGGGGTTCCTCTATTTCTCTATATATTAAAATATAATCCTTGTTCGTAATTTTTAGATGCTTGATTGCCCCCCCCCCCTCACAAGCAACAACATATATATATATATATATATGTGTGTATATATATGTACATAGGAATCGGAGGAAGCCAACGTTTTCCTATTATTTTGACATTATGATCCTCCAGTGTTGTTCCATATGAACGCGACAGGATCGTACCCCTTTTTTAGTATTTTTATGTTAAACAAGTTTTCGTAAACAAATGTATAGTCCAGTAGTTATGGCTTTGATATATTTTGTTTTTACCTGATGAGTGTTGATTTAAATTTGCTCATAAGTGAAATTTTTAATTTGACTATTTCATTTGAATATTATATTGTTTGCAGATTGTAATAAAATTTGGTATATATTTTACATCAGTAAATAGAAGAATTTTTGTGTTTTATCAACGTTTATAATTTTAATGCAATTACACCGATAATATTAACTAAATTTTAATTTTGAAGCTGTTGATATACGCATATCAAATAATAAATTACGCAAGACTTGACAGTGAAAATAACTAATTACAGATGTCACATGATAACAAAGAAAAAAAACTAAAAATAGTGGTGCTTCGGGGGTTACATTGCAAATGGACCGATTCGGGGATAACATCAAATTTAGCGATTACATATATATATATATATATGTTTATTGTACTGTCTAGGCATGTTTAAAATTAAAATGAAGATTTCGGGTGAAGCGGATTTTAATTGGCCTTTCGAAGAGAAAAGGTTTAAGTTGTTCAGTTATCCATTTTTTAAGCGGAAATAACACGTATGAAATATTTATTGTTAAATGTTCGTTTTTCAAACAGATATTATATATGCCACACTTCGAAAAAGAAAAAAAAGTTTCATTCTGAAATTATTTTTCGATAATCCTTAACAAATCTTTCCTACTGTCCAGCTACTATTCCTTTCTGCTTTGTCCTAACTTTTCTTCTGTGTTCGTGTGCCTCTTTAGTCTAGGTGTCAGAGTAGGCGTAGTAAAATCAACTGGTAAAAAGGCTACTTTGTACACTGAGTATATAAAAAACAAAGAAAAATGAACGAGAAAAATCTGTAAATCGTAAACAAATGCTATTGCTAATACTCTCTAAAAACACTGCCGGACATAAGATTTACTTGTGTGCAAGATTTGATTCCTAAACGCTCATGTTTAAATTCCTTCAAATTACGGTTACCTTAGAGAGTGTGAGTTGCGAGAGATTTTTTCGAAAACTGATTAAGACCGCAATAACGATCCTCCTATTTGTTGATACTTGTACGCGGAACGTGTGTAATTTTCGTCGGAAACTAGGCGATGTTATTATTGCTTATCGGTGAATTATTTCGGCGCTTTGTCAGTTCAGACGTCATTATTATTAATCTAAACAAGCGGCTGTCATCAACGATTTTCCGGCAATTGGTCGTTTAAACGGAATATATTACGCTACCACGAGCGAGCCGGCAGCAGACATAATCCATTAGGAAGATAAACTGTGCTTTTTATTAAACCGTCAACCGGGCGTTGGATCAACTTAGTTAATCTGTCTTGTCAATCACTGCTGCCTAACAATTTATTTCATTAATGTTCACCGTTGATTTTCTATCTATCTTTTATACTACCTTTCTTCGGGGACTCGCCTCGATCCAATTCTCCTGCTTATTTTATTAGCGCAACCCCGGCGCGACGTGTTATAAAAAACCTTCCTTTATGCTTTCCCAGCGCGTACATGCCTAGTTACGTAATATGTGTTGCATATTAAGGAGCTGTTATTTATGTGTTTTTTTTTAAAATAAATAAGTAAATAAATCGCTAAAAAATTTACACTTAAAAATGTCTGAAAATAAACACGTGCTAAATGACAAACATGAAATCGTTCACGTTTTGAGCCAGTTTCGATCTAATTTATCGCGAACCGATACAATTATTTCATTGCCCCATACTAAAGAAATTACACGAGACTGTACCATAATATTAAAAAATACCACGGAATTTCGTTTAGCTATTTTGGATTTCCCGCGAAATCCGCGCATTATTTGAAGGAGTTGTCGATACTGGATTTGTGTAACTGCTTCACTCTAGAGAACAGAGAGACGCTCATAGAATGCTTAAAGGACAATAGTTATCGGCGGAACTTAGTTGTCGAACGCTTTAACCGGACAAGCATTAAAACCAGAATCTCGGAAAATTTTCGAACTACATAACGATAGTTTTAAAGAATGGTAGAATCAATGTTTATGCAAACCATAAAAGAAATACCTAATCCATATTTATGACGGATCTTTAGTTTCAGCAATCAAGCTAGTCTAGTATTCAAAATCAACATCAGTTTTAGTCTTTCAATGATCTTGCTAATTATTATAGAGGAGTACCATATAAAATTTGGGACATGTATCGACTTTTTTCTCGCTGTATTTTGCAGCATCTTCACCTAAATGGACAAAGTGTTACCGTGTAACCATCTCAGAGTCAGTATAGAAGGCAAGACGTGAAATATGAATTCCGTTTTAGATTAAATTTGAATAATCGTGAATTCAGAAAATTAATTGTATTTAAAAATATCATACATGTTTTTTTCCTCCATTTATAACTACTATTCAACTTTCTTTCGTAAGAATTTCATATTTCCGATAAAATTGTGTCTAGATGTAAACCACCTACTGTTTAAATCTAATTCGCACTTTTGAGTTCTGATTAGCGGACAAGCTTCAGCGCCCGGTTCTGAGAATTCAATTGATCCGAGAGAAGTTACGTTATTAGAAAAAATTAAATTTAAAGTTGCTAAACATTGTTAATGACAATTTTAATAATAATTTGATTTATTATATTATATTTTGTTCCAAGTGTCAGAAAGAAAACTTCCTTTGCTAAAATAGTTCAATCTTGAGCATGATTCTGAAGTCGAAAGTTTTAAAATTTATTATACATACGCAAGCCTATTAATTGATTTTTTTTTAAATGTACGTTACTGCTTCTAAAAATAAAGTTTGCAATTCTTTCAATTAGAATATAACGTCAAAAGATATATCGGTAAATCAGCTGCGTGATGAATATTTAAAACGGATTTTAGAATTAAATAGAACACACGACCCGAGCCTAACCATTACCGGAAACAAAGATGGATATTGTTAATTTTTGTCGTGGGTTGATTGATCAATCAATAAAATAATGTCGTGTGTAAATTTCACTTTGTAGCCTAATAATCGGAAATAATAAATATAATAATCCTCATTAGTACAGAAATTTATTTAATCAGTATTGGTTACAAAAATTATTACTGCCAAAATAAAAACTATGATAGAAAAGGATGACCATTTACGAAATGCTTAATAATTTAACGAGTACTTTTAAAAACCAACAATTTTTTTTTTTTTACAATTCTTTATATCTATATAGATGAATAAGTCGATCCTTTAAAACTTCTCCATGGGGACACGCCCTTAAAATTATAAGTGTTTTATAATATTTACAGAACAGTAAATGTTTTTCAAAAAAATATGTGTATGTATTAATTTATATTTTACGTGGCAATTTCTATAACAACTTCTATAACACAAAAAACATCATAGCATTCTCTTACTGCTCTCCGCATAAGAATAAAGTAGTCATTAATATTTTCTTCTCTTCTTCTTCTTCTTCTAACTCACTGGCTGCCGAGTATTGTCATTTCTCGTTACACTTCTTCTCCGTTAGATAGTACGGTGCCTGAACCTCATGTGCAATATCATTCTATATTATAATTGGATACATAGCTGCATTGCGCATATTGAAATCGGCTTATTGTCGCCACGATTCCATCGCCATAGGACTATAATAAAAGAAAGAAACGGGAAGAGGGAGAAATTGGAAAAACGGGAAGTGAAGGAGACTGGAGAAACAAGAAAAGGGTAAGATTAGAGAAAGAAAGAAATGAGAAGTGAGAAATAACAGTAGCTGCGCATATTATAGGAGCACAGAAGTTAGTGCGCAAGCAACAATCATGCCATCCATCCAACTACACCAGTTAACCCAATGGCAAGGATGAGGGCAGGACGATTGGACTGATGCAGTTGGCGTAGTTAACTGCGGACAGGAATAGGATAAACATATCTAAAAGAAAAGAAACAGAAAGGAGCTGGGTATGTAGATGGATGAAGAAAACAAATTAGGAAATGTAGAAAGGGAAAAGGAAGAATAAAAAGGAACCCCCCGCGCTTGTCCAAGGCGCTCGTGGGAGAGTGTTTTAATTTCGGAGTATCCATTCTCCTAGAACAGTTGCGTTACAGTGCTAAAGAGCCTGTCCTACTCTTTGCTATTAGGGAAATAGCGGGCAAGACTTATGGCGGCCTCGACTCGCCAAGGAAAAGGACTTTCTATAGGCATTGTTGGGGTTTTAGCAGAACATCCCCTTTATGGCCTCTCCACACCCTTCATGGAATCGTCTGCGAATGAAACTTTCCACCAGTAGCCGCTCTTTAGTCCACGGTAGCTTATTTGTCCAGTTGAGCGTTCTGGACTTATTCGCAGCTAGCCTCTATATCTAGAGCGCCGTTCTGGTTAGAGCTCTGGCTCCCAAAAAGTACTCCCCCTTCTAATTTTTAAAAATATGCAATAAATAAATTCCTTAGTAACAAAAAAAGTTTACTATTAGGCCATTTTTTTTATTATATATTTATAAATATTAACAAACAGGTTATTCATCTAAATTTATTCCGATTTAGGTTTTTATCTTCGCTCATATCTACATTAAACGAATTATTCAATTGTTATTATTATTAATGTGAATTTTTATTTCCCGGGAACAAACTATACATATGTATTGATATAAGAAAATATATGCAGTTTTGAGTATAATGAAATATTTTTACAATTATTTAATTACGGTTATTTTTATTTTATATTCCTGATCGTTTATTCGCGGTATAGCACAGGATGAATTAGAAAAAAATAAAAAATGAATATTTTTGTATGCTATTCGATTGTTTTAATGAAGTGTTTTTTTATTTTTATTTTTCTAGACTGGATGAGCAGAAATTTCAACTGATAAACGTAAGTATTTCTTTTCTTTCAAATGCGAATAATAATGAATATGATTAATAGAACTACTACAGCTAAACACACTCTGTCGCTGTTGTAGAATTTTCAACCTAAGTAATCTTTAATAAGTGAATCCTTTTAATCGCTTAGTCTTGTATTAACTGTTTACCTACTAACGAATTTTCTTATTATTATTTTACCCTATTTCTTCCATACCATTCGTATTTACAAAACTTTTCGTATTCTTTCGTGGCTAGGTCTCGTTTTCTATACTGTATCCTTTTCAAACTACATATATCCGATAGTGACCGAATTAGATCTGTGATCGAATCAACGCGATAACCTACAATTTGTTACCATGTTATGGCACTTCCAGAGCTATAACTATCATTATCTATGTTCGTTATTGCATTCTGGTCGTGCCATGGTCAGTTTTCTTCTGCCACTTACTCTGTTCTTCAAGCCTTTTCGAGTTATGTTAAAGAATTTTATTGGCTTAAAATTTACCTAGAAGAAAAAATAACATTAGCAGTTTATCGGGGCAACTGAAATAACTCCAACCGATATGGTTTGGCAGACGGCTCTTGTTTTTTATTGTGCCGGATCTTTGTCTGTATTGTTTCGTTTCCTAATATCGTACATATCCGTATTCTGCTTTTATTGCTTTCACTGTTATCACATATTTATTCGTACAGTGTTATGTAGCTGGTCAAAAATAGTTTCACTTCGGGTCAAGAAACAAAATGAAAACTAGTCATATTTAGCGGCATTCTGTAAATGAATTCGCGAAAGTTCTGATGACTTTTAGGATATGCATGAAGGAAAAAGTGGTGTTTTCGAATGAGCAATGTAAATGGTAAAGTGTTGCTCATTAGAAAACGAATTACCAATCATGTAGAATGGCCAGGTAAATACAGTGAAATTTTTCTGCGTCACACTGTCAGTTTTAACAGGTAGCGTCGGGTTTTAAACATGTTGGCCGTGTGCTACTGTGAAATTTAAACGTTTCGATTGAATTAATAAAAGAAAATCCAGAATTTCTTCTTATTACGCATGTTAAAAAACATTCTAGTCGTTCATCCACTTTTATATGCCGAGAGTTTAATCGCTTATTATTATTATTAATGTCAAAACAGCAGTTGCACGTGTATGAGAGTGTTTTTAGGTGCATTTCCGGAATGCGTATCGTAATACATAATTTAATAATTTCACTGTAATACGGAATTAATTTAGTTTCAAGATAACCCCTAACGATCGATTTCACAGATCAGATGGCGATCGGATTTTAAAGGTTTTGTCTTAAATGTATCACACGTACCATTTTTAGGGGAAACGTTTAAGTTTAGTTAAAGTAAAATGTTTCAATCATCTACGAAATTTTCTATTAATCTGCATTTAACATTTAGAAATGAACGAACGAGAGTCAAAGAGTTAAGTCGCGAGTTGGAATCGACTTTGGGTTAAAAGCATGTGCCAGTAAAACGGAATTCGACTTCGATTTGTAGAGTCGGGCAAACGTCAAAAAATGAGCGGAAGTTTAATCGAGTAGTCTCTGAATTAGTGGGAGCTTGACTTTAAAAGAACCACACCACCGGCTTATTATTTATCGTCTATTTACTTTACTCACACAACAGCTATTTTCATTTGCATTACCTCGAACACATTTTCAGATATTCTGGTCGAATGATTGGCATGATGTAATATTATTAGAATTCGCTGTTAAGTAATCCTATCATCTGTGCCATTTTGTAAAATATCGCACTCTAACCATGTCCGGGTAATACGAATTATCGTAGTACTTTTATCGTTGTACGCAGGTGTATCCACTTATTTTGCCGGGAAATGATACTTAACGGTGAAAACCAACTGCGTAAAAAGAAATTTTAGAAAAAGATCGAGTAAAAAATAATTTAACAAGTGTCTGCGCCTTACGCAGATACATTAATACATGAATATATCTTATGGGCAGCTCCGCCTTTTCGTTATTCTTTCACCCAACATAGGAATTTTATCTAGGTTATTTTTTTGAACCGTCATTAGGCTAACTTTATATGTTGTGGCAGCAACCAGTGTGAAAGCTGACGTGTTTATGATTTTTATTGTACAGCAAGTGATTCTAATAGAGACGGATACGGTATTTACATTTACATCGTTAACAGTATTTACAACGTTATTAACATCGTTTACATTACTTGTATCATTGACAACAATTAAATTATTTACACCATTTACAACACTGACATTGTGGATATGCGTTGTTGTCGAAGGGAGAGGATGATGCGTACTATTTTTCAGTTCGAATCTGAATTATTCCATGAATATGTAGGACCGTGCGACCCTCATAAATCCAAGTTAAGATCACCACGAAGAACTCCAACCATTTCAGCGCCTTGTATGGAATCTACGTTAAACTGATCGACGTCTAGGCGTATACCCTGAGGAAATTCGCGGTCGACGAATCTACGATCCAAGAAGAGGGACTAGATTATTGATTTTTCCTCCGGAAGTAAAGGCTAACCATCACCAATCCTGGTTCGTACAGATTAGAAGACGAAATCACCTTGTCGCATCGCTTGCACGAGCGGATAGTAATATAGCAGCTGCCGGATAATTGGCAGAACTTTTCGCTCGATCGCTTATAAATTTGTGTCTAGCAAACGACTGGTAGCTAACGGAGGTCCTAGTAAATACTATGTCCATACCCGCGAACGGACACCCATGATCATGCATGATGTGTTTAAGTCAAAAATTTCTGTCTAAGGAGAGCGGATCCAATCAAATTGCACTCATCGACAAAAACGATATGAACATTAACAAACGCTGTACGAAACGCGTTCGGTGCATCCACTGTCATCTTTTGCGAGTTCCTGATATGAAAGACAGCGTGTACAGTGGATCATCCGGTATATGTATAAATAATACTTTTTTTTCGTTCCCACAATAATATTTTACGGTAAAATTTAATGGTACATTTCGTGGGGCAGACAAATTTTTGGAATGATCCCCAGCCATAAGACATATTCATATCAAAATTCTGTAAATTACGCAATTACCGCTAGAAGAAATAAGCGGCATATTAAAAACATCTGAAATGTTTGCAATGAGGAACCGTTTCATTTCGAAACATACCTAAAATTTATGGGATTTATGATGATACGATTAGACAGCATCACATTTTGTTCGTTTTTTGACGATAGTGAGTTGTCAGCTTTTTAATTTAAATTCACCCGAAAAAAATCACGCTAAAACCTAAAATTAGTTCCATTCATATTTATTCAAATATTGTTTGAAAAAAAAAAAAAAATTCTTAAAATATTTTTCTTTAATTATAGTCGTTATGCACATATTATAATTGTTTTCATATATATATATATATATATATATATAGAACTCGGGAATGTTGGGTTCGCAAGGGGCTGTGCCCCTTGACCCCTCTTGCTTACATTTCTGTCTCTTTCTTTTCTATACTTTGTATAAAATGATCAAAATTTACAACGTAATTCTTACTGGAATCAGCACAAAAAAAATAACATAATCACAAAAATCCTATCCTAACATTTAACTTTCATTACATAAAATTGTGATATTTTTTAAATAACAATCACAAAAATCCTATAAAATATAACAAACGTTACATAAAATTGGGACATTTTTCGTTACAGTGACGTGAGTGCAATTTTTTTTGGCGGGCTTCGTAAATTTCCACAAGAGGTGCTCGAATTTTTTTATGTATGTTCAACTAAATACGTTTACGATGCTTATGAAATTTTTGAACTTTCTCATACTGCGTCTGTTGTTTATTTTCAACGTAGATTGCATGTGCATACTGCGTTAAACATTCAATTTTTTTTGCAGCACATTCCACCAAGGCCCGCCAACTTTGTTGTCCACCTTTCTGTGACTAATGGATATTATCATTTTGTTTAATCGACTGTGTTTCTTTGTAAAATGTAAATAGGGTATCATGTTTATACGTTGTACTGAAGTGCTAAATAACGAATGAAGTTTAGCACTTTGTTTCGCATGACACGGTGCAATTGCCCTCTTCTAATTCTTTCATCATTGTCTTCATTCCTAAAAAAAGTTCTTCTTTACGCGCACCGTTTCCTTAGCATTGTGCATCAGAAAAATTCTTTGAAGGCACATTGAACAAGCGCCTTTTCTAGTTACTGGAACATTGTAATGTACTTGCTAACAATATATTCGGCTTTCGGCCTGGTATTGGCCCCCCCGACTGTATTAGTCTTTTTGTTTCTCATTTATATAAGTTTTATCCAAAAAAATGGCACCCTGGCTTCCTTCATTGATGTCTCCTGTGCTTTTGATAAAGTCCCTTTACGTCAATTAAATTCCAGTCAATTTCACTACCCTTATTATTAAGCTCATGTCGAATCGTTCTATCCACCTCTCTTCTTCACTCTTCTCCACTACAAAAAAGGTTTTCCACGGTCCTCCTCAAAATTCCTGCCTCAGTAGTAGATAGAAAACCTATGTTCTAGGAGATTAGCCAATCAGGAGCCAGTATTTAGTCACATGACCACGCCCCTTTTTACTTAACTAATCAAGAGTCAATACTTAATCATATGATCACACTCTTTCCACATCATTCATCACTGCACCACCATGTTCTACTCTAATTACACTCTTCTGCTCACCACATATCCACTGTTACAAACTTAAATCCATATATCTCAATATCTATCACACCCCAAATCAATCACATGCTTTCCCTCATGGACTCCCTCACTCACTAACACCACTCAACTAAAACATGGATTAGGGAAAAGGCTTTAACCAGCCACCTTTACAAATCAATCATATGCTTACTCTGTAGTCACCTGCATATGAACTCCCTCACTCAGTATCACCACTCGACCAAAACATAGATTAGGGGAAATACTTTAACCAGCCACCTTTAAATTTTTTCTAACCCCTACTAAGTTGCTTCATGTAATCATTCTAGTTTCTATGTGCGTTGATGATATATTTATGGTTGCCTAACTAATATAATAATTTGTGCTAACTGATACTAGCTGTTCATGTTTGTGTATGCTTTGAGAAAATGTTTTACTATTGACTACCCACCATTAACTCTTTAACCCCAATACCAATTCTACTGTTTTTGTGCATGTTTATATGTGTGTTGATGATGCATTTACTACTGCCAAACCAATGTAATAATTTGCTAACATGCTTGTGTGTTTCTATGTGCGTTGATGATATATTTATGGCTGCCTAACTAATGTAATAATTTGTGCTAACCGATACTAGCTGCTCATGTTTGTGTATGCTTTGAGAAAATGTTTTACTATTGACTAAACACACTTAAACTTTTCTAACCCCACACTAAATCTGTTGCTTACATGTGTATGCTTTGAAAGTGCTTTATTATAAACTACCCAATGCTAATACAACTTGCTAACCCAATATTATTACACCTACCACACTTGTTCCAACAAATATGTCTCCAAGAATCATTTAATATGTTGATTAATTGAAATTAGGATAATCTTTGCTACCAATGTTTGTTTGCATGTATATAATTTGATGTATGTCCAACCAAAATAATTGTAATAACAACATATATGTGGGGATATATCTCAGCTTAGAGATTTTTTTCTTGGGTGACCATGTACATGTATGTGTACACTTTCTAATGCAATGAAGCAATATCTATACCACCAAAATTATTAATCATAACAGATACAACCCAGCTAATATACACCAGTTTAGTATAGATTAAAATTAGAAAGTCAAACTGACTGCATGAATCAAAGATGATGAAGTACACATTCTACCTCTCACCCCCAAATTTTATTATTTGACAGATATAATCACACTCCCAAGAATTCCATAATACACATATTCCTAACCAAATAACACCACCATCTCAATAACTCACCTAAGCTGCTGCACTACCACTTGCTATACAAACACCAGATTAAAAACCTAATAATTTTTCTGTAACATGACTCCAAACATCACAAACAGGGATTAAGATAAATATTGTATCACAGAAAGAAGTGCTCAATTTAAACTAAAAGCACTCTTTTCACACAAATTACACTATCTAGGGCTAAAATACTCACATTTTAGCACAAAACATTAAATTTTAAAGGAAAAGAACCATTTTACATGAAATATCTCCATTTTAAACGCAAAAACAACAATTTTATAGTAAAATATAACAATTTAGTATAAATGGTACTATTTTAGGCAGAAAGCTCCAAATTTTAATGAAAAATGCACCATCCTAAGGAAAAGTATTAAATTTTTACTACATACACACTATTTAATTAGAAATAACATCACCTCTATACACTATGACTAAATAGAAAATATTTTAAGCTCCCACACATTCTTAGATCTAACAAATTAAAGAAATAAATACAATTGTTAATACAAAATTTATTACACAATAAAAACAAAATATACATTGGCTAATATTACACTTAATAATAATACATAGCTCCATATAATCATGCAATATATATATTCTTATCCAATATAAACGCTCTTAGTTCGGCTAAAACGACATTAAACTTTCTATGGAATTTATTATACATCGAGTTTCCATAAGCTATTGTATCTACATTATTACTACATATTATTCTTTTATCATCATTACCACTTAATACCACTTTATTTTGCTCCAGGGTATACAGTATATGTTTATGATTTTGAATATTGTAATATGTCTTATAATTATCGCTTAATTTACCACACACACCATTCACACAATTATAATAATCAATAAAATTAAGCTCTTTCTTAATTATAGAAGACTGTACACCTTTACATTTTTTAATTTCTCTATTATCTACAATACTTATAGAATACATTTTTGGGCACAATCCAACAAATTCACTAATTGGAATACTATTTAATTCATCCTTAAATACACCAAGTTTCTTTTTATTTTCTAGTGAATAGCATGGATGACTTTCAGGATAATCACTTGTATCAAAATATTGAGCATTATCTTTAATATCTTTATAAAAATCAAGTGATTTAAGTTCATAAATAAGTGAATCAGTATCACAATATAAAAGATTAATATTCTTATACATTTTACACATTACATTATAATGAAAATCAAACATTTTTACTTTGCTAATATCTAAAATAGACATCCCAATATAAATGGGTTTATTAAATTTAATTGTTGAAGGATTTAAATGTACTGCAGCCAGAAATGGCCGTTCACTGAATATTGTTCGATCTTTAAAATTACATTTACCAACTAGTTTTGTAAATTTTACTTTATTTGTAATAAGCTGTATATTAATTCTATGTCTAACATTTTCCATCATTTTACCAAAAACACTATTATTCATAAGCTTCCAAAAGTTCTTCTCAAACTCATTAGTAGCATGTTTCCACTGTAGAGTGTTCAAATCAATGTATGGCTTCAACCATGCCGACTGATTGAAACAAATGACTCGATGCACACACAGAAGTTTTAACCCCAATGCAATTGCTTGTTTTAAATTTCTATAGTGAATAATATAATTGTACTTATTTTCTAATGTATTAACTAATTTCACACATTTTCCAACTGATTTAGCCTCAGGACATAGAGGTAAATCATTATGCACCAAATGTAAACTTGTAGGATACTCCAAATCCACCTGGAGCACATAGCCAATGGACCCATCATCAGCTATCTCCATAATATTTAATTCTCTTATTTCTTTTTGGCTAAGCCATCTGAAACCATTCATAGGAAGAAGTTCACTCATAGCCCAACCATAAAGGTTATTCGCATCTAAATATGTTATGAAAGTGTTATCTACACTACTGCTACTACCACAATCATCATTACTACTGGAACTATTATTATAGTTATTAATGTAGGGATTTTCTGCCCTGGCATAACACTTCACACACTGACACATACCACCACGTATCCCAGCTTCGAAGAATAAAACCATATTGTAATCAGTTAGGAGCTCCAATTCAACCTTTGTTAACTTTAACATTGCCTGGGAGGCTAATCCAGGGGCTGTAAAACTCCATGCAGGATCCAATTTGTATATGTTATAACAGACACTTCTAAAGTTTTCAAATACATCTGCTAATAGAAGCACATCTGTCTTTAGATATATATCACTATACTCCCCAAGTGTTTGAACATTTAATGTATTTCACACATTCACTGCATGTAAGTAATCTTCATCACTAATATCTGATTTTGTCAGGGAATTATAGAAATACTCCTTTGCAGGCAAACTTGTTTCATCCAATTTATCCCATGATGACACATATGAATAAGGGAAAACACCCTTTCTACGAAATAAAGGAAGCAAATCAGGCGATGCAATGTTCCTGATGGTATGATGAAGTGAACTATCAGGCAAATAACTGGATAATTTCTCAAGACTTGACGCCATAAAACGGAATGTATCTATGAATCGTATTTTCATTTTTTCCGAAATACGCTTTGAGAATGATATGTAGCGTTCTTCACTATTTGGTATTACTTCGATGTCCTGATCATCACACGCTAAATCCCTGATGAATAAATGAGCATCATATCCACTCAGATTATGTATGAATACTGGCACAAAATTCGGGAGTTGATACTCTAGGTTACATTTTGAATGTGCTGCACCTCGAAATTTTCCTGTCAAATGATTATGGTCTGCAACTTTATCATCATGTAGCACCCCTTCACAAATGTGGCACACCAATGAAGCATCATATTTTTCCAAATCCTCAGGCGTCCACTGTAAGGGAGTGTTTTTCTGATAAATCTTTTCTATTTTTTGAATATCTTTCACCAACCATTCATAGAATATTTTAGTCGCATTAGGACCTTGATACATTTTAGGCTTCGATATAAAATTAAACCCAACACCTTCTTCACATCTTGATACAATATAATAGCAAAAGCTAAATGCTTCATGCCTCTGTATGGGGATAGTACTAGATAATTTTTGGGGTCTGTTTTGATTACCACTATACAAACCATCTTCCATACATTGCCGCTTACAATTTTTCATATTTTCACCATGTTGCTGACTATTTTGACGCTTGCCACTAATTTCTATATCGTCATCATCATTATCACTAATAATTTCTCTATCATTGACATCACTACCACATGATTCATCATTTAGAGGCTTCAGGATACACTCGAAATCAGCAAATATGACAAATGGTATAAATTCTTGCTGTTTATACTGTTCGAATTTTAATATTTTATTCTCCTCTGTTGGCATAATAACTGTTGCAGGAGTATTATTAGAGCAGCGCTGTGTATAAGCCAGGTACTTAGAATGATCCTGGACATACCATAAACAGCGACGGCATATAAACATCCGATAGTGATCCTTAGTGATCTGACTTCTTACAAGACGCTCCAAATTTTTTATCCAACAATAGTGTGATTTATCACCTTCAGTTATAAGGAGCAAATCTGTATGATCCACTCGTTCTTCTTTACATATATGAACTGGATAGACAATGTTTTTCTTATCCAAACCATAAACATTCACAGATGGTTGTAGGTTATTCTTTTCAAATGTACTTATATCATCCAATGATGCGGGGAAAGATATGCCACTCCAGTTGTATTTCTTTAACAATGATGTATTCCGCACATAATTGCTTGCATATTCTGGATGATTCACCTTAATATATTTTGTCAACATTGAATATTTGAAACACATGTGATCATCATTTTTCACATTAATAACAGCCTTTTTCGATGCAATACAGGATGGTAAGGGGATATATGATGATGCACGGCTTAGAACGTTCCGATGGTTGACACGAATTTCGAGATATTTGATTTTCTTTAATCTCCAACCAGATCCTGTTGCACGCTCAAACTTATCAACAAGACTAATAATTTTTCCACATTCTACCTTGTACCATGTAGAAATATTCTCACCACGAGTGAGTAAATGTGCATTAGTTGGGAAGTAAAACTGGTTAGTGACCCAGTCTACAAGTCCAACACCTTTAACAAATAGACAGTAGAATGATAAATTAACTTTTATTCCAGCATTAAGTCTTCTCTTAATTACCCTGACCACTGTAGGAGTAATATCAACCAAATACTTTGCAATGTCCATCTGGCATTTATTATTGTTTACAATACGATATGTTGCCAAACGCTTATGATAACACTTGCTAACATTTTCAACAGAAATATTACGTTGAACACCCACTGACGACATCTTTATAAATATTGATACAATTACAAATTAAAAGCAATAAAAACTTGAACGCAGGAAAACACATCTAACAACTTAAAGCACATAGACAAATCAAATAAAAGCCCATCAGACCCCATGCTTATAATAAAATGCATACAAAGTTCATAACGCGAAGTAATTTTAACTATTTCAAAAAAAATTATTTAAAAATAAATAATATAAAAGATTTAAGTTTTAAAAATAACACTGGCAGAATTACTTTACTTAAAAGCCAAGAATACTAAAAAAAAAAAAAAAAAAAATTGATGTGTTGCTTATGTGCAGCAATGTGTACATACACAGCACAATCTAAATACTCCATATTTGATGACAACAGGAGGTGATGATGGCTGAACTAACAAAAGATTTTCTGTGAATTAACATATAACATAACAATTGCTAGCAGACTAACATTAAAAATTTCATCAAAACTCACATGTAAATCTTCTCTATATATACATTTCACAATCTATTTTGATCACAGAGAGTTAATGCTTATTCATCAGCAGTAATATATAATGACATTCATATATCTAAATATCTACATATATATCTACATATATATGTCTTAAATAATTAAAAATATGTCATAAGGATAGACAGGAAAATATAAAAACATTATCATTTAAACAATTATTTAAAAATATACAAAATTAATACATCTAAAAGACAAATATTAAACTAATTTATCAAAATTTACTAGAGAAAAGAAAAAAGTATCACAAACTTCAAAGGAA
Source organism: Icerya purchasi (assembly GCA_039619475.1). Taxonomy (NCBI): domain Eukaryota; kingdom Metazoa; phylum Arthropoda; class Insecta; order Hemiptera; family Monophlebidae; genus Icerya; species Icerya purchasi. The sequence goes on along the minus strand of CM077116.1, from coordinate 169,727,514 downwards.
TAATCAAAAGAAATATATGATTCAATTCAAAACACAATTTTACAACAAATCAGTAATGAATTAACCACAACATTATATCTACAACCGCCAATGAACAATAAAAAATAAATGCATAAGATTTAAAATATCTCCTTCCAAAAATAATGACCACAACACACAAAAAAAAAATAAAATGAAAACATGTAAAGTAATGGAACAAAAATGAACTGGAAAATAAGAACAAAGCAGGGGTACAATCAAAATTAAATAATAGAATATAGCAATACAAAATTAAAGAGTCAATAAAAGACGGGCAAATACACAATAGATGTAAAGAAACTATGATTTGTAAAGTAAAATATAATCAATTACAGATTATTTAATGTATCAAAAGTAAAAAGCAACAAACAGAAAATAAAAAAAATTAATAATAACGCAATAATAAAATCAGATACAAAACTGACAAACCATAATAAGAGAAGAAAACCATACTCTAAAAACTGGATTTATCAATGGAAACAGTAAGTAGAGTGATTATACAAATAAATAAATAAAAGAAGTGGAAAAGTAATAAGAACTTGAAAATACAATCAATTCAAACATTCTAACAAAATAATTAAAAAAACAATAAAAAAGCAATGAACCATGGAGAGAGCACTTTGAATTAAATTAAAAAAAATTAATAGGCAAAGTTCACAAGCTCCAAAGATTATAGATTAATATGATTAAAGAATAATTAAATATATGTCATAGAAATCCTCAGAAAAATATAAAAACACAGTCTCTTAAACAGTTATTCAAAAACACACAAAATGAATACACCTAGAAGGCAAATATTAAACTAATTAAACAAAATCTACCACAGAAAAGGAAAAAGTAACATAAAATTCAATGGAATAATCAAAAAAAAAAATATATGATTTGATTCAAAACACGATTTTGTAACTAACCAGCATTGAAAATAACTGCAGAATTAAATACACGACCATCAATGAGCAATAAAAAGAAATACTTAAGATTTAAAATACCTCCTTCAACAAATAATAACCGCAACACACACAAACCTAAAATTGACACATCTAATGTAACAAAACAGAAACAAAGTAGAAAATAAAAAAAAAACAAAAACAAAGGCATAATTACAATTAAATAAAAGAACATAACACAATACAAAAATTAAAGGATGATACAGATCGCTCAAATATATAATAAACACAAAAGAAACCCCTATTTGAAAAGTAAAATATAATAAACTACAGATTATTTAACACACTAGAAAATAAAAAGCAACAAGCGGGGAAATGTAATATAACATAACTACATTGGAAGAAAAAACATAAAAGTGTAATGAATTAGTAATAAAAAATCACTGGATTAGAGAAAATAATTTAAAACCATTAAAATTTCTATTAAACAGACGAAAATAACACATATATTAAATTTATAACAACTAAAGATCGCGTCCCTAAACACTTCAACTACATACAAAAAAAAAAAAAGATCGAAAAAGAGTGATATAAAACGGCCAAATCGGAAAAAAGCATAAAATTGTAATGAATTATCAATAAAAATAACTGGATCAAAGAAATTGATTTAAAACCATTAAAATCTCTATTAAACAGACGAAAATAACAAAATATATTATTTAAAACTGATCATAATTTACTTAATAACAAATATATTAAATTTATCACAACGTTATAAAGATCGCATCTGTAAACACTTCAACTACATGCAAAAAAAAAAAAAGATCGAAAAAAGTAATACAAGACGGCCATATTGGAAGAAAAATATAAAATTGTAATGAATTAGTAATAAAAAAACACTGAATCAGAGAAAATGTTTTAAAACCATTAAAATCTCTATTAAACAGATGAAAATCACAAATATATTAAATTTATAACAAAGTTATGGCATCTGTAAACACTTCAACTACATTCCAAAAAAAAAAAAGATCGAAAAAAGTAATACAAGACGGCCATATTGGGAGAAAAGAACATAAAATTGTAATGGATTAGTAATAAAAAATCACCGGATCATAGAAAATGATTTAAAACCATTAAAATCTTTATAAAACAGACGAAAATAACAAAATACTATATTTAAAACTGATTATTATTTACTTAATAACAAATAATTTAAATTTATCATAATATTATAAAGATCGTACAAAATAGAAAAAAGATCGCAAAAAAAAAGATCGTAAAAACATTGCGCTTAGATAAAATACACTGTTGCATAGAAAAGAGAAGAAAACAGCGCCGGAAGACAAAAATAACAGGCCAAACCGGCGGAAACAACCTGTTTTATGTATTTACACAGCTGCTCACTAACACAAACACACTAAAAAAAGTAGTCGATAAATGCGGGGAATTGGGTTACTTTCAGACATTAATTAATATACTTATGTTAATTAATGATCAGTTCGGTTTATCGGAAACGAGCGGGGCGTGTACAGGGAAAATTTGAGGAATTTTGAGGAAATTTTGAGGAAACGGGGTGAATTTTCAATGTCGGAGTATAAAATTGGGTTACTTAGGTTAGTTTCAGCCCTCTGCACACGTTTAGGGGTTCGGATTACCGGTTTGGAGTGCCTTTTGCTGTTCGGTTTAGCGGATATGCACAGGAACCGTCCGGGGGAAACTAGGAGGAATCGGGGCAAACTTGGGTGAATTTTGACCACCTGGACATGAATTGGGGTGAGTTTCGTGTTCGGATTACCGGTCTGGGGTGAATTTTCGCCCCCGGGACAGGAATTGGGGTTCGGATTAGCGGACGCCCCAGATCTCTCATTTAACGACTACTTTTTTTAGTGTGTTTGTGTTAGTGAGCAGCTGTGTAAATACATAAAACAGGTTGTTTCCGCCAGTTTGGTCTGTTAATTTTGTCTTCCGGCGCTGTTTTTCTTCTCTTTTCTATGCAACAGTGTATTTTATCTAAGCGCAATGTTTTTATGATCTTTTTTTTTTGCGATCTTTTTTCTATTTTGTACGATCTTTATAATATTATGATAAATTTAAATTATTTGTTATTAAGTAAATAATAATCAGTTTTAAATATAGTATTTTGTTATTTTCGTCTGTTTTATAAAGATTTTAATGGTTTTAAATCATTTTCTATGATCCGGTGATTTTTTATTACTAATCCATTACAATTTTATGTTCTTTTCTCCCAATATGGCCGTCTTGTATTACTTTTTTCGATCTTTTTTTTTTTGGAATGTAGTTGAAGTGTTTACAGATGCCATAACTTTGTTATAAATTTAATATATTTGTGATTTTCATCTGTTTAATAGAGATTTTAATGGTTTTAAAACATTTTCTCTGATTCAGTGTTTTTTTATTACTAATTCATTACAATTTTATATTTTTCTTCCAATATGGCCGTCTTGTATTACTTTTTTCGATCTTTTTTTTTTTTTGCATGTAGTTGAAGTGTTTACAGATGCGATCTTTATAACGTTGTGATAAATTTAATATATTTGTTATTAAGTAAATTATGATCAGTTTTAAATAATATATTTTGTTATTTTCGTCTGTTTAATAGAGATTTTAATGGTTTTAAATCAATTTCTTTGATCCAGTTATTTTTATTGATAATTCATTACAATTTTATGCTTTTTTCCGATTTGGCCGTTTTATATCACTCTTTTTCGATCTTTTTTTTTTTTTGTATGTAGTTGAAGTGTTTAGGGACGCGATCTTTAGTTGTTATAAATTTAATATATGTGTTATTTTCGTCTGTTTAATAGAAATTTTAATGGTTTTAAATTATTTTCTCTAATCCAGTGATTTTTTATTACTAATTCATTACACTTTTATGTTTTTTCTTCCAATGTAGTTATGTTATATTACATTTCCCCGCTTGTTGCTTTTTATTTTCTAGTGTGTTAAATAATCTGTAGTTTATTATATTTTACTTTTCAAATAGGGGTTTCTTTTGTGTTTATTATATATTTGAGCGATCTGTATCATCCTTTAATTTTTGTATTGTGTTATGTTCTTTTATTTAATTGTAATTATGCCTTTGTTTTTGTTTTTTTTTTATTTTCTACTTTGTTTCTGTTTTGTTACATTAGATGTGTCAATTTTAGGTTTGTGTGTGTTGCGGTTATTATTTGTTGAAGGAGGTATTTTAAATCTTAAGTATTTCTTTTTATTGCTCATTGATGGTCGTGTATTTAATTCTGCAGTTATTTTCAATGCTGGTTAGTTACAAAATCGTGTTTTGAATCAAATCATATATTTTTTTTTTTGATTATTCCATTGAATTTTATGTTACTTTTTCCTTTTCTGTGGTAGATTTTGTTTAATTAGTTTAATATTTGCCTTCTAGGTGTATTCATTTTGTGTGTTTTTGAATAACTGTTTAAGAGACTGTGTTTTTATATTTTTCTGAGGATTTCTATGACATATATTTAATTATTCTTTAATCATATTAATCTATAATCTTTGGAGCTTGTGAACTTTGCCTATTAATTTTTTTTAATTTAATTCAAAGTGCTCTCTCCATGGTTCATTGCTTTTTTATTGTTTTTTTAATTATTTTGTTAGAATGTTTGAATTGATTGTATTTTCAAGTTCTTATTACTTTTCCACTTCTTTTATTTATTTATTTGTATAATCACTCTACTTACTGTTTCCATTGATAAATCCAGTTTTTAGAGTATGGTTTTCTTCTCTTATTATGGTTTGTCAGTTTTGTATCTGATTTTATTATTGCGTTATTATTAATTTTTTTTATTTTCTGTTTGTTGCTTTTTACTTTTGATACATTAAATAATCTGTAATTGATTATATTTTACTTTACAAATCATAGTTTCTTTACATCTATTGTGTATTTGCCCGTCTTTTATTGACTCTTTAATTTTGTATTGCTATATTCTATTATTTAATTTTGATTGTACCCCTGCTTTGTTCTTATTTTCCAGTTCATTTTTGTTCCATTACTTTACATGTTTTCATTTTATTTTTTTTTTGTGTGTTGTGGTCATTATTTTTGGAAGGAGATATTTTAAATCTTATGCATTTATTTTTTATTGTTCATTGGCGGTTGTAGATATAATGTTGTGGTTAATTCATTACTGATTTGTTGTAAAATTGTGTTTTGAATTGAATCATATATTTCTTTTGATTATTCCTTTGAAGTTTGTGATACTTTTTTCTTTTCTCTAGTAAATTTTGATAAATTAGTTTAATATTTGTCTTTTAGATGTATTAATTTTGTATATTTTTAAATAATTGTTTAAATGATAATGTTTTTATATTTTCCTGTCTATCCTTATGACATATTTTTAATTATTTAAGACATATATATGTAGATATATATGTAGATATTTAGATATATGAATGTCATTATATATTACTGCTGATGAATAAGCATTAACTCTCTGTGATCAAAATAGATTGTGAAATGTATATATAGAGAAGATTTACATGTGAGTTTTGATGAAATTTTTAATGTTAGTCTGCTAGCAATTGTTATGTTATATGTTAATTCACAGAAAATCTTTTGTTAGTTCAGCCATCATCACCTCCTGTTGTCATCAAATATGGAGTATTTAGATTGTGCTGTGTATGTACACATTGCTGCACATAAGCAACACATCAATTTTTTTTTTTTTTTTTTTTAGTATTCTTGGCTTTTAAGTAAAGTAATTCTGCCAGTGTTATTTTTAAAACTTAAATCTTTTATATTATTTATTTTTAAATAATTTTTTTTGAAATAGTTAAAATTACTTCGCGTTATGAACTTTGTATGCATTTTATTATAAGCATGGGGTCTGATGGGCTTTTATTTGATTTGTCTATGTGCTTTAAGTTGTTAGATGTGTTTTCCTGCGTTCAAGTTTTTATTGCTTTTAATTTGTAATTGTATCAATATTTATAAAGATGTCGTCAGTGGGTGTTCAACGTAATATTTCTGTTGAAAATGTTAGCAAGTGTTATCATAAGCGTTTGGCAACATATCGTATTGTAAACAATAATAAATGCCAGATGGACATTGCAAAGTATTTGGTTGATATTACTCCTACAGTGGTCAGGGTAATTAAGAGAAGACTTAATGCTGGAATAAAAGTTAATTTATCATTCTGCTGTCTATTTGTTAAAGGTGTTGGACTTGTAGACTGGGTCACTAACCAGTTTTACTTCCCAACTAATGCACATTTACTCACTCGTGGTGAGAATATTTCTACATGGTACAAGGTAGAATGTGGAAAAATTATTAGTCTTGTTGATAAGTTTGAGCGTGCAACAGGATCTGGTTGGAGATTAAAGAAAATCAAATATCTCGAAATTCGTGTCAACCATCGGAACGTTCTAAGCCGTGCATCATCATATATCCCCTTACCATCCTGTATTGCATCGAAAAAGGCTGTTATTAATGTGAAAAATGATGATCACATGTGTTTCAAATATTCAATGTTGACAAAATATATTAAGGTGAATCATCCAGAATATGCAAGCAATTATGTGCGGAATACATCATTGTTAAAGAAATACAACTGGAGTGGCATATCTTTCCCCGCATCATTGGATGATATAAGTACATTTGAAAAGAATAACCTACAACCATCTGTGAATGTTTATGGTTTGGATAAGAAAAACATTGTCTATCCAGTTCATATATGTAAAGAAGAACGAGTGGATCATACAGATTTGCTCCTTATAACTGAAGGTGATAAATCACACTATTGTTGGATAAAAAATTTGGAGCGTCTTGTAAGAAGTCAGATCACTAAGGATCACTATCGGATGTTTATATGCCGTCGCTGTTTATGGTATGTCCAGGATCATTCTAAGTACCTGGCTTATACACAGCGCTGCTCTAATAATACTCCTGCAACAGTTATTATGCCAACAGAGGAGAATAAAATATTAAAATTCGAACAGTATAAACAGCAAGAATTTATACCATTTGTCATATTTGCTGATTTCGAGTGTATCCTGAAGCCTCTAAATGATGAATCATGTGGTAGTGATGTCAATGATAGAGAAATTATTAGTGATAATGATGATGACGATATAGAAATTAGTGGCAAGCGTCAAAATAGTCAGCAACATGGTGAAAATATGAAAAATTGTAAGCGGCAATGTATGGAAGATGGTTTGTATAGTGGTAATCAAAACAGACCCCAAAAATTATCTAGTACTATCCCCATACAGAGGCATGAAGCATTTAGCTTTTGCTATTATATTGTATCAAGATGTGAAGAAGGTGTTGGGTTTAATTTTATATCGAAGCCTAAAATGTATCAAGGTCCTAATGCGACTAAAATATTCTATGAATGGTTGGTGAAAGATATTCAAAAAATAGAAAAGATTTATCAGAAAAACACTCCCTTACAGTGGACGCCTGAGGATTTGGAAAAATATGATGCTTCATTGGTGTGCCACATTTGTGAAGGGGTGCTACATGATGATAAAGTTGCAGACCATAATCATTTGACAGGAAAATTTCGAGGTGCAGCACATTCAAAATGTAACCTAGAGTATCAACTCCCGAATTTTGTGCCAGTATTCATACATAATCTGAGTGGATATGATGCTCATTTATTCATCAGGGATTTAGCGTGTGATGATCAGGACATCGAAGTAATACCAAATAGTGAAGAACGCTACATATCATTCTCAAAGCGTATTTCGGAAAAAATGAAAATACGATTCATAGATACATTCCGTTTTATGGCGTCAAGTCTTGAGAAATTATCCAGTTATTTGCCTGATAGTTCACTTCATCATACCATCAGGAACATTGCATCGCCTGATTTGCTTCCTTTATTTCGTAGAAAGGGTGTTTTCCCTTATTCATATGTGTCATCATGGGATAAATTGGATGAAACAAGTTTGCCTGCAAAGGAGTATTTCTATAATTCCCTGACAAAATCAGATATTAGTGATGAAGATTACTTACATGCAGTGAATGTGTGAAATACATTAAATGTTCAAACACTTGGGGAGTATAGTGATATATATCTAAAGACAGATGTGCTTCTATTAGCAGATGTATTTGAAAACTTTAGAAGTGTCTGTTATAACATATACAAATTGGATCCTGCATGGAGTTTTACAGCCCCTGGATTAGCCTCCCAGGCAATGTTAAAGTTAACAAAGGTTGAATTGGAGCTCCTAACTGATTACAATATGGTTTTATTCTTCGAAGCTGGGATACGTGGTGGTATGTGTCAGTGTGTGAAGTGTTATGCCAGGGCAGAAAATCCCTACATTAATAACTATAATAATAGTTCCAGTAGTAATGATGATTGTGGTAGTAGCAGTAGTGTAGATAACACTTTCATAACATATTTAGATGCGAATAACCTTTATGGTTGGGCTATGAGTGAACTTCTTCCTATGAATGGTTTCAGATGGCTTAGCCAAAAAGAAATAAGAGAATTAAATATTATGGAGATAGCTGATGATGGGTCCATTGGCTATGTGCTCCAGGTGGATTTGGAGTATCCTACAAGTTTACATTTGGTGCATAATGATTTACCTCTATGTCCTGAGGCTAAATCAGTTGGAAAATGTGTGAAATTAGTTAATACATTAGAAAATAAGTACAATTATATTATTCACTATAGAAATTTAAAACAAGCAATTGCATTGGGGTTAAAACTTCTGTGTGTGCATCGAGTCATTTGTTTCAATCAGTCGGCATGGTTGAAGCCATACATTGATTTGAACACTCTACAGTGGAAACATGCTACTAATGAGTTTGAGAAGAACTTTTGGAAGCTTATGAATAATAGTGTTTTTGGTAAAATGATGGAAAATGTTAGACATAGAATTAATATACAGCTTATTACAAATAAAGTAAAATTTACAAAACTAGTTGGTAAATGTAATTTTAAAGATCGAACAATATTCAGTGAACGGCCATTTCTGGCTGCAGTACATTTAAATCCTTCAACAATTAAATTTAATAAACCCATTTATATTGGGATGTCTATTTTAGATATTAGCAAAGTAAAAATGTTTGATTTTCATTATAATGTAATGTGTAAAATGTATAAGAATATTAATCTTTTATATTGTGATACTGATTCACTTATTTATGAACTTAAATCACTTGATTTTTATAAAGATATTAAAGATAATGCTCAATATTTTGATACAAGTGATTATCCTGAAAGTCATCCATGCTATTCACTAGAAAATAAAAAGAAACTTGGTGTATTTAAGGATGAATTAAATAGTATTCCAATTAGTGAATTTGTTGGATTGTGCCCAAAAATGTATTCTATAAGTATTGTAGATAATAGAGAAATTAAAAAATGTAAAGGTGTACAGTCTTCTATAATTAAGAAAGAGCTTAATTTTATTGATTATTATAATTGTGTGAATGGTGTGTGTGGTAAATTAAGCGATAATTATAAGACATATTACAATATTCAAAGTCATAAACATATACTGTATACCCTGGAGCAAAATAAAGTGGTATTAAGTGGTAATGATGATAAAAGAATTATATGTAGTAATAATGTAGATACAATAGCTTATGGAAACTCGATGTATAATAAATTCCATAGAAAGTTTAATGTTGTTTTAGCCGAACTAAGAGCGTTTATATTGGATAAGAATATATATATTGCATGATTATATGGAGCTATGTATTATTATTAAGTGTAATATTAGCCAATGTATATTTTGTTTTTATTGTGTAATAAATTTTGTATTAACAATTGTATTTATTTCTTTAATTTGTTAGATCTAAGAATGTGTGGGAGCTTAAAATATTTTCTATTTAGTCATAGTGTATAGAGGTGATGTTATTTCTAATTAAATAGTGTGTATGTAGTAAAAATTTAATACTTTTCCTTAGGATGGTGCATTTTTCATTAAAATTTGGAGCTTTCTGCCTAAAATAGTACCATTTATACTAAATTGTTATATTTTACTATAAAATTGTTGTTTTTGCGTCTAAAATGGAGATATTTCATGTAAAATGGTTCTTTTCCTTTAAAATTTAATGTTTTGTGCTAAAATGTGAGTATTTTAGCCCTAGATAGTGTAATTTGTGTGAAAAGAGTGCTTTTAGTTTAAATTGAGCACTTCTTTCTGTGATACAATATTTATCTTAATCCCTGTTTGTGATGTTTGGAGTCATGTTACAGAAAAATTATTAGGTTTTTAATCTGGTGTTTGTATAGCAAGTGGTAGTGCAGCAGCTTAGGTGAGTTATTGAGATGGTGGTGTTATTTGGTTAGGAATATGTGTATTATGGAATTCTTGGGAGTGTGATTATATCTGTCAAATAATAAAATTTGGGGGTGAGAGGTAGAATGTGTACTTCATCATCTTTGATTCATGCAGTCAGTTTGACTTTCTAATTTTAATCTATACTAAACTGGTGTATATTAGCTGGGTTGTATCTGTTATGATTAATAATTTTGGTGGTATAGATATTGCTTCATTGCATTAGAAAGTGTACACATACATGTACATGGTCACCCAAGAAAAAAATCTCTAAGCTGAGATATATCCCCACATATATGTTGTTATTACAATTATTTTGGTTGGACATACATCAAATTATATACATGCAAACAAACATTGGTAGCAAAGATTATCCTAATTTCAATTAATCAACATATTAAATGATTCTTGGAGACATATTTGTTGGAACAAGTGTGGTAGGTGTAATAATATTGGGTTAGCAAGTTGTATTAGCATTGGGTAGTTTATAATAAAGCACTTTCAAAGCATACACATGTAAGCAACAGATTTAGTGTGGGGTTAGAAAAGTTTAAGTGTGTTTAGTCAATAGTAAAACATTTTCTCAAAGCATACACAAACATGAGCAGCTAGTATCGGTTAGCACAAATTATTACATTAGTTAGGCAGCCATAAATATATCATCAACGCACATAGAAACACACAAGCATGTTAGCAAATTATTACATTGGTTTGGCAGTAGTAAATGCATCATCAACACACATATAAACATGCACAAAAACAGTAGAATTGGTATTGGGGTTAAAGAGTTAATGGTGGGTAGTCAATAGTAAAACATTTTCTCAAAGCATACACAAACATGAACAGCTAGTATCAGTTAGCACAAATTATTATATTAGTTAGGCAACCATAAATATATCATCAACGCACATAGAAACTAGAATGATTACATGAAGCAACTTAGTAGGGGTTAGAAAAAATTTAAAGGTGGCTGGTTAAAGTATTTCCCCTAATCTATGTTTTGGTCGAGTGGTGATACTGAGTGAGGGAGTTCATATGCAGGTGACTACAGAGTAAGCATATGATTGATTTGTAAAGGTGGCTGGTTAAAGCCTTTTCCCTAATCCATGTTTTAGTTGAGTGGTGTTAGTGAGTGAGGGAGTCCATGAGGGAAAGCATGTGATTGATTTGGGGTGTGATAGATATTGAGATATATGGATTTAAGTTTGTAACAGTGGATATGTGGTGAGCAGAAGAGTGTAATTAGAGTAGAACATGGTGGTGCAGTGATGAATGATGTGGAAAGAGTGTGATCATATGATTAAGTATTGACTCTTGATTAGTTAAGTAAAAAGGGGCGTGGTCATGTGACTAAATACTGGCTCCTGATTGGCTAATCTCCTAGAACATAGGTTTTCTATCTACTCTCAGTCCTACTCTTTTTAACATTTATAATGTCAGTATTGTTTCCCTTCCTATTAATTCCTTCTCTTTATTCTTTGCTGATGACATTCTGCTTTTTTCCTCTTTCCACAATATTATTGTAACCAACAAAACGCTTAATTCGTCTCTCAATTTACTAGAACGTGCTCTTGCTTCAATTACCCATTAAATTTCTGCTTCCAAGTCTTCCTATGTTGCATTTACCCTTCAGCCTTCTAATCCTGCTTCTGTTAGTTTATCCTTAAACAATATAGCTCTTGCTTGTGTTAATTGCTTCTGTTATCTTAGCATCTTCCTTGATAATCGTCTGTCCTTCTCCGAATATATAAGAATTTATTCCTGCGCCTCCGAGTTCCGACTCTCTAAGCTAGATGTGGTCCAAAACTCTTGTCTTCGACTCTGTCTTAGTACTCTTAAATCTTCTCCTATTCCAGCACTTCGTACTGATTCTAATAAACCACCCTTGTCTATCCGAAGATCTTATTTAGGCTATTGCTTTCTTGCCATACATCTTCCGCTCACATCTTCTACTCATTTACTCCTACCTTTCGATTTCCAGGAATTGGCATTTTATGTCTAGGAAAATTCCTATCTCTTATTTATCTCCGTTTTAGTTCTTTTAATAGTCTCCCAGAATTTTTCTGTTATCTTCAATGATGTGATCTCTGCCATCCTCCCGGAGTATTAATTTCTCCCTTAAACAGGAATTCTACAGCTTTGTCAATTCCCCCTCTTTCCTTCTCATGTAAACATTTTCACTGATGGTTTTAAAGGGCCTGCTAGTGTTGGTGGCTCTTTTATTCTTCCAGATTATAACTTCTCCAATGGTTTTTGTCTTCCTTCGTTCTGTTCCATAATTACGGCCAAGTTATGATGGCTATTTTATGTTCCGTTATTTTCAACTCCTCTAATCGTTTTTCTTTACAATTTCTGATTATTTCCGACTCCATGAGTGCCCTGCGCCATTTTATATTACTATAGAAATAATCTAGTTAGAAAAGGTGCTATTTTCATGCACAGCTGCATACAAAATAAAAAATGCTTTTTTACAAAAAATAAATACCGACTTCAAGGTTTATTATAAAAATTTAAAAATGCACTAAAAAGTAAAAAATAATTACTCCCGATAAAATATATATATCAGAGTGATATAACACTTAAGTGGTGATATAGTAATTCTTATACAACATTAACTTTTTGGAGTTGGAATTAAATTCATGTTAGGAACAATTTAATCAACATTTAATGCAGTTTTTAATTATTCTTTTAATATGAATTTGATGCCAACTCCAAAAAATTAATGTTGTATAAGAATTACGATATCACCCCTTAAGAGGTGTTATATCACTCTGATATATATATTTTATCGGGAGTAATTATTTTTTACTTTTTAGTGCATTTTTAAATTTTTATAATAAACCTTGAAGTCGGTATTTATTTTTTGTAAAAAAGCATTTTATTTTTTACTTTTTAGTGCATTTTTATTCAATTAAATTAAAACATTTATTTCCACGGTAAAAACACCAAAAGCTACATTTCCATGGTAATTTGGCAAATTTATAGTATTTTAAGTCAAAAATCTAATCCGACGGTGAAAACAATCATGAATGAAAAGCATCCAAAAAGCTTCAATCTCCCGCATTGTTAAGGATAACTCAAAAACTATCGGTCGGACCTTGATCAAATTTAAATGGGACCACATGACAAACGCCACCTTTCAAATAAAAGAAGAATCATCAAAATCGGTTCATCTAGAAGAAAGTTCTGTGGTAACACACATAAAAAAAAAAAAAAAAAAAAAAATACAGTTGAATTGAATACCTCCTCCTTTTTTGAAGTCGGTTAATTATTTAATATAATATAACAATATATTCGTTAATTATAGTTGTGTAGAAAACCGGTTTTTATAACATTACAAGACAGTGAAAAGCAACTGTTTATAAATTTTGATGAAGAAAATTATAAATAAACATAGGCAGATAATACGTTTATACTTTGTAAAATTAAGGTTGTTACGTAATTTATGTAACGGGAAAATCAATGATCACTATCTGCAGTATTACTATACGTGATACTGAGAATTAATATTGATTCTGTGATGCTTCGTTCAGGCATGTAATGATCTACGCACTACTGATACCCTCCTCTGCCCATATATAATGTTTTACTTGATAAATATCCCAATTTAAGTGTCCATTTTAATAATAAAAATGTCTAAACAGAGTTATTATGAATTTTTTCTGTGAGCAGATGTGTGGTTAGAACTATGGCAATGTACATTGTTCTCATCAACACGAAGTTGTATAATTAAGGGTATGACGGAATGTATGGAACGTTCTTAAAATTCTTGAATGTTTTTAATCCATATCTGTGTACTTGTTTTTGTTTGTTTTTTTTTAGTTTCATTTGTTCTTCGTTTTTGTTTGATTATTACATCTGAGCGTGTACATTATTATTATTATGATTACTGTTTACTTTTACACTTGTATTATCATTTTTCGTTTATTATAAACAGTGCTTACACATTGTAATTAACATTTAGCTATTGTGTTCACTGTTTTTTGTTTTTTTCCCCCCTTAATGAACAAAGGATAAAAAGTGTGGAGTTATATTTTGAATATAAATATCGTTTAACGCAAAGAAACGGACTTTCGTATTAGTTGATTCACTTACGGTAGATTAGATGGTTCTTCTGACCTTCATGTAGTGTGCACTTTAAGAAATTAGAAAAAAAATTTCGTCCAACATTTTATTATCACATTAAAAATTACTCCCTGAATTTGAAGCTCTCGCAAATTTCATACATGTATATCCCATAATACGCGTGGAAGTCGAAATTCCCAAAATACTAATAGTAAAGAAATTATCAGTAGTACGTCAATAATAAAGTGAGTTTATTGTAATCCATCCAGTTAAGATATTTACAGTCTAAAGAGTACACTGCATCCCCTATAACGCTCATAGTGGCTGAAAAGCCCTGAGTAGCCAACTGATGAAAAGTAATTCTATGTAACTGTATTAGTATAACTGATCATTGAGAGTGTTTTACGAAAGATTTAATGAGTAATACAATAACAGAAATTTGATATCACAAGATGTGACCGCTCTTTGAATATTAAAATGTTAGGGAATAATGAGACATCTTCTATATCAGCAAAACACCGGATGTTGTTTTTTTTTTCAATTATAAAATTAAAAGATTATTCTAGAAATGTCATATGAACAAGTTCTGTGTCTGATAAATTAATCTAGAAAATTACAGTAAATACAATGTTAATTGTGTTTCCATAAAAATGAAAGCAGTTACGATACCTGCTCATTTATATTTATCTTAAATAAAAGAATGTTCTATACCTTTTTTTTGTTCAAACCCTTCAATACCCAAATAACACAACCTAATATCCATATATCGTATGTAGATTTTTTATTTCTACGATCTTCGATGCACGCGTAATTAGAATAATGAAAAACGCGCGTGCCTCCTCGTTGATGTTTAGTTAGTTGTAAAACCGTTAAATATTCGATTTTCGATATTTTATTATTTATAAAATAAAATGTAAAAATACCGACTTCAATATTTACTATCAAAATCTAATAAAAGTGCACTAAAAAGTAAATAATTTGATAAAAAATAATATATATTAAAAGAGTAATAAACCTTTAAGTGATATGATTTTTTTTTTTTTTTTTTTTTGAGTGGGAGGCATCGAAAATTGCACTCATCAGCAATGATAATTCTTATACATTAATTTTTTGGAGGAGGCACCGAATTAAAATTAAAATGTCTAGAAGCAATTTTATAATCCGAGTATTGGAACATAATGAATGTTTAATGCGGTTTTTAATTAATATTGCAATTTGAATTACGGCGACTCTAATTAATGTATGAATGTTAAGAATTATCATAATATCTCCTTCATTTACTGTATAAGATATATTATCTTGCTATCGAATAATTATTTTTTACTTTTTAGTGCATTTTTATTAAATTCTTAAAGAAAATCTTTTTTTTTTTTTGCTAATTTACAACTAGCACTATGGGCTATTTAGTAAATTTAATATTTTAATAAAAATGACTTGCTGAAGAGCCCTGTCCAGTGACAAGGCCTCACTTAACATATGTACCAGATACAGTTTATATTAGGTCCATTACTATTGTCCTCTTCAGTCTGCGAGTATCAGCAGAATTATTTAACAATGCGGCTGCCATAGCATTGAGGTGTGACCCCAGTCTTGCAGCGTACTGTTTTGCTGCTCGTACGATTTCGTCCTTCACGTAATTTATTTTTAGGTCCTTATGTAGAGCTTCATTGGTTATGTACCATGGTGCGTTTACCATTATTCTTAGGAGTTTGTTTTGCTGCCTTTGGATGATTGCTACGTTACTCTTCTTCGAACAGCCCCACAGTTGACAACCGTATTGCCAGACTGGTTTAATAACTTGGTTGTACAGCAGTAGCTTGTTTTCCAGTGCTAGTTCCGACTTCTTCCCTAAGAGCCATAACATCTGCCTGGCTTTAATGTGTATTGCGTTACGCTTTACTATTATATGTTTTTTCCACGTTAACCGTTTATCCAGGTATAAACCCAGATATTTGGCTTCATCTTTGAGTGGTATTATTCTGCCGTTCATTGATACGTTAAGTTCGTTTACTCTCCAATTTGTGAAGGTTACATGCGTCGATTTACTTTCATTTACCTTGATACGCCATTCCATAAACCAGTTAGACAGCCTATCGATCGACCGTTGTAGAGACTCATTTGCCTTTACTGGGCACTCCTCTGAGCACAAAATAGCCGTATCGTCAGCAAAGGTAGCAACTTCGACGTCTGTCAGGGTAGGAATATCAGCAGTGTATATGAGGTACAGCAACGGCCTCAATACACTGCCCTGAGGCACTCCTGCTTCTATCAGAAATATTTGCGATTCTTCATCACCGTATTTGACCGAAAAGAATCTTTCACTAAGATAAGATTCGAGGATATTGAATACCTGAAGAGGAAATTGGCATTTTATTTTGTAAAGTAGTCCATCGTGCCAAACTTTATCGAATGCCTGGCTAACATCCAAGAATATGGCGTCACAGACTTTTTTCTGCTCTAGAGATGTTACTATCTTATCAGTAATGCGGTGTACTTGTTCGATGGTTCCGTGTTTAGCTCTAAAACCAAATTGGTGGTCTGGTATTATTTTTTTCCCTTCAACTATAGGCATTAGTCGCTTGAGCATGATTTTTTCGAATATCTTAGAGAGTATCGGTAACAAGGAGATTGGTCTGTACGACGTCAGTTCGGTTGGCGGTTTGGATGGTTTCTTGACAATTATAATTTGCGAGAATTTTAACTGAATGGGAACATATTGAAGTCGTATTATGGCATTAATAATGTAGGTTAATAATACCAATCCTTTTCTTGGCAGTTCTTTTAATACTTTCACTGAGATTAAATCATAGCCAGGAGATTTGCGAGGATTCATCAAGTTTATGACCTTTTTGATTTCTGCGGGGGATGTTAGCCTGATTGGTTGAGACATATCGGTGTTGTCTGTCCTAGGAGGGGAACTCATATTGCCGCAGTTCGGTTTGAAGGTATTGGCTAAGTGTTTACCAAATTCTTCAGCTTTCTCAAGGTCAGATCGAGCCCAGCTTCCGTTTGGTTTTCTAATTGGATGTGCTGTTTCTTTAGGTTTCTTCAAATTGCGTACTGCTTTCCATAGAGAATAGTCATTATGCGGTAAGGGAGACAGAGTAGATAAGTGCTCTTTAAAGGATTTATTTTTTAAGTTTTGCAATAACTTTTTAACTCTTTTTGTTTGGTAGTTCAGTGTTGCTTTGTCAGAAGGAAATCGATATCGTTGCCATCTTTTTCTTAGCTGTCTCTTGAGATTTACTTCACGTTTTATTTCTGCAGGATAGTAAACAGATGGTTTGTATACACTTTTATCTTTATTTGGTGTAGCCAGCCAAGCCGCCTGTTGCACGAGATTATTGAAGTATTCAATAGAGCTTTCGATATGCTTCTTGCATTTTAACGGTATTTTTAAATTGATTTTTTCCTCCAGCTGGTTACGAAATAAATCCCAATTTGTATGCTTTGTAAAGATCTTTGGTCTACAGGGTTTCCTGATAATGTTACTGCTTAGTGTTAGTCGCACTGGTGAGTGATCGGAAGATAAGTCATTGTCTGATTTTATATCAATGAAGTTTCCTGGTAGTCCTCTGGTTATGAAGAAGTCCAGCAAGTCTGGTACTTTCATTGAATCAGTTGGCCAATAAGTTGGAGTGCCAGGAGATATAACCGTGCTGTTATTACCATCTATTGCCAGTTTTAATTGCTTACCTCTTGGCAAAGTAAGCCTAGATCCCCAATATGTGTTCTTGGCATTGAAATCGCCACCAGCTATATAGGTAGGCTCGAGGGTGCTTAAAAAAGCACTGAACTGGCTTTGTGTTATGCGATGCTTTGGTGGACAATAAACTGCTGATACGACGAAAGGTTTATTTAGTATACAATTTAGCGCCACACTAGTTGCTTGTAGATGGTTTTGTGCGTATTTCTCTAATTCGTGATGTTTTATATTTCTTTTTATAATGACTCCAGTTCCTCCATGGGCCGTGCCATCAGGATGATTGGTGTAGTACGACTCGTAGCCTACGAATGGAGCATGTTTTGTGTGCACAAGATGCGTTTCAGATATCAGAAGTATATCAATATCGTTTTGTATAAGATACATTTGTAATTCTGGAATGTGGTTGAGTATGCCATTAGCGTTCCACGTTACAATTTTTAAGCAAATCATTTCTTATTAATTAAAGCTGACATGATAGTGTTTAACAGATTATTTAATAATTGACTTTGTTGCTGCATCATATCTTTAAATAATGTCTTTATTTCAGCTAGGAATGTCTGAAGTGTAATAGCAATATTATCATTATTTATGTTATAGACCTGAGAATTGCTTTGCGAACATTGACGCTGGTTACTTAATATTTGCGAGTAAGTGGGTCTCAGCAAATTTGAGTCTGTTGTAGTGCCAGGGGGCAACTGCTGTTGGATACCTGCAGCAGGAGCCATTGGTGTTTGAGTTTTCCCATTGTAGTTCAACCCCACTTTGGTAGCTGTCCATAGAGATTGTAATTTTTTATAGACTGCGCAACCTTTATAGTTGGAGTGGTGATTTCCCTCGCAATTTGCAC
The DNA here is from genome assembly GCA_039619475.1 of Icerya purchasi. Lineage (NCBI taxonomy): Eukaryota > Metazoa > Arthropoda > Insecta > Hemiptera > Monophlebidae > Icerya > Icerya purchasi. The sequence continues at coordinate 169,708,718 of CM077116.1, read as the reverse complement.
ATTTCGGCGGTTCATTAGATTTCTTATTACAATTTAAGGAATTATGGCTTCCACCGCACTTTACACAGACGAATGCACGGTTACAGTAGGATTTTGTGTGGCCATATGTTTGACATCGGAAACATTGTGGGATTGTATCTTTTTTATGTGGGGCTTCCACTTTTATTTTAGTGTATAAAAGTGTTTCTAATTTATACACGTCTGCATTATTTGCTTGTGGCTCTAAATCAATGAAAAAGAGAGGTAGTGGTTGCTTGTTTACTCTATGCTTGACGTTAGTTATATGCCTTACTGTATGGCCATGTTCTTCAAGTGCTGCCTTAATGTCCTCTTTACTGACGGAGTAATGTAAATGCCTGATTGCAATTCGAAAACACCTTTCTGTTTTAATTTGATAAGTATGATGCTCAATACCTTCTTTGTTTAAATACTTTACTAGAGCACGGTAATTATTAACCTCATCTATTTTAACTTGTACTCTTTTGTCGCCTAGACATCGACAGTGGATACTATTAGAAGGAATAATATTTGAAAGATCCTTAATCATTTTATTATAATCGTTGACACCGTAAATTGTTATTTGTGGTGGTTTTGGTTCTCTCCTTACTTCCTGCACGTTGGCGTCTTCTTGTCCTGCACTGTCTTCAACTGCTAGTGCAGCAAATCTGTTACTACTCTTTTTGCTTACATTAGGATCAGAACTGTCAGTCGAGATACTTTTCACGAAAGCCCTAGGTCTTTTTCTGGTTTGCACAACTTGCCAGCTGTGATCATTTTCGTATGTATGATTAGTCTCTTCAAGATGAGGTGAGTAGGTCTCATGTATAGGAATAGGAGACATAATAGGTGCATAGGCATGCTGAGTGTTATGTGTGGTTGGTATTAATTGTATATCGTTAGCGGTGTTTATAGCACGAAAATCGGTATTGTTGTTGTTAGCGTTACAAAATGATATTGGAACGAACTCACCGAGATTAGACATATTGCTGATAAGCGGCGGTATATCGTTGCTTAACTGGTTTCGAGATAAGGCCTCAGCGGCAGCTGCATGCGGCTGACGAGACGGAGGAGCAGGTGTGGCCGGCGGAGACCGTTGCAGCGGCATATTTACCGTTAGGTAAATACCGCACACGAGCGATAATATTTATTAGAGAAAAGTAGATAATATGACGCGCGCGATCAAGATAATGAAATATTATCACAAAATACGAACACAGCAAGTAACAACTTTACACTATTACTAAAACTTCAACTTCAAAGAAAATCTTAAGTATCATTTTATTTCACCATTTTCAGCATAATACTTTAAATTTTTTACCTTGCTGAAATCAGATTTTTTAAAAGCGACAAACTTTTTAATTTGCGCCATGGAGGAGATTCTATAAATTTGTTGTCAACTCAGCTGTATGAAAACAAACACCTTGTTAACTTGGAAACCTTTTTTTTTTTCTTTTTCTGAAACAAAAATACTTTAATTTGGTGAGATGAAATTCAAAAATTAAGAAATTGAATTACACGATACAATGTGCAATGTCGATAATATGTAAAATTACGATATAGAAAATTTTCGTAAAATTAATCTTTTATAATTCCTACTATTACTATCGTTATACGATGTATTGAAATTATTAAACAAACGTACCATATTTTGAATTTAATTGATAGGTTGTAATTTCTTATACCAAAAACAATCCGATCTTCTAACATATTTCTTATCTATTCCTATTTATTTAGTTTACAATCAGTTCTAAAGATATATTTATGGGCGATCTGTAACTTTTTATTTCATACAAGATTTAATTCGACAAATTTTGCAATTGTTATTTTTGGAGCACTTTTTTAGATATTCATAAATATGAAACAATTCAATTATCTACTAAATAACTTCTTTTTTTTTTTTTTTGAATCCTGATAATAATAAGTTAAAATATTTTAATTTCAATATAATATGGCGAAAATGTAGAATTCCCCGTAGAAAAATAGTTATTGTTCTTGTAAAAAATATTTTCATTATTTGGAAGGATGAAAAAAAAAAGCTATACCATATACCTCACAGGAATATAAATAATTATGTAACAATGAAAATCAGGTGTATTGTAGATTACTTGGTTTTGAAAAGTTTTAATTATTCCTGTCGAATACTGGATCAAAATAAAACCATCTGTTCAAGCGACGCGGTTATACACACTAACGCTTAGAATTTGTGCGATTTTATATCAAAATCCCCTTACGGAATTTGACGTAGACTCCTATACGCTCACGTATTTAAACGCGCTGGAGTAAATATTTCTTTCTGTAAGAAGTATTACCTGAAAATCTCAGTGATAAGTTTAAAAACAGAAATTGTAATAGCATTTTTTAGAGCAATGTTGATGAAGACCCCCCCCCCCTGTTAAACTTTCAATTTCAGTGAGGCGAGCCATTACGAAAATCATCGGTCTATAAATCAACGTCCTCTTTTTCTTTCACGTCAAATGAACATCGGAAAACAACTGGTGTCAGAAGCTTGCGCTAATCATAGGAAATGGAAACAGATGATGTATTGCCGCCATATTTCCCATTGTCGGTTGTATACTGTGACAAACAGAAATAGATCAAAATTTCATTTTAAAAAGCGAAAAAAGTAACGAACCAAATGTAATTCAAACAGTTAAATTGCATTCACTGAATCCCATATAATTCGAGAAGTATAGCTTTTCCGTCGTTTAGAGTCACGTATGAAACACCAGCCTAATTATTATTAGACGCACACAAAAAATACGCAAAAATATAAAATTTCTGCATTTTTGTACAACCATTAAAATGACCGTATGAAATAAAATCATCTCGTATTTTTCTACACAGTATTGCGATAAATTCTGAAAAAGTGACACATTATTTGTTTATCAAATGTTATCGGAAGCTCATAAATTAATTACTGGCGAAAAAAAATCATTACTCTTGAGTAGTTTTGTTGACACGTGGCGATTATTTACTTTTAAATTACTTTATAACTGAAATCGTATGCAACGCGATCTGTATGCGAGTGGGCGAATTGTACATTTCGTCAAGTGGCCATAATGTATGGGACATTAAGTACAATTACGATAAAGAGAAATTTAACCATAAGTCCAAGCCGGAAGGTTTTCATTGTGCTGCTCTTGCAAATACGTTAATAATGGAACATACATATATAGACCTGAAATCTCAATAATTCCGCGCAAAACAAAAACCGGTAGAAAAAAAAAAGCTATACATAGAAATACAAAAAAAATTGCATAAAAATTTATAAAGTAGAGGGTCGTGTTTTTTTTAAATTTAGTGACCTAATGATCGGAATTTTTTTCTCTGTTAGTAAGAAAGTGCACGCCTCATTTTGTTCATGCAAAAATTTTCCTCTTGCATTTATTAGACAAAACTTCTTCTGCGAAAACGTTTCGTGCGTACTAAATTTAATCGTGACCACCTCTCAAGGAGAGTGAAAAAAAAGTAAAGAAAAAAAATGGAAAAACACGTCAACATACGCAATAATTATCAGTCTCTGTGTCTTTCCGTGCCCATTGAGAATGTTTCAATACATTGAACGTGTGGCCAAGTGGTTCAGTGTCGAGCCAAAAAAAAAAAAAACAAAAACAAACGAAAAATGTTAAAAATCAAAGCAAGGAATGTGTATTGTAAACATCTAAACTAGAATCATATTTCCATCGACGGTACTCCGAAAATCGTTCCATTCGGTTTGTTCATTTTTACGAGCACTTAATAATTCTTTTTATCCGGTGCAGTTTAAAAAAGAAAAAGAAAAAGAAAAAAGCTAATCGAGGTCTTCAACTTTACTCTAAATTGAGGAAGATATTGTGCATTTAAATCTTGAAATGCCTCCAGCTTACGATGCAAGCACATCTAATTGCGCTAAACTATATATTTTTTTATTTACCTCGGGGGAGTTAATTCAGCTCTACAGTTCAAAAGAAAAAAAAACAAAACAAACTAGATCTTAGTGCGGGTACAAATTGATAAAAGGAAGGGAAAAATAGTCGGAACTATAAAACTGAAAGTGGAAATATGAACGTTCGGCGGAAAGAGCGGATCATTCAAAAATGTGGTTGATGTCGCAAGTTTAACTGCCCACTTTAAGTTGACAAAAAGGAGGGAGAGTTTGTTAGAGAAAAACGAAATAGAGACGAAGTGAGCAAATTATGGCCAAAGCGAAGACGACAAATAGATAATGAAAAAACGACCACGATGAAGATAAGTATCATGGTCGGAAAGACGGGAAAGGCTGAATGCAGAGGGGAATAATGTATGAGGGTTAGATAAAAAAAAAAGAAAAAGAGAAAAGGATAAATATTTTAGAGCGGCAGTTATTAGAGAGAAAATTAATATTAGAAACAGGAAATTTAATGAATCGACCGGTACGTGCAGCAGATCGAGCTAATAGATTAGTTTGCTCATTGCAATCGTGCATGGCTAAGGTGCCACAGGAAATCAATAAAGAACGGCAGATAGGCAATGTATTAAAGATCGAATAAATAGGATATCTACCGAAAGAAAAGGAAGAGACAATCTATCAAAAAGGAGAACAGATATGAAAGATAGCACGGCTAAAAGGAATAAAGGAATGAAGGGAAAGAAGAAAAAAGGTAATTTAATGGATTCGGAAAAAGACGGTGCCTACTCCTTGTACAGACGCGGCCTCTTTGAACCATCAGTGAAAATAAGAAAGTAAAAGAGGAATGTAGAATTGAGAGTGCAATTGAAAAATCACTAATAACAATCGAATCGAAAAAAGATTTATTGGATAGAGGAAGCAAGATTGTTCGTATGTAGACATATTAAAGGAAATAGTGCAGGAAAAATCGATTCTAGCAAAGGGTACGTGAACGAGAGTAGAGATTTTTTGAATAGAGAATCGCCAGTTATAGAAAAAGAATATGTAAAAGTGGGTTTGGAAGAGAAGATTGAAATTTAATTAGAAATCGATATGATACGTAGAATTTGCGGATGGACGACGAAGTAGAATTAGCTTTTGAATGAATTGTTGACAATTCGAGTTTCTGCACATAGGTGAAAACACTGTGGATTCGGTGTCAAGTTTGAAAAAGAACAGATTTTAAGCCATAGGCATACAAGAAAGAACAATAATCTAGTTTCGATAAGAGATTTCCCCAACGAGTGGGTGGTGCTCTAGGGGGAGGTTTAACCTTTTAAAGATGAATAGTTGAAAACCATTCAAGTATCAAACTACTGCTCGACTAATAGGAAAAGTGCGTTTATCTCGTGAGTCGTTGAAAATTCGAATACGATTTATTACCGGAAAAGTATCATCAACATATACATGGTACGCATTTATTTTAATCGGAAAAAGTTCCGCGTGGTATATATTGCCCATAATATACTGCATTCGTTATGTTGCCGATGTTAAGAAAATCGATTTTATACACGATATTTTCTTCCGTGTGCCTATATATTAAGCGCGATTAATGAATAAAAAGACTGAAGATATGATATCAGCCGCGCTAATCTCCCTTTGCACGCCATCGTACGTTTGGAAATCTGGTCTGTCATCGGTAGCTTATCACCTCATTCGAGGATGTCTCTTTAGCAACGAAACGAGTAGCTCATTTCGTCACCGAATCTGGCAAAGAGACACAGTAGCGATTGTTTAGCGGTGACGAATTAGTAACGCAGTATGACAGTACGATATTCTACGCTGTCGCTACGACATTGTAATTGCCGGTACATCTTCTGCTATTATTTATTGCATCAGCTGTACGATTTGCAAAAACATCGATGCGCATCATGTGGCGATGCTATTGCCTCGTATATGCATTTGTCGATCTCGGTATAATCGGCGACAGTGTGCGTGCTAGTTATTGTGCCCGATTCATGCGGGGAGATGTCATAATTTTCTTTTGCCGCTTGGCACGGTGTACCTTTTCTTTTTTGGTTATGAGTCGGCCAAAGAATACATAAATAATCGCATTACGAAACATCGACTCTAATTAACATACGTTGCACGAGCGGTTAAATTGGGTCGCGCGATAATTGTAATTAATAAAATATTACGTTAATTAGGCGTTAGACGAATTCGGCTTAGTAGTTTGCTTAATCAGTTTCTGATCTTAAAATGCAGATTGCCATCTGGAGGATAAACGATGTCGTGAGTGCCGTTCTTCGAGGTTAGACGAAACCAACAATCTGAACTTTGATCCCGGGCACAACTGCTATTTAGCGGTACCGAGTTGTATCTTGAAAGACGATTAAAAATTCGTTTTTTCCTTCAATATGAAATATTTCAACCGACTGACCCTTTAACAACCGATGAACAACAGAGTAGAAAAAAAAATATATACATACATATACTATATATGGTTTTTTTGTTGTTTTTTTATTTTGGGCTGGTCTAGTACAAGGAATTTATTTCTATTTTCAATGTGCAGCAGTGAGGAGCAGGTCCCATCAAAATAGAACATCACTTCCTAAACGCTTTATAGTAGCCGGCTAAGAAATATAACATCGTAATTCAAACTCGGTATCGCATGACCAGCATTTTACATCTCATTATTGTATTAGAATCAATCATCATTCCGAACGACCATTACCTCAAAGATTCATAGAAAAATACGATATTATTATAGTTAACCGTTATAAGGTGTTCTAAATATCTGGTATTTATAAAAGTATTAGTTCCATTTGACGATCGGAAAGTACATATTTATGTGCCTTACCTTGAAAAGGCGGTGCAAACTCTTTGTTTGAGACCGAAGCTGTAAATAACTAGAAATAACTGTAGTAATTAGATTAGCGCGTGTAATGTTTTTATTGTATAACTGTAGTTGTCAATTACTATGCAATAGTTGCCTTTGTATTACAGAACACAGTTTTACCGGAAGCCGTACATTTTTGGGAGCAAGCATTAATGGTTAGAAAAACGGAAAACGTCATAAGACTTAACAGGTGAGAAACAATTTAACAGCTTTTTTGTATTAAAAACTTACATATAGTCTAGTATTTTAAGCAAACACCTCCGGCGTTAGTTAAAACGTGCTCCAATATTTTTATAATTCCTCGGTTAATTTTAAAACTTTAAAAAAATAATCTTTAAAAAAAATTCACTTTTTATTTCATTCGTTTACCTAAGGAATTGATTTTTCCCCCCATTTAACATAAAATTGCTATTTGGAGCCGTAAGATTTTGTTAAGGGTCTGATTAGGTTCGGGGGTTTACTAATTTTGGTTTTAACTAGCACCAATAAAACGGCTAAAAGTACTTCATTATTAAAAATTATATTCTACTTTTCAATTTAATAATTAAGCGCATTATTCAGCAAACATATAAATTTTCATTACGTTCTTATTGTTTAAATCGCTTAATTTCCATACCGGTCTGAATTCTCTGCAAAAATACTTGTGGCATCCATATCACTAAGGAGGATAAAATGCATACGTGAAGTTGATCATCGAGTTTTATTTATTTTCTACAGAACTGTTCTCGAAAATATTTAAAAAAATTACGGGTCGTTATATTCGCGTTGTACACATTTCTCTGCTGGCAAAAAGTATAGTAATCAAATTATTCTTCAGAAAAATGATTTTTTAACGATTTACGAATTAATTAAAATAAACTAAGAGAATGATTTATATCGAAACTGGACTTTTAATGAATATTCAAATAAAGACGATGAAAGGATGATTGAAAATTCGACGTATTCATATCAGCTATTGGTATCGGATATTTACGTTTCCTCGTTTTCTAATAATTATTCATTTCATCTGTCAGTTAAATTACTCTTCCTGCATATTCATGGTTTCTTTTGTATCCCTTCCTTCGGCGTTCTGATGTTTTCATTGTTCGCATGCGCTTTGGCCATTCTTTGCTGCCATTATCTAAATTTCGTTTTTCCTTGATTTCTTCCCCACACTGTCCTCTCCATCCGGATGATGCAGTTATTTGCGACGCCGATCATGTGTTCTTCCACAGTGTTTATCTTTTTCTGTGGAGCGTTCTGCCTTGTATATTCTTATTTGCTTAAGCTTAGACTTCCTACCCTTTATTGTGCTTCCCATATTTCCTTCACCACTAATTATTCCTGCTATTTGTTCCTTTTTAGATAAAATTTCTGATCGGATCAAAATATAACCGACTTCTTTCCTTAAAGGTCCTTGGTTGACTAGCCCCCCCCCCCCCCCCCGAATTAGTTTCCCACATTCCCACAACTAATCTGCTTCAAAAAAAAAAAAAAAAAATGCATCTATGATCTTTCTCGTCGTATTACTCTACCCCCAAAAACCATTTAATTGATTCGGTTGAAGTCGTGTGAGCCAGTCTGCGAGAGAATCAGATTTTTCATAATTTAATCGAACACTTTGGCGTATGCTTAGTTTTTAAATGTGTTTTTCTTTTTGTTTTTCCTAAGGATACCTTCAAGCTTTTTCACATTTTTCCAATCAAACTCATTCAATATTTATGAAAATTGCTTCAGAAAATAGTAACTTTATTATGTTTAAAATTTTGGTATATTGTAAAAAAAAAAAAAAAAAAAAAAGAAATCATCGAATATACTTTTACTGATTTGAATTTAATTTTTGACAAAAATAGGCAAACAAGTAGAAAAGTTATGGTTACATTGATATACCCAATTAAATATCAAAAAAAAAATTAAAAATGATCGATAGCCGAACAAAATGGAGCAGATAGAATAATTCCTAATCGTTATACATTATTTTGCGGTTAAAAAAATTGTTCTATACAATTTTCCCAATTAATTTTCTTATTCGGTCTGTAGTTCATTTAGAATTATACATTTTGCAATTTTCATTACTATACGTGTGATGATATTTTATAATAAATGTGTTTTTGTTTTTATCTCGACCTTCCAAGAAAAATACTTCCCCCGAATTATTTTGAAGTAGGAAAAAACCCCATTCATCAGATATAAATTATGAAGTAGCGGCATAATAGTTACAGATTATTTTGAAAAACCGTAAATATTTTATTATACAGAAAAATGAATTTACTTTCTATTATTAATTACAGTTAAAAATAAAATTAATGTTTACCATATTATTAAATAATTTCGATACTCTTAAAATTTAAGATGATTTAAGATGATGTAAACTGCTAAGCAATAATGTTATAAATTCCGAGTCACATTTTCTTTTTCCAATTTCATTCGATGATACATGTATGTTTAACCGAAGTTTCTATATAACCTTTTGTGATAAGTACTTGAAATTGACATTTCAGAACGACACTGCTATACAATAACGTAACGAAATTAAAATTATTCGATATCCAAATAATTACGTTTGATTTTCAATTTATTATTGGCCGCAACCGCATTTTTAAAAAAATATTTCGACTGCATCATAATCGATTTCAGCACGCTAAAACGCTTAACTGTATATAATTTTTGGTCAGTTACTTCGAAAAAATCGTTTTTTATTTGTGCACAGCGTTGTTTTAGTACTCAAACGCGTATTTTTTTTTTTTTTAATCAGGAAGTGTGTAAACAATCAGGTGTTCTACAGAAAAGGCGATCCACATCCGTACTGTAAAAATGCCTGCGAAACGAAAACAATGTGTGGCGAAGTTCAAGTACCAGAAGATCATTTGGAGGTAGGAATTTGAATACGAAGTTTTAATTTTACAATATATTATTAACGCGTTTTTAATCTTGGTTGTTGTTTTTTTTTTTGTTTTTGTTTTTTTTTTTGGGTAATGCGCAGTTTATTTTTCACATATAATCGCAGTTTGCAATAAATACAACCTCTTTTGATAAGCGGTTATAAACTTTATTCTATACTTAACGTTTCCGATAAATTAAGCAAAAACGTCGTTAAAATGTGAACATTATTACAGATCACTGATTAAGTGCTTCAGTTTTAATTATACTGTTAGAATCTTTTTCTCCTCCACCCTTCTCTTCATTAACAGAGTTTAATGAAGGATAAAAACACTAAATATTCGGCGAAAAAAAATTATTTCTTTTCCGAAATTAATCGACGACAAGAAAGTACACACACGCACACACACACACACATGTCGTTAGAATAAATTTAAAAAAACAACTAAAATTTCGTTGTTAAGTGAATTTTTAATATTTCACCAGTATATTATTTCTCTGTTTTTATCGTACTCATTTTTTATAATTCGTTTTAAACGCTTAAAGGTTTGCAAAACGTGCAACGCCTCCGGGATGGACTGCACCGAAAAAAGCGAAGAAATAAGCCCCGGGATCAGAGGAGCCGATTTCGTTTTCTACGTTAGTGCACTGAAAACCGAGCGATGCAGCAAAGGACTTACCGTCGCCTATGCTGCTCACTGCCAGCAGGAATCCGCCTTCGACAGGTACGGCATTACATTTTCTGCATCCTATGCTTTGTAACTCTAAATAATGCAGGGGCTGCCTAGCCGACGTCCAATATTAAAATTTCTCCGCTAATCTATACGAAATCAGTTCGCTGATGATAGTGTGATAATAATAACAACTAGTGCAGCTAGAAACAATTCAAGGCGACTTGTTCGCTTGCCGATTACCTCCTCTCGGCTTGATAGTAAAATTACATTTCATACATATTATTTACTACTTTCTAGTTTATGAATGCTTACGTTTCGCGACTCTCGCACTACATACCGCTGTAACTGTTGCGTGAAAATTATTCTGCGCTCCGAGTTCTCTGCACGCCCCTGTGCGTCATTTATGTACACTGGTATTAACGTGGAATTTTTTTGATTTACAGACCGATTGCTGGCCACGCGAATCTCTGCCCGGACAGTATCAGCACAAAACCGCAAGAACTGGAGATCCTGCTGTCAACGGTGAAGCACGAGATATTGCACGCGCTAGGCTTTTCCGTTAGTTTATTCGCTTTTTATCGGGATGGAAACGGAAACCCGCTTACCCCGAGAGAAGATAACGGGAAGCCGCGATTAAATGAAAAGTAAAAGGCCATATTTTTTCGTCTTTCGCTATACTTCTACGCGACTAAACACACGGAAGTTTTTAGCCTTTTTATGATTGTGAAAATATTGTTTAAAGAGTTACCAGAAAATGTGTTATAATTATGTTAAAATACTACACGACCGGAACATTTTTCATATTAATTCCACCTATAGCCAAATTTTGGAGCATGAAAAAATTAAATAACAGCACAGCCAGAATACTATTTTAACGTTAATTCACTAAAAAAGATAAAAGTTAATCGCAACGTCAAAAATTAAATATGAGAAAAGTATCCTTATTGTATAATGGAAGAAATAGTCAATTCCGTAGTCCTCACATTTTAACACTTTACTCTTTAAGGCAGTTTATTATTCATTTAAAAGTATGAAATAGTATAATATCGGTACTAAACAAAAATGTATTGAATATAAAGTAAATTCGACAACTGCCTTCTTTTGAATCTTTCATTCTCCGTATTCGCAGTCTAATTCACGACTTGTCCCCCTGTTCTGTTCAATTGAAATATATCTACTGTGGATACCTAGTCATACCGGGAAGGCGGGTAATATGATGACTGAGATCCTTTGGCTTGCTCGGCAACTTTCAACAGTCACCCTCTTCGAAAACATCCCGCTCGCGATATTAATCATCTGTCTCGTCATTTTCACCTTAAATTAGCGAATGTTTTTTTTCTTCCTCCTCCGATCTTCTTAATTCCTTTTATTTTTCTGTCCAGTCGTTTTTTTCCTCTTACTTCTTGGTCTAGCAAGTTTCCCTTTCTCTCATCATCGTTCTTTTTGATCCGTTTTCGTATTCCCGTGTTGTACTTTAAGCATTCCAGGCACTCGTACAACGAGCATACTTTCCCTGATCTACAACTTATTTTTGTTTAAAAAAAAAAAAAAAAAACCATTCTGTTTTTTTTGTGTGATGCTTATCACGTTTTCATTGAATGTTCCCAATCTTCCTTTGAACGTTCTCTATTTTAATTTCAACTTTTAGATGTTCCTTTAGTCTATATGATGCTGTTCACATTCTTTCGTTCCCTTCCTTGTTTGCCCTTCTTGTTTTTGTTTTGCTTTTATTCGTTCTGTATCGCAGAAAATTAAAGTCTAATATACTGTGTTCGTTTTAGTGTCTAATTCATATAGGTTTATGATTAGGCTATTACTGCTAATTTATTTATTTATTTTTGCCTACATAAGTAAAATACAATCCTTATTACTACGTAGTATATAATATATTTACTATAAAATTCCCTGACTTTGGGCGTAAATTAACGTACCCCAAAAAAAACAGCAAAATCTTTTTGTGAATTATAATTTACGTAGAAAGTAACAATCGGGAGTGCGATTTGTTCATCACTGTGTCAGATTATTATTCTATATGTTGAACTATTGGAAAAAAAATATAACTGAAACGAGTTTATGTCCGAAAGAATAACTTTATTAGTAAGGCTTTATTAAATACAAGTTCAGTTAAGCGCGATGTTTCATGCGCTCAGGGTTACTCCGTATTTTAAGTTAAAGATAACCATAATATTTATATTTACATAATATGCTAAATTCAAAAAACAGAGAAATCTAATTTTTCACGTCGCAAAAACGGAGAGACACGTTCTTTCGCGCTTTCCTGAACTTTTCGGCAACTTCGCAAGTTATCTTAAAGAAATGAAATACGACTTCGTTCCCGACAATTAACGATCTTTCCATCGATATATCACATGTGTGGGGGAAAAAATTATTTTTTCAAAAACTTCGAACTTTCGGCGCCCCGATGGTCTAATTTTAAACTGCAATTTTTTGATTTTTCTGCGTTTTGTTTTATATTTTGAATTCCACTTTTAAAAAGTTATTTTCTGGTGATGAGTTATGAATCTTTTAAGAGCGATTTTTGAGGTCGTCTTATATTTTATATTATGCATTTTTGACGTTTTTTTTTGTTTTTTTTTTGTTGGCCAGTATAATCGAATAGCTTGAAGTTATAGATTGTCTTAAAGAGAATTTTAATTGTAATTTTATGGTCGAATTTCGAAGTTTAAGTCACACTGTTTAAAAAATTTTGTCGTTTCTGAACCATCTTATTAGGGTTTCGTACGTTACATGTGTGCGGAATTCTAAAAATCAAACAAATATGACCGGAATAAGTGAAATCAATGAACCAAATATAGTTTATATAACACGATATACAACAAAATAATTTATACTTATTTAACGATGCATAACAAAAAAAAAAGGGGTGGGGAGTGCTGCAATAATAAAGTATACGCTGAAATTAATGAAACATCGAGGCACATATTACACGAAATGGAAAACTGAAAAAAGCAATTTGAAATACAAAGATATGTGAAATACAGAAATTACGTAGGAAATTTACTTAGCAAAAAATAATTATTATAATGTTTTAAAAGCAAATGATCTAAAAAATACGAAAAAAATTCGGATGGCGGTTAATATTGTCGAGTTATAATACAATTATACCGGGTACTGATAAAATATTGGAGCATCCTATGTTGGGAAACATGTACTACTGGGGGCCATTTAGAAAAGAATATTATAAAAAGTGAAAAAGCTTTCCGGATAAGCTGTGTATAATCGAAGGTTAGCAATCAGTTTTTGGTGACCTATTTGATACGATGAAGCATGAACGATTTATTAGACATCAACATCGTTAGCGAACAAACCGAATGCTTCAAAAGCTGTCCGTCAAATAAAAAAATAAGGGTAAAAATTAAGAAACTCACAGTACGGAAAAAACGCTGTCGGCAGAGGTTAATCAGGGTACTATTCTGACGCTGTTACTCTTATTTATACAAATACGTTGTGTAAGCTTATGAAATGTTCTCAAAGATTTATGCTTTAGCGACGACTTCGCCATATTAACTGAAAACGCGGATATTAAAAAAGGAGAAGAGATAATGCAATATATGATCTAGACTCGATTATACATTAGGCTCATTAATAAATGCTGGTAAAAGTAAAAAGTTTTTTTTTCCTTTTTGTATGGGCGCCAGCGGCATTGTTCCAACAACAGGAAAAGCTAAGCTAAAAAATTAAATAGCTAGGCGGTCCGAAATGGACGCAACAAAAGACAGCAGTGCAGGCACCACAGAAGATGAAGGAAAGGAGAGGGTAAAGGAAGCGTTATAGGGAGTAGAGAGATTTAATGATAAGAGCTGGCCGTGTAAAAGAGAGCGTTCATTACCATGAACAGGACACTAAAAAGTTATATATATATATAGAGTATTCATTGAGGCGTAGAATTATAAATACTTCGTATTTCTATAAAATGGCCAAGCAGTGCGCATTTGCCGAACAATGTTTTTGTGGTAGTGAGTTTGAAGTGGTAGAAAATATGGAATAGCTGGAGGTAGTGATATACACTGGCCTAACCTGGAAAGCGCGTGCGAAAGATAAAACAAAGATAAGACTATAACAGTGGCATATAGGGTAAAACCCGTACTCTCGTTTAAAGGCTTAAAGAACATTCTTCCGATCAATGATATCATGTAATAATATGGCACGCAATACTACCTTCCCGTACCCTTAGCAGAGGGTCGAGGATTGTAAAGTTAAAGTGCACAGTGTACTAAGCTCAACGACACTAATGAAAGTAGGAGGGCCAATTCCTTTCTCTCAGTCGCCTATACTTTCCCAGATTTCTCTGGTACGTAATTATTTCAGGCTGGGTAAACCTGGGAGCAATTCGGATCTGGAACGAGACACAAGTCTCGAACCCGTGTCCTCTAATTTAGTGGCCAAGCAAGGAATATGAAAATAGATTGGCGAAGGGACTTCCTGCAGGACTGGCCTATTATTAATTCGAGAATTTTGAAACAAATTAAATCCCGTAGAACTACGAAAATACGAGAGCGGAAATAAAACTCACGTATTTGAAACCGAAAGTTAGAAACAACAAAGTTAATAAAACCAAAGAAAAATTGCCAGAGATATTTCCTAAACTTTCATAGTAGTCGATATTATGATTGCTTGATTGGGTACATCAACCCTCTTGCTGTCTCTTTGACAAATAACACTATACAACGACGGCTAAAACGTCTACACCCTAATGACCTGCTTCGGAGAACCACTTAGAATTAACGTATGCTACATATATACATATCGTATGTAACTTTTTACGCTTATAGCCTCAACGTCATTATCTATGATCATAGAATAATTTATAGTATGTAATACTGATTATTATTTTAAACAATGTTGTAATTTTTAAAAAAAAGAGATATTTCCACTGGGGCACCTTAGTGTTAAATAATTTAAAATTAAGGATAGAGGAAACACATTACTGACTTTTAAGCAATTATGTTGATTTTATTGATTTTACTTTGCGTTTGTGTATTTAAAATATGTAATTAATTTACATTCGAAGCTCGTTTATTTTTAAACTCTTAGAAAATGCATTGCACTTTTTTATAAATATATTATATTATTAGGCTGAGTATCCTCAAATGGGGATTCCTTTCCGGTTCTCTGGAAGTTATTTAAAACTAAAAAAATAAAATATATATCGTTAATATTTTTTTGTATAGGGCTCGTTTTGCCCTAATTTGTTTAATTACTCTTATAGAAATGGGGTCTATTAATATAAATATTTATTTCTGCTACATCCACTTGCACTTTGCTCCGGGTATTAAATATATTTTTAATTGTACATAATTGATTCCTGACATTCATTAACAAAAAATTCTTGAGCCAAGTCGTATGTACTTTTCTACGTATTTCTACATTTCCAGTACCTTTAAATCGTTTAAAAAATGATTCGTGTTGCTATAATTGTTGAAGCGGTTTCGATTCATCTACGTCTATTATTGATGGCATTCTTGTTAATTTTTTTATTTCTGCCCTATTGTGAGTTGCAACTTTGCCGATAATTATCGATCTATTGCAGTAAAGCTAGTAAGTGTCCATTTCAATCAGAATATTTTCAACAGTTTGTATTTTGTTTTTCTTCAATATGCAGGTAATATTTGCCATTGCAGACGTTAATTTTATACATTAGAGACCCGTGATTTATTGTATCCGGTTTTAAATGTGCATTTATAAAATAAAGTGCTATACTTATTCTATTAATGCTACTAACCTTTTTGATTTTATTATAAGCAGCATTTTTTAGCGTAAAAAAATACACTGAAATATATCGGTAAATGTGCATATGTTCATGTCAACAGAAAAAGAAATCGAATATCTGCATTGCTTATTAACATTAAACGTTTCCCTATTCCGATTCAATTCACCCCTCCACCGCTAAGAAGTCGTCATCTAGTTTTTTCATAAATATCGTTCCTGAACATCTTCATTTTTAAACTACAATCGCTTTAAATAACAACAGTTTCAATGCACTACTTATTCGTGTTATTAAATAGTGAACCAAAACGTATACAAATATCAAACAAATTTTAAAGCGATCAAATTTTTTTATTATTTATTTAGTAGTCCTTATCGAGTATTAAAAAACTTGTTTTGTACTTTTATTTCACTGCTGTAAAAGTGAATTTTTTAGACTAACAAGTTCATTTTATAAAAATGTAGGCTCTTATTATTTTTTTTTTTTGCTTCCTATTTTATGCGTGTGTAGATTGCAAGCTCGTCAGTGGAGTGATAAAATAATTCGAACGGTGATCCGAAAAAATTGGGCTATACACAATGGCGTCATTTCCAAACAAATTCAAGTTATGGTTACTCCCCGAGTTGTGGAAGAAGTAAGAAAACACTTTAACTGTTCCTCGTTGGAAGGCGCCGAATTAGAAGATCAAGGTGAAGACGGAACTGCTCTGACGCATTGGGAAAAGAGAGTATTCGAAGTAAGTAATTTAGGATGCAAATTAATTTTTAATTTTATCTCCGAAATAATAATTTAAAATTTTATCAAAACTGATTTATAATTTTAAATTTGCTTTGTTTTAAAGAAGTAAATTAATATTCACTGTTATTTTGTGTAACGTAATTTGATTTTTTTGAAAGAAAGTTATTAGTGTATTAATTAAAAGTTAAGTCTTGTTCTAATAAAAAGAGCCATGAAGAAGTATTAACTTAACGTAAATATAAAATAAGTTAAGATTTGGATAACTAAACTTCAGTGTCAATTGTAATTTTAGGACTACCAGAGTGGCGAGAACAAAAAAAAATTATAATCGTAAAAACGACGATGCTGAATAAGTATATCGACACATTTTTAATCTCGATATTTTTTATATGGCTTCGTAATATCGATGGTTTTCTTTAACAACCCTTTGGAATTAACAATTTATTTATTTTTTCTAGTTTTTCTCTCTTTTTTTTTTTTTAAGTTTATTAAGTAATATCGCCATTATTTGTATTCTGTACGTGCAAAAAAATTAGTTTTTCTAAAATATTTTTGATACATCAGTAATGATATTTTCATTCTAATAGATTCGGTAGCAAGTTTAATATTGCATATTACATAATTTTAACGAAAAAATAAGTGTGAATATATTTAAAAGTCAAATCAAAAGTTTTCAGTTTAATTTTTTATCTATCGGTGACGAATGCGGAACATGGGATTAAGGAAAGGCCCTTTGAGACTTAATTTTATTTTTGTAACACTTAAAGTGCATTTAATTTTGAGCGACATATTATACGCTTCTTAATTAATACTTAAGTTTATTTCAATAATGTTTAAAATGCGCATGAACGTTTTTATTTAATTTCCTTTTATTCATTTTTGTATTGAAGACAAATTGTAAAATACATTAGTTTTTTTAGCTTGAAAGTTTTAAATAATTTGTATTAAGTTAAAAAGTGTTTTTATTTTTATTTTTTTATTACTAAATAAATAGTATAAAATTTTTATGCATATACACAGACTGTTAGAAAGCTAAAAGCTGAGCCAAAAAAAAAGGAAGGAAGTGTAACTTTATGTGTGCATTTTGATAAAAAATTGTCATTTTTTAAATTTAATAATTGCTATAATATTTATTAATCCGAATAAATTTTTTTATACAGTACTAATTATGTATTATTAAAAAAAATTAAATCTTTAATAAACCGAATTTTGACGCTATTTTTCAAACTACCAAATCCCGTCCATCTAAACTAGATATGATCTAAAATTCGTGGCTTCAGCTCTGTCTTGGTGTTCTTAAATCCTCTCCAATTTCAGCAATTCTTGATGAATCCAATATATTTCTCAAGTATTTTCGCAGATCTTATTTAGACTCTCACTTAGTCCTGTCACCTGCTCTTACTCATTTTTACCATTTCATTTCTGCCGTTTTACACCTAAGAATATAACCCGTCTTAGTTGTTCTTCGACTTTGCCATCCTTTCAAAATATGTTTTCCACCTTCACTTTTCAAATTCCTTCTTCACATAGTGGTTAAGGAAGAATTCTACAGCACTTCAATGCTATGTTCCCCTCTCATATAACCGTTTTCACTGATGGTTACGGGAGGTCTGATTTCAGTTTCTTTTATCCTTCCAGATTCTATTTTTTCGGAGTCCTTTCATCTTTCTTTTTTCTATTCTATCTTTATAACGGAGTTGGCTATCCTTCGCTTCACTGTTTTCATTTCCTTTAGTCGCCTTTTTTCCAAATATTTAATAATTTCTGATTCCATGAATGGGATTTGCTTCTCCTTCCTGGTCACTCATTCAATTTTATAATTATACTGTCTTACGCATCTTATTTCTTCACGCTAATCCATCTGTGTTGATTTGCTGTGGTTTCCCAGTCATATAGGCATTGAGGGTAATAAGATAGCAGATTCTTTGACTCGGGTTTCTGCCCCCCCCCCAAAAAGGCCATCATGTAGAAATTCTATCCTAAACTCTGGTATCGGGTATTTACTCTTCCCCCTTTCGTAACGAACGTTCCTTTCATCTATCTATTCAACCTAATCTTTCTTTCTGTTTCCTGACCTACTTCTTACTGCGCATCTTATATTCTGTTTTTTCTTTCTTTATCCATCATTCTAGCTATTATCGAAATGTAATTGACAGCGCTTTCTCTTCTTTTTGTTTCTGAGCGTAAGTCCCTAGCCGACAAACTCAAAAAAAAAAAAAGCAACTAATTTTAAACGAGATAATATGATTATGTACAATATGTATGCGTTTAATGTTAAAATTTCAACTAAACCGAAATTTCTTTTATTTTCTGGTAATCTAAAAAAAAATGTTCACCTGTCTGTATTTTATGAAGTTGTTCGACAGGGACGGAAAAATAATTTACGGTTTAGAAGATAACGAAAATTAAATTTTTGTGTGATATTTGTGATAATCGTATAACACGCGACGATCAGCTCTCCAGATTTCATTTTTCAATGCCTAGATTTAATATCAGAGTGCTGCTTGTAGCGCCTAGATTACACTTCGGCAATTATCTATGTTGCGATTTTTCAGCTTGTTAGAGCTATTTAAAATCCCCATAACCAATGTGGACATTACACATCAGAAGAATGAGTATTGTAGAATTCAATTTTAATTGTTAGCTTCCAATGAAGTGCGTTCTTTATAATCGCAGCGTACAGTCAGATATAATGTTTTAATACGTGTTTGATAATAATATGGTGGCAAGATTTTAATATTTTTACCATGATTATAGGATACAATTTCCAAAAAATGACGGTTTTAAATTAAATTTTATATACATTCCTACATTATGTTGTTATTATAATTCATTAAGATTTAATCTGATGATAAAACTACGTGCAAAAGTTGCAAAATAAATGTAAAGCGTTGTCAAGAACAGTGCACTACGGTAATTTTTTTGTTTTATTGTTTAACAATATGTAAATTACTTTAAGCAAAATTGTAAACATGTGTATTTTTTACTCAAACGAAACCAACTTCCCAAATTTACATTTCGCCCCCTCGAACTCGGTGGCAAGTAAAAAGTGTTCGTCTCGAAATTTGCATACAAAAGTAGCTTGATATTCGTACTGCAATTGGGTCAGTGACGCTTGCACCATTACGGTCTAGCAGAAACATGCGGCCCAAAACAGTCAGTCCAAATTTTATATCGTCGTCATCATAATTTCTTAATCTTCTGTTACGACTAGTGGCAGTCAATTTGTTCGTCCTACGTTAGAATTCTCTGGGAAGCGACATCTTCTTCGTGTTTTTATATCCTTTTGACTGTGTGCCGCCTTGTATCTGTTTAAAATAATTCTATCTTGGTCTTCCTCTTGTAATTTTTTGTTCCAGGACACCCTCAGTTTATTTCTTCAGTCTACGCTATTCTTTCCTTATTTCGCTTTCCTAGTCCACAAGTACACTAACCCATTTCACCTTCTTTTTTACTATCCTATTCTAATTACCTGGTATTATTAGATTTTCTTTTGGACTGACCTATTCTAAGGCATTATTTTCCAATTGCGCGTATATTTTTTCGGCTTGTTTATCCTCATATTCGCTTGTTGGCATATATACATATATTATTGTTGCTTTCATTGTACTTATTTTTATTCTAGTTCAAATTATTCTATTACTACCTGTAGATGTGTTTTAACTTTATTTTCCCATTTTTATTTAGTATTGTACCGACTCCGTTTCTACTACTGTCTTGTTCTAATTGTATCACTCGCGATAATCATATCTTCAAAAATCGTCACCATTACCCCATCTTGTTTTTGATACTCCTAATATATTCATTTCATATTTTTTGGTTCGATATTTTACTAGTTTTCCACATGTCCTTTTAGATTTAACATTCCATGACCTTATGTAAGATGAAATTGACGTTGTTAATTTCATCTTTGTTTTTCCAGTTCCGTATTTTTCACCTGAAAGCCCACTAAAACTTCGGCGCCAGACACCCACGGGGTTGTATGATATGTATATCCATTTTTACCTTATTTTAAGATTTCATAATTGGCTGTAAACTTTAAAAAATAATGAGATAGTTTTTCATTCATTTTCTCATCGCAGTGTTGGAAATACTTTAGAAATATGTGCTCCATGCTTGCCAATTGTCTGTTCTGCGACTGTATGAAACAATCGTTCTCCACCCGCAATCAGTTCTGGTAGTGCTGATTCCACAAGGAACCATGCTTTATTTAATTCCGACTCTGAGATCGGTCTAACGAAGGAAACCTCTTGGTAGAATACGCTGTTGCTGCTGGTACAACTCACAACATCCTAGTACACAGCAGACCCC
Source organism: Icerya purchasi (assembly GCA_039619475.1). Classification (NCBI taxonomy): domain Eukaryota; kingdom Metazoa; phylum Arthropoda; class Insecta; order Hemiptera; family Monophlebidae; genus Icerya; species Icerya purchasi. Next base: position 169,687,662 of record CM077116.1, on the reverse strand, counting down.
TTCGTCATGTTAAGACAGTGGCCCCTCGGAGGGATATTTTTTTTTATATATGTATGTAAATTAAAGTCGAAGAATGTGTCTGACTATCTGTCTGTCCGCGTTAATTGGACGGATTTTGATGTCATTTTCTCAGGTACTCAGGGTTATTTCCAGGGACGGTTTTAGATCATAATTCATCGTGTTACGATAAAAAGAAATGTTGGTTTTACTGATCGCTATGTTGTAAAGAAAAAGTATTTTCGGAATAAATAAATTACTAGACATATAAAAAATATACAACTTTCTTATTTATAATATTCAAGACGATGTAAGTAATTATTCAAATATTTAACTTTGTTTACGTCAAATAAAAAAAAAAAAAATATTTACATTTAAAGCTTAAAGAAACGGTCGGATAAATAGATGAACAGTATACGGAATAAACGAATGTTATGAGGAAAATTTAATGGTGAAAAGAGAATAAAAAACATATAATGCAGTTATGAAAGCAATGGGATCTTCAAAAATAATACTCATTTGACTCGGATAAGTATGTCGACAGTGGAAGTACAAATTTAGGGTTTAAGGCATGAGAACTTTATAACATAGACATAGTATCGATTTAATACGTAATAAAAATGAAACTAAACTTGTATTACTGGTGTGTGTGTGTGTGTGTGTGTATTTTATATATATATATATATATATATATATATATATAATAAATATTACTAAACTTGCCACTTGATGACGTTGCTCACGCGACCGCGATAGGATATTATTTTTGCAACACTACACAACTTTTGTGCTTAGCTGTTCCAACAGATTAAATTTTGTTTGGGTTTAACACGTTATAAGTATTCAATTGTGTACATAATACAAAATAATTTTTACTAATTTTTACTATTTATTAATTTATTTATAAAAATATTTTATTTTTTCAAGTCAGTATTTCTATTTATTTTTTCTGTTCATTGTTTAATTTGTTATTTTCGAAATAATTAATATAATTTCACGCAAATCGTTTTATTTTAGAATGAAGCGATGACTGGTACTCACACACAGAATCCGGTCTATTCGAGGTTAACTTTAGCACTGATGGAGGATACTGGCTGGTACAAAGCTAATTATTCTATGGCACAAGAACTATTATGGGGTAAAAATCTAGGTTGCGGATTCGTAATGAGAAGCTGTAAACAGTGGATGGACACTAAACGAGCCATGTTAGCAAAAATATATTTATTTTATTAAACATAATTCGTCTCTTCGGTTAATAATAATAATAATAATTATAATAGTAAAAGAATTCGCAAATTTATCCTATTCGATAAGTTAACAAAGTTAAGAATTTTTCGTTCGGCATTAAATTATAGCAGTTGCTTTAGTTCCGAACAATACAAGAAGAGATAATGCTATTTTCTTCAATTTTTCCTTTCTCCTTCTCTTTCTATTTAATTTTTAGCAGTTATCCTAGAGAATATGACCCAAACAAACATAAATTACGATGAAAGAAATAGTCGAATTATAAACTAAAAATTATTATACATGGTTTCTAAGAAAGAAAAAAAAAAAAACAGGATAACGTGTGGTTAATGTACTTTTTAATTTTAAATATTTCTTCGTCATTAAATAGTAGTGGATAAAGACCGAAAATTAACTAATTCATTTACTAATAACACGGTACTTTCAGGATTATTTTCAATGAAAAAAATATTTAAACTTTATAGTTTACAAATTTTCTTAATGCCCCTAACAACGATCTCCACAATAACACACGGCTGTTAAAGAATCTAAAGAACAGTAAAATTAATGTACGTAATTTGATCTTCCGCAATTTTTATTCCAGATAATCATTAATCGATTAGTTTGTTAAATAATTTAGGGGCAAGTCGATTCATCCGTTCTGTGATAAAGTTAAGCAAGACCCGTTAGAAACGGAATGCACAGTAGATAGGAGTTCCGTGGCTTTATGCAATTTGGTCGAGCAACCAGAACGTCTTCCTAGTATTTATCAGGTTAGTATATAATTGCAAGACTGTTCTCTTTAAAGGTAACACGTTCAAAGTGCTACCTCGCACTAAAATTAATGCCGAGTTTCTTCTGACCTATAAATAATACATATTCGTAATGAACAATTAAAACAGAAAAATTTGCCATGAACCATCATCATCAAAAATGATTACATTGAACTGTGTATAGAATGTCACATTGGCACGAATAGTCTGTTGGGAAATGATAAAATCTCTCTGTAATATCGATCAATAATAGCTAGATCGAGCGAAAGAAACGAAATCATCTATAGAATTTGTGTTGACAAACAGATTTTTTAGCAGTCAACACTGGCCTAATCCAATAATTCTTTATAGCGCCATACTCAGCTTCTGAGTGTCGGCCCCACCTGTTCGTACATCTCAGCTGAACAGATATAGGTAGTGTTCTAGGCAATTGTTATATGCAACGCAGGTGTACACACGCAAGACTTCATTCGGAACTGATTAGTAATCGTTTGATTTATCGCGCTACAAGTGCAGTCCCGTCTGGGTCTGCTGTGTACTGACCTAGCGCGCATATGATGTTGTACATGGTGGTTTGCCATTGCCTTCCACGTGACTATTAGCGATTATTTCATTTATTTATTTAATTCTTGTAATAAGTTCGTCGTCGCTCGGGATCGAACCCGTGATCTCCATAACGGAAGTCAAGCGCTCTGGCAACTAGGCTATCGCGATGACAATCCAATAATTACTACGTCATATTTCTCCGAATTCAAACATTATTTTAAACTCTAATAAACAGTAATGGTTTTGAATTTACAAACTTAAAAACACATTAACACGTATCACTGAATTCATGTATTTGTTTTTAACCAAAAGATATATTATTTTAATTATTAAAATACACGTTTAAAGATTTTAAAAATGAAAACAATAAAACGGGAGTAAATATTTAAAAGAATAAATTTAATTGGATTCTAATTTGTTAATTTTAATGGCAAATGTATTTTTAGGAGGACAAATAAATGGATTATTTGAATAAAATAAAGAAATAAAATGAAAACATAATCGGCCATTCCAGATCGCATTAAACTTAATAAAAGTAAAATTAATCAAATGGATTACCTATATATATTGAGACGGATTCGGTACCTGCAGCGCGATCTCTTAGCGGTGTTTGAATTGTAAAATATTTCCTGTGGTAGAATCATTAATTCGTGGCCTCTCGAACACCAGATTTTATTCGGCGTAATCGCAGCTTGTAGGTATCGAGGATGCTTATCGGTTAAAACCAAAATTCCCGTACGCGGTCGAATGGACAGTTGTACCGGGGTTGAGACTGTGTGCGTGTGTATTATTCAAATATTCCGCGGTTATTATTTGATAAATTCGGCATTTAAGGTTATTGCTAATTTATTAATAGTTACTGGTTTCAAACAGTGTCTAAAATGGTATCTATTTTTAATCAAATTAATCAATTAATAATCATAATGGATCGAGAAATATCACTTTTTATGTTGTTTATGTCTGTGCCGAAATTTTTAATTATTATTTTAGTTCGACATTGCCGAATAGTTCAGATTTTAAACTCGAAAAATATATACTTTATTATTTATTACATACGTTTATCGAATTTTCAAAACATCAATATTTAGGAAAAAATATAATTTAATTCAAATAAAAATAACTGATACGTTTTGGAGACTAGCCTAATAATATCATGCTTACATATAATTTAAAGTTAAAATTATTAGAACGTAATTTAAAAAATTTCATAATCGATATTGTAACATAACTAAATGAATGTCAAAGAAACAATAAATGATAAAAAAAAAATATATATAAAATAAATTATTATTAAACATTAGGTTATTAAAATAACATTGGTCTGCAAAAAAGAATAAAAAATTTCCCCTGATTTTTATGCATAATTATCACAAATTTGATATTTCTGAATAGAAATATAGTATAAAAAATGACAAATCACGTTTAAATTTTTTTTAATGGAATTTTTCAATAAGTTTTTTTTTTTCTTCAAGTTTAAATTACATATTTTATAACCGATACAATATTAGATAAAATTTGTTACAAAACATCAAAAACCATTAGATAACCTAATTACTTGTTGTTAATAGTGTTTCACTTTGTAGTTTTCTTCCTTTTCATATTTTCTATGGGGTTTTTACGACGAATCGACCAACAAAAATCGGCAAGCATTGCTTCTGACCATTTCCCGTTGTAGCGCCTCTCTATGTAGAATATATCTTAATGAAACCTTTCACCTTGTTCATCTGATACTGCTCCAAGATTTGCGGGGAAAAAATCTAAGTGAGAGTCTAAAAAATTAATTTTAAGGAACATACTGCATTTCAGAGCTTTATATGCAGAAAGAAGTTCTTGGATGATTTCCTGGTAGTTTTCATTTTTTTTGTTTCCAAGAAAATTATGATACACTTCTACGAAAGCGGTTCACGATCTTTTTTCAACTTTATTCAACATACTTATAAAATTTGAGTCCTTCGTGAGCTCTCGTATTTTGGGACCTACAAAAATTCCTTCTTTCAGTTTCGCGTTGTTGATTCGAGGGAATTTGGTTTTGAGGTATTGAAAGCCTTCACCATCTCTGTTCATGACTTCAGAAAATTTTTCATACGACCCAGCTTTATATGGAGTGGTGGTAAAAAAAATTTTTCACTTTGAACTAAAGGTTCTTCTCTTACATTCTTGACCCCAGGCATCAAACTCGCTCTTTTTGGCCAATTTTTCACTACGTAGTGCTTATCTCTTGTGCGACTGTTCCACTAGCATAAAAAACCACAAAATTTTGTATATCCTCCTTGCAATCCAGTTAACATTGCTACAACTGTTAGATCAGCACAAATGTTCCGCGTGTACTGTGAATATTGAATTTTTTCCAATAACAACTTCATATTTCCATAATTTTCTTTCATGTTTGTTGCATGTGCGAGAGGAATCGAAGGATGTTTATTGCCATTGTGAAGTAATACAGCTTTTAAACTGATTTTGGACGAATCAATAAAGAGTCGCCATTCCTCCAATCCTTCAGGAAAATCCATTTCTTGTAGAAGTCCTTTAGCATCATTACAGAATACCAAATCACCCTCTTTGGTGAAATAACTCATAAAATCTTGTCTGTTACGAAAATATGAAACCTTCGTATTTTTATCCAACAAATTCCATTGTTTTAATCTTGATCCGAGAAGTTGAGCCTTAGATTTTGAGAGCCCTAAATCGCCAACAAAGTCATTCAAATCAGATTGCGTAAGAAGACGAGGTTTTGTTATGTATGTATATAATGATGAAGAAGTAGAGGAAATACTCGATTGACTAAGTGTAGGATAAGCGTCTCCATCATCCGCCGTTTCGTTGCTATTCATACGCACTGGAGGTAAATCATCATTGCTTCGAGGAACTGGTTTTTGTGCAGATGGAATGTTCGGATATTGAATTTTATTCTTATTTTTTTTTCTTCCGTAAATCCTTTTGTCGTAGTCATGCAAAAATAACAATTGTTTTCATGGTTTTGAGGTCCGTGCCAAATCATGGGCCTTGAGAATAGCATGATCTTATGACTTCATCCGAGCTAACCTTTTAAAGCTCTAGAGCAACTATTGCAGAATATTTTCGGGAGCCAATTTTTGTCACTTTCACCGACCAGAAACCCATAGTAACGCAGATAAGCACTTTTAACAAAATCAGACGATGTACTTCGTTGAGATTTTATGGTAAATTCACCACAAATGTAGCAAAATGTGTTTGGAGAGTTTTTACAAGTCCTTGGCATTTTGTACCTACAACGAAATTAAATTTACTATAAAATCAAAACAATTTTCTAATCATGCGATTTTATTTTGCTCTGTAGTTGAGAAAATATATAAATTTTTGCTACATGTATCAATATAATTCAAAACTTACCAAAATATCCGGTATAAATCGGAAATCATCACTATACAATTTTTTAACGTACTGACCGTTGCGTAGTCATAGCGAAAATTGCGCAGTCGTATGAATTAGTGTTAAAATTTAAAATCCCATCAGCTGATATCGTTCTCTCTCTTTCTATCTGTGTGAGTCGTTTTTGTGTGTACAAATACGATGTGAACTGAATAAAGCACCGTTCATGCAAGAACGACAGACAAAATATATATAATTTTGAGCTATTAAAAAAAAAAAAAAAACATTTTAAATAAATATATACGTAATAGCAAAAAATGGAAAGTAAATCTGGATTCAGCACATTAAACTCTTCATATTCATTATATTTTAAAATTGTTGCTCTTTATTTTGTAAATAGTTATAGGTGTTAGATTTAGAAAATTTGCCTGAATGGTCCATCGCTCGCGTATTATTGCGCATAGATGGAATATATATATATACTAGCAGACCCGGCAGACGTTGTCCTACCTGAATGTTGGCTTGTCTGCTATTAGCGGATTGAGGAAACGTTTTTTCAATATTCTAATTTTCTACGGTTGTTCAAAGCAAAATCCAAAAATTAAGTGCAATTTCTCATTATCCTGCGCCGTTCAATTCTCGTGAAACTTAAAAATTTTTCAAATAAATTTAATGAAATCGTAAAATGAGGGCCTACACAGTTGGAATGAACAGCTAGATGATAGTAACACATATGGTAGGTAGACAATTTAGACTGGGGCAGCAGTCCATTTTTTCGATTCTTTATCTTTTTACATATAACCTTTTTATAGTTCTTTTTTTTCTTTTTTTTTTAACTTACGAATAATCTAAACGATTGAACAAAAGAAAACAAAACAAAATGTATACAAATCTTTTTTAAATATAGTATCAAATATTATTTTGTTGTTTTCTATATTTGCTTACACGTTCTGTTGTTATATTGCATGTACTTTCAAAATTTTATAAAAATCGGTTAAGTAAATTCCGAGTTTATCCTGCACAAACATAAAGACACGGGATTTTTATATATATAGATATGTAATAATAATAATAATAATAATAATAAACGTTATTTGATTTTTATTTGAAGGAGGGTTTTGTTGCAGACAAGTGTAATCGATTATGTTTTATATTATATACGTTTTAACATTTGGTCCTTAGGCATTTCATTTAATTATTGCTATAATATAAACTCGCTATTGGCGACTTTCTCTGAAAACCTTATTGTTTTAATGTTTTTAATTTTATAAATTATTATACATAATCATGATTACCGAGTCATTCTTCATGTCGGTTATTTTTATTCAAAATGAAGTTATCTGTTATCAATAATGATGATTATAAATTTATTGGTTATACAACGAAATTTCGAAAATATAGAATTAATCAGTGTTACAAACTCTTATCAGTATCTTCATTCTAATTTTACGATAATAACTAAAAGTTATAAACACATTAATGCGAATGAAAAAACAGAAGATTAAAATCTATTGATTCTGATTAAACATTACAGTTTCTCGTGATAATTAATTAGTTTGAATTCAAATCCGGTTTAAATATTCATCGAAATAAATTGTGTTGAATCATGCAAAGTAGTCCACCATCATTGAACTTTTTGAACCAGCGTATTGTAAAACACGTGAGATATTTTTTTTCGATAAACTGTTATTGCCAGTAAAACTCAATGTAAATTCCAATTTTTTGAGTAATTTCACCGAAGCAAAAAAAATTTAAATAATTAATAAATTAATGATAATTAATATACAATATGAAAGAGTATTTTAAGAAATAAAGGATTGTATATAATATTTACATGTAAACTAACTTTATTTATTTCAAAATATCGTGTAAAACAAGTAGGAAAATTGAACGGAAGGAGGAGGGAAGGGAAAAATCTCTTTTTGACCACCCTCGAAATAGCCTACTTTTTTACTGTTTCTCGTAATAATATTTTCTTCTTTTAACAGAATTTTGATTCGATACCACACGTAAAACCTGGCCGAGAAGCATATTATGGCGGTTCGGTTAGTTTAGCTGATTATTGTCCGTATATTCAAGAATTTACCTGGAGATCGAAAAATGTTGTAATTCGAGGATCTCACTGCCAATTTCCGGAAAATAATCCATGTAAATATACATATTAATTACTATGTCATGTTCATGCCGAAGAAGTAATACGAGAAGTCACGAAACTTTTTTTTATCGATAAAATGTACCATTTAAAAATTACACAGTGTAAAAATTATAAAAGATTATCATCTAAGGGCCCAAAGGGTGGTATCCCCGTGGCGATGTTCAAAAGATATTATTAGTTTATTATAGTCGTTTTAATTACTAAAAATTCCAAAAATTTCATTAGACTTTCCAGCTGCAGTTACATTCGTTTCTCCTAGGTCTATTTGTATTAATACCAGTAGCAGTTGTGGTACTTTAAACAGGAAAGGTTAATTCTATTTCTTTAAAAATCTAAGCAATAAGTATTAGAGTACATACCTTCGTTTAAAGTAATTTTTAAGTTCTTTTCTTTTATCCGATTCAAAAGCTACGGAAAATATTATTTATAAAAATATTTTCATTATAAGTTTTTAAATTTTTTCTGTAAAAACACTAATATCTGTATACTAACTGTTGCTAAATTACAAGAACATGAAAGAAAAAGATAATGAATTGTATTTTAATAATTAAACCTGTTAAGGCCTTAAAAATCAATTTCAATCCGCAAAATTTCTGACCTAAAAAAAAAGCAAGAAAAATAATGGTAAAATGCATTATCTACATATTTGGTAAACACAGATCTATTTAACTAAATCACACATCGAAGTTCGTAAATCCCTTTTAACGTTTTGTTTCTTATCCATTGAAATTTATTAGAACGATCAACATGTTTAAAATTAAAATTAAGACATTCTTCAACGTTATTAAATTATTCCTTTTTAACTGTAAAATATTTTGTACTAAACTAAAATTTTTAAATTAATCTTTAAAAAACACTTCGATATTTAATTTATTAAATGAAAATAAATCAAGCAATCGAAACATAATCACAATACTCGACATATAAAACAGCAAATTTCACACTTTAAGGTAAATAGCATGCATTATTACATAAATACGCTGTTACACTAATATGCAGAAAGATTTTGTTTCAGAACGATTCTACAGGTGAAAAAAAACTTTTGCGTGTGCTCTAATTTTAGCTAAACGTTTTTATAGAAACCGTGGAAGACAAATTCGAATATTAACTGGCTAATATTCGTTTCCAATTATTACATATGTGCATTAGCAGTTCTTTGCGTTTCTGCTTTTAAATCTGTTTTGATTTAATATTTTGGTTTAGTATTTGGGTCATCTGCATTTACAAATAATATAAATTTCTTTAATTTCATTTATGAACATTTATTAAATTTCAACGATTGCTGGGGCCGATCGCGTTTCCTTTATAAAAATACAACTATTGATTGATACTGTATAAGTCCTTATTGCGTATTTTCTACTCTTAAGTACCGTTCAAAATTTTTAGTATTCTACTTTTCTGACGGGCCATAAACTGTTAACATCCAAGAATAAATAACCACTTTTTTCCATAAATGGTAGCAATTTTTTTCTTTTATTAAGCACTTTTTTTTATGCCGCAAGATAGTTTTATGACTGGAACGGTGCATAGTAGTTTTAATAGGTACCGAAAAAGCAACGGACCGCAGTAGAAATATTTAAAAGGCAAAGGGAAAATTGATGTTCAAGTAAAAATACTTTTATTTTAAAAACGAATTAACGCGAGGGAAAGAACGGCGATTTTATTTACATCGAATATTAAAGAAAGTATTTGGTGACCTAGCGATTTATTCTGAAATTTCAGATTACTCGAGGTATATTCGCAAACATTTTAAAAATATATAACAATCATACGTAATAATAGGAAAGTTACAATAGCGCGTAACTGTTATTTTCAATTTTGAACGTGTATTTTAGGTTACATAATATTTCGAAATCGCGCCACATAAATGTATCGTTAAACAAAATTATTTCATGGCGAAATTTCTGCTTCCTGCTTAACGTGGTAAATGAGAGAATTGTTAAATTTACTTTTCATTAAACTCTAAATACGAGAATTTAATCACTAACACGAATGCCATCCAGTTCCTGAAATTTCTAAACCATAAAAACCCCTACTAATTCGTGAATTTTATCCAAACCGTTAGAGATATTTCCAAGGGCCCAGTTACATTTGTATATGCAAGAATTGCTCATTTAATAATATACATATTAACCGAGCTTCGCTCGAATCTAAACATTTATATAAATCCATAAAAACCTCTAATTCATGAATTTCATCAAAATCGTAGTTATATGTATACAATTTTTTCTCATATTCTAATATAAGATATATCAATTACTTTTTTACTCCATCTGATGTCTCCTAGGTTCGCGGAAACACTAACGATTTTGATATTTTTAGAGTTTATTAAAAAGCAAGGAAAACGCTTAATTACCCCGTTAAAAAAAATAATAAAAGTATTTATCATTGTTACTTAAAAATAAATAATGGCATATAGTATCCTTGTTTCGCGATGAAATATATTTATTTATGATTAACAAAACGTATTTAAACATCGCGCCAATTCCCAAATGTATACAGTCTTTATAAAGAGTTACAGTTCTAATTGGAGTTAATTACTGGTCCTGTTTTAGTTTTATAACGTTATTTATATTGTAAAGTAAAGTGAGTTCCATACCCTTGACAGGGCGTCGGGGATTGTGAAGTTAAGGTTCACAATGTACTAAGCCCAACGGCACTAATGAGAGTAGGGAGGCCAGTTCCTTTCTCTCGGCCGCCTTTACTTTCCCAGATTTCTCTGGTACCCAATTATTTCAGGCTGGGTAAGCTTGGGAGCGAGTTGGATCCGGGACGAGACAAGTCTCGAACCCGTGACCTCCGACTTCGTAGCCAAGCAGCTTAACCACTAGGCTACCACGCTGCCATTTATATTGTAACAGTATATATTTACTGCTATACATGTATCTTTTTTTTTTAACGACAAAACTAAAACAATGATAACGAAATATTTGCAGTACCTGACAAAAACTTTGCTCTGGAATATTACGGAAATAATTCACGCTGTTTTGATCATACCGATCAGATGTGGGAAGAGCAAACCTGTAAACAGATCAGACAGTGGCAACATTGGGGTTCCGGTTGTTACCAATACAAGTGCTACAGCGGAAGGTTACATATATTGGTATGTCTTATTTATACGATTTTCACTATTGCTACATATTATGAATACAGTTAATACTACAAAAAAAATATATATATATATATATATTATACTGCCATTTTTTTTTACATTTTTTTGAAATTCTAAGTTTCGACTTATCACTTTTGTATTTTTATTTTTATCGCAAATTTAACTAACTTTATCCGTGTATGTTATAAAAAAAATTATCTTCGTAATTTATCAAAAATTTTTTATTTCTCTTATTTTGAAGAATTCCTCTAAGTATTTACAATAAAATCATCCAGTCATTATGTCGCATTTCATTATTGATATTCTGTTCAATATCATTTCAATTTGTTAGTTTATTTTCCAGTGAACATTTCAGGGTTAAATTTTAACTCGCCTATAGAGGCTCAAATAAAATCACTACAAATTACCACAACTGTACAGAGATGAAATTATTACAAATTAATAAATTGTTCAAGGGCGCGAATTAGTTTACCAAAACAGCTAGCTAAAGTTATTATTATTAGTATCCATAATTCGTAATTAAATTACTCCCCATTTAATTTTTTCGCTTTTGTTTTTTTCTTTAAATACACGAAAAACAAACAATTTCTTAGTAACTGTTTTTTTGTTTGTTTTTTTTTTTTTTTACAACGGCTAATTTGTACTCCGTGCAAATGTTCTCGTATTATTGTATCTTCTAGAGCACTTACGGATATTTTTATATTTGAAGTAATGATGTAGTATCTATTCTCGAAGTACTAATACAATAATATTAGTAGTGCATAAACATAACGCTTATTTCACAGCATTTAAATTAAATATCTCTTGACGATGTGCATTCTTATTACACGGAATTAAGTGCGTACCTAATTTTATTTTTATCTTAAAAGATTGTGTTATATTTCACTTGTGTTAACGACAACTACCTGAACTATTGATAAAAAACGTATATAATTGATTATCAATTCTCCGTTAGATTTAATTGAAAAGACAATTAAAGAAAGCCTCGAACAACGACAACAAGTTAAAAGAGAAATTAAAAATATTATAGCAGTGGCATTAATATAACACTGACCGGTTTAATTGAAAACAATTTAGAGCAATATACAAGTAGAAATGTTATTCGAATCTGAACAAAATAAAGATAATACCGATCAAGTTGTATTGTAGATAGCCTAAAAATAAATTATATTTTAATGAAAAGACCCCTCATCGTATGCCGAGGAGGTATGGCGTATGATAAACCGATACCGATTATAGTGAAACGAACTTCATATAACTATAGGCAAGTGGTATATGAAAGAAAACGATGGCTGAAAACAACATCAATTGTTATCAGAGAAGATTTAATAGCTAATCATGCGCGACTAGTTCGCGATCTTTCCGACAAATATGGTCTGAAAAAGTAGGACATATTTCAGCGCTGGATCATGGTCAGCGACACGCTATTAGGAGAATACCGAAAATAGCAGCTAATTGATATCTCTTAGAATGCGAATTGCACGTCATCATCGTCTTACTAAGCAAATTACTTTACATATTAATGTCAATGTAATTCAGTATCATTTTTTGTATACCGATTAAAAACAAACATGCTACCCATGTGGTTACTGTATGTGTAATTTCCTACGTATGTATACAGTCACGATAAATATATTCGAAAATATGTTGTATTTAGTCTATATTCGATGCACTTAGTAATTATTCACAGACATTTTCTGATAATTATTAATACATTTATTTATTTATTGATATTCTGCAATTAAAATTTTTGTATTTCGTTTAACTTAGTGCGATTATAAATAAATAAATATATATATATATATATGAAGTTTATATTTACTGCATTAAATATTCATGTTATGTCCCTGTTTCGATGTTTTTACATGTGTATGTTGGTGCATATGTAATGGCTTGTGAATGTACACATGTATATATATATATATTAATTACAACGCAATTCTTAGGCTACGCCCTATTAGAAAAAATGTCCCAATTTTATGTAACGTTTGTTATATTTTATAGAATTTTTGTGATTGTTATTCAAAATGTCTTAATTTTATATAATGAAAGTTACATGTTAGGATAGGATTTTTGTGATTATGTTATTTTTTTTGTGTTGATTCCAGTAAGAATTACGTTGTAAATTTTGATCATTTTATACGAAGTATAGAAGGGAAAGAGACAGAAATGAAAGCAAGAAGGCTCAAGGGGCACAACCCCTTGCAAGGCCAAAATGGCCGAGTTTTTTATATATATATATATATATGTACTAGGAACCCCGACATTTTATAATAAATAATAAACTGTACAAATGAAAACGATCGAAATCAGACAAAAAATTAAATTGGCAAGGGACGAACAATAAAAATAAATAAACTTACAAGTTAATAGAATTAAAAAATGATATATAATAATAATAAAAAACTTAAAAATTGATCAACATTTTTGCTAAAATAAATAGAAAAATTTAAAAAAAGTGTAGAAATCCTATCATAACAATATTCCTTTTAATCAAGCAGTAATTAATTCCCGAAATATTATTACGGAACTGTCTGGTTCGCTCGCGGCGATGCGTAGCGATGGTGATGATAATAGTTTCATCATCTGCGTTCGTTGCCCATTCGTAGCACAGTTACTTAGCAACAAAAAAGTGATATCTCGAAAAACTATTTTATTATATATATGTGTTGGTATGTGCACACGCGCGCGTCTAATCATTTACACATGTACGTATTTGTTATTTCATGATTATGTGAACATAGAGAGATATACTGGAGAAAAAATTTAATGACGCTACTTAAATTGAGCAGTAGCAAAGATAAAGACAGAAAAAAAAACTAATGCTTATTTAAAATATATAATTTTATTTTCCGTTTAAATATTTCATTTTTCATTCATAGGTTGCTAATTACTCATACACGTGTTACTTTCCTGGTCAAGAGTTGGTAATCCGTATTCAAGCTAATGGATGGTTACATAAGGGTGCTTTAATATGTCCACCGTGCGAAGAACTATGTAAAGTAAGCATAAAAATTACACTTTGTATTTATATTTGTAAATTTATCTTTTATTACCTCTTATAATGTACGTGCAGTATCCCAGTTAATGACGTCTAGATGAAAATTGGGCGTAGGGAAGTTTATTACAGTGCCGTTGGAACAAAAACATTTTACTCCAAAATTCAATAATTTTCATTACTTGTTTATTTATTTTTTTAATTAAAAAAGTTCTATTTTGTATGTTTTTTATGCCAATGAAGAAATTTTCATCAATTTTTTTTCTTTTTTGGTAAATTTTTCGAAAAAATCTTTCATAAAAAGAAATTCGAAAATATTCTAATGACTTTTTTTTTTTTTTTTTTTTAAATAAATAGAATCTTGCTTTCGTCATTCAACTTTAACTATCCTTTCGTAAAAAAGAACTAAACTTAAAATAACATTATATACTAACTTTTGCCGCATTATTCAATAAGAAAACTCCCCGTCTTCATTACATAAAACAAACTCCGGTTTTTGCTATGTTAAATCAATGAAAGATCGTTATTTTCGTTAAATCAATTACTCGAAATATTTTTTTTTATCGCTATTACTTCGTTTTTTTTTTCTTTCTTTTATTTATTTATTTATTTATTTGTTTTGAAATGTTTTATGAACGAACTTAAATCAGTTTAATCTTCTATTCAAACAAAATGAACGAAAAATAAACTGCATTAGGCTATCATTTATATATTTTCAAATCAGAAAACTTAATCTTTCGTTATCGTTTTAAAATCGATTTAACCAAATCGACTACCTATAATATTATAATACAAATATCTAATAAATATTAAATATAATGAGTACTATTGCACAAACAATTTAATTGATGCAAAAAAAAAATATACACTAAATTGTAAAAAAAAAAACGTTTTTTTTATGCCAGATATGCCATTAAAAAAAATATTTGGAAAAGATAGGAAAAACTGCGTAGAATTTGATGCTCTGTTCAAGATCAATATTTTCCCCTTCGCTAGCAGAACCGCGTGTGAACCTGGATCTTATCACCCCGGGAGCGGAATTGCGGCCGAAACTATAGTCGGAGTTACATCATGAACTCCGCTATAGGATACGGATCCGCGGATACGTAACCTTGCGGGCCTATTCGATATAAATAAAAATGTACACAGCCCCTCAGTTATCCTACTATTCGGTGGTTGTCTAAAATATAAGCATACTTTTGGTTTATTTTGATGAACGTAAACTTACAATCTGAAATTCCATTAAAATGAATAGAAGCATTTTTTTATTCGAATCTATTTCGATTTGTACAGCCTTAATAAAATATTAATCGGAAATGGTTGTTTTTCGACATGTTCTGTTATATTTTACTTTATTTTCATTTCATCTTTTTCTGTGTATATAATCGCAGAACGAATTTGACGAAATTGGAGAATGGTGCAAACCCGCGACGAATATATCAGCTGCTGTCGCATATCCCGTTGACCATTTGTCGTGTTCATCATCGACTGCCGTAAGAGCTTTAATTTGGCCGTTCATCGTTTCCACCATAATATCGTTCCGTCGCTTTTATTTCTTCACTGCCAGTTGATCGAAATTCCTTTCGGAATTTACTTAAACGTGTAAAGTACTTAAAACGGCTTCCTTTAATGTGTTAATTGGTTAACAAATTTGCATATTTCTATTTGTCGACCTCATTTTCAAGAATTTTCAAGGTTAATAATTTTTACAGCGTTTTCTGCTTTAATAATGGTATACTAGAAGTTACCGCGCTGTTAATTATCGATAACTGTTTCCCGTTATCTCACGTTTGCAGTTCTCCTCCATGTGGTAAATACATTGCGTAATAGCCTAATTGTTTATCAAAGTTCAAAAAATCATTTATAAGAAACATCGAAAAGTTCAGTAATGCCAATCCGATCTTTTTATTGATTACAACGTAAAATATAACCGATGTTTAAACGTAACTGTATTAGCCTTAAGAAGAAAAATACAAACGACCATTATCATCTCGTAAACTGTCTTTATAATAATTATTCAAATTTATCGGAACTTGTGAAATTACTGACAAAACACATCTGTGCTTATTTGAATACTAAATAAAATATAGTAATTTATTACAAATACAAATATAATAAACCGGATTTAAGAATAAAATGAAGGCTTACTTAGAAACGTTTTCGGGTATAACCCATCAATAGTTGATGATGGGTTATACCCGAAAACGTTTCAAAGTAAGCCTTCATTTTATTCTTAAATCCGGTTTATTATATTTGTATTTGTAATAAATTACTATATTTTACTAATTAACAAACAGGAGGTTGAAAGATTCTTTATTGAATACTAAATGTTTGCACGCAACCAAACCGTTGTTGTGGAAAATTGTAAAACGATTTGTAATGAATTTGGTATAGTATAGTTACATACCTATCTCGTAGGTTATACGGATTTTACTTACGACAACAGTTTAATGAAAATAAAGTACAAAAAAAAAAAAAAAAAAATTACGCTTAAATATAATGATAATAAAATTTTTCATCGACACGTCAAAACCCTTCTACTAAATTATTAGTAATAAAATTCAATTATGCAAATTTCTTATTTATTTGCGAAAGTCGAACGTCGGTAGCGGTCTTTTGATCGTTTAAACCGCTCCCGTAAAAGTATTACTTATAACGTTCCTTAAATTTTCATTCCTTTTTTTTTTATACATATATATATTATTATTATTATTATTGTACTATTTTAACTTTACATTATTGTATTTTTATGTAGGTTAATGAATTTTTACGTATTTAACTCGTGTTAATATTCTATTTATCGTGTGTGATGATTACCATATAATTACGTTAGCTCAATAATTTTAAATGACGATTGAAAATTACCATTTTTGTTATTTTATAATTTTATATTTGTTATTTTCGTATACACCTGATCGCAGGAAAGCGAAATCTGGCCAATCAATTAGTTAGATTTTGAATATGACGTTGGTTAGACTTTGAAATTGTTTTCGGTGGAAATAAAAATTTACCGAAAAAAAAAAAAAAAAAAAGCTGCAACGATGGTTGTGAACCTCGCATATTTTTAATTATACCGCGTATACTAAGTTTACGCACCTGTCTGAATTCACTGAATGCTAATAATAATAAATAAGTAAGAATAGAGATCGATTAATGATTATACAAAGCAATGGTACAAACCTCAAATATATTACTCCGGCAGTATTTTCCAATTGGAACTTTAATTTTGGTGATACAAGTATTTGTTAACAAAAACGTCGTTTTTGTAGCGGAAGTAATATTAAAAAAAAAAAACGTTATGAACTATGTAGCTAAAGTTGTAATCAAAATTGCCGTGCAAACAACGAATTAATTTTTAAAAAAAATGACGCGGTTAATTGAAATTCGATCTTCTGTAAGTATTGCAGAAGAACTGTTACCTGATGAGGCCTTATTAATTGTCCCAAAGGGAAACTCAAAGGATCGAATTTATAAATATTGTATAAAGTTATTCGCAATAAATACGAATACAATTAAAAAGGAGGCTGCTAACTAAATAAGAGTATCGATTTTGCAGATATTAATGTTCATGTACGCGAACAATCACGTCTAGCAAAGAGATTTTTGTTTAAAGTAATACTATGCAACCGGTAATCTATTTATTAATACCGCGGATAGCCGTTAGATCTGTAAATGTAAACGGTAAATTGGCGTACTTGACGGTGCTGCTGCAAACATAAAATTCTTGCAAAAGTGGAAACAGTATAAAGATGCTGCTTTCACTCTCAAAAAAGGGAAAAAAAGGTTTAAGTTCCGGTTTTCATAAATGATTACAGAGAAACATTTTAATTCATTCAGTTTTTGTTTTTTGATGTAACTCAAACGGTCCATGCGGATTTTTGATGTGAATCAAACGGTCCATGTGAATTTTTGAAGTGGGGAAAAAAGAGATAAAACAAAGGTTAAAAAAAATATTTACTATAATGTTACAAATTCTAAGTAAAAAAAAAAAAAAAAAAAGAATAATTTCTGAAGCTGTGGATTGTTACTGATGTATATATATACATATGTGTGCGTGACTATACGCACATAAAAAACCTTAGGACTTACCCATGAGGACATTCCTCAGAGCCTCAGATGATAGTTCTTCTTCCATATTTCTTCTATAACACCCGTAGAAGAGTAAATTTCAATTGATTGCGTTATTCCTCGGCAGAAAAAAAAAAATTAATTTGCGTAACTATGTATATCAACTTTAGTTATGTATTTTGTAACGGTTTTTTATATCGTTTTTTTTTTTTTTTTTCATAAATGACGTTGACGTTAATACGCATTTTCCTAAAAAACTAAAGAAAACAAAAATACCGATATCGAAAATAATCCCAAAGTCTAACCAACGATTTTATCAAACCAAAAAAATATACATCTGCAGTAGAGCATCCGATAGTTTCTATATTTTAAGTTTATAAATTTTATTTGTCGCTTATTTAATAGAAAAAATTCCGTCCGATAAGTAACTTTTAGTACTGTTTATTATTCAATAGAAGACCGTATTTGCGGACAAAAAAAATTCGTGGGGCCGGATTTACCATTTTCCAACTGAAAAATTCTAAATAATGTTCATTGTGAAAGTTTTAAACATTTATTTGTAATTATTTTAATATTGTCAGTTTTAAAGCAAAATGTATCAAACTTTCGTATCTAAATGGGGAGAAAATGCTATTTTTCAAAAATTTAGATTTTCATTTTATTTTTTTTTTTATTTCTTTTCGTGGCGTAGTTGGAAAAACAGCGATATTTTTCTCAAGCGGAACACAAGCCCGCAGCAAATTAAAAAATGTAAATAATTATCACTATAATTATATGTAACAAGCCCTAATAAATATATAAAAAGGGTTTTATTTCATGAAATATTACTTATATACACTTATATACATGAAGTATTTTTAGATATTAGACAAATTAAATTGTAAAATGTATTCAATTTTACAAAAATTATCGAAAAAATCGGAAATTTTATTAGTAAATTCGAAAAAAAAAAACAAAAAAAACGCGCGCTATAGAACAATAGATGCATAAGTGCTATAATTATCAAATAATATTTTATGTTCTGAGAAAATTGATTACTACGTAAGAAACGGGGCGTGCATTATTTTTCGAATTTTAACCGTATGTTTTTAAAGAAAATGCTTATTAAGAAAAAATCAATTCTTTTCAGCGAGTCAATAACGCGTATATTATCTTTTTAATTTTTCCACAATTCGAGGCTGTGAAAAATTTACTTTTCGGTATTTTATGTTTAAATACGTGTTCATTCATGTTCTTTGTTATATTTTATTTGTTGTACTTTTATTATTAAAAGATAAACGTATTTATGTTAATCGCTTCTATTCTTATTTATATATTTGTCATTTTTATTTTAGCATATTTTTTCATCGGGAAATTCTTTCGTAGAATCGAACGCAAATGTCTTATCACTTCCCCATAAAAAGGTTTGTCATCTCCGTTACACTTTCACCCAGTATGCTATCGCCAAGAATGTAAAGACCTGCCACACCGCCATATTGCTTCTTACGCTACAACTGGGAATGTTTGCGTTCTCCGAAAGCAGTGCTCCCTCTCGGTTTTATTTAATGTAGTGTTTTCTCGTTACTCAAACTGATTGAATAACAAGCTGATAGTTAAGACTGCGAAAAACATATTCAAATATGCTCGTCCGTCACAACTAAACTCTGTTCTTCATCAAACCGATATCGGAAAATTCCGCTCTTCTCCAAATCTATTTCAAAAAACTGCTCCTCCCCCTAAAAAAGAAAAAAGTTAACACGGCCTATGAAACACTCGAATTATTATTTTTTAATTCGTTGAAATAGAATATTTCTTTTTCCCTGGGCGTGCCGGCGGCCCTGACCCAACAACATGACCAAGTTAAATTGGAAAACTAAATAGCCAGAAATGAAACACACAAAATAGAGAGAACAATAGAAGAAAGTAGGATGGAAAAGATATACGTTGTAGGGAGATTAGGACCAAAGCGAATAGTTTAGACATACAAGAGAGAGCGCTCGTTAAGGAAAGCAGAACATTCCAAAAAAGTGTGATTCAAATCACATATACAAAGAGGATCGGTATCATGAAGAGAGCAACAAGAAAACGGCGACAGTGCAAATCGAAAACGCGAAAAGAGGGGTAGAGAATGATTAATCCTAAGTCTAATTAAGGAAACAACAGTGGAACGACTACAGAAAAAAAAAATGAACCCTTGGCAAGGAACGGGGAACCAGTGACTTATTGGAGCTAACAGCGCCTTTGATAAAACAGTATACCGCAGAAAGAGATAAAACGAAATAGCTTTTTTTTTCTTTTTATTTTTTTTTTTTTTTTATTAAATAAGTTGTTGGTCTCATAGGGCACAAGTATGCCCGTTGTGTGAGTGCCCGAAACTTTTATTAACGTTTATTTAAAATACAAAATTACAACTATTCTTTGCTTATTCTATACATCATAATATTAGTCAACTTAAAATTATATTAATTATAGCGTAGTACACACATGCAAATACATACACACGCCTTAAATACTCATCTGTATACACATGAGAGTAGCTTTATATCTTCGAATCAAAAATCTGATCTTATTTGAAAGAAAAATGACAAAGAAAGAAAACAAGAAAGGACGAAAATAAATAACTTTAAAAAAATAGAACAATAAAAGAAAATTATAAAATAGAAAGATTCGAGACGTATCCCGCATATCTATGCATGATCAGAAAATATGGTAGTTGCAAAATAGTTTTTACTGACGGCTCCAAAACACCTCAAGGAACAGGTTGTGGAATAGCATCCGACAAAAAAAGTTATTCTCTGTTACTCTCTTCCGGCACTATTCACTATTCTTTCGGCAGAACTATTTGCTATAAAACTTGCACTAGAAAATGTAATAATTTCCGATCCTCACTCCTCACATCTCATACACCTATGTACAGACTCATTAAACGCGATCACATCAATTCAAAAATACAACTCTCCTCACCAACACCCAATAGCCAAGGAAATTATTCGCACGCTTTGTAGTACAAGTATCCGTGTTTCGTTCGCATGGACCCCATCACACGTTGAGATCCAGGGGAATTCATACGCGGATACTGCGGCAAAAGAAGGCTTATTATTCTTTCCGGTACCGAACATCGAAATTCCGCCAATGGATCTGAAGGCTTATATAGTGCAAAAATCACTTCAAACATGGCCAAAAAACAGTGGACCAACATCCCAAACACGAACAAGCTGCGTTCAATTCGAGATACTATTCGACTATGGGAAACCTCATTATCTAGCAATCGAAGGAATGAAATCGTTGTCACGAAACTCCGCCTAGTCCAAAATCACTCATAGTCACCTTCTGTCCAGGCAACCTATCCCACTGTGTTCCAATTGCAATTCTCCTGTCACAATCTAACATTTACTCGTTAGCTGCATCACCTATAATTCATACCGAGCACAAATTTTCCAGTCGTCCAACCTTTCCGAAATCCTGTCTGACCATCAAGACAAAATTGAACGTCTCCTAAGTTTTCTCAAGACCACTAACGTATTCTACTCCATTTAACTCTTACCTTATCCGTGCCTCTGGCCTAGGCGGCAGTACACGGCACGCTAATCAAAGAAGAAGAAGAAGAAGAGACGTATCTTTGGTTTTACTCTTTACGCCATTTTTTCAGCCATTTCCCTAATTCCTTTTTCACGGACCAATTTTTTCTTTCCGTTTAATATATGATTAGGGATTGTACTAATCACTTTGATTAAAACTGAATCATTAGTGTTATCAATTCGTATATTTCTGCCTTGAGGATAGTTGTAATATGTATTACTTTGATTTCTTGTTAACCGAATTTTTTGCCCGGATGTTAATTTTATATTATTGACACATTAAATTCTAGTAATCTATAATAGAAATAGTACATCTCTTAGGGGACATTTCGTTGTTTTCCTTTCACATATAATTGGGTCTAAAGTCGATTTATTTCTAATAGGGAAGTATAAGTTCCAAATACCTTTTCTGCATTTTACTTGTTTATTTCCGTTTTCTTAGCTTCACATAATATTTTTGAATTCCATGTAATTACTGATACGTAGTGTACGATATACTAGATCCTGTTTCATATTTTATATAAAGTTGGAATTGACTGTCTTATTTTCGAATTTAAACTTTGAGTGTGTTTTTTTCCAGTTCAAAGATTTATCAATATATATATATATATATATATATATAGATTTATTTATATTTATACATAACCTCCTATCACGTGCTCATTTACTAAAATTATCTATATTCTCTTGTAATAATTTTTCCGTCATTTCTAAATCTTTATGCTCCAAGTAAGGCAATATCATCGGCAAACACATATACCTTCGTATTTTTAATATGCTTATGTAACGAGTTAGTGTAAATTGAGAAGAGAATATGAACCAATACGGTGCCCTGCTCCGTATTGAATAGTTTTTCCATCACTTTTTTATTCCCTACGATTTTTACTATACTTTTCTTATTTTTTATGTAATTTTAAACCACTTTAGTTGATTATTTTTAATGCCCAAATTGTTATTGGATGATAATTTTCAAATTGATTTTGCAGTCCTTTTTTATATATCGGTCTGACAATGCCTCTTTTCAGCCCAACAGTAGTGTTATCTTCCTTTATAGAATAGTTTACCATGTACGTCAACATCGGAATAAATATATTTCGGTTTTATTTAATATCTTTTTAATCTTAATTTCGTCCCGTCCAGGTATCTTATGAACTTTTAGATTATCAGTTATTGATTCTATTTGGGATTTATTTGCTCGGATGGAGGAATAAAAAAAGAAGGGAGTTAATATTCAGTAATTGAGAGTGGCATTTGTTTCTCTATGTTGTTCAACTGAACGTATAAAGTGTATTCACTAAATTGTTCAGTTACTATTGCAATATTTTCGAAATGTTTTATAACGAAATCATCAATTGTTGTTTTACTTTTTTTTTACTTAATATTATTGATTATATTCCATACTTTTTTACAATCGTTATTTGCTTTTATTATTTGATAATACTTCTGTTTAGCATATTTCTGTTGTAACTATATTTCGATATTTCCCAAATAGGTTATTATATCGAATATTGGTTCTATTCCCTTTACTAAGTTTAAAGTACTGATCTCTAATTTTCATAAAATTTATTATTTTTTGACTCATCCATTCGCTCTTAGGGCTATATTTTTCCCTCTCCCATACTTTTAATTTTCATTCGCTATATATGCTTTTAAAAACTGAGTATGACGGTGGTAAGCTTTTCTTTTCATTGGCTTCAGTTTTTTTTTTATTTTTTGTTCGAGCATTTATCTACGCGGTCCGATTTTTACGTTTCTTTATTCACTTGAAAGTGTGCTGGCCAGTGAGATAGTTCCGTACGAGTATCGATGACTGTCGGTGAACACAGACTGAGCAGTCATCAAATAACGAGAAAAAAGGAGGCCTCTTCAGAGAAATCTCTTTATTAGTAATACAATAAACGCAATTGACTTTAAATAATTAAAATATCATCAATTATAATTGCACCACTCTGATAATATTGATTCGAATAAATGAAACGTATTCGATGATAAACTTATCACTGACGGAGATTTTTACATTACTGCCTATAACTTATGATGAAGCGATTCGAATAATTCTTTGTTTATTAAAATATATAAATCAGTTAAAAGGTGATCCCAATATTTATCAATATCGATGAGTGCTGGTTTTTTTTTGGGGGGTGGAGGATTGCCAGGCGAGTCCATTACCCAGCATTAGATCGATGGATTGAGCAGTTATAAAATTAAAAAGGGAATCTCCTTTTAGTCATAGATTTTCTTCGTTTAATATAACTGGCCAAAAAAAAACACAACAAAAAATTGTCATATTATGGGGGAAATATGACCACTCAAAATTTTAAAATTAAAACGGCAATGAATGCGAGGGACTTCAAATTCATGAATATTATTTGCTTTGTAAAAACGTAAATTCAAGTAGACATAATGAATCGAAAACTATCAAACAAGCTGATTACTATCGGAATTCGAACACTCTGTACACTCTTTAATCACTACTCAACTCTTTATACAGTATAAAAAGAATCGCATGTTTGGTTGGTTTATCCGAATTATCGCACAAAAATATTTACACTAAAAATTATAAAATATTTTTTCATAAAAAAATCCGACGTCAAGATTTACTCTGCATATTTAATAAAGACGCGCTAAAAAGTAAAAAAAAAATTATTTGATAAAAAATAATATATTTTAAAGTAATATATACATGGGGGGGGGGGGGGGGGGGTACTATGATAATTTGTTAAGCAACGTTAACTTTTTGGAGTCTAAGCTGCAACAGTAACTGAAAACCATACTAAATGGGTATGATAATAGAAAATCACTCGTTTTCTACAAGCCCCGGGTATTGGAAACATCGGAAATATATTTAATACGATTTTTAATTATCGTTTCCACTTGAATTTAGTATCGATTGTAAATTTACCGTAAAACATTAATTTTTTTTTCTAATTTTTAGTACATTTTTATTAATTTTTTTTCTAATTTTTAGTACATTTTTATTAAATTTTTAGAGTAAACCTTTAATTTGGTAGATTTTCCTTTATAAAAAAAAAAAAAAAAACTATATATTTTGTTTTCTCTTTTTTATTTTCGAATTTTTCCACGAGTGTGTATCATCCTAATAATCAGTGAGAAGAAAAGAAAATGGAGGTATGCAGCGGCAACAGCACACTCTCTTTCCGCTTCCGTTTTAAAAATTGTTTATCTTTCACTTTGCATTGAAATATAACAGCGTTTTTTCCATCTTGATCCTTTCTTCTTTCATTTTGTCAATCTTAGTCTTTTGTACAGAAAGTGAAGTTAAGGTTACCCCCAATACGTTCTTCGAACACCATCCCAGACGCGCCTTCATATGGAAATCACCCGATGACAACGACACAAAAACGTTTTATTCGTAGCCAAATTGATTTCATACTGATAAATAAAAAAGCACTGGAAATATATAAGATCGGCAAAAACGTTTCCAGCAGTAGACGTTAGCTCGAATCACAATCCAGCGGTCATGACAATGAAAATGAACCGAAGTTTTGTTAATGTCGAAAAATATCCAAAAATGGGGGGATCGATATTTCGAAATTTAAAAACCAGCTTTTCAATTTTAAGGGGTTGGGGATGTCTTGAACCTTAAAATGTGCAATGATAAAAAAGGTGTCCAGAATCTACATGGAGTGAAATACACGATTTCGTCACTGATGTGCAAGAAAGCCATATGTAAGTGTCACAAATGTGTTAAGAAGAAGCAAAAACGGATGACCGATAACATTTTGATGGAAGAAAGGGGTCTAGCCAAAGGAAGACCATCAAAGCTAGAGAAAATTAGTGGAAGGGAAAAAATGCAAGGCGGTCGAGGGGAGCTTCAAAGGAAGCAAGATATACAAAAAAATCTACATAAGAAAGTAAAGGAAATAGCTGGCACTTTCAAAGCTGCAAGTGCGAACATATCATCACTTGATGATAGTAAAAAATGAATGTTAGGATTAACAGGAAAACCGCAACGATGCAAAATTGGCCAACTTATTGACTACGAAAGGACGACAGTGACTTCGGCTAGTCATACAGGATATACTCATGTTGGGCCGCCACCTATTACAAACGACAGAAAAGTAACAAGGCAGCGGGACTAGATGGAAAATATGCAAAACTACTCAGGAGCCGGACATAGCGGTGTTAGTACAAAAGAAAATGACCGAAGCATTCGACAAAATATATACAGCACAGGAAAAATACCGACTAAATAGAGCTAAAAGGTCGCGACACTTTTACTGCGATACTAAAGGCAGTAAAATCAGCAGTGATAAGTTTAATGTCAAACGCGTTGAAAGTGTTTCTACAAATAATACATACCAAGATATATAAAAGATGCGAGGAGAAGAGGAGATAGGGAGTACCCAGTTTGGTTTCAAAAATGCCATGAACACACGGGAAACTATTTTTGCAGTGAGCATACTCACACAATGTTGCCGTTCGACTGTTGCAAAGCGTTTGATAGCGTAAAATACGAAAAACTGTTAGATATATTCAAATCGATTCCCATTGACAAGAACCACTTGCGAATCGTAAGTAATTTGTACGGGAAACAAACGGCTGAGCTGAGAATTGAAAATGTAACGTCGGAAAGTACCGATATTAGAAAAGGAGTCTGACAAGATTACGTACTGTTCCCCTCCTACTTCTTAATCTTTACCACGAACCAATTTTCAGTGAAGCACTAAACGATAGGAAGATCGAGGTGGATGGAGTCACAATTAAAAATATATACGATATGCGCGGATGATTGCCTAATTATTGCTAATAGTCAGGAAGGGAACTCTGCAAAAACAATTGTAAACAAACTCGCGTTCTATAGTAAAGCTCATGGCCTCGTAATTAAACGAAAGCGACAGTTTTCGGCACAGTGCCAAATAATAGTGTATATAGAAAGGAGAGCTGGAATACACCTTGTGAAATATCTCGGTACTATTCCCGATGACAAATTACGCGGAAAGAAACAAGTTCGCGAATAGAACAATCGAAAGCAGTGCTCGTGGAAGTGAAGAACGATCTTGCAGGAGGAGAACTAATAAGCCTTGAATTTGCGCGCAAAAATTTTACACTGCTACACGTGTCTTTTCCATCTTCTTTTATGGTAGTGAATGCTGGACGCTGCCTTGGAGAAATATATTGAGGACCTCCTCGAGTTATACAAGCGCATGCTGAAAATCTCCTGGACGTAAGAAGAATAAGGAAAAACTTGAAGCTATTGAATTTGCTAAAAGAAAGAAAATTGAATACGTGGAGGTCACACATTATGAGAGGATCAAAATATGAAATTTTACGCATTATTCTGAAAGAAAAACTGCCGGGTAAAAGAACTCTTGAGGCCGTTCTCAAAATTCATGGACAATTCCGAAGACGATTTGACTGCTCACCTATCGTTGAACCTTCGTGATGACTATGGCGGCTGAAGAAGAAGAAGAAGAAGAAGAAGAAGACTTCTCAATACATTTGCTGTTTACGCTTTCACCGCTTAAAAGTTACTCGTCCTTTTTCATTCACAACCTCCTTAACTAATTCGCATTCGAAAACTTCTACCTTGTCGGTATTTCCTTCTCCGATAACCGCTTATTTTAATTGTATTTTTTAACCCGTTTTATTTTCCAACGCACCGCGGTTAACTTTGAAAAGAGCAATCAACCAGCAGGTGTAGCACTCTATTAGACTTCTTCAGTTAAACGTAATTTCAAAAATACCTGCTAATCCGAAAATAAAGTTGTACAAATTAAATTACATGTTGCATTGCTGACCGTCGTTGAGGTTTTAACAAGCGGCATGTCGGCGCGGAAAAACATAAAAAGAATAAACGAGAATAAAAAAAATGTCCGATTTATGTTTTAAGTTTTTAAGCACATTCATGGTATTTTAAATGCGTCGCGTTATCCATCTAACGTATATAGAGTAGATTTGTGTTTCCTTAGTTGCACATTAATTTTTACTTCCAAACTATATCTTCGATCCAACGAACGTAGGGTGAAATTCTCGTGTAAACGCCAGGTAAATCCGGTTCGCCGCAGGCTATACCGAACGAAGTGATGCCAATTTGCACAGCCATTAGCGGGCAGTTATTCATGGTTGTTAGTAGAGGACCACCTGAATCACCCTGTTGAATATAATCTCAGATAGAATACTTCATATAAAAACAAATATGAGCTTTTAAGCAGGTGCGAAATGAAATAATCGCTTTTTCTTAAATTACGAATTTTATCCGCGCAATAACTTACCTACCAAAAACATTACCCGATAAATCGAACTTCCGCAACGGTGTTAAAGATACCAGTTATTTTTTAATTTCGCAGTTTTTAACCCTGGTGCTGTCAAAATATTTGCTAGCGTTTTTAAAAAATTCTGATCAAACGGTAAATTGATAATGCCACACCTGCACAACCAATTAAGACATATTACATAGAATGTTGCTTGGACACACTCATGGATATGCGGTTTTACCGTTAATCACGGCATTTTCGCAGAAGATTACGGTATGTAAATCATCGTTTCATGTTAAAAACGAAACAAAAGATTTTATTCATAATGGCGCCTAGTTGTACCGTCAGATGGGGCGTGGTAGAAGCGTTCTCTATAGTGGAACACGTTAACTTATCGTTGGTTTCCTCTGATAGTAGTAACACTCACTATTTATTTGTGACACTGTATATATTCGATTTTTTATCAAAAAAAAAAAAAAACAAAAACAGTAGTTTGCGCTAAATCACGGACGTTTAAAATTTCGCTAAAGAATTCAGACATGAACGCTTAGAACATTTGGGGTTATCATCTTATAACCTTGCTGGTATAACTTGAGAATCCTACAACTGTTCGCCATTCTGAACATTAAGTATTAAAACCAATAAACTGTACCGTTTGTTCAGCTATACAAATATGCGTTTGTTTACATTATACCATTAACTTAATGTCGACGTCTATGTGTAAATGTACTACCTACGTAATACAATACTTATAACTCCTTTCACGACTCCATTGCCAAACAGATTCGGTCACAGGACACTTACACAGCCTCAAATTCTACACATGCCAAAATTTCGGTAAGAATTCGGAAAATACATTCTTGGCCGTGTACACGCGTTTCGAACCGCATTCTTCGCTGATAACGAACAATAGAATTATGTCCAGAGATTGACAATTAATAATTTTACTGAATATTTGTATGACAATATTGCTTCTTTATGTATCGATCCAAAAAAAAAAAAAAAAAAAAGACAATTCCGTAGCTCCTAAACCTGACTAACCTAAGCCAAAAAAAAATAGTCCAGTGCAGCGAATCTAACTGTAGAGGAGTCTGCAGCAAAGACTGAAACTACAATTCGAAACGTTTGTGAAAAAACTACATATTACACATCTAATTCTAGACACTTTCAAGTATCAGAATCCGTGCGTTTAACTCAAAAGCCCATACTTTCGCACCATAGGTCTTTTTTCCCAGCGAACGTTACACATACGTACACAATCGTACCAATTATATATGTATATAACAACGGGTTTCTTACAACGTGAAGAATTAAATTACGCAAATAACGAATTGAACGGTTATTAAAAACAGTTCTATTTCACGGGATTATCTGCCTTTTTCAATTATTTAGTTTTATTCGAAGAAAGAAAAAGAAAAAAACATCTAACATTTAACCTTACCGTACAGGTATCTGCTCGGACGTGCGGTGGTGCCCCAGCGCACATCATTGTTGCGTTATCAATCCCACGGTTATATCGATCGCTACGACCGTAATTGCTAGCACATTTTTCTGGTTTTACTAAGCGTAAAAACACTTCTCTTAATCGAGAACTAAGGGCATATCCTTTAAAAAATAGTACATTTTCAAATACCAATTAAAAATGATGGTAAGGTTCAAATATTTTCAAAATTAAACTAATTTTCCTTAGTTATTTATATATTTTTAAATTGAACTGATAAAAAATAATGTTAATAAGAAATAAAAAAGCAATTACGAATCAATCGAAAATATTTATCAAACATATTTTATGGGTTTTCTTCTCAATATTTATATATAAATTACCTCGGTGTGCCGTTTTGCACTACCATGATCATTACAGCTACACCGAAGTGGCTTATTAGAATTTACGTTACGTGTGGAGCTACGCTATTTACTCTAACCAAGTATAACATGTTTGCTACCGATTTAGAGTTTTTTTTTTTTTTTTTTTTTTTTATTAAAATAAGTTGTGGGTCTCACAGGGCAAATATGCCCGTTGTGTGAGTGCCCGACACTCTTATTAACGTTTATTCAAAAAATATATACAATACAAAAAATTATAATTTATCTTAACTTATTTTATACTTATAATATTAGAACTCTAGCGTTAAGATTAAGTATAAATATATAAACGCATGCAACTACGTAACACGCCCCGTAATACGTATCTGTACATTATCACATGCCGACAGTTCAATATTTAAAATGGGAAACCTTATCTTCTTTACCACTTAATGACTGGTAAAGACACCAGGAAATCAAAAACAAAAACGTATAAAGAAAGGAGCATTAGAAGGTAGGGAGATTCAGAACGTAGCTTGTTATTCAATCTTTGCACCATTCCTTTAACCAAATTTCCACCTCCTTTTTCCACACACCAATTCTTTTTTCCTCTAATATATGATTCGGGATTGTACTTATTCATTTAATTAAAACCGAATCATCCGTATTATCAATTCGCAGATTTACCCCACGAGGATAGATGTAGTATGTATTACTTTGGTTTCTTGTCAATCGAGTTTTTTGCCTAGATGGTAATTTAATATTATTGACGTTAAATTCTAGTAGTCTGTAATAATAATAGTACATCTTGGGGGACATTTCATTGTTTTCCTTCCACCATGTTGATCCAGGGACGTTTTGCTTTCAATGGGGGAGTATGAGTTTCAAACACCTCTTCTGTATTTTACTTATTTTATTTAATTCAGTTTTCTTAGCCTCGCCCCATATTTGAATTCCATATAAAATTCTAGACATTATAATTGAGTTATAGTATATACCTAGTTCGATATGATAGTACCTGATTTATTCTATATAAAGCTGGAATTGTCTGTCTTATTTTTGAGTTTAAACTTAGAATGTGTTTTTTCCAATTCAGGGATTTATCTATATATTGAGACGGATTCGGCAGTTGTAGTGGTTTAATTACGCTTTATACGGTTTCTGATAATGCTGTCCGAGGTAGAAATTATTATTTCGATTTAATTCATTTTATATTTCGGGTTTTTCTCGGGCAGCATAAATGACGGTGAATTGCGATCGGAGAAGATATTTCGACCGAGAAGCCTGGTTATTCCGGACGCAGCCGTTCTGTCGGCTGTGTTGCGGGGGTGAACTGGTTGCGCGGGGAAATCGCGGTCGCGTTTACCGTCGAAACGTATAAGTACGGAGCGTGTAGCTACGAGAGTCGCGAGAGAATTGGTGAAATCCCGGAAAGACAGGGTAGCAGCCGATTTGAAATACATATTAATATAAGAACGTTCTAGAAAAATCGGCGTGCGTGTTAATTGATAAGGTACGGGGTAATTTTCAGCGATCGACTATATCGTTTGGAATAGCCCATCGTGTACCGAAAAATCTTCGTTCGTGCTAGAAACGGTAAATCGATAATCAGTTTTAATTCAGTTGTTAACGAGATCAATTCGGTAGTACACGCGAGTCGGTTCACACGAGTCGGTAATGATTCGTGGTCGTTTATTTTAATCGTTGTCGGAAGAGCACGCCGTCACGTGTATCTTTTTAGCCCTAGTCATAATTAATGTCCGCTCCGTCATTTTGACCAGTATTTTTTTTTTTGTGTAATTGTTATATTCAAAAAAATTTGTCGCATTTGTGTTTTTTTTTTCCATATTCAAATACCCGCGTTTCATGGAAATAGGTTTCGTTATTGGACACGTGGTTACCCCGTGATATCTCCACCGGGAGAGATACCGCCATCGAACGGCGGATTTCGCGAGTCGGTTTTTTTTTTCTATTTTTATACATTTTTTTATTAAAAGCCTAAAGCTCTGCCAGGCCGAGCTTCCGGTAATAGCAAGCCGGTATATTTTTGCTATTGGCGCCCACAAAATAGTTTTCGGATATACATATTTTTTTTTGGTATTTTTTTTGTTGTTATTATTTCGCTCGATCAACTGGCGTCCGAAATTAGTGACTCCATTTTCAATTCATATCAATATACACCTAAATATTTAAAGTCATTTACGTTTTCTAACGGTGGACAAGGACATAAATGGGTGTTGATATTTACATGAAGCTCATGAATGCAATTGTTACTGTGGAGGATAATTCGCGGATCGCGTATTTTATATTTAGAACTATTCCGAATGTGTAATACTTTTGATTTATTTATGTTTACACATAACTTCCTATCATGTGCCCATTTACTAAAATTATTTACATCATCTTGTAGTAATTTTTCCGCCATTTCAAAATTGTTGTGCTCGATTAACAAAGCAATATCATCAGCAAAAACATATACCTTTGCATTTTTAATATGTTTGTGTAACGAGTTGGTATAAATAAGAAAAAGAATCGGGGCCAATATGGTACCCTGACCTACTCCATAATGAATATTTTTTTCATTACTTATATTCCCTGCAATTTTGACCATGCTTTTCCTATTTGTTATATAATTCTTAAACCACTCAAGTTGATTGTTTTTAATGCCTAGATTTTCTAAATCCTTGATCAGTAATTCATGATCAACTAAATCAAACGCTTTGGATAGGTCAATAAATGAAATTAAAAATTGGTTCCCCATCGACAATCCCATATTTATCCTATTTACAATTGTTCTCAATAATGTTATCGTGGATCTTTTTTCTCTAAAACCGTGTTGGTTTTCGTAGAGTAGATTGTTTTTTTCCAGATAATTGCTTAAGTGTTCATCAATGTAGTGTTCTAAAATTTTAGTTATCACAGATGTTATTGTTATTGGACGGTAGTTTTCATACTGATTTTTCATTCCTTTTTTATATATTGGTCTAACAATACCTCTTTTAAGCCCATCAGGAGTAATAGCTTCCTTTATAGAATAGTTAACCATGTTAGTCAAAATAGGAACAAATATATTTAAGTTTTGTTTTATATCTTTAACCCTAATTTCATCCCATCCAGGTGCCTTATAAACTTTTAGATCATTAATTATTGCTTCTATTTGGTATTTATTTGCTGGCGGAATAAAAAAGGAAGAATAAATACGATTATCAAAATTCGAATTCAGTAACTGAATGTGACATTCGTGTCTATGATGTTCCATTGAACATATAAAATAATCACTAAATTGTTCAGCAACTGATGCAGTATTTCCAAAATGTTTTATGATGAAATCATCGATTGATGTTTTATTGTTTTTATTAACAATATTATTAATTACATTCCATACTTTTTTACAATCATTGTTTGCTTTAACTATTTGACTCCGATAATAATTCTGTTTGGCATTCCTTATTTCAGTTGTAACCATATTTCGATATTTTCTAAATAAGTTTTTATATCGAATATTGGTTCTATTCCCTTTACTAAGTTTAAAGTACTGATCTCTGATTTTCATAAAATTAATTATTTTTTGACTCATCCATTCATTTTTAGGACAGTATTTAGTCACCTTTTTACTCTGCCGTATTTCTATTTTGCATTCTTTGTAAAAGCCTTTAAAAACTGACTGTATATTATCATATATATTTCCTGCCGCTGTAGAGATCCTTACCTCATTCCAGTTATGATTAATTATCTTATTATGCAATCTCTTTTCATCGAAAACATATTTCAAAGGGTTACTAATAGATTGCAAACTTCGATTTGAGATCCTAAATGCACAACAAATGATATAATGATCCGATATTTTCGAGTTAATAATTCCCGAAGTAATTTCATTTGTATTATACTTAATAAATATGTTGTCTATACATGAGACTGAGTACTTCTATCAATCCGTTCTTCTTCTCTCGTTATTCCATTTATTAACTGTATTCCTCCTGACCCATAAATTACGTTTAAAAAATTCTCAGCCTGTACATTACGAATAGATAAATCAATATTAAAATCACCACAAATCAGGAAATTATCTTTATTGCTTAATTTTTTTAAGAGTGAAGCGGTTTCGTTTATAAATTCGCCTACGTTTTTACTCGGTGATCTGTACATAGCAATTAAGCGTAAAGGGTTGTTTTTGCAAATCTCTATATCTATCATCACCAGGTCCATACTTGGTCTATTATTAACCTCCCGAATGTGATATTTAAACTTATTATTTATGAACACAAGTATTCCTCCATTAAACCCTATAGGTCTTTGTGGTCCAATATTCGTGAATCCAGTTATATTATATAGATTCAATTCGTCCTTACTTATATTAATTTCAGTTAATATGATGACACTTAAAGATGACCTGTGAATGTAAGTTATAAATTCATCCCAGTTACGTCTCAGGGTTCTTATGTTTAAGTGCAACACATGAAAAAGCTCCGTATTAATTTGTAGTGAATTATTTAAATTTAGTGTGCTGTTTACATTGTCAGTCCATTTTTTGATATTAATATAATTGTTGCAATTTTGTTTACTGCGATATTGAATTAGAGAAGTCATATTTGAGGTGAGAATCAAAAACTATTATTACTGGAAATTATGTTTTTTTTTTTTTGTTTTTTTTTTCTGTTTTGCAAAATTGAATTATAGACGACAATATTGTAACGTTAAAGGACGGTATAGAGAAAAAGAATTGATCATATTTCGACAAATATTGAGCTATCACAGATTGTATTCGGAAAACGGTTATCGATGTTGTACTACTAATCGCCAAAATTATCAGTAATTGGACTAGTATATTAATATACCGATATTTACTCGTATATAAAACAGAGTATCTAGTATACACACATAAACACACCCACCTTATATAGACACAATCACACTTCCGCACACTCACAGACAAATTACAGTTGAACGTTCTGTACACTTTCATTTTATGTACATATGCACAATTCCGCATACTCGCACACACGATACAGTCGACTGTCCTGTGAACAATATACACGTATAATGCGAAATTTAGTATATAACGACACGAAATAAAAATTAGTTACTTGGGAGTATCTGTGAAATCTCCCCTGTGAGGTTACTCCGTGATACCAAGAATTGTCGCCGATCGCTGAGCACGTGCTGATTTGTTGGTGGCCTGCTTTCATAACAGAAAGGACATATTGTAGCTGGAGCCACACTGTGACAGAACTGTGTGAGCTACACTCGAAGTCGACTCAACATCCAAAATTTTTTCGAGAAGTTTCCTCCGGAGGCCACCAAACCTTTGTTAACTACTTCATTTTTTTACAGAAACGTAGTATAGTGCATTCCACTTGTCTCGCCAATTTACAGTGCAACCGTTCATAGTACCGTGTAGTATCCTATGATGGAGGCGTTGCATCTGTGAGCATTGGAGACTGTATTTCTAAACGGGCCGCTTGATTTTTCATTAACAAGTTTGTCGGTGTGACCAAGAATCTACAGCAATGTTTAAAGTTTATTCTGGTAAACTGGAAGATTTTTATTTCCAATATTAATAGATGCTTGGCTTTGTTGATCCGGGGCAAAACATATAATAGATTTAAGAAAGTCCATAGTCATCGGCATCTTCAGAAGTATTCATACCCTATTCCCCATACAGTTTCACAACAGCGCGAGCCGTTGCGGATCAGGCCATGACTCTTCCTGCTTTTGCACCAATCAGTAAAAAAAATTGCATGACCAATGTGGGCTCTTTAATTTTCTCTAAAGAAATCAATGTTTATTTGCAGATTTTTGGTTTGGGTACCTGATATTGTCGCAGTGTTGTATTTTTTTTTTCTTTTTTTGATGGAACAAGAAATACTGGCAATCTCAGTTTCTTAAGAAAATTAAAGAGCAAAAGAGAGAGTATTTATTCGGATTGAAGACAGGTAGTTATGAGTGTCAGTAATTGATATAGGTTGCGGAAACCGTATCTTCTGTAGTGGGACATTGCAGGGCAGCTGATTAGACTGAAACACGGCGTGCCTTATGCGCGCATAGTACAATTAAGAGGGGAGTTATGCATGGGATCAAGGGAGTTTAGTAATAGATTAGCAGATGGGTACAACCGGTGCAATCGTGGTTATTGTGGAATAAACGATTTATATACGTTTAAAAGAAATTTCGGCTGAATATTACATCTCGGACATAAGTATTTTAGTGTAGGAATGATTTCGATGTACTAATCGGTTTTTAGTTGGAACATATGTTGACACAATGAGAGTTTTCGATTAAACGCAAGATGAAAGAATTTTATAGTTTGTCGGAAGGGAAGTGGCCAGTTGTCACAAAGTAATAGTGCTGAATGGGTTTTGGCGGTCCCTGTGAAAATCAAAAAAAAAAAAAAAGATAGTTTTGGATGAGGAAAAACATCTAGTCTGTCTATAGTATTCTGAAGTCAATTTTGAGCATTGAGATATCTGAGGATAAGGAAATGTTGAGGCCATCTACCAGGTGTACAAGTATGAAATGCGCATTTGAAAAATCAGATGTTCACCAATACAATGTGTGTTATAAAAATTTGACGCATATGCAATTTTGTTGCGCCATCAACATGTGTCAAATGTACATCGGTGATAAATTGAAAAACTGTTTGCATAGTATTGTTTTGCTCTGTTCAATATGACGACATTTGTGCCAAATAAAGAGCATTCGCGGACAGCATTAATTTTTTGTTTTCATTTGAAGAAAACTGCTGTCGAATCATACCGATTTCCTTTCTGAAGCTTATGGTGAACATGCTGCATCGAAGATTTAACGATGGTTTCGGCGTTACAAAAGTGGTGATTTCGATGTTGCAGACAAAGAACACGGAAAACCGCCAAAAAGATACAAAGATGCAGAATTGCAAGCATTGCTAGATGAGGACGATGCACAAACACAAAAACAACTCGCAGAGCAATTAAGCGTCAGTCGACAAGCTGTTTCCAATCGCCTACGAGAAATGGGAATGATTCAGAAGGTCGGCAGATGATACCACATGAGTTGAACGAGAGACAGATGGAGAGGCGCAAAAACACATGTGAAATTTTGCTCGAATGATACAAAAGAAAGTCGTTTTTGCATCGTATCGTTACTGGGGATGAAAAGTGGGTGTATTTTGAGAATCCCAAGCGCAAAAGATCATGGGTAGATCCAGACACACGATACACATCGACCGCAAGACCGAATCGCTTTGGCAGGAAGACAATGCTCTGTGTTTGGTGGGATCAGAAGGGTATGGTCTATTATGAGCTGTTAAAGCCTGGTGAAACGGTTAATATCAAAAACGCTAGCAACAACAATTGATCGATTTGAACCGTTCGCTGCTCAAAAAACGACCAGAATATTAAAAAGGGCAACACAAGGTAATTTTTCTCCATGACAATGCTCCATCACATACGGTAAAACCGGTTCGTGACACATTGGAAGCACTCAGCTGGGAAGTGCTATCCTATGCGGCTTACTCACCAGACTTGGCTTCTTCCGATTACCACTTGTTTGCATCGCTGGGTCACGCACTTGATGAGCAGCGCTTTGGTTCATACGAAAATGTGAAAAAATGTCTCGATGAATAGTTCGCGGCAAAAGGGGAAGATTTTTACTGCCGTGGTATCCACAAATTTCCCGAAAGATGGGGAAAATGTTTAACTAGCGATGGAGCATACTTCGAGTAAACCACTTTTTATCATTCTTCCAAATTTAATGTGTTTTTTTTTCGGAAAGAAAAAAACGCATTTCATACTTGTGCACCTGATATATTATATAACGGCTCTGTTACAGGCGGCAGCATATAGTCGGATATTTATACAAAACACGAACAGGGTCGTACTAAAAGCGGATTCTTGCGGCACGTCATTCTCAGTTCGAACAGGTTTTTATTATTAACGGGCAAATTTTAACATGGAATTTCCTCTTGCTTAAAAAGCTGTTCACATAACTGTCCATTTTACCAATTATGCAAGCTGACAACGACTTCAACAGTAAACTGTCCCGCCATATGCGCTCAGAAGTTTTTTTCAGGTCAAAGAATACAGCGCGTGTCTGTCGTTGACATTGTGGTAGCCGGATAGTATTTGCCTTTATAGGCTCAATAAGTGTGGCCGACTGTACTTGGATTGGAAAAAGGAAATTAATTTTATCCTAAATGAAAGAAGAGGCATTTAGTAAACCATTTTCTTTATCGTTTCGTAAAGAATACATATTGGTTTGGAACTATCACTTCAGTTGTGTAGCCTTTCCGATCCGGCTTTTTGGAACACGAAACGTGGAGGATCGTGTCGATCTTGGTTAAATTTGGATTAAATAAAGATCGGAAAATAATCGCCGAAGCGCAAGATCTCCATAAACAAATTATGTAAGAAATTAAAATGGATATCTGTCGCCTGGTAGAAATACTAAATGTTGTTTACTATGATGCACTCACAGTTTTCAGTGAAAGCCCGTACCTGGGAATGTGCGTTAAAGTCGCCGAGCACCATCTCTGGCTCGGGTAGCTGATTTACTAATGTTTCAGACTAATTTTCAGAGAATTTATAATACAGCTGTATGTGACAGACACAGTTACTTTTCATCGAGAGCTATAATTAACAGCTGTAGGGATGAATTAATATTTAGCTTTTGTGCAGCACAAAGTTTGCAACATCTCCACCAGCTCTATTGCCATGAAAGTGTATCGAAAAGTTTTGTAACTTTCAACTGATAAATTGTTAGCAGACTTTAGGTGGGTTTCCTATAGGCAAATTACAAAATAGTAGCGTATGGCTGCAAGGTATTATTCTCTAGTTTTGCATTATTGCTCGAATAGCTGTTACAGTTATTATGCCTTTTTTTTTGAATTTTTTTACTCGTTACTTATGCATGCTGTTGATTTTTCTCGCTTAAGATCAGATTTGTATTGTCTGCGGTATTTCAAAAAACGACTTACACAGATTCTTTATTATTCGTGTACACATCTATTTTTTGTGCTCGAACTATTCAAGTATGGTGTAGCGCAGTCGATAACGTATCATCCACATCCTCGATACAGTACCGAGCAAAATTTATCTAATCCAGATATTTTTCTTAAATATTTTAAAATCATTATAGTTTATAAATGGCAGCAGATTTGTTTCGTTGAAGTGACGTTTGCCTGCACCAAAATAGTTTTGTCTATGTCCGTGAGTTTATTTTATTTTTGGTTTTAGATTAATGACAGGTAATTCGGGATGGGAAATCTGCGTTGCATTCGTTTGATTTAATATATTTATGACAGTCTGGATCCTCTATTTCTCGGTTTGCAACGTTTATTCATTTAGGTACAGGTCAGGAATAAAGCCTTGGCTATCGTTTATCAATTGACGTTTCTGGTGACGTTTTATATGGTCACTTCTGGACGATGTTAAATCGATTATAATTGTTCTCAGTTATATTTTCGTGATTCAAGGTTACCTCCCGCTGGTAGTTTCTGTCATCTCTGATTCCAATCTCTCCCGTTCCGCAATACCCAAGAAGTTACAAAAAAATAGACAGTTTACATTTTACAAGAAGCATTCGCTTCCTTCAAACCGTTGTACTTATCATTAAAGGTTCGAAAAAACGTATTAGTCTTAGACTCTTATTATCTAAAAATGTTTTCGTGTCCACTGACCATCTAATTTTAAAGTTGTTATAACAGCATCGACAAAAATAATAATAGTAATTGAATTCGTACGAAACTTATTTATACAAACGAAAAATACAGATTTAGTTATAAAGTAATATTACCTTATTTAAAATAACTATTACCAGAAATGGGGACATTGCTGCACGGGCAGCAGGAATTATTATTGAACTGCGCTTTTGTTTACGACAATTAACCGCCCCTGACATTTCTTTTTTAACAAACACTTATTCAAGCTGATTAAAAAATATTTAAAAAAGAAAAAAAAAAACCGACACTTCGAAAATTTAATAAAAATGCACTGTGAAGTAAAAAATAATTATTTGATAAAATATAATTTACTACAGAGTACTATAAAAATATGATAATTCTTAAATAACATTAACTTTTTAGAGTTGGCACCAAATTCAAATTACAACAATATGTAAGAACATCGGGGTTTTTAAATGCGATTTTTAATTATTGTTGAAATTTGAACTTGATACCGGCTCCAAAAAGTTATTGTCGCTTAAAAAATTATCATAATGCCCCTATGTATATGCTTTTTTTTTTTTTTTTGTTTTTTTTATTATTAAAAATAAGTTGTAGGTCCCGCAAGGCATACTGCCCGTCTGCAGGTGCCCAACACGCTTATCATCATTTATTCAAAAAATAATAATAAAACAAAAAATAAAAAAGATAAAAACAAAAAAGAACTACTTATCGTTATAGAATTTCATAAATGTTCAAAAAAAAAAAAAATAGTCGATTCCCCGCCATAGCCAGTTTCTAATATATCTAACCTAATATCACTCATTGATGTTATCAACCAACCATTGCTTAATTAATAATTTCCAAATTCCCATCTCTTTTTGCGTTACATCTTCTGAGATTCGTTTTTTAGGATTCC
The DNA here is from genome assembly GCA_039619475.1 of Icerya purchasi. NCBI lineage: Eukaryota > Metazoa > Arthropoda > Insecta > Hemiptera > Monophlebidae > Icerya > Icerya purchasi. Next base: position 169,647,310 of record CM077116.1, on the reverse strand, counting down.
GTAATAACTACGGAATCCTAATAAGATAGTACACAAATGACAAAAATATCAAATAAAAATCAATAACTCACGAACAGCTTGACTTATAAACTTCAAATTGGAACATAAATCACAATTAAAATTCTCTTTAAACCGATCTATAACTTGAAGATGACCGATTACCCTGGGCGGCAAAAAACCCAAAAAACCATCAAGAATATATAATATGGTACATAAAACGACCTCAAAAATCACTTAAAAAATCATAACTCGTCACTAGATAAACTTATAACGCTGAACTTGAAAATATAAACTACAATGCAGGAGTACTTTCATAAAATCAAAAAATTAAGTTACAAAAGTTATGTAAAGGTGCCCAAAAGTTCAAAAAACCGCAAAAAATGGCGTGCCCCACCCCCTAGCGCCGCGAGTATTGTAGTTAAAAATTTTGAACGCGGCTAAAAATACGCGCATCCCCATATATTTCTCTAGTTTTGAACATTGAAATTTCCAGCTTTATAATTAGACTCTCAGGGCGCCAAAAGCTTGAAGTTTTCAAAAAAAAAAAAATTTTTCCCGGGCTTGCGATATATCATTGGAAAGATCGCTAATTGTCGGGAACGAACCCGTATTTCATTTTCTTAACAAAACTTTCAAAGCTACTGAAAAGTTCAAAAAAGCGCGAGCTCTAATTTGTAGCCCCCTCTTGCGACGTGAGTATTATAGCTATACATTTGGAACAAGATATAAAATATGCGAATCCACGTATATTTCTCTGGTTTAAAACATCCGGCTCTCCAGCTTTAAAATGAGACCACCGAGGCGCTGAAAGCTCAAAATTTTGGAAAAAAATATTTTTTTTTCCGAGCATGTGATATATTGTTGGTAAGACGTATTTCATATCCTTAACGAAACTTCCAAAGTTGCCGTAAAGTTCAAAAAATGACATGGCCTCCCGCTTAGCGATGCGAATATTAAAGCTGAAAATTTTAATCGCGGTTTAAAATTCGCGCATCCCTGTATATTTCTTCAGTTTGGAACATCCGGGATTTGCAACTTGAAAACTCGACCTTCGGGGCACCGAAAGCTCAAAATTTTGGAAAAAATATTTTTTTTCCCGGGCTTTGAAAGATTACTATTTGTCAGGAACGAAACCGTATTTCGTTTTCTTAACCAAACTTTCGAATTTGCCGAAATGTTCAAAAGCGCGAAAACTAATATGTAGCCCCCTGTTTGGATCGCGAATATTATAGCTATAAATTTCGAATGGGGTTGTTGAAAATATGCTCATTCTGGTATGTTTGCGTAGTTTATTTAAAATTTTGTGTATATATCTAAATAAATTTTATTTAAAAATCGTAATCTAATAAATAGTGACAAACAAGGAAGGTGGTTTAAGTAATAGTATTCAAATATAACTGTATAGAAGTTCGGAAAACAAACAAGTACAATTACAAATTTTTAAATATTTATTGATAATTAATCCTTCCAAAAATCTAGTACTAAATAGCGTTTATTTATTAGAATTTATTTTTTTTTGCAGTACAATATGATGACACTGCGTGATGTGTGAAAAAGAACTGCACTAAAAATATCTGTTTTGGAATTATTGTTGTTTTGAATTTAGTATGGTTATCTTTAACTTAACATACGGAATCCTCAGCGCATGAAACCTCATGCTTGACTGAAGTTTTTTTTTTTTTTTTTTTTTTTGGGCTTGGCCGACTAAGGGCAGCTACCCAGGACAATTGGACTAGATTAGATATTAGATTTTGATCCGGTCAGAGATCGATGACAGGAAAGAGACAAGAATAGGAACCACATTGGATGACGGCAAAGCTAAGATATAGGAAGCACTATATGGAGTAGGATAATTCAGCTTTAACAGCTGAACGTACAGGATATTACGCTCGGAAGAAAGACTGGAGCATTCAAACAGCACGTGGTCAGGATCACAAACGAAGGAACAGTCGCCAGAGTGCAAAGGACAATAAGGGGATGGGAAAAGAAAAATCCCTCTATCAGCTTAATTAAAATTATTTCATCCGTATTATCAATCTTACTCTGATTATGGCTTTCGGTCGAATAAAATATACCTTCCCATAATTCCTCGTTGTTCTGCTTCTTGTCATCGTAGCTATTGATATTTTTTTTATTTTTTTTATTTTTTTTTTTTTTACTTTTTTATTGGGCTTGTCAGCTATGGACGATTACCCATCACGAAGGAAGAACGTAGGACCAAAGTAAACTAAGGACATTAAGAAAGTTATTCGGGGAAGGTGGAAACGGCCAGAACTACTATGGAGAGATAGCAAGGGAGTCAAAAAAGATCGGTACTAGAACTCGTGCAATTAGTAGTCCGAAAGGAAATAAATGTGTAGATGAAAAATTATATAGGATACCTTAAAGAAAAGGAAAGCTCTCAGGTCTTGTTAGTCGTTATACCTGATTATAATATATTAGATATATATTTAAACGTGTGACCAGCATAAAAAGAAAAGTATTTTTATCCATGTCTGCGATTATATATTTGTGGTGTCTCATATTTAAGCAATCTATGATAAAAGTAGCACACATCCTTGCAGACATTTCATTTCTCTCTCTCCACCAGCTGATGTTACTGTTAACCTGATCTTTATTAGGAAGTATTATCTTTAAGCATTTCTTCTGCTGACTACTAACCTTTTTGATTATCGTCCGTTTTGCTTCACCCCAAATTGATATCCCATACATGATTCTAGATAATACTATAGCGTTATAGTATAAGAGCCAATTTATAAAGTGCCGGTAGCATTTGCCTAATTTTATTAGATAAATTTATAACATACTTGTCCCAGCATAATTTTCCAGTTGTGTACATCCATAGTTCGAAATAGAAGTCAAGTAATTATGTAAGCAATTATTGTTATGTATTTTAATAGATGGTTTATATGTTCTATATCTGCTGGACGTTCTTATATACGAAGCCTTCGATTTTTTTATATTAATAGTTGGATGTTTATCATGCGTCCACCTACACATACTATTCACATCCTCTCGTAAGAGTTTTTCAACCTCGTTAATGTAGCGGTGCTCGATAACGAATGCTATATCGTCCACGTAAGCAAAGACTTCTTTTTTTTTTGTTTTTGTTTTTTTTTGGAACGCCAACCAAGGACACTGGCCCATCATCCAGGAATTACGAATAAAAGGATTAGATTTTAATATATAGAGAAATAGAAGAAATAAACTCTGCTAAAGCTCGAACAATATCTGATGAAGGAAAGGAAAGTAGGTAGGAAGCACAAAAAGGAGTAGGCAAAAGACTGTCAAGTTTTTAACGAATTTATAAAGGAAGTTGGCATAGATCAAAAATAACAACGGAGCCAAAATAGTTCCTCGCCCTACACCTTTTAAAGCAGTTTTCTCTCTACTTAATTCTTCATCGATTTTTACTACGCTCTTCCTATTATACAAATAACTTTCAAACCATTTATTTTGTCTGCCTATGATTCCAATATACCTTTGATATCCCGCAACAGTATTTGATGATTCACCACATCGAATGCTTTACTGATGCCTATAAAAATTATAATAAGTTGTTTGCCGTTTTCCAACTCCTTATTTATTTTATTAGTTAATACTCTTAAGAGACTGTTGATTTTCCTTCTCTGAAACCAAACTGTTTATTATGCAGCAGCTCGTTTCATAATTTCTTAAATTTTTGCTATAACTCAGCTTATAGTAATTGGACTATAATTGTCACAAGCACTAACCAATCCGTTTTTATATATATAGTAGGTCTAATGAGTTTGAAATATACTATTTTTTATCAAATAATTATTTTTTACTTTTTAGTGCAGGTTTTATTAAATATATAAAGTAAATTTTGACGTCGTTTTTTTTTTTTTTTAAATACGTTATTTTACAATTTTGAACGTGTACATTTTTTTGTGTGATAGTTCAAATAGACCGACCCGAAATGCTGACAATTTTTGTACTGTATAAAGAGCTGGGTATTGATTGAAAAGTGTACAATGTTTGAATTCCGTTAGTGATGAGCTTGTAAATCACGCTTTAGTGGTTTTAGTTTTATTGTCTTTATTCGAATCTACATTTTCGTATTGACTCGCGTTCATTGCCTCTTTAATTTTAAAATGTTAATTGTACAAATTCCCATACATAGTAATGCAAATGTTTTTGGCTTTTTTTTTTCTGACTATATTAGTCAAAGAAAGTATTATCTAAGAGAACTCCTTTTTTTAACGTTATCTGATGACTGTTCTGTCAGTCCTCACCGATATACTCATCGGCACTCGCAACCAGTGACTGGCACAGTTTCTAACAAACGAAGAACATCTGACCGGTTGAAAGTAAAACACAGTAATCTGAAGATGTAGTTTCCATCGGTTATGCGCTTTTTAATTCGCGCTGCGGCCACTTCAATTTTCTTTATTCCATTCTGCATTTATCCCCATGGCAATTAACATTGATAATATTTTAAGTGTCAATTCCTTTTGTTATAACAGGAACGATGAATGGACAGCGACCATCGGGAGAACATGCACACCTAAAAGATGGACAGATACTGTCCAGGAAGTGACGAGATTGAGTCACAGGACCGAGTTGAATGGCGTAAAATCATTATTGACAGACTAAATGTTAATCACGATACCCTCTATCTACAGGATGACGGTCATCGATGAAGATGATATTACTAAAAGGTCTTTAAATAAATTATGTTTTTTCATGCTTATTCGATAACTGTGTTTGTGTTTTATCGAATTCATTGGTACTTAAACGGTACCGCCACTAACCGGTATACTTTCGAACAAACAAATAATTAAAATTAGTACACACGAGCACGAATTATGCAACATTTAAAAAAACACACGCGACAAGCGTGTTTTCTTTTTGAAATCGCGAGAGCAACATGTATATATATATATTATTCTTAAATTGTTTTTTTATTGGAGAATGGAAACATAAACTTACAGGAGTACCACTTGAGACATTTAACTTACGCATTAAATTACTATTTTCGGTATGTCAATATGCATTATTTATAATTTACTAGTCGGTGCGCACATTTCGGATTTTAGAAAGTCGAAATATATGCGGCAAGAATAGGAATATAAGTGAATTAAAGGAAACAATTTACCTTTTTAGCAGTACCAGAAGTAGAAGGGGAAAAAGAATTCAAGTGCTTCCCTGGGCGGCATGTTCGAGAGAGGCACCGAACGCGCCTATGTAACAAAATCAACTTTTTAAAACATAAATATAGTTTTGTCGAAAAAAACGAAAGGCTAAGAAATAAAAATGATGAATTCGCCCGTATGAAACACAATTTCCTTTGAAGAAAAAAGAAATGCACGGTTAGTTGACGAGATTTATAAAGATTACAATGTTAGCAAAGTAGAAAATAACGGGCGACTCAACAGCAAAATTTACAGACTCGATTATCATTGTCTCGTACGTGTGACTTAGAAACAGCTTGAATCGAGAAATTACTGAAAATGAAGTTTGCAGCAGATATACAACAAATATCAATACACAGTCCTATAAAAAACATCGAAATTTACCCCCTTTGAATGAGGAAATTATTAGAAATAAAATGGCCACAAAATTGAATAGATCAACTACTGCAAGAGAGAAGTCTGTGAAACAAATAAGATAGTTTTAGTTAGGTCAGCTGAGCGAACGACTTGGTCTACCGATAATAAAATGAATGGCAGTATTCCGCGTCTTTTGTCTGTTAAATTAAATCAAATCAAATCACTAAATTCTTTGAGTGTATCAATTTTAAGTCAACGAAAGAGAAGCTGCTCGGCATTAACTTGTCTTCATGTGAACTGAAATGTACCGGTCAGATTTCCAAAAATCAATCTACTCGAAATAGCTAACTTTATTAACGGAAGATTGAACCTTCTGAGTTTTCCCTGGTATGCTGGTTAATTAGAAATTGAAGAGATAGAGAATACTAACAAAGGAACACTATATTGAGAGAGGGGGATGCAAAAATGGAGTGGACACTATAAGGAGTAGGAAGGCCAAGATATAATACTTCGAATGCTAGCGCCGCTTTTAACTTGTCACTTAGACTAGTGTCAGGTTGCATAACCAAAATTTTTTCACCAATTTCACGCCCAGTAAAAAAAATCATAACGAACGTATATTTTGCCAATGCAAACGTCTGCGGATAAATCTTTTTCTATTATTTCATACGAAACATTCTTTTTTTATTTATTTTTATTTTTTTTTTTTTGGTCTCGTCATCCTAGAAACAATTAGAAACGGAAATGAATCAGCTGTATCTTTATGCGGTATCAAATGTTGTTAGTAGGAAGTAATCAATATAATGGGAACGATGTGTAAAGAAAGAACGGATACATGAGGCACAATACGGAGTAGGAATACCAGTTTACAGCAAATTAGAATAGAAAGCAGAATAGGAAGAGATGAACACCTTAATAAACACATGATCAGCAATGTAAGCATGCGGTCCATTAGAGAGGACAATATGGGGAGGAAACCAACGAAAAACCAAAACGAGAGGAAGATAAAATAAAGTATGGCTCAAGAAACAGACGAATAATAGAGACAACAACAGAACGACGAAGTAAAGAAAACAAAGAGAACCATAGATTAACAGGAAGACTAGATTAAACAGAGATAGAAAGAACAATTGTTAGAAAAAGAGGAAGCGTATATACCCGATACCATGATATCTAAGATGAAAACTTTTACACAGCGGAAGGAGATTAGAGGATGGGATTTTATTATAAAAGAGGTGGGAAGAAGCAGCGATCGGAGTCAACTTGTCTAAAAGGATTTTTATAAAATTCTCCACTAATTATACCATTCTACTTTGTCGCTGGTAGCGCGGTAGCCTAGCGGTTAAGGCGCTGGGCTACTAAACCAGAGGACGCGGGTTCGAGACTTGTCTCGTTCCAGATCCAAATCACGCCCAGGTATAGATACCTAATCTGAAATTGAATATTGGTTATACCAGAGAATTATCGGGGGGAAAGTAAAGGCGATCGAACGAAAGGAACTGTCCCCAGTATTCTCATCAGATCCATTAGGCTTAGTACCATTATGAAAACCTTAACTTCACAATCCATGATAACTTACGATGTATATATATATATATGGGACTTACTTTACTTTACTTTACTTTGTCTCTATATAAATAATACTTGTAGCTTTTAATTTAAAATTTACTTTAACACTAGGCGCTTCGTCCACTGTTCGCTTTGCCAGTTCCTTCCCTGTCGCGGACATTGTTCATTGAATCTTGTCAGTGTTCCGTGTACTCCCCCAATTCATTGACACATTCGATCTTAATTATTTTTTCCGTTCATTATTTGAGTTTTCTCAATTTCAATTATTTCCGGGGCTATTCGATTAATATTGAAATAACGTTCAAATTTCTAAACCGATCACAATGTAAACAAAAATGTGATCGAAACTTTTTCGTACACGTGTATATATCTTTATGGAAATATGACTAACTCACCGAAATCTATTTGACCCCATCCGGCAGCTTTAAGATTGATATCTGTTAAATTTAAATAATCCCATAAGCATATGGGTCGTATGTAATCGCTGAAAGTGACGTTACGATCTAATACGAATAATGCCACGTCATTGTACATCGAAGGAGCCTGGTAGCCTGGATGAACAAATCTATCGACAATTTCGAAATCTGTGGGCATAGCGTTATCTTCCGTTGAATCATAGTCTAATTCCCCGAGTCTTACCCATCGGGCCGGACCTCTGTAACAACAAAACATACTAATTAAAATATTAAACAATACGCAAAACGCTACAACAACAATACGTTAAACGTGACTTCCAGCGAGAGAAATTTAAATACGTATTTTTAATTTTTGAATAAGTATCAATATTCTTCGTTATTTTCGTCGATGATATTTTCAAAGCCGTAACTCCGATTTTTCTCAATTATTTCACTTAAAATACGAATTAAAAAATCCGATTCAATTTTCTAGTTCAAATCGATACCCATTCTGAAATTTTTTTTTTCATTTATTTCATGCCAACATAATATGAAAATGGTTCAAAACTTCGTTCTAAATTCACATGCAGACCCCCCGTTTCTAAGCAGCCGGTCACTACTACCGTTACAACTCACATAATCTGACATGTCATCTTCGCAATTGTAACTTTAAACGTGCACTCGATCCGTTTCGAATTTGCCTTGTATTAATTTGAACTAGCCAGAAGTCGCATAAGGTGACATTTTCCTTCAACCCTAGAATACGGGAGTCGGAATTACGGCGTCAAACATGTTTCACCACGATTCCCTCCGCTTTCTTTATACGCTTGCGAGATTCTTTCGGTAGACTGGCCGATTTAGTCCGTGTATCTCTAGCGGGTACTTTTCCATTCCGTTTTTATAGCTTGTCTGCGAGAATCGTTTTACCCGGGGGGGGGGGGGGGCAAAAAAACAGGATACTGTTCTTTACGGTAGTAGTTTTTGCTCGATCTTCACTTCATTTAAAGTAGATTCGTTCGTTTAGTTGTCAACGGAATACAGAGTATGCGTCTCTGTAGCAGATCATTTCGAAATAAGGGCTTCTTTTCTCAGGTAAAGATCAAAACACATTCTAGTGCAAATCAAAATATTAAGAAAACTAGTCTCTTTTGAAATTTGCACCTTTTCCCCTTTGTAAATATCCCTCTATACTCTTCCAGTTTTTATTTAGCTTTACTAGCTTATCTCCAGTTCGACTATTCCAGACATAAGGTAGCCTAAATGGATGAAACTGTTCGCAACTTCAATTTCTCGAATCCCGCTCACATCCAGTCTATTCTTATTTTCGCTATCGACGATCGTTGCTTTCATCTTGAACTTGTTTATCATCATTAGACTAGCGTTTACGCTGCTTCGCCTTTATCCGCATTCTTGATAGGTCGCCTTCTGAGCTATAGCCGATATCGGCATAACGCAGACATTTTTTTCCCCGCCTATCAATATCGCTCCCGTTGGAGGGGGTAGTCTTCTAAAGCTTTTTTTTTGATTATCAATTCATCGCACACGTTGAAAAGGGTAGATCCTTTTCTTACAGTCTTAAAAATCCTAATGCACTCATGCCCCTTGTTTGTTCCCGTACAAATTTCTCATAAGATTAAATAAGATAGTCTCTGGTGCCGCTAACGTCCTAAGATTATACATCAAAACGCGACGAAGCAGCGAAGAGCTACTTTATTAAACCTCGTCTTGTTTCTCAATGGTTTGTTCAAATTGTACAACTTTTATTCTTTCTCGGTCGCCAGCAGCATTGTGTCATCATGTTGACTTGTGCGTGTTCAGTAAAAGCTGGCTCCACTTCCGTTAATACTTCGCTGCTCACTATTGTACACTTCTTATTCATCTTCTTCACGTAACCGTCTGATGCTGATATTTGACAAATAGACCTCATCAAAAATTCTTTCACCGTCTCGAGTCTCTTCGCTTATCCATTTATTATATCATCTGAGACCATTTTCCCGGACGTCTTCCTTGTTTCAAGTTTCCTATCTATGGTCGCTACTTCAATACTCCAACTTCCACCTGTTAATCTTGCGTGTCCAGTTGCATTTGTTTTTGTCGCAGTCTACACAATATCTCCAAATCCTGTGTTTTTCCGTATATCGGAATTTCCGTTTCTGTTCTATTTAACCTTATTCCCAGTAACTTCATTCGTCTTTCAATCGATTTTATCCACCAATTATTTTGTTAGAAGATAGGTTTCCGTAGCTCAGCATCGCTACGATGCACTGATTAAACACTGTTTGGCTAGGTTTGTTGATTTTACTCTGTATAGAATCTTTTCCATTCTTCCAAACGCCCGAACTAATTATTTCCATCATTTTCATCATCCGCCATAAACTCTTGGCAACAGTTTTTCCACCTCTTCCCTTTTAGTTTTCTCCTTTTCCGTCAACACTACTGCATTTACTTCTGTTTTTTTGTTTTCTGTTAACGATTTGTAAGCACGCGTTATCGGTAAAGTTGAAATATCTTTCTTAGTTTTCCGATCTATAAGAATGATACTTGTAAAAATATCTCTGTATTTTCCCTAACCACCATCCGGAACGTTCCAAGAAGTATTTATATATTTCAAGGGAGGTATAAAATTTATAAATGCTCCGATTGCGAACATGTCGTTTCTTTTTAAACCTACTCGCCAGTACACAGCTTGTATTACTTAAACACTTTACCAACTCACAAAACTTGAAAGTATCGTACAATTTATTAAGAGGAAAAAATTAAAATTATACGCGATAAATCTTTAGCCGAAAACGAAATCGTAGCTAAAAGCCAAAAGAACTAAAACTCAAACTGACATGCCCGAAACGTTGATTAAAAACTAAATTTGCATTTCAGAATTTTCTAAAAATACCGACTGAATAATGAGGCGCGCCACCGTACTTCGGCTCGTCCGCGACTGCCATAATATACCAACGTGACACGAAGAACCTGCTGAAATGATGACGCTAATTTTCTATATTAGGCGATAAGCCAAAATTTTTGATTGTCTCACACTTTTGTGTCTTATAGACACATACAACAAAAATGCGTGTTAGCGACACAAATCAAATCACACGTTTCTGATCTTGTTCGCCAATCAACCCGCGAAGATTGACACATAGGGCACTTACGGGAGTCGGAGATAATCAAATAGTTGGAGAAGGAGCGATGTGAAGATCTATATTTTTCTAAGAGCGATAAAAACGTGTAAAACGGAAAAACTCTTATCCTTTACCTCCTAATTTTCATTTATAACGTTAATTCTAACCAGTAAATAATACAAAAAAAGAAGAAAAAAAAAGGAAAAAAATCATCTGTAATAATATAAATTACCGGGTCGACGAATCGCAATGAGCAGCAGTTAAAACAAATCGTTCGCTAATTAACGTGCCGCCGCACAGCCACCGTACGCTCGATTTTTCACCAAATCCAATTAAAGCCTAAACAAGATGAAAATCTATTTCAAATTAATTTATCAATGAAATCGTCTTTGAAGTTACCTACGAAATGTTCTAATAAAAATGTTTAAATTTAAACCACTTGTCGTCACACATCGGCGAGCAGTGCGAACCAAGCAATGTATACGATCGGAGCCGGTTTCAAAAGATTAAAATGATAAAAGCAAATGGAGATCGTAAAATATGTCACTTCTCCACTACAGACGACAGGTGTATAATATAAGGAGGGAAGCGGGCGCTGCGTTGAAATAATAATATTGCTAAAAGCAATAATAATAGCAATAATAATATTCGAACCATTACATGAAAACTAAGCCTGCTGTTAACAAAACTGTAAATTCCATTCGTCAATAACGCATTGCGTCTAGACGAATAAAATATTTTTGACGGGACCGGGGTGTTATCCGTATGCAAATTTAAATATAAATACATAACCTGTTTGTTATGATTTATAAATATAAAATAAAAAAAAATAAAAAAAGAATTCCCCTTATTAACGAATAAGTATGAATTAATTTACCCTTTAATAAATTAAAATAAATATTTCGATTTAAGGATTTCAGGCATCATAGCCCATCATCGGCTAATAAGCCCGAAAACAAATTGAGAAATTTCTATTTCAATTTATTTAATAAAAAATTAAAATGAAGGCAATTTTTATTTATTTTATATTTATTTTATATTTATAGGCAAATTTTCTTCAGCAAATACATTTAAATAATGCTCTATTAAAACTACCACTATTCGTAGTTCAAAACCGGTCGCTTTCCAAAAGTCACGATAGAAACTTCGATAGTTCGAAATAATCATTATTATGTGTCCTCATTATATCGCCCTGCGGGACATTACTGCGAATTACAGGGATCTCTTTTCACGCGATCGTACGCAAGTTACCTTCGTGGCCCTTACAAAATCGAAATCGTTCTCTATTTTCTGCGGTTTTTCGAATGCAATGGTTCTTCGCCGTGAGCAGTTGATATTTTAAGGTTTCACGACAGAGGAATACGCCGTTTTCCGTCGTGAATTATTCCTCCAGCTCACCCAAATTACGCTTACAACGTTCCATATTTACCCGAGGAAGGATAAAGAAAACAATATATGTGTGTAGCTAATAAAAATAAAAACAAAACGAGATATTTTGAACTCGAATATCCGATATTATCATATAATCGAACGTACCATAAACGGATAATCTTTAGCACTAGCTTCTCGTCCCCCAACGATAAAATGACGTATGCTCGGTAATCTGGTAAACGGTAGATCAACCAAATCGGGGCACTGTGATGCTAAGTATCTTCTGCATGCTAAAATAATGATAATTTAAAAAAAAAAGAAAAAAGGAAAGAAAAAAAATCTGTAGATTTGTAGACAACGAAATTAAAAGAAAAATGAAAAAATCGCTAATAAAAGAAAAACTTGTCAATTTTTCGCGCGGAAATAAACCGATTATCAAATTCGGCATCCGAGTAAATACTTGTGCGTACCTATAAAAATTTCACCGATTTTTTTGCAGAATCAACGTGCTAATATTTTTATAATGAAGTTTTCGAAATGGCGCAAATAGTAACCGCGTCAGATTTAGGGAGCCTGTTAAGGTACTTAGCTACCAAACCAGAGATATCGTAGAGGTTATCGAGACTTGTCTCGTTCCAGATCCAAGTCGCTGTCTTAGTGGTATATACCGAAATTGGTTATACCAGAGAATTATCTGGCAGAAAGTAAAGGCAACCGGAATTGCCACATTGCGCTCATTAGTGCCGTCAGGCTTAGTACCATTATGGAAGCTTAACTTCACAATCCATAATACCTTATCAAGGATCGTATGGGACTTAACCTTACTGAATTTTTTAGGGACCTCACAACAATAAATTGAAATTAAGCACTGCCTCGCGACAACAATACCCTGACTGCAAGTTGCAGTTTAAATAGAACAATAGCGCTTTAACTGTAACACGCTATTCATCCGGATTATTAACAAGATTTTTCTGAACCACCTATTGAAGTTGTACCTCTGTTTATCTGGCAAATAGAAAGAACTGGGAGTTTACGCGCTCACTGGAATTTACAACAAAATGTATAAATTTATTTGAAGCATTATTTAGCCTACCCGTAAAAGACATACACAGAGCGGTAAAAAGTTGGCTACACTAACTCGTACCCGCGATGAGATACTTTTACACATTCCAATCTATCGTTTTGTATACTTGCGGGTGCTGCTGGGAGTTTCCTTAGCGTTTTCGAATCCCACAGCATCACATTTCTGTCTGTAGCTGCTCATTTTAGATTACGGAATAACCATTACATTTCCCTTCATTCTCTCAAGTCTTGATATCCATACAGCCAGATCTTCAATCTTGATTACTTAACCTTCTTTTCAATTCTCTCTGCAATCCATCTACACTTCAGACACACTTCCCTCATCGCTTTTTTCTCACTTCTATTTTCTTCATTTTCTCCACCACGGGTCCTTTTGCTTTTTATTTTATACGGGGCTAAGCGTATTCTTTTTTCAAATATCTTCCACCGCTGTTTGACGTTCATTTTTCCTACTCGCCACTTTTGCCTTTTTCTTATGGCGTGTCCTTTAATCTTTACCTTCCCTTCTCCTTCTATTAGATTTGAATTCTTTCTGTCCGCCAGCATGGTAGCAAATGTAATTTTTAAATTTCCAATTTATTCCCGGTCCAAATCCTTCCGATTTCCTGATTACTAGAATTGTTCGAAAAAAAAAAGAATGGGATTTTTTTTTGTTACTATCGATAATATTTGACCGCCGCAGCAGCGTATTTTATATGAATGAAACAGAACTTTATAACTTTATTCTCCAGTGTGAAGTACAGTAAAAAATTACTTTCACTTTTTAACGTTTCAAATGATTTTTTCTTAACTAAATAAATCGTTGTTTTTGGCTATTTTTACTTTTTTCCCCGGTTTAGTATTCCCGGTTGCGTGGCCACCCTGACGGCGACCTTTCATCATCACGTAAAGATTTAATTACAGTTTCCTTTCCTAGTTCTCTAATACGTCGACGAACCTGGAAAAAAAACAAAAAAAAAACAACAAAAAAACAAAAAAACGTTCCCGAACCTCTGGCTGCGAACTAAAATAATATTTAATCGCGCACGAAAGAAACCGGTCGGAAAGGAGAGGATGAGTTATAGTCTGTCGAGCGAAAGAAGTCAGTTCGTAAAACAATCGCAAATGACGTCACGAAATCAGAGGACCTCATATTAACTTTCAGTCCATATCGGATATAACGGTCATTCTGTTATCAGCACGTGGTGGTCGGTCTGGATCGGAACAAGTCGGAAAAGGAAAAAAAAAGACGGATGAACGTATAATAGAGATGGAACAAAAACGAGGTTACTGCTTACGAGATGGGAAGGAATAGCAGGAATATGACCGTATATTATTTTTTTCAGTAATATTTAAATGCGCGTTATTAATACATGTCTTATTACTAGTACACTACTCTGAGCATCATACTCGGCACGAAACTAGACTTGTTCCTCCACTTGATATACGTACACGATGGTTTGAGGGGATCATAGATTCACCGAGAAATCTCTTTGGGGAAGAGCGTATATGATCCGAATTGATGGTGATGATTGCTGTGAAACAGCGAATCGTTCATCGCACGATTTCAGGGCTGCGTTTCGCCAGCCCCGCCCATTTTGAGTTGGGAAACCAAAATAGGCTCATTCGTTTGTGCTTCTTTGTGCACGACTTTTTTTTGTTTGTGCTCTCCCCCTTCATAGTTTAATTAGAAAAGTCTTTGGGCGGGGCTGGCGAAACGCAGCCCCGCCCATGTAAAATTAAGGGATGAAAATTATGCCATTCGTTTGTGCTTCGTTTGTGCTCCTTTGTGCACGACTTTTTTTTGTTTGTGCTCACCCCCTCCCTGATTTGGTAAGGGTGGGATCAGCCCCGCCCATGTAAAATTAAGGGATGAAAATTATGCCATTCGTTTGTGCTTCGTTTGTGCTCCTTTGTGCACGACTTTTTTTTGTTTGTGCTCACCCCCTCCCTGATTTGGTAAGGGTGGGATCAGCCCCGCCCATGTAAAATTAAGGGATGAAAATTATGCCATTCGTTTGTGCTTCGTTTGTGCTCCTTTGTGCACGACTTTTTTTTGTTTGTGCTCACCCCCTCCCTGATTTGGTAAGGGTGGGACTAGCCCTTCCCATGTTGCGATGTGTTACTCATTTGTGCTTTGTTTTGTGCTTCATTAGGCACGGATTGTTTTTATTTGTAGTGAATTTGAATGGGCGAGGCTGAAGAAACAGTACCTTAAGGGTATGAAATGGGATGTTGTAAATACAAATATATACGCTTCTGACAGTATGGTGCGTGCTCTAATGAAATTTAACCATAAATCTTCTGTGTAATAGACAATTCGAAATTAGCTCGGATTTTACAAAAAATTGGCTGTATACTGAAAAAGTTGTTGAAATATTTATGTATATATTATTTCGCTACCGTGTGGATTCTACATTAATAAAAGTTTAAGTTAGGTAGGTTAGTGTTATGCACAATATGTTCAAAAATGTAATGGTGGCCGACAAATTATTAACTACTAAATATAAATTAACTGACCTCTAAATTTCTCAATTTATTTCAATCACGCAAGCACTGGTGACCAATTTAAAGTGTAACCTTAATGGTGTTCGATATTGCATGCTGTTTGATGAAATCAAACTGATGTCTATTTGATGTGTTTTCATTAAATGTTATTCAAAATTCAAATTTATTTTATTAGTTAATCGAAGTGTAAAATTAAGTAGGAGAATTATGAAGAATCATCTATTTACAAATACACAACCGAACTAACATTACATGTCCTATATTGATCAAAATTAAATAATGCAAGGACGACAGAGGTTTGTTAAGTGACGAAATGCCATTTTTTAACTATACAATGAAGCGTAAAAATGTTTAAAGCCATCGAACACTCAAATGTTATAAAGCGGCAGTCAGTTTTGGAACCACCGAGTCCAACAAATATCATGGTCCCGGTGCCGTTTTCGTTTGTTTTTTTATATTTCAGAGCGGCAAAGGTGCGGTGAGCAATTCGAGTGTTTAGATTACTAGACCGTTTTTAGCCGTCGGCCAGGTAAACGACGGTGCGCAATTCGAGTCTCGCCATAGCATCATATTTATAATTTTCATCCACTGAGCATATTGGTTTGCTGATTTTTGAGGAATTCACACGTATTACTATAACTGACCATCTTGTCAACAATTGCTCGTAACAGTGTAAATGTACACCGCGTCGATTTACACTAATGTAAATGCACCAAAATATTAAATTCCTTTTTGTTTGTAATCATTTTCTTCTCTTATTTTTTTCTCTCTCTAATAATAGTAACGCTGTCTTTTCCAGATAACGAGTTCTGTTTTGCCTTTATTTCTGCCAGTTTATGTGTTTCTTCTGTGAGTAAATTTTTATGATCATTTATTAATTTTTATTAAACTGAGTGCTTACAAATTTTAGATTTTTGTTCTCTTAATACACAGTGGATTATATCGAATTCAGATCTTCTATTTTTGGTATGTTTTTTTTTCTTTTTTACATATTCTTAACAGCCGATAATTAAATACCGTGTTTGGTAACTCGCTTTTTTTTATATCTGAAATTGATTTTAGTAAATAAGTAATATGTTTATTTTATTTTTTATATTCACTTACAGTATTTACTTTTAGTTATAAAAATATGTTGGTTAATATCATATAATTTATTTCTGTAATAACATTATTTATCCAGAGACAAAGCGACACTATTCGGAGACAACTAAAATAAAATTTTCACATCCGCAACCGAGCAGGATGCGTTTTACGAACACAACGATTGGCATTTCGTTTTAACAATGATTTTCACACTTTAAAATTCGGTCTCATTTATAAAGACTATGTATGTATAAGATTTTTATCAGTTGTTATATTACTGCTAATGTTTTTGCAAGCATTTCGGCCGCAACATTTGAAGGCATAAATAATTATTCTCAAAAAACTTCCCATCCCTATGTTTCCATCTTCCTTAAAAACAATTTAACCCGCGAGAGGTCGCAAAGAATAAATGACGCGAGAGGATGCACACGGAGGATTTCTCTGGGTCACTAAATTCTATATTTTAACATACGCTACTAACGTTTTAAAAGTTATAGAAATATACATACATACATTATGTAGTTATCCTTCTACATGAAAAACTAAAAATGTTAGCGTATATGTGTATGATAGTATTAGTTTTAAGCATTTCGAAAAATATTGTACACTTTTTAATGCATCATCTTATGTTTCTCAAAAAATACCATGTAAAAACATAAAAATGTCTTCAACGATTATAAAAAAAATTAATTTTAATTTCTATACAAACAAATCAAAACACAACAGTTCATCGACCGCAAAAAGGTGTAGCATTTCATCATTCGTTGCATGTTCCCTAAGATTGAAATTGCTTTTACAGTTCCCTTAACAAATGGTTCAAAAAGGTCTCTTATTGGTGCTAGTTTATCCACTCCTTTTCTTTCTTCCTGAGAATTTAAATTACCAAATCGTGTTGCTCGCAGTAAAAATTTAAACCGGTTTTGTGCCATGCAAATTCTAAAGAACTGTATTCCGGTTCCATCTGTTGTCCATAAGTCTTCTAAATTAATGTACGAAGATTTATGAACTCCTTCTAAATATAGTAGTCCACAAAGAGCTTTAAACTTTACTGACGGTATTTCAGCTGCAATCACTTTCTCTACTGAATTTATCCTTATTTTTCTGAATCCATATATTCGTATTTTTTGTGATATTTTCAACAATTTCATTGGTAAAAAATAACTTCCAGATATCTGTGGGTGTGTTAATATCTTGAGCGCTATCAATTACTCGGGGTATACGAATTCGTAAAATATTTTTCTTCGGAATTTTAATATTTTTCGGAGGTGAGTGTATATTCCACAAAGTGTGGCCAACTTTTCCAGTATACACCAATTGCGGTGCATCATTTGGACTCAAATCATTTCCTTCATTATTTTCACATATTTCATTGTTAGAAATTTCCGAATTCGAATCATGATCACTGCATTCCGATATATCAATATTAGATTCATCGGAACAATTACTGCAATACATTCCGGTTCCTCGTCAATATTGGCTAACAATCTTAAAATTCTTTCTTCCTCCCGTTCCATTTTAGAAAAATTAGAATAGACGAAACAGTTAATACATATGGAAACGAACTGGCTAAATTGTTTACTATTTACTAAATACTACATGTTTATTCAACGTAGAAGAAACAAAATATAAGTACGCTAGCAATTTCGATTAGAAGAAAACTTTGGCATGGCTCCAGACTAGAATAAATAAAATACAATTTCAATAGATCGTCAGCTACGACAGTTAGCATAGAAAAATAACATGAATCAGATGGACTGCGATGGCTAGAAATTAAATACTGAATTGAACGACTTTTACCAAAGAGAATATTAATAATAACTAACAAAAAAACATTTCCGAAACACGACTCGTCACAGTCAAAACTGTCGGGACTGCAAAATTGCTCATTTTTGAGGACAGTTGAAACCTACAGTCATTACGTACATGCGATGTTTAAAAATAAATCAAATTACTTTTTGTGATAATATTTTAATTGAAATTTCAAATTTTAATCTTGAAATATAAAATGTTATATTAAAATATTATTATTTTATTTAAATTATAATTTTTATTGGTATATTTCATCATTATTATACTAATTTTATTGTTGTTGAAGAAGATTTTATACTTTACTTTCTAATATTTTTACATAAAGTTTTTAGCGCCCGTTTTTTCCTTTTTTTATTTTATATAACGACAATTAAATACTTTCATATATGCAAAAAATTCATTCAATGATAAATACTATTAGAACACTAGACTCGAAAATAAAAAGAAAATAAAAGTGAAATATATATGACATTCATATTAATGAAGATATGTGTAGTAATCTTTAAGCAACTATATTCATTTTTCTGAATATTATAAAACAGTGGCTTTCAAATTAAAAGTGAGACTAAATCTGAATTATTATGTTAGATAAAATCGAATTAAAATCAAAAAAATGTGTTTATAAATGTAAGATTATTAAAAATTTTAATTCACCAGTTGTCGATTTTTTTCGGTAACAACCACGTCCATATTTTTTTCTTCGGTTGACGTTTCGAATAGTATAAATGAAACGACCAAGTATGGTTCTGATGATGAATAGAGCACTACTATTCGAAACGTCAACCGAAGAAAAAAATATGAACGTGGTTGTTACCGGAAAAAAATCGACAACTGGTTACTAACAAACACCACGAAAACTTAAAATCAATTTTAATTAAGTTTAAACCAATTTTAATTAAATTAATTGAGTTGAATTGCAAAACTATGGCAATCGCATTATATTAAAACACATTAAATTGAGTAAAATTAATTTTCTTTTTTGTTAATTTAAAATTTAAATAGAGGTACATTTTTATGGTTTCTAAAAAGTTTTATATTTTCTAAAAATTTTAAAATGATGAAATAATAAAAAAATTTACAAAACATAAAATTTATCTTAAAATAGACAAAAAAATTTTTTTTACAGTTTATAACAAAATATATGAAAAATTGAGAAAACAACATAAAATATAGGAAATCTGAAAACTGAAGTTGAAAATTAGAATCAAAATGACTCGTTGTTATACTCTTGTATATTAATGCTTTACCTAGTATGTGTGTAGCATTATTTTCTTAATGTATTGTCCCTGAAAGAAATGAATTTAAAAACGCTAGGCGGAAGAAACAAATAATTGAGCTAATTTCGAATTGTCTACTACACAGAAGATTGATGGTTAAATTTCATTAGAGCACGCACCATACTGTCAAAAGCGTATATATTTGTATTTACAACATCCCATTTCATACCCTTAAGGTACTGTTTCTCCAGCCTCGCCCATTCAAATTCACTACAAATAAAAACAATCCGTGCCTAATGAAGCACAAAACAAAGCACAAATGAGTAACACATCTCAACATGGGAAGGGCTAGTCCCACCCTTACCAAATCAGGGAGGGGGTGAGCACAAACAAAAAAAAGTCGTGCACAAAGAAGCACAAACGAAGCACAAACGAATGACATAATTTTCATCCCTTAATTTTACATGGGCGGGGCTGATCCCACCCTTACCAAATCAGGGAGGGGGTGAGCACAAACAAAAAAAAGTCGTGCACAAAGGAGCACAAACGAAGCACAAACGAATGGCATAATTTTCATCCCTTAATTTTACATGGGCGGGGCTGATCCCACCCTTACCAAATCAGGGAGGGGGTGAGCACAAACAAAAAAAAGTCGTGTACAAAGGAGCACAAACGAAGCACAAACGAATGGCATAATTTTCATCCCTTAATTTTACATGGGCGGGACTGATCCCACCCTTACCAAATCAGGGAGGGGGTGAGCACAAACAAAAAAAAGTCGTGCACAAAGGAGCACAAACGAAGCACAAACGAATGGCATAATTTTCATCCCTTAATTTTACATGGGCGGGGCTGCGTTTCGCCAGCCCCGCCCAAAGACTTTTCTAATTAAACTATGAAGGGGGAGAGCACAAACAAAAAAAAGTCGTGCACAAAGAAGCACAAACGAAGCACAAACGAATAAGCCTATTTTGGTTTCCCAACTCAAAATGGGCGGAGCTGGCGAAACGCAGCCCGATTTCAGTTGATGATACGGGAAATGTTCGCAGCAAATCTAACACGAACGAAAATGTAATCCGAATTACGCGGAATTCTCCCGCTTAAATACGAATAATGACGGTGCAATTTTGATTGCGAGTAAGAATAACAATATTTTTACACCGGTTAGCCATACTCCATCTTAGGAAACGTCTCCGTTTTAAAAAACAACGCTCTTTTCACAATTTAAAAAATACAATTTTACGCTAAATCAAGAATAATATATTCTCATATTCTGGAATCGCCTTTGCGAATCTGAAAATTGAACATATCGTATTTTGGAAGTTTGAACAGCTTTTAATCTGCGACTCGGAAAAAAAATTCAAAATTTTCATACTAACGGTGTGAGAAGGCCTGAAAAGAGTCACGAGGGCCCATTTCAATTTGGGGTACCCTTCTTAAATATTCCGAAACAATAATTGGCAGATTTCTATGGCGATTGTTAAAATCCTCGGGAAAACTTTCTTTTTATTAAAAAAATACTAATAGCTAAACTTGACGGAAATTTCGTAACGCGCCAGGTGAGATATCTTTATAATTTAAAGCTGATAGACAAAAGGCTCTTGCGGCAAAAGTAAACTATCGCTGTACCGATATAAGAAGTGGAGCAAAATTAGTGAGACCGGTCGCTGACGTTTGTCGGGGAGAAAAAATTACCTGTACAGGTACAAAGAGAAGAAAAAAGTAGATAAACACCGATACGATATTCTCGATCGGTAGTATCCTTCGAATCCTCTAGTACAAATAGCACACAGGCACAACTGCTTAAGATAATATAAAGAGTTCCCCCCCCCCCCGGTGTGGTGTTTATTTGACCTATTTACCATTGTGCAGTACAGGTTGAAAAGTGTGAAGAAAAAATTTAAAGATTACCTTCTTCTGATTTACTCCACTGATAGGCAGGTCGATTGGAAAAATGAATCTGATCCGGTTCGTCTGCGGATGGTTCGGAACTACACGATCTATTTCCATTCGAGGGACAGCACACTACCGGATTTATTTTGTCGTATTCGCATATCTGATTCGGTTTGTTGGTAAAAACATTGAAAACGGCACCCTCGCATTTGTCCAGTGTTACACAGTTTGAAGTAACATTATTGTTGTAGCAGCATTCATCACCTGAAAACAAAATTGACCTGAAGTCTTTGTGACTTTTTCTATTTGCCATCTGTCTCTCTATTCCCGAGTAATAAACTCTATACATTTTATATGGAAATAATAGGCAAATGGTAAAAACCGTTTAATTTTACGAGTTAATTTATTTACGGCGAGAAATAACAGCGAAACAGTGAATTCAAAACCCAAAAGCAGTTAATTCTTTTGACAGACTCAAAATTATTAACCGAAAATTGCAGCTAATAGAGAAAAATACGAAACCCATTTGTAAATAGAGATGGATGTTTGCATCAGTTCGCACATACATACATATATGTACGACAATTTTTACAAACGGTCTTAACAATTATTGCCAGTTTCATATCCCGTTTCTATTTAGTAATATTTTCGGTTACGGGGTTAGTTCTGAATTCGAGACCCGTCTACAACATACATCGAATATTCTATTCTATACCAGCTAAGTTTAATGTAAGAATAGAAATTCTAATAATAAATGATGGAAAGAAAATTACCGGTAAATTTTAGATAACACCGTATGAACACTCGGTGCAACGATAACAGTCAAAAATTATATTTAACACTTGTCCTGTTATAAATTCACCTAAGTCACCCTTTTTTCTATCGAGGTAGGCCAGTGAGGTAATCAGAAAAACACGGTAAAGGAATATGACGAAAATGTACTACCATATATTTAAAGATGCATTTCGTTACACAGCGTCATTTTCATATAATACATTAATAAAATTTGAAACAAAAGATATTTGTATTAATGTAATTTTTATTTTTTTTATTTTTCTGCGAGTCACGGCAGGTTTTAATATCGCCATCATTATCAGCATTCAGGATTCTTATTAATCTCTTAATACCGTAAATACACTCGTGACGGTTGTACGTAAGACTACAGTGTAGTAATTGGCTGATCACGCGCAAAGTCTGAACACACGATCAGTTTTTGAAAGTCTAGCCAATCACACATAGGTGTGAATGTACCAAAAGGCTTTGTAATAAAAATATCCATTTCAAAAACCGAAAAAGTGATCGGGGAATTTGAATTTAAACAATATATATATATGTATATATGTTACATTAGTATTATAAAAAGGTTATAATATAAATAAAATATAGATTTATTTGTTCCCGTATATTATAATGCGAATAAAATGTTTAAAATAAATTAAAGATTTACTACTATTGAAAATTTAATACAAATGCACAAAATCTTAAAAAGTAATTATTCGATAAAAAATAATTTATTTCAGAGGAATCTTAAAGGTGCTATTATGATAATTCGTATCCAATATTAATACCTTAATTAGAGTCGATACCAAATTAAAATTACAATTTCTAGAAACAGTGGCGTACACCTGAACGATCACTAACATACTTCGTGTCAAATAGAACTCTCCATCGGAATTTAAACCGGCGGTCCGGTTTTGCGAGCCAAAGGTGGTAATTTTTGACATTCGACGAAAGTTTTGCGAGCCAACTAAAATGAAATGTTCACGTCGGTTGCAAGACGCGTTTTACGAACGCAACGATCGACATTTCGTTCCGGCGATGATTTTCATTATTTTACAATTCGGTCTCATTTAAAAAGAATAAATACAAGCCTTTTTTATCAGCTTTTTCGTTACTGTTAATGTTTCGCAAGCATTTTCGTTGCTGACAGAGAGACTTTAACACATAAATATACTCATATACGCAAGAATATTTCCGCATTTCTCGGAAATGATTTTAATTAAGGCTCAACAGATTTTAATGAAATGTAAGTCGATTATAAATTACACCCTAAAATGTGTTACATTTGAATTGTTTCAATATTTTTCACGATAAACGCGAAAATGTATCGAAGTCCTCTTTCAATAACATATAGCTCATTTTACCTAGCAAAAAGCATGCCGAGTTGCGATATATTCATGAAAAAAATAACTATTCCTTTTATGTTTTCATTTATAACATATGTGTTATTATTAGCTTTATTAATTATCATTTTTTTTTTTTTTTTATCGTTTGTAATAAAACATTAGTGTAGTATTGCTCCTTATTACCGACTTCTCAAAAAACGGTTATATGTTTGTCGCTTTCTTTAATTTATTTTTTTTTTTTACATTTGGTTACATATAACTCTATGCAAACTGATTTCAATGGTCCTTTATTCATTGGATTAGTGTACCTCCGGTAAAAAATGTAATACCGAACTCAAAGTTTGTTATAAAAGTTAAAAAAGACAAATGCGCTAAAAGTAAAAAATAATTAGATAAAAGGTATAATATACATTTCAGGGTAATATACTTAATCTTATGATTATTCTTCAACAACATTAACTTTTTGAAACCTGCAACAAATCAAATTGAAGTAAATGTTCATTATTCACAGAAAATGAATTATATGTACTCATTAATTGGTTTTTAATTATTGTTGCAATTTGAATTCGATGCCGACTGCAAAAAGTTAATCTTAAACGCTTACTTTTTTTATGCGTACTTTTAATGTCCAATATTTGTACCGCGAGCGAAACGGAATAGTTAACGAAATACAACGAAAAATATTTCAGTGAAGTAACACGAAAGTAGCCCTGAAAAAAGGGCTGTTTCTAAGAAAAAATTCAGCTGATCGGGAAATAGGCGGCAGAAAAGAAACAGAAAGAATAATAAAAACGAGACTAAAAAAAAAAAAAAAAAAAGTGATATAATAGAAAAGAAATAATTAAAAAATGGAAATTAAGAAAAAACTAAACTACTAATAAAACAAGCAAAATGAACGATACGCTGATATACTACTTATCACATATTGGAATAAAATAAGGAAAATAAAATAAATGAAATGAACAACAAAAACAAAAAAAAATATTTTGGTTGCCTCTACGTTTGTTTCCAAACTCGGAACAAATACCATAGGCGTACTCAAAGGGGGAGATTAGGGGGTTCATACTCCTTCCGAAATGGATTTTTACGTTGCTGTATTGTCGCTTTAGGGTATTGTACGATGTCTTGGTACCAGGCATTCTGACAGTACAACTAACCATGTATTAGTGTAAATTATTCTCAAAATGAAAACGAACAGAAGTCTTACGCATTTAGAACTATTATACAAGAGACTATTAATAAAATATAGTTACTAAGTAAAATCCTTTTTTCTGTCAAGTGCTTTTTTTATTTTTAATGGATCGATCCCCTCCCCTTTCCCAAAAAAAAAACTTGCCTGGGTACGCCTATGCCCAATACTTAACTATCTCGTTTTTTTATTTGTAATTACCAAGCACTACATTTATATTCCCTCTACTGCTTAAAATAATATTTAAATCCATTTAACTCAATTAATCTAATATAATAATACCAATAAAATTAACGGCTTATAAAATGTACGGTGAAGTTATCACCGCGTATGTACAACTAAATGGAATAAATAGATCTTTATCTGGATATCGCGAAAGATTTTGCCGTAAAATTAAAAACTGTATATCTAGACACGCGGCAGCGTGTCAAGCCAAGTTCAAGCGATGACGCGGCAGCCAAGGGCGTCGCCAGCCGATGAGCCGGGGGGGGGGGGGGGGGGGTGATAGAAAGAGGATATAAGTTATAGGAAAAATAAAATTGATAAGTTGTAAAGGCTTAATATTTTATGAAACAAGAATAAAATCTTAATTAAAACACAAGTTTTCCAAATTGTCCATGATTACGCGCCTATGAATACTCATCGTGGTCAGTTGATTAAAAAGTTTCAAAGCTCCGGGGGGGGGGGGCAATTGCCCTGCCCCGCCCCCCGCTGGCGACGCCCATGGCGGCAGCCGTGTGTATATTTACACAAACCATTTGGAGCCACTTTTATAATCCCTTAATAACTCAAAATATACTTAACATAAATACACGCAATTTGGTTTATTTATTAAAAATTTCATAAATACAACTCAAACGGTTATTGAAATATTAACGTCTAAAAATCGGCATTTTTATCACTGACTGATATAGAGATCAAAAACCTAACCCACTTCCAGGTGACCTAGAAAGCTGAAATTCGGTGTCCAGCTGGATAACTGTAGGGAAAAATCAGAAAATATCAAATTTTTACGATTTGAAGATTTTTATTAACAGCTAGCGCACTTAAAGACTTTGTGTGCGTTTTTATAATAAAACTCCAATCGAGATGGTTGACCGGCCAGAAAATAAATTTATCAAAATTGTTGCGAAGCATGCTTGACAAAGCTTATGATAAAATAAATGACTACCTTAATGATAAACTATATGTTATGGAGCAATGCGATTACAGCACAGCACAAGAAAAGAACATGATATTGTATACTGATTTTGACATACCTGTAAAAAAAGAGATGAAAATAATGACATATTTTCAGGTTCCTTTGCGCTGCGGTAAGGATTTCTTGTCGCTTCTTCGACTCGTACAGGTCCGAAGCAGTGGTAGTTTTAGAGATAGGAGACAAACTTGACTTTCCAAAAGTGCTCACTTTGTAAGCCTATTTTCAAGAATAAACGGTTTGAATTTTGAACTTGAATGGATAATAATAATAATTTCTTTACAAAAAGTAATGACATCCCATCAAAAACATATGTGTAAAAATGGGAGCCAAGTTCAATATTAAGAATATATGCCATGGTTGTCGAGACTTGGCCGACAAAAGAATTGTGATGTAAATGGGTGCCAAGTTCTGTAGATAATCCTGAAATTTATTTATAAGAACATACGACATTTTAAAATATACTTTTAAAAACACAATTTCTTGTTTTTTTCATAGATAACAATGTTTGCTATTTAAAAATATATAATATCTTAAATTTGAACAGTGTCGAATTATTTACACAAAGCAGATAATTTAGGATAAAGCTCACAATTTCACTTGGCTAGTTTTCACATACAAGTTATCTTGTACTTGTGGCTAATCAACTTTCTTCTTTATGTTATACGCAAGTTACTGTTTTTAAATTGTAAGGTCAACGTAGCTTACTCTTCTAAAAATTTGGTTTGTTGGTAAAAACTAACCAAGTCAAATCATGAGCTTTATCCTAAATTATCTGCTTTGTGTAAATAATTCGACACTGTTCAAATTTAAGATATTATATATTTTTAAATAGCAAACATTGTTATCTATGAAAAAAACAAGAAATTGTGTTTTTAAAAGTTTATTTTAGAATGTTGCATGTTCTTATAAACAAATTGCAGGATTATCTACAGAACTTGGCATCCATTTAGATCTTAATTCTTTTGTCGGCCAAGTCGACAACCACGCATATTCTAAATATTGAACTTGACTCCCATTTTTACATTAATGTTTTTGATACGTATTTACGAAATGATAATCATTTTACCCCAAGTCGGATAAATGAATATTGATGCGCGAAAGCATTATGCTTCTGTGTGATTTGCTGTATGTTCAGTGAAACCAGAACTGTATTCGGTTTGCAATATGCTGAATAATCATTTCCTAAAATTGCTCGCCAGTTTCCAATTTCGTCTACAATTCGCTATACCGCGATAAGATGCGTTGTTGCTAGAGAAAAATTTACTTCTTGATCGTAAAATCATTTTCGTCATTTAAAGTCGTCAATCATGTCAAAATAAATAATTCGCCTCGCAAAACCGGTATGCCCAATTTAAACATTCCATTCGTCCGAGATTACCGGAAACATCGATCACTTTTTTTTTCTTAATAAATGAGAATATAGAAGTATGCAGAATATTCTACTTTTCTCTGTCGCAAGAAATCCGCGGAAGAGGTTCAAGAGGCATTGGTATGAGAATTAGCTGGATAACCTTGCGCCAATTTCAACAGCGTTCCGTGAATAATAGTTTTTCTGCTCGACCTTAATAACTCTCATGTTAAAAAATATACAAAGTTCGTCTTTTTCCTATTTTTTTTTTTTCATTTAATTTTTCTTTTCTTTAAATTAGCAGATATTTTTAATTGTTTTCCTTTTTTCTTTCAAGCGCCTCTTTAGGATTCCATAATTGTTATCTTCGCCATTTATATTTCCTTCTTATTTTTCTGTCTGTTTTTTCTTCTTTTTTTTTAGCTTCATTTATGTGTGATAACTTTTTAGTTTTCTAATTATTTTTTCTTTCTCTTTTTCACTTGTTTCTATGATCTTTTATATTCTTATACATATTCACTTCACCGTGTCTCTAATTTTGATGAGAAACATGTGGAAAATATTACTTTTATTTTAAAGCCACGGTTTAAATAATAATACCTCAAGCGCCAATTGTAATAGAACTCGGATGACGGGGAAAAAAAAGAAACGGTAAAAATATCAAGAAAACAGTAATTTCACAGACTAATTTAAAATATTTTAAAATTAACGATGAAATCGAAATTCACTCTAACGCAAATCGAAATAGAAATACCAGATTACGGAGATATTGAATTCTAAAAAAAATTCGATTTCATGAAAAAATTTAAATCAAGTCCTATGAAATTAATTCAATTTATACTAACAATGCTTATTTTTTATACCTTCATCATCTTTTTTTAATTCCTTCTGAATAATTAATGAGCCCAAAAACCAATAAATTAGCAAACTTCGCAACGTGCAATGTGAGCTGATAAAGACCACAACCTCTCTATTATGCATTATATATGTATATGCATGGGGGTTGTCAGCGGCGGACAGGGGGGCAGCTGCTCCCCTGGAGCCTTGAAACTTTTTAATCAACTGACCATGATAAGTATTCATAGGCGCGTAATCATGGACAATTTGGAAGACTTATCAATAGTAGAACAATTTGTCAGAAACTCACGAAAATTATGCTTTAATTAAGGTTTTATTCTTGTTTAATAAAATATTAAGCCTTTACAACTCATAAATTTTATTTTTCCTATAACCCATATCCTCTTTCTATCATCCCCCCCACCGGCTCATCGGCTGGCGACGCCTTTGTGTATATGCAATACACTTAAACGGACATTCACAACTTATAAACAGTTTTTTTAAGAACGTTTATTTTAGTTTTTCCAAGGGAAACTTATTACTTCTTTTTTTTCTTCTCATGGTTAAACCAAATATATTCTGCGCCAAAACGCGTCGTCGACTAATCAATCCTCACATATTACAATTAGTTTTTACGGAATAATTAAATTTCTCTTACATTTTCTTAAATTACTCAAAACCCGTTGAGCCGAATTTTCTCAAAATTTAATATCCTAATTATTAATACACATTGAATGACGTAAATCAAAAGTAAACAGCTCGTTTTTGTTCCAACACAGGTATGTCCAAAAATTCTGTCTACGCAAAAGAAAGAGAGATATGTTTAAAGTTTTTTTTTGTTTTGAATTTTTGATAGATAAAAATATAAATCCATCATAAAATTCCCGATTTCGATTTTCGGAGTAGTACAATAACATTCAGCTTCCGAGAATAATTGTATAAACCAAATTAGCCTATTTGCTGAATAGTAGCATTCGATAAACTGAAAATATTAATAAAATTTCTTCTGCTATGATTTGATCAGCGTTTTTTTTTTAGTTTTTTTTTTTTTTTTTTTAATTTATTTAGGTTACATTAACTCGGCACAAGAATCATAAGCTTTCCTTCACAGTTTACTCTATCACCGGATTTTCTATTTTGTAACACTAAAAGTACGAACTTTTTAAAACTCGACGTTATCCGGCTATATCGCGCATCGAAAATAATTATTCGGTTCTACTTTTTATATTTACAATCAGGCGCGTAACAGTAATTAAAATTTGGACAATGCAACAGTAGCTTAGAGAACGTGATTATGCTTTTAACAATGTTCCGCAGTTCAAAAAGCTTATTAAGACGGCTACTCTGCAACTGATACTATTGTTAGATAATTCAACAGTTTACTACTCAAATTATGAAAAGTACTTTAAAACTTTTTCACGCTCTACTCCATTTATTTATTTTTATAAAAACAAAAAAAGAAACAAACAAAAGTCCATCGTATCATCTGCCTTTCCAGCATAAATAATACACCGAAGTCCGAAAGTGTTTGTTTTATAAATCGTTTCTTTTGTTTATTCTGTAAAATATTTCGAAAAAGTTTGGACAGGTATTTGGATCACTACAACTCTTCCCTCGACTGCAAACCTATTTGCAAACTACAAAAAATACCTCAATTACGGGAAGCCAGGTAATTCGACTTTGTTACAATTGCCGCACTCTATTATTTTGCGTGAAATTTTATGGAAAATATACGTTTTTTTTTTCAAACGAACGTAACGGCAGCAAAAAAATAATTATTCAATAAAAAATATATTTCCGAGTGATATACCTTAAGTGGTGATATTATCGCAATTCATAAACAATATTAATACCTTAATTAGAGTAGGATTCATATTACACATTAAAATAGTAATTAAAAACTGCATTAAATATTCATTAAATTGTTCCTAAATATTTTAATGTGTAACATGAATCCTACTCTAATAAACTATTAATATTGTATAAGAATTGCGATAATATCACCACTTAAGGTATATCACTCTGAAATATATTTTCTTACCGGGAGTAATTATTTTTTATTTTTTAGTGCGTTTTTATTAAAAATTTTTATATTACAAAGAAAAAATAATTTTGTAAGAGAGATAGCCCCTTTTTGGCCTCTGAAATGTCCGCTATTAGTAGTGTTAATGGTCTACAAAAAACATAGAAAGTCAATTTTTTAAATAACACCGACTATATTACCGCTCCGAAAACCAAGTATAGTAAAAACAACGGTTACATTATTGAAATAAAGTGACGCTTTTTCAATGCACTGAAAAAAAACACAAAATCAAAAATGGCAATAATCGTACAATTTTACCTTCCTGAAGAGCGAAAGTGGATAAAATAAAACTAAAAAGAACCGCTAAAATCATTGAAAATGTACGCGAATTCACAACTGTTACTACCGATTATCGCACTTACTTCACTAAGCAAAACGCGGTTACGTCTGCTAAAACCAGTTTATCTCTTTGAAATCGTGTATGTAATTTTTCATCTCTAACATGATTCTTCTAATACTTAGAATTCCGTCTACAAGTGCCACTAGTTTATTTTTCGTCATTAATACATTATAATTTATGTCTTTTCTATCCACCAGCATTGCAAAATTCTTTCTCTCCTTCTTTTTTCCTTTAATTGTCGAAACATTTTCACAGCGTCGACTGCATCATAAACGATAATAATTCTCTTTTTGGTTTTATTTAATTTAAATATAAAACCGGTTCAAGTACATCATCGTATGTGGAAGGAAAAAAATTTTTTACCAACAAACAGGAAAGTTACGTTGAGTTTGAAAATACTATTCATCTTATATATGCAGCTCTTGCTACAAAACACGCGTATAGCTTTTGTATTTAAATAATATATTTCCGGTTATTGTTATTTGGTCTATTTATCCGATTTAGTAAATCGAAGAAACATTTATAATGCAGATTCGTAAAAGATTAAAATAAAAGTAGCTGTTTAACATTTTGGGATAACATTCTGCAACATGTCGGATTATCTCAAATTTTTTATTCAAAAGAATGACGTATTATATGCTTATATTTATATTTATTTACAATAATGTTCAAAATCTGGTCAATTACGGTTTGTTTAAATGTATAAACTGAAAAAACTAAACGGTATTTTATAATTGCAAGCACCGCATGAACCCGCACAAGCAACTTATCACAATGTACTATAATTTGCAATCTGGAACAATACGACCTAAACCGCTTACACAGTATCTTCCTTCTTCTCGTGCCAAACGCAGCCATGTGCACGTTAACGATCTCATTTGTGGCCAAATATCGCATTTCATGTTTGGCCGCTGTGTCCACCAAACCTCTCATTGTTATTTTATCGGTCCGTGCTCGTATGTTGTCGATCCACGTCGTCTTTCTTCTTCCTCGCCATCTAGGCAGACCCGTGCCCAGAATTTTGGAAAGGGATGAGGGGGGTTGACAATTTTCTTCGCATATTTATTTTATAAATAACAATACATTTTTCACTAATATTCGTACCATTAATAATTTCCATCATTTTGATTTATTATATATTAATAATTCACATAAATGAATTACCCCGTATATGAACATTAATAAAAATTACATATATTATTAATTATACTCGTAATAAAAAAATTTTGCATAAAATATTAATGAAGTACCTAAAAATATAGAGCATATTTTTTCTTTTTTCTTTTAAAGGTAGGTAAGAACACCCTAAAAAATCATCAATATTTATTTTAAATTTATGATTTTTTGCAGATTTTTGTGTATTTATAATAATTATTTCAGTTCTCATGGGGGCGGGGTTAATCCTCCCACCCGTGGACACGGCCTTGCCTCTAGGTATCCCAAAATAATTCCCAGTAGCAAATTAGTTGTAAAATTTAACAAGAAAAAAATGTAGAATACACGATACACGAGCGATTCATCGTAACCAAAGAACTAGTGATCGGTCAAGTGGTAACATGATTTTAACTTAATTTTAGCTTGTGTAAAAATTGTTTGGAATCCTCAAAATTTTGGTCACTCGGAATGTTTCCAATTCCACTAATTGGCTGTTATTATTTTGCGACAGCTACTTTTGTCCTTATTCTTTGCGATAAAAATAGGAAAATTGTCTCCCCGCATGAAGCATTTTATACAATAACCACGGCTCACGTCTGCACCTCTCAAGAATATTAAAATTAAATATTTACAGTAAATCAATGTTCTGCTTAAGTTTTCGAGGTAACCCTTATAAATGTATCCTATTTCCCCGGTGGATCCGCCACTGGTGTATATATATATATATATATATATATATATATATATATATATGTATATAAAATCAATATTGAGAATAAATATTGATTTTTTTTAAATGTATTTAATATTTCTTGTTTAAAAATAAAATTAATACGAATAAATGTACAATAAAAGTTGGCACAGTGAATGTTAGAACACTTTTAGAAGAAACTTTTCGCAAAATGGACATTCAAATTCTAGGTCTGTCAGAAATTCGAAGAACAGGCGAAAAAATAATAATTATGCAAAAAGAAAATCTATTTTGTTGCATTGGGAACAATATGGAACAAAGAGGAGTAGGTTTCTTAATAAAACGAAACTATATATATAAATAAATTGAGAGAATTTACGGGAATTAACGATAGGATGGCCATTCTAAAAATCAATATAAATAATACTCAATTCAACTCTATCCAAGTATATGCTCCGACCTTCTCGGCTGAAGAAAAAGAAATAGAGGAATTCTATGGAATGTTAAGTAATACAATAAACGAACTTAGGATAAATTATAATAATTTAATATTAATGGGAGATTGGAATAGTCAAATTGGACAAATGAATAAGGGAGAAAAAAACATAATGGGTAACTTTGGTCATGGTAAACGATACGAAACAGGATGGAGATTAATAATGTTCTGCCATCAATTTAACTTTAAAATAATAAATAGTTTATTTAAAAAGAGGAAGGGAAAACGCTGGCACATGGATATCACCAAACCATGAATATAAACTATTAATCGATTATATATTAGCTCCTGAAAATAAAAATAATAAAATAACTAATAACGAAGTTTACATCATGAGCTCATTTAACTTTTATACTGACCATAACTCACTATTACAAGAAGGGTTCAATAGACGAATAAATAATAAGATACATGATAAGGAAAGATAGAATAAAATTAATTCTGCGTTATACGAAAATAAAACGGATGAACTACTTGAAAAAATACAACTATCCAGATGACTACGACCAAGGCCGTGTCCACGGGGGATTAGGGGTTAAACCCCCCCGTGAGAACTGAAATAGTTATTATAAATACAAACAAATCTGAAAAAAATCACAAATTTAAAATAAATATTGATGATTTTTTAGGGTGTTCTTACCTACTTTTAAAAGAAAAAAGAAAAAATATGCTCCATATTTTTAGGTACTTCATTAATATTTTATGCAAAAAAATTTTTATTACGAGTATAATCAATAACATATGTAATTTTTATTAATGTTCATATACGGGGTAATTCATTTATGTGAATTATTAATATATAAATCAAAATGATGGAAATTATTAATAGTACGAATATTAGTGAAAAATGTATTATAAAATAAGTATGCAAAGAAAATTTTCAACCCCCCCCCCTTCCAAAATTCTGGGCACGGGCCTGACTACGACATTAATAGATTATATAATAACCTATCAAAAACAATAATAACCGCTATATCACAATCAGCCGACGACTTCGATCAAAAAATAAACAACATGATGCAACAACACATCAAGATGTAATTAACCTATATAAGGATAGGGCTGCAATTATAAAAATAAAAAATAAAACGTCCAAAGATAAAATCGAACTAAATCTAATTTCTCCAAGTTGTTAAGGAAAACGATAAGAAATAAGAGTGAACTCAAGAAAAATGAAATAATAAAAGCAATATTAGAAGGGAGTAAAAATATTAAGAAACTAAACAACTAAGTACAGGGGTACACCGTGGAATTTATACTTCGTGAATTCTATAGGTCAAAAAATATATGATAAAAAATAGATAAATAATTTAGTAATACGAGAATGAAAACAATTACGAGAACATAATGACAAGTTTCGAACCAGAGCCCGAATTCCTAATGAACGAAATAAAAATAATAGTAGAAAAACTAAAGTCTAATAGAAGCCCAACGATGGTATAGCTAACGAACATATCAAAACAGAAGAAGACAATTTAATTAAATCTCTAGCAATACTTTTCAACAATATCTTAAGAACAGGTAATATACCAGAAGAATGGAAATATTCAGATATAATAACATTATTTAAAAAAGGTGATAGTCATAAAAATTATCGCCCCACTACTTTCAGCTTAAGTATTTCGAAATTGTTCTCAAAATTACTAGAAATTAGATTAAAACATTTTTTAGGAGCCCAGCAACCGAGTGAACAAGCTGGCTTTCGAAAAACATTTTCAACAACTGATCACCTCCGTACAATAAACCAAATAATCGAAAAAAGTAACGAATATCGGATAAATACATGATTAGCCCTAGTTGACGACAAAAAAGCGTTCGACTCCTTAAAACATGAATACATACTTGAATCACTGTACAAGCAAGGGGTCCCAGAAAATTTCATAAGGTTAATTCAGGAAATGTACCAGGGACTAAAAAGACGTATAGTAACAGATATAAAAGGGGAATATTTTCAAATTAATAAAGGGGTTAGACAAAGAGATCCACTTTCTCCAATCTTATATTTAACTGTACACTAGAGGAAATTTTTAGAGAAATGGATTGGGAAAATAAAGGAATAAATGTAAATGGTAAGAGATTATCAAATCTGAGATTTGCAGATGACATTATCCTCCTTTCCAATTCTTTAGAAGAATTGAGGGAAATGTTGCTAGAGCTGGACATGAAGGGAGCAAAAGTTGGATTATCTATTAACACCTCCGCAACAAAAATATTAACTAAAACAATAACCCAGAGAGAAATTCAAGTAAACAATAATCTAATAGAAGTAGCGAGCGAAGCGACATATTTAGGCCAACAATTAGCATTCGAAAATAAGATAGAAAAAGAAGTAAACGTGAAAATTACTAAGACATTGAGCAAGTACTGGTCACTAAAAAGAATATTTAAAGGACCTTTCAGTAATTACCATAAAAGTCAAATTTTTAACATGTGTATATTACCCGTCTTAACTTACGGTTGCCAAACTTGGACACTAAACACAAAAATTATAAATAGACTAAGGACAACACAAAACACACTAGAAAGATCAATGCTTAATATAAAGATAAGAGATCGAATAAAAATAAAAGAAATAAAAAAGCTTCTAAGATATAATATTGACGTGGTACACCGTGTTAGAAGAAGAAAATGGGAATGGGCTGACCATGTAATAAGATTAACAGATGACCGTTGGACATATAAGACTACTTTCTGGTACCTTTCAAATTAATAGATTAACATTTGGAACGGTTAAAGGATACCTTCGCTCTGCACGGGACCCGAGGAAATTTTATTTATAAATAATTATTTTTCTTTGTAATGATTATGTATAATTTTCTCAATATAGGTATTTTGATTTGAATATTTCTTGTTGCAGACTACACAGGTGAGCGAGAGTGTTTCTGTATTTTCGGAAATCAGATTGACTATCGGGAATGAAGTCATATGTTTCTAGATACCATAGTAGCCGGCTGGACAGAAGTTTTTCCATTAACTTTGAAAGGTTATTCTTTATTGATGTTAATTTTATTCAGGGATGCCACCGCGAATTTAGTTCCGTCGAAGTAAAATATTAAATTTAATGAGTGTTATTATTATAATTATTACCTATGTTCAAAAACAGAAATTATGATTTAAATTTTTAATTTCAAGTCCTTACAGAAATCTTACTTAGGCGGTTGAACGTAGAAAATGCACAAAAGTAATTAAAATAACCCATCTGTAACCAAGGAACTTCAACGGATATACACAAAAATCGGTACATAGCAAATTAAAAAATATATATATAAAATTGGTACATAACTCGAATCGGCCGGGCAATGTGGTCTCCACGATGACGGCGGTCCGTTGCGCCGCGGTGCGATCTCGATTAGTTTCAGCATTTCTCTCGTTTTCTAATAGATAAACCGTACTTCGCCAATAGTTAATAAAAAGGAATCTCAAAATCATTGCGACGGTGTCCACTCGAATGTACCCAATTGGCCTAGCTCCATGTCACAGGACACAGGGGTCAACTGACGAATCAAAATTCATTTTCCGCTCCATTGAGCTCCGAAATCAGACTAAAATTCAGACTAATTCTTTCGTCCAGCCTTCAGCACTGCCGGCGGTTTTCGTTACGTCACCCTGTAACGTATCATTATGCCTTCGCACTCATATTACCCCCGGCCGACTACTGAATCACACACGCACAAATACTCATTTATACTAGCACTTCTTATATATTTAATTTTTATACTATTTATTTCTTTATTTTTTGATTTTTTTTTTTTTTAATATATACATATATATATACAGTGTGTAATATACACATTACAGCTTACATGCGCTACAAGTAAGTGAGATGGGCCTGTATGACGATGGATTTACGCGATCCTTGCCTGGATTCAGGGCAGGGATAACAATCGCTGTTCTTTATAAACTTGGGAAATAATTCTCTGTCCAGGTTTTGTTGAAGATATTCAGTAATAGCTTTTTCAAGCCAGGAGGTAGATGTTTGAGAAATAAAGGAGAGATTAGGTCTGATCCTGAAGCAGTGTTGGTTAGTTTATTAATAACATTATTCAGTTCTTGTTCTGTGAATGGCTGGTTGAACATGGTTATCAGACCCCATTTTTAAATACTCGTGTTCTTCTTTAGCTTTATAGGTTTGGAATTCTTCACAGTAATTGCTATTAGCGGAGATCCCAGCAAAAAAATTTCCAAAGATATTTACGACTTCAGCAGGATTTTGGCTAAGAGCTGATGAATTTTGTAATGTGATTGTTGAGGGAGGTTTTTTGACTCTGTTTAAGATATTAATTTTCCGCCAAATTTCAGAAGAATCGGATTTAGAATTGGTTTCGGAGATAAATTTCTCCCAGCTTTCCCTTTTACTTTGTCTGATAACTTGTCATGCTTGAGCACAGTAAAATCGAAATTTGGCTAAATCAATATCAACATAAAGGCGAATCACTACAACATATCGAAACATAAACCATAATTTGGTTCCATTGTCGAACCACCAGTATTGGAGTTCTTGAACATTAAATCCGCTAATCAAAAGCAACGAGAATACATTATATGTAACTCTTCCTTTTAAACGGGAATGAAAAGACGACAAGATTTTTCTGATTAATAGTCATTTGTGAAAATGGGTATCATTTCATTCGAACCATTCTCAAAGGTGATTTAAATGTTAACTTGAAAATCCCTTGTAGTTGGAAGTTTATTGAATTTTTATGGAAGACGTTAAATATAGGTCTAAATAAGAACCCCTTCATATTATTACTGCTAATGACACTTATGTATTGGTGTGTTTACATGTTAAATTGAACATTTAAAACACAAAATTACATCTCGTATTTCAGTTAACACACAAACCGTTGATGACCATTACAAATATACAGACCTAATCTATTGTCCTGATATTAATTTTAATTTTCAATAAAAACATCTAGTCTCCATCAGTTTCTTTTGTAATATTGAAAAACATTCGATATTCCTCGTCAAAAATAATTGAAATTTATGCCCACTGCAACATATATTTTTCGCTTCTTCGAAAAAATTATTAACATCCATTTCTAAACAAACAAAGAAAAAAACTAACGCAGAATAAAAACTGTGGATTGAAGATTGAATACTTTAATTAAAATAACGTCACTAGTACAAGGTGAATATAATTAAAGTTCAAGTTTCAAAATGCTATAAAAAAAGAATCACTCATCAGAATGACGTCATTGTGCCGTAAGCATCATAATTTAAAAGGATTCGACTACAAACGGCAAATGAATCGTAAAACAACGGCTAAGTTGTAAGTTAAACGTTAAACTAACTGTACTGTTCGGTGTGCATGGCTGTACAGGTATGAAGGTCATATTACATCGGATGGGAAAAATCGGTTTATAATTGTCCTGAGGCCAAAAACCGCATAAAAAGCATCAATCGATTCGATTTTTAAATTTCGCGAGACCAGCCCAAAACATGTTCAATATGCTGTATACCGCTTTCTGCAATTAGTTGAAATCGAGAAACAGCATGTTCCACAGCTGATCGAAATGTCTCCGGGATCACGTTCAGAATGTGTTTGCGCAATGTGTGCCTTCAGTTCAGCTAAGTTTGCAATCGGAACACTGAACACAACAGATAGCCCCACAGCCAGAAGTCACACAGATTAAGATCAGGTGATCGGGACGGCCAAGCTGTAGGGAAATGACGGCTGATAATTCTAGCACTTCCGAAATGCCGCTTCAGCAGCTGCTTCGCTGGATTCGCACTGTGAGGAGGACCGCCATCTTGCATAAAAATGATCACATCCACGCTGTTGAAGAGTTGGAATGACATGGTTGCGCAAAAGGCACTCATAGCGCTTACCCGTGACAATACACAGATAACAGGACTGAAAGCGTCAGTCTCCACGAAAAAATATGGCACTATGATAAATGAGCCGTAAACCCACACCACACAGTGACCTTTGCATAAGGAAGTAGTACTGGTAGTGCAATTAGTAAAAAAAAAAAAAAATATATAACTATTTTTCTTCTTGTGCCATCCGCTTTCACCCTTCTTTAATAATATTCCGTTCAAATTTGACGTCATTCCGATCAGTGGTTCTTTTTTTATAGCGTTTTGAAACTTGAACTTTAATTATAATTACCCTGTATATTAGAATAACGCGATTTTTCAAAATAAGATGTGATCACGTGTCCAGGAAAAAGCATCGCCCTCCCGCAAATTCACACAAGCGTCTACAGCCCCATACTTTTAATTCCCTCAGTGTGCCTCACACCGCACACGGCTTAACTTCGATAAACACAGATGATGACGTCATGTTTACTCAGTGTAGTACAAGTTTAACGTGTAAAAGGCATGTAATTTAGTAGTCGAGCGACTAAACTCAGATCCGACGTCATTACCAAAAGTTTTACTATCTGCATTCTGTGACGTCATCTACTGATCGTCATTGTAAAATAAACAAAATAGTATAACAATCATTGAGCACGAGTTATTTTCGCAAAATTTTTTACAGGTTTCAAGTATTACGATTTTAGAGTACTTTCAGTGATTTTTCATCGTATATTATCTAATGAATTTGTGCTGTAATTTCTATTTTACGTTAAGGAAGAAAGAGTTAACATTATTTTGAAACAGGATGCAGTAAAAAAAGAAGGTTTATTGTAACTGGTGCAAAATTTTTTGTAAATATTGTTAAAATTGCGATTATTAATAATAAAGTAGTTGGATATAATTGTTTATAATATTCACAGATGTAAGCTTAAATAAGTTAAAACGTTGTAAGTGAAATGAAATTTTAGTAT
Source organism: Icerya purchasi (assembly GCA_039619475.1). Classification (NCBI taxonomy): domain Eukaryota; kingdom Metazoa; phylum Arthropoda; class Insecta; order Hemiptera; family Monophlebidae; genus Icerya; species Icerya purchasi. Next base: position 169,607,529 of record CM077116.1, on the reverse strand, counting down.
TTGTCAATAATTAAATTTACTTTGTTGACATTGTTGATTTAACGATTTCACTAGATTCAAGTCATTTGTTTTGTTTTTTTTTAGGAATAACGCTATGAATTCTGTGATTATATATTTTAGAATGTACAAAAATATTGGCCTATTGAACATTTCTAAGAAGTTGAATCTGTTGAGAAATGGATTGTAATTTACGCAGAAAGGATTTTGATTATAAAAAAAATTTAATACAAACTTAGATCAGTGCATGCTGAAAATTCGGAATAGCTTGTATACAATTTTATGCTACATATATTATTAAACATTTTGCAATTCACAATTATATTCAACCGTTAATAATTTCATAGACTTTTTGATTGAATTCCATTAGATATTGTGTTGATTTTTAGATAAATTTTTTGATCAGCTGGTTTATTTCAGGGAGTTGCGGGTTTACTATTTATTATTATTATTTAAATAGTTATTTCAAAATATAAAGTATTAAAATAGAATATTTTGAATGTAAACTCGTATTTCATGAAGTAAATATGACGTCATCATCTCTACTTAATGAAGAAAGCCATGTGACGCAATTTGAATTAATTAAAAGTATTGTGCTGTAGACGCTCGCCAAATTCATGAGCACTTGCGATATATTTTAAGTTATTGTCCTACTTCGAGGGTTTTAGACGATTATAGGAATTAACATCGCCTTCAATCTAAACTAGCATGAGCAACTTCGATCCTGACTGTCATATAGAATGAATTTGATTTTTACACATATTTATCTATTTTATATAATCTGGGAAAAACGAAATTTTAATTTCAAATCGAAATAACCTCATTAAATATAATAACAATAAAAAAAGTAAATGTAAACATTTTTTTTTACATTTATTTTAATTAAAAATATACTATACATTTTCTAGATATTAAGAGTTAAAAACTTTAACAAAACTTAAAAATTGTCCTTTAATTAGATCTTTTTCATGTTATAATTAACAACTGAATAATTTTCAAAATAAATTTGAGATATATGTCTTATTGGTGTGTATTGTCGTATTAATCTAACTGATCAGTGGGATCGCTTCAAAGTCAAATTGTTTCATTTAGTTGCGTAAAGTTTAAAAGCGCTTCTACGTTAAATTTAGATTCTATTGTAACTAATTTTAGATTTTTTTATGCACCGGCGTGAAGTTTAAATTTACACATATGAATATAGGTGTATTTATGTAAAATTAATGATAAAATGTTTTTTTTAAATCAGTCTGTAATACTTAATAACCATAACCCTGTGTCGGTGTTTTTGCAAAGAAATGCCTACTGTCTTCCTTTGCGCAGTAAAACAGATAAGTTATTTAAAATGAGCAGATTAAAGCGAATGAAATTAAGTCTTACTGATTATAAATTCTTATTTTTAAAATACGGATTATCGAAAGTATCATGTTATTTTAAAGAACAAACAATAAATGTAGTGAAAGCCTGTTCAGAGCAGTGCGAATTTGTATTAGCTCACAGAATACGAAGAGGTCAACAAATATTTTCTCTATATGTAAAATGGTGGGGTCAGAGTAGAATATTCATTTTAATTCAACAATTAAAGCATTCTATATCGATGAGGAGAAAATGTATTGGATACAGTTTGTGCTTTACCGGCTTATTCAGCTGGGATAATCGAAGAATATCGGACGATGAATTACTAAGGTATATTGTTCTTTACGTTTAATGTATTTGTTTTATTTTAATAATATAACTGTTGAAAAATGTTGATTTTTTTTTTTCGTTAAAAATTATTTTGATTTTAAATAAATTGTGAGTTATAATTACCAATAAACTAACTATAGAAGGTTTTTTTTCGTTTTTGTGAATCTAATAGTTAATATAAAATATTAAAATTTTACAATTACAAAACAGTAGCTCCGTCACCGTGTTCAATTTTACTTGATTTTTATTAATTCGCAATACCCGGTTGAGTGATTGCAAATAATGTTACTTTATTGGTTCCGTATTTATTACGCAGACACTTTTTCTAACGGAAAACTTTTCATTGACTAGTTCTATATTTCACTTGATCAGCCGTTAAATTATATGCTTACCATACAATTGTTGATCTCTCCTTATTTAAGATAATTTATAACATTCCTGTAAGTTGTATACTGTTTGCGCTGCACCTAGTTATCTCTTCTGATATTGAATTTGGTGTTCTGTATATTGTGTGTTTTAATGTCTTTTGTATACAGCATTTTTTACTATTTATTTCTTCTATATTGTATGATTATCCTATGGTGGCTGAAAATGTAGATAAATTCAATTGTATTTAAATTAGCATTCCATTTGTTTGGCGAGGACTGGCGGTTTGATTACAGTTTGGCGGTGCTTAACTAACTCTTACTCGCTTCGGATACATTTTTTACAAAATTGCTGCAAACATGTATCCGGTCTGCTCGGATATGTACATTATTGTATTTCGCATGTTTTAGTAATAGTTCTGTGGGCGTCGTCAAGGGGGCAGGGGAGGTCCGTTGCTCCTCTGGAGCCTCGAAACTTTTTAATCAAGTACTCAATAATTTAAACAGATAGTCCGATTTATAATTCCCGTCCCGCGCGATGAGATCTGAAACGCATACGCACGCTTCTTGCGATTCAATAATATTAGGTAAAGCTTTAAAATTTTTGATCGCTCTACCGTGCATAATGTGTACTGTTGAACGATCCTTTAGCAGCTTGAGGCGAATAAAGACCTGGTCAGATAATCGCTTCAATGGCCTGGCCTTGAGTATTTATAGACGCGTAATCATGGACAATTTGGAAGACTTGCCAGAAATCGACGAAAATTACGTTTTAATTAAGATTTTTTTTTTTTCAATAAAATATTAAACCTTTACAAATTATACATTTTATTTTTCCTATAACTCATATCCTATTTCTATCGCCCCCCTCCACCCCCTTATGGCTCATCGGCTGGCGACATTTATGAAAAGTTGCATGCAATTACAACTGAAAAATAACTCGCTTTTTGCAATAATAATTTACGAGATAATCAAATTTTACATAGTTTAATAAAAATCTTGCTTTTTGAATTTAATCTGAACAACAACAATTAATTGCCCGATTTTATTATTTTAACAGATTATATGATGAACTTGAACGCGTGAAGAAATTAATGTACGAAAAAAAAGAAAATACTCCGGTTAAAACTGATAATTCATCATACAACGCTACTGATTCAACTTCCTATTGCTCATGTACTCGATGTGTAAACGATACTGGTATATTGTTTGTTATATATAGTTTTATTTTTAAAATTTTCACCATCAACTGTTTACTAAAATTCGACTGATTTTGTTTTCTTCAGATGATGAATGGGATTTATTCTACTCCAATGAATTTATTCATATTTGGCGAAGAGAACATTCAGATCATAAGGGCGAGGGAATCTATGTTTATAAGGGTTGGTTCCTTTTTTGATATAAAATGTTAATCAATTTACTACGTATGATTTATAGTGCCTGTGGCGTGCTAACGTTATTTTATTTCTCAAGTCGACTTCTTTCCATATTTAGTGTATGTGTGTGTAAATATATATTACTAAGTAAATTACGTAACGACTTTTAATTAGCCCTTCTTCTGTGAAAGTAGCGGCATGCTTACACATTTTTGAATAATAAAAGATTCACTGAATAGAATGAAGAATGTAAAATATTGGTCAACAAAAGGAAGAAGTTGTTAAAAAATATATTACTCAAAATGCTTGTCTTGTGGGGAAAAAATTCGGAAAGAATTTTATAGCGATAATGTGTAAACTAAATCGCATACTCCGTTATTCGGCTAAAACAATTATTGTGAGCAATACTTATTTCTATAATATGTCACAAAGAAAACTGTCAAACACGTCATAAAACAATGTAAACATTTTTTGAAATAGACTTTAAGAATATTTTAATAACTAGCCAAAAATGAAAGCTGAGTTTAAAAAGTAATATATTATTTGTATAATTAATTTAAAGTTTAATATTTGTTTTTTTTTTTATTTGATTTGTTTGTTTCAAATAATGTTCTTTCATTAATAATATGTATTTCTTAGAGAAGTTTTTAATGCTTAATTTTTTTGTTTAAAACTGTTCCCACTTTCCACTGGGCTTATCGCTGTATAGTATCGTTTTTTGTTTGTTTTTTTTTTTTTTTTTTTTTTGTTTTTTTTAATTAATAAACGATCTTCTACGGTACTAAAAACTATATATCAACAATTATTTACCATAATTTCACTTAAACTCTTTTCATTTGTTTTAATTAACAATTTAAAAGTTTTGTGAAAACTATCATGCGCGTCTAATCCATTCATACAGTTCCATTAGAATATATATTATCAAAAGTAAAATTACAGTAAATTTATCGATTTTGACCTACAGAGTTTTATTATATTCCCCACCGAAAAATAAAAATAAGATCGAAATTAACCGCAGAAAAATTTATTTTCGATTTTAAGCATGTGGACTATACTCGATATGGAAATTACATAAACAGTACGTTACGAATTCACACGCGCTCTGCTACCCCTGATCAAATAAACGGCTTCATAATTTTCCTGACACCATTCTAACATCGTCGAAACAGTATATACCGAAAAAAAAAAAACTAACCTATTGTGGTATTTGTGGTATTTTCCCACTAAATCATTTAAAAATGCTAATTAAATTTAAAAATTATCATAAACAGTATCAGAAAAATAAAATCGGCGGGTATAAAGCCGTCTATAATGCTCTCATTCGTCTAGTAAAATCCAAACTCTTTGAATATCGCAACAGCGACTGGAACAATAAACTCAAATCGGTAACTATCAAAGACAACAGTCTCTGGAATGTCACTAAAAAACGTACTCGTCCTCAAACCAACATTCCGCCTCTCCATCATAATAATCATACTGCGTATTCTGATAAAGATAAAGCAGAGCTTCTTGCTAACCTCTATTCTCTTGTCCATTCTCAAAATTTCTTACTTCAGTACATCACAAGAATAAGGTTGACACCACCGTTCGGAAATACTATACAGAAACGCCCCCATCGACCTCAAAAATTCATCCTGCTTCACCCGATGAAATACATACATTAAAAATCTAAGATGTAAAACCTCCACGGTTAAACATTTAATACATAATATCATGATTAAAAACTTGCCTAAGAAGACTATAGTCTAAACGAACATATTACTTACTGGCATTATCCTTCAGTATGGAAAAAGTCCATTATTGTACCTATCCCAAAAGCAGGAAAAGACTCGTCCTTTGTACACAACGTACGTCCTATTGGTCTAATTATTAATATAAGTAAAATAGCCGAAAAAGTCATCCTACAACGTCTCTACAAGCCGGCGAACATAATATTCTAAAAGATACGCCGCTCGGATTCAGATCCCAACTGTCTACCAGCATGCAATTAGCTCGTCTTACTGATTATATAACTGACCAATTTAATCTAAACAAATATACTGGTTTGCTTCTGTTAGACTTCGAAAAAGCTTTTGGCACAACTTGGCATAATGGTATAGTATACAAAATGTCGCGCTACAGCTTCCCTACATACCTCACAATTCATATAAAATCCTATCTCTCTTCTAGATCTTTCACGGTTAGGCTGAGTAATATATACTCCAATCCGAAAGCTCGGACTGCCAGCGTGCTACAGAGTAGCATCCTCGGCCTCCTTCTTTACATCTTATACATCAACGATTTACCACGAATACAAGACGTCAAAATTTGTCTGTATGCTGATGATACATCAATATTTATGTTTTGCATATAGAGTCGATACCATTAAAAACACTAACGATTATCTACAATAAAATATATAAATACTATATAAAATGGAAAATAAAATCAACCACCTAAAAACTGAAGCCATAATACTGTTAACCAGACGCAGGCCACAAGTAACACATTTTGTTAGAATAAATAATATCGAATTAAATTGGAAACCCGCAGTAAAATATCTTGGGCTCATCTTAGACAAATGATTAACATTTAATAATCATATAAACCATATCGGTGACAAAATTGTTCACGCTCGTCTATACAAATTAGTGCATACATTTAACAAAACTTAATATTGAAAAGAAGTTAATAATATACGGAGCCCTCATTTTACTAATTTTCCTCTATGCCTGCTCTATTTGATGCAGCGTAAGCAAATCAACAATTAAACGACTTCAAACTGTACAGAACAAATGTCTCCTCCGAATTATCCTCAGTGCTCCATTACACACTAAAATTTCTGATATGCACCACATATTGAACCGCCGCCCGTACTTGTCTGAACTTGTCAATAAACAAGCTGCCAAGTTCTACGGCAAGTGCCAAGGAAAATCAATATGCACTTGTACAACAAATTGGGAACTGCACGCAGCACACTTTGCAATCGCGGTATTATAAACGATATAAGCATTAAAGGATTAAACATTCGCTTCTCGCACCCTAGTTGGCCAAACAATATTATTTTCTAAACATAATATTCAACTACTTTTATTTCTTCAGCTCTCATTTATCTGTTTAGATGCTCAATTATTATTCGTACGTATAAAACCAATCTTAATTTATACATAAACGTTTAGATTATAGCTGAACAGGGTTTATTTATACTTTTCTCTGTATTCTCATGCAGATATATATATTTAATTTAAGTCTATTGCTATTATCAGTAAGAGCTTTGTTTTGCTCGGTATGCGTTATTTCTCTCCACTAAGTGTTTATAACAATATTCCTTCAGTATACTTTTTATTCATTCATTCATTCATTCATTCATCGCCAAATACGGTCCCTTTTGTATATTCTTTTTTCTCCGAACAAAACTTACAGACCACATATTTAAATTAAATATTCGTAAACCTCTTTATCTAAACTATTTATAACATCCCGTATATATTATGTGTTTTTAATAAAAGACATGTTTACTTACTAGTAAACATGCCACCATGTCCTTACGTAGGACAATGGACTTGACGATGATTTTGAAAACATTACATGTAGTATAAAAAAGTGAACAAAAACAATTCAGAATAAATTAAATGAATCATTCGCAGTAAACTGATGTAAAGGTTAAATACATTTGCCTTATTGTGACACATAAACGTTTAAAAAAAACAAAGGGCATTGACATTTAGAATACCAAAGATTCTGTTTTATTCAGTAGAATACGAGATTGTCGAAAATTTGAATGCAATTTTCACAAAAAAAAAAAAAAAAAAAAAAAAAAAGAAAAGTTGATAAAACTTACTTCTAAATATTTTTTAGTCTATGGTCACTTTGACGATGTAACGGCGGAGGACTTCTTTCGTGTTCAGATAGATGTTGATTATCGTAAAGAATGGGATACAAATTCAGTGCGGTTATTCGTTATTGATTCTGAACCAGAAACGAACAGCGATATTCTGTATTGGGAATTTCAGTTTCCGGTGTGTTATTTATGTAATATCTATTTATTTTGCTGAATTTTTCAAAAAACGCTATTTGTTCAACTAAATAATTTGAAAAGATTTCTTAATAATGGATATATATGCTGAGGATTGTAAAAAACAGACAGTATTTACGCGCTTGTAGTGTAAGCCATTAAAACGGATTTTGATAAACCATAGTTTTCAATGTACAAGATCACACATTTCAAATTAGAGTATCTATCGCTATAGTAATTCAGGGAGGCTATATATGTATATATATATATATATATATATGAATCTGTGAGTGTATTACGTAATTTGCCCCATTACTTAAAACCTGGCATAAATCCTACTCCGGCCATTATTGCAGTAAATTTAGTATGTAAATTATTTAACGAAATTGCATTTATCAGGAATTATTTTTTATTTTTATACAGAAATTGTTTTGTAATCGAGATTATGTCTGCAACAGAAGATACAAAATCGATAATAGAAAAAATGTAATAATCATAATGAACGAAAGTACCGATCATCCGGAATTCCCGGAAAAATCTTCTCTCTACAGAGTCAGAGAGTATTGGTCGCACATGGTTATTAAACCGAAGGATGATTTTAAAAAGGTAATTTTTTTTATGTATGTACTACCCGGTACGTAACGCATGTGTGTTTGCATATATTGGCTTTACACCATACTTCACGAAATTTTGAATTTAAGCAATCTTACAAGACAAAGATGTTAGTTTATAATTTATTTTTTGGCGGTTTTTCATTGCCCTTTGTACAATTGATATAAAATGTTTTTTCTACTATACAAATATCTGCTTGAAACTGTTATGTATGTGCTGTTTACAAAAAATTTATAACATTACATAAAACAGGGGGGGGGGTCCTCACTTGCAAAATGAAGAAAAAAAAGGGGGGATCAGAAATCATCAAACTATATTTTCATTTGCTAATTTTATTAATTTAATAATTAATGCGATTGTTTATATAATTTTAACGACAGCGAAAATATAGGGCCTTTTTTTTTTAGAATTTTAAATAGGGTTTTCTTACGTTAACTTTTGCAAAACAAACTGTACACCATTGATTATGAATTTGTGTTATTACAATTATATTAATTTTTTAGCTAATATTTTTACAATTAAAAGTGCGGTAGTCCTTTCGAACGTATCGAGTATAATTTTTATGTATTTCTTTTTAATGCAGTTTAAATAATTTAGTAAACTTTATGGTCTGATTTTCTCTACTTTTTCAGCCTGGAATAGAGTTCAGTATAACATATTTCGATAATCCTGGAGTAAGTCTACCTAGCTATGTTACATCATGGTACACAGTTACGGGTAAGTTTTAAGTAAAATTTATTTCCATTAAAGTAAACCGATTTACGCTTATCCTGCCAGCGCTTAAACTTACGTCTAATTTTTAAAAATTAAAAATTAATGATAAAAATAATACGTACACACCTATATATATATGTACCATTGGGAATTATAAGTCTTCCCTTCTTGTTACAAACACTTTTTCGCGTGTTTCTTCGAATAATATCTATCTATTTATTTAAAAACAAAAATTACCAATTTTTATTATTATTATTTGAAACAAATCTGATGAATAAAAACTTTAACGATTTAATATGAAATATACTTTTGAAATTAATACAAAATATTAACCTCGAGTATTTTAAAACACCTTTAAACATTTTTTAATAATTTTCTATTATACACATTTATATCAGAAATTTTTATAAAATATATATCTTTAGCTGTTATGGAATATCTATATGTGACGGCGCGTAAAGAAAGAAACCTAGGGGTCAAATGTCCGATTTTTTTTCTTCATAATCTGGTGTAAAAAAATGTCAGAGAATTGAATAAAATCGGTCCCGGGTCTCTAAAGTCATTTTTGAGACACGCCACCTAGTAACGCGAAAAGTACAAACCGAAAAGCTAATTTTAAACTTTAAACGGCTCTCTTGAAAAATTTTATTTTTTACCCTTAGATCTCTTTCTCCGTGTACTGTCACATACATATATATATAGAGTTATTCAAACTCTTCTGGTGTCACCACATTTTTGTCGTATTTGCGCAACCAGCGTCACAATTGTAACATTTCAATCAAACACGTTTAAAGAAGTATAACTTTAAGAACAGTGCAAGTGTTAGCTTTGTCAACTTAAGCAGTTACGACGCACCGTTTTTGTTATACCTGTGTCATTTTAGAAATGTGAATGTTTTTAAAATAGCAAATATTATTTTGCGATTTTGATGTTATTTCTTTTTTACGAATTGCAAATCTGTTTTGTGTAAAATTGCTTCGTATTATTGTTTAGGGATGCCGGAATATTTAGTAAAACAAAAAAATGCGGCAATTGCATTAGCTGAGCGTAGAAATACAGAAGATGATACAGATAACAACAGCGATGACAAAGATGGATCGCGAGACATTCAGATAGTCCTCGACGAGAAGAGTAAAGTTTCGTCTAATAGTAGTAATGTCCGAGTAGAAAACACATCCAGTAGTAGTACGTCTTTCCCGACGTCTCAAAGAGAAAAACGTTTCCTTTTAATTTAATAAATATTTTTAGTAGAAATTCAGGTACGTTATCTGTAATATTTGTTTGAAATTGATAGATACATGAGGAATCGAAATGATTTTATAGGATAAAGTTAGGAGCAAACTGGGCTACTATTTCATAGTAGAAGTGTTGCTTTTGTGTTTTGTTTTTTTGAGATAATTTCCCTATAAAAAGCATCAAATCAGTTCCATGTTTCCAGCGGTTCACAGTTTTTTGTAACATATATGCGCATATTGTTCGTAGAATTATGTCGCGCCATTCTGAAAATAAACGATTAATCTTAAATGCGCAACTTTGTGAAAAATTTGAAATATTCCGTAATTGACTATTTCAATGAATAAAGTTCTAGAGATCTTCAGTGATAACCTCAGTGATGACTTCAGTGTAGATAACAATTTATGATCACACGTTGGCCGCATGTAAAACCAATTTATATGAAGAAATCCGCGACTGAAAATAGGTTTTTCTTCCTTTTTCACTCTCGTCAGTTAATCTGTTTTTTTTTTTTTTTAATCTTATTTTCATTATCGGTCGTCTAAGAATACGTTCTATTTTTCTTTGTTTAGCTGCATCAAAAAAAAAAAAAAGAAACATCTTAATTTTCAATTCATCCTTATTTTGAAACAATTTCCCAGATACACTAATGTATTCTCATATTAATAATTTCGGCCATGCTCGTAACTTTTATTCGTTGAAATTTTATTGTGAGAAATTTAATAATGTTTTTGAATTTTTGCGATTTTCTATATACTGTTAACCTTTAAAATTTAAAAACCACTCGCCATGCGTGCAGTTTGTTACATTTTTAACGATGTTTAATATTAAATACCCACAGGATCGAGAAGAAATTGGACCTACTTTTAATCGAAATAGAAATTAACGTTGACAACACGCAATTTTTATTGTTTTTTAATAAAAGATTAATTGAGTAGTAGGATCGAATTTGCGAAAGGTAACGAAAAATCGAGTTTAACGAAGAATTTCAGAGAATTCGTTGCTCCCCATTATTTATTATCTTCATTATATTTTTTTTTTTCAATTTTAACTAATAGAAAAGTTGTATATACCAAACAAAAAATATTCGGCGGAAAATTGTGTAAGCATTTTTCCATTACACGTTAGTCAACCGCGCATAAAAAATGGCTATGTTTGGCAATCGTATTAATCGCGGGACGAATATATTCTACAAGCATAATGGTATAATTACTTTTAAATCTGACTTTATCTTGAAAATTATTCTTATTTTTCACTCTAAATATAGGCAACTTTTACACAAATAAGCGAATTTTTTTAGTTCCCTTCTGCGTTCGTTTTAGCGCGGTTCTATCGAATTGCCAAACGCGTGACAATTTCAGCTGCATTTTAACACTAATAAAAGTGAAGTCAACACTATTTTTACATCGAGATTAATAATAAATTCGTTCCTTCATTTCGATATTAAATAATCGTTATCTGATGAGCTTCCGCTGTTGGATGTTATTTACCGTCTTATGTTGTGTCGATCGGTAAATCATTAAACCAATTAGTTTGCTCGGAGAATTTAGTGTTTATAATTTTGTTACTTACAATGTTACCCTATTTTAATTCATTTGTTAATGTATAATTAGTGACTATTTTTATATTTGTATTATTGAACTGATATTATATATCTGTATATATAAATATATAGTGTGTGTGTCTGTGTAATAATTTATAATTTTATGTAAACATTCTGTAGCAAAGAAAAATTCATATTACTATGACTGCATCGTGTAAAGTAGAAAGCATTTAAAATTATTCACTTTTTAAAAAATTTCATCTATCATAAATTGAAAAAATAGCTCTATATCAACGGAATTGTTTTAAATACATTTTTTTTAATAGGTTAATGCCGAACTATTTTTATTATTGTATGTTTTTTTGAAACGAAAACAGAAAACTACTACGCGTATTTTTTTTGTATTTTCGAGTAAATCGATGTATCGAATAATGTATACCTGTATTTAAAAAAAAAAATAAAAAAATAAATAAACCAAGTTAAATTATTCTTTATCATTCTATTTACTTTTATATGTATAGAAGCCAAATTTTTATTTTTAAATTTTGGCAATTAAATGTATATTTAAAGAAGAGATATTTTAAATTTTACAGTTCTTACCCCTTATTTCACCAATCATGCGACCTTGATTTCTTTAAATCACCACCGTTTAATTTGAAACTTTAATTAAGGATATTTATTTCTATAGCATTTCTAAAATAAAAATAACTGGCATGATGTGGTTCCTTACTTCTCATCCATTAAAAAAGCCGGAAGGTTAACTAAATCATTTTTCCATCAGATAGAAATTTGTAATACTCATTATATTCTGCATTTTTATAATTCCATCTTTTAAATGTCGAATTAAATTCGATTTTAATCTGGGACATAAAAGAATATTTTTGTTGCTTGAAAAATTTGTTTTGAAAAGTATCAAAATGAGCTAACTTTTTGCAACTGTTAGCTGACAAAGGTGTCGTCGTGTTAATAAAATAAAAATTAGAAATTGCGCAAGTTCTTTTTGCGGAAGATTACATATCTAATTATGTTACGACAACAATTATCTACGACGCACTGAGTAGTCACCACTTTTTCTGGTTATGTGAGTTACCAGTTCTTCTGACATTTGAAATTTCATCATCTAACTATAATGGGACCTCGTTAAAGACCTCACCAAAAGTCAAACCGAACATGCAAATTACAGATTGAAATAATGTGACTCTCCTGCGTAAAAAACAGAAATGTGTCCATTCATAAATAGATAATACTAGAAGAATGATCTTGCTGACCGTTTCGCTGCCCAATACTTCGAATTTTCAAGTGTTTTACTTCGTAAATTTGTCGTTCATATAATGTTTATTTCATTTCTATTCTTTTTTAAAATAATACGAATGTGCCGATTTAAAAAAAAAAAAAAAAAAAAAAGAGTATCTACGCTTCACGACATGATTATATTTTATGGACATGCCTTTCCTTTATTCTTTCACTCGACATAAGAATTTTATCTAGGTTATTTTTTTGAACCGTCATTAGGATATTATATTTTATGGGCAGCAACGGGTGTAAAAGCTGACGTGTTTAGAAATTTTTACTGTACAGAATGTGATTCTTTAATAACGGATACGGTATTTTCAACATTATTAATATCGTTTATGTTATTTTTTTCCCCGATTTATTGTATTACAAACTGGCCATCTAGGCCATTTAGCAATATTCTTAACTAGGGAAATATTGAGCATGAAGATAGAAGTACCCAATGGTACCTACCCGATGATGTTATGTCTTTACCTTAAACAAGGTCATGAGGTTTCTTACGCTTCAGCCGTCTCCTATCACTATCAGTATGTAGCAGTCCAGCAGCAACTTTGTTCGAATGATTTTCAAGTCCTCCTGCGTGTCTTCGGGCTTGAACTTGAATAACATCTGTCACACATACTCTGTCCCGAAGTCCTGATGATGCAAGGTTACATGTGTTACATACCATTTGGTTACGAGCCTAAGGATTTTATTCTGCATGATCTCTGTATTATCTTCAGATTTTAGTAGGTTTAGCACAACCCCAAAGTTGTACTCCGTAGATTCAAATAGGCTTCAAGATACTTGTGTATATCAAATGTTTATTATCGGTACTTAAAACGCTATTTCTTCCTTATAAGGCGGTACATTTTTTTAACACGAATATCTATTTCTTCTTTCTTTGCCTGTATGTGCTGCTTCCATATTAAGCGACTATCTAGGTGTAATCCCAAGTACTCTTTACTGTTGTTCTCACAGGAAACTCCATTATATTTATCCTGACAGTTTGGGGTTATGATTTTTCTATTCGTGAAGTGAACGTTTACCGATTTACTTTCGTTGATCTGAACTTTCCACTTTTTAAACCAGCTTTCCGCCTCCATAAAGGTCTTCTGAAGATTGTCGCTTGCTATCTTCAGATCTAAATGTTCGCAAGTAATGCCGTGTCATCAGCAAATGTAGGGCTATCTGTGTACATTTTCCGTTACAGGAAAGACTGCTGTGTATATATCAAATACAGCCTGGGTCCCAGAATTGATCCGTGAGGCATTCCTGCTAGAACTGGATATAGTTCTGAATACGTGTGTTCGTAATGCACCTGGAAATATCGGTTATGAAGATATAAACTCAACAAGAGATATAATTTAGTTGGTAACAGAATTTTTAATTTATATAATAGACCATTATTATGCTAAACTTTATCAAAAACCTATCGGACATCGAGAAATGCCGCTGTACACACAGTTCTTGTCTCCAAACTTTTTTCAGCGACACTTCCCACTCTTTGCAGCTGATGCAATGCTATTTTAAGACGCTGAATTGATGTTCCGGAATTATATTATATATGTATGGCTGCAATCTATTCAATATCAATTTCTACATTACCTTTGACATAACAAACAAGGAAATGAGACGATAAGACGTTACAGCATACGGATTTTTGCCCGGTTTTGCAATAATTTTCGAAAACTTCCATTGCACTGGAAAATAATTTTATGCGAAGTATTGCGTTACATATAAATATGTCAACAACATTACAGCCTTCCGCGGAAGTCAATTCAATAGTTCCGCGCTTATTAAATCAAAAGCGGAACTCTTTCTCCTTTTCAGCATATGCTTTTAACCTCTTGAGGTGACGTTGACACTTGATCGTTGGAAATAACCGGCCAGGACTTTTTAAAAAGTCATCGACTTCTGTATCCGTAGCAGCCGTTAAGTTCAGCTTAAAAATTGTTGCCAAGTAGGTGGCAAATAAATCCGCCTTTTACTTTGGATTTTTCGTCCAAGACCCGTCACCATGTTTCATCAGAGGAATGCGGTTTTTTGATTGTTTAATGTTTTTTGTACACTTCCACAAAGAATAATCATTCGCCGCTAATGGCGAGAGTCTAAGTAATTATTAAAATTTCTATTTTTAATTGTTGCTAATAATTTTTCGAGTTCTTTGGTTTTATTATTAAGTTGGTTTTTTGTCTGAGGATTCCCTGTCTGAAACCATTTTCGCCTACGCCTTCTCTTTTCTAAAACAAGCTGGCGAACTGAAATAGGATAATTTTTTTAGACATCAATAGAAGGACTGTTCAAAGTTGCTACTGTTTGAATCGTCCTAGTTAGGTGTACCGCGCGGCATTCTCGATGTCAGTTTCATTTTTTAGTGGGATTTTTAAATCTAATTTTAAGTCTAAATATTCCTCGAAATCATTGACAACGGTTTCGCTTGTTACACCATTTACAATATTGACATTGGAGGTATGCTTCGTTATCGAAAGGAGAGAACGATCTGTACCAAAGTAGGAGATTAGTGGCGCGTTTCAAGTGCGTTAACGTGTCGTGAAAAAACGGCGTCAATGCACATGGAATTGCATGATGTGGAAATGGTTAGTTCATTCTTCAGTTGGAGTCCGAATTCTGCGCGCATAAATTCCATGAATGTGGATCCATGTGACCCTCGTAAATCTAAGTTAAGATCGCCACCGAGGACCATTTCAGCGCCTTGTACGGAATCTACGTTAAACTGATCCACATATACAATACCGAAGAAGAGGCGTATAGCCCGAGGAAACTCGCGGCCACGAATTCACCATCCAAGAATGCTTTCTCCTCTGGAAGTAAGAACTGACCATCACCAATCTTCGTTAGTACAGATGAGAAGGCGACATCAGCTTGTCGCATCGCTTGCACGAGCGGGTAGTAATGTAGTGGCTGCTAAATAATTTCGCAGCAGAACTTTTTATTCAATTTCTTGTAAATCTGTGTTTGGAAAACGGCTGGTAGCTAACGGAAGTCCTAGTAAATACCATGACCATACCCGCGAACGGACTCTCATGATCATGCATGATGTTTTGAAGTCGAGAATTTATCTGTCCAAAGAGAGAGCAGATCCGATCATACTACATTCGTCGACGAAAATGATGCGGACATTTATGAAGCCTGTGCGAAACGCGTTCAGTGCTTCCACTTATTAGAGGGCCGTCATTGTTTGCGAGTTCCTGATACGAAAGACAGCGTGTCCAGTGGATCATCCGATATATGTATAAATAATACTATTCTTTTTGCGTTTCCATTGGTAACATTTTATGGTAAAATTTCGTGTGACGGACAAATTTTTGGAATGACCCCCAGCCATAAGACATATTCATATCAAGAAGTGAAATTTTGATTAAAATATCTCAAAAACTAAAGCTGGCTAATAAGGTATAATATATGTGAGAGAAATACGTTACATTTATCAGGTGTACAATATGAAATGCAGATTTAGTATAAAGATTTGACATGTATGGCATTTTGTTGTGCCATCAACACGTGTCGAACACAACATCATTAATAAATTGAAGAAACATTTGCATAGCGTTGTTTTGCTGTGTTCAATATGTCAAAATTTATTCATTTATTTTATTATTATTATTATTACAACGTTGTTTAAAATAATAATCACTATTACATACTATAAATTATTTCTATGATCATAGATAATGACGTTGAGGCTATGAGCCTAAAGCAGCGTTTCTTAACCCCGAGTCGCGACCCAAATTCGGGTCGCGGGAATTCTCTAAATGGCATTGTGAGCGCCATGGCGAAACGGATGTTAACTTATAAACAAAATTTTTTAACATTAGGATTTATTGAAATAAAAGATCGCTCCGGTGTCCCGCGTTCACAATACGTGGTCTGTATGCAACTTCTTTCAAATGAATCGCTAAAACTCAACAAATTAAAGTGACATCTTGAAAAAGTCCATCCGACTTACCTTAATTAAACCGCTTGCCTTTTGGAAAGAAAAAGAAACACAAGTAAAGCATATGAAACTTGATGATGCACCGTCAAGTTCGGCAACAGTTTCATTATAAAAAAAACTACCTATGCTTCTTGTCAAGTAGCTTTAAAAGTGGCTTAATGTAAAAAACCCCGAAGTATTGCTGAGGAGTTGATTAAACCAGCTGCGATAGCCATGGCGAGAACTGTCTGTGGAGATGAAATAGCGAAGAGAAGCTGGAAATGGTGCCAATTTCGAACGATACCGTAAAAAAGAGAATAGATTTAATGTCATTAGATATTTTAGAACAGTTAATATAACAGATCTCAAAACAGCAATAAAATTTTCAATTCAAATCGACGAATTAGTAGATATTGAAGACTTTCGGCAGCTGTTAGTGCATGTAAGATACAGAACTCAACATTTTAATGAAGAATTTCTTTTTTTGTGAAAAGCTCTCTGTAACTTCAACTGGGGCTGACAAGTTTTTTAAGAATCGGCAAAATTATGTCGCAGTTGTACGGATGGAGCATCGACAATGATAGGGAGTCGCATAGGGTTTTGTGCCAAAGTCAAGGAAAGAAATCCAGATGTTGTTACACAATACACTGCTTTTTACATCGAGAAAACTTGACTACACGGCATATGCAGCCAGATCTGCACCGGCTATTAAAGGACGTAATCCAAATTATAAACTTCATAAAGGATCGCGCTCTGAACTCCCGGATATTTCAATTGGTGTTCGAAGAAATGCGTTCGAATTACCCGCATTTATTGTATACCATTCAGATATCCGTTAGTTATCCCGCGGAAGGATTTTTTTAGCCAGAGTTCTTTTTCTCAAAACAGAAATAGAAATATTTTTGAACGATAAAAAGCACGAGTGTACTGATCGCTTCATTGACAACAAGTGGATGGCCAAATTGGCATATTCAAGCGATATTCTGCACCACTTAAATCAGTTGAACACAAAAGAAATGCAAAGTTAAAACCGCACCGTAGTAGACATATATGAAAAAATTACCGTTTTTAAAAATGAAACAAAACTTTGGCGAGAAAAAATTGCTAATCGTCAATTAGCAACGAAATGGCAAGATATATTCCACAAAATATCCCTATCGAGAAATACAGTTGGGTAAGAAATCCATTTGAAGTAGATGTGTAATGGGGGTTGAAAATGATACGACTGGATTACAAGAATTGCTTGAATTGCAGGGTGATGGAGTATTAAAAGAAAGATTTGCCAGAATGAGTCTCACGAAATTTTGGGCAGAATTATCTGGGAAGCCTATTCTGAGCAATGAAGCCGAAAAGGCTCTGCTACCATTTCCAACTACGTATTTGTGTGAAGCAGGATTTTCGTGCCTTACTGTCTTACAAAAACAAGTACAGAAATAGACTGGATATTCAGCATGACATGCGGTGTGTCCTTTCCATAAACTTAACTCCGCGTATAAATCTTTGCTTAAAAATACAACATCAGGGGAGTCACTAATTAATATTAGTGATAACCCTCAGGTTATAAATTTTTTTTTTGTTTTACTTTGTTGATGAAAAAATGAAAAACGATTTTCTACTACGAATGCTGATATTGCCGATGTATGCTTGTTTAATTTAGATTTGAATAAAGAAAAAATTAATAATGTTGTTTTTTTAATATTTTATAATGACATCAATTTTAGTTAATCCTATTATTTTATTATCACTGGAAGATAAATGAAACATTAGAGTCGCGGGCTTCAAATTTATTTATACTTTGGGTCGTCAGCCAAAAAGGTTAAGAAACGCTGGCCTAAAGAGTTACACATTAATCTGCATTAATTTTAAGTGGTTTTCCGAAGCAAGTCGTTAGGGTGTCGACGTTTTAGCCATCGCTGTGTAGTGTTATTTGTCAAAGAGACAATAAGAGGGTCGATGTGTAATATCCGCACACTCGTGAAGTAACTGAAAATCGTTTTGCTTTCCCGACAGGATTTATTTCCAGAAAAACGTTTTGCAATAGTCATCGTCGAGCACTGGAAGTGTTTCCATCGAGACATTTATCACCGACGAAGAAAATATATTTCTGGTTAAAGTGAAACTCGACAACACACGTTTATGGACTACTATTGGATCTCTGAAACAGAATATGACAGAAAGACAAAAAAAAATATGTCACGAAAATAAGGCATACATATAGCTTTTTTTTTTTAGGGCGGGAGCAATATGCGACAAAAAAAATTACTGTTACAGTGATTTTGAGCTTTTTCTTAAGAATTTGACTAAAACTACTTTTTACACCAAGAAAAATGTTCGATTTGGCATGTAGAGCACACGCTAATATTCGCAACTGTAACGCATGGCACACTGACAGATGCTTGTAGAATATCTTATACACATGCGAATATACATTTTTATTCGCTATTGCTTTTAAATTTTCCGAATTAATTTCTACGTTTTTTCCCTTTGTTTTCTATTATACTTTTGGCAAGTACGCTTTCGTGAAGTATTATCGATAATGTGACATTTTTAAGTCTAATTCTAAAAACAAGTCACACTAAGGTCAGACCTTTTTTGAAAACCAAGTGTTTATTTCAAAATTAAGAACAGTTAGAAGAAAACCATAATGAAATAATGATTAAGAATTTGTAATTATTAAATCCTACAAACTTAATAGCGTTAATTAAAACTGAAGTCGTATCGCTTAAAGGAAAATCATAGAAAAAAAAATCTTTATATTTCGTTTATATATTTCTCTCGAGCTAAATTGTAATGTGAATTTCTATTATGTATTAAAAATCACGCAGTAACATTCCGACAAGTTTGCGAGGAAATAATCGGGAGAATTTGTGAACAGCCAGCATTTTAGGTAGAGCGTAAAGAGCTTCTTTAGCGACAAGTACAAAAATCGAATTCGGGCATTTCCTGCCGGTGCTAAAAACAACTGCGGCCGCTGCAGGTTATCCCTTCGGAGCTGATGGAATAGGGTGACAGAAGCTCAGAGGTGAAATAAAGCACTACCCTGATATAACTGGGCCGAAACTAATACAAATATTCAAACTAAGCACTCGGCCAAATAATCCGGTGAAACTTTAGCACTAAATACCCCTATAATACGATCTGGAAAGACATTTTTCTCTTATTACTTAACCTTTATTTACCTTACCGCGAACAAGTAAGCCAGGTGAATCTTGTCAGTATAATATATACGAACTGCTCCTTATGACTTTCATTATTCTTGCATATTAATGACTTCGTTCTTAGCTCGACCCCCACTGCTTTTTCTGTCAAACAATTTGTCTTCTTTTTTTTTAAACCCCTTTTGCTCGTCAAGGACTGCAAACGAATAGAAGCGAAAGAATTCGGTTACATTTTAATTCGATCAGAAATCTTTGATAAAAAGGAACAAATAGCGGAAATAATTAATATGGGAAGAAAAGGACACACGATATAAGAAGCACAATAAGGAGTAAGAGAAGCCCAAGCCCCAATAAATAGGAATATACAAAACAGAACGCTCCACAGAAAGAGATCAACACTGGAAGAACACACGATCGGCGTCGCAAATAACTGCGTCATCAGGATGGAGAGGTTAGTGTGAGGAGGAAATCAGGGAAAAGCGAAATCTAGAGAATGGCCAAAATGCATACGAACAACGGAAACAACGTCAGAATGTCGAAAAGAGAGCTGCAAAAGAAACCATGAGAATAGGGAAGAAGAGTAGGTTGAACAGAGAGATAAAAAGAACAACTGTTGGAATTGTCCCAAAGTGTGACATTAAATAAGGATTTTTTTTTTTTTTTTTTTGTCGTGAGTTGAAAAGAATGACGTTGTCAATTTTTCTCGTTCTATACAAGTACAAAAGTGATAGAGAGCTGCGAGTTTGGGGGTTCCCCATACGGGATCGAGGGGCGGGCCCCTTGTGAGGCACGAAGGGCCGAGTTTTTATATATACATACATAATGGGACATCGTAAGTTTACGTATAGTGATTGCGCAACTTCAACAAGTGGAAAATGTGCACGTTTTAATGTAGACAGACAAAAAATTAAAATATTATCAATTGTAACCACTGTGAAAATAGCACCATTTACAAGCTCACTGTAAAAGAAATGTGCTTTTCATTTTCACATTTTTACATTATCGCGCACAACTTTTGATTATGAGAAGTAATTTAAACGATTAGTTGTTTATTCAAAACTGCGTTTCGATCAGTGGTGGTCCTATAAGAATGCCGGTGAGTATTCATCAAATAACATTAGAAAAAGAAGTCTGCATGGAAATTTGCTTTCTTTGCTTAATATAATCAGACAAAAAAATTAGCCAAAGAATGTTTCAAAATGAATAGCTAAAATTTTAAAATGAAAGAAGCGATAAACATAAGTGACAAGTATTACCGTTAGTTTCTCGTGGAAATGCAGACTCAAATAAAAGTAACGAATACATCCAAAGTGCGATTTACAAGTCAGAATTTTTGAACATTATACACTTTAACTAACACCCAGTTTTATACAGTACAGAAAGTAGCAGTCTATCTATATTATCACTCAAAATCATTTACAATAAAAATGACGAAATAGTTTTAAAAAAAATAACGACTTCAAGATTTATTCTAAAAATTAAATAAAAATACACTAAAAAAATAAAAGATAATTACCCGATAAAAGTTATTTTAATTCAGTAAAATATACCTTAAAGAGGTGGTATAATTAGTCTTGAACATCACTTATTACTGTTGGTGCCAAATTCAAAATACAACAATAATTAAAAACCACATTATATATTCTTAATATTTTCAGTATTTTGCTTATAGAAAACGAATTTAATATGATTTCTAAATATTGTTGCAATTTGAGTTTGGTATACCGAAACTCTAATAAGCATTAATGTTGTTTAAAAGTAATCATATCTCTTCGGTAATGTATATTTTTTTACTGCGTAATCAAACATATATTTTACTTTTTCGTGTATTTTATTAAATAGTACCTGGGCGACCACCGAGCTTTGCTCGGTATTTTTTTTTTGTAAAATCATGTTTTTTCGAAAAATATACTTAGATACGAATCACATACGTCTTTACTTTAGTTTAATATTCACAGAACATAAAATATTTTAAAACTAATTTACGAACACATTTATGAATTTAAAGCCTCTTCGCATACAACTTTGCTTATCAATACTGAACGCAACAAAAATGTAGAGGTCGTTCGAATTCGCTTTCCGGATATTTCGAAAACGTTTTCAATGACTGCACACGTTGATTTTTATGAATATATTTTTCTATGCGTTTTCGATTTAAAAAAATTATATTTTAACTATATATAGGGTCGTCGTCAGCTTTATCCATCGGTTTATTCGTTATAAAAACAAATAAAAAGCCTCTTGTAATTTTACCTGTGATCAGCTGTTTTCCAACCAATTGGAAAAAATTTCCGACTAACTCACTACGAAATGTAATAAGCGTATATGGAGTTTCTAAAATATGCGCAATATATTCTCAATAATTCACTTCCACAAACAAATATATAAATACGCGAAACATTTAATATCTGCATATGAATAGGATTAACCGATTTTCTTTTCTTATTTAAATATAAAATTAATACAAAAGAAATAAAAAAACCAATTGTATGTTACGATATTTTCGATTCGTTTATGTTTGTTTTTTTTTGTTATATATATATTTTTACTACATGCGCAGCGCATGATTTTCAAACTACAATTATGTGACCGCCCGCTAATCGGCTGAGAGCCAAGATCGATGCATTTTTTTTTGCCTAATTATTCCTCGCCGTTTCCAGGTATCTGGAGTTACCCGCTCGCCTGTTTCGCTGACCATATGTTTTATTGCTTTGCCCTACCAGTATTGACGCCACCAACCCGTACACGCAGCCACTACCAGAGCTGATAATCGACGACGTTCGAAAATCAAAAAATAATACTAAAGGCAGAACAAATTATCTATCAGTTCGTCGTCGAAAGATCGCGCCACCAATCCTGATTCACATCATACAGAAAACATTAAAATTCATTTAAAACTCGCGAAACCGAATTTTTCTATGGATTAGACCTTGCCAGATCGATTTATTGGCGCAAAATAGCCCTAGTATGCAAATTTCATCCAAATCGTTAGAGCCATTTCCGAGATACGCGAAATATATATAGTATATACATATATACAAGAATTGCTCGTTTAAAGATATTAGATTTAAAACAAAACTCGAATTCGGTATCTTTTTTCTAAGGCATTATTTCTTGGATAATTTAAATACTACCGGTAGTAGAACTTTCGCAAGTAGTTGAGGAAAAGTGAAAGAACTTCCCTATCCGGGAACAAAAAAACAGCAACTGCAATTGTGTAAAGAGGTTGCGGTAATGAAAGAAAGGAAAAAAGACATTATGCGGCAAAGTAGATGTAACGTTAAAAAAATAATTATGCCAAATGTATTTAATTTGAATTGTAATGTTAGCCTTCAGAAAGACGAATAAAAAGAAAATGAAACATGGTCACGGGAATACGAATTACATGGAGAAATACTGAAAGTGATAAATACGAAAAACACCGCGTAATCTAGACTAAAAGGAGGAAGGAAACTTAAAACAATCGCACGGAGAATGATGACCGGTAGAAATAAGAATTGAAATAGGAATATAGATGGCAATGTAGTCTGCTAAGTATTGTAGCGTACGGGACTTGGACAAATAATAGAAACGTAAATGATGACGATGATGGCAAACATAAATGAATTCGTATTTTAGCAGCATGCAAATAAAACTGCGCAAGGAGATATCCCGATAAGTCTCGCTATGTAGGAAATTAGAAATATTTTCCCCTCAAGGAAAGATGTATTTTTTATTTTCCCATTTGTCTCTAAGAATTTACTTATAAACCCGTTGAAAATTTAACATCCTGTTCCATTCACCGTGATACAGTACAAATCGTAATTGGCGGGAAAAAATAATTTTCGCAGATTCTAGAATATTTTTTTGCTTTTTCCCTCGAGCATTCTAAATTCGAGGGAAAAAAACAAACAAACGAAAAAAACTACACAATTAAAAATATCAAATTCAAACAATACTACAAAAATAAGCTAATAAGAGCCGCTAAAAAAATATACACACTTTTAAATTTTATAAAAAAAGGACCAAATCAAATTGGGTTTTAGTAATTCATAATATTTTTACTAGTTTCGGTAAATATAATTAAAATCAAATTTCTGGAGATTTTTTTTTATGTTAAAGTACATAAACACGTAAAAAACTAGCAAGGAGAGTCTAATGTGTATTAAAGTTGATCAAACAATTATTTGAGTATTAAAATAATTTCTTTATTAAAAATGATGGTATAGTTTTTTTTATATCATCTAACGATTACAGTAGTAGATATTAAATATTATTTGCTTATTGATATAGGTTAAATCTTAAAGTCGTAAAATCGCATGCAACCTTCAAATTAGCAGGAAAATCAAAATTCCTGCCCTTAATAGTGGACCGGATTGCTATTTTATTAAATTTTAAATTATTAATTAAGATCATTGTAAACAATAATTTCTTTTAAAAAACGCTTTTAACGTTATATTTATATATATATGTGTGTGTGTATGTGTACACAAGGACGTCGCCAGCCGCTGTGCCGGGGGGGGGGGGACAAGATGATAGAAAAAGGGTATAAGTTATAGGAAAAATAAAATGTATAATTTGTAAAGGTTAAATATTTTATTGAACGAGAATAAAATCTTAATTAAAACATAATTTTCGGGAGTTTCTGACAAATTGTTCTACTACTTTATTATAAAAGTCTTCCAAATTGTCCGTGATTACGCGCCTATAAATACTAAAGTTTCGACGCTCCTGGAGGTGGGGCAAAAACCCTCCTCTGCTTTCCTCTGGCGACACCCATGAATATATGTATATATATATATATATATATATATATATATATATATATATATATATATATATATGTGTGTATATATATATGTATATATATATATACACACACACACATATATATATATATATATATATTGATACATATTCGGGGTTTACGGCACTATCTTGCGATGATGTCGAGCTAGGAAAATACTCTCTGAGTAAAATCATTAATTTTCAATCTCTCGGCATCATCGTATTGTTCATTGTCACCGGAGAATACAGTCCGAGACGCTTGCGTGGCCAAAAATGTATTTTCCAATTTTCGGTCGAAATTTCGACGCGTGTGGAGTTGAGGCTTGTATAAGTATTCTGGTGTGTGCATTTCCGGTGACAAGAAGGTAGCGTCTGCCAACAGCGTAAGACGCGAGGGAACAATTGAGACATTGTAGCGTGTGTGTGATCAGTTGATGTCGGTTTATATGTTGATAGCATTATCTTAATTTTAAGATTACCGATAATTATTTAATTTGATCTTGAGCCGTTCTTGTGAGCGAAATGAGCCTCCGATAATCGTGGGTATTTATCGTTTTTATCCGATTAACATAACCCTGTGCGTCGCGTTTCTTTGGCTAGTCGCTAATAAAAGTTACCGCGTTACCGTGCGTCCGTTTTTGAAGAGGTGCCGTGCTTTTAGTAAATTTAACGATATCGGGTCCTCGCCATTTGCGATTTTCGTATTTTATTCACATAATTTCGCTCAAGTTCGAACACTCAGGTGGTTACTGGGTAACGTTTTTCCAACGAAAGAAAGCCGCCTCTGCAACGTGCGAAAGAATTTGTTTAAGATAAAAATACTTTCCGGGAATTGTTTTTTTTTTTTTTTTTAATTACGAGTATATAGTTATCACACGAAGCTAGTCATAATTCGTTTCATCGGCAAGTCGGATAGGAATCTTATTGGTCCCGGTATGTGTGTGGAGACAGAAAAAGAGAAAGAATGTAACTATTATAAATACATGATTAAACCTGTATGTAAAATTACCAACTTAAGGAGATAACACATTATGAAATTATTACATAGTTATAGTTTGTTCGAATTTTTTAAAAAAAATACCATTATTTGTTATACATTTGTCAACATATACAAATAATTCAATGTAGAAAAATTAAATATCATTTCAGTAAAATACTTAACGAATAAAATAACTAGTTGATTTTTCAATGTTTTCATCAAATCCAAATTGAAAATGTCCATTTTTTATTAATCACCGCATAAAAGTTCTTTTAAATGTTTAAAAAACTGTGCCAAAAGAAAATGTTTAAAAGAATAAGGAAACTCTAATATAAGCAAATTATAGCTGTAAAATCGTGCCCATAAATCGGTCTAACGAAATAATGTTAAATAATGTCGTAAAACTGGTATAAAGAGAGCCAAATGAAAATAGTTTCTATTCTCTTTTTCACATTTTAATTCGGAATTACATTCTGAATATAATCAATTACTTTCCAAAAATGGCAATTTTTGAAATACAAAACGGAATTCTAATAGTAAAATACTTTTTGAGCGCCGCCGTTGTAAAACTTAGTCTCGCATATGGGAGATATTGTTAGGTAAATTCTGTTTTTTAAAACCTACCGGAAATTCGCCACTTTTCCAAACGATGTCTTTTTTAAAACAGCCTTCGTCATTTAAGTTCCACTTATTATCGCATGTTCGAAATTACCAGTTTAAAAGAATTTGTCTTTATTAAATATACTCAATTTGTTTCTTCCATTTCCGCCTATGTGGGTTAGGCTGAAAACGTCGCTGCGGATAAGTATACTATTATAATATACCATCGTTTTTACTCGCTACTTAGGTGATTATATTTATTTTTTTAAAAGGCAACGTTCTTGTTCATCCTTTTCTTTTTTAACTCCAAATCAACTGATTATTTTATCTTTTAAATTTAGAACTGTTAACTTCTCCGTGAATTGAAATCGATGAAATTCAATAGCGGCAAACTTTCTTTGCCTACGTAACGTCTTCTACGAGGATTCACGGTGAATACGGGAATAAAAGAGATAAAGCCGATTTTGTAACATACGAAATCTGCGAATTACGCTGCGTCACATAATTACGTACAAAATTAAGCATATACTGTATTATTATAAGGGCCTCCATTAAAACTTTGAAAATGTTTGTGATTTTATTACAACCGTTCAATTTTCAAGCATGGTCTGCTTGCTGTTATAATTATAAACAAATCACAAAAAAAAAAAAAAAAAAAAAAAAAAAAAACTACCGTATAAGCTATTATTCGATAGGAGCTAATTTTCTAGATTCGGTTACAATTTTGACATGGACTGCATACGCCGCTTGTTTCGTTGTTTCAAAGAGAAATATACAACTCATATGAACGAGGCAGGGATTAAAGATATGAGAATTATCGATTCGATTGTTCTCCGATGGTAAATGTGATTTAAAGAGCTGTAGCGACGAAATGATTTGAGCGAAAAATTATAAAATCGATGTCCGATAATTATAATCTGAACATCGATTTTAGTCAATCGAACACGATAACGGTAATAATCATGATAGTTCGGTAACCGCTAAAACAATAAAATTAGATTACAATATTGAATTAATAATTCGAACGTAATTAGATAAATTTAAATATAAATTCGAAAGCGTACAAAATACGGCGCGCTGTGAAAAACTCCAGTACCGATTGATTTTTTAATACGGATGGCTCAAATCGCGCGCATCTCTTTATCATTTCGTAAAACGATTTCTCGCAAACATTTCGAAAATAAGTAAATCGAGTTCCGTACCCTTAAAAGAATCTCAGCTTGTTAAGGCCTACAATAGTATATCAAGTCCAATGACACTGATGACAGTTTAGGGCACAACTGATTTCCCTCGGACGCGCATATGGAACCTTAAAAGTAAACATTATCAACGGATGCGAGCGTCTATTAAAAAAAATTTGACCGAGAGTGTGTTGAAATAAAATGATTTAATTAACAATATGGTGGTTTATAATGCGTGAAAAAAATAATTTATGAACACATGAAAAATTACAATAAAATATAAATTTGTACATTTGATTCATTAATAATAAAAAAGTAAATAACTTATAATTCACAGAGATTTTAATGTCACTGCACTGTTCACTCCTCTGAGAGAACAGTTGAAAGCAGTCGATTTTAATAACCGTTTCTGAATTCTTCAGTACGCACTCGCGAGTATGTGGCAACCATTAAATGATTATTTTCCACGTCCCGTAATATAAAAAGCGACCCCACATATACCCGCGAAATAAACACGTGAATATTGTCGCTATTAGAAGGTAACTTAATTCGCAGTACTAATTCAGCTGTGATGCAACACTATTGTAGCACCAGTCTAAGAAGGAAACAAAAATATTCCTATCCGATTATTTTTACATAATAATGAACTTTGCAACGGTACACGATCGCAGTGAGACTTTAATAAAAAATCATATTTGTTTTTTAACAATAAACAAATACATTAAAAAACAGTAGTAATAATAATAATAATAATAATAATAATAATAATAATAATAATAATAAATGTTTCACATATACTATAGTAAAATATATTTTTCGACGCTGGTAAAATGTAACTTTTTTACTAAAAGTTTTCAGTTTTCGTTAAAAATAATTATAAATTCTAATTTTACAAATAATTTATAATTTTTTTAATTTAGCGCATTTAATAGAATGCGAAACAATTTTAATTTTATCGAAGCACATTTCTTACTTTGTGCTGTACCGTTCCTTTGAAAGGTGCAGAAAGGATAAATGAATCTTGCGTGCTATGCGATTAAGAATACGTCACGCAAAAACACATCTATGTTCGGCTATTTAAAATTTGAAAAAATTAAGCTTATTTTCGACGTTTAGTGCCGTTTAATTTTTAAACTATCGCGATAATAATAAAAAAAAAAAATTGAAACAATTATTTACATTCAAAATACGTTCGATAAAATTTGTGTTAGTTGAATATTATTTAAAAAATTAGATGTCTTCTATTTCAAAATGAACTGAAAAAAAAAATTGCATATTAATAATCAAAAATAGTAACCGTTATGTTTTCTAGACTGTTTGAAAAATCGAAAATTTTATTTATGTCATTATTCAGGGTAATTTTCGTTAATTGAAATTTTACTTATAACAAGAAATCCAATAAAAAATTGATTATAAATTATATCGCTCGAAATTTTAATACAGAAATAAGTATTTTTTAAGGATCTATTTAACGAAATCATAAATAAAAATTGAAATAAGTAATCGCGGATATTTCTTTATGACCAAAGATCTGGAACTTGATCACTATTTTTATTTTTCTGTCCGAATAAAAATCGAACTAAAACTAAAAGGCCATTCAAGCTGTTCTTCCCTTGTATTCATATTGTGTTACGTACGTTTGTACGTGTAAACTACAAGTTAAGAAATTGCGACATTAATTTTCTCAATAATTTATTACAGATTTTTAGAATAGTTTCTCTAGATTTTTTTGCCGCTTTTTTTTATTCAGAAAAGAAATAATCTTGTAATTTTATTTTTTGTGTACTATTCATTTTCGAAATGAATAGTACACGTACATAGTTTCATTTTAAAAAAAAAGAAGAAAAAAAAACAGAAACGAAAATCAAATAATTCAACTTGCCAACATTATTTCAAGTTGTTTAGAAATAATTTAACAAAAACAAATGTTAAATTTCCTAGATATTCAAACATAGCCAGGTATTTTTTTGGTAATTTATTATCCCCTAAAAAAAAGCCATGAAAAAAGTTGTATTTTTTTTTGCCGAATTGCGCTTTTTAAAGGTTTTTGAAAGTTAAATTTTTATGTTCGTATGAGAACAAACAAAAACAAAAAAAAAAGAAAAAACAAAGAAAAAAAAAAAGTTTTTCGTTATTATACTATAGCAATTAACGATTGTCAATGAATTTTAAAGTTGTGTATTTTCCCCTTATCTGCTGAGATAACTTCACAGTTCGAGCAAAAGTTTACTTTACAAAATTATCGTTCATATTAAAGTTTTACACCCTTAATAAAAGGTTTAAAAGTTTTTCAGCTAAACCGACTATCTGAAATCAATATTTCTCTTCATTTGTACTTAACTATTCTCGTTTTTCCCGCCGCTCCACGCAGTGCTAACAGAAAAACACGTAATATTTCAAAACATCGATAACTTAACAAAAATAAGTCATAACATGGTAAACATTTAATTGCCTTAAAATTAATTCTCTATTAAGTTTATATTTATTTATTTATCTCCTTCGAAATTCATTTATCTCAGCCATCCGATTAAGTGTTTTAGTCCGATATCACTGGTTTGTTAAGTAACGTAAACGTAACTTCGTCTCTTATTATTGTATAAACTTAGTTTACCGAAGTGTCTTTAAACGCTTTTCACTAAACAATAGTAGAAAAAAAGCAATGAGAGTAATAATTTTTTAAAAATAAAAACAAAAAACTATTCGCAAACAATAGCATCTCTTCTATAAAAAGTAACATTCCATTCGACTAATATTGTGAACGATCGATTGCGCGCCATATACATTATAAACAATATTACGCAGACGAAAGCACGTAGGGATACGAACATGTCGAAGATGTTTTGCACTTTCTGTTCGACTTTATAATACGACAACATCGCGAGAGTACAATCCTTCTTGTATCGGAGAGCGAACACAACAAAGATGCCCCGAGTATTTCAGCTGTATTGTTTACTCATGGCGGCGTGTCATTGACCGATATCGATATAAAACAGGCTAATTTCTTCTGAGAAATGGGGGATCCCTTAGGTTCCCTTGCAAAATTTAACCTTGTCAAACACGAACGAGGGTTTCCCGTACTATACACTATACAGCGAGTATATCTACATAATCGGTTCATTTTAATTCGATTAATGTTTAAACGATAGGAGAGAAATTTAAAAAAGGAGTCACATCATCATCATCATCATCATCATCATAATCGGCATGTTTCAACGAAAATAAAATGAGCAAGACAGAAATTGAAATATTAAACAGCAGACTAATATACGCAGTGGATAAAGAGATGATGTAATATTTTGACTAGCTTTGTTTACACAGTGAAGCAGATGTGACACATTGGATAAACACCTCCGGTTACGTTCTCGCTACTAGTAAAATCGAACCCAACTGAAACGGAGACTACGATGTAACACTTCGACATATTCGTACCCTATTCACCCCGTAGCGTGCCAAATTAAATCCGGACATATCAAAGTAACGTTTCACGAATTATACCTATTAACTTCCAACTAACATCAAATAAACCAACGCTCTTCCACAAAACGTTTTTTTTTTTTTTTTTTTTTTTAACATGTAATCAGACGGTTAAATCGTTTTTTTTTTTTTTTTGTTTAAACATTTTTGATTTAGAAATTGTGTTTATCCATTCCAGTGTGTACAGAATTATTCTGCTGTGCGCTGAGAATGGTATGGTAAACATATAGCGGAATGGCTACTACAATCAGCTGACTCGCATAATCTGTAAAATTAAAAATTAATTATTTAGCATTTTCAGAATTTAAGCGAAACAATTTAAAATATTTTATTACAAACGGATTTACTCCGAGTGGCGAAAATACGAATTTAATCGCGCGTTCGCTGCATTTTAGCATATGAATGCCATGGCGAGAGTCCTGATTATCGAGTTTTAACGACAACGTCATTCTTAGCCCGACCCCCATTACTTTTTTTCTATCACAAAAATTTATCCCAAAATGCAGCATTAAGTAAAGATTTTTTTTTTTTTTTTTTTTTTTTTTTTTTTTTTTTTTTTTTTTTTTTTGTCGCGCAATTGAAAAGAATAACTTTCCTCGTTCTATATGAAGTATAAAAGAGATAAAGCTGAGGGTCCGGAAGTATCCCCGGGCGGGGTCAAAGGGCGGAAGGCACGAAGGGCCGAGTTATATTATATATATAAACGTATGTATATACGATGGGAATGAGGAAAAAGGGAATTCCATAGATTTAATAAAATAATAAACAGTGTCGAAATGGCAATATTCACCGAGTAAGAAATCACAAATTTTATAAAACATATTAAAATCTTCAATAAACAATGCTACCACAACATCAGCTCAAAAAAGATGCACGTTTCAGATGTATTAAAATTTTATAAAGTTACAAAAATTATGTAAATAACCAAAATTTTTTTTGGATTCGTAAAATAAAAAAAAAAAAAAAACAAAAAAACAAAAAAAAAACGAGGAAAATGAAAATAGGGTGGACATCTCAGATACAATATTTAATTCTCGGTTTTCCTAGTATGACCGATTTCTCGATCAACAGAATTGTACAAAAACTCAAATTAAATATCTGGCCGGAAGGAAAGATTTCAAATTTATTTTTTTTGGTCATCTGATGAAATTTCATTCATATTTTAAATATTGCACTAAGGACCGCCTAACTCGAATCATATATGCTCACTATAATATCGACAAAATTAATAATAATCAAATTTGTAACAGGTGTTGATCACAGCAATTTCTCATTTAAATTGTTCCGAATTATACAACTTATTTGAAATCTGTGATATTCATATCTGTAATTCACGAAGTTTAAAAACTCCTCTTATTATTATACACATACAAGTTTTACTGAAAGAGCGTAGCCCTTTCAATAATCGAAAATTTGAAAAATTATCTACGTTACACGTTAAAACTTCAACTATTATTCATTTGAAATATTCAAAT
Organism: Icerya purchasi; assembly: GCA_039619475.1. Classification (NCBI taxonomy): domain Eukaryota; kingdom Metazoa; phylum Arthropoda; class Insecta; order Hemiptera; family Monophlebidae; genus Icerya; species Icerya purchasi. The sequence goes on along the minus strand of CM077116.1, from coordinate 169,575,169 downwards.
CAAATTTCACTCAAGTTTGTTGTGTGTTTTCTATGTTTGAAAGAAACAAGTGCTGTTGAAAACAAACAGTCTGAAATTGTAAACTGTGAAGGTCCTCCGCCACCGATATTTCTCATAAGTTGACCTTCGTCTTTTTACATCAGTAAATAAAACTCGCGTCTCTTTCGGCTTTTTTACAGCACTATCGAGGTAAATCATAAAAACGTTATTTTATCTCCGAGCGCTACTCGTATACATAAAATTAAACAATTTCATATAAAAACTTTCAAAAAGTACAAATGACGCGTAATAAGAAATTTCATTTTAAATGATTTTCTCCCGTGAAAAATATCTTTCTCGCTTATTTTCACGTTTTCCCGATTTTTTAAAACAAAATTCACGCCAGTTTCCCCTCGATTGGGTGGCTGCTCTTTAAAATAATAGGAACGGTAGTCGAATTGCGGTAAAAATAAAATTATAAAAAATCAAAAAGCGGAAACTTGTAAAATTTAAGTAAAAAAAAAAAAAAGAAAAAGTTCCTCTTCCGAATTTGAATTTTTTACCATAAAATTGACCGACCGTTCAGTATGCCGCTAATAACGTAAAAAAAAAAATCGATCAGTGTGGAATTTTAACAAAAATCCTCTCTACAACGATATAGTAATGGCGGTATCCGCATTTAAATCGAAACTGATTTTTTTTTGTAAATTTCTGAAACATGCTGCAACAGTCGTGGATTTGCAAGAAGCATCGAAAATTTTCTAAAACAATTTAAATGTAAATTGGAACCACAAAAAACAAAAAAAAAAAAAAAAAAAAAAGTTCTACTTTTAAATTAAAGGCAAACACACGACATTGCATGTCACAAAACGGTAAACATTTTGGTGAAAAAATTGTAGTGATTTTTATGTTTAAAACATTTCTTATTAGCCAGCAATAGAGAGTTACTCGATTCAACACTGAATACCACGATCATTTGCATTTTCGTTTTTAAACAGACTGATCTCTTTTGTCAACAATTTTTCCAGCATTCCTTTTCGTTCCAACTTTTTCCAACAAAAAATGCCCAATAGAGTTGGCTAGAGTCATTTTTGCGTCTGAATGCAAACTAAGAAATTTTAAATTCATATCAAGGCGAATAGAAAAAGCTAATTAGAACTCAGTATAACTGTGTTATCTTCGTTTGATAGTGGTACCGGCCTCAAAAATGCGACAAACGAGATATCAAATATTCCTTTTTTTTTTTTTATAGAGGAGAAACTTTTCGGAAAATCTGCGAAAAAAATTGCACTCGTAACGTAAACGCTGTTAATATTTTACGATAAACAGATTGAACATAAACACTAAAACGATATCTTTTCGTCCCGTCTTACGATTTATTTACAGACTTATTTTCGACTTAATCCTAATTTGTTTAAATTTCGGTTGATATTTGCATAAAAAAATTGTAACATTCGCCATTATTTTTTGAAACAAGTCAGAAATATTACGCTCCAAAAGTCAGGTAGATTTGAATAATGTATCACAGGTGATTTACAAAATTTAAAGTGTTTACTAATAATGCAGATAGTTCAGTCAGCGTTTATGTACAGGCTTAATTTTCTTTTTTCCGTTTTTTTTTTTTTTTTTTGCCAAAGAAATATGATCTTACGCAATTCTTGATTAAAATACCGTGGAACTGCATCGTACGGCAAACCGTTTGCAACAAACAAATCGTTACAAATCTTTCGAGAAAAAAGAATTTTTTTTTTTTTCCAATCAACTAAATGTATTATAAGTGACGGTCGTCTAGCGCAACGTAAAAATTCTGAATTTTCCGTTTCAAAAATAGTTTAATACTAGATGAAAATTAATTTACCTGTTGTCCACTTTTGAATGATTTATTCCCCATAAAAGTTAGCAAATGTTCGTTTTTCTTCGAGTCATTTTGATCAGTTTCAACCTTTCTAAAATGTAATAAAAATGTTTAAAGAAAATGAAAAAGTAAAACAAAATTAAAAAATACAAAGTCCAATAAATCATCAGACGAAATTTTTTAGTAATAACGTCGCCGCAGGGAAGATGAGTCGATGAAAACAACATTAAAAGCAAACAATTGAATGTAGCACAGAGGAATCAGTGTGTCATCTTTTAAGTATTTGCTTATAAAATATTTTTCATCTAAAAAAGAACAACACCGGACGCAATGCGCCCCAGTTTATATTTTCTGCTAAAAACAGCATTCTATAATGAGCTTAAATAAGTAAACAGATCAAACTCAAACATCATATAGCAGAAAAATCAACAGCATAACGATTTGTAGTAATAATTAGTCCGGAAACGTATAGCGTTTTAAATATTTACTTAATGCGAATACATTTACAGAATACGTGTACAATACATGTCAGGTGAGTAAAAATAAAAAATCACTACGGCGTTGTTATTATACTTAAACATATTTTAAATGCGTAGTTGCATTAAACGTGAAAATTGTTATAGTATAAACTTTGAGCTTCACGGACAAAGATGAAACGGTAATTCAAAACCGCCTTTTGATCAGCCATCATAATCACTTTATATCAAAACAAACATTAAGTAAGTTCCATTAAAAAAGTACATACCTCAATGCAGCATGTTACAAAATTACGGTGAATCGAAAATATTTTTTTGTATTCTTTACGTCACAGCATTTCAAATAAATAATGTGTGAGCTTTCTTGTGTTGTTATTGCAATATAACGCAGAATTTAACAGAAATGTCACATCATTCTGTTTCCGATTTTAAGAGAATTCTCCTATAATTAATTATCGCCAAAGTTTACTAAAAAGATGTGACTCTGCATGGTAGTGAAATTCAAGTCTACGACTGGCCGTCGCAAAATGGCGATCAAATAACCACCATTTAGAAAACTTAATGGCCAGCAAATCAGCGGGATAATGCGTAGCCGCGTAGACTAATCTACTATTTGGAAAACTGGATAACCAAAGAAGCTATTGTCGTCAACCGTTTTCGTAAAAAGCATATATAAATATCGCTGCTTTCGCAATGAAAAAGTAGTAATCCTTAACCACTGTTACAATTTAGTCTTTTGATATAGTGACACTTTTTTTTTTAAATTATCAAGCTTCAGTTTCGTATAATACGGAACAGTTTTTTAAATGCTTTCTACAATTCGAAAGCGACGCTACAATGCATGCTTTTTAATTAACTGCACTGTTCGCAAACCGGAACTTACATCACTAAGTTAATCCATGCACCATGCATATATCTTCCACCAAATTTAAGGATATCATGGTCTTTGACATGGTCGTATTAAGAATCTTTAACTATACTAGTGTTTAATTTTCATCGTTTTTTTTTTTTTTGGTTTTTTATTAATTTTCCGCATACTATAACCGTTTTACATTTTTGTTTTTTCCATTTTAGTTGCGAAATTGAATATATGCCGAGATGCATTTGCACACGCTTCGCAATTATAATAAGCAACAATATAAATGACCAAAAGGTTTAAAGGAAAAAGTAAATAAATAAATAAAGTCGTTCGGTTCTTGTCGTAACCATGGAAAACTTCTCCCGGCTTTTATAAATTTTAATTAAAACACGTATATTTTACCGTCCGACTGAATGATCAAATATGTTCTCCATGAAATAATAGTGTACAACGATTATTTTGAATCAACCATAATTTTTAAATTTAAAATACTATTCATTATCGTGTCATCCTATTTCTAAGCGAAAAATTATATATATATATATATAAAAAAAAAAAAAACCCGACAAAACCCATGCTATTAAGCGACTTTTTATTTGTTTGCTCTACATTATAATCAGTAGTATGACACAGATTTCAATACCGTGTATGTCCATATTGGTTTTTTAAAATATAATTATGTACAGTATATTTTCGATTGATAAAGAAGAGTATTTTTTTTCATTAACGGATTCGTGTTTGGGTATTTAAGATTCAATTGCTTTCTTTTCATCAAGATATGATTTTTCCACGTTAGTCATTGGTCTAAAAGGAAGACCTAAGAGTATTTACGTGGTAGATATTATTTTTCCATTCAGTTTTATCGGTATACTCTTATTTTTTTACGTTTCTGTTTAATGGCATGATCGGATTTTAATTCGATTACTTTAACTTTCCATAATTTAAATCAATTTTCCAAATGTGTTACGATGATTCGGAAGGAGTCGAATCGTATCGACATAGTCGTTATTGGTCGATAACATTGCCGCATCGTCAGCGAACTGGAAATTCGGCTATGCACATCTCTGATATAATACTGGGCCTAGTGCACTATCTTGTGGTACACCAGAGAATTTAAGGCATAAATCTGTGAATATTTATGTTGACTTGAAAGTACCTCTACCCGTCAAATATGATTTTAACAACACATAATACAGACGAGATTGTTTCTGTTTCAGTTTATACAAACTAAAATGCCCAGCTTTGTCGAATGTTTTCTCTATAATATCGAGAATACTGCAGCACAAAATTTCTTGCTTTCGAACCTACTATCGTCGATGATGTTGACTATCCGACGGATTTGTTCTATGGGTGTACCACTGTGCTGTTTTCTCTAGTCAAACTGCCAATTCGGCATCACTTTTCCTTCCGCCAAGACTGGTTTGACTCTTTTTAAAATGAGTTTTTCAAATATTTTTGATCCGATGGCTTAATAGACATTGATAAGTCTGCACGATGTTATTTCTTCCTGCGACTTTCCCAGTTTTAATAACACAGCTACGGTCGCAAATTTCAAATTGTATAGCATAATAACCAGCGCGCGAAGAATCACATTGAAAATATGACTTTTATTAGGATTATCGCTTTCCTTCGGTACTTCGGCCTATTTCATACTATAAAGCTATGTTTTCCTTTCCATAAACAAAATGAATTTTCGCCAGGTATGGATGGGACAACATAAGCGATAATTAAAAAATCTGAGTGAAAAAGTAAATATCTATAATGATCTGCTGCAGTATGGCTTGATCTCGAAGAAGGATTAAACTCAATTCATAGTGATTCCCGTCCGCAAACCCAGCAAGCTATTTGAATTAGCATGCTCATTTAGGCTAATTTCTCTCGCTTTATATTTTAGGAAAACATTCGAAATAATTATTAAAAATAGGTTAATATGGTGGATTGAAAGGGAGAATATTTGTTCCCGCGGGTATGTTCGAGTTCCAACCGGGTAGAGGTACTTCAGATTGCATAGTTTCTATGTAATCTAAAAACAAGCAAAAATCATCTGTCGTCATAGGAAAACTTGTTTTCTCGCGTGAAAGACAGGTAACGTCACCTGAACCAAAAAATATTTTCAAAAGTTCAGCCGTAAAAGCCAAATGGGTCGATAGGTGTGGACATCCCGACTTAATGGTATGAATAACAAAAGGCATCTACAACTTTTTCCGGAAATTAGGAATATAAAAACCGAAAGTAAAACGGGCAACGCGACATTTTCTTGACCAATCAGCAAAAAAAGTTATCTAACGTTTTGCATGGATCCTACTTGAAAATTCGCATCTAGTCTTCCGAATATGCTCAAACAATGTTAATTTTGTTTAATACTTTTTTAATGTGGAAATTCGTAGCATTCGGCCGCGATTTATAATACATTTATACGCCTTTATCAAATTTTAAATTTATCTGTTACTAGTTTGTAAAAATTTTAAGATAATTTTCCGAGCAACTTTCACGTTATTATTGAGAAAAATTGCGGAATAACCAATCAAATTAATAACCCGAAGGAATCCTTTGTTAAAGCTTATTTTAACATAAAAAAATTTCCTACTTGTTTTCTTTTTTAAACAAGATACAAAATTCATTGAAATTGTTTTCGTCGTTAAAAATGTTTCGATTATGCAATTTATTTCGCGCCAACAAATAATAATGTGACGTAGTACACAACGGTGAAATTATGTTATTTAACAATAGAGTAGAATCGTATCAACCGATACCGCGTATATCCTTCACGGAATCAATAAGCACTCTCTTAGAACAGATTCCGCAAATATATATGTACCTACTACTGCAAAAGCGCCGGCTGCTTTCAGCATGATTTTTTTTTTGACTCCTACTCCGACATTATGTAGCATCCGATGTTTTTCATTTTTTAATTCTATAATTACATTACAGTACTTACACATTTTTAAAATTTACATATTTTTTTTTTTTACATAAAAAACGGCATATTTGCGAGTTTCCAGGCGAAAATTTCCCATTTTTTCTGCTAATTTTTAAGTAATACTATTCTTAATACGTGTCCATGGTTAAAGAAAATGATATTATTTTTCCACCTTGAGTGAACAGTTCAACGTAATGTTATCGCAAAAATTTCAGCTGGGAAACGAAAAAAAAAAAACTTATCCAAATTTAAGCCCTGAATTTATCAGTCGTGTTCTGTTTGATATCGAGCCGCTGTGACTAGCTGTTACAGTATACATTCTTTTTGTTCACGGCATTTTTATAAATACAACACAGGTGTACGTAAGACTGCATTTGAAACTGACTGTAAACATTTGATTTATCGCTGTACAAATGTAGTCCAAATATGTATACATCGATATCCGCATGCATATGGCAGTACGCATGTTTGGCATTGCCTCTGCGTGGCTATTAAGGATTATTAATTTTGATCACTGTTATTCGTCGCCGCTAATTTTTGAAATCATGATTCTGATACGGTGGTGTGATACATTTTTTTACACACACGCGTGCACGCTCCCTCCCACCCCCATATATATATATATATATATATATATATATATATATATATATATATATATATTGCACAAAATAGAATATTCCACAATCTGCAATCTTTAAATAGTTTAAAATTTTTTTTTACTGTAGCAGGTGACGCGATTTTATGTCGGATAATTTACAAAATAATTTTTTTATCAAGTTACAATTAATATTAAATAACGTGTCATTCAATTATTATGAAACAGCAAAATAAAATAAAATAATGGAAACAATTTGTTTTAAAGTTGTTTTTTTTGGGGGGGGGGGCAAAAAATACGATAAGAAAGCAAATATAACGCAAATTTACTCAAACATGGATATTTTAAAAAATAGCTCAAATCTGGCTTGAATAGACCAGACTGAGGGAAGTCTAAGTCTAATTTCAGGGCTACTGGACCCGAATTAAAATTTTTTAATACATAGTTATATTAAGTTTTCTTTTTCTTTTGTGTTAATATAATGATCTAAATTTTTTTAATAAAATTAGTGCATCGATGGTAATAATAAAAAGTAATGTCGCTGTTTCGATAATGTTACTTTTACAAAAATTACATACACAATTTTCCCATTTAAATTAACTGCTAAGGGACGAAACTTAACACAAAATAAAAAAGTAGTAACAATGAAAAATGTATTAAGTTTTGCGGAGCAACGATATGAGCAAACAACTTTTAGAAGACCTCTGACATCTTGCATGTAAAAAAAAAGTTAATATTCATATGTGTGCGACGTTCGCCGAGAAAAGCCCCCCCCCCTGTGGTGGCGCGAAAAGTAGTTCGTGAGAAAAACGCGTTTAAAGATTGCGCGAAGTAATACTACCATAATATACTACTGTACCGCGCATGCCTAACGTGTGGCCAACTGAATAGAGCATCGTTGCCAAATTTTGGCCTAATTAAATTAGAATTTGGTCGCTTAAACATTGATTGCTACGAAGATTTTGAAGAAATTGTTAATTGATGCAGCCATAAAAAATTCAATATTGCTGTGTATGCAAGCAAAATCGAATGGCGAATGCGGGACGCAAAATTTTAAGATTTTTATCAACAATTACCAGGTCTCTCAAATTTTTTCATGCAGTATTGTTTTCGTAATAGATATTACAAAGTATCATCATTTACAGTTTAAAAAAAAATTAAATCACCTGTAAAGAATTTGTCAACTTAGAAGATGAAAATTTCACCTACATGTACAGCGAAATAAGTCACCAACCAGCTAATAAATTACAAAGAAAAAAAAAAAAAAAAAAAAAAACAACTGACAACTAGGGAAAAAAATAGTTTTACGATTTTTTTTTTAAATTTTCAATATTCTTCCACTTTTTTTCAATTTTTTTTAGCCAGTTTTGTACGTTTTAAGGCATTAAATAAATGTTTACGAAAAAAACTACACAGTGCACCTTATTCTACACACTTTTAAGTATCAGAATCTGTATTTAACTCAAAACCCATATTTTCGCACCACGGATCTCTTTTTTCGGCGAACGTCACATATGTATATATGTGTATATATATATATATATACAGGGTCGTATCTGAGGGGGTTTCCGCCCTCCCCGAAATATCTGCGGAATCATAACTGCTTGAATTAAATAGACCGAAATTCAAAATAAATGGAAACGACTATTTTTTATTTGTTTTTATTGTAGTGTTAAAATATTGCATATACAATAATTGACTACAAGGCTTTAGTGTGTATCATTTATAAATAAATATATTTCATAATAACACGCAGACACACACACTCCTATATATATATATATGTGTGTGTGTGTATAATTATAAAAATATTTTCGTAACCTCCCCCGAAATTTTGGTCTAGATACGGCCCTGTATATATATATATATATATATATATATATATATATATTAATTACAACGTAATTCTTAGGCTACCCCCCATTCGAAAAAATGTCCAAATTTTATGTAACGTTTATTATATTTTATAGGATTTCTGTTATTGTTATTTAAAAAATGTCACAATTCTATGTAATGAAAGTTAAATGTTAGTATAGGACTTTTGTGGTTATGTTATTTTTTTTTGTGTTGATGCCAGTAAGAATTACGTTGTAAATTTTGATCATTTTATACAAAGTATAGAAGAGAAAGAGACAGAAATGAAAGCAAGAGGGGTCAAGGAGCACAGCCCCTTGCGAGGCCAAAATGGCCGAGTTTAAATATATATATATATATATACATATATATATATATATATATATATATATATATACACATATTACAGTAGTACGGTGAAGAATTGCAAATCCTACCCCAAAGCTATAACATAATGCATGAGGCAATCAATCTTCCAGCCTACATTGTACATAAAACAAATAGCCGCATCCCAAACACGTTTTTTTTGTTTTTTTTTTTTTAATGAACTGAACAAACAATAATCTTAGCTTTATAGTTAGAGCTGTTAAATTGTGTCGATGAAAACATTTATGCCCTATAAAGCAATGCAGCGTTATTTATTCTACTTCAGATTAACTTTAAATGTCATAAACAAATTCGAAGCCAAATATATCTTCGGCATATACCAGATATCTCCTAAACTGAACTAAACAGGATTCTTCTACAACCGACGCTCTGCTAAGGGTATGGGACTCACTTTTTTCAAGTAAACACTGGACATTCGCGGGAGACTTATTTCTTTTTCGGAAAATTATACCTTTTTTTTTTCTCTCTTTAGAGAAATTAAACTCTTTTCGCGTAATACTAAAATTAATTTTTTCGGTGTTAACGTTTGTTATATTTCACGAAGATTACAGCAAAACAGCAATATTTCACTTCACAATTAGTTTTTGCGCACAATACATAGAAGTGGTTTCGTTCGTGTAAATAGAATGAACGAGGCAAATTCTACAGCTGCTGTCATACGGCAGTATATGTATATAAAAAACTTTAAAATTCACCGTCATTTAAGGCACTTTTATAGTCATCTTAATAGTCGGCAGGTACGCAATATTAAGTTCCGGTGATTATTTTTAAAATTATCACTTTTTTCAGAATTGTGCTTTTTTCAATATCCGTTACAGAAGTCAGCGCTCTAAATATCGTCTATTTATTGAACGTCAAGTGCGCTAATATCGTTTGCGAGCTGCTCATTTTCGTTTCCAGTTTTCATTGCTATATTTAAAAATTACTTCTTTAATTTAATAAAATATACCACACACACTTACACAACCATATCCGCTAGATACTGCTCACAAAATGAGACAGAACACGAGGGTCGTCTGTGACGTCGTCTAAATTTATTATTTCTCAATGATTCGCAGCTACCGGTATCACCGCTGGCGTCAGCATCGTCGTCTTCGCTCTTCATATCATCGTCCTCGTCTTTTAAGCAATCGTCGATGAAATTATCATCATCTGAAATATTAAAAAAATAGAAAACATCGGAAAAATGTCTTTACGCATATAAAATATTGCATATTATAGAAATTTCCTCGTCTTGCTATTTACATATAGCGTGTATAATTATGCTATTTGAACAGGATAATGTTGTATACAATAGTAATCAATTGAGGTGAACGAAATACATAATTCCATGTAAGATGTCTCATGTATTCTGTAAAAATATCATAGACTGAGATGTGCAGTACAAAATATCGAAGTTCGATAATCGAGGCATTTAAAGGTATGCACTGGACGCGAAAAAAGTCAAAATTTTTAATAATGACGTTAAAATTAGAAACTATCAGCGCTTTGTTATTTCGTTAATTACCAAAAATGAATAAAATTTTTTGAATTGTTTGAATATTAGGAATATTTAAAATTTTTTGAATATTTTCCAACTCCAATGTGCGTGTTTTCGACAAAACTTAACGAAATTCAAGAACCCGTCTGTGTATAAAATAAATCGTATATCAAATAACTACGTCATAATCATCATCGCTAGCACTTACTCCGACGATTGTTATATTTCTACACGCTTTAATTCTTACGTTGCACTGTAATTGTATTTGTTGGAAAAATCAAAATTTCCCTTACCAAACGAGATTAAGAATAAAATCCCGGCAAAAACTTCGATGTATTCTCAAACGCAACAAACTTTGTCGAAGTATGCAACGAAATGCATAAGTCAAGCGAAATATCCATTACTTAGGAAGCTGCAACTGTAGTAAGCTTAGTTTTTGTTTTTTCACTATGATAACATCGATAACGAACCGTCAACGACATATTTTATAGACTTTAACTCGACAGCAAAGTCGATAACATTTAATTATAATTTTAAGATAGGCCGTATAAAAAATATATATGTAATTATTTTTTTCCAATATCCGATATTTTAGGTGTCCTCTCTCAGATTTCTTTTCCGCCATATCGAAACTACCACCGACGACAACTTAAACAAGTTCAAAATTACGAATTTAAATGTACTCGGGTACGGTTCACGAAAGCGAAGAACAACAGACGCTGCTTGAAATCCTACTGATGCGTGACTGTAAAATATCGTTTTAAACTATATCATACGTCTAAAAAACATCAAAAAACAATGATCGCCTAAAAAACAAAAAAAAAAAAAAAAAAAACTCACATCTTTATCCAGATGCGAAATAGAAGAAAATGCAGACGTTCGTCAATTTATAAGTGGGGCGCCAAGTAGAGTCAGTAAAGTTGAATTAAATCGCAATTCCCTTTATTCGATCAGACAGATTATTTTATTTTTAATTATAACGAAATGTTTTGTTTTTTTTTTTATTATTTATCTTTGAAAAGCCGTCTAATTTTTAAAAAAAATCGCAAATTTTATAATTCAGCTCTTTTCTATTCGCTTACTAAACCAACATATTTATCATTGGCTGCACCATTTTTGAAACTGAAAGATTAAAAACCAACCATCGGGGGAAAAAAGAAAAGTCGAATTTGATTTGCTGATCTCATTCAGTTCATCTTTGAAATGAGATAATGAAAAGAAAACATAATAATTAATAATAATTAACCGTAATAAGAACAGAATAAAAATATTGAGGGAAGTAAATAGCACTTCTTGAAGCGCAATATATCCATGATATTGTCGTTGCCTTGTACGTGACTGTTGGTGATTATTTACTTATCGCTGTTAACTTTCGAAAGCACCGAGCGTGAAAATAAAACTGGAACAATATTTAAATAGAACGAAAAATGGAAACAGTAAAAAACAAACGGGAAAAAATTGAATATGGTGAATTGTCAGCTACAACAAGTAGTCCCCATCTTTTCATATCTTCTTTCTTCGCCTTATCCGCTTAAATGTTGGCGCCTAATGCGTTTGGTAATTTCCTGTTACGCACTACGTTCGTTAGTTCCCTTACACTGTTCATGCCTACCCAGCTTTTTAGCATTGCCTAAGAAGACATTCTCAGTCTGCCGCGTTTACTTTTTCTCGCAATATTAGTTGCAGTAGTTCATATTTATCTCCTCTCATAACGTGACGGCTCAGATAGTTAATCTTTCGCTTTTTAATTAAGTCAGCAGTGCCTGGGTTAGCAAACGTCGTAGCACCCCACAATTAGTTACTTTTTGAGTCCAGCTGATCCTCAAAAGCCATGTGGATAAATCCAATGTTTCAATTTTTTTCAACGGGGCTGCCGTCGGCGTGTATCAGCTGCGTGTATGTTACTGGAACCCATATATAGAGCATCTAACTAAGCGTAGTTTTAATTCTATGTTAATATCACGGCTGCAAAATTCGAGTTCCAGGAATATTCTGCATTTAGTTTCCATATCCGAGTTTGCCTTCTCCGAGATCAAACTTCCTAGAAGATATTTGAAGGATAATGAAACTTTTTCTATCGTCTCTCCTTCTATTGTAATTTCTTCACCCGTTTCTCGTTTTTTTTTCTAGACACATTCGTATTTTATTAAAATTTATTTCGATTAATCATTCGCACGTCTGTGTACATCCTGGATTAATCGTTGTAGGCCTTTTTGAGAATTAGCGATAACTGCAGCATCATCGGCGAATCTAATATTATTTATGAGGAGTACGCTAGTTGCGGATTCGACACCAAGTGGTTCAAAATTGAACAACATTGACGACAGCAGTGTGCAGTCCTGTCTTACTTCACGATCGATCTTTCTACCGTGTATTTCCTCTCATTTCCTACTCTAACTGCAGATTTCTGTTGACCAGTATCCCGGATACATCTTAAATCGTTTACATCAATTGTTACGTTTTCCCGAGACTTTAAACATTCTATTATATTTCACCTTATCAAAGACGTTTCCAAAGTTTATAAAGCGTGCATTACTCCAGTCGTAGTATTTTTGTGCTAATAACTGAACCCGCACAGGGGGTATTGCTTCACGGGAGCTCATGCCGTTTCGGAACCCGAATTAATTAAGTTTTCCCTCGTAAGATTCTCGAATTTTTTACTAAAATTCTTTTTTAAATTATTCGCAAAAATGTCTTCGGTGTATTACAAAATAAGCTCATTAATTTGAATTCAGCACATTTCCCTTAATATGAAAGTGGAGCGGGGCCGGGTCTGTAAGTAAGTTGTTCGTTTTTCATATATATTACGTTATATAACCGAAGCGGTATTTTTACCATTTCCGGAGATAATGCTTTGATTAAAGAGATATACTTAAATAAAATATAAAAAAGAAAATTAAATAAGCGTCACTGAAATATTAATAGAGCGTGGATTTTGTTGAAATTTACAAACTTCTCGGCAATGGTAGAGCAAATTAAGGATGATAAAGGGAATAAAAGATATTATAAACGAAATACCAAAAGATAATATAGACAACTCCTCTGAAATCACAAAAACGGATCAGGAAGAAGAGTACAGAATTAAGATTTATAGCATGCATTTATAACGAATGTAAGAACGGGAAAACATAATAAAAACCGTTACGTGAACGTGGAAAAAGAAGAAAATAAAAACATAGTATCTGTAATAAAATGTAAATTATAAGGTTATGGCGAACGACTTACAATTAGATGGGAGAAAAATGTGTAAAACAAAATAAAAATCTGACGAACTCGATAATAGTGTATAAAAAAAAAAAAACAAAAAAAAAAATGTTAAGCAATAAAACAGGATTTCTTATGAAAAGTAAAATTGAAAGATAGCGAAAAAATCGATGAGAAATTGAGTAAGTAATGAGAAAACGGAAAAAAAGGAAGGAAGGACTAATATAAAAAATAAAAACAGTGAATGCGATAAACACGACTGAAAATAATGTGAAAATTGTCATAAAAAAACCCCCAAAAAAACAGCTATTGAAAAGCACCAAGAGAAAATTTTAAGAAAACAAAAAAGAAAAACAACAGCACTGTATTCGGAGTAATACAGTAGCGAAAGAACATAAAGATAAAAACGAAAAACAACGGGGGAAAATAGCGGCACAGAGGCTTTGAACAAAACATACGCACATACGCGCAGCTGACATCAACTGCTAAAAAGCATGTAAAAACACGCATACTCGGTAAGTCGAAATAATTAGAAACTCGAACATTAAAAGAGAAAAAATGCGAGAGACGTAATAAATAGGTTACTTATCCAGGTGACAGTTTAGTTATCCAACCCACTAAAAAAGAAAAACAAAAAAAACCGCTTAATTCGATAAATTTCGAATACCAAAATAAATCGTAAAATTCTACATCTATTTTGTACGAATGATTTACAGAACTACATATATTTAAACAAAAAAATCGGTTTCAATGACTTGAGAATTATAGAAAATTTAACAAAAGACATAAAAGTTAAATGCAGAACAGGAAATAAAAACAAAATAAAAAAAAGTTTACATGAAACCGTGCACTAATATTCCAAAAAAGAAATGCATAAAAATAATGTAAATAAAAAAATTAAGTAATTACGAATGAAAAAAAAAAAAAAAAAAAAAAAAATAGAAATAAAAAATAAACATTTCAACGATCATAAAATGAAAACATTTTCAAATGTTATATAGACCAATTAATCAAAATGTGGTTAAAAGTAAAAACATATTACGCGAGCAATAAATATATATACGCTGCACCTGTGCTAACATTTATACTCGCGCGTGGAATGACGCAATAAAACCGACATCGAGAATACAGTAATCGCAAAAACTTTAACAAAAACCCGAATACACGCTACCCGAGAAAAGCCGTTTATTGAAAGAAAAACTTTCGACAAGGAGGAGAAACAGGATTGATATATTTACTTAACGATCAACTGAATAGAACAAGAAGACGAGGTTATCTCTATAAAAGAAGCGCCAACACATACCCCCTCTCTTTATTGGAGTTAATTACCACCGGTTTGAAAAAAGTCGAGTGAATCCGACAGTGAAAATAGGAAACACTCGGCACAGAGAAAGAGCATCTGCAGTGTATATCTGTCAGCGAAATATGCAGACAAAAAATTACACTGTTTTTGGCCCCGCGAAGGAACGCGTCTCTTGGCAAAATTTATTTTCCGAAAAAAGGTATAACTCGACACTCACACATATAGACTGTGTGCATCGAATTAACGCGAAATTATATCGAAATGCTTAGCAAAAATGAAATCACTTTTTAATTAATGGTACTGGCAGTTGAATTGTAAGCTTAGTCGAATTGGTTTATATTTTAATTCGGTTAACAAGTTTAACAAAATTTTGTACCCGCATTAATTAATTAATTAAAATATTTAACACTTACGCAAAAAAATATCGTTTAAAATATTCCGATAAAATTTTCAAACTGTATGCCGTTTTTTTTTGTTTTTTTTTTCGTCCCCCCCCCCACTATACCGATAAGAACCATAAACAGTGACCCCTCTTCCTTATATTTACTAACCATGTAATAGTCAACCCAACCTTCCAATGAAAGATTGAGTCTGATTTCCGTCACCCATAAATTGTAACGAATTAACTGGAATTCTGACGGGGCTACGCATGAAGAATTAAAACAAAAAATTAAATGGATTCAGAAATTAAAAGGGAATTCTTAGTTACGCCGATAATTGGAAATAGTGGTACAAGAAGTTAAAAAAGAATAACCAATACGACACGTACCGTACCTAGCCTCCTTTTGATACACGTAAACAATCAATTATATCGAATACCAAAAAAACATGCGAGAACACACCCGCCATAAATGAAACGAAAAGTAGAGGTAACGCTCATTGGAAAACACAAAGTGAACAAATGACACTGCCAGCAAAAAGCTAAAATAATAGCAATAAAGCACCTATTCTAAGAATACTTGACAAAGCGGAAAAGTTTCTTTTTGGCAATTTTAAAAATTACAAAAATTATAAAAACTACAAAAATTATGAAAATTACAAAAATTAAAAAAAAAAAACAAACGAGAAAACATTTTAGAAAATTTTATTTATGCGCCTATATTATTAAAGAAAACGTTTAACTGAAGCTCCTCAATGTGCCGTGTTATGCTCGCCACTACATCCTCATGGAATGCCCTTCATACTCCTTGTTAAAGAAATTTTTCAACCTGCCTTCTTCTCTTCCTCTCATCCTTAATCTTCACTGTCCAATTTAATTTTTTTCCTTCATAAGTCCGGGCTCTACTCACGAATCTAAAAACCTTCTCCTCCCATGCCTCCGGCCATAGTCACTGCACATGGCACGTAAATCCAATTGAATAATAACAATAGTAATAAAAACGTTTATTTTTAAAAATATTATTTTTCCTGGAAGAACAAAATAAGCATCGAAACGTTCTAATCTGCTATGGAGAAAATATTGTTAAAATATGTACAAACGTCAGTTATTCCGAATTTTAGAACAGCTTCTCGTTCGAGCGCTTTCCATTGTTGGTGGAGAACAAAGGTCTCTGGTGTTTCTCCTCCGATGTAAAATTTCAAAATCATCGAGCAATTTTCTCGTAACAACGTAACATCTTTAGAGCGTCACGAATTTTAAGCAATTTTCTCCGGAATAAATCACAACCTTACTAAAACACCGGTGACGTAAGAGATACAGAGTACCTCAATCGCTCTTTCGTTCTTCTAAGTCATACCGACGCACGTACGTAATTGTTGATGCCGAGTTCGTCCCCCATATTGTTAAATGATTAATTCCACTTTGACCGTCTACCATCGATAATTTCCAACATTCTGGTTGGTGATACATTTTATTATGCGGCTGTTTTCAAAGTTTCCTGATGTGCGTACGAAATTACATATTCCGTATCAAATTTGAGACGGCAGTTTTTACGGGTTTTTTTACCGCACCATTTGTCTCATCGTTTTCCCTTTCCCAAACTGTCTATGTTCGAGCTAATTTTTTAGCCTGATTAATCGCACCTCGAAGTTTTATCTAAGACAAAAAATACCGCCTCCTACAGTCACATTTTGGTTTATTGAAGATAATTCGATTTATTACGAGCTCGCTGAAAACTTAAGCAATAACATCTCCGTGAAAGCACTGTCATAAAACAGTGCCGAAATAATGTCACGCATGAATGTAGAACGGCATTATTGGACGACACAATACAATGAAAGACCGTCTATGTGTGTGTAATGCTGAATAAGAAGGTACATCCATTGTAATCAGTTTTCTTTCCCGATTTCCGTTCGACACTTTATTTTCTCTTTTTCCCGACAAATTTCAAAAATTTGCATTAATCGAGTTTTGATGCAAAAAAAAATTCCGACGATTTTAACTTCTATTATTCCCCCTTCTTTGGAAGAAAAAGTTTGATTATTCTATTTCTGATGTTAGCGAACCTGCTCCCCCCCCCCCCGAATGGCGTGATTCTGTCGCACGATACACAATGGTCAATTTTGGTCTTATCGAAACATAGCAATTATAACACTTCAAAGAACCTTACCTACAGCGTAACTTAGTTTACGTGAAATATGAAAAACATTAGGCTTACATCCACATCGGTTCTTGATTCTTTCTACTTGTTTTTGATAAAAGTCATTTTTTCCATCATCCTTAGAGGATCATCATCGTTATAAGAATTTAATTATATTTTCCTTTTTACCCGAGATTTAATAAATACTCGCTTGCCTTTACGTTAGTAAATATATATATATATATATATTAGCAAGAAGCTTTATTATATAAACAATCAGAATACTCGCGTATATATATCACATATATATATATATACACACATATACATATACATTTGTACATACATAGATTTATATATTTTCTAGGTAACGTATAATAAATAATACCAGGAACAGAATTGGAAGAGTTTAAAGGACTACTGGAAGAAGTAGCATGCAGCGATGATTCTCCAGTCGACCAATAATCTTTCTCGGAAGAGTCGGCGGCGCTCGCTAATGAAGAGGAAGAGCAATCCGACATATCGGATGATAGGGCGAGATCGGAAGAACTGGAACATGACGAAGACAAATTTCGAGCTTCGGCGTTGCTCGCATCGGTATCGCCGTCATTCTCCGTTGCAGTAACGAAAGAAGATACTGATGAATCGGATAATGAGCACGGTGAACCGACAACTTCGTTCGCATTCGAATTCGTTCCTTGCAGCACTAATAGTTTTCGGTTTAGTAAAACGTTAGATTTTTCAACGTTCAATTGTTCCGATAAAAACAGGGCCTGTTGGGCCGTCAAAAACTACGCAAACAATAAATAATACAAAAATTGAGAGATAACGATAATCACGCAGACACTAATTCTATTAAAAATTCATAATTAATAATCGCCGAGGCTTTATATATATATATACATATACATACATCTTTATATATACATACATCTATATATATATATATACATACATCTATATATATACATACATCTATATATATATATATATATATATATATATGTATATATGTATATATTAATTAAAATTGAATTAGATAAATCGCGGTTCTGTATTTGGAAAGGCTGTCAAACTTCGAAAAACTTAGAAGAACTAGTATAACATTACCCTCTGCTTAAAAACATTCATCCACACGAAACCGAAATATGAAATTGGTGACTGGAGTGTGACGATTCGCAAGTTATAGGTAGAAGTCAATTGGTTCTCGACGAATTATGAAAGAAAATAAATAACTAACAGTGTAACTGCTATGACGCGACTAAGGCGGGGTAATTGAGTGCTTCAAGTCATTAAAATTCGCGCGGTAGGAGTCTATAGTACCTATTATCAACACGAGTTACTTTCCGTCATTAATTTGACGTTACGGACTAAACATCGTTTACGGTTTCGTCTATTATTGAAGATGTATCAGTGCACACTAAGAAGCGAGTAAAAAATAACAAACTAAATCCGATAAATACACACTGGAAGACAGCTAAAGATACCGAAATATTTTTTTAGGCAAAGGTCATTTATTAGAAAAATGATTCGGTGTTTCGAAAGTTCGAGACAGCTTAGTTATATTTTATTTGTCGTCGAAAGCGTGCTAATAAGGCAACCGGGCTATAAATAAACCCGAGGGAAAACCGCGAGGCTAAAGCCAGTTTAATTAAACATTAAACAGCGAGGCTTAATCAGAGGTGTTCTAAAAGATTTATGTTCCGGGTTTAAAACCATAAATACTGATTGCAAATATTGATTTTTTTTTTTCAAATTTGCCGACTTAGTGTTATTACACTCAAGTACTTTTTATCGGCGCAAAATTTGAGGTAGTGTTCATTGCACACCTTGCTAAAGGCGCGAGATTAGAAACTAAAAAAAAAAACAAACTATTTGGCAACTTAGAATTATCAGAGACATTAGTGCATCTCGTGAATTTCACCGCACGCTATTAAGACGTGTTTTTTAAAGAACAAATCGATAAACCGGACGCAATCCATAGAGATACGGAAACTGATCAATAAAACACGAAAATTTCAAAACTAGAAGTTAAGGTCTGTAGAAAAATAAATAATAGCAGTACTACTAATACGCTTCAGGAAGCACCTGGGCGATTTTATTTTTTTACGAAGAAATCGGAATATGCCCCCGTTGATAGAAAAAGAAAATTTGCCTTAAAAATTCAAGTTGAATTCAAAAATCAATAGATAAATAACGTCAATCAGTAAGGAGAATACGAAACATCACTACACGTTTTATATGGCACGGGCTAGTGCCGTGTGGGACCCGCAAGTTATTATTAGGGCGGAGGGGGGAGAAAGAGTAAAAAAAAAAATACAATAAAACAATTAACTTCTTAGTGACTATACTGGTATAGCGACTATACATCTCACGTTGGCATCGTGGAGTCGCTTCAATCGTCGCTTCCGGGCGCGCTATAATGGCGCCACTGTTTCAACAGTATACGCCTTACGACTCGCGACTCCAGCCGCACGGCTAGTCGCTTTAGTCCCGACACGGGAGCAGCACTTTGAATAAGCGAAAAATTCGGCATGTAAACAACAAAAAGGGGCGTTTTTTGTATACAGTAGAAGTTCTTTTATCCGTCACCCTCGGGACCCTGTGACGAATAATAGAATAGACGGATAACAGAAATTCCATTCAAACGTGCACAGTTATATATACTAGATAAACCTAGCCACACTTCGCTGTAACTTAGTTCAATATTAATCATTGGAGAAGTAAATAAAAGTATTCCAGTAAACATCGATTCACTGAGAAAACACATTATTTAATTGAATACCATACTTTATGTTGCTACGACTATGCTGTGGAATGAAAGGAAAGAAAGTAAAAATGTTTTTCACTGAAAATAGTTTTGTATTTTAAAGCTAATAAATGTATAATATATTTTTGTTTGTCCGTTTTCTGTATATAAAGATCAGATGGTTTACCTACTCTGGAGCACGCAACATATCATGAGAGAAGCATTCATTTTCTAACTTCAAACCGCACACTTGCAAAGATTATCCTTGCGCTTTATGAATAGTCATAGCGAACGCAAGGAATTTCAGAAATTTAAGTCGTTTGAACTCGAACGTCATATCTGTCGGAATAAGCGGTATTCGTGGAAGTAGTACGTCTTCACCTTTATGAGGTCCGATCAGAATTGTTGCTTCAATTAAATTATTCATCAATTTTTTAACTACTAATAGTGCACCATTGCATAACTTTGGCTGCCTGATGTTTCGGAGTAATATAATTAGCACTCCAATTTTCAAGTTCAGAATGTGTGACGGTAATCCAGTAAATTAAGAAATTCCATTGGAAAATTCACTACTTCACTTTAGTCCGTCACAGAGTCAATAGGTTTGTATGTCACACTGTTTCACCTGTGATTCTGTTTAGAATAATGTTCATATCGTGTACGTTAACATTTTTAGCCGTTGGAATGTCTCTTCCCCCTAAACCATGTGCGATTTTGGCCGTTTGTTTCGATGCTTTGGAATACCTTGTCTACTAATTTTTCTTTTGAATTTACGATGATGTAGATATTAAAGGGGAAGGCAATTTTTCCTGTTCCAGAATTTGTAGGTGCTGTACCGTTACCTTCGAATAATTGTCATGAAAATATGATTGAATGATCGTTTTGAAGTTGAACTCCCACATTCGTTGTTAAATGAATTTTTTTTACTGTGCTCCCAAAAGTTGAATATTTTAAGCAAACATGCAATTTATCAGCTAATGTTGAGTGAGGTATCATTGAAAGCGTTTGCCTAAAGTCACTGGATAGTAACATCAATGCTCTACCAAATGGAACAATCAGATTATTTCGCAAGTCTTTCAATGTATGGTCTAATGCTTCAATGACTTCTTGTGAGCCATTGTGCACTCATCTATATACACATACGTTTTTACAATTTATGAAACTGAATTCTAAAATTAATTCGATGGCGATCTCTTTTTTGATTTTTGCTTACTTTAAAAACACTCGAGAGCAATCGCGTTGAAATTTTAAAAAAAATTACATGTTTATATTTTCAGCTATATATTACATATCCCTTCAGTTAATTACAATGAATAGGCAGAGTATACACATCTGCACAAATATCATTTAAATAGATACATGCAGATACAAAAGTGAATGATTTATTTATAATCGGCATTTTCAAGGTACTTGCTAAAAATGAAGGTGTAACCGTATATTAATCTTTTAATTAGTAATCGTATTTCAAAAAAGAAATAAAAGAACTAACAAAGAGGAAAAAGAGATGATAAATAAAAGGTTAGAATTGATTTGATAAAAAGTAATACGATTATATGTCGTTTTCGTTTCATACATTCTCCGATAATTTAAATTAGGCTTATTTATTTTACGTCGCAATTTTATTTTTTCATCGTCATTTTAATTTTATTTTTTTATTTCGATCGTTCGGATCGCGTGTTTTTCAGTTACTTTTTCTTCTCCGTTACATTTTCTCCGTGATTTATAATCTTCATACAAATTTATTAACCTGATTTTTCAAATAAGCTATATATTTTATTCATTTAATTTATTATTGATGTTACATATTTATTTTACTATGCGCATTTAAATAAAAGAAAACTGTTGAAAAAATGCCGAACACTTTGGAAAAAGACACAATGCACACAGTGCAAATATCACAATGTCAAATGTCATACGGTTCTACTTTCTCCAACACTCCACCCCTCAAAATCACGAACAGTGTCGTAAAGAACAGGTTTTTTTTTTCTAGCACCATCATCAATCTGTTTGCTTGCTCGGCGATAACGATCGTTTCTTTGCAACAAACTTGTTACAGCGCATCCTCTCTCTCACCCATATATATTCTTCATTTGTCGCCGCGTATTTGTATATACACATACTTATGCAATTATACATTCTCCCGCATATATAGTCACGATACATTTTTCTGCAATTCCTCTCTGTAATGTCGAAAGCAAATCATAGATCGCGCCACTTTAATTATTTTTCGAAACGCTTAGAATTCTTTGTTCCCAGAGAAACTTGGGGATACAAAGTATATATAAACACTCTTATATAGAAATGCAACGTTGTGTAAAAATTTCAGGTCAATCAATCCACTACTTTTCGAGTTTTGCGGTCACATACATACGGTCGCTTCATTTTTATGTATATAAATAATAATAATAATAGTAATAATAAGATAAGATATAAGATATATGAAGATAAGACAAGATAAGATAAGATAAGATAAGATAGTAATGTACTAGATTTTAAATAATTTGGGAAAGAAATGAAAAAAAAATGTTTAATTGGATAACAATTAGAGTATGGTATTTTTATTTACAAATTTAGTATAACATAGTACAATATACTGCAGTACATACCTAGGGGGTAAAGTGTCCCTACGTCAAATTGTTTACATATAAAATAAATCAATAATTTTCTTTAAAAAATCACAAATTAGCAATTTTTATAGTAAAGTATAATAGGGAGTGATGGTTAAAAGAACTTTTACTGTATATATTTTTTGTGTTATTGAAATTGTTTTTTTTTTTTTTTTTTTTTGTATGTAAAATGATAAAATATATTTGTGTAATATCGAACATAAATAAATATTATTAGAAACTTAATAAAAAAATAGCTTTAATGGCTTACAATATGAGCAAAAATTATATATGTGCATGTATAACTGAGTTTTCAGAAACGGCTCTGAAGATTTTGACGAAAATTACGAATTAGGGGCTTTTAGGGATTGAGATAAATCGACTGGCCCACAACTCTTGCCATCGAAAAATTTCTATGTGAAACGAGCAATTTTAAAAAGAAGGCGACATCAATTAGTAATCATCGTATTTTTAAGCAAAACGCTTATTTATCGCGGTAAAAAATCAATTAAAAATGGATAAAGACATAATAATATCTTCGTTTCGTGATGAAATATATTTATGCCTAACAGAACAGGTTCAACTATTATGCCAATTCTTATATATTCAGGACACAACGTTGTTGATAACAGATGATAATTTCTACGAATATTTCTGGTATACGAAAGTATTTGCTTTTTTTTTTTTTTGTTTTTGCTTTTAAGCGTCGAGAATAGTTCAACATGAAAACGAGAATAATACAACGAATATAAAAATGTAGCTTTTCAATCGTACACGATACCAATGCTATAAATTTTGGTTGATGATGAAACTTATTAGTCTACCCTACTGATCTGAAAATGCCGAGTAGCTTATTCGAGTAGAGCTCAGTTAATATGTACAATTATTAAATGAGCAATTTACAACTGGTTCCGAAAATGATTCGTGTTAATGATGAAACTTCGCCCTCGATTCAATAGAAAATAAATAAATAATGCGCTTATTGTTAAATAGAAAATTGAGATTTTGCGATGAAGTAAATTCGTTTACGATATTTACACGGTGAGCTCAAGTATTAAGCAAAGTAATATATACTTCTAAAATTCAATAATGCTCCGTACGCGCAGTTTTAACTTTCGTGTATAGTGCACATATTATTGACTTTTTAAATGTTTGACGCAGGTTCGAAATAAAAGCTGGGTCACTGTATAAAAGCTGCAAAAAGACATCGGTTTTTATTTTTTGACGGAATTCTGCTTCAATCAAATATAAAAATTTTTCCGGAATTTTTATAGCTTACTCCATATCGCTTTTCCCATTATACAAAAAAAAACAACAACAACAATTTATCATAAAACTTCAAAAATATAAGGTGTCTAAATTGTTACGAAGGCCAAAAGGTGAATGTTCTATAATTAGTGTTTTTAGAAACAACTACGGATCTCGAGAATTTTTTACTATATTATTAATGAGTGAACAGATTTTATGTACGCTGGAGAGGAGAAAATCATTTTAATGTTTTGCCAATCATTTTTTCGTTTACACAAGTACATTGTATAACCCCGGCAATCGGGAAAAAAAGATTTCGCAATTTATAAGAAGCAGAAAAACAAAAGCGAACTAAAAAATAATTGTTTGCAAAACCGAAAAAAATATTAAGAAGAAAGTTGAGTATTTTCAAGCTGCATGAAAAGAAAAGTTCGGCAAACGTATAATATAGACTTTAAATTAACCTTTTTAAACACCCGTTGGAAAGACGAATTCACGTTTAGCGTGATTTCATCATTGGGACTGTATTATTATTCAGAATTACCGTGCAGATTATAGTGCTATTTCTCTCCTTTTCTATTATTATTTCCAAAACTATACCATTTCTTTCGGCTCATTAACTAAATTAGTTGACGGGTTAGTTAATAAACGGTCGTTTAGTGCAAGAATAAAAAATTTGACTAAATGACACATCAACCATTCTGCGCAGTGAATAATAAGTAGCGTTTAATTTTCCCATTTAGTACATTTCAACCTTAGCCAGCGAAAAAATTTATTATTCAAAGATTGAAAACGAAAAGAAAAAATCGATCGATTTAATTTAAAAAGAAGAAAAGAATGGCCCCCCTTATACATTACCACCGACATAAACATGCACTCCAATTTTCAGTTCTAATTCATTATATTTTTTTTTTCTTTATCATTGGTATTTCTTTAAAAGGTCTTATCAAATATTTTTACCGCACCAAATTCTGCAGTTAAAAAATATTACATTACCAACGAACGAAATTTTAAGAAAAGCAAAAAGAGGCAATAATTTTTATTTTACAGCCGCGAGTATGACTACTGAAAGAAGTTTGCAAAGCACAATGGCGCTGAAATTATGCGATCTCAAAACTGAAATCAACCGTCGAGATTCTTCGATCACATCGACGCGTTTTGATTACTAATTACATAAGCAACCGATACCCCAAAGTCACGTTTTTTTATCAACTGGCATTCGGCTAATGCTTTATTATCACAATTCACCTACACCCCGTGTACACAACATAAGGCAACATTTTTATGCTTAATACAAAAAACATCCTCGGTCCTTTCGTACCGCTGCCATATAACGCACGTATGTGTCATTTACGTTAGAAGTGACTATATTAAATTCGGATAATGAGAAATAATTAGAAAGAATTCTATTTGAACCGCAATGAAACTAACGTAAAAATGAAAGAAAAAAAAAAAGCAGAAGAAAAATGTGCTGTTTTAAAACTTAATACGAATCTATTTAATAATTCTTTATCAAATATTGTTCCAGAAATTGATTTATTATATATTCCCCCGGGACCCTGTATTCGAGGTATAAATTCAAAAAATAAATACAATCAAATGCATCAACATTATGGAAGTATTTATGTTGCTGTCATTTTATCTCTCGATTATATAAAAGAATTTTTTATAATAAAATAAATATTCTTTCATAATGCATATATATAATTTTACCTAGACGCGCTATATTTTTTAATTATCCGGCTACAAAACATTTGCACTGCCATTCTGTTTTCATTTTAATGATTTAATTAGTTTTAACTTTTTTTTTTTTTCTACGTTAATTCGTAATTTAATTTTTAAGTGCAACGAGGAGACCGAAATTACGACTTTCAAAAGAAGAAAGAAAACAACAGTTTACAAGGTCAACGGAAAAAAGCTACACTTTAAGAATATAAGGCAAAACAAAATAAGCCAAAACGTGTTTGAGAGTACAATTATAATCAAAAATCAAAAATCAAAAAAGACAAAAATTAATGTTAGGCGTCTCTCTCTATATAATAATCCAGAACGGCGAGTTGATTATTTAGATAATGAGGATTTAGTTGTTGAATGTCAACATTGTAGTAAAGCTTTCGCGCGCATTTAATCATGAAAAATCACGATCTCAACATAATTGTGGTCGTCAAGGTAAAATTGTTTTATTATCTTGCAGAATTTTAAAATTATTGCATCGAACAAATGAACGTAGTAAACTTTTTCGTGAAAATATTCCAGGATATAATAATAATAACACCTATTATTTATTATTGCGTTTGCTTCCTTTAGCGCTCAAAATGTAGATTCAAAAGGCCATATTTAATGCGTATTATTGGTGAAGCAGTACACCCCTTTAACAACGAATGGAAACAAATCACAGTTTGGTTAAATTTCATATTTTTATCATAGAAATGAAGTTTTACATGAACGATCGAAAATAATTAAAAGAAATGATGCATTAGAAATATTACATGTATTAGTGATGGTTTACGTAGCGGAACATGAATGCCGGTAAAACAAGTTCGCTAAATCATTTTAAAATACTTGTAGGAAATAAAAAAATGGAGAGATTGTACATATAGCACGAATTACACTGGGCGGCACAAAAATTAGGATTTTGACATGCTATTCGTTTTAAAAAGAACACAATTTCCGCTACGTCTTGCATTTTCAATAACTATAAATAAAACACAGTGTCGTCAAACATTTGATAAAATTGGTTTAATTGTTGATTCAGAAGACATAATATTTACACGTGGTCAGTGTTATGTGTAGCTTATCGAAACTTACGATTACGCATTAAAATTGAATGTAAACTAAAAGGTTACAGTAATTGGTAATATTGTATTTGAAAAAGTTTTACAATAAAAGCACTTTTTTATTTAAATTTCTTATTACAATACCGAGGATTGACGTGCGAGTATTTATTATTTTTATTTACATTTATTATTATTATTATTATTATTATTATTATTATTAACCTATTATATTATTTGTATTCTGTATAGGACCGATCACACAATGTAATTTACGCTTCGTTGCTATAACTGGGAGTGAAACCTGTTACGAGCGTGTAGATTTGTAAAATAAATAAAACACACCGGAATCGAGGTAATTCTAGTTTTTTGTCCAATTATTTTTTTTTTCCTTTCCCTCTTTTAAATTGTGTGTGCTGTTTGTAACTACTGTGGTCATTACAGCACACACACAAGGGGAGGTTATTTAGATTTGTTGTGTTAGGCCACTCATTCTAACAAAGGCTATAATTCGAGTGATGTTTATTGATTCATTAGAGAGTATGCACTCTATGTTTCTCAGCAAGTCCAGTTGTTTTCGTAATACCTTCATCTTTTGGCAGGTGAGCAGTATATGAGAGACTGTTGGTATGGTTATCTGGCCGCACAAGGGGCACATAGCCGCAGGCGGGGTTTTATCGATTATGTGTTTGTGGGAAATAGCGATAGCCCGATTCGCAGTCGGCTGAGGATCTTACAGTCGTTTCTGGATGTTCCTTTTGGTGGCCACCATGGTTCAACTGTGGGCTTTATGCTTCTTAAGAATGTTGTAGCAGCTGCCCATTCAGTTCTCCACAGTTTTTCGCACGCTCTTAATAATGTGTATTCCATTGATGTCGGTAGTTCTGCGTCTTCTGGCATTGGCGAGAGCAAAGCAGACCGTGCTGCTATGTCAACCCTCTCGTTGCCAGGCACTCCAGTGTGTCCGGGAACCCATATCAGCGACATATGACTGCCCTTTAGGTGTAATTGGTATAAGTTGTGCCATATCTCTTGTACCAGCTGGTTGTTGTATTTTGGGCCCTTAATCATGTTTAAGAATTGTAAAGAGTCAGTAACCAGGAGGTAGTTACTGGTTCTGGTGTGAGATGTGGTGATGTGGTGGAAGCAGTGTGCGATTGCGTACAGCTCTGCGTCCAATGCTGAACAGGCATCGTTGAGCCTGGTTTCGTATTGCCCAATTATTAAAATGCTTTATATTGCTTAAATCAGGAAAATTGAATTGACGATCTAATGAAAATTAATTATTTTTTTCAAAAAATCCAATCTAAAAGACAAAAAATAAAATAAATGAAAAACAATAAATCGATCTTCGAAAACTGGCCGATTTAACACGGAGTTTCCCGCATTTTCAAAGCTCTGTATGCCGCACTGGGCTCGGTTGCACCATGGTGTGGCATAGGAGATGTGAGATCCCGAACCAGTACTGGAATTTGGATGTCTAATTGATGTAGAATGGACATAACATGATCGATTGTTGTTCTTAGGCTTAATTCATTGGTAAAATATTAAATTATGAAACTGCTTGAAGCTTGTTGACATATCTTACTTTTCTCTAGTCATGAAACACACACATAGGTTCAGAAGGGACTTTAACTTTCGCCGGATGACTTTTTGCGGAACTTTAGAGATTACTTTAAGAAAAAGCCGCATTCAATCAAAAAACAAAAAAATATGTTTCGAATGTGAATTAACACTAAAATAACGAAAGGAGCAATTTCAAATGAAAATGTTGCTTTTGTAATAAATCCTTGCCGCCTATCACCACTTTATTAAACTTTTCTATTCGTTTTGCTTACATCGTGTGCTGTACGGCGTGAACACACTCAACTTTCATTAAATGAATATTTTGCTTAATAAAAGTCCTCGAAATCGGCCGCAAAGGTAATTCTCAAAAAAAAAAAAGTTATTAATTGTATATCGGATAACGACTCCAAGTTAATTTCCCAAAAAAATACCGACCGGTTTCTCCCCCCCCCAAAATATCATCGTTGAAATAAATTAAATGAATATCTTCGTATTGTCGGATATTTTAGTTCTCAAAAAATGTAATCATTGTAATTGAAAAGTGTGGCATTTAACGCAGATAATATGAAGGATTCTTTCAGTGTTTCAGTTTCTTTTCTAATTCAAAAAAAAAAAAAAAAAAAGAAACACTGAAATTGAATTAATAATAAACCTGGAGAAAACAAAGGTTATGACATATGGAGAAGATGAAGAAAACGATACAAGTATAAATTTAGAACAAGCTGCCGCAGAAAAAGTTGACACTTTTATATACTTAGATAAGAAATCAACAACTGAAAAAAAAGGCCCAAATCAAGAATACAGCTCGGAAGGATAGCGTTTGGGAGAATGAAAAATATTTTACGAAGTAAAATCAGCAAATAGAGTCAAACTATGTTTAATCAGTGTATCATACCGGTTCTGAGCTACGGAAACCTGGCCTCTAAAGAGAGAATTGGTGGATAAAGGCTGAAAGACGAATGGAACGCGCGTTACTAAGAATAAAATTAAATCGCAGATTCGGAAATTCCGATTGACGAAAAAACGCAAGATTTGAAGATATTGTAGATTGTCGCAAACAAATGACATATCGCAAGATTAACAAACGGAAAAGGAAGACTAATCAGATGATATAATAAAAAAAAAAAAAAACAGCTATGGATACGAGAGGCTCAGAGCAGGCACCAGTAGACGAATTTGGGTGAAGCTTCCGCCAAATATTGGCGTTAGAAGGCTGCTTGAAGAAGAATACGAAGAATGTTTTATCGTAGGAAGAAAATTATTAACTTATCGAAAAAATAAAATCAGAAAGTGTGTTACCAGCAGTGACGAAAGCTAAAAACGTCCACTGTGAATTTTACGTTTTCCTTCATTTTTTATTATTTGCGCCCACTATATCCCTTTACATTTATTAAAAAAAAAAAAAAAAAAAACTAACAATAGATAAACAAAAAAACAAAAGAGATTATAGGATTACAATCAAAATCTTGAAAATGTGTTTTTTTCGTAATATATTTTCGATCAGAAATGAGCCTCTGGTATTTATTTTTCTTTTTTTTTCTTTTTCGACATCCTGGTCTTGTAATCGTGTCTTGTTTTCTCTGGGACCCACGCTGTATTTGATATATACAGCAGAATTTCCTGTAACCGAAAATGTACAAGTAGCAATGACGACACGGTATTACTTGTATCACATTCAGATCCAAAGATAGCAAGCGACAATCTTCAAAAGGCCCTTATAGAGGTGGAAAGCTGGTTTAAAAAGTGAAAAGTTCAGATCAACGAAAGTAAATCGGTAAACGTTCATTTCACGAATAGAAAAGTCATAACCCCAAACTGTCAGGATAAATATAATGGAGTTTCCTGTGAGAACAACAGTCAAGAGTACTTGGGATTACACCTAGATAGTCGCTTAATATGGAAGCAGCACATACAGGCAAAGAAAGGAGAAATAGATATTCGTGTTAAAAAAATGTACCGCCTTATAAGGAAGAAATAGCGTTTTAAGTACCGATAATAAACATTTGATATACACAAGTATCTTGAAGACTATTTGAACCTACGAAGTACAACTTTGGGGTTGTGCTAAACCCACTAAAATCTGAAGATAATACAGAGATCATGCAGAATAAAATCCTTAGGCTCGTAACCAAATGGTATGTAACACATGTAACCTTGCATCATCAGGACTTCGGGACAGAGTATGTGTGACAGATGTTATTAAAGTTCAAGCCCGAAGACACGCAGGAAGACTTGAAAATCATCCGAACAAAGTTGCTGCTGGACTGCTACATACTGTTAGTGATAGGAGACGGCTGAAGCGTAAGAAACCTCATGACTTTGTTTAAGGTAAAGACTATCATCATCGGGTAGGTACCATTGGGTACTTCTATCTTCATGCTCAATATTTCCCTAGTTAAGAATATTGCTAAATGGCCTAGATGGCCAGTTTGTAATACAATAAATCGGGGAGGGAAAAAAAAAAATTCAAGCTAATATAGTAATTTTCGACACTGAAACGTTATAGAAAAGCACTTGTTTAAAATTTAAAATTAAAAAAAAAAAAAAAAAAAAAAAATCGTGTTTTTCATATAACAAAATGTACGCGAAGCAGTTCTAGATAGATTGAACTTATTTTTGATAAACGTGATTTTTACAATCGGAATTGCAATGACAATTAAAATATATCCACTAAAATAAAAACTCACGAGACGCGAGAATAAAATTTTTAAGAAATTACGTTCTCCTATAAATTCCTCACACACAATTTCTTCAAAATTTATTTAATACCGGATTTATCGTT
This sequence comes from Icerya purchasi, assembly GCA_039619475.1. NCBI lineage: Eukaryota > Metazoa > Arthropoda > Insecta > Hemiptera > Monophlebidae > Icerya > Icerya purchasi. Next base: position 169,544,010 of record CM077116.1, on the reverse strand, counting down.
AATCGTATACTAAGCATATACGCATTTGGTTGATCATGTATGAAAAAAGATGATTTTGAAAGCGCGTCAATTAAAACGATTAATACGTTTAGAATGTAAAAAATAAATTTCTTACCTTAATATATGCGAGAGAATTGGTTAACAGTTGTTGAATAGAACATCGACGCTGAGTACAAGGTATTAATTTCCTCAGATTTTCAAAACGTTTACGCAATTCTTTTCGTCTGGAGAGGAAAAACAAAAAAAAAAGAAAAACATTCAAAATAAGAAAGAAAAAACCCGTTCGAAAGTAACAATAATGCATAAAATTATTCGATTACATATATATTACTATATTTCATTTGAGAGTAAGGTCATAATACTAAGTGAAATGGAAGGGAATGAGCAGCTTATAAACTTTTTTAAGCTAACACACTCTCAATCACTGTCAAGAAGTACAAAGTGAGTTATTTGTTGTAAGCCGCTGTAAAAACCAAATCATTCGGCTTCTTAAAATATTTCCAGATAACTACTTTACGCCGTGATTAAAGTGTAAGATGGAAAATTTCTCGAAAAGTACAAAATTAAATATTGCATTTTTTTTAACGATTAAAACCCGTATTTGAGCAAAAATAACGAATTATAATTAGGGTTTCTCTGCGAAAATACTTGCGATTTTTTCTAAAGCAAATTTATAATTTCCACATACTGTTAAAACGATATTATATTTAATAAATGGCAAATCTTAATAATCCAACAGAGAATCGGTAACGTTCAAACTGCGTCAGTTAGCGGAGTTTTTAATTAATACCTTACACCTTAAACTAAGTGTATTACACGCACACGTTGCTGTAATTTCTGAACTGTTTTCACAGAAAATCGGGAAAATTACACGGTATAATCAACGCACGGTATAATTAACACACTGTATAATTACATAGCGAAAATTGGAAACATCGCCTTCATAAAACGATGCATACTTTACACACAATCGTCTAAAATGTACCCGATGAGGAGTCATTTCATTCGGAAAGTATCATTGAATCTGCGGGTTTCTTGTAATGATATAAAGCAATATTGAATTTTTGAAAGTTATATAACATTGTAATTAAAACAGAAAAAACGGATATTTTTAAAAATTTAGGACCCTTTAAGTGTATTTTAAAATAATAATTATTTATCACCGTGTGTAGAAACTATAATCAGAGAGAAATATTGAAGCAAAAAATTGTTTTTTTTGTAAACCGTACTTGAAGAAGTACACTCGGCATAATTAAAAATAATCGCTAATATTTAATGCGGATAGTAAGGCTTGATCGCATCTATATAATAAAAAGCCCACAACAAATTTAATGATACTTTACGAATTAAACTGCTCCTCATCAAGTTTAGATGATTCTTACTTTACACTGGAAAATTGTCGTTTAGACTCCGCACACATACGTCATCGATCTTATCTGTTTTTCTTTAGGAACAGCAATGCATGTGAACGATTTTAAATTTAACATCGTCTAAAATCAAACGCATATGCATTTGTTGCAGCTATCGAGATTTGAGCAAACTCAAAATCCGTTTTTCCTACAAGTTTTTGTGTAAACGAGAATTACAATATTCACGTACTAGCCAACTGAAATGCAGCGAGGACGCGTGTTACATGAAAAGGATTTTGAGACGCGCTTTCAGATGAGTACCTGCGGATCCGCTCAATAAAAATTACACTTAGAACCGGAGATCGGGCAATTTTATTTTAACGCAGAAATATTTTCCACTATTTTTAACATCTGTTAATCGGCTATTTGAGAAGCACGAAAAAATACCATAAAGATAACCATTATTCGCGTACGCGATACTACTACTTTCAATCAACGATCAAAACACTATCAAATCGCAAGAGAGTAGAGAGTGTAGCGCACGTGTACGTAATCAACTCTCGGTTGATGTGCAACACAACACAGTTGTCCTTATCGTTAGACGCAGATTTAATATGTTTTGACGATGAAAAGATGGCCAAATGGTTTCGCGCCAGGCCAGAAAAAAAAAATAATAAAAAAAAAAAAAAAAAAAAAATGAAAAAATAAAATAAAAAAATACAATAAAAACATCGGGAACGTATAAATAAAAATAAAAGTTCGCGGTTGTTGTCAAGTTCGGAAGCCATCGTCTAGATCAACCATCACAGTCAATCAATTAACCAATAAGGAACATGCAAAAAACGAATAGTCTGTAGTGAAACGCAGTTAGCACAGGGACCCCCTTTACCGGTGTTAAAATAGACACTTCAAAGACGATTTACACGGTAACATACACGCCGATGAATAAGAACAGCAACGAAATCTTTTCTAATAAAAGATCGCTATAAAAGTACGGAATGTGTTCGAAAAGTTCCACTTAACATGGGGAGGTTATTTTTATTAAAGGCTACGGCGATTGCTATTCACGGCTTCTTCGAAAATTCCGAAAACCCAGTGTTAGACTGCTAGCGAATCGCTCGCAAGATAACAGGTTGGCAGAAAAGTTCAATTTCGAAATCGGATGTACAGACATATGTAAAATAGCATGGTAACAAATAAAATACAAGAAACAATAGACTTTAGCATTCTTCAAAATCGTCTCGTGCAAAAACATTTATTTCTTTAAAAAAAAAAAGGGAAAAACAAATTCAATCAAGAAGTTAAATATAACCACAATATTTATATTCACTTAGTACTTAATTCACAGACAAATAAAATATTCTGTGTACTTGAAACTTTTGACAATATAATTGCTATCGATATAATTAGATATCTATTCATTGGATATGTTACTTGTCCCCTAACAGCGAGAGAGAACCTCCGTTAGAAAAAATAGACTGTATATAATTAAGAAATATTCTAATCTAAACACCGTTATAACTGGCGATCAAAATAATATACGCCTACCGACGCTGGAAAATAACGTCAAGCCTAACAAAAACTCGGGCAATGTTTTACATCATATTTAACAATAACCTAGTTATCATGAACACAAAAAAACACCTATTTTTGTGTGAATTACAATGGTTCAAATATAATTGACTATCTCATTGTTTCGCAAAAAGTCTCCTCTATACCTTCTTCAGTCTTCAAGTAAAGCAGATCTTACACCGTATAAATTATTTAACATTTACCTCAGAGATAATATAAATAGGAACAATCAAATACAATACAAAAAAAGTAAATACCACAACACTCTTAAGTGCAATAAATAAATAGTATCACGAATGATCTAATGAACAGCATAAAAACACATAATAATAATAATAATAATAATAATAATAATAATAATAATAACCTGGCTGCGGGCGAAAAAGTGTCAGAAATAAACTCATACTTAACAGAAAAAATTAATTCCCGTGAAACCACAGCTAAAGCTAAAAGGAACGATTGGTGTGGAACCCAGAACTGGAGCAAATTAAAAGTCAAATTAATAATTTTAGAAAGAAAAAAATCAAAACAAAAAACTGCCTTAAACTGAGTACCCAGTTATCAATGCAATACTTAAAAGATTAAATGAAAAATCAATATTCCTGGAAACGTTTTATAAGTGATTTGCCCTTAATAAGTTTAAAAAATACGACATACCAGATGATGCACAACAGTGAGATCTACAGCGAGAACTCCGAGAAGTGTGAAATCTTTCTTAGGCACTTATTTTCCTGATAGGATAGACAGTGAGCTAATAAAAGGTACAGATACTACTGAATCTTGAGCAAAAAACTTATCACAAACATTATGGTCCAAATCCTCCCGATTTTCTGATTACTGGAGAATTGCACAAAAAAAAGAATGGAATTTTTTTTTGTTATTATTGATAATATTTGACCGCCGCAGCATATTTTATAAAAATAATACAGGAAACTTTGTAATCTATTCTTGAGTATGAACTAGTACAGTAAAAAATGCATTCATTTTTTAACGTTTCCAATGATTTTTTCTTATTAGAAATATCATTTTTGGCTATATTTTTACTTTTTTACATCCGGTTTTGCGACAAAATTCTCGGTTGAGTGGCCACCCTGAGTGTTGCTTCATAGACGTAAATCTGAGAAGTTGTTTTATTAAATTGGATGAAAATATCTATGTTTTTTTCTTTTTCGAAAAACATATTGATATTTATTCACGATGTAAGGTCTGCGAGGTACTTCTTTTAATGCTGACACTAACGTGGTTTCCCATAATTTTCTCTACTACACTGTCCATATTCTGCGATCGGCCCATAATTCCCTAAAGTAGTTGATTCGACGATATCTCGACGTATATTTATCGCACGAATTACCCCACACGGAGCAATATTATTAGAGTACATATTTTTACATCTTTTTCTTCCGAACTTTTATGCTTATTTCATTTGTTTATTAAATTGATTCGTTCTATGTCAATTTTTAAATTATCTAATTGTACGACGTTTTATACTACAACTTACGCATCATTTCATTGATAGCTTTCTCAAACTGTAATCCAAATACTGCGAAAACATTACGAGATTTTCTTATTACCCCCGGCGCACTATTCGAGTCTAAAAGTTGGGCAAAATTCCAATTCGCAAAACAGAAAATCTTTCAGAAAGAACAATTTTACCGGAGGTACTTGAAGGGTCGACGAAACAAATGGTGCAGTTTTGGGTTTTACCGAAGCTCTGCATTATTGTCACTAGGTCACTTCAAAGTTACCGTTTGCTAACAGTGGTCGTGTGATTTGTTGATACACTATAGAGACTTGTTCTCATTAAAAGTGCCGTAGTTTAATTTTGTGCATAAGTTTACGAACTTTTTAATTCGGATTCTTCAGAACTATGTATGTTTATCAGTTTGCATATGATACTTTTAATAAAAATAATATTTCATTTATGTAATATTGATCACATAATTGAGGTGATAAAATTTTGCTATTTCAGGCACTGGCAATGCAAAACTTGATTCTTTTGATTTATTTCTAAGCTTTTCTGACAATTGTAATATATCTTGAAATAAAGTACATTTATCGTAGAAGGCATTCTATCAAAGTTTTTTTGCATAAAATTGCAGAATTTTTGTGTTTTATGAATTTTTTCCTGTGTATACCATTAATATTGTTTTAATATAAAGAAAATGGTATTATTTTAGTTTTTCTTTTGTAGGCTCCTCGGGGGAGTTATATCGCAAAAAGATTTAAACACTATAATTAAAGAATCAGAGGGGTCAACCTTTAAAAAAAAAAGTCGAATTTATGGCTAAATATATTGTACAGAAGTATTGTAAAAGCGCAGATCATCAAAAAGAGTTCAAGCACAAATTATCTTTAATAAAGCATCCGTTTAAATCAAAATGGAAAGCAGCACAAAGAAAGAAAGATGTGCTTGAAAAAAACAACAGCGAATGGCTTAACGGAACAATTTCTCATTACAATTTCGTTCAAGCTTATGCAGTTTCTAAGTAAAAAAAAAAAAAAAAATAGATTTTTTGAGGGCATTCAGTTATCATATAAATTACCAATAACAGAATGGCAGGCAAGGTCACGAGCTCACAAAGACACCGTCAAAAAAGGAAAACAAGAAATACAGGATAAATTCAGAAATGAACTGGGTCTTATTGTTGATGTTCCCAAAGCTGGATTCGGAAATACAAATGATGGGAATAAAAGCAGGCGCTTTTTTAACAACCATGAGTTGTCGTCTAAGATAACTGGAGTTGATCTAAATTGAATATATAGATTAAAAATTATTATTTTAGAAGTTCTATCAAGTGGACACAAAATTAATTCCAAAACATTTGAAGAATATACAAAAGAGACAGCATATAACTTTATGATGTTCGATTATATGTCGCCGACCATGCACAAAATTTTAAGACATAGTCCGCAAATTATCGATGGCTTCCTTCTGCCTATAGGACAGCTGTCTGAAGAGGCTGCGGAAGCAAGGAATAAACATTAACGGTCGTACAGACTAAATTAGGCAAGGAAATGTTCTCGAGAAGCGTGTAACTTGGACATTATAAATAGGGGTTGCTTCTCACTTCTGACTCTTTAGTTACGGGCATGAGACAAAAATATAAGAGAGTAAGATGCGTTGTTCGTCCAAGGAAACAATCGAATTACTCTTACCCGGTGAAAACGGAAGTCCCGAAGAACTTGAACCTGTCGACGAGAGTAGCGAGCAGGAGTAATTTATAATAATGTTTTGTAAATTTTTATAAAAAATAAAAAAAAAAAAAAAATTACTAAAATTTAACAAATTCTGTTTAATTTTCAATAAATATATTGATACAATCACAAAAATATCCTTTTTATATTAAAAAATAATTTTGGCCAGTTTTTTGTGTCAAATACCCCGCCATAGTGAGGCGTACGGCAAAAACATACTGTGTATAAAACAAATGATGAATATAAATTCCTATGCAAGAAAATTCGATTTGCATCAACAAAACTTATACTACGCGATAAAATAGCTTTACACATTTTATGACGAAATGGCGTATGAGAAGTCTCGTGCAATCTCTACCCCGGCATCTAAGAAGAGAGGGCGAGAGAGAGAGAGAAAAAGTGGGAAATTTAAAAACTGCGAAAATTTCAAGTCCGATACTTGACGACGTGTAAGTAATATCAAGAACAAAACAAAGATGCCTTCGCAAAGGTTTCGGAAATGGTCAGAAAGCTGCGACACTCGAGCAACTAGCGGTTGCTTAGTAAGGAAAACAGGAAATGTGACTCATCCGACTTTTAGTGCGTGTCCATGCTACTACAGTAGAACAAAGGACAGAATTCCGCGTAAATCGTGACAATTAGTGGACCAACTTCATAACGCAAGAATAACACGTAAAAACTGAACGTATTAACGTGACAAAGTGTGCTTGAACAAGAAAAGATTCCTGCAACATGGCACAATAAGACACGCACGATCAACAAGTACAACATTATTACGGCAACTTATTATTTATTATTATTTCTGTTTATCTTTATCGTAATTATCGTTATCATCATTAATCATTATTTTTTATTACGTAATTTGAGATCGCATTCGGATTCTGATCGGATAGAACGGCCTTCAACAGTTGCGCGTGCATCGACTCTCAGCGAAACAGATTTAACCCGGTACATTCACGCGGATACCGCACGTGTCTCGCCTGGGATTTAAATGCTTTCCCTCCAAACCTCTCGCGCCTGGCTCCTCTTCGCTGATATCACTCCGACAAAAATCGACAACCTACAGAAGAAGAAGAAGAAAAATCGTCAGTATCGCACCAGCATATATATAAGCACAGTCATGCAGTCTGACCTGTTTTTCCAGTGAAAGTCAATCACCGATTTATCACTTTTTCGGCGCGTACCAATAACGTGAACATAACGCACTACCGCCTAGTGACCGTTAAAGGTAGAACATTTCGCCTGTTACAATAAAGCTGTTGCTGCTTTATCAATTCACCTTGTTCCGTGTATCAGACATACATTCGTACTCTCCCCCGATAGAAGACTCGCTCATTGGTCAATTAAACGAAACACTAGAAAAAAACCAATAAACCAACTGGAAATAATGTGAAACAAATTTCGTCCGGAATTTATTTTGCGAGCATTTCAATGTGTCGAAAACGACAGAATTTTCCAAACTTTATTAGGTACTAAAAAAAATCCTTTTTATACTTTTATCGGTATGATTTGTGAGTACATTACATAAATTTCACATCACATTATAATCGTAAATTTTTTCTTATTTCTTTCAAACACCCGATGAATGTTTATTTATTTTTTTTAAACATCGCATATTACGTCAAGACACATCGATTGACATTGCATATCTCATACAATGATTAGTTTTTACGAAATAATGTTACCTTTTTTTGCATCGTCTTAAATTGCACTTAAAATAATGGGTGGTTCAATTTTAACAAATTCAAATGTTCAGAAAAAGATCAGATCACATTATGCTGAATGTCGCTTAATTTTTTATTATAACAAGCAATTTATAACCAACTTCAAAACAAAAAAATCAACACAAAAAAACCGTTACACCTTGTTGCATTTTTTCTTATGTTTGTCTATGCATAAATTTTCACGGGAGCAGCGGAATTTGCACGTGCCGAGAAGTGCGCATACACTTCAAAAGAAATTGTCGAATTTTACGAAATCGGTGAAGTAGTTAAGAATGAATAAAAGCCGCCTTCGGGGTGGTTTCCATATTTTCGTCACTGATTACTTCTAAAACATAAAAGATCGTTTAATATGAATAATCCTACTAAGATGGTTCAGAAGTCGTATGACAATTAAATAAAACTCTATAATTCTGGAATAGTTGAACATGCTTAAAATGCCCGCATGAAACTTCTCATAACGTAAAAACATTTACGATTAATTTAATTACCCACGCGGCATCACTTTTGTCAAAAATAACGGACCAACCAATAATACCTCTTCATCTTACTACCCCTTTCTGGCATGATCTACATCGATCTGTATTTGTTGTTGATACACATTGTTAACATTTTTATCATAACTACATTGATCTGTCTCCCCCCGGCCGGCGACAGGTTCCCACACACTCACGAATTTACCCTTTCATTACATTATAATCCACTAACGATATGTTTTTATTTATATGTTTTTTTGTTTTTTCCGTGTAATGGGCACATTACAATATATATGTATATAAAAGAAAGCTTTAAAAACATATATATATATATATATATATATATATATATATGTAGCTGATATTACAAATCGAATTTCGGCTAAACACCAAAAATTCATCATTGACGGAAGTGAACTAATTTCGACGATATTCTCCTTCATTTATTCGAAAGTGCACTAGTCGCCCATGGCGAATACCACCGATGAGAGTATACTCAGTAGTTATTAAAATTAAAATTAAAAAAAATTAAGTTCTCTTAATGATACACTTTTATAACTTAATATAACTAGAGAAAAATAAGACAAAGGTTTACAGTCACTTTAGCAAGGAAAGAAAGCAAATCAGAGAATACTGAACAACGATCTTCCACAAGGATCAGTGCTCTTCCCATTAATTTTTAATTTATACATATCGGATCTACCGAAAGAATCATGTCGCGGAAATTCATCTATGCAGACGACTTGGCATTAGCTAGGCAGAACAATAAAATAGAAATCAAAGAACCTACCCTCGCGGAAGACCTGCACATAATTTCAGAATATTTTAAACAATGGCTATTACAACTTAATAAACAGAAAACAGTGGTACCATGCTTCCATCTAAACAATCGAATAGCAAATAAATATACAGGGTGATCATAATTAAAGTTGAAGTTTCAAAACGCTATAAAAAAAGAACCACTGATCAGAATGACGTCAAATTTGAACGGAATATTATCGGGCAAGGGAAAAAGCAGATGACGCAAAAAAAAAAAAACACTTTTTTTTTTTAAAACCCGTCAACCAGGGACCTCATTACACAGAAACAATTGGCGCTGTAAGCATCGTAATTTAATAGGGTTTGACTACAAATGTCAAATGAAACGTAAAACAACGGCTGAGGTGTAAGTTAAGCGTTAAACTAACTGTACTGTTCAGTGTTTGTGGCTGTACAGATCAAGTTTCAAAACGCTATAAAAAAATAACCATTGTTCAGAATGACGTCAAATTTAACGGAATATTTTGGCAAAGGGGGAAAGCGGGTGGCATTAAAAAAAAAGGTTTTTTTTTGTTTTGTTTTTTTTTGGGCTTGTCAAACAGAGATCTCACTCAGAAAAAGGCCGTACAGGTGTGATACTGTTAGTTATGTAAGCTCTTCCACCACGGCAAGGCCATATCACATCGGATGGGAAAAATCGGTTTTTAATTGCCCTGCGTTGCAGAAAACGGTGGACAGTATATTGAACATGTTTTGCGCTAGTCTCACGAAATTTAAAAACCGATTTTTCCCATCCGATGTGATATGACCTTGTCGTGGTGGAAGAGCTTACATAACTAACAGTATCACACCTGTACGGCCTTTTTCTGAGTGAGATCTCTGTTTGACAAGCTCAAAAAGAAAAAAAAAAAAAAAAAACTATTTTTATTTATCTCATCCGCTTTCCCCCTTTGTCAATAAAATTCCTTTCAAATTTGACGTCAATCTGATCAGTGGTTCTCTTTTTATAGCGTTTTAAAACTTCAACTTTAATTATAATCACCTTGTAAATTAAAGCATGAGGATACCACGGCATGTTTGGGCATCCGATTCTATCGGTAGCGCTAACGTACCGTAGACATATCGGAAATACAGCTGCTAAAGTCCGCAAAAGAGTAATATAATTCATAAAATCGCAGAAACAACTTGGGGAATATCTGCAACAACTCTTGCCTTGGTTTTCTCAATAGCAGAATATGTTCCCCTCCAGTGTGACTAAATAGTGCTCATGTCGACAAATTCGACGTTGAATTAAACTTGGTCGTGAGAATAATAACAGGCACTCTGAAATCCACTCCGACAGCGTGGTTGCCAGTACTGAGCAATATAATGCCTCCAGATCTACGGCGAATAGATGCAGCGGTCAAAGAATGGATAAAATGAGAAAATAATGATTTACCGATAGGACACGCACGCAGTGAATCGCTTAAAATCAAGAAAGTCTGCACATAAAACTACAGCTCAGCTAGTCGCCAAGAACTTTAATGGAATTCAAGCTTGGAGAAAGAAATGGATCAAAAATAATCCAGATAAAAGAGGAATAATTTAACACTCGCATGATAAGCCGCTAGGCTTCAACCTACCAAGAAATACCTGGACAAAACTGAATCGCTTCCGAACAGAGCACGGAAGGTGCGGAAAAATGATGAAAAAGTGTGGACTGAAAAGTGAAGCGGCATGTTACTGTGGCGAGATAGAGCAGCCAATGGATCACATCCTGAAAGAGTGTCGGACGCGAGCCCTGGAGGATGGCTGGGAAGAAATTATCAAAATGACGGATCTGACGACGAAGTGGCTACAAAATCTTGACGTCAAAATATAATTGTACATTTATAAAATTAGCAGGGACAACACAATTATGCGAATTCGTATTATGAATACTGACTCGTCATTTCTAATATTTTTTATTTTTTTTGTAATTTTAATTTTTCCCTTAAAAACATACGAAATAATAATAATAATCTATATATACATATATATAAAAGCGAAAATCTGGAAATATTCGAAAGGCACAGCAATTATTAACATATCGTTGCAACTACTAGGGGTCTATGAAGCTGAAAATTGGCACCTAATATAACGATACTATATACTGACGCCATCTAAAGATGCATTAAAAAATTAATTCGGACTTTAAGTGGCGGAAAGGGATTAAAAGCTGTTTCCAAAAAAAATACGCAAACTGTTATTTTTTTGGTGCAGATGGATTTACCGAATTGTAATTTTGCATGAAGACATATGGCGTGGTAAAAGTGTGTAAAATTGTTTTCCTTCCCCAAAATTTTAAGGGAAAAGAATGGCAGAATCCCGTTTTTGGAAAACCAAAAATCACGCTGTAATCTAAACGAATCATAATTATAAATGTGAATGCAGTGTATACACTGATGATGTCAAGTAAAAACACTTTTTTGAAAATTTGAACTTGAAGACTTGGAAAAGGATAAAAAAACATTTTCCAAAAAATACATAAACCTTATATTTCCCATAGAAATGAGTTATCAAATTATAGTTTTGTCTTGATATTCTTTATACAGCATACCAAAAGTTTACACGATTTGTTTTATGTACCCTAAAGTTTAATTGCATCAAAGGCTTCACCCAGTTTTTGGCATAAAATAATGATTAAGCCTCAGCCGAAACCATTTACATTGGTTATCAGAAAGCCCATTTGCCGAAAATATCAAATAAGAAAGATTTTTTTTTTATGAGGTGAAAAGTGGTCGAAAACTATTTTCAAAATATAACTATAGTGTTATGGGTTTACAAAGGTTGTTCCATTTTTTTTTTTATATCTTCGGAATTTCAAGAGTGGAGAAAGTTATAATCTATTTTTAGGAAAACTTAATGTCACGCAACATCGAGAAAGAAGTTGCAAAATATTTAACTAGGTTTCGAATTAAAGTGGTTTAAAAACCGCAAACTGTTAAAAATTTAAGTGGCCAATTTTAGGAGGGGACAGAAATATTTCTGTCGAACAATTTTTATCGTATCCAAAAAAAATTAAGAAAACATACTTTTGTCATTGTGTTAAGTTGTGTTGTGATTATTTGTTTATTTCAAAAGAAGAGAAGAATGGTGGTTTCATCTGATTCCGATGTTTGTTTTTTTTCTTCTTAAGCGATTCAACATGCTCTCTTTCCGATAAGTTTCTTTTTTTTTGGATTGTTTAATGTTTAGCAACAGCGCAAACAATATGGTATTGATTCTGAACAGGGACAGCACAAATTGCCAGGGAAAATTAAACTGTTTTTATTATACCAAAATCAATTCTTTTCTGTATTGTCCAAGTTCGTTTCAAATTTGTTTCGATCTGCATATTCTTTTCGTATCGTTTACATCGAAATTATTTCGTTTTCGTAAGTTTTGTCCGTTTAGTGTGCTGTTGTTAATCGTTTAAAAAATTTTTGTGAATTACCTGGGAAATGCAAAACCGCTGTATAAATTCTTTTAATTAACTTTTTAACTTTCTTTTTACTTTTTTTTTTATTTATTTCTGTCACTACTATCTCTGTAATTACTGGCAAAGCCAACCGTTTACTTTTTTTTTGTGTTTTTGAATTATTCCACATGTATTATTTCAAGCGATTCAGGTAATGATTTATGTCTAATGTAAATGTACTAATTATCAAATTGATGTACTATATTTTTATACTTTGTAAATGTTTATTCAATAATTGTTATTTTTTTAATTTTCACTTTCGTGTGTTTAAGTTCAATTTTATACATATATATATATATATATATATATATATATATTCACTGTAATTACGAATATAGAATTCATATGTGTTAATGATACAATAGTTCCCCATTATGTAAATAGGGATGGTGCATGTTTGTTTTCGTCTCTATCTTATTTATTGTATAATAATGAATTATTAAGAGTAGAAATACGAAAATGTATTGTACAATATGTTTGTAAAAAAAACTGGAAGAGATTTAAGCAATATACTATTGAACTTAATGGGAAACATAAAAATAAAATAGAGTATTTAACTAATATGTTAAATATTCGAACTTCCGGGTCAAAACCGCTGTATACATTTTTTTAATTAACTGTTTAACTTTTTTTTTGATAATTTGCTACTGGGAATGTTATTTATACTCAAATTTAAAATCCTTACTTAACTACTGCAGTTTGCTATATAAATTAATTTTAATAAAAAACTCGAGACAGAGTGATTGAAAGATATGAGTAAAGATGTTCTCTTAAATGTGTAATTAGGGGAGATCACCGTGTGAATAACTCGGCCTCTTCAAAATTATGGCTATATGTGCTATTTAGTTGAGCAAAACTTCTTGTTGGAAGGTTATAGAAAAATCGATAATCCTTAATTAAATGTGAAACGTGAAAACTATTTTTTGTTGGACGATGATAAACATCTTTCACCCAAAAGAGAAAAAGAATCTCTTTGCACATAAATACAATTCCAGATAAAACAAAATTTTTTTATGAATTTCCAAGTACTTCTTCTTCTTCTTCGAGTCCCGACCGTTCTCCATCGTAGGTGACCTTATTAAAGAAATCTTTCGTATGCAAGATTGACTAATTGTTCGACATTCAACCCCGACCATGCCTTGATGTCGCACATCCATGAGCGCCTCCTTCGTCCGACCTTCCTCTTGCCCGATATTTTTCCTAATAATAATATTACTTGCAACAATGAGTATTTGGATCCACGTATAAAATGGCCAAAGTATTTCCTCTTCCTGTCTTTTATGATGCCTGCTAATTCCATATCCTTATTTCTCATCATCTGCAGCACTTCCTGATTCGTCTTCTTTGCGGTCCATCGGATTCTTAGGATCCTTCGATAGCGCCGTACTTCAGCGAGCATTAATACTCGGACGAAGCCGCGGGGAACAGCTAGTTATTTATAAAAACAACACTGACACGCTTCGTAGTACAAACTCCAAATTGTTTATGTTACACCATAATTATATAGTTTGTACTACGAACACGTCATGTTGTTTTTATAAATAATAATATTATATGCAGTCTCAAATCTAAAGTCATAACCGGCGTCTCACTAAAGCGAATTTTTTAAAATCCCTTATTCAAGTGAACAAGTGTGCTAGAATATATATGTACAACTTAACAAATGATTAACACAACTATAACATTATTAATGCGTAACACTGGTTATATGGAAATTAAGAGAAAAGTCGAGTAGGCATGCATAAGGTACAAGTATCTAACCTGATATTTTTAAAAATTGTTAATTTATTGTGAAAATGTCCTATAGTTGTTTGATGCAAGTTTTTCATCTGTACTGTGATTGAATAAAATCTGAATAGTTATCTAACGATGCGGTAGGACCACCTTCATTATTCTGCTGCATAAAATACCGTCCAAGCTTTTCAACACATTTTTTCGCCTCTAGTAGATACACAAGGCAAGGGGATGTCATCCGTGTCATCATCACTTTTTTGTGATCTCTTCCATAATTTCGTTATCCAAATTTTCATAATAATATCATAATTGGGCACCTTGAAGCCGCAATGAGCGAAACAGTTTTGAATTGTCACAAAAGTGACTTTTCTCCAGTTATCAGCGACAAATTAAAAAAAAAAAAAGGTAAATAAATAAACTGTTTATTATTATAGCTGATACCTAAAAGTCCGTTAAGCTTTCTTCGTCTCTTGTAACCGATGTGATGTATCTCTAAAGCGAACTGGAATAACCCTTATTTCATCGGTTTATTTATGTTTTCTCCTGTTTGTCTCTATTAAATAGCTATTTCTTTTATCCGGCGTATCGTCTAATAAGCAGCTTTGACTGTAATGTCTGTGTAGTTTTACTTTAGTTTGATTTACATGTACGTAATACAGAAATAGATAATACTATACTTAATAGTTCTATTCAACTGAGATACTCATGACTATGTATTTATGTTATTATTCACCAAATAAACAAATAGAAAAAAAAAAAAAAACTTAATAGTTTTAATATGCACGAATTTCTTATAATATTAGCAAAAACTGTATAAAACAGCTATAACGATTTTGATGGAATTCACAGATTGGTTTTAAGGTCTGGCAATCGACCGGTCGAGATCCTACTGTCCAACGAGCAATTGTAAAGAGGAGGCGATCGATGTTCGGTTTAACAGGGTGTATTAAAAAGTAAACAAAACGCTTATTTACCATGGTAACTAAAAATAGATAGAAATCACATCTTTGTTTCGTGATGAAATATATTTATATTTATTCTTTAGCCGACGGATTTAAATATTATGTCGATCCATATTCATAGGACGTCCTTGTAGAATTGTGTACAGAGAATAATTTGGAATAATATTTTTGGCGTATGAGTTTTTTAATTTTTTTTAAAATCGAGAATACTTCAACACAAATAACGCACGGTGTATATAAAAATGTAGCTTCTTATGTCGAATAGAAAATTGAAATTCCGCGGTGAAATTAATTTGTTCAAATATTACGCAAATTAAAATATACTTTCAAAACTGAAAAATAGGGTAACGTATAAGTAATTGTAAGTTTCGTGTACAGTCGTATTCTTAAATATTTATGAAACTTAACGCTTTAAATGATCTGCAAATTCAGAATAGATCCGAGGCTACTACTCTGAACTCGAGCTTTCAGCCCTCTGAAGGTTCTAATATTAAGCTGTAAGCTCGGCTATATTTTTCCTACACAAAAGTTTTTTCCTGCACATATTTCAGATATAACTTGTTTTCTCAACTTTTTCACTCAGACTTTTACGAATATACTTTTTTTTGCTATTTTCCGTCCAAAGGGGGGAGGAAGTTAAATAATTTTTTTTTTTTCATTTCATGAAAGAGCTTTTGCGTTTTATTTTATATTTTGAATTTCACTTTTACAGGGTTATCGGGCGATGAGTTATGAATTTTTTAAGAGTAATTATTGAGATCATTTTACATTCCAAATTATACATTTTTGACGATTTTTTGTCGCGTGGGATAATCGATTATCTTCGAATTATTAACTGTGATTTATGATCCAATTTTGAAGTTTATAAGTCAAACCGTTCCTGAGCTATTGCGTATTTTAATTTGATATTTTTATCGTTTCTGAACTATTTTATTAGAATTATATGTGCACAGGATCTTAAAAGCAAATTAAAAATTTATAAGCCAGAAATATTAATAAAAATTATCGTCTGCATAATTCTACAAAAATGTCCTGTACATTTTAACTGATATATAAAACCGCTGCGTAAAGCATATATAAATATATTTTTGATCACGAAATAAAGATATGTCATTACCTATTTTTAATTACCACCATAAATAGGCGTTTTGCTTACTTTTTAACAGACCTCCAATCAGGGCCGGATTAAGGAGAACAATACCCCGGGGCCAAATAATTACCGAAGGCCCCCCCTTAATTTCGAAGTACACATTTTTTATTTTATTTATTCAATAAATTAATAAAATCGATCCTTAATAATTAATTTTAAACGAGATAACGTCTCGAGATTTCTTAATAGCGAAAGTTTCAATTAGACCATCAAAATTTAATTCACGAAGTATGTCGCATTCAGAACCCAACATCACCAAATCTGCCAACCGCTCTTGGCCCATCGTAGACCTTAGTCTGTTTTTTATTAGCTTCACTTTCGAAAAAGATCGCTCTCCGCTAGCTTTAAATATCATCAATAACAAGTACATTCGTAAAGCAATTTCTGTGTTCGAAAATGTGCATTATAAATTATTCTCAATGTTTAATCTGTATAAGAATTTTTCTGTGTTTTGCTTTGGAAATTTCTTGTAATATTTTGTCAAGGCAGAGAGATTGCGCATAATTCGTTTCCAAGGTCTTAATCTAAGTTGTCAGGATAGGCATCTACGATAACTTTAGCTTTACTGTGAAAATCGTCGTATTTTTTTTTTGACATCATTCTTCTCCTTCTCCTTTCCATCATCATTTTTCTTTTCATCGTCATTCTTCTTTGCATCATCGTTCTTCTTATTGGTAGTATCTGTCAATGAAGTCAAAAATCCGAAACGTTTGTAAATTATTTCGTAAGCTGATATTCTTTCCATTAGCGAGTTGAAAATTTGATCAACTACTTCAATAAATGCTTCCATTCGAAAATTCTCTTTTGGTGTAATGTTCTACAGCAGGAGATCCTTCGTGATCAGCATGTTCTTTTATTTCTCGAGTTCGTGTAATTTCATAGAACTTTTTTCCTGCAGTTTCGTAAATGTCAAACTCTGCTCGTTTGGATTCTACAAAAATGTTTTTAAAGATTTAAGAAGACTGACTGCCGCGAACTTAATGTCATTTCATAGCTTTCCAAATACTCATTCGTTGAATTAAACCGTTCTAAAATATCATGCCAAAATTCAGTATAAATAGCAATTTCAGGACTAGACAGTTTTTTTTAAAAGGCCCTGAGCTTCATTTCGAACGATATATTTTTTTTCTGAATCATTAATTATCGTCAATAACGCGTCCTTCATACCAGCAGTAGAGCCACTTTTTTAGAGCTTTTACGGCACCTGCGCGGCAACACCACCGGCTATCGTTTAACTGTTTAAGTATGTAATGTCGTTTCACTTCCATATGCGATATTTTATCAATTAAAATTTCATGTCGAGTCGCAATACTGGTGAAAAATACGTAAAGTTCCTGCACAAAGTTTAAAAAAAGAATTGCTCTTAAGTTAGTGAAGGGTCCGAGGCCGCTGCCCCCCCCCCGCCCTCGCCCCTAAATCTGTCCCTACCTACGATGGTTTCTTTCGTCAAGCTAAAACGCTTGACGAAGAATTATTTTAAATGTATACATTCTAACATTATAATTTTACTTATACATATTATCCTCCTCGTGTAATATCTACTATCTACATCTTAATCTATTTTTGTACTTATCGATTATAATCTATTTTCTTTTGTTTTGTAATCTACATATTTATTTACTTATTATTGTCCATTCTCTTATTTTACGTTAATTATTTTTTAAACATTTCCTTCTTTTTGAAACCATTCCTTTATTCTCCTTTTTTGCTTTCCCCTACTTTTTTCCTTCTCTATTATTTTCTTAGGTATTTTATTTAACATCCGAGTTATAACATATTTGTCAGGTTGCTCGCCCATCTTTGTTCACACTAACGGTTATCAGTTCGTAAATTTTTTCCTCAGCTCGTATTGTGTTTCTATTTTTTCCTCCAATTAAATTTTCTTTCCTGTTATTATGATCTTTCATTCGTCATATGCTCATTACGTCCTTTTTCTTAATTATTTCACTTTCAGTTTCTCCCTTTAAGGATTCGCTATTAATTTCAGGCATTTTATTTGCAGCTTATTTATTTTCCCCAGCTAATGTGCTTTTCTCACCGTTCTTCATAGCTGAATTCCATATCTAATCCTCGAATCTACGAACGCATAATAAACTATTTTTATTAATGTTCTGTACGTTACATATTTCCTTAATGTGTATAAAGCTGGTAATATTGCCTTGATTTTTTTTGCAATATGTTCCATATGTACGTCTCATCTTAAAGTCCATCATTGCTCCTAAATATTTATACTGAGTTATTTCTAACTTCTGGCAGTTTTTCATTTCACATTCGTTTCTTTTTTCGATTAAATTTACACATTCATTTGAATGAATTATTATATTTGGACAACACGAATCCCACTTACCCTGTTTTTTTCGTAATACCATCGCTTTAGTTTACATTTAAATACCTTGGATATCTGCCGAGATGAATCCGGATAAAGAAATCAGATCGAGGATCGAACAAGCAAGATCAGTCTTTACTAAAACGAGATCTCTGTTCAGCAATAAAAATCTTAGCCTCAAATTAAGATATAGGATGGTCAAATGCTATGTGCATTCCGTTTTATTATACGGGGTAGAGGCATGGACTTTAAAAAGTGCAAGCATAAAAAACCTAAAAGAGTTCGAAATGTGGGTCTTTAGAAGAATTTTGAAAATATAGTGGACTGACCGCATATCAAATAAAAAGGTTCTTGAAAGAATGGAGCAAAACAGAGAGCTAGTAACTATCATCAAAAAAAGGAAGCTAGCGTACTTAGGACACATTATGAGACACGATAGATATGAAGTGGTGCAGTTAATTATACAAGGCAAAATGGAAGGCCATAGACGAAAAGGACGCAGAAGACTGTCATGGATACTAGAAGAATGGACGGGCTGGTCAACCAACAAATTACTACATTCGGCCAAGAACAGATCCAGTCTTTCACAAATTGTGGCCAACCTTCGTTAACGGAGATGACACTAGAAGAAGAAGAAGAAGAAGCCTTTTTTACATTAATTCTTAGAGTTTTATCACGTGCCCATTTATTTATCGTTATTAAGTCTTTTAGTATTTATATTTCTGCCTCTTTAATTACCTATGTGATGTAACCATTGCCGCACCATCCGCGAGCGAGACTATATATCACGATAACTTAATTCCCTATAAAAATTGCTCGTTTCATAGAATTTTATAAGACCTCGACTAATCCTTTCATAGAACCGTAAAAATGCCTTAATTTTATCAAAATACAATTTTTACTCATATTATAAGATATTAAATTTTTTGCAGTTTGTAAACAATATTGATACGATTACTTAATTATGCGATTCGACCAATTACCACTTTTCATTACTTTATGAAATCTAACTTGAATGTTGCACGGTAGTTTTTATAATAAAAAACCAATTCGGTACGATACGCATTTAAGAGAATTACAAATTCCGTTACTACTAATTTCATTCTTCATTTATATAAAGAAATATTTATCACATTAACTCCAGCAAATATTTCGGTATTTTTGAAACGTTCGTACAGCTTTATTTTGTCGCTTCGTTATAAATACAAATGATACCAAAAACGAGCAACTGGTGGCGCTGTAATCGTAACGAACTCTAAAATGTTGTATGTCTCGTATTGCCAGCTTTTTTTTTTTTTTTTTTATACATCGTGATTTACATGAGCTATTTTATCTTATAAGTTGTCGGGAAATGCAAAATGTACGTTAAGAAAAAAAAAAACAAATTTGCAAAACGGTATCACAAATTTGAATAACGATAAGGAAATTATTAAATACATATCTTATAATATGAGTAAAAATTGTATTTTGATCAAATTAAGGCATTTTTACGTTCTATGATAGGATTAGTCGAGGTCTTATAAAATTCTATTAAACGAGCAATTTTTATAGGGAATTAAATTATCGTGATATAGTCTCGTTTGCGGATAGTGCGACAATAGTTATATCACATACAGATATTAAAGAGGCAGAAATAAAAAGACTTAATAACGATAAATAAATGGGCACATGATAAAAATCTAAGAATTAATGTAAAAAAGACTAAAGTAATGGTATTACAAAAAAAAAGGGGTATATTTTTAAAAAGATTATTTTGATGAAATGAGAACGTTTAATAGTCTTTACGAATAAAAATACTAGGTTTGAAAGGATATTCTGAAAAAGGATATACATAATAAAAGTATTTCGATGTACTGTTGTAATTTAAATAAATTAAAGCAACTGCAACAGACTGGAACAGAATGGAACTATAACCGATAGGAGCAGATTGAATCAGGTATCTGTCACAGTAACAGAAATGACAGGAAAATAAAAGTAACCGAAACAAATAATCATTAGTTTTTAGCTTAACATATTTCAGCGGCGGTTAATTGCGGATAGTTGGAATTTTGTAAATTAAAAATATTTTAAAATTCCACTATAAATTTCGAAAATGATGTTTTTATCTGAGCGTCTTAAAACACCTATTTTTATCATGTTAATGGAATCGGTATGTTTCTATAAGCAGCAGTAACTGTCGGTCTTTGTAACTTGGCTGCATAAACGATGGCATTCTCTCTTCGTCAGCGGACACAAGGACCCTTTCACTTTAGGCATCATTTTCTGCAGAGTATTAACCGGCAGTACCAGGCATTGTTCAAAAATACATCTTGTCCGTTTAAATATAGACACATACACCTATACTACAAGTACGCGACTAAATGCTCTGACGCACCCGTTTTGTAACAGTATAAGACGATTTAGGCGATAGAAACCAGAGGACTGGTCGTCAAAATATCAGTTATCCTACGCGAAGGTTCGAGAACGTAAAACTAATACCCAGAGATGTGAAACGACTCCAATAATGTATACTGATTTACATAAGTCGTTACAAGGTCAACTAATAGTACTACCACCGTTGCTAACAACATCGTAACCAATATCTTAAAAGGACATGCCGCACAATGTATCGTGAAAGGATTAATAATAACGAAGTAGCATCGACTTCAACAGTTAATTCTGAAGAAAAAGAATTAGGGAGAGGAACGAAGAAAAAACATTATTCCCCTCATCGATTCAACGCACAGAATTGAAATTCTGGCTTACACCCCGGAAACGACAATAATAAACATTATCGTCGTATTCTAGACTGAATCACGCAATAAAACCTTTCCAGGTTAATTCATGGACGATGAAGAAATCTGAAGTCCGATATCCTTTGTAAGATAGATACGTTCCAGGAGACTAAATAATAATGGTGATTTTTACATACGCATACGTAACGTACGGGAGTTTATCCGTTACTCAATAAAGGCGGACAAGATTTGAGACACCTGAATTTCTGAGAGATGCTCAAACTCGTTTCAGCAGCAAGCAGCTAACAAATGAAACTCATCTAATTAAATTTTTGATTTTACTTGTAACAACAAGGTTTGTTATATTCATGCGAAAATTCAACCGATATTTTAAAATATGACGATCCAAAAGAAATAAAAATCCCTTAAAAAAACAAATTTTTTAATCTAGCTTGTTCAAAATCGATTTTTAAAATTCTTTTTTAGTTAGTGTCTTTTTCTATTAAAATTACTATTATTTTTTTTTATATTATCGACTCTGGATTAACCCAAAACAAATGTTAATTTATAACACCTCCGATGGGTGACTGAACTTCAGTGAAAACCTGCTGCATAATCAACTACGGTATAAATTTATTTTTTCATTTTCAAAATTATCAAGGATACTAAATTCACAACTTTATATCCGCAAAAACATCCATTATTTTGAAATGGACCTGAGTGTCGACAGCGAAAGAAAAATTTCAAAGATCTTCCTCTTTAACTAATTAGCCAAGTGGCAAAACGAATCGAAAATAACAATAGATTACTTACACACATACATACATACATACATGCATATATATATATATATATATATATATATATATATATATATATATTAATTACAACGTAAATCTTAGGCTACCCCCCATTCGAATAAATGTCCCAATTTTATGTAACGCAAAATGTTCCAAAAAAGTGTCCCAAAAAAATGTCTTAATTTTATGTAACGTTTGTTATATTTTAATTTTTACCGACTTTATATATATTAATTACAAACGTAATTCTTAGGCCGGCCCCCATTAGAAAAAAATGTCCCAATTTTATGTAACGAAAAAATATCCCAAAAAATGCCCCAATTTTATGTAACGAAAAAATATCCCAAAAAATGTCCCAATTTTATATAACGTTTGTTACATTTTAACGCTTCAAACTTTTCTACATCTGTTATTTTCGAACCGAAAAGCGTATCATGTATAAATGCGGCAAATTCATTGCTATTGCACAGTTCATCGTCTCATTTTTGTTTCCGCAATTCACGTTTGTTTTTCCACTTTGAAAACATAATGAATACACTTCTTATTACTGTGCAGGTTGATGAATAAGAAGTCCCACCATAATTTGAAGCATGTGAAGACTATATTGCTAATTTAATAATTCCCCATGGAAACGCAAAAAAAGTATTATTTATATGTGTTGTAGTATGTTAAGTTGTTTCGGTAGCTTAATAAAATTTATGATATAAATTATTGGTTGTACTTTTTTTTTATTATATAAAATTGGGACATTTTTTCGTTATAAAATCTAATGAGACCGTCCTAAGAATTACAAATTTTGATCATTTTATACAAAGTATAGAAGAGAAAGAGACAGAAATGAAAGCAAGAAGGGTCAAGGGGCACAGCCTCTTGCGAAGCCAAAATGGCCGAGTTTATATACATATATATAAAGATCTTAAATTTTTTGGGGCAAGTTCTCAAAAAAAAAAAAATTAAACATCGGTATTGTTAATATTGCGGGGTATACTATGTACAAATAAAATAGCCATGGAACAGAGCTGTAGATACCAGGATTAAAAGTTTAAAAAAAAAAAAACGATAAAAGTCGATAAATATAATACAGTAAAAAAAAAAAAAGAAAGAAAATTTTACGCTTGTACCAGAACAAATACGTAATTATAATCTAGTTCCTTTGCACTTTTTTTTACGTTATAGAATAATTTTGCATTACTGACTGTCGTATATTTTCATTTATATAAATCAGTCGGTAAAGTAAACCATTTTTTACTATTTCTCATCTATTATTTTATGTTGCTGTTTTTAATACTTGAACTGCTCTTAAATGTTCGATTCTGGCAATAACTGGCCTTGATTTAGTTCAATTTTTAATAAATACTTGTATACCATTTCTTCGATATCTTTCGATTGATTCATTTTATTTCGAATTTTATTCACTACTTCTAATGCTAATTTTACTCTTAGTTCTTTCGTTTGCTTTTGGCGTTTTTTTTTTTTTTTTCATCTACACGTTCAACCTTTCCGTATAGTCTTATAAAAATTTAAGTTTACAATATCATAAGTCGCTTTTATATCAGTAAATACTGTGAGTAATTGTACATTAACTGTTAGATATATGTGTATTTGTAAATTATACTAAATAAATATTCCCTGTAATAACAGACGATGTAATTTTTAATTTCTTTATAAAAATTAAGTTATAAGTAAACTTAAAGCAACAATTTTTCTATTAAAAATTAAGGACAAGTTCATTGGCTTTCAAAAAATATACGATTCAATTAATAAGTTATTTACACTTAATTGGCATGCAGTGTCAACTCTCTCCTGGCCACCGGAAGTGCTACAATATACAAGTTATCATTTAACTATATAGTTCAATGCAATATTACTGTGTAACATTAGTCAGTTAATTACATCACACGGTCGATGAGTTGAACTTTCGGTACCCGAAAAAAAAAAAAAAAAAAAAAAAAAAAATCCACATTTACCTTTATTTTTTAATTAATAACTTTTTAATCATACTTCTTGCTCGTTTTTAAGATTGAAAAAGAGAATATTAAAAATAAATTCCTAAACTCGAAAAAAAAAATTAAGAAAAAGGAAAAAAAAATATTCTTTATTTGTTATTTAATAAGGAATTTAGATAAATGTTTTCAACTTGTTATAAAAACATTTGTTCGTACAAATCGCTATTTATCTAAAGTATTTTTCTTTCATCTTGTAATTATTTGCAGACATTTTCTGGTAATTATTAATACACTCTTATTTATTTAACCTTAACTTCACAATCCCCAACGCCCTGTCAAGGGTATGGGACTTACTTATTTATTTAGTTAAGCCAATGCACAGAAATATTAATCACAGAGTATAATAAATATAATAATTAAAAATAATACCGACGTGTTATAAATATGGAGTTTTAAGACTCCGAAACATGTCGAGACAACATGAAGAGATGGAACATTCTTAAAAGTTCTCTACATGCAACTGCGGCGAGGTATAAACAATGGAACACCTATTCGAGTGTAAAGCTGGCCGGTACAATTGCACTTTCGACGAAGCTTTCCAATCGGATAAAAAAATATTGATGCGATGAAAAAGAATTAAATATGATAGTGTTTTTCTTTATTTTCCCCCAAAATTCCGTATTTTAATATATACACAGCACACTAAATATCAATAAGCTTTCCTACATATGACAGATATGGGGTATAGGCGTTCTTTATCAGATTCCATTAATTGTAACTCCTAATTGCTTCTATTTACACGTGTTGATGGGTAACCGTCCGTTGCTGACAAGCCCAGAAAAAAACACAAACACGAAAAAAAAAAAAAATGGCGGGTAGGATTTTCAAAGCATTAAACTTGGAGTGGAACAGCTTGCAGATGACATTAGTTGTTGGAGTGTCGTTTTGTAAATGTTTACATTAAATGTTATTGACAGTAATTTTTTACTTCTGCATATGATTCCGCTATTAAACGTTTTTGTTATTTCTCCAAAAAGAAAAAAAAAAAACCTTAATAATAAAATCAAATGGCGCAAAATAAAAAAAAAATCCGCGTTTAGTATTTTATGCTTGCCTTTTATCAATGACCGTGGAAACACCGATTCAGAATTACCTTTTAGACTTCGGTCTGAATTTCGACAATTAATTTGTATTGTTGGTAATACGGATCATCCGTACGGTGGCATGTATTTTTGAAGAAGCGAAATTCTAAATTTTGGATGGAATAGGATCAAACCCTTATAAATAAAGATATGGAGCGGGAAAACTTTGGACGAATGAGCATACAAATTTATGATAACCTAACCATATTCTTTTTTTTTTTTACACGCACCAAAATAGTTCCTTATAATGTTGTTAACTAGTAGATAATTTTCTTGATAATTATTTAATAAATCATTAATTATCGAATTTTTGTAATAATTATTAATTTACACGTATTATTTTAACGGAAAGAATCAACTATACATCTGATTTTACTCCTTATTATCCCCCCTCCAACAAACAAAAAAAAAAATCGCTCGCAACCTTGAAAATTTTAGCCCATGTAATTAATTTTCTTTGCTCAAATATATTAAAATTCCCCGGACGCCGTTGAAAATCTACTAGACAATACATCGCAGGACATCTTAACAGGATTTTTTTCGACTTCTATACTACAGATGTAACGAAAGATACTACAATTTTTTAATGAGTAAAATGTTTAAAAACAAAACAAAAACCATCGCATGTTTATGCTAGATAAACGTTAAACGAAATTAGAGCCCGATTCGTGCTGAAATGGCCGAAATTTTGTGATTATTTCTCGAAGTTTACAGCCAATGAAAATAAAACGATAAGACAGTTCAATTGTTCTCAGAGTAAGACGATGACAATGAGCACTACGCGTCAACATGACAGCATCAAAAATGCATGGAGAACACGTCTTTCTAATTAGACATCGTGTCTCAACACTACAAGCCTAATTGATAATCACAGTTTGCAAAATTTTTAAAAATTTTCTAGACAATGAGCGATTCTTTGATCTGCAATAGCTCCGATTTTCTACTGATCGCAGAATAAAAAAAAAAAAAAAAAGAAACATTAAATTAAAACGGAAAAAAATGCTAACTTTCCTGCATTATACGAATAAAACTTTCAAATAATTTTTTCTATTTTTAAACTAATGTAGGAAGTTGTAAATTTTACAAGCTTTTCAACATTTCTTCAATTTGTACATTTTTAAAAATTAAGGATGATTAGCGATAAAAATTCCAACGGAAATCAAAAGGTCATGGAAAAATGTTGTAAACTTTTTATTTTTTACAGCGTGAATTCAATATGTATATATATATATATTTTTAATCCTAATTTATGCAAGTCCTTCATCGAACTTTTTACATTTCTTTCTAGTGTTCTCATTTAAATTTTAAAATTTCTAGACTTTTTTTTTTATACGAGCCAGAAAAAAGTATTATATACCTATTGAAAACATTTTTATCCTCGTCTAGAGGATCAGAGGACTTAGCTTATGATTATTTCTTACCATTACTTCAAGCGACCTTCACCTAAAAAGAGAATACAGGTAAAATATCATTCTCACTGTTAACTTTTATAAAAAGTAGACTCGGAAATAAAATTCTATTATTTCCCTCTTCGCCGACATTGAAGGCTAACTTATTATCTTACTTTTTCCTTTTTTATTTGTATTTTATTAACTGTTTTAATTTCATGACCATCGGATAACATTTTAATGCAAAAGAAACGATTTGATTCGATGATTATTATTATTGAATTATCTTCGGTCGGGCTTCGTCCAACCTTTTTTATCTTAAAGCCTCGAGTTGAAATCTTACACTCAAATAGAAACCGGGGTTTAAACTGCAAGTGGTATAGGATGTGAAAATGAATCACCGTTGAAGCCTGTATATAAAGGAAAGCCGAGACGAAAAAAAAGTAGCGAAGTTCATGAACACTCTGTAAGCGGCTTATTTTAACACCTAACGCTTCATATGGCCATTGGCAAGAGCGACGGCTGAAAGGTATAAAAAAAGAAAGGAAAACATTCGAAAAGAATTGGATAAAGTGAAGAGAATAGTTAGAGATTAACTGATAAACTTCGCATGCAAAAGCCTTGAGAAGAACAGGAAATAGAGCATGAGGACTATGAGTCATTGCCGGCGTTGCACAATTTTTACGAAAGGGATGAGTCTTGTGCAAATAGGGGAAAAAAAGAATTATGAATTTACTGATAAGGACATTTACAGTAAAAGTTAAAGGTTGTTAAAAAGCCGGGAAAAATTTCTAAATTTTATTACGAGAAGAAAATGAATTGGCGTGGAAAGTCGCTAGACAGATTAAGGAAACAGATGGAGAAAAAAAAGGTTTTAATGTCTTCTAAAGAATTCGATATAAAGGCTCTCAATGCGTTTCATTCGGGAATATAATATGTGGTACGTAAACAGAAAGTATAGTTCTCAAGGAGAAAATTCAGGAATTTAGCTAAAATAAAGAATGCGGAATACTGGAAAAAGATGTCAAATGTGAGCTAAAAGCGAGAATAAAATTAAGATGCAATTACGAGGAGAGATAGAAAGCTGCCGACTATGATAAAAGCAAGAAGAAAAATCGATTTTTAAGAATAGCGTGTCCGAAATTAGCGTTAAAGAAAATATCATAAATTAACAAGACCGGGAAGAAGAATATAAAACGTACCACAGTTTAAAAGAAGATGCATCGCAAATGTCTGTTATACATATATGGTTAATGATAAAAATCTGCGAAAAAAAGCAACGAAAAAAAAAAAAGCATTTAAAAATTTGGAAAGCGAATGTAAATAAAATCGAAGGCCGAATAGTTCCTGTCCGTTAAAATAGGCAAAAACATAGGTGCATGAAGATGACGAGATTTTAGCAGGAATAATATTTAAAGGTAATTGCAATTACAATCGGAAGGCGGTCGCGTAAAAAATTGAATAAAATTTTTAATATCAAAATAACAGACAGTAATCTCCGGGCTAGCGAACTAAGCTTCGGGACTTGGATTGTTCCGCATTCAGAGCACTCAGTCTGAAGTCGCATTGGAAGGAAAAGCATTGTAGAACAAGAGTAAAGCGGGATCCTCAACGGAAGGAACGTCAGCTCATCTTTTTCCTTTTCAACTGGAACCACAATTTCCAATTCAAGAGTACACTGAACTTGGTTTACTTTAAAATACAACAGAAAATTGCGTACATTATAAAGCATTCTACGCACGAGATGAGTATATACATATATGATAAGTTAAAGCATTGTGTAGCAAGTATCGTCGTAAAACGGTGCAATTACAAGTGTGCAATTCGAATTTCAGTATTGAACACGTCGTAGATTACCATTTACGCTCTAGGTTAGTGTGTCTGTGTATTTAATGGAAAAAAAAAAAAAAAAAGGTGGATGGGGAGAAAAATAGAACATTGATAATGTGAAAGCGACATTAGTTTTCTGAAATTAGCCGATAAAAGCAAACTGGGTGATTCTGTTTTTTTTACGAGCTCGTCAACATTAGCCCAAGAAATGGGAAGAAGGAGAAAATAAAGGCGTATTTTTCTTAAATACTTACGAGTAGGGGATGAAAATAATTCGGGACCAAAAATAACAGAAGCAAAAGAAGATGAGAGAATATAATAAGCACCGATACGGAGGAGGGATACAAAGCTTTTTTAGAGATAGGACGACTGGTTCGGTGGAAAAAGTCCAACATTCAAACAAAACATAATATCCAAAGAAAAAAGTAATTAGAAGAGGATCGAAAAGAATAAAATGGAGTAGAAGCGTATGAAAATGGAGAAAGCAGGAAGCGGACTATGATTAAAACGAAGGCCCACAAGTAGCCGAGATTATGGAGCGTTCAAGTGAGGTCTGCTCTTTGATGTTATTTATTCTGGCCGTAAAATCGCAAAATATCCGCTGCTAAAAAAAAAAAAAAATTAAAAACTTTTATCAAATAAGGACATGCAAAGAAAAGGCGTACAGGGAAAAGAAAACAGACAATTACGGGCACAGAGGCCATGTTGCGGAGAATGTTTGATATGTCGGATATGGTGGCTATACAGTATGGTGTTTTTCCCCTGAACAGTATGGTTCAGTCGATTTTCGCTGAACTATAACGAAAATTTCGACACGAACTAATTAACAAAAGAAGAAGAAAAAAAAAAGAATTGAACAGAGTTCGCACGACCCTGCGTAATATCGAAAACGAACGGAAAATAACGTACACGATCATCACGCAGAGCTGTTAAAACTCGTACTCGCTGTAGCGGAAAGTCTATATCCTACACTGGATGATCTCAATGAGCGGAAGATAATGACAGCGAAATTACGCATTAACTGTAATTGCCCGACTGCCGCAACTTACTTCAAAGCCTCGTAATAAGCGTACTTTTTTTTATGCTTTTTACGCTTTTTATATACTTTTGTATCGGAAGCAGTCTACTTTTCGAAATAGGCGTCAGTAAAATGCACATTAAAAAAATAGCGACAGATCATCTGCAATTCGTTTACAACATTTAATTAACACCGTAGCACTTGAAAAAAACGGTAACCGTATTAAACATTCGTGCGATCCGTAGACGCGGACCCCGGGCCTAATAACAAAGTCGTCTCATGCACGCCCCTACATCGAGAGCCGGCCATGATACAATCTAGAATGCGTCGCTACATCGTAATCAAATCAAACTTCGGCAGGATGTAAATATCCCGCGGCCCGACAGACGCTTACGAATCGCGTTAATTAAACCGTATCCACTGAACCGTACACATTGCTTTCCTACATAACTGACGCCCTGTTTTCCTGCTTCGAAAAGCAACTGTCCGGCGACTACACAGTGCTAAATGAACCTTTCCAAAAAGCAAATAAATCGCGGATATTAATATTAGCATGGAAATTAAATCGGCAGCCAAAAAATTTTTTATCCACAGTTCACACGGGGCATGTACGTCATTTACATTAGCCGGATTTCAAAAGCTCTGTAATGCAATGAAGTTTTTAGTGAAACATGGGGTGAACTTACGATTGTTTTGTGACAGTTTGCAGCAGCACGTTCATTTTATAAAACGACAGAAAATACATTAAAATAAATTGTTAACGGTAAAATATTTTAACAGAAATATAGTCCCGAAACTATTTTTTTAAAAAATAAAACCTTCTTTTCTTTATTTATCATTCTTTTAAAATAGAAAACTTAATTTCACAGAACATCAGTTTACCGTATATACTTGAAAAATTTAATATTTTCGAAATTTCGATCTTATTTCCTTATTTTTTAACGGGGAATTTTAATAATTTCAAAATTTCGATCTTACTCTTCAATGGAGCATTTTTAATTGTACATATAAAGGTAGTCTTCCCGCTCTCCATTCGATTAACACTGATTCGCTGTGGGTTTAGTTGATTCCTTGGCTAGTCTTCTTCAGGTACTTTTTTTTTTTTTTTTTTTTAATTCCATCCGCTAACCTCCTATCGATATGTAAAAGTTTCCATATCGGATATTATGTTCCCTCCTTTTGTAATAAATATTCATTCCATCTGTCTGTACAGCCTACTCTTCCCCCTATTCATTATTTCTTTTGTATCCTTTTGATGTTATTTTCGTTGTTCGTCTGCGTTGCGGCCATTCTTTGCCGCTTTCCTTCAGATTTCACTTTTCTCCGATTTCCTCCCTACATTGTCCTTTGCATCCTAATGATGCAGTTATTTGCAATGCCGATTATGTGTTCTTTGAGTGTTCATCATTTTCCGCGGATCATTTTGTATTCCTATTTATGTGGAGGCTTGAGCTTCCTACTCCTTATTGTACTTCTTATATCCTGTCTTTTTCTTCCTCATTAATTATTTCTGCTATATTGATTGCTGCTTATCAATGATTTCTGATCAGATTAAAATATAACCGACTTCTTTCCTTTCTATTTGTTTCTGGATAAAGGTCTTTAAGCCCTCCAAAAAAAAAAAAAAATAAAAAATAAAATAAATAAATAAAAGTAAGGAAAAATTCTAGGAACCGAGGTTGCCATTTATTATGATGGACTGCCGCCAACAATTGGAAGCGAGGCATCGGCGAAAGTTGCTTGACATCGAAAAAGATTGCCCGCAGACGCCTTTTTTTTTTTTTTGTTGTTGTTGTAAAGATCCTATTGTAAAGAAAAAGAAATTAAAAAAAAATCCCGAAAATACAGAGACTTCCCCTTTGGGGCACAAGCTTTACAGCTTAAATTCCAACCAGGCTATAAATACGTACGGCATTTTTTTTTAGTTTGAAACATTCGCATATCCAACTTCAAAAAATTAAGCTCCCGAGACGTCAACATCTCGAAAATCAGAAAAAACTCATTTTTTTCTTAAATGCACAATGTATTGATGGAAAATTAACGATATTTCGCTTTTAATGAGGAAACTTTGAAAAATTTTTAGGAATAGGTTGGTGAAAATTATTATATATTAAAAATAATACTTTTACTTTAATTTGTTAGTTAAAAAATATAGAATTAACAGAGGGATTTAAAATTTTTTCGTCTTCACCATTCGCTAATAT
The DNA here is from genome assembly GCA_039619475.1 of Icerya purchasi. NCBI lineage: Eukaryota > Metazoa > Arthropoda > Insecta > Hemiptera > Monophlebidae > Icerya > Icerya purchasi. Next base: position 169,512,246 of record CM077116.1, on the reverse strand, counting down.
ATTTTTACTAACAGGCAAGTATAAAACACACGAGACCAACAAGAATAGAATTTGTCAGTCATTATTATTGTTTTTGCGCTTTTATAGAAGCGAAAACAAGACGGCAGCTTGAAGCTTGGGTAACTCAAAAAATTGTGATATTACAAATGAACTATTTATATACATTATCACATTTCTTTTTTTTGTTTTACCATTAAGGATATTGCTTTAGGAAGACGATGATTCGAGATTTAATATACCTTATACATAGCGAACGCAAAGCGGATGTAAGTGAACAAGGACGGGAAAAAGTTACGACATTCCTTTGAAATAACGAAATTGAACATACACAGACTTTTAGGAGACCTAATATTTAAGAATTCTACGACGCATTTAATATAAATGTAATCGGCCACATTTAACAACTCACAACTGCTCGTCGTTTAAAATGTAACATAAATGATCTGAATTTGGTTCTATCGCGCATTCGTTATTCTTTTTCATTCGTACTTAGCGAGTTTATTCGGTGACATGTTCTTTGAAGTTTTACATCTACGGTTTTGATTACGTGTACCCGATGATATTGCGTTCGTTGTCGGTATATATGTTAAACCCGTCACAGTATCGGGTATATCATTTTTTTTCTTTTTTTTTTTTTATATATATATTATAATTTAATAAACTAATTAATATATTAATTCACAGCAATACACACAACAGAAATTACACTTTAATATTTATAAAAATAAAATAACACCGACATGTTTCACGGTACTAACTACATCATCATGGTGTATTTTAAATGTAAACAAACAAAGAATGGCAAACATGTATAAACAAGTCGATATATCGAAAATTATAAAGTAAAACAATGAATATAAAAGTTGTTAAAATATAAATAATTTACCATTCTATTTTTTTTTTTTATCTATAAATTAATGCTATAATTTTATTTTCAGTGAAGGATTCTGTATATTGTTATTAATTAAAATGTCTTTACGTTTATTTATAAAATATTTAAATCTCATTAAATATTGATTTGTGTTTATATGTAATGAGCTCGCCGCATTCCATGCATTAATTCGCAAAGCTATCAACACACCCCTCAAACAAAACGACCGTATTTAAGAAATGAATATTATCAAAACAATTGCCAAAAATAAAAACTATGATCCACAATTAATTAACAAATTAAATTACAAATTTCATAAAAAGAAGAATCATAAAAATAATACCTCTATATACAATAAAACCAATAAGAAACCTTGGCATGTGTTACACTACACTAATCATTTACAATATCTCTAAATTATTTGAAAATTACTTCAATATTTCATTTAAAATTATTAATACAATTTTCGCTAAATTAATAAATACGAATAAATATATAACGAATAATAATATATATAATAAATCCGGTATATACAAAATTACTGCCCTATACGCAATAATATATATACATATATATAGGTTAGACTCGGCATACTTTTAATATAAGATATAATGAGCATATTGCTGCTATAAGGAATAAACATTTACATAAATCAACTGTTGCAGAACATATTGTTACATAAAAACCACAAATTAACACACAACACTGAACAAAATTTAAATATTTTAAAACTTATTAATAACAAAATTATTTAACCATGCCGAATTATATTTTATAAATAAACATAAAGATATTTTAATTAATAACAATATACAAACCAATAATCTCCTTTACTTAAAATAAAATTATAATAACATTAATTAATATGTTTAACATGCAAACTAATCAAGTTTGGAAGTTGCGAAACTTTATTTAACGAAACTTTCTCCGGTTTTAAAGGACCTCGTAAAAAAAAAAAAAAAAAAAAAAAAAAAAGGAACAACGAGAGAAAAATTTTTAAGCGTTTATAATCATACACATTTACGTGGTAGCAGAATACTGAAAAACATACGATATTGTAACTTTAAAATTGGACATTTCTGTTTTGAATTTGCATTACGTAAATAGAAATTCTATCGTTATCTTTAATTTAACATACGGTAATAATTTGATTTGCAATCTCCAGAAATGTAGATTATTTTTCGTAAAGTTTGATGGCAAATACATTAAAAAAAAAAAAAAAAAAACTTTTCGGTTGTCAGATGAATCAGTTTTCTGCGCCGACTGAATTACCATGGTGACTAGCCGAAGGGATGTGATTTATTCGACTGTCAAACCGGAAGGCAAGGACTCGTCCACTGTTCATGTCGCTCTCCCAGGCCTAACTAGAAATGGGCGCGCTGAATTACTTGTAACAATCGTGGTGAACAGTTACAGAAAAGAAGTTATGCTCTCTGCTATAAGAATAACCAACATCAGGTTCTCTTCAGTTCCTGTAAAAGACATTCAGTGCATAAATTCACTTGTTAAAAATCCTCAACGGTAACTGGCAGAACAACTGCAGAGACAACCAGTAATTGTACAAAAACAGCTCAAGGAACCAGAGGAACTATAAAGTATAGAAGCTATCATGTAACACATGCACCGAAAAAGATTAATTTTAAACCACTGACAAAAAATTTATTAGTTCGCATACACTTTGAACCCTACCCCGAACTACCCTGCCGCCGTTTTCTTATCTAATTAATATCGCGTTAATAATAATTTTCTGTTAAATAAACATCTTAGCGCCCGAATGAGTGACAAAAAAAAAAAAACAGATAAAATAACGATAAATCGAATAAAAATAGGAAGAAGTAATTGTAATTTGTGATCGTTTTATTTTAATTAAGTAAAATTCTGTATCGCGCTAACCATCTTATTCGTAAATACTTTGAAGTCTCGATAATCGATGTGTTTAAAATGTTTCACCTAAATTGTTCAGATTATGGGGGGGGGGGGGGGGGGTCATTAAGCATTCACGACGAGCATGCTTAATTTAAGGATAAAAACTGAAAACAATTAAACCAAACTCACGTAACGTCTTAAGCTTTTAAAATTTTGGCCAGCACACCGATGAAAAAAATTTGAAAAAAATATCTCTTTATACTGCATTCACACAAAATATTTTAACGAAACGATCAAATTAAAAAGTCAAAAGATTGACCGCCACTAATAAAATTTTCTTTTTAAAGCTGAACCGGTATTTTTTTTTGGCGGGTGGGGGGCTTTTCATTTTATAATTTTCTTTCCAGCTACTTTTATCTATCTACTATGATTTGTTTGTTTTTTAATACCCCCCTTGGGTTTGCTACCAGAGAGCATTAGCCCAGCAAAATAGAAGTGATGCATGAGACAGAATGGAAACTATATTTTTATTTTATCAACAATGGAATCAAGGAACACCTCTAGAACAGAAACAACTGAGAGAATAGGCAAAGAACATAAGATGCGTTGAAAGGAGCAGGAAGACCAAGCCTTAAAAGTTGATAATAAAGTAACTCACGCTCGCGAGATAAACCAGAACACTCGAAGAACACGTGATTTGCATCACAAACATACTGAGAACCTTCAGGTACCAATGGATAATTAGGCGATGCAGCTAAGGAAAATCGATTTAGGGAAGAAGGAAGGAGACTATGCGAGATACTTTAATAATTATCTACTTTTAATATTTTATATCATTCATTTAAGTTTTAATCATTTATTGACAGAAAATTTTCAGGAGGGAGTTACAAATTATCTGTAGCACAGCTTACATGGTGAGAGAAAATATTGCATAACTATTAATCCAGCACTCTATGTATATATATTTTTCAAACCGCGGGCAGCATAAAAAAAAAGCCCAAGTTGAACCATGCATTAACCGGTTTCATTTACATCTTAATTTTCAGTTTCATCATTTTCATTACTAGCACAAACTCGAATAAGATTTTTATTAGCTACACAGAGTAGTAAATATGCGTATACACGGAGTTTCACAATCATATTCAATAATTTCAAGTTTTATATAACACAAAAGTATTTCTGTTACATTGAACTAGTAACCAAAATTATGAGACCGAAAATTGAGATGGTAACTAAACCAACTCAAGCCTGTGATTTTTGAGCTGCCCGCGGCACGAAATATGTGGCTAGAACGCTGGTTTAACAGTTAATAAACGTTTTCTCTCCCCACATAGGCTATGCCGCAGATAATTTATAACTCCCTTCTCTTGAAAATTTTCTGCTTACGCCGCTATACATGCGCATAGATAACTAAAACTTAAATGAACGATATAAAATATCAATAACAAATAAAATTAGCCGAAAAGATATTACAGGCGATAAATTTTTTGATTTTCAACAATTTTTTTAATCTTTTCCCTAATTAATGAAATACCCCTACCTACTTTTTCCGGTTTTCCGGAAAATGTTTATCCTGTTTAACGCACCAACAACACACGTATCTCTCTCTCTCTCTTCAGTCGTGTTGTCCGTTTGCAGACATCGTGACCAACCATCATACACCAGTGGATCGAGCGACCAGTTGTCGCTATTTTTCTCTGTTGTTGCTAATTTTTACTAGTTCTGACAGATTTAACATGACATCTGCGAGCCTCGTCGGAAGTCGCCCTCCACTCCTTTTTCCATTGATTTTTCCTTGTATGAGAGTTCGTTCTAAACCGTTCCGTCTCATTATATATCTAAAGAACACTTTAAGCTCTATGTCTTATTATCGTGGACAATAATCGTTGCATCGGTCCTTAAAAAAATATACGTGGCAAGCATGATTTTAAAATCAGTTGCGAAGCTAGAGAATCGAACGGTCCGGACCTCTCTCAAGGCCGGGAAATCTTTCCACCTTTTAAATAATGCTTAATAGTATTAATGGTATACTTCTTTATTTCGGGAGCGGAAATTTCGCAAGTGTTAAAATGAAAAAGTTAAATAGCCGGACAAAACTGTATATTTATCAGCTCGTTCTATGTATACTTTTGCTGCTGAACAATAGAATTTTCTTAATATTAGTTTTAATTAAAAAGTCGATTTTCTTGCATGAACGCTCTTAAGTTATTGATTCTTCGAGACTTATTTCAGTTTTACGATTGGATAACTTCTTTCTCTAAAATTAAGTTCCGGGGTTCCGTTCTTTAACTTTAACAAAGCAGTTTTCCCGGAGTTCCTTAAGAAACTCAGCCCAACCTTAGGCCTAATTGAGGATTGAGGAAATCTGGAAACTTAAAGACGAGGGGCCCAGAGGGGAGAATTGGTTCTTCTACCCATGTCAGTGCACTTCGTACACACCATATACAGAGGTTAAATTAATCTACGATACTACCTTATATATCAAGGACATATGAGACTCACTTTACTTCATCAGTAATTCGTTTAAGGATAACAACGAATATCGAACGAAATCATTAGCCATTAATATAACATTTCAAAACATTTTTGAAATAACCGGTTTCGAGACGAATAATTTCAATCTTAGAAAGTCGTCAAGCGAAAACAGGAATAATCTGATTTACTATTCAACAGATTCGCTTTTCGACATTTACAATTCCTTTATGTTGATATCTTCCTCCTTAACGTGTAAAGTCGCGTATATAAAGTCAAAATCTCGCTGAATTTTCAGCAAAGTAAAATGCGCGGAAACCAAAAATGGACAGAAATTATTATTTATAAAATATTATAACACCAACATGCTTCGTAGTGACAAACTACATAATCATGGTGCACCAATTAATATTGCTAATTGTTAATTGTTACACCATGAATATGTAGTTTGTCACTACGAAGCATGTTGGTGTCATAATATTTTATAAATAATTTTTATTTTATTGTATGTGTGAGCAAAGAAATGGCTTCGATACCAAACAAGTTTAGTCAAGCATGATGTTTCATGCGCTGAAGATTCCGTATAAGTTAACGATAACCATAATATTTATATTCACATAATACTAAACTCAAAATCAGATTTTCCGCGCTGTTAAGAGAGAGAGATAATTTTTCATACTTTTTTGAACTTTTTGCCAACTTTGAAAGTTACGTTGAGGAAATGAAATATGGTTTCCTTCCGACAGGTAGCGATATATAATAAGCCAAAAAAAAAAATATTTGTTTTAAAATTTTCGAGCTATCGGGGCCCGGAGGGCCTAATTTCAAAGTTAGAAACCCGGATGTTCCAAACTAGAGAAATATAGGGGGATGTACATATTTTTAATAACTTCGTTTAAAATTTTTAGCTATAATACTCGCGGCGTTAAGGAAGACGTCGTTTTTCGCGCTTTTTTGAACTTTTCGTCATCTTCGAAAGTTTCGTTAAGAAAAAATTAAAAATACGGTTTCCTTCCCAACAAATAGCGATCTTTCTACCGATATATCACATAAAAGTAAAGCAAGTCCCATATAACCTTGATAAGGGGTATAACGGATATTGTGAAGTTAAGCTTTTCATAATGGTACTAAACCTAATGGATCTGATGAGAATACTGGGGCCAGTTCCTTTCTCTCGGCCGGCTTTACATTCCCAGATTTCCCTGGTACCCAAGTATTTCGGGCTGGGTAAACCTGGGAGCGACTCGGATCCAGAACGAGACAAGTCTCGAACCCGTGATCTCTAATTTGGCAGCCAAGCACCTTATTAACCACTGGACTACCGCCCGGGAAAAAAAAAAATGTTTTCCAAAATTTCGAGCTTTCAGCGTCCCGAGGGTCTGAATATAAATTTGCAAGCTTGCCTATATTTTTCCTAAAAAGCGGTCCTTTATGCACATGTTTTGGTTTCTCCAGCATTTTTACTCGAGCTATTACTAAACTGAACTTCTTTTTTTTTTTGCTGTTTTTGGCCCAAAAGTGGAGGGTTTAAATAATTTTTTAACCAAAATTTTTTGATACTTCCGCACTTTATTTTATATTTCGAATTTCACTTTTAAAGGGTTACTATCTGGTGTAATGAGTTACAAATTTGTTTAAGGGTAATTTTTGAGGTCGTTTTAAATTCCATATTATATTCTTGGCGGCTTTTTTTAGGGCTTTTTCTGCCCGGGATAATTGGTTAGCTTGAAATTATTAATATTATCTTAAAAAGAATTTTAATCGTAATTTATAATCTAAATTTGAAGTTTGTAAGTAAAACCATTCCTGAGCTATAGCACATTTTAATTTGATATTTTTGTAGTTTCTGAACCATCTTATTAGGATTCCCCGTATATTATATGTGTACGGAATCGTAATAATCATAACAAAAATAAGATTAAAAAATGGCCGACTTTTAATTTTTCGACTATACGGTTTGAAATTTTAAATTTCATTATTTACCGGTAATAACGTTACTGCGTTCAATGGGCTAATTTAATTTGCGAAAATACCAAGACCTCCTGATTTCCTTTACATTCCTTTCTGCACGTCTCAAAGTTTTCCAACACCCTCTTCAGTTCTCCTTTGCTCGACTAAGAAGATTATAAATTTCCCCTTCAACATCCGTTATTATAATACTTCTATTTTTAGTTACCGATTTATTTATTTCCAAGTTCATCTGAGTATGAACATTATTAATTTGCAATTAGTGAGATTCGTGATCGAAACGCCCTTAGCTAATTAACTATACGCCACACGGTGGCTGACTTATTCAATTTATATTACATCTGATTTTCAATTAGACATACCGCCCCTTTGCACTATTAGTAAATCTAGGATCTCTTTACGTTAATTTATCATACGCTCTTCTCTATGGGGGACATTCTTAAAAGATTAACCATTCACGAAGATTTCTTCCCCCCATTATCCTTCCTTTTACAGCTTTTAAGTTAATCTCTTCTATTTGCTCAATTTTTCAGTTTTCACCATCTTGACTTTTCATATTTCGATTCAGTTTTTCCTAATATGAAATTGGAGTTATCTTAAATTACCTCTCTATACTGCCACAAATGATCTTCCATTTATTGATATTCACTCTTCAACATATCCTTAACAAGTGCAGCATCTTAAATTCTCATCTACGCAAAAAAAAAAAAAAAAAAATCACAATTTTGCAATAAACTGACGTAACGCAAAATTCCTATTATGTTTGTAGTGATCTTGATTAACTTCATTAGAAAGTTAAGAAAAATAACGAATCCCGATCTCTCTTTAGTAAATGAAACGGTTTTAAGGCTTGTGACGGAAACCTAGATGAACACGCAGATTAAGCAAATCAAAAAAGCAAAATATACGCAACAGCATATAGAAGAGAAACGAAAATAGACGTGGCGAAAAAAAATTATCAATGTACTTTACAAACGATAAATTATGTAGGTACAAAAATATACAAAAACCAATAGCAAATAGGATACAACAATGGATTTTTTTTTTTTTTAATAAAAGGATTTGTACAGTTGTGGGTTTAAGCAGATTCGTTATTTTTTTTTTAATTTTCCTTTTTTTCTCTCCAATAAAGAAAACAAATTTAAATACTGAATAATAGCGTAAGTGTGAAAGCAATTTTACAGATCGCTACGACAAATATCAAAAAATGAAGGTGAATTCTTTTAGTTAACACCAAAAAGCTTTTTCTAACAAGCGTTTAAAAATAATATTTCTGTTTTTTTCTAAATAACCGTACGCAAAAAAAAAAAACACTGCTAGTGCATCTAACAGAGAGAAAAAGATAAAAGATGTTACAAAATTGCGATTTTCAACACCGAATAGAGTAATATAGCGTTAAATGAAAATATTAATACGCTTCATCAAAATAAAACCGTGAAGGTTAGACGACAATCACTTTCTAATATGCTTGATTTTGATACGGAATACATATTCGTAATTTTACACAGAGATCACAACCACGCAGCATCGCGTGTACTGTGTGACGTTCTCTTTATATAGAATAATGCGATGCGTGAAAAAGATCCAATGAACTATAACCTTCTGTCAATCCAACGAGGTAACTTACAAACTGATAAAATGGAATCATAACAGAGTATTTTTCGCACGCTGCGTGCTAATCATAAAACGAGTCAACATTGAATTAAGAGTAATAACCCCATTTTCACCAAATCGGTACATTAAAAATGCGAATATAGTTCAAAATCGACGCGGAAAGGTCAACAGCGGTAAGCCCATTTTCTTTCAGATAGGAATTTAATTAACAACAACAATAATAGAAAATCTTAAACTCTGTACACCAGGCTATAAATAAATAAAAAGGAAAAAAAAAAGAAAAAAATCGCGTAATATTTTATTAGCCTGATAATATTGCATGCGTTTTCACGTGGGTTTCTTATTTAATTAAAAACATACTTTCGGTCTTAAACTTATTCTACGCCTCCATAATAACCCAGAATTTTTAAATCCGACAGGAATGCCGGGTGATACAGTTATACTTTTAGAATTTATCGACTGAAAAACATGAGATTCTCTGCTCGAGACTTGAGTCGATCTGAGCTCAAGTGACTCTTAACTGAATTCCAGAAATATCCGGTGGTAAAGACGACCGGGGGACAGGAAACGAACCTTGAATGCTACTGAACTCAGAACTTCAATTTTACAATCCTGGGACAGCTTGTGTTAATCGGATTCACTTCATTTAGTGTAAGTATAAATATTTAAACTGCATCGATAATTCAGTTTAAAATTCGATTTATTTTGTAGCAAGTAAAAATCCGATGATTTAAAGCCATCTTCCTTCGGAAAGTCTCCGCGATTACTCTGCTGTGTACAATGAAATAAATTTTTTGAAGTGAAAACTGAACAGTTTACAAACAGTTCCGCGTGATATTTTCACCTGTAACGTTATTACCGTTCACAGTTTATATTAATGTGCATTATTCGGACATATACTAGTGGAAGCGAGTTCTTACTATTAGACAATGCATTTAATGCAGCAGAACGGTACTTAATTGTAAATAATATTATCGTAATTAAAAGCACTTATTAAATCAGAAGTTTCTTTTATTGTTAAAATAGTCGCATTCATTTTATTCCGACATGTTTCGGAGATCGATGCTCCTACATTCATGGGAAACGGTAATATATAAAATAAAATTAAAAACGTATTCAACAAATAAAAACTAGTGAAATACAAGTCGATTTTTTAAATTACATATCGATAAGTCGATTAACGGAATAAGTGTCGAAATTTAACGAATTGCATTACAAATTAAATATACTAAATAAATACATACACAATCTTTCATATAAGTTAATAAAATATAAACACGTTTACTAGGTTTTAAATTAATTACATATTGTTTAATAATGCATCGGTTTATTTATATTTAATGTTATAAGTTTATTATTGTTTATGTGGTACACGCTCCCGCAAATTCAGCACAAATCGTAATTTGTAATTGTTTTTAAAATTTTTACATTTCATTTTATTGGTGACGTTATTCTATGTTTGATATTACATTTTCTATACAAAAGTGCCAATTTATCAATGTGTTCCCCTAGTTGTATGCGTAAATATGCTCCGGGTTTGTTCGACATATAAGTTTTATTACAAGTGTTAGATATGTAAAAATATGCCTGATATTACATGATCCCGAATTATTTATTACGCTGTTAATATTAATTAATTTACCATATAGATTATTGTTAGCCATGTAAAATATTTCATATATTAATTGTAAAATGTTTGCGATTTTGAAAATATTTTTATTCGTGTATGGTGAACTTAATCCGTTTTTTTATTGCCCTTAATGCGGAGTTTTGTAACTGTTTCTTATGCATCATGTTTTCTTAACGTGTTTTTGGTTAAGATTGCCTATACTGCAACTATTATGCACTGCGGTTTTCTTTATTGTATTTAATTCTTTTTGTTTGTTTTTATTAATTGCGAATTACGGAGTCTATACAAATACGCTAGGAATGTGGATCGTTTGTGCGCTATTGGGCGACCGAATGCGTATCTGTAATTGTTAGTTTTCTACGTATGTTATACAAATATGTTGCCATTAAATACTGATATTTCTAAATTTAAACAGTTTATTTATTATAAAAAGTGTTTTGCTTTCAATTTCCTTTAGTAACATATAAGTAATAACATGCAATAGTGTAGAAAACCCAAAAATTGAAAAAAATAATAAAATACTTTACATCGCCTTCAGATAATACAGATACAGAATTAATTTTGTTTTTATTGTAACTATTACCATTTGTAGGTATTGATAGGCATGTTTACACACTGGCGGCGTTTACTAAAAAAGGTATATAGTATTGACAGTCTTTTGCGTGTATGCTCACATTGCATTTAACAACTGCCTAGTACACTATGCCTGTGTTCGTACAGCTAAAATGAACTAATATAGGGAGTTGCCGACGCTTAGGAACTAAGAATGGCACTATGATGACGACAAGCAAAACGTCCTGAACAGCTGAAAATTTCCAGCTACCTATTGAATGAAATAACTCTATCCTTTACATTCCCATACTACTACTAGTAAGATGGTTAATTATTTTCGCAATACTTACTATGATAAGCTGACTTATTACTTACATCATAGTAGTGTTTGTTCATTTTTACGTAATTCCCTATTTAAAACAAGTAGAATGTTTTGTAATCGAATGAAGGCCACGTCAATAACTTACCGATTATATACGTATTTATCACAACATTCCGCGTGTACTACGAATATGTACCCATACGGATAGCCACAACTTATAAACAATATTTTATTATTACTTTTCTTTTTTCAAATTAAAGCCTATTCCTTTCTTTCTTTTTAAAACTCTGCATCACAATTATTTTTTACGAAATAGCCAATTTGATTTTTTTTGCATTTTCTTAAATTATTTAAAAAAAAAAAAAAAAAGAAAAAAAAACAAATTTACACGAAATTCAATGGCCACAGCTCTATATCAATCGGTAAGCGGTGTCGTTGGCTTAAGCGCAAACGTGTAAAACTTGTAGACGAGCAAATTATCGATTTTTTCTATTTTAAAATTTACTCTTTTTTCTCACAATTTAGAGCGTGTATAGTCCAGACACGTCATTACCATCGCACTTAACTTCACAACATTATGGTTAACTTTCGGAAAATAATTACTGTTTTTTTTTTTTACATATTTAAAATTACCCACAAATTACGGGCCAAATATACTCAAAATCTAATGGCATCAAACGATATGAATTAGATGTAAATAGCTTCATTCGTTTCAGCATAAACATGTAGCAGGAATTTACCTGATAACACGCGCGAGCAACGCTCACATAGATAAAAAAAAAAAATAGACTATCATGCAGACAATTGTTTAAAAAGTATTTATTTTGATTCTCCATACACGAAAACACGATTATAAAAATTTAAATTTCGATACGCTATTTACATTTCACCTTCGAAAAACTGTTAATAAAAATTTGAATACACCGTTTAATTACGAAAGCAATGCATGCATATACATTTTATATATTATATTATATTATAAATGTTAGTACATAAAATTCTAGTGTATTTTTTCGAGAGCACATCACGGCCAAACCACCTGACCGATTGACTTTATATTTTTAATATACGGTAGTTAGGTTGCGAGCAGGGAACTTAAAATACAAATTTTCAAATTAACTCTATTTGTTCATTCACTGGTGACCTGCGGATAATATCCCGATTATTTTGTGATCATTGGCGTAATACAGATGTAGTATTTAATTTTAGAATTGTATAAAAATATTACATTCAATATTGAGTTTATAAAAATTTTTATATACATATATATAAATCAAATCAATTTAATAAATAACATTTGGTCATTAAAATATAGATAAAACAGATAATAGTTTAAATTTGCACAATTTACGTACATAAATAAAATTACGGCACACTGTTTTCGAATTTAAGCATAAAAAATTAAAGTTTATAATATAAATGAGTTGAATATATATGAACATATATTATATAAGCCATTTTGGCCTCGCAAGAGGCCCTTCGCCCCTCTTGCTATCATTTCTATCTCTTTTTCTTCTATACTTCGTATAAAATTATCAAAATTTACGTGATTTTTAACAGCATCGACACAAAAAAATCAACAATCGTTTCATAAAATTGGGACACTTTTTTTCGTTACAAAATCTAATGAGGGCCGGCCTAAAAAGTATGTCGTAATTTTTATATATATATATATATATATGTTAAAATCCCTGCAAAACTGCGAGTTCCGTCAATCCAGTATAAAGTAAAAAATTATAGTTTAAGGCTCTACCAAAGAAAAAAAAAAATTAAGATATCTTCACTTTCGATACTATTACGTAATATCTAGGGCAACTAGTAGATCACTCTAGGACGTTTTGCCAATTCACTGAACATCGTTAATCGTACGAAGAAGATAAAAATCGGTATAGAAGCAAGAACATCGAGGGAAAAGAATATGGTAAATAAATAACAATGAGAAAAACTGGAACAAGTCGTACAACGATTGGTGAAACAGATAAGAGGCTGTAGAATGCGTGATACGCAATAAAAAGGTCATCTGTTCATGCAGGAGGCAATGAACCCAGCGTGTGGAGAAAGTGCACTCCTGTGTTTGGCCTATTGCGAGCGCTATTCCATCACACGCGTTTATCCTCGTCTTTCCCTCCGCATTCGTACTGCTATGAATAGTTTACCACTTCAATAGACTTCATTTCGCACGTTCCTTTATCATATTGGGGCAATAAATAGATTCGCCAACAATCCTTTACCGGCGCATTTAAAAAACAGCTATTAACGTGGTATATTACGAAAGTAAAAATCGGGCGCCATGGACGGGACATACTTTTTGCTTAATTCATTGAGATAAAATAATTCGACACTGCAGCAGAACGAATTACTGAAACTGCGTCTTGATGAACAGACCGTATCGTGCGTTAAAACCGCATGTTGTACGAAACGCGCAAAAGCCGCTCTTATCTACAATTTAAAATGTTCCGAATAGCAGAAGAAAATGTAAAATACGAAAATGCGATAATTTCTGTGCTCCTCCCAGATGAAGTTTCAAAAAAAAAGTATGTAAAAAAAATCGAATACAATACAATTAAAAACAGAACCAATACACTAAATAATGTCGCATATCCAATTCAGAGTAATCAGGTAAAAATAATATTCTCAAAGCTGAGGATAGATTTAAGAGTAAACTAACTTTCAGAAATGTATTAGAGAACAAACAGTGTCAGACTTGTTTTCATTATCTGAATTAGTGAAAACTCGCAAAAACAAAAATCATTCGCAAACAATTCATCCAGGCTGCCAAAATAACGATTTTTAAGACAGTCTATTACTTTAACTTTATTTTTAATTTATTTCCTTATTTACCTAACACATATTTGTATTAATATTACTTTTTCACGTTTTTTAAAACTTATACGTGATTTATAATGTTTTGGAAAAATGAATATTGCCAAAAAAAACCAGATGGCCATCAATATTTAGAATTCTATATTCCGAGATACCAACAATAATAATAATAATAATAATAATATGATGTTTATTTCGCAAAAGGAAAAGTACTCGCTTCTAAAATTACAATTAAAAAAAATAATAATAATAATAATTTAGAGTGTTACTTCGCAAAATTACACCTTTCCATAAGTTTAATTTCTGCGTGATGAAATTTCATTCCTAAAAATGACGGCAGAACAAAAAAGAAGCATGTACCCTTCTTTTTGAAAATTCGGGTCTCAGTGAGTACTGTAAATCTAAATGCTCGTTTTAGTACAGTAAGGAATCCGGTTTTATAAACAATTAAAAATAAGCCACTGTAACTTAGGCGTTTGCGGAAAGAATACCTGAAAACATACCTTCGAAAAGCTTGATATTTCAACCATGTCCATTTTAAAAACAATGGATGTTATTTAATCTGTGTTTATTTGTCATCAAAATGAAAAACACGATGAATTATGATCTATCAATTTAATGATATATATGTAGAGGGGGGATAAGGCAAACATAATGTTTTACAGGCTCAATATTCCGTATGTTAAGTTAAAAATAACCATAATTTACATGCACAAATACTAAACTCCAAAAAAAGAGACGTCCAATTTGAAATTTGTAATATCCTTTATATTTTTTACTTAGCATTACATCGTATAAATGTCTAATGTTTATAAATACTTTAAAAAAATTTTCTCATTATTACTCTTTTTCTTAGGATCTTTTAAAACCTAGAAAGTTTCGTTAAGTAAAATTTCGCAACCTCCAAATTCGATTAGTTTATTAAATTGTACAAATAAATAAATAAATAAATAAATAAATATATATATATATACATATATGCATAACTGCAATGTGACCGGTAACACTTAATAACGAAATTAAAAATACATACAAATAATGAATGCGACCAGGCGTATATATAATTAAAATCGTAGACATAAAAAAAACTTCGACAAACATATCACTGAATAAAGTCGCTAACATACTAATGACAAAAAAATTAAATAACGAATGTGTATTAGAACTAAATTCAAATGATTTATGCTAAGTTATAAATGGCAGAGAGTTATGAGTTTATAACTTATTAAATATGGCCTACTATACATTGAAACCTTTTCCCGTCTCTATTTGCACATTCCCTTTGCATCCATGCTCCTTTTCTAGTGCTTATGTAGCCGTTGTAATTGTTTCATAAGATATATTCAAATTCGAATAATCGTCTTCTTAAAACGACAACCTTAACAGTATCCATTTAAAAAGGAAAAATTTCCCCGATACTGTATACGAATAGTTCATTTATATTTGAAATATTTCTATTTTTCGAGTTACTTAAGCTTCAAAAACTACTGTCATATTTTGCTTTTTGCTTCCACAAAAAAAAAGAAACCCCAAACATAATAATAATCTGTTAAGGGAATGGAATATGACTTCGCTACCTTCAAGTAGCATTCTATCGGTATATCGTACTTCTGGTAAAAAAAAATTTCCTCAAAATTTGGCCTTTCCAACCAGCCTGTAAAGACGCGCATTTTTCAATATTTCTCTAGTCTAAAATAATGATCCAGATTCCGTATTCAAAGGTAAACAAAGGTCTAACTTTGAACTACGAAATCCGGATAATCATTTTATTTACAAGGTGGTTTGAAATTTTTGACTATAATACTCGCGCCGCAAAAGGGAGAATACACGTCCTTTTTCCTCTCGCTGACTCGGAAAATTCCATTTCCGTCAAACTGTGACCTTTCTCAAGAATAATATCAATCGGACAGTAAATTTTTCCAACACTACGAATTAGGCTACCTTATGGCAACAGAGTAGGCAATGAATTTGGTATATAGCATATACTTATGACGAAAATTTTAAATAATTAATCATTTAATATTTTAAATATTTGAATAAAGTGTTATAGAATGTTCAGAGGATTTGATGGATTGAAAAGAAGGCAAATAAACATTTATTAAAGAAAAGCCAACTAACACGAGCAATATTATTAAAAGATCTGGAACAGAAAAAATTAGTATAAGTTATAGCAACGGAAAAACGGGTATCCTTATTTTAGCAACACAAGAAAAACAAACTAGTGCATTTATCAGGAAAAACCTTTAAAAAACATACGTCAATCATTTTAGCCGTAAAGCTGTTTGTCAAACCTCAACGAAACTTTGAGATTATAAAAATTTTAATATATTGCGAATGAAAGTGGAATATCATCAGAATCTTTCCTATCTACTCTATAAACTAAAAATCACTCAATTTCGCTACCTATCGGGATCCTTCACGCATAAACCTCAACCTCGCAAAACCTTTTTTTTCGGCACCACCTTTTTTCATCTTCTTTTACTGAACTTCCAAAAATTGTCTCAATTTATTCTACGCTATTTAAATTTCCAGTTTTATAAAAGAGTAACACACGGGAGGGGGGCGTATAATAACAATTTCGTCGGATTCACTCTAAATTATACATAAAAGGATCGAGAGAAGAAATCGCCTACTAAGATGATAATTACGCAATCGCAGTATGTTTAATTTTTACGATTAAATATTACAGCTAGAAAAGCAACGCAATAAGAACAAAAAAGAACGGTATACGCACTTAAACAGGCGATTATTAGAATTATAATTTACCGTTTTCGTTCCAGTTCATTGTGATGCATCCTGAAAACAAATAAATCAAGCGTATATAAAAGTACTTTTCTCTATAATACATGACAGAACAATACGGCGCAATGACAGGGTTAAAAGTTTAACGTAAAAATTATTAAAAAACCAAAAAAATCAGCACGATAACTTTTGTTAAAGTTAAATGAAAATTAAACCTGATAATATGCCTGTAGACAAGTCATTTTTATTTCTCAGTGATCTAGAGATAATTTTTATTAAAAAGTTTATCATTACAATCTTCGTTCGTATACTATTTCTCAATGAAAATAAAAAAAATTAACGAGCACCCCGGGTATATTCTGTATAGAAGTATATTGTGGCATGGATATGCCATTCCGATTTATACACTCAAGTCAATCTCATAGGAGAAACGTTGATAACACACCGAAATATATAGTTGCATTTTATTTTAGTAAACATAATTACTAGACGCGATTTAAATGAATTAAATTGGTGTTTTTGTGGAGATTGGGGGAAAACTCAGGGTAACACTTTACAGTGACGTTTTTTTTTTTTTGCCACATTACGAAATGACCCCAGCCACACAAAATTTACACAATATTTACAATATCTCAATATACACTTTTTGTTTTTTAGGTTTGATAGAAATCTCTATTAACCTTTTTTTTTCCTGCGCAATACTTCCTAAATACATTCACTGTAACCTTTTTTACTTCTCGAGAAAATCTTCAATGACGAAATGCGTAACTTTTCAAGCGATAAAATTAATGATGTATACGGAATTTGTAGTAAAAATATCTAATATATTTTCAAAACTGAACGTAATTAAAGTATGTCGTTTCTTTATACTTGCAAGTTTACGCTAAAAACTATATCTTTATATTTTTACAATTTCTATCGTATCATAGAGAAAGCTCGAATATTGTGTTCGATTCTCGCCGACGACAAAATAAAAATAATTTCAAAAAATAACAATAGTCTTATAAGCCGTGCAACAATGACAAATTTCTATGTACACTAAACGCATTCAGTCAGTGCAGATACAAGCTTCTCAAATAAACACGTATCTCAATAAAAAAAAAAGCTTTTACTTCAAAGCGTACCCTGAATCACATATACTGTACACAGACTGCATATTGGTTTAGCACAAATATATGCTGTAGATAGTTATGATGAAACTTTAGTGGACTAACCATTAACACGGAAAATTTTGATTAATACACGCTTCAAGAAGTACTCATATCAGAACAGGGCCTCTACAAAAATATTTAAAAATTCACAATCTACTTTAGAACTGAAGCCCTCTACGAAATGCCTGATAGGCAACGGTGCTGGTCATGGCTCTATTACTTTTTTAATTTCATAAAATAAATTTTCACACAAAAATGAATAATAAAAGAAACAAAATGAAATTTCAAAGCTGCTGAAAAAAATATCTTATTTTCGTGGCGTGTTATTTGTAACATTTGAAGAAGAGATGTCAAAACTTCCACAGGGCATCGAGGTAGCTAATGACAGAAAAGTTTAAATTTAATCTTAAGACATATTTTTTAATACTCATTCAGATTTTCTAACTTTTTTATTAGTGTCACAAAAACGGTTCTCTTCCTTGCAGCAACACATTCTAAAAACCGGCTTCTATATGTCTGCATTCTATAGTACTCAAATTGCTCAGCTATATTATTGAGACGCCAGTTACATTTGAAGACTATTCGTTAGTCATCGATGAATGTTGTTATTCGAAGTCTGCCAGTTCCAGTTCTTATACACTCAGCAGTTTGAAACTTTTAATATTTATAATCTGGAATTCGCCTCTTTATTGTCAATTCAGATGTAATCTTTTATTTTTTAATAGGAAAAAAGAAAAAAACGAAATAAACTAAGAATCCAAGTTTACGAGAAATAAAGAAAAACTTGGATATGCAAATAATTATGAACGGTAATATAAATGTTGACGAAAAGAATCTCATTAAAAACCTATCTGAAGCACCTGATGCCCCAGCACCCATTAACATTCTATCTCGAGATGATATAATTAAAGTGCAGACGTCACAGAGTTATTTTAGGTATAGCGAAATTCCTGTTATTAATTTTGTTAGTAGCAATATTTAACTAATATCGCAATATCAATAAAATTTTCATTCAAATTATGTAATATTATAGTGCAGAAATTTAAGTAAAACCCGTGAACAATATAAAAAAATAACGGTTCAAGCTAATTTCATAGGAAAACTATAAAGTACTTAATAGAGTCTAACTTTGTTATTGAAAAAAGTGGCAAACTATGTTTTTGAGCGTGAATTTTTTTTTAAGTAAATTATTAAATATCCATGATCCTAAGAAGAACGATTTTATGTTCAATTTAGTGAACGAGTAAAATAAAAATGAGTGAACAAAACAATAGATTAAATTAGCAAACAAATTTGCAATGCTATTAATGCTTCATAACCTACAACGTATGAAGAACACTACAGTTTACTTGACAGTCTTAAATGAAGGGAACGAAAAAATATAGTCAAATTATGTATACCGGTAAAGCTGAGAAAACAAAAAATTATATTAAAAAAAAAAAAAAAGCAACTACGGAATTTTAAAGGTAAATTTTATTCTACTAAAGTTACCAATATATAATTTAAAATTTTACGAAAATTAAGAAATAATATTTATTTTACAACGATTTAAGTTTAATTATAAGTTAACATTTCTTACGTTTTATGCGTACATATCAAAAAGGAATTTACCTTTTCCGTGTACTCGAAAAAGCCATCATTTCGTGCACCGACTTTTTTTCAGACAAATTTTCCAAAATAGATAATGTTGTTTGGCTATCCGAGAGTTCATCTTCGGTGAAATCTTCAATACATTCATAAACATCTGTTAAAACAATTTTATCACACAACCGCGAATGTAGAAACTGATTTTTAATAAAGCAAATTATTGCAACCAAAAAAGAATAAGCTTCAAATATTAATAAAAACGGTAAAATAAAAAAGTACGAACTGTATTTACCTCGTTGATCTAGAAAAGCCGCCGCTTCCAATAATGTTGAAATATTCGAGTTGTTCATGTTGTTAGCAAATTATTTTACGCTTCGATGATTTACGATAAGAAAAATAAAGAAAACTATAAAAAAACTGTACGACGAATTTTACATTAAAAAACATAAAAAAGCATAGAATATGCTAAACTTTAAATAATATCAAGCACAAAAATAATTAAAAGATCCCATACGCTACACAGTGATAAACAGAGTGATACAATATTCAAACCCCTAAAGAAAACAGAAAACTACAATGAAAAAAATAATACTGTCAATAACACTTCAACAAGTAACATCAACGGAAACATGTGATATTCAAATAATCACGTGAGATAAACAGCTGATTATCGTAACCATAGATCAAACTATACCGAAACGCAAAAAGAATGTAAACTGAAACGAATGTATAAAAATTATACGTAATTTTGTAGAATATTTGAATACTTTAAAATTCACTTATTGACAGTTTGATTTGCGATGCTAAAAATAAATTTAATTATTAAATTTAAACGGGTATTGTTTTCATATAAATACGCTGAAACAAAAAAAAACGAAAATCTTTTTCTAACATTAAAATTAACAAAACAACCGTTTAATATTTCACCGTTTTTAAAATTATGCTGTTCATTACATTTCTACTTAATAGTTTATTATTAAAACATTTTCAACGGCATCATTCGTATAGTTAACAATTCTTTAAAGTAACTTCTGTGGCCTGTGCACAGATGTTTTTATAAATCTGATTGTATTTTAAGTTCTCACATATGAAGTGTACAATATTTAATGGAATAATCATTTATAATAAACAGACAACCTTTTTATTCTCCACTTTCCTAGTGTAAATAGTTAAACTTTTCATATCACTAATACCTGTGTAATTACCGCAAGCTAGCGCTGTGTAAAGTAGGCCTTTCTGCGATTGAAGTTTGAATATAGAGGGGGTAGTTTTATATTAAAGTTTATAACAAAGTTATTATATATAAGCAAGTAACATAATCTATCTTGTTTTGTTGTTCTTTATACATTTCATTTCAATGAATGCTGTAAATGATCATGTTTAGATAATGGCTGATGGTGAAAATGTTTGTTTAATTACGAATGAACCAAATATTAAAGATTTGGCTCAGAATAATAAATTGGAAAATTCCTCTCAAAATAGACAGAAGACTTCCGTGTATGGGCCAGCGGAATTCCCAATTTTATTTTACGATGTTGAATATAAATCGTTAGTTAATGATTTTTTAATTGGTGATTTTATAAAGAACTTTAGAGACAGTAAAGCCCAATTTGATGGTTAGTATATTTGTTGTGAATTACATGTAAAATGCTCTCTTATATTCGTAGTGTATGCGATATTTCCAAACGTATAAAATTGTAACTGTCGATTTTAATTCAGAAAAAAATTTCAGATACCGATAAAAAGTAATACTTATTATTTCGATAGTTATGCTAAAGTTCTTTATTTATTTATTTTTTTTCAATTTTTAATGCCAATAATTTTAACAGAAATTGAGTAGAAAGCAGATATCATTTTCACTCATTTTTCAAACCCTTCATGTCTCCTATTTTGCAATTACCGGAGAAATGAGAAAGTTTCTAACTTCAATTTTTTGGAAACGATTTTATTTTAAATCTCACTCGTAGACTGAATCAAAACAGCACTTAGAAGCATGCGAAAATGTATGCAAAATCTAAATATGTAGTGGATTCACTTTATTTAGAATCGTTTTCGGTGACACAAGAATGTAACACAATAAAATGATAAAATGCGGCGTAAAAATAATAGAAGAATACGTTGAAAATGGGAGAAAAATTAACCTCCCATAAATAATATTGATTTTATGGTAAAGTTGATTAAATAAAACATTATTTGCCATCCCAAGTACGTATTCGAGAGAATTATTAGAAAAGTTAAAAAGAATAGTTATGTACTTGTGCAATTTTAAATCAACAGGAATAATAAAAATAATAAAATGAAGAAAGAAACGCATACTCAGAAGTTAAAGAAAAAAAAATACTGTTATCAAAAAACAACTTAATCGGCATACGTACCGGCAGTTCTCGGTCTGTTAAAAAAAAGCCGAGATAATTCTCTAGGATTGGACAACAGTACCAGATTCATTCATTACATAAGAAAGGAATACAGACGAATGTGAACGATTATAAAGGAATTTCCCTCTTATCGGTTACATACAAAATATTCTTTAAGACATTACAAACTGAAGCAGAGGAACAGTAGGATTCGCAAAGTGGCGAATATCAGTGTGGTTTAGGAAATGTAGGTCAAGCGGAAAAAAAAGATCTTCAAGCTCAAGTCAATATTTGCGCATTAACAAACAATTTGAAAAAACTACGTAATAACCTTTGTAGATTTCTCAGCGGTTAGAACGGTGTATTCAACGTTTTCAGAAAATTAGGCCTATCCCAAAATGTATAAATTTATAAAATACCACAATATAGAAATATAGAAATAATAAATAAGAAAGTTTTATAAAATATCCAATAAAGGGTTAATTTAAAGAAAAACTGGCTGAAAGGCGAAGGCTAAGCTAAAAAAAAAAACAAAACAGTATGAAAAAATCACCAGTTAATTAGATTATAAGTGATAGAACAAAACGAACAAAAATCGAAAAAACTAATATTTTTTTTGTAAATTAATTTCTTATTAGCTAAATGTATGTCGTATTAAAAGTTGACTAGTTCCTGTTCTTAATATTTCGTGCATACCCGTGTTTCATTAGACGTAAAACTAAAATTCAAAAATTAAAACCAAAAATAATAGCCTAAAAACAAAAAACATAGCCATGATTCAGTGTTTTTCTGAATAGTGGAGAAAATTGTTATTGTTTTTTTCATTAGTTCCTGTTTTACAATCAAAACTCAAAGTATTCTTCCAGCTAAGCATTAATATCTTAACGTTCTTTTATTTATTTTTTTTTTTTTTTGAAATTCTTAACATTCCCTACTAATAAACATTTGTCACAAATTTTAAAACAAATTCGCAAATCCTTCTCAAATTAAGCATATTTCAAGCAGCGTTCGCGTAATTTCAGTACAGACTACAATCAGACGTCTATTTTTGTATAAAGAAATTAGCTGGAACTAATTCGAAAAAACAAAAAACAATAGGGGCAATTATAAGACAGCTCGGATTTAAAATTTTAATTTCTGGACGATTGTAAAAGTAAAAAAACGTCATTGAAATTATTTTCTGCGTGCTCCTATCGATTTCGTATTTTATAGTTCAGAAATTTATATATTGCAGGCACTATTTGTTTAAAAGGCTGCGCATTTTCGACAAATACTCGCACGTCAAATACATTCTCGGATATAAACTATTAAAAAAATTTGTCAATGATCCGGAAGAGCGAAAAATTATTAATCGGCGCGCGCTTCAGATTTTTAGAATGGGTGTTGACTGTGCGATTCGTTTACAGAATTTCAAAGACGTCTTGTCGTCCGTTTACAGAATTTCAAGGAGGTCTTGCCATCCGTTTCAGAGTCGCATTATAACGATATAACAAAATTCTTCCTACTGACGCCGATAAATTTGCAAAAATCGATTACGGTAATTTTAATAATTTATTATTATGATTGAACTTTACTGATTTTGTTGTCGTCCTGTTGAACCTCCGCGGACCGAATACGCTACTTAGAAATACGCTTCCTCATAACATGATTAACGTAATTAACGAATGTCTTACGATCGAATATACTATCC
Organism: Icerya purchasi; assembly: GCA_039619475.1. Taxonomy (NCBI): domain Eukaryota; kingdom Metazoa; phylum Arthropoda; class Insecta; order Hemiptera; family Monophlebidae; genus Icerya; species Icerya purchasi. The sequence continues at coordinate 169,488,604 of CM077116.1, read as the reverse complement.
GCGCGCGTCTATTTTTGGTAAAAACCACGTCAAAACAATTCGAATTTAATTATTCTTTTTTTGCAAAGCACAGATTTCACAGAGAGAGACAACTCTCGAATTTAACAGAAAAAACGTACAATTAAGTACAGAGCTACTTTAAAACAAAACTAAAAAAGAAAAAAGAAAATGTATAGTCGACATTGTTGTCGCGGTTAATGTTTTTTTTTTATATATATATTTAAATTAAGTTCAATTTTAAAGCAACACCGTAGCTCTTTTATAGAGTTCTTTTCTGCCTAATTCGTTCCTCTCATGACAGTATAATGTGTTTCGAAAGATGTTAAGAGGCAAATATAAATTGTTTAATAGAAGTGTGAATAACTTTAATAACCCGAAAACCATTCTTTCTATATTATCAACAAATAATAATTTTATCGCTACTCCTTAGTTTAAAAGGTATAAAAAATGACACAAATTGTATCATAAACCCCGAATGTTCAGAAAATTCAAAGATGTTAGATGGAATAATTTTTACAAACGTACCAAGTGTGAATAAAAACTGCCATTATGCCACCGGCTTTAATACTTGACTAAATAAAAATTTATACGTAATAATTTTAATTTACATGCCGTATAACATTTTTTAAATTTATCCGTGTACTCTGCTTATTTCATTCTTCTCGCCAAATATTTGTGATTATTTAAAAATTTTGCGATACGAGCGCGTCCTGAAAGTTTTTCTTATTAATTTATTATTGAGCGGACAGGTGATTGTTAAATATTCAGAGTGTGAAAACGGCTGAAAAAGTTTCTTTTTCTTTTTCTTTTTCATTTTTTTCAGATATTAATGTGCTTCTTAAAATTTTTAACTTGTTTTGCTTCGGCTTAAATTACTCTAAAAGCGACAAGGAGTTCAGGATTCTACATAATTCGGGGTAACCTTTCCCCAGGATAAATCCGTAAAATTCTTGGTAATCGTAAGTTTATGTTTTCAGTTATTTCGCAGTACTGTTGAGAAGTTGCGGAACGTTTGTCTGGATGTTTTGAATAAGAAAGCGGTTAAAAAACAGCCAATAATACCTCTTCAACTTCATTTACCGACCGACTGTTCGCTAACTATATTTGAACCAATCGAAGAATTGGCGGAGCCATTAACATGGAGTAAACTGGCAGAAAAAGAGGATAAATATTGCACAGCTCGGCTGTTCACGGTCTAGAATTGAACCGTGTTCTTCTGCTCCTTCTTCTTCAAGTAGTGGCTTTTCTTCCGATGAAAGTCTTTCGTCGCTGCCCGCTTTGGTGCATCCCAAGTTCTTTTCGAAACCATCGTCTCGGCAAATAAAAATTAAATCAAAAACAAAACATCCTTCGTTTCCGATGTCCAATAAAACAGAAGTAAGCATGCAGACGATAATAATGTTTTCTTTTCGCGAAAGATAAATAGTGAATTTTAACATAATATACTTTTCCGCAAAATGGATAGTACCGAAAAGTAGTTTAAATTTCAAGATATCCAAAACGGTTTTGCAAGTGTACCGGTAATACGTATTTTTATATCACTTTAAAATAATTAGCTTAAAATTAATACGATTAACGGAAAACCAATAAGTTATTGTAAAAGTGTCGGAAATAATTTAAATTCTGAACTAAAAAATGAATATACATATAAAGAAAAAAACTTGCATGATTATTTTTTGGTTATTAACTTAAAATGATGCAGCAGGCTGAAATTGACTATTGGGTTTTATATATATATATATGTGTATATATATATATATATATATATATGTGTGTGTCTGTGTATGTATAGGTGTGTATGTGTGTATATATATAATAAGAAAAATAGATAGAAGTCAGATTTAAATTGATGACTCAATCATAGGTGTAGATTATTCTTCGTTATTATAGTTTGAAAAAGCTTATAATTTCAAGATTTTTTTATTAATGGCGTGGTTAATAGTTTCCGGTACCACAAACATTGTATTTTTCTTTTTTTTTTGTTCCGAGAAGGGGGATTTAGAAACCCGTTAAACCATGATCAAAACGGTAAGACTGCCGACCACCAAGCGTTTCAATTAAAATAGATCAGTACAACTTCGGTAATTTTAACACTTTATAGGGTAATGTGACATATCTGTAACCTTTCATTCGATCGTTTACAAACTACATAAATAATTAATACAGCCCTTGCGCAGCAACGTGGCATATCTGTCGCATACCACTTTTCTTCGGATTTTGAAGTAAATAATGAATATATTGAAAAAAATTCTTAATTTTATTTTGCTTTTTTTTTTTTCTTCCTTATTTGCCATGTACCGCAAGAAAGCGGTCTCGGACCAATTTTATATTTATTATATACCGCAGATATTCCACTTAACGAGCATGTCACGACAGTCATGTTTGCAGGTGACACGGCTGCGATGGCTATGGGAAATAATATAGAAGAATCAACTAGGAACGTACAGTCCCACATCAAAAATATATAAAAGTGGACAAGAAAACGGAAAATAAGTCTTAATGAAGAAAAATCAGTACACATTAATTTTACGAATCAAAGAATCCATTACTGTCTGATTGTAATTAATTCAAAAATTGTACCCGATATAAATTACGTGAAATATTTAGGTAGGCATCTAGATATTCAAAATTAAACTGGTCTATGCATATTAATAAAAAAATGCTTTTTTACAAAAAATAAATACCGACTTCAAGGTTTATTATAAAAATTTAAAAATGCACTAAAAAGTAAAAAATAATTACTCCCGATAAAATATATATATCAGAGTGATATAACTTAAGGTGATATCGTAATTCTTATACAACATTAACTTTTTGGAGTTGGCATCAAATTCATGTTAGGAACAATTTAATCAACATTTAATGTAGTTTTTAATTATTCTTTTAATATGAATTTGATGCCAACTCCAAAAAATTAATGTTGTATAAGAATTACGATATCACCTTAAGTTATATCACTCTGATATATATATTTTATCGGGAGTAATTATTTTTTACTTTTTAGTGCATTTTTAAATTCTTATAATAAACCTTGAAGTCGGTATTTATTTTTTGTAAAAAAGCATTTTATTTTTTACTTTTTAGTGCATTTTTATTCAATTAAATTAAAACATTTATTTCCACGGTGTGAAAACACCAAAAGCTACATTTCCATGGTAATTTGGAAAATTTATAGTATTTTAAGTCAAAAATCTAATCCGACGGTGAAAACAATCATGAATGAAAAGCATCCAAAAAGCTTCAATCTCCCGCATTATTAAGGATAACTCAAAAACTACCGGTCGGACCTTGATCAAATTTAAATGGGACCACATGACAAACACCACCTTTCAAATAAAAGAAGAATCATCAAAATCGGTTCATCTAGAAGAAAGTTCTGTGGTAACACACATAAAAAAAAAAAAAAAAAAATACAGTCGAATTGAATACCTCCTCCTTTTTTGAAGTCGGTTAAAAAGTAGAACAATTAAAGTTGAAAATGCTGCAGATGAAATGGTTTATTGGAGGACAGAGTATCTTTTTGCTGAGCAATAAATTGTTGGTATATAATCAACCACTGAAACCAACATAGAGTTATAGTTGTCAGCTTTGGCGTTGTGTTAAAGTAACCAACATAAAAAAAATTCAGATGTTCCAGAACAAAGTGCTTAGGATTATCACTAATGTTAGACAATATGAAAGGAACGATGATATTCATCGGGATCTTCATGTGCTAGAAGTTTCGCAGGTGATAAAGAAACTGGCAAGAATGCGCGATTTAAGGTTGCAAAAGCATGTAAACACAGAGGCGAGGCAGCTTCTGACCCATCAGGATGAAGTCAGGTGTCTGAAAAGAACTAAACCCCTCGTGAATTAACCGAAGAATAAATATAATGCAAGAAAATGCAGGATCGTCCTCCATTGAGAATCCTAATAAAACTAATTTAGAGTATTACTGAATGTTCGTGAGCTGAATAGATATTGTAATAAAAACCACTCAAGTGTTTTTTTAATAACAAAAAAAAAATGCCAAAGTCTTTCCAGAAACTTTGAAATATAGTTCTTAGTTTAGTAGTAAAATTACTCTCAACACGGCCGAAACTTGAAGTGCCGGGTTTTTGTGATCTCTAAGAACCATTTCTAACTTGAGTCGCTACCAGAGATATAAAAACGAAGTTTAAAATCTCAATGAATTTCAAACGTGTATGGACAGTTAAAAGCGAACTTAAAAAATGTCGTCCAGCCTGGTACACTGTAACTTCACAATCCTTGAAACTTCGTCAATGGCTCGCTAAATTTTAACACTGCGGCAGAAGTTATTTAAATAATTTTCTAAAATCGGTTACAGTTTATCGTGAGGAATCGTGTCGCGGCAGAGTAAACGGTCAGTTTGTAATAATGAGCGTTGATTATTTATTTGATGTTTTTTTTTTGTTTTTTTTTTTTCGTAGAAAGAAAAAGCGTCATGAATAATGTCATCACTACCGTCAGACAAAGAACCAAACGTCGGAAAGATCGGCAGCTGATGCGGAATCGGATTTTTGTAAGAACAAAAGCCAAAGGCGAAATAGTAAAGTTTCTAGTTGCAGTTTGGTTGATAATAGTAATAATAAATAATCGGTTATCGGCGGATCTGTTGATTCTTGGATGAGCAGCAATTTATTGAGCAGATGTCGTATAACAAAAAGCAACGAGAGCAATTTCAGTTCGTCGGGAATGAACAGCCGAGTAACGAATCGACACGAAAGTAGCGGTAGTTTATCGAAAAGATCGTACAGCGCCGAAAGTATCGTCGCACCGTGGAAAAGACTTTCCGCACACCGAAGAACTGGCCGGACAAGTAGAAATCAGTTTTCTCCGGCTTCCGGTTCTCATTATAAAAACACTTTCCACGATGATGAAATCATAACAATCAGCAACTCGGGCGATGATACGAAATTAAGGTCGTCCATTAGGCCGAAACGGAAAAACGGCTGCCGTAGTAATGGACAGACGTCGAATATAGTTCAGGAAATCAGCGAACAAACTTCCAGACTAATGAATACGCTCAGTCGACATTTGGGGGAGAAAGAAAAAGATGGCAAGAATGACGAAACTCTGTTGCTCAGTAGCAACGGTCACAATGAAGACTGGAACAACGACAACATAGAAATAAACGAATCGTCAACGGCCACTAAACGTAACGACGATGCTAATTATAACTGCGACGTCATCGTAATAAGTAGCGAAGATGAAATTAATCAGAGTGATAACGATGACGAGACAACGGTAGTAAAAGCGACCGGCGATGATCCGGCCGGGTTGTGTAAAGAAGAGACGTGTTTGGAGGCGACGGAACATCTGAGGAAAATTCGCGAACGAACGACCAGAAATCGGGAGGTTCGTTTCCAAGTGGTCTGGAATCGAAATAAATTATACGGTTCGATACTAACCGAGAGAACGATATTAGAACGAAAACGACAGAAACGATAACTATCAACAGTAGTAACGATTCTGATCTCGAAATCGTTAACGAAAATAACACACCAACCGATAACGTAAATGTATCATCGGAAAGATGTGGAACAACGACGACGGAAGAACTTCCAATTAGAACAGACGAGACGCAAAGCGAATGCCGAGTAGAACTAAAATCGTCATCCGCATCATTGAAGCGACTGTCAACCGGCAGCGTAACGCCTATCTTAAGACACGACGATTTGTTGCCCTAGAACGGTAATCCGAATGAAACCAGCTTCGGTCGGAGACGAACTAGAAGAATTGTATGCCGATGAAATAAACTGTCCGGACAATCGCGAGAAATTGTCGTCAGCCGAGCAGACGATCTCGATTGATGACGATTCTCCGGTCATGGCGTTAAAAAGTTCTTCGTTTGCTTCTTTGGCGCCGGCGGCGGCGACAACAACGTCGCACGGTCGACCGGAACCCGTCAGCAATATCATAACTCAGTTACGGTCGATCATCCGCGACGAAGAAGGCGATCCGTTGACGAACGGAGTTCAGTCTACTATTCCGGTTAACGAATCGTATTACGACACGAACGACGATAGTAATTCGATCGATGATAGCCGTTATCGAGGTCGAGCCGATACAGCCGATAGTGACGTCGTAAACGGTTCTGGCGATACGTACCGATTGACGAAACAGCTGTTGCGGGAAAATATTTTGCAAACCGCCCTCGAACAGTACGAAAGTGTAACCTCTCCAAACGGCGGTTGCCGGAACGATAGCAGTTTATCGTGCGGTAATAATGACCAATATACGCAACTATCCGACGGAAGTTACGAAAACGTGACGCCAGCTCCCAGGCAAGATATGTCGCTTTCGCCAACCAGCAGTCATTACGAAAATAACAATTTTGGCGGTAGACCATTCGGTAGTCGTTACAGAGATTCGCGTTCGTCCGTGTCGCAATACAGAAACGATGCGCACTCTTGGATCGTCTTTCTGACGAGAGATCGTAGTCCAGTTACGAACCAGTATTTCCGAAGTAAGAACGAGCGGGTGAATGCTTGAGACGCGTGATGGTACTTTTCGTGTACGTGTCGTACTAACAGCTTTTCCAAAATCGATTTGGCGTGAAGAATGACAGGATGCTTCACGTCGTATGGGAAGTTGCTGTTGCGTAATCTTCCTCCTACACGTAGAACTCCGTGTGAGTCGAGAATTGGGTTTAGAGATTGGATTGAGCTTCGAGATTGCACGGGGACACCTTGGCGGACGGCGTTGATTTCGGAATGGAACCAGGTTAGTTGTGATATACGAAGAATGTCGTTGATCGCTTGTTGAGCCGATGATGTTTCGATTTCTGATCGATTTCGTACACGTGAGATGAACGTTCTGACAAACGTCATTGATCGGACGAGTTTGTCGTACGCTGAGTACCGGGCTATAATCGACTCGTCCGGGAACGGGCTGGTGAGCAATGCGACACGAAGTTTTCTGATCTCCAGCGGATTATCCGGTAGATCGATATTTTTGTCCGGACAGTGTCCGAGTTGCAGCCAGGGGGGGCCATGGTTCTATATCCCGTTTTCCGCGAGAGATCGCGCTTCGATGCCTCGCGTGACGAGATCTGCTGAGTTTTCTTTGGTGCTTACATAGTTCCAGCATTTAACCGGGAGGATCGAATTGACGAAATCGATCCGGTTTCTTACGAACACTTCGTACTTTACCGACGGTCCTTTTAGCCATGCCAGGACTATTGTTGAGTCGCAGTACGTGAGTGCTTCGCTGAGGTCGAGTTTCAACGTTCTTGCCACACGCTCCATGAGCCGGGCTAACAGAACTGTTCCGAGCAATTCCAATCGGGGTATTGTCACAGCCTTTATCGGTGCAACTTTCGATTTGGAGCATACCGGTGTTACGTCGGTTTTGGATCCGGTTTCAGACCGGATGTAGACGACCGCTCCGTAAGCTCTCTCGCTAGCGTCGTTAAATCTGACGAGATTGATTCGGCGCGCTTTGGTCGGGGAATATGCGCGAGGAATTCGGACGAGTTTCGTGTCTTCGAGCGTTGAGTAATACTCTCTGAAGCTTTACTCCAGATGTTCGGGCAGTGGGTCATCCCACGACAATTCCTCCCGCCACAAATCTTGTAGCAAGATTTTACCACGGATTAGGACCGGGCCAGCGAATCCGAGTGGGTCGTATACGTTTGCTATTAACGACGATACTACGCGTTTCGTGAGCTTTTTCGCCGTGATGTCGGCTGTTTTGACGTTGATTCTGAACGAATCTTCATCCGGGTGCCAACTTAGGCCGAGAATTTTTGCTGCTCCGGTGAACGAGAATGAAACAGCCTGCAATTGTTCGACCAAGTTCGCATCTTTCGCGTTGAGAAATTCGTATGAGTTCGAGACGTATTTTCGTAACGGGAATTCCGCTTTTGCGAGTTCTTCGTGAATCCTTCGGGATTTTTCGAGCGCGTTTTCTACTGTATCCGCTCCGGATAGTAGATCGTCCATATAAAACTCATTCGCGATTGCGTTTGCTATTTCCAGATGAGTTTCCGAGATTTGTCGAGCAATAAAAATGCTGCGGGACCGGTTCCGTATGTGAGCATTGTCAGTTCGAAAATTTCGACGTTATCCGTAGGTTTTTCACACCACAGGATCGATTGAAACGGACGGTCATCGGGATGTACGTCTATGCAACGATACATTTTCGTCAAGTCGGCTGAGAACGCGATTGCGTACGTTCTGGAAGAGGTCTGGTTGATGTATCGGGCCAGCCAACAGTGCTTTGTTGAGCGAGATTCCGCTTTTTGATTCGGCGGAAGCGTTGAAGACGACGCGCAATTTCGTTGTCGAGCTATCTTCTCTGAGTACGGGTAGATGCGGAATATAATACCGTGTCGAGCGAGATTTCGGATCGGCCACTTGCATGTGTCCGAGCGTTTTGTATTCTTGCATGAATTCTATATATCGGGAACGAAGATCAGGATTAGACCGCTCGTATCGCAGGAGCGCGGCGTACGCTTACTGGTACGTGTTTGATAACTTATCGGTGGATGTCTTGAACGGCAGTCGAATCCGAAATCGACCGTCGGGTAGCGTATGCGTTTTTTGAAAATGACTAACGCATAATTCGTGTTCGTGGAGAGAAATTTTGGGCGGTGTGACTTCTTCTACTTCCCAAAATTTGTGAAGCATGTTTTGAACGACGACACTTAAGCAGCAATAGCAGGTATCGATAGGCTTGATTCCAGGCAATGGGCCGATTGTAAGCCAACCGAAAATTGAGTTTGCGAGGCACAAATCGCTGTAAAATTTTTTCTGACCGATGATGATTTTGCCGTTGAATTCTGCGCCGAGCAAAATATCGACACTTCCGGTTTGCGAACCGTTGTCCGCGAGTTTCCAGACGGGGATCGAGTGAATTGACGTACTCGATCGTTCTTGGATTTATTTCGTACGGTAACGAACCGATTACATCCGCGCACACGCGAAGTTGACTTGTATTAAATCGGGATTCGATTAGCATCGACACTACGTAGCTTGTTCTAACACTAGATGACGTAACACCTTGGATGTTAGACGCGGACGGGCGTTTCGCGAGACGATTGCGAGTCGCGAATGACTCTGTTACGAAGTTGACTTACGAGCACGAATCGATGATTGCTCGAACGAGGACGCACTTTTTCCCGATACGCACTTTCACTACAGCACTTGGCAGCAGCACTGTACTAGTTTCGCACTTAGTCACAGCCATTACGACTTTTTCTTCGGGCGATGTGCTCTTTTGAGCAACTTCTTGATGAGCGAGAGTTTCGCGATGCAGCAAAGTGTTATGATCAATGCCACACTTACGACATTTCGAGGATCGGCATGCATTGTGCAGATGTCCGACACGAAGACAATTCGAGCAGAGGTTTTTGTTTTTGACGAAGTTCATTCGATCGGCAACGGGTTTTGCGAAAAACGACGGGCACTGAGACAAGAAATGTCCTTGATCACACAGTGTACACTTCGGGTTATGATAACCGCTGAAATTCCGCGGCGGGATCGTGACAATGAGAGCTGACTCTTCTCTCGATCTGTTTGCGTTCGAGATCGATGCTGACGGGTTTTTCGGGGTTGAAACTGCTTTCGTCGACGTCTCGTATGCGAAGCATCGATTGCTTAAAAACGTTGAAAGCGGCTCAAAGGACGGATAGGTCGAATAATCCTTATTCGTAGTTTCCCACTCCGTTCTTAACCGATCGGGTAATTTCCTGACGACGAGGAACGTGAAGATTGGTGACATTTTTTGCGTTTCTATGCCACAAACCTTTAATCCGCGAATAATGGCGTTGACTTTATCCAGAGATTCGCGAATTGTCGAGTACGTGATAGTAGGTAGGTCTACTATCTCTGCGAAATGAGTCGAGATGATTATTCGTTTGTTGAAGAATCTTTCTTCTACGTGTTTGTATGCTTCGGGATACACTTCTTCACTCACCGGATAATCTTTCAGCACTTCCGACGCTCGACCGATCATGGCTTGGCGAAGAAAATAAAGTTTCTGTATGTCGCTTACGATACAGAGTACAAACAGAACTAACTACAACAAGCTACGTTCTGAATCTCTCTACCTTTTAATGCTCCTTTCTTTTTACGTTTTTGTTTTTGACTTCCTAGTGTCTTTACCGGACATTAAGTCGTAAAGAAGATTGTTTCCCATTTTAAATATTGAGCTGTCGGCATGTAATAATTTACAGATACGTATTACGGGGCGTGTTACGTAGTTTTGCATGCGTATATATATTTATACTTAATCTTAACGCTAGAGTACTAATATTATGATTATAGAATAAGTTAAGATAAATTATAATTTTTATATTGTATATATTTTTTTTTGAATGAACGTTAATAAGAGTGTCGGGCACTCACACAACGGGCATATTTGCCCTGTGAGACCCACAACTTATTTCAAACAAAAAAAAAAAAAAACAAAAAAAAAAAAAACGTTAATGCATTACGAGAGCTAAATACAAGAATATATCGAGATAAGAATAAGACTATTTCGGGCGGTAACCGGGTTTTTACGTCAGTCACGACAGCCTAGGTCGACTCCCCTTACCTTTGCCGATAAGAGCCTAACAGTTCTTCTTATGCACTATGTTTTTGAATACCTCGGCTATCTTACCATATATTGCAGTAAACTTTTTTTACCAGAAATTATGTATCCTGTCCCACCCTGGCGCTTTCCAGTTATTAGTTTTTCCTATCACATACTGTAGTTCTGTAACTGTTATGTCATCCCATCTCATGTTCTTTATTGTTTTGCACCTGGAACGTTCAGCTGTCAGCCAAGTACAGTTTTCATTATGCCTTTTCTCTTGATTCCACAGCGACTTCCAATATCGCTCAACTTTATCCCTATCAGGTAACCTTTGTTCATTTGGGCTGCTTTGTTTTTTACTGAGATTCCTGTAGAACATTTTTTCGTTGATCGCGAATTGTTTGTTTTGTTTTTTCCTTTCTTATGACACTGTGTACCTTTTTAGTCTTCCTGCATAAGCTTGCAACCTTTGGATTTCTATCTCCAAGATACCAACCATTATTTCATTGTATTTTTGAATATGTTCCAGTTGCGGCATCTCGCCTCTATTCATTTCTTTATATATTTTTTTCGTTTCACTTAAGACTTTTTTACTTCTATTGGCTTTACGTACATATTGCGTTAATATATTGACCTCTTTCCTTAGTCGGTTTACTATATTCTGTAACCTTATTTTCCAGGCTGGGTCACCATATCTCATTGGTGCAGCTCTGGGTTCTTGCCCATTTAACATTAATACTGTTTGCGCAGCACAATATGTGTATCTATGTAACTCTTCTAACATATTAGTCTCTTGTATGACACTTGTCAAGACTATATTTGCTGTTCTTAAAAATTTATGTGTGCTGCCTCTGATGATCAGTTTTTTTAATGCCGGCCATGTTTCCGGATCTGTATCATATATACAGCAGAGTGTAGCGAATTCATTTTTAAAGCTTTCGATATATGCTCCATCGTCATTATCTATATCTTGCACTCGGTCGTTGTTAATTTTACAATTATTTGTATCCGACCTATCCTTCTCCGTTTTACCATCCCAGTCTGCGGTTTCTGCCTCTTGTCTTTTTATTATTTCTTGTCTTTCTGGATGTTCTTTATCTTCGGTCTTTTACAATGCTTGAGCTTTCAGAACATTTAATGTTTGCTTTGGTATTAAATTCCGTACTGTAATGGTGCGTATTTGATCTGCAATTCGCTGTACTGTACAGCTTGCTAGCTCTGGGATTACTTTAACTACTGCACTATAAGTGGCCTGTCTATAGCCAGTTATCATTGTTTCACCCTTTGTAGTTTCATAATAACATCGCATAATCTTAATATTCATATCATAGTCCCATTTGCGACGTTTCTTCTGTAATCCCACATTAGTGGTCCCTTTTTTGAAAGCACGTTCTGTAGGTGTAGCTATTGGAGATGTAAATGGGTTGCTACTAACCGGATCGTTATTCGCCCTTCGTTGTGCATCGGCTGTATCTTTTTTAGATTGCGCAGCATTTTGGACAAGCATTTTCTCATGTCTTCCATCCTAGTATCCGGAAGGAACCCGCCTGTCCGGCATCCTACCACTGGTGGATCGCAGACTGTCACACCCAGCACCAGCTCCAGATGTGCCCTGGTGTTCCCCAGGCAGCGACCTTCTACTTTTATTCCTCGTCATCATTTCTCCACAAAGGGTAGTGCATTTTTCCCATACTGCCAGGTTATTTTTGTGTATTCATTTGCATTTGTAGATTATTTCTTATACTCCTGCCTGTTTACTTAATTGTTTGCTGTATATTACCAGTATTGTACATATTTCTGTGTGCAGATTGAGTTTTAAATCCGGGTATGGCAGAATGGGGGTTTTTAGTCCATTCCCACCTTCCCCGTTTGTCACAATTCCCCGAGTTACTACGAAGGGCATTTGGTTACCCAACCGTTCGCTCAGGTCAAAGTGTGCAGGGGTCACCACATGCAGGTGAGGTAGGTGTTGACACGGAGAGGCTAAGTGGAGTTCTGGAATCGCTTCCAGTGTCCTTTGACCCCCCTATTATTATTATTATTATTATTATTATTATTTTCTATGAGCCAGTTTTTATTTTCAATTATACAACAAGAAGTGCCATCATTTTTTACGATAACAATTTTCATTAAAATTAATCTAAGCGTAATTTAATATTTTTCGTCTGCGTGGAAAATTATTTTTCAGGCTATTAAATTTTATTTTGTTCCGTTAGAAGGGAATATTAATATGTAATAAATGTAGAGTTTTTTTTTCTTTTTTTGTATACCACATTTATGTAATGCTTTTTTTCTTCCTCATTATACCGTTGAAAAATTAAATTTAAGAATAAAAAAAATTTTTTCCCATTATATTTATAGTATTACTGTAAAAACGCCTGAATCATTTGAAATGGTAAAGTGTAAAAATGTGATTTTTGTCTCCCTAATTCGTTAGCCCGCAACAGTGCGATTTTTTCGGCGTCGCTGTCATTTTGTTAGTCAGATCTCAAAAACGGTTAGCAACTATGCCGCTTATAAATCGATACAGCTTCACAAAAACACGTATACTACTGATCAATTTGCGAATTACTTTGAGATTCGTATACATCGAAAATTCTTTCACCGGCTCCGCAGGGCATGTGTTGTTTTTTTGTTCCAATTACACAGCGTGTTCCGGCGAAAAATTATTTACTATCTCATTTCTCTGCATTACTAGGAATATTTATTTCATTTACATTTTAACGATAAACTACAGAAATATTCGAGTTTTTGATCATTCCGTTATTTCTGTTTAAACAACTTTTTTGTAAACGATTTCGCTTATTTAAAAAGCTTTTTCATTTGATACTATTGTCATGGAAACGTAATTAAAAATGTATAAACTGTGACGTTACTGTAATTGTGTATGACATAGGTGTTTTGTTACCATTGATTTGAATAAATTATTTTTATTTTTTAAAACTACTATACAATTTTGTTGTTGCGATCAAAAAATTAGCAAAAAACACACCTACTAAACATAGACATCCAATTATTCATGTGTGCTTTTAATCGGGGACGCTTTGTCAGCGCGTACAAGCGTGGTAAAAGAGTTGCCAGAATTTATTGTTTACGCACAAATTAGCAAAGTAAATGATGAAAATCTCAATGCGTAATTCTTAAACACTTCGATTCCACTTTCATTTCAATACTGCGTTCTGCTTTCTTTCGTTCTTTTTCCGCTTGAGAAGAAAAATTCAACGATGAAAAGAAAAATTCCGTTGATCGCGCTTGATGAACGGTAACGGCAGAATCTTTAATGCTTGAAGGCAAACGACAGTTTACTTAATGCGTATTGCGGGTTTTGTAGCGTTGTCCGCGGCAGGTGCTTATAAGCACAGTAGGACTACGTCCATGGCATTGAGTTTAGAGAGTAGCACAAAAGACTGCCACGGATACCGTAAATGTTGTTACTGCAGACTTTGTCATCCACTTATATACCAAACGAATTTTAATGTTACCTCATATTTATCGTGGAAAGTAAAGAAAAAGTGTGTATAAAAAGCAATGAGTCAGTTTTCAAAAAAAAAAAAACAAAACTTTTACCGGCTTCAGAAGTTTATGGAGTAGGTTGTTTTTGTTTGTTTACACATAATTTTTGCCCATGCGGACCGATTTTAATAATTACATGCTCATGCAAAAGTGTATCATCGGGCACTGTGGTAGGGGAAAGTGGGGCAAAATCGGGACCCTAAGCTATTATCGTGTCTAGAAAAGCTCCTACTATATAGAATTCGATAGAAATTATTTTGTGGGTTAATATATTTGTACCTAAACTGAAATAGAATCACTTACTTAGACAAACTCTGTTAGATGTGCAGAGAGAGCGTTTACCAAAAAAAATACATTTGCCCGGTTGTGCCCCACTAGGTGGGGCACAACCGGGTATGCTTTTTAGTGATACCCGATTTTGCCCCATTTATTCCAAACATAAATAAAACAACAAAAAATATATAAAAACCGAATCAGTTATTGACAAAAATCACACACAAAAGTGTCATCTTTTTCATTAGAATTACTGCAAGCCTCGTGTGCCCAACATAAGCAGTTGACACACCTTATCCAGCCTTCGTTTTTGGAGCGAGAATATAGCTCGTTACAAAAAATGCAAGCTTCGTCGTGCTCGTGATCTTCTTTTGACGAAGAATCACTGACCGGATCTGCGACCCGCTGATTTTTAGATTTTTTCTGCCTTTTCTGCTTTTTTTTTTTTTTTTTTTTTTGGGCGTCGAAAATTCAACCCATCGACAATGTAATATAATTAATTAACTAATTAACGCTACACATTAATATTACATTGTACTATATAATTATATAATAGCTTGTATACTGCAGCACTCCCGGTGGCCAGGAGAGAATTGACATTAGATGGCAGAGGGATCTGGAAATTTATTATTGAGTTATACAAAATAATTCTTTGCGTCGTGTAAAAATTGCATTCGAAGATGAGGTGGTCAGCATCCGCCACTTTGTTCGAGTCTAGTGGATGTTGGCAATAGGGAGAAGAAATTAAACCCATGTTGTACAAAGAAGCGGGGAGACGGTTTACCCCCAGCCGGAGGCGACATAAGGTAACAATGTACGATCTGGTACTCATCGAAACAGTCGTAATGTGGTTGAACCAAGGAATGTTAGGAATATTAGGTTGAATTCTTTTGTACTGTTGCGCGCAAAATGGATTTGCCCATGTAGCCTCCCAATATTCTTTATGAGCATATCTAATGAGCTCGAATAGGTCTCTGTTTGGAAAATATGGAACTAAACAACTATTCATCCATGTGTCTCTGGCAACCATGTCTGCCACTTCGTTACCGTAGATATCCGCATGTCCTGGTATCCAAACAAAGTTAACTACTACGCCAGATTCAGAAAGGGAAACTACTAGGCTTCTGATTTTATAGAGGTATGGATGGGATTTTGTGTTGAACGATAAGTGTTTCAAAGCTGATAAGCAACTCATAGAATCAGACATGATAATGATATTTTCAGAGAATATATGTGAATTTAAAAAGGACAAAGCCTTGAAAATCGCAGCACATTCGGCACTAAACACAGAAGTAAAACGAGGAAGAGAGAATTTTTTAGTTAAGTTAAGACATGGTATAAAAAAAGCCTTTTCTGCTTTGATTTAGTTTGGGAAACTTCATTTCCTTTACGTTTTCTTGGAGCTCTTTTATTTGGAGACAAGGAAAGTTTCTTTTTGCTTTGATTCTTTGAAGTCTGGACCATCTCTAATTCTAGTTTGTACAGCGAGGAAGTCAATATCGCAGTCTTTCCTCTTCTGTTAATACTTTTTGTTTCTTTTTCTCTAAACAGTTCTTTTGGAACGGGCTTTATTTCTTTCGAAGAAACGGCAAATGAAGTGGAAGGTACACATCCCAATATGTGACACGGGGGATGGTCCTTGAAATTCTAAGTCTAACAGAAATGATGGTGATGGGGTGGCATCCCTTTGTACATCTACATCCTGAAGTCGTCTCTCAGTGGTTTCTGAAGGAGCATATTTATGATCTGGGAATATATATATATCGATTGAAAGGGCAAATTCCTGTTTTCTCGAAACCTCGAATAGCCGTTTGCATTACCGCTGCTCGTTGAAATGCCATTTCAAATAATTTCGAAATTTGGAATATCGTGACAGATCGTCCGGAATGGTTGATTAGCCACTTGCGAACTTCTTGTTCATAATATGTCGACAGAGGTGCCATCAACGACACATCCAGCGGCTGCATCTCATGTGTACAATGCGCGGGGAAACAGAGTAAAATCACATTGGCCTCTCTTGCCAGCTTAACAAGTTTAAGGCTTTTGGTATGTGAAGCATGGCCGTCAAGTAATAAAAGTACTGGTTTACCAGGCTTTGGGTTAGCAAACTCAATAAACTTTTTGAACCATGTAAGAAATGACTCTTTTTGAATCCAGCCACTGTCATGGTAAATGGCAAATGAGCCGGGAGGGGCGTCGTCCATCAAAAGAGGGTTTTCTCGTTTTCTGGGAAAGATAAACATCGGTGGCATGAAATTTCCCGCAGCACTCATGCATGTTTCAACCGTCACAAGAGTTCCTCTTTCAGCTGACGATAATGCTCCTATTTGTTTTTTTCCTCTTAACGCCAAAACTTTTGATGGTTTTGTGGGCACTGTTGTAATGCCGGTTTTATCAACGTTATAAATATCTGTAGCAGGTATTTGATATGCAGTCAAAATAGATTCCAATAAGTCAAAAAATTGTTGGACAACATGTCGGTTGAATCCTTTTGCTCGTGCAAGTGAAGTTTTTTCCGGATTTCTCAACGAAATGTTCTTGTGCTTCTGAAGAAATCCATACATCCAATCTTTACCAGCCATTTTTTTGTCTTGATTAAAATTGTTGGGGATGTTGTTCCGTTGAGCTAACTCGTAAACAAATTCACGAAAATCTTTCATGGTAAAACCAAAAAGTCTCTCTTCTAGATGTAATATATGATTCAAAAGTTCTTTTTCCTGCGCCTCAGAAAAAACGGTCTGGTAACGACCCAATCTTTTGGTTGCAGCTGCTGAAGGTGAAAGATTTTGCAATCGAGCCTTTTTGACTCTATCCTCAAGAGTACTTTGAGGTACATTATACGCCGAAGCTGCTCTCTTGTATCCCATATTATTGGACAGCACTTCATTAATGGCTCCCATCATGCTCTCCTCTGACCAAGATTGCCTGTTGGTCTTCCTTTTGTAATTCCTCATTTTGTCAACTGCAAAAACAAAACTTAAATCAATTTAACAATAGAAATCTTCGATTGCAGGTATAAAGCATCTGCTATGTGATAACCTTATGTATGGAAAAGACAGCGTTGAGAAGCAGAGTGATCGCCGTGATTTTTATACATAATAATTTTACGACGGTTGACAACGAAGACGGCCATTTTGCCTAATAAAAAATGTTATAAAAAATACATTACGCCACTGATTTTTTCAAAATGTTTTTAAATTTACGTAGGTCGACGGGTACCTTGCTTCCGAATTCTCGGGTTCTTATAAAAAACGTTCTCATGGCTTGACTAGTTCAGTCCGCACCAACGACAAACACAACGCCAAATCGAACTATCCACTCTTAACAGTAACGCACACCACGATCTAGATCGCCAGTCTGGCGTCGTGCACAGCCGAATTTCTCACGGATTTGTCGATTTAGCGTTCTTGCGAGGAAGCCTGAGAAATTGTCAAAAAAACGGAAAAGTGGAATTTAGAAAATTATCATTATCATGTTTTAATTCAGACAGTGTGAGAAATATAACGTCATGGCGGCCGAATCCGTCTCAATATATATAATTTTTCTTTTGATTAATATTATAACTTTAAAAAATAATAAGGGATAAAACCGGGTACTACCCGGTACTGCCCCACACCTTGGTACCCGATTTTACCCCGAGCAGACCATAATTAAACAAAATTGTGTTACTCGACGATGACTTAACATAAACAATTGAATAAACCTTAGAAATGTTCTTTATACTATGCATAATCAATGAAATACTCACCACTATATGTCGTGTAAAGTCAAATGTGATTCACTGTACTTAAAATCAATAAAAAAATCGATAATATTTCACTAATTTTTAATAAATATCATTCCAAGACACAAAAACACACGACGCGCGCAGTAAACCTGTTACAGACTATCATTGCGTTAGGAGCTACGTAATTCACTATAAAATCCGTTGATGTCGCCTGTAGTTATGGAAATTTTGAGGTACCCGGTTTGACCCACCTACCCGGTTTTATACAACTTTCCCCTACTACCGCATAAGTATTATCGGTAAAAACAGATATTCTGCAGTTCATCAAATAATTTGTAAAAACGAGGTCTATTTAGAAAATATTTATTAATCATACAACAAACGTGATTAACTTAAAACATTATCGATGTTATTTACCACGAAAACGTATTAAGAATATCATCATGAATTTGAAACCCCCAAAGTGTCATAAACTCATTAATGACGGAAATAATACGTGTCTTAACTTTATACCAGGCACAAATTGCGACTATGTGGACCGACTTTAATGATATCCTTTGTTGATTAGAAACTGTATGGGCCAATAGTGGTCCCATATGAGTACCGATGAGTGCCGGTGAATACTGGTAGTAGTTGTTAAAGTGAATATTGAAAAAAGGAAATCTCCTTAGAGGATTAATTAATATAACCGAACCAAAATTGGCTGAACATATTTCATTATAATAAAGGGAAAATATAAAAGGTCTAAAATTTTAAAATTAAACGCAATTAAAGAATTTTTAATGCTGCCATAAATAAAGATAATGAATTTTAAACCGCCAAAAAGAGATTTGCAAGCTCATCACTAATGGAATACTCCTTAACCAATACCCAGCTTTATACAGTACAGAAAACAACAGATTTTAAGTTGGTCTGTTATCACCGAAAAATATTTACACTGAAAATTGTGAAATATATATGTTAAAAAAAAATACCTACTTCAAGATTTCGCTTTAAAAATTGAATACAAGTGCACTAAAATCCAAAAAATGTTTGCTAAAAAAATAATATATTTCAGAGTAAAATATATATATATATATTATACTGTAATTATTCTTAAATATCAGGATCGATACCAAATTTTATTAAAACAATAATTAGAAACGATTTAATCTGTAAAATAACATAATCATTGGTTATAAACCGAGTATTGAAAAAATCGGGAATATATGATGCGGGTTTTAATTACCGTAAATTGAATTTCGTGTACTGAGACCCTAATTAAAATATAAATATTGTTCAAGGCTGAGTATCCACCAGCGCTACATGACCGTGACGATACTAAAAGTGAGCAACCTGTCATCAGCCACTGTTTTTTTACTTCTCTATCCACCAGCGTTACACGATGGCAACACCGCTACTGTATAACTATTCATTTCATTTATGAAGTAGTAATATAGTGAAGATGATGAAACACCCATTTCATGTGTATGGATTGAAAACAAGTCGCGTCGCGGTTACCTGGAGACTGACGCTACCAGTCGCTTGTTACCAGTCGCTACGACGTCTATGGTTTACTGTAAAATTTATTGTCTTCTCATGGAATAGTTTTTTTTTTTTTTTTAGTGCGTTTTTATTAAATGTTTATTGTAAATCTTGAAGTCGGTATTTTTTTAAACAATTTTTTAGATATATGTTTATTTTAAAAAGAATAAATAAGTAAAAATTTAAAAAATGAAGTGGTCATCATAAAAAAAGAACAACTTTAAAATAAAAAATACTTCTCACGTATTAAAGTAAGTGAGGAAAAATACGGTGCAGGATACTACTGAGCATTCTGAAAGAACCCACAAATGTAAGAAGTTAACGACGGATTTCACTAACTTCAACAATTCTTGAAAACGATGGTACTTATTTAATAAATTCCCTCTGCGGAAATTTAAAGCACTCATTCCAATAGCGCAAAACGTTAAAATTTGGAAGGCTAAAATAAGCTGCAACACCAGCGGGTCCCCAGGAGCCGTCATTGAAAATGGTTACATTTGAAGGAAATTTAGCTGCGTTGCTTGAAGGAAGAATTTGGAAAACGAAAGGAGAAAAAATGCTTTGGGAAGATAGCACAGGTCAGTAAAGTTGGAAGAAAAATATCGATTATTGCATGAGATTGCGTAAGGCCTAAATGGACTAAGACAAAGAGATAGCTCTAAGTCGGGGATTATTTTCCTGCGTGTAAAATGACAATTTTTATAAATGGAAAGGCGGAAATGAATGGAAGTAGAGGGCGTGAGTGAAAAACGTTTAATAAGGAAACGACGGCCTAAGTAAAATCCGCGAACAGACAGGGGTGACTTAATGCATTCAGTCGAGAGAATTTAAGGGCCACCGAGACGCAGACACGAAAGAACAGCAGTCAAATTTGGAACCGATAATGGATTTATACGAAAACAAGTTCAGTCAAGCATGATGCTTCGCGCGCTGAGGATTCCGTATGTTAAGATAAAGATAACTATAATGTAAAATTCAAAACAAAGAAATCTCATTTTTCTAGGCACAAAGAGGGGGGGGCTATACGTGTTTTTCTCAGTTTTTGAACTTTTCGTCAACTTTGAAAGTTTCGTATGCTCGGAACAAAAATATTTTTTTTTTTTAAACTTCAAGCTTCCGACGCTTCGAGGGCCTAATTTTAAAGTTGGAAATTCGGATATTCCAAACTAGAGAAATATACGAGGATCCGCATTCAAAATTTTTAGTTGTAATACTCGCAATGTAAAAAGGGCGTACACACCATTTTTACGCTCTTTTGAACTTTTCGCCAACTTCAAACGTTTCATTAAGTAAAAGGAATACAATTTTTTTCTCGACAAATAGCGATTTTTCCAACAATTATCACATGCCCGGAACAAAAATATCTTTTTTTTTGGAATTTCTAATTTGCAACGCTCTGGGAGCCTAATTTCAAAGTTGGAAACTCGAATACTCCAAGCTAGAGAAATATACGGGGGATGCGCATATTTTTAACCTAGTTCAAAATTTTAAACTATAATACTCGCGCCGCAAATGGAAAGCATAGAACTTCTCGCAAACATAGAAAATATTGTTAAGGAAATAAAATACGGTTTCGACTTCGGCAAATAACCGATCTTTCCATCGACATATATCACATGCCCGGGAAAAAAAATACTTCTTTCAAAACTTTCGAGTTTTCGCCGTCCCGGGGTCTAAATAGAAAGTTGAAAGCTCGGCTATAGTTTTCCTATAAAGCGGTACTTTATACATATATTTATGGTTTCCTCAACCTTTTTACTCAAGCTATTGCTTAGATGAACACTTTACTGTTTTTGGCCTCAAGGACGGGGGAGTATAATAATTCTTTTTACCGTAATTTTTTGGTTTTACGGAAGAGCGCCTGCGTTTTGTTTTACATTTTAAATTTCACTTTTAAAGGGTTACCTGGTGATGAGCTATCAATTTTTTAAGGGTACTTTTTGGTGTCGTTTTAAATTCCATATTATATATTCGAAATGGGTTTTTGCGTATTTCATCGTCCAAGATAATTTGTTATCTTACAGTTACAGATATGGTTTTAAAGAGAATTTTAATTGTAATTCACGATCCAATTTCGGAATTAATAAATCAAACCGTTCGTAAGCTATTGCATATTTTAATTGAATATTTTTGTCGTTTCGGAACCATCTTATTAGGATTCCGTACATTACGTATGTACGGAATCCTAAAAAGCGATTAGTATATAAGGATAACCACTTCGTTTGGTTGTGGATAGAGCTTTTAGTAAGTTAAACGTTTTAACAGCAGAGGAGAAAATGCAACATGTTCAAAAAATGTCAGTAGACTGTTATGGAAAACTGCAAGGTAGAAGAAACGGCTAAAACGTGATGAAGATGTGTATTGTTTAAATACAGACAGGAAGGCATTAAAAAGTTTTTAAAGACATTACTAACATATTGTTCAAACAGGTTTTTTCAATGACATCCGGTCGAAACACAGAATGGGGCTAGAAGATTTGTTAAAGAATATACTTTAATTTATTAATATTAAAGACAGTAAAATCGCTAATATTTTTATTTCTCGATAACAAAAAAATTAATGTAAATACGGGAGACGTTTTTTCTGATCGTAATGAAGTTTCTACCGACACGTTACAGAATTTTCCTACAATGCAGAATGAAATAGACTCACGGAAAATTTAACCTGTCATATTACTGTAATCAGTTTTGTTCATGAGTTGATCGCGTTTAATTGGATTTAAAAAAGACTCTATTAACTCGTCAGATAATTACGAAAAATTATTAAATTATTTTCGAGGCGCCCCGCGATAATAATAATTCGCCAGAATTTACAAACACGTTATCTACAAGTGACAGCAGATTGTACAAGCTAAATTTCATTGACAAAAATACACTATCATTCATTTTTTCCCGGAAAAATTGCTAGAGCGCTTTCGTGCGAGTCCAAAACTATTAGCTTATGATTAATTTCTTTTAAAAAAGTTCGCACTGTTAAATCCAATTTTGCTTCTTTCTCATTAGTGCCGATGGGCCTACACCATTATGAAAAGCTTAACTTCACAATCCATGATACCTTATCATGGGACTTGCTTTACTTATATGCGTCGCCTCAAAACAGTCTCATACGTCGCAGCAGTCCGTGGTGCTATTTTTCCGATTATATCTTCTTTCGATTCGTTTTTTTTTTTATTATTATTTCATATTTTGTAGAAGCGAAACACCAGCTTAATGCCAAAGACCGAAAAAAATTATAGCAATCAGAATACGCGAGACAACAGCATCGCGTTCTTTATTACCGACTGCTTCGGGCCATCAGCAGATCCGTTAAAAACCTTTCTAACTCAGACTGGTGAAGAGCGTTTAAATAATTTCAGAAATAAACTCACAATTTGAACAGCTGTTCGTAAACGCTTCGATACAGGTAAACGGATTATCTGTCGACGGAAAACAATCACGAAAAGAAAATTGAAGCCATACATTTTACATCGTATTTTTCAATTTATTTACTAGGCTTTTTTAATGGTGAACGGCAACATGTTCTCGTAAATACTTAGAAAAACCGTTCGATTTTTTTTCTAGTAACTTTTTACCTATTTGCAATATTACTGCGTCACCCGACATGCTTGTTGCGTAAATACTTGTTATTTTACAGCTGAAATTGGATTAAAGGTGAACATTTAGGGCAATCTAAAAATTCGATTAAATAATTTTTTAATATTTAACATTATTTTACATGTAAATATTTTCTGCATAAAGGTCACCCCACCTTCCCTCGAATACATAAAGTTTTAATGGTATCACGATCAAAAATGATTAAACTGATGTACCATGTTTCGTGTCTCTTTGTTCATACTGCACTGTTCAATTCTATTCATGATGGCTTTCCAATTTACGTTAAATGTGAATTTTAATTTTCAAATGTATTCTCGCAGAACTGTATGAACAAAGAACATCGTGTTCCTGTTCGTGCCGCAAATAACCCTTCAAATAAAACATGCGATTTTAAAATTGATAATTTTCCATTAGGTTCCATTATCCGATACTTAAACGTGCAGTGATGCTTTGGCAACATAACTGAGAGAAACCATTAACTGGTGGTAGCGCATGGCGAAAAACTGTAGACAGAGTAAAACTTTTCAATCGCTATCAAAACGAATGCATACAAAAAGAAACACGGAATTAAATCACTCGATATCTTCTTCGAAATTTATTATTCATTTGTCAAAACACGCTGTAAATGGTCGAACCAATGCACCGTCTGATTTACAGTAGTCTACTATGAAACCGGAGTTCTGTTACGTCATCATTGCGGCGCCAATTCCGGCCCAAAATGTTGACATGAACGCCCGGCACTGCAGCGAGCCGATTTCTGTTCGCGACACGGCGATCCGACTTGTAGCATATTCCGCCATACATTAAAAAATCGAGTGTGGCCAGTAAGTAAGTAAAGTAAGTCCCCCATAACCTTGATAAGGTATCGTGGATTGTGAAGTTAAGCTTTTCATAATGGTACATACTTAAGATTCTAACAGTTCCTTTCTACTTTTGGATTATCCGCCTTTACTTTCCGAGATTTCTCTGATATAACCAATATTCAATTTCAGATTAAATATATATATATATATATATGTGACAGCGACTTGAATCCGGAACGAGACTAGTCTCGATAACCTATGACACCTCTGATTTGATAGCCAAGCACCTTAACCACTAGGTTACCGCGCTACCCGAATGTGGGCATCGGACCTTAATCACTGTTTCAACTACATCTCGGTTTAAATCGGAATCAAACTAAATTTGCTCTAAATAAAATCAATGTAAAATAAAAGTGTAAAAAAAGCTCATTATGTTCTTTTTTTTTTTTCTCGTACATGTGGCAAATTTTTAACATGTCTTGTTTTCTGCGTAAAAAACTAAGGTCATTGATTTTGATGAAGATGATATTTGCATCAGGCATGCCGACTATAAGTTAAGTGAGGAAAAGAGAAAGATTATTTTTTGTCCGTAAGAGAATATACTTTCTTAATTAAGCAAACACACTAAATCAGTAGTACACTGCGTTTTGTTTTATATTTTGAATTTCACTTTTAAAAGGTCATCTGGTAAAATGAGCTATGAATCTTTTAAGGGTACTTTTTGGTATCGTTTTAAATTCCATATTACATATTCTGATTGGGTTTTTGCGCATTTTGTCGTTCAAGATAATTTGTTATCTTACAAGTTACAGATATGGTTTTAAAGAGAATTTTAATTGTAATTCATGATCCAATTTCGGAATTAATAAATCAAACCGTTCTTGAGCTATTGACTTTTGTTCGATATTTTTGTCGTTCCTGAACCATCCTATTTCGGATTCCGCACACTGCATGTGTGCTGAATCCTAAAAAAAAGAAATGATATCATTTTTCAAAAACTTTTTTTTTTTTTTAGTTTAGTCGCCTCCAATTTTAATATAAAATTCGGAGCGTTCGAATGGGGGCAAAACAGGAACCTTCACGTGATGCTCCTGGAACGCGCTTTTTATCGATCATCATGGAAAGAAAGATAGCAGAAGAATTGAAGAACTTTCACCAAAAATTCAAGCTAACGCGTGTCACAATCCTATCGAAACCAAGACTTCGAGTCCGTCCGAAAAAAGCATGTTTTCAGGGTCACCCTTGACACAACGTCAATATGGAGGACTTCACTCGAAATAAAGCAGAAATCTTGTCCACCGTGTGAAAGGATAAGAGGTGCGATGTCCTGTGTCCAGGAAAAGTGTATACCATCCAGAAAAACATTACCAATAGAGAAAATATCACCGCATGTATCCCTACGACAAACACGGACGCGCTGTGTATATATACGAAAGAGTGTCAAAGTCTGCTCCGCCGAAACCTACGAAGGTATGGAGATAGAAATTATTACCACCGAATTACATCACTGTACAGTGACTTCAATTCACAACCCTCCTGGAAACAACTTCACATTTCAGAAGCAGCCCAATTGGAAGAACGATAAAACATCGGCCATCACAGGATATTTCAACAGTCATGGTAACAATTGAGCATACTTTTGAATGGTGAGGCAGTCGAGGCTTGGACTGAAAGTATGAACCTGACCTTCATTCGTAACGCAAAATTACCCCCATCCTTTCGACGATAGAAGAGGAGCGTCAACCCGGGGTTTTGATCTTCACATCGAATAAAACCAGCGGCCCAGCGCAGAAATCAGTTTTGGCACCTGTCCCCCTCATACTCAACACCGCCCACTGATGTTAGAAATCAAGGCTACGATATGGTCTATCATTATGCCATTCCAACTGCGTTTTAACTTTAAAAAGGCTAATCGGGATAAATTCAAAGGCAACATCGGAGCCGAAGTAAAGTTCACCGACCCCGCTCCAGAAAACTATGACAAATTCGTCCAATTGATGTAGAAAACTGTGAAGAGGACTACACCACGGAGATGCAAGGAAAGATACGTCCCAAGCTTGAATGCTCAAACAAAGAAGCTGCTGGCGGAATACTATAGTTGCTTCGACGACGATGAATGCTGATCAAACGTCCTAATAACGAAAACAAAATCAACGAATCGAAAGCCAAAGTCACACCCAATGAGATTGCCGCACAACTAGTCGAAACCCGGAAACCTTTATCGAAAATTAGCAAAAGCAAACCAGAGATAGCAAAATGGAACGGACCACCTGCGGACACCCTTTTCGTACTGAAATACGAGATGCGATCGAGGCCTTGAGAAACAGAACAACTGCTGGATTGGATGGCATATATGTACAACGAGCAAATTAAAAACATTGGTACCCTGGGGATGCTATGGCTAGTAAACTTCTTTAATGAAATTGTCCGCACGCAGAAGCTACCAAAACAATGGTCAAAATTAAAAGTCATCGCTGTACTGAAGCCAGGAAAAAATCCTTACGATAAGAAAAGCTATCGGCCAATTTCTCTACTTTGCCATCTTTACAGTCTTCGAACGATTACTTTTAAATAGAATACAGGACATCATAGAGAAAAAACTCATCTCACAACAGGCTGGTTTTCAGAAAGGGAAAAGCTATACTAGTCCAGTCATCAATTTAGTTCAACACATTGAAAATGCTTATGAGAACAGGAAAATAACAGCAGCTGTCTTTGTTGGTCTCACAGCTGCTTACGACACAGTGATCCACCACCTGCTCTGTAAAAGACTGTATGATACTACAAAAGACTACAGACTCATAACGCTTGTCAGATGCATGTTGAGCAATAGAAGGTTCTATGTCATCTATCAAGAGGAAAATCAAGTAAATGGGAGTGACAAAGAAATGGACTTCCACAGAGTATGGTGCTGGTCCCGATGCTCTACAATATCTACACCAACAATCAACCAATCGGAGAAGAGACTGATCGTTTCCTGTATGCCGACTACCTTATAGTCGTAACACAAGGAGATACTCATATTGAAATACAGGAAAAGCTGTAACGCATCTTCGATAAGCTGAAGACCTACTACGCAAAGAATGCGCTTAAATCAAACCCGGCCGAAAAACCCATGTACATAACTTTCACCTGAAAAATGTAAAGGCCAAGTGCGAACTGCAGCTTCCGAGGGGACGAATTTCCACTGAAACATGCGAAAATCCAAAATACCTCGGTATCACGCTTGATCGTTCTCTCGCTTTCAAGAAACGCCGTGAAAACATGAAAATGAAAGTTGAAGCAAGAAATGATATAAAAAAGATAGTATCAACAAAATGGGGAGCCAAAGCAAGAACCTTGAGAACCACAGTCCTGGTCATTTGTTCCTCAACTGCAGAATACGGATGTCCAGCATGGGAAAGATCAGCGCAAGCAAAGAAAATCAATCTTGCCTTAAACAACCGGCTGCCCGAAATCAACCAACATCAAATACCTATCAGAGGTATAAGGAGGTGGCGGCAGACATAGAAAGAACAAGAATGGAGAGTGACCCTCGACGTGTAATACATGGACAATCTACTACGACATCACGGCTGAAATCTAGAAAGGCCTTCTTGACAAAAACACGGCTCCCATCGCCGCGGAACCGAGCGATGCTCGGATAGCTAGATGGTCGGAGACGCGGGGTCCCAGCGAAACGAGGACCCAGCGAGCGGGCACAACCTTACTTCGGACTAGATGTGCCCGAACCGCTGAAAATCTGAAAAAATGGAGTTTGCAGAACGACAATTGCCCAAATTGCGGCAAGATAAAAACGCATGGCCATCTCTTTGATTGCGGCGATGATACAACCTGTAGAAGAGAGGACCTATGAAATACAGTAGGCAATGGTACCAGGCGGGTGGTGCTTAAATGGAGAGTCCAAATATAATGTTTGGAGTCAAGCAAAGAAGTCCATGGACACGAAAACAGAAAGAGCGTTCGAATGCAGTTTTAACGGCTCTTTTAAGCATTTCTCTGAGTGCAGAAGCGATTGTATGTTACATTTTTGATGTACAAACTCCGCGAATAGACACGAGCATTTTCACCGCTGCCTATAAAAATCGCGAGCAGATTAAATTAAGCCTATAAAGCCATAGCACAATCAGGCCGCGTCGTCCGACCTACCCCCTTTTTGGAAATTACTTGTCGAGAAATGCACGAATTTCTGCGATAAAGTGGGTGGCCTTTTTTTCTTAAAATAAATGGTAAATTGTCGATAAAACGCGTACCATTGAAGTAGTTCAAGATCAACCAACTCCTTCCATAGTACTCAATTCGTAAAAATAAGGTCCGATAATTCCTAGCACGATAACCGCACACGAACACGTTTACTTTAAAAACTGCAACGTCCGTGTTCACGGTTCACTTCCCTGTACTCCAAGTTAGGCAATTTTTTCGATTAGTCCATTGACACATATGAATTTGATTAATTCTGCTACTTCCGGATCGACGTACGACAAAGCAAATGATACGGGGCATGCTTCTTTTTTCTTCATACCTTATCGGTAGACCCGAATGCTTTATGATCGCTGCATTACGGTACGACATCGTTCCAAGATCTAATTTCAAAGTTCAGTGAACAGCGTTGTTCGAGATTTTTAATGCTTTGCAAAATCGTCTCGCCACTGGACTTGCTTTATGCGAGCCCCCTCGGCCGTACTTCATTTTCCGGATCAACCTGATGTGATATTTTCAGTTCGAAGAAGTTTGAAAACATATCCAAATGCGACAAGATCAGTCACAGAACCAACAACATGTGTAAGCTAAACCAAAAATTTCACTACAAATGACGGCCCTTTAGCAAATGTTCGCTGACTAACTACTCCTTTAACGCCATTAGCGACTAAGAACTGATAATCATAGTGGCGGATCTGCTTTGTATCTTTCAAACATGAGTATCTATCCGACGAGTACATTCGTTGTGGGACGCGATAGAAAATGAAACAGGTCAAATTAAATATATATATATATATATATATATATATATTTCCCTCCAAAAATCATTGCCCCTCTTGGGAAAAATTGCGTAAGATTGTTAACTCATCCTTGCTGCCTTCCTCCTGCTTCCACTTCTCATTGGCCCCT
Source organism: Icerya purchasi (assembly GCA_039619475.1). Classification (NCBI taxonomy): domain Eukaryota; kingdom Metazoa; phylum Arthropoda; class Insecta; order Hemiptera; family Monophlebidae; genus Icerya; species Icerya purchasi. The sequence continues at coordinate 169,459,538 of CM077116.1, read as the reverse complement.
TCCCCATGATGCTCTCTTTATTTAAATGATGCGGCTGTTTATGACGCTGATCTCATGTTCTTTGAGTGTCCAATTCTTTCGGTAGGGCGCTCGGCTCTGTACTCCCATTTGCTTAGGTTTGGGCTTCCTGCTTCTTTTGTGCCCGTTATATTGTCTTTTCCTTCTACACGTATTATCAACGATATCTGATTACCTTATTATATAATTTTCCGTTTTTATTTTTAATTGTTTCTAGCTGAAGAAATATGATATCGATAGTAACGACATACAACTTATAAAGCATTTATATTGCGATCAGAGAGCAAATATGAAGATAGGAAATGAATACGCTGAAGAATACTGCTGTATTAAAAAAGGAGTCCGACAAGGATGCCCGCTGTCTCCTAGGCTTTTTAATGTATATGCGGAGGAAATAATGAAATCCCCGAAACTAAATGCACTGGGATTCAGAATTAATGGGCAATTAATAAATAACATTTCATATGCGGATGATAAAGTACTAATAGCAGAAACAGCCGAACAAATGCAAAGAATGCTAGACATCATAAATAAAGAAGGAGGAAAGTATAATATGAAAATAAATACAAATAAAACGAAAATAATGAAGTGTTCCAGGTCAAAAAGCGCAGAGACACAAATACAAATAGAGGGACAGCAACTAGAATATGTAAAAAAATATAAATACTTAGGTGTACTGATAACTGAAGATGGGCGTGACGATATAGAAATAAAATCCAGAATAGCAAAGGCCAGACAGGCCTTTGGGAATTTAGAAAAAATAATATATAAAAAAACGAATATTACGGTGTTATGTGTGGTCTGTAATGCAATATTCCGCTGAAACCTGGACGATAAGTGCAGACTGTAAAAAAAGAATTGACGCCGTTGAAATGTGGGCATACGGGCGTATGCTAAAAATCCCGTGGACGGATTTCATAACAAACCGTCAGGTGATGAATAGGTGTAAAGTAGATAAGTTGCAATTGTATGACGATATAAGAAGAAGAAAAATTGCATACATTGCCCACAAAATTAGAGAAGAAGGCTTATTCAATCTGGTGTCACAGGGGAAAATTAAAGGAAAACCTCCAAGAGGAAGAAGGAGAATGGAAATGATGAATACGAACACAGGAATTAAAGACTTCTTCCTATTAACAAAATTAGCCAGATGCCGGAACTTATAATGTTCGTGACGTGCAACCTCCCGAATGGGAGATGCAACAATAATGATGATGATGAAGGTCCTTGGTTGACGGGCCAATTAAAAACAAAAAAAACATTTGGAACGTATATATTCTGATCTATAATGCTGTGGCAATTTTTTATTTCATCCTTTAACCGAATTATCCAGAAATAATAAAAGTTAATAGAAGATTCCACTTTAAAAAAAAAAAGAAATTTAAATTAGAGTATGTTTTATAAAAGCGTGTACGGCGAAACTCAAAAATTATTAGGGATAATGACTTGAAAAAAATAATATACACTTACTACATGGTGTAGACCGTGATGCTTTATTAAGATGTCCAATCGCATCCATTATTAATAATTGCCTGGCATCTCCGATGTGCACTTTCTACTAAATATTTGGCGTAATCTTCAGGAAAAGACCTCCATATCAATCGAATTTGTCGAAATAACTGCTTGACGGTCCAGATCTTCCTACCTCCGAGTTTCAACTTGAGAAGCGCTCACATATTTTCTATTGGATTTGCATCTGGCGACTGCGACGGCCAATCCAGTATGTTAACGTCATTTTCTTATTTCCATGCAGTACAAAGACGACTTCGATGTTTTGGGTCATTGTCTTCTTGCAGTAGCCGATTTTTATTTTTCCGCGTAAACCACCTTTTGGCAGACAATAATAAAGCCCTGTGATATTTTTTGATCATTTCGACAGCGGTCAAATTTTCTGTGAAGATGTGCAAATTGCCAAATCCCTGCTTTGAGACACAGCTCCAAACATGCACCTTTACCGGGTGTTTAACGGTTCGCTGGATGAGTCTATTGGCGTAGTTACACCACGTATGAGTGTTAGAAGAACATGCCCAAAAAAAAGTATCATCTGAAAAAATTACGTTGTCCCAATCGCGTTCCAAATTTTCTTTCGCCCAATTCAGTCTTTTTTTGACATGTTTTTTGGACAGTAGCGGTTTCTTCACTGCGCTTCGAAATTTCACATCATGAGCCAGTAAACGTCTTCTTATAGTGGCACATGACACATTTAGATCCTTTTTACGCAAAATCGCTTGCCCCCCACGCAGTGATAGACAAGGACTCGAACACCTATAAAATCAATTTATCCTCCTTTTTCATTGTTTTTCGTACAGATCCACGATCTGGTAGATCATCGACGATTTTTACTTCGGAATAACGTTTCACCCACTTACTTACAAATGTCTTTGACTTTTTCATGTACTTAGCGGCAACTACGAGCGATATTTTCGGTCCTTTTGGATGTAAACACAGAAACACGGCTTCGTAACGTAATGCGTACACGGCAGACATGGTGAAATGTGTTTTCTATGACCAAGATCGAACGACAACTGAGTATAAAGCATCTAAGGGGAAGGTTGTCGCTCTCTGCTCAGACTTGGATTTCCCCTTTAACGGTTTCAAGGACAAAATTTTGCCGTACACGCCCTTATGAAACAGACTGTATTTATGAATAAATGTCTGCTGAAATTTAAAATACTGAAAATCGCAAGGTTTGCCGAAATCTTGTCCTAGTTCAATGTCTTCAAAAACAAAATCCCTAATAATGTAAATACAATCTGGTCATCAGCATAATATACTGAATGCGTGTAATTTATTATAAAATAAATGATCTAACGATTCCACTTAAAATCGCTAGCAAATGTACCGAAGAGATCGATTTGCAACTCGTAAATTCAAAAATTACGGGCAGGCAGATTGAAAAGTAAATGTTCTTACTGTCGTTTAATGTGTGTGCTTCGCTGCGAAATCAATGTTTACGTTTTTTTGTTTTTTTTTTTTAAATTTAGACACCAACCAAACTGTAAGTAAAAAAAGTAAATGTTATTTATCCTATTAATTCTGCGTATAAATAAAAACGGTAACAATTGTTTAATACGCTGGGTAATATCCAGTGGCGAATCCTAACTTTTTTCCCCGGCACTTCTCTAAGACAGAAAAATGTTGAAATGACGCTAGTAAATAAAAATTAAGAAGCCTCATTTTTTTTTAAATTTCAAAAAAAAAAAGTTTAATTTAAAAGAAAATTAATATGTAAATTTTGATAAAGGAAATAATTCATGCGGACAAACAAAAAGGAATAATATAAAATACATTCAAAAAGCAAATAAATAAATAAAAAGGATTATGTAACTTTAAGAACTAAAAAGTGAAATATGTACAGCGCTTTCGTCTTATAATAAAAAAAATTGAAATATATTGTTTAGAAGAGAATTAAAATCACATTAAGAAATCTATTTAAAAGCAAATACGTCTGCTCGCATTAATAAACTGTTCTAAATTGTTGACATAATAATCGCTGGACACTAATTTAGGCGTGCGAACGTTTTTCCGTTAGTCACCGCTTCGCAGCGAAAAATGAACGGGTCGTTTTGCCAAAAAAGAAGTACCGGCAGAAAGTGTTAAACGAAAAATCTGACTGGCTGTTTACGCTACTGTTGTAAGTGGGTATAAGCTTTTCAGAAGTGTTCTTAATGACTCGCTAATATCGAAGAAGTGCTTTTGCGCAGGTTAATCTCCGCTGCCAGAAAGTACCGGAGGATTCTCGAATGACACTACCAGTAAAAAAATTTTTCATAGCAATTTGCGAAAGAATTTAAAACATCTAACAGAATTTTTCGTTAAAAGATAAAATTATTGGATATTACAGCCTAATGTGAAATTATTCGACTATTCTGAAATATTTTTTACTTGTTTAAATCTTTTTTCTTCCAAATTAACAAATTTCCCCATTAAACACCATGCATGGAATTATAAAAAGATAAAATAAATAAATAAACTGCATTAAACATTTTTTTTTTTCGGTAAAAAACGCGGTATACCTGCCGTAAATCAAATAACAAAATTAATTTTCTGATCAAAAGTTTTAAAATGATGTATCTAAAACATCTAAACTTCTACGAATAGCGCGCTAAGCCAAAGTTAAATAAGTAAAACTGCAGCACATTAGTGTCGAATATTTAGATGACCCAGTATGGAAAAGTAAATAAAAAAAAAGCAAAATAATACACACATATTTCTACTAATTCTACCGATGTTTATAATTATTTTTTGAATGCCAATGGTGGAAATTCAATTCTAAACCTTCTTTTATTGGTTGCATTGCTGTGAGGAAAAAATATTCGCAATATATTTATATACCAGAATAGAAAGAGAAATATATATATATATATATAACTCGGCCATCCTGTCCTCGCAAGGGGCTGTGCCCCTTGACCCCTCTTGCTTTCATTTCTGTCTCTTTCTCTTCTATACTTTGTATAAAATGATCAAAATTTACAACGTAATTCTTACTGGCATCAATACAAAAAAAAATAACATAATCACAAAAATCCTATCCTAACATTTAACTTTCATTATATAAAATTAAGACATTTTTTCGTTACATAAAATTGTGACATTTTTTAAATAACAATAACAAAAATCCTACAAAATATAACAAACGTTACATAAAATTGGGACATTTTTTCTAATGGGGGGTAGCCTAAGAATTACGTTGTAATTAATATATACACACGCAAACACATTTATTTAAAGTTGACACGAATACCTTTAAACCGCTCAAAACTAGATATAAAAGCAAATGAATGAACAGGTTAACTGTGAATAGAAAAAAATTACGTTTTTATTCCATAAAAATTATTATTGCTAAATGATAAAAACAACAATATTTAAAATATTCAATCGCGTGAATCATCCGTATTAAATACGACTATAAAAGGACAACTCCTATAATAAAAACTAATAAATAAATAAAAAAGAAAAACAAAAAAATACAATTAACTAAAACACTAAACACATACATGAAAAATTATGATTAAGTTTTGTTTAAATATTCCGTACAACCGCCGACAGCGACAAATGTAACGACAAGCTCAAAAGCACGGAAAAGGGAAATCAGATTAAGTTGCGATAATAGTATATCGGCTCCTTTTGCGCGAATTAGAAATAACTGGTTCTCGACTTTTGATTAAACACTGTTGCGCGAAATAGACAAATGTGTGATTCAAAAATTGAATTCCAGCAAAGTTTCATTATAATTCACGTCTCAATCTAAAATTATAAACAGTAGTGGCTTGGCGTGTGCGTCAACTATTAAGCTGTTCTGAAGAAACAACCGTTTAAAATGCTAAAAACTGAAACAAACTATGAACAGCAATGGTAATAGTAACGGTTAACAACTTCGTTGAAATATCACCTTTTAAAGTACTTCTCATCGAGTTCAACTAACAGGTAAACACTCGTGATTTTTGTTACAAGTCCATTTTTTATTTATGACGTTTTTTTTGTTGCTTTTTTTTTTTCAAAATTAAACATCGAACATGTTACAAATATTTAAGAAATACCTGAATTCTATGTTATACCGCGAAAAAATTAATTTTTAGGTTTAATTTTTGGTTTTTATTCAAACCAGATTTTAAAAATTTAGTACTTTTTTAGATCTCTTTACCGTTTCCGATATTTTTGATATTTTTTATATTTTTTTTGTCCAAAAGATAAAAACAAAAGAACCTCTTACACTTGGTTCTTAATTTGAATAACTGCTACGCAAACAAAAATGTATGTTTGCATGTGTAAACACTGTCACAACTAACGGCGAATACTTGGTTAAAAGTAATTCGATGGCTGTTTAGAAGCGACCGACAGTATACGACGCGTGCAATAAAATATTATATAACACGTATCGCAGTTAATAAAGAGAACGCATGCGATTCGATCATACATGAATCGATGAAAGTTTAATGACAAAAAATTAAGCAATATCAATGGACGACTGAAATACAATGCGATGTAAATTCAATCTGCCTTATAAAACGATGCAATTATGTTTACAAATTTCTGTGTCACTCAACAACTTTATGTTTTTTGTTTTTTTTTTTTTTTTTGGATCCTTGCGCGCGTGTTTTATAGGCTACCTCTCTTAGCTACTTTTCGACAAACATGAAGAAAAAAATTTGTAAAAAAACTAATTGAAAAAAAAAAAAAAAAAACGGTCCTCCAGCATTGAAATATTTGGCGCAAATGTTTTAAAACAGAAAAGAATTCCACCAGATCCAGCCGAATTAGTAGTACGGCTTTATTTCGAATTTGTTGTAACTTTTCAAATTATAAAAATAGATACTATCAGAAGACAGATGTAATCGCGGAAAATTAACGTCGCTTTTTCTCTTAATAATGAAAATTTTATCGTTCCCGCGAAAAACAACTCGGATTTTTGCGTACCTAAAATAAAGCGTACAATATTTATTACGCGATTACGGCTACATTGTTATCGTATTTTAAGGATTTTAAATGTACACTCGGTGGTAAATGTTCAAGTGTCCTAAATTTTCAGTGCTTATTCGTAAGTATTTACCAGGAAAATTGTTTTGAAATTTCTCCGAAACATATAGCCGACAGAACAAACAATTAAACTTGACATGAAAATTATCCAAATATTATTAGAATCGCAAATGTTATATAATTGGTAAATATTACACCGAGGTCGACAGCTACGTCATTGAGACGGTCAATTTCGGCGGCGGCGAAATTACACCCTGTTTTCGAAACACGTGTCGGTGATATACAATAATTTTATTACCTATAATTGTACCAAAACTATGACGTAATATCAAACAAATTATTTCTCATTAAAAGGATCCGAAAATAGTTACGAATAACTCTTACGTTATCAGAGCGTAAGTAAATTTCTCTGCTACTGAAAAAGTGAGTGTAATATTGCAGAACAGATATACGAAATGATTTTTTAATATGAACATTTATTCACTTGCCCAATCTCAAAGTCAATTTTACTTAAGTACTTGCCGTTAATTTTGCGCGTTGTCATGGTTAAATGTTAAAAGCAGCATACTATTAAAAATGACTTTAAAGTGACACACAAAAGCAGAATTCACGCAATTACGACCTTTTTGATATTTTATGAATTTTGTACTGACTGAAGCGAGTAACACATTCTCCGGGAATAATTACAGAGAATGAAATCAAGCCCAAAATCGAAACATAAGTTTTAAATTAGCATTCGAGCTGAGGAAATCGTTGATAAAACTAAACGAAGAACTTTGAATAATAAAAGGCGCTGATAAAGAGAAGAGGACGGTTTTCAAGCTTTATTTAAAAAAGGTTTTTCATCGGTATAGCTCTTTCATACATTCTTCTCTCTTTCGGAGACGACCTTTGATTTAACTTTCCTCTACCGTCGTACTGTCTCGCCTGCTTTATTTATATGCCGGGAAAACAAACTGGTACACAAACCCGAAAATGCTAAGTACTAATGTAATGTTACACAACTATTGTAACCGAATGAACTCATCTAATATTTGTATTACAAAAAAATGTCTAATATTACAGTAATAATGACGAATATGGTAAAAGAACTGTCTACGGAAGATCATACGTTTGTGTGACATTGATCTGATATATATTTGTGAAGTTCCGTTTCGGCCGTTTAATACTAAAATAAAAAAAGTCCGGTTACTATTGTATGCGCGCGCGGATGTGATTTTTCAGGAAGGTAACTATAAAGAGAGATCACATATAACAAAAATAAAACAGAATAACGAAGAATTTAACAATTCGGATTACTTCAGAGAAAAAGAAAAACGTCCCCTTACGGACATCGTTATGTTATTTGTATAGGAATAATAATTATAGCATAATAATAGTAATAATAATAATAATAAGAAGAAGAAGAATCATAATAATAATAATCTACGTTCAAGATGAAGTGACTAGTTGTTGACTTTCTTCGCCACTCTTCATGTGAAGTCGACGAACGTCTGATAAGGAACGTAATGAGGCCGGAGTTAATGATAAAAACGAACTGTTGCTACTTCTTCGATCTAGCGTAAACAGAACAAAATCACACCGCGTGCAATAATTAATTTCGACGATTTGTAAATGAATATTTGATACTGTTTGTGTTTATAATAGCGGATGATACTCGAAACGATGCTTGTGCCTAGGAATTGTTATTAACTTTGTTTTTTTTTTTTATTCGAAATGAACTATAATTTTTTACTTTTTATAATCTACCAGAAAAATTATTTTTCACGCACGTACCATCGATGATACACAATTAACGAATAGTTTAAATAGTTAACGTTGCAGTTCGATTGAAGCTTTAGGCACAACTGAAAATGAACTGCGCCGAAATAACTGTGTTTTTTTATTTGCTGTTCGAAATTCGCTATTGAAAAAACGTTACGTTCTATTCGGTTTATCTGGCCTTACTAATAAAAATCAAAACAGCTTCCCCTTATAAATACTTTTCTCAAACAGACAGCTGTAAAATCTTTATTAACGGAATCGAGAATGTCTATGGCTTAAAAATTAAATTATTACGTATTTCACTTGGTCCTTACGGGGATTTTATATCATAAAAGGAGCCATCATACGATTTAAAAAATATTACATCAATTAGTTGCCGAGAAATTGACATGCAAAAAATAACCCATTCGGCGTGCCAGAGATTCATTTAAAAAAAAAAAAAAAAAAGGGTAATGCGATAGATGCGGCAGAACATTGCAGGATAATAATATGTAAATATTTTACAAAAATTAGAAACGTTAGAATTTTTTTTTTTTTTTTTTTACTACTATATTACTGATTTTTAAAGAAAATAATTACACTCGTTCCATAGAATATTACTTATAGCACATTTACCAGTCCTCCCAAAAACGGTAATGCAAATTCCAGACTAAAACTAAAACGAATCCATCTATAAATCCGTGTAAAGTTATAAACATCGTTTTTCCTCTTAACTTCTGATAAAAAATAAATATGTTCTAATTAAAAACCGTGTTTTAATTATAATTTTTCTTCCATAAAACGAAACGTTATTTATTTTCTATAAATTGTGATCAAGCAGTTTGCGAAACGTTCTTTTCTGAATTTAGTAACAGAACGTAAAAAATTTACGCGACGAACAATTTTTTGAGGAATAATAAATACCCAGCGACCCTTGCTGAACTCTTAAAACCGCATGATCCTACTACTACTACTACTACTACTACTACTAGAAGCGATTAGAAAAACTGTAATATTGCGTGTTAAAAATAAAACAAAAATACACAGAATACATGGCCAACAGAAATATGTAAGTAGGTAAACCATGCAAAATGACATTTCCTAACAATATCGTATCAAGATATAATTGACTCCTTTCTATTCTAATTGTTTCTGGGTAAAGCTGCTCGGTTGACAAGTCCAAAAAATATCATAAAAAAACAAAAAACGTTTTAATAATGGGCGGGTATCTGGTAACAGCTCTGGTAGATCTTTCTTTTCAACACTGCATACCGCCGCTGAGATAACACCATCAGCGTGTAAGAGGAAATATTCTGTGTCTATTTCAAGCCAGATGATGTTTCGCTAGCAACACAAAACATGTCGAGTAGAACCGGTATAAAAATCGTCGCAGAATTTTTACGTAAAGAAACAAAACGCAGGCACGAAAATTCGCTTTATTGTTACAAATACAGGTACAGAAAAATCAACTTGTTACTGATAGTATCAGCCTCAGGTAGCAATACGCCTATTCCATATTGTCACGTGTTTTAAATGTATGGCCGATCGACGGCGGTTTAAGATTGCAAAAAGCTTGGCACACTTTCCCTGCTCCAATTATCGATGTGAATGTTACGCAAATGGATTAAGATAAAATTGCACTACGTATCTTCTAGACTGAATTCAGGCCATTACCGTATTTTTTTCCCTTCTAAGTAGGAGGTAGGTACGGGTTCCGTCGACAATCGTCAAGGGCACACTAAGTTTTTCGCAAATCCTTAACTATCACCGTTTGGGTGCAACTCTATATCTCGTAGCTAGAACGCCGGACTACATTCCTGCTCAACAATGATATTCCGAGTAACAAACTGCCTTTTTTATAACTATATCAACAAAACAATAGACTAGATTTTCATACGTGCTGTTTTTTCCTTGAGTAAAATTTTTGTAAACAGTTTTTATACTAGCTTTGTGTGCGTTAACCAGATTAATGAAAGAAAAAAAAAACCTAATGATGTCAATAATTTTCTAAATTGATTAAGCGAAAGTAAATTTCATAAATTCCGAATAAATTTGAGAAATTTAAAAAAATCGGTCACTCTTATTCTTTTATAAATAGGAAAACATAAAAAACATAATTACCTTTACACTCTGCACTAGAAGATCGGTAAGAATGCGATGGAATGCTTAAAACCGGCGACATTATTCGAGAAGATGATTCGATGACTGATTCCCCTATAAATGTTTATTAAAAATGTTCTTAAATCTTTACTGAAACTAGATATAATTTTACTTGTAATTTAAACGGAATAAACGTGAAGTACTTAAAAAAATAACACAAAAACACTATTTAAAAATTTCTAACTAGCTTAAAACAAAACGTTTTAACGGAATAACTCTAATTTTACATTGGGTGCATATGGCAGGCCTTTTTTATACTGTACAATTATTTAACATAATTAAACTACCACTTACTTACTGATTTGATTGATTATTTAAAACTGGGCGCTACCCTGAATTAAATTCTTTATCTACCTTAAACAGTATCGAGCTAATATTCACTACTTAGAAACGCCGTGATTTACCTAATACAGAGCCAATTCACAGATTATTGTGTAATATCGTTTATACGATCAGCTTTAAACCAAGTTCGGTTTAAAATTTTGACCTTACAGAAATAAAACATGCGATTTCATTCGAAACCTCCGCTAATTACGGAAAACGAAATAATACACACACACACAAAACAAAAAGGGCGCTACAAACAAGTACAATGTTCTAGACATCATATCCTCGCGCGACAAATGCCACTGAAATAAAATCTATCTTAATTTATGTCCACTGAATCTTCTTTTAGAGGTATTCAATAAAGAAAAAAAATTTAATTTATTTAAAACTAATGTATTTTAAAATTTAAGCAGACGTAAAAGCACAACTGCAACGCAAACAGAATTTTTTTTATAATTCAGATAATCTTTTAAAAATGCATTAAAAAATGAAGTATTGAATTTCGTAATAAAATCATCTCCCCTTTCAAAATTTTCATAACTTTTATCCTACCTCATTCATTTATTTATGTCAAAATGGGTTATTAATGTACGTGCGTTGGTGCAATAATAATAATAATAATAATAATAATACGAGTAATAATAATAATAAATAATAAATAATAAATAATAAAAAAGGCAAGCCGTTAGTATCAATTTTAAACTGACTTTTAAGAATTAATAACATCACTAGAATTTAATTATTTCACGTTTTTTTGTTGTTGTTTTTTCGTTTGTTTTATTTCAGAACAATCCATAGCAGAAAAATGTTTAAATTTTACTTTTTAAAAAAAAAAAATGTAGTAGTGCAAAACTTTAACATCGTTACATTCGCTAGAACACTCGATCTGCCTAAATATAGTATTGAATTTCTAATTAAGAAATCAGGAGAAACGGATGCCATTAACTCTGATTAAGTATCAGAATCGAGTACATAAATTGCATCTTAGCTCTAATTCAGGAACTGTTAATAGCAGCTTTGTTGCGCACTAGGCAAACTGAACATCGTGTTTTAATAGACACTGCAGTGTATTATTCTGGAAAATGCAAAAAAAAAAAAAAAAAACACTTGTTATTTTAATGCAAAATCACTGGACTGACATCTCCAATAGTTTTTTCGAAATAAGTATTTGTGCGGTCTTAATTTAAAGCTGCGGACAGACGGACGAATAAATTTTCTTCCACTCATACAAATACTTAAACGATTATCAATAAATTTAGATTTACTGTTATGCAAATTTCTGAATTATAATAATTTTAATAAAACAATTATCCAATATAAGTGGTCGATTGCATAATCAAACTGGTTAGATGAGAGAAACTAAACCAGGATATATATATACTCGTATATACAAGGTCTGTTCAAAAAACGACCGAACTTTTGAAATTGCGTCCAAACCGAGTAAAATTTAAATTCGCGCGCCATGCTATACCTAGCGGCATTCATTCGAAACAAAATGAGGTGCTTGCCGCATTCCGGTAGTTTGATCAGTTAGCGAATAGAGCGATCAAGTGAACACATGCAGTCTGCGCTCTGCGAAGCAGTGAGAAAGCGGAAATGAAGGAGTTTGTGGAGCACTGTTGCAACATTAAATTTTAACATCGACAAATCTTTTTCTAAAACATGGGCATTGCTTCAGCAAAGCCCATAAGGAGAACTGTATGAGCCGTACATAGTGTTACGAGTAGTTTACACGTTTCAAATCGGCCAGATCATCAACACCAAGGAAAATGCTATATCAAGACGAACCTCGACGTCAACAAATGATGAAAACACTGATGTCGTTCGATCTGTGATTCGCGGAAATCATCGTTTAACTGTGCGAGAGTTTGCAGAAGAAGTCGGGATCAGCATTGGATCGTGTCACGAAATTTTGACAGAAAACCCTGGCACGCATTGCGTCTCAGCAAAAATCATGACAACATACCAAGTCACTAGCCTCTGCTTGTTGGCCAATAATGGAACAGCTGTACTTTCCCATCCTCTCTACTCTCCAGATACGGCTCCAACAAAGACTTTTTCCTATTTTCGAAACTAAAATCCACCTTGAAAGGACGTCGTTTTCGAAGTATAAAAGAAATTCGAGAGAAATTGCATGCACAGCTACGAGACATCACACCAAACGAATTTCAGGGAGTATACGAACAGTAAAAAAAACGATCGGAACGGTGCATAGCATGCAAGGATGAGTACCTTGAAGGAGACAAACATGTATCAAAAAATTGTAAGTATTACAAAGAAGATTTTATGACGAAAGTTCGTTTTTTTTTTTTTTTGAACAGCCCTTGTATATATATGTACATGTCTAAGTGTGTGCGTATGTATATACTGACATAATTGGCTATCAGAGAAATCTGGGAAAGTAAAGGCGGCCGAGAGAAAGGAACTGGCCCCAGTATTCTCATTAGATCCATTAGGTTTAGTACATTTTAAACCTTAACTTCACAATCCATAATACCTTATCAAGGGTATGAGACTTGCTTTGCTTTATATTAATTACAACATAATTCTTAGGCTACCCCCCCCCCCCCCACTAAAAAAAATATCCCAATTTCATGTAACGAAAAGTGTCCCAATTTTATGTAACGTTTATTATATTTTATAGGATCTTTGTGATTATGTTATCATATTCATATGGACCGATTTAGAATTACGTTGTAAATGTTGATCATTTTATACAAAGTATAGAAGAGGGAGACAGAAATGTAAGCAAGAGGGGTTAAATGGATTACTTTAAAAAATAATAAAGTATTACATAAATTAGATACATTTACTTTAGTTCGAATTTCTTTTAAAAATATGAAAGTTCTTGTAAACCAGATTTTTTAAAATCTTTCAAAGTGTTATATCTACTTCCTTAATGAAAAACGAACGTGAATTACGCTACACCTTAGCGATGTCAGCTGGCAAACATCAGAAAAAATTTGTTTTACAGAGAAATAATTGTACAGAGGTCATATTTTTATCATAAATTAAAATTTACAAGAGTACTCCGTTAGTGTACAGGTATATAAACATTTGTTTTGATAACTTAATAATTAACAATGTTGCGGAGTGCAATCAAAGTGAGCAAAGGGAAGAACCTGCCTGAAGAATGGTGAGCGAAAGGAACAAACAGCGAAGCCTTCTAGTTTATTAAATGGACGCGAAGACTTTAAATGAAAATTCACGTTCGTTTTGCATTGGAAGTAGATATAACACTATGAAAGATTTTAAAAAATCTGGTTTACAAGAACGTTCATATTCTTAATAGAAATTCGAATTAAAGTAAATGTATCTAATTTATGTAATACTTTATTATTTTTTAAAGTAATTTTCAGCATATAGAAAAATACTGTAAAAAGATACATTCATTTTTCAAAAGCAATTTATTTTTTCTCGTTAACCACCAAGTCCATTAAAGTAAAATTCTTGAGCAATATTTGATTTTTCAAATCCAAATATTGAAAAAACACAAAAAAACAAAACAAAAAAACCATTGGCAAAATTAGTTAAGCGAAGCAATAAAAAAAAAAGCTGTCATTAAAAAAAACGACAATTAACATAAAATTTATAAACAATTCTCGTGGTTTATCGTTAACATAGAATATTTCGCAACGCTGAAGCTCAATCCATGCTTCTGCCATATAGCAAAGAACCCGTTTTTGTTTTTTGTTTTTTTTTTTTAAAATACCGTACACGTTACAGTAAATCGAAAACACAAACACAATGTGAAGTTCCTAGTCTAATGGATTTGAAGAGGACATCAGGGGCCCAATTCTTTTCTCACGGGATTCGCCTTCACTTTCTCAGATTTCTCCGATAATAAGTTCAACTTCACATTAGATAAACCTGAAAGTGACTTTGGTCCGGAACGAGGCAAGTCTCGAAACCGTGACCTCTGGTTTAGTAGCTAAGGAACTTAACTACTAGTCCATCACGCTACCATATGCAATTTTTTTATTTGTTTATTTATTTTTTAGTACATGTGCCGCCGTAGCGAACACCTGTGTGCATATATTAAGTATACTTACGAGAGAAGTGATGAACTCTTTTTGCACTTTTTACTCCAAGACTCTCCTGAAATTGTCAACAGAAAACAGAAAGAATTAATGTAATGTTTACTAATAATATATACATATATATATATGATAATTCACTTTTAAACTAAAACGTAAAGGTACTAATGTACTGAACAACCAATTATATCGGCACTCTCAAACTTATGCGTGGTTGAATCTTCTTTGCAACCGTTGCCAGCCTCGAAGGTCTCACGGGAGTTAAATTTCAATTCGTTTGAAGAAGGCAAGCCTTACACGATAAGTTCAAAAGTTCAAATCGTCGAAATGTACAAATCATAAAATTTCAGGGCCATCGACGTATTAAAATACAATTTTTATTAGTTTATCGGAGAAAATTACTACATAAAGCAAGCAATTTTTTAAACGGATGTTTTTAGTGTCGAATTACGCTTACTTCTAAAAAAAATTAATCATAACAATACGGAGAATTGTTTGTATTAATTAATTTCTTATTTCAAAAAATTACATTTTTTCCCCTCTAACAGCTTCGTTATTTCGAATTAAATTTTTTACTTATTGTAATCATATTCAACATTAAACCAAAATAAATGTAAACAGTTTATGATTTTAAAAACCTTCTCTTTGCTTATATAAATACAGTTATTGCATTTCAGCTGATTAAGCAGCGGTTTCTTTTTTTTTTTTTATTGGGATTTGGTTCGAATTTAACTGTTGCGCATGGAAAATCACTTGTATTGAAAAAATTTTCTAGTTAATGGAACCAAATAAAAAAAAAAAAAAAAAAAAGTAATTTCACCTAATCTAAAGAGCAAATGTTTACGTGGAATAATGCTCCAAGAAGATCGGTGCTTCTGGTTCTGTTTTCTCTTTTTTTAAATCCCCTTTGCACTACTTTTTAAAACGATAAAAAGTGACTAATAAGTTTTTTGCTAAACCGTTTCTTTTTTTTTAATAATAACTGAAACAAGTATATATGTAAATATATACATGCATGTACAAATGTATGTAAGGGTTTCGCAAAAACATTTTTAAATAATATCGTCCTTTATATATAAAAGGGAAAAAAACAACAAAAAAACAACTATTATCAATTCAAATTAACCTTTCTCTATACAAAAAAAAAAAAAAAAAAAACATTTCCCATTCCTTTTATTTTTTAGAATAAATTTAAACTGATTTACATTAAATTCTAAAAATAAACTTTTTATTTTAAATTTCTTGAAGTTTATTCACAAGTTAACTTATCAAGAATTGCATGAGTAATGTTTTCGATGTGTACAATGCAGATGTGACCTTCTCCTAAAAAGATTTCATTACATAATAAGAATGCACGTATTTGGACAATTACTGGTTAAGAAAATAAATTCCGTCGTTCCACTTCAATTACAGACAATTTTTACTTTAAAATAGTAATGACCTAACGCAGAAAATTTTAAGGTATATAAATTTTACAGCTAATTAAAATCTAACTATGTTTCTGTGATCAAAAAAGTTTTCATTCAATTATATGAAGTCCAACTTTTTTAAAATCAGTTTTCATGTGATACTAAACGAACGAAATCAAAAATAAGGTTGCAAGGTAGTTCAACTGGACGATAGATTTTATATTACGATGCTGAAAGTGTTCGAAACGATAATTGAAAAACTATCAAAATATTGTTGTAGACCATCTTAAGAAATATTACTAAATTTTTTAGTCAAATTTATCCGAGAAGTCGTTAAATATAATTGAAGTTAAACTCTCTTCGTGTCTTCGCGATCATTAATACCGAAAAGAACGAGAAAAATCAAATCATTTATTAAAGTAGTAATAACTTTAATAATAGTCAGTAGTGGTACTTGCGATAACATTATTCGTATCAAAGATGTCTACTGTTTTCATTAATTAAAAGCAAAAAAATTGAATGAATGGGTCGTTTATACGTTTAATTAATTCTATTTAGAAAGTGGTTTAAATATTTTATTTAAAACTATAATTTTTGAGGAACGTTAATTTTTTTTTATCAGGATACAAAAAAAAACCACTAAAAAATCGTTTTCTAATTGTTTTATGTATATATTTACAAACATTTTTTTTTTTTTTTATCACGCACTCATTCGGACAGTCTTTTTTAACCGTAATCTTAAGTGTAAAAACAATTTTAAACTAACGCCCAAAATATCCCTTTTATCAGCAGATAATTGGGAACAAAATATTTTCAAATTTTAAAAAGCAAAGAGAGATAAAGAGAAGGACTTGAATGATCAAGTCGCTTGAATGGGCACATTAGGACTGTGCTTCAACTTTAAAAAATTCCAAAATATACTCAATGTTTAATAATAAAATAAAAAAATTTAAAATTTAAAATTTGTCGCAAGTATCCCATTCCTCATGCGGTATATTATAAAAATCTCTTGATAAAATTACCATCATTCGGGAACGATTTTACTTTATTGGCTCTATATTATTCGATATTTTAAATGAAATTACCTGACTAGAAGTTTCAAACCGGAACAGTGGAGATCTCGACCAATTTACTGGCGGAGGGCTTCGTACCATGTGTTTATGAAATTCGGGAATTGATAATGGATCAATTTCCGATGAAAGAACCTAAATACATTGAATAATATTTTAATTACAGGAAACACGGACAGCGCAGTTAGTTTATATTGTTAAAAAAATAAAAGCAGGCAATTAACTACGTACCGATCATTTAATTTACAGATAGTATAATTTTCACCTACAAAATTTAATTCAAATTGTTAAATATTATACAGCTAGGATTGAAAATAAAGTTCACAGTTCGGACAAAAGTTTAAAACCAAAAGAAAATGTATTAAATTAACATTATACCGAAGCGAAACATTCGAAGTTGAATGATACTCTTTTTGATGATGGGAAAGTAGTGATGCGAACAGCGTTACTTTATAATGAACGATAGTGTAGATTTTACGTCACTATGATTTGTCTATCAAGAGCCGAAAGCCTAGCAACTAGAAGCTACAATGAACCATCCTACTAATAGTCAACTGTAGTAAGTATTAATGTAATCAGAAATTAGAAGATACAATTACCCCTTTAAAAGTGTCGAGTATAGAGTATTAAAGAAAAATATTAAAATAACGAAGCGATGTGTAATTTTATAATGAGGCGATAAAGCAAGTATTATCTTGTGAAGTAAATAACTCGGAATTATGTTCAGAAAAGAAAAATATATGTTTAGTCGCTTTTTCAAAAAACACATCGCAAACGTCACAACAATTAAATCTTAAAAGTTTCAACACATTATACACGAAAATGATACCCAAAGTAGGAAAAAATGAGTATACTTTTTTAAAACAATACTACCAGCATATTCTAGAACATAACTTTAAAGTAATAGAAAATAATAAAATTAACAGTTTGATCCAGCGGTAATAACAGTGATTCTTCACAATTACAAAAGATTGAATAGCTCTTCGTTTTTTCATGTTGGACCTAAAAGTAATCGTTTTATGTACACATCAACATCGATTTAAAAATTACAGTTCAGTAATATAGTCAAAACGACAAGATTAATGAAAAAATATCCATAAAAACAGATAAAATCATCCGAATAAATAATACGGCAAGCTTTAAGCACAAAAACAATTCGCAAAGAAACACATTTACAGCACTTAATATACACATAAAGCGTTTCTTGTCAATGTATAAATTATTAATTTTCCAAACGAAACATTAAAAATACGGAAATTAGTTTAATTTTCCTAAAAACAGTAATTCTTAATCGAATTTTATATAGTTTTAAAATATTCGCTATAGCATTAATGCTACTTACCAATTCCTTTACTAAGAATAATAATTCATCACTAATCAACTACAGAAATTATAAAAACATACACTGAATAAACACCAAGGATACATAGCCGTTATGCATAAATATTAACATCATTAAGATTTAAACACTGGAAGATAAAAAGAAAAGTGAAAATTTAATACCTGATTCGCTACTTCAGATTCCAATTCACCGTTTAAGCTTTCTACTAAACTTTCTCTACTAGCCAACACCTAATAATTATCAATATTAAAGTAAATTAACGATTCATTACACTTTCACGAGTTCCTTCATCCCCTCACCGCATTTGTAAATAAAACGTTTAATAGAAAGAACTATACAACAGGAAATGATTTTGATAAAATTTCGACATTATAAAAATAAAATGCTGTGTACTTTCAAAAATGGATCGTCTTGTCTCGACAAACGTAGCGCTTCTATATCATGATCGATATTTTTAGTACGACCGGGAATTGAAAGAGCAGGTGATGGCGGATATGTAGTAATAACAACATCATGAACGGAAACATTTGAAGGTATACAAGCCACACTGCAGCTGAAATTTTGACTAGGACCTAACAAAAACAAGAAATATTCCACGAATAAACTTACGTCAACCGACATAATTAAGGAGTTCCCAAGTACATTTAAAAAGTAACAAATTAATAATTACCCTTTAAACAAGGTTTACTTTCTGTTGCACGAACGTGTCTGGCATTGCTTTTAATACACAATTTTTTCCACTTGAATAATTTCGTAAGAAATGTTGTTGGAGACTTTCGAACGTCATGTTTTCCTTCTGATTCTTGAAGCATGACAATTATGATCACGCGAATCGAAAATACATCTAACAAAACATGAATATCAATTTTATCGAACAATTTTTCAATTTTAAGCGAACTGATGAAAAATCAGTTTGCACAAAAACATACGGATAAAACATAAAAACCAAATTTACGGTTGCTTCTTTTACTCCGTTAAACTATAAAACTAAACTAATAGAAATAACGGAACAATTTTGTAAATAAAAATATATGTAAAAATCAAACGAATTATCGTAATCACCTTCCGTATCATATCTGTTCTTATAAACTATGAAATTATGAACAATCGCGAGAGTACTGCTTGTTACAAATGAACGATTCTTTCACCACAGTTCATAATAATACTAAAAGTACGCTCGAGATTTAGTTAATATTAATAGTGAATTTAGAACGATTTGAAATACATCTCAATTTATAACAAAACTTTATCTAAAAAGAAAAAACGAATTTTAAATAACAGATTGTGAGAATTAAACATTTAATCACGGTAAAAGTCGTACCGTATAATTAATATTCAATTCATTCGTAATTTCAGATAAATTGTTATTTTTTTAATAATTTAAATAATGTCTAAAATTTATTCATAGAAAAATTGTCTCAGTTATTTTAACACAAATCGGTTTCCATAAGAGTCAAAAATTTTCCACTATATTTACGAATAACAAAAAAAAAAAGGGAAAATAGAATAGTTATAATTAAATGAAAGCGATTTTTTTATCAATAGAGGGATCGATTAATGTATGAAAATTTTGTTACTAATTACGAAGAAAGGCCGAAGGTTGGTACACTGTATGTGGTAGTTTACATGTGCGGAGTATGTTTGTACTTTATATTATATAATGTTTTATGATAAACCTTTTTTTTTTTTTTTTTGTCCCAGATTATCAATATGTAATAAGGTTTAGTTTAATATCAGTAGGTTCAGTCAAACAAACAAAAGACATCAACTTTAACCTGAGTTAAAACGATTTAGTCCTTTGTCGTTCAAATAATCTTATTCTTATTATCTCTGTGTTCGCTACCACCACATAATCATGACTACAAAGTTGGTTTCACTTCTCAGATTATCTCATCATTGTTATACTTCACGTTATTATAAGCGTGTGTTGTTTGTGCCTTGTCGGTCCCTGTCCAAGAAAATGGTTAGTTTTCGGTTAATTTATGTTTTTGTATTATAAAACGTACTTTTAAGCGGGTGAAAGATGATTATAAAAAAAGTATTTGTAAGTGTAGAAATTACTACGGCTAATATTAAGGCTACTACCAACTTCGAATATTTGAATTTACAGGTAGAAAAATTAAATGAAGAGGAAAGAAATACAAAATTGGCTGCTCTTTTGAACAACAAATGGAAACTAGTAGAAAATAGAGATGCCATACACAAGGAATTTTTATTTGCAGATTTTAATACAGTGAGTTTAAATACGGTATACTTTCATTTTCAGGAAATGTGCCTACAATATTTTTTACTTAGAAAGTTATACGTTTGCATTTTGCATCAACTTGATGTTAACTCTGTTTAATTTTTTGCGATAAAATGTTGTTGTATTCCTTCAGAAGACAAAAAGAAATCGAAAAAACTACGAAAATCTTTATTGGAGGATGTTTTTTTTTTCAATTCTATTTATCACCATTTTTCTTAAAGTTTCAAGTAAATTTTAAAAGTTTTATTGAAAAGGTTTCTTAGTTAAACAAGGTAGCCTACATATTCAGTTAATACTTCTAATTAAAGCCGCTTCTAAATAAATCAAACCTATGTTTCGAAATGCTTTCACTGTTCACCATCAGAATTGGATGACAGGTCAATTTCGTTGAGTGATTTTGTAATTTTCTTTTTCTTTTAACAATTTACTTTCGTAAATTGGCCAATGAATTTAAAAATTTCCTTTTTTCAATTTGTAAAACAGCTACACTTATCCAAAAGTGTAAAAATCTTTTGCTTAGAATTCTTCTTTTCTTCCGTTTTAACATTACACGGTTACTTAATTTAGGAAACTTTTAATGTCATAGCTACTACGTAACAAAAGTGTACAACTGATACGATCCGTCAGCTTAAAAAAGTTGCCGTTGAAAAAGAATTACAGTAACTTTTTAGCCGATGTCGCAAAAAAAAGAACAAAAAAAAAACAATCTATTTCATTTAATTTGAAACAGATCTTTACTCTTAATTCCCAACTAAATTTGATTAATATAATTATTAGTATTACACACTAGAAGACAAAAGTCAAAAATTGTAACGATATTACATAGATAACTGTAAGCAAAGTACACGTTTTAATAGGCTCAATATAGAAGCATCTGGAGCGTCCGCATCGATATCAATGGGGGGGGGGGGGATTTAATTATAATGATCCAATATGAAGATGCTTATGTTTATACAACGTGTATAGAAACTGTGGGAATAATGATAAAAATGATATTAACATTTATAATTATATAAAATTTACTTTATGCCGTAATTTTATTTTAAAAAATATTAAAAATGATTTTGCTGCTTTTTTAGATAGCATTGCAAAAACATTTTTTGTCGGAATTATAATAAGAGGTTTCAACCCTTTTTCCCTTGGGTAGGCTGCTGCACAGAAGCATTCAAGTCCTTGCCCATATACTTTGTTTCAGCCGTAGACTCGTAACTGTCGTGCCGGTAAAATTTTTTATTACATTAATCCACCTCAGATGATTTTCATATACTTTTCCCGCCGAATTAAATTTTTTTTCAGCTGTATCATTTTTGCCGGAATAAATCGGCAGAACTTACAGCATTCAATTAAATATCTATGTTAAGTTCCTGATGGATTGAGATATGTTAGTTCGACATACGCAGAACTTTCAACAAATTTTTTCACATACATACTACGTCTCGAGAAGAATACCGATGCGTTAACGATCTTCTTCTAAAAAAAGCTTTCCTTCCATATGTTTAAATAGAAAAAAATTCAACTAGATTCTTTTTAACCAGTTGTCGATTTTTTTCGGTAACAACCACGTCCATATTTTTTCCTTCGGTTGATGTTTCGAATAGTAGTGCTCTATTCATCATCAGAACCATGAATGAAACAACCAAGGGAAAACCAGTCCTTAAATAGATAAGCCAACATCACGTCCGACCTTCTGATTGGCTAATGTTATTTCCACTTTTTATTAGGCCGATAACTGTCTTCCAGTTTGATTTAATACCGTCATCTTTATTAAAATTTTTATATTTTTCTATTTCAATCGCCTCTCTGATTAGACGTTTACTTGCGTTTTCGACTTTTGCTATTATTTTCGTGTCTCGAAACTTTATCTCATGTTTCGTGCGTTCTACGTGTTCAGCCACCGCGGATTTTTCAATACGTCTCTGTCGACAGTCTGCTTCGTGCTCTTTAATTCTTACATGTACTGCTCTACCAGTTTGTCCCACGTAACTTAAGCCGCACGAACACGGGAGTCTATATACACCTGCTGCATGTAACGGAGGTAAGTCGTCCTTATTATTCCTTAAGAAATTTTTTATTTTTTTGTTGGTTCCAAAAACTGGGCGAATTTTATTTTTTCTTAAAATACGACCGATTTTGTCTGTAATGTTCTTAATGTACGGCAACGTGATATTCGTAATCCACTCATTTTCTTTTTCTGCCTCTTCATTTTTCATTTTCGCTTTCCGAAATTTATTTATTAATTTTTCCGCTTCAAATCTCTTATACCCATTTTCCAACATCGCATTTTTTATATTTTTTATTTCTTCTTCGATATTTTCTTGATAACAGACTTTTTCTGCCCTCCTTAACAAAGTTTTAAACACTCCATACTTTTGACTGGGACAGTGATGCGAATCCTTGTGTAAATACTTGTTAGTATGGGTTGGTTTGCAAAACACTGAAGTTTTTACATCTCTCATTGATTTTTTTTTTTTTTCCAGCAATATATCTAAAAACGGTAACGTGCCATTCTTCTCCTCTTCCACAGTAAATTTAATGTTTTGATGAAAGCTGTTTAGATCTGCGAGAATTTCCGTTATTTTCTCTTTACCATACTGCCACACCAGAAACGTGTCATCCACATAACGCACCCACAACTTCGGGGACCACTTTTTAACGATTTTCTTTTCTAAATCTTCCATAAAGATGTTCGCGAAAATCGGTGCTAGACGTGAGCCCATCGCCATCCCATCATTTTGTTTGTAGATTTTTTCGCTGAAGGTGAACACATTCGCACGTACTACTGTTTCGATCAAATTCACAGTTAATTTGTCTACTTTCATCTCGTTTATTAAGTGAATGATTTCCGGAACTGGTTCATTTGTAAATAGGGACACCACATCAAAACTGACCATTAAATCGTTCTCCTCGAGAGTTGTTTTTAACTTTTCTATAAAGTCGGGTGTATTCCAAATATGGTGCTCCGTATTTCCTACGAAATTCCTCAATTTAGCCGCATTATATCCTTCAACGAAATATGATGGACTATTAATCGAACAAATAATCGGCCTCATTGGAAGTCCATACATGCTGGGCATAGTGACTACGGGCGAAATGAGCGATTTTTTTGTTGTCCAATCTAACTTTGAATCTTTTATAATAATTTTTTCACCGGATATATACATTCATTATTTGATATTTTATAGCGGTAATATTATACGTAAGATCCTTACGTCTATATTTAACAGGAAAAATACAAAAAAACCCATTTACCTTAAGCAAGAAAAAGAGGACATCGGTATACTTTCTTATATTTATTGTTTACATTTATCTAGTTAGTCGGTTCAGACATGTTCGCGTGATCTATGCTGCCTAGTACCCTATACGCTATGTCAGGAGTATATGTTTTTTTATTCGCCTATGCCTATAGTTTTTATATTGGATTCTTACTTTTTGGTAGTCATAATCACCTATTTCATTTACTATTAGAATTGCTGATATGCTGCATTTTTCGAATTGTTCTTTCTTTGATAATCCCCTCAACATAAGGGAATTTTGGTCTTTCGTGCATCCATTTAGTGCTTGTGAATCTTGGTTTATTTAAGATTATTCGGAAACATTGGTTTTACAGCTTTTGTATATTGTTTTTGCTAATATATGACCACACGGGGATCCCATAAAGTAATTTGGGTAAAATAAGGCTTCTATATATTAAGAATTTGTTTTTTATGCTTAGTACAGAGACTTTTCGTTGAATATCGGAAATATAGAGCTGATTTTTTGATTTGTTTTTTCAATAAATTGCTATAAGTGAAGTATAAACGTCAGCCTTTTATTCGGGGTTATTCCTAGATAATGCAGGATGTGGTCCCATTCTAAATTGTTGTTCAGAACCTTCCTTTTTCGACTAAGATCCGGTCTCCGTCGGGTAATTAAGATCGCTTTAGTTTTGCTTACATTTATTTTTATTTTCCACTGTTGGAAGTATTCAATAAATTTTTCGGTAGCTCCGCCTAGTCTGTTTTTGATAGTGTCCATTCTATATGACGATACCATTAACGCGGTGTCATCTGCATAAAGGTGTAGGTCTACATTGGGTGTTACTGGTATATCATTTAAGTACAAAATAAATAGGTATGGTCCTAGGATACTTCCCTGGGGAACTCCCGCAGTAATTGTTCTCTCTGAGGATTTAGCTTCGTTTATCTTAACATAAAATTTTCTGTTTCGTAAGTAAGATTTTAATAATAATATCAAGTATGTCGGATAATTATATTGGATTAATTTATAAATTATTTCATCTAACCGCGTCGTATCAAATAGCTTTTCTATGTTCAGTGATATTAATCCCGTGTGTTTGTTAGTATTGAAGTTGTCGGTAATCTTGTCACATATTTTGGCCAGTTGAATTACGGTATTTAACTTAGGGGTCTGAAGCCGAATTGTTTATCTGTAAAGATAAGATTTTTCGTCACTAAACTTTCGCATTCTTTGTAAAATCAGTTTTTCGAATACTTTACTTAAATTACACAGTAAGCTTATAGGTCTGATGTTTTGCACTTGGAAAAACATCCTTTCCCGGCTTAGGTAACGCTATTGTTACGGCTACTCTCCACAGCATGGGATAGTAGCTTAGCCTCAGACATGAGTTAAATATACTGATTATTGCCGCAAGTTTTTTTTTTTTTTTGGGAGTTGTTTAAGCATTTACACAGTTATTAGGTCATGTCCTGTGAATTTGTATTTTTTAAAGTTCTGATACGAGTTAATAAATTCTGTCTTTGATATTGGGGCCGAAAATTCAAACGAGAAATTTCAACACGGAAAATCATGGCCACAGTTTTTTGCGACCGGAAAGGAATTCTTTTTATAGATTTTCTGCCAAGAGGAACGACAATAAATGCTGAGGGGAGGTATGGTGAAACCTTAATAAAGCTTAGGCGCGCTATTCCTCCAGCGGCGTCGTTCTGCTTCGTGATAACGCTTGGCCGCACGTTGCAGCAAGAACAAAGATGCAACTGGGCAACTTTAATTGGGAATTACCGGAACGTCCAGTATACAGGCCTGACTTAGCACCATCAGTTTTTCATCTTTTTCCAAAACTTGTGGAAATTTCTTGGTGGAAAGCAATTGAAAAGTGATGACATGTTGACAGAAACTGTTACGAACTGGTTAAACGAGGGAATACAAAAGCTGGTGCCATGACTGAACAAATGTTTAGATATTAATGGTGACTATGTTGAAAAGCAAGAAAATGTTCATATTTAAATTTACGTTCATAAATAAAGTTTTTCTTGCTCCATTACAAAACGGTTCTTACTTAAAAAATTACCTACGTAGTATATACATATAAACCAAAACTTATTTTAAATTCAATCAATTGAATTTGAAAGTAATCAAAATCAAAACGCTTTTTATTGAGGAAAATTAAAATTTTTCCGAATATATAATAAAAGTAAATATTAAATATAAAATTTCCTCAGTTCATAATGAGCAACGATTTCCACTAAACACGCTCATTCCATTCTGTTTAATATTACTCTTCGAAAATTCTCACCGCTAAGGAAACTATTAAGTTTTCGTCCCGCCATCTAATCAGCTGTCATCCTTTTTTATATTTGTGGTTCTATAAATAAGTCCAGCGATTATCTTTCATTGTCGATAATAACCTGCCCAGTGCCCCCTTTTTCTTTTGATATATTTAACCACGTCCGTATTATTATACTTTAATTTCTGTTTTATATGGATTAATCTAATTTTACCGTTTTATATTAATTATTTAACATGGATCTAATAAATTTTGCGTTGTTTTTAATTTGTTAATAATTATTAATGTTAAAGACCATGTTTCACAACCATAAGTTGACGTTAGTATGATACAGGTGTCAAAGATTTAGCTTTTATAAGATTTTTAAAAAGTTTTTTTCTTTTTTTTTTTTCATTTTTAGGCGCGATAATAAAGATCCCATGTTCAGAAGCAATATAGATGGGAAAGAATCAGCAGTTAAATAGAAATTCAATCAGAGATAAATAATATAAAAAAACTAAGTAGAAGAATGACGGATAAAAAAGGGAATAACAAGATATATAAAACATAGCAAGGAGCAGGGACGTCAAACGCTAAGAGTTGAGAATAAAAAATAGATCGTTCATTTGAGAGAAGCAGATACTCAAAAAGTATGTAAGTATGTGGTTGAAATCGCAAAAAGCCCCATCGTTCGGGTGAAGAAGGCAAAACGGAGAAGATGCTAGGGAAAAATGAAAACGAGAAGGTAACAGTGAATGGTTAAAACGTAAGCGAATACAGGCTTAAATTAATATAACTAGTATTCATTCCGAGATTTTGAAATTCTTATCTTATTTTATTTTTATAGTCTGTTTTTCGGAGTTAGTTGTAGTCCTAAATACGTCACACTTTAGTTACCAATTCCAGTTTTGTTTTAATTCGAATCTTTTTTGGCTTTTGTGGTTAATGTTTCCGTTTTATTAATGTTGATCAATAATCCGGATTTTAGTCTCTTTAATACTATCGTCATATTTGTTAATTCTTGTAGAGAGTTTGAAAAAAGGCATTTTCGTAAATCTTAAATTTCAAATCATTTTTCCATTTATATTTTTTTGTTTATTGTTCCGATATATTTTTTTGAAAAGCCCAGTTAAATAAAATTGGGAATATGAATTACCTTGTCTGACGCTTCTGTTTATTCTAGAATACTCCCCTTTTACATCCATTCTTATTCGTGAAATCTTTACATATTTCTTGAATTAACATAATTAGTGGTTTTGTGTAAAAGCATGTTTTTATAGTGTACTAGAGCTAAGTATAAATCCGCTTGATTTTCATACATATCTCTACGATCTGATTTACTGCCTACAGTCACTTCTATTCTTTCTTAGCTTCTTCTTCTTTTTCATGCAGTCTTTTGACGCCCGTATTTGACGTAGGCCTCTCCTAAATTCTTCCATCGTTGTCTATTCTGAGCTTGGCGTATGACCGGCTTGTGGTATTATATCGTCTGTCCACCTTCTTGGGGGCCTTCCTTGCTTCCGTTTTATCGTTGCAATTATATGAGGTCGCATGTCAAGATTGTCGCCCCCTTAGTGACAATTCAGGGTCCCTTGTGATTATCTGGCCCTTTTGTGCAGGGTACTGAGGGTTTTGTTTTCTGTACTTTTCATCGTCAGGAAATGTTGGGTCTCATCTTCCTACGAGGACCCAATTCGTGTTAGGAAGGGATTGATAGTAGCTCTACTAACTTGAATTTGATACGCCACCGTTGTCTTATAAGATCTTCCGCCGCCGTATCTAGGATAGGTAACCTACCTTTGTTGCCATCCAATCTGAAGAGGCTTTTCTCAAATTTGGCTTGATATTTGCTCTCTTCAGACCTCCCGAACATCATTTTGCTTGTCGACATGTCTCCCTCTGGGAATCTCATCCCAGACCTCCTCGATCAGGTTACTCGATGTAGCAGATACGCCACGAGCAGGCAGGTGCCCGGGTAGATGTGGAGAGTCTGCATAATCCGCTGGTTTGGCCCCTTTCTTAGCTTAGAGAAGATTTTTGAATTAGTTAAACTCCAGGTAATTAGAACGATAATTCGTTATTTTATATCGGTGATTGCCTTTTTTAAATAATCAGATCACTAAGGCGTTACCGGTTTTAAAATTTCATATGTTAGCTTTTTATGTAAGTTTTCGGTCACCATGTTAATATGTCCATTTGTTATTTTATCGCATTCTGCAGTTTTATTAAATTTTAGCTTCTTAACTATTTTTTCTGTTTCGCCGTTCAAAAATTCTGCTTCTCTTTGAAATTCGTTCATTTTAAGCATCTCATTGATTAATATTTCTGTTGTTATCTCTATATAATTTCCTTATAGTATACTTGGATATTAATTTATTTCTTTTGTGTCCATTACATACTTTTGCGATGCTGAATTAATAAAGAATGTATTTCATTAGAAGTCGAATTTTAATTATTTATTAATTTTTTTAATATTCTTATTCGTTCTTTCTCATAATTTTAGCTTTTTCGTTTTGGTTTTTTATCTTATTTTTATTTCTTACAGTCTTTAATTTTTATTTTATTTTATTTATTTTTTTGTTCTTATATGCAAGACAATCCATTGGCCATTATATTAGAGCAAGGATAAATTTCAATTTTTGATGACGTTATAAATGAGTATATCTGATATATGGTGATATTGGTTGTAGCCAAGAGCGAATTTGTTTTACATGGAAAATCTACTGTAAGACTAATTAGTGAATTACATAATACCGCTTGCGTGTTTTTGTACAGCTGCATTCGAAAAAAAAAAATCAATTAGCTCAAAAAATGGGAAGAAGAAGAAATTATTATATTTTTAGTCTTTTAAGAATAGAAATAAAAATAATTTGAAGGAACGACAAAAGTATAAGGAAATGAGAGAACATAAGAAGTACCAATAAGGAGAGTAGGAATACTGGGTTTTAGTAAGGAAGAGTAGAAAGACGACTGTTCAGTAGAAAAGGTTGAAATTTATTCACACCAATCATATCAATTTTGTTGTGGAAGGATTATTTTTCATTGTTATTGCCGATAATTTATTAATGATTTGTTTTCTTGATTTAGTGAAATCTGGATCTATCTTTTTGCTTTTCTTTTTACAAAAAAAGATGTTCAAAATCTTAAAAATCCCCATTCACTTTCGTTTTGTTTCTGTAACCAAAATTTTCTAACGTGTTTTCCTTATCTTTCTTCCTTTGCCCAATTTGACTGTTCCGATCTTCCATTATTATTTTTCGTTTTTCTATTTATTCATTATTATCTAAAAAAGAATTTATAAAATCTTATTTATTTTTCTGTCCTTACGATGTAGGGTCATATACACTTAGACACCGATTATTTGAGTTTTGTTTATTTTTATTTTTAATATATCTATCTCTTATTCCCGTCGTTTCTGTTGTTTTATTTTTGTACTCGTATTTTGATTTTACAATAAATCCGACTCCCTTTTGATCTGTATTATTACCTGAGAATAATGCAATAAGTTACCTTTTCGAGTGATTATAATTTCTTCTCCCTTCTTAAGCGTTGTTATATTTGTAATTCCTATTTTTACATACAGAGTGGGCCATGAATTCGTTAACATTGAATTCTAACTTCCCGATCAAACACAAACCACGCGGGGCACGGGAAGTGGTCCTACCGTTAGTTCGTTTCTCGGAAAGTTAGTCACAATGAATCGCTTCACAGGACCGCAGTGTGCTTTTTGTGTTAAACAATTTTATTTAAACACTAGTTCGCTCATTATTAGAATACGATTTATACGACTTGAATCAGTGTCCACGAGTGCTTCGTTAATAAAGAAATTGTTTAGGAAGTTCGAAGAGACAGGATCGACAATAAATACGAAGCAAACCGGCGGCTCGCGGATTTCTCGGAGAGAAGAGAACATGGAGAAAGTTTCCGTTTCAGTTCGACATGATCTACATTCATTGGTTTATTTCCAGTGATTCTCTTGCCAGCTTTACCCAGTTCGTTAATTTCTCCGCTTAATTAATTATTTACAGTGTAAACAAATAAAGTAACGTTACATTTGGAGTTAATGCGTAATCTAAATTATATATTGTAAAAAGAATCCTATAAAACTGAGTTTCTTATTTTGATGGTTTTTTTTCAAGTCGGTTACAAAATGCAAGAGTTCTGGGAGAATGCAACAAGTTTAATGAAATTTGGTTTGAAAATAAGCACAGGATTCTATACCTTAAAAAATTAAATAATTTTGGGGGAAAAAACTTCTTTCTTTACATAAAAATTATAAGAACTGAAAAATGTTATCGAAAATAACCTAATAATGCGTTGAATGATAAATTAAAATTTTGTAATACAATTTCAGGTTTCCCCAGTAATTTGTAACTTTGATTTTAGGCGTTCGGATTTATGACCAGAATCGCACTATTGGCAGAAAAAATGAATCACCATCCGGAATGGTTTAATGTTTATAATAAAGTGCAGATTACTTTGGCGACACATGATGTAAATGGATTGAGTTTGAAAGATGTTAAGCTGGCTAATTTTATCGACGGTGTCGAGAAACAACTTCAGTCATAAATAAAGGGTGTAACAAAAATATGAAAAATCGACTTTTATTTTTTTTATAAATATGAAAAAATAATCGGCGAACTTCCTAATATACATTTTTTTTTTTCTTTGTTGATTTATTTTTAAAAAAAATTGTTAAATTATTTATTCGCTAACTTTATTAACCATTCCCCTGGTCATTTGAATTATCTCCCAAATGCGAAATAAATTTAATAATTCGAAATATAATTTTTAAGTGTTGAAACTTAACGAGATCATGGCATTCCGATAAATCAAAAATTTATTCAACCTCAACAAAATATGTTTATAAAAGCAACATGGAAAAAAAAAAAAAGATACACAAACGGAACGAATAAAAAATACACAAATTGTAGACTTCGAATACGTTAAAACTCAGATTCATTACCTCTGAAAAGTGTTGCGCTTTCAACTGTAATCTTATTATTTTTTTTAATAATTGGACAATTTTTTTTTTTTTTTTCAGAAAAAATAAAGGAAAATTATTAATTAGAAATTATGCAAGAGAAATTTTTCGCCGCTAAAGTTACCGAATTTTTTAAGTGTTTTTTCTCCCAGGACCTTATTTACAAGTTTCATTAGAAAAATCTAAGCCCACCCCCCGTTGCATAGTTTTGAACAAAAATGGATAGGAAATTGTTTCGCTGTTACTCGTTTCATTTTTATTTACTTCTTAATTAAGCGATAAAAAATTAATTTCGAAAATTAATTTTACGCATAAAATTTAAATTTAATTGTACATTAAATATAAAATTGAAAATATTCAGGTGGCAGTCCAATTATAAATGAAATTTTTTTGAAATACAAATACCGAACAGAAATCAAACTGATAGCCATTAGGAGCCGTTCTACATCAGTTCTATTGTCAAAATCACGCATTCATAGTCAGTCACCGTTAAAGTATTTTTTAATTTTATCGTTTCCAATTAATAACTCTCGATTAAAAAAAAAAAAAAAAACAATTTTAAAAGTGGGAGAGTCATTTCCATTCTTCCTTTTCTAACTTTTACTCATTTTATCATCTCTTGATACAGCCTCGCCCACCCACTTGTCCTTGATTTTCTGATTTTTCAATTCTCCGTCACTCTACTATTTTCTAATTTTTTTTTTCCTACCCTGGGCGCGCCAGCGACCTTGACCCAACAACATAATAAATTAAGAGATGGAACTAAACAGCCAGGCGGTCAGAAATGGAACTCACAAAGGACAGCAGCAGCGGAACAACTGAAGGCAATGGGAAGGAAAGAATATAGGTAGCGTTAAAGGAATTAGGAGGACCCAGAACCGAAAATTAGGCGTACAGAAGGAAACGTTCGTTGAGGAGAATAAAACATTCGAAAAAGATACGATTAAAATCACTAATACAAGGAGGCTCAGAAGCATAAAGGGAGCAGAATGGAGAAGGGCACAAAGCGAATTGAAAACGAGAAGAAGGGAGTGGAGAATGATTGATTCTGAGTCTAATTAAGGAAACAACAATGGAACGATGACAGACAGGAATAGAATGAAACCAAGACAGGAAACGAGGAACCGGTTGAATAAGACGTACTGCGAAAAGCGATGAGTAGTATAACTCCTTCACCTTAATCACAGTTTGCTTCCAGTTTCAGATTTTCGCTTCGTCGTGGTACCGTTTCTACTTTGTCCTCTGTGTTCATCATCATTCTCGGAATTCAATTCCGATCATATTTTCTTCGAATGTTCTTTCCTTTTTTTTGCAGCGTAAAAAATTTTACTCAGAACTTTTGTCTCTTGATCTCCCCATCCTTATAATACTGCCTTTATTTTTTCAATATCGTTTCTTGTAACTATCAGTATTATCTCTAATTTACTATTATCGGTGATATCTCTTATTGAGATATAATCTTCTCCTTGTTCATATTTGACACTAATACAACCAATAATAAGCAATTTTGCTGTATCTCGTATATTTTCTACTCTGTTCAGTTTTACTACTTTCTAATTCTTTAGTACAAATATACTAGATAATTTCACGTGGTTCCTACATATTGAGATTCCTCGCCCCTTACCTTTCTTTTTTCCTTATTTTTATTAACGTTTACCTCGAACATTTTGTCTTAGAAATGCACATAACTTATTACGCAATCCTATAATCACAAGTAAATTCTGGGACGGTGTGGGCCTTAATTGACTGTATTGGCAACCATGTTGCTTTAGGGTGATCTACTGGTTAGTCTTTCAGGACCATTTATATTTTGGAGCAAGGGCTCCATTTGGTTGTGAATGTGGCTATATCAGCATAATTTTTAATATATAACGGTTGAGTATGGTCTAGAGCCGTGTGCGCTCTACTTCACTGTAGTTCTGACCATGTCGTTATCAGGGCAGATCGGCACTGCTTAATTGTATAGATGCGGCCATATTGTTCTGGTACTAATTTTTCCTCCCTGTAGATCCACATCGTTAATTTCGTTCGGAGGTAGCGAGGGCTCTACCTAAGTGTAGTTGAAACTTACTGTTTTGTTATAATTTCACCTTTGTAATTTTCTTGAGCCGTTTTAGAATCCTAAGGCATAACAACGCTCCTATTTTCTATGTTTTTACTGTTTTCTCTTTTGTCAGTATTTTTGGTTGTTGGTGGCACTAATACCAGTAATTATTCTTATTTCAATATTAGCTATTCTTTGCTTAATAATGTGTATTACTTCTATTTAATCCTATTTTCGCATACAGTGGTTCATAATGCCCTGTTGGCGGACCCGAAAAAAAAAAAAAAAAAAAGTTGGTTCGAATGCAGATTCAAAAACACTGTTTTTTTTGGCGCAGATTGATTAGGCTATAGTGAACATCGGTTTTTATTCAGGCCTTTTCATGAGTTATCTGCGGTGCTTTTTTTTTTTTTTTAGGTATCGTCCTCCAAACATCATTTTTGTTAGTAAGAAACGTGGGTTACCAAATTTATTTTTACATCCCAAACATCCATTCACTGCTACCAGTAATTTCCGGCAGTTAACAATTTAGTTCTTCCCACGTATTCAGTATACATCCGTGTATTCGTAAAATACATATTTAACGTAATTTTATTAGATAATTCATTTCTCTTAAATATTCTTAATCTATTTTCTTTTTTTTTTTTTTAAGATTCTGTACATATATAGTGCACGGAATTCTAATAAGTTGATTCGAAAATAATAAAAACAAATAAAATTCAATATCTCAGAGAAGCGGCTTGACATATGACTTCAACATGGAATATAAATTGGAATTCAAATTTTATCTTTAAGGCAACCTATAACTTCAAGATAATCAATTACCCTGGATGAAAAAATATGCGAAAGCCCATTTGGAATATGTAATATGGAATTTAAAACGACCTTAAAAAACACCCTTAAAAAATTCACATAACCCAACAGCAAATAACCTTTTAGAAGTGAAATTTAAAATATACATATAAAACAAAACGCTGAAACATTTTCGTAAAATGAAAATAAATGCCGATAAAAAATTATTCTTCCCTCCATTCCCTTTGGGGGAGGGAACAACAAAAAAAAGTACGTTTATGTAAGCGCCCGAATGAAAAAACTGAAGTGTGGCTAAAATATATCTCAAAACATGTGCATAAAAGAGCACGGTTGGAGAGAATCTCAAGCACAGAGGGGTCTCCATGTTAAGAGAAGATAGCCATTTGATAGGAACGAAACTGTATTTCATTATGCACTCATAATTTTGTCTTAAACATTCATCAGTGCATTTATATAGCGGTCTTAACGTAGCCCCCCCCCTCTATGTTTCTGCTACTGAGGAACTAGATTTTTTTTTCTACAGAGTTCAAACTTTCCTCCTCACTTCGTAACCATTCCTTTCGCTATGAGCGAGTTCATTGATGCTTTTCTTAAAAACATCAACTCATCTCCAGGCTTAGACGAAATCCCCTATTCTGTTCCTAAAAATGTTCCTAAACAATTTTATGGAATCTTCTTAAACATTTTTAACTCTTCTCTATTAATTTACCTCCCCATTTCACTTCTTTAATTATGGATCTTCCAAATTAGAACCATTCATTTAAGTTCATCCGATAAGTCAATTACACAAAGAGTCTTCCGCGGTCTCTCACAGGGGTCTTCTCTTAGCCAGACTCTCTTTAATATATATTCTCTTAATATCGCTTCACTTCCTATACCTTCTTCAACCTGGTTAGTCGCGCGGCACAACGGAACCACAACGGCTTTGCCGAGACTAATGGTTAATGTCTGACTGGCCCGAGAGAAGAGTAATTAACTTGGCCAAGGGTAAAACGCACCTGACTTTCTATAAAAAAATGTTATATCGCTGCATATTGCCCCAAGAACAACCTCACAGAACGTATAAATTTGGAAGTTGGTAAAACTCTGAGATCGTTATGCTACAAGAAACACACTGACTGGGTATTATATGTAAAGGTAATAGAGGAATGTATGAATTCACTGCCAAGTCCAATCACAAAATGTGTTCCGAATGAACTAATTTATAAAAATCAACAGAAAGATATAGTGAAAGGATGGTTATCGTATCCTCCCGAAAGGACAAAAATAAACTACGATTCACTAATAAAGGACGTGCGGGGTAGGATAATTAAAGAGAATATGAGCAGAAAGGAGTACGACCAGAGACGTACAACAGAATAAACGGTAGGGGATAAAGTATATATAAGAAACCATGTGCTCTCATCAAAACCGGGAAAAAGAATGAAGAAGCTCGAGCTGTTGTATATATAGGTCCCTGTAAGGTAGTAAAAAAGGTTGCGGGAAATGCATATTTGAGGAGAGCCACACCGGAAGATAAATAGGCGTGAAAAGTGTCTCAGACATAATGCCAGGGTAAATGAAGGGATAGTTCATATTATTGTGTTTTTACTTGTTCGTTTACATAGTCGTTTAATTTAGTAGCATTAGTTTGCGGTGTATTTTATTTTTACGTATTTATTTATAAATATATAAAAAAAAATTAAAAATAAAAGAAAAAAGAGTCGAGGGATCCAAAAACAAAGAGATTACAATGATAAAAGAATAAAATAATAAAAGAAAGTAGAAATATTGGTCCTTTGGTAGTTAGATCTATGAGCAGTCTTAAAAACCTGTTGTCATGTTCTATCCTTGGAAATGCGATTGGAAAAAGCTTGCATGATGCATTAAAACGCAACCTATGTAAGTAGCAACGCTCGATGTGTGGGTATGCCTTAAAGGGCAGAATATACATCAAAAGAGTCTAACATCCACGACCATTGTGAGATAGGCATCTGAGGCGTCAGAGGAAGACAACAAATTTACTCGCGACGCATTCGACACTGTGTCATGAAGGTCTAAAATCGCATTTTGACTAAAAAACCACTTCATAAAATAAACATATGAATAAGCAATAATGCCTATTTAAGTAAAATAGAAAAAAGAAGATAAATAATAATAAGAAATAAATGAATAGTGTTGCCGTAAATATATAGAAAAAATATACAAATCGGTATCACTGACTCGAAAGCGAATATAACTAATGTTGTTATCAGATATTGCGATCTATTAAAGTGTATAGAGTGAATGGCTGTGTGTGTGTGAGTAAATGCTGATATTCACGGTAAAATAAATTTTTAACACTTCGTTAAACAAAAATTGTTTAATGAAGTGTTAAAAATTTATTTTACCGTGAATATACTTAATAATGTGTCTTAATAATAAATACAGTGATAAATGCTGATATATTAATATCGTTTCATCCCCAACCCCCTTATCGCAGTATGTTGAATAAAAGGGAACCCTTTTCGGCTGTGAGACGATCCGATGATTAATATTTGTTTACTTTTGTTATCTATCGTCGATATGCAATTTGGAAATATTCTTTAACTTTGCGATTTAAGTTGTCAGCCTATTATCGGCGTGACAACTTCGAACTCGGCGGGAGGTAGTTGTAACGAACCAAATAGGCTAGTTCTTTTAATTTAAGTATTATATATAGGAAAAGGTGTAAAAATAATAATAATAATAATTAACCAGTTAATTCAGAGTAGGAAAATAAAGAATTGTGAATAGTTTGCATGTGCATATTTTAAGTTACGTTAGCGATGTACATATATGTACCGAGTTCGGAAATGTGGAATTTTTGTTGCGACGTAATCGGGTTGCATCAGAGAAATCCGACAGTCTGGCGAATTGGCTAAGACGTAAGTGGGTATGTGTGTGTGCTTGTGTTAGTAATAAAAGCGAGTGCGAATGATGTCACGATGTATATCGAGGCTTGCGATTAAGTATTAGTAATGATAAACAGGTATATCGCGGTAGCTGAGCGATTGATGGGAAATTTCGCATTAGAAGCGATGACTAGACAACTGCTCGGCAGTGCAAACTATTGCATATAAGTACACGTGTCTTTCGAAGCCACGGGATTCTTCTTTTTTCCATACCGTGATCGATCTCGGTAATCATTTGTCGCAAGTTGTATTTAGAAGAATATCATTAACTAATCGAGTATAATAAACCGTAATACAGGAAATTATCATTTTTTTTATTATTTTATTTAATTTCGTTTTTATTCTTCCGATTTTTTAGTCCAATCCTCGTGATTGGCGTATTGAGCAAAGGACACTGTGGACCGCTCTACGGTGGGTAGAAAAAAATCCCTTTCCTATTTTGTTATCGTTTTTTTTTTTTTTTAATTTTGAAGAATTTTTCTTCAATGGCACCCGAACTACAAATAGTATAAACTTTAAGAGGAGATCAAACCCGTAATAATGTATACTGAATACACGGAAAAACTAAATCGTCAATGATGGATGGTATTTTTTTTGCGCGAAATTACTGATAGCAGGGAATGGATGTTTTTTTAGTGACCCATGTTTCTTACTAACAGGAATGATTGATAATGTTTGGCGGATAAAATCTGAAAAACGCCATAGGATAATTCGGTATGAATAAAAACCCTCGCTGGCTATCGTCAAAAAAATCTGCGCCAAAAAGAACGAGCCTCCTCTATTTTTCGGTGAAAAAGTCAAAATGTTATTAGATAGCAAGAAAATTTCTATAGATTTACAAAAAGAACGAATACGCAATTCGAGCTGCTTGGGTGTACAGATTTTCGTTACGAATTTAATATTGGAAAAAAAAACTATAGAATATGGTAAAACACCGCGAGCATAAAATAAATTTAATTAAAACTAAAACGATAAAAGACGATTTAATTTTTCTCGTACATAGTAATATTGACAACGTAGAGAAGATATCAACTATACAAATTTCTTTTAATTTAAAACAAAAATTAAAATCAGACATTAAGTTCTTTGCGTTTGTATAAAAATTACGCTTTATTAAAATTATGGATCTATTTTACATTTCGATTTTAAAAATTCATTTTTTAAATATAAATCAGGGGCGCAAGGCCGTGTCTACGGGAGGGTTACCCCCTCGCCCATTAGAACCGAAATAGTTTTTATAAATACACAGAAATCTGAAAAAAGTCAAAAATTTAAAATAAATATTGATGATTTTTTAGGATGTTCTTACATTTAAGAAAAAAAGAAAAAATGCGCTCTATATTTTTAGGTATTTCATTAATATCTTAAGGAAAAATTTTTTATTATGAGTATAATCAATAACATATGTGTAATTTTTAATAGGTTTATACGGGGTAATTCATTTATGTAAATTATTAATACATGTAAATCAAAATGATGGAAATTATTAATAGTATGAATATTAGTGAAAAATATATTATTTATAAAATAAATATGCGAAGAAAATTTTCATACATCCACCCTTCAAAACCAAACATTTTGGGGAGCGAAATTATACAATTACGTAATATCTAATATGGTAGACGGTAGATCTGAGAAGTACACTGTTTCATAACGAAAATCGAATAGAGACCTCTTTAGAAATTTAAAAATACATGATTATTACAATTTAATTTAAACTTTGTTTTATTTTTAGGTGAACAATGAAAAAACCATAAAATCGTAGCAAAAATGGTAGTTTAGAATATGAATAGTAAATTACTAGAAAGAGTAGAGATAGTTTTTTTATTCGACTTTACTTAATTTTTGTTAGTAATCCAATCCGAATTCTTTGTTCTTGAGCAAGTTTAAATATATACATTTCTCATTGAACTATTTTCATTTACATTGAAGTAAAATAAGTCCCATGGATATCCTTAATAAAAGGGGTATAACGGATATTGTGAAGTTAATCTTTCCATAACGGTACTAAACCTAATGGATCTAGGGAGAATACTAGGGGGGCCAGTTCCTTTCTCTCTGCCGCCTTTACTTTCCCAGATTTCTCCGGTACCAAATTATTTCAAGCTGGATAAACCTGGGAGCGACTTCGATCCGGAACGAGGCAAGTCTTCAACGCGTGACCTTTCTCTTTTGAATGACGCTAGGAACTAATTTAGTTTACTTATATATAGCGATTAGGCAACAGCCTGCAGCAATCGCAATAGTCGCTAACAATTTTTTGCATTATGAAAACACACGTAGATATTTATTTATTCTAATATTTCTGTTATTGTAACTTTTACAAACATGTTGCTTTACATTTTGAAATACCTAAAAATGTAACCAAGCAAATATGTGCTTACTCTATACTTGTATTTGTATAGTGTTTAAAATACAAATCACCCTGAAAATTTGCTTATTAAAAAGAAAAAATGCTCTATCTAAATTATAATTAAGTAGAAAAAAAAGAAAAAAGAAAAAAGACGATCGATAAATTGCATTTTTTCGTCGAATATCGCGATACTGATATACATTTCATTTACGAATCTTCATTTTATTTACCAGACTAAAAAAAAACGTTGTATTAGCTATCGTACTGCTGGTTTCTATGCGTTAGTGGAGGATATTAAAATTTCCTTCTAGATCAGTTTACGTTAACTTCGTACTTAAGTAATAAACAACGGAGAACATCAAAATCTGTAACCCATTTAATAGTTCTGTAGAATTCCAGCGAAGAGATGAAAAAACACAAAAACATCGATGCTTAATAACTCTAGAGCGGTTCAACATGAAAATCTGAAATTGCATAAATTCTATTTCAGAAAATATATAACCGTCGAGTGATTGCTTGAAGCTGTAAAAAGGTATCTAGGATAAAAATGCGCGTTAAAAGAAATTTCTTCAGTTCAGACCTCAACTGTTGAATGTTCGGGAAAGTTCAAGAACTTTTTCGCTACCAAGTTTACCCAGCCTGAAATTATTGGGTACCAGAAAAATTTGGGAAAAAGCGGTCGAGAGAAAGGAACTGGTCCCAGTATTCTCATTAGATCTCCATTATAGAAAGCTTAACTTCACAATCCCGACGCCCTATCAAGTGTATGCGACTTACTTTACTTTACTTATTTTACGATATTTCCTTCAAAGTAATAATTAATCTAAATTGAAAGAAACGAATACTACCGCAATATAAATGTATAATGTAAAAAATTAAATTCTGGTGTAAAATCATGTTTCGGAGAACACGTTCCATTTACTTATGGCACCGGCATGTTTTGGAGAACACATTCCATTTATCCACGATAACGAGGAAATTCTAATTAATTGAAAATTAAAGTAATTAGAACGCTTATTAACATGTTGCGACCAGAAAGTTAACTGGAAAAATGTCGAAGTTCTAGCTAAATCGTCGAAAGCGGCATAAAAAAAATTCCTCTTTGTTATATATAAAACCAAATAAAAAGAACGAAGCGGAAGATATTTCCAAATTACAAATAACCAGAAAAAGGTGTACCGTTATCCCAAAGATTTAATATAATAGTCGTGTCAAAATAATTGCGACTGGGTTCACAAGCAACACCACTCCTATCGATTATTAATCAAAGCACAAGTTCGCAGCATGTTTAAAAATTAACTACGATTTAAATTTCCACGTTCGAGCGATAATCGCCGCGCTGAAGAACTGTTTACAATTTACTAGAACCTTGTCGATTTTTAAACGAATTTATTAAATAATTAATTTTTGCATGCGTAAGAAAATTTCAAAATTTTTATCCCACTATTATTTATCGTCCGCTGGCTGTATTTATAATTCCTCGCCGCACACGTTCCAGCCACTTCACAGTCAGAATTTTGGCGACTTTTTCTCTTCGGGCACAGCCGCATAATCACGTGAACAGTGTTCTTCACTGTTTCGTCACTTATTGATATCACGCAAACTTTTTTCTAACATTAGAAAAACACAAAAATCGTATCGACTGAGATCTAATGAATATATATATATATATATATAGACAGTACACGTAAGAGATTCACTAATCCTGGTTAAGGATTACCGCTCAATGTACACATTACCGCGCCGAATGATCTAATTTTTTGACTTATCAAGCCTTTTACGCACATCATAATTGTCAATTTTCTGTACATGTGAAGGAGGTATTGTTTATTCACATTCGCTTTGTCAAGACTATAACTTTGATAACGAAACGGCTACCTCATTACCTTGAGAAACTGGCAGTTCACTCAAAAGGAAATCCCTCCCAGCTCATATATTTCGTTGTCGGATGTAGTCTCTTTCATAGTGATCTTTAATGCGGGGAAAGCAATCACAATTCAACATTTCACCTATTTTCAATTCGAAATAAAAATTAACATAATTAACCATTTGTTTTTCAGTATTTCTATCTTTCCTTTAATGTATTGAAATATTATGTATCGATAATTGCATGTTACCAAAGTTTATAAAATTTTAGCAGACAGGATGATATATCTTCGATATTCTTCCCTTGAGCTATGTACACCCAATACACTCGTAAAGGTAATGACACACACACACACACACACACAGACACACAGCGGTTTTAGTCGAGGCGTTAAATGCTTCGGTTTAATAAGTGAGCATGGCACACTCGGCGGTTAACTGACGAGTTTCTTACTTTGCTCAATAAAAACGTTTTTTTTTTTTTTATTTTTAAACACGTCAACAAAGAACCTCCGCTCAGAAACAATATGAAGGAGGAACGGTTAGTTAAATACCGATGCGATCAGATAAGACAGAATGAATGTAGAAAGAACTAAAACAATGAAGGAAATGACAGGATATAAGAGACGCAATAAGGAGTAAATTGGAGTAAAGGATAGCACGTTCCGCCGAGAGAGACGAATATTCAAAAAAAAAAAATATGATTAGGATCACAAATAGCCTTGTAAGTAGGATGAAGAGGACAGTTTGAGGAGGGAGTCATCAAAAGAAAACGAAAGCGTGATGAAGGTAGAAGACTGTGGTTCAGGCGCAAACGAACAATAGATACAACAACGGAACGACGAAGTGAAGGGAAATCGTAAAACCAAGGATGAACAGGAAGATTCGGCTGAATGGACAGGTAATGTGACTGTTTGTTAAAGAAGGAGGGAACAAATATTTGACCAGAGTCTAAAATGGAAAATTTTACATAGAGGAAGCATGTTGGAAATAGGAATTTTAGCAAGAAAGAGGCGGGAGAATGCAGCAACCTGAGCCAAGAAGTCTGTTAAGACCCAGAACAGATCTATCCGAATGGAATGATTTGCAAGATTATGGATAAGGGAATGTATGCAAAAAGTGACAAAGTCGCAGGAATATTTGAAAAATGGCTTGAAGCGCACACATGGAGTCGAAGATGATCAAGTAATTGGAAATAAAGCGTTGTGAGAAAATATAAACAATAGAGAACGTAGAATGGTCATTAGTTCTGCGGTAAGAATGGTACAGAAGGAAGGAAGACGAAAGGATTCAGACATTAACGTCCGGTAGAATATAGGAGGCTCCAACTCCACTCGACCCCTTTCAGCCATCCGTAAAGTTGTTGGTCTTATGAAAGGGAAAAAAAGAATTGATGACATTAAGTAATTCTTGTAAAACTAGTGCATTGGGAATTGAGTTAGAAGCAGCAGAGAGATAGGATATATTGAGAGGATGAGAAAGCTCAGCAAAACTCAAAGAGAAATAAGGAAAGTTGTTAGAAGTTACATAAAGTGTGAATGAGCTTAGACGTGAGCTAGGATAGGGATTTTCTTAGAAGTAAAATGTCAATTTTGCAAAATAGTGAGGTAGGAAAGGATAAAATTAGAAAAAGTCAACTCTGTAGACGCGTAGAAAGAAAACGATAGCCCAAGTAGGACCTGCGGATGATAAGAGGTGGCGCATTCGATTCAGCAAGAGTTACTGGTATCGAAAAAGATATTAGAGCACCGAGAGTTCATTATGTTTCAAATATATCTAGTGCCATGGAGACGGTGTAATTCTTACATTATTATACCACCGCTGGTTAAGAGAAAAATATCGATAAATGTGGGTGCATCTCCTCTTGTGGATAGAAGGGTTATTACAAAGGTACTGTTTTATTTGTTGTATAGTGTAATAAGAAACGATGAAAAATGTTTGTAATTTCCTCCTAACATTGCTTTGCTACAATTCTGTCCGCATAATCTTTTCGCCTCATGTCCCATAGTTAAGGTTGTTTTTCTAATTCCATAATTAATTTTTTTGTATTAATGTTTTCCACTTTACTTCGGTGAAACAACAAAAAAAAACAACTGAAAACGCCGTTAGAACCGCTTCTACAATCATTGTGTGTTTTGACAGATCTACATTAACAAAAACAACAAATACGTGAGAACAGTAAACCGTGACGCTTACAAAAAAATTAACATCGAATCAAGTGTCGGTTTTAAAACCGCCTGGCGTTTCGAACGTTGTGTGTGTCACGTCAGTGGTAAACTCATTGATGACGAATCGTCTCGTTTAACGCCTCGGTTAAAATCGCTCAGTGTGTCATTACTCTAATAGTCAACGTATTTTTCAATCGCATCAGTTTACAGCAATGTTAAACGTTAAACATACCAAGAGCATTGGTCTTTCACAAAAATATAAACATTAATATCAGAAATGTTACAACTAATATTTAATTATATCGTAAGTATAATAACAAGAACAGTTTATTTTCCTTGTTCTTTAGTTTTCCTTACTACACGTAATTCGAAGAAATTCATAGAACTCTGTTTCCGCGGCAAACAAAAATTATGTTCCTTAAACCGAAACGAATAACACGGCTTCTGTGTATATTTTGCATTTTTTAAAGATGCAAATTATGTTGTTCATGATAACGTTTTGCTGTAACTTTTTAAATAATTTGAAACGCTATTAGCGCGTATTTTGTATGTTGCTGATATATACATACACAACATATATACACAAACGCACACACACATATATATATAACGTTAAATTAATAGGGAAAACATGATCCGTGAAAGTTTCAAAATATACGGAATACATGAAAATAAACTACATAAAAAAGATAAAAAAAAAAATCATTAACATATACTTATATATAGAAAAAAAGATACATACACACACATATTATTAAATTAAAAACTTTCGAAATGCCTAGAAGGAACGAAATAAAATTATGTTAGTAGCAATCCAAAATAGCACGATTGTGAAACACTCAAATTATAATAATAATAGAATTATAACTATCGATGTAAAATACACATTATCGGACGTTTCAAATATATTTTCCTTTTATTTTTTATGAATTTCTGTAAATTTATTAAAATACTCAAATGAAAACTAGAGTTATACTTTCAAGATAATTTGTTCATTTTTCAAATTTTTTGTTTTATAGTACTCGCTTTCCTTAATTCTATTAAATACACTTATTCGTTTCTTTTAATGTTTAGATTCAAATGAAACGATTTTGTGGATTCTTCGTAGTCTTATTAGTTTTAATTTCATATTCGCCGTTTGCTTCTATTCACTCTCATTAGAATGCATTTTTCAAACAAATTTTTAATCATTATACCAACGAGATATTTTTTCCCCTTTTCTTCCAAAATTCATAATACATTATTAACTTTTTACAAATTTTCCAGCCTTGATTTAACAACAGTAAACCGTACGAGAAGTTAATAAATAAAATCACGTATTGATAAAAAATATTAAGCTATAAAATTCATAATTCTTCTATAATTTCTAGCGAAGGAG
Source organism: Icerya purchasi (assembly GCA_039619475.1). Classification (NCBI taxonomy): domain Eukaryota; kingdom Metazoa; phylum Arthropoda; class Insecta; order Hemiptera; family Monophlebidae; genus Icerya; species Icerya purchasi. Next base: position 169,414,689 of record CM077116.1, on the reverse strand, counting down.
GTTTTGCTGTTTTCCTTTTTTTAATTAGAAATTTTCTGATCTTTCTAATTATACGAAATTATGAGCAGTTAGAAATATTAATATTAATGATCAAATCATTGTGAAATTGAAAAAAAAAATAGCAAATTCAACAGTACTAGTGATGATACTCATTAGCAGTGTCTTCAACTGCAGAGTACAAATGACCTATAGGAAAAAAGCAAATTAGGTTACTATAATACCATTCAACGAATCATTTATACTGAAATTTTTTTTAACTGTTTTGTATTGAACCATAGTTTAGACAGCATGGTCTGTTTATTCAAAATTTAACTTTTTCACTAGATTTCAGAAGAGAAAAATGAATCCATCTAGTTTCTGCTTCAGTTAAGTATACCAGTCGTCTTTTTTTACAGTACAGAGAAATTTACAAATTAAGGCATTACAAATTTATTTTAAATGGAACATTCATAAAAATCACAATTTCAATAATTGATTTTTATTTCACTTCTTTTTTCCGCTATAAATTTTTATTTAAATATGTTTTATGCGTTTCATATTTTATCTGTCCAACCGACTACAAACCAACAAATGTTTCAAAATGCAGAACTAACTAAACGAGCGCATGTCATTGAAACAACAAGATGTAAAATCATTTACTATTAAAATTTCAACTGTAAGGTAGAAAATTCGAACACACTTATGTTAGTACTCTATTTTTAACATAATTATTACTATTCCCTTAACATTAACAGCACAAAATTGTTTATTATTCGAGAGATATACAGAAAAATACGAAAAATCATCGCCGTTACTTTAAACTTTGATCTATACTTAAACGCATCCGAAATAAAATATTAAAATATTAAAAATATACAATATAAAATAAAACAAACGTAGTAACAAATGATCGAAAAAGAATCGTTCAATATAAAATAAACATCACAAAAGTATTTTACTATATTTATACCAAAGACAACGCGCGTTTTACATTAAGACAGTGCGGAAAACGTCATAGTATCAAATGGTTTCGTTTAATAAATAAACTAACTGTAAATGCTTTAATATAATATAATGTATATATATACATACATATATATATATATATATATATACATTACATCTTCGAGAAAACATTATTTTAAAAATAAACCATTTTAACACAGTTGTTAGCACGTAGTCCGCATGACGGATAAGTTAAATACAAATTAATCGACATAAATATAGTATTAACAAACGTGTTTATATATATATATATATATATATATATATATATATATATATATATATATATATATATATATGTATATATATATATATATATATACATAAATATTAAAAGAAATACAACTTTTTCCATAACAATAAATAACAGTCATAATTTAGCTAGTTTTACATAAGAGTATGTTTAAATATGGCGATACTGTACATATGATATATTAAATATATGTGTAATATTTGGTGGCGTAATGTATTTGTTTATACTAACATTTACAAAGGATGTTAGTTATCTGAATTTTAAGTAACAATCATTGTTGAACACCAACTGGACTTGAAGAAACAGTAATTGTATTTACAGCTGAAACAATAAATTAGTTTACTATATTTAATAGACACTAAAATTCGTAACAAACGTAAAATATATCCGAATAGAGGAAATGCTAAAGGAGATTTGTCGCTTTCCGTTATTAATACAATTTGATCAACATTTTATGTTTGACAACAAAAATGGCTGATAAAATCAGATAATTAAAAATCACTTTAATTAATTAATGTCTACGCAACGTTGTTGCAAAACATATTTACAACCCCCCTTTTTTATTTTATTTTTTCATTATTCGTTTTTTTTTTTTATTATTATTCGTCGTAATTAAAAGTTGTATCACGAAACATCATCGAATATAAACAATTTTAAAACAGTAACTTAATTTGAAATACTGAAACAATCAAATCAATTTTTGTTTTTCAGTTATTTTACGCGTATAATTAATAAATTAGTATTAAATTATGGCATTTGCAAAATAAGTAGTAATACGTAATTATCAATACAATATACGAGGCAGTTTAAAAATTGATTAAAACACTTTTGTTTTATAGTTTTCCCGTTATATTAATTTATGGCAAGAAAGTAAACGTAAACATTAACTAATGTTGAATGTTTTTTTTTACTATGTTGAACATTGCAATTACAAAAGTAAATATATCTGTAAAGTTATGTAGGATGAATAATAAAATTTAAAAAAATGGAAACATTTTATAATTTTTTTTGTATTAGTTAAATTCAATTTATTTAATAAAATTCGTGTTTAATATTATAATAATAGACAGTTTAACAGGTATACGTAAATATTTGATATCCCCAAGAAAACATAAATTACAATCGTTTTTAAACTGAAAATTTGACAAATGAAACAGCTACAAAATCGTGAAAAAAACTGCACTAGTAATAACAATTTTTTTACTTCTATTATACAGTGTGTTAGCGAATAATGTTAACACTTAAAGGAATGTTAAACTGATGTTACAATTTGGCGCGCTCTCACGGAAAAACAACGCGTTGTACGAGTTTGGTGTAAATAGATCGACGACAGGGTGAGATTCTTCTTCTTTCCGAAGACGTTAAGGCTGCTTGGTTCCTGTTATTTCTACTAAGAGAAATTGACATGGAATGATCCGAAAACGTACAAAAATTTTTTATTGAAAAATGAAAAAATTCTGGAACACTTTTATCGATACAAAATTACAAAATTAAGAAAAATTGAATTAATTCACGTTGATTATCGAAGAACACATCACATTTAGGATCACAAACCCGATTTAAAAAAAACAAAAAAAAAAAAAAACGAAATTTAATCAAATTTCTGTGATCAAACGCTGAGTGAACTACTTTTTTACACCTTTCCGGCGGAATACTTTCGATTACTTCGGTAATTACAAAAACTAGTATTTCTCTCTTTTTCACTTCACCTAGCGCTAGTGAAAACATCCGTTCCGCGCACCTTCGGCCAGCTGTATCTCAGTCGTATCACAACATATCGAAATTGTTCTGCTCTCGTTTTGTAGAGGAAGAATCACTATATATCTTCAATCGATTTACACCAAACTCGTATAATGGCTCCAAAGTTTAACATCCCTTCAAGTGTTAACATCATTTGCTAACACATTGTGTAACTATTATATAAAACTCCTTAAGAAATTTCATCCGCTTACCGAATATTTGTCTTGTTTTGAAGCAGTGTTTCGGATGTTATCCGATTCACTGTTTCGAAACGGTTTACTCTATCGGTTAAAAATGTTCCGAACACTGCAATGTTATTTTTTCCACCCCTAATTTATACATTACCTCCGGGTTATTTAAAACATTTTATAAATCCCTTTACCGAGAACAAATTATATGTAATCATAAGAAAAATTTACGTTTTTTATAAATTATAAATTTAAATCGTTTTCCCCTCTTAGTTAAACATAATTCGAATTGCAACAATCATACACATTGATTTTACTAATGTTTTTTCCCGGATATAGGTTATTTCCGAGAATGTTTTTAGAGTATTTATTTATATTCAGTTTAAATATATCTTATTGTGTTTACAATTGTCATTGCTTTTATTAACTAATTAACAAACCGGAAGTACAACAGATATAAATTACATAGGCTCCGTTTGTATTATCATAACAAAAAAACACAATGCCATCGTCTCCTTTAAGCCTTCTGAAATTCTGCGAATGTTTATACAATAAACACTTAACGTTAAGCCTGCCTTTTCACAGCTTGTATATGGATAAGGAGCGAAGCGATAAAAAAACTAATTTCCTCCTTAAACGATTTATATGAAAAGTTTTTGTATTAAATTACTGGGCTTTCTTATAATACGAATGACAATTAAAAATATACACACAAATAAATTTAAACTAATCATATTTACTGTTCGAAAAACAGTATCATTTTTTTACACCATTGCTACAATAAACTTAGATTTACCTATTTTGCTACTGCATTAACAGAAGAACGTAAACTGAAAACTTTAAATATTTCGTTTAATATTTGTTGTTTTTGAATTTTAAATATTTACTGATATTTTTTATTGTCTGAAAAGAAAAAGCGCGAATTTCAATATACACGGATTTTACTGAATTAAACTTGTACAGATAATCAAAATTTTACACTACATTGATGTTGTTAAAATCAGTCATTATTTCTTTTTTTTTTTTTTTTTTTTTAAATGGGCACGCCAGCACAGGACATTTACCCAGCACAAAAGATTAAAAGAATAGAAGGACATATGGAGCGACAAGTTATATCAAGAAACGATTAGAGACAGAGGAAATGAATGCGGATAACAAGGGAACAACAGAAGGAGATGGAACATTATTTCTTTTATTAACTAAAGTTAAATTCGCAGATTTTAAAGTTTTTACACTTTTTCGCAGTATCACTAATCATACGAATAACCTTTAATACGTTTAATGTAACGTTTTTACAAATGTCATAGGAACTAATTTTAATAAAATTCTATTTTATCACGCTTTGTGTTTAAGGAATTAATTTCTTCCACGATACGTATGACACGAAGAGTTTTTAATGTTAAACACTAATTATAATAAACAAAATGCATTTTCCAAAATATCTGATTTATATTTCGCGATTATGTCAAATTTCTGTTCAGTTCACATACTTTGTCTACGAAGTTCCCAAACTAATAACCACGCGCACTTACGTGTAGACGGAAAAAAAAAAAAAAGATCATCAGTCATTTTTATCTTCACCACATGTGGCGGAAACGGTGCAATAATTCTAAGGAGAAATTTTGACTGGAATTTGCTTCAAGTACCCAACACGCGTTTTGTGAATCGTTGGAAAATTCTTAAAAAGTGTCCCCTTTTTCAGTGGAATTTTGAGATTTTAAAACAAAAAAAGCCAGCAAAGGCGAAATCCGGCGAATAGGGTGCGTAATTCAACGCGCAAAAAAATTCTTTTATTGTACTATTATGCAAGAACACAAAACTACCTGGATCGCGGTATCTAGGCCAAAAACGACTGATACGCTGTAAGGGGGACATTTTATAACATTAAGACAATACACGATCAGGTAATTATTTGGCCGAGTATGGATAAGACTAAAAAAATCACTCTCGATTCTAGAATTTCATTGGGTCTTTCGGATTCATCCAAGTAGCTGATTGACGTTTTATTTTCGAGTGATATGTGAACTACCCAACTTTCATTGCCGGGCAATATTTTTCAAAAAAAAAAAAAACCTTGGTTTTACTCGTTCCGTCGTACAAATTTATACGCAATTTAACTTTCATATTGACCGCACGAGTTTTCACGAAAAAACCCGGTACACCCTTGCATTAGGTATCAGCAGATCCTATTCAGCAACAATTTTCGTTTCGGTCCAATGCAGGAAATTCGGGAACCTTTCAGACATACTACACATGTTGATTTTTAACCTTTTTTGATGTAAAAATTTATTCGATAAAAGAATAACATCAAGTAAATAAATCTTTAAAAAAACACAATGCATGCTAAAATCCACATTGTCTAAAATACTGAACGCGGGCAACACAATTACATTTAATAGGATAGCGCTCAAATATAATTTTTAAGTTCCCGGTTTTCCGATCAGTAGAGTAACAAACCCAATACACTGAAACGAGGGCAAATAATATATCAGCAAGAGAGAAAAAAATTAAATTTATGGTTATTTGAAATTATTTTATTTACACTTTATATATTCTATTGTTATTACTATCTCGAGCAATGTAAAGTTACTTTTTTTTATTATAAATGTTAATAATGAAATTTATAACACGCGTTGATGAACACAATAGTTGTTCTAAATTATAAAATTTATCTGAAATCTAACACTTACATTTGTAATCGTAAGAATTTACTTCATGGAATTTGGGAGCTCAAGACTTCCTCCCGAAGTTCTGAGAAGTTCAGTCCTTTTAATCAACGAAAATACACAACACAAAAATTATTTATGTGTTACGTTAAAATTTTAAATATTATATACTTGGGATGGTTCAGATTTTATTCAAGCTTATTACTTTCCATATTTGTAACAAGTAGTGGTTGTTAAAGGACACAGCCGCTTGTTTCATATAAAAAACGTAATTTATTAAAAATTTTAATAAGAACAATACGAATTTGATTTAAAATTTACAGTTAAAATTATAACGTAAAATATAATTTTAGTTTCAAGAAAAAACCTTCAATAACTTAAAAAAAAACATCATTTATACATACTAGTAAAAAAATTCACGCCTTTTTTGTTTTTTTACACTATAAATGAAATCAATTATAAGTTAATATCAAGTACCCATATACACAAAATCAATTAACAAAAAGTATAAATAATATGTAACATATTATTAAAAATGCTTCTATTTTTCACTTTAAATTGTTTTTTTTTTTTTTTTTTTTTATCAAAAATATCTTTCAGCTATTTTTATTTTCTTCCCGAATTTACAACAAAATTCTCGGTTTATTCCCGGAAATGAGTGTTCACTCTGTAAATATTTATTGCTTTTCGTGGAAATTATAGAATAAATTTTTTTGTCGCTACTACTTGATCATCACCGTGGAATATACGAATTAAAAAGGTTTTTTTGTAAAGTTTATAATGGAAAAATATTTTTAATTTTTTTCATGATTTAATGACAAATTCTTGGCCTTCCCGCTTGGTGAGGTGTGTACAGTGTGTTCAATGATTTCTTTTTAATCATTCTATATTGTTGAAATTAGGATTTAATGATAGCTCACATACTGGCCAACAACTAATATCATTAGTAGAATATAGTATTATTCCGAAGATACCGATCTCATTATGTACCTCTATTTGGCATATACAGCAAGCAGAAAAGGCTATCTAACTATCATATGAACAATGAACAATTTACATTATACTGAAAAATGACAGCGTTAGAAAATTTATGCACTACCCATAACGCGACATCTTAGCTATACATATCAGTAATGAGGAAGTGCAAGATAGGTATCCAAAAATATCTGTATTACGAAGTGAAGATGGTAATCCAATACCGGATATGCATCCATAACCTCGATCCACTGACGAATAATTCTGTTATAAATCCATGGAAACAAAAAAAAAAAAAAAAAACTGTTGTAAACGATACAAATAGTTTTGAGTTTACATAATTCTACCACAGTAAATAAAATATTGACTTTGAAAGAGAAAGATTTTGTTTCACTCTTCTCTCTATCTTCGTCTATAAGTTCATACGAGAAAAATGTCCAACGCGAGTATACTACATCAGCTAGTAAAGTGTAAAATGATATTCGTACCACATTCGAACGAAACAGACATTATCTTCTATCGCCTTCTTTGTAAACTTAGTTCTTTACGCAACTATTCTTGTATTACCTTTTTTACTGTCCCTTTTTATCTTTCATATCAGCCCGTTACGAATCATTGAACTAATTTTCCTTTTTTCTATTTATCCGTTATTTACTACGACGCTGTTCCCATTATAGCGCTACACATTAATATTATTTAATTTCTTTTTAAATGAATTATCTGCACAGCTTCTCGAACCTATTTCAGTAATTAGCACGTCCGACGTCAGTAACAGTACGCTGCATCAACAAAACCAGTGTACTATGCACACATGAGACCTGCACGGATGGCTCAATGGGTACTTCGGATCAATTGCAAGATACTCATTATCCAATCAGTATTTAATATTTAGTATGCGGTATTAAAAATCAAACTTCTTCCACTTGTAATGCTGCCAAAGGAAATCGAACAAATTAGAAATGAAAACATGAACTAGCGCAGGGATATATTTGCAAGAAAGAAAAAAAAAAAAAGTATTACGTACTATAGCATGATAGCCATTTAAATATAACTTTTAAATTCCTAGTTTTCCCGGTCCGAATTCTCCCGATTTCCTAATTACTTGAATTGTATAAAAGAGGAATGGAATTTTTTTGTTACTATTGCTAATGTTTGACCGCCGCAACGTATTTTATATGAATTAAACAGAACTACTTCGTAATTTATTGTCGAGTGTGAAGTACTTTAAAAAATGCTTTCACTTTTTAACATTTCAAATGATTTTTTTTTACTAAAAATATCGTTTTTGGCTATTTTTATTTATTTTTTCTCGGTTTTATGACAAAATTCCGGTTCGGTGGTCACCCTATATAATGATATCAGAGGTAATTTCGCTACTAACTCTACCTACCATGTGTCCCGTTAAACAAATTGTTTCCTTTAGAAGACAATACTATACAATTAACATAGAACGGAATGTATTAAGAATTATAATTTAGCACCCGATCATTATTAATCGTTTTTTAATCATCGACTAATTTTAATTTAATAATTATCTTTATAGCCAAACTGAAGATTTATTCCGGAAGGCTGAGAAGTTTCAAGCACTTATTATCACGTTTAAATAAATCCGTGACATTCAAATAACATCAGAAATACTGAAAAAAATCAATCTTCTATTACAAATCTGAAGGATAATGAAAAAGATGTACACGTTATTAATTACAATGAAGTGACTGAATTCATGTACGTGATTATTCTAATAGTTTACATGTTTATCAAAGTGTAAAAATTTACCATGTAATTGCAGCGAGCAGTCTGGAATAACGTTTTGTATAATTATTGGCCAATATCTTTATTACCATCTACGTCTGAAATTTCAGTAAACATCACATGTGTTACACTTCAGAAAATTTTTTACATTTACACAAAAATCGGAAATAAGTAAAAGGTATGGTATTACTCTGCATTACATTTAAACACGTGAGCTTGGTTTTAAAATAGCAGTTATGTGCAACAACTGCGAGCAGCGCAATATTCCTTTGTGAGAGTATGTCCAGCATTTACACGAAATAAACCTAAAACTTTAAACGCGATTATCTCAGAATCGTGTTTTTTTGGAAGTACCTTTGCGGTGGACACGATTACTAAAAAAAACTATCAATCCGATCAATACCAAATTTATACCACTTATTTATAATGATAATAGCTAGTAGACAACCGAAGGATTTTTAGTCTTTTTTTTAGAGCAAAAAAAAATTAAACACCTCGAAAAAATGAACTTTTTGTTAAAACCGTCGCCACTTTTTTAAAAATTAAAATTTTGACAAATCTTTCGTTTATCTACTAGACAATACAATATATGTACTAACAAAACTTTTTTGAAATTCGGATTTGAGACGAACCATTCTCGAGTTATCATGTCCACCGCAAGTGACGCTCGAAAAAAAAAAAAAAGGCACTCCTGGAATACAGCTGTAGTTCGCTATTTTCAAATATTTTTCTATGAAAAAAATTGAACATGTACCAATCGATGTTGTTAACAGTTTTTAAATAAGTATTTATTACGCTGTCGAAAAAAAATCGAGAAAATGTCGTAATTTTGTCTGCTACAACCGTATATAACCCCTTTAATTTCGCCAATTCTGCAGCAACTTTCCTTTTTACTCGTTCTTTTCCTTTCTTTCCAGTTCGAAGATCTCTAGAATTTAACATCTGAATTTACATCGTCCACTCTTCCCGCAAGTCATCATTAGGCTAGTCTTTTTCACCTTCCTCTTTCCCATTTCCTTTCATAAGTTTTTTGTATATCAAGCACAACTTTCATTGATATTAAAAACTGCGCTAGAAGGAACTTCTTTCGCGAAAGCACAACTAAAAGTAGATCAAGTTATTATTACGTAACTGGCGAAATTGTGTATATTTACTTTACGATTAGTGGAATTCAGAATCTATAACAAACATTTTTTGGAAAATTCAATGTGCATATATATACATACGAAGTAATAAACACGCTAAATGTTTTTCATTAAAATGTATTTTGCCCGTATCGATTTTTTCATGGTGAAAAAATTGTAACATTAAATAAAAACTGGAAATACCACTCAAACAATAATATACCATGATTCTTAATGATTTTATCAAATATTAAAAAATCTGATGTATAACTCTAATAGCGTTAAAACATACAAGAGAAACATCCCGTAATAGTCTTGATACAACAATAATCATACGGAACATAATAAACTTGCTTCGTACTTACTCGGTAGTGGTGTCGGTGACGATGCAGTTATATTACTCCGAGCTTCTTCTAATACAATTGGATCTAAAGAAACAAAGATTCCATTGCTAAATAAAAATCATAAATTTCACTTTCACTCGCATAATAATAATGATCAGGATAGTTTAATATAGAATGTAAAAAATACGCGACAATATATTACGTTTTCATCAAATTTTTTTTTTTAATAGCCATATAAAATTTCAACGATCTACTGAGGTGTGGGGAGGGCAACTACAGATTATTTAAAATAATCAATATACGAGTGCGAATCAAAGATTCTTGCAAGCAACTGGAAAAATTATATTAAATTTATATCACGTGCGCTGTTTAAATATAAAACCTATTTACCCTGCTGGAAAATAAAAAAAATCTTTCGTTTTTTAGTGCTCAACATAAACTAAGTAATATTTGTCTCTTCGTAAAATTAGTAACTTATACTTAGAGTTGTATAAATGCATATTTTAAAAGACGGAATTGGATACTTTGATCTTATAAAAATCCAAACAAGTACCTTGGATTTTATTTTATTTTTTTATTTTTTTTTATTCACTCTCACTTTATCCCTTATTTTCTTTCGTAAAAATGTCTTGTTCTTGGGCGGCACGAGCTATCTTTGTGCAAAACTTAATTACAATAAAAGAAATACAAGAAAATCAAATAATTTAAACGTATTTACAAAAGTAATGCTCATACTACTATATTAGGATAAAATAAAATTAGCATATCTGATTGGTTCTATATATGAACAGTACTGTAAAAAATAAAATAATCACGAAGATTTAGAAAAGCATCGTGATGCATGGTCGCGAATTTTTATTTCTCAGTTAGAGAAATGACGGTGCTAACAGAACTTATATGATTAATGCCATCAACCAATTCTACGGTTCGAAAGAAGCGGAAAAAGTAGAATGCTAAAAAAGAAGAGTCGCCTCTAAAAATTGACCGGAAAAATAAATTTCTGAGCGAAACCCGTTAAGCAAAGCCTCGAGTAAAAACATTTGTTCTAACAAAAGATTTGGTTCATGCGAAATGAAATTGGAAGCAGAAGTTCGAGTATCACTGCACCGAATGAAGATCATGCGAATGCAGAATGGATATGAAATAAATTTACTGCGAAATCACTTTGTCAGTTCGAAAGTGATGAAATTACGTCCTTCCGAAATGAATTTTAATAAAGCGAATAATGATTATAACAACATTACATTTCTGACTTCATTCATATACAATGAAAATTGAATAACAGCTAAGCAATAAACCTTAAACTAGTAATAGTTGGAAGAACGAAAAGAGATCAAACCATAATTCGGCGATGAATAATTTCTGGAATTTACAATAACTCCTCTATAAAAAGGCTTAACGGTTACGTTAGTGTTCTGATTGGTCTTTACATTGTTGAAAAAAAAATAAAAAAATATACATATATAATAGAAAAACTATACGATACCGGAATATTTTAATTTACAAATAATTAATAGTTGTTTATAACTTGTAAAAATGAGCGAAACTTATGAATCAGTATAGTATTTAACATTAATATGTTTAGTCCGATAAGAAATATTTAGTTTTTTCAGCACGAATACGACACTTGTGTATTTGTAATTATATATATATATATATATATATATATTATTTGAAAAAAAAACATGTATTTCTTCTTTATACAGCAAAGTCGAGACGCAACGTCATTACACAGCTTTTAAGATTAGAAGTTATCAAAGTTTTACACGCACTTTACAATTTTGAAATAAAAACTACTTATTATTTTTGAAAAAATAAGTATATAAAAGATTTAAATCTATTTTTTTTCATTCTCAAAATTTTCCAATTTAAAACGAACAGCCACATTTTTATAAATATAAAATATTAGGCATCAATTGGCTTGCGGGCATATTTAAATTATTACATGACATCATAAATACCATACATACCGTAAGAAACAAAATAAAATTTGGAAATGAAAATGATATGAACACATTAACAACCACAGGATTCGTGATTAACAAATTTTATAACATTAGAAGAATGAACATTAATATAAAATAAAGGTTTAGATAAATTAACTTATTCCAACCATTGCGGTTATAATTAAAATAACAATGACGCAGTCTCCGTTTTATTTTCTTCAACGCGTTATTTGACTCGCTTTATTTTCATAATTTGCTACGGAAATTTCGTATTTCGATAATACCGAATTTTCCCTGTAAATTATGAAAACAAAAGTTATATAACGTGCCAGATTGTGTCAACAGCTGGAATAAACTGATTTATCTAGATAAAAATGGTAATTTCGTAGTTATCTCTTTTCTGCTTTGGTACATAATAAAATATTTGCTCAATAATCGAACTACACTAATGTTATTTCTTGCAAAAAACAGATCGCGTAGTAATACTTATAATACTGATAATAATAATAACTTACAGAAATACGGATGCTCCATAGCTTCACGAGCAGTTAATCTTTCGTAATGATCGTATCGTAACAGTTTATCTAAGAAGTCGAGTGCTTCAGGCGAGACTAAATGTTGATTCTCTCCGTGGACAAACCTTTCCCATCGTTTTCGCGAATGTCTGTGTAAAAATAACATTAAAATTTTTTAAAAGGCGAAACAATATAAAATAAAATCAAACTTTATTACATAGCCAATAGCTTTTTATTTTCTTGTACACTTTTTTTTTTTAGTAAAATCCTAGTTAAACCGCTCCAGTTTAGTTCATATTACTACGTACAATGTTGTCGTTGTTTAGTTCAATCGCATAATATTTTCGTTCTTTAGTTCAATCTCTGTACGAAGAATTATCAAAAAATTTATTTTATATTTTATTGAAAAATGGAAAAATATACAAATTAGTATTATTTTATATCTTATTAAAAAAATTAAAACATATACAAATTTGTAATTTTTCGGTTTTAAAATACTTCAAATTTAATGTAAGTAATTTTTGTAATTAGTGGAATTCGGAAAAAATCTTAGTATATTATTACAAAATAAGGAAAAAAATTAATGCAAAAAATTAATAAAAATGTTGAACGCTTCACAATTTTACGTGTTACCCTTGCGTAGGGGTCAAGCGAATCTGCATTTACCGTTTCAATTTTAGTATATGTGGTTTCAAAAAATTATTACAAAATAAGGGAAAAAATTAATAAAAATGTTGAACGCTTCACAATTTTACGTGTTACCCTTGCGTAGGGGTCAAGCGAATCTGCATTTACCGTTTCAATTTTAGTATATGTGGTTTCAAAAAATTATTACAAAATAAGGGAAAAAATTAATAAAAATGTTGAACGCTTCACAATTTTACGTGTTACCCTTGCGTAGGGGTCAAGCGAATCTGCATTTACCGTTTCAATTTTAGTATATGTGGTTTCAAAAAATTATTACAAAATAAGGGAAAAAATTAATAAAAATGTTGAACGCTTCACAATTTTACGTGTTACCCTTGCGTAGGGGTCAAGCGAATCTGCATTTACCGTTTCAATTTTAGTATATGTGGTTTCAAAAAATTATTACAAAATAAGGAAAAAAATTAACGCAGAAAAGTTAAAAGAAAAGTAATAGAAATATGCAACGCTTCACGATTTCACATATCATTGTTGTGTGGGAGTCAAGATAATCTGTATTATTCCAATATTAATGTATATATTTTTGAAAAATTTTTAATTTAACTTTAAAACGTAATATACGATTTAATATATACTGCAAGTGTTTACTGTTGTTTTTAAAAAAGTTATAAATTTATGGTTTGATTATTTTATATTGTGTGATAAATTTATTTTCTTACTTTAAGCATTTTAAGTTACTAGTTTAGAAACATTTACAAAATTCTTTACTTACAAAGAATTGTTATTTTAATTTACATTTTAATTATAAATATTAAAACTATATGCCTGAAACTGTTAAAAGATCGTACGTTACATCTGTAATAGGGGGGTTTTTTTTTGGCGCCATTTGATACTATTGGCCGCCATTTGCATTATAAGAGTGCAACCTGTTCTAGCAGTTTCTATCTTGCTTTCGTCTGTTGCATGTTGCACCGGATTTTGTTGTTTTTTTTTTTTTTTTATATATCTTTTTATTTACTTTCCAGTTTTTCCGATTTTGTATTTTCGTTTTTTTACGTTTTCGCCGAGTGTTTTTATATTTTTGCCAAATTTTTAAAATTTTTTACAATTATGTCGGTCGAAATTGAATTATGCGACACGCCGTGTAATCCCACATTTTACCAACTAATTAAATTTACGGAAGAAGAAATTATCCAATTTTACATTCGCCATCGTATTCTTCCGTATTTCAGGTGAATTCCATGTTTGCGAGTTTTTTTTTAGCTATATGTTCTTCTTTCTTCAATTCATTAGTCTATTCAAATATTTTTTTATTTTTTTAAACAAAATATGGTTTGTTATATACCTTCTCGGGGTTTGCTCGGCGTGTCAAAAGTAAAATTCCGAAATATGGTAATAGGAAAGAACTTTTCCCTTACTATATTGTGGAATTTTACTTCCTACAGCGAGTACCAAATTCCCAACGAATACATAAATCTTTTAACACCGCCGCAAAAATGTATCCAGTTTACTCTAATGTATGTAAATTTACTATATTGATTTAATACGCTGCTTTCTTAAAATTACTAATTATTTATTTTTATGTTATTTAAACATTATTTTCAAATTTTCGCACCGTTACTTTAATTTTTTTCGTGCCAATTTTAATATCTTCGTTATTTTTTTAATGTTCGGTTTTGTTCGCGCCAATTTCATTTTTGGTCGAAATTTTGCCTCGTTCATTTTTGCTCTTATTCGTACTTTCTATTAGTTCACACAGTATGAATAAAGCCGAAAATGAACGAATTGAAATTTCCACCACAAATGAACTGGAGCGGTTTATCTAGGCGTTTACCTTTTTTTTTACACAAGACAACCAAATACCGTCCGCAATTTTAAATTTCCGTATAAGCCAGCTGCCATAGTTGGTTAAGCAGTGTTTCTTCTTCCCAACAGAATTTCATTCGAATTTCATCATTATTTGAATTGGATTAGCGTATAAAATTGAAAATAAGAAAAAAAATTCCGTACATCACCCTTCTAAAATTATAAATTTACTTAAAAAAATAAAATATTAACTTCAAGTTTTGCGATTTTTTACATTCATTATTTGTCTATTTTTGGTAAAAACCCTTGTCACAATTAGCGGTTCTCTTTTTTTTTTTGTTCTTAATGGTTTTTTTCTTCTTCTGGATTACAAATTTATAGATTTTACATTAAGCTAGTTCTAAATCCTCGCGGTCTGATATTTTATAAAATAGAAAAAATAAATTAAAGTAAATAATATATAACCATAAGAGAATTTACTTCGTTTGCAAAACAATTCACATTAAACTTTTTCACTACAAATTTACAAATTTTAATCAACACAAGAAAAAAAAATCGAAAAATATGAATACTATTATTACCTTCCTAAAATATCGGCAAATCTTGGATCTAGTTCGACGTGATATTTATCTAAATATTCAAATAATTCTTCAGTACCTAATACTTTTGCTATCCGTACTAACTGATCATAATTATCATGACCGTGGAAAAACGGTTCTTTTCTGAATATCATACTAGCAAACATGCAGCCTAATGACCACATATCTAACGAATAGTCGTACATCTAAAACATAATAATAAGTTCGACAAATTAAAAAAATAAAACACATACTTTCATTGATAAAGTAAAAGTTTATGTTGTATTTGTTCGTACGAGAATTTGTTCCCAATCCTTCAAATAGTATTCAGAAATATCGATATTTATTCTCTACATGCCAGACCTTCACTTCTAAGTACATCAGAAATATGGAGTACAAATTTAAAATGAAGCGGTGAAAAGTTTAAATGTTACTTAAAAAATATTTTCAAGCTAATTTTTATCAGAAAGTCTTCGAATTTGGGGACTTTCATTGAAAACTGTGAATATTTCGTAAGTTTTTTATTTTTGGCAGCATAAAATTAAGATATTGGAACGTCTACCACCCATTTATTGTCCAGCAAAGTAATTGGTTCCACAATTAGTGCAAGCAAATATTTATTTCTAAAATATACATATTTGTCTTAATAAATAATATTAAGACATTAGAATTTTAGTACAGCACTTCCACTTCTCCATTTATGACGTAATATTTCTAACCAAACTGCTTGAATCGTTGAGTGAAAGGGGTGTCACTATTTCTCAAATTATTTGCTCATTTTCCATTATAAACAAGATATATTTCTGTTTATCATTTATCGCTATATGTTCTCTAATCTTAAAACTTACAAGTACCATGAAGCTACTGGCTATAATTAACGTAGTAGAAATTTGATCGACAATTCTAGATTTACGTATTTTTAACACTATGGCAAACCTAAACCAAATTCAAAATTTATTAGTTTTTTTTTTTACGGTACTCAAAATTTTTTTAATTTTTAAAACGCCCTGAACATTTTTACTTCAGTTATTTTCATTTTGTGATTTCGTACACTTATTAAATTACTATATTTTCTGGAATAAAAATACAAGCATAAGAATAACGTTAAGGTATACTGTGAAGATAAAAAAAAAAAAACAACATACTTTATTCATTTTAATAATTATTGACTTTCTAAATTTTAGAAATTAAGCGCCAAGTTACATAAAAATATACTTTAAGAACACTTAAAAACGTTCTATTGAAAATGAAAAATTTCAAGTTAAGTCGTTGTTTTTGCCTATATAGAAATTCATTATTAATAACCGCAATTATGGAATATGCAACTTTGAAACATATCGGGTAATTTTTCTCATTTATTTTTCGTACTTAATTTATGTTCGATTACAGAAATTGACTGTGTTTGTATTATAATATACACTTAAAATTATACAAGAAAAACACCACGAATTAAAATCGCACCTTTTAAAAATTATACGGTTAAAAAAACGCAAGCGCTTATAGCACAGTTCCGACAAATTAACGCGATTACCGGAGTACGGTATAAATCGAGGGAACATACTAAAAACATAGATTTAATAATATTTGCCAATTAAAACCGGATTTAAGAACAATTTAAAAAGTACTACGTACTGGGATGGATCAATGAATCAGAAAAACACAATTCATTTTCAATTGAAGAGTCAAAATATAAATGTTCTATTCCATATCAGTAAATATATATATATATTAAAAAAAAAAAACGAAACTGAAAAATAATATACACGGAAGCCGACAAAGTGTGCATTACCCGTTAAAAGCAATAAAATATTTTTCAAATTGTTTCAACCATAAAACGAAAAAAAAAAAAAAAAAAAAAAAAGTAGACGAAATAAGCACCAGCACAGAAGAAAAAGATGAAAGTCCGAAAAGTTAGAATATACAGGTTTCGAAAATGTTCGAAACGATTAGGTTTGACAAGGAAAAAAATAAAAAAAGGAACAAAGTAATGAAAGCAAAAATAAAAAAGAAATTATAAAATCCGAAGCGTGCTAATTTAATGAAACGGACTTTGATTTTAATTTTAATATACGGAATGAATATTTTACTTGATAACGTATTTAAATTACTAAAATAATTAATATAAAAATAAAAACAAAACAACACAGAGAAATAAATTAGAATATCTGCTATTAATAAAGATAAAAAATAACTGATATAAAATTATTCCAATTTTTTGGAATTTCAGTTAAATAAGTTTTATCTTGTTACGATATAGCTGAGATTTTAGGATAACTGGACACCATAAAATCTATATTCTCAGTTTGACAATTAGTGATGACAAGTACAAATTATTAAAAGTAAATAATCTTTTCAGGTCACATACAACGGCGAGACAACCATCGTGTATATCATAGTTTGCGCGCGAATTGGTGTATAAACATTTACGCTTGGACCACGCTTGTATAAAAATAAATCGAATTGTTATAATCAGTTTCAAGTGTAATCTTACATTATAAAATTGCCATAAACTCTACCTGCATCTGTACAAGAATGTATACGCGGATAATCACGACGCCCGAAATCCGGCAATGCGACTAAGGAACTTGATTTTAAAAATTTCCACAAAACTTTTCATTGTGAATTCTAGGAACCTTAACAAACGTTTCAAATTAGCGACTACACTCGCCAAATTAGATGCTGAAGATTGGCTCGAATTTTAAAATTAACAACTTTAATTACAATTATAGACGATTACATTACTACCACATCCTTAACACCACCGATGATCACATCAAAATCATCTTAGTACATTTATAATAGCAACGATTCTTATTTAAGCCAGCATGCACAGTACCCGGCTACAAATATTATTCTACTCTGTCCAAAACTCAATAATTTATCATATTTTTAAAAACCACGATTCGTACCTGATAATCAGCCAATAATTCTGGGCCTTTGAAATATCGCGATGCTACTCGCACATTATATTCTTGACCCGGATGATAGAATTCGGCCAATCCCCAATCGATTAGACGCAATTTTTTATTTTCGTGATCGATCATCACATTATGCGGTTTAACATCTCGATGCATGATTCCCATGCTATGCGAATAATCTAACGCCTAGAAGAAATGGATTTTTTATTGGACTTAATTTTCTCTGCAAATTACTTTTTTAATCGAAAAGTCGAGCAGCATTTTTTCATATGGACAAAATTTAACTCGATAAAAAGTACCTTTAACAATTCGTATAGATAAAATCGGATATCGTAATCGGTTAAAGTCTGGTAAAGTTGTTTAAAATCAGTGTTATTGACATGTTCGAATATGAGAGCCGGCGTTCTGGATACCGCGTCTTTAACAACCGCTTGCAATGTAATAATGTTGGTTCCGCCGCGTAGGTTTTCCAATATTTTAATTTCTCGTTTAATCTTTTTTTTCTTCACTGGCTGTTAATGAGAAATTAAAGACAATGTGCCTTGTAGCAACGTACATGATAACAATTTCAACAACAACTATACAAAATTATACGTTATTATAGAAAATTAAGTTCTATTAAAATTTACTCGTTTTCTTCGCCGAGCACATTTCAAAATTATCTGTGTGTTCTATATACAGGCCTTTTTCAAAATTCACATTTTCAACGCATAATTAAACGTTATGAAAGTATATACGAAGTACCATACTAGGTTCATCTTGATCGCATTTATGATTGATGAATCCCGCTATATTTTACTGAGACGACATATTTCACTGCGCGCATTAATTGCACCCGATATTTAATTTTTCGCGATAAATATACAGTATTATTTTCTACTACCTCCGGTAGCCACTGATATATAAGTTTTAAATTCTCGGCCCAAATCCTCAGGATTTCCTGATTACTAGAATTGTACAAAAAGAAGAGTGGATTTTTTTTTTTTTTGGTTACTATTGGTAATATCTGACCGCCGCAGCATATTTTATATGAATAAAACAGAACTTCGTAATTTTATTTAAAGTAAAGTGTATTAAAAAATGCATTCATTTTTCACTTCAAATGATTTTTTCTGATTAAAAATATCGTTTTTGGCAATTTTTACTTTTTTTTCCCGGTTTTAAAACAAAATTCCCGGCTTATTCCCGGTTAGTTAGCCACCCTGATTACTGAACCCAAGTACTCATATCTGTACGGTTACCTATTCTTCGATCTCCCGGTTATCTTCAGAGATATTTTGTTTTTTCTACCGACAACCATCAACTTTAACTTACTTTTAGAGTTGTTCCATATTTCGTGCTTACTTCATTGCGCCTGTTTAAGATTGCCTTTCATTTAATGTATCCGGTTATGACGCCGTTCCATTTGCGAACAAAGAATTATTTTACTTTCTCCTTTCAATCATCAGTAAGTTGCTTCATGATGTATTCTGTATGCAATTTGAAAAACAACGTAAACCGAACATATCTTTGTCTGTTTCATTTTCTCTATTTTAAATTCTTTTGATTTTACACTCTTGTTAACGCGCATAAAATTAATATTTGGCCCGAATAGTTGTTTGATTGCATACACCAAAAAATAACAATGACCGCTGTTTTAAAATTCGTTACACAAAATGTCAGAAAAATTATACATTTATCGAAGGAAAGCCTGTAGTACAAAAAAGTTCGTAATAAATTAGCCGCGGTAAATACAATGTAAAGTTTATTTAAGATAACTAATTCAAATACCTTTAGTATCTTTATAACGCATTTCTCGTTATTAACGATATTGATACCTTCGAATACTTCACTATATTTTCCTCGTCCGAGCTTTCTAACAAGCTGATAATCATCTTGTTGTCTAAAGAACAGATTGAAAAAAAAAAAAAAAAAAGGTTAATTATGCGATAGGTCGTGAACTTATTTTACTAAACTGGGCTAAGTATGGAAATATGAAAATAATATGAAAATAATATGAAATCCTAATTTTACCAAATAATACAAATTACACCGATAATACTATACCCCCAATCAACAACGTAAGACTCATAGTCCCAATATTCTCTTGGCTTAAGTGTGTTTACATCAGCATAAATTCTAGCACGACTAGGAAGAGCCATCGACCGTCGACTACTATTGAATTGTGTTATACCGTATTTGCGCCAGAAACCATTAACACCGCAAACAAAACTAAAAATTAAAACATAAAATATGTATTTTCAATGTACGTTTAAATCAATAATCAGAATTTTTATAATGTTACCGAAAGGTTAAGAATGCTTTAAGTATGTTTTTTTTTTCTCTCCGCGATAAAATAATCTTATTAAAATGTGCATTAGTTATTCTAACTGTAATCTTATCTAAATCGATTGTATCAACTCACAGTTAACC
Source organism: Icerya purchasi (assembly GCA_039619475.1). Taxonomy (NCBI): domain Eukaryota; kingdom Metazoa; phylum Arthropoda; class Insecta; order Hemiptera; family Monophlebidae; genus Icerya; species Icerya purchasi. Next base: position 169,393,843 of record CM077116.1, on the reverse strand, counting down.
AGCACTCTAAAACCAAAATAATTTTGGAATATCGACAATAATTTTAATTATCTTACTACATTTTTGAATCAATACAACAAAGCTCTCCCAAACAATAATTTCAAACATTAATTTAGATTAATATACTTCATTAAAGTTATGAAAATCAATTATGTTCTACTTTTTTTTTTTTTTTGCAAAAGAGATCGCTAAAAATCGTTAAGATAAATTTTTAAACTGAATGATCTCATTCATTAGCATTTACCATTATAAGTTTATTCGGTCATATTAGCGTGGTTTATGTGACTTCAGCTAGATTAATAATTTATATATCGTTGTTTAGCTCTATAAGTACAAACTGTAATTGTCCGAAAAGCTGTTGTTTGTTTGTTCATTGTTGCAAATAAATAAATAAACTAAATTATCAATTTTGAAGTCGGAGAATTTCCATGATCGTAGAAAAATTAAACAATTTATTAAAAGTAGGAAAATATTTAGTCAAACCTCAAATATTAAATTAAAAAATAAAAATAAATCGAAGTAGATAACTTTTAGAAAATAAAATTTTAGCGAACACTATCCTTTCACTATTTTCGTCCAGTATTCTTTCGAGTACATTGCAAAGATTCATAAAACCTTTCACTCAAAGAATAAAAATAAACACTTAATACTGTTCTCATTAACTTGAAAAAACAACCTAATCTTTTCGATTTAAAGAATAACAAATGGATTTAAAATTTTTAAAAATAATATACATACGATGATACCGAAATAATTAATATTTTACGGTTTCGCAACAGTTATCGCGTCTGTTTCGTGAATTATGTATTTTACGATGGTTCCAATGTAGTTTTTGTTAAAGGATACTGATTTTGTTTTCAGAATTGGGCAACAATAAATTCGGAGTCTTCCGAGAATGCAAATATTTTATACGGTTTATGATCTTAATTAGTGTCTAGTTGATTATTTATTTTCAAAGGAAATTAATATATTTTTTTATGAAACAATCGCATTTTAATACAAATACTACTGATAACTGTGTTTATCTTGTCTGCTTGATATAATGAAATCCAATTTCTCAAAACTGAATTTCACTATATTAAGCAGACAAGATAAAAACAAATATCAGTAGTATTTATATTTAAATGCGGTTATTTCATAAAAAAATATATTGATTTTCTTTGAAAATAAATAATCAACTAGACATTAAAAAAAATAAAGTACAATAATAAATTGTTTGGTGAAAGGCAAACAGATTTCAAATACAATTATGAAGTATTAAATAATTTTGTTTTTCTTTTTTTTTTAAATTACAATCAGTCAATAGCATTTTTTTTTTTTGAAAAATTAAAAATAGGAAAACCCAAGGAGACGAAATGTGATCCAAAAGAATGACCACTCGGTTAAAGTACGGAAGTCCGTATTTCTTTTAAAGTTTAAATGAACTAACAAATGTATATTATGAAATTCCGGAATTATTTAGAAAAACAACTTTTGCCGTTCACTTCGAAACATAAAAAAATAGCGTCTATATTCAAATTTAATGTAAATTACTAATACAAAATGATAAATAACGCGATCGGATTTCACAATAAAATCATACACAGGCAGAATTACACATCAACCAAGTTATAACGAAATTTTAACGTATGTAAAGTATCCGAAAACTTTGAGTTCTAATAATTTCTAAAAGTTGCCTTTTATTATATTGCAATGTCCGTAATTGGTGACTTTTAATATAACAATTGTGAAAATAATAGACTTTAAATACTCGTAAAATATAATTGTTTGAATGTTCAGATTAAATATTATTTGCCTTCTGTACCGTAGAGTACGTCAGACGAAATACTATTTCAACATAAAAATAATTTATTTGAAATATGCAAAAAATATCGCGATACCCTCTGAGAGATGTTCAACTTATCTACATGCTGTATACACGTGCGGCATGCATATATTCCATAGAATGACTGCCTTAATGTCATTAGAACAAAAATTCACATCGTATGTACACTATCGCCATTTTTAAATTTTTAAAATCAATTAAATGCGCTACACATAAAAACGATTATAAAACTGCTTTTTATAAGTTAAAATACGTAACAATTATTGCAACAGTTTACACCTTAGAGGGCCTCTAGACATAAATTGAAAAAAAGTATTACGTTAACAGCAGAATACAGCTCCATATTGTAACAACTGCCAAGCTATATTGAACCGTATAATGCATTAATTATATTTGTATTAAATAATTCATTAATATAAAAGAAATTAAGAAAAAACTTGAAAATATTCCGACACAATGAATATGCCGCCAAAATTAGTAAAAGTAATGAGAAATAATTACCTGATCAAATAGTGTGCTTTTATCACCGAATATACGTTTTTTCTAAAAAAATAAACATTTCTAATAAATAAAAAAAATTAATATAAAAATTACTGATACAATGTGCCGGTCACTTTAATACGCTAAACTAACACGGCTCACAACGTATACGGCCGCCGCATGAAAGCTAAGCAACCTAACTAAACAACCGAAACGCTATACAAACTATACTACCCCTCTAAGAATAAATTCACGGCCGTCTTTAAATTCACTAGCTACGGTACAATATTACAAATATAATGTCACTTAGTTAACTCGGCTATAATAATTTCTATATTTGATAATATATGTTGTTAATTTATAATTAAATTATTTATTTTCAATTTTATTTTATTAAACATTTCTAAATAAACAATGCAAAATGTTTTTATTTTTATGTACAATTTAATTATAAATTTCATTATTATCTGTCCCCCAAAAAAACACACTGAATAACGAATTTTTTTCAACTAATAAATTATTTGATTACAAATTTACTGTAAATAAACATGTTTTTAATGATCAATTGCAAGTTGCAAACAATGAAGATTTCAACCTAAAGTTTATGTTTTGCTTTCTTTTGCAACATATTTATTTGTGAATGTTTTCCTGAGTGATATATGAAAATTATTGACAATTAAAAATATTTACTTGAAATACTAACATAGTATAAACTTTTAAATAATTCTGTAATTATTACAGTCTGTTTTTAAATCTGTAAACAAGTTTAAAGTTAAAGATTTTTAAGTCTTCCAAATGTTTGAGTTAAGATCAATTTATATATATGTATATATATATATATTCTAAGCGCTTTTCAGTCATGCAGTTTACGCTAAACCCGGAATGAAATGCTTCGAATTAACATACGACTATTATAGTTATTTAATTCATTACATTGATTCGAAAAAAAACTTTTGAATAGTTACTATAATTGTTTTTCACTCTGTCTGTATTATACATAATAAAATGAATATTTCTCGTGAAGGATTATAGTTGTTTGTTATGGCTCTGAACGATGAGGAAAATTTAAATCGCAGCAGAAGATAGAATTTACATCTCACATAGAAAAAAAGAGAAACAAAAGGATAATTTATTATACCAAACAGCTAGTAGATAATAAAAGAAAATTCTACAGATATTTTCTTATGATACAATATTCTTTCAATATATTATTAAATAAAACTGAAAAGAATTGCATAAAAAAAATACAAGATAGAAAATCTGATTTCACTTTGTGAACGCTTGGTGGTTTGTTTAAAATATATTTAATCTTCCCGCAGATATTCTCAAAATTTTCGATCACAGAATATTCCAATTTTACTTTTAGATATTTAAGATCGTTTCGTAGATAGAAAATTTTTGAAAGTTTAAATTTCTTTATTACCGAACATATGATATTTTACTTTGTGGTCAAATTTTTCTGCTTAAGAAAGCGCTAAATGAAATGAATATAAAATTAAATTAAATTTAGCATTTAAAGCATGTAACGATTCTCTAATATTTTCATGTTTTTCTTTATTTTCTCTATAACATTGAGAAAAATCCTGTTCTAATATAATTTCCAGCTTGTTTAAACTACAAGTAACAAAAGTAGAATCACATTCTTTCGAATACTACCATTGTTCATGTAATGAATATTTCCCGAATTATTTAAATCTGGTGCTCCGCCTTTATTCTATACGATTTTATAAGTCAAAAATAACAAACAGTTATCAAAATATATTAAACAGTCTTAAAACGTTTTTACGGTCATATAGTCTAGAAAATTCACCGTACTTGCTAGCATAGCCTTTAACTTGTAATAGATGAAGTTGGATTCTTTTTCTGAATAAAACACAATGAATTTAATGGATATTTAAGCAAGTGGCCAACTGCACAATTAAATTTATTTTTTAGATTAAAATTATTTCCTTCCACTCCGAAGTGCAATAAATAATATGCGATATTATTAGACGGCGAGTAAAATATAAAAAAGGGATATTAAAAAAAAAAAAAATGGAATTAGCAGTATGTAACGTTAAATTAAGTACATTTGCTATTTCCATATTTTATGGCAATCTATTTCGTATTTTTCATATCACAAGATGCGGGATATTTGTTCCTCATAGCTTCGATTAATTTCTCATCGTGCTTTTTTTTCTTTTTTTGATAATAAGAAAAACCAGATAACGAATACAATAGCCTGATAACTTCTTTCCAGTAGTTGTAAAAAAATCGAACACTTTCCATTATTCGGGAATTATCCAGAACGCCATGATCACGCATATTACACGAAGCCACATATAAATTACTTCATATAAAAACAGTTTACACTTCTTGTTTACGATCCGGTGTTACCCGGAACTGCCTAGTCTATGTATAAATCGACCCTCGGGTCCCATTTTGCCTAGAATTAATTCGTTATATTATTTTTGCAGATTTTGTGATGGAACACGATCGAAACGCTTCCTTCATTTTCCCCTTCTCATCGTAAGATATTTTTAAGCTAAACTGTTTATCTATAAATGTCGTTTCAAGCGAATTATTATTGATTCGCACAGCTCGGCTATCTTCTTCTTCCGGCAGGTTTCTTACTACATTTCCATCCATCAATATTATTTTTTTTGTCTACTGCTGCGCATTACAACTTGTAGTTTAATTTCTACTCCTCATTCTCTAACCTGGATTCCTTTTACTTCCCCATTCAACCTACTCTTCCCTTCAATTCCGGGTTTTTTGATTTTCCTTCTATGCGTCGCTCTAGTTTGTCGCTTTTCCGCTTTTATCTCGCGCCATCTCCATATTGTCCTCTACATTCCTCCAACAAAATCACTTTCTATGTGACTCTGATCACATGATGTTTGAATGCTTTTCGCTTTTAATGGAACTATCTTCTTTCTATCCGTTTCTTTTGTCAACTAGTGTTTCCACTCCCTACAGCGCTGCATTTATTCTTTCTCTTCCTTCTGTCATCCAAGCGCTTGATGCAATTTTGTTGTATATTTCACGTTTCATAAAAATCTGATTCTCTTTTTTCTCTTTTTTCCAGTTCTTGGACCAGTGTCCATATTGACAAACCCATTTAAAAAAAAAAAAAAGACCTAATTAATATTGCCCTGAAAATTTAACTTAGCTGCAGGTGCAAGTTTAAACTGTAAACAATTTCAAATTTTAAGTAGTCTTAAATTATTATAGAAAAAAATTCGTTGAAAAAGCACCGTTCTAGTCTTTTCGAGGATGTGTCTACTATAACTTATACCGTTCATATACCAAAATTTCGGTGCGATCGTGTCCTTTTGTAAATCTTCAACAATAGAATAACGAATCGATTCTAGTCCCCTTTTAGTGATGTAGCGAAATTAAAAAATAGACGAAGAGACTTAAAAATAAGACACATAAATACCAGCCATATTTTTTGTTTACGTTTTAACTTTTATATTTGCAATTAAAAGCTTATATTGATACGCAATGATCTTTCATCTCCATATGGTTGGTTCGATTTGGTCTCTTGGGCAGAGTTACTTTCAATGTTGGGTCCTTAGATAGTTTCCTAGTACTCCTAAGCAAAAATTAGCGCTGCTTATAGATGAAGAAATTAATAGCCCCATATCACACCACTCGAAAAATATCAAAAAAATCGAATTGTATTACGAAAAATGTAAATATAAAAATAAGAATGAATGACTGTAAGGGAGAGCGCCCACCTAAGCGATACGATTCCGATACGATAGCAACAAAATGTAGTTCGGAATATAACCCACGTTATTATATGAGTTAGCGCCCACTTACGCGATGCGACAAGCAACCGATAAGCAACTATCGTATCGCCGTCGCTTGAGTGCTACATGTTTTATTTTTGGTTGCTTGAGCAAGCGATTGTTTGTTTACATTCTGAATTTTTATGCGTAATATGAATAATCGGCAAAAATAACAATTTAAAATCGGTGTTTTAAATTTATTTCAGAATATTTTTAAAATCAATTCATATTTATGAAATAAATATTAATATTTACATTTTCTTATTTTGTTATGTAATATAAATTAACAGCAATATATATGTATATGGTATAGAAAATGTTTCCAAACATTTAGGTATACATAATTAACAAACGTATTTCCCGTAATGTGATTAAAATACGTTTCTGCGGTGTATAAATGTTCTAAAATGAGTGTTCCTTTTTACAAGTTTTGGGGCAATTTTCCTTACTAACCAATTAAACGTTTCCTTATTCATTCCATAAAAACTTTAGAACTTTTCCGGGTACATATTCAGTTCTTTACAAACATTAAAGCGTTTATTCTGTTACTCTTTTGAAAAAATGGATGTACTCAATAACGTTGTTTTCTTTTTTGATTTAAATTGTTAAGATTTTTATTAACGATATATTGCTTCTTCACTAAAAGAAGAACAGGAAAACGAAGAAAAATATGACATTTTTTATTACATTATATGATAAATTAAGTTGCTACTCCAGCAGATAAATCGTGTTGCTTAAGTGGGCGTTACGTCGTATCGGAATCGTGTTGCTATCGCTTACGATTTAAAATCGCTGTCGTATCGGAATCGTATCGCTTAAGTGGGCGCTCTCCCTAACATTGTGCAACTATATTGAATACAAATTTTTATGAGGAGTCAATAATTTACAGACTCTTAGGTTCGCACCGACTATAGGTCATTATTATATTTAGGTTACGTTCATGTGTGCGATTTTGCCGCGCAACGGAATATTCGAATGTTCACCCTGCAAGACGTAATTTTTTTTTGTGTTTATTCATAAGTCGTTATTGTTTTATTTACAAAGTTTACGTTTGAGTATGCTTTTAAAACCGGTTTGTAATTGCGAGTGCATGATAATTTTTATTCAACAGATTTTACAAATATCGTTTGTTTATATCTCCATTAACTTGAAAGGAAAATAAGACAAAAAAGATATAATATTTATAGACTCTTATAACACAAAATACACACGGACCTTCGACAAAATGAAAATGGACTATAAACTATTATATTATACATTATAAATGTAGCGTTGGTGTCAACAGACTTTTGCATTAGAGCGCAATTCATTTATGTACCAGGTTATGCGGACGAAGCGACAATTATGCGAATCGGAAAAAAAAAAAACAAACAAAAAACGCTTTGTACACAAAATGTAAACAAAACATTTCGTACGCCGTGGATTCATAATTGCTTACATGCCAGATAATCCAATTAAAGCAACGAAAATTCGATTTTTAGTGATTCTTTTGTAAATCCACGACAATACACGACGCATACGTGAACACTCCGATTTATAGGTACTTACTGCGGGGAGGCCTCACAAACGGTTTGCAATTCCGTTGCGCGATAGAGTCGTACGCATGAACCTAGAGCCTTATTATTCTCATGAAATTCGTAACGAAACAAAAAAAAATATTGATAATAGTTTTATATACCGTGAAGAAAACATAATCGAAATTAATCGATGCGCGATAATTGTTAGTTGGGCGCTGCAATTATAATGTATATTTGGATCGATCGAAACCACTGTAACGACGAACGAAATACTATGCCTTTTCATATAAATATCGAGATCGATAAAGTTATCGATATTTAACGTTTAACATACAAACGTATATATTGTTCAAAGTAACATAGCAATGCTACATTATTGTCTTCCCCTCTTTTAAGTGAGACGAAAATAAAATCTCATGGTACATAGCAATCAAAAAGAAAAATGCCGCGAACAGATACTCAAAATAATCGAATTACACAATAAACGATAAAATAACTGATATGCATGGAACAGCCAGTTCAAAATGGAAGCGACTGCATCATTAACAACCTCGGTAATAATCAGCAACGTGTTAATGAGTAGCATGCCATATTCAGTACAACATCCTTAAAACAAAAAACAAATATAAAAACGTGAGAGACAAATAAAAAATTAACATAAAGTAAGTAACGCGAGTCCGATACCCTTAGCAGGGCGTCGGCGATTGTGTAATTAAGCTTTCCATAATTAAGTACTTAAGGACTTAATGGATCTGATGGAATACTGGGGCCAGTTCCTTTCTCTCGGCCGCCTTTACTTTGCAACAGATAATTCTCTGGTACAGCCAATATTCAATTTCAGATTAGGTATATACCACTGGGATAGCGACTTGGATCCGGAACGAGACGAGTCTCGAACCTGTGTCCTCTGATTTAGTAGCCAAGTGGCTAAGCCACTAGACCAATGAGAAATAATTTAAGCGACCGGTTTTTGTTAATAATCGTAAATATCGGAATGTTAACATAAAAATCAAATATCGATTACGAATAGCTTACAGTTAATCGCCAGATGTTGGCGTCGTAATACAGAAAATCCGGATCAAAATTAAAATTGAAAAAGTACTAAAATTATTATATAAGAAAAAATGCGAAAACAACTACCTTTCCAATATTGCGCGGTATATTCGGGCATACGCATCCCGTCTAACAGAAAGATAATTCAGCGAATGAAAATAATTCATTTCTGAAGTGCAAACCGGTGTACATGATTCGCTATAGTTACTTTCCGTAGATTTTGTAACAGAAATGACACACTACACTGGAACGCTCGCTAAGGTCTTTACGAATACTAGACATATGGTTTCCAAATACTGATAATTCTTCATCAGCCTCTGCAGCTATCGAAATTGCGAGGTCAGCGATACACTTATGATCGAAAAGCAGTTGGCTACTACATTATTATCCGTATGAATTAGTATATACCCGCGAGTATATTCTAGCTAAGTGTTTGCCGGGTTCAGATCTTTTACCGAGAGTATGCATTTTAAGGATTCATGATCGGTGTGTATTTTGTTTCCTTTCTTTAAATTCCGTACGTATTTTAAAGTAGCGAAAACACGATCAGCAACAATTCGCGATTATATACACGTATTATAAAACTCGTTTGGGCTAGCGATAACTGATGTAAGGAGAACACCAGAGATTCTGGAAAGTTTGTTTTTGTTGATGAAAACAGAAACCAATCGCCATGTAGAATAAATCGATAACACGAACAGTATTATCAAGATGTGATAACGATGTATGTTAATTAAAATTTGTTTTAGTCATTCAATAACGCAGCGAATATCACGTAAGAGTTATCGTTTTTTTTTTTTTTTTTTTTTTTCATGTTTAAAATCGGCACTAGTATTTCGGCTGTGCCGCGAATAAATCACTCGTACACAACATCGGCGCTTTAGAATCACAGTAAGCAAGCCGCGACCTACAAATGTCAGAAAATTGCACGATAACTCTCTCTAAATCTGCTTTAAATAGTGGAGATTAAATAAAACATTCGTTTAAAAAATTCTTTTGAAAAAATGTTTAGTTTTTATCAACTGTTGTCGACGTAGATCAGTTATAATTATCGGGGTTTACGTGAAAAATCAAAATCTGAGAAAAACAAGCATTCATTACTGCAAAATAACTAATTTATCCGAAGCTTATTTATTTGTTAAATTGCAACAACTAGATCTTTATTAAACCCAAGATAGGATATACAAGCTTTAGGTTGTTTTTTTAAAATTTTTTTTGGTTAATTTTTATTGTGTGAAGAGTATTTATTGTTTAACGATTGTAAACTATACAAAGTAATAAACATATAGTTGCGTAAAGCCTTGAAGGAAAGTTCCAAAACTGATTAGTTTAAGGGCTCTTAATTGTCCCCTATTGTTTATTTAAGTAAATGCATTTTTATTTCCGCTTTTTCTTGTAAAAATTCACGGGGAATCTACAACTCGGCGAAGTTGGTTAATCGTCCGCGATTTTGGAATTCGATGATGGTTTTTACGCACTTCAGATCGGCCGATTTCGTACCATTACAGTTGTACGCGTGTAGAAATTTATTGGCAATGAACGGTGTAGTCCAGCATTTTTCTGTGTGCCGAAACTCCGCCGTAAGTAATTGATTCGGTCTTCTCCCGTTTTCGAAGTTGTCCAATTGTTATTCACACGCGCGATATGGAGTTCATCATTCTCACTGAAAAGTAGCGCTGCTGAACGTAATTGACATCATCCGAAATTCGAATAGTTCAACAACTGGCGTCGTCATAATGACTGTCTTTGGCACTGTGTTTTGCTGAAATGTGGACATCCGCAGTTATATATTCAATGGCGCAGATCAATTTTCGATTACATTCTATCTCAGCGAAGAGGCCACCCACTGTGACATCTATAGGAGCGAAAGAATGGACTCACCCATTTCCCTTTTTAACACATTCACCGAACGCGTACTTCGCAAATTCCAGTCTACGAGACACAACAGTCGGCCAGCCTTTGCGCAGACTACCAACCCGGTTGTTTCGATGTAGTGTTCGGCGTCACGTTTCATATTTGCACGACGAACAGGAGGCTGCTCTTTTGTATTTAATGTTTCACCGAGTTTCGTACGCTCGCCAAAAAGTTTTAGTCCGAAGATTTGAGCGTAATGAATTTTTCCTTTGGAATTTTCGTAAAATTTCAATTGCACAAACCGGCAACAGCGTAGATATAGACGCAAAATTGAAATAGAATAAGAAATTGATTTTTATTATCGGCCAATACACACGTTCGTCACGATTAAAGTCCACTGGAGTGTACGCTTTAAATTGAAATTTAACGTAAGGTGTACCGGAAACCGTTGACGGCAGTACCATTCACCGCTATAAACTGGAACTTTAGTTTCGCCGTGGTCGATTAGATGATTAGATGTGTCGATGACGTCGGCCGGTTGATTTTCTTATTTGCGAAAAGCGGCCTGGTTACGACTGTCATAATACGCACAAGTTAGTCGACATCCTGTCGCGACGTTTCCGGATTTTTGACGATATCAAAACAAATCGGACGATTTTTACTGTACTCAGTTTTGTGTTGATTCTTCAAATAGTCGGGGTCGGTTAAGAATACTGCGATAAGAAAGGGTCCAAGAACCGGTGGGGGCTCTAGTACAATTTGTGCTGATGGTGAAAAAAAAGATCGAGAATCCTGTGGCAACATCGAAATTAGGTCTATATCGTCTGTAATTTGCAAGCTGATCGTGTGCGGTTATCAGTGTGTGATTGGGATTTTGTTTTATCATTTTGTATCTGATAGCGAATTCTCAAAACGATTTCTAATGGTAATTCGTTCGGTGTTATTATCTGTTCGGAATACGGTCGACCATAGTAGTTCGACCGAAACATTCGTTTAGCTCCACACAAAAGCTCAAATCTTGCGAGTTTCCAGAGAAGAGAGTGCCAGAGATTTCAAAGCTTGCCAAACGTATTATAAAACACTACTCGAGAAGGACATTGTTCGCCTCTCTTCTTCGAACGGATTTTATTACTCGCCATTCCCCTGACGCATTTGCCTTCACTTTTGATGTTTTTACCGAACAGCTAGTTTCTCCGTGGATTTCTTTCATACGAATTCGTCGTTTACGCACTGTACAAGAGGCAAAAGAAGTAACTGACCGGGCAATTTAATACGATACACCACAACCTTTCTCGCCAACTTGATCAACGACTGCATCAAGTAACATAAAATCCATAAATCGTGTTTCCGGAATACGTAAAAAAGGCAACTATCAAAACTTTTCTTAAATTTCTAGTGTTGAGTACATTGTACAGAACAAACGGTATTAGAATCGGTAGGTTAGTTTTCGAGCGTCGCAATTCCAAAATTGAAAATATTACTCCCCTTCTATGATGGCTCGAAGTAAAATTCGTAGGTGAGATCGTAAAGGACTAAAACAACCAAAACAGCACTCCCATTATATAGATTGTGCGATTATACCTTATAGAATGTATGCTACTTTCAAAAGATGACGGGAGATATTGCGTTACTCGCAGCGACGTAATAAACTTTTAGAAGGCTACGTCGTGCGGAATTTAGCCTTCTTCAAGCGATACAATACGGGATGTAACGGAATAAGGATGCTCTTGCAATGATTCGCTATCTAGAAGTGCGTCCGAATACAGATGGTCTGTTTCGCCTACTCTACCGTTTAGAGCACGGCGAAGAATTGACGGGAAAAACTGATTCATTTGCAGAAATGAGTTCCGACTTACGCGTGTCACTTGTTAATGAAGATTCTATAACACGCTGTTTATACCACTAGTTGGTTAAATATTTATCGCCTGATAGACTTCTATAAAACGTATTGAATTTCAATAACGAGGAGAATTCACCGACGGTTACAAAACGATTCAAAGGGGATCGCAACAAATCACGGATTACTCAGATCGTCAATTCTATAGATGCAAAATAGATAAAATGCGAACACGGTTTCACATATATAAGCGCACTTTCACGTGCTGCAGGCGAGAAACGAAGAAACTATAAGAAATGTCGCTCCATTCTGGCCAATGAAAAGTTCAATAATATCACTAATGACAACTAAAGACCCCATGGTAGTCGAGAAAGACTGTAAGACGCCGAAACATATCGCTCATTCGAGTTTGAAAAATTCAAATCATCAGATGCCTTTTTATCAAGCATCACTTAGTCTCCTAACATCACACTTGAACATCCTCCGGCCTGGAATAACGCGATCATGCATCTTTCTTCGGCGAACAATCAACAGCGTCGGATGAATAATTTCAATTGTTGCTTGGTGAATGTCTCCTTAAGGTGTCATTTAATTCATTCTAGTCGTGTGGCATACGTTTATATTAACAAGACGAACCGTGGCAGGAGTAATTTACAGCGCGAGTCTCGGTAAAGATGAGAGACGCTTTTCTAAAGATCACACTGCTCGCTTGACTGAAGTTGGAGTGAAAAGGTTGAACATAACCGAGACATAAGCAGCCCGTTGAATTTTCACATGTCGGAATCGAGTCGAAAAAAGGGAGTACGTACCAAAAATACTTGGCCCTATGAGCAACAGCGGAAGTACGTAAACCGAAAAAGCAGATAGACAATTGTTGATGATGGCGCGTCTGTGACATATATGGAAAAAAGCAACGTTTTCTGAAGATTTGGCGGATGTATCTTTAGCTCGGTTTGCCGTTTTACGCTACGAGACAACAGCAGTCGTAGAGCGTTACCAAAAGTTATTCAGCATCGCAATTACAAAGTCATCGAACTAGATGTGAATTATGCGCACCATACAGGAATGAAGAGGGCGAGATGTTCAGAACCAGTATCGTGATATGACGAACAGGAATATCCTGAATATCGAATTATAAATCATCAGAGGGGCAATAGTTATATAACGAAAACTATCGACGCTGTGTTCTAATCAAATAAGCCGGATCGTATATATATTTCATACTTTTCCCATCGTCATCCAATTACCAACGATAATAAATATTCCTTTCATTTCGAATGAAAAAATTTGTGGTCGATATTTCAACTGCGCTTTAATTATTTATACTAATACACGCTAACGACAAATAAATAAATAAAATATCGGTTTCTCAAAAAGTGGAGATATTTCAGCTTAAAAAAAAACTTTTACCACTCCTTTAATCTCTAGTCTATTTTTACCATTTTAGAGTTTACATTTAACGTCAACCAAATTTTTTCTGAGCACTGTTTTATTAAAGAGAGTCGGTCATTCGGAATAATCCAAAAAAAATTGATTGCTGAACCCATTTAGGGCCATTTTGCCGAATACTCATAAGAATGTATTCTCCGCAATATGAAGAACTCGTTGATGCCTGTATTCGAGATGGTAGGTGGTCGTTTTAAGCGCATGTAAATTTTTTTTTTTTTTTTTTTTTTTTTTATTTGAGCAATTATTACAATCTTAAAATAAATCTTAAATAAGTAATAAATACAACAACTGAGAAAGGAACGAGAAATAAAAACTTAGCCCAGCGACTAATTTTTAAGGATATAGCGGACAGTTCACACGAGGTTTACAGCGTTTAAGCCTACATGATTTGAGTTCCTCCGTCAGCAACTGTTGAATTAGCGGATTCCTGTGAACCCAAAGCCGTTCATAGTACGCACTTACGATTTCTGGAATGACCTCATCCACACACTTCAGATCTAAATCTCTGTGCAAGTCTGCATTCTTTTGAAACCATGCAGCTTTTACTATCATCCGTATAATTTTATTTTAAACCTGCTATATGATATTGCGGTTGCTCGTTTTGGCACATCCCCATAATTCAATACCGTATGTCCAGATTGACTTGATGATCACTTTGTAGATTAGGCACCTATGATATAAGCTTAGCTTCGAATGCCGACCTCATAACCAATAAAGTTGCCTAACCTTTGCCATTATTTGCTCTTTTTTAGCCTTAATATGCGACTGCCAAGTGAGACGAGCGTCCAAATGAATGCCAAGATATTTAGCCGAGCTGGCTATTGGTACCTGGATATTATTTATATAAACGCGCAAACAAATGTCTAATGGACGTAAAGCAAAGGTCACGTGAACTGACTTTGCCTCGTTTAATTTAATCCTCCACTCTGAGGTCCACTGGGAGATTAAATCTAATGCATTTTGTAATTTAGCATTTGCTTCGTTCTGAGTGCTACCTACTGCAAGGACCGCAGTGTCGTCGGCAAACAAGGCTAAGGTTGTGTGCTATTTGTCCTCGAAATGTCTGCTGTAAAAAGTAGGTACAGCAGAGGACCGAGGACACTTCCTTGAGGTACTCCTGCTCGAATCTCATAAAATTTTGATTTAGTATCATCAATTACAACACGAAATTTCTTGTTCGATAAGAACGACTGCAACAAGGAAATGTAATTACTAGGTAAGTAATTACTTAGTTTAGATAGCAACCCTTTATGCCATACTCTATCGAATGCTTGGGCCACGTCCAAGAATGCTACTGAGCAGTACTTTTTATCTTGCGAGCCAAACGCGATGTACCTGCTGAGTAGTTGAATGTTCATTCTGGAAACCAAATTGCTCGTTTGGTATTATAACATCAGTAAATGGCCGAAGTCTTATTAGGAGTAATTTTTCAAACAATTTGGAGATAGAAGGTAATATAGATATAGGCCTATATGAAGATACTTCCTCTTCGGGTTTATTGACATTCCTTAGCATAATAATTTCGGCGGTTTTGAAATTAAGAGGTACATATCGAAGACGTAGGCACGCATTGAACAGGTACGTAAGCAATATAATACCTTTGCGCGAAAGTTCGTGCACGATTGCAGGTGAAATCTTATCAAACCCAGCTGATTTCTTAGGGTTGATTTTTGTGTCAATACACAGCGTTATCTCATAGGGCGAGAACGGTTTGATTTGCTGTTCGGGAAGCGATAGTAATCTTGGTTCGAAGTTATGTAAATTTGGTATTAAATTTTTTTCTCACATGTCGCCGTTATAAAGCTGACCAAGCCTTAATAACGAAAATCGGTCACATTTGTAACATGATGACAGCAATAATGATTGATTTCGTCCTTGGTTTTTATTTTAGTATTTTCTTGTGTAGAAAGTTGCTTAGTGCGGGTTTATTCTCTGTAATGTCTGGAAAAAAAAATCGAATGCGGAGGAACATATGAATCACGTAAACGGAAACGCGATCAATCAAAATAATTACTCTGGTTCCAACTACCACATTACAAATGACACGACATGTATGAAATATTTTTATACACTCTTCGAAATTGAAACGGCCGCCACATCTGCCGAATGAAAACGAAATCAATGGCTGAACGTACTAAAAAGTGCAGATTGAAGAAGCTGAAACGATTGCATGAATGCGCAGAATGAGAAAACCGCGCAAACCGTATCTAAAATAATTAAGAATGTATAGCCGCCGACATCGAGTATAGTCGGTGCTTTTCGGAAAATTAGTTCGGGTGGTCGTGGGTGCGACATCGTTTGTGGTTTCTGTGGAATATCGGATTGATGCTAGAAAAGTATAATGTTGCACTCATTATTGTCGCTTAATGCACGTCTATAAATCGTTGAAAATTCCACGTTTATCGCGGTCGAATGGATCCATATCCAAATGAACTGCACCCCGATGGGTTATCGAAATGTGCAGTAGCGTCACGCGTTTCATTTATACAAATACGTCGTCTTCGTTTTGTTTACGGATAGAAAAGTAACTGATTTAAATACAATGAAACACGATTTGCCTCAAAAATCGGATGACGATTTCGCGTTCAATGTTCACATAAAACGTCATCGAATTCACACATTGATCACTTGACGAATCTTTCTTCTCCAAGAACGGACCGGTGTGTGCTTTTTCGGTCGAAGATGTTTAAAGTGTCCGAGAACTCTTGAGCACTATGCTGTTCAACAGCGTACGTTAATGTACTAGACGGAAGAAAAATGTCTCTTACCGGTTTATTGCACGAAAATAACACCCAGAATACTTGTTCTCGAGTATAACGAGAAAAGTACGTCGATACGCTTCGATCGTTGGAATTTGAAGAATTCGAACCTTTGATTACTCAAGCGTCATAAGATGAAAAATTATGGACACTATTTCCATATTCTCCATAACTCGGCTGCGTGTATTTCTAAAACGAACCATTTAGCAGAGATGGATAACCGTAATGCACAGATCGCGCGAATGTACTCAAATCGAACATATAGATTATGCAGTTAATTTGGGAATAATAGTCGTGCATAACGTAGCTGGTCGAATACGTTAATTAAGCTAAATCGTGAACTGAGTAATTTACGAAGGGAAACAACCAACGTGATGATACAGATTTATTAACGAAAGTCGGAGTAAAATAAACGGCGAAGATTAGTAGGCAGGAAGCTGCGTGGTATTTGGTGAATCTGCACATGTTCGAAGTAAAAACGGACTGTGTGATCGCACGAAAGGCAAAAAATTAGGAAATTGAAGAAACAGATGGAGGGAGAAGAGTGGAAAGAAGAATGTAAAAGTACGAGAAACGTTAAACGCATTTGTGGACGGTGTATTTTCAAGCACACAAAATTCAAAGAGAGAGTACCGAAAGTTATATTTGTTAGCGCAATTACAAATTCAGCGAGTTAGACAAATGCAAGCGGTAAACGGCGTTTTACGTAAGAAATCGAAATACTCGTCGCAATGGATACCGAACAACTCTATACCGTCCAAACGAAGCGAATTTTATGGAAACGCGTAAAGGAGTTCGAATCGAATTTAGATATCGCCAAAGTCCTCGAAAAATTCCGCAAACTATGCACGGAAGAAAACGATTCACGCTTTCTAGACGATTCGACGATGGAAAAACAAAGCGATAAACGAAGACTTCGTACGCGCTTCAGACGGATCCAGGGCGATATGCGGTGAAGAAAATATGCAGCATCATGCCGAAAAGAGAAGTCTGTAAGAGTATGTGAACAATGCGATTACCGAATCAGTGGCAACGAGACTTCATTGCCAAAGCGATGTTACGCCGATGAAGAATGTCAAAGCCTCTAAAACTAGATTAAAGCGTTTACCGTGAAACTACGCTTGCATACATACAACCGTTTCCCACAAGCGTATTAGCGTTCAACGCGTGCGTAGGAACAACATCGACCGAAAGGCGGCTGCTACAATCGACGGCACGACCCGCTTTTCAGATTAGCAATTCCTAGCGAGGAAGTCACTCAATTCATTCAGGACAGATACAGACGTGAACATTTCTGTGATCAGAGGAGCCGGAATTCGCAAATTCTTCCGAAATAAGTTTCTATCTTCCTTAATCTGCATATATGGGCGAAGCGAATCGACGAGTGTAGTATTTAGCCTGAGTTAGTAGCTTCACCAACGTCAAGGTGTACTCAAGTCGAGGAAGCAAATGAGACAAAAAAGGTTGGCTGCTTGTTTTTTCGCTATTTTGTCCAAAAGTACTAAAGTTGTCGGGAAACGTTGATAAACGTGTCTCTTTGACTGCAGTCAGTAATATAAATTTCCTGAAATTCGAATATGAAATTCGATATCGTAATTACGAATTGCGTTAAATTAGCTGCATCATCGCTATATGTTTCGAAACAAAGAAGTGCTCCGGTTAGATCAAAATCGTTTCTCGACTCCGTACGACGAGCGCGAAGAAAATTTAAATCCGACATCGACTGTTACGGCATTCCGTAGGGAGATTTGTATCGAAAAAGAAAAGGGGCTGCCACCCATTCGCCGGACGAATAAATCGAACGGCACGCTGTCGGAGTAACGCAATCGACAACGATTTTGTCGATTCTATGC
Source organism: Icerya purchasi (assembly GCA_039619475.1). NCBI lineage: Eukaryota > Metazoa > Arthropoda > Insecta > Hemiptera > Monophlebidae > Icerya > Icerya purchasi. The sequence continues at coordinate 169,375,440 of CM077116.1, read as the reverse complement.
CAACCGGCAACAATACGATACCAAAACTTAATCGGCCATCTGCAAGATTTGAAAACGTAATGACTAGCGAACAATGTTGTTGTTCAACTCGATTTAATTTCCGAAACGGTACATCGACCGCTTGCCGACGGCCAAGCTAGATCGATTTGAAAACATTTTTCTGACTCCTACTTACCTGTTAAATCTTTCGCTTCAGCGTTTGTTACTTTGACTTTCCTTCGTTACAACGTTCACCTATCTCTACAGCTGTCGTTTACGCCTTGGACGCAGTTTGCTTCCCTCATTGCTTTTTTCCCACTCTTATCTTCTCCATTTTGTTGTTCTTTCTACTCTTTCCCCCGCTATTTTACACACGCGGCAAGCATATCTTTTTTGGACGCTCTTCCATCGCTACTGAACGTTACTCTTTCTGCTCGTCCCTTTTACTAATTGACCAACTCTTTATAGCTCGTTCTTTTTCCTCTCCTTTCTTTTCCCTTCTGTTATACTTGAATTCTTTCTGTCTGTTATCTTCCATCACGTACAGATCTAATTGCACTTCACTTTCCTTCTTGTAATTCCTGGCCTATCGTTCATGTTGATGAACCCCCGTCCTCAAATAAAAAAATTATAAATCTCCGGTGGTCAAAACGTTTACGATGCGTTTATTCACAGAAGCATACAACACGCAGCAACATAACGCGTACATAGTTGTGCATCGATCGGAATGACGGCGTATTTCAACACGACAATCATTCGTTGAATCACGGAACTATTTCAGGGCCTCCCGTTTTCAATCGGGTGCGGATTTTACCGGCAGACGAATATAGTACAATCGACGCAATGAACAACGTAAATTCGCGTATTTTCAGCACTTTCTCTTCCATCGCAATCATCTGTTCAGTAGAAGAATACATATGGGAATTTTTGCGAGAATTCACTTCAAATTTCGGCTGTGTTATCGAGCTTCTCATCGATAAACTGTGTACACGATTCGGGCTAACATCGACGTAGAGTGAATGGACTTCCTGACGGAAGAACTATCGGAAAACTGAATATATATATATATATATATATATGTATCGAACGAGATGAAAATGAAATATTAAAACCGATCGTGATTTTCGTTTTCTAAAATCGGCAAACCGAGTAAAGTAAACGCGCATCTTCTTTCTATCTGACTGAAATATGTTGGCTAGCAACATTTAGTTAAGCGGTAAACTGATTACTTACGAATGAGCTTAATGTTCGATAATGGAAGCATGCACCATATCACTATTCATGGCGACTAATTCGAATATCGTAAAAGTCACAAGCACCAGCATTCGGTACAGCTAGCACGTTTTCAAATACGGAAAGCGGAGTATAGGTAACAATTATTAAGCGTTACGCAACGAATTTGGTAATTTCCAAAATTACAAGCTATCAACAATCGGACAGATTTTCCGAAAATTAGCGACGAACGTGTGTCCGTTTTTTTACGTCTAATATCTCAGTTTTAAAAAATGCACGGGAGTTTACATTTACAAAAATGAAAATTACTCCGCTTCAATCTGAGAATCACAATATCGAGAAATTATACAAATGAAGACGGCTGCAATTGAAAATCGAAGATATTTGTGTAGTCGAAATGATTATCGATAAACATGCGATATCTATTTACGCTACACACTGGGTACACACAGATCAAATTATTGAAACAATCCTTCGCGGTTAATTTAATAACGTACAGAGTGTGTCATATATGGGTCCTTGGCATGTTGTGAACTCTCTTTTAACGATACTTCTATAACTTTAGCTGGTGTAAACATTAAGCTGAATAATGATGAAGGCATTCAATTCATAACGTTTATCCGTAAATCGTTTAAACTTTAGAACTGAACAACGATCCTTTAATTTTTACTGTCCACAATAAACTACGTTTACAAAATAATTTTATCTCCATTTTCATATTAATGATTTTACTTCGTGTTTACGACAGCGACGAACATTTTTTATATTCATTACTAAATTCATTCAATTCAAATTACCTCATTTCCGTTTCGCTCTACACTTACGCTCAAATTCCATCCCGGATAAAGATAGTGTACATTTACTTTTTTCGAGCGAGTTCATCGTGACACTTTTCGTTTTTATAATTGTTTCGATATGTATAATCTCTTTTCTTTGGACTTTATATAGTCTAACAGTATCAAGAATACTGTTTTTTTAGGCTGGTAAGGGACGAAGGCACAAACTTAACTTAAAAAAGTGAAGTAAGCGAAGGATTATTGTGAATTTAGCCACATCGCTAATTCCGATATAAAAAAAATTCCTTTTAGAATTCGTATTACATATATATTTTATATTTTACGTTAAATATTCGAATAAACACGATCACTTAGTGAAGATGAGAAATTAAGCCTATACTGCGACCTGTAGTTCGCTAGTATTGAAGCCATGTTCGCAGCCGCTCAAACTGCTAACAAGTAGTGGGAAACTTAGGCAAAGAATTTCTCTCACTGACTTGGTGGACTCTGGTTTTGCACGGGTGGTGCCTAATAGTTTTTCATCCATTCAGTTGGTATTGTGGGCCCAAGGCCGTGTCCAGGGGGGGGGGGGGTTAACCCCCCCATGAGAACTGAAATAGTTATTATAAATACACAGAAATCTGAAAAAAATCACAAATTTAAAATAAATATTGATGAGTTTTTTTAGGGTGTTTTTACCTACTTTTAAAAGAAAAAAAAAAAATATGTTCCATATTTTTAGGTACTTCATTAATATTTTATGCAAAATTTTTTATTACGAGTATAATTATTAACGTATGTAATTTTTATTAATGTTCATATACGGGGTAATTCATTTATGTGAATTATTAATATATAAATCAAAATGCTGGAAATTATTCATAGTACAAATATTAGTGAAAAATGTATTATAAAATAAATATGCAAAGAAAATTTTCAAAACCCCTCCTTTACAAAATTCTGGGCACGGGTCTGTGTGGGCTTTACTTTCGCAGTTGCAGTCATTGTGTTCAGTGGTGTGTTTCGTCCTTCGCATAAGATGATAATATGTACTGGTGAAAAGTATATGGACATCTTAGACCCAGTTGCCTCGCTACTTTTTTAATACGGGACTGATAATAGCTAACGAAGAAGAAGGAGAAGAAGACATGCGTGATATTTAAAATCAAACTTTTCCAACGTATAGCCCATGTTACGCGCTGTTGATAGTTTCGAATGTTCTCTCAACAAATATAAAAAAAAAAATCGATTTAAACACTTAAAACCCGATAATTTATAATTTAATAATAAATTAAGAACTGAAAACAAGTTTGTAATTTCTTAAAATTAAATATTTTAACATTTAACAAAAACAGAAATTTAGTTTTAATTAAAATGTCAATAATATGCAACATGCCGGTTATTACATCATTCTTTAAAGATAGTTTGTTGTTCAGAAAAGGTTATTCCTCGAATAAAACTGTTTCGATTCGATTTCTAGATGTAAAATTTCGATTACCGAATAGAAATCGATTTTCTAATGCATTTGATGTTTACTTCTGTGTTTTGCGAAAGTAGGAAAAAACACAGTACAAGTTTTTAGTGAAATAGCATTGTTTACTGGTAAAATTGGAGGTTTGTAATTTATTGGTTTATTTTTTATTTTTTTATATCGCAATTATCATTAAGTATGTAAATATTTTTTATGGTATCTACGAAAATGCGAATTACTTAAAATTTTGGACATCTTAATGTAATTCTTAATATGTATTTATTCTACAAAACTAAACAGTGTAAAAATTTTCTAAAAGTTAGAATATGTGTTTTTGCGTATTTTAGTACTAATTGAATATAGTTTTCCGTAATTTACTTAAGTATAAATTCAAATTGCTTCCGCGTGTATCGTTTCGTATTTTTGCAAATATTTATCCGAATATTTTAGATTTTTTTTCGAATTTTATTTTAAAAATATCCCGGAAAAATGTAAAATCTATTCAATAAATAAACTATTTCAACAGGTAAAATTCTCATACCTGCGAAACACTGTGCAAATTATCAACACTAACCTAATAAATGAAAGTTATTATTTGTTAGCAGTTGAGAATTTATTATTTGAATATAGTAATCTGTACCTTTAATTTCATTACAGTTCCACAAAAATAACAATTCTTAGCGTCAAATAATCTGATATAATTTCATTTCACCTTATTACATGCTATCATAATTTATCATATACAAAAAATTTACAATTCTATCGCTTTTAAATGAAGTACACTATTCTTAAAGATGAAATTGTGAGTGCATAATTAGATAAAATAAAATTTTTTATGTACTTAAAAGTTTTAAAATTTGCAATAAAGAAAAAAAAACGGAAATATAAACAGTTTAAAGAACAACGTAAAGCATTTTCGATGTCAAATTATTGACGTAATCGGTTTTTAAAAAAATAACCTAGCCAATTTAACAAAAGAATGATTGCGATATTATTTAGAAAATAATTGTAATATAATAAAACAGAAAATTGACAAGGTGCATCGGTTTATGTAATTTTATTGTTTGTAAAACATTTCTTTGTGTAAAATATTCTGTTCATTACGCTAATTTATGATGAGTGTATTTTGAATTCATTCGATACCGGGAAATTTCTGTAATTTTAAAATTCTGCTAAAGATAATACAAATAATGTAAATGCAGAAAAAGAAAAAAAAAGAAATCTAAATTTTAAATACTATAAAGCAAATATCTTAGTTGAAAATCGGTCAATTTGTCGAGGATATATAACAATTCTCAATTATTTGATTTTGTTAGTCGTCATCGTTGATCCTGGTTGTGTATGAAAAATACTTCATTAAGCTGTTGTTGATATTGGGAAATTGGAATAATTATTAAACATATATAAAATACGTTTAATCGCGAAAATAAAATAATATAAAGGTTCCTAATTTTAATAAATCCTATATAAAATTAAATCGTGAAAAAAAAATTGCAAAAATGCATTTTTTTTGCACTTGCCTTGAGCAGATGATCTTTTAGAAGTCAGAAACGTATAAATGTATACTTTTTGAAAATAAAAAAAATAAAAAATAAATTTAATAATTTTCCGATATATTTATTATTTACTTCAAAATTCGAGGAAAAGTAGTATGTGACAAATATGTTATGTCACATCGCACTACAAAGGGTTAAAATCTAAACATCTACCTTATTAAACACCGTAAGTAACAACTGAGCGCTAATTTTTTTTCTGGAAACTTTTTAAATATATTTTAGGTTAAAAGGGAAACTTTTCCCTACTAGTCGAGTTCTTACATTTGTTGTTAAATTGAAAATAAAAAGTATAACTAACCTTTCATCAATGAACAATTTAATATATATGGAATGTAAATTTTAAAAAATTCCTCATTTTTGGCATACTCTAATTCGCCGATAAATTTTATGGCAGTTCTCGATTTCGATAATATATCGTTTGTCATTTAGAAAAATAGTTCCGATTACTGTTCTAAATAAACAACCGCTTACTTAATTTACAATCACATTGAAAAAACTGATATTAAAAGTTTAAATATTTTAATGGCGCATCCATCATAGTGTAATTTATAATTTCAGACAATAAAATTCAGTCAGTTTTTTCTCGCTTTTTTCTTTAATTTTGTATTTAATTACGAATGTTTAAAAAACAATTGTTTATTTAGTTTTTTTTATGGATCTTTTAAAGTTTTAATTTATAACTGCTAAATCTGTATTTTCCTAATAATATCTGGTAACGGTCGATTGAAATTGGAGTTTAATGTAAATTAGTATTTAATTTACGATACAGGTTTTTATACTTAACGGTGTTCGACAAAAAAAAAAACAAATTTAACTTTCCATCTCTTATCTGGTCTCGTGGAGTGATTTTAATAGCTTTTATCGCTTCCATTAATAATAGAAAAGAAAAGGAAATTAAACAAGAATTTTCTGAGTGCTACGCGACAAAATAAAGAAAGAAAAAAATCAAAAACTGTTTTGAATGTATTTTTAAAATAACCGCATGGTCCTCATAATAGAAAAATGAAGAACAGAGTAAAAAAACTGAATATAGAAATGTAATAATGCGAAGAAGAAGAAAACTAAAAAGTTTTAAAAACATGCTATTCCTCGTCGCATTTTATTAATTTCTGAAATTTTATGGTTTTAAATGTATTTTTTTATTCGTCAGTTTACAACTAGCGAAGCTATACTTTGACGAAATACCTTATCCAACGATACGAGAGTTTGCGTAAATATTATATCCGTTGCTTAGTGCGGTTCAATTTTAGAACATCAATTCAATTGTCTGATAAAGAAATCGTGTGAACCATTCATGTGGTTGAGCTACAATTGTCAGCTTATTTGAATATCTTTTTGCCGACCGATGTTCGGTTTTCTTGCTATTTTCAATAGCTAATGTATTATAACAATAATCTGGAGTATCTTATTTTGAAATTGCCAGATTACTCTGCTATTACTTTCTTTAATACAGCACTGAAGCAAGAATTTGTATAATAAAATTTTATTGTTCAGTGATACGTGAAATTTGATCTTAAACAGCCAGGGTACATCTTTTTTTGTCTTTAATATTTAATTCGTTAATTCGTCACTGATTGAGGAGTTCTACTTGCATTAGTCGTCAATTCCAGTCAGTGCATAAAACTACTGTATTGTCGATAAAGTCAACGATTTGGGATTCAATCGAAATGGGGGTATATCAGTTACATAAAGAAGATAATACATGGAATCTAGCACGTTTCCATAAGAGTCATTGCGCTTTGTATAGGGTATAACAAAAAAATACCTTTTAGTAATAACCCGAATAATTATAACAATTGAGTAAGAAAAAAAACATTAAAATTTTCGGATGAAATCTTTATACTATGTCTCAAGTTTGATGTTAAGGAATATCGCGTCGCAGATCTGTTTTTAGTTTCGAAGGATTCTTCTGTAATGCTCATTAAGCGGTGAATATGTTCGATATTATCGTATCCTTTGTAAAATTCAAACTGATGATCGAGTTTTAATATTTATTTTAAGAAAATATGTTGCATCTGGTTAAGGAGCAGCTTTTTATAAAGTTTAAGAAAGCGGTAGCAAGATCAGTTCAAATTAGTTAATGTTTCAAGAAGTTGACGTGTGTATAATTTGCAAAAACTTAAACTGCGCAAAAAAAAAAAATGGTTTTATCCAAGTATCACGTTAAATATGTAAGTTAGTGAAATAAGATCTTTTCAAGAAGTTTCTTTGAAAAATTTTGTCGTAATCGAGTCAGATCCAAAAACTTTTTATACTTCATTACTCGTTTAATTTTGAGTAGACATAGAAGGTAACTGAGTCAGGGAATTATACCCGGTATTAAGCTTGGACGCCATAAATGCTGCCTGTATACAGAAAGGAATCGGAATAAACACATCGAAAACCAAGTTGATGGTAGTAAGCCGAGAGGATGTCGGGCAAGCGAAACTGTACATACAAGGTGAGCAAATAGAAAGAGTAACGCACTTCAAATACCTGAGGAAGTAGATGCGGACGAAGAAATTAAAACCCGAATTGAAATAGCACGAAGCGCGTTCATCAAAATTCAAAAAAACGCTATGCAGTCATCACCTAAACAAAACACTGAGGTTAAGGATGCTTCGTTGTTATGTCTGGTTTGTACTGACCTATGGCTGTGAAGCCTGGACGCTCAAAGTCAAAACTATGAACCGTATAGAGGCCTTTGAGATGTGGTGTTTACGAAGAATGTTAAAAATCCCATATACTGCGCACATTACCAACGAAACAGTACTACAAGAGTTCCAAAAAAAAAAACGGAAAATCTTGAAAACGATCAAGCAACGAAAATTAGAATATTTCGGACATATACTGAGAGGACCAAAGTACAGAATGGCGCAAACGGTCATACAGGGTAAAATTGAAGGAAAACGCCGCATCGGCCGTAAACGATTATCATGGCTGTGCAATATACGGCAGTGGACTGACAGGAGCGTTGAGGAACTTTTCCGACTCGCCGGCGACAGAGAGGCCTATAGAAATGTCATCCAGATGATCGCCTAAGTTTAGCTGAAATATTTCAACCAGATGTTCCTCAGGCTTTTTCGAAATTGTTGCGGTCTTGAGTAAGATCATTATTTCCAAACGGCTGGGAAGCCCGTTTTTATAGGTCTTTTTAAGTTCCAGTTGTCTTCCGTAGGGATTAAGAATCGTGATGTAAAATAAAGGAGCTAGAGTCAGATAAATATTTTTGGAATATATCGCTTTTTTAATTTATACGATAAATGTTTGTTATATTTTGTTCGAGTATAATTTTTAAAACTTTTCCAAATCTTTAATTTTTTCATGTCCACTTCTTTGTTTACTTTATCGAGGTAGTATAGAAGTTTATTACATCACGTAAAATTCTGCGTTATTTAAATAAACTATTTAACCACATTTTGTTGAGGTGGAATTTTGAAGTAAATTTAGTCCTCAAATTAATTTCGAAATGCTTCCTTCAGAAAACGAATTTATTATAAAGTTTTAGTTTGCGTGTTTGTTTGTTTTTTTTTTTTAATTATTTTTATGCCCTTACGACGAGAATCATAACAAGTGAATAAATGATTTGATAACAAATCACAATCAAGATTAAGAACTAGTGTCGGTAAAATTAGTAGGCATTCTTTTAATGGTAAAGAAATTTAGTAAACTGAGAATTTTACTTGTATCAGGGTCGATAAGTAAAAGTTTCAACGCCATATACGTAACGTCTGTTCTTATCTACTGCTACCATTTTTATCCGTTTACTACCTTTAAGAACTTTACTCTTGACTTGTGCAATTTGACGTATTGTTAATTCTTTAGTAGTAATTGCCGCGGACTCGAAAACAATTTTTCGTGACTCACTCTCTGAATCGTTGTCGTGCGGAAATACCTATGACTGTCAGATGATTTTGCCCAAAATTGTTTTGATAGTTTGCGATTAAATTACCTTTAAAAATTAAATTAAATGAACGGTTAATTTATATATTTGCATAGTTACATCTTTTAAAAATAATGTAAATTAATGATTTTAAAAACTATTCGAGAAAATTGTTATTTGTATGTTGACCTTCTTCAGCGTAATGTTAAATTAAAATTTTGATATTCTAAAGTTAACAGTCGGAAGTATATTTTAATTTTATAAATCGTATTTGCTTCTAACATTTTAAATTAATTTTGTCAAATAAAATAATACAAGAAAATTAACTGGACAGAAATGTATCTTATAATTTTAATATTATATGCAGTAGCAGATTTAGGAACTTTTAAAAAGGCTAATAAATGTGGAAGTTATCTTTTCTGAAAAATAAAGTTATTAGAAGTTTAAAATAATGCAAAAATTCATCTTAAAAACCACATTCTTTGTCTCTGGAATTAGAAATAGTTCTGTCAATAACTTATTGCAACTATTAATTACACCGCAAGTTTTGCGAAACCACTTTTTTTTTAGTATAAAATTTTGATCCTAAAGATTTAAGTTCCTCTCTAGATCCGACAATAATTATTCCAATATATTTTAGAAAATTACCTTCAGCTTGGGGTGTAATTTTTTTTTGCTAAGCAAGGTCTAAAAGTTTTGTTCTTTTTAATCTGCGCACTTACGTTTGTGGCGGATTGTCCAGTAGGCCAATTGCAGTCCAGTTCGTGTGATTATACAACCGCTCCTGATGTTTTAATGCCATCCTTTTGATAATATCAGCTACATACTCCATGTAAAGTTCATCATGTATGATTTTGTTCCTTACGTACCATGGGGCGCTAACGATTGACCTTAAAGTAATATTTTGGTACCTTTGAATTTTCATAATATTGCTCTTTGCACTGCAGCTCCATCATTCGCATCCATACTTCCATATCGGAGCGAGTAGTTAGTTGTATAATAACAATTTATTTCTAAGGACAGTTGGGACTGTTTTTCTAATAGCCAATGTAGATTGTTGGTTTTCATTCTGAGTTCAGCCATTTTTGTGTCAAATGTACTTGCGCCACGTTAGCTTCTGATTTATAAGCCCCTAGCTATTTAACGTCTTTTTTGATTGACACTATCTTGTTATCGATTTTTATATTTTTTGGCTCCATAATAATATAACGATATTTATAAATACTATATGTGCTGATTTATTTTCATTTCTTTTAATTCGCTATTTCTTGCACCATGACATAATTTTATTCACTGCTCTTTGCAATTTATTGTTTGCTTTTGTTTGACTTCAATCAGAGCACAATAGTGCCATTAAGGAATTGTCTTCAACTAGTATATCTGCTGTAAAAATAGGGTACAATAACGGCCCCAAAACACTTCCCTGTGGAACTCCTGACTTAATTGGTATATGTTAGATACTTCGTCTCCCTACTTGATTTGGTAGTACCTTTCATTCAGATACGATGAAAACAATTCATAGTAGTGATTTGGAAAAAAAAAATTATTTTATACAATAAGCTGTCATGCCATACTTTTTCAAAAGACTGGCTTACGGTATCGCAAATCCTTTTCTCTTCTAAGTCAGATTCAATTTTTTGTACCACCCTATGTACCCGTTGGACTGTAGAGTGTTTAGCTCTAAATTCGTACTTATGAAATGCTATAATTTGGTATTCGTTAACTAAAGGAATCACTATTTTTAATAACAAGGTTTCATGTAATTTTAATATCACTGGTATTATTGAAATCGGCTGTAGATGGTTTATTATGTTTCGGTAGTACTACTATTTGCGAAAATTTTAACTGTGCAGGATAGTAAGTTAATCTCAGCATAGAGTTGAATATATATGTTAGTAGCAGTAACCCTTTGCACGGTAATTCCTTTAGGACCTTAGCGGTTATTAAATCGTAACCAGGCGCTTTTGTTGGGGTTCGTAGTTTTAATTAAAGCCTTAATCTCCCCTGGTGATGCTGGCTTGATAGGAGGATAGACATTGAAGTTGTTTTCATTTGTAGGTAATGTATCGTTTCCAGGATTTGGAGTAAAGACGTTGGCAAGATGTTTAGCGAATTCTTTCTATGTCCCTGTGAGCCTAGCTGCCATCACATTTCCTAATAGGGTGGACTGGATTTTTTGGTCTCTTTAAACTTCTCGTTGCTGTCCATAGTGAGTACTCATTATCAACAGGAAATAAGGAAGATACATATTGATTGAAAGTATCATTTTTTAGCTTTTGAAGTAGCTATTTAACTTTTTTCATTTGTCTATTCAATTTCCTCTTATCTCCTGGGTGTCTGCTTGTTTGCCACCTTATTCTTAACTTATGCTTATATTTTACTTCATTCAGGATTTGTGTTAATTTTGAAAGAGACCATCATTTTTGAATGAGCACCTTATTATAGTTGTATCCTGTCAGTTTAGACTGAAATTTTCGTTTCATCTTGGTAGTATATAAACTAATGTGTAGCGTTTATAGTCAAAACTTGTTAATTCTATTCAGTCTAAAGTAAATTAGTATTTGCTTGCTGAGAATTAAACATTAATTTGTTTCTTAATTTAGAGTTATACGATATAAACTTTTTAACAAATATAGCTTTTGTAATACACCTTCCGATGTTCATTTAAACTGCCGTTCGTTATATTTTATTAAAACTTAGTATTGTATACTCATACTGTGAATTTTTATTTACATGCAGCAAAATTTTTTGTTTAAAAAATAGCATTATGTCTTGAATTTCACAAAAAAATACTATTAGTATTAACATTTAAACAAAACAAAAATAGAATCATTTTTTTTTCCATAACGAATTTTAATCACGAAGACAAAATAACTTTTTTAAGCTCGCTTGCTAATATTGTTTTCTGAAATTGGTATTTATAAAATAAAAATCTTTATCATATTTATATTCTAATGTTAAAATAAACCAGTTTAGCCTGGAACTGAATTTGACCGGTAGCATGCATATTCACTCAGACATATAAATATTGATTGAAAACTATTCGAAGGAGTTAGAACTGTGAAGAATAGTCTTAGTTTCAATCAGAAATGATTATTGCAATATTAATTGTAGGCATGTGTTGAAAAGAGACGTTGAACCGAATTGTCCATATTACTGAACATCTTTAATCTCACGACGAAAATATTTAATAATTAAATATAATGTATTTAGTAGTCAACTAAACCAGTTTAGATTTTTCATCTGAACTGAAAAATGTATTTTGGTAATTAAACTAAAATCAATCGACTTTATTTTTAAATTTTATTTTATACTAACCTAATAATAACATTTCACGTTATTGTACGGATAGAGTAGATTATTTTTTACCGATTTATAAAAGTGGAAGTTATATGTTTGTTTGTTTTTTTTTTATGTTTATTCGGCAGTTACTTTTGCTCGTAATGATTTTTTGTTCACTCAAACGATCAGTGGTGGTACAGTATGAATATCAGTAAACATAAAGTGAGAATGGTCATCAAATACCGTGAAAAAAGGGGGTTTCTGTAGAAAAGTTTTTAATAATGGAGAACAATGGTGATTGGCTTAAAATATGTATAATCAATGTTAATTACCATGGATTTGTATATTCGAATAAGAAAATTAATTTGAAACTACTCTCGTAGCGCCCATTCACAAGCTCATCAATGACGGAAATATTAGCCTTTACATTAGTGCATGTAACTTTTGACCTTGTGAACTGATTCTAATGATACCCCCTTTATTTATTCGAAAGTGTACTGTTTTTGGCGGTAGTAGTCCGTATGAGCATCGACGAGTATGGGTAAATACTGACTAAGTAGTCATCAAATAACGCTTAAAAAAAGAAGTATCCTTAAAAATATAATTTCTTAATATATAGCCAAATAAAAATTAACCCCAAAAACTTTCATTAGAATATAGGAAAATATGAATAATCAAAATTTTGGAGTTAAAAGGGCGGTGAGAATACACGGGAGTAATTAAAAATATTACCGACGTTTGTTTCTTACAGAAATGTAGATTCGAATAAAAATAATGAATTTGTATAAAGCGCGGTTTACATCACTGGCGGAATTCGAACATTACATTCTTTAACCATTACCCAGAGCAGCTCTTTATTGTAGAGTACAGAAAGTATAATAGTCTTTTACAGTAATGTATCCGTAACCATCGGCTAAAATTATTTACACTAAATATTGTGAAACAAGTTTAAAAAAAGAAATACCCATTTCAAGATTTACGCTTAAAATTTAATACAAATGCACTAAAAAGTAAAAAACAATATTATATTTAAAAGTAATATACGTAAGAGAATATTACGATTATTTTTAAATACTATTAATTTTTTCGGTTCAGCATGAAATTCAAATTACAATATTTCAAAACAATTTAATGAGTACAATGATAACTCCTTTTTTTTCAATAATACAAGTGTTGGATGGAAACATTAGGAATATTTAATGCGGTTTATAATTATTGCAATTTGAAGTTGACATTAACGTGAAAAAGTTAATATTTAAGAATTATCATGTTACTTTGAAATATATTATATTTTATCGAAGAATTAGTGTATTTTTATTGCATTTTCAGATCTCAAAATCGGCATTTTTTTTTTTTAACTATTTTTTATAGATGTATTAACACGACAAAGAAAAATGGGGTCGCCAGGTGGTTTCTTGGTTCACCGGTTCATAATAGTGTTCATAATAGTGTTCATAATAGTGTTCATAATAGTTGGTCACAACGTCCGCGTCCGACGGTACAACTGAAGAAGAAATAAAGTAGTAACGTTTGTGCTTATTTTAAAATTTATAAGCAAAAAACAGTTTTTTGTGAGTCAACTTTTGTCAAGCTGATCTTCCGTATACGCTGCAATCAAAAGGGGATTTAAGCTCTAATTTTTAAGCCTTTTTATCTTTTTGTGAGAATTAAAAAAAGAAGCAGGAGGAACACGTTTAATTCGATTATATTCATATGCTTCTTCCACGTCAGTCCCGTACCCAGAATTTTGAAAATTTTCTTCACATATTTATTTTATAAATAACAGTACATTTTTCACTAATAATCATACTATTAATAATTTCAATCATTTTGATTTATATATTAATAATTTACATAAATGAATTACCTCGTATATGAACACATTAATAAAAATTACTTATACTATTTTGCATAAAATATTAATGAAGTACCTAAAAATATGGAGTATATTTTTTCTTTTTTCTTTTAAAGATGAGAACACCCTAAAAAATCATCAATATTTATTTTAAATTTTTGATTTTTTTTCAGATTTTTGTGTATTTATAATGCTCACGGGAGCATGAGGGTAGGTTAACCCTCAAAATCTCCCCGTGGGCACTGCCTTGTCGCACGTTAATAAAAAAAACTGCGGACAATATTTATTTATACTTTTACATTTCTCAAAAAGCGAATAAGGTAGATTTCTATTAAATAATACTAATCGATAAAGGGAGTTTTTTTTCCTCGTTAAGGGTATGTATAACTTTGTTAATGAGTTATATATAAAGGATTGAGCGACAAAAAATAATTCGATAAATGTCAAATTAAAAAAAAAAAAGAAAAAAAAAAGCAAGTTTTACATCTTAGAAATTGATAAAGAAGATGGCATTTTATAGTAAGTTTGTATCGTTGTTTTTTACATAACTGTGTGTTTTGTGTAGGATAGAAATTCAGACGAATCGAAAAAATGGATCCGGCTTTAATGCGCGAAAGAGAATTATTCAAGAAAAAGTCGATTACTACACTGCCCGTTGAGAAAAGAAAAAAAGAATCGGACGAAAAGTCAAATGAAGAGAAGAAAAAACCGAAGACGGAGGCGAAAGTGTCGTCACTTTCATCGTACAAGATGATCAACGCTCCCTCTTCAGATTATAAATTTAGCATTTTAACAAGAATCGTTAAATATATGCGAAGTCGACATAAGGAGGGAGAGGATCACCCGCTATCGTTGGATGAAATTTTGGACGAAACCAATCAGATGTACGTAACGACAAAGGTGAAACAGTGGCTGGAAACAGAAGCGTTGCTGAATAACCCGAAGATAGAGGTGGTGGGCGATAAAAAGTTCATCTTTAAACCGCCGTTTAAGTTAAAAGATAAGAAATCGTTACTAAAGCTGTTAAGAAATTACGATCAGAAGGGATTGGGCGGCATAATGTTGGAAGATGTGGAAGAGTCGCTACCGAATTGCGAGAAAATACTTAAACAGTTGCAGAACGACGTTATTATCATTTGTCGGTCGGACAAGAAAAAGATTATTTTTTACAAAGATCGATCCGTGGTACTAGACATCGACGAAGAATTCCAAAAACTATGGCGTTCCGTAAATGTCGATAATCTAGACGACGCTAAAATAGAAGAATACCTAGAGAAGAATGGAATAAAATCGGTGCACAATTACCGAATTAAGAAACTGACAACTATGCCAAAGAGGAAAGCAGCGAACAGATTAAAAAGATCAAATAAGCCCCGAGACAACGAGCATATCGCTCATGTATTAAAGAATTACGATGTTACTACGTAGGACTAATCGTACAGTTAGCAGCAACGGTCTTTGACGGATTTTACTGCGGGTCTACTATTATCGGCTATTCGGTTTGTAAAAGAATTTCAGGTAATGTGTAACGGAATTTTCTTTCACGATTCCAGTTCGGTAAATTGCGACATTACTAGAGTCTGATGAACTAGTTACAGTATCTTAACGTGATCGTGGTAACGGAAACAGAGGAAATTATCGTGAATAATGAACGGCGCAATGCTTCGAGAAACTTCAAATTTCCATCAACTGTTCATTATTAGAGATCTTTCATCGGAGGCAAAAATTGTAAGTTTAAGAATTTCACGTTTCCTGCGAATGCAAACGTTTTCGGATTGTTTCTTTTTTCTTATTAGTTAAATTTCTTTTATTTTTAATAATCATTTGTTATTTGAAAGTGTGAAATTACTTTGGTATTTTCTTGATAATAGTTTCGATTACCATTTTGAAAGATAAACATGTAAGAACTATGCAATTTACACACGTGTACGTACACCAAAACGTATATATTTATAATGAAATACGAATTAAAATTTTTAAAATTGATGGTTAATTTATTGAGGATGATAAATCAAAATTATACTTTCACACTTTTTTCAAAAGTTCCTTAAAGTAAAAAAGTAAAATTATCTGTAAACTTTACGCATTCATTAATTTTTTCTTTAAATAATAGATCTTTAAAATTAAGTTTTGATCTCGTACATGTACCGCGTAACTTTATTTTAGAAATATTGTATGAAATAATTTATTTCGTCATTCGGTGAGATTGTCGATACTGAGACAATGTACTAGAGTCAATAGTAAAACCAGTGTTTTACGACATCCATATGGTTGAACATTTTATCGTATAAGTTTAATTTGTGCAGTTTTATTTACTTCCATACAAAATTAGCACTCATGCCAGCGTTTATGCGCAATGATATATATATATATTTTTTTTCTTTTTTTTCTTCTGTTAGTACTATCGCATTAAACAATTTTTTCGTCTTTTTAAATAATTATTAAAACATTTCTTTTTAGTGTTATTTTTTATGTATTTATATTAATATTATATAAAAATAATTGTAAATGAGTTCATTTTTTTCACCTTTTACCGGTAACCGATAGCGTGTGGTAGCCTAATAGTTAACGTGCTTGGCTACCAAACCAGAAGTGAAGATTTTCAAGACTTCTCTCGTTCCGGAATGTTGCTCGCTCCCAGGTATACACCGATAATTTGAAATTGAATATTGGTTATACCAGAAAAATTTGGGAAAGTAAAGGCGACGGAGAGAAAGCAACTGGCCCCATTATTCGCTTCAGAAACACTAGGCTTATTACATTATCAAAAGCTTAATTTCACAATTCCCGGCATCCTGTCAAGCGTATGGGGGTGGGGGGTGGATTACTTTACTTTACCGGTTACAATAGAACCAGAAAGAATGTTTTTAATTTGTATGGTGGTAACCACTCCACTCTGGATTCAAAGTAGTTGGCTCATTTTTGGCAAATGAAGTATCGTTAAATTCGTCTTTCCACTACAAATATTACAATACAACTGACGTCAAGGAGTAATTAATTCGGAGTAAGTAAATTATGTCAAAATATTTGGAATAGTATTTTTAATTTTTTGTAATAATTAAAAGATCTTTACTAATTATGACATATCACGCTTTTTATTCTTATTTAACTATTATGTTTGCATTCAATAGGCCAAACATAAAATAAAATGAATATATAAAAATGTTTAATATAAAAAAAGGGTGTCGAGAAAGTGATAGTATGAGTAAGAACCAGTTGCTAGTTAGGTGTTGTCGGATGCAGATTGATTTTACCTTTGAGGGATGCGCACGGTGATTAGACAGCAAATAAACTGATTAGTACATCAGTTGTGGAGTAGGAGACATAACCTAAAATAAAAAAAATAAATCGGAAATCGTCCGGGTCGAAAGACAATTTTCGTTAAGTCAGAGAGGAATATTCACATATTCGGTAAGAATAACGAGATCGTATCGCAACCGAAAAAGAAGCTCGATCCAGCGAGATGCTAGTAACCAGATCGTCTCGAAACTCCGTTTTTGTGATTAATAAAGAGTTCGTAAAATTTGTAAAATACAATAGTTTTAATTACCACGTCACCTCCCCGCGTTCATCGGAAATCCAGACCGAACCCCCAACGTACACCTGTTTGCCAACAAGGAACACCGGCAATCCAGCAGAAGCATAGTTATATGTACCACCATTTATATTATTTTTAATTAATTGTTGTTGCTCGTTTCCATTTCAGTATATTTAATCCTTTTGTTCTTTCAGCGGTCGGTCGTTCAAGAAATATACACGTAGGTGTAGGGAGTTACTAAAAATATACTTTAAAAACCTTTAATAATAATAAAATAATGTAATTCTATGCCTACGGTAATTAGGAGGCATCCTTGAGAGAATAAACCGAATATATCGTTTCACTATAGAACTCCAAGCACTTGGGGAAAGTATATAAAATAAGAAATATATATGCAGTGAGTTGCATTAATGTTCGAACAACATTGTATATAGAGCAATGTCTTCAACCTTTCATTAACTCAGAGGCCAACATAGATATTTTGAAGTGTGTGAAGGATCAAACGGCTAAAAATTGTTATATTAATATTTTAAACAAGTTCAATCAAGCATGTTTCATGCGCTGATGGGATTCCGTACGTTAACAATAACTATAATTTATATTTACATAATACTAAATTAGAAAAAAAAAAGGGAAATTTGAATTTTACTGCTGCAAACAGGGAGAGGCACGTGCTTTTTTACCATTTTTTAAAATTATTGCCATCTTCAAAAATTTCGTTACAAAAATAAAATACAGTTTCGCTTCCAACAAAATATCACATGCTCGGAAAAAAAAAAATTTGAAAATTTTGAACTTTTGGCGCTGTGAGGGCTTAATTTTAAAGTTGGAAACCTGGATGTTTCAAACTAGAAAAATATACGGGAGGAGGGATGCACATATTTTTAACCTTGTTCAAAATTTTTAGCTATAATACTCGCGGCGCTGGAGGGGGTTGGAAGACATGTATTTTTCGCGCTTTTTCGAACTTTTCGTCAACTTTGAAAGTTTCGTTAAGGAAATGAAATGCAGTTTCTTTCTCAACGAAAAGCGATCTTTCGAACAATATATCACATGTCCGAAAAAAAAAATTCAAAACTTTCAGGCTTTCGGCGCCCCAAGGGTCTGAATATGAAGTTGTGAGCTTGGTTTAACTTTTTCTATCAAGCGGTCCTTACGCACATGTTTGAGATACGTTTTAGTTTCTTCAGCGTTTTTATTCGAGCTGTTACTTATGTGAACTCCCTTTTTTTTTTGCTGTTTTTGGCCCAAAAGGAAGGGTTTAAATAACTTTTTAACCGTAATTTTTTGATTTTATAAAAGGAATTCTGCATTTTATTTTATATTTTGAATTTTACTTTTAAAGGGCTATCTGAAGATGTATAAATTTTTTAAGGATGATTTATGAGGTCGTTTTAAATTCCACATATTTTCTTGGCGGTTTTTTTGTTTTTTGCCGCCCAGGGTAATCGGTTAGCTCGAAGTTACAGATTTGGTTTTAAAGAGAATTTTAATTGTAATTTATGATCCAATTTTGAGTTTATAACGATTTTTATTCGATATTTTTGTCGTTTCTGGCCATCTTATACGGAATCTTAAAAACTGGAGATATAGAAACAGTTATTCATAGGTAAAGTCTGTCTTTCAGTTGGAAATAATAATTTTACACGACTAAATTAATATGAAAGATATGGGTATATAAAATGATTTTTAGTAGAAAAAAAAGTAACTCCTTAAAAAGTAATCACACGAAAAGAACAAGTTAAATAAAATAAAAACAGTTCGGACGAATTTTTTAATTATAAAAGGTATTAAACTAGAATTATACATTTTTCTTTTTTTGTTTTGGTTCTGAAGGAAAAATCCCTCACGTTTATAGTTGCATTATTTTCTATTTGTTTATTTCATAACTTCGGTAGTAGCAACTTTTAGAAAATTTTCCAAATGAGCATTATTCATCTTACTTCTAGTTTTTGATTTGGCAATTTTCATTTTTAAAAATTATCAAGTACATAACTACGTGCTTCCAAAAAATTACATGATCCTCAAAACATAATGTTGCCTAATAGCTGGAATAATTGCTAATATATAATGCAAAGTGCGCATGTAGAGATTGTCTGTCAAGCGAAAGAAATCTGTTTGGAGTTTCGCTGCAGAGCGTGTGTGTTGGTCAAAGTAATGTACTAGCATCATGGCACGTATTTCAATATTCCCGAAAAAAATTATATTGCCACCCTCTCCTTTTATTCCTCTCCTTTTCGGAAGCAGTTACCTCATTTTTTTTATCTCTGTACGTTCATCCGTTCTTTTTTTCCGACCTGTTCTAATCCAGACAGACCACGTGGTGCTAACAGAATGACTGTTACATCTGATACGCAATGGACTGAAGGTTAATCTGAGGTTCCATGAATTCATAACGTCAGCGTGTTTCGGTTGTTTTACGAACTTCTTTCGCTTGACAGACTATAGTTCATTAGGTTAGGGTATTGTCACCTTTGTACGTTACACAGTTAGAGTAGCGTCATAAAAGTTGTTTCATAGATCTCTATAATATAAAACAATTTTTTGAGGGGAAAATTATTTACCTTCAAATTTCATTTAAATCGACATTTACTGACTCTCTTTCGCTCTTTAATGGCAATACACAATGATGCATATGTTTCACCTACTTCTTCGTAAACATCTCGTGAAATACGACGTCAATAAGATTTAAAAATTAAAGATCTCCGGCAGTGCCGCCTTTACCCATAAGCCGACGAAGCCCGGGCTTAGGGCCCCCGTCTCAAGGGGTTATGATAGAATAAAAAAAATAAATTTAGAATATATAAATTTCGTTAAAAAGAAAGGGAGAGGTATAAGCAGCATTAATCCAGGTGTTCACAACGGTTTAAAAAAGATGCTCGGGTGAATGGTCTAAAACAAAAGGCTGAAGGTTTAGCTACACATAGTGGCAGAAAGAGTATCACAACAAACGAGTGGTTGTACAGGCGGCAGAAAAAATGTGGCGTATTGTGTAAATCACATGAAAAACAGGTCGAGCCAGATCAATTAGGTGCTAATTTTGATCGGCATAAAATGACCTAAAATAATTTCTGAGTATCCATCTGAGAACATTTTCAATGCTAATGAAACGAGCCTTATTATTGTGCGTTACCCAAACTAGTCGGTATCACTGTCCTCTGCTATACTAGCACGACTGAAAAAAACGGCAGTTGTCGGCAATGGGAAAGCGGTAAAACCCACATTGTTCCAAGGGTGTGAAGCGTTTCTCTGTACGCTACATTTCGAGTCAAAACGTGCGGATGGCATCCGTTGTCTTTTCAGAGCACACACAAAGTTAACCTCGCATTGAAGAACACTACTGTTGTTTTCTTTTCTCCGAACGCTACTTCAATCGTACAACCTTATGATCAGGGCGTAATCGAAATAATGAAAGCACACTATCGGCACGAGATGTGAGCCAGAAGTATTCAACAGTTAAACGATGGCAAAGAAAACGGCATTTCTCAACTCAAAACGAAATCACAAAAAAAAAAATTCTTTACTTGGCGGGTTTTATTTCATTGCTAAGCCATATGTGAACAATCTACTGTGAAATTCCACCATGGTTCATATTTATTTGTATTTCTAAAATAATATGACGAACACAATGCAACTGTGTACAATTAATATTTTATTTTTTAAATTAATTTTTTTTTTTTTGTTTTCGAGGACCCCGCAAACACTGATCACCTGTTTATAATGATCAAAGTGATCGTTGTTATAACGTTATAAAGCAGAACCTCTACTATATTTATAGAATAAGTTGGATTACATTTCACTACTTATCGCAGTTAAAATTATTTATGTTCATAAACACCACTAATAGTAGTTTTCGAATTATCCGCTGTGCATGAAACACAGTTTGTTTCGCATAAAATTTTAACTTTGTACTGTTCGAAAATATCAGAGAATTCAGTAAAATTTATGTGTTAAATTTTCATATTAAAATATGTTTTTACCAATGTTACCCTTACTGGTTTACATATCAGAATGCAATATATTTGCGCTGCTTTAATTCAAGTTTTATTTTTCATCTGTTACAATTTTGATTTTTAAATTTATTCTGATATACATTTATATGCGTATATGAAAAAAAAAGAAAGGATATTTTTATAATTTTTCAGAAATTATTTTTATTAATAAAATTATTTGGTAAATTACAAAAGTGCAAATTTTAACATTCTTATAAAAAAAAAATTGTTTTGGTATATTGATTCCTTTTTTATATTTTTCTTAGGTGCTAGGTAGTATTATCAAACACTGAACGCGGGTGTAACGATTATACCACCAACAGCTTCAGTTGTAATAAGAATTTTCAATATTCCGAAATAAATTTGCATTACTTTTTTCAGTTGTCTCCATATTACAATAAACTATTACTGATAGGATAGTACTAATAAATACTACCGTTTTTACGAAATAAACTCGCAATCAGTGAATTTGTACGTTAACGACGATTGACGCTATAAATCCATAAATTATCAATTACCTCAGTTTTTTCAATCTTTAATGTTTTATTTTTTATTGGAATTTAATCTGAAATCACCGGACAATATTTTAAAACATATTATCGAATACAAATAATCTTTCATAACTGTACAGGAGTCAACATTTTTTTATACGTTAAAGTATAAAGTTTTATAATTTTAACGCTATGTAATTTATTCAATCTCCTGCCGCGATATACATATTTTACATATTTAACGAAATATTCGAGACATTTAACAATGTTTGTACGTATGGCGTTCAATAAAATACACGCTGCTTCTGCCTTTATATTTCGCTTTAACGGCTGCAAATTTGAGTGACAATTGTTATTAACTTTCTCTTCCACAACTTCTTAAAGCTCATTGTCGAACGGAATGAGATCTAAACTCATTTCAACTCAATAATAAAATTTAGCTATCTTGCGAGATTTTTGCCTTGAGTCTGGATGCAGAGTTTTGTTGGAACTTAATGATCTTCACTGAATAAAGTCTGATTTAGAGCCGTCACACTATGGGTTCTTCGATATTTTCTTTATATGTATATCTTGACCGTCATTTTCACTCTGGACGTGCAAAAATGGATCGCAACCATTCCAGAAAACGCTTAACCAAACCATTACAGAGATCGGATGATGTTCTCTTCCAACGCACTTTAAAATGGTTATTTTACCCCCCCCCCCATATAAAAATATTCCTCACCATTTGAGCTCTTTTACCTTTGCGGTAAGTAGCTGACCTGTGCGGTTTTATAAGCTTGAAGTTCCAGATCATTATGAATAATGCGCGAAACGATAAAACACGGTAAATTCAATAAATTAATTTCTTTAGCCACAATTTTTTATTTCCGGCATAGATTACGGTTGAATCGAGAACAACCATCACGATTGGTGTCCTAATAGAGCGGAGTCTCTCGCTCTCAGCCGATTAACAACATCTCCAGTATCGGTATAACGTTTTAATGTTCATAGACAAACAGTTTTATGATTTTCAACGGGCACAAGAGTGTGCGAATTTGTACACTTTTCCCTGCCGTCGTCTATAGATCAACAATAGTAACATACGTATGATTTGACCACTCCATGCTATCGATTATGGTGAAAATCCGTAATCACTTGCTACGTATTTGTGAAGTATGTTGTAATCTTTCGCAGTACTACCATTTTACATAACACATAAATTCCCATTTTTGAACGCACTATCAATATTTATGGCACCACTAAGTACAATCTCGTTCTTGAGTTTTTTAAATATTACAATCTGAAATATTTCTTTTTTCTTTGTTTAAAATTATTTTGCTAAAACTTGATAGACCGCAGAAATGATTAATTACGTCCTGTATATTACTTTTCCTTTTAACGTCGGTGCAATGCTGAAATGAAAAAATCTGACGTGGTCAACACACGACTTCCTCGTAAAACTATTAAATATTAAAACGAGTTAGTAAATAAATATTATAACAATATCGAGTACAAAATTTAGACTTTCTACGGCTATCCGTTTTGTATTATGAGAAAAATTCTACAGAACTCTCCAAAAAAAATAATAAATAAAATAAAAAAATAAATAAGAAACGCTCCTTTTTTGGCCCAACCGATTGTAACGAAAAAAGGAGGTGCACAGCTAGATGTTAAAAGGGTCCTAAATTTAACATTTTACCTTTTTACGAATAGCTGTTTTTGAGTTGTGTGTGATACATTAAACATATCTACATATATGCCATGAAAAAACGACTTAAAAATGAATCCAGGGGTGGTCATAATGGATATTTCCGTTGAAATGTGACATTAAAAATACTGCGCAAATATAGTGTGCTCTCTTCTATCATCCGTATAAGGGTAAATAATCAGAAATGGTCGAAATATCTTTTAAAATATGACATTAAACATTTTTCGTGATTACAATGATTCCTTTATTACGTACAGGGAAGTAAAAATTTCGGTTAATCGCAACGGTACTTTCCTTTAATCTGCATTCCTAATAATAACTTCCTTGCCATTTTTTTAGCCGACCACATCGTGTACAAAGCGGTACATAAGTTTAATGCAATTTAAGCTAAACAATAGAACGCACTGTGCAATAATTATCGGCTTTTTAACATCGATGGCACAATAAATTGCAATTTCCAAAATTATAATATCTGTTACATCAATTCATAGTATTACTTCTTCTCTAGACGACGCATTTAAGTTAGAAACTTCGTAAACGATATAAAAACAGTTCCAATTTTATTATGAGCTGTGAACCCACGTGCTCCGCCGCGTATTGATTGTAATTAAACTGCACGTTAAAATAAGACCTCCTCATTTTTCTACATAGTTATAATTTTTGAAGATATTTCGACTGAAGAGTATTCTTTTAAATGTATAAATCAACAGATATAAATAAATAAAATAACATAAATAAATTTATAAAAATTGTGTACTAATAATGTTAAGGTTACAAATTTATCATTACCGAATACAATAAAAGATGATCATTATGCGCGATTTTGTGTGAATAATTGAATACATTTATTATTATACCGACGTAATGTGGTAATTCTTAGAAAAACCTGTAAATTGAAAACCACTGTTAAGCGTAAAAATAAAACTATAGTTTAGAAAACGTGAAAAAAACTTGTTAAATTGAAGTGAATACTTAAAGTGATGTTCGACCTCTTATAAATTCGCATTTATTTTACACATCTGACGATTACAAAAATTTGGTATTACATGTATTGAAATTTGTTCTGAGAAGCTTTAACACAATAAAACTAAACGCAATTTATAAGGCTATACAAAATAAAAAATTTATTATGAGCTTTAGAAGTATGCACGTCAGTGTTGAACTTACTCGAGGAGCAGAAACATTTAGTGTTAATGAATATCATTACGTCATCGTGTTTAGCTGAAAAATAAATAAATAAAAATGTAGCATTTCTAGTAATTTTTAACGGTTAACATTTCATTCTCTCAATATCATCAATAATTTAAAAAATAAATAAACATAACAGTATTTATATTAAGCCGATTAGCCTTAAGAGTTTAATATATAGTTGGTATATTTGTTAATTCGGATTTACTAAGTAATTTAGTACTACAGTATAATAGTCATCGCTCATTTAACGGTTCGACAACAGGTTAAGGAAAAAAAACAAGAAAAAAAAACGCTCCCATTACATTAGATTTGCATAAAATTAATTTTGAGCAGTTACATAATATTCGCCCGTTATTATACAAAACAAGCTTGTAATATTTATTTAGATAGAGAAATGAACATGTATATACTTTATGCAAACAAAAAGTAACGATTTTTAAATCTTTAGGTGATGAACTTCAGACGGTCACAACAGTACTGTGCACAACCAACATCGCGAGCATTATTTCAACAAAACTATCATGGATTTCGAAAATAAAATACCGACTTCTTAAAAAGACGGTACTCAATAATGCGTATTAAAGATTAGGTACAATGATTTTGTAGGAAAATAATCACGAATTTGAAATGGATACCTTTCGTTTTTCTTCTTATTTTTTAAGTAAAACTATCAACCAACATTTTTTTATAGTTCATCAAACACGCGAAGATATTCTCAATAAATGTATTGATTTAATCTTTGAATTCACCTCGTATTATCTGTACGTCTAAGAAGATATTTTTACTTCTTTGCAGTTTTGAATTATACTTTTTTAAATATTGGTAACTATATAACATGCAAATTGAATAGGAACAACAGACTTTTCTTTCATAAACAAAATGCGTAACTGAGGACAGATCTCATGAAAAAACTTTCACGGAGCTACTTACGAGTAGAAGACACTTTCTGTGTTTTATACTAAAAATCTTTAACTTCCACGAATTGTCATTTCTGCGACATTTTAAATTACCAATGTTTCAAGTATTTTTATTGGGTGAAATGTACTGCAAAATTATGTAAATTACCTAAGGATTTAAATACGATAAACAAAACACGCACAATTTAATTTTGGAACAGTTGGGTTTGGTTTATTATACCAGCCCCTATGCTACCGAAGGTGCGTAAAGATTAAGCTTAGTTCATAGCGAAAATATTTTTCACGTAAAAACAGGAAAAATTTTTCTAACAAGTTATCTAAAAGCGGTTTTTACGTAATGTATCTGAGCTCAGTGATAAGCACCAAGTAAATGAATAAATTATGATATATAAATAAATAGTTTTTATTAATACTCACTATATCGTCGATTTTAAGTATGCTGCGAACAGTTTCGGATGCCAAAGTTATCATACTTGTTGAAACTAACAACGGTTGAACAACATTTTCCTCTAATATATTCGTTATAGCTCCCTGTAACATTGAATTACGAAATGAAAAATTACGGTAACAAATGTGATATAAAGTACTCCATTAACTCAGCCTAATCTTAAAATTTTGAAAAAGACTGGCCATTCCAATTTTCAACATAATTTCCTTTTTCAAACAATACAAAGAAAAAAAGTTTGTATACACCCTTCAACAACTACTGGACCGGCTTTTATTAAAGATTAAAGATTAAACATCATTATAGATTTTTAGGTTTTTATTTTCTCGAAAATTTATCTTACTTTGTAGCAATTCTCACCTATACAGCGAATAAAAACCTAGCGCAGTATTTCCATAGTAAGATAAATTCGATGTATCCGTAAAATTACTTAAAAATGGATATTACTAATCTAAATGAAGCATAATATATATTATTTTTTAACATAAATATATTGAATGACAAGGAGTATCTTTTTCTAACCCGATACAATTTCATTGGTGAATGATTTAAATTTGTCAAAATATATAGATAAATATAAAATAAAATATAAGTTTTCACTTTAAAAATAAGTTGAACCCTGGTTTAACAGAATTAAAAATAATTGTAAAGATATATTTTCATAATTTTCTTAATCGGTTGAAGATAAAATGATAAGTCATGATAAAACTTCAAGTACAATTTAAGTCATACGGGATCAGTTATTAAAATTAAATGTATTCAAATTTTCCATAAAATATGTGGATCGTAAATTCTTTTCAAAACCATTCCCATAATTTAAAATACAACAAAAGAAGAAAAATGAATTGAATTATCGACAAATGAAATTTAGGAAATAAAATGCAGAGAAGCAGAAAAAAATTTGGCTAAATAATTTTGGTTACAAATTCAGGATGAATGTCCAACCTTAAATAAAAAAGTTATTAAAATTGCTACTCCCATTTGCGTCAACTTTCATGGCAAAAATTGCAACCAACAAATGAAAGCAAATTTATTTACCTTACGAACATTAATTCCAGTGGCAGTTTCTCCGGCAGCGTGTCTATTTCGTAATTCTGTGACCGTTGCAATCGGATTAAGTCCGGCATTTTCAGCTAACGTACTCGGAATAACTTCTAAAGCTTGCGCAAAAGCTCTAAATTTTGAAAATCATATTTTAAATTTTTTATTTTAAATATATCATTTATTAAACATTTATTTGTAAATGTAATAATATTTCATAAAGCGAAAAAAATTCTCAATACGATTTTATTTCACCAAAATAATTTGACTATGAAACTATAATTACTTCCTGAATAGTAATAAATTACAGAGTATAAGTAAAATCAATAAAGTATTTTAATTTGTATATATATATATATATATAAAAAAAAAGACATGAAATTAAGTATAGAAAAATATTTATTTGTAATAAAGATCAAGTAGAATGAGTCACAAAGCAACGCGCGGTTAGAGTAATACAAATCGAACGCTTAACGCACGTATGCAAAACTAAACGCGTGTTTTAGCATAATGCGCGCGTCGGATTATTCAACGTGCGTTACTCTAGACTCCTGCTACTTGATCATTATTAGTAATGCTGCAACGTCTATCATAACGCGCGTTAAATTACGTGTGCCCTCAGCCTTAGGACACTGTTGATTTATTATTTGGTCTAAAATTTTAAAATTGTAATTGTTTATATATTTATAAGTAGCGGGAACCATAATTTCTTTCTCTCATTGGAAGTGGAAATATAATTGTACCTATATCGATTGCAAGGTGAAAAATATCTCATGGGGACCACAGTTCCCACTGCTTACAAAAGATTTAAAAATACATAAGTCGATTATCGTATATTTTGCTACATTTTTTGAAAAATAAAATCCAAAATTATTCCAATGGAACTTATTCAATTTTTGCTCTATACTTAAAAAGTAACAGAAATAAAACAATTCAGCCGAAGAAATTTATTCACAAAAAATACAAAACAAAATTATTTTTATTCAAAAACTATATTTACCGTAACTTATACAGTTCGCACGAGTTTCCAATTTTTTTCTCCTTTTTTTTGTAAAAAAACAACTTATCAATACATTCTTAATTTTTTGACTTTAATTCTTTCCCTTCTTGTGCTAATATATTTCTCTGCTATATGTTTCATAAGTGTTTTAATCTACCGAATCATATTTTTAACATCAACAAAGGCTGAATCTTGCTACAAAATAATTTTTATGTAAAAGGAAGTTATCTACGTTATTATTGAGCAGACATTCTTTGTTAATCGAGAATCACCACTCAACAAATATTTGATTATTTTACAATAAAAATACTTCTATGAAAAAAACGTAATTTCTTTGAAAACATATTTTCAATAATTGTTTGCGATAAAAGATTCAAATGATGTAACTTTAAATTTTGTTTAAGCTGTTACTTCAAATTTTAATTTGATTTCAAAATATACTTCTATATAACCTGCTGAAGTATCACTGAATAGGATACAAGATACAAATATCTCCAATATCGATGTGACGTTTTCGATCACTTTAGTATTTTCTACAATAATAGCGCGATCACAACATGAAAAGTCTCTCGTAAATTTGTAAGAAAATAGCGACATATTACCTTTTTCTAAAAAGTCAAGGCAAAAATTAAGGATTACATAAGACTTATTTTTAAAAATGTCAAAAAAATAAAAAAAAAACCTTTCGGTTTAATCCCTTTTCCCAACACACGCACACTCAAATATAATATATATATATATATATATATATATATATATATATATATTTATCAATGAACAAAAAAAACAAAAAAAAAAAAAACAAACCAAAACAAGTCGATAAGTTAATAATGGTCGATAGTTTAAAATTAAACTGAAAAAGAGCAAATAAAATTAAAACAAATTATTAATCAGATTTTATATTAAATAATGGATTACCTGTTGGATGATTTATGTTTAGTGTTAAATTTTTATATTTCTGTATATTGTAATTTTCTGCGAAATTTAAATATTCAGTATTTTTTAGTATTTTTAATATATACATGTATCTTGGGTAATATCTGAGGTAACCAAATGTTTTTCAGTTATTAAATGACGGGCAAATGTTGAGCGCTTAATTTGGTAATTTTTATAGACGACGATATGCTCTCTATACCTGATTTTAAAGGACCTTTCTGTCTGCCTGATGTATAATTGTGTTACGTTCGAAGCTGTATATTTCAAAATTATCGTATCTGGCGTATATCGTTATTGTTTGTAATTGTATTAGGAATATTTATATTGTTTATATTATGTAATTTGTTATATATGTTATTTGTATTGTAACCTACGATAATTCCCTTTTAAATAAAATTTTATAAGTTTGTTTATTTGAGGATTTATAAGCAACTAAGTTGGTCAACTACCGTGGCGTATATTATCGTTAGACAGCGGTATTTCGTTCGTATAGAACTCAGTTTGAATCTCACGATCATACGTTAAAAGTTTAAAAAAACATTACTGCCCTAGGTTAATGTTTATATGGTTAACGAGCTCCACTCTCCAAAAAAAAAAAAAAAAACAACAAACAAGTAACTATGTTTAGCCCGTTAAAACAATAATTAACAAAAATTTTTACATGGTTTTCTATCTCCTATTTACTAAACGATTAAAAACAAAGAAATTTCATAAATGAAAAAAAAAATTATAGAAAAGAGTCTGCAAACTTTTAATTTAACTCACAATTTGAATTTTAAAAAGAATTTTGATTAAAATTTTAAAATTTAAAGTTAATTTATTATTGTTTTTTGATTATTTTTATGATGATCAAATCAGAAATAAAACTAGATTTTACACGAAATTTCTTATTTTTAAATATAAATTTTTTTATTTAACAATTTACAAGAGATATCGTGAATACAATTTTTGTATTACTCTCTCGCCCCTTTCTTTTTATACGTATAAAAAAAAACAAAACATATACAATTAATTAATTAATTACCTAATACAATATGATTCCACGCCAGTAATGGTTTGGGCATAATGTGCAAGCTTCATGGACATTTCAATTTCTGGTGCTCCACCACCAGCAATCAACGCTCTGCAATAATTTATTTATTTATTTATTATAGCATGTGTATGCAACAGAATTTCGACCAATTTAGCATATACTATAGAAAGTAAAACAATAAAATGAAATATAAATCGTAAAAAATCTACTTTACTGCAACTTCCAATTAATGTTTTGTTGACAGTTAAAAGATTCATTAATTCGTGATATATGGTAATAACATATTTATACCTAACGATAAATGAAATCGGTCTATAGGCGATACGGCTTTCCTTAAATACCTCAATTTTACATTCTGTTCTTAGGCGTTTTCCCATTTAGAGTTCAATCAAACAGATCTGTTTTAGCGCTTAGTGGCGATTTTTATCCGTGCTATTTAAATTTAAGTTGTCCGATAGTGAAATTACATAAATTAATTTTTAAACATTTCGCAACTAAAAAGGATGACTAAATCACCTATTCTTTCAACCTGTACTTCTCATTTTTTAAAAAAAAATAAGCAGAAAAATTCCATCACTTATGATGAATTTCATGCTACAAATTTCTCCTATATACCACATGCCTTCCACATCCATTTCTCATTAGTAGATGAAGGATTCAGGCACGTTTCAGATCAAACAATTATGTTAAAATCGTTACGTAAAATAAATATTTTTAAATGTGAAGAATTAACATTCCCGCTTTAAAATAAATGCATTTTAAAAAATATTTTTAAATTCGATAAATATATTTTAAACTGCGTACAATATCCATTTCGAAATATTATCAAATGGTCGGTTATACATTAATTCTAGAAAATTTGATCATATTAAGAATAAAAAAAATTGTCAGAAACGACAAAAACAAACATTGTAGAATTTAGCAGATGAACAATTTGAAATAAACAAAATCTACACTGTCATGTAAATGTGTTGTAGTTTTTAATTAAATTTCATTCTAATTTATCGTTTATTTTAATGTTTCACTTTTAAATCCCATAATTTTATCCATTCTAACGTTAACTAATGAGCAAAATTAGATAACAAAATTATGCGTTTATTCAAAGTCAGTACAGTCAAAATTAAGGGGATAAATTCTATTGGTTAATGTTTTTGAAAGTAATTAAACAAACAACCTAAAAAACTGAATTAGAAAAACATACAAACATCAGCTAGTGTTTCATTTATATAGGCAGAGCGTATTAAAATACATTTATTTCCATATTTATATACTTTTGGCGTCGTATTTAATTATATTCATCATAGAAAATGGGATTGGATCGCACAATTTGCCCTCGGGTACTAATTTAAAATTGATTAAATGCATAATTCGCTTCACAGGAAATCAATTAATTATAATATTGCATTAAAATGAGTACTGCGCAGCGCCTAAGTTCTGAAATAAAAATACATTTTATTACCTGTTTTTAACTAAACATCGTACGACGCATAAAGCATCGTGTAACGATCGTTCAGCTTCTTCAAGTACAAGTTTATTACTACCTCGCACAATGACAGTGACGGTCCTTCCATTATTCTGTATTCCGCTTATTTTTACTGAACGACTGCTTCCGATCTGAACTTCTTCGGCCATAGCTGCCGAAACCAAATGTTCTGGTAGAAAATGATCCAAACTAGCGATCGGCCGACAATTCAAGGTCTAATAAATTAGAAATCGCGAAATTTTGTTGAACAATTAAAAATATTTTGCTTTTATTTTTAAACATATTTTTGCAAATTAGTATGACTTACAATTCAAAAAAAAAAAAAAAAAAAACAAAAAAAAAAAACAACGTTTTATTCGTAAAATGATAAAATAAAGCTGGCACCAGTGGCAGTAAATTCGTTGTTAGTTTTCTTACGAGGTACTCACAAAACCGTTCATAGTTTCCGTAGAAAAAATGAAAATGGTATAAATTTTGAAGAGTCAGTGGTGGCCACTAAACTCCGCATTTCCGCGTAATCTTTTCCAGTGACATGCAGACTTAATAAAGGGACTGTATTACACCGGGGAGTTTCCGTTTGGCTATCACCTGTCACTCAATTTCACAATAGTCACTATAATTTACGTAACTATACTTTTTGTAATAATATGGCAATTACTTAAGGTTTCTGGGAGTCAAAAATGATGCGGGTTATTTTAATCCTTCCCTTTTTAAGAAGTTTTTATCTTTTTGTACACAAAGTTTTTCAAAATTTTTCCTCTAAGATTCAAAATCAAATTTCCACTTCAATAGAGCACTACTCATTTTCGAATAATGTGTAACGTTCACATTCCGATGATTATGACTGCCTAATATTTTTCATTAATAAATATACTTGCGCGTCAAAGGCTGGTTACGCATCCATTAACAGATATGAGGTATTATGGAGATACTGAATGATGGCAATAATGCTAAAACAATAAATTACAACTATCTCTTTCAACTAAAAATATCTATAACGCAGAAATGAAAACAATATGAACATATGGAATACAACGGTGAAGAACAAAACTTGGCCATCTAAAAAGTATTCAGGCATCACAACCAAAAATATCGCGAAATTGGTCGGTCTCGAACCAGCTGATACATTTAATTTACATGTTCTTCGCGTTACCAAAGATACTGCTAATTCTCATAGAAATTAATAGACCATGAAACGTAGTTCGAAAATTATTAGGCAGAAAGAACAATCAATAAAATTACAAAAAATATAGTTATGTGACCACTTGAAGAACAACATCAGTGAACTTCTTTCCATACAAAACATTTATTTACGTTTATTAACAGATATGTTCATCGTTTACGAGATGAATAAATTGTACATTAAGAAAAAAATTAAACAATAGTAAAATTAATTAATTTTTACTGAAAAAGTTATTAATCGAACTACAATTCAGTCAATTGAAGTGGATATTAAAAGGTAAATAGTAGAAGCAAATTTAACTGATGTGAAATGTAATAGATTAAATTGGAATTATTTTAAAATTACAGTAAAAATCGATCACTGGTAATAAGAAGGTCGTGTTTAAAATTGTAGAATTATTATTATAAATTATTTAAATTTCGAAGTTATTTTTAGGTCACACAAATTTGAAAAACGGTTTACTTAATTGTTAAATATATATAACTGTGTAGAGTACCTTACAAATGAACTCGATATCTTCTCTTTCGATATCTTTAACTACCATACACTTTATTTTATCCAGGAAGTGTACGGCCATATCGCTAAGAGCATCTCTTAATATCGATTTCTGCACTAATAATAGGTTGCAGTTTGCTTTTTTAATCTGCTTCACGATGTTCAGTATGTATTCTCGTTCTTCTTTTAAGATTCGGTCCATAGCTAAGTAATCCGAAACAATTATATTATGGTCCATCTAGACAAATTGATAACAAAAAATGCAGTTTAAATACTTTTGTATGTATGATAGCGAAATTAAAATTATGAACTATATAAAATTAGGCGAAGAAAAACGATCCTCTTAAAAATAAAAGATTTGCTATTTTTCTACTTCCATACATATTCACTTTTGAAGAAGAAAAAGAAAAAAAGTAAAACAACATAATTTACAAATGCACGGTACATTAAAACAATTGTATTAATGTCTCCCCGCCCTTAATTTCGGTATTAAAAATAAATGTGAACGAATTAACTTTTATTCACTCGTACTGTTAATCCACATTCTTTGAAGTATGACAAATAGTAAACTTTAGACTATAGGCAAATTTTTCCTTATTTATCGTGAATCCTTCATTACCTAATATTAATAGTTGTTCAAGGACAAAAATAAAATTTACTTGTCTTGAGTTCCGTTAACACGATTCCACAAAACTGAACTTTTTCTGTATTTCGTTAGCTACAGCTCTTGTAAGTTGCAATTTGGTACGCATATTTAATTGAAATGAAGAATTCGTTTTACGTTTGTTTGTGATAAACATTAAGATTAGAATATTTTGCGATGGATCGTTTCAGACTTTTTCAAAAGTTTGTTGAACTCTTTTAAACATTTTTCGATGCCTACGATTTTTAGTAACCCCCAAGATTTTTCTTCAAAGCACTACCAGTACTTCGGAAGTTTTGTGTCCAGGCATATCGAATTTTATAAAGGAATAAATGATTGCTTAATTTAACCCGTTTACAAAATTTACGACCTGTTAAAATATACAATTACTTTTAAAGAACGATTCTAAAATAAGAACAAGTTATGCACCGTTTCACAATTTTATGATGACTGCTACTTAAATGTGGAATTCAGATTGTTAAATGTCACCGGTATTATTTTATGGACGAAAAAAAAATTTAAGTTTCTTTAGCCTCCTATAATTAACAAAAAATATTAATCTTAAATTCAATTTTGAGCATCGAATTTAATAATATTAATTATCGTTAGAAAATCGTGAAAATTCGATATAATCATATATTCATCGCGTGTAAATAATTGTTTCCATTTCAACTAATGTACTACGCGCGGATAATGAACTTAAATATATTTTACAATAATATTAAGAGTGTATTGCACACTTTGTTTAAAATACACATATTACTTACATCGGGTTTTGGCGGGGAAATACAAAACTGAATAAGACCAATTTTTGCTTTTTCCACTCTTTTCGGTCCGCTAACATTGGCAGCTTTTTGTGAAAATACGAGTCCCTCAACAAGTTCGGTGTCCTCAACTGTGCCGCCGGGCTTTTTAATAATTTTAATATCCTAAAAATAATCAACTCGAAATATTAATTTAAAAAATCTAAATATAATTAATAATTAAAAAATACCGATTAATAATGAAAAAGCCTTTAATTAGTACAACTGCGGGTAGTTAGAAAAAAATTATAGAACTTTTTGGTTACCTAATAAGAAATTGTTATTTTTTAAACGAAGCAATTTATATCAGACATAGTGAGCGCAGTTTCAGTGTGTTCATTGAAATATTTTAGCATAACGCGCACAATCGAACCATTTTCATCGGATGGCAGTAAAACTGTTTTGATTTGGAACTATTTGTTGAAACTGTTTGAAATTGTCTAATATCATACACTCATTAATCTTATTAATTTAGGTATATAAAGTCGGACGTTAGATTTTTGGAAGAAATTTTAACGATGTTTTTTTCTTTTTGAATGTTTCTATTACTGAACGAAACACATTAAAGAATTATTAAAATATTAGTTATTTTAAATAAAATTGAAACGCATTTTTATAAATTAAATTTGTTTGGAACTTTAATACAAAGAGGGTGATGATTTAAAAGTTATAATCAATTTTTCAACCAGTGGTATATTTCAGACAAACATTTGTTTTCGTTATTTTTGAATTTATCATATTTAGGGTTTCATTAAACGAAATTTTTAACATTCGCTTAAAATCCGAAAGAGAAAAATTTTTAATTCCCACTTTTATCTTACATAAATTATAAAAGTAATCCCCCCTTCTCTGAACCATTATCCAATAGAAAATGTAACCTTACCAAATAACGCACAACACGCAAAGTGTAATGTAAACGTTATATTTTTTAAAAAATTAAAAGCGCGATGAATAACCAGATGAAACATAAACAGCTTCACGAGAATGCAATTTCCGATGATAAAGAATAATATTCATTAACAAAAATAAATGACTAAAATATACATTTAAAACAGAATTCATATTTATAGTAGTATTATTATTCGCTATATTTTTATAATTCAAACCAGAATTGTATATTTTTATTTGCAATATTTTATTTTCGTTTTCAATTTGTAATTTGTCATATTCCTTTATAACAGTAATCTCACGTGCATATATTATATATGCATGATAGACACTCAAATATAATTTTTAAATTCCCGGTTTTCCTGGTCCAAATGCTCCCGATTTCCTGATTACTAAATTATATAAAAGAAGAATGGAATGTTTTTGTTACTATTGGTAATATTTGACCGCCGCAGCAAATTTTATATGAATAAAACAAAACTTCGCAATTTATTTTAATTAAAGTACATGCATAGATAACTATAAAATTCTTAAAATAGCAAAATTTTTGCTTAAATATATGTATATTTATTTTTAATGTAATAAATTATTAAAACTCGGTGTAATTATAATTACTACTGTTTGGTACCTTCAGATCAACATTTGTATCACGACTTGGGTCGATTACTTTTAATACCGCATCAACTGCCAATGGTGCCAACAACGAGGAATGTTGTGAAACAACCTTTTAATGGGGGAAAAAAAAAAGAAAATTAATTAAACTAACTAAATAACTCCAGTAATTGAAACGGAAGTATTGTGTTTAACATTGTTTTATATTCAAGTTAACAAATACAGTGATCGTCAAAGTAATTAAAGCTTGTTATGCAAATAACATATTTTACGTTGTAGTTTGAAATTGGAAATTTATTAAGAGAAAAAAGTTATATTTAACGCTTTTAACTACCTTTGAATTTAATGATGTCGAAGCTCCTTTAATTAAACTTTCTCTATCCGTTAATTCGACCGGTATTGCCATTTCCGTGAGTATAGATACTGATTTCTCGCAAGCTTTCTGAAATGCATCTGATATAATGGTTGGATGAATTCCACGTTGTAATAACTTTTCAGCTGCTTCTAATAAAGCACCAGCTACAACAACTACGCTGGTTGTACCATCTCCGGCTTCGATGTCTTGCGCATTGGATAATTCTACTAACTGAAATTAAATTTTACATTTTTTATTTATTTCTTTATTTTCTTTTTGTTATAAAAAATATTTTTGAAAAACATTTAGAAATCCTAAAAAAACCAAATTTATATATAGTGTTAGCAAAATTTTGTCTTCAAGAAAAACACCATCTTAACGTAAAACCATTAAACAACGAAAAGAAGTGTTTCTAAAAAATGTTCTACTTAAGATAAATAACAGTAAAAGAAAAGAAGGAAACAAGTTAACACGTACAACAATACACAATTATTGAAATACTCTAGACTAAAAATTTTACCACTGTTGTAAAGTAAAGCAAATCCCATACCCTGACAGGGCGTCGGGGATTGTGAAGTTAAGGTTCATAATGGTACTAAGCCTAATGGATCTAAGGAGAATACTGGGGCCAGTCCCTTTCTCTCAGCCACCTTTACTTTAGCAGATTTTCCTGGTACCCAATTATTTCAGGCTAAACAAACCTGAGAGCGACTTGGATCCGGAACGAGACAACTCCCGAATTCCCATGATACCTCTGGTCTGGTAGCCAAGCAACTTAACCACTAGGCTACCGCGCTACCTATACCACTGTTGTATGTATCGGTAAAATAGTTAATTATGCCTATTAACAAAATTGTTCAAAAACAGAATGCACAACAATAGATAAAATTGGATATAATTTAAGACAAGAACTGTAATGCCGCAACAAAAATTCGTATTATTTACAGCCCGTTTCCGACTGTATTTTGTACAGTTCATACAACGAAAGTCAGAAACTCAGTTTAAAAAAAAAAAGAAAACACATATAGTAAAAGTAACTAATAAATTGTTAGATTTTAGTAGAATTTTAAAGCAAGAAATAGCTACGTATAAAAGTGGCGGATCAAGAAAGGAAATATAATCGGTGGTTTATAATTTTAAAGCTGAAACCAACTTCTTATATTACAAGTATCATTTTAGATATTTTAAGGTGTCGATTAAAAAAACATACAACAGATTACCTCTATATTTTAAAATAAAACAGAAGTATAAAGTAATTGTGCGTCAATACAAAAATAAATTTTTTTTATCGATTTTTAAGAAGTGAAAAGATGATTAATAATGACATTTTACGGTTGTTTAAAGATTTATTTTCCTATTATTAAAGTGACACTTCAAAGGGAAGTTTGGAACATTTAACAGCTTCGTTAACTTTTAGCGCTAACAGAAAAAATGGTAATTAAAAAAAAGAAAAATCAATTTGTTTTATATACCGAGCAGTTATAAGTATTTTATTTTTACATATTTCTTTTTCATAGTTATCCTTTATTATAGAATGATATATATATCAAATGAAAAACTGAAAAAGAGGGTGAACATTGGAATGAGTAACAATAATTATCCGGACATAAAACCGTTAAATTTAACACATTTTTTATATAACACAAAATGTCAGTTCTTATTTCCTTTTAATTGAAATGAATTAACTTACAAAAAATATCCACCAATTTAGATCCACCAAAAACTGTCGCGGTACAGACATTTAAGCATTAGAAGCTATTTTGATTTTCATAATTTTATTGTTAAAATATTTTGAAAACCTGGTTTTACGATTTTTATTGTGCAGTTTCATTTCTGTGAATCTTGATTTTAATTATTAAGTACACAATAAAATAAAAAATATACCAAATTTCAAATTGCTAAATCTTAAGTTGTTAAACTCCGGATGAGGATAGTACTAATAACACAAAAAATATCTTACGGAATGATAAAACATCAAAATAGATCTAGCAATCTGAAGAAATTGTAGATATCTAATCACTATAGTAATCTAATTTTAAAACGGATCACAGGATCTCGTATATGTGTTAAAACTAACGAACGCTAAGCACTATTTGGAAACAAAAAGGTTACATTAAAATGAAAACGCAAAATAGATGGTTTGACAAAAATCAGCTGCCGCATGCAGTATAAAATTATATAGCCAGATTCACAGTAACGGGCTTACGTTTAATATTAAATTTATATTTCTTTCTGTAATACGATCTCACATGTAACAGCAATAATGTATATAATTTGAAGTATAATTATTCGGCGAAAAATAATACATACTGAATTCTTAAATTATCCTATTTGCAGAAGCAACGAACAGAAACAAAAGCAAAACATAGAAACAACTAACACATTTTAAAAAACGAAAACGCAAGATGCTTGTTAGTTTAAAACTTTCAGTAAAAAGTTTTAGCATACAGAACCGCGCTATTTAAATACTAATAGTAAGAGACAACTGTGTGCATTTAGATAAATGTATTAATTAATATTGTGCACATTAATTGTATTATCATAATTCAAGCAGCTCAGAATATTAATAAAATCATATGCACTGATGCATAATATGGCGTCATATGTAATGTTCATCATAGCAATAATGTATATAATTTGAAATATAATTATTCTGCGAAAAATAATGCATACTTGATTCTTAAATTATCCTATTTACAGAAGCAGTGAACAGAAACAAAAGCAAAACATAGAAACAACTAACACATTTTCAAAAACGAAAACGCAAGATGCTTGTTAGTTTAAAACTTTCAGTAAAAAGTTTTAGCATACTAATAGTAAGAGACCAATGTGTGCATTTAGATAAATGTATTAATTAATATTGTGCACATTAATTGTATTATCATAATTCAAGCAGCTCAGAATATTAATAAAATCATATGCATTGATGCATAATATGGCGTCATATATAATATTCATCATGGCATATTTTATTTTTATTACAAAGCAATGTGCATAATATAATAACTAAAAGCTCATAATACTTAAAGGCAATAAATTAAATTTTGATCGGTGCAAGTCTCATCGACATTATTTTTTCAATTATAAATTTATGATACACCTTATTTAATATCTATATTTCCATAAAATTATAGAGGAACTGTTTTCATTATATGTCTGAAATATCATTACATGCAAACTATGGTATATTTAAAGAAATTTTTTCTAATAATTAATATATAAATTGCAACTTAGTCTTTATAAAATCAATTTTCAAATAACAGCATACTAAGAACATAAAAAAAAGCAAAGAAATTTTTTTAAAATGAAAACGTACGTTATACTCTTTTAACTGTATTATTTCCCTTTTGTCATTTAGTTATAATTTTATTTTAAAACATTTAAAATAAAATAAAATTTGAATACATTTTCGAGGGAAAATAAAACAGCTGATTTTTGTTTATTTAACATATATTTTAGTACTTCATGATTGCGCTACCGAAATGATATTTCTGCAAGTAAACCAAGTAAAATAAATAGAAGTTAATAAATTGAGAAATTATTTACTTATTAACAACTTGCTGTATAAATTAATTTAAATATAACTAAATAACGTGTAAACGTGAAAACATAATTATATTTGAGTTAAAATTCAGCAGATATAAAATTATACTCCATAGTTCGATAGATCAGTTGCTCGCACAGTGTCAATTTATTTTACTTCCGATTATTATATAATAAATACTACATGAATTCTCAAAACATATTAAAACTAGAAACGTATGAATACATTTATCACTGATCATTTCCTATTCCTAAAATTGTTCTAATTGTTAAAATACAATTATCACAAATCTTGCGGAATTAAGAAAAGTAATAAAAACGTATATAATCATTTCTTCCTTTCTGTCTTACTTTTAGTTTCTTAATAATATTCATAAATATACGGGTTTACACCATGTTTTAAAATATTATTCTACGCTTCGAATAAGTTACATTACCTATCTTCAGAATTTTTGTAAGTGGCTAGAGAAAGCTATCCAAAACTTCAAATAAAACAATTTTAAAACGTGGTGATGAAAATTTAAAATTTTCAAACACTTATAAATATATAAATAAAAATATATATATATATTCAGACTTAACACATTAAAGGTAACGTTTTTTTGAATGCGTTACAAAAAAAACCGTTGTGCACACTGAAAAGTAGTGACAATAGTCTTACTTTCTTAGATTTCTCTCATTTTCTCACTTAACGTTTTCTTCTGCATAGTTACTACTGTAACATATTTCTACTTATTCAACTTTTATAAAAACGTAAAGATGAATTATAAACTAGACATGATAAATGATTTTGAAATTATTATATCCGTTTCCTAAAAATAAAAAATTCTTACGTATATGAATATTTGTATCTTTGGCGAAAATTTCAACCATCTGTTTTCAGTTGAGCATTAATTAGATGTTTTTAAGTTTTATAAACAAAGCAGTTATTAATGACTGTCATTCTTACGCCGGAGTATACTGAATTTGTTGTCTCATGATTATATAAGATATAAAGGTTGAATGCTGTGTTGTACAACTGCTAAGATTTTTTTTTTTTTTTAATAAAAGACGAAGAACAATGTAGTTAATTGAAAACGATTTTTCTAAAAGAATTTTAGAAGAAAAATGATTAGTAGCAGAGAACTGCTCCCTTGCGAGGTCCAAAGGGTTGTTTTTTATTATACTTTTATAATTAAATATTATAAATAATTACACATATGTCAAGATTCTATAATCATTAAATTTTCTCACAAAATAAAAAAATTCATGCGCGTATGTATGATATTGCTGAGATGAAATTTGTAATCATCCTCATTTAATTGGGATTAATTAGGTGACAACGCAGGCAGTTTATCACAATTAAACAATTAAAAATATGCTAAATCTAAGTTAATTGTACAATTATTACATTCATTCTCCATCAACATTAAAAATAAAAGTAATGTACTGCAAGTACGCCATTAACTTTATTGTATCACAAAATGCCATACTAATTAGATGTTTTAAGATATTGTACAGTCGCACACGATGACAAAAATAAATAATTAAGAATTCCTGTTACATTCATGAGATTTTATCGAAACGTGAATTCGCAGTTAAAATTATATTAGATTCTTTTTGAAAGTTTGATTATTGCATTACTTTTTTCTCATGTGTGAAAAAGTTATAAATTTATATCATTGATCACCTTTATAACATGATTACTTCGACAATATTTTTAATTATTTCTAAAAAGCAATATTACATATCCTGAAGTTTTGTTATTATTGCAGTTATATTATTAAGAGTAGTAATTGTTTCACGTACTTTTTGTACCAGTGATACCTACTACTACTACAATTACCCACCTATTTCAATTTCTTCAGATTTATTTTGACTGTTTGTTTTTTATACAAAAAGAAATGGAAACCACATTACAAAGATTATGAAATATCAAAGATTTGTATTTTGTTCTAGAAAATTTACTTATCAGTGCTACTGGATTTAGTATATTATGAAACTTAACTTCGCATTCTCCGAAAACCTGTAAAGGGTACATGAACCATTTCGTTTTGCTTCTATTATTAACTACCGTTACAATTTGCAACAGAATTAATGAAATTCCCATCAACTCTTATAGTTTTTGTATGATCGTGTATAACGTTTAAGACAACTACGATTTTATACAAAAATATAGAATTATCAACAAAAAATTTCCGAAGAAATTGTAATTTCTAATCACAAGTCGTAGCTAATTGAGATTTATTTCACTACAAAACTATTGGACAATTAAAAACATTATTTTAACACAATTTAGGCCCAAATTTAAACCCATTACAAAACATATGCTTACACAAATGCGCATACGTGTAGAAAAACTTAGTATCATAATTATAAATTCAATCAACATAAAAAGATAAATGTTTAAAAGAAAGAGATGAGACTATACCGTCTAAAGTACTGTACATAAATTTAATATAAAATAACCAAAAATTCAAAAACTAATATACCATTTTTGCAGCCGGATGTATGACATTCATTTGCTTCAGTATA
Source organism: Icerya purchasi (assembly GCA_039619475.1). Classification (NCBI taxonomy): domain Eukaryota; kingdom Metazoa; phylum Arthropoda; class Insecta; order Hemiptera; family Monophlebidae; genus Icerya; species Icerya purchasi. The sequence continues at coordinate 169,332,633 of CM077116.1, read as the reverse complement.
GTAGCTCCATCATTCGTAATCGTTACTTCCCCATTTGATGCTTGAATCTAAATTCACATCAAATTAATTTCACCACACATATTTTCAACATTAATTTAATTCATATAATAAAAACAATGACTCCTACTTTTATGAGAACTTGCCATTCATATTAAAAACTTATATATTCAAAAATACTGTATACATAAATGTTTAAAGTGTAAAATTATGCTATGATTTATTAAAGAACAAGTGAAATCAATATTACCATTTTATCCATCCCACGCGGGCCCAAACTTGTTCTTATAGCATCTGCCACAGCTACATAAAACATTTAAATAATAAACATGTAAATACTGTACCGTTATTAGTTTTACATAAGTTGGTAATATTTATTAGTCATATGTAAAATTATTTTAGTACAAAAAAAATTACCTTTTGCTGCTGTAATATTGCTACTTCTAATATCCGTTGGTTTAGTTTTATCTTTGTATGGACCAAATTGCGGTCTTCTAGAATCACCAGTTGCAACCACCATTATTAAATTATGGTTATACAATATAATCAATTAAACAACAATATAAATTCAAACGAAATGCAGAAAAGCCGATAGTTAATACGGTAAAATTTAATGTGGTCGATTCTCTTTAGTGCATCAGTGCAAACAGTAGCCAGATAATATATTACGTCTAATCAAGTTTACGTTTATTACTTAGCCAAATAAGGAAATTTAATATTAAATCAATATAATTAAGAAAGTAAGTTTTTAATTATATTAAAGCTATTTATCGAAAAATTTTAAATGTAACTTGGATGCAAAAAAATTTTAAATACAATTTCAAAAATTAACATTAATTAATTATAGATTTATTTGAAGCGCAGTAGCAAAAATTGTCATTAATCGAAGAACGCATGCGTATTGCGTTAAAAATGTAGACTTTAACATATAACGCGAGAGTTACCTGAAGTTTTTATCTATTTATAATTTAGTTATAAGTTTAAGAATATATCGTAATTTTTAATTATTACGGTATGTTAATGATAAAAGTATATTAGGAAACCATAATATTAATAAAATTATAAATTAAATTAAGCCTGTGATGTGTGTAAAATTAATTATCAAAGAGTTGGAGACGTAATCAAAAATTTTTCATTAAGAAAATATAAGCTAAACTTTTTTCTATATTCGTATAAAAATATAAACAATTTAAATTTTAGAATACATGAAAAAGAAATAATATAAATTGTAGAAATAAAATAATGTAATAGTTATTCAAGTAATGTTAAATGTTTATATTTTATACAGAAGTAAATGAAAATAACAAACCATTAATTAAAAAATATTCACTCATTCAAATAACTGCGAATAAAAATCTTTTAATATTATTTCTTTTTAAAAACATATATAAGGCACAGGGGCATTAGCAGCCAGTTAGTAGAGGGAGGCAAGATGGTATTATGTATATAAATAAGTTCTCACCGCTTTTTGTAAATATAAACCCTTTAATATAAATTCTAGGAGTGAACTGTAAGTGAAATAAATGAGACTTAAAAGTTTATTATAATTATAGAAGTATTTTGAAAATTTTAATCGTAAATTTTTCAACTACTTGATGATCAAATCTTATAGGTCCTTAGAGATAATCTTTCGATGGACACTCATCATTGCAAGACCATTGAGATAACTTTCTATCATTGTACTTCTTAGTTAGGTTTTAATCCGCCCCAAGCTGCTGAATGATTTCTCTACAGTATACATTGTATACGGTAGAGCGACCACTTCGGGAAAGACATCTTTTCCCTCTTTTATGACTTTGACAATAGTCAACCTAGTTTGATTCGTCTTTTCCCGCCACAATTTTTTTTTCAAAGTTCGATTTCGTTTTTTATATTCGACAAATTGTAAAAATTTGAGAGAGATGCACAAATTTTCTTAAGATTTTCTATGGACATGTTCTACACTTACGCCGGGTGTAATTTAGACAACGCGAGTGATGGAGTTCTCCTCAGTGAACCGCTCTTGAAGTGAAGTAATAATTGAGTCTAATTGTAAGTATAGTGTAATCAAAAACCTTTTCTAGAACTCCCGAGGGCTTCTTGATGGCTGATTGTTTGCGCACCATTTTATCCCAACAATATATGGCATTTCGTGCTCGAGCTCTTTTACAATAACAGTAGCATCTCTAATAATTTCATCCGCGACATTTTCGGGATCTTTATGGTGGCTTTTCAGCAAATTTAAAATGTGTTTAATATGCTGTGCTGCCTTGATTATATCGAATGTTACAGATTGGAGAACATTTACCATAGGTTCTATCATAGCCGAATACTTGTTTATTAATACAAGGCGCAAAATAAATGAAGTTCTGGAAACAGCGGCGTAGAGCTAGAATGCTTTATTCCGGGTCATCTCCGTTATAGTGTAAAAAATTATCCATAAAAACTTTGATGGTTTTGTATTTTTCGCTCCATTTTGTTTCACAGAGATTAGAAATGTTTGGTATCAACTTCCATTTCTGTACTGATTCCCGAAAAAATGTTATTATTTCTTTGATTGTTTCTATTGTTTTTCTAATTGCAGGTAGAACATTTTATTACCAAATTCAGTTTATGTAAAGAACAATGAAAGAATAGATCTTTGATATATTTTTTACAGTAGATTGCCAGTACGTCACCGGATATTCCGGACATTGTCAAACAACCGTCAAAGCTCAATGCAACGCATTTATCTGAATTAAGTTCTTCTGCAGTCAAAAAGTCATCAATGATTTTTGCAATAGAATTTGCATCTAAACCATTTAGCTCAACAATTTTTTTCCTATAAGTACTTCTTGGGCTTCACTCTTCTCATTATCGAAATAACGTATTCCGATTCATAATTGCTCTTTTCCGAAAATGTCAGCTATTTCGTCGGCCAATACACTATATGCCTCTGCTCTTCTTACTTTCGTCACAATATCTGCCTTCTGATAATTTCATTTTGTATATCAATAGATCGACAGCTTGAATTTTTTTCCCCGCGTTCAAAGTGTTTTTTCAACACTACATCACCTGCGTCAACTTATAGCTCGTATAAGCTCTTAAGAACTCCTTTAGAAGAGATTTTGCTTCAATCATAAAATGTAATGCAAAATATAATCAACTTAATAACTTTTCTGTTTTCTTGAATAACGCTCTGCGAGTATTTATTGAGCTGTATATCCATTGGCAAACTTTCAAAAAATAATCCAGCAGCTTCCAGTGCCGCCTTATGTAATTGTATTTCCACATTCTTTTTGCATTGCTCGTGTGCATCCTTAAATCTATAAAATGGATTCTTTATGAATGATCCCAATACCCCTCCAACATAACCTGGATTTGGGGGAAATAAAGTACAATATTTGCAAAAAAACGCCTTTTTAGAGTGTGGAGCATACCAACCATGGTGAATACGTTTGCAACCATGAACAATTAAATTTCCTTTACAGGTGCTTTACGTCCTGGGCAAATTTATATATCTTAGGAAGCGTCCAACATTTTTCAAGTAATTATTTCTTCTTTTTGGTTGATAATGTCGACACTCGATCAACTTTAATTACTAAGGAATAGATATAATCAAACCTTGGTCAATCCAAAAGTATCGTATGCTGAAATGACAGCAAGCAAAACAAGCGCAATTAACTCTCTTACCAATAACGATGAACTTACGTCAAGTACTAATGTCAATAAAAATGTGAGCAATTCCCATAATAATAATCAAAATAATAACTCTGATTTTAAAAGCATCATAACAGCTTTTCTAGACGACTTCAAGTCAATGTTTAATCAGCTTATGCAGCAAAATTCAGTCATGCTAAACCTGCTTACAGCATTAACAAATAAATTAATTAAATAATTATGGCATCGTTACGCATAGCTACGTGGAATGCCAATGGTGCAGTTCAAAATAAACTAGAAATCGAGATGTTCCTTAAGCTTGAGCAAATCGACATTTTATTGTTGTCGGAAACTCATTTTACAGAGAAAACACAATTTAGAATTAAAAATTATAATGTCTACGTAACTACAAGACCGGACCATAAGGCACATGGCGGTAGCGCTGTAGTGATTAAAAGTACAATAAAACACTACGAACTTCAAAATATATCTACTAAAGAAATTCAAGCAACAAATATAATGGCGTATACATTGAATGGTAAAATCGTAGTTTCTGCAGTGTATTGCCCTCCAAACCACAGATTTAATGAACGTATGTTAAGCAAATACTTTAGTATTTTGGGTTGTAGGTTCATCTCTGGCGGTGACTGGAACGCCAAAAACATAAGATGGGGCTCACGATTTTCTAACACCAGGGGAAAACTTTTAAACAAAATAATGCTAAATAGAAATTTTGGTTGTGTGGCAACAGGCGTACCGACACATTGGCCTACTGACTTAAACAAACGTCCTGATGTTTTAGATTTTTTTGTTACTAATGGAATGTCAATGTTGAACGTAAAAGCTGATCCAAATTTTGATTTATGCTCAGACCACAGTGCTGTAATATTAACTGTAAGTACAGGATTAATAAACCAAGATAAATCTCCAAACTTACATAATAAATATACAAATTGGGTAGATTTTCGAGCATCTGTAAATTCTACACTAAAATTAAATTTATCATTAAAAACGGAATCAGATGTAGATGCAGCGGTTCAGTACTTTACAGAAGCTGTACAGAGTATTGCATGGAAATGTACGCCAAATATAAACAAAATAAAAGAAACACATGATATACCGCGCCATATACTAGACCTGGTAAAAGAAAAAAGAATCATCCGTAGGAAATGGCAATCGTCTCAAAATCCCTATTATAAAACTCTGTTAAATAAAAAATCGAAAGAGCTAAAAATTTTACTTAGAAATACCAAAAATGAATCTTTCCAACGCTGCCTGCAGGAACTTTCACCCACGGAGGCGACAAATTACAGCCTCTGGAAAGTGATCAAAAGCCGAAATAAACCCATTCAACCCCTTCCCCCAATTCGCAAACCCGATGGTACATGGGCTAGAACTGATGAAGAGAAAGTCGAGGAATTTGCCAAATATTTTTCTGATGTTTTTAAGCCAAATTTACAATTAAACGACGAAACCGATATACATGATTTTTTAAGTGTACCTTTACAGTTAAGCCCTCCTATTGAGCCAACGTCTCCCAGCGAAATCAAATACGCAATTACTAAACTTAATAATAAAAAAAGTCCGGGTTTTGATTTAATTACCAATAAATTGTTATCTGAGCTACCAAAAAAGGGTATATTATTGCTCACAAATATTTTTAACGCTGTTCTTCGTCTGCAGTATTTTCCATTATCCTGGAAATTGGCGCAAATAGTAGTTGTACCAAAGCCCGGTAAGGCACCGGATGAGGTTTCATCCTATAGACCTATTTCCTTGCTCCCGATCCTTTCAAAACTCCTTGAAAAAATAATTTTAAAGCGGTTGAATCCTATTTTAAATGCGGAACATATTGTTCCTGAACATCAATTTGGATTCAGAAAAAGACATTCGACCATTGAACAGGTACACCGAATTGTGCATACTATTCAAGAAAGTCTTGAAACTAAGCAAATATGCACGGGTGTGTTCCTAGATGTCAAACAAGCCTTTGATAAGGTATGGCATCATGGTCTGCTTTATAAACTTAAAAAAATAGTGCCGCATCCTTTGTACCTTCTTTTAAAATCCTACCTTGAAGATCGCACATGCCAGGTTAAAATTCTAAATCAATATTCTGAAATCTATCCTGTATCTGCTGGCGTGCCACAAGGAAGTGTCTTGGGCCCGGTGCTTTACTTAATCTACTCTGCCGATTTTCCAGTTGATAATAGTGTGATAACAGCTACGTTTGCAGACGATACAGCACTATTAGCTACCGGTAAAGACAATAGTGAAACTTCGAATAAATTGAAAAAAACTTTATCGGAAGTGGAAAACTGGCTGAGTCGTTGGCGTATTAGAGTAAACGAAAGTAAATGTACGTAAGTAGATTTCACGTTGCGAAATTTTACGTATCAGCCGTTAGAAATAAATGGGGTGGTTATCAACCAGGATAAAGATGTAAAATACTTAGGCATTCATTTGGACCGCAAATTAACATGGCAAAAGCATATTACACAAAAAAGAAAACATCTAGATATAAGATTGTAAGAATTAAATTGGCTTCTTGGCAGGTACTCTAGTTTATCATTGGAAAATAAATTCTTAGTGTACAAAATAATTATAAAGCCCGTTTGGACATACGGTTTAATGTTGTGGGGTTGTGCAAAGGATACACACATAAACAAGATACAACGGTTCCAGAACAAGGCTATAAGGCTGATAGTCTCACCGCCCTGGTACGTATCTAACCACACTCTACATCAAGACTTAAATATCCATATGTGAAAGACGAGATCAAGCGAGCTGCTAAGCGATACATAGGCCGCTTGGAGTCTCACACAAACGTTTTGGCGATCAATCTTCTTGATAATAGTCTTGATGTTCGAAGGTTAAAACGTAGTCGACCGTTTGATCTGGCCTAGTTTTATGTTACTAAAATTTCAGTGGGGTCCATCGCTAGATGCTAACCCCTAACAAGTTATTTTCGCGTTACAGTCCAATTGCTGGGTGGCCTTCTGGCCAGTTGTAATTTGTATATATAAAAAAAAAAAAAAAAAAAAAAAAAAAGTATGTATTCTTTTATACTCTTTCAATAAGTTCTATAAAAGGGTTTCTTCATCCATAATATGTGGGTGCACTATTGGTTTCTAGAGGTAGCAGCTGCTCAGTCCTGCCCCCTTCCCTCTTGGCGGCGTCATAGATGAGGCAGAGTATTGCAGAAATTATTTCAATTTGCTGTTGTATAATTAAGGGCATATTCACTATATTTGTATCTTGTAAGTCTGCAGCATGGTGCGGGCTTTGAGATTTAAAGATCTAAAAAAGTACAAGACTGTAACACTGAAAACCAAAGTCAAAAATAATTATTATTTACAAAACCATTAGGTCCAAATTACATTATACTAGTTAAAACAGATTGCAAACCTAGTAATTTCAGGCTGGGTAAACCTGGAGTGATTTAGATCTGGAACGAGACAAGTCTCGAGAATCCGTGTCTTCTGATTTAGTAGCCAAGCACCTTAACCACTAGGCCATCGCGCTACCACTATTTTATTATTTTTGTACATTTCTACCGTTTTCATTATTAATATGAAGCAAAAATAATATAGATTTAATAGACCATGCAATCTATTTATTGTATTAAATATAAATAAGTCTACAAATTATTGAAGCTTCCATGTGGCTAAGATTGTTTTAAATTACGAATTGAAGGGTCAATCATATTTCCATTGGCAAGATTAATGACAAACACATCCGTGTTAGCTTTTAGCGTGCCGAAAAATCCTTTGTATCTAGATTTTGTAACTTCAATAACAGAAAGAATCTGAAGATCCTTTCTTATTGATCTGTGTACATCCTTAAATCTTTAAAATGGATTTTTTATGAATGATCCCAGTACCCCTCTAACGGAATTTGGATTTAGGTGAAATAAAGTACCATATTTGCAAAAAGTGCCTTTTTAGAGTCTGAAGTGTATCAGTCACGGTGAATACGTCTCTAACTATGAATAATTAAATTTCTTCTTCAGATGTTTTGCGTCCTGGGCACAGTCATATGCCTTGGGAGGCGTCCAACATATTTCAAGTAATTTTTTTTTCTTTTCGGTCGATAAGAACGACACTCGATTAACGAAGTGGCCAGTGTCATTTTTGTCATAGTCGTCCATTGTTGGATTCTTGTTAAAATATTTAGACGACGCCGGTCTCGCCACATTACTCACGCAATTATTTTGATTCTGCGTCTCCGAGACAGAGGTGGTAGCTTGGGGCGCATCCTAAAATTTCCTTCTTTTTGTTTCTTCCTTCCCATCACTATCTTTGCTTCATTCGTTATCATTCTCTTTCAGTTTACTAAAAACTAAATGTGCACATGTTATATATAATATTTACAAGCTAAAGAGATAATTGAGAAAATTGAGATTAACGGAGAATCTAATATTAAAATTTAACTAAGAATTATTATAAATTAGTTATATCACAGAATAAGAATAAAAATAGTCTATACTTAGGCGATTTTTTAGGAATTGTTTTGGGAAAAGAAATTTCGTCCATTCTTGGGGAAATTTAATCTCTAAACACAACCCCGTCTAAAAAATTCCCAATAATCGAGTATAGATTACTTCAAATTGTAAAATTTGGTTCTTTTCTAAAATGCTGCAGAATTACAATTCTTCACTTTTCACCGCAATTAATATACGAGGAAATTAATAATCAGCGCAAAAGACCTTAATCAGCGAATTTAGAAATTAATCAGAAGTATGTATTTTAACATGGCATATCAATTAAAATAAAGTTAACTAATAAATAAACTAAGAAAACATAACTTTTGTATTATGCTTTATTTATTCATGGTTGTAAGGAAAATATAAGGTACGGCAATTAAATAACGAGACTTCACTTTGCACGTGGCTCCTTCTTCATTCTTAATATGTCAGAGCACTATTATTTTCTAGAGAGGGGCAACTTCCTCCTGCCCCCTCCCCCGTGACGACGCCCTTGGTTATAGAATTTAAAGCTTGTTGCCTAATGTATTATATTCATTTTTAATGACGACCTAAAATTGATTTGTATAAAAATCTCGGCCCTCTAAACTATGTGGGTTTAAAAAACTCGAGTTCACACTCACATTTACTTCTTTTGATCGATCATTTTTTTTTTTAACTCGATTACAAAGTTTTCTTGAATCATCGTAGTGGTGAGGGTGTTTTTCGGAAGTAAGAGGGTGGTAGAGCACCCGAGGACTTCTTGCTGTTACACCTTAGGACGGATGAAGTACTAATGCCGAGAGTAAATTAAAATTTTAGTTCATAAAGGAAAGTAATTTTAAAATATTCTCGAATTGTGCACAGACGGTTCGCATATATCTCAATTGCTGATTTACTCTTCGTGTACGGTTGCTGGAGTTTCATTAAGTTAACAGAGTTCCTCACTTCGACAGCTTTTGCGGTATTCTTTATGCTTCAACATGTTGAAGAAAATAATTTTTTATGTGCGCTCTATAGAATTTTTTCCTAACATAACTAGATGATTAGTATTGTATAAATGATTAAGTCTAAATTAGTTACTTGTAGTTTTATTGTGAGATAGTATTTCATCTGTACAATTAGCTCATAAAAAAAGTATACAGTTTTTTTAAAAACATAAAATGTTACGTTGCTTCTGTAAAGTTTTTAGTATTGTTCAATCAGATTTTAGTAAAAATGCAGCAAAAACACACGTAAAACTTAATTCATTTTCTCTTTTCATTTACGCATATATTACGTATTGTATATTCCTGGGAAATCGCTGCCATTGTTATATAAGATTAAATTTCTTTTTGTAATCTCGTGAAGCGTTCTGCTTTGTATTCCTATTTGTTGAGGCTTGGGCTGCCTAATCCTAATTGTGCTTCTTATATCCTGTCTTTTCCTCCACACCAGTTATTTCTACTATTTGTTCATTTTTATCAAAGACTTCTGATCGGATTAAAATATAACCAACTTCTTTCCTTTCTATTTGTTTTTGAGTAAAGATCCTTGGTTGACAAGCCCAAGAAGGGAAAAAAATAGAAGAACATAAACGGTAAATTCTTTTAAATTTTATTCGTCTACAAAAGATTCATTTTATAATCCCAGTACAGAACCTACGGATATTTCGGTATAGATTTTGTATGTTTATAAGTCAGAATTAGTACACAATTCTTCAAAATATTTCATATTGAAAGTTGCATTACTTTACAGTAATATATTTTTTTATCGGAAAGAAGTTCCTTATCACAGGTTGCAGCGACCGTTGCGAGGCAGCAAAAAAATTCTAGCGTTACGTACCGAGCTTTACGAACCGAGCGTTACAAAAAAGGTAAAGATTACATCATACACATATACGGTGCACAGCATAGATGTAGATATGTGAATGAGAGAGTGAAGGAAGAAGAAAATAACCCCGGACTTTGGAATTAAAAAAAGTATATATATATATATTTATATATAAATATATATATGAAAGAAATAAGAGAAAATAGAAACAAACATAATAACACTTTACCGAGTCTGTTCTAAAGAAATAATCACCTCTATTCAGAGTTTTTTTTTTTTTTATTATATAAAAAAAAATATGTTATTTGACATATTTTTTTTGGGGCACCCCAGCGGCTTTGACCCAACAACTACAGAAAATATATAAATGGTTAAATAAAGAGACGATTAGAAATAGAGCTTAGGAAAGATTAAAGTACAGGAATTATAGCTGTAGATAGTAAGGAAGAGACAAAGGAAGAATTATAAGGAGCAGGAAGACTCAGTGCTAAGATTTTGGAGTACAAAGCAGAGCGTTCAGAATCAAGAGCGAGGCATTCAAAGAAGATGTAGTTTGCATCACATATGGAAGTAGAGATGGAACTATGAAGGAAGCAGTCAGGAGAGGAGAACAGAGAGGCGGGATTAGAAAATAAAGGATAAATGTTCCACCATACTCGGGAATCATTGGCTGAGGAAAGAATGAGGATGTCCGAAGCAGGAAAATTACAGAGTAAAGGACCATCGCAGGCGGCCGAACGGGCTAGAAAATCTGCTAACTCGTTGCCCTCGATGCCAGAATGATTAGGAACCCAAAAAAGGAATATAGTAATAGAGCGGGATGAGAGTAGATTTCATGTGGGAGAACGAATTGAGTGAATAATAGATTTGGAGCAATGAGAAGGAGGAGAAGAAATAGCTTGAAGAACACTTTTGGAATCGGAGACAACGAGATATTTACTGATCCCTCTTATGGACGGAATGAAGGAGATTGCGTGTAAAATGGAGGTATACTCCGCTGTGAAGATAGAATAGAAAGTAAGGAGCTTGAGGGATTCAGAGTGATGCAGTGAGAGGGAGGTAAACGCGCCGTCCACCCCATTCTCATTTTGAGAACCGTCAGTAAAGAAAGAAAAAGATGTATCAAACAAGTAGAGGAATTCGGCTTGGATTGTAGAATTTGCGCGAGAGCTGGTCTGGAGAGGGAAAGAGAAGAGATTAATAGTCTGTTAAATACTGGTAAAGTAATGGGAAAAGTAAGGAAGCTTGGAATAAGAAAAAACATGAGGCGAAAAATTGAAGACTCGAGCTGCTACAAGAGGAAGGATCGGGATTTTATAAGGAACAAAACGCCACTATTTTTTAATACCAAGATAGGAGGAGATAAGATTAGATGAAGACACAGAAAGACGTTTAATTAGAAAATTATAACCAAGCTGCGATCTGCAAATAAAAAGTGATTGTATCGCAGATTCAGAAAGGATCGACGGATTAGGGGAGGATTTTAACGCATCAACGCATATTGAACATTATCCAGTTTGACGAGGAAAGATTTAGCGGAATTTCTGTAGATAAAGGAGCAGTAATCAATCCTGAATCGAATTATAGCTTTGTAAAGGATTAGGAGAATAGAAGGGTCACCGCCCCATTTAGATGAAAATAGGGCTTTCAGGAGATTGAGTCTTTTGTGGGAGGAATAAAGCTGCGTTTTTTTCTTTTTTTGACGTGAAACATTTATTGGCGCGCCTTGGGAGTAAAACCGATTCCTATGCCGTGACGGAAACTGCGTGACGTCATGCCGTCACGCCTCTTCTCGGCCGCCGCACCCTACTCGCTTGTGTGTGCTTGTACTATATACTTCGTTGCTTTCCCTTTCCGCCACCAATCTTTCTTACATGCACAATAAGTAACCCTCACGCGATCTCTTTCTTTCTGCACGCGCCGCGTCCCTCTTTTTCGTCCGAATCGCATCTTTCTCACTGTACTTTCTTTTAATTTAATTTGGCTTCTATTTTTATAAAAATTTTAAACTACTTAATAAAATTCTGCTTTATTTTCGCAGTACACAAACAAAGCAAGAGATAGTAGGTGATAACTTACAATGACCAAAATATAATTTGAGACATATCGTACATATATATTTTATTAACGAAACTCATCTGTTTTTATTTATTCTACTTCACATATTTATTTATTAGGTTTTTTTGTAATTATAGATTCTTTGATTAACCATCTATTATGATATTTCATATCTGCGGGCGTTTTTTTTTTTTTTTTTTTAAATAAAAAACAATGAAAGGGGAGCTAATATCTACCACGAAGCGAAAGGAACTTCGTTCCTACCGGGTGTCGCCTTTTCTAACAGTACTTTTTCGGCAGTGTCTTCCGTTAATAAAATTGACATGAATACTACACCTTCACAAGTAATCCGTCTAATTTAATTAACACTGAAAAATCGATGAATTCTAACTCTTCTTTAACTAAATTCCCTGGCACCTATAAAGGGGGCAAATCTTCGTTCTGGTTGAGAGCTTGGAAAATAAGAGTATTAATTATTTCTATCCCATGTCTTTGTCAAAATATTTTATAAAAAAATTAATAGCCTTTTTTCTGTTTTCAAATCAGAAAAAAGCTTAACGAAATTAATTTTCATGTCTTTAATGCAGGCCTATAAATTTATTCTCTCGGAAGAAATACATAAAGAGTTATAAATTCAATCTTTCATCCCACAATCACCGCTGTTTTATCTGGGTATAATTTGTGATATTTCGTCAGATTTTTATTCGCAGATTGCAAAAAAGTATCTCTGATAATTCCTCTTTATTCCTATTCCTGCCATCGAAGTTAAGCTTCAGGACTCCATCTTTTTTTCTTAGATTTATTTCTACTATGATGATCGGTAGACTTAAACTATGCCGTAACTGCCTTTATTTTGAACATTTCATTGTGCTTTGTTGTAGCAAAACCATTTGTTTCATGTGTGCTGATGGTCATTTCTCTTCAGAATGCACTATAACGTAATAAACCGGTTTCGGCTCCCCATTCTAAATGAGAATTATATGAACTTCATATCTACTCCCATATTTTTCATTTCAACTTTCTTTTAGCGTTCCTTCGGTGTTGTTTGTCTCTTTAATCAGGTTGATTGGTAGCATACCGCGGGACCCATTCGTAATGATTTATTTGAGCGATGAGAGCTTCTCGTTCCTCTTTTTAATTTTTATACAGCGTTCCTTTTCGAATTACTTTCTTTATTTAGGTTGGTTGATAGCACACAATGATTGTTTTGAGCAATGAGTGCCGATCTCTTATACCTGAAGGCATTATTTTTAATTTATCCCCCCCTAAACGCCAATCTCATAATATTTTTTTATGAGCAGTGGATATTTTAATCTATTCCTATTTTTCCTATAAATCTATCTTCAACTGTGTTATTCTGCAGTGAGGATTTTTTCTTCTCTCCCATTTACTCCGTTTCTTTATACTTCAGTCCTTTAAATTCTTTCACATTTTTTCGTTTTTTTCTCCTCTTTCTTTTACTCGCACCCCTATTTCGATCATTTATAATTTTGCTCTTCTCTATGTTTTGCAACTTAAAATGTTTCACTGGAATTGCCGAAGCCTCAGGACTACTAAGCTCTTTCTCGAGAAATCGTTGAATTAACACAATATCAGTTTTACTTTCAGAAACATAATTGAAGAGTTCATCAACAGTTGCTACATCAGAGGAAAAAGAAAAAAGCTGGATATCATCAGTGAAGAAAGAGAAGTAATATTAATAGTGTAAATATTCAAAAGAGTAGGACTCAGAGAAGAAGCTTGGGAAAAACCGCAAAAACTTTTCTTGTGATGTAGAGAAATGAAGAAGAGAGATGGACAAAAAGGATTCATCGCGAGATTAATAATAAGGGAAGAAAACTGAACTGTTAATTGCTGACATATGTTCTCTTATAACTGGTACAGGTACATTATTAGTAGAAGGCAAAGGCGGTAAATAAAGTTAAGATGCACCGCTTTCGGATAAAGGATTTATATAATTTGAAAAGAAAAAAAAGAAAGACTAATACAATCAGAAGAACTAATACCAAGTTGAAAGCCAAACATATTATTGGGAAACACAGTATCATGTTCCAGCTATCAAATAATAAGGCACCTTAGTATCTTTTTTTTGGGGTGGGGGGGTCACCTACAAGCATATTGACCCAAGAACAAAGGAAAAAAGATGCAAGAGATTCAGATCTTTACACGATCAGAGATATCCGACAAAAAAGAATCAAGAGCTTGGACAGCCGAAGGGGAAGGAAGGGAGAGAATGAATGAAATGGAGTGGGAATACCAATTTGTAAAAGGGAGGAGTAGAAAGAAGCTTGCTCGGTTACAAGAGATGAACACCCGAACATTAATTAATCGGGATCACAAACAAATTGAATATTAGAGGGATGCAATGGACAATAAGGAGACGCCACAAGAGAGAAACGGAAAAGCGAGGAAGGAAGCAAACTGTGCCCAAAGCGCAGGCGGTAAATCGCGAAGACGTTGGAGCGACGCATGGAAGGAAAGTCAAGAAACCATGTTATCTTCAAACAGCTTTCTGTTGTAGAATGTTTAGGAAACCGGACGTAAGGAAAAACTTTTTTTAGGAATTGAAATGATGGTAAAATAGCTCTGGTAGGGAGGATTTGAGCCGCTGAAACGGAAAGCATGAAAAAGAAGTTTGAGAAGAATTTCAGACAGATTTTAAAGGACAAGATAAGGAATACCATCGAGGATTTAGAGTGGTGCTGAAAGACTTTAAAAGAACTGATTTTAATTCATTACTGTTGAAGGCAGAAGTTAGAAGATGAGGAGGGAAATTTTATAGGAAAAGGAGTAGAATGCAATTCACTGAAACTAGGAACGTAAGCAGGAGCAACAGAGTTAATAATGCTGTCAATAGAAAGTTTAAAATTGGTAAGATGTTCAAAGGATGGGAGTTTAAAAACTTTAAGCCATTCTCCAGATATGTGAAAGGAAGGTGGTTCTGTAGAAAGAAACGCAGAAATTCTTTCAAGAGGACTACTTTGACGCTTTCAGTTAATATTCGTTTGCTCGTTTATGAGCAAGAAAATTTTCGGTCGCAGAGTTAAACGAAAGGTTCTAAAAGTGACTCGACTATGGTCAAATGTTGCACCTTTATTTTCACCCCGACTGTAAATTCTGTGATAAATTTCTTTTTCATCTAATTGCATTTTGTTTATTCGTATTTCTATGTAGAAAAATATTTTGCGATTTATTTTATTGACGCTTACGATAAATTTGAATTTACGCTTCGATACTAAAAGTAGGTAAAATAGGAAAGAAAAAAAAAGGTTAAAAAAATTTAATACATATAAATTATAATAAATTGTTATAATTCAGTCGGAGAGACTCACTTAAGGATGATTAATCGAAAAATCGGATACTTCAATAGTTTTAGCAAAGTACACGTTATTATCAATTTCGAAAACAATCGTTTGACTAACAAATTTTAATGTTAGGAATCGTTGTTTCTTATTGGAGAATCCTTAGACTTGCGAACTCGGAATTTTATATTTAGTCGTGCTCATTTGCAATGCGTAGACCTTTTATTGTACAGAATGTTTTCGTACTTATTGCGCGATTGTTTTCGGTAAAAAATTTGCCCTCGTCTTAGCTTAGTTTTTTCAGTTTATTTTTTCATCCTTTTCTCTGACGTGTATGGATTATAAGTGAGGTGAAAGTTTTTAAAAATTAAAAGAATTACCTACTAGTGTAGCCCTTTGAAGATGGTTAAAAATAAAAGACCATAAATCGATGATATCGGATAAACTACATGCGGAAATTAGTAATGAATTTTATGTGTTCAACGGAGATTTAAACAAATGAAATAAAAATAAATGCAGCATAAAAGTAAAAATATTATATTAATACAAAAGTATAACAATCGCGAGCGCAGTCTTTATCCAATTTTGGCGATAGTCTTTTTCTTCAACAGAGCAAGCTTTAACAACTTGGCGAAAAAAATTTCTTCAGGATCTCCTGGAGAATACTTGTCTTCGCTTTTGAAGGGATCCGTTGGATCGGAATCTGTTGCTGATGCAAAGGTTGATAAAAGTAGGCAGCAGCACGATAAAAAGATGAGAACCTGTTAACAATTAGAATTACCATATTACAGATACGTTACAGTGGAGAAAAATTGATAACAATAAAATTAGGTAAAAATGTTTTTTTTTTTTTTATATATTATCTTTTAGGTGCGCCCGCGGCTTTGACCCAACAACTACAGAAAATATAGAAAGGGTTAAATAGAGAGAAGATTAGAAATAGAGTTTAGGAAAGATTAAAGTACAGGAATTATAGCTGGAGATAGTAAGGAAGAGACAAAGGAAGAATTATAAGGAGCAGGAAGACCCAGTGCTAAGATTTTGGAGTACAAAGCAGAGTGTTCAGAATCAAGATCGAGGCATTCAAAGAAGATGTAGTTTGCATCACATATGGAAGTAGAGATGGAACTATGAAGGGGGCAGTCAGGAGAGGAGAACAGAGAAAAACGAAAACGTGAAGAGGATAGAAGGGAGTGATTAAAACTCTGTCTGATTAAGGAAACGATCGCGGAACATTAATCAGATGAGGATTGAAACCACGGCTGAGAACAGGGAACCGGTTGAATTTGGAGAAAATGAGAGGCGGGATTAGAAAATAAAGGATAAATGTTCGACCATAGTCGGGAATCATTGGCTGAGGAAAGAATGAGAATGTCCGAGGCAGGAAAATTACAGAGTAAAGAACCATCGCAGGCGGCCGAACGGGCTAAAAAATTCAATGTTCGCCAAGGCTATGTCGAAAAATTACATTTTACACTGGAAAAGTGACGATATTGTGAGCGCTAAATCGGAATTGATTTTTTATTTATTTCCGTCTCCTTAGCCTCACATAATATACTTGAATTCCATATAAAATTCTAGACATTATTATTGAATTATAATATATACGTCTTAATGACCAAGTTTTCTAAGTCCTTAATCAATAATTCATGGTCAACTAAGTCAAACGCTTTGGATAGGTCAATAAATGTAACTAGAAATTGATTCCCCATTGATAGTCCTGTATTTATCTTATTTACAACTGATCTCAGTAATGTTATCGTAGATCTTTTTTCTCGAAAACCGCGTTGATTTTCATAGAGTAAATTGATTTTTCCAGATCATTTTTTAAACGTTAATCAATTGTCAATTCGAATGAAAAATTACCAGCTGGAAATAATGAAATACAAATATATAGTTACGTAGAATTATCCGAACGTGTAGCAGGTGGTGGAGCTAGACTAGTTACAGGTAATGTAAATCGCCAAATTTTTTAGACATGCGTACGCACTTGGATACAATGCTTTATCGTAACAATCCGCACGACCCGCGACTGAAGATGGGCGTTCCGTATTAACAGCAAATCACCTTCGTTTCCATAACAAAAGCTCTTTCAAGACAATATTTCCACTGAACACATCCTCATATCTTTTTGCTAAAACTGTAAAACCATTTCTGCAGTTTCTTTTATTATACTTTCAGACCCATACTCATGATCGTATCAGGGATGAGTTACAAGTTAGCATATTTCTGTGCTTTACAGAAGACCTACATTTCGACTGAGAGATGAAATGATGAAGTAATAAAATACTGACTATTTATAATTTTAGCACTCTTGTTATCTTAACTTGTGCATTTATTTGTTTTACGAGATTTTCTTGTGAAATCGTGATACAGCATCAGAGTGTCCGAAAAAAGCAAATGATAAGTAAATTTCTTTAAGTTTTACTCGATTAAACTCTTATTAATAATTTTACATTAAAATCCGGATTTAATGTGATTATTTCCTTTCAAATGTAATACTATAATTAACACTTTTTTTTTTAAAAGAATTCCGATTTATTCTTATAATTATATATTTTCTTTAAGGACCCTGAATTAGTACGCGAGATCCGAATAATAACCCCGTCGTAGAAATCAACAAAATCGCTTAGAGAAATGCGAAAAAAAGGAAACAATGTTGAGTCCAAGGTTCTGAGAAATATGTATATTTCGAACGAACAAACTGAAAGAACGAAGGATATCTCGGCTAGATAGGAACTCAGGAGTCACCCAAATCACGAAACCCTTTACTTCGACCACCTTGATTTCCCGGACTGAGCTCTACCATTGCTTCCTAAATGTACGATAGCAATTTGGGATCGCTGATGCGTGATCGACTGTTATCGAAGGGACCCCAATGACGGCGTTGGGCGCAATCGAACTCGTATATTGGGACGGAATTACCGCTGAGTCTCGTAATCTTTCGTAGTGATGAAACTCCAAAACAACGGCACACACACAACCCCGGCATATCCAAAAAATAAAAAATCACCATAATATCGAACGCGATCCTTCAATTACTATCGATTTCTTGCAACCACTGTCTAACCGAAATCAGAAACGGATTATCATACTAGAGAAGGACTCATCAAGCTCAATACGTCAGCCGCATCATCCCGCATATACACTCCCACAAGCAACTCCAACTAACAACAAGAAAACTAAGTTTACATTTGCTCAGAGGCGCATTCTTGATATTCGCACGTATTATACCACCGCTATGAATTATAAAGTGAATAAATATTCTGCACGCGATGGAAACAGATACGTCATAGTCATTGTCACCGAGTCGACTAGGATCGACGGAACTCGTGATGCTCACGTGCTCAATTCCACGTGGTGTTTAGCGCCGCAATCATCGCGCGGGAAAAACGTTTAACTTTATGCAGCAACATTGAAAAAGTTAGTCATGAGTGAAGATCAAATCATGTTTAACATCGCAGCGGGTTATGTATAAGCGTAATATTCTTGTTGTAAGTTACCGGTGGCGGCAGGTCCGTAACTGAACAGATAGTGATTCAAATACCTAGAAAACCTTTTTCCAAAATATGTCACAAAACAGGACTGGAAATGAAATAACATTTATACACCGTATAGATTTTCCGCAAAAATGTTACAAGAAATTTCACGATTCATTTCCGTGTTTATTATTTTATTAATGGGCGACGTAGATATTTTTTTTTAAATTTAAAAAAAATGTAATGGAAATGAAAACTAATGGAAAACCTATTTCGTCTGACGGCACATTTTCTATTAGAATGGGTTTTATTCATTTCGAAGTGATAACGTGAATTATAAAATTACTCCAGTTTTTAATATTTACATCTCCAGCATAGTTCCTCTTAGATCACCTTCTTTATATTTTGCAGACGACATCGTCCTATTTTCCACGGCAAAGTACATTTCGGAAGTTAATGCTAATCTTAAAGACTCTCTGATTTCTTTAAAAACCGCTCTTTCCAACATTCATCTTTCTACCTCTCCCCCGACAAGCTTTACATCCTTATAGCCCATCTTCAATAATCCTGACCGTAAATAACTGCGCTATCCTTCTAGTCTCACCTTCTTAGTTTTCAGATAAACTACTTATAGAAATTTGTTTTTTAAAGTCTAAACCTCCGTTTCTCCGTGCCGTTGGAGGACAGGAGGCCTTTGTATTCTTATTATCCTATATAAATCTATTATTATACATTTGAAGTTAGATTATAATTCCTTCTTGTATAGTCGTGCTTCCAAGACAGTTCTTTCCAAACTCGATCGTGTGTAGAACCGCCTTGTCTTCGCCGGTGCCTTGGAGGTTCGAATTCGTTTCCCACTACTGCAGTTCTTTCGGAAACCAACATGGTTCCTCTGTAATATTGGTTTTTACGTTTCGTAAAAAAGCGACTTCCTATTTCCTCGTCTACTCTTATTAACTCCTACATTTCCATATTACACAACTGGCGCTTCTCTCCTAGGAAAATCTCTATTCTTCTCATATATCCAAATGACACTTAATCAATTTGCTCCTTACGCGTTCTCTTTTAACAAACTCTTACTTCACGCTTAATTATTTTCTGTATCCCCCTAAAGTATTCGCTCTTTCTGCTTTTCACAAGAATCTGCCAGTATACATGTAGTCAAACAAGATTATATAACTCTGTCACTAAATTTGTATTTTCTTTCCGCACTGTTTTACCTTTACTGATGGCTGCAGGATATCGGAAGGTACAAGAACTGCCCTTTTTGATCCTCTCTCTCAACTATTTTAAATCTCTCAAACTGCTTTCTTTCTGTTTTATCTTTACCGCGGAGTCTACACAACAGCTATATTTCGTGTTATCTAATACATCACTTCCACCAATGATACTAATAAATTTCTGCTAGTCTCGGATTCTAAGGAGGTGCTACGGTTTATCTCATTTCCTCTTTCCACAGCAATAGGCTTCATAATTCTCTTAATTGTCACTAGATTGTATAGCGTTCGTTCCGTACAAATCGATTTCTTATGGACGCCTAGACACGTTAAAATTGAAGGCAATGAACTAGCGCTGATTCATTAGCTCGATCTGCCGTTCACCAATTTCCATTCAAATTTTTTTCTTTTAATATTAATGCTCTCCCCTCCAGGGAGTGCCATCGTAGATGATGACACGATATTTATCCCCTTTATTCTCTAATCCTGAATCCTTTTATCGTAATAAACACCCTCACTTTCTTTCTTATTTATCGTTCTATGACTTCTCTCATCTTTCACGCTTCCTTATCTCTTCTATTTGTAAGCTCCGTCTTGATCATAGTCGGGGGGATTTTTGTATCCTCTTTTTGTTCTTCTATGTCCTCTTCTTCTTTTTGTTCTTTCCATCCTAACGATTCTTATTTACTCTGCGATTCAAATTACGTTTCTTTCGAATACGAGTCTATAAGAACGCTCTTATAGTCAATTCCGGAAACCAAGGTTTTCCTGCGCTCTATATAATGCTCCGTTTATTTTTTCACTTCCATCCCCGGCGACCATTCCTAATATAGTATCTTTTATTTCTTCTATCTCTAGTAGCGTTCAGTTCTAATTCGCTCCTCTCTCTCCCTCTCATTAATACAATCTAATGCTGGGTAATGCCCTCGGCTAGCGATCTCAAAAAAAAAAAAAAAGAAAGAAAAACCAGTGACTACATAAAATGTAAAAATGAAAAACGCAAGAGAGAAAAAGATATCTAATAAAAGAAACAGCAAGATGCTTCAAACTTTGTTGCATCTCTATCGCAGCTACATATTTTTATAAGGGTTACCGTGATTTGGATATTGACTCAAAACATGGAGAAAGCTCGTAAACGTTTAAATCATCGTTTCATCATTTAAAACACCCGAAGAATATTAAAGGCAACAAGTTTTTCGGATTAATAACGATTCACTAATAAGTTCGTAAGTCTGAGAGTCGGGAACTATATTGTCGTTAAATAAGAAGAATTAACTTTAAGTTTTACAGATAATAGCGGTAATGTACTGGTGGCGATTTGTTAATTGATTCAATAATAACTTAGGAATACTAACGGTTTTACTTGTAACAGGAAGAACACAACTGGCCATGAAAGAAATGTTGCTAGTGGGAAATATTTAAACTTGGAGCGACGTAGTTATTCGATACAATCAATTTTTACGTGACATTTAATAACGAGAATGCTGCAAATAATTCCAAAAATTTAAATCCGATGAAAATGTTTATATTAAGGTTAAATATTTACAATTCGTTACGTTCTTAATTTTTTTCATATTCATTATGGCCGAATACATGTAATTAACGTATAGAAACGTGTAGATCGTATCAGGCTGAATAAGGATGTTGACGTTTTTGTGAGATGAGTATTCCAGTATGCATTTAACTGGATTACATAATAAAACGGTAGTTTTTCAAGGCACTCTGCTTTCGCTCATTATTGTCCCCGTGACATATGAAAGACCAATTAATAGTTCATAGAAAGATCCATTGACACTCGGACATTTAATTATAGTCATTAAACATGATGATATTTACGCAGTCGTGATGGAAATTTTACTTTTCGTAATTTCATCATAATTACAAATCGCGTTTGCTATAGTGCAATTTTGCAGAATCTTTGTGGGAACTTTTATCACCGGTTTCGCCGGAAAAAAATTTTCAAATTATAAAAATCTTTGTTACCGAACACTAATTTTCCGATTTTAATTGGGAAAAAAAAGTTCACTAAGTGCTATTTAGGGTCTCTTGCAGCAGGAACTGTCCACAACGCTACCGACCATTACCCTGTCGGCTACTATTATATATAATTTGAAAAACATCAGTAACGTCGCAAATGTTCATTCAGTCATAATGCAACTACGATTCTGTATTAATATTCTTTATATATACTACTTAACCGGCTGATGCGAATATTGCTCATACTATTTTAATATCGTTAATACAGAGATGTCAGTTAGTGATGGATTTATTATTCAATCAGAAATGTCTCCTACGAAGTTGCGATTTTACACATCCGGAGCAAAAAATACTTTACTTTGTATCAAAAAATATTTTTAATATACAAAAAAAGAAAAATCCGCTAATAAATGAACTACTGCTGTTTACTATATATTTAGTTCATTTTTTATATGGTTCGTTAGAAACAGTTTCGACGAACTGAAGGGGATGTGAAACTTAATTTTAAGTCCAAGAAATTGTTTCTGATAATTTTGCTCTAAATATATATGTGTGTATATATATATATATATTAATGGCAGCGTCATTCTTAGCCCGATCCCCACTACTTTTTCTGACACAAAAATTTGTCCTCAAATGTGACATTATATAAAGATTTTTTTTTTTTTTCGTCGCGCAGTCGGAAAGAATGACGTTATCAATTTTCTTCGTTCTGTACGGAGCGTATAAGTATTAGAGCTGGGGATCCAGCTGAGTCACACGCGGGATCAAGGAGCAGAGCCCCTTGCGAGGCACGAAGGACCGAGTTTATATATGTACATATATATATTAATTATGACGTAATTCTTAGGCTATCCACCCTTAGAAAAAATGTCCCAATTCTATGTAACATTTGTTACATTTTATAGGATTTTTGTGATTATGTTATTATATTCATATGGACCGATTTAGAATTACATTGTAAATTTTGATCATTTTATACAAAGTATAGGAGAGAAAGAGACAGAAATATAAGCAAGAGAGCCCCTTGCGAGGCCAAAATGGCCGAGTATATATATATATATATATGTGCATATATTAATTACAACGTAATTCTTAGGCCGGCCCCCATTAAAAAAAATGTTCCAAAAAATGTCCCAAAAAGGTCCCAATTTTATGTAACGTTTGTTATATTTTAACGCTTCAAACTTTTCTACATCTGTCGTTTTCGAACCAAAAGGCGTGTATCATGTATAAATGTGGAGATATTTATATATATTAATTACAACGTAATTCTTATACCAGCCTCTATTAGATTTTGTAACTAAAAAAATATCCCAATTTTATGTAACGAAAAAATGTTCCAAAAAATGTCCTAATTTTATGTATATGATTTAAAGGAAATAAGGATAGGATTTTTGTGATTATGTTATATTTTTTTTTGTGTCGATGCCGGTAAGAATAACGTAAATTGTGATAATTTTATACAGAAGGATAAAGGGACAGAGCCTCTTGTGAGACCAAAGTGGCCGAGTTTATGTATATATCTATATTAATTAAAACCTAATTCTTACGCCACCCTCCATTAGAAAAAATATCCCAAAAAAATGTTCAAACTTTATGTAACGAAAAAATGTCACAATTTTATATAACAAAATATGTAACGAAAAAATGTCCTAATTATGTAATTGCTTTTTGTGTTGATGCCGATAACAGTTACGTTGTAAATTTTGATAATTTTATACACAGTATAGAAGAAAAAGAGACAGAAATGTAAGCAAGAGGGGTCCAAGGGCACAGTCCCTTGCGAGGCCAAAATGGCCGAGTTTATATATATATGTAGGGTTTTAGGTCGGGAAATACTAATAGAAAAGTGCAAATAAAAAAAATTAAAAAATTATTTCCGGTATTAAGCAAATGAAGTTATTTAAAACTAAAGTCGTTGTACAAAAAATGTCTTTCTCTTTTAATTTCTTATTTGATAGCGCTTTGTAAATATAGAATAAAATAATCTGCAATATATGAAAATTATAGTAAACATTTCAAAAATGAAAAAAGCTTTTTTACTCTAAACGTGTAACAAAAAACTGTAAAATAAAATAATATAAAAAAATTTTTAAAAAAGTTTTAATTATAAATGCAATAAAAATAAGGAAAATAATTTTATTTTAAATAAATGAAATAAAAATTGCTTTTATCTTATTCTTTTAAAATACCCCCCAATTTGATGGACCTGCAAAAATGATTTTCCTGATTTTTATTGCATTAATAAATAAAAGCCTTCTTTAAATTTTTTTAATATTTCTTTTACTCATATATTTATAGGATGCTTCTATAATTTGCTCTGAAATGGCTGGATTGCTTTCGTTGTTTATTATTAAATGTTAAAATATATCCTTATATATGTATATAAAAATCCCGTGTCACAAATGTTTGGTCGAAGTAATCTCCAAAACTACTCAACCCAATATTTTTTTATTGTAAATTAAATGGTTCATTTGGAAAAAAAGTTGTAATAATTAGAATGAAATTTGCACACTAGGGGTATTTTGGGCCAATAAGTCATTCTGTCAAGGTATAATCCATGAAAAAATTCGGTTTCGCGGGTTTTAAATGAATTTTAATATTTTCAAAATGATACGAATCAGGGTTGGGTGCGATCTTTCGAAGACGATCTAATAGATAATTTGTTCTGCCTTTAGCATTATTTTTTAATTTTCAAACGCCGTTGATTATCAGTTCTGGTAGTGTCTTTGTGTACGGGCCAGTGGCGTCAATGCCGGTAGGGCAAAGCAATAAAACATATGGTCGGAGAAACATGCGAGCGGGTAATTCTAGATACCTGTACACGGTGAGGAACGAATAGGCAAAACAAAGGCATCGGTTTTGGCTCTCAGCCGATCAGCAGGCGGTCATATAATGGCGGTTCGAAAATCATGCGCTACCCATGCAGTAAAAATATATATATAACAAAAAACAAAAACATAAATCAATCGAATATATCGTAACTAGCAGTTGGTTTTTTAATTTTTTTTTTGTATTAATTTTATATTTAAATAAGAAAAAAAACAACTGCTTTTTAATAGTTACTAAACAAAAAAAGAAAAAGAAAATTGGTTAATAAACAAAGAAGGACTTTGCCTATTTATATGCTGAGAATAAATGTTTTGCGTATTCATATATTTGTTTGTGAAAGTGAATTACTGAGAATATATTGTGCACATTTTAAAACCCCTTATACCCTTATTACATTTTGTAGTGATTTAGTCGGAAATTTTTTCAAATTGGTTGAAACACAGCTGATCAGAAGTAAAATTACAAGGGGCTTGTTATTTTTTTTTATAAACCGATAGATAAAGCTGACGACTCTATATACCTAAAATATAATTTCTCTAATAAAAAACGTATAGAAATATATTCATAAAAATCAACGTGTATAGTCATTGAAAACATATTTCAACTATCCGGAAAGTGAATTCTGTGTGTTTTTAGATTGGATAAAACGTTTTTATCTTTATTAGTAAACTTTGACTGTATTGAATGCGCGCGGCCGGGCCTGCTATCTATATATATATATAAAACAAAGTCGGGTTAGTTACACCATTTATAACTCAAGAACGGCTGGATCGATTTTTATGATCTTTGATTTGCTGGATTTGTCTCCGCCCCGAATAGCAGAATACGAAATTTAAAAAAAAATTATGGATAAAATTCATTTTTTTTTGTTGTTTTTGTCCCAAAAGGGGGGTTTAAATAATTTTTTAACCGCAATTTTTGAATTTTATGAAAGGCTGCAGTGTTTTGTTTTATATTGTAAATTTCGCTTTTAAAGGGTTATCTTTTAAGGGTGATTTTTGAGGTCGTTCTAAATTCAATATTATATACTCTAAGCGGTTTCTTGCCGCGCAGGGTAATAGCTCAGCTTAAAATTGTAAATTGTCATGGGTAAAAGTTTAATTGTGATTTATGATCCATTTCCGATAAGTCAAACCGTTTCCGAGTTATTATATAATTGAATATTTTTATCGTTTCTGAACCATCTTATTCGGATTATTCCATACATTATATATATACGAAATCCTAAAATGGGTATAAATTTACTTTAAGAAATTAAATTACTTTAGAAACGTGTTTTTTCGTGTATTCCTCATCATCAGCTAACTGCACTGAGTACACACTTTATTAAGAAGTACATAAATTGAGTGTGTACTTTGTGTAGCTAGCTGATGATGTGGCCCGATAACGCATGTTTTCAAAGTAATTTACCTTAATTTTTCAAAGTAAATTTATACTGATTTTTTTTATTAAGAGGAATCTTGATGCCACCTGAATTACATTTATTTCAGTATAATTAAAACACCTTTTATTTTGATTTTTGTACATTTATTGATCTTAATTCATTTTGAGTATTAATTGCTGATAAGTTAACACAAAATTTATTGGTTCGCCGGGTCAGTTAGTATATATGCATATGTGTGTATGTGTGTGTATGAGTGCGCGCGTGTATATATACATGGGTTCACGGATAAAAGCGCACATGTTTAAAAGAAAAAAGATTGGTGGTCAAGGGACTTAATCCCTTGCGTGGCCTAAGTACTTTATTCGATTTCAGATATAGCAGCGTGGTTAACGCCGGATTATTCACCCTCTTCAATGCTGTTATAAGCTATTTTCGTCGTACATATATTAATGACTAAATGGTTATACCTCGGCTGGCGACCCCAAAAAATAAAAAAAAAAAAAAAAGACTACGTCATTCTTAGCCCTGGATACACTACATTTTTTGTCCCATGATTATGTTTCGTTACTTTATATAAGATAACAAATGCTGTGCTGTACGAGTGCTAAAATTTTTTTTTAATAAACGAGCGAGTGAGAGAATGATACAATTAATTGAAAACGATTTTTCTAAAAGAATTTTAAAAGAAAAAAGACTGGGAAAGTCCGAAGGGCTGAGTTTATAGATATTAAATACAACGTAATTCTTAGGCTACCCCTCATTAGAAAAAATGTCCCAAATTTTTTTTCATAGGATTCCATAGACATGTAATGTACGCAATCCTAATAAGATGGTTCAGACACGATTTTTCTTTTTTTCTTTTTTTACGATAAAAATATGAAATATAATTTAATAACTCAGGAAAGGTTTGACTTATAAACTTCAAAATTGGAACATAAATTACAATTAAAACTCTCTTTAAAACAATATGTACCGAAAATTTCAAAGTTTGTGCGAAATTCAAGAAAGTAGAAAAAACTACAGATTCTATGCAAGTATTATTTTTAATTTTTAGTTTAAATGACATCAATAATTATTAAAAGCACACTCGCATTATCTAGAATAACATCTTTACGAGGTTTAGCGTTTAACAGAAAATTTTCGTGTGATAGATTTCGAAAAATTAAAAAATTTCACATGTTAGAATGTTAAAAACGAGAAGAATGCAGAATGAAAAATTTCGTCTCTGATGATAACGTTTAAAGTAAAACATACACTAATTCAGCTCTTTCTTTTTTTATTAAATAATTAATTTGTCAATTTTTATATAAAAAAAAATATAGATAAAATAATTTTTCCACATTTATAACTTGTTTTTTGAACCCAAAACGATAATAAAAACTATGGTTTAGTCATTTTTTTACATATACTCGTATGTGTCTGTTACTAGCTTCGCGACGAAGCACACAAAGCCATGTTTTTAGCTCTAGTTTAGTGGGGGAAAAAAAAAGAACAGTGAATTTTAAACCTCAAATATATCGGCGTTTTATTATTCGATTCAAGATCTACGTGTTGAATTAGCAGCATATCTAAGTATGAGCATTCGGAGCAGTGCTACAAGATACCGAAAAAGAGTCGGATAAATCAAAATACTGTAATCAAATTTCTTGTTCTCTCCTATCAATTACAGTGACACACGTAGTTTAGTACATGCCAAAAGTATGTTTTTTAGTACACGAAAAAAAAAACAAAACTGAATTCATCTCCATTTCTAAACTTATTTTATATTTTTTAATTCTATTTTTTTTTTTCATTCTTAAAATTCTTTTTGCCAATTAGAAACACTTTATAATAACCAAAAAAAAAAAAAAAATTGTAATTATCTATTAAAAAGCTAGCCTATCGTTATTAATACATACCGTATATAACTTCATTGTGCTCGATCGCTTTTGCGTTTCCTCGTCCAAATGTAAACCGAAGTGCAGTGGCGAATTCACTAATGCGGCATTTGTATATTGAACTTTTGAAGTTTTCTCCGGTATATATATAGGTAAGAAGAAGTAAAAGAAACGAGTTTAATTTCATTTAAGGACATTAAATATTATCTAGTGATCTTGACACGAGTATTTTTCCAAGATATTCAACATTGGCAGTGACAATATACCGGTTTTTAAGATGCTATTTTTAAAGGTGCCTATTATATAGAACGGTATAAAGACGTTAGAACAGGTAATATAGGTTAATAGACAAGTATATTAATAATGACAAATATCGTCTTCAACACTCAATGACAAGGCAGTCATTAAACTGTAATAAGTAGTATACATTCTCTTCGTAGAGATCGTTATATTATTACGAAACTGTTGTTCAGATTCTTAATTATTGTCAAGTGAACGAGTCGATACTGATGCCGTTCGAAATAAACAAAGCGAACTAAATTATATTAGGAATACATATGTAATAAATGCACTTATACTCGTGTTCTCGTGCGCGGGGTCAACTACTTATAATACGAGTTTAGTAACATCTGTTCAGCGGATCTGGTGAAGAATTAATATCCTTTTTCTTTAATATTTAAAAACAAGAAAATTTGGAACTAATCTTCACGATTGATCTCTTTCTGTAAGTTACACCGTTTTTACTGTAACGCATTCCTCGGCTATAGAGAACAATGCGAACATTAGGAAATTAGTTTTTTAATTTATTTCAGATCAATTTATAAAGGGGGAATTCTTAGCATAAAATTTATAATGAAAATATTAAAAGTTGCGTTAATTACAAGTAATTTAATTTCCACCGAATATACTCGTGTTCAGACTCGTGCCCAGAATTTTGAAGAGGGGGGGGGGGGGGTGAACATTTTCTTTACATATTTATTTTATAAATAACAATACATTTTTCACTAATATTCATACTATTAATAATTTCCATCATTTTGATTTATATATTAATAATCGACACCGTATAAACACATTAATAAAAATTACATATGTTATTGATTATACTCGTAATAAAAAGTTTTTCCTTAAGATATTAATGAAGTACCTAAAAATATGGAGCATATTTGTTCTGTTTTCTTTTAAAGGTAAGAACACCCTAAAAAATCTTCAATATTTATTTAAAATTTTTGATTTTTTTCAGATTTTTGTGTATTTATAATAACTATTTCAGTTCTCATGGGGTGGAGGGGTTAACACCCCCCCCCCCGTGGACACGGCTTTGCTCGTATTATTTTATTTTATAAAGAAATTATAAAAATAAAAAAATGCATTTTCCTTAAACTCTTGCTTTGCGCAAATTTTACTACTAAATGGAACTAATATCTTTACACCGGTTTTCTGTGTTTTGATATTTTTCTTTTCAAATTCTCGAGCAGCTAACAGCATCCTTCTCTGCAGGCGCTCATGTTATATAGTTCATTGAACTACTCCATATATGCGATATTTTTAGAAGAAAATGAAATATTTGACCAAGATGAAGTCGCTCATGCTATATAGTTCATTGAACTACTTCATATATACAATACTTTTAGAAGGAAATGAAACATTTAACCAAGATGAAGTCGAGACAGAAAATTTAATAATACGCAAAATATATAAAAAAACCGACAGGTTGTTGCAGTCGCATCGCAATCGTTTATTCAGGCCTGGATTTAGTGGGGGGGGGGGGGGGGGGGGGTCTAGGAGGGCTGCAGCCCCGGGCCCCGCCTTTCAAAGGGGCCCCCATGAGATACCTACTTCCGACATGTAATAAAAAATTAATCTATTATTTATCATATACATCAACTTTTTTTTAAACAAATAAAATTAACTTTACAGGAGCAAGTGTATTTTTTAATACATTTATTTGTTAATAATTTTGCATCCACTTTATTTCCTCCTACAGGAGGAAACTTTGTAATAGTAAAATTTCGAGTTCCATAAAACGTATCAGAAATTTGTTTTAACGAGTCGGAATCTACGTTTTTAGGAAATGTCTGTATGAATGTGTATGCGTGTGTACACGCGCAACACACGCTCCGACACTATCCTTTTATGCAAACTTTTTATTAAAATTTGCTGAAAAATTCATTGTTTAAAATTATACATATGTATATATATATATATATATATATATGTTTTTTTTTGGCATAGAAAATTCTACCCATTGTCTATATGATATTTAGTTTTGTTTACATTAATAATTATATGTTAATTCGTGAATTCAAAATAATATAATTAAATTAAAGTAAAGAAAATTTAGTTATTCTATAAAACTAATAATTTTGTCACTTCCGAAAAGGACCTCCAATATTTCCGTAGCCCCGGGCCTATCATACATTTAATCCGGCCCTGCGTTTATTAAGTATGTGACTTGGAAACATGTCGGTTATTTTTTTGCATAATTGCGAATCATTAAATTTTCTGTTTCAAGTTTATTTATAGTAATTTACATACGGAAAATAGACAATTACAGTTTTCATATTTAAAGGTAAAATTAACTTACTATTTTACAACAACATTTGATAAGTTTAGATCTTACAAGTGTGTGGCGATAGATTCCGACTTTTAGCCAATTAGTTACTCCCGCTTAGTTCTTTCATGTAAATATTTATTTCATCGTCATCAACATTAACTCTAGACTATTACGATTAATATACAGTTTCGACAGGATTGTGTTCCCTGTTCCCTACTTAGGTTGTGGTTTTTTGTTCTCTGTTCCCAGATCGCGAATTACCGAGTCACAATATTCAGGAATCAGTTTAAATTCCAAGCCTTTCTTTTTCATTTTTTTTTTTTTTAGCTGAGGATTTTCTCAAAGTGTTCCGAGTTTACATGCGGTTTTTTTCTTCAAAATTAGAACTAACAATTTAACAGCCAAATCCGTTTTTCCGAACTGATTAAGTGTACTTGTTTTTAAGTAAACATTTATAGCGCATTACTATTAATAAAGAGTATTTAATTCGAAGTGTGTTACAAAATAAGTTATAATTTTGAATAGCGTAATTTTTCACAGTTAAAAAGGAACTGACATTTTCAAATAAAGACAAATGTACAGAAGCGTATTATAACAAAAAAAAAAAAGAAATGATGACCAGA
Organism: Icerya purchasi; assembly: GCA_039619475.1. Classification (NCBI taxonomy): domain Eukaryota; kingdom Metazoa; phylum Arthropoda; class Insecta; order Hemiptera; family Monophlebidae; genus Icerya; species Icerya purchasi. The sequence goes on along the minus strand of CM077116.1, from coordinate 169,301,432 downwards.
GTAGTAAAGGCTTTTAATAAAATTTTCACATATTTCGATATGTTAACTTCAAGTGCATATTAGGCGTACTTATTAGAAACATTTTTAAATGCCAAACGTTATCTAATGCAACGATTTTTCTATAACTTGCACGTTTTTATTTTTTCGTGAAAAATCATACAAAGCGAGCTTGACTCCTTGTTTCCGGCCAAAATTTTTTGAACACAGATCGTAAAATGAGTTAAAGCGTTAACCAATCGCCATTCTTTCAGAACATTGGTCATCTCTGTTGAGCATACATCCGTCTAAAAATGCAAATTCACTTTCTTTCGACAATAGAAAAGATTCTTTTTATCAACTATTCAAAAAAAAAAGAGAAGGAAAGCAACGAAAAAAATCAACATTGGCTTACATTCGATGGAATTTGTCGAGTTGGTTTTTTTTTTTGGTCTCGTAAAGTTCTTGAAAATCCTGCCCTATTTGAACGGAAAAAATCATAAATCGTTCGTTTAGCGGTAATTTTCTCATCGGTGGAAATTTCTCGCGAGTTTCACACGCTTTTCCACGGCGTTTGCTTTCATAACTTTTGCATTGTAATGTGTGTCCATTGCGTGAAAAAAATAAAAATACGATAGAATGAAATAAAATAAAAAATCAATTATAACGCAATGCGATAGTGACTGCGAGAGTGTGTGGGGGGAACCTGTCGCTGGCTGGGGAGAGACCGATCGATGTAGATTAGAATTGTTTTGCCGTTGCATTTAAAAAATTATATATGTTTTTTTTTATAATAAAACACTTGGCTGTTTCGCGCGAATGAAATAAATAAATGTGTAGATTCAAATATAAATGCAAGGATTCACGGAAATAACATGTATCGTCGTAATGATCTATAAAAATAATAAAACTAAATTTCAATAGTTTACCTACACGATGGAAGAGAATAACACGTAGGAAAATAAATCATTAAAATAATATAAAGATTTTTTTTTTTTACTTTTTTTATTATTATTATTATTATACATATATTGTTGATATATACTCGTTACAATCTTAACTTAGGGTTAAATAAGTAACTCTGTTGATAACATGATTATCACCTAACGCAAAATGCATCTTGTTAGATGATACAAACGAGTATGTATGGGGAGCAAGTTATCCGGTGGTTAAGCTTTCTTACATATTCTCATTTTTTACAAGAATAGATCTCTTGAGGTTTGTTACGTGTTTTTATAACGTCTGGTATCCAATATCGAGAAGTTTAACTGCTTTCGCATTGACATAGTCAAAAAGTCGTCTCTCATGCTGCTTGGCGTAATCTTTGCATCGACCAATGGCATCTGAAGATCATAATGAATGTCACATCGTTATGTGAAAATCAACAGGCGTCGACGATCGCACATAGGATGACATTTTGTCTGGCCTGAATCTTGTTACGATTTACAACTTCCGTGCATCCTCACAATTGAAGACCATACGTCCAAATTGATTTTATTATTTGCTGATAGAGTAAATGTAGAATTTCGACCGATAAGACAATATAGTTGACGCATTTTAATTTTGATCTGTTTAATTTTCGTTCTAATGTACATTTTTCCGAGGTATCTAGTTGATTCGGCCTGAGGAACAACTTGATTGCCTAGATAAACTTTATGCTGCATGTCGACTTTACAACAGGTGTAAATGACATAGATTTAGCTTCATTTAGTTTTTTGTCTTTCATTCGATTGTCCATTTAAACATAAATAACTTTCCAAACTGTCAATTAATAGCGCTGAAATAGTGATTATCGTATTCTTTGTTCAATCATCGAACGCCGTACAAAATTAGGATTGTCCAATGTATGCGAAAATTTAGTTCTGCCACGATTGCTATGTCAGCGATGGGAGGGAGGCAGATTTTGGAAGAAAAAAGTGTAAAAAAATGCTGGTAAAATTAAAAAGGCGGCGGGCAGTTCCCTTTTTTTGACGAAGTAGAGTGCACGGGTCGAGTTCTTCTTTTGTTCGAAGAAGGTAGTCCGCGTAAGGCTTCGAATTAAGCAACCAGTTGCAAATAAGATACCGTTCAAAAGATATGAAGGAAGGCGATCTAGCAAGTACCGAGCAACCAAATCGTTTTTCAAATTCCGAGTTTTGCGATTATCAAGGGTAAAAAGTTTGTATTAATTCAATTACCGCGTCTGCCTCTCGCCGTCTTCAATAATCGCCAACGCACACCAGCCTGCCAAAGGAACTTCAACCGTCTCTAGGAGTAGACCCAGCCGGAATGATATACGTTCCACTGTTTCACTTCATTTCGTTTCATTTATAACATGCCATATGTACATGTGTATAGATGTCTAGCAATTGTTTTTATAGGTTGACCAAAGATTTCGGTGATAAATTTGGTAAAATACTTTAGCAATCTTTTAAATTAATTCTGATAATAACAATAATCGTGACTTTAATTGGAGGAGAAAAATTTTAATTTTAGATAAAAATAAAATACGACTGTTATGTATCCGAAACCGTGGTGGCATCTCTGAAGGCAAATTGTAACGAGTCAACCGTTACAGAGTAATAATAATAATAATGAAATTGACGTTCGAAATCGAGATTGAATTTTTTGGCGCCTTTTGGGTTACTCGATGTATAAAGAGCTTTACGTATACAAAAAAATACTGCACTGGCCTTCCTTGAACTCTTATCTAATAATATATCTTTGGCAAGTGCACCACGCAGTTTTTTTCTCCTCTTATATTCGGCGTTCTTTTTGTCTTTTTTTTTTTTTTTTTTTTGAGCTCGTCAACCAATGACCTTCTTTACCCAGAAACAATTGTAAATGAAAAGAAAAAGTTATATGATGAGCCAAATATCGTTAATAAGAAGGAGATAATAGCAGGATCAATGTACATAAAACACGGATACAATAAGAAATAAAAAACTCAAGTCTAAGCAGGAGTACAAAGCCGAACGCTGTACCGAGAGAGATGAACACGCGATCAGTTTCACAGACGGTAGCACCATTTCAGTGGGGAGGACAATGTGGGGAAGAGGCTAATGAGAAGAAGCAAAAGTGTTAGGAAGACATTAAAGAATGATTAAAAGGTGGGCGAAGCATGGAGACAACAACAGAGCGTCGAAGTGAAGGAGAACTTAGCTAACTGCACGAAGTTTCTTGGAGATTTTTAAAATGAACAAAAAGACTCGCGCGGTTTCCTCTTTTAAAGCACGCCGCGATATTTCAGCGGTATTTCCTCTAACGTAGAACAAAACACGTATTCTTCACTCTTCATTGTGATCGTCGATTGAAAAATCATTTTCGAACAAATTTAAAAAACACAAACATAAAACAATGCCGGCACCTGCTACAATAGCTTGATATGTGTAGACGTTTTCTTCAGTTAGTTTTCAGTACCATCAATTCGCTTCGTTTAAACACACTACTTTTACGCATAAACGATACTGGTTTAAATTTTCATCATTTCCTAATCAGAATGACCTCCTTACAACGAAAACCGGTGAACAATTTTTACGATGTAATCCTGACTTTTCACCTCCTAATAAATGCAAGTATATTGTTATGTTTCTCCGTTCCCGATCGAATGTAAACGAATAAAAGAACAAAAGGATCAACTTTAAGAATAATCCTTCTTTTATTTCGTCATCGGCCCGAAAGTGGTCCGCAGTTCTTTATTTATTATTAAATAAAGTAATAACAACTACGTGTTCTACGGGACGAGTCTGAAAAATTAGCCAGCCAACGGTTCGGTTGACGAGTGCGACTTCAAACTGCCGAATGTAGCAGAAAACTCCGAAGATCGAAGAAAATGGAATAGAACGGAGATACAGACTCGACTGATTTTAGGAAAAAACATGGATTCGACTTCGCCGCTCCAGCAAAGATAACCAGAGCAAGCCGCTTAAGATAGCTTCATAAGGATGGTAATTGACGAATTAAAATGAACAGAACAGAAACATAAAAAATAGAAGATAATTATGTTGTAGAAATGAGGACTACACTAATTGGTTCGTTATCGATGAACCGAAAAAAAAAGGCCTTTGAGAATATCAGCACGGTCGCTCATGAGAAATATTATCGTTGTATACACAAATCGAGTAAATAGGGGACGGAAATCCAATAGACAGAAGTTGAGGGATGATAAAACAGCGGTGGGAAAATACACTTCGGTTCAGAGCTAAATAATTAAGCAGCGGACAGTGTTAAGTAAAGGAACGAAGAATAAATACGAAAATTATCATTGGAATTGGCGATGGAAATAAAATGGTACAGGTAATGTTCAGATGTAGCTTAATCTTCTTCTAACTCACTCGCTGCCGAGTATGAGTGTCATTTTTCGTATCACTTCTTCTGCGTTAGATAGTACGGTACCTGAACCTCATGTGCGGTATCAATCCTATTTCATAATTGGATACATAGCTGCATTGAAATCGGCTTGTTGTATTCCTCCTTGCCTTTGCTGTATGTTTACGGGCGGCATAAACACTTGTTATGTTTGCAGTTTCATCAATAAACTTTCTCCATTCAATTCTGTTCATCGCACACTTCTCACAGGACTTATTTGTCCTTGAACTTACGACCTTTTTTTTTTAATGGTGTTTGTTCGAACATCCTTATATCGCAGTTTTGGTCTTCGACGGTATCTTTTACCCGTGCTTAAAGCGCCATACAATAAGCGCTTCGTTATGCGGTTTTTATCGATTCCTATGACATGGCCAGTCCATCTTAGTTGAGCTTTAGTTAAATATTGTTCTATCGATTTATAGAGTTTGCCATCTGCAGAACTCTTTCATTCGAGATCTTATCTTTCCATGTTATTCTAAGCATTTGTCGGAGCATCCTCACCTGACAGATCTCTAGTTTTCTAATTTGATTGCTTCTAATCGGCCATGTCTCACTACTCTAGAGCATTGTTGGTAATATTACTGTGTAAACGTTTAACTTTTGTTTCTAAATACTCGCTGCGCTGGCTTATTATAAACAGCCATTGCATTTTTTATTCTATGCTTGATCTCCTCATCCAGTTCATTATCGTCGCCAATTATGCTTCCAAGATATTTGAAATTTTTGACGATTTTTAGCTTCACTCCGTTCTGGTAGAAGTTTTCCTCCGCGCCATTTATTATCATTACTTCCATTTTGCTTGTATTAATAGCTACTCCCAAATCTCGATAGATGTCATATATAGATGATTTAGCGCGCTTTGTAATTCTGCAGGGGTTTCACTTAATATGACACAGTCATTATTGTAGATTTTGCAATACAAACACTTCCACGTCCTACCGTTTTGCTTTAAACCTTTGCAGGTTGTATAATCTCCCGTCAAAACGATATTTTATTTTAATACCTATTTGTTCAGTTTTTTGTTTGTATATTAGAAAAATCATTCCCATATAAAGGTTAAACAATGACGGCGCAAGCATACATCCTTGTGTCCCGGAGTTATTACTGGAAAAGGATCAGATCCTTCGGTATCGTAAATGACTGCACTCTCCATGCATTCATGTAGTTGTTTTACAATTGAAACAAATGTTGGTGAACATCCAGCTATCTTTAGACATCACCATAGCTCATTTCTATTAACCGTATCGAACGCCTTTTTAACTTGTCTATAAAAGTCATATACAAAGCCTTATTTTGTTCTCTAGCTTTTTCTGTAACTTGTCTTACGACATACACCATATCAACCGTGCTACACTCTTGCCTAAAGCCGCATTGTTCCTCGGGGAGGTACGCATTCACTACCAGCTGTAGGCGCTGCTGCAGAATTGAACTCAGGATTTTACCGGCTATAAACAAAAGTGATAAGCCACGATAATTTGAACAGTCTACTTTATCTCCTTTGTTTTTATAAATAGCAATAACCGTCGCATCTTTGAAGTCTTTCGGTAAAGTTTTGCTTTCCCATATTTCCTAGTACAGTCTAACCAGATATGTCATGAGCTCTTTACCACCAACTTTACATGCTTCGCTTGCTATGCGGTCTAATCTGGCGGCCGTATTTGCTTCGATCCTTTTCATAGCATGTAAAATTTCCTCTTCAGTAGGTAGAACTTCTAAGTCATAACTGATTTCCTATACGGGCAGGTTGTTTAGTAGATTTTCGTTAACTGAGGATTCATTATTCAACATCGTTTCAAAATATTCTCTTCATCTAGCTTTTACTTCATTCCTATCTCTCAGTATAGCTCCTGATGAGTTTTTGATACCAACTTTTCGCTTAATACTTGAGTTTGACTGCCGAGTAAAAAGCCCGATTATCATTTTTGTCAGTCATTTTTTGCATTTTTCTCTGCCTTATTGCTCCACCAGTTGTTCTTCAATCTCCTTGTTTCTCTTTGCACTTCAGCTTTTAGAACCGCAAATTTATTCCGATTATTGTTCTGGAATCTATCATTTTACCAATCGATAAAAGCCCTCCTTTTTTCCTCTATTTTTAAACGCATTTCTTCCGAGCTCTACGTATACCAATCTTGTGAGCGCTTCTTTTTATATCCCAGGGTGACTCTCACGTTGAATTTATACTTTCTCTTATATGGTTCCATTGTCCTTTTACAGACGGCATCCACACGGTATCTCCTTTTGTAAAGTTTCAGCTAATTTTGAAGTAAACTTCTCCAATATATCTTTTTTTTTTTTTAAAATTGACGTTGTATGTTTTCTGCGTCTTGGCTGCTTCCTTTGGATGGTACTTTACGGTTGGAAATCTAAATATGTAGTCTGTGTTTCCATCCGCCTCTCTCATTGCCCGTGCGTTTAAGCAGTCAGCTCTATGTTTTTGTCGCGTTAAAATGTAATCGAGTTGATGAAGGTGAGCTAGTTCCCTTATGTATGTCTTTCATCTGGAAAAAGGTATTAGTAATGTTTAAACCGCGCAAAACTGTAGTAAACGCTCACCGTTGTTGTTTTCTTTGCCCATTCCATGAACTCCAATTGTAATTTTAGAGTTATCTCCGACTCGCTCATTCAAGTCCCCAAGCATTGTTAGCCACCCATTTACTGAAATTTTATGAATAGTTTGCTGTAGATCTGAATAGAACATGCCCTTAGCTGCATCACTACTTTGCAATGTTGATGCATATGCGCTGATTATGGATATTGTAGGGCTAGATGGGAACTTCATTTTCATTACCATAAGTCCATATGACTCCTCCAATATATAAGGTGTTACTCTATTATTGATTGCGAAACCTACACCATTTAGGCGTCTATCAGTTGCTTTAGTACCCTTCCAGTAGATTGTATAGACGGTACACGGTTTATTTATTGCTCCTTCTTCTGAAAATCTTGTTTCCGATAGTGTTGCTGTATCTATCTTATATCTCTAATTAGTGCTGTTCTTCGTGTTGGTCTGTCTTTTTTATCCTGTAGTGTTCTAACATTCCATTCACCAAAATTCCATGCGTTTGTTTTAGTTTGGTTTGTTCTATTCTTCTTACCGCATCATATAGGTACCCGCCAGCCGCGGCATACTGGCTAGGTTCATTACGGGAAGAGCTGTGTTTCGGACAACTTTTCTAGTCCCCTCCGCGATTGCGGTAGGCAGAGCGGGACCTAAATAGGATTACCTAGTCGTATAACCTGCTGCCGAACTCCAACATCCTCCCATCCTATTGAAGAGCGACCATCTGGATTATACCACCTTCCATTCAGAATCTATAACTAAAAGCTTCCAGTCAACCAAACCTGCTTCCGTCGCCGTAGGACTTTATAATAAAAGAAAGAAACGGGAAGAGGGAGAAATTGGAAAAACGAGAAGTGGGGGAGACTGGAGAAACGGGAAAGGGGTAAGATTGGAGAAAGAAGGAAATGAAGAATGACAGTAGCTGCGCATATAGGAGCACAGAAGTTGGTGCGCAAGCAACAACTATTCCGTCCATCCAACTACACTAGTTAACCCAATGGCAAGGATGAGACCAGAACGATTAGACTAATGCAGTTGGTACAGTTAACTGCGGACAGAAATATGATAAATATATCTCTAAAAGAAAAGGAACAGAAAGGAGATGGATAAGTAGATGGATGAAGAAAACGAATTATGAAATGTAGAAAGGGAAAAGGAAAAAGGAAAAAGGAAAAGGAAGAATAAAAAGGAACTCCCCCGCGCTTGTCCAAGGCGCTCGTGAGAGAGTAGTTTAATTTCGGAATATCCATTCTCCTAGGAAGTTGCTTTACAGCGCTAAAGAGCCTGTCCTACCCTTTGCTATTAGGGAAATAGCGGGCGAGACTTATGGCGCCCTCGACTCGCCAAGGAAAAGGACTTTCGATAGGCATTGTGTAAGTTCTAGCAGACCACCCCCTTTATGACATATATATCCTGTCGCTACTAGAATCGTCTGCGAATGAGATATTTCATCAGTAGCCGCTCTTCACTCCGCGACTGCTTATTTGTCGAGTTGAGCGTTTTGGACTTATTCACAACTAGCCTCTATATCTAGAGGTCATTAATCCACAGCCTGTGGACGCGCCCCATTCCGGTTACAGCTACGGCTCCCAGAAGGTACAAAGTACCCCCCCCCCCCGGGGGGTTAATAATCATAATAATAATAATAATTATAATAATAATAGTAAGAACTAATAACATGTAAGAAAAACGAAAAAAACAGGTAGGAGTACAACAATATCGAGTATTTTCAATCTTGCACAGGCCCGTTTAAATTTACACCTGCATTAAGACAGCCACTAATTTCTGTTTAACGCTTTCTTTTCCTTCATACGCTACAAACAGAAGTTAACGATCGATGTAGCAGTTACGATTATTTTTGATATAACTGATCGCTACAGTACATTTTGTTTTTTTCTTTTTCACATATTTATTTATTATTTACAATATTTTCATAGTGGTTGATTAATACGTCCTATCCAATTAAGTTTTGTCGACAATCGCTACAGTACTATCAAACCATAGCTTTAGTTGACAAAAAAATCAGCCTCTAAATTTCAATTTACGTTTGTTCTTGTATTAAATATAATTAATAGTTGACTCATATTATCCATTCAGTAGCATTTTTATTAATGAATTTCAAACCATTTTGCAACGGCCTGAAACAAGTTTTTAGTTGAAGGTTTATTCATTTATTTATTTATTTCTTAAGGCACCGGGCCAGCCAGCTCAGATTACACTTTTTTTTTTTTTAGTTGATACATCATTTGACTTTCAGTAAGCGTGCATTTAATTTTAGAAACAAGTTCTTCGGCTCCTAATTATGTCTCTAACCATACTCTCCACAAGGATCTTAATATTCCATTAGTCATTGATGTACATGTACAACAGTATCAAAGATTCTTCGATAAACTTAGTCTTAGTGATAATCTTAATATATTTCGGATGTCAAGAAATACGTTGCCAGGCAATCCTAGGAGAAGTTAAAAAGAAGATGTTGCCGGGACGCTCTCTCTCATCATAATGGCACTATAACTAGTACCCATCGTGTCCGTAAGGAAATGTTCGCTAACCGATAATAGGACTGTCAAGCGTGCTTAAGTCATTATTATACTACGCCCACGAGTAGTGAGATAGCATATCTTCTGTGTGTTACCTCAATATCCGAAAGACAAGTAGCTCCAACAAAATTCAACGCAGAACAAGAAAGAGAAGAGGATATCACCGGCCAGTGGACCGATATTTCTTAAGAGCACATACATGTGTAATTTAATATAGTGCATATTATTATCAGTTGCCTCATACCCACTGGGAGAGGAGCCCATATCACTTTTACATTTTTTTTAAAGACTATTATTGAAAAATGCCAATTATGGTCAGGTTTAGCCGACGTGGCCAAAAAAAAAAAAAAAAAAAGAAAAAAAAAGTGAAAAAGTGGTTAGTCAAGCATGATGTTTACATAGGCTCAGGGTTACGCCGTATGTTTAAATTCAAATTCAAATTTTATTTCTTAAATTTTACGATGGAAACATAAAATTAACATAATCTTTTTGAGCTAAAGATAACCATAATATTTATATTTACATAGTAATAAATTCAAAACAAATAAATCTGATTTTTCATGACGCAGAGAGAGACGCCTAATTATCCGCGCTTTTTTGAAATTGTCGCCATCTTCGGAAATTTAGTTGAGGAAATGAAATACGGGTTCGTTCCCGATAAATAGCGATCTTTCCAACTTTCTGATGACTTTCTTGTACGGAGAAAAGAAAGTACTGTATTCACATTGTATTTTGAATCTCACATTTCAATGGAAATATTCATTTAAACCATTCCTGGATTCATTTTACGTCGCTTGTGTGTATGAATGTGTCATGCATAACTCAAAAAAAGCCAGTCGCAGAAAGTTGAAATTTTGAATTTAGAACTCTTTTAACATCTTGTTTTTTTTGGCTCCCTGTTTTGGAGGGTTCGTGGATTTTTCTCGTGACTTGAAAACGGACAGCCGTACAAAAGTCTAAATTTTGGAATCGAAATTGTAATAACACTATTTACCAAACGAAAAGTTCGTATACGAGTTCGATATTCGGTACATATACATTACTAGGTAAAGATTGACCGTCGCAAGAAATGAAATATGTTGAGTTGCACTGTAAATAACACATTTGATTAACTCTTTAATACTATTAACTTAAAGTGGTGCCATTTCTACTTTGATCTTCCGCGTAATCAACATCTACACTTTATATAACATTATAATGGGTGATAAAGTGAGAAGGGCTGTATAGGTTATAACCATTATAAGAACAGTTGGAATGGGTGACAATATTATTAGCGGTATAATGAGACGCTACACGAATAATAACCCGATTACGAGTAACTTTTTCAATTTCGAACAAATCTTTAGGTATACGGTTTTTTAAAATGTAAACTTTATTTAAAGCACTAACGGAAGTTCTACAGGAATCGACGCTAAATTTTTTTATACGAATTTAATAATAGCAATAAGCTAATAAAAAGTTTGGACGCAGCATAAATACTACAGAGTTATTAGGATTCCGTATACATATAATGTACGGAATCTTAATAAGATGGTTCAGACACGACAAAAATATCAAATAAAATTCAAGAAAGCCAGAATGGCTTTTGGTTTTGTGAACTTTAGTATAGGATCATAAGTCACGATTAAAATTCTTCTTTAAGACAATCTCTATAACTCGGAGATAATCGATTACCCTGGATGGGGAAAAAAACCGTTCATGAAACTAAAATAACCTCAAAAACCACCCTTAAAAAATTTATCTCATCACCAGACAATGTCTTTTAAAGATAAAAATTCAAAACATAAAGCAAAAAATGTAGAAGCTCTTCGTAAAATAAAAAAATTACCGATAAAGGTACATTTAATCCCCCCTCTTTTAGGCAAAAACAGCAAAAAAAATAAGTATGTTCATGTAATAGACCGAGTTAAAAAGTTGTGAAAACTAAAATGTATTTTAAAAATGTGCATGAAAGAGCACTTTACAGAAAAAACATAGCCAAGCTTACAACTTTATGTTTAGATTTTGGGGAAAATATTTTTTTTCCCGATCGGGAACGAAACCACTTTCATTCCCTTAACAAAACTTTCGAAGTTAGGGAAAAGTTCAAAAAAGCGCGAAAAATGACGTGTGTCCTTTTACGACCCGGGTATTTTAGTTTAAAATTTTGAACAAGATTAAAAATAAGCACATTTCCGGATACCGTACAGTATCCAGGTTTCGAACTTCAAAATTGGTCCTTCGGAGCACTGAAAGCTTGAAATTTCGGCTTTTTCCCCCCCGGGACATGTTATAAAACGATTAAAAAGTCGCTATTTGATAACTGAATTATATTTCACTATATCTTTTTTAAACTATTTCTTTACTATTAATCAGTGTATACTTATACGATACATAATGTATAAAATACGAGTTAATGAGAATATAGTTTTTATTAGTTATTATGTTTTGTTTTTTTTTGAAGCGAAAATCAAAATAAGATAGCAGCCAAAGGTTAAGCGACATTCAAAATAGGATTATTATAAATACAAACTACATTATTGCGTTTTTTAGAACTAAATGAACAGAGACGAAAATAAGAATTCTGTTAACTATAAGAACCTGATGACGGATTAAAATTACTAATAGGTCAAATTCTTTATCGTTTTTTTTTTTTTTTTTTTTAATTCAAATTTAATATGCAGTTATCCATACTTAAAACGTAATAAATTAATAGTCCTCCATCATTTAAAACGTAACATAAATTAACTAAATTTGATCCTAATACATAATCCTTATTTGACCGTGTTTTTTCATTCGTATTTAGCAAGTTTATTTGGTGATATGTTTTTTGAAGTTTTTTTATTATCTTCGGTTTTGATTAATAATTGCTTTTGTTGTTTGTAAACATATATATATATATATATATATATATATATATACACGTTTTTCTTTTAAATTTTGTTGTTCAAAGAAACCAAAATCATCATATTACTGTATATCGGGTATAATATTTTGTTATTACATTATATTGTAATAATCAAATTTTGAGGTTGTGAAATCATTAACGAAGCTTCTTAAGTTTTTTTAATACATTTCGAAAAAGAGCAATAAGTTCGCAAAAATTTTTAATCACATAAAAATACACATTTATGAGAATGCTATGTGAAAAATATATATAAAATTATTACAAATTTAAAATTGCATACCATTGCTTTGAATTTAGTATTATGTAAATGTATATTATATGGTTGCCTTTAACTTACATACAGAATAGTTCTCAGCGCATGAAACATAATGCTTGATTGACCCCTTGTTTTTATTATCGATTTAGTTTTATTCCGAAGAAAAACTTCTGTACAAATTTAAAATTTAATATATTTTTGATGAGAAACATTTATCGTAGGTAACTTATTAGCTATTCAGGTAATATTTAAATAACATCAAATAAAACGATAGGAACCATTGCGTACAATATTATATGTTCGCCCGTTAATCCGATTCTATATTAGAAAACTACATTCTGAGGTGTGCGTTTGTAATTGATCTGTACGTACGCTTAAAAGTTGTTCATCTGATATAACACGAGTACACAGCGAGTTGGTCACTACGCTTTCTTCAACAAAAAAAAAAAAAAAAAAAAAAAAAAAAAAATCAGAAAAGTGTGTGCGTGTACGTACAATATTAAATAGACGTAGTGAAAAAGAAGGAAAAAATTAAATTTTAGTAGCGAAATAAATTTACAGGGCGTAAAATGTACAACATGTTATGTAAACAAAGAAGGGAACAGTAGAATAAAAATTAGGAAAAAGGTATTTCATATAAAAAAGGAATTAAAGAGACGCGAATGAAGGATCAAACTTTGAACAAATATGTTTTACGTATATTTAATAAAATATTTTATTATATCATGAAAAAATCTAAAAATTAAACTCCATGTGGTTGAACGAAAATGCGATTCCAATAACAAATAGAGTTTTCATCAGTTTTCTCATTAGACTCAAAGTACAGGTGGATTAGAAAGACTAAAGTCTAAATATTGATATATAAAAAAGTAAAATAAAATTCATATAGACAATAGGCTAAAAATATGAAATTTGATATGTTAATTCTTGATTTCATGGATTATGAAGTAATACAGGCAGATGTATCACTGAACAAAGCAGAAGGAACATATTCCTAGTCTTTTATTTTGTGAACAAAAATATTTTAATATTGGCTATTCTCATATGATGGAATTGTATACAATTTCTGCAGTAATAGAGAGAGTACCTCAAGAGGAGGAAAAATTTAAATTTCTTTTATTTTAACGGATTCCCAAAGTACGAGTACTATAATGAAATTGAAGAAAGTAGATTTCAGAAAAACGTACAATACGGAAGATTAGAAAGAGAAAAAACATCTTTTTACGTATTCGAATAGATGCCGAAAAATGAGAATAATTGGCGGTAAAGAAAATGCTTACGACCTAACTAAATTTAATCGTACAACAACGAGGAATATGAAATTAAATTAAGAAAAATTCATCGGCTTAATTAAAAACAACTTCCGTGTCATGTGGAATGAAGATTTTCAAAAAATACTAAAGGAAAAGAATACCACCCATTAAAAACATTTATTAGTCGAAATACCTGGTTTATGGCGGAAAGGATAACTAAAAATTTCGTGGTGATAATATGCAAATTAAGGATAGCGAGCATAGCAGATGGTAAATTAGGAAACATGACATAGAGAGGATTATCGAGCGCAGCACTGTTTGGAAATGTGACAGTAGCAAGAGAGAAAGAGAAAGCAATTTTTATTAATATTCTATCCTCAATGGGTACTTCCGAATTACAACGGCAGGCTGGCCAAATAGCGAGAGCTAGGTCGAAAAAAAGAATCAATGGAAAAGAAAGGAAACACAAAAGAACCGTTAACGACGTAATATGCGACAAAAATTGCATAACTTAGATTTCACAAGAGATGTAATAACTATTTAACTCAGTTGTTACGATATTCTTCCGAACAGAACTGTGCATCTTTCTTAATTGCCTACCACCTTCGTGGAAGATAAAGTCAACCTCCGAAGACTCGAGCAGATTAGTCTGCGTCAGCATTGATTTCCTCTACATTTCGGAAAAATACGAAGAGGGTGTAGAAAATTGTCTTTATAGAGGTTTAATTCTTAACGGTGCCTAGTAGCACATGGTGTCATAAACGTAAAGTAGAAAGTAGGGGGAAAACGAGATGGTCGCGTTTTATAAAATTCGTATTACGATTTTCTGCCGTCTGTGACAAGGGGAAGATAAGACATTAACAAAAAGATACATAATATGTACATATGTAAACAAACGTAGTACAAAACGAAAAGTAGCAAAAAAAGAGAAAAAAAAGTAGATAGGTGTATTATAAAATAGCACTTATCAATTAACACGTACAGGAGAATAAAAAAATGAATAACAATCAAGACGATTTATTTGTAACAAAAATTAATGAAAGAGGTTTAGACGACTGAATGAAATAGTAGTCGTCGACGTTGTCGATATTACGAGCGGACACTGTTAATTGCGAACCGAGATCGTAAGTACCGCTGGCGGTGAATGCAGCCGACAGAAGTAAGTTTACAGTTTTATGTCGTTCGAGAGCGACTGACTTTTGTACCACTCCCAACCACGTAAAATTACTATACGACGGCGTGTTGCAATTTTTACTAGATGCAGAACTGAAATATTAAACATGAAAAAATCACAGTTTCCATTAGTGTACACGAAGTAAATGTAGCTGTATTATCGAATAATAACACTAATAACATAATCCAATAAACTAAACAGTCATCGTAAAAAAAAAAAAAAAAAACATTTTTTCATGGATTATACCTTGACAGATCGATTTATTAGGCCAAAATACCCCTAGTGTACAAATTTCATTCTAATTAATTACAACTTTTTATCCAAATGTGAACCATTTAATTTGCAATAAAAAAATATCGAGTTTATCAATCGAGATAAAAACTATCCTATCTTTTAAGCTGGACTAAATCACACATAGTGTGAAAATTTCATTAAGATCGGTTGAGTAGTTTTGGAGATTACTTCGACCAAACATTTGTGACACGGGATTTTTATATATATAAGGGTTATATAATTTATATTTACTATATAAATGGAAGTAGTTAAGTAATTTTTCTTTTCCGAAAAGAAGGTTAAAAATGTATTTTCTAAACAATTTTGGGAATTAAATCTTATGTTCTAATTGTGCGCCGCACTCGACGTGTGTTTACCTCAAGAGATAATTTTCGAGTTAATAACATCATTTCTACATTATTAACGCGTATACATTGTAAAGTTGTAAAAAAAATAAATCAGTATGCCTAAAAAGCAAATCGCATATATGTCCCAACAATCAATTTCTGTTTTAGAATTAAACTTATTACGTAATGACAGTGCATATCGTAAAAATGACCGTGAATATTATACGGACATAATCGAAAAGCGATATTATTTGCATACTACATAGCTTCTACTACGACTTTAAGATAGAAATCAGACTTTTTAGAACAAACATTGAGGCATAATTTTAAAGGTTCCTTCCTTGCAAGCATAAATTGAAATTGAAAATCATTGGTTCATGCTATACCTGGTTAAATAAAATGTACAATATTTTTACTTTGTCGACAAAAAGTTTCCAAACACTGTGGCATCACAAAACTGTATTAGTTTTGATACTTACAAGATCGTATATTCTGACGTTTACAGTTATGTCTTATGAATAGACGATGGAGTAAATAGTTGTCTTTATATATTTCAAAGTCTTCGGCACAAATTAGGAAGAAAAAAAATTAAGTTAAAAGTACACAAAAATTTTGTTGTCGTTAATTTTATTAGAGATGAACGTTTAAAATGAATAAAAACACAATTTTATTACGTTTTCGAACATATTTAATCGGTCGTGGGTGTTGCTAATCCTAAAATCAACACATTTATTATTTGGAAGTAAACAGTCGCTGAGAAGCTATTCTTAACGATACAGTTTTGGGTCGATTACATAACATAGAATACGGGATCAACTCAGAAAGTCGAAAAGTTAGTTTTAAAATTTAAATGGTAGATCGGCGTGCGCTGTATGTCTTTATCAATTCTGCGATGGAACAGCTTGATAGCCGACGTATATTATTTATTCGTATCTTTCCAAAGGACGAATTTAGCAAGTACACTTATTAGTCTGCCGCCTCTCACTATGTTATAAGTTTTAAAGGATCTCATCTGCAGCATTATGAGTTAATAAATTGCGAAGTTTGCAGTGATATAATACCGTTAAAATGACAACAGAAAATCCCGTTACGCTAGTCAACACTTCGTTGAAATAATTTATCTACTGATAATGAAACAGGCGATAATCGTACTACTACTCGATGAGTAAAAGTTATTAACTGGATTTCAAAATTTACGACTAATTTTACGGAAAACGTAATAATTTCGCTAATTTTAGTAATGTGATGTTAAACGGAATGCATGTTCATTGACACAGATAGCGACATTGCATTTGTAGTCAACAGTAAATAAAAAGCGCTACTATTAAAGCGATAATTTTAAGAAAAAATTACTATTTTAAGAGTTAGAAAAGAATTTTTTCGGCTTTGTTTTCAGATAAAAATAGAAAAATTCGAGAAATATTAAAAGCACTGTCTCGAAAAAATGTAACGGGACACCGTGACGCCTTTGAATCTTCAGTTTCTCCTTTAAATTTTAATAATTATATTACAACGAGTTCTTGCTTGGCAAATTTATCTAATTTGCAAGAAGCTATTCCCTTATTAGCCCTAACTTTCAATTCTTTCCCTAACATCTCAACTTCATTTTACGCGGCGCATTGACGTAACAATAAAAGGTTAATATTTTTTTCTTACACGACAGCTTCCCAGCACACCATTTTCTTCTTTGCAGAACTTTATTTTGAAGATAGTTCAATTCTCCTACGACGAACTAGTTCAAGCGTAATTCATTTTTGAATTTTTGATGAATCTGCTTCAAATTTTACACCGATCTATCACTTATTTTTATTTAGAAAAGAAAACTAAAAAAATACAGCAAGGAATGAACGCAAAAAGGTACCTCTGCATCTTTTGTATAAAAATACATTGTGACATGGATATGTCTTGCGGATGGCGCGTGAAATACGACTGTATGTTTTATTTCGGTAAAAACAACAACTCAAACTGTTGATCACAAATTGAATAAAATGTTTACTACAGTGTATACATATACATATACATACATACGTACATTTCCTAGTTACCGATTGGTTGTAAGTGAAAATTATTATAAAATTTCGTGATGGATGAAATTTCTTTGCGACAAAAAATTTTAAATTGATTCCAAACATAAGAATATCTATTCAAAAAGTGTAATTCTGCCGAATGGATTTTATAAAACGGTGTGGCTAACTGTCTTACGTTTATGCTACTAGTCATGAGTTACAATAATTCTGAGAAGTAACGTACATTATTAGCCAGGAATTTTGGTTATTCGCTACGATGTAAAGGAAGGGTTACTTTAAAAAACGATATAAATTAGCATTGTAAATAAAAATTATTTGCGCATACCTAACGGGTTTCTGTGTAGCTTCTACCTTAATGTTTAAATTATAGTCGGAACAGTTCTGCAATATTAATTCTACTGGAACACAACACACCCTAAAAACGAATTAATTAAAATGTTATGATTTATATTTATGTGCGTAATAAATATGAATTAATTTTGTATTTAAGAAAGCGTTTTGTTTTCGACAAGGGCGCACGCATATATATATATATATATATATATATACACACATATTGTTGTGTGCCTGTAGTTAACAGATAAAAATCGTGTCGCATATATCGCGTATATCGGGTAATAATCTCGAACAAAAGAATATGTCGTTATCAACGGTATTGGCTGGGTTTTACGTGTACGGCCGTATAGAGCGATGCATTGAAGACAGAGCTCTGGTAAGATAGATGTGACTAATACGATCTCTTCCGTTTTTCTTGATTGAAAACAATAAAGTTGTCGGTCGAAGTATTAATAACAATTACGTATAATAGTATAATTGAAAAGGAACGTAATTTCGTCAGTATAATTTTGGTCAAATTAATTATATTTTGTAAAACAACGATCGCCATTTTGGTTGCCGTATACACCATGATCAAAATCGAGCAGCAGGCGAGCAACGTTGAAGATAATATAGATTCATGAATTTCCAATAGCCACATCGCTCGGGCAATTTTCAGTAAGGCCGATCATCCCAAAAGGCCGTCGTTCAGAGAATTTTGAGCCACACAATTAACACGTTCCTTCATATATTCTTTATTTGGTTATTTATTTTTATCTTGTTAAATAATTTTTTCGTATCGTGTATATGTAATATTGAATCACGTATGTGTCAGGTGCACCTGTGTGTGATTTTAGCCACTTTGTTGTGATAATAAATGAGTAGTTTATTATTTTGGCTATTTTGTTCATATAGTAAATTTATCTCGTCAATTATTTCGGCCATTTTGTTCTTGTGGTGAAATTTAGAAATTTTGAGATATATAAAAAGTAAAACGGAGATACAATTTGATTGGCCGTTGGTATAAATTAGGCTGCGCTACGGGATACTCCGAACTACCTAATAAATACGTTTTAGTAATTGCTTTATCTATAAGCGTACTATAACAATATACAACATTACACAGCACATCTCTTGGGCCCGGAGCTTTAACTGAAACGGGACACG
This sequence comes from Icerya purchasi, assembly GCA_039619475.1. Taxonomy (NCBI): domain Eukaryota; kingdom Metazoa; phylum Arthropoda; class Insecta; order Hemiptera; family Monophlebidae; genus Icerya; species Icerya purchasi. The sequence continues at coordinate 169,282,310 of CM077116.1, read as the reverse complement.
TCTATTGGTCGTGCATAAGAGAACTGCCCCGCCAGTAAATATACTGATTAGCTGCGAATAATAAATAAGCAGTAGCGAACCAAGAGCGGCTACTGATAGAAAGCCTCAGGCAGACGATTCTAGTAGCGATATGGTAACGAGATACAAGGGAAAAAAGGGTAGTTTGACTTCGTGACAAAACTTTACAAAATCCCATCGACTATCTCACCTTTGGCAAGTCGAGGCTGCCACAAACGCCTTACCCAGCTACTTCTCCAATAATAAGCCGCTGCCTTGCGGTTAGGATTACTATCAAAAGGCTAGTGCGTCACCCCGAAAAAAGTGGCAACCTTCTTTTCTTCCTCTTTTTCTTCCCTTCCTCCTTCTTTTAATCAATATTCTATCCTTCACTCGCAAACTGCAATGCCAGTGAGCCCAGTCATCTCGACTTATCCATTGACATCGGATGGGCAACATGAAAATTATTTTTTGGTCTATGGCTCTCGCGTTACTACTCCGAGCTACTATGTTGTTTTTATATCCAGATGCCGTTAATTTTCCTTTTTATACTTTCCTTTACTTTTACTACTATGTATTTTTCCTCGGAAACTAATATAACAAACAGCGGTTATACTCAGTTACGAGGGAGGAAAAGATGATGATGATAATGATAATAATGATGACGATGAAAAAAAGGTATATACATATATAAGCATACATAAAAACACAATTTATTTAATTTAAAGCCACCTATGCTTTTCATTTTTTACTCAGAGTTACATTCACGTGTACATACTCACGACCATAGAATAAGTCCTATTGGTGTTATGTCAAGGCCTTTGCTAGCGTCATATGGAAAAAACTATGAGCCACAGTAACCGAAATAGAAGCGTCCAAATAGGTGATGTAATCAAACAACTGTGCGAACATGATACAAATATTCTATACAATGGCAGCAGTATAGAATCAAAGGAGGATACGTCTTATCTTCGAAGTTTTTACATTTTTATACAGAATCGAACTGACAACTTGATTATTTTCACAGAGAAGTTGAAAATAAATAATCTTCGATTTGCGGACGATGCGCCATTTCTAACTAGGAACTTCAATGCGAAAGAAAACTACCGATAAACAATTCGGATGAAATAAGCACAAAATACGGATTATAAAACCAAGTTGATGGGGTCATTGGCAGAAGGAAAAAACAGCTTAATGGTAACTCGAAGTATATGTAACCGGAAAAAATACGTGTCCTTGAGCACACGGTGCTCGAAAATTGTAGAGTATTTATTGTACGAAATCAAAGTCAGCATTTGTTGTCATGTTACACATAGTTGTTAATTACCTGGTTCTTGAGAGGGGGGGCATCACGCTTTAAATATTTAAAAACCGTTATATTTACTCTTTTTTTTTTGTTATAAATATATATATGTATGTACTTTAAAAATCAGGTTCGATTTTTTGTTCTTTTAACATTACTTTAAAACGACAGTTTACTAAATTGAAAATAGATGAAAAGAATCCCAGTAGTTATTCGGGGTGACAAGGGCTAAAGTCGGTTTATTATTTATGTATATATCGTTTTCTCATTCGGAATTTAGAAATCAACAGCAATGAGAATTTGTTTTGCAAAAAAGAAAATCGCTTCAACGACTTCAAACGAGTAACGTAAATTCATGGCGACATTAGTAACGCGAATATTAATTATTATTACAAAACACGCACATCGCTCACAAAATCGCATTCAACTAACCTGTTTAGAGAAAATGAATGAGTAATTAAAGGTAAATGTTTCAGTCTGATTAAAACTAATTGCTTGTTAACGGATAACGATGAGGCTGCATCGATAACACTTGGAATGTTTGAATCCGCTTGAATTTTTGAAAGCGGATCGTAAATTTTTGGTAAGTTTGACGATGTCGATGTTGTCATCGAACTGTTAGTTGAAGGGCTTTCCCATTGCATGGTTGATGTGTACTTTTCGCCGATATTTTTTATCCGTATATGGTGTTGTCCCATTATTGACTGTGCCGTTTTGTTGTTCCGTTTTATATCAGCCTAAAATAAATAAATAATTAAAGCCTTTTGGCGACAAAAATAGAAATAGCTCTTTATCTTTCCTAAATCTTCAGCAGTCTACATAATTAAGTAAAGTGAGTTTATTATTAACCTTAGCTGAGTATTAGGGATTGGCGAAAAATTAAGTTTTTCGGCGACAAAACGCCAGACAGACACATTCGTTACCGTTTAAACCGCAAGCGATGATCATTATCTAAGCTGTAGAAAGTTTGGAGTGGTACTCGAAATCAAAAAAGGCTGGCGTCGCTCAATTCACTAACGCTTTCAGCGCCGTTAAAATGATTTTAGAACATATAAACGTCATTTACGAACTTCTAATCGCCCGTTAACCATTAAAATGTTTCAAGAAGTCAGCATTAGTACCAGTAGTGCAAAGTTCGATTCAAACACGAATTTACACAAAGACAAAATAAACAAAGTTAACGCATCGCGGAATTTCGAAATTTCATCGAGCAGGCTGAAGAAATACGGCTGATTTTTTGTCCGAAATTTGACTGTTGATGCGAGATTTTCAGCGCGGTTCATTTATTAAACATCAAACAGCTGATTAATGCGTAAGAAGATCGATAAAAGCGAAAAGGTCGAAATTGGGAGTGAAAACGATATTACGTTTTTCAATTTCCACGGACATAATCCAACGCGAATTTAGAACTAGGACATTTTATAAGGAGGAGAATCGGTAGAGTTAGGCTCCATTGACATCGATTCATAAATTTCGTAATACGATTCTAATTATTTTCCTATTCTTTCCTAAAAATCTGTCACTGTAATTAATCATCATCTGCATTTCACGCAGATCTAGCAACGGCAAATAAGATCAAAACTATTCTAGAACGCACGAGTATTCGATGACACAGAAGAAAAATAACATTAATAATAATCTTTACGAATAACATTTTAAAATCCATAAATCATCGTAAGGCGAATAGAGTACAATTCAATATACGTATTTTTAAATCGAGACAAAAAGATGCGGAATTGTGTTATATTATTAATTATTAAAATGAACAGATCGAGGTATGAAAAAAAATCTGTATTATTTGTTTCGGGCGATGTAAATCAATGCGCTGGCAATAGTAAAGGTGAAAGGGGTTCATTCGTTATGGCGCGATGTGCAACGAAAGAGGGGTATACGGTTAAATATTTGTAACTGCAATTATTTTTTTAACAGCTTTTTTTATAATATGCTAAAATAGCGTCAACCCGTGTTATGAGTTAATTGCAGTAGCTTAAAAAATAGCGATAAAAAACGAACTTGTTTTAAATAGAATTTAAAAAATTACTAAAAAAGCAAAAACACGGACATAAAAACTTTTCACGAATTAGATACTTCGTCTGGTAGTGTTTCGTACACGACTAAAATAAGTTCAGTACATCTTTTCGTAATCGATGCCTTTCATATATCGCTTTCTCAACTCAATAACGGTGAATTTTCCGATAAAGAATTTTACTACTATTCTTTAATTCGAAATCAAAGATTAAACATAAAAATTTGCAGGCGAAGGAGCAATCACCTTAGTAATTTACCATCACTCTGACGAATATTAAGTAATAATAGCAAACGGTAATTACATTAAAATACGAATTCTACGTCGTGGTTAAAATCGAGAATTTTATGCCCCAGTTTTATTATAATTATATTTTCTATATTTATAAAATTTCTTTATTTTGTTAGCGAGAATTTTTTTTAAATTTCGTACATCATTCGAGGTTTTTTATTATATATTACTTTTATAATATTAAAATGTTACTTTATACGTGAAGTTAAAATGAAATAGGCGTTACGAGAAATTACAAAATTTCATCCGTCCACAGTCGCGAATAAAATTATTTCAATATTAAAGTACAGATACCGGTGTTTAAGAACTACTTCCTCAGCAGTAATTATACGGAGTTGACGGTTTTATATTTTTCCTATGAACCGCCTTTTCTTTTAAAAAACACACGAAATAAAGAAGATAATTTATCGTTAAAATTAAACTTCAAAACATATCGTATGAAATATAAAGAATGAAGGAATTATAAAATTATAGAGAATATAATTATAACAAAAACCTAAAATAAAGTTCATGATTTTTATGACACGTTAGCAGAATTCGCAGTTTAACGCAAGTATCGTTGTTATTGGTTAGTAGATATGAAAAATGAGATAGTATAAATTGTTAAAGCAAATGTTGCTCTGGCTGTAAATTTTCACGTCTGTTTTTAATTTCGAATTAAAGTATATTAAAATTTGCTATGTTTTTAAGTGGCAAAATAACGCAAAAAAAAAAATATAACATTATACCTTCCATAGAACGATTAAGAATATGTTTATCCGCAATGGCCGGCTATTCGGATTTCCTTTTCCAAAGTCTGAATCCGTAGGTAATATTGGACAATTGTCTTTTAAGTTAGCTTCTATTATATCTGCTTCAATAAAATCCTTATACGGCTTTTGGCTAGAGTCAATTATACTATCCCCAGTTATCGAAGAATTTAAACGTAAATCAGAGTAATTACTGGAACTAATATTTCTGCGTGCTTTTACTAGAATAAATGCCGTTTCCATAGCGCCTATATTCGTAATATCTGAAATGTTAACAAAAGTAACTAAACTGAAATATTCTGGAAAAACCCGATTCGATATAATGGAATGTTTTCTTAAAACAGTTGCACAAAAATAATACACGAATAATATCAGTAATAATAATAAAACATATCGCGTAAAATTAAAGGAAATCGATATGAAAAATGTGTGCAAAAAAAATTTATTTCTTTTACAAGTTTCGTAAATTTGCTATTTTGAACTGCGGGAAAACTTAAATAGGAGATTAGTGCAGACCATATAAGCAAACACTGTGATCCCTTATTGTAAATTTTTCTTTCGATAAGTCTATATATGTTTGTAAATTGTTGGAAATAATATATCCGAATAATAATAATTTTTATAAAATCGGCGCTAATTTTTGTTGGAATTTTAATTTGGTAAAACTGGTTTCCTCGCGCTATGTTAACAATGATATACAGTGAGCAACATAAACATTGAGACAAAGGTTAAAAAAAATTGAAACAGGTGATATGCGGAGAAAAAAAGCAGGTATAAATATCTAATTTATTGAAAAATGAACAAATGAACACCGCTGATGATAAATATGATAAAAAGAAAAAGAAAAAATAAACGTAAAACAAAAAAATTACAGCCGATACGAAAAAAATAGGCAACATAAATATTGAGACAGCAACATAAACATTGAGAACTAAAATTTAACACGAAAAATTCTAAAATAACGGCTTCCTAATATTTTGTATGCAAACCTTTTGCTTGAATTACAGCACTCAAGCGTTGCGGCATCGACGAAACCAGTTTTTCAAAATATAATACTGGAATTTGAGTCCATTCTTCTTGCAACCGCTGTTTGAGATGGGTAGCACTAGTAATAGGAGTTTTCCGAACCTCTCGATCTAAATAAACCCATATATGTTCGATTGGATTACAATGATTACAATCGGGTGATTGAGGTGGCATCTCGAGTACACGCGAGCATTTATATAACAGCCATAGGCGCGTTTTATGCGCTTTGTGTTTAGGATCGTTATCCTGATAAAAGTTAAACGTTTTCCTGATGCCCAATTTTTCAGCAGACACATGTAAATTGTGCCGCAATATATCAATGTACGATATCGGCATTCATTTTATCATCAATAAATACCAGCGAGCCGATACCGGAAGCTGCAAAACACCCCCAAACCATGACATTTCCATCACCGTGTTTAACCGTTATATTGATTCCTTTTTTTCTAATTCGGTATTCGGCTTTCTCCACACTTTTCCATTTCCGTCGCTCCCAAAAATATTGAATTTCGACTCATCATAAAAGAGTACATTATTCCAGAAATTTTCAGTAACATCACTATACTTTAATGCGAATCCTAGGCGTTTTTTCTGATTCATCGTACTAATAAAAGGTTTGAATCTGGCGGTGCGCGAATTATAACCCGTCTTTTTAAGAACTCGGCGTATCGTTTGCCCTGAAATTGTACTGCTACTTCTTGCGCATAACTGGGTAGCAATTTTAGGGACACTTATTTTTGGATTTTTTGCGACACAACGCATTATAAAACGCTCATCTGGAGCCGATGGCTTCGCAGTCGTCCGGATGGCCTCATAAAATTGATTCTGCTTTCTTTATTGAACCTGTTAATACTTCTGTAAACAGTAGTTCGCGACATTTTTTGATAGGGAAGTAATCTCTTGAACCGGTTTTCCTTTCACATGACGGAACAGCACTAGTTGACGCTTATCAAACGAAGTGTTTCACTTTTTTGACATTTTCATTTCGAACGCTAAAAAATTTTAAATTTATACGTACGTACTAGGTAGCTGCGTACTAGAAAATAATTGTTAAACAACGTAAAGTGTATCGCTCACGCGCATGCATGCATTATTAGCGTTTTGCAGTGAATCAGGAAAAACCCAGCGTCGTCGGTAATAGAATGAGTCACGCTGTCTCAATGTTTTTGTTGCTGTCTCGTTACGTACTTTTTTCGTATCGGCCGTAATTTTTTTGCTTTACGTTTATTTTTTAATTATTTTTTTATCATATTTGTGATCAGTAGTGTTCATTTGTTCGTTTTTCAATAAATTCGATATTATACCAGGTTTTCTCCCCCGTATATCGCCCTTTTCATTTTTATAAACTTTTGTCTCAATGTTTATGTTGCTCACTGTATATTGTTTTCTGAAACGATACATCACATGTACGTAGTATTTTAGAACCTAGATTGGATAGATAATTTTTTATAATAATTAGTTGTTTTAATTTTGACTGCTAACTTTTTTGTTACCGAAAGTTGTAAGGAGATTACATTTTTTATTATAGACATACACATTTCACCCGGTAAGGTTTACGAAAAATTTTAAATTAATGACAATTATTGTATGTTACTAATATAAAATTTAAACTATAATCTTGTTACAGTTCACACTTAATTTAGTTCTTTTATTTTGTTTTCAATAAATTCGTTATATATTTCTTTTCGAATTAATAATATTCTATACGTGAGAATTTTTGTCTGTTTAACCGTTTGCTATCAGGTTGAAATTTTTATCATCTAAAATATTTCTAACAGAGAATTAATTTTAGCCCTTTCATTACGAGTGTAGTTCTAAAAAAACAATACGATGTTTATACGAAGAATATCGTACATAACCGATGACGAATCATTTCAGTTTTGAAACTGGCAAGTACATTACTGTGTACTACGATTACTTACCAGCTGCAAAAAAATCGGATTTCTTTTAGTTTATATCGATGTTTATAATGCAGTCGGTGTGATACATGCTATGTGCTATTAGAGAATTCTTAATTGTGTTTTTATTTGTAATTTGTGATTTTAACAGTTAAAGAAAAAATAAAATAATTATGGTACAAATGTTTAGCTATTAATGTTGAGATATGTCGAATTTTTTATTTATAACAGCTTCCACTACAATCGAATTTAGCCGCATTGTTTGCAAACAACAGCAATCAGTAAATACACAACTTCGTTGCAAAGCCGAGTTAAAGAAATTTATCAAAATCGCTTTTCTTTGTTGACGATTTGTTCATCTGTTCCTCCGATCGCAATATCTCGTTAATTAACTCTGGTTTTCAAAGCTCTCTAATGCTTTATTTCTGCCCCTAAATCCTCGTCTGCTGTCTTTACTCTTCATCCCTTTGATCCGTCTTCTTCTATTAGTCTTACCTTAAATAGTGTTCCAATTACTCTTATAAACTGATCTTTCTTGACAGCCGCCTCTTCTTTTATCAAAGGCGTTAATCGTCTCTATCTACCCCCTCTGATTCTCATATTAATTTTGGATGCGATACCTGTATCCTCTATAACTCTTTTATCCGCTCTATCCTAGATTCTTCGGGGTTCTTCTTCCAAAATTAGGCCGCATTCACCTGTCTTCATTTCTGCCTTGATGCCTTGAGATCTACCCCGGTTGCGGCTGTCCTGCTGAATCCCTTACACTTCCTGTTCTTCGCGGGTTATCGCTTCTTGCATATTTATTTCTCTTCCCTTTTTTCTTCTTACACGTGCATCCTTCAAAAATGACGATTTACTTTTAATAAAACACCAATTTTATTCCTTATTTCTCTATTCATCTCCTTCAATTTACACCGCATATTTATAGATAATCTTCCTTATTTTTACTTTAGTTTATTCAGTTTCTTTCATCCTATTAAATGTCTTTTTTTTTTTACCGCTCCGTTCTATTCTGTAACAAGTCGCTAGAACTGAATTATCCCAATATGCTTTAAGTTTTCTTTTTCCTACATATATATATTACTAGCTTCACTGCCGGTTACAAAGAATCAAATGAAGTTGGTTCTGTCTCTTTTTGTCTTGCCTTGAATTATTCGGAATCTCTTAAATTTCCTTTCTTTTGTTCAATTTTCTCTATACGGAATCTATTGCTATTTTACGCGCTGTTCTCTTTGGTTTTTCATCACTAGTTTTCCATAAAGGGCTCACAATCTCGAATTTTACGTTCCGCAAGATATCACATCTCCGCTTCCTTCTCCTTCTTCGAATTATGTAATATTTTTCATACGCTCTCTCATCCATGATCTTTTCTTCTTTCATTCGATCGAGATCGATCTTCTGTGAATTCCTGGTCATTTCGGAATTAAAATTTATGAGACAGTGGATTTCTTAGCCTGTTCTTCCATTTCCAGGGCAGATTTTTGGGCACCTTTTCAGCTCATAATATTGTTCTTTCTTCGGTAATTCATTCTAAATTATGTCTCAACTTCTATTCTTTTTCATTTTCTAATCCTGCCTTCTTTTACTTCTCCATTCAGCTATTTTTTCTTCTTCGCCCGCAGATTTCCCCCTTCTTAAACGCTCCACAATCTGGGCTATTTGTCGCCTACGTTTTAATTATAGTCTTCTTCCCCTGCATCATTTTCACGGGTTTCATCTGCTTCTACTCCCTTTTGTCCTTTTTATGTCCCTTCCACCATACATTCCTTCTGATTTTGATTATATTTTGTTCGAATGTTCGACCTTTTCTGCCGAGCAATCGTTCTATTCTTTTTTACTAAAACTCGGTATTCTACTTCTGCTATTCCTGCTTCGAATTATTTTTATCCTCTATCCTTAAACCTTTAAGAATACAACTTTATTTTCTTCTCTTTTACATTTCTTGAGCTAATTTCCTTGTTGACAAACTTATAAAAAAAAATTTAAAAAAAAGTAAAAAAAATATAATTTTATAAAATGTTAAAAGGTAAACCAAATTAAGCTGGAAATTTTTTCCGCGATTTTGTCACAATTTGTGAATGAAAGGTTTACATATTAACGTAAAAACATAATGTCTATATTTATTACGTTTGTTGTAATGGTGAACAGCTGACGAAGAATGGTGCTGAGAACTGTATAAATGCGTGAATATCTACATTCAATTCAAAATCGAGCCTAGTTAACGTGTATAGTAGATTAAAATGAGCAGAGCAATGGTTCCCAGAAAATACAAAAAATGGGTTATTTAGTAGCGGACATGCAAAGGGGGGAAGTAAAGTTAACCGATGTATCGATCTCGGATTGCGTTAAAAATTATCAATTATGTTATTGTTTGAGTCGTCAGGTCACCGTAGTATAGCATATAATGTAAGTTGATTTATTATTTTCCTAGCCATATTTCTATTTTAGAGGAAGCATTTTCAGCAACTTAATATGTAAAGAATATTCCCATTTGTCAGCTTTTTACGCTAGTTTTAAATTTATTTTGGAAAAACGAAGCTTTTTATTTAATTGACACAGCCTTATTAGAAGCTTTTAAGTTTATAACATTTAGCTAACGGAATATAGCGCGTTTGCTTATAACAAGGTTAACAGTCCGATGAATAGAAAAAGGTAGAATCCGAAACGCAAATTTTAAAAAAATATTACATCAGTTGCTGAAAAATACTGATGATACACGTGTAATAAAATGGTATCTTATTATTAGGGAAAAACGGAATGTAAAATTTCATTCATCTATAATATTACCACCAAAATTCATGGCAAAGAAAGAGAGAGAGAGAAAGAGGGAGCGAAAATATCTTGAAAACCGCGCAAATTTTACTAAGGTTAAATTGTATTTATTTGATAGATATTGACCTGAACTATTGATAGTTTCAGAATTATCCATTACTGAACATCCTGTATATATAGACAAACGTAAAATGTCTAACGTATTAGAAATGCAAATCAGTTTCATTTACCGGGATCAATTGGCGACATAAGATCATACAACTTCCAACAGTCACTGTACATGGAAATTTGATGTAAGTGTATTTTGGAGATTGTTAGATTATTGTTCTGGAAAAAAATAATATATATTAACATTTTTAATGAAATACGTCTTCTTAAAGCTCATAAAATAACATTATTTATCACTTTTACACAGTTATCTATAATATCTAGAATACTGAAACATAAACATACGACTCTAATTTAATTATATTTTGCACGTTTAAACATTCCAATTGATATCCTAGATTTCTTAAAAACATAAAAAAAATCTTTTTTATTCCGCGCAATAATTTTATTAGGTAAGAGAGTACTCATGTATTAATTTGCTACAGTCGTTATAAGTGTTGCATATTTTAATTTTAATTTTACGTAATACTTATTAAATTCTATCTTATTAGAACTGAAAAATGGGGTAATATGTTAACGAAAATGAAGTTAATAATAATGTTGGGTTTTACGATCGGTCTAATGACATTGAATACGAATAAACGTTTAATTCGGAAAAATCACTTTAAAAGTTGTTGTACAAAAATCGTTTTAAGTAAATTATATATAAAATTATAAACCAAAAGATCTAAAAGAACGCAGAGTTGTTATGACGAAATTGGACCATTGCAAACGCAGCTAATAAAAAAAAAATTCCCAGATGTTCAGTTAGATCTGCGATGTACAAAATTCATTTAAAAACGACTTTTAAACCAGTTTTCGAAGTTACTGGGAGTATGATGCGAAAAAAATTGATCCCAAGGTTGCACACGTCACATGCAAAATAGAACCGTTTGAAAAAGTTTTGTATTATTAATTTTAAATATCGTAACTTGGCTACGGAAATTTAATTTCATTTACTTAATGGGGTTATTTATAATTAATTACTGTTTTTAATTTAATTTTAATCTTTAACAATTTGACAACACGCACTTTTTTACGCTATTATGCTTCAAAGTGAGAACTTAAAATTAGTTTTAAAAACGAATTGATATTTTACACAAATAAGTATAAATCCTTAGTATTTAAATATAACGCGTTTTCCTTTTAAATAATTTAAAAAAAAAAATGCAATGATAGGAAAATGAAATCGGTGCATTAAAAATGACAGTTTCCTTTGAAGCAGATAATATTTAGCAAAAAATAAATTGTAACTGAATAATGCATAACCCACTTTTGTTATGAAAAATAAACGAAATATATAAATATATATGTATATAGGTATATAAAAATGTCTGCACTTCATGATGTTAATTACGTCGATATACTATAAATTTGTTTAATTGTTATTTAACGATGAAAACGTGTATAAGAGAAGGTTTGAAAAAAAAAGCACGATATAAAAGGTTGATTTGGAGGAATATTTATTATTTTTTGCCCGTATGTTTATATTTACTTTTGCTCATTATTCAAATTATTCGAGCAGTAATTATAAACGAATTAAAACATTCTGTCTTTATTTCAAAAAAGTGTTCACAATTGCAAACATTTCTGCCACAAAATAGAATAGATCGGAATTTAAAAACTAACAAAAGTCGAAGTACACTTACCGGTTGCGTATTTTTTACTTGCAGTTGAACGTTCACAGTTTCTTCGTGATCGTCTACAGATGAAATGCTTCTCGTTATCTTGGTAGCAACAAAAACAGAATCGCGCACGAACAGGTGAGACGAATGGTATATTAAACGGTACTTCAATTTCGCTGGGAGACTAGAAATGGGATGTTCATTGGAAGCACTATCGTAATAAAATAATAAGTCTATTGAGCAATGACCGCTTAAATCGCGTCCTCTGACGTACATCGAAATTTTTTCTGATTGGCCCGGCTCTATCGGACGATTCAAATGTATCGGAAATACCGACGACGATTTTTTACTGCAGTTTGAACTTAGTGAAATTAAATTCGAACTATTTGAAGCTAGCGATATCCGGGTAATCGGCAGTATACCGACATTATAGAAATGCATCGTAATTTTACAAAGTTCACCGCAGAAAATTTCAGAAGGTAAATTTTCAAAGTAAACCTGAAATATGTAATCCCAAAATAAGAATAACTTTATTTTATTATAAAAAAAACAACAAATTAATAGAACATGCTTATTTGAAGTGTTCATTTTGTGTATTTACATAATAGAATTATGCCCATCAGAAATGGCAGTTTAAAAAAATATTTTTAACCGTAGTAATTTAGAAGAAACTCTTCATTACTGTTTTTTTGGTAAGGTCAAAAATTGGTCAAAAACTCGTCGCTTCATGCGCCTTTACTTAGAAGCCACGGCTAAAATTATGAAACATTGGGAACATGCTTTAGCCGGATTCGCTGATTCCCGACTTTGTAACTGCTGTTGTTCTGTTGGGAAATGATGAATGAAGAAAGACAAAAAGTACGGATAATCGTTTTATTTTTCAGTCTGTTCTACATGGTCGTTAGAAGTAATAGACAGTACCGGTTTATGATAACTAAAATGACTGATATAATTTTTCGAATCGATCCTTTCAATGTGGCCGGTGAAGACTGTATCAATGCACGATCTACCACGATAGAGTGAGATTTGTTTTGAGCTGTAATCCGAACATCATCGTCATTTTAGTACTGATCATATCATTTATTATTTCATTCCATTTAGTGTGTTGTACGGATGGAGCCGAAACAATATTATGTAACCGTTCATTTAAATTTAAATAATATTTTTCTTAAATACCATGAATTTTCTGATAATTATTATTCTTTGCAAATAATTTAACAATATCTAAATCAGGTTGCGCTCTTTTCTTTTCTTTCATTTATCATATTTGTACAATCATTAAAAACTTAACAATCTACCAAGATACCAAAAATTAACATTGAATCTCGTAACATTCTTTTTGCTCGTGATAATCTATATATATACATACATATATAAAAATATATACGCTGACTCACTATAAACCCGTTTGTCCTACTACAGTGGTATTCTTATTAAAAGCGCGCTACGTTCGTCTCTCTTTCCGCTAACGTATTTTCCGTCACCCTTCCGGCGTAACGTTTTCGGGCAGTTAGGTCACGGCTAAAGAATGTTTTATGTTAAAATTTGCTTCGGCTTAATAATGAATCAAACACTTAACGAAGAGAAATAATTAAAAAATGTAGACAATTCCACGGGTACATCATAAACCGAAACAAATTTAATACGCATAATAAACTATTGCTACATTATAATAGTATAACTTTATCTGAAACACGAATTCAATGTTTAATTCGCATTTGAAGAGCAAACACCGGATGAAAAAATCAATGAGATAATTAATGATAATAACAGAAATATAAATAAATGCAAAAATATCTTAAACAAAAAAAAACCAATAAAAAGAATATGTCGCTTTAAAAATAACGAATTTTCATCAAAATAGAACATTATTTATGGAAAATATTTTGCACGATCATAAATTTAAACCGATTTCCTTACTTAAGAACAAGTTGGAAAGTAAAATTCACTTAGAACGAAAAGAGATCAATTTACAATTAATAGGTTAACAACGAATGTTATCAACAATCCTTTTATTTGGCGGAAATCGACAACGTGTCGCAAGATTTTTTTTAATAGAATTTGCGTGAAAAAAAATGCACGTTACAATTAAGGATGTTCTTTGGAAGAAATTTCCCCCACAGGAAAGCTTCTTGTAAATACAAGCACCGCCGTCAACGAGTTCAGAATGTTGTTATAAAATGGCGATGAGTAATATTTTCAGTGAAATACCTAAACGAATAATGTTAATTCAAAAATAAAGAAATAATCGGTTATAAATCCGACAATTAACACGAACCGAAACATATAATATTGAACAATTGCAAAAAAGTATTTTTAATATTATATTCTCCAAGCAATAATAAAATGGATTATAATTACTTTTTAATAAGTGGCAGTAAGAGTTCAATGCCTATTAGAGGATTTCGTTAATCCCCAGAGCTTTTAACTTATTTTGAAAATAAGGCAAATTCAAAAAATTTCGGTACGCTACAGAATTTAATTATGTTCGACAAAATCTGGGCTTGTATTTATTACTTTACAGTCATTTTGTTCTCGGGATGAGCATTCCGGTATTTATCACTATCACAAGCGATAATCAAATAACAACTGCTCAATTACTCTACAATAATCATTCCTTATCGATGTTTTTATGATTATTCAACTAATTCTACTTTTACCATTTTATTGTTTAAGAATTTTCTGATTATATTTCATGCGAGTAGAATAACCGTTTTCTGTGCTATTAGGGCGTAGAAAGGGTTTAATAATCCTTCTGTGAAAGAGCTCACACGATTATCACTGCAACTAATCGGTAGGATTATAACTTTTAGCTGTTTCCAAATCTGTTTGATATTCGCTGCTAGTAGTGTATATTTTATTATTTTTTTAATTATTGTTATTAGCATTATTACCATTTAAAATGACAGTATTCATTTTAAAAAATTCAAATGTTTTTAAGCTCGTATTTAAAATTTTATGAATTGACATCTGAAAAAATAAATTACGTGAATATATAACCGACGATCGAAAATGCCACCGAATTACAAGAGACATAGCATACTATTTTATATTATAATCATTTTCGCCAAACTGCAAGTGATATGTTTGTATGTTTGAAATAATCTTATATAATTACTAATACACCAAAAAAATATTTCCGGGGGTAAGGATAACTAAATCGTGATTTTACATCGAATAAGCTTAATTCCGAACACTAAAACATGATTCAGCACTGAAACTGTAGTGACACCCTCAACAAATTTTACGCGTAATGAATGAAAAAGATAAATTTAAAAAAAAACGAATTTTACTAAAAAATATTTTTCTAACGTACACGATGTAAATTTATATATAAATATATATATATATATATATATATATTTCATATAAAGTTACTTCTCTTTCGATTAAAATTATTTTTAAGCGTCTAGCGAGATTTCTACTAAAATAGTTGGAAGAATGAGCTGAAATGGTTTACGGTTAAATATTAGTCGACAACAAATAATTGTTATCGTGTAAGAAGTAAAATACACTGGTAACGCTTTTCAGTTCTGTTCTAATGACGATCAGAGTGCAACTGTTAAAAGAACTATTTATGTACAACGGAGAAATTCTAGGACAATTTTTATCAAATAAAATAGTGCAGTCATTTTTAACGTGCGCCATATTCACCGCAATTATTTACATAACGTCTGTGTTGCGGTGAAGTTTTTTTTTAAAGATTTTTACCTAGTGTATAGGTATACTTTTAGGTACAACAATTAAATGGTGTTCATATAAATTACAAAAAGAAAGCTACAAAATCACAGATAAATCCCTTCGAAACAATTAATATCAACAGTGAAAATAGTTTTAATAATACAATTCAATGCTTACCCTTAAACAAGGAGCTGAATTAATAATATCAAACTGTAATCGATAATCTGGTAGCGGATCAAGCAGTTTCGGAGTTTTCGAGGATTGCGATTTTATACCAGCAACTGGTTTTAATTTTTGGTACCCGGTTACAGATAGACTTTCAGCTCCTTCAACGGTAGACAATACGATCGAATAACAGATACCAGTTATATGCAATTCTCCGACAGCCCTTGGAATTATATTTAGCAATACCTAATGTAGTATAAACAATACATAAATGTATATAAATCAATATTTAAATTATTTTTTTTTTTTAATAAACGTCATTAAACGCCACAAAGCAGTACATTAAAACTTTGATAGATATTCGGTTAAAAAAAAACGTTTTAAAAATATGCCTTATATAGCGCGCTTTTTTCAAAAAGTTCTGCGGTAAACAAAGTTGAGTTTAACAAAATTTGTAGTTCTGTATTGCATTTCATACCGGCTATCACAAAAAAACGGGTAGAATAAATGTAATTGCTTTAACGCTACGATTTGTCGGAAGTTGCTAGGCATTGTTAAAATTTCTTTATCCTTTTAATTGGATGCAATATTAGACAAGTTACTAAACAAGTAACTAAACAGTTACAATCAATCAAATTACAAATGCAGATGTACGATAATATTTCAATTAAACGTGACAAAAAAGAAAGGAAATTGTGTAAATTACGAGTATTTTGATGTATTAATACTGAAGTTATATATGCACATATGCATAAACATATATATATATATAACCACACTCACAAACGTACGCGCAAAGATTGTTCCAAAACAACTAAGAAAAAATTTATTTAAAAATAATGTATACATCAATCAACTTGCAATAAAATTTTTTTTTTCAGAACCGTTTCCTCTTGCTTTTGCCATTCTGTATAAGTTTTCTGGAACTCTGTTTCCGAAAGAATGTTGAAAAAGTCCCAATTCGCTGCTTAAACATTTTTTTAGGTTCAAGAAAAGCTAAAAATCACAGAAAGCGAGGCAGAGCTGTACGGAGGGCGCAGCAGCAGTTAAAGTTTCGTTTGTCCAAGCAGAAGATAGTAGAACTAGAGTCATGGGGACGCACACTAACGTGAAGCAATATCCAGTTCCATTTTATGTTTGATCGTTTCGTGTTGAAATGTCTCTATAGTTATAACACTGATTTATAACTGCGGTGGAGGAGGAACGATATGTTGATAAGTCAAAATTTTAGAATCGAAAAAGGCTACCGACATTACTTTTCCGTCCGATTTTTGCTGCTAAACTTGCTTAACTTTGGGCCAAATATTCATCTTCCATACGTACCTTTCCATGGTTTTTGATCCAAAATAATGTAAACGGTTTCATCTACAATAACTATACGTTTTGGATAATTTGAATTATCAGCAAAAATTTTTTTCCCTCATTACAAACTTCCAGATGACGTTCAATTTGTTCGATTTTCAAAACGTTCAAAACCCGTGTTGAACAGATTTCCCTTTTGCCCGGGTTCGGATTAAAATTTGAACGGTTGTTTTCGGTGTAAACTGATGGATGTCTCAAAGGGATAAAAATCGATCTTCATGGATTATCACGGACGGTGTGTTCACTGTAATGTCAGTTCCGATGCTTACCAGTTTGCCTCCAATAGGAATCAATTCCGCTGATTTCTAACCGCTATTGAACTATTTATACCATGTATTCTTGGTCAAATGTTTATCTTTACAAGTCTCTTTCATCATTTCTACCACTTCAGACAAAGTTGAAAATTTTATCGTGTGACGTTGTTTATCTTTCACACTCATTACAGATAATGCACAAATTTAGTCAAGAGTTACACGTACAACATTTACTAAAATAAACACTTAAACTAACATAATTCGTCACAAAAACCTTGGCACGCAATGTCGTTCATTTCATAAAAAATATTCTTAGTTGTTTTTGATCAACAAGCTTTGTACAAACAAAAAAAAAAAAAAAGTAAAATTTGCTGTGACTGAATAATGCCTTTATATAGGTCACGTCGACTTAGTACTGTGTGATAATTTCCACACAGAGACGGATGAATCTTTTCATTTAAATTACTTTTGATTCCACGAAGTTTTTGCATTAAGTCGGCTATATAATAAATTTTCATTTACTTAAATTAAATTACATTAAAAAATATTTTATCACACTTAATTAAATTTGGGACGTGATGTAATGAGGGATGCTTCTAAACAACGCGTGTCGTCTTACCTCGAAATCGAGTAGTTCGAATCGCGTTAAATTGAAATACATGTATATTAAGTTCGATTAACTGGTTTTTGTACTGTAATTTTTAGTTGTTTCTGTTATAAATGAAATTATCTCATTTTAATTACTTTTAATTTATATTTAGTTATTTTAATTTAATACGATTCAACAAAGCACGTTATAATTGTAACAAGTTATTCCATTAATCATTTTTGTGCTTTCTTTATTATATATTAATTAAGATCTATGACTTGCTTTCAAGGATTCACCTCAGCTTTTTGCAGTCGATCATTTCAGCCTCGTTACTTTTCGCCCTCGTCTTGTTTTGAAGTAGATTCAGTGTAATATTAGTGAATTTTCAACTTTTTTTTTTTTTAAAGTAATGTTATATTTAAGACGCAAAATAATCTTCAAATCAAAAAAACATCTGTGAAATTAGGAATTATTTAACTTAGGAAATAATAAATTAATCATTTTTAAATTAGCGGTTTTCAATTTTCCTTTTATTCATATGTCGCTTAAAAAAATGATTTCCCCTTTTAAGGAATTTAAATTATCCATTTATTTAGCGTGTTATTTCAATAAAAACTCAGAGAAAATATTAGGCGATTTAAACAAAAATTTCCCACAATGACCATTAAAAAAAAATACAATTAAATTACAGGCACATTTGAATAAATTAAAATTGATCTAGATTCTACATTTCATTAAAAAGTTTTGTTCGTACTTCTGGTAATAAAAAAATTTTGCTCCCACAATATTTTTTTTTCAAGGTATGTTTGTGAATGCCGAAAACATTTTTACAAATAAGTGGGATCAGGATTTTTATTATTCTGTATAAAATTCTATGAAATTTTTTTCAGCAGTTTACGTTACCTTTCTTAAATACTACTTCAAATGCGCCGTTTTCGGACACTTCAATTAATTTAATGTTTTTAAGACACAGCCAGGCTATTATTTCTGTGGGTGAAACACTGATACTGCGAAAAACTTTTTAATGAATTGTAGGAAAATATTCTTAGAAATCATTTTTTAAATAAATCAAATGTTTTGAAATAATTAAAATTTTATTAGTAAATTTTTATTACTAGAATTTTAAATGTTTCAAGATTAAAAAAATATTCACTGTTAAAAAATGAATTATATCAGTGTTAAAATTTTTAAATATCCAATTTTATCTTAAATTTTAAAGAGTTCGCCAACAGTTCTTTAATTTCGTTTGCAGTTGAAAAGAAACAATTTAGTTCTCCTTCGGAGGACAACAATGTGTCTGTAATATGTTTTTATTTAGTTTTACTAATATGTGCTGACTTTTATCTTTTTTCCGTTATCGCTAAAGATGGGGGATATTCCTGAAAACGTTACTAGAATAATGGTTTATATTTATATAAGACACTGTGTATTTCACGGATGTTTTAAAAATATGAATTAATTATGAAAATGACCGTTACATAAAAAATTGTTGTTCCTTAATCATCCTATAATGTGGTTATAATTTAAATGTAGAAATACATATATACTCTTGAATGTTTAGAAGTAAATTTAAGAGAATAAATTGCTTAATTACTACGCGTGCATCCAAAGGTGAAAATTGAAACGTACTAAAAATATCGACAGAAATATTGAAAAATCCATTTATGTTGTCGGCGGTCCGCTAATATTTTTAAAATGTTTATTAGATGAAATTGTCTCTTTATGAGAGAATGATTCCAATTAAAAAAAAAATTGGTGATGAATTACAATTTTTAAAATCGTATTCCCCACTAAGAACATAAATCCAGTTTTGAAACGTTAAATTGTAATTTAATATCGTTTAAAGTTGAAAATAATAATACTGCATTTAAAACAAAATATGATAATTAATTTTTTTCTTCTTTTCGACTTCTGTTTGTAAAGAACTTTTTTATCTCACACATAAGAAACATGTTTTTACCTGGTGATAATAATTTCTCTGATTCCAATATGACAGCAAAGTCTTTTGAAATAATTTAGAATATTTTCGTAAATATATTTTAAGAAAAGTAGAATTAAATATAAAAAGTCTGTATTTCCTGTTTGTTAAATAATAAATTAATAATACCATAACTAATAATAAATAAAAATAATCACGTATTGTGTAAAATCAGCTATAATTTTCAGTAATGAAACAAATAGCCAAGATATCGAGTGTCGATCAATAAAATTAAAAAAAGAACTAATATTTCATCGATTAGGGATGGGTTTTCAATATACTACGTACAATTTTAAATCTGCAGCGTTACTAGGACGCATTTACACAATTTGTGCTGATCATATTTTTGAAAATTGTTTTTTGATATTTAGCAACAAAAAATTATACAATTTAAATTAAATATTCTTCGAATAATAGTTTTATTATATCTAGTTACCAAATTAATTTAACATATCCATAGAAAATTTTTCTTTTTTTTTTTCAAAAGAAAAACATTAATCATTTTTAAAATGACTTGAAATGAAAGTACAAGAAATTACGCACGTTAAACATCTCTCTAAAAAAAAAGGGAAAAAAATGATATAAGCTTCATTTAAAAAATAGATAAAAAATTACTTAAACGCTTAGTTTTATTTTTAGTTACAAACAAATATTACTTTCAATAAAATATTATGATACATAAATATACATATAAAAATTGATTCAAGCTTCAGCTTTTTTGATTATTTAATATATTATTTTTTTATTTATATTTATCATATTTACATTATCCCTGTTTTCAAAGTAATTATATTTGTGGATCAACGCAAATCCTACCACTTAACACAGCAACAACTAAAATGATTATGTATTCATAAATTACTTTTCAGTTAAATTTTTCATTTTCATATATTTTATCGTTAACATCACCATCACTATTGATGAATTTATTTTTACTTTAAAATCAAAGACGAAAATATTTAAAAACTCTTGCAAAATTTCACGAAGCCGTTGTAAAAGTACTATTATACAATTTTTTTTTTATCTTTTATAATAATGGAATAATAATTTAAATTTCTTTAACGCTTTTAATGAGGAAAAACTATAAAGAGCGCGTAAAATTAAATATTTAACATCTACTTTTTCACTTTTACTAGCGTAAATACCAATATCGATTTAAGTTTATTACATTTTTTAATCCATTTTCTGTAATTGTTTTAAGCTGATTTTCTAAACAAAATCATACTTCGATTAAAAACATCATTTTGAACTTTAACGCACGAAGATGACTAATCCTGTATATTACAATTTAAAAAAGTAAAAAAAACATAACTAAAACACGTCGATATTAAATCGAAAGTAAATCAAGACTTACAAATTTGGAAGCATTAAGAAGATTAGCGTTTCTTAGTTGTAACAGATATGTTGCATTCCTCAACAAAAAGTTTATAGTCGCGGTAATTGGTATTAATATGTTTCATTTTAACTTTATATATTTCAATTCTTTTATTTCGCCTTATTAATTCCGATTTAATTAATTATGTGTCTAAACTTATTTTAGAATTTATTAGTTGTACAGTATTATTTTCCTTTGTCGTACGTCTAACTATAATTTAATAATTTTTAATTTTAATTTTGTTCTTTTTTTCTTATTCAGGAAAAAAAAAATTTATATATATACATGGTGGTTCAAAAGTCATTGCACATCACAAAATTTATTACTGTTCACGAATCGCTTAAAGAATATAACAAACGTTACAAGTATTTAAAAAAGTCCTATTGACCGTTTTCACAAGTTTTTTTTGTTACTTATCAATATAACGCGTATATACTACGTTTTTTATAGACACGCTAGTTTATTACACACTTCTTCGAAAATTATGCAATGACTTTTGGACCACTTTGTATATTAATGCCTGTTATTTTTACACCGGGAAGTAATATAAAAATCACACAATAGTTTTATATAACATTTTTTACTGATTACAGTAACGTTAAAAATGACACAGTCTATTAAAACCGTATCTTCCATAAGATTTTTAGAAGATTAACATCTGGGTTCAAAGAATGTCCCCAAGTGATAATTCTTTTATAATACTTTCAGAAGAGCAAATTTCAATAGACTACGTCACTCCTAAAAGAAAAAAAAATAATTTATAGTTTACGTAACAATTTCCGTTACAACTTCGGTTACATATTTCATAACAGTTTTTGTAACGACTTTGCATAATGCTTTTGTCATGTTAACTTAAAAGCAATATAATGCACACATTTGCCTATCTCGTATATAAGTAATTTTAAGAAGAGCTAGTAGTAAAGTCCTTACAGCCATTTCATTCAAACAAGCAAAAAAAGACAAATCTTTAAATATGGAAGTAGAGAGAAATTGTAAAAGGAAACAAATCATTGATGCTTGAAAATCGCTCGAATGAAATCACATCTCTCCGGATGTAGACCTAACCAGATAATACACCATAATATTAAGTCTAATTTCTCTATATAAGAATAAAGCTCTGCCTACAAAATTTGATTACTCGAATAATATTCATCTTGGTGAAGTGGTGGTTACACTGACCTTACAATCTTTTGCTCACCTGAACTTTATTTTCATTAACTCTTAAGTATATTAAAGTACACAATTAATTCTTAAACTGCATACTTATCGTGAACTGATCTGCACATGATCTTAAATAAATAGAAATGATAACGTTTTAGTTACAGATTGCTTGAGGTTCAACAAATTTCTCTAATCGGTCTCTAGCAGATTCATGACATTTATAGAATGTGGGTAATAAATTTACGTTATTAATATGAAGTTTTATTCGGAATTAAAATTGATCGATAATAAATGCGAGAAAACAACGAAGCCATGAACGATTAAGAGGTTTCACCGTATAAGAATTTTAATATAACAAAAAATATATGTTTATTTAAAAAAAATGAATAACTGCATATTTTACAGGAGCATATAAGGGATCTTATGAAAATACAAAAAGGAACACGCTTTATCAAAATCATAATTACGAGCACAAAAAAAAACGATACTTCATAGACGCAAATCCGCAACCATTTAATAAAGAAAAATGATTGCGTATAGTTTGTGCAAGTTCAATTTTATAAATTGACCGTTTCTGTAAAATTCGATAACTGATGTCTTTCTTTTAACTAACAATAATTGCGTATGCTTTACATAATTAATAATTAATACACGTACCTGAGTAGTCGAGTCTGGATCTAACACTAACAATGGAATGCAATGAGTTTGAGCAAGCGGACCCTTCAGTTTTCCTTCGCTACTGGTGGACGCGTAATACCACATAAGTTCAATGTTTTCTAGCGTTATCGGTATATTAAGCAGATTGATTAAATCCACACTTATGTTGATGCTTTCTTCAACAAACAAAAATATACGTTTCATCTAACATCTTCGATGTATACCGTAAACGAATTGTTGAATAAATTCCAACAGAATGTAAAGGGATATCAGTAAAAATAGATAAAAACAATTTAATTACCTCCGATAACGGTTACCGGCTTTGATGAATTATTCGTAAAATTCGTCAAAAAACTGACGGTCGGTTTAAACATTAACGGTAACGAATCATTATTCGCATGAGCAACTAACTTTTCTTCCAATTTCCACCATCTGAAACGGCAATATTTCGATTGTTTCAGTTTAATGTACACAGCTGGAGTTAACTGTCTCTAATCTAATCTGCCAGGTAACACAGTAACTTAAGTAAATAAAATATGGAATATCGCGGGTAAAAAATTTGTTTAACCTGTTATTGGCTGCTGCATCTTCTTGAGCGAACGTGACGCCACTTGCAGGAACACAACCAACAGGAACATCAGTGTCATCGGTAACATCTAACATGACTTTAATACTGGAATTATTTATCTGAGGGATTTCTAGACACGGCAGAGTTTCTTTCCCTTCATTTTTTTTATTTTTTGTAAATTCCTTTGAAAAAAAAAAAAAAATTAAGATTTTAACATTATGTACCATACATTAATGAAAACACTAATTTCAATTACTAACACGTTCAAATTTCTGTATTTAATCTAAAGGAAAAGAAATAACAAAAAATAGAAAATAAAATAATTTTTTTTTTTTAAGGTAAATGTTTTTATACAAAATACACCTGGAATAAGAAAAAAACATTTATACGTTATAATTTTGTAAAAATTAATTCAGAAGTAAAAAGTAATTTTTTCATTACAACGAAAATACATTTTAATGAGTGCATATAATATTATTTTAATCAAAACTTACTACTTCAACGGCCATGCAAAAAAAAAAATTTTCGATTGCAATAAAATGCCTAGTTCGAATAAAAGCGCGAGTCATTTGTTTAAGGATATATACAAAATATATGTCGTATTTTATAATTAATAAATATGCATTATGAAAATCTGGCCATTCTGATAAAAATTTATTTCAACCATACATATTATTGTTATCAGATTTTTTTTGATTTTTTTTTTTGCGTTTCTGTTGCAGTAGTATGTTTTAGTAAAAGTAAAATTATATACACTCATTGAAACGTTATTTTTTACTTTTGAGTTCATTTTTACATAATTATAATGTATAAATGTATTTTCTCATTCTAAGTACACTTTGTATAGAAATATTTACCTTAAAAATTTCTTTTTTATTTGCTGTACTTTTTAATTCAGAAGCAATCGAAGATAATTCATGTTTTCTTTACTATTATCATTATTTTTAAAAACGAAAGCGAACTGTTCTAAATAAAGAAAAAAATCGTTAATTACTCTCTTCAAATTCGATTATTCTAATTTTTTTTATAAATGTAGAGTATGTGAGCCAAGCGGGGCACAGCTTGTAGCAGCTAGAAGCACTTTTCACTCGACTGTCGTATAGAAACGAATCAACAACCACGTAAATTCTGTATATTCTCGTTATAAAAGGCGGCAATTTCCTATTTCAGCGGACTTAGTGTTGATTAGGAAAGTTAAATCAGAAATTTCAACACACTGCTGATATGATAACGGGGGAAGGGTCATTTGGCGAAGGTATTGCTATTAATAAATATCGTTACGCTTTTCACTGTTGACAACAGCAGAAGCAAGTAATTCATGATGATTGAACAATAAAAGATGCATCTCCTATTTTATAGGAGTTGAAAACTCATATTTAATTTATTATTTTAGTGATGAAAAATGGTAAAAAACCTAAAAAAAATTCTTTAACCAATAAAATGATAAAATGAAGACCTGTTTCGGAGTTTTCGTTAATTTCACCCCTAAATGAGTAACCCACCCCTAAGGTAGAAAAACCAAAAACAGGAATTTCAAGCGATCAGATTTTGGGTTCAATTCGTATACAGAGGTTTTCGAGGTCGCTGATTATGAATCTGATATTATTTTTTTTTTAGTATAAAAATTTTTTAAATTTTATACCGTTGCAAGTATACATCATATTATTCAACGAAATTTCGAAAGTAACGGTAATCTTCATAGAAATGTTTAAAACGTAATGATTTTTTGCACCAACCGCTACTGTCACCGCTATTTATTGTTTTGAAAGACACAAGTGGTCAATTTGGCCCTATTGTAGAACAAAATTTATTTAGACCGGAAAACGTATACTTGGAGGTATCCAAATCTGAAAAATTAACATCTAGTAAGTCAGTTTCCAAGAATTGTCATATTATTTTGCGAATTACATTAGTTGAAGAGTACATTTTTTCTTTGCAGATCACTTTAAAATGTGGTTGGAAAAAATATTTTTACCGAATGTAGGTCATACTTCCTTACTATTACTTGACTCTTGGACTAGTCATTGTCATAAAGTTGTAGAAGAAACAATGTCAGACAGTACAATTGTTAACCTGAAGAAAATTCCTACTGGAACGACAGGAAAAATTCAACCACTTGATGTTTTTAGATTCCGGATTTGGAAAAGTTATGTTCGGAAATTTTTTGATGATTTAATTTTAATGAATTGTGATTTAAATTTACATATTAGAAATAATATAATAAAATTTCAATCATTGGTTCACAACCAATTGTCTTCGCCAAGGTATGAAGATTTTTTTAAATATTCCTGGTACAAAAATGGTTGTGTAGATGAAAGATCGGATAAATTAGAAAATCTTGTAGAGTTTAGTTTCGGAGATTATTGTAATACGCATTGTGAAATAGAAGGATGCACAAATGTCGCTATAGTACGTTGCGGTCGGTGCAAAAATCATTGTATTTTAAACATTTCCAGAAAAATTACCATTACTGACGAAATTTCGTTGAATAATATGATGTATACTTGCAAAGATATAAAATAAAAAAATATTTTTATACTACTTTAAATATGAATTATAAATGTTTGTACCCATTTTCTGTTTTTCACTTTATAGAAAAGAAAAATTAATATCAGATTCATAATCAGCGACCTCGAAAACCCCTGTATACGAATTGAATTCAAAATTTGATCGCTTGAAATTCCTGTTTTTGGTTTTTCTACCTTAGGGGTGGGTTACTCATTTAGGGGTGAAATTAACGAAAACTCCGAAACAGGCCTTCATTTTATCATTTTATTGATTAAAGAATTTTTTTAGGTTTTTTATATGGGGTTTCAACCCCTATAAAATAGAAGATGCATCTCTTATTGTTCAAATCATCATGAATTACTTGCTTTTCTGAAAAGAATAATCTCTATTTCGTTTTACCAAAAAATATTAAGGGTTAGTCGAGATATTTAGAAAAAAAAACGTTTTTTTGGCTAACTTTGGGGGTAGTTTTCACTCTCTTAATATGTTTATTAGCAGATATAAAAAGACACGGGTCGTTTATTTTTTTGTGTTCTACAACATATACCAATTTCATTAAAATCGGTGAGTAGGTGATTTTAATGCTAAAATAGATGTGAATCACAAAAGCAAAGCAACAAAGAAATACTGAACAGGAGAGGAGAACAAAAGCGACGAACGGTTGCTAGAGTTTGCAAACAGCGCATGATTTAAAAATATGTAACAAGTGGTTCACATAAACACAAACGAAGATGATACACATGGATCAGCCCTGAAGATCGATGCAAAAATCAAATAGATTTCATATTAGTAAACACGAAAATGCAGTAAAAAATTGTCGTACATATCCAGAAAAGCTGAATGCAACTTACGACTATAAATTGTTGGCAGTTAAGTGTTGGATTTCATTAAAGAAAAATTACCAAGAAGAAAAGACAAAGAGAGAATAAAATTTTCAATTAAAAAAGAAATGAGCAACGACGAAGGCGAAACCGATGGTTTCAGAGACGAACAGAAAGAAGAAAGCATTGAACAGCAATGGAGGAAATGGAAGAAAATGGTGACAAATGCAATGGAGATATCTTTGCCAAAACGGAAGAATAAGAAAAGTAAACCATGGATAATCCGGGAAATAACTAACCAGATAAATAAAATAAGGTAAGTAAAAAAGGCAACCGGGAATGAATATAAAAGACCAAATAAACTAATCTTGAAAAAATACACTGAAGTTAAAACAGAATAGCGTGAAGAAAAATGAACGGAAATTGAGGAAATGCAGAAAAAGCATAACTTAAGAGAAATGTATGCGCAAATAAAAAATCTGATGAAGTAAGTAAAGAAAAAGAAATTGCGCATCGTAAAAATTAAAAATAAAAACGACGAAATCTGCGGAAGCAAAGATAGGCAGGGAAAAGTATGGCTCGAATATTTGCGTGTTTTATAGACTACGAAAAGGTATCGACCCCGGGGACAGCATTTTGCATTGATAAGTACATTCCAAAAGCATAACACTGACAATAAAGACTTACAAACAATTAAAGATATATACTGAAATCAAGCTGCAAACATTAAAGTAGGGGAAGAACTCACTGGTAAGAGATGTCAAATTTAAAAAAAAGAAAGTAAGGCTAGGTTGCCCACTAGCACTTAGATGATTTAAAATCTACCCAAAACATATTAGAAAAAATGCAAAAATTGAGAATGCTGGATTCAAAGTAAACGGATTTCCAATTGGATGTATAAGCTATGAAGATGATGAGGTACTGCTTTCAGGATCGACTAGAGAAATACGGATGATGCTTAATAGGCTAAATCAAGCAGAAAATAGACACCGTATGAAAGTAAATGTTCGAAATACGAAAGTCGCGGAATTTATACGAAGGCATCTAATAATATAGATCTCAAATTAAAAATCGGAAACGAAATAGTGGAAACAGTAAAAAAATGTCGATATATAGGCCTCTGTTTACAAGCGACAGCCGAGGTATAAAGGAAATTAAAAACCGCATCGGAATAACTAAGTAAGCGTTCGGGAATCTAGAAGGCACACTGAAAAACAGAAAGCTAAAAATAAATACAAAGATGAAAGTAAACAAATGCTACGTCATGCCCGTTCAGCAATATGCAGCAGAAACGTGGACGTTAAATACAGAAAGCATTAAGGTTCTTACACTCAAAAGCTCAACGATTAAAAAAAAACACAAGAATGAAAATACCGGAAAGTTACGTATGCTCGGAAACGTGGGCAATCACGAAAAATATAGAAAACCTGGTAAACGCGTTCGAAAGGTGGTGTTATCGGAAAATGGAAAGGATAAAATGGGTGGACTGTGTAGATTAAATTTAACAGAATTGTCATTGTTTCAGAAGATCATGGCTGGAAAAACGAAATATCCAACGGCTAGACTACAGAAGGACCGGTTATTCATACTAGCTTCCAGCGGGAAAGTACTCGGAAAAGCGTAGAGAGGACGCCGGAGAGATTTAACATGCTGACCAGCGTAGAAGTTCTGGGTCGGAGCAACCTCTTTTTATAAGAGAAGTTAATAAAATGATAATAATAATTAAAAAGTTCCATGCTTTTGAAATGTGGACGCTAAGAAGAATGTGGCGGATACAGTGGACGGCAAAAGTGACAAATAAAAAAGTATTATAAAGGAGCGGAATAGGAAATATGAACGGCGGTGAAAATCTAGAAAAAAAGGGAAAAAATACCTAGTACATAAAATATTCAAAGAAGGATTGTTCACGCTTGCTGATCAAGGGAAAATACAGGGGAAAAAGATACGAGGAAAAAGAAAACTGGAGATAATGATAACCAGCTTTAACAAAAGAAAAATGGTAGAAATAATCGAATCAGCCAGAAAAAGAGAAATCTAGAATAATGCTGGTGTATGCCATCTTCTGATACAAAAAAAAAACAACTACAATGATGATGAGAATTTTTGACAGCAAAAGTTTAACAAGAGGAAGTAAATAAAGGTATTATTCCTTTTTATGAGAAACAAAAATGACCAAAGTTGTTACAATAACAACGAAAATCCTGAAATAATAAATTGCATTAAATTAGGAGGTAAAATAATAAAATTATAAACGCTTAATGAACATAAATTGATATAGCAGAAATGTCTTTTCAAAAACTTTATATTTTTCGGATAGAAACAAAAACAAAATGTATTAATAAAGATAAGTTTAGTTTTAAATGTTTGAAAGAAAACCTAAATAACTTATTTTTATTTAGAAAATAAAATCAAAGAATATTATTAAAAATTAACCTAAATGTTCGTTTTTGATTTTAAAAATTAATACAGAAACATATATATAAATTTATTAATACTAAAGAAGTATTACATGGAATTATCTGATTAGGGATGAAGAGTGTGGATGTGTTTTCATTTTCGGGAGCATTAATTCACTTATTTCCAACTGAAAAAGAAAATTAAACGAAAATCACACAACACATCCACACTTCATCTCTAATCAGTTAATTCAATAGGATTATTCCTTTAGTATTAATAATTCTTTATATATATGTATATATATATATATATATATATATATATATATATATATATATATATATATATAAGTATACATATACATTATTCTCACTCAATCACAAGTATGAGATTATCTTCTAATTTGTAGAAGAATTAGAGGATAGATAGCAGAGCAACTGAGAAGCACATAAACCGGAGAACAATCTAACTTCCGTGCTGCCGACCAACGTGAGAAAGGGTACCATCAGTGGCAAAACGAACCAAGACGACTGGTCTTGCGATTGTTTGCTGGCTGAATAATCTATACATATATATATATATATATATTTCTACATTCATTTTTTAAATTAATCAAACATTTAAGTTCATTTTTAATAATATTCTTTGATTTTATTTTCTAAATGACTAGTGGTTAAGGTGCTTGGATACCAGATCAGAGGTCACGGGTTCGAGACGTGTCTCGCTCCCGATTCAAGTCGTTCCCAGCTTTACTTAGCATGAAATAATTGGGTACCAGAGAAATGTGGGAAAGTAAAGGTGGCCGAGAGAAAGGAATTGGCCTCCCAACTCTCATTAGTACCGTTGGTCACAATCCCTGACGCCCTGTCAAGGTAAGGGACTTTCTTTACTTTACTTTACTTTACTTTTCTTTACTTTAAATGAAAATAGCTTATTTAAATTTCTTACTGATTTCAAATATTTAATACTAAACTTATCTTTATTAATACATTTTCTTTTTGTTTTTGTCCGAAGACGGAAAATATCCGAAAATGCGTTTCTGCTATATTAGTTTATGTTTCTTTAATATTTATAATTTTATTATTTTATTAACTAGTTAACAAACGGCATGTATATCAGGTGTACAAGTATGAAATGCGGATTTTTTTCCGAAAAAAAACACATTAAATTTGGAAGAATGATAAAAAGTGGTTTACTCAAAGTATGCTCAATCGCTAGTTAAACATTTTTCTCGTCTTTCGGGCAATTTGTGGATACCACGCCAGTAAAAATCTTCCCCTTTTGCCGCGAACCATTCATCGAGCCATTTTTTCACATTTTCGTACGAACCAAAGCGCTGCTCAGCAAGTGCGTGACCCATCGATGCAAACAAGTGGTAACCGGAAGGAGCCAAGTCTGGTGAGTAAGCCGCATGGGATAGCACTTCCCAGCTGAGTGCTTCCAATGTGTTGCGAACCGGTTTTACCGTATGTGATGGAGCATTGTCATGGAGAAAAATTACCTTGTGTTGCCCTTTTTGATATTCTGGTCGTTTTTTGAGCAGCGAACGGTTAAAATCGATTAATTGTTGTTGGTAGCATTTGATATTAACCGTTTCACCAGGCTTTAACAGCTCATAATAGACCACATCCTTCTGATCCCACCAAACACAGAGCATCGTCTTCCTGCCAGAGCGCTTCGGTCTTGCGGTCAATGTGTATCGTGCGTCTGGATCTACCCATGATCTTTTGCGCTCGGGATTCTCAAAATACACCCACTTTTCATCCCCAGTAACGATACGAGGCAAAAATGACTTTCTTTTGTATCGTTCGAGCAAAATTTCACATGTGTTTTTGCGCCTCTCCATCTGCCTTTCGTTCAACTCATGTGGTACTCATCTGCCGACCTTCTGAATCTTTCCCATTTTTCGTGGGCGATTGGAAACAGCTTGTCGACTAACGTTTAATTGCTCTGCGAATTGTTTTTGTGTTTGTGCATCGTGTTCATCTAGCAATGCTTGCAATTCTGTATCTTTGTATCTTTTTGGCGGTTTTCCGTGTTCCTTGTCTGCAACATCGAAATCACCACTTTTGAAACGCCGAAACCATCGTTCACACGTATCTTACGATGGAGCATGTTCACCATAAGCTTCTCGAAGCAATCGGTATGATTCAGCAGCAGTTTTCTTCAAATGAAAACAAAAAATTAATGCTGTCCGCGAATGCTCTTGATTTGGCACAAATGTCGTCATATTGAACATAGCAAAACAATACTACGCAAACAGTTTTTCAATTTATCACTGATGTACATTTGACACATGTTGATGGCGCAACAAAATTGCATATGCGTCAAATTTTTATAATACACATTGTATTGGTGGACATCTGATTTTTCAAATCCGCATTTCATACTTGTACACCTGGTAAATAAGCTGCGTTTAAATAAGGAAGTATTTCCGATAGCAGATAATTAACTAGTAGAACCATTATCAGCTATTGATCTTATTAGATTCTTAGCAAAACTGTCGAACAATTTTTCAATAAATATACCTTTTTTTTTTTAGCGATACGCGTATTAAACATTGAAGTAAAACATAAAAATGTTTACACTACCGACTTTATTTTACATTTATATAGCACTCGTTAAAATTAAGACAACTCTGTTTGCTTTCAAAACAGCGTCATAATACACTTCATTTTATAACTTACGTTTAAAGATAAAATATATTCCTTTAAAAAGGCCGTCTGTTGAGCTGGGCGTTGTCTACTAGGATGAACGAAAAGTTTCGAGAACTCCCTAATAGTGGTTTCATTATCGTTTAGACTAGTCGCTAGTCTGCCTATCGTGAAATGAATATGATCTTCGGCTAAACTCCAGTTTTTATCCTTGTACACCTGCATAAAAATCAAACTTGCTCAGGTTTTTGCAAAATGCGATATAAAGAAAAGAAATAAATGAACAGAGATTAAGTAAGTGAGGCAGAACTCACCTGATATGCCTGATTATAGCACCGAAGAGAATGCCTTTTTTGGCCGGCTTTTGAAAACCGATGGCCGGCTAAAACAAGGTGAAACGCGTATTTGCGCGGCATGCACGGCTTTTTAGACTTTATGAAACAATACGAAGCTTGCTCCAACAGCAGAGCACTGCGCAGATCCGAATCTTCGCTTGTCATTTGTATTAAGTGTTTAGCCGCTTCGCCGTACAAACCGAGATCTTTCAAACAATCAGAAGTACAAAGAGTTACACGTGTGGCAAATTGAGGCATCCTATTACAAAGAGGGCAAAACAAGGAAAAAAAATGTAATTCAATAATTTTTACATATTTCAGGTAAAAAAAAGTTAATAACTAATATTTAGATACACAGAAGTTTCCGTATTATTTAAATACTTTCGATTCAATTAGAAAAAAAAAAAAGAAAGTTTTTTCAAAAATAACCAACTCTTAGTTCTTTTTTTTTAATATATAAAAACTGCAGTTTTTTAACTATGGTGTAATATTTTATTTCAGATTTCGTAAATTTAAAATCTGTTTCTTTTTGTAAACGAAAAAAAAAAAAAGGAACATAACAAAAATAAAGAATACCAATCAAACCGGCGGCCCTATTCTCTTAGGATGTAATTATTACTAATATTAAGTCAGAATCGCCGAGTTCTAAATAATAAACAAATTCTTTACCGAATTATTAACTTTTTACTTATTGATATGACAGTATTTGCTATTTCTTCGTTTAGCAGCATTTTCAACTCTTTCTTACTATTCTATCTTCTCGCGGTCGAATTTTATTGGAAACTCAGCATAGTCCCTTCACCACCATCCTTCTTCCCTAATTTTCTATACAGAAGCTGATAATAATATCGTCTTCATATTTTATGTCCCTGTTCCCTTTCTTTTGCTAGAGATTTAAAGAAGAAAAAGAAATTAACATTACGCATATTTATTCTTACTTATACATTAAGGAGAGCGTATGAGAATTCAAATCGCGCGTTGTCACTGCAATCGACTGCCTATTGCATCATATACATTCTTTTGATTATATCCGATCACGGATGCAATAATATTTATTGCCTAAACGTGTTACTGTAACGAACTTTTTACCTTACACTGCAATTCTGATCATTCGATGAATTATTAACCACAGTCTTTCCATTTCTAGATTTTCTCTCCAACCTCTCGTGTATGAATATCTAGATTATTTCAATTTTATTTCAGGGTCTCCAAAATAGCGAAATTTTTTTCTTTTCGGGAGAAGTATTGCTGAGTTCATCTCCGACTTAATCACTTGCCTAATCGTTTGTCAATCTCAAAAGTGTGGAATTTCTTTCGCCGGTAGTTGGCTTTGAATACTTTATGCGCACATAACTGATTTGTAAAAAAAAACAATAATTCCCAATACCATGAAGAGGGGAAACAGAACAACAATTTGTCCCCGTAAAGTTTGTAACAGTTGTTAACAAAAGCCGTCAACGAACTGAAAGATAAATACCGATAGAACCACAGTTCTTTAAGCAGAGGATGAATAAAGTGAAAAAGGAAACAATAAACTTAACTGTAGATTCACCTGCAAGAATACATGTAAGTAATGACGCTTTTTTCCGCGTAATCTTGAGCTTTTTTTATATCTAAACCGATCAAAAATGACGATAAAGCAGCCATTTCCAACGCGCCGGCAAAATACAGCAAAGCTCCGTCTGCTTCAAAATCTCGCTTAGCTGTATGATACACTTGAAACGCGTACGTATACGCACAGAACATGAAACACAAATCGGCTAACCTGCGCATCTGTATTTCTGGCGATTCATTTCCGTACCTATAGCGCGAATAAACTAATTAGTAATGATAATTCAAATGTTATTTTTTTCTTCCGTTTTTTTTTTTTTTTAATATATATAAAACACTATATTTGGAAATATGAAAGAGAATTGAAAAACAAAGTTAAAAATGTAGATACCCACAGCAGAAAATAGAAGGAAAGAAACAACTCTTGAAAAATATTGCAAATAGAATTCAACAATGAAGTAGAATGCATAAGAAAAAACCAATCGAATAAAAGAGGGGGAGCAGGTTTTTGTGTAATGAATCAGAGTCAAAGGAAAGCGCAAAACAAACGAAGTTGTCAATAAGTAAGTTATATCGAGTAAATTAAAGCGAGACACAATCCTTGATTAAGGTGCTGGGAATTATGAAGTTAAGGTTTACAAAATAATAAGATCAACGGCACTAATGATAATAGGGATGCTTGGTTTCTTTCTCTGGCCCACTTCATTTTCTCAGATGACTTCTTCGGTACTCATTTCGACTTCAGACTGGATAAAAGGCTTGAGTATGGCTTGAGTCTGCAACGATGCGAATCTCATAAACCCCGTTTCAGTTTAGTTATTGAACACCTTATCTACTAGACTACCGCGCTATCATCCCTTATATAGCTTATTATAAATAAATGAGGTAAATTAAAATTCAATTGATGAGAGAATATACGGGAAAAAGGCTCATTTGCATGTTAAACTAGTGGTATCGTTACTACGTTTTTACGCGATTTAAAAAATCAAACTGTATAAGAAAGAAAAAATAGGTCACCTTTTTTTATTAAATAGTTTCAAAAAAAAATAAATAATAATAATAATAATAATAATAATAATATACGAATATGGATATAAAAAAGAATACGATATTATTTTATATGAAAGTTTAAAATTTAAAATCTGCGCTTCAATAACGGAAGAGTAAGAGAAACGAAAATTTTTTCCATATTTACACACTTCGCGCGAACCGATTTTTAAACGTAATTTTTCGCGTAAACATTTTAAATTAATTAACCGGATAAAAGTTAATTTTGTAAATAAGATGTTGAATAAAGTTACGAGTAAACGTAATTTTACTAAACATTAATATTTTCGCTGGAATATTTTTCTATATTCTCAGTACAATTTTCGATTCATTAATAGCTGCTGGAGGAAATGGACAGTTATTTTACTCTATATACGAAAAAGAAAATTCTCGTTGAATCGCGAAATATAACTGAATTTTTCTGTAGAATGGTGCTACTGTTAAAAAAAAAATATACATATATATGTATTACGGGATGAAGAATTAATGTTCAAGAAACAATAGCGCATAACTACCTGCGGAATTCACGAAAAAAACATTGTTGTCGCAAATTTCGAACTGTTCGGGTTTTTGTCTCCTACAATGGCCAAAATATTTTTACAGCGCTTAAGAATCACAAGGACTGACTGGACGATTCGATTTCAAAGGAGTTGGCAGCAGTTTTCCGCAAGTTTAATCACTCTTCTGAATCGTTTTAGGGTACCGCACAGGTACACAACACTCTTGCTAATATTGCAGCGAAACAATTGATCGTATTCGCCGATGCTACGCGAAAAAGTTTACCCTGCCGCTATTTACTTGCGATGCGTCGATCATATTGGTAGTCTCGGCTTCGCTAGTCTGTGCTAAAACTCTTCTATAGAAGAATTAACCATGCCGGTATTTCTTTTATCTAAGTTATTAAAGCGAGTTAGCGACTCTTACGAATTTCCTCAGTTTACGCGTTTTCAGACTCATCTATTGTTTTATCGTGGTTAGCAAAGAATACAGACCAGTTAAAATTATTTGTCGCAAACAGAG
The DNA here is from genome assembly GCA_039619475.1 of Icerya purchasi. Taxonomy (NCBI): domain Eukaryota; kingdom Metazoa; phylum Arthropoda; class Insecta; order Hemiptera; family Monophlebidae; genus Icerya; species Icerya purchasi. The sequence goes on along the minus strand of CM077116.1, from coordinate 169,246,350 downwards.
TCATACCGTTGTTTAGCGGAAATTATATTAACACGGAAAAAAAACAATCCAGCCGATTTAGCGACATATGGCTTGTCCATAACAGTTTTTAATAAAACCGGAACTGTGGATGTAGGAGACTGGAAGAATGTTTCACGCTCGACATTAACAAGGTTATCGACAGAAATCGCATATTACAAATTAAGAAGCGGAGCTGTTTGATTCCAACGAGTATTGATTGAAGTAGAACTAATCGTTTTTCGTCGTATTACGCCTAGTGTCATCGCGTGGGTACTTCGTTTCGTTTATAATTGTAAGGTTCATCCTAAATCTTGCTCGTCGGTTACTGCGGACCGATCATCATCTGAATGGCTGTCCGAAGTGGATATAAACAGATAGTGGTTTTGCGATTAGCTCAGGAGTTTATGTTCCCTACCGAACTGAAGTATTTACAATCCAACAGAGATTAGTAAACAAAACTCGTTAAAAACACTTGTCTGGACACAAACGGAATATTAAGAGTTATACTGAACGTTTGGAAAACTTTACCGTCCTAAGCAACATCAGATTATTTTAAAAGCGAAATTTTATTTTGTTAAAATGTACGTCCGCTACACACACGTACAAAGTATTTTTCCACGAATAAGAAATTTTTTTTAGCGTTTTTTATTAGTGCAGCTCTGTTTTGTGGATCGTTTAACAACTGTAATGTTCATATTTGATTTAAAACGGCTAGAGACATAATCAGCTGATAGCTAAAATGCCCCCTCACAAAAAGAAAAAAAAAAAAAGAAATGGTTTTATTTAATCTACCATTTACTAACTTTCGAAATTGATTTTGTTGTTTGAGTGCCGATGTAACAATTACGGTTCACGTAAATATTGTAAAATCTACGCTGCGATTTTTTGCTTTTTTAACTACTAAGACGATGCAATTTGAAATTGTTTTATCGCTGTCTTCCGATGCGTTTTTAAATTGTTCTCAACGATTTGTGTCTCGTCGGGGTAGTTCAAGTAACATTCGGATAACGCTACTAACCCCACATAGAAGCGAAGAATTATTTAGAGAATATTCTTCACAATGTTCATGACTGTGTCACGGAAGAGCAAATCGAGTGCAGGGTTATACCGGTGTGATCACCTCATCGTGGTATATTATGGAAAGCCGGCATTAAATCGGCTAAATATCATCTGGTGCGAATTCTAAATAACACGAGTAGTTGATTATGAAGATTACAGCACAATATTTGTTCGTGTTGGAAGTATACTAAATTCAAGACCTCTTTGTTGTAAGTCAATATCGCCGAGTGATAAAATCATTCCGTCGGACCATTTCTTCATAGGAAACCTCCTGCTTCTCTACCGGAAGAAGAAAAGTCGACAGTGCCGTTTGTTAAGCGTTACATTTAAATCAGGTAAACTCGTTCTGGCATTCCTGATCGAAGGAAACTTTAAGCACGCAATAAATGGTTTCGCAAAGCTAAAAATTTAGCGATCGGTTCTATCGTTTTGTCGAAAGAATATAATTTAAAATCGGGCTAATACAATTCCAGATAAATTGAAAAATGCGCGCACAGTTAAGGTATTTTTACCAGTAGTTCTTTTAAAGTGACCCCCGACCTACTTCTTGGTTCTGCTACCGGCTAATGAGCCTACCGTTTTATCGGACGGCGAAATAATTTTAATACGTAAAACCGTATATGGTTTATACTCGTCATTATCGTGCAAAATTAATATAATTATTTCAAGCGCTATTCTTACCTTTTAATCTGTGCTACTAATGTTATTTCGTTCTTCGATCAATCGGCCATTATTGTTTTCGTGCGAAACGATTTTGATTTAATGTACCGCGTTTGTTTACCGTTCTTCTTTTATAGTTTTACGTTTTCTTACTTATTCTTGTAGCTTTCGTTTCCCCTTTACATTCTCATTTCTATTTTCTATTTCCTTTCAACTTTCCATTTTGTCTTTCTTCTCTTATTTTCAAATAGTGTTTTTCAGGACTGCACTATCACTAAAATCGCTACTATTATTTCGGTTCTACGATATTAAAGCGTATAACTTTTTGTACGCAACAGTAGCGATGGTAGATCAACCCGAGCCTCCTTATGTAAAATAAATTGATAGCCTGAGCTTCGGAAGAAAAAAAAATCATTTTGTATCCGTCTAATTCTCTACAACGGTTTCAGTTATTTTTAACGGATTTCCGTGGCTTTACTTCGAACAGTTCGTATCCAGCAAGTTTAGACACATTTTTTCCATTTTAACCGAGGTGACGTTCTTGAGTATGCTATATTTTTGTTGCAGGAAAATCCTCCATCTTGAAGTATACTGTAATTTTTGAGCTACAAGAATTTTTGAAGAGATGGGAGTTCGCTTTTCATATACAGAAGTCACATATTTCAACAAAACTGAACGAAAATTAGATTGAAAATCTGCAAATAACATAATGCAAATTGGGAGACGTTTGATAAATTTATAATATCTTCATTGGCAAATTAATTAATTTTAAAGCAGCTTTAGACTCCACGTTAATTTTGAAAGTTGAAAACGTGATTTAACAACCCGTTGCGTAACCATCGGATAAAATGACGTTTAATCGTCCAGTAAGAGACACAAAGTTCTTTTTTTGACAAAGAACATACGAATAGGCAGTTGAACCGGCAATAATTCCAGTTTATTTTGGCTTTGTCGAAAAGATTTCGCTAAATTAGGATCACCAATTGCGATGAAATATTCAAGTTATCAGTTGACCGATCGACAAAGTGGATCTTCGATATCATCGATTGTTACGAAAAAATACAAAATATAATAAATCTATCGCTACGATTTGATAAATAATTTCTAGGAAACATCATACTACAAAGTTAACCTATATTTCTTTCAGTACGTTATTTATCAATTTGTGTTCTACTTACATATATTGCAGACATTAGTTTATACAAATATTTAACATCACGCAATCATTGTTCTCTTCAACTGTAATAATTCCGGGAAAAAATCGGGCTGGTGCTGTTGTTTTACAATCGCGCGCGTTGAATTTATAAAATAAAAACCATTTCCCAACGTAAAAATTAATAAAAAAAAAAAAACAAAAAAAAAAAAACGTAAAAAATGTATTAAACTGAATGCAAAATTGATAATCTTACATGTAAATGTTCGTTGCATTTGACGGAGAAGCCGGCTTATTTGTACCAAACCAACGTTTCGTAGTACTTAAAAATGACTTACTCACTCCTTTCTTGTTTGACACCTGTTCAATTAGAAAAACACGCGGGAATAAATATAAAAACCAAAATTTTCAAATGAAGTATCGATCATTTTTGAAAAAATTTAGAAAATGTTACATAATACGATACTTTACCATATCATTTAAATATTGCATTTGAGTTTCAACGAACGGTATCAACGCATCAACGACAAAGCTTAATATCATATTCTTAACTCTATTTACATCTTCTTCATTTAAACATGTAGCGTGATTCCTAGGGAAATGATTCGCTTCTTGCTGATCCATAAACTCATCTACAGACTAACAGAGAAAACACAATAGTAATTACGGAAAAACGAATAACAAACGCGGAATGTGAAGTCAAATTTTCAATGTTATAAAGAATCTATTTCTCGTTGTAATTATTTTGCGGCACAGATAAATTAATCGTACCGAATTCACTTATCGGCATAAAACAGTTTTAAATTTAAATTCGCCAATTTAAAATATTTTCCAGTCTGATTCTCACAATAACGTGAAATAAAACGCGAATGGACGCTGACAAAATAGGAATTTTCCCCCGGAATTTAGTCTTGAAGTGTTCAAAAACAATTTACGAAACTTCAATTAAAAATGGTATATTTTCAATTTAAAAATCCGAAAGAAGACTAAATTATCGCGCGAAAATTACTATTAAAAATGTTTTATAAAAAAACAGTTTAACACGTAGAAAAACTATATTCTTTTTATTTGAATATTATATTTTTAATTAATCTAAGCAAAGCAAGTTTGTTTCTCTACCATGGTATATTTTTTAATACTTGTCTCTGATTGTTACTAATTTTGAATTTAATATACTTACGTTATTAAACGTGCATTCCACCGCCAGACAATCGTGTGCCATGATCAAAGTTTCAACTATCGTTTAAAAATTATGCTTTATATAAAACGAACAAATTAAGAAACTTAAAATTTGTATAAATATTGTTTCATAACTTATGAGAATACAATCTTCAGACTGCTCCATTTTAAAAATAATATGAAATTTGATTTAATTTTTATACTTTGATTTGCCCTAAACAAATGTGTCTTGCAATTGAAAAACGGTTAAAATTCTATCAATTTGGACATAAAAAATGATTGCTTAAAATTAGTACTGCATAAGTATCGGCGTTAATCAAAGGTGTCCAAATGACATTTCGACGGAGGCGATGTGTGTCTAAAACTTATTTTAATATTCTAAAGAGTGACAGTTCAAATCTTGATACGAACGAATGCTTATATAATTTTTTACTTCGAATAAACCGCAATTATAACCAGATTGTAAATAAATACAACTGAAAATTATTCGAAAAAATAGTTTTCCATTTTTTTAAGTTAATACTTTTACTGCAGAAAATTTGTTGAAAAATAAACAATGAACACATGATCAGTCAGATGTTTGTAGCAACGAATCAGTTTTAAGCCCTAACCCCCGCATGTTGCTTAAACGCTTACTTTGGTTGATTAATTACACGAGTTTTATAAATTTCGATATTTGAGCGGTAAAGCTCCATCTTTCCTACATTGATTAGATACGTTTATTTAAAACAGAGTATATGCGTTATTTAGAAATTCTGTTACGTTTTTGCGTTACGGAAATTTGTGAAAGCTATTAATGAAATCCCTAAGTTGTGGGATAAAGTGCTATATAATTAGTAATTGCTACGCAAACCGTAAATTAAAAAATTTTACGGTCAACTAAAACAAAATTTACTATATGACATATGTAAAACTACCTCCTGAAATTCCAGAGGTATCCCACCATGATGAAGTCCGAAGAATCGAGTTCATACATTATATTATCCCCCCCCCCCCCCCCTCCGTATATATACTAGCTGCTCGCCACGGATTTACCTGCATATTAATGCTGTTTAAATCTTTACCTAAATATTAACATATATATATATATATATATTTTTTTTTTTTTTTTTTAATCTAGAATTTATATTTATTACAGTAAACAATTTTTTAAATCTTTATTTTATTTTATTCAATTTTTTAAAATTTGTGCGTCTTTTATCAAAATATTCATTAGAGTCAACCGAGTGAAATTTCTGGAGGTCTCATAATTTTCATCTATTTTTTATTCCTTATTCCTTATTCACCATTTTCACAATATCATTCACGTTTTCTAAAAGTGGCTCATTTACTTACCCGCTAGCTGTTGCCTATAGATTCACTCGCGTATTCTACCTGTTTAAATCTTTCATTTTTTCTCTTTTTTACACGGTGAACTTTGTATTTCCACTAAATGGACGATGCAAGATTGTGTAATTTACAATTTGCAGATGTTGTTCTTGAGAATTACGAGTAAAAGCTGAAAAGTTGTGTAAAAAATTTTGAAAGGTGAACTGGATAACTTTAAAAATTCGGGAGTTAAAAAAATTCGTTTAAATGAAGAAAAGGGTAAGACGCAAATAAAAGAGTAGTTTAATTAAAAATGGTCGGGAGTCGGCCGAAAGTGATCCCCTTTCTATAAAGCCTGTATCAACAAAAACACCGGAATATTTTAACCGAGTTCAAGCAGCGATTGAAAAAGATCGTCGTTTAATCGTGCGGCAGTTTAAAGCCGACACGGGTATTCCGAATACAATTATAAAATTTCAACCGAAAATTTAGGACTGAATCGTGTTGCTGCGGAATTCGTTCACGATTGCCCATCACACAAGACAGAAAGACCTCACATGAAATTTGAGCAGGGTAATTTCGATACCGCGAAAAACGATCCCGATTTCCTTAAAAAAAGTAATAACAACCGGTAATGAATCTCGGGTATACGGATGTGACCCGCAGACAAAAAATCAATCCTTCACGTGGAAACATCACAATTCACCGATAGTGAAAAAAGCACGGTAAAGCAGGAGCAACGCGAAAGCAATGTTTACTATTCCTTTCGACGTGAGAATGTCGTGCACCATGATTATGCTCTAAAAAGTAGTTAAATTGTCAATAAAGAATATTATCTTGCTGTTTTGAAACGGTTACGAAACGTCGTGAGAAGAAAACGACCACCGGAGTTTTGGAAAAGCCATGATCGGGTGCTCCATCATGACACAACGCGCTGGCTCACTCCTCGCTCATGGTTCAAGATTATTTGACTAAACACTGCGTCGTACAGGTTAGGCAGGCACCCTGCAGCTCAGACACTGCTCTTTGTGACTTCTGGCTCTTCTCTAAGCTGAAAATTTCGTTGCGAGGAAAAATATTCGACGATGTGGAGGAGGTAAAACAAAATGAGACGAATGAACTGATGGCTATATCGGAAAATGCATTCTAGGGTTGTTTTTAAAAATAATAGAAATGCTAGCAGTGGGTTTTAGACTCTCAAGGGGAGTACTTTGAAGATGATGCTCACCAGAAGGTTTCAACGAGTTCGAACTCCGAGTTATAAACAAAGGCCGGACACTTTCCGGGCTAACCTAGTATTTCGATTTCAGTGTTTGAAAAATGTGGCATTGTTATTATTAAAGAAAGAATACAAATACACACACACACAATAGCGCTCGAAACAGCGGTACTGATATTAGTGTTAATAACTGACCAGTTGTATAAAGCGAAGCCGATAGCAATCATGTTACACTAACGTTATATGTATTAATTTCCAATTCGTAATATGTAATGATTCTTTTTAGTCGCATTATTTGATTTCGAGCGTTGTAACCACGTATGCGTTCATTCTATCTTTCATATTTAAATTGTATTTACAATAAATTGAAATTGTTGTACGAACTTATTAAAAAAACATTCATAAAAACCCTTCTACAAAATGATGCAGTTTTATTTCCGTTTCTATTTTAATGTTTTTTTACATAATTACTTAATATTACTAACGATATATGCGCATTTTTTAAATAATTATACTAACCGGTTGACTAGGAAAAATTCGATTTCCAAGTTGTGGACTTAACGGATGCGTTATGTCTGAATTTATAATATTATTCTGCTCCAGTTCTACTTTAACTGAAGAAGCATTTGTTTCTTCGTAACTATTCGTCATATTCATATCATTAACGTTATCCTAAAAATAATTTTTAAAATTAAAAGGAATTTCATAAACTATATAGAGTGTTTATGTTCCAAAAATTACAATTCCGAAACATTATAATTCTACCACCTACCTGCTTTTGAACTCCTCCTTCGTTACTTAATAGCTCTGTCCAATAATCTAAAACAGTATTTTCTTCACGTTCACAGAGTGGTTTCGAGTTTATTTGCAACATATGACAGCACTGTGATTTGTATGCTAACTTCATTTCTTCGTATACTTTTTGAGCTCTTCAAAAGTAGGATTAACAGTTATAAATTCAAAAATAGTAATTATGTATTTATATATATATATATATATATATATAAACTCGGCCATTTTGGCCTCGCAAGGGGCTGTGCTCCTTGACCCGATCAAAATTTACAACGTAATTCTTAGGCCGGTCCCCATCAGATTCTATAACGAAAAAATGTCCCAACTTTATACAATAAAAAAAAAATACAATCGCTAAAAATCAACTTTTTTGTCACATTATTCTCCATATTTTACGCTTAAAAAAAAATCATTTTTTTATTTTGAACTCTATTTCCACAGTAAAAACATCAAAAGTTACATTTCCATGGTAATTTAGCAAATTGATGGTATTTTAAGTCGACCGCCTCTGTTATACTAATAAAAAATATGATGAAAAAAAAATTATCTAAAGAAGCCACGTTTTTTTACGTTTTTTGACGAATACTCAATTTATATTCACCGATTTTCATCATTACTCACATGGTACCTAAGTTGAATGGTACTCTTTCTAATGGACAACGAATCAGTAAAACCGGTCCATATAAATATGAGTTATGCGCGAGCAAACATAAAAAAAAAACATGCGACAAACGTATAACCTCCTTCTTTTTGGAAGTTAGTAAAAATTAAAATATAACAAACGTTACATAAAATTAGGACATTTTTTCTAATGGAGGCCAGCCTAAGAATAACGCTGTAATTAATACAGGGGTGAGCAAAAGTCAAGGTGTACTATCGAAACCTGAACGTGTGCGTTTGCACCCTGATTTTTGCTCACCCCTGTATAAAACCTTCGGATTTTTAATTGTTTTTTCCGTGAATTTTTAAAAAGGACTGCAGCGTTGACGTAACTTTTATTCAAAAAAAAAAGAAAAAAAAAAGATAAATACGTCACCTAAAAAAATGAAACTCGGATTAAAATATCAGAAAAACTAAAATTACTAGCACAATAATACATGCGAGACGAACATGTTACATATAATTCTTTTTAAAACGAGATTTTGACAATACTTATTTTATTAAATTTACGTTACAAAGGTCAAATTCTTTTTCTTTCTTAAAATCTAAGCGGTTACATTTTAAGTCATAGGTAATCTCATCACTCCTGTCATTTCCAAATTTGTACTCGGAAATTTTACAGTTTGGGGGTTTTGTATTTTTCCTATATTCTAATAATGAAAATATATCATTTGAAAAAAAATCAACAAGTTTCTGGATTTTTTTTCATTAATGTACTCGTAGATATAGAAGTAATGTTTTTTTTCTTTTTGACATTATCATGTTTTACTTTTAATTTATTTCGTATATTAGGTATTAAGTTGTAAAGGCACTGCGTAACTGTCGAGTCTCTGAAAGGGCCTGTGAACTTTTTTTTAGTTTTCGGTCTTACTGCTTTAGGTATATATTTTCCCGAACTTGACTCCTTAAATTCTAAAATTTTTAGACTTTTATATTTTTACGGTATTTTACGGACAAAAATAGCCGATTCAAAAAATAAAAAACAATCCCGCAGCTACAGTAGAACGAGCTGTGGAGATTTTTTTTGCAATCTGATTTTCACGTTTTTTAAAATTTGGGGCCTTTGATTTTAAAATTTCGGGGATCTTTTAGTTTTCTTGCATTCTAGTGATGAAAATACGTGATTAAAAAAAAAACGGACTTTTTAGCCCCTATGGAAAGAGCTGTGGACTTCTTTTTCCTATTTCATCTTACCGCTTTAAATGTATATTTTACCAAATTTGGGCCGTTGAATTTAAAAATTTTTAGACTTTAGTATTTTTACGGTATTTTACGAACAAAAATACGCTGATTAAAAAAATAATAATAATAATTACGCAGTTACTGTGGAACAACGTAAGGATTTTCTTTCATTTTTTTTTAAGGTGATTTTTACTTTTTCCAAAAGTTGGACTCTTTAATTTTATAATTTTTTGAGTTTCATAACTTTTTTATAGTTTAATGAAGAAATTATATCGATTAAAAAAAAAATTAGGGCCTAGCAGCTTTATAAGGCAGATGTCACTGCATACCTTAATGTGTAAATAAAGACGTAACAATTGTATTTTTGTCCCTTAAAACTTCAAATTCATTAAACCGATTTGGATTTTTTTTTTTTTAATTTTTCTCATCATTTGCTGAGTGATGTATGTTATTTCAATTTAATAGCTTTCGAGAATCATGAGGTATTGAATGCTTTATATTTCATGTGTTGCGTTGTTTTTATTATTTTAAACAAGTTACATTTCAAAAATATAGCGAGTGGCCACTGCGTACTAATATCAGAATTATATCTTTACCTAACTTCAACGACATAAAGTACAATCTGATAGAAATATCATTGAATTAGACAGAGAGTTAGCTGTTTAAATTAACAGTGCAAATTGCCTTATTGGTAATGTCTATCTTGATATCGAAAATCTACTAAGTGAAAATTCTGAATGGTTATTCAAAAGAGATCTTGTAACTGCTAAAACCAAAGATGTTCTACAAAAATTAAATTAAAATAATCGCTAATAGAATCATATGGAAGATAAAGGCAAACATGCATACCACTACATGCGCGCTAATTGATGTAAAGTAGGCAGACGCACATGGGTTTGTATTTGTATCGCGATAACTACCCACTACAATCAGTTCCAAGTGACTGTACGCGTTGACACTAGCACTGCATATTATAACTGCTACAAAAACCTGGCAGCAGGTATAAAATGCATCTCCTAATTTGCCCGGTCAGCATGGAAGATTAGGCCAACCTATCATATCAGGTCGTTGCTTGCATTCAGCAGTGGATTAAAATAAGCATAATGTGAACGTGAAATATAGTTTATCCAAAAGTATTCATATGAAAAATAAAATATTGTTATTGATATTATTGCTGAGCCGTTACTATCTTTTTCGAATGCATAAAATGTTTACTGTTAATGTATTTGTTGTACATTATTATTATTAAATACATTTAAACATACGTTTACCCGGGTAACGCCGAGTATTTCTGTTTATATTAAGTGAAAACAAATTAGAAATATATAACAAAAAAAAATTAAGTTTATTACGATAATTTCTTACTGAGATATATCTTCGGATACAAAATCATGTACTAGTACATAGTAACGCAGTATAGACGAGCTAAACCATTTTGGCGCCGATTTTGATGGAAAAACTCCTAACATCTGTTGTAATTTTTGTCCCATGTTTGACAATGTATCAAGCGGATCTTCATCTACGGTACTAGTAACTAGAATGCCTGAAGTTATTCTTAAATGTTAATTCAAATATGTTTCGGTTAACAGTTTATTTTTCAATTATACGAACGGAATATATAACATATTTTAAAAGTTCTCAAAATGATATGCTTTTCAAAAAATATAATTATTTGAAAAAGTTCAGACAAAAGGATACAAGCTATATAATGTTTCGTAAACTCATGATCCGACGGAAACTGAACTTGTAAAAAGGTTTCTCTCCAATTATCAAACCATGGTACAGTTTCTGGGACATCAAGATCGAGAGCGTCTATAAAGAAAAAATTAAGTAAGCTGAAAATTCGAAATAAAAAATAAACAACTTATTTATTAGGTAGATTATTAATTCATTAATAAATTGATAAAACCAATATGAGTGGAGTCAAACGGTAATGATGACGCGGAGTTTTCTAGGAATGTAATGTATATTACACGAAAGTCATATTGTTCAGTGATCTTGGCCTTTATTAATTTACAGTTTGCAATTTGACCGTATAAAAACTAAACATTATGTTTTTCTTTTTTTGCAAGTTCAAGACTTTTAAGACTTTAAAATATAACTCTATATCTAATAACCATAAAATTAAATTCTAAATATAATTAAATTGATCTTGCTTCGTCAGGTGATCGCAGTTCTGATGGAATTATTTTCAGAGTTAAACCACATCTTAAGCAAAGAGTAGAAAAAAATGAAAAAAAAAAATCACTAATGTTTCCACAATAGATGTTATCAATGGTTTTCGACTACAGGTTCTTATATACAATATTTTCAATAATTTCCGTTTATTATAAGCCTATCTCACATACATCATTATGAAAAACAGCGCCATCTACATATGCATATATTTTTGAATTACTGATGTACTTACTGAAAGATTTTTTTAAATATCAGATACTATTCTAAATTCAAACTTTCCTCCCCCCTGTTGATAGAATTTTTAGTTTTAATTGTAATTTTCTTATTCCGTAAATAGTCTACAAACCTTATTTTTTTTTTTTTTTTTTTTGCATTTCTTTCACCCTTACATTATTATCATTCTTAACTGATACGTTATGATTGTGAATTACATAAATCAAAAGATCATAAAATATATTAATTAGGGCGAAAAAATCCGATGTTGAAGAAACTTGTTCCTTTTTTTTTTGTAAAATAATCGTAAAACCAAATTATTATGCAAAGTATATTATTCTACTCATGAATATCACTTTTAAAAATTGATCTATTACACTCACTTAAATCTCGAGAAAATAAGCTTTTTTAACTGAATAATTAATTAACATAGTGATTAACAGTGTAAATGTGTCAGTATAATTTTTATTATCTTTAATTTTTTTTTTTTTTTGTTGGCCTGGCATAAAACAGTATTTGGTCACTAACTAATCATTAAAATCAATCTATACTTTTTTCGTCGCTGGGAATCGAAATTTTAATAATCAAGCGTTCACGCCACTAAGCTATCGCGACGGCTATTTCTAATCCTTATTTCACTCCTAACCAGATGCTTTATGTACGTTTAGCTTTGTCAAACCTTTTAATTCACGAAACGCCGATGGTAATATTTAAGTAGTGTCAACTATGTCCTGATAAAGCAATTATATTTGGTATGTATTATTGGTAACTTCTATGCAATGCGTAAAATATTTAGAAAAGTTTTCAGCTATAATGTGATTTTTACTAAAAAAACTTGGTAATGATGCTAATTTGCTTGTAGGCCCTCACTCATGTTGTTACCATATTCCAGCAGTTTTTATAAAATGGAAGATTTACTTCCTTTACAACATTTAAAATAAATATCCTTTGATTTTACAAAATTTTATTTTACGCGTCCACCCAAAGATTTATAAAAATACGTATAAAAATTATTTAAGGCGAAACCGTAAATTTTTTTCGAATACATCTCAGGTGCTTTGTTAGGTTTATACGTTCTCTGGGATTTGTTGATTTCTATAAATATAATGAAAAAACATACGAAATGAAACTGTTGCCTTGAACTGTTAAGAATTAGTTTTGATTACAACTTTAAAGTTGATTACGGTAAAGAAAAAATTGCCAATATTATTACAATCTGTTTACGGTTGCTGTTATTAAAATGTGAGAAGATCGGAATCATAGTTCGTGCTAGAATAATACGATCAAATGCAGCTGTCTGTCATAGAGCAGTATACCCAACCTCTGTATAACAGAAATACTTCTAAATTCTAATAGAAATTTCATGTTAATGTTCAAGACGCACAAAAAGATGCTTGAATCGCACCCACGTAACATCTTTACTTATTAAATTACCAAAAATATTATTCGAATATATTCAAATTTTAATTATTTCCAGGGCTATTCGATTAATATTGAAATATTTAAGCATTCTTCTATATTACAAAATAAAAAGAAATTGAAAATTAAGAAAAATTTTTCTATTTACAGGAAGATAAATTTCTTTTCCCACATAAGTGTATTTAAATCGATTTTTATTCACAACTAAAGTGTTCATTAAAATTTTTTATATTTTATATTTTAAATAGATTTCGTTATTTTTTACAATCGTTTGATTATTGTATTTATAGTGTTAGCGTTAATACAACTAAGATAAATTGGCATATTTTAATTGGTATTTTGGTTTTTTTATTATATCCATTAATTTGGTGGTAGGAAGATAATTTGTAAATGGTAATTTTACTTATACGTCTATTAAGCTATAAAATTTTTTGTTGATATTGATAATTTATTTTTGTTTATGGCAACCAGTTCAAAACTATCGACAATAATGATATATATAATTTTACACCTAAACCTAAACAATGGTACATAATTCTTAAACATACGGATGGTGTTATCAAACTTTAACTTATTTGCATTTATATAAATAAGTCGATAATTTACAACGTTTTCTTTAATGTATAAAAAAGAAAGGTAACACTAGTTCTTAAAAAAAAAAAAAAAAAAAAAATACACATTAAACTAAATATAACACACTGATGTGAAAGAAAAAAGGTTAAAAATATAACATACTCGCTTTTACGGTGACTGTTTGATCACATAATGCTCGACCTACAGATTCATTTAATAATCGTCTGGCAACTGTTGCATCAGGAGGCTGGTTATTGATATCGCACACGTATATGTGAAATTTTTTAATTGAAACTATAGTCCCCGATGGATCTTTGAAAGTAACTAAAATAGGTTAAAACAGATTTTAAATAGGAAATTATTTATGACACATATAACGCAACTATTTCAAACATATATAAACCCCGTAAATTGAACAAAATCTTCAAAATCGCAATACATACTTTCTTTATCCAATGTGCAAAACGGTTTTAACAACTGCACAAACGATAAATTGTTTTTTTGGCAAACTTTATCAACGGCAGAACTGCAAAATACAGCAACCATCGGTGAAAAAGCTCGCTGGATGAATTCTTTTGGACTGTATTTACAGTTTGCCATTAGATAGAGCACGGAAATTAAAGTGTACGTTTTACTCTATATCGAATTTAACGTGTTTTTTTTAAAAATAAAAAACATTATGTTCAAAAAATCTCTACTATGTATAAAATACGTAAACAATGATTTCAGGAATAATTTTTCAACAGTTTCGAACTAAAACTTTAGAATGATTTTTGGCTTTGTAGATGATTCGTTCTTATCGAAATTAAATATACAGCGGAAGTATAGTAGATAGAGTGTAAACTCGTTCAATATACAGCTTCGTAAATGATTTAACGAATGATTTAACATTTAATTTTTTTTTAAGCCTATTTGATATTTCGCGCTTTAATTAATCCGCAACATGAGCGGTGGAATTGAGTTATTTTAGGAATCAATTTAGTCGGCGTATTCTAGATTATATTTCGGATACAATTTTATATTAATAATCGAAAACGGTTATTTTTTATTCTTAACTGTTAATTTTTTTTTTTTTAAGCTTATTTTACTAAAGTATAATTTAATTTTACCGAAAATTTCGAAATAGTTTTCACGGTATATTTTTTAATATTATTAATTATAACTCTAATCGAGATAAACGTATCGCAAAAAACTGCAAAAAGGTGCCCGATAAGAATATAATGTGATAAGCGTTATTTAGCATTTATGTCGTCGATTGTTGACGATCTGTGTTGTTGTTGTTCTTGTTTTTTTTTATACATTTTCAGAATTTCTTAAAAAAACGTTTGGTATATATTTTGGAAAGTTTAGTCGTATACAGTATGTACAGCATTACAGTTAATACTACGTTATTATTATTACTATTATTATTATTATCATCGGAATGCTGCGAACATATGTAACAATTGTGTGAACATTATTCTCTCGCATAAAAATATGTCTAGCGCAACTAAATCATTTCAACCCGGTTTACCGTTTGGTAAAATATTTCGAGTGCTGGAAAAAAATAACGGATCCGATCCGTACAGCGTAATATTAGAACACAAGCAGCAGAATGAAGTGCTCTTATTCGAATCAGGGGCGATAGCCCTATTGTCAGCCCAAGAGACGGAAGTAGTCAGACGGCAGTATTCGAAACTGTACGACGCGTACGGATGTTTGGGTACTTTACAGTACAGCGTTGGCGATGTTACCATTTTGTACCTGGTAACCGTTACCGGTTGCGTATCAATCGGAAAACTCGGAGATTCGGAAATATTCAGAATCACGCAGACGTCATTTCTGTCGTTACGAAACCAGTCGTCGGATGACGACCTGATATCGGAAGTTAGAAAATTATTGAATTCCGGTACGTTCTATTTTTCTAAATCGTCTAGCGAGAAACCGTTTTTCGACATTTCGATTTGTTCGCAGCGCCGTATTAAAACGAACAGCACCGATAATCGGTTCTTCTGGAATCGTATGCTGCACATACATTTCGTTCGATACGGCATCGATACGTCGAACTGGTTGTTGAAAATAATGTGCGGCAACATCGAAATAAAGACGGTTTACATAAGGCATAGACAAGCGCGAGCTGTTATTGTGTCGCGTTTAAGTTGCGAACGTGCCGGTACGCGATTTAACGTTCGCGGCTGTAACGACGAGGGACACGTAGCTAATTTCGTGGAAACCGAGCAGGCCATTTATCTGGACGACGCGGTAACCGCGTACGTGCAAACCCGTGGCTCGGTACCGTTATTCTGGGAACAGAGCGGGGTGCAGGTCGGTTCGCACAGGGTTAAAATGTCGCGCGGTATCGAAGCGTCCTCTTTAGCGTATAATAAACATATGGACACGATGAAAAGTCGTTACAACAAACTGGTAATCGTAAATTTGCTGAGCGCCACTATTAGCGGCAAAGAAAGCGAAGGAATGCTGAATCAGGTGTTTTACAGTCATCACGCGGACTCGAACAGCAAACGGGACGTTCCATTCATTTCCTTCGACTATCACGCCGAGTGTCGCGGTTCCAATACGAAAAATTTGAAAAAGCTAAAAGAAGAATTAGACAATTATTTGCATTACTTCGGAATATTCTTCTGCAAAGATTTAAATACGATAATGCGCGAACAGGTCGGAGTCGTTCGAACGAACTGTTTAGACTGTTTAGATCGTACGAATTGCGTGCAGACCTTTCTCGGTCTGGAAGTGTTACGATGGCAGCTGGATGAGATCTGCGCGGCCGAAGGAGAACAGATATTTTCCCGATTCGAGGAGGTGTTCAAACAGATGTGGGTCAACAACGGGAACGAGATCAGTAAAATTTACGCCGGAACCGGTGCTATACAGGGTGGCTCGAAGCTGTTGGACGGGGCTCGTTCCGCTGCCCGTACCATACAGAGTAATCTGCTGGATCAAAGTAAACAGGAAGCTATCGATATTTTACTCTTAGGCAATACGCTTAATAGCGAACTTTCGGACACCGCTAGAATGCTGTTGCCGACTTCGATGTTGCACGCTTCGATCAGTATTTTAAAAGAAATTTGCGCTCGTTTCGACGAATTTACCGTCGGCAGAGAGTTGCGCATCGGCGTCGGAACGTACAACGTGAACGGCGGCAAGCATTTTCACAGCGTAGCCTATAAAGACATTAATCTGGCCGACTGGCTACTGGACCCGGTTTGCATCGGCCGTAAGACTTCCTTGGTCGACACGTTCGATAGTCGCGACGAGGAAATTCCGGTCGACATCTACGCGGTCGGATTTCAGGAGATCGTCGACTTGAACGCTTCGAACATTGTAGCCGCTAGTACGGAGCACGCCTATTTGTGGGCCGAAGAACTGCAAAAGGTACTGTCGCGCGACAACAATTACGCCTTGCTTACGTACCAGCAGCTGGTTGGCGTTTGCCTGTTCATTTTCGTCAAGAACGATCTGATACCGTTCATCAAAGATGTCGCAATCGATACGGTTAAAACCGGTCTCGGAGGCGCCACCGGTAACAAAGGAGCCGTAGCCATCCGTCTGGTGGTACATTCTACGTCGCTCTGTTTCGTATGCGCTCATTTCGCGGCCGGCCAGTCGCAGGTGAACGAACGGAACGCCGACTACTCGGAAATAACGAAAAAAATCTCATTCCCGATGGGCAGAAATTTAAATTCACACGACTACGTCATCTGGTGCGGCGATTTTAACTATCGCGTCGACATGGATAAGAATACGATTAAAGATCTGGTTGTGAAAAACATGCTCGATACGATACTGCAACACGATCAGCTGACCGTTCAGCGTAAAGAAGGCAAAGTATTCGGCGATTACATCGAAGGTAATATAACCTTTCCGCCGACCTATAAATACGACACGTTTTCCGACGAGTACGACACGAGCGAAAAGTGCCGCGCTCCCGCTTGGACCGATCGAATTTTGTGGAAGAAACGTAAATCGTTCCCGGAAGAGGATCTGTGCGAAAACTGGAATCCGGGCCGTCTCATTTACTACGGACGAGCTGAACTGAAACAAAGCGATCATCGTCCGGTCGTGGCGATTTTACAGTTGCAAGCAACTCGCGTGGATAGCGAAAGTTGCCGCGAAAAAGTAATCAAGGACGCCATAGAAACCGTCGGACCGCTGGACGCTACCGTTATCCTAAAACTGGTCGAACACGACGACGACGAGGGCCTAAATATAGCCTCGATTTTCGATGATAAATTTATGGCGAACCTTCTAGAGAAGTTTTCGCTGTACGGGAACGTAATTTTAATTCGATTCGTCGAAGACACCATGTGCGTAACGTTCAAGGACGGTAAGAGTGCTTTGGCGATAACGAACAACCCGATCATCATTATCGGCGATAAGTATAAATTGCGAGTTTCGTTGAAGTCGGAAAATTGGGTCGAGCAAACGTTCAAAGAGCTGAACATGTTTTCCGACAATACGGTACCGTTGTACGTGCCCTCGTTGTCAGCGGCAACGTTAAACGAAGCGCAGCAAAAAACATCGGCGGAGCAAAGAAAACTCAGTCCATCCAGGCCACCTCTGCCGGAAGTAAACAAAACCAAAACAGCAGCCGGCGTGTTCAGTATTTCGTCGTTGCACGGTTTACAAACAAATTCCGAAGTTAAAAACAACGTCGCTAAGAATTCTGTAGACGAACGTAAAGCACCGATCCGACCGGCTCCGCCGATTCCACAAGTATCGAAAGACCCTCCTCCGATTCCGAAAAGAAACGCTCCCACGTCGAAAGAGAACGTTCCGGATGAAGATCCAGTTCCGCCACCCATTCCTTCCAGGTCACAGTTACCTCCGTTACCGCCGCGATAATTAGTAACTCGGATGTCTCTGGTAGCTTTGATAAAGTAACCAAATTAAACGCAGTACGTAGTAAGTGTAAAAAATTCGTTAAATTTTTATAATTGTTAATTTAAAAAAATTTTAAAATTTAAAACACGTGTGTTCCACATTTAAGGCGGTTCAATTTGTATAAAAACGCTAAAGTAATCGATGAAATTCTATTAAAATTTAACATAAAGATGAGTTTAAAGACAATTTATAAGAAATCGTTCATAAGTATTAATCCGCATTAGTTAACGACTCTGTATTACTGTTACTTTTCCATTTTTTTTTTTTTTTTAAACGCTAATTCTATTTTATCCCGTTAGTTGTTGTACGTTTCTTCTTCTTTTATTTATATTTTAACAGCAGTACACTTATATTTATCTTTCCGCTTTGACTGCTTCATCAAAAAAAACTGAAATTACAGGCACTGTATCAGTTTTAATAAGATACGATTGTAGTTTTTGAATAATTAATTTATATCATTGCCCGAAAAATCCTTTGTCGTTCGTTAGAAGGCAACTCTAGAATCGAGCTACAGCGAATTTTTCGCAGTTGATTAAAAGGTGGCGGTATACAGCTAAGGGTGGTTATAGATTTTGTTAACTAGTAATGCCCAATTTCCGCAAGGATCGGTGAAATATATTATCCGATTCGGAGCGCAGCGAGTAGTTTTTAGTTTTGAAGCGATATTTTCTTGCACCGGTAGTTTTGACGTGATATTTTCTGACACAGTAACTTATTTTCTGTTGAAGTTTTTTTCAAATTTCATCTCATTTCGGTAACGCGCCGCAGTCAATCAGTGGTGGTAATTACGGAACATATTGAAAATCGGTTAATTTTTAAATTAAAAATTTTTGAATCTGACTGGAAGCTGAATAAGAATGTACTCATCAGGATACACGAAGAGTTGTTTAATGTTTAGATGATTTATCTTCGCCGGTAGCGTTGCGCACTAGTTGACTGTTAATTTGTCTTCGGATGTAAAGAGGTAGTTGCTAGTATAGGGCTGGGTTCGGTAATCTCTCCTAAAGATATTTATACTCCTGCGTGATGAATTGTGCCCAATTTTTGAACAAGAGATACGCTGAGCGGTATAACATACTGCTATAATATGTTTAAAAAAAAGTAATGTGCAAGAAATCTCGATAGGAGCGTGTTTGTATGTGGTCTATAATTTTTATCGTTGTGTAATTTCAATATATTCAATGTTTTAAAGAATTTTTCGCGTGAACAGCTGTAGTAATTTGGTCTGTCCAGCGCAGCCGGGAGTCAAAAATAATTCCAAGGAAAATCGTGAGCGCGTGAAATTCTATAAGGTGTTGTGCAAATTTAATTATAGGTTAGGCCTTTTAGTTTGTGCGTACACGGTGGAAGTGGAGCGATGTGTTTTAGAAGTAGAAAATTTGAAACCGTTATGTCTCTAATTTAGAATTATTTGCAGCATTTGCTGGGAAGTTTCTAGATTCCGAATTCTGCACGAGATGTTCAAATTATCCATAGTGTCTCTACGTTAATGAAGCCAGAATTCATCGTCATTAGAAGACGATAACGCTAAGAATACACTCGTTTGCGGAATACCATTTTAAAGTTTTCCGGATGGTGAATTTTGTATATCCCAACACGGAATGATCTGTTAGAAAATTTTTAATAAAATCCTTTGGCCATGTAGTATTCTGCATTCTCTGGATTTTTTAAATTATAAAGTACGCCCAACTTTTTTCGTGAATAAAGAGAATAAAATATAAATGTCTGCGCGTAAAGAGTTAAAAATGACCTTTGCAAAATCCTTACCGGATGGTACTTATCGAATTAGTTTCTAAACATATTAGTCAGCATTTTCTCTCCATTACTTTGCTTGAAACGTATGCTAATGATGTCGGCAACTGGATGGGAGTGATTTATACTTTCCGTATTTTAATATAGAATAACACGATTGATGTGAACCAACTATCTGGAAATATTTGTTCAGACCAAACTGTATGATGTACACCTGTAACAGAGTTTCTTTCCGAAAATATTATTAGGTATATCATCCGGTTCAGGAGAAAAGTTTTTATTGTAAGCTTTCCCAAAATTCAATTGTAGTGAAAGAATTATTAAAAAATTTTGAAGTGTTTGAAAATATAGTTTATACCGTTTAATTCTCGTTCTCTTTTTAAACGGAAAAAGAAGGGTGCCCACTTAGATTTGATGATTTATCGGCGAAGGTAAAATTTCTTTAGGATACGTAATCATTAAACGATACGAACGGAATTGTGAAATGTTTCGCTCCTATTCAAAGATGTTACTTTAGTCTACATGGTAATTGTCAGATGTTTGTGGATCGATGGATTCTATAATTTGTGGACTCTTTTACTCGCTCGTAAATGTTTCGTTTTCATTCTATTCTACTTTTATATTTACTTTTACTGTCTTTTGCCTTTAAATTTTTCTATGTTTTATCTTTATTTTTTTTTTTTTTATACCATTCCTCTTTATAAGCTCTGTTAAAGTACTTATTTCTCTTATTGAATATTTCACCTATTTTCTTTACCTGTCACGGATACTTTTTTATTTATCTTTTTTTTAAATACACGTATTTTCGGATTTGTTTGCTTAATTTCTTCCACTCACCTTTCTGTCCCGTATTTCAGATTCACCGATTCAGTTTGTTTCTTTTTTTTCTTATCGATTATATTTCCATTTCACGCTGAGATACGTTTCTGACAAACGTTCATTATCCTTTTCCTCCATTACAGATCGTAACTTTAACCGTTAAGTGCAAAAAAAAACAAAAAAAGAACAAAAAAAACGTTATTAATTATATAACTATAAATAATAATTTATAATTAAAAAATTTGTAATTGTGCTATATTTAAAACTTAGTTTGAGTCTCTAATGAAATGCACGAAAAAATAAAATCTTTTATACTATTTTACTAATGAACAATAATTGTGCGCTACCTTTTAGTAAAAATGCATTACTTATGATATTCATTTTCAAAATCACAAAGAAATCAGAAAATAGCCTGTGCTTTGGTAAAAAAATAAGTAAAATCGGAACAAAAAAAATAATTAATTCTCCCCGCAAACTATTTAATATAGAATACGTAAAAGAGAATAATCATGTTTTAGAATATCTCGATTGTAACAAAATTTAAAACAAATTGAATTATCTTTTACACTGTTATATGGCGAGGAGTTGAAAAGAAGTCTAACATCTTTTCGATTTGCGCGTTTATATTTGTGTAAATAACAAGTAATATTCAAGACCGTTCAATCGATTTTTTTCCCATCCAGGTGATTTTAAATATGTGGTTGGCGTAAAATAGAATTTCTCGCTTGCACATGTGGTTACTGGTGTTACTGTCATTATTTTCAACGCTTGAAAAACATTTTGAAATACAACATTGTGTGTCACATAAATCAAACGATTGCAGCATTTCTTAAAGTAACTGTTCTCATCCATCTTTTCCATAAATTTACACTAAACTAAATATTGGAAAATCTATTTTGTAAAATTGATAAATATTCTTTAAATGTTTTTTTAATGGATAATTCGGTGCAGTTTTGTTTCTGACGGTTGGGAAATAAGTAGCCAAAATTAGTGGCAATATCACAGTGATGAAAGTTATTTTGCATAACTTGTGTTAGCACAATGTTCCCAGTGGAAAATTTGATATTTTAATAGCGAATAACTGCAGCTATATTATGATGTTATTTCAGTATAAAATTAATTGCTACAACGGTACTTCCATTGGCGGCTAAAAGTCACATTACAGATTTAATTTTTTTTATAGTCTGCTAATGTAACAGCTACTTTTAGATCGTAATATTCTGTTTTCAACAGACAACTCAACGGTAAAGTTAACAAATTGAATATGAATTGAAACTCGAAATTACAAAGTGTTTGAAAGTAACTGAAAAACAACTAAAGTAGTTTTTTGATTGTTCTATGTAGTCGCTACAATTTTTGAAGCATCTGTAGCGGTAAATTGCAAATCCGTGTACATACTAACTGCTTCAAACTGCTGAATCCACCTTGTCGTGCAGTGTTGTTTTAGTACTCTCTTTCTTCATCCGTCGTCTCATTAGCAGCAATGGCCGGTGTAAATGCCGACAATTTTTTTAAAAACGTTAAAATAATTATGTACATTTTAGAATATACCGAAACAATTTCGAATTACAAACTTTAAATGCACCCTTAACAAACAATATAAAACGTTGTGATGCGCAATGTGAATGTAATGCTAATTTATATGTTTCTTGTATATAATGTTGAATACATTATTTTTCACCACTCATTGTTCGAGCCTTATCATAACTCTGACCAACAAGGTATCTACAGTAGGTGCTAAATGTTCAAGAAGCTTACGAATCTGTTAAACTGTTTCGATTGAAGACTTCTGGTGGAATAAAACTTGAATAATCTTCACGAATTCTAATATCTATGCTCTGTGTGACATTCCGAAAAAAACAAATGGAAATTTGAACTCAATTATCTTCTATTATTTTTCGTCTTTAGGTTTTTATTCATTTTACATCGTGAACACTCAAATAAGTGTTAAATGATAGCTGTGGATAAAAAAATTAGTATTAACGTAGCATACTTTACGGGCTATAAGTACACACGCTCCTTTGAATAATTATATAATGTTCATCAGAAATTTATATGAAATCGCGTTATTCATTACTGCTTAGAAAAGATACTGAGTTGCGATTCTCTCTTCTATGAACTGCCATTTTTATCATTCAATTATTATTTTTATTCTTTTTCTCTTTTAAGAATGACTAATTTAACGTGCAGAAGTTACACTTTATAGTTAGAAAATATAATTACAAAATATTAAAATTTTATTTTTCGTGCCAATTACAATTTTTCTTTTTCCCCATTACTTTCAACTTTTTCACTTTCGAGGGAACTGTGGCCATTTAAAAGCCCCGCTTCTTAAAACGCTACGGAAACTGACTAAAAATTTTGTATATTTTTCTATGCTTTTCCACCTAATTTCAAATCTTTTTTTATCATTAATCGCTGTTGTTCACCAACTGCTTGAAAAATATTCAAAAATAAGTTATCTATTTCTGAAACGTTTATGTGTAAACGAATTAATTAACTTATTATTATAATATTCCGGGTATTTTAAATTTAAAAATAATATCGCGGTGGTGGATAATTCTTCCATCAACAACTGGTCTAATTGGTAAATGAATATAAAGTTAAAATCATTCGTATAATTTGATGCCTGTTGTACTTGACACTAATCATTGTTTGCAATTTTTATATCACTCTATAGATGAAATATTCAATACTGAAATTTAAACGGCTCGAATAGTCAAGAATTATCGTAATGAAACTAAAATAGGCGAACGGCGAGAATTATATAGATATTAATCTCAAGTGGTAAGTTTAAAAATTAATGATTTTTCCAACTATTGTATGTACAAAAGCCTGTGCTGTCGATCTATTATATCAATTTTTGTTCTACCTATTATAAACTAAAAATATTTTGATCGTCGAAGTAGTATGAAAATTCCAATTTATCGAACAAATATTTAAAACTCCAAATTTTTTAACGTAATTAAATAATTAAAATTTATGAAACCAAGAAATAATTTGTCCATTTTCTTATCTGTTTTACGTAATACTTCCATTTTTTATATTTACCGCACACTAGTCTAAAATCTTTATTATCTTACGTATAAATACGATATAATCAACGTGTTTGTTTAATATCAGCATAATATATATATATATATAAATATACATATGTAATTAAGCCTAGTCAAGACATATTATGTACTAAATTTAGCGTAATGTTATATTGTCTTTCTTTTGTTTCTGTAATCTTATCTTTATTTTTGATGATTTAATTTCATATAAAAAAAAAAAAACAAAAAAAAAACGTTACATGTCTTCTTTAAGAATTATATTCCGTTTGATTAACTGGTTATTTATCTTTTAATTAGATATAAAACTATATTTAAATATTTTTGAATTATTACTTGCCTACTAGCTTTAAAAAGCCATGCATTTTTTAAATATAAAATTTGAAGTCAACACTTAGACGATGTATTCTAAAATAATACTGTTTTTATAAGCCCCTTGGAGTTCAGTGACATTAAACTGGAGAAAGTTAGTAATTCTAAGTCGATAAATCGTAACGAATTTATATTTTCGGAAAGAATGAATTTTATATTTGTGCTAATAATTAGTCACTGTTAATTTCGAATATTAAAGATTGAAAAGTATTTCAGGAAATTAATCCGAAAATTTTTTGACAAATTGTTTATTGATGTTTAAAATACGTAGTAACATAGGCGAACAATGAAGCAATAATACAAACATTAAAGTGTGCACGTAGAACAATTCTTATTTATATGTTCCACAGCAAAAATATACATATCTGTATTTTTTTGGATATAAATTGCCTTCAAACGAAATAGAAACCGTCGCCTCTGGTTTTTTTGTTTTTTTTTTTTTCGAAAAAAAAGATAATTTTTCTTTATAATTGCATTAGTTTTTTCCTTAATTTAATTATCTAAATAAACCGTTGTATCTTCAATCTGTTACTTGCCTACGTATATGTAGAATTATTTTATAATGATTTTATCTATTAAATTCGATATATAGTTTTTAAATGTTTATGAATATGTATAAAATGCGTAAAAAAGTATTTGCACACCATTAAAAACGGTTGTGTGAATGTAATCAAATGCAAAGAAGTAATGAAAAATGTTGCGGGTAAATTACAATGGAAGTTGGAGATAAACTAAAGGTGTATATTTCAAAAAAAAAAAAAAAAAAAAAAAAAAAAATTACAAACAAAAAAAGTATTTGCAAGCTACAAGAAAATAAAAGAACCTCAAGTAGAGAAAGGTACTACAGACTTCCGCATAAGAACTAATATCTAGTTTGGAGGCCTTGGCATCAGTAACATCAGCTGGGCCGTGATCTTTGACGAAATTTCATTCCACGCAGCCTGCGGTGCGTGCCGGTGAGTGGTCTTGTTCGAAACTTTGTGTTCGCCAACTTTCAGACCAAAAAAATGCCGTAAGTTTTTAATTGGATTCAAATATGGCGATTGCGGTGAGATTTACAGTCTGTACAAGAACCATTTGTGGATCTGGTATGTTTTGGATCACTGTCTTGTTGAAACAGATCTGTTCTAGGTATAATTTAGCCGCGCTTGGCTGCATAGCGAAACACGTCAATGTATACCTCCTTCGTTATAATACCTTCGATAAACGCTAGTTTTCCAACCCCTCTATGAACCATGCAGCCCCATACCATGAGACTGTCTCCACCATGTTTCACTGTAAACTTTACAATCTATGTAGCAAGTTCAGTATTCCGTTCTCCATACACTTATTTTTTCTCGTTGTATGGACCTAAATAGATTATTTTTTTTCTTGCTATTTTACACCTAGTCTTATCAACTATTCAGTAATCTATGAAATAAGTTAAAATAACATGAATAAGCAACCCATCCGGTAAAGAGTGCTAAAATTAACTTATATATATATACAAAATGCATACACACATACTGTTGTGTAGGTGAATACGTTTTGAGTTTTGATTTAGTTTTAGCTGATGATGGGTTATACCCGAAAACGTTCCTGGATAAAATATTTATTTAATTTATTGTTATAAATTATTTTTACCCTTATATTTTGTTTGTTATTGAAGTTGGTTATTTTATTACACATACTTGAGATACGCATACGTGACACAAATTGGTTGAATTTACTTTCGTCCAAAAATATCACAGATTTCCAAAACCATATGTTGCATGATTTACATACTCCTTCTGAAATTGGAGGCGTTTAATAAGATTTCTTTTGGATATGTACGGTTTGTTTTGAAGGGTTCATCCATGAATATTAGTCGGCTGTAAGATATTTTGTGCGGTTTGTGGATTAACCATTTTACCTGGCTTTGTTACAGCTTGTGTGGATAACCTTACAACACTTATAAAGGGGGATTTATGTGATCTTTTGATGAGGTTCCGTTTTTCTCTGTTAGCCACTGGACTCTGTCTTTCTACGGCTTGTTTTCAGCCGTTCTGGTCTCCTGATACCTTTTAGTAACGTATCGCACTCCGGAAAATGTAATATTTTTCTTTTTCGAAATTTCGCGGTAATCTTCATACATTTCAGTAATTCTCACACACGTTTTAAACGGTATTTCTTTTGCATTTGGTGCCATTATGCAACTCTATGCGTTTCAAATGGACTGATAACATTTACGACGCATTTCGGTGTCATCGTTTTTTCCCGCGATACTGTATTTTCTCGGTAAGCCACTTCTCACTTGCATTATCTGTTAACTGACTGAATCACACTGTGCGCGCGCAAATACTTTTTTGACTACGTATGTAGGTATTTTTGCATTGAAAATAACTTTGATATTCTCGTTTTTGTTGAAATATGCACCTTCCATTCGTTTCTGCCATTCATTACGATTTACCAGCAACATGTTTTTGTACCTCTTGCATCTAATTACATTCATACAGCAGTTTTCGGCAGGATGCAAATACTTTTTTTACCCGCTACAATTTGTTCATTTATCCATCATTAAAAATCATAAAATTATAACTAGTATATATTTTCAATAATGAATTATGAACGTTATATAAAGATCAAATAGAAAACGTTATAAAATAATTATATAAAAGCCAGTCTTTTAGACTTAGACAACTCAATTTAGAAAATTAAACAATAAAGTCAATACAGTTTACTCGACTTGCTTTATTATTAAACTCAATATTGATTGGCGTTAACAAGAATAATTTTGTGAAGTACAATATACATACTCGTATATAATAAGAATTTTTCGAATACTGTTCGTGATCAACAAAGTTAATGATCATATTAACTGTAAATTTTGTTGATTGACCTAATTACGTATTCACTCTATTATTTATGTAAACATTTTAAACTTTTTTCTTGATTATAATCTTATTTTTATTTTTTGTTTTCTTTAGTGTATTTGCTGATTTTAATTTGAGACATAATTATATTATTAACTTTAGAACTATTGTCGTCTGCATATTTTAACCTCATTTGGTAACTTTAGAAATGCGTCGGATTAATTATGGTCAGTTATTTGATAGATAGTTTTTAATTTACCATCAATCTCTTATTCATAAATTTTGAAATATTTTTATTTCAAAACAAGTTTCTAATGATCTTTATTTATACTTCGCAGATATTCATCAATATAATTCTGTAATATATATATATATATATATATATAATTTTAAGTTTTCGCTGATAGCAGTAAACGAAATCGAACATTTGTAATAGTTTATTACAAAATTAGAAATTAAAATAATTTTTAATTCTTTCATTTGTTTATAATATTTTAAACACTTTAAAGAGGTACAAGAATAAATTGAGAAAACAATTTTTTTTTCTAACCTTCCAGTATTTTAAAAATGAGTTATTGGTTATTACTATTACTATCACCTTCGAAATAGTGATTTAAATTTTTTTATCACTGTGATTGTCACAAATGGTCTTTAACAGATTTTACCACCACATTTTTTTCCAGCGTTATATATTTTTAATTCTTTATGCGTTTTAAAAGTAGAAATATAAATAATAGTAAATTTGGCATAAGTGAAAAGAACGGTGACCCGTCATCGAAAATTTCGAAAAATTGGTGTTTCTGATAATAATAAGAGGTAAAACAATAAATGGTTAAGTACATTGCACAACGTCGATATTTTATAAAGTAAAAATGAGCAATGTATTATGATTAACGACGATGGCAAAAGTGTTAATGGCTATTGAATATGCTTTACACTCTAAACGCAGTAGCGATACCGTTTTCTTAATAAATTATGCTAGCCAAAAGAAATATTTTATGTTAAAATGCTGTTGCTATTTTTGTAATTTAATATGATAAATGAGGATAATTATATCGAAAGTTAATTTTTAGTTTCAGATTAAGTAAATTTAAATAAGTCAACAGTATTAATTTTTAATTTTGCTATAAAACAAACTGATTCTTCCATATTTTCTCTCATTTTTCGTTAGAAAATTGTAGTATTACTGTAATGAAGTTAAATTCGTTACCAGACAATGTCTTATAATTTTTTCTAGTCAAATTGAACACTTAAATTACGTATGTTTTTTCTCAGTTAATCATGATGAGGGCCGCATTACTTATTACCATACGAAGTATTGAAATACCATAAAATATTTTTTGTATTATTTTCGTTTAAGATCTGTTTATAATATAAATATTAGTTGGAATATTGTTTTATTTTACAAGACGAAAATATTTTAATTGTGGTTAAAGTATATAGCTAATTTTTTGTTTATAATATTCGTTATTCGCATTTTTTCCATTGTAGACATTTTATGCAAAAATATAATATATATATATATGTGTGTAATGAGAAATATAGCTATTTAAAAATCTACATTGAATTGTTCTGTATTTAATTTTTTTTTTTAAATTTAAACACGTGGAGAACCATAAACAAAGAATAATCAAACAGATTAATATATTAAAATATCACATAAAATGACTGAATATAATAATTATAAAAACCCACTAAATATTCATATTTGAATAAATTAATTTACAGCTACTCAGATACATCCATTTATTTAAATCGCAGCATATTTCAAAAATAAACCGCTATAAAATAAATTATGGTATATGAACGGCAGTAAATGAAATATTTATATAAGTGTAATCATATAATGAAGCGAAAATCAATAGAATTATTAAATGTTTTCTATATATTAAAAAATATATATATTGAAACTGATGCGAATTACTGAATCTCTAATTTATTTTGGTAATTTTTGAATTTTTATATGCGTTAATTTTTCCACATAGGATATGTTATAAGATAACAATGCTTGACTAATATTTTTTTAACTAACAATGAGTTAGATGTATTTAATATTTCTTATCTCATCTGAACCTCCATCGAAGTCCATTTTGATGGTTTTTTTTTAAAACTTAAAAGTACATGTCATAAGACCAACTACATTTCTTTGTTAAATCTGAGGTGAATTAAACCTCATAGAATCAAAAGCAAATTAAATTACAGTTTTTGTTTAAACGTGGAGTAACTCGGTAGTTTCGCGCGTTATTATGTTCGTTTTAACCGGTTTATTCACCTGCTCTTAACTTCGGTCAAGTCAGTCACAACACATATTCATTACTCTACACATTCTTATACACACTCGTTTACACTTCAATTGCAATGAATGGTATACACTGCTTGTAATTATTTCTACTAGTTTTCATTATGTTAACCGATGATCCCCGATCGTTACTAGATCTCCCTACAAAGGAAAAGAGCACCTTTTGGTTTGTGGAACAACGATTGTTGTAATAAAATCCTTGAACGTAACACTGCTCTCACAGAAGATTTCGAAAAGATGGTACTATAGAATCTTACCTGGAATATAAAAGAATTACAGTTGGCACACGAATATTTCTAAAGATGACAAAAATAATTACGTAGGAAAATTATAATCGGAACACACCTCTCTCAGAGATTTGGTCTCTTGCTAAAAGATTCAAAAATAAAAATTACCCATACTCAGATAGAACAGATAACTCATGGTTCGAAGAGTTCACCAACACGGTTGCTTCCCCGTATGTTCCTTCCTCAGAAGAGTTAACTAATTGGTCCCGTTTAGATCAAGATATGCACTTCTTAACATCCCCGATTAATTACAATGAACTCTTTTCGTCCATAAAATCTAAAATGGACTCTTTCACGGGTCTTGATGGCTTCACATACTCCGTTCTTAATAACCTAGGAGAAAACGCTAGAAATTTGCTCGTTCAGATCTTTAATGATTTTTTATACAATGAAGTCTTTCCTGAACAATGGTCCCAATTTATAATAATTCCGATTCTCAAACCCAATAAACCTTCTTCGAAACCTTCATCTTATAGGCTTGTAGCTCTGGATTCCTGCCTTCGGAAAAGCTTCGAAATGGTACTTAAGAATAGGCTCCGTTGGTGTCTGAGAACCAGGATGTCTTCCCTGAGGGTATGTATGATTTCAAACCTGATCTTAGAACAACTGATTGTTTAGCACATTTACTTAACGATATCTATTCTTCATATATTAATAAAGATTTTATAAAAGCTGCATTTTTATACAAAGGAGATTCATCCTACTTCTTTTTGAACAATTAACATCTTCCAAGATTTCTGTCCGTATGGCTAGACTTTTATGCAGTCTCTTCAGCCACAGAGTCCTGTTTTTTGAAAACCCTTCCACTAAGGAATTCATAATTAAACACGTATATAAAGGGATGGCACAGAGTTCAGTTCCAAGTCCCATCTTATTTAACTTTTGTATTCGGTCTCTTTTTAATGTTCAGCTCCTTTCTAACGCCCAAATTCTATCTTTCACTGATGATTTCATCATTTACTCTACAAATAAAAATATTTTAAATTGCAGACAACAGATGCAACTAGCCCTGACCTTAATTAATCTCGCTTTCCTTCGAATTGGCTTGGAAGTTTCTTCTGTCAAGTCCTGTGTTTCTATATTCACTACTAGACGTTCCTTCAATATTATCCAACTTTAGATTCTTCAGGAATCTCTTCCTATGAGTTCTCATATTAAGTATCTGGGTCTGCATGCGGGTGCTAGACTCACTTGGTCGTTGCACATACAAGAACTTCAAAATCAAGTCTATAAAACCCTTAACCCCCTCAAAGCTATTAGTAATACTGTCTGGAGTTCGGATCCCTTAATCTTACATCTACTCTACAATTCTTTAATTCTGTCGAGACTTGACTACGGTGCAATATTTTATGGTTCTGCCTCTAAAACTAAACTTCACAAACTGGACATTATTCAGAACACTGCTATGAGGCTAATTATGGGTAACATCAGTTCGTCTGCAGTCACGTGCCTTCAAGTTGAGACAAGAATTCCACTTATAAGAAGAAACATTATGTCCGATAAATTCCTAAGTAAATACTGCAACTTTCATTTTCCACCTCTATCTATCTAGCCGTCTTTATGAAATTAACTCCAGTTGAAGATTCGCCCGTTCTAAAAGGCCGCTCCTGGCTGGAAGAATTCCTCTTTATCATAGATACAGTCCTGTTTTAATTCTCGCCTCTCCTTCTTCTTACTTCGCAAAACCGTACAGCACAAACCTCATAAATCTTAACATCAACACTTCTTCATCCGCTTGTCTCGGTATCTTGCACTCCTCTTTCCAATTCACCAGGAATTGTTTTGACAGCATTGCCAGAAATATGTATCCCAGTCATATCGAAGTGTTCACTGATGATGCCAAATTCCTTAGGCCAGCATGTTTTGTGGGTTCTGCCTTTTCTGCCTTTGTTATTGTGAGTGTGATGGCTCAGGGGTTCATGCTTCCCCCGAAGGCATCTGTATTCACTGCGGAGTTATTGGCAGGTGATAAGGCCTCTGATTTTATTCTGAACGTTATTTGTGCTCACAGGAAGTTTACAGTTTACGGTGATAGTCAAAGCGCTTTAATGGCGCTGGATAGTAATTCATTTAATTTTAAATGTAACCCGTTGGTTTATGAAATCAAATATGAATGTCACGAGATCATCAATAGAGGTGGGGAGATTAGTTTTTACTGGATCTCTGGACACTGTCGAGTTGGACTGATCTTGTAGACCGCACAGTCAGAGAAGCGACAACGAATGGAATAAGATTCCCGTTTATTTCCTTCCTCCAACTTATACCAGAAAATAAAATATAATAGTCACATTGACTGCATTGAATATAGAAGGTCGCAGACCACCGGTATGTGTTATAATAACGTTCAGCCCTCAATTCCCCTCGCACCCTGGTATTTTTCCCTTTCCGAAAGTATTTCGGCTTGTTCTATACGTAGGTTCGTCACTGTTATATGCAGATTGAGAAAGGGACATTCCCGCATAGCTTTGAATTTCTATGATTCTTCGGGGTGCAATAGTAACCATGTTCACACCGATTTCGTGAACGATGGTAACCATTTGTTGTTTCGTTATAACAGATTTGAGAATGATAGGTTATGTTTTTTGAAGAACTGATTGCTAGGAACATATTTCCCTAATATACGCTACATCACCTGTTATGTTGTGTAGAGGCCACCTTATTTACAGTATTCAAATTTATTGTAAAAAATAAAATCTTGGTATAAACTTTTGTAGATCCATCTGTTAGTCAGTAGCCAAATGGTTCATCGCCAAGCCAAAAAAAAAATAAATAATTAAATTACATTTATTACTAGTTACTATGATAAATATGATAGCCTAATTGTCAGCGATGTAACTCTATTTCATTCTATTTCACATAACTTATTTGGAATCAGAAGTAAGTATCTAAAATTTATTAACGTGTTAATAACATTATTTAAAAATTTTAAAAATTTACATCTTACACCAGCAAGATTTTAATAACCCCACAGATTAGTATAGGCGGACTTGTATAATAAATGTGCAGCATTGAACCTCATGCATTTTGTATTTATACCTTTAGAATCCACTAAGAAAACTGCGGTATTATTATTACTTTTGGTACAGGTTGTACACAATCCTTAACACATTATTCTCCTAAATCTTAAATATTATGTTTTTTTATAAATTGCAACATTTCAAATGACTAATATTAATTTAAGTTTACGAAAACGCAAAAGAAAAAACCGTCCCTGTTTTATTTGAATTATCTTACTGCATTAGAAAGATTTAAAAAAGGTAAGTATAAAATGCCGATAAAATTATCTAAATCGGAATTCCAATATTTCAATATGTACTATTCTTCATATTATTTCAAATAGATGCGTTTGCCAATACTGCTCAGTATTTTACATCAAAATAAAGTGGTACAACAAGACGTTATACTCTTTGATATTATGAGCTAGGAACATGGAAGTTCACCTTTTCCCATATCGAATAAAATGAAGAAACTATTTATTATCAACAAAAAAAAAAAAATCTAAATTTCATAGAAAAACTAGTCAGTATAATAACGTGAAATTTGTATGATTTTTTCAGTGTAGAAATTCATCACTCGCTGGTAACGGTTCTTAATGTTCATAAATTCATTATATAATTTTTTATTTTAAAAAGCTTCAAATGAACAAAATATCAAAAGTACACATTTTTTTGATTAGAAAAACATTGTCATCAAATTCAGCAGACACATATGTGTAATGACTGCTTATTGGTTCCTTAATTTGTATGTGTTAAAGATTGCTTTGCAATACACGTTATTCGTTAAATAGAAAACAGAAAACGTAAAATCACGAACAATCAGATTATGCAACTTTTTTATACATACCGGGATCGTTACGTAAATTTTTTTAAAATACTTTACATTCTAATGCTGTGGATTTCAATAGGTTATCAGAAAAATCACGCATATCCTGTTTTTTAGTAAAAAGAAAAAACAGCTTAATACATTTTCAATTTAAAATTACGAACCTAAAATTTTTTATTATCTTCCAAAAAATAAGTGATTTCTTTATATATTGTGAAAAAACATAAGGTAAATTTTAATATATTAAAAATTAATTTTTAAAAGAAAAGAAAAAAAAAGAATGGAATACAGCAAAAATTAAATCCTAAACTGCTATATAGCATATTTCAAAAATAATGAGTACCAAATCATGTTACATTTAAAAAACATTTAAATACGGTAATATTTATATGATTTTTTATAACTTAAAAACACTTAAAACTACCGTATTTGAATAAATATGTTTAGAGGTATGTCACAATTTGTTGAATGAATTATGGATTATATTTTAATGTATACACATATGCACATTTGTATTTGTACTTATCAAAACATAATTCATAAACAATTTAAATATTTCTTATCAATTCCTGTAAAATCTTCGACTTTACGCCATCAAAGCGAATATGTATAATTGTTAATTTTCGTTTAAATTCCCCTAGGCTCGCGTGCCTAAAAGTTTTTTTTAATTCTTCGTGATATCAATGAATAATCGTTGTTTTGGGTTTACATTTGTCTCGTTTTTTATCGTCATATCCGCGTGCTAATTCGTTCTATTATGCTGTTACGCGGATTTTTCATTTTTCTTTAAAACTGATAACATATCTCATTCGATTAACCGCTGTACCGCTTACAATTTATGTTCGCAGTGGTTTTCTAATAATAATGTTTCCCTGCCGTATGTAATTGTAGAATAAGTTATCAAATGATTTCTTTATCAAAAGTACACAATATTTTTAATTGAAAAATTGTAGAATGTTTTTTTTGTTTTTGAACGATTCCAAATTATGTATTCTTTTTAAAAATACGTATATATTTATTCCGTGTTTTTTGTTAGCTTTCAAAATATGATAAAATGAAGGAATAAAATGCATTAAAGAAGAAATTATCAAATCGGCCGGTAGTTTTAATTGTTAAAAATATCGTATAAAATATATTACTATAATACATCATAGGTCACGTATACAGGCGTATTGTAGAATCAGCACCACTTGTAAACACCCATGGTTGAATAGGATGGAAGATAACATCTAACACGCCAAAGTCATTATACTGTTCGTGATCTCGGAATAATTTTAATGGTACTACTAACGGGTTTTGAAGCAGATCGCTGAAAACAGAACATAAATAACAATTATTTCACATTTAATGAACAATAAATTAATCTGCTGCAATTAGAATGGGGTAGCGGGAGTGGCTGCCCTGTTTATATTGAAAGTTATCGCTAGGAAATGCAAATTAGGGAAAGTGACAAAAATTATTTTGGTTTTTTATATACTTTTCATAATGTACATTAATGAAAATTCTACGCTACAATAATATTCCGACAAAAGTAAAAAAAGGAAGAAAAATATACGCAATAGTCATATTAATTGCTTTAACGAAAACAATCATACAATGAACATAATAATACAATTGGAAAAAAACCATCGCTATCAAAACAAAAGCAAGATTCAGAACCTCTTTTAGGTTGTACGTAAGTTCATTTTATTGATAAATTTCGTATTCAAAAAATTAAATTACGATAAATAATCACTACATTAAGGAAACATATAAATTAATTTAAATTAAAATAATCAACACGTTTGCAGACCGGCTCCATAATCATAGTTATAGACACCATGATTATAGAATTGGTCTCCATATTTATACTGACTGTTTTTACTTTAATTAAGCGATATATTTTCTTAATGTGGTAATTACTTATCATAATTGAATATTATATTAATCAATATCCGACTTAAGTAAAAAGGTGACGACTAAAAACTTTTGAAAAGCCATTACCCGGCAAAAATATATCTGCTTAAAGTTCACTAATGTAAAATGTAAAAAAGAAAAATCGAATTTATTTGAACAAGAAGGTATATTGTATTTTACACATAAAACCATCTGACACGTTTAAATATGAAAATAATAAAATGAAGATGACGTTAAAAACATAATCATAAAAGAAATGTTTTTTATATCGACTTTTGTAACCGCAATCTCTGAATACATCAGTATTAAATAGGTGCAACGCTTAAATATTCACAGAAATATTTATTTAAATGTAAATGTATTGGTTTAGTGATTACGGAACAATTTTGCCGAAACTAGTCGAAAAACTTTGCAAAATTTAATATTTCAATAAATATATTTCTGCGAACATTAAAATGTTAAATTATTGAATATTAGAAGAAATGTTTTGTTAAGAGTTGAATAATGTAATTTTTATATCTTATTTTTAAAAAAGATGACAATGTATATTTACATTTTAATAAATATATATAAACCGGATATTTTCGACAAATGATGAAAATTCAAAATGCAATGAACTTTTTTTAATAACTTTCTGGTGCAAGTTTTGTTAACAAGAAAACGTAAGTAAAGAAAAAAAAGAGAAGAGGAAACGGATAGAAACATAAAGAATTGATAACGTTCTTTTATTTTCTTCTCTAGTTATTTTTTTTTTTTTTTTTTTAAGAGATTAGCTAATACGAACAGCAAACATGAAAGAGTAGAATTTATGAAATGTATCTTCTGCTAGTCTCACGAAGGAACACTGCAACTATTTTACACGGTAGTAAGCAAGTCTATGAATAATATAGAGTCCACTTTGTCTTCAATGATTTGGGCACATATCGTATTATAGGTAATATCCATTTTGCTTTTCGACGACTTTTAACACTGTTTCTACTTTCAAATAAACTTTCTTTGTTGCCGCAAGACTCAGTAAACACATGTCTGGGACGTTCCGATTCCTTAGTCACAATGAAAATGTGTGCACTCTTGTTATATTAAAAAAAAAAAAAAAAAAATGAAAAATATTTAAAGTATGGTCAAATTACTAACTTGTACACCATGCCATGGGACACAATTAATGATCGATCATCGGAACATGAAGCAAACAATGGATATCGTTTATGATAAGCAACTGATCGCACAGCCGTCCTGTGTAGTCTCAACGTTTTGTACGGTTTCGTAGAAAGATCCAGATCGAACCATAACATTTTACGATCGTAAGTTCCAACCAGTAAATTATCACCGCCTATTGAAAAATTAAATTATTTATTTAGAATCAAAAAAAGTACTTAAGAACTACACCTATTTAACGGTAAAATTTAAACCAAAAAAAGTTATTATGGTCAAAATGAAATAACGTGTTTAAGACACTAACTGCAGGTAAATTTTTACCCTTAATGAGTCGAATTAGTATGATGAATCGCTAAAAAAAAAAAAAAATCAAATATTATTCTATCGTTCGTGTTGGAAAATAAATTCTAACACATACTGATCTAATATTAAGCAAAACTGGTTTTGCAGATTTGTTAAGTACTGCGCATTATGAAAAATATAGTAAGCGAATGGAGTAGTTGTTTTGTTTTAATCGTTTTTACTTTCCTGAATTTGAAGATAAGACTTAGAATGTCTCAAAAAAGACCTCAGATTCGGACCGCTCTGGGTTACTGCGTGAATAATTTTTCACTAATATTTCTTTTTAATATAATTTATTTTCACTATTAGAAGACAACATAGTTTCCGTGATAGGTTCTACTTCTCTATTACATATATTTACATATTCCTATTCATTGTAAGACACGAGTTCTCACTGAACGTTAAATTTATTGCGAAGTATTCAAATTTTTATTTGTTACTATGATTTTTCCTTAAATTAAGGTTTCTTATCAAAACCACGAATCGCACAAATCGTACAAAAATTAGGTTACTTCAGAAGGAAATTTTAATTGTTAAAATTTTATATTTAATCGGTTTATTTTTATAGCAAAAATCTAAACATAAGAACCCGGAATTCCTTTTGTTCGTTCTTACTTGGTGCGTATTGTAGTTTATTTTCAATTTGAGTTATAAATTTTTATTCGGCAACTCCTTACAACGAACTTTAATAATAGTCGACTATGATGTGTCCCCCCCTTTGTATTAACCGATTTAACGGGTATTGATCAACTTTTAATATTTTCCCGAACTGTGAATTGTACATTCTTAAAAAGTCTGGACATTCTAGGACACTGTTTACTTAACGTTATACTGTTTACGATAGTTTGATTTGATATTGGTGCTTTTTTATTTCAAATGAAGGGAAGCGAAACCATCTTTTGTGTCAAGACTTCTTTCTTCCCCTAAAAGGCTGTAATTATGCCACGTTGAGTAGATATTGTGTTATGCCGTAAGATTTAGTAGAAAACTTTAATGTTCACTTGTTATTATATTTGAGCACTCAGTGCGGTTGCATTTGTCTTTGCAATTCTTGATACACTTACCACAGTAACGTGCAAACACCATTTTAGCTATATTTACGATTTACGGAATAATTTACAAGAGTTTAAAAATATTAAAAAATATATTTATCACTAATTATATAAGTTTTATTTATTTATTTATTTTTTCAATAACAGAATAATGCTCTGTTTACTGCACAGTAGTGATGGGTAAGTTAGTTATTTTCTCGGATACCAATCTAACTGAACCGCAGGTTCAGGGATTGCATCACGGATAACGTATCTATCGGATCCGTATGGACTCGGTGTTTACATACACAGTACAGTTAACACTGATTCTCATCTTCACTGGTTGCTGAGTATGCTTAATCTCACCGGTGATGGACTAGATTACATTATGTCAATCGCTTAAACAAACCCGAGAAGTTGCATAGACTGGAGTTGTAGAAAATTACTTACTAGGCTTGTATGTTTTGTTGGTCAGTGTGTCTGGTTCTCTGTTTGCGTTAAATAAATTAATCAAATAATTTTTTATCGCTATTACTTCAGGGGAAGGTGTTTTTTTAAATTATTATTATCATTATTTTTTGTGATGTTCGATCAGTCTAATCTCCTACGTTAGGGGGTACATACGTCCATAATTTTCAAAAAATCGATTTTTTTTTTTACGGATTATTATTCTCTATAGTTTTAGGCGTATTTCTGTGAAAGTCGATTATAAAAATTTCCCATAGATCGAAAGTTATTACAGAAAACGTGACTGCCCGACGAGAGTCTGATGCACTAATGGACACTATGAACAGATTGCCACTCTGGCGCCGTGCATAGTCGCAATTCTCACGAAATTTGTAGACTTAGCGTTATTGCCGGAGAATGCCAGTTTGCACGTTGCCCGAAGAAGCCGGAGAAATAGCAGTAGAAAAGCCTGAGAAATTGTCAAAAACACAGAAAAATGCGGACACCCGAATTGCGCACCAACACTTCACACAGTGACTAGTCGGACTCGAATTGCGCACTGACCGGAAATAACCCGCCTGCTGAGAACTCGAATTATATACTGCCTTTAAAAAAAAAACTACGGATTTTATAAAATCGACGAGGGAATAAAATCAGTAAAAGTGTCGTTCTTTCAGTGACTTCCAAAATGTGTTATCATATCGATGGAACGTTTGCTATTTGGAATAACAGAACTACATTTCGGTTGCTTAGAAAAAACCACCTTTAAGGTTTTGCAAAAAATGAGCTATTTTTTAAGTATACGACGCGTAAAAATGTTGAAAGCCATCTATGAGTCATTAAGTGACGATCAATTACTGGAAAAATGCTTGGGTGGATTTACACAAAATGTCAATGAGAGTTTCAATTCAAAGATTTGGAAAATTGCACCCAAATGTAGTCCAGGTAGTAAGAAAGTAGTTGATATAGCTACCAATGTTGCTGTATGTACTTTTAATGATGGAGCAGAGAGTTTATTAAGAATAGAAAGATTACTTGGAATAAAAATTGGATACGAGGGTACCGCTATTTTCTCGGAGAGGCTACTAATGCAACAAAAGAGGCCAGAACAACTCGTCGACTGGAAAAAAATAAAAAAAAGGGCATACAATTTGAAGCTGGAGTGGGAGATTAGACGTAAGTTAACAAAATAAATTTAAAAAATCATAAAGTTCTTGCTTTAGCTGCGTGCGACCTTGAGCGAAATGCACTTGAAACTTTAAATGCGTTTTTCTCAAAACTACTTTTTCCGACACGGTCTGCATGATAACTCATACAGTTTTTAATATTTTTTAATGCTTTTTTTCTTTAAATATTCGTAATTGTTTTCTCTATAGTCTGTCGAGCCGGATTTTTGATATTGTGATTAAAAAATTTTATAAACATAATTAAAATGTGACATTTATGACAAAAATGCACACTTTTTTTTAAACTGTTGTAACTTGCCAAATTTTTCGAATTTCAAAAATCCGGCTCGACAGACTATAACTACAACTTTATTTTACAAGATTTTTTTTACGTTTTACAGATCCATCAACATTTCAAAGAGAAATGATGCAGACCGTGGAGCAACTTTTTTTCATAGTGCTTCGGGAAACGTCATTTTTTATGTTGTAATTTTTGAAAAAAAAAAATGAAATAAATTTTTTTATAAAGTTTAAATGCTAATAAACAATCTGTAAAAGTTAGTTTTATTAATTTCGATTGCTATCCCTTCTAAAAACAGTTATTCTTTTAGCACATTTTTGGCGCTGCTGGACGTATGTACCCCCTTAAACAAAATGAAAGAAAATAATTCTTCATCTTTTTAAAATCGATTAAATCAAGTCGACTATATATATATTATAATAAGTGTCTAATAAATAATAAATATAATGAGTACTATTGCACATAATTAATTTGTTGCAAAAAAGATGTAGATCAAATTGTTAAAGAAAAACTTGTTTTTTATGCCAAATTTGCCACTAGGAAAAAATATTCGAAAAAGACAGGAAAAATTATGTAAAATTTGATATTCTGTTCAAGATCAATATTTTAGTTTCTACAGCGGAACCGTATGGACCTGGATTTTGTCGTCGTTGGGTTTGCAAATACGTATTCGGAATTGTGTCATCAACTCAGCTGTAGGATACGGCTCCGCGGATACGTATGCTTTCGATCCTACTCGTCACTACTGCACAGGAAAAAGCTATGCTGCATATTTTCGAATAGGTTGCCGTAATTTTTAAATTCAGAGTGCATACCAAATGCAATAAAATAATATAATTTGCCTATTCCGCACCATATGCGTAGTTTACACACTGCGAAACAAATTCTTTAGTTTTTTCATAACAATAACGGGAAATAGAGAATGAAATAGAATTAATCACAAAACACGTACCAGGATGTACTGCCATTGACGAAATCCATTTTGCGTATGTAAATAATTTCTTATGCAATTCTTGTTTTAACATATCATAAATTCGTACGTTTTTCTGCGTCTGAAATGTTAAAAATCATTCAATTTTTAAACTGATAATACATAAATTTATTTTAGTATTCTTCGATGTAATTCAACAGATGATCCATGACGACATTTACTAAAATTAGACCATAAGTTCACCTCTAAATTACGTTAAATGATTACTGAAAAAAATTTATTTCTTATATAGTACAGAAATTTTACGTGCGAGATTTTTTAAATAAGTTAAGTAATCTAAAAAATTATTTCATCTAATCAATTCATTCGCGGGAAGAGCTGTTTTTTTTATTTTTATATATATATATATATTAAAAATAAGTTGTAGGTCCCACAAGGCATACTGCCCGTCTGCGGGTGCCCAACACGCTTATCATCGTTTATTCAAGAAATATGTTACAATATTTTATTAAAATTAATTTTTATAATTAAAAAAATTAAAAAAAATAAAATAAAATAACTAATTATCATCATACAAACAATTTCATTCTACATGTTCGACGAATA
The DNA here is from genome assembly GCA_039619475.1 of Icerya purchasi. Lineage (NCBI taxonomy): Eukaryota > Metazoa > Arthropoda > Insecta > Hemiptera > Monophlebidae > Icerya > Icerya purchasi. Next base: position 169,204,764 of record CM077116.1, on the reverse strand, counting down.
CCAATATGTAGTCGATTCTCCGCCACAGATCGACCAACCATTACTTTAATACTTTCCAATTTAACCTCTTCCGTCGTTTTCAGTTGTGTATACCCACAGTTCGAAATAGAAGTCAAGCAGTTATGTAAATAATTATTGTTATGCATTATAATAGGTGATTTATATGTTCTATACCTACTGGACGTTCTTATATACAAAGCCTTCGATTTTTTTATATTAATAGTTAGATGTTTATCATGTGCTCACTTACACATACCATTTACATCCTCTTGCAAGAGTTTTTCGGCTTCATGGATGTTGCAGTGCTCGGTAGCGACTGCTATATTATCCGCATAAGCAAAGACTGTCGAGTTTTTAACGTAATTGTGATGGGATTTGATATAAATCAAAAATAGCAACGGAGCTAAAATAGTTCTTTGTCCCAGCCTTGTTGATGCAATTTCCTCTCTACTTAATTCTTCATCGATTTTTACTACGTTCTTTCTATTATACAAATAACTTTCAAACCATTTATTTTGCCTACCTATGATTCCCATTCCTTTCGTACCTCGCAATAATATTTGATGGTTTACCGCATCGAATGCTTTACTAATATCTATAAAAATTGTAATAAATTGTTTACCAATTGCCGACCCCTTATTTATCCTATGTGTTAGTACTCTTGAAAAAGAGGTTGTTGATTTTCCTTCTCTAAAACCAAATTGATTATTATGCAACAACTCGTTTCTCTCCAAATAATTTCTTAGATGAAACGCAAGGTATTGTTCCAAGATTTTTGCTAAAACCGAGTTTATAGTAATTGGTCTATAATTGTCATAAGCACTCGCCAAACCGTTTTTATATGTAGGTCTAATAACACCAGTTTTTATTCCATCCGGAATCCTATCTTGTTTAATCGAACAGTTAATTATTTTTCTAAATGTTAGGGTAAATATAGCTACATTATTTTTAATATCCGAATCTTTAATACCATCCCATCCTGGGGCTTTGTGAATCGGTAATCTGTTAATTATTTGTTCTACTTGTTTGTTTGTAACTATTGGAATGTAAAATGACGTATCAGCTCTAAATTATCGCTATTCAATAATTTCGTATTACACGCTTGAACACAATGCCGTTTTGGTTGGGAGAAGTGATCGATAAATTTACTCGCCGCATGTCTTGCACTTGCAAAATGTTTCAAGACGACCTTATCAATTGAAAATTTGTTTTATTGTATATTATATTACTGATTATCTGCCATACTTTTTTGGTATTATTTTTTTTTTTTTTTTTTTTTTTTAATTCATTTATTATTAAATACAATTTTACAATAATGGTATTATGGCCTGAGGATCACTTTTTGCTGAATTCGCTTATCAGTGTTCCTCAGGTCATCACAATTATATTAATTAAGTACGCGACTTAACGTTAATACCTTATTATTTAAATGTACTTCTCTTTGTTTTTCATTATTTCATTTACATATTCCATCGTTGTTTTTGTGTTTTTCCGGTTGGTAAACCATTTCTCATTGATTTCTTCTATTTTATATTTTATCCTGATTTGACTGAAGTTTGGACAGCTTAAAAAGGAATGATCCGGAGTGTCTATTATGTCTTTTTTACAGTTTATGCATGTGTCTTTTTCTGTTATTTTATATTTTTTGAGGTATTCTCCAAAATTTCCATGTCCTGTTAAAAATTGAGTAAGGTAGAAATTAGGTTCTAGTATCTTATTTTTAAGTCTTTCTTCGATATTTGGAATTAGTTTAAAGGTTCTTCTTCCTGTTTTTTCAGCGTTATACTCCTCTTGCCAGAGGTTGTTATATTTAATTTTTATTTCCTTTATGTTTTCTTTTTTTTGTTTGTCGGTAATGCTTGATGATTTTGTTGCTTTAATTTCATTGCTTTGCTGTATCTGTAGGTCAATAGGTAGTACTCCTGCAATTACATTGGTTGCAGTATACGATACCGTTCTATATGCAGATATAATTCCCAATAATATTTTCCGTTGCTCTTTTCTAATCTTTTTTTTATCTTCTTTTTTCATTTTGGGGAAGTATATTGTGCTGCCATATTCTATAATGGACCTAAATAGCGCCGAATATATAATTTTTCTGTCTGTAGATTTGATGCCAAAGGTATTGTTGTATAGAGCAGTTATTTTGCTGTAAACTTTTTTGATTTTTCCTACTATGTAATTGATGTGACTAGTGAAATTGAGGTTTTCATCTAATATAATGCCCAGATACTTCATTTCCTTCTTTAAAAGTATATTTGAATCTTCCAGTTTCAGTTCCCTTCCTATGTCTTCTTTTATATTTTCTTTCTTATGTTCCCTTGTTACTAAAATGCTGTTTGTTTTCTCAGGATTTATTTTTAGCCCTAATAGTTTCAAAGTGTTATTTATTGCCTTGATGATGGTGTCAATTGGTTTGATATCTTTGACATCCTGAATCCCTGCTATTAATAGAAGATCATCTGCATAGCTTATTAGTTCCATATTATTCCCATTAAGGTCGCATACATTATGTACCTTAGCCATCGCAATGTTAAAAATAGTTGGGGATAGTGCTGATCCCTGCGGTACTCCTGCTTTTAGTGTTTTTCGATATATTAATTCTTCATTATTATAGAATTTTATTTCTCTGTTTAGTAAAAAACTTTTAATTATGTTTAGCAAGTTATCTTGAATATTGTTTTCTTTAAGACAATTTAATATAGAGGACCATTTAATTGCATCAAAGGCTCCACTTATATCGAAACTGATCAGTAGTGTCATTTTCATGTTATTGTGTATTTTGTTTGTTTCTATTTTTTTGATACAGGTGTCTATTGCATTTTCCGTGGATTTCTTTTTTATATAGCCGAACTGATTTCTGTGTATCATGTTTCTTGTTGTGACCTGTTCTTCTAATTTAAGTCGTATTATTTTCTCGTAGACTTTTCCTAAATTAGGCAAGAGAGCAATAGGTCTATATGAGTTTGGCATGGTCGGATCTTTCCCTGGTTTATTAAGCAGTTTTATTTTACAAGTTTTCCAGAAATGGGGGAAATAATTAAGTTCCAGATATTTATTGTAAATTGTGAGTAAAATGTCTGGGTTATTTTCATGAATTATTTTTATCATTTTATTTGATATCCCATCCGGTCCATTTGCTTTTCTGTTGTTTAAATTCTTGATTATGTGATTGATTTCATATAGTTCGGTAGATAATTTAGTATCTTCACTATTCGAGTTTTTAGGATAGTCCGGTATAGTATCGTTTACTTGTGGGAATAGTTTTTCGCATATCAATTCATATTTTTCTTTTTCTTCTGTTACCGTTAGACTCTGGTCATTTTTCAACGGGGGGAAATTAAATTTTGTTAATTTGTTCATTATTACTTTGTATGGCTTACCCCATACCGCTGAATTGTTTACAAGTTTTTTCCACATTTCTGTTCTGTTGTTGTCGATTTCCCTTTTGTAATCTTTCCTAATCTGTGTGATTGTTTCAGTTATTATGTTTAATTTTATTGAGTCTTTTTCCTGGTTGTATTTATATTTAATTCTTGTCAGTTTTTTTATTACCTGCTTGTATATTTCTAGTTTATTACTCCACCATGTATTTGTAGTGTTAATTAGTTTTTTAACCATACTTTTTTCTCTAATTTTATTTATTTTAATTAGTACTGTTTCTACATTTTTATTTATCTCTTCTACATTTTTATTTATCTCTTCTATATTCAATGATTTTTTGATAGATTTCAATTCGTCATTTAGATCGGTTTTTTTAAATTCTTCTTCAAAGTTGCTGTAGTTTATTGCTTTAATCTCCTGTAAGGTGTCTTGTTGGTTCTCCAAGTTTTTTATGGTTAATTTTATTGTTTTGTGTTGAGAAAGAGTGCTGTCTTTTATTTTGATCTCTTGTACTTTCTTTTTTATTTTATCGTTTGCTATGACAAGGTCGATTACACTAGAACCGTTTTTCTTTTCAAAGGTTTTGTTGTTATATTTATTTTTAACTGTTAGGTTATTGCTGAAGAGGAATTCCTCAAATTTTTCTGTTCTTTGTGTTTTATAGTTTCGTTTTAATTTCTCATATAACGTTGATCGAGTATTAAAATCTCCTATAATTAAGATTTTTTCTCTGTTGTTGTTTTTATTTAAGTACATTTGAATCATGTTAATTTTTGTTTCTATTTCTTCATTAGGAGAAAGATATGTCGCAATTATGGTTATTGTTTGTACTTTAGCGATTATAATATGATCAGAAATCATTTTTAATTCGACTTTATGTTTATTTTTTATGGCAATTGCCACATCTTTCTGTTTTATAGCTATATAGCCATCGTTTAGTCCCAGTAGTTTATCTTTATCAAAATCGGGTTCTGTTATTACTATAACATCTCGTTTGTCTTCTTTCAAAATTTCTATTTGTTGATGTTTACTTCGGCCTACGTTTAAGAGGGTGCATTTTAAATATATTGACGGTTGTTTGTTTATTTTTTTTTTTTCAATAATCATATCTTTTTTCCGCAAGTTTGACATGACTTTTATAGATACTACATAAGTTATTATCATACCTTTTATGATTTACCATCATCAGTGCTTGTCCAACAGCTTCCCTCTTCATATTTGAGTCAGATGTTTGTTCCACTTTTTTTTTGGTAATTTTCTATAACACAATGTGAGCATTTGTGCTCCTCCCTCGATTTTTTAGTTAAATTTTTTATTTCTTCATTAGCATTGCATCTGTCTTCCGAGTGTCCGTATATTCCACAGCTTTTACAAGTTCGAATGCTAATAAATTTTTCGTAACGTAAACTGGTGTACTCGCATAGGATTCGTCTAGGTGATTCTCGATTTAGTGTGTAGTAATCTTCCTTGGTTAGTCTTATAATGGCATTTTTTCCCTGGTTATTAATCGATACGAGGATTGGTTTATTTCCCGTGATTCTTTCGATCGATGTTTCTATTTCTTCTTTGGTTATGTCTTGCAGGCCCCATACCGTAATAGTTGGTGAAAGTTTTTTCGATATTTGGATTTCAATGTTAGGTATGTTAAGGTTATTAATTTCTTTAGTCATTTTGTCTGCTTCATTGCGATTTCGGATTTTAATTATTGCAATCTTCTTATTCTTTTTTGGCGTGTAGATTCCTGTAACTGTTACTCCTATCCTGGAGGGTTTGATTTCATCTTTTATCTGCTTAATTGCCTTCTCTATGAACTTCTCAGCTTTGTACGCATCTTTTTCCTTTGATTTTATGATTACTGCTTCGTCTATTTGTTTCTTAGTTTGATAACTGACTTCACTTGCCGGGAGGCTGGCTACTTTGGAGTATGTTGTAGGTGTAGCATTAGAAATTACGTTTATTGATTCTCTAACTTCCTTAATTACATTTTGCGCTAACTTCTTTGTGGTTTTTTCTTGTTGCATTTCGACTAAGCCCAGCGTGGAGATTATTTTTGCGTTTCTCGTCGTCGTTGTTTTTTGATATTCAATAATGCGCGTAAACAATTGAGTTACCTCCTCTAGTGACATATTACGTCCCTGCTTCACTACATACCTGTCTTGTTCTTGGGATATACGTAGTATTTTAGTTAAGTATTTGACGAGGTCGTCCATCTCATTATTTGCCTCTTTAATTTTTCTCCGAATTTCTTGATAGTTGTCATCACCGTCACTGTCTTCATTCATTTCGTTTATCTAGTGCTTTGTGGTGCTCGGTAGTCGATATTATATCAGTTGTCTTTGTTTAGTCGACCGGAATTGTCGGCGACAATTGTCACCGACAACTTGTTGCCAGAAAACTTCCCGAAATATGTATGTCAATTACGTTTATGTAATAAATTAAGCATAAACTGAAACAACATGCTATTTTCTTCAGAAAGCCAAAAAACAATTTTAAAACACGAACAATATAAAAATTGCGAAGTTAATTGATCAATAATAAAAACAAAAATTTAAGGTGAAAATAACAAATAAACAATAAAAGAAACAAAACGTAAATAAGAAAAAGACTCACTTTTCAGCCTTCACGCATTAAAAGTGTCCATTAGCACTATGTAAAAACACATTTAAGATAGAGCAAACAATAACATGACCTACTTCAACGAATGAACGTGGAACGAAATGTTGGTGTTATTATTAGAATGTCGCATTTATTATAATATTCCAATTTCGCTTTCCTAATTTCAGTTTTGGTCATATTTCTGTATATTTTATACAGATTTTTATACCTCGCGTTTGTTATATTATGTTTATAGCGCTTATAATAAATATCTCAAATTTTCATCGAGTTTAAAATTTTTATATTCATTCGGTCATTTTTAAATGAAAAATTGTTCTCCTTTGTGTATGTTACCTGCTTTCTACATTACTTATATGAATTATTAAATTTAAATTGTATTTGCGAGCAGATATTTTCGGCCGAGTCAATCTTTTCAGGACTATGCCAGTCATAACTTTTTATGGTTCAGTTACATTTCGTTTACTCTGTTTTTTGTTTGTCCATTCACGTTTTGATAAGAGCACCTATTAATGCGAAATACGCAACCGATAATATAATGATCGGATATTTTTGAATTGATAATTCCTGCATAAATTTCTGCCGTTGAGCTCCTAATAAAAATATTATCTATACACGATCGAGTTAAATTACCATCTCTAAATTCCTCTCGTGTTACACCATCAAGCAATCCTATACACCCACACCCGGTCATAACATTTAAAAAAATTTCCGATTTAGTATTGCATTTTAATAGATTTATATTAAAGTCTCTGCATATAATAAATTCTTGTTTTTTCTCAGTCTGCTTAATAAATAAATTACGATTTCCGAAAATTCATTAACATTATGGCTAGGTGATCGGTGAAATGCAAATGTTCGTGTTGTTTTCTTACTATTTATTACCATGTCAACAGCTAAGCACTCGAACGCGTTATTATTATATTCAGCATAGAAGTAGGATTTAAAACTATTATTGACAAATATGGCAACTCCTCCATTAAATTTATTTATTTTTTTTTTGTTGTTACTGTACCTGATGAACCCTGGGATATTGTATAAATTTATTTCGTTTTTTCTCACATTTGTTTCCGTGATAACAAACACACTGACAGGTGACTTATAAATGTATGACAAAAATTCGTCCCAGTTACTTCTTAGGCTCCTAATATTTAGATGTAATACATGGAATATATTAATTTTTGCACATTCTTTATCTATGTTAAATAGTCCCATACATCCCATCACCCATTCACCAATTGTTGTGTATTTAGCGCAGTTAATTTTCTTACAAAATTAAATCGGAGACATTATCTTTGAGCGTTAATCACTGGTGCAATAGTAGAGAATTTACCATATTCCACACATGTTGATTTACTAAGACTTATAACGCGGTTATCGCTATTTAACTTAAATTTTCGCCGGTTTATATCTAAATCTATGTACACTGCTACATTCTCATACATACCACCCTAACTCTCATATACACACGCACCCAGAGAAACAAATATATACCCATACTCAAGCCGCTACTACTTATAACGAAACCGACAAGCTTGACAAACTTATTTGCACATATACATCATTCCTAAACTGATACGTCTATTTACTAATTTAATTACGCATTTATCTCCGCTGCGGCCGGTGAACACCTGCAACTTAGCTAAATCGAAAGTAGTTCGCTGAAACATAACGTTAAATACTGACGGATTATATGACACACATACAACTACTCTCCCTACACACCACAACGCGCATCCACGTAGCACACATACCCCTCCATAACTCCTACTCTCCGCCACGTTTGCGCTCCCATAAAACTAACCACCTGCACACCACACATCCTTCTCGCTCCTGTTCTTCATAAACTGTTTTATATCTGTGCCTATGATATAGAAATCATCATTCAACTTCGAAATTCGTTTGTTTAATTACAAATGAAATCTGTTGATATTCCATTACTTAAAAAGCAATCATACGTTACTTCTCTGTTAATGAAAAAAATTTTGGCCAATTATTTGATGTTTCTATTTCTTTTTGTTCTGTTTTATTTAAAAATTTTTAAAATTGTTTTAATATTAATTAGATGGCCAAAAATAAATAAAAATTGAGGTTCACTTCGTCGCGTTTTAACATTAGCTGACGACTGAACATCAGAAAGAATTTATTTTATAGAAAAATAATTGTATAAGATTTCCGGCATGATTTTTATCATAAATCACAATTTATAGGAGTACTTCTTTGTGTGTGCAGGAGTGTAAACATCTACTGTTTTGGATAATTTAACAATTAACAATACTGCGAAGTGTGACTGAAGTGAGTGAAGGAGACGTCTTGGGGGGTATGTGAGCGAAACTTCCTACAGTTCATTAAAATAATGAAATAAATACGTTTTTGGCTTATTACCGCAACAAATAAAAACGGTCGTATTGGATGAAACAGAACACACTGAACAAGACCTCTTGCTTTGTTAAATGGAAACTGCGATTGCCATGTTGAAAGCTGATGAATCACCACCGAACGATTAGCACCATCAGGCATTACGGTAGCAAAATAATCTCCTTTTCCGTGCCACGAAACCTACGATCAACATAAAAGTAATATTCGCAATAAGACAAGTTAACAATGATACTAAAAAAATAAGTACATTTATTTATACGTATGCGTGTACATACATGCACACGCACACACATACATATTGGGTCCCAAAAATCTTCCTATACACCTTCCATATTTTCTGTTCCTCACAATTTTAACATGAAAAATAAAAATAAAATTAAAAAAAAAATATATATATATTTTCTAAATGACACGCGCGAAATAAAACTAAATAATTTTAAAATTACAACATTATAAGAGTAAGTATTACAAAATAAGCCTAAAAATGTCACAAACATCATAGTTGTAAAAAAATAGTATTTTTCCAATTTTAAATTATTATTTGATCGAATTAACATAATCGACTGCATTTCAGTTGTTATCGATAACAGACTGTAATCAACTTTGCATAATGTGTATTCTGGCAAAATTTAAGATCATTCCTTTACCATAAATTCTGATTTTAAATTAATTACAACCTTTTTCAAGTCGTTAGTTCGATACCCCACGGATATTCGATAAAGTACATGTGGAGAACTGTGCTTGTACTTTTACTACATTTTGGCAATTGTAAGTCATTAATGCGGTAACCGTAAAGTAGGTTTAGGATTACTGCCTTCATACAACTTAAACATCTTAAAAGTCCCTATTTTTTCTGCACTCAGACTAGTTTCCGTAATATTTAAATATTCATTCGCATTTATTTTGCCATCGGTAAAAACTGATTCTCAGACGCCAACAGCCGAAATACAATCTCAAACTATAATGCTACTACCGCCGTGCACAGATGTAAATTTCATGTTACTCGGTTTTAATTTTTCGTTTGGTCTCCGACGGATCAAAACTTCATTTCCCGAGGTAAAAATATTGAATTTAGATTCATCACGAACTACTACGTCAGCTAAAAACTTTTATCCTTTAAAACGTACGAGGGAAAGCTAATTTCATTCTACTATTATGTTCGTAAATGAACGGGGTTTTCCATGTGATTCGGTTATTATATCCTTCTTTTATTATGACGCGCCGTATCGTTTTATCGTTACATCCCTTTTTTTCGTTCCATGTTAGTATTTCAATGCCAATCTCGGTGTATTAGTTTTTGTTTTTTTTTTTTTTTTTAAATTTTGCGCAAAATAAATCGCGATTATTTTAACGGCAGAATTTTGAGGTCGTCATTCGCATTTTTGAGTCAATTTTCATTATTGAAACACAATTGATGGAACAATACTTTTCTCCAATTTTGATAAAACAGAAATTTTAGTGCACGACTTATCATTTGCAGAATGAAAATTGGCAAGTCGTTGCTTTTTAAGTGATATTTCTTTCCTCATTTTGAATTAAGATTTTTATTCTTCAAAAAAAAAACTTACACTTCTATTAAATTAAGTAATCCAGCATGAATATCGGAAGTAGCAAATATTAAATACATTTATCCAACTAGCCTACTAACTCTATTTAGTCTACAGGGTTGTTGCGAAAAATCACATGTACTTCGAACATGATTTTGAGTATTAACAATTAATGGATTAAGAATAATAAAAGTCCAAATTATAAAATGACGTAAAAAAAGAAAAACAAATTAAAACAAAATACAATATGCTAATGGATTAGTGTTATTTATAATCCAATAATATGTTAAGAAACATCTTAGCATAATATAATCATTGGACATAGTAAACAACACGGAAATTCAGATACAGTGATAAACATAAATATTAATGTTGTTCCGCGGAAAAAATACGAAGAAAATGATTTTTTAAAATAAATCAATAATTTCATTCAACGGTATACTTTATAAAATCGTTTCATATATTACTATGTTACATTTATAATCTTTCAAAATTATCATGACCATAAACGGTGGACTTATTTTCTTTCATTGATCGGTATTCAGATAAACAGTTTTATTCCAACAGTGTCCAGTATTCTAGAATGTAAGTTCATGTTTCGATAAGTTTTCGCGGTAGAGCGAATTTGAGCATCTGGTATCAGATACCCATATTTGACGGTTCAACGACCGCGTCTGTTTTGGCAGACCAAAAGAAACCGGCTAATCACCCTTTAAAATACATCTAGAAGAGCTCCGCGTTAATACCTCAGCAGACGTGTGGTCACCTGTTCGAAAGAACTTTCGTAAGTCCGGGACGTGCCTCTGCCCAAAGTTCACTTGTATAAACCGAAAAAGTGCTTTGCAGTTTTACATAAGGTCATTTAGGTTTCCATAAAGATCTGAAGGTCTACCAGGGGTTTGTGAAAATCTTGGTAACGAGCGCTTCGACCAATACGAAGAGGCTGCGCAACTGGACACTGTGCGCTCTGCTGGAAAGGCACCGGAATGTGATGACATCCCAGTCAAACTGCTTAAAAAGTACTGGTACGGGGAGTTAATTCGCAATGGTTTGTATGCGTGTTTAATGGTTGTTTAGCGACGGGGAAACTTCCTCGCCATTTTGGAAGGTCGGCGAAGTACGTTCGATTTTAAAATCGGCGGATAAAGAACCGCGTAGCCCCAAGTCGTATCGGCTGATAAGTTTTCTTCCTGTTATACGTGGCTTAAGGGATTAGTTGTCCTGGGCTGGGCAGGAAGATGCCGTAAATAATCTGCTAGTAGTCTGTCGGCATGTCCCTCGACATTACCAGGGTATTTGGCATGGTCCGTTGGAGTGATAATGAACGAAACGCATGACGGCGAGTTGAACGAGGTCGGAAGTTAGATGTACAGTTTTAGTAAAAAAAAGTCAACCGATTATAATCACTATTAAAAAGTAAAGTTTCCAAAGGAATATTTGACTGATCTGGTTTTTGCAACATTTTATAAAAGATACTGACAGAAATTGAAACCATCCAGCGAATTAGCCGTTCAATATTTGAATTAGTCTGAATAAAACAAATGACGATGAAGACGAACCAAAAGAACCGCAAAAAAAGAGGTCGCCCTCTTTCGGGGGTGAATCTTTCGGGCGGTAGCGAACGAGAAATTTTACTTTTAATTTATAATATCGTATATATTTCTCGCCCAGCATTAACATAAATGTGTTTTTTGGTGTGTTCAAAAATTGTTGTGCCTTTATTTGTTTTTTTCGATATTTTTTTGAAACCTAGGTAGCTTCATCAAGGAATTAAATATATAGTTAAAATTATAGATAACAGAAGAAACTTCAATAAACGTATCCCCAAATAAACTTGCTAGATACGAAAGATAATATAACGAATATATATAATAGAAGCAAATTCAATCCAATTATCGTAAAATTGATGTCTTTTAATTTTTTAAATATGGTTGACTATACAAAAAAAAATAAATAAATAAAAAAAAATAAAAAGAACCGATATTGCATTTGACCAATTATTAATATTAATCATCTCCATCCGTTTCGTATTACTAATGGGAACTCTTAAATTTACACCGCAAAAGTCTGTTTATTTGTATTTCACACCGAAGTCGTTATTTCAAAAAAATAAAAAACATTTAAAAAAAATGAATAACCCAATAAAATGATGTAAAATATCTGTTTTGTGATTATATACATATATTTGTATATATAACATGCCATACACATGGAAAAACTAAATCGTTAAGGAGGTACAGTATTTTTTATGTGGAATTCCTGATAGCAGTGAATGGGTAATGTAGAAATAAATTTAGTAACTCGTGTTTCCCATTAACAAAAATGATAACGTTTAACGGTTGATACGTGAAAATCACCGCAGGTAGTCCGTAAAAAAGGTTTGAGTTCGATGCGCCCGAAAAATTCACGGCTGAAACAGCTGACTCCGAAAAAGAGCATAATGCTAACTGTAAATGTTAATTAATACGCATCCAGCAAAAGTAATACATATTCCTTTTACACTAAATTTTGCTTATTTTGTTTATATATAAAATTGTCTTTTCGGCGATGACGGAACAATGAAAAAATTTACCAAAAGAATTATAACTGTAAAATAAATCATTTTTTAAAAAAATTACCTGCTTCACATCTTTAAAATGGTTAATTATCAGGCGAATACCTTTGGCCCATTCTTCTTTACTCGGTATTTCCCATTTTATGACACTTAAAACTTTTTCAGAAACTAAAATAAAAAAAAATAAAAAAATTATCCTTACAAATAACTGATTTACATGTTTATAATGTTAAATTACGTTTTCAAAAATAGCTTTATAATGAAAAGTTATCGAACTTAAAATGTTAATCGATATTTAATACAGTAACACATTCTGTAAGTTATTTATACACAATTAATCGAAAGAAGCTACCTAATATTTAAAAATATTCAAACGAAGTATACAACTTCTTGGTTACGGAACTTGGAATTTAGACAAACGATTGGGAACAATTAACTGGAAGCATTTGAAATCTGGTGCTGCAGCAGAATGGAAAGTATATCACGATGGAAAAGATAGGAAATGAAATATTAGACGGAGTTAAGGAAAAAGTAAGTCTATTAAGGGAACTAAAAGAAAGGAGATATAAATGGACTGGGTATACATACAGAAATAATGAATATTCAACATAAAAGGAACCATAGAATGGAAAAGGCCAAGAGGAAGACAAAGATAGAAAAATTTAAAAGAAATAATGAGAACTTAAAGGCAAATATATATGGAAATATGAAGAAAATGGCTCTCTATCCAAGAATTTTTCAATAGGCTTGTCCACAAATCTACTCGTAAAAATTAAGGAATTAAGAAGAAGAACGAAACATATTTTAAGTCTAAAAAAAAATAAAAATTCGACGTAATTCAGTTTTGTGTATTGAACGCTAAAGTTAAGTTCAATTCCATCGAAAGAAAAAAACTGACGTACAAAAAAAAATAGTTTTCCAATTGTTTACACAGAACGAAATATACTTACGTCCAGGATCATTTGCAGGAGGTGTTTCAAGTAATGAATCAGTTTTCTTAATTAGCAACTTATCACCCACCGCGGGATTAATAAGAAGTAATTTTTTATCTGTTGCAACAGCGATCAAAACTAAAACTTTACTAGGGCACCATCCGATGCTTCTAATGACACCATCAACATGGAATGTCCTCAGGCAGCGAGTTGTCATTATTTCCCAAACTATATTAAAAAAATTAGACAAATAAAGCAATCAAACATTTAATTAAGAAAACAATTTACGGTAAACACCATGTTTAAAAAATTAATCTTAAAACTTTAACGTTTCGGAAAGCTCACACTCGCCATCATCGGAAACAAAATGAACTAACAGAACGAAAAATACGGACTTCATATTAAAAATTATAGGAATAAAAAAAAAGCTGAAAATTTCCAAACAGGGACGAGTAAACATCAAACTAAAAATGCAAAAGAAAGAAAACAAATAATGAAACCGGCATGAGAAAAGCTAAATTAATAACGAGCAAAATACGAACAAGTGAATAAAATGAACAATACGAAAAAATATTACGGGACGAGTAAACAACAAAACTGAAAATACAAAGGAAAAGATAAATTTTAAGTTTAAGATTAATTTTTTAAACACGGTGTCTTTTCCTAAAGTAATCAAGTTTGTCATTTATGCATTTCAGGTTACGCATCTTTCTATAAACCAACAACTTTTTAAAGAAAATTTTAACAATAATAAATAACAAGTACATAATAAACTATACTTTTAACAGTTCCATCGTCTGAACCAGATGCTATATAATGCCCGAAAGCATCTATTGATAGAGTTCGCACCATATCTGTATGACCTTTATAAACCAAAGACATAAGAGATGGGAATGGTTGTAGATCTTTCGGACTGGGTAACGTAGGCAACAAATCTTCCGGTTCAATAGTTAGCTGAAATTTAAGCGAACTAATTGTTACATATTATTACTTTTTTTATTTCATAATATTTTGGTTCTAAAATAATTAGAGTAAATAAATTTTTACTTGTAATCATTATAGTTATTTATTATTTTATAGATTTATTTTGTAATATAAATATTATTGTATGTACAAATAAATATATAAGTAAAATTTGTAAACTCTTGCTAACTAAGATGAATATGTAAGGAAGAGGAGTGTGAGATAAAATAAATAATAAAAATAAAAAGGTGTTTGCACGAGTAAATAGCAGTTTGTAAAAATAATGCTAATGTAATCATCTTACCGAAAAATTAATATAATTTTACACAATTTGTTTCATATTTATAGATATTCCGTTTTATATTTTTGTATTTCATTTTAGTTCGTAAATTTTATTTTATTGTCGATTTTATCTCACTTTGATTACATACAATCGATGTATTTTGTTTACTTTAGAATCTATCCGCAATTAGGGTTATACAGTGCACTAGTAGATCTATGGCAACATTAATAATAATAACTTTAATATGAACTGATACGTTTCTACGTCTTTATATAGTAAATTATTTAAATTATACAAGAGAAAAAAACATATATGTATGCTTTAATAAGTAACGGAATGGATGATACCTTAGTAGCTTATACTTCTAAAAGTTACGTGGAACAATTTACAAGCCCAAAACACAAAATTTTTTTAAACATTATTTGGTGGTCTATATTATGCTGTTTGCAAAAATTTACCGTTATTCTAAAAAAAAAAAAAAAAAACGATAATGCGATTTACTTGTTTTCCTTCTTGATCTGATTCTACTTTTTGTTACATTTTCTTTTTAGATCTGTTAAGTATTATACTCGCAAAACATTTGCCTGTCTTATCACTATTTCATCGCAATCATTTTTGCAAAAATGAAATATATTAATGGATTTTAATTTGTTTCATAAAAATTAACTGACAATAAACGGACGTTTATAGGAAAATAATGAAAGAGAAAAAAAGCATAAATATAAATGTGTTGTTTTGCATACACGAAAAGTTGGACAAACAACAATTTTTATATAAATCCATAACTTACCCGCATTTTTCTAGCCCGTGGACATAAATATAAATCTAAACATCTGATAAAACGTTCTTTCAAGAATTTAGAATATGCCGGAACATCCAATAACGAATCATATTTTTGTGGTACGTAGTGTAATTTTCGTTTCCATGGAGTCTCTTCCTGTCTATTCCAATCTCGTAACTAAAATATCGTTTTAAGTTAAAATTAATAATTTAGTTTTACAACTACGGAGAACTCCGCAATATAGTAAATAACAATATTTTAAAACTATTTTTTTTTTTAATAATACAAATTATCTTTTTTTTTACAGAGCAATACATACGTCGTGACGATTAAAAATTTCATAGCACATCAACATTCTGCAATCGCCGCTAATCTTCAGCACAAGCTCATTATTCGGAACATCTGACAGAATCAGTTGGAGATTCCCTACCGTTTTTCTGGCTCGTCTATTTTTCCCTGGCTGAGTAAACTCAACAGAAAATCATGTAGAAGGCAAGGAGGGAAACCACTACATTTCTTTTCCCAAATAAACCTATGCAGTGTCGAAAGAACAGTATTGGTACCGGCAACGAGATCTAAAGGATGACCGATAACCGATACGAATGGAAAAGAAGCATAAGAGCAAACCAGTTCACGAACTGCTGCATCAGATGATGATGATATGAAATCCACCCTAAAGAAGTCGCAGTACATCGAACGTACAAATACATTAAACTGCTTCTCGTTCAATCAAGGCCAAAACTGACGAAATTGTCATTATTACATATACTGCATCTCCGATATATATCGTTTCTCAGAACTGAGTTTCCAATACTGAACACGCTATTAAATTTATCAACGCAAAGACAAATTGTTTAAGTATCTCTATAAGACATTCTATTTAAAAAATTACAGTTGTAGGTCGGCAGTATTCAAACCTCAGTTTAAAACACCAAGCAGGGCATTTCCTCCAATAAACTTTTCTCGAAACATAATAATGTAATGATTTTGCATTTGCACATAACCCATCTGCTCAATCAGAGCAGTTAAAAATTGAATATTAATTTTGAATAAACATTTATTTTAATCAATCTGAAATATGTTAGATAACAAAAGAGATATTGATAATAATTTGTACGATGAAAGTGGAACAAGAGCTTAAAAGGGATTCCATGTTTGCCTAAAGGTTAGAACGAGTAGATTTATAGGGCATGCTAATTATTGTTTTATTTTCCGCCGTTGGCATTTTAAAACTACAATTTGAACCGTTCAAATTTATGATGACGGTAAAATTCGTATTTTTAACGAGCCACATGCTTAAAATATTTTTTACGCATAACCTTGAACAGTAAAGATAGAAACATGTAAAATTCACCGCAAATTCAAAATGTGTCGATACATTTAGACAATAATTTAACGTTCCCTGAGACAATTATTATAAAGTTCTACTCATAATTTCTACATTTCGCGTGTGCATTGCAAACAATTAATTTAACAAAAATACGTATTAATTTAAATTTCTTCAAAACATGATCATTTATGAAATTTTTAATCCCATTACTTCTGACTTTCTTTTTGCATCTGTTTACTCTTCTCTATCGTCTTTCTCTATGTTTTTATTTCAGCACGAACCTACTTTTAGATGGCCACTTGCATATAAATCGTGATTTAATATTCGAAAGTTCTCTGATTTAATTTATCTAATCTTCTTCTATTCCTCAATCTTTCGATTGGTGATCAATCTTCTTGGAGGTACTATACTTAATTTATCTAATACACTCGTAATTAAAATTGATAACTTTGGTAACTTTGAGATTTCAAGAAAAATATCTCAAGAAATACACAAATTTTAAAAATCTGTCAATTAAAACTATAATCGTTTTTTTATTAACTATCATATTGCCAACCTGTATATTTCAAGAAACACGGCGCAACGTCGATTAGAGTAAAATTTCTTCCGGAAATCAGTTAAATTTTGTTTAATGTGTTTATTATAATGAGAGAGAAAAGAGGAAACATTTACAACTTTTGAAACAACGGAATGAAAAGTATCATTAGGCAAGTTTCCTTCGACGCAAATAAGAGAAAGAAAAGGCAATACGAAAGAGGAAATAAGGTTGTAAAATTTAGATTTTTTTGTTTAACTTATAAGAACTAAAATCAATAATTATTGAATGACAAATGAAATACTGCAAAATAAAATCAAAGAAGAACAAAAAATAAATTAAAACATTCAAAACGGTTGTTTATTAAAACATTGTATTTCATCTACTTTTTAGACTAATTTAGAAAAGTCACCGATGCAATACTAACAAAGGTAACGAAAAATTGAAATAACGGACGCTATAGAAAGAAAAAGGTGGCAAAGAATAGAAAGGCATCGCATAGAGAATACTACTTGAAAGATTTAAAAATTAAGGTAGGAGAGAATGTGGCACCTTAATAAGCAAATATATATATATATAATATACTAGGGGATTGATCTTGCTGAATTCGGGCTTCAAATAGTTTTACTTTGTGAATTTTCATAAAGACTGCAGCCTCCATATATATATATATATATATATATATATACATATATTATTTTTTTTTTAAGAAAGAAGTACACGAATACGTCAATCACAAAAGTGAAATTTAGATTAAAACATCTGAAAAAATGAAACTACTAGCAGAGTAATGTATGTGATTGAATATTAATTCGCTCTTCTATGATTTCAGGTTTATCCTCTTCAATTATTTTATTTTTAAATCTGCCAGTTATTTTAACTTTTTCTGGTTTTCCTCTATTTTGTGTACTACTTCTCTCTTCCTGAATTTCGGGTTATTCTCTTCATTTTTTTTTTTGTTTTAGGTCTACCCGTTATTTTAACTATTTTTGATCTTCCTTCAATTTAAATATTAATTCGCTCTTTCATAATTTCAGGTTTACCCTCCTTAATCTTTTTCTTTTTTGGTCTACCAATTTATTTTACCTTTTTCTGGTCTTCCTCTGTTTTGAGTACCACTTACGGTAATCGAATTCGATTTATTTCCACGGTTCATTAAAAAAAAAATTAGTACACATTTTAGAATCAATTGTAGGGAACGAAGATGCTTTATTTTCAGAAATAATTTTCAAAATAAGAGGACGCAATTACACAATCCATAAAATTTTGCCTATCGGGTTCCATATCAAAACATACAGCAGTCGCAAACGCCAGGCATAAACTTCACAATCTAACCTATTAGATTATACCGGATCACCAATTTGGCTTTAGAACCAAACATTCCACCCTAGATCAAGTCCACAGAATTGTCAACAAAATTGAAGACGACCTTGAAGATAAACGAATTTGCTCTACAGTATTTTTGGATATTTCTCAGGCCTTTGACAAGGTCTGGCATGATGGATTGCTTTTCAAAATCAAAAAGATTCTCCCTTATAATATGTATAAACTAATTTCATCTTATTTAAACGAACGATTTTTCATAGTAAAAGTTCAGGAAGAAGAATCTAAACTACACCCGGTGTGCGCTGGAGTCCCGCAGGGCAGTGTTCTGGGTCCGCTGTTTTACATACTTTATACAGCTGACCTTCCGATTACCAGTAACACACTAACTGCAACATTCGCAGATGATACCGCTGTATTAGCTTCGGATACTTCTGTAAACCTTGCTACAAGAAATTTGCAGAATTCTCTAGATCAAATATATAACTGGACAAAAAAGTGGAAAATAAGTATAAATGAAAACAAATCAGCCCACGTAGTATTCACAAATCGAAAAATGATCAGTGCCCCAGTCGCAATAAATCATAAGCAAATACCAACTCTGAGTGGGACCAAATATTTGGGCATGTTACTTGATCAGAGACTAACATGGAAACAGCACATCATCTCTAAAAAGAAAGAGATCAATCGTTTAATAGCTTCCATGTATTGGCTTATTGGAAGAAACTCGGCATTAACAATAGATAACAAATTATTAATCTACAATGCAATTATCAAACCAACCTGGAGCTATGGAGCTCAGTTATGGGGTTGTGCAAAAACTTCTCACATAAAAATTATTCAAAAATGCCAGAATAAAATACTTCGTCTAATAACGAATGCGCCCTGGTTCGTAAGAAATGATGACTTGCATAAGGACCTATGCGTTCCTACCGTAATAGCAGAAATCAGACGATATGCACTCCGCCATATAGATAGATTACATAGGCATCCAAATACAGAAGCAATGGCGATATTAGATAACCTACACAACACAAGAAGGCTGAAACGAAATAATCTGAACGATATTATTTAGTTATCATTTTATTTATATTCTTTTGAGGTTTCTGTCACCGGATGGATAGCCTCTTCACGTTATATATATTTCTCCTTTTATCATAATTACTGGATAGTCCATGAGGACTAGTTGTAATTTGTTATAATAAATATAAAAAAAAAAAAAAAGATTGCTGTTATACTGTATGATATACGAAATTATAACAACGCTGTCTCAATAAGTTATTGAAAAAGTTTTTGTTCAGAAGTCATAAATCCTTGATTTAGACCGTCGAATACATGAATTAAAGAACCATCGAAATAGAAAATTACCTAAATGTGTAATTTCTCCAATAAAACTCATTTGTTTTTGTCGAGTAGAATTTGTAACTGTTTATCCAATATTTGAAGTAATGAATAATCATACATACCCATTAAATTTATATTAATTGGATTGTATGACGTATTGCGTGTAATTATATTAATTATTTTATTAATAATATCACCAGATAAGTAATTTCTTTTTATTTCATTGATTTCGTTCATTTTTTCTCTATTATATCGAAAAGCTATTTGCTATTTTTGATCCTCAGGAATGCCACTGTGGTCTCGGCCTTTACCACAGACGTAAGATTTAATCGTTAATTTTTAATTTAAATTCATTATTCCTGCTTTAGTTATTAATTTAATGATTAATTATGCAAGGCGCGAAAGTTGAAATATATCGATACGTTATCTGAAATATTATATTCTAATTACAATACAAACCACTTTCTTTGTCGGTCGACCGCTAAAAAACAACACAATAATAATAATATACAAAGTTTTGTAAATAGTATAAACGAAATAATAAAATTTAAAACAATACGTATCACCGTTATCGGCTGGAATGCGATGATGGTTAACTTGGAATCAGTTCACTACGTTTCTGATTCTCGAGATTAATTTCAAATTACTCGACAAAACAATTAATATAGCCTACTTATGTATAATTTCGGTGAAATATAACGACGAAATTAGCCATGCAGTATTAAGAAAAATGAAACTGATGTCTCATTAATAACAAAGAATTTCTTCGGAATAGCCAGATACTCTTTTTTCATAAATTTATAAACTGTATATGTTCACAAGATTTCAATAATGAATTTTTTATATTTAGCACACTGATTCAGTTTACATAAATAAATAAATGTTGTCAGAAATAATATATTATTAAATTAATTCTGTTCACACAGAAACGTTTAGGAAACAATGTTCTATAATCATAGTTTAAATATTTGAATTTCAGAAACTACTCTGTTTCCATTGTAACTAACATTGATAATTTTTGTTACATTTTTTTTTTAATTTTAAAATTTTGGATATTTCATGTTTTTCTTATATTTTAATGAAGCAACATTGATTAAAAAAAAAAAAAAAGAAGCTGTAACTGTTATGAGGGTATTTTTCTCCCACGACTGTAATACTTCGGGTGCATTCGATATAAACCAAAAAATAAAGAAAATGTCCCTAATTCCATTCTGTAGCAGCTGGAGATGTTTTTTTTTTTTTTTTTTTTTTTAATTGACGCCTTTTCGCTTTAATAATGTAGAAATAAATAAATGGGTAAAAATTTTAAAACTTAAAGAATCAAATTTTAAAAATTCGGAATTATGGCTTCAACAAAATTATTAACCTCATCATTAGCTATGGACGAAATTTTTACTCTTACAGGAATATGAGCATGAGGAAGACGTATTTTTTGGAATTCGATTACGTATAAAATATAAACCATTTCCGCGAAAATTTCATCTGACTTTCAAACTTTTAATAAATCATTTAATTTTAATTTGAATATCCTACTATATAAATCTTGACGATCGATATGATATTGCTTTTTGTTTAAATTTAATTTTATTTCTACCCAATTCGTCATCGTAATAAAAAAAGTTGGTTTATTTAATCTGGCAACAACTGCTACACCATCTTGATATTTTAATTGCATATAACGCGGGCCATGTGTATATGAGCTTGGAAGGTAAATTTTTCCCGGTTTTGGACCTCCCTCAGCTGCGATACATTCGACTATTTCCCTTCGAGTAGCCATTCTTAGGATTTTTATTCAATTAAATCTGATAAACTTTAATTTTTCTTCTTCCACTTTATAACACATATCAACAAAGTTTTCTTGCTCTAATATATCTGAACGCGTAAATCGAGTTTCTGATAATAATAAATATCTGTAATAATTTGTCTGAGATAATTTCTTATTTTTATTATCTGCCATATCTATTGACCAACCAGTTGAACCATGCGGGAATAATAATGGATATTGCAAACTTTCGTAAGCAGAATCTAATTCATTTTCCTTCCATATAATTAATTTTCTCGGATCGGTATTTGGAGAAGTATAGAGCACTCCCGCATTTTCAACGCAAGTTGGTCGATCAGCAAGTACATGACGATGAGTTTTTCGAATAGTTTTTTCAAATGCCAAATGTGATCGATTTTCCTGTCTTATTAATTCTATTCTCTTCGTCAAATTTTCCTTCTAAATTTACAATTTTTTCCTCTGTTAATCTCTCCATCTTCTCTTCCAAGTCGACTACATTATTTTCGACCACTTTGTGGAGCACTGTTTTAAAATTATCCAATTTTAGATTTATATTATAACTTATTTTTTCTTCTTTTGGTTCTTCGAATTCTTTATTTAGAAATTCCAACAAACTGTTCATGTCCATTTAACATCTACATTTTGGGGGTCCCATATTTTCCATATATTCTAGCTATTCTATTACATTATTTAAAAAAGGTAATGACCCTCCAGCTACCGTGAAAAGGGCTGTGGACTTTTTTTTTCAGTTTCCAGTCTCACAGCTTTAAGCATCTATATTCCAAAATATTGGTCCCTAAATAACAAAATTTTTCGAATTTTATATTTTCCCTCTATTCTGGAGAACTCAGTGTTCAGGTTAAAAAGAAAGTTAATACTTTAACTTATACAAAACCGGCTGGAACAGATTTTGTATTTCACCCTAGACAAGAGGCCAGATTATAGCATGTCGTGTTATCGATGAAATCAATCGTCAAAAAAATAAGGTACCCAAAAATCTTTTAAAGATGTGTCTGGTCTTAATAAATATTCGAAACAGACATAGGAAAATATTTGATCATGTTGTGTTACGTGAATCGAAGCAAAAAATTAAATCTTTAAGGAATACATTCACATTCGCTACATTTATATGATATTTGGATGACTCTTATTAGAAAATTTTTCTTAACAAAAAAGCCGAACTTTAACGGAGATTCAGCGTTGCGATTAAATTTCGCGCGAGTAAAAGTCATACTGTACGGTAAGTGATATTTTCTTGTTTGAAAAACGTAGACTAGCTGTACTACTACGTATATACGGTGACCCAATGAAGATGACCACATTTTTTTTTTTAATAACTCAAAAACTATTCCACGTACAAAAATGAAATAAATTTCATTTGAAAATATCGATTATACAAATTACTTATGGAATATATCATCTTTTAAATGATGGTCGTTTTGGCTTACACAATCGGTTAATCTTTTTACCAAATTTTTATATACTTCCTTCAACACAGCAGGTGAAATTTCTGAAACTTCTTGACGAATCCGCGCTTTTAAATCTTCTAAATCAAGAGCACGTATTTGATAGACAAGGCTCTTCAAATATACCCATAAAAAAAAATCAGGAACTGTCACAAATCGGGCGATTGTGGTGGCCAGTTGAAATCGGAAGAGCGAGACAGTAAACGGGTACTAAATGCTTGTTTCAACAGTTCGAGCGCTTCGTATAGCACGTTGCACCGTCCTGCTGAAACCAAGTTCGGCCTAGACAACGTCTACGGTGAAGCTGAGGAAGGAGAAACGTGTTTATCATCTTCCTGTATCGTACTCCGTTGATTGTATCGGTAAAAAAATAAGGCCCGATCACTCCCTACTGCGCTACAGCACACCACCTCGTTACGCGTTGGCTTCGCAGTGGCTTCTCGTAAACTAACTTCGGGTTATCACTAGACCAGTAACGACAATTTAGTTTATTAACGGACCCAGAGAGCTCGGAATAAGCTTCATCGTTCATCAAAAGATTATCTGCAAGCTGATCTCACCACCCACCAGTTTTTGTAACATCATTTCAGCTAGGGTTAAACGTTGTCTGTAGTTGGTTTCTTTCAATTCTTGTGTTATAATTAGTTTATATAGGTGATAATCTTACTCATTAACCAATATTCGACGAACAGACTCCCTCGATAATTAGAAAAAAGCAGCGTGACGGCAAGCGGAACGTTGTGGACAGTTCTTTATTGCTTCCCGAAGTGTCGTTCAATGTTTCCAGGTGTACGAATTGATCTTTTCTAACCCGGACACTTCTTATCAGTCGCCTTAGCTGAATTACGAAAATGACAGATTTCCTGGATGGTACAGGTCTACCAATCGAAACATCAAACTCGCCGCGTAAAGCTCTTTGAACTTTCACATATGATTTTTCTTTAAAATACAGTTCTACACAAAACCGTGCGTTCTTTCGCAGTATAACAATCCATGGTGACTGACAACGTACGTTAACAAAGCTCTATGGTTAGTACATCCAATAGAGCGCCGACTCGTCACTGTAGCACTGTTACCACCAGTACTATTAAAACGAAAAATGTGGTCATCTTCATTGGGTCACCCTGTATATGAAGAAAATAAATCGATTTTATAAGATCAAGTACCTCCTTTTTATTAAACAAATATTCCGGCGGCGGGTTATACGATTCGGCATGGCCTGGCAAGTGCCGTTTAGGTGCTGGTATGTGATCGTAAATGCGTCGCATTTCTTCAGCTGTATTATCCGTTTTCCACAACATGTAAAACTTTTTCTCGCGTTTTTTCAGTCGTTCCTCGGCTTTTTCTTTTCTCGACTTTATATAACCCATCTTCAAAGCATGAACTAATTTGCTAACCTGAAAAATAATGATGCAAAATGTTTTTTAATATTTTTTGGAATAGAAAAAGTCTTCTTCTTTGTTCTAAAGGCTTAGCCTTGTCGGTGCGACTGATCGTCGGCGACTACCTATTCGTACATTTTTAGCTGTACAGATACAGGTAGTGTACTAGGCAATTGTTATATGCAACGCAGGTGTACACACGCAAGACTACATTCGGAACTGATTAGTAATCGTTTGATTTATCGATATACAAGTGCAGTCCCGTGTGTGTCTGCTGTGTACTGACCTAGCGTGCATATGATGTTATACGTGGTGGTTTGCCATTGCCTTCCACGTGATTATTAGCGATTATTTATTTATTTATTTAATTCTTGTAATAAGTTCGTCGTCGCTCAGGATCGAACCCGTGACCTCCATATCAGAAATCAAGCGCTCTAGAAACTAGGCTATCGCGACGACAATAGAAAAAGTATGTGTCTAATTTATTTTTCACTGTGTAGCTTTCGTATAAATCAGTTTACTCTACATATTTTTATTATTATTTTCTCTTAAATTACAAATACTACATTTAATTAGGCTAATTAATGCGGACAATTTCAATTTTTGCTCTAAATTTATATGTGGCGGGAACAAAGCTTCGCTTCAGACAATCGTGTACAGAATAAACTTTTTAGAAGTCTGACAAAAAATAGGACGAACATAATCACGAAATTTCAATAACAATTGGCCGTTCTATCGATTGAAGGTGCCGAATTTTTCGATCAAAATTCAGAATCTTTATAAAGTAATTTTAAATGAACGTTTTATATTTTTTAAAAAAAACTTCTGAGCGAAATTTTAATTTCCATTGCTACCTATCAATAACAGTTTAAGACTATTTCGACAACAACGTACATTTTTAGTTTCCTACTGAATAATTAAAAAGTATTATTTGATCGCCGTGTGAAACTACTATCTTGATTTCGAAGTCATTGTAATCAATAGTGAATTGCGAATAGACGTAAAAAAAAGATTTTTAACTAAACAACATACCCGTTTGCCTTCAATGCGGCTGGGAAGGAACGATCGTTTGTGCTCCGGAAACTTCCGAAGAGGCATTTTCATTACTTCATTTGTGAACCAATCAATCCATGGCTGAAATGTACGAAATATGAAAAATTAAACAGTAAAAATGAAGAAATATATACGCCTTTTAGTTTCACAAATAATCTGAATGTACACTGAAATATATGCAAAAAATTAAGTAATAAGGATTTAGCGAATTATAAAAAACATCTTTACTACTCGCAATTTAAATACAAACGCATACACGTCCGTGAATATTATCAAATGTGTAGTAGTATATAATTTTTTCAGACATAATCGGAACAACGACCGTATATATCATAATATTGAAATCACGTTAATTCATTTATAAGAATAATTACCGCATATGCATCAAATGTAGCGTCCGGTATTTTGCTACTTTCAATGCGATGAATCAATTCAACATCCTTGTCACTTATTATTACATCTTGCCCAGTTTGTTTGTCTTTCACCATTCTCCTAGGTAATTATGAATTAAGATACATTAACATAAAACGGATGCGAATTTATTCCATTAAGAATGGTTTGTATATTTATTAGGTAAGAAAAATAACATGGAATGAGATATTAATTTAATGAGTTATAAAACAAATTTAAAACGAATTAGAAAATTAATTTATTAATATTTCCTGAGAAATGGAAACCCGATAAAAAAATTATTTAATAAGCGATTACAATCAGTTCCAAGTGTAGTCTTACGTACGCACTCGCATTGCATATAAAACTGTTATGAGCAGTACATTTGTACAACTAGAATGCACAATTCGGTAGGTACAATGCTCGGAATCGAACGAAACAACTCAATCATATAACGTGCATATATGCTTTTTTTTTTTGTTTGTAAAAACTATCATTTTTCCGTTATTCAAGTTTTCGACAAGTTTTCAATACTAGCTGTATGAGCTTTCTCTTCGCACGTCATAAGACGATCTTCATCGATCAGTGATGCCACTATAGCCATGTTTGCATTGTCACGCGAAGCTCTTGAACAACCAGTACAAGGCGCATCCCCAACCGACAAACGGGCTTCTTTAAATTTTTTTGCCCAGCGGGAAATACTGATACGGTCCACGATGTCACTGCCATACACTTCTAATGCAGAATGAATTTCTGTAAGCGTACGATCGCGAAAAGTTTCGATTTTCACATACGATCGCTGGTCCAGATTTGTAACGCGACCCGAGCGGTCTTCCATCATTATAAACACACGTTTGTACGCATGCGCAACTCACTCGAAACCAGTCACAGTGCACACTGCCGTATTGACAAAACTTCATAGTATACATCCCTCCTGTTTTTCCTCCTCCTAGATGCACACAGACCGCATAAGAACGTCTTGTACATTACATTAGAAATGCCCTACATACAATGTAAAAAAAATAGTGTATCATTTTAATCAGTGTACAAAAGATTATGTTACCAAAAGTTAGGATCTTCCATTCGCTTTAAAAAATAATCTAGCTGATCTTCAGCATTAGGCTTAATTATTTTTTTTCCATCCCAATCGTAACCAATGTGGGAATAGTCATCAAACCAGTTCATCGGTATATTTCCGGCACAATTTCTAATATCCTTTAAATAATTCAAAATTTAATTAGAAAATATTTCACATAAAAAAATGCTGGCATTTAAATTTCACGCATAAATATTACCGCTTATATGAATAGTTTCATCTTGCAATTCTTGCATCATATTAAATTACAATATAACATATATAATACTTCCAGACATCGAACGAAGTTTAATAGCCTCTTGAAACGGTTTACTTTACTAATGTTGCATGTTGCGTTGCGTCACTTATAAACAGTGTTGTTTACTCTATGAAAATGATTTAAATATTTTTCACAAAACAAAGCAATGTAAATCACAGTTCAAATATTTTGAAGTTAGCAAAGTTTCTCGTCGGAAAACCATTAGCATTTACTAATAAACAGTAAATTCCAAATAACACCAATCTTCTGCTACTAATATTTAAATGATTTTAAAATTATATATATATATATATATTACTACAGTTTAGTTAACTTATAAAGTATAATCGATGCAGAGTAGTTAGAAATTAAATAAAAAGTTTTACAATGAACAAGGCGTAAAAGAATAAGAGAATATCTAATTATTTATTGAAAAATAGGGCTGTACAAAAATAAAAGGAGAAATCGATAATTGAGCAGAACTCGGACTTTTTTTTTTTTAATTTTCAAGAAGTGATTTTACCTGGAAAATATAATAATTTGTAATAATATTTCTGACTTATTAATTTTAAATTTATTTTTATTTATCATTTAAACAAACATCAACCCCCCTCCCCCCCTTGCAACTGTTCGTTTAGTAAAACTTTTTCAATATGATATCAATTCCTAGACCCTAATAACCCCTAATTTCTGAATTTCATAGAAATCGTTAGAGCTGTTTCCAAGAATTCAGTTACATATAAACAAATATAAATATTTATACAATTTTTGCTCTTATTATTATTATTATTATTTTATTTATATATATATACACCGGGTGTACTAAACTACTCGTACACCCCTTATAAAATCTAGAATAAATAGTAAAGTGAAAAATTCGAAGTCTCATATTAGTAAATTTACTGTGCCACATCGACCGGAAATATTTTCGAGTTCCGCTCCCCACCGAAAGTGACCCATTGAAACCGGAAGTTAGTTTTTTAAAATGAAATGAAGTAATTTTTTCCAATGTTACCTTAAAAAATAAGAAAATTTTGTTTGAAACATTTTTTCTGAAACTCCTATTTTTAACTCTAAAATGTCTTCTGAAATCTCATTTTTGCAAAACATATATGAAATGAATATTATTCAGACAAATAACAATGTACATGTATTTAAACATTTAAATAAACTGATTTCATTTAACGTAACAAATGTTCAAACTGAGCTCCACGTTGCCCACTGCGAGCTCGATCAACGGTTCGAAGAATTTCCTTAGCAAATAAATGCTGAATAGCTTGTATGATTCTATACCAGTTCGGGGATTCGTTTTAGACCAATGACGAAAACGATTCTGTTTTCCGACGAAGTCATCTTTAAAAGTAATTATAACGTCAGTAACTGGAACTTTCGTTATTGATCTAAAACGAATCCGAACTGGTTGAGAAAGATGAATAATCAACACATCTGGAAAGTCAATATCTGGTGTGGGATTATTAAGAATGAGATCATTGGTCCTCTTTTTTTTTTTGATGGGAATATAAATAATAATAGATATTTAGAACTGCTACAGACAGAACTTCCAACTTAGTTGGAAAACATTTCTCTTGATGTACGTCAACGGTTTTGGTTTCAACAAGACGGTTGTCCAGCATACATTATGACTTGTCCGATATTAGCTAAATGTAATGTTTCCTAGGAGATGGATTGATAAATATTGTCCAGTTCATTATCCACCTTGCTCACCAGACTAAACTGTTTTAAACTATTATTTTTTATGGGAAACCGGAAAAAATATGGTATATACAGAAAGGCCTACAACAAGAAAAAATATGATATACAGAATCATGCAAGCTGTTCAGCATTAATCAGCTGAAGAAATTCTTCAAGCCCCTGATTCATTTCAAACAAGAGTTCAAGCTGGCACAGTGGGCAACATGGAGCTCAGTTTGAACATTTGTTATGTTAAATGAAATCAGTTTATTTAAATGTTTAAATACATGAACATTGTTGTTTGTCTGGATAATATTCATTTCATAAATTTTTGCAAAAATGAGATTTCAGAAGACATTTTAGAGTTGAAAATAGGAGTTTCAGAAAAAATGTTTCAAACAAAATTTTCTTATTTTTTAAGGTAACATTGGAAAAAAATCTCATTTCATTTTAAAAAACTAACTTCCGGTTTCAGGGTCGCTTCCGGTGGTAAGCGGAACTCGAAAATATTTCCAGTAGATGAGGCGCAGTCAATTTACTAATATGAGACTTCGAATTTTTCATTTTACTAGGTATTCTAGAATTTATAAAGGATGTGCGGATAGTTTGGGACACCCGGTATATATATTCATGAATTGGGGGGTTTTTAAGGTCTAAAAATCGATTAATCAGAAAATTCCATGAAATAAACAACTCTGTAAAAGAGAAGCGACGAGCGTTCAGTATAGTGATTACTGTACTTACGGATAAAAGCACAATAACCCACTTTTTAATATAAAATTTTAAAATATGTTATTTATTTTTATATTTTTATTATTATTTAAATTGATAATAAAATTTCTTAAATATTACATATTACAGTCTATGTACTTTACATCTGTTTTAATAGTTATGACCATCGACTTTATAATTGTTATTTTAAACCTATATACACAGTCTAGCCATAAATACTGATACTGCTTTAAACGAACGTACCGCTAAAAGGAAGCACGATGCAAATTCAGAAAAAATTTATTTCAAAAGTACAAACAAAGCTCGTTAAAATCATGTTTTAGTTATTCAAAATGACCACCTTTATTAGCGACACACGACGACAAACGCTCCGGCCATTTCGCAATACATGTACGGATCGTCTCGAGAGGAATTCTTGCTGCTGCCTCAACAATCCTTCGCTTGAGCGACTCCAAATTTCAGTGTGGTCTTCGACAGGCCATTTCCTCTAACCTATCCCACAGTTCGTAGTCCAGCGGATTTAAATCCGGGCTGCCGGACGGCCAATCACTAGCTGCTATGAAGCCGGGCACATTCTCTGCGAGCCACTTCTGTGTCGTTTGAGCTTTGTGTGCCGGTGCTGAATCTTGTTGAAATACCCAATCGATTCCGGCAAACAAAGTATCGTTCAGAGGCTTAACCACTGGCTCCAGAACTGTGTTTTGGTACACTCTGGCACCTGTCTTGACCCCTGTTTCGCAAAAATGGATGGGAGTTACCCCATACCACGATACGCCCCACCACACCATCACAGAAGTGGGGTGGTGACCTCGTTGAACGCGTGGAAATTTGGTTTTAGCCTCAGCAGATGAACGGGCATAAATTCGATCATTTTGCTGGTTATATTTTTCCTCTACAGTAAAAATTTTCTCATCTGTGAAAAGGATCTTTTTGTACCCATTTTTGCCGTACAAGCGTTTTAACTTTTTCGCTCTTTCGTATCTTATCGCCTTTAATTTTTCGGTTAAAAGATGACCTGTATTTCTCTTATAGGCTCGCATATGTAAATCATCGGTGAGGATGCGCGAGACCATTCTCGGCGCGATTTTCATCTCCTGAGCGATGATTTTTTGTTTCCGAAGAGGGCACTTGTTAATTCGCGACCGAACTGCTTCAACTACTTTTTTATTCTCGCAACACGCCGCCGACCGGCTCGCGAGCGATCAACAACGTCTCCTGTGTCCATAAAACGTTGCAGTGTACGATAAACAAAACATTTCGTAACTTTGAGCGGTTTGAGGAGAGCGAGAATTTGAGACGCGCTATGCCCCACCTTCATCAATCCAATTATTGTAACGCGTACGTGATCATCTGTCCAATCCATCTTCGTAGCGTGTACTGAACAGACTAAAGCGAAGTTGTTTGCTCTTCTACTGTGTTATGACGATGCGCTGACAGTGTTATCACTTTGTTCTGCGCAAAATTCCCCTCATGCAGTGGCAGTATCAGTATTTATGGCTAGACTATGTATAAACCATTTTATTCCCTAGTTGACCTCAGTGTGATTTAGATTTTGCTCTGATCACACATAGTGAATTGCGTTTTAGCTGATGATGGGTTATGCTCGAAAACGTTACTAAGTAAGAAATTTATCTTATTCTTATATTGTTTGGTATAATTGTTTATTATTCAGTTATTATTAACTTATTATATTAACAAACAGAATGGAAAAAGATTCTTTATTTATATTTTCAATTTGCAGAGTGAAATTCGAATCGAGTTCCACCTGAACAAAACACCTTGACTAACCAGATACGCTACCGTAGTAAGCTTATTATCATCACTAGTACGTACTGGAAAAGGAGACTGGAAATTCAAGTTACGATTATTTTTCATACTGTTCAATTTCAAATGTCGAAACTACCTATTTGTACACGCTTGTTGTACGGATGTATTGCTCATAACAATCTTCTGTGCGCACTACGGCTATATGAAGGGCTACACTCGAACCTGGTCATATCTGATTTCTAATTGTTATTCAGGTGTGTCATATATGTCTAAGCAGTGACCCACATGAACATGATGGCACGCGTGGTGGTTTATCACTGTCATACACGTAACCACCGAAACTGTTTACTTTTAATAAATTTTACTTGTTGTCGCTAGATCTGGAATTGAGTACTCCAATTTGGTAGTACTATCATTCTAGCAACTCAGTTATTAAAATCAATTTTTAAAACAAAAGAAAAAAGAAAGAATTGAAAAATAACGATAAAGGAAATCGCGAAAATCAAAATTAGTAAGAATGTGAGCAATGATGAAATTAAAAGAATAAGTGAAATTATTTGAAATGGGAATAAAAATAAAAAAGAAGACAAGAAAAAGTAAATATATTTTATGATTATAACTACACTTCTAAAATTATGTTTGTGATTAGAACTAAGTTGAACTCTACAAAACTTTTTAAGCGCATTTTGGAGAGTACAGTAACATTAATTTCATGTTGATCAAATAAGCTTCCTAGATGAAATAATTGCATCGTAAAATATAATGTTTATAAGCCGCCGCGATAAAAGCAAAAAAATAATGACGTCGAATTATGAAGGTAAAGAAATACAGAAATACCTATCGGAGTTTTTGTCACATGTTGCAGTGTATTACAAAAATGCAAAAAGAAACGGATTCGATACGTAAAGGGAATTCCAGCGGAGTATCAACAAAACAATTGCCGATAATATCGCGATTAGTAGGGCTATCCGATATTATAAGATCAATCGCTAAAGTTCAGCTATTGGATGGTGAAGACAGTTAAAAGAGCGATGATTTCTTTTTCAGTTATGACACAATTTTAAAATTTAGCTTTTTTAAGAGGCGTCATAATGTTAATTTTTTGATATTAATTATTCATCTTTTGGGGCATGTCATCGGCTCATATGATTCACCTTGAAGAAGTATTGTACCGCCTTTTAGACAAAATTTCAAGCTATCTTTTTATTCGTCAGAAGAAAATATCTCTAGATTCATCTCTGCATTCTTAATTAAAACGTAAATGCTAACTTTAAATGAATATAGCAGAGATGTTTTATAATGATTGGTTTTTTATTTGAAAATTTATTTATGCTTGCACTTCGAGCGTAACTGCCATCATTAAGACATATATAGCGAATGAAACATTACAAACTGTTTACTACACTGTTAGTATAAAGAAAGACTGGAACTGATTAAACATAGTCTGGAAAATTGAACAAGGTTAGAAATTTTGCTTCGCTGTAGGTGCAATGAACAGGTATAAAAGATAACGTGAAGTTGAGAAAGAGATATCCTTGGTTATAAGCAGAGTTCGGATTTATATGTACTAAATAACCCCGATATGTGCATTAAAAAATCTCGAAATATGCACTAAAAATGTTATAATAGTGTATATTAAAAAAATAAAATAAAATCCTTTGTTTTTCGCCTCAAATTTATATTAACATGCTGCATTTTCTTCTATTACATTAATTTATATTACAAAAAAATTAAATTTTAAATCTAAATTTAAAAATGACTACTTTTTTTTTTTTTTTTTTTTTTGGGCGTCGAAAATTCAACCCATTGACATACACTTAACAATAAGAATTTTTTCTAAATTTTCAACACGAAAATTATTTAAATGCGGCCACTTCAAATGAAGTGTAAGAGATTTCCTTTTTCATCTGACACTTCATCTAACTGAATGGAAACTGCAAATGATCCGTTAGATATTAAAGACAGCATATCTAGGTCAAATTTGTGTCACACGTGTAAATATATATATATATATACCCGGTACATGGTTCAATGGACAGTTACTCATCATAAGGTTGAAGATAATGTAGCATTGTTAACTAACGGTCAGTCGGATACTAGCATGAAAAAGGTCGGTCGACAATATTTATTTTTGTTTGCTGGCACTATTGTTCAGCTCACGCAACTGACAATATAAATTTAAAAATGCTAAAAAGTCGGAAAATACATAAATACTTTGTTCAAATTTATTTTATTTGTAAAAATGACAAAAAGATTCTTTTTTTTATTCGCAGAAAGGTATTCTGTTTATAAAGAGGACAACAATCGTAGTCTCACAACCGACAAGGAGAAAGAATTTCTTACGTTTTTTTCTTTTTTTTTTTTAGTTTCATAAAGCGACAAAACGCTATTATCGAATAGACTTGACAAAAAATAAAACAATAACAAGCTTTTTTTTTTAGTAAAGTTAAATTCTTTATATGTAATTATGAAAAATATGTATTTTTTTTTTTTTTTTTTTTTATTAACCCCCCTTTGGGCATATCAACAAAGGATCTTCGCCCAGAAACGAAAGGAAGGAGAAGGATCAGTTAAATGTAGATTCGGTCAGCTATTGATAAGATAAAGGAACTGAGGATAGGAACAACTGAGATCGACGGAAACGATAAGATATACGAGGTACAATAAGGAGTAGGGAGTTTGAGTGACAGCAGATTGGAATACAAAGAGGTACGTTCGTTCACGAGGGATGGACATTCAAAGAGGATATGGTCAGGATCACAGACGGCTACGTCGTCAGGATGAAGAGGGCAATAAGGGGAAAGAGCGAGATGAAAACGAAAGCGTGAGGAAGGAAGAAGAGTATGATTCAGACGTAAACGGATAATAGGAACAATTATGTAAAAATTGTCAAAATTTGCAAAATAAACACGAAACGTCCAAAAATAGCATTTATATGCACTATTAATAGTGTATTTCAAATCTACAACTCTTGCAACACCTAGATACGAAATATCAAAGCGTTAGCTGCAAGCAAAAATAACATGCATGTATGCAAAATCCGAACCCTAGGTATAAGACAGAAAAGTAACCAATACATTAAGTCATAATTACGTTAAAAACGGATAAAAAAACAGTTTTTATTTATTTTTAATTACCTTCTACTATTTTTAGGGATCTGAAAAATTGCATAATTATTTTTTGAGCAAAAAAATATACAACATAAATTTTTTTCATTTCGCTATTTTTTTTGGATTTTTGAAAATTTTAAATGCTGAAGGATTTGAAAAAACGTACAGCTGTAGCATGTTAAATTATATTTAATTGGAAAAAAAAAAGACCATCAAAATTAGTTTAGAACAGCTGAGATATCTTAAAAAAAACAAAAAATTAAACAAATATACCAACAGTGGTCCCCTACAAGACTAGCGAATTGAAACTTTCAAAATAAAATATATATATAAAAAAAAAAGCATTTTTATTATGCCCTATAAAAGAAGATTATTTTTTATGATAACCGGTTTGGAAGAATTTCCCCATCGGCTAGACCCTTTTAAGAAACAAGTATGATGAATACCACACTTTAAAAAGCATTAAATTTAAAATATTTTTGTCGCATACAGTACCTATAAACTGTTTTAGAATTTGGGATACTTTAATCCAAAAGTTATTTTTTTAATCGATGTATTTTGTATCATTTTTTTAAAAAGATAGACACTACGCGAGCATTGAATATCCCTTTATTAAGAGCTAGACTTCAACGTGGCCACCGGAATCAGTCCTCTCTACTGTAATGTCTATATTCCTAGTTTTATCCGTTTATTCTCTTCTACTTATTCTTACAGCGATTTTATTTTAAAAAACAAAATCTTTGATTTAAATTCTACATCTTTTAAATTTAACATTAATTAGTAAATTAACTGTTTATTAATTTTTAGTATAAATAACTATATACCTCTTCATCGGAAGTATCAAGTTCATTAACGTATTCTACATATTTTTCTGTTAAATTTGGGCCTACAGTAGAATCCTGCAGGCTACTTGAACAACACGGTTCATCCATATTTTCCTCGTCCTGCTAAATATTATAAAACGAATAAAATAATTAAATTAACAATTGTCTAAAATGTTAAATACAACAATTTTATTTTGTAAAATCATACACATGCGAGATAAGTATTTTCGTATTTGCGCATGTGTTACTTTTGCTTAAAAAATAGTTAGAATTAAAAATAATAACATTCATATTTCCAAAATACAGGTGAGGAAATATTTTTCTTGTACTTCAAACAACGATTCGTCAAAAAAGTGAAAAAAAAAAAATATATAAGAAGAATTATTATAAATCTCCCTTTTCACAATTATAAGTAATTGATAATATAAATATAAATTTATTTAATAATCAAAAAAACTAAAACAGATATCAACTTAAACTTAGAAACGTTCAAAATTCTTCTTATTGGAATTCATAAGGGTGTATATTAATCTACTTATTGCATTCAGATTGTTTGATGGTTTATTAATTATCATATCCATGATTGTTGATGTTCTAAATTATTGTAGCTAGTGATGTAGTATTTATGAAAATATTTCTAAGCTAAGCGGAAAATTACTTTCAAATAAGTTTGTATTTACATATATAATCCATTATTTGATAAGATTATGATTAAATGTCACCGGTTCGTAACAGGCGGTTCATGTTTAGTTTAATGAATTAAACTGTTTTCAATTTTAAAGTACTTGTAAGTACGGCTAAATTAAAATGTCGAGGCAAAAGTTTGGTTAGGTATTTTTGTAATGATTTTTTTAGTGATTTTTTTACTGCAAAGTAATTTGTAATTGTTTTATATAAAATTCACTGCCAGAGACATACAAAAAATTAACCAAAAAAAAAAAGATTAATTTCTTGCTTTAAAATTTTAACTTGACCACACTTGCAAGTAATTTTTAATTAGAAGTTCAAAATGAAATTATTTTAATTAGTATATCGACTGAAAAGCGAACATATCGAAGTGAACAAGAGAACTCACTAAAAACTATTATGAATTGACGAGTATAAACGCAATCATACTCAATAATATTCATGTAGAAAAAAATGATTATTAATAAAACAACTGTTTCTTTATTTTTTTTTATTAATCAGCACTGCTCTGTAGCATTTAAAAAATAATAATAATCCAAAATTAAAATAACACTGATTATAGTTTAACATAAAGTATGACACGTAAATTAGCTGAAAAATACAGGGGGTATTAATATAAATTATTACCCAGGGAACATTAATTAAATAATCAGTTTCTCCAATTCTGTTTCGATCAGATTAGTAACACACTAGTACATATTAACAAATATCTTAAATCACGATAAAAGATTTATTTTTATTGTGTAACAATACTCTATCTGGTTGTAATTTTATTGTAATTAGTATTTTTTTTTCTTATTATAAACTGCCCGATAAGTTAGAATCTAACGTATATAAATCTTAATTTAAAATGGTCATAATTTAAGTCGCGAGAGTATATTATAAATTCCAATTATTACTTGTTCAAATTTTCTCTTTCCAATATCCATGATCGAAAATATAAATTAACAGCATCAAATTCCAAACTAAATTTCAACTTCCATTTAAATCAAAAAAATTGATAGCGAAATTATTATGTTTGTACATGCAAAATATAAACCGACTTTACAAAACCACCGGCTTCGAATCTGAATTTTACAAAACGAGAATTACCTTTTTTTTTTGGGGTTTCTCATGTTACAAACATAGGCAAACATAAACATATGATAACAAAAGTGAACATATCATTTCATTTTGAAAATGTGTAATTAATTAAAATAATGATGTAAACACTTTTCGGTAATATTTAACAATCATTTTTTTTATTTGATTTACTGCATAATAAATGATTATAGAAATATTATTTCTTCTTTTTATTTATGTACCTTTAAAGTTAAAAAGAAAGATTTGAATGCACTGATTTGAAGTAACCCAGTGACCTACACATTTGTTTATTTAGATTTATTCTAAGTAACCTGTTAACTAATCAACTTCGTTATTGTTATATTAAATAATTGTTCAATGGAAGATTATCTTTTCTTTGTGATTTTGATACAAAGTACACAAATTTTCACTCTACCGATGTACAGCACAAAGCAGAAATAATGTCGCTATTATAAAATTGTGACTTGAATGGACGTAAATTAGTAAGTGTTTATATCATTAATTTTGATCACTGAGCCTTTTATATAGAATCCGTGCTTATCACGCAATTAAAACGTAATTTAATTATTTCAGACGTTTGTTGTATATTATGAGCACTATTCAGACAAAGCAAGGTACGCTGGATGAAAAAGATCGCCTAAAAAGTGACAATGATTTAGATCCAAGAATACAGGTACATTTGATTTTAAAAGAAAATATATCGTTAAGTATTTAAAATAGTGGATTTAAAATATTTCTGCCTGATACACGTTAATTTGGAGTAATAGAAAACTTCTTTATCTAATTTTTGCAGGAAGAGTTAGAAAAACTGAATAATGCAACAGACGAAATCAATAAGCTCGAAATGGAATTAGATGTAAGCATAAGTCGATAAAAATTTCTAATTTTATAAATTCACAAATTACTCTATAACATGTAAAGCTCGTAGTAAATAATCTAACGGGTTAATTTTATTATCGCTGATTGTAACACATCAAGTGTGCAAATTAAAAGTTTGTATGAAAATGAATGGTGTTTATAGATGAATGCGGCCTATTTTTAATTTTGTATCATATTTCAGGAAGCTAACTCTACATTCAGAATAATAATGAATGATTCAATGAGAAAGCTAAAAATGTTAGCTCGTAAACTAGGCGGTTGTATCGAACGCGCTAGACCTTATTACGAAGCGGTAGAATTGTCAAAACAGTCCCAGCTTGAATGTCAACGTGCAGCTGATAAGTTTAAAAGAGCGAACGGTATGTTAATGTTTAAGTACAAATTATACGATTCGTTAATTTCCATTATGCGATTAAAATATTTTCCACGGTTCGCACGTTATTCTTAGTTTTTCAATAAATTAACTCATGGGTTAGCCAAAATGAAATAGTAAAACATTTGTATATTTAAATTTTCTTATTACAATAAAATCTGAGCATATACAACGCATGAAACATTTTTAGTTTTACAACATTAAAGTTTTGCAATGTTTTAAAATTACTAGAAATTCATCAAGCCGCAAAAGAAACAATAGCCGTGGCGGAAGCTAGATTTCTGAGTAAGCAGCATGAATGGGAATTCGATAGTGCTTGGCAAGAAATGTTAAATAATGCTATTATGAAAGTACGTGTTTAAAAGAACTCTTTTTATTCATGAATTGCGTTTATTTATATATTTTTCATAAAATTTTATAGATAGCCCTTTGTTTTTTGGTTCTATTTAATAAAAATTGAACCTTTCTGCAAAATTCGTTTGTAAATGACACAAATAACAATCGTAATATTACTAAAATTTAAATGAAAGGACAAATTAAATTAATAAATATCTCCCTTACGAGATTGCTGCGGTACCAGTTCAAACGAATTCTGTTTTAAACATCATTTACACTCAAAAAATATATCAGCAAATATTTCAAAAATGTTCATATTGAAGATTTTCTTTTTTTTTTTTTTTTATACTATTTTCATAACTAGGAATGCTAAGGAAAATCATACAAATTAAAGCATTCGAAATTGATTTTTAATTTCCATAATACTAGTTGTATGAAATATTTTTTAAATACTTAAATAAACTTAACTGCATAACAGGTAGGTTTGCTACCTATATAACTTAAACCGTTAAGAGGAGCCATAGAGCGTTATTTAACAATATAGTTAAAAACTAGTTACATTGTTCTACATTTAATTTCTGAAAAAGGAAATAAATGTAATCACTTGAAAAATTAAAAGTGAAAGTTTTATGATATTTCCGAGCGTGAAAAATTAAAAAAAAAAAAAACAAAAAACAAATACGGATGTATATATGCTTATATACAAACCGTAGACATGACGTGTTTGCGTTCAAACAATTGATGTTATTTTCCTCTAGTTGATGTTATGTGTATTAATGTAGAATTACAACCATTAGATTTTGAATAAATTCGGTCCAAAGATTTTAAACACTTTAAAAATTTGTTTATAGATTGGGATGTATGATATATTCTCGACATATGCAGAATTTTGTAACGTCTGTATATGATTAGAGCTGGTGTGACCTTTATCAATCGCAATACATTTTCAAAGTGTTATTAATTCAAAACTTATTACTATTCTACTTTTGCCAAAATTTGTTGTGGACTATCATGCAAAAAATAATAACTTAAAAAACAACATAAAAAATATACAGGGGCTATATTTATTTTAGAAAATAGTCAGCTGTGTAAAATCGGAATTTAACAATAACTTCTATTTTATTTATTATGATGTATGTTTGTATTTTATGTAGTTCGCAAGTTACACAGTTAGTGCTTGAGTAAATTCAAGTAATTCTTCACTTTTTGTAAGTTATAATTTCGTATTACATTAATCGTTGATGTATTGGTGCGTTAGCGAATAATACCGCATATAAACAAAAATGTTTATTCTGCAGGTGACCGACGCCGAACATGAAAAATCTGAAAGTGGTAGAGAGCATCAAAAAAAAGCTACCTTATTTCACGCAGCGGAGAAAAAGGTAAAGTGTGTTTTTAATTGTTACATATTTTAGTAGAGAAATATTAAAATTTTTAGTTTTCATCACTACGTTGTAGCATTAAAGTTAAACAAAATTCTCTCTTGTTCTAGTTTGAATACAAATGATTGAATTTTTAACCTGAGACAGTTATGTACGCAGCATAATTACAGAGATTTGGCTAATTGATTCATCCTGCAAAAAAAGTGAAAATTTGAAGAAATCATTTTTCGAACTTTCAGTAAAAATAAAGAAAAAACGAGTTTCTATCATCCTGTGTAAAAGTTTTTTGATAACGCCGTTTTCATAATTAAAATTGGATAATAGAACTGTACAATTTTGATATTTTTGGATTGTACGGTAGCAATGATTAGTTTTCCTCATAGCGGTCTAGCGTAAAAAATATTGTTATCATTACGTTATTCTTTTCCCTCCCGCTTAAAATGTGGAACAGATATTTTTCTTACTCGTCGCATCACTTATCTCAAAGCGCTTAAATTTAAAATAAATTTTTCCATTATGAATTATGTCATAACCACTGACAAAAAAATGTTAAAGTGAGTACATAGAGCTTTAAAAATTTACTTGTTAAAAAAAAAAATATATATACGTTAAAAAGTAATGTATAGAACTAAAATTTTGCTACTTCTTTATTTTTAAATAGTACAAGATAAAATTTACAGGAGAGAAAAAAGAGGGTTTTCTGAACACACGCTGTATTAGTTTAATGATATGAACAGTAGTTGTAATGCACTCATAACCATCCCAATACTCTTCTGTGATATGTTTATCTGTGAAGTGTAATACGACTTTTGTGTCTGAAAACGAAAATTCTAAGATTATAAACTAATATACACCGATGTTTCGAAATGTAAAAACTTCTATAGATGCAGCGTGATATGCACGATGAAGTCGTGCGCAATACAATTACCATCCCATTATTCAGTTCGCATGATAGAGCTGTATGTGGTAAGTTCTGTTTTCACAAATCACAAGTTTTTATATATTTCAATTCATTTAACCCATTAAATATCTTATCAGCTGTTCCATATTTTATCGTATCTAAAAATGTAAAACTCCATTTCATATGGTCAATTCACTAAAAAAGTGGAATAATTAAACCAGATTATGAAAAAACTATACCAAACAGTAATCTTTACCAAATTTTGTAATGACTCATATTTAATTCGTTGTAAATTCTGAACTCAATTGTTGTAATGAATATGTAGCAAATATTTCAAAACGTATCAATTAGTTTGTGATAATATACAGGTTCAGTAATTTACAATATTTACATTTTTACGGTTTCCTTATGGGCATTGACTTCGTAAAATAAGAACCTAGTTCAGAAAGCATTACTTCTGTATAGCAAAATATTAATTTGTTTAACGTATTGTTTTCGTTAAGTTAGTATCACGAAAAATTTTTTATGATAAAAAATGCTCTTTTGTGGTCGTATTTATTACGGACTGAGCACACATTATTTCTATAATAGAATTCTCGTCAGCAAGACCTTCTGGTTTAAGATTTGAAAATCAAAACCAGTTGTTTGGGTCCTGCAGATGCAAAGAACCTCGCTTGTCCGTGTTTATTTATTTTTCCCGTGCAAATTTCGCTACCAGTCCTGTGTAATTTTTTGCAGCATTACTTTTGCATTTGTTATTAATTAAGAACTGTTCGCTAACATAAATTATAAACAGAACTATGTTTTTTTTCTTGTTCAGCTAGCTCTGTACCTTCCCCATATTTATTATTACAAAAGGTTTATATTCTTTATGCATGTCGAAAGTATGATACTGGCATTTTTTATATTATTTTAAGTGAATTTGTGTTTTCACTTTTGGTATTATAAATTATGACCCCCCGCGCGCTACTGTATTTTAATAATCGTCTATGAAAATAACTTTTTTAATATTCCGCATTCGTTACATAAAGCAAAGTGACGTTTGAATTATTTTTATTACGCGATTTTCACATTCCAGTTTTTCGATAAGTGGACCGTAACAGTTGGTTTAAATTATAAAATACGCTCTAATCTCTATCTAAAATCACCCTACGCTGTTCTATTCCTCGTACGACAAACATGTTTGATTTCATAGAAATTGATGGTCTGTTTTAGTCGTCAGAATTTTCATGATGGACATCAGGTTGTTTAAAACTGATTTGTAAGTGAAATAAGAAACTACTAAAATATTAAATGACCATTCACATATTAGTTAATAAAAGGCATTCGGGTTTGTTTTGTAAAATAAAATGTTGAAGTTCAACAACACACACTTTATCACATACTGACAGAATTGACTGCTCTAACAAATAACTGTTATCCCATAATTAGTTTTCTTGAATTACAAAGACGATATGATTCCCACTCACATCCACCAAAAAGAATTATTAGTAATTAGAAAATGGAAAATCCTGTCAATTTATTAATTTCTTGCGTTTTTCTTTTTTACCTTATCTGTTTTAGAAATATCGTTTTTCAACCAATATTATTCATCTTGCCTAATTTCACCAACTTCACATCTAAACTATGAAGCCTTCAATGCATTTGAGACTTGTACATAATAAAAAATAAAAACAAAAAAAAATGAGCTAAGTCTAAACGGAATAAAAAAAATATTAGATAAAAAAAAAAAGGAAACGAAAAATATGTGGTAAACATGAAAGGCCAAAACGGTTA
Source organism: Icerya purchasi (assembly GCA_039619475.1). Taxonomy (NCBI): domain Eukaryota; kingdom Metazoa; phylum Arthropoda; class Insecta; order Hemiptera; family Monophlebidae; genus Icerya; species Icerya purchasi. The sequence goes on along the minus strand of CM077116.1, from coordinate 169,161,846 downwards.
AAGTAACGATTATGCATTATTGAACGTTAGGCAACAAAAGGTAGCGCTGCACAACGCTGAACATTGAAAATCACATTTTCCTTTCTTCGACTATACTACGTCCAGAATAATAATTTCTGATTACCGTTACCATCACTTCCCCCTATACGGTACTCTATATTTTTAATTCCAAAAAAAAATACTGTTCGTGGTGGTTCTATTCAACGGATTTTAATTCTGCAAAGAATATTCATTTGTGTTTATTTAATATTTGCTATTATATTTACAATTTTAATTATTTTTATTCTTTGAAAGTGATTTAGAAAGTTCCCAGTGTTACATGAAGAGCAGGTTATGATAATTTTGGTCGGCTTTTAAATAAATTGTTTACTGCGTGTAAAGCTTTCATTATATTTATTGTTACTCGTAATTATTGTTATTATTTGATATATGACTCGAGCAGTGTTGCTAGAGTCTGCTTGTTTAGTAATTTAAAATAATAATATATCGTTTAATATTGACAGGAATTTTTTATTTTGTTTCATACGAATGCAATGCATAAAAAACTGAAAAGAAAAACCGCATGATTTCTGTGTAACGCGACATAGATGTTTGCAGGTCCAAATTTTAGAACAACGTTGCCATCGACATATAACAAAATCACGACCATATTTCGAGGAAAAAGTTCGTTGTGAAAGCCAGCTGTGTGCGCAGAAGGACCGCGTATTAAGTTTAAGGTCATCAATTGCTAAAGCGAAGAAGAATTACTCCTTGTCATTACACAGGCTAGAAGAAATATCGGAAGAAATTCATTTGAAAAGAAAAAGAAATAGTGAACAGGTGAGTTATTATTTGTTTAGCATTTAAGGAACCAGATAGCTTTTATTTTAGAAAAGGAAATATACTGAAAAAGAATTAATCGATTTATAACCTTTTCAGAAATATAATTTGAGAAATTTTTAAAAATTGCCCACATGTTTTGGGATCACTGTCCCATATTCATGGTGTATGGTGCTGTGAACTCGAAGTATGTCGGTGATTTTTTTGAAATTTCTCAAATTATATTTTTTATTAAGTTATAAATTACATTGTTTTAATGTTAAAATTTGTTTCACACATTATTTCTATTAATTATCAAATAAATAATATGAAAAATATAAACACTTTTTATAAAATAATAACAAATTTAATTTATTACTTTTTTTTTTTTTTTTTTTTTTTGAAGTGGTTAAAATATAGTTAATACATATATTGGTACCTCGCGTTTTCTAACTGATAAAGTATTAATGAGTTACCATTATTTGAATTCAAAAATCTTTTTTTTAATAAAAGTAGGTGGGGTTGATTTTTTTGATGCTTTCAATTGTCTTATGGAGAATAGAAAGTAGAAAATATATAAATGGCGTTTGTGTATTAATTCTTTCAAAAATATAGAAGGCTGTGCTTCTCTACATTTAACTACAAACATAAAATAAAGAAATAGTGTTTATTTATTGATCTTCAAAAACAAATATATAATATATACATTATTATTATGCAATTTGGCCAGTTTTAGACTTCTTCTTCTTCTGGTGCCCTACGTCATTGACGCGTCGGCTATCTTTAATGTTCTGCTTCTTGCCGCTTTCATCAAATCTTCGAATTTCTTTAATCCTGTCCACAGTTTTTTATGTTCATTATCCATCCAAATTGTTTCCTGCCTCTTGGCCGTTTGCCCTCAATTCTACCTTGTAGTATGTTTTGTAAAATGCGGTATTCTTCTCCACGGACTATGTGGCCAAAATATGCAATTTTCCTTTTTTGAATGATGTTCCACATTTCTCTGTTAACTGCTGCTTTTCTTAGAACTTCTATATTTGTTACCTTTTCTGTCCAAGGAATCTTCAGCAGTCGTCTCAGTAACCCCACATCTCCACCGCCATGAGCCGCTTTCCAGATATTTTCTTTATAGACCACGTCTCTACACCATATAGCAATACCGGCCATATATAACATTTAACGACCTTTAATCTTATAGGTAGAGGGAAAGACTACGATGTATATATATATCATGAAAGTTATGCTTCTTCATACGGAAATAAAGTCCAATTTTTGCTATTTCTCTCACCCTCAAAATGAAAAAAAATGTGTAAAAGCATAGAATCTTGAAAAAGTACTGTCAAAAATAAATCATTTATCATCCAAAAAAAGTATACTTACCTCCGTTACATGATGGACTTGGTATTATAAAGAGCTTCGACAATTAATTGGTATTTACTTATTTAATGCAAAAATTCTCTGTAATAAGTAATACAGATATCAAAGAAATGGTCTTTTTATAAGACTATAGATAAGAAAACATAATAGAAATAAATTCGACAGTTAATTAAATGAAACTGAAAAATTTACATGGGCATTTTTTTAAAGTTTCGGAAAAAAATTTTTAGGGAAATCGTAAGACAAAATTACAAAGACAAAACAAATGATCGTTCAGAATCTCATAGTCTGATAAGATACAATATATACCAGGTATGATCTAAAATTAGTTGGACAAACGTTACTGCAAGCGCCCTATTGCACCTAGAATTTTTTTATTTTGTTTTTCGCCCGAAAGCCTAAATCTTCCTCTTTCAAATGAGACCATTAATAATGGTTCAGGTCAATTGGTTCTCAAACTAGGGTGCTGAACGCAAGGGTATCTAAAGTGCGTTCCGCGATGTGAAGAGTTATGAAATAAAAAGGCGAAATAACGGTCAAAAAATCATTTTATTCAATAAATCTAGGCACATTTGAAAGAACATTGTTATCCCCTTCGAAATATTCTTCCCCCTTAGAGATACACTTCTTCCAGCGTTCTTGCCATTTAATGAAACACGCGGCCAACTCGACCGCTGGAATTGCTTGAAACGCGTGGATGGTGCTTTTTTTGATTCCGTCGACGTTTTGGAAGTGTTCGCCGTTCAGGTGTCTTTTTAAACGCGGAATCTCGAATTGTTAATCTGCGGTTAGATCACACCATGTCCGGAACACGAAAAACATTATCAATTCTCTCTTCATTCCCCAATTGAATCACGACCATCGTTAAAAAGTTTATACCCATTGGTATGAATGATAGTACGTTTAGCATTAGTACTGTACACCGTCTTCATTCATTCAAAACATTCCACGAAAGATTTACCGAGTTTAACGTAAAATTTTATGCTCGCGCGTTCCTTAACCGTCCGCGTCGTGATAACAATACACACAGCTACGCAGCGCGCACCAAACACACGTTCACTAAAATTACACGTAGATCCGACTGTAGACCAGATAACCGGTTCATAAATATGTCAAATGAAAGAAGAGGGTTACGGCAACGCCTACCCATCTCGCTGAACAAGTTCCAATAATTACACGCGTCACAATTAAAAATCCGTTTTTTTATTTTTTATATTTTCATTAGAAGTTATTTACAAAAAGTGAATTTATTTACACGAATAACTAACACCATGCTGGTAATAAATATAAGTGTAGAAAAATATTTTAACAGAATGAATGTTCATTATACACTATAGTAAAATTGTTGTCGGGAATTTGGTTTGAAACCGCTGGATTATAAAAAAGAAACAATCATTGCAATCAGATTTCTTTTTAATTTCTAAATCTTGAGGCACATAAAGCAAATTTGTGAGATCACCTAACTCATAACTCATGAAGTAGTTTACTCGCAACGTTAATTAAGTGAAATTAAAAATATGGGTTCGCTATTGAAAAAGGTTGCACTTTCTAATAATAAATGATCGCATAATTTTGCATACTTTTTAATAAAATCAAATTATTTAAATTAAATCGAATAGGAAACATTGTATTGTTTGTTTTATATCTATAGATGTACTGAAGTTTATTAAATTCTGATGGTCGAATTCATGTATTATTGATTTTTGCTAACAGACTACTTTTTGCTTTTTATAACTGTGATTTTATATTATTTTTGCTAGATGTTTTTACTCGGTATTCAGAATTTATTTAGTATTTTCGTATTCTGTACATCTGATGTAGTCCTTCTGTAATATTTACTACAAAAGGAGCCCCAAAATAGTTTATTGTGACTGGTAGTTATTAATTTTTTTTAGTCTCTAAATAAATATTAAAAATTGTAAAATCTCATAAAGCATTGGATCTAGGACAAGACATGAAATAAAGTAAATTTGGTCTCATATCCTTGACATGATGTACTCCTAATGGATTTGAAAGAAATACTGCAACCTGTTCTTTTTTCTCGGCTCTCTTTATTTTACCAGATTTCTTTGAAACTCAGCTATTTCAGCCTGGGTAAATCTATCAGTTACTTGAACCTGTAACTTCTGGTTTGATGGCCGAGCATCTCGACTGCTAAACTATCACGCTACCAGATAAGGCATGTGGTTGTTCAATTCATTGCATTTAACCTTTAAATCAATTTACATTCGCTAAACAAAAAAAAAAAAAATTACTGAACATATCTATAAAAGTAGGTACCGGCAGTAGATTAATTTTTATAATCATATTTTGCTTTAATTAAGTATTTATGAAATAATATTAGTTATCACAAATACTGGATTTGTTTTATATTTTTAGCTACATAATTCAAGCCCATATGGGCCTCGTGAACCAGGCGTTGGTGCAGAATTAACCTCTTCCCCGACATCTGAGTGTGAATCGTCAGCACCAAATAATTCGGCTAATTCGTATTTTACCGCATTATCAAATCGCCCTTCGTACCACAATCAGTTTAATGGTACACGTTCGCCTAGTTTAGATTTAGATTACGACTTAGATCACTGCGGAGATATGCATAGCGAAAGTGGTTCCGTTGCTACTTCATCAGCTGCAGTTAGTGATACGGATGATTATGACGATCAACAAGATCTTGATAATATTCAGGTAATAAATGAAAATCTGTCATTTTTAAACTTCCAAAAATTAAACTATTGGGTAACAATTTGTTTGTTCCCATCGAATTCTTGCGTAATTTAATATTCATTCTGTAGTCGAATTATTAAGTCTATAATTTTTTTACAACATTCCGAAAAGTTATCTACTATTAGACGCGGTTCCTATTAAACAAAATTATCTCTATCGGAAGCTTGATGATCGACTTTGCATCTGTCTAACTCCAAGTTTTCATTGCAATATTATTTTGTTCCTACATTCCAGTTTTAAGCACTGATTCTTTTTAGACTTATTCCACATTCAATGTAATAACGCTAATCGTTTATTTTGCAAACGAACATAATTTCCAGTTTCATTAAACACTTTTTAGTTGGGAAGTTATTACAATTACAAAGTCAAAATCGAAAATTTTACGATATATTTATGCCTTTCAAATATGGAAAAGTACCTTTTAAGCATTTGTCAGCCTGTCTATGTATAATTTTTGTTTTAACAAACGATTCTGCTTACCTTCGGTTCATGAGATTCGGTGCGTACTGACGTGAAACGCGGCCATTATATTTTGAAAAAATTTGGGTCGGGACTTTTTAAATAATTTAGAACTACGTGAAAAGGGGTAATAAGTTACTTTAGAAAAGCTAATCATAATGTAAAACTGAGTATGATCAATCCAAGTATCTAGATGTACGCTATGTGTGGTTCAGCTGTGAAAAAAGTATTATATATTATATATAAAGTTAAAAATACAAGTGTTCAAGAATATTAATGAAGATCGCTGCTCAATAAAGATCATAAGTGAAAGAAGATGCAATCGGATAGGACATGTAATAAGACACAACAAATATTTAACATCAATAATCGAAGGATTAGTAAATGGTAAAAGAACACGGGTAAGACCACGGCAAAAATTCATTTCACAAGTAATGGAAGATACAAAGATGAACAAATACTAGCTAATGAAAGAGAAGGCTCGAATTAGATGCTTAAAAACAAAGCGGCTCTAAAGATTGACCACTAATCGAAAGATAGAGGAATAAAGGAAGATATATATTAACATGCTTATGTTCAAACGAAGGATAGTATTCACTTCCGGTTCGTGTCATTCGATTATCAATGTGTAATATAACAACTGAAGTTTTAGTAATTAGTAATTTACGGAGACGCCGACCACGATAGCGCAGTTGGCTTGGAGCCGTGTTTCATTCGACTGCACTGAAAGTAGAGAAAAAAATTTGTATTGCGCTGAGCTGATGTTCGCTGTGGTAGACCTAAATAAGTGAATTTAAAAAAAGAAAAAAAAAGGGGTAACTTAAGAAAATGTGGAAAAAATTTATTCAGTTATTTCGTAAAAAATTAGCACAATAAGGAATTAAAATTTGATGTTAATTGATACGAATTGACGTAAATTATACGAGGACCATTTTGGTCGAAAAGTGAACGAATGAATAGATTTTGATTAAATAGGGGGAAAAAAACCTTGGAAAGTGTTTGTATGGATATATAATGAATTCCCGGCGCGTACAAACTTCTGTGACAAATATGTATATAATTGGAAAGTTTTTGGTGCCGCTTTTACTACTATCACACTACATCAGTGGCGGATTCATGGGGGGGATAGGGGGCATTTCCCCCCAAAGAACCAAAGCTTTTATGAAAAAATTTGTAATAACGGAGAAACTTAATTTATGCTATAATAAAATATTTGTATGAATTTTACTTACGGATTTAATTATAACTAATATTTAATACTATTTTCTAGTAAAACCATTAATGTTCCTTTTTTATTCTATTTTAAACACAACTGTCATCGATCTTTTGCCATTTTTATTCATTTTTAATTTTTATTTTGTAATGCAAATGAAAATAGTTCAATGAGAAATATATATATTTTTTTCAATTGCTCATGAACAAAGAATTCGGACCGGATTACTAACAAAAATAAAAAAGAAGTAAAGTCTAATAAATACTATCTTTCTTTTTTTTATTTCTTTTTTTTGAGCTCATCAACCAGGGGGACCTTTACCCAGAAACAATTAGAGTAGGAAGGAATCAATTATATCTTGATACGGTCAAATATTGTTAAGAGAAAGGAACAAGTAATAGGAACAATCTGTGGAGAGGGAAAAGATAGGACATAAAAGGCGCAATATGGAGTAGGAAGACCAAGTCTCTGCAAACTCAAGTAGAAAGCCGAGCACTCAGCAAAAAGAGATGAACACTTAATTAACACATGATCAGCATCGCAAACATGCTCTTCATTTGAGTGGAGAGGACAATATGGAGAGGCAACCATCGAAAATCGAAAACGGGAGGAAGATAATAAAGTACGGCTTAAGAGCGCAGACGAATAACGGAGACAACAACAGAACGACGAAGTGAAGGAAACAATGAGAACCACGGATTGGCAGGAAGTCAAGATTGAACAGACAGATAAAAAGAACAATTGTTAAAAAAAGAGGAAACGTAAATATTCGATACCAGAATCTAAGATGAAAACCTTTGCGCAGCGGAAGGAGATTAGATGATGGGATTTTTTTAAAGAAGAAGTAAGAAGAGGCAGCAACTCGAGTCAAGAAGTCTGCCGCTTCATTACCGAAGATGCCCGAATGACTAGGAACCCACAGCAAACCAATTTGAATGGAATCAAGGGAAGAAAGAACGTAGATAAGTGAGAGTATGCGGAGTATGATAAAATCGCTGGAATGATCAGGTACGGGAGAAAAAATGGCCTGAAAGGCGGTCATGAAGTCAAATATAATTAAGAATTTAGAGGAAAGGTGATTGGAGGAAATAAAAAATAATGGAACGTAGGATAGCCATCAATTCGGCTGTGAATATGGAACAGAAAGGAGGCAAGCGATAAGATTCTGAAAAGCCAAAATCTGAGAGGATAAATAGCACTGACATCATCCGGCCTCTTTGAACCATCTGTAAAAACGGTTGCATGCGAAGGAAATTGAGAATTGATAAAACTGTGGAATTCCTGTCTGATTAGGCCTTGCGGAAGAAACTTAGAAAGCGTAGGAACAGTAAACATATTTGGAGGATGGCAGAGTTCGGCGAAATTAAAAGTGAAATAAGGGAGATTGACAAAGGACATTATACTATTTCTAAATTGCCATTTTAGCTAGAATTTTATAATTTCGTTTTATGTTTCACATAAAAATAAAACTAAATTTAAATTAAATTGTAATAATTACGTATTTTCAAATCTAATATCTTTAAACGAGCAATTCTTGTATATATCTATATATCTATATATATATATATACTAGCTGTGCCCGCGGCGTTGCTCGCGTGAATTATGATTCTAAAAAATTACTTTATTTGTTAAATTACACCCATGCGGAATTCAGTTCATGACTGTGTAAGAGTATCAGTGAATAATTATATGTCAAAATATTTTCTTGGCAGACGTTGTCTTGCCTGAACGTTAGCTTGTCTGCTATTATCGGGTTAAGGAAATGTTTTTTCGGCACTCTAATTTTCTAACGTTGCCCAAATCAATATCCAAAAAATAAGTGCAATTTCTCGTTATCTTGCGCCGTTCAATTCTCATGAAACTTAAAATTTTTTCCACAAATTTAATGAAATCGTAAAATGAGGGCCTACACAACTAGAATTCGAATGAGTGTTATATAATAACAGATGATAATAACAGATGGCGGCCAGTAATTTTTTTATTTTTTTGGTGTAATTATGGTGGTATGCTACAACACTAAATTAAATATGATAAACTGATCATCGTTAGTTAGAGATGACGTGCACGCACAAAAATAATGGAGATATCGCTTAGTTAATACTGTAATGTTTATTATTCATAAAACTCTGCGATCTCAAAAGAAAGGAAATTCAAGGAAACTTGTTATGATAAAATACAAATATAATTTTGTATTATTTCGTTACAACATCTAATTTCATTCTATCCTAAGAGAAATTATTTAGTTTTCCTTTATTCCCACTTGCGTTTCGCAGCCTGTTCCTTCGCACTTTAAATTATTTCACTTAGTAAATTTTCAAATCAAAATGAAAAGTACTTTAATTACATTAAAATGAATGAAGGCATTATTCGCCTTAATAACAAAGATCAGTATAACCCAATAAGAGTTCTCAAATTTTGTTCAGCAAGCCGCTGCGAACGTTCGATACTCGACTCTGGTACGCGATTGCGACGCGTATTCTCTCTGACTTGCAAGACTATTTTCAGTTTCTGATGAAGATTCTCCATTACGACGTATTTTTGATTCCTCGCCTGGGAACTATTTCTAGAAAGTTGAGATCTTAATCTTTTGGGAATTTTGTACCTTTTACAAAAGATAACGGTAACGTTCGAAAATTTTCATTCCTTACGTTAACACACTATTTCCATTAGTGATGAGCTTGTAAACGATGCTATGGCGATCTTTATCCGAATTTACATTTCCATGGTAATTAACATTGATATTTTAATGTTTTATAAAAAAAGTTTTTGCAGCGCACGCGATGTAAGGAATTGTTTAGGTCATTTTTTTACACCTTGAGTTACATTATTGGAGTTTTAGTAAGGAACCCTAATTTTTTTGAAAATATAATATAGCCTATGTCACCCGCAGATAGTGTAGCTTCCCAACCGTGAAAGAATTTTTCAAATCGGTCCAGTAGTTTCGGAGCCTATTCAATGCAAACAAACAAACAAACAAACAATCAAATCTTTCCTCTTTATAATATTAGTATAGATATATATCATATATATAAATTTATTTCACGTATCTCGGAAACAGCTCAAATAGTCCATGTGCCCGAATAGAATAGGCGAGTATAATTTGGAGGGTAAATTTTCCTTCAAACCCCAGTTAGAGGGGCACATGTAGATTGTAAAAAAGTATGATGGCCATTTGGAACCGGTAGCTTTTCAAAATGGCGGCCAATTAAAGATGGCGGCCATCCCGATTCATATATTAGATCATAACTCGGCTCCTAATCGTCCGATTTTAATTTTCTTTTTTTCAAACGAAAGCTTGTTACATTTCCAACAACATTAGTTCAGTACACTTTTTTTTATCTCCAATATCTTTCGTGAAATAATGGAAAAAAGAATATTTTGTTTCTCAAAAATGTCTTTAGCCCGAATTACTCGGGTGATAATTAATTTTTATTGGGAAATGCTTCAAATAAAACATGAAGATAATTTTATAAGCTTTACAATGAAACTTGCACGAAAGTTGTATCTGTGATACAAAGCGAGATATGCTATTTTTAGTACCGAAAAACAGTCGTGAAAAGTACGTCATCACGTACGTATAAACATATAAAGACGCGTGATTCATTCTCTTCAATCATAACTTCGAACACAATCCATTGACCCGAAGTTAAAACTGTAAACATTCATCTGATTTGCGAAATATTCCGAATACATTTGTGAGTGATTCATTACTTTTGAGAATCAGTTTAAGTGTAAATATTTGAAGATCAGTTCTCGACCGAATGCGTTACGTGTATGTTGATTCGATAAATTCGATTTTACGATGTCGGGGGATAATGAATCTGAATCTAAAAGAAAAAAACTAGAACAAACGAAGTGCGTAATTTGTGATGGTTCGCGTGAAAAAAGTGCAGTGCTCTCGCCGCGAGATTTATCTTCTTGGTCGGTTTTATGTGATGCCGCTGAAATACGAAAATTTACTCCTATTTTGAATGTTTCAATTTTAACTGAAAGTTACCTTTTAAAAGTAAAATATCACAGAGAGTGTCGCGCTAGGTTTACTCATCCAAAAAGTTTAAAATTACTGGTTGAATTCAGTGCACCTTCCGATGCTTTTGACGAACCAGGACCTTCTTCACAATGTATTAATCCGCCTCCGGTAAGTAGAATTTCCTAATCACGTGACACTTCACACAATGTTGTCTATAAGAAAATTTGCATTTTTTGCGACAAAGATAGCAAGTATGTAAAAGATAGTAAAACTCGTGAAAACTTAACACAAGCAGTGACCTTACGATCGGTCGAGTTACTGAGAAACCTTGCCACAGAACGACAAGACACGAAAATTTTGGCTGTAACTTCCAGGGATATTGTGGCAGCTGAAGCTCATTTCCATAGGTCATGTTATAGAAGTTATACTAGAAAACGGCCATTAAAACCAAAAACTGTAGATCGTTATCTTGAAATTGAAAAATTAGCAGTTTGATTTCATTGGAAGTGACATGTTCGAAAAGAAAAATGTTTACAAGCGTAGTGAACTTATTTCAGAACTGATTTCTTACTTTCTCGCTGATAAAAAAGATGACGTAGAAAAGTCAACAAAATGCAATTTTACTTTTAATCTTGAAAAAGAGTTTGGAACTTAACTACATTTTAAATCTATAAACCGTACTGTTTACGTCATACCTGATAATTTATCGTACGATGAGCTTTTTGAGAAATATGTTTTAACGAAAAATCAGCTCGATAAAGCTACTGCTGATATTCAGAACGGTGAGATTTTCCGAGTAGCTAAAAAAATAAGAGAAGATGTGAAAACAATTGACGGTGATCAAATTGCTTGGCCTCCATCTCCTTTTGAATTACATTCCGAAAGTATTGAAGTACCACACTCATTGAATTATTTTCTCGGATGCTTGCTTAAAGGAACATACCCCCAAAAATTACGACTTATATGTTCTATTTCACAAGATATTATTTATGCTATTTCGCATGAAAAAATCTCAACTCCGAAACATATCTTACTTGCAATGGTTGTAAAATCATTAACGGGGAATGTCGAGCTTATTTCAATGCTAAATCGAATGGGTCATAGTTGCAGTTATACTAAATTGTTTGAAATAGAGGCGTCATTATGCCTACAGAAAATTACTTCTGTTAAAAATGGCCACATTCCTTTGCCTTATAGTATCCATTCGGGTGTTCCAACAATTGTTGCATTTAACAATATTGATCGAAATGAAGAGACTCTCAGCGGGGCGGGAACATCGCATCGAGTTAATGGAATCATAATCCAGAGTACGTCAGATTCTTGTCAACCTCCGCGACTGACAATTCATGATAAAGATAGAAAAAAAAGAAATACAATAAATGCCATTAGTTCATCTATTCCCGATTATATCGCAGGCAAAAGATACGATTCTCCTAGAATTTTGACTGCTAAGCTTCCTCCAGAATGCCTCAATTTTTTTACACAGTCGAGACGCAAAAATATTTTTTGGATTTTAAGCAGGCAGTGGAACGCTAATAATCGAATTGTTAGTTCTTGGACAGGATTCAATATAATGACAAGAAACAATTTAACTGTTTCACGTGATACTGTTGCTTATTTACCATCAATAAATAAGCCTACAACTGATATGTCCACAGTCTACGAAATTTTACGTCAAAGTAATCAAATAAAATCGCCCTTGAATTTAGATAACATCGTCGTTGTTCTAGATCAGGCTATTTTTTCAAAGGCAATGGAAATCAAATAGGCCCGGCTACAAGAATTTGAGAATATATTTCTAATAATGGGCAGTTTTCATATAATTTGTAATCTATTATCGATAATTGGAAAATTATTTGGTAACGCGGGACTTAAGAATTGTCAGTTGAATCAAGTACTATTTCAGAAAGATCCATTTCTCAAGTGTTGGATGGAAAACAGTACAATCGCACCGTTAGATTACATAAATACGTGTGTGAAGCTTTCATGAGAATTATTTGGAACAACTTTTTGGATGACATCTGCGCTAAAAACATTCAACTTCCTTCAACACCTGAAGAAATGAACGATTTATTTGCTTCATTTTCTAAAAATATTTCTCAAGATAGTTTTGAAACACTTCTTAAAAAGAAAGAATTGAATACCGTTGTAAGCTTATTTGAGGAATATTTGAATAAATTGAAAAACGAAAATGGCTCATTTTCATCATTTTGGATGTTTTATGTCGACTTGGTAGAGATTTTGTTAGGCTTAATTCGAGCTCATAGAGAGGGTAACTGGATGCTCTACCTTTATTGTTTAGAACAAATGATACCGTGGTGTTTCAGTTTGGATAAAATTAACTACGCTCGATACTTATCAATCCATTTTGCCGAACTATCTTGCCTAGAAAATAAAGATCCTGCGCTTCTTGAGTTATTTAAATCTGGACAATTTTCTGTCCAGCTCAGATCAAAAAATCCATTTGCAAGAATACCCGTTGATCAAGCACTAGAAGAAACGGTGAATAAAGATGCACAAACAGCAGGCGGAACAAAAGGTTTTAGTTTGAAGCCTGGAGCAATATCTAAATATTACTTAACAGCAGAGTTTCGAGCGTCAGCTTTAGGTAAAATGAAAGAGATTATACAATTTAATCAAAATAAAAATGTCGACCATACTGATCTTCATAAAACACGAATTTTTAAAGACGAGAAGCAAATCTCTTCTCTAATTGAATTATTAGAAAATGAATAGACGAATCCTTTTGAGAACAAAATTACTGTGACCAAGTATTTGGTGGATCAGCAACAATAATTGATGCCATGGCACTCGTTCAAAAGTTATATGCAGAAAACCACACTTATGAAGAAATTTCGGATCTAGTTTTATTTGAAGTGTTAAAAGTGAGAGCCAGTAGCAAAAGAACAGATGCCATTTTTGATACCTATGAAGATAGATCTATTAAAGATGCCGAAAGATTGTATAGAGGTGCTGATGAAGGAATTTCATTTCGTTCTTTAAAGAGTGGGCATAAAATCCAAAATTGGAGAGGAATTTTAAAACGCAGTCAAAGCAAGAATAAATTGGCAAAATTTTTGGCGGAAAGTTAGCAAGATGTTAATAAAAGGAAAAATTTGGAAAAAATCTTGTTTATTACATGTGAAGAGAAATGCTTCAAAATAAATTCTAATGTGGTGGAAGAAGTGCCAGAACTATCTTCATCACAAGAGGAAGCTGATACCAGAATGATGTTACACATTCAAAACGCCTCGAAATATTTTTCCAGTGTTATATGTACCGCAGATGACACAGACGTTCTGATTTTGTGTGCTTATGCTTCCTTGCGTATCAAAGATACTAATATTTACTTGAAACGTGGAAAAAAAACGAATTCGACTTATTGATATCCGAAAACTAGTATACGTTCTGGGGGAAAAAATTGTGACAGCCTTGCCAGCAATTCATGCGTTTACTAGTTGTGATACTATAAGTGGAATGGCTGGCCAAGGAAAAATAAAAGCAGTGAAATTATTAATGAGAAATCAAGAATTTGAAACTTTATTTTCAATGGTCGGAGAAGATTGGACTGTGAGTGAGAAACCCTCAATGAAGTGGAAAAATTTACTTGTCAATTGTATCTAAAGGGTTCAAAAATTGAAAGTGTGGATGAAGCATGTTACCTACTATTCCGAAGCAAACAAAGGGCTGTTAATTCAGTGCAATTACCTCCCTGTCAGGATTGCTTCCATCAGCACGTTCTCAGAGCGAATTATCAAACAGCAATTTGGAAACAATGTCTCGAAAATTACCCCGTGATACTTGTCTTCATATTTATCTGGGTAATTTATATAAAATTATATCACTAATTTCAATGTTATCAAACTATAAAAGATTCTACATTTACTCGCGGGTTCGATATAACGATAGAGGCAGAATGAGTCACGCGTCGTAGTTAAAACGTAATGACGTACTTTCCACGACTGTTTTTCGGTACTAAAAATAGCATATCTCGCTTTGTATCACAGATACAACTTTCGTGCAAATTTCATTGTAAAGCTTATAAAATTATCTCCGTGTTTTATTTGGAGCATTTCCCCATAAAAATTAATTATCACCCGAGTAATTCGGGCTAAAGACATTTTTGAGAAACAAAATATTCTTTTTTCCATTATTTCACAAAAGCTATTGGAGATAAAAAAAAGTGTACTGAACTAAAGTTGTTGGAAATATAACAAGCTTTCGTTTGAAAAAAAGAAAATTAAAATCGGACGATTAGGAGCCGAGTTATGATCTAATATATGAATCGGGATGGCCGCCATTTTGAAAAGCTACCGGTTCCAAATGGCCATCATACTTTTTTACAATCTACATGTGCCCCTCTAACTGGGGTTTGAAGGAAAATCCCCCCCCCCCCCCAAATTATACTCAAAAATTGTCTGGCACATGGACTATAACGATTCGGATGAAATTTGCACACTAGGAGGTATTTTGGGCCAATAAATCGATCTGTCAAGGTCTAATCCATGGCAAAATTCGGGTTCGCGAGTTGTAAATGATTTTTAATGTTTTCAGTATGACACGAATCAGGGTTGGTGGCGCGATCTTTCGACGACGATGTAATAGATAATATGTTCTGCCTTCAGTATTATTTTTTGATTTTCGAACGTCGTCGATTATCGGCTCTGGTAGTGTCTTTGTGTACGCCCCGATGGCATCAATACTGGTAATGCAAAGCAATAAAACATGTGGTAGGCAAAACAGGTGAGCGGGTAATCCGAAATACCTGACAACGGCAAGGAACGAATAGGCAAAAAAAAGGCATCGGTCTTGGCTCTCAGCCGATCAGCGGGCGATCACATAACAGCGGTTCGAAAATCATGCGCTACACATGCAATAAAAAAAACAAAAAGAAAAAAAAACAATCGAAAATATCGTAATAAACAGTTCAGTTTTTATTTCTTTTGTATTAATTTTATATTTAAATAAGAAAAAAGAACTGCTTTTTAATAGCTACTAAACAAAAAAAGAAAAAAAATGGTTAATGAACAAAGGAGGACTTTACCTCTTTATATGCAGATATTGAATGTTTTGCGTATTTTTTGTGAAAGTGAATTACTGAGAATATGTTGTGCACATTTTAGCAACCCCCTTATGTCCAGTACACCCTTATTACATTTTGCAGTGATTTAGTCGGAAATTTTTCAAATTGGTTGGAAAACAGCTGATCACAGATAAAATTACAAGATGATTTTTGTTTGTTTTTTAAACGAATAAACCGATAGATAAAGCCGATGACCCTAAATACCTAAAATTTAATTTTTCTAATAAAAAACGTATAGAAATAGATTCATAACAATCAACGTGTACAGTCATCGAAAACATTTTCGAACCATCCGGAAAGCGATTTCGAACTACTTTTTTGTTGCGTTCAGTATTGAAAAGCAAAGTCGTATGGGAAGAGGCTTTAAATTCATAAATGTGTTCATAAATTAGTTTTAAAATATTTTATGTTTTGTGAATATGTATAAGATTAAAAAAAAGTTAAGAAGTATGTGATTCGTATCTAAGTATATTTTCCGAAAAAACATGATTTTACAAAAAAAAAATACCGAGCAAAACTCTTATAAAGATCGCTATTTGATTTTCTTTATGAAACAAGGGGTATTCCTCAAATCTACAGCCTACCGTAGAAGATTTTATGTAATTATATAATTCCCCCTCCAAATGTCCTTCTGGATCCGCCCCTGTACTACATCCTACTTGATAGTTCGTTATTTATTACATGTTACATTAAAATTATAGCGGGAATCTAATAGTTGAAAAAGAAGAAAACGTGGAGTGATATAACTGAACATGAAAGAGAAAAAGAAGAAAAAAACTGCGTACAAATAATAATTGAGAACATATACTTAATAAACGTTTATAAATATTGCGTCAATACAATTTGTAAGAGAGATGGTTCTTTCGCCATGCGCTTAATTTAGGATTCTTACGTGGTTTCTACTGCCAGCCCCTGTTGAACGAATGCTCATTCTCCCAATCTCGGGAATATTGGTGTAGTACCTAAAAAGGCAGAAACACAGTTCTATCTTTTCTCTCTTAATATTTTTATCCTGCTATTTACCAATTTACCAAATAAATCTTTGTAAAATCAGATGCAATTTTTGCCAAAAACTTTCAATGCTAATTTGGTCTAGCTTCGAAAATTAAATTCGAAATTAATGCCAAAGGGGCTTGCTTTCTTATTATAACGAATTCAGTAATACTGATAGCTTAATATACGGGTGGTTCAATTTCAGCGATACGGAAAAATGATCGTCGGTGCAGCATCCGCCTTGCATAGTGCGGTACGTTCATTTTCTACGTTTTTAATATACTGATTTTTGTTTAACGATGCATCCAGCGAAAGTCTTTGGACGTGTATTTTATTCTTTTACCGTTGTCTATTGTCAAACGTCGCGAGATTCACTTAGACGCAACATTATTAACCACTACTTGCTGATTGTCTTCCATTTCGACCAGTCTTCAGCTGTTAGATTCCCTGTAAAGCTGATGTTCAACCAGTTGCTTTTAATCAGATGAGTGGACCAGGATTCAGACTCCTTGTTCTTATTTTCCCCTCTATTGTACTCTGATTAAATAATGTACTCGTATTCGGCTTGTTTCTTCCGATTAAACTGCCATAGAATTTTAAAAATGGTTTTTTCAAAAGTTGAAGAGGTGTTTACTCGAAATTATATTAAACTTCTACAAAAGTGCATTATTCGTTTATTGGACTGTGCAAGGAAAGTGTATGAAATTCCTTTTTTATACCAGAATATTTCGAAGGAATTAATTTTCAACAACTAAATGCATTCAGAGTCCAGAATTCAGGTTTGTGACTAATAATGGGGAAGACTAATTTTTCTGCCGATTGAAACCCCCTTTTTTTTTTTTTTTTTTTTTTTTTTTTTTTTTTTTTTTTGATTTTAGATTTAATATTTTCAATTTCATATAGATTTCTCTGTTTTTTGTTAAAATAATCGTATGTTATAAAAACAGATAATTTATTAATATTTAATAAAAGCAAACGCGTTTTGAATATCAAATCCGTTATTTATTTTTTCGTTCGAGGAAAACTGCATTATATAAATTTAAAAAATTACAAAGAAAATCTATAGTGCATTAGGAAAACTTTCAATCCATTCAACGACTTCTTTTCCGGCTTGATGGATTGTTTCCAGTGTGAAATATCCACCATATTGGGGACATTGGAATACTACTGGTTTGCTTTCTCTGTCTGTGATGACTATTGCAAAACATATCGATATGGACACATTAAGAGACCAACATTCTAGCCAGTAATTTCTGCATTTTAACAAAGATGCTATCTTTGTTTCAGATTTCGCTAGTAAGATAGCATTGGCAGTGTTTTCCCAATTCACCTCTATTTCGGTATGTAGAGTGAAAAATCGAATTAAAATAAGATAGACTTCACGTTACCGTGAAATTTTATCACAGTTAACATTTAAGAGTTAATAAAATGGTATAAACCGACATTCTGAATGAATTGCAATAATATAAAAATTAACGAGAAAATTTATTTTAAAAAATCAATCTCCGACCGGTCTCGAATGTAAATATATGCAGGGTAATTTCTTAAATAGCAATCATGACATTGCAATTTTTTACTTATCGGTAGAGAAAAAGATGAAATTCTGATTTTTTCTGTCGTTCAGTTAAGCTTTAAACTGTGCATTTTATTATTTTCGTTCTCTTTTAGGATTTAGAAGAGTTACGGCAAAAGGTTCGAGAATTAGCTAGCAGACCGGTTACCGAATCAAATTCCACAGAAGTCAGTGATAGAAGCGACTGGGAAGAAGAACTGAATGTGGCTGTTCAAAAACTGGACTACGTGTTACAAATGAAAGAGTGCGAGAAGCAGTTGTCTGAAAAAACAAGTAACGGAGCAGTTTCGTCGTTACACTCGCCGACGTAGTATTTACTCATAGCTAGTTTGCACCACTACGGTATAGTACTTTCATCAAGCAGAAAGAACGTATTATATTTGCACGTTATTTATTATTATATTTTTAAAAAGGAACACGTGTAAACTTCGATAAACGCTCTCTGCTACTCTCTTCAATGCTGTTTTCACTTTACTTTCACACACATGTTGACGTTAATGTTTTTGTATAAATTTTACGATTTTAATTCCGAGAACATTTACACTATATTGACAGGTTTTTTTATACTGTATGGAATGTTTGTTTTGGTTTTCTTTTTTGTTTTTATACCGAAAGTTTGTATGAGTGACAGTTGCAACGGCTACAGAGAGCAATGTTTCATGTAAATCATCGGCGCTATTGATTTGTCCAGTAATGTTTTTACTTTTTTATTTATTTATATATACATATATATATATATATATAAAAAAAATGTATGTATGTATGTATATTTGGAAGATTCGTGTTAAAAAATTTTTGATTAAAATTAACAAATCAATTTGTGTGCGCAATGTTTAACCCATGTTCATTCCAATTCCGTCCCGTTAGTATTGTGTACATTTTTATTTGTATATAACAAATGTAACATTCGAGAAAAATTTTAAATTACTCTGATTAGTATAAAGAACATTGCGTGCATAGCTAGCGCCCAAAAAACAATAATTGGACACGTGCAGTAATAGTCGTTTAATATACTTCGCTGAATTTATGTTCCTAAAATTATATTAAGGATTACGGTAATTAAACTTGTAATTAGCTTGCGATAAAGCGAAACATTTATTAGTAAGGAAAGTAATCGGTAAGCTGCGATGGACGCGGCGTATTAGCTGTAAAATAATTTAAGTTGATCGGTTATATTCGTATTCGGTATCTGTATGCTACAGTTCTTGCCATGTGCAGTGCAGAATGTGATAGAGCGTTGAATTATAAAATTCTCGCAGCGCGTAATAACAGATTTTTGCTGTACATGTTGCCGTGCATGGCAGAGTTTTGTTTTCCATTTTGATTGTACGATTGTACGAGGGCAGGCTGATACATAATGCACACACATACCCGTAGAACGCGAACGGAAGAAGATATTAGAATATAATCGCGATTAAATAAAAATGCAATTATTCAGCTTTGAAGTGGTATATTTACTTTTCAATGTAGTGTCCGTTAACTTATACATTTTTTCTTACGTAAAAAAAAAAACGGCTTTTTGATTCTATCAGCGAAATATTTTTCCAACTTTCTTCAAATGAAAAACCTAACAGCTATATTTCCACTTCTTTGTTGAACGATTATCAAGCTCGCATCGTCTCGCACGCGACATACTCTGGAGTTTTTCCATGATCTCTATATACCTTTCAGAGTTCACAGCCGTCCACGGTTGTAAATAGTCAGCTGAACAAATAATCTTCTATCTCAAAATACCGCCAAGAGAATTTTTCGGCGAAAGATTGAGTTTTTTCCTCTTCGATCACGATGTCCAAAAGAAGTCGTCCCCCTCTTCCTGATGCCGTTGAAGAGCTTGCTTGTTAACTTCCGGCCAACGTTGTTTGTTTTCATTAATCAAATGGCGTGGTACCCATCGAGAATGCATTTTACGGTACCCAAACTTTTCAATAGCAAATTCACTCGTTCTTCATCAGATATTCCTACTCCGCTGGCAATGCATTTTTAAGTAATGCGACGACCCGTTATTGCCCTCGCGTAACCAATGCTCATCGTCAATCGCCAAAATCGGCCGTTCACTTCCGGTTCATTAAAAGTACTCGCTGTATTCGCTATCGCGAAATGCAATGACTCAACGATTAACCTTATACATTGTGCATCGTCTCGTAATCGACTTTTTACATCGATCACAAATCTCCTAGGCATCACATTTTCGAGCTCTAAAAATTCCATCACTACCAGCTGTTATACTGGAATAAACATTGCACTTGTACGTGTTTCTAGGACAGTAGCTACTGAGAGCGAACTAATAAAATTCAACAACACTAGAAGAGGTTTGTAGCTACCAGATGCCACCGCACTGCACGCTACCTCGTTTTGTTCGCGTTCTACGAGCACATATGTTTTATTTATCAGCCTAGCCGCATATTTTGTGATTTTAATGGTTAGTTCCTTCACGAAGGTTTTGGTTTCTTACTTTGTGCAGCATTTTTCGATAAAATATAATTTGAGTCTCATTTACATCTTATTATCTGAAGGCATTTCCAGAAATTCCTATTATATTTCTTTAATCACGTAGCGGCAAAACTTGCTTGCGAAAAAAAAAAGAAAAGAAAAAAACTACAAATTTAAACGATAATTTCGATAGCGAAGGCATGTAAGGCAGCGGAAGGAGAAGAGTATGTTTGTGCCGATAAATGTCAGCACTCAGAAAACTTTCTCTTCCACCGTAATAATGTATATTAAATGAAAGCGCGATAATTACCGGACAGTAATTGTGCGAGTGGTAACAACAACACGTCTAAGCACCAATGCGTATGCGTGCAACTTGCATTTGTCAACTGATTTACTGTTAATTTCGCTTTTTCATTTTGTTTAACGTCGCCGTATTATTTGCTACAATTGCGTTAGTTACAGTGTTATCCCGAGTGACGTAAAGAGAAGATCGCATAGCCTTTTGGGGAAGGGAAAAAATAACTGCAATAACTTGTAAACGAGCGGCGAACCGTTTTTTGTTTTAATGACTTCTGTTGTTCGACACATTTTCAGGAAACTTAACAAATTCTTGAATCCACTTATTATCTGACTTTAAATGGCAAAGTTGTTTTCTTCGTCGAAATTTGTGCATGCAGATATAGCGATTTTAATGTTTAACTAAAAGTAACAGTAAACGTCGTGTTTAGGGGACAATTTCCATCGGAACCAATCAAGAAAGAAAAAAAACAACAGTGAGGAGATGAATTTATAAAAAGCATTATAAAATTTTAACGTTGAAAGACACTGCACGCTAACTTCGAGCCTTGTAAAATATCGAATTAAGGACTCGTTACATTATTTAGTATACTTTTCGGATTTCAAGATCAAAAACTGCATTTTCGAGTCTTCGAAACCTCATATTCACAATTAGTATTACTTAATAAAATTAAAAAGTACAACTCAGTTCAAAGAAAACGATAGTAAATATAACGGGAAAAATAACAAAAGTTATAATATGTAGATGACTATTACATAATGTTGTCAAAATTCTAAAATGTGTAACGCTCATTAACAGCTTCTAATTTTCTTCAAATTAGTAAAAGTCATCTAGAAGAAAACACACGCCATTAAGGCGCTATGTTATAAAATAATTTTTCCTCTTCCGGTAACTTAACGCACATCGTTTCTTTAATGCCAATCTTCGCTATTACGCCACACACTTTCTTAGTCTGAGAAATTCTGGTATTTTCCTGCTTAGAAAGATATCCATGTAGCAAAAAAAAAAAAAAAAAAAAAAAAACTGCAGAATCTTTTATCAATTATTAAGCGCATTTCGGAGGAAACCCCGCAAGAGGTCCAACCGATAATACAAATAAAATTCAAATCACGCTTATCACTTCCGCATCCCGAGTAGTGTTCCCGTTAAATTAACAACGCAAGGATCGATTATTTCATTCTTAAAAGTAGATATCTCGAATTTATATCAGAATCCATCTAAATATTTGATCTCAATTTAGAAGTGATAATAAACGTTCAAAGGGGAAAAAAAAAGACTCTGTCTAATAAAACAGCCGGTGGTTCTTCGGATGTTTTTCGTGTAAAATTTTAGAATAGGTGTTTTCTTTAATGCAAAGATTGAAGGAGACGTGTAATTTAAATTTTCAACTACAACTCTGTAAATATAATTTAAGAAAATACACGAAAATGGTTCAAGTATTGGGGTGGTATGCTATTTTGTGAAATGTTTAGATTGAAGGAAAAGTGCTTCGGAGAGTTGCTGAACAAATATTAATTACTTATCACAAGTAAATGAAACAATATTTTTCTTTTGGCAATGAAGTAATTTCATGTTCTCTAGCTGATCAAAGAAGAAAGATCTCGCTCCTCTAAAAGGCAGTGAAATTTAATGTCTTTTTGTTTTTGTTTTTTTACTGTTTATTATAATACTTTTTATATATATATTCAATGTGTATAAGCTTGTTAGTGTAATTTTTCTCATTAATGTACTCGGTGTTTTATTTACTTTCCGCTGTAGCGTTCTGTAGTATTTTACATATACGCATTATATACCGTTTGTATGTAGTTTGCCGGAAATCAAAATATCGGATGAAAGTATTTGTTTCGTATATTACGTGTATATACTTTAACTAGACTTGTATACTTTCATTATAGACTGAATTTTTGTTTTTTGTGTTTTTCCTCCTTCTCCTTTAATATTAACAATTAATCCTCCTCGCTATCCAATTACTTAGTATAGTACTAATTTCGTAACTCGTGTAATTTAGACTTTATTTTTCCAATACTTAATTTTAGAATTTGTTTTTTTTGGCAGCTACGTTTAATTTAAAATGTTAATATATTCTCCTATCGTGGGCTTGCCATATTTCAACCTTTTTAAATATGTACTTCTTTTTTTTTTCTTCTTCTTTTCCAGTTTTAGAGTTGTAAATTTAAAATCAAACACCGATAATACACGTTCCAAGTTGTGCCATAGTTTAACGACGTAATAGAATTCTTGTAATGTATGTAATTAAAATGAATTTTTTGTTATTTATATAGCATATATATATATATATATTTTTTTTTTTTGGTTCTTTTTTATTTTGCAGTTAAAATTATGTACGAAATAATTATTCGAATAAATACCATATAAACGGAGATAACTGGTTTCGTTTTCTGCTATTATTATTATCACTATCATCATTATTATTACTGTTATTATTATTAATACCGCACGTCTTACAGAACGTTTACAGTTTTCTAATCTTTTATGATATCGCAAAGAATATGTCGAAAGAATCGCCAACCATCAATTACGACTTCGAGTCATTCGCGCTAACCAAAATTAGTCTATGCATTCGAATTTTCTGACGTGTTTCGCTCTTTTCTCTACGAACAGATATTGTAATGAAAATTAAAAAAGTAAAACATTTTCAAACGAAACTACTATTATAAAATGTTGTTTTTATAAACGCGCGTTATCCGCAGGAGCAGAGAAGTGCATACGCAAAATCAAGCAACCGAGAAGAGCAGTACTACGGTAATTAAGAATTTGGTAGCAGAAGTAACAGAGATATCGGTGTGAAAGTACCGTGTACTTAATAAAACGAAATAAGGAACTATATTAATTAGTTCGGATTAATGTTATTACGACTGCAGTTTACCAGCTGTATTATTTGTGCATGATATAAAAAATCTCGTAAACAAAACTTTTGGAATATACGTCCTACTAAAACTGGATAACCAATAATATCGTAGTATCATTCTTTTCCTCTGATAAAAATAATGCGTTACAGGATAAACGGGTCATCGCCAAGAATAATATCAAATGGTTTCTTTTCTGTCTATTTCTATTTTTCTCTCTCGGACAACCGATTACAGCAATCAATGCTTATAGGATACTACAGTGTGTACCTCATGTCTCATTTTCGTTATATTAACCTCTCATATATGCGCACTTTAATTTAAAATTATTCCATTATAAAATAATAACTAATTTTTACTAATAGTAACTGCCCATTTTTATTCAATTATTTTCATCGCCTTTTTTTTTTTTTTTTTTGTATATTATGCATTTTCTGTAATATCAGGAGTCTCTTCTATTCACCTGTTTCGCATAAAAAGATACCATTTTCCCTTATAATAATTGAAAATTGAAAATCTAATCGGTAGAAATTTGCGTTATATAGGAATTCAGAATTATTTGAATTTTTTTAATGAGAATTAAGTTAAATGCCTATTTGCTTTATCTGAGTTTTCCTGTGTACACTACCAGTCGTTTGAAGTATTGAAAATTCTATTAATCGAAACTGTATTGACGAGGATTGAATTAATATGATAAATACTAGTTTAAGAGAATAAATGTTCAGAGGAATTTCTTTGAATCGATATTTATTCGCTTTTAGGTTTTTAATTTTTAAGTTTTACATATCAACTCGAAAGTGGACAAAGGGCTTACACTGTCAGGACAAAAAAAGAAAATTTTACATGCTACAAAATAAAAATTGAAGAAAAAAATTACATCAATAATAAATGTGTTGTAATTATCGAAAGCTAAAAAATATTAAAATGCTTAAATGAGAATAAATCAAGAAAAAAGGTAATGCAATAAGTATGCAAAAGTAAAGACAATCAAACAATAAAATTTAAACGACCAACTATATACATATATCAATCTTCTTCTATGTAAAACAACGTAAGAACAATTTTAACAAAAGTATATTACATAAATTTAAAATGTAAAATATTTATAAGTTTCAAATTGACATACTTCTGGTAAAGTTAATATTTTTACTTTATTTCATATAATTAACAAAAGTCGTAGCCAAAAACGATCCTACTTGTTCATGCGAAATTTTGCTTTACCAAATCATCTGAAACTATTATCGAAAAAAGTACTCGTATATATTTTCATTTATTCATGTTCTTAAAAATAATTATAACTCCAACTGACTCAGTTAAATTGCCTTTAACTTTTTCGACGTCTTGTCTTCATTCGTTTTCTAAAATTTCGCGTTTAATACTTTTATTAACCATCATCCAATAAATTAATATTCGGACAGGATGACGTAACCGCTGCTATTGAAATAGTGCGCATTTAGCAAAAGAACAAAAGTAAAACTACTTCTGACAAAAAAAAAAAAAGAAAAACATAAATTAACGTTACAAAAATAATATCCTTTATTAATTGTCTATTTTCCTAATGTTGATGAATTGCATCCAATTCCCCAGTTCTGCAAAATTTCCCTCTACACTTCGTAACTCCTGTTTTCAATATTAATGAATTAAAATATGTTCTTTTCAAATCTTTAAGCCCTATTCTAGGACTTGATGGTGTACCTTTTCTTGTTCTCAAAAACCTGTCCGAATAGTCCCTTAATTTTTTCCTCGATCTTTTTAATCGTTTCCTCTTCAAAGATAACTTTTTACACCTCGATTTTTTTTATCGTCATTCCCATTCCTAAAAATGCCTTCCACTCACGTCCTCTACGCTTATCCATTCCTACCTTTCCATTTTTAGGAGATGGCGAAACTGGAAAAACTCCTATTTTATCCCTTATCTCTTCTCTTCGACTTAGTTAATTTTTCCCTTACCACAATTTCTTTTAACAATCTCTTCTATTTCCCCTTTGACTTCGCTGAACTCTGCTATCCTCTTAAAATGTTTATTATACCTTTGTTTCTAAAATTTTTTTGAACAAGCCCCAATTAAACAGGAATTCCACAGTGCTATTAATTCTCAATTTCCTTCTCAAGTAACCATGTTTATTGATGGTTCGACAAGGCCAGTAATGCCGGTGCACTTTTATCCTACCAGATTTAACTTTTCAGAATCTTTTCGTCTCCTCCCTTCAGTTTCATATTCATAAATGAAATTTTATGTTTCAATATTTTCATTTTCTCCGATCACCTTTCCTCCGAGTTTTTGATTATTTCTGACTCCATGAGCGCTCTACAATTTCCTCCCTTCCTGAACATTCCGTGATTTTATTATTTTCTATATATGTTCACTTTCTTTCTTCGCTCCATTTCATTCAAATTGATTTGCTATAGGTTCCCAGGCATTCGAGCAACTTTGGTAATGAAGCGACAGATTCTTTGACCCAGGTTGCTCTTTTTCCCGCTTCTTTTCTTAAGAAAAATCTCATCTTCTAATCTCTTTCTACTGTGTAAAAGTTTTCATTTCAGATTTTGGTCGGATGAATACTCTTATTTTTTTTCTAATAATTGCTCCCTTTATACGTCTATTCAACCTCTCCACATATTATTTCCGTTATTTGTTTTTTCCTGTTAACTATATCTGATTGTATTAAGATATAATTGATTCTTTCCTTTTCTAATAGTTTCTTTAAGTAAAGGTCCCTAATTGATGGCCAAAATAAAAAACAAAAACGTTACAAAAATATTTGGACAGCACGACATGAATCGGAAAAAAGTTTGTTTTACTAGATACGCTGGATCTCATAATCAGCATACATTGTAAGGCGCGTTTTACAGCATTGTACATTATTCTATACATTACAGAGCATTTATATTCTTAAAATATATTAACATAAAAAAAAATTTTAAAAAACTATTTAAAAATGCGACGAAAAAATAAAAGTGTCGCGTTCAATTTACACAAATTAAAATTATTCATCGTAATGCAACAGGCTTGTTGCTGGTATTATACGACGGTTTAAATCAATTTCACAGAACATAACATCCGTAATTTTGGCTCAGCAAAATGATACATTTATCACGAGATTCGTTAAGAACAGGCCACAGATCAGTGTGTCGAAAATTACGAAAATTACCATTATGTATGTGTAGAAATACATGAAAAAAACTCAACTCACTAACAGCTTGACGAACAATTAGTGGAAAACAAAATGGTTTAATTAAAGAGTTGCTTAGAAAAAGCTTGCACAAATATGGCAGTCGAAGAAATAGAAACGTTCAGATTTTTGTAAAAAGCTTATTCAAAGAATATAAGTTATTGGTACAGTGTTATATTCAATTTCAATTTCAATTTATTTTATTTATTATTATTACTATTGGAAAAAAAGAAAATCCACAAATGCGCTACATAGCGCGAGTAGTGGAAAACGTTAAATTTAAACGAATTTCTCGGTTGAAAATACAAACAAAACGGATAATAAGAAATAAAATTAAGCCTGTACCTTAATTTACGATACATAAAATAGAACTTACCACTACAGGAAATACATAAAAGATATAAATTAAATAACAAATATAAAATGCATCAGATTTAAAATAAAATAATAACCTGCATTGAAAGTGAAAAGAACAAACCCAAGTTATATGAAGTAAAATTTATAAATTTAACAAAACGAAATTTCGACGTATCCTTAGAAAAAATTACAAATTTTAAAAATTTACAATTCATTATTTACATTTATTAACACAATATATGTGCATATACTTGCTACTTTTTTTTTTTTTGAAAGAAAAGAAAAGAAAAGACTACTTACCTGTGTGATTAAATGTACTTTTTAGTCAATATACGTATGCTTACAATTCTTACATAACATACATAATATTATGAATAAAACTAGCTATATGACTAAACCCAACAGTTTCATGTTAAATATACTCGCCTTCACCAGATGTAAAAGCCTATTCATAATAACACTAATAATAATAATAATAATAATAACAATAGTAATGATAACGGTAATAATAATAATAATTAACAGAAGTAAATAACAACAATAATAGGTAACACTAATGTTAAGTACAGCAGTTAGATTAAACCAAAAACAAACATGTCACATATGTACTTATTGATAAATTTGTGTCGACGGGCTTATATATACCCCCCTTTTCTTCATCCATTTACCTTCCTTTATTACATTTTATCTTCATCTTCCATCTCTTCCTTAATCTTTCTTCCTCTATTTACCCCTCTTCCACCTCAAACTTATACATGCATACATACATACACACACACACACACACACACACACATATATATATATATATATATAAATATACACTATATTAATTATAACGTAATTCTTAGGCTACCCCCCAAAAAATGTCCCAATTTTATATAACGTAAAATATCCCAAAAAAAATATCCCAATTTTATGTAACGTTTGTTATATTTTATAGGATTTTTGTTATTGTTATTTAAAAAATGTCACAATTTTATGTAACGAAATATGTAACGAAAAATGTAATGAAACAATATCTTAATTTTATGTAATGAAAGTTAAATGTTAGGATAGGATTTTTGTGATTTTGTTTTTCTTTTTGTGTTGATGCCAGTAAGAATTACGTTGTAAATTTTGATTATTTTATACAAAGTACAGAAGAGAAAGAAACATAAATAAAAGCAAGAGGGGTCAAAATGGCCGAGTTATATATATATACAAACACATACATGCGCGCCCACTCATTTACACGCATACACATACTATTATCCCCATACTTATATTATTGATTTTGCAATGTTCTGCTGGACTTAATGTAGTTGACCGTTATTCGCTGATAGAAATAAATCTAACAACAGAAATGAGCATTAACAAATACCGATCACGACAAAAACAACATGCGGAGTACGGTTAACAACGCTGACAATTATGTTATAATTTGGAGCTGCATAGCAGTTTTTGGAGTAGAAAAACTAGTCTTTATTGATGGAAACGTGAATAATTCAGATATTTACAGTGATATATTAAAACAATACTTACTCGGAACGTAAGATACAAAACGCGTGACAACAGTAGTTAAAGCATAACTATAAGTGCTTAAAACTCTACCCTCAAAGCTTCGATATTAATTCTACCGATTAAACAATTTGTCAGAGAATCATTTGCAATAAAAATCAACCGAGAGACGTATAATTCTAGGAGAACAGATCAAGTTTAAAACAAAATATACGGGAGGAAAAAAATTGAAACTCCGTTTAGAACATTAGAAACGGTAATTGAAAATAACGGTTGACAAACTAAATATTTTTTCATTTTAAAAGTAACATAAAGAAATAGTGGTGATACTATTTTTTTTCAAAATTATTTAGAATTCATTTTATTAGGAAAGTTAATATTTCTTTTTTATATTTATTTGAAAATTATTCTCGATGGAAAGGCAGAAAAATAATTTAACGAAATTATATTATTTTCTACTAACCACATATCCAGCATAGAACTAAAATCCATATTTAGCTTGCGTTTGTTTTTTCGTTAACTTGTTATTCGCCCACTGGTTTTTCAGTTCCATTTCTCGTTCTTTTGCCTATTGAATGAAAATATAAATTTAAGAAAAATAATAATTTTTTTCCAGTAAATTCATTTGAGAAATTAAATAATAATGTAAAATCGAAACAAACGTTTACACACTGATATGCTGGAAAATAATCATAGTTTTAATTAGTTTTTATTATACTGTAGTGAAATAAATTTACGGACAACTACGTAGAAAATTTAATGTATATTTAATTCAATAATACAGCGCTTAACATTTCGATCAGCTTATACTGACCATCATCAGAAGCGAACTGAGACACTCGAACGTAAACATCGGTCCACAATAACGACAAAATTAAATAAAAACCAACCAAAATAACAAAAAACACCAACCAATAGAAAAATGTAACGAAAATACAATAAAATTCCGAAACAAAGACACAAAAAGCGTGAAAATACATGAAAAATAAGGGGAACTGGGGAAGCACAACAGAAAAAATTATAAATAACCGCTGAGGATATATAAAAAAATAACATAAAAACCGATTAAAAAATGGAACAAACAATAAATCGCTAAAAAAAACAAAATAACCTGAAAACCTAGGAAAACACAACAGAAAATTAATAGAAAAACATGAAACTGCAACGGAAAACAAAAACTCCGCCTAACGAAAATCCCCAAAAACAAAGAAACAAAGTACGCAAAAACCGAGAAAATACAAAAAAAAAATTTTAAGGGGATACAGGGGAACCCAGCGAAACAAAATATTAAAAGTAATCGCCGAGAATATAGAAAATGAAAAGTAAAAAATAAAAAATTTAAAACAACAAAGCGCTATAAAAAATAACAAAAGACTCCGCCGAAAGTTAATCGGTTTTTATGTTATTTTTTTATATATCTTCAGCGGCTATTAATAATTTTTTCTGTTGCGCTTTTCCAGTTCCCCTTATTTTTTAAGTAATTTCACGCTTTTTGTGTCTTTGTTTCGGAATTTTATTGTATTTTCGTTACATTTTTCTATTGGTTGGTGTTTTTTGTTATCTTGGTTGGTTTTTATTTAATTTTGTCGTTACTGTGGACCGATTTTTCTCAGTTCGCTTCTGATGATGGTCAGTATAAGCTGACCGAAACGTTGGCGCTGTATTATTGAATTAAATACATTAAATTTTCTACGCAGTTGTCCGTAAATTTATTTCACTATGATTAATCACTGTGAAAGCTTTAAACGTTTCATAGCTTTTATTATATTATTTTTAATGCCTCATTAATTTCAAAACTAAAATTAATAACATACATTAAGAGATAAATAAGAAAAATAGTACATAAAAGAAACGGAAAAGTACGAGAACAAGTCTCTGCGTAAAAGTAGATAAAATAAAGGTTCGAGATTTTTTTTTTTTTTTTTAATGTTTAAAATCCTTTTTTCGTGCTTGAAGGAAATTAAAATACATGCCGAAGTATCAATAACATACAGCCAAATGATAATTTCTCATTTATTTCCAAGATCTCTGGAGGAGATTTTTTATATTTTATCATGGTCGCGAAGTTATACTGGAACTTCCTTCATATAAAGAAATCAAAATTTAAATTTATCGAATTAAACACTTTCGGAACTCCTTATTTGTCTCTCTTCTTTCTGCAGAAATTGATATTGCTAAATTTATAGTTACTATTTGAAATTAACTTCCATATTCCTCGTTCAGTCAAGGTTTTAAATCATTTCACCTTCGTTCACATTCATCCGATAAGTATCAAAGTCACGATACCGACTAGATTATTATTATTATTATTACTTTTTAATACAATCTATGTAGTTCTAATCATGATTTTTATAAAAATTTGTTTGTCCTTCCCCTTTCCATTTAACGTAAAAATCCTTTTGTCATCGAAAAATATCATCGTTTATCATGCACTTCGGAGATCTACACCCTTTGCCGGGTATTTAGTTTGTTTCTTTTGTAATTTTCCACGAATTGTTCTTGCAAGCCCGTAATATCGAATTAACGAAACGAATTTTCATAGCGGATGAACTGCTCTGTGCTTTTAAAAGAAATACATTTTTAGAGAACAAATAAGGGTAAAGATAATTGATAACGCAGCAATGACGAAATCAAAAAAAATTGTACAAAACATAAATGTCTAACGTTTAGTTTGAGGTAGGACGCCTAGAAAAAGAAGATAAAAACGATGTGGAAAATGTTGCGAAGAAAAAATCTGACATCAAAGTATTAGACAGAATATTAATTATAATGATATTTTTTTCCGTTTTAACGGAAAACCGCATGTATAATTATTTATCCCTATGATTAAGGTTCTTAGATATCAAACTACCCTTAAGCAGTTGTTCTACACTCAAATTACTCCCAAATCCAGCTGATCTGAAATAATTACCAGAAAAATCTTGAAAAACTGATAGTTTTGAAGAAAAAAATGGCGTCTGTATTTTTTTTATCATTAAAAGTTTAATACACCATAAAAGTTAGCTTTCAAATAATAACGCCTTATTTTCAGCTCTTTCGCAATGAATAAATACCTCATAAGCTAAATAGGTTATTTGATGTTTCCTTTTTTGAACTGAGGATGGTCCATCTTTTTTCTTGTGACTAGATCTGTAAGTTGTCTCTTCGGTCAACTGTTTGGCTAAAAGAAGTTTTGAGTCGGACAAAATGGAATCTTCATTAACATCTATCAACTGAATTTCTTCTTTATTCCTTCTGGTATTTCCACGACCACACAATTTCTCGAGCTACAAAAAGAATCCGCATTACACTACATATTTAAAATAGATTTTGATTTTAAAGATTTTCTATAAATTCATAAATTTACTTCAGTTCGTAATAGTATTTATCATGAATGTTAAATACTAACCGCATCATTGTCCAGGGGCAATTGTTTTGGTTTTGCTAAATCCTCTGAATCACCTACTTGATCCAAATGATTAACCGCACGGTCTACTTCATTTAATACCAGGTCAGAATCTTTTAACTCGTCTTTTTGATTAATACACACGTTTACATTAATATTTTGAGGTTCACTATCGTGTTTTCGATTCATATCCACTAATAATTCTGGCTTGGAATCTTTACAAAAGTCATCACCTGATGGTATTAGTGCAACATTATCGGCATCATTGGATAGAGAAAAGAAATCGTTATTTATATCCTCCCCGTCATTGCCATCATCCACCAAATCAGAAAAATCTTGACTGGATTTTGTAACTGTACTATTTGATAATGCAGTGGAACTATCAGGCTGTTTTACAATAGTTTTCGATTTTTGTTGCACTTTCTTAGATAAAATGTGCGGTATCATTTTTTGTTCAGAAGTTGCAGAATTTAACTCTGAATTCTTTGACGATTTATTTGACAAAACTTGCGGTGGTTTCATTATTTGTTCATTTTTAGGAGCAGGTAACATAGATATAAGACCAGAACCTTTCTGTAAGCAAAATTATGATTGTATTAACGTAATAAAAAATAAATATTACATAAAATATTCATCTAATCGATACGAGAGGTTTTCTGTTGCAACTTTTTTATTTTAACTATAATTCAAAATTAAAAATCATAATTTAAAATTAATTCCGATAACGAATAATACACTGCAATTGAACATTACTATAACTTCGCAACTTAATTAATTTTCGGAATCAACTATGTTAAAATTTTCTAATGATAGTCGATGTAATCCTTGCGAAACGTTAAAAATTAATATTCATTTCAACACATTTTATTCCGAAATTATTTAAGATGAGCAGTGATCATTGTGTACGTCTTAAACATTTAATTAGCATAACTTATTTATATAAATGACATTCCGAATATATATATATATATATATATATTTTAAAAAATTTTAATTTATGTATTACTTAACAATTTTTGATTAATTTACCGTAGAAGGTTTAATCCTTTTGGGTTTTACTTCTTCTTCTATTTCTTCTTCATCATTAAACTGTAAATTAATATTTTGTAGTAATTTTCATCAGAAAGTAATAAAATGTGAAACATAAATTTATAATGTATTCAAAAAAAAAAATATAATTTCTTTTATTTTTCAACTATTATGATACACACAATTACGGTACTGACCTCATCTAAAGAAGGTATTGATATTTTGATACGTTTGTCTTGTCTATTGAAATTAACACCATTTAAATTAAACGAATGGTATTTAGGTATTGGTAAAGAATTAAACATAACATCATTCAGCTTGTTTTCACTGTCAGACTGAATAGTCGTTAAATTTAAATTCAAAGTATGTTCCATAGGTTCTCCATGAGTTTCACCTGTGTCTTCATATTCCGTTTCACTTTCATCACTACTACCATACGCGACTAAAGACATAATGTTAAACCAAAATTCATAAACAACATTAACAAAAACTAAACTTCTCAAAACTCAATTCTCAACTCATTTTCTACGAATAAACAAAATTGCAAAAAAAATATTAAATATCGATAGTTATATTCGATTATTACTTATCGTATTATTGAACATAAGACAAGTAAATGTTTAATTACAAATTTAATCTATTTTACAACTTCATATGGTATGTTTAGGTACTGTATATTTTTCATTTTCGATATATTTCGTTATTAATAATTTTATTAATCATAGCAAAGTTGCAGAACGTAATAAAACAACCTTCAAGCCCAATTTACATGAGTAGAGTTAGCAGCAGAATGCACTAGCGTACTATATTCTCTATTGTTTCTGATTGTAATCCGCTTACACTATTTACTGTTTTTAGAAGTTTATGTACATTTTTTTTCCTTTTCAGTCTGTAAATTTCAAATTAAAATCTTATAATGAAAATTCAGTGAGCCATCGTGAAAAAAAAATTGTTAAATATAAGTGAAATTCTATTAAACATAATTGGTGAAGATTAAAAAAAAAAAAAAAAACAAACAGAAAAGGGTTAGGTAAAAAGGTGGAAAAAAGGAGAAATACACTAAGAATATCGGCAGTGTTATTAAAAAATCGGCTGCATGAGATACTCAGAAATGACACTAGCAAATTCTAAAGCATTACTTAGCAAGTGCAAAAATGACAAAAAAGTATATTATAATGAGAAATACATTAACGGTAAAATTTAAATTGGAAGCAAAGCTGAATTTCCTAGCAACTGGAACAGTAATAAAACATTAAATTACTTTTTTAGAATTTCTAAATCAACTACATCAAAGTTTATTTCAGAAGTTTGTGATGCTATATATAAATGTCTGTCATTATATAAAGGTAAGTATTAAATACACATGAATGTAATTCAGTGCTAGTGGAGAGGAAATTTTGTCTTAAAATCTTTTTTTTAAAGTCTAAAGCAGTCTATTCCATTGTTTATACATTTAATATAAATGGTACGTTTTTATATGAAACATTTTAAATAAAAAACAATCACTGTTCGCTCAGTGACTACTTTCCTGAATAAACATTATCATCATCTGGTACTTTTTATGCGGAAGAATTACAACAAACATCTTATCTCGATGTATACTTGGTTGAACATGTTATTCAATGTAAAGGCGGAAAATCATTAGTCAAGCAGCTTGGATTTCTTAGTTCAGAAAATGCCTGGATCGATAATAGTGTTTTGGTAAATATTTAGTCACTCTAGTTATGCCGCTTCGTAAAAGTGGAAAATATATGCCTGAAGGTGCAATTTCCAAAGGTGCTACTGTCGAATTGATAACTTTAAAGGAAAATGTTTATTAAATATCAGCACGATATATCACGATCCCGCAGAGTCTGAAGCAATATCTTACAAACAGATAAAATTTCTCCTATGCTGATATTTTTAAAACAGCCATTACAAATACAATCACGAAAAAAATTAATTTAGCCGGTGATCGTGTCAACACTTTAGGTAGACGAATAATTAATGTAGCCGAGGGTGCTGAAGCAAATGATGTAGTCACCTTAAGCCAGTTGGGCGATATTCAAGGGTCTCTGCATGAAATAATTATGAGTGAAGTTCAAACAAAGATCGATAATTTAAAACAACTAATTACAGAAGAAACCAATTCCGCATTTTTGAAAAATAAATATAATCATGATAAATTCGGCGCAGATATTAATAATTTAGCGGAACGAATTGAGACTATTAAGAATGAATATCTTTCCAAATATAGAAGTTGAGCGAATTAGTTGCCGTGAAAAAATCAGTTATAAAACTCGATAGTGAAATAAAAACAATAAGTACAACGTTATAGGAAGTATTAAAAATTCAGAATACAAAGATTGATATTAATACACGACAATTTAGTGATAAAATAGCAACCGCAGATAAAAGGATTGAGAAACTATTGAACGATTAGATACTGCGATAGAAACTAGAACTAATAAAATTGATGATAACACAAAACGTTTTGACGCTGTGCTTGTAAATAATAGAGAACTCGATAGATTACAGAGAAGTTTTACTAGTAAGCATGATTGTGTTGTAGATAATCTTTACTGAGAAAAGCTGAGATTGATGTGATTATAAATATAGAATTCTCGAGATTTAATTTTGTTTTTGCAATTTATTTAATTTATCGAGTTGAAATAGTGCAGTAATTATAAGATAACGTCATTGCACAAAAGTGGAAAGTATATACCTAAAGCAGGAATTGCGGAGTCTGCTAAAATTATATTGGATTCGAGCGGAAATTTTAATTTTAAAGTAAAAATATTACTAAATGTAAGCAATGTGAATAAAGACTTGATTGAAACCGAAGTGATTTCGTATAAACGATTAAAATCTGTTCTCGCATCATTAGAAAGCAATGATAACATACAAAAATTATCGGCTAAAGTACAGGAATTAACTACAAAAGTAGATGTAAACATCGTAGGAGCAATAAAAATATTAGGACAAACAATGGATGAATTAAAAAGAAATTTTTCTGTACTAGGGAGGAAAAAATTAGTGTTTTACGAAAACAAATGGATGAGCTATATGATAAAGATGTTGTTGGAGAGAGATCTAAAGTTACTTTGAATAGTTTAGCACATCAGTTTAATGAACTGGCAAAGAAATATGATGTGTATGTTTAAGCATACAATTTGGAGAAAAAAGAAACAGATAAAGCACAAATCATATAAATTTTCACATTTATCAACGATTAGAAACTTTGGAGCAATTATTCGAACGGAAAAATCTTAAAAAGGAAAAGAAATCGACTCTCTGAATTTGATATTGAAGTAAATAAAATAAAAAAATATTCCGTATGTATCGTAATGAAATAAAAAATATTATTTTGTATAAAATTATGTGTATTATTTTGTATAAAATTATGTGTATTATTATGTATAAAATTATCATTGTGCATTATACAAATGATTTTATGTGAAATATATTAAAAAGTTATTTTTATAAGTAAAAATTTATTTACATACTGAACATATTTCACCAATTATCATTGTCACATCCGATACTACTGAGATGATCATAATCGATAAGGCATGACCAGCAAACATATTTCGCATTCCACAACTGCATTCGCATTAATTTGTTTAATCTCTTTATCCAGGCAAACTGGTAAAATTACCTTTTGTTCCCCAAAATAGAATATTTGTATGCATTCGATAATATAACATACCTGGTATTTTTTTGAAATGCATGCACCACTTAAATAGTGTAGTTGGTAGTGTTTACATTATCGGGCTCGATTAATTTGTATAGATTAATAGTTACTCTGTTTCGTCCTTCGAATTATTCGATTTGTCATAGCGCGGCTACTGGTGTATGTAAATCCGAAAAATCATAAACATGTTCCAACACATTGAATTGCCAGATATTATATGGTATGTGTGCAAACTTTGCCAGCGCTGTGTACTCAAAACTATTTTTATTCTGCGGATCCTTGGGATCTTTTATGTAAACCACTGCTTGATGAGATCGAATTTCCTTCAGTAATTCCAATATCGATAGTGATGGTGCTGGAGGAAGGGGTATCTGCACGGCTGAATGCTGCGGTGTAGATGGAGGCGGTTGCGAAAATTGTGGAAGTGGAATCTGTGTATGCGGTGACGATAAATCTGACGCAATGTAGTTTGTTGTAACTTTATTATTTGAGTAAGTTATGCAATCACAAAAAAACAAATGGGTACGCAATTGAAATCGAATATAATATATATATATATATTCATGGGCGTCGTCAGCGAGGGCAGGGGGTAGCTGCCCCCCCGGAGCCTTGCAACTTTTTAATCAACTGGCCATGATGAGTATTCATAGGTGCGTAATCATGGACAATTTGGAAGACTTATAATAAATTTGCCAGAAACCCACAAAATTATGTTTTAATTGAGATTTTATTCTCGGGATTTCGCGATAGCCTATTACAAGAATTAAATAAATAAATAAATAATCGCTAGTAATCACGTGGAAGGCAATGGAAAACCACCACGTTCAACATCATATGCGCGCGCTGGGTCAGTACACAGCAGACCCACACGGGACTGCACTGGTAGCGCGATAACAAGCGGCTACTATCAGTTCCGAATGTAGTCTTGCGTGTGTACACCTGCGTTGCATATTATAATAATTGCTTAGTATACAACCTATATCTGTACATCTAAAATGTACGAATAGGTTGTCCACCAACCGAATGGTTGAGGATATAATGATGATAACTCATATCCTCTTTTTACCATCTTGCCCCCGCCCCCTGCTCATTGGCTGGCGACGCCCTTGTATATATATATATATATATAATAAAGAATGATGATTAATATAGTATGCGAATGAATAGTACAATCACGAACGATCAAATGTAATAGGAATGTGCGTAATAACGAACAATGAATAATAATTAATAAATAGAAAAATAATATCGCATATATCTATATTTTTATTATTAAAATAGTGTACACATCTCTTTTTTTCTTTTTTTTTTGGCATCTTACCGTAATATGTTTATTTTACACTTATATCAATATGATCAATATAGATATATATAAATTCGGCCATTTTGGCCCGTAAGGGGCCATGCCCCTTAACCCTTCTTACATACATTCCTGTCTCTTTTTCTTCTATACTTTGTATAAAATGATCAAAATTTACAACATAATTCTAAATCGGTCCATATGAATATAATAACATAATCACAAAAATCCTATAAAATATAAGAAACGTTACATAAAATTGGAACAGTTTTTCTAATGGGGAGTATATAAAGAAGTTCAGCAAAAATTATGGAATTGAGGAAGGAAAAAGTAAGACGGAACAAAGAATTGATGGGTCAATTTGCTTACCCTACATTAAAGGAGTGATAGATAGGATTGGCAGGGTCCTCAGGAAAAATAATATCAGACCAGTGTTCAAGACATGCATAAAAATTAATAATTTGTTGAACAGCGTGAAAAATGATCTCTCCCCATACCATGCAGCGGGTGTGTACAAGATTTCGTGAGAATGTGGTAGATGTTATACTGGACAAACGGGTAGAACGATTAGTACACGTATAAAAGAGCACCAGGCAGATTGTGCGTATAAGCTCGTGGAAAAATCGGCGTTTGGCTGAACATGGAATAGTTAATGGACACACATTTAAGTTCGACGAAACAGAAATTTTGGCAAAGGTGGACAAATTCAAAAATAAAGTGATTAGAGAAGCCATCGAGATCAAAAGCAATAAAACTTTTAATAGAGAGGAGGGCGTGCAGACCACTTATGAATGTATTGAAAAATAGCATAATTGATAAAGATAAGAAAAATTCTGCAAAAAGAAAATACTGTTACATCGGAAACTACTGATGATTGTCCCAATTCAATGACTGTTAATGACACGCCGATTATGGAAAACCCAGACGTGATTGGGGTTGGGAATGACGCACAAAAAAGCATGGGCGACGGTGGAAATAGTGATAGCGGACCCTTTGAAAAAGAAAAAAGGTATTATTGACAAAGTCGTAGTCAGCTGAAACAGGCGAGTTCGATTTTTAGTTTAGATTCTGATGATGGACCGTTTAAATAGTTGTGCAAATGTTAACGTGGTGTTTACCAAAAATTATGATTTTAATGTTAATATGAACCACGAAAGTTCTTTGCGTGTTGTTATTTGTTTGTCACTGATCTGGCCGCATTTGATGGGAGACGTGGCAGACTGGCGACCATCGACAAGTCCTAATAAAACTATAAAAAAAAACAAAAAAAAACGTTAATTGTAGTTTGATTAGGTCCACTTCCAGTCGAGCTGCTATAAATATTGGCGACTCGCAAATTAGGAAGAAATTCTAGAATATTGTCGAAATATGACTGAGAAAAGAGTTTTGAGAAGTGATAGAAAAGCATCTGGTGATGGTGCGGCTAGCAATTTAATACAAGGTTTAGAAAAAGATATTGTGACTTCAGTGACGAGACGAACAAGCAGAGAGATGGTGGAAGATTCTGGGTTTGTTGGTTTGAATGTTTCGATGAGAGATTCGAAAGGGGATGAAGTCGATACGGAAACATCGCAAGAATCAGAAAGGAGTTCTATGGTGCAAACGCAATTGTTTATGAAATCGTTACTTAACAATATGAATAATAATATAAATAATAAATCTAATGATATAAATAGTAAATGAAATGAAATGGATAATAAATTTGGTAATCAGAGTAAAATTTTCAATGATAAATTGAGGGAAGTAGAACAAAATCCGTAACTTAACTATGTACATAGAGAATATAGATAAAAAATTCGCCGAACAACATAAGATCTTTAACGAGAAGTTGGAAGAGCATAAAACTGAAATTCATAAGGATATGGAGAATAAAATAGAAGTGAAGGTTAGATTAAACGGAAAGATAGAAGATAATTTTAAATCAGTGAATCGAAGAATTACAGGAATTAGTAAGGGTTTGGAGAAACAGGGTAGAAACTTGAAAGATCTGGAAAACGGAATTATTACACGCATTGGAAGTACAACCAGAGACTTGGCAGAGACTGTAGAGGGTAAGATTAGGAAAGTTAAGGAAAATTTTGAGAGAGAAATGGAAAAAATGGCTGAAAAGGAATTCCATGGTGTAAAGGGCAGGCTGCAGGCTGCAGGAAAATGAGATCGAAGACTTAAAGAACACTGTTGATCAGAACAGGGTTGAAGTAGCGCCGATGAAATATGTGTATAATATGGAGGATCATGTGAGACGCTTTAGTGAGAGCAATGCGGCAAGGAATACATAGCCGAACTGGAATCATTATTTGGTAGATATAATCTCTGTGAGAAGAAGAAGACAGAGATGGCCATCAGGAAATTAGACGTCTTCGAGCAACCGTGGGCTAAGAGTGTACTGAATGTTAGTGGGACATGGGAAAGGGCTAGAGAGGAACTATTAAATAGATATTGGGGTCAGGATATACATCGGAAAATAATTGCACAATTTTATTCTGATGAGAACACCTATGACGGAAATGGAAAAAAATTGTGAATTAATTGGAGATAGTCAGTTGGTACGATTTTGTGAGAGGTATAGCGGATTGAGACCAGTTAGAACCCCAAAATGAAGTAATAGAGTAAGATTATGCATCTCGGGCCCTGCGGGGCACGGGTTGTTGTAACTAGGGTTACCTTCTCTAGTAAGTAGTCACTCGGCCGTCATATGGTGCTAGCCCCATCGACGGAAAAACGAAACAACAACCACGTGAGTTCTGTACGTTCACGTCATGCAGGGTGTTAATTTTCACTTCGGCGGGCTTAGCGCTGATTAGGAAAGCTAAAGTGAAACTCACAACACATAGCTGATAGGGAAACGCTGGGAGGTTCACTTGCCAAAGGTGTTCCTGCCAATAAATACCGTTAAACGTTCTTACTGCATTTATAACAACAGACTATCAGCAACCCGCTCGCGACAATGTGCTCCAGTCGGATTGATGACTATTAATCTAGAGCGAGTAGGCGAGTATCTGGCGCCTTCAAACCGGGTCCTTTCGGCTAAGGGGTAAACCCCAACGAAAAACCACCGCATTACACTTCCCAGGAAGCAACCACGAATATAAATAGCCCAGAAATAGCAAATGTTACTGGTTCAGGTAGTCTCATTTACATCAGACCGGAAGGAGGATAAAGCGGGTTCCTCGGGTCGTCAACATGCA
This sequence comes from Icerya purchasi, assembly GCA_039619475.1. Classification (NCBI taxonomy): domain Eukaryota; kingdom Metazoa; phylum Arthropoda; class Insecta; order Hemiptera; family Monophlebidae; genus Icerya; species Icerya purchasi. The sequence continues at coordinate 169,120,456 of CM077116.1, read as the reverse complement.
AATCCCCGTCAACATAACCATTAAAGATGTAATTACTATTTCAGGATCAAAATGGAAGAAGTCAAAAAAGATGGCAAAAACTTCAAAAACCTTAAATATTGGTACATGGAACGTCAATAGTATGTTTGAAACAGGCAAAATACAAAATCTAATTATTGAAATGAGGAGAATTGGAATCAGTATAATGGCAAATTTAAATACCTCGGATGCTACTTAATAGAAAGCGTTAACCCAGAGATAGAAATTAGGACAGGAATCGAGTAGGCCAAATCCGTATTTTTAAAAATGAGATCCTTCTTTAGTAGTAAAAGCCTCAGCCTACATATCCGATACAAAATTGTGAATGTTATGTGTGTTGTTATCTGGAACAGAAGCATGGACGCTAAAGAAGGCAACATTAAACCGACTACAGGCCTTTAAAATGTTGATATTTAGAAGGATTTTGAAAATACCATATGTAGATCATTTATCTAACACAGGCGTTCTGAAACGAATAAGTCAAGATCAAGAGCTACTGACAATTATAAAGAAGAGAAAAGCAGCATACTAATAAGAAGTACAAGATATTATAAATAATACTGGAAGGAAAGATAGAAAGCTAACGATCCAGAGGAAGAAGACGGATATCATGGTTAAAAAACTTACCACAATGAACAGAGAAACCAATATATTAACAAATACATTTAGCTAAGGACAGAAGCAAATATTCGGAAGTTGTAGCCAACCTTCATTAACGGAGAAGGCACTCAAAGAAGAAGAGGCATCTCGGGGATTACTACCAGAGCATTAAAAAATGATGTGGTAAAAATAAATCGAAAGCTTGGAGATAATGTAATAATTTTCGTAGGATGCAACGATATCGAAAGGTCGTATGGTATTGAGGAAGTAAAGCGGGTAATGAGGAGTTAATTGACGTGAAGAAAGAAAAAGGGGCTAAAAGAATTTTACTCATTACGGTGCCCTCGCAAACGTTGTATGTGTCACAGTGAGGAGGAGAGAAATGCAAGGCATTAAATCGGCATATTAGATCTTTAGCTAAAGAAAACGTGATGATAGCTGATCTATATGGCGGAACGATGGGTCAGAATGGTTGTCGGGCAGAATTGTTTGAGTCATTTTATTATAATGGTCGACCGGATGGAATACATATGAATGAGGCGGGTGAAATAGAAAGGGTTTTCCGGTGAGCTGAAGCATATCTTTGTGGGATCTATTAGAGGATAGTGCGGGTGAGGACGTCGAGGAGGATGAATCATTGCCGAAAATTGAAGTAGAAATTTTCAATAAGAAAAAGATAGCTTTAATTGATACAGGGTCGGAAGTTATGGCGACATTGGAGAACTTGTAGAGTGAAATTAGGAAATTTAATGAAGGGAGGAGAGTACCGACTCTGCCGGTGGTGATTATGACGATAGTCGAGGCGTGTTATAAAAAAACACAGCAGGTAAGACAACAGATAAAATTTCCCATTAAATTAGATAATAAAGTAGTATACGTACATTTCTTCGTGATACCTGGTTTGAATGTAGACATTGTAATGGGATCGGATATTCTTTTAAAAAATTCGGCTAAAATAAGTTATGGGAAAAAATACGTAAAATTAAAAGGGAAGGAAAATGGGGAGGAATATGTCATACAATAGGTGAGTAATGCGGGAAAAAGTACGAAGATGTGTGTTGCAGGGAAGGGCTGAGTAGAAGATCGCGTGGTAGGAATAAAGGAGGATGTAGTTAATATGGCAAGGCAGGAACCACCACGTGGTGCCCCTGGACAGCGCTATTCAAGAACTCATCGTGAATAAATTAAAGAATTTTGCCAAGAACTTAAAACTCAAAGCGCTGACTAATCCTGCCTTCACCGAGACGCTGCATACCAAAAAAGGTTGTAAAGAAAAGAAAAGGTATTTTTCAAGGTCAACTTTAATGGTGAACTCGATAAACATCGAAGGTGCGACAAAAAAGAAAGCTGTGCTCCTGACAGTATTATGCAAACAGAATTGTCGCGATATCCTTTGCGTACAAGAAACTCACTCAGCCGCGGAGAAAAGTACAATTGGAATCAGCGGCTTAGCCTAGTTGCTGAAATACGACATCCCAAACCCAGAAGTGCTGCCTATGCGAGAAGTGGTCTATGCACATTACCAAACGGCGCGACCAACTTTAACAATACTGAAATAATAACAATGGTGACGAAAGAATATAGCCACTTCGAAAAACTATTTACACTGGATGAAGTAACTGAAGTAATAAAAAAGATGAAAAATAAGAAGGCAGCAAGAATAGACGGAATCTACGCTGAGCAACTGAAGCAATTAAGTTCTAAAGTTGTGGAATGGATCGTGAAAATTTTTAACCTCATTATTGATCTTGGCTCGGTCCCAAAACTGTGGAAAAAATCTCACGTAGTGGCGACTTTAAAACCGGGAAAGGACTGTAATGTTGGGTCTAATTTTCGACCGATATCATTATTATGCCAACCAATGAAACTATTCGAGAGATTTCTGCTGAACCGTATTCGAGGAAAAATTAACGAACACTTAATCCCAGAGCAAGCTGGCTTCCGCAGCGGGAAGTCAAGTGAAAGCCAACTACTAAACCTCACTCAGCACATAGAAGATGGTTACCAAAGAAAACAAATTACTGTTGCCGTATTTGTGGACCTTAGTGCAGCTTATGATACAGTAAATCATAGCAGACTTCTTAAGAAAACATACAACTTGAGGAAAGATTTCACTTTCATAAAAGTACTTCGAGCCCTGCTAGAAGGAAGGAAGTTTTACGTGTCCAACCAAGGAAAGAATAGTCCATGGAAAAGTCAACGGAACGAGTTGCCACAAGGCAGCGTACTGGCTCCCATGCTACATAACATATATACAAACGATCAACCGATAAGTAAATATACAAAACACTTTCTATACGCCGACGACTTGGCAATTACAGCACAAGGAGATACACACTCCGATATCCAGGATGAACTGCAAAACGCATTGAGCGAACTAAACAAGTACTATAAGACTAATAGTTTAAACTCGAACCCAGAGAAAACCCAGGTTTCCACGTTCCACTTGAAGAATGCCCAATCGAAATGCAGGCTAAGACTAACATGGCATGGCCAACTTCTGAACCACTGTGAACATCTTAAATATCTAGGCGTAACCCTTGACCGTTCATTAACATATAAGAAGCAATGGGAAAGTTTAAATATGAAAGTGGCAGCTCGTAACAACGTCATCCGGAAGCTGATCTCGTTAAAATTGGGAGCTAAACCGGAAGTCTTCAGAACAACCACTGCGTTTTTCAGTAAGAGAACGTGGAAGTTCACCTTTGGGTCGATCTACACATGCAAAGAAAGTGGATGTAGCCCTAAACAAAACATGTCGCATTATAACTGGATGTCTTCGGCCAACAAAGACTGAGTCATTATACCTGGCATGCGGTATTGCTTCCCCACCTATAAGAAGAACTATTATCGCTGATGTTGAAAGGACGAAAATTGAAACAGATCCCCGCCACCCAGTTTGGCCAAATAGTATTAAATCAAAGGCTGAAATTCCAGAAAGCCTTCATGCATAATAGCACTATGTTGACCAGTAATCGAACCACCATACAGAAAGAAGGATGCAAGGTTAGTAATATAGGGCCTGTATCTCCAACGGAAAGTATACGATCAAAAAACGCACTAAACTGGCCACAATGGAGAACATTAAACAGACTACGCACAGGTTGCGGCCGTACACAAGTAAATCGCGTTATGTGAAAAACAGACACCAACGACAGATGTCAAAACGATGAAGGGCAAGATCACAAGCATTTGTTCAAATGTACGCGCGTGGCGTCAACAGTCAGTATGGAAGCCCTGTGGAACAGTTATTAACGACGATGTTATCAAATTAATAGATGCATGGATTTTGTATATATAGAGCATCTCGGACACGAAAAGAAGAAGAGACGCCAGAGACAGCGAAAATAAGTGATATAAGAATATCGTTACAAAATTATATTTTAAGCAGAGAAATGGAAAATAATTTAGTAGAATTGAAACATCAGATCATCTTGAGTGATCGTCCGGGACGATGTAATAAATTTAAGTATAAAATTAACAACATTCCACATGAGATTTTTAAGTGTAATAGGACCTATCTGATACCGATAAGCAAGAGGGAAAGAGTCCGCGCGGGAATACAGATACTGTTGAATAAGGGAATAATTACGGATTCTACCATAGTAGTCCATTGATGCAAGTTATAAAAAAGAACGGCGATATACGGCTTTCCCTTGACTCAAGAGAAATTAATAAAATTATTGTTATGGGTAATGAGAAACCAATTTCGATGGAAGAATTATTATGTAAGCACGGGAACTTTAAACACTTGAGCTCGATAAATTTAGTTGCAAGTTTCTTGCATGTACCATTGAAAGAAGGATCGAGGAAATATATGACGTTTATCTTTGAAGGAAAAAATTATGAGTTTTCCGTGGTTCCGTTCGGTTTGCCTATTAGTATAGCCTCTTTTATTAAGACACTATCTACTGTATTAGGCAGAGAGTGTGAGAATTTGATGATTAATTACGTCGATGATGTCCGTATTGTCTCGGGAACGGAACAAGAGCATTTGAAACACATTGATCTGATGTTAACAAAATTACGGGAACCGAATATGACGGTGAATATTAAAAAATCTGAATTTGGTGTACCCAGGGTTAATTTTTTAGGATACGTTTTGGGAAGGGAAGGAATATCCACGCAGAAGGAGAAGGTAGAAATTATTCGATCGTTTAAGGTACCAAAGAGTAAGAAGGATGTTCAGAGCTTTTTGGGATTATGTAATTTCTATCGTAAATTTATTGAACATTTCGCTGATTTAATAGAATCTATTTCTAGGTTACAGCGGAAATGTGAGAATTTCATCTGGGGGCCAGAACAGAAGGCTTTTAAAAAATTCAAGGATAGTTTTTCGAAAAAAATTGCATCTACAGGTACTTGACTATACGAAAATTTTTTATGTGCGGACAGATGCATCAGATGTGTGACAGGGGGGGGGGGATTGTATTAATACGAGGGAAGTCACCGCGCTCTATTATGTTTGCGAGCAGACTATTGAATAAGTATGAAAATAACTACTGCTGTACGGAAAAAGAACCCATGGTGATAGTGTTTGCCTGCAAACAATTTAGGATATTTATAGAAGAGTACCAAACGATGTTGAAGACAGATCATCGTAGTTCAAAATTCCTCTGGGAAAACAAATGAAAATCACAGAGACTAATTCGGTGGATGTTGTTTTTTCAGTCTTTTGATTTGAAATTTGAATATATTAAATGGAAGGAGAATGTAGTAGCGGATGTTTATCACGTTTTTTAGTAAGTAGTGAACAGCATAAACATCATAGCGTGCTAATAGGGAATTAAAAAAAAAAAAATGAAAGTTCTCACTTAAATAACGGAGAGAATAAAATGGGCACAAAAACGCGACAGGGCGATAAATATGGTTATTAGTAAGATGACGGTTATTAGGAAATTGAGATTATATTATACATATAAAAAAGGGGCGTTATTTATAGACAATAGTGGGAAGAAAATGTTCTGGAAATTATACATACTGGATGCGATAGTTGTAGAGGTAATATGGATGTATCACTGTGAGTACGCACATATTGGCATTAAGACGATTGAGGTATTAAAGAATGAATGTTATTTTCCGAGAATGGAGTGGTTAGTGAGACGAGAGATCAATAAATGTGAGATGTGCCAAGCGGTGAAATACGATTATGCAGGGAATAAACTGGTACATAAGGCGCACGTAGTGCATCGTCCGCTTGACCTAGTCTCAATTGATATTTTCGGACCACTTCTGATGTCGAAAGGAAAGGACAAGGTATTAGTAGTGTATGATGCGTTTTCCAGGTTCGCAAAGAGGCTATCGAGCAGAATCATGATTGCGAAAATTAATAATTTTATTGATAACTGTGGCAAGATGAGAACGATAGTTTCAGATAATGCAACAATTTTTATGAGTAGACTATGGAAAGAATATTTTGAAGAACAAGACATCGAACTACGCACCATACTTTCCACAAGGCAACCGGCGAAACGATGTAACCTGGAGATCGCGAAGTATACGAGGGTATTGAACGATTAAAAGTACAAGAATTGGGAGGTTGCACTTGGAAAAGATATGAGAGAATTATGAAAAACTTACTACACGGGGTAACAAAGGAATGTCCCATTATGGTTTACTGCGAGAGGAGATAGAACATCCAGATAAGATAATGGTTGATCGTGAGAAAGTAATTGAAAATGTTAGAGGCCAGGTACAACTCGGTGCGAAGATAAGGCAACGAAAGTGAGTGTGGGTCTGTACTGATGAAATTCAATAGTTGTGACGCAGTTTATATTAGGAATTATATCTTGTCGGATAAAGGAAAAGGGTGGATGAAAAATTTAAAATAAATAAAGTAGTTGGGGTAAATACTTATGAATTCATCGACCACGTTGAAAACAAAATAGTAGGAGTACAAAATGATAAAAATCATAGAAAGAGTTGAAGCAATGGAAATGAATAAATGAATCGGAGAAATAATGATAATGGATTATAGAGATAACGGTGATAAAAACACAATTGTCATCAAATAGGAAGATAAAATGAAGGTATAAATTAGTCAGTGTATAATGTAAATAAAATGATGAATTGTGCATGTTTTGAGGTTCATCATCGTATCATGTTTGGTAAATATAAAAAAAATAAATGAATAAATTTGTTTATTATTTCATATTAAATCTTGGTGTCGTATGTTATGGATTATCTTTAATGAATAAATTAATTGGCCTTAAATAAAAATAAAAAATAAAATATATATATATGTACATAATTTATAGTCAATACAACACTTAGCATTGTATTAAAGTTAGTGAAACGTTTAATTCTGGCAAAGAATGAAAAATATAAATTTACTAAAAGCATAATTTTGATGTGAATTCATTTTTGTAATATTTAATAGTGTATCTTATTCAGTTAAATAAAACAAAAAAAAAAAAACTGTAAAAAGAAAGGAGAAAAGAAAAGAAACAAGGAACAACATGAAATCGTCGAAGTAAATAAGCTGTTTAATCGGATAAAGGGAAATAAATATTTATGAATTATAAAATTGCACGGTAATAAAGGCAAAATTGGGATAAGTATGTGTTTGGATTGTAACAATAATGTAAGAGATTCCGATTGCAAACTGTGCAGACAGCTGATAACGGCGGTGGTAAGAATGATGTGCGGTTCGGTTCACACAGTGTGATGTGAGATGCTTGGTGTAAGTGTGTGAGACTGAACATCGATGTGTAATAGAAAGCTGGCAGATTAAATTAAGGTGGAGAATAATGGTTATCAATAAAGTAAGTCTGTCGAATGAGAAAGCAGAGGAGGTGTGAGCGAATAGATTGATGATGTGAATGCGATAACGGTAGGATACATTTGTCGTCGTATTAGTCAACGCTATCAGCAAGTTTCTTATCAGGATTTATCTTCGATGTTTAATAATAACAATAATAATTCTACACAACCACGATTCAGTGATATCATCACGGTTTACCTGCCAACCGATAATACTAATGAAAAGGAGAGTTGCAAATCGATGATGTCATTTAGCAGTAATTGTCATCACCAGGCATCGTGGATGCAGGAAGTCGATTAGTTTCTTCGTTAACACTCAGAAAGTTTCCGGGGGGTATTATGGCGTTTTAGGTCATAACAGGATAGAGCAGTAATTTTATAGAATCAATTCGTAATCGACTTTAATTTACAGGAAAATAGGAACGGAAATATATGAATTAATTTGTAATTTCCATGTGATTTTAGACGACGGTACAAGGAATGAAGTATACAGACGAACATGGACGCGATGAATAGACAAACGGTTATCTTAGAAACTCAGGGGAATTCTCGGAGTATGAGACAAGAGAGTGTACGGCCGGTCGGCATGATAAGAAACTGAAGGAAGTAAAGTTTCGGTCGGCGATTATTCTCGTTATTCGCTAATTAACGGTGGTACGTGCGAAACGTGTAACGTCGTCTTGGTAGAGTGTTTACATAATAACATAAATCTAATCATTGTCTTTGTATACGTGTAAATCACGGTTACGATCAAGTTCCTGATAACGACAGAAGAAAACCAGAGTCATAAACTAGTCAATCAGTATCTAGTCGAAATAAAAGAAAACCCGAAAAATGATTAAATAAAAAACAACTTAGCAGTTACCGCAACAGCCAATCGGGTGCGGGAAGAAAGCTAGGGCAAAATCGCGGACGGCTGAAGGAGTCAGCAGTAGCCAGCTTTCGGAGAATGTAAAGTTCACCGGAGCCGACCGAGGAGCGGGCTTGGAGGAACCGGCGTGGGACTCAAGTACAGACCAGATCATATTTTTTATTAATTTGTGTCGTGAATAATTCGAGTAAGTGCGTTCGTTTGCGTGTATCCAGAATCGATGTCACGAATTTATTTGTGTGAGGTGTGTAACATTTAAATTGTGTATAATATATTCGTTTATGTGCAGCTGCATTTCCCTGTGTTGCTACTTGAATCTTTTATAAAAAAAAATACTAATAATACAACCTAGTCCCGAGTACATCACTGTGGTGTGCGTGTGGAGTAAGTGGGTAAGTTTGGCAACCTTTCGGCTCTCTTATGCCTGAGAAGCACTGGTAAAAAAAAGCAAAAATATAAATAAAAAAGTTGAAGTAATTGGTGACGAAGTTAAGGAAAAAGGGAAATTAGCAAATAGATATTATCTAATAGGTAATATTATTGTTTGTCACTGATTTGGCCGCATTTGGTGGGATGCGTGACAGACTGGCGACCATCGACAGGCCCTAATAAAACTATTAAAAACAAAACAAAACAAAACCGTTAATCGTAGTTTGATTGGGTGCACGCCCAGTCGAGCTGCTATAAGATCAAAAAAAAAAAAAAAAACTCTTTGAAAAGATGAGGATAAATTAGAAAAATAGATTAATTACACGGCAGTTATGCAGAAATTAAGTATAACTACAGTAAATCAAGTCGGAGCGAGAAGTAAGGTAAAGTTTCTGTTTATTTTGAACGCATTTTAATATTTATATGAACAGATTTGTAAAGGGAAAAATCATGTTGAATGAGTGCGTGAAAGTGATCAAGAATAATGCAGAATTTGTTTAAGTTATAGGGAAAGATTAGCGATTAAATTAGATGATTGAGAAATTGAATTTAAACGGGGACCAGGTTAACGTAAAAGAGAAATAGCGTAACAAATAACAATAATGAAAAATCATTTATATATATATATATATAAAAATGTTAACAAAACGGATGTAATTCCAAAAAATGTCTGACAAACTGTTATATTCAGAGATTACTAATGTATAGATCGGAATACTGTCCTTTGAAGAAATGTGAAAAGTGAACAATGAACCGCGCTGCTTACTGGTGAAAGATTAAAGTGGAATAAGAAAAGGGATAATAAACGATGTCATTATAACAGAAAGAAAAGAAACGTAAAGCGAAAAAAATTTAGCGAAGACAATCTTAGTGTTCGAGACTTATCGAACAGCAAAAACCAAACACTTGTAGAATTAATGTCCGAACCAACAAGTCCCGAAAAAAGTATAATTGTTACATAGTGATTATTTTGTCATCTTAATGACAGTTGAAAAGGTTTTTCAGAAATTTGATTGTAAGATTATACAAAGTAGATTAACTCGGTTACGATTATACATAACGACGTTTATAATTTGTTGTTTTTTTTATTAATTTATTTGGCGAGTGGAAAAAGAAATTAAATCTTATATGAAATCCGCTAAACGATAACATTCTATCTTAGAAACAAACAAATTTCGGAGATTTAAAATTATTCAATAAAAGCATTCGACTAATGGGCACAAAGTACTGGATTCAAAATTCAATTCGGGATGTAACAAATTGCTTTCAGACCTGCCATCCTTAAATGATTCGCTGTACAGAATTCTGCAATATAAGATTTGCACGTACACTTCACTTTTTCCTTTATTTCAATTCGTTGTATACTTATACTAATCAAAACTCAAATATTAAGTTAGAACATAAATTATTCTTTTAGAACGATATCACTTTACGTAATTCAAAAAATATTAAAGTATACATTTCATCTAAATCCATACACACGGTAAACAAATATTACGGTTAAATATTTAATCAGATGATATAATCAGTTTAGCTCCCGGAGGGTATATGATATTCATTTCCCATAAAGAAATATATATGTGACGGTCGCTGAGAAAACATACATAGTGTCAGAAAACAAGTTTTCGAGAAAAACGCGTTTAAAGTTTAGCAGTATAATACACTTTAGGGTAATTTGAGATATACAAAAATTTGTTTTCACCAGTTTGACCTCTTTCGCGTTAAAGAGCATGCTTTCAAAAGTCAAAACCGCATTTTGGACACACCATGTACCTTTTCTCAGTGACCGTCACATATATTAAAAAAAATCATTGGTGAAACTTACAGTTGTAAATTAAAATTTACACTAATTATACTTTTTCTTCTCGTTCAGTAATAACTAGGATCACGTTGCAAATTGTATTTTTTTGAAGTACGAAATACAACCTTAACCATCATACAACCAACAAAATTTTATAAGATTAACACGTTAATTATATTAAAAAAAAGAAAAAATATGATTAGAACGATAACTTAATAATAATGGAGGGACTGGTTAACGATTACTATATTATAAATATAACGAAAAAAAAAAAACATGAATAGGCTGCCTAAAATAAATAAAACATACACATACATTTATGTCACATAATTAGACCAGATGTTACCAATGAATTTCCATCGTTTCGAATTTTTACAAAACATCATAAAGTTGAGTATAAAATAGAATAAAGTTTTTACATTGGACATGTTAAAAATAAGCATCAATGAACTCTATCATTTCCTTTTTCGAACAATGACAGAGATTCATTTTTGATGAATTAAAAAAAAAAAAAAGAACACGTTATTTTAAGAAAAATTGTGTACGTACTTTCGTGAATAAAAATATAATTAAAAAAAGAGTTAACAGTATAAAATAACGTGAACATTTTTATTTAAAAAATTATTCTGAATCAAATAAAGAATGGTTAAAAATAAAATTTTATTACCAAATAGTTCGTTTTTATTTTGTATTTATCTACCTTTTATTAACCTTTTTGATTTAGTTAATGGATATAATTTTTTGTATGAATAAATCGAGTCAACTACTGCGAAAGACGGGGGATCCGTTTATAAAAAAATAATATTAAATTTTTATTTCATTCCATTATATGCTATAATAATAATAATAATAATCATAAAAATATCTTTCAGTTCGTACTATTTCTACATTTAAGTATAACATGTATAAACTATAAGCGACTAGTAGTAAACAGTATTAAACTACTCGGATAACATTTAAGTATACATTTACAAATATACACATACACACAGAACAAATAGCTTACAATGCAACAAAAACAAATAAAAACAAAAGTTAGGGATACGTATGACAACTTTATGGCAATTGTATAGTTCACCCGCCTTTTTTAACAACTTTTGTTATTAGGAAGAAATTAAAAAACTATTTTCACTGTTTTAGATATTAAATAAGTCGATTTTTAATCTTTCTGTAAAATGAATTAACTGGATTACTTAAAATTTTATTTTTGTTGAGAAAATTTTAGATAAAAAAAAAAAAAAAAAAAAATCAAAACAAAAGATATTAGAAACTTAAACTGCGTTTGTTTTTCCAATGTAATAAAGTAAAAAGAAAGTTATTTTTGTAGTTATTTCGTTATTATCCGCCCGTATTAGTTTTTAAAATAAAACATATACTATCATATTTTGAATTTTATTCTTTTTATTTACTTTTTTTTTTATGTAATTATGTTATCATTTAAACAGATAACTCATGCATTATGAGACAATGATTACAATTACCCATTAAATAATTAACAGTAGGGCCCATTACTAACAATAAAATACGGGAAACTTTTTACACTGGTTGTGAAATATCTACAAGCAAAACAATTTTTATAAGCCAATTATATTGTTGGTATTCATGGAATTACTAAAAAAGCGGATTAAAGGCTTGGTAACTGTTGTATCATATGGTTCGTTGAATTAACGCAATGTAATGTTAACTCGTGGTAAAAACTCGTATAAAAAGGTAATAACCGGGAAAAATGCGAGATATTTATGTAACTGAAGAAAAAAATAAATAACGGAAAAGATGAAAGTTTTTACCGGTACTTAGCAAAAAAGATTACAGAATACCTCTTCAGAATGCACGAATTCACAAAACTTAAATTCACTTTTAATAACGATTAGACACAAAAAACAAAATTAGAATTTTTTTTTTCTATTAAAATTTTAAGACGTGCAACTTGGAAAAAGTTAAATTCTATTTACTCATCAAAAAAAAAAAAAAAAAAAAAAAACCTAACGCTAATGGACATTTATTGACAATGAAAGTTTTCTATTTGTCGTAATAGTATACATTTTCATTGCTTTTGTAAGGTTGTAAAAGTTACTACATATTTACCTATATTTAAAAAGTAAATTCATCAAATGACTTTTCAACTGCTACAGTTTCGTAATAAAATGATTGACTAAATATTAATATTAAGACGATTTTTTAAGTAAGCCACTCGAATATGGCAATTAACCCTTACGTGTAAGAGTTCACATTTATTCGTATAAAAAATTAAAGTAAATTTATAAAAAGTAACAGATATTTGAGCAATTTAAAATCGTTTACACATGTGTACATATCTTATGTATGTATATATACACAACATTTTAATACTGACGTAGTAAAAAGAAATAGACGTTATAAAAATATACAAAACACTAAAATTACGTTAGTTTTTAAAAACACATATTCGAATTTTATTTTTTTGCATATTTTTTATTGATTTGGCGATACCTAATCCGTTTTTCTATACTTTTTACACAAACACAACTCTTAAGAAGGTTGCAATTGTTATCTTTTATGTAAAAAAATAATAATAATAATAATAAACAAAAACACACCACTTCCTTTAAACGTAAACATCAACGCCGAGATGACGTATGGAATCTTGGTGGCTTAGAAGAACCAGCACTGCTTCTAAAAGACGGAGGCGGCAGCTTTTTAGCATTGCGTAGTTCTCGATCTAATTCCATATCTTCCAATCGTTGCGTCAGTCCCAGCTTCTGCTGAACCGACAATCGCAATAACTGATTCAACGTTTTTTTTTCTTCCTCAGCGGCTGCCAGCTGCCTTTGTAATTCGTCCACTTGCGTTACATATTCTTCACATCGGGCAGCGAACATAGCTCGTAAACCTACGAAAGACATAATGAGTTATTGCCGTTAAAGCTGCGATTATTTTATGTCAGAGTTAAAACTAACGACTCTTAATAATTATTTAGTCATAAGCAATTTTTAAAAAATACTTCACAGGCGCAATAAATATGAGCAGCACTAGCGAGACAAGTGAAAAAAGTGAAGTTCCGGAATAAATTTTTCTCATTCGATTTTATCAACTTCCTAATAACTTAACCATTTCACTCATTTTTATTGGTCTCCTTTAAATTTTCTATGCACAGCCTAAAGTCTTTCCCGATCTTGTGTTTACAAATCTTGATTATATCGTCCTTTATATACAGCATCAATTACATCCTTTTTTTTTCAAAGTTTGTAAGCGTTTCCGCTGAATTTTTTTATGCAAACTTCCAAAGACACTACAATATTAATTTTCACATTTTCTAGTGTACCATTATTTATACAAAAACATCGGTTAAGGATGATTTGTTCTTGAGAACTTCAACATTTTATCGATACTTAAAAACTTATTAAACTACATTTTCGTTTTGTTTCTCCTCTAAATAAGCGAATATTATTTCTTCATATAAAAAAGATTATTTGTTTGCATTAGTAAATTGGATAATTTCCTAAGAGATAAAATTACGATCCGTATTAAAAAACTCGCCAACAAGGATCGTTGTAATTTACATCAAAAATTTAAAATTTTTGATTTTGATTCGCCCTGTTATACTAATCGTTTCGAACGATCATATTTTTATAGTCTTAAAGAATTTTTAATGGAAATTTAATTATTTCTAAATTATTTTTATTTAACGAATTATATTATTAAACACTTGTAAATTTAAAAGAAATTATTAAAAACGTGTATTTACTCGAAAAGGTAGCCGCGTTTTCTTTTAACGTGCGTAATTCATTTCGCAATTTCATCATAGTTTCGGAAACAATAGCCTTTTCATTATCGTATTTTGATTTCAAATTATTCAACGCTACTTCAGCCGTATTCTTGTTCGATTTCAGAACAGTTCGTAGAGTCGCAATCTGTTCTCGTTTCGTAGAGAGAAGAGCTCTTAATTTTATCACCTGTTCTTGTAGTTCACTTTCATCTTCGTTATTTCCGACTTCCGACACTATAAAAAAAAATCATATTTGATTTGTGAGTATAAATCGATTTTTCGATGTAATTAGTTTAATATTTCGATTATTACGTACGACTGCAGCACATTTCAAATGTTACACATCTTAACTGGAAATTTTTCTTTCGCTAATAATTCAATTCGAACTGCTGACAAAAATTATACTTTACACTATAATAACGTATGTACCACTTCGTTTAAGAACCGCAGAAGGCTGTAAAAATGAATTGTAAACATTTACGTATATATATATATATATATACTTACAGCCGGACGTTTTCCTATGTTGCTGAACTTTAGCCTTTTCAATTGTAGTGGATATTGCATGCTGTAAGTGTTTAATTTGATCCATAATAGTTTCAACATGTCTGGAAATGGAAGACGCATCAGTTAGACTTTCTAAATCTTTGATCGGAATGCCGTCTTTTAAACGTGCTCGCAACATGACGATCTTCGGCACCTCTCTTTCAGTTTTTGGCAGTACCGCATTTTGATCGGCTAAATTATCGCATCCAAAAGGAACAAATATTTAATTCATGATAATTATCATTATTATGCACAAGTTTAAAAAATAAGTAAAAATGCTTTTACTTGATTTTATATTAATTTAGATTTAATTGAGTGTGGAGAATTTAATGTAAATTAGATCAGGAAGAGTTGAGAAACAGCGAATGTTACATTCGTGCATATAAGAAGAAAAACAACGATGAAATTGTAAAAATATAAAACAATAAGGAAACAGGCTCAACATGAAAAGGTCGGATGACACTGGAGAACAACATAATAATGCATAGAATTAAGCCAAATGTTAAATAAAACAAAAAAGTCTGATCTCGAAAATTGATGAACTAAAACTAGAGCTACGATGATAATGGTAATAAACTCGTACCATTATCACCGGCTTAATAAAATAAAAATCCTGTATACGTTTTTTCTTTAAATAAAATTACAAAAAAAAAAAAATATTTCCTTCATTTCATGATTCATGGTCGAATAAAAAAATTTAAATATCTCATTTTTCAAATTTAATAATCAATGTCTTAAAAATTTTTAGTTTTTTAAAAGGAGTCTTTTTACTTAAAAAAACAAACAAAACAAGCTAAATTTTATTCCCGCAAAGCCTGATTGCTCATATATAACATCCGATGAAGTTGCTAGAGCAATAAGCAAAATGAAAACCTCAAAAGCTTTAGGACCAGATGACATCCCTCTTGATATTTGGAAAATTCCCGAATTAAAAGACACTGCTATAGCACGGTTAACGGATTATTTTAATGCAGTGGTGCATACAGGGGTTATTCCCGACAGCTAGAAGATTATTAGCATCACTATCCCGATTTTCAAATATAAAGGAGATCGTTCGGAGTGTAGTAACTACCGTCCAATAAGATTGCTTTCGCACTCGCTGAAAATACTGGAACGAGCGATAGAGGAGCTTCTTCGAGTTATCGTACGTTTAACATCCAATCAATGCGGTTTCATTAAAGGACGCGGTACAACTGACGCAATCTTCTTACTGCGCATGTTAATTTTAAATCGTTATATAATTTATTTATATATATTTTATTTATGCACCAGCCGCTGATATAAAACTGATTTTAAATTATCTAAATAAATAGATAAGTGGGCGTGCATTATCATTTGTGAATAAAGTTGCTTAAACTTACACACTTTAAAACTATTGACAGTTATCGTTCCGTACAAATATTTTCGATATTTTTGGTCAAAAGCAAGAGAATGTACTAATCTTCATTACATAGTTGGCTTACGCAGGTTAAATCCATCGTAATAATTGGTTTAATTTAGATCCGTGTTGCTTACTCGTCTTTTCAATCACTGTTGGTCATTTTGCAACCAAATATTATGCAGTTTAATTTTTTTTTTCAATTAAAAAAAAAGTTCACATCGTGAGTTCATTAATTTTAAATATATTTTTCCCTAAGTAAATTTTGTTACATCGATATTTTTAACATATTCCAAATTTTTGAATTTCTTTAGTGTCTTCAAATTATGAATCATTTTTTTTTCTAATTTATTTTTAGACGAATCAACTACGGCTATTAACCCAGCGCAAGTGGAATGTTTGGAGGTTACAATGTGCGGTAGCGGGATATTCCACCGGAACGAAACACAATTAACTAATCAACTATGCCACGGTGGAAGCTGGCTAAATAAAGAATCATACTTTTTGTACTTTTTCAAAATTTGAAAACCTGAAATTCTCGACTAATTACACTTCAGTTGTTGTCACAAAAAAACCAAGCGAAAAATATTGAAAATTGAGTGTTACGTTTTTAACGAGTTTAAATTATTTGAATTTATGATAAAATGACTTTGAAAGTTTCAAATTATTTAACTTTTTAATAGAATTTATTTGTTGATTTTATAAGAGGGTATTTTTTTCAAAATTCAACCCTTTTTTCAGTATGTATTACACTGAAAAAAAATATATATGTGGATCTTGAACTACAATTCTTTCGGTAACATATGTTTTGTGAATAAAAATGAACGATGACAGATGGTATTCTATTTTCAAAGAGTTTAAAATCGGGAAACAGTAAAAGGTATAAAACTAAAGATTAATTATAGATAATAAATATATTAAAAGATTTGACTTTATAAACTTTACAAATTAGTGAATCTACAGGGTGCGGTAAAAGTATAAGTTAAACTATTTAGCCCCCTCCCACCCACCTCAAAAAAAAAAAAAGTGAATATGAAGATGAGAAAACTTTTAATATTATGCAAAAATGGCTTCGGAGCTGCATAAATTACATTTTACGCTTAAACTGTTGTTCATCTTCAACATTAATTAACTACTGTAGAGCACGTTTTTGGGAAACGGTTGGCTGTTGGCGAAGGGTGTCTAACTCTTATTCGACAAACTTTTTTAATCCTTCGATATCTTTTGGACGACGACTGAGAATATTTTACCTTTAATTATACCTCTAGACGCAAAATCATAGGGGGTGAAGTCTGGGCTGTGAGGAGGCCGATTGGTGAACCAACTTTTGCCTTATTACTCATTTTTTCGTTGCCGGTCTTAGTTCCATGCATGCGCGTACGATAGCAACAGGAAGCAACACTCGTTCAGTTGCAAACTAAATTACGCTTCATTATTCGTCTCTTGTTTCATCGTTATTTGCCTTCGTCTCAGCGCGGATCTCACACACATGCGTACTTTTCAAAGAGCGTTAACTTACTTTTCTTGCACCTTGTATTTCATTTGCTATATTTTATATTTAATATTAAATTTAAGGTTATATATACAATAATATTATACCATCTGGAAAATAAATCAGTACTTCTGAAACAAGTTGGCAAGTTATTTTTAATAAATATATCTGTTTTTTGATGCAATAAATTACATATCAATACGTATATAGTTCACTATAACGTATTTTAACTGGTATTGTTTAATTTATTTCGTCGATTAGAAAACGTCTAAAAAATCATTTGCTTAGAAAATGTAAATTTAAATTGAGTCATCTCCAATCAAAAATTAATAAAAAAATCAAAAGTTTTTGATTTAATCTTTTTGTTTATTCTGACTATTGAAGATCAAAGGTTTATTACAATCTTTTGCGCAATTCGAACGGCTACGTAATGTGCCACGGACCATAAATCGAAATTACTAAATTGAAGAAAAAATAATGTAACTCATATTAATGGACAAGTGATAATACAGAAGCAAAAGCAAGCTGATCAGGTTGTCTCAAAGTGAAAAACATAATCGACTGAATAATATCGACCAAATCGATTTTTTATTAAAAACGAATAATTAGCCTTTCCCAAAACAATTGTTTATCAACCTTTCAAGGCGATTATTGTAAATAAGATTGCTCTTAGTTTTGACTGATTGATTTATTATAGTTGCACTTTTTAACTGGTTTGTTTAAAAAAAATAATACTACAATATAAACGGACTACAACGTATTTTCAATTATTTAAAACATTAATTTTTATTAAAATATCCACTTTTAGCAAAGCTATTGATTTAGAATGTGGTCGTAAGACCGTTAATTAAAATTATCGGTATACTTTTACCATATTCACTCAACTAGTTTACAAACTATATAGATTATATTGCGATAGTGATGGCCAGTTAAATAACATTAACAAGTTTTTTGTTACCCTGCACAAAAAAAAAATAAATAAACAGATAAATAAATAAAAATAAACAAATAGGTACAACATAAACTGTTTTAAATTATCAGCTGTTATAGCAAATCGTTAAGATTATAATTTCTGTTACTATTATACTTGCTGTTTCGGGTATATTTTAGTTTCAAATTCAATTCCGACGTATGACAACAACGGAAGTATCAGATTAAATCTTAACTGCGATAACATTAGTTGGCATTATTTTTTTTAATACACTTTTTTCGGTCAATACCAAGAATTGCTGATCACAAAATTTAAGTAACACAAATATTATGTATACACTGACCACCGTCGCACTGCCCATGATTATTTATTATCAAAAGATAGTACCGTAGGTGGCCACAGTTTTTAATGCCACACCTACAATGTCCTGCATCCTTCAAAATTGTTTGCTACTAGTTTTTTGTATTGTACATTATTATTGGATATCCCGATTCGTTAGCAGAAATGTTCGGTGCTACTCGTAAAAACATTCCACTAACTTTTCTCTCCCATGCAGAATTTCCCTATATGTTTGGCCATATTGTAGGGTACAATTTAATATAAATAAGTAAGGAAAACTTTGTTTAGCAATCACTTAAAAGCGATAAAAAAAAAAAAAGTTTAAAATACATGCGCTTAAATTTTACAGTAAATTATTTCGGTTAAAATAAAATAAAAAGTTTTATTAGCTTTTATAAAAATACTAGGTTGTAAATGATATTCTGAAAGAAAAATATAATAAAAATATGTTTGTACAAAAAGAATAATTGAGATATCATTTTTATTATTCTCGAGAAAATTTCGGTTACGCTTCAAAGTCACGTAATTTAATTAATCTCAAGGAAGTAACAGGATGGAACAAATTGTAACAGTCATAGAGGAAACAAATACATAAAAATAACCGAAAAAGACTGTCATCACTATATTTCAACAACTTAATATTAACTTATAAATTTTCAATAGTGTAATTACAGTTTTCCAAAAATAAAGATCAATTAGTTAACTAATTTTTTACAAACCATTTACTAGTACGCTGATTATAAAAAAATAAGCCAAATCCAATGCATTAATGAAAAACTAAATTGTTTTTTATACGTTTTTTATTGAACAATAAAAACATATTTAGATGATAACGATAGTTTGTGCTCGATAATTATATATTTTATGTACCGAATTAGCATCACAAATAGTAACATATTTTTTTAATAATTAGTATGGACATGATTCTGACTCAGAGAGTTCCGAATAATTAAGAAAAAGAGGAAAATGGAAGGAGAGGAAAACAAAATTTCACAATAGTTTTATTTAATTGTTAATTTCGAAATTTTTGATTTAATCGCTAACTTTTTCGCTAAAAGGTATGTACAACTGGATATCGTTTACTTATCGTTACTTAAATATTTTAATCATGCAACGATATTATTATTGCAGCAGTAAAACAACCGAATCATTTGTATTTTTTACAAAACCAAATGTTTATCCAACAAATTTTTTATTACTTTGAAGGAACTATTAGAGGTCACATGTGTTCAGCAGTATGCAAAACAGAAATTTTATATTTATACATTAACCTTGGAAATTAAATTTTTTAATTTGTACTGCAATACACGATGCAT
This sequence comes from Icerya purchasi, assembly GCA_039619475.1. Lineage (NCBI taxonomy): Eukaryota > Metazoa > Arthropoda > Insecta > Hemiptera > Monophlebidae > Icerya > Icerya purchasi. Next base: position 169,100,228 of record CM077116.1, on the reverse strand, counting down.
ATTCATAATTATACGGAAAAAATAGATAAAAATAATTTTTTTAAAATTATACGACGATGAGGTTTTTTTTTTAAAAAAAAATCGTTATTAAAAATGGTTTAAGTAAAACATAGTATCATTTAAATCAAAAATTAAAATTCGAATATTCAATAACCAACTAATAATTTTACAGACATTATTAAGTTTAAATATTAACCCGGAAAAAAAATGTCCACGTTTTATAATACATTTGAAAAAAATTAATTATTTTCATTTTAACACTATCTATAAATAAATTAACTTAAGTTTAAAAAACGTACACATTCAACATATTTCCGAACTTATACAATTAGATCGTAAGGCTCCCATCAATGCAGTAGCCTGTCGTTTAGGTTTGTCAAAAGCTGTTTTATCTCTGCATTACGTACGAATAAGAAATAAAATTAGAAAAAAATATTCGAAGAAATTAATTTTAGTTATGAACCATCATAAAAGATAATCATTTAACCTGCTATCAATGTAAGATCCATTTTATTTACACACTCATACACACAATTTGTAGTTTATTAAAATTTAAAATTTTTGTTTTTTCATCATTGTACATTATTTATTAATGGTTATGTTGGTTTTTTGTAACAGAATAAAAAAATATTACGTTAAAAAATTAATAATAAATAGTAAACTGTTTCCACGCACACTTAAAATTGAACGTTGCTAACTATTTTATTTCTTTGCATACATGTATAGTTCCGTGCACGTGGAAAATAAACAATCTTTAAAAATAAAAATATATTAAATACAGATTTTAATCAAAAAATAATACAGTGTCGGTGAATAAATTTTTTTTTGTGTTATTTTCATAATTTAAGGAAAGAATATTTACTTACATATTAAATTTTTTCTAATATTCACAATAATACATATATTTTTATGTACTAACGGAAGTAACGTATCATTATAATTATACGTAGAAAAATAAAAAATAGACAGTCTTAAAACTAACGTAACTTACAGCTTCTCTCAAAATATTATTGATTAAGAAATTTAATTTTTTACGCTGGGCCAGGGGAAAAAAATTCATCAGTGGTTACAATTTGTTTTAAAACAAATTTCTGTTAAGAATTCATTCAAGTTTTAAAAAGACATTATAAAAATGTTTTAATTATAAATCGATTATGAAAAAAAATTATATAATTTTTTTACAAATATAATTAAAAATAAAAATTTACTATTTATTAATTCTGAAGAATGACTAAAACAAATTTGATACTAATTATAAGTTTATATAACTTCAAAGCTTTACTAACAAAAAATAGAAAAGGCGATCAAGCCGATAATCTGACTAATCTCACCGAATGTCTATTCAAACACTAGCACGCTTTAAATTTGTTTTTTGAAGAAAAAAAATCACAGTGTTACTTTCTTAAAAATAACAAATTTTTACGGGCGAACTATACTTCCCATCGCTTTCTTGAATTACTATTTTTTTTCTGTGATATATTTTTCATGGCTCCTTATGTTTCTCACTTTAAATTTTTATTTTTCACGGCCCCCTTAAAAAATACCGTGGCTCCCGTTGAGAATCACTGTATTAAATAATAAATTAATAAATTTTCCAAAAAGAAGTGGCATCCTCGAGTAAAATTTAATTTTAATATAATCATTTAAATCAATCATTTTTCAATATATTCAATATTTTTTATGCTCACAATTCAAGTATAAATTTTTTTCTAAAATATAATAGTTTAGCGAATATTAAGAAAAAGATATTTTTCTTTTTTATAAGATCTTCTCTTGTACGCGGTTATTAAAAACGAATTTCCTAAAACGATTTCGAAAGTACAACGATCAGTTTTAGCCTGACGTAATATTTCACAAGTAATAATGTGGCTTATATTTCTGAAAAGTTTTAATATAAGTTCACCTTTAATAAATCTTACGAATTTATTGGCAGCAATGTAAAAAGTAACACTATTAACAAACCTGGGTCAGAATGTTTTTCATGCTCTAGTATCACTCTCGACGGTACTTCTCCGTTAACAGTACACAAGTGGTGATACAACTGTGCTAATTCATCCGAAACACTTTGCAAGTCATTTTGCGCAGTTTCTAAAGAATTACTAGCTTCTCCGGCTAAAGCACCTAACAGTTGAACGTCCGATTCCAATTCCATCGCTTTTTGTTCAGTGTCTATCAACTGCGATACACATAATACATTTTAAACTTTTCTACGACATACGAATTAAGGAAATAAATAAATAAGTAATAATTGGTATAATCAATCGTACCTTAGTTTTTACGTTTGTTAGTTCTAGTTTCAGCTGTAGCGTAGCTTCTGAGCAGTTTAATTGATTTTCTAATTCATCCAATTCCTTTCTTAATTGGCTAATTTCCTTAGATGCCATCGAAAACCATCGCTGATATTGCGTCACTGCCACATTCAATTTTTCCACAACCAACTTTTTGTACACGCCGTAAAAATAGAGAAAATAAAATGTTTTACTACACATAAAGTAAAAATGAAAAAAAGTTTTAATATACATAAAATATCTCGTGTAGCGCAGAATAAAATTTAACGTACAAAGTAAATCAACTACCTCATTTTCAGGAATCAATTTCTGATCAGCCTGATTCCTGATGTGATCTAGACACTGAATACGCGCACTTAGCTGTACTATTCTGGACATCAATCCTTGTAATTCTGTTTGACTTCGTTCCGTAGCGGATTGTGATTCTCTTAAACTTTGCGTGAGTAACATTTTTTCATTTTCCACCTACATAAAGGTTAACTTTTACAGTAACAACGAAAAATAAAACGGTAATAAAAATAATCAGCGATTATCCGAAAATCACAACCGAGTTAAACCAATCATAAATATTACTTTACGAAGGAAGATCACTTACGGAAACAAAAATCTATTCATTTCCGTTCAAGAAAAAGGATTATCAAAAGACCTAAAGAAAATTTGATAAGAACTTTTTACTTTTTGTTTTAGATTTTTGTCGCCTTTTTAAAAAAAGAACAAATGGAAAATCCGTTTTTTCTTAGATAGGGGCTATAACGACGTTCTTACTAATTAAGAATCTTTTTTTAAACCTTATTTTAGATAACCAGAAGGGCTGTATAATCGTGCCAATCAGAACACTCCCCCCTTTTTTTATCCCCAACTTAACGAACCTATAACTTCTTTAATTTTAATTTTTTTTAATTTTTTTTTTATATATTTTTAAAATTCAATATCTTCCAAAAAAAAAAATAGATACTAAAAATATTTTTTGTTTTTTTCGTATCGAGCTCAACAAACGCCCAAAATTTATGCCTCTAGACCAGAGTACCCCCTTAAACCAACAATTAAAATAGAAGCATCCCTTTCGTTTCCTTAATTAAAGTTCTAAAGTAGATAAACCGATATTATTTCGTTTTTAAATATGGCTGATTAAAGAAGTCTGTTCATTAATTTAATTTCAATGAATTATATTAACTATTTAAATATAGTTAATATTATGTATATTAAAATTTTTGAATACAAACTAAATTAAGACAACTGATATATACATTTTTTTTGCCCTGTTTGGTAAATAGTAACTTCTAAACTCGTTTCCAAAGCTCATTAAATTTTGTTTTTCTTCTTTTTAAAAACAACTTTTTCTTGATGTGTCTCTAAGGGCTTCATTTCCAGTCTTTTAATGTGCAGTGTAAGTTGTCGTAGTTTTTTAACTAAATTATTAAATATCTTTTATAGATATAGGACATTAGAAATATAATTACTTTTGATCCTAATTTTAAAAACTTTGTTACAGTTCTGCATAATGGTGTTTTAACGGATAGAAAAGAACACTCACAGGCCATTAGATGTAACTTATTGCTTTCGTTATATTTAAAAATACGTCTTTTTTCATAATTTACATACATTATCTTCTTTCTTTATTTTCGTATCGGAAAACTTTATAAATTACTGAACTAGTATATTTTTTTTCTTTATTTCTTTCTTTTAATCACGTCCGGTGAAACGTTTCAAATCTTTTAATTTATTCTTATAAATTAATTACGTCTTATTAAAATATTCCTTTCATTTTTAATTTCGTTCGACTATTAATAATCTGTAGTAGCTATTCAATAAATATTACCAGTTCCAGTTGTTTTTCCAACTTTTTCAATTCGTTCAAATGTATTTCACTAAACAAATCGACTTGCTTATCATTACCAGGAGTAAATTCAGCATCGGAGTCCAGATTACGTTCAATATCTTTTAATGGTTCATCGTCATCAGCATCTGATCCTGCTTCTTGGTCATCCGTAATTCCTTATAAATTAACAATTTTCAACAGTTAAGAACTTCTAAATGTTTCGTATTGTAGAAAAAAAACAAAAAAAAAAAAAAAACAAATAAATTGACACTATTTTTTAATATCTGATTTAATAAAACGCTCTTTAAAATTAATACGACGAATAATATGACGATGAAAATAATTTATAATTTATTTGTGATGATTGAGTATTTTCAAATCTACCAGTGGAAAATGACGTTTAAAATCGAAATAAATAAAGTACATTTTTGAAAAATTTTCTTCTTATGAACTTTTAGCTTGCTATAAGTGATTTTCCCCACTGTAACTATGTATGTTTAAAAAGTTCAATAAAACGGATGGACGCTGCTGGTATTATCATCATCAAGCTCGCTCAAACGAGTATGGGACACTGCTTGTAATCATTTGATTTTTAAAGTGACTAGTCAGTCCTATTTTAGCAGCGCACTCCTTTCTACATAATGAATAAGATGTTTATGTTTTTTCTGTTGAACTGTATAGCGTGCTTCTTCTTTCTCCTTTCTCTACTCAACCTTATGGTTGGTGGATATTGACATGACCATGTTAGATCCGTCTTCGGGAGCAGCGACGTGCTTTTATGGTAATATAACTTTCACCGCTTTTTTACTTGATTCATAAATCGAAGTCTTGGTCTATCTTTACTTCCTTCGTTCATTATTCCCTCGATTAATGTTGTCATCCATTCCGAATGTCTGATCATGTGTCCAACCATTTCATTTCTTCTCATGTTGATCGTATTCCGGATTTTTCGTTGTTCATTTATCTTGTCAAAACTTCGTCATCAGTAATTTTACACGTTCGAGATATTTTTAACATCCGACGCCCACACCACATTTCGAAAGCATGGAGCTTGTAATTTTCTCTTTTTAAAATCGTCCATGTCTCTGCTCCATATAGCGCCACACTCCAGATAAAGCTTTTTATAAAAAGTTTTCTGGTATTAATTGTTAAGTTTTTTGATGCAAGGAAAGGTTTTCTCGTGAAAGCGTTTTTCGCGAGAGCTGTTCTTCTACTAATGTCCTTTGTGCTTCGATCGTCTGCTGATATTATACTTCCTAAGTAGAGGAGGGACTCGGTTACTTTATTTATGCTCTGGTGATTCAAGAGAATATTTATACTTTATTTTCCGAATTTTGTGCACGCCATAACCTCAGTCTTTTTGGTACTTATTTTCATTCGGCTGACGCATTACTGCGAACCTAAGAACGATATGGATAAATATAAAAAAATAAGGAAAAAAAGAGAATTGAGCATAGATCGTATGTTAGGAGAAGGAAAGAGAATGCCATACTGTTCGGGGTATGCCTTAGAACGTTTTTACATAATTAACACTTATGGGATGCGGTAATTCAGTACTACGTTTATGTTATGAAGCTGTATCCTGCAATGGCACCTTGTTTGCAAGTCGGTTGAGAATCGCATTGCTTTCATCACTGTAATTATGCTTTTTCCTCCGTCTTGATCATCTCATTTTCATCATTCCAATCGCTTATTCTATAAACTGTCCATTTACATTCTCACTTGCTTCCTTAGGCTTTAAAGGTGAAGGTTTATTTATTTTTTTTTGAGTGTGTTTTTAATTAACATACCTATGTAAAGTTTTTTTCTCTCTCTAAGAAACATACTTACCACTTTCCAACAAAAAACGGTTCCTATATAGCTGAAGATTTTCGGTATTTCTATAACATGTGTCTATCGCGATCTAACAAAAAGTTTCGCTTAATTCAAGCTCACAACAGCCATCATTTTAAAAATACACCAAATTCTGTTTTTACACGAAATTGAAATAACACGATCGATAAAACAATTTTTTTTCTCTTTTTACACGGCTGATTTTGAAATAACAGCAATCACGAATTAAGGAACAAAAATTTTTCTCTTATTACAGCATAGGGGAATACATTTTTCATTTTACAACACTGATTTTGAAAAACACGTAAATGTCTACATGTGTTGCACAGAACACTTGCTAAGTTATCCAAACATTTGTTCTATTTTATATTCTCATTCTATCTATGTGAAGCGATTATTTCAATACATTTTGAAAAATATGGGCAACGAGGCAGTCCCTGATGTATGGAAAAAATTTTCAATTATGGATTGCATTAAGCATATTGGATTAACACTAGCTGAACTAAAACCATTAACTCTTAATGCATGTTGGAAAACCGTTTGGCTAGAATGTGTTAAAAACAAATACCCCATTTTACCTAATGCAAGCGAGATACACCACATCATAGAAATGACACATTCAATCAGCGGAGAAGGATTCGAAGATCTTAACCTTGAAGATATCAATGAATATCTAGTGGATAAAACTTTAAACGAGGATGAACTAATAGAGGCTGACCTTAAAGCTCCTGGCAACGAAGAGGATAGTTATAGCGATGAAGAAGATCTTGTTCTAACTACAGGTATAATCAAAGAAAGTCTTAAATTAGTAAGAAAATTGGGTAATCATTTTGTTCAAAACGATTCTAATGCGGAATGAGCTAGAAATTTTCAAAATGGTCTGAAGTCCTTAATGACTCCTTATGAAGAATTATAGTGTCCTTACCAAACTAAAAAAGCAGCGATTAATTACTGAATTCGCAATTAAATCTAAGGGGCTCAATTTGCCAGAAGAGCCAATAAAGGTTGAAGATCACGATCAGGATGTTTCTAGTGACAACAGCATTTAGTAATATAAGCTTATTAACAACGAACAAATCATATATTTTTAAATAACTCTATTTTTTAAAAGTTTTTCCACTAATGTAGTGTTTTTTACACAAATTTTTCAGGAACGTATCTACCGTGTGAAAACAGAATTACCTGTATATAAAATCAACAACCGAGACTTAGTTCTCTCCCTTTTACCTTACGCTTGGTTGCCAGTTAGTTATACAGTAATCTCCTATAATTACATATTTAGAACATCATTTTCAACCATATAACTGTTTTGTTCTCCTTTTTCAAACTCCCCGTCCAGAATTTTATAAAAATGAATTTATTACCACAATAATCGGGCAAGGATTTAAAATTTGAATATAAATAATATTCCGGTAGCAACTATTAAAAATTCCATTGCCGGATTCGTTATTGCTCTGTAAAAAAAATAGAAAACACTTTTTTTAGAAATCTCTGCGCTATGTACAGCAGCTAGGCTGGGGGCGCGGCTTGTATATTTACGTCCTGTCATAGATTTAGTTATTTGGGTAACGCAAAAAGAAATGAGACGGAGCATGGTGTTCCTATTTACGCCATAAGTTAATAAAACGTTAGCTCAGTATAATCATTTTATTTAAATTTTTACGTTTAATTTATATTTACCACGGTAATCATTTTATTAAATATTTTATCTAATATTTTTTTCCCCTATCAAAAAACCCCCATAGATCGACTAAATCTCGCCACCAATTTATAAATTATGCACTAAAACCATCCACAGAAATCAGCCTGTCCACTGATGAAAACTAGAACAAAATTGTTTGGGTAGTTCATGAGATTTATATAGTAAAAATATAGCAATGAACACAATTATTACTTTCTATTACATTAATCTGTTATTATACACAGTATGTCTGAAAAGTTTCCGAACTAATTTTCTACACTTGATACATGTAGCGCTTTCTCTCGTTAAACCAAGGAAGTATGTAGTACGAAGTCTAAAGTGTATATACAAAATTTCAGCACTGTCAGCCTCTTAATTTCCCAGTAGTACACGGTTAAGTATTGTATGTTCATAACCCCTTGTGCAAGCTCGTTGAATCGCGAAAATATCGTCGTAAAAGTTGCCCTTCATCCTCATTTTAATTTTTGGAAACATAAAATAGTCTGCCGCGGCCAAATCGAGTTAATAGGACGGGTACGATGAATTCGACGTACCAGACGCTTCATTACCTCCAGATAGAATTCCGCATTCACAGTTTGACCGATTAGAACAAATTCATGATGAATGAGAGGCCCTTCGAGTCGAAAAATGCGATGAGCATTGCCGTTGTAGAACCTTCGTGGATCTTTGAGTTTTCGGGTTTAACCACGCCGAAGATTGTCGTTTGGTGTGGTTGTTGTATGCGATAGAGCTTCATCACCGAATGCTTTTTAAATCGTCAAAAAATTTTCTACGAAAGATTTATAAAGAACTTAATCGCACTTCGTTGTTCCATATCGCGAGCTTGCACAAGGGGTTATAAACACACATAATTTAACCACATAGTACTGGAGAACTAAGAAACTGGCAGTGCTGGAATTTTGTATACACACTCTTTAGACTTCGCACTACATACTTCCTTGATTGAACGAGAAAAAACGCTACTTGTATCGAATGTAGAAAACAAGTTCGGGAATTTTTCGGACATACTGTATAAATTGTAATAACTGTTGTTGCTATATTTTACATTTCACATCTTGTACAAAATAATATTAGACGATATTCAATTGAAATATTTTATTAAACATTAAATTTACAAACATATTTTATAAGTTTATAATAATAAATTGAAAATTACCTCTAATACTAAACGCCAAATTACTTAAATTGTACATTGATTCGCTATTAATTCGTGAATCTAATTCTTTTTTCATTGCATATCTAGCTTCTCTTTCACCCTGAAATAATAAATTTATAATGAATAATAAGATTAAAGTCTGTTTTGCTAATACTGGTTAGAAATCGAAACTAGATACTGATGGTATTTTAACAAAGTAATTAAAAATACATTACCCAATTTTTTAAATCAATATTAAACATTTCAGGATCCTCCTCTGATATGACGCAAACAATAACAACAAATGATACTGAATATAATGAATGCTTTTATGTGCCAGAAAATGATTGGGTTCTTTTTACATTCCGAGAATCGTAATAATAGAAGTCATTGGGATACAGACATTGTTATATTGAAATTAAACCCTTTACGCACTAATTGGCGTTTTATGAAAAAAAAACGGCAATATAAAAATCAACGTAAAGTTCATTTGAGCGGAGAAGGTTCAATAAACACAAATTTGTTCGAATCAGCTTGACAAATTTCCCAAAAAAGCAAAAGAATAGACGTAAAGTTTTAAAATAACTGATTATGTGTTGGTATATTGAAGCAGATACAAAAAACTAAGTTCTTTATTTTATATACATTGATTATTATAAAATAAAAAGAAAAACACGTATGAACAAATTATCACGATAATAGAAAAATGCATTGTTTATGAATATAAATTACAGGGTTTTCCGTAAAAAAAAATACTCTCTGGAAATTTAATAACAGTGCATTTTCAATTATTCGTCGTTCATTATGACTAATTTATATTTTAACTCCGCTACACTGACATTGTTTCCTTTAAGAAGAGCTTCAAATTTACTAAATTTCTAATTACAGAAATATTACAAATTTACTATCAAGTTCTTTTCATTTTTACAACTAAGATTTATTAACTTCGTAGTTACTTAACATTATCATTATTAGTCGGGGTAAAATATTTATAAACTATTAAAACAAATAAACTTACCAGTAGAAAACATCGAAGATAATTCGTGCACTTTTAACTCAAATAATTTTTTACAGAAACTAATGACGAGGTTATTATTTATATTGAACTCAAATCATTTTTCCCATAAACCATACTTAGGCAATATATATGTATATACAAAAATAACATTCTACATAAGATGTGGAATATCAAGCGTATACGAATAACTTTCACGAATAAAATACTCCATAAACTCCATGTAAATTTATAAGCTGTCTAAAAATTGAAATTATCGAACCTGTAGAGATTGTAAAGCTTCTTCCATTTGTTTTTCTGCAATTTTTTTCAAATTACCCAATTCTTCCAACTGTTGTTGGAATATCTCAACATCTTCTTGTAAACGTCTTATTTCATGTTTCGCTGATTCAAATTCAACCTGAAAAATAATGTTTGACATTTTTTTTCATAAATAACTGTAGTTTATAATTATTATGTGATACATAAGATACTAATTAATACTAACCTGAGACGATTTTAACACGGAAATATGCTTTTGTAATGATATGTTTTCTTCTTCTAATTCAGAGTAGTCAGCAAACAGTCGGGATTCCCGGAATTTTACTTCCCTTAAGTCAGTACGCAATAACTTCATTTCGTGTTCCGTTTCTTCTTTTGCTTTTATTAATTCATTATTATCGTTAATCATACGATTTCTTTCTTCGGTTACTCTGTTCAGTTCGTGTTTCAACTAAAATTAAAAAATATGCACAATAAATTTTTATAATGGAAAAGAAAAGAACTAGTAAAAAAGGTAAAAAAATTCTACGATCATCCTGAATTTACCTTTACGACATCATTTTCTAAATCTAAAATTTGTGAATTAAGTGACACAGAAATAGCTGCTGTTTCAGAAAGTAAAGACTCTTCTTGTTCTATTCCAGATTTTGTTGTTACTTTATGAGTGGTCTGAAATTTATTCAGTGCCTAGCAAAAACAAAATTTACATACAATTCAGATAATCAGTAAAACTAAAATGTTTAAAATTAATTTAAAAGATTTCATTCTATAATAAAAAGGTTCACCTTAAAATTACTATCACTGCATTACCTCTAACGTAATATCCAATTCATGCTTAGTATTTTCGTATAATCCTTCCAGTTCATCGCATCTTTGTTCGAGCGATTTCTTTTCCTCCAGTAAAACCAGACCATACTGAGCAGACTGTATCTGTTCACTACTAGCTTGATCTAATTCTCTGGTTAAACGTTCTATTTCGCGTTGCAACTGTATTTTCTCCGGTTCTTCCATAAGTCAAGCGATAATTTAAATTGATAAAATTTACTTTATACATAAAAAAGCAAACTGCATTTTAGAGAGTAGATTAAGTGCTTAGCTTTTTGAAATTTATATATGGGCGTCAAATTATTTAAAAGAATTACAACTACCTATTATAAGTTAAAATGCATAATTATATTAAATTAAAAAATTCCATCTAAGTATGATTAAAAATAAACAAAAAAAAATCAATATCCAAATTCACGCCGACATGATAAAATCATCTTTCTTTCCCTTCACCAATCATGTCCTAATTTGATTTTTAAGTTGATTATAAACAGTGTAGACATTTCATATATACTAAAAAATTCTGTATCTATTGTTATTGGAAATCTTTTGTTGTTGCTAAAGCTGATTTTACGATTTCAAATAATATGAACAATATAAAATGATTAGTCGAATACTTATTTAGTTATTAGATGAATAACCTTAATTACTTCTGTTAAATCAATAGGTTTGTATCTTTACTGTTGAAGAAATCATATTTATGATTATTGTATGCCGACATAAAAAAAAAAATATATATGAATATATATATATATTTGTATTTCTTTTAAAAATAAAAATTGGGTCAGAAATATATTTTACTGTAAATTGTAAGATAAATCCATAACCTGTGTGTTAAAATTTATAATAATAGAATAAATAAATTTCTTAATAACAAACAAAATTAAGTACAAATTTGTAAAAATTTTAATTTAACTTTAAAATAAAAGGAACAATTTTAATATAATTAGTGTAATTATTTACTAACAATTTTTAAAAAGTTATTATAAATTTGCGATTAACTTATAGTGATGAATTTATTTCTTTACTTAAAAAAATTAAAGTTGATATTTGAAAAATATATAGAAAATTTTTTTCTAATAAAAAAGTATTAATTTAATTTAAACTTTAATTAAACATTTTAAAACAATGTGCTCAAGTCTATTGCATGTCCATTATATCTATTCTACACCTACAATATATTGCATGGACGTCGCCAGCAGGACAATGGGGGGCAGCTGCCCCCCCCCTGGAGCCTTGAAACTTTTTAATCAACTGGCCATGATGAGTATTCATAGGCGCGTAATCATGAACAATTTGTCAGAAACCCACAAAAATTATGTTTTAATTAAGATTTTATTCTTGTTTAATAAAATATTAAGCCTTTACAACCTATAAATTTTATTTTTTCTATAACTCATATCCTTTTTCTATCATTTTGCCCCTTCCCGCTGTCGGATGGCAATTAATCTTGCCTCCCCCTAGCCCGACGGTTGGCGACGTCGTTGATATATGGTATGATTTACTGGACATTTATTTAAGTTGTTTACTGGCCACTTTTAACGTTATCCACTCATTTGCATCACAGTACTAGTATAACTTGCCATAATAGTTTCTTTTTTCTTTTGCCGTTTCACTTTTTTCTGTTTTTTTAAATTTTTCTTGTTTTCCATTTTTTTTTTGTTTTTTTTATTTTATTTTAAGTTATGCTCAATGAAATTAAATTGTGCGACACGCCATGTAACGCCATATTTTACCAATTAATCAGATTTTCAACCATTATTATTACCATCTCATAATCTTTTATACCATCTATTATTTTCTGCAGTTCTTCGTAAAAGTCTTCCACTTTTTTGTCATATCTTGAGTCATCTGTTGGTGGATATACTCGAATAAAATTTTTGTTCAGTTTGCTAGGTTTTAATCAAAATAAGCAGTCCTACCCAATACTAGTATGGAGTTATTGACAAGTGTCTTAATCTTTCTATATACTATAAATCTTGTACTGTTTCGGTGATTGGAAGCTGTGTCACCAGAGTAATAAATTTATTTACCTTCTGTTGTACTCCTACCTACCTTTTCGTTTTTATTCTATGTTTTTAGTTCTTATTATTATTATTATAACTATTATGATTATTAATATTATTTGTACCATTTTCGTTTCGCTATCGCTGCCTTATTTCAATCACCAATTCCGATAATCTTTATATTTCTTATTCTTGTTCTTTTACTTAACGTTGTCTGCTGATTAGATATTTTACTCCGAATCGAAATACATTTTTCTGTCGCTATTTTACGTCTGTCATCCCTTAACCTCTGCCTATCGCATTTCCGTTCCCTATTTACTGGATCCGTGTGTTCAACAATGTTTCTTACGAGCAGCCGTGTTGTTATCAAAGGTCCTTTTTCTGTTCGTCGATAAGCGAACCAATTAGTGTAGTCCTCATGTCTGCAACATAATTATCTTCTGTTTTTCATATTTCTGTACTGTTTATTTTCTTTCGTCAATCTTAAGCGGCCTGCTCCGGGTAACTTTGCTGAAACAGCGAAGTCGAATCCGTGTTTTCTCCCAAAAATCAGTCGAGTCTATATCTCCGTTCTATTCGGTTCCAGTCCTTTCGGTTTTCATCGATCTTCAGAGTTTTTCTGCTACGTTCGGCAGTTTGAAATCGTTCTCGTCAATCGAGCCGTTAGCTGGCTAAACTCGCCTCGTTACACGTAGTTGTAATTACTTTATTTAATAATAAATAAAGAATTACGGACCTTTTTCGGGCCGATAGCGAAATAAAAAGAGTTTATTCAGAAAGTCGATCTTTTTGGTTTTTTTTTTATTCGTTTACATTCGACCGGGAGTGGAGGAACACAACACTTCATAACGCCTTCACCATTACCTGACCAATGATGTTCGTCAATACCCAAAATTTGTATTCCCGATTGCTTCATCTCTTTTCTGACATTAGCAAATTTTCCACTGTATAATCTTCTTACATTCCATATTACAACTTTAGTCATCACAGTGAACGGCGAGATTCTTAATACTTTCTGCCTACTGAAGAGCTGCACTAGTATTTTCTTATATTTTGTCATTTTGATTACTTGAGGACAAATTATGATGGTGATTTCCCCCTTCCATTCCACTAGAATTTTTGCTAGGGTTTACTCCTATAGCCAAAAGGACCCAGTTTGAAGACGCTGGATATTTGCTTACTTACTCTGAATTGATATTCACCAACCCAACTGGGAAACATATATCACAAGTAAGATTTTAGTGGTCTGCTGATGTAATGGCAATAAGGTGCTTAATGATACCTATTGGTAAAAGTATCGTCTGCAATACTGGTGCTTGTGTTTTTTGTTGGTCAGTGTGCTTAGTTCTCTATTTGTGTTAAATCAATCAAATATTCTTTTATTGCTATTGTTTTAGGGGAAGACATGTTTTTCTTTTTTAATGTTTGATGAAGGAACTAAATTAGCCCGATCACCGATGCAAAACGAAAATGAAAGTAATTAAGCTATAATTTATTTATTTTAATATCAGAAATCTTTTATTATCTTTTTAAAATTGTTGAAGTCAATTTGACTACCCATATAATAATGTAAGTATCTAATAAATAATTAATATGATAAGTACTATTGTAAATTAATTTACTTGTTATAAAAAGAAAATTGGCCAAATTGTCAAAAACATCTTGTTTTTTGCTAATATGGGAAAAATATATAAAAAAAATAATAAAAAAAGTTGTGTACAATTGATGTTCTGCTCAAGGTTAATATTTTAGCTTCAAATAATGGAACTGTGTAAATCTGCATTTTGACATTGTTGGGTTGAAGTTGCAAATATATATTGAGAATTGTAGTCAAAGTTATATTACCAAATCTGCTGTAGGATATAGACCTGCACATATGTATATTTTCAGATCTGCTCATCGCTATTTCAGGGGTGGTGGAGTTGAATCCTAAAAAGAACTCCTTAGATACAACTTTGATAGAAATTAATAAATGCTAATAATTAAAAATTACGCTAATTTATATAAATAATATATAATTTTATTACGGTCAGGAGGGTATGAGAATTGGAATTCTCTTATTTCTTAAAAAATGTAACAATATTTAAAAAGGTAGCAATGTTATTTTTATATTTTTAATATGAAATTCCACCATAATTGTAGACATTGATATAATTTATATTAGTATTATTATTAATTGATATTATTGATCTCAACGAAGAATGGTTTCCGTGGCTGTTAAAGTTATCTTTTGTTCATTTTCATCAGAAACCACATCAAAACAATTCAATTTGACGTTAACGTTTCAAAACAAGTTGTATTGTTCATCATCAGACGCTCTCTTAACATTTCTGTGTCCGTCTTTATTTATCAAAACATAACATCGTATAAATGCAATCATTTAATTTCGAATCAATACTTCGTGTTTATTTGTTTTCCGCTATATTAAATGGCTACTTTTTTTTTTTTGTTTTTTTAAATAAATGATTTCTGCCAACTTTTGACTGCATACTAGTACATACTCGATTTATTATAATTGGAGCAGATGTTTTTGCTTTAAATTTTATTACCAGCAATTGGCTACACTGGATTATTTATCTACTTGAACCATATCAACATTTGACAATTATGCTTAAGTAAAATTTGTAGTTTTTTTATATTAATATTTTTTTCTACGAATTTAGTTTTTACAATGACAGATTTAGCATTACCTTGGCAGTACAATTTTCCTCCATTTTTTACGTACGTATACTTTTTAATTATGATATGAATTTTATTTTAATAAACAAAATGCATTATAAATTTAAATATTTGTGATATTCTAATTTTCTTTTAAAACTGTGTTACTATGTATAAAATGTATTTTTATGAAATTTTTCATCAAGTTTATGATCATACTTTTCGTGTAAACATTAACAGTAATAAATAGTATTTTTCACATAACTGTATTAACTATAATGGATAATTCTTAAAAGATTATACTGAAACAAATTTTTTTAAATTAAACATTAGACCCAATGATTTAATATTGGTTAATCAGTTTGACATTTTAAGGCGATACTTAAATTTTATGAACAAAACAGTATAATAATGTATTAAATAACAGCAGTTTTGGGAATAGTTTTCTTTCTTTTTGGTACGAGTATAATTCATTTACGTGAATTTAATCATTTGTTTATTTTTAATGGTAAGAGTACGGATTAGTTTTGCTAGTGCATGGCACTCCCTTTGTTTACTTTATAGTTTTGTTTTTAGATTACTTACACTAATTTCCGTGAAACCCAACCGCTACCGATAATCATCATTATTTATTCTGGTTCGTCTTAACTCGGCTTATAGATATTTTAATTCCGCTCAATTGAAATAATAGTTGTCTAGTTAGCGAACAATATGTCCATTTTCAAAGTTTTCTTTTTTGTTTTAATTTAACATATCTTTTTTACAACTTATGTTTTTTGTTTTTATTATGTAAGCCATTTGTCGCGAGTTTAGTTGGTTCAGACATTATTATCAATTAAGCACTAATCGAACAAATAAAACTCACGGCAAAAATAAATTGACGGAATTAATTCAGATTCCTACCTCCTCCCTATTATAATTTAAGAAAAAAAAAATAGTTTCATCATTTAAAAACTAACATGATTTTATAACAAAGCAAGCAGTTATAGAGTTTAAAATAAATGAGGGAGGCCACGTAACAAGGAATAAGCCGAGAATTTTGTTCTAAAACCGAGAAAAAAATTAAAATTAGTTAAACGATAGTTTTGATAAAAAAAAACATCATTTGAAGCTAAAAATGAGTTCATTTTTTGATATGTTTTACTCAATAATAAATTACGTTTTTTTTTTTATTTGTTTCAAATATGCTGCTGTCTCGGTCAAACTCCATCAATAGTCATTCTTTTACAATTTGCCCCTAATTTTTCGATTAAAATAATTTTTCTATAATGGCAGGTCTACTTTCGTGATGAGTCATATTTATATTTATTGCCAGTACATTTTAGTTAAAATTTTAACGAAACACATAAAAAATTTTTTTGTTATACATCTCAGTTTATTGAATGGGTTGAACCCTTTCAGCAAAACTTTTTGAGGTGCTTGAGCTCCGTAAACCCATTAAAGTCAGCGCGCATGATTACAAATGTAAATATTAGATGTTAAATTTTATGTCAGAATTATTTAAATGGGGAAGGGATAAATCAGCCTATTATAAACTTCATTATTAACTTTTGTAATAATAAAGTAATGACATATTGCTTGAGTTAGTTAATGATCATTAGGATGGTAAAATATTTAAAATGTGAGTAAAACAACTTCAAAAAACTAAAAAATGAATTTGCAATTTTTTTGTTCTTATTACATTTTTTTGCTTCAAACAAAGTGTTTATTTCGTCAATATTATTGCATATGTTACTACCGATTTTTATACATGTTGGTGTAAAGTATGACATTGATTTTTCGATGGATTTAATTTTTTTCCACACAACTTTTGTCGGTGTACTAGGGTTCAAGGTTGCTACATAGTTTTTACAGCAGTTTAATTTTGCTTGTTTGAGAATATACCCGGTTTTTGGTCGTAATCTTCTAAAATTCAGATGGTTTTCCATGTTCGGGTTCGACTTTAAACTTTTTAAAGCGTTCCGTCTGTTTCTGATTGCAGTTGCACAATCCTTAGACCACCAAAGAACTTTTACGCTGCTAGTTTGTATAATAGTTTTATTAGGTGGTGAGCATATTTTTGCCTGCTCGATGAGTGCGTTTGTAAGCGTCTGCACAATGGTGTCAATAACAAACATCGAGCTTTGTAATTTAACCAGTTAGTTCTTTTATACTTCGGTAACGGATTTACATTATTTCCGGCATAAGTGGTAGTTTTTGGAAGTAACTGGCTTTTTATAATAATCGGAAAATGATCGCTTTCACCAAGGTCATGATGTATGTAAAATTGTACTCTTCTGCTCAATTGAAGGGAGCACAAGGCTAAGTCAATATTAGACCATGTTCGATAAGAAAAGTTATAATGAGTTGGTTCTGTTAAATTAAGCAATGTAAGGTTAAACGTGTTAATTGCATTTTCTATGATCTTACCTCTTGAATTTGGATTTTTGCTTGACCACATAGAGCTATGAGCGTTCATATCCCCTAATATAATGAACGGTTTAGGCAGATGTTTTATCAATGAAAAGAAATGTTCTGTACTAATTTCCTTTGTAAAATACACAGTGCGTATTGTAATTGGTTGTTTAAAGTAAACTTTGACTGCTAGCGCTGGTAGCCCAGTGTTTAATTCGACTGTTTCATAATGATATTTGATTAACATAGCTAGCCGCTATGTGTATAGTCATGTACTGTAGTGAAAACTATTTTATAGCCAGGGATGCAGAAATTTTGGTTGTTTTTAAGATGCGTTTCTTGGAGACAAATGACAGACGGATTATATTCTGATAAGTTTAAGGTCTTCATAGTGCAAATATATGTCATTGTAATTCCACGAAATACTGCATTTATATGTTTTTGTTTTGTTATAGTTAATGTTAAACTGTTATTAGAGTTGATTCTGTCTCAGTCTACTTAAAGCATTTAAGTTGACATGGCCGAATCGGATTGGTCCAATTCTGTGTCGGTGCCTATGTTGGTTGTAATGTTAGCTTGCGACATATCCTGCAATAAGCGTTTTTTAAATTTCGTTAGTTTAATTTTGATTGAACGACTATAAGTTGTAGATTTACGATTTTCGTCTATTATTTTGATAATACCTTGTGCATCGTCAGTAAATTCTTTAACTATATTAAACGGATTACCTACCCCATTAACCATGTACAATAGTAGTGCGAAATTTTGAAATGATAATGGGTATTCCTTGTTGACGTATTTATTATTAATGTTAATTTCAACTGGTAATAAAAGGTGTCTAATAGATATTTGTTATTGGGCTAATTCTTAATTTTTTTTCTTTAGTGGCTTAGGTATTTTGCAATTTTCTGCTTTACTTTGGTCTATTTGCGTATTACTGTCCTTTCCGGATATAGACGGCTTGACATTTTAAATTAGTTGATCCGAATTATCTGAAGTTGAAGAAGGTGGGTCTCTTTTTTTTTTAGCGAATTACTGTCGTAAGTATATTCTGAATGTTGGATAGGCAGAATGAGATTTTTAGTTGCTGAGACAGCTTCACAGTTATTTTTATTTGTTGTGAGGATTTCACTTCAGGTGTTGATAGCTGGGTGTCCTGGTATTTGTTTGGGTTATATACGTCATCGATATATTTTGTATTATCTTTATGTAATTCACACTCTGCTGAAATATGACCTTCATTTTTACAGATGTAGCGCTTAGGTTCATCGCTTGTTACAAATATACGAAAGAAGTTTCATTATTGTGACTTATTAATAAGGTGTCCGGTACGTGCACGTCTTTATCGTCATGAATATAAATTAGTCTTCTGAAGTTCAGCATGTGAGAATATTCTTCATCCTCATTAACTCTTAGGCGCATTGTTATTAAGGGTGATACCGGTGTAATGCCGTTAGCAACCAAGGCGTCAAGAATTATTTTGTCTAGAATGCAGGTATGGAGATTTGATACGACTAGAGTTTTCTTGATGGTTTAGCAAACTTGATGACTGGTATAAATTGATTTTTCAAATGTATACCTTTGTGCGTGCAGATAAATGTATTAAGTGTTTTTACAGAATCTGAGTAGGTTCAAACACGGTTTTTCGAGATTCTTGATGCGGACAGCATTTTTTTTCGGACCGATTATATTGCCAAGGGCGATTATATATTCCTGTAATTTGGTATTTTCGATTGCAGAGAAAGTTACGGCTTAATTTTTTTTCGATATCTGCTTTGAGACGTCAGAATATGAACAAGTCGGTGTGTACTTCGAAGATGCATCAGTGCTTTGTTTGATTATGTTCGGTCGATTATTTGTTATCAGTCTGTTGTCAGCAATTATAGACGATAGCGATTCGCCTGTATCGCTCATCGTTGAAAGCGCACCAGTTTTCCCGGTCGGTGGTCCGGTAGTAATGACGGCGATACGATTATCGATAAGAGAATAATTATTACTCACCGATTAGAAGGAGAATATCTGTAATCACGTCGGTAGAGAAGAAAAGCAAATCAACAGCGATGTTACGCGAAAATGAACACAGTGGAACACGTGCACTCACCGACTCGTAGCGGAGTTTTTTTCATGGATAACTTTTATTAAAGAGTAAACTTAAAAAAGTGCTTTAGAAGCACTTGTACGTGATAAGGATGAATTTCCCACAATTTATTATTTATTGGAAGTGGTTTGTTACTTGCTGATAATGAAAGATCAATTTTAAGACGATTAAACATTTATCTGAGAAATGTTACAAACGAAATTAGGCTAAATGGATTAGCTCTTTCAAATGCCCATAGAAACTTTAACGTAAAATCGACAGATATGTTAGATGTATTTTCAAAAAAAATCTTTGAAAGCTAGAAATTTATGTAAAATTGTACTTTTTTAAAAAATATGTTTTATTTATATAAAATTTTTTAAATTCAATACGCACGTTGTAAACACAGTTGTGACTTCAAAATTTAAAATTGTTTTATTAATCTTTTTTTTTTCCTTCTATTTGGTTTGTTATTATTCATATGTGATTTAAAAATATCATAAAACGTAATTCACATAGTAACGTTATTCGTCAAATACGTTTAATATATATATATATATACTCGTATATATGTATGTTCTAAATCGAAAATTGTAAGTTTTGATAATACTTAAAAATTTGCTGTCGCCAAAATAGAAACAGCTGATAATTATAAAATTATTACTAATATAAAAATTGGAATCGTCACATCATTTTCATACAAGGCTAGAAGTTGAATTCTATTCAGCGTAATTCTGATTAAATTACACTTTGTCGATGATAGATGTACTGCATTTTTGTATATAACGTATTAAATTATTCCAGTTTGCAGTCAGAGGTTTGTCGGGTGGAAATGAGTATATGAAATATATCGTTTATATATAAGTGGATGCGCAGTTTCCTGTGAGTGCAAATATTTTATTGTAATATTTTTCAAAAATGTTGGAATTGTCAACCTCTTTCTACATGTTTTTTTGTCACTAAGCTAGATAATGTTTAAAAATACAACTATATGCTCCTTTAAAGTAATTATTCGGGTGGATGCTTTTTCTCTCAAATTTTTGGCGGTTAACAAATATGCGCAACGTGCGCGCGCGCTAACATACACACACAAATATATACATACATGTATATATATATATAGGTATATAATTTTGATAAGTAACGTTACTACCTTTCAAGAAAATTTATTAAATCCTGTCTATGACTCCCTTCACTGTACTAGTTTATACTGGGTAAACTACTGATTGATTGAGTGCATGAATTGCAAAGATAATAATGCTGAAACTGAAAATTAATTTGAACAATGTGTGCTTTCAAATTTCTGATTGTACTTAACAAATATTTTTGTTAGTGATCGTTATTTACGATTTTTAAAACATGTTTAACGACATATTTTTGAATTATAGTATGCAGTTACATGCTGAAACTCGAAACAAACAGTTGGAGGTTTGGAGAAGTATTTTACTGAATTACTGTCGAGCAGAAAAACGCTGTATTATTGATATTACGGATATTTCAAATTCACCTTCAGTATTTAAAAATGAAGCCATTAATCGTATCCTTAAATGAAATATAATTGTTGTTATAACGTATATACAGGCGTATTCTTATAATTTATAAAATGAATAACACAGTCAAAAATTAGTTGCATTAAAAGATAATAATTTTAAACATAAATGAGAGTAATTTGTTACTAATTTAAAAAAAAAAAGAAAGTTTTAGAGGTTAATCTTAATTTCGTTATCTGTTCTAATAGTTAATTTTATATCATCCTCTGTACTTTATTTTTACTAAATAATATAAAACCATTGATCTCTTCCAGTGTTAAGTTACTTTTACATCATTATTTATTTTCTATTTTAATATATATAAATATATATATATATATATATATTTTTTTTTTTTCTTTTTGATCCATTAGTACCATTTCTGAATGATTATAGGTAAAAAAATTAAAATTATAAAGTTACGAATTATGCGGTTAAATGAAACACATTTTTTATACTTCTATTAACCATTTAATTTTACTCTTAAATTAGTGAAAATCATTTTTTCCCCTCTTTTCTGTTCCATTTAAAGTTTACGATATATTTCTTTTTTTCTTTTTTTTTTTAATATCTTCTTTGGGCCAACGTTTGAAATATATACTATATATATATATACATATATTACTTGCCAATCGCGACTTAGAATAATATCACATCTCTGCACCCATAATTAATATTCCTTTCTTTGTTTTTCCTATTATGCAGACGACTTATTCGGATACAAGTTGTCGATATTATTCGATGGTATTATTTATATATATACAGTGAGTAACATAAATATTCGTACAATGGAACGCAGTGCGCGATGTTGCACTTGGGGTCTTTGCAAAACGGATGATGAACATCCGGCTATGTCCGGACAGGGTAGAAAGCCCCCTGAGTCGTAATTTCACGACAAGCGCTATCGCACCGTGTGCGAGTTACGAGTGCAATGCATCAAGTGTGAGTAAAAATCCCGCGAAAGTGTCGAAATACGTCTTTGGAGATGCGAAAACTGGTCATTCATCACTATACAAAAGGCGGTAAATCATTAAATGTAATAGCTCAGCTGCTCGAACTAGCTCGCAGTAGTTCTTGCCAATACATTATGCGCCGGTATGTACAAGAGAATCGCATTGAGTCAATTCCACAAAAAAGGACAGACCAAGGAAGCTTTCCGCGCGTCATGAACGGTATATTGTCGGTAAAATGGACCGGAATTCACGACTGAGCGGCCCAAAACTCGCGACGAAAGTAATTAATGCTATGTGGAATAAAACAGTTTCCGCTGAAACAATTTGTAGATCGCTAAGGAAATATTCATGAGAGAACCGCCAGAAGGAACCGTTCATAAGTGAACAGAATAAGAGAAAGCGGTGTCAGTTTGCGGTGAAGTATCAGGCACTTGCCGACAGTTTCTGGAAAACCATTATATTCAGCGATGAGTATAAATTTAACCTTTTTGGCGGAAGTGGGCGACAGAAAGCAAATCGAGAATGGAATTAAATGCGAAGACTCTAATAGCAACTGTGAAACATGGAGACGAAAGAGTAATGCTTTGGGGCTGTTTCTCACCATATGGGGTAGGCTCACTCGTCTTTATTGATGGCCGGATGAATAAGGAAATATATGTTGATATTTTATGTAATAATTTACTCCCAAGTGCCGAAAAATTTGGAATTGTGGACTCATTTTATTATTACCTGGATAACAATTCAAAGCATACCGCACTTTATACACGTGAATTGGTGCTCTATAATTGTCCTCATGTGATGCCTACCCCTGATCAGTCAGCAGACTGTAACCCCATCGAATATGCGTGGGATTACCTCAACTAGAAACTTTGTGAATCACCAGTTCAGGATATCAGCAATTGAAAAAACCTCTCTTGGCCGAATAGAAGAAAATTCTCGCGGAATATTACCAAAAATTGGTGTCGTCCATGCCACGTTGGTTAGCAAGCAGTGGTTAAGGCTCGAGGTCTTCATACGAAATATTAAGGACACTTTTTTGGTGTTGTACGAATATTTTTGTGACGTGTTTTATTTAACTCTTTCCTTTTTGTTCCATTTACAAGTATGATATACGATTCTTTTTTTACTTTTTGTCTTTCATTATATTACACAAAATATGTATTTTTTGTCATTAAAATTGTTTTTTATTGTTTTATGAACACCTTTTTGTTTTTATCGTCGGTGTACGAATATTTATGTGACCCCCTGTGTGTATATATATATATATATATATATATAAACTCGGCCATTTTGGCATCGCAAGGGGCTGTGCCCCTTGACCCTTCTTGCTTTTATTTATGTCTCTTTCTCTTCTATACTTTGTATAAAATGATCAAAATTTACAACATAATTCTTACTGGCATCAACACAAAAAGAAAAACAAAACATAATCACAAAAATCCTATCCTAACATTTAACTTCCATTATATAAAATTAAGATATTGTTTCATTACATTTTTCGTTACATAAAATTGGAACATTTTTTCGAATGGGGGGTAGCCTAAGAATTACGTTGTAATTAATATATATATTAATTACAACGCAATTCTTAAACTGGCGGCCACCATTAGAAAAAATGTCCTCATTTTAGGTAACGAAAAGATGTCTCAGAAAATGTCCTAATTTTATGTAACACAAGTTAAATGTCAAATAGAAGAGAAAGAGAAAATGTAAGTAAGAGAGGTCAAAAGGGGCAGAGCCAAAATGATGATGCCTGAACTCTATCAGTTAGATAACAAGGAGCAAAACTATGTTCATCCGTTAACTTCATAAATGAGGACATTTAATTATATACAAAAAATGTACTATTTTAATATTAATTTTAATTTATTAATATAAGCTTTAGCTGAAACTACAATCATTTGTAGATTGAAATAAGTTCTCAATGTAGTAAGAATATTTGGAAATTATATTAAAAATGTTATTTCGATTTAAAGCCCGCTAATTATTTTGAACTGCTTTTTTACATCTCCTGAAAAATGCACTTAAAATTATTTTAAATGTTAATTTATATTAGAAGATTCTTAAAATTATAAATTTCTGTATTGAAGATCGGATAGAGTTTTCTATTATGACGATTCGACAAATTCTATTAGTAAGTTCTGGAATTCTTCATGTTGGTGACTCTGGTGTACACCGGTATACTTCAATTTCACGGCCTCGTTACAAGCCTAAAATTCACTATTGTTTATTTATATGAGTTAAAGATTATTTATTTCCTTTAATAATGTTACAATTAAAAAATTAGGTTACTTTGATATATATTGTTTAAGAATTTTTTATATGTTGATAAATGTCCTTAAGAATGATTAATGAAATAGGTTCATTATCAAAAGAAGATCTTCTTATACTTTTCGAATATCTGCAAAATCGGGAAAATGCAGAACCTATGGACTCGGAAAAGAAACGGTCAGTTTTTTTTACATTTTATAATATTCACACTATTATGTTTTAATTAAGGTGTAAATAATTAGTTCCGTTTTGTTTTGATGCGTAAGAAGAATAGCAAAAAAATTATTGTTTTTAATAGTGTAGAATTATATATTCGCTTAGGAAACAACTTTGAATTGTTACCGACGATGAGAATAATTGTAGTCGACTAAAAATTTTAAACTAGATGGATTATATATTGGCGTCCGTTGAATAATTTGGCTGACGTAATTTACGACTGGGTCGAAAATAATGGATTACGTAATAGTGTGTGTACTTTATACGAACTAACGAGTCATCCGAATGAAGGTAAATGTAATCATTTTTCTAGTATCTGTTATAATAATGTATTAGAACTTAATTATAGTGAATTATTAGATGCAAGATACAAAAATGTACGTACATATTTTTGCTTCGAAATATTTTTGTAAAATAATAATGTACGTGTTTTGCTTTTTTTAAAAAATGTATTTATATTTTGTATCCCTAAAGATTCGTGAAACAAGAATATTTACTATTTATTCGTAGCTTTACTGCAATTATTAATCTCCATCAGTCTATAAAAAAATGCAATTTAAGAATAATTCATTGTCCGCACTTAAAAGTGCAAAAAGTGAGTTTATTGTATGATTTAAAAAAAGTAGCGTACAGGACGCTGATGACTGGATTTCCTCTGATTCGTTGAACAGATTGTTTATTAATAGGGTTAGGATTTTAAAAGCATTCAACGACATTAGATGTCAAAGAAATAATCTAATGAAAAAAAAAGTAAAAACGGTCGAATAAAATAATTGATGTAAATTGTATGTAGGAAAAATTTAGTATTTTTTTGTTATTATGCAACAAATTCAAATTTCAGTAAACGATAATATTTTCAATAAAATGTAAAATGTCGATAACTGTAAATTTAATCTTCGAGTGTTTACCTACATCTACAAGAGGATCCTGAATTAGCCAAAATACGCAAGTCCTTTCAACTCTGCGCTGAACATATTTCACCGAATCATCGATCAAGTTATTTGCGGCATACCAGTTATAGTTGCTTATTTTGATGACATTTTAGCACAAGATAATACCATCGAAGTTTGTAAAAAACGTCCGCGATGATTACTTCAAAGCTTACGAAAGAAAAATGCGCATGTTATAATCTCAAGCAATGCCAATTTTTTGTTCAACAAATTGAAAACCTGGAATACATGATTTTAGTAAACAGGAGTTACAGAAGTGTAAAAAGTAGTTAACACAGTTCGTCCGACAATTTTTGAGGTTTGTGAATTATCATAACTTCATTCTGAACTCATCGATGGATGATACCATTCCAGAAGAAAAAATGATCTGTTTGGCTATTAATCGTTGAGTAAAATCAAAGGTGTATTCACTAGTAATCATGTTTTAACCTTATATCAAGAAGGATCGATTTTATTTCTTGCAACAATTGCAAGCTTATATGGACTTTCAGCGATTTTATTATATCGATTATACAAAAACGAGGAATGACCTATGGCGATCCCCATATCTATATCTCTCTTCAAATTAGAAGTAAATTTTCTAGTTATTTTGGGCGGCAAGGGGGGGGAGGTTATAAAAGTTCTATTATTATACTACCGTCTGCCTATAAACCTATTCAGTATCTATATTCAATCCATCGAAAGAGTTTCTAGCTTCTGCAAACTAACGTATGTTCCGGCACATGCCGCGTATTTATTACAGAATGGAACATTGATCTTGATTAATACGCCAAAATTCTGAGCAGTGCCTGAACTTTACTCAAAAATCCACAATAAGTAATAATCACGACTCTGATTATCATATTAACAAGGATATCACTTTTCGCGGTCATCGAATAATAATAATCTATTCTCCAATAGCTTTTTCAACAAATGTAGGTGCAGTAAAAATGAACTGTTGTACGCGTCTACATTTACTGATAAAATATTGATGGTGATGTCGAGTCTTTCAGTCATGTCTTTCAAAAGTACCGCTATATAATTTTCAAACGAGTGACCATATTGATTATGTTGCACGTGTGGAAAATAGATTTTTTTAAATTGTAATTAATTTGTTCTCAAAGTGGCTCGAAGTTTATATTACAAAAAAAAACAAAAACACCAAATTAGTAACAGTTTTATATTTTATTTTAATGTCTTAGAAGAGCTAGTTAGTGATAAAAAATTTTCAACTGTCCACTTCATCTTATTCAATCTGCCAACAGTTTAGTGTACTAAGACACGCCTAATTAAATTTAAATACCGTATCCTGAAACCAACCGGAAAATTTGTAAGAAATGATTTTTAGTGTCGCTATTAATCGAAATTTAATTTACCAAAGTCGGCTAAATAATTGAAATTAAGCGTGACATCTAAACCTCATGCCATCAGCTAGATCAGATAAACGAATTCAGGAGTAAAATTGTTAGCCATTGAGAACCGTTGGAAATATGGTACAGTTGTAAAATGTTTTAGCAATCTACATTATATCTAGTTCAAATAGATGATAACTGCAAAATAAAACGAACTGAAATTAATTACAATATGCAAATGTGGAATATAAAGAAAAGCTTTAAATTGTTTGAAATTAGTGCCAATGATCTAACAAATCGATCGGTTAGTGCAAACAATAACAAAGTGCTCAAATATCAGAATCACAGATATGACAGGCAATAAAACCACAGATCCTAAATGTCTCTGCTCCGCTAGCAGAGAAGAAACAAGTAGCTAAACAGTGACTTTTGGGATAAGATAATTATATGTTTAAATTTATACATGTATGTATTTTTTTTTAACCTGGGATAAAATAGTGCAGGATATTTACTCATTAGTGCGAACTTTCTTTTTGTGCTTTTATTATTACGTATTTTTGGATTTTTGAATCAGTGCGTGATCATGAAGCTTTGTATTCGAAACACCGTCGGGGTAAATAAATATTAATTAATTGTTTATATATATATTTTTTTTTTCCTTTTAATTCCCCATTTATAGCATTGTGGATGGGTCAAATTTATTCTGAAAATTGTTTATAAAGGAGCAAAGAACTAGAGTAGTTAAGAATATAATGTGACGTAACTGATAAATGAAGATGAAAAGATACAAAAAAAACTATGTGTGTGGTAGAGAGGCGCAAATCAACTCCGTTAGAGGAGTTGGATATACATATATCGCTCATTAAATACAATAACGTCATAACTCAAAAAACGCTATTTCGCAGAAAACGCAAATTATCATTTACATTTACTATAATTTGAACGGTGGACCGTTTTCAAAAGCAATGCTTATTTTGTCGAGTTTCTTATTTACAAATATGGCGTTCTAACTTATAATTGTATTCATAAAATGCATTCCAACTATACACTAACCATGGGCGCCGCCAGGATTACATTCAGGGAGGTGCATCTGCATTTACACTAGGATGGGTCAAAACACTCGACAATTTTTTTTATACTTTCGATACTGAAAAATTGGTTGCTATGCATATAAAAAATTATCTCCAAATATGAGCTCTTAATATTAATAGGAAGGTCCTCCTCATCAAAGTTTTCTATTTTTACCTCAGTCCCATATGGAAAAATTCATATCTTATCATTAATTAAACGTACAGCAAATCTCAACACATATTTTTGTAGGAAATTGAATGCTCTACAAAAAGAGGTCTCTTACACTTTTTCCACTAATTTAACCATTTAAATGATATTGAAGACAAATGAAGCAAGTGATGCGGCTTTAAATGAACCCATTGTTAAATACGCAGATTTGATTGCTCGAGCCACCCCGTTTTACCTAGCGGTATGTGTGCCAATCAAAATTGGTTTAACTATTCCAGCAACAACATGTAGCATTGAACGTACATTTAGCACGTTACGACGTGTCAAGACTTGGAATTAGTCAACGATGGGAGACGCAAGGCTAAGCGGCCTGTGCATGCTCAGTGTTCACAGGAAAAGAGTAGAGGAGGACACTGAATTTATTGACAAGATGATATGTAAATTTGGACAGCAATCCAGGCGCCTTAAGTTTTTATTCAAACAGTGACTCAATAAAAAAAAATTGTAATCTTTTTCTGTGTATTTTCTTTCCCCACAGGGGGGTGCAAGTGCACTCCCTTGCACCCGGCTCCCGGCGCCCATGCACATAACTCAAATTCGCTATTTTTTAAGTTATGACGTTATTGTATTTAATAAGCAGTATGTGTC
Source organism: Icerya purchasi (assembly GCA_039619475.1). NCBI lineage: Eukaryota > Metazoa > Arthropoda > Insecta > Hemiptera > Monophlebidae > Icerya > Icerya purchasi. The sequence continues at coordinate 169,071,078 of CM077116.1, read as the reverse complement.
CTTTCCGACTGTGGATATATATCCGCTACTCAACTGCAACTCCGACGGAGTTACGTGTCTTATATCAGCGTATAATCGTACTCTTCGCTGCGTATTCAACTCCAACTCCATGTAATACTCGGAACGCGCAAAGCAACTAAACGTCCTTGAACATGATGCGCACTTTTTTCACGCAATTCCAATTTACCAGCACTTTTTTTTGATAAAATAGCTAGTTCGCATCGTGTCAAATAACACCTAGCATATTAAATTCGTAGATCATATTACTCATTCAGATTTGAAAATTTTAAATCACACAGTCGCTGTTACTTCTCTATAAAACAGTCTAGGAACACGATGTAATTCTGTGAAACAGTAATGATAAGGCAAATTTTGAGTTGTGCGCGCAGCTCTCGCCTTTCGGAGTGGAGATACATGAAATCATTCCGCCGTAGGTGAATTCAACTGCGTCCGGAATGATAACATTTGTTCGTTGTGTGACATCTTTCGGAGTTGAGATATGTCGTCGGAATTATGTATATTCGACTGTGTCCGACCGCGGATATGTTTCTCGGGATGTAACTGTGTCCGCAGTTACCCATGCCTAGTGTGTAATAGCTCTCTGTAAGAGTACTTAGATTATTGGAAGGTGACGAGATTTAAACATAGTCCCGCCATCTATCACATTGTGTAACTAGTCTGTAACGGATGAAAATATGTAGTAATAAACGAGGAAAATACTAAATATAAAACTAAGGTTTAACAGAGCAAATATAATGGTAGGAGTAATGTTGCTTTTAACATTTTTATTATTAATTTTGTTATGTTAGTAATAAAAGAAATAAATGTAATAATAGCGAGAAAGGCCGAAGAGACCATACCGAACATTCAAACAATAGCCTCAGGATCACGTTTGAATTAAGGTATAGGCAAATTATTAATAATTGGACAGAGTAAATTTTAAACGGGCATTGCCCTGTTTGAGGAAGATCGCATAGTTTCTTCTGTCGAGAATAAGTGAAGTGCATAAGGGTTCTAAATTATAGGAGTCACGAATATCGGAGAGGGCAGGGCAATCAAACAGAAAGTGTCTCAGGTCATCGACTAACAAGGAAAGCACTCGAACCCGAACTCACCGATTTTGATGAAATTGATATATGTTGTAGAACATAAAAAAATAAAAGACCCGTGTTTTTTTATATCTGCTAATAAACATATTAAGGAGGTGAAAACTACCCCCAAAGTTGGCCAAAAAAATCGTTTTTTCTAAATATCTCGACTAATACTTAATATTTTTTGGTAAAACAAAATGGAGATTACTCCTTTCGGAAAAGCAAGTAATTCATGATGATTTGAACAATAAGGGATGCATCCCCTATTTTATAGGGGTTGAAAACCCATATTTAATTCATTATTTTGGCGACAAAAAATAGTACAAAATCTAAAAATAATTTTTTAATTAGTAAAATGAAAAACTGAAGTTGACCTGTTTCGGTATTTTCGTTAATTTCACCCCTAAAGGGGTAAACCACCCCTAACAGTACCCCAACCCAATTTCACCGATTTTAATAAAATTGATATATCTTGTAGAACACAAAAAAATAAAAGACCCGTGTTTTTATATATCTGCTAATAAACACATTAAGAGGGTGAAAACTACCCCAAAAGTTAGCAAAAAAAAAGCGTTTTTTCTAAATATCTCGACTAACAGTTAATATTTTTTGGTAAAACAAAATTGAGATTGCTCCTTTCGGAAAAGCAAGTAATTCATGATGATTTGAACAATAATTGATGCATCCCCTATTTTATAGGGTTGAAACCCCATATTTAATTTATTATTTTGATGATAAAAAACAGTAAAAAATCTAAAAAAAATGTTTAACTAATAAAATGATATAATGAAGTTGACCTATTTCGGTATTTTCGTTAATTTCACCCCTAAAGTGGTAAACTACCCCTAATACAGAAAAACCAAAAATAGGAATTTCAAGCGATCAGATTTTGAATTCAATTCGGATACAGGGTTTTCGACGTTATTTTTTTATGTTCTACAACATACATCAATTTCATCAAAATCGGTGAGTTCGGGTTCGAGTGCTTTCCTTGTAAGTGTAATGAACAAAATATGCACTCCAGGGCATCGGCAGGTCCAAACCTGTATAAGTAGGATTGAAACTTGCTATACCCGGACAACACCTGCTTGTTGAAAAAATTTAATTTCATGTTTTTCAACTATATTAGTGTGTTTTTACTTATTATATGTATAATTTTTTAATTGACTCTGCAGTGGTATTGATAAACTGCTCGTGTTTCTAATTTTTCTCCCTACGTTTCCTCTTATAACAGTCTTCCTTACTTTTCTTTCGATTTTAATAGCATATAGCACCCAATAAATTTCTCCTCCCTTCCAGTCCGAGCTAATTTTTCCTCTCACCATGGAGTCAACTTCGAATTCCTTCAGCTGCTGAACTCTTCCTTTCCTTCCCATGCCTTAATCTTCTCGGATGGCTCCAAGAGTGATGGGGGCATGGGTGGTGCGTATACGTCTCCTACGTTCCTGCACTCTGAGTATTTCAGACTTCCTTCTTTCTGCTCTATCTTCTCGGCCAAGTCGATCTCAATTCTTCGTGCAATTCATTTCATATCCTCTACAAGTGGGATTCACAAATTCCTGATTGTTTCTGATTCCAAAGGCGTTCTTCAAGCCATCTCCTCTCCCCCTTCTCATACTTCTGACGGTATCATCCTCTCTATTCGATCTTTTGTCTCCTCTTTGTTATCGTCCCGCTCCATTCTCATAGACTTTCTGTGGGTCCCTAGTCATTCCAATATTGAGGGCAATGACTCAGCTGACTCTTTAGCTCGCTCAGCCGCCCCCATTGGTCCTTTCCTCGACTCTTTCCCTTCCTCAGATATTCTTTCTCTATCACGCTCTAATCATTCTAGACTTCGGTCTGACATGTATCCATGTTTATTCTCTAATCATTATTCATACTACTATCTTATTCAACCGGTTCCTAGTTTCCTACCTTGGTTTCAATCTATTTCTACCTGTCGTCGTTCCACTGTTGTTTCCTTAATTAGGCTTAGAATCAATCATTCTCTACTCCCCTCTTCTCGCTTTCGTTTTTCTTTAGCTCTTTCTCCTTTCTGCTCTCTTCACGCTTCTGAGCCTTCTTGTATTTGTGACACTCAAATCACATCCTATTCGAATGTTCTACACTCTCTAACGAATGCTCCTTTCTTTACGCCCAACTTGTAGTTTTGGGTCTTCCTACTCACTTTAACGCTACCTATATTCTTTCCTTCCCATTGCCTTCAGTTATTCCGTTGCTGCTGTCCTTTGTCTTTTCCATTTCTGACCGCTTGGCTATTTAGTTATATCTCTTAATTTTTCATGTTGTTGGGTCGAGGCCGCTGGCGCGCCCAGGGTAAGAAAAAAAAAAAAGATATGAAAAATGTTTTTTGCATCAGACTTAAATTAATGATACCAGTTCCTGTTGCCATTTCACACTTTTTATAGTTCGTTTGTAGTATACGTAAACGACTTTTACATTATCTTTTTTATTAATCATTAATTTAAGCGATCGTTGTAATTAACTGTTATTATTAAAAATTAGAGAAAGTTATAAACATGATTTTTTACACAACGAAAAATTAAACTCGAAAAATGAATTTTTCATTTATTAAAAAATTAATCTTTCATTACATAATTAAAAATTATTAATGAAATAATAAAAAGGTTTTTACTTGTTAATGCAATGAAAGTAAGGAAAATAATTTTTTCGGAGCCATCAAATTAGGATATTTTAAAAGAATGAGATAAAATACTTCAGACCGGCGGTTTTACTTCATTCTTTGAGAGTACTCAATCTGTGACGAATCTGCAAAAATTATTTTCCTTGTTTTTATTGTAAAGTAAAAAGTAAAGTAAGACCCATATTCTTGACGAGGCGCTGGGAATTGCGAAATTAAGCTTTTCATAATGTACTTAAGGTTCTAATGAATCTAAAGAGAATATTGGGGCTAGTTTATTTCTCTCGACCGCCTTTATTTTCTCAGATTTTTCTGGCATAACCAATATTCAATTTCAGATTAGGTATATACCTGGGAGCGACTTGGATTCGGAACTAGATTAGTGTCGGAACCCACGGCCTCCAGTTTGGCCACCTTAGCTACTAGGCTACCGCGCTATTTTATTTTTATCGCATTAATAAATAAAAACCTTTCTTTAAATATTTTTTATGTTATTTTTAGTTAATAGGCGCAGAAGTAATCGGTTAGGTTTTTATTTGCATCTTTTTTATTCCAACCTAAAATCCTATATATATATATATATATATATATATATATATGCATATATCTGCAAAAAAATAATCGGAAGCAACGCCTTCCTGAGGTTTTTTTTCGCAAACCTTCTACGGGTCCAAATCTATTTAGATACCAGTTTTCATGAAAATTTTGGTGAACCTTATACTAGTTTATATCTATCTAGATTTCCATTTTTCATAGAAATTGACCTTACTTTTTTTTTGGAAATCCTAGTGTTTCAAGATTTGCAAAAATGCAATAAAAAAAAACAACAAAAAAACATGTATAACTCCTCTGTTTGACAAAATGATAAGACATTTTAACTTTTCATCTCCTAGCAAGTTGTAGGATTGTGTAAGTTGGTTAAAATTTTATAATTAACAAAATTTAGAGGTGTACCTACCGGTATTTTATTTTTATGTTTTCAAAATATATTATGATTACATTATTAGCGTGGTTTGTGTTTGGTTCACTTACGGTTCAGTTATTATTTCATTAGAATTCGTTTTTAATTTACGACACGAAATAACGTCAGATTACAGCGATAATTTGAAAACTTTACTACAATTTATAAAGTTATTAAGAAAAAGATACGAAATTTTCGTTTTTAATTAAACAACAGCGATATATTTTTTTCGCTGTTTTTATAACTATTCATCAGATTGTCGTAAAGATTCTCATTCATTATTCGATAATTGTTTAATGACGTATTTGAAAAATTTTGTGGAATTTTTCACGCGGATACAAATTGATTGAACTAATAGGACAAAAACACTTATAATTGAAAAAAGATGACTCTCCAGTTTTCGGTCATTTATTAATAATGCAACTATTTCATCTGTGTATCAAGAGATATTACTGTATACTAGATGTCATGAAATATTTTTTCGCGGCCAAATGAAATAATTGTTTCTTTTAAATGTGTGTTTTTATTTTTTACGGTAAATGATGTATGTAGCAAATGGAAAATCTCCGTACATCTGTTTTTTGTGTTATTCTTACTTTGATAGAATGAAAAAAAAAAACGCTAAAAAACCGTAAAAAAAATTTATTTCCTCCGTGTGGAGAAAACTGAAACGCCTAAAACGAAAACTTCTCGGGTCAAAATATAAAAATAAAATTGAAAATAATATCACACAAAATTCACAAACTTTAAAATTAATATTTTGTTGCATTAGCGTTGCACTTGACGACAAGATGAAGTGCTGTAGGCATGTTGAAAATAAATTTTTAAGTGTATTTGGTGGTCGAGACTTTAGACTGTTCGCTTTTATCGTAATTTGGTTTTCGAACTGATTAGACTTTTCCGAATGCACTGGTCAAGTTTATTCCGAATATTTTCTGTAAAATTATAAGGTCTGTGAAAAGGCTTATGTGACATGAAAATATTGTTCGAAATCGTTATCTTAATAAAACATAAACGTATTCGAAATTCTTATTTGTTCAGCATTATGTGTATATATATATATGTATATCCTTGCGTGTGTGTATGGTTATTATATTCTATTTCTTGGACGTAGTTGCATGCCTTTTCATTTACTACATTCGTGCATACGCTCGGATCCATTTTGACGGTTTTATTTTCAGAAGGGAAAATTTCTTTTTCCGTGATTTTTTCTTTTATAAGGGGTGGTAGAGGTCAACTATGGACGTACTGTACTTTTTTAACGATAAGTCAAACATTTACAACCGTTTTTTAAGAGCGATCTTGCTTATTTCCGCGTATAGAGCTGCCTTGAATATTACTTATGTCTGCGTAGCAAGAATGTACAAATAAACAGTTGCAACAAGGGGCAAAGCTCTTAATGCGAGACAATTACACGAACAATCAAATTCATTAATTTTAACGCAAGTAATAATTCTGTTACTTAATGCCTTAGTACTACCATAACAGAAAGGCCACTTAATCTATGCCAATTAATCAATATTGACAGTGTGTTAAGAATTGTGCAGTTAAGATTTACAATGTATTAGGCTTAAAAAAACTGTTGACGGTGGGGGGCTCTCTTCGTCGTCTTTATTTTCTCAGATTTCTCTGGCACTCGATTCAATTTTTGGTTAGGATAATCGTGCATGCGACTTGAGTCCGGAACACCAGGTAAGTTCCGAATTCGTCTGGTTTCGTAGTCAAGCACAACTACTAGACTACCGCGCTACCATCAAAATCGTATTAATAATGTTTTTTAGTTGTTTTTCTAAAAGATCTGATAATGATTAAGAAAAAAAAAAAAAAAAAAACGTTTCCAAATTGGATGAGTTTACGTTACAGTGTTCTAAAACGTTTACTGCAATTTTGTAGTTTTTTAACAAAAAGTAAACATTAAGAAAAGCAGGATGTTTTTTAATTTTGAAAGGATTTTTTTTTTTTTTTTTTTTTAAATTAGAAAACGTAAAAAAAAATAAAAAAATTGTGTATTCAAAAAAATTTACTCCAAAAAAAAAAACGTGATGGAATAAAACCGGTTCTAAGTAATAATAATGGCAACTCATTTTCAGCGCTAATGTCCGTGGAAAATCACGAAGCAAAATAAATTAACCGCAGAAAACTTAGCTAAGCGCCACGACCACTCTTCGATCAGTCTGGGAATAATTATAATTTGCGTGTATTTTAAGGGTAACGTTAAGAACGTTTATTTTTTTTATTTTTTTTTTATTTTTTTTTTATTATTTTTTAGCTTGAATCTCTTTCACGTCTTTTCCATTATTTTAATTTAATTAATGCTCACTATTTTTGTCATTGTCGGGAACCGAAGGTCAGTCAAAGATTGCTGCCATCAGTCTATAGATTTATCTTATAAGGTTAAATATTTAGCCTCAGAAATATTTTATATTTCACTCAAAAGTCTAAAGTTATTTTTTAATTTAAAAAAAAAAAAAAAGAAAAAATAAAAAGAAATCGTAATGATATCAAAATATTATTACAAAGTAGTCCTTCTTTCCTGTATTAGTTTAGTTGGCTTTCTGTAAGAGATCTAAATAGGGAAGCGTAATTATCGCGTTTTAAAACGGGTTTGCCGTCGTCTAATTTATAATCTGGATAACAATGATGAGTCATTTAAAGAATTTATTGGTACTTCATTAAAGCGTACAACGTGATTGTACGAGATTCGTGCGCGTATTTTTTTACATGCTTTTGCGGTAATCTAGCAACCAAAAAACGACTTCACGAAATCGCACTCTCCCGCAGTTGAGATAAAAAAGTCGATATAAAAAAGTCGATATAAAAGTGGATAAAAAATGGCGCATTGATAATTGAGCCGTTTAAGGTTATGTGTGGCCAGGTAGAGACTTATCAACAGCTTCGCTACAAGTGTCGCACAGTATCGCTGGTTTAGATTTAGCCGTTTGCTGCATTTACTGCGAAACAGGCGCGTTGCATTCAGAGATTAAATATTTTCGAATCGTAAAGAGTTTTTTAAATCCGGATTTATGAACGTAATGAATAGTTTGTTTTAGAGTCATATCGATATATCAGCTTGCTAGCAGCAACGTGTTCTTATATCCGGGTAATTCAACAACACAACGTCAGCGATAGCATGTACTTTTTGTATTGTAGAACCTCACAATTTAAAATTTACAGACATTTTGATTCAAATCCCGGCTACATTGCCCATCCATAACGAACGTTTTACAAGGTGAAACAAAAAGATCACCGCTCATATTTTCCTACAGATGTTAATCCAAAACCTTATTGCGCAAATATTTTTTTAATGAAATGTTTTCACTACATACTGTGTAATATAGGTAAAACCTTAATGTCGTCATGCGGTGGTCACGTTAAAATTATCGCGTTCCTAGAGCCGCTGAATCTTTATATGTCTTTGATGTTTTTGCGGAGATTCGCCGTAGTTTATAACGATCTGTAACGATCTCCGAAAGAACAAATCCCAAAAATTTTTAATAAAAGTTCAATAAAGTTGAAATTCATCAATTAATAATGAGTCTCTCAATGACAAATGCTCAACTTGCGCGCTTAAACTAATATGTTATAATCCGCGAATCAATACAAAAACATCTTTTCTCTGCGACGGTGTCTAATGTCGCTATGTACACTCTTACGCCGAACATCAACTCGCATTATTCGTTTTTTACATATTTCACAGTAAAAAAAAAAAGAAAAAAAAAGAAATGATAACTTGAAAAACGGAGCTAAACGAGCAATGCGAATCAATATATTAATAAATTCCCCTTTAAAAAATGGTGGGCGGAAAATCGCGTATATATTTTTAATAATCTAAAAATGCCTTACCGTCAGCTTATGAAGCGAGTTCGCGATAGAAACTCGTGTTTCCGTATCGATTGCAATTTATAAACGGTGTAGACTATCGCGGTGGTACTAAATTCTGAGAATCACCGGGTTTTGTGATGCTCTCATTTGAGCAATAATATATATAAAAGTGTTTTCTGTGAATTATTTTCATTTTATTACAACTGCTGTTTCAGAATTTTCAGATCTGAATGAAATCGTATTAACGAAAGCGTTAGAAGTACTGCAGAACAGAAATAAAGCGAAATTATTAACGTACGAAAATATGTCCGGAGTGAAATTCCTATAATTCCCGGGCATGAAAAAGTATGAACAGGTGTAAATAATTATGCGTTTTTTTATTTTCCATTATTTAATTAAATAAAAGTATACCGTATAAAAACTTGTCATTTTGAATTATTAATTATTAGATTATTTTTTTGACAACATTATTTATCGTTGATGATGTTGACATTCGTATACGATCGGTAATAAATGAGATGGTTCTGTATGTGGCATAAATGATGTAATAATTAATAATTATCGCGACGGTGTCCGCAGACGTTAATTTACTTTCTTTATTTCTCGATGAACTTCGAAAAGAAAACACAGAAATAATTTGAGACACAAAAAGTTAAAACTTTTTAAAATTAATGTCACATAGCGTTTTACACTTAAACACGACGGGGCGGGGGCTTATAATGTTAAGTGAAAACGAAATTTTTAGTTCTTACATTTAGTTTATTTAAAAAATAGCGCCGATTTATATCTGTTTTTATAAAGTTCGCACCTGGAATTAACCGGATGGATATCCATTGTTATCTTCCTGACTTTTTTCGCTAGAAGGAGATCCACAGAAAGAACGATCGTAATGCACAACGCAGCCGCTTTGTTGTTCCTTATTCGTCCTGTAAGTAATTTCCTATTTTTTGACCAAATTAAATTCGAGACTTCTTTTTCATTTCTGCATTACGGATAATTCGAATAAGAAGATAGAGAATGCCAATACTATCGGAGTAGCGTGTATTTCGGATTTAATAAGCCCCCCGGGCGTATGTTTTTTTTTTCTTTTTTTCATTATTGTAAATAATGAACATTTTACGCAAACAGAATGCATTATTATGTGATGTTTTTCCAAATGCGCGCGCATAGAATAAACGCAGAGGTTTTTCATGAAATGTTTTTCAAATGCAGCCTTTAAATTTCTTTGCACTTACAAATGCGATTAATGTATGTGTTTAATTTTTTAATGAAACGGGAATATACTTTTAATCTTCACTTTGTTTTGCACAAAAAAAATTGAGTAGTACTCATTCTCTTTAAAAAAAATAAAGCAATATTTATACACTCTGTTTTATCATTTAATACGTATTTTTCGATAATTTTCCGTTCTTATTTATGTCGAGTTACAATTTCAGGGGACTCTGCATTGTTAAATGCGAATAAGTATGAGCTCCGAGGAACTGTCATCAGCGGCTCCGACATTATTCTAACGTTCCCGTTTGGCTACTTTTTAAACTGTTGCGTTCATTCATCATAGTGTTGTGCAATACTTAATTCCTGAGCGTCGGCGACTACCTATTAGTACATTTTCCAGACATAGGCATATAGTGTCATAGCAATATTGTTTTTATGGAGTAAGAGAATGTGTACATGTGTCTTAAAGGCATTATTAATATTTTGCATAAATCTGACAGAACATTTTTTAAATTAAGTTAACATTACTCAAAGCTTTCTGAATCGACTTCAGGACAGTCTTCACATGAAGAAGGCTTACACATAACCTTCAACTTTTAATCTTTGCTAATCGTATTAACAGTAATCATGTATGAAGTAAAAAAAAAAACAGTTTGTTATATATGTTGAGAGGAGGTGATCGAGAATTCTCAAATCGTCTCGTTATCAAGTTATTTCAATTTATCCGATTTCACTCGACATTTAACTTGGAAAAATTTACGATTGTTTTTAGTGGGAAAATAAAAAATAAAAAAGGTATTGTATATCTAGAAGTCGTACCTTTTATTGGCAATACCGGAACTGATTGGTAAACAAAACCGTCGCAACAAATAACAAATGCTTCTGTAGACGGGAGCACAGACACTTAATTTCCTCATGTTCAGGAAACTTGGAATTTTTTCAATCTATCTATACATAGATAGATGCATGCATACATATACATATATATATATATATATGTGTATAGATGTATGTATGAGTGTGTAAGGCTTTGTATAAAATAAAATCTCGCAAACACGGCCTTCAGAAACCCGACATTCCGGCTAAGTCAACAATCGGACAAACAAGGTCAATGACAGCAGAGAGGCAAAACGTCCAACATGCCGAACTAGGATGTGTCATAATGCCGTTCGGTTGAATATGCATTTTGTATATGTATTTGTTTTTTCAGCTGAAAGTCAATAATTCTATCGCAAAACTTACTTCGTAAAAGAAATTCTATTTTACATTAAAAAAAAAAAAACAAAAAAAAAAAACGCATTCGTGTAACTTGGTATTTTTAATAGTTCGACAGTCGGCATGACTTCGGCCTATATTAGAACAGTTTGTGCGCATAGGGAGCAAACAGCATTAATGGATAATATATAAAATATCAATCTTACGCTCCCAGTGCCAACATTTACTTAAGCAGCTGGTGGGGCTTCTTGTGAACTTTGGTGTTAGATGAATGGGTGGTAAAGAAGCCCCCAGAATACTTGTGCAGTAGATAGTGATAAATAAGAAAGGAGGAGAATGGATTATCATTCTTTCAACAGATCCCTCCCACCTTTTATCTTAGTTTCTCTTTTCTTTGCAACGCTATACTTTCGCCATAAAATTTTCAAGCTTCACGTTCTTCCGTTTTATGGTATCCTCTGCTGCAGAAATACGCCAACTTCCAGAAGTCTGTCCCTCCTGTTTTGCTTCGTCATCGGAACCGAGATATGCTTATGCACTACATTTCCACGTTATTATATCCTATTCCCTTTCGAAAACGACTCAGGAGAAAAAGAAGAAACATACGCGCACACAAAAATAATATATATATAAAGAAATTGATTTTCCGAAAATTCCGTAGACTTGTTTTGTTTTTTTTTTCCTTTCAAAAAACACACTCGCGTAAGATTAAATTCGAGGTACTAAAAGTAAGTTAAGAATATAAATTATAATTAAAAGTAATAAATATGAAAACTTCTTTCTTCATTAGTACCGGGCAGAAGCGTATTAACATTTAACGAATTATAATTTTTGGTTCGGCGACTGGGTGGAGCCATTATTAAAATGTGAATTCCGGGAAAAGAAAATGAAAACGGAACATTTTTTTAATATTGATTTTTCGTCAGTCAATTCAGTGTGTTGTACAGATGGACTTCTGTAAATAATTATAAGTTATAAAATGTACTTTATGGAACTAGTCGCTTCTACGAGCCTGTACGCATAATTGAACGCAGTATGTATCGTGCATTTTATCGTACTTCAAATAGACATTTTTAGAATCGTTTTTGAAGTAAATAATGTAAATTTAAAACTTCTCTTCGTTACATATAAGTTATATATTTTTTTTTTTTTTTTCGTGTCTGTATTAAAAGACCTCGCGATTTCGTCATACACGTGTATTGGCATTTGCAGTTTTCCCGTACAAAAACGTCGAATTTTTCATTGAAAGTATTTTTCTGCAGCAAGATAAAACAATCGTATTTTTCTTATTTTTTTCACGTTATATGTTTTTACGGCGTTTGCATAACACGCGCGAAGAAGAATTTCTCAAACGCGATAAAAACTGTGGGAGTTAGAATTTTTAAGGCGAAACCGTGGCAACTGTTGAAAAACCATGACGTACCAAACATCCGGTCGGGTTGAAAATTTGAAAAACTACTGTTATGCTGCGTTTCTTAGTAAGTAAGAATGTAAATTAGATGTAAAGCCGCATGTCAGTCTAACGATGAAGTAGAATAAATGAGCATTATAAAACTGAAAAAAAAAAAAAAAAAATGGCGAAGAAGGAGTTAATAATGAAAATCAGTGGTGTGAGTAATATTTGGCCATTGGAGGAAATGGCGAATTCTTATCCGTAATATATGTATATACATGTATGGGAAGGTTTTCATGGGTAGCGTCAATTTTTGCTGATCAAATAAAGGCAGCTTGTAAAGCCGAATGAATTAACAAATTTCACGTGCTGATAAACCGCCAATCACGGATGGAGTTTTTGCATAGAAAACTGGTATAGAAGGACAGTTAAAACTGTTCAAGTGGTCACTTCGGTGCACTGCACGCAATGATGACGGAAGCTTTAATGAATGCAAATGTACCGCGGAACGCTTGTGCTCGGAAAAATCACTATCGTGAAATATTGTTTTTTTTCTTTTGTACTATATATAAAGAGAAGTTTGTTTTGTTTACGTTGTAACGCGAATAACGAGTAATCACAGCTGAAGTGGAACCGCACTACTGCGTATCCCTAGAAAAATCACCGGGCGTATTGATCGTTCTGAGCGACCTGCATTAGAGGACTAAAGCACCGGTAAATCCGAAATTTGCAGAGGCAATATTGAAGTACAAGGACAACGTAGTAAAGTGTAAATGTTAAATGAAAAATAAGTATAAAAAATGATTTTTAAAAAAAAAGGTCCGACTTTAAAATTTACTAGAAAAATTTAATAAAAATGCGCTAAAAAGTAAAATTTATTCGATAAGAAGGTAATATATCTTATACAGTAAAATATGAAACGTAAAGGGAATATTGTGATAATCCGTATACAAAATTAATACCGTTAATTAGAGTCGGCACGGAAACCACAGATTACAGTGTCTAAAAACAATGTAATAAATATTTAATGCGGTTTTTAGTTATAACAATTTGAATTTAGTGTAACGAAACTTTAATAAGTATTGGTGTTGTTTGAGAATTATAATTTCACCTTAAGATATATATATATATATATATATAACTCGACCATTTTGGCCTCGCAAGGGGCACAGCCCTTGACCCCTCTTGCTTACATTTCTGACTCTCTCTTCTATACTTTGTGTAAAATAATCAAAATTTACAACGCTATTCTTACCGGCATCGAAAAAAAAAAAAAAAATACGTAATCACAAGATACCATCCTTATTTTCTTTAAATCAAACAGATGTAGGATAGTTTGAAGCGTTAAAATATAAGAAATGTTACATAAAATTGGGATATTTTTTTTAATGACAGCCGGCCTAAGAATTACGTTGTAATTAATATATATATATATATAAACTCGACCATTTTGGCCTCGCAAGGGGCTATACTTCTTGACCTCTCTTGCTTTCATTTCTGTTTCTTTCTCTTCTGTACTTTGTATAAAATGATCAAAATTTACAACGTAGTTCTTACTGGCATCAGAACGAAAAAAATAACATGATCACAAAAATCCTATCCTAACATTTAACTTTCGTTATATAAAATTAAGACATTTTTTAAATAACAATAACAAAAATCCTACAAAATATAACAAACGTTACATGAAATTGGGACATTTTTTCTAATGAGGGGTATCCTAAGAATTACGTTGTAATTAATATTCCAAAGGGGGGGGGTGGCCTAAGAATTACGTAATTAATATATATACATATATATATAAAGTCGGTAAAAATTAAAATATAACAAACGTTACATAAAATTGGGACATTTCTTTTAATGGGGGGTAGTGTAAGAATTACGTTGTTATTAATATTGTAATGATTTATTTACAATTTCAATTTACAAATTATAATGTATTATCACAAACTTTTGATATAATTACATACACATAAGTAAAAACGCAAGAAATTCAGCATACGCATACAAGAGCCCTTTTGATAGAGAAATATAAATAGGAATATATTACATATTTCTTGTTAATAAATTTGCCAATGCAACTTTACAACAAGTACATATAATATATACAAAAAATTCTATAACAAACAAATATAACCTGGGCGCAGCTGCAAATTTCTTCTTCTCTTCATGTAACGTTTCTTCACCTGCTGCTTGAAGCGAACTTGGATGAACTGTTTATCTGAAAATTATCATTGATTCGTATTAGGTCGAATAAAACTGGTCGTAGTTCCGAAATAACTGGATCCGCTCTTCTGTATTCCCAGGTCGTTTCTTATGCTAATGCTATATTTGATTCTCATACCGAACAGTATTTAAATAAATAAAATTAATACAGCTATTCTTTTTACTTATTCCTGTAGCGGATGTTGGCACATCTTATCGCCATTTGTTATCAAAGAGTGAATGTGAAAATTATTCCGTATCCAAAATATCGCTGAATTCGATTACTAGTAATTTCTATTTATTCTAACCGTGAATAGACAAAAACTATATCATTATATAGGTAGCTTCCGTTCGAATATCTCTCACAACAGACAGATTATAAAAAGATTGATAATCTTCAGTTAAACGTGAAACGTGAAGCCCACTTTTTTGTTGCACAGTGATAAACATGTTTCCCCTAAAAGAGAGAAAGAATCTTTACATAAATATAATTCTAGATAAAACAAAAATTTTTTATGAATTTCCAAGTATAGATTTAAACGGGTATAAATACACGGGCGAAGCCATGGCTAGCAGCTAAACAAGAATGGATTAGTGCTGACTGTTAAATAATATATATATATATATATATATATATTATATCAGATTATTATACATTATGGCTACCGATAAAATAACGGGCTCCCTATTGTATTGATTTCACATGTGTAAATTATTCTAATTAAAAATTATTGAATAAAAAATGTACTTTATTTTAATTCAACTTGAGTTGAAAGTCAATTAACATTGATTTCTTCGCTTAATTCTTCGTTAAGAAATGCTTGATCCGTGTTTATATCATCTAAAACTTACGATACAAGCTTATACATATAACGCATATCGCGGGTTTCAAGCATGTAGAAATAGTCGTTTTTTTTCTGAACCCGTATCTCTGGAACGGGGCAAAATAGCAGATTGCTATTTGGTGGAAAGATAGTTTATTTGGCATCGAAAAACATATTCAAAATTCGTGGCAAATCGAAAATTTTTTGAGATATTCAATTTTGAAAAAAATCACTTTTTTCAGTTTGTCCAATTTATATCAAAAAGTTTTAAAATAATTAAAAATCGAATAAAACAAGGTAATAGCTGATAAAATTTCCTACAATAAAAAAAAAAAAAAACGCCCCCATAAGACAACTTCGGCTAAAATTACGGTCATTTAAAAAAATTGTGAATTATCATTTTCGAAATTAAGTTTTTAGGATGTAATTTCTTTTTTTTCTGCTACGGCGTAAAACCATTTGGCCATCAGCTAAACCTTTCATTTATATTAACTACCCTTTTATTAAATTTCAACTTTTCCTCTCTGCCATTTATTTTTCCATTATTATTATTATTATTATTATTATTATTATTATTATTACTATTATCATTATGCTGTTATTTAAGGATCCGTTGTGCCATTATAAAAACACAAAAAAAAATTACAGAACTTGCTTTTTGTAACGGACCATTGCAACAACCATGGCCATCGTGGATTACACGAGTGCCGAAATATGATAAATAGAACTATAAACTGGCCACATCGTGACTAAAATGCGACGAGCACTTGATCAGGACTGAACAGCAAAACATTACGAAATAAGCAAGAAAGAATGTAGCAGCACAGTGGCTAGGATCTGGTAATACTTTATTTTATTTACCTTATTTGTTTGTTTCCTTTCCTTCTCTCTCCAAAATTTTCTCCCTTCTTTAAATGTAGGTATATTATTATTATCACTATTAAAAATTATATTTATTTTATAGTCTGAAATTTCTTTGCGCTATGTAAATTTTGACATCGTGCTACTGTAGGACTCCAAAAACGTTTTTCGAGGGGAAAAAATACGTGCCTCATGAAATTTAATGTAGATTACGATCCGAAAATTTAAAAAAATTGAAGCGATCGATTTTTTTTCCTCGTTGTATCTATATGGAATGGGCCATATTTATATTAATTACAACGTAATTCTTAGGCCGGCCTCCACTACATTTTGTAACGAAAAAATATCCCAATTTTACAGTATGAAAGTTAAATGTTAGGATAGGATTTTTGTGATTACTGTTATATTTTTTTATGTCGATACCGGTAAGAATGACGTAAAACAAAAACAAAGTATAGAAAAAAAAGGGATAGAAATATAAGCAAGACGGGTCAAGGGGCAGAGCCCCTTGCGAGGCCAAGGTGGCCGAATTTTTATTTTTATATATGCATATATATATACACATCATCCTCAAAAGTATTATATTTTTTACCGAGTATTTTTTTTTTTTACTTTCCAGTGCATTTTTATTAAATTTTTATAGTAAATCTTGAAGATGTTTTTTATAAAAGAGAAACATATTGTTTCATAATTTTTTGTACACTATGACGATTTAATATTTTCGTTTTATTTATTCGAATCTATCTTTATCCTTTTAATTACCATTGACAATATTTTAATTTTTTCAAATTACCTTTTCATGCTTAATACTGATATAATGCTTTATGTCAATCGCGTCTTTTACATCGATAAATTAAAAGAAATTGCCTAAAGGGACCACATTTTTTCACGTTGCTTGATGACTACTAAGTATCTAATATCGATAATCACTCATATAATACCATTGCTGAATGGTACATTTTCAAATGAACAAAGAACGATTAACATAAAAAAAAACATACACGACCGGGGTCGTATCTAGACCAAAATTTCGGGAGGGGTTACGAAAATATTTATATATATATATATATGTATGTGTGTGTGTATGTGTATTACGATGAAATATATTTATTTATAAATAGTACACTAAAGCCTTGTAGTCAATTATTGTATATATGCAATATTTGAACACTACAATAAAAACAAATAAAAAAATAGTCGTTTCCATAGAATTCATAAAAATTTTAATTTTCTCTTTTGTCAAAAACTGAAAAGAAATATATTCTGAATTTCGATCCATTTAATTCAAGCAGTTATTATTTCGCCGACATTGGGGGGGGGGGGGTGAACCCTGAAAACCCCTCTTTAGACATGGCCCTGCACACGATGAACACAAAATGTTCTCTTGCAAAGCTGGTAAAAAATGAAAATTGATGTACTCTGACCGATTAAATAATCCTGAGGAAAAAACACAACATACAGATCATTTTCCTGTCATACTAACATGGCACTTCGTAGTATAAAAAATGGAACATGCAGTCAGGCCCGGATTAAGTGTATGATAGGCCCGGGGCTACGAAAATATTAGGGATCCCTTTTCGGAAGTGACAAAATTATCAGTTTTATAGAATAACTAAATTTTCTTTAATTCAATTCAATTATATTATTTTGAATTCGCGAATTAACATATAATTATTAATGTAAATAAAACTAAATATCATATAGACAATGGTAGAATTTTCGATGCCAAAAAGAAATATATATATATATATATATATATATATATATATTATTTTATAAAAGGATAGTGTATGTGCGTGTACACACGCGCACACATTCATACAGACATTTCCTAAAAATGTAGATTCCGACATCTTACAACAAATTTCTGATACGTTTTTAAGAAACTCGAAATTTTACTATTGTTTCTTTATCTAGGAGGAAATAAAAATGGATACAACATTATTAACAAATAAATGTATTAAAAAATGCACTTGCTCCTGTAAAGTTAATTCTATTTATTAAAAAAAAAAGTTTATGTATATGACAAATGATAGATTAATTTTTTATTATATGTCGGGGAAGTGTTTGTCCCTTGGGAGCCCTGCAGCCCCTTCTCACAGACCCCCCTAAATTCAGGCCTGCATGCAGTGTATTCGGTGGGATAGTTAGGCAGTGGAGTTTCGTTCGGCTAGAATATTCCACTGCCGCACACTGAAACGTACGAAAAAGAAAGAGAGAAAAAAAGCGACTTCATTCAATACTGAGGTTATTTAATCGGGGGTATATTTCGTCAGCGATGTAGTCAATTCTTCTTCGGGAACTGGAAAAAGTACCTTGAAAACGAATAATAATGTCCGTTCTTTAATTCAAATTTTTGCTAATTAATTGATGTTTAATTACTTTATAGCGATATAATGGGAAAATGGAAAAGAATACAACATTTAGCTCGCAGAATCGGTTTGTTAAGAGAAATTACTTTTAGAAAATGCAGGTAACGTTTCACTGCGCCACAGTATTATTTCGTGATACTTGACATAGGCAGCTGTGCGCCAAAAGATGTTTTTGCCTCTGGATGCGTCTCGTCTTGGCTATTTCAACGACGCGAAGTGGAAAGCGCAGTGCGTGAAGAGTAATTTTCAGGAAAAAGTAATTTCTGCTGTAATCACCGTGTTTTTGTCGTGCGCGAATACTACATACACCGCTGGTTATAAGCCATTCTCTTACGTCAGCCATGCAGCAACCTTTACAATTATGCAGACATATCGATTTCAGATAATTATATACATATTGCGAACCATTCTCGCGGTCGTTAGACTGTCGCGTGATCGGTTTCATAATTAGTAGAGCGTATTGTCGCACAACGCAAACATTTCTCCGGTGTTACATTATTTCTTTTGTAATAATATCAGATAAGTACGATCGAAGTTCTAGATCATATACGATTTGCTTCTTATAATTGCGGTTATCGGTGAAACTTTAAACGTGGAAAGAAAAGAAAATTCGGGGGGCATTCAAAATTTTCTCTAATTTTCCATTTTTGCGTATCGGGAAGAAAATTTAAATTCGCAAATATGTAAGTGTCTTGGTTAATTTTCCGTTTCGGTTTTTTGTGGATTTGTTTCCGAAACTAATATATAATTTTTTCCCTGTAAATATCGACACACCCAACTGAAAAAGACTGGACACAACCTTCGCATTGCAATAACTTCGGTATTATAAAATCAAAGTGAAACAATGCCTGCTCGGGAAGTGTGAACTTTAAGTTATTATGGCAGCTGATCTAATAAATTTTTCAGCTGAAATCGAAATTTAAAAAAATACATTTTACGCTCTTGCATGAAATGGCAGTTATTATCAAATTACAAATAAGCATTACGTAATTCTAAGGGAGTGTTTTCTTTTTTTTTGGTTCAATTTATTTTATATGTTAAACAGTATGTTAATTAAAATTTTTTAAGTACGTGAAAAATTGTACGACTTCTCACAAAACTCGGTAAAGCTAAAATGTTGGTCGATTCAATAAAACTTTACACTTGGAGTCTTATAGAGAGAACGGTTGAAAAATTTCTTTTTTTTTTTTTTTGTTGATGCGAGGAGCAAAAATATTTTATACTTATGAACTGCCCTTTATAATGCTATAATTTTATTTTTTCAGTATAAAGAAATGGTAATTCGGACAGCGACGAGCTGAATATATAATATATATATGTATCTTATAAAGCTGCAAGAAAAAAAATCGTATAGCTCGTTCTATAACTAGAGAGTTAATTTTTTTTCAATCGACGTATTTTCTTCGTAAGATGATAAGAAAATGATAAAACCCCCAAAATGCCTAAATTTTGAAAAATTTGAAAATCAAGTTTTATGGAAATTTTTTTAAAAATTTCCACAGCCGGTTCTATATGAGTTACGATATGGATTTTTTTTTTAACCTGCATATTAAGGTCTCCAAAATACAGGAATTTTTTTATTTGCATACAGTGTGTTCAATTGAACGATAAGTGGCGTCGTTATTTTATACAAAACCATGATGGAACGCTTCCCAGCGGTCGCCATTCCTTGTGTATATATACACTCGTATATATTATATGTATATATATATATATATATATATATTTATTGGTGCTTTACAAATAATGTAGTTAAATTTTAAACCATAATTTTCTTAACTTTCGATAAAGGCTGTTTATTTAAAAAGTTTTTCGGGATCAAAATTTCTTTAAAACTACAAGTAAATTACAAAAAGGGGTTTCGCTTTAATCAATGCAGGCCGTTGATGTTTTCTGTAAACGGTTGAATTTTTTAAATTAAAATTATTATACGTAATAGTTAGAAGCTGAAAATTTTCTTTCTCTCTGACAAATCATCGTATATCTAGAGGATACATTTCTTATGAACAGCCCCGGTTTACTTCACACTTATCTGAATGTTAAAGGCAGTTGGATATTTAGGACCGCTAAAACCCTTGTTAAATACTACATATCTTCGTATCCTTCACTGATCTTTAAATAGCCATGTACTTCCATAATTGTTTCAAGTTACAAGTAAATCCGGACTCTTTTAAGCCTGTTAATTGCCACGGCGCTAACATGGTATTTAACTTACAAATTCAAAACCATTGCTCAAATGTTTAACATATTTTTACTGAGTTCCGTAGCTTCAGTTTTTTTTCTTACCATACCTCAGTTTAACCATCAAATTTTCTGTTGTGTATTTAAATAACTCTGTTCGAAGGATTGTTAATAGTTTATATTTCATAATTACATTCATAAATGTACCATTAATTATATATCCGAAAATTTAGGGGATGCGGCACAACATTAAGTAATAACATAACCTACAAAATATATATCAACAATCATAGCATATGGACAAAATGAATCAGGGTGTTCGCTAAAATTACCCCCCTGTAATTAATAAGGTTTATATTTAACGAAAAATCAACAATTAAATGAAAAAAGATAATAAAACTGATTTACATGGCATTTTGTAATGTACTTGTTGTTAAGCCGTATATGGTCCACCTAATTTTTCGATTACAATCCTTACACTTCTCTGATCTAAAGTAATTTCGTAATAGTACTGTTGCGCCCATGTTCAATTGTGGCACAGCTGCCTATACTATTGTCGACTTCAACTTAGGACGATCCACCGGTTTTAATAAATGCAATCGAGTTTGTAGTTTTCGTTCATAATGTAACTTTGCTGGCGACTAACCATTTGCAAGAGGAGTTATCCGATATTGGAATAATATCTACTGCACTTTTTCTTCTACATTTGAAGGGGTTAAGCAGTGCCTTAAGTTTCTTCTTAACTATCTGTACAGCTCGTTTAATTTGACCATTGGTCTATGGGTGGTATGGTGCTGCTGTACGATGTGAAATTCTAAGCGATGTACAACATTTTTCAAATTCAGCGAAAATAGGTTGCGTTATCTGTTACCAAGGTGTGTGGAAGTCCTTGATTTGTGAACATACGTTTTAAAACATTGATTGTTGCCATGGATGCTGGGGCAGATTCAAATACTTCAACTGATCCGTCCATTTGGAAAATGCGTTTACTACAATAAAAATATGCTTACCATTAATGGGTCTAGCAAAATCTGCATGTATGCGCTGCCATGCTGCTGTAGACGTTTCCCACGGATACAATGGTGCTTTTGAAGGTTTGTACAGGCATGACATAGCTTCATCATTTGGATCGTCCTAAGTTGAGGTCAACAGTAGTACAGGCAGCTGTGCCACAGTCGAACGTGGGCGCAAGAGTACTATCACGAGATTACTTTGGATCAGAGAAGTGTAGGGATTGTAATCGAAAAATTAGGTGGACCATATACGGCTTAACAACAAGTACATTACAAAACGCCATGTAAATCAGTTTTATTATCTTTTTTCATTTAATTGTTGATTTTTCGTTAGACATACACCTTATTAATTACAGGGGGTAATTTCAGCGAACACCCTGATTCATTTTGTCAATATGCTATGACTGTTGACGTATATTTTGTAGGTTATGTTATTACTTAATGTTGTGCCGCATCCCCTAAATTTTCGGATATATAATTAATTATTAATGATTCGCCAGTAATAAATTGAACTTTCCAATGGTTTCATCTCAACAATACCACAGTGTGTACTATGTAGTTCCTGAAGTACGTATTTGTGTAACGACTTTGGAATAAGGGCACGATCACCTCGCATTATGATACCATTATGTAAAGAGTATTCCGTGTTTTTCGTCTTGGATAATTGCAATTCTGCGTGCAGTTTACTGAGAATTTCATCCCTGGCACTTTCCCTTTTCTTCTGTATTGTACTCGAAAAACGATTAGTGAGTTCTTTGAGACTGTATGGTTCATCTACTGCATCAGGATTTTGTATTATAACTCTGCCTGACGTTCTTTCCCTGTTCGTTGTTGAATTGTGCGCTGTAACTGCCGTAAAAACCGTGCATATCTGGTCAAGCGAACTGCAAAAATTTCTGGGAATGCTTCGCATGGATTAAAATTGACTGTGTAACGGCTGATTATCTGTTACTAGCGTAAACTATTTCATATTATTTGCAGCCCAGTAGAACGCAGTGCTTTCTTTGTCTAAATGACTGTAATTTTGTTCTTGAAAGGAAAATACTCGGCACTGTGGCTAGTCCGAAGAAAAGACGTGTTACTAGATAAGTGCCTTTATGTGTAATTTCCAAAGCTATATGAAGATATGCTTTATAGATATCTAATAGGCAAAAATATGTACTGCTATGTACTTTCTCAAACAGTCTCTCCACTCGTAGGATTGGATAATGTGCTGGTTCTAGCTGGTTATTAACTATAATTTTGTAATCAGCAAAAATTCGAATTAATCCATTGACTCCTGGTACAGTGGCAATAGGTGTTCCCCACGGGCAGTAGTTGTTTTTTTTAATAAATCCCTATTTTTCCAAAAATTCAAGTTCTGCTTCTACTTGTGGAAGTAAAGCATAAGCCACTGGTCTTAGAGGACGATGTACGGGCGATGCACCTTTTTTTATGTAACCTTAAAACAAAAAATATCAGCCATTTTTTTTTTGTGTTGATTCGCTAATATCAGTTTGCCGGATTACGAACTCATAATCATCGTCATTTGATTTAGGTAATTTTATAATTTCAAGTTTACGAATCCAAATTTGGTCCAAAATAGGCGAAAAATTTTCCGACACCATAAATATTTAATTCATGTGATGTTCTATTTTGGTATGTCACCAGTACTGAGACAAACCCTTTCGGAAATAATTAATTGTTTATTATAGGTGCAAAAACGAATATGGGAACATTTCCTAATTTCAACGTTACATTGTAATTTGTCAAAGTCCGTAAGCGATAATATTGTTACAGGACTACCTGTATCGAGTTCGAACTTTTGTATCTTATTACTTAATTTAACATCAATAAAAATTTTACCCGCAAACCGGTTATTTTGATTTAACGATAGTTCATTATCATCATAATAAACCACTTTAATGTCTTTTTTTTTTGACGAAATACATCCGCTTTTGCGATACGTCTATTTTTACCGCAACTTGTACATTTTAAATTATTATGTATACAACATTGATGAGCAGTATGATTAGGCTTACCGCAAGCTAAACATGCCTAACCCTAATTTTGAAAGTTTTTCTCGATTACGCGGTTGGTTTTTTGGCGAGGAACGATTAACATTAAAATTACGATCGCGACTGTTATTCCCATTTCTGTATAGTGTTTCTGATCTATTTCTAGAATAAGAGCGTGAACGTTCTCTAACGTTTAAATTATTCGTTCTGGATTTACTAACTTTATTAGCAGAAGGTTGAACGTTGAAGTTTTCACCATTATACTCCTCGAGGTTTTGTTTGTGGTTAGAGTTTTATCTAAAGTCGCGTCAGGTTGCATGTCCAAAATTTTTTCTCGCACGTGATTATTACGAACGCCACAAATAAATTACGCTTGGAAAATTGAATTGATTTGACATTTTGCAATTAACGTTCGGACAGACCCAGTCACCTTTTTGTGCAATTACTTTTAGAGCAGAAGTGTGCGATGTTGACGATTCGGTCTTGTACTCGTGATAAAAATTTGTGACACTACGTATGTTATCGGATCGAAACGTTTTTCAAGAACGTTAACTTATTATTTCAGACGATAACGAAAAATAGAGTTGTCTGAGAAATTCTCCTTGTACAATATTCGCATTATAATAAATGTAACAAATTACCAAAATTAAAAGAAAAAACGAAATAAGGTTACCGCGTATTTTTATTGTATAATACTTACATGCGAGGGCGTCGCCAGCCGATGAGCCGAGGCGGGAGGCAAGGTGATAGAAAGAGGATATGAGTCATAGGAAAAATAAAATTTATAAGTTGTAAAGGCTTAATAATTTATTAAACAAGAATAAAGTCTTAATCAAAACATAATTTTCGTAGGTTTCTGGCAAATTGTTCGATTACTTTATTATAAAAGTCTTCCAAATTGTCCATGATTAGGCGTCTATGAATACTCATCATAGCCAGTTAATTAAAAAATGTCAAGGCTCCAGGGGGGCTGCCCCCTACCCACCGCTGGCGACGCCCATGCTTACATATGTAACATTAATTTAAGTTGGTTTATCCTCGTCGCCAAAATCTGTTGTGTATTTAAATAACTGTTCAAAAGATTATTAATAGTTTATATTTCGTAATTACATTCATAAATGTACCATTAATTATATACCCGAAAATTACAGGATCTGGCACAACATTAAGTAATAACATAACCTACAAAATATACGTCAACAATCATAGCATATTGACAGAATGAATCAGTGTGTCCACTACATTGTCTCTTCTGCCTTTTACCACCATTTGTATCTGAATATTTTCCAATTTTTAAGGCTCTGTTCTTTTCAAGTTCACATAAATTCTCCAAAAATATTATTATTCTGCCCGATTTTGTAAGCTATTAGCCCTGAAATACTTATTGTTCGGCGTGAAATCACATTCGTACATTTACAAAAGTCAGAAGATTAATGGAGTGTTCGGCTGAATTTGGCATAACGGTTAATTTTGAATCTGTACAAATATCCGTGGTAATAAAATGGCGCAGATACGGCTGCGAAAGACGCCTAGATTAGTAATGGTTCTCTTAGTTTCATACATTTCTAGCAGTGACCTTGACCTCATTAAATATGCTCCCAAAGAATATTAGAAGACATTATGGTCATATTCCTATTTCAATCTATCATCCTCAACGCTACCCGGTTTAGTTATATTTCTTCCGTTTCTACCAATACCAAAGCGTCTCCCTATTTCTATGTACAACATGTACCTAATCTTTGTTTCCTGTTGTCAGTACCCCCTGGACTTAAATCATCTCATTTTTGAATGTAACTGTCAAATCCTTATGTCAATTCTCTTCCGGCTATCCGGTAGAATTGCAATATACAAATTATTATTTAATTATACAATTAACGAGTGTATTATTATTGGGTGTATGGGTTTTGTCTAAATATTTATAATTCTTTGACGATAGGTGAAACTTTTGACGTCAACAAAAAAAAGGTAATAATTAGACATATTTTTTTACTAAATTTCAAGTCCTTTTGAAGAAAAAGAACTCTTTCCGACAAAGTTATGTGCACCGTTCCAGTTTTAATCTCTTTGTGTTTTCTTTTTACAGTGGTCTGTTTCGACAATTACTTGTTGATAAATTGCTAATTAAGTCAATGAGTAGAGTTAGGTGACTAGAAAAAAGAAAGCTTTTAGATATCGTAAAATTTAATTTTGAGGAGATGGTAGGTAACAGGTTTGGAATGGAAACCGGAAAAGTTGAAGGAAAAATAAGAAGGGAGCTTATCGTGAGTGAAAATTTACTGGGAAAGTTGAAGGAGTACCAGGGAAAAAGAAATAAAGTTGGAGTTTTATTAAAAGAAAGTCGCTATTTGTAACAGATGGAGGAGGAGGAAGTGTAGCAGATAAAATATAGGTAAACGTTCGATCAGAAAGCGATAAATAGGACATCTGTGAATAAAGAGATCTGACGTTTAGCGAGGGTAGATCGCAAAACTTAGCACGACGGAGGCAAAGCAAGCTATTTCGAACGCAATCTAGTATTGAAGAGATCTGGATCAGTTAAATAGATTAATACGAATCGACGATAGAACGGATAAAGAATTCCGTAGAACATGCACTACAGACTACTCATCTCTACCGTGTACCGTACACTAAAAATCTTTCGCGTTACATGTAGGACTTTTTAAAAAACTGTTAAGCTTATAGTGATGCTACGTAGTTGAATTAAAAAGTGGTTTAAGCATTCGCGAAACGATTTTCCATCTGAATCGTGCAAAACTGTTATAATCAACAACAATATGAATATACCTAGGTTTCATCGATTTTCACAATGAAATAAGTAGCGGATCTGTTAGAATTGATGGAAAAGATTTACAAATTATACCAATCTACAAGGCCGTGCCCACGGGGTGGGTTTTGAGGGTTACCCCCCCCCCCATGAGAACTGAAATAGTTATTATAAATACACAAAAATCTGAAAAAAATCAAAAATTTAAAATAAACATTCATGATTTTTAAGGTTGTTTTTACCTACGTTTAAAAGAAAAAATAAAAAATATACTTCATATTTTTAGGTACTTCATTAATATTTTATGCAAAATTCTTTATTACGAGTATAATTAATAATGTATGTAATTTTTATTAATGTTTATACGGGGTAATTCATTTATGTAAATTATTAATACATACAAATCAAAATGATGGAAATTATTAATAGTACGAATATTAGTGAAAAATGTACTGTTATTTATAAAATAAATATGTAAAGAAAATTTTCAACCCCCCCCCCCCCCCAGAATTCTGGGCACGGGCCTGCCAATCTTTGTATCAGTCAGCGTACGTGTGAATAAACAATAGTGTATGACAATTTTATGGCTAAGAACGGCGTAACTTTCTTTCACCTTAAATGTCGGAGGTATATTCTCAACTGATAGAAAAGTGCCACTTTTGCAGTAACAAAGTGAATGGCCATATGATAAATAATTTCCGATATGCTGATAGCACAGTTATCACAGCAGGAAATCCTCAAGAACTTTCAACTACTTATGGATATGAAACAGGCCAAAAAAAAAAAAAAAAAAAACTATTAATAACACTGATAAAACCGAAATGATAATTGTAAGCGAGGCAATTTCTAATCTACTTATATCGAAAACATACAAAAATATAGAACGAGTCAGCAATGAAATCCGGGCGTAGAAATTAGAACGAGAATGGAACAAGTAAGACATTCGTTTCTGAAGTGTAATATCTTAATTTTAAAATCGGATATCGAATAATAAAAGTTATTCCGGTGGTGGTCAGTATTGTTGTATAGTGCAGGGATTTGGACGTTAAAAGCTCAGTCAGTGAACTGGCTGGAAACGTTTCTGATGTGAATACCGTGGAGAATGTCGAAGGCTTCATGGATAGAGAAGAAAATTCTGAACCGAATCGTAAAAGAAAGGAATCTTTCTCTATCGTTAAATAACCATCTGGTTTATATTCTCTGAGGAGGCAAGAAATACGCAGTAGCGCGGCTGATTTTACAAGTTAAAATTGAGAGGAAGCACCACATGGGTCGCAGGCGTACCACTTGGATTTCTAAAATTTAAAAATGAGTGAGATACGACAACACTGGAGAATTATGCCAGAAAGTGTGCCGCGTAACCTTCATTTGTGTTCTATGTATTGAAGAATATGGTACTATAAGAAGAAGAAAAGGCAAGATAGAGAGGTGATTGTTTTTCCGGTTATTATAAGAGAGCAGGATTTTACCAGGTTCAGCTTAACTCCTTTTATGATACTTTATCAAGCCGGCTACTGCGGTGTAGCTGATTAGTTAATTCTGTTTCGTTCGAGTAGAACTGGGTTCGAATCCCGCTGCCGCACATTGAAATCTCCAAAAAAAAAGTTCACTTACACTGGGTTAACGTTCATAGTTGACGTGCCCCCCCATACCTAAAAAAAAAGATACTTTATCTAACCGCTCTGCTTTGTGTTTTTTTGCTGTAACTTTAATCGCTGTTGTTAGTGCGGTGTTGTTCGATCCATCGGGTCCCTCCTCCGGGGACCACATTAATTCGGTGATTGTTTACATTTTCGTAAATAGACGTTGTTATTCGGCAAGCGAAAATTTTACTAATAACGTTTACTTATTTTACGTCACGTAATGAATGAGTAGACGTGAGAAATAACAAAGAGGCCGTATTTTCTGTAAACGATTAACAAATAACAGTTTGTTTATCCTGCGGCAGAATTAATTATCCGCTAACGGTTATCGCGAACGAAATATTTGCTACCAATATACACCTAGTTACGACGAATCATTGCTTCACCACCCAAAGCTTACGACCTAGTTTGTCGTTTTAAAATAATTAAAAACTAATTAACTAACTCGCTTCATAAGTAGCTTTCATTTATTTTTTTCGTTTTTTCCGTGATTTTTCTTCCTTCAAACTAATATGCAGTCATTTATAATTCGGTTATTCTGTTTTACGTTTTTCACACTCGTGACGGTTGAATAGAATATAAGAAATTTAACGTCGAAGATAAAAATGCGGGGAAACGAAATAAATCTCAAATACTATGTATATTTTGATCGACTGACGATAGTAAAAAAAAAAAAAAACAATAATAACACCGGTTACTGTACGAAACCGGTATACAAATTTTATTTTAAAACTCTACAGTTCGGATATTTTCATTTCGTAACTCGCAATATTTAGCGAAAAACGTGACAACCGTCACTGTACTTTTTCTAATTTTCAATAAAATTATATAGAAATCTGATATATAATACATATATATATATATATATAAACTCGGCCATTTTAGCTTCACAAAGGGCTCACATTTCTGTCTCTTTCTCTTCTATACTTTGTACAAAATGATCAAAATTTACAACGTAATTCTTAGGCCGGCCCCTATTACATTTTATAATGAAAAAACGTCCCAATTTTATATAATAAAAAAAAAAAAAAAAATATTTATTAAACTACGAAATAACTTAACATGCTACAACACATATAAGTAATACTTTTTGTGCGTCTCCACGGTATTATTAAATTAGCAGTATAGTCTTTACAAGCTTCTCCGTATGGTGGCCATTCTTATTCATCAAGCTGCCCAGTAAGAAGAAGTGTATTTATTATGTGTTTCCAAAAACCAAAATTACCACCGAACGTAAATGTGAATTTCGGACGAAGAATCAGTAAAATCGGTCTATATAAATATGAGTTATGCGCGAGTAAACATAAAAAAGAACAAAAAACACGACGAACGTATAACTTCCTTCTTTTTGGTAGCCGGTAAAAATTAAAATATAACAAACGTTACATAAATTTGGGACGTTTTTGGGACATTTTTTCTAATAGGGACCGGCCTAAGAATTATGTTATATATATATATATATATATATATTAATTACAACGTAATTCTTAGGCTACACCCCATTAGAAAAAATGTTCAAATTTTATGTAACGTTTGTAATATTTTAATTTTTACCGATTTCCAAAAAGAAGGAGGAAAGAATAAATAAACGTGTTCCGAGTTAGATGTAGTTGTACGCGTACGCGAAACGGAGTTTTAACCTTATCTTATCTTCTACAGTTTATCTCTAACATATTTATCGTTTTGTATTCGTGTTCCGATAAGTGTCAAGTAAATCGTAATCGCAACGTAAGACTTTGCCGGTAGCAGCCGACTTCAGCTGGTTCTTCGTAAATCAGACAATCAAAACGATATCCGGTACTGAGTACAGACCGAGCATGTCGTACGCAGCTGCAATGAAAAAAGAAACCTTCCCGTCCGCCAACCAAGCTATAATTTTCCCACACGTCGATGGAGCTCCGCTGCCGTATTACGCTCGAAAAATGGTAAACATTATAGGTAATAATATACTGCATTGCGCCAAAATATCAAATAACCGCGTTCGAATATATATCAAAACCAGAGAAATCGCTGAAAATTTTTTAAAGTCAGGTGGAGAAATCGAAATTAATAGAAAACTAGTCAAAGCCAGATGGTACCGACAAGAAAAAAATGATAAAAAAGTAATCGTATCTAATGTACCCCCCCGCGTCCACGTCCACCATGCAGAAATAATTAAGTTAATCGTCTCCCACGGAGTAGTACCTACTTCAGACATGAAATTCTTGCGACTTACGCAGGAAGAGGGTTTAACAAATATCCCCTCAGAAAGAAGATTTGTATATATCTCAGCAGAAACTTCGGAAAAATTGCCGAGCTCAGAGTTTGTCAAATATGAAGACGACGAATATCGAGTATTTTACAATGATGCTCAAATTAAATGTTTCATCTGCCATCAATTCGGTCACACAACGCAGTCATGTGAGTTCAACAGATCCGAAGAATATAACGAAACTCTGGAAAAATCCCAAAAATTAACGTCCAATGAATTAGAAAAAAATTCCCATAAATCGAACGACGACGAAAAGGATGCCAACAATACAATTAAAATTGTCGAATCGACTGGAAATGCGAAAACGGAGGCACCTTCTAACATTATCTGTCAAAGTGAAGATGTACTTCGTGGTAACGAAAATTATACCCACGATGAAACAGACGTTGTTCAACAGACCATTAAAAGACCGTTATCAATCAGCACCCAATCTCACAGCTACCAAACAGTTGACGACCTCCCAACGACCGCTAACGAAACAGATACACCACATACAAAAAATCAGAAACAAAAAAAGGCCAAAATCGAAAATCCAACAAAAAGTTTAACCGAAGAAACATTTTCAACAAAACAACTTTTGGAATCAATCGAAGAAAACTTTGAAAAGAATAAGCAAGATTATCCGATATCACTTTCCAGTTTCAAATTACTCATGGATCTCGTAAAAGGGCAGCAAGATCCTGCCCAATGCGTAGCTCAACTCACCACCGATTTCAACGGTATAATAAAAATCCTGGCCGATAATTATCTGTATCTAGAACACCGATCGATGAAGAATCGCTTTACAAGACTGAAAAAAAAAATTAGAAGAATCGATTTCAGAAAATGCTAGAAGTCCAGACAATCCAGATAGTATACAAAAGGAGCCCGACATGAACGACTGAATGCGAATGGTAATACGTAATCTACTTTGCTGTTTGTAAAAATTTATCTAATTCGTATCAACAACAATTAATCTAATCCGTTATTCTTAATACTTAATCAAATACTTTATTCAATGGAATTGCAATGGCGTAAGAAGCCATAAAAATGAACTCCAACTCTTAATTCAAAAAACCTCTCCCCAAATCATCGCTCTACAAGAAACCCATTTACGGTCATACATTTCGTTTCAAATTCCCAAGTACAAAATTTTTCGTAACGACTACCCTGAAGGCATCGTTGCTTGTGGTGGAGTCGAAATTCTAGTGAATAAAGAAATAAAATCAGTCCCAATCCCTTTAATCAGTAATTTACAAGCCATAGCCGTTCAAGTATATACTCTTAACCACTTCAAAAGTCCTATCACTATCTGCAATATTTATATACCCCCCGATCAAAATTTCCAGCGCGATGAATTAAATGATATTTGAAATCAGCTACCAACTCCCTACATTATCACCGGTGACTTCAACGCTCACAGCCCAACTTGGAGCTCAAATAACACAAATAATCGAGGTAATTCCATAGATAAATATTTAAACCAAACAGATTCCGTTCTTTTAAACACTGGCGATAACACCCATTTTAACGCTTCTAATGGAAGTTTCTCCGCAATTGACCTAACCTTCTGCTCAACTGATAAAACCCATTTTCTAAATTGGAGACCTCTCGAAGACCTGTATTTTAGTGATCATTTTCCGATCGAAATTTCGTTAAATAATAACTAAACCCCACACAACGAATTGAAAAAAAATCCGAAATGGACTATTAACAAAGCCGACTGGATTAAATTCCAACAAAATTTTTCCTTTACCTTCGACTACCGGCTTTCTATCGACGATAATGTCAAAAATTTCACAACCTCTGTCGTACATGGAGCCTCGGTTAGCATACCAAAATCTTCTTCCAAATTTCCTCCCAAGTTAGTAGCCCCTTGGTGGTGCCCAGGAATCAAAACTGCGATCAAAAACCGAAAACGAGCATTACGCAAATACAAAAAAAATCCTACATTGGAAAATTTAATTTTTTTTTAAAAAAATAGAACCCAAACTCGCTTAATCATTCGCCAAAAACAAAAACGAAAGTTGGGTAAAATTTATAAAATCGATTACTCAAAATTCATTTATCAAAGAAACTTGGAGAAAAATAAAAATCCTAAAGGGCTCATACATCCCCCACACTATAAATTTTTTAACAGTCGGCAACAAAATTTTAACAGATCAAACTGAAATTTCAAATAGTCTAGCCCAACATTTTTCCGATGTATTAGCATCCTCTAACTACAGCATGTCTTTTCAAAACCATAAGATTCAGAAAGAAAAAATTGAAATAAATTTTAATTCGGATAACTCAGAACCTCACAATGCACAGTTTTCTATTGATGAGCTCGAAATAGCTCTAAATCATAATATCCGAGACTCTTCACCAGGACCAGATGATATTCACCCTAAAATGATCAAAAAATTACCTCAATCAGGTTTAGAAGTTCTTCTTCAGATTTTCAATTCCATTTGGGTCTACGACACTTTCCTGACCAAATGGAGACACGTTATTGTTATTCCCATTTTAAAACCAAATAAAGACGCCAACCTACCAACTAGTTATCGACCTATTTCTTTAGCGTGCGTCACATGCAAAATAATGGAAAAAAGTGGTCAGTAAACGACTAATTTGGTATCTCGAATCGAATAATTTCTTAAGCAGTCTCCAAAGCGGTTTTCGAAAAAATCGTTCTACGTTAGATCAATTATTAGACCTCCAACAAGAAATAATATCTGCCTTCAAAAACAAGGAAAATCTATACTCCGAATTCTTTGACCTCGAAAAAGTTTATGATAAAGCATGGAGATCCAAAATCCTACGTAGACTTCATTCACTCGGTATAAAAGGTCATCTTGCATATTTCGTACAGAATTTCCTAAAAGACCGAACTTTCCAAGTGAGACTAAATAACGAATCCTCCAAAATTTTTGGGATAGAAAATGGAGTACCCCAAGGTTCTGTTCTCAGAACAATCCTTTTCATAATTCTGATCGACGATATAACCGAAATAATCTCCTACCTGATATCGTTACGACTGTTCGCAGATGATATTAACATAGCCTTACGTTGCAATAGCCCGAAAATAGCATATCAACTTCTTCAACCAGCGTTAAAAAAACTTCAAATCTGGGCCGAAGAAAATGGCCTTTCCTTTTCTAGCAGTAAAACACATATAGTTAATTTCAGCCACAAAAGAAAATCCTTAACAGAACCAACTCTCACTTTCTATAACAAACCTCTTCAGTATAAAATCTCAACAAAGTTTTTAGACCTAACGTTTGATCAAAAACTTACCTGGATTCCACATATTAAAGAAACGAAAGCCGAAATCCTCCGATCCTTGAACTTATTAAAAATAATAAGAAACCCTCGACACAACCCACCTCGATCCCTCCTACTACTATTTTATCGAGCCCTAATTTGATCAAAAATCGAATGCGGAGCACCCGTATACTGTTCGGCAAAACAATCAGCTCTTTCCAGCCTAGATATTGTTAATAACGCAGCGATTCGACTATGCATAGGAGCTCTTCCATCTTCGCCTAATCTTAGCATTTACTGCGAAGCTGCAGAACTCCCTCCATCTTATCGTCGAAAATTACTAACCTACAAGTATCTAGCCAAAACAATGTCAAACACATCTCATCCAATATCTAAAAGAGTTATAGATTTTTTCTCAATCCCATCAATCTCAGTCCACGAACCGATCACTTCATTCACTGAAATAATCAAAAGTAACCATATTTTCCCACTACTTCGACAACAAATAAATCAACAATATCAACCATGGCTTATATCCACTCCTCCAATAAATATCTACGCTCGTCGCGTGCTTTTTTTTTTTTTTTATGTTGGTTTACATATAACTAACATTTATATAGACCGGTTTTACTGATTCTTTGTCCATTAGAAAGAGTACCATTCGACTTGGATAATGTGTGAGTAGTTATGAAAATCGGTGAACATAAATTGAGTATTCGTCAAAAAACGTGAAATTTTCTTTTTTGAGACCCAAAAAAAAATTACGTTTTTTGACGAATACTCAATTTGTTGTCACCGGAAATTTTTCTGTCTTATTATTTTTTATTAGTATAACAGAGACGATTGACTTAAAATGCTATTAATTTGAATAAATTACTATAGAAATGTAGCTTTGTTATCGACTTCCGAAGAAAAGGAGGTTACATGTTCGTCCCGTTTTGTTTTTTTCATAACTTATATTCACATGGACTGATTTAGAATTATGTTGTAAATTTTGATAATTTTATACGAAGTATAGAAAAGAAAGAGACAGAAATGAAAGTAAGAGGGATAAGGGACACAATGTAATACTCTTCATGTAAAGCTCCGCACAACACACGATAACAACTCCACTCTAAAAAGAAACCTTCGTGTATATGAAGGAAGTAAAAATAAAATAACTAAAAAATAATATACAGATAAAAGTAATGATGAACTAATAAAAAGTTAGTAACCAAACTCGTCATGAAAACGTTGTAGAAGCCCAAATAAGTTCGGGTTCTCGTGCAGAAGTGGTAGAAACAGCTGTAGGAGTCCTGTAGAATTAGTTTCATCGAAAGATTTCAACACTATCCTTTTTTCAAAGCAGAGTCTACCTTTGTGATGATTAGCATGCATTCTTTTACCATCATCTGTTACCATCAGTGTTATAAGAAAAGCTGAGCCGTTCGTCACCAATTACTGGGATCCGTACAGGATCATTTGGACATTTATAGTGAATGTTTATTTTCAAATTCCCGTGGTTTTGAGTTGGAGTCGTGATATAATTATGTTTAAATTGTTGATAGTATCGTTCTCAATATTTGAAAGATTGAAAAAAGCTTGTACCAAAAAGCATTTCATCGGATGGCGACCTACAATGTTACGTTTAAAATTTCGATGAGTAAATATAGCAACGCTTGAACACGGCAATGTTCGTTTAAGAAGTCTGCGCATGATTTACTGTACCGCCATTTAAAAGTGTGAATTGTACGGTTCAACCGAACCGTTACTACAACTACGATCGTCTTACAAAAAAGTTACGGAATTTGATCACGCAATATGTTGACGGGCGCTAACCAATAAATACCGTTTTATGAGGTTGATCCAATCGTTTTTTGTTTTTTTTGACATTTAACTCTGATTCTTCTGCTGATGCATGAATCTGGTTCTTTCGGGAACTTTTTTAACGTAAGATTTTATATCAGCATTGCAAAGAGGCCACCAAGCTGTAAGCATGCAAGCGATTTAGTTGCATTAATCACAGGGTTAGCCTCGTGCAGTTTCAAATAAATAAATTTCTATAACGCTTGCGATCAGAAAATAAGATATCTTGTTCATAAACTAGTTGTTCTCTCTCTTTTTTTTTTTTTTTTTTTTCGTGAAATGGATAATGACTGTCATATCAAGGTGCTTTTTTGAAGGTTTTCAGACATAAATCCTGTATACTTTGGACAGGAATTATTCTCGATATTCCTGAGTAGCTTCCGTGTGACAATAAAGTTGAGAATTTGTTCAAACTATATTGAATGCATCTGCGACGATGCGTCTTCTTCAAATGCTACAGCCTAATGATCCGTAATAGGAAAATGCGATAAAACATCGACCGTACTGTTGCACGATAGTATAGCTGGATGAGCTTACAACTGCATAGCCCATCTAACAAGACGTGATGCTGTAAGTTTAGGTGTTTCATGACTTTTCGTTAAAAATTCTTTTGAGCGGTGCACGATCGGTACGAAGGTAGAAGTGTTGACTATATATATATATATGGAAGAAAAAAAAATTTCCACTCCAAAGACGGTGGCTGATACTTCTGGATGGATTGTGGAGTATCTTTTTTCTGCAGCGTTAAGTGTATGCGGGGCATTGCACTAATCGGTCGGACAGAATCATCAGGGAATCTAACATTGCGCCTATTTCTTTTTCTGATGCATCGCGCGAAAAAAAATTGGTGGTCAGTCAGGATTGTTGCGAGTATTCTGTTTAATATAATTTTTGGTTTTAGGTATCGAAAAAAAGTTTTTTACCGCTACTATTTCCATTTTTGTTTTTAATGACCGGTGTGTAATGGCTTGTATTTTGGTACCGAATTTGTGTGATAAAATTCGCAAAATGATTTAGACTCTCGAAAAATGAGTGTAACTTACTCGCATTAGCAGCATCTGGAAGAGGTTTAGGCGTTTCAATCTTGGCTGGAGGAAAAAGCTGTTCTTGACATTGTTAGGGTCAGGGAATCTGCGGTTGTAACAAGGAATTGTAGCTTATTAAGACCAAACGTGTAGACATTTCAAACGTTCTTCACGATTTTTACCGTCAATAGCGATATATATCATCTTGCATTGCGATAACGCCAGTTAAATCCGTCAGCTATCGATGTATTTCTGCAATACTATCGGAATAATAGTTATGCTACATAACACCACGTGGTTATCACAAATGCTAGATAACTCCACGTGGTTATAAAACAGTGTTAAGTATATATACGATATTCAGGATCAACAGATATTAGTTCAGTTGTAGTTTTTTCGGATTTAATTGTAAAATTTATGATTAAATTTTGAAGTTTATTAATCAAACCGTTCGTGAGTTGTTGCATATTTTAATCGAATATTTTTGTCGTTTCTGAACCATCTCATTAGGATTTCGTACATTATACGTGTACGGAGAATCCTAAAAATAAGCGTGGTTGTCGAGGTGTGTTCATTTTTTTTTAGAGAGAAATTCATTCAACGAACCTTTCACGAAAATCAGCAGATATCCTTCGACCCGTTGAATTTAAAAACTCTTCATAATTTTTCAGATTCCGAAAAATTTTTCTTTTAAATTTTACGGATAAAATCACTGCTGACCTGCTTTTTAACATTTTTTTCAGAAATAAGAGAAATTACTTTATTTCCTTAAAATGCCTTTTGTAACTGGACTTTATTGTCGCAATCTGGAACTGAATAACGGTCGTCTCATTTTTTCACGCCAAGTTTTACATCAAATATTTTTACAAACTCCGATATTTTCAATCATTTTCAATTATGTTTCATTATACGCAATATTACAGCTTTATTTTCTGAGTAATTCGTATCACTTCCTGGCCGATAGTAGTAACACATCGTTACACATCTCTGCACATCTGAAATCCGATCACACCGGGATTCAACTGAAATCTATAAATTCATGCCTAAAACCAATGGGAGATTAATTATTACGCTCAGATAATTTTGTTTAGGCAGCGGATAAAATATTTAAATGCGCATTCAGCGGTTGAATATATAGTGCATAGTTCTAGAAGTTGAAATGCCCTCAGTGTATATTAAGGTTAAATGAGTATCATCCTGTGAACCGTCACCGTGAATTATAGAATTTAACTTTCCATAAAGTAAGTCCCATATCCTTGATAGGGTGTCGGGGATTATGAAATTTAGGTTCTCAATGTATGACAGTAGGAGGGCTAGTTCATTTCTCTTGGCCGCCTTTACTTTTCTCGATTTCTCTGGTACCCAGTTCAATTTCAGATTAGGTATATATCTGGAAGCGACTTGGATCGGTAACGCGACAAGTATCGAACCCGTGATCTCTGGTTTGGTAGCCATGTACCTTAACTACTAGGCTACCGCGCTAACCAAGCTTTCGATGATTGTAACTTAATGAATTTGCTGAGAATAATGGGCGCCAGTTCCATTCTTTTTAAAATTTTACTTTCAAAGACCATTTCTCATATCCAATATATACGGGGTGCGGCAGCATAACTTCCT
Organism: Icerya purchasi; assembly: GCA_039619475.1. NCBI lineage: Eukaryota > Metazoa > Arthropoda > Insecta > Hemiptera > Monophlebidae > Icerya > Icerya purchasi. The sequence goes on along the minus strand of CM077116.1, from coordinate 169,032,914 downwards.
TTTTTAAAATGCGCCACTTTTTTTCTACTAAATTTTGTTGAAGGGAAATAATAACAGAAAATCGAAATAACATACTCTAGATCCCCCATTGGGGCAATATCTATGCTTCTTCCGTTTGCAGTTTTATTTCGATTTTCTGTTATTATTTCCCTTTAACAAAATTTAGTAGAAAAAAAGTGGCGCATTTTAAAAAAGGAAGTTATGCTGCCGCACCCTGTATATTCGATTTTGCATTTGATATATACTACAGATAGCGACTTGATCCCAGAACGCCCGCAACTCCTGAGAAAATTTGTGCTGGCCTAGCGTCTTTATTACAGAACGGTGATTCAGATTTCAAATTAAATTTATCTATAATAGTGCAATAACCGAATATATTAAAATAAAAATGGTACAATTTCCAGTATACTTATCGTTACGAATACTTCGTTAAGTATGTAGTATCATGAGCGTCGCCAGAGGGGCAGGGGAGAGCCGTTGACCCCCTCCCTGGAGCCTAGAAACTTTAGTATTCATAGGCGCGTAATCATGGACAATTTGGAAATTTTTTTATATAATAAAGTACTGGAACAATTTGCCAGAAACAAAAAAAAATTATGTTTTAATTAAGATTTTATGCTTGTTTAATAAAATATTAAGCCTTTAAAAATTACTCATTTTATTTTTCCTATATCTTATATCCTCATTCTATCATCTTCCTCCCCCCCCCCGGGGGGGGGGGCTCATTGGCTGGCGACGCCCTTGGTAGTAGTACTGATTACCAAGCATTGTTCAGATTCATTTTTGGGACTTGCAAATCAATCAAAATATATTCATGAGATTCACAAATACTTTTTAAGAATACGATAATAACACATACATACTAGAAAGTTATAATTTACTCATATTTTTTAATTTTAGTTTTCATAATATTTACAATTGCACAAAATAATTTTCATGAACAAATTCTATTTCATTGTGAAATTTCAATTTTCTATTTATTGTAGTAAATAGGCGGATTGTTAAATTTACTTTTTATTAAACCAGAAATATAGATTCGCCAAACACTGTTTGCTTCCATGTCTTAGAATAATTTAGTATGATAAATGTATCAATTCTGGTACACTGCTTACACTGTTTACTACCACGGGAGATAAGAGCGCTAGTGTCACGCACACCCCCTGCACCCGATCGGGGTACTTGCATACCACACCCACCAACATAGCCAACCACCGTTTGTAGCCACTACACCTGCACAGAGATATACAAGCCTCAATAGGAGGAAAGCATCACAATCAGCCATTGTTGAAAATGGGGCGGTATTTGCTCCATAAGTATTGCAGTGGATATGGAATTGACTATATAGATATGCTATTTAAAGGTTGTAGTAGCTCTCATTGGTTGGAAAACGGAGCTTCACCTTCTGCACTATGGCTGACTGTGGTATTTTCCTCCTATCGGGACTTGTATATCTCTGTGCAAGTGTGGTGGCCACAAACGATGGTTGACTATGTTAGTAGATGTGGTATATAAGTACGCTGATTGGCTGGCGTGTGGGTGAGACCTCTAGACTAGGTGGATGGGGAGGTGGCTATAGTATACAAGAACGCTGATTGTCCGGTATGTAAGTGTGGCCTGTGTATGAGTGGGAGAGGCGACACTATCGTTTTCATCTCCCATAGTGGTGGACAGCTCAAGTAGTGTGCCAGAATTGGTATATATGTCTTAATCGATTTCTAGATCTCAATCTTCCTAGAGAAATTTGTGAATTTGACCAAAATTAAAGCCATTTCCAGAACAGAGGTCATGGGTTCGAGATTTGTCTCATCCCAGATCCAAATCGCTCCCAAGTTCACCCAGCCTGAAATAATTGGGTACTAGAGAAATCCGGGAAAGTAAAGGCAGCCGAAAGAAAGGAACTAGCCCCCATACTCTCATTAGTGCCATTGAGCTTAGTACATTGTGAACCTTAACTTCACAATACCCATCGTCCTGTTAAAGGGTATGGGACTTACATTACTTTACATATAAAATAATTGCTCCATTAATAACAATATTAACTGAGCTTTAGATCTGAACTTGAAAATCAATCAACGGATTAAAAAGTTTCACAAGCAGTCAAACATTTAACATGGGCACAAAAACTTTTTTTTTTTTTTTGATTAATTTATATTACAATCTTAAGAATCATTTTGAATAAGTAATAAGGATAAGTGGTTTTTTTTTAAACAAAATTACTCGTTGAAGAGACGTAGCCCGCTGGTGATACGCCCTATTAAATTATTCAAATTCCATAACCGTGAAATTAATAAATCACATGATGGCTTTAAACGCTTAAGCCCTTACGTTTTAATGGTGCAGTATTCAGCAACTGCTGCGCTTCTGTATTTTCATAGACAGCTGCAGACACGCTGTTCATGCATAAGTGCAGATTCATTTATTGCCCGATGTAAATCGTGACTTGCAGCTGAAACCATCTCGCTCCAGTTATCAGCCGTATGATTTTATTCTGCGGCTTTTGGATAATTACGCGGTTGGATGATTTCTTTGGAGTGCGAATTTATTTAAATAAATTATTCTAAATTCCTTAAAAAATACATTTTATTATTTAATTTTCTCTTATTAGGTTTTACTCGCTTCATTCATGTCGCGTCTAACAACGTCAGCTGACAATTGTGCAATGAAAATCATGTGTTAGTATCGAATGTCGGGAAATGTATTCAATAGAAAGTTAATAAGTTATCTGTAGTAATGTAAAATTAAAAAAATTCTATTAGTACATTTCTTCCGTGTAATGGTGGTAAATGAAAATATTTTAAAATTATGACATAACAAAATGAGAACAAATATTTAAAATAGGAAAATTTCAAAGTAACATCAGACAAAAATTTTTTAATGAAGAGATAATAAGCAATAAAATGAAAAATCAAACTGACTATTTCTGGCTATTTGATTATATTATTATAATTTGTACTTTCTTTTCTTTTGAGCATGTCGGAATTTGTGCTTTCAGTATTGAATAGAAATAAAAATTCAATGAGAGGAAAATGAGAAAAAAACTTTTTTATATAATAAAGAAATTCGTTTTCTTCTTCTTCTTCTTCATTTGCCATTATCAGTCCACTGCAGGGCCTCCCCCAATTTTTTCCAAACGCTGCGATCTTGTGCTCCTTCCTGCCAGTTTGCTCTGAATTTTCGAATTTCATCTGTCCATCGTATTCTCGGTAGTCCTAAGGGTCGTTTGCCATCGATGTTGCCACACTTATTCAGTGGTCTTCGTCTCTAGCCAGAGATGAATAAAGAAATTACGTCCTAGTAACTCCTTCCATATAGACATGTATTAAAAATTAATTTTAATTAACATAAGAATTCTGTATGTTTATGTTTTATTTTTAAAATACTTTTACGCGACCCGTAAGATTTGCTCCATTTATACTCATTTACATTTGCTCTACACGTAAAATACGATCGGAGAAGAATTGCATGACTAAGAAAAGTAACGTGAAGTCAATTCGAAGAAATAAGAATGTGTTATTTTGAGTTTTTGTGATCATTAACTTCACGACCGCTATTGTTATTATCAGATGCGTGTATCTTTCAATATTAACAATGGTTTTTCAGTTTGCTAACAGGATATCGCGTTTCTCTACACGGTAATATTCTCGTTATTTCATGTACGCAGTCGTTTGAAATGACGCAAATAATTCGTTCGACGACGATAAACCCCGCTGAGATCGGTCAACGCTGATTTGAATTTATATCGCATCCTCCTTCCGTCTATCCATTATCACCTCCCTCGTTAAATTTGTCTTCCAACCAGTGCAGCTAATCCTTATCATCATTTCCATCGGTTATTCGTTTTTTTTTTGTTTTTTTTTTTTAAATACAGATTATGCTAAAGTTGCTTGCAAAAATTCGCATATCCTTCTAAATAGCAGCTTTTCGTATTATTCTGAAAGGAGAAAATCAAAAAAACTGCATAATCGTAATTCAAATTAAAAATCTAACATTCCTTTAAATATATGCGCCGAGAGATGATCGGTTTCGTGTGTTTTCACCTGATGGTAACCGAATAAATCGTCTCTCTTGGAAAAACATAATTTTGTAAAAGTCAACAACGTCAAAGTTCACCATTAACCCTTTCGTTCACGATGTTGCCAATTGGTAACATTTACTTTAATTTCATATATTATGAGACTTTTATAATATTATACGTTGTGACATTATGTTGCCATTTGGTAACAAGCCATTTTATCGATTATTAACAAAAACAGTGTTGAAAGCCAAGAAATATATTGTTTATTTGCAGTTGAAGTTACCGATTTTTGTCGGCACGAGATTTGTCTTTTTTTAGGTCCTAGTTTTACGTTCTTTTTATATGTTAATTTATTTTTAAAAAACGAAGCTTATACGATTTTTAACTTAAAAAGACATGTAGATTTTTGTTATATATTTATATTTACATTTTTTTGAAATTCATTGTTGCCAATTGGTTACATTATGACTCTATGGTAAATTTTCCCCAGAATGTCAGTGTTCAAAGAGAAGGCCATCTCACGAGGATTTACAAGATAATTCACCACTAACAAAAAAAATATTAAAGGAAACACGCCCTTGTTCAAGTATTATTCAGGATCAAATGGGGCACTGGGTAATACATATATACCAATTCATGTGGGAGATGTAAAAATCAAAACTGCAGTGGAGTCGGCAGGGGGATGTGTGAAAAATGTAATATCCACCTTTGTTTAGATAATAAAAAAAACTGTTTTCGGGACATTCACAAATAATTTTTGTGTAATGAAAATGTGCGTGTGGGTGTAAATGTATGCGTGTGTAAATTAGTATTAAATACATTTGTAAAAATAAACACTTATTCAGTTATACCTTGTTTTTGTACACTAATTATGTAAATGAAAGTGATTGGATGCATTTATTTGATATTTAATGCAAATTTATTTGATTGTTCAGATTATATTATTTTTCATTTAGCATTATATTGTAATATATGTAATTGTAATGCATTTATATGTTATTTTTACTAAACCTTTCAATGCATTTTGTACTGGAATAAGTTCCTTTTCGTCATTCTGTTGCCAATTGGTAACAACCTATATCTCAAAAACTAAGGGTTGGAGAGGGATGAAATATGCATAAAACATCTCTTACATGTCCAGCCATTAAAATTATTTTGAAAAAAAATTTTTTCAAACATAGGAAAAAATGCGTGAACGAAAGGGTTAACTAAACCATTTAAAATATCTACCCATCGATTTCGCAATTATAGAAAAACTTCATTAAAATTCAAAATTGAATTTATAAAATGCGATATTGCGGTGACATGAAAGAGAACATAAAAATACCTCTTAAATGTCAAGAGTCAGTTTTTCATAAGCTCCCGAGAAATTCCTAAAATTATTGACACTTTTCTGTTAGATCACGAGGATACATTACATAACGTATAATTCTTAATTCGGATGAAATCGCCCCGATATGTCGGTGGAAGAATATATATACAGATCTTATGATAGTTGGTCAATAAAAAATACGATGAAACGATGAACGTAATTATGCGGAAGCGCCCGTTTGCCGTATTTTCCTTCTTGGTTCGTTACAATTTAATCAAAATGGCAGCCATCTCCGGCATCGACATAGCTTGGTTGCTCTACTATTGTCAGATCAAAAAAAAAAAAAAAAAACAGAAAAAAGTGGAAAAACCGCTAATGAAAATCTATTTCCCAGTCACCTTGGTTGCAACATTCCCGGCAGCAAATGGGATTTCGATCAAACGATCAACTTTATCAAGAAATTAATGAAAGAAAAAACGTTTAATGGCAAATTTAGTAATAAACAATATGTCCCATCATTCGCAAACATGCGCTTACTTACGGATCGTATTAAAAGTGTTTAATCTTACTGCAGATATCGGGCAACGATTAACGGAATTCACTTTAGAACCGTTGGCGATATAATAAAAATCCTAGATGAAAATTGCTCTGCCCCACCTCAAAGGCCAACAAAAATAAATTCGTTTAAAGATAAAGAACCCTAAAAAAATCCGAAGAGTAGTCTAAACTATAAATTTAATAAGTTAAAAAAAATTTAATTCCATGAATTCTTTTTCCTGTAAAATTGTACTCTCCAAATAGCTTACTCAATAATTAAAGAAAATGGAAAATTATTAAACGCAGATGAAACATTGGAATGCCAAAGATCTCGAAGAATATGAGTTTTTAATGAGCATTCCGAAGTTTTGTCAACGCCAAAGGCGAAAAACATTACACCCCTCTTCGGGGGAAAAAAAAAGAAAATGTTGGAAAACTATATTGCATTCACACTGATAATCACGATTCGTTTAGGATTTTTGGTTTTCTCAAAAATGGGATTCTGCCATTCTTTTCCCTTAAAATTTTGAGGAAGGAAAACAGTTTTGCATACTTCTAGTACACCATACACGTATGTCTGCACGCGAAATTACAATTAAACCCATTTGCACCAAAAAAATAACAGTTTGTTTATAAATTTTTCGAAACAGCTTCTAACACCTCTTTCCACCCTTTAAAGCCCGAATTTTTAAAACGGCGTTCTTATTCGACATCTTCAGTATATACATTTTATACACATGAAATTACACGCGATAATGATTAATATCCCATTTGAAAGGAAGAGACAAAAGTAAACACATTATTTTTATTTAAAGTACAAAAGGAAGCAATTAGAATAGTAGATGGACAGAGTTTATGAAATAAGGAAATGGAACGGTTAAAACGGGATAGTCACAAGAAGGAGTAATTAAAGCAAATGATTGCGGAATAATGGAAAAAAATGCGGTTTTTAGCAATGAAGACTCAAACAAGTATTTCAGTAAAAATAGTTGTAGGCAGTAGCTTTGTAATATATAGGTATAGTATCGAATTACTGCATCATCGCAAATATTAATTACACAAAATAATTCTTTATAACAATATATGTGTATATCTTTTGATTTTTTTTTTTTTTTTTGAAATATTTGAATGCCCAATTTAATAACTGCGCGGTGTATTAGTAATCATTGTTCCATGACGAAATATATTAAAATTGCAGAGAAATTACTATATTCTCCGTAGTTTATATCTATTTTAATTTTTATTTTATCGGTTTAAAAAATGAATAACAATACAATTTTATTAAGAATTGTAATGGAATTTACAAACACCACACGGACCTTTAACATTTTATAGACAAAAGTGTTTTTTAAAATTATATATATATATATAAATAAATAAGTAAATAAATATATATATACATATTGTAATTTTTGGAACAAAAACTGCGGAAGTTTTTTACCTACTTTATATATAGGATTTTAAAATTTTACAAACAACATTTTCCGGTTCTACTGCAATATGGCTAGAGTCATAATAAAATTGAATACTTATTCGTGAAAATAAAAATACTCGAACATTCACCAAATAAACTATATCTGTAAATATTTTTAATAATAATTTTTTCCCGGCACGGATTATTTTTTACTTTAATTTTTTTTTCCTTTTTATGTTTTGAGCTTTTTAGTAAAGTGAATTAGCATGCTTTGATGTACAAAAGAAAAAAAGTAATAATAATAAAATAAATAAAATTAAAAATTAAAAAAAAAAATAACGATTAAAAAACGGACATGTTTTTAATTATGAATTGAACCGAAAAATTTTTCTTTTTGTTTTTCTTTTTAAGACGACAACCGAAATTGCATTGGAAACTAGAAGACAACTTACTTTAGTTATACTTCGAAACTCTAGATACATGCGAATAGAATCTCTAACAAAATATTTTCTGAAATATTATGTGAAACTCAGCGGCAACAGGTGTCATACAAATTACTATAAAACGTTCTATTCTAATCTACGTAAGATTTATCGCAACAGAAACAAGGGCGTCGCCAGCTGATGGGCCAGGGGGGAGGGCAAGATGAGTTGCCAGCCGCCAGGGGGCAAGACGATAGAAAAAGGATATGAGTTATTGAAAAAATAAAATTTATAAGTTGTAAAGGCTTAATATTTTATTAAACAAGAATAAAATCTTAATTAAAACATAATTTTCGTGGGTTTCTGGCAAATTATTCATGATTACGGGCCTATGAATACTCATTATGGCCAGTTGATTAAAAAGTTTCAAGGCGCTGGGGGGGAGGGGGGGCTGCCCCCGCTGGCGACGCCCATGAACAGAAACAAACCGTTCGGAGTTAGGTGTACTGACTACTTCAATTATCTACATATAAATCGACTTACTGCCACTCCATTCGAACCTACAAATTTGCCCTTTGATTGATATTATACGGACTTCAACAGCACATGAAAAAGACTTATTAAATGCAAAAAAAAAAAAAAAACAGTTAATGATCGCAATCAAGAACACCGCTCATAACACATATGGTAGAAACCAATCGAACAACAAGTTACGGCAAATTAAACTGGAACGTTGGGAAACATCACACCGCGCAAACAGAAGAGAAGAGATTGTATTAAGCAGAATCCGCATCGGCCACACAAAACTAACACACGGACATTTACTGCAAAGTGAATCTCCACCATCATGTGTGTTTTGTATCAAAGTCTGTCCGTTGACCATGTCATCTCCATATGTCAAAAACTCAACAAGGAGCGTGAGGAAGTTTTCTCATCCGCAAACACGAGAAGAATTACTATGGAAGAGGTCCAAAATAATTTTTTACATTCTTAAAAGCTGTAAACTTATTTCAGAAGATATGATTTTTAGTTTACGTATTGAAGAATTATTTGTAATTTTTTTTTTTTTTTTGATGTCTAAAGTGTGTTGTAAAAGATAGATAACTTTCCGTTTAAATACTATAAAATTATCTGTAAATATCTGAATTGTAATATATAGGAGACACAAATGATTTAGAAGTCGAGCGTCTATAAATAAATATATAATTTGAATTTGAAATATTTTCTTTTATTGAAAGTCAAAAACAAGAAGAAAAAGAAAACAAACAAAAAACGTGTCTCTTAAACTGGATTAATTTTTACTTCGAGCCTATCGAAAAACGTCTGAGATCTACAATTACGAGTCGGGGTAGGTATCGAAAAGATTTCTTTTAATTTTTGCATTATTCGATATACGAATGATGAATTCATTGAACTTTTGACGAGTAGTCATCAATTAGTTCTCTTTTTAGCTCTGCTAGCATGTTCTGCAACAGCTGAGCAATTAAAAACGAGATTGCAAATAGAAAATAAAGAAAATTTACACGTACACCCTGCTCTTTATCAGAAAAACGATATAAAGATTGCAACAAAACGTTTATCTCTGCTTTAAGCAAGTGAACAGTAAGCGTAATCATTAATTATTGTCAAAGGATAAAACAATAAATTACTTTTTTAATTAAAAAGAAATTATAGTTAGCGAATAATTATTTCTTTTCCGAAAAAGAACTGAGTAGAAGAGTTATTTTTGTGCACTTTCGGCCTTTCCTTGAAAATTTACTAACGTTTTTGCGTTTATCTTGCACGGATTGTAATTAAAAAAAGCGCTGTATAGATTTCGTCAGAGGATAATTCTTCTAATACCGTAAAAGGAATTAAAAACATTGATCGAGCTAGTCGCGCTCATACGGCTTAATTTTAAATTTCAAAATATCTATTTTCCTCGTCCTTGCCAAATGTGTAAATGTTTTTTTTTTTTTTTTTTTTTTTATTCTTTTTAATTCGGCTATCCTAAATCGCCGGTTAAGTTATTATTTTTATACTGTTTTTTGTTTTTATTTAATATGCACGGTTTTTTTTTTCTTTTCTTGCCAATTAACATCGAACAGGCTTTACTAGTTGAAATAATACGTAAGGAGGCAACGCTAGCGTAATTATTATGGTAATAAAAGAAGGCAAGCTTCGTTGTAATTAACCGTGATTACACATTCCAACTACAAAGATAAACTGCTAATTGTGTGTTGTGTAGCTGTGGACGATGATTTTTCTGAATTTTACTTGAAACTCGATCTTTGTGCTGAAAAACGTAGAAGTCGGCTTCGCATTTTCGAAATACCAAACGACGTCACAAGCAGCCGGTTACAAATAGAACTGCCTCTGTTCCTTGTTCTTCTACCATTTCAAATCGGCAGCACGGGATGACTAACGTTTACGATGAAAACGATTACGACAATTCAAGTGCCGGAAAATTTTCAAAAAGTCGTTAAATAACGTTTCACCGTCAACTTCTAATCGAATAAATACGCTTCATCGATAAGTTTTTAGTACGCATACGTTTTAATTTTAATTTTAATTTTCTTCGAAATATTTTTAGCCGATATAAAAATAAATACTGCGACTTAGTTTACACATTTAACACTTGCTGGGCTGTAACGTTGTCTATTTTCAGTAAAAACCACGTCCAAATTATTCCTAGCTAACACGTTCGGAATAGCGCTGGGCAATCATAAGATATACTAATGGAATCACTCGATTATGAACATATCTCGAGATATTTCGATTACTATTTTTGTTAACTATTAATCATACTCGAGTGATCATAGTTTGTTTACTTAGGAGAATTATTACCTACGTGATTTGATTTTGAAGTGAAACTTTTTACGGCACGGTAGGGAAAAATTTTCGTTAAGCGTTACGCGTTAAACGTAAGGTAGGTATGTATTTGTGTGTATGTGTAAATATGTATAAGTGTCTGTCTAGGTCTAGTAGTATACCAAAATGAGTAAATGTATGTTTAAGTATTTATACTACGGGACTTCGTATAGCATATAGTTTATGAGCATTCTCATATATATGTGTATACATGTAATAAGTACGTGTACACACCACTCTATAGAAAGATATTCACGATATGATACATTATACACATTTAGTCTGTTAGTGAGTTTTTAAATCATATGGACGCCTCGCTAAAATCAACGTGTATAACAAAATACCTATGATTTTAAGTGGAGATTTTAATGTCAATTTTGCTTTAGACAACTCTATACAATTGATTGAATTTTTAAAAGACAATTTGAATTTATCTCTACAAAAAAGCAGGATGATATCAATGATAAAATCAAATACAACGATTGATGCAGTGTTTTCAAAATTTTTAGATGATATTGAGTGCAAAACTTATATTTCTTATTTTAGTTGCCACAAGTCTTTGATAACAAAAGTATGTATTGAAACACCTTAAGTATAACTGAAATAGACCAATGATAATGATACTTTTTTATAAATAAAATTTTTTGGATTTATTATTTATTGAAAATGAAAATTTTGTTTATACTGATACCTTTTCTATGCTAAAAATTAATTTAAAATAAAATTTTATTAAAGAATTTAATACATACAAGCCAAAGAAGTTTCACTTCCGCCGCGTGTACATACTGATACACAAATCATTTTTTTTTTTTTAAATAAGGTAAAATTTATTTTAGATTATTATTTATTTTAATTTTAACGGTAGTTTTTGACAAATATCGATATTTTTATCGGCGAAATTAACAGTAACGACAGATTTATATTCAAAATTATATAATGACTGTGAATTACAATTGTGTAAAATAATTCGATTATGCTGAACATCTCGTGAATACCGATTATTAACATTAGTTATGCAGAAATGTTGGACTTATATATTAATATAGGTTAAAATTATCTCGATAAAATAATATTATTTAAAATGCACAATGTAATTTCAGAAAATAATAAATATTTAAAAATTTAAAAAAAAAACAAGTTAAAAAAACCACTATAATATTCTAACAAAATGTATTGTTCATAATATGAATGATTACTATATTATAATCGTTACTCATCATTCGTCATTCATCACTCGGTTATTACGTTTATAATCGATTATCATAATTAGCAACTCGTTGATCACTCGATTATTAAAATCATTCGTCATCGTTCAGCTCTAGTTTGAAATAGAGTAATGCGCTATTCGAAACGTTACTTGTAAATAATGCTATTTGAAACGTTAGCTGCGAATGATTTGGACGTGGGGGTTATTAAAGTTATTTTTGAATTCCATTTTCATCAGACAGACGATAGTGCCAAATAGTAGCGGAATTTAATTGAGAGACACTCGGAATAAGTAATAATAACAATACTTTGAAAAAATTTATGTGTTAAAAATATTCTTAAGAGTTTACAAAATACCAAAAAAAAAGTCACGCCTGATAAAAACTGGTAAGTATCGTTATTTCGTTACTTCCGGATCGTAAAATTTTCGTAAATTCAACTAATACCATTATAAAGCAGTAACTGAATCTGTTAAACAATTATTGTAATTCCAGCTCGTCCTAATTTTACATCCGATTACTATAAAAGCATAGAAATAACACATGGGTGAATCTGTCTCGATCAGAATCATATTAACAAAAAAAAAAAAACGAGGTCAGTCAAGCGTTACGTTTCACGCGCTGCGGATTCCATATGTTCAGTTAAAGACGACCATAATTTACATTTAAATATTGCTAAAATTTTTAATTTTTCATCCAGCATTCCGGCGAATGTGTATTTTTACGTTAATTCAAATAATTCGTTATTGATAATTTTTTTTTATTTTACGAGAAAGCTTTTGCGCTTTGTTTTATATTTTAAATCTCACTTCTAAAAAGTTATTTTTTGTCCACTATCCCTCCCTGTATCTTACTTATTTTTTATAAATCTTTTATCCGTTCTACCTTCGACTACTGTTGCTTTATTTATATCAATTCCTCTAGGTTTCCCCTTTCAATATTAGATCGCATTTCCCCCGTCTTCTTTTTTGCCTTGGCGCCCTGAAATCTATATCTTCGTTCTAGCCATCCTTGCTGAATCCTAGGTACTCCTTTCCTTATTCATAGATATCTCGTGTTTTTTTGTTTTTTTTTTTCGGGTTTAAGCACCTGCCTGTTCATTCTTCTCCATTTGTTTATTTTTGTTTCTCCTCTTTTTTTCATAAATGGCGATTTACTTCTAGTAAAACTTCAATTTTCACCATATTATACCTTCACAATCATGATAAGATCCCTTATTTTTCTTTCGCGGTTTTTCCAGTTTTACCTTTATCCTATATTAAATGTCTTTGTTCATCGTTTTTTTTTCTAAATCTGTTGTTCGTCAACATGTTGCCAGAACTGAATTTTCGAATGCTTTAAGTTTTTTCTTTCTTACACATATCACTTATCTATATACTGACGGTTCCAAAAAGCCGTATTGAGTTGATTCTGCCTTGATTTATTTCGCATTAAACTTCCCTTTTTTTTGCTTAATTTTCTGTGTAGAATCTATTGCTGTTCCGGGCGCTGTTATTTCCGTTTCCTCATCGTGAGACTAGTGAAAATGCTCATAATAATCAAATTCTAGAAGTGTTCTTCAAGTTATCACATCTGCTCCGCATTTCCCCCCTCTTCCGACTATGTAATCAATCTTATACGCTCTCTCATCCATAATCTATTTTCTTCTTTTACTCGATGGAGACAGATTTTTTTCCCGTGAATTCCTGGTGTCATTTAGGCACTAGGCGTAATAAATTAATGGATATTCATATTAGTCCGTTTTCCCGTTTCCGGTGGAAGATTTTTGGGTACATTTTCCGCTCATTATATTGCTCTTCTTTCCCTTAATTACCCATTCTAGACTATTGCTTGATTCCTATTCTTGTTTATTTTCTAATTCTAGCTCCTTTTGCTTTCCTATTTAACCATCTCCTTCTCGCCGTCCATGGCTTTCTAGATACTTACCGTCTTTTAAATGCTTCACAATCTCAGAGCTCTATTTGTCGTCTTCAAATCAAATCAAATCATATATTTGGAATATGTACAACGGTAATTATATATACTAAATAATAATTGAAGTCACAAATGCGCTCCTTTAGCGCGAGTAGCGAATGTAATAGGAATACAATTTGTGTTTGACATGAAGATTTAAGAAAGCTAAACTAAAAACATGCATGTTGAAATTATTATACGTGGGCCACTATTGTGTACTGGTTTAACTAATACATCTCAAAATTAACGAATATGGTACATACAAAAACAAAAATGAAAACTGCATAGTACATGTTAGTAGCCCATGTTTACAAACAATCTTAAATGATAAAATTTACAACTTACTTACAAGTCAGTAATAACAAGGAAACAAGTAAGAAGTAGTGAAAATCAGTAAAAAGCCGCAGAAATTAATAAAAGTTAAAATAAAATAATATCTAGAATAAAATCTAAAATTAATCACACACATTCCCCAGTCCCAAAATACTGGTAGCTGGTTTCAACAATAATACGTAAGCTAAAGCTAAAACTCAAAATTATATGCATAACAATAATAATAATATTGGTAATAATAATAATACTAATAATAATAGTAATAACAGTAATAATAACATTAATCATAATATTGATAATATATATAATAGTATCAAAATTAAAAGCTAATATAAAAATAACAATAACCATTATCCAAGTTTAAAATTAATAACAATACTGATAGTTATAATAATAACATTAAATAATGATGGAACTACTAATAATAATAAAATAATAGATAAATATAGTTACTGTGAGGGTCAAAGGACGTTGGATGCGCAATATACAAGGGGTGAAACCTTTGGCTAGCCTCTCCGCGCCAACACCTACCTCACCTGCACGTGGTGACCCTTGCACGCTTTGACTAATATGAACGTATGGGTACCCAATCCAATAGTAGTAATATTAGAAATTGCGACTAACGAGGAAAGTGGAAATGGGATTGCAACCCCCATTTTGCCATAGCCCAGTTTAATTGGAACATTTAAAGCAGTCTGACAATAGTTAATATGAACAGATAAAAAAATTCGGAATACAGCAGGATAAATTTTGGAATTCCACACTAAAATTTAAAAAAAACACAACCAAGCTCCGGGGCTTACAACTTCGGTTCTAACTTTGAGGAGGAATTTTTCCGAATCACATTTGTATTCACAACTAAGCATCATGGATTATAGTCCGAAGAGAGACACTACCCCAGGTGGTAACCGTTTAAGGGAATCCACCACTCTTAGGAGTGTTAGTAGGCAATCATTTTCTGGGGTGCCTACACCTAGATGCATTGGTGAACTCAATTACGGTAAGGAAAAGTTAAAGATTAAACAAAAATATTTTTTTGGAACATTGAATGTTAACTCGTTAGTAAGGACTGGTAAACATAAGGAACTAACGAAAATGATGGATAAGCATAACATACTGATACTAGCGGTACAGGAAACCCGGTATATGGATGAAGAAGTAATGGACCTAGAGGGATACAGAATTTATAAAGGAGTTAAAGCGATAAAAATAGGTAAAAATCTACCGCTATTTGGAACAGCGTTTGTTGTTAGCAAGAAAATTCTGAGTTCTATCGAACAATTTTGGAGCCCTTCAGAAAGATTGTCATTACTTTCTATTCGGTGCGCAAATAAAAGGTATACACTGATTAATACGCATGCACCTACGAATATCGACAATAAACGCAAACGTGAGGAAGTAGAAGAGTTCTGGGATATGCTGGAAGAAAATCTTAATAAAACACCAAATCAGAACATTACAATTCTGTTAGGAGATTTTAATGCTTAGTTAGGTAACGAATAGAGCAGTAATAGGAAAATACCCGGCACACAGAAGAACTAACGGAAACGGAGTTAGGCTGATAGAAATGTGTCGAAGTTTTAATTTGCAAATAATGTCAACATTCTTCAAGCATAAACCGAGCAAACAAAAAACATGGCGATCACCAGGTGTAATAGAAGTGAAGAAAAACAGATTGATCATGTAGCAAATTAGTAGAAAAGCGATAAAAGAAATCATGAACGTTAAAGTCCAAAGAGGAGCAGAATTTGATTCTGACCACTACCTCTCAAAGATCAAAGTAAATTTCATCCCCTTTCGAAATGTTAAAAACAAGTCAAGAACCATTAAATATGACTTAAAGAAATTGAAACTTAAGAACGAAACTAGAGAAGAGTACCAAAATAAATTAATCTTCGAATCCAGGCGGTGGCCTGATATTGCAAATAAGATACAGCAAGCAGCTGCTAGTTCAATTCTAAAGGCGCAGAAACGAAAACATAGGTGGTGGAATGATACATGTGATGAGACATTGGCACAAAGAACAAGTATGTGGAGAAAATAGAACTCTAGCAAAAAAATTGAAGATCTAGAACAATTCAGGAGGGCTAGAAAGGAGGCAAATAAGACGTTTAGACGAGCGAAACGTTTTTATGAACAAACACAAATAGAACAAATAGAAGAGGATTTCAAGAAAAATAACGTTAGAGATTTTTACAAAGTGTTCAAATCCTACATTGTAGGATACCAGACGTCTGGTATTTGCTTCGAAGATGGAAAGAGATTGGGATTAACAGATAAAGAAAATTGTGACATTCTGGCGAGTTATTTCAAAAGATTGCTGAACTGCGACAAACCAGTTAAAAAATTGCTCAAACGTCAATCAACATATAAGCAACAAGACACCATGCCACCGTCCAAGGATGAGGTGGCAGTACTTATTAAGGGCCTAAAAGACAACAAGGCACCAGGAGAGGATTCGATTATTCCGGAACTTTTCAAGTTGGCCGAGGGAAGAATTGCAGGTGTATTAGCTGAGCTCTTCGAAGAAATTTGGAAGAAACAAGTTATACCAATAGAATGGAAATCCGCACTAATACATGCAATTCACAAAAGAGGCAACAAGAGGGATGTAAACAACTATAGAGGAATATCCCTGCTTCCTGTAGCTTATAAAATTCTTTCACAAGCAATCCTAAAAAGAGTCGAAAACACCTTAAACGAAAATTTAGGGGAATACCAGGCCGGTTTTAGGAAAGGAAGATCATGCCTGGGACAAATTCTTAATGTGAAGAATATTATTAGGTTTAAATCAATTAGAAATAATGATTATGTAGCCGTATTTATCGATTTCAAGAAGGCATATGATTCAGTCGATAGGAGTACGGTGTTTGACGTTTTAGAAGAATTTGGGTTAGACGATACGTCCAGAAATATAATAAAGCAAACTTTAATCAACACAAGGTGCAGGGTTAAATTTAGAGGAGAAATCTCGGATCCATTTGAGATTGTTACGGGTGTAAGACAAGGAGATAGCTTATCACCAATCCTTTTTAATTGTATTTTGGAAAAAATTATCAGAGAATGGAGAATTCTGATAGATGAAGAGGATAACAACCATAAATTCAGACTTGGTACTAAGAATAAAGGAATACATATCGACTGTTTGGCGTTCGCGGATGATTTAACTATCTTTGCTAATGATTTAACGTCAGCAACGAATAAGATCAACCAACTAATAAAAGTCTCGGAATGTGTAGGCCTTCAAATATCTGTTGAAAAAACCAAGTACATGACAAATATTAAAAACAGCCCAGACTATTTTAATACATCTGCTGGAAAAATAACGCGAGTTAAAAAGTTCAAATATCTAGGAGAACTTATACAACAAAATGGACTAGAAGAAGAAGCAATGAATAGTAGAATATTTAAATTAGGTCGGGCATATCACTTGGTGAAGAATGTTTACGATAAAAAAGCAATGAGCATAGGAGCAAAACTAAGACATTATGCTACAGTTGTAAAACCAGAAGGGTTATATGCATCAGAAACGTTAAATCTAAACAAGAAAATATTAACAAATCAATTAGAAATAAGGGAACGGAGAATCCTGAGAAAGATTATAGGAGTTAAATGGAATGATGGACAGTTCAAATGGGTTTCGAACTATAAACTATATAGACCAAGATTGAACCATTATCCATATCAATAAGGAAAAGAAGATTATTATTTTACGGGCATATTACCAGAATGCAAGAAGACAGGTTAACCAAGAGAATTTATGAATTCATGAAAACGAAGAAAATAAGACCTGCATGGTTCAATGAATGTGAAAAGGATATGGAATTAATGGATGTTACTGAAACACAAATGTGTTTAATAAGGGGAATGGTTTCATAAAACAGTTGCGACGTCAATCTTTAAAATAGAACAAGTTAACCGGAAGAGGTCGCTTTCGATAAGCCATAAAAATGCCTTGATGGAGGGTCTCAAGAAATACTGGAAAGATGTTAAGTAAGGAAGAAGGAAAAGATGTAAAATGAAAACTTAGTTGT
Source organism: Icerya purchasi (assembly GCA_039619475.1). Classification (NCBI taxonomy): domain Eukaryota; kingdom Metazoa; phylum Arthropoda; class Insecta; order Hemiptera; family Monophlebidae; genus Icerya; species Icerya purchasi. The sequence continues at coordinate 169,014,839 of CM077116.1, read as the reverse complement.
TTAGCGTAGTCCATAGAGGCTGAAATCGAAAAAAAAAAAATAGTTACTGTGCTATATGTAATTTAAATTCATAAAATTAAGTAATAAAGTATATATAAGTATTTGTAGTAGTGATAGATCACAATAAAATTAAGCTTAAAGTGAAATATTATAGTTAAATAATACTTACACGCCAGCTACGTTAGTTGGTACATAAGAATAATAAAATTACAGTTATGTAGCTAATAATTGCTATTATAATATACTTTTCTACTTATAATTAATAATAATTTTATACTTTATATTATATAACGATTAATTAGGAAACACAGGTATAATTTTAAATTGTTAGTCTTCGTTTTAATCGTAATCTTTTTGTTACATCATTTTCTCGATTTTCATCTGCATCTACTCCATTTTTTCATCTTCCTTCCACATACATTCCCCGTGATTTTGATCACATTTCGTTTGAATGTTTGACGCTTTATGCTGAGCAATCGTCAAAATATTTTGAAAAAAGAAATTCACTTTTTTTTAGATTTTTTAGACTGCGCTTGAACGACTTCTAAAAGGATTTTTAAATATACATACGTGCAATACATACTTAATGAGATCAAACATGTTAAGTGTATATCACACTTATTTTAATATTCAGGTGATATTCCAGAAAGTTAACTGAGCAAAAAATATTTAATTGAACAGATTCTCCCTCTGTATTGTGTATAATATATCTGCTAGAAATATTAAGAAAATGTAAAATACCTCATAAGAAGTCAAATATTTAAATTACAGCAGCGGAAACGAAAATAATCCTGAAATAGACTGCATCACACCAAAGAAAACGAAATGGCGAATAAAATTCCAAGAACCGGATTAGATAAAATAATTGATTTGAAGCAAATTTACCGATAGCTAGAGAACAACCAACGAACAGTAGTATGATGCATTTCAATAGATAAACAATCAAAGTGGAGAAGATTACGAAACAATACAGAATTAAGTTTCAAGATTTCCTTTTTTTAGGAGAAGTGTCAATCTCGGAAAGAGATTATATGGTAACTACAATCAGACTGAGAATAGAGCATAATAAATTTGTCGGAATTAATATTTTAAACGTAGGAAGATGTACTGGATATGAAGATACAATAAATCATATTATTTAGCAGCTTAAAGCATATCAACAAGGTAGAATATCAAACTTAAAAATAAAAATACTTTCGGACTTCTATACTTTTCTAGCGAGCATAACTTAGATTGTGGGGAAAATCCATCGTTAAAGATTAGCCTTGTCAACATATATTTGTTGAATTCTTCTTTTCCTGCGCATGTATTGATCTTTACTGATGGTTCCAGGAGCGAGGACGGCGTGGGTGGTGCGTTTACTGCCCCATCGCTTCGGCATTCTGAGTCCTTCCGGCTTCCTTTTTTCTGCACTATTTTTTCTGCCGAGTCGATCGCCATCCTTCAAGCTATCTTTTTTATTTCCTCTTTAAGCGACCTTTCCCAACTCCTCATTATTTCGGACTCTAAAGGCGCCCTCCAAGCCCTATCCTCTCCTCCTTTACATTCCTCTGATAGTATTATTCTCTCAATTCGTTCTTTTACCTCCACTCTGCAGTCATCCCGCTCTATTCTTATTGATTTTTTATGGGTCCCCAGTCATTCCAGAATTGATGGCAATGACGCAGCTGATTGGCTCGTTCTGCTGGTCGCCTTGATTCATTCCTAAGTTATTTCCCTTCTTCAGATATCCTTTCCTTATCCACTTACAATCACGCCAGACTTTGGCGGAATATTTATCCCTCCCTCTTTTCTAATTGTCATTCGTATTACCGTTTTATTCAGCCGATTCCTCGTTCCCTGTCTTGGTTCCATTTTATTCATTTCAGTCGTCGCTCTTCTATTGTCTCCCTAATTCGTCTCCGGATCAATCATTCTTTCTTCACCTCCTCTCGCTTTCGACTTGCTCTGTCGCCTTCTCCTTAATGTTCTCTTCACGATTGTGATCCTCCTCGTATATGTGATGCTGATCACATTTTCTTCAAGTGTCCTGCTCTTCGTAACGAACGCTCCCTTTTATACAGTCAGCTCTTGTCATTAGGTCTTCCTACTCCCTATAACTCTTCCTTTATCCTCTCCTTTCCTTCAGCTTCTGTGGTGTCCGCACTGCTGTCCTTTGTTGCGTTCTTTTCCGACCGCCTAGTTATTTAGTTTCTTAGCTTAGTTTTTCCTGTTGTTGGGTCAATGCCGCTGGCGCGCCCACACAAAGAAAAAGGAAACATATACATTTATTAAACATTTATAAGACTGGAGGCTGTGGTCTCGAAACATATTGTTGCGGACTCAAAGTCGTACCCTCAAGTCTGTATAGTGTGCAATAGCTGGGTCCAGAAAAATCCGAGGAGTTATAATCAAGAGAAAGAGGAAATGTTGGCCTTCTTTTCTCTTATTAGTGTTATTAGGATTAGTAAATTATGAACCTTAACTTCGCAACTACTGACCATCTATTCTAAGAGCGAGAAACTTGAATTTAATTTTAACATTTGAAATTTAAAAAAATAATTTATATTATTATCGAATAGAAAAACCTTTTTTTTTTTTTTTTTTTTTTTTTTTTTTTTTTGGCCCGAACAGAACACAAAAAACCTTGAGAACATGTAGCCAGTCTCATTCCTTGCGAAATCCGCCAGCTGCTATTGAAAAAATCACTTTCCAAAAAATTAATTTTTAAACAATGTTTTTGAAACGAAGTTCTTTAACGCGGACTACCTAAATGGCGAAATCGTCACGTCACGTAACGTCACGTAACAGTTCGAACGTTTAGCAACATAATAAACGTAATTTTTCAATTTAAAATATTATTAATTTACCATGGAAATATAATTTTGAAAAAAACTAATTTTTATAAAACATTAAAATATTAATGTTAATTATCATGGAAATATTACAGGATCTAAAAACCATAATTAAGATGCTAATTTTAGAGTAAAGTTACATAAAATGTCAGTTATCGATACTGGTGGTTTACCTTATGAAATTATTTTTGTAAAAGGCATGTTTTATATAATTACGACAAATATTGATGTATCAGATGGCTTATGTGATGGGTCAACTGGAAAATTAGTGCATTTAGATTTTGGCGCAAACAACGCTATAATTAGAGTTTGGTTAGAGTTTTGCGGTTCAAGAAATATCGGTGTAAGAAAAGGGAAAAAGCTGCTCGATTAGCTGTACAAAGTGGAGTAATCTTGCTGTGCCTATTGAACTACGATCCATGAATATTACAAGATTGACATCAGATAAGAAAATTTTTGCTACTCGAAAGCATTTTCCTTTAATTGCAGCTTGCGCTATGACCATACATAAATCGCAGGGTGCAACTTTCGATGAAATTGTTTACGAGTATAGCAAAGATTATTCGCAAGAATTTGTTTATGTTTTTCGTAATCTCGTGTAACAAATATCGAAAATTTGTATATTGTAACACATCAAGATGATCCAACGAAATTTAAATTTTATCATAGCAAGTGAACTAAATCAACAGAGAGAAATTGATGCAGGAATTTCAAAGATTATCTCAAAACACATTGCAGACTAAAACGATAATTTGATCTTGGATATGCAAAAAAAAAAAGGTCTTTCATTATTAACTTTTAACTGCCAAAGTTTACAAAATCATATTCTAGATTTCATTGATCCAGTTATTCAAAATTGTAATCTTCTATTACTTTCTGAAACGTGGATGAAGAAGAAGTTGTCCTTCAAAATTTCAACTGCATTTCTCTCATTATAAACGAGAAAATATTCGCGCTGGTAGAGTTTCAATATACCATAAATTTTAAAGACATCGTCGACATTTGTACACAAAATATGAATATGATTTACTCAAACATTATTGAATTGAATGCACTAGGAGTATTCATCAGTTGGTGACATTTGTACAGTTGTTTGTAAAATAGGAAACAATGTTGAAGTAGTTATTGTAGCTATTTATATGTACCCAAATCAAAAGGTTGCGGATATTACATTATTTATCCATCAATCGCTGTTAGAATGTACTGAGGGGAAGGTTCTAAATTACTCAAACAAAATTTTCATAAACTTCCACTCAAATATTAGCTGGGGAGTTTTGACTTCAATAACAAAGAAAAATCTGAAGACTAACATCCTTTTTATTAGATAAATTTTATTTAAGCATTAATAATCATTCAGCGCAGTACACAACAAAATACTGTATTACAGTCGATGCTGTTTTTTCGAGATGCTTGGACAAAGTTGAATCTCAAACATATGTGTATCTTATTATAGTTACCATAAGCCAAAAATGTCTATGATACAATATGATGATAATGTTAAATATTTATTTACATACATTCTGTCCATTGATGATTGATTTAATTCGTTTCTTTACTTACAACTACAACTCACTTTATTCAATAAGTATCACTTATTAAATTAATGTTAAAGAGAAATTGTAAATCCTAGATAATTAAATAAAATAATGTTCATAATGTTAATGTTTAATAATGATACTAAAATAATTGTTTCTTACACAAAAATTATTGCTTCATTTCAAGAAAAAGCGTACATTCCTGACTGTCATCCCACGACGACCGCACACTCTTTTTTTTTTCTTTTTTCTTTTGTTATTGGTGTTGTACCGGTGGATGCTGAATACAGGTGGCGCCTCTCATTAAGTTTAGTTAACCGGAATGTCACGTTTTTGTACAATTCTGCCATGTACATTTATTTTTTCAATGTTAGTACGAATTGAATATGTATATAGATAGAAAAAATAACGGGCGCTAGTTAATCTCGTGTGTCCATTCAAAGAGAAAGAAACTAAGTTCTGTTGCCTTTAGAGAAATTGACGCCGATCATGTGTTGTTTAAGTGTTCCCCTCTTTCTGTGGAGCGTTCTGCTTTGTATTCCTACTTTTTGAGGTTTGAGCTTCCTACTCCTTATTGTGATTCTTATATCCTGTTTTTTTCCTCCCCACTAGTTATTCCTGCTATTTGTTCCTTTTTATCAAAGATTTCTAATCGGATTAAAATATAACCGCCTTTTTTCTTTTATATCTATTTCTAGGTAAAGGTCCTTGGTTGACAAATCCAAAATAAAGAAAAAAAAAATTCTTTAGGAAAATTATACTCTATTTCCACGATTGGAAGGAAAATGCGATCATATCTGATAATGGTATATATATATATTAATTACAACGTAATTCTTAGGCTAACCCCCATTCGAAAAAATGTCCCAATTTTATGTAACGTTTGTTATATTTTATAGGATTTTTGTTATTGTTATTTAAAAAATGTCATAATTTTATGTAATGAAATATGTAACGAAAAATGTAATGAAATAATATCTTAATTTTATGTAATGAAAGTTAAATGTTAGGATAGGATTTTTGTGATTATGTTTTGTTTTTCTTTTTGTGTTGATCCCAGTAAGAATTACGTTGTAAATTTGATCATTTTATACAAAGTATAGAAGAGAAAGAGACATAAATAAAAGCAAGAGGGGTCAAGGGGCATGGCCCCTTGCGAGGCCAAAGTGGCCGAGTTTATATATATGTGTATATATATATATCTAAATCAAGAATGTCTTCCACCAGAACGGATAACGGTCTAGTTCAAGATTCGCAGTTTATACTAGCGACTATCAGCTCTTTGCTGAATTCGAAATGAGAGTTGAATCTATGTACAACAGGTGTGGATGTTTTATAAGCGTGCCTAGTGCTTTTTATAATAGAGCTCTATTAGCGCGATGTAAACAACAATTACGGTGTTCTTTTCTTTAATAGCCAACCAATGAAGGTTACATAACATACCGCCAGTTAACTACAAGTTCTTTACAGACAAATGTAGTTAAATCTTTGAATTCACCGCGTCTAGACATGAGCAGTCATATTTAGCTACAAATACCGGAAATGTATTGTTTTCAGCAGTGCGTAACGGTTGATGTACAATTCGTGTAACTGTTCTTTTTTTTTTGATCGAAGTAAAATTATTCAACTTTACGAACTAACCTAAAGTAAGTGCATTTAAATGGCTTGATAGTTAACTAAAGCCGGGCCATAAAATAAAAAAAAAAAAAAAAAAAAAAGTTCATTTTACATACTTCGAAGAATAAAATACTAGGATAAAATTTCAGAAAAATTTTTAAAACCAAAAAATAAACAATAACAAAAATCAACGCTAACCTTGATTTTTCTCTTTTTTTTTTTTACCGCATGGTTAAATTCAGAAGTGACCGTTGTCTCTTAATCTTAGCGTGGTATTTTTAAATACTGCGATGGCTCAAAAGTATCCCGGCAAAACGACGCCGATTCCGTTGCACTGCATCGATTTATTTAATATGCTTCTAGAAATATATATATATATATATATATATATATATGGGTGTATATATGCAGTTCCATAAGATAGACCTTCTCCATTTTTAGTATGTGCTTTTCTTGATTATGGCGTTCTGACATTGTATGATATTTAGAGTTATTCGAAGTTCGAGACAAAACCGAATCACGGGAGTCCATGTCATCTTAGTTGCACCTCCGAATAGAGTGAGACTAGCGATGCAGTTTGCAGTAGTTCTTTTTTTAGTTACGCTAGGCAAATCTTAACCGTTATTCACTGTTAGGCTGCGGTTTTCTCCATCATCTGGAAAGGGCCTTGTACATCATCGCTAGCAAATGCTGCGACAGTGCTAAGTAGGTTTCCAAACGCGACTAAAACGAAATAAACAACATTAATGCCGAACATTTTTAAATGTTCCATTTCTGTCCAATTTACTTATAATAAAGTACCTGGTGGATACACTTTGTGGCTCCATATTTTTAATAGGAGGCTGCGGAGACTTTCAATATTATCTTGTCGAACCGCAGAGTATTTAGGAATTTTTCGGACGTTGATGAAATCAAACTGAGGACGAAGCTTATCCCTTGCAGCACAGTCGGGAATAATGACCGTTTGTTTAAATTAATTTTTTTTACTCTAATCCGTTAATGCTACACATTTCGCAAATGTTGTAGGATTTATACTGTTCGGTGAAGGGGTGTTCGTTGCATAATTTCTTAGGCAAAGGTCTCCCCAGTTTATGAGTCGCCCGATAAAAAACATTCACAATCATCTCCGCTGTATGGAGAGGTACGTAGGAACATGTCTGCCGGTTGCAGCTTAAGTATTTACGCGTAAAGTAACGAAGTATTACACAGCATTAGGACATTCAAACAGTTCCTCCTCTGTTTTGAACACGTGTAATATACTAAGTAAAGGGCGATGATGAGTGAAGTTTTCAACGAGGCAACTAAAGATGACAAAGGTGAAAGTATCGTTGTGTGTGAAAATGTCCGAATCGTTTTCAAAATTCTAATTTCCTCGTAAAAATTGTAATAATTCTCTATTCGTTGTACCACCTAGCGTAAATCGATGTTTAAATCACCGCTAAGTATTATCGATACCATCGTGCGAGTATAAATATCGTCCATATGTCTAAACAATCTCTTTAGTTTTGGGCTGCGAGCGAGCAAATTTGTGTCGAATGTCTTTCAAGGAAGTACTGTCAGAAATGTAAACGGATACGAGTAGCACTTTATTCGTTTTCGCGTGCTGAAGAATGACGTAGATAGATACACTTCCCTATTGAGCGCAGCCGTTAAAAACGGTATTTATGAATGACGATGATTGATAAAATATAAAAATTTATATTTATTAATTATAACTAACTTTCACAAACATTAGCGAAAAAAACGAATAAACTGAATGAATGTAAGAACAACAGAACAATAAAACACTAGCCATCCAAATTTTCAAATCATTGTTATCCTGAAAATAAATCATTCGACATATTTTTATAGGCTTTTATTTAACTCGGTCTGTCATTCTATCTGTCTGGAAGGGAATCTTGCGAACGATTTTTTACCTACTTCCCGATGAATTAAAAAAGCTTCCTTTTGCAGAAATGCTTGTTATAGATGATAATACAATATTATGCAACATCGAAATTATGGAAAAAAATATATATTTTTTTTTCGGGCATGTGATATATCGTTGGAAAGATCGCCATTTGTCGAGAACAAAACCATATTTTATTTCTTTATTGAAACTTTCGAAGTTTACGAAAAGTTTAAAAAAGCGCGAGATCTAATATGTAGCTCCCTCTTTGCGACGCGAGTATTATAGCTAAAAATTTTGAACAAGGTTGAAAATATGCACATCCACGTATATTTCTTTGGTTTGGGACATCTAGGTTTCCAACTTTGAAATTAGTCCCTCGGGGTTTCGAAAGCTCGAACTTTTTGGGGGAAAATTTTTTTTCCCGGCCATGTGACATACTGTTGAAAAGAGCGCTATTTGTCGGGAACAAAATCGTATTTCATTTTCTTAACGAAACATTGGAAGTTCACTAAAAGTTCAAAAAAGCACAAAAAATAACATGTAGTCCCACTACCGCTTGTGGCTCAGCTTTATAGCTAAAAATTTTAAACAAGGTTAAAAAAAATGCGCATTCTTGTGTATTTCTTTACTTGGAACATTTGGGTTTCCAACTTTAAAATCCGACCCTTGGGGCGCCGAAAGCCCGAAAATTTCAAATTTTTTTTTTTTTTTTTCGGAGATGTGATATATTAATGGAAAGATCACGCTATTAGTCAAACATTGTGTTTCATGTGCTAAGGATTCCGTATGTATTGTATGAAAAACAAAACACAATATAATTGAAAGAATGCGATCCATTATTTAATAATAAAATGTAACACAAATTTCTGTGAATGTCCTATAATCAAGATATTGAATAAAATAAAGAAAAATAAAATACAATTCTAAATTTATTGTTTTTTATTGAAATACAAAGTAAAAAGTCCAGACTAAAAAATAAAAAAAATAGCCTTTTATTTATGCACTAAAAAGAAGTACAAAATAACTTTATTAGTGTGCGAATAACAGATACGCATCTTAACATTAAAATCTGAAACTACAAAATATTCTGAAAAATAAAAGCGGGGGCCGCAGATTAATAATTAAATATTAATATTATAATACATCCTAAGTCAAAATTACAATCACTATTTAATGTTGTTCCATTGTTGTACATCACAATACCACACACACCGAATATTTTTGTAACTGCGGCAGCCGCTTTTATTTTTCAGAATATTTTGTAATTCCCGATTTTAATGTTAAGATGCGTATCCGATAGTCGCACACTAATACAGTTATTTCGTACTATTTAGTGCATAAATAAAAGCCTATTTTTAAAAATTCTTTTTTATTTTTTTATTGTCGTTATTATTTGCTGTTTATATTACAAAAATGCGAATTAATTCATGATTAACGTAGTAATTTTTAATTTTACCGCATTGTGGTTAAGACGTTTGGCTGCCAAACCAGAAGTCACAGGTTCGAGACCTGTCTGGTTCCGGATCGAAGTCGCTCCCAGGTTTACACAGCCTGAAATAATTAGGTACCAGAGAAATCAGGGAAAGTAAAGGCGGATCCCAAGTAGAAAGGAACTGGCCCCAGTATTCTCATTAGATCCATTAGGCTTAGTACATTATGAAAAGCTTAATTCCACAATCCTCGACGTCCTGTCAAGGGTATGGGACTTACTTACTTACCGCGTTTAATGCTACAATTCGATACTCTGATCAAGAGCTTTCACGGGCGGAACTTCCGTTTTTTAAATCTCTCGTAAACATTAAAAAATAAGTATGTAAGGGGATATTTTTATATATAAGCCCTAGTATAAGAATGGCATAGTCATATTCGTTTTTTGTGAGCTGAAAAATGACGAGGATACACGTCTCGAAATAAATAAATAAATAAATGGCGTATTTAATAAAGTAATAACAAGAACGTATGCAGTATCGCGTAACGAGCCGGATGGGCCTTTACCGACGATAGATCAAAAAGAAAGAAAAAAAAAAAGAAGCAAAGTAGAATACAACTGTACATAGAACTGTATAGAAGAAGCAAATTAGAATACCGGAAAATACCAGCACAAAAAAAAACCCAAAATAAGAAAAAAAATTGGACATATCGTTTAACAGGTAGTATTGCGGACCATGTGGCTAGCGTAAGTTACATTCCGAGTTAGCCTCAATAGGCTAAGAGTTTTTGGAACGAAGTTCTTTTACACGGCTTGGCATTAGGAGTAAACTGGCAGATTTCGTGTCATTTTTTTTATTGTATATTTTATGAATGACTTTATACTTGTATATCTACCAAAAAGTGAAAGGAACTTCGTTCCTACCGGGTGTCCAGACACCATTTCTCTTTTTTTTTTCTTTTGTTGTGTTAGACTTGTCTCAGTGAAAAAGAAGATGGCCAGAACTATTATGCGGAAATAACAAAATAGTCAAAAGAGATCGATATTAGAACCCGTACAACTGGCAGTCCGGAGAGAAATATACTTAAGGAAGAAAAATAAGAAAAAAGTCCTGGAGGAAAGGGAAGCATTCATATCTCGCTAGCCGTTTTATCCGTTTATGATATATCTATATAAAACCAAATGCGATGTAACCAGCATAAAAAGAGAAGTATTTATCCATGACTGTCGACTGCTAAGCAGCGCCAATAAAAAGATCCTCATTAGACAATATGGTCGCAACTGCAAAACAGTACTCACAGTATTCGTCTAGAAAAGCAAAATGATTGTTTATCCAGTATTCAGACGCCAGCTGCAAATAACAAGCTTATGATATATTAAGGATAAGGGAGAGAGCAACTCTACATCAGAGGAGACCAGCATAATCACGACAAGATAACGTAGAGGGTTGTTCACATTAAATTTTGTGTGGTTCTTCTGCGTTTATATTTTTTATATTTTGCTCGAAGCGACGTTCTTGTGCAATGCTCAATTTTTTACGCAAACGTATGACTGCTAATTAAATATCTAGCAAAAAATGTGACTGTATATCTGTATATAATATCCGTAACGAATGGGGCGCCTCTGTACTTATGTAATTTCGAAGCGCTACAAAATAGCGAAGCATCGAGTATTATTCTGCAACAGAAATTTTGCGTAATTTGTAACTTTTTTTATGTTAGATATCTGTGAGCTATAATATAATAGGTCTGATAAGACTCGAGCTTATCAGTTTTATTAAAGACAGGATGAAGCGAAAATATTAAAAACCCTATTTGATATGTGACTAATGTGTTTACTGAAAGCGAGTCTCTCGTCGTCAAGCAGGACACCTAAGTATTTCGAGATTCTTCTTAAAATTAATGTAATTATTACCAAAACGCAAAATGGTTAATTTATTATTCGGACGTCTTTTGGTAAATAAAGTGGCTTCGGTTTTATCGGAATTAATATTTGCCTTTTGTTAAAAAAGCGTTCAGTTTTATATCGTAACTACATATTTGTTAATCTGTTCCTAATGGTCTGTATTCTGTGTGATGAGCGAAAAATTTCAGTGTAGTCAACATAAATAGAGCTATCTCAACGTTTATCAGGGAAGTCATTCGAGTATAAATTAAACAGCAAAAGAATGCTGCTCCTTTGAAACACCTGAGTTAACTCTGCTGTGGTCGTAGAATTTTATGAAATTTAACACTGAAAGTAGTCCTGTCTTTAACCTTTAACTACGCGCGCCGGCAAATAAACCACAACTACACGCGTTGTGTATTTTGTACGCCATGTACAAAAGCACCCAAAAATCACTTGAAAAATGATTATATCACAAAAGGGCATATCCATTATAATGTCTAATAATAACAATCTATTAAAGTGAGAACCTGAACACTTAAATATTATTATTGTACAAAACATTTAAAATAGAATCTAAACGACGTCGTCTTCATTATTACATTCCGAACAAGTGATGATTGTATTTGCATGTTCTTTACAAATTGACTTGTTAAAAATATGGCATGTAATCGTTGTGACTCTTTTTTTGTCTTCCACAGTAAAAGCACCTACGTCGTATTTTTGTTGGTAGCTCTTTCATTGGCTGCTGCTGCTGCTGCTGAGGAGTTCTGTATTTTGCCAAAAAAAGTTAAATATCCGAAGGCAAGGTTGTTATTTCCGCTCTTTCAGAAAGAAAATTTCTTCTAAACTTCTGAGGATTATCAACATGTGTTGAGTTATAAATTACTTGGCTGTTAATTCCATTTATGTTCAGCAATTGAAAAAATATGACCAAAGACCATTTTCTTGTTCATCTGGATTCCGAGTAAGTACTGCACAGTTTGTATCTACAGTATCAACGCCACACTTGAAGCGATTGTAGTTCATAATTGTGACTGTTTTTTTTTTAGTTTTAGGATCGATTGCGGAATCATCATGCGTAGTGGAAAGTAAAATTACTTCTCGGCTCTTTTTTGGAACGTAGGACACAATGGTCACATCTTTTTGAAATCCGAAAAGGGACAAACCAACTTTCCTTTTTTTATGTGGCAAAAACTCTAGCGGCAACTCTCTTTTATTTTGCTCGATTGTTCCAACCATTTTTATTTTGTCCTTCAAAAGTGCCAGTGATAACGGGTAACAGTTGTATACCAGCTGCCACAAATCACGTTTCTGTTTTTTCCTTTCCAAGGTTGTAGTAAGCGATGAGTAATATCAGCTGGAGAATTAGACATTATTGTTCTTCTGGTTGTTAATTCTAAGTTAGACACATAGAAGGTTTTGGTGTTTTTTTTTTGTTTTTTTTGTTTTTTTTTTTTTGGGCTCGTCAACCAGGGACCTCACCCAGAAACAATAGGAATAAGAGTTAACTAATTAAAACTTGATTCGATCGGAAATGGCAGAAATAAAGGAACCAATGGCAGGAACAACATACTGAGACGGAATGAACAGGATATAGGAAGCACAGTAGGGAGAAGGAAGCCTTGACTTCAAAAGGTGTAAATAAAGGGAAGAGCGTTCCGCAGAAAGAGCAGAACACTCAAAGAAAATGTGATTAGCATCACAAACAACTGCTTCATTAGGATGTAGGGGACAATAGCCGAGCACAATCATTTTCAAACCGTACTTTGCAGGTTTGTTAATAGTGAAGAAAATTGCATCTTCCCCTAAAAGTTATCAGCATTTCATCAATTGTTACCTGTTCACCTAAACAATAATTATTCTTTATGCGGTTATCGTTGCACGTGCATCAACGGAACTGATAAAGATCGTGTTAGACACTACACTCATAGGTCAGGTGGCGCCACAGTGCCCGAGGAAGCTGTTAACTAAAGAGTTATTTCTGATATTGTGTAAGTGGTGTATTTTATACACCGGCGCGTTAAAGATTAAATAGAGTCATCAATCAGTTTTGTTAGATGAAACGGAAAGTTAAAATTAATTTGTAAATTATATCCATAAATACCACGTCGTGACGAACGCGTTTTCAATGTCAAGAAGTAGTAGGCCGGTATGTATTGAAATTATCTGTAATGGTGTCGACAATTAATTTGCAGACCGATTGATAGATGGTTAACAAAGATGAACTGGTGAGTGATAAGAATTTGATTAGCCGTACAAATCAAGATTTAATAGCTAGCGTATTGTACCGGATTTAAGTACAAGAATAACAATCGAATCCTTCCAACTGGTGGGAGAGTGCCCGAATAATGAAACAGAGTTAATAATAGCAGTCAGTTGCTTTATTCGGGAAGATTTTAATCACACTTTTGTGTATTTTATTTATACCAACTGAGTGCGTTCATATTTTAGATTAACAATAGCTTCTTTATAATAGCTGAAGTAAATTAGTTTTAAATTTAGATTACGAGAAGACCAAGAGATAGGTGTCAACAACGTGTTTAATTTAATTTTTAAAATATTTATAGCACAGGTTACCATTTTGTGACTTGGTTCTTTGAAAAAAACAGACGTTGATACCTCCAATTTGTCTTGGTGTAGCGGCGGAATGTTACGAGAAAGCTGTTTACATAGTTTAATGATTTTCCTAAGAGAATAATGTAGATTAGGCTACGTAATTTACTGTTCAATTTTATATTTTGAAAGTTAAAGTTAGAAATTCACAAATAGTACGTACGGTGAGATCACTGCGTCGTCTTCGACGCAATTTCCTAAAAAACAATTTTTAATTTTTATAAGAACAGGAATCAGCCGAGGAATGATTTACTTAACGTTTAATGCCGTGTGCTGCTTGTTAACATTGTATGCCTGATTCCGGTATTAAATTCGTAACTTCCGTTTAAAGGACCTTCTTTAAGGGATTTAAATTAGAGAAAATATATTTACGAAATTCAGGCCAATTGGCATTTTTTTTTTTTTTTTATTTTGAAAATGTTGCCGTTGGGCTTAGTTCATTGTGAACCTTAACTTCACAATTCCCGACGCCTTGTCGAGGGTATATGACTTACTTTACTTTACTTATGTATATTTATTAATATTTACACATTTTCTCGTCAAGCTATACGCTTGCCGACGATTTTTCTTACATCTAAATATTTATACACTATACTACTTATATTATATACTATACAATCTTATCGCCACGCAAATATTTCATTACAAACTTATCCTATTTTTCTTTTTTTCTAACTTAGCTATAACTAATCTATTTTTTTATTTTATTTTATTTATTTATTTTATTTATTTATTTTATTCCGTCCCTTTTCCTTCCTCTTTTTTTCACTTTTGTTTATCACTATTTCCGTACCCTCTCCTCTTATTTAATGCTTATTACTGTTCCTATATTTCCCTCTTTCTGTAATTATTCCCCTTTATTTTCTTTTTTTTTAACCCCAATTTTTTCCTCCTCTATTATTTCTTTAGGCATTTTATTTGAGTTATAACGTATTTGTCTGTTCTGAAAATTATATGTCACTAGTGGGGAGAGTTATAAACATCTTATTCTTGAAATAAATACGATGTAACTTAAAAGTAAAATTCAATATATCAAAAATAGTTTTTACGCGTAAACCGATAAATAATTCAAATTATTATAAATATTAGTAATCAAAACACGTATTAAATTTTCATTTCTGATATACACGGCCAATATAGGATTACAAAAACTTTTCGGCGGAGTTTTCTTTTTGGCTTTTATCATTCAACTAATTTTTGTTCGATCAATGTAACACGGTAAATCACGAACAGCTGACTAGAGTTGAATTTTAAGTGGCTGATTAACGTGTTTTCAACGTTAACAACGCGTGCTCAAACACGATACAATCTGATTACTGGCCGCAAGCCAGTTAATCGACTGTTAGACGTTTATTAAACATTATTCGTTCTACCTGCCTAATAGTATGTAAATGCTAGTAACTTACATTTTATTTCTTCTGATCTTTTTTCTACCATTTCGGTCGCGATATAAATCTTTTTACCGTCTTCGCCAAAACAATTAAAGATTAATTTTCGCGATTTTTGAGTAATATTTTTTTAAAATGACAAATTTACCCTTTTTATATTTTTTATTTTATTTTGTAAAAAGTATTCGAATGTATGGAACATACGTCATAATACCTACGGAGGGGGAAAAAAATGAAATTTCGAGAATCTGAATGTGCAAACACATCTTCTAGTCGTAGAACTTAATTAAATCGGTGAACATTCATTTTGCGATTAAAGAATATGTAGTATAACTCTCGAATGTAATACACGAAAAAAAATATATATCTGTACAATTAAAAAGGAAGTACAAAAAAAAAAAAAAAAACAAAAATAAAGACAAAAACATTATCGGAATGAGAGACCTTGGTTTCTCAAAAACTCGGAAATAGCTTGAACACTATCAAGGCGATTAGATTGCGAGAGTAGGTCATTGTCGTTTCCTTTCGTGAAAAAAAAAAAAGAAAACAATTACGTGAGATCTACAAAGTGCCCGAAACTATAGATCACTCTTAGTATAAACACACTAGTAAGTGTAATCAACCAAACTTATTCACTGTGCTATAGTTCGTGCTAAAAAAAAAAAAATAATAATAATGATAATTAATTTAGTACCGAGAGACTGGGACGCAATTTTATTGAAGAACGTGACATCGACACATAATCTATGCAATAAATTGCAGAAGTGAGATGGATAAAAGAATACGGTTGCGTGCGTAATAAAAATTAAGAATGCAATAAAAATTGAGAATGCAATAAAAATTGAGAATACAATAAAAATTGAGAATACAATAAAAATTGAGAATGCAATAAAAATTGAGAATGCAAATGACGGAAAAGCAAACAAGTATATTCCTCTTACACTTAAGCAGTATCAAAGAATGGGACCAATAAACTCCTCGATATATATTGATGTTGTCAACCTTGTCGGTATTTTTTCATCACTTTCATTCATCTCGCTCACCGGTACTTTTCTCGCCCTCTCTCTTAAAAGAATGCCTTAAAATCGTTAATCGCGCCTTTTATACTAGACCGTAATAAAAGCAAGTAACGTTTGTGTTTCGGTTTTATGTGATTTTGATCATTTTTATCACGTTCCGTTAAAATAATTTATGTAAATGTGTAATTTGCAAAAATTTCACTACAGAGCAGTTTTGAATATCTTAATTTTACTTCGAGTTGTTAGCATTCTTTCCTCTTGTTCTTGAAGAAGTTAATTTAGCGCGTAAGTTGTTCTCAAGTCGCATAGTTGACGCCTCCTCCTATCAACTTCTAGTCTTCACGCTATGTTCGATTGTGTTACCTCTCTTCCTGTCGTGTTGTTTTCGGTCGGTGATACAAATTCTATGTTAGGCTGCGATTTGCTAAATCGATAATAGCCGCACTTGGATGTTCTCAATCGAAATTCCAAATGATTTTTACCAACATTTCAACGATAATGTCTAGACTTAAATTTAAATATAGAAGCAATTTGCGAATTTAACACTAAGCAACCATTACCTCGATCGCAATTGCAGCACCATTGACACGGTTATTGTGAATGTAATAACTTTTAACGCGATGTATGCGTACTCACGCATTTCCGCGCACATGCTAATTCATATTTATCATATATACATATACATATCTGAGCATAGTATTTCATTATAGGAATAAAACTATCTTCCGCTCATCCGTTATCGCTAGTTTTTTTTTTTTCTTCCGTATAATATATTTACTTATTAAATAAAAACGTATGTTATTAATCTATAGCACACTGAAATATACGATATAAAACTATTATATTTATCCCAGAAACAGGGCCGTATCTGAGGGGGGGTTTTCCGGGTTCATTCCCCCCCCCCCCCGAAATGTTTGCGAAATCATATCAGCTTGAATTAAAAGGACCGAAATTCAGAATATATTTCTTTTCAGTTTTTGACAAAAGAAGAGAAAATTCAAATTTTTATGAATTCTTTGGAAACGGCTATTTTTTATTTGTTTTTATTGTAGTTCTTTAAATATTGCAAATACAATAATTGACTACAAGGCTTTATTGTACCATTTATAAATGAATATATTTCATGATAACACACACATATAATATATATATATATATATATATATATATGTATATGTATAATTATAAAAATATTTTCGTAGCCCCCCCCCCTCCCCCCGAAATTTTGGTTTAGATACGGCCTTGCCCAGAAACGTTTTATGGTAAAGCCCATCTTCCGTTGGAAAAAAAAAAGAAAAAAACAAGAAAAAGACAAAAAAAAATTCTTTGTTTTTTTTCTTGTTTTCTTCTTCTCTTTTTTTTCCAGCTGATGGTGGGCTTTACCCCAAAACGTTTCTAGGATAAGTATAATAGTTTTGTATCGTATATTTTAGTTTGCTGTAGGTTAGTAATATAAGTTTTTATTTAACGATTTCTAGCAAACAAGTATGAACTTCATTATTAATTTCAATTTTTATATTTCTTATTATTTACAATATTTCCATAATGGTCGATTAACAGAGCCGTATCTAGACCAAAATTTCGGGAGGGCTTACGAAATAATTTTATATATATAGATGTATGTGTGTGTGTGTGGGGGGGGCATTATCATGAAATGTATTTATTTATAAATAGTACACTAATTCCTTATAGTGAATTATTGTATATGCAATATTTGAACACTACAATAAAAACATATAAAAAATAGTCATTTCCATAGAATTCATAAAAATTTGAATTTTCTTTTCTTTTATTAAAAATTGAAAAGATATAAATTTATTCTAAATTTCGATCCATTTAATTCAAGCAGTTATAATTCCGCTAATATTGGGGGGGTGACCCCCCCCCAGATCTGGCCCTGTTGATTAATATGTTCCATCCAATTAGGTTCTGATAGCACATTGATCCATATTTTACAATATCTTATTAAATTATTATTATACTTATCTATTTACAATATGTACTTAATGCCTGGATTATTTAATATAAATGCACATTTTTACGATACTTGATTTCATTAACTGTAAATTTATTAAATTCATTAAAAAGTTTTTTTGTGAGATATTACCACTAAGTATTATGTTATTCCTATTGAGAACTGTATCCGGGGGAGGGTTTTCAGCCCCCCCCCCCTCACCGAAATGTCTGCGAAATAATGACTGCTTGGATTAAGTGAACCGAAATTCAGAATAAGTTTATTTCTTTTCAATTCTTGACCCAAGAAAAGAAGGTTGAAATTTTCATGAATTCTATAGAAACGACCGTTTTTTACTTCTTTTTATTATGGTTTGTCCAGTTGTTGCATATGCAATAATTAACAACAAGGTTTTAGTGTACTACCTATAAATAAATATATTTTATGATAATACATATATATATATATATATATATATTTATAAAAATATTTTTGTAACCCAACAAGAAATTTTAGTCTTGATACGGCATTGCATCACTGTGAAATGTGTTTTACGTTATATCCAGTAAATTACATCTAATACATCTATTTGAATCTGAAATTTAAAATCTTTTTAGATAATCCTTAAATATTCCATGGTCATAAATGCTTTAATTTAAATCATTTATTTCCATTAATAAATATGGCTTTTCGCATTTTGCGTTAATAAAATTTTATTTATAACTAAAAAAGTAAACTTCTACGTTTAACTTCATTTCTAACGACATGATACCTGCTATGACTAATTATGAGGAATAATTAATTGTTCTATATGATTTAATTAATTTTATTGCCAATGTTCTTTGATAACTTCTTAAAACTTTGTAAAATCTTTTAATTTCAAGCATGTCAATACAAATAGTAGCAGCACAAAATGTTAGTTAATATTACTGGTTTATATTAATTCTCTTCTTATAATTTAATCTACTGATGAATTTTTTGATTTTAAAATGAAAGATTCTGAAAGATGACAAATTTACTTTTGCAAAATATTGCTTTTAGGTGTTTTTTTTTTTGTTTTTTAAAGGGGGTGCGGTAGGTTTTCTTTTTAAACGTTAGAAAGAAAAAAAATTGAAGTCACCGATGTTGTTAAGCTTCTTTTGAATTAATTTTGTAGCTAACTTTGTAAAAAGAGACTCGACAAGGAAATTCGAATTCCAAATTCTGCATTCGTGTTAGAAGAACAGATGATTTAAAAATAATACTCGTTCTTGTTAAAAACGGAGATAGTTTATTATCGTTCAAAATCAATATTAATAAAAGTAATTCATTTTTCCCTGCTTCTTTTTAACGTGTGTTTCTGTTTATTTTTATAATTTGTAATTCATTAATCATCCATACGTTCTTAAAACCGGTTCATTATTCATATAATATGTGTTATACGAGTAATTTTTAAAAGGTAAAGCAATGTGTTTCGGTACATTAATAAACATAATGCGACTCTAGTTTTGGAAATACGCCACTTGTGACAATGATGTTTCCAAAACTTTTACTGTATATTTTTAATATACCAATTGAGACGACCTTGTTTTTTAAAAACAATCTCTGCTGAAGATGCTGAGGTGGCAAACTAGTCTAGAGTTAGTTGACGTGTTTACCAAATCGCTGAGGTATCACGGGTTCGAGTCTCGGTTCAGACTCAAGAATTTGCAGGTAAGCCGAAATAGAAAAGTCATCTGAGGAAAAATAACGGAAATAAAGAATAGTATTCTCTTTAGTTACATTTAATCCTATTTGTAATACCATTGCGAGAAGCTTAATTCTACAAGTAGACGGGGTGGTGGGGGGGGGGGACTCGCTTTACTTTTTTGTCCGTAACAAACATTATGTGTACGATAGACCAGTTTCAACAAGCTGCGGGAGATTAATGGATTATAAAAATGAAATAGTAGCTACAATGTAATTTATTAAAGACAATTATTATGAAGTATCATTATTTATTTAATTATCAAATACGAATGAAATAATTTAATTACAATTTATTTTCATAATAATGCAAGAGCTCTTCAGTCTACTTTTTTAGTTCAGTTCTGGTTAACCTCGTAGAAAAAACAACTTTGTAATTTCGATAAATTAGATTATTTAATTACTTCCTTAGTACATCCAATATTTCTTTTACCTTTTTAGACGTATAAATCTAAAGAAATAACAGGACTTTGCTCGGCCATTGCGCTGGTCTTGTTCAGTGATAAATTCAGGCACCTGCTTCTGAGGGGGGGGGCAGAGAATTTTTTTATATTTTAACTGAGAAATTTTTTTTGGGATATTCCTGAATAAAATCAAATAATTTAAAATAATGAAAAAGCAAGTGGGAACGATAAATTCCTAATTAATATAACGGATTATAAACAACAATGTTTTCTCAATTGGTTTTAAAATGAGATTAATTCTAATTGTAGCATTAAAGAACACATATTGTAAAAACATTCTAATGGGGGTTCATTGTCTTTTTATAATAAACGAATACGCCGTGGTGTTTTAGCTGTTTTAAATGAACTTTTCTTAGAAATAAAAAACAAGAAAAAAGCAACAGAAACGGAAATGAAGTTGTCTATAAATCATGTTGCTTTAAAAACAGAAAGAATAAATGAATACCGAAAAGAGAAACGTTTAAACAATTTATTGATATTAATGATAAATGGATCGACGTGAAACGTGAGAGTTCCCGTTTACCCTGACAAAAAATACCAACTGCAGCGAATAATTTTTTCAGCTCGCGAGTATTTTACATCTTTCGTACATTTGCAACGAAAACGTATCAGTTTTTTCATGATAACAAGCAAACGTGAAAGTCAAATTTTAAAAGATCATTTTGTTTTATTGTTATTTTATGAAGTTCCATTTTTTCGTCAAAAATAAATCTGGTAATTTTGAAATTTAAAAATAGATGACTAATCGAACCATTTCAAAATGTTTTGGTAGCAACTTTTGACATAACTGTAAATAAAACCAATAAAAAGAATTTTATTTCCTATGAAATTGACGAATTTTTAAACAGCTTGTATTAAGTTTTAAGGAGCACTGCCCCCCCCCCCCCCCCCAAAAAAAAATCCCACTGGATTCATCACTGGTCTTGTTATTGTAAGTCGACGATCCCGGAGGTAATCATTTCTAAAATGATTTTCTATGTTATTAGCGCGTTAAATAATTAATCAGTTTACTTTTTTTAAAAGCACGTCATTTAGTCTGAGTAAATTCTAAATCCCCGATTTAAGTACGAAAATTTATGTGGCAATTACAGTAATAAATATTTCGAAATATTTCCAGACCACAAAATGAAGCTGTCAGTTTTATCGTTTGCGACAAATCGACATTGAACATACTTTTACATATGCATTTATGTAATGTTAAAGAAAGAAAAACCAAATGTTACTGACGATTGTCAATAATTAATGTTGACGAAAAAAAAGGGTTTCAATATATGAATTACTGTGTTATATTAAAAAGAAAGCGAACGCTAACGGTTGTAACAATTATTGCATTACATCGAATGAAGCGAATTCATTAAACAATATCACAATAACGCGTTTATTAAAAAGATGCATTTATTGGCAGATTGCATCATCGCGTCATGATCTGATTTTCTCTTACTTTATTCTGCAACTATTATTATTATTATTATTATTGGGCCAATAACCAGGCTGTTTGCTTGTATTTTTGGAAATCCTACAAGTTTCATTATAAAAATTTTTGGTTTTTCGACATTCACCGAGTAATATTTTGGACCATAGAATTCGAACACTCTAGACACGTATTTGCAAACGTTTTAATTAGACCTTTTTAGCTATCGTGTAAAACAAAAAAAAGAAACTTTAAAAAGAGAAAATATTTCAGCTTTTCAAACTGATTTCATTTTTTTATCGGTATATTTCGCCACTTCCACCATAGATTCATTTAACATTAATAATCAAATACTTCCTTTTTAAGTTGTCGTTAATTTTGTTTTGTTTTATTTCTGTAGATTATTTTTATCGAAAATATGTAAAATCTTAAATAAGAAAAATCTATTCATAGATTCATAAAAATTAGATCCACGTGTTTCGGTGGAATAACACAACGTACCGTATAACCAAAAAGTCCATTGAGATACAGCTTGTTAAAATGTTTTTCAACACGGAGAAGTGCTAGATACAATTGGTATAAACGAATCGTAATTTGAATCGAGATTTAATTATAGAATATTTTTTGAATGGTGTACATTTTAATGTATTGTATAAAATTATTAATTGTATACAGTTTTTTTTTTTTGTAATTTTTCTTTTAAAGTTTAATTTATTTTGCTATTTTGATTTTTACTAATATATTCGGTTTCCCGAATTTCGTATTGTTATGATATTATATGTTTAATATTGAAAATTTATATTTTATATTTTTTAACGTATTTTATATTAGATTATAAATTAAGATAACAAAATAAAATGAAAAATAATTTTGAAATATTTTCCCATACCGATTCTTTTTTATACAAGATGTAATGATTATTTTTTTTGATGACAAATCGCATGAAAAAAGAAAAGTAACAAGCTCTATCTCGAAATTCCTGTGCATAATCGTGGTAAAAGTATATAAAGTTCTTCGAAACGGTGTATAAAAAAAATTAAAATCGATAGGTAAAGTAATAATATTTCGATAAAGCCGAAATATAAAAAATAAAAAAATGAATAATAAAATGAAAACTTTTAAATCAAAAACAATTTTAAAAAGTGAATTATTAATATTAATTAAAATACTTTTATATTTATTTACATAGACACTTCCTAAAAGTAGATATTTTAAATTTTCTGTAGTGCCTCGTCGCTAGTGAAAATACCATATTCGACATTTCGAACGTGTTTGCACGGTCCATTATTGAAATATAAACTAAAACGAATGCAATTATTTCGGCCGAGTATGATACTTTTTAAACACCGCGTTAGTTTTAGTTCAGTTTCTGTTAATAGATCTTGCAAACGCGTTTGGAAACGTCACACAGTGTTTCTAATAATGACGTGGTCTCTTTCCGAAAAAAATTTCAATTCTAATTTTAGTAACATGACCCGCTAAAAAAACTCGTTTCGTTTTCTTATTACAAATACCTGATGTTGAAAAGGAAGTTAATTATTTCAAAATTCATACTGATGCGGATAAATCACATTACTATTAAAAATTGTGAAGTAAACTAACTTTTAAATTTAAAAAAAAATACCAACTTGAAGATTAATAATTTTAAAAAATACGTTAAAATGTAAAAAATAATTACTCTATGAATAAAAAACATTTACTTTAAAGTATACTTTAAGGGGATATTGCCAAGGGCGTCGCCAGCTGATGAGCCGGACGGGGGGTGAGTTACCAGCTAACAGAGGGAAGCAAGATAATAGAAAAGGATATGAGTTATAGGAACAATTAAATTTATAAGTTGTAAAGGCTTAATATTTTATTAAACAGGAATAAAATATTAATTAAAACATAATTTTCGTGAGTTTCTGGCAAATTGTTCTACTACTTTATTATAAAAGTCTTCCAAAATGTCCATGATTACGCGCCTATGAATACTCATCATGGAAAGATGATTAAAACGTTTCAAGTCTACAGGGGGGGGGGGGGGGGGGAGCTGCTTCCCTGCCCCACGCTGGCGACGCCCATGGATATTGTGATTATTGCTGAACCATATTCATAGCTTAATTATAATCTCGGTGCGGCAAATTCAAACTGCGACAAATTCAAACTGCGACAAATAAAAAACCGTATACATGAGTATAATAACACGCTCGTTTTCTATAGTTGAGCATTGGAAACATTGGAACCAGGGCCGTATCTAGACTAAAATTTCGGGGGGGGGGGGGGTACAAAAATATTTTTATAAATATATATATATATGTGTATATGTATGTGTGCGTATTATCATGAAATATGTTTATTCATAAATAGTACACTAAAGCCTTGTAGTCAATTATTGTATATGCAATATTTGATCACTAGAAGAAGAACAAATAAAAAATAGTCGTTCCATAGAATTAATAAAAGTTTCGATTTTCTTTTCTTTTGTCAAAAATTGAAAAGAAATAAATGTATTCTGAATTTCGATCCATTTAATTCAAACAGTTACTATTTCACTGACATTTCGGGGGGGGGGGGGGGGGGTATTATCTATATTCGGATTTACACATTTGTATAAACTAACGTCGTTCGTATTTTTCCTATATTCTAATGAAAATTATTTAGCTAATTTCTGACTTTTTATATTAAGCGAAGAAAGTATAACTCTAAAGGGGGGCTATTTTTTTACGTTTATTTTAATAAATACTGAGTAGCAGCATTTTTTTTCTATTTTTTTTCCAGGCACGTCAGTAAAGGGCCTCCGCCTAGCAGTAATAAGAAAGAAGAGAGTCGGTTAAATACTGATTTGGTCATAAATGGCCAGAATGAAGAAGCCAAGAACAGGGGTAATGGACTAGGAGGGGAGTAACAGGATATACGAGACGCAATAAAGACCAGCAAACCCAAGGTACAACAAATTAGAATAAATAATGGCACGTACAGACGAGAGAGAAGGACATTCGAAGAAAATATGGTTAGGATTACAGACAGCTTCATGATTCGGATGAAGATAACAGGAGAGGGTGTTAAATAATAACGAAAACAGGTGGAAGATGATTAAGGCGCAAACGAATAATAGAGACCACAGTAGAATGCCGAAGAGAAGGAAAGTCATAAAACCAACGGTAGGTAGAAAGATTCTGCTGGATGGACAGATAGAAGGAAAGCTCGTTAGAAGGGGAAGAAGCGTAAATATCCGACCAAAATCTAATGTGAAATTTTAACCTTAGGGGTAGCAGGTTGGAAGCGGAAATTTATTGAAATAGATGCAAGAGAATGAAGCAGCTCTAGCCAAGGAATCAGAAATGGAATTCATAAAGGACAGCAGTAGCGGAACAACTGAAGACAATGGGAAGGAAAGGATATAGGATGCGTTATAAGGAGTAGGAAGACCCAAAGCTAAAAGTTGAGCGTATAGAAGGGAACGTCTATTGAGATATGATTAGAATCACAAACATAAGGAGGCTCAGAAACACGAAAAGAACAGTAAAGAAAAGGCGATAGAGAAAATCGGAAACGAAAAGAAAGGAGTAGAGAATGATTGATCCTGAGTCTAATTAAGGAAACAGTAGTAGAACAACGACAAACAGGAATAGAATGGAACCAGGGCAGAGAACGACGAGCTGAGTGAATAAGTCAGTAATACAAATAACGATTAGAGAATAGAGATGAATAAAAATGTCCAGTCGAAGTCTGGAATGATTGGAAAATAGGAAAAGGATGTGTGAAGAAGGGAAATTTTCGAGGGAATAACGAGCTAAAGTGTCGGATGAGTTATTGCCCTCTATATCGGAATGACTATGAAGCTGTAGAAAATTTACAAGAATAGAGTATGACGAAAGCATAGTGGAGATAAGAGATCGAATCGAGAGAATGATACCGTCAGAAGAAAGGAAAGGAGGAGAGAAGATGGCTTGAGGACGCCTTTAGAGTCGGAAACGATCAATATAGGATTCGAGAGGACTTTTGAAAGTGAAATGTAAATCATGTTGGGGAGATTAGGAAGGAATGGAGAAAGAAGCCGGATATTGTGAGACAGATATAATAAATCACATCTAATTGGAATGGTGATACCATCATACCCGTCCATACGATCAGACTGAACTAGAGAATAACCTTTTAAATGTAAAGACAGACGAGGAGGACTTAAACTAAGTTTCAGGTAACAGCACCGCATGGATATTGTAGAGTTTTAATAAACCCTCTAAATTCAATTTATTAGCTTGTAAGCTACGGCAGTTCCACTGCATGATGTTGAAGGCGCAAGATCGGGACATGACAGAAGAGACGGATAAGAACGATAAGAATACGGAAGGAAAAAGAAAAAAAGCAGAGACCGGTTTATAGTAAAAGAAATGGGCGTAAAGGTAGTTCGTAGACGTGCTTCCAATTTAAAAGAGAAGTTGGTAGAGAGGGAAACATGCAGAGAAGAGGAGACCTGCCCGAAATGGCTTGTAGGCCATTTTGAAGCTTCCTCTTCGTTAGGAGTACATTCAGCGTTAAAAAAGAGATGGAAGATTTTTTTTTTTTTTCTTTTTTGGGCACGTCAACAGTGGAACTTACCCAACGAAAAGAATTGTACATTATATAATAAGGAAAAGATTATAAATTGAGAAGATAAAGAAGGCTATCAAAGGAACTATATTGAGAGAGGGGAATGCAAGAATGGCGTGGGCACTATAGGGAGTGGGAAGACCAAGGCACAGACGATTAAAATACAGGGTAGCAAGTTCGGAGGAAATAAAGGGTCATCGGAACAAGACGTGCTTCGCATCGCAGCTATAATTGAGCTCTGAAATACCTGCACGAACTTGGTTGTCGACCAGTTTGTAGGCTTTCTTCCATCAAAAGACGGCCTTGTTATATACAAAAGGAAAAAATTGAGGAACATAAGAGAGCGGAACGTTTTATGTTCAAAAACCTTAAACAAGAACTTATACTTGGCTAACAGCAGGCAAGAGACGGGTGAAGCGATAAGGATAACAAAAAAAGAATAGAATGCAACGTAAAAAACCAAGTCAAAAGAGAAAAAGGAAAGAGATGACTTAATCCAAATGAACGTGATTGGATAAGAAGGCTGAAAAATTGTCGAGGAAATAGAAGGAAGACGTTATGCTAAAAGAAGCGAGGAGTTCTATGATTGCTGCGGAAAGATTGGTGATGATAAAAGATGAACCGTTAGGAGAGGAGCTGGGGAAAGGCTAAAACGAACTGGAGTACAAGGAGGAATTCAATTGGAAGGAATTATCACGAGGGCGCAACTATTTGATGGAAAATGAAGGGTCGATGGAAAATTCAGAGGGAGGTTCGGGGTGACATTTGAACGTATAAAAAAAAAACAAAAAAAAAAACGAACCTATAACCTCCTGTCTTTGAAGTTGATAAAAAACGAAAAAGAACTAAATGTTAAACCAAGTATTAAACTTAGAAAAGTGTTTTAGATTTTTAACAGAAAATCTGAATCTTAAATCAAGTCAAATCAATATATTTTTTATAAAATTCCACACGTGCACAAAATAGCGCGAACAGTGGCGTGCAATAGATTCGTACGATAAAAGAAAATTTTACAAAAAGATCAAAGTAAAAAAGACATTTGATGCCGTAAATATGAACTGTTAATTCTTAAACTGGAGAATGCAGGCTTTCGTGCATTTATATTAAATTGGTTAAAATCTTTTCGTAAAAAATGAACTTTTATTATATAATCAAATACCGAATGCTGTCTGGAGTTACAGATGATAACTGTGAAGCTGTGCCAAAAAAATCAAAAAAAAAAACAAAAACAAAATACAAAACACTTCAAGTTATTACCAGTGATTCTTGATAGATGAGTAATTTATAAAAATCTAAAAGCGCGATTTCAGTGCTAGTTTCAAAATCACGGCAGTAAAAAAATTACAAAAAGTAAACGTTTAAAATAATTTTTTTAAAACTATGGAATAAAAACTTTTTTTTTTTTTCTTTTTACCGCTATCTCTAACGCAAACTATTGTTGCTATGTTTAATTATCATGACGTAAAAAAATGTTAAAATTTGTTTTGCCCAATAAAACCGGTTTATTCTTAATAATTTTAAACTGCGAAAAATTTATTTCAAAAACAAGTATAATTATTAATATGTATTGTATGTCTGTATATATACATATATATAATATGTATGGTCGAGTTATTTTTCTTTTTTTTTTTTCATTTATTTATTTTCATTTTCTTATTAGCCACTTTTTTAACTGCTTCTCTATAGCGCTGCCAACAACTACTTCACTTTGGACAACACACTTGCCCTTCCACTTAGAACAAAGTATAATAGTATTTATTTCGCGAAATTTCAACTTTTATGAAAATATCCTTGAAATTATAAAACGATATTGTTATGATTTTTTTAAAATCTAGACGCACCAAATTTTACTTCTGAAACATTAAGAAAAAAGTAAAATTCCTTGTATTTCGCATGAAAAAGTAATCTCTTTTACCTAAAAACGCAACCTTTCATTAAAATCAGTGGTTACAAATTGAATAAAGAATCGTTTAACATCCTGTTTGTTAATTATACAAATATAATAAGTTATAATAAATAACAGACAAATTTAAGAATAAAATGATTGTTTACTTAAAAACGCTTTCGGGTACAACCCATCGTCAACTAAAAACACAACTTAATATATGTGATCAGAAACAAATTCTAATTAGCTGATGAGCTGAGTTTTTAAGTTTTATCAGCGAACGGTATATTTGAGGGGAAAAATTTGGTAACGGCTGCAATCTGAAAATACGTAGCCACAACTAGTTTTGGAATTGTCGCATAAATTAACAACTTTATCGGGCAAGAGATGGTGGCGATTAGTATCTTTATTACTCGTTGACATGGATTCGTTTATTCTTTCTTTATCTGTTCATGTACTTTTTTCAGAGCGATCTTTGTCAGTGTTGAAACTAAAACCCTTTACTAATAATACTTTGCCATCTAATAGAAAGTACTGCAGTTGCACAGCGTATTTCCGTGATAAATCCGCATGTAAAAAAATCATTAATGACTACAAAATTCAGATTTTGCGACGAAATTGCGATACCTATTAATAAGCACATTAATCTTACCTACAGATACCATATTCAGAAAACGTGGCCGAATATAGCCGCTATATCTCTTTTTCCTCTTCTTCGATCGTTCAATTCCGAATATCGTGACTTAACAATCCTCTGTCACTTTTCGGCATACTCTTCCTGCTATCGTGGCTTTCATCGACTACGTCCAGGCCCGTCATCTGTTTAATTTGAACTATACATCGTAAACATGTAAAAGAGTTAACGCGTTGCCTGGACAATATAAATAAGTTTCAAAAGGACTGGACGAGCAAAGTGGCAGACAAGAAAAAATGAAAAGAACTTCGAGAGAGCTATACATCCAGCAATGGATTGAAAATAGCTAAAGAAGATGATGGTGATGGTGATACATCGTAACATCCTTCTCTCTATCGTCCTCCATTAATTTTTCTTTGAATAATAAGTTGTTCTACTTTGTCGAGCCTTATTGACCGACGAACTGAAGTGTAATTCTATTATATAGCGTCTGTAGCAGATGTTCTTCAACGTCTAATTTATTCAGGCTCGGTGCATTACATCTTTCTGCTGCTTAAGGAACCCCCCGCAACATTCTACGCTAGTGGGTCATTTCCAAAGCGGTTGTATTTTTGGGACCTCTAGTGTTTTATAGTTTACGACTTTCAGTGTCGTGTATTATACTGGAGAGACTAGCGCTCGAATTAGACGCTTTCTCATTTTATTTCTAATGTGATGTCCCGCTAATGCCGGTCATAGTCTCTCTCTATATTCGCTTTTTAATTTATTCTTCACTCAGTCCGATATCGGTTATTACTAATGGCCGCAGTATACGTAATTGGGTATTATTTGCATATTTCGAAAATGTTTAAGCTTTTTTCCATACTTCGGTTGGAAAGTGCGTTATTTTTTCTTTAGGTAAATTTTGTGGAATAACGTGAATTTAACAAAAAAAAATTACGATTACTATTAAATTTCGATTTATAATACATATTTTTGTCACTAAAAATAATATAAACCGCCATAGATTATAGAACGTTAGATTTCCAAAATCTGTGTAGAGCTTAAGATTCAGGAGAAAAGAGCAGGAAAATAACATTAACAGTTATTAATGTAACAGGAAATAACAAGTCTTTCTTTACTATTATAATTTAATTTTTTTTGAATATAAATAATAATTTGTGAGCACGATGTAAATATAAATCCTCGTGTGCATTCGAGTTTTATGTGTTATTTATATTTCAATTGGTAAAAAGAATTTAACTTCAAAAAATAAAGCTACTTTTCCAATATCGAATTTAGTTAAAGAACGAAATATTGGTAATAAAATAGCAAAACCTAAATTTTATATTAAAAATAAGGTGAAATTTCTTGGTTATGCGGATGTAAAAAATTCTTTTGTTAGCATTGTTTATTAGAATAGAATTTTTCTTAAGCAAAGCCTACGAAAATAATTTAGAAAAATATATTGAAATTATTAAAAGTAATTACGTTCTCAAATCTACTATCTACCGCATAAAATATTATGCAATTATATGATCCACTCCAAATGTCCCTCTGGATAACTTTTACTTACAAATACATCATCATTTTGGTTACGTCTACATTTATTAATACGCCTTGTCAAATTCCACTTGCTAGCAAAACTTCTACTACATCTAGTACATAATAATAATAAAATATTAACGAAATTTATTCATTTTATGGCGGACTTTTATTTACCTTTTATTAACAAATTTTTTATTATTTGTCGAAAAAAATTAACATTTATAATTCCATTTATACTTACCGATAATTCGGTTGTTTCAGTTTCTTATGAACTGAAGTAATATGTCGATTTAAATTTGTTATGTTACTAAAATTCTTTGAACACAGACGGCATACCTACATTATTTATAAAATTTATTAAAGCATAAACAAAAGCATTTATATATCTACAATTACCGATAAATATTAAATTTAACATATACTCACATTATTATTGTTATTAGTATTATTCATTTCGAATTTAAATTCATATAGGTACTCTTGTCTGTGCACAAAAAATAAAAAATATAAATATGTATAAAATGTAAATTTATTCATTCTTATTCAATATCCATCGGATCTAGTAAAGAAGGCGGTTATTGCTAACTCTAACTTTCCTGTTACAGTAATCACTGTTAGTATTATTATTACGTTCTTTTGGTATTTCTGCTCTTTCCTCCTAAAGTTTTATCTCTACACACAACTAGGAAATCTAACGTTCTGTCCATAGATTTTGATATTAACGGCAACATCGCGTATAAAACGTGTCACATTGATTTGTTGTTTAACCTATTTCTTTGTTTATATATTGCAACTATCAAGGTCATGCGTAGAATATGTGCTTTTTGAGAAAATAATTGGTAACTAGTTTGATATTACATGTTCGGTGTTTCTTTTGCATGTTTGCCGATTGTTACACCGTCCAACCAGTAAAAAAAATTGGTATTTCATTGTGGATAGCAGAATGTCCTGAGGTATTTGTGCATGACGGGAATATTCTATTCTGCTATATATATAGGTAAAATAAATATTGAGCGTTTAAAAAAATTCTCCAATTACAGCAACACTCGAAAACAAGTATGTGTGTCAGAGAAATGCAAAAAAAACGTCCCGCCAACAACTTTTTACGGAAACCTTTGCTCCGACTCGTGCGAAGTTGCAACTGATATTCCAGTTAATAAACTTGATCTTTCCTCGCTGAAACAATTCCTTTAAAAATATTGCTGGAACCGAAATATACCGAATAAATCTACGTAAAAATTGTATGCTGATAATTTATGAAAGTGTCATGCAAAAAGTACGCACGAAAATCTGGATAATACTAACTGATGAAATAAACTGTCGAGTTGCGATCGTTATGCAGCAAATTTAATATTTGGAAAATTATATTTGGAGCCCTCTTCTTCATACGTGACTGTGTGCTGAATAAATTGAAAAAAAAAAAAAACCATTATTTTATAATTTCAAAGGTTTGTAAACGACACAATTAAGAAATTCTGCGGATGAAAAAATATGGATTTTTACTTCTGATGCAGACCCATGCACGCGCTGAAGGTTAGAAAAGTGCTTCATGTGTTTTATCCTAATTTTTATATGTTTCGCGCTCATAGAATATTCACCGTCTAGCCGAAGAAATCCGATTTGCGTTTTATCAATAAACTAATATTTAGCAGTAAAAAAAAGTACTCCTTAAGAAGGTATCTTCACGTATACAATTATATAAAGAGACCATATTGCAACTAGAACCAAAACTCGCTGGGAAACATGGCTGGAAGCAGTTTTATTTCAACCAATGATGGAGATGTTAAAAATATTGCGAGTGAACAGCAGTTGTAATTGGTAAACCGTTTTCGCATGTACTGGAATGCATTAAACTATTCTTCTTCTTTTAGTGACATCTCCGTTAACGAAGGTTGGCCACAATTTGTGAAAGACCGGATCTGTTCCTGGCCGAATGTAGTAATTTGTTGGTTGACCAGCCCTTTCCATTCTTCTAGATTCTTTATCCATGACAGTCTTCTACGTCTTTTTCGTCTACGGCCTTCTATTTTCCCTTGTATAACTAACTGCACTAATTCATATCTATCGTGTCTCATAATGTGTCCCAAGTACGCTAGCTTCCTTTTTTTGATGATAGTTACTAGCTCTCTGTTTTGCTCCATTCTTCGAAGAATCTTTTTATTTGATATGCGGTCAATCCACGATATTTTCAAAATTATTCTGAAGGCCCATATTTCGAACGTTTCTAGGTTTTTTATGCTTGCACTTTTTAAAGTCCGTGCCTCTACCCCGTATAATAAAACTATTGCAAAGAAAAAATTTGCCACTGAAAGAAACAATTGCAAGTTGCACAAAAAATTCGAGAGAAAAGAATTCTTAGTTTCCGGGTGATATAACTTCAAAAAAGGTGAAAGAAAAATTTTTATGTAATTTTAAAAAATAAATGGGATATTATGCCAAATAAATATGGATCAGATGAAACCCTGACTAACATTGTATATTTTCAAAATATTGATTTAGTAACTTTTTTTTCGCCTATACATCTATTTTAAGTGACAAACGGTACAACTTCAGAGTGAAAAACTTGGAAAAATATATTGCAACATACTTTTATAATGAAATAAATCGGTAATTATTGTTCTTTATTGTGTATACTTGTTATCAATTAAAAGGGTTATCAAAAGTTGTTTTTTTTTCTTTTGCGTATTGATGAATATTTCGGCCACTTCCATGTATACATATATTTCAAATCTTTTTCATGCAAATTTACATGCATATTTAAGCTTCTATTTGTCACATACAACCTGGTCTTCGGGGTTTTACCATCGAAATAGGTTATTGTGTTCTTCTCTTCGATATCGCTGATTAACTGAAACGGTTTAGTTGGTACATTTAGCCGGCCCATGAACGACACTTACATCGATTTTAGATCTGCTTTTTAAATCTTTTCACGTTTTCGAGCAATATTTTACACCTTCTTTTGTTGTAAGCATAGCGTCATCTGCGTATCGAAAATAAATAGGAATTTTTTAATTTCTAATTTGTTTATTTTCATTTAAAGAAATTACTCGACACAGCCGCACAGGTACTATTCGAAATTACTTATTTTTGATATATCGAACCTGTTTAACGACATCTGCGTAGGTGACAAGACTGGACAAGTAGATCATGGCCGGGGATAAGTTTGGTTATTCCTCTGAGCAGGACATTTTAAAACACGTAATTACACTATTCCCAAATGGTAAAGTTCCCAAATCCTAGAGGCGGCCACCGTCGTTCTTGGTTTCATTATTCTGTTGTCGCGCTTATTTCAACGGTTGAAGTGATTGCCGGAGGAAAGGAAGGATACTACTCTAGTAGTCCGGTCAAATCGTTCGCTCGTGGGAGAACTTTACCTTACAGACAATTCGGCTAAATGACCTCTTGACGCGATCTTCACGAGAGCGTTCTTGCTGTTAGGAGAAGTAAGGAGCGTAAAAAAACAACTGCGAACCGGTTACAAACGTTAAGCGATAAGGTTTCAGATCGAGCGTAGATTTTGGACCGCGTACATTTCTGTTCCACGCGACATGCAAAAAACATACAGTCGTATCACGCACATTTTGCTATTAATTTCGCTGAACGCGTGCGACTGAGGAGGGATTTTTTCTGTTGTCCTAATTACCGGTTGGCGTTCGCAGTTGGCAGGTTTCGACTTTTTCGTCTGTTGTTGGTTTTTAAGAGGCCTTCCGTACACGAGTTCATACGGTGCTTGAGGCAAAATCCTCGACTTTCTATAACACGTCCAGTAGATCCTCGGGAAATTAATAAATCGCGGAAGCTCGATATTCGAATAGCATGTATTGTTCTTGAAAAGCGACGATTTACATCAAATTTACACCGGGACAAAAAAAAAGGCAAACGCCGGCTAAAATACACCGCCGACCCGGAATGCCATTCGGACACAGCCACCAGATGAATAGGATTAAGAGTTTTCAGATGCAGAGTTGGTTGCTGTTAATGATTTTGCTAAAGATTAATGTTTTATATGTAATTAAACGTAGCTTGAGATCTCGATAAAGCATTTCGAAATTCATGTGAAAAACATTAAAGAATGCTAGTTGAGGACTTAATTGGTTTTTTATGCGATTCTCGGATGTAAGCCGAAAGGAGAGATGTCAGGAGTTGGTAGTTGTTTCTTGTGAAAAAAATGAATGGCGCCGAGTGTAATTTAAAAAGCATGTAAAGCATTATTTTCGGCCTGTGATTCTAATTTATTTATTATCGATTAGAGGATGCATTGAGCAGCGGGCGCGAAACTGGTGAAAAGGATATCTATTGTAAACGGTCGAGCTGTTACCAGTAGACCGATGAAGTGAATTGTGAAATAACGTAACGGTACAAAGTCTTTCGAAATTCCATTCCCCGTTGGTATGATATTTGAAATTGAGGGCATCCTTATTCTTACGAGCCAAGTGTGACAAGAGCAGAGTGTGACCTATATGCAAGAAAATTAGGAGATAATTATTTCATCCGTGTTTCTGTTAATTTTCCGGCGCTCTTCACCATCGTAAGCGCATCACATCGCCGTGCGCAGTCGGAAGCTTTACGTCATTAAAAAAAAAAAAAAAACGGAGAATAAGCTGTAAAATTGTGCGATTAACCGCTAATTTCGATTTTCAATCATAAGCCTAAATTGAAAGAAAGAGGTTTTTTCTATATTCCAAGTTCAAAAATTCCAACTTCTTCTAATACTGTTTTGTTACTTTTTCTTCTAACTGCTCGGTTATTCCCATCCCTGCCTCCTTTACCCTATCAATATCTGCAAGTATTCAATGTTACCTAATCTTTGAGTTCTATTCCTACACGGACAACAAGAGACTGAAAATTAGAACGCGACTATTTCGGATAAGGTAATGCGAATTCCTTACTTCGCATAGTATTGAAGAAGATTGAAACCTATGAGAACATAAACTAAGAACGCATTTTTTTCAGATTTATAAGAATTTTTACGAGAATGATAAGACATGTTCCAAATACGATAACACTTATGCAGCTCCAAATCAAAGTTTTCCTTCTGGAACTGTCCATATGAACATGAATATTTGGTTAAGCCAATTAAAAAAAAGTAATAATTTTATCGCAAACATAATTTATCTTTGCAGTTGATTCTCATCATCATTATTATTATTATTATTATTATTATCATTATCATTATTATTATTATAATCATTGTTATTTGGAATCGTCGACTGTGCGGGCATTACCCGAGACAGAAAGTTACAATGTTTGCTACATTTTCGATGTGCGGCAATAGGATTCGAATCAAATTCAAGTCAAACCAAATGCTGTTGTAACTAACTAAAATAATGATTTTTAAACATTTAAGGATGGGGAATAAAAAAATAGTTCAAGGGCAAGTAAAAGGAAATGATAAGAAGCACTACTCAGGGACGGGAATACCGAGTTTTAATAGATAATGATAGAAGGGAATGATTCGTTCAGCAGTAAAACGTGTTCAGCGTTACAAAGAAAGTGACTGTTGTAAATAAAATAATTTAAAAAAATATATATATCTTTGTAAGTAAAATTCAAATAAAAGAAATAAAACCGAAATAATTAAACACGAATAGTTTTTACGCGATATATTCGAAAGTAGTCAATCCCAAAAATAATTTGTAAAGACCCTCGATGCACGCCGGGTCACAAAACAAAATACCGATACGGCGAAACAGAAACAAGAACTCACGAAAATAACGAACAAATAATACCAAAAACGACTTTAACTAAACGTTCACACAATTTAATTTACAAAATAGAAAACGGAAAATGTCGCACCACGTGCATGCACATCTACGCGACCAAAACACGCACAAAGGCCGTCGCTAGAATCTCACACGCGCAACATCCGCAACTACCTGCAGTAGACCGCCTGACCCAAACAAAAAAAATCGCCATGCCGTCTAAACAAAGACCGACGCCATCCCTTAGAAAAATGGCCGATCGTTTAAAGCGGCGCTAGTGCACGAATTTAATAACTAAAAATAATACGGAACATATTTACACACGAGTGAAGAAAATAAAAAATTTTATCGACAACAGTGACGAAAGATTGAAAATAATTGAAAATAATGTGGAATTCATTTGCTTTAAAAAAAAACCAAAATGTGACTTTTAAAGAGCTTATTAGAATAAGTATTTGTTTTTTTCGTTTTTTGTTTGTTAGAAAGTCAATTATTTCATTTTTTACAAAGTACGCGACCGCACTGAATAATTATAAAAATTTAACATTTTCCGATAAAAGTTTTTCTCAATCACAGTAACGCTACAGAATACCGGGTGGCCACTCAAATATAATTTTTATACTCCCGATTTCTTCTGGTTATTAGAATTGTACAAGAGCTTACACGAACATTTTTAATAGTAACCTATAAAAAAATGCAAAAACCGTTTTATATAAATAAATTTATTTTTATAACGCTGAAATTCTTTATGCCGATAGAGGATACTTCAAAGTTAGGAAAATGATGGTCTACCTTGTCAGCAGTATTGTCTGGTAGGACCACCAAAACAAAGTTGTTTTTTGGATTATTTCTATAAGGCTGAAAATTTTTTCTACGACAGAAAAAAAAAAGATAGATTACCAAAAATCTAATGTTGTTAACGTTTTCCGTTTTTTTTTTTTTAAAAGCCGCAATTTGCATCGTTAAAGCATTTCCAAGTGTAACAGCTGCATCGATTGTAGACCGCTCTGAATTTTTGGATCTAGAAACGTTAAATGAAGATTTACAATATAAAGAAATGTTCCATTCTGTTTCCTAAAGTTATAAAATATTACAATAAATATAATTACGAATATAGCAAACAAGAAGAAAAGTATACAATAACATATTTTTCAGGTCCAGTTTTAAAAGTAAACGTATCGCAGTAGCACGAACTAGGATAAGTATATTGTTCTACACTTTTCCCGTTGCTTGCTATATTTATAATTAAATTTATTTTAACAGTTTAAATCAGGCCCGGATTAAGTGTATATGATAGGCCCGCGGCGACGGAAATATTAGGGGCCCTTTTCGGAAGTGACAAAATTATCAGTTTTATAGAATAACTAAATTTTCTTTAATTAAATTAAATTATGTTATTTTAAATTCACGAATTAACATATAACTATTAATGTAAACAAAACTAAATATCATATAGACAATGGGTAGAATTTTCGATGCCAAAAAAAAAATATATATGTAATTTTAAACAATGAATTTTTCAGCAAATTTTAACCAAAGATTTGCATAAAAGGATAGTGTGTGCGCGTGTGTTGCGCGTGTACAAACGCTCACACATTCATACAGGCATTTCCTAAAAACGTAGAATCCGACTCGTTATACCCTAAAACAAATTTCTGGTACGTTTTATGGAATTCGAAATTTTACTATTACGAAGTTTTCTCCTCTTGTATCAAAAAATATTCTATTTATTTAAAAAAAGATTGATGCATATGACAAATGATAGATTAATTTTTTATTACACGTCGGAAGTGGGTGTCTCTTGGTATAAGGCTGGGCCCGGGGCTGTAGCCCCCCTACACCTCCCCTAAATCCAGGTCTGGTTTAAATATATTTTACTAGCGAAACATGAAATAATTTAATAATGAAAGGGATTTCTTTCTTTATTTTCTTTGATTGTCAATTGTAACAATAGCAGAGAAAATTTGTAATAAATCGATAATTCTAATAGTACATTTTTGAGCAATACTGAATGCTTGCATAAACAAAAATGTGTTAATAAATAGGATGCACTTAGATAATCTAAACTAAGTGAATGTAAACGGTAAAATAATTATTTATTTTTGCTACTAAAATAACATAGTTGTTATTCAGTACAAATTGTGGGTATTTTAATTTTCAATGTTATATTTCTTGTTGATTTATAATATTAATGTGTGCTCAAGTTTTGTAGTAAAATTAATTTTTTGTTAAATAAATTTATAATATATTTTTAAACTGCGGAGACAGAGAAAACTAGGACGGTTAAATAGAAAATCATATACCGTAAAACTTCTGAATAACGGACAGTCGCGGGGCAAAAAAATTTGTCCGGTATTAAGAAGTGTCCGCTAATGGGAAATAATAATGTATGTACAGATTACAGAAATTTACATTATTGTGTATTGTAACGTATTTAACAAGGATATAAAAGATAGTACGTAATATAAAAAATACAGTACATATTTACTTAAGACATACATGCGTCTAAAATATAAAAAAAAAAATATGTTTGTATAGTATAAAAATATGTATGTATCTACAGTACTACTACAGTACTTACTTATGTTTTTATTCCAAGATTAGCTGATAAATAAATTAGGCAATAGAGTATAAATCACTTCTTGTTTTTAAGAACATAAGATAATCTATTTTTTTTTTTTTTTTTTTTTTTAATATTTACTGTGGGTTCGTCAGCGAGGACATTAGCCCAAGAAATGGGAATAGAGAAAAAATCAGATTTTTATGCGGCGTAAAACATTCAACAAGAATGTATCAAGCGCCTGGATGA
Source organism: Icerya purchasi (assembly GCA_039619475.1). Classification (NCBI taxonomy): domain Eukaryota; kingdom Metazoa; phylum Arthropoda; class Insecta; order Hemiptera; family Monophlebidae; genus Icerya; species Icerya purchasi. Next base: position 168,975,943 of record CM077116.1, on the reverse strand, counting down.
CAGAAGGAGAAGGAAGGGAAAGAATAAATGCAGCACAATAGGGAGTAGGAACACTGTTTGATAAGAGAGAGGAGTAAAAGGAAGATTGTTCAGATGAAAGTGATGAACATTCGAACATTATGTGATCAGGATCACATACATGTTGACTGTTAGGAGGATGTAAAGGACAATACGGAGATGTCGCGAGAGAGAATCGGAAAAGCGACGAGGGAAGCCAGCTGTGATAATCTATAATTTTAATCACTTATGTTCAAAATATATATATATATTTTTTTAACAAGCTGTAAATCCTAGCGTATCGAACATATTTCAGTTTTCTATGAAAAAATCGAAAATTTTACTTTGTTTGTTTTTTTCATTTAAAATCCGCGATTTGACACGCACCTGCAGTTCGAATATCATTTTTAAACTTTCAGCATCAGCTTTATGAATGAAATATTTTCTTTAGTAATTGTGTCTTCTTCGCCATCATAAACATTATTGTCATCACAGTCTACTGTATCATCGGATGGATTTTGTTGTTGCATGAATTCAGCTGCTAATTCATTTATGTCGGTACATGGATCTTTCACATGCAATCCCTCGACTATTAAACAATAATCTGGGGGCACTAATTGAACTTTTTTTGACAAACTGACAGTTTAACAGAAATCAGATTTCTAAAATCATACTTATTAAAGGGTCCGCGCCCGTAATTGGGAAGGTCCGTTATTGGGAAATATTTTTATATTGTGCCTTATAGGGTAATGCCGGGGATTTTAAAATTGTTCGCTATTAGGAAATGTCCGCTATTTAGAAGTGTCCGTTAGTAGAAGTTTTACTGTAGTCGGTTCTAAGAGAAATTTAAACAAAAAAAAAAACAAAACAAACCTAATATAGAGTTATGAAAAAAGCTATTTTCATAAATGTATATATGTGGTCGTATAAAAGCAAGGGTGTACTAGTATGAGACAGGGTGGCGATTGCTCCCTCTGGCTGAAATGAAATACAAAAATTTAAACAAATAACACATTTTTTATTTTAGGTGAACGTGTAAAATAGTTATGTATAATGCTAATCCTCTTAAAACAAAAGTACGCCTACAGACGAAGAGTCAACAGACAGTCTTGTATATATGCAGGTTTCGTCCTATTTCACCTAATTCTCATTTCGTCTGTAAAGAAAATAACAGAAAAAAAATATTGAATCTTCGAAAGTATGGGTTTGTTGTCAAGAAATATAAAAGAAATGAAAGCGGCCCATCTCCTTCATTAGTCGATGAATCATCATCATCCTTATCATTTTCGTTTTCTACGTCTTCTTTAGAACTCACACCAGGGGGCAACCATTTCCAGATAGCGATACTACATTTTCTTTAGATGCTTCTTTAAAATTGGACGCAGGGAAAGGTAGGTGATTGAAAAACGACAGACAGACGAATTAAAATATTAACAAACTGATAGAAGCCAAATCAGTCATATAATTTTTATAAAGATTCTCGACAGTCGAGTCGCTGTTTTATTTTTACATGGCTAACACAGTACTCACCTTAGGTAGTCTATTCACAGTGCTTATTTTTTTTTTTTTTTTTTTTATTTAAATGGGCTCGGTGTTAACACTGACCCAACTACGTGGACTTAGATCACCTACTCAGATTCTGAGGCGATCGGAGATAGAAAGTATAAAGGAAAGAAGGAGGGGAATAACGGCTGGAGATGGAAAGGAAAGGATAAAGGAAGCATTGAAAGGGGTAGGAAGATTCAACGCCAAAAGTTCGGCGTACAGATGAGAACACTCAGGAAAAAGAGCAGGGCATTCAAAAAAGTGCTTAAAAGGACCATAATGTCTTTACTGTGTATCATTTTCTCAGAAAATTGAATGAGGTTTACAAAGATCATTTATAGTAAAACCCTGCAATAATTACAAAAAATTCCATGAATATGTTCAATATCACGTAAAAAGTGTTTCGCATAAAAATGCTTCAAGGGATACAATTAATTTTGTTGAAGTCATTAAGGGAAAGATATTACCCCATTGATGTCCAAGCAGATGTTCATGCAAGCCGAACAATAGAAGAGGAAACAAATTATTGTCCATTTTTTCTGCGATTGTTTTTTGTTGTGGTACATATTACATTGGTATTCGTAGAAAATAGTTACAAACCGGTAATTTTATAAATTTAATTCGTTTTAGAGCTGCCCGCTGGGGATATATTATTAAGAGATCATTTAAACAATTTTATCTAGAATGCTAAATACACATTCCTAAAAAAATTCAAAATGTCTTAATAAATATTTGTGGAAATATTTTATTATTGAAATCAAAGAATCAGTTTATTGGTTTATTTTAGCTGATGAAACAGCTGATATCTCAGATACGGTACAACTTTCCATAGGTGTTCGACATTTTTGCTGTAAATCACAAACGTTAAAAAAGAAAAATTTTTAGGTTTGGTTCAGCTAAGGTGATCAGAGTGCAGAAAAATTGCTTATTCGATTATAACGAACTGTGAAGAATTTGGTTTAGATATTAATTCATTTATTGGACAAGGCTATGATGGATTCTCAATTACGGCTGGCAAAGAAGGAGGGGTTCAACAGATTATTAGGAATATGTATCCGAAAGTTTTATTCATGCATTGTGCATCTCATCAATTAAATTGTGTTGTCAAAGATTTAAATAAATTAGTTGAAGTTCAAAATTTAGTGCATTACTGCAGTTTTTAAAATTCATCCAAAAATTTTACGTCAAAGAATCAATTTATCATCGATATGAAAGTAATAAGTGAAATAAATGGAATCGAAACTCTTCTTTATGATTCAGAAAACCGATGTAATTTTTGGACGACTACTACATCGATATGTATTGCAACTATTGAGGAATTAACATGAACTGATTTACTTGCATTATTTTATCATTCGATTAAAATAGTCACACAAGTTGCAATAACAATTGCTGTTACAATATATACTATTGAAGTTCTTTTTCTACACTGTGAAGGATAAAAACGTGGCTCAGATCAGGCCCGTGCCCAGAATTTTGGAAAGGTGGGGTTTTGAAAATTTTCTTTGCATATTTATTTTATAAATAACAATACATTTTTCACTAATATTCGTACTATTAATAATTTCCATCATTTTTATTTATATATTAATAATTCACATAAATGAATTACCCCATATATGAACATTAATAAAAATTACGTATGTTATTAATTATACTCGTAATAAAAAATTTTGCATAAGATATTAATGAAGTACCTAAAAATATGGAGCATATTTTTTCTTTTTTCTTTTAAAAGTAGGTAAGAACACCCTAAAAAAACTCATCAATATTTATTTTAAATTTGTGATTTTTTTCAGATTTTTGTGTATTCATAATAACTATTTCAGTTCTCATGGGCGGGGTTTACCCCCCCCCGTGGGCGCGGCCTTGGCTCAGATCATATGCAACTGAAAACCGATTGAACGGTCTCGGTTTAATGCGTATACACAGGCAAATATTTTCTATATACAGATTAGTAAATAAATTAATATTCATGCTTATATCCTAATAAGTACATAACCTTTATAGGTACTGTTATTAAATACATCAAATTAAAGTACGTAAAATTTACATGTGTGTTTGTATAACTGTATAGTGGAATTTATAAAAAAATTGCCCCTCCCCCTTGAAAAAATTTCTAGGTACGCCCATGTATAAAAGGTATATGGTTTAACAAACGAGTGGAAGGAAAGTAGAGTATAATTAAATTTTTTTGTCAAATAATGAAAGATATTTTAATTCATATTGAAGAATGCACATTTCCTTTTTTTCTGTTAATAATTTAGTCATATAGATTATCGACATTATCAAGATTAACGATTGAAACAGATTTTCTTCGTTCAGTAGATTTTAATGATATTATACAAGAATTTGCAGAAAAGAAAACAAGAAAAAAATTCATTGTTTAAAATTATATATATATATTTCTTTTTAGCATCGAAAATTCTACCTATTATCTATATGATATTTAGTTTTGTTTACATTAATAATTATATGTTAATTTTGTAAATTCAAAATAATATATAATATAATAAAATAAACTTTAATAACAAACAATATAGATCAATAAATTAGATAAATACCTATTTAGAAACGTTTTCGGGCATAACCCATCATCAGCTAACACTAACTTAAAGGAAACTTAAAACATACTGAAGTGAATATAGGGAATACATGTGTATATATAGTAGATGTAAAGAGAAATAAACATGGCAGGTATAAAAATCTATAGGTTGAAAATGCTAATAATTAATATAAAATATAAAATAAAACAAGAAGACAAAAAGTTAAATTTTTCTGGCCACTTATCACAAAGGTAATAATATGAACATCGCAGAAAATTATTATATAAATAAATATAAAAATAATATTTTAAATGACCAAACACCTAATAATAATAATCCACTGTTTAATATAAAAATTTAACTTTTTGTCTTCTTGTTTTATTTTATATTTTATATTAATTATTAGCATTTTCAACCTATAGATTTTTATACCTGCCATGTTTATTCCTCATTACATCTACTATATATACACATGTATTCCCTATATTCACTTCAGTATGTTTTAAGTTTCCTTTAAGTTAGTGTTAGCTGATGATGGGTTATGCCCGAAAACGTTTCTAAATAGGTATTTATCTAATTTATTGATCTATATTGTTTGTTGTTAAAGTTTATTTTATTATACCATTTTAACAAACAGGATGTATTCACCTACATTCAAAATAATATAATTTAATTTAATTAAAGAAAATTTAGTTATTCTATAAAACTGATAATTTTGTCACTTCCGAAAAGGGCCCCTAATATTTCCGCAGCCCCGGGACTGTTAGTTAGATGAATACCTTAATATTGATGAAAATAATGCAACTGTTACTTTTAATGACAATAAAATTTGACAGGTAATATTTTCTTTCTAATACCGTTTAATTTTTGTTGCAAATGTTTTAAAAACCTTGTTTAAAGTTTAATAAAATTGTACTCTTAATAACGAATGACGTTATAACGTGGGCGACGTAAAGAGTAAAATAATTATGGCAGCAAATAAAACCTCGTTACTGCATAAATAATATTCGCTCAGCACATAAATAACCTTGGCAGTGTGCTATACATGGGGAATTCCCGCTCACAACGAAATTTCATCTATATATCCACAGGAATGGCACATATCGTTGCGAATTTTCGAAATGAATGTATACCTACTTTTCTTTGGTAGTTTTAATTTCTTTCCTTTTCATCATGCTTCGTTTTCTTTTTTCTTTTTTTTCGCCGGGAAGGGAGATGTTGTCTTTCTGATGTACTTAGTTGTTTTTCTTTCTTGTCGGGAAACCATACGTTTCATTGACGTTAAATTTTCAATGGATTATGTTTTTTAATTGCATTAATTTTAACTATCTAAGAAAAACTTTTATGATTCACGGAAAATATAATTCGTATATGTTTGTTTTTCTAATACCTTATGTGGTTGAGACACCTAGAGAATGAGGTAATACTATTGATAAACCATCATTTTTGTAATTTTAGGTATCCTTTATCAATGTAAAAAAAGTCAACTCTATAGAAGTAAGGAATTTACTGATAAAGTTTTTTTTGCATTTTTCATAAACCATTACTAATGAGATAATAACAATGACCTGCAGTAGACTACTGCCGTTTTGTTTACTTGTAATATTAAAACAGGAAAATAATAAAAAATCAGTTTTGCAGAAATAATGCTAAAGAAATATTCAAATGATGTTTATGTTCATGTTTATGATTAATAAGTAAATTAAATCCGTGTTTTCCCAGATTTCTCTGGTATAACCAATATTCGATTTCAGATTAGATGTATACCTGTGAGCGACTTGCATCTGGAACGATACAAGTCTGGAATCCGTGATCTCTGATTTGGTAGTCAAGTACCTTAACCTACGCTACCACACTATCTACAAAAAAATTATCGTTTTTTCTTTATTCTTTCTTATTCTCTATTAACAATTTACCAAGAATTAAAACTTAATCCAGTTGAGGATTTACCGATCAAATTCAAATAATAAAACAAACATACATCAGAAAAAAACTTTAAATTAAGCTGTAACAGTATAGCCCTTTTTTGGTTCAACCACTTGACTGTGCTTTTCAGGAATAAGTTTATTCAAAAAAAAAAAAAAAAAAACTAAAATCGCCGAAAATACAAAGGTTGTCTCATAAATACAGAGACCAACGTTGGCGTCACGCCATCGCGCATCGAATCAACTTGGAAACTATGCCATCGTGTAGAGCATTCATTTCTGTCACCATAGCAATAAGAAGTTACGGAATCTGTTCAGTAGTCGTCACGCAGAAAGAAGACGTGTATGCACTAACCCTACAGGTTTTTTACGTATGTGAATATGAGTAACGTGACTATTGAAAGGGAGTAGCGTTACGTGATCAAGTATTGTGTTCGGCGTGGTTTGTCCGGCATGGAAACTCTCCGAGAACTTACGGAAGTGTTTAAAGATGATGTTTTAGGCCGGAGTACAATTTTGAGGTGGCATAAGCACTTCGTAGAGGGCCGAGAATCGCCTGAAGAGCAATGTCCGAAGAAGAATTCAGTTCACCTAGCTCCCATTTTGTAGCCAATTAAATTCTCGATATATAACAAAAGAAATGTCAAAAAAATTCACGCAATCGCGCCCGTGCATTCAAAAAACCTGTAGGGTCAGAGAAAAGTAGGTCGCGTAAAATGCCCATAACTTGGACAATTTTTCAGTTACTGGTTTCAAATTGGTCTCATTTTGTAGCCAAAAGATTGATCTAGATGCCAATATATTCGCCAAGTCGACGCGGCGCGCGACGGCGCGACGCCAACGTTGGTCTCTGTTTTTATGAGACAGCCTTTGTAGTTTCTTAATTGCTAATCAGAGGACAAATTGATGACATTTTATTGATATATTTTATATTAGACAACGCAGATTTCACTTTCTTCTCTTATTAAAATTTCATTATTTTCACTTGTAGCGTTTAAAAATAACCTCCACTGAAGCTGTCTTCTCGCAATTCTCGTAAATACTTGATGGTATGTGACTCTAAAAGTTTTCAGCTATCTGCTCCTCTTCCCTTTTCTACTTCTATGATTATTCTTTCAGTATTCAAACTCGTTCTAATGATCTCCTTTCTAAATATTTTATCCAAATAAAGAATTTCTGTTTGATACTTGGTCACGTCAGTGTTACTGAAAACGAATTAGTCGATCCTCTTGAACCGTAGCACAAAATGGTGTCCTTTTATCAAAAAGTTTTCAACTCTTAATCTTCTCTCTTCCTTTTCTGCTGGTCATTCGCGAATGTAGTGCCTGATGGTTACCTCTCATCTTTCTCTAATCCCGCTTTGTTGTATCTCGAATCGTCCTTGGTTTTATAGTTTCCCGTTTCTTCGTCGCACAGTGATTTGCTCTATTTGTCGTCTACGTACTGGATATTACTTCTTTTCTGCTATATCTCTTTCCTTATTGTTCGTTACACTCTCATAATTGCCATTTAATATGTGACCTTAATCATATCCTATTCGAATGATTTTCCCTTTTACCTGAGCATTTATATTTTTACTCCGAACTGATGAAACACTAAGAATCCCCATCCCGTATAGTGCTTCTTTCATATTCACGCTTTCCTCGTTTTCTGTCCTCTTTGCTTTTACTACCTTTATTTCCATTTAATATGCAACCAAATTAAGTTTTGATATTTCTCTAACCTTTCTTTTATAGTCTAAGTCTACTGGACCAACGTAATCGTCCGCCCCCCCCCCCAAAAAAAAACTGTCAGTATTTTTGTTGTAATGTCTTTAAAAAATTTCCTGTATAACCGTTAAAAATAAAACTCGAGCTACCGTTAGAACATATATTCGATTTTCCATTATTAAAAGTAAATGGTTGACTTTTCTGTTTTTCTTACAACTTTTTCCGTACGACTCCATCGGGTCTTGACTTCATTAATGTTGGATAAAACTATTCCTTATGAATGTTTTTCTCAGTTCTTATAACCAGTTAAACAACCATATACATTTTTTTTAAAATGAACGGTATCGTTTATTGGCTTCTGCACATTTGAACTATATATGTTGTTTTCGATCCTAATTTGCAGTCAGAGAGATGGAAGGCTCGTATCGTCAGGCATTTTGCTTTCGCCTTTCTTTTTCTACAATCAATTTTTTGGGGAAGAAAAAGAATGATTCGTGTCCGTTTTCGCCAAAATTTCGGAGTTAAAAATATCAGAGTCAGTTAAAGGTAATTCAGATTCGTCCGTTTGTTGTGCAAAATTATTTTCATGAACGTTTTCGAAACCTTGAAACATTAAAATTCGAATTTTTTAAAATAGCTTAGACTCATTTTAATGGTTAATTTCAAAAAAGAAAAAAAAAAAAACAAGAGATAAATTCTCTTAAGTCCACACAGACATAAAACTAAGATATCATTAAAGAAAAGCAAAACGGATACTTACGTTCAATAAAAAATGTATTTTCTATCTTTTTTTGAGGGACAGGGGCCACGCTTTTTTTTCTAGCAGAAGTTTCGAAAAATTTTTGTAATGTTTTCGTTTGCTTAAATTATAAACAAATTTCACGCGTGATGATCCGCATTCGATAAAACAATAAAAGCTGGAAAAACTGAAATAATTGGAATAACATGAATCGCAATATCACAGAACTAGTAAATGATTTGAAACAATAGCGTGATTACATCGAGGCACAATATTGCACTGTATTTTCAAAACGGTAACAACAGTTTCCCGTTTTCATTTACAATATCATGTTATGCGTATTTTTTAATTTATCTGAATTATACTCAAATTCTACTGCTATATTAAAAAATACAATTACTTATATCCAGTAGCAGCACTTTTTAAAAATCCCTCACAGTGCGAGTGAGCCACGGCACTAAAATAGGGCTCCAGCCGAATATAAAGTAAATGAAATGTTTTTATTAAAATATAGAAATGGATATTAAAATTCTTCGTTCATCTAAATAAGTAGGTATATTTTCTGCTTTTATGTTTGATATAACGTTTTGTTAACTTTGCAATATGTATAGATGTATGTAGGAACTTGTAATTGAAAATTTTTGGGATTAAAGGCGCAACAATTTTAATTCTGCTGTCGTCCATAACCATTGTATTAATATCTTCAAAACTTGAAATTATAAAAAATAAAGAACCTTACAGGGTGTAAATCGATTATCCGATACAGCAACATCCCCTGTTATAGAGAGAATATTTTCCTGGGACCGGTTAGGGATGCAATAAAATTATACATTAATCTCTATCGATTATAGAGCGACAAATTACAAGTGAAATTTTGGTAGAGAAATAAAAAATTATCGCGACAGCACCAAATTTAACTTCAAAAAGGTTTTTTTGTAAATGAATTCGACAGAAATATTTTTCTATTCAAAAAATAAAGTTTTTGTACAAACAGAATAGATATATTATTATTTTTCGTCCCGGTTATATTTAAATGAAAACATTCGGGAAAATTAAATATGAATTTTGAATTACAAGTTTACTTGTGTAGACATTTACGTACCAATGTTGCTTAGCAGAACGTTTAATTTGGAGAAAGTTTAAGTGTATTTATAAAATTTGTTTAAAATTAGTTTTGCTAATAAATAAAAGAGCACAGTTTTACGAAATCACAAGATACATGAAATTTCATTGCTATAACCCGAAACATATATATCTAGAAATCGTCGAAAGTGTATAATTTTGTTTTCGTTGTCCTGATTTAATCGTTACATTATTAATAGTCGATTAGAAAGAGGAAATAAATAGAGGTAAAATGTTGTAATTCTTTAATTTTAATAATCTTAATAATAATAATAATAATACTGAAAATATTCTAGTCTTAAAATGCGCAAGATATTATTACTTATAATATACGGTAATAACGTTGTTCAATTTCAGTGTTAATTTAGTCTTTACTTTGAGTTATGCAGTCTATAAATGAAATTATTAACGATAAATAGGTAAATAAGGGTTTTCATTCTGTGTTTTTAATGTATCTTGTAAAGACCGCGCTGGTTGTTGGGCCGTTCCTGGTGGTTAGTACAGAATTACCGCTCATCGTTGTAAGACCGCATTATTTGTTTATTTATTTAAATTACAAAGTTACAAATGTAATTTGTTAGAATAATATAGTCCTTCATATGCACTGCGAGCTGTAAGTAGTGTGTATAAATTATATAAGTAAGTCCCATACTCTTGACAGAGCGTCAAAGATTGTGGAATTAAGCTTTTCATCAATGTACTTAAGGTTCTAATGGATCTAATGAGAATACTGGGGCCAGTTCCTTTCTCTCGGCCGCCTTTACTTACCTAGATTTCTCCGGTGCCCAATTGTAATTTCAGATTAGGTGTATACCTCTGGGAGCGACTTGGATCTGGAAGGAGGAAAGTCTCGAACCCATGACCTCTGATTTGGTAGCCGAACACCTTAACCACTAGACTACCGCACTGCCATATAAATTACATATTGGACGAATATATATCCTTATACGTACATATAGGTTACATGTATTTGGCCGTAATGCTTGTATATGCATATACTAAATCACATATTCACCTTCATACACATATACACATATCTAGGAGTATAAGCATATTTATAAATTTATAGAGTTAGATATGCATATATATATATATATATATAAATAAACACACTTATTCTTGCATACCTTTTTTTTTTTTTTATTTATTTTCTTGCTATTTTAACCTAGTCTTATCAATTATTTGGTAATTTATGGAATAAGTTCAAATAACATGAATGAACAATCTATTCGGTGAACGGTGCTAAAATTAACTTCTATATGTATACACAAAATGCATTCACACATACTGTTGTATTTTCACGTATGTATACATACCATACATACATGCATCTGCACACACACCCTCACACATCATGCACACACACACACATATATTTATATATTTATAACTTCTATGAGGTCTTGAGGTCGTTTTCTATTTATTCTACGTCCCTTGCTTAGGTCACTCAGCAGTTCTTTTGTTGTACTATTAGGATATACTTTCAATCTACTAGCATATCGTTGAACAGCGGGTGCTATTTCATTCTTTACAAATTTAACTTCAAGATCTTCATGGATGTATACATACATTACACATCCATATAGGTACACTCACATGAAAATCACCATACATACATAAATTACCATTACATGAATTTACATACGGTATACACTAAATTTTAGCGGTCAGTTGTGGATGAATTTCAATATTCATCAATATTGAAATATTTACTATTGTTTACGATATAAGTACGCAACTGTTTAACTTGTCTGATATTTGATAAGAAAAGAATATTTTTGGTTTAAGCGGGTAAGTTGTTGAAAACGTTTGAAGCCATATATAGTAACGTTTGTAATCGGGTGTGCTATTTAAAGCGAGGGGGCGTTGTTTAGAATTATTTGCTCAGAGGTTCTGGTCTTTTTATATGTAGATACCATATCAAATTTATTTTTTTGACCCAGAATAAACAGCATTAATCTATTGACATATAATTTTGGTAGATCTCATGGTTAAGGTGTTTGGCTACCAAATCAGAGGTCACGGGTTCGAGACTTGTCTCGTTCTGGATCCAATTCGCTCCCAGGTTTACCCAGCCTGAAGTATTGGGTACCTGAGAAATCTGGGAAAGTAACGGCGGCTGAGAGAAAGGAACTGGCCCCAGTATTCTCAGCTTCTTTTGTACCGGCACTGTTCCTGCTGGACCCTAAATTATTCTACATGAAATGGAACGGAAGTTAAAAGGTAATCATTGTGATCGGATGTGCTTCCTCTAAGCTTTTTGTTCAGTCATTACATTTGCAGCTAGGCTGCTGATGGATTAATTTATATTTTTAAGCCACATCCGTTGGAGAACAAGTTCATGTTTGGCACCGAGTAGACCAGATCCTAGTAACTTTTACATTTCCGCGGGTATCCGAAACAGTTTACCTAAATTAAAGTGCGTCTACAACTATAAACGTAGACGGGATGATTCCCATGTTTGTTGGAACTTATATTTCGGACCGAACTAAATAAAACAAAAAAAAACAAACATCAATACATTCACTGAAGCCGTTAACAAAACATATAGCAATGATATCACCAGCCGACCATTCAACTTGTGCTTGCACATATGTGATAGGCAAACGGAAGCGATCATAATCCCAATCACGCTCCGGGGCAACTGAACATCGACACTTTTACAATAATGGCTTGAAAGTTACTTCCACTCTGCAAGTTGAAATGATCTGTCGAAGTGTGGGAAAAATTTGCACTATGTTCAATCTAAAATGACAACTGGCCAATTTAAGAAATTAAGGAAGTAGAGTACGGCAGCTGCGACTATTCCAAAACAGTCCAGTTCGTAGCAAATGTTTATCTGGGATCAGAGTAGAAACTGTTAATCTGTTTCCATTTTATTTGTATCTAGTGAAAAAAACCATGTATATAGTATTCTGAGAGCCATTTTTTGGCACAATTTTAACGGATTCTTAAACGTGGATACGTTTGTTGGGTAGTAGAAATTTGTCCTCAGTATCAACTGTTGATCGAATGACGGTTATTCAGATGGTTACCATAAATAGTTAAGTTCATAGTTATTAGGCAAATTTTCATTAATCGCACAAGTATAGTAAGAGATTTCATTAATTCAATATGATGTCACAATACACCCTGAAACCCATGTCTCTAGTTCATTAAAAAGCTCCGCGTCTCCAACCTAAAATCCAGCAACGGGGGGAAAAAAGCGAACACCAGGGTAAAAGCACTTGGTCTTACAACCATCCAAAGGTTCATGAAGATCTCCAGCGGTGAAAGTGAGCAAAAAAATGTTGATGTTCGGCTACATGATGATTTCCAATAATTGAAAGGAATGACAAAACCAGATGAATATCTAAAGTAATGTTGGGAAAACGCTTTCGTCTGGTTATATGCCAGTATGATCTGTTGAAGTATATGGATGCCATTTTTGGCAGGAATATATCAACATTGTAGAATACAACATCGGTGTCCACAGTTAGAATGTCTAGAAGTCGCTGAAATCATCAAAAATTATTTAAACACAATTGTAAATATGGCTAGGTATTTTTCATACTCAAATGCTGCTCAATTTCTCATGTCACTTACCGAACATTTACATAGTCATTCCATAGATAATTATAAAAAGAGAATCATTGCCAAAATCTATGTACCAGTTAGAAGGCAAGGAATTTATACATACCGACCACAAATTGTTAATTTCTTTACATTCATAAATGGAAAAAAATTGAAATGCACGACCAATCAAATTCATCCGACACTACGCATCGATGTTCAAATATATCAACGCTGAATCAAATGTGATAGCAGCACCTTAAGTGGTGTAAAAATAATACATTTGCACAGTAAATTTCCCTTTTGCTGCAGGTCAAAATGCTGATGGCATAAATTAATCAGAAAAGCACAAAGAGTTATGGCTGACATACATTGTGACAACTATCGAACAGATAGGAACTCCATATTTTGTGAGACTTATTAGCCAGTCATATTAGAACGTCTTCAGTGGAAAACTTTCAACTTTGTTCACAGCATATGTCATAGGGGCTAGAACAGTATAGGGTAAATGCAGTCATCTTGCAATACTGGTAACCTAATGCAACGAAAGATATCAGAACCTAGATCAAGTCATGCCAGTCATAATACACTAACAAAATCACCGTGGAAAAAATTCCCAGGCTCACGAAAATGTCAGCATGTTCATATAGATATTGGGACCCCCTGTCAGAATTCCAAGGTTTCATATATTTATGTACATTTATCAGTCTATCGCTATGGCTTTCATCTAAAAATAAGTTTTTCATTATGGAGAATTCTCCGTCGTCTAACAACTGATCGGAGCATGCAATTCACCAGTATACTTTTCACTGAACTTATAAACATATTGGTAATTGATCCAGCTTATCATTTAATTACCAATGGAGCGCTTGGTAATGGCATCGAACACTCAAAACAGCGTTAAAATATTGTGTCGGTAGAGATTGAATACCGATGTTTTCCCAGCTCAGTTGGCTACTGATATTTAACATAAATTCCAGAAGTTTTTTTTTTTTTTTTTGGAATGGTGACAAAAAAATGAATATCTTAATGCTATGCAATCAAAGCACATTACAGTCAGGTATGAACAAGTTCCAGCCAGTACCATTTATAAATAAAAACGAGTCACCCCCATTTCCATAGTGTCAAAATTGTCAAGTTACACATATGACTTGGTACGAGATGATTTAACTCATTCTCCACTGTATTATTATAGCTTTATACTTTGACCTTTTTGAATACTTCAGTGTAAGGATAAGGTACTCATCTGGAAAAATGCAGCAGACCAAAATTCAGTTGACTCGTCATTCCAACATTCTTCCTAGGAAGTGAATATATTTCAATATCAACTTTATCAGTCAATCAGGAGAATGTCTCTCTATTCAGAGTCCGGAACTATCAACTTTAACATTAATTCCATCAAAAGGAATATTGTGAACGTTACAAATCATAGACCTAGGCTTATGAGCTGAAGATTTTAAGAACCAGTTAGTGATGATAAATCACGAAATATGCACGAATAATATTGCCGCCTCCCACAATCACTTCGTGAGAAAGTTGTTACAAAGATCTGGTAAGACTATTAAAGTTTCGGAATAGTTCAGTTAAATTTTATTTTTCTTATACATGTGCATATTGTAACGGTTTTAGCCGTTCGCTTACGTTCACAGGGATGCCAACCACGAAGTTTTATACTCGTGGATTTTATTTATTCAGATTTTTAATTAAATTATTCAAGGTAGTGATTATTAATATAGATGAAAATATTTAGTTGAAATTTGTATAAGATAATGCATTAGAGAAAACTCACACTTATCTTTCGGGACCGGTCGACTGCTGAAAAACACAATAATAATTCCGCAAATAACGATTAAAAGGATAAAAATCAATATATACAAATATAACACAAAACGCTACGTATCGCTATTGTCGGTGGTTATCCGTAGGTTGACGATTTGGTGGTCCGTTGATAAAAATCGGACTCGGTATTATTTAGATTGATCAAGGTACGATAGTTTCGAATTTGTTTTACTATTCTGTCGAATATCGAACACTTTTGTTGACGATTGATCCCGAACTTAATTTTTAAACTTTAATGAACAGCAACAATTTTAACTGGCGTAATTTCAATAAGCACGGGTAACCTTAGCGAAGGTAGAACATAAACTCCTCCGAAGGTAAAAAAGAAACAACTTCTTCAACGGTAAAAACGGAACTCTTCAAAGGTAGAAATGGAACTGCTCAAAGGTAATAAACGCAACTGATTTTGGTAAAAAAATCCTTTTTCTGTCTTTCTAAATTTCCCCCGCCTTTCCGCCGTGACCGCTGAAGGCGACCGAATCAGGTCGATCCTTTAATCCTTGGTCACTGGTGATTGGCCACCCAACCGGCAATAGTTCCAAGCACGCGCGCATTCGCACTCGCACTAATTATTCTAAATTACTTTTATGTTTTATTTTTATTTTATATTATTTTCTCTTTTATTTTTCTAAAAATTTGATACATCCCATGTAATGGACACATTACAATATAATATAGGAAATTTAGATGATAGATTCAATTTTAAGTCATATATACATCAAGCGCTGAGTAAGCCGAACTTAAAGTGAACCTAATCTTATAAGAGAGGACTCTCGAGCGGACAACTATTGTTACGGTTATGGCAACTGATTATAAGAACGAATATAGAAAATAAAAGTAAGTGTACAAACGAGTAGCGTCTTAATTATTATTTTGTTTGTTGAACTCATTAGTGCTATAAAATTTCTGAAACCCGGGACAATGCGAGCGTCACATGATGTTGAAACGGGGCCGCATATTAACTGTAAGTTCGCATATGTTATGATGTTTAGGGCAATTATATTTTGTATAAATTTATGTCTGTTGTTATATCTGTTGTACATGGTATATGTCGTACATAATCATCGCTATAGCAAATAGTCGCGATTGGTTTGTGAAAAACTTGCACGGATATTTTTTCAAATTGTTTAGATCTTGTGATGGGAAGCTCGTAAAATAATTTTACTTACAAACAGTTCGCCACACATGTACAGTTTTGTCTGCGGACTTGCGCGTAGGTTTCAGAAAATGCAGGAAATGCCTCAGCGTTAAATGTAATGCAAGGCGTGTCAGACTTGGACTGTTACGATACCTGTATAAACCGGCGGACTTATCTTTCACGCGAATTAAAATACCAAGGGGTTTTGTCTACGGACTTGCGCGCAGGTTTACCTAAAGATTTCACCAGAGGTTTCAATTCTTGGGACTTCAAAATTGTTCTATTCTTTTTTTTACATTTTCAGTACGATTATTATTATTAGTTTAATTTTTATTTTTTCACGTTTTTAGAATTAATTAGTTGAGTTCCAATTTGTGATTGCGAAATAAAGACTTTTTTGGTTGGGTTTCTTAATATTTACGAAACCCCCATCGATTATTACAAATCTTTGTAACATCTTCCTGTAGTTAGATAAAATAAATAATCAAACGTAAACCTTAAATTTTTCTAAAATCGTGAGGATCATTTTCCCAAAGTTCTTTTAATAAAGGCAAGTAACTTAGCTGGTTTGATCCACCTTGTACGTTTTGGAGCATTTTGCGCATTGAGCACATAAATCATAGCAAAAGACAAAGCACGTTTTTGTTATTTAGTAGGCATTATAATAAAAATTACCTTTTTATACGATACCAAAATCACAAATCTAATATAAAACTATTAAACTGTTGTGAAACCTTTCGATTTTTACAACTGTTCGAGAGGCCAAATAAACGCGCGGACTTGCCTGCTGTTTCCGCCACTAACACGCAGTTAAGTCGGTACAGTTCTAGACTTGTCCGCAGGTTTACCTTTCGTGTTAATAAACAGCGAAAGTTCAGGCTTGTACGGTTATCTGTATAGACTTCCCTGAGCAAGTCCATGGACTCATCTTTTCCATCTAAAATGAAGCACAATTTTATACCCGTACAATTTTCACCACAGTCTAAACCTCTGTTGGGTTAAGTCCACAGACAAAACTGTACATGTGTGGTATTGAAGTTAACAACGCGGTATTCTTTTCAACTACAAATCATCGCGGCCATCATCAAAATCGTTGCCATTTTATAGTAATAAACTATAACTTTGGTTTCAACGAACGGAGACTGAATTATTTTCTTTAAATATAAGAAACGATATGGTGGTGAAATTTTTCCAGACAGGCGGATACCTTAATGGGGATATTGTGAAGGTAACTAAAAATACCATTTTATGTTCACCAGAATAAGATACAGATAAATGACCATGAAGGGAGCATTGCCGCAGTATTTCAAAGAATCTAAAACTGCATCTGTTCGTAAACTACTACGCGCAATGCTATTAGGTGACTTCTACCCATCGCACTTTCTAATAGAAATGCAAGGTAATACGGTCGGGCAGATCAGTAATGACATGTGTCAAGAGAAATGCTGATCGAACGCCTACCACCACAAACGCAAGCGATTTTAGCTAGTATAGAAAGTCAAACGTCATTAACTGCAATGGCAGAGATGGCAGACCGAGTTTACTGTGCGACTCTCTGTCCACGCACTGTCACCGTCAAATGAATAGAAATTCAGTGCGTTGAGTTAACAAGTTAGGAAACTCACAAAACAGTTCACCAGGTATTAAGAAAAGGGCGAGAAAGTAGGTTATACCGGATAGTACAGCAACCGATCCTGCACGTTGACTCGAAGCAACTCACCTCACAGCTCGACATTGCGTTGGTACCATGAGAAATGTTTCAAGAAATAGCCACGCGTTCTCGATCACCGTGTTCATTATGCAAGCCGGTAGTTTTGTCCTCCAATCGTTTAAGCGAAAACGTTATGAGACTTTTTTAAGAGATCGAACATCCCAAAATCAAGTATCTTATAAACATTGAGGCTCAATGTTCCCCTGGAACCAACTTCGGTTGCAGAAAGAGCACAAGGTCCGAAGTTAACTCGATTACTAGAAGCCAATGAAACAGTAATCACAACGTATGACATGCGAAATTACCTTTACTTTTTAGATTGCAACATACGTTCATCAGCGTCATTCCGTTGATAGTGGGCACAGGCCTTTTAAGTAAACTAAACCTATTAGTGGATATGAGCGACAGAAAATTGCTGCAGAATTCGATCATTGGATCTATAAAGTAAAGCAAGTCCCATACTCTTGACAGAGCGTCGGGGATTGTGGAATTAGGCTTTTCATAATGTACTAAACCTAATGGATCTAATGAGAATACTGGGGACAGTTCTTTTCTCTCGACCGCCTTTACTTTCCTAGATTTCTCCGGTACCCAATTCAATTTCAGATTAGGTGTATACCTCTGGGAGCGACTTGGATCTGGAAGGAGACAAGTCTCGAACCCGTGACGACCTCTGGTTTTGGTAGACAAGCAGCTTAACCACTAGGCTACCAAGCGGACGAAATAAATTCCACGGACGTGGTTAGGGTGTACATTTGCTCAAGAATTAATACAATTCTGCTATTAAAGATCGATAAACATTCGTACTGATGTTCGACATTTCGTTGAAACACCGAGTCCTCCGATCTGTTCGCACGTGAGACGGCGAGTATGGCACACCGTCAATGTCTTCTTGGGCCAATTTGCTAAGCGACTGAGTGTAGCGTATCCAATCCCGATTATTCAAGATATACATGCATCACTGGCTAAGAAAAGAATATTTTCCAAAATTGTACAATTTAATTCCAAAGTACGACAAAGATACGAAAAAAAAAAAAAAAAACGCTGTAATTATCTCTTTCGGTCTGTTCGGTTATGCAGTAATGTCATTCGCAGTACATAATGAGTGCAAAACGTTTCAGAGATTTATGGACAATATATTTCGCAACACGCTATTTGTAATATCGCACATAGACGACATTTTCATCGCATCCGGGAATATGAGTAGCACTTAAAACACCTCGAACAGGTGTTCCATTAGCTTAAGTTAAGCGGATTGAAAATAAATCGTGGTGCGCTCAGAGTTTCTAGCTTAATGCTGGTTGGTTACCATCTCTTGGCGAAAAGAATTCAGCTCACCTCGGGTAGCATAAAAACAATAATAGGGACAGTTGATGGATCATAGCTGGGGAATGTTCAATTTTTACAACAGATTTATTTCACACCTGACGGAGTTATAGGCACCACTAATCGATTTATGAAAGAATTCCAAAAAGAGAGACTGGTCGAAGGTTATATGCTCCAACAGGTCGTTGGAGGCATTTGAAGTAACGAGGAACACACTAGCGTTTAGATCCGATGCAAACAGCGAACTTTCTATTCATGTGTGACGTATTTGCCGAGGAAGTAGCGGAACATCAATAAACCATGAAACCAACGTAAGCTCTAAACCGGTTACATCTTTTCCCGTCAACACTTCCAGAGAAAAATTACAGGATATATGATCGCCGACTGTTGTTAACCTACGCTTCAGCGAAACACTTCTGTGAGTTAATCGCAGAGCGGCAATCCAGACGGGCTAGTGCCTTGTGGACCCGCAAATTATTATTTAAAAAAAAAAAAATTGTAATCGCATGCTTTAAATTTTTTACATTCGTTTCATCACAAAAAAACTTCGATCTGAATGGACGATATCGGTTGACGATTATACAGAGGACAACTTCGCTCACAAGCAAAAAGAAAATCCAGATATTCAAACGTTACTAAATTCAGGGAATAATAAATTTCAAATTAAACAATCTACGACCGTTCCTGCAGAAATTACACAAGATGAACATAATCGTCTTTTTGTGCCGTGGAAATTTGGTAAAACAATTTTCGATAAAATTTATAATTTAAATCGCTTATCGGATAAACGAACAGCAATTTTGATTAGAAAAAAGTTTATTACATGGGAAGAGATACTAAGAAGTGGGAGGGTAAATGCTTAGAATGCTAACGAGCCAAAACGATGTAACTAAACTGTACACTATTTCCTTTCCAAACACATCGTGATCCAATCAGGTTTACGTCGACTTAGTAGGTCCACTACGCACGTTTGAAGTAAACGTTTTAATAGATCAAATCAGAAGCATGCTCGAGATAATTCCAACAGCGGTCGTACAAATGTGGACACAGTAGCAACAGTCTTTATCGAGCATTGGGCTGCAAGATATAAAATCCTCAAAATAATAACTTCAGAAAGCGGCGCCTAGTTTATGTAGTACTTGTTTGCGTTGTTCAATCGCAAATTAAAGTAACAACAAATGAGGTCCTCAAAGATTGTTATGGCGTCAAAAAACACATTTGCGGACACAGTCGCTGTCGCCTGTGTCACTAGGAACTCGTACAGCACCGAATAAATTGGTATATGCACCGTGGGAACCGATATTACCACATCTTTCCATGTATTGAGATGATGTTCCGATGTATGAAACACTAAAAACGTTAAAAAATTTGATATACCCAAAGCGAACGCACACTCCCCAGTATTGCTCACTCACGCGGGTCTTTCGTCTAGTATGCATGTGTTTATATTGCAAGATGGAATAAAAAATGGGAAACAACTGACATGTCGTGGATCTTATCGTGTATAAAACCAATTCGATAGAAGTGCAGGGAAATAAGGAACAATTTATATGAATAGACTTAACCCCACGAATGTTTTTTTTTTTTTTTTTTTTTTGTGATGACGACTCGGCTAACAACAAAAAGAGAGGGTATCAAGATCCACAAGAACCATCTTTTGACGACGCTGATACAAGTAATATAAGTCTGGGTGATCGAATATCTGGAATTGCCAAAAGTACTGAGCAGACAAAAAAAAAAAAACGGCACTGCAACAACCACACTGTTAAATCGAAATATGGCAAAATAGTAAGATTCCCAAAAAAGTATTTAAATACAATTCATATTTTTACTATCTAGCTTAACTGGGATGTACATATACTCGCGTCTATATATAAATATTGATATTTTAGTAACTAAGTATTCGAAGTATATTCATCTAATATAGGTTAGGTTGTTTTTTTTTTTTTGTTTTTTCCCCCCTAATTAGACTATAGTAGGTTCGGACTGATTTTGAATTTTAAAATTGTATAATCCGTATGATCTTGATGCATATCGATGATTGTGGAATAAAAAAAAAGTATAAGCGTGGATGTGTAGGGTGTTCAGATAAAAAATTAAATTTTAAAACGTATGCACGGCAAATACCGGGTGATGAACCGGGCCTGATGTAAACCTAACCTCTTGAGAAAGGACTCTTAAACGGATAATTATTGTTGTGCTTATTACGATCGGATTATAAGAAAGAATATAGAAAATAAAAGTAATACTCAAACGAATAGTGTTCTAATTATTATTTTATTTGCTGGACTCATCAGTCCTACGCGTATATTTGAATAACTTTAGTTTTAAGACCCACAGATAATGAGGATACTCTGCTACTAAAGGTCCAAAATGGAAGCGGCACTTTCTAACTAGCATTTATATTTCACTTGTAGATACAATTTTTATATGATAACTGCATTTATAGCGGTGATACCATTAATCAATCAATCATTTTTTATTTTTGCAAAGTAGATACTATATTCTGCGAATAACTTTGTAGATATAATTTTACAAAAATAATTATGTAAATAATTTCATTATTTTTTATCCGCGTAATGTTATTTTTCCGCTATCAGGATTATTGATCGTTCCTAATAATATGTAAATATTCATTTACGTCTGCGTAACTCTGTGTTTTCCGGTTTTATTGTTCGGTTCAACATCGATTTCGCAGTTACGGTTATTTTAAATCATTTGCGTACATTAACTAAAATTATTTTACTAATGTACACTGTTCACTCAATTTGTTGTTGACCATTTTATAACTTTGTAGGTTGGTGTACGCCATGATACACTCTTTTTTATAGCCTTTTATTTAACCCGGTGTGTCCTTCTGTCTGTCTGTTATTCTGTCTGTCATTCTGTCTGTCTGGGGGACTCTTGCGAACGATTTTTCACCTACTTCCCGATGAATTAAAAAAGTGTCCGTTTGCAGAAATGCTTGTTATAGATGACAATACAATATTATGCAACATCTGGGTTTTCAGCTTTCGAAAGCTCGAAATTTTGGAAAAAAATATATATTTTTTTTTGGGCACGTGATATATCGTTGGAAAGATCGCTATTTGTCGAGAACAAAACCATATTTTATTTCTTTATTGAAACTTTCGAAGTTTACGGAAAGTTTAAAAAAGCGCGAGATCTAATATGTAGCTCCCTCTTTGCGACGCGAGTATTATAGCTAAAAATTTTGAACAAGGTTGAAAATATGCACATCCACGTATATTTCTTTGGTTTGGAACATCTAGGTTTCCAACTTTGAAATTAGCCCCTCGGGCTTCGAAAGCTCGAACTTATGGAAAAAATATTTTTTTCCCGGCCATATAATATACTGTTGAAAAGAGCGCTATTTGTCGGGAACAAAATCGTATTTCATTTTCTTAACGAAACATTGGAAGTTCACTAAAAGTTCAAACAAGCACAAAAAACAACATGTAGTCTCCCTACCGCTTGTGGCTCAGCTTTATAGCTAAAAATTTTAAACAAGGTTAAAAAAATGCGCATTCTTGGGTATTTCTTTATTTGGAACATTTGGGTTTCCAACTTTAAAATCCGACCCTTGGGGCGCCGAAAGCTCGAAAATTTCAAATTTTTTTTTTTTTTTTTTTTTTTTGGTTATGTGATATATTAATTAAAAAATTGCGCTATCGGTCAAACATTGTGTTTCATGTGCTGAGGATTCCGTATGTATTGTACGAATGACAAAAGATAATATAATTGAAAGAATGCGATTCATTATTTAATAATAAAATATAACACAAATTTCTGTGAATGTCCTATAATCAAGATATTGAATAAAATAAAGAAAAATAAAATACAATTCTAAATTTATTGTTTTTTATTGAAATACACAGTCAAAAGTCCAGACTAAAAAATAAAAAAAATAAATTAAAAAAAAAAAAATAGCCTTTTATTTATGCACTAAAAAGAAGTACAAAATAACTCTTTATTAGTGTACGACTATCAGATACGCATCTTAACATTAAAATCTGAAACTACAATATATTCTGAAAAATAAAAGCGGGGGCCGCAGATTAATAATTAAATATTAATATTATAATACATCCAAGCCAAAATTACAATCACTATTTAATGGGCCCGTGCCCAGAATTTTGGAAGGGGGGTGGAGGGTTGAAAATTTTCTTCGCATATTTATTTTATAAGTAAAAATATATTTTTCACTAATATTCATGCTATTAATAGTTTCCATCATCTTGATTTATATATTGATAATTTAAATAAACGAATTACTGTATAAACATTAATAAAAATTATACATGTTATTGATTATACTCGTAACAAAAAATTTTGCATAAAATATTAATGAAGTACCTAAGCTATTTCGGTTCTCATGGGGGGGTTTAACCCCCAAAACCCACCCCGTGGACACGGCCTTGTATTTAATGTTGTTCCATTGTTGTGCATCACAATACCACACACATACCGAATATTTTTGTAACTGCGGCAGCCGCTTTTATTTTTCAGAATATTTTGTAATTCCCGATTTTAATGTTAAGATGCGTATCCGATAGTTGCACACTAATAGAGTTATTTTGTACTTCTTTTTAGTGTATAAATAAAAGCCTATTTTTAAAAATTTTTTTAAATTTAATTTAGTTATAACTAAAAACTGTTATTAAAATATCTCATATAGGATAGAAAAAAAAGTAGCTTGTACTTTAAATATGCCTTCAAATTATTCAATGTTATTACGCGATCTATATTAAAGTTACATATTATAGATTAACGTCTTAAAAAAAGGTTTAAAAACGGACAATTTTAAACTTGAATTAAAGAAACAGTTTAAAAAAATATTCAACACATTTAGTGAAGATGTTTTAAAATTTCACGTTTTGGAAAATTCAATCGTTACAGCAAATACCAAAATAGAACGGTAGAAGTTACATAATTTTTAGACTTTTCATTGGATGGCCGAACACTGTTTCTAAAATGTAAAACTTAACTTACCGTTAATTTGAATCGAATCGCTAAAATTAACATATTATGCAAAATTCTTGAAAAATATTATTCTGCAACCACAAATATTTATTCGGTTGATCATCAGAGAAAAAAAAGGAGGACATTCACATTAATTTCTAAATTTGATAACAGTAGCAGTAAGAAGATTATCACGCATCGGTACTTTTTTGTGTCTGACATTATAATTGTTGCTTTCTTTCTTATCAGCGATTTTTGTTGCTACAATAAAATCGTCATAAGCGGGGGGGGGGCGACGACTGGTCATTCTCTGAGCCGTCTGTGTAACAACTATATATACACATCTTACAGGTACGCTTAGCAGCAGTTATGTTTTACGTTTGTTCGTAATGTGATTATATTTCTCGCTAATAGTACTTTTTTATTTATCCATTTTCATGTTTCATTTTTAACGTTGTTAAGCATCATCGTTATTATGTGCTGTTTTTCCATATTATTATTATTATTATTATTATTATTATCATTATTTAGCAGAGAAGTTGACCTCATAAAAGTTGTTTAGCGGTACTTGTTTTGTTCGGTTTTTCGCGGTGCCGAAGGAAGATGTATACGTTTGCCACTATTAAATATGTTTTTCTTCTGAACGTACTGATTCCGAAGATAGTCTGTTAGATTTATCGATTTTCCGTAAATTAAATTACTCGATGTAGTTTGTGCAACGCGATTATTCGGTAAATTCGTTATAAATAGTTTCGCTCATACGTAACCGATGGAGCTCGGGTCGATATACTTTGATAAAAAACCGCTGGATATCGTTTTTAAAGATGTTACTTATACCGTAAAAACCGGAAAAATAAAAAAAAGTAAGCGCTCATCTTTCAATTCAAATTAAATATTAGTAAACGTTTTTATTTTATTTTCATAACTAATTTCGTTCTTTTGTTGGTGTTATAAAAATTCATGTCTATTTCGAAATAAAATGACCAAAGTCCCGACGATAAATCACGATGTAGAGACCGTAATTAATTTAAAAAATCGTGGGTGAATCGTATAAAAGTTGTAGATGAATAGACGGTTTCATCGCGTACATATACATATGTATTAACTGAAAGCGCAATTGCATAATTTTGAAAAATGTAACCTTTTACACTTTTTAAATTTATCAACAGTTTAAAAAATACGGGTCTTTATTTTTTAAATTGAGGTTTCGAAAAAAAAACCGATGTAAGTTACAATTTTTTTTTCTTTCTTTTCGGTATTTAAAAGTTATTAAATTTTGTCTTTCAAATGGTTTAAATTTAAGATGTTTGTAAAAAGAACGTAAATAACGCAATATTCGCGGCGAAAATGATATAATTTTCTTAAAGCGCACAAGAAGTAATTCATCTCGCGATTATATTAAAATATAACATATACTGGTGAAATATCCGTTTGAATTGTTTTTTTTTTTGTATAACACGGCCGACTTGAATAATATAATATATCTTGTTACAGAAGAAAAGGTTATATTGAAAGAAGTGTCCGGTAATTTTAGATCTGGCGAGTTAACAGCGATCATGGGTCCGTCTGGAGCCGGCAAATCAACTTTATTGAACATTTTAACTGGATTATAGTATGTTTTTTTGTGTTTTTTTTTGTTCTTCTATTTACACAACTTTTAACAACTGATCATTGCGCGTTATGCAGTATAATTTTCTTTCCGTAATCAGTTTAAAACGATTTTTTTACACCTCACAGTGTATATAAAATTCCGAAAACCCCTGTAATGGTATTGCATTTTAACAGTTTTCTGTGTTATTATTAACGACCTAATTTACTAATTGAAATGGATAAATTTAAAACTAAAATCTCTTTTAAGTCATTGAACACGGTTTATCAAATTATTATGTAATCTACATTGCGTTTAATAAAATCCGCTAGATGATTAAGCTCGTTATAGTTCATTACCGTTTAGTGTTTCATTAAACTTTTTTCAGCTGTTACGTACGAATTGGGGTCAGTTACCTTTTTTACCAACATGCAAAATCTATTTCATTTCCCTTTTTTGTTTTCGGTTTTGCGCTTCCTTATACCGGTGTGTCGCTTAATAGGCATCATTTTCATACGATCAGAAATAACTAAAATTCCTGATTTGCTCAATCTGTCACTAACGTAGGTAACAAAGTACATATGCGCCGAATAATAACAGTAAATAATTTTAATTTTACAACTTGATACGGATGTTGTTTAATTATTATTCAGCCAATAAGTTTTTCTTGTTTTAAGCGCATTCGAAGTGAAAACTCCAGTTCGTTGACGGACACTTTAAAAAAGTGAAATAATAACTGGGTATTTTATGAAATAATAAAAATACACTTTTTCCCCCGTGAAAAGGGTTTGTAAGATAAAAAGTTCATGTAGATAAACTCTACTGCTTGCGAAAAGTGATATTTTCATGCTTTCATAAAGTATTCGTATATTATTTAATTCGCGAGTTTTTCCTGACTTTTGATAATATTCTATTTCAAATGTATTTTAGTCATAATTTGCGGATTTTAAATCCAGTAGATGAAAATTAAACTTTTCTTTCATTGAAATTGAAAAAAAAATAAGGAAGAAATGCTGTGGTTTACAAGACCGCACTTATCAATGTCGTTATTCTGTTGCTCAAAAATGGGGGTTCGGAATATTTTATAATTAAGTTTAAATAAGAATGTTACATAGATGCAGTTGAATTCTTGGGCTGGGGGTTAAAAGTGGTTAAAACTTTTTCATTAAGGTTCTTAAGAAATGTTTATAACATCATTTGAAAAAGCAATAGTATTATTTTGAATATATATATATATATATATATATATATATATATATATATATATATATATATATATATATATAATTTTTATTACATTTCAGTATAAAAGATAATTTGTATAATTATAAACATTAGTTTCATTCGTTCTTATAATTCTGTACACACGTTGTATAAATACTATGCATTTTTATATTTTATCATTGTAGTTGCCCCCACCATCTCGCATCTCCCGCCTAATGATCGATTTCGCTAACGGATACATCTATAAACTGGGTGAAATTTATATAATTATTAATTCAATTACATTCATCTGATTTTCTTCCACGGAATATTTTGGTTCTCATTCTATTTTCCGTAGTTTTCATTGTTTTATTTTAGTTAGCGTGCATTTAAAGTAACATTCTAGTGACATTCTATATGTACGATATTATTCTTTAGCCCCTTGATAATTTGCAGTACTATTTTATAAACGGTTTGTTTATTTAATTTTACCGAACACTCAAAATAAAAACAAAACATCTTTTAATCATCGATAATTAATGCTTCGTCAGTATTAGACAACTTAATTATCCGAATTCAGTAGCGCTATATATAAGTATTGTAGTTGTGCGATATCATGTTGGGCTGGCGAATACGGTAAACGTTCAATTGGTTAGCTCCTACTGTTTATCATGCCATTATGGCCTTGTATTGTAAATTAAAAATATGCACATTAATGTATACGCTATTAATTGTACGGCATAATTATTGCAATCACGGACTTGTTGTTGAAGTAATACACGCTGCAGTTTCGAATTTATTTAATATATTAGTAAATTTATTAAGCTTTTTTTTTTTTTTATTACTCTTTTATTGTTATTAAAGCTTTCGAAATAGCCATATTTTTTCGACTGTTTTATTTGAGTGCAGTTTTGTGAGATATTTGAAGATTTTCTAGCCGTGGTAGTTTTTTTGTTAGAAAGAGAGGGAGTTATTTTTAGCTAAATGTTCTTCATGCGGAGCGTTAAATTTTTTAAACTCCACTCTTCGGCCTAGTAATTTTTCAATTTCGGAACTTTTGTAACATCGATATTTTCGTAAAAATACTTTACACTCTGAATTTTTCAAATGCCCATCTGCGATGATTTTCGACTGAACGATGAAAAGTTTATATTTTAAACCGTTTCGAAATTTTAAGACTTCTAGGGGTACGTACACTCACTCTTCTGTGATAATACATTGACTGAATAAAAACAAAAATTCTTACGAATTTAAACCTTTCGAGGGGTTTAAATCTCCCGAAAAAAGCAGTTTGTGACGAATTGTAAAATATCTCGCGAGTCTTAAAATTTCCTAAAATTATGACACAGATACCGTGAACATAAACTGAAAACATTCTGATATTTTTTTCTGCAATGTACTTTTTATCGAGAGAATTAACGTTATACTTCATATTCACGTTCGAAAAATTTGAAATGTCGTAGTTAAAAAAAAAACAACAACAAAAGATTAGGAAAAAATGAAATAAACTTGTATCTTTTGCGTTTACTTTTGATGATTTTTTTTTTTTTTAGTCTAAACTTTAATGTTCAATTTTTGTCCTCGTTATATATTTGTGATTTGTAAGTGGAACAGGGCTCACAGTAAATCTGCATTTGAGTAATTAATTTTCTTTCAAGGTAACGAAAATATAGTGTAATATAAAAGAAAAATCAATAAAGATATTAAGAAAAAAAAAATGGATAGTATCTATTCATTACTGTGGAAGATTTTGCTATGACTCAGTTTTGTACGAAACATGTTAACTGTTAAACATGAAACAAGATTGATTGTGGTACATTTTCTTCCGAATAAATTACTCTTGTTGTTGTTAAATAAATTGAGTGTACGAATAATTATGCAACTCTTGCGCACTGTCAGGCATGATATAATAATTTATGCGATAATTTAACATTTATGAATTGATGCATTTCAGAATGATTTGATGGACACATGTCTTTACAGTTTCTTTTTTACATTTCAGTTCGTTAATGAATCTAAATGTAAGCGATTTACAAAAATAATTTTTCTCTCTCAACGCGGTAATTTAGATTCATAAACTTTAAGCATTGTTAAAAAATAAAAAAATATATATATATATATATATATTTTAAACCATATTTTGTCATTATCAGCTCATTAGGAAGACACAAAATGGGTCAAGGATGTTGATGGTGTAACCCTTCGACTACGTCCTAATATCTTTTTATTTTGTAGTGAAATTGCTTTTTTATTCCTATTATTATTTCTGGTGATATAAAATTAGTAAAGCTGTTTAATTTTTATTTTTTTTGGCCATTACAAATAAATTCTTAACTAATAAAACCGCAAATATTGCAAATATGTTAATGAAGTCGTTGTTTTTACTTGATAAATGTAACCTTTTTATCGTCTTTATTTAATATTTTTTGATTTCCAATTTCTCTATTAACTCTATTGTTTTATGAATAATATCCGGATTAAAATTGCCTTTTTTCAATGATTATTTTTTGTCTTTTTTTTTTGGCTCAGAAACAAACCACTTATCTCCTTTCAAGTTGGTAAAATTAAATAGCGAGAATGTGAGAGAAAATAACTATTACTGAACCAGCGTAACGAAAATAGTTTTTGTTAAATAAATGCGAATAAGAACTAATCAAACGATATTTCTGAAACTATTTTTCTTTTAACAATAAATTTAAAACTTATAGCCCATATGCGAACCTGAGAAAACAAAGTAATAAGCAAGGCGAGCGATAAGTGTCCAAAAACGTTAATTATTTGCAGAATAATTTTCTATTATGTTCATGGAGCCTGTTTCTAACGTGGGGTCACAAGAATGCACAGTGCTCAGATTAATGAAATTTAAGAAGACTTGGAGCGGCCAATTCACAATCTACAGATAAAATTTGAGTATTAAATTTTCGGAAATGGAAGGAGAAATTTGATAGTTCCACGATCTAGAGGGAGAAGAGAAAAGAAAACGGTGTTGTAATACTTATTTAACCATTGTCCGCTTTTCAAAGAATGGGTTACTCAGCGTTTTTTTTTTACTTATATGTGATAAGTCACTCGACGAGATCTATAGAAAAATATGTTCATTAACCTAACCGTCTTATATGTCTACTTTTTCATTGCTTGTAATACGAAAGTGACGGTACGCAGCACGAATTTATGACTTCACCATTCTCTGATTAATGGGTGACAGTTATTCAAGAGTCTCTAAGTAGACTATGAGAACATTTAACACGATTTTTACCGCGTCGGAGGGGAGAAGGGGTAAGGATTTTCAGAATATACCCCGAGCCTTTACCTATAGTCAGTGTAGTTCGACAGTAAGTGCACAGGAAGATTCAAATAGCAATTTGTTAAAACTCCGAACTGTAATATCTTCCACGATAAATGCGGAGCAGACAATATTATGTTTTCTTTGAATTCTATCCATAAAAGTTTTTGTGTAATCTGAGTACGTAGAATTCGTTAGCTCCCGAAAGTAGGAATAGACTGTACAATTCAGTATTTGACCTTTATTTTTAGATTTTTAAATGATGAGTCTATTTCTTTGTTATCAGTAGATTGATTTCATAGCGAAGATCAAAGAAGATGGGAAATACTGAGGACAGACTTAAGCTGTAAATATGATTTGTTTACTTCTTTAACCGACAAAGGTATCTTACGGTCAACAAATCGCCAGAGTAGTAGTTTCTTATTTAAATTACTGGACAGATCAGGATTAGAGGAATTTCGCAATGGTTGAATATGAATTTATAGCTAAAAGACGAAGATGGAATTTTAGTTTCCATTTGGAGATTGGTACTTTAAAGTTTGCCGTTAATGAGTTTTAGGCCCAAGTATTGTACTGAATCTGCCTTCTCCAAAAAAGCTTTCCGCGCCTTCCTAGTATTTAACAAAGTTCAAGTAGATGTTGACGCAACTTTTGTTAAAAAAGACATTATTAAACACGTTAGTTTTTCAAAAATATGTTCATATATATGCCCATATACAAACGCTACACACGCGTACATACATCATTAATTAATGAAAACAACATCCCCCTCCCCCTCTTAATAATAAGCGTGACTTGATTGCGACATTACGATTATTCGGTATTCGATCGATGTACTGAAGCGCTACTATATAGACGTGCGTTTGAATGCGATCAGATTGAAACGTTAATTATTTTGCGAAATTTCTACGTGATATAAATCGTTAATAAATCGTATTCAATGTTTCTTAATAAAAAAATAAACAACACGAAACAAAATTTCATTTATTTTTAAATTGACTTAATTTTCTGTTTTGTTTTTTTTTTTTTTGCAAATGTTTTTCTTCCTCATTTTTACGTGTTGTCTAACAATAAGTGGCAAACATATTTTTAGCTAATTTCAAAGTTATCTAGAAAATTAAGAAATAAAAGACTGGATGATTTTAAAAAATGTACTAGAATTTATTTAATTTTCGAACTGATTTATCCGATAGTTCTTCATGAAAATACCGGTATTCCAACTATATTCACTTATAAAATCATTCGATGTTTATAACAATTTACTATACGATTTATCATTTCAGTGCAAAAGTTATACACGACGTATGTAATTGTTTATGTCTAATGATTTTATTAAAACTGCGCATTTATTTATTTTTAAATAACTGTAATAATTTTTATACATATAGCGATGTCGGTGTGTCAGGTTTAATAACTGCGGTCGATGTCTCGCAGCGGAATATTCCCATCGACGAAAAAATACCGAAAAAGAACAGCAACAAAATTTGTCGCAAAACTTCGTGTTATATTATGCAAGATGACCAGCTATGTCCGTTATTCTCTGTTAACGAGATCATGTATATGGCGTGTAATTTTAAATTGGGCTATTCTGTTTCTACGTCGCGAAAAAATAATCTGGTAACTTTTTACATTTGTTTTTTATAAAAGTTAGTGTTTTCTCTCGCATGGATCTTAAAATAACAATAACAATAATACCAACAACAACAATAATAATAATAATAATAATAACAATAATACTAATAATTATAATAAGTAATAATAAAAAAAAAAATGTATATTATTTTAGTGTACCAGGTTATATAAAACCAATTTCATTTTCCCCTATATTTTACTTTACCCAATTTCCCATCTTTTACCTTTCATTTTATGGTAACGTCGAAGGGAACGATTAGCTATTTGTTCCTAGATTCATTTATTTCCTCTGGATTTGCTCGGGTAATGTTATGTTGGCAGCCGAATTCCCAGCTTAGTAGAATTGCAGGCAAGTTATTCTGAAAATCGGTCCCTTTTATTATTAGAAATTCGTAATGTTTGATCGTTTCAGTCGGGTAATTTATTGAAGTAGAAAGTGAACTCTTGTTTTAGACATTGATCATACCAGCGTTATTTATATTTTTATTCTATGCTATTGCAATTGGTTGTTCATTTTAATCAGCGAATTGTACGGAAGCTTTTTTTTCTTTTTTTTTTTCCATTTCATTGTTCTGTGTTTGTAAAAAATAAAATGAGTCTCATACTTTTAGGAGGCTGTAGGGGATTGTAAAGCCTTACCTTAATGGCACTCGAGAGTTTAATGCATCTGAAGAGAATTTTGATTTTTTTTCCCTTGGTCAGTTGAAATTTAAACAGAAAAATAATTACTTCGGAAAAGTTGATTTAATAAATAAACACGGAAGTATATTCTCTAAAAATCGACATTGGCAATTTCGATGAAATATTTATTGTTGTTATTCCTTTTTAGAATAACAGCGTCACACAAGATAGAGAATATGTCGAAATTTCTGCGAAATTCGCGAGTTAAATATTTTCGTTCAATTTCTATAAGCGTTTCTAGAAAAATAAGAAACGGCATCGTGTTTTATTCAAAATAGTTTCTGAGCTTTACTAACATTTACCGCATTTAATTGTAATTTATCTTGTTTTCATTGATTTTCAACTTTTCCTCTATTTAGCGTCAACGCTGCCTCGTGTAAATATTTTCGTTATCTCTGGCGGCGGGAGTCTTTCGCACAACACCATCTCAGTCGGTTGAAATAGAAAAAACAAAAAATTTTCTTATCGCGTGTTAATTTTGAATGAATACCTCGTATTTTCAATGCCTACAAATCTGTTAATTTTCGTTTTAGTTATGATAATTTTAAATTTACATTTTAAATTGACATGTTTCGACCATTTTTAAAAGTTCTATTATTTTCTAAATTGATTTTCTCAATATTTGTGCCGAAACTATTTAAGTTCACAGCGAAAATTATTACACAAATTAAACTTTCGACGAAAAGGATCTTCTCCGTGTATCATGAAAATTTTAAAATCATGTACATGTATTCGATGTAGAAATTTGGAAATATGTCGCTAGCGATTTCTTTAATGATTTTTTAGAAAAACTATAAATTTATTTATTTAAAGCGCTTTTAGAGCTTCATGATAAGTTTTATGAATGTTAATAATTTTTTTTAAAAGCATTTTGTTAACACACAAATTGCTGTCCTCTAATTAGATAATTTTCCCCATTTTTTCGACAGTTATTTATTAAACTTTATCGATTTCAATTGATGGCGTATCACTACGGCTAAAGTTATTTACTTGCTAGTATTTGCTTATCCGAAAAATGTTACCTATTTAACGCAAATCGAACTCTACCAGTTAAGAAGTGATTGTTTTTCGGAGAACGCGAAGATGTGCTTGCGTAGTAAATGTTAGTAAAGTTCGGAAACTATTTTGAATAAAATACGATACCGTTCCTTATTTTTCTAGAAACGCTTAGCGAAATTGAACGAAAATATGTAATTCGCGAATTCCGCAGAAATTTCGACATACTCTCTTTCTTGTTTGACGCTGTTACTCTAAAGGAATAACAATAAATATTTCATCGAAGTTGCCAATGTCGATTTTTAGAAAATGTACTTCCGTGTTTATTTATTAAATCAACTTTTCCGAAGTAATTATTTTTCTGTTTAAATTTCAACTGACCAAGGGAAAAAAAATCAAAATTCTCTTCAGATACTTTAAACTCTCAAGTGCCATTAAGGGAAGGCTTCACAATCTCCTGTAGTCTCCTAAAAGTATGAGACTCGTTTTATTTTTTACAAACGCAGAACAACAAAATGGGGGGGGGGGGAGAGAAAAAAAGCTTCCGCACGATTCGCCGATTAAAATGAACAACCAATTGCATTATAGGCTAAAGTTTTGCAGATTACCCCCAACAACTTTATTGCCTATCTACAGGGAATACTATACAAAGAAATAAGAAGTTTGGATCGGGTTCGAAAATATACGATTACAGTTACACTAGTATAATTCTACATTTTGCGTAGCGTAATTGCCCGATAACCGCGATAATTATTTATGTCGTATCCGCCGATGCAATTATTATCAGCATCACGAAAATAATTAGGTCGATTAGACTGACTCAGTTCCATCTTTCAAACGAAAAAAAAAAAAAAAATAATAAAAATAAACACCAGTTGATATAAACTATTTTAGGAGAAGATTGTTTAGCAGAAATGTCGACGATGAATTTAATCGGTAGAGTGAAAAACAATATAAACAAACAAAATAGTCATAAAAATATTATTTCAGAAATAGTTAAAATGTACAATTATGCTACGGAAGACGGTTAACGAATTAAATTCTCTCTCGACTTGTTTTAGGGAAACGTATTAGTAGAAGTACCGAAGAAGCAATAAATATGATTTTCCACACTGCTGTAGACTTCGCCCTGTGACAAATTCTTGACTTTAGACTGAAAAACGCTTTACCCATCTACCAATATACGGATGTGAATACGCGTATTATTTTTAATTATGGCGATGTTTTTCTTTTTCCCTTCCAGTCGGAAAAAATAAAAAAAAAAAAAATGCACAAACACGAAATAGTTAGCTATTATTTTTAAAAACTTTATTCGGATATTTTTTATTTATCCGCGTGCGTAATTTTATAGCGGTGAAGGTGAAATAGTTAGAAACTTGTTTTCTAACATGGTCAAGTGTTCGGTTTCAAGTGTAACTTGATTGACGGATGTAACTAGTCACGAGAACAACCTTGAACTAGCATCATTGATGCTAGATGGTTCACCCGAAAAGTTGTCAATTGATCTTGAACAGCGGTTATGTTCTCATTTTACTTTACAAGTATCACTTGTCTCTTTGTAACCTTCGGTAATTACCCGAAACATTTTCTATCGTACACCTTAAATAAAATAGACAGATTTTAATTAGAGTGGTTTCCGAACACTCGCGCGCAGTTATTATTAAAATGACGAGGTCGTTATAATACATATTTTTCTTCTTCGCTAACAAGTTATGAAAGCGCATAAATTATGTATCGAAGGTTTCGCATACATAAATTACACCATGTGCATTTTAATTGAAAAGTTTAAATTACATTGGTGAATGAACCTCCCTAGTATTGTACTGTTTCATATTGCATCCGTGTGAAAAAGCTTATGATAAAATAAGCGCAGAAAAGTAATTGTTAGTAGCCGAAATGAAAAAATTAATTTTTATTCGCCTTCTGCAATCCAGATTAAATCACTGGGACCCCTTATTTGTGTTTTTTTTTTTTTCTTATCGGTAAGCTATTGATGGGGTTTATAAACAGTATAAAACTATAGGCGGATTCAAACATCAATTTTTAGGTATGTATTTTGTAGATCGACCTAAATTCATTATTCTCATTCCCTTACAGCAGCCTTATGTATATATATATATATATATATATATATATATATATATATATATATATTATCGGATATATGCAAAGTAACATTATGTACTTCAGTACATATTTCGAAATACCAGAGATGTACTGAAAATAACTGAAGTTTTAAAAGAAAATTAGAAAATTAGCGAGTATTTTAAACCGGAACTTGGATAATTAAATTTATAAGATTTTAAATTAAATCTCATTAATTTTTAGTTATTAAAAAAGTATGTATGCGCGCGCATGCGTGTATTTATTAAAAGATTAATGATTTATTAACTTGTAATTAAAAAAAAAAAAAAATCAAAATGACAAAGTGATCTTTTTATCTTTTGCGTGTTGCAGAAAACTTTTTTGCCGTTTTCCAAATCGTAGCAAAAAAAAAGCTATATAGAAATTACTATCTTTCTATAAACCGTTAAAAAAGTTGTTATTTAAATAGTTTTAACCGTGTCCCTTCCGTATTAAACGAAATTAAAAAATGTAAAAGTAAATTTTACTAAACGAAACACAAAAACAAAAGACGTAACAGAAACTTTTAAAAAATAATTTTTCACCGAACTATCATCAATTAATTTTTGTTCTGTGTAACTTTTTCACCAAAAAATTTTTTCTACTAAGCTTAATTTTTATTTTGTTCGAAGCAATTTTTATTTCAAATTATTTATTGTCTCATTTGCTTTTGTATGTTTTAAAAGCATAAATTTCGTTTACTTTATTTTTCTAGTAGTTCGTAGTTCACTAGTGCATTATTAAGCTTATAATAATCCTATTTGAATTGTAGTAATATTTCATGTTAATAAACAACCCCGCAATTATCGTTAACGTAAACATTTTATTATTATTATTTCCCAATACCGTTTCTATTTTTTAAATATTAATCGAATTTAACTTAAAGAAAAAAAGAAAAAATCATCATCTTTGTTAGTGAAACAGAAATATTTTTTTACATTCTCCGAATTTTTCATTGTAGAATATTTCATTTGTTCTTTTTACAACCGAGACTAAAACATTTTTTTGGCACCCTGAGAAGTAGATTACCGGCATGAACGCTAGCAGACGGTAATTGCAAAGACCGTAGCTCAGTAATAAACCTTTGTCATATTTTTTTTTTTTCCATTTATAAATGTGAGTGCTGTATTCATTTTCATTTACGCAATTATGTCTTATTTTTAATGAGAATTTTCTGATCGCGAGTGAAATTTTAATTCTCTCTCTTTCAAACGTAAACTTGAAATAGAATTAGCCATCACCGGAAAGGTATAAAACAGTAAGAGGAACTGACTATCTTTTATTCACTGTACGTACACAGATATATGGGCCGGTGTCGTTTGGCCTTAGATCGATTGGC
Source organism: Icerya purchasi (assembly GCA_039619475.1). NCBI lineage: Eukaryota > Metazoa > Arthropoda > Insecta > Hemiptera > Monophlebidae > Icerya > Icerya purchasi. The sequence goes on along the minus strand of CM077116.1, from coordinate 168,938,986 downwards.
CATGGTCCATTCGCTGTTTGAGTGTACGGTGAACTGGCCGTCCACTGAAGACGAGCATTTCTGATACCCTTTTGGACCACTTGCCCTTTTGCTTTTGCTCCGCCATAAGTGAGACGTATCAATCCTCAAACTTCCTTTTACATCTCTTTAAGTTATTTTGTAGTTAAAAAAAAAAAAAAAATCACAACAAAACAAAACATCGATAACCGATTTAATAGTTATTAGCATTGTATTAAATTCATCAACCGAAGATAAATTGACGTTTCTCGAACTGCACCGTTTAAGATTCTATACGCGAATAATTTTTCACATTTTTTCTGCAGTACAGTTACCCGTAATATGAATATTTAAGAAATATTTAATATTTTTAAACCTTCTGTCAAAAGATGCAAAATTCAATTGCTTGGAGTCCGTTATTCTTATTTGCGTGAAATATAACTCAGAGATCAAAATTTGAACAATGTGAAAATTTCAATAAAGTAGCTCGCTTAGTAGTTAAATTTAATAAAATTAACAGAATAAACAATTATTATTTGCCCTTCCCAAAAGTATAAATTAGTTAATAACCATTATATGTCGTTATTTTGTAAAATAAGTAAAATTGATTATTTGGAGGACTCCTAATAAAGAAAACAGCACTAGAAAAAAAAAACATGTGTATATATATATATACATACATACACACACACACACACACACACACACACACACACATATATACATATATTTACAAAGAGGAATTTTATGGAAATATTTTAATTTTGCGCCTTAAGAAACGTTTTTTTATTGTGAAAAAATATTTTATTCCTAATCTTTTTATGAGATAGGTGATATGGGAGCGAGTGTATTTACTTGTGGATAAAACATATATTTTAAATTATGTTTAAAATTATTAACCTGAATATATATAAAAATGAATGTTTGTTTGTACCGTATGCATTTCTGTACTGCTGGGCGGATCATGCTAAAATTTTCAGAGTGTATTCGTGTTGTACCAACGAAGCTTTTTATGGATGAGTTTTCTAGCGCCTCTCCTTCATGAGACATGATGTTTTAAGTAGTTGAGATGTGACCAGCGGTACAGAAATGCAAACGGAACAAATAAAAAAATTAATTTTTATAAAATTTTAAAATAAAATGATTACTAAGGTAAATATAAATTAAACGTAAAAATTATGGTTAATCTCTAGATAATATTGTAAGTAAATATACTACTGTGTTCCGTTACTTCACTTTTTCATGATATGATCTGAACACATACAAGTCGCAGTACTGATTGCGGAGAGTTCAAAAAAAGTAGTGTTTTCTATTACCTTTTTGACAGAGAAATAAAAAATCCTGCAACGGAATTTTTAATATTTGCTACCACCGGGAATGTTATGCTCAAATTTAAAATCCTTACTCAACTACTCTAGAGTTTGCTGTTGTGGTAATAAATTAATTTTAATAAAATTCTCCAGACGGAGAGATTGAAAGATATTACGAGTGAAGAAGTGTTCTTTTAAATATGTAGTTATGGAAAACAGGAAGCAAGACTGGAAACCGTTCGAGTATGCAGTGCTCAAGTCAGTTCATCTGAAGCAGATGAGCAACGGGAAGCAAGACTTGAAAAACCGTATTTTTAATATATGCTACCGGGGATATTTTTTATATTTTCAAATGTCAAATCCTCATGTAACTACTGTAGTTTGCTGTTGTAGTAGTAAATTAATTTTGATAAAGTAGGTTGAAGGATACGAGTGAAGAAGATGTTGTCTTAAATGTGTAATTATGGAAGATCGTCGTGTGAGTAACTCAGCTCCTTCAAAATGACGGCTGTGGTGTGAGCTGTTTAGATGAGCGAAACTTTTTGTTAGATCACGACAGACAAGTTATAGAAAGATCGATAATCTTTAATTAAACGTGAAACGTGAAGACTATTTTTTTTTCTGACGTTGATAAACATGTTTTCCGGAAAGAGAAAGAATATTTACATAAATATAATTCAAAATAAAAAAAAATTTAATGAATTTTCAAGTACAGATTTAAACGGGTATTAACTCACGGGCGAAGCCGTGAGTAATAGCTAGTATTAAATAAATATAGCTTTTACTATGTTCATATTAATGTAGTCAACTCCATTGTCGATTTAGAAGAGCCCTTCTTTTTTATTTTGCAGGAGAACATTTTTTTTTTGTTTTATTGTTTAAAAGTATATGCTATTTTGCAACGTGATCACGCAAGTAATTAAATATTTCTTGAGAATTGTTTCTATTTTCTTTAATTTTCTTTATGTATATTGTAGTGTGTCGTAAAATGAGCACCTTTTCGATTGCCAAAAAAATTATTCACTTCTTTTGTTCATCTGTTATAAATGAAGCTGTTGCAACAAAACTGGGAATTAGGTTTTATTTCAATATTTTCTAAAAAAAAAAATGCGAGTTTTTCTTTTCCTTTTCCTTTTTTTTTTTTTTTTTTGCCCGGTGCTTACTCTTTTGACTAGTTTACTTTGGGTTCGTTAGAATCGAAAATAGGCGGTAAATAGGATATCGGACATTTCGTAACAGATTGTTCATAGGGGTAAAAAGCGAGAAATCATCATGGAAAAAATTGTATCTTTTTTTTAAAACTGACTGTTTATTGTTTTATTGTAAAACAGTTCTTAATATTTTAAAGTAAAAAAAATTGTTAGCACGCTAGAGTTATACACTGCGAATGGTATATTTTACGAGTGGACTATTCTTTTCAATGGCCGCAGTGCGGGGAACTAGATGAATGAAGCTGTTTCCAATAAATTGTGGCTTAAGTGAGTGGTATCATTGAAAAAACGATAATTTCCCATCTTGCCCGATCGTAATCTTTTATTTCATCCGAAAAAAAAAGCATTTGACTGGTTATTAAGAAGACGTTTTTCAATTTTGTAAAGTACTCATCAAATCAAAAAGAAACAAAAAAAAAACGAAATTATTAGTGACTACTTTTTTTCCATCCGATAGTTATTTTACGTCTTAAAATTAATTGAAAAAGAAAAAAACTGAGAAACTACTAATATTCAACAAAATCTTTTTCGAAACAGGACCAGAGCGAAACGTCAACTTGGTTCATCATTAAAAAGATTTTACTGTGATTTTATTGTTCTGAAGTTTTTATTGCAACGCGCTCTTTAATTTCGTACATGGCAATGCCGAGGGAAGGAAACATTTTTTGGCGGTGAAGTGTTCCTCAAAAAGGCGCGAAGGTCGAAATATAAAGTAAATAAGGCACACAAGATATTCACATGGTCATATTTTGTCTGGACTCTCCTCTCCGCTATGTTTCTCATGCAACGTCCCTATCTCTGTTACCCATTTTCTCGTCCTATGTCCATTACTCCACAGTCTGTGGCTCAAGCATAAATGACCTCCTAACCTTAAGTCTCAATTACAAAACGAAATAATCCCTTCTATCACATTTCTTAAAGAGTCTGGACTAGTTAAAAAAAATATAAATCCAACTTTCCGCACTTCTAGCCAAAGATGTACACGGTGCGGTAAATAAAAAAAAAGAAAAATTGCCATAATTTTTCAATAAGCTTCCTTTTGTAAATTCAGGCGATACATACCATACATTTTCAACAATAACTGAATATTTGTAGCTGTTTCTAAGCTTTTAAAAATATCACGTGTCTTTTATTTCGTAGAAAAAGTAATACGATATTTGTTATATAAATTTTGAGAGGACTCCTTTTACTTGCGGAATTACCATAGGAGAACACCCTTTAACATCATACATGTCATGTAAATGAATTAAAGGTCGAATTTTCAAATAACAACAATTTGCGAATTATTTTTAAAAATAATATATATATATATATAATTAGTTAGCTTTCAGCATGGGCGTCGTCAGCGGAGGGCAGGGGAAAGCTGCCCCCCCCTGGAGCTTTGAAAATTTTTAATTAACTGGCCATGATGAGTATTCATAGGCGCGTAATGATGGACAATTTGTCAGAAACCCACGAAAATTATGTTTTAATTAAGATTTTATTCTTGTTTAATAAAATATTAAGCCTTTATAACTTACAAATTTTATTTTTCCTATAACTCATATCCTCTTTCTATCATCTTGCCCCCCCTCCCCGGCTCATCGACTGGCGACGCCCTTGGCTTTCAGTAAAAACTTTCGATAGCCCGACAGTTTAACTTTCTGATAATTTCTTTTTTGCAACATAATTAACAGGTCGTAACGAAAAAATAAAGATATTTAAGGGAAATAAATTAGCAAAATTACTTAAAATATGTATTTTCTAACTTGATTTACATGCAGTTCAGTTTAATCATTTTTATTATTTAAATTCCTAATGAATTCATTCCTAGCTATTTTAGTTCATCCGAAGCTTTATAATTAAGCGCGAATTCAAACATTAACTTTTTCCCGACTAATATTTAGCGTCCTCACGTGTACAGAATTGTATTTAAGCGTTTTTCCTTAGAAAAATAAATCAGCCAAATGGCCAAAACGGGAAACAAATTAAAGAAAGAAAAAAACTGGTTCCTTTTAAAAAACTTCTCTTATGTACAATTTAAATACAATAAATAGAAGGGAGTGATCCCCACTAAACTAACGTGTTTAAAATTAAATATAGCTGTATTTTTGGCATAGAAAATAAATACATTTCAAAACAAAATGAATGCGTATATTCTTTTAACATGTGATTTGCATAAATTGCCCGCAAACTTTTATAAATACGGTATTAATTGCACCGTTTTAATTTTAGTTTTTTCTTTCTTTTATATATGTATATTACTTAAAATATAATATTAAATTTATTTTTGCTTTTCGGCATTAAGTCAATTTAGACGAGTCCAATTAATTATTTTTAAAATGATATTCACAATCTTTTTCAGCCGGGCTCGCTGATTTCAAATGCAAGATACGATTTAAACGGCATTCTAAAAACAATAAGTTAAAATTACGTTTTTTTGCAATTTTAAGTGTAATTTTAATATTGGTTCTGTATAAATTGTTCAGATATCTCTGAATGGAATGAACTGTAAATATCATTGAAGTATTATTTAAGATTTTTTATTATATAAACTCATTTTTATAACAATAAATCTATAATAAAATATGTACACCATGCAGCATTAAAAAAAATTAATATCTTTTTTATGAAACTAATTTTAAATTCATATGACCGAGAAAAGCATACGTTAAACAAGTAATGCGTATCAATAAATAACTTTACATAGTCACTTACTATAGAACATAAAACAGTTTAACAAATATATTTATATATATATCTTTGTTGTCTATGTAAAATAATAATTATTTACTCGTATTCTAGAAGATAATGCAAAAACTAAACTCAATTAACAAATATTTTGTCTGAGCTTATTTGTGATCAAGGCCTCCGTTCATATTGCTAGGGTCCTGGACGCCCAATTCGATATTTTAATATGTCGTATTATCAAAATTAAATTTACACGCGATACATATAAACCATGTAATTTCAAACATGGCAAGAGCAAACGTGCATTGAACGAATACAACGGAAGAATCTAAATATAGTATTATACCTTACATTTTTGGAATATATATGGATTTTTAAAAAAAATTCAAATTCAATACTAATCGATGGAAATGTTTTTTTTACGAGTACAAAGCCTAAAAAAAAACTAGTGTCACTAGTTTGTTCCCGATCCGCTAGTACGTGGTGCGGTGAATCCAAACTGACCTCCAGGAGAATCTTCTGCTTGTTACCCGGCACTGATATTTAATGGTACGGTTTCGGGTTTTCTCTACTTTATTCTCATATATCTCTCTTATTCACGGTGTATGTAACATCTATCCTTCCTTCGAACCCATTGAATTCTCTCTATTTCTCACTTTCCCTCTTTCTCTCTCTCTCAAACTATGCTGGTTTGCGAAAGATATTACTAGCCCTTCGAATTCTCTCTATTTTTCTATTTTGCTCTCTTTCTCTCTCTGTTCACTATGCTTGTTTGCGAACCATATTACTTTAATTTGAAAAACTGAGGAAACGGTCAGCGAAGTACCAAAAAGTGGAAAACTGTGTTGCAAGTTGATGGCCTTGAGTAATGTCGAAAGAAAATAGAATGTGCGCGTTTTTAATTTATTATTAGCTTCTTCTAATTGTTGTCTCATTCAATATTAATTCATTAATATAAACGAAACACCAGTAACAACAGAAATAACAATTTTTTGTTAAATATTTATTTCAAAAAGGTTTTAAAGGAACTGATTAAAAATAGAGATCAGTTTACGGTTCCATCAGTGAAAAAGCTGCGATGATCCTCGTTAAAAATATGGGGGATGTAAAATAACACAGATACAGAGCAGACGAAGAAAATGCTTATTTTTATTCTGGTCATTAACAAATTGCGATCATAACGTAAAACATTTACTAGGACATTTAAAATGTGATAATACACATTTCCTTGCTAGAAATGATTTAACTAATAAGATTATGATATTTTATAGAAAAAAAAAAAAAAAAGAGGCCGGTACGATCTTGTCTAATCGTACATGTGTCATAGGATGTCGGATGTTTTCTAGTCTATAGAATGAGTTGTAGACTTTAAAATTTTTGTTTTGAAACTTTACAATACTAGCTGAAACATTCGAATTTGTTCCGGCAAGTAATATTTATGAACTACATAATAATATTGGTAGTAATTCAAAAAAAAAAGTAGCTCTTATTTTATTAATCCAAAAAATAAACTAAAATAAAATTAAAGTAAATGTTTTGTTATCCAAGAATCATGTATTCAAATATGTGCACGTTTATATATTTTTTTATGACATACTGAATTTTCTTATAAATCTTTAATTATTTTATAAATTATACATAGTCTGTAACTATCTGCCGTAGAGTAGCTTTCCAAGGCGACAAAATTTTTAAAATCGGTCCAGTAGTTCTTAAGTGAACCCGGAAAAACAAGCTCTTCCCTCTTACACACACACACACACACACACACACACACACACATATATATATAATGTCCTATATACAGATATACATACGGATTATAATGCAGAACAAACAGAAAAAAATTTTCAACAGCAGCTTTTGCCAATTTTTTTGTGTAGAAATTCAACTGTGCTCAAATAAGATTGCTGGTGGCCACTCAACCGGGAAAACTGGGAATGTACCAAAAATTTTGTTGTAAAACCAGAAAAAAAGTAAAAATAGCCAAACGATATGGTTGTTAATAAGAAAAAATCATCTGAAACGTTAAAAAGTGAATGCATTTTTTACGGTACCTTACTCAAAATAAATTACGAAGTAGTTCTGTTTCATTCATATAAAATATCATCGGCTTTTCATCTCCTCGTCCAAACTTATTTCCTCCTATCTATATATCAAAAACCGCTGGCGTTTTTCTCCTCATAAAATCCCAATCCTGTCGCTCATCGCTACCCGTCTTTATAATTTTTCTCCTGTTGTCCTTTTCTACAACACTCTCCCGTACTTCTTTCACGACTTCAATAGCCTATGGCAGCCTATCAAAGTTTCCTCTCTCCCACTTCGAGCCAATTCCTCCTCTCACGGTGCAGTCAACAATGAATTTCTTCATTTGTTGAATTCCTCTTTTCCTACTCATGTATTGATCTTTACTGATGGTTCCAGGAGCGAGGACGGCGTGGGTGGTGCGTTTACTGCTCTGTCGCTTCGGTATTCTGAGTCCTTCCGGCTTCCTTCCTTCTGCACTATTTTTCTGCCGAGTCGATCGCCATCCTTCTGGCTATCTCTTTTATTTCCTCTTTAAGCGATATTTCCCAATTCCTCATTATTTTGGACTCTAAGGGCGTCCTTCGAGCCCTATCCTCTCCTGCTTCACATTCCTCTGATAGTATTATTCTCTCAATTCGTTCTCTTACCTCCACTCTGCAGTCATCCCGTTCTGTTCTTATTGATTTTTTATGGATTCCCAGTCATTCCGGAATTGATGGCAATGACGCAGCTGATTGGCTCGTTCTGCTGGTCGCCTTGATTCATTCCTAAGTTATTTCCCTTCTTTAGATATCCTTTCCTTATCCACTTACAATCACGCCAGACTTTGGCGGGATATTTATCCCTCCCTATTTTCTAATCGTCATTCGCATTACCGCTCTTTATTCAGCCGAGTCCTCGTTCTCTGTCTTGGTTCCATTCTATTCCTTTCGGTCATCGCTCTTCTATCGTCTCCCTAATTCGTCTCCGGAATTTTCTCCTTCCCTTCTCTCGCTTTCGATTTGCTCTGTCGCTTTCTCGTGATTGTTCTCTTCGCGATTGTGATCCTCCTCGTACATGTGATGCTGATCACATTTTCTTCGAGTATCGTGCCCTTCGTAACGAACGCTCCATTTTATACAGTCAGCTTCTGTCATTAGGACTCCCTACTCCCTATAACTTTTCCTTTATCCTCTCCTCTCCTTCATCTTCTGTGGTGTCCGCACTGCTGTCCTTTGTTGCATCCATTTCGGACCGCTTAGTTATCTAGTTTTTTAGCTTAGTTTTCTTGTTGTTGGGTCAATGCCGCTGGCGCGCCCACAAAAAAAAAAAAAAAAAAAAAAAAATACGGCGGTCAAATATTATTAATAATAACAAAAAAATTCCATTCTTACTTTTGTATAATTCTATTAATCGGGAAATTGGGAGTATTTGGATCAGGAAAACCAGGAATAGACCGGGAATTTGAAAAGTGTATTTGAATGGCTACCATTAGGTTTTTTTTTTTTTTTTTGGTAAAATTGAAATGGTACAGATTTTCAAATTTAGTACAGCAACCGGTATGCTAAATATAGAAGGAATACGATTCTTGGTAATATTGAAGAGAAACGTACTTTTTTCTTTTTAATACAATTCGATAAGGAAAAATTCGTAATACAACGTTATGCATCGACTAAATTGACAATTGCGCGCCATTGAAGATGATCGCTGTATAAATACGGTAAATTTAATGCTACACGTGCTCAAATTTTGTGGAATAGTGTAAGTTCGCTAATTCCGTATGAAATAAGAATACCTTATGCACTTTATTGCCGACGAAGACTACTAATTCATTAGTAATCACGTATACATTGAACTTATTTAGAGTCGTTGAGAAATCATACGATTTTCATACTTTCGAGCGATAGCTAAGAAAATGTTTATTGCCTCTGCGAAAGAAAATTCTATAATTGAATTTTGATGAGAAGAAATAGACGGTTCATTTAAAAGTGATATCGTTTATTTCGACTGTCGCTTGTAACGAAAAAATCGATATAAGTGGTGCTGGACTTTTTTATTTTTTTAATCTGTCAAAAATGTTAACAAAGAGTCCGCGAATTATTGTTTAAACAAATCCTTGATCGTCGGTTTATAAATAGCTCAGTTTGCTTTTAATTATTGAAATTGTAATCGTTGCTTTACGATATTTTATCGATCGCTTTAGATACGAGATATTTTGGAGAAGTTGGGACTAAGTAATGTTGCCAATACAAGGTGCAGCATGTTATCCGGTGGCCAGAAGAAACGTTTGTCGATTGCTCTGGAATTAATCGATAATCCTCCTATGATGTTTCTAGACGAGCCAACCACGTATGTATTTATTCATTTCTTTTATAAAAAAAAACGCTATCTACGAAATATTTTTATGTTAACCGTTTATCATTATTGGTAACGTCTGCACCAACAACGGCACATCTATACTACGTGTTTATTCTGTTCAACATGCACTATGTTGCCATTATACTTCGTTGAAATTTTCTTCACATTTTTCGAACTCGTCATGAAATCTGCTTTTACGCTATTTAAAATGTTTTACATTTTTTCTTCTTCTTCGGTCAGTTACACAGAGATGATGTAATTTTATTTTTATCTTGTGTGTGTGTGTGTGTTTTTGTAGTTTCTTAATCATGCCCCCCTATAAATAGTGTGTGCGTAATTGTTTGCCTCTGGGAATGGAAATTTTAAACTTTTCCGAATTTAAATTTTATATACGCGCTGGCGATTATAAACATTAAGAGTCTTTATACTATTATGGTAAAGAGAAAATAGTTTACCCCAAAAGAGGGTTAATTTAATTTTTCCATATTCGTAACCTTAAATTTTTTTGTGTATTATTATTACACATATCAATCGCAACAAAAATAATCCGTGTTAATTTTCAGAAAACTATTTCTGTACATTGATATCGCGTTATGCCTTTTATTTTATCTGAAACATTTAAAAAAAATTGCTCAATAAAATTCTCTCTATTACTGACTAAAATTCGGGTGGCAGGCGAGAACTTTAGATGTGAATTTAGCGATCTCGAAAATTTGAGCCGACTCGCATTTTAAAATGTACCGAACACACAAAAGTTGATTCTTTATCTATTCCGTTCCATCGTGCGGTGCACCAAAGTTCCAATACGTCATGAAAAAATCATATAAAAAAATAAGCATATTACGGTAAAAATAGTGACTCTGTTACGGAAACTAGTGTGTACGCAAAGATGGTTAATTTTAAAATAAGTGATTTCTTAGCGGCGAATATTGAGATATTACTGACTACAACGCGATAGTGGCAATACTTGGAAAAGACACGGGGCAGTGCTAGCGCAAACAACAAATTGTGAAAATGATGTTTTAAATAAGTTTATTTTGCTAACAAGCAGTCTAGATTCTAATGCGACAGATTTGTAATGGGACGCGATCTTTATTAGTACCGGCAGGAATTATTAAATGAGTTCGAGCAAAAATGGTTATTGGTTTAGTATATTTTTTTGTTATTACCTGATGTGTAACTATTTGTTGGTTCAAATTTTCTGCAGATGAAATTTGTAGTTTTATCCCATTTGAATTGAATGATATGTAGTTTACTTGTAGCAAAATTATGGGGGGCGCGGGGGATTGTGTTTATTCCCTCGTTTATTTTCGCATCAAAAGTTGTTTCTTGTATAATCTGTTCTGAAACTTTGGAGTCAAATATGAATTGCTTTGACGTAGTTTCGATCAAAAATAGACACCTGGATAACGTTAACAACCACGAAAACCATTCTTCGTTCAGATTTTCTAGCATTATGATAAATTATATGTAAGTAAAAATATAAAAACCCGTTGATAACGTTTTTAAATGTAATCGCTAGATGATGTTAACCAAATTTTAGTATCTATTACAAATAGACATACGCGACAAATATAACGAGAAAAGAAAAACGAAAAGGCGGTAACATTGTGTCTCATTGCAAATTTGTTACATTCGTGTAGAGATTAGGAATAGTTTTTTAATATTTCTGTTAACAAAAAAAAAAAAGGAAGAAAACATATTGTAAACTATTTACTGCACGGCTAAAAATCAAACGAAATAAGCGCTTCCGTTATTTTTTATTTTATCAATTTTTTTTTCGATGTTGCCGTTTAGCAGATTAGAAAATAGTATAGGCGCGAAGGGTCGAATATTATTTCACAAATCAGCGATGACTCAAATTCGTAATGTGTCAATTAATAACGACGCTATTATAACTCTGGATATTGTCGGAAGCAACTTGGCGTTTTTTTATATAGGTCATTAGAGTATTCAGATGCTCGTTTTATTTATTTATTTTGTTTTACTTTCTGATGGGAGAGGGTGGATTTATATATTTTGTTTTTGTAACAGCGAATAATATTTGTCATGACACGTGCAATTTTTATATACAAATTACCTCCGTAATTTTTACTTTACAAGATAGAAAAATATGTTATTTTCGTCGGCTATACACACGATTGTATCTTCTTTGCAACAACTGCCTTAACCGCGTGTATCATCTCCTTTGTATTATTTCTCCATCACACGCTTTGCATTGTACCCGTTATCATCTGACTGGATCGATATAAAGAAAGTCGTAAATTTCGACATTATTAGGTAGCATTTTACTTGTCAACCTTAACTTTTTCGATAACTATGTTTTCTTCGTTACGTTACTTTACATACGGGTTTGTTTTTATTCCTTTCAATAATTTCACTGCTCAAAAACTACCGCGGTAAGTATTATGAGGAATTGGTCAACTGGTAACTAAGTATCAAAGGTAATTAAAGGAGACACGCCCACTGGGAAAAAAATCGGGTAATTTCTTTGCGATCCTAACAAATAGGCCAACTCATCATCATCGACGACGGCCTGATGATCTCCGGACCAGTGCTTCTCAGCATTTCTTTCATCACGCTTTATCTGTGAACTGTTAAACACTTGATCATTTTATTCTCGCTTACGGATCAGTATTAATTAAAACAAATAAAAAAACCTACATGACAAAAGTAATTTTATAATGTAATGCCACATATTTATCGCTGTATTTGTTTCCCGACAACATTTTATCGATGTGATATTAAATTATTGAAAAAATAAAAATTAATATTTGATAGTATTTTTTTTATTTTTCAGTGCGCCATGATAGATATTAATAAAGCAAATAAAAGTTTAATTTTAATAAGGACTTCAAACTTTTTGAGTTTTAAAAAATTTCGGAAAAGAGCGATAACGACAGAAACATTTTTAAGCATTTGTACATATATATATATATTAATAATATATATATATAAACTCGGCCATTCTCGTAATGGGCTGTGCCCCTTGACCCTTCTTGCTTACATTTCTATCTCTTTCTCTTCTATACTTTGTATAAAGTGATCAAAATTTACAACATAATTCTAAATCGGTCCATATGAATGTAATAGCAACAAACGTTACATAAAATTGGGACATTTTTTCTAATGGGGGGGAGCCTAAGAATTACATTGTAATTAATATATATATATATTAATTGCAACGTAATTCTTAGGCTATCCCCTATTAGAAAAAATGTCACAATTTTATGTAACGAAAATGTAATGAAAAATGTAACGAAAAAATGTCTTAATTTTATATAATGAAAGTTAAATGTTGGAATAGGATTTTTGTGATTATGTTATTTTTTTTGTGTCGATGCCAGTAAGAATTACGTTGTAAATTTTGATCATTTTATACATGGTATAGAAGAGAAAGAGACAGAAATGAAAGTAAGAGGAGTTAAGGAGCACAGCCCCTTGCGAGGCCAAAATGGCCGAGTTTATATATATATATATATTTGCAGGCAAGGCCGTGTCCATGGGGGGGTTAACCTCCCCCATTAGAACGTAAATAGTTATAAATACATAAAAATTTGACAAAATCAAAAATTTAAAATAAACATTGATGATTTTTCAGGGTGTTCTTACATTAAAAAAAAAGAAGAAAAAATATGCTTCATATTTTTAGGTACTTCATTAATATTTTATGCAAAATTTTTTATTATGAGTATAATCAATAACATACGTAATTTTTATTAATGTGTTTTTTTCAAAATTTTCTACTAATTAAGGAAAGAAAAAAGGTCTTATAGACGTGTATTTTAGTTTCATAAGAAATTTTAATTTCTATTATAACACATTTCTTTGCCCTTGGTCGCAGTAAATACTACATCAGGCTGGCCACTCAACCGGGAAACCCGGAATAAGCTGGAAGTTTTGTTGTAAAACCGGGAAAAAAGTAAAAATAACCAAAAACGGCGATATTTTTAATAAGAAGAAAAAATCATTTGAAACGTTAAAAAGTGAATGCATTTTTTACTGTATTTTACACTCAAGAATAAATTACGAAGTTCTGTTTTATTCATATAACAAGTATGCTGCGGGCGGCGGTCAAATATTATCAGTGGTAACCAAAGAAATTCCATTCTTCCTTTTGTACAAAATTCTATTAATCAGGAAATCGGGATGATTTGGACCAGCAAAACTGGGAATAGACCGGGAATTTAAAAATTATATTTCAGTGGTCACTATGTACATTGTCCGGAGTGTTGATAAACACCGAGCAAACCAAAACACGGAAACTGGTGTTCGAAAAGAAAACACATTGTTAAATCATTTAAGAGAAAAAGAAATATTTCTATTTCGTAATCAGATGGAAATACCATTCTCTCTTCTTAACGTAAACAAATAACTAACACTCTGATAAATATATAAGTATTCCTACTCTTTTCTGGGATACGATATAAACTGTTTCACACATATGTAGTTGTCCTCTTATGTCGCCAGTACGGTTTGATATATCATTGTCTCCCTCTGTCGCTAGTAATTGGCTATTTGAATTTTAAACGGTTGCAGTTTCCGAACTATTTGTGGTATCAGTGCGAAACAAGGCTCAATATGTAACATATAGTATTTTTCGTTATAAGCACTATTTCTTCTGGCTATAGCGTGATTATTATGTTCTACCAAAAATAGGGTACAACCCTTTTCCATCCTTAAAATTTCAAAATTGTAAAAAAGAATTTCAGCCCTTTTGTACAGAAATATAAATAATCCTTATGCAAAGAGTATAATACGATAAATCTATTTTTTACGAAGATATTACACTTTATGTATTTTTCGAAAAACGGTTTGTAACCTCTTTTCACCTCTTACAGTTCGAATTTTCAAAAAGGTGTTTATATTATCTTCGGTATAGACATCATAATGCCTTCGTGAAATTTCGCGTGATATAATCACCGTTCGTGTTTGGACTGCAGCGTGATTTTTACGGTTTCTCAAAAACGGGGTCTGCCGTTTTTCCCTCTTGAAATTTGAAGGATTTTAAAAAAATTTTGCACACTTTTAGTGCATAAGCGTCATGCAAAATTACGGTTTGTTAAATCTATTTGTACAGAAAAATAATACTTTGTGTATATTTTTGGAAAACAGTTTTAAACTTTTTTCACTCCTTTAAGTTCGAATTTTCACAAAAAGGGTTCTTGTTTGACGTCTCCGGTGGTAATGTTCAGATGAAACTTCAATTATCTGGTGTAAATAGTTTCAGCTGTAGCGTAATTATTAGTTTTTTGAAATAGCGATTTTCTGACTTACCCCTTTTTTCAATTCCAGAAAATTTAAACTTCGACGTAAGTACATTATGTCATTATGCTACGTGCGAATTTTCAGCTTCATTGGTCTAACAGTTTCACACAGCACTATATTAATAATTGTTGGACTGTTCAAGTAATTCCAGATTTTCGCTTTCATAAGTAGGTAGAATTTATCGAATAAATAAATAGTATGAGACTGACGGAATGCTAAAAAGCAACTTAAAAGATTAAAAGTGATCAAAGAAAATGTATCCAAGAAGATAATACGAAGATAATGGCTAGTTATGTTACATTTCTACTGTTTAACTTAAATAATTTGCATTTACGACGATTGAAAAATTGCTTTTCTTTCAAAATTAATTTATAAATCTTTATTTTTATTTATGTATTCATATGTGTAGGTCCCCATTGTGTATTACTGCAATATGTTCTCAGAAATAACTTCGAAATTTGAAGGTAAATTTGCATTTTTTAATCATTTTTATTCAAAATCTTATTCATGAAAAAAAACTCTGAAACCGCAAAATTAAAGAAATAGAAAAAAAGTCCTCGGCTTCTATCAAAATTAACCTCCAGCGCGGAGTTCTCGGAACAAAACTCAGTTGTAAGTTGCAAACTATCTGCTGTCTATTAAATTTTGCAAAATAGGACTTCAAAAATGTTAGGCCAGTGCCGGAAAAAACAGTACTAATTCTGTATTTTTATATTTGTTTTTCGAGGACGATGTAAATTTGTAAAATTCCTATATGATTTTCGAAATTCTAAATCTGAGATTTTAATTGAAAAACGAGAATTATTCTGTGCCTAAAATTAAGTGGTTGAATGTGAGTTGTTGTGTTCATACACCCTATAATATAGAAAGATTTTCTGCTTGCATCTTTATATGAGTTCAAAGCCGAATGAAACGCGAATTTTTTAATAAATTAAACTAAAAAATTGAATTAGTAGCGGAACCTTTTGGACATTGTAGTGCGATTTTGTTTCATTTCTGGATCGATACTTTTTTTTATAATAATTATTTTTTTAAATTTATAGCGTGACAAACCATTTCCCGTACGAATCGTTGAAAAACGAATTATGTAACATTTATATTTAGTTGTTTTTTGGGATTTTTTTGAAACATAGATACGTCTTACGGTTAGGGACCGTTTAGCAAAATTCGTACGTCATTATTTATATCTCGTAAACATTTATTCGATTTGTGATTAATGGAGTTAATGTTTTTACGACAACGAAACACGTAGTTGTATCACACTTAACGCGCTTTCCGAACTAATTACATTGCGCTACCGGCGGAGGTACTGGTTTAACTTTTTTTTTATTTTTTTCTAATACTTCAGGTTTAATTTAAATGAACGGTTACAATAATTTTCAAAATTATATTGCAATAGACTGTAATCGATTTTAACGAACGACACAGCTATGTTCGTAAAGTGTTTAGAGCATGAAAAGAGCGAACGAAATAAAGAACAAGCAAAAAAACAAAAACAAAAAATGAACTACATCGAACTTTACAAAAACTCAAGGAGTTTTACAAGAAGTTTAATTGCTTTTTCATATTCGAAGTTAAAGCTTGAAAAGTGAATTGTAAAAACATTTTAAATCTCGAAAAATCTGGTTTTCACTCGAGGCGAAAAATTTTACCAAAGTACGATAGATGATGCAAATTCCTTTTTTTTTTATTTCCCTTAAAAGAGTATTACTCGACTGATCACGATGCCATTTACCTACTGTGTGCAATAATTTTTCAGGTTCCGTTTTTAATTCTTCAAATTCCTCGAGAAATTATAGCGTTAAATAATGTCAGATGTAAAATTCTGAAAATTCCGTTTTGCAATTTTGTAACCAGTTTCTTTTTGATTGCATATTTTCCGTATTTTTTTAAATTATTGGTAGTACTAATAAAAAATTACCTCATTTAAATATGTGTATGTATTTTATTAGTATTCTCCTTTTTACATTCTTCATGACTTGTGTCATTTTTTTTCTCACTTTTTTCCGTTAATGATTGCATTTTGTACTAGCGCCCGGTTAATATATTTTAGCGATTACACGCGAAACTCGCCCAATGTAGTGGTAACGTTGTTTTGAATTTTATATTGATCCTTTTTAAAAAATCGTGAATACCAGTCAATTTAAGACTTCTGGAGAATGAATTTGATAATCAAGGTATACGTAGCGAGAAAAATGTTATCTTTACTCGTCTATAAACAATTCAAATCGCCTTTAAATGTATTCCATTTTGTTTACATCAGATTTTCTTTGTTTCAGCGGTTTGGATAGTAGCAGTTCCAGTATGTGCATATCTATATTAAGGAATCTCTCACGAATGGGTCGAATCATTGTATGTACAATCCATCAGCCCAGTGCAACTGTATTCGAAATGTTCGATCACGTTTACGTAATAGCTGAAGGACATTGCGTATACCAAGGATCGTGTCACAATGTTGTTCCTTTCTTGCAGACAGTCGGATTGAACTGTCCACAATATCATAATCCAGCCGATTTTCGTAAGTTACCTATTTATACTTTCTTCTTTAATGCCAGTTTCGAGTAGTAACATTTATGACAAAATTTTTTTCCGTCAGTTTGATACGTAAGTATTTTGTTCTTTTTTTATTTTTTAACAATTCTACTACCTTAATATGCTAGTATTATACTGCATGCAACTAAATTTTCAAAAAATAACTAAAAACGGATATATACATATATATATATATATATATAAATGTACATGTATGTATGAAATGAGAATGTACAAAAAGTGACTATGACATTCTTATACCTGGTAACGTGTTTAGTTAGCTTATTAAATTTATCTAAATTACGTGGGATGAAATTTCTGTTGTCAAAAAAAAAAAATTAAAATTCAATATTTGGATTGCTGCGGTAAAGCTGATATTTCTTATTTCAATAAATATTATGTTTGAGCACAAGCTTTACACGAGGAGAATCTCCCGTTTCAATTTATTACCTGACATATTGAAATTACAAAATTAAAAAATTACAAACGGCATCGGAAATAAGTGTATCTCACTCGCGTTATTTATGAGTTAACTCAATGCGATCTCTCATAATTTTGATATTAACTGATTACAACCTATTTTAAAATCTTGTCCTTTTTCCTATTGCTATTAACTGATTTAGTGTAAAATATATGAGTGTACACCTGCTTGTCTGTATACTGGTCTGTAGTACGGCTGCATTTAAATGCATTTTAGAGTTAAATGTAAATATTTAAGTACGTTTTTGTGTATATATAAAACGTGCAGTAAGGATGTATTTTATTCACACACACACATGTACTATGACCGTGAAAGTGTATAAATACCTAATCTACTATTGTCCATTTATACTTGCAAGGTATGCAGAGTGTAAGTGTGATTTCTGTTTTATGAACAAATTGGAGAGTAGTTTAGATTTGACTGAAACAGTCGAATTATTCATATGAAAAAAAAAAAAAAAACGTCCAAGCGAATAAGATAATGATCATGTGTTTTTCTGTTTACGTTCGGTAAGTAATCAATTTATTTATAGAAAACCAATTCTATAAGTTATCTGAGGCTGTTTTATATTTTCTTGAAATTCAAAAAATTAAGCATCTAATTGTAAGTAAGAAGAGAGACTTCATCTAATTTTATTTGATAAATGATCCATTCGTTTAAAAACGTTCATTTCTGCCTGTTTAACACCACAGACGAACTTTTATATACATATACATATATATATATATATATATATATATTTCATGGAACAAATAATTTCTTAATATAAAAAGCCGTATAAGTAAATAAGAGAATATTCATGTCAGTGTGCATTATCTACGTACTCGTTTATACTAACACTATTCAACCAGTGCGGGTGACATTAGTAAAGCTATTTAATTTTGCATAAACGCGAAACTGCAAGGAATATGTAAACACTTCGCCACTGATACATACGTAAACATTTTGTTTTATTTGTGTATTTTTAAAAAGTTTTATACACTCCAAGTTCCGTGTTTGCGGATTTTTTGTAATAAATAAATAAATTGAAAGTATAGGTAAATTAAGTATGATGTATTTACTTTTTAACATAGATTATCGCTTTACAGTTATGAAGTTAATGATACTCATTGATCATCATTTTGAAGCAACGAGTAATGTTTTTCAAGTGGATGCTAACAGATTCTGTAAAAGTATAAAGCAGCTAACGCGATTCTTTTGCATAAATTAAACATTTTTCCCATGATTTAACGAAGCAATACATTACGTTGTTTCTTTACGAGACTTACTTCACAGGGTTGCCGAAAAACTCGAATTTAGGAGCGCTTTTGTTTTATTCTTAGTCTAATGTCATACATTAAATTTTACAGTATATCTAAAAGTACTGCTTTGTGAATGTGGTATTAAATTTCGGCATCGAATAAAGCACACGGATAATCCTCGATTATTTTAAAAAGATGGATACATTTGTTTTACAGTTTGTGAAACGAATTCATGTTGGTCACTATTTATATTTGTCTTTCCATGCATATAATAGAAGTGTATCTGAGTATTTTTAACTCTCGCGGTGTTTATTAGTTCATGTAAACGTTTACTTCGTTTTTAGCATTAATTTCCAAAGAGAGAGAATGTAGGCTTGAATTTATATTGTGAAATTTACGTGTTCATCTAAATTGCGAGGAAAGTGTGGATTAAAAATGCTTGCAGTGTGTTTGAATGTAGCGTACGTTGTATATTTCATTTAGTACACGAGCGGATAATATTTTATTTTGTATTTTCGTTTAAATTTTCACCTAGACGCATAATTAATGCATATGGTAAAACTTCATTAATGCTTTTATATGGTCTATAGGTTAAAATACGTTGTAAGCGAAGCGACGTAATAAATGAAAAATGAACGCGCTGCCAAATTCTACGTACATGCGCATTACGTTTTTATTAATATTTATTCTTACATATATTACGAGTGCATAGCAGTGGGATTCGAACCAGATATGAAACACCACTGTCTAATCAACTATCCTACGGTAGTTCGCAACTTCATTCAATGTCTCATTTTCTTAAAAATCACAGCAAATAAATTCACTGTTTGCATTTTGCGTTATAAGCAATTTATAGGACCGTTAAATAAAGTAAGTCACATATCCTTGACGGAACTTTGGGGCTTGTGAAATTAAGCTTTTCATAATGTACACTGATTAATGGATCTGAAGAGAATATTAGGACTAGTTCCCTTCTCTCGGCGCCGTCTTTACTTCTCAATATTTTTCTGTCACCTTATTATTTCGGGTTGAGTAACTTTGAGAGCGACTTGGATCCGGAACGAGATAAGTCTCAAATCCGTGAACGTATATGAACATCGCGTACTTTTTTTTTAAAATTATGTTTACAGTAAATGAACGCTGAGAAAAAGATCGTAATTTTAATGAGATAGTGTTTTAATAAATATATATATATATATATTTATATTATTTAGAAAATTAAATATGATCGTAATTTGTAGTGTTGGAAGTAGTGAATGGAGAATATGGTCACTTTACAACACAGTTAACGAGTATTGCTTCTAATGGAGGTTGGAGATCATCTTCGGCAGGACTCTGCAATGAATCGAACAATACTTTTATCACAGGTAAAAATTGTGTTCTTTGTATTTAATATCCTTCTTTTGTTCGTGATTTTAAGTTTGAACGTCGTAACCGATTGCCATATCGTTAGCGAGAACATTCGGCAATAGCTCGTTGACGATTTCTGCCCTTCCCCTCTGTGCAGATTTCAGTTATTAGTTTCGACACTGTTGTCAGGAAAAGAAAAAAGTACATTTCTGACAAACTGTCCACGGAGCAGCATCGTGAATGATATGATGATAACCGTTTTTGTAAACTGATGGTAATTCCATTGCAATACCTGTAAATACGTTTCACCTAACAGCGAAGTTTTTCGTTATTTAAAGCGCTGCCCATACACTCTATTAACGTTAATTATTTATTTCGTTAAATTACTTGCTGACTGCAACACTTTATCGATAAGTAATATTGTTGAAAATTATTAAGTTTTGCTTCTTCCATCGCGTACTCTGTATTTATTGACGCGGAAAACTGGTCATTTATGTTTCTCGCTTAATAATGAAAAACACACATCAAGATAAGCAGATAAAACTGTTTCGTTAAAATAATTTCAAAGTGGTTTTCATTCGTAAGGATTTTAAATAGAGTAATAAGAAGAACTATTAATAGTGATTATTAAAGGTAGATTATATAAGATGTAAATATTGATGTTTAGAAATACCAACCGACAAAACAAAGATAATATCCGTATAGGATAAGAGTTGTTATACGTATAAATAAGATCTGCACATAATAACGATGGTTTAGCATCGTAGCATCGCATTCAATTTGGTTCGCCTTGGAGCTGTCGACCGTAATTTATGCGTCAATAATGAAAGAGATGGCATGGCAGTATTCTCAGTACAAGGATAATTCGTGAGCCGCAGTTTGCGCGATCCTATCGACAGTTCTTCAAATAATAAACTTTCTTTCGTTAGCATTAACACACTTGTACGGATATATAAAAACAAGTAACATGCTTACATACGCGCGCATGTATGTGTGTGGGCGCGTGTATGCGCCTGAAAATAGCCAAAATGAAATGAACATAATTTTTTAATGAACTAAGAATATGTATCTATCTTATTAGCTGAACGTATTGAAAAAAAAAAAAAAAAAGTAGAATTAATTAAATTCATGTTTATTTCTGTGCAGATATAAGCCAGATGAATGAAAAACCTATAAAGAATGGTTATAGCCGGTCGAGTGTATCTTTTAAATCTCCTTCAGAATTTTATCGGTTTTTCACTTTGGTTCACCGATGCATTATTAAGTTATATAGAGACTGGGTATGTTTGTTTGTTTTTATTATTATTATTATTATTATTATTATTATTATTATTATTATTATTATCTTCTATTATTATATAATTAGTTATTTAAAAAAAAATTATTTTATAAATTGAATTCCTTATTAACGCTAATCCGAAAATCGTGTATTCGCAATCTTTTTGGAATTAAGTACATATATAACGTGTACGGGGAATCCTAAGCAAAAAAATATCAAATAAAATGCGATAACCCTGGAACGGCTTAATTTATAAACTTCAGCATTGGAATCACAATTAAAATTCTCTTTAAGATGATGTATAACTGCAAGATAATCGATAATACTGTTAGAAACGACCTCAGAAATCACCCTTAAAAATTCATAACTCACCACTAGAGAGATAACCTTTTAAAAATGAAATTCAAAATATAAAATAAAAATTAGAAATTCCAACATAAAATAAATGCAAGGTTAGTTAAGCATTTCATGCGCTCAGGATTATTCCGTACGTTAAATTAAAGGTAACCACAATTTAAATTTACGTAATATTAAATTCAAAATAAGCATATTAAATTTGTAATATCGTACATATATTTTTCTCCCAGCATCCCTGTGAATGTGTATTTTTATGTTTTTAAAAATTTCTCATGACTTTATAATTCTCTTTCAAAATTTTTTAAACCCTATTACGAGAGTCGTTAATGATTTTTCACAATTTCCAAATTTGATTATTTTATTACGTTATGATAAGAAAAAAAAAATACGCGCTATACTGTAATATGATGAGTGTAACTTTTTTAAACAAGAAAATTAAAAAGCTATATACATAAAATAACGCGAATGCTGTTACTGTATGTAATCAAAACCGTAGATAATAAAAGAAACTTCAAAGAACATATCATCAAATAGACTGGCTAAATACAAATTAAAAAAAAAATATATATATATATAACGAGTGTGCATTAAAACACAGTTTATATACGTTATGTTTTAAATGGCAGAGAGCTTTAGTTTATAACATTTTAAATATGGCTGACTATATTTTAAATTTAAAAAAAAAAAAAAAAAAGGAAAAAACCATTTGATAAAGAATTTGACCGATTAGTAATATTAATCATCTTCATATCTGTTTCTTACCAGCGGAACTCTTAAATATACGTCGCAGAGGTCTGCTTATTTATATTTCACACGGAAGTCGTTATTTCGAACGAATATCGAGCGATAGTATTGAACAGGCCTCTCTGTTTTATTTACATCAGCTGGTTATCACAACCGTTTTCCGTCTCTGTTCATTTACATCTTTGTATTCGTGCTTGCCTTCTAACACATTTATCTATTCTCTTTGATGTTATTAGCTATATCAAATTTCGAATCATCGTCTTCCGGTCAAAACGTACTTAGTAGTTCCGTTACAAAAGAAAAAAAAAGGAAAAAATTTCTTCGCAACAACGGTCATGAATAATTTATTTGTATTTATAATAAATTACTTCAAATTAGCTTCAGCATAATAACTTTTTCTTTTTTTCCCTCCTCTCCCTGTGCCTAGCTTTCGCTATTTGGCCATTCAACGCAAATTGTGGTTCCCATGCCAGGATTCGAACCCGGGCCTCTTGGGTGAAAACCAGGTATCCTAACCACTAGACCACATAGGAACCTATAACCTTTTTAATTTTCGCTTCTTCGAAATATAATAATTACTGACGGACTATTCTTATTATTAACCCATGCTATATATACTTATAGTATATTATACGACATAACTATATTGATGAATAGTTTAAAAAAAAAACCATTTAAAAATGAATAATGAAATATAATTTAGTTCCTGTGTTTCCATGGCTATAGTACGCGCTCGGAAAAAAATGTTTTTTTTTTTTATTTCAAGCTTTCCGCGCTGCGAGAGTTGATTTTGAAATTGGAAACCCGGATGCTAAAAAGCTACAGAAATATATATTGGAATGCGCGTACTTTTAATATTGTTCAAAATTTCTTACTATAATATTCGCGTGCCGCAAAGGGGGAGACACGTTGTTTACCGCGTTTTTTGGAACTTTTCGCTAACTTTGAAAGTTTCGTTAAGGAAATGAAATACGGTTTTGTTCTCGACAAATAGCGATCTTTACTTTTTTGCAAAATTTCGAGCTTTCGACGTCCTGAAATTTAAAGTTCTAAACTCGGCTATATTTTCCCTGTAAAAGCGCTCTTTTATGCGCATGTTTGAGATACATTCTGGTTTCTTCAACTTTTTTACTTGGCCTATTGCTTACGTGAACGTCTTTTTTTTTTTTTTTTTTTCGCTGCTTGTGGCCCCAAAGAGGTGGGGGTTTAAATAATTTTTTAACTGTAATTTTTCGATTTTATGAAAGGGCTTCTGCGTTTCGTTTTGTATTTCGAATTTTATTTTTATCTGGTGATAAATTATGAATATTTTTTAAGGGTGACTTTTGAGATCGTTTTAGATTTCAAATTATATATTCTCGACAATTTTTTGTAGCCCAGAATAATCGAGTATCTTCAAGTTATAGATATTGCCTTATTAAAGAGAATCTTAATTACGCATTTATGATCCAATTTTAAAGTTTACAAGTTAAACGGTTCCTAAGCTATTTTAATTTGATATTTTTGAAACCGTTTTATTAGCATTGTGTATATTATATATGTGTACAGAATCTTAAAGATTATCTAAAAGAAACCTATTTAACTCCTTCGGGGCAAAAAATAGTAAAAAAGGTCGCACTTAATTTAACGGTATTTTTGTTTAACATAAATGAGTCCCGGCATTCCAGAATTAAAATTTCTGATGGTATTAAAATGGATTGTGCACGGTTTTCGGAAAGGTTATCCGTAATAGTTAATAGATATCAATGAAATATCTACTTCTACAAATTGTTAGTCTTACGGTTAAAAAAAGAAAGTAAAGAAAAAAAAAATCTAAAACAGATTATCAGCTGCAATTGTCTATAATTATGATCAAACATATGTGTGTAGCGCTTTATATTACGTACGAATATATAATTATCTGGTCTTCGTATTTCATTTGATGTCAGAATCGATGCAGATTATTCTCTGCATTTCTTGTTCCCCATACACTATTTCCGTCTTGAAGGTTGTCGATTTACAAGGCGGTTAAGTTCTGAACGTGTTCGAAAAATAGATAGACTGTCAGACACAAGAAAGCAGTTTCTCTGTCAGTATCAATGCAAGAACACCGCCACTGTTTATTTCTGTACCCGTTTACCTTACTCATCTTTTCTTTCTTTCTCTTTTCTTTTTTGATTAGTACAAATTTCTAGATACTCGAATAAAATTAAAAACGCCTTCGTTGTTTGCTATTAAAAAAATCAAAACACGAGCAGATTTAATTTCATATTGAAAGATTTAGTGTTCAGTCGTCATTGGTCTTGCTCGTCATGTATATGAGAGAAAATTCTGAAACTTAACATATCAATTTCTGATATGGAAAGCGTTTTATACAATTTTATTTTATTTCGGTGCCCCCCCCCCCTCCCCCCTCCCGCCGTACATACAAATGTAGCCAGTATGGCCCTCGCTCTTGTAAACCGTTTCTGCATCCAACAACTGAGTATTTTGTAATATTTCCATTAAACATAATATTATATAAGGGAAAGGAAGTCATAATGGGGTAATAACAAAACTCTGTAAAGAAACAGCCAAACGACGATTCGAATGACGCTCTGTGATTAGTGTTAAGTCGTCGTATAACCTTCCACCAAAACTATCGATTTAAGCGCTAATAAACCAAATAACAATAGGAACAAAATAGTAAAAAACTTGAAAAAAAGATATAGGAAACCGTAGACGGTGAAGATGCTGAATGCATTTACTGCAGTTATTTATGGTCGCAGTCTACGGAGGATTGGATACGATGCACAAACTGAGCAATAATGGTTAATTTTGATTTAAGAAACTTATAACGATTAAAAGTTTATATTTTGATTACAACAAACTGTTAACGTAATTTCTTTAAAAATGGCCCGAAATGTTCCATCTGGTACCTCACTTTACCCTGCTGTACGGGGCAAAGTGGGGTAAACTTCACTCTGAATGTATTTTGTTTCGTTAGCTAAACTGTTACTAATAAAATAGAAAATGGCATGTCAAATAATGATAGACATACTGTAAAACCAAAAAAAAAAAAAGCTTTGGTAGTTAACCTAATGTCGTTGTTAGCAAAAAAAAAAAAAAACATATCCGTAACATCTTCAATACCCCACTATGCCCCTTCTCTATACAAAAAAAGGCAATTACTTTTTGCAAAAATAAATAAATAGATTTGTTAATTTTTGCGCATTAGATTAAGATATGACAAACTATTTTTTTCATTTTGTTGTTCCATTATTTTTATTATAATATATACTTAATTTTATTTGTTTTTACGAATATATATGATTATTATTTAAATTAGATAAATCAAATTAATCAATAAATACATATGAAAATAAATTTGTTCGTTGACTATTCTATTGAATTAAGGTAATTGCAGTAATCCGATAAATTCCAGTAGTTCAGCACGAGGCTACAAGGCTGGCCAAAATGTGTTGGATTATCGGGAGCCTACTGTAACAACGATGATGCCTTAATATTACGTTATGAGATCAAGATGTAATAGATGTAGGACAAAAAGATTATTCAACATTGTAGACTAGTTGTCAAGATAAAAAAAAGCATGTGCAATTATCAACGTAAAAATAAATTTAAAAATAATAATCATATCAAAACTAAGTCTGTATGGAGAATTTAAAATTTCAGAGGAGTACAAAAATTACATTAAATTCCGGTAAAAGTGCTATTGGAGATTTATTCTAAAAGACCCCTTCCGGGGGTGGGGGGTTTACAATGATTGCATAAAAAATTAAACACTAAACTATGAATTCATTGAGGATATCGAGAGGCTGTTTATAAAAATTCGGGTCACTTACGTAATGTTGCGCAGTATTAAATATTTGGCCAAATTATCGAAACTATCGGTTATCGTTATCTTCTATACTGTTATCGTGTTTGTTATAATATTATTGTTTTGTTTCGAATTTCCCGAAAGAAGTAGTAGTTGGAAAATTTATGACATATTTATGTTTTTGAGTAGGGGAAAGGGGGGCATAACGGGGACGTTAAGGGAAATAAACAATAAAAGCATAAACAGAATATATTTATTAATTAAAACTAATCACAACACTTTGGTTACATATTAAATTGTTATTTGGCATAGAATTCGGTAAAGTAACTAATCAAATAATGTTTTAATTTTAATTTTACGAAATTCTCATGAAAACCTCATCGTGCCCCAGGGTAGGGGCAGTATGGGGTACATGATTATTTTTCGTCACAGAAAAAGCAGATGTGGATTTCTTCTGTATTTTTATCGTCAACACCAGCACAGGCTGTATGAGCCCAACGTCCACATAGCTGGCAGGCCACCCAATACTCCGAAGACTTCAAATAAGTGTGGTTCACGTCAACGCAATACAGGCATAAGGTATTCTTGTCTACATTTTCTACATCAGAGTGAACTTTTTGGGTCTTCTGTTTCTCAGAGTTTTTCTTCAACCTGGGATCATATGGATTTAAACACTTCTTCGTTCGT
Organism: Icerya purchasi; assembly: GCA_039619475.1. Classification (NCBI taxonomy): domain Eukaryota; kingdom Metazoa; phylum Arthropoda; class Insecta; order Hemiptera; family Monophlebidae; genus Icerya; species Icerya purchasi. The sequence continues at coordinate 168,911,701 of CM077116.1, read as the reverse complement.
TTAAATTGTTCTTGTTCTTCTAACTCGTTTTTGTAGGGGGTTGAAGTAGGAACAACAGTTTTCCCTCTGGGATATTTTTTCCTTGTTTGATTTCTTTGTTCGACTGTTGGGACCGCGAGAATGTCCTTGGGAGAAGCTTTTTCGAAGGAAGTTGTTAAGTTACGACATACTTTTCGAATCGGAGATCGAATTAGGCTATCTTCGTTTTGTATTGATGGTCCGGGCTGAGGCTTTGAGATAGGAGTTCTTTGATGTAAAGGTGACGTAGTTGCAGGCAAAAATGGTTCAATTGGGTCCTCTTCAAGAGAAAGCGACAGTTGTTGCTGGATTCCGGTAGTTAAAGAAGCTGTTTTAAGCTCATCATTTGTTAGCGATATGTCTGTTGTTGATGCAGCTAAAAAATCTGAATCTGTAAAGTTATTTTGATTGAATGGCCATATGACACATTTTTTGAATGCATTGATTGCTGTAAACATTGTTGCAGTTTGAACATAAGCATGTGCAAATATTTCGCAAATTTGAAAAATTGTTATTATTCGCCCCGGGTGCGACCTTAACCAGTTAGAGCAGGCTCGGTCATAGTATACACTCAAAGGTTTCATAAAGCCAACATCCAAGGGTTAGAGCCTGTGGGTGCAGTGCGAGGGAAAGCAAAGCATTACAATACCATTCTTGCGTGTATATTCAATAACCTCTATGTTTTGTGTGTGCGTTACATGGCCATCTAGAAGATGCAAGACTGGGTTAATTATTGACGCACCAGAAAACTTGACGAACCGTTGGAACCAGGTTATAAACGTTTCTATAGTCATCCAGCCTTGAGCGTTGCACTCTGCGGTCGTCCCTGGAGGAGCTCGATCCAATAACTCTTGCTTCATTCTCTGTTGAGAGAATATTAGCATTGGAGGCATGCAAATTCCAGCTGCATTAAAACATACTCTGTCCTCTTTCTGCGGGAGTTATTATATTATAAAATATAACGGACCATTCTTTCAGACTACTTACATAACAGGGGCATAATGGGGTACCCCATCGTGCCCCATAGCCATGTCCCCATTATGCCCCATGTCTAACATTATTTTAAATAATGAATAAAAAAAAAACGAAGTGATTTACAGTGATTTTGTTCAAAACATATCAATAAGTAATGTTGCTAGAAAAACACAATAAAAAAACGGTAGTAGTAATCTAAACACTTAACTTTTTACATGCGTTTTCGTAATCATTCAAAATTAGATGAAATGACATTGAAAAAAACGTTTTATCGTAAAAAACAAATGCAAGCAGTTTAGTCGCCGGTCACTGTCAGACTGAAGACTGATGCAAAATGGTCGCCTATTAGCGACAACAACATACATCTAGTGCCTGTGGTTACTTGTAAATGTTGCTGGCCCCGTCGTGCCCCCCTTTCCCCTATAGAAAATTACGAAAACAATTTTAGACAAGTGTGAATTTTAGATTAAATAATGCTTAATTATTTCTGATTCGTATTATTCGATACGTGTTAATGTCAAGTCAGGGCTATTCGATTTTAAAAAAGCTTGATTCATTGAGTAATTTAAGGAAATATGGAAAAATGTAATTTAGTTATTCCGCAAAAACTAATATCGTAACATGAAATTGAATATAATAACAATTGGCGCGTTTTTAAGTACGCATGATGTAATTACGAAAAAAAAAAAAAAATATATATTCTTAAAATAATGAGTTGTACGGTTAATTTTCGTTGTTATGAAGGTTCTCCGAAATTGATTATTTTTTGAAAAATAATACTAAAATAAACATTATTATAGATATGTGTCCCTAATATGGCTAACAACTTCGAAATATTTAAAAAAAGAGTGTTGTAAAAACCTGATCATTTATTCGGATATAATTAAACTGTCTCAAAATATTAAAATGATACTTATAGTAAAGGACGCAATAACCGGCCATGTATAAAATTTATTTAACAATTATTCATCAACTGAAAATAATAAATTTCAAGAAAAAAGGACAAACAAAAACCTTTGACACCTGAATGTCAGTGCTCTGAACATAAATCATTAAAACATTTTTCGTTTCAAAATTTTGTTACTTAATTATTTCAGCTGCATATTCTGAATAATGTCGAACGAGATTTGTGTGTTCGTATATTTCAATTGTAAATTCCTACATTCATTACTCATATCATCACGTATTTTTATAACATCTTTTTTTTTTTCTTTCTAGTTTTTCCTGTTAATTTAATTACATATATCATTTTATTTGAATTTTAATTTCACGCGATAATTAAATTTCATTATCCCGTGTTTATGTAAATTAATTTAATTTTTCATTTTATTATATCAAAGTTATATAAAATACTGTGAATTTTTAAAAATTTTTAGCAATATACTCATTAAAAAAAAAAAAAAAAAGTGCAAAACCTTTTCATATTTTAACAATTATTACTAATTTAACAAAATCGTAATCTCACGTTTATCTAACGAAGGAAATATACTTTTTTTTTTTCAGACAGTGTCGCATTTAAAAATGATACTACATTTTTTTGTGGGAATTTTACTCGGTTTGTTATATTCAAAATGTGGAGTAGACGGAAGCAAAAGCTTTTACAATGTCGGATTTCTGATTGTTTCACTGGTGTATTTAAGCTATACTTCACTGATGCCAGCGATATTAAAATGTAATGTAAATAATTTTGTTTCAAATTTTTTCGGATTTACGCGATAACCAATGTTATGATTTTATATTAAATTAACGAATTTGAAAATGTGGGGGGAGGGGGCTTTATAGAGTTACAGGAGTTTTTTCTGGAAGACGATGTTCATTTAAACTTCGTATAGCATAAAGTGGAATTATTCACTAAGTGGTTACGTGTATGTCGCTGAGAAAAGGTACATAGTGTGTCAAAAATCAGTTTGACTTAACAACGGTTTCGCTTTAACGTGAAATAAGTCAAACTGGCGAAAAAAAACCCTTTTTTCCTGTTGTAAACCGTAATTGTATGTTTAAAATTACCATCTTTAAAAGGGTATTATATACTGTGAAACTTTAAACGCGTTTTTCTCGAAAACATGTTTTCTGACACCATGTACCTTTTCTCAGCGACCGTCACATATATTTTAATGATGCTTATGTATTATTCATCGAAACATCTTAATTGGTTTTATAATAATTATATAGCATATTCGAAGAAAATTTGTCGATTAAAAAATTTCGGCATTAGCGTATATTCAAAATCAGCTTATCACTTAACTGGTAGATATACTGTGTCTCTGGCAACTAAAATACTTAAATTTAATATCCGCAAAAAGGGTTATTTAATAATATGTTGTTTTAAATATGTTTCGATAATTACAATATAAAATTCGGTCTTCATTTTAGAATCATAAAACTTGTTGCATTTATTAATTTAAAAAAGAAAATTAAACAAAATAGATTTTTTAACTATTTATGTAATTTTTGTGTTAAACCGAAAAACATTTTATTTAAAATGTCGACACAGTTTTCACTTTTCATGGTTTTAGAACATTCCATTAAAATAATATTATTATTTTTCATGAATTAACTTCGTGATTAAAATTTGATTTGGATAATGTATTTAATGTTTATTTTCATACAATTGAAAATAATTTAAATTATCTACACTATTGATTTTTTCAAAATTCATTTCACCTTTAATTATGAACTAACGCTCTTCCATTCTTATAAATTAATCAGTGCATTACGATTAATTTTTTAACATTTTCATAAAGTACATTTAGCTTGTTTTTCACCCTCCTGATTATGTTATTAGTTACTTAATTTGAAAAGGCCAGAGAAAATAACGACTTTCTGTTCCAAGAAGTGAACATTTAACGTGTTTAGTATTTCTTTGCAAACGGATGAAATTTAATAATGCCGGGCAAAAAAAAAAAAAAAAAAAGAAGAGAAATCTATGTTCGTACGGTAGATCTATATTTTCCGGCTGTTGTTAGCTGCCTCTAATTCGTTAGAAAACGACTTTTTATTTTTGCCATCCTAACTTGCGACGACGAGGACGATGCAAATAATGTGCTTTTGTTCCTATCGAAAACAATATAAAGTGCAATGGAAAAGAAAACGACAAAAAGATGCCGTAAGGGTAACGTTATTTCGGTGTTCGATCTAAGGACAAGTCCAGCCGATTAACGAAATTGTAACTGTGGTTCAGTTCCTTGCCTATTTTTTGGCGAGAGGTCAAATTGGTTCCCGGGTAAGATTTTGCTGGTCGAATTGGTTCCCGGGTAAGATTTTGCTGGTCGAATTGGTTCCCGGGTAAGATTTTGCTGGTTGAATTGGTTCCCGTAGGTAAACTTGATTTTCAAGTTAGCCGGTCGAATTGGTTTCCGTTCTATGTTATTGAAGTTTTTTATTGTTATTATTATTATTATTATTACTTTAACTGCGCTGTACCTTGCGGCTTCTCAGCTAGAGTTTCTAATTGTTACTGCTATTATTTATTGTGTTTTCTTTTATTATTCATTACATTGTTAAAAAAATTAAGCAAATTGAAAAAGTCTTGTGGATATATTTAAAACACTTTTCTCTCGTTTCTTTGCAAGCGATTCGCACATTTATGTTGCAAGCTGTCTTCAATTTGTGTATTATTAAAAAAATCTGAAATGTAAATGGAAAATGAATAATTGTAAACTACATTTAGCACTTAATGTAGTTTTATAATACTTTACCAATGAATGAATGTCCATACAGCTCAAATTTCATGTCTATATGTTCAAAAAAAAAAAAAAGTCAAATGCAATCAGGGGTAAATTAAACTTAACGTTATTTCTTATGCGAAATTCACCACTACTATCGAAAATATATTTCTTTTTAGTTAAATATCACGTTTTAATAAAGTACATAAACATTCATCAATCATTTACTAGAAACAATGGGAACCAATTCGACCTTTTTAAATTGAAAACTGATTTAATTCAGGAACCAATTCGACCAAATGCGAATCAATTCTACCACATCCATTTTTGGTTCGCTGTTCACTTTTTAATCAAATTTCGCCAAGTTTGCGTACTACACGTAAATTTATAGCGGTAGATATAAAATGGCGTACTTTTGTTAGAAAATAGCGCTTTCCGAAATGGGGCCATCGTTGCAGCTTTCGTTAAAACTGGAACTGCTGAATTATCGTTCATCGTTTGAACGGCCATTATCGTCAAACATTGAATTCGGGGCAACTTTAAAATTGACCGGGTTTTAATCAAAAAGTGAAATGCAGTCGTATCGTTTTCCTTTTTATTTTTCCGGCGAAAAGGTCGAGTATGGTTCATCACTACATGTCGACCTCATCCATGATTGCTCAGCATAAACTGAAATTGTAATAAAAAGCGAGAAAGTAGAAGTTTGACACGCTCCGTTTCTCATCTGATTGAACTCTTAACAACCCCCCTATCGAATTATCCGATTTCTAAGTGATTTTTCATTTTTTACACCAACTCCATTTGTAACAAATAACAAATAAATTAATAAACATTTCGAAGAAACATTTTCACTCTGACGATATTTTAAATTGCCGTGTAATCTTTTAATACATTGCGCCGTCATAATTTACGGTTTTTATTGTCGTAGACCTGCGAAACTTTAGCGAAAGTAACCTGAACAGGTTTAGTATTCTCCTCGGTAGCATTTGAAACAACTTTCTAAAAATTTATATACTTCAGTCGCTAGCATCGTAAAGAGTCACATTATTTCTCTACAATTTATAAAATTGTGCTTTTTTTTGTTTGTTTTTTTTTTTTTTTTTTGTTTTGTCGCTAAAAATTTTTTAGACCATCATTTAAATTGAAAATATTGAAATTTTACCATTGATAAAAGTAATTCACCCGGCTTACGGAAGCAATTGTAGACGAATAAATAGCCAAATAGAAATAGTCTACGAATCGTGGATTGTGTTCCTGGTTATTTGACCGCTATATTATTACTGTTACCACAATATCGAGGGATACGAATAATACTAAGGCCGGGAACTGTAATTTTTATTTTGTAATACGCAAACTTCCGGACTTCGAAGCGAATAAATACCTTGGCGAATTGTAGGAGTTTCTTGTTACTGTTTTTTTGCAGAGTAGAGGAATCTCTTTTCCATACGGGACTTGTGCTGAAAATTTGAGACAAATGATTGTGTAAAATCTCGTAAAAAAGAAAAATGCATTACTGTAAGTTAAATTGTTATTAAAAATAATGATGTCCCTTTTATTGATATAGCGTTTTTCTATAATTGTAGTTCCGGCAGAGCTGAATACGCTCAGGAAAGAAGAGTTTAATAACTGGTACAATCTATCGACATTTTACATCGCCTTTTTAATTACCAACATACCAGTTCAAGTAAGTGTTTACGTAAAAAATAATTTGCTTTTCAACTGTCGTTTTACCATGTTGCTTTAAATAATAAAATCCGCGCCATTTGAAATCGGTTCGTCCTGTATCAATTCTTTTTTTCGAAACCGTGATAGTGAACTGTGTAATATAATTTACAAAGACCCGTCAACGGTGTATCGATTTATTTTTGTTGCATTTTCACTTTGGTCGCGCTTTTCCCCGAATAAATTATATATTCATCTTCCTCGTCCAGCACTATCGATACAGATAAGAATATCATCCGATTTTTAACATTATCATAGGGTTTTATCATTTTTTTCTCTATTTTCTCCTTTATCATTATCACGTATACGTATGCATATACTAATTGAGAACGTGTCTCCACGAGATAGAATTTGCCATTTCCCGCTGTATATGTATCGCCCGTTTCTAGTGACATTGTAAACAAGGATTAACGAATAATTGACTCGTATTCTTTTGTTATTATTACGAGTTATCGTGCTATTTCAGTAGCATTTTTGCTAGTTGCCCGCGTTATTTTCTAACTGTTATTTTATCGATAATTTCGCAGTGTATTTATTAAATCGGCGGCCGGCCCTATTCACCATTTGATCCATCCGACTTTTTTCCTCCATTTCATTCTCGCCAATTCCCCATGCTGCCTATTACGTTTTTTGATAGAGATTTGCATTTTACCGGCTCCTCTTGCATTCGAATATAATTAGGTTATCTTTCAATGTAAATCTTAATAAAAATGTTCTTTTTTCTCATCGACGCTATTCAGTGTTGTTGGAGCGTATGTACCTGACGATGGTAATTTCATGACTGTTTTTTGAAAACGCAATATCGTGTACATAATACGGTCATTTTTGCCAATAAGTTCTTCTATAATATAATCCGTTTTTTTTTGTTTTTTTTTTTGTTCTTTTCCCCCGAGTTTACAGTGATTCCTACACCTGTTTCTCGTTTTCCACCTTGTACAGATTCTTTCCGTGTAGCGTATATTCGGTCGTTAGTTTACCTTCCTCGGCCAGTCTGTTTTCACTTAAGGCTGCCAGATCTATTTAGTACTATCTCAGCTCGTGTAGTACAGTTGCCGTTCCTCTAATTGTAAGTAGCAGATCCGTTTTTTCTAGCAACGTTCTTATATTCCATGCACCAAAATTCCACGTTTTGTCGAATTTATTATTTATTTGCCTAACTTTTTCATTTAAACGCAAAAATAAATATGTTCTCTCCGGTCTAGAATATAATGCCTTTTCGGCACACGAGAATTCAAGGCGTTCTGCGTTTCCACAGGCGATCGCCCACTGCCTGACGAACCGGTTAAAGTAGCATCTATTTTTTATTTGTTGCACTTTCACAAGTAAAAGTTTAGAAAATTAAAAGAAGAAATAGTTTTCGAAAGGAGAGATATGGATAAAAGAAAAATAGTTTAAAAAAAAAAAAGATAAAAATTAAGGATATTGGAGAGAAAAAAGGAACATTTACATAGACCTAAGTTATGGAGATACAGCAGGCTATGAAAGGAACACAGAAGTTGGAGTGAAAACATCAATCGTTCTGCTGTTACCGTCTTAGCAAATTTTCCAGTATCAAGGCAAGCGGAGATGATCGGTTTGCATAAGGCGGCACGATTTCTCAAAGGCTAAAAGAATCGCTCTTGGTTCACAACTGTTTATTGATAAATCGCAGCTAACCTGTTTATCTGTTGGTCGTTCGGACGTGCACCATTACGCTTGAAGCTCTGGACTCAGATGTACGAGTATCCCCCCGGGGTTATATATATATATATATATATATATACACACATACACATATACACATTAATCTATATCTATTCTTTCAAAAAAGGTGAATATTTTGTTTTGTAGTATGAAAAACCTAATTTAAATTTGATCCTAAGAATTGTGGCTGTTTTTCCGCTATATAAATTTAATAAGCTATGAAATATATTTATTATATGTAGCAGTTAGAGAATGTATTCGTATTTTATATTTTATTTTTGCTTTAATGTATATTTCTGCACTACAGCATTTTTTAAAAAATGTATTTATATATAAAATTGTATTAAACAGATTGTTTGAATTAAATTAATTTATTATTTAAATTTACAATATTTTCGACTATAAACCTTAGAGTACTAATTCTTAACCTTAAGAGTACGACAAACCGTGTTTGGTTAGGAGACATAGATAAAGTGTGAACCATTCTGAATACGATACATTTTAGGAAAGTAAAAAAAAAAACGTAACTTGCCCTTAATTATTAATAAAATAAACTTCATCTTTAGTTTTATCACCAGCCAAGTCAAATCAAATCAAATAATGTTCAATATAAGCAAATTAATCTTAATTTCGAAATTTCTTTTTTTTGAAATAAAAAAAAAGTTCTCTCACAAACCGTTTTTGAGCTGTCACGTTTCAACCAATGCTTCGAAAAATTATTAACCTAATCCGCTTTTTTAACTTTTATATTTTAACATATAAAAAATAACTTTTTAGAGGTTTATAAAATTTTCATGGATGCAAACCGTAGAGTCCGACTTTTTTCGAAAACTGACGAAAATTTCCGAGCACACTATTATTCTGCAATCCTTGTTTACACTTTATTCTTATTTGAATAATGATTTTAATTTAAATATTTTTAAAAGATGTTACATTTATGCAAATGTACTCATCATCTTTTTTTTTTGCATTTACGTCTCTAAATTTCGTTTTCGAAAATTCGCGTAAAATCACTCTAGAATATTATGCGATGATGCGAACGCCGCGCTTGTTTAAAAAGTGATATATTTAGAACAGATATGTTAGGTGAAATATCCGTAAATGAGGCGAATATTATTATTTCTTTAGCAATTGTGTAAAATTCGATAAAAATGTGTACTTTAATAAACTGTTACAACGCGACGTTTAACATTTGAACGGAAGTAATTGCGCGCGAAAAAATTTAAAACTAAAGTAAAATACGTTTGTTTATATTTGAAAAATGTTGGATTTTTTAGATGATGTTTTGCTTTATTTATGCTGCAGTGTCCTATTACCTGTCATCGCAGATTCCTATTATGTCACGGTTTGTAATGTTTGTCATTGTTTGCCAGTTAATAACTTTAACTTCCGAAGGCTTCGGACTAATCCTAGGAACGTGTTTTTCACCGGTGGTAAATATTATATCTATATTATTTTATTAAATTTTTCCCCGTTTTTATCAGTTTTTTTATAATCATGTCAAATTATTGAGATAATTGTGAAATCGGTACTATAAAAAGGACAGAAGATTTAAAAAGGCGTGGGGAGAAAATATATAAACATATTTTTTTTAGAATTCTACCTGTAACAATGAAAGGCCGTCGAATTTGCTGAAAATTGTTGCCGTCATTGTACGTTAATCTAAATGTTTAGTTAATTTTTTTGCATATGAAAGTGTTGAGTGAAACTAACAATTAATTTACAGTATAGCTAATAATTGGAGAAATGGATCAAGTGACCGATGTGTTTTAGTTATTTATAAATTGATTTAAAAACGAAAGTAAAAAAACGTTCGTCCGTTAATTTTTTTAAGAGTAGTTCCGCTTTCTGCGTTTAAAAATTGTTTCTATATGATTCGGACCATTTTGAAAATAATTGATTTTAGTGCACGTATGCTTTTAAATTCTTTGCTACAACAAAAACTATCATTGAAAATATGTATAATTAGAAATTGTGTATTATTTATACACAATTTTTATCTTTTACATTTATAATTATATTTATTCACCTCGTTTATAGCTAAATATAATATCGTATGAGTGTGTTGAAAAGAAGTTGAAACTATAAAATTTCATTCGATGAATATCCTGTAGTTTTATTTTCAAAAAATTAAATACTATAGTTTTCTTATATATATTTTTTTTTTTTAGTCTTTTAACAGGAAACGGTTTTTTTTATATAGAAGCTAAATATTTCATTTTCGGCTTATGGTAAATTATGTTTTGCCAACAAGTCTAAAATTATCACTTAAATTATCCTAATAACCTGTTTCACATTTTTGCACTTTTAGCACTAAAACACTCTTATTATTATTATTATTATTATTATTATTATTTCCTTTTCATTTGAATTAGTTTATAATCAGAAAAGTATAATGGCTCTTTTTTTCTTTTTTTTTTAACAACTACCGGGGCGATTATTACAACACTGTCGCGGTAAGATTGTTAAATAACGCGGAATAAATCAGTAGAAGAATTTAATGGAGATAGATAACTGCAAAGGCGCTATGCGGAATATACGAAAAACACTTAAAAAGAGAAGGTGTTTTATTGAATGAGCAGGAGGAAGAAAACGGTCAGGCAGCTTGAGGCTTAAAAGATACGGTTTCGCGTCAGAAAAGTATGTCGAAGCGGAACCGCGAGATAGCTATGAAATTGTGGTTCTAGGAAGGTGCGAACAGCAGGGGTCGATACAACGCGTTATCATCCTAAGAAAGCAAACTTGTTCGGAGAGTCAATCTTGCTTCGATCGGACCGCACATAATTGTTCAGAAGTTTTTGCGAGGCATTGGGCATAACGAAATTAACGTTGGCGAATTGAAAATAATTAATACGAGAGATTTTACACGATCATTTATGTTTCAGCACAAGTCCTGTATGGAAAAGAGATTCCTCTAGTCTGGAAAAAAAGAGTAACAAGAGGCTCCTATAATTCGCCAACGTATTTATTCGTTGCGAAGTCTGAAATTAAACGCTGCTCGCGTACTGCAAAACAAAAATGACGGCTCCCGGTCGTAGTATCATTCACATCCCTCGATTTTATGGTAACAGTAATATAGCGGCCAATGTGTTACTGCATTAACGATTCGAGTTATACGAGAAGATCAGTTTGACCGCATATTTTAAAACTTAATTTGCTATAAATATCGAAATGTTTCCAGTTACAGTACACCGTTTATCATGAATTCTGATTAATCTTCTCCAGCAAAAAAGACTTTTTAGAGGAATGTAAAGAATAATTTTCTTTTCGCGAATCAGTAAAATTTCATAGAGCGTGTTTAAGTAAATTAACATTATGGAAATAAATCTCTTTGTAAGATTAATATTTTATTAAAAAACAAAAAAAAAAAAAAAAAACCCTAAGAAATAATGCTACTGAAAGAATAGACACAAAAAAACAAAATAACCAAATGAGAATTAAAGAAGGGACATAGTATCCATACAAAAAAAAAAAAAAAAAACTAGTAGAAATAATAAAAAAAATAATTTAAAAATTACATTACCTAAAAATAATTTCTCGAGGTACCGATTAACACAAAATAATATCGAGAGAACAATGCGACTGAAATATATATATATATACAATATCATTATGATGGGGGATAGCATTTTAAGCACGCTGTATTGCGTGCGCTTCTGATAGGCGCACGATATTAAAATTGACGGAAAGTATTTACTTAAATTTAGAAAAAATCAGTAAAATGAAATAAAAAACAATAAACAATTTTTTACGTGCTTACAGAACGGCGTGTTCATCGGAGCGGTTATGACTTGCTTCTTCATCCTGTTCGCTGGCTACGTTGTCCTGTTTGCTCATATGCCGACGATGTTGTACTACGTTTCGTTCTCTAGTTACTTCCGCTACGGTTTCGAAGGACTGGTAGCCGCTGTTTATGGCGGCGGTAGGGGTGCATTGGAATGTCCGACCCACTTGCAGTACTGCCATTATAAATTTCCTCAAAAAATATTTGAAGAACTGAGCATGAAAGAAGAGCGATACTTATTCGACGTTTCGATGCTGTTTGTATTTTTCCTAGCATTTATTTCGATTAGTTTTTACACGCTAAAGAAACGATTAAAAGTAATCGGTAAATGATATTTGGCTCGAATGGATAATGTGCATCGGCGAAATATATCGAATTGATGTCACAATTTGTATCGCACTGTACCAATATGTTCTCGCATTAAGTACGCTTTGAAACCGCTCCCGTTACTTCGCGAATTTTAATAATTTTCCTGTTTTGTCTTTTTTTTTTTTTTTTTTTTTCTTTTCTGTTACCATTTACTAGTGTTATTTTTGTGTAAGCGTCGTAATAGAAACATTCCAGTCATGTCGGAAATCTCCGCGTAATACTGTTTACAATTGTGAAAACCGTGTTTAATGTAAGTCACGAGAATAAGAAGAAGAAGAAGAAGAAAAAAAAAAAGTTGTATAGCTGATTAGCGTAAATATATATTATTGATTTATTAAAGTTATTGTTTTAATTACTTTTTTTCATAGTGTAATAACTTGTAAATACGTCATATATTAAAAACGCGCGTTACCTTTCCCAGTTGTCAGAAAAAAAGAAAAAAAAAAATACGGCGTGTTTCGTAATTATTTTAAAATTAAGCACGCTGTAATGTTTACTACTTTTAATAAACAAAATTTTCGCTACAATTTCGAAAGTGTCAGAGGTAATTAAAATTGTTAGCAGTTTTTCAAAGTACATTTTACGTATACTCGTAAAATAAAATCGCGCAGAAAAGGTCGTTTTAATTTTCAAACAATTTCGAAAAATAAAAAATATATGTAGATGCTGCTTTACTAACCAAATTATACCGAGAATCATTCGTCGAGATTTTCAAAACTATAACTACTTTCTGGAACAATAAAGTGACCGAAAAAGGAATTTTCGTTTTTTATTTTAAGCCGCGCTTTAGAGTTATTCAAATTGGAAGTTAAAGTTCTTCCAATTTTTATGATCCCAAAAAAGATTCATTTTATAAATATTATCGAAAGTTACAAAACTTTTAATGAAGCATAATTTTGGGTTGTTGTTGTATATTTCGAATTAAAAATAATACTAGAATAATGACGGAAATTTGATCAAATGTACATTAATATTTTTGTTTTTTTCGATTTTCAATTAAATATACATTAAAATTACTTTCGATTTTTCGTAAGAAAAGGGAATAATAAATAAATATTTAAAGCTTTCGCGGTGAATAGTCGTAATAAATAATTTTCAGATACAACTGTGTTTAAAAAGAATTTTATTCGCTTAACGTTTCGACCAGCAGCTTACACTCTGGCCCTCATCAGAAGCAAGTTTGCTAAGGGAATTATGTTTTTTTTTTCTTCAAAATTTTATTATTGAGATTTTGTAAAAAGTTTTTTTTTTTTAGAAATATTTGATTAATAAAATGAAATGTCTTTAACTGAAAATATTATCTCTACGTAGTTTTTACCGATAATAATTTTACGATTCTTGGTAAGTATTCTTGTACTTCTTCTTCTTCTATGTCGTTGTCTGTGTTCAGACGTCGTGACCAATCATGAGCATATTTCAACAATTTTTCTCCATTTCTCGCGATTTTGAGCTGCTTCCACCAGCTGTTGTGTTGATAGACCTGCTATGTTTCTAATATAATCAACGAACCTGGTCGGAGATCGTCCTCTATTCCTTTTACCTTCTATTATTCCCTGTATGACCATTTTTTCCAATCCTTCTCGGTCCATCACATGGCCCCAAAGCTTTTTAACACTTGCACTACTGCGGTATAAAAATGTACATATTAATAACAATGCCGAATTTTTATGCTGGCGGTAATATGGAAAAATTAAGTAATGTTTCCGTATCGATTAGATTTTTGTGTAACGAAAGTGTTCCGCGATGGCTTTAATCTTTCTTATCGCAAAGTTAGTCACTATATAATTTCGTTTCTCTTTGCACTCATACTTATTTTAATTGTACGCCATACTTTGATTACCCCCAGTTAGTTCATAAGCCAGTTGTTTTTTTTTCGTCTCGTGAAAATCACGATAAAAATGCTTAATCTTTTAAGATATGCGCGGGGTTAAAGATGAAACTTCTTCGTCGGTCAGCGAAAAAAAGACTCCAGCACATTACTTGTTTACAACTAATTTTACATATGTTAAGAGCGAAAAATTATATTATCGGTTATATTGAAAGTCGCCGAATTGGTTTTTTCTCAGATTGCCGTCTGTAGGTAATGTAATTTAACACACTGCATAGTAAGAGAGGTTTTTTTTTTTGTTTTTTTTTAAGATCGACCAGCCGAGGGCATTACACCCAGCATTAGATTATATTGGTGAGAGAGAGGGAGAAACGAATTAGAATTGAATACTACTAGAGATAGAAGAAATGAAAAACGCTATAATAGGAATGATCGCCCCGAGGATGGAAGTGAAAAAATAAACGAAGCATTTGTGCAGTAGGCAAACTAAGATTCAGGAGTTGTCTATAGAATAGAGAGCGTTGTTATAGACGGGCACATTCGAAGAAAATGTTATTTGTATCGCAGAGTAAATCCGAATCATCCGGATGATGGAAAGAACAAAAAGGAGAACAGAACATAAAAAAAAAAAAACGAAAAGAGGATGCGGAAAGTCGATTATGGTCAAGACGAAACCTGCAGATTAAGAAAGCGCGAAAGATGTGGGAATTCGTAGTACCGAGGATAAAAGGAGGAGGAGGAGTTTGGATATTTACGATAAAACGATTCAGGATTAGAGAATAGAAAGGGTACGATGGCGATTGCTGGAAAGAACATTAAGATTAGAAGAGGAAAATTTCGATAGATATTGACCAGTTTGAACGGCAGATCGAGCTAATGAAAATCAGTCAGTTCATTTCGCTCAATGGCAATAAGACTGGGGGACCATAAGAAATCGATTTGTACGGAACGAACGCTATACAATCTAGTGACAAGAGAACGAATCAGTGGAATTATGAAGTCTGAGGAATGACGAGGATGAGGAGAGCCGATGGACAGTAGCACACCTTTCCGAGACTAACGATAATTTAATTGAATACCATTAGTGTGTAAGTGATGTGTATCGGATAACACGAAGAATAGCTGTAGACTCCGCGGAGGTAAATACCGAGCAGAAAGAAGACAGTTTATAAGATTCAAAATAGTTGAGTGATGGGACCAAAAAGCAGCTCAGCCATCAGTGAAGATAACACAGTAGGCGAGTACTACAAAAGACATTGGTATAAGTGACATTTTTCTTCTGCGATTACAATCTATTTTAAACACGGAGCGATAAGTAATTGTTTTCAGAAATATGATGCGTGTGAAGATGAACAAAAGCACTGCTTAAAGAAGAGATATTTAATTATGAGGAACGACTGTATGAACCTTTTTACCGTATCTTGCTTGGCCACTATTTTCTATATCGGTCATTAACGCATCAGCATCATGGTATTTGAGTTTTTTTAAGCATAATTTGAAAACTGCTGACTTCTCGCACCTCTCTGTATATTTTAATAATCCTAATGTTTTCCGTTTCAGAGAGACACCTAATAGGCTGGAATGAAATTGTTTTACCAATATGTTAGAGTTTAAAGTCGGTAACTCTGGATTCGATGAGTTCAAATAGGTCTTAGTGCAGTTTTACATACTGATAGCTTAGACTCAAGCTTAGTGATACGCGAAATCAGTAAAGTTCGGGAAAATTCAAATTTTTTAAATTTTTAGTGCGTTCTTTCTACGTTAGTCTTCTATCAGTGTTGAAAGCCTGGGTACAGTGGATTACGTAACAGCTTCACTTAAAACTTCATTATCAAACGTTACCCCGCCGGACACAGTTTCCTTTCTTTGTTGTGAAGGTGGCTCTCGTATTGCTTACACTTGCTCTAATGTATGCCATTTATCGAGCCGCATTTGTAACATTTCTTGCTGAAGATATCGTACATCGGTTAACGTATAATTACAATATCGTTATCCGCATGTATTTCGACCGTGTTGTAATCGGTAAGGCTGCTGTAAAGATGTTGTATAGTACGGGGGGCCGAGCACGGAGCCCTGCGACACAACAAAATTATCTCTTACAAATCTGAAATTGCATTTTGATATTTGATGCGGAAATACACACGTTTAAGCGGTATGCTCCGATTAATTGGAAACGGTCTGCTGCCAGTAAAATAACCGAGGAGCTTGGAATAACAGCTCTCGAAACTCCTATATACGGATAGTGAACTTTCTTTTAAATTACGCGCGCTGATCGAATAATTTTTAATCGTGTACGACACGCATACGTCCCATGATAATATAGAGTTAATTAGCCATCGTGATAATTGCAACTACTAACATTCTTTGCGAAACGTCGATTATTTAAGAATTTCCGATTAATCCGAATATTTCCTTTTCGTGGCTAATTTAATTTTTAATATTTTCTCGCGAACACGTACGAATAATAATGACGGTGATAATGAATGTTTTTCTTTTACGTGAAAGTATCCTCACTTGCCTCATTTCGGTGAATATTTGCGTGAGCCCGGTATATTCATGGAACCGATCGATTTCGAATTTCGCATTGATTTTGCGCTTCAGAGTGAAATGCTTCAGAGAAGGCAACGAATGCGAAACATAATACCGCTTTCGGTATTTCCTTGTTTTATCTACAATTTGACCTGAAATAGTCAACTAGTTCGTAGTAAATTCTGCTCTAAAAACTGTCCCTATTCTATTGGTAGATGGCAGTTGAAATTATTTTAAAATCTCTTTGTTACCCCACTTTTATTTGAAATTGCATGACCTTACAGATCTATCATTTTCGATCTTATTTTTTTCTTTTCTACGTAGCATGGTTATACCTAAGTTTTCCATTCAGTCGGGATCTTTCGTCCTCACCGAATCCATACTATAATATTATAAAGAGGTAAAATTTGTTTGTTCGTTTACATGACTGAACTAGTTCTTCTAAAAAAGAGTTCTTTCACTAGTAGAAAACAATATTATCCTCGAGTAATAATAACACAGGCTATATTTTATTTCGATAAAAGCAAGCTTTCGGTTTAAAGTGTGAATATTTGTAAATCAAATCGTATGAAATAGAGCGCCAAATAAAAAAAAAAAAACTACACACTTTAAACAAGCGAAGAAGTATATCAGGAAAACTCGAGTAAATGTAAATAAAAGTTATAGGAGAAGAAAAACCTCTGGAACTAGATGAAAAAATGTAACGTATCTACACTACATGCAGATACATCGGTACATGGATATGTCTTATTTTTTTTGCTAAAAAAGTGTCCAATATAACATTCCAGGAGGTCTTCACCGTCCTGGTCTCGAACCGATACTCCGTGCACATGTTTCTCGGTGAATCTCGCTATTAGCCATCACGTAAGGCGTCACACTTTCGATGGTAAACTTACGTGGTTCGCCCAGGTAAATAGAGACGAACGAGAGCTCTTCAGCATACTCGTCAAAGGGAAGCGAAAATTTACGTAATGTTCATCCGAGGCGCGAACTCGAGGTATTTTTCTTCGCTCCACATTAACGTGTGCTGCTTCGCGACTAGGAGATCATTAACGTGTGAGATGGGTCTTCATGAATAGGTTCTATCAAGGATTCAACAGACGCATCTGCTTCTGACTCGGGAACAGGGAGGCGAATTATCATACTCGCGATACAATGGCTCATCAATGCGAATGTCGTTCATGCGGTACGGTGGTTTAAAACGTAGCCACGCTTTTACCACAGATTTCTTTATGTATCCCCCTTCAAGTAGGTTGATTTGTGAATTAAATGTCGTTCAATGTGAACATTGAACGCACCATCGTTATCGAGTTGACGTGGCAGTTGTGAAACCATCGTGTTCACTTCCACAAGAATGTTAATCACTTGTGACCATTAATGCCTTTAAAACCATGCACACAACGCAGACGACGAATTTGCATGAACGGAAGGCACGGGGACACTGACCGGATCGAGGGGTGGCATGCGAGTCGGATAAGGAAGGTAATCCGTTGGAACGAGAGAGACGCGGAATTTTATTTTCGCATAATGATTTGTAACACGTTTGACAGACTTTGAATGTAAGTTACGTGTTCATCCGGAAACTCGGCAGTAAGAAGGGTTATGCTCTCTTGCGGCGCAGAACGTACATCTCTTTCAAACCACGAACGATCACAAACTGTACAAGCAACACCGAAAGGTTTTTCATGAAAACGTTTAGTGAATTCCACATCGGCATCGATACTCTCGGAAATGAATGTCTTTGGTACTGGTTCACGTTGAAATTCAACACTTGGCTTTCCTTCAACTTCCCCCGCGTTCTTTTTCCTTCTTGCTCGAGTTTGTTACGTAAACGATACTGCCTACTACGTTTTGCGGCTGCTTTCTTCTTTTGGTCTTCTGTCGACACACAGCAGGTTCATCTTGTTCCCTCTTGAGCTTTTTACTCTGATTAAATTTCGTATTTTCCTTCTTTTCTTCCTTTTCCCCCCTCCGAAATGCCTGAAACTTCTCCCCTGGCAGTTTTACTCAAGGAAAAAGGTGTATTGATTAAAAATTCATTAAATTCTCGTGAATTTCTCTCTTCACGTTTAACACGCTCGGTGGAAGACATCGTAACTAACACTCTTATGGTAACAGCGTCGGCAAAGTAGTCGCTACTACTATGTACTTACTATATGGTATCGGCAGTTATTTTGATCACCCATATAATTAATATCACACGGTTCAGTTGACATAACTCGTATGTTTTAATTAAATAGCGTTACAGTTTTTGCTCTTAAAGAAAGCGTGACGTACAATTTGGCTGACCCCCACCGGTAAGACATATCCATGTCAAAATTATAAATAAATAAAATGAGGAGTAAAAAAAAGTCGCGAGCAATTCTTTAGTGTATGTGAAATTGCAAAACAAAAAGTGTGGCAGAGTGCTGCTAAGGGGAAAATAAGAGAAGGAAACAAAGGGACATATATACGTATGTTTGCACACTCGAAAGTCGTCATTGAAACATTTTCAAGCGAGCATTTTTGCTGTAATCATCTAGTGTGTCTAATTGATAAGGATAAAAATTAATACTCAGATTGCAGACATTATAAAGAATTATTGAGGCCGGCTGAGTTTTAAGGATTAAATTGCCGTAAGATAATTTTAAAGTGCTACGCGTAAAAGTGTATAATTTATATGAAATAAGTATTTTGCCGTAATAGCCAGCCTGAAATAAAATTTCTATCGAAGAAATCTGTGAAGGCAAAGACGGCCGAGAAGGAATTATAGCCCCCCCAGTTTTCCGTTCAGGTTCATTAAGCTTAGTGCATTGTAAAAAGCTTAAATAACCTAATCCATGATACCTCATTATGTGGGACTTACTTGATCACACTTTTGGCTATTTCGAAAATAGCGCAATCGCGAATGCGACACAGAATAAGTGTATTTCACGCGGGCCATGGCTGGTCTTATCAATATAGTAAAGTTTTCTATCGCGAAGTCGCTCCAAATTTTAATTGTTCATTTTTTCAGTTTTTGACGCTTTGTTTACAATTTAGTCGCCGGATCTTTTACGTTTGATTCTAGAACGTTCCACTGACTAGGGTTTCCTGGCTTAAATATAAATCTTCTCTTTATTATATGTAATTCTATGTAATAATAAGTTGTGCAAATTTCTTCGTTTATTTTCTTACTATTTTGCGTGTTTTATTTTTCTACGCGTTCAAAACAAAATTGGCTCCTTTGTTTCTTCTAATGCTAGTTTTTTTTTCTGATTGTTTTTGCGCTTTCTGTATTTTCTGACACTGGCTAATTTTATTAAACATTAACAATCTTGTTTTTTATGATTTAAAAAAATTTTTAGTCCGGTTTTTTTTTTTTTTTTCATTATAATTCTTTTATTCTTTCGTTTTTTTAGTGATGAATTGTTTTAGGTCTGTGTCTCGATAGTCTCGTCGAACGGTAGTTTTTCTCATTTGTGGTTCTTTCGTAATTTTCTAGTTTTATTGATGTTGGTTATTATCTTCTCCTTAAAATATTTCTGTATCGCCTATACTGTGAATATCTCTTAAATATTACGTTTTTGTTATCTTTTTATTGAAAGAGTGAAGTTGTGGTGTTTACCGTGTGTTTAATTCGTTCGATAAATCGTTATCTAATTTTAAGCTGTTGTTCAAGCGGGATTTTCTTATCAGTAGCTAATCGGTCAACCGTCTTATGCCATTATCGCGGTCACCACTACGCGACTGCAAATCAATTACAACCAAGCGCACAGCGTTGCTGTTGCTGCTACACGCACATCTCAAACAGGTGATATAATTCCGTACAAAAACAATGCTAACGTTACGATCAATGTTATGCATAGTAATAATGCACCGTTACATATTAAACCGCCAGTAACGTCGGCAGGTACGCACAACTCGAAATCTGCTTATACCCAGAGAGATATATTATCTCCCATCTCGACGGAGGAAAATTAATTACTGCAACATTCCATGAACGTTGAAGATACTCAAGAGAAAGATTACAGCTGACAGCAGGCCGTAAATAAGGGAAAAAGACAGAGAAAATACCCCTCAGAAGTGTCTCCTCCGAACATATAGAAAAAAAGACGCTTAAGCAAAATAAAAACAGGTTTGCTTGCTCGGAAAATGATGATGCTAGCGAGAACGATGATATAGAAATTGCAGAGCATCAAAAGAGCCCAAACCGGCCACTATACGGATCTACGGAGTTGCGGATTACACCGAAATGCTGTCAGATATTAGCAGCGTTATCGCAATCAGTGATATACGTTGCAGGTCGTTAACTGACAAAATATTCGAAATTAAATTAAACAGCACACATAATTACCGTACACTATAGTTAAATACTTAAGAGAGGAAGAAACTGAACACCACACATACCAAATTAAATCTGAAAGGATCTTTAATTCGACATTTACATCATTCCGTAGAGATAGATGATATCAAAATTCAACATAACTAATATCAAGCACAGGGTAACTAAGCAACCCCTACCATTATTTTTTGTAGACTTCGAGCCTCGTGAAAATAATTCCGACATACTGAAAATCCAGATATTACTTCACACGGAAGTTAAAATGGAATATCCACGTAAGTAAAAAGAATATTATTCTCCAGTGTGTTCGCTGTCAGAGGTACGGACACACCAAAATCGATTGTAACAAGGCGTATGCATGCATCAAATGTGGTAATAACCATGCTTCAGTCAGTTGTAATAAAAAACGCAACGAAACACCAAGATGCGCCAATTGCCACGGAGATCATCCGTCAAACTATAAAAGATGTCCCCCCGTTTATAAAAAAAAAACAAAAAACTCCAGGATATCAGATATAAACAACAACAACATGCAGAGGAAAAAACGAACAATAACTTAAACACATTATGTAAACTCCAGCCATTTCCCCCCTTCGAGTATTTAAGAACAAACGGCAACGAATTAGACTGTAGGCTCAAAATCAACACACCGCTTGACCCATGCGCAAACCTTAGGACTTTAGGACCTTAGGACCTTAGGCTAGCGCCATAAACGAGAAGTAAATGAAACTTCTGGACTGTTGCGTACATTTCTTAACCGAAATGAAAATTCTTTTTCTTGACATGATGCAGCAGTAAAGCCAGATGCTTAACAATGTTATACGAGACTATTATCTTGCCCAATAAAAAATGAAGAATCTCAAAATCGTTACCTGGAACGCTAATGGTGTGTTCTGAATTATATCGCTGAAATACAAATGTACATCCTGTAAAACGATATTGACGTGCTATTATTATCTGAAAGGCACCTAACTAACGCAAAACATGTTTCCCCGGTTATAACTCGTATTATACAAACTGTACAGATGATGTACAGCATATGGCGTCTCTGGCGTTCAAATAAAAAATAATATGCAACACTACGAACTGAGCAAATATAAATTCAGTTACCTACAGTAATCAATGAAGATGAAAATAAACACATTACTCTTTCAGCAGTTGACGGTCCTCCGAAGCATAACATAAAAAACGGAACATTAACCTCTTTAAAATGCTAGGCTACAGTAACACATCGTAGGAGGAGACTTCAATGCGAAAAATATTCACTTTGGGTCAAGACTGACAGTACCTAGAGGAAAAGAATTAAAATCATTTTATGCAGCATCGTTTATTCATCAGGAACACCTACTTTTTAGCCAGCCGACCCCAATAGAATACCAGACCTCCTGGACTTCTCTTCATAATAAAAGGAATTTCATCCGCATTTATTGATGTTAGGACTGATGAAATATTGTCATCAGATCATTCTAACAATTAGTCTGCACGTAGTCAAGAAAATGAGTAAATCGAAATTACATAAATTCACCAACTGGGATGCATTTCGAGACCAACTCGAACGCACGATAAATCTTAAAATACTTTTGAAAACTGAAGAACAGGTACAGTGAAGCGGTAGAGTATTTCATTAAAGTCACACAACAAGCTGCGAAGGAATCCACACCGACGGAAAGCAATTACCAACCTGTTATCCTATTATCCGGTGAAAATTAAAAAAACAGTCCAGTTGAAATTAAGAAAACAATGACAAATATCAAGAAATCCTACTTATGAAACAGCGCTTAGACAAGCAAACGAAGCTTGTAAAAAAATTTATTGCAAGATTTAAAAAACAAATCGTTAAAACAAAGGTTAATAAATCTGTCGCCCTTGCCACATCATGACTGCTCGTTACGGAACATAACTAAGAACCTTTTAAGGGACAAGCGGTACATCCGATAAGAAAATCAAATCGGTCTAAGGCGGACACTCAGAGGAAGTCTTTGCGAAACACTTCGCAAACGTATACCAGCCGCATCCTGAACATTAAACCCTGATGCTTATTGTTATGATGTTTGTAAAGCGATAAAAAGTTACATCTCTCCGGGCGGTGAAATTAATAATTTAGTAAAAACTCTAAATCCGTGTAAACCTTCCGGCTACGACTTGATCACGTCTCGCTTGCATTAAAGGAATTGTCGAGAAAAGGTTTTATATTGCTGACGTATATTTTCAATGCGATGCTTCGTTTACGGTATTTTCCTCTGTAGCTAATCACAAATCGTCACCATTAAGACACCATTAACAGAACCGGATTCGTATCAACCCATCTCGCTACTCTCTGTAATCTCCAAGCTTTTTATGAAAAAAGCTGCTGCTAACGACAAAGGCCTAAAAGCGGAATATCAGTTTCAAAACCAAACCATGGTACGATAGAGCACATACACCGCACAGTTAATACTATAGAGACATACCTCGAAGAAAAAAAGTACTGTGAAGCCGTGTTTTTGCACATACGTCAGGCTTTCGATAAAGTCTGCCGCGATGGCCTGTTACACAAAATTAGGTGTAATTTCGCTTGTGAGTTATATCAGTTTTGTTTCGGTCATACTTCAGCGAAAGATACTTCTCTGTGAAGTATGGGAACGACTCGTTTGATTTATATCCGGTAAAAGCAGGCGTTCCGCAGGGAAGCGTATTAGGGTCGCTACTCTATCTCATTTACACTTCAGATATGTCTACGCCCTCCAATGTGCAGTTAGCGACGTTCGCTGACGACACCGCAATTTTATGCTCAGATGTATGTTAAAGCGCGTAACACCATTCAAACAGCGGTTACCGAACTTTCATCGTGGTTTAGCTTGTGGAAGATCAAAACCGATGCAAGTAAAACAACGCGAGTTATTTTTACTAACAGAAGAATTATACCGACGAAAGATACTATAATCTTTAATGGTGTTGCAATTCCGCAACGCATAGATGCAAAATACCTTGTGGTATATATCTCGATATGAAAAACTGAGACAAATGTACCGGCTATTAAACAGAAAATCGGAAGTAACACTTGAAAATAAAATATTAATTTTGTAATCAAATTCGAAAGCCAGTTTGGCGGTATGGTTGCCCTTTGTGGGGTTGCTCGAAAAAGAGCAAT
This sequence comes from Icerya purchasi, assembly GCA_039619475.1. Lineage (NCBI taxonomy): Eukaryota > Metazoa > Arthropoda > Insecta > Hemiptera > Monophlebidae > Icerya > Icerya purchasi. Next base: position 168,887,695 of record CM077116.1, on the reverse strand, counting down.
ATAGCGATTATCGAACAGGTTCAGAACAAAATCCTCCGGATGGTTGTCAATGTGGTACATCAGCAATTTAACGCTACATGAAGATCTCAAAACGAAGTCTGTTCTGGAAGTTTTGATGATGCAAAGAAGTACGCTCGTAGACTAAAAATACACGCGAACTACCTGGCAATCGGGTTTTCGAACAATTCACCGGAAATTCGTCGGCTTGCCAGAATCGAGCCGATGGACTTAGCCTAACAGGGAAGTTTATAATAAAACTATTTCGTTTATCACCGATCGCTGGACAGGATGCTACTCAATGTCATTCACATCCATCACTAAAATTGCCAAATATCTATTACTAGCTAGGCGCAATTTAGCAATTAAGTTTATACAGAAAAAAAAAAAAAAAAAAGAAAAAAAAATATTTTTATCATTTCAAATTTTGCAACTGTTCGATAAGTTGGGTTTTTGAGGGAACTGGAGTGAAGTGTGTGTATATAGGCTTGAGCAGCTGTGTAAGAGTGAATTTGTATGTAGACGCGATTGGGTGATCAACATTAGTACTATAACTTGGTTTGGTAATATTTCTTTGGCACGCGAATTTGTATATTTACGAATTGCAAATATGGGTTTATGTGAGCTTGTTATTGATAGATTATCTATCATATCGATGTTTATTAAACCGCAACTGGCCGAAAGGGTGTTGAAATAAATAAATATATACAACTTAAAGAATCACCGTCAGTTTATTAATTATAACATTCGACTGCAGGTTTTTTCTACGTAGCTTTCGAAATGCAAAAATTACAGTTCGTTTATCTCAATTTTAGATGCGAAACTGCGATTCGAGTTTCATTAAAATCTGTTTTCTATGTAATATATGAAAACATCTGTAGAAGAAAAAGCGTCGATGAATTTGCGAACTTTGAGAACTTTACATTTTGCCGGAAAGCATCAATCGTTAATATTCTGTTAGCCCAGCTACGGTAGCGTCTCGAAAGTCAGGCGGTTCGGTTGCTACTTGGTTCGAATTCCGCTGCTCTAAAACTTATCGAAGGTAAGCCCAAGTAAATTAAAAAAACGAAAAAATCCTATTGAAATTAAATACTTTCCAGCTTAGGCTTTTGTCCGGCGTGACCTTCATTCGTTTAATTGTTTTTTCACACCTATCCCCTGAAAACCTACTCTTCCAACATACATAAAATACGGACGCATAGCGGACTAACTAAATTTATTGATCCAGCGTGAAAAATCGATTAATTGGCACGAAAATTTGATTTACGTCCACGTCGCTGATTTGATATGACCAAAGGCGGAAAATATTGGATAGGCTAAATTCGAAATTGTAAAAAAATTAAAATGATACGGAACAAAGAACGTACGTATCCCGATGTATTTCAGCGGGTTACGCGTACACTATTGACGGGACATACATGAGCATACGAATAGTCGAGTGAAGTTGGATGACCGAGTAAAATTCGTTTTTAAATTAGTTAACTTGTATTTAAATTCCAGCCGCTTCATTTTTATAAACGTGATATCACTTTTTTTATATTGTTTGTGGCTCGATCAGAAGTCATTTTCAATTCCACTTCTTATTTCTTTTGGGCGATTTCTAACTATTTTTTATACGTAATGTGAACCACGCTTTTTAAATAAGCAAATGAATTATCTTTTGCCAACTTTTTTTTTTTTTTTTTTTATAATAGGGACCTTTACCCAGAAACAGCTAGAAAAGAAAGGAATTATATCTTGATGCAATTAGATATTGTTAGTTGGAAGAAACAATTAGTGGGAATAATGTGAGAAGAAGGAAAAGTCGGGATATAAGAGGCGCAATATGGAGTGGGAAGATTAAATTTCGGCAAATTAAAAAACACAGAGTAGAACGATCAACAGAAAGAGATGAATACTTAATAAATACATAATCAGCATCGCAAACACGCGCTTCGTTTCACTGAAGAGAACAATACGGGGAGGAAACTAAGAAAAAACTAAAACATAAGGAAGCGAAGTGAGTTAAACGAAAGGAACTGTGGATTAGCAGGAAGACTAGATGAAACAGACTGATAAAACGAACAGTTGTTAGAAAAAAGAGAAAATAAATATATCCAACATCGAAATCCGAGATGAAAACTTTTACACACCGAAAGGAAATTAGAGGATGTGAGTTTTTCTTAAGAAAAGAGACGATCAGAAGCAGGCTACCCGAGCTAAAGAATCCGCCACTTTGTTCTGCAAATCAGTTTGAATGGAATGCGCATAAGTGAACGTATACGAAGCAAAATAATATCACAGAAATAATCAGGAGGTTGGCCCGAAGTTAGTCTGATATAATCGAAAATTTAAAATAAAAAAAAAATAATGTAACGCGGGATCGTCACTGGTTTATGAATATGGAACACAGAAAGGAGGCAGGCAAAACGATTCTGAAAATTTAAAAAATCTGGAGGAATAAAAGAGGCGCCGATACCGTCTGGCCTCTTTGAACCATCAGTAAACACACGGTTATATGAGATGGAAATTGTGAATTGATAGTGCCGTGGAATTCCTGCCTAATTAGGCCCTGCGGGAGAAACTTAGACAGCGTAGCTCTAGTGAACATTTTAGGAAGATGTCGACGAAATTAACGGAGAAATAGAAAAGATTGTGAAAGGTAATGAACCCCCACACAACAACTATTTTCGATTTCTGTTTTTCCGGTTGTAGTATATTACTCTATATATTGCTATTGCCGTACTATATGCCTATTAACTATGATGAACTTCGTGGAAGAAAAAGAATCCGCGCATATTAAATATTTCCCCTAGTGTTTGCCTAGCATCTAGCTTTCTTAATAGTTGTATATTTTGCAGAATACGTTGAAGTTTTCATTGGTAATCTGAATCACTTATCTTGAATTCCAACTGTCAAAGCTGTTTCTGTGAAAATCACATTGAAGTCTGGAAACTTGTATCTGGAAAAACGGTGAGACAAGAAAAGGCGGTTGAATAGATTTCTTCTGTAGGAACTGTAGGTCACAATTAATTGGTTTATGCGGTGCGCCAAGATGGTTCCAAAACTGCTCATAACTGAGCAAAGATTGATCGAATTGACGCTGAAGGAAACCAGTGGATGTCGTCCATTATCACGGGGGACGAGTCTTGGTTGTTCGAATATGACCTTCACACCAAGAGACAGAGCACATGCAGTGAGTGAAGAAGGGCGGGGAGCGCCCGAAAAAAAAAAAAAAACTCGCATGTCCAAATCAAAAGTCAAGTCTCTACTGATCGCTTTCTTCAACATTAACGGCGTTGTTCATCACGAATACGTTCCCGCAGGCCGGACAGTCAATGCAGCATTCTACGTCGAAGTTTTGAAACGGTTACGAGCCCGCGTGTACGGCGCATGACCCGAATTGGCCGAGAAAGGTTGAGTGCTGCATCACGACAGCGCTCCAGCACACTCGTCCTTCGCAGTACGCCAGTTTTTGATGCTCCACAGCATCCCCACGCCCCCCTATAGACCGGACCTGACTCCGTGCGGCTTGCATTTGTTCCCTCCACTCAAAAGTTACTTGAAAGGAAACCGATACGACGGCATTACCGAAGTCCAAATTGTCACGACGAGGGTCCTGATGGACTTAGCTGCGGGGTACTTCCAAAAATAGGTCTGACGTTGGCGGCGGTGCGCTGACCTCGAAGGAGACTACTGTGAAGGTGTTTAGAGTATATTTCTCCCTCCTCCTATTTATAGGCCCTCCAGAGCAAAATTCTACGAATACAATCGTCACACCTCGTAGTTTAATGTTTATAATTTTTTTTCATAATTTTAAATAAACAATTTATTAGCGAAATCCATCGGTAACTGTTAACCAATAGACGTAACTTGAGTATCGTAAGTCCGTACTCTACATAGAACGTAGAAAAAATATTATGCTGTTGCTAAATGATATTAAAGAATTCCTGAACTGATTGGAGACGAACGTCATCGAGATGCCTAAGTATTCCTGTATTGATATGGATTCAGTATTTATGGCGCTACCGATGATGATAATGCTCGAGGTAGAAATTATTCTTTAGTTAAAATCACTTAATCTCTCGGCATCATTGCATTGTTCCTTTAATTATGTCTTTTTTTTTCTTCCTCCCGGTGCTGTTGCATCGTTCATTACTTGATTTGAATTATTTTTTAATATATGCCACGATATATATATATTTTTTTTTTCATTTTATTGAAAATGGACGTATTTTAAATGTTTAAATCTTTTTCATTGCTTATTAATAAGCGGAGGTTGAAATTCTATTAGAATTTCTTTATGAGACGTACAACTGTGTTTTTATCGAATTCATATTTTTTTTCTTGGTTATTTCGATCTTTTTATGTTCATAACTGATCTCACTAACGTAGTTTATTATTCACCTTCTGGCCGTATTATTAATTTTAATTCGTAGACATTACGGCTAATAATAAATAGTACCTTCGAAAGCAGTACTTTTAATTTTTTTTATCTTTTTTTCTAAATTCTAAGGATATTTCTTTTATCTCTATCGGGGGATTAAAATCTTGTTTCGACCTTGTTAAATCAATTTAACGTTTACCTTCAGGCGTAATAATTATCGGTATTCCTAAATAACGTTCAGAAGGCAGTGTTTTTATTTGTTTTCAGAGGATTCTTATGACGTACGTGTATTTTTAATTATTCATCGTTGTTATTTGTTTGTTATCCTCAGAATTTGAGATCTATTTCTATTATTATTGTATTTAATTTAGATTGTTATCTTCACGGTTGTTTGCTGTTATTGCTTTTTATTATTTTTATAATTGTTTCCTAATACTGATTGTATTTTAAAGTTTTTAATAGTTTTTATTCTTTATTTGTATATAATCGGTATATTTCTTTGTTAAATCATCCGGCGTTTGTGATTTTTTTTTTTTCTTTTTTTCAGTATGAAATGATACGTAGCTACCCCCCCTCGCACATGTCCTTTGTCTGTACGTTTCTTCTTATCACAGCTCGCTTGGTCTATAAGTGATTATTAATGTATTATTTTTTTATGTTATCGTATATCTTGTAATTACATTAATTTCATTATATTATTGCCTTGAAAAATTAAACAGTTGAAATTTTCAGCCCTGCATTTCGTCCCCCATTCTTGTTTATTCGTGTAAAATATGGTACACTGCCGGCCCGGAGAATTTAGGATTTTCGCTCATGGCGAACTACAATATTTTTCTATTTCCTCATCTCCGGTCTAAAAGATATTGCAGAATTCAGTATTAGTGTAGTGTAATACGTTTATTACATATAATTATTTTTCTTTAATACTATCCGAAAAGAATGCTATTATTATAAAATAAAGCCGACATAATTAATTTTTCTAATAAAATTTACACGGATAATTTCTTTTCATGGAACGATGTCGCACCAAAAAACGCTATTAGAAAGCTACATTTACGCCGGAAGTCCGTTTAATGACTTAGTTGAAAATCAAAACGAATGTGAATCATTTCAGTATTTTGTGAGCCGTAAAAATGAAAAAATTACCGAAAACCCAGCAGAAAAATGAGATTTAAATGTTTCGTTCCATATTTTTTGTGTCCAAAATACTGGAAAGTACTCATTATGACATTTTGTGTAAAATTGAGACGGAAATTTTTTTTTTTTATCAGCTCATGGAAGTTAAATATCGCCGAAAATGCAAAAAAACAACAGGTTTTATTAAGGTGTGATCATTCCTTTAAAAAATCAGAAAAAATTCCAGAGGGTAGTTTGGCATAAAATTTGTACATGGTATGTAATTTTTTCAGTGAGGTGTTTGTTTTTATCTATTTTTATGCCAGTTTGAAATTTTCAAATGGATTTTTACGTTAGATTTTGTTGATAAATAAGTCTGAAAATATTTTTTAATTGCAGGGTTTTGAAGTGCCTTCAATTTGAGCCCAACTCAGGGAAAATTGGTCAATTGGTTCTCGAGATGTCGTCAAAAAACCTGATTTTACACTTTTGGCTCTAGGGGGCGTTCCCTTAAGAGTTAGATGGCTGAAATTTTCAGGAAGATAGTATTTTCCGATGCCTGACACGATGGTATAATTTTTATAGCTATTGGTTTATAGGTATTTTCACTATCTTACTCTGCTGTGCACTTTAATATTATTCATAAAAATACCATCGCCATCTGCGCAACTGAATAGTTCTCTTCAGAATGTTAGCAGGCGTTATCAGAAGCGTTTGGTAACATATCGCATTGTAAACGACAATAGTCGTCGGATGGATATTTCAAAACACTTGTTTGATATTATTTCTGCAGAGGTCAAGATAATTCAGAGAAGAATCCATATTGGATTAAAAGTGAATTTATCACTACGTTGTTTATTCAGGGGGAGAAGCTGGTCTAAGATTGCAGTTTTACTTCTTTATTTTCCAACTATAATGCACAATTAATTATGTATTGTGATAAAATTGTCACGTAGTATAGGGATTGTGAGAAGACTGAACATACATCAGGGTCTGGTTGGTCAATAAAGTAGAATATTTGTAAATTCGTCTCAACCATCGAAATGCGCATATATTCCACGCCATGAGGACTTGCCGTTGATTTAATTTTCACTTGCATATTTTTCTATAATTTTGAACCGGCTTTCAGATTTCGTATAACACAGATTTAAGTGACTTGATACCAAATTTTTATATTCATTGTTATAATTACCAAGGGCAGATTAAGGATTTGCGCAGCCCGGGACTAATCTTGAATGAGAGATCCTCTTTCGAAGAAAAAATGATGAAAAAATTCATTATCGTATATGTGCGAACAATAAAGAAAAAAAAAATAATAATACTGCGTACGTATGAATGAGTAATAAAATTAAAATTGTGGTCTCTTTAAAAAATAAACTTTCTTACCCTAACAAACTGAATATTACATAAATTGAATGTCAAATGAGGAATTTTATATATACATACATATATACATATATATATATATATATATATATATATATATATATATAATATATGTTATTATTTGTAATTTCTTATTAATAACATTATGTTTCCTTTTTCTACAAAAAAATATTTACATATATATAAAATAAATATTGTGGGTAGCAAAAAATAATTGTTTTTTTTTGAATAAAAATAAAAACATTATGTATACTGCATTATCTATGACGACGGCGGCGTCGGTATATTCGCTATAGCGGTTTTCAAGCTAATTTTGATGCACTCATGCGATGTTTAAAATTCCATAATTTTTTACGTGATCAGAAAAAAGAGAATGAAACGCAGTATGATTTATTAAATTTTTCGAAACGGAAATATATTTATAAAATCAGTAATCGATTAAAACTTTAAATAATTTTTATATAGTTCAAAATAAAACGTATATAAACTTTCAATAAAAGTAAAAAATAAAACATTGTTAAAATTAAGAATATTTCAGATCATAAAACGTTTTTACATAGAAAATTTTACAACGATTTCATGGGTATCAATATTTCATTGGAGAATTGTTATTAATAGATTTGTCGAATGTTTATTTATTATCCAATTCGTTCGTTAATGGATTCATTCACTTTTTTTTGGCATTTAGTTTATTGCGAGAAAAAGAAAAAGTATATAATTTTATTAACTCATATATTCTTTTTTATATATATATAAAAATTAACTGAATTCTTTTTAGGATAAGAACGAAAATTTAAAATCTTGCATTTTTACAGTATTGAGTATTTTGGGAAAAGAAACGTAAATTTTTTTCTGTTCAAGAGCACGGGTTTTCCAGGAGGTTGGGGCCCGGGGCTATAGCCCCATAATAACCTCTTAATTTTAGTAAATTGTAACAGATTAGATATCGGTAACGGATTTTTCATTATATTAAGGATATATATACGTGACCATTTGTAGCATTTCTGTAAGGAAATTAGCGGGAAAGCCAAGAGACAATGAATCCACGGTGAAGTTGAAAATGTTACTGTACAAAAAATTGGTATATTTCGCGCTAAAAAAAAACAAAAAAAAAACAGCAGGTAATGAAAAAACGCAAACAAAAACTTTTTGGAATTAAACTTCTACGATTTTCTGTAGGGCTGTAAATGGAAAGGTTGTTTAAAAAATAATAATAAAGAAAAATGGATAAACATATTTTTAATAACTAGTCGAATTAACAGTCAGTAGATACATATAAAAGTGTTCTCACAAATAAGTTAGCCATTCTGAATTTTAGTAGACGCGGAAAAAGAAACTTATTATTAATTTTATGAGTAAGGAAACAGCGTACTTTAATAAATTAATAAAATTAAAATGGAATCGCGGTAAAGGCTGGCTTTTTGATTTTTATTACATAATTTATTTCCAACAAACATAATTCTACCTCGAAGATTATTAGAAATTAACTTTAAATTTTAAGTCTTGTTCGTTTTTTAAGAAATATTACGTGGGGATTTAAAACGTTAAGTGACTTTTTTCAACTAGTTAATACCAGAATACATGCCACTCACTAATCTCGTGTAAACTAAGAATTTACTAATTTATAATTTACGAGGAAATTGTTTTTGTAACTTATAAAAATGATTTGTTTTATACTAATAACGAAACCGTAAAAAATCAAAATGTACCATTTACAGGAAAAATATAATTGTACTACAATTAATCAGAGCAGTTTGTAAAACTATTGACATCCTTCTGACGGTAACGTCGAATTTATCAATGGCCAAATGATATAGCAGTTGCTGATTTATTAATGAATTTGGAATTATCGCCGGAACTATGTAAATACAATTTATTTCTCAGCTACACCAATTCGAGAAATTTGCCGTATCAACGCATTCGATTATTGAGAAATTATAGATAAAATTACTAGTTGACGCTAGTAGCTTTGCTAGACACATACACAAATATATTTACTCCATCGTTTCAAGACCAGCTGATCATTCGGTCGTAAGAAGGAAAGTGTAGGAAACTCTGACCGACAAATTGAGCAAAAATCATCAAAGGTATCGAAAATCAAATGAATGTTAGACCGAAAGAATTAATTTACAATTCGAACCTGGTTAAAGATAGTATCTGTATCAATACACCGAGCGTATCTCAAAACTAGGCAACTATTTTCAGAGTCAATGATACACAAACAAACAGTGTTAGAAAGGCGAGTATTGCGCGCACAGTCGGTCCTAACGGTTTTAGTTGTTTTACGTGGGAGAGCAATTCCCTTTTTTCTCGTGTACACTATTTCGAGAATAATTGATCGTTTATTCGTGTTCGCCGATTACTCTGACTTCATTACCGTCTGTGCAACGTCGGAGAAATCACTAGAAATGTACTATTGTGGATCCGGTCATTCAACACCACTGGAGACGAATTAGGTGAAATTCATCACGGATGTCCGAGAACAGCGGAAACTGCTGGAAACATTAAGTTAGTTGTGAATTTTGTAAGTCGACAGTCTCTGATCGGCATTCAGAAACGCGATCCTTAATTAAGGTTATTTCCAGAGCGGCGATTCACTGTATAATGCGATCTGATTTACAATTGAATGCCTACAAAATTCAGATTATATACGCTCCGAATGGAAACAATGACGTTTTAAGACCGAATTATGAGAACGTAACGTGTTAAAGAGATTCGATAACATTTCCTTTTAGCGACGAGGCGCATTTCTATTTAAACGGGTATCTTAATCGTCAAAATTGTCTCGCTTTTGCGCAGAGCTCAATTCGATTATATAACAGTAATGCCTATTGTATGGTCTTAAAGTAACCACGTGTGAGTTGCTCCGTCAACAAAATGCATAATATTAAACCAAGGTCCACAGAGGTAAAGCAGTCATGGTAACTTCTGCGCGCTATATCGAGATAATACGCAATTTCTTTAGTCTTCGCGGCAGGAACGTAAATTCTGAAAGTTTCAGAAAAATAACAACTCTATAGCAATACTGCATCAGTTTTTAGGTGATTTCACTATGGGGTAATATTGAGTGGCCGCCATGGAGCCCTTTTACAGTTCTGTTCATACTTTTTTTTTTTTTTTTTTTTTTGTAGGTTTACGTTAAGAAAAAGTTTCTACAAAAACAATCTCGGAAATTTAGCTGATTTAAGAAAGAATATTAAAGAAAATATCAGGCTGATTTTTCGACATCTTCTTAGAAATATTTTCAGTATTACCCCTGCGATAGATTTCCACAGTTCCGCCGACAAAAAGGCTGTCATTTATACAAAATGTAATTTTTAAAAAGTAAAACTGTTTCATTTTTATACCAGTACAAATAAATAATAATTACAATTATTAATCTTGTTTTTTTTTTTTTTTTTTTTGATTTTTGAGCGAAATAACTGGATCGTTCTGAGACACTCAGTAATAACCCGATCCTTCTAACTCCTGAACTCCAGATGACGGCTTTTTGTAATTCTTATAGAGAGATCGGTTTTAACTATGTCAAACGTGACATCTGTTTCATGATTCTTCATATCGTCCCTGGTATAAAAATTACATAGTCATTAACACCCTCATATACACATGTATAAATATATATATATATATACTCACGCATGAGTATATACACATAGCCACATATTGATGACTGTCTGTTTTGAAGCCAGGAATAATATAGAAAATCATGTAACGCATGTCACGGTTTTAAGTATCGAAAGTGTTTCCTGAAAGCTATTAATGAAATCCGTGAGCTACGGTGTAGAACGCCGATACAGACGTTAATTAGTAATAGGTACGCAAACGTTAATTAAAAAAGTGGCACATCAACTAAAATTAGCTGTTCTACAAGGGTTATAAAAGACCATCATCGGAGCGTCTAAATGTCCTCATGGCGGGCTAACAGAGTTATTAAACCTAAATATACATATTTGTGCATTTAAATAAATGGCAAGCTAAAAATAGTGAATTAACAGTGTACTGTCTCCAATCCATAACTGGTACAATGATATGAGCCATCGGAAAAGGTACTCTTTCAGTAATGACTAACTTTTATAACTTTGACCGTTTTTCGGCATAGAAAAAAAATACAGTATAAATTGCCTTCATTATCTTCATTTGCAGATAACATTCATTATATTATGGGACTGTACGAAATTTACCAGAGATTTAGGGATTACGATATAAATATACAATCTGTATGATTAAAAAAAAAAAAAATTCAAGTTCCAGCGTTAAACAGATTATAACGGTTTTTTGAACAAAATTGTTATAAGCAGGGAAACAGATAAAAAAACTTGGACAGAATTTAAAAAGTATAACATATCTGTTATTTCAGAAATTATAATAACGGTAAAAATATTATGTATTTCAAATGCTCTCTCTCGTCTAACGAACGAAATAATTACACAGAAAACTAAAATAGTAAAACTAAGAAGAAAGAAGAGAGTTAAATATTACATAAATTTTTAATGATAAACTTAATAAAATGAACATTTCTAATTAAAATAATCGCAATAATAAGATTTAAAAATCACTGGTGGAAAAGAAGTGCTCGTTGTAAGTAATTTAAAATACTCTTGGTATTAAATACACATTTTTCCATTTAAAACGAACTGGTTAACTGTTGCAACGTATCACATACGTATCTTTTTTTTTTTTTTTTTGCGATTGGTAAAGCGAAGGTGAATGATTCGGTTCGTTAAAAATAAAATAAGGAAATAAATAAATAAGTGTATCATTAAAAAAAAGCGACGAAAAATGAGCTGGACAAAACCATTGGCCACAGTTTTGATATAAATGTATAGTGCAAAAGTCTCGATCTGCTTCTAGGAAATTTCAATTTATCCTTCGCTGTATTAGATATCGTCGTCTCAAAAATACAAAGTGAACGCTTAGCGATATAATTAATGCTATTGCAATGCAGCACCGCGATATACGTCATCACCATTTAAAAGTATTTCCAACTGTCTTTGTCCCTGACAAACTGTCGAGTTAAAAATGTATAGAAGTATTAAATAAAACAGAGAGCGGGAGATTACTACTGTTTCACGTTAAAATTCTCGCATTTCTATGTTTACTCACATAAACTACACATCAACCAAATAATGTAAAATTGATGCGTACCGATAGAACATCCGGAACCGTATCACAGATCGATTACGTATCTCTGAAATTATTTTGTTCTGCGATCACTGTTGCTGATCCAACAGGAACATACATCTTAAAAATTTTTCTCTTCTAATTTTTTTTTTTTTTTTTTAATGCAGTGAGGCATAGTGTACACATCTCAAAACTGTTCAAATCTGCGGTAATCTTCAAAGAGTGTTCATAAAAAATAAATTGCACCTTTCATAATTCGTTCCGAAGTTTTTCATGAACACTTAACGTTGAAGGACTCATCTAAAAGCGTTTTGCCAGGCAGTTACTGGAATGTAATGCGACAACAGTACTAAGAAATTGGCCCTACCAGGAAGTTTTATACTTTCCTCGTACAAAAAACCTATACAGCAAAGAGGCGGATGCGTGTTTAGAAGAAAGACAATTAGTATTTATAAATTTAGACGGAAAATCGCGTACAGGAACTAACAGATTTGGTTTGACGCTTAATTTCTTATTATTACCATAATTCTCAACACTTTTTTTAGTCTTTAACCTATTATTTTGCAAGTGTTGTAACAACGTCAATTCCAACAATTTAAATAGCGGAGGCGTTTTCGACATATTTTTTAATCATACATTTTGGTTAATTACGTAATAGTCGCATATTTTTCAGACATATTATTAGAAAACATGTAAAAATCTAAGCTCTCTTTTCTTTAAAAAGAATAATAATATATATGTATGTGTGTATAAATTCGGGTAAATTCAATTTTTAATTCGTTACAAAAATTTGTTATCAATTAAAATATACGTTTAACAAATTGCTCAAGTTATTCAAAAAACAGAAAATAGCTTTCTATGAATTCGGGACATACCGCAAATTTAAACTTCGTAACGATCTCAATATTATTTAAAACTTTCAATTGTGTATATATCTATATATATATATATTTTTTTTTAAAGTTCTAGCTGTATTGTGATTTAAAGTTTTTAGTAGTTTTTGAAAACCAGCTAAATTATTATATTCCTTAAAACGCGTTTAAATCGTTCATAACAAAAAATATTTTTTTACAAATTTAAACTTTATCCTTTTTTTTTCATACACTACACTTTTTGCCACTGACAGACGTATTTAAAAATTTATCAAATTTCTCATACAAACGGAGGGGGGGAAATGCAACTGAAATTTTACAAAAAAATTATCGCGTATAAATTTAAACGAATTAATTTGCTTAGTTTTTATCAACAACGCTACTTCTAATGTAACCAAAAATAATGCAAATCATGAATATTACACGCACTTAAAGACGGTTAATTTATTTGGAAGACGAAAAAAAAAAAATAAATAAACAATAAAAAATAAACGTAAGCTAACAAATGTGGGTGTGTGAACACTTCCTTTTATACATAACAAAGGTTAGAGGGGGTAGTAGATAATATATTGAAAATACAAAAATATTTTATAAAGAAAAAATATGGCAGTTAATTAAGGAGAATTAAGAACTAATTTAATAATTACGAGAAAAAGGTTTACCAATTTGTAAAAATGTATAAGAAAACGGAAGAAGCAAATTACATCAATGGCCAAGTTAAAGAAAGAAAATTATTATTTTTTTTTTCATTTTCCAACTTAAGAATTAAAAATTTTATAAAGAAAAAAGAGAGAGAAAAACGTAATAAAACAATAACAATTTAACAAAAAAAAAAAAAAAATTGAATAATGTTTAAAAACAATAAATATTTAAACACAAAAATACTAAGTAAAACAATAAAAGATTAAATTCAATTTGAATATTTATATAAAATATAAATTAATAGAGCGTAATTACAAAATATTAAAACGATAACCGATTATAATCGACAAGTCAAGAGAATTAAAAATAAAAATTATTGCACATAGCAGCAGTATTTACTTGAAACACGTACAAGTGTCTGTACAATAAAGCCGTACAAATAGTCCGTAAAACATCTTTTCACTTATGGTCCTTTTACAGCAACAACTTACAAACGTGACAAAACGTTACGATTCATAAAAAATTATTCTCGGTCGAGTCTTAAATATTTTTAACGCATTAACTATATACGTACGAACGGTCAAAAAAAAAATTGATAGATTTCGACGGTGTGTTGGGCGAATTTTCTAACAGTGATTATTGAAGCACAAACCAGAATAACAAAAAAATTTAAACGGAAAACAGGTTTAAAAATCGAAACGACGATAGCAGTTAAAACAGCGGCGCGAAAAACCAATTTACAATAATTGTATAAAATTTAATGATATGTTCAGAAAGATCGGCAGTGTATCTCAAAATACGGTATATTTTAAAACGTTTAATTTTTTGCTTTAAGAGGCGATCACTTTAAAACCGCGTTTACTTATTTATTTGTTTCGTTATCACATAAGTGAATTAATAACGCAAAAAAAAAAAACAAAAAAAACCATCAAATGGAAATATAGCATTAATTATACCGGCATCCGATTTTTGATGGCACTTTAGAAATGAATTTTAGTTTGCGTCATTTAGCTGTCCGAAATCAACGATTTCTTGCGAAATGCAAATGTTCTAGTTAGTTGTTATGTGTCAATATTCCAGTTTACAAAATGGGGTTCTACAATCATTTTTAAAAAAGGGTTTTTTTTTTTTTTTTTTAGGTTGGTAGTATTTTACCGCACGTTACGTATTATCATGTTTATTCTTCTTTCCATGCTTTATTTTAGGTCCCTTATAAATTTAGATGCACTACAAACTCGATCGCGTACACCTTGAGAAGTTCTGGACCTTGAAAGTTTCCTATCGAATTTGTTTTTTTACCTTTGTTCGTTCGATAGCAGTCCTAACGTGTCAAATTCGTTCGTTATTGAATGCACTTTATCAGCTACTGGGAGGAAAAAACCCTTGACGTTTTTTAGTGATGTCGCGGAAAAAATTAAAACACTAGCGCAAAGAAAGCCGCGCTTTGCAGCTGTTGCAAAAAATGAGCTTGATAAATTGCTGATTTTTTTAACTGCGAATGCGCGCAAAACTGCCCGGCAATGTACTCGTATTAGCCTGATCTTGCAGTCTAATTTCTGATCATTATAATTTTTTGATTTTATTTTAAGAATATTTCAGTATTCTTACTAATTAGGGATATCGCGTAATATAATTATTCTCTGTCATACAATTATACAGGAGGTAATATAAAAGTGAAATAGTTATTTTAAATACTTGTCACATATAGTAAAAATGACGAATAGGTTTTTTTTTTTTCATCTGAAAGAGTACGAGCATTTTATCACAAATAAAATATACATTTATAATAATTCTTATTCTAAATTTTCTCAAAAAAAAATTTTGAATTAACGGTATTGGTTGCCAGTATTACATCTTTAAATAAAAATTCACAACGAAAACAAAAAAAAACAAAAAAAAAAACACGTATCCGCTTTAAAACGAAACTTGACTAGTTTTTTTTTTTTTTTTTTTTAAATTGAAGTGAATAATTTAGATTCATTTTAAGAACGAAGACGAAAGATGGTATAATTTATGAGCGGAACAATTAAAAATTCCCATTCACAAATTTCAGATATGTAAAATTTAAATTTACTTTTTTGCTTTAAGTTATGTTAATTTAAAAAGTTAATGAAAAAAACTATATAAAAGCAAAGTTGAGAGTTTTATTCAAATTTTATTTTACTCGATTCTATTTTTTCCTGAAAAATTTTAAACTAAAAATTTATTTACTCTGTCAATTTTCTAAGTTCTACCTGATTTGAAAATATGTTCCGACGAGCGTTTTAAAAATAATTTTTAAATTTCATCATGTACCGCACACATTTGATGATCATTTTTACAACCACCTTGCAAACAAACGTATCTTTACCAAACAGATAAACTTTATACACGCGTTAAGCACAACTTCACAATTCTACACAAACGTGGATAAAAATGACTATAATACTAGTGTAGATTTATTTTAAGGCCGATTATACGAGATTAGTCTCACTACTATGAAGAACCAACGACGGATGAAGAAAAATAGTAACAAGTGCATGGTAAAAAGAATAAAGTGTGCTCGCTAGCAGAATTCAGAGAATCAATTCTATAAATGAACACCAGTGTCAAAGAGTCTACTAGCCTGCTACCTAAAATTCAATCTCTAGAACGTCAATTACACACTGTCACCAGTTCTCTTTTTGCACTTTTTTCAGCTAACTTGTTCCTGGCGAAAAAACAAATAATAATAATAATAATAAAAATAATATAATGATACTTCTAAGTATCATGCTCGAAATTTAAGAGATCGCACTACACATGGACGTTATATAAATTTGATCGATTGGCGTGAATAACGGGCTAAAAAAATTATATTGAAGCTTTTATAATGCCATAAAAAAGGCGACGTTATGCGGGAAAATATGAGAAAAAGGAAAGTAAAATATAACGGGAAGCCGATAAAAATGACAGTAATAATTGAAACAAAACACGTGTAACTACAGTATACGGTAAAAGAACAAGAGCTGATCGAATAGTAATAAAAACGCACCGTGTCCCATGTGAAACATCGGAAAAACAAACAATATAGGACATTGTTCGTACGACGTTTTAGGTGTCTTTTTAAGTATACTGTTCCGTAAGTTATCTGTTTGTAATTGATTTTTAAACTATAGCAAAACTCCTTTCAGATAGTCAAAGAGTAGCGGTTAATGTGCTGTAACTGTAACTGTCGAAACAATGAATTAATAATACCGTATTTTTAATACAAAATTACCGATTTTATATAAAAATAATTACGAATTGAATACGCGTTAATTATAAGCTGTAAACGGAAGTACGTAAATAAAATATTACCTTTCCGGGGTAGTAAAGAGATGACTTACGAGACTATGAAAACAAGAAAGAATCGTCAGGAGGCGACGATTTTTAGCGTTAAACTCTGTTTACTACAGTCTTAACGTGAAAACAAAAATTTCATATTTTTACCGCACACTTTTACAAAAAACGACAGGAAAGACAATTTAGACGGTATACATACGAATATTTTGGCGCTCTCCTTTGCAAGACAGTTGGTGTTAATGAATCAATTTGAAAAAGGAATCTACTATAATTAACTTTGTACTTAGTTTTCGGCTATTACGGATGAAAAATGCGCAATATAAAAATCCGAAAACGATCCACCCCGTCGCGGTGCGCACTACTTAAACGTGAATTATTTTAAGACATGTTTTACGATTCTCCGTGTGTCTTCCGACAAAACTGAGAACAATTAAGGCAGAATACACGGTGGTAGAGCGTTGTGTGACGGTAATAAAAATTTCGATTTTACTCACACCGGCAGTGAAATCTCAGTGAACGGTTCATTTTTTGAAACATATCACTTCGGGAGGCGCATCGCAGCCAATGAGCAGTTGCCGCTCACCCGAACTACGCAGTTTACGATTTATGCTTGAAATTGTTACAACTCGGTCGAAACCATCGGAACATTAAGAATAACAAAAACGGTAAAAGTAACTGAGAAAATTTAAAATAGATTTATAATAGTATTATGCGAACGAACTCTCTTAATAAATATCGTACGCATTTCCCGTATCGGTCACTTTCACCGCATATCGGTTAAAAGCGGACGCGATAAATCTCTGTCGGGGAAGCGCTTTGCTCGATTCTTGAAGTTGCTAAGGTAGTAGCGCTCCTTCAATCATATTTTATTAAGCGGCGGAAAATAAACAATTAACGAGCTAATACTTGTAAATAGAAATTAATCTAACTCTTTCTCCTCTTTGTCGCCGCGGTAATGAGGAAGAAAACAAATAAATATAATTAAAGGGGGGAGGGAGAGAAAAAGAAACGTAACATACGATTAATTTTTAAAAATAACCGTTAAAAAATTAAAAGGTAAAAACTATTATGCTATACCACACATATAAGAAACGTATGTGTAATGTATACAAAAATATATACACGTAAACGGACAAATATGTACATTTCTTTCTTAAACAAAGTTACATTATAATGAGAGAAAATCTTGAACAACAACAACAACAACAACAACAACAACAATAATAATTATAATAACAATAGTAATATTGTTATTTATCGATAGTAATAGTGATAATAATAATAATAATAATAATAATAATAATAATAATAATAATAATAATAATAATAATATTAATATTAGATAGTAATAATTAATGAGAAAAGGAATGCAAAATTGATAATTTTTTAAAATATTATATAAAAATATACAAACGCGCGCGTCTTTTATATAAACAACCGGAAAGGTCCGCGGATGTTTAACGTACCAAAACTAATTTCTTTGTAAAACGAAATGTCTAATGATAAAAATGGTAAAATAGTAATAATAATAACAATAATAGTAGTAGTAGTAATAATAATAATAATTAATTATCGAAGGAAATAAAAGATAGAGAGAAAGAATGAAACAAAACAGTGTTCTCTAATTAATCGGGGGGAGAGGGGATATATATATGTTTTATAATGGATCTAGAGAGCCGGATGGATTATGCAACATACTACCTTCGGGGGGAAATATGTCTAGATCGAGAGGGTCTAAAGTGTCCTGCAGATTGTTGGACGAGAAGAAGTTGTCGACATCACAGTTACTTATATCGTCCCGTACTAACTGCTGATTTTCCGAACAATCTATATCAACAGAAAAAAGGTAATAATTTCAGAATAAAAGTGTACGTAAAGCCGAATTGCGCAGGTAACACGTAATTTATTTTTATCTCGGTCAACGATTTCCGTATAAATATAAACAGATTTTAACTTAAAATTCAACGACCTTCAGTAATACCGCGTTTAGTTGTTAAACATTTATTTTATTTGTACTAGACATAAAACGATATGGAGTCCTACATATTAAATATTTAACTAGATCACATTTTGTAAATTTACAATTAAAAAATAAACAAATAGATGAACATAAATTGTACCAAGAAGTATATAAAGAAAGAAAAAAAAAAAACGAAAATTAACTTCCAGTCAATCGCAATCAATAACTTCAAATAACGTATATACTAAAATTACGTTAGAGTAATATGTCGACCATTAAAATCTGAGAAATGCTGTATCACGGAACGTTTAAGACTTTGAACAAAATTAAAGAGATCCGAATAATTTCATTAGTGAAGAATCTTTTTTCATACTGTTTGTTAAATATATAAAAATAATAAGTTAATAATAACAAATATAATAAACAATTATAACAAACGAATAAGATAAATTTTCTTAGTAACATTTTCGGACATAACCCATCTTAGTCGCAATTATTTTTTTAAATGATTGCGCCGACTAAGATTATTTAACAGAATTAAAAATTGACAATCAGAACAACATTTGTCGTAAAATTTGCCCGAGAGATACGGGAAATTTGATCGTGCTCATTTTTCAAACGTTCCCCCCTCTGTT
Organism: Icerya purchasi; assembly: GCA_039619475.1. Lineage (NCBI taxonomy): Eukaryota > Metazoa > Arthropoda > Insecta > Hemiptera > Monophlebidae > Icerya > Icerya purchasi. The sequence continues at coordinate 168,868,297 of CM077116.1, read as the reverse complement.
ACATGTTCAAAATTTAATTTTCCTAAAAGTGAATATTTTTAAGTAATATAATATTCTACAGTTGCTATTATTTTGTAGAATTGGTTGCGATTTTAATTATGCGAACGTTGTATTTTTTTATTTTCCTATTTTAATGTAAGACTGGAGCAGAACTGGTTTGAGGTTATAAAATTTCAAAATTGATAAATATTTAACGCTTTAAAAAAAAAAATCCTTTCTTTCATATAATAGTTTAGATAATTGCAAATTTAATTTTTCGGAATATAATTTGGAATCGGAACTTGTAATAAGTATTTTAATAGCAACGCTATTCATTAAAACATTTTTAAAAAAATAGCGAGTTTACTTAAACCCTTTTTGAACTATTAAACAGACAAAGAAAGAAAGAAAAAAAAGACGTTAATAAAATTGTACCGAATTTAAAAAATTCATGCGCAGAAAATTTCAAATTTATATTTTCCGGACCAACATAAATTTTTCTCCTTTTCGCGGTCTTCAGTTATAATTAAAGCTATAGAGTATTTTTCGATAGGTGCAGCAGCGGTCTGCAAAAAGATCTATGAAATTTCATTTTACGATAGAGATAAGTGTTCTGTTTTCTTTTTTCTTCCTTTATTTCGGGGTAAATTATCTGAAGACTTTATTTCAAGCAAAAATTCCCGATAATAGGGCATTTTTAAAAGAAAATCCATTTGTAATTAACGCTTTTTTAATTAAATGAAAAATTACTGTCGAGACAGGAACGGTAAATATATATATTTATAAGAAAACATGTTTACCAGTCAGCACGATATCCGGAATACTTGATGGCGTGTTCGGAGCCGTATGAGAATTATTCATGGTATTATGACTGGTATTTGGGTAGTGCAACTGTTGCGGCGATGCGCTAAAATACCCCGCATCAGATACAAACCCATTCGCTCCAGTCACCGAATTGATTAAGTCCTCAGTCTGTTAATGAAAAAGAAATAAATAATATAATAATGATAATATTAAAATACCAATTATTAAAACATTTTTAAAACGATTGCACTGATTTTCACAATTTCTTAATTATTTTTTTACGCATATGTGACGTTCGCAGAGAGACCACCTGTGGTGTAAAAATATGGGTTTTGAGTTAAACATAGATTCTGATATTTGAAAATGTGTAGAATAAGATGCAATATATAGTTTTTTCGCAAACGTTTATTTAATGTATTAAAAAGTACAAAACTGACTGAAAAAAATTGGAAAAAAGCGGAAAAACATTAAAATTTTTTAAAAAAATCGTGAAATTATTTTTTTACCTAGTTGTTAGTTTTGTTTAGTATTTTTTAATGATTTTTCATGAGTATTTTTTGAACATTGTTTTTTTTTATTTTTCGGAACTTGGGTTTTTTTTCATTGGAGTTTCGTTTTCTTCTTTCTGTTTCGTGTCAACTTTGCTGCAGATTCTTCTACAATTACATTTCTGCATTCGACTGTTTTTTCGGCTTAAATTAGTCAGGTTTAAGAGTTACGGAAGTGCGTTTTTTTTTTTTTTTTTGGATCGGTACATAAAGGTACCAACTCCTTTCTAACGATGCGCGGGGGGGAGGGGGGATAAGTCGTTTGCTGGTGGTACGTTTCGCTGTACTTGTAGGTGAAATTTTTAATTTTTTTCAAGTGATTTCATTTTTTTAAAACTAGAAAGGGCGTTGCTTTGTAATACCCACTATGAAAACAATACTTAATTAATAATGAGATAAAATTAAAATTTGAGAGATGAAAATACGGAATCACAACAATGCACCTGGTAATTGTTGATAAAAATCTTGAAATTTTGTTTCTCACATTCGCTATTCGATTTTGCTTGTATTCACAGCAACATTGAATTTTTTTGGCTGGATCGATTAACAACTTCCTCAAAATCTCCGTAGCAATCAACGTCTGAGTGACCAAAATTCGAATTTAACTAGGACAAAATTTGGCAATGATGCTCTACTGATTTGGCAGCACGGTACATACAGGCATGTGCGGTACAGTATGGTATATTATGATGGTATTACTTCGGGTAAACTTTAAACGCGTTTTTCTTAAAAACTACTTTTCACGTCCCAGGTCCCTTTTCTCATATATATATATATATATAACTCGGCCATTTTGGCCTCATAAGGGGCTGTGCCCCTTGACCTCTCTTGCTTTTACTTATGTCTCTTTCTCTCCTATACTTTGTATAAAATGATCAAAATTTACAACGTAATTCTTTCTGGCATCAACACAAAAAAAAAAAAACAAAACATAATCACAAAAATCCTATCCTAACATTTAACTTTCATTACACAAAATTAAGATATTGTTTCATTACATTTTTCGTTATATAAAATTGTGACATTTTTTAAATAACAATAACAAAAATCCTATAAAATATAACAAACGTTACATAAAATTGAGACATTTTTTCCAATGGGGGGTAACCAAGAATTACGTTGTAATTAATATATATATATATACATTACAATGTATCTTATAACAGTGAATAAATTAAACACTAAATATGTTATTCGAAATTGAATTAATACAATATCAGAGAATACAGCAATGTACGAACTTTTTAAACTGCAACTATAATATATACCGCTGTTGAAGTCGATAACAATTCGTTTAATTTAGTAGATTAATTCAGTTGTATTCGCTGTATAAATGTTAAAAGTTATATTAAAGGAAAAAGAAGCGTACACTACCTGACTAAAAGAGACCGCTCCGTTACTTATTGACTCCATATAATCCACCGGCTGATCAAACTGTAATGCATAGCATTCATTTTAATTAGTGATATTCTTTACAACATTTTATTTTATGGGTTTTAACTTAAAATTCTGTTTCCTCATTTATTTATCACTCACTCAAATGAAGGTACAGTATAGTAAATTAACGATGAAATAGGTAAAACTGCACAAGAATAATTTTTATTAATTACGTATACGCGCTCGCACTTGCATACAAATAAAAATCGCAAAAAAAATATAAGCGAGGTACATTCGTATACCTGTAAAGATTCACTTGTTAATAATAAAGAGTCAGTAGTATCATCCAGTAACGTCGGTAAACCTAACACTTGACGCCAATAGTCCTTCAAGGAGGCAGCATTAAAATAATATAAAGAAAACATGTAAAAGTAGATACTAACAACAATATTTATATCTGCTGTTTTTTTTAAGTAAAAATAAGTCTATTAATATTGATAAACGTTTAAAAGTAATAAAGATACATTATATAAAAATTACCCTGATATGCTCGAAATGTTGCAATGCGTTTTCCACCGAATGCGATGATAAATAACCGGAATTGTAGGGCAGCACGTTTATATTGCCCGTTGAACTACACGACGACGTTGGACTTGGAGGAGCACTACTAAGCGGACTAGGACTAGCATTACTGCCGTTTCTATGTTGAATCTGTAGAATATACATTTAAAATAATCATACGATAAATAAAACGATAGTTCCTTATTCGCAAATATTTTTTCTACAACATAAATTGAAGATAACATTGAATTATTTTATTTTTAAAAGAGTTGTGCGGGCTTTGCAGGACAAGTATGTCTGTTGCATATTATTGTTTATTCAAATCAACGTAATTATAATCTATTCTTGATTATTCTATAAATCATAATAGTAATAAACTTAAAATTTATATCCGTTTAAGTAATAAATGTATATATGTATAAATATATACACGTATACACAATATAAATACGCATCTATACACAATATCTGTAGATAGCTTAATATGTATATTCAAAGTCGAATATATGATCTTCTTTAAGAGGTAAGAGCAAGGAAAGCGATGAAAAAAGGAGGGAAAATAAAACAAAATAAATGCATAAATGAATAATATAAAATGGAAAGATTCGGGACGTAGCTGGATTTTTACTCTTTGCACCATTCTTTCAGTCATTTTCCTACTTTCTTTTTCCACACACCAATTCTTTTTTCGTTTAATATATAATTGGGAATAGTATTTATTAATTTAATTAAAACTGAATCATCTGTGTTATCAATTCGTAAATTTGTCCCTCGAAGTTAAATGTAATATGTATTGCTTTGATTTCTTGTTATTCGAATTTTTTGCCTGGATGGTAATTTTATATTGTTGCTATTTTAAGTTCAAGTAATCTATAATAGTAATAGTACATCTTGGGAAACATTTCATTGTTTTCCTTCCACCAATCTCGAGTCGTTTCACTTCCAGTAGGGTAGTATAAGTTTCAGACATCTTTTCTGAATTTTAACTATTTTATTGATTTCCGTTTTCTTAGCCTTTCCTTATATTTGGAATCCATATAAAATTCTAGACACTATTATTGCACTATAGTATATATGTAGTGTTCCATATGATAGCACCTGTTTTAATTTATATAAGGCTGGAATTAACTGTTTTATTTTCAAATTTAAATCTTGAACGTGCTTTTCCCAGTTCAAGGATTTATGATATATAATCCTAAATATTTAAAATCTTTTACGTTTTCTAAAGGTGGACATAAACATGAAAGAGTGTTATTAATTTCATGGAGTTCATGTAAGCATTCGTTATTATGAAGGATAATTCGCAGGTCGCGACTCTTATGTTTAGTACTGTTTCAAATATGTAACAATTTAGATGTATTTATATTTACACTTTTATTAGCCGATCAGTAAATGCAATCAATTTTGTACTTAACTCTTTGAAAAATTAATTTTAATTAAATGGTATTTTTACTAACCGAAAACGACACTACGATACAAAATATTTCATTAAATCAAGCATTGCATATTAATCAGGCTAAAGAGAAATACTTAAGAGCGCTAGGGGCAAATAGATTTTTTTTTTCTTTCTTTTACGAACGTCGATAAAGGACCTCCGCTCAGAAACAATAAGAGGGAGGAATAGTTAGTTAAACACGGATACCATCAGCGATTGACAGAATGAATGTAGAAAGAACTGAAATAATGAACACCGAAGGAAATGGCAGGATATAAGAGGCGCAATAAGGAGTAGAAAGCCCGAGAGGTAGTAAATTAGAATAAAGGACAGCACGTTCCGCCGACAGCGACGGACATTCAAAAGATATGATTAGGATCACAAACAGCCTCGTAAGTAGGATGAAGCGGACAATTTGGAGAGGGAGTCAAAAGAAAATGAAAGCGCGATGAAGGTAGAAGACTATACTTAAGATGTAAACGAACTATAGACACAACAGCGGAACGACAAAGTGAACGGAAATCGTTAAACCAAGGGTGAGCAGAAAGATGAGGCTGGATGGACTAGTAATGGGACTATTTGTTGGAGAAGGAGGGAACATAAATATCTGACCAGAGTCCAGAATGGAAAATTTTACATAGAAGAAGCAGGTTGGAAACAGGAATTTTAGCGAGATAAAGGCGGGAGAAAGTTTATAACATAATACCAATTGTTTGTAATAAAAAATTAATAGAACGACACGTGCGATGCATACGTCATGTTGTAACGAATATATCATTCCAATTAATATTATAGCGGGAGCAGGCGAATTAGCGTGTTCGTTGTTAAAGCATGAAATGAAATGCAATCGTCAAAATTAAAACACAATGCTGTGAATAATTTTAATTTGCTGAAATGTAACCAAAAAAACCTCTACAAATATCACCAACACTGGTATATTTAGTTGATTATATACGGAAGAAACTTGGACAATAATAGAAAATAAATTGTTGAAAAGTTGAAACTTTTGAAATGTGAACGTATTACAAGAATATTGCGAGTCTCCTACGTGTAATTACTTGTTGCGGACGAGCTAGAATCAGAATATAAAAAAGAAAAACCGGTTTTTATCTGGCCACGTTATCATGCGACCAGAAATAGTAAACAGAAAGGATCCAAGGACAAATATGATAGAAGGAAACGGAATAGGGAGGATCAAAGACGCACTGTAGGAAGCAGGAAGATCCATTAGCAAAAGTGAGAGGAACCAAATGAGGAATATTCATAAGCGGTGATAAAACATTCAGATAAGATGTAATCGGCGTCACTAATAAAATGTGAATAGGACCGGCGACGAGGGAAGCAGTCTAACGTAGACGGCAGATTACAAAAAGGGATGAACGCCGCAAAGAAAGGAAGTTGGGAAACCGAAAGAGAAAGATCTGGTTGAATACACGCGCAAAAACAGTCAGGATTTGCGAATGAAAAGAAATAAGGGTTATACCATAATCCGATTGCGGAGTTAATAGGTTTAAAATATTATTGATTTTTAGGTGCATTCTGCTGTACGTATAATTATCAAAATTTATATTGGAAGCACACTATTTCTTTTGTTTTGATTTTTTCTTTCATTCTTACATTCTTTGCGTGACTGAAATAACATGAAGTAATTTTTAAATCATTAATCTTTCAACATACATTTCTGTTTCAATTAGTTTTTGACAAGATATTTTTGTATGAATATAAATTGGCAAATGTAACGATACAGTAACAAAGTATCCATATTACTTAATAAAATACAAAGAATAAAAGCTAATATGTACCTGTATATTCAGTATTGGTGATGATTGGGGGCTAGGTCTATTTACACCCTGTGGAGTTCGGTAAGTTGTAAGATTATCTAAATGATGCTGAAAGCAAAAATGAACGGAAAAATAAAAATAACGACGCGAAATAAATTCTACAAATGAATAGAAGCAGTGAACTTTTTTTAACAAACGGTAAATATTGTACATAACGACGAAAACTCAATCAGAAAAATTGTTTTTTAACTATTTTCATTAAGTTAAAAATATCTATAACGATTGAGAAATGGGATAAATTGAATTTGATTAACTTTTAATCCCAACGAAATCATTCGCCTTACACACTTTAGTGTATTGAATGTATTGAATGTATAGTAGTTTACCACAGCAAATCATATAACAGAAAACCATATAAATGCGTTAGAAGAATGTCACATCCTCACTTTAGTTTCAGTATTAAACTATATACGCTGCATTCATTATAGAGAACACAACGTTAAATAATTATTTTTAAGCAGAACTAAATTAATAGGCTAGATTGCCAGTTTTCTGTATTGAAAACATCGTAATCTACTTTTTGAATGATAATCTCATCATAAAAAACAAAATTTTAAAAAATTTAACTTTTATTTCTTACACTATAATAATTCGTATAATAAAAAGGTACAATTTGCTGACATAATTTACTTTAACGAATACTTCAAGGTACACAAAGTAACACCAACGTAAATGGTCATTTATACATTTTTACTTTGATCTTTTTCAACTCGTTTATACAGCTGTTTGCGTCATCTCATTTGAAATAAACGTACGAGTCCAGTCAGTAACTAATCTGATCAACCACTCTGTCTGGTGTTTACCACATTCTGCTTCTAGCGACAAGCATAGTTTATTTCATGAGTCACCGATATCATTTATATTTTGTACAAGATGCATAATCCTTCTTATTAAAGCAGTCAAAATCATAGTTGAATTTAATACATTGGCTTCTTCCTTCTTTTTTGCAACGCCATACTCAATTTTTGAGCGTAGGTGATTATCCATTTGTCCGCTCCAGATGTACAGATATAGATAGCGTTCGCGGAAATTGTTATATGCAGCGTTAGTGTAGACGGAAGACTGCACTCGGAACTAATTGTAAATGTTTGATTTTTCGCGATACAAATGCAGTCCCAAGTGTGTCTGTCTACCATACACCAACTAGCATGTATATGATGATATACGTGGCAATTGTCATTGCCCATCACGTGGCTATTAGCGAATAATAAATTTAATTTCTGTAATAATTTCTTGCCCGGGATCGAACTCAGGACCTCCATGACGGAAGTCAAGTGCTTTAGCAACCAGGCTATTGCGACGACATATGCATCGGTTAGAGCATTCTTTTTCAGATCCTGCACTAGGAAGTACCGAATACTCAGCTGATTTTACGAAGCTTTACAGTGCATAGATTAGTGTTTGCGTGTTCTACTTGTGGCCAGCGAGTTGTTTACTTTTTTCCCATTGAGTTGCAGACAAAGACCAAACCCCATCTATACATAACTGTGCACATATTGGGCTTGAAAAAATGAACTGACTTAACGTATATAATACTAGAAAAATCTGACTAGGAAAAATCAAAAATAAATACAGTCGACTCGCGACTACCCGGACTCCGTATTATCCGGATCAACTTTTCATTCAAAAAATAAATAAGTAAATAATAAAAAAAGAAGAAAAAGCCAACGTGCTTTTATAAAATTCACAGCTATATGCAGTACAAATAATTTTCATTTTTTCATTTAATTTACAGTACTTAAGGTTGATAGTGTGTGTGTGTTAAGAATTGGTTATTAATTATAAATATTGTACGTTTCATTTGCTTTGTTGTAACGATATTTTAATACAGCTGTAAAATTAATAAAACAGCCGTACAGTATCTTCATTAACCATATTCTCATTAATGTACATATACAGTACAATAATGTACTGTCATTTAATATAAATACTATAGCTTCAACATTGTAGAAGGTCGTCCCTTGAACTCCGGCGAATCCGGATTTTTGGCAATCCGGGCCGGCTGGCCGCCCAATTAATTCGGATAGTCGCGAGTCAACTTCAACAGTATTATCAAGCAACGTAGGGCTCTCCGAAAAAAAATAAAAATAATGAAGTTATTTAATTAAGGAAGAATTAAATATGTAAATAAATTAATAAATGAAGTCACGATTGATATTCTAAAGAGAACTAATAATAGAATTTCTGAAGTCGGATTATAAGACTAATGGTACATATTATCATCACGTAATTATTTTCTTCGGTTGAGTCTACGAAAGTCCATTCTTAGCTAATGTTTTAATTAAAGAGCAGTGTTTAATTGCCTTATTTCTTATTCAATACAGAAGTTTCTATTTATTTACTCTATAAAATTTGATATTTTTGTTCTATTTTTTTTTTCAAATCTCCAAAAATTGAATCTGTTTATTTTTCATGTATTTTTATGAGTACTTTTGTTGATTAATCAAGTGAAGGTGACCTATTCGAAATGTAACATAACAAAAAAATATTATACTCGTGTATCAGTGACAGAGTTATCTACTGATATGCTAAAGCTTTATAAAATCATCTACGATAGGAAAGTAATCAATATTTTTAACTTACATACATTGAATATAAAACTAGATTAAAGTATCAGGATCAGCCAATCGCTAGTGTATATGCGCACATATATACATACGCAAAGCAGAAAAAAAATATAAAATACACGCTACAATTAGAAAATAAACACCACTATAGAAGAATTTACTGGACAATTAAAATTAAAATGAAATGATGTACCGAGTTTACTCGGCTCATATCATTGCTCTTTCGAATAATTACTGTTTATATATCTAATCATTCAAAAATAATATTATTTCCTGCTGGTGTAGCGGAGAGAGTGCATTTTTATATGGTGTGTTAAAATTATTTAAAATCAGTCTAATTTAACGAATGACTGTGGTGCAGTGAAGATGAAATTACAAAAATATCAAATTAAACGAGCTATCTGCCGAATTAATTTGTAAAATATTTTATTCGTATACATTCACGGGACAAATTTTACTACACAGGAAATCTTTTGAATTAAATGACAACAAAGCTAATCAAATGTTTCCTAGAAATTTTAAATAAAAAAATTTCACCTAATTTAAGGAGTAATCTTTGGAAATAGTATACTTGTATCACAATAATGAGACTGTTAAACAATAAAAGTAAAACTTTGAAAATTTTACCCCTTACATTCGTCACTTACATATATTATTTAGAAAAGTTCATCTACACTTTATTTTACCGACAAAGATGTAGAAAATAAAAAAAAAAAAAGTTAGGTAGACAGAGCGTGGAAAAACCTCTTACGAAAACTATCAATGCAATATCGTCGAATAAAAAAAGAAAAGAAAGTATTTTCTCATCGTACGAATAGCTTTAATACGCAAATTATACGCCGGCAAATAATTTTAATAATACTTACATTATAAATAATTTCTGAACTCGATGTTTCAATCGAATTCGGAACTAATTTTTGCTGCTTAAGGGGCTGCTGTTGTTGTTGATGTGTTTGTTGCTGATGCGGAGGAGACATTTGAGGCAAAAAATGCTGAGTTTGATAATATCCATATCCGCTATTACCTCCGCTAGTTGTGGCCCCAGTACTGCCTATAGGCGACTGACCTTGCATGTTTGTATGTTGAGCTTGTTGAGTTTGGGTATGTTGAAGTGAGGATGACTGTTGTGCTGGCTGCGATGATGCCGATTTATTATGGTGTTGTAAAGGCACTTGGTGATAATTATTGTTGTTAGTGATGTCAGAACTATTATGGAAACTATATCCTCCATCCTAATTAGGGCAGAACAGAAGATCACTTCAATATAATTTCATAAAATAGACTACAAATTATGTAAAAAAAAAAACAAAACATTAAAACAATATTGTATAAATGAGAAATATTCTAAAAGAAAAAACTCTATTTTTACGGGGGAAAAAAAAAAATCTTTACCAAAAAATTACTACATGATCAAAGTAGTGCAAATAATTAGTAGTGAACTAATTTCAATCATATACATATTGGAACAGTTAGTAAGGATTAACAATGCACGATAAATTTCTAACGCGGACTTTTCACGCTAAGCTAAATACAGTAGATTCCGATAATAATTGAGTCGCCGGACCGAACAATTAGGAAAATTTTGATTCTAAAAATAAGAACTGTATTATATTTTCTAAGGATGTAAACAGTCATGATGGTTCCTAATATTTAAAAAAAGAGCAAGCGATAAGAGCAGACAAAACCTTAGTAACAAAATAATTTGATCCAATTAAAACTACAAAAAGAGCTTACAATTACCGTATTTTTCATCATTCAAACGTATCCTCTATTACAAATTCCTGTTCAAAAAAGGGGGAAAAAAAACAAAACAAATAATGTATAAAAAATTGAGAAAAATGAATAAAAAAAAATAAGAAAAAGAAAGGGGAGTAAAAATTAATGTAAAAATATTGAAATAATTCTAAAGCAATTATCAAAATAAGTAATTTTACTAGGAAAAATGAAGTGCGTCATTGAAATTTTCTAAATGAATTTTTGAAGTAAGCAACTTATTTTTCAGAAATTTTAAAACATCTGTACGAAAATTATTGTTTAGGTGTTTCCGTTCTCAAAAAAAAAAAAATCTGTCAAAATCTATTACAGACTACATATAATCATTAACTCTTAATTTCAAATGAATCACTTAATAATTGACCACGGACTTACTGTTTCGCTGACAGATTATTATATTTCTTTATTGAATATTCATCATTCTCTGAGGACAAGCCTTCCTAGTTAGCGGTATTTAAATCGGTTTAAATTCCGCTCTTGTACATTGAAAGTATAGAAAATTACCATAATTGTTGTTGGTTTAATATTCATAACTGACTAATCCAAACAAATAACGCACGCACGCACAAAAAAGAAAAAAACAAAAAACCAAATTTTTAACTGTTTAATTTCTTTTTTGCCTTGCTAAATCTACACCTTATCACATCAGATATTATCGAATTCTATCATTTTCTTTAATCTATTCTCTAATTTTGTGTATGTCCTTCTAGCTTTCTTTCATCGGTGATCCCAATTTTCTGGTATATTTAAATATTTTATAATTCCTCTAATAACCAATCATTTTTTCGTTCTTTTTATCTTGTCACGCTTGCCAAATTGCGTTATAAGTGAAAACTCGAAAGGTTGGACTAAGCAGATTATTGAATTATACGGTACAGTAATAGAACCGTCATAAAAAATTCATATATATATATATATATATATATATATATATGATGAGATGGAGAGAATTAATAATGAAACGAATAAAAAAGGTAAATTTGAAATGCGTTAAAGTCCAGTAATTAAATTATCGCAATCTACTGTTATAGAATTTCACTGCTAACATGTCAGTATTTATAAATATATGTAAACTACATTTAATCAATACGTTTTCACGAAGATCAAAGTCTCTAATCGGCGAAAACATGTACACAAATTTGTAGCAGTTAATAGTTAACTTATTAGCGCGACAGTAATACTGCGATCGAATAGCCTTAAAGTGATTCTGTCTACAAGAAGCATTCAGTGTTGAAATCTATCGCAACCATCAGTCTTTACAGACTTATAGGGCAGCAGCGATATCGGTTTTACTTTATTACTTTAAAAAACTGATGTACAAAATTAAAATTTAAAAAAAAAAGGAGCAAAAGAAAAGTTAATAAAAATAAAATGAAAAGATAAATATGAAAGGAGAAAAAATTCAATGTGATATAGGTTACTAACCTTATTAACCTGAAGATACTTAGTTTTGGCACACGGAACATAAAGATTCTTCTGCAAACACAACACGGAAAAGCATTAAAACTATACTACGTGCAACTGTATAAGCCACTTTTTTCACTAATTACCAACATATAAACATTACTACGACATATTATACGGAATACATTAATCGATATTATTATTATATACATGTTAAGAAGAGATATTGTCGCGGTAGCTTTTCCGATAACCGTATTAACCACATACAGTTTCTATGTCTACGCAGCATGCAAACATACTTTAGCCAGGAAATTCGTTTTAAATTACTTGCTTTCATTGAGCTAAGCGCGAACTGACATTGCCTATTTTAAAATTCATTCAAAAACGTTCCACGTTTTCCAGTAACAACCAGCGTTTGACCTACTAAATCTAATCGTTCATTCGTAAAATTTCAAGCGTTGTACACGAAAATAATGTACCATTAAATTAACATTTTGTTTTTTCCTTTTTTTTTTTTTTTTTAAATCAATACACCAGGCAAACTGAAGTAAGTTCAATGCTTAAGCATAACGAATAGCAACACATGTTATAATGCCGATTCCGAGTCAGGTTTAAAAAATTTAAACGATCTTCATTATTGATAAATCTGATACATAGACTAAGGAAGTTGATATTATGTAAGCGATTAAACAACAACTTACTGCGCATTACATCCAGTTTGCAATGTCTTAAACTAAAATCGTAAAATTTATAGGTGAGATTAATTTTAATTCTTTTTAAATACCTACTAAGATAGAAAATGATGAAAGAAAGAATACTATTATTTGTAACAAATACAAAGCATAGAGTCGAAAAATAATGTTCATAACTTTAAGTTTATACGCACGAATTTTGTATTAATGTGTTACACTTAAAATTTAGAAATCAGATTTAATGATGCAATAATTTTTTAATTTCATTAACTGACGTGACGATTTCCAAAAAAACACGTAGTGGTACAAAGAATATAGAACACGAAAATTATGAAAACCAATAAAAATTTACTTCAATTTTACAGAAATTTGAAATTTAACAAAAAATTAAATCAGTTATATATGTGTAAAACGACATGAAAGATGAAGATATTTTGAATTCAAAAATTTTATTTTCAACTGAGACAAAATTTCAATAAAAACAAAAAATCATACAGGATTAGTTTTATTTCAAATAAAAATAATCAATTTGTAAAAAAAATAAATAAATTTGTTTGCAATATATTATTTATTTATAATATACAACAGTTTTCTCTATTTATCTTTTTCTGACATTCATTGTTTTTTTTTTAATTCTTTAATTATTTCGAGCCTAAATTTTATAAACATCAGTGCTTTTAAACAGTTTTAAATTATAATAAATAGGAATAACTTAGGAACATTAAATTTAGTATTGAAATAAAAAATTACAGATCTGCTGAATATAACTCAAATTAATGATGTACTTTAAACTTTTCATTTAGATAATTATGTGAAAACTTCTGAATATATATAAAAAAGCCCCTTGATCCCCAATCTCTTTTCTTTTAAACTGTTTTTCGAAGAATAGTTTTCAATTGATCATGTCATTCTTAGCCATCTTGTACAAAAAAATCTTTATTGTTCAACCACATTTCATTATACATGTACATACAACATTATTATTTACATTTGTTTTCATCGTCACCGAAAATTCAGCTAGTCTACTTAACTGGGCTGTTGCGTATCTTATACACATTGCGGACATTGTATTGGGACATTTTTTGTAATGTATTCCGGGCTAAGGATGACATAGTCATTAATAAATATATATATATATATATATATATATTATAAGATACTTCGGAAGGTACTTACAACTTTAAAGTACAATAGAATCGCACCACTCTAGTCGACTAAATAAGGTTTGACCTCATAGCGGATACCAATAAGCGTGCATTTTTTTTATTTGTACAATTGCAATCTTCAAAAACTGGTAGTCCACAGCTATGCGATGAATTTGGTTTATAAAAGAAATTATCTATCATCGAACTTTTAAAAAAATGTGTTTACTTACATTTATTAATTTGTAGCGAATAAAGGCTAATTTTATTTTTGTTGTTAATTAAACTTGACATCGGTATTTTCGGTAACCAGTAATTTCATAATCCGCGATAATTTAAGGTTATGGGATCCCCATAACTTACTTCTTTTATTAGACAATTAGGTCGAATTTGCGAAGCCTTCGGTAAATAGAAATTTATTCATAAAATTTGCCAAATTAGTTAGGAAAAATTTATTTTTCTTCTGAGGGTCGGTTAGTTTAATTTATGCGCTGGTGATCATATCTAACTTCATCCCCAAAAAAATTTAATGTTACTTCTTTAAATGCTACGTAATTATTTTTTCCGCGTTGAAGGGTCAGCAAACAAAGGTGTTATATATATACACTCAATCTATTATGAAATAATACTTTTGACGGCCAATTATTCACCAACCTAGTAATTAGTTATTAAAAAGTTTTCGAACTTCTGCACAAAAATCCCCGTCTTACTGATAGTTAAGTGTATCCTGGTTGGTTTTATGTGACTGCAGAATACAAAAAAAAATCCAAATAAACAGTCCACCTATATTCCGCCCACTTTAAGAAAGCGTAAGTTATGCAGTTTAAATAATTTTGAGCTATCCCTAATATTTCCAAAAGCAGATGATATGATTTCAAGAATTTATTATGTTATTATTGAGAAAAGTTAAGTTAACATCAAAAGCTGTAATATTTAGATCGTATCATGTTATTTCTTTTCAGAAATGATGATGGACGATTTTATCATCGTATTTTGTCGAATTATGGTTCGCTTGTTCAATCTTGAAAGTTAACGTGGTGCGCATCAAACATCTGCATGTAATAAATCAGACTCATAAGATGTATCACAAGAAAAATTTTTTGAACTAAAGACATAACTTTACGAAGTTGCGACAGTTTTTTTGATCGATGTCACACGGTACAATCAATCTTAATAAAAGTTAACATCAAAAGTAACCTGTTAGATTTATTGGACAATCCCCGTCATGCTGGATGCACAAGATATGACACATTTTAACCAACGGGCCCTTTTTCATTTATTAAAAAAAAAAAAAAAAAAAAAACCCACAACTAACACGTTAAGTAAAATAAAGGTGATAATTTGTAAGGAAACACAGACTGCGAGCAACACTAACCAGTATCCGTATTTTTAAATAAAATTACAGTACCGTCTCTGGTTAATGTACAAAGTATAGCACCATGAGCCAATAAAATTTGAAGTAATGTGCGAGGGACGTTCAATAATCAATAATCACGTTGCGCGAAGTGGCAGCACTGTATCAATTCAATTTTCACATGGTTGATGGCTTGACTCATTAGGAACGTATCTATCGAGTTTCGTTCAGTTTTGTTACACGAATTATCGTAAAAGGCGCAACATATAATCGTTGTACTTCTGCACCTTTTTAAGATGAATAGACCCAAGATTTTATGAGAACAACGATACGCAGTGAAATTTTGCTTTTGACTACGAAAAACGCGTTCAGAAACGATAGTCATGATGAAAGAAGCGTACGGTTCAGCTGTTCTCGACCGAACAACCATCTATAGGCGGTACAGCGCATTTGAGAAAGGCAGAGACAGCGCAGCCTTGAAAGGTGGTCCTGACGCGACTTTTTTCGACAAAATGGGCGTGATTTACGTGCATTATGTCCCTGAAGATGAAACAGTGAATTCGGCATATTTTACAGGGGTATTAAAACCCCTGATAAAGGTTCACATTGCCCGAAAACGTCCGGAATACAAGAACGGCAATTGGAAATTGCATATGTTGTAGCGCGATAACAAGCGGCTACTATCAGTTCCGGATGTAGTCTTGCGTGTGTACAGCTGCGTTGCATATAAACAATTGCCTAGTACACTACCTATATCTGTACAGCTAAAAATGTACGAATAGGTAGTCGCCGACGCTCAGTAATTAAGTATGGTGCTATAACGAAGAGATATTGATAACGCACGTTTATATATGGCTCATTCTGTCATGGAATTCTTGCAACGTAGAGGCATCGAATTAATATCCCACCGAGCTTATAGTACGGATATGACACCAAATGACTTATTCCTATACCCTGGTGTGAAAAACGATCTTAAGGGTCGCCATTTTGAGTCGGTTATGGAGTTACAAAATGATGTGCAGACCTTATTGCAAAGGATGCCGAAAAACTGGTTCGAGCACTGTTTTGCGAATTGGGAAAAACGATGGCTTAAGTGAATAGAATTGGGGGAGTAACTATATTGGACGTGTGAAAAATTTGAAGTCTTCATCTCAAAAATAAACGACGTTATGCAGTCTGTGGTAGTCTTTATTGAACGCCCTTCGTACTTTGTAAGTACCAAATTGGGTTATCATTTTTAAAACAATAATTCAGTCGATCTGACAAGTTATATTATAAATAAATTTCTAATTGTTTTTAAAAATTGAAAAGTATCTTTAAAAAATTCTACACGTTCGCGTTCTAAAATTATTTAACGAAAAAAAATATTGTATATACATTTTACACGAATAATTTCAATACTCTTGGAAAAAATAATTTTATGTAAAATAGAGATAATTTTTAATTTGTATGAAATAAATTATGTTCTTTAATAATGGATCCTAATATGAAAGAAATTCAGCAACAAAACTTTATTATTTTATCAGTTATTAATTAATATTACACACACACACTTATAATAGGGCGTAGGGGATTGTGAAGTTAAGGTTCACAATACACTAAGCCTAACGGCATTGATGAGAATACGGGGGCTGGTTCCTTTCTCTCGGCCATCTTTTACTTTTCCAAATTTCTCTGGTACCTAATTAAATTCTAGATTAGGTATATATCTAGAAGCGACTTGGATCCGGAACAAGACAAGTCTCGAATCTTTGACTTCTGATTTGGTAACTAAGCAGCTTAACCACTAGGCTATATCTATATCTATTTATCTATCTCTCTCCCTCCCTTTATATATATATATATATATATATATACAGTCTGTACAAAAAGTTCCGGGACTACCGCTATAAAATCCGTCTTAGTAGCGCGGTTTGTCTGAAATTCACAGTACTTATACTTCAATGTTGTGAGAAGAGATGGCGAAAGTTTCAGGTCGCCACCTGCATTAGTTTACTCAGTAGACCGCCTGTTGCGAATTACCCTCTGTGTACTGTGTCACGTTTGTGGTAATCAACACAGATTCGGGTTTGTTGTGCCATATTTTGATGATTTACGAGGTAGAAATTATTTATTTGGTTAATTTTCTTTAATTTTCGAATTGTATTAGTATCTGATCGAACAAATCTGTCTTTCTCTTCCTTTTATTGTTTCTCTGTAGAGATCCTTAGTCAACGGGCCAAAAAAGCAAACTAAAAATAAACAAATAATGAAGAAAAAAAAATACTGTTATTTCTTTTGGCGAACTCTATTGTTATACATATATATATATTGGCGAAAGTTTCTTAAAATTAATTCTAAATCGGTTTAAGATATTTATTCAGCTATAAGAATTATTTTGTCAAGAAATATAATTATTCATTATTTATCTCATTACTTGGATAAGTCAGACTGACCATTCTCGTTACGTATGTCTTATGTTTTTTTTGGTTCTTTTTTCAAAACTATGGTATGCAATTCACCGATCAAAAAATATTTAATAAAAATAATTTAAGATCTTTGTGAATTTTCATATTCATATGAAAATGATTTCGCATTGGTTTTAACCGAAAGTAGACAAAAGGAAATACTAGATAACTGAGTGTTTAATTCTTTTATGTGATGCCACAATTTCATCGAGAAATGTTACAATGAATAATTATTAACTTGCCTATATTAAATTTGCTTCAACAATTTTTAAAAAAAATACCCATCCATCATACTCTAAGGTTATTGCAATTATTTAAAATTAAAACACCGAATCTCAAATACTCGTATGTATATAAATAGATATTTTATTGGAAAAATCTATCTGATTTGCTACTTCCAAATTTTAGACCTTAAAAATGTTTTTCGGTTATTTTTATTTTCATTCTATATATTTTCGATAGCTTCTTCTATTTTTAGCGTCAGCAAAGCTACACTGTTGGCGATACTCGTACAGATTTTAAAGTGAATTTATTTTTTGTGTACTTTTATACATCATGTATGGCGTAAATCCTTGTTGCAGCGAGACGTATGCCGGCAAAACATGCTACAGACAAAACAACGGATGACCGGTACAGGTGATAAGCTCACTTTTCTTAATTCTATATATTCTTGTTAGATAAATAAATAATTACGACACAAATAAGCTGTAAGTAATTATAATGTTCCAACAGTGTTTCTCGAAACTACGGTGTGTGACGACATAAGTGACACCACTCTGAAAGGACCATGGAGAATAAACACTGAAAAGAAGGTAATTATTTTTTTGTTTTAAAAATTAAAAATTCTCGTTACTTTTTGATCGCGCCTCGTATATAGTCTCTAATTTTGGTCGCGCTTTTCTCAAGTTTCACGGATTAATGCAAAAAACTGTGAAATTCGTTTTCGTCTTTTACGGAATACTATGCCATCCGGAATAACGTAGGACCACCAAATCGATGACCCGCATTTCTGATGTTCCCCTTGTTAGTAACATATTAAACCGAGGCCTAATCTAGACTATAGTACTGAAGATTTTGATAACTTAATGAATTTTAGTTGAAAATCATTTAAATATCGTCCGTTTTTTGTATTTGAATAAACAAAAGTATATTTCCATGTTTGAAAACATTTATCATTTTTTTTTCAAAAAAAAATTTTCAGCAATATAAGCGAACGCAATAAGTGAAATATGCTCGCGTTTTAATCGACTTCAATTATACTACATTATATTTATTTAGTGTATGAGCCGTTCGGTAAAATCATTCATGGTTGTTTTCAGCATCCTTCTCGTCCGAAATAACGAGATAAATTTTAAACAGAAGGATTATGGAAGACTCCTCTGTAAAGCCTATTGTACCGATTAAAGTTGAAGGAAGTTTTATTATTTTTACAAAATTAATATTATTTAAACAGTATCAATAAATTCAAGCATTTATGCAATAAATTCCATTGGCTAAATTACGGCATTAACTTACAAAGCGTGCGAAAGTACAATGCGTTACTAGTTTTACTTTTTTTTTTCTTGTATTTTCCTATGCCTTTATATTTTTAAACGTATATTCTTCAGAATATTTCTAACGTAATGTTTATAATAGCTGCGAAAAATATACACCAAAAAATAACAACACACTTACTTGCGAACTGGGACTAGTTGGACTAATAACTGGACTACACGAAGGTGGACCGGGGGATTCATGAGGAGGTGTACTACCAAACGAAGATCTTCCTGACGTTCTAGGAGGTAGCGATGTCGTTGATACAGTTGACGGGCTTGAATACTGCGGACTCTATAAAATAAAGAGCGTTTTATAAAAGTTAAAATCTCGTACATGAAATTAAATGAAAACGAAAGCAATTTATAAAAATGTAAAAAAAAAACAAAAAAAATATGAAAAAACCATCATATCTTATAATATATAACAAATTATTTTTTGTAACGTAAATTAATTGCAGTCAACTCAACATTAATAACTTTGATTGTAACATTTTGATTAAATTTTTCCTTGCGTTTTAATTATTTAAAATATTTCTATAAATGTTTATGCATGTATAGGTTGATATAGATTCGGCATATATGGCGCTATCTATGGGCAGTATTCGAGATATGAAATATTATTCGATAAAAATCATTAATACACAATCCTTCGAACATCGTTTTAGTTTATTGTTGTCGCTAGATGCAGCTTTCAAGGATCCTTATTCGTCTAAAATCAAAATTCTGATGTATATTCGGATAGATGAATGTATGAAGGCATAGACTGCAATAGTATTTTAATAGTAGTGGCCAACAGTAGAGGGGTAACGATGTATATAAGTTCGAGGCGACAGGGAATCTATGCCGCCAAAAAATATCGTGCCGAGGGATGCTTTTTTAAATTTCGCTAAAAACGGGCAAGGGAGCGAATGCGCTGCAAGTTTAAGACAAAAAGTCGGTCTGTTCACTGATGCGGCCTTTTCCCGATTGCTTTTTGTTCGTCCGCTGTAAGTTAATCTAGTCGGGGTTCAACACGTTGTAACTTGTCTTGGCCGACTTAAAATTGCGTCATGCCATCTATTTAAACTGTTTTTCGCCGTTTTTGTTGTTCAATTTTCAGAGTTTACTCACTTTTCTGGTCACGGAATTCAGTCGGTTATTTCGTAAACCCTGTCTGGTTATAGAATTAAGCGAATCATGATATTTAATTGCTTAAAAACATACCAGCTGTTATATTTCAGTTGTCTCTATTGCCGAGAAGTTTTTCATCTCTCTCAAAATAGTAATACTCGGGGGGTCCGTGTCCGTGGCGAGATTCTTCGAGAGGAATTTTTGCGTCCGCCACGTGCGGAATTTTACCAGATCGTTCTTCGATCAGTTTGTGAGTCGCGTATCGGCTCTTCGAATAATTTTTTTTATCACATTAAAAGCCTATTGTTTGAAAATATTAAAACCTCAATCAACATCGTAGGGAATCCCGGAAACCGATAGTCATGCTTTCCTCTGATTGGTGCTTGTTGCTCATTGCCGTTTTATTGTTTCATACAAATTAAAATCAAATAATGCATTTCCTTTAAGTATACTAATGCAATCGTCGGTACTAATTCAAAAAAACTACAACTATTTCACACACACACAAAAAAAAAATATATGTTAATGTGTCCTGAAATAAATTCTTTTTCTTTTTAATATGAACATATTATGTATCTAGGATCATTCCAAATTAAAATGGTGTACAAATTTTTTAAAACGAAAAATTCGATAACTAAGACGGAATTTTCACTATAGCACCGTCGTTTGATGCAAGTTAAACACATAATTACGATTTTTTTGTTTTCTGTACTCCACATACTAAAAGAAAACATGATTTTTCGTTGACCATTGTTGCACTTTTAACTTTTCTTTTTTAGATTTTTCTTTTTTTATTATAGCTTACAGCTTATTTTTTATAATGGTTTTACTTATCAACCCACTGGAACAGTCATTTATTCCAAAGCTTTATAATTAAACGATTATCAGTATGTGTTTTCTGTGTTTTTTACATTTTTCATAGAAAAGGGAACGTCATTTTGACAATGAATTTTTATGCTTTCGAAAGAAGAACCGTTCGAGAATATTTATTTCTTTTATTTTTCTAGTATTATTTTTTCAGTAATTTTTTTGTAAACCATACATACCTGGTTAGTGACCGTAATAGTTTTAGTAATTGCACATAGTCCTAAGTTGTAATATATATATATATATATATTTTTTAAAAACAAACTTCTAAATTTCCGTATTTTTTTTTCTTCATATATATTATATTAGCATCAATATTTACCTTATTACAAATTATTTCACGGACTTCAATTAAAAAATTATCTACTTTTTCACTCTAACTGCTTCGAACATCGCGAAAAAGATGAAGTAATCGAGCATTGCATCCGTTACTCAAAAACAAGAATTCGGAAAATATAAATGTTTTGAACAGGAACGAAGAGATTTTCCTGATTATTAACTTCATTTTCATCGACCACTGACGATCAAAAGCACAAAGCGCTTTGGTATTGTTAGAAGGTCATCAAAAAGAATCAAAAGAAAGTATAAACGAGAAACAAACAAGGAGTATTGTCTGAAACGCGAAAGCGAAACGCTACACCATTTAACAGAACGGTCAACGTGTCTTTATTGTTGAACCACCAGTACTGCAGTCCTTGGAAAATTAAATTCGCTAGTAAAGAGTAGCTAGAATACTGAGAAAGCGAACATTTTGAAATTTTTCTGATCAACAGAGTCGTTCATGAAAACGGACATAGTTTGATTCCGACCATTCCCCGGGGTGCTTTACACGTCGACCTAAATATACCTCGTGGTTGAGTTTACCGAATTTATATGCGAGATGTTCCGTTTAGATTTGAATGATAACTCTTCTATTTCTCCTAATTGTAATACCACTAGCTGTACCGATGCGTTCTGTTTACACGTCATATGGAACATTTAAAAACAAAATTATATTTTAGGCTTCAACTGCCACAAAATCTTAGTTGGATATTACAAATGTATGACCCCAATTTTCCCGAGGATTAAATTTTTCAATAAAAACTGACTAACTTCACTTTATATACATACATACATACATATATATATATATATATATATATATATATATATATATACACACACAGACACAGACACACATCGATAGTCTAATTACTAGAGCGCTTGGCTTCCGTTACGGAAGTGTCGGATTTGATCCCGGGCGGCGACAAAGTTATTACAAAAAATGAAATTAAAATACTCACTACTTCGCGTGGAAGGCAATGGCAAACCACCGCGGACATAATATACGCGCTAGGACAGTACACAGCTGATACACACGGGACTGCACTTGTAGCGCGATAAGAAGCGGCTATAATCAGTTCCGAATGTAGTCTTGCGTGTGTACATCCGATTTGCATATTCTCGTAATTGCCTAGTACACAACCAATATCTGTACAGCTGGAAAAAATGTACAAATAGGTTGTCTACCCACCTAATGGTTGAGGAGATAATGATGATACACACACGCACGCACGCACGCACATAAGAACTTTACATTTCACTTGGAAAATAAAATTTTACTCGATGAATAAAATTGATCCTTTTAATAGCATTACTAATTTCATGTCAGAACAAGACATTCGCTAATAATGCACGGGTTTTTAACACGACAGGGAGAGCTATAAAATATGTTTTCCTTTAAAGAAGAGAGACTTTTTAATAAACACTTTTCATCGGTTTTCTCGTCTTCGTTATATCCTTAACGTGGAAAACCGACAGTATAGCAATTTCATGATCAACTATTACACAACTAAAAGGTAACTGACTAATGTAATTTAATTTTTGATAGGAAAAATTTTCAAAAAAGTCCCGAAATATTTTTCATTCCTTTAATCCAACAAATTAACGTATGGACAATAAAAACCTTACCAACAAACTCAACCTGCCCCATGTAACACTTAAAATGATTTAAAGCAATAAAACATCAATACCTACTCAAACAGTATATACTAAAGGTGATTTACATTCTGTTAAAATATTTTTATGTCATTGTTTTGCGAATTTGCAAATAAAATATCGATGCAAACTAATCTACAATCGTTCTAAATAGGGATTAAAAAAAAAAAATTGAATAAAGTAACACTTACATTAACACTGTATGTAGAACTTTGACGATCGTCTTGGTCGAGTGATGTAAGCGGTGGAGAATGAAACGGGAAATTCGTTAAATCCGGTAATGATCCAGTGTTACCACTAATTGGTATTTGTGTAGCACCTGGATCTTGTTGCGACGGGTATATACTATAAATAAAATAATAAAATACAATTAATATACACATACATACACTTATTATTACGAAGAATGATCACGAAGTCCTTAGACAAACGCGATTGTGATCGATCTATTTCATCTAGTAGGTTTCCTTCTGCGGGATGTGAGCATACACGTTGATCCTACTATTGGAACTAGTTCTTAAAACATAAACACTTTTATCAGCTCTCCCCGCCCCCTCGGGATAATTTTTCAATAAATGAAAAAATAAATATATATATTTTTTAGTGTAAAAAAAATCAACAAAATACCCTTTTTTTGTAAAATTGCATAAAACAAATTTTCTAAAATATTTCCATTTCCCTCGAAGTATTCCTCTTTTGTCGCAACTATTTTTCTCCATCGTTCGGTCCATTTGTGAAAGCACTGAATAAGCTCCAGCTCGGTGATGTTACGCGTGTTTTTCTTGGGATTTTCTCGAACTGTTTGCAAGCTGTCGAATCGCTCTTCTTTCAGTATGGATTTCATCTCGGGAAGAAGCAGAATAAGGGGGAGGCTGCGGTAATCTTATTTTTGGTCAGGTACTATCCGGTTAAAAGGGACATGCAGAGCACAAGACGTTATCGTGGTGCAGCAGCCAATCATTTTTCTACTTCATGGTGGCCATTCAAATATAATTTTTAAATTCCTGGTTTTCCTGATCCGAATCCTCCCGATTTCCCGATTACCAGAATCGTACAAGAAGAATGGAATTTTTTTCTTACTATTGACAATACCTGACCGCCGCAGCATATTTTGATATGAATAAAACAGAACTTTGTAATTTATTTTGAGTAAATTAAAAAATACATTTGTTTTTCGTTTCAATTGATTTTTTTTTTTATTAAAAATATCGTTCGGCTATTTTCACTTTTTCCTCGGTTTTACAACAAAATTCCCGGCTTATTCCTGGTTTCCCGGTTGGGTGACCAGCCTGTATTTGTTTAGCACGCTTTTTTTCGCACAAACGCCGTAACACACAGCGGTAAACTAACACACTAACCGTGCGACCCTACAAACTGGTAATGAAACAGTCCTTTGTTGTCAGGAACATCATAACGATTTTCACTCTCGAT
This sequence comes from Icerya purchasi, assembly GCA_039619475.1. Taxonomy (NCBI): domain Eukaryota; kingdom Metazoa; phylum Arthropoda; class Insecta; order Hemiptera; family Monophlebidae; genus Icerya; species Icerya purchasi. The sequence goes on along the minus strand of CM077116.1, from coordinate 168,843,453 downwards.
TATTCCATTCTTGCTATTTTTTACAATTTTCCCGAATTTGTTGACATAATCCATTGCGAGAATTGCATTTTCCTCTCTGGATCACATTTGTATACCCAGCCATCCGCCCATAGAAACAATTTTGTCAAAAAAAGTATGAATCATCTTAGATATTCGGGAGCAATTCTTGGGAAATTTACACTTAATTGCGCTTTCGTTCTTCCGTTAACACCCGCGGTACGAGTTTGCATAAACCTTCGCCATTTCCAAATTCTTCGTTAAAATTATTAGACCAGCTTAACTTAGATTGACGGAAGAACTCATTTCTCAACTCGTCAGACATCTACCGGAAGAACGTGCTAAAAAAGCAAATTCAAAAAATTTGCCCCGCAAAACGACTTGTAACTGGTCCACTGAATCCCGTGTTATCTCCAATGAATTATCGACTGTCGATGAATTTGTGATATCAAAAATTGATGTAGACTTTTTAACTGGTTCACCATATAAACCTATTTCACTACATTGAAACATTCACTTAGCGTTTTTCCCAGTTTTCGACAGAATTTAAACATTTGGCATTTTTCAAAAAAGTAAGAAATCGAAAAAGTGGTACACGTTCTAACTCAACTGCCGTAAAACGCGTACTAAACCACTACTCGCTTTATCGATGGTTAGCTCGAAAGAAGAAGGTTCAGACTTTGATGTTCTGTCTCCACCTAGCTGAACAATATACATGTAGGTATACTATTCGTTTCACAATCGCGTTTGTTCAAGCATTTTTTGATCAGACCTCCTATATATAACGGGAAAAAAAAAAAGGAAAAAGAAATAGTATTAAATGAATTATAAACTGAACTAATATTACTAAAATATTAATTAAATTAGATAATATATTGGAATACGCAATTGTCATCATATAGTAAAGTGTAGACATAGTCATTAAAGATTAATAGATCATTTTTTTAAAAGGCCTTCAAGTATAAATTAATTCTTAAATGAAAAAGAATATGTCCTTCATAGGTGATCTTAAAACTGAAAATTCACTAGCCAGTAAATCCGGTTCTTTTATTATGTAATTAGATAAGTGATATAAAAATAATAGTAATTTAACAACTTTCCTTCTTGTACATAGTGCATTAAAATTCCATATAGTTATAAGGTATGGTAGCCACTAAGCTTGGAATAAAGTCCGAGAATCTTATAAGATAAATATCTACAAAATTTAGATAGAACTTTCTCAGGTAAAATAAAACTTTTAGCGTTTGTATATTTCTATGATTCTTAGTAACAATAAAACCTGATGACCGATAAGCATTATTATATATATGATTAATATCCAGTAATTCAAATATACATATACTGATTGTTAAAGTATACACCCAAATCTTTTATTATTTCCATTCGCTGTATTATATTATTATTAAAGATGTAAGTAAAAACAGGAAAACTAGTGCAGTTCAAGGCCACCAAAGTTCTGGCAAAGTGGAGGGTAGTGCTAGAAGAGAGAGGGGGAAACGTTACCGAGCACCATATCACTAAGCTGTCCTATGATATCACCCATGCCCATACCGTTATTTCCCCAAACTGACCTTAGTACTATCGTCTAGCCGTCCAGTTGTATCCCAGCCATCTCCCACCATCTTGCAGAACCCCCTGCGCACCCCGCAGCCAGACCAACCATGTCACAAAAAAGCTGAATGGTGTGATAGACACTAATACATACCACCACATACATTAACACAACCATTGTTCAATTATACATTAGTGGCAGAGCTAAGCTAAACATTCACTAGTCGATCTTCATCCACAATAACCTTCTCTATTTTAGAACATTTCAGGTCTTCCATGGTGGCCTCCAGTAGACTATAGAGTTTACTGGTCGAATCAATTACAGCTTTAAGCACCTAGTCTAATGCATCGAGACGGGCTTTGTCTTTGGTCGTTCACTACTAGAGGTCACACTTGATATATTCAACACAGCTGTCATGCTGACGTTTGGTAAGAGCATCCATTGGATCGAAAACGTCCGAGATATTTACTAAATGTTTTCAAGACAAATTCACAAAGCTGCCCTGTACAGTAAGGATATATTTAAGCACCTCTGTAACCATTCATTTTAGGCTGGTAGGAGCAAGTGTCTCCTGCAACTGTTTGTCAATCACCACTTTGTCATCCATCATCTCAGCATCAGTCACTGCTGCACCAACATGTAGTGAACGATTTCCTTGGAAATCATAATTACTATTGAAATCAAAGTCGAACGTCGAGCGGCCAGTTGGTTTCACAAGACCACTCTTATGTAAGGGCATCACATGCACACATGTATGTATCCTAAATATTTACGATTTTATTGTTGTCTACTCAAGAATCCTCCAAAGCAGGGAATCTGAGCTATTTGATGAGAGACTTGCGTCCTTTATGGCGAATAATGCGTTCTACCAAGTAGACGTCTGTATATGTGGTCTTTTGCAGTTCCTCTTCATAAAAGACGCCCATAATAGCTTTTCCATTATGATCTTTTAACATATACATTGTCAGCTGGGTGCTATGCACGCTATTTATAGTAAATAGTTCGCCACTGCAGTAGGTGGTATAGCCCTTTTCTAGGAAAGTTTTTACTTTACTGATGTGGACAACATCGTCGATCTTAAACTTCTAGCTTTTAGTGGAAGGTGGATTAGCCTTAACAGACGCTTTGGCCAAATTCTGCACAACTTCAGTCTCCACACTAGATGTAACATCCATCGGTGCAAACCCTATCGTTCAATGTAGTTTTGTATTATATTTTCCCATAAGATCTGGCAAAATCAGCAACCATCATTTGTTTCGGCTAGCCGTAAACTCTTTCTATATCCAGTCCTTTAATGTTCTATGCCTTGTCTGGTGGCTAGAACACAATAATCTCTTTCCTTTCTGACATCTACAAATCATTTTTATAAAAGAAGTTCGTTATTGCCTCTTTTGTCAATATATCATCTGCGTTTGATGTTTACTTCCCTTCACTGAGTAATAAACTCATTTCTCTCAATATTCCTTCTACTCTCATCACCATTATTCTTAAACTTTTGTTGACTTATATTCTAACTTAATTTATTTAAGTCAGCTTCATCCTTTACTATAACTATCCGATCTTGTTCGTCCCTTTCTTTGTCCATACAAACTTTTAATTCATCGTTCTAGTTTTTTGTTTTGTTTGGCAGAACAAATGTTTGTAGTACCTTGACAGGATCTCATTAATGTATACTTTCAACGAACTCCCAGAGTGTGTTATGTCATTGCTCAGAATAATAGTTTTCCTTCTGTTTTCCAGTATTTGATCAGCTAACCGTCTCTCCGTTTTAGCTATTATCGGTCTGGGCATTTTTGTATGTTTTGCTGGAAGTCGATGTAATGTCATGATATCCTTTTCTTCAATGACAACATTTAATTTGATTGCAACTTTGATAACAATATCCGTAAGATTTTCATCATTATTTTGTGTAATTCTATGGAATTCGAAATTTTCGTGACATGAATATTGGTCGATCTCGTTTATTACGTTTTTCAGTTGTTTGAGTTCAATGTCATTCTTCTGCACTTGTCCTATGCGAGTGGCCACTTGCTCGCGCAAAACTTTCACTTTCTCAGTCAGTGACGTATTAATTTTAACTATATTGTCGGATAAGAAGAAAAAAAAAATGTTTTGAATTCTTTCATATTTGCCTGTAAACTTTTAATTCCTTCTGGAACTGATGATGGTTCAGTATCAGTTTCCCCGATGTTGAGTTTTTTATAAGTAGTACTCGGTGAGCTTGAGTCATTTAACTGTATTTTAGCCAATGTTTTACCTTTTGACGTTTGAAATATATATCAGTAATACATAACGTATAAATGTAATAATTTAAGAAGTCTTACATGTTTGAGTTATCCCTGTTAAATAGGTTTCTTACTCGTTTACGTTATCAGTGTTAATTTAATCAGCGGTAGAATAAGCGATAATATAACACAATATATAGCCGTTTACTTCAGAAACTTTACTATTAAAGGGCACTGGCATTTTGTTCCTCATAAAATCCTGGTTCTAGCTCTCATAGCTGCTTGAGTTTCCAAATTCTCTCTTCAAGTCTTTTCCTTCAATAAGCTTCCTTACTTTTCTCCTGACTTCAACAGTATATGGCAGCCCATCTGTTTCACCTTCAAATGTTAAATTCTTTATTTCCCCTTCATGTAAAAATCTTTACTGATCATTCTAAAAGTGAAAATGGAGTGGATGATGCTTTTACAGCACCTCCATTGAATCACTTGGAATCTTTCAGTCTTCCTTTCATCTGATCAATCTTTTCAGCTTAGACTATCTTTATTTTCTGCGTCGTTTCCTTTATCTCTTCTACAAGGGGGATCTCCAAATTCCTCATTGTTTCCGACTCCAAATCTGTCCTTCAAGCTATTTGCTCGCCTCCTCCCGACTCCTCTAATGGTATTATTCTTTCCATTCGTGCTTCTATTTCCAAAATGTGTTTGAATCGTTCTTTTCTTATTGAATTTTTGTGGCATCCAAGGCAACGAAGCAGCAGACTTACTAATCTGCTTAGCTTTCCTTCCTTCCAAAATTTTCCTGCTCTAGACATTATTTTTCTTTCTTCAAGTAACCATTTCAGACTATGGGTAGACACCTACCCTTCTCTCTTCTCTAACCGTTCTTCCCATTACCTCCTTCTACAACCCCTTCCAAATTTTCAGCCTTGGTTTCAAGTTTTTTCCTCTTCTCGTCGTTCTGCTATTGGTTCTTTAATTAGACTAGGACTTAGTCACTCCCTCCTCCCTTCTTTTCGTTTCCAATTTTCTCTTTCTCCTTCTCCCTTTTGTCCTCTACACGTTTCAGATCCTCCTCTTATTTGCGACTCCAATCACGTCCTGTTTGAATGTTTCGCTCTTTCTACAGAATGCTCTCACTTGTACTTGCAACTTCTGCCGTTGGGCCTTCCTGCTCCTTTCGGTGCTTCTATCGTCTTTTCCTTCCCAACTCCTGCTGTTATTTCCCCATTGCTTTCCATTTCTGACCGCATAGCATTTTAACCTTTTAGGTAGCTGTTCTTTGTTTCTTTCCTTTCTATTTGTTTTTGCGTTAAGATCCTTGGTTGACAAGCTAGAGGGAGGAGGGAGGAGAAAAAAAGGAAAAAAAGAAAAAGTTGAAGAAGCCAAAATATATTTGAAACAAGAGCATAAAAGAACGATTTAGAGGAAAAATTAGTTGAACTTACAAATTCATACTTAGACCCTCGGAGCACCGAAAGCTCCAAATTTTATAAAAAAATATTTTTTTTCCGGGCTTGCGATATGCAGTTGGAAAAATCTGTTCTTGGTTTATCTTTTGTTTTTGTAACGCTCATTGGTAGCAAGCTAAACGTAGTAGACTAAGCAATACATTTTCGACGGAACGAGCGCAGAGTTCGAAATCCCAGTTCCTATTGTCTTTATTACAATTTTTGCGAGAATAAGTTAATCAGTTGCGGTGTCGTAGTTGATTAAGCAGCAGTGTTTCAAAGATCAAAAATTAACTCTAACTCTGGATTTCTTATTTAACATACTAATTTTCTTTTTATCATTTTTTAGCTCTCTCATTTCAAAGGAATTATATTCGTGATACCGCTTAACACAGCGATAAATAAAATCTTAACATAGCGATAACTAAAGTACTTTATTTCACTTTCATATATTTTAATGTTAGTTATCAATCAACCAATACTGACGTTGACGATTTCAGTTCTATAAATTTTATTTATAAATGTTCATATCAATTTTCTGTTTATGTCACTTTATTAAATATGTATAAAAAACACGTATTACAGAAAATTGTAGTTTAAAAAATATAAAATATAGTCGATATGTTTCGGAGTTACATACTCCATAAACATGACAATAATAAATAAAGTTATAAGTAAAAAATAAACGATATCATATGTGTCATTCTTATAAACTATTCAATATATCGATATGTTATGACTGATTGTTAATTTTAAATAGCGGGTTATTATTTATGATAAGATTATTATTAATCAAATTATCCTTAAATTTATTAATATAATACGTCTCGGCGCCATTAAGTAAATTATAATTATTGATATATTTTATTATTTAAAATTAATAATCAATCATAACATATCGACATATTGAATAGTTTATAAGAATGACTCATATAATATCGTTTATTTTACTTTTAGCTTTATTTATTATTGCTGTGATTATCGAGTATGTAACTCCGAAACATGTCGGCTATATTTTTATTTTTTAAACTACAAGTTTCTGTAATACGTGTTTTTTTTTTTTTAGATATTTAATAAAGTGATTTCAGTTCTAGTTTAAATACAAGGATGAATATTTTAAACCATTCAAATACTTCGGTGAAATTATACAAAGCCGTTGTGTAAAATTGTAATTTTGTAACTTCTCTTTTTTGTGTGTGTGTGTGAGGTGGGGGGGGGAGGATGCTTTACAATGAATTTTATTTAAATAATTGGAGAATTTATATGATTTTAAACCGCTATTTTTAATGTCTTTACGTGAAGAAAAATTGTCGACATTTAAATATTTAAATGTGAAATTATGCACATAAATTGCATTAAAACGTACTTTCAGAAAATGCATAATTTAGGACAAACAATTAATTTTAACTCTGAGCGTCAAAAATCGTATGAAAACATCAAGAGTATAATAAAATATAAAAAATTTAAAATTACTTCAAAAGTCACTTCAAAATTCATAACTCCCGATATTAATCTTATAATTTAAATTATACAATAAATATCAACCCCTGTATCACAAAAAATCAACATTTCCAATAGCTATTTAATTTATCCCTCCATTTTGGGGGTGAAAAAGTCAAGGAAAGTAATTATTATAAATAGTATTTTCGTTGTACGAATTGAACAAACTCAAAATACATCTCAGATATGCATATATAAAGGGATACTTTGAAAGGAAATTTAATCAATATTTAACTTCAAGGGGCGCCGAAAATCTCAAAGTTGACAAAAAAATATCTTTCTTCCTCGATGCGTTGTATACCCATGGAAAATAGGCTCCTCGGAAGTAACAAAACTATATTTCGATTTCTTAGGGGGGGGGAGTTAATTTCGGTAAAAAAAGGCTTATTTTCAATAATTTTTCTTTATGCTCCAGTAAATGCAAATATATTTTATCAAGTGTAATACAATAAAGTAACATTTGAACAATATTTTCAGAAATTTTAAATAAGAAATATTAAAAAATAATCCGTTAGCAGCAAATCTTCGAAGAAGCCTAAAAAAAAAGTTGTTTTGCGGTGGACACTATATCTCACCACTGTTTATCTGAAATCAAAAAAATCAAAATGCTACTGATAGTTAATCATTTTCTTGAGGTAACGCTGGGAGGATTTTTTTTTTTTTTTTTTGATTTTTTAATTTTTGTTAACACTTGGAAGTCAAAAACGCGATTTTCGCCATCAAAATCGACAAATTTTTTATTGTAAAATAAGTAATAATTAAAAAAAAAAAAAACCCTCCCAGCGTTACCTCGTAATTGATGTGCAGAAACACTGTACAAAATTTCAAAAGAATCGGTGCATTAGTTTTCGAGTTACAGTGTCCACGGACTTTAAAAATGTCAAGTGCGAGAAAAAGGCTTTAAAGTTTTGTGTACAAAAAAATTTGACTTAAACATCGGTACGCGAGTGTTTCTTCTAATATACTTATTCAGAGTCATCGATCCTAAGCCCATAAAGCTCACAGCTTTCAGCTGTAAAATCTATGGCAGCTTTTTGCTCTTGTCAACGTAGAATTCTGCCTTCTTTACTTTCAAGTGCAGCTTGTTGCTCCACTAACTGCTCGTTCAATCTACTGCGCGCATCTATTCATGAGAACTTGACCCTGTACTGATGTTTATCTCTTGCATAAATGAGAGCAAAGCAAAACAGCCCTCATTGAACATACATGAAACCACATGAGCTGTGATTTCAACCACAGTTGAGGTACCACTCAGTGATTTTGGGGTAATTTTCCAAATAAGTTGATTCAAACTTTCACTGTTGTTTTGAGTGAATCCTCCAAGATACGCTGCAGAAGTGCTCCCTTACTCAAGTCTTCATATATCGGTTTCATTTCTTCAGAAACGTCACTTGGAAGTGCGGTGTAACTGTGTTTGAATTACTTCAGGACATTTACAGCTGCAGCTTTCTGCCATTCATACCACGAGTCTTGGCCTCTCGGGCATTTGTCGTGCTGCGGTTACTCGTCCATCGAACAGTAATGGTAGTAAGTAGCCCAAATGGCACAAAAGTATTCAGTTTTTTTTTTTGGACGATGCACCTTTTGCTTCGACATCGTCTGTCTTGCGTTTCTGTGAAGGTATTACTTTTTTTGATTGATCTAATCTGGAACTGGTACTCTTGCGATCTTCTCTGCTAATTTTCTTCGGCATTTTACTAATAATAAATACACAATCACAGCGAAACTAGAAAATACGAAGTTCAAAAGAGCACGAAACAGCTTCCAGGTAGCCGCGCTACGTAGCTGCCCAGTAGGTGTTCAAAACCGGAGCGGAGCACCGCTCACTCAAAACTCTATACGTCTGTTAATTTTGTTGCGATCGATTTCAAATTTTGACACAATAATCTTGAAATGTTGTACATTCATATAAGCAAATAAAACAAAAATGCAAAAAAAAAAAAGTTTAAAAACTTTACCCCCCCCCCCTTAAAGGAACTTTCAAAATTTGTGAAAAATTCCAAAAAACGCGAAAAAAAAGATTTCCGGGTTTGACAACGTGAATATTGTACTTAGAAGCGTTTAATAAAACTATGAATGCACTGATTTTTGGAAACATTTCAGGAAGATCATAGCTGAAGTTTTAGTATTGCATATATGTAAATTATGGTAATTTTTAACCAAATACATGCAATCTTCAACACATGATACATCAGTTTAATTTATTGTTTTTTTATTTAAATCAATGTGCGTGCTAATATTATTGGTATTAAAATAAAATAATTTTTCTTTTTTAATTTATTTATTTTTTATTATTATTTTATGGGCACGTCAGCACAGGACATTCACCCAACACAAAAGATTAGAAGAATAGAAACACATATGGAGCGACAGGTTATATCAAGAAACGATTAGAAACAGAAGAAATGAAGGCGGCTAACAAAGGCACCACTTTTGTTATCAAAATCACTTTAAATCCGATGTTATTTTGATTGTAAATTCATGTGTAATTGTCATTAAAGATTCAAGTAGAATACTACTGTGTGATGATACAGTGAATGACAGAACTATGATATTTAATAAATTTGCTTCTAATTAAAATGAAATTTACAACTGAGATTGGGCATTGTCAAAATTAAAATGTTTCCGAAACTCGGTTCTTTCAGGCTCTAATTTTTTTTTTTTATAATAATAGGCGCTTTGCTGTGAACATTTTATACGCTTTCCGCACATAGTATTATATAATTGCTCACGTATATTATACGTATGAATTATTAAAACAATCGTGACCGGACAACAGGAAAAGTCAAGCTATAAAACTAAATAGCTAGGCAGTCAGAAATAGATGCAACAAAATACAGCAATGCAGGCACCGCAAAAGATGAAAGAAAGGAGAGGATAAAGGAAACGATATAGGGAGCAGGGAGACCTAATATTAAGTGCTGGCTGTATAAAAGGAAGCGCTTAGTAAGAAGAGCAGGACATTCAAAGAAAATGTGATCAGCATCACATATACGAAAAGGATATCGTGAAGAGAACAATAAGGAGACGGCGACAGAGCAAATCGAAAGTGGAAAGAGGGGAGTAGAGAATAATTGATCCGGGGACGAATTAGAGAGACAATAAAGAAAAGATGACCAAAAACAGTAGAATGGAACCAAGACAGGGAACGAGGGATCAGCTGAATAAGGCGGTAATGCGAATGACGATTAGAAAATAGGGAGAAATAAATGTCTCGCTAATACTACTTTCAACAGTGGGGGGTCCATGCTTCATTTCGCGTTGTTATTCTTTCCGAGAACGAATCCCTTTTCCGATCGTAGCATTGTTTCAGCTTAGTAAAACACAGAGATAGCATTTTTCGAAGCTTTACAAGTTTTGCTGAAACCCAAATCAATCTGAAGATGATTTTATAAATGCACACTAGCACCTAATTTTATTGATATTTCTTTCGATCCGCTAAAACAATTTTTCGACTTTTTTTTTTTTTTTTTTTTTAGTTGTGGACATGAAATTTCAATCGGCCTACCAATGTCCAGTTCCAACTCTACTTCTTGGCGGTCATTTTTGAACTGTTTCGTCTGCGCGTAAAAACTTGAACGATTCATACATGAATCTTCATATTGGGCAAGCATTCTTCGATAGATTTCACTGGGGTTTACTTTTTTTGCCATTAAAAAAGAGACTATAGCACAGTTTTTTCACGAGCACTTTGGATTTCGGGAATTACCGGGCAACAACTTGCAACGCATCGTGGCCAATAACCTATATATGGTGTGAAGCAGACAACGTACTAACGCAACCAACGTAATACAAAATATCCAAACTACTGAAGTTTGTCCGTTCATTTATTGAAGCATCCACGTATTTTTGCAACGTTATTTAAGAACAATTCACATGTTTTATATTTTGTGCCCTTGTCTTGGTATAACTTAAATACACTAGAAATGACGAATTTTTCGGTATTTTCATGAAGATTTTTTTTTGCTTCAGAATTTCTACGTACATACTTCCGTCACCATATTGCCTTCGATAAATACTAGCGGACGAATCCCATTTGCAGCAAAATACCTCCAAATCCATCACATTTTACAGTTGCATATGAAAATTCTTCGTGTACCCATAGCAAGATCCGAAGGATTGAGTTTATAATAATAAATAACACTTCGGACAAGCAAAATCTATCATTTCTTAAATGAATTAGTCGCTTTATTTTCATTTAACCTCCCATTCCGTGAAACTCAAAATTTACTTCTTACAATAATGTGGGCATTTTTTTTTTTTTAATTTTAATTTAATACGCGACATTAAATAAGGAAAAAACAATGCATCAGTCGTGCAACGGTGAAAAACATCAGATTACTTCACTGCCAAGTCTGTTTCAAAAAATTTAACGTAAAATTACACGGGTTAAAGGAAAATGATCAGAAGCTACTGACAGCGGAAAAAATTGTTTTGAAAAAGTATCAGTATTAATTAGTATATTTATAAGAGTAAATTAGGAATTTAAAAATTTCTTAATGATAGTAGAACAGAATATGTGTTCTGATCATAAGTCGGTTTTGAAAAATATTACGCAACATCCCATACAAGAAACTAAATTTACAAATATTTCTGGCGTGATTGAAGGTGAATAAGGAAAGGACGTCTGAAGAAGGGAAATAGTTGAGGAATGAATCAAGGCGGGCAGCAGAAAGAGCTAAATAGTCAGCTGCGTCATTGCCGTCAATTGCAGAATGACTGGGGATCCATGAAAAATCAATAAGAATAGAGCGGAATGACTGCAAATTGGGGGTAAGAAAACGAATTAAGAGAATAGTACCATCAGAGGAATGTGAAGGAGGAGAGCATGTGGCTTTAAGGACGCCTTTAGAGTCTGAAATGATGAAGAATCGGGAAAACTTGCTTGAAGAGGAAATAAAAGAGAGAGCCTGAAGAATGGCGATCGACTTTGCAGAAAAGATAGAGCAGAAGGAAGGAAGCCGGAAGGACTCAGGACGCCGAAGCGACGGGGCAGTAAACGCATCACTCGCGCCATCCTGGCTCCTGGAACCATCGATAAAGATCAATACATGAGCAGGAAAGGAGGAATGGGCTCGAAGTGGGAGGGAGGAGAATTTGATTGGTTGCCGTAGACTATTGAAGTCATGAGAGAAGTAAGGGAGAGTGTTATAGGAAAAGACAACAGGAGAAAAATAAGAAAACCGGGCAGCAACAAGCGACAGGATTGAGATTTTGTGAGGCAAAAAACGGCAGTGGTCTTCGATACAAAGATAAGAAGAAATAAGTCTGGATGAGGAGATGGGGAGACGTACCATTAGGAAACGATACCCAAGCTGAGTACGGTGAATAAACAGTGGTTGGGTAACCGATTTCGATAAAACTGCCGAAATGGGAGAGGATTCAAGGCTCCAATGCACATGAATCGCGTCAAGTTTAGAGAGGAGAAACTTAGAAGAATCACCATAGATAAAGGAACAGTAGTCGAACTTGGACCAAATAATAGCTTTGAAAAGAATTAGAAGAATAAACGGATCGCCTCCCTATTTGAGGGAAGAAAGACATTTAAGGAGATTAAGTATTTTAAGACAGGACTTATGTATAGAGAAAATTAATGTTCTTCTGGAATGTGAGGCGGCTATTCAAAAAAAGACCAAGATAGCACTTGGATTGACGACGGGAATAGGAGTACCAGATGCACTGATGCGAGTTAGAACACGGTTAAAGGGGCGGAGAGAAAAAATGATACAAGATGACTTGGTAGGGGAAAGAGAGAGGTGAAGACAAGACAGCGAATTATTCAACTCGTCGCTAGCGGTGGATAGATTGTCAGAGATGGAATAGACCAGAATGTCGTCAGTGAAAAAGAGGAAGAAGAAAGGAATAGGAAGAGAGGCGATATCGAAAGAGCAGATATTAACCCTGTGGAAGTCCACGGTAAATGCATCTGGAAATGGAAAGGGAGGAAAAGGAAAGAGAGTACTGTTCTGAAAGAGGTTGAGTATGAGAGTGACAACGACGGGAGGTTAAGAGAAAGTAGTTTAGAACCCAGAGAAGGAAAATGCACATTTTAAATGTGTACATCTCTGAATTGCTTGAAAATATTTAAGAACAGTATGACACTTTTGAATGAAATACAGTTCCGTTACTTCCAAAGGCCAAAAAAAAACAACAAAAAAAACACCCAGCAAACGTTCTATGAACATTGGGGCAGGGGGATTATTTCTTTCCGCATTTTACCGTTTGCACTGTTTTAGGAGCCGAAATTTAATAATACTGACTACATATTTTTTTAAAGCTTTCTTTTACATACACATTTCAAAGTGTTGTCAAATCAGAGTTTTTAAGTACCTTTGGCTCTCTTTTCCGTAATCACTTTGCGATCTTCACTAATGGCTCTAAAAGATTCAATGGAGTTGGTTCAGCGTTCTTTTGTTCTTCCTTAAATTATTCTGAAACCTTCAAACTTCCTTCCTTCTGCTCAGTTTTCTTTGCCGAGTCTGCTGCTATCCTACGTGCCGTCCTTTTCATTACTTCTTCCCTAATTTCTCATGAAGTCCTTATTATATCAGATTCCCACAGTGTACTACAAGCCATCTCCTCTTATTTTCCTTCTCCTTCTATTGATTACGTAATCCTTCTCATACGGTATTTTATCCATAACATTTTCCTTCCTCACTCCATCCAAATTGACCTACTGTGGATTCCTGGGCACTCTGGAATCGAAGGTAACGACTCAGCCGAAATACTAGCTCGTTCATCCTCTTCTACCAGTAAATTTCTCAGGGTTCTTCCATCTCACAATATTAATCTCCTCTCCACTTTAGCTCATTTCAAATTATGGTTAATTTCGTACTCCTTCTCATTATCAATTCCGGATTTATATTATCTCTTCATCCAACCTAATCTACCGTCTTACCCCTGATTTTTCAATTCTCTCTGCAATCTGTTTGCTTCCTGCCTCTTTATTTCGTTTCTCTCTGTCCTCTTAATCCTTCCCCTCACAATTGTACAGGTGACGCTAATCACATTTTGTTTAAGTGCACCTGTATCGCTTCCGAACGTTATTCCTTTTACTTTTGTCTGCTGTTAATTGGTCTTCCAACTCTGTATTGTGCATGTTTTGTTCTCTCCTTACCATCATCTTCGGTCATTCTGGCCCTTGAGTCCTTTTTATCTTCTATATTTGATTGCACAAACGTCTGATTCCGTTTCTCACTCTTTTCCCTCCTCTTGGGCTAATATCTTTTTTGACGAATCCAACATTATAAATTTAAAAAAAAGTGTTTTGCTGTTGCTTTTTTTTTTCAAGTTCGATAACAGAGCTATGACTTTTGAAAATATACTTTTTTTATTTTTTGACCTGATAAAAGGCGCGGGAGAGGTCATTAAATTAACTGGTTACCATAAATGTTTTTATTTCATGAAAACATTTTTGATTTTCGTTATAATTTCAAATTTCGCGATAATGGGTAACCGAATGGTGAGTTACAAATCGTTAAGTTGTTTTTTTATGTAATTTTAAATTCCATATTATATATTTTTGATAATTTTCTTTAAAATTTTTCGGCGTTCAAAGTAACCGTATGTCCTAGAATTGTACGTTTCCTTTCTAAAATAATTATTCGTTCGCAGTTAGTTTTAGAAATTTACTTTTTCCGGTTTCAGTTGTAAAACTGTAATCAATTTCCTAATTTTTTTAATTTCAAAGCTGCACGCGCGTATTTCAATAGCGTTGCACCTATCATCGCCCAATACTCGTGAGCAATGCATAATCTAATTAAAAATACTCTCACAACGTAAAGCGTAAAAATACAGTAATGTAGAAAGTTTAAAAAAAAATCTTAAATTTAAAGTTTTAATAAACGCACTAGGATTATTGACTTTACATTTTTTATAAACATTGTTCCAAAGGGAAATTATATTGAATTCACCCATCCCAAGTAGGGTCAATTTCCCAAAACGAATAAAACCCATTCTTTTATTTATTTTTTAAATTCATATATAACGTTTCACATGTTTTATTTAATTTATTGCAGTTGTCGCGCTCGTTGATATTTTAAAAATAAAAACTGCTCTACTAATCGCCTTGTTTTTCGTGTAATTTATTCAATTAAAAATATTCGAAAACACGCTGAAACCCCAGTTCCTTTACTGCATGTAAAATCGCAATGCAGCTTTATACATATCCCGTTCACTTATTTACGTATATACGTATATAGTTATTAAGACAATTTTCTAAAATTACTCGATATTTATTTTTGTCAGCCGAAACAGTTTTCAGTGTAAATCCTAAACGATAGGGGCCACTTGAAATTGTAGATTTTTTCACGCGGTACTGTTGTAGCATCGATAGTGGAAGGTTAAAAATACACAAATTTAATTTACTCAGATAAAAATTACAATAGTACCCCTCTCAGATAAATCGCGAATAATAAATTTCGTTTCGAAATAATTATTTTTTCGTAAAACTAAACGAATAAATATGGACATATATACATATAATTATAAATTATTTTTTATTTTATCTATTTAGTATGCGCGTGCTTCGACTGACAAATACGATTAACAAGCTTTTGTAAAACGGATTTCATTTACTATTTCGCAATGCGTCGTAGTACATTTAATATTGAGAGAATAAAAATAAAAATATCTTACGCAATATCTGGTATTCTGCTTGGTACATCGATGCAAGATCTTGGTCTTTTTTCCAATCCAGGTGTATACAATTGGCGATCGTAGTGTTGACTTTCTAATATCACTAGAAAAATTATTATTTTATATTTTCTAATAAATAATATGTAAAAAGTTACATCTTTACCGAATAATGTGTTATTATACACGCATATAGTAATAATACACGCATAAATGAAGTTAAAATAAAATCGCATCTTCAAAAAGTTCCCAAAGCTATCAAGAACTAAAGTTATTTTTGTATATGAATACTTTTTTCAGCCATCAGATAAACGGCCCTGCGGGGCAGAAGTTGTAATAACTAGAGTTATCTTCTCTACTAAGTAGTCACTCAACCGCCATGTGGTGGGACTTCCACCGGCAGAAAAACGAAACAACAACCATGTGAGTTCTGTATGTCCACGTCGAGCAGGGTGGTAATTTTCTGTTCGACGGGCTTAACACTGATTAGAAAAGCTAAATCAGAACTCACAATATACCGCTGATAGGAAACCGGCGGAAGGTTCACTTGCGGAAGGTGTTCCTTCTAATAAATGCTGTTAATCTTTTTACACTGCGCTACCAACAGCAGCCTATAAACCACCAGAGTACTTTCCCACTTGCCATCATGGCTAGAAATTCTGAACAAATGGCCGTTAGTCCGGAGCAGCCCTTAAGTAGGACGACGGTGCGAAGAATACCCCCCCCCCAACTGATTAATGACGAGGCAACAAGCAATAAGTTCGAGATTATAAACAAGAAGACACGTATTGCAACATGGAACATCCGCAGCCTTTTCCAAGCTGGTAAAATACACAATGTGAATACAGAGAGGAAAAGGCTGAGCATTGAGATTCTTGGATCCGGTAAAGTATGTTAGCCTGACGGTGGATGGATGAAGTTAGAAGAAGCCGACTTTTATTATTCTGGTGCAGCCAACGGAAATCACGCAGGAGTCGGGGTACTAGTCGAATAGGGATATCTAAAACTCTGTGCTGGAATTCATACCAGTTTCCGAGAGACTGCTCATATTTCAGACAAACTTCAATCCATTAAACCACATTCAAATGTACGCCCTCTTACAACCGATAAAGATGACGACATAATTGAGGAATCCTGCGATCAGATTTCAACAGCGTTGAAATTAACTAAACGTGGTGAAATTATGATAGTATCCGGTGACTGGAACACCAAGGTCGGACAAGGAGCCCAAAACAACACGGTTGGCCGTTTTGGCTTAGGAAAATGAAACAGCCGTGGAGACAGATTGTTCAATCTTTAATCGAGTCATCTGCCAATTACTTATTCCCCTGAAATTCTGTACTTTTTTGCGATTCCGATTAACTAACTTTGAATTCATAATCATGAAGTACGAAAGACCCTTACTTTTTTTTTTCTTATTTTCTTTTATTACAACAGATTTTTAACAAATTACGACAAAGTTACATCGTATACAAATTTTTAGCAGAGTTCGGAAAGACTATCCGTGACTCAAGGCAACATTGTTAACATATAGAGAAATTTACTTGATTTGGAAGCAACGTGCTATAGGCGAATTTTTATCTAAACTGGCTCTAGCAGGAGACGAACTCGTAGATTATTTTCTTTGTAATTTTTTCCCGTAGTAGCATCAAATTTTGCGTGTCACGCTAACGACATTTTTTCTTGCTCGATGCCCCACGTATTTCGTCTCACCAAGGTTAACAATCTAACTCGCTCACAAACACTTACTTTAACCGATTTAATAGTAATATTCGTTCGAATTCACCACCGACCTACCTAAGATCGATTCTGACACTATTAATAATTTCATCGCGCTAAATATCTTAATGTCTACTGTTTTTGCTCTTCCTGCTTCTGCCCCTCTTCTAAACTATTAGTAATCCGAACTAATACAATACATCTTTCCGTATCATTTGTTGTGCAGTATTCTAGTTTATTCGATTACGCTACTCCACGCGTGAGGCTATTTTCAATTTTTTTTTTCACTTTCTTTGAATCGTTTTAGTCATTGGAGTTCATCAACGTCAGATAAAACCCGTTCAATATATTATACGTATATTCTGCTAGCCCTTAGCCGATCGAAAAAGAAGAAGAAAAAAAAAAGTCAAAAAAATCTGCTAATTCTAAATAACGTTTAAAACTTTATGCAAATATGGAAATATCTGAGAAACTCGTTGGTAACCGCTTTAAAATTTGTCAAATATTCAAGATGGAAACTAACGAAAAACAAATTTCGTCGATTTTACCTTTTTTGATAAAACTACCCAACTTATTGCCTGAAAAAAATAAAACTTAAAAAAAAACAAAACAAAAAAACCGAAACAAACTGCACGTTAAAATTCCCTATCTGGACAATCTTTTTAGGCGCAGTTAAAAATGAAGTGTACATGTACTCAATATTCCTCCAATCAGGAAAAGAGAAAGTTACACAAACGTGTACGTATTGCGCGACATTTTATATAGGAGTTTCGAAATCGAACTAATCCACCAACCATCTTCGTAATAAAATGTGAAACGCGTGTTCATAAAACTGATAAAACCATTAAGAACTCCGATAATAACAAGGGTTTTCAATATTTATCATAGTTAAATAATTTAAAAAAAAAAAAAAAAATAATAAATCCACTGGAGCCTGTGTGCTTTATTTATTTTTTCGTGTTTTATTATTACCATTTAATTTTTTTTTTTTTTTTTTTTTTTTTTTGAGCACGTGTTCTATCATAAACCTTTATCTAAACGCAGACGGCAAATAGCCAAAGAAGAAAGCGTGTTACCGTCACTAAAAACTAATATAACTCTATAGCCGACTAAAAAGCACAGTGGTAAGATCACAGCTAAAGTGAATAATGTATTTTCAAAGGAACTTCGGTACTTTAGATCCAATCACTAGGAGCGTTAATGGCACAAAAATTTATTAGTTTTATTGAAATTCACACGGTGTTAGAGAAATTCTGTATTTTCTAAAAATGACAAAAAATAGTACTATTTTTACCTCCAAAACGGGTCGACAAAATTTTAAGGTTTTTTTTAATATTTATGTACCACCGTATTATAAATGTTAAAAGTGTTGTGTGAAAGAAAATTCGTACATTAAATAATTTCCGCATAAAGACTTCATGATTTCTCTTCATATTTCAGAAGCCGTACACAAATTATAAACTATCGTGCCAATTTAGTCGTTTACTAGAATTGCCGATGTCTAGTTGTAGCCAACAAACCGATGGCTAACGGTAAATTTAGACCACGACACATTATTAGATTTTTAAGGTAAACTACAAAATGTTCGACAGTTTTCGGTGACTATGCACAATTTCACGATTGAATGGCACAAGTCCCACCGACCGGGGGAAGGTTTATCATCGCAATGTACATAAAAGTGTTTTAACTTAAAGTGTTCCTTTTAATTAAGCTTTTCCAGCAGTACAAAACGCGATTATACTCGATTAAACACATAATAAATCTCCGCATAGAGGTACTGAACAGATTCAATAAGTTCAGATTTGTCTGAAAAAAATCTAATGGGACGCGGCTTACATTACAAATTTACAGTAAGAACCGCGTGAAGACGAATAGTAGCCGACTAAACAAGTACATTAAAAAAGAAGAAAAGCTGTTGCAAAAAACAAGGCGAATTTTCTCATTAAGATCGGGGTAATCCGTCGAAATCGAACTGAATGTGAAATCATTAATTTAAAAGAAAAAATACACAGCTAAATAATTAATCGTTGCAACCGATGCGCAATTCTATACAAATGTACGACCCCACACGACCAGTATACATATCGCAAGACGATCAACAGCTGCTACAAGAGCTACATCGTTAAGAAATCCTCGCCAAAAGACGAACAAAATAAAGACATCCTCACATTACGATTACTGTCTAATTTCGAAGCAGCCGCCGGATAGTACCGTAATCAATCGGTACGCGCATTATCGCCACTGAAATTACTGTGACTATTTACTTATAAGAATATACGCAAACGGAATTCTTCAACAAAAATTACAAACAAACGCATAGTGAAAATCACATTTTTGATCGCCTGCTTCCGTTTATTTAGGTAAGTAAAAGTAAAGTAAGTCCTATACATATCCTTGATAGAGTATCATGGATTGTGAAATTAAGCTTTTCATAATGTACTAAGTTTAAAATGGATCTGATAAGAATACTGGGGCCAGTTCCTTTCTATCGGCCGCCTTTAATTTTCCAGACTTCTCTAGTAGCCAATTATATTCTTAAACTGTAAAAATATACGTTATCCTAAAAAACACACGTAAAAAAATAAAGCGCCAAGTTAAACTAAATTATTTTTGTAACACCTCTATACAAAACTCTTCGCAGCAAATATTAATCAACTGCGATACATAACTTTCAAATTGTCGATGATGATAAAATGATCACTTACAAGTAAATTTTTTTTAAGAGTTCATCATTCCCGGGAACGGATCAGAACGTAATTAGAAATCGATATATAAACGGTTCAAAAAGTGAGGGCGTTAACAAAATAAGACAGTTCATTTTTTTAGCCATTTCCCTTCGCTGCGTTATTATCATAAACTGTTTTGCATTGAAGAAATTCGTAATTTGAGAACTTTCTAAGATAATCGTACGATACAGTAATTAAAGTTTACCGTAATAATCTTTTTACTCGTATTATCATTACGATACTTACTTCTTCTTTTAGATCCCGGACTATTAAGATTATTGTTTGGATTCTGAACGCTTTGGTTCAGAGCCGAATCTGAATTAGCTCTTCTCCAACTCGAATCCATAGGCGGCGGCGATAGATGATTTGCAACGCTAGTGACGCTGCCAATATTGTACGGTGATGTGTCGATCCTTTTTTCATTAGAATTAAAACGGGAACGAACTGGACCAAAACTTTGACCTCTTTCGCGGTAAGAATTCGTTGAATTTATTCGACTGCAATGCGTATCGTCCAAACTAATTTGCATCGGCTGCGGACAAAACCAAAACGAAAAAATGAATATACCATTTTTCTTCTCTTTTTTAAATAGGTGTTTCTTTGATCGTACCGAACGTATACGCGGTGTACGGATACTTAAAATATATTTCACAGCATTATGATAGATAAAAGGTTAGATAATAGAAAATTAGCTAATCAGAAAGCAAAGCGAATCTATAATGAATCTAAATCGGAAATCTTACAAATATCGTCAGCCGGCAGCAGATATATTAACAATATAGGCAGGAAAAGGCCATTTTACACGGATGAAAATACAGTATGGGTACATTTTTACCTACGATAATTAACAGAAATTGATGCCTTTAAAAGTAAATGTTACCAACACACATACCTACATATAAATATAGTTAAAAAAAGTTTTACAGCCAAGATTGTGTACTTGCGTAATAATAAATAATAAAATTTATTATTCAGACCTTATTGTTCTATACCACACTTATAATTGCAGAGGAGAAAATTATTATATACTGCTTTGCTGAGTCAGTTATTACATTCGCACGGATACATATTTTGTAACGGGTTTCTTAACTCTTTAGTGTGCTTGTTCAATTTGACATTTAAAGATAATTGAAAAATAGATTAAGCGAAAAAAAAAAAAAAGTCCAAAGACGATGACTAAATGAATATATTATTAGCCCCTTCCTTTATTTTTTTTTTTACTGTACATCATCAAAAACAAGTGCAAACCCGAAATTGCATGAGTTTCATTTATTATTGTATTGGTTAGTGGTTGTACCATATATATATATATATATATATATATATATATACCAATGAGTGTCGATATCGACGGAATATTCTTTTCTCGGCTTAACATAATCAGATAAAAATTAGTCAATAAATTTTCATTAGAAAAAAGGAAAAATATGAACACGCAAAATTTTAAAATTAAAGGGACGATAACATGAGTAGTCCAAAGTATTATTGTTTGTTATCACATAGAAATGTAGATTCGAATAAAGATAATGAATCATGGTGTCCACTTAAATACCATTTTTAAACTCCCGGCTTTTCCGATCCAAAACCTCCCGATTTCCTGGTTTTACAAGAATTGTACAAGAGCTTACAAGAGAACATTCTTGTATAAAATAACAAACTCAACAAGCCGAAATGGAGGAAAATAAAATATCAGTAGAAACCAAAAAATTGCAAATTAAATTTTTCAGATTTTTGATGTTGTTTTATTTTCATATTTTAAATATTTTACCGTTATAATAACCACTAACTAACTAACTCGAGCAATATATGCTTACTTTATTATTTCAAAAGTTTATTATAATTATCCCTTCCCTGTTTAAATAATTCCGACATAAAATTTATTTGACGTCTAATATTTACATTTGTAATCATATAAGAGGTTTACGGAGCTACCTTCAAAAGTTTTACCGCGCGAGTTCAACCCTCGCGATAA
Organism: Icerya purchasi; assembly: GCA_039619475.1. Classification (NCBI taxonomy): domain Eukaryota; kingdom Metazoa; phylum Arthropoda; class Insecta; order Hemiptera; family Monophlebidae; genus Icerya; species Icerya purchasi. The sequence goes on along the minus strand of CM077116.1, from coordinate 168,821,680 downwards.
ACTGAAAACATAATAAAAATTATTTTATACGTTTCGTTAAAATTTTAACTAAAACGAACTAACAATAAAAAAAACAGATATTACCTACCATGAAAATAGACGTTACAGAAAAAGCCTTAATCAAAAAATTCGAGGTAAATTGTAAAAGAACAACGGAATTTTGTTTTGTTAATATTGATAATGTTTAACCGCCACAACATATTTTATATAAATAAAAAAGAACTAGGTAATTTATTATTGAGTGAAGAACATTAAAAAAATGCATTATCTTTCGCTTCAAATATTTTCTTTTTTTTCATCACGACTACCGTTTTCCCCTTATTTCCCCGGTTTTACAACAAAAATCCCAGCTTATTTCTGGCTTTCCCGATAGGGTGGCCACCCTGTGAATCCGAAAACACCAAAGCCCGATTTCAGGCTCATCACTGACAAAATTTGATCTTAAATCGATACCCAACTTTATACAGTACGGACAATAGCAACATTTTAGGTTGGCCTATTCGCATCATCATCCCAAAATGGCTTCTCGGGGGAGATCACCAACTTCAAGATTTACTATTAAAATTGAATAAAAATGCGCTGAAAAGAAAAAAATAATTGCTTGATAAAAATAATATAAGTCAAAGTAACAGAAGGATGCTGTGATGATTTTTTAGCAACATTAACTTTTTGGAATTGTCAAAAAATTCAAATTAAAATAATAATTAAAAACCGCATTAAATATTCTTGATATTTTTAATACTTGGCTTATAACGATTGTGCTGTTATACTCAAACTATTTCCAAATATTGTTGTAATTTGAATTTGGTGTCGACTTTAAAAATTAATGTTCTTCAAGAATTTATGAAAAACTTATACTCCGTCACGCAGTGTACGGCAAATCCGCATTTTATCTCCACTGCTATACAACCTCCACGGAGAATACATCATGCGTAAATTATTTCAGAATAATGATAGCGGGTCGGTCGGAGGAGTCCGGATTTCAAATCTCAAATATGAAAACAACACAACACTAATAGCCGGCAGCTTAAGCAGTATGGCGCAAACCCTAAACCGTCTCGAAAAATGCAGCGCAAAATATGGGTTAATAATTAATCAAGATAAGACGAAAATAACGATTACAGACGGGCAAAACGACAATTAACAGTGTCGAAATTGCAAAACAGTACAGATATTTAGGTTCGATAGCGAAAAATCGAAGGGGATCTGAAGCGGAAATTAGACACGGAACAAACATAACAAAAAGTGTTATGTGTCGACTAAAACGTATATATATATATATATATATATATATATACCGCGGTATCAAAGAAAGTAAAAATAAGACTAGTGAATAGTCTGGTGTTTTCCGTATTTCTCTAAGGCGCAGAAACATGGACTCTACGTAAATCCAATCGACGAAAGATAGATGCGTTAGAAATGTACACTGTTGGAGATGTATATTATGAATAACATGGACGGACAAAAGAACGAACAGCTCGGTATTTCAAGAAGTAGAGGTAACGAAAAGAAGATTATCGTGCCGGAAGTAATTAGAAGCATACTGAAATACTCTTTAGTCGTGTGATAGGAGCAAATGGATTATTGGAGACGAGAATTCTTGAAGGAAAAGTAGAAGGGAAAAGAAGACGTGACCGCCGTCCAACCAGATGATCAGGCATGGATAGCTCTAACGAAAAGTTTTGAAGAATGTGACCAAGTGGCCCACAACAGAGATCAATGGCGACATCTTATACATCAGATGGGCAGCTCATAATCACGATATCCCTACGAGAGATTCACGACTCAATGACGATGAACTTTCTAAACCTTTTTCTTCATTTATCAGAAAAGCCTCGTTATTCGTTATCCTCCATAGACGTCCACATACTGCTCTCGTTCAGTGTTCGGTAAATTTTCCATCAATAAACTACGATTAATTTGAAAAACCGGATGCCTAAGAATAACAAGATATGTACGAAAACTACTTAATATAAACACCACCATATATTCATAAGTTATTTAAAAGTTTTCACAATAGTTGCACATAGTGATTAATTAATACAATTGTCTGTACGTATATCAACTTCAAAACATAAAACATACAAATTCAAACGCATTAAACAATGTTTATTAAGGGAGAGAGTTCAATTTTTTTTTTTTGCTTAGAAATTTAGTTTAACCTCTGCAAAATATGCTTCTAAATTTTTAGATCATAATTCGAAGTATACGTGATTCTATAGAACATATAAATATGTAGCGCTCCAAATGTTATCGAGCGCTGGTAATTCCGCTCTCTTGGCAATAAAATTTCACTAATTGGACAATAGGGAGCGCTACTAGCAAATGAAAGTAATCATTGGTTTTTATGTAACGGTTAGTTTTGGTATGGCGACGATTTTATACCGATTAAGAGTGAGTGCGTTGGTCACGTATAAAAAAGGATGAGCAGCAGATTACGTAATATAAAAAAAAAAAAAAAAACCAGCAAGAATCCAAACTCGAAGGATGATATGAAGAACGCTATATTCGGCATTCATTACCACACGATATCGACAAACATACATCTGCAGCACCAATATCGTCTCCACGGTGCCGACTCCGGTTACGCTTATCGCATCGCTGAAGCTTCCAATGCAACACAGTCTTATGATCATCCTTCTCCTCTGCATCCTGACGTACAGAAGAACATCTTGCCAATATAAAGATTTTTCATCTCGTGAAGATTTTAAGACGTTTGGGAGAGTACACGCAGAACGCAAACGAAACTTTTAATACAATAGTGTGGCGCTTGGCTCCCAAATATCTAAACTGCGGCTGGAAAATCGTCGAAATGGCTGCTTTTTCGGCGGGAAGCATGTTCAACGGCGGCTACAACTTCATTTGAAATATTATGAATGACTTGGAATAGCAAATCGGCAATCACAGCAAGATATTCATAGACGAACAAACACCGAGTACGAAGACAAAAGTTCCATAGCCGTAACAGTTCACAAGCGGTCTGAACGGCGAAAAAAAAGGAAGTAGCGGCTCAAATGGATGAATTTTCAGAAAAGGAAGGATATTATACGGCCCTGCTATTGCAGACTAAGTGTTGAAATCTCTGAGCCACTTAAACATTACTTTTTCGTATCGAACAAAACATATTTTTTCACGCGCCGTGCAATGTAGCTCGGCGAATTTTCAACCAATTCGCTGGAATTTTCAAAGAAATATTCTTTAACTTACTGACTATTGTATGACGTTCGTTTTTTTTTTAAAAACAATTGTTTACACAAAAATAAGTGTTTTCATTCAAAATGGTGCTGAGTTTTTAATTTTTTTTTTTTTTTGGCTCCGTCATGCAAAGCGTCGTGACATATTTTATGAATACAATTTCGGTTTTTTGATTTTAATTGAGATTTGAGACCTGCAAGCAGCACCTGTGGCACCGTCATTTTGTATAATTTTTGCATAAAAAAGTTTTTGAATACACTTTAAATTGTATATTTTGAGATACTATTGATGTCCATTAAACAAACTTTTCCATTTTTCCAAAAAAAAAAAAACTAATAAGAAATCTTTAAAAAATTTTATTTTACTTAACTTTTCCCTCTTAAATTTACCCTAATTTTCACATATAACCCTTTCAAGTGAAATCATTCCGATAAAAATTAGTATAAATGCTTGCGATATTGTTTACTTTTATTTGATTAATTTCTATTTATTGTGTATATTATCACGAGTTCTTAAACTGCCCAAAAATTTTAATTTTCATTTTCACGCTACTACCTACACGACGTAAATCGGTGAATTCCGTCTTATTTGCAGCATCTGATCGTTAGCTGGTTACGTTTATGTCATACAAATCTAACATTTTTTCTTTCTTTTTTACATATAATATGTTTTATTTACAATATTTCCATAATGGATAATTAATATGTCCTTTCTAATTAAGTTTTGGTGACATACAAATTTAACATTGTCGTCTATTACTATTTAAAATAAAGTTTTTTTTTCTTGCTTTTTTCTCTGCTGCGAATCTTTTAACGCTCAAACATTATTCATTAAGGACTCTTCTTATAACATATTTTTTTTCCATTAATTAACGATGCATCTTCTTTTTAAGTCACTGCTCTTTATGCATTTTTTGTATTTGCAAATCTCATGGAATAGCGACAATAACGAATGGTACAAATTTATAATATTTATCTGATTAGTGGCTGCAAATTACACAAGCGTAGCCGACAATACACTAGTTTTTCCTTGTACGCTAATACCGCAATGTACGCGAAATTAGCAGCAGTACTAGAATGAATAAGCCTAACAAATCCAAACACAGAGCAAAGAAAAATATATACTGTTTGTTAAAGTAACATAAAATGAAGTAATGATATTGCAAATATGAACATTACCGAAGTTCGTTTTTTGTTGAACAATTTTAATGTCTCTTATGATTTTTCCGCGGTCCACTATTTACAATATTTTGTGTCATTTCTTGTTATTTTGTTTAAATTTATTTCATTAAACGGCATCCAAGTCTAACTTTGTAAATTCATTTGCTATTAATAATTAACTATCCTGAACAACTCTTGGTGGCACATACCATCCTAATTTTCGCTGCTCAGTCGTGTTCGAGAGCCCAGCATATCTCAGACTCGCCTTAGGCAACTTTCTTTTTCTAATGATTAGAGGGATTCGTGTGAGTTACGTGTTAAAACATTTATGGCCAAATTCGTTTGATGTACCGTTGATGTGTAATTCATTTTGCAAAATTTTTGCTGTTCAGTTCAAGTGCCTAACGTATCTCGAACCCGGTCTGGGCATCTTTTTCTAAGGATTTTATGCAGACATTTGTGGGTGTTTTGCTGAACATTTGCGGCCATGTTTGTGTCTGAAACATCTATTGTTTCAAGTTGAATATTATGTACCTCTCCCTCAGTTACCATTATTCCTACATCGACTCGATAGTGACCAAATGGATTACTGTCGGGGGGAAAAAAAATAATTTAAAAAAGAAAACAACAAATAAATAAATAAATAAAATCTTATAACAAAGTTTTTTAAAAATAAGGAAGGAACGTTCTGAGGCAAAACCCTCCCCAACTTAACAAATATATAAATGATTATACAAAAACACAAAAACAGAAAATATATAACAGTTCACTAAATATACTTGTGACGTTACTAAATTTACAAAAACCGACACATGTTTCTGAGCCGCTCTCTATAGTCGTGGTTACACGAATGAAGTTATAAAATCAGTTAAAATAGTAATTTTCACCATGTAACGATATATTGATAAAAGTTAATTATTGATTTTAAACAATAGGTTATTGTTAAGATTAAATTGTGATTAATTAAATTATTCTTAAATTTATTAATATAATATACTTTTGCATAGTTTCACAAAATTCTTATCAGTTATATATTTTACAATGTCTAAATCAGCCGTAACGTTAAAATTTAAGTTTATTCACAATTATATGTGCGGCGCCACTGATGACTTTTGGGCACGTCCATGTCTAATTAGGACAATATGCGCTCATTAATATTAATTCCAAAATGTATATCTATAAAATATGAAACAACAAAAAATACCGTGCAGTGTACTTTTTCATTTTTATTAAGCTGAATATGGACGTCTGGCTCTCTGTCTGAAAAGGTTTCTTCTTTATTTTGTAAAAAATTTATTACAAAGTTTGAAATTCACTGTTATTTCACTTTAAAGTATAATCCCATTTTCCGAGTACAAGAAAGCGAGAAAGCAGAGCTACCTAGGGAATCTCAGCGCTTTTTAAATCCGTCGAAATCTTGCGGTTCTTTGTTGTTTTTTTTCTCGTTTTGATCTCACATACAGAACTATGTTTCTATCCATCGATAAAACGTACGTTTTTTATTGAATATTTTTCGCGGGTTATGTATGACGAGAAACTGTTGTCCGCTATCAGTTACTGTTCGATAAATAAACAGTCTCCTCCGTGAGCGTTATTATATGTTTAGTACTAATCCGTTTTTTTTTTTTTTTTGTTTTTAAATTGTAAACACAACAAATAATCTACGTCTTCAGACATATAAGAATTTGTAAAAAACTATTAAATTATACCACTTTTAGTTAGTAGCATGCGATTTTAGTTTTTATAACTGCAAATTACTGGCACGCGAAATATAAATCAGTACTCGAGTCAGATTTTCGCTAAATCGATTAATCTGTGTTTAAAAAAAATGAAAAAAAAATTATACCACTTGAAGACAACGCACTAGAATAATTCAACTGCGAAATACTCATACCGAATTTGTAGTTCTTTGCTGTTAAACACGCAAAGCAAACAAAATAAAACTCTTAAAGCTAATAAAGCTAAAATAATGTTTATCGGGTTCATCGGCAAAAAGTAATTTCCAAAAAGGCAAAACATCAATATAGGTTAAAGCCACTTAACCAAAAAGTAATGAAAATGTAGGAATAATAATCGTTTTTACATTTGAAATACGTCAGAACTGGCCTTCGAGGGGTAGAGGAGACTGGAATTCAGAGGTAGCGGTCAAGTTATGATGCTACAAAAAAAAAACAATCGAAATACTTCACATCGCCTTGTAGTTTGATGTTTTAAATACAATAAAAACGGCATATCTAATTTTAAACCAGACAAAAAAAAAAAAAATAAATAAAATAAAAGTTCGAACAATTTTTCATAGTACATTTAACGTAATATGTGCCTCGCGTTTTAAAATACGCATAAGATGCCGTTGTAAAAAGTGTGTTTTCTTTTTCTGTGACATGATATCACTATTACGGCCGCATATATCCATCACTCACACATAGAGAATATTTACGACCTAATAAAATGTAAACAAGGTAGCATTGCATCTGTACATGTGTGTGGATATATAAGACCAGTGATCGCGTTACATATTATAGGCTTTTTATTATTATTATGATTATAATTATGATTATTATGATTATGATTATGATTATGATTATGATTATGATTATTTATCCTGGTTTCACTCATTTGGTCGGATTAATCGCAAACCTCTCGCGCCCGGGAAAATTTTAAAATCACGATTGAGAAAAAATGACTTACACCTCACATTCTCCTTCGAAGCGAGATGATAGAAACCCATAATCCTGTTTGAATTAGAAAAAAGCTATTAAAACACATAAACGCGTTTAGCACTACGATTACCTAATCTCCGTCAATACTCCGAGGAATAATAACAGTTAATTTTTCATCCATAATATTACATTATAAAAATACCTATTCGATGAAATCGAGAAGTTCCCGACGATTTTTAGTCATTTAATGCTAGCGCATTCGAGATGGCCGCATCTCTAAGTCGATAGAACGCTCGTAAATAAATCGAATGATGGCCTTATCGACCGTTTTGCTGAAGGCCACACAGCCTCAAGGTCAACTTGATTTCAATGAACTAAGCCGGTGTAAAATGAACTTTTCCGAACCGCATGAATAACTAAGCTTCGATTAATCAATCGATCACAATAGTTTACAGTAATGAAGCGGGAAGGGTAAACCTCGTGTTTCATCCGACAATACTATTCAAGTTTGTTGTTTCAAAAACTTGATGAAATCCATATCGCCCGTAATAAAAAGAAAAAGCGCGAAAATTAACGTAATTCAAAATTGGAAAGTAAAAAAACTTGAACAAATTAATCGATTTCAAGCGGGAAAAAATTTAAATACGAAATTCGATTACGTTACGGAAAATCGGTAATATAAAAGTCACCTAGAAAAGAACGAATATAGCGAATGTTCAACACTCCCTTACAATTTATCTTTTTCCTACTGAAATTATTTCACGAGGTTCAGTTTCTATTAGTTTTCTTTTTGGATTACTTTTTTCCGACTAGAATGTGAGCTTCAACACACTGCCATTATCAAAGAATTTGTTGATGTTGAAAAAAAAAAACTAACGCGGCATTCCTCGAGTTTTAAACATTTTATCATCATTGACGACGGTACAGAATCTTGAATTCAGAGATAGTCAGCCACTTCCAAAAGGAAGATTAGCCTTCGCTAGTAGTATACCTGGGAGGAGGCCTAATTAGTGCGCCTACGACAATGGGGCAGTGTACTGCCGCATCGGCAAATAGCAGATCGGCTCGGATCGTTCAGGTCGTCTGACGCGAGCAAGTCACCGATACTGCACAACAAGCGGTGCTTCCTTACGAAACCAATGCTGCAACATCACCTTTAAAATATTTCAGCTCTATTGATAACAAATCTTCAGATAAAAAAATAACAAACGATGCTTTTATCGATAAACGGCTCGTCTGAATAAGTTATTTTTTTTTTTTTTTTTTGTAAAACAAATCCCGGAAGATAGGGTGTCATTAGCTGGCAGAATTAACAAGTTTTGTCGGAACCAACAAGACCTCAAGATGGATAATAACCTTTTTTAAATAACAATCCTTCCGCTACAGCTTATAACCGATGCACACTTTCTGAATTTACACGAAGCTTATTCTGCAACGACCTAGCGCCCAATTCAGATCGGAAGCTCAAAGTCCTTTACTTTGCTGACAAACACGTACACTAACCGTAATACTTACACTTTAACGATAGCATCTTCTCTGCCGACTGCACGATAATATTGGAAAAATCGTACTAACATCAAACGAACTAAAATTATTATCGAAATTTCGACCGAGCGGCCAGCGTAATAGTCTAATTTTGGCCCTTACCCGCGAACTTTTAACTTTTCGCCTTTGAAATCTCATTCGCATTAAACATCTCCGCACCAGACACCGCAAATATGTCAAGACTTCGGACACTGGGGGAGTACACGATTCAATCAGAAGACTCTTCCTTTCCCACTCTAGCATCGTATCCTTGCATTGCACCACCGTTTCATCTCAGTTGCCAATCATCTACTTTGATAATTCCTATCGTTCTCTTCCCCTGATCCACAAACGCACACACAATCACCCTGCACCGCCCCCTCAACAAGTTTCCTAATATTTTTTTATTAAATTATTTATAATTTTATTATATACGTGTAATGTACATATTACAATTGCCAGTAAAATTTAATATTACATTTCTAATAGCTAAACTGTGCACGCGCAATTACGCCTACTTTTCCGCAGACCACGGTATATTTTAGATATGTACTTAACCCTCCACCACCTCAAAATACGAGTAAATAAACAAAAATTATTCGCCCCCCCCCCCAATAGTCTTTGTCTGCAATTTTATTTTTCGATAAAATACACGTATTTAACGATTTCCATAGCAATCTAGTGCGGCTTTCCGCTATTCGAAATAAGGAATCTGTAAAAATATTCGCTTCGTAATGAAACACACGTTTACATAACGGCCTGCATAGCGATCTGTAATTATTATGACTCATATTTACACCTTAAAAAATAATGCGCGAAATATTTGCTTTACCGTACAAATAACAAGCCGCCTGCCGGTGTAACAATAAAAATAAAATACTCATTTGTAATATAAAATCATCATCAGCTATATAACGATATAAGAATATCACGAGAAATGCATCGTTGAAATTACCGAGGAGCTACATAAAAAAAATTAAATAGAAACGCGTAAAAAGGCCGTGGTGTTTCAAGGACCCCTCTTATAAGAAGACCAGCGCGACTATAGTTCAATTGCAATATATGAACTTGTTCAATGCGAACAAGTTAAGCGTGATATGGAACGCTTCCATATATTTTCAATGGCCAAGTTAATAAATGCGATTTAACTATAGTCGTTAAGCGTCCTATAAAATTAGCCGCTCGGAAAACATAGCGTACGCTAATTTCTTTATTTGACAGTAATTTTCAGCGGCAATTTGTAACTCTTCTCGTGTCACCGCTATTACGATTCGTTCAATAATTCAGTAATTACATGTAAACGATTTTACTTTAGTTATTCACTTTAGAATGATAACGCGCAAAATATTCGCACGGTCGCAACTAGTAATAAAGAAAAATATTTTCACCTGTCTGTCTGTGTATCCGTGATTTTATTTGGCGATAAATTATACGTACGCGCGCAGTTTGCACAGCGATCTGTTATCCGTTCTAAATTTTAAATGAACGATCCGTAAAAATACTTATTTCATGACGAAATACATACATATACATATACATATACATATACATATACATATACATATACATATATATATATATATATATATATATATATATATACACATACATATATATACATATATACATATATACATATATATATATATATATATATTTATATATACACATATATATATAAATATGAACACACAAATATATACATATATATATATTTACATAGCAATCTGTAATTACGTTGCTCATCAGCCTATGTTTTATTTCGTTCTTGTAAACTTATACGACACTCCGACATTTCTAATAAGCTGGAGGTATCAGTTTGAAAGGCGAACTTTCGATAAAAATAACGTTTATTACAAAATATCTCCTGCAATATAATGAAAATTAGATATTAGCTACGTCATAGAAGGAAAAGCGAATTAATTTTTTTATTTTGCAATTATTTTTTAAACTAATTTGTAATTGATGGAGATCAACGAGTTTAATTTCGTTCGGGCCATTCCGTTAATAATTTTTCATTTCACAATAATGCGCGAAACATAATATCTGCACACGGAAAAACATTTACCGTATTATTAATAATTATTTTTATTCTTCTTTTTTTATTTTTTTAATTTTTCGTTTTATAATAATACAGAAAATATTCGTATTAATCGGCCATTAGAAAACATAAATAAAATTCCGACTAGTTTCGGGATAAAAAATGCTTATAATTTTTTTAAAGTAATTTTTCGTCATCGATAATGACGGAATTAACTTTTTTTTTAAAACGGTTTTAAACTCAATTTTCCATTATTTTTTTTTTTTTTGTGGGCGCGCCGGCGGCATTGACCCAACAACAAAGCTAAAAAACTAAATAATTTTCCATTTAAACTAGATTAGATATAATCTCTACCGATTGTTATTTTTGATAATTACCAGAATTACAATTACGACTATTTAGTCATCGTAATCAACAAAAATTATAATGCATAATTTCTGTCGAAAGAAATCGCGAATCACAGTGCACACTAATTCCGTTCACCTTTAATATTTAAATATCTGGGAATAATAGCTTTTGAATCTTTCGAAATGGTTTGCGCAGAACAACGGCGTAAGCAGTAAATTCATTTTTTTCATTCTTTTACGAATTTACTATTTTTCATGCGAACATATTTTTGTACAATAATACACGCATATTACGGCAAGATTAAAACCATTATCTCATGATTCGGATGTTTAAATACAGAAATTATTTCACGCAGCTGTCCGTGCCAATTATTAATCTCGATGAAGGGCAATTCACGATGCCTTCGATAAATCCGATTACTACTTCACAATTATGCATTATAATAGTTACTAACTAAGATTAATAACATGTAATCGATTAGCAAATAACTTCAATAGCGCGGGGAATCATTTCTGTAATTAATTACCACAAGCAATTGATTTCGTCCAACTCTGGTTCAGAATAAGGGCGCACGCCAACTGGTAACTATTTTAGGGCACATGCGAAAATGTCTCTCCGAGTAATTGGCCAACTGGTAATTAATAGCCGGCCAAACAAATCTTATGAAAGTGAATAATTTTGATCAGTGTTTCTCAACTTTTTCTCTATCCTATACCGGACCGACCAGGCAACGTAGTAAACTCTTATTTATCTTCCCCCAAGCCGATAAAAACTCTTAACAAGTACAAATCAGAGACGACAGTTCGAATTTCATAGGACTGCGACAAAAAAAAACAAAAAAAAAAACACAAGAATTACTCTAGTCACTTTCACGGGGAAAAATATTAAATTATTAACCGCGTTGCTGTTATTTCAGTTATGTAGTTGAACATACGTGAATTGTCTCTTTATAAGAGGACATCTGTGTAAACTTAATTCATTGATGAGAAATAAAACGGTAAGAAATAAAAATAAAAATTAGGCCCAGTTAAATATAATAAAACAAGATCAATTAAAAATTTACATATGCATAATAATAAATTCAACATTCCCATTCCGAACTTATAATTGCACATCGTGATGACATATTTTTCCCGCAGCATTCCTGTAAATGTATATATATATATATATATATATATATATATATATACAAGTGATAAAAAATGTTTGGATCATTATCGCTCTTTTCCGAAATTTATTAAAAATCAAAAAGTTTCTACTTCTTCTTAAAATTAAATTTGCATTTGCTATACTATAAATCTATCATAGCGCGCTCAAAAAAAATAATAATAATAAAAAAAAAAAACACTATCTAATATTAATTTTTATTTTTTTAACATTTTAATAAGATTGTAAGGAATTTGGTATACCGATAAAATGTTGCTGGACAACGAATATAAACAGGTGACATTACATTATAAAATTACTTTTGTTGTATAGATTTTCTTATTTATTTTAATTAATACTGGCCCATAAGCGAGTTACTTACCGGCTATGATAAAAGAAACATTGAGAAGCACTGGTTCGAAGAAATGAATAGGCCCCGTCGTCGGTGATGAGTTGGCCTATATGCGTTAGGTAGGGTCGTAAAGAAATTCCCTGATTTGTTTCGGTTATAAGTTGGCGTGACTTCCTTAATTGCTTTTGACATTTAATTAGCTGTTGGCCAATTCCCCAGAATTGTGTGTAATTCTATTGTAATTGATCACAATAAAATGTCCGAAAAGCATAATGAATATAAGAGCAGATAAAGAACAATGTACATACTTAAAACGGCTAATCGAACCTTATTGCGAACTTTTTAATCATCCAAAATTAACGAAGTAATAACAATTATTTGGTGTGATCACTGATAAGCTATTTGCAGAGTTTTCTGGTTATCCGTTTAGATTCTGTAGATCAACGAAAGTCACGGATTTTGGCTAAATTTTAGAAAATTTTTAATTCCACGCGGCATGATCTAAAATCGTTTAAAGGTCATTCATAATGTATTCTTACGTTTGGTATGACAAATACAGTCTAAATTGCGTGTTTTAATTTTAAAAAATGAAAATTATGAATATATGAAAAGTAGATAAAATAATATTAGATACAATAAATGTTATATTTATTTATTACGTACTTCGATTGATATCTGATTTTTTTATTATGTTTAAACCAGAAACGGGCATATATATAATATATATATATTATTTTAAACTAGTGATATTTTAGTGATGGCCGGTAAAAAAAATATATATATATATTTTTTTTTTTTTATTGTGGTATAATTTCCGCCGATACTGAATTCTGAATTTCTAAATTTGGCGTGCTAAAAAAATAAAATAAATATATACATACATATATATATATATATATATATATATATATATATATATATAAAATCAGGGCCGTGCCCAAAATTGGGGGGGGGGGGGTGAAAATTTTCTTTGCATATTTATTTTATAAATAACAATATTTTTCACTAATATTCATACTATTAATCATTTCCATCATTTTGATTTATATATTAATAATGAATTACCGTATAAACACCAATAAAAATTACATATGTTATTGATTATACTCGCAATAAAAAATTTTGCATAAAATATTAATGAAGTACCTAAAAATATGGAGCATATATGTTCGTTTTTCTTTTAAAGGTAAGAACACCCTAAAAAATCATCAATATTTATTTTAAATTTTTGATTTGTTTCAAATTTTTATACATTTATAATAACTATTTCAGTTCCAATTGGAGGTTACCCCCCCCCCGGAGGGGGGGCAGCCTTAATATATACCACGTATTTAGATAACTGTTGTTTGGCAGTCATTTTTAATTTATTTTAAACGAATTTAAGATATTCCTTACTTTTATTTTTAATAATAATATAATTGTAAATTATTAACAATTTGATCCTCCGAAATTCGGAAAAAAACGTAAACTGAAAGTAAATCAATTAAATACGTACAATTCTACAGCGAAATATTAAATTATTTACCCGGATTGAAGCTTCAAAATTGTTTCCGAACATTGTAAAAAAATTTTAAATTTATTTATTACTGATACGAGTGGTAATAATAAGATTCCGGAAAGAAATTTACTGTAGTTAAATATAACTTTTCGAAATTAAAATATGAATTTAACGAGGTAACAACCGATTTCTAAACGAAACAGTTCCAAATGAGAAAACAAACTCGGTAATATTACGAGGTGAATTAGTTAAAATTAAATACTTCTGCGCCTAAAGTTAGAGCTGGAGATGAGAGATTCGGTGGTGCAATTACTTTAGAACAGAATGAACAACAAATAAAATGATTACTAATGAGCACAAATAAACGCTTTACTGAGCATGAAGCAATTTTACAAAGTCCTGAATTTTAAACCGTCGACATTATACGCCTACGGGAAATTACAAACATTTGAAAAAGGCTGGCAACACAGACTGCAGGATTTTTGATACGAATAAGTGTAAATATTAATGAAAAGTATGCCGAATGAAATTCAAAACAAAATTGAATATACAGAAGAATAAAATAAAAATGCGGTTAATAGTGCAGTACAAAGAATAGAAAGAAAAAAATTAAGTTAAAACAAAACATGCGAGGGTTAGATTTCAATTAGACACTGTAAGGTGAATAACACCTAAAAGAAAGAAATTTTGTGTTTTTTTTTCTTATTTTTATGTTTCATTTCTGTTTTTATATTTTTTGATTTACCAAACAGGTGATTTGTTTAGGATGCTGAAGAGAGTGTATCATTTTAAAGAAAATATAAATAATTATACGGGTTAGATGATAGGTTTCAATTTAGAAAACATTATGAATTATATAATTAAAAAAAATAAATAAATAAAAAGTAAACCCATATTATTGATTTTTAAGAATACAACTATGCTGAAAACTCAAGCGAACCCTGTAAATTATTATTATTAACCTTTAACTGGTAACGTCATTTTTGGCACCTTTAAATTTAAACGGTAAATGACTCCCATCGTTACCATTTAAGGGTTAAAAAAAAAAAAAAAGCGAAATCAAATGAATTTTTTTTAGAAAGATTCGTGAATAGGGACGTAAAAATTGAACTAATTTTTACGGTTGAAACAAATTGTAACTGTCACATTCGTCCGACTCCAAATATTACATCCTGATATTTCATTAATTCACGATCTCTCAAACATTGTTCTAATTTGCCGTCGCTATATGGTTCCGTAAACAAGGATGCTTATTCGGCCAAAACCAAAAATACAGTGCATGTTCGTAACAACAGCCGCATCGGGTAGAGATTGCGTGTTGGTGTCTGACTAGTAGCAGTAGTCGAAAGCTAAGACAGTATAACATGTGCCTGAGCGCATCCGTGCTGTGCGTTGAGTAAACATTAAGTCGAGGGAAAATTATAAAAATCCCGCTAAAAGCGGATGTACATGCAAGAACACAGACAATTAAAATTGCAAATTATATATCTATTTGCATTATCAATAAAGGCTTTTTACCAATTTTAAAAATTATCCAGTTCACGAGTAAAATTGGTCCTGAAGTTCAGACGGCCACCATTTTGTGGGAAAAAAAATCCGCTTTCTCTTAGGTAGGGGCTGTAACGACATTTTTACTAATCAAGAATCTTTTTTCAAATTTTATTTTAGATGACCAGGACGGCTGTAATCGTGTCAACCAGAGCAACCCCCACCCCTTTTTTTTACCCCCGACTTTACCAGCTTACAACTTTCTTAAGTTTAATTTTTTTTTTCCATTTTTTTATTTTTTATTTTTTTTTGATAAATACTTAAAATACTAATAAATCTTTTGCACAAAACTAAATAGTAAAAATATTTTATTTTATTTATTTATTTATTTTTTTTTTTATCGACCTCGACAAAACGCCCAAAATTTATGTTTCTAGATCCGAATACCTCCTCCCTTAATTAAAAGCAATCGCTATGACCAAATGACGTTGTTTTACAGTATATGATAATATCTTTATACAATAAAAGCGTTAAACTATTCGACTTTCGGCTTTTTTAATTTTTTTTTCTTTTCGGCACACGTTACCGGTAGAAATCCGAATAAGCTTAAATTTATTATTTCATTACCTTGGATACAGATATCAACCACTCTGTACTAGCTAAAAGCGCAAACACATTCTGACTGTAAATAACTGCGCACCACAATTTAATTGGTTCAAGCCAATATACGACATCAAATGCATTATGTTATTATGATTTATTTTTGTTTATCTATCAATTTCGCTTTGTTCGTGCGCATATTCCACGCGTCCTAAATTTACTTAACACACATTTACAACAAATAGCGCAACAAAATAAAAATTAACCAATGTAAATCTCGTACATAAAAATATTTTTTAAAAAGCACGACAGACTCAAATGCCGATTAAAAAGTGTACGCACACACACACACACACATATATATATTTATTATTATTCTTATTTTAATTATTATTATTATTATTACTTTAATAATGAAATATAAGAAACCAGAGTAGCCTGCGAATTAGCTTATGGCTACCAGTAGAGATTATTTGTATGTATCTTTAATTTTAAATAATTCAGAAATGAATACAGGAAATTGTTCTAATAGAATAATTTCATTTAGTTGAAGTGCACAGTCAATCATATACAATTGTCGAAGGTGGTTATACTTGCTACACGTGTATATTATATGCTGAACATTTTCTATTTCATTACTTTCAAAATTACAACATTTACTATCAACAATAATGTTTAATTTATTTAAATAGTATCCAATGGGAAACCATGACCAGTGAGTATTTGAGTCATGTAATAATTTACTTTAATGTTTTTGTTTTTAAAGCGTTCTATTACGTTAGGAAAGAACTTGATTATTAATTTACCATTTGACAGAGTAATCCGGTTTTGAATTCATTAAAAATTTATAAATCAATTTGCTTGAGGAGTTCTTTACTTATAATAGCGTTATTTTTTTTTGTTTTAGCATTAAAAATTAGAGATCTTTTTTTTATGTAAAGGGATCGATAGGTAAGACCCGTGCTATAGTCTGAATTGCAATATTTGAAGCAGTTATACATATATGAAGAAGTTAAATCAATTAGAAATTTCCGACAGTCGGAGTTTACGTTATGTATTTGTTGTCGATGTGTTTTGTTTTGTTATTCATTACATGGTTGACAAA
Source organism: Icerya purchasi (assembly GCA_039619475.1). NCBI lineage: Eukaryota > Metazoa > Arthropoda > Insecta > Hemiptera > Monophlebidae > Icerya > Icerya purchasi. Next base: position 168,804,563 of record CM077116.1, on the reverse strand, counting down.
GCTCATCAAATTTAAAAAGTTTTTTTTACGTATTTCGGTTATTGTTTTTTTTATTATTTTCCGTTTTTCGCTTTCGTTTTTAAACTTATTGCATTCGAAAATCGAATGTTAATCATCTGTTTCCTCTTTACAGTCTATACAGATGTCTGTTTCAGCAATTTTAAATCGTTTCATATAGACACCCCATTATATTTCCATGTCCGGTTAAAAATTGAGTGAAGTTATAATCGGTATAAAAATGTTTCATTTGTAGTCTTTCTTCCAAGTTTGGAACTATTTCCCGTGTTACTTTTCCAGTTTTTGATTTATCACATCTGAGTTGCCAAAGTCGTATACTACTTGAATTAATTTTATTGATCTGTTTTCGTAACGTTTTTATGTCTAAAATTTTTTCTTCTTGTTTCCATGTTTTGATTTGGTTTACAGTTTCTAACTAGGCATTATTCCTGCTATGATGTTGACTGAAGTATACGATATTGTGCGATAACCAGAGATTGTTCCTATTAATATTTTCCTTTGTAATTTTAACAGCTTATTCTTGTCTTTTTCTCGTAAAACTGGAAAATATACTGTAGAGCAGTATTCTGTTATTGATCAAAAAATGGCTTTGTAGAGTACTATTCTATCTTTATATTTGAAACCGAACATATTTGAGTATAGTGATCTTAGTTCGAAATTAATCTTAATCTTGTCTATTATGAATTCGATGTGTTTTCCAAAATTTAAATTTGTGTCTACGATTATTCCCAAGTATTTTATTTCTTTTACTATTTTTATTTTGTCGTTATTTATGTATAAGTGCTGTTCAATGCAATGTATCATTTCTTCCCTGTCTTGTTTTCTACTTATTAGTAGTGCTTGGGTTTTATTTATGTTGAATTGTAAGCCTAAGTTTGAATGTTTTTACTCAATTTTTTTATTGTTTCATTTATATTGTAAACTTCGTCCTTTTTATTAATTCCTGCTACTAACATTATATCGTCTGCGTAGCTTATCATATTGCAGTGTTGACTGAAATGCAAATTATGTACTTCGCTCATTGCTATGTTGAAGAGTACTGGCCCTAGAACGGAACCTTGTAGTACTCCTGAGTTGACACTCCTGTTGTATAGGATTTTGTTTTCTTGATTAAATAACCCAATTCTTCTATCTGTTAAGTAGTTACGAATTATAGTTTGTATTGTACCAGATATATTTTTTCTTTTCATTATTTTTAAGATTTCATCAATTTTTATTTGATCAAATGCTCCGGATATGTCAAAGCTGATTAGTAACGTATGTCTTGTTTGTTTTTTATATTTTTCAATATAGTCGCGTAACTTTCTTATTGCTAGCTCAGTTGATTTGTTTTTAAGATATCCGAACTGATTTTCGTTTAAAATCGCTTTTTCTTTTATTTCTGTATCAAGAAAATTTTTTATGATTTTTTCATATATTTTACTTAAACCAGATAGTAGCGTTATAGGCCTGTATGATTTCGGATTTGTTAAATCTTTTCCAGGTTTGTTTATTATTTTAATTTTTCCTTGTTTCCAGACGTTAGGGAAATAATTTAGTTCGATACATTTTAGGTAAATAGTTTTAAATATTTTTTCGTCTACTTTGTGAAGAAATTTAATCATCTTGTTAGGAATTTGATCATGTCCATTGGCTTTCCTATTGTTCAGTTTTTTGATTGTTGTAATTAATTCGTTTTCACATATTTGAAGAGTTTTATCTGGCTGAGTCGGTTGCAACTTAAGTGTTCGGTTTGGAAATAATTCAGCAAAAATTATTTTATGTTTTTCAATGTTATCATGTACGATGCATCCAGCGACATTAAAAGCAGGCATGTCTACTCTTTGTTTGGTTTTGTCCAAACATATTTTATACGGCTTGCCCCAGATTGTCGACGAATTAATCAGTTCTTTCCATTTTTCATGCTTTGATGACTGCAGTTCTTCCTTGTATTCTTTTTTCAGTTTTCTAATTTTTGTTGTTTAGTTAACCGGTTATACACCAGCACAATATGAGTATAATGACTGCACTAAACCTTCACAGAGTATTATCTTAGATTTATAATTTAGTCCTCATAATTAAGCGCCAAGGGATTTAAAAATGTAATAATATTTATCAACCTTATTATTTATGTAGTGTATGTGCTTATTCTTTTTTCTTACCATGAGCCGTGTATAACTACATAGGTCATTACGGCATACGGCAATTAGTAGAGTTCAAATGATTGGAGCGATCTGATTTGTTTTAATATTTTTCTGGTGTTCAGTTTATTGATTGTTGAAAGTCGTCTTCTGATGTGCATTCACCTTCCGGTGCCAACGTGCCTAATTTTTTGATAATTTGCGAACAGCGGTTTTTAATCTTTTGACCCGTTAGGAAAGGCTTAAGAGTAGCCAAAGTGTGCAGTAAGCTCTCCTTGTCGGTTGTTGCTTCTACAGCATAATTAATAAAGTCTGTTTTTATAACTATATTGTTGATCAAATCTTTAAATTTATTGTATTCTAATGAGAAAGGTCGTAGTTCAACATCAAACAGATGTTTACACTTCTCGGTTAAGTTTGTGGAAGACGAAAGGGTGTTTGAAGAGGGGGCGGTTCATTTTTGGATATATCGTCACCTGTGTTTTCGGTTTGGTTTACGATTGCTTCTACATTCGCTGCAGTAAACATTAGAGATTTTTTAATCTGCGGTTGTGTTGGGAAAGTTGGTTCTTCGTTACAAGTCGGGCTACTTGGTGTTGCAGGATGTGGCCGCTTTTGTTTTGTATTTTGCTGGTCAACTTCTGTTTCCATTTGGACCCCAGGAGTTGGAATACTCAATTTCAGCTGTTTCACTTCTGTTAGGTTAGTTTTATTACAGTTGGAACATACATGGTCCTCCTCTCTAGTTGCAAGAAGGTACGATGGTCATGTTCATTATGCTTCATAAGGAATGATTCTGGTATAGATTAGAGTAGTTAATTTGTTCAATATACAGAGCTGTCTTCTTCAACTGATTATATGGTCAAATTCTTCATCGGATGGATTAACTCGTAAAATGGATACTGGAGATACTATTTTTAAGGATGGTAGAGATTGAAGATATAAGATTAGTTTGTTATTGGGGATAGTGGCCGATACGTTGGGGAGTATTAATTTATTAGTTGGATTTTCGATTCGTCATGCTCTGTAACTATTTGGTTCCACAAATTTATTTATTGTACTTTAATCTATCGCCTAAAATGAATCCTAAATATTTAATATGGTCAGTAGAACTTAACACGTATGATTATTAATTTTAATATTATTTTAACAAATTTGGTCGAAGTTTTTGTCTCGGCCAGATATCACCATGATTTGAGATTTGGTAATCTCAAATTTCAGGTTTAAAGCATCTACTATTGTTTTAAGTTTATAAATAACTTCATTACAATTAGCAATATGGGACGACAGAGTTGAGTTACTAGATAAATGTACCGTGTAGACCAAAAGTAAATCATCGGCGTAGCTGTATAAACGTAGGCCTGCGTATATGTTACTTAATCTAGAATGGATATTAGAATATAAAATATTCCACAAGACCGGTCCAACAACTGAACCTTGTGGAACGCCAAAATTATTTTTAATATCAACAATGTCGTTTTGATAGGCCCACTTTACACTCTCCTGTTAGTTAAATAATCGTTTATTAGGGTTATTATGTTAAAACTAAAACTATTCATGATTAATGTATCAATTATATATATACATATATATACATATATATATATATATATATATCATATAATGTGAGCAAAAACGGTATGTACATACATATGGGTTTCGGAAATCTAACGATTTTGATGAAATTCATAAATTAGGAGATTTCAAAAGCTTAGATAAATCGATTGGTCGAGGTCTAATTGTCGAGAAAATACTACGAAACGAGCAATTGTAAAGGGGATGCGCGACCGACGGCCGTTGTAGTGACAAATAAAAACAAATTTGAAAATTCATTTTACGGGTTATCATATTTCTGAGATAATTACTCCTTGCGAATTTTCGAAGAAAAAATAAAATTTAATAAAAATACAGGGAGGTCTCCGCTGCATAATTATCGTAATGAATTTCGAATTTCTTCATTTCGGATTTAATAGTAAATGAAGAATAATTCGCTTATTTACTATGTCAAAGAGAAAACTGGAATTCCACAATAAAGTAATTTTATTATATGTCGCGATTTAAAACTTCAAAATTAAAAAATCGGCGATAAAAAGCGGATGCGATGGGAACTTTTGTACTGTGCATGTCTATTACTGCTATACTCGTATGTTTAAATTGGTGCGAATACTTTAATTGATTTGCGAGTTTGTAATAAATCCGAGTAAAACTCGAACAGCGGATACTGCATATAAATGAAAGGAAATCAATGTTAATATTGACGAAAAAAATACTCGCACTTTTTCAAGTTGACGGCTTTGTCGCGTTGGATCTTTGCTTGAAGTCGAGAGAAATCTCCTCTGTCGCAATTAATTACCATTACGGTAGCGTGGTAGTCTGATGATTAAGGTGCTTGGCTACCAAACAGGAGATGTCATACGATTTTCGAGACTTGTCTCGTTCTGGATCCAAGTCGCTACCGGGTTTACCCAGCCTGAAATAAGGGGATACCTGAGAAATCGGGGAAAGTACAGAGTAAAGACGGCCGAGAGAAAGGGACTATCCTCTCTATTCTCATCAATGCCGTTAGGCTTAACACATTGTACAACTTCACAATTCCCGACGCCATGTTAAGGGTTTGGGATTTACTTTACTTTTATACCTTTTAAAATTGTCCTACCACCATACTGTTACGATAAACAACCGAGTAACTATCAGGAACCGAAACAAATTGTCGGTAAATTTTTATCGGCGGAAATAACTTTAGAAGTGGCGATGGGACAATCACTGACCACTAATAGCCTCACATATACGCTGAGCTTACTCAGGGCAAACGCAAAACACATAACTGCCTTTACAACAACCAACGGTAGGAAGTGTAATCAAAGGCACGGCAGCATTGTACAAAAAAATAACATAAGAAAGCCAGTTACAAGGTCTCTTTAAAATAAAAATACGAACACATTTTAAACAAATAATTTGAAATAGAATAAATAAAAAACGAACTTTTAAAAGATCGGGAAACAGGCTGAGAGAGAAAATGCGCATTTGCTGTCGTCACTCATTAGTGAATGTACCATCATCATTCACCACATAGCGGCTGAGCTGAGCGTCGTTATTTTGATAATGGTTATGAACGTGAGTAGGGTTGAAGGGAAAGAAGAGGATGGAAGAAGAGCCAGCCAAAAGATTTTGATCCGAAGGCAGTCAGCCGAATTTTTACTTCTTTCCTAATCAACACTTGATTGTACCTCTTCTCGTCGTTTGATGTTGACCGCAGAGGAAGCGGCCAATTGTAAACAAAAATAGTTACTTTGTTAGGATTCCGTGTATATACGGTAATGCACGGAATCCTAATAGGATAGTTCGGAAACAACAGAAATATTTTTTTCCCCGGACACGTGAAATCGATGGAAAAATCGTTACTTCTCTGTAACTTTCCTTAACGAAACTTTCAAAGTTGGCAAAAAAGCGCAAGAACTGATGTGTTTCGAAAAATGTTACAAACGTGCGTATTGTCGTATATTTCTTTAGTTCGGAGCATCCGGGTTTCCAACTTTAAAATTAGACCCCTAGGAGCGTCGAAAGCTCGAAATTTTTGAAATTTTTTTTTTTTTTGGAGCAAGCGATATATCGCTGGAAAGATGACCGTTTGTGGAGAACGAAACCGTGTTGCATTTTCTTAACAAAACTTTCGAAAATGGAAAAAATTTTAAAAAAGCGCAAAAAATGACGTATCTCCGCCCTCTTACGGCGCAAAAAATCACAATTTCTTTTGTTTTTTAGAATTTAGTATTATGTAAATGTAAATTATAGTTATCTATAACTTAACATACGGAATCCTCAGCGCATGAAACATCATGCTTGACTGAACCTATCTTTAATTTATCTAATTGTTACGCGCGCGTTAGCGCCAAGTCCGGTCAACATATCATTCGTTGGTTACAATAAAGCATTCCATCTCCACCGCTCGTAATGACCGTATTCAAACATTTCATAGAATTCTAAAACACTTACATGCCCCGCATCACCGCCGACAACAATGATAATATGTAGAATTTGATTTATTACATAAATCGTTGTAATTTCTATATTTTTGTTTTTTATTTCAAATAGTGCATTTACAACGACCAGTCGATAAAGAAAAACTAAATCGTTACTGCTAAGCAATTTATTGTATACACGCTCAGATTCAGATGACCAATGCAACCGACAATGCAATATGAATGCGGTCTTCTAACACAAGTCTGCATTATTATTATATCGGTAAGATCGGCAGTAAGCGTCATCTTTTTTTGATAAATTATACATTGTTTGTAAAGAAAAATTTAAGTGGGATTCTTTGTTGTTCTTTTATTTATTTTTTTTTTTTTTTTTACATCTTGTAAGTAATATTGAACAATAAAAGTCCTTGGCAGGCGATCATCTTCTTTGCTTGCTGAACTATATTCGGCTGTACAAGCCAAACTATTTTTGTATTTAAATAAATTGATGTAAAAAAAGTAATTAAAGAAAGAGAAACGTCAACTCACTTTGTGTCTCAAACGTTACAGTGTTAAATGATAAAAAAAGCACACAGTTTAAAAAATAAAAGTGATTTTTTTTTTTTTTTTTATTTTATTACATAAAACCGGAAAATTTTCTCTGAATCGTAACAAAAAAAAACATAGCTTTTAGCACCATTGTGGCAACGTGGTTAAAAAACAACGAAAATAGTAAAAAATAAAAATTATCCCGTTTAATTTTAAGAAAAACATCCGGTATATTCTTACGAACGTTTGTCATCCAACTGCATTGATTTTTTCACGATTATTTGATTAACTTTCACAACTGTGGTGCGTTCTCTAATGCACAACAACATTCGAACATTCGGTGACCAGAGGCATTAATAATTAAGGGAGCAACAGAAGGATAACATTAAACGACAATGTACAGCGAAAGTTCAAGGGCTAACCTTAATAAAAACATCGTTATTTTTTATCAATTTGTTCGGTGATACAAATATAATCGATCAAACGTGCCTTGGAAATAATTAATACGCAGTAAACCATTCTACAAAAAAAAAAGGAAATAATTAAACTAAATACATATTTTATTTTATTATTATTATTTCATGTAATAGCCTGATTTTTCTATCTTAACAAAGTCCTTTATTTTTAACTAGAATCAGACTACACTGGATCAAGTGATGAAAATTAACAGGCAATTTAAATGATTTCGTATTCTTCAATAAACTTCCACGACTAAAAATTATTAAGCTGGCAAATTACACAAACTACCTATAGTAAATAAATGTTGCTAGATTTATACTGGGCAGCAAAAAACGAACAGCTCAGTAAAAATTTAAGACACACGAATAACTCTTTCCTTTTCCTATATTAAAAAAACTCTGTTGATGTTGTTCTCAATGACGTATTTTTGTTCTAAAAGTGATATTGGCTCGGATCTTATGAAATTCTTAAAAATTGGTTCAAGATTTATAACAGAAATCTATTTAAACGAAGATTACGCTTAATCAATGCATTCGTTAAAAGGTGTTCCTCCGAACGAAGAAAAGGCTCTGACAAGATTTTCTGAAAATTCAAGAACTGACTTTTGCATTGTGAGTTCACGAATAAATTGTGCTAACTCCCCGGCAGTAATCATTTTCTTTTATTTCAATAAATTTAAAACTAAAACTATATTTAGCGAAACTCCCATTTTTACAAATTTCTACTCTTCTTAGCCGATTTGTTCTTTACTCTTTATTTTGCCCTCTTTATATTTTCTTTTTCCTTTCAGCACACCTTACTTCTGTTGCTTATTCCTTTTCATTTTGATAACATCTGATCGGATTAAAATGTAACCAACCTTTATTTCTTCTAATTTTTTCTGAACAAAGAGACTGAGGATCAAAAAACAAAAAAAAAAAACTGCTGGCAAATAAAAAAATGGTTTTTCATTCGGAGCAAAATCCTGACTATTCCATAATGCATTAATATCGTTAAATTACCCCCTGTGCCCATCTAACTGTCATCATTACAAAACTTGTAATTTCTACAATTTTTAGTTTCTACTTTTCCTTACCACAGAAAAGAATGCAGGGTTTACGATCACTCTTTAATATTATAATTCATATTAATAAAATAGTCAAACAAAAAAAAAAAAAAAAAAAAAAAAAAAACAAAAAAAAACACTCTTCAAGGTATATTTCAAAAATTTAATAAAATGCGCTGAAAAGTTCAAAATAATACACATAATGATAATATGATTATTCTAAAGACAACATTATTACTTAATTCAAATTACATTATTAAAAAAATTTACTTATTTATTTATTTAAAGATTCAGCCAAGTACCTAGGGATGCATCTTGATTCGCGTTTAAATTGGAAGCACCACGTCCGACAAAAATGTTTGGAAATGAAGGCAAAGGTGAGAAGTCTTTATTGGCTGCTAGCAAGAAACTCGCCGTTATCGATAGAAAACAAACGACTTTTATATACAGCCATTGTTAAACCCGTTATGGATTTATGGAATACAGTTGTGGGGCTGTGCTAGTAGTTCCAACATAAACTGTATACAAAGACGTCAGAACATTGCACTTCGCACGATCACTGCTGCATACAGATTCGAACGCAACGACGACATACATCGAGATATGGAAATTCCAATGGTCGTCGATGAAATTACAAGGTTCGCCTGTAAACACGAAAAACGGCTGGAGAAGCATACTAATGTCGAAGTTATACAACTCCTCGACAACTCTGAGGATATGAGGCGACTTAAACGCCGAAAACCATATGACTTAGTGAAATGATGTATAAAGTCGGAGTCACTTCATTGGAAGTGTAACTCTTTCCACGTGTAGTCAACTTTGTCACCGTTATTGTTAAAGACTAAATTGTCGTCACAATAAAAAAATTTAAGAAAAAAAAAAAAAAATTTATTTATTTATTTTTTTAAACTAAAGGTGTGTATGAGGATTTCCATGTATCGTGTTTAACTACTGGGCTTATTACAGCACATGGAGCCTACTTAAGGGGATTAAACGCGATAGTACAGACCGCTGCTCCGCATGAAAGCCAATACAGCTGCGACCGCGGACGGAGCATTTGATAGTATTTTAGAGCTAGGGGAGGTGGTAAAGTGAATGGATCGTGGTACTGCAAAGGAGGAACATTCGAGAAGTAGGTGAATGGTAGCGCTCGGTTGATTATGAAAGGGGCAGACATTTGGGGGTACCTGGCTTGTGAATATATAACTGTGCGAGAGGGTTGTATGTCCTATTCGCAGACGATTCAGGACAGAAAAATCTCTGCGGGAAACTCCGTCTGTGGGCCACCAAGGTTTCGTGGTTGTTTTTATGCTTCGGAGAAACGTACTTGAAGATCTCCATTCCTGTTGCCATTTTTCTCCAGTTTGCTGTATAAACAAATGAGCCACTGTAGGGGGAAGAGGGGGGTTGTATAGCATTGGAGAGAACAATGTCGCCTGAGCTGATCGATTGACATGCTCATTGCCTGGAATTCCAACATGAGCCGGCACCCATAGGAAAGACATTTCAGAGTTTAGATGTGATAACCTGTATAATAAAAAAAATTTAACGAATATAACAATACCTCGTTTTCTCTAAACCAAATATTGAAAATATCAGAAAATTGAATGTGTAGCTTCTTCCAATTATTATTACAATTCGAATATGGTGCCGCCTTTGATAAGTATTAGTGTTAAGAATAATCATAATATATCCTTAGACACATTATTTTGAAATATCTTTCATCAAATAATTATTTTTTTTTGCCTTTTAGTGCATTTTTAATTTCTAGAGTAAATTTTTATTTATTAAAAAACAAAAAAAAAAAAAAAACAACAAAAAAACAACAACAATGTTATATCACAACTTTTAATACAAGCATTTTTAAATACTAATACAGATAGCCCAACCAAAATACTCTCTGTACTCTATAAAGCTGCGTATAAAATGTTTAATGCTCAAATGTAAAATTTCAGTCAGTAGCTAATAAAATAGTGCTATGAGAGTTTCAAACTCGTTTCCTTTATTCGAAACTACATTTCCATGATATTCAAAGTTTTGCCTTCGATTTTAAAATTTTATTAGTACGTATTTTTTTCATAAGGTCGATTAACAAAAAAAAAAATACTTTAATTGCAATACGGACATTTTTTAAAATTTGTTAGTTAACTTTTGTCTAGTTATATTAAAAATTCGTTTTCTTTCCAAACTACGTTTCCATGTAAAATAATATTGATAATATTTTAAATCAATCGCGTTATTATATTAATAAAAAATTCAATATAGATGGGCTCTCTTTTTCACGTATTATTGTTTTGTTTTTTTTAGAGGGCGGGGTGATTTATGGACATTACACAGCACAAGTGAAATTTTTGTACATTTTTTGACGCGCGGCAGCCGGATTAGAACCAGGCCCTGCCCAAACGAAACATCATTTTACGCTACGGTAGCTAGACTTTTTTTCACGTAATTCGATAATAAATTATTCAATCTGTGCTCGCCAAGACTCATCGGTGTACTCATGTGCGACTGTATACTTTCGAATGAACCATTAAAAATGATCTACACAGTCAAATTATGTGCGAACAAACATTTAAAAAAAAAAAAAAATGTAATAAGTTTATTAAGATAACGTTTTTAATTGAAAGATTATATAGTCGGTGACCGTACCAACGATATATTATGTATTATATTTTATTACACGTATATATATATATATATATATATATATATATATATACATATATATATATATAAATACTCACGCACACATACACACAACAAATGCACATCATGTTAATTTATGCAAAATGATTTTCTACAGTATTTTGAAATTCTTAAGCATGATAAAAATAACTAATAAAAAGAAGAAAAAAAGAAAACAGTTTATTAAACATTTAAAACTTCCATTGTAGATATAATTAGGAAAACAATTTACGGTGGACACTATGTTTAAAAAATTAATCTTAAAACTTTAACGTTTCAGAAAGTTTACACTTATTTCTGATAATGGTAAATGTAAGCTTTCTGAAAGTTTTAAGATTAAACTTTTAATTTTAAGAAAACAGTTTACCTACTCACTGAAATGGTATAACAGTACATGAAATTGTTATTGGCCGTAATGAAAAAACGTTTTTTTTGTTGGATACAGGCATGCCGATTATTAATATGTTTAGTATTAGTATTATTTACACGGAAATACAGAAACTTATTTGTAACAAAAAGTTGAATAAAAGGCCCGCACAAACCACCAAACGAAACCTATAATTGGAAACAAAAGATTAATAAATAATTGATTTAAGTTTAATAGAATGCATTTTATTCTTTCACGCTCTTATATTTTTTTTGTATTTATACGTAAACATTTGGTGTTGCTGTCTCCGATACAATTAATTACTAAGTCGAACATCAAAGTGTGATTACTTTCTTTGCGTATCATCTATAAAGTTTATGCTAGCATACCGTGGTTTAGTTAGGATAATTCGTAGGCAGAGTGGTTCCGTATTCTGTAGATGACAAGGTTGCCGTTCCACATAATAATTTCTATAGAATAATTTGTTTTTAGAGATAAATTAAGTTTATTTACAGACAGACAATAACTGCGATTTTCTATTAACAAAAGGGTAAATGCACAGCAGATTTCACGCTAATTTTTTATCACTTCGATTTTAATCTGTTTGGAAAAATTCATCGAGTGTTAGAGACTTATGCTTTCAATTCTACTTGTTTGCTTAGGATATTAGTAGATTTTTATAATGCACGATAAATAGCTTCGTGTTTTGATTTTATTTGATTTGAAATATGCCATAGCTTGCGAAATGCCTTTATTATCCTGCTTTGTAGATATGCTATTGTGTTAATTTTAAATGATAACGTTTGAGCGATACTATCGTCTGCTCATAGTTACGTTTCGGTATCTTTCACTTTGAATACATCATTTATGTGTATTAGAAATAAATACGATCCTAAAATACTAACTTATGGTGCACTTTATGTGTACTCCACAGGTGAGACTTGTAATCATTTACATACAACAATAGTTTTATTTTGTAAATAAAATTCCGGATATTCTATGGTTAATTAGTTCAAAACATTATTTGTTCAATCCATGCGGTGTCGAATGCTAATTAAAAGAAGTCCTGTATGTTCGTTAAGATTGAAACTGTAGTAATTTTATCATAGATTTTTGTTAACGGTTGTACTTTAAATTTGAATCAGAATTGATAATTTGATAAAATACTATTATATTCTTATTATTGTACTTCCTTATTTGCTCAGTTTATTTAAATTACACTACATAACCTGATAAGACGAATGTCGTAGACCAAAATCCTTATATATCAAGCTTTTAGGTGTAGTAGGTACAATCTGGGAAATTGTTCATAATATCGGAAAATAGCATAAACAACAACATGAGTTAAAGACGCACACGCAATAGCTATTATTGCGTTAACTAGTAGCATTTTAATACTAGCCATGTTCGACGGATTTTTTGTTATTTACATTTGGCTAAAAGTCTAAAAAAAAAAATTCTGCTAATTTGTAATTATTTGTATAGCGTTATTTGCTGTTACAGAGAGATGCGTTCATTAATGTCATTTTTAATGTTTCTAACGTGATTTCGATTTGATAAGTTACAGTTTGGTCTGTGTATCGCACAGAAATGCTCTTTGTTAAAACTATTGCTTTATTTTCAGAATATAGTTCGTTATTTGTATTAGGTATTTTGATTAAAGGCAGCTCTGTAAAAATATTCAACATAAAGAATTGTCTTTAATATGCTTTTTAGAAACCTATTCTGCTATTTCTGTTTGTTCTTGATTTATCTTTAATTAATGTATAGTGTTATATATATTATGGTTGGTTCATTAGCCTCTTAACTGTGTACGTTTTTCGAGCAAAAGGATATTCAACTTTGATTAAGTATTATTTTATTTGATTTCACGCCTGTTTTTACGAACAATGAAGATTTTAGCCCAACGCGACTAACATCATAAAGGTAAAATATTACTCGGTACTATATCTTTACTTCAGCTTTTTTTTTATTTTTTTTATTCTTTCTATTTTACTAGTGGTTAAGGTGCTTGGCTACCAAACCAGAGGTGTCGTAGGTTATCGAGACTTGTCTCGTCCCGGATCCAAGTCGCTCCCAAATTTACCCAGCCTGAAATAATTGGGTACCAGAGAAATTCGGGAAAGTAAAGGCGGCCGAGAGAAAGGAACTGGCCCCAGTATTCTCATTAGATCCATTAGAACCTTAAGTACATTGTGAACCTTTACAATCTTCGACGCCCTGTTAAAGGGTATGGGACTTACATTACTTTTATAGTTAAATTATTACGAGAGATGGTTAAACTTGGTCGTTCATTGTGAAGATTACCACAGTTAGAACAGATTTCCTCTATTGATTTCAGGTGGTGAGTTTATCCACATTTTTTAAAATAACCATGTAGAACACTGCTTTTTTTTTTTTTTTTTTTTTTTGTAGAGTTTCTAGGAAAGGAGGTTGGTCCGAATGAATAGATAATTTGAAATTACAGATACCGTAGAATTTTTTCTGGCGTATTAGAAGTGAAATTATTTCACGCAGTGTGTTCCGAATTTACATTTAAAACCTGCGCGCATCGGTGTTTAGTAATTGTTGAGTTTTTTATTAAGGTTTTTTTTTTTCTTTTTGGTTTCATAGAAATGTATAGTGACTATCTATTTTGACGGCAGCGAATGAATTTAGTTAGTCTTCGGTGTTGAATGTGGCGAAGGATTTAAACATTTTCGAACACTTCGTTTATTATTGAGAAAATCTAATCTAAAGATTTTAAAGCCTTAGAATTTTTAGGTGAAATGATTTTCGTCAGTTTTAATTTCAGAAATGCCACGTGTACATTTAGTTTTATTTAGAAATAATTTCAGGTTTAACAGTTTGTGTTTTTGCGAATTATTTAATTATGGTTTTTATAGCATTCTACATTTTATAAACTGTATGTTTTTGAACAATTTTTTTGCGTGTGTGTGTGGTTACGGAGAGCCATTAGCAGTAGGTAATTGCTAAACGGCGCGATATAAATTAGTTGCGCGGGGAAATTGAATAGTGTTTGCGGTACACTAGTAGGAGAGTTAGATAGAGATGACTGCAAAGACGTTATGTGGAAATTAGAGAGTTGAGGAGCGGAAAAAGGGCACTCAAGGAGAAAATGTTTTATTGAAGCAGCAGGAGGAAGAGAACAAAGGGACAGGCAACGAAAGGCTCGAAGTTGAATAAAAGATGGTCGTGCATCAAAGAAGTATGTATGCGGAACCGCGTGATAACTGCGAAATAAGTTCTAGGAAGGTCTGAAGGGTGAAAGCAGGGTTGTGATACATATACCTTATCATTGTAAAAAAGCAAGCTTGTTAAGAGAGGCAATCTTGCTTCCATCAGTACCGTAAACAATTGTTCTGAAATTTTGTTATGTCAGAAGCAGAAAGAGAGAGAGAGAGAGAGATACAAGGCATTATAACAAAAAGAGGGATTAGCAGCAGTGTCAGGCAAACCGTTACCCAGCAGCCTAGTACGGGCAAGAATCCACAGGAAACTGATCTGACGGGAGAATAATATCAGCTGAAAAATTAGGGATTAGATTGAAACTAATACATTATTAATCGAGATATGTTGGGAAAGGGCATTCAAAAAAGCGCGCGAATCAGGCACAATAAGGATACGACCGCTAGGTGAGGGTAAATGAACAACAGACTATAGGGCTAGTAGTATATCGTAGAGTTCGGCATCGAGGACAGAGTAATGGTTACGGAGGCGGAAGGCAACAAAACCAATTCAGAGTAACAGTATCATGCGGCGGGGAATGATTCAGAACTAGGGTTTCGCGTAGTAGGTCTTCTGATGATTTGAATAGCTATGTACAATAAAGGAAATCCTTTCCATGTAGCGCGGAAGGAGAGTTACTCCTCTTAGAGAACCCCGATTAAGTAAGTAATCTACATATATCGATTGGAAAAATATTCCAGGGTGAAGGAGAAGATGGTATATAGTTATATTTTTTAAATATTGGAAGATTATGCTGGGGTCCGATAAAACTTCTGACAGCTGGGAAACAGCGCCAGTAGGAATTAGCGGATAAGGATCTTGGCGAGAAGGAAAACCTTTAAAGAATCACTCAAGAAGTGAAAATATCTTAGAAAACACAGAAGGGAAGAGTCCAATAATGGCTGGAGAAGTAAGCGGGGGACGTACGATGCGCTCCAAGTATTAATCGGGGGCATTAATGACGTTGTCAGAAAAATGTTTAAATTACCGACAAAAAATCGGATAGTCACCCCGGAGGGAGAATGTGGTCAACGCTATCGCTTATATACAGGTTAGAAAGAGTCAAGCTTAGGCCAGAACCCGGATGAAGAAGCCCATTTTCAGAGAATTGTAGTCGCGACAAGAAATTTCTTATTTTAACGCGGATAAATCTGTCGCAGAAAGTTTCTTAAATTTCCAGTAATATTGTTCTCAACCATCTTCTGGAGTAACCCCAGGCACCGAAACCGATCTCATGCGCCTCCTCTATGTCAATAAATATTGAGTAGGATTTTTCGGCGGCGAATGTTGGCCAGACTTCATTATGCAAACTAGTGTGGATATTATTTTTCGATTACCACACTGGTGGGAAAAGAAAAACGCACGGACTTCTAAGACCCAATTAGGCCTTCTACTGTTAATCATACTGTAGCGCCGACGGATGAATACTTTAAATGGAATTTAATTTCATCAGCAAGCTCGTTTAAGGTAACAGGATTATTGTTCTCATCGGAGTTACTGCCACTGCACGCTGCGGAGGCCTTAATTTTATGATTCGGATATATTGAACGACTGTTTGTTTATTTTGATGGAGGAACGGGTTGAGCACACGGCGAAGATGCTGTTCATTAATTTAATGATTTTCCTAGATTGCCCGGTTTCAAGTGTGCTCGAGAGGTAGAAGATGATATGCTTTTTACCGCGAATTATATCACGCGCGACAACACGGACTTTTCTAAGGACAACCAGGTCAGAATCTAGATAAAGAAACTTACACCTACGGAGGGATTTTTTTTTTTGTTCTTTTGCAAATATCGTCATCGAATAATTTCACTGTACCACTAAGGAACACAACCGGAGAGTTGAGAGGGTCGAGATTTGGAAATTTATTTGCGAAAATTGGAAATATTGTCCTGCATTGCCGAGGATAACGCGGTGGTAGTATGGCTCCTACGAGAGAAGTTAAAATACTTCGGAGTTTGCTGTTTGATAATTGAATTTTGGAAATGACGGATGAAAAATTGTACCGATGCTTAGTGGAATAGATATGAGAAAATGATAGGCTTGGGTAGCAGTCTTGCAGTAGAACAACCGAGATTCAGCTTTAGGATACTGGGAAGGAAAAATAAAAGCAAGATCGATTGTACAGGAATGACCCCTTCTATCTAGGTTGTTTCAAGAGATCGCCATTCAATATGAATTTAGTAATAATGTTACCTCTGGAGGGTTATCACTATTAGGCCAGCGCAGAAGTGAGAGACTGTTAAAATCTCCGAGAAGCAGAGTTAGGTACTCTGGTGCAGAAAGCGTCAAGTTGGTAAATAAATATATATCGGGAGGAATGCTAACGATTGTTACAGGCGACGGCGATGGGGGAAGTACATAAGTCAGTAACGATATCGTTTTTACTCGGTATCCGCTAGCTGAATTATTCGACATAGCCAGATTAAAAATTGTTAATCTCCCTTAATATTATAGATATTCTAACGTTTTTTCCTGCTTTTTTCATTTGGAAACATATTTTAATATTTCCTCTAGTTTGCCAGAGTACATAGCATTCATTATCACGGTATAACACTTATCCTTTCGCAACTGAAAAAGTAGCACGCATTAATACGTATTACCGATTTGAAGAGATCGAATTATGTCACTTCTCTGTCATCGGCAACTTATAATAAACTAATTTAAAAGGCATTCGAATTCATCCAGGTAAAATAGATACAAAATTTTCGCATTTTTCTTTCGGAATCGTTTCCGGCGTACTCGTATACAGAGCATTTTCAGGTGAAAATTAGAACACTTAACATCTGCTGTAGCAAACAAAATTAAAGGGCCATTAACTATTTCTATTGCATAATACATATATATGGTACACTATCGGTTTTCTGTACGTTTTACATTTCTTCAGCTGGTCAATTTTTTTCTTTCTGTAATTTTTGTAAACTTCTTTATAAATCCTATTTTTAAATATCTGCACAGTGCAGCAGTTGACGGAAGCCGAGAATTTTGCAAACAATTTTTGTCCGATAAAATAAGTCGCAGACGAACAAAAATTGTAATAAAAACGGAAGAGAACCGCGAGCTCCGAAATTACGAAAATCTTGCCTGTAAAAGAACTCTACACGAGATCCGTTAAATTCTCATTTTGTTACTGGACAAATATTAACGATATCAGCATTGGAAGAAATAAGAACAAACGCCAGTGTAAAAAGAAAGCGCGATCCGATAGGTTGCGCAAAGTAACAAAAGTTTTACCCACATTAATTTACGTATGTTGTTAACGAAGTTTCTTCGCCACTTGAGAATGTTTTTTAAGGGAGCAATTTTTTAAAATACGACAGCTAGAGCATCTGCTCCAAAAGTAAGATTTAAAATGATTCTTTCTAAGACACGTACGTTTCGGCCTCACTATCATGTCCTTATTAAATTTGCAGGGGTAGACTTTCATAGCATTATAAAAATGTCTCGATAGATTTCACAATTAAAGCAACCACAGCGTGCGCCCTGGAAATAACATTTAAGGTGTACTTGTAAGACATTCCACTATGCTTGCAATGCATCTATTGGCCTCCCCGACATTTCTTTCGAAAATTTCAATGCTCCAATTTATTTTTCAGCTTTGAATTCTGTATGTGTTTTTTCTTCCTTCTGAATATTCGGAAGTTGATGTAAATGAATCTCCGGACAAAAAAAAAAACAACCGTCTGTCCAGCTGGTTTTTATTATATTCAATGTTTCTTATTAATTCTATAATCTTTCGTTCTCTTATATTGGTTTTCGCAGTTCAATAGAAATTTGTTAAACGGCATTTGGTGTGCTCACTAAACCTTTCTGATAACAAATTCTCGTTTGTTTTTGTTTTTTTTTCAAGTTCGTATTGCAGAATTCGTTGTAATATCGAAAAGAGTTCTCTCTCCGTTTGAAACAAATAACACTCACGCCTGTGTAATAATTAAAATTGGAAAACATTTTTAATCTTATTTTTGCTTTATTTTCCTCTCGCTTAATCAAAAACCCGTGTTTGGTAACGGAAGTAAACAAAAAAAAATGCCTGGAAAAAAATAGTTGCGTTATTTTAGACTCTAGAGCAAAGTACAAAAACGCTAAATTTACATTCGATCTTGCTATGACCGAATATATTTCACGAGATATTAAACAATTGTTAAATCTGGAACTTTTCATAGTCTACTCGTGTGCACACCTAGAATGTTTTAAAAGTGATTTTATTCGCTAAAAAAATATCATCGTACACACTTAAAGTAGTCAGTGTGTTTCCACCTCTAAAAGTTTCGTGTGTTGAATACGGAGGACGGTTATTAAAAACACTGCCGCATTCAGCGAGATGATCACATTATACACGGCCAGTGGTTCAAAACAATAAATTGACTCTGATAACTAAATATAGTTTAGACGATATGTGTTACATATACTGACAGGGTGCGCCGCTATTTTTTAAAAAAGATCAAAAATTGACACAGTTTTGATCAGGTTACCTCTCACTGCGCGCCGTTTGTAATTATTCTGAAAAAGAAAAAGTAGTCCCGGGAAAAATTTTAAAACGAGTGTGAGATAGAAACGAGACAATGATAATTATTATAAAATTTTAAAAACCATATATATATACATATATATACGTATAGCTCCCCGGGAAAGAGGTTAATAGAGAGATAAGATAAAATTTACCAGAACGGTGTATAACTGGTTTTCTGAAGAAAAAATAAATAATAAAAAAAAAAAAAAAAAAAAAAAAAAAAAACTATACCGTATAGCCGATCCAAAAGAGGTAGGCAACTAATACGCACATTAGCTTATCATCGGTACCACCAGGTGGCAATGCGCATTAGCCCGGATGCCAGAAGCAGCCGGTAAACTATCAGCATCCGAGCGACCGCGTACTCCTTGGTTATGCACACTTTTAGCGGCAAAATCGTACCACCATATATATAATATATTTGCGGATTACAGATTACCGTTCTCTTCAACTAGACTGTATCGCTATTCTATATTAGTCGCTCCTACCTCTCTTTTGAATTATTTAAACATTAAGAAAAACTTATAGTTTTAAATGTTACACGGACACAAAGTACCTTTTAATTTGTTAAAACATACAACATTTATTTATATTAAATTATTACTTAAAATAAAAGTTACAGACATTATTATTCACAAAAAAATATATATAAAAATCCGTCCTACCGGTTTCGTCTACTTGACATATTCATGGACTCTATGAATATGTCAAGTAGACGAAACCGGTAGGACGGATTTTTATATATATTTTTTTGTGAATAATAATGTCTGTAACTTTTATTTTAAGTAATAATTTAATATAAATAAATGTTGTATGTTTTAACGAATTAAAAGGTACTTTGTGTCCGTGTAACATTTAAAACTATAACTTTGTAACGTAATTTAAGGTTTAAAAATACATAACTTATAATATCATTGAAACAAACGTTTACAGGAAGAAATAATACATAATTAAGAAAAACTGCCAATAAAACCAAAATAGCTCCCTTTATATTTCTAATTCAACTTGTTGTTTCTCCCTCGAAACTACATCCTGATCACAATCTTTGCACTGATTGCAAAGGAAGTAAAAAATAATACTAGCCAAATAAAAATGGTCACACGACGAGACACGGAAAATGTAAAATGGAGTCAGTTTTTCCCGATGATGTTTCATAGTCGTTTAGGCATCACTCAGATGATAATCACACTGCAATTTAACATATTTTAAATTAAATTTATTTATTTTTTTTTCTTCGTGAACATTGAAGGGCTAAAATATTAAATTAGAATGGATATAGAAACATAAAGACAGTTTTTGTAGTATGCGCGAACAGTTGCGGGGGGATATATGTATATAGGTGGTATTCGAAAATTTGCCTTCGTAGTTTCTTACAGACGATGAATGTAGCGCCAAGGGTTATTTCTAAGTTCGATTTAATGTCTGCAAACATTATGCAACATGAAAATAGCTATGCGGATAACATAATAATGGATCTCGTTTATCTCGTACGATTTTTTTTTTTTTTTTTTGTTTTTCTATTTCTAGCGATGTTTCGATTATTTCCCTGTCATTTAATGAATTTAATATCGAAAAAGCTTTTTTTTGGCAGATTAACTTAAAAATGAGTGTGTGTAGTATGAACGATTTTGGAATTGAAAAGGAATAAAATTTATTAACGTTCGAAGAATGCCTTTTTATTTGGATGTTGATCATTGAAAAAAATTGCTAGTAGACAATAACAAACAATTCTTAAAAAGATATTTCTGAAATTATACGTGCGCACAATTTAGCTGAACGGATTTCTAGGTAATATATTTTAGTATCCGGGCATCGCCCCCTTTTTAATTAATAGTACAAAAACTTTAAGGATTAAAATAACGAGTTACTCGAAGCATTTAAAAATTAAAGTACAAAAACATTCATTATCATCGGTTTTTTCTCATACCGATACAGAGTTTAAATCGCTACGGTAGATATTAAGAATTAGACAGTGTTTATAGAGAAAATTTTGAAACAAAATTTGTAATGGAAGTGCAGCCCTCTAAAGATATATGCTGAGTAAAATTTTTAATTGTACACCGTTTCGCGGAGGAAGTTTCGAACTGAATTCGAATTGTTAAATTACTTTAAAAGAAAGCATAGTACTAATTGAATTTTTAAAGGAATAAAGTCGACAGCACAAACCCCGCTACTGGAATATATGTCGTTTTGCATACTTTATTAAGAATTTAGTTTCGCATAATTATTGTTTTTGTTTTATGATATCTTTAAAATATCTATGCTCTATACTTATTGTTTCCTGATTACAAAAAAAAACAACTGAAAATTGTACGAACCAAAACTAAAAAAATTCCTGCACTGTTCATTTTACCGCACGTGTTTGAGGAACTGACGTTTGCATTTGTTTTTAAAATTTGTCTCCCCAAATTTATCGGTCACAAAACTGTGTTTAGTCTTTTTTTTTTTTTTTTTTTTTTTTTTTTGATTTTCGACAGACGGTTTTGAACGTTGACGTGGCGCAAACAAATTTAACAATACATCGGGAAAATTAGACAGAGCGGAGCTAACATAGTGATGGAAAAAAGGTAATATTCTTTTCGGTAACGTCAGAAACAACAGGACAGCCGGAATAATTTTCACCGATATGGCGTGTGGTAGTTTTTGAATTACTTAAATCAGGAACAGTTTTTTTTTCTTTTTTTCTTTTGTAGAATGATAAACAATAAGAAAACACCATGTGGAAATCACAATTCGAGACGTAATTACTGAACTATAATCTCGCATTGCCAGCAGCGAAGAATCTGCTGAAAGTTCTTTTGGCGCTGGCAACCAGTTCTATACTTCCATGCACGATATGCAAACAAAAAAAAAAAAAATAATAAAAAAAGTAAAAAAAAAAAGACATACTTAACGCAAAAATGATGATTGTGTTTACATAATTTTTTAAGCAGTAAGCGTTGAAGATTCTCCGAAATAATGTATTCATCCGGTTTTAACCACAAGCGAAATGGCAGTGACGAATATATTCATTTATCTCGTTTTAATATAATATAGAGGTGTACACGATGAGGCGAATAATATAAACTGGTTTCCTCTCGAGTAACCTTAACAAATGGTATATTATTCGCGTATTCTTTAAAACGAATTCACACGCCAGGTCTCTGCGAACGAACAGGGCCACCGTAAAAATAGAAATTATTGAATTGCTAATCGCATAAAAATTCAACAACTTTGCAACCGTTCGCGCGCTGTGCTAAATCCCGAATTCCACCGGCTACCCTGCCGTCCGCCGACTTTCGGACAGTCCAAATCTTTTCTAATTGCACGTAACAACAAGATTATAGCACGTCTTTTTTTGTTTTTTTCCCCCTTTTTTCCAATTGATTCGCTGACGACCGTCAGCGAAACAGCGCACAATTAAATTCAGACACGTCGGACGAACGTACGAAATGATATTGTTAAATGTGTAGTTTTTAACATATAACAATAGTTCTTAATTGACGAATTTAAATAATTGCATAATTTTAAAATTCGAATGAAGGCAGTAATCAACGATCATCATTTGACTAAGAAAGAATCGTATTTGGTCTTTAGAAAATATCAATATGCTCGGTCATCATATGGTTTTTTTTTGTTTTTTTTGCGGGTATGCAGACATGACTTGCTGGTTCTTCCCACCATTAGGAGTAATGAAGCTCCCTTAATAAACCGTTACATTTGTGTAAGATGTGGTTGATTTAAACATTGAAACGGTACTACGCTGTAAAGCGTAGTCTCGCGTCCAGGGATGCCACCACGGATTTAGTCCGCGGAATTATTAATTATTATATTATTAATTATTACTATGATCGTTATTATTATTATTAATGATTAGATTAGCCAAGAAATGGGTTTCGCTTTAACGGTTTGTATTTTAAAATTTATCTACACCTATTTTACTGGGACGGTCGACCGCTAAAAACACACGTTAATTAAACTAGATACGAACATAATATTACGACGATTAATAAATATAAAATAATTCAATACGTATCTCTGTTGTCGGCCGGGTGGTGCAAGATCCTGAATGACGGTGTCTCGTTGGTCCTTTAAATCGGTTGGCATGCAGAGGAAATTCGGTCCGCGGTATCTTAAGAACAATTAACGAATTGTACTCCGTACACCTTTTTAATTATAACAATCGGACTTACGAGCGTTCGCGTTTTTAACAGTCGAATTACAGCCAGTGGCCAACTTGAGCGGATTCTTCACTTTTTTACTGGTCCGATGACCAAGACCGAAAACTATAACGTGCCGACTTCGACCGTGACAAAAATTAGAGTGACTTCGACCTTTTTTAGACGGTTCTGCTTGCCCTCGACTCCGGCTCATTCCAGTCGTTATTTCTCGTCGGCATGTTTTTTACAACCTGACCGCCGGACTCGTCGGAATCGCGACAAACGAAGCCAATGGTCGCGGAGATCCTTTGACGCATTCAAAAAGGTCGTGCCTTCCCGGAATCTTTACAACCTGCGATGTTTTCGGGCTTTATTTTTTATGATTCGTAATTCTCATTTTTTCCGAATAGTCCTCCGTGGGTGGCGATGCAAAATTCCCTTCTCCCTTGCCGACAACGGGATTACACATATACGCACACTTACGCTCACACCATTAGCCCGATATTCTATTAAATTAAATTTTTAATATTTTATTTATTTGTTAAGTTATTTTGGTTTTATTTTGTTAATTTTTTCTCGAACCATGTAATGGTCACATTACAACATCATATCGATATAATTTTATTAATCATGGTGGCCACTCCCCGATTTCATGATTACTATAGAACTGTACAAAAAGAAGAATGGAATTTTTTTTGTTACTATTGATAATAGTTTACCGCCGTAGCGTATTCTATATGAATAAAACAGAAAACTTTGTAATTTTTATTTAAAGTAAAGTACATAAAAAAATGCATTTATTTTTCGCTTCGAATAAATTTTTCTGATTTCTTGGCTATTTTTACTTTTTCCCCCGGTTTTACGACAAAATTCCCGGTCGGGTGGTCACCCTGTTAATTCTTCAAGTTATTAATCATACGTATAAAAAAATGTATTTTTCTGCGGCTCTGTGCTCGTCACTCTAAAATTCGTGATCAGGGCCGTATCTGAGTGGTCCGGGTTCAAACCCCCCTTCCGAAATGTCTGCGAAATAATAACTGCTTGAATTAAATGGACCGAAATTCAGAATATGTTTTTTTTTCCAGTTTTTTTGACAAAAGAAAATTGAAATTTTTACTAATTCTACGGAAACGACAGTTTTTTTGTTTGTTTTTGTTGTAGTGTTCAAATATTGCATATGCAATAATTAACTACAAGGCTTTAGTGTACCATTTATAAATAAATATATGTCATGATAACGCACGCACACACACATATATATATATATATATATATAAATTTATACAAATATTTTCGTACCCCCCTCCCCGAAATTTTGGTCTAGATACGACCCTGTTCGTGATAATATATCTTAACCAAGCGCGAAGCTAGCAATATCTGAAATTTATCGACACAACTTTCATCAAATAACCCGTAAAAATACTCCTAAAAAAATAATTATCTCACTTCCCGAGAAAAGAGCTTGTAAATTCAATCACACGAATATGAGAGGGCGCGAAAGCTGACTTGTTTTACAGCGAAAAATCTACGAAATAAATCTAATCCTTAAAGAACCGTAGAGCACTATTCTAAGGCGGGGGGAGAACTGAGAGTTAAGTTGTTTCAACGATACTTGAATTTTTATTCATTTTTAAAAAATGCGGGAATTCGAAAAATTAAACGTAATAAAGGGTAATATTTTTTTGAAATAATTTTGCAATCGCACGTGAAATTGAAAATATTCGCCATTTCCCCGATTACGTATGCCATTCACCTTGAACAGGTTTTTGTAGTTGCCATCTTTAAAAAAATTGTTCTACCTGAACGCACGCGTGTTTTAATCAGCAGGAAAAAGCGGAAGAATAATTTTTTCGAAAAAATTAATTAATAAATAAAATAAAAAGCTCGCACTGAACGAACGAAAGAATAAAAACTGTATGCTGAGAAAATGCCGACGATGATATAAACACCAGTCGTGCTGCGTAGTTATCATTTTCTCATCGAACAGCAGTTCAGCGCACCATTGTTTCCAGATTCATTACGTAGAGTGTAACAGAAATCGCACTATTACTCTATCCGCTAGATGTTAATAACATCAGTTTGATGAAGAAAAACAGAATATAAATATAAGGGTTATTTTACATAAATAACTCTGAAATAGCGGGGCGCAAATCATACAATTGCCCGCGTAAAATCCCTTAATAGGAAAAAAAAAAACAACAACAAAAAAGAACGAAAACCTACGACGTAAAGAATGTGTAAAAGTAATAGAGCAAATATTATTTGAGAAAGCGAACAAAACTTGATTAATTTTCATAGCCGAATATACAACGGAATTAGCACAAAGATCCGAAAAATGTAAAATTTTTTCCAAGTCGCTGAAATCTGGCACACCCATCACGAACAAAGACATTGATGAACAAACGAAAACAAAGTCAAAGAAAAACCCGGTTTCATTTAGAAAGATTATTTTTAGAAATAATTTTCGGTAAACACAAACCGAGTAATTGTATTTATTTTATTTCTGATACTAGCCTCCGTGTTAGTTTTATTTTTCTACCTACCTTGAAAAAGTTGTAACGCTTTTTTGTTTTTTTTTTTTTTTTTTTAAGATCGTTTTCAGTTAATTAATCAGATTTTCACCGATACCGCGCCTACAATATTTAAAATATTCTCGCCCCTTTTTTCATAGGTTACCTTTCTAAAGTTACATAAACTAATCAACCAATTGTTTCGCTGCTAAAAGCGCCAAGTTATATAAAAATTCATCGAATGACACATTGTTTCTGTTATTTTTATTTATTTATTGTATTTACAAGTCGCTTTTGGACTACAAGGTCATTAGCGACTACAGTTTTACAGAGAATTATAACATTTTATGTTGAATATTGGAAAATGCGCGAAACAACGAAATAATCAAAAAAGTCAGCTAAAGGCTGAGAGGAAGTTAGATAAGTTGGAATACTGAGATGTCTTTGAGGAAGGCTACGGTTTTTTTACACTTCTCGGCGTCCGAAAACATCTCTGGAAGGCCGTTGGTAATACCCGCTTGTTGTCTGGCCTGCTGGTAGTGATTACACTCGATCAAAAGATGCCTCACCGATATAGGCATGTTGCAGCGGGGACCGCTCTTTCGGGCGCGATCGATCGGGCGCGACTCTATCGGGCGCAGACTCTATCGGGCGCAGCCTCTTTCGGGCGCAGGCGAACTCAGACCTTTTTACAGACCACCTATGGTGATTTTCAGGTATCATCCGTTAAACGTTGTCATCTGCGTTAGTGAGAAATACGAGTTACCAAATACTGCTATCAAAAATTCCGTCCAAAAAATACCGTTCTTCGTTAACGATTTAGTTTTCCCGCGCGTATGGCATGTTATATATGCATAAATATATATATATATATATAATCACAAAACAAATATTTTACATGATTTTATTTGGTTATTCACTTTTTTAAAATATTTTCTATTTTTTTTGGAATAACGACTTCAGTGTGAAATACTGATAAACAGACTTTCGCGATGTAAATTTAAGAGTTCTGTTAGCAATAGTGATACGAAACGGACGAAAATTATTAATATTAACAATCGGTCAAATGAATTGTCGGTTTTCTTCATTTTTTTTTTTTTTTGCTAGCGTATAGTCAACCGTATTTAAAAAATTACAAACTATCAACTCTACGTCATTTAAAGTGTAACATAACTGGACTGAATTTGCTTTTGATACATATTCCTTATATTAACTTTCTTTTTTATTCGTATCTAGCAAGTTTTTTTTTGAGGATACGTTTATTGAAGTTTTTTCTGTTATCTATGATTTTAATTATATATTTAATTCCTTGACGAATCAACCCTGGTTTCAAAAAAATATCGAAAAAGACAAGCAAAGGCGCAAAAATTTTTAAACATAAACACATTTATGTTAATACTGGGCGAGAAATATATACGATATTTCAAATTAATAATTAAATATCTTTGTTTTGAATTTAATATTATGTAAATGTAAATTATGGTAATCTTTAAATTAACTCACAGAATGTTCAGTACATGAAACATCCTGCCCGACTAACCTCTTTTTTTTTTCTTTTAGTTCGTTTAGAAAAATTTTAAATCTTCAAAACACTGAACTAATATTATTTTCGTAAAAATTTTAAAAAAGCCAATAAGGAAGAAGCTTTCAAACCTTGAATTTGTTTCAATATTCCCGATAAATGCACTGCGGGAAATCCTTTTTAAAAATAATGGATAATCTTCTTCTGTATATAAATAGGCAAAGACAAAACAGTTCAGTACCTTCTTCTCCACTGTTTATTCACCGATTTTCTTGCTTCTTTTTTCTGTTTAGTAACTATTGATGATCTTTAGAGCTATCAGTACACAAAATTTTGGAAACAGTTATACTTTTTTTTTTCGTATTTAAATAAAAATGTAATACAAAAAGTGAAAAAGGAAATCGCTGCAGCCAGTAAATCTGTTCTTATTGAAATGTTTTAATTTTTCTTAATAATCATCATTATTGGCTTTTTTACAATGTACTAAATCTTAAGGTATCATTTAATTTTTGTATTAAAAGTACATATAAAAATATATGTTCTCAAGTAATAATGAACTAATGTATAAAAGTGGGAAATAAATTTTGGAAATATACAAATTTATATATATTTTTCTAAAATTTTTAATTATAATTATGGTCGAATTTGGACAATTGAGGGAACGCTAATATTTATAAACACGTGAATGAAGTGGCAAACTGTAAATATATGAGATACTTTTACATTGCAAAATGATTTAATCAACCATTATGCTCAACCACTTTGCTGTATTTGCGATAAAATTATATTTTATTTATTTTTTATTCATTTATTTATTTTTTCTAAAATCTAGTTACCTCAAAAATAAATATTTTAGAGCTAGATATTTAATCATGCACGTTATGTAACACGGATTAATTACTTGGAATCTGTTTTTCTTATTACTGTGAAATATGACCTACATAAACCAAAATTCATTTTTAAAACATGCAAAAACATTAGTAATAAAATTAACATAACTAAGTAACAAAAATTTTCCGATTTTTAAACAAATATTTGACATTCTTAAAAGTATATATTTGTTTTATAACCGTTATATGTAATTATTTTAGAAAACAGGTAAATAGTGATCGCTAGTGAGTATTCCTAAAAAATACAACAGCACTAAAAGCATATATGCGGAAAATAATTTTATGGATATATTGTAAACTGCTCATATTTCTCAAACGGGCGTCAATTTTTTTTGTCGGTTCGGTTCTCACCATGGGAGATTTCCTGCGAGTGACTGAAAAGAGGTAATGAATAGGACCTCGAATATTTTACAAATATGCGAATCCGCAGGAATAAAAGAAGAAGCAAAAGTGATAAAATCGTCATGGAAAAAATCGTATATTTTTCTTGGAATTGACCATAACTTTATTGTAAAGCAGTTGTTATTATTTCGGCGGAAGAAGAATTACTAGAATATTTTTCGAATAGGCTATTCTTAATGATGACCGTAGTACGGAGAATTAACGAATGAAACTGTTTTCTGTAAATAAGTGTACTGCTTTAGTTTGTTTATTTTACCAAATCCTGAATAGCTTCATAAGAGGTGAAATTTATTTACCTGCTTGTTCATAACCCGTACGACTGGCTATTCGGTTTTAAATTTTTAAGAAAATGGTTAATTTTCCTAACAGAAGAACATAACAAAATGTGCAATGAATGCGTGTAAAACATGCTATTATTGTTATTTTTACCTTTCTGTTCCGAAAAAAAAAAAAAGAATGCCCCAAAGGATGTTGACATATAATGGTTTCTGTCATTCGTCTATGAACGTGATATAATATCAACAAAATAAAGAAAACATAATATTATTGATAAAAGTAACTGAGTAAAAAAAAAGAAATATGTCGATTGTGACAAACGTTTGTTGAAAGTCGCAACAAATTATAATCAGCTCCAGCTTGAAGATTATCTTCGTGGTGTACCACATAAAGTAATTAGTTACCTTTAGTGTTTGCATGTATTATAGGTACTATTATTATTACTTATATGTAAGATTTCGAAATCGTTTATTTCTATATTTGTAATTAATGCTATTATTATTATATTATAATTGCAAACTCTTATTTTGTTGGGAAAACCTGAAAGAGGAAAAACATAATTTCTAATTCGACTAGTTGTATGAACACTCCTTGTACCTTGCAGGTATATATAGTTTGAGAAATTATCATTCCTGCGGAAAGGGGGGATAATTTTTTTGCGACAGTTTTATCGCAATACATGCTATAGGTTTCAAATTGTTGGTAACTTAAATATTGTTTATGCGTGTTACAGAAAATACCTATTTATTAAATAAAACTGTATCCATTTCATATAAGAAAGATTGATTCCTTATCGAAGAATAATGAGGATATTGTTCCAATTTTTGTGGTTTTTGAAAATTTCAGTTATTACTAAACGACCAAACATTGTAATTTGTGTAGTATGCTGTAAGCTAATTTAACAGGCTCAGCTTGATATCGGCACAGTTGTGTTTAAGCCGTATGTGAAAAAAAGAAACAAAAAAAAACGACGGACTAGAATATTATTTTTCTTATAAATATGTTCAAAATTTATCCTCTTCTTTCTTTCATATCTACTTCATGCGACATTTTATGTTTTCGTTTACATCAAAACATGCACGCAGGAGCAAGTTCATTTTTTCATAAATATTAAATATTTTTTTCTTTCTGTGCGTTTTACTTTTAAGCCAACTGAGGTTAAATCTGAAAAAGCAACCTAAAGGAATCGAACAAAAATAAAAACAAACATACAAAGGCTAACTGACGAATCATTCTGAATAAATTAATGAAATAACTATCTAAAAACAAATAGACGATCGTGCTCATTTTTGATCACATTTTGCCTCAACGGGGCTTTTCTGTTCAGCAAATACAAAAAGAAAACAAGCAAGCGTACGGATAATTTTGTATTTGCAACAACACATCATAAGTATCGAATTGCAAACCGGGTGAAGGTCCTTTTTTTTTTTTTTTGGGATCGCCAGTCGAGGGCATTACGCTGCATAATTTTGTGTTAGTGAGAGAGAGGGAGAAACTGATTAAAATTGAATATTACTGCAAATAGAAGATATGAAGGACGCTATAATAGCAATGATTGCCGGAGATGGAAAGGAAAGAATAAAGGAAGCACTATATGGAGTAGGCAAACTGAGTTTCGGGAGTTGCCTATAGAAGTGAGAGCGTTCTGTAGATATAGACGCGCATTCAAAGAAGATGTGTTTTGTGTCACAGATTAGATCGGAATCATCCGGATGGAAGGAACAAAAAGGAGAAGAGGACATAGAAAAGCGAAAAGAAGATGCCGGAAGACGACTATGATCTAGATGAAGCCTGCAAATGGAAGGGATAAGAAAGCGCGAGAGATGAGGGAAGTCAAGGTACCAAGGGTACGGAGGAGGATGGGTTTGGATGCTAAGGTAGAAGGATTCAGGATTCGAGAATAAAAGAGGATAACTATCGTGCCATCGTCTACGATGGAGGTCCTCCTTGATTGACGTGACAAAATAAATAAATAAGACTGAGGTCGAAAAAGGTAATTCTCATTTAGGTTTTGCAGTCATTACCAATAAGCAGCTTCTTTCATATTATTCACTACCGTCACTAAAGAATTTTTTTTTTTCGAAATAAAACCAAAAAACCTTTAGTAAAGAAAGCCGTCGTGATGAGAAACAGAAGACAAAAAGGTTATTATTATAAATATTTAATGTAAATTAAAAGAACGATGATTCGAATAACGAATACCTGCGAATTATTCCTTTTAAAGCTTTGTGTTACTCAAATCCAACCCACCTGAACTGACAATATTTAGAAAGTATTATTGCAATTTAGTGTGATAAGTTAGTAAAAAAACGAAATTTTAGAAGAAAAAAATCGGTTAAAACGCGTTTTGTAACTAACAAACATGTGAATTACAAAGTGGTTGTAGCCATTGACGGTTCTCTTCCTTTTTTTATTAAACACTATTTCACAGTGGAAAATTACTTAATCGCTTTTGTTCTCAACTTACTTCTTTACTTTTTTCTTTTTCCTTACAAAAAATGCGTCAAGTATTACCGAGTCGATTTTTCTAATTATTATTATTTTTTTATGAGCCGCTCGCTTTATTATTAGACAAAACAAGAAAAGCTTCTTGCTTATTGGTTTTATTAAAATTTTTAAATATTAGTCCAGTGTTTTGAAGATTGAAAATTTTTCTAAACGAACAAAAAAAAAAAAAAGAAGTTAGCCGACTTGATGTTTCATATACTGAATATTCTGTGAGTTAATTTAAAGATTACCGTAATTTACATTTACATAATATTAAATTAAAAGCAAAGATATTTAATTTTTAATTTGTAATATCGTATATATTTCTCGCCCAGTATTAACATAAATGTGTTTATGTTTAAAAACTTTCGCGCCTTTGTTTGTCTTTTTCGATATATTTTTGAAACCAGGGTTGATTCGTCAAGGAATTAAATATATAATTAAAATCATAGATAACAGAAAAAACTTCAATAAACGGTTCTCAAATAAATTTGCTAGATACGAATAAAAATAGAAAGATAATATAAGGAATATGTATCAGAAGCAAATTCGATCCAGTTATGTTACACTTTAAATGACGTAGAGTTGATAGTTTGTAATTTTTTAAATACGGTTGACTATACATTAGCAAAAAAAAAAAATGAAGAAACCCGACAATCCATTTGACCGATTATTAATATTAATAATTTTCGTCCGTTTCGTATCACACTATTGCTAACAGAACTCTTAAATTTACATCGCGAAAGTCTGTTTATGAGTATTTCACGCTGAAGTCGTAATTTCAAAAAAAAAAAAAAAAAACAGAAAATAATTTAAAAAAGCGAATAACCAAATAAAATCATGTAAAATATGTGTTTTGTGATTATATATATATATATATTTATGCATATAAAAACATGCTATACGCGCGGAAAAACTAAATCGTTAACGAAGAACGGTATTTTTTGGACGGAATTTCTGATAGCAGTATTTGGTAACTCGTATTTCTCACTAACACAGATGACAACGTTTAACGGATGATACCTGAAAATCACCATAGGTGGTCTGTAAAAAGGTCTGAGCTCGCCTGCGCCCGAAAGAGGCTGCGCCCGATAGAGTCGCGCCCGATCGATCGCGCCCGAAAGAGGGTGACCCGTTGCAGCGTTGACACAGGTTGGGCGGTTTTTTAGATATGAGGAACGAATGAGTCAAGTGTTTGTGTGTCCAATGCGGATACGAGTTAGGACACACTGCTCGTGCCTACTGAGAGTTGGCATGATTTCGTAGGTATCTTTTCTGGAGCCAAAGGGTGTTCCAGTAGTTTTGGACTGTGTTGCTTATCACCATTTTAGCTTCATTTGTTTCGTTAGCATTCTTGTCCAACTTTAATCCATTTTCGGTAACGTAATAGTGATTTGAAAAAAAATCCGAACAATCTTCGATTTTATATAAAATCAAACATACCCCCCCCCCCACCCCACCCCGGACCCGTTTTATAGAATTATACTTTTCAAATTAAATTCGCTCGAAATAAAAAGCACGAATAGAAGCATTAAAACAATCGTAATAATGAAAGTAATAGAGAGATACAGGTGAAAAATATTTTACACTTTACCGGAATGTACTATATTATAAAGCGGAGTATACGGAGTTTATGTATTATTAGCAACAATTTCGGAGAATTTTAGCGTATTCGAGAACGTAAAATGTAAGAAGCTCCAGTCTTGGAAGACGACGTGTATAGTAAGTGTTTTTAAAGAGGCGGAAGCGTTTTTTACGGATTTCGAGCATGCGATAATTGCGCGTTTTTGACGCCAAGAAAACGTGTTCAGTATTTTAATTTTGTTCACAATAAATTTTCTTCCCCCTTTTTAATGTACTGCTGAAATTTTTTTTATTATATATTCCAGCAAAAAAAAAAAAATAAATAAATAATAAATAAAAAAATTCCATAAAAAAAAGATTTGTTATTTTCCAGACGGAAAATGTCGCCATGCGTCAGATTCTATCTGTAATAAGTAATCGTTAATTTTTCGAAACTTGAATCCGCGCGTAATTTTTCGCAAAATCTTTAATAAATGCATCATTTGGAGAAAATTAAATTTTCCAAGCCGAAAACGTTGAACAGATAACGAGGAAATACTTTTCTCTAGCGCTAGTTCGATTACACATCTCTTCGAAAGGAAGTAAACGAAACAACAATACGAAACTGTGTTTTCGAAAAAAAGATGTTCAAACCATGCTCACACCCGAGGGCAATTCTTTTTCGACCGTGCTTTGACCTCAAAACAGTCAAAAAAAAAAAAAAATACATTTGTGGCTCTAAAACCAATGTCAGTTTTCCATATTTTTCAACTAAAAGTATTTCAAGCTAAGCCCGTGCATCAATTAATTCCTTAATAGAGCGATGCAGAAATGAACGTCTAACGTTCAGTTCGTTAAACAATGTTATTTCCTCCTCTTCGGGGCTAGCAGTCATCGCGACAATTTCCCAAAAACTGTTATCTTAAATTCGTACTTCTGCCCCGTAATTTCGAACGGTATAATTTCTGATATCCGCTTCGCCGATAGCACCCGAACCGCTTTAATTACACCGAATCTTTTCCGCCGCTGTCTATCTATTTCATCTACCGTTTTCTTTGTATTTCGAAGTGTTGGCGTAATTTTACAATCTCTTGCTTTCAGTTTAACGATTATCGTTACGAAAAAAATATGTAAAATCGCGAACCCTCCGATTATCTGTGAAATACTTTCAGTTAGGCGCCAGCTGGTTTTTGAAAAACAATTCTCCTAACAGTATTATAACTTCTGGTAAATAATCAGTTTCGCAACTGGGAATTGTGAGACAAAACATGGCGTTAATTCCGCTAACTTTACTTGTTTTGTTTGTTTTTTTTTTTGTTTTTTTTTTTTGTGTTAAACGATTAGAACTGTAATGGGACGAAAAACAACTCACAACTGCGGCCCTACCAACGTATTTATTTACCATTTTAGAGAATCAGTTTTTATTACTTTCACAAAATTTTTACGACAGATGTACAATTTCTGTTCCAAACGCGGTTGTATGTTACGCCACTCTAGAGTGCTAAACGGGATTTAACTGAATTTTATTAATAATTCACGATGTGTAAATTTTTAAGTGTGGTTTTTAAAAATCCAACTGAGTAATAATTAAAAATGTAGAAATATATGTAACCGGTGACTTCTTCGTTAATGAAATTGAAAGGGAATTTTCTCCAAGTCTCGCGTATTTACGCAGACATAATGGCTGAGCACATATTTCTCAAGGTTATGGCCATGTTCATTGTCAAGTTTTTTGTAATTTTATAAGTATACAACTTAATAACGTAGGTTTTCGCATCTAAACTGACCCCGCTGTGAAAAAAAGCGCGGCGCACTATAATAATAGACAGCTATTTTGAATTTTCAAATTCATGATATTACACGCTAATGAAATCCACGATAACATAACTAATCGATATTTAAAACTAAAGAAAAACGCGATTAGACAAGTAAACAAATAATTAAACAGTTCTATCGTATAAAATTTAACGTACCCTCTTTTTCACTGTCTTTCTTTCCTTCATTCTAGTGTAGTAATCACGCTTAAGCTGATTTTTTGTAAAATACAAAATTATTCATGTTTCCGAAGCCGGATCCACATATCATCGTCATATCGCCAATTTCTTTTTTGGCGGTATTTTCTAAAATGTTCCAACGAGATGACGCTCCTAAAACGTGTTTGTTCAAAGCTATAAAAGACAAAAATATTACAAGTCTCGCAGTATATAATTCACCAGAGAGATAGTAAAATGTTGTTATCGAACGTATTGTCTAGCTTCGCATTGTTGGATGTTGCTCAGGCCTTCGACAAGGTTTGGAACAATGGTTTAACTTCATAAACATTAAACTGCGCTGTCTGCCCGGAAAATGCTATAATCTAATGATACGAAAAGGTCATACCTCGGAAAATTTAATAAAAACGAGAATTCGACGAGGCAGGCAACATTCTTCGTCTCGTATTTATACAGTTTATAACAACTGCATTACAACATCGTAGTAGTGCGTGCTGTGCGATACACGGGAAGAAACTGGCTACAAAGCTAGCGTTGTGAATAAACTAACTTTTTGGAAGATCATTCGATAGAACGTAAAGTCTAGTCGGGCTAGATTATGATACATCACAAAATCTTACGGAAATCGCACCACAGTCCATCAAGATATTCGAGAATGGATATTCCGACACAAGACTAACCTCTCCTGCAAGTTAAGATAAGAAAGTAGGAGTGTCAAAGCGTAATTTTAAAATCGAAAATAATTTTTGGAGTCAGGCGGACACAAAAAAAAAAAAAAAATCGATTTAAATCATCGGGATGCTACTAAATGTGTGTTCGATTAACCTGCGCGTGTACATATACGATCGAGCAATAATTATTTTACATTAATTATTTACTTGTTATAATTGTAACATTGAACCGTGTAAATTCCCAGAGTGGTCGGAACGGTCTTGTTGTTACCGCGAACGTAATATTAAATTATTATTTTAATACTGTTTATTAATTACGAAATAGGCAATTTTATGGTTTTTACATACTACCGCCAAATTACTACACCAATTTTCTATAATCGACCGGCGTCGCTGAAAATATACAATTTTTATAACTTTACGGAATAACACGGCAAATAAAGTGTTCCTTACCGACAGGTGGGGGGTGTACGTTGGTGGTTCGGATCGGATTCCTGATCAACGCGATAATCAAAATTAATGTATTTCACACAAATCTTACGAACTATACTAATTACGAGATCAAGTATCAAGCTGGCCACTTGGGTGCCGCTGCTCGTGCTTCTCTTTCGGTTTTCCTGACACCAGGTATCCTTACCGCGAAAATGGTCAATATTCTTCCGCAATTTGACGAATCGACCTGACTAAAAAAACTTCAACAAGTTTCAATTCGGTTGTTATTCTACTTCGTACTATGTCATCTACTCCGCAATTATCAGTTCACTTTCTGTCCACCCCCCCCCCCCCCCACCCCAACCCCGCCTAAGGCAAAAATCGATCAGTACCCGATAACTTCTAGCCAACAACTGGTTCTCATTTACCTACACTATGACCACTCTCTCAACATTCTCTAATTTTATTAAACATTTTCCTTTTCATTTTTTTTCCCTATACTTTTTATTATAATACGGCTTATATAATGTACACATTAAAAAGTTAAGACGTAAATTACAGGAAGAACTAGTTTCTAAGTCAACTTTTTGAAAGCTGACGTATTATTATACGCCTATTCTAAATCTAAATTTAATAAACAAAACGTAATATTTTATTTCAAAATAAAAAAAGAACTACACGGAAACACACTTTCATAATTTTTAACTAATTTAAAATATCGGCAAAAGATCAAAACGAAAGGTTGAAAAAACTGTTATAAATGTTATCGTTAAATGGATCAAATAATCTTTACGCAATACTCACCACGATAACAGATAAGAATTCGAATAGAAGAAGAAAAACAAGGGCTTATTTAATATTATAAATAAATAAACTAGTTAAACAGGCGCATCTATTTTTACCAATTTAAAAAACAGTCATTTGGGAATTATTTTCTTAACTGAAGTACAAGGAAAAAAATTAAAATTATTAAATTAAATTAAATTAAATTAAAAAGGATGAAATTCATCTTAATAAAATAAAGGAATATGACCGTCTTTTTTTTTTTTTTGCGTTTATAGGCAGATTGCTAGCAAGTTCTAAAAAGAATAGAGTAAAAAAAAAAAAAAGAAAAAGAAAGATTCTAATGTCAATGACCACACTCTAGAAACAAAGAAAGAATTACATAAATGAAGAGAGAGGGAAAGACGATTATAATATTACTTGAAAAAGCAGTTCCAGCTTTTGTGATCCTTTTTTTTTTTTTTTTTTAAATTTAACAACCATTTAGAATTTACTACCGCATCGAAAAATCCCTGAAAAATAAATAAATTCATTTTTTTTTTTTTTTTTATGTTCACTAAAAAAATAGTTGCCACGTCTTCCTGTTGTTACAGAAAACTTAGAATTACAAGAAGAATCGACCGATTCAAGTGACAATTTTACATTTAATAAAGCATATTTCTCGGGCGACGTATGCTGCAAAAAAAATACCAAAAACCGGGGGTCTATGATTTTCAATAAAGTCCCATCCTGTAGTCTCCTTTCATTGTGTAGAAGTTTTCTACTCAAATTTCGGTCGAAACCGCTTCCTCTTTTTCTACTAATTATTCATTTTTTATCTATTCAAAACCTAGTTTTCCAGCTAATCTGTAGTTCCCTTTGTTTCCCACACTTCGCCGTTTTATCGTTGTCTCCAGTATGCGTTGGCCATATTCCATTATCCTCTTCTCGTTTTTGCTTTTCGTCGGCTTCCTCCTCTCACTGTCACCACCGTTCAAATGATGCAGCTGTTTGAAATGATTATCTGTTTATTAAGTGTTTATTATCTTCAGCGTTCTACTCTGTACTCCAGTAGAGTTTATTGAGGCTTAAGCTTTCTGACCTTGTAGCACTTCTTATACCCTACCTTTTCCTTTCCAACTTATTATCACTGTTGTCCTTTTTTTCAACGACATCCGATCGGATTAAAATCGACTCTTCTCTCTTCTAATTTTGTCCGGGTAAAAGTCCGTGGTTAACGAACTAACAAAAATAATAATAATAATAATAATAATAATAATAATAATAATAATAATAATAATAATAATAATAATAATAATAATAATAACAATAACAATAATAATAATAATAACAATAACAATAATAATAATAATAATAATAATAATAATAACAATAATAATAATAATAATAATAATAATAATAATAATAATAAAGTGATGCGCTACTATTTTATATCTTAAATGGGTATTAAAAGAAAAAACATAATTCAAAATTCCCAGGAACGAAGCTGAAATTTAATTTATTATTTCATAAAGAAATCAAATCGGCACGTGTTTTATCCCACGTATAATTTTATTAATAAGAAAAGAAAAAGAAGAAGAAAAAAAATGAAACTATTCCCTTCAAATCTGGAAAGATTGGAACCTCGTATGAAAAACGATAAAGTTAGGTTGTAAAAACCAAGTAAGGAATAGAAAGATCGCAAAATTTCAGAATTGAAAATAGAAACGCGGCCGTTCCCCATCATTAGGAGAAAAAGAAAAAGACTACGATTAAAAGACGGAAACTGGGGAACACGCTGAAGAGAAAAATTCGGGAAAGTGGAGAAGTAACAAAATTTAGGATGAAAGAGTAGATGATTTTGCACCATAACTGAAAATGGCAATTCCTGGGGAACGAAGTTTAATAGGTAAAAAAAAGAAAAAGTTTTGAAATAACATCGTCGTACAGATAGTGCCAACGAAAAAAACATTATTATTACGTCAAATAAAACCGACTATTTAACCATGGTGACCGCCGATTAATAGCCCGCGTGTTGAATACACAACGATTAATCGGCTAAGAATAGGGCACATAGCTAAAAGCCATGACCACATACTGTAAAAAAGATAACTGCTCCTAACATGTGTCCATACTGTATAGAATTAAAATATCCGTCAGTACAACATAATCATAATTGAATACCGTAGTTTTAATGTAGTCCGCCCAAGCACTTTCATATCGTTAGCAAAAATATTAAAAAAAAAAACAAATAATATAACACTTTGAAGAACAACATTTAGGAATAAGGATTGTTGAAACCTAAGCAGCTCTCATTGTGATAACATTAGAAGCGGTAATTCAATGTAAAAAAAATAAACAACAAAATACGATTAATTGTTAACGTAAACAGTATCGTAAAATAACTAATTTTTATTTATTTGTATTTATTCTTGACAATAAAATTCGATACGCTATAAAAGAACACTGCAACAATTAACATTTTCAAAAAAAAGTTCGTGTTTTTAATTATTAATTCTGACCAGCTTTCGAGTCGCATAATATTTTCTTTTCGTAAAAGGCACAGAGTTCACAACAAAAAGATATTTTATTTTTTTTGTAATTTTTCGTGCTAAACAGTCGTCGAGTTCTAAGAAATGTTTGTCCTTTTCGTGTATCTGTGAACGCAAACGACTATTTCGCCACAAACACCATCAATATTAACTATATAATTGGTTATTTTTACTTTAAACTGATGTATCCAAAGGAAATTTTATTAATTTCTGGCGTAGGTGAAAAAAAAAAAAATGCTCTTTATTAGAGGTAATAATTTAATTTTTATTATAATATACTCAATTTGATCACTGAATAATTCTGCGCGACGGGGTTTAAGTATAGGGCACGGTGAGTGACACGCTAAAAGAATGCATTTTATAAGAAATGTTAAAAATGATGAAGAAAGAAATATTGGGGATGACAAGGAGACACAAAAAGCCCTTTAATTAAGTCAAACACTTGAATTTCGTTGAATCAAGGTAGATGAAGGTCACACAGAGGCCGAAAATCTTCAGTTGAACGTAAGAGTTACTTATTACTGTACCGTGACCGGCACGTTTTCCGAGAGGGGTGGGGGAGAAATAATTTTTACATAAATATGTTAATTAAAAAACACAAAAAAGATATAAAAAATTTTTAACTTTTAAAGCAAGCGGGTGAAGAGTTTATAAAATAAGTGAATCATATGAGAAAAATGGAATTGTAGAAGAAGGAGTAAAAAACAGATGATTATAATGATGAAAGCAACCGGATCTCTGGAAATGATAGTCAAGTATTTCGAGGCACAAATAGCAAAGTCGGCGGGAAACAGCTTTATAACATAAGACATTGAATCGCTAAATTTTTTCAAAAATGTATATCATAAATAATTCTTTATAATATCTATGAACTTTTTTAAAAAATCGGAATCTCTACAGTTTAGTAATAGCGCAATAATGTTCGACAAAAAATAAATTTCATTAGAATATTTTAGTAATTTAAATTCCAGAGAAGTTTCAAAATTTTCTATAACGGAAATACACTTTTAAATCTTAAATGCTCGTCGACTATTTTACCGTTGCAAGTATTTAAAGTTCGTTTTAATTAGTACATCAGTCTGAAGAGTAAGAAAAACCGAATGGGGGGAAATAAATCTCTAGCGGAAAAGACCTAAAAAGATGGAAAAAATCAAAGATTGAAACATATGCAAGCAAAACTGCAGACAATAGTTAGTGTACTCTAGCGCGATGCATTTTTTTTTTTTTTTTTTTTTGGCCCGGCATCTAAACCGTTTGGCCACTTTCAACACAAATATTCTCTAAACAAAAACCAACCTTCTTATTTCAAATATATAAATAAAATAAAATAAAATAAGAATGAATAAATAGATAAAATAAAATAGTATAAAAGTGTGTATACATAAACGAAATAGAAAATAAACAAACTCTAAACAACTGTCATTTAAACGACAATGTTGCAATCGATTATGAACCAAAAAATAAGGCGACCAAAACCTGGTCGCCACAACAAAGAAAATACTGCATGCTATAAGGAGGAAAAACGGCCAGGGAAATTAAGTGCCTGAAAAATGTATCTTCGCGCCTGTCAAATTATCTGCAAGAAAATAACAGATAATTGATTGTCCTTGAAAATTCTGTGAAACTCGCGTATGTCCCATACGATCAAGGTAACAAATTTTCTAATAAGCCTTTCAGGCGTAGTTAACGGCGCATAATAATAGCATGGTCTTGACGAGATAGTTGGTTGGACTGTATTATAATACCTATACCTGGGGGGTTTGAGTTGTTCTTTATATTTATCCGGTTTTGTCGATTGCCTTTTGGAATTTTTCGAAATAAATCATTAGAAGGGATGAAAGGACATGGAACGCCTCCAGAAGCAGCTTCCTTGGCAAACGGATCGACAGCGCGATGCATTTTACTAACCGTAAGACATCTTAAAAACATATCCGGTTAAAAGAAACTCGGTACACGGAAAAACACGGAATCAAGGATATGTTTCGAGCTTGGCAATAATAATCATCGACTGCTGTGCACATAAATGTCGCCATTACGGCATGTTTATGCAAAATTTAGAATGATATTCAGCTCCCGCAATAACACGTATTCGTGTTAAAAAATACTGGAAACTTAAGAAAAGTTTTAAATTTTCCGAAAATTGGAGAAATGCGGATAAAGATTATTTGAAACGGGCAGGAAAATTTTTAATCGTCATTTCTTTTTGCTGCCTAAATACAGCAGAGCCCAGAAAAAAAATACGGAACTTGGTAACACAGTACCTTAAGTACATTTTCCCCGGGCACAGCTAATTAGACGCTGGTAACGCGAGTGACTAAAACTTTATCAGTGCCGTTTTCCGTTCCGACAAAGGGATGCGGCGACCTATTAACCTATTAAAATAAAAGATATGGAACTGAGAAATAGTAGCGAGACAGCAGTCGCGTGGAATTGAAAAAGTTGACTATACGCGCGCACAATGTACACGGACTGCAGGGTGCCAGAAATGCGAGAATAGGAGAGCGAACGAGAGCTGAATGGACGAAAGAGACACAATCGGGGACGTAAGAGGGGTCGAAAAAACGGGGCACAGCAACAACAATCGATACAAACGAGGAGACGGATGAGCAAAGCAACAGCATATGCATTAGACGGAAAATTAAAATAGGGGGGATTTCACAGCTGCCCTTATCCCGTCGCAGCCAACACCAAGCGCCCGACTCATTCAGCAAAATGCAATCACTCATTGGCGAGCCAACGAATTCGCATAAAAATGGAAAAATCTAAGACGAAAAGCGCACGCGAACGACGCTTAAACTTATTTTGGAA
This sequence comes from Icerya purchasi, assembly GCA_039619475.1. Classification (NCBI taxonomy): domain Eukaryota; kingdom Metazoa; phylum Arthropoda; class Insecta; order Hemiptera; family Monophlebidae; genus Icerya; species Icerya purchasi. The sequence goes on along the minus strand of CM077116.1, from coordinate 168,762,618 downwards.
ACTTTAAAAGCTTCCGACCGCTACGGGTAGCAGGAAGCGATTACAAGGGTGCGCGTTTATGGCTCTGCCGCTACATCACACGAGAAGACTGTTCCACGGAATTCGGTTGCATGTTGATTTCGCAAATTGTTCGTAAAAGATCTCATCTTTGCCGAACAATTTTGAAAACCAAAAGAAACAATTTAGCAACTAGCTGTGGACCGCCACTTCTGAATGAATACCGTCGTACCGCGGAAATCGGATACGTGTGGTTTCTCTGTTGTATATAATAGAATAAAGCGCATCGACCATAAAGCATACGGATACCCTCAAAATCACAAACCAGTCCGTCCGCCTTTTGTAAAAACTATACAGCATTTAATAAGATCAAAGTATATACATAGTCTAGCCATAAATACTGATACTGCCGCTGCATGAGGGGAATTTTGGGCAGAACAAAGTGATAACGCTGTCAACGCATCGTCCTAGCACAGTAGAAGAGCAAATAACTTCGCTGTAGTCTGTTCAGTATACGCTACGAAGATGGATTGGACAGATGATCACGTACGCGTTACAATAATTGGACTGATGAAGACGGGGCATAGCGCGTCTCAAATTTCGCTCTCCTCAAACCACTCAAAGTTACGAAATGTTTTGTTTATCGTACACTGCAACGTTTTATGGACACAGGAGACGTTGTTGATCGCCCGCGAGCCAGTCGGCCGCGTGTTGCGAGAACAAAAAAGGTAGTTGAAGCTGTTCAGTCATGAATTAACAGGTGCCCTCTTCGGAAACAAAAGAGCATCGCTCAGGAGATGAAAATCGCGCCGAGAACGGTCTCGCGCATCCTCACTGATGATTTACATATGCGAGCCTATAAGATAAGTACAGGTCATCTTTTAACCGAAAAATTAAAGGCGATAAGATACGAAAGAGCGAAAAAGTTGAAAGGCTTGTACGGCAAAAATGGGTACAAAAAGATCCTTTTTACAGATGAGAAAATTTTTACTGTAGAGGAAAAATATAACAAGCAAAATGATAGAATTTATGCCCGTTCATCTGCTGAGGCTAAAACCAAATTTCCACGCGTTCAACAAGGTCACCACCCCACTTCTGTGATGGTGTGGTGGGGCGTATCGTGGTATGGGGTAACTCCCATTCATTTTTGCGAAACAGGGGTCAAGACAGGTGCCAGAGTGTACCAAAACACAGTTCTGGAACCAGTGGTTAAGCCTCTGAACGATACTTTGTTTGCCGGAATCGATTGGGTATTTCAACAAGATTCAGCACCGGCACACAAAGCTCAAACGACACAAAAGTGGCTCGCAGAGAATGTGCCCGGCTTCATAGCAGCTAGTGATTGGCCGTCCGGCGGCCCGGATTTAAATCCGCTGGACTACGAACTGTGGGATAGGTTAAAGGAAATGGTCTGTCGAAGATCACACCGAAATTTGGAATCGCTCAAGCGAAGCATTATTGAGGCAGCAGCAAGAATTCCTCTCGAGACGATCCGTACATGTATTGCGAAATGACCGGAGCGTTTTTCGTCGCGTGTCGCTAATAAAGGTGGTCATTTTGAATAACTAAGACATGATTTTAACGAGCATTGTTTGTACTTTTGAAATAATTTTTTTCTGAATTTGCATCGTGCTTCCTTTTCGCGGTACGTTCGTTTAAAGCAGTATCAGTATTTATGGCTAGACTATGTATATATATATAGCATACGCTCTACCTTTCAGGACTCGCAAGTGAGCCAGCTTCCTTAACCGTCAATTTTTCTTTTTTCGTCTAAAATTCTTTTAAAAAAATAGTTTTCAATTGACTATATCATCATATTCTTATCCGTCTTTTATTCTTAAAAAATTTTAACAACAACACAACACATCATTCAACTTTTGTTATCTTATATAAAGTAAGTGGATATCACTAATATATACACACACACACACATTTACATATAATATATATATACATATATGGTTTTTATTCTTAATGGATACTAATCATAATCAGCACGTGAAAATCGACTGTGAAAATAGACGATTCCACATTAATCATTAGATCAGTTAATGCACTAATATTTTTGGCTAATTCAGAAAAAATTAAAAATTTTCATCAAAGCTGTATATCCAGAATGAGGATTTTACGGTTAGCCACAACATCTTTTTTCAAAGAAATCTTTGAGATATACTTAGTTAATATATACGTATATTATTAAACGATTATCAACGAGTTTAAATTTCGCTGTTTCTATGACTCAAATTTGCTTATACACAATCAATTATTACGCTTCGTTTTCAAATATATGACGAGCACTTGTCTAAATATTCAGAAATATTTTGTTTTTGTTTTAAAGAGCGAGCCGACCAAATTGGCGTAATCAATATCAACGACTATTTTTTCTTTAATTTTTTCACACGCCATTCATTAAAAGTTCAAACGCAAGTTTTCGGCTTACTATTAATATTCGATGTCCTCTATAGATCAGTTTAATAAAAACTTAGATCAGTTCCAAGTCGAAATCTAACAAAAACTTTATTCTTCGTTATTTACTTTAGATCTTAAATTCAGGAATTTTTTTTTACGCTATAAAGCTCGTAAAGGTGAACAAAAAAGACTTGAGGGAAAAATCATTAGGGCGAACAATTAATTAATTATAATTTATTTAATTATTTAATTTAAATGAAAAAATGTTTTTTTTTTATAAATCAATATTTTGTAAAATGAAAAGAAAAGAAATATTGAAAAGAAGTAAAATACGTATTAAATATAGTTGTAAATGTATAGTCAACAATGACTTGTCAATGACCTCATTGAATTATAAAAAAATATTTATTTTTTTATCACAATAAATTTAATTAATTATATAACTAATTAATTGTTCGTCCAAATGAGTTTTTCTTCGAGACTTTTTTGTTCATTTTGACGAGCTTTATACCATAAAACAAATTTCCTGGTTTCAGAACACCCTACATATATCAGTTGATGCCTTAACTCAAGTTAAAAAATAAATATATATATATATATATATGTATGTATTACATTACTGTCTATGAATAATATTTACTAGATAGGAATCTGTTTAACTTTACCTGACCCGTAGACATGTATTTCATCGAGTAACTGATACAAATTAAATAATTTTCTTAATTGTTTCTTTTTCACCTTAAATTTATTCAATAACAAACTGCCCTTAAAATACATAATCCGTAATTATTTCTAACTTAATAATATATGTATATATAAAACCCAATAATCATTTTGAAAAAAAATGTCTGCCTGTGCGACGTTGCATTGCGTTTCTAACCTAAAAAGTAACCATTTCGAGAAAAAATAAATATTTGAAGATAAAAAAGAAAATAAAAGAATCTGTAAAACATATTGCACGCAGTCAATTAACGAAAACGTATTATACGCGGATTTATCACCTCTGCTGATAAAACGAATAATTTAACAAAGTGTATTAATGTCTTCTAAATGCGGATCACCCATCTCGGTCCGCCACCTCCGGATTTCACCGTACACTTACATACATGATAAGCCGCCACACTTCAGCTTTTCCGCCTTCCTTCATTGTATCGATTGCTTTTTTTACAACTATCCAATAAAAACTAGCTTCATAACAGGTTGTTAGAACGAAATTTTCAAGTGACTTAAGCCCTCTTTTTCGCAACCGTTTCATAATCTTCACGGACGCTCCAAAGAACCCAAACCATTTGGTTCAACCTTCTTCTGTCCTTCCCTAAACTATTCCGAATAGTCCTTTAAACTTGCCTATTACACAATTTTCTACGCCGATTTTCTTCGTCTTTTCTTTTCGAGTATCTCGCGAGGTCTTTATTACATGAGATCTCCGAACGCGAGCCATCTCATCGCCACTTCTTTCGCAGATCTATTAGCTCGTTTATCTTTTCCCACCGATAGATTTCTTAGCGTTTTTGCATCCCAGGGTATTATTGCATTTTCTTCACAACTGTTTACTCTAGTTCACGGTACAACTTTATTCCGCTCTAAGTTTGTCGACGAATCGCCCCTCCCAAAAATAACAGGTACATTATGTTCTAGATTTTCATGAATTATAAAAAATAACAGTATAACTGATCCTTTCATGTTTTATTATACGTTTTCATCTAAACAATTAATTATGACAGATATACGGAAGGGAGGAGAAGCCAAAAGTTGCTCCGAAATTTTGATATAAACGCATTTATTTTTAACTGTATTAGATATTATTTTAAAATTTTTAATCTCGGCATTTAAAAAAAAAAAAAACAAAATGTGATCTAAAAAAATTATTATAACACTATAAATTCCTTTTTTTTTTAAACCCCCCTTTGGGCATGTCAACGAAGGATCTTCGCCCAGAAACGAAACGAGGGAGAATTAGATGTTAAATATTGCACAGTAACAATGTGTATCCCAAATATCGGCATTCGTCCCTTTTTTTGTCGGACGTGAACTATTAAATCCTGTTAGTTATACTTAAATGTAGTCCATCACAGCTCTGCATATAATTCACCATAACAGATTACATAAAGACACTAGGATAAAATACAACTAGTTAACTCATTCTCAAAAATTCAAACGTTGTCAACTTTGTTGTGCATTCCCCGTGTATTTTAACGTTTTTTTAAATTCGAATTTCGTAATTATTTCGTTGAAATAGTCCTTTTCAGTCGTTTTTTTTATAAAAGTCAACATCGCCTTACGTAGTTATTACCAAGTGCTTTTTCGATATTACAATTTTTGCATCCGAAATTTTTAGTATTTTAAATTAAAAAAGCTCACTTAATAGAGTTAAAACAATGCTTTCTTTCTTTTCACAGTTACATCAGTAAACAAATTCTAATATTTACATTTCAAAAAAGAATTAACCGCCTCCCTGTTTCAACACAAGTGCGGCAAATATCAAAATTTTTTAATCAATTCATAACTAATTACAACTTTCGTAATTTGATCAGTTCTACGACGGTATAATAATCGGCATATTACTTTCAAGAAAAAAATAATAATAATTCATTACTAACCTTTATTAAACAATTAAAAATTTTTTCATTTGCTCGATGTAAACAAACAATTTTTCAACTCTTTTTCTAACAGAAATCAAACGAATATGTTTAGCAGAATTTAAACGAGTTTTCATAAAATTTCGCTTGACATGAAACATCGCTATTCAAAACTTTATCGAAAAGAAATTGCTTTACTTTCTACATTGAACGGCGTTATTTTACGTTACTTAAAAGCCCATCAAAAGGCTACGCAATTATGTATTATTTAAGAACTAATTTGAATATTTTGTCCATTACCGAGCAAACTTAAGTTTTAAGCTTAGCTCTTTGCTTTATTTAAGGTTTTTTGCTTTATATTTACACCTCCGACAAGAAAACATGTACAAATTACTTTTAAATAGACTATTTTTTTTTAATTCGTTTTACTCTTTGATTTTACATTGTGCGAAAAACCAGCCTGCTTATGAAACGGATTCAAACCGGGTTCTCTTTCAAAACAATACACCACTGCCTAATCAACTACGCTACGATAGCTGAATACCACGCTGCCTTCCGAACTATATCCTTGAGGCGCATCGAACGTCCCCTACGTTAAGTCGTGCCTTCATTATCTGATATTTTGAATTTCCATACTTATCATAATCATCTACACTGGTATCATCATTGGTGTCAATTTTCTTCGATTAATTCTAAAATTTTTTCTTCATCCTTTCCAATCGATCCATTACCTAGCGTCCTTTATTCTTTCGGCGAAAAAAAATATCAAATACAAAGTTTTCATCTTCTAGATTTTTCAAAAGATTCCGTTTCTGAAAACAGGCGAATCTAATGATAAACATTCAGTTCCTCAAAGCGTCCCAGAGAAAATACGAACTTATATACGTGTACCTTGGAAAGCTGTTGCATTTCCCGCAGAATTCGCTTATTTCATTTTACGCGAAGTACGTTCTATGTTTGAAGCCGAATCATATGAAATACCGTATAATTTGAAAGGTATGCTTGTTGTATGATGATTCCAGTAATAAACGATAGCAAATTATTACAGATTCTCTGATTTTGCTCCAGTCTATCTAGTCACCTACCGCAACAGGTTCTCTAGTATAGAAAATAAAAGCAGTACACAACCATTCCAGAGAGTTAGGATGCAGAAAAACTTTTTTGTACGTCCAAACGGATGCATCAATTTGACAGCCACGGCAACATTATCCTTCTCCATGACGTCTCCACACCTCCGGGAAGAGCTTTATTTTTTTTTTTTCTATACAGGAATATGGAAGAAGAGTCAATTTTTAATGTTTCCAAGTACCATTAAGCCGAACGTTGAACTTAGTGACCAGCGAGACCTTCCGTTAAAAAAAATAATTCTCCGCCCGCAAAAGATTCCAGCCAAGACATAGGCGCCCGTCTCGCATAACCGTACATTTCAGATAATCCATCTTTCCACTACATACACATTTTGTCGTGCAACTGTTACATCTTGAAGTACTACGTTCTTAAACACCGTAATCGATTTCCCGAGTATTGGACCACTGCACACATTCTGTCCAATTACTCTCCCTAGAATCTAACAAATAAGTCGTAATATTTCGTCTGCGCAGCATGTTGCAATGGCAGCTCCCATGGTTATATACGACACGTAGACATACGATTCGGAAATTAAAAAATTAGTCAAAAAAGGAAGGCCAGAAAAATAGAAGAAAAAAAAGGATGCTTTTTATGGTTAATATTTAGTTTGGTCACATCAGAAATGGGCTATTTTACCGGTACTAGACGCCTCTCGAAAATGTTTACATTTCATTGTAAATAGCGCAAATAAATTACAAAATTTCTGAAAACGTGGCGAGAGAGAAAACTTGCGTGTGCCTGAGATCCTGAGGTCGTCCGGGATGAATAATAAGAGATAAACCGCGGATGTAAATTTTCTACACTACTTCCTGGAATTTCTACGTGTTGCAAGCTAAACTTCCTCAGCGGTTTAGCCCTTGGTGAACAGGCAATTATAGACAAGCGCGCACCTTATACGGGGTCAGTTCCGGTGGTCGCGGGACACAAAACGGAGAGAAGAAATGAAAAAAATCCGATGGAGATTTTTTTGAGCGTGGTCAGTCGCCGTTTACCTTCCTTCAGAGTAATTGTTCATTTTTTAGTCTCTTTCGATCGCGGCATCACGTATAAAATTATATTCCGGTAGTTGCGTCGATCGATTCGATATAAAAAATTCGCACAACGTAAACACGAAAGAGGCTCGATTAAGAGTCATCGTGGAAAATTCTCGGTAATAATCTTCACGCCAAATTAAGGGATCGCGCTGTTCGTCCATTGCAGTTAAAGCCACCAGAACACCAATCCAACGAACTACCACCGACGATAACAATGATACGTACAATTTCGTTTTATATTTAAATAATCTTTTTTATCCTGTATATTTATGTATTTATTATGTATTTTCAGCGACGACCGGTCGATTAAGTAAAAATTGGTGTAGGCAAGTGTGTAACGTAAATTTTAAAAACAACTATATATTATTTTTATTAAAATTAATAATAGTAATGATTATTATAGTAATAATAATAAGTTTACATTCGCGGAATTAAGAGAACATGGTGGCATCACTGGTGGGGACCTAAACTAACTATACCGTTTCAAATACAGAAAAATGTAATGCCACCCATATAGTTTCTTAACTACTTCGTACTTAATTTCGAATTACATCAAATGCTCTGCTCAGTTTCATATTGTACGGAAATTTAACGTCCCCCCCCCCCGTTCGATTACCCGTCAACACATCATTTCGTCCGCGAATTACGCGCATATTAAATACCGTTCGGTCGACGCGATGATCGCGCTCGCAACAAATCGATGTTTTGAAAATCAGCCAACACGGATTTTTAATAAAAAATAAACTGAACACGTCACCAAAGAATGAACGAAACGCAATTTACATAGATAATTGTTATCAGATAACACGTACTTTACAATCATCGATCGGGATCAGAGCAGAATTATAAAACAGCGATGTAGCAGTAATAGTAGAGATAAGCGAATAAAAATAATATGTAGAAGAAAAAAAAGGTATTTATACGCCAGAGACCGAGAACAAAACAATATCAAAAAGAATAGGTCGAGCCCACAAGGACGAAATGCATGACGAATTCGAGACGCAGACCTCTCCCTCTCACTTTCGTGGAATATGATAAGGAAAAATTATGAATGAACAGTACACAAGAATGATAAGTGTTGATCTTTACGCATAAAAATCCCGTCTTTTCATATAAACAAATTACAGCAACTCACACCTGCTCAGCAGCACACTTCGTTTTTGTAACATAAACGCGCACAAATGTTGAACAACGGTGACCGATGTAGTTGAAAAATTCGATTTTCCGGAAAACCTCCAAAAGGATGTAACTCACGCCTGAAAATTTCGGTGCGTATGTGTGCCTATGACGTTTATGAGCTGATATTGAACCTGGGCGCTTATTTATAAAAACTAAAAGAGACGTCACCCACTACAGCTTCTTGAATTTATCGATGAAAAAAATATAAATAACAACGTTTAGCGAATAGCGTTTAAATGGGTTTCATAACTGTTATATAGAACTATTTTAATGGAAAAAGCATAATTAAAGATTCTTTACAAAAGATTACACGCGCACACACATATATACGTATATAAATGAACTCGGAATTAGCCATAGGAAAACATCCTGAACTGACAGATGATGGTCCTTTAATACTTTTACAAGAAGCATATATTTCAACTGTCTACATTATTACTCACTCAGCCGTCTGTGTGTATGTGTTACTGAATGAATTTTGCTTGGGTTTTAAAAATTTTCAAGTAAAGAATTACTATAGCGGAAGTTTTTTTGATGTTACAATAAAAAAACATAACCATTAATAACCATCATACTACTACAAATATCGGATATGATATGAAACTATTAAAAGTAATTTTCGATTATAATATATCAGATTTTGCTAAAGCATATCGCATAAATAAATTTAAAAATAATATGAATACTAATGCTCCGTGTAACAATCCATTATGAAATATTAACTTATGAATTTTCAAAATTTATAATTGTTTATATCGCTTTTTACATTTATTTGTTACCATAACATTTAATTTTTTTTTTTTTGGGGGGGGGGGTCTTACTTCGGATACTACCGATGAGGCAAATGTATTTTGTAAGATTCATTACATATAGGTATATGACAACAAAAATTATCCAATTAAGTTTATTAGGTTACATTAATTCTGTTTTACAAAGTGTAAAGATACTTGTATAATTCTCAAAAGTAAATCAACAAGTTTTATACATCGACTTTTTTGTACTTTCGACCTTATAATTATTTCAGCTTTTGCAGTTTTTTAATTTGTAATATACCACGATTATAAAAACATGTCAGTGTTTATATAAAAATATTGTTTAAATAAATTTTCTAATGAAGTTAACTTAAAAGTTTGTTTCAATTTCGATCAATCATCAGGAAACTGATGATCAAGAGTGTCTAGAAATATAATCTGTTGACCGTGACAAATGAAAGGCGGTACAGCAGCGGTAGTGCAGTGAACCAGCGAAAGTAGATCGGCAATTTAGGAAAGTTAGTTAATGCGAATTGATTCACTCTGTTAAATGAATTTCGTAATGTGTATAAATTTTCCTTTATAATTTTTCTTTTATTATACAATTACGGCATTACATATATATTTCACTTTATCATCTTTCTTCAGAATTTTTATTATTATTTTTTTTTTTTTATATATAAATTCATTCCGCATTATTCCTTTTTATTATTCACATAAATTATAGTAAAAGTACAGTAGAACGCCAATTATTCGCACTCCAGCTATCCCGATCGCTTTAAAATAATATTGTGGGGGGGGGGGCTCGGCAAACCGAGAGTAGCTTCCCGGGACCATGGGACTATGTTAGAAATTAAATTATAATCAGATCAGAGATCGATAAAAGAAAAGTGGCAGGAATAGGACCTACATTTGGAGACGGCAAAGTTAAGATATAGGAAGCGTTATAATAGGGAGTAGGAAAATTCAGCTTTAAAAAGTGAGCGTACAGGATATTACGTTCGGACGAAAGATTGGAACACTCAAACAGCACGTGGTCAGGATCACAAACGAAAATGAAGTTACTAGAGTGTAATAGATACAGTCGGTTATTGAAACTATGAAGCGACACTACAAAAGATTACTGTTGAGGAAGCTTCTGATGGAAGACGAAAATGCAGAAGATATTGTGACTCATCATCAAAGAATTAATTTAAAAGACTGTTCCTATATGGTGGCGGAAGCATTGAATTTAGTGAAAACGTGCACATTAAAAAGAGCTTGAAACAATATGAAAGACATTTCAACTAAGCAGGAGGTGTAGAAAGAGATGGAACAAAAAAATAAATGCGAAATTGAAGATAAAGAAGAAGTAGAAAAGGATGAGCACGACGTGTCGCTCGAGAACATAAGAAAGTTCTTTTAAAAAGTCCTGGTTGCTCCGAATGCAATGTAGAAGACGGAGGTGATTGGCTTGCTTGAGATTATTCGCGGACCATAGGTAACAAATTTTAAACGAAGGTGAGCTAATTCAAAGTGTAACTCAAATGTGGAAGAAACTGATGACTAAGAGGACGATGTGGATACTAAACCAAACGCGGGACCATCAGCTCTGGTGAGGCGTTTACGTGACTACTTATCATGGATGGAGCGACAGTCTGAATGTGACCATATACAGCTGTTCACCGTCAAGCGGATGCGAGAATAAAAAAAATTTAGGATGTCTAAACAGCTGACTCTTACCGAAATGTTTAAAAAATCGGAAGTTACTGATTATGTTTATGTTTAGAAAATGTAAATACGAGTTTTTGTTATTAAAACAATTACAGCAGTACTTTTTACTGTATTCTGTACAATTATTTTGCGTTTTTTTTTTTAGAAATTACTACCTATTTTCCATTATTATCCAATTATCCGGATCAAGTCCGGTCCCAATTAATCCAGATAATTGGGAGTTCTACTGTAAGTCCCATAATTTTGAAAAAGGCGTCGGGAATTGTGAAGTTAAGGTTCACAATGTACTAAATCCAATGGCACTGACGAGAGTAAAGAGGATAGTTTCTTTCTCTCGGCCACCTCTACTTCCCTCGATTTCTCAGACACCCACTTATTTTACGTTGGGTAAACTTGGGAGTGACTTGGATCCAGAACGAGACAAGTCTCGAAAATCTATAAACCTCCGGTTTGGTAGCCAAGCACCTTAACTACTAGGCTACCATACGGTACCATAAATTATAGTAAACTTATTCATTTTATCTAGATTTAAATATTAATTTTCCGTTAAATAAATGTATTTTTTTAAATTAACACAAAAAAAAAAAAAGCAAAAAGAAAAAAAAGTGGCACCTTATTTGTTTGTGTAGTAGTGCGTGCGATTATATGTCCAGTAGATTAATTCCATTTCAACATTTTTCTATCTTAAGAAAGTAATTAATTTAGGGGCATTTACATAATAAATATATAAGCCAAACTAGCGTGCATTATCGAATCAAATTCATTTAAAAAATGATATAATAACAAGGTACTATTTTTTTTTTCAACCATATTGCAATTTTTACAAATTTTTACTGATAGCGCAAAACTTTTGCAAAACTAATCAACCGCAAATACGATAAATTTGTGACGCTGAAGATAACGATAAAAACAAGTCAAACTCTTTACGCAAATTGATGATTACAGGCAAGCAGCATATAGAGACAAACTACGCACTGCTTTTTTTTTTTTAATCTATCAGTTTTGTTTGAATTCAGCGACTCTTTTCTTTCTAATATGAAGAGAACTTCAATGCTTATGTAGTTCACTGTAATCAGTGTAGAGATGCCACCTCTTTTTACTCTGTTTCGAAAAGAAGGTAACATCCGTCCTCCTTTTCGTGAACTATATTCTTTTAAACGGTACCCAATTAAGCTGGAGAACATCAATAAACTGAAAATTCTATTTCTTTTCTTCGTTTTTATTGAAAGCAGAAACGATTAGTGTATTACCCTTGGTTCCTTTTCTGTTTGATATTTGTGTAATTTTATACGTAATTTAAAATTTTAAACACTTTTATTACTTTAATATTTGAAGATTTTATTCGAAAGATATTACAACTTTATCTTGATCTTTTTCGTTGCTATTTGAGTATTAAAAATTTGAATGCAAAATAAAAGCTAAACAAAGGTTTTCTATTAAAAATGGAGAGTTATTTTGTCAGATACGTCCAACAAAAGTTAATAGAGGGAAAAAATTCCAAATAGAACCATTTAAACACACTAAAACATTAGAGAATTACGATTTTATATGGCAAAATTAGCTTAAAACAAGGTAAAATATTCAATTACGATATCTGATAAACTCAATGGAGATCTTCGTAATAGACCATTAACTTTACATATTTTCTCAAAAACGCTAAACATATATTTCACCCGATGACAGTTAAAAAATGATGAACAGTTAAAAATTATTGATAAAATTTGAAAAGAGGTTAAAGAAACTAACACATCCTACTAATGGAAAGTATGCGGCATGTAATTCGAGTGTTAAACAATTCAATTGAAAAAACATGGCTTTTGCACATCGGACAATCATCAAAAACAACAGCAAGATTTTTTAACAACGCAATGCAAATTTTTGATGGCCAGGACGTATAAAATTTGACAGGGTATTAATGCTTGTCCGCGATGCAGCACCATACATATGACCGAAGCAGGCACTTTAACTTATCCTAAATTAATTACACTTATTCGATACACACACATTAACATTGTGTATCCTAAAAACTGCGGAATGAATAACGGAACTCGAAGATCAATGTCCCGAAATTAGTTTACCCCGTCACAACCACTTATTACACGTTCAGAAACCTGAGGTTTATTCTAACCACTACGCCTACAGTTTGAAGAATTAATTCGCGAACAGATTGAAAACGATGGCTGAAAAAAAACGCAAAAATAATTTGATACTAAATTAAAAATCGATGTAGCCCACATTTCTGCTAATTTTTCAAAATAAGTAAAGATAGCGTAAAGCAACTCGAAAATTCAACCTTATCAATGAATAAATCCCTACAAAAGATGTTTGAAATACAAAAAATTTTGAATAATCTACGTGGACCAGTTGCAGAAGTAATAAAAACGAAGTTAAACTTTGTATTGAATAAAAATCCGGGAAAGTGTTATGATCAAATTATTTCGCCGAAACAAATTAAATTTACCATTTGCTTCGAGTTAAATTTATCTTCCCGCGTTGTGTTGTTTGTGTTCATAAATGATTATTTCGCTTTTCATTTTTACACATTGTTACACAATTTTTAGATTAATGAACAATTAAAAAAACGCCACCTTATTATTAATACTTCTTTCTAATGCTGTTTCTATTTGTACACATTTTTATTGTTTATTCCTCCGTATAGAATCCATACTAGTAAATTCTTTGACTACGGTACCACATTGAACATCTATCTTACTTACCTTACCTATTTATTTAATCCTATTACATACTGAAACACAGTTACCTTTCAAACGACATCTCTACATAATACTTTCAATTCTACGCTTATGCAGAAAGTTAAGGTTACCATAGTACAACAACGTCCTACCACCCTTTCAACTATTCGTATCAAACACACTTAATTTTTAATTAGTTCACTTTAATAGTTCGAAAATAAAGCAGCTAATTTTAATTTCGTCAACTTCTACTAAAAAATTACGAAATCAAATAATTTCAAAAACGTACTTAAAAAATGTCAAATAATGAAACTTTTGAATGATTAAATTTTTTAGATTAGTAGGATACGATTGTAATACATAAAATTTCGAATGCTCGTTAATGTAACATCAGAACAATTTTATTCACCGGAATATTTTGTTCAATTTCAATATCATCATCCTGTTGATGTGGAAAAAGTTTTCTTCCTGTATGTGTATTATTTAACTAATAAAAAAAAAAAAAAATGTAACGTTATTTTGTAAATGTAAATCTTAAAAGTTAAATTGTATTTTTTTCCTGTTATTTTTATCGAGTTATTTTTTAATTTAGTCGTTATACTTCATATTCCGGTGAAAATGCAGTAAATTCTATGCTACCCGGGGGGCCTGCGGCGGTTTCAGCGCGCTACGACGCTTCTTTGTGTCGCAGCAGTTCTAGATTACAATTTTTTTTACAGACAAGTTACAAAAAAGAAAATTTTCAAATGACTATAATTGAAATATTGTAATAAATTTAACGTCCGAATAAATATAAATATTTTTCCGATGACAGACCGACAAATAGTTCCGCGATTTTTCCCACATTTTCAATATTACACGAACAATTTCAGCTCCACCCCAGCTTTTATTTCCACACTAACACCATATAATAAAAAGAAAGAATTTTCTCTGAAGCAAAATATTCTCAATTTTCAATTAGTTTCGAATATTTCGTTAACGCTGAAATAATTTTTAAATTTTTAAACCAATCACAGAGAGCAAATAAACGACTGCGCGAAAATAACTTCAATTTTAATAGCGCGCGTCTATTTGAATAATTAACAAATTTTTTGATATTGCATGTAATTTTCATAGTTTCAGAATCGTTTTTGCGTATATTTTACATATTTTAGTCATCAAAATGTATTTGATCTCGAACGCTAATGAGTGTAACGATAACTCTTTTTTCTTTACATATATACGTATACATTACCGCGCGTACGTAATGACAGTCTTTTATAGACGCCCTAACGCTGTGGTTTCACCGCTCGTAGGTACTACAGTTCGGCGTCAACTCGGTGATAAACTCGTGTGCAATCAGAGCCTAATACTGTGAATCAATTCAGTCGCTAGAATTTGCTAGTTGCAAGTTCGGATAATTTTAAACATGTAAAAAAAAAAAACAAAACAAAAAAACAATCATTTAGGTTAGAGTACATGCGAGCGATAACGCCGCGTTTTCGCCGATCGATGAAGTAACATTAGCGGCAAGCGGCAAACAGAAATCGCCGGCGATAGCATTGCAACCAGGACACGGTATTAAATTTTTCACCGCTAGCGACTAATGTCGCGTTGAAACGGTAAAATAACTGACAATAATATGTATTGGTAAATAAAGACTTTGCTGTCTTCGTTAGTTTCCGGTCCTTTTTTACTCGGATTAGTCCGATTTTCAGTGCGATACTTTTATAAAATTTAAGCAATCGACAAATAAAATAAAAACAGTAGTTTTTTTGTCACGAAACTATACCTTTTCGAAATATACTTCCTTCGCTTTATCGAATTACATATTTCTTTTCCGCGACCATATTCTGTAGTTGCAGTAGTGCTAAGCTCATCAAATAAAAACCCATTCTAAAGTAGGCTAAAAAATTTTCTTCGTCATTCCAAACACAAATCAACGTATAAAATTTTTTAAATGCATTTTTTGCAACTAGAACACCTTAACAAACGGGTGTGCCCAAAAACATATTTTTCTTCTAAGTGCCGTATAAATCACAGTAACCATACACACACAAAAAACGCTTTTTTGTTTAGTTTTTTTTCCCTTTTTTTGTTGTTTTTTTTTTTTTAAAAATCCGTATGAACGGCCATTACTCTGTACAATGATAAACTGCAACGGTTTTTTACAATTGTGTAAACGCAGCAGTTCCATCGCTCGCGTGTACACTTTCAGCTTGAAAGAGCTAATTGTTTCCACGTTTACTTAATGCTTACCAGCCGCGATGACCAGAAATGATCGAATTATTTCTGTTTCGAGTTGAAAATAAGTGCCTACAAGCAGGGCCGGATTAAGGATAAAAAAATACCCCGTGGCCAAATAATTGCTGAAGGCCCCCTTAATTCCCCCCCCCCCCCCCCAATAATTGAAGTACACATTTTTTATTTTATTTATTCGGTAAATTAATAAAATCGATCCTTAATAATTAATTCTAAACGAGAGACACGCGTCGAGATTTTTTAATAGCCAAAAAGTTTCAATTAGATCATCAAAATTTAATTCACGAATTATATGTATATCGCATTCGGAACTCAACATCACCATGAACAATCAGAATGATATATCGTTCACCATCTAAGCGCGCGTACTTTTCATGCTTGTAATTTTCAATTTTTGAGTGATTAGCGGGGGAAGTCCCTTTTTAGTAAAGGGCCCCTTTTGGTGACGGGCCCGGGGCCACTGCCACCCCTTAAATTTGGCCCTACCTACAAGATTCGTTTTCATGTTGCCATGTGAAAGCGTTGCAAGCAGCCCAGGAAGGGCCGCTTAACGAAAATAAAAACTAACCGCTTCTGATTACGAAAAGGATTTTTAAATTTCATAACTGCTAGCGAAAGTGCAAAAATATCAATTACGATACTTCAAAATCGAAATTGACACGTAAGAGTGAAAATTCCTTCGAAGTACATAAACGTTTTATAAGTTAAAACTAAAAATAAACTCACTATGCGGATAATTTAAGGCATTAACTTCGATTTGTAAAGAGGTTATTAAAATTATACATAATAGAATCAACGTATAGTGAGAAAAAAAAAAATGCGATAGGCATATTGTATTTATATTTTTCTTCTAATGCTGTATAAAAAAAAAAACGATAGAAAATTATGGAGTAGTAATACCTTCATTCTTATTCCTTTGTTTAACTTGATTTTTTTTTTAAATTTCTTTTCACATTAATCTCCATAGTTGACAAGGCCCAAATAAGTGAAAAAAAAAAAAATCCCCTTACGATATAAGTTAGTTGCAGTTATCTGAAACAGTCTAATACGTTTAACATACTTCATCATGCTTAACCTAAAATAGTTTAACACGTTCAACGTATATTTTAATATATTTATTTTGAAAAGTTTAACACGTCCATCTCATATAACCGTAACAAGTGTTGCGTTAAAATAAGAGAAAACAATCAAAAGAGGATATTTTTTTTTCCTTTATGATAATTTGTTGTAGTTTTAATACGCGGGGCAGTAACGTTATTACGAATTTCAGTCGACTACCGTCGTCTAACTAAATTATGCTACACTCGCACACTTATAAACTGAAACGACCATGTTTGAAAATTATCATTTATTTTTAAATAAAGCTCATAAAAACTAAACGCGTAATGAATTGAAATTTCCGTTTAATTTTAAAGTTCCCAAAATCACCTATTTCTAAGATGCCAGAAAATTTTAATGAGACGCAATCGCGCCGGTATATTTCCGACATCTGTAATTAGTTGTTTATTTTAACGTCTGCGATTATTATTTGTTTCGTGAATATATATATATATATATATATATATATATATATATCTATTCCGCGTAGCGTTTAAACGTTAAAAAGGCTACAGCCGGGTTACTGTGGTAAAATTGTCTCCCCCCCCCCCCTTTTAATACACCATTCGATAAGGATAGAAAAAAAAACTCCTACATCCAAATGTTTACCTCCCTATCGCTTGCGCATGCGCAGTAAAGTCGAAAAGTGTGTTTCCTCGAATTTACTTTTTTTCTGGGGCACATTTCCATTCAAAAATTCTGAAAAAAATCACGGTGGTGGGTTTCTACGTAAGAAATAACTACAATCTTTTTCAAATCTCATAACCTCAAAATAGGCCTCTAAAAAAATTATTTCGGTTTTAAATCATTTCGTTCACGAACTTAATTTTGAGGTGCCACTTTTTAAATTTACGATTTTGATGTATTTTTTTCCGCTCTTTGCTATGGTGCTACTACTTTTTCAGAAAAAATAGTCAGCCATTCCAATTTTGTCCAATAACTGATTTTTTCACGATTTTTTCGCGTTTTTGGTAGGTTATGTTACAATTTGAGGCCTTAGATGACATTTTTTTGTATATTTTTTCCCGCTTTTAATGATGATATTATTTTAATAAAGAGTTTTAACATAACACGTTCGAATATTAGCGAAAAATCTGATTTTTTACGATTTTCTTTGCTTTATTTTTAAGTTGCGGTATATTCTAAAGACTTAGAATTATATAGTACAATTTTTTTTTTTTTTATATTTCCAACGCGTTGATCTGCTGTGGGTACCTGATCATAGATGTATCGAGAGTAACGAAATAGCGGATGCTTTGGCTCAGTTTGCTGCCCGTTCCCGCTTTTACTTTAAAAAAAAAATCCCTAGTACTAATCTATTGTCCATAAGTAAGAAATTTCACTTTAACCCTTCCTCTTTTATCAATGATAGTTCCTTCTACCTCTCAATTCAACCTAACCTTCCTACTAGTTCTTGGTTCTCAGAATTCCATTCTTTTCCACGTTCTGTTATTGTTCCTATTATTCGCCTAAGCTTCAATCACACTCTATTGCTCTTTTCCCGTTATCGTTTCTCTTTGGTTTCCTTTCCTTATTGTCCTCTACATCCTAACGGAACGTTTGTTTGTGATGCTAATCGCATTTTCCTTGAGTGTTCTGCTCTTTCTGCGGAACGCTTTTCCCTTTATTTACTCTTTTTAAAGTCAAGGCTTCCTGCTCCCTACTGTGCTTCCTATATCCTGTCCATTCCATCTCAGTCTGTTGTTCCTACCATTGGTTCCTTTATTTCTGTCATTTCCGATCGAATCAAGTTTTAATTAGTTAACTCTTCTTCCTATTGTTTCTGGGTGAGATCCCCCCCCCCCCAAAAATCAAAGCGTTTGTCAAATAAATTTTTAAGAAGCAAGCAATTCTGCAGTTAGATATCTTTCACCATTTTATTATCAAGTTTGTGATTTAATAACTTGTTTTTTTTTTTCTTTTCAATTCTGTGTACTGCTTCAACAACCCACCTTAATTTGGTTGTAAATCGTGTTTCATTCGATTCTTCTGTCGAAAGTTGAGATTTCGAACCCTTTTTTTTTTTTTTTTTTTTTTTTGGGGTTCGTCTACAAGGACATTGGCTCAAGAACAAAGGAAAAAGCACGCAAGAGACTCAGATCTTTACACGATCGGAGGTAGCCGACAAAAAAGAATCAAGAGCCTGGACAACAGAAGGAGAAGGAAGGGAGAGAATGAACGAAGCACTCTATGGAGTGTGAATACCAATTTGTAAAAGGAAGGAGTAGAAAGCAGCTTGATCGGTTACAAGAGACGAACACCCGAACATTATGTGATCGGGATCACACACAAATTGGATAATAGGAGGGATGTGATGGACAAAAAGGAGGCGGCACAAGAGAGTAACGGAAAAGCGAGGAAGGAAGCAAACTTGCCCAAAGTGCAGGCGGCAAATCGCGAAGATGTTGGAGCGACGCATTGTAAGAAAGTGAAGAAACCAGGGGAAGCGAGGAAGGGAAGGCCGAATAGACAAGAAAAAGGTATCCGTGTTGGAGAATGAGGAGACGTAAGAGTCAAACCATAGTTTGGATTAAGCAGCTGCAGACAGAAGGGTAAGATTGGAAGAAGAGAAAACAGGAAGAAACCTACCGGAAGAGAAAGATAACCGAGCGAATGAGTCAACTAACTCATTATCCTCAACTTTTAAGTGCAGGCAACAAAAAAATGTAGTCCATATCATTTACTTTTCATTAATATCTTGAAAGCCTATGTCAAGTTTTTATTCTTGAATTTGTAACCGCAAGATATAATTGATACGAATCACGTTATTGTTTAAAATTGTTTACTTTTTAAACTTTACTTTCTACAGATTTGTAGAGGTAAGTAAGGATCTACAGCTATTTAAAAAAAATGATTCTCCCATATACTGAAAACATCGTTACCTTACACATCACTATGTAGTAGAAACACAAAGTACTTAGTGTCGCGTAGCTTTTTAGGCTTGCAGAATCAAAAATTTAATTTGAAAGCCGAAAGGAAATGTTCGAAAAGTTAATAACGCAGTTGAGCTTCTATTTCTCGACCTTCGAATCCCATTTTTTTTTTAAAACTACTTTTTTTGAGCAACAAAACTACATTCCACTTACGTTAAACGAGCATTATTGATCCCCGGGACAACTTCTTCGGTTATCTTTTATTTTCGCTTTTATGTGCCCTCACGCAATTTACAGAAAAACATTACACGACAAAGTACCCTCATATTATATCAGTGTAAGCCTGATCACAAAAAAAAATTCCCCAGACAGTCCTAAATTGCAGAATGGTGTAAGATGTGCCCCGCTGCGTCTTTGCTACAAATTTCTCTTCCGGTCTTCAGTCCCAGCTCAGTCACAAACTATTCGCAATTGCTTTGGCTATTGAAGAAACATCGATTTTTTCTGAATAATTTGGCGCCTTGCTCTACTTTCTTCAATCCGGCTGACCTCATAAACGCATTATCGAGTCAGATGCGGCAGCATCTATCAAAACCGCGTACAGTAAAGGACATTGACCGCTTGATATTTTCGTGTGAGCCTTTGTAATTGCTACGAGGTTTAACTGATTTAAACTTAATAAATTACAATCATTAATAGAAATTTGCAATAAAATCGTACCACATGTTAAAAACAAACCGTATTAGCGCATTATAAAGTATTTTTATAAAGAATAGAGAAAAGGGATTCGTATTGAAATTTTAAAAGTAAAATGTTAACTGGAAACGGTCAAAAAAAATTAACTAACACTCATCCGTTAAATTACAAAATTATTCAAACCTAACAAGTTAACAGTAAAACAATAAATACTTTACTGACTGCAAACATTAATAAATATACTAATACCGAAATTTATAAATTTATAAGCAACAGTTGTAATAAAACCTATACGGGACATACGAAAAAATCATGTCCAAACGTTACAGAAAGCATTTTATATAGTCATATAGACAAATCGAAATTCACTGAACAATGATAACCTAAAAACAGATATGAAAATAATAATAAAAACAATCTTAACAGTCTCTTCAACCGTCTTTTCCTCCATATCCTTTAGTAACAAAGCAAATAAAATTTTTGACCAACGCAATGTGATCAGAAGAGTGATTAATAGTACTGCACGGAAAATTATTAAAAAATTGTACACAAACACATTGGCTGAATTGAATATTATCAGTAAAAGCGCATGAAAAATGCAATACCGATGACCTAACAGCGCAAAATATCTCGAGAAGATAAAAAGTAAATCAATGAAGTCTAAAAGAACTACTGTATTCCCAATATTAAAACCTACCTTAATCCCAATAATTTAGTGTACATCTTTATTAAAATATATAAAATAAATTCATAAAATAAACTGGTATATTCAAATTGTGATTTCAATGGGAGACTAATTAATTGTAACACGCAAAAGCCCACGGCCGGACCAACGAACTAGAACGCCAAAACAATAAAACCTGTTTATTCTGAATTTCTCCGCGTACATTCAGAATTAGTATTATCATAATAAGTAGATCACGAAGTATTCGTAATTTAAGTTGCTCAATGTTTCTAATCAATTTCCTAAAATGTTTAAAATTTTTATTTTTATATTAAACTTTATTTCCGTTATTTTTTTTTTTTTTTTGTATGTTTTAATCGCTCATCTTTAATATTATACTTTCACTGGTACCAAAAATGGCATTTAAAAATTAACGGATTTATTTATTTATTTATTTATTTATTTATTTATTTATTATTATTATTACTAAAATGCATAATGAATAGCACAGATTTTCTAGCATTATTACTATCACGAGTAAAATTATCAACTATCATCGCTCACAGTTGTACATTTCAATTAATAAATTAACCAATTGTATTTGATTATTAAACAAATGAAAACTGTATATATGTTATTTATTAAATCATTCTAAGTCATTCTGGCTCGATGTTACGACGTAGCAACAATATCGCGAATAATAAAGGAACACATTTTGCTGGTATTTAGTTACGCTGCATTTATTCATTTACGCATTCATTAACCCGACAGAGTAATTTAATTGTAGCACTAGTTCGCCCGAGCTGCAATAAGGAATATAATAAATGCGAGAATATGAAAAAAGAAAAAAACAATCAATTTGAGATAATTATAATGTAACAACTTTATTATGAAAAGTTTTCTACGCACCGTATATAATCTTCGCCTATAACATAACCATCAAAAAGAAATAAAAACTGTCCTCTTGCAGAATCCGAACTTTTTAGATTCATAATTCACAAATAACTTATCAAAATATCCAATTATTAATTTTGACTACATTAAAAATTTAGAAATTAAATTTGTTATTCATTATTCACAAAGTTTATATATATATATATATAAAATCGTATTTTAAAAATTATAATTTTCAAATCGGTTTCGTCTACTTCAAGACATATTAGCAGACTCTACAAAAAGTTTAGATAACAAATTATAACATTAAGTAATTGCAAAGGGACCGTAATGACCTTTTTTTTTTTCTTTTTTTGTAATAGATTAATATTCTGAACGAATTCTATTGTCCTCGATTTCGCAAATAGGAATAAAAACGGCGAAAAATATTTTATGCGGTAAATTCATAATTAATTCGAAAAGCGATCTTTCGTTCATGCATAAAATAAACGGGGTGGGGGAGCATGACTACAGAAAGACAGGAATTGCGTGTACCCGCTCGCAAAGACAAATGTGTTCTTCTACTTCCAAGAGCGTAATTAATATTAAGATATTTTTGGATTTTATATTTATTTCTAATATGTTCTTCCAAAGCAGAACTTCTCAGATCATCTTAGTAATTTTCAACCTTTCTCCGGCACAAAAAAACACAAAAACATATAACGTTAGTTACTCAAGTATTAACAATTGCACAATGTTTTTCATACATTAATTGTATTTTCATTATTGTTCCGAACCAGTTTATTTCTCCATTTTTTGGTTTCTTCCCCGCTTCGATTTGAAAATTTTAACGGATGCCGGTTGTCTGTTAATGTTACTATGTCCCCACAGGGATAATGGATACAAGGAGATAACGACCGGAAAATCGATCGATTTTCCGATAAATGTAAATATAGAAAGAGAGAGACGGCTATGAATAACTTTTTTTTTTTTGCCATACCGGCCAAACCTGGCCGAAATTAGCATTTCTCAATACTAGCATATAAAAAATAAAAATAACATTGCCTCTTCTCTCGGCAGATATGAGGCAATCGATAATAATATGCAATTTGTTAAATTAAACACGCATGTTCTCTAAAGAAATAAAATCGGTCCGCTGATGAGTGATATCCTCTTCTCTTTGTTGGCGTCTGTGTTGAATTTTGTAAGAGCCATTTGTCTTTCTGACACTTGGTAACATATAATAGAAGATGTGCTACCTCACTATTCGTGAGCGCAGTATAATAATGACCGAAGCACGTTTGACAATCCTATTATCGGTTAGACGCGAAAGCGAGCATGGATACCGGGGTTATAGTACCATTATTAGGAGAACTTTGATATTGTTGTACACGAATACTTCTGACTAATAGAATTTTAAGATCCTCATGAAGAATTGGAGACATATTTAGGTGCCAAAGCCATCATGCGAAGTATCTTTGACTGCCGACTTTGGATCAGTAATATAGGTTACTTGCTTTTAGGATTTCTTTGTAGTTCTATCCCATACCACAAGACTGGCGCTGTAACCGTGAGGTATATCCCGTCGTTTTAGATGCAGACTTAAGACCTTCTTCTTGTTATTGGATAACGCAATTTGGCTCGTGCCCAGACTCTTCTGCTAATAATTTGTTCTATATGGAGACGCCGGTTTAGTTTGCGATCCATATGCATTCTTCCAGATGTTTAATCGAGTTAACCAGCGGTATTTCAGAACTATTTATTAAACTTTGTAGGTCTATCAGTGAAACTTATATGTTGACATTTTTTTATTATTGAACTTAATTCTCCAGTTGTTGGCCCACGTTTGTATTTTATCAAAATAGTCTTGCATAATTGCTATATTCGCAAATTCAGGATTTTCATTAGAGGCCATTAACGCTATATCGTCCGCAAAAGCAACCAGAATTGTCTGATCAGAGACGGGTATGTGTGCATTGAATAAAGAGTCGGTCCCAATAGACTTCCCTGCGGAACAAAAGCATATATTTCCCTTTCTTCAGAAATTACCTCATTGATGATTGAAAATGTTCTATTTGTTAAGTACGACACAAACAGTAGGTACAGATTCGGTGGAATTATCGGCTTTAATTTCAATTTTAATCCTGTATGACAAACACGATCAAAAGCACATCCAAGAAGACTGAAGAACATACTTGTGTTTATTTTTCAAGAACCGTTGACACTGCATCCACAAGTGATGGCTAGAATTAAAATTAAAAAAATAAGTTTGTACTTTAAATTAAAATTGACGATGGTGAAAATTGTTTTCTCCCCGTATAATTTTTCTGTCAAAAATTCCAAATTTCCCATATACGACATATCCACGCGTCCCCTCTTAAACGAGACTGCCGAGCCACTACTGAAAATAATCCATGATATAAAAGGATTATTAACTTTTATCCAAATACATCATCACCTGAAAAACATTAGAAATATTTTGTACACATATTTGTGGATTATGAACTTTCGATTGAAACCAGACTCTCTACATTTTAGTCGCGTATTACTATCGTGGAACACGTAATTACCCGCGATCGAAATAGTATTATTTACGACGAACCGCTTACTTTTCCTTTAACCCTAGAGTCATTAGTGAGACCGTTCAGCAGATTCCGAGTCAGGAATAACGGAAAATCCCGTAGGAAAAAAAAAACGAAAGCAATAACCGTGCATAAATAAAAAAAAAGGATAAATTATTCATGCGAAATCGAGTAGTAGCACACTGCGACGGGACCGGATTGAAATATGAAAAAAAAAACAAAAAAAAAAAACTGTTCAAGATCAAGATCTTATCTTATTTACTATGATTATATGCTCTGGAAACTAGAAATTTTGTAATCCCCCCCCCCTATTTACTATTACGTTTTGATCGAAATTAGTAAAACTATCACCGACCGATTTAATAATAAATTGACAAGTTACGCTTAAATTTGAAGTAAAAGGCAGACGATGAATACTATTTTCAACAAGTTTAGGGTGTGACATAAAAAGACGAACAAGGGTTCTACACAGGCCTACTTCTCGTAAAGAATTTAATTGTTACAGTCAAGGCTAGAGAGAAATTAACAAATATCGGCCAAGCGCTCGCCTAATTTCAATATTGCTAACAAATTCGAATCTGTTTTATAATGTGCTGATCGGCTTTGTACGAGAAAATACGTATCAATACGTGCCACTAACGGGGGGGGGGGGACGAAAAAAACCACAAAAAAAAACACGCGAATGGTAAAAATACGAGATTGAAAATTATGTTTGCAAGATATTCTAAATGTATTCCGCTCGTGCATTTTATGTCACGTGTCAAACTGTAAAACACAATAAAAATAAAAAAGTCGAAATCTCACGTGCGTTGACACGTGATAATCGACAGGAGGTACAGAGAGCGGAATACTGTTCGAGAAATAATGAGAACCTATTTAAAACCACGAAAAACAAAAATTGTATCCTCTCCTTTACACGTAGTGATAACGAATTTTAAAACACCGGTTTATTTGAAAATCTTTTCACAATGTACTTCGTTAGTGGGCAATTTTTTAAAAATATTTTTACGGCCGCTCAGACAACCGTTAGAGGATCGAAAAAAAAAAAAGAAGAAGGTTAGACGACGAGCCTGAGGCGTAAACTCTTAATTAATTTGAAGAAATTAGTTTTTACTGAAAAATCGATTTATGCGGTAACAAAATGATCCATCAGAAACTGTCGTGCCGCAGGTTCATCACGCTTTTTCGACTATATTGTTTTTCGTAAACAGCTTTTGGTGTATAAAAATTCTTAGACGTACCAGCTGATATAATTAAAAGCGCATTATTTTTACTTTTCCGACCGAAGGAGAACGATATGTGAACGACCAAGTTCTGAGGAAAAAACAGAAATAGTTTTTGCGGTTTACGGGACTGTAAAAATCCCCGGCAGTTAATTAGAAACGTTGTCGATATTTCAAATGTATTAGTCAGCAGATGTAAATTTATTAAATAATAGTTTTCTTCGAATTGGAAAGCGCGAATAAAAAAATAAAATAATTAAATTATTTCTTCAATGTTTAAAACGGATCCAAAAAAAAAAAAAAAAAAAAAAAAAAAAATGACGAAACAGTTTTTTTTTGCTCTCTTTTTTTTTCTCAGTTATATTTAAGTTTTACACATCCCTCCATTTTCTCTTTCTCTCTCTCGGTCTCTCAATAATTGCGAAAACACACTAATTCGGGGCAGTCGAATATAATAAATTCAAACGAATCATTAAAAATAACTGCTGAAAGAAAACGATCAGCTTTCAATGGCGAAAAACTAAGAATAAGCGAATTGCTATTTTTGAAACTTTTAAAATATATTAAAAGTTTCAAAAATAACAGTTCGCTTAATCTTAATTTTTCGTCATTAAAAGCTAAATAAATATATATTCGAAGCATTCAAAATGTCTTCTAAGAGTGCGTGATTTTGACAGCGCATCGTAAAGTAATTTACAAATTCAATTGTTAGTATATAAATACTGTAGGCGAATTTCGTAGCTTAACTCGCAAACAATAAAATTACAAATCTAACTAGACTTCTTTAAGAAAGAGCAAATGTGACTATTACTTGTGTTTTCCTTCGCGCAACAAAGTTACTCGAGCTGATCGAACTTAAATTTTGTTCATTTATCTGAATATACAAAAAAAAATTCTACTTCCGTAAGCATTTTGGAAAAATCCGTAAATAGTTTTGAGCCATTGAACCCCACTGCGACTAATACGTGCGTGAAGTTAAAAATTTACTCGGAGCTTAACACGATACAGTGTGTATACAGTGTATAAGAACAAAAACATGGAAAAACGCGAACAATTTTTTCTAGTGGTGAAAAAAGGAGTGGCAGTAAAAGTCAAACAAAATCGATTTTTAAAAAATCACACGTTACAACAGAAAAATTGAAATTCGAAACGAACGCCAAAAATTGCAGTATATGAAAGCTTTAAAAGTTAAGAGGCGAAAAGGGGTATAAAAAGCTTTTTTAAAAAAAGCATAGAATGCGATATTATCTTCAGAACATTTACATATATATATATATATATATATATATATATATGGGGATACTTAAAGTACACTTTTGCATGTTATAGTCTACGAAAAATGAGTATAATTTTTATTTAAATATTCTAATTTTTAAGGATGCGGCGTATCATAAGGATCGTATTCCACAGAACGAATCAGAAGACTGCGCCGCGAAAGAAGCAGCGTCATGCTTTCCTGTAGCGAACAACCGAATACCTGCCAACGACGCTGTTCAGGAAATAACCAGCAGCCTATCAAAGGAATGATTCGACTCGTGGCTCAACATATCCCAGTATCGAATAAACTTCGCTCCATCGAAGAGGACACTAACTAATGGCAATCGTCGTTCCGGCCAAGCAGAAAGAAATAAGTAGCACTGTGTCGACTGCGCATTGGCCACACACGGATTACTCACCAATTCCTCCTGAACAAATCCTTACCTCCTCTATGTGAAACCTGATCTTCAGTTCTCTCCGTCCAACACATTCTATTAGACTGCAGCAAATACATTCGCACCACGTTTTTCCTTCCGTCTAACTTGAAAGAACTCCCTAAAAGTAACAATGAAATAAATATAAAGAAATTATTCGCTTATCTCAACTCCACTAACCTCCTATCGCAACTATAGAATCCTAACTTTCCGTGCTTCTGGCTTTTGTTGCAGTTCATGGCACATAAATGAAGAAGAAGAAGAAGAAGGACCCTAAATTGGAAATCAATGAAAATCACGCTGCTAAAGTTGAAAATTCAAGAAAAACCAAAAAGGTACCAGAAAACAAAATAGAAGTTAATTGCATTTGAATTCTTCCAAAAAAAAAAAACAAAAAAAACAAGCAGAACGATGATCGTCGAGATACACGCAGATTCAACGTGCAATAAGAATTAAATAGGGCCCTACGAGAGCACTTTTTACCGTATTAAATATTAAATCGAAGTGACGAAAAGGAAAAGTGTTTACACCTTGTGTGTTTACATCTTGTGAGTTAACGCTGTCGAAATATTCCAACAAGTAGCGCTTTTAAATGAGAAAATCTGTTGATGATATTTTTGGTTGAGTAAAGTCCGAAAAACCGTATACAGTTTTATCAGCATTCTGTGCACAATTCAGATAATGTCTTTATATTAATTTAGTTCCATCGCGATCGTTCCCGTGTACAGTTTTGTATTTTGTCCGATAATATATAATTAATTCCAGTTTAATATAGTATCCCAGAGTTTACACGTATGCTCTGATTACTTCTAATTAGGAGAAATACATATTTCTAGAGTAATAATAATATACCAAAATAAGACGTAAAAGTAGTAGACGCCTTTTTAATTTCAATATTGTCACTGTTAATCAACATCGCATAAAATTAAATAATCATGGTCGAATTCAAAAATGATTTTAATCGGCGGAATAGAAATTTTCATCGGCTACTGATGGCGCGTGCGCCTGTCATATTTTCCGAGTATTATTTGGTGCATGGTACGTGTTCCCAATGCTGCTTAAAATTGAACCGATATTACATATATTACGCGTCGCATTGAACAATAGACAAATTGTCTAAACACCGGTGGTACTACTTCATCGACGTCTAAATCGGTCACTTATTCCATTTCCCAAAAATCCGGTCGGCGGACGAAATACTCTCTTACAAGTGTTCCATTAAGGAGGGGATAGTATACGAGCCATACTGCGGTATAGCGGATTCTGCTTAATTATTGTAAGAGTAACCGCGCAGCACTTCGCTGTTGTAAATGTAAATTCTTACGGTATGTGTCAGTAGCGCTTGTGTGTGTGTACCAGCACACAGTTCTATATAACAAATGTATTTTACCTTGAATTATTTTGAACGGATTATTACTAATTATAATGCAACTGTAATATAACAGCAGCCGGTAATGTATAAACGATAAATACGAATTTTTTAAATATAAAAAAATACGAAAAATAATTCGAATTAAAAATTCAGAAAATGCATACAGGCATCTAGAGAGGGGTTTTTTTAATTTTACTTATTTCGTATCTTTAAATGCGTTATTCATTTTTTCAAGAAACAATGGACAAAACGTCTGTGAAAAGCTGAATATTTAAAATGGTATTTAATTTTTATTAATGAGTTCAAACTATAAAAAAAAAACATATATATATATATATGTTTAGAAAGTAACTCACGAAAAATACCGTCTACATCATTGATTATTGATTTCCCGTAATTAACACGAGTGCCGCGAAAAATTAACATTTAGAAGAATAAAAAAAATATGCGCATAAAACTCGCCAAATAATTAATTGCGGAAAATATGTATATTCTGAAATACGTCAGTGCGATATATCAAAAGGAAAATTTATTCATATTAAAATTTCGGCTAGCGAATTCAATTCTTAATATGTACACCGGTCGTGCAATGTCGCAATTTTACGCCAAAAATAAAATAAAATACGAAAAAACAAAAAAAAAAAAAAAATGCATACATATATTTTTAATTGCTCATAACTAATAATGTACTCCGTGTCGAATGTTTATTTCCCGAAAATCACGCATCACATCGACATATTTTTAATGTCCTTAAATATGTCGTCACACTATATAATCTCCAGAAATGATACCGCAAAAAATGATTAATTCAATGTGTATTATGTGAAAAAAAAACAAAAATTCAAACTGAAATCAACACTTTCATTTATAAAAAAAATATTCGTATAAAAACATACAGAGAAACGCATTGAGGCAAAACTGGGACGCAAAAATAAGCATTCGAAACAATAACCGATTACGCTGTGTATCTCCCAGTGTATATGACTTGATAGCCGTTACCTTATTACCGCAAATTTCATAATTCTTAGAAAATTTTGACGAGCAATATTAAATATATACTCGGCGGTTCCTTTAATTAGCAATAGATCCGACATCATTATCCTAAATTATTTCGATTTGTTGTAATTCGTTGAAAATTAAACAATAATGTAACGGATTGTATATCAAAACGATATAAATAAATAAATAAATAAATAAATAAATAGATAAATAAATAAATAAATAAATAAATAAATAAATAAATAGATAAATAAATAAATAAATAAATAAATACATAATCGCTTACTAATAACGAGTTAGACCGACTATTAATCGTTTCGAATTATCGGCTTATCGTCAGAGAATCCCTTCTAAAATTCGGCATCTTGCAACCGAAGACCGTAAAGATGAGATTACCTACTTCGATATCATTAACATAACACTCTATTATACAACGCAAATTCATTATCAAAGAACTATATGATCGTCCACGCGAACGTATCTACAACAAAAACTACTGTGACTGTGCACTTATACAATATAGAAGAAAAGAAAAAAAAACGCAAACGAAACTACAATGTCGCGAACATAAAGCTTTAATGAGAGGAGTTGGAGGCGAAAAATTTAAAGCAAACATGAGAATTTTGCGAAGCAATTTGTAGAAAAAATCGTAATATCGAACTAAAAGTTTTTTGAAGAAATACTCGAAGCATACGTAAAAGTAAAAGTGTTTATTCAATGTATTTACTTAACGACGAAAATACGGGGTACAGCAAAATCGAATAAATTTTTACATGGTTGGTGAAATGGTTTTTTAGATTCCATAAAAAATGTAATTCAATCTTTAAAAAAATTATACGTCTGGAACACAATGTAGAAATTATACCTTATTACGCTATGTTTACAAATACGAAATTAATCAATAACGCAGTACAAAGATATTTTTTTTCTTCGATAAAACAGTAATCTATTTTTTTTTTTTTTTTTTTTTGTAACTGTACAGAAAGATTTTATAACGGCACACTTATTTTTTCAAACGTACAACTTTTTATCCTAGAAGTTTTAAATTTGTCGCTTCTCTTCTCGATTAATCTGTTGTTAATCTCAAGGAATGACCTTTTTTTTTACTGGCCTGACAACGTCCGTGTTCCTTTACAGCAATAGCGCCGCATTCTGAACAGCATTCGAATGCTCACCGAAATGTAGGAAAACTTATCATTGTGCTAATGCTGACATTCTAAAAAAAATGTTCCTCTCTTTAATAAAAGGTGTTTAAAAATCTTCTTTCTTTTTTGGAGAATCGCCTATCGAGGACACTGACCCAGAAATACTTATCCATATTGTATTATTTCAATACAATTGAGCGATAGAATAGTAATTTTGGCTGCTTGGCTAGCAAACTGAAATGAGTTTTCGGTAGTTGTCTTGTAACTGAAGATGCTTTCATTCCTGTAGTATATATACAACTAACATCCGAAATCAAATAATGGTTACACCGAAGAAACTGGAAAATTAAAATAACTGGCCCCCCAAATATTCTTTTCAGATCCCTTCAAGTGCATTATGAATATCTTATATAATCCGTGATACTCCATCATCAAGTATGTAACTCTCGGTTTACTATGATTATATTGCTCGCCAAAATAAAAATAAACAGAACTCTCTTGTTAAAACCGTCAAAATAACATGAACAATCAACTCCAAAACTATCAGAAAAAATTATTATCAAATTGTGTCGTTCAGCGTGATTGCCGAGCACGGTTAAACAAAGTTCGGGATTTAGCGGAAAATTTCCCTTAGTAAAGCTCATTCAAAGTAAAGTTTCGCGAATGACGATGAAACAGCTTTCCAGAACCGGGTTAAAACAGTTTTCAGTAGAACGCAGAATATAGATGTTAACAACCGAAAATTAAAAAAAAAAAAAAAAAAAAAAAAAACATTTCAAGAAGTGTAACGATGGTGATGGGAAATATTTACACAGATAATGTGTTGTCCGTGGAATTAAATAAAAGCCGATTTTCAGTAACGATCTAGGATCTGCAAAGAGTTTCTCGGCGAGAAATAGTTACGTAGTTAAATAATTTATGAAAACAGAAAAAAAACTACATTTTCTCGGAGACCAGAAAAAGATTTAAAAATAACAAAGCAAAAATAATTTCTCTTTACAAATCCATTATCCGTTCTAAATTTGATTACCGCGCCTTTGTCTATGGGTCTGCCTCCAAATTCCTTCTTTCTAAATTGGATATAATTCAGAATTCTTGCCATCTGGCTCGGTGCTCTAAAATCTTATCCGATCCATGAAATTCTTGCCGAATTGATTATGACACCCCATTTCCTCCGCAGGTCCTATTTGGGCTATTGGTTCCTTTCCAAACGTCTACAGGGTTGACTTCTTCTACTTTTATATCATTTCCTACCTCATTAATTTTCAAAATTGGCGTTTTAATTCTAGGAAAATCCCTATCCCGGCGCATGTCTCGTCACGTCTAAGCTCTTTCACACCATATGCAACTTCTTCTAACAACCTTCCTTATTTTTCTTTCAGTTTTGCTGAACTTTCTCATCCTCTCAATATATATCCCCTATCTGTCTGCTGCCTCTTACGCAATTCACCAGTTTTGCAAGAATTTCTTATATTTAAGCATGGGTCAAACGGGTCGGAGTTGAAGCCTTCTATACTCTATCGCACATCAATGCCTTTGAATCCTTTCGCCTTCCTTGCTTCTGTACCATCCTTACCGCTGAATACGTTCCACTGTTTGTACCTCCTCACAACGCTCTGTTCCCAATTACTTGTTCCGACTCCACGTGCGCGTTTCAAACCATTTCTTCAAATATTCCCCTCTTCGCATACGTTCCCGTATCCATAATCTACTTGCAGATCATTCCATTCGATCGATTGGCTCTGGCTTCGTGGTCACAAGGGAATAAAAGGTAACGTATTGGCAGACTCCCTGGCTCGGGTTGCTGCATCCTCCCGTCTTTTTCTTGCTAACATTCTTGTTTTCAACCTGCTTCCTCTATGTAAAACTTTCCATTCTAGACTCTGGTCAGTATGTTCCCTCCTGCTCTAAAAAATTTTCTTCGTTGTTCATTGTTTCAATTCTTTCTGCATTCATTCAGTCTATCTCTGATCGTATCCGTGTTTAGCTAACCATTCCTTTTTCATATTGTTTCTAAGCGGAGGTCCAAAAAAAAACAAAAGAGAATCTTATTACAGAGTTACTGCGAGAATGCCGATTTCTTGCTCTTTGGCAATACGCATTCGAGAAAAACTATAGTTGAAAATGATACGCTCAGCGCATTACCAAATCTAGTATACCGCAGATGAAAGTTGTTTTTTTTTTCATTTTCGAAAACTGAATCCAAAAAAAACGTTTCTTAAACATCTAGATCTACGCAGAAATTAAAAACAAACACGATAAAACCGAAGTAACGGAGTGACGCGTTGAATTATAAATTTTTTTAAAAATCCATTAAAATTATTCACAACTTCATATTAATCGAAATTATTTACTATTTGAATTAATATTAAACTAGAATGTAAAATAAATTGACATTATTTAATATTTAAAACTGCGTATTACGTCTGTTTCAATGTACAATCGTTAATTAATTCTTATCAGTCTTACGGCGCAACTTTTTAACGCTAGAATAACCGGATCTACCTATCATTCCGCATTACTATAAGTACTGGAGCGTCGAGTTTTCGCTTTAATACCCCGTGTTTTTTTGTTTTTTTTTTTGTTTTTATTTCTTTTTTTATTTCTTTTTTTATTTCTTTTAATTCGTCGAATGGTCAACGAAACTGAATTTCGCGACACGCTGCGGGAGCCATTACGAACGTACGCAATTTACCAAAAAAGAAATAACAAAATTTTACATTCGTCATCGCATTGTGTTCCGTATTTCAAATTTAATTAATTTTTACATTAGAAACCTTTAAAAGTTAGGAGTGGAATCAAGTACATCAAGTCAAGGTTTGTATCTTTACCTCCTCCTCCGAACCAGAGGCAAATTTATGGGTTTTTAACAACATTCTCGATATTTCGTCTCCGGAAATTTCTATTTATCCCCCGTTTCTGACCGTTCTTCTAAAACCTTACTACCAATTAGCCCCGACGTGTTGGTCTTCCCGCTTTTATTATCTGTACCGACGAGTGACCTACTTATAAACCCATTTCCAGCGATCACAAAATTATACCCACCAGAAGAACGTAAATCATTTAAAAACATATGTCAATATATATGTATAGTTCGCGCATTGAAAGTTTATGGAGCTCGGAGTAAAATGTAATTGTTGGGAAAAAAATTTCCGCTACTACCATAAAAGGGAATTGTACCACTTACGAGTATCACAATCCGATCGGCTGCACACATATTTTTCAACACCGTCGCAAAAACGTAACCCAACTTATTAAGGTATTTTCATTGCATTTAATATGTTTATTTTTAAAATTACCGGATTTCTTATTTATTCTACGTTATTATTATATGGTCCTTTTTAAAAGTTTCTCTTTACATTACTTCGTTGTCTTTTTTTTTTATTATCATTATTTTTTCGTGCTATTTTCAATATACCATGGCTGTCATTTCATTTGCCTCACCGTGGCTGTTTAGTCATGGTTCCTTCGCATATACATTAAAAAGAATAGCAAAAATGAACGAATTAAAATTTCGACCAAAAATGAACTAACGTCATATTTTATTACTAAACTTTTGAAATATTTTTTTTCAAGCCATAGGAAATAAATTTAAACTCCTGAAAAGACCACAACAAAACCAAACATTCTTTTATCCCAAGTTTATCGAAAGTTTCACCGAAGAACAAGAGTAAAGAACAACAAAAAAAGCACTAAACGACTTGGTTCGAATTACTTTGTCACACAGAACCAAGAGCAAACAGAGAAGTTCAATCATCGAATACAGGAATGAGAAAAACCGATATTATTTCGCTTATTATTTCGTTCAGTCGGTCTAGTTAATTTAAATGCGGTTCGTTCATTAGAACTAAAATTGACTAAAATTAACTTTAAGTAAAATAAATTAGGAGCATTTTACGATAAACTTTTGGTAACACTATATCGCAATTTTTTCTTTTTTTCTTTATCATTTATTTTCAATAATTTTCCAAAAGCAATACTTCTTTTTTTTTTAACAGAAATATCAAGAAATATCTACCACCTCCCATATAGAGATTCTCAAACTGCTGTTTCACTTTTACGGTTTTAGCAATAATTTTTAAAATTTTTAAATTTATTTTTTACACATAAATTCTATTAAATTTTACCTAGAGTTTGAAAATTGACAGGCTAAACAAATACTTACCGGGCAGCACGGTGGCATATCGAGACAAAAATGCGCGCAACTATATTGCATATTATCCGTTCGCGTTAAAATATAAATATACATCTCTTACAGCAATAGCAAAAGTCGAAGTAAACTCTATTCAACTACACATAGAAAGTTAACGAAATTTGTCGCAATATTATTAAAAATGGAAGTTTATTTATTTATTTTTAAACCTATTGCGATAAACATATATTTATCATAATAAAAAAAAGTAAATACATATATACGAAATACCATGGAGCTATTATAAAGATTTTCTACGACGATAACGCAAATTATTCGGAACATTTCTAAAATTCACACTCTGGCATATTCAAATGTGTCAATGTTTAATGAGTCTATTTTTTATTCTCTCAAAGGAGGAGGGGATAGTCTCGCAGATGCTAATCACGTATTATTGACTACGCTCCTTCTACCGAACACCGGGCAGAATTTTTTTAATCACCATTGGCGCCTAGCCTACTACCCTTCTTCCCTATTTCAAAGTCTGTGCCAGATTGTTGTTTTTTTTCTTTCTTTTTTTTTAGAATGCTACTAAATGGTAAACCCTGCAAAATACAATTTACGGTTATCTTTTACAAATAAATACTCTTGGTAACTGATGTACATTTTTTTTTCTTTTTTTTTTTTTTCATCATTTGTTTTATTAAAATATAAAAATTTTATTATTTATGCGCGGCATGAACATTTTAGATTATATAGTTAAAGTTTATAAAATTAATTATTCATTTTTAATTATGGAAATATCATTTTTTTGCTCATGTACACAGTCTGGTTGGTTTCCAAGAATTTTCAACGAAATAAAACCGCATTTTTTTTTTTTTTTTGAATTAATTAACCAGTTAATTTTATAATAAACGGCGCTACCCGTAATTAATAAGGAAAGAAAAAAAATCAGATTTAAAAAATGAAAATTATAACTAAATCGAAAGCCATATGTGAATAGCGCAGGAATTTGCAACGTTGCTATTTGAACAAGTAACATTCAAACACACTTTGACACATATTGCGTAACGTGGCGATTACTTTTTTGTTATAGTATAAAGCGCAATGAACTGAATATTATCGAAAGTACTACGCCGGTTAAACATGAATTAATAAAATATAAAGTCAAAATAGTGTGTGTAACCTCTAATTCTACTAATACAGGGTGCGGCAGTACAACTTCCTTTTTTAAAATGCGCCACTTTTTTTCTACTAAATTTTGATAAAGAAATAATAACAGAAAATCGAAATAAAACTGCAAGGGAAGAAGCATACATATTGCTCCAATGGGGGATCTAGAGTATGTATTTCGATTTTCTGTTATTATTACCCTGTATTTTTATGTAACATATTTCTTTTTTATTGCTCAAAATAACATATACTGTATAGATTTTTTTTTTTTTTTTGTGTTCTACACTATCCTTATTTTTAAATATATTTAATGTACGTTTACGATAAAAAAATTAATTTATACCCTATAATATTCCAATATAGAAATTGACAAACGTCCATTAAAAATTATTTGTTCAAATTGCAACATCGTAATTTCAGCAGTGTAATTTTGGATTTAACGAAAAACATATTTATTTTTTTTCAGTTTTATTCTCGTTTTCTTCTTCTAATCCTTTTCCAGTATAAATTCTCTGAATCTATCACAGTCATTATTATCTTTATTCGAATCTGCATTACCTCACGATGACATTAGTATTACGTTAAGTCGCCGTGTTCACTGCCCCTTTAATTTTTAAAAAATTTCGGGTGTTCGTATTTTCCTAAAATTCTAATACGGGTACTTCTTTCTCTAAAGGGACTTTTTCTTATTAAAAAAAAGAAAAAAAAATTAAAATATTTTCAATTAGTAAGCGTAATAGCATAAATGTAACTATTAAAACTAAGTGAACAGCAAGTCTTCGTTTATAAAGTATAAACCACACACGCATTTTACAACTTATCAAAAGAGTTGCATTTTTTATGAAACATTAATTACTCTATCGATATTACTATCCTTTTTTGTTTTAGATTAAAAAATTCGTAATTACTAAAAGCGCTGATTATAATTTTTTATCATTATAGTTATAAAGCTGATTTTATTTCACGTAGTATCTAAAAATTATTCGCAACTTTTCCTATTTTTTTTTTATCTCTATTGTTAGCTAAGGTAGGGAAGCCACTTAACATTTGGCGTAATATATACAAGACGCTTCGCATAGTTTCGGCATGCTGTTTAGATAGTAACGATTCGAACGGTATGGAATATTCTCCTTCTTTTTTTTTTAAATTTTTTTAATGGGTCCGTCAAAACAGATATTGGCCCAAGAAGAGAAGATGAGAGGTGGAATCAGATGTTTATACACGATCAGACATAAAAGATAAAAAAGACAAAATGTGCCGGAATAACCGAAGGAGGCGATGGCAAAGAGACAACAAAAGATGTACAATAAGGAGTTGTAAGACCAACTAACACAGATGAACAGTAGTGGAAAGACGAACAGAAGCAATACAGGTGCACTGGAATTGAAGATCCTGTGTTCAAGAAAAAAATAATTTTCGCGGACAGCTGATACAGAAATAGAAAAAATTTGACCGTGTATCGAAAAAAAATTGCATTATGTAATAAGACTAATTAGTTTCGTAATACAAAAATTATTTTTTATGATAACAATAAACTTCTTCGGGAAAGAAGCGAGTGAAATGCCATCTCCTGAATATTCTAAAAAAGTTGGTATACAAAAGAAAAAATGAAAAAGTGCGCTAATATGCCTGCTATGAATTTATAATCAAACAGTAAAGGGTAGCAGTTTTAATAAAGATAATCGCGCTCGTAAAAATCAAAACAGATGTCTTAGCTCGTTACAAGGAGACAAAACAGATTAACGAAAAGATGGCATTGCTCTTTCAATAACTTAACCAATCTCGAAATCTTTCCCGGTTACAACGAAATTTTTGTAGAAAATAAAAAAAAAAATGTTACCGGGAAAATACAAGCGTGCCTCCGAAATTTGCTTGCAAACATTAATGTCATACTATTATCGGGTTAGTCTCACAAGGAGAGGTCACGACCTGCGGGTCACCGATTTTGATGAAACTTTGCAGATCGATAGTAGACCATGTACATAAACTGTGTAAAATATTAGAGTGCAACGTTTTGATTTACGCGAGAAATTTAAATTTTTAGAAGACGAATTTAACGGATGATATGCATAACCGTTTAGACAAAAATATGCAATAAATTCCAGATCATGTTTATGTACCTTACGCAAATAATTCGGAAGACTGATTATTTCAAAATGAAGTATATTAAACGAAAAAGTTATTAAAAAACAATAAAATAATTTAAAAAATTCAATTTTTAATCTAATAAAAATTTAAACATGTCATTTATTACATTTATATACTATAAAAACACAAATAACAATGTATATGTTTTGTGGTGTTGCGGTAAAAGTGACGTCTATTTGTACATACTTGGAAGTAAGGTGTCTGGGTTCGAATACCACACCGCGGTGTCCCGTAAAATTTTTGATTCTTATATTTTAAATTACTAATTTTTAACTAATTATTTCAATTCTTTATACATAACTACATAAATATAATAACAATTTTTAAACATTTAAATTATTTAACGACTGTTTTTGTGCATGGCTTCCCTCTAAACATTCAGATAAACGTGAAATATTTTTAAATGTAAATGAAATTTGTTTTTCAAATGAAAAATTAAAAGAACTTTGCACTTGTGGTAATAATTCATTTATATGTTGCAGTAAATGTCGCAGGAATTGCTGTTTTCTTTGTTTTTATGATCTATGTCACCCTAAATTATGTAAATAAAAATTAAGTTTGTAGCATTTTAATTATAACTGATATTCAAGGTCCTTAGCTGACGTGCCCAAAGTAAGGATCTAAAAAAAAAAAAAAAAAAGAATACTTTTTTTATATGTAGATACGTATATTTTTTTATTTATATTTATAATACATATGCATATAATGAATTCGTTGTGTATAAAACATATTTATCTTACGCTTTATTATATTTATGTAGTTATGTATAAAGAATTGAAATAATTAATTAAAAATTAGTAATTTAAAATACAAGAATCAAAAATTTTAAGGGACACCGCGGGGGGATTCGAACCCAGACACCTTACTTCCAAGTATGTACAATTAGTCGTCACTTTTACCGCAACACCACAAAACATATACATTGTTATTTGTGTTTTTATAGTATATAAATGTAATAAATGACATGTTTAAATTTTTATTAGATTAAAAATTGAATTTTGTAAATTATTTTATTGTTTTTTAATAATATTTTCGTTTAATATACTTCATTTTGAAATAATCAGTCTTCCGAATTATTTGCACAAGGTACATAAACATAATCTGGAATTTATTGCATATTTTTGTCTAAACGGCTATGCATATCATCCGTTAAATTCGGCTTCTAAAAATTTAAATTTCTCGCGTAAATCAAAACGTTGCACTCTAATATTTTACACAGTTTATGTACTTATGGTCTACTATCGATCTGCAAAGTTTCATCAAAATCGGTGACCCGCAGATCGTGACTTCTCCTTGTCAGATATATTAGAAGACAAAAATAGGCTTGAACTGGTCATGTATTAAGAATGAAGGGTGACAGATATGGGCATATACTTTCTGGTTTCGCGCAGCTGACAAGGGAGAGGGGTGATTTTAGTAATTGTTTGTTTGTACACAAACTTTGAAAGAGTAGCTACAGATAGGATCGAATGGGAGAGGTTACAGGAAAAACATTTGCTCATCATAGGCCGAGGAAATTTAATATTTAGTTGCTTCTTTTATATTAATCATTTAAAGAATTTCCTTAATTTATTTATTTATTCAGATTAGTCCTGGCGCAAACTTAATTTCTAAAAAAAGTAAACCTTAATTCAAATGTTAACATTTAAATATAGTTACACTGGAACCTCATCAGGTTGCAGATTACAAATAAATTTTTAAGATCAACCCCGAAAGGATAGCTTATCGTTATTTGTTATATCCTTAATTCTACTTCGGATAAAATCGTCAGTAAATGGTGTGAATCGATCGCAAAATAAACAAAAATTCGTTATTTGGCACGGAAGCCTCCTTCTTCTACCGAATTTAAAGAAGAAATACCAAAAGTAATATTGGATAAACTTGAAGACACTTAAAATCACATTCAAATATTACAACCAAAAACTCTCTACACAGTAGTAGGAATTACGAGTTATAAATGTTAACTCAAATTTACATTTATAGTGATAGATGGCAAGATTCGTAGCAAATAATAAACAATTCGGAAGAATCACGTCAAATAACACTAAACCAATCATCATTATAGTCCAGATTTTTAACTTCCGCATAACTGAATAAAATTCTCTGTATTTTGTACATGGATTAGAGGTCGGAGATAAGAGAGAGAAAAAAGTTGCGGATAAATAAAAGTTAGAAAAAAAAAAGAAAATACATTGCAACGTTTTTTTTTGTTTTTTTTTTTATTTATTTATTTATTCACTCCGCTGTACCTTGCGGTTTTTCAGCCAGAGTTTCTGATTGTTACTGTTATTATTTGTTGTTGATGTGTTTTGTTTTGTTATTCATTACATGGTTGACAAAGCTCATCAAATTTAAAAAGTTTTTTTTATGTATTTCGGTTATTGGTTTTTTTATTATTTTCCGTTTTTCGCTTTCGTTTTTAAACTTATTGCATTCGAAAATCGAATGTTAATCATCTGTTTCCTCTTTACAGTCTATACAGATGTCTGTTTCAGCAATTTTAAATCGTTTCATATAGACACCCCATTATATTTCCATGTCCGGTTAAAAACTGAGTGAAGTTATAATCGGTATAAAGATGTTTCATTTGCAGTCTTTCTTCTAAGTTTGAAACTATTTCCCGTGTTACTTTTCCAGTTTTTGATTTATCACATCTGAGTTGCCAAAGTCGTATACTACTTGAATTAATTTTATTGATCTGTTTTCGTAACGTTTTTTTGTCTAAAATTTTTTCTTCTTGTTTCCATGTTTTGATTTGGTTTACAGTTTCTAACTAGGCATTATTCCTGCTATGATGTTGACTGAAGTATACGATATTGTGCGATAACCAGAGATTGTTCCTATTAATATTTTCCTTTGTAATTTTAACAGCTTATTCTTGTCTTTTTCTCGTAAAACTGGAAAATATACTGTAGATCAGTATTCTGTTATTGATCCAAAAATGGCTTTGTAGAGTACTATTCTATCTTTATATTTGAAACCGAACATATTTGAGTATAGTGATCTTAGTTCGAAATTAATCTTAATCTTGTCTATTATGAATTCGATGTGTTTTCCAAAATTTAAATTTGTGTCTATGGTTATTCCCAAGTATTTTATTTCTTTTACTATTTTTATTTTGTCGTTATTTATGTATAAGTGCTGTTCAATGCAATGTATCATTTCTTCCCTGTCTTGTTTTCTACTTATTAGTAGTGCTTGGGTTTTATTTATGTTGAATTGTAAGCCTAAGTTTGAATGTTTTTACTCAATTTTTTTATTGTTTCATTTATATTGTAAACTTCGTCCTTTTTATTAATTCCTGCTACTAACATTATATCGTCTGCGTAGCTTATCATATTGCAGTGTTGACTGAAATGCAAATTATGTACTTCGCTCATTGCTATGTTGAAAGTACTGGTCCTAGAACCGAACCTTGTAGTACTCCTGAGTTGACACTCCTGTTGTATAGGATTTTGTTTTCTTGATTAAATAACCCAATTCTTCTATCTGTTAAGTAGTTACGAATTATAGTATGTATTGTACCAGATATATTTTTTCTTTTCATTATTTTTAAGATTTCATCAATTTTTATTTGATCAAATGCTCCGGATATGTCAAAGCTGATTAGTCTTGTTCGTTTTTTATATTTTTCAATGTAATCGCATAACTTTTTTATTGCTAGCTCGGTTGATTTGTTTTTAAGATAGCCGAACTGATTTTCGTTTAAAATCGCTTTTTCTTTTATTTCTGTATCCAGAAAACTTTTTATTATTTTTTCATATATTTTACTTAAACTAGACAGTAGCGTTATAGGCCTGTATGATTTCGGATTTGTTAAATCTTTTCCAAGACTGTTTTCAATCGGACAAATGTCAAAGGAAGCACAAGAGGCCCGAAAAAGAAGAATAATAAATTTTACACTTCAATACCGGAAGAACGTTCCGCCGACAAAAGAAAAAACTACGTGGATCACATGTTGCGTATACTTTTAATTTCACCAATAGTCGTAGAAAACACTAATCCTCTCGAATCCAAAAGATTCGTTTACACATTCGGTAGAGAAGAAATTGGTTCTGATGACCATATAGAAAATATTGTACCTTTCACTGGGAAGATGTGAAAAAAAAAAAAAATTAAAACAATAAATTACGGGTTTTATCTTAAAAACATTAAAATTGAATGCGTTTTAAGTCTATTTCTGAAAATCTTTTAACTTTCCACACCCTGCCCGACCTTAAGGATTAAAAATACTGTTACATTATCGGATTGTAATTTTGGAAAATCCTTCGCACGGGGTACAGGTTATTGTAACGAGAGTAACTTTAAGTCAGTAGACACTAAACGGTCACATAAGGTGCTAGTTGTACAGTGACACAGAAACGAAACAATAAACGATGAGAGTTATAAGCGTCCACGTTGTACAGTGCGGTAATTTTCTATTCGGCGGGCTTAGCGTTGATGAGGAAAGCTAAAACATAATTCATAACACATGCTAGCAGACTTGCCGAAGGTGATTAAATGCCGTTGAACGTTTAACTGCATAACCAACTAGCAAACCATCAGAAACGATTGACGTGTCCCTGATCAAATTGATATAACAATTTAGAACGAGTAGGCGAGTCTCCAGCGCCTCAAACACGGACCGTTCGGCTAAGCGAATAAACTCCCTAATAGAAAATCCGGTGGAAGGTGAAAACGATAACCGTATTTCTTGCTCTCCAACAAGTATGAAACGCGAAAGAAACCCCGTATTTATGCACCCATTGGGTACACTCGTAAGAGTATATTAGAAGCAATGGACAGTCCCTTTTAGCAGTAGAGGTCAACTCGAGTTTCCCAATACCGTCATTGGCACGGCGCTCTGTAGATGAGCACAAACACGTTAAAATTTTGAGAACACTGGAAATAAATGTCTCAATATAGCAAAAGGTGGAATGTACAGAAAAATTTGAGACGCTTGATGTGCAACCTCCCAAGAGGAGATATTGTAACAAAACAGATGATGATGAATTTTGGAATAAATATACTCCTCTGTTTGGTCCAGCTTTCGTAATTTACGCCAGAAAATATGATATTCACTATCAATAGCAGACTTTTAACCCGTTACCTAATCTTCCTGCCCGGCCTTGGTTTTCGATTTTCCTTCGCTTTGCCGCTCCGTTTACGTCTCGATCATACTCTTCTTCCTTCCTCACGTTTTCGTTTTCTTCTCGCACTTTTCCTTAATTATCCTAACGACGAAGCCGTCTGTGATTCCGACCATATCTTCTTTGAATGTCCATCCCTGGTGAACGAACGCACTTCTTTGTACTCCGATCTGTTATCGCTCAAACTCCCTACTACTTATTGCGCTTCGTATATCTTATCGTTTTTTCGTCAATCTCTGTTGTTCCTATCCTCCGTTTTTTTATCTTATCAATATTTGACACCGACTCTACATCTAAGTGATCCATTTCGCTCCTGTCGTTTCTGGGCGAAGATCCGTTTCTGACATGCCCAATAGGGGGTTTAAAAAAACCAAAAAACCGCGTTATTATTTTTTTTCTTTCTTGTAAAAAAGGGGCATTAAAAATATTGTCTGCACCGCCGTTCAGATAATTAAAACCTACTTTTTCTTTTTTTTTTTTCTAAATCTATACATTTAAAAAAGTTCTTTACGAGTAAAAAGAAGTTTTTCTGGCAATTGTAGTGAAAATACAAAAATGCATTTCATTTTAGTAGAAGAAAACTATCAGCCTCTAATATGTCTTGTTTTCTGCTGTGTTTCTTTTTTTTAAATTTTTTTCAAATAATTTCGCATTTTCAAAACAGAATGTAATTTATCTATAATCGTTATTATTTGTATTTTATTTTCCTTTCCGAATTTTAACGAAGAGAAAATTTAATGTACTTTAGGTAAAACCCGAAGAATTTAAAAAGTTTATCAATGGTGAGCTTGAAGAGTAAAGTTACACGCGCAAATATTGAACCACAGTGTCTAATGTGTATAACTAAATAGTTATACATTCATCGTAGTGACCCCCATTTTCAAATTGCACTGCCATTGTGACAAAACGAAAGAACATCTGTTACACATCAAGTAAGAATCCGTTAATTCTCGG
This sequence comes from Icerya purchasi, assembly GCA_039619475.1. Classification (NCBI taxonomy): domain Eukaryota; kingdom Metazoa; phylum Arthropoda; class Insecta; order Hemiptera; family Monophlebidae; genus Icerya; species Icerya purchasi. The sequence continues at coordinate 168,718,141 of CM077116.1, read as the reverse complement.
TATGGTCTGCCGTTTTATACCACATGAAGTTATCGAGGAAGACGAACAAACAAAAAAAAAAAAAAAAAGAAAAAACAAGATCTCGATTCGGTAACTTTATAGTAATCAACGGAGGGTACTACACATGATGGTACACAGGCACCGTTTAATTTCAAACACGAAGCATGATTATGCATCCTGCCGAAATTACTTCCTTCATCGCTTTCTTCGCCTTACAGATTCTAAACGTACAATTCTCCGTCGCTAATTTCTAGACCTAGATCTTTAGTCTTGATCCCTTCGACATCACTACGAATTGTGTCACTTTCGATTCTTTAACAGAGATTCACGTGAGCTAGTTTGAGCCTCTCAAGAGCAAGACTTTCATTTTATATGGAAAAAAAAAATCTACATTTAGCCGACAGACTTTAACGATTTCTCCGACGGATATGATAATGACGAGTGCGCCGCTATAAACATATTCGTGATTCTGACGATAATTTATAATCCGAAAAAGAAAAAAAACCCAATGAAATCCTCTCTATATTCTACGTTTTTAGTACATGAACTTTTAAAAGGTATCAATCGAATATGATGTAGAATCTTCAGTTCCACTACTAATTTGACCGGAGGAAATTCATTTCCAAACTGGAAAGTCTTGTGCCTTCTCGAATCATTAAATTTCCTCGAGCAACTAATCTCATTAGATAGCACACACGCTGCCCAACAACTAACTACGCAGAGTAACTACATTCTTTCTTTTTCATACGAACCGGTTATCGAATCACTTTCCTCGATACCGAATTCTTCGCAAATGAACAGATTCGTGTAATATATTTTATAATCTCCGCGCTGTTTCCCCATAAACATGTTAGTTTTCACGACTGAACAGGAAAAAGACCAGCGCTTTCCGGGTATAAATTTACTTCGCTCTCAGTGGCGGCAATCCGTAAATCCACCACTCTTCCATAATAATAACAATGATATTTTCTACTCGTAATTAATAATGATACTTGCTGTTCTTTCATAAGCCGAATTCTTTATTACCCGCAACGACACAAGGAAAGCGTGTAAAACATTTACTTTCGTAATTAACAAAAATCGATTATTACGTTCATAATGGTAAAATCGACTTTTCCAGATTAGCAGAAATCACGAACGTTAAAGAACAAGGTTCTTTCATCCTGTGTTCGTGATTCATTTCTGTCTTAATTAAAACTTGTTCCGGTTCGATTCTGCGTTCTTTTTATTATCTACCGTCTCTCTCCCGCGCTCTCGTCGCGTAGTAGTTTCCAGAATGATTCTTTTTCAAATCTGCTCAAAAATATTGTCGCACATAATATCTGCACTCACAATTCACGATAGTCGGCAACCGTGTCGGATCCTTCACTTCCTTAATACACACATCTCGTAGATTTTTCATCATTCAATTTTAGTTAAATATGACAACAGTTTTCGAGAGAGAAAAAAATCGAAAATAAAAACGTTTGCCTACGTATTTATCGAATAATCTATTTAGTACGAAGAAAATTCCGCCAAGACGAAACTGACCCACAGTTTTTAGATGCATTAGTACACATCATGAAAAACATTAAATCCGTGATACTCATTTCACTTGCTAAAACGCTTTAAAAACAACTTGCGTCGAACCCCCTCCGTAAATCTGATTCTGCTTTTGAATGCGACGCAAACCATGTTTTTTTTTCTTTTTTTTTGAATGTTCGGCTCTTGTTAACAAAAGTTCTCTTTTGCGTTTGACAATTTTGGTTCTTGGTCTTCCGACTCCTTACAATGCTTCCTTTATATCCTTTCTTTCCCATCTCTAACAGTAATTCCCTTACTTTAATCCCTTGCTTTTTCCATAACCACTTCAGAATCTAATTTCCTAACATAATACTTCACGGAAAGAAAAAAAAAAACTCCAATCAAAATAGCTCCCCGCAGAATTCTCTGAAAACATCAGGCAATTAAACGAATTAATACTCGGCGACGTCCGCAGTTTCAAATGTTTAAAGATTTTATAGACGAACTTTAGAACCGCATCATTTTTTAATGTTTCCTATAATATAGTATATTTTAAACGCTTTCAAAATTTTCTTAAATCTAACCAAATTAAATTTTCGCGAAACCCTCGTAAAATGTAGAATTTTCGTCTATTATTTCTGAAACTAATGCATAAAGTAGATACACGTTGTACATTAACGAGGGAGTTGATTGCGGGGTTTGATTTAGATAAGACATCGAGAAAGTATCGTAATGAAAAGTACATTTATTTGTGATGTGTAGAGACAATCTACAATCTCGCAGTGCTAAAATTTGTCAGAAAAATTATCCGAGGGAACAACAATTTTGATTAAACTACGGCGCTACGAAAGTGTTACTTAAAAAAAAAATTTAAAGATACCCCCCCTCCTCCCAACTGAAAACGCGTGAAATTCAAACGGTCGGGACATAAAACAAAAAAAAAAATAATATAGAGACTTCTATAAAGCTTTTAATTTCAGTTCGTTGTTTAAATAGTTAAATATAATGCAAATCTGCAAAATTCCATCATCCTCCGTTATGTGTAAAATTTTCATTTATCCGGAAGTTGGAAATAATTTAATATAGTAAAACATTACTAATTCCATCGAGGACCTCCGAGAACTTTTCACCTTGTAAGTAAACTATTGTGACCTATTGATAAAAAATTAATTTTCTCTCCCACTCGACGAACCTCTTTTTCTACCGCTCCTTATTCTAGTTCCGATCTTTATTTGACACCAATGTATATATATATATATGTATGTATGTATGTATGTATGTATGTATGTGTACGTGAACCTAACTAGGTCCAACTTTGTCGATTAATCCCAGTGCGGTATACTAGACAAAATTTCTGATCGATTAAGACCTTGTAGAGCCTTCTAAGTATAAAACTCGCCGAGATATTTGCGTTTTTGAAATTGAAATTTGAAAAAAAACATACTTTTGAGAAAAACGAGTTTAAAGTTTTGTATAGCAACCAGACGACAGGCGAGGCACATTCGGGTTTTTGACCATAGAACACGAACACGAGGTCGAATCACGAGTTGCGACATTGGAAAGAACCGTGCTCACTTTATCAGAAACGCTAAAAATCCCAAAATCAACATTTTTGACCTAACATCCGAAAAATCGCTGTATCTCCGTAAATAATTTCGACAAAGTGGGACCTTGTTAGATTCACGTACACCTAATATATACAATACCGAGTCGTTCAGTCTGCGCTCAGCTGTTCAAATTTTCCGGCATAATAGTTTTCCAAATTGATTTATAAAAACTACTTTTTTTTGAAGATTTGAAAACGCAAATTTTTTAAAAAATATTATTGGTCGGAACGGCTTAACTCGTTGCAAAAAATACAAGATTTTAATTTGATAATGTATAATCCATATAGGCAGCGTGGTAGCCTAGTGGTTAAGGTGCTTGGCTACCAAGTCGGAGGTCAAGGGTTCGAGACTTGTCTCGTCCCGGATCCAAGTCGCTCCCAAGCTTACCCAGCCTGAAATAATTGGGTACCAGAGAAATCTGGGAAAGTAAAGGCGGCCGAGAGAAAGGAACTGGCCCCCCCACTCTCATTAGTGCCGTTGGGCTTAGTACATTGTGAACCTTAACTTCACAATCCCGACGCCCTGTCAAGGGTATGGAACTCACTTTACTTTTTACTTTATAATCCATATTACCTTTTCTTTAAACAGAGTAAATACCATTTATTTTCGGAATAAGAGTAATTCATTAAAAAGTTACCTTCCCAAAAAAAAAAAAAAACATCATTTCGTTTCGAAAAAAAATCACTCATCCGGTTTATCCTCCGCTTTAAATATATATATATATGTACATTAGATGATGATGAGGTGATTAGAAAAATTGAAAAAAGAAAATTAAAGACTTCTTTGAAATTCGTCCAGGACATCGCGACATAACACAGACGGCGCACTCGCATAACTTTATAAACGTGAAGATTTTCTTTCTTCTTTCTAATGATTTTTATTACAAATGGGAGGTAATTCATTTTCAAAAATTTCCTGACGGACTGTAAAATACGCCAAAATTTTATTAAAAGCAAACACTAAAATAAAAAAGAATAAATAAAAAAAAATCTCCTTTTTGACCACAGCTAATGAACTACAACGATATATACAAAGTAATGAAAAATCGGGTGATAATTTTTATCGTATACAGGGCGCAAAATTTATTCTCCAGCCGATGGCGCCATTTAACACACAGCATTGCGTACATAAAAGCGCACATCGTACACGATGTTATCACAGCACGTGTATTGATTATTTACAAAAAAAATCTATCGGCGCTCCTGATAAATGAACGAGAGCAAAAGCAGAAGCGCGCGTCCAAGCAGCGCGTTTGCGGTCTACTATAGCGCGGAAGCCACATAGCACAGAGCAGTGGCGAGTGCATCAAGTGTGCACGTACCTCGATAATCAGATAGGACAGCACAGCAGCGGTCGAAGGAGAGTCAGGTGAACATATAGCTATCGATTCGGGTGCAGCTGTTATATAACTAACGTTCGGTAGAGATCCACTGCTATTTGTAGATGAAATAGTACGAGTTTGTAATTGTTGTTTCGGCGATGTTGAGGAACTTTTCAAATCCTTTGTCGCCGTTATGTGCTGAAACACACGTACCACATATATCATATATACAAACGATTCATGACATCATTTTGCGAACGTAAATAACAAAACAAAAAAAAAAAGAAAAAAAAAAAGATACTAAATCTGTTTACCGAAATAATTACATTCGCAACAAGTGCGTCTATTGAACACAATGCTAGGTAAAAAAGAAAGAAAAAAAAAAAAGTTCAATATAACGTTGTGAAATAATAATACTTAAAGGTAAACCTATTGAGCTTCTCCGGGGATGCGGAGGCTAATTACAAACGGTCGAATTCTGATTTAAAAAACTGATAATTTCGTATTCTCTATTCTAACCGATTTTCCTTCGTTTAATTATCAAAGTAACTTAGCAAAATTAAAATACCTTTTTTACCTTTGGATACAACAGTAAAGGTCCGAATGGAGAACGTTAACGCTAATAACTTGATATAGAGCGATGATCATTTACACTCTACCCCTGCAATCCGTGTACAGCTGAGCACCCAAAATTAGCGTTTCTTTTCTATGAAGAATGAAACGAGTGTTGTTTTCGGAATCTTTGAAATCGTAACGAAACCGTGTGGGGGAAGCAGCTGAATATTTCCGGGGATTTTGCTTTTTTTTTTTCTTTCTATCGCCGTTCGATATTCATATCTTGAAATCACATTTTTCTCTACAGGTGCATTTAAAAGAATGCTGGCGGGGTAAGTCTACCACATCTGCTGCTGCGGTACTATTGTTTGGCGGAATTCTGTGACTGATCAAAACGACAAATAAAAACTTAAACATCTTCACACAGATTCAGCGGTAACGCACATAATTAACTGCAAAAAAATTCGATCAGCTGAAAACAACCGACGATATTGTACGGCGGAAAAATTGTCTTTCGCGCTTAAAGATTTCTGCCCTCTCCGATGTTTATCGATCATTTTGTCGTCCGTTTTATCTACGTTTCGTTGCCCCGCTGTTTTCCTCGTTATGCGCCGGCGAAGGCAACAGACATAGAGTAAAATCGACAGCATAATTGACCACATCAAGCGGAGAATATTCGGACTACGTTATGAACAACTTAATTTTACAGTTTCCGACGTATCTGCGTTTCTAATTTCTATTTTCAGTTTCATCGTCACATCTTAACACTTTCACGAGTTACCACATTTAATAAATCGACTACTTTCCCAAACGACCGCGACATTTTATTCGTATTCGCTTTTTTCCGTTTCGCCTTCCCAATGACTAATATCCAAAATTTTTTGCCTATCTCATCAATATGATTTAGAACGCACTGCGAAAGCCTCGTCTAAATCATGCATCGCGCATCTCTCTGCATAATTTCAAATATTGTTCACACACTATTTAATTCTTTTTTTTTTTTTTTTTTTGTAATTTAACTATAGTCTCTGATAAAAAATAAATTAAACCTAACGGTTAATTCTCGATTTTATAATCTCAGGCGTTAACAGGGAGTGAGGGAGGTGATGATAAAATGTGAAAACTCGAAAATTTTAAAATCCGAATAAAGACTGGTGCGAAATAATGAAGCAAGAATGAAATTTTATTTCAAAAATGGCGCGATCTCATTGCTTTGAATTTACTATATCTGTTTATTTCACTGATTGTTTTCTTTTACGTTGTACAGTAATTAATTTTAAACACCAATTTAAAACAATTATTTAATTTATCAAATACCCCGACGCGATTCGAAGACAAAGCTTCATGATCACGGGAGTTATTTATAATATGTAATAACCCCCGTGATCCATCTCTGTCTTCGAAACGCGTCGGAGTATTTGATAAATTAAATAACTGTTTTAAATTGTTGTTTAAAATTAATTACTGTACAGCTTTGAATTTAGTTTCACTGAATTACCTACTACATTTGCCAACTCAATGATTATAAAATCGGATAACTAGTTTTGGAATGGAGCTCGAATCGTCGCTTAAATAATAATAATAATAATAATAATAATATGCTCGAAACAAAAATACCTTTTTCAGTAATAGTGTCTGAGAATCATCGCACCAAACGTAAACAAAGTCGCGAGTAAATAACACCGGCATTTCTTAAACTCAATTTCTACGTCCCGATTGGAGTCGGTTACATTTTGCACATTTACCGTCTATTGTCGATACAACTTTAAGAAACAACGCGAATGTTACGATAAATTTGGAAACAAAGTCCTCTTTCGAAGTTATTCTGTAGCGCGTTTTTCATCTAGCACTGTTCCCACAATGTCTCCAGTAATCAAGCACGATTTCAAATTAAGCTATGAATTCATCATCGACCAAAATAGACAACTTTACTAACTGCCTCAATGAATACGATAATTTCCACTTTGAGATAAACTGCGCTACCGTTATTAGTTAGTTTAAGCTACTTATTTAACAACTTTAACATTGTAGTACTCGCGCCTAGTCTAAAAACGTTTCAGTCATATGTGAAATGAATCATCGAAACGACTATTTTTCCAAAGCACGATTATCAAGACGAAATAGATGTTTGTTCCTGGTTTTCAGACATTACTTTCTTTCGCAATAAAAATAAATACTTTAAAGGATATTTACCGATTTTACAATTCGGAAACTTTATACGTTTCCGAAAATTTTCAAGAGGCAAATTGCAGCATTTCGATAATAAAACGAACATTTAATATTTTTCTCGCTTTAAATATTTCTTTTAGCCGTGTGTCTATACCGCTAACAACCAGCCGGACTTATCAAAAGAGACTCCTTCATCTAAAAGTTCCGTTTCAGACCATTTACCCGTTATGAATCTCTCCAAAATTTTCATTCTTCTCTCGCATTATGTGCTCGAAATCTGCAAGTTCCCCCTCGTTCTCTTGAAAGTGTCATACCCATACACATCCTTTATTTCGTTCCAGATTTCCATGTTTCGTTACTTTCTCGATCCTCAGAATTTGCCGAAACAATCGCGAAAATCTGAGATACAATAAAATCAGAAACTCACGTTTAAAAATACGCTTCTCTCTACTAGTTCGACTATATTACAGATTTCTTTTTCGCACTTTGCCGTTAAATACCGCGAAACTAGAATTATTATTGATCACCGCGGCCAGTTTGTGAAACGCTCGTATATTCTGAGATCTTTGATATTTTTAAGTCCAGAGGCACATCACTCTATTAGGTAACACACCGCGTACCTTTTAGTAGCCCAAAATTTTTTCTTAAAATGTTACCTTAAATCCTTCATCAACATGCCATTTAAATTCACCTTATTCGTATATTGCAATGTAATTGAAAACAGCTTCAACATTGAAGCTCACTTCGTAATCCTCCTCTCTTTTCATATGTATATATATATATACATATATGTCGGAATGATATTATGCCTCTTATCGTTCAACCTATATTTCCGCTATTCACTTTCAACGTATTCTCTCTCTCGCTGTGAACGTTCCATTCATCAATTCTTGCCGATCTAATTATTTTCGTATTAGCTTTCTGTATCGGATACTACCGACAGATTTTCGACGATCAATAAAAAAAAAAAACACCTTACCACATCGAAACATTTCCATCATGACACATTTACAGATACACATCGTGTTTCAAAGTAGGTTCTCCGAATTCATAACAGATTCGATATCACCAATGTTTATTTCGCATTTTTAGTATATATATATATATATATATATATACACATATATTACGGTACAATTTCTATAGCAAAATCTTTATCACGTGCATCACACGATCGACATCGTCGAGGTTTTAGGAAGGACTATAAAAGTTTGCTTGATCTAACCTTAAGGCAGGTAACGCATGTAAATTTCATTAAAATATACCTTGTCAATAGAGATCATCTTTTTTATAATTCAAATGTTATTATTGTGTTACGCGTTAGATGAAAAACGTTTCAACTCGGAATAGTTTATATCGAAATTCAAAGAAATTCCGTAAAATAATTACCACCAGACAAACTTCCGATATACATATACACATATACATGTTTTGTAATAATTCACGAAAATCATGGCGTTGTTACATCAAAGTCGAAGAAAAACAAGATAGCATTGAAATCGAATTACTAACAATTTATCATGCGCACACTTATAAACTAAAATTTACGGTAAAAAATTGGTGTAAAGTAAAATTTCTTTTAAGGAAAAATTTTTTCAAAGTAACACTTAAAAAGCTATTAGTGATAAATAATACTCGCCTCCTATAACCTGTTAAAATTATCGGCGACAAGACGTAGACACACACGCATATGTTCAGCTAACCCTTACATAAACAGAGATTCTTTGAATTTAAAAACAATAATAATGGGAGTTAATAATTTATATTCTTCAAAAAATAAATCGTTTACTACACAGATACTAAAACGTACTAAACCTTTTCTGTTGAGATTTAAAAAAAAAAAAAGTACTTTAGTTTTTAACAAATGAACTAATCCAAAATTATATTTTCAATACGCAAAAATTTATGTAAACATTAAAATAATTTAACGATACGATATTTAAATACGTACTACTGCTGATCTATATAAGACTCGACAAAAATTTTCGAAATATATATATATATATATATATATATGTATATACGTATATAGTTTCATTCTTAAAAAAGGTGGGGAATTATTACTGATATGACAGAAGTAAATTAGTAAATTACTAACATATTAAACAGATATCATCTTAAAAATGTAAACATAATGCTGCACAATATGTATCAAAGTAAAAACAAGAAACATTTGAAAACATTAATCAGAACTTAGCTATACAAAATATAAAAAACAACTGGCATACCTAGTTTTTATGAAAAGGTACGCATTTTTAAATATAAAAAAATTACGAATTCCTTTAAACAGTGACAAACGCTAAATAGTTTTCAATAGCATACCTTTATTTTTTATTTGAAAATTTTCGATTTTTAAGTATTTACGTTTAATTCTCATATCTACAATTTTTTAAAAATATAAACGAATTTTAAAAACTATAAATAAAAATTTTTGAAAGATGAACAAAATATTCATCTTTCACCTTTATTAACCAAAATATTAATTCCTTGTTTCTTATTTCCAGAAAAAGAAGAAAAAATCATACATATACAAACGGAAGAATATAAATCTCTTAACAAATAATTCGCATAAAACTAAGAACTAAGTTTAAAATTAACGCGGGAAATTTCAAAAACTTTATCACGCTTTTATAAATAATAATTCAACAACATAATGTAACTTTAATATTTATAGGACAAAATACTAGTTATACGCGGAAAATTACAGATTCAAAATGTGCACCCAATGAAACCTAAATCACATGCCTAAAAGATACCTAGTGATACGAATACAGACACCTTTGATATATTTAATATTTCGATCACATACGGGGTTATTTTTCTTTAACATTAATCTCATAAGAACACATTAAAATTCGTCAAGTATTTTACTCGTTGTAAAATAATGAAGAATTGTTCTATATACACAATGTAAACCGAGCTATATAAAAAATAAAAACGCAAACTAAATGCACCATAGTATTCAATTAATCCAGTTTATTTTTCACGAATGTTATAAAAATGAAATAAACTAGAAAATAATAAACAACTATTCGAGTATAAACGAAAACGAATAATTTATTAAATTCAAAAACCCGAAATTGAAATTTATCATTTCCGGTAGTAAATGGTGATCTTTGAAAAATACACCATTGTATTCTTACCGGATAAGCAATACTTGAACGTGCAAGCGTTATGCCGCTTTTTATTTACACTTCCGATCAAATCAACAATTCTATAGTATATACAAATTTTCATGCAACATGATACATTGTTTTCATATCAGAAAAATCGATAAAATAGCCTTCAATTATAATTTATTACGAGCGATAATCCGAAAATTTACTATACACTTAGGAAAACGTATGTTAAACTTACAGGACCAGTTACTTCGCCAACCTCCGCCATTACTTGATGAAAAGCTGCATCTCCTTCGGCCTGTTTTTGCTGATGATGGGCAATTTTTTCACTAAATTTTCTAGGCAACGACGCCATCATTTGATAAATTTTAAATTTTAAAACGAAATAATCATACCGCTGTTACGCAAAAACGCGCAGAAAATTTTCGAACACTACACGGAACACAAAAAAAAACGACGAATAGTCGGCGATTTTGAAACATTTCAACAACAAAATTACCATTGTTTTGATTATAATTTTAAACTATTGTTTTGAAACTGCTGCAACATTAAGATCACAGAATAAAACGATTAAAAGCGAAGCCGAAATGATAAATACCGAAACAAATTGGCGTTATTTTACACCTGATTCAAATTTAGCTACCATTATACGATATTTTATAAATGATAGCGTAGTGTGAAGTGATAAACAAAACACGTTTACCATCTATATGAAGCAGCATAACTTAACACGCAAATAACACTCAAACACAAACACCGCTCTATCACACACAACAACAAGTCTGGAATGAGAATAATTGGATATGCTCGCGCATCATACCTTATCCCAGAATATAAATACACCATCCATATATTTTGATCCGAAGTATAAGAGAATCACGGTAAATTAGAAAATTTCGTATATTTTCCGATACAATATTTAGAAATTTCATTTGAAACTGTCTCCTCTTAAATATTACTCATACACATTCTACACAGAAATGTTTATAATTTTTATAAACACGAATATTTTTCATCTTCAGTCGGACGTCTCGTACTTTGAATTTTGTTTTGCGTGTAATATTTGCTACTTTCTGATATATTAAAAAAATTGTTCCGATTGAAAAAATACGAAAATCTTAAAACGTAATTCGTATTTTTAATTTTTAAAATGCTAAAAAAACATAAACAAAAATTGCAAAAAACGAAAGCATTTTTATTCAGCTTTTCGCTTTCCACCAAGTACGCTTTTAAATTTTTACTCCTATTTATTATCTGCTTTTGAAATTCAGCTAAATCTTTTCAAATTTAAAAAAAAAATAAATAAAAATGTTAAAATTCAAATATAAACGTATTTATAAATAAGAAGAAACAATAAAAGAAAATAACATTAATTATACGCTTTATTATTAATTCAAAAAAATATAAATTATGAAATTATAGAAAATTTTTCTTTTAGCCACAACGAACATGTTTAAATTTGGAATATTAAAAGTGAAATTTCATCTATTGAATTTTTAACTCGGTGTTCCTGTTATAATTTTTCAATAAAACTCTATTTAATAATTACAATCATAAACTGCGGTGAATCTATGTTACCGAAAGCTGTAATCTAATAATTTAATTGAATACTGTTACTTTCATGACTAATAAATCTCGTAAAATATTAAAAAATATCTGTCTATTTCTAAAAAATATTTTCGCATTGAAAAAAGAAACAAACAAGTATTTAAATCCACCCCGAAACTTGCAACTTCTAACATATTTTATTTAAAAAAAAACCTATAAATACGCTTTATACTAGGATAGAATTGGTTCAAATATAAGTCTTAATATTAATATTTTTTTTTTATGATTTATTTAATATTAAAAATTCTCTAATTCACAGTTATTTTCGTTTTGTAACTCTGCTTTAAAAACATAGGATATCAGCTGATAATAAAAAATTTAGAATATTTTAAAGTATATATCTTTCTGCTACTAGGCTCAGACCGCGAGAAGCTTACTTCAGTAATATTAGTATATTGAGTCCAAAAACCGGAATAATTGTAGTAGTGTAGAATGTTTTTAACCAAGCAACCCTTTGTTCATAACCATGTAGCTGGTATATCCGCTGAATTTGTAATTTGCTAGGCAGACTACATGTGTATCTTATTATTAAGCAAAATAAATTATTGTAAACAAAATAATAATAGTAAGATGTTTTTTATTAAATAAAGACAGTATGTACATGGGCGTTGCCGGCGGCGGACAGGAGGGGCAGCTGCCCCCCTGGAGCCTTGAAACTTTTTATCAACTGGCCATGATGGGTATCCATAGGCGAGTAATCATGGACAATTTGGAAGATTTATAATAAAGTAATAGAACAATTTGCCAGAAACCCACGAAAATTATGTTTTAATTAAGATTTTATTCTTGTTTAATAAAATATTAAGCCTTTACAACTAATAAATTTTATTTTTCCTATAACTTATATCCTCTTGCTATCATGTTGCCCCCCCCCCCTGGATCATCGGCTGGCGATGCCCTTGAGTATGTATATTCTATTTTTATTACTCTAATAATAATATTTTCATTTATACATTTTTCTGTCAGTTAGTTTTTACTTTACATTTGCTTATGAGCTTTTTTGTTCTTTAACATGTGATTTTAGTAAAAATGTGTTTAGATAAAAATTATGAGTTAGAGAAATTAAAATTATTATTTTAATTCAAACATTTAATGTTTTTCATTTAGAAAGACATTTTGTTTCGTTTTAAATTAGTATATGAAATAATATAATAGAAAATTATTAAATTATAAATATTACCAACTTCATAATCTTAATATATAAATAGTAAATTTCCTCTTTTAACATTTGAAAACTGACATCTCCCTACCATTTAAAATTAAAGTTGGCTATAGATTTGTACTCTATATTGGAATTTTATTAAGAAGTAATACTGATGCCTTCTTAAATGTTTCAAAAAGTTTTTAGAAGTCTCAATATCTCCGCTCCACAGACACACATAATAATCATCTTTGGCTATAACAACAATTTCAATACACCATCATTGAATTGTTTTAATCCACACAGGGGAATATCGTAACTATGATTTGCTATCCAGTTGATCAGGCTGCGCCAACAACTACGACCCCCTCGCGATATGTATACAATCCTGAAAAGTACGATCAACTGCTTTGCAGATCGCGTCCGACCATCTGGTCGACGCACGACCTTGACTTCTCCTTCCGTTGACCTTTCCTTAGATGAACATTTTTTTCCAAACTTTCCGCTCTGATCACATGACCAAAATACCGCAGTATCCTGCTGAGCATGATTGATGATAGCCTCTCAGGGTTTCCAATTTCATTTAATATTGAGACATTGGTTCTCCTAGCTGTCGATGGAATATGCAACGTACGCCTCTAGGACCACATTTCAAGCGGGTCTGTACGTTTTTTTATCTGCGCTAGTTAGCGACCAGGTCTCTGCACCGTATAAGAACGCTGAGAAGATAAGGGAGTTCACCAACCGTGTCTTCACAACTTGACTAACAACGGAGTCGGCCCAAATTCTTTTTAAGCGGCTGATTGCGATATGTGTAATCTGTGCTCTACGCCGTATCTTGTTTTTACGTCACTGTTTTCCACTATAGAGCATAAGTATGTAAAGCAGCTTACTACCTCAATTCCTTCAATTTCACATATTGTTAAGTAGTTATTCTCTGGACGGTTGATAATCATTATTTTGGTTTTGGCGTTATTAACGAGGAAGTCATATTCCACACCAATTTTTACCAGTCGAACCAGAATATATGACATTTCTTTCGCACTTTTTGCCACCAATGAGATGTCATGTACATAACGGAGATTAGAGAGATACATTCCTTCAACTGAGATACCTCCATCCCAGTTAACTGTACCGTATGTAGTGTCAATTTATAGGATTCTGCACATTATGTATTCACTGTACAGGTTAAAAAGTTGCGGTGAAAGGATACAACCCCGGCATACACCCCGAGTGAGATAAAACTTTTCCGAGTATATTACATTATTTATCCGGACTTTTGCTGAAGACAGGTATTCTTCTTCTTATTTTCCTCAACCCGAAGGTTAGTGCGGAACATGTCAACGTGTAGATATTCTCGCGCCCCGGCTAATGTTTTTACTTCCGCGTACATCCTATTTCCTTTGATGTCACCCATGAACCGTCTGCGAGGTCTTCCTCTTTGTATTTCCCCTCTTGCTTTGCCTTCAATCAAGTTAGTAATCTAAATTGAATGACGTATAATGTGTCCTATTGCAGAATTTCGTCTTCTTTCTATTGTCCTTAAAATTTCCCGTTCTTCTTAGAATCTGGTTAATATTTTGCAGTTCGATATTTTATCGGTCCTTTTTATTTTTAGCATTCGTCGCCAGTACCAGATTTCAAACGCCTCCAATTTGCATTTGTCCTTATTCAGCAGAGTTCATGTTTCACATCCGTACAGGGCAACACTGGACGAAAGGAGGCTTAGCTTTTTGCTGAAGGCATTCTGCGCTTAGACTATTCTTTTCCTTATTTCCCGTTCACTTCTGCCGTCATTTGTTATTAAGCTGCCCAGATATACAAATTCTTTTACTTGCTCTAATATTTTTCCATTTATCATTATTTTCAGCTGTCCATCTCCTTTTTTATTGCATCTTAACACTTTGGTTTTCTTTTCGTTGATTTTCATTTCGCATTTGGCGTTTAACAGTTTCTTTAAATCTTCAATCAACTTCTGCAATTTTGGTTCGTTTTCCCCAACCAATGCTACATCATATGCATATCTGATCGTCTTGTATCTCACCACATTTATGTTTATTCCACCATCACCAATATCTGCAAAGCATTTCAGTGCCTTTTCCGCATATATGTTAAAAAGCAGCGGTGAAAGACAACAGCCTTGACGTACTCCTTTCTTCACTTTCGCACTGGTTTTTTCGTTTATCAAAATTTTCTGATTTTTGTATAATTCTAGTAATATTCTTCGGTCGCTGAAGTCAATATTCACTTCCTGACATTGAAACATAATTTCCTAATTAACATTATCAAATGTCTTTCTTTATGTTGATGAAAGCTATATTCTATTCAGCTCCAGCATTTTTTCTATTTCTGAGAGTCAAAATAGCTTCTCTTGTTCTCTTATTTCTTCTGAAATCGAATTGATCTTCTAATAGATTCTCTTCTATTTTCCTCTGGATTCGTTCATATATTATCTTTATTAGGTTTTTTTATGTATGAGATAGGAGGCTAATAGTACGATATTGTTCACATAATTGAGCGTTATTAATCTTCAGGATAGCGATCAGTAGCTTTTTCTCGAAGTCCTCAGGAATTTTTCTAGATTCGTAAATTTTGCTTTATTCCCTAATATTTTAATTAATTCACTGGTTATCCCATCTACTTTAGGCGCTTTACGGAGTTTTAAATTGTCTATCGTGAACTCAAATTCTTATCTCAGGATGCTTGGCCTTTTTGTAACTTCCTTCACAGCAATATCGTCCTCCATTGCTCCTGCATGGTCTATTGTTTTATCAACATAAGGCTGTTCAATATATTCTTTCCATAGGTCTTTTTTTTTTTTTTTTTTTGTTTTTTAAAATTTATATATATATATATATATATTAATTACAACGTAATTCTTAGGCTACCCCCCATTAGAAAAAATGTCCCAATTTTATGTAACGCTAAATGTCCCAAAAATATGTCCCAGAAAAATGTCCCAATTTTATGTAACGTTTGTTATATTTTGCAGGATTTTTGTTACTGTTATTTAAAAAATGTCACAATTTTATGTAATGAAATAAGTAACGAAAAATGTAACGAAAAAATGTCTTAATTTTATATAACGGAAGTTAAATGTTAGAATAGGATTTTTGTGGTTATGTTATTTTTTGTGTGTGTTGATATCAGTAAGAATTACGTTGTAAATTTTGATCATTTTATACAAAGTATAGAAGAGAAAGAGACAGAAATGAAAGCAAGAGGGGTAAAGGGGCACAGCCCCTTGCGAGGCCAAAATGGCCGAGTTATATATATATATATATATATATATTTAACAAAAAAAAAAGAGACAAGAGAACTCGCTATATCACCACTCCTCTTTTTCTATGTCGATGTTTCTACTACTATTTCTAATTTTTTGCATAAGTTCTTGAGTCTCGATCTAAATTACATCCTCATTTCCCTGTATGCTGCTTCCATGCTTCCGCTTTTTATTTTTTCGTCAATATTCTTACACTTCCCTTGTATCCATTACTCTTTAACTCTGATTGTTTTTCTGTTTATTAAGTTTCTGGGTCTTCTATATTCCCCTACTTTCCCTTTTACATTGGATTTCCTTCTCTGCTCTGTTAGGTGTATTACTTCATCCGTTATCCAAGGCTTGTAAATTATCCCTTCTTCTTTTCCAAAGTGTTTTATTGCTAATTCCTTTATTTCCTTTTTGAAGTATTCCCATTTATCATTAGTTTCCTTCCCTTTTTTATATCGACAATTGAATATTTCCTCAGATTCTTTTTCAAAATCTGTCTTATGTTCTTTGATCTTTGATAGATTTCATTTTCTGTTTCGGTCACTCCTCGCATGTTTTTTAGTTTTAGCTTGCAAGCCATTATGACTGGGATGTGGTCAGAGTCAATGTCTGCGCTCGGGTAGCTTTTGCAGACCTTTTTATGTCTGTAGCGCACTAAGATATAGTCCAGTTGCTATCTTGCTATATTTCCCGGAGAGTTCCACGTGTACCTTCTTCTTTTAGGTTGTTCGAATATTGTGTTTGTGATGACCAAGTCGTGACTATTACTGAATTCAGCTAGTCTTTCGCCTCTATTATTTCTTTTGCCCAATTCGAATCTTCCTGTAATATTAGCCACTTGTTTTTCTCCAACTGTACCGTTCCAGTCTCAGAGTATTATCAGGTTTTCTCTGTTTTCTCTTTCAATAAGACTTCTTCTATTTGTTCGTAAAGTTCTTTTATTTCTTCCTCATCACTACTAGTTGTCGGCATGTAAACTTGAATAAGTACCATGTCTGTCGGTTCGATTCTTATCCGTATCGTGGTTTTCCTTCTGTACCGACAGAGGTACGGGGAGACTCGAGTTAATCTACATTACTGCAGATAACCGTCCGTTGCCTAATGCTTCCGTTAGGGGCCATTCCATGGATACAGCATTTCTACCAAATTCTTCAAGTGCCATGTCTGACTAGGGAATGTAATGCAGTGGTTTCTCCTTTCCTTCTGCATGCTTTTCTGTCAAGGTTCACCCCCTTAGCCGAAGGATCCAGTTATTAGGCGCCAGATACTCGTCTTCTCACTCTAGAATGATTAGTATCGGTCCGAAAGAGGCACATTTTCACGAGCGATTTGTTGACAGTTTACTTGTTGGAAATGCATTTACAGCTTAACGGTATTTGCGATAGGAACATTTTTGGTAAGTGAACTACCCCCTTTTACTGCCAGCAATGACTGTGTGAACTCTACTTTAGCTTTACTACCCAGCGCTAAGTCGGCTGAGAACTAAATTACCACCCCACACGACGTGGACGCGTAGAGCTCACTGGTTGTTGTTTCATTTCTCTGGCGGTGGGGCTAGCACCATATGCCAGTCGAGTGACTACTTACTAGATGGGGTATCTCTAGTTACAACAATCTGTGCCCTACGAAGCAAGACAGGTATTATAACAATAAAAAGGTACAAGTTAAAATGACTGCGAATAATAAGAATGATAGAGAAGGAGCAAGATGATGGTTGATTTTACACACTAATGCAAAGTAGGATAAAATAAGTAATAATATATTCAGATAATTAAGGACTAAAATTGCCTCAGAATATCTAGTTATGGATACGATGGTTTTAACAGAACAATTGAAATAATATAAATTTCACATTTGTAGAAAAGTAAAAGAGTTCTGGGAGTAGAGCAATCAATGAGGATCATATAACAAATTTGCACAACCAGCTACCATGGGGTAGTTGATTAAACAGGGGTGTTTCATTCGGATAGAACCTGGTTCGAATTCCGCTAAAATTTCACTTGCACTGGGTTAATATTCATAGCTGACGCCTCCCCCCCCCCCCCAGGAATAAAGCAACATGCGATAGAACTGCAAAGGAATAAGAAGAAAAAATTGTTGTTGAATTGATTGACAAGCTATTGGAATACATAATTGTCCCTGGGTTTCTGTTTCAATGCCTTTAATGCATATTATTGTGTTTTTTTTGTTTTTTTTAAATGAGTTCGGTGCCAGCACTGACCCAACTATATGAGCTTAGATCACCTACTCAAATTCTGAGGCGATCGGAGATAGAGAGTATAAAGGAGAGTAGGAGGATATTATTGTTTCATATGTAGAACCTTCTGACCTGTTACTTTCAAAAAGTACACTCATCTATTGTTTACTCCTCCTTAATAGACTTCTCACATTTATCGTTTATTTCATTACGCTATCAAAGATACATGTTAATAAATTCCCAGTATGTCACCGCAAAGTGCTTATTAAAACATGGTTAAAATAAAAAAGTAAATAAAAAATTATATGCAATATTAAAAAATGAAAAAAACATAAATAAAATAAAAATAATAAATTATTCTGTCCACAACAAAAAGTTTTATCAGAATTCACGGCTACACTACATATTGGACTAACCACCCAGGTAGCAGAAGATGAGGAGGAACAGCAGTAATAATTAAACAGAATATCAAACACTATTTACAGAAAGAAATACAACTGAATTTTTTACAAGTTGCAGTTGTAGTAATAAACTATAATGGTGTATACCTCACTTTAGCTCCAGCATACCGTTCATCCAATAGTAAATTTGAAAAAAAGGCAATTTGTTAATGTCTTCAACCAACTCGGTCCTCGTTTTATACTTGCAGATGATTTTAATGTAAAACACACCATATGGGGGTCACATTTGACTGCACCTAAGAAAGGTGCTGAACTTCTCAACGCTATCAATATTTGTTCGTGTGAGTTCTTTTCATCACGGAAACCTACTTACTGGACAAAACGATCTCCTTAACTTTTTCATTATTAAAGGAATCGCCGTCAATTATGTGTAAGTAGAAGGAATTACGGACTTTCGTTAGATCATACTCCGGTACCTATGACACTAAATTCTTTACTAATTAAAAAAAGAATTCCGCTAAATTTCACCAATAAGTATAATTTAGAGCAAGGCTTGACTCTTCAATTTAACTTAAAATCAGGCTTAAAACTACTAGTGATTTTGTACAGCAGGCCCAGACTTTACCAACGTGGCGCCAAGAACTGCTAGCCAGGCCACCCAACTCTTAAAGAAAACGTTCCAAATCAAGTACTGCATCCTATCGAAGTTCTCTTTATTTATAGTGCCATACTCAGCTTCTGAGCGTCGGCGACTATCTATTCGTACATCTCAGCTGTACAGATATAGGTAGTGTACTAAGCAATTGTTATATGCAACGCAGGTGTACACACGCAAGACTACATTCGGAACTGATAGTAGCTGCTTGTTATCGCGCTACCAGTGCAGTTCCCTGTGGGTCTGCTGTGTACTGACCTAGCGCGCATATGATGTTGAACGTGGTGGTTTGCCATTGCCTTCCACGTGACTATTAGCGATTATTTTATTTATTTATTTATCCTTGTAATAAGTTCGTCGTATGGTTCTATTCAGTATGTGGAATAAAGAAAAAAATAGTAATAATTATACATTTAACTTGCAGCACATCATGTTTTTATAAATTTGTTTCTTTCTTTTCTTTCTTCCTTTACCATCTTTATTCACCTTAGCTTAGAATTTTTCCACTTTTCATCCGATTGAAGACAAATCATTAGTTTTCCATTCAGTTAGTATGTTTGTTTAGCTGTGATATCAATTTAATATATGTGGGATACTTCAAATACATTATTCTTTTACTCTCAACTGCTACAACTAGTGATCACAAATGTGGAACACAGAATAACCAACACCTCAAAGAAATGGTATAACCACAACTCGATGGGTGTCAAAACCTTCACAATGAACCAAGTAATTTCGACTACCAGAAACCCTCATCTATAGTTCCATTTGGTGAATACTATTTTAACACAAAATGGTGTTAAACGTAGTGATTGAAAAACAATGGGAGTGTATGTAGTATTACCGCAGAATATACTATTACCCATAGCAGATATATGATCTGATACTCCAGATAAATTTACTAATAAGCAAGACAAAGTACTTGTAATATTTGGAAGATTGTAAGAACAGAAAATCGATAAATTAACCACATCATGTGCGCTTTATGGTAGACCATCACAAATACTCGTATTAACGAATAGGAAGCTTCAATTGATGAGAAAAACGATGCGACGATTAGACGATTGTAGATGCATAACATTCCAGATGCAATCCATGGCTTAATAACGTGGGTTCAATAGCAGGGAAAAGTTCGGAAAAATCGGCCCAAGTAGCAGATCTCCTATATGATAATGAATTGGTTAACATTACAAAATGTTTGTTGTCAATAATGTAACCAACGCATGCAGCAGTAATACCATTTACCACAAAATCCAATTCAAAAGTTAGTACAGAGCTGCAGCAACTAGAGCAGATGGTTGCAAATATGTAAAATTGTATGACTTGTGAATGCTCAAACGACTGGCCGCTTGGGAAACTACTCTGATCCGTTCTCCGTAAATTGTTTTTCATCAGTAAATGAATTAAGGGCGCTTGGCTCATTTTTAGTTAATTTCGTTTTTGTTTGTCTCTTTTGCTGTTCCATGTATTTTATGCACGATGTGTGTTTCTATAATCTTAAAGTATTTTTACGTTTTATCTTTTAATATATTTGAAATTTATAGAACTCATTGTATAAAGTTTTTATTTTCTTACTAATAATGCATAATTGTACTGTTTGTGAAAAGTTGCATAAAACAAAATGTAATTTGAAGAAACACTTGAAACTTAAACATTGTGAGTTATAATAATAAAATTAGAAAATCAAATCGGTAAGATTTTGGGATATGTAATAAATTATTCTTTTAGCAATAAAAGCAGCAAGAGTTTATACCATATACGTGATATATGTAGATTTTGAGTGTCTCTTGCACTTTTAAATCGAAATAAGTTGTCTAAATTTGTGATGAGGAATAATGGAGATAGCGAATATAAGAAAGATATTGATACTGGTAATGAAGAAATTGATCAGAAACGTTTAAAAAGTCAGCAACATATAGGAAATGTGCAAAAATATAAGTGACAGCGCATGGAAGATAGTGTTGATAACATATTCAGAATCATCCTCAAATAAATTCCAGTAACATTCTTATACAACAGCATAAAGCATTCATATTTTGCTACTATATTGTGTACAGATGTAAATGTAATATATTTTTCTCAATACACAGAAATGCCACCCGCCACAAAAGCGCACATTCGTTCCCTCTCATTCAAAGGCCGCCGTTGAATCTTATGGTTCGTATATTTTTTATTCCAGCGTGTACCTTTCACAGGGCCATATCTTGCATACATATATACGCACCGCGGTCACTTGTCGCCTTGTTACCATGCATATATGTGTTTATTCATTATCATTCTTTTGGGAATCACAGAGATCGCCCTGCATTTATCGGATGATACGTTTCCAAAATTCAGATTATGAGTAAATATTACAAAATTAATCCGAATGTTTTTTTTTCATTCTCCAAAATCAAATCTTTTTTTACTTCTCATACTCATTTTTTACTGATTGTATATAATATTTTATTATTTTTTTTATTTTTTTTACGTAGAACCCTGATATTAATCTCATTCTTCCTTGTCCCTTACATTGTGTACCTTTCTGCTGATTCGTTTTCAAATTTTCAAAGTAAATATTAAAAATAAATCTAAATACGCTAAATACTAAAAACTAATTCTTATCTGCCTCTCATCGTCCCTTTTGTCTATCGTAAATAATATTTAATGGTCCAATTTGCAAAAAGCGCATTGTTGTCCGTTAACAACTCCAATCCTTATGATTGTATTATGATTTTTTTTTTTTTATTTTTATCATTGGGCAAGCGATATATTATTGTTTTTAATTTTTTTATTTCTCCGTGCATGCTAGAGTCATCAGATCCGCAACAGCTACGAAACTGTACACCGTACATGAATTTTCAAAATTAGTCCAAGTATATTACCCGGCCACCAAAATTCATTTTGCACCCTCTTTTCTTTCACACCACACGTCTCCAAAATTACAAATATTTGCATTCAAAATGAATTCAAGTATGCTATCTCGACAGATACTAAAAAATCATTTTAACTTCATTCTCATTCCTTTTTACGTGTCATATGTAATATCTTTTCAACTCTATCACTCTAGCAGGATCATGCAAACACGAACTCTCTGTTCCTGTAACGTCATACATGTCATCTAACGAATTTTCAAAATTAATCTAAGTATACTATTCCGTCCCAAGAATTAATGTCACATTCTTTTATTTTCTTTTTTTTCCAATCGTACGTGTATGAAAAAATCTTACAGTAACTAATCCTTCATATCATCTTTATCGATCATGCATAATTTCGTCTATATCATTGCTGTTCCAAGGTCCTATAAAAATACTTCACTTTTACGAGCATTGAAGCCCTCATTCTCTTCTCTTCCCCACTATAAATTTTCCAAATGTAATACCACGATACAACACAATCATGCTACAAAAATTAATATATCATCACTGTATTTTCTCAAAAATTTCACAGCATGCTTCAAATTATCCCAATTATACTCGTGGTACCGATAATTAACCCATCCATCGTACCTTTTTTATGATCCTTCATCATTTTTTTATGTCATCACTATTGTAAAATCCTATGAAAACACACCTTCACTTCCCACTTGCTTCGAAATCCCACCCCCTTTGTGCCTCACACCATATGTCACTGAAATTTCGACGCTGTGATTCAAAACTGGTCCAAATATTCTATCGGGTTACCTAGATTAATATATCACCCGTCTTTTTTCCTTCAATTGTACATATCCGAAACAATTCTATAGTATATATTCAAAATTAATAACTTTTGGCCTCATCACATTTTTACTTGACCGTTTATAATTTTTCCAAATCGGCGTAAGACCCTACAAAAGAGTATCATCAGTTCCCGCATATATCGATACAACCTTCAGCATTCGATTACTTTCTATTCTTTCGTATACCATCGTAGGGTCATGCCTGACACGCTTCAAAGACTGCTATCAATCATTATGCGTTATAACGGTTCTAGTCGTTCTCTTTGGTCCTCAGGGGTGCCAACCACAAGGTTTTAAGCTCGTGGGTTTGATTTATTTAGATTTTATTTAAATTTATCTGAGAATGTTTCTTATTATTATGATGAAAGGAAAACTATTTAACTGCGATTTGACGGGGAAAAAAAACGATATATTAAGAAAAACTCACACCTATCTTTCGGGACCGGTCGACCGTTGAAAAACACAAAATTTATATCGAAAATAACGATTATACAGTTAGGCACGGTAATAAGAAAATATAATATTAAACGCTACGTATCACTCTATTGTCGGTGTTTATCCGGGATCCGTAGGTTGGTGATGCGGCGGTCAATCGGCACGGAGAAATCGGACTCAACGTCGTGTTATTATTCTGGACTTTTGATTGTTTTCGATTTTTCTTTTACGGTCGCGAATCTCGAATTATATTTACGGAATCAAAATCACAACTGGTTTATTACGTTGAAAACTTCCGAGCAACGAACAACTTCTTAGCGGAGGTAGACAAAAGACTCCTTTTCTGAGCGCAGGTAAAAAACCAAAATTCTTCACGAAAAAACGGAACTCCTCTTGTTCTAAAAAATCGTTTCTTGACCACTCTACATTCCTCCCGCCTTTCCGCTTACCACCACGGCAGGCGACCGAATCAGATCGATCCTTTCTTCCTTGGTCCCTGGTGATTGGCCACCTAACCGACAATAGTTCCAGGCACGCGCGCATTCACACTCGTACTCATTATTCTACATCATTATTTTTTTTTTTTTATTTTTATTTTTTGGAAATATATACAACCCATGTAATGAACACACTACAGCGTAGACCGTCAACTTTCGCCATAACAATGCAGTTCTATGCTACATCATTGATCGATCACACCCTTTTCCAAAAAAACATGCAATAATGAAGATTTTACAAATTCAAAATAATGTGAAATATTTTTCCTCTTTATTTAGTGCATTATCAAGAATATGCAACCATCCGTTTCAGTCGTATAGGATCGATATTCTTTCATCTCAGTTACTATCTAAACTATATACACCGTTACTCGCTACGTAGTTGCTGCATGTTGACCCATTCTGAAAATCATCGGCGATAGACTGGGAGAAATGAATTCCTATTTATTTTTTAAAATTATTGAATTATATATTATTAATATGTTTAATTACTTTTCTCTGTTATACAAGAAACAAAAAAAATATTGTAGACGCATCATATTAACATGTATAATTTTCGCAAAATCCTCCATCATATCGAGATGATGTGCTCCCGAAGGTGAAAATATCCGGACGATATGTTATTTTTATTATTTTTCATAACTCTTTCTTTCTTTTTTAAAATAAGTCGTGGGTCCCATAAGGTATACTGTCTGTCTGTGGGTGCCCAGCATTCTTATCATCGTTTATTCATAAATAAGGTTATAATACTTCTTAATACTTAATTTACATTATAAACAGGATGCATATCATACTATTACACTTGACGGACATCCGTCTTAATTATATACATATAATCGATTCTCCACATTTGCTCCCATATATACAATTAAAAACTAATTTATTGTCACTTATTTATGTTAACAAGCAGCCACTTTTTAATTTCCAAAGTCCTATCTCTGTGTTCATTAAATCTTCTGGAATTCGTACCAGCAATTTAATTAGTATTGCCTCATCAGTGTTGTCAATCTTGCTATTTATATCTTTCGGTCGAGCATAGTACACCTCCTTATGATTCCAAGTTATTCTATCCCTTTTCACCGAGAATAATGGAATATTTTTAGTCTTATATTTCAGCAGCCGGTAATAGTAATATAACATCTTTGGAGACATTTCTTTTTTTTTATTTCTACCAGCTGATGCTACGATTAACCTGATCTTTTTTAGGGATTATTATCTTTAAGCATTTCTTTTGCAGATTACTTATCTTTTTGATTATCGTACTTTTGGTTTTTCCCCATATTAATATTTCATATAAGATTCGAACAGTACTATAGCGTTAAAAACCCATCATATGATATTGATTGAGAAATTATCTGCAATAGAATTTCAACCAAAGAGGATAGTCATTTACCAGTATTCCGGACTAGAAGATCTTGCGTAAACCAGGTAGCTGCCATTACACAGCGCATAAAAAATGGTTTTGAAAAAATGAGAAGACATAAGCTATTTTTCTAAACCTGACTTACGCTTACGATACTGTTTGGCGCGAGGAATTATCGTTAAAGTTAGCTTCGATTATTCCATGCTCCCGAAACTGTAAATGGCATGCTGTCGGAAAGGCATTTTCGTGTCTTCTCGCGAGAAAATAGCAGCAGGTGGCGTTGAGTAAATCATGGCTTTCCGCAAGGATCAATATTGGCGCAGCTACTTTTTAATATCTACGTTAGTGATATCCCTGACACATCTAGGAAAAAGTTCCAGTATGCAGACGACATAGCCGTGGCCGTGCAAGGAAAAGACCTGCAGGATTGCATATGAACTATGGAAAACGACCTAACACAGATGAGTGAGTACTTGCATAAGTGGAAATTGCAACCCAATCCCAGCAAGCCAGAGATAGCGTTTTTTCATCTTAACAGTCGGATGGCAAAAATCGAACCTATAGTGAAATTTGAAGGAGCAGAACTAGCTAACACAAAATACCCAAAATACCTAGGAACGGCATTAGATCGCACCTTATCATATAACGAGCATCTAACTCGTTTATCCAAAAAGTTAAAAACCTCGTATAAATCTCATCAAAAGACTTGCAGATTCTAGTTGGGGTGCTGGTGCAAGAACACTCAGAATCTTTACCCTGGCGCTTGTATGCTCGATAGCCGAATACTGTTCATCAGTGTGGTGCAATAGCTGTCACGTTAAAAAAGTAGATATAATGTTAAATGAAGCTCTCCACGCATCATATCAGGAACGCTCAAGTCTACGCCGCTTATCTGGCTACCCGTATTAGCTAACATAGCTCCATCTGTAATTAAACGGAAGGTGGCTTTACTTAAGGATAAAACTAAATTTAAGATTTACCCCGAACTATCAATCTCTGATTGCTCCTGCTTTCAATTCTGCTCATAATTTTAGTGTCGTTTGTGTTTCAGTTTATTTACAGCCTGATTTTTTTCTCACTTAGCTTTAGATGTATTTTGGCTCTGAATGTTATTCAAAACGTTGGTTGTAAACAATTTGAACGTGATTTGTGCCGAAAATAGATAAATGGTTAAACAGCCTTAATAGTTAAATATGTAAAATTATGTTCAAGTATTCTGGAGGTCAGAATTTATATGCAATTGAAAATTGGCCAGCTTACCAAAAACCGGCAAATACTGTTTATCAAGGATTTTGATATGAAAAATTGCATTATTCACTATGTTTATAGGCTACCCCGATAAATTTGTAAGAAATCTAATGTGCAAGAATACTATTTACCACCTAAGTAGTGTATTTGATAGATAAAAAGTTTTGCAAAAAATGGAGAATTTCAAATTATTTTTTCAAGTGAAGAAAACAAATTCGCAAATTTCTTTCACTGTCAATATTTACCAAAAATGTAATAAAAATAACTGCATAATCGACATTTAACTTATCTAAACTTTAGAGGCCAATTTTCTTTTTTTCTATTAATATTTTTTATCGCGTTTTTTCACATTATTATATCTCTAGTAATTCACAGATTTCGAAGTATTACAGAAATAAAGTATTCAATTCTACAAAAACTTTAAACTTTCGTGGCTTTTTGTATCATAACTGTTCTATTTTTGGTACAAACTACGTACAAATTGTTCATAGCTAACGTTTCAAATAGAAATGCTTTATTTATCATCAGAGCAAAAAACACGATTGGTATTCAGTTCTGTAATCAATATGGTCATTACTTGAGACTCCATTGAAACTTCTAAATGTAAAAAATAAAATTTTGTTGACAGCAGTCATACAATACAATCAATTTATGTTGCGTTGAGTTTAATACCATTTCTAATATATGTATAAATCTGTATTTTTCATTTCCAGTTAAATAACTGGCATCAATATATTTTTTAATACAAAAAAGGCGGTATTATTCTGTAATGATGTTAGCGAGCGCACTCCATACCTTACTCTGTTCAGACCAGCCTACTAATGTCATCTTCAAACCGACATAGATTTTTTGTCGGTTCGTGGTCATGTTGGTATTGCTAGAAACAAATTAGTCGATTCCTTAGCTCGAACCGCAGCACAAAATTATCTCTCCTTCTCTTCTGTTTGGTAATGGCGAATATTTTGTCTTATAATTATCCTTCATCTTTCTCTAATTCTATTTCGTTGTACCTATCCATACTTTCACTCCCCTCAATCGCCCTTTGTTTTATAATTTTTTATTTTTTCGTTGCACAGTGATTTGCGCTATTTGCTGTCTACTGAAAATGTTTAATTCAGCTCTGGAATGTGCTTAGGTCGCGCATTTGTCTGTGTATTCGATTTCAGTTATTACACACCTCAATGTTTTTGTTTTTGCTTTAAGTCCCCGGGTAAAAGTTCGATAATTTTTCATCTTGATTCCGTAGTACCGATTCCTCCCAATTTCAATGTCTTATTAATAAAAAGTAACAATTCTGCCATGAAGGTGTCAGGACTTTCTCTCTACATCTTCTACTCCGCACCTAGTCAAAGAATTCATCGATATCTATAGTGGCCTCCAGCAGAGATGAAACGATCTAACTATTAATCGTTTACGAGTGAGGTACATATTTTAACTTTGGTAGCACGGTTCGTAAAGTTGCGGATAAACTTTATCATCTTCCCAGCTAACCTCGATATTCTTAATTTGACTATTGATCCGTGTCGCCATAGATGATCGTAGGCTATTTTAATGTTAAAGAAGAAAGTTATTGCGCGCTGGTTGCTTTGAAAAGTCGTGTTAATATTTTCCTCCGTAGCCTGACCAAGTGACTTGATATTGATTTAGCCTTACGGCCTCCAACTTGTCAAGGTGAAAGGATATTGTTACCTTCTAGGAAGGAAAACAGACGTCTGTTGACTAACATGCCTAGAGTTTTAAACAGAACGCTGATAAGAATATTGAAGGATAACTTTTCACTGACAAGAGGAATCTCTTGTTAGGCTTCACGCTAGGAATAACCACCACTATTTTCCAGACAGATGCAATGTCTCCCGACTCCTAAATTTAGTTGTATATTTGTAGCAGAAATAACTAGGCATTACTAGAAAAGTGTTTAAACATAAACCGGTGAACCGAATTATCGGCACGTGTGCCCGCTTTCAATTTTTTTTATTAAGAGTAAAATTAAGCTCAGAAAGAGAGAAAGGCCCCAATCATACACTTCCATTTCACCGGATGGCAAAAAGTAGATTATTTGTCTCAACGGTATTTTTATGTGCAGTAGCCTTCCGATTATCCTCGGTTTAACCGAGCGAAAAAATGCATCCGAATTTTACGGTTCAACCGGTGCAAAAAAGACGGTTCATTTTTTTTCATCCGATTTAATCATTTTTTTCGTACTTAACTATGAAAAAACGATTGTGAATGATTAAAAAATCGATTATCTTTACACGGCACCACTGATTGTGTCGATATCGGAACACAACACGACGGCTGTACGTGAGAAATAGGACTGTCACTGTTGTCGTCAATTTTTTTTCCCTTCTTGTTTCCGATTTAGCTATCTCTTTCCGCTTTTCGCTTTTGCTTCCCTGTGTTTGTTCATTTATTTTTTTAATACCTTTTCTTATTTTCCTTGATATTAAATTATTAAAATTAAATATCGCTGCATTTTATCTTTAATTTTAGTTATCGAGGTCGGTTTGTACCTAATAATTATTTCTATTTTTTTTTTCGTCCGTCCGTAATATTTATATATTCTTATTTTGTTAATTTTATGCCACGGCTTGGATTTAAAAGATTGCCATATTGTAAGGATAGCGTCGATTTTATTTTAAGGACAGCATGGCTGTCGCGGTCTGCAACAGTTAGTTTTAAAAATGAGTATGTACCAGATTGGCGTAGGCCATTGTGTGTGTTTTTTTTTTTGAGGGGAAAATGTGTTCCTTTTAAACGTGTACGAGAATATAAAGCATGTTTATCGTTTTATGCATATTTTGCTGTTCGTTGAAGTTTTTTTTTTTTTTTTTTTTTTTGGGCGTCGAAAAGTTCGTTGAAGTTGTGTTACATTAGTTCGTATGTAAAATTATTCGTCAAGACCTCTTTTCGTTCTGTATATATGTTTTTAATAATTCGAGTGTAGTGATAAAATTAATAAAGAGAAGAATTCGGTAGATTTGTTTGTTTTCTTTTAATCATCTACTTTTTGTTTGTTTTTTGTAAACTATAAATACATTATTTTAATTTTTTTAGTCCGTCGGCTAAAAAGTAGAAGTGTTCTTGATTTCTTTTTTGTATTTTTTTTTTTTTTTTTCGTATTTGAAAAATGGATGCCAAATCGAAAAGTAAGTCTGTTACTAAAAAAAAACAACCAAAACTTCGACAAAATCAAAACCTAAAAGAAATCGTCATTTCTATCAATAAAAAACTCGAAGCCATCAAAAGACATGATCGAGGAGAAACACTACGTGCAGTTGCTGACTTGTATAATGCTTTTAGCAATATGATCTTCGGAGATTGGCGCCAAGATCTTAAAAAAAAATTGTGAAAGATTCGTCGCTAAAAGTGCAGTAATTGGCACTGTCGGAAAACCCATGAAAAATTCTCTTCTTTTCCAAAAACGAATGAAGCTGTTTATTTGTGGTTTTACTCCCAGAGAAATCGAAGACTCCCTACATCATCAGTTAGGACCTATTATCAAAGGGGAAGCTCAAATCTCTTCTAAGGATTTTCCAGAAGAAGGTGAGAATTTTACGGCTAGGGAGGGTTGGTTGAGCAGATGGAAAGCTTTTCATGGAATTCGACGGTTGAATCTGGCAAGAAAATTTATCTGCTGACGAAATATTGGCGACATTGTTATGCGATGAATTAAGAAATCTACCTAATTCATCGTCTAAACCAAATTTTTATTGCTGTCGAAACGGGACTGAATTATAAGGTGCCACCCGATGAAACGTTGGCATCGAAAGCTGAGAAAGAAACTCTTCTGGAGCGAAAATTAAATTTTCTAAAAGTATCCTGTAGTTTCTATTAAATGAAACTATCCATGCAAATAGTGTCTGTACAGCATTAAATAGGCAGATGGGCTACAGCTTCACTTCAAAACCGTCGTAGATCTACTGCGTCAAAATACGATTAAAAATGTTTAAGCCGCAGAATCTTAAATTACAATTCATACAGATAAACTGTGATACTCGTTTCTTTACAGGAGGCATACTTTCGCTCGGTTATATCTCCATTTATAAATTTATCTCACCATAGGGAGTATAAAATTTGAATTCAATAAAGAATAAATAAATAAAAATGTTTTATGAAACGATGCTGAATATAAAACAAGCGAACATCATCGTATAAATCGTATAAGTAAAAAACTGTTAGTCGCGATGTCACGGAAAAAACAAAAAATTTACAAATATGTATAAAACGAAAGATATAGAACACGCGAATTAATAGAAAGAAGACTAAGGGTTAAAACTAACAAAAATTTTTATTTGCGATAATTTTTGGTATACAAAAAAAAAAATAAAAACCACTAAACTGCTAGTTTCGGATGGCAGGAAAAATAAATAGAGTCGAGTGGAAAACGGCATTATTAGCATACATGAACGACAGCTTGCTTGCGACAAGCAGTTACATTTCTTGCGACGATTAATGCAAAAAAGTAACGTCTAAATTGGTACCTTCTGTCACTGAGCATAAATGAACATTAGCGATGATAGGCTACTGGCAGAAGCTTGTCGACACAGTCCACTTTAATTAATCTATTAAATTATACTTGTCTACAGGGAGGTTTGTTCCTTTTTTTATTTACAGCATCTGCGATTGTAAGATATTTTAGTTGAATGTACGCGCGTTCAGACATACAGCTACAAAAACTGAATATTTATTCGAGCACAAATTAAGATTCCCTAATTGAGCAAAAAGTAAGTTACTCGCGTTTCAGCAAAAAAGGCATCGGTGGTAACTTGTTAAAACCGAATAGAAAACAAGTGAAATCCGAATAGAAATTTTTTGATTATAAACTGTAAAAGAAACCCGCGTAAGCACAACTGTATTTGACCAAATGTTTTTCGGTTGAATATGAATACGCAACTAAGCGACTAATGCAGTCAAAGCACCTTCGAAATTTATTTTCATTGATGATTATTTGGAAGTGTTTTATTTCAGAAATCAGTCAAATTTAAAACTAAAATTCAGTTTAAAAATTTATAATACTTTTAGATTTTCATATTTTTAGTCCTGTAATATTCTCGGTTTTGAAATTTTGGCTGTTCGCCGTGAATGTTTAAATTGAATATATCAAATTAATAGAACAATGTTATGTCCCGAATGTAATGCGAATGAATTTTTGTTTCGTGTAGTTATGAACGTAATATGCAGGTACTTCAGAAAATAATTTAACAATACTTACACTTAAGAGTTAATCAAGATATATATGTTGAAACTAATCTACCACAAGTCCTTATTTTTTGCGCTAAAATTAATTTTTCCGTATCACAATCGTTGTTTAATAACAAACTCCGATAACGGTCATAAACTACCAAAGCAATCAGAAACGTATGTGACGATATTTCGATATATCGATGTAAAATCAAATTATTATTCGGAAAAGAAAGAACGATTAATTCTAATACGGTGCTAATGTGACTATTTTTACGTAATATTAAAATCACGCAATAGTTGGCGCGAATATTTCGTAAAAATTTTTTATTGAAAATAAAACTTTAAATTCGATAAAGATTTCGGAAATGCTTGAGCTGCTGCGGTCAATTTCTTATCGGCTATTGTTCAGCACTGAACGAATGCTAAATTAATCGAAAACCGCGAAAAAATTCTCTTCTGACATATTTAACACGTGGCCAAAGTTTAGATTTGCAAGAAAACCTAGAAAAAAAAAAAAAAAGTTCAAAAGAAGACTACTTACTAGCATTACAGCGAGCCACAGCTGTTATTTGTACTTTAGCAGAAAAATTACCGTGTTTTTTACGGAACAGTAGAGAAACTTGATTTACCTCGCAACAGTAATTTTTTAGGGTTGCCGCTGAAATACATTAGCTACTTTGATCGATTTTTAGCGTGACACATGTGAAAAATCCCGCGCCAGAAAATATCTCACATTTATCAAAAACCACCTGTAAAGAGTTTTAAAGGTGATAGTGGTCCAAAAGATTCATCGTAAAATTATAGCAAAAATAAGTGATTTTGAACTTCCGTGTGCGACAATCTTTACAATTCGTCAATAGATTTCCTCGACAAATTACGAGCCGATTTCGAAAATTTAAAAGCCCACGCGATTACAAAGTTACCCGTCAAAATCAAAGGAAAAATATGCCCCATGGTGGTTCTGGTTCAGTTCTGGAAATAAATCTCAGCCGAACAGTGTAATTTCGAGTAATAGTTTTTATAACGTTACTGATAAATTGAATATGAAGACGCGAAGATGGGATTTCATTCCTCAATGAAATTACCCGAAGCTAATAAAATTATGCGCCCCTATCGAAAATTACAATATAAATAATGTTGTGAAAAATTAGTGGTCCGTACCCAGATGATTTCAATTTCGACTTTGAAATTGAAATTTGACAATTTCATTCAAATGCCATTTACAAAATAATAAGTTTCAGCGATTTGTACAAAATAATACACGATGATAAAATAGAATCAACATATCCTAACGCGGGCGCGCAGCACTCCTCCGTATACTTCTACGCATGGAAAACATACTGTAAAATAGAATACGAACCACGATACAGAGAGGTTCGACGTTCTCTCGATATTGTACATAGAGTTACGATATGTCGTGAAAACTTAACCGTGAAATTGGTCATTCGTAAACTTAATTAAAAAGTCGCAAGAAAAATTTCATTAAATTATAAATTATATGCATTGATGCTTATTAATCTTAATCCCTTGTTTGCGATTTTTCTTTTGTATTTTAACTACGTAATGATCAGTTTGCAAGAAATATACGTTAGAATTCTTTTTAGATCAGCACAGAGATGAAGGCCCATGAGTGAAGAATACATACGGCATCTAAGTAATCCGGAACTGGATACAAGTGTATTAATTCATACGTTAAATATTTAATTATCGTCATTACGGTACGATACCGTTCAAATAAAATGTATAATAACAGTGGCCGAACCACGGGGAGGGAAGTAGGGGACCCCCCACCCCACCCCCAAAGAATCAAAAACTCGATGAAAAAATTTGTTACAAGAGAAAGACGTAATTTAGACCATAAAAGATTTGTATAAATATTACTATGGATTTAATTATAACTAAAATATATTTAATACTGTTTTCTAGTAAAACTATTAATGTTCCGTTTTTATTCCGTTTCAAATGCAACTGTCGTCGATCTTTTGTCTTTTTTATGTATTTTTAATTTTTATCTTGTAATTTTAATTAAAAATAGTAGTTCAATGAGAAATATATGTATTTTTTTTTTTTACTTGCTCATGGACAAAAAATTCGGTTCGGATTAATAACAAAAATAAAAAAAAAGTAAAGTGTCTAATGAAAATATACTATCGTTCTATTCTTTCTAGTAATTTACAATTCAAATTCTAAACTACTATTTTAGCTACAATGTTATAATTTAA
Organism: Icerya purchasi; assembly: GCA_039619475.1. Taxonomy (NCBI): domain Eukaryota; kingdom Metazoa; phylum Arthropoda; class Insecta; order Hemiptera; family Monophlebidae; genus Icerya; species Icerya purchasi. Next base: position 168,683,948 of record CM077116.1, on the reverse strand, counting down.
TTAATTTTTCATCTAAAAAAAATAAAATGCTTTTTTACAAAAAATAAATACCGACTTCAAGGTTTATTATAAAAATTTAAAAATGCACTAAAAAGTAAAAAATAATTACTCCCGATAAAATATATATATCAGAGTGATATAACTTAAGGTGATATCGTAATTCTTATACAACATTAATTTTTTGGAGTTGGCATCAAATTCATATTAAAAGAATAATTAAAAACTGCATTAAATGTTGATTAAATTGTTCCTAACATGAATTTAATTCCAACTCCAAAAAGTTAATGTTGTATAAGAATTACGATATCACCTTAAGTTATATCACTCTGATATATATATTTTATCGCGAGTAATTATTTTTTACTTTTTAGTGCATTTTTAAATTTTTATAATAAACCTTGAAGTCGGTATTTATTTTTTGTAAAAAAGCATTTTATTTTTTACTTTTTAGTGCATTTTTATTCAATTAAATTAAAACATTTATTTCCACGGTAAAAACACCAAAAGCTACATTTCCATGGTAATTTGGCAAATTTATAGTATTTTAAGTCAATAAATCTAATCCGACGGTGAAAACAATCATGAATGAAAAGCATCCAAAAAGCTTCAATCTCCCGCATTATTAAGGATAACTCAAAAACTATCGGTCAAACCTTGATCAAATTTAAATGGGACCACATGACAAACACCACCTTTCAAATAAAAGAAGAATCATCAAAATCGGTTCATCTAGAAGAAAGTTCTGTGGTAACACACATAAAAAAAAAAAAAAAAAAAAAAAAAAATACAGTCGAATTGAATACCTCCTCCTTTTTTGAAGTCGGTTAAAAATACAACAAAATTTTAATTATAAAACATTTTTAAATTTTTCTAAGGAGGTCGTTATTTGATTTTCTTTATTAAACAAGGTAAAGCTGTTACGTAATTATACAATTTCCCTGCCCAAAATGTCTCCCTGGATCCGCCCCTGATAATGAAGAAACTATTTTGGAAAGAAAACGAGCAGCAGATTATAAATGAAAAGGAATAGCGAAATAATAAATATCTAAATAGAGAAATCGAAATAATCCCGCAAAAAAACACTTTAAATTATTGTAAAATTAACCAGCAAAAATTTTTAATGAATTTCGTATGTTGTATAGACTTTTTTGTAAACGGGATTTTGTCACAAGATCAAAATCAGAACATGTAAAATTAGCAACTTGTTTTCGAAACAGTTTTCCCACTGTGACCAAAAACATGTTTATTCAGTCTGTCAGTCTGGAAAGTCTTGTTTAATAAACTTAGGGTCCATGTAACGTGATTGCCTAGGTAGGTACAGGTAGGGTACACAATGTAATTCTCTATAAATAAAATATTTTTTAAATGTACTTTTAATCCCAAAAAAAAAAAATGGAAATACGGAAATACAGGAATAAATGAATTATTCAGAAAATATATATTTATATCGAATAAAATCATGAATGCTCATTTTTCGTGTTTTGTTAGAAAGTTTAAAATTTTTAGATACTTTGAACGCAATGCGTAAAATCTAGTTTACATAAGAGTTATAAATGTTTATATCCATTTTCTATATTGTCACTTTATTAAAAATTTATCAAAAAAACAGAAAAATTATAGTTTAAAAACATAAAATAAAGCCGACATGTTTCGGAGTTACGTACTCCATAATCATGGGGCATTAATAAATAATATTCATTTTTTCTTATTATCGACAATGTATAAAATCCAGGCATTCTATAATGTCATTTACGGTTGTTTTAGTCAAAATATGAAATAAACTTTTCTCTTAATCTATATAGGTATATAAATATGAATGTCCGTATATATGAGATCAATAAACTCCGACACCGTTTCACCGATCACCATGAAAGTAGTCACATATATGTATTTTTTCATGGAGAAGGTTTTTATGCTATACACATGGTTGTAACTATGTAGAGATCAAGAGAAAAAAGTCCAAAATTTAAATTGCGAAAATACTAAAAAAAAAAAAAAAATACAATAAAATGCAGACGTTTTTTCTGTAGATTCTAATGAATTTTTGAATAATGAGATAGATTTATCCGAAAATACGAAAGAAAATTTGAAATGGATTAATTTTGGGAGAGAAATTAAGTTTAAAATAAATAAAATGCTTTTTTACAAAAAATAAATACCGACACTTCGAGGTTTTTTTATAAAAATTTAAAAATGCACTAAAAAGTAAAAAAGAATTACTCCCGATAAGAAAATATATATATCAGACTGATATAACACTTAAGTGGTGATATCGTAATTCTTATACAACATTAATTTTTTGGAGTAGGGATTCATATTACATATTAAAAGAATAATTAAAAACTGCATTAAATGTTGATTAAATTGTTCCTAACATGAATTTAATTCCAACTCCAAAAAGTTAATGTTGTATAAGAATTACGATATCACCACTTAAGTGTTATATCAGTCTGATATATATATTTTCTCATCGGGAGTAATTATTTTTTACTTTTTAGTGCATTTTTAAATTTTTTATAATAAATCTTCAAGTATCGATATTTATTTTTTGTAAAAAAGCATTTTATTTTTTACTTTTTAGTGCATTTTTATTCAATTAAATTAAAACATTTATTTCCACGGTAAAAACACCAAAAGCTACATTTCCATGGTAATTTGGCAAATTTATAGTATTTTAAGTCAAAAATCTAATCCGACGGTGAAAACAATCATGAATGAAAAGCATCCAAAAAGCTTCAATCTCCCGCATTACTATTAAGGGGATAACTCAAAAACTATCGGTCAGACCTTGATCAAATTTAAATAGGACCACATGACAAACACCGCCTTTCAAATAAAAGAAGAATCATCAAAATCGGTTCATCTAGAAGAAAGTTCTGTGGTAACACACATGAAAAAAAAAAAAAAAAAAATACAGTCGAATTGAATACCTCCTCCTTTTTTGAAGTCGGTTAAAAATTGGAAAAATATGTATTTCGTATGTTTCTCTAAAAATCGATTTACTATTTAGTGTATCGATTAATTAAATACTGGCTGCCAAACATTGTAGCTTGCCAGTATTTATTAGTTGCGAAATTTATATATACATATATATATATATATTCTTTTAGTTCATTAAATTGTTACATATTAATCAAAATGCCATTTAGAAACTTGGCTTCTCCTTCTTCTTCTGTCTATATATATGTTGGTCAAGTTTAATTAGCATATTCCTATATCAGCTTTATAGATTTTTCATTATAATATACAGACCATCCATTTTAAATATATATATAGAATAATAAATAAATATACACTGGCAGGACAACATTAATTATTTACTGGCTACCAAATATATATATATATATATATATATATGTATATATTCTTTTAGTTTATTAAATTGTTACATATTAATCGAAATGCTATTCAGAAACTTGGCCTTTCCTTCTTCTTCCATATATATGCTGGTCAAGTTGATCTCAAGAAGTATTTAAAACGTTTTAAAACTATATTTCCAAATATAAAACGCAATGTACTTTTTACATAAAAAAAAATTAAGATATGTTTTTCAAATATTTACTTAAAATAAAGCGATCGCAAAATTATTTGAAACGTTTTAAAACTATATTCCGAAATGTAAAACGCGATGTTTTTTTTAAAAAAAGAGCTATGTTTTTCAAATTCGCATGTACAAGAAAGGGATCTCAAAAATTATTTAAAACGTTTTAAAACTATATTCCCAAATATTGTACATTTATTGAACTTAATTCATTTTGAGTATTAATTTTATCTTAATAAAAAACTTAATTTAATTCAGCTAATAAGTCAACACAACATTTATTGACTCTGTGGCGGTACGAAGTTCGCCAGGTCAGCTAGTTATATATAAATTTTCTTAATAAATCAGTAAAATTCTTATGCATTATGTAAAATACGCATCAATATACCGGATAACTTTTAATCACTTTATTACACAAAGTTATATAATGAATTATTACTTTTGTACTTTGCTGATATAGGCATACGCATTTTATATATAACGTCTAAGCACATTACAAATTTACTGAACAGATGTGTGTAATTTGAAAAACTGTGCTCATTTTATGATCTGTTTAAAATTGCGGCGAACACTTTAATCTTATTTTAAAAAAGAAAGAGAAAAACAAATTGAAGCATTACACTAAATTTTTGATTAACTCTGTAATAACCACACTTACATTTAATTATTTAATGAACTTTTAAAGAACAATATTTTCAATAACTTCACCAATAATTTAAAACATATTATGCTGTAATGTAAAACTAATTTTTTTTGAATTTCTGCTGCAATTATCTGTAATAAATTTAAAAATATCACAAAATTTTAAATAAATTTTTCTCGGCAATACCCGATGTATTTACTAAATTGTTATTAAAGTAGAATTATTCACTGCAGTGTGGTAATGGCTCTGTATTTTATGTCTAATTTTTAGAAATTTACCTATTCCATACCAAAGTAAAAAATCTTACGTATTGTCATTGCAGTGTAATAAGTTAAAATGTTCCGATTTTTTGGTAACATGGGTTTTTAAATATATACGAGAAATACAAAAAAATCAATAAAACATGGTGAAATTATTGCATATACAGTTGGCACATCGTGCCGATACGCAGATAAAAATATCGCTAATTTGAATTTCAACTTCAAAATGACTTGACCTAAATGTTTAGTTACATGACAAACGACTTCAAATAAACGCAAACAAAAAAAAAAAAAAAAACAAAACAATTATTATGGATAAAACCAAGTAACCACTACCAATCATACAAAGTTAATATAAAATGTTGCACAACAAACTGTTTACATAAAAAAAACATTAATTTTTGTCGTGCAATAACACTGAAGCGGTAAACAACTATAAATATTGAGGAATAAAAATAGATAACTACCATAATTACAGAGACCGCATAAATGACTTAAATACAAAAATTCGGAAAATAATTTCAGTGTCATATAAACTAAATGAATATATGCACATCATTCAAAAAAACTAAGCTTTCGATATACTAATGTGCATTATGTCAATCTCATTTAAATAACTTGGGTTAAAGCAAACAGAACTAATATGAAACATATCAACTACCTTAAAAAAAAAAAACAAACTTAAAAACCACTACAAAAAATAATACTAAATATGCAAATGGGAATCTATTACAATAATACGATATTGTGAACCTCAAATCATATCTGCACTATTTAGTTATAATGGAATGGTTAAATAAGGAAATAAAAATAGAAAAAAGAATCTCAACAACTTACAATAACAGGAAAATACGTCATTATAAAATCCATAAATTCAGAAACTTAAACAAACATGAAAATAATATCGAAATAAATTTACTTTGAAAACTGTTAAACATATTACCAGAATAGATTAAATAACTACCACTAAACAAAACTAAAGACTACTGAAATAAAATTTAAAAAAAATGGATTACGAATAAAAATATTAAAATACAATAAAATAATCAAGATACCCCTATCGAATATGTAATATATATATATATATATATATATATATATATATATATATATATATATATATAGTGAGTTCCATACCCTTGACAGGGCGTCGGGATTGTGAAGTTAAGGTTCACAATGTACTAAGCCCAACGGCACTAATGAGAGTAGGGGGGCCAGTTCCTTTCTCTCGGCCACCTTTACTTTCCCAGATTTCTCTGGTACCCAATTATTTCAGGCTGAGTAAGCTTGGAAGCGATTTGGATCCGGGACGAGACAAGTCTCGAACCCGTGACCTCCGACTTGGTAGCCAAGCACCTTAACCACCAGGCTACCACGCTGCCTATATATATATATATATAAAGTATAGTTAGTAATGGATAGGTGTCAGATATGTGTAAAGATACACGGATACAAGGGCGTCGCCAGCCGATGGGCCAGGGGGGGCAAGATGATAGAAAAAGGATATGAGTTATAGAAAAAATAAAATTTATAAGTTGTAAAGGCTTAATATTTTATTAAACAAGAATAAAATCTTAATTAAAATATAATTTTTGTGGTTTTCTAGCAAATTATTCATGATTATGCGCCTATGAATACTCATTATGGCCAATTGATTAAAAAGTTTCAAGGCTCCGGGGGGGGGGGGCAGCTGCCCCCTGCCCCCCGCTGGCGACGCCCATGCACGGATATGTATGAGATAATATATTATTTTATAAAACCCAAGCACTACTAATAAGTAACAAACAACACAGGAAAGAAATAATACATTGCATTGAATAGCGTTTAATAAATAAAGATAAAATAAAAATAGTAAATGAAATAAAATACTTGGGAATAATTATATACAGTAATTTAAATTTTAGTAAACACGTCGAATAGATAACAAACAAGATTAAGAAAATGTATTTCAATTTAAGATCACTATATTCAAATATGTTCGAATATAAAGATAGAATGGTACTTTAAAAGGCTAACAAGAAAAGAAAAAAATTGACAAGAAAAAGTTACGAAAACAGATCAATATTATTAATTCAAATAGTATGCGACTCTGGCAACTGAGATGTGATAAATCAAAAACTGGAAAAGTAACACGGGAAATAGTTCGAATCATCAAAGATAGACTACAAATGAAACATTTTTATACCGACTATAATTTCAATCAATTTTTAATCGGACATGGAAATAATAATGGAGAGTCTATTTGAATCGTTTTAAAATTGCTGAATTAGATATCTGTAAAGACTGTGAAAAGAAATCAGATGATTAACATTCGATCTTTGAATGCAAAAAGTTTAAAAACGAAAAAGAAAAACGGAAGTTAATGAAAAAATCAATAACCGAAATACATAAACAAGACTTTTTCAATTTGCCTAATTTCGTTGACTATGTAATGAATAATAAAACACAATAATTAAAAATAGATAACAGCAGTAACAATTAGAAACTTTGACTGAGAAGCAGCAAAGTGCAGCGGAGTTAAAAAAAAAAAAAGTGTTATGCAATGTATAAATTAACTGTACTAGAAAATTTATTTATAAAAAAATATTCAGGTTTAATAGGTAATTTTATATAATGATAATAATAATAATTACTCGTCATTTTAAGGAAATGTTTAGAATAGATAGAATTATTAAATGTAACTAAATTGGTCCTGTCACAGCAGTTTCCATAGCACCATCATTTCGAACGTGTGCAGTTCTTACTGATGTTTCTACATGTCACTAATCTATTTGTACATTGGCGCAATATCCATTTTTGAACGTTTAAATAAATTTTATTATTACAGTGAAACTTCAATTATCCGGAACCCTTGAGAGAAAAACAATTAACTTCTTGGGCTCTTCTTGCAGTGAGTGTACGGCGGCTACTGAATACGTAGACGATGAGTTATCAATCTGTTAGTATTTTCAATGCTGGTTGCCAGTCAGTTTTTTTTTTTACTTCCCTTGGGTTTGCTACCAGAGAGCATTAGCCCCCTTCACCTAGACTGGTTTATCACTATTCGTTCGCCCTCCGCGTACGTTTTTTGGAACATCAACAACTTCGGACACTAAAAAAAACAAGTCTTCAATTTTAAACTTTGTGTCTGTTCTTGAGAGCGAAGATGGTTGGTCTAGAAAATCAATGGAAACAGCAAAAAACGAAATTCTTAAAAAGGCCGTACTCAAGTGGTTTTTGCAGCAGCGAACCTTGAACAACCCTCTTTCAGGACCGATTATTTATGAAAATGCAAAACTTTTTGCTGAGAAAATTGACACCTCGTCTTCATTTAAAGCGAGTAATGGGTGGCTACGGAACTTCAAGGCAAAACATGGTATTCGAGAATTAGATTTAAGTGGCCAGAAACTTTCAGTAGACCGCGAAACAGCAGAAAATATCAATGAAACATTTAAAAGTGAAGCAGGGTCGTATGCGCCTCTGAGTCTGTGTATAATGCACAACGAAACTGGCCTTATTTGGAAGGCTTTGCTTAAATCCACTTTTGCTTCTGAAAGGGAAACTAGTACACCTGACCATAAGGTTAGCAAAGACCGCGTTACTGTATTGAACTGTGCCAACTCTACGGAAAATCACAAAATTCCTCTCCTGTTGATAGGCATATAAAATCCAACGGGCTTTCAAAAATTTTACAAAAATCAACCAAATGGATGGCCACTGATTTTTTATCGAATGGTATAATGCAATTTTCATACCTAAAGTAAAAAAGTATAAGAAGGTTATAAGAAAAGAATGATTCTGGATAATAGCCACCCTACGAAAAGTCTTCTCGATAGAGAAGATGCACATTTTAATACCGTTTTCCTACCGCCAAACGTGGCTAGTTTGTTGCTGCCAATGAGCCATTCGGTTATTGCAAGTATGAAACGACATTACAAAAGACCAATGTTGAGGAAGCTTTTGATAGAAAATGAAAATGAAGAAGACATTATGACTCATTACCAAAGAATTAATGTAAAAGATTGCTCTTATATGGTGGCGGAAGCATGGAATTTGGTGAAAACGCGCACATTAAAAAGAGCTTGGAACAAACTGAAAGGCATTTCAACTAAGGAGCAGGAGCGGAAAAAGAAAGAACAAAAAAATAAATGTGAAATTGAAGATAAAGAAGAAGTAGAAGAGGATGAGGAAGACGTGTCGCTTGAAAACATAAGAAAGTTCTTTTAAAAATTCCTGGTTACTTCGAATGCAATGCAGAAGACGTAGGCAATTGAGTTGCTTGTGATTATTCGCGGACCATAGGTAACAAATTTTAAACGATGGTGAGCTAATTCAAAGTATAACTCAAAGGAAGAAACTAATGACCAAGAGGACGACGTGGATATCAGCTTCAGTGAGGCGTTTGCGTGTCTACAAATGGCGTTATCATGGATGGAGTGACAGTCAGAATGTGATCACATCCAGCTGCTCGCTATCAAGCGGATGCGAAAATTAGCCGCACGGTAAAGATTTAAGATATCTAAACAGTTGACTCTTACCGAAATGTTTAAGAAATCCGAAGTTACTGTAAAAAACAATTTTTTGTTATTAAAACAATTATGGTGGTGTACAATTATTTTACGTTTTTTTTTTTTAAAAAAAAAAAATTACTACTTGTTTTTTATTATTATCCAATTATCCGGATCAGGTCTGGTCCCAAATAATTCGGATAACTGGAGTTCTACTGTACCTAAAATAGCGTTCATTCCGTTGATCGATGCTAATCGGTGCGTTTAGACAGCTGAATTCGTGTACGGTTTTCTATCATTTCGATATCTTGTCGCATCGTAATGTCTGTTAATCTTATTCAGCATTGTCTGCGTTTGTCTCAATAAATGGACAATTATCAGCTTACCTTTTCGATTGTTTACTTTTAAACCGATTTTTTCGAACCATATATATTTTGTGCACAATCTTATACTAGACATGTCTTGTTCGAACAACCGGGTTGCAAGTGAGTTGTCGATGGCAGCTAGGTGTACACTATCTCGGAGTATTTGTTAGAATGTTGCACACGCATTTACGATATTTCTCTGGCTTTAAAAGGAGAGGCCCGCTTTCAATTAAAAAGAAACGGGGGCCATTTTAATATGCTTCTGTTATCGCAAAAAGTAAACAAATTTTTAATCGAAATAAAACGAAAATGGTAAAATCTTATTTTTTAATAACGTATTATTGTGTAAAAAATTAAAAAAAAAAACAATAAATTAAATAGTATAAAATATTTTAAAATTTTAAGAAGAGCTGGTTAAACTGGCCATTAATAATTCCATTTTATTTAAAAAGTTCTTGCCTTCCATTTTTTCCCATCGAACCTCTTTAAACGATCCGCCCAAATTTTCCCACTTTCTTTCTTTGACAAGTTGTCCGCTAAAAAAATCTTTACGAGGTGAATGTGCGATGCTTATTTGTACTTTCCCATACGGTTCGCACTTTATCGCTATTAATCTGAAAAGTTGCATTACAATTAATTAAATAACGATTTAATAAATTCGTTATATTATAATTTGACGTAACGAAATACCACACACTTCTTAAAAGCGGCTATAGTAACGTATAGTAATAATTCGCGCAAAACAATACTAGACAAAGTCGGCAGTTTAAATTTTTTATTCCGGTGGTCGCTATAGAATTTTTCATATTACATTAATTTAAAAAGCTGACTAGGCAGATAACATCGCAGTGCAGCATAAATACCGTTGCGAAAAGTGAAATAAAAGATTATGAAAATAAAATTAATGTAACTTTCTTAATTTATCGTTGTTTCATCTTTTACATTTCTAACAGAACTATAAATAAGGAAAAGTCAATACAAGTTTCTTTCATTGTTCGTAATAAAATATACAGATCTTTGGCCGTTAATATTACTTATTACACTATTATTAATTAAGTAAACTAGTGCAGTTAATAAGTGTATAATACTCGTAGTTGTGATATGTGATTCGACGCAGCGAATCAATTAGTCATTGTTAGCGCATATTATGTATATACTGTATTTTAATCGAAGTATACTTAATATAGCTCTGTGTAAACGTGTTTCTTTTTGATAGAGAGGAGAAATCAAATAAATCTATTCCGCGATATTTTTCTAACAGCGTCATTTTAGTTTCGATTTTCCTCGTTTTTATCGCGCATGCGTAAGGTACGTCCAAAGTCTCCATTCCCTGCAAATTGTCCCCAACCTTCAATAAGTAGATTTTTATCACGTGCTCTTAATTATACTCATTTTCTGTTTATTACACTTTTAGTCCATTAATGTTCGTATTTTATCCGCTCACTCTTATTCAATTTTAAGCAATCGTTCATTCTAGCAAATCGCTACAAGTTCTCGCTAAATTTTTTTTGATAAAGACAAATCATTTTTTTAAAGTCATCGATTATTTCGCATAAAGATTACACATTTTTTTCTTTATTTTGATCATAACCGAGTTTTTGAAAACTATTGTCTTTGCGACAGTCCGCTAGAAACGCATATACACATAAACATAATCATTTTCAATTACTCTTCGTTCCTCTTCAATGCTTCCTTTTCTTCATAATGTAGTACAACTCCAAACTCTAAAAATCAATTAGCATCTCTTTACTTTTTGTCAGTTCCACCGTCCTTGCCGTTTTTTTTTTTTTTTTTTTTTGTGGAGTTTTAAATTCTCCATTGTATTGGACCTTATCCGATCACTTCCTACGTCTCTCCAAACATACATTTCGCGAATTTTTGCTTTGTCGTCTCTTTAAAATTTTGGTTTTAAATTAAACATCAAGTTAGTTTTAAGAACAATTATAAACAAATAATACTAATTATCGCACAATAAATATTAAGTTGAATTTTAAAAAGGATTCTTTAATTAGCACTAACCTATCGCCGATCGAAGAAACCAGTATCGTAGAACTGGCACAAGTATACGGTTGTACTGGTCCTACACCTAATTGCGGAGAACTAGTCAACAGCTGCCAGCCCATACTCTTCGCTATATTTTGAACTCCTATGATTTGATGCGTGTGGACCTAATTACCAAAATAAATATTATTCAAATAAAGACTTAGTATTTAATGTGAAAAAAAAAAAGATCTTATTTTAACGTGAGACTATAATACTTCTATAATATTAACGAGATAAGTTGAAAGAATGTAAAACATTATTTTCGCTCAGAAAGATCGAAACGGATACAAAAAATATGTTGACAACCGGAAGTCAGAATTTTAAATTCAAGATATATCTAAAAATGTGAAATTTAATGCAAGTTGATAAATATGAATATTTCTAACATAATGTTATAAAAACATGTGTAAAAACATCAAAAGTAATAAAAAAAATTAAATATTACGAAACAGAAAGAAATGGAAATTAAGAAAGTGAAATATACAATAAAAAATACGCGTAATCAAAAGTAAAAAATAATTAAGTGTAACGAAAAAGAAAGAAATAAAAACAAGTGAAATCTACAATTTTAGAAAAATACAACTAGGGTTTTTTTAGAAAAGTATAATGACTATAGAGAAAAATATAATTTTAATGAAATGGTATGGTTCCTTCTTGCAAATCATCGTACGTTGCAAAAGTACAAAATTAATAAACTCAATTATACCATATTGTAATAAACGACAAAATACAAATCAGAGTAAACTGACCACAAAAGACTGATTACATAAAATCGACCACTCTTAACCACAGTGAATTTTCATTAAGCGGCTATATTTTAATGTTCAACTTTGAGTTAAACGAAATGTCTGTCCGTAGAATATATACTTTAATCTTTAAATGACCAATTTCCTTTTCCATAAGAAAACCCATAATAACCTTCCTCCTTCCCGGCAAATGAAGCAAGTGAAAAACTTAATCTGCAGAATACAGAAAGAAATTTCGTAATTATAAATTAATTACGAACATGAATTATTTGTAATTTGCGATTGATCAGGGAAAATGAATTTATCTTTGTTTACCAATAACAAAAGGGCATGTTTCTTTTGAAAGTAAAAAGCAATATTTCCAAAAATGTTAAATTTTTGTTCTGTTAAAATTAAGAAATAGATCTGGATTTGTGTACGGTGAATAAATATTTAATTTTCCATATGTGATATTTTTATTTACCTTTAATTTACATAATGCATATACATTTTATTTATAATAATTTACATTTCAATTTTAAATTAAATTTATATAGGTACATTAAAAATTAATTATTTTGCCGAAGCACACTGTTGTGCGAAAGACAAATCAACAAAATACATAAATATAATTCGCGTTTATATTGGAGATGAAACGTTATTTTTAAATAACGTATCGAATCGTTATGTATAATATTTTGAGTAACGCGTTACATTTGCAACAACCGAAAACACAATGCTAAATCACCGAGCAATGTAACTACAATTGATAATAATACGTACAAACGCCTAGCGGGAATCCCGTGGTATAGAATGCGCGTGTGCGGACACCTGCATAGCGTTTAGAAGTTACTACCCTAAATCGAACAAGTTTTTCTCATGGTTAATATGTTCCATACAGCTGTAGTAATATAATTACGATAACGTGCCAATACTGACTCTAACGAAAATAACATAACTCTACTGTTAATTCTTGTCACGGTATATGAAAATGTAAGAAAAATAACGTAGACAGAAATAATTTAACTGGTACCTGGTTATTAGAGTTATTTTTACGAATATCAACCAATTAATTTAGTGAATAAATTTTATTCTCTAACGTAATAAATAATAAGTTTGATATTTGCACATTTTATGCATTGTAATTGGTTTTCAGATTTCAATCAATTTATTTAGGTTTGTTAATTAAACAAATATTAAGTACTTTGTTATTTGAATTTTATTTTTCCATTATTGGATTTAAGAAAAATCGAATTTTTAACAATCCAAAATCATTTTAAATAGTTGAAAATATTTTATTTTATGAAAAGAAAATGTTAAGTTTTTAATGGTATTGGTTTAAAAATTCAAACATAAAAAGTGTGTAATTTTAACATTAACGAGATGGTTAAATTTTTGTAACCATAGTGGAACTCAGTTATAACGACTTTCACTTAAAGGGAGTGAATAACCTGGTCCTTACAAACCGCCGCGTCTAAATTATATTCGATATCAAATAAGTATTATAATTTTTTATAGTCTAAGACTCACTACTACTGAACAGTTATTCTATGAAATATTTTGAGATTCACTGATTAAACAAATAGTGATTTATAATCATGCCATTTTCTCCTTTTTTACAAAATTCGAAAGCACAGACACTAAACTTTTTTCTTTATGCATGAAAGTACAATAACGACAAAACTTTAATAGAAGAATGAAAAAGGGAGAAAAATACTACGTCAAAATTGCAATAGGTTTCAGATTTTTCTTGCTTTTAAAGAAATTTATGACTTTTGATTATGAATAGTGGTCTTTTCCTAATATTTTCTATGATCTTCATGGGTTTTCATTAATTTCATTAAATTTACAATGAACAGTTGGTATGTAACGATTGCACAAACCATAGATTAATGGTGTAACTGTTCTGTTCAATATACTCCATTAGATTTTTTTTTTTTTCTTTTTTCTTATTGAATTAATCTGCAAAAACATTTTAAAATTAAATTTTGTGCCACCACTACAAATAGCTGCGTACCCAAAAATTTATTTTTATATGTTTATCCGCGTTAATTTAGGCAGTACTTCAAATATCACCAATTTAATTGATAAATGTTCTAAATTCTTATTGTAAAACTATTCTCGTTTTGAAAACAAATTACGAAACTTTAATTTTTTTATAAGTTTTGTGTTGAAATCAAAAATATGTTCGGTCAAAACATATCAACTTGGAATCTTGTTTCCACAAAATTTAAATTTGATTTTATAGTCATATGTAATAATTTATGAAACAAAGGAATAAATTTTAAAACTGCATCCGGTAATTTAAAATAGTATGTACAACGGTAACATCCAACTGTGATCTTGAAATATAACTTCTATCTAGACCATTAACATCAGCTATTGAAGAAAGTAAAATACATAAGCAAAACTACAGTAAGAAACAAATGTAGCCTGTCAAATTAGTTGTAAAAAGCCTAAAATTCAAACAAGCGTAAAAAATGTTATTCCAAAAAAAAGGGGGGAAGGGGGACAACAATAATTAAAAAATTAATAATTTAATACTTATGTTCATTAAGAACTTTCAGCCATTTTCTGTTTCAAACGATTACGGTTTTAGAAGTTTTGTACATTCACTAAACCCAATATATATAATATACCTTCACAAGGGCGTCGCCAGCCGATGAGCCAAGAAGGGGCAAGATGAGTTTCCAGCCGCCAGGGGGAATATATGTTTGCGTAGCAAAACAGTTCAGGACGGGACGTATTTTTATCAATGAACAATAATGGTAAACGTGAGAATTTCGAACAAATTAGTCTAAGTGAAAAAATGTATATAAATTCTTCAAAGACCCGGTGAAATCGAAAAAAAGTTTGTTAGAAAGTTCGAAAATAGCAGAGTTGGTCCGTTTTTTTAAACCCAAAAAATTTTTTTTACCATCATTTTTATTGCCTTAAATGATACACATAAACTATTCAAAAACAATTTTTGGCGACAAGCTCTGATAAACAACTTTTTTTAGTTTATTTCCGAGATGCCCCTGAGCGCTCCAAAATGTTTGAAAAGACCGCTCTGCTGCGCACAACATTTTGAGAGTATTTACAGCTCTGTTGGTAGTTTTTGCCGATACAAATCTGTTGTATTTCTTCGAAATCTATGCAGATGGCATTAATAATCTTAGCAAAGCCATAAAACGCCACAATAACTGTTGGACTGTCGCTCTAGACTTGCAGTAAACAGTTCTGCGTGCTACTCCGAGTTATGCGCCCAGCTGCTGTATGTTAGTGTTTTTTAAATAGTTTTTTATATAAAAATCAGTGAGAAATTTTATGCAGACAAAAAAGGAAATAAATAAACATCAGTTCGTGCCATTCAGAGCATAATTTCTAACAGAAAGTTGTCCAACCGACACAGCTTTGAGGACGACATTAATGATGTTTCTGGGCTCGCAAAAAAATTGAAAACTGCAACATCTGAAAATGATACTGAAATTGATGCTACATTAGGCTACCGAATCGTGAATTTTATATTTTTTTTACCACCATGCTGAAATTCTAATATATAAAGAATGCGCAAGTAGCGTTACTTTTTCGGAGTCACGCAAACGTGGTCTTGGATTTAAGCTCATTGTAACGTGTGAAAAATGTAAAAGTACTTCTATTGACAATAGCCCTCTCATTAATGGCCATGCTTACGCTATAAATAGATGTTTAATTTTTGCTATTAGGTTAATCGGTATTGGGATTAATGGAATAAATTAATTCTGTGCGTCCATGTGTCTCCGAAAATTTCCCATAGGAGCAGTTTCTTGGTGCACTTGGCAAAAAGCGAGAGCCTCGCACATTCTAGAAACGTGTACTCATAAATCAGCTGTGACAGTAGCATATTGGACGCTGTTCAAAAGAGTTATGAAGATTTAACGAGAGAGGATCTTCTCTTCAGTTGCCTTGGAGGATTCACATAAAATGCGAATGAAAGTTTGAATGCCGTCATTTGGACGATAACGACGAAAGCGATATCCAGCGGCAAACGCGTGGGTGATATTACAACTATCATCGCTGTAATTTCGTACAATGATGGTTTTTGAGGACTGCTAGATGTTATAAGCACATTTCAACTGAAAGTGAATACAGAATTGTACCATTTTACCATGTAAGTTGATCAACGTCGAGTTGATGCTGCAAACCGTCCCTCGAGAAGACGTTACGTCGCTGAGAAAGGGGACTGAAGGGCAAAATGCATACTTGGAAGGGCAGAGTTATACGGTGCTAGCGTAGCAAAGTAAAAGTAAAAAAAATTGGCAAGTCTATATTTTGGATGTTTCATATAGTGAATACGTTTCAAACATTTAAACGCGTTTTTCCGGAAACTATGTTTTTCAAAATGGCGTGCAGCATAACTCGCTTACTGCAGCTTCTTAGATAGATTATCTATCGAAGTACACATAACTTGTGTAATTCCTAAATAATTACATTTGCAATAAACAATTAAGGTGATTTTTTTACCAAAAAATAAAAAGAAAAATTAAAACGGACACCAATTTGTGAATTTTCGGGAAAAAATTAAAATCTTGTGTACTTCCAAAAAAAACAACTAATATAGATTAAGAAAAAAAGATGTTTTTCTAGGTTGCGTACGGAGACTGCTACCTTGCACGATTCGTTCCAATTGTCTAGTGCTACGCCACCACTTTGTATCTTAAATGTTAATAAAAAAAGCATTTTTATACACCTTAATGCAGATACAATAAAGTCCCAAAATCTTATTTTGATTCATTTAGTAATCGAGAAAAAAGTTCCTAAAAACTGGTTCATTTTTCAGTATGCCTGGGTAGTATAACCCCTTAAATAATGTTATTTTGAAGTTGTCTTTTACAGTAATGCTGTGTAACGCGCTTCATACCCATAATATTTGTATAATCGAATAACTTGAATACATCTTCACTTGTGCCAGTTTTGTATTGTAGATGTGGCTTAAAACTAGTGCACCTTCAAAAAGTGAACAACAATATATGTATACTTTTGTAATTGATGGTAGCCATCAATATAACTGTTCAAGTTTTTCAACCTTACCACGTTTCTCAATTTACACGCAATTGCAAAATAGTTTCATTCAATGTTATCAGTATATTTTTAATCATGATATATTTTTGCGTGAGCACTGTTTCAGATTAACTACCTCTTTTACTATGTTAATCGTACAGTTCAATTTCGAGCGTCGCGACCACTGGTACATTCGTGTGAACACATATAGTAATGCTCATGGGAATTCTATACACAGAACGACCGTTTACGCAAGAGACTACTCTTTCTACTGATATTGTGAACGTTTGATTTACCCCGATACAAATGTAGTCGCAAGTGTATATGTCTGTACATCAACCAACTCCCATATGGTGGGTACATGTTTGCCATTGCCTTTCACATGACCATTAACGATCACGCATGATTAATCACTTTTAGTTGCTGCCCTTAATTCCCGAACTCGTAATTGCGGTCAATTGAGAATAATTAACACGTGATTAATTCATATCGGGATTAGAGTAATTTCAGATTTAAGATTATTCTTTCAAACATGAATTTTTCGTCGCAAGTTCAATGGCTACTTAACGCAAGTTTTACCGTATATTCATTATATAAAATAGAATTAAAAGTTTAATTAATTCGTTTAAATAAATTTTCACCATTACTGATTTTATCGTTACGTCAAATCCGCAACTACAGCGGACACACGAAAATGTCAAAGCTATTAACGAAGGAATTTATTTAAAAACCTATGCCTACTACCTCTTTATTTTAGAGAACATTTAAAGTTGAAATAATTAGGAAAAATATAAAAATCCTGGACAGATCGCAAATTGTGGATCAACTGAATGTTCAAACTCGTTTGGCAACAACTGTAGGATTTCTAAAAAAATTGTAATCACATTTTAACCGAATTCAGTGGAGTGAGCTACCATGCTTAGGTAATCGCCGAATACTTAAAAAAAAAAAAAGAGCGATCGATTACATAGACAAACTAGTAATTTAAATGTTCATGAATTATTTCCGGTCACGCAAGATAGACAGGCCCCTATGAAGCCACATTAGTGATATCGTTGTTTCATAATACTACTGACACTCGCTTAACGCGGTAAAATGAAAAAGGCAATCCTGCTAGTAAATTATATAAGAACTTATAAAAAATGTGGAAAATTAATAGAATTTTAACCTAAAATCATCGAGATTCATCCCCTGAACAGCAGCTCTATCGAGAATCATACAGAATTGGCTCTGAAAAATTTTTGAGTCTTTAAGAACTTACAAATCCACGATTTCACAATAAATTACGGAAAATTTTGCCTTTTTTTTTTTTCTTTCTTTCGGAAACGTATTCGTTGGACGATCATGTCATATGATTACAAAGAAATTATGTTGGTCATTCAATATATAGGCATGAAAATAAAATTTAAATTAAAATAATTCTTTTAATATTAAATTAGCTTAAACATTTAATTAATTCAGAAACTTGAACTACGCAGTCATTGCGAAAATCAATATTTTTTTGACTTAAAAAACAGTAAATCGGTCACTTTTAATTTTTTTTTTTTATATTTTAAAGAAGTTCCCAGCTCATGTGACATACTAGTATAAGTTACGTAAAAAAATTTAATTGTTACAACAACATTTTTTTCTCCAAATTTGATTAAACATCAACATAAAATTATCTTCTCAGTTTTTACCTTTAACGCGGTAATAAATATTAACGTTTAATGGTGCACAATAGTAGTTTACGGAATAAATAATTTTTAGTCAAGCGAAATCAAAAATTCTACATACCTGGTAGTAAATAAAATCCTTCAATTCTTCTTGTTCATAAGACAGGGTCATTACCCTTCCGTCTTTACAAATGCATTTGAAATGATTTTTTAATATCTGTAGTAAAAAGGAAGTTCGATAAACAGCATCGAAACCATGCGATATAATTGTAATTTTAGCGCATGATGGACTAGGTGAATTTAATGAATTCCAGTGTGAAATTATCATAGGATCTTTTAACTGAAAAAATCAAAAGCAAAAACACAAATTGCTCAGCAAAAAAAATTTTACCACAATTTCATTAATGTTTCACTCTTTACATCGTTAAACTAATTATTATAACGAAAATTACAACTTACTTCTTTGGAAATAGTATCCAATACGTATTCAGCTTTAGAACGCATGAAAAAATATTGCGTCTGTTCAATAATCTGTTCCAATAACGTTGAACTACGACAAAAAAATTATAATTCTATTTTATTAAAACGTAATAGTGTACACTCTGTATCGTGCTAAGTTCGCGTACATAAATAAACGAAAACCGTACAACTAGCAGAATTACCTTTTAGCTATTTCTATGAGATCATATCTATCTGAGGCGACAGGTCCAGCTAAATACCTCTTTTTAGAAGGTCCCAATGGACCAGAACTGGGATGCGGAAGGGGATGATGAGTATTTTTGTAATGCACCTCCCTCAACAGCTGATGAAGAGAATGCTCCAATACGTGATCGTGATTAGATTTCGACGAAACGTTTTCCGCCTTTTTTTCGTTTCCAGAACTGTGACATAAACCAATTACCAACTGAATTCCCGGTAAAACCTTTAATTAAATATAACCGATGCAGTTTTTGTGGTAAATAATTTTCGAAGAATTTTCAATCATCGTTACATTTTAAACGTGTATAAACGTATATTTAAAAAAAAAGTATAATAATAATTTTAAATATCTTGTTAAAATTATACATGACGCCAATTAACTAAATTGTATAATTACGGATTTGCACGTGCAATTAACTGCAAAATATATTATCAATAGACAATAATTCAGACGATGATTAGAAAAATGAGAATAAAAAAGAAGCCAAACACGAAACGTTAAAAGCCGTAAATTCGATGTTTAGATAAACAACAATATTCTACAGCAACAAAAAATTTACAATCGGCAACCTATATTATTTGTCGTTTTTAATTTTTTTTTATAAATTTAGAAAAATGTTATTTATTTATAAAATTGTAAAAAAAAAAAAAAACTTTAGAATAGAACAGAGTAAACATGTCCCTTTTTTAACTACTGTCTGATAGTTTTTTCTTAAAAAAATGAATTAAAAATGATTTTTTCTTTTTAATATTCCTTCATTGCGATAGCAATGAACTTCTACTATACTTCCATGTTATAGCAGATAGGGAACAATGGGCTGATACTGCTAATATGTACGGTTGTATTACGCATGATGTGTTTGTAATTTACCTAAGTCATATACTTAATAATTATTATTTAAATATAATTTTTATTTACATTGAATTTTCCTTTAATCGACTGTTTTTCAAAAAAGTGCGCGAAAAATAATGCATAATATACTAATTTATCATTGATAATAGAGTATAACCAATTTTTTCCCCCATAAAATTATAGTTTCTTAGAACCAAACCGTCATTATTTTTAATCATTTTTGGATTATTCGATCACAATTCGGTCTTAACTAAGTCAAAAGAAAGTTTACATTACATTATTGCGATCGCTATTAAATTTAAACTCCAGACACCTTACGACGATATTAATATCGTATATTTTACACGGTTATTGACTATTTTTTTTTTTTTTTTTTCTAATTTCCGAAGATAGAAGTTGTTGTAATTATCCCTAAAAAATTTAAATTACCGCGGAGAATCCAAAAAAAAAATAATAATAATTTTTAAACAAAATTTTATCTGTCTATTCGTTTCGGTATGTATATATATAAGCCGAAGTTTACGACACATTTATGTTTCAAAAAATTCCAATTATTTATTTCCGGTTCATGTAACCGATATATTATATTGAGCGGAATGGAAACTATTAGATTTAAATAAAAAGTTGTATTACGGGTCCGAGTAATTAAAGAAAATGCGAAAAAAAAAAAGGAATACAGGTATTTCGTAAAAACTAATCATGATATGCAGTTGAGTGACAATCGATACGTTTTGATGGAAAGTCTAATAAAAAAGTAAGGCAAAGGATTTTTTAAATAAATTTTTTATAGTTTAGGTTGTCTTTAAATTATTGAAGGACAATCAGAATTATAAATCCGAACCAAAGTTTACAATTGGGAACAATTATGGCTTTACTTTTGTACTATCATCAAACGTGTATATTGTTTATGATACATATTAAATTTATTTATTTAAATTACACATAAATTTTTTTTCATTCTGAAATTGAATTACATAAAGCGTACAATACAAATCCATATATTACTACCTAAAGGACGCTACAATTATTTCATTCTGTTTTAACAGTTTTAACGTTTCAGAATTTCCAGCTAAAAACCTTAATAACAACCTTACACTTTAGAAAACGTACGAGTGATTTTATTTGTGCATTTCTAGTATAATTACTCACTTGGGTTTACAATTCTGAAGTTGGAAATAAATGCACAATATGTAACTTTTTTTCAGAAATATTATAAAATTTACAAAGTCTTCACTTCAAAAATGACACTTTAATATTAAATAGAAACAAGCTTTTAAAATCTCAAGTTTTCACCATAACGTTATTATTATCAAGCGTGGCGAATACAGTTTAAAATCGCTTTTTAAACTGTATTCGGCAAAAGCATCGTAAAAGTTTTATGAAAAAGTCGCAAAATCAAATGCTTAAAAGATCTTAAAATCCTACATAAACCTAATTTGCGCGTATTCGGTCGCAAACAATGAACAACGAATTAAGAGTTTAAAATTTGATTTTCATTACTTTAATCTAAGTTGAAAATTCAGGTTTTTGTAAATTCTCGTTGCTTCATGACGTTTTAGGTATAAGCTGTATCTCACAAAAAAGAAAAAAAAAAAAAAAGAAAGAACAAAAAACGCGTAAAAATTCAGAGAATTTTAAGGTATTTAATACTAGTATACCGCGTTGCTTCCATATTCAGTTTACATCAGAACAATCTCACATTCGCTTTCATGATCATCTTTTTAATAAATTTTTGACTTTCAGAACTCAATGATGCAGTACACAATTCATGACATTTTGCATGTATTGTCGTACTATATGACACAACTAGAATGACTTCTAAATAGTTGCGTTACGCTACAGTTATTGCTGTTATAAATGTATAAAATCATTGAGTACGTATACGATCAATCTGCAGCCGGTAAACCTTTCATAACGATCCCAATTTCTTTTTGATTCTTCTCTTCTGCAATTTTTTTTTTTGAATCAAGTTACATTCGTGACAGTGACATAAAATCATTTATTTATAAAAATCACGCATCGTAATAAATATGTAAAATGTATCCAATGGAAGAAGACGAAACGTTATGCAATGTATTACAAGATTTGTAAAAATTAAAAATTAATTTACGGTTCCGTGAAAAGAAAAATTATTCCAAAGGATTTTACAATTTAAAAAGTTTAAAAATCCCAGTTTCAGACTTTGCGTCCAACATTTAAGAAAGTTTCGTAATATTACCCATCTACTTACAAATAAGTTTGACGTATTTACTTAATTTTCTCGCCTATATGTACACGCATATTATTCTGCGTGCGCTACATGAGTGAATCTTTCGGTCGTGATTCTTGTAAGTGTAGTGCAGGTTCATACGACGGCACTGATAAGAAAGTTTTTTTTATAAATCTACTGATAACGCGTACCTTTTTCCTTCATATCTTATTTGGTACACAGTGGCTGCTAAATTCAGATTGATATTATGCGCCGTATTCAAAAATTAGCAAAGATTTAAACTACGTAACCAAACTTGGTCCGGAATAATCCATATCGCTAAGCGTCGGCACTTAACTGATGCTTTCAACCTACTACTTTTGGAACCACCTTCAAACTTTCAAAGTTGCAAAAAAAATATTCCCTCATACGAAAGTGTAATGATTTTTTTTATCCCGCTATTATAAATGTATTAATTTTTCGGTAACTCCGAGGGACCATATTACTTTATCAGTGCAATGTAGAATCTTATATTATTGTGTAAACTATGCACGATTACAATACTGCTCATATTACTTCTACATGGCAAATATATTTCACTTTGAATCATTATGGACTGCACTTCATTAAGCAGCAACTATTATTACTAACTATATTACGATTATAATTTTGTTAGAACACTGTCAGCTATTATTCAGAAAATTCGCGGTTATATTATTTCATCTTTTTAATTTTAAAATAATACGTACCGTATGTCATTTTAGAAATTGTCATGTTAGTTCAACACGGTGAAAGTAGAAATAGGTAAATATTTGGATTAATCTCGGCAGTTCATTTTATTTTGCTTCGGCCGTAAATTTATACCTTTCTTGTTGAAATACTTATATTAAAGCCAAATTCCAACACCGTTTCTGAAAATCCTTTTACTTTGGTCACTACATTTATCTCTTTTTTAATCTTTCTTCACTATTTTATTTTTATCATATCACCCACCTGTTATATAAACTGCTCATTCTTTAAATGTTAATCAATTTTAACTCTTTTTGTTTTTTAACATTTGTATGTAAAGAAAAATGTAGAGCGTTGGCATTCCTTAACAAGCTGTCAGGTTTTTTGCTTGTTTTTTCTTTTTTTACATAAAAATTGTTTGCAATAATATTTATTTAATTTTTTAAAAAACAACTGGCTACATAATTAGTAAAATTTTATTAAATAACAGATTTTATAAAAATTTAAAAAAAAATTTTAATTACAGATTATTAAAGAATCCTCTATACATGTATACAGATCTTTAATTCTAGCCAAGTATTGTAGTTTTCTACTGTGTAAACTGTACTGTTTTTTTTGTTTTAATCATAGATATCGACTAATCTCCAAAGATCTTTAGCTTTCACGGTCATCCAATCTGTTTCCTAGCGATTATGATTTCTTTTTTATCAAAACTATCGTTTGGTGCTAGTTTTCATTTTTTTTGTCGGTTTTTCAATAAAATTCGCGACTTGCTCCCGTTTTTTTCGCACTATGCAAAGTTCCCGGCTTATTCCTGGCTGCGTGGCCACCCTGAATTAATAAAATTACACCAGAAATCTGCAAACATCGTGAAGCGAACGAGAGCTAGGGGCGATTTTGAACATTTATTATAATTTTCATTATTTTTAAAGGTTTCTTCTGCATGAATTTTTGACATAATAATAACAATTAATCGTATACAGATCGAATTAGGTTTAAAAAAGTATAAATACATACTGTTCCCATAATCTGATTTCCTATAACTAAGTGAGGTATTGGTGCTTGCAACTGAACTGCTTCTCGGGCTAACTGACTAAATAATTCTTTACAAAAAAGTACATTCTGAGCAGCTTCCAACTTCTGCTGCCAATGGACATCTTGAGTAGATGCGTTAGTAGTAGGTCCTAGCAAGCTGAGCGAACTATTGAATACATTTTCGTTATCTACAAAATCGTTTTTTTGTATTAGTAACCGTTGCATTTCAACCTTTCCTTCTTCACATTTCTAAATATTTACATAAATTAACCATTAAAATATTTCAACGTGATAAATAAATGATTCCATTATATCGTGTTTCTTGTTTATCTTAGACACATCAGCATTACAATAAGTAATCCGACTACACTGTAGACATGTACTACTTTAAACAAGCCTCATGAAAAATTTTTTGGTAGGCAACTATGTCAAACACAACTGTATTCGACGTTTAACGCTTACAGTTCCTATCATCAGAAACTGTCAGCGAGCGCGATAAACATAATTCGTAATAAAAGGAAAAGGAACTTTTCCAAAGAAGAGGCGGATGGAACGTGTAATAAAAGAAGAAAACATTTTAAATCGAGTTGTAGAGAAAGGAAAAGAATAAAAGATAAAAAAAAAAACGGAAGAATTACAAGTGTTAAATAAGATGAAAAAATTGCCAACATTAGAAAAAATGTAAAAAAATTATCAGAAGATGTAAGGTGAAGTAGAACATGAAAGATAAAACAGAGAAAAATAATAAAAAGACAAATCGAACGAAGATAATCTCAAAAGTTCGTTAAGAAAGAAACTGACAATAAAGAATTTGGCGAAAATTTACAAATGATAAAACAACCTTCCTCACAATACAACAGTTATTTCGCTAATTAATGTTTTTGTAATTATCATAAATATCGTCTTTTTCTTTCTTTCTCTTAAATTTAACTCTTAAAATACTGAAATTACCTTTCTGACAAAGAACCATTATGTAGGCTACTCCTTCTAATTCCGCTGGAACTGTAACATTTAAAGCAGACGCGGGTTTATTCACAACAGCAGCATTTGGAGACTCGGGTGGACTATTTACGTTTGTTTTCTCGTCTGCTTTTGTTACTTCGAACATACCAGTCCGCTGAAATCTGGAACCCGCTGCAAAACATCCACTAATAATTTAGAACTAAAATTAGGAAGAAACGTTATAACCGCTAATAAATTTAACCAGTATTTAAATTTCAAATTATCTCTTCTAAATATGTATATTTTACGTCATTCTCAAATGATGTCTGGAGAAAAAACAAAAAAATTGAAATGATAAATTCTAACCGGTGCATTTTTTAGTCTGTTTTCTTATTATATTTTTAACTTTACGAAATAATACCATTAAATAAATTTTAAAGTTTTATTTATTACCAGAAATAAAAAATACGACAACTATAACCGCGCAACAAATATTCAAGAGTTGATCTAGTACAAAATTTGTAAAGCAATATCGAACATTCAGTACTATTTCAGCTTACTGCAATGCATTCAGGTATTAAAAATAACAAGTACAGTTCAGAGTTTTTGTTGTAAAGGTAGTCCACATCCGTTCCAAAAAGTTAAAAATTCAGTAATTTTTCACAACTAACCATAAATCTTAAATCATGTTTTACTTTTTTTTTTTTTTTTTTTTTAAGCTAAAATTATTATTTTTAATGTAAAATTAAATATATCTCAAAATTAATTTTAGTACAACTATAGCGGGTATCTTAATATTTCGATGAAAATCTTATTTAACGGAGGAAGATTACACACTTTTCGGTCATTAGAAATGAACTAACATAACGTAAAAATAAACAAGGTTTTATATATGCTAAAAAATAAATAAGATTCCGCTACATTCAAAAGTATTAATCTAAATCTAAACGCGAGCAAAATGTTACTTTTAAAAAGACTAAACAGGAACTAACGTACAAATCTTCTTATGCTCTTCCTTTATTTATCAGTCCACTGCTGGACAAAATCGTTCGTACAAAAGCCAGTACAAAACTAGCAATAAACCTAATTTCCCGGAATGTTAAAGGAAGACAAGTTTAAAATAAAAACCGTTTGTATAAATAGAAGCATAAATGTGACCAGATATTATTTGTACGGGCAGTTTTCGTTTTAGACTGGCCTTCCTTTAACGTTTTCCAGTATTTTATTCACTCGTTGTTTTATATCGGTTTCCGTGTAAAGCGGTACGTTTTTTATACTAATTTTTATCCGCAGCCTTTGTATAAGCAGCTTTTTATGGATTCAAATCGGCACTTTTGAATGTACGATCACGTTGAATTTGCTTCAGCATTATTTATTTCTTAGTTACATCAGTTTGTTCTTGATAACGGAATGTGCAATCTTTTTTAGAACGTTAAATGTGAATATGTTAGGCGTAAGGGTAAATGCAATTTTAACTGTAATCATTTTTTTGAACTTTAAAATTTTAATAGCGGTAACTTTTATGCATTAAACAAAATAATTCTACCTTTACGGACAGTACAAAAAAATTATTAATGTAACATCAAAGATTACTGCTATATTACTACAATACCATCTTCGAACAAAATAAAATTCAATTTTTTCACACATTATTTTTAGAAATTGATGAATTACACATTTTATTTTTAAAACAGTTCCCTCTTCTGGAACATCATTTACAATTTACACGCATCAATGTTTTAACTATTTTGGGATTTTTAGTACGCGGGTCACTCCAAAAGTAACTACACACGTTACCGTTCTCTGTGTCTACTTACACTATCCCTTCAAAAATATGAGAATATGTGTATGAAGGTGCTAGGCATTTGTAAAAATTTCAAAACAATCGATTGTGTTGCGCGTGTGCTGTTGTGCTTTCGGGAAGCGGTCGACCATCGAGCAGCATTAATGACAAAACCATAGCGTCTCGTCTTTCGTCTCCACTCTACCAGCCTTAAACACGGCACGTTTCGACATTACATTGCCTTCACCATACGCCGCGCACAAACATCAGCAAACTTCGGCACCACTCGTATTTTCAATCATTAAAAACCAAATAACGACTCGCACATCAGAATTGGACAACCGGGTTCACCGCAGACATACTGGAAGCACAACAGCACACGCGCAACATAACCGATTGTCTTGAAATTTTTACAAGTGGCTATAGTACCTTCATACACATATTGTCATATTTTTGAAGGGATAGTGTAAGTAGACACAGAGAACGGTAACGTGTGTAGTTACTTTTGAAGTGTCCCTCGTACTTTCCAGGTTTTTATTAAACAGCTAAAATTTCATTTTAGCATTATTTAAAACGGGAAAGAGTACACACAAAATTTTTCCATTATTAAAAACTGTTAACTGTCAGAAAGTGATTCATTTATATTATAGTACTATACAAAATAAACTCCGAATGTTACCAACAGAACATGAGAAGACAGTCTTCGCTGTGTGTGAAAAAAAAGATTATCAAAGTCGTGTGTTCAATCGTAATTGCATGTGACAAGAAAAGATGATAGTAAAAATGAACGCTGCTACATATAGTCCAGTCAAATTAGCCTGAAAAACGGGGTACCCTTGCATAAATTCCCAGAAAGCTGAAAATCAGCAAAAATGTTAAGGACACCATTGCAATGAAATTGTGAAAAGTCCCCATCGATCCCATGTATGCAAAAAATTTTATTCAAGGTCAAAGTTGGCAAAAATGTATTTTTTGGATTTTTCAGCGAAACGGTTAATTTAATAATAAAAACAGTTCAGAGCAAAATTGTAGATCACGCAATTCTCAACAAAGATTACCTTTACATTTCTATTCCCTAAGATTCACCATTTCTGAGAAAAAGCGATTCTAAAATTTACTAAAGCTGTATTCTCCATAATATGTACGACTACGCTCTGCCTACGTGTACATTATTGGACGCATAATATAAGTAAGACTATTGTTCTGTGTGACTAATACATAAAAAAAAAAATCAAATGACAAAAAACAGCGATCTGAGATCACAGAAGCTGCGGCAGCAATCATTCGGGAAGATATTCAATCGGTAGTCACCGATAATTCTCATTACCCCCGACCAAGTTGCAAAAAATAGTAGTCAGGAACTTTTCTGGTGCAGGTGGAAGTAGAGTGTGGATTGATTCCAATGTATTGTTAATTAGCTTCCGACCCCAGTCTTCTGGGTCCAGTTGATTACCAAGCTACACTTGAACTTGGTAATACAAAGGTCAGTCAAATATAAATGAGACTTTTTTAAAAATTAAAATTTATTAAAACATTTAAAAAAATTAATACTAGCACTGTTTTTCTACATAGTTACCACTTTTATCGATGCAGTTTTGCCAAAGTTTTGGTAATTTTTTAATGCCTTTATCGAAGAAATTGTACGAGGAATATTTTAGGTAATAAATTTGCACACGAGTATATTAAAAACTACTGCTGAACAGCTTGATATTAAATAGGTACATAATTAGCATACAGAAATCGAGAAATTTTTTCTATTTTTGAATAATTTCGCTCATTTATTTATATATTTTTTAATGAGATTTAGGCTACACTTAAATTTAACTCGGTAAAAGAGGTACACTATTTTAATAATGATCTATTTAATTACCCGTTTTATAACTTAGGTCTCCTATTATCGTATTAGCAACCTTCTTCAATCTCCAATTTTGTCTCAGTCTTAATAATTCAGTATGAAAATCTGGTACCGTTCTATTACGATTTATTTCACTTTGACAGGTTCGAATTCGTTCGGCTGCAGAAGTTAACATAATCGCTGCTTGCGATAAACCCTGTGTATCAAATTTTCGATAGAGATTAATTTTTTGAAATTAGAAACCTACCATCATATTTTAAACTGAATAGTATGAAGCTAGAATGAAAGGTAGAACAAATAAAAGACTTACGAATAGGTCCTATGCAAAACTAAAAGCTGAGCGAGTATTAGCTTTTAAACGTAGAGTAAACAAAAGTTAATACGTAATTTCATCACGACTGCAGCGCAAATCGTTTACTTTAACCCTTTACAAAATCTTATTATCATCATTTGCAGCTGATTATTCAGCGTTTTAACAATTAAAATCTAGTCGCTGGTACAGATTATGAGGATTATTCTTCGTTTTCTTTAAAACCTACTTTTTCAAGGAAAACGTTTTCGTTATTTCCTCTGCATAAATATTTAAAAAGTTTTTGCGATACGAGACAAACTTGTTGAACATCTTTTTCAACTGTGCGCATCTTTTTTATTGAATCACTACTTCAATACTCGATTGTTGTTCCGTTACTATAATAGAAGGTCCAACTCATTTCTTTCAGAAAATTTCCACAAGCCTGACTCCTTTCTCATTTTAATCATCGGCTAATCAGAATTCTCTGGCACCAATTCTAGTTTTAATTATAAGTGTTATTTACAAAAAAATCTCGCATTACAAAAACAAGATCCGAACTTAATGCCCTTTTGATCGTGCTTCCCATAAATATATATTCAACATCTTCTTTCTCGCTACCGCATATTGACGCGTACATCTGCATAAAAACAAATGACTTTGGTATTGTAATAATCGTACCGCACTTGCATCCGCTGAACATTTATCATTGGACACAAATTATTTCAAATTAAAATTTCAACGTTATATCCATGTTTTTAATAAATTCTTTTTCATTTTTTTTTCGTTTTTTTTTTTTTATTATTATTATTCGATCTATTCCACATTATCTTAATTCTTTAAAGCCGAATACATATAGTTTTAACTTTTTAGCTTCTAAAATTACACTTCCCGATTTTTTTCATTGTACAATGATCTCGCATTCTATCTATTTTCAGTTTTAAAGTATCGACACATTGCATTCCTAACATGTCTTTTAATAATACGACCATCTTCTTGTTAATCATTTGATAAAGGCCGACACTCGCTAGATATTACTAAGGTGAGTCCATTTTTCTTTCTGTACGATTTTCTGTTAAGATTATTCCCTGGCCAACCAGTTTGAAAGTGTTGAAGATTTGCTCATCCCTTTTATATAAGTAAATTCTTACTCGACCAGGTACACAGTTAGCTCTGCACATGAATTATTTGTAATTTTCACGATGAAATCCAATCTAGATGTTTAAAATTTTATTTACTGAAATAACATTTAGAAAATGTTATCTTACTATTTTACTAACTCAGTGACGTATTCTTCATAAATATCAAGTGTGGAGCGTCCGTCCTAAAGATTTCAATATTGCCTTCATAACTGCGTTAAATAAAGACATTTACTGATTACTCACACACAGCAGCAGTTTCAACTTAACCAGGGCCAAAGCCTGCCTATTTCCATGGAAATAAATACCGGGCCCACTCAGTGTTTAAAGTCCAGAAGATCTCTTTGGATTCGCAATATAAGTACAAAAACTCCAAAAGATGGCTTAGAGAAATGGAAAATAACATGGAAACTAGATAAAAATAACGCAAAAGAGATTCCTAGTTAATAAATCTATGAAAGGAACTTGCAAGTATGGACTTGCCCAGAACGGAAAAGAAAACGTTAAATAGGATAAGGACAGGAGATGACAGATAAGGATACTCGGTAAGTGGGGCTTTAAGGGATCGGCTAGCTGCTGTTGCGAAAATCCTCGCCAAACGATTCAGCACACTGCCAAGGAATGCTCAGTCCTTTCTCCGGGATATTTGTGTTTAAAAGATATACATAATTAAATGTTTAAAACTTTTACAGTGATCGTTGTTCATCATAAATAATTTTGGGACGCAACTGTGTTGATAAACATTTAATTTTGACGTTTCGGAAAGATTCCATCAACCATCATCACAAACATCTGCACTACAGAAATAATAGACACAGTCTACGATATAAACGACAATGCCTTAAATTGGTTGAAAGGATTGTAAATTAATTTATAATGGTTTATTTTTATTTTAATTGTTCCCTAGTTTTTAACCGACTTCAAAAAAGGAGGAGGTATTCAATTCGACTGTATTTTTTTTTTTTTTTTTTTTTTATGTGTGTTACCACAGAACTTTCTTCTAGATGAACCGATTTTGATGATTCTTCTTTTATTTGAAAGGTGGCGTTTGTCATGTGGTCCCATTTAAATTTGATCAAGGTCCGACCGATAGTTTTTGAGTTATCCTTAATAATGCGGGAGATTGAAGCTTTTTGGATGCTTTTCATTCATGATTGTTTTCACCGTCGGATTAAATTTTTGACTTAAAATACTATAAATTTGCCAAATTACCATGGAAATGTAGCTTTTGGTGTTTTTACCGTGGAAATAAATGTTTTAATTTAATTGAATAAAAATGCACTAAAAAGTAAAAAATAAAATGCTTTTTTACAAAAAATAAATACCGACTTCAAGGTTTATTATAAAAATTTAAAAATGCACTAAAAAGTAAAAAATAATTACTCCCGATAAAATATATATATCAGAGTGATATAACTTAAGGTGATATCGTAATTCTTATACAACATTAATTTTTTGGAGTTGGCATCAAATTCATATTAAAAGAATAATTAAAAACTGCATTAAATGTTGATTAAATTGTTCCTAACATGAATTTAATTCCAACTCCAAAAAATTAATGTTGTATAAAAATTACGATATCACCTTAAGTTATATCACTCTGATATATATATTTTATCGGGAGTAATTATTTTTTACTTTTTAGTGCATTTTTAAATTTTTATAATAAACCTTGAAGTCGGTATTTATTTTTTGTAAAAAAGCATTTTACATTTGATGATTACAATTGAATATCTATTGCTACAGAGCTAAAGTAAGAGTTAGTAATTTAATATAATAACCCAATGAAAAGCAAATAAATTAAAAAACTTGTACCTTTTTACGTGAATATATTTGGGCTAACACTTTTACTTCAAATGGATCTTGAGGAACAGGATCTAAAACCATGTAGCGTTTTTCTCGACAAATATTTAAAATATCCAATAGAACACCTATTTCAGTACTGGCATCTCTGTGAAATATTTAAAGTATAATTTACATAAATACTGTTCTTAAAAACCTTTTATAAAATCTAGTGCTGTACGATTTTTCAACATATTTAAAATCCTGTTAACCCGAATTCTTATTAATGAGCTTTCGTTAGACAAATATATATATATATATATTTTTTCTCAGTATGAAAATGTAAAAGTATAAAATTAGTTATACGCTAATAACATTCAAAAAACACCTGTTTTAGCATCCGTTTTTTTTGTTTTTTACAAAAGCAAACAACAGTGTAGGACAACTAAATGGTTTAATATTTTCTAAAAATTTACGGACATGTAGTATGTAAACATTTAATACTGATGATTTATGGCGGGAAGTAATAATTTTTTAAAATATACAAAAGAGTTCCACCACTATTTTTTATAGCCTTTTATTTAACTCGGTTTGTCCTTCTGCCTGTCTGGGGGAAATCTTGCGAACGATTTTTCACCTACTTCCCGGTGAATTAAAAAAGTGTCCTTTTGCAGAAATGCTTGTTATAGATGACAATACAATATTATGCAACAACTGGGTTTCCAGCTTTAAATTGACCCCCGGGACGCCGAAAGCTCGAAATTTTAGAAAAAAACATTTTTTTTTTCGGGCATGTGATATATCGTTGCAAAGATCGCTATTTGTCGAGAACAAAACCATATTTTATTTCTTCAATGAAACTTTCGAAATTTACGAAAAGTTCTAAAAAGCGCAAGATCTAATATGCAGCTACCTCTTTGCGGCGCAAGTCTTATAGCTAAAAATTTTGACAAGGTTGAAAATATGCACATGTACGTATATTCTTTAGTTTGGAACATCCAGGTTTCCAACTTTAAAATTAGCCCCTCGTTGCTTCGAAAGCTCGAACTATTGGAAAAAAATATTTTTTATTCCAGGCATATGATGATATACTGTTGGACAGAACGCTATTTGTCGGGAGCAAACTCGTATCTCATTTTCTTACTTGTGGTTCAGCTTTATAGCTAAAAAATTTTAAACAAGGTTAAAAAAATGCGCTTTTTTGTGTATTTCTTTACTTTGGAACATCTGGATTTCTAATTTTAAAATCGGACCCTCGGGGCGCCAAAAGCTTGAAAGTTTCAAAAAAATATATTTTTTTCCGGTCATGTGATATATTTCAGTGGAAAGATCGCTATTAGTCAATCATTGTGTTTTATGTGCTGAGGATTCCATATGTATTGTATGAAAAAGAAAAAGGTAATATAATTGAATGAAGACGATCCATTATTTAATAATAAAATGTAACACAAATTTCTCTATATAACTTATAATCAAGATATTGAATAAAATAAAGCAAAATAAAATACAATTCTAAATTTATTGTTTTTTATTGAAGTACATAGTAAAAAGTCCAGACTAAAAAATAGAAAAAATAAAAAACTTTTTAAAAATTATGCATTAAAAAGAAGCATAAAATAACTTTATTAGTGTACGACTACCAGATACACGCATCTTAACATTAAAATCTGAAATTACAAAATATTCTGAAAAATAAAAGAGTGGACCGCAGATTAATAATTAAATATTAATATTCTAATACATCCTAAGCCAAAATTACAATGACTATTTAATGTTGTTCTATTGTTGTGCATCGCAATACCACTCACACCGAAGATTTTTGTAACTAAGGCCCCCGCTTTTATTTTTCAGAATATTTTGTAAAAGGCTATTTTTAACATTTATTTTTTTATTTTTATTATATTGTAATTGTTTTTGTTTTTTAACGAATGTGTGTAATAGGGCTATAAGAAAAATACGGGACATAACAGGGTGCAACTAAATTTTGGGGTTGAAACGCCTCTACATTCCAACTGTAATGAGCATTTTAGTACGGGTTATCGTGAGGAAATTAATCACCTGTTGTTTAATTGTGAGGCGCTAGCCAGAGACAGAGTCTTCCCTTTAGAGGATTTGAAAGCCTGCGGTTCGTTTCCTCCTTACTGTATTTTTCCCTTACTCGCTTCAGGTAATCGTGTGTTGATAATAATATTCACGTTTATTAAAAGAAATAGAATCATTATTTAAAGTTTTTTTTTTTTGTTTTTGATTTTATGGCCCGGCTTCAGTTAACTATCAAGGAGTTCTGACGTGGCTAATAACTGTCATCTTCAGAGGTCTTGCAGTTTGTTAATTACTCGGTTCTAAGCCCATATATCCTTGACCTGCTGCTGTCCAGTCGCACCCCAGTGACTGTTGCACTTAGAGTGTGATGTGATCAGTGTTAATTTTATATTCTATCCTTCTTGACACTCGTGGGCTATGTCAATCATTGCGGCCATGTGTGTTCGAGTTGTATTGTGCGAGTTTAATTATCAATGTTAATTCCGTATCCTTCTTTTCGACATACGTGGGCTATGTTTTGCATTGCGGACATGTTTGCTCGAAATTTATTGCTACACACTGTTCTGTTAGTCTAGGTTATTTGTAGAAGTTGTTGGTGGCCAAATGGTTTCTTGCCGGACCAAAAAAAAAAAAAAAATATTATACAACACCGATAAAGCAATAAAGATTATTGTTCACATATTCTCTTTCATTATAATAATTTTATTTTAGTTAAGGCTCTCCGTTTTGGGGATTATAAAATTGTTCTTCTGTTTTTATTTTTTCTAAACTTAGCCCAACTACTTATTTTATTTTCCGCAATCGCAATATTCAATTTTTCTTCTTATTACAAATATTTTCAAGCTCTTTATCCTAATTTGTACAACCGGTTTTATTCTTACCTTGTTTTAAATTCACAATAAAATTTAACCTTTCAGTTTTACAATAAGTCAACAATTTGATTTATTAAACCTTACAGTTGTCCTTCAGAATAAAAAACTCCATTCCAATCTAAGTCAAAGATTACAATGATTACACGCTACAATCCTTATCTGAAATTATATTCAATTCTTTGTCCATCAAACTCTTTCATCCATCTTTTATTCTTTATCCATTAATACTGTTTCTATCTCAGTTCCTCTTAATTGTGATTTATCTAATTTTATATTAACTTCAATCGTAAGCATCATTCTAAATCTATTTATAATTAAAGAAGACTAGAATATACGTACTGTCATGTGGGGCTTTTACAGCCCCAATCTAATGGTCAATTTTTCCAAGATTTAATTCTCGGAAATTATCTTTCTTTTAAATAACTCTTCTCCTACATATTTCAAAATTTGCTCCTTCTTTTGTTCTTTTGATTTTAGTGTCCGATCGAAGTTTTGGTTTCGGGCTTTAACCGAAACGTTGATCGTAACGCTTTATTTTACTCCATCGTGTGCTTTTTAAAGCTGAAACACCATTTCATATTTGAATTCATTAGACAATGACCACCTTAATTAGGATAAATATATTTAAACAAATTAGTTTCTCTTCAAGGATATTATAGATGAACGATGTAACCTGCGCAATTTAGCACATCTTTTATACTTTACCATTCGTTTCAATTTCAAAAATTTCTTTTAACAGAAAATGAAACACGTTTCCACTAAAGCAGTAAAAAAAGAAGGCCTTCTTAAAATATATTTGCTTTTTGATTTTATGTTATTTCATAAAAACTGGTTTGCTTTTACAATAATAACAGGCAATAAGTAGAAATGACCGCTGTTTTTGAATTATAATATTAGACTGTTTAATTATGATTATTAATTGGGTAAATTTTTATTTTTTTAACAAAAAGAATTATTATATAATAAGCGTATTTGAATCTTATTCTTAAAAACTTTAAAGTGTAGACTGTAGTTAAAATAATTATAAAAAAATGTTTTGGTTTCTGTATCGGTTTCGGCCGAAACTAGAAAAAAAAATGAAATTCAATAAAAATGTTGTTTCCCTCGGACACTATTTGATTTTTCCTTAATCTGCTGCTAATCTTGTCTAGGGGAGGGAAAAAAAAATAGAAATACTGTATAACACTTTTAGTAGCGACTCGCACTCATTCTTACATCACTCAAATAAATTCCTATTTCGTTTCTAAAGAATTCTCATATAACAACTTCAATGGTTTTTTTTTCTAAAACTGACTA
This sequence comes from Icerya purchasi, assembly GCA_039619475.1. NCBI lineage: Eukaryota > Metazoa > Arthropoda > Insecta > Hemiptera > Monophlebidae > Icerya > Icerya purchasi. The sequence continues at coordinate 168,647,702 of CM077116.1, read as the reverse complement.
GTGGAAATTGCATTCTGCCGTTAACTTATTCCTTCTTATCATCTTTAACAAGATAGATCATTTATTTCAATACCATTCATTTTCTTCTTACTTAGAACTATTCTCCTAACACATCATTGCTTCTTTACTGTTGTGGAATAAAGATTGTAAGAGTACATTTGATTAAAACTTTGTCGACTTCAAAATAAAAAATATTACGATACAGTACGTAATTCAACGACAATACAAAGAGAGCAAGCGATGACGCAAAAATAAATTTCTTAAAATTTAACTCATCCATGAATCAAGTCCAAATCAAACGATGCAGATTGGAAGAGCATTCACAGCTCTGTTTATAGAAATCATGGAATGGCGAATCCATTAATCCTATCCAATGAGCTCAGAACGGAAGATAAATGCTAAAGTGACGAAGTAAAAAACAGAACATTTCTCGAAATAGCAGAGAAGTGGAAATATTCATAATAAAGTGTATTACTTTTCGCCTGCACAAGTTTCCTAGTCTTTTTAACAATTTCCCGAATTGCAGTTAACTTAAGCTATCCATCCATTCATACTTTTTACGAGTAGATCGGCTTCATCACTTTCTGCGGTATTTAAATGATCCCAAATTCAAAGAAATACAATAACCATCTGCATACTATGTAACCCAACGAAAAATGGTCGAACATAAATTGAAATAAGGTCATGAAATACAGTAGATTTTATTTTGTTCGGATCATCTGTAAGTTTTAATTACTTAAAGGCCGAATTTCTGTTTGTTGCTATAATAAGTGTCTGAAAGTGCATCCCACAAAGAATACTAAACAAGGAGAAAGTAAGCTATAAATTTAAAATATTATTTCATCACAAAAAGCTCCAGTTCTTACAATCCCGCTGATTTTTTAACTATTTATAACGAAAAAAAAAAAAAAATTATTCACAATTAAAAGTATTTTGGAAGAATAACTTTCTATCTTTTTTCTATTTCGTTGCACCGAAGTACCTTGTTAAATATCTGCAAACAGTATTGAAATTAATGTTATTAGGGTTAAAAGGAATGAAATAAGTAAGAATAAATAGGTCTATATATAATCAACACCAGGTGTAGGCGAAGGACTCAAATTATTTCGAAGCCTCTTTGTTTTATAAACGTAAAAATATTGCATGAAAAGGCAGATTCCAGGAATAGTTAATAAAAATAAAAATTTTCTATCCAAATAGATTTTTTTAAAATTCTGAACAGGAATTCTACATTTAGTTAAGATATCCAACTATGTGCATTCCTGATACATTCCCCGACGAATTTCAAACCCGTGTTCTATAAGAAATCCAACTATCCAACCGAAATGGGAATTGTCCATAATCAGTTCAGGATTAAAAGCAGTTTGGATGAATTACAGTATATAGTTGAAAATATTGAAAAAGAAAAAAATTACAATTTTCATCAGTATTATTTATTACTATAACTTTTTAAACAGTAATAAAGAGTGGCTATTAATAATGTATTACAGTGTAATATCATTTAAAATATTTATCCGTATAATAAGGTACACCCCGCAAAATAAACAAATACACATTTTACCACCTGTCTATCAAAAACTAACTTTACATATTCTAATAGCAGTGTCCAAATATGATTAATCTATATATTAAGACAATATAAAATATAAATTGTCGATATACTGTGTCTATTAAAAGCCACACCAATAGTTTTATATTTTTATAATCTATGAACAATTTTCTCATATTTTTTTTTTAAAGATAAGTATATTGTTAAGTACATAATTTGTTCAAGCGCAAATGTATCACGAAATTATGTCTACGGTCTACACACACATACGCGCACAAAAATTTAAAAAGTGCGTGTTTTTTAATTTTCCATGGTCGAAAATTAAAAATACATCATAAAATTTAATTTCCCATTTTAGAGTAATGGCAATAAGTTGCATCTTGGGGAAGCTAACAACACACTGATTTTAAATCAATCCACACCTTTATTTCTGGATGAAATTTCACTTACAACTGATAATCCGTTTTTTAGTTTAAGTAAAATTCAAGTTACAACAACAATGGTAATATAGCTTTAATACATTTTAGTAATTTTCATATAATTAATGCATTTTATGGATAATATATATTTTGTAATTCGTAATTGTATGTCAACTAATTAGAGAAATAATAGCTGTGTCGTATGTGCGCATTTAGCCATTTGTTTTATGAGTACATATGGGTATTAGAATAAATTGGTTAATGATTTATAACAGTTCGTAGTAGCGAACTTATTTTCTTCGTTTCTTTTTTTAAATTGTCTAGTTTCGACATATTTTCAGCAAAGAAATATTTAATTAGCAAACCCAATTTCAAAAAATAAAAATTGCAAGAATGTAAATAATGCATTGAAAACAGCTATTTTCCGTGTAACAGACAATAAGGATTTTGTATTTTTTAAAGAAAGTTAAACAATGTTCAAAGTGATGAAGAGAAGAGTTGAAGTAGTCACTGTTGGTATATTTACCCTTTCTTTCTCAAGGATTCATATAAATATTAAATAATTAATGAAGTAAAGTCATCTTTTGCAGGGAAGGATTTACTAAAATATAAGAGGAATATTTAAGATTATTTTTGAATTTAGAAAAATACCTTATTTTATTTGTTAATGATAACAAAGTAGATGGAATCGTTTCAGGTACCGTCTCTTCTTCAGGACATGCTTGCTGATCAAGTTCGGTGGTATCTTCAACACATACTTTCGAAAAGTCAATCTTACGGATTAAAGACCGGAAATATTCCGAATAAGAATGTGGACTGCAATCAAATTTTTGTTTCGATTTAATAACATGAAATGTTGTTTAAATAACGTAATTCAATTATCCAATAAATTACTAAAAGTTCAATAATAAATCTGTATAAGATCACCCAAGCGTCTATTTTCGGTAGAAACCACGTTATAACAATTTATATTTGGCTCTAACGTTTCGATACAAGTTATACTGTTCACCATTAAAGAAACGACTCTTCTCTAAAGATGAACAGTATAATCTGTTTCAAAAACTTAAGAGACAAATATGAATTGTTTCGACGTGATTTCTACCGAAAATAAACTTATGGAAAACTTTAATAACTATGAAAACCATTCTTCATTTATATCAGTAATTTGTGTAAAATTTAAACTATAGATAAAATATAGTTGGATATTAGAAATACATTTAGGATCTGCACCATGTAGAATAAGTGTTTTATTAACAAGATATGAATTGAATGAAAAACTTAATATATAACTGAAATTAAAATAGTAAAACATTTTAAGAATATATGTACATAAAAATCTATTCAGTTTACCAGATTTAAAACTTGTAAATATTTAAGTGAGTTCTTAAGAATTACTTTTATCTTTAAAAAATTCGATCAATATCGGTTTCACTTCCTAATACAAAGTTATATACCAACTTCAAATAAAATTCAAGAAAATTATAATGAAAAAAATAAAACATTTGTATAATGCTGTGTGTATTTTAAATTATAATAAAATCTGTTAACAGTATTTATACAGCTAGATTTTAAAAACTGTAAAAAATTCTAATAAACAATAATTTATAGCACATTTATTATCATTTGTAAAATGCAAGATTTAAAATTGTTTACAGCCAATTCTATTTCAACTGAGCTTAGAAAAATCATAAAGAATACAAATATTTTCCATTTTATCACTTACGTTTGATATATTTCTTGACCATCGTAAGTAATTTCTTGAATTACATTCTCAGATGGCGCTTCAATGGTAATATTAACACCGCCACTAGAATACATAGTAGTGTATAATTTGAAATAACCACGTAAATTAATTAAAAATAAAAAATAAATACGTCCTTTCGAAAAAACATAATTACATTAACACTAGTAGCCCGTAGCCGGTTTAATACATTCAAGCTCACTTCACACCGGTTAAACACTGCGCGCTATTCTAGAGAAAACAAACGTACGAAACTACCTGAAAAGAATACCTCAAAAATGTAGTACCTTTTTCGATATAAATTTATCGATTATACAGATTAAAGTTATATATGATTGTTTTGATAATTAATAATTTAAATTCATTTAAACTAAAATTAATGAAAAACGTTTTAAATTTTGCATTGATTATGAATTACGTTTAATAAATATTAATTCATATTTAAAAATATCTATAATAAATTTTTTTCTCTTTTGAAAATCATCGATATATATAAAAATGAATGTATGTCTGTGTGTATGTACTCTATGGACTCCGAACTATCCATCCGATATTTATGAAATTTGGACTGTTAATTTATAGACTTAGGGGGAACAGTGTAGACTACTTAAAAGTCAAAAAAAATAAATAAATAAATTATAAAATTAATAAAAATTGATCGAAAGTGTGGCCAACTAGCGCCAAAACGCCGATTACCAACGTTTCCGACAGATGGCGCCACAGTAAAGAAATTATTTCGGTATGCGTTATTCCAGGAGCCGAACTAAAATACGAAACATGGCGTTCATTAAACAGACTGAAAACAATGGTTGGTCGAATAAACATGAAGAAGTGTCGAATTTCTAACAACTGTTTCTGTATATGTGGCGAGAAGCAATTTATTCAACATCTTTTCATCTGCAGTAGATGCCCGCACAGGTTCAACTTCAATTATCTATTACAATTGGATGGAGACAGTGTCGCGTTTGCAGAATACTGGGTAAACACCGAGTAACGCTTAAAGATTCTTTTCCCGACATGAAAAAGAAGAAGTAATCACAACAAATTCGGCATTGAATATTGATATTTTTTTGCGAAAAATAATTAAATTGAAAACGATAGTTCAGTGTGTTATCGATGGTGATCATAAGTTTAGTGCATTCAAAACCGTAAAATTCATCAAATTTAAATTTAAATAAAATGATTACTATGCTAAATGATAAACTCTAAATAACATTTTAATAATTTCTGGCGTAAGTAAAATAAATAATGCGTTACTGAAATCATTAAAACTCCATGACATGATCTAAACAAACAAGTCGCACTTCTAGCCTAATTACTGTACTCATTGCAGAGAGTTGAAAAAAAGGTAGCGTTTTCTATTATTTTTTACGGAGAAATAAAAAATCCTACAACTGAATTTTTAATATTTTCTACCGGGAATGTTATTCACGCTCAAATTCGAAATCCTTATGCAACTACAGTAATGCGACGGTGCGCTACAATTGATGAAAACGGATCCGGTACTAATGGACATAATTAGAAAACGAAAAACAAATTTCTTTGCACATTTATGAGAGGACCAACATTTCACCTTCTGTAAACAATAATGACGGGAGCGGTAGAAGGGAAAAGAGGACGAGGAAGAAGGATTTTTGGGCTCCAAAATATTAAGACATGAACTGGAGTTACAAAAGTAGAAGAATTATTGCAGGTCGCAAAAAGTCGAGACAAATTTCGTCAAATGGTGGAGCCCATGAACAGCGATTAAGCTACATCCGAATTGGGTTGCATGAAGAAGAAGACGAAATATATCTTTCCTCATACCGCCAACGTAAACAAACCGTTTTCTCTTATTTTATGAGCCAGAATATTTCATTTTTCGATTTTTAATGCCTTCGAATAGTTTTCGTTGTTCCTCTATTCTTGCTATCTCTGGCGCATTTATTACATGTTCGGTCTATGATATTTAGAGTAGTCTCTGGATAACACTAGAGCTACTCTTCTTTCGTAATCTGCACTTTTTTTTGCCGCCCGTCCGTTACTCGTGTCCTGTCCGTTCGTATTCGTGGTTTAATGTGTGTTCAGTATTTTCGCAACGTTTGGTTATGTTCTCATAAGATATTCAAAAGAGAGAAAAAAGGCGAATCGCATAATTCAATTTCTGAAGGCGGCATGATTTTGTGAGACGAGCAACTGCTCGGTGCGCCGGGTACTTACAATTAAATAACATGACGCGTGATTCGGTTAGGCAATGATGTTTCGTTCGATGGTCCGAATGCTGCTGCAATTAACGGAAAAGTGTAAACAAGAACGATAGTGCGCGCTAGATTAATGCCTCGATAGCTGACGAGCCCAAAAAGAAATAAATAAATAAGTAAAAACAAAGGGTTACAGATGAAATTCGTTTGTTGCAATAATTATTATTTTCGAGGGAAGAATTATCTCTAACTAACGATGATCAGTTTATCATATTTAATTCAGCCCCCCCCCCCCCCAAAAAGAAAACCTCCACCATACGCCGAAAAAGAAAAATGAGTAAAAAGTCGTTCTAACATTTGTGAATTGTAGCGGATCACATTTACCGTCGTTGAATGGTCGCAACATTAAACTAAATATATAATAAAAAGATGTAGGAGAACAATGTAGGCGAATGATTGTTTAGCGAGTATGGTGCAAACCGGTCTGCATTTCTTTTAAACACGGTACACCCTAAATCGGGAAAAAGAAAAGAAAATAATGAACGACCCGACTTCCGAAATACCGTAAGAACTATAAAAAAAAATGAAACATTCACACGTCTCGGCAATCAGATCAGAAAGAAATTTGAGGAACACAAAAAGATTGTCCCAACAATGACACATTTATAACAACTGAAAAGTCCTTGATCCGAAAAATTAGTGACTGGCGGGAAATCGAAAGATTGACTGCGAACATTACAATAGTGCATCAATCACTTTTTGTATGTTTTTCGTGTTCCCAGTTGTTCAGACCTCTTCCCATTTTCATTTCGGTAAACGTGGTTCATCTGCCCGTGGTATTTTCGTAACTTTCGGTAATATTATATGAAAATATTCACATTTGTGCGGTAAGTGACAATTTGATATTTCTGTTGTAATTGCGATTTATTATTTATATTAGCAAGAAAATTTTTTTTTTTAAATATAAAAGGACGCTTATCACATCGACTCTTAAATACCTGTTACGTTTCAGACCTAAATTAACAGTAGAACGCGTAAGCGGATATAGAAATCAACAAAGTATCGTTTTAGGTTTATCCGTAGAAACTAAAAAAACTATCTTATAAAGCTGCAAGAAAGAAAATCGTACAGCCCGTTCTGTAGTAGCTAGAGAGTTCACTTTTTTTTCAATCGGACGTATTTTCCTCGTGAAATCATAAGAAAATTATAAAACCCTCAAAATTTAAAAAAATGTAAAAATCAAATTTAAAAAATTCCATAGTCAGTTCTGTATGAATTGTATTATTGATTTAATTTTTAACTGGCGCACTAAGGCCTCTAGAATGCGGGGAAAATATAAAATTCGAAAAATTTTGATATTTAAGGACTAAAATTTGAAAAAATACACCCTTAAAGCAGAAAAACTGGAAATTTAAAAAAAGTGCACAGTTCTTTCCATGGTAGCTAGAAGGTCGCTTTTTTTTTTAAATGACGTATTTCTATCACTAGAGTACAGAAAAAATACGAGACTCCCACAGTTATAAAATTAAAGGGCCCAAATTTTAGAAAATAATTTAAACGTATAATATATTATTGCTTAGATTCTGATAAAAAAGAAAAAAAAAATCATCATGGCATTTAAAAAAATAAATATTTTGCTAATATCTTATTTTAAAACGAATTAAATTTAACATATTCCTGTTATATATATATTACTCTTGCAGCGGTTTTAGATTTCCACATATTTTAATCTGAATTTTACTTTTTTGATTGATGTATTCGTGTACTTTTTTTTTTTTTTTTTAAATATATGTGAACCTGCAATCGTTACGAAAATTTAAAAAGTGAAATAATTTAAACTCCGAAAGAACGGGTCGCGAAACGCAAATGCAAATAAAGGAAAACTAAATTTCTCTTAGGATGGATTGAAATTAGATCTTGCAACGAAATAATACAAAATTGTATTTATATTTTATCATAACAAATTTTCTTGAATTTCCTTTCCTCTGCGATCGCAGAGTTTTACTAACAATAAACATTACAGCATTAACTAAGCGATATCTCCATTATTTTTGTGCTTTCACATCATCTCTAACTAACGATGATCAGTTTATCATATTTAATTTACAGTTGTAGCGCACCACCACAATTAGTACAAAAAAAAAAAAAAATGACCGACCGCCATCTGTTACTATCATCTAACTGTTATTATATGGCCAATGGCGTAGCTGAAACTTTGGAGACCCCCCGCGAAAATCTCAATAGGGCCCCCTTAAGGACATCAAATAATCACTTTACCCTTTATTTTTATCTATTACTATTTTTTTAGTTAAAAACAAAAGCAAATTAAATAAATAGATACATAAATCAATACGTAAATTATATTTGATAGAGATAATTTATTTGAAATATAATTTTTTATTCAATTTATTAATAAATGTAGTTTGTAAAACTTTATGGAGGTAAATAATTATGAAAGTTACAAAAGTTTTAAACGGATTATATTGATGTAAATAAAAATAATTTTATTCGTATCCACAACTCTTACATCAGAAATTATTTAAGTTAAAATATTGTTACGTTAGCGTTGTGAACGTTTTGCATTTTTTGTTGCCAACTCGTCGATGAGTTCATCAATATTGAGCTTTTTAGCTCTTTCAAATTCAATTGATAGCTAAACCAGCCAATCGCACTTGTACCATTGTACTACACAAATAATTTTTTATTACTTTTCAATTTAGAGAACGATCTTTCTGCCTTCGCTACTGTAACTGGCAACGTTAAAAATAGTTTTATAGCTACATGAGGAATATTACTCAAAAATGATGAGTGATTATTCATTATGTATTTAAAAAGGTCACTAATGGACGTATTTTCTAATATACTTTTGTGAATTAAATTTCGAAGTGACAAAAACTGATGTATAAAATTTATTGATAATTCATGAGAATAAAAGTTCATTATCTCTTGTGATGCTTCAATCAACTCATCATCTTTAATCTTTCGGAGATTGACTGGGGAAAGACAGCGAAAACGCTGGCTTACTGATCTCATTCCTTCACAACGATTGCTTAATTACACAATAATTATGTCAATGTGAACGTTGAAGACTTGTATTTTAAATAATTTTTTTTTGCATTCGTAATTATTTCATGACCTAATAGTTCATCAAAGAAGATTTTCGTTCGTTTTGGTTTTTTTTATTGAAATTCTGTGTATGTTCCCCAATTTTCAGCTAAAACTGAAGCTTCTTGAATGACGTCTTCAAAATTGTTCCTTAATCCCGTAACATTTTCAAGTGCTGTTTTTAATAACTCGGTAGCGCACAGTAAATCAATACTCTTCGACTGTAATTGTTTTGATACTAAATTTGTCATCCCTAATAACTTGCATTCCATGATTAGAAAAATAATAAATTGAAATTTATTTATGTTTACACATACACATACAGTCTACGGGGTCTGCGAACCTTCAGCTACGCCACTGTATATGGCACTCGTTCAAATTCTAGCTGTGTAGGCCCTCATTTTACGATTTCATTCAATTTGTAGAAAAAATTGTAAGTTTCAAGAGAATTGAACGGCACAAGATAACGAGAAATTGCGCTTATTTTTTAGATTTTGCTTTGGGCAACAGTAGAAAATTAGAATATTGAAAAAACATTTCCTCAATCCGTTAATAGCAGACAGTTCAGGCAGAAGAACGTCTGCCGGGTCCGCTAGTTAAGTTATAAGTATGACTTGAAAGCCGAATAATAATACGACTTAAACTTAATACAACTTACGTCTTTGAAAAATACAGCTTAGGCTTTCAGCCTTTGGCTGTTGCAATTTGAAATACGGCTTACAAAATTAATTTTAATAGAAGCTAATTGAAATCATAACATTCTGTTTATTACACATCAGACTATTAAGCATTAAAGTTAAAACCTTTTCTTTGCATTATCGCGTGTCAAGCAAATGGGAGTAGCTGGTTACGTGATAAATAATTTAATAAATTGAATTTATAAATTGTAACTAATCGCTCTTGTCCCTGTTCGGGCGCCATTTGTAACTAATCGCTCTTGTCCCTGTTCATGGGCGTCATTTGTAACTAACCAGCTACCGCGATGATAAAATAAAAAAAGCATAAAACAAATAAAAGAAAGTAAAGATTTCGGGCGCCAATGACACTTAACCCCGGTGTGTCATTACTGGAAACTCAATTCGTAGAGCTTTAGGCCTTCCTAAGGTTTGACGAAAAAAAGAAATTCTCCGCGGCGGAGATGTCACCGGGACCCACCCTGTGTCCAATAAGAAAGATTTCGACTTTAAACGCGTATATTTTCGCTAGGATAAAAAAAATTATAATAAAATTGTTAGGATGATTTTAGCGTTCACCCGAGAAGTATACTTTGAACAAATTAACATATAAAAAAAAAAATTTCTACAAGAAACGCGTGCGGCAGAGCACGTACGATTTTAAAACCGACAACGCGACGAGTTGCTTGAGGCAAAAGAGCCTCGACGACGTTCAGCCTAAGACTCTTGCAAGCGACTCTTGCGAGAGACTCAAATGTGTCTGGCGAGGATCGCTCGATGTCCTCTTGCCTTTCGCTAAGACGACTAATTTTACACAAAAATATTAACAAATAAAAAAAAACACCGCCAAAAGGATCTTTTTAGAAAGTTGGTTGTTAATTTCTATTTAGCGGCGATTACCCTGCCGGTATTTCTTTTCGGGTTTTTTGTTAAAAAAACTTCTGCCGGCTCAACGTAGCTCGGTACGCATTTCAAACGCCTATACCGCCAGCAAAGGCTCTTTCTCCGCTTTTCGGCCACCCGCATAGAAACCAGTTCGCTATCCCGGCGCAGCGGTCAACACATCTGTGCCGGGATCCTTCGATTTTTTAGCCGAGAAAGCGTCTTTGACAACCATGCCGCTTTTGCCCGCTGCCGAGACCGCCGAGAAGTTAATGATTATTGCCAAAATATTATTTTCTAGCTCGGACAGCGTTGACAAAGGCCGTAAGAAATGCCGAATCCGTCTCAAAATTTTCTCTTTCTTTTTACTTTTCTTTCTCTCTCTTTTTTTTTTTTTATCCATTTAGTTGTTTATTTATTCTTTGTTTTTTTTAATTTAAACACAGGCCTCCAGGAAAAATCTTCGGTGGTAGCCGAACTTTCCATTGAGAATCAAGCTCGGTCTTATGGAAATTGCTTCACTCGCCTCACACGCAACAATAAATCACTTTCTTACTGAATTTTATTCAGTTTTCTTTTCTTTTTATTTATATATATATATATATATATATATATATATATATATATTCGAATTACATACGAGCGACTAAAGGAAAATGCAGCTGCATACAAAAACGTGTACATTAATCGGCATGCAAAATCACATGCACACCATCCACACGAAACTCCTCTATGGTATACTCATTTATGCCGACGTAATCACACTAATTATGATAAAATCGAAGAACAATTAAGATAATGAAAAAATCTGGTCTGTACAATTCTGGTCGATGAATCCGGGTCCCGCATTGACTCTTCTGACTGCACGTACAATGTTTAAGCCCGATTGGCTCTAATCAGGGAAGACTGGACTCCTGCAGACGGAATAAAAATACTACTTTAAAATTTCTTTACTCAACCAACACGATCACACCATAGAAACATCACTACTTAATCAGTCTATTCATGAGTCTGTCCAGAATGAGATTCATCATTTCATAAATAAAGGATTTACAAATATATGTCTAATCTGCCAATTAATCGTTGATTTTGAAGAGGTTTTTGGTTGTCCTTTACTACAGCAACGGTGGACTAAGTAGACATCAGTATTGGCTTTCGATTATTTAAAAGCTCTCTCAGTGACTACTTTCAGACCATACTCAATAAACGTTGGAGTAAGTTGCACCGTCTGAACGTAGTCACTAAGAGAAGAGAACTTTTAAATAATTGAAAGCCAGCACTGTTAGATATCCTATGTGACTATATATATAAATATATATGCATCTATATGTAAGTACAGGCGTCGGCTGGCACTACAGTAATCGATCAGCTGACTCAATCTCATACCTTATGCAGTTCGAGATAGGAAAATGCAGGAAGGCTGGCGGGTAGGCCAGTGGCATGCCAAACAGGAAGGGGCAACAGAAACAGTGCCCCCTCCCCAGAGAAAAAAAACACAGAAAATTGAAACTTATATAAGAAATTTATAAATCAGTAAAGTATATTATAATAAACTGTATCTTATTTTGAAGTATTTCGATTTTTTGATACAGATTTGCCTAGTACTTGAAAATTAAGTGATCCGTAAATAAAGCTCTTTTTTAAATAAGCTGTTATTTATTTCGGTTATATATTTTTTTAAGTTATTAATTTTATATCAGCTTTTTAATATAATATGATTATATGTGCACACACATATATATATATACATATATTGAGACGGATTCGGTAGTTATTATATTTAATTACGTTTTATACGCTCTCTGATAACGCTGTCCGAGGTAGAAATGATTTCTTTCGATTTAAAATCATTTAATTTATCGTGTTTTTCTCGGGCACTGTAAAGACGATGAATTATGATCGGAGATGCTATTTCGGCCGAGTATCGTAAAATCCCGGGCACAACCGTTCTATCGGCTGTGTCGCAGGAGCGAACTGGTTTTACAGAGTGTGCGTGCGGCCGAAAACGCGGAGATATAGCGTTGACCGACGGAGAGCATATGTGTGTAGAACGAACGAAGCTGCAAGAGTCAAGAAAAGATTTATAAATCCCATTAAGACAGGGCAGCTAACGCGATATACATATTATTAAATATATTCTAGAAAATTCGACTGCGTTATCTTTTATTAATTGTTAAGTTAGTGGGTAATTTCGATATTCGGTAATTTCCCATTTATTCGGTAAAAGTTTAGTGTAGTTTTAGATAGAACAGAGTCGTCTTATATGTTAATTGTTGTTCAGTTGATATATATTATGTCCGTATCTAGTCGTAGTCAAGATCAGCAAGAAATAGTCTAGTCGCATTATCATTTTATCAAGCTGTGCTTTTGGCCATCCTGCAAATGTTAGGATTATAAGATATTTAGTCAAAGTTTTTGGAACAAAGGTCTTTTACAAGGCTTTTCGGTAGGAGTAAACTAGCAGAAAAGGCGAGGTCACGAAAATTGCGTTATGCGTCGTCCGGCAGGCGATCTTCGCCCGTTCTCTTTCACTCTGTGCCTTTCTATTATATACCGGTGTGTGTATGTGTGTGTGTGTGTGTGTGTGTGTGTGTGTGTGCAAGCGAGTATTGAGATTTGGACAGCAAGCATCGTATGCAGACAGCTGCACAAACTCAATTCTAAACACGTGTAAATTTTATTGAATTTAAAAATTTAGCACACTTCAATGAGTCTGATGATTTATTTATTGTTTTTATTTTAATTAATTCATGCGGGACTTATTTTTTGTTTTAATTCATACGGGTTTTATATATTGTGCCATTTTTTATTGCATACGTTGTGAATGACTTTATACTTGTATATCTAACCACTTCTCTTCTTTTTTTATAGTTTCTAGTCAATACTGAATTTTTTTTTACGCCTGTTGTTTTGCTTGTAAATTTTTTTTTCCAAAATATACGCGATTTGTCTACCTAAATTTTATTGGGCACGTGTTGCGCGACCGTGACATCTCCTTACGGAGAGGTGACCGCCTTCGATCGGCGGGATTAGGTTTTCTTTTTCCAGTATACATTTTTTTTTTTATTATCGGAACTTTTTTTTTATTTTTTTTATCGTTACCTAAATTTTAATGATCTACCCGCACGAGTTTTCCAGTTGTAACACACTGTTTTAAAGTGATGCTGGTGCCCTTTAGGTTTTTCTTTTGGCATCACAATTTTTTTTTTTCATTATTACGTAATCGAAGGGGAAGAAGAAACGAGTTTATAACAATATATATTCAGCTAGTCAGATGCCCCTCCCCCCTCCCAGGAAAAACTCCAAGCTACGCTCGTAGTTTGAGATCGGGATTATTTCACCAACCACTGGTTAAAGATTAAACACAAATGGACGGAAGCTTTTTTTGATAACGACTATTTCATTAAAGTAATTACTAACAATAGTATTGAAATGCAAAATCATGTGTTAAAAAGTACTGCTTTTTTGAAACCTGTAAGTGACAAATCATTAAGTGGTGCTTTAAATATTATTCTAGAAAAATTTTTACCGGATTCATATCAGAAATATTACCAAAAAAAACAGCAAGGTAAGTTCGAAATTGAAAAAAATTGATCGCCATATACCTGCTTTTTTACTTCAGCGACCTATGGCATATGTAAAACTCACTTATTAATGGTACATGTCTGCTCAAAACACATATACTGCTAACAAAATCAGAAAAAAGAAAAATAATGATATTTTCTATGTTAAAAATGAAGAAAACCCAAAACTACATAATGTAGCAATTTTAACGTTCCATCTTGCAACTGTTATGAGTTCGAAAAATTTTACTTAGTTTGTAAACATTTTTGTGCGGTATTCTTATATTATCCGGACCATGGTTATGGAAGATTACCTGAAAAATATTTAAATAACCCGTTTATTTCCAATTTAAAACAAATATAGCAGTTTGCAGCATTTGTAGAACGTTATACACAACTAGGAAATCTACTTAACATTTAAAAATAAAATATGTTGGTATAAAATAATTTGTAACTTAATATTGCAATAATCGATTTTAAACTTTTATTTATTATTTATGTATTAAAATTTATATTGTTTGTGTATATTAATTAAATCCACGAGTTTTTTCTTTTGGTATAAATTACAAATAAGAGACTATGGTCTACTTTATTTTGTACTTTATTTGCTCTGTTACTATTTGCTTCTATGATATATTTTCTTCATTTACAATTTCAAACCTCGGTGTGTGACGTCATGTCGCTGAAGCAATCTGTATTTAGCATCTTCCATTTGTATTTAGCACGATCCGTTCCGATCAGGGCTTGAAAGCTGAATAATAATATGGCTTAAACTTAATACAGCTTACGTCTTTGAAAACTACAGCTTAAGCTTTCGGCTGATAGTTGTTTAAATTTAAAATACGGCTTGAGCTTTCAGCTTTCAGCTTATGAAATGAATTTCAATAGAAGTTAATTAAAATCATTTACTAATTACTATGCATCAAACTATTAAGCGTTACTATTGAAACTTTAGCTTGTTTCTTTACACACAAAAATGAAAGTTTTAAAAAACAATTTCTTTAGCAAATAATTATTGTCAAAAATGCAAAATCAAGAAATTTTAAATTTGTAAAACACTGATATCAAAAATTATTTGATTCTTCAAACAATTTTTATTTATAGATGGTGTATTTTTAAAAAAAACTTAAGCCGAATATAAAGCTTAATTTAGCTTTTTTTTAAATACAGCTTAAGCTTTCGTCTTTCGGCTGTTTAAATTTTGAATACAGCTTAAGGTTAGGCTTTTAGCTTATGGAAATTTAAATATGGCTTTTGGATTAAGCTTATGACATCTAAAAATGATTAGTTTTCAGATTTTAGCTTTTGGCTTTCGGCTGGCTTTCAAGCCCTGGTCCCGTTGCCTTCGGACTCGAATGTCGCCCTCAAAAACGATTAACAGAATGTAACCCGATTCTGAGTATAAGTTTGCAGCGTTGGTAATCGAACGAAAAAATTTTACGAAGCGATTAGAGCGCAATCAGTCGGTCGTGATGAAAACTATTTATCTTTACATTACGCTCAACCGAATCTAACACGATTTTAAGTAGGTAAAAGTTAGTAATGATAATATATACTAATTATCGCAGTTTCTAAAACAAAACATATTTCAAATTTTGCATTAAGCAGTGTGTACGTCAGTTTTTTTAAAAGTCTCAAAACTTACAGAGGTTAAATACTAAGTATTGTTTATGTAAATCAAATAATAATATAAATTATTATTTTATTGATTCTTCTAATGACATTTTAACCATTCTCTACTTATCGTAAATATTTCCACGTTTTTCTATTTATTATACCTAAAGTTTGTTCGTTTTTTGCTAACGATTAAATAGACCGAAATTCAGAATAAGTTTATTTCTTTTCAATTTTTGACAAAAGAAAAGAAGATTCAAATTTTCATGAATTCCATAGAAACCATTGTTTTTATTGCAGTTTGTTGAAATATTTCAAATGCAATAATTGACTGCAAGGCTTTAGTGTGCTATTTATAAATAAATATATTTTATAATAGTACATATGTAGGTATATGTTTATAAAAATATTTTTGTAACTCCCTCCCCCTCCCCTTAAATTTTAGTATAAATACCGCTCTGCTTACATTCATTTATAATCTTTACCATACACTTCATTTTTGCCATACTTATCCAAACACAGATTTTAAAACACTTCACCACATCTTTTCCTCTATAAAATTTATATACAGTGGAGTGTCGATTATCCGAACGTTCGATTATCGGAACCATTTTTTTTTAAATTTTTTTTATGTGTAATTTTAATTAAATTGATCATCTAATTTACTTATTGGGAGATATGTATTGTTATAATTATTGTTGTTTTGAATAAAATTAAACAACAATAAAATTATTTTTCTCAGAATGTCTATAATGGAAGCCATCAACAATTATTTCTCAGAAACTGCTTCGTTACATTTTGTATCTGGTTCAATGTGTGTTCAATGAAATTAGACGCTGAATACGTGTTGGTTTACTTAGAACTGTATACATAATTGTTTCATTGCATTAGATTCTGAGAAACCCTTTCCTGTTCATTTGACTGGTTGTGGATAGCTTTTTAGTTTCAAACCATTCTTTGAAAGGTGTATACCGTATTGTGATCGTTCTTTTTTTCATTTTTAATTAAAACATGTCAACAAAAAGAGAACGAGTGGTACTTTCTTTAAAAGATAAAATGGAAATTATTATGCGGCTAAAAAAAGGTGAATCGGGTCAGACATTGTCTATCGAGTTCGGTGTTGGTAAATCAACGATAACGGGTATAAAAAATAATTCTGATTCAATGGTCAGGTACTCACATAATCTTGACAGTGAGGTGGGCAGTTCAAATCGTAAAACTATGAAAAAAGCGAAAAGTGAATTGGTGGAAGATGCTGTTTACACTTGGTTTTTGCAAAAACGGTCTTCTGGGCAGCCCATATCGGGGCCCATTTTGTGTGAAAAAGCATTGGAATTAAACATGAAGCTTAGTGGTGACCCAACCTTTATCGCAAGTTCTGGTTGGTTAAAAAATTTCAAATCGCGACATGGGATACGGCAAATAGAAATTCACGGAGAAAAATTAAGTGCTGATGCTCCAGCAGCAGATTCTTTTTCCGAGAACTTGAAGAAATATCTTGAAGTTAAAGAGTATGATTTGGATTTCGTTTACAATGCAGATGAAACAGGCCTCTATTGGAAAGCTTTGCCATCTAAGTCATTAGTGTCTAGAAAAGAAGCTGCAGCTCCTGGTTACAAAATGAGCAAGGATCGCGTTACAGTAATGGTGTGCGCCAATGCATCTGGCACACATAGAGTTCCGTTGTTAATGATAGGTAAATCTAGAAACCCACGATGTTTTAAAAACGTGAAAATTCCGTTAATGTACACAAGCCAAAAAAATGCATGGATGGACAGCGATTTGTTCATAAAATGGTACGAAAACACTTTTATTCCCGAAGTGAAAAATTTTCAGCAGCGTAGTGGAAAAGAAGGCAAGGTTCTTCTCCTTTTGGACAATGCTCCATCACACCCATCGCCTGAAACTTTGAATAAGGTGAGTGATATGTTTGAGGTGAAGTTTTTGCTCCCTAATGTAACTTCTCTAGTTGAACCTATGGACCAGAGCGTTATCGAAACATTAAAGAAACTGTACCGAAAACAGCTCATGCGTCGTCTGCTTTTAGGTGATTCAAATGACAATGAAACAATTTTTTCTACGTACAAAAAAATCAATTTAAAAGACTGCAGTTATATGTTGGTCGAAGCATGGAATGGAGTTAAAAGCTGCACCTTGCAAAAGTCGTGGAATAAATTACTGAAACCATCCAAAGATGAAATCGAAATCCACGAGCATGATAATGAAATTTCATCGGGAATTGTGGATGAAATGAGTAATATTAGTGTTTTCGCGGATTGTGATAAAAATAACGTGAACGAGTGGCTACGTGTGGACAGTGATGATCTAGGCTTTCAGCTGCTGACAGACGATGAAATTGTTGAAAAACTATATACTACACGGTGAAGACCTCACAGATGACGATGATGCAAATGAGGAACCAGAAGAAGATGACTCGGGACCATCTCATGGTGAGGCATTCCAAGCACTGGATTTGGCGTTCCAGTGGCTCGAACGTCAAGAAGAGTCAGACCACACGCAGTTATTACAACTGAAGAGAATCAGAGACCTAGCTGCTATGAAGAGAAAGTCGACATTGAAGCAGACAAGTATTAAAACATTCTTTAAGCCACAGCATTAATTTTGATAAAACTTCGATTAGATACACTTTGATTATTTTTTTGCATACATGTAAATACATATTTTTTCGTTGTTATTTTCATTAAGTACAATGTAGCTGAATTAAACAATTTATATTATGTACGTACTTCATAACACTCATTTCTTCACTTTGCACATATGTACATACTATGTTAATATAAATAAACAAAGTTGTTGTTTTTTTTACACAGTTGTTGTTTTTGATCTTCCTTTTAGTTATTAAATACATATGTACAAAAAAAAAAACAAAAAATAAACACAAAATAAATAAAACTTCGATTATCCGAACTTTTGATTATCCGAATCATCTCTAACAACATTAGTTTGGATCATGGGCGTCGCCATCGGGGGGGGGGGGGCAGCTGCCCCCCCTGGAGCATTGAAATTTTTTAATCAACTGGCCAATATGAGCATTCATAAGCGCGTAATCATGAACAATTTGCCAGAAACCCACGAAAATTCTGTTTTAATTAAAATTTTATTCTTGTTTAATAAAATATTAAGCCTTTACAACTTATAAATTTTATTTTTTCTATAACTCATATCCATTTTCTATCATCTTGCCCCCCCCCTGGCGGCTGGCAACATATCTTGTCCCCCTTGGCCCATCGGCTGGCGACGCCCTTGGTTTGGATAATCGACGCTCTACTGTACTTACTATAAGCATCGGCGGATCCATAAGGCCCTTGGTGCAGGGGAGGGGATTATGTAATTATGTAAAATCTTTTATTGTAAGCAGTAGAGCAAGTAAAAAAAATATATATATTTCTCATTGAACTATTTTTATTTACATTACAAAATAAAAATTAAAAGTAAATAAACGTGGCAAAGATCGACGACAGTTGTGTTTAAAATAGAATAAAAAAGGAACATTAATAGTTTTACTAGAAAATAATACTAAGTATTAGTTATAATTATATCCATGGGTAAAATTCATACAAATCTTTTATAGCATAAATTAAGTTTTTCAGTTATAACAAATTTTTTCACATAGGCTTTGATTCTGGGGGGGGGGTCCCTACAACTTTACCCATGGATCTGCCACTGCTATAAGGGGATATAAAAAAATAAATAATATCTTTGAATTCCAAAATTTTGTTATATCACCTTCAATTGATCTATTGGTATTCTATTTTCTATGGAATGTTTCTGTTTAACTATGTGGTTATATAAGACAAATTTACTCTTAAACGTTGCAAAACACACTGCGTAAGTAAAAAAAATTTCCGTTTTTCAGAATTTTTATTTATGCAAAATAACAACATACAATAAAATTTTTCAATGCCAATTTCTCACAACTGTATATGTCTAATTTTACTCAGTTTTTTACTACTTTCATGGGCGATGAACTGTATTTCTGGGCTTAAAATACTTTGAGTAATTAAATTGAAAAACAAATTATTTTTGAATATAATGAACAAATAAAAAAAATCAAAGATTATACTCCGCCAAACAATGGTTTTAACATCAAATTTTCTGTTGGAAATTATTCTGTACTTCGATGTGTAGTAATTTTTAGTTTGAGCTGTATTAGAAATATTGGATTCATGTATAATATTTTAGCAATGTTTCTTTTCATAATATAATTTTTTATCTTCATAATACAGAAATCATTAATTGCCGACTGATGGCGCTGTAATCGCTCAGTGAACAATTTTTCATTCGATTTCCAACGCTGCAAACTTATACTCAAAATCGTGTTACATTCTGTTAAACCTCAAAAACTGTTATTCACCGATAACGTAATCACCGTACACTCATTTTAACCGTTTTTAATAATTTGCGCATGCGTTGTATTTTTCATGACAATATTTTGTTGTTCCTTGAATAGGTCTACTATTTAAGAAAAAAGAAAAAAATTTAAAAGGTGTAAAGGAGAATATTACTACTATTAAATTTTAGTTTCTTTTTAACAGAGTGTTTTATTGTACCAAATTTATTAAATAGTAAATTTTTATCATCAAACAGACTTTTATTTTAATAATTGTAACAAAATTTAAGTAAAAGTAATAGCAGATAATAATAAAAATGATAAATTAAATAAATTATACTAAAAAAATAATGAATTGCAAAAAATTAGATCGGCAAATTTTTATTCATAGCATACCAGTTTCCTTTGATTACATTTGTTTGATGCGCACTATAACAGCTGATTGGTAGTTGTTTAGTGATATGTCTGATTAAAATATTGCGTTGGTTTACGGTGAAGTACATGTTTGTTCGTGTTTGAGTTAGTGATTTTCGAAGTGTTTTTATTGTTATCATTTTTTTTGAAAATGACGGTAATAACTAAATCTCTGAATGAAAAAAAAGCAAATAATCTTCAAGAACCATTGGTTGAAAATATTGTAACCGAACACGATGAGGTATTTTTGAAATTTTATTTTGAATGGTTTTAATTTCTATTCGGCAATAATGTAAATTTATTTATTTTCTTTATATTTTAAGTAAATATATGCTATATTTTTATAGGATTTAGTTTTAAAATTAGACTTAAAAAAAATTATTCCGAGTTCTTTTTACTATACTTGTGTTGACGTCCTAAATCGTTTTAAGTAATTGTCAAAACGTAATTTTGTTTTAGAAAAAAAGTGATGTCGAAGCAGGTGGAATTCCGTTATCTACCGCAACAAAATATATTATTGGACAGCGCACAAGACCGTATTATACTTTAATATTTTTGTTAATGTTGATATTGCTGGGTGCTACTTGTTTGCTTGGTATATTTGGGACGGAATATCTGTACCAACGTTATAGATGCTTGATAGGGGAAGAGGTTTGTATTATTTTATAATTTCAGTTTTTTATTTTTAAATACGAAAAATACGATCAAGTTGTAGGGGAATTTTGAATTAAATAAAAATGTGTTTAATTTTTGTCAGTTGTATTTGAACTGTTGTTTGCGTGGTAGTTACACTATGCATAGTTAATTATATTGTTGAGTGCAGTGAAGCGATTTCATTTCATTGTTATAATTAAGGATCGGCGTATTAGCTAGAAATTCTACGTTGTTATTAGATAAATGCAGGTGTATGAGATAAGGATGTTTTAGATTATTTTTATTTTTTGCCCTGTTCCTCCCCTTCTCAAATGTTACAATAATTTTTTTTATTCGCATACGGGTGTAGTTAAGTGATAAATTACGTATTATTTCCTGTAAGTATAATGTATTTTGGTACAAAAAAATTTTATGCAATGCATATTTTTTATCTGTAAATAGCAACTTTGAAATCGTTTTCTCCCCGATCAAGATGAATTAAAAAAAAAAATAGAAGGGCCTAAGAAAAAAAAATACTATTTTAAGCATAGCGTATTCTAGATATATGAAGAAAGAAATTTATCGCGTATTTACGAGTTATTGTAAATATTAATATTGCGAAATTATTGAAAATTTACCTCTTAAAGAGAGTATTACAGTTTTAAGAAATAGCTAATAAAATCGTTTTAACTTTCAATATAGTAATAATATTAATGTTGAAAGAAAGGAGAGATCTATTTTATGTTTTTTTTTTTTTCTTATCAGTTTATGCGTACGAAAATTATTTCTTGTACAAATAATGTTATACAAGAACTATGAAGTGTTCTGAGAATAACAGATATTGTTTTACTAGTGTAATTTGATATGTACTGGTAAGTTTTGCGAAAAACAGAAAACTTCGCAAGGGTTTTATATATTTGGATCGTTTTCCTCCGCCATCGACAAAGTGAAGTTGTAGAAATAATATGTTACATCGTGTTAAAGTTAGTCAAATATAAATACAATTTTAAATTCAGTTTGATGCATTTTAGATATTTGCCGTTAGAATAATTTCAATCTGTTAAGAATGTAACAAAAAAATGTGTTCCGTCATTATTTTCGTTTGATGTTAGTGGTTAATTTGATTAATAGTTGTTATGCTCTAGTCGGGCAAACAGAGTTTTCTTGCTTCTTTTTTTAACAATAGTTCGATTTAACTTACGCATATTAATAGCTAAGAAAAATGAACTGAAATGTTGAAAATAGCGAGTGAAAAAAAAGCGAAAGTGTAAATGTACGAGTAAAATAAGTAACTTAATATTGTGTATGTTCCAGTGTGAATTCTAAAATTTAACAATTGATTATCAAAATACCGCTTTTAGATAGAGCGCGAAATAAAACATCGTTCGTTACAATTATAATTGTGCTATTGTTTAATTTTTTTAATAAATGCTAAATACGATGCGGTCACTTGTATTAGTGTCCAATTTCGATCGTAACGATCGATACAAGTGAAAGTTGGCCAGCCAAATTATTTCAAAATGATAAACTGAAAATAAGAAGTAGCTCTCTGGAATATTCAGATTTTCATTAAAATGTTAAATAAAAACAATAAAAGAGGTACAGAAATTTTAAAATTTGAAAAAATATTAAAACAATGCTTGGAAATATTTCAGATAAATTTATATTGTGTAGTCAGTTGGTATCTTCGATTGTAATTTTCTTCAATTTTATATGAGCAGTGTTTATGTTTAACGATTTTTTCGCCTGTGGAGTAATTTTTATAACGATTGATTAGACGACTGACAGGCATCGCATTTGTTGTATGTTAGAAATATTTAAGAAACTTCTCTGTAAATACTATGTGTTTATTTTTGAAAATATCCCGCAAACCTGTGCTAAAATTACAACGCCTGTTTCTATAAAGTTTTTAACATTTTGGACATTTGAGGAAAATAAGTTGCTGAATTTTTTAAAACGTTTCCTGTGAGGTGGTAGTAATAATTAATTAGTCTGAGAGGCAATGTTAAATATCGAGAATTTGGTTCGAAAAAATTGAAACGTAATTTATTCCCGTCCTGAGATTAGTGACAAATTGGGTTTTAAGCGTTCATTGTGCTGATGATATAATATTGTGCCTGAACATTTTATGGAAATGTATTCTTTGATAGGTTGAGCGTTAAATGAAAATAAACAAATTGAGGATAAAATTCATGGTAAACTAATGCGCTTAAACCGGAGAAATATAATACCCTGAAGGAATGAATAATAGAAAAATAGATGTATTTAATTGTTTAGGTTAAATCATTGAAATAAATTAAAGAATGTAGGAAAGAGTGAAGCAAAAAATTAAATATGGCGCGTTCTTTTAAGTTGCGCAATATTTCGAAGAACGTTCGTATACTGTCGAGTATAAAATTTAAGGTATTCAACATACATCCATTATTTCAATGTTTACGTATGGATCAAAGAACACAGCATGAAAACCGAAATACAAATTAAGGAAGACGCAAAGAAAAAATGTGGAGGATAATGGTTAAAGAAAACAAAAAATGATAAAAAATAAGCGAGCATATAAGATAAAAGATAAAATCTGGAAATATTTGAAAGGCACAGTAATTATTAACCTATCGTTGCAATTACTAGGAGTTTATGATGCTGAAAATTGGCACCTACATAACGATACTACGTACTGACGTCATCTAAAAATGCATTCAAAAATTCAAATTTTTTAGGGGTGAAAAAGAGGGTAAAAGTCAGAAAATTTCTGTTTAAAAAACTAATAATCACGCCACAGCCGAAACCATTTACATCAGATAATTGAAATTTTACATGAACATTATGCACTGAAGATGTCACATAAGAACGCTTTTTTGAAAATTCGGACTTTAAGGGGCAAAAAAGGGCTAACAACCGTTTCCTAAAAAATACACAAACTATTATATTTTTGGCGCAAATGGGTTGACCAAATTGTAGTTTCACATGAAGGTACCTCATATGGTCTACTAAAAGTGTGAAAAAGTTTTATAAAACCTCATTATTTTCGGTGGGAAAAAGGGCAAACCCCCCATTTTGGAGAAAATCAAAAATCACGCTACAGTCTTTACGGATTGTGATTATCGCGCGTAATTTCGTGTGAATGTAATGTATATACTGAAGATGTCGAATAAAAATGCTGTTTTGAAAATTCGGCCTTTAAGTGGTGAAAAGGGGTTAAAAGCTGTTTCCAAATAAATACACAAACTTTTATTTTTTTTGGTGTAAATGGGTTTAATTGTAATTTCGCCTGAAGACATTCGTGTATGATGTATTAAAAGTGTGCAAAATTGTTTTCCTTCCCTAAAGTTTTAAGGAAAAAGAATGGCAGAATTCAATTTTTGAGAAAACCAAAAATCACGCTGCAATCTAAACGAATCGTGATTATCAATGGGAACACAATGTGTATATTGATAATGTCAAGTAAGAACGCTTTTTTGAAAATTTTAACTTGAAGACGTGGAAAGGGATAAAAAAAATACATAAACCGTTATATTTCCCGTAGAAATTAGTTATCAAATTATAGTTTTGTTTTAATATTCTTTATACGGCATACCGAAAGTGCACACGATTTGTTTTAAGTACCCTAAAGTTTAATTGTATCAAAGGCTTCACCCCGTTTTTGGCATAAAATAGTGATTACGCTTAAGCCGAAATCATTTGAACACACCGTATACCGAAAATATCAAATGAGAAAGATCTTTTGAAAAATTGAACTTTCTGTGGTGAAAAGTGACTGAAAACTGTTTTCGAAAAATAACTAAAGTATCATATCTTCGTAATAAATAGGTTTACCATATTATAATATTTACGAAGGTTGTTCTATTTTTTTTATATCTCCAGAATTTTAAGAGTGAAGAAGGATTATAATACATTTTTAGGAAAACTTTATATCACACAACATCCAGAAAGAAGTGTGCTTTACGTATTTAGCTTGGTTTCGGATTAAAGTGGTTTAGAAACTGCAATTGTTTTTAAAATTCAAATAGCCAATTATTAGGAGGAGACAGAAATATTTTTATCGAACAGTTTTTATTGTATCAAAAAAGAGTAAGAAAACATACTTCTGTCATAGTGTCAAGTTGTGTCTTGATTATTTGTTTATTTCAAAAGAAAAAAATGTTGGTTTCATTTGATTCCGATGTTTTTTTTCTCTTGAGCGATTCAACATGTTCTCTTTACGATTTAGTTTCTTTTTTTTTAGGTTGTTTAATGTTTAGCAATAGCGTAAACAATATGGTGTTTATTCTGAACAGGGACAGCGTATATTTCTAGGGATAATTAAACTGTTTTTATTATACCAATCAATTCTTTTCTGTATTGTCTGCGTTCGTTTCAAATTGTTTCGATCTGCATATTCTTTTCGTATCGTTCACATCGAAATTATTTTGTTTTCGTAAGTTTTGTCTGTTATATGTGCTGTTGTTAATCGTTTAAAAAATGTTTGTAAATTGCCCGACCATGCAAAACCACCGTATAAATTCTTTAAATTAACTTTTTAACTTTCTTTTCGCTATTTTTTTATTTATTTCTGTAACTACTGGCAAAAGCAATGGTTTACTTTTTTTTTTTTTTTTTGTTTTTGAATTATTCCACATGTATTATTTCAAGCGATTCTGATAATGATTTATGTCTAATGTAAATGTATTAATTATCAAATTTATGTATTATATTTTTATATGTTGTCAATTTTTATTCAATAATTGTTATTTCTTTAATTTTTACTTTCATGTGTTTAAGTTTAATTTTATATATTTATAAATATACATATATATATATATACAGGATGTGTCCAGAAAGTTATGAAACAGGTTTTTTTGTCGCGCCCCTCTTGCCTGCAGCGCGCTCGAATCGGTTTGGTTAGATGGAGCTAACTTTCAGCTTCTCAGCGCACCGCAGTTTAGTCTGTTCCGAGCACCGGTGTCGTGTCAATGTCGGTGAATTAGTGCACCTCTGTTTGGAGACCTCGTCATGACGCACGACGGCTGATTCAATTGAACAACGTTGGGCGGTCAAGTTTGGCACAAAGCTTGACAAAAAAGCTGCCGAAACTTATACAATGCTGTAGCAAGCCTACGGGGAGTCTATTATGAGTTATGTGCAAGTTACGAGATGGCTGAAAAAGTTTAAGGACCGCCAGGAAGGGGTGGGCGATAACTCTCGCTCTGGAAGACCAGCAAGAAGTAGAAACGAAGAAAATGTGAACTGTGTTCGTGAATTGTTGAATTCTGACCGCGAAATGAGTGTTCGGTTGTTACCTGACACCCTGAACATTCCAGAAAGTTCTGTGTTTAGCATTGTTAAGGAAGACTTGCACATGCGGAAGGTCTGCGTCAAGCTGGCCCCAAAACTTCTGACGGAAGAACATAAAACCAATCGAGTGCACATCGCGAATAAACTGAAGAAACTCATGGAAATTTAATCAGATTATTTGGACAACGTTATTACCGGTGACGAAATGTAGACTTTCCAGTACGATCCGGACATGAAGCGCCAGACTTCTGAATGGCACACATCAGTGTCCCCAAAACCATGAATCAGCTCGTGACGAGGTCTCCGAACAGAGTTGCACTAATTCACCGTTTCAGACAAGAGGGATGCGACAAAAAAACATGATTAATGACTTTCCGGACACACCATGTATATTCACTGTAATTATAAATGTAGAATTAATATGTGTTAATGATACAATAGTTCCCCATTATGTAAAATACATAGATAGGGATGGTGCATGTTTGTTTTCGTCTTTATCTTATTTATTGTATAATAATGAATTATTAGGAATAGAAATAGAAAATGTATTGTCCAAATGTTTGCAAAAACTCAAAGAGGTTTAAGACATATACTATTGGACTTAATGAGGAACATATAAAAATAAAGTAGAGTATTTAACTGATATGTCAAATATTCAAACTTTTGGGCAAAAATCGCTATATAAATTTTTTTAATGAACTGTTTAATTTTATTTTTAATAATTTGCTACTAGGAATATGAAAATCCTTACTTAACTGCTGCAGTTTGCTGTTGCGGTAATAAATTAACTTTAATAAAACGCTCGAGACAGAGTGGTTGAAAGATATGATTGAAGAAAATGTTCTTTTAAATGTGTAATTATGGGAGATCACAGTGTGAATAACTCGGACTCTTCAAAACGATGGCTATGTGTGCTATTTAGTTGAGCAAAACTTTTCGTTAGATCACAACGGACAGGTTGTAGAAATCGATAATCTTTAGCTAAACGTGAAACGTGAAGACTATTTTTTGTTGGACGGTGATAAACATTTGTGAATGGTACTCCTTCTAATGGACAAAGAATTAGTAAAATCGGTCTATATAAATATGGGTTATGCACCAACAAGCATTAAAAATAACAACAAAACATACGGGACGAATGTATAACCTCCTTCTTTTTGGAAGTCGGTAAAAATTAAAATATTACAAACGTTACATAAAATTGAGACTGGGGGCCAGCCTAAGAATTACGCTGTAATTAATATATATACATATATATATATATATATATATATATATATATATATATATATATATAAATGTATGTAGGTATGTATGTATTCATATGGTATGTGTCTACTTCACATTTTCGCTTGTCGCATTTTTGCATCACACATTATATTAATTGTAAAGTAAAGTAAGTTCTGGCGTCGGAGTTGTAAAGGTTGTGGAGTTCAAGTTCACAATGTTCTAAGCCTAATGGATCTGAAGAGAATATTGGCCCGTTCTTCTCTCTGGACCAAGGCGACTTCGCCAGATTTTTCCTTTATCCGGTTATTTCAGGCTGCGTAAACCTGAGAGCTATTTGCATCTGGAACGAGACAAGTCAACCCGCGATCTCTTGTTAGGTCACCCTGCAAACATGCTATGTTAAAAAACATTGCACTTCCATTATAGCCCATCAGCAAGTTTTGTTACGAATTATATTTCTCAAATGATATGCCTATTAACCGTATAATATATATATATTCTTGTAGTATGGAAGCCGGTTAATCTTGGGAGAGCCTTAATGTTTTGGTTATTTCACCACTTGCCGCCTCGTCAATAAAATCAATAAAGCGCCCATATCTAATATCGAATTATAGAGAACATTGTCGAACGAGGAGATTGAAAACAGCAAAAAAATTGATCAAAAGGCGAAAAAACTTGTAGCGCTACCGTTAATACTGCTTCATAAGGAATGGAAGGGAAACATTTTTCCTAGTTTAACGAAGTTCTGGCAGGTGATGCACGGAGTGATCACACAGAAACCGCCTAAGTGTGCTATCGGAAATTGCTGACTTATCGGATATGTTTTTTTTTTTTTGTAGAATGAACGTGTTTTGAATTCAAATTGCAGGTTTTCTCCTATACGGCAATTTACCTTGAAAGTTTTTTGCGCATGTACTGAAGATATTTTGATGACGTATGTGCTACATCCGACTTTGCTACATTGAAAAAGATAATCAGTAGCTATTTGTTTATTTTGCAATATTTTTTTAGAAAAAAAAAAAAAAAAGGGCGGGCCAGTCATAACTATAATTAATTTTGCAGTATTGTTTTTTCGTTTTATCCTTTTTATATTCTTTTTTTTTGAATTTTTTTTACTACTGCCGAAGTTTCATGTTTATATATTTATCGTTTTAGTATGCTAATTGTGTTACCCGAAATGTGTTGGTTTTTAAGTTTGTGTGCTAAGCCAGCTCCTGTGACGGCGTATATTAGGCAGTAGTGTTTCATTCGGTTAAAGCCTGCTTCGAATTCTACTGCCCACATTGAAACTTCCAAAAATTCCAGTCGCACCGTGTTAATGTTGGTAGTTGACGCGTCCAAAAAAACAAACAAAAAAAAGTCAGCGCGTTTAATATTATTACGCAATTTAAGTGATTTGTATAAAAGTTCGACAGTTACGCCAAATTACCAATCGATTAAGAATAAAGGGTTGTAAAAATAAGTTACAGAGGACACTGTAAACAAAAATATGCTATAAAGTGCGGTAACGATGTTTGAAATGGCGTTATTAGTTCCGTTGTGCAGAGTGTTTCAAGCGAAATTAAAAAAAAAACAACAAAAAACGTAATTGTTTATAACGCATTTTTACGATTTTTCGGTTTTTATTGAATCCATTAGCGGACGGAATTGTTCATTTTAATTCGTATGTAATGCGTGGCGGCATGGATGGAAAAAATATTTATGCAATTGTTACACAGTTAGGTTGTTGTTAGGCGAATAAAACAAACATATATTTTTTTGATAGTTTAACGGTTATTGAAGAGGAAATAAATGTGTGAGAAAGAAATGTGTACAATTTTGCGACATTTTACGTAACTGATGAACGAGGAACAATACGGTAACTGTTCTTAAGAATATGAATCTGGAGGAAAACGAAGTGAACGAAATGAATCGGCGGGTTAAAGAACATGAAGGCACTGCTGTTGGAGACTGATATGATTGTTTTTGGAGCCGCTTGTTTCGGCGCCGGCTTGATTGTATGCCGTTTCAATTTTACGTTGATTTATTTTATTAATCAGCCTATTCTGTAGGATTTCTTTTTTCTTTTTTCTTTTTTGTTCCTTTTTGTTCCTTTTTGTTCCTTTTTGTTAATTTATTATCCCCGTTTACGATAGAATAATCATAGAGTATGATAAACGTACTTCCAATAAAAACAGAGGAAAAAAAAACTATTGGCAGCGATATTATAAAGTAAATTAATTAGTTGTTTATATATATATATATATATATACATATATATACACCATGAAGATGGATAATACTATCTGAAACTAGTCGGTGTTTTATTTTTATTTTAAATAATTAAATAACAATTTTGTGGTTTAAAGTGTATTTATTTACTTTTCAATAAGGTTTATAACATACCACAACAGTATGGAACAGGATTATATTAATCATTTACAAATCAACGGTTTTCACTGGATTGATAAAAATAAAACGTATTAAGAAACTCGCTCCTGTTCCGGAATTGAGTTAGCGTTCAAACGAGTTGGCGCGCCCGATTGGCTATTTAACGAAGCCGGATCAAAATAAATGACTTCAAAAATAGTCGTTCCGAGTTAAGATGAACTTTTTCCAGTGAATGGAAAGAGAAGTGTAATTTCTTACTCTCTTAGCTCGAGTAAAATTTATATGTCAGATTGTCGGGAATAAGAGAACTATCGAATTGAACAGAGAACGTCGGGAAACAAGTTTAATAACAAACAGCAAATAAAAACCGGCCTGGAGAATTACGTGAAATTTATCACGAATGAGCGGATGGAAGGAAATGAGCGTAATAAAGCGTTTTTAAAATGGAGGAGATAAAAAAAAGCAATCAGTGTGAACCGTATTTAACGAATTTAGTAATGTTTTTTGAAAAATCGGCCAGCTCCTCCTACGAAGGTAGAAAATTATCGGCTTGCCAGTCTAGTAATTTTATATTTTCGGAAAAGATACATTAATAAAAGTCAATAATCATAATGCAGACAATTAAGTTGAAGGCAAGAAGAATCGAATAATAAAAGTCGCATTAAAAGAAATCAAGTTCATTAGAGCTATACAGCTGACGCTGGTTCGTAGAAAGAATAGTAAATTGAAGATTACAAAAAATTTAATAGTAGTTGGGTAGACAGATGAAATTACGAAAAGACTGATGAACAAGCTTGTCAATATCGTAGGGAAAGGTAAAGACTGAAAATTAATATTCCTGAAAGGGAGTTGGCCAACTGGTAATTAAATATCAAAGGTAATTAAGGGAGACGCGCCAACTCGTAACTGAAAAAAATCCGGTAGTTTTTTTGCAGAGGCCAACTCTCAACATTTCTTTTTTCATGCTCCGGCTAGGAGCCGGCAAAAACTGGACAATTTTATTGTTCATCCGTAAAAATCGTCAAGTCGCTTACGGCCACGCCGGTATTAATTATAAAACAAATAAGAAAACCGACGCGACAAAAGTAATTTTATAATGTAATGGCACATATTGTTGCTCGGCAACATTTTATCGTATACTAAATTTCTTACGATCGCATTAAACTGTTGAAAGAATAAAAATTAATTAGATAGTATTTTTTTATTTTTGAACGGGTCATGATTGATATTAATATAGTAAACAAAAATTTGACTTTAAAAGAAACGGAAGATATGAACCGAAGCCCCATCTCTCGGTATAGTAAATGATTTATATCTAGATCGTTGTTTTCTTAGTCAACAGATTAATGATTTCTTATTTTTCTTCGTAGTACTGGGCGTTAAAAGTCATTTTGTTTCATATAAACATTTCACTGACAAATAATTCACACTAGTACAATATCAAGACTATTTTATCATTTTGCATTATTTTCAATATTCAGCCAAATTTCATTTTATTCGAAGATGGAAAACTCTTTTCAATCGTTCCGAAACTGGATGCTTAGACATCCTCTCTGTTCTAAAAAAATACGAATGAACAGATGTCTACAGACCTTTAATTACTTTTTTGAGAAAAAAGTGAAAAGAAACAATCGAAATCACAATAAATGAGCTTTTAACGTTTCCAGTTAAAAATATACCGGGACAGTTTGACAATACTACATGACAGGCCCGTGCCCAGAATTTTTTGGGGGGTGGGGGGTGGGGGGGTGAAAATTTTCTTTGCATATTTATTTTATAAATCTAATATTCATGCTATTAATAATTTCCATCATTTTGATTTACATATTAATAATTTACATAAATGAATTACCCCCCGTATATGAACATTAATAAAAAATACGTATGTTATTGATTATACTCGTAATAAAAAATTTTGCATAAAATATTAATGAAGTACCTAAGCTATTTCAGTTCTCTTGGGGGGGGGGGGTAACCCCCAAAACCCACCCCGTGGATACGGCCTTGCTGCATGAATAGAGGTATAACTTCCGTTGTGTGAAATTCAAATGGTTTTTCCGTTTTTGTTTTCATTCTTAATTTAAGTATGTTAATAATTTAATATTTTCTTCCCGCGTAAGTGAATAATAATTCGTGTTTTGCGACACAGAGCTCAATGAAATTTGACATCTATAGTTTGTAATTGAGTTTTTACCGGTTCGGGAGAAAATAAACAAGAGTTTACGCATTGCCTAGCCGGTGTCCGGTGTAGAGTAGAAAAAAAGTTGAGAAACATACTGGAGTCGAAATTATTCACTTTTATAAGATGTGTCTCGGTGGTCAGCTTTAGTTACGAGTTGACCAGTGTCGCTTACGGTTACGAGTTGACTGATTACTCGAAGATGCATTTTCGTACGTATCTTAAAATAGTTACGAGTTAGCGTCCGCTCTTCTGAAGTTATCGCAAAATATTTACCCCTGAATGTGTAATGAAAATCAAAGGAGAGAGTTTTGGAAAAAATTTAGTCGATCATATACTTGGGCACTGCCTCGGATTATTAACAGCGGGGTTGTATCGTAAGGAATCTTTTCAGCAGTGAAGATTTACATGCAAAGGAAAAATAAGCGGAAAGTATATAAGGTTAAATACGGAGATAAAGAAAAACGGATTTTAAAGGATATTGTAAGAAGAATAACGAAAGAAAAGAAAATACGTTATTAACGCGGTATTGAGTTGTGTCTAATGCGGAGTAGGGGCTGCGAGATTATCTAGAAAGAGAGGCAAAACAACGTAATAGAAAGGTGGAAGAGACTTAGAGTATTGCTAATGATGATGTAATGCGATGATAAACGTTTAAACTGTAAATGGCAATTGCCGAAAAGAAATAGGTACTTCTAACACTAACACTTCAGATTCATTACAAACCTGCAAAGAAGTGTATAACAGCTTTTGTTAAATGGGAAACAAAAATATATCCATATAAATGAATAATAAAAAAAAAAAAAAAAGAAAAAAAAAAGAAAACGAACGTCTCTAAATTGCTGTTTATGTACGCGTTCGTAATGGAATTACTGAGGTACTGTTGTCAGTAAATAAAGCGAAATGAATATATATTTATCTTATCGTGAATGACGCTGAATAAACGTCCACTTGTAATTAGCGATTGTAAAAGCGGTAGAATTTAAAACAGTTTTATGCGATCGCATACGTTTTTTTTTTTGCCTAAAATTCATTTTACAGCGTACACTTATTGACGACTTTATTTAGAACTTGCCAATTCTGTTACAATTACCGGTTTAAGAACAGAACTATCATGTTGTATGAGAATTTTAATGAAATGTGAACATTTTTTAGTATTTTTCAAAAAACAAATGTTTAAATTTCTTTTTTTTTTTTACATACAAAAAAAAAAAATAAAATTGCCATTTGGGATAATGCTTTAATGTTTTAATCGATTGATGTTTTATCTCGTTAACTGGCTAAATTATTAGGAAAATTGAATGATAATGTCGTAATCTCGAGATCTTATAATTTTTTTCTTTTTCAGCTCAGTTAAGCAGTGTCTTTTTTTTTTTTTTAATTGTCAAATTTGCTTGAATAATTAGGAGCAAAAAAAAAAAAAATTAACCGTTTTTTTAAATGTAAAATAAGAGTAGTACTTATTTTTATTTATTTAATCCTATTACTTCGAGAAAAATATGATCTAACAAGCAAAAAAAGTTGTTGGCACGATCTCGTTCATTTACAAATGGTTCGTTCCGGACATTTGGCAAAATCATTTAACGTATCTCGTCCAGCAGCCTATAACTGATTAATTTTTGATGTATTAATTAAATGTTAACAATATCGCCGAGTGCTGCCCGGCGGAATGTGTCATTACGAAACCTATTCGCTTAAATATAAAACATTTTATTTAGCCTTATTGACGCGACTTGTTCGTTTCGAAATTAGCCTGCACCAATGACGTTGCGGGGAAAATAAGGAACGATTAGAAATTACTACCATCGTTGTGTTGTGCAGTAAATTCCGGACTCCTTACACATTTCATAATGTTGCGTAATTCGTGAAATTACAATTTCTTTTACGTTTTAGTTTTATTATTACGTTTTTTTCTTTAGTTACAAAATATTCTCATCGAAAGATCCAAAACACAGTACGCACCTATATGCGTACATGTATATACATATATGTCATATTGGCATACAGTTATATCTCTCAGTTTATGTACCTTGTAGTCATACAATGAAAGTAGTGCCTTTTCACGGACGTTGCAACGTTCTTCACCATTCCAATTTCCTCATAAAATATATTACAAAGGCCGAATAGAATAGATTTTTTCCCTTACAAATTGCGTTTCCCTTCCCATCTATTTGAAATGCTTCAATAACACTTTTCAATATGCCCGCGTTGTTTGTTTGTAATGCAAGCCGTAAATTTTTGTTTGAATAAAGAAAAAAGATAAATTACACAATTTAAATTTTTTACGAATTTCCAAGTACAGATTTAAATGGGCAATAATACACGGGCGAAGCCGTGGGAAACAACTGGGTAAATCTATAAAGGAGAATAAATGGCTCTGTGCTGGTCGTGGTAATTGGGGAAAATGATTAGTTAACAAATTAAAAATCTGTATACGAAAAGAAACAGACAAAAACAACTGCTATAGAGAGACCTTTAAGCCGATGGTAGGATGCCATTGCTTAATTTAATTCAGAATCAACGGAAATTATAGCAGGACAGATCATTTTGGCGTCCAAATCGACGAGCGTTTCTCTAGCATCAGAGAGACGATTGTGCTGATAACAAAAATAAGTGTTTTTCTATTTACAAATTTTCTCTTAGAATTTGGCTGTACTAATTTTCCTTTTTCCGCTCTTTTCCTTACAAATCGTTTTTATTCCCATCCATTTGAAATGCTTCGAAACACTTTTCGATATGGCCGCGTTGTTTGTTTGTAATGCAAGCCGCATTTAAATTTTTGTTTGAATAAAGAAAGAAGATAAAAATTACAAAGCTCGAATTTGGTTCAATTTAAATGAAAGACAGCTCGCCTTAGACTCAAGACTATCCAAATCTTTATAATTTCAATTCCGAATTGTTCGCATATTTCGAAAAGTTCACCATAATTATTATTACATCGAAGAAAATAAGTATCTAATTTATCGATGAATATTTTAAAATGATTCACTCGTTTTATATCTCGTTATAAGAGTTATCTAAAATAAAACAGTGTCATATAACTCTATGTTTCGAGTTCTGCCTTGTAATGCTAGCACTATCATTATTGATTTTAAGAGGCTATTTTGTCAGGAAAATTGTTCGGATACTTTTTAAGTTTGCGACGTTGTAATTAATTTATATTTCTCGTAAATTACATTTATTTCGTAATTACAAGTAAACTGAAAAATTACTGGAACACAGTATATTTCCTTGCGTATCTGCAGCATCGACATACACAGATTTAATCGAGAACCAAATTCTGTTTTTTTTTTGATTACGTAATTTCCATGAAAATAATTTATTCGCAATCGCACATTTACTGTAGGTATAGTGGATCAATAGGAATTACTAGTATTTTAATGTACAATTTCGATCCAGTCGTAGTTACAGAATTAATGTAGGTTACGGGGCATGTAATAATGTAATAAGTTAATTTGTGACTGTTCGACGAATGTTTTGAAGAATAGGCATTGCTGAGCGATTTTCTTCCAAGCGCAGTGTTGGCACAATCGGAACGAAATCTTGTTAAATTTTTTTCTACTAGTATGTTGGTAAGCGAACATTATTGAAAAACATCATTTTCTGCATCTTGTTTCAAGGATAATTGTTGTTGCTGAAAGATCAGCAGTTGAAAAAGGGGCATAAAAACCCGTCTGTCCTCATCGGACTTTGTCAATTATGAAATATATTCAAATATTCTCGATAATTTTATTCAATACGAATATGTGCAATTTCAGATTTACTATTTTCCTTTTTATTTCTAAACATGCGGAAATAACGGATAACGTCTTATGTGTCTACTTTTTGTGATAATCAGTGAATCACTAAAGGCGTACGATTTTTAGTAAACCGGTTAATTTACGTAATATTTGCTAAAGGGAATTATATTGTAGCCTTTTAGAAATTTTCGCAACCCATGTTTAATTATTTCGGACGAAAATTTTGATATAATTTCTCCTGTCTGAAATAGCAGAAGTTATTACATAGTTTGCTATAAAAGGCAAAGCAACAACGAAATGTTCAACTTGCGAAAAAGAAAATATGGAAAAATGTATAAATTACCCTGAAACCTCTTTCGAGAAAAAAAAAAAAAAAAGTTTTCATAGTACAAACTTTTTTTTTTTGGTTCAGATCGATTTAGTAGTTTTTTCGTTAAAAAGAAAAATTTAAAAAATGATAAATTATTTTACATTGAAACAAAAAAAAAAAGGAATTTGCCGAATTAGTTTTAAAAATAACGGATAAATTTTATTGCATAGATTATTTTTCAGTTTTTATGAATGTACGCGCGAGCGAGAAAGCAAAGGGTGCAGACTTTTATTAACAGTAAAGAATTTGAAAAATTAAGTACTACAAGCAAATTTGGTCTGTTTTGTTTTTGTTTTTGTTTTTTTTTTTTTTTTTTTTTTGTGTATGGAACGAACTTCTAGGTCCTCGTAGAATATGAAACTTGTAAATTTTTATATTTAGCACGCCCTCTTTAGGGAGAACTCTGATTATGGAGCGCCTTTTGTTGTTTCGGCGAACGATCGGTTTTGTTGAACCGTCTGAATCCCGCCCTATTGGCTATGATTGCTGTTAAACTTAAATTGTTATTTTTTCTTGGGGGCGGAGGGGAGTTATTTGTAGATTTTATTTATCTATATACACTTGAAGTTTAAATTTTTAATGATGTACATGGTTGTGATATCAGGTAATCAGCTAACCAGTGCAAAAATTATTTTTCACATGCAGTTGAGATAATTACTAGCAGTTAACAACGGAGTTAAGGAACATATTACAAAGAGAATTACTTTGAAATTAAAAGATGACAGATTTTTTTTTCTTTTGATACAAGTAGATCGGTGGTATAGAGTGGTATCGTAAAGTAATCGCTTGTTTTATTTTTATTGAAGAAATGGGTTTTTTTTTTTTTTTTTTTTTCGTTTAATAATATTAACATAAATTAAAAGTGTAGTTCAATTTTGTTTCCTATGTAAACTCCGGTGGCTGAGCTGTCGATTATTAAGGCCAGTTCTGTTGAAAAATACTGGAAGCAAATCTTGATGAACATTTCCCTTTCGCATGCCCTATGATGTTTTAAGTCAATCTGTGTGTGGTCTTTACCATTGATTTTTGCACGACATACGAGCCTGAACATACTTTTTCGTTTTATTTACATGTTTTTGATTCCGTAGCTTACCGGCAGTATGGTTAAGTGCAGTCTATTTTTAGACATTGTCTGTAGAATCTTTTTATTTCTAACGCGACTTGGTATTTTCAGCATTTGACTTTTAGAAGCTTCTTTCGAGAACCTTTATGCAAATCAAGCTCTCAGTAGTGCGTAAAAGTACTAGTGGCGAAGCGAATACGTGTATAAATTTAAGCGTATATCTTTCCTAGTCATTATTTTGCGACCTTTTCAGTCCGATTTTCACTTCACCGTTTTTTTTTTCTTCCTAAAACTACGGTTTTAAAAATGGGAAAAAACTTTCATTTTTTCGATTTCCTTCGAACTAACATAAAATTTTGATTACTACTGCATCATCGGAGTCACTTTTATTTTTACGTTTGACGATTTATTTTGTTGTAGAAAAATTATCTATGTTGGAGCCTATTGTTAGGATTCCGAACATTCCCCTATGTAGCTGATATGAATACAGCGCCAGTAGCAATTGTTATCAATTTTAAAATACTTCGTTTGGTTGAATCGTTTATTTTTTAAACTGTACATAATATTGCTGCATTCTTGTTGATATTTCGGTGGAGCAGTTCATGTCAAGTTCTAAGAGTTTCTTGCCTGCACCTGTGAAATATAGAATTAACAGTTTTGTTGAGAAAAAAAGAAATCAAACGTGAAATCTAGTTAGATTGTTATAATAACTTCTCTTGAAAATATAATAGTTTGTATGTTCGTAGCATAGCTTGATACGTTCGTTTACTTGTAACATAGAAACCGGACGTTTATCAAGCTTGGGGAAAGATAACATATGGCGATGAAGGAACACTGCGATGGAATATCATATTAAAGAAGATGACGTTGAGCAAACTAACGAAAAAGCTGAAATTTCGATAAATGTTTTATACATTTATATTCATAGTTCTGCACAAACAGATCAGTAATTTCAGAGAAAGATAAGAGATTAATGCAGCCTTCAAAAAGTGCTAAGAAAACGGAGTAGCTAACCGAATACGCGCATAAATTTAAACATATATCTTTTCTAGCCAGTATTTCGGGGGACCCTCTTTCTGTTCCACTTTTCACTTCATCCTTTTCTCTTCCTAAAACTACGAATTTAAACATCGGAAAAAGTTCCATTCTTTCGACTTCCTTCAAACTAATACAAATTTTGCTTACGGGGTTACTTTCATTTTCGCGTACAAAGATTTATTTTGTTATAGACAAATAATCCACGTTGAAGCCCGATGTTAGGATTGTGAGACCACTCCTTTGCAACTGTCATTAATGCAGCGTCATATAAAATACGTCGTTTGGTTGAATCGTTTATTTTTTAATTTGCAAATATTATTGCTGTATTCTTGTTAATATTTCAGTGGAACGGTCAGGGTCGGGTTCTAAGCGGTTTTTGTCTTCACTTGCAAAATATAAAATTGGCAGTTTTGTTTAAAAAAAAAAACGTGAAATATAGTTAAATGATCGCTTTTAAAAATATCGTTCGTACGTTTGTGGCATAAAGTAATATGTTCTTTTAATTATAACATAGAAACCGGATGTTTATCGAGCTTGGGGAACGATAACATATGGCGATGAAGGAACTGCGATGGAATATCATATTAAAGAAGATGACGTTGAACAAAATAACAAAAAAGCTGAAATTTCGGTAAGTGTTTTATACATTTTTACATTCTCATAGTTCTACACAAACAGATCAATAATTTTAGGGGAATCGAGACAAAAGGCTCTTCTGATGATCATAAAAATTTAGTGCTTCGGATTGCGAAGGTAAGACACTTTGGAAAATATCATCATAGAAGTGAAAGTTAACGTACAGAGAAATATAAATCGCTTATAGAGCGAACGGCAGTGTTCAACAGCGTGCGGGCCGAATACATTATGAAACTGTCCAGGTGGCCGAGTTTCGGGAAAAATAGAAAAAATTTGTGCATGCGGTATTATAGTGTAGACCGTGTATAACTTCGCCCCTTTAGGGATAGATGGGTGAAATTAAATATACATATAAATTGTGTCATGTTTTTTTTTTTTTTTTTGTTTTTTTAAATTTTTCCAGATTTTTACCGATTTGTTTAGTCTCCTGCACCTCGGTACAGCTGAAGAAACGGCTGGAACAATTAGTCAAAGTAGTTTTCCAGACTGACGGAAAATTATTTAAAATAAATGTCATATTTAAATTTACTCAAAGAAATTCGAATAAATGTTTGTTTTTACATGTACATAATTAGAAATTCTCGTTTTTATAATAGCCTGTCAATATCGAAAGTAAAAACTAATTCCGCCTCAAACAGCTTCTCTAGGAAACTCTAGCAATGCTACAATCTGATACCATTTTCACTGTCAAATACCACTTAAAATATTCCGTCGTATCAGAGACTACAATTTTTATATCCGTTTTGAAAATTCTTTAAGAATGTGTACCGCAATTAAAAAATATCAAAGTTCCGAATTATTCTAAGAAACTTTATCTTTTGTTTGTTTTTTTAATTTATTTTAACGGTCTGTAAATTTTTTTTTTCAAATCTTTCGAATTATGTTCAATATATACGCGGATCGCCGGAATTTTAATTTTCCTGCTTTTGCGAATTTATTTTCAACATAAAAAATTCGGAAAGTCATAAATAAAAAAGCTGAATTAAGCCTTTTTGGTGCTAAAATTATTGCGTTGCTAAAATTGCCGAAGAAATAAAGGCCCCGCTGTAAATGCATTTACTAAAAAAAAAAAAACAAAAAAAAAACAAAAAAAAACCATTGTTGCGTGCCCTTGAAAGGACGATTACAATTTAGCCATATGGTAAGAACGGATTCATAATGTTTTCCTCTTCGCGGCAATGAAGCGTGAACCTTTTCGGAACTTAAACACGCCGAGATACGAAAGCTACGCTTGACCTTGAATCTATTGTCTCTTTTACCGCTGAGCTTATCTGGAGAATGAATTTTCTTTTCCACTTCCCGATTAAATTGCAGCATCTTTGCAATGACTCCGTTTGCGCTAGCGACAGAAAAAAACAAATATTAATAATAATAAAAAAAATTCGTTATCTATAGATGATTTAAGGGGTCTCCTAATGTGACTGCCCAAAAATTAAGTGATTTTCAGGATTTTTTTTTTTTCAAAGAAGAATTGCATAAAATATTTTCAAACTTTGGTAATATATATACATATAATTCAAGTAACTACACAATTTTTTTTGTATAAAAATATTGAAACACAAGCGAGTTATATAATTTTTCGCAGGCCTCCTAAAAAAAAAAGTTGTTTCACTGCTGCAGTGACTGCCGTCGTTAGAGTGTTTGAAAAGAAAAAAAAAAATTCCTTCAACTTGAAGAAATTTGCTGTACAATGACGTAGAATTATGAAAATATATTAAAATTTGACAAAATGGCGGAGTTTCAAAAAAAAAATATGAAATTTCGAATAAAAAAATGGCGTTTTTTTGTATAGCAAATTGACATTTTTTATTCAAACATAAAAATTCTACGTCATTGTATGACAATAAAAGTGCTGAACACGTTAAAAAAAGTTTCAAGTGGATCCGTTCATTTTTGTTTTAGTTAGAATTGCAGAAAATTTGAAAAATTATGTTTTGAGAAAAACGCGTTTTCAACTCCTAATTTCGTCGTCACAAAATAAAATTTATAATACTTACAGTTAATCTGCTATTCCGGGCCCATACAATGGACTTTCCTCCACTTCAAAAAGCATTTGTTGGGCAGCTGCAGCTTTCCTCTGAGCTGTTCGACCTTCTTTTGAAGCCGTCTGATGTCGTATATCTGCTCACATGAATCCTATCGGAATCTCTCTCGTCGACATAATTTTTTGCAACAGGCCCAATGATGACTTTCATTATTTGAAATATTTTTAAGATAGATTGAAAACCATCGTTGAAAATTCCAACATCAAAAAGATTAGCAAGTTCGTTGGTTTTCGCGCCGCTATGAAGATGCTTTGGAACAAAGTGAAGCCATTATAGCTTTCATTATTATTTTGGGTATTGCTCCCTTTGCATCTTTGTAGTAATTTCCGCTTACTCAATTCAGTATATATCGGCTTCAAGGCTTCTGCAACCTGTGGATCGAGAGGGAGATAGTCGTGCTTAAATTCAGTGATGTCTAATCCTTGAGCTTGCGCACGACGATATGCACACCAACTGTTCTCACCTGTCGGGCAGTTTACATAATTCGGATTCTTATCAGTTGGTTAAGTGATCATATGTTTTGTATATCTGCCTTTTTGATTCGAACAACCGGTGTTCTTCGCTCATTTTTATCCGAACACGTGCTACGATATGCTCTGTAGTGCGACTACAACGGAATTAAACAGCTCATTCAAATATAACTGCATAGAGCAGATTTACACGCGACAATGTTTCGAAATGCTTTCTCAGCAATATTTATCAATTTTTCGGACAAGAATAGTCTCCCTCTCACTTCCGTATTGTTTCCGATGTCGACTGAACTGAAAAACCAGCACAGCTGTTTACGAGCCTCCTCGCTCCGTGTTAGGCACGTTTCTGACATGTGCAGCTGTTCGTTGAAAGGCTGCAACTCAAAAACTATGTGACATTCGACCTTGAAATTTTAGCATGTTATTCCAGGGAATATGAACTTTCAAAAATGTAAAAAAAAAAAGCGATTTTCTGAAAGTGTCACACTTGGGAGACCCCTTAAATGAGCAAAAAATCTCAGCACCGGAACGCCAGGGCGCCGAATCGTAATATGTTTTAACCGACTTCGTTATTAAACTACTTTGAAATTATCGAAATTTATAGTTTCACTCCACTCATAACATATCTACCCGGCACATTTTTCCTAAGCTGTCTATTGCTAGAGAATTAATTTTTGCATCTGTAGCCAATCCACCAACACAGATAAGGGCATAATACTTCCCGTGGAAAACATGATGCACCGTGCTGACATAATTAAAATACTTATGATTGTGCAGTCATTCAATTTCTATGCCTTCGTTATAAAGTAGTTTCCGAATACCATTCTTCTTTGGCCACACTTGATGAGACACGAAGATGGTAGTCTGGAAAAATAGTAATTGAAGGAATCTTTGAAGGCAGAAGAGTCTGAGGAAGAAGTTTGAAAAGGTCGACTGATTGAATCTGTGAAACGTGTAACGAGAACTTCTACTCCGTTTTACGGAAAACAGAAGATCATAGCGGTTGGAAAACTTATCTTGCTTATTGGGTAATTATGACCTAGTGGTCAGCGCGCAATGATGATGATAAATATGTCCAAATGAAAAGGAAATTGAAAAGCGGAAATAAATCTGTTGTCTTGATGACTGAGACTGGACTTTGGAGTCATGAATTTGAAAACGAGGGGCGACTGATAAAATTAATAAAATCTATTACAGTAAACTAATTGGTAATAATCCCGTGAAAGGCAGTGGCAAATCAACACATGGCGTGATGTACGCGGCAGTCAGTGTATAGGCAGACACACTCAGGATTTGTCTCACGACAAAAGGCGTTTACAATCAGCTCCAAATGAAGTTGTATATGTTCCATTGTGTTTAGAATTGTCACGAGTGTGCTACCTACATTTGTTCAACAAAAGCGTGCGAATAGATAGACCAATGAATTATTCTTTGTTGAAGAGATGAATTTAATTGAATATAAAAGAAGAGAAAAAATGAAAGATTTAAACATGTGCTTATATGCGGGTGGAGCACCGATAAACAACTAACGCGCGCACTTGAGCGTATGCATATATATACATATGTAGTATTGTAAAAAAGAGTGGATTCCTTAGAAATATATTTATAGGGGAAAGTCGGGTAGCCCCGGATGCT
Organism: Icerya purchasi; assembly: GCA_039619475.1. Lineage (NCBI taxonomy): Eukaryota > Metazoa > Arthropoda > Insecta > Hemiptera > Monophlebidae > Icerya > Icerya purchasi. Next base: position 168,604,533 of record CM077116.1, on the reverse strand, counting down.
TAAAAGAATTGCAAATAACAATAAACAAAAAATACGTTTTTATTATGAACTTAAAAAATAATTAGAAACTTCTTTAATCATATTAATTAAGAATTAGTAATCATATCACATTTTTTAAAAGAAATATAACGAGTATACTTTGGTCACATTTTTTTGGCGATGCAATAAACGGCGGGTAGCACCGGGCGTAGTCGTCCCATTTTCCTCTTTCACTTATTCTTCCCTTAAATTTCGGTATATTTCGGGTCTTTCTACAGCTATAGTACACCCTTTAAAAATACTTTCCATAAATAAGCAAAATTGACAAAACAATTGAAGTTTGTTAAAATAATATTGCAAAATTCAAAACATAAAAAGGTGTCCAGGGATACTTGACATTATCGTATCTGAGGCTACCCGATCGTTATCATGTAACATTTTAAAATACATCTCTTAAATTGTACAAGAAATGCTACAAATACTATTAAAACCTGTAAGTTTATACTATTTCCAACAATAGAAAATTAAACATATCACGTGTTGTGCTTGGAAATCTTCATTTGAGTTTCTCAGGAGTGACAAAAATTTTTGTGCGGGAACAAAAGAGTAGTGTTTTTCAAAGATTATTATTTAAGATTGTATTTAATGCACGGACAGTATATTAGAATAGAAATGTCGACAGCGTTTGGTAAGTTGTACTATTCGTTTAATGCAGTTGTCGCAATTTTTACTTTATCATTATTAGCATTATTACTATTAATATTGTGGCGAAATTTAGGAGCATCTCACCACTTTATTTTAATAACGATGAGAAATGTGCTTTTAAAAGAAAGTAATATCGTGTTAGCGATCGATTTTTAAATTTATTTTTTTTGCCTTTTTAATCACAAGAGCCAATATTGTATCGTTATTGCATTCGAATGAAGGGAAAAATGTATTTCCGCTATGTTGATTATCTTTAACTTGGACGATATCTTATTATTGCAAGGTGTGTCCATGATAGCGTACAAAATTGATGGCGAGAGTTTAGTTCGCGTTAAGATTACAGTAAATTTTTGACTTCTTCTTCTTAAAAAAATCGTTCATTAATGACGGAAAAAATAAAATAAAGTGGAATTTTTGAAAAACGGTTGTTTTACATTAAAAGTAAAGAAAAAAAAAAAGACCTTTTCTTTAATTGAGCAGATTTGTAGTATAATTGTTTGACGAAAACGGTTATCGTTCAAATTAAGTTTAAATAAATGGGTTTTGTTTACTTTTATGCGGAAAGTCATATGTCTAGCTTCTGCAAGAAAAAAAAAAAAAATTTGGGTGCGGCTGTGCTGGGGCACACGGCCGTTGATTTAACGTGAAACGCCTATATCGGTTTAAGTATTTATATATATTTATATTAATTACAACGTAATTCTTAGGCTACTCCCCATTAGAAAAAAAGTCCCAAAAAAATGTCCTAATTTTATGTAACGCAAAATGTCCCAAAAAAATGTCCTAATTTTATGTAACGCAAAATGTCCAAATTTTATGTAACGTTTGTTATATTTTATAGGATTTCTGTGATTATGTTATTATATTCATATGGACCGATTTAGAATTACGTTGTACATTTTGATCATTTTATACAAAGTATAGAAGAGAAAGAGATAGAAATGTAAGGAAGAGGGGTCAAAGGGCACATCCCCTTGCGAGGTCAGAATGGCCGAGTTATATATATAAATATATATAGATATATAAACAAATATATATAAATACGCATATAAATATATATAGATATATATAGATATATAAATAAATATATATAAATATGCATATAAATATATATAGATATATATAAATACAGGGCGATCTAAAAGTCATTGCACATCACAAAATTATAGTTGCCATAGTTACGGATATTCCAATATGATTCCGAAACCTCGTGCTAAAGATGCGCATATACTACATTTTTCATAGACGCGCTAGTTTATTACACACCTCTTCGAAAATTATGCAGTGACTTTTGGACCACCCTGTAAATATAAATATATATAAATATATACAGATATATATATATATATATATATATATATATATATATATATATATAGAGATATATATATAAATATATGCAGTGAAAAATAATAGTCGTTGCGTTGCGCGATTTCGTTTCATAATTTCGTTTCACGAGTGATTTTCAAGACATTTCACGTCAAAAGTGCGTGGTGAGTTCGATGAATCTTTTTGTCCTCCGTTAAATCTATAAAGTTAATGCCGGTAACTTTAGAATAAATCATTAGTGTTCCCATTCGAAAGCTCTGAAGAAATAAAATAAATAATAGCATCATTTTTGTTCAAAACTAAGAAGATGCATTTTTCCATCTATTTATACTTAAGAACAGCATGGTGGTGGTTTCGGGCTTCTTATTCCTTCAGTTTTTTCAGCGTTTACAGCTGAATCACTTAACGTTCCAATCATATGAGTATCGTTATTCGAAAGATTTCTTAAAGGCGAAAATCGATTTGTTTTTGTCTCGAAAAATATCGGGTGTTTATTCGTTGTCGTTTTCTAGAGGGTACAATTTGCCATGAATTCACAGACTGTACACTTGTTATTGGAGAGACTATTTCATTCGAATTTGGATAAATTAGTTTATTGTTAGCGTGTATGTTATTATTATTAATGTCATAAACGGTACTATTAATCTCACCACTATGGGTGTTAGTAACATTACTGTTTACTATCACCGTTATTATTTTTGTTGCCGAAGCAGGTATTGTTATTATCGCGATATGGAATTGTATCACCTGATAACGATGTATGTGACGGTGTCGTTGGATTTGTTGTAATAACAGCAAGTGCAATTTGCATATGTTGCTTTCTATAGATGCTCTACGGCTAGAGCCCGGTGAGCGTTGTACAGTGTGCAACGACCGTAGTAAGAAAACAAAAGATTATCCCAAAGATAAAGTAATCGAAATGTTTATGCCGATTGCGACAAAATGATAAACAATCATCATCGAGATATTTTTAGCGTAAACACGATACGGATGTTTTACAGATGGATATTTTAGAAGATCGAACGAGCGAAGAGCATAGAATTCAACTCGTTATCAGATCGTATCACTAGTGTAAAAAGATATCTGGCGTAAATTACGTACGAACGCATTAAAAATAGGTATTTTTATTTTAATACCGCACCCCTCCTCTCAAGTTAGATATTCTTTTCCAAATGAGTGTAATCAAACGCAAAGGGATACACAAACACATTGTTTGTGTATATTTCGACAACAATGAACATCAGCGTCATTCTCAATGAAAAACGTTTACATATATGTATGGTTAAAAGATTATTTGCACGCGCACAGTATGACTCAGTCGGTCAACAGATAATGTAAGCGTGAAGTGACTCATTGAAAAAAAATTGCATCGGAGGAAGAAACGATGATACCGAAATGCGCCATAAATGTCGTCAATTACAAGCGCATACAGTTGCATGATGGCGTCGAAAACAAAAGAAATACTGTTTAAAACGCTTGCGCGAATTATTGAGATGTTGAAAGTGGGAGAAGTTATCGCGAAATTGCGAAGAAGACGATAGTTTTGTTTTCTGGAGTGCGATGCGTTATTAAAAGGGAGCGGGAGACAAGAAAGATTGAAAACAAGCCGCGGAAGAGCAGGTCCCAGAAACTAACAGTCACAGAAAAACGGAACCTCATCAAGGAATTCGCAGAAATTTCCTTTCACAAGTGTTGTAAGGTTGGGTACAAGTTTGCAATGGAGTCAGGTAAGATGGTCATCCACAAACCGTACGAAATACCTTACATACGGCCAATAATTATGGACGAACCACTCGAAGCAACCAATTCGCGAACGAGTATATATGTACATCATCCGATATCATTTTAGAAATCCGTCATATTTCCAGATGAGAATAAATCCAGCCTATTTAGGTCCGATGGGGAAAAAAGTATCCGTAAAGAAAACGGAATACGGAGCTTGTTGCACAGAATGTAAGGTTACAGTGGAAACATATTGGTTCTAATGCGAAAGTTCGTGGAATTTTTCTGTACTCGAAGTTGCTTTCTAAATATTTTTTTGTCCACAAATTTTGCTTTTTCTTGTTACCAGGATATATTTTTATGTTTTTGTTAAAATATACACCTTCCGAGAGTGTCTTCAACTTTCATTGTAATTTACCTGCAACATGTTTTATTATTCTCTTGCATCTGATTACACTGATACACACGTTTTTGGTGGTGCGGTAACTGCATTTGTTATTTGTATATACACTTTTTTAAATTTTATTTGTGAAAAAAAGACAAACTCATCTCATTATATAATCAAGGGATAATATTTTTTATTATAAAATAATAAAATAATCAAATTTTAAGGTTGCGAAACCATACTGCGATTCCTTAACAAAGTTTCTCCCTAAATTTAAAAAAATTAGGAAAAAAACGTTAATGCAAAAAATTTTAAGCTCTTATAAATATGTGTATTTACGGAAATACTCTGGATGTACACAAATTTAAAATTGGATATTTCTCTTTTGAATTGAATGAAATTCTCAGCGTATGAAACATCATGCTTGACTGACTTTGTTTCGTTCTACTTTGGCAATAGTAAAATGGTAGTCTGTTTTATTTATTTATTTTTATACCTGCTATATCGGTTACAGTTACAATAAAGCTCTTAAATTGTTTTAGTCTTATAACCTATCAAAATCCGAGATGAAAACATTTACACAATGGAAGGAGATTAGATGATGGGGTTTTTCTTAAGAAAAGAAGCGGGAAGAAGTAGGTAACTAGAGCAAATAATCCGCCGCTTCATTGCCAAAGGTATCCGAATGACTAGGAACCCATAGAAAATCAGTTTAAAATGAATAGAACGAAGAAAAAACGTGCATAAATGAACGTATATGGGGAATAATAAAATCATGAAAGTGATCAGTGAAAAGTGGTCATGGAGTTAGATCTAATAAAAAAAGTTAGAGAAAAGGTGACGAGCGGAAAGGAAAATAATGGGATGTAGAATAGTCATTAATTCGTTTATGTATATCGAACAGACAGGAAGCAGAGAAAAAGATATTTTTTGTAAAGTTAAAATTTGGGAGGATAAAAAAGGCATCAACATCACCCGGGCCTCTTCGTACCATCAGCAAACATGGTTACATGAGAAGAAAATTGAAAATTTGGAAAATGAATCGAGGGACAATATATCGTCACGATTGAGCGGTCAAAATTACTAGTTTTTAAATCAATTGCTACAAGTTTATAAACAGATGATGTGCTTTCGATATTGGGTAAAAAATGTTTTACATTGGACCGTATTAGTAAGGCTTCTTTTTCGTGAACTGTACCATCCGGATGTGACACTCTATAACAACTGTAGTCTTTAATATTTAAATTTACATTGTACATTAAGTGCGTTTCACCTATACTGATGTAGAAATATTATTTCCAGTTCGTTAGTTTTAGATCTAAGTGCATTAGCGTTCCATAGCATAATTGCTAAAGATCTATTTATTACATTTATCCGGCTCATTGGTTTGATTTGTCTAATTGGTTTATTTAAAATACTGAAAATCGGATTTATTAGTAACTTGAAATCGTTCATTAGTTCGTTCCATGCTCGTTAGTTTAATGCTACTGGTTTCTATGCCAGAGCTACTATTTTTATAATTTAGATTGCAATTTACATTATTGACACCATTTCTTTACTTATTAAACCATGGGATAACGTACAGTTTTATCCGGAGCTGGGAAATATTGCTGATTAAAGTGAAATTTAGATGCTCTGCTTTTTCTTCGTTTAAACACTTATACTCTGGACGACCTCTGTGAATAGCCGGATGATCTCTTTGACAAAAGGCACATATAGATTTAACGCTATTCTCTTTATCATAGTCCCTAGTGTTGTGCCTATTGCGCATTTAACACAGTGGAAGAGTAGGTTACAGTAATTTTGTGAGTGGCCATACAGTTGACATCTTTTACATTGTATTATTTGATGCTTGTTTCGGATTTCTTGGACTTCAACCTTTGCATGCATTAAGCCAGTAAACAGGAATATGTCATAATTTTTAGGAGGAGGTTTTAAGTCAGCATAATGCATTGGTAACTGCTGTTTGGTTTTTGGGGGTGTATCGCGTAACACTGAACCCCTGTTTTAATTTCTGTTAATTTTACCTCCTTTAGAATTCTTCCTTTTATTATTTTTTTTCCTGTATAGCTACTCGAATTGAAGACGTTAAATATATAAAATATTTAATACAATGATTGTGTTTTTTTAAACTGAAACTAGCCGCCAAATTTATAATTACCAATTAAGATAGGTATATTTTTTTTTTAAAAAAAAATAATATTTAAGAATTATATTTTTTAGCTCTAGTGACGTAATGTATTTAATTAGTAACATAAAGCAAATTTATTTCTCGCGAGCACTTCTGCGAAATTTTAATTCGTTTTAAAATACACTTCTTGTCTATCTGTCTGACTATTTACACTAATCTCAAGAACTGCCGATCCAATTTTAGTCCCGTTTTCACCAGTGCGTAGCTGATTTCTAAGTAAAAAAAAATGAAAAAAAAAATACTCCAAACTTTTTGTCCTACAGATTTATTTCAAAATTTGAGTCTTGGTTTTTATTTTGCTCTTTAAAATAACGTTCAGATGTAAGAGTGCAGTTTTATTGGTCTGCCAATTGCCAATGATATCATTAAAAAAAATAGTTGTCTTTATTATTATTATTATTATTATTATTATTATTGTTGTTGTTGTTGTTGTTGCGCGTTGATCCTTCCTAATCTGTCGAATTGATCAATATGCACTAGTTTCGGTAAGAAAGAAGCTTGAAAATGCGGTGAAAATGGTCTTACGCGGTACTTTATTATAATCGAGTAACACCTGGTATAAAAGAATTTTTTTACGTTTATACGAGTAGTTTTTATTTAATGCGTAACTTCTTTGCGATATTGAAAGATCCGTTCAAAAAAATATTTTAATTATTTAAGAAGGTTTTTTTCTTTTTCTTCATTGATTTCGTTGGTATAATAGTCGGAAGCGAATTTAAAGATTCCTCAAAAATTATTTTCTATTATTGCATTCCTGCTTTCCGCGCATAAACACGATGTACTGCCGACCTTCAAGAATAAATTATTTAATATTATTAGCGTGGCAGTAATTTGGGGACGCTATTTTCTTGTTTGTAGCAACTCGTCGCGTGCAGAGTTACTTCCACGGTATTACCGAGTAGAAGTTTTAAAAATAGGCGGGATGCACATTGTGGCGGACGATAGTTATTCGAAGAGAGGTAGAGAACGAGTCAGATATTAAATTTAAATAAACTCGTGCAAAAAATGTAATGCTTGAAAAAATTTTAACCGAGAGAGGTCAAGTTTGAATTAATAAGGCATAAGGGGAAGGGAAAAATGATGACCTTCAATAATCTGTCTTTTTGATCGTTTTAGTGCCCCCCCCCCCTTTTATTTATTTTTTCTGCTAGGGTAGATTATTTATTCTGCATATCATGTACGGAATCCTAATAAGAGTGTTCGAAAACGTAAAATAAAGGAGCCGACTTGTAAACTTCGAAATTGAAACATAAATCACGACTAAAATTCTTTTTAAGACATAACAGCATACCCTAGGTAGAAGAAAACGTAAAAACCTGTCAAAAATATGTAATATGGAATTTAAAACAACTCCAAAAATCATTCAAAAATTCATAATTCAATATAAAATGTAAAAATGCATAAACTTCTTCATAAAATAAAGAAAAATATTCCAGCCCTCCCTTTTTTTTTTTGGCTACAAGCAGCAAAAAAGGTATGTTTATGTAAGTCGTTTGTAATAATTTGCCGGAAATAGAATAAACCGACATATAATGACAATCGTTAACAATAAGCGTGATTAAAGCCTTTAAAAGGTCTTTTTCGTGGTTTATGATAAAACGAATGAAATGGGAAACGAAAATAGAGAAAATTATGAGGACAGTACGATAAACAAGGATAGAATGAAGACAAGTATAACTGAACTATAAAACCGAAGGAATAATTAGCGAAACAAATACCGAGAATTATATCGACAATAAGAATTAAATATACATATAAACGAATGGACAATGAGGGATAACTTTAATAATACGATATTATGACAGGTAAGCAATTATCGCCCTACTAACGAAGTATAACTTATTAAATAATACAGATAAACCATCCCAACGATACAAAATACTGAATACTTAATCATTCATTTTTCCTCTTTTTCCGATAAATTCGATTTTAAGAAACTTTATAAATACAGTTGACTCGCAATTATCCGGATTCCGTATTATCCGGATCGATTTTTCAAAGAAAAATAAAAATAAACAAAAAAAGGAAGAAAAAGCCAAAGCGTTTTTATAAAATCCACAGCTGTATGCAGTACGTTTCTGAATAAGATGCTGTGAAATTTTTAAAACTTGGTTTTACAAAGAGTTTGTGCCCGCAGTTGCGAGAAAAAATTTGTCCGACAATCAGTTACCGAAAAAAGCAATCTTATTCTCGACAATGCATCTTCCCATCCGGCAACTGAGGAGTTTCAAGATGGTGAAATGTTTCTTCCAGCAAACGTTACATCGGCTTGTCAACCTACGGATCAAGGAATCCTAGAGGCCTTAAAAAAAATATCGACGCTGTTTTTTCACCAGACTAATATCATGCGTTGAAAATGATGAGGATTGTCAGGTTGCTTTAAAATCGGTTTATATGCTTGATGTTAACACTTGGTTATCTGCGGGATGGGAAGAGATTAGTGCAATAGCATTCGGGCGGTCGTGGAAAATATCACAGATCATAAAGTCAGTGATGAATGGGATGAAATTGACAAACGATATGATTTGGACGGTTCAAAAGACACAACGAGGAGAGCTTGTTTCTCTAATAGAAAATATTCCAGGATGTGAAACGGGTAGTAATACGGATAACGTTACAGAATGGATGGGCAGCGACGAGATGGAAAAAAACGGTAGATGAGAATATCATGGTACTCAACGAGGATCCAGTTGAAGGAAATATGGATAACGAGCCCTTTCAAAGTGTTATACCACACGATGAAGGACCGAAGGCGATCGAAGTAGCGCGGGGTACATTACTCAACAGGAAGAAGCGCCGCCGGCTGATATCATTTGTTTACGCAAGTGGCGAGGTATATCGACAAGGAAGAGAGTGCAGCGAAAGACACGGAGACCTTAATCACAGACTTCTTTAAAAACTAGTTAATGTACACCGTAAATTAATTTTCATGTTTACTTTTGTATCATGAGATAAGTTAATTTTCACTTTTTTCAATTTGCAGTATTTAACCTTAAACTCCGGCGTATCCGGATTTTTTGAGAAAAAAAAAATACCATGAATATGGGATTGTGTTCCAGAAACTTGTCGGTTGTTTTAGTATTATATTTATAAAAAGAGTTTTCTGAGTAAAAATTGTATTTATAAAGAGTTCCTTAAAGTACAAAATATTATAATTTAATTACAGTATTACATTCTTGAGTTATATGTAAACATGCTCCCATGACTAAATTCATCTAAAATTTATTCAGCAGTGTTATAACCTTATTTGAAAACCGTTTTTTAACAATATTTTTTGAACGAATTGCGTACCCGTCCTTGAAAATCTGGATGGACTTACTCAACACTACCAGTATGTCTCATTCGTGCGACCTATAATTTTCTTTTTTGATGAGAACGATATCACTAATTGCTTAGTTTTTTCTCAACTTTTTAACATGTTGAGGTAGTCTTTAGACCAAATGGTTCAATATCCTTGACACGGGCATCTTGATTTGTCCCATACGACGACACTTTTAAAAATGTTTTTGTTCCAGGCGACGATACCCGTCTCCCACACGGAAAAGCGGGGAACCCTGTGGTGGCGGATGATTCTCGTTTTGCCACTCCTTCAAAATTTCAAATTAAATATTAAAAAATTCAATAACTAGATTTTTATAAACTTCCAACCTCATACTTCCATTACGGAAAAAAAAAAAAACATTAAAAAATCGAGATAATTAAAAATAAAGATATTAATAATTAAAAATTACCTGATTTGAAGTCTCGGAAAAAAAAATGTTAACTGCGTGTCGTAGAAAATAATAAAAGCGAGGGCAAAAGTAATTAATAATATTTTAGATAGTTTATAAACAATTATTTATTAATTTATAGATACACTTGCTAGTACTACATAAATAAGCAAATCTTCTCTTGTTATCTTAAAATGTCATTTCCCTTTCGTACTATATTTCATTTAATTTTAATGCGATCTAAAGTATAATATTTTCTCCAGAAATTTTTTTATACAATACTTTATGTGAGAGTCAAAATATATGAAAATATATTTTATAAATAAGAATTACGCTTACTTCTGTTGAAGTATACAAATTATACGGATCTATTGGTTTAAGGCAGTGTTTGTCAACGGGTGTGCCGCGAGATCGGCTAGCTTACACTTTGTGCATGTTTTCGTAAAAACAAAGAAAACAATATTTTGTATAATGGCATATTTATTTTTAAATTATTACACAAATTGTGACTCTAAAATATAAGAAGAACAAAAAAAGAATAGCACCTCTAATGCGGTTAAAATAATTTATTTTTGTCAAAAGAAATTAAAATGCAATTTGTTTTCAAAATATCGACTCGTTTCTCTTATACAGTCTCCTCCGGAGCATGTTTTTTTTGTAATTCAATTCTGGTTACTTTGTCGCGCGCTAAATTTCCCTTTATTTCGTTTTAGTTATAATGCAACCGTATTCGGCCGAATGTATATTTTTCGCTTGATTGCGGACCAAAATAATCGACACCAACGAGTGGAGTCACAGTAACTTCCGATTTTTTTTTGTATCGATAATTAGCAATTTGTTCTATTTCAGAGATGAATGTCTAAATTATTTTATGCTGAAATTCAGTTTTCATTTGTTATCGTTCAGATTTTCGCATTTTTAATTCTGTAATGGTTTTGTTTTTACAGTATTAAATTGCCGCTGGGTGGTCACTATAAATACTTTACATGAATATATACATACTTTCAATTAGAGAAATGTTGTACTGTTAATATATATTTAAAAAGATAATAAAGAAAAGAATACTTACGTATTAGTGTGTTTTTTTTTAAAAAATAGAATGGGAAAAATTACACAGAAAGCGAACTTACAACTCTTTAAACGGGAATTTTTCTCTCTTGTGGCGGACAAATTTATTTTTAATCAAGATACTAATATTCTACAAATATCTCTGTTTTTTTTTGTTTTTTTTTTTTTTTTATATATAAATCATCGTTTTTGGGACAAAGTTCTTTTACGCGGCCTGGCGGTGGAGTAAACTGACAGAAATTGTCACGACACGAAAAAGCGTTATGCGTCCTCTAGACGACCTTCACTCTTTTTTCTCTTTCGTTCTATCTCTTTCTATTATATACGGGTGAGTGTGTGTGTGTGTGCAAGCGAATATCGACATTCGAGCAGCAAGCACTGTGCACGGTCAGCTGTATAACCTCAATTTTAAACATGTGTAAATTTTATTTAAACTTGGTTTTCGTTTTTGTTGTTTTTGTTTTAATTCATACGGGATTTATGTATTGCGTGTTATTTTTTATCGTATACTTTATGAATGACTTTATACTTGTATATCTACCAAATAGTGCAAGGAACTTTGTTCCTTCCGGGTGTTCCCCTCTAGACACCACTTCTCTTTTTTTTTTTTTTTTTTTTGTATGAATAAACACAATAATATAAACTATCAAACAATCGTACAAAATATAAACAATATATCGATATAAAATCGGACGAATCATCGGAAAATGAAAACAAACTGATTTCAATCCGTTGGATAGTCGTATGAAATGGGATAAACTTTTTCTGAACTAGTTGGTGCCAGCATAAAATCAGACGCGCCGGTATTTATGCGTGTTTAAGAAATCGGTCAATACAGCCGGCTGATGATTATTCGGCCGAATGCGATTTCACTGTGACCAAGGCCTTAGTTAATATAAAATAAGGAATGGTAGTTGAAATTTTTTTAACTCATTTACTCTTTCGAACATTGCAATGCAGTTAGCTATGTAAAAGTTATGGCCGCCAATTACTGAAAATTTTTTACCCAGGATACAAGTGACACATCTATCTTTCTAGAATAAACAGATAACACTTTATGAAAATATAATTTAAATTAATGGGAAAAACTCAAATGGTAAACATTTCAGCGGTTACAAATTTCGTAGTTCTTTGTTTTTTCCTCGTTTATGTTTCAACAGGTGTTCGTTCTTTTTCCATGTAAAAATAATTGTAGTAAGTTATTGATTAGAAATTCCATAAGGCACATAAATTATGTTTGCATTCAGCTAAGAAGCTGCTGTTCCGATTAGAAATTGATATGAATAAGATTTAAAATTTGTCGCTGCAGAAAACTGAAAGGTAATAACTAATAAGAGGATCTTTAAAAGCCCCAAAGTTTTAAATATTACATTATTACAATCCATTTTGCCACCGCGATGTTCGTATAAATCCGGTAAAGATGTAAGTAAAATAAATCTTAGATTTGCGTCTTATACTTTGTTTTTATTCCTTAATTCGTCGATTCTACATTTAAGTTAACGTTGTTTTTGTGTTGGTCGGCGATGACTAGGACTGTTCTCCTGGCTGCATAAAATTTTAAGTTGGTCTTGCTTTGTTTTTTAATTTTTATTTTGCACGAAAAATAATATGCGTTTTAAGGGCATAGTGTAAAGTGTTTGATTTCCATTTAACTGGTGTTTCAGCAAAATCGATGACGAGGAGTAGCCGCCCTTTATTTCGACGTGTAAACAATATTTTCTTTATCACCATCGGTTGCCATAGTTACCATGTGCTACGTTCTTTCACTTCCTACGCTAGTCTCGAGATACATTTTAACATGATCGCTGCTGTATTTTATTCGTAATTTGCCTTACCTATTTGTTGCTGAAGTTATGTCAAGGGCATTTTTGGATGGACCATTTCAGTATCGGTAATTTAGAATTTTCCTATAAAACAACTCATTATTTGCAGTATATAGTAGTGATGGATGAAACACTGCTCCGCTAGTGGATTTAGATATGCATCCAATCCGACTGCCGATATACATCCGCTGCTCAACTCCAACTCCGACGGGTTAAATCATATCTAGTGTCGTAATCATGATCTTAGACCGTGTATTAATTTTCGCTTTTTATTTTACAAGTGATGTATTGTATTTCTATATTTGGAAATTATATGTCTGCAATAAATAAACTGATGCATTTCACTTACACATGCATATCGCTTTCTTTAGATGGGGCATTTTTTGTACTTTAATGTAATATCTATTTCGCCAGCGTTAAACTAATTTTGAGGAGTATTGAATTGTGAATTACATTATTCATTCAATTATGTTAAATCGCACTATCACTATTATTCTGTGGACAAAAAAGAAAGCAGGCAAGGGTGTACGGATAATTTTGTTTTTCAGACTGAGGTCGAAAAAAGTAATTCTGTATTGGGTTCCCCATGGTCGTTACCAGTAGACAAGTGTAAAAGACTGGACACAGCATTTTTCGAATTATTAGTTGCTTCGCTATTAAAGTTTTCTTTCTTTTTTTCGGAAAAACGTCTAATAACGGAAACAAATAATAAATCAAACGGAAAAAATACTGTTAAAAACATTTATTATTATAAACGTATGAAACGACGATTCCAACAGCGAATAACTGAAAGTTATTTCATTCAAAGTTTCGTTTGTTCCGTTCTTGAAATCCCATTTACTACCGTATGTTTATTTTTCGAATTCGAAATGATGGGTTGGGAAGTTTTGTTGACGGGTTGAGCATTTTGTGTTATCTCTCGTTCTTCTAAAAATGTTTGCGCCAAAAATATCGCCGTGACGACTGTTTATAATAAACATTATATTCTCGCAGTTTATAGAGAAGTCGAGTAATGTAATTTTAAAGTCAAATCGGATTTTTCATTAAGATTCTGTTTCAGTCGGTGAGAATATTTTCACTTTTTTTCTCGCTTTTTTTTTTTTTTTTTTTTATTTACAAAACGCGGTTATCTTTACAAGTTGAGGAGGCATTAGCACACGGACACGTTCGCAAAGTACTCCGAATAAACTGGTAGAAGAACAAAAACAAAAATCATAGGAGCTGGCCAGCAATGAAGACGCTTTGATATCAGCAGCATTCAATCATTTGAATGTACTTATATGTAATATGAGACATCTGGTAGTACATATGAAAAACAGAGTACTAATATGTCAGCTAATAAAACGACAGAAAAAACATTATACGGTAATGTGTAGCGCAAGTTTCTGTTAAGGTTAAAATGCCGCTTGCCTCTTTTATCGTTAAAAATATTGAACACCTTATGCAAAATTTAGGTGAGCTAGACTGTCTGAATTCTACCGTGCAGTCATTGAGAAAAGAAGCTACTAAATTAATTTAATCCAGCAAGTCAAATTTTCGTACAGTGATGGACAAATTAATTGAGAGAGAGAGAGAAAAAAAAAGTAATAAATCATTCCCTAAACGGCATGCAGGTTCATACGGTTTCACACGGGTTAAAAAGAAAGAAAGCCAAAAAAAAAATCATTGAAGCTCTTTGCAAGAAGGAACATGAAGCAGTTTACGTTACAAATGTACTATTAAATAAAGTATAGACTCAAACAGAGAAGAACGGAAGTGTCTTGCATATGATAGTTAAAACATCTAGACTGTTGTTCTTTTTGTTGAATTAGCGTCTAATTCTAATAATAATAGAGACATATATAAAATTGAAAACCTGATGGATGTAAAATCAAGGTAAAAGGGCCATGTCAAAAGGTGAACGAAATGGTCCAGTGTAAAAACTGTTAACAGTATGGGCAGACCAATGCACGGTTTGCAAGGCAAGCACGCAATGTTAAATATGGTAGAAAGCACCTTACAACATAGTGCCAGAAGCCTAAATTCTAGTAATGTAAATGTGCTAACACTGTGCAAATTGGAAGGTTGTCCGGTATAATAGGAAAATCTAGCAGCTTGGACTACGATCGAGAAAGTAACAGTTCAGGAAAGAAGCAGCGAAAACCACAAATTTCAGTTTCTGCCCCCACACCATCAACACTCGCGATTTCATGATCATCTCCAAAGTCAGCACAACCAAAACAACAACAAGTTAATCAGTCGCAGTTAAAATCAGGGAAGCAGCTTCTGAAGAGGATAGAACTACAGACAACATCTGGAATCTGATAAAAAGTATGAATTTCTGAATAGCGAATTTGGAAGCTAATAGTTACGAGCCAATGGTGTCGCTGGAAAAAAGTGTAAACGTGCAAGAATAAAAAATGTCTATGCAATAATGTGTGTATTGCTGGTGGTCTCCGGAAGAGGAATTCGAGATATTTCTTAGACATGAAAATATAGACGTCGCTCTAATTTCTGAGCACACTTCAATGATCATCGTACATTCTTTTATATTCATGGTTATGCAATGTATTACACACGTCACATACCAAATGAAGAGCTGATAATCATTATAAACTGCGTGCTGTCACGGCTATGATCGTCGTAAACAATGTTAAACACTAAGTTAAGAAAAAAGTCTGCAAAGGTTAGATTCAAATTACAAGTACGGTTGTATACTTTAATAACACTGAGCTGACACTTCTGCATCATATTGTCCTCCGAGGTACGCTGCGAAACAGGAACAATTCAGTGAAATATTTAAGCAACTGGGTAGCAGATTTATTTTTAGAGGTGATTACAATGTTAAACACATAAAATAGGTTTCACGGTTGATAAAAATAAAGTTAGAGAATTGCTCAAAGTAATCAATGCAAAGACGTGCGGGTTCCATACATCCAGGAATCCAACAATATACTGGCCAACAGATCTTAGTAAAATTCTTGATCTCGTAGATTTCTACATAACTCGCAGAGTAGCCGTTAATTGTATTCAAGTTAAGAATTATTGGAAGCTTACTTCTGACCATGTCCCAGTACTCTTTGCACAAGTACATGATAATGCGAAAACAAACACTTCATAATCTTGTCAACAAATTTATAAAGTAGGATCAGTTTTGAAGAGAACTTGATTCTAACGTAAACTTGAAAGTCCAATTAAAAACAATAGAAGAACTAGAAATGCAAAGTTAATTCACAAGGCTGCTAAAACTACTGCACCAGTTTTTAATTCCGTAACAGTTCAACAAAAGTGTTACCCGTTTGCAAGTTAGGCTGTTAATCAAGCAACAACGAAAAGTACGGCGCATTTGGTGCTTGACTAGACTACTAAAAGATAGGAATATGTTCAATTGTATTAGCAACCAGCTGAACTGGTTGACTGCAGCAATCGATAGGACAAAGTTTGAAAATGTCTTGATTGACTCGAGTCCTAGTCCTGATAAAGATTATTACATATGGCAGGCAATTCAACGCTTCAAACGATCCACGAGATACGGAAAATGAATGTATCGAAATCAAGAGAAAGCAGAACTGTTTGCGAAATATCTGACAACCAACGGTATTTTAGCCAGATGATATTCAATCATACATGGATATAACTCCGGCCTATTAGCCGCAAAGATTGTTAAAATGATTGATAGAAGCATCAATCTTAAGAAAGCGACGGGAGTTGATGAAATTTCTCCTGCAGTACTTAAAGAATTGTTATGGAAAACGGTACTGCTAATAAAATATCTGTTTACAGTAGCAGCCTACGTTTTAAACATATTTCTGCGATATTTAACAAAGCACAACACACACCAGCCAAGCCGTAAAAAATAGTAACATCTTACGGACCAATTTCACTGTTATCTCCGTCTAAATTATATGGTTTTTCGGTAACTTTATTCCTAATTTTTTTTATATTGTTCTCTCTATATTCGTCATTGTTTGACTTCCATTGCCTAAAGAGTTTATCTCTTTCCTTTATTCGATTCAAGATTTCTTTTGTCATACACGTTTTTATCAAAGTTGATTCCCCGCTGTCTTTTTTATTACGTTAAGTTTTTCCCAGTTGTTGTCATAGGTGTATATCTCCTGAAATTTATTTCTAATTTTAATATAGTCAGAATTATCTATATTTCCGCACTCATAACTCAGTAACGTGTCTTTTAAATTTTTTTCATTGTATCGCGTATCTTCATATCTTTTTTCATTATTTTTCATGATCCCCGCAACTATTTGCATTTTATAAAATATTAGGTAGTGATCGGAAATTTTATAATCCGTTATAACTGCATTTTCTTTAGCGTTAATTTTTTTTTTTTTTAAATACATATATATATATATGTGGTCCATGTGATACATGTAATTGCCGAGATTATTACAGCACACAGATCAGTGCAAGATTAGAAGTATTTTAATAGGTTAGCCGCTCTTAGTGTAGCATGTCTTGGAACTGGTTTGGTTCGTTTGAAAATGCAACCGACCGTAAGTTGGAGATGCCGGCAGGCAGGCAATGTTCCAGAATGTGTTCAGCAGTTGGTGAAATGGGGGAATTGCATATGGAACAGGTAGAGGGAGCAGATGTTCCTTCCAGCAAATAGTTGAGGGATATTGCTGTGTGCTCTATGACGAGTCTAGTCAATACAGCAAACTGTCTGCGGGACATGAATATCGGTGGCCACCAAGGCTCAGTGCTTACCTTGATGGATCGTAGCCATGATGTGTGAGCCGACCACATAGTTTCCCATGTCTCTGCCTTATGTTGTTGAAAAAAGGATGGCCGCAGCTGTGGAAGAGGGGCGCCTTCGGGCATTGAGCTATATGTTTCTGCCTTAGCAACCAAATTCACACGCTCGTTCCCCGGCACACAGGCATGACCCGGGACCCACAAGGACGTTACTTGTGAGCCAGCCTGAGAAAGCTCGTTAATGATGTGCTTTATTTCTCGAGACAGTGTGTGTGAAGTTTTTGGTGTTTAGAGTGTCCTAATCGATTGCAAGGAATCTGCGATTAGAAATGCATTTCAGCGTTGGGAGTAAGACTGCAGATATTCCTTCAAGCAGAAGAAAATACCATACATCTCCCTCTCCAACACTGAACAGAATTCGTGGAGCCGAACCGCATGAACAACTCCCTCCACCTTGTAGGCGCAATATATGAGGAGGATCACAATCGTGAAGAGAACAATAAGGGGACGGCGACAGAGCAAATCGAAAGCGAGAAGAGGCAAGAAGAGAATGATTGATCCGGAGACGAATTAGGGAGACGATAGAGAAGCGATGACTGAAAGAAATAGAATGGAACCAAGACAGGGAACAAGGAATCGACTGAATAAAGCGGTAATGCGAATGACGATTAGAAATGTCTCGCCAAAGTCTGGGTGACTGGAAGTGGATAAGGAAAGAATATTTGTTAGAAGTTAAAAACTGGTTACTAGATAACTTTAACGACTTCAATAGGTAAATGGGGAGGTCATAATTTCGAGTTTGAGTGAACATAAGTATAATATTGATCTTTTATATAGCTTGGGGCCGGTGTATAAACTGAACTGCTAGTTCGTTTTCTGTAGGGAGATTCTTCTTTATTATAAATAGTAGTTTGGTATAAGTGCCAATTTTCTTTTATTTATTTTATGGAAAATTTGTGATATTAGTGTGTTTAAGAATTGTTGATATAATTTATTGTATATGATCAATTATTGTGAACTTTATTACAAATAAAGGATATAGCTGTGTTGAGGACCTACAGACGGGTGGTTGTCTGGTGGGTTTCTCATATAGGTTATTTATATACGTACATACATACATACATACATACATATATATATATATATATATATAATATACACATTGGTAGAAAAATTTACATTTAATTTCGTGTTTTAAATTATTTAGTTTATCCGTTCGTTATTTGATTTTTACAATAGCAGAAAAATAATTTAAAAAAAAACAATAAGGGGTGGCCCGACAATTTCTGTTAGATTAATTGTTTAAATAAAACAAAGTATTAATAACTGCGATGATACACTAAAGTAGTTATTGCATTTGTTATTTTAATTGTGTACAAGATCGTTTGCACTGTTTCGTCATGATGTTATCAGCTAACTTAACATGATAATTTTTAGATTAACATAAAACACTGATATTGTAAACACGAAATTTGTTCAGAGAATTAAACGATAACTTGGGGTACACCTTGAGAAATATTCGTTTAAGTCGAAGAAGGTTGGGGGTCGGGTTTTGTGCAATTAAAATTTTATTTAGAATAAGAAGCATTATGGCTGATTGCTGCGTATATGATAAATTTCATCGTTCGAGTTACACTTAGGCTCCTTTTTATGTTTTCCTTTTCGTCAATTGAGTACATGAAATTAGCACTGTCTTTATCGGTTTACAATTAACGAGTATAGGGTTTAATTAATTTTTTACTCTTGTGTGTATCAGGGATCTGGTTTATTTACTATACACTGTAGCAGCTTGTGCAGTTAATACTATCATTTTGAGTTGCAACATTATCTCTTACACGTTTCTAGAAACTTTGTAATTTGATGTATGGAAATTATGAATGGTCCAGTGCAAAGTCCATCGTCATCTGTCTTCTCGAGTGGGAAAGTTATTCATTGAATTAATCATATAAAAAGTATCACCTTGATATATAATCAATGACACACGCCATATAATCAACACAGTTTTATTATTGTGATATTTTAAAAGATATTAAAAACGTGCCGACTACTTTTAAATTCTTCAAACTATAATTGGGGCAGTAAATAGTCTTGGCATATATTTAATTTTTTTTTGGTATTTTCACAGCACAGTGGATTACAAAAAAATGGATCCCTACAGAAATATCTTTGTAGAAAAGAGACACTTTGTTGTTGGGCGGCACATCTACATGAACGGAAATTAGAGCTGTTAATATACAGATTGTAATTTGTTTTCCATACTGTTGATAATCGGTCCGAGCTGTTTTATTTCTTTACTTGACTCTATATATACAGATTTAAAGATTTTACTGCAAATTATCGATATAATGCAATTAAATGTGCGCTGCGGAAGTTCCAGGGTTAAAGTATTACATTTTTTTAAAGCAACTGAACAAGAATCAACCGGGTGGCTAGGATTTATGCAATAAAAATGATTTTTTCGTGTCGGTTTAATAAGGATAACAGTGTAGTTACGACTTTTTAAAAATTATTTAAGCGTACTAGAGTTTTATTATATTCTTTTTTTACTTGTTTAATTTTACTTTTTTATCATTTTTATTTATAGTTGAAGGAATGAAAATAATAATAAAACGTTCTTTGGCAGAAAGTGTTACTTCCTGTAACAGGGAAAATCCCAACCGCCGTACACAGGTACCGCGTTTTTTAAACTTGACTGAATAAAACGGACTGCTTGGTTGTCTGTAATTATTTTAGAGAAACATCTTTGATGTCACAAAAAAGAAATAAAAAAAATGGGTTTATATCGAACGAATGAATAAATAAATAAAAAGTTTATTACATAAATTGAAAACATTAACAAACATGAAATAGCGTAACGATATGGGATATACATGTATCGAGCATTTATGCCCTTTCCAATGTGCAACCGTATCTAAAACTACGTCGGGTTTTGCTTAAAGTAAAGTAGTTTAAGTTATAATACTAGGGGCGTTTGAAAAGTAAGTATACAACCCTCAGGAAACGAGGGAAAACGGACAAACCAAAATCGAAAAAATATTTTATTATTTATGAAGTCTTACTCTACTTTTCTACATAATCGCCGTATCGCTGCAGGCATTTTTCATAACGTGAGATCAACTTTTCTATTCCAGTCGCATACCATGTAACGTCCAAATTTTGGAACGACCGCTTCCTTCAAAGATGATGTATCTGGAAAACGCCGCTCAGCAAGATCTCTCTTCAAGCCAGAGAAGGTATGATAGTCACATGGAGCGTGATCTGGCGAGTACAGGGGTATGTCCAAAGAGACGTCCCCACCGAAAATCAGCGAGCAGCGACCTCACTTGAGCTGCAGCATGGCAAGGCTGCGTGTACCCACCACGCGGCCACCTTGGTCATGTGTAAATGTTCTGTAAGGATACGATAGAAAAACGACCAGTGCTAACATACGAGAACCATTTAATTCGTCCAGGAGAGTGCGTACAATATTAATTGTTTCGTCGTTCATGCCATCAGAAACTCCGCGCGTCATCGTGTGTGTCCGTTCTTCCCTCTTCAAATTGTTTTACCCAGCGATATACAGCTGCTCTTGTTATCACATTTTTATCTCCATACGCTGCACATAAACGCCGATAAATTTTGACACTGGGAATCTTTTCAATAGTTAAAAATTTGATAACTGCATGTAATTCACATTTGGACGGCACAACTGGTGTCATACTCATCGTTTTTTCGCCCTAAAACACGTAATTTACAACCGATCGTTTCTAACCTTTGAGACCACATTGTAGTAACCTTAAGAAACATGCTTATTCAGTTTCATCGCTTCAGTGTTACCGTGAGTGGAGAACGAAAATGTGTATACTTACTTTTCAAACACTCTACGTATTAAGAAAAAAACCAACAAAAAACCTAGCTTCAGTAAGATCAAATAAAAATAATGAAATTAACAAAAATATAATAAAACATCTAATTGATTAATACTCCTCGTACATGTGATGCTAATCACATTTTCTTTGAGTGTCCTGCTCTTTGTAACGAACGCTCCCTTTTATACAGTCAGCTTCTGTCATTACGTCTCCCTACTCCCTATAACTCTTCCTTTATCCTCTCCTTTCTTTCATCTTCTGTGGTGTCCGCACTGCTGCCCTTTGTTGCGTCCATTTCGGACCGCTTAGTTATTTAATTTCTCAGCTTAGTTTTCTTGTTGTTGGGTCAATGCCGCTGGCGCGCCCACAAAAAAAAAAAAAAAAATCATCGTAAAGAATTATACGATGGAATAGGTAAGAAATATACGTAAAGAGGATATCACTGACATGTGGAGAAGCCTGGGAATAGTTAGACTAAAGCAGTTATACGTTTAATGCGTTTATGTTTGAATTTTTTATATTTTAACTGGAGAGAGGTTCTTGTGTAATCTGCAATTTTATGGACAAAAGTATGATCACTTTTAGAACATTCGTCAAAGAATTTTTTAGCTTGTAGGGAGATTACATTTTCAGTAAGGAGTAGTTTCAATACAGCATGCATATTATTTATAGTGTATAGTGGAGCGCATAGAATAGTTCTACAACATTTATTTTGGAATCGATGAACTTTCTGCATGGTGGATCTCGAAATATTAGGCCAGTTTGTTACTTATCTTGTTATTGTAGTAACAATTTCAGGTTTTACTTTTCGCATTCAAATCTCCAGCAAGGTATATAACTTAAATATAAGGTGTTCACACAAAGTCAATGCTGGATTTATTTGGAAGGCAGTAAACGGAAAATAGCGCGACTGAGACTGTTGTAAAGGATATTAAAATTTTTACCGTTTCGGTATTGTTCAATGAGGAAGGCGTATGAAAGATGAAGTGTTTTATAGCGTAGCGAATCAAAATAGCTACTCCTCCACCTCTATTATTTCGATCAAACGGATAAATTTTAAAATCCGGGCTTTTCAGAGCATAATTTGAGTCTTATCTTCGTTTCAATTAGACACAGACGACGTCAATAGATCTTTCATCCACTAGCTGACCCAATTCGAGCATTTGTATTTTATTTAGCTTGGCTCGAAAGAAATCCTTTAGAAATGATAAGTTTCGGTTATCGAATACAATATGTCAAAATAGGAGAGTGACAGTGGTGCAATAGTGGTAGAGTCTAGTCGTTGAGGTTAACGTAATTAACAAGTAGAAGCGTGAACTGAGGAAAATTAGCTAAAAATTTACCTTTCGAAGCAGAAGTGTGTGCGGTAGAAATTTGGTTTTAATGATGCGCGGATCTGTATTGTGGCTTTTCGCGTCAGCATTGTATTTAAAGACTGCTCCTCGACATAAAAGTTTCTTGCGCCAAATTTGCAACCGGTTTATGTTAAACACGTTGTTAAAGTTGAAAGAATTTTCTTTTCCGATCCGAAAAAAAGTTTTAGTCTATAAATATACTTACTTATTAGTGTTTCGTGCAACACTTTTTCAAATTACTCATAATGTAACCCCGGTAGTTTTATGCATTATTTAAAATTTATTCCCCCCACCCCAAACTGTCGAGAGAGTTGTAGCGAAATAATTCTTCGTAAAAAGTGAACATAGAAAGGGGAATGTATTTATTCATAAAGATATGGGAATACATAATGACAGAGAATAGAATTGGAAGAAAGAATAAAAACAGAATACGGGCTGAAGGAAAACTATTTGTTTTTTTTTTCCTACCCTGGGCGCGCCAGCGGCCTTGACCACCCAACAACATGAAAAATTATGAGTTATAACTAAATAGCCAAGCGGTCAGAAATGGAAAAGACAAAGGACAGCAGCAATGGAATAACTAAAGGCAATGGGAAGGAAAGAATATAGGTAGCGTTAAAGGGAGTAGGAAGACCCAAAACTAGAAGTTGGGCGTAAAGAAAGGAGCGTTCGTTAGAGAGTGTAGAACATTCGAATAGGATGTGATTTAAGTGTCACAAATACAAGAAGGCTCAGAAGCGTGAAGAGAGCAGAAAGGAGAAAGAGCTAAAGAAAAACGAAAGCGAGAAGAGGGGAGTAGAGAATAATTGATTCTAAGTCTAATTAAGGAAACAACAGTGGAACGACGACAGGTAGAAATAGATTGAAACCAAGGTAGGAAACTAGGAACCGGTTGAATAAGATAGTAGTATGAATAATGATTAGAGAATAAACATGGATACATGTCAGACCGAAGTCTAGAATGATTAGAGCGTGATAGAGAAAGAATGTCTGAGGAAGGGAAAGAGTCGAGGAAAGGACCAATGCGGGCGGCTGAGCGAGCTAAAGAGTCAGCTGAGTCATTGCCCTCAATATTGGAATGACTAGGGACCCACAGAAAGTCTATGAGAATGGAGCGGGACGATAACAAAGAGGAGACAAGAGATCGAATAGAGAGGATGATACCGTCAGAAGTATGAGAAGGGGGAGAGGAGATGGCTTGAAGAACGCCTTTGGAATCAGAAACAATCAGGAATTTGTGAATCCCACTTGTAGAG
This sequence comes from Icerya purchasi, assembly GCA_039619475.1. Taxonomy (NCBI): domain Eukaryota; kingdom Metazoa; phylum Arthropoda; class Insecta; order Hemiptera; family Monophlebidae; genus Icerya; species Icerya purchasi. Next base: position 168,580,473 of record CM077116.1, on the reverse strand, counting down.
GATATGAAATGAATTGTACGAAGAATTGAGATCGACTTGGCCGAGAAGATAGAGCAGAAAGAAGGAAGTCTGAAAGACTCAGAGTGCAGGAACGTAGGCAACGTATACGCACCACCCACACCCCCATCACTCTTGGAGCCATCCGAGAAGATTAAGGCATGGGAAGGAAAGGAAGAGTTCAGCAGCTGAAGGAATTCGAAGTTAACTCCATTGTGAGAGGAAGAATTAGCTCGGACTGGAAGAGAGGAGAAATTGATGGGGTGCCATATGCTATTAAAATCGAGAGAAAAATAAGGAAGACTGTTATAAGAGGAAACGTTATTTGTACAAACTGCCGTTAGCTAAAACAAAAATAAGGGGAAGAAAAAAAAAGCAATACATTATAACGCAGTTGTTAAATAAAATGTCTGAAGAAATAATAGAGGAGGAAAAAATTGGAGTGAAAAAAAAGAAAATAAAGGGAATGTTAAAAGAAAAGAGGGAAATATAGGAACAATAAAAAGCATTAAATAAGAGAAGAGGGTACGGAAATAGTAATAAACAAAAGTGCAAAAAGAGAAAGGGAAAGAAACGGAAAAAAATAAAATAAATAATAGATTAGAGCTAAGTTAGACATAAGGAAAAATAGGATAAGTTTGTAATAAAATGATTTGCGCGACGATAAAATTGTATAGTATATAAGTAGTATAATGTAGGCATATTTAGATGTAAGAAAACTCGTCGACAAGCATCTTGACGAGGAAATGTATAAATATTAATAAATATCGATATATTTTCAAAAAAAAATCGAGCTACGGCTACTTTTAATGAACGCAATACAGGATTCGTTTTGTTTTTTGCAAGCATTTAGCCAAAACACGGGAAGAATTTTAAATACTGCGCAACTCGCTTTGTATTCGTTTAAGCGGAAAACATGGGAGAAATTTTAGCGCGCGTGCGTTACTAATTTCTATATTTTTCTTATGTAACTAACGCATCAACTTAGAGGTTATATATTGTCGAAATATTTTATTTTAAATTTGTAATTTCTGCCTATACATTGATATGTTTCTTTATATTAAACATTAAAATGTTGTACATATGTTTTTACGTAAGCAGACGTATTTTTATTTGGTTATTTCGGATGGTACGGTTTTTGTTGCTTCAGCGCTATCATTAGCGCTCAATTAAAAATCACCGTAATACTGATTATCATAAGTGAACGAGTCGTTAATTACATAATTTAATAGTAAACAATATTAATAGGTTAATTATTTAGTTCAGTTGTAAAAAAAAAAAAAAACCAGTAAAATAAGTCCCATGCTCTTGACACATGTACCATATATAGTTAAATGAATTAATAAATACCCATAATAATTATATACGTATACGCGTGCATGTATTTAATAAAAAACGCGAAAGTTCCATGTATGGATATAGTTTTGTAGGTGTAACTTTATTAAACGTTTACCAATTCATAAAATGGTAAAGAAATAAGGAATGTGTAACCCGAACTTTATATATTTTTCTGACGTTTTATTTACACTCACATGTGAAATTTTTTTTTTTTTTATTATTATTTAATGTACCATTTATCGATATTGCTTTTTTAAACACTTACACATTTCTTAATACGAAATGTATTATGTGTACAAACGCGCGTGTATATAATTGGATTTAAATTAACACGCTGAAGACGGATTAAATTTTAACAAATTATAAATAATCTTAAAATGACAGAAAAATACTTATAACTTTTAACAAAATTTCTCTGTTCTCTGGCCGTATCTTTAACACTTTAATATACGGAATCCTCAGTGCATGAAGCGTTACGCTTGACTGATCTTGTGTAATTTATGCCGTAAAACCTACCGGTACTAATTGTAAGTGTAACATGTTGTGCGTTCGATATCAGACCGATTGAAATCGATATGTTTCAATTAAATTTCGAGTATTTCATTTATAATAAAATTGTTTCGTTACTTTTAGACGTTATAAAAATTTCGTATCTAAATGACCGGCTAACAAAGAAAAAAAAAAAAATTGTCTATAATGAAGAAGCGTTATTCAGATAATAATGCCGTTATATATTTCCATAAAATATTGAAACACGCCGATAAAAACCTAATAGTATTTAATTCTCGTATTTTCTTTAAATCCTGTCGTTCTCGAGTAATTTGGTATTTATCTGTTTTTCCGATGTTTGCCCTTTTTACTTTCAAATCCAATATAATTTTTTTGGCTCTTTAGCTTAATTTCGCCGCGTTACTTTCATATAAAGCTTTTGTTTAAATAAAACTTTTTTCCCCGTACTATCGGTACACTGTTACAAAAAAAAAAAAAAATCTTTTTTGTAGCTTCCTCTTTTGCTTGCTTATCCCAAAATTCATGTTGCTCCTGCTTATTCTAATGCCGGTAGTCGCGTCGTTTTAAATATTTAATTTCTTTTTTACACAAACAACCGAAGATTGCGCAATTCAGCACACGGTAATAAGATTTTAAATGTACGTATTGTAAATGCCAAACAGTGATCAAAGTCGGTACGAAAAATATTAAAAATTTTTCCAACGCCTACCGTTGCTTGCTTTTTATTGTTTTTGTAAATTAGCTGTCATTCTTCTTCGTGATGTGCTTCACAATAGAGGTGACGTAAAATTTTTGAACTGGTGTTAATTTTGGAGTTTTTGTAAATGATTTTTTAATATATATATATATATATATATAAATTTCCACTTGATAATGCGTTACCTCTACTTTTTACACTTAATCTCAATTGTATATTTTGCATTTTGCGTGAATGAAAATTTTAGGAATACTTACAAAGTGAACTGCGTAGTTGTTTTTTAAATTGTTTTCTTTTTGTTTCTTTTTTGCAAAATAAAGAAACTCGTTTTAAGATTTTTATCGTTAGACTCCCCGTGTATTTTAAAATTTCGAAAAGTTCATCGGCGGTCGTTGATTCGGATTTTAGTTGATTTTTTTAACCGCAGTCGTGTAGACACACTGAATGTGGAGGGGGTAGGATACGATTTTTTCCTTTTTAAATTGGATATTCTTGTGAAAGAACCGAAATCGAAATAAAAACCAATCAGTAATGAATGCATGCTACATATATATATACGTGCAATGAGCGATGAAAAGAGTGAAAAAAACAGGAGTTATTGGTAAGATCGTTAATGATCATCCGGATTAATGTGTGGTAGTATTTGTTAGGATCGCGGCGTGACATTATGTGAAGCGAGGAGTGCAAAATAATTCACAAAAGAAATTAGTAACTCATCATCCAAGTGCGAGCGCGCTTAAAATATTATTAACTCCGTCGATTACGAAATTCGGTCGGTGAAATGTAACACTTTTCCCCTTCGACGCGATCGAATTAAAACCGGTCGTGCTACTTTCTGTCTCACGTTGGTGATTTTTTATCATTTTGAAAAATTTTCATTTTTGCTTATTGAATGAGGGCGGGCACGCAATCATCGGCGGTACGTGTAATTCGCGAGTATAAATACCAAGCAAAGAAAGAAAAAAATGCAATAGTTTTTTTTTTTTTTAACTAGTAACGATTTATCAAAAATGCGCTAAACAGTAAAAAATAATTACTCGATAAAAGAATATTTTACAGTAAAGTATACCTTAAGAGGGATGATGATCCTTGGCGCACTCAAGGGGAGTGCCACGGGGCCATTGCTCCCCCCAAATGATCTTCGAAATTTTAATTTCGTTTTGTAATGTTTTGTTTTACTTCATTTTTTTTTATTAAAAACATACATATTTACTTTTTGCTTATATTACAAGTATAATGTTATATACTTTTAGCTAATTTTTAAAAAATAAAATTCGTATACTTATCTAATTTGTGCTTATTACAAACATAATGTGTTACGTTTCTATTATTATTATCATTTTTTTTTTAAAAATAAAATTCGTCAGTTTTGTAATTTTTTAAAAAATAAAATTCGTCAGTTTTGTAATTTTTTAAAAAATAATGTTCGTTAATTTTGTATATTTTTTTTTTTTTTTTATTATTTTTATTTTAATTTACAAACCACGGAAATACATGGTCGAGGTACCGAGTTACCACCCCCTAACTCATCTTTTAAATTCTAGCCCCGACCAAAAAAAAATCCTGAGTGCGCCTTTGATGATGATTATTTAAAAAAAAAATACTGATATTATTAGAGCCGTAACGATAAAAATTCAAATTGCAATAACCAATAAAATGTTTCTGATATTTTCGATACTTAATAAACGCACTCCCGAGGGGTATTGGTTTAAGAATTCCGTCAATGATGAGATCGTAAATCGCTCTTTAGAGGTTTCATATTTATTATATTTATTGGAATTTATATTTCCGCCGGAAACTGAGTTGCTGCTTTAAGCGATTTCCATTTATCGTCCGTTTAATTTTAAATTTTAGGTGTTCATATTATTTTCCCTGCGTTCTAATGAAAATTTTTTAACTAATAATTTTTGTTTGGTTATATTTAAGCGGAAAGGGGGAAAGTATCTTTAAAGGGAAGTTTCTTTTACCGTTATCAGTACTCACCGAAACTCACTGGTGCACTGGTATGAGACTAAACCTGATCGTACATTTTTAAATAAACAAAGAATCATTAAAATCGATTCGCATGACGCGATCAATGCTTGATCAAATATTAAAACCTAATAATAATAATGTACGCGACGAACACATGACCTCTATTTACAGTCGGTCAAAAATAATACGTACATTGTTGTGTCCAAGTTATTTCGTAGGAGTATTAAATATAAATGTTGAAAAATTTAAAAGTGCTATGCAAAATAATAAATTAAACTTTCAATAAAAAAGGGGGGTTCTCAACCGAGGTGTGCGAAAAAAAAAAAGTATTTTTAATTTTTAAATTTTCCGTTCTCACACCACTTTCGTAGACGTGATCAATATAAATATTTAGTAAAACAACGAAATATTTGGATTTATGATGGCTGAAATATAATAACCATTTTTAAATTTTTAACATTTTATATTTTGTAATAAATAATGATTTTTCAATTTTTTAATTTCTTATTTCACATTTTTCTTTATTAATAACTATTATATGTTTCTTTTTAAAAATAGTTTAGCGCAAATTTAATAAAACAAAATCAAGATAATCTGAATATATGTGTGCATCGTCAATTTTTAATAAGTAATAAGTAGAACAGCGTGAGTAACTTTGAAAATAAGCTGATACTACCAAAATTCAGCTGGGTAATTTGGTCTAACAAGTTATTAAAAAGAGAGAAAAAATATCCTTTAATAAAAACTTGAACCTTTTTCAACTTTGTACCTTAAAACCGAACAGTTACTTTTTGTCGTGAAATATAAAATAAGCCGCATGCGGATGAATAGCAGCGGGTATATGTTACAGTAACAACTTGTCCAATGTAAAGTTACGTTAATAAATAGTGACGAACCTCAACTTCATTTGTCGGTCATTTGGCCTTTCGGTTTGAATACCCTAATACCTATTCACTTTCGATCTGTTTTTATAAACTTCCTTCTCCGTAAAAGTCGCTCGTTTCTTGTATTCTCTCATGTTTAACATTATTAAGTCCTTGTATTGTTTTCGTACTATATAAGTCTTGACATGTGTAATATTCCGTTTAGTTGAGACCTGGTTCGAATTCCACTGTCGCACGTAGAAACTTCAAAAAATTTTCACTTATACTGGGTTAATGTCCATAGTTGACGCGTCCTAAAAAAAAATAAATAAAATAAAAAAAGGTAAATTTTTTAGAAGTGTAATATTTTTCTGTTTCGTGTCTCCAATGGAATTCGTTGCTTCACATTTTTTTTTTTTAAACCGTTCATTTATGAGAGAGTGATCGTGTGAGTAATTGGAAACTAGTTACTGGCTCTGGGTTGTCGGATCCAGATCGACTTCATCTTTGGGGGATGCGCGCAGTACAAATAAGCTGATTGGTACATCAGTTGTGGAGGAGGACGCATAGCGCGAAATAAAAATCCGAATTGAAAATCGTCTGTAAGTTGTAAGTCTTAGACAAGTAGCTGAACAATATTGACCAATTTTGGTGGGAATACCTTCTGATCATCTCGTAACCGAAAGAAACACGATCCAGCAAGTTTCTACTAACCAGATCGCCTCGATGATTCAGTTTTGTAATTAGTAAAATTCGTAAAATTTTTAAAAATGTAATAATTTCGATTACCCCGTCTTCTCGCCGCATTCACTGCGAATCCAGACCAAACCGCCAACGTCCTGTCGGCAAGGAATACCGACAACCTAGCAGCCGCAGCAGAGTGATACGTACCATTTATATCATATTTACTTAATCGTTATTTACCGTGTTATTTTTTTCTTTGTAAAGTTATAAATTCTTGCGCGTGTAACTTTGGCAATTTTGTTATTTATTGTTATTCTAAAATATTGCTGGGCGACGAACTGTTTATCTCTATTTATATGCAATTATAATAAACGTTTACGTGGAATTTAGATGGTTTTTAAGTGAACAGTATTTAGTAAATTTTCAATTTTAAACGGATTTATTTGTATAAAAATAAATGCCACTTGAATTAAATGATCGTATTCCGGTGTGAAAAATTGCCATATGTTAAGAGTACTAAATAGAGTTTTTAGTAGTAGACATAAGCAAAGTCCATTTAATTTACTATTGTTTAATTGGACACTATTTAAAAATTGATTGTTGGAATCTAGAGCGTTACTACAATATTCAAGGCCGCTATTAAAAGATGACTAGTCGAAACATGTGTGAAATACGCAGGTGTATTAGTAAAAGGCGCTCCGAGTTGTTTTTAAAAAACAAAATTATCCGCGGGGACAACACGCCAATATGTGTAACGTTAATACGTGATATAGTCGCATAGTAGAAATTCGCCGATAGATCGTTTTATTTTTGTATTACGTGTACGGGAAGGAGTGCAACCGCTGAAATAAACTTTAGATAATTCTTACAAAAAAAAACAAAAAAAAACAAAAACGTAAAATTAAATGTTCCGTTATGAAAATAATCAGTGTTCGCGTAAAGAGAAAATGCCGTTCATCTATATATATATATATATATATATATATATATATATATATATACACCTGTCATTTCACGGTACACACACACAGCAGCACACACCTGAAAAATTTGTAAATTAATATTCCGCAGGTGGGCGTGATAAATATTAAGTTTTCGGAAAATGTGTAACTTCGTGCGAGGTTTAATGTAGTGCTTTTGTAATTAAAAACCTCCTTGCATTCGTTACACATATGTTGTACGAATTAATAATTCGACAATAACACAATCACGTCAATCTTTTAACCGACTTCATTCTAACATATTGTTTAAAACAAAAAAAATTCATAAACGAATATTTCTACAGAAAATTTTAAAATCGAAAATTATTATATAATACAATATAAACAAGACTGAAACGGTAGCGAACATGAAACAATACAACTACAAGGCAGAACTATATTATAGTTTGCATTATTAGATAAGTAGGATCGTTTGAATTTGGTAGCAACGTAGCTAGCGACGTATATAACAGAAATAGTGGTTCTGTTTGTAGCAAGCCTGACTGCCGTGTCTTCGATTTGTGCACGGTCGAAAGGAGAGGGTGTACAGCGGAAATGGAGACACTATTATTACGACGGCCGAGTATTATCACTTATTTTGAACGCTACAGTCGATTTAGAGTGATAAATTCTGTCAACAAGACCGAACGAATGTTGCGAACTTATTTTCAGCGAAACCTTTTATAGTTTTCGTTGGAAAGGAAAATATTTTTCCACGTGACTGTTTTCCGCCTATGTCTTGTGAATACTCGGTTACTAATTTCATCATGGTGAATACAACACACGTCTGGTTAGAAAGTGTTCTAGGACATTGTCATATTAACAGTGTAAAGTAAAAAATGTGTCCCTCTGTGTCCCGTTCGCTTTTCATGTTACTTAACGATTGCGGTAAATTTAAGAATCGAGAAATGGCAGTCTGATATTTGTAAAAATTCGGTGATTCGAAAGTGAACAAAGTTCCCGCCGGATTAATCGGCCTTTTTCTGTTTTTCTTTTGTTAGCGAGATTTTATAATAGCGAGCACTCGAGAACTAGTGGAGCTGTTATAATACGCAGTCACTGAATATTGTAAAAGATTTTTTATCATCGCAGCCTATTCTTCGGATCATTTTATCTACAGGTCCAAAGTCGAGTGGATAGAAAACCAGCACGACGGGCATTTTTGCGCCGTAGAATGTCAGGTGAGTCGGATTTTGAACGGGGTAACATTAGCTGTCAAGGAGAAAGTCATTTTGAAATAGTTGTGCAAAATGGACGAATAAATTTGTTTGCAAACGGCTGAATGCTAAAATCGAGTGATATGAAAAAGCGTGTCTCACGCATAGTGTCGGCTTAATATTGTTTTTTTGTCAACAATCACGATTTAGCTCTACGCTTGCTTTCGATCTATCGATGCGCTTACAACAACAAGCCTCTTTGTGAATATGTTTATGATAAATTTAATTTGCCCGAAATCTGGATGCGATTATAGTTTTTATTCGTGACTTCCATGTTGGGCATGTTGTTTGGAGCCAATATAGGGTAACTAAAATGGTTAGTCCATGAGGTCGAGGATCACTATTTTTTTTCTCCATTACCACGCTTAATGTATACCTCTTGATCCTCCGCGCCCTGTACGGTGATGCAAAATCTGTGAAAGATTAGTACGTAATTCAGATGATGGCGATATATTTTAAGAATTATATGGAAATCGGTTATAATCAGATAACTTTTTTTGGGCCAGTCGATGCAGTACACATTTTTGTCGAGTGATAGCGACCCCCGGTGTATCATAATTGGTTCAGTGAGTAGTTTACTCGGGGAATTTCTTTAATTTTTAATGATGCTTTACGTTGTTACCGATGGCTAAAAGCAAATTATTTTAATTCTCAGTTTGTATGTATCTTATTTCTCTAAGACTAAAATTATACCATTAGGATCAATAAACACATGTTGCCTTATTATCACTATTTCTTTTTAAATTTAAATGCACATACTGTATTACAAAGTAAGTTGTTTATATACTAAGATTATTTCGAATATACCGTGTAATATTTTTGATTTTTTTCTAGTTCGTCGAGGTACATTCATAGGCTTCGGTATTGTTTCTTTTTTTTTTTCTTAGTATGATATTTAATATAATCTCATATATATATATATATATATATGTATGTATGTATGTATGTATGTTTGTATGTATGTATATATGTATGTTTGTATGTATGTATATATGTATGTTTGTATATACGAAGTTCAGTGAATTTTCGATTGTGTTTTCATCAGAGTTAGTTGTGATGGAAAACGTTGTTTCGTATTACGGCGTTCTGATACGCTTGAATAACGTTAGAAGTGCATGTTACTTTTTTCGTAGCTGTAACCAGTTAATGCGGTATAGCTCTCCAGGTCACGCCGCATTTATTTTGGTTCATTTTTTCTCTTCCTTATTCGTAATGTGCATAAATTTTTTCTCTGGAAAATACATGCCGCATCATCAAGGCTTTTTCAACGAAGAAGAATAAATTATTTTTTCTTCTTTTCTACAGCGGGAAGAAGACAAAAAGAAACGTCGCAAAAGTACAAAGTGAAATAAATACGAAAAAAAACGAAAGAATAATGAACGAACACATGATAGCAAAAAATAGTAACGTTTAGGGCGTATGGAATTATTTAAATATTCAGATGCGAAATTAACGATTGATTGAACAGCAGTATGAAGAAGAATTTTCCGGCGACTTAAATAATCTTTGTTAATAAGCGAAAGATAGTAGGATCGAAGTTAGTAAAATATTTCTTTCTGTCAAATGAACGACAATCAGAAAACTAGGATGAATTCTACGAGGATGGGAATGAAGGATTAACGAACACAGAACGTATAAAATAGGCGAAAAGAGTTGATATTTTAATATTGTAAGGTAAATTGGGTGTGTAGCGAAAGGGGAGAGGAAAGATTTTAAAGGAGAGAAGGAACCTTTTTATGTTTTGAAATGTACATCGATAATACGATAAAGTATTTTTTGGTCCGGTCTTATTTTGCTTTTCCATGAAAGTTTTCTATTTAAATTTTAAAATCGCAATCTAACCGTAACTCCGGGAGGATTGCCATTTGTAAAATCGTTATTCGCCTACTTTTTTCTTTCTCTATAAGAAAATTGGCTAACCGTTTGTCACTTTCATTTTTTTCTTTTCCTTGTTTTTATCAGGTTTTGTTAATTCCTTCGCCTAACTGTGCACACTAAGTCAACAGCTTCGTTAACACTTTTCACTGAATGTGTACAGTTCGGCAGAGCTAATTCTGTTTTATCATTTTTTCTTTTTATAGGTTCGCCAAAAGGTTAGCTGCGTAGTTTAGAAATATCGTGCACCACCGGCTTAAGGCTACCAGTTCACCTATTTTTCTAACATCTATCCTTTGCAACCTTAAACGGTGTTACACTTTCACGTTCTATCCAATGGCGGTCCGTACCTAGTTATTACTTGATAACGGGTTTTGATAATATTTGACAACGTTGTTGCAGCTGTATAGCGTCTGCTTCGCGAAACACGTTTCTTTGAATGTCCACTGTGTACTATTTTGAATGTAAAATAACTGCTCGTTATGTGCGTTGCGAATTTTTTTATTTTTAAAGGGTTTACAAATTTTAAGCGGTCTTTATGTGCTATCGAATTTAACTAATTTTGCCTTGAACGGTAAATCTGTTTTAAAGAGGAGTGTTAATAATAGGAGCGGCTGCTATGTGAAATAAGAAAAAATTGCGAGGTCGAATAAAAACATTTATAGTTGGCGCTTGATGGCGTTTTATCTCAGATCAGTCGAGAACAATTCGAGTTACTCATGCGTGAGCAATTTTTGATCTGCATACATTAAACGGTCTTCGCAAGCAATTAAAATGATTATTAAGGATTACATTAACGAAATCGTTCAGATAAAAATACGGCGTATTGATCATTCATGCCAAGCATCGTTCTGTTAATTTTTTTGTATCACAAATTAATTAGGGATTATATCGTTGATAACCACTTTAATCATATTCTTGCAAGGAGATATTTAGTCCATATTTAGTCTAATTGGTGACGTTCGATTGAGGCATTCCAAATATAATAACTTATTGCACAAAATTTGTTTAAAATTTTGAAATAACAGCATTCAATTAAAAAAAAAAATAAGATGTACATACTGTTATTACCATTAATATTCATAATTTGTTTACAAATCAGGGGATAAATGTATTTAACATATTTTTCAAAAAAAAAAATAAAAAAACGCTTGAAACTCAACTAGAAAATATGCACTTGTTTAAAATTATTATTTGTGTGACCAAATGTTTAGTAAGCAAGGGCTCTTCAAACGAGTGTGTATATATGTGGGTGTGTAGTTTGCGTATGTATATATGTGTATGAATTTTTTTTTGTCTTTTTGGGCTCGTCAACCAAGGGCCTTTACCCAAAAACAATTAGAAGTGAAAAGGAAAAATTATGATATCGCTAATAAGATGGAGACAATAGCAGGAATAATATGTGCGCAGAAGAAAAACGATATAAGAGTACAATAAAGAGCGGGAAGCCCAGACTTAATCAAGGAGAAGCACAGAGCCGAATTCTCTACCGAAAGATAGAGATGAATACTCAAAGAACATGTGGTCAGCATCGCAAACAGTTGCATTGTTTGAATAGAGAGGACAGTATGGGGAAGAGGCTAATGAAAGTGAAAGCGGTAAGAAGACATTAAAGAATGATTAAAATGCAGGCGAATAATGGAGACAACAACAGAGCGTCGAAATGAAGGAAGGAACCATGAATTGGAAGGGTACTAGGTTTAATAGACAAATAAGAGATGTGACTGTTAGAAAAAAAGGTAGCGTATGCATCCGACTAAAATCTGAGATGGAAATTCTTACACAGCGATCGGAATTTAGAAGATGGGACTTTTTTTGAAGAAGAAAGAGGAAACAACAGCCTGAGCCAAAGAAGAATCAGTTATCTCGTTACTAAAGATGTCAGAATGACTAGGAACGCACAGCAGATCAGTATGAATCGCGTGGACCTATATATTTAATACGTGCAACAGTAGGATTCAAATCAGGTTCTACTTGAACGAAACACCACTGTTTAACGAATTACTCTGGAATATATTATATTCCCATGTACATCATACGATGGACGAGTTCAGCTCATTAATTAATCTTCATTATGAACTAATCTCTTATGCCGACGAGTTGTGTATTCAATAAAACCAACTACTCTGCGGTATCTGGCTATGTATGTATATAATGAACGGAATTTTTGAAAAGATACCCCCCAAAGCCCTTATATATTTTTTCCATTCAGAAACCGTATAAAAATCTATTAAAAACTTTAAGAATTAATAAAAAAGGAGACGAGCGTCCGGCTCAGAGTTGTTTAGAATTTGATTTTATGTATATATATGTATATATATGTATATATAACTCGGCTATTTTGGCCTCGCAAGGGGCTGTGCCCCTTGACCCCTCTTGCTTTCATTTCTGTCTCTTTCTCTTCTATACTTTGTATAAAATGATCAAAATTTACAACGTAATTCTTACTGGCATCAACACAAAAAAAAAATATATATATATAACATAACCACAAAAATCCTATTATAACATTTAACTTTCATTATATAAAATTAAGACATTTTTTCGTTACATTTTTCGTTACATATTTCATTACATAAAATTGTGACATTTTTTAAATAACAATAACAAAAATCTTATAAAATATAACAAACGTTACATAAAATTGGGACATTTTTTCGAATGGGGGGTAGCCTAAGAATTACGTTGTAATTAATATGAGCCTAATTTTTCACATCACTAGAGGACGGGACCCTCTGAACTTCCAGATAAGCCTGTAATATTTATAGGAAATATATATATATATTTTTTTTATTCCTCCTTTGGGCACGCCAGCTAAGGACCTAAACCCAGAAACAACAAGGAAGAAAAGAGTCGTCAGTTGAATTTTGATTCGGTCAGATGTGGACAATATAAAGGAACTAATGAATGAAATAATAGATGACGAGGGGAAGGACAAGATATAAGATGCACAAGAAGGAGTAAGTTGAGTTTCAGCAGACAAGAATATAGAATACAACGTTCGACAGAAAGGTACGGACATTGAAAAAATATGTGATTGGCGTCGCAAACCAGAGGAAACACGGGCATAGCGAAAACGAGAGGAAGGGAGAGCAGAATGGCCAAAATGCAGGAGAATCATAGAAATAACAACAGAACGGGGAAGTGAAGGAAACTCAAAGAACCAGGGATCAGAAGGAAAATTAGGTTGTACGGATAGATAAAAGGATTGATCATTACAAATGGCGGAGGGGTAAATATCTGACCAAAGTTTAAGGTGGAATTTTTTACATAGGGAATTCAGGTTAGAGGATGAAATTTTTTTAAAAAAGGAACGTGAAGAAGCGGCAACCCGAGCCAAGGAATCCGTCGTTTCATTGATTTTAATGCCCATGTGGTTGGGAATCCGCAGCAAATCAAGACAAATGGAGTAGTGAGAAGAAAGAAAACGGATAAGACAGCGTATGCGAAGAATGATGAAATCGGAAAAGTGATCAGGAAAAGGGGAGCTGATCGCTCTAAGAGCTATCATGGAGTCTGAAATAACCAAATAATTAGAAAACAGACGACTGGAGGAAATTAAGATAATGGAGCGTAGGATAGCCATCAACTCGGCTGTAAAAATGGAACAGAAAGAAGGAAGGCGAAACGATTCAAATAAGCTGAAATCCGGAAGAACGAAAGAAACTCCGATGCCATGAGGTTCCCTGGAGCCATCCGTGAAGATGGTTACATGCGATGGAAATTGGGAATTGATAATGGTGTTGAATTCCTGTTGAATTATTGCTTGAGAGGAAGGGATTTGGAAAGTGAAAGTAAAAAAAAAAAAGAAAATATTGGGAAAATAGCAAAGATCAACAAAGTTAAAGGAAAGAGAAGGGAGAATATTACCTGAGATTGTGTAAGGCCAAAAGGAACTATTGCGGCATTCTAACAAAAAAAAATAATTTACGGTTTGCATAACAATTTATTTCAAAACGTAATTGAAGGACGTCAGTTTTTTTATGTGACCGCCAGCGTGAGAATGACGTCATTAATATTAGTGCGTGGTGGACGTGTGAGTGTAGAAGATATCGCAATCATATCCGCATACGAAAACTAAATATTTAACATTGTAGTGAAAATAAAGTTTTTAAACTTCACGCCATATGATACGGTTAATGTGCGCGCGTAATAATATATATATATATATAACATAATAAAAAACAATAAAATAATCATAAAGTGACGCTTCGGTACATTTATATTGAGCATATAATTGTATTGTCATCCTACTTACGAGGCTATTTGTGATCCTAATTATGTATTTTTTGAATATACATCTCTCTCGGCGGAATGTCCTATCCTTTATTCTAATTTACTATCTCTCGGGCTTCCTACTCCTTATTGCGCCACTTATATCCTATCATTTCCTTCGTTGTTCATTGTTTCAGTTCTTTCTACATTAATTCTGTCAATCTCTGATCGTATCTGTACTTCGCTAGCCATTCATCCTTCATGTGGTTTCTGAGCGGAGGTTCTTTGTCAACGTGCTTAAAAAAAGAAAAAAAAAAGAAGAAAAAAGAGAAGTGGTGTCTAGACATCCGGTAGGAATGATGTTTCTTTCACTTTTTGGTAGATATACAAGTATAAAGTCATTCATAAAGTATACGATAAAAAATGACACGCAATATATATATATATATATATAAATCCTGTATGAATTAAGACAAAAACAATAAATAAATCATCAGACTCGTTGAAGTGTGGTAACTTTCCACAAAAAAAATGCGCCAATTTTCAAATTCAATAAAATTTACATGTGTTTAGAATTGAGCTGATACAGCTGACCGCGCACAATGCTTGCTGCTCGAATCTCGATACTCGCACGCACGCACGCACATACCGCACACACACACACATACCCGTATATAATAGAAAGGGACAGAGTGAAGGTCGCCTGGAGAACGCATAACGCTTTTTCGTGACCTGGCGATTTCTGTCAGTTTACTCCTACCGCCAAGTCGCGTAAAAGAACTTCTTTCCAAAAACTTTATCTTCGAACGTGTAACATAAGTTTCCGTCGAATCTGCTACTTCTAACATTTGGCATTTTTAATGAGTATTACCTCTATCTCGCTGGTTTCCAATCTTAACTAAATTTAATCTACCATCCTATTTTTTTGTCTGTCTTTAAAAAAAGAAAGGTTTCCCGTCAGTTTGTTTTCTTCTTTCGTTCTGTAAATCGTCATCTTATGTAATATTTAATGATATACGGTTCGTTTCACCTGCTGCACCCACCGCGGTCATAATCGAAGTTTTCAATTCTTGAACTTTGCATATTTCTATTACTCGCGGTTCATTTTAATTATCATGATTTGTGGTCATACTTTGCCGTCGCCGTATATTTTGTCACAGTAATTATGTATATTGTCGAAATCTTACTCGTTTTATTCTGATGCCGAAATCTGCCAATATAAATATGGAAAAATTCATAATAAGCGTTTTAAAAATTTCTTTCAGACAATGAATTGTTTATCAGTTTCGGAATAACAGAGTTATTTGCTTAAACTACCGCACAATGCGTAGATGTATTTTGAACCTCGCTAAGGGGACACCCTCTGGACCTTATAAAAGAGTAAATTATCATTAAATCAACACGTTAGGTGTAAGTGATGCAAAAACGCTGTACAAATATGTTACGTTATTTTTTATATTATTCCAGGCGTAAAAGTGATATAATCATATGTAAATACACATTTTAATTTACAGAAATTGTTGAGCAGTTTTGGCTTATTAAATGAACGATCAGATATGAAAAATGCGAAAGAACCTAAAAGCAAAATAAAAGCTGAATACGAATTGGATTTAAGCAAAAACCGTTATGAAAAAATCAGTTTACCATCTGAAGATGAGCTCACTATCCCGAATGACCAAAGAAATCGATTCATTCACGATTTCTTCTATGTAAGTTTTTAGTACAAATTCTTATATATATATACCTTTTTTATGCATACTTGTAGGCGCATGAATGATTATGGCGATAATCGTGGATCAGTGATCAAGCCGGTTCTGAAATGCAATAGATGATCACTTGTGTAGGTCAATCCTGGCCAACCCAAATGATTTCGTTGCCCACTTCGTACATGTATATTGTTATTCTGCGGACCGTATGCGCACAATTGTATTTTTTTAAAAGAAGAAAAATGGAATTGTACAAATTTTGTATTTATATCTTTAGTATTATTGTGATATTATACTTTAATTGAAAAAATAACAACCGTCCGAAAAGTATAATAATTATTAAAATTATCATTATGAAAACTAATCAATGACATCCATTTTTTTTTTGTTGATTTTTTTTTTTTAAGTCTGCCCTAGTATTTGTCAGTGCATGAGTTGATTTTCCGTATTTTCATGTGTCAAAGAAGCAGATTTATTTTTAGTAAACTTCATTTACAATTTGCAAACTTGTATAGATCCAGAAACAATCCAAACCATAATGATGTCCCATTGTTATTACTTAACTTAATATTAATGTTAAAAAAAATTTACTTTGCAACGCAATTATATTAGTTTTTATGTGTAGGGACAATTAAAATTGAAAAATAAGAACAAAGTCTAAAGGGACTAAGCTTAATGAAACTAACCTGCGCTCGATTGGATAAAATTAAACCGTAAACTGATTATTGAAGTTGAAATAAAATTTTTTGACTTTCAAGGTAGCTTTCTTTTTCTTCCCATAAATCGTAATAGATATGTTTAAGTTATTTACTTTCCTTGATAAAGGATATAGCCGGGTTTATATGGGAACTTTGCCCCCGCGGGTTTTTCGATTTGCATTTGGAGAATCGTTTTGACATCAAATAAAAATAATTCAGACAAGTTTTCAGCTATTTATCTCGAAACGGTTTTCGAGTATTTCAAAAAATCACCTCGTTTTTCGATTTTATTATTATTTTTTTAATAGCAAAATTCAAAATAAATCAATAGCGACTTTTTCCCTAATTCTTAGGAGTAAAAGACATAAAAAAATACTATTACTATGAATCTCAGGTGGAAAGCCGATTTTTAAGAACAGAAATTAAAAATTAAAATCGATTTTTTGACTGCGTTTTTTAAAAGTGTCAACCGCCGAATTTTGTCAGAAAATGTCCTTTTTACTCCTTTACACTCAGGAATTTTTTCATTTTTTTTTGAAGTGGTGTAACATAATGAAAAAAAATAAAAACTAATTTTTTCTTCGAAATATCACGTTTAAACACACCAAAACTTTTTTGCTGCTAGAGAAATATATAGAAAATCATTTTTAACTGAAAATATACATTTTACCGGTAAAAATATTTAGAAAATTAAGAAATTGGTGTTAAAATTTTTTTTTTCATGCAAAAATTCATCGGAATAAAAAAGATATAATTTTTCCGTGCTATTAGCCATAATAATTTTACATTGTTAATAAATAAAAATGAAAATTTTTATTTGATAAATTATATTTTTTATATTTTCCAAAAAGGTACCATTAATTATTTACAATAAATAAAATGATTTCGCATTAGATATATATATGAAAAACTATTTGAAATAATACTTCGTCACTGTCTTTATTCACTACAGCATTAACTTTTTCGTTTATAAATAACCGACTCAATATTTCGGCAGGTCTTATTATTTTAACCAAATATCAAGCGTAAGCAAGATAGTAAACGATTGTAATACTGTTTAACTTAAATTATAGTCTTGAAATTGAAGAAAGAAAGTATATAGATTAGAAGTAAATTAATACAATTAAAATACAACAATGGTTATATCATTATTTTTAGGTTAACTATAATCAAGCAACCACTGTAGAGAAAAAATAATTCTGAAATTTCCAGTAGATGGCGCTAACGAGTTAATCTAGCATTGACTTCAATGAATGCCTGAAGACAACAGAAATCAAAATAAGTGATACCAAAATTTAAAAAAATTTTTAACGTCAATTCAAAAATTTTTAATGACTTTAATTATTTTAACATCAATTTCTTTATTTTCTAAATATTTTTACCGGTAAAATGTATATTTTCAGTTGAAAAATGATTTTCTATATATTTCTTTAGCAGCAAAAGAGTTTTGGTGTGTTTAAACATGATATTTTAAAGAAAAAGTTAATTTTTATTTTTTTCATTATGTTCCACCACTTCAAAAAAAAAAATGAAAAAATTCCTGAGTGTAAAGGAGTAAAAAAGACATTTTCTGACAAAATTTGGTGGTTGACACTTTTCAAAAACGCGGACAAAAAATTGATTTTAATTTTTAATTTCCGTTCTTAAAAATCGGCTTTCCACCTGAGATTCATAGTAATAGTATTTTTTTATGTCTTTTACTCCTACGAGTTAGGGAAAAAGTCGCTATTCATTTATTTTGAATTTTACTATTAAAAATAAATAATAAAATTGAAAAACGAGGTATTTTTTTTTGAAATACTCGAAAACCATTGGACAGAAATAGCTGAAAATTTGGCTGAATTATTTTTATTTGATGTCAAAACAATTCCCTAAGTGCACATCGAAAAACCCGCGGGGGCAAATTTCCCATATAAACCTGGCTATACCCTTTGTTCATTTATTTTACTGTAAAAATAACTGGATAACCGAAATATGAGTGAATTCTCTAATTGTTTGTCCGGCAAATGTAAGCGATTTCTTAGACTGAACAGTGGCTGAGTTAGAAATTAACATTTTATAACAAACAATGTAATTTTAAATTGTGCTCATACCAATTAATTTTATCTTAAAATGTTTATTCAAAGATTCTATTTGAAAATTTTATCGAAAAGAATGAAGATCAACCTACATCACTACTACTAAACAGGATTAGTAACGAAATATCTCTCGAAAATCCCGAAGATTCATTTTCGTATTACGTACATTCTGTAAAAGGAGAATGTGTATGCTTTGCATATATTTCGAAGCAATTGAGATATAAAACTGGCTCACTCGACGACTGGTCTTTTGTTTTTTCATTTGGATTATTTTGATAAATTATAAACTTTTAAAAATCTCTGTACGGATCACGTTAAATTACTTGTTTAGTTTTATAACAATTTTTCAATAAGTTATCATATCGCTGTAACCCAAACATTAGAAAAATGTATAGAAGTACTCTGTCGAGAAATCCAGCCAACAGGCTACGAAGAAAATGGTGTCGAAATGCGATTCCAATTACCTAACTTTTCTCTTCATTAGACATAAAAAATAAGAGAGAAATGAATCATTCTCAGGGCTGTACTCTGGTTGTTCAAAATTGGTCTGTATAATATGTTACAAACACCGCTGTTTGTGGTATGAATACATACCGGTACAGGGGAAAAAATATTAATATATATATATAAAAGAAGTTTTTTAATACTTTCATGTGAACATTGAATAAGGAAAAAATAAAGTAAGCGAAAAATAAGTGTAGTTAATTCATTTTTATTTTGATAATTATAAATAATAATTCTGATAATAATATCATTTAATAGTAATAATAATAGAACGATATATATAACGTTAATTATTTAATTTTTATTTTATTTTAGAACAAAACGGCTATTGTCGATAAAGTTGGTAAACGTTGCTTTATAATGCCCTTGGATCGTACAAAAGTTTTACCACCAGTTTCGCTACACGATTTAATGTTCAAAATGTATAATGGTAATTATCAGATTCGATTATGTGTAACTTTTATAATATAGGTTTAAGTAATAATGTTTTTATATATTCCGAGGTATCAGAGAAAGAGAGATTTAATATTTTGTTGTTTATATAAGTGCGATTGAACAATAATAGTGGTTCAAATTTAGTCGGTCGGACAATTAGGTCTGGAAAAAGGTACACACGCATACATAAAGTGACTTTTTAAACAAATCGGAACACTTTGGCAGCCCGAAATAATCAAAATGAGAACATCGAACAGTATTTTTGATAGTCTTTTTTAACATGTGTTATTTAAATTATTTTACGCTTGTTGTTAGCGCATCTTACATATAAAGCATGTTATGTTTTTAGTTTTTAAAACTATAATTTTTCATAAATATGCGTATGTTTTCCTTGGTTTTTGTTTTAAAATGGCGAAGCTTCCCGGTTTTATATAATTCTTACTTGATTTTAAATATTACATATATATTAAAAGTGTTAAATGTTAATTAAAAGGAAAATTACAGTGTTAATTTCATAATTGTTTTGTGATTTTATGTCATCAGGATATTACAATGTTGATACTGAAAAAATTCGCGAAGAAATGCACGTGGTCCTTCCGCCGTTGGAAAATTTGATCGGTGTAGGAAGTTATATAGCAAATGAATGCAAACTTTACATCACCTACAACGTGGAAAAAATCAGAAACATCGGTGGTTAGTATCTTTCGCAAATGATAACCGTGGTTACCGTATATATATTTTACGTATAGATTACTCAGTAGAATTTAGAATGAAGAATGTGGGCTTTCTTTTTACTATCAGCATTCTTTTCTTTTATTTCTAGTTCCCTAACCGAGCCCACGCCGAAATTTACAATTTTTCCTCGTAAAATTATACAGTACCACCCCGTTCGTTTAAAACGATTTACGGATAGCGAACAAAAGTCTGCTTTAAATTCTACGATATGGTGGGCACTGCAAGTCGCCGTATCGCTTTCGCACAGACTGGACGCATGAAAGAGTTTTTATTCGCCAGATTTAGAATGCGGTGTTCTACTATGAAAAAGAAATGAATGAATTCGGAAGGAATGAAACATGTATAGCGGGTGAAAATAAAATCGGTCAGATACAACTTAATAAAATATTGTTCAAACGGAGGTACAAGTCGGAAAAGAAATGAATGCGAAATTGTAAATAAAGTTTATGGAAGTACGAGCTGAAATGCCGAGTATAAGTGGAAAATGAAATGACGAAGCGGAAATAAAAAAATGTCGAGAATTAAGCGGAAGACAAGGTGCGGAAAATAGTGGTCAAGAGAAGATAGAGAGGAAGAAGGACGACTGCTAAAAAAATAAATAATACCGTGTGTGTGTGTGCACAGGTGTAGCCGCACAGAGGAAGAATAGTACATGTTGGTGATTGTGTTGGAAGATTAGAACAATGAATGAGAGGTAGAAGAAGAATGCGGAGGTTCAGTGAACAAAGAGAGCTCCTTATACTATTAGGTGAAGAGAAAGATGCGAGGCAGATCGAAATATTGGTATTAGCGAATAATAAATACTGTACTGCTGCAAATGAGAAAAGTATCGAAGTAACGTTTGCAACTATTAGTGAATGTGTACGGTAAGGTAAAGATCGATAAACAAACGGTAAAATATTTTAAAAAACTAAACGGCTCCTAGTTAATGTATTTTTCTGTACTGTTACATGCTTTTTAAACGTTTTGACTAACAAGTAGAATATGCGTGAATCTTAGTAAATCGATTTGCAGAAAATCAAGTCAAGGGAAAAAATTAACATCTTTTTGCTTAAACCGTAGCCTACGCAATTTTTCGATTACATCAAACAGTAATACGTTGACTTTTTTTTTTTCGATTAAGGATGGAAATTTTATCTTATTTATTTTTAAACTAATTACTTTTACTTTTTTAACCTGAAAATTAAGTATTTGTAAATATTTTTACGTTTGAGTAATACCAGTACATATATATTGCTCTATATTTCATTTTTCTTAATTTGTCGATTAATGAAAAAATTTTTAATATAAAATTTTGCGTTTATTTAAGAAAGCGTAAGAAGTATTATTAAAATTGTGTGTGTGTGTGTATGTGTGTTATAGGAAATATTACAATATGAGCAAAAATTGTATGTATATTGTAACGTGTCCATTACATGGAAAAATAAATAGATAAATAAAAATAGAATGAAATAAAATAAATGAATAAAAAATTAATTATAACGTAATGAGAGAGCGAATGCGTGCGTCAATGAGAAACAATTGCTGGCTGAAGGTTGTCGCATCAAGATCGATTCCGCCTTTGACAGATGCGCACGGTGATTGGTCACCAAAGGAACGGATCGGCACATCAGTGGTGGAAGGAGAGATAGTTCGAAAACAAAAAAAAAAACAAAACCGGAATGATACAAAAGTGGATGAAGAAAAAAATGCCGGTCTTCTTAAAGTTGCGGAATAATATCAACTCCTGCGAAAAGGGAACTCTAGTGTCCGTCTTGTAACCGAAATAAGTTAGATCTAGGAAGGTGTGCTAGTAACGAGATCGTCTAGGGTTCTTAGTCAGATTCCATTCCTTGTGACTCCTAATTGCGCTACTATTTACACGTGTTGATGGGTAATCGTCCGTTGCTGACAAGCCCAGGAAAAAACAAGTGAAAAAAACAAAAAAAAAACGAGATCGCCTCGAAACTCGGTTTTCTAATTAGTCGTTTATTCATACAATTCGTAAAAGATTGTAATTTCGGTTACCGGATCTCCTCCTTGAGTTCACCGAGAATCCAAGAGCGGCCAGCAAGGATCAACGACAACTCAGCAGCTGCAGCAGACTATTACGCATAATTTATAATATTTTTAATTAATTGTTTTTCGCGCGTGTCCATTTACATATAATTAATCATTGTGCTTTTCAGCGGTAGACCGTTTAAGAAAGAGATAGGTGTGGGAAATTAATAAAAATATAAATTTAAACAACATAATTTCAATTTATTAATAATAATAATAATAATAATAATAGAATAAACATTTAATAAATTCAAATCCACGAGTTCTTAAGGATCTCGCGGTTAACATCCCTGAGCGCTTTTATAACGAATAGAACATTATAATATGTGTAATTGGTTTCTCAGAAACGACTCTAACGATTTTGATGCAATTCACGAATTGAGAGTTTTTAGGGATTTAGATAAGTCGATTGATCAAGGTCTCATTTTCGAGAAAATTCTACGAAACGAGCAATAGTAAAAGGAATGATTCGACCAGTATTCATTTTAGTGATAATTAAAAGCAAATTTAAAATTCATAAGCTAGAAATATTATTGAAATATTACAAATTATCATCATATTTCTAGGTTATTCACTTTTTACAAATTTTCAGGAAAAACGAAAAAAAGAAAAGAAATAGAAAATTATAAAAATACACAGAGGGGTCTCTCATATTGTTTTGTTTAGCTCAAAACTCGGCCGTTGTTAGATTATACAGACGAATTAAGTTTACTACGCGACTTGATGTGCATTTGTGATATTGATAAGAGTAGCTCTTGTATATTTAATTCGATAGCGAATCCTTTCTGTGGTTTATCGTAGCTTAAGTGTAGATATCCGCAAAGAGATATCTTCTTTTGCTTTCCCGATTACGAAAAGACTTTCGACAGAGTGCAACATACAAAGCTTCTTAAAATCGTCAAGGCGAAAAATAATAACGAATGCGACCGTAGAAGGTGTGCTTATTCGCTTTTCAGAAGAATAAAAAAATGTTTAAAAAAGGAGCGCGTATATTCCGTATTAAACGGATAAAATTTAGAAATAATAATCACTTTTACAATTACAAATTATAATTGCGGATCGCATTTTCGTACACAACAATACTACCGATATTATACAACGGTAATGTTAATTGCACTGATTTTAATAAGAAGAATCTGTCGTTACGTTAGATCTATGCACGTTTACCGTTTTAAATATGAATTTAATTCGATTTTACATTCAACGTTTCGTAAAACAACAGTTCTCGTACGGTGCAGTGGCGAACGCGAACCATTTCCATATGTAAACATATGTTACCGCGCATTTTGTCGTGATAGCACTGTTTCGATGACACACACACACGCACACCCCCCACACACACACATATATTATATATATATATGTATATCGAATATTGACATTGCGTTCTTCGAAGTGTTAGGTATTCTCTTTCTTCGCCTATCTATACCATATTTCAAGCGTTCAAATATACATCGCGATAACTGTTATTCCATACGGTAATGCAAATGCGTGCTTACATAATTAAGCGGCAGGCTGCGATTGTTCGGTTCACGGGTAATCGGTAAATTTACAAAAAGTTGCTTTGTAAATAAATGGTGCATAGACCAGACCATTCGACTGCTTTGACAACTTTATTACAAACAACGCTGTTACGGCGATAACGCTGCTTGTATTAGATGTAGAACTCTTTGTATATCTGACCTTAATTGAGTAATTGTTCTATTATTCTACTTTGGGGGAAACGTTAGAATCGTTTTAATTCATTCTTGAAGTCGCTCCCATTAAATAAAATAAAATATAAAGAGGGGAGGTGTAGATTTATAAATTTATAAAGATAGAAGATAATATGTGCTGTTACCCGTATGTATGCTCTACTAGTGTAAATTTAAAAAAAATGTATTCAAATGATCGTTGATGTGATAGGAGTTGATAAGAGAACGCATAGCATCGTTTTTGCGTAGTAAAATATGCGCGAACGCGGTTTTAAAACAATTTCATTGAGGATGTACCAAACGTATCTAAATAATGTTCTGGATTTTTTCAGAAATGTAACTACCAACAATTGGGCTTTTAATGATTGATTTTGAAATAAAAAACAATCATGTTGCGTTGGAAGTATTTTAACCAAAACTGGACAAAAACAAAATGAACTAATTGAAATAGAAGGTTCTTCTTTTTCTTCCTTCGATTATATTAAGTGTAATTTTAATTAAATAATAAATCACAGGGTGTTTCTCGTTTCAAAAAAAAAAAAAACGCTACGAAGCGGAACAAAAATAAAAAATCAGATTTTTGAATAAAAAAAAAAAAGAAAAAAAAACGAATTTTACATCAATGAATCATCGCTTTGTGTTCACAATCTTTTCTTAAATGGCAATTTTTTTTGGGTAGTCTTAGATACTGTTTTGTTATTCGAAAGCATTAGATCGCTTTTGGCATTCTTGTTTTTCTCCTGAAAAAAAAAAAAAACATAATAATTTTGTAGATGCAGCGAAGATGGCGAACCTTCTAGAGCTTCAAAGAAGATGTGTGTGTAACTACTTCAACCAATAGAAAACACGTATGAGGCGCTATGTGAGACCGCGTAGGAAATTAAGATGAACTTCGATATCTTCCTGTGTTCCATTTGTGTATGAACTCGTTGTAGTTATGTTACTTGCTGAGGAGGAAAAGTTGACAGATCGCTGCTAAAATGTTTCAGACCAACATCAAATCATGAAAAAAAGACAAATATGAATTAATTAAATATGAGAAATGCGCTTAAAACGTTTATACCACGAGCAAAAACATTGCGGTTCATTTGGTGTGCCTAACGGTTAAATCAGGTAAAATCATTTTTAAGAAAATTGTATATCAAATCATAAACTAAAAAATCTAAAAATTATCTTTTAAATATTGACTTCAAGATTTATTTCTAGAGGTTTTAGGCATGTTGCGTGTCAGATATTGACAACGGAAAATTGCATTAAATTATATAAAAAAAAAAAAAACAACAAAAAAACAAAAAAAAAAAAGCGGAATTAAAGTATGCCTCAAAATTTGATTAGCTGACTTTATCATTGAATTGTTCGGGTTAAAATCTTTAAAGGTAGAGAGATTAATTAATAAACGTATAAAAATCCAGGCAGTTAATAAAATATCAAAAAAGAGATTATTAAAAGAGAAAAATTCAAGACAACTAAAGTGAAAATTGGAGGACCGATTGCAAGAACATAGTAATAAATGAAATAATAATGAAGTAATAATGGAAAAAGAAAAAAATGTCGTTCTGTTTTTGATAACGCTACTCTGCTAAATATATACTTCACAGTTTTATGCAACACTATAAAATATATGCGTGCTTAAGATTATCATTCAGCGAAGCCTATATTTATTCACCGACGTGTGATTAACTGTAATCGTGATGCGTTCAATTTTTTCTTTCTCCTGGTCAGATCTGCTACTCGTAACGTTAAAATCAGATTCGCGAGTAATTTGTACAAATAAAAGTACAATTTTTATATAGCTGTGTTAATGTATAATTATCGCAAATTTTTAGTGGTGAAACGCAGTGCACCGCAGAATGGACAGTACAAAATGTTCGCTGGAAATGGAATTGTCGAATATCTTATCAGTTTTCCGTGAAGAATTTTACAATACACACAGTTATGCTTGTTCTCTTCTAAAAGTACATACATGAGATTGGCGGTATTATTTGGTTTTCTCCACTCACATTATTAATCATTACTAGTAATATCGTTGGCGTCACCCGAATGTGCTAAATAATTATTATGCATTCCAACGAGTGTAATTTTGTAATACGACACACTTAGTTCATATGTTATATACTATATATATACTGTAGAGGATAAAGTTTTACTATGTTTATACCCCGCTATATATTCTTACACGCAGCTAAGAAATTACTATAGATTGTGTATTAATTTTTGCCTTTATTATTATTACTATTATTATTATTAATATTATTATTATTATTATTATTCCTACTTTACATCTAAATATATTGTACATACGATATCAGTAATTAAATCATGCTGTTTAATTACGCCTAGAATCCTAATGAAACATATGTACTATTTAACTTATAGATAAAACTGTTATAAATTAAACAGTTTTATTGAAAAAAATTTATCGGTTTTTGTTATTTATTTATTTTTTTATTGTTCTAACCTTAAATAACATGTTCCCTATTACACTGAGACACGTGGTAATAGATTGTTAAGTATATGTTGTATTTACAGACACAATTTCATATTCTAATTTTCTGCATTTGCCAAAATGTTAACATTTTAGTTATGTTGTTAATTAATACAGTTTTTAATTATATTTATTTGTAAATTGTTAATCAGCTCTGAAGAAATTTACAAAACGAAATTAAATAATACGTTAAAGAGCCAATTATGAATACGCTTCACGTTTTAAATAATTTGAACGAAACATGTTTAGAAAGTGTACAATTTATAAAGAAAAATAAAAAATTCGTTTATTTTATATATATTTTTTTAATAATAATTTCAATTAATCCAAATAAACTTGTGGGAGTTTTTATTTCTTTTTTTTTAAATAAAATTACATGAGATATTTTAATTAAAACGCTTACAATATAAATATTACATTGATGTACGAAAATGAAGGCTCTGTGTAAAGTATAAAAATAATTGTTGATAAAGTATTGGAAAAAAAATTGAAGAAAAATTCGCAAGTAAAATATATAAGGAATAATAAAATATTCGTCAATGTGGTATTTTGTATTAGCAATAAATAAAATAACGGGCTATATTGAAGACCTCTGTATTTATATTTTTCATTTGTACGTATATATATATATATATATATATATATATATATATATATGAGTAAAACACAAAATTGACTAAAACTGTGATGGACATACACTTTCTGTGATGTACTTATGCGGTAAACGTTTAACAAAAAGTACCGTAATAACGGAATTGCGTTGAAGATGTAGAACTGTATGCCCTGCTTAAGCAGAACCGCTGTTAAATACCGGAGTGGAGTTTACTAGCACAATACATGGTCAATGTTATCTTCTTCCTTTTTTTTTTTATTATATCAAATTAGCGTATTACACGTTTTATAGTGTCTTCACGTACTTCTCCTCGACGCAGAACAATTGGAAATGCAGTTTAACTCTATTGAAAAGTTAGAAAAAATTGCATTCTGGATAAAACCGTGTTAAATTCAAAAAAGAGAAGGCATTATATTATACGATAACTTTTCAAACCAGTTTACAGCACAATTTTAAGCAACTCAACACGCTAACCGTGAAATGGCTTTATTTTTTAATTCGGCCTTGTTATGTATAAAAATTTATGCGGTATATTGTCGTGAAAAAAATTAGAAATTTGCAACAGTTTTCTCGAAACAAACGGTGAACACATTTGCATATGAGATTTGGTTTTGAAAAATGGCAACGTTTTCATTGCCCTCTGCAGTTCTATACCAGAAATAGTGGCGGAGAGTTATACAAATCTCTGTAACATGGTCGACCACATATTAAACATGAAAAAAAAAGAGAACATTAAGTGAAGTAGAATTTTTTCTGGGTGGGGGGATGATATATTTGACCGATTATTATTTATAATAATTTCCATGTGTTTCTTACTACTAACAGAACTCTTGAGTATGCGTTGCAAAAAATCTGTTTATCTTTCACGCGAAATTGTTATTTCAAAGGAATATTACGCAATATTGTTAAACAGCTTCGTTTTATATACAACGAAATATCTTTCCGTCCCTGCTCAACTACGTCTACTTTGCATTGGTGTTCATCTTTTAGTGTTTTTCTAGTCTCTTAATTGTTACCATATATATTAAATTTCGAATCACATTGCTTTTATAAAATAACGTCCTTAGTGTTATCCGTTTAAAAATAAAAAGAGAAGACTTTCGCGATAATAAATATGGAAAAGTTTATTTGTATTTGTAACGATTCCGTTTCAAATTAATTTAATCTTTAGGCATTATTTTGTTTTTCGCTTCTATTTAAAAAAAAAAAAAGTATTTATTTATCTATTTATAATTTTTTATGTCTGCAACAGTACCGAAAACTTAATAATAGTAAACGTAATATTACGTTCAGTACGAACGTATGATAAATATTAGCCAAATAATAACAGTATTAATTCATCTAATAAACAAACTAACCCAAATAAAAAGTTGGAATAACATTTGTATAGTTTCACTTATATTGTTAGTATCTCTAGTTCAAATTTATTTCTTAATGACTGATAAAGAATTTTTTTAAATAAATGCCTAGGCGAATAAAATATATTTAGTTCAAGATAATGAAATAAAATTATGTATATACACATATAAATTCATCAATAACCTTAAAACTGAAAATTCACCAACATTAATTGACATGATATAAATAAAATAATTTTCCCGTCCTAATATTAACTGATTATACTAAGAATTTCAATTTTAGCCAGTAATTTGAGTTCTTCTATTATGTAATTACACGGGTCATACAAAAATAATAACTTAGCAACTTTTCCCCTTCTAGATGATAGTGCACTAAAACTTCTTTCAATTAATAACAGACTCGGTAACAAAACTAGGATATACTCTAACCATCCTGAGCGATAATTATCTAAAAAATTTTGATTGAACTTTCTCGAGTTATTGGATTGATCGTAATATGGATTACAAATAATTAAACCATATTATTCTAAGAGAGGACACACCGATGCCCAAAATAAAAATTTTAATGTTTGAAAATTTTAAAACTTGTTTTTATTTCTAATTATAAAACCCAATAATGGTCGAAATTAATGTGATTGAATGGCATTCGCCTATTTTTGTAATATACGCTCAAATCTTTTATTATTTCAATCCGCTGTATTGTACGGTTGTTCACACTGTACTTAAATAAGATACTATTCTTTTCGTTTTTTTCGTAAACGTTGTAATTGAGTATTTATTCAAATTAAAGGGTGTTATTTTCAGTGTATCATGTCATTCACATAATGTACACTAATTTACAGTCATCGATATTATTAATTGCATAATAAATTATAATAATCTTTTACCATTTATTCGGAGTAATGTATCATTCGTAAAAATTAAAAACGGTAGCTGTCCTACGTGTTAGAGCTTTGTGGTACCGCCATATAAGCGGATGAAATGATACGAACCATAATCATTGTAAAAACATACACACAACCTACGATCAAGTAAATAAGACATAAATAATGAAACCAATCTTCCATATCATATTATTTCGTAACTTTCTAAATCCATGTTGAGAAGTAATTCACTTTTTTTTAAAAATATAGATATATTTTCTTGTACAATATTGATACTGAGATAATGTTGCGCTGCGGAACATTCAACGAAGCGATAGATCTATAACTTTTTGGTAAACTTCGATCACCAGATTTAAACGCTAGTGTAATTTTAGCTAATTTTAAGCTATCCGACCAATTCATAGTTTGTAGTAATATTGAACCGATATCTCGCTGTAATAAGGCATTAGAAGGATATTTAAAAATCATTGGCGGAATTCCGTCAGAACCTACAACTCATTTAGATATAAGAATGATAATTTGATGTAATTGATTTTAATTGTAATGGATAGCTATTATTTATAATATTTTAAAGTTCGTTGTCTAAACATTTCCTAAATATTGATTCAAAATGTTCAGCAAATTTGTTTGCTATGTCGTTACCGGATTTAATTCGATTTCCGTCTGAATTTTGGTAAAGTAATTCTTATTGGTATCTTTTTCAAGTTGTGTCATGTAATTTCTTTAGATCTTTTTGGATTTCACGCTCTAATTTATTGTAATATTATAATTTCTTCTGACGCTTAATAATTGATTTTATTTATAATCTAAGTTTCTTAAATTTATTGCGATCATCGCAAAACCTATTTTTCATAAATTTCTTGCGAAACTTTTTTTTTTTTTTTTTTACTTTAACAATAATTTCCTTTGTATGCCGTGGTAGATATTTAATTCTTTTTAAGTATCTAACGATTTATATATTAATTCATAAAAAAGTTTAGAACGACTGAAAATTGTAGTAATTACTACAACTTAAAATTTTAATTGCTGATTTGATTCATTGAAGTTTTACAGAAATTATTTTTACTATCTCTGAAATATTGTTTTTTATATTAACTTATCATAGATTCTATGTATTTATTTAAAGATGGGGAATATGAATCTTCATGAAGAGATTAGTATAATCCGATCTATTGACATTGCATTTAACATCTCTACTAAAAAGTCTAACATGTTCCACTTTGCGTTTTTTTTTTTTTTTTAAATAAATTATTTAAAAACAAAAAAATATCAAGGGAATATTATTATTCTGGCATTAAATATTTTTAGCCATAAGAGGCAATCCGATATCATAAAATTGATCATAAAGGCTAGTGTCAGTACAAGGAGGAAAGTACACATTAATAATAATCAAACTACAATTACTTATGTACACTTTTATAATAATTACTTTACCCCGTTGAACTGAATTGGTATTTCTGTCAATGAATTTGACTGAAATAAGAAGTATTCCACTGTTTGTAATCTATAAAACGTAAAAGTTATTCGGAAATATTTCACTGTATCCGGCCTAATATGTTCCAGTAAATAATAATATTACTAGACAATAAAATTTTAGTTTGAAATGTATCTAATTTGGACTTTTTAAATTTTGGTGGTACATGAACAGTCCTTTAGATTGCTTCGCTAATTTCAGAAGAGAAATACAATGCAATATGCGTGCTAACTGATGTGTAGTAGGTAACCACATACGGAACTGCATTTGAATATCGATAAATCAGACATTTACGATCAGTTCCAAGTATGGTCTTGAACATTCAATACAATGTATTTCTTCGGGTCGCTTGTATTATTTATTTTTATATATATATATATATATATATATATATATATATATATATTTAGCGGGGCGTCGGAGATTGTGGAAGTAAAGTTCAAAATACACTAAGCTCAATGTTCTTTTAGCCGACTTTATTTTCCCAAATTTATCTGGCACCTAATTATTTTAAGCTGTATGAACTTGGGAGTAACTTAAGTCCGAAAAAAGGCAAGACCTGATTATGTAGCAAAAAATTGTTCATTTTGAAATTATGAACATAGCAGATATTTTATCCACACGCAGAACTAGTTAAAAGATTAGGTAAAAAGTACTCATTAATGAAATATGTAAAAACTACCGAATAATACTGATCAAGTTGAGTAATCAGTAGGATAGTAAATGCGGTGTGCAATTAACATTAATTACTGAAAACTACTCGTATCGAAATAGACGTAATTAGTGCAACAGTTGCCCCAAACTCGAAAACAGGAATAATTAAAAATATTAGATATTTAAATAGTAACGATTGTTGAACATACTTATATTAAATTATCGCACGTGTTTACGGTTGAAACGTGCACCGAGACAATAAAAATCTTAACCGTTTGTGTTGGAACATATTTCAGGATATAGTAATATCGCAAGCGCTATCTAATGTTGGCATTTTTAAGAATATTCTGTATTTTTTTATAAGGCTGGAAGGTTTCCGAAGATGGAAAAATATTTTTCTAATGCTTAGGCGATCAAAAAGTTTTTTGTTTATGAAATTACACTGATCAAACTTGAAAATAGTACTAATTAAAAAATGATTTTGGTGTTAAATAAAACTGTTATGCCGCATAAGGAACTTTTTCTTTTTTGCCACTAACAAATGCAACCTTAGCGTCGCACAGCCTAGACGCATTTAAAAGGCTAAAAAAATCCTGAGCGTAAAATGATTTTTGAAAGGTACAAAAGAGTTTTTAATGTTTCAAAAATTTTAAATATACAATAAAGTCGGGGGGGGGGGTCGTTTAAAGAAATTTTATGGTCTGCAGTTATCTTAACCTAATTCTCTATGTTGAAAAAGCAGTCCAAATTGATGTAGACAATACTGCAACATACGGAGGCAAGAACCTGATTTGGATGACAGTATGATTGTTTAATTTTATAAAGGCTAATCACGATATTAATTATTTTAAAGTACAATATATAAAGAACTAGTAATTGAAAAAAATGATGTAGTCGTAAATGAATTAGGGGATCAAGTTCTAACACTGATGATAGTGGCACAGAAAAAGAACGATTTGCCGATAAAAGGGAAGATGAAATATAAATTACGCAAAAGAAAAAAACATTGTTTTAGTTAACTGCAGTATGCTCATAAGAAGGAGGTAAATGTGTGCAGGCGCATGAAAAGGGGAAGGAATGGGCGAAAAAACGCGAAGGGAGAAGGATAATCTTGTTAGAACGGCGGTGGTTAATAAAAATTGAGAACGAAAAGTTCTTTCCTACTTTAACATCCGATATTAATGAAAGTGAGTTATATTAAAACACTCAGTGTGCTAAAGCAAGAAAAAATTTATCTCATCCGCTTCAGCAAACATTTAACTATAGTACGATAGTTTTAAAAGGAATACAAAAGAAAAAAAAAACATTCGCTATCTACTGGTAACAAACTCGGGGAATTTATGTTTCAATTTGCGAGGAATTTTGCATAATTCGTTAAGTCACATATAATAAGTCCTGATTTTATCTAAAATAATAGCAGTCGTTAATCCTAATATTTCACCTTTTTTGAATAATTTTGTACACTGATTTGAAGAATCAAATTGCGACATTTTAAGGATTTCAAAAACCAAAATCCAATATGTATCAAGAACACTTATTAATGCTTATAATACAGAAATACAGAAATACAGAAACCGTTACGTAACCAAATAATAACATTTTTATTTATAATAAAAGTGACTAATCAAGTACATCATTAAAAATTATAAAAAAATACTTCATCCACTTTACACGTTAACCAGAGCTATCGAAATTAGTTCGTTGTCGGAATACCGTTAAGATCATTTCCGTTCTCTAAATTTGAATATTAATCCCCTTTACGTTCTGACTGAAACAGAGACTTATCGGTTAATAATACGAGGAAAGTTACAAATTCTATTTTTATTACGACTAATAATCGGAACAATATATTATCGTTAAAAAAAAAAAAAAAAAAAAAAAAAAAAGATTATTCAAGTTTAATCAAACTTTTTTTTGCAAAATTTAAGTCACATGTTGCAATTTTAATAAGCTGAAGTTTTCTTTATTTCTACTAATGGACTAATACATCTAACTGAAGCGATATATCATATATTTGACTAATTCGATTAATTTAACGTTAAACCGAATCTAAAACTTTAATAATAAAGACGTTTAAATTATTGTCTAGCTTTATACATTAGAAATGTTTAATATTGTTCATGAAAACAATCCGTTCAAAATTCTATCGTCTCCAAAAAAGTTCGAATTTTAAGAAAGTTACGATACTCTTCTAGTCATAATTGCAGTGCATGGAACGATAAAATAAGCGAGAAAGAAAATGAAACTGACGCTTTCAAATTTAAACCTTTTTAAGTATAATTTGTTTCCGTTGAATATTTGCTGTCTGAAGAAATTTTCTAATTTACTTCATGGTAAATGACAAAGGTACGGTTTGAAAAAAAAAAAATTTTTCTTAAAATTATGCCTACGTTGATATTGATCGAGATTTACTTTTTAAATTAATACAAAAAATAATGTGTATTATGTATTTTTATTTATAGAGGTTACACCTCCACGAAATTTGGCTTATAACTTCCTTATTATCATGCGGATTAATGCATTATTTAATTACACTGCTCTGCACAATAAACCCTCTTTTCCGTTTTACGATGTCATTATTTCAACTGTAACAATAAATCAATAAAAAATTATTGCATATTCGTATGTAATTTAACGATTACTTTTTTGTAAGCCAATTAAAAACCGTTGTCTTGTAACGTAAAGATGTTCGATCCACGCTTTTAATTTTAAATCTTCATTTTCCATAACAATCTGAAAAAAGAAAAAAAAATTATACCATTACCAAGAATGGGGATATTTTTGTAATTTTTGAAATCCGTTTTCACATAAAATAACTGAAAAAAAACAACAGCCGCCCGGAACGCTTGGCAGATGTGAAACATCGAATTCGGGGTTATTATTGACAAAAGTGAATATGGAATGAAATAAATATTTTAAATTTTGTTAAAAAAATTAATTTATGCATACTGTATTTATTCAGTTCTCGTGCTACGAAAAAAAATAAGAACAAGTATTTCCTTAAATCATAAATATTATTACAAATTATCATCTGTTATAACGGGTTTCTTTATATTAGGGAATTGATATAATATTTAAATTCGTTTTGTAAAGCATAACTATAAGTCTTTTTCTATTTTTAATTAACAATGATAAATAAATTTATTATTGTTTACACCGTAGCATAAATTATTATTAAAGCGTATGCGGTCGGTTTAAATGCCTCTGGTCGTCCAAAATTTTAGAAACTTGACAGTGTTTCCTCGTCAACATCCTCTGATCTAGCTAAACTCCAAATAATTTAAATAAGCAAATTATTTACTTTTTAATAAGTGCTAAAAGTACGATAGTTTTGCTGTCACGGCACGAAATATTTTCAATAAAATCATTACCACGGTAACTATAAATTTAAATAAAATGTTTATTATAGTAAATATTTTAAATGGAGTAATAAATTTAAATAAAATAATTACTATGGTAAAAATAAATACAGTGAAACTTCTACTAACAGACACTTCTAAATAGCGGACAGTTTTAAAATCCCCAGCATTTTCCCATGAGACACAATATAAAAATATTTTCCAATTACAGACGCGGACACTTTAATAAGTAGGATTTTGGAAATTCGATTTCTGTTAAATGGACAAAGTTTGTTAAAAAAAATTTCAACTAATGCCGCAGATTATTGTTTAATAGACGAGGGATTGCATGTGGAAGATCCATGTACCGACATCAATGAATTAGCAGCTGAATTCATGCAACAACAAAATCCATCCGACGATGCATGATGAAGTAGACTGTGATGACAATAATGTTTATGATGGCGAAGAAAACACAACTACTGAAGTTGACCGTGAAACTTTAAATAATGTTGACTCGTTAATTGGAAAACTAAAAAAATCGTATTTCATTCGTAAAGCTCCGGTGCTGAAGGTTTAAAAATGATATTCGAACTGCAATGTCAAATCGCGGGTTTTAAATCAAACAAACAAACAAAGTGAAATTACCGATTTTTTTTTCATACAAAACTGAAATATGTTCGATATGCTAGGATTTATAATGTGTGTTTAACAAAAAAAATATTTTGAACATAAGTGATTAAAATTATAGATTATCTTGCGTTCTTAAAAACAAAAATTGATTTATACTCTATTGCCTAACTTGTTTATCAGCTAATCCTGGAATACAAACATAAGTAAGTACTGTAGTAGTACTGTACATACATACATATTTTTATATTATATGAACATTTTTTTTTTTTTAATATTTCAAACGCATGTATGTCTTAAGTAAATATGTACTGTATTTTTTTATATTACGTACTATCTCTTATATTCTTGTTAAATACGTTACAATACACAATAATGTACATTTCAGTAAACTGTACATACATTATTATTTCCCATTAGCGGATACTTCTTAATAAATTTTTTGGTCGTCCGTTATTCAGAAGTTTCACTGTATAAGCTAACGCTCGGCGTTATCCCGTTATTCCATGCCGATACGCAGACAGTCGTTTCAAGTCAAGCCATTAAATGTTTTACATCAAAAACCGTTCAACTTATAAATTACACTAAGTCATTACAAATTTAATTCCATTTTTTTTTGTTTTATTTTTAATTGCGCGAATACATATCCGGTATATTATATATATATGCGCCGCGAACATTAGTATTGAATGGAAATTACTTTGTCGCTGAACACGGTATTATTTTCAATAGTACTAGATGATGAACTGTTTGGTGAGTTAATAGGTTCCGACACCGATACATTGCTTTTATTCTTAGGTACGTTTTCGAGATCCGGGTTTTTTACACTACTTATTCTGTTAGATTCATTTGTAACACCTGCATTTAAACAAAGTGACGTGTATCAGTTTTAAATTAAAAAACAAAATCGGAGTGATAACTATACAGATTAAATTCAACCGTACCTGCACAGCTAACGGCGGGAAGTTTATCAGAAAACTTTCCTGGTCTATAATTTTCTCCCTTTCCGGAACATTCATTGTTCGAAACAGTTAAATTTTCCGATCCCGCTGTAGCGTGTCTAGCTGTTACTGCATTTGTGGAATGTTTTAAAGAATCCGAATCTGTTGTAAAGTCTGATGACGAATTAGCTTCTTCCGCGAGTGAACTAGTTGCATTGCGATTTTTCTGCGTTTTACTAACTGCACCGGTCGTCTTCTTCTTTCTCGATCTGGATCTGGATCTTGATCTTTTCGATCGACGCGGAGAACTCGATCTACTACTCGATCGAGAGGTGGACAATGAACTATTTCTAGAATTCTTAGAACTTTTATAACGTACTGATTTCGAATCTTTAGACGATGTTGACCTAGATCTATAACTTTTGCGAGATTTTCCGGCTGTCCTCGGTTTTTCTCTTTTAGGTGATATCGATCTACCTCTAGATGTCGACCTTGCACGAGATCTGTGGGATTTGGAAGATAACCGTTCTTTTGATCTAGATTTGCTTTTCCTCCTATGCCGCGAACTATTTCTCCGTCTTGAACTGGGGGATTTCGAATAAGCTTTCACTTCTGTCTTACGATTCGAATGCGTACCGTATCTACAAAAACAAATGTATATATTTCGTTTACATAAAAATACATGACAATGTAATATGAGTTTTTCTCTCTCAAATAGACCGTGATATTCAACTGGTTTCTCTTATACCAGGGAGAGGTTACAAAACGTTCGCAGAGAATTAGAGTGTTTCGAAAGGATCTTCATAGACAAATTGATGGGGAAAGGTTTTTCTCTATTCCTTTCCATCTAGAATCGAAGTAAGCAAAAGAATTTTGAAAAATAATACAATGCATATATACAATAACGGTATATTTTAAGTGTTTACTGTTATCATATGAAAATTTCAATGTAAAATTCTCAAAAATTGACAGGATTGCCAATAATTAACCTTTCTAATCCACTAACCGGAAAGCAGAATTTAGATTAATTTTAATACTATTAAGTGCAATGATTACAATCAAAAAAATGTGAACAGTATGAATATTATTTTAAATAAAAGAAGCATATTTAAAAATGAACAAGAGCTAAATCGTTAAATGTATTAAAAGTAATAAAAGCATTGCGAAAAGCCGACAAAAAAAAAAAAAAGAAAGAAAAATTAATAAATTATTAACCGATTTCGACTTTACAGTTGTAAAAATGATTCCGTGGAATATATAAAAAAAGTGTTACATGGGCCAACTCTATTTTATTTTAAAATAAATTAAAGCAAATGCTTGAATAAAATAGATTCCCAGGTACCACGATTCGTTCTGTCTTTGGCAAACGTCTTTCCCTTGAAATTTTAATATGCATGGAGCTCTAAATACGAAAATCTTTCCAAAGATCGTTGATTAGAACGCTTAAAATGAAATGTTAATTAAAGGTTTGATTTATAAAAGTGCTCATAAATACAAATACATAATGACGATAAACTGCTGTCAATATAGCTAAACGCGTGTTTAATGAAAGGACAATATTACCCATGAAAATAATAAAAGTTGCTAATGGTGTAGGACAAATCGTTGGTTGTTTAAAAAAAAAAAAAATACGTGGCGCAGATCAGCTGAGGGCTACGGATCACCACACCGAAAAAGATAAATCGTTAAAAACGCTGTAAAAATGAATTACTCGAAAGCTACAACATAGAAGCAAGATCACTTACGTGGTTCAGACCATAGATGACTACGTGTATAGGTGCAACAAAAAGATTTGTTCGTATTTCAATTTCTACGTTGAGATACTATTTTAAAAATTAATGTTTTTCAAATCGGCGATGATAATATTTCAAAAACTACTGCTATGATTTAAATGCGAATTCAGTTATTCCTTGTACCTTTTTTTTGTCTTTAAAACTATAATTATTAATATTATCGAAAAAACATTCCCAAAATTCTATTAGAAATTGCGTTATATCTTTCAAATATGCGCATATACATACGTTTGTTTCATGAAAATGGCAAAGAGTAATTTTATTTATGTTATATAAGGAACTTGTTTATTTTCTTGAAGTATGGGAAAAATACTGTCAATACCGCAACCATTCAACTCAATTAAATAGTTTGTTTCAGCAGAGAAAATCTAAAAAAACAAGTTAATGAAACTTTCTAATTTTTTTAAAATTAGTTTGAAATTTATCAATCCGAGCACTAAATCCAATAATTAAAGATATGGATGTCAAGTTGAATAAATCGTGGAATTAAACAACATAGGCGCGCGCGCGCACACACACATATATATACATAAAGAAATTAAGTCAATCTTCATAATATTAAACTGAAAAATACTATATCCAAACGAACAATAACTTTGATGTTACAATTTATTTAATTTATCGTTAAAAATAAAAGTAGATAACCGTTAATTTAACTAACGAAAGAGACAAAGAAAGAAGCAACGAAAAATAATCTTAAGTAAATACGAAACACTTTTACTTTATATACTTTTTTTATCATATAAACTCGTATACGATGCTGATTTATATCGTTCAAAGAAAACAAAAGTAAATTATCGTCCAGTGATCCAAAAATAATTTCAGTAATTATAGAAAACTTGTTTTTAATATGATAAAATCTGTCATAAGTAAAAAAAAACTTTGATTCGTTGAGCAACTTTTAAATATGAATATATCTTTTAAAATTCTATTATCCGCACTTATTAAAAATTACGGTCCAAAAATAAAAATTTCAGAACACTTGTAGCTACTTAGTATAAACATTACTATGTAAACACATGGAAAAACGCATTACTTATAGAAAAAATTAATTCAATTTTACGCAGTTTTAAAATAATTTAAACGATAAAATTCATCTTAAATTCTATACATATTTTTATTCTTTACATTATTTAAAAATACTATATTCGTTCTTTATAACAGTTTGCGCTTGAAATTTTCTAATTTTTTTTTATTCTAATGAAATACTCGAAATTCGTTACTTTCCTACATGTAATATTAAAACTATTTTCTAGTTTAAAGAAAAAGAACAAATTTTTAAACTACGAAACTACATAATAATATAAAATTAACAAGTTATAAAATCTTCAGCAACATAAATGATGATTTTTGAATAAGTATTCTAAATATGTTTATATTTGCTACTAAAAATATGTATATTTATGGTTTTATTATTTTTACCGTCGATAAAATGAATGCTTATATTTTGTACTCTCTCGCATGGCATAATATATAAATGACGACTATTTAGTTGTATAAAATTTTAACGACCACATGATAAATGACAATAAAACATTTTATTTTACTGTTATGCTTGACAAACACTTCAATACAATTGATACAAATCTACGATACGTATAATTGATTAAGCTTTCCACTCTTATTCTACTTTAGTGTTTGTAGATAAATAACGTAAAAATGTATATACCTTTTGCTTCGACTGTTTGAGCGTTCACATCTCCTTTGCTTGTATAACTTATAGCTTTCTGGTGTTGAACGTGACTCAGACCTTCACAATTAAAAATTTACATCATTGAATGTGAGATGTATAATTGTACTGTTCCCAAAGTACTTTATCAGTTTGGTAAAAAACGATTCGAATGTAAAATTACGAAGGATTTTTAAATTTAAATTTTTCAACGTTTTTGCACTTTCACGTATATGAGAAAACTCATTTTTCGATAACTACCGAATGCAAGCGAATTATGTATAATGGTTAAATATTTATAAATTGAAATAACATGGTAGAGTAGAAGCTGAGCAACATTCCATCGATAACTTACCTATCGCGTCGTCTTTTTTTTGATTCATTATCAGACTCAATCTGATACTTACCCATTTGATACCTACAGTTGGATTTTTAATACATTTCTTAAGCAATTTACTTAATGCACTCACTTGGTTACAGACTATTTTGTCTGTTACGATCGACAAATTGAAATATTTGCATAATTCTCAATCAAAATGTTACAAAAATATTAAATTTGTTATTTCCACGAATTATTTTTAAACTCAACAACACTCAATTGTATTTGTGTACATTCCATTAAACGTAGTTTATACTGCGATTTATTTTTCGAGTTTGATTTTTTTTTTTTTTTTTTTGGAAGGATGAAAAATGCTATAAAATACTATTGATACATTTGTTTTTATTAAATTTTATTTTAATAAATTATAACATTTTACTAAAAAATGCGCGGAAGTTGTAGAATATATATATTTTTTTTAATTCGATATATTTCAATAATTTCAATTATGCGTCGAAAAACAAATAGAAAAATATGCAATATAAAAATATTTTTAAAACGTAATAACGTTTCCCTGGAGAATTAAAGGAAAAAAATGTAATCTAATAATCTATAGGAAGTACTGAAGTCTATGTGTTTTACAGGCTGACTATTTACCACAAAGCCCTGTTAAAATATTTTTAAAATTAGAAATTGATTTGCTTTTAACTGTCGTTTAACCGAAATTGACGGAAAATTTGTAACGTTTACGACTGTTTGATCTTCAGAAGCAAAATATAAATAATGGCTTCAGAATCTCAGAGTAGAAGTCGTTTGGCAGTTTTCAAAAATAAAGGGAAAGACGAAGAAGTAAGTTTGGTTTTACGACAATGTGTGTATATTTACAATTTTAAAGCGTATGTATTTTTAAACAGTAGCGGAATTTATTCCGTAATGATCTTGAAACAATGTAATGTATATGCGTTTAATTTATTTAAAATATTATATTCTAGGAAATGCGAAGGCGACGAAATGATGTGACCGTTGAATTAAGAAAAAATAAACGAGATGAAGCTTTATCTAAACGGAGAAATGTTCCAATACCCGATTCTGCCGGTATGCAGTAACTTTATTACAATAAAATAATTCCAATATTGCAAATGAACGTATTTAAAAGGGTTATTATTATCAAGGTTCAAACATAACACTTGCACTACCATGTTCCACCAGATAATGATCCGTTTTAAATTGAAATCAAATCTGAATTTTAAAAATAATTTCATTTTAAAAAATTCGTTTTACATGAAAATTATGATAAATGAATTTTTTGGATGAACGATTGTAGGCGAACCACGGTGGTTTCGTATAAATTGGTGAGAATGATAAAATTAAGTAAAATAAACTAATTACGTAATCGGAAGCCTTACTAAATTACGAATTAAATTTTACTATGCTTTTACAGCAAAACTTATTTTTTTTAAATAAACGGAGTAAACAATTAAAATGTAAGCCTCGATTACGATAACTATATAGGCACATTATAGTTTAGTGGGAAATGATTTCGTGTGAGTGGGTATTCCCCCTTAGCGAACAAGTTTCTTTTATTTGCAAACGTTAATCTAATAATGAGATACCTGTTTTTAAACCTAAATTTTATGCCTATATAAACGGCTCACCCAAAGAAATTTATTATTAAAATAAAAAAACTTAAATTTTAATTTTGAAATTTGAAATATTTAATGTACGTGGATAATATATTGTTTTCTTTTTCTTTTTTTACTTCATAACAACTTCATAGATATGTGAAATTATAAAATTGTATACATTACTAAATGAATAGCAGTATCTGAAGAGAATTCTATCAAATTAAGAATGTTATAAATATTACAAAAACAACTAATATGAACATTTTACTTGTCAATGTTGTTCAAAAAAATGTTATAGGACCCCGACTATTATAATACTTAACGTTTAGTAGGAGAGAAATAATTTTAAATTAAGTTGTTCAAAAATTAATTTTTTTTATCAGTAGTTTAAAATGATTAATAACGTCTAATACTTTAAATGAAATAATGATACAGTTGTTATTAAAAACTAAAAAAAATTAAATTATTAATTCGAAATATTCGTAATATTGAAACTAACAGAAATAAAAATATATTGTTCTAAATATTAGAATCGTATTTGATGTTAGCTGCTTTTATATTAAAAAATACAACTTTACGATTTATGATAGGAAATTATATAACTGTTGAATTGTAATGCCAAAAATGAGTGCGAAAAGAAGTTTAAGCTAATGAAACAAAACGTAAGAAATGGAAAATAATTTCAGTTTAATAGTCGTGAATTCTTCTCTCACCAACATGTTGAAACTAGGTTTCCAGTGGTGTTAGTTAAACACTTAATCCTTTTAAATTATTAAGTTCTTATCAATCTACAGTTATTATCTTTAGTTTTATATTTATTTATTTATTTATTTTTTGCATTGAATGAATACTATAACAAATATCAACTTATCTGTCAATATTCTTATATACACTACACTAATTAAGCAAAGTTTTCTTAATGAATTATTTATTTCATCATGTCTAATAAATCGAATAATCTTCAGTTTTCCTTTCTGCTCGATTTAATATTTTTTCCTCGTTTAACATTAAAATCATGAAATATTAATGCGAATTAAATTTTTACGTCTTCCATATTTTCACTATTTTAAATGATTTTACACGTGTTTTAAATTAATGAAACATTTCAGATGAAGAAGAGCTTGATAAAGCTTTGACAAATTCTGATTTGGAACTACTTGTAAGAGATGCTTCGAGTTCTGTACCTCATATGCAGTTATATGCAGTGCAGTCGGCCCGAAAAATTTTATCTTCCGATAGAAATCCACCGATTGATGCACTCATTGCAAGCGGTATTTTACCGGTATTAGTAGAGTGTTTAAGTAACTATGAAAAGTAAGAATTCACCATTTTAAAGTTTTAAACTTAATTTTCGTTTCTGTTGCATATGTATTATATTTTCGTACATTTTTGATTTTAGTCCAACTTTACAATTCGAATCGGCATGGGCTTTAACGAACATAGCTAGTGGTACAAGTGAACAAACTCACGCTGTTGTCAATGCTGGTGCTCTACCGCTGTTCGTTGAATTACTTGTATCGCCCCATCAAAATGTTTGCGAACAAGCTGTTTGGGCATTAGGTAAGTTTATAATGATATAGTAATCAGTATATTTCATTTATTTGTAAAGTTTCCCGGCTTTTAAAAATTTGATTCGGAAAATCTTTTAAGTTTGAAAGTTAATTTTGAAAATTATT
This sequence comes from Icerya purchasi, assembly GCA_039619475.1. NCBI lineage: Eukaryota > Metazoa > Arthropoda > Insecta > Hemiptera > Monophlebidae > Icerya > Icerya purchasi. Next base: position 168,536,774 of record CM077116.1, on the reverse strand, counting down.
CCGTTTTTTTAAATAATTGAATTCGCCTAAATTAGTTTTATCGTGTGCGTATTGATTATTTAACCTATCTGCGGTTTATTGAAATAAATTTGGCCTCAAAATATATGTGATTGATATATATACATTAAATACGTCGACACCAACAGCTTCCAGGTATAATTATCAAAATAAATGAAGTAAAATCAAAATCTTATGTTAACTGAATTTATTAATATCAAATGAAATTTATATTGAAAACAAAACATTTAATTTTAAAGGTGATGAAATAGTAAGATTGTTTTTAAAAATTTCTCATTAGAAAAATTCCAATTAGTGTGTAAGTTTTTTTTTTTCCCCGTTTTTTTTTATGTATCGCTACAAGACGTTTACCGAAGATAATTTCGCTGGGAATTTGCGTCATAAATCACTTAATTTTCAGTAGTTATGACGTCGCCGAAAAGTGTAGCGTGCCGTTAATGCTTAGTATGAGAAATATTGCTGCATTCTTTGTTACGTCGTATTTTTAAAGAAAATGAAGTGTAATTTTTATTTTAAAACATATATAAAAACAATAAAACTTCGTATAGACATCGTGTAGACCAGTCGTAGTAAATAATGCGGTAATTTAAAATTACTTTTGTAAACTCATTTTTCATAGTTAAAAATTAACGATTAATATGCTCTATCTTCAAATGAAAAAAATTGATTATACTTACCAATTTTATTTTAAAATGCTGACTTTGCGTAATTTAATTCTCTCGCATGTTCTTTATTTATCCGAGATCATAAATATTTGTATAAACAAGAACATATCTCACATTTTAATAGCGGGAATATTAATTGTTTATTTTTTAACATACGGAAAATGAGTTTTAAAATGTAATTTTAATTTAATATTAGGCGTGAAATTATTATTGCATTCATCATAAGCAATTATTGGCGACTGCTTAATAGTATTAATGTCCGTAGAAAGTTTTGATATTTTTATATATGTTTTAAAACAAAAATTGGTTAAAGACCCAGATATGAATCACTCCAGTTCATTTTCGGTCAAAATTTCAGTTCGTTCATATTTCGTCTTACTCATACTGTGTGAGAATTAACACACAAACTGCGCACGGTTTTAAAATTTATAATTTAAATATCAGTTAAAATAACAATTTTTTGTTACTAAAGAATTTTGTAAATGTTTTTGAAGTTTATCACTCGATGTAAAATAATTTATCCATAAATTTATAATAACGTTTTTTAAAAACAACAGTAAATAATTACATTAATTATTTTAAAATTGTATCTTACATTTTACAGTTAAATTAAAATTTTTACAACTATTTTCCAAAAATACATATATTACTATTATGGAACGATACAGAGAAGATTAGCTTGACCCCTGCGCGAGGGTGATACGTAAAATCGTGAACCATTAGACATTTTTATTACTTATATATGTAATCGTTAAATTTTTCTTCTTATTTCATAGATTATTTCAAATTTGGAAAATCTATTTTCTAGCAATGAAATAAGACGATCACAAAAATGAAGCCACAATTTACAAAAATTGCTTACATTAAATCTGAAGTATTTTAAAACTCAAAAATTACAAATTTGTATATTTTTTAATGTTTCATTTAGATATAAAATAAATTTATCGATAATTCTTCGTACAGCGATTGAACTAAACAATAACACTGTACGTAGTAATATGAACTAAACCGGAGAGAATCATCTCGGATTTTACGAAAAATGAGTTTAAAAATACAAAGTAACTAACAACTAAATCCAAAAATAAACGTCCTACGGCACTTTTTACAGTAAGAAAATACTAACATAAACATTCTAATGTAACGATACGTATTAGTATTTTGCGATAAAAAAACTGCTGAAAATTGAGTGATTGTTATTCAAATTCTTAGTGAAGTTTTCTATGGAGAACGTCTTGTCATATCACTAAGACAGTTGAGACGAATCTAACGGTACAGTAGAAATCCAATTATCCGAATCCCCAATTGTCCGAATCGAAATCAAGAAAATAAAATTTTAGAGCAGGAGCGTTAGTGGTTGAGGCAGAGAGGTCCCGGGGCGTGAAATATACATGTTATGTACTTCATTTGCAATACATATGTAGTTGCTTATACGTTACTCTACTTTTATCAATAAAATTCCGTTCATTTCAATGTATGATTGTGTACATATGTACACTGTTTTGCTTCATTCCTGAACTATATCCAATTATCCGAATTTTCGATTATCCGAATAGGCCCGATTTCCAATTAATTCGGATAATGGGATTTCTACTGTACTTAATTTTTTCAAATCACTTAATTTATTTAGAAGCACTAACACATGAGCCTTCATACACGAATTTTGACAAACTACGTTTTAGTTGAGTAATAATCTACTTAACAATTACACAAATTTGAATATTAATGATACTGACTGTTCAAAATTTCATTAAGTGTTATATTATTTTTCTAATACCTTTAATATCGATTTTAATGATTTTTATTGCATCTTGAATGTGAAAATTTGTTCAGGTTAATGTAATCGTTCGTGGTTCATTAAATATTATTCTACTTAGCAACGGTTATTCAGATTTTTCCTTTTTTCTAGCGAGCTATATTTATGATATTAATTCAATGACGTTTCTTGCTTTTAGGAAATATAATAGGGGACGGTCCCGACTTACGTGACTGCGTGATTAGTTTAGGCGTTGTACCCAGATTGTTAGCATTTATTAAACCAGAAATACCAATAACATTTTTGAGGAATGTAACTTGGGTTATCGTCAATCTTTGTCGTAGTAAAGATCCGCCATTAGATAAAAGAGCAGTTTTAGAATTATTACCAGCATTAAAAGTACTTATTCACCATAATGACGTAAATGTAAGTTTTTTCTTATTTTTTACTATTGTCTAACTATTATTTCAACTATTCGATATTTAAATTCCGCTATTAATAATACTAGTTTAATGTTAAATTTCGTTCAGTTTTCATTTAACCTACTTTTATATTTTTGGTATGTCGTGATAGCTGAGTAATGAATATCGTGAATTCGATCGCAATCGGCCGCAAGTAAAAATAATTGAAAATGTAAATAATCTTTTTTACCGAAATCTAATACTTAAATCAATAAATAAAAACTCGGTAATTAATGGAAGGAATTTTGTAGTGATTCCGAAAATTAAAATATCTCTAAAATCATTTTTCTGCGGCATAATGCTTAAAAACTAAAATATTTTTTTAAAAAAGAAATCAGAATTAAATGTTGCTCTAATTGTTTTACGAAGTTAAACACGGTGCATAAATTAAATTTAAATATAAAACTGTAAAAACTAAATGTAGAGTTTTCTCAGTTCACATCGAGTAACGCGATTTTCTTGACATCATTTTTGCTCTTTTCAGTATACAATTACATTCTGAATATTGTTATTGATGGTTAAAATCGATTAAATTCATCCTTTTATTAGGGTTAGTGAATACACATCCTTATCTTTGTAGTAAAGGGATCATTAACAGTACCACTCCTATATGTTTTACGATTATTTTTTGGTATCATTGTTCTTTCAATTTTCATTTCCTGATGTACTTAATTGCATAAATAGAGACGAAAACAAATAAACAATGACTTTCAGTTATTTATCTTGGTGGGTAATGCATATTAAGTTATAAAGTATGTATAATTAATATATAAATTACTGATCTCTGAAATTCAAAAAGATACAATAAATTTTTCATGTAAATTAAACAAAAAGATTACGGTATTCACTAAACCAATGTTAAATATATTTTTTGTAACAGCGCGATAACTTTGAAGTTCGGTTTTATTCATATAAAATATGCTGCTGCGGCGGTCAAGTATTATCAATAGTAACAAAAATAAAATCTAATAATCAGGAAATCGGGGGGATTTAGACCGGGAATAAACTGGGAATTTAAAAATTATATTTGAGTGGCCACCATTTCAATGCGACACACAAACCAAGCGCTACTCGATGTATTAGAAAACACTCACTACCGTCTTCGAGAATCAAAAAAATTACAATATCAAAATCCAAATTCAAAGCAATGCTCATCGTTTTCTTTGATATCAATGAAGTTGTGCTGATGGAATGGGTTCCTGAAGGACAAATTGTAAATCAACATTACTATTTAACAGTGCTGGCAACCTTAAAGAAAAATGCTTGAAAGAAAAAGCTGTCCTTTTTTAGCGGAACAAGTCGTGGCTCGTGCATCAAGATAATTCGTCGTTGCGCAGTGCCTTGTCTGTGAAGGAGCTTTTGTCGAAAAACGGAATTTCAGTGTTACAGCGCGCGCCATATTCATTTGACTTAGCTCCTTGCGACTTTCTCTTATTTCCGAAAGTGAAATCGGTGTTAGAAAGATCCCGTTTTGGATCATTGAAGGTTGTCATGCAAAAAACGGTAGATGTAGTAAAATCGATTCCGAAAGAAGAATTCCAGCACTGTTTCGAACAAAGGAAAAAACATGTGGCATGGCCCGGCCTGTTTTCAATAAACCACTTTTTTTTTACACAGATTCGTTATTTAACAGCCACATCTCATATGTTACTTCATTAATTTTGTACTTTAACCATTTATGTGTATTTTTCTTTTAGATTTCATTGATATTTCTACTTTTGATAATTAATACCAAAACGCATTTCTATAATTTAGTTCAGAAATAAACTTATTTAATAGATCATCATCATCATATAGTCGTAATCCTTATACGAAATGCCTTGGCTATAACTTATGTTACTACTTGCTCTACAAAGAAAAAACGTAAACAGCAACTTTTTTCGTAGCAACAAGCTACATATTTATGGTGTTCACAATAATAATTTAAAAATGAAGAAATAGTATAAAACAAAAGTTAATAGTTGGATAATAAAAATCGATATTTGCAATAAAACCGTATATAAAATAATAAATATAATTATAGTCATAATTTAATTTTAATAATGGCTAATGTTGGTGTGGTATTGTTAATAAATTATCTTTGTATTTATCGATGCAGTATGTTTTTAGGTTAATAAATTAGAATTATTAATGAATTTTAAAATTTATATAATCTAAATCAATGTTATAATGTAGTTCATGTTTTAATGCAGTAATATGTTCAACTACTGAAGATTTTTAATATTAATTGACCAATTTAACGCTTTCCCATTTGATTTTTCTGTCGTTTTTATATAAATATATCTAGCGAAATAATACTATTTGTAAAAATAAAATGAGCAAATTAAGTTTTTCTTTTAATGAACAGTGTCTAATTGTGAAATTATAGTTTTTTTAATATGCAAATTATTTTTTATCTTTTGCGTGGCGGTATTTGTTTTTTTTTCTTTAATTACTCATGTTTCAAACGTTTCACCTGATTGTTTCAGGTAATTTTCGAGTAGTATTTTTTATATTATTAAATTAAAGTATATTTATACAAAATAAGCGTGCTTAAATAATTTTTTTTTTTTCGACCAATTAACATTTTACCCTTTGCGTTGTTTGATGATTCTCTAAATTTTGTTTAATACATATTTCATTACAACAGTTCTTAGTAATCGACAATCAGCAACACAAAATATTAATGTTAGGTAACGAACGTATATGCGTTTTTCTTTTTACCATTTGCTCAGAATTATGTAAAAGGAGCATTCAATTTTATTTTTATTACGTTCATTGAAATTTAAAACACTATAAATAGTTACTCCGTTAGTTCGCAAAATGTAGGTTTAAGTTTAACAGAGTTTGAATTAAAAAGTTCTATATGGGTGGTGACAGAAAAGGTTTTCAAATATTTATACTTGAAAATATCTGGATCAACGGTGGTACGTCACTTCTGTTTTGCTTCTTCTTTTTTTTTTTTTTTTCATCTGTATTTGCCGTGATATCGTTCATAATAACTTAAAGTTTGAAGACCGTTATTTATACTTTTCATTAAATATATTGTTAAATACGTCTGTGAACTAGTTTTATAATTTTGGAAATAGCCTATATAATAATGGAATAAAAAAATAGTAGTTTCGTTTTTGTTATTTGTTTTTCGTGTAACTATTTACCCAATATGAGGGAAGCGAGGTTTACTGATTCATTTTCGAATCAAACTAATTGGTGCTTTTCTTCGGTTAAGAATAGAATAACACAATATTTATTATTATTTTGTATCAACTAAAGGATGTTCATTTTTTAGTATGTAATATATTTGTAAGAATGTTAAGTTTCAATAGTATACTGGTAACAATACTTTTCAAATTTACATTTCGCGATCGATTATGTAATTTTAAACTGTTACTTAAGTTTTCTAGTATCGAAAAGTCGCAAAAATTTATATAATTATCTTACTTGAAGTTAAAGGGCTAGTTTTAATCAACAGAATACATTTTTAATGTTCTGCTCTATGAGGTTGTTTGTAGTAATTATCTTTTTTTTTTTAGAATTTATTGATTATAATTAATATAGATATAATTTTATAGATTTTGGTAGACACGGTATGGGCGTTAAGTTATTTAACCGATGGCGGTAATGAACAAATACAAATGGTTATCGATAGCGGAATTGTTCCAAGCCTTGTGCCATTATTATCCCACAAAGAAGTTAAAGTATGATTGGTTGTTTTTTTTCATTTTTGCTATTTCTATAGTTTATTAGATTAATTGAAATTAGAATGTGCAATAAATTTCGTAAAAAACTTATTCAAATAATATGAAGAAATACGTTATTCTTTTTATAAACGCGAATTGGATATTAATCATTGTTAAGTTTTTTTTTTTTAAATATCCGCGTTCTTTTCTTCTACTTTCATCGCCCATCACATCAGAATCCTTTTTTTTTTTTTTTTTTTTTTCGTATATTATTTTTGCTATTTAAGGAAAATGAATGTATTATTTCACTCTTAGTCAGTGCCAGATATTATATTTCCTAGTAGTTCTGCCGCGTATAAGTTGTGCTTAAATGTACCAAACGTTTTAATTACCATCTAGAAATAAAATTTGAATTTAATTTTGAATAAAGGGACACTCATGTCTATATACGTATAGACGAATATTAAAATTATGTAATTCAAAAGTAGTTAACCTCTGCATATTTTTCCCCACTATTTTTTCAGTTGTACCACTTTATTTTAATATTTTAGTTTAGTTTGAGCATCAAAATTGGTATATGTGAATTATTAAATACAGAAACAAATAAGCCAACAATTAGTTTTCATTTTTTATGGTGCGTTCATTAGCCACTGTTACGGTTCATTTGGATTAAACTAATCGAAATGAAATAAAAAATTTCTATGAAAAGTGATAGACACAAATTATGCAAAAGGAATATACAAAGTTTGATATTTTTAAAAATAAAACATTAAAAAGAACAAAGAGACATGAAACACCGGCTGTATAAATAAAATATCAACAGTATTTAAAATTACTTGCAAATAGGACTAAGTTAAAATTTCGGAATAGGAAGTTTTTAGTTTGTTTTTTTTTTTTTTTCATTTTAAATTTTAGATGATTTCAAATTGTAAATAATTTAAAATAATTTTAAATTCCGTGCACTTATTTGCAATAATTTTAAATTATAAATAATTTTGAAATTAAATTGCTTTAATTAGTGTATAGATTGAATTAGAAACAAAACGGCTGTTATGAACTATCGACGTTTAATCGGTGTTACCAACACCTTTTTCTACATTAGTTTAAAACGGAAGATTAAAATAAAATTATTATTACGTAGTCGGTAATTTATTGTCGCGATAGTCGACGAGCTGGAACGATCGGAGTCTGGGATTCGAAAACTAGGGTGACGAGTAAAAAATTATTGAAAAAAACATGCACTATCGTTAATAGTCGTATTGAAAGTAATAGTAAGCCATCGCTCAAGTCGCCAAATGCGTGTTAATATCGACGTGCAGGTATCATTCTTGAACTGCATTTGTATAACAATCAAATGATTCCAATCAGTTTCAATTGTTCTCGGTTGGAAAGATGAAGAATAAGAAGTTAATTATCGAGCAAGATAGAGTGTAGTTGTCATAGCAATTATCGATCGTCATACAGATTATCAAATATCTGTGTTTCGTCTCGAAGTAAAATTACAAAGGGACAGACAGAAATGTTTTCGTATTAATTTGTTTAAAAATCTTTATTTTTCTCGGTCGTACTGCTTGACTTTGAGCGTCGTGGTCTTCTATATCTCGGGGCAACTTTTCATAAACGGTGTAAAGGTATAGAAGACTATACTCGAAACTGATTGTAAAAGTTTGTATCTTATACAAATAAAGGTGAATATTCTTTTTACCTATAAATGAACTTGCGCGCTTTGCCGATTTTCCATTAACGATCCTTTGTTTTGAATAATTTTTACTCGTTGCCGCTAGATCTCAAACTTGGAACTCCAAATGGCGGTCATCTTTTTAGCAACCATCAAGAAGTACTTTTATAATTAACCTTAAAAAAATTATAGGACTTTAGAAGTATTAAGAAAAGTGTACGAGTTCAGAAATATATGCAAAGTATAAAAAGATTGAAAACAAATTAAAAGAAGAAAAAAAAAGTGTGAAAGTTTAAAACTATCGATGTATAAATTAAAATATTAATACAGCGACGAGTGTAGAATGAGACGACAAATTAATTACTTCACGTATTACATGATTATGTTACTTTATTAATTTACATACTATGCGGTAGCGAGTAAATATCACGGAAAGCGAAAAAATAAAATTTTTTTTTATGTATTTGCGATATAATTTAAAAGAAATAAAAGCATTGTAAATATAAAAAAAAAAATAATAAAATGAAAATACGGTAATTGAAATTTGCGGCGTTGTGATTTATTTATTTATTTTATCAGGACGTGTGCGCTAACCAATTTATCACAAAATAATTTGCTTTCTTATAATATTTAAAAGGCAATAAAACGGTGCTTTCTTAATAGACGTCGGTTTAAATTAAATTTAACTCGCAAAAATATTACTTGTAATATATTGAAAAATTGTACTAGTCATCCTGTACGGAAGTAATGAGAGAGCAAAAAAATACAAAATAAAAACTAATGACAGTACTTTCCGTCTAGACAGAACCGCAGTACTGTGTCTCTATTGTTTCTTGATAAAATACTTAAAATGGACTTCGGAAGGCGAAATGAAAAAATGTCAATAATCTATATTTATTTTACTTAATCAGGTTCTGTTTGCATGATTAATGTCGAAATTTTTGTCTCTAAAAACTTCTTGATCGCGGATCATTATTTCTGCATTGTATAAACTTGGTACGAAAATTAAATTTGTGAGGAAGAACCTAACGATTTAGTGTACTTTGATTTAGGTTCAAACGGCGGCGGTTAGAGCGACCGGTAATATTGTTACAGGAACAGATGATCAGACGCAGGTAGTTCTGAACTGCAATGCCCTCAGCCATTTTCCGGCACTGCTCGCTCATAGTAAAGAAAAAATATGCAAGGTAATGAGTTACTTGTGTCTCATTTAGGAAAATACTTTTTTAAGTTACGCTACCAATTTCTCGCTACAATTCTACATTTAAACGTTTAAAGTTATTCCATACAAAATAGATTTCGATGTTAGAATTAAATTTTTACATCCGTTTTTTCTATGTTGCTGTTTCGTAGGAAGCTGTATGGTTCCTATCCAATATAACAGCCGGTAATCAAAAACAAGTTCAAGCGGTAATTGACGCAGGATTGATACCACATATAATTAGAAATCTAGAGAAAGTTAGTATATTTGTAGTTTACATCTAGCAGTAAATGTGAAAAAGCGGTTAAATATATTTAAAATGTTCATTAAACGCAAAATTACACATAATTACCTATTAAATATTTTCTTTTATTAACTTAATGATTAGCCAGTAAAACAAATTGAAACGTAAAATTTGATATTTTAACGTCGATTGAAATCGATTTCTAGAATGTCATTAATTCGTGCAAGCACTGAACTATAAATTTCCACATGGTTGTTTTTTTTTTTTGAAAAATATCGATGTGATTTTTAAATAGTTCAGTTTTTAGTGATAAAAGATTTATGTTATTTTACTTTATTTAAGTTTTTTTTTTTTTAAATATATGTATTGTATTATTGAAGTATTTTTTGATAAGTAGTCGAATTATACAAAAAAAAAAAAAAAATAATAATTTTATATAAACGAAATAATTATAATCTCTACGATTGAAATTTAAAGTTTAAGCATATGTTTAAAAAAAATCATAAAATAGAAATTAACTAGATATTCGCGTTCAGTTTCGGTTGCTTGCTGCTGCTGAGGCTATTTTGATGTCTATCAATCTTCTTTAGAGACAGAACCCATTTTTTACGAGTACGCTACCGTATCGCTCATGTCCTGTTTGTATTATTCGATTTAATCGTATCACGATCTTTTAGACGAATAAAAAACCAGAATTTTTTCATCTGGTATACCGATTAGTTATTTTCAACTATAATGCGATTAAAACAAAAAAAAAAAACAAAAACTAATCTTCATAAAATTTATTGTTAATAATGGTAATATTATTATTCCTATAACATGACAGCATAAAACTTACCATTAAAAATCCAATTGTTTAAATGCGCATCACGATTGTGAAAAAACCGAAATAGGAAAGAAAGAGAAATGTCGACACGTGAAAGGCTCAGAATACAAACTCAAAATACTTTACCTTCGAATGATGTTATATTTACAAAAGAAAATTGATTTAAAAGAAACGAAGCATAGGGGTAAGGCAAAATGCGCGGAGCTGTAGTCAGTTCTATGCTGAATATAAAAAGAATACAAAAAAGTATTAAGTAAAGTTGAACCTAATACAAGTTTTCGGAGTCTTGTATAACATATCCGAGTACCTCCGTTTTTTAACGGAGAACTGAATTTTGCCTATAATACGTGGAATATATATTTCGTTTTGCCGATTTAAATGAATCAAACGCATCTTTATAATCGGTAGAGGAGTAACGACAGAGGAGAATGTGTATTACAGAAAATAAAACCGATTAAGTTTAAATCTAGATATAATTTTTAACAACTGCAATACGAGCTCTGAAGGAGAATTCGCGCATATAAAGAGGAGTGAAAAGAAGCGAAACAGAACTAGCAAAGTGGAAAGTGCGTATGGCAATTGTGTTCTTTCTTTTACTGTTGTTTGACCTTAAAGGTCACATAGTGTACGATATGTTATAAAATTCCCCCTCTGTTTAATAATTAGCTTAAATGCAGTTGTAAAACTAAAAGTTTGATAAATTGATAGCTGATTTTAAAATCAGAATTATAAGAAGCTGGAGGTAATTCCTAAGAATCAAATTAAAGTATAATAATAGATTATTTAAAATGGTAATTAATTTGTTTTCAGACGTTTTATTTAAATTAGTTATAAATGATATTGTATTTTTACATGTACTTTGAGTATTACTATTTTGAAATAATAAAACAAAATAAAACACAAGGTCCTTATTTAAAATTCAAACATAGTCGGTTTTTAAGTTGTTTAAATTTAATTGTATTCGAATTTTAAATACAGTGTTTGCGTTTTATGATTATTTACATTATTTTATCACAATTGGCTATAATTAAATAATTTATTCCGTGAGCAACTGATTTTTATTATAGCCTTTTATTTAACTCGGTTTGTCATTCTGTCTGTCTGTATTCTATTTGTCATGCTGTCTGTCTGGGGGAAATTTTTTGATATATATTTTTACTGCATGCGTAGCGCATGATTTCCGAACCGCCATTACGTGACCGCCCCCTGATCGGCTGAGAGCTAAGACCGATGCCTTTTTTTTTGCCTATTCGTTCCTCGCCGTTTCCAGGTATCTGGAATTACCCACTCGCCTGTTTTGCCGACCATATGTTTTATTGCTTTGCACTACCAGTATTTGTTGTTCACTTTTGCTCCTTGCTCGCCTTAGTGTTATTAAGTCGTTCGCTCGACGACGTTAGAAAATCAAAAAATTATACTAAAGACAGAACAAATTATCTATTAGATCGTCGTCGAAAGATCGCGCCACCAACCCTGATTCGTACCATACTGAAAACATTAAAACCCATTTAAAATTCACGAAACCGAATTTTGTCATGGATTAGACCTTGCCAGATCGATTTACTGGCCCAAAATACCCTTAGTGTGCAAATTTCACCTAAATCGTTAGAGCCGTTTCTAAGATACGCGAAATAAATTTTTATATATATATATATGTAAACGGCCATTTTGTCCTCGCAAGGGGATATGCCCCTTGACCCCTCTTGATTTCATTTCTGTCTCTTTCTCTTCTATACTTTGTATAAAATGATCTAAATTTACAACGTAATTCTTACTGGCATCAACACAAAAAAAATAACATAATGACAAAAATGCTATCCTAACATTTAACTTTCATTATATAAAATTAGGACATTTTTTCGTTACATATTTCGTTACATAGGATTGTGACATTTTTTAAATAACAATAACAAAAATCCTATAAAATATAACAAACGTTACATAAAATTGGAACATTTTTTCTAATGGGAGTAGCCTAAGAATTACGTTGTAATTAATATAAATATACATATATGAATTGCTCGTTTGAAGATATTAGATATGTATACAAGAATTGCTCGTTTAAAAATATTAGATAGATATAGTACTTAATCACTTGTCTTATTGGTGTGTTAAGTATAGGAACTTTCGGCTTTGTGTTAATTAAATGTTTTAACTAGTTATTATTTATTATTATGTAGGATTCTTTTATTAAGTTTAATATTTTCGCTTTATATTTATTTGTAGGGTTTGTTTTTATTAATTGCATATATATTTTTTTTTCTAAGAAATTATAAATTTCCCTTGCTTTTTCCGGGTTTTCAGATTTTTTCAGCCTTTCTCTAACTTTGAAAACAATAGCCATACAGAAAAAAATGCGCATAATTTCCAATAATTTCGCGATATATTTTGTATGATACCCCAATGTAGTCTAATCCCGATGATAAAATTTCAAATCACTTAGAATTTTTACTTCTCATTAAAAAATGAGTAAAATTCGTACCAACCTTAATTTCGTATTCTTTCGACTACTAGCAAAATCCAATGAGATGTTTTATTATGCTTGTATAGATTAAATGTACATATACTAGAGTTTTGTCGGAATTTTTAATACTTTCGTACATTATACATCCTTGACTTTTCTCGGTTTTCCAGAAAGTGCTCTGTTATTCTGATATTAAGGTTTTTAATTATTTTTTGAATTTTTATATGTTCTTTGTTTTACTATTATTTTTGCTGGTATAGTAGTTATTATTTAGTCTTCAACAGTTTATTTTTAAATTGCTGTATCACTTCCTATTATTAAATTTCCATATTGTTTTTTATTATGCGTATTTAAGTTATTGAAATATAAATTTTTTGAAAATAAAAAAATAATACTCATGAAAACAGCTATATATACAAAATGGATTGTACAGATAGTTAAAATGTATACATCGGTCAAACTAAATATAATTACCGTGAACACATTAAACTGTTTAATAATAATGAATTTGAGAATTCTACCCTCGCTGAACGTTTAATAAAATATAAATATAACCGAAAATTATTATATAAATAAATATAAGAATAATTTTTTAAATCGCAAAATAACCAACAACAATAACCCCCTTTTCAACATAATTTACTAACGTGTTGAGAAAATAAATTTAACTTATTGTGTCTGTTGTATTTTCTCATTAGTTCTCTATTGAAATTACTCCGCCGTTTTTTTTTTTTATTACCTATATATAAATACGTTTTCGTTTTCGTTTTCGTTTTCGTTTTTTTCTTTTTTTTTTTTAGTGCGATTTTAGATTTTAGTCTTATCACACAGTTTGATCCTGTGTTCTTGTTTTGTTTTGGTTTTCAGCCGAAGATGCGCCTTATCTAGAAATGTTAATTGATGTATTTTTATATATTTATTTATCGTTTGTTATTAATACATTTAATTTTCTTTTTTATTATTCCTTAATTTAAATAGCTATGTGGAAATAGAATAAAAAGGGATTCAAATAAAGAATTTTGTATACATATGTCTTATTAATAAAAGAGTAGTTACGTATGAAAATACACGCGCAGTATAAAGATATCGTTTGTACAAGCTATCGAGGAAACAATAGCGTAAATGTAAACATATTTACATCCTTTATTGTGATCTGTTAACAATTATAACGTATATATATATAAAAAAAAAAAAAAAAAACACTAACAAAGCGTTGACGAACACTTTTAAAAATATTTCTTGCAATTTATTATAAAAACATAACTCATTTTAATTATGTTTCAAATCTGATATTATTCATCGTGAAAAATTTATTTTTTGTGGAACTTATTTGGTTGTTTTTCCTCCTGTACTTTTCACGAATCACGCTGGTCTTATAATTAATTACGTACTAAATGTATAATATTGCTCTTATTCTACATGTTTATACCTGCAAACAGCTCGAAGAGTAATGGGTAATACCATTATGTGGCCTGTTTTTACTTTGATGATAGATCACTAATTAATGAATAACACTGTTAAATATGATTTCAGTTTCTGTGCGGTAAGTGTATATTGTTCATTTATTTATTTTTTTTTTGTTATAGGGAGAATTCCACACACAAAAAGAAGCTGCATGGGCTGTTAGCAATATGACAATAAGCGGAAATAAAGCACAAGTGATGGCGCTTATAGAAAAGGGTGTTCTTCCTCCTTTATGTAAATTGTTGGAATGTAAAGATGCGCAAGTTATACAAGTAGTTTTAGATGGAATCAATAATATACTTAAAATGTCAGGACCTCAGGTCGAAATAATAGCTAATTTAATCGAAGAATGCGGAGGTAACTTTCTTTTTTTTCCCCTTTTTTTTATATATATAAATTTTTGATACGTAATATATATCATTTTAAAGATACCCTTGTTCTTGTTAGAATCCGAGTAATAATTGAAAAGTAATGTAGTTTGTAACTCGTAAACAAGAAAAGACATTAAAATTAAATAAGATATGTATGAAATGACTTTATATCTTTATTAACTTATTCCCATATCAAAAATAAATGCGCAAGAAAAGTGAAGAAGTACATTTCTAAAATATTAAAAAGAATTTTGTTTTTATTTCGGTCAAGAATAAAACCGATTCTGGAAGTATTACAGAAGGACTTGCATTCGGAGGTGCACGATGTTTGTTTCTCTTTGGCGAAGTCCAAGGAACCGAGTTTATATATATACGAGGGTCACTCGGAAAGTAAGGTTCCTATAGCAACCGTTCATTGTATAATGACGGCAAAGGAGTAAGTGAGGTTTCGTTTTGTAGCTGCTAGTTTCATCTTTAGAACAAGACTAGTTTGGTTAATATACTGTTACTAGTTGGTTTGTAATATGTGTTTAAAATGAGTAACCTTATAGAAAATCCGTCCGATGTTGAAATGTGCGCTGTTATATTCATTTTTTATCGTCAACTTGTTACTATGTATGCCAGTAATGCCATGTCTGTTCAATACGTTCAAAAGCAGTGTCATAATTTTAATATGAGCCATTTAGATTTGGAGGATGAACCACGTAGCGGCAGGCCATCGGTTGTGTTGCTGGACTTGGTGAGTCTCGTTCGAAGCTAAATTATTTCTGACCGCCGTGTCACGTACAGCGAAATCGAAGCAACAATTTCAAGTGGAATTTCCCTCATTAAGGAAAACGATAAAAAATTAACGGCCAGAAAACATTTCGGAAGGAATTCAATTATTGCATGACAACACACGGCCACACACAGCGGAGGTTATCCAAGAACTTATCGCCAAGTTCAGTTGGTCAATTGTAGCCTGGGTAATGCCCTCGGCTGGACCCCTCCCTCAAGCCCATCCATCCTACTGTCCGGATCTTGCTTCAAGCGATTATACTTTATTTCCTCAATTTAAAAAAAAAAAAAAAATTCCTAGCAAAAAATACAAGTACGACGAATTGTTTAAAAATCATGTTATTGAAATCGTCAAAGAACTGGACGCAAAATTTTATTGGGACAGTATTGAAAAGTTAATTGTAAGATACGACAGAAATTTAAATTTAAAAGGTTTTTATATCAAAAATATAGAATCTTCAAGGAATAAAATGTAAGTTTTAGATTTAATTTTCGTTCATTGTTACGGAACCTTACTTTCTGGATGACTCCCGGATATATAATTAAACTTGGCACTTTAATAATACACGTAATAGAAATTCTTCTTTTTTTTTCTTTTCAGTTCTTGTTATATACTTTTGCATTATACTGCATAATGATTATTAGATTATTACGTATTCCTCATCACTAGTGCGCATGTTTGTTTTTGTTATCATTAAAATAAATTAAAGTAAACTGTTATTAAACACATAAATTTTATTAGCAGAATGGTACAAATAAACTTTTTCAATAATTATTGGCAAATTCAAATAACTAAAAGGCGTAAATGTCCATGTGAATTTGATTAGTATACATTCAAATTCGACTTTTTAGTTCTTCTAACGGTTTATTTATATTATACAAAAAAAAAATTGACGAACCTCTAGTTACTTTAGAACAGAAGTCACTGTTTTTTATTTTAAATATATATATATATATATTCCACCTGCGCTTTAAATGTCATTTTTATTATTCAAATTTAAGCAATATGTATCTAGTAGTTTTTAAGTAATTTTTGGTTCGTACATAGCGTCCCACAAAAAAGTCATCGTACACTCTCTATATTTAAATACTTCCGTTATTTTTTTTTGTGTTTCTTTTTTGTTTATTTATTTTTGTCCGTTTTAATGGGGAACCAATAAAAGATGAAAGAAAGAAACATCGCATTATAAATAAATGTAGTAAAAATGAATAAACAAAAATATTCGGGAACAGCTCGCCACAAGAGTCTTCGTCTAGCAGTATGTTTGCAACTTACGCTACTGTATTGCGCGTAATGCAGTCAAATATGAGATTAGAAGTTGAATAACGCATGCTCACCGGGCAAGTGCGTTGCGTTGTATTTTGCGATTTACTGCTTTTTAGATTGCCTATTCAAATCGGTGTGTTATTAACAAACAATAGTAATACAACAAAATATTAATTGTAAAAATATTGCTGGTTTTACATTTTTTATGAAGAAGAAATTGTAATTTTTTCGCCACTGTATGAAGGCTTTTATGACATTTTTAATTTCTATTTTTATAATTCTGTTTTTAAAAAAACGTGTATTGTATTTTTTTCCCATTTTTCCCCATTTTTTTTATCTCCTTTCGTCTTGGCGCATTGTGTGCAACAGAAGAAATGACAGACGTATGAAGACTTCTGCGAGTCATTGTGTGTATGCATGTATATATGTGTGTAGTGCGAATAAGTAGGCGATCGAATAATCAACCGGATAAATGAAAAAATTACGACAATAATATTCCAAAATGGTTATATAAGATAATATTATTGAAGTTACAGATTGGTGAAGGAGTTGTTGACCTCTAGTTAATTAATAATTCTAACGATTTGTTTTTATTCTTTGCATTAGGTTTAGACAAAATTGAGAATTTACAAAATCACGAAAATATTGAAATCTATAAATTAGCCTACGAAATAATTGAACAGTATTTTTCAGAAGTAAGTACCTATATAATTATTAATTAAAATTTCAACTGTAATACATTCTTTTGTTTACACGTTTTTCGGTGTATATTAATAAATCGATTACAATTAATATAATTTGTTTCGATTAAAAAATAAATAAACAAAAGAACGAACAAAATTTAAAATATTTAACGCATAAACTTTATCGTATACTTTCGGTATATTTTTTTACCTCTTGATATTTTTTTTTTGATTAAAAATGAAAGTTATTAAATTTATTTTATATACATCTGTTATATTTTTATCTGATTCCGTTTTGTTTTCGTTGAACCGTACTTTAATATAAGAAGTAAGAAGAAATATAGAGATTTTTTGTAGTAAACATTATTTGAAATAATTCGGGTCTTATAATTATTTACATATGCGTTTTGGGGTAGGGAGAAATTAAATACTTCATTCCAAAACAAGACGGTCAGTTTAGATTATACTATGAAATATTCCGTTGATGAATTAATTTTTAAGATTTAATATAGTTCTTTCAAACAATTTTTTTTTTGTTTACAGAAAGTAAAATACTTTGGAAAATAAAACTATTAGATTTTTAAGAAGTCGTCATTCCATGAACTCGAAGAATTAATATCTGACTTAGTAGTTCCCTCTTCCTCAAATGCTAATACGCTTTAACTTCACTATACTTTTAATTGTCATTGTTAATTGAAATATCTCTTTATTCCAACTTATCGCCTTAAATTTAAAACACTTCATAAAATGTCCCAAACTCGTGTTAATTCTAAACTTATTTCAAACTTTTCTCTAATTTCTTCAAACATTTCCACTTCCAATGAAGCTAATTGTTCATGCTACGCTTTTTAAATTTTCTCTATCCTTTATTTGCATTGAAATGAAATCTTAGTTCATTTTCCAACTAAATAGAATCCGGATTTTTTTTCATTCGTATGCTTCGGAGTTTTAAAATCATCTCTTTGAATCAATAAGGCTATTTTCCCTGCCCAAAATTGAATTTTCTGGAATTGCTTCTTTTCGATAGTTGTCGTGTTAACTCTCAGTAATTTTAGTTCGATTACTATACATATTTTTCCGCATTATGTTTTGTTCGGTTTCTTCTACATTTTTTTCCATGGTCCAGTTCGTTTTTAAATTTTTCTTCACCACAACTACTTATATTCTGCTAAACCACTTTATATATTCATTGTTAATTTTTTCCCTCGGTCTATCTTTAGATGCGAGTTGTTTGTGTTCCTATACTGTTCTTGTTTTTATAGTTGCTTTTTAAAAAAATTGAAATTGTTGCCCTTATTTTCTCTGTACCTAATTAAAATCTTTTAAACTTTCTTCTTTAACGTTGTTTTCTCCGCTGGCGACATTTGTATGTCTTTTTTAATTTTTTGATTATATTAATTTTTTTGTGCGTCTGCGATTTATTTTGGTTTCAATTAATCTGAATTGATTTCATAAAGATTCCTAGTCAAGCTAGAGCCGAAAGTAACAGGAGGAATTCATTTGTATGTCCAACATCCTATCTTAAAAAACTCAGTTTGATAAAAGGTCTTTTTCTTATATTAACTCGGGAGGCGATCCCTGTACTTACTCATGTTCTATAAATCCTTTTCCCACTCTATCCTAGATTACTGTTGCTTTATTTATGGCAGTTCATCCAAATTTCTTCTTTCAAAATCAGATCGCATTCAAAGTACCTGCCTTCGTCTCTGCCTTGGTTCCATTTTCAATCCGCCTATTCTTGATGAATCCGATACTCTATTCATAGATGTCTTGTTTGGGTTTTCGCTTTTTAATTAAGCGCCTGCCTATTTATTCCTATTCGCATTTTTTCTTCTTATTTCCATATCCTTCATAAATGACGATTTACTTCTAATAAAACTCCAGTTTTATCCCTTATTTCTATTCGTCTCTTTCAATTTATACTGTATATTTATAGTCATGATAAGCTTCCTTATTTTTCTTTCAGTTTATTCAGTTACCAATCTGTTCTAAATCTGCCCCTCAACATGTCGTCAGGATTGCATTTTCCGATGCTCTAAGTTCTCTCCTATTCCTTTACTGACACCAAAAGGCCAAATGGAGTTGGTTCTGTTTTTTTTTGTCCTGCCTTGAATTATTCTGAATCTTTTGAACTTCTCTCTTTTTGTCTAATTTTCTATGCGGAATCTACTGCTATTCTACATGCTGTTTTCTTTGTTTCCTCGTTCCATAAAGTACTTATAACTTCAGATTCTAAAAGTGTTCTGCAAACTATAACATTTCCGCTTCCTCCTCCTTTCAATTATGTAATACTTCTCATATACGCTCTCTCATCTATGATCCTTTCTCCCTTCACTCGATCGAGATCGATCTTCTGTGAATTCTTGGTCGTTAGTATTAAGCGTAATAAATTAGTAGATATTCATTATCCCGTTCTTCCGTTTCCAGTGGCAGATTTTTGAGCCCATTTTCAGCTCATAATGTTGCTCTTTTTTCCTTGAACGATTCATTCCAGACTTCATTTTTCAATTTTAGTTCTTTTTACCGCTCTCTATTGAGCCATCTCTTCCTCCTCGCCTATGGTTCCTAGACTTCCTCCTCCTTCCACAAATGTTTCTTGTGATTTTTATCATATTTTTTCCGAATATTTGATCTTTTTGCCGACTAATCGTCCTACTGTTCTCTACTAAAACTCGGTATCCTTTTAACTTTATAGTGCTTCTTATGTTCTCTCATTTTCTTCTGCTCCGTTATTCATGCTCTCCAATTAGTTTTATATTCTATTCTTAAACGTTTAAAAACATTTTATTTTCTCCTTTTTTTCATTTCTTGAATTAGTGTTCTCATCGACGAACCCATAAAAAAAAGTGGGTGTTTATTGGAAATATTTTTTTTTTCAAAAACTTTTGTTTTAGATGTTTTTTTATCCCATCCTTTACCCTCATTTATTACTACACTAACCTTAATTGCCGATTGTTTTTTTTTTGTTCCAAGATTTTTTAGTCGCTGTATTCACCATTCATTTTAACCATTTTTTTCAGCTTATCTTCTTTACGTCTTTTGTTATTTTACATTATAACATAGATCTGTATTTTTAATTTATCTCTAAGTGCTTGTTCTTTCATTCGTAGTTTCCCAAGTCATAATTATTTTCTCTACGTCCGTTTACACTTACGCACAATTGAAATATCGTGCATATCTAAGTGTGATACATGTAGGTAAATTTTTTATTTTCAGAAATGTTTGATTTTAAATTTAGCGATCAAAATTATTGTTTATTTTCGATTTTCTCGTTTTGTTTTTTAATATTTAAATGAAGAATTATTACTTTCACCCTTGTTCAATACTATAAACAGTATTGTAAAAAATAGTGCCGGAAAACTATTTTCATTTTGAACGCTCATTAAATTTTGTTTATTGTTTAAGTTCATTTATTATTACTATTATTTTTTTTGTTTTCCATAGGACGATGGAGTTAGCCAAAATAACGAAGAATTTTTCACCACGGATACCGAGATACCCAGAGAAAGATTTCAATTTTGAAAGCGATATGTGTCTAACATGAAAATATATCAATTTTTTTTAAATGTTTATATAGTCACCTATCAATATGACCGAAATTTCGATGGTCTCTATGAATGCTGCATGGAACGCTCAAAAAATTAAATAAACTGTTCCTCCTCCTGCGCGTGTACGTGTTAATGTAAGTTGTGCTTGAGTGTCAACATATGTATATTACGTGTATGTGTATAATAATGATCTAAAACTATTTTTTGCTTTTGGTATATAAATTTTGTTTAATATATAGTGATTTTACGATAAAGAAAAGTGTTAATCATTGTTCTAGGTAATTTACGTTGTTCCGTATTATCCACGTATACACATTTTTAGACTGGTTTAATTTTGTATAGTATCGACGTTCGATGAAAATTCATTTATTACACGCGCCTATTCCGAATAAAAATGTCTAAATCTATTTAATAATGTTATATTACACATAATTATATGTATTATTTTTTTTTTTTTTTTTTGTAAACCCCATTTTTATAAGTATATTATTTATCTATCAAATATAAAATTATTATTGATTTATTAGAGTTGATGTTTTAAAATAACGTAAATGGTTTATATTTGTTTATGATTTATCTGTCTATTTTTATCAAATGCAGAAGAAAGAAAAAACGGTTGGATAAAGATCCCGGATTTTCTGCTTTCCTATATTTTTTTTTTTTTTTAAACAAAAAGTTACACTTTATTTTTTCTTGTAAAGTTTTATTTACATTCTCGTTAATAAATTTGAAAATTTAATCATGCAAGTAAACGGCTCACCATCGTATTTAAAAATAATTAAATAAAAACTTCGTTATAGTTTATATTCAAAAATAAACGTTAAAAGTCATCCTTATCATCGTTCATAACATATCTGCTTTTATAATTGTGACCTTTAGCCATTTTTCTCTATTCACTTTCGATTTTATTTCATTGTTTTGTTATTATTTTTATTATACATTTTTACTAGCCCACCCTCTCCCACTAATTGCTCATTCTGCATCCAGTTCTTTATCCCTTTAGTCTTTCAAACGTTATGTTCTGTCTAACTTTGACGAAGTTTGTTGGAGCTGTGCAAGAGGTTTCAGGGCATATCCTTCCAAATACGACTTTCACTGTGAATGCAGTTTTGTCGTTGCCTTAGTGTAACCAACCAGTTCTTATAAATCTCAATGTAACCAAAATATTCTATATGCTGTTATAGCTTAGCAATTACACAAGGTATACTGAAGTATTAATTATAATTTTTAAAAAAAAAAAAAAAAAGATTCATTTCTTAATTCTAAAAGTATAACTCTGTATTTGCTGTGTTTTCATCTAATAGTCATTAATTATTGTTTATAGTGTTCAATCTTATCATGTATATCTGCGGTTCTATTTTTTTTCATTCATCTCTGTGTCATCTTTATTTTTTTAAATCTATTTTTTTTGGATCTCTTCGGTATTTCTTTTACTCTTACCTTTTTTCTGCACTTATGGTTTTTGTGAAACATCCACAACGCGTGCCAAAAATTTGTTTTTTTTTTTCGTTCGTAAGATCTTTTTTATGGCTATAGATTTGAATATTTTCAGATTTTAATATTTACACGAATACTTTGAAAAACAATATTTCATATAAATATCTTGAAACCTCCGTATATCTAAACTAAAGTTTTATTTGAAGGTGTCTTTTTTATGTTCAACCGTCGCATATCTCATGCGTCGCTCCATCCTAAGAATATTTTTGTATTATTCATTTTGTGTTTTACAAATTATCTTTTTTAAAGGAAAAAAAGAAAAAAAATTATTTTATTCATGCGGAGAAAAGCAAATATCATATAAAACATTTTTTACTTATAAAATACATTTTTACCCATATAGGTCTAAATGAATAAAATTTAACGACGGGGTGTAGAAGTTTTCCATTACTATACTCTCTAGGATAAAGAAGTAAAATTATGAAATGCATTTAGTTCTACAAAGATGTGACTTTTTAGTTTTTCAGAAAAACTGAAGGACAGTGTTGCATTTTCCCAAATTAATTCTTAATAATAATAATAATCGATTATTTATTTATTTGTTAATTTATATTAATTTATTTTTTATTTTTTGAATCATTACTACTTTCCATTTCTGTGTAATTATATAATTTGATGAATGAACATTGTTCAGACTAACGAAAGTTTATTGTTTATTAATAACTGATATGTTTCAGAGATATTGCTTTAAAATTGTGATTTAAATTACGAGATGAAATAGACACAACATAAAAAAAGAAAAAGAAATTAAAGAAAAATTATAGGAGAAAAAAGGAAAAATATAAAATTTTTAAGCGATTATATTGTAAAAAGAATGGCAGTTATTAATTTTAAATTAAAAGTAAGGAAAGAAAGACGAATGATGTTTAAGAGTTAAAAATATTAAAGAGAACAGTACGTTACGGCATTTGGAGAGAGTGCTTATGGAAATTATTTGACGGTAAGAATTTAAATAATTTCAGAACAACGCAGCACTATATCGCAAACTATGGCAGAAGAATCTGGCGACCGGTCGAAAATTTCGGAAAAAGGTAAGGCTTGGGAAATTTACCTATTCTAATAAAAAATAATCCATCTATTAAATGTACAAAAACAAAAAAAAAAAATGAATGCTACTACGTTCGCGTTAAGTCTCTTACAAATCACGATTGTATAAATGTAGAATATTACAATTTTAGCAATCTTTCCTTCGCACTAAAGTAGAAGAGACAACAATTATTTTATTTTACAGACGCAAGGAAATGGTGCAATTAGAATTCGATGCATTACTAAACATTGTTACTGTTCATTCTCCACCTAAACACCCTTAAATCTTATAAGTAATGGTTTACAGTGGCAAACATGAAGTTTGGCTATCCAGCAAATCTGCTAAAATCCAAATGTTTACGTAAAAGGTGACAACCACTGTATTATGCATTGTTCAAAACAAATTCCATTTATATCTTTGTTGACAAACCGATACACTGGCCATCTGACAAGGGAAGAAGCTAGATTTACTCGACCTCATTATAAAAGAAATGGCAACTAACTACCTTGATACAGAATATATTGAAAGTCTAGCATCAGATTATTTAACCGGTATTTCTAATTGTTAGTACAATTGTAATGAAAAAGAATAGAACTTTACGTTTTCCAATTGAGACATCCTTCGTGAGAAATTTAACCGATCGATCTTTCCAACATGAAACTGAAGGCATAAAATGAATTGGATTTGTAATCCAATAACTTCGTGGAAGCTCATGATGTTTCCAAAGTTGCTACGCCAGAACTGAAAGAAAAAATAGTAAAATAAAGTAGCATATCCTCTGGAGGTAAGATTGACCAAAGCGTGATTAGCATAATTCTTGCAGTCTTACGGATAAAAATATATCCAATCGCATAAGAAAGGCAAATTAATAATCTATCAAAGAAATTAAACCTGAAACATTTCAGAAATACTTACAAGATCGAAGTCTTACAGCCATATTATTCGCCGTGGAAAGCAATACGTCGTTTCAAGTGTCCGTTAACCCGCAAGCCCCCTGAAAGATGCACCAGGGAACTCAGTAAGAAAAGTCGAGGAAAAAGAAATATTTGTGAAATATATCATAATTCAGAAATTCGACAGCACCATTCCTTAAAAGATAACTAATGAAATAAACCGGGGAAAAAAAAGGAGCCGTTTTGTCTCACATTTATGGAACAATTAAAAAATTTAAACATAATTTCAGTATTTGTGAGGCATTTAGCGTTTAGGTTTAATATATTGAATGATAATGATTATATATCTTACTGATGATTAATATTTCAATGTAAAAAGTCTGCATCATCTATGAAAAAATACAAAGTGTAAAGAAATGTAAAGACCTAAAGATGGTCCAGAGGAAGCGACATTTTGGCAGATAAATATAATATTCGGAAATAAACGTACTCTCTAACATAAATGTGATCCAGATTATGGCGAGTAGTTTCGACTAAAAGTGAGTAAAACCGTTTTCTTTTTTTTTTTTCCTTTTCTTTAATGTATATGTTCTATAGGATTGTTGAAGTTCATTAGGGCGAAAATTATGGAGTGTGGAATACTTTGGGAGTAAACGAGGAAAGAAATGGATGAACGTTCTAGCTTCTTTGTGTTCTCAAAAATCTAACAGATGTCACTTATTCAAAATTTCATTTAAAGTTAAGGTATGGTAAGTTCTATTAGTTTTTACTTTTTGTTTGTCTTTAGTTTGGCAAATTTTTGTTTTCTTAATCCTTAATTTTCTTATTCTGTATTTTGTAATTATAGCTTGTTTTTTTTTGCTTTTTTTTTGCTATTGGTTTTTTCGGATATTATTGGCGTAAAAAATTATGTACACACTTCGTTTGTGGAGTGTATTAAATATTCAAATTGTGATGCGTGTACTAATTTCGAATTACATTAATCTGTAATCGTAGTGAAATGTTCCATAATTAGAACAACGATGAAAACCGGAATTAGTTTTAAAAATTTGTAGAAGTTTATGAATTATTAAATAATGTACATACAAAAGTGCTTTAAAAACGTAAAAAATTTTAAATATTAAACTAAAATAAAATTAAATATTTTAATTAAATGGAATAGATAAGTGTACGGAAAGAAAATTTATAAATGAATAATGTTACTAAATTTAAGCCAAAATCAGTTAGCCCCTAAGTGTTTAAAATTTTTTTAGTGTCATATAATTCATTATTGCACTTTTCCGAAATTTTCTTGAACTCGAAAAGTTTCATCAAGAAATCGAAAATTGGTTTCGTTACCTCAGAAGTTCGATTATTTTATTAAATGGTAATGGAAAAATGATGTAACCGATAATAGGGTTTATGACTTTTTTCTGAGACAAAATTAAAAATAAAATATATACTAAACAAATACCATCATGTGCGCGTAATCAAAATTCTGCAACTTTCACCAAATAAGCAAGCTTAATACGAATGAAAAAGAACGATCAAAACGAACCTATCAAATACGGAATTGTATTGGAATCAAATTCAGTTCGTTTATGATACATTTTAAGTGACCGAGAGCTGTGTATCATAAATGATGTTAAAACCGGGTTTCATGTGATTGTTTACAACAAACGCTACAATATCAACTCGCGCATATGTTACAATAATTATTTTTAATTTTCCCTCGCATATGCATATCTCGATTTGCAGTCCTCGCATGTGGCGTTGCCTGTAATCGGTCGCCAATATTAACGAATATACACAATTTATTCGTTACGAGGGAAATTGAACCTACCTTTTTTGAGATTATTCATACTGAATCTTCTCGGTCATTCTAATATAGAATAACTAAAATTCCAAGTCGTATAAATCTTAACAAAATCGTACCCTCGCGCAAGATCATCGTGACTATCGTTCCACATTACTTATGAAACTATCGCCGTATCGGAGAACTGAACCTGAGCTATGGTTTCAACACATGGAAACCCTGTTCTTCTCCATAAATGTAATAAACGATGCAGGTAAATTCTTTGAGATAACTGAGTGGCTAGACGAGAAATTGTAATGGTAGCGAAAAACATCATCATATGTTCATCAGAAAAATTTAAGTATGCAACTTTAAAAGGAACACTACAATATATTTAAAACAGTTGGCGACAGCATTTGTTGGAAAATTATTACACGAAATGCCATTAGGCAACCTTTCTGGGAATATGGATTGAACATACCATCACAACTGCAAGCTAGTGTGGAAAGTCAACACCGTTCATTGTAATGATAAACAAAAAAACGGCAGACCGAATCGTTCGTTCAGTTAAAAATTTATCAGTTCAAGCGTCCAACGTTGTAGAGGAAAAGTTAACATAAGTCAACAAGCGGAGTCGTGAACCAATCTGACAAACTTCTAGAGATCACGGAGATTGTCAAATAGAAAACCAATCTCGTGCGCCGACAGTAACTCGAACTACCTCACTTCGCAATTCGATATCCTGTTGGTAACGTAAAATTTTTGGAGAAAACGTCACACATCTTTCGCTGATCTCGTTTAACAAATTGCCAAAAATAGAGCATCCCTGTCCGCCGATCGTTTAACACTACGAATCGGCTACTTTTAAAAGATCAAAAATCTCACATTAAATATATTATAGACATTGACGGCTGATAATCCGTGGCGCTGAAATCGGCCGCAAAAAAGGCCCAGGGTTCATAAACCAGTTTAATTTACGGTGGCCAATGGAACAACGATTGCAACGTATGGGTGCACGGCATATTATACTTTTCTAGAGATCAGCACTCTGTTTAGTTAAAAACAGGACTTTTAGAAATTTAAGTCTTTTAGTAGCAGAGGAGGAAAGATATTCGAATATTTGGAAAAGGGCAAACGACTATGGGGGGAATACACGGGATAACAGAAATAATCAACGCAAAAAAAACTCATACTGTTTAAGGATAAATTAAATGAAAAATAAATAAAAAGGCAAGCTGGATAGAACGATTTATTGTAAAATTAATAATAATAGAGAAGTAAATTGGACTGGAATGTTAATTACGTTTATTACAGTTGATAGATAAACATTATCAAAAGTACCGGAAACGAAGCTAAGTTGTAATATTTTTAGACAGAGGATATATGGAAAACAAAAAGACTGTTAACAGCGAAGAAGGTCAACGTTACGTCAGAAGTGAAATATATTATTAGGAAACAAATTGTTACATTTCAAGCAATAAACAAGGGCATTTGTATAGCTTATCTTAAAAACATTTTTCCCGGGGCACAGTACTAAGGAAATTGGTTATAAAGAAGAATATTTCTAAAAGAATAGGAATGATGTTGAAAGAACTTCAGGGGAGAAGAGTTACTTCTCTGTAAACGAAAGCGTTAAAAATATTGAGGAGAGTATTAATGATTGCATATAGTATTTACACCCTTTATAAAACATTTTATTGTCCTTTCATTTACTTTTATATCGATACCTTAGTCCTTTAGGTACTGATGAATGTTAGAGACTCCATAACGGCTTTCCGCTAGTATAATCAATTTTTGTCTTTCCGTCGCTAATGGCTTGCCGTTCTTGTAGCAGTATAGCGTATTGCATGGGGTTACGACATTATGTGTAAAGCTATAACTAGTAAAGAATACAATTTCTGTACTTCATCACTGTCGAACATTTAGCGATGGCGGAAGAAAAAAATAGCTCAGCCCTTCTGCTCAGCTGTACGAGTAATAGATACAGTGACGACATGTTAGTAAACGCATTGTTACTCATTATTTATTGGACAAACTAATTGCATAGTCGGAGCGAGGCTATTTATATAAATTATTAAGCTCCAAGGTAGGATCTCCGTTAAAAAAACGAAGCATACCTTTCGAAAATTGATAGCAGATTTTCTAATGTACACTATGAGTTGGGCCGACTTGTTTGGAATTATTTTATTTGCTGAATCTTTCAAAGACAATCCTACATTATTCCTAAAAGTGTCATACAGGTTTTCAATGTATTTTTTCCTGTTAAATTTGGCGGTGTTATCAATTTCATCATATAAATAAATAATATGCAAAGAAGTAACGACCAAAAACCACAAAAAAAAGCATGAAAAAATCAGTTTTTTAAATTCTTCGCAAGAATCCCAACCGAAATTCAATTTTCTCGTTAAATCACTGTACGAGTATTTTCCAAAAATTGAAATGTAATTTGAACAAAAAATTACTTGCAGCTCTTTTGGTAAACAAAGTTGTTGCATTTTAAATACTTTGGAAATATTGTAAAAGTAAACAAACTGCATATCATGATTTACAAAAATTTACGCATAATAGTCCTAATCTATGTTTTAAAACTGTATAGATATAAAAATACGTTGGCGTGTGAAATAAAGAGGCATGTTATTTTATATATGTGCGCCAGAGCTCGTCGGGGGGCCCGCGAGGGAGGCGACTCTCTTCAACTCACTTGAGGCACCCGTTTGAGCTATGCCTCTTTATTTCGCACGCCAACGTATTTTTGTATCGATGTAGTTTTTTGTATATTTTTAAAGTCTGTAGTTGAAATTTTACGTGTAAAATCGACAAGAGTTTCTCCTGCGATTTTTATTGCACAGGACTAACTCTGAGCTAGCTTAGATTAAAAAATAACTAAACGATGGCTTCCGATTTTTTTCCATTATCTTTAACCTTCAACAAGGATTTTTAAAATCAATTGAAAATGGCTGAGATATCGTAAAAAACCCGAAAATCTAGGGATCTGAAACTTTCAGCATCAACAACTTTTTTCATGTCCTAGATGTATATATTTTTTTCATGAAGTTTGGTTCAAAGGCACTTTTACCCTCCCTTAAACAGCTGGACCTTTTGAAATTTTTACTCAACTACTGTAGTTCGTAATAAATAAATTTTAATAAAATGCTCGAGACGGAGAGGTTGAAAGATATCAGTGAAAAAGATGTTCTTTTAAATATGTAATTATGGAAGATCACTGTGTGAATAACTCCGCTCTTCAAAATGGTGCATGTGTGTGCTGTTTAGTTAAGTGAAACTTTTTGTTAAATCACGACAAACAGGTTATAGAAAGATCGATAATTTTTAACCAAACGTGAAAACCGTGTGCACAGTGCAGAAACTAACATAAGTATTTTATTTGGGAGGCAAAAAATAACTCAATTTTTGGTTACGACGTTGAAAATTCACCCAAGTTTCCCTACAAATTCCCCCCTTCGGTTCCCCGCATTTACGATAATTCGAAGCGTTTAAAAATTAACCTAAGTATAATATTTAAAGCCAGAAACTAACCCAAGCCCCGTTCGCCCCTCCCAGCATGTGTCGAAAGCGCACAAGTCGTTCCTGCGCACGCGTCGATCATTCGTGCTAGCGCGATTTTTCATAATTTTGAGCGCAAGTATAAATATTTAACAATTAACCCAAGCATAACATTCACAACCGGAAACTAACCCGAGCTTCGTTAGGCCCCCTTTTCCATTCGTATGTATTCTTTTTTTATTTTTTATTTTTCCGAGCCTAAGTATTATAAAATTAGTCCGAGTATATACTTTTTTTTTCGCATGAATATTTTCGAAATATGTAGAGCCATCTATGATCAGACTTTGTCGTTATAGAAAAAAGGTGTAGAAACGTATTGGTATAGTATTGCTAAAGCGTATGTGTAGGATAGATCGATACCAGAATATGTATTTACACATTCGATGCGTGTAGTAAAAAAACGGATGGCAAAGATGCTGTTCGGCTAACGATCAGCGTGGGTAAGCGATATTTCACGAAAATTTCCATTTAAAAACAACCTTTTACATGTCACATCAGGTAACTAATTTAGCAACCGTAACATTGTGGTGAACCGTAAAATGGGAAAAACGGTAAATCATTCTTAATGGTGTAGCAGAATGCTTTCGTTAAATGCATGCTACCAACAATAGAAATATTGGAACGTGCTTGATGTCCAAATACTCGAAAATGGTGCGTATAAATGATATTTTAATGATGCATCTAAATTCACTATTGAAAACCGGTTTAGTTAAAGCTGATAATAATAATAATGAAATTGCGAAGGTGAAGGTATAGAGCATATGTGAATTCGAACAGGACGATTAGTTGAAACTTAAGCGTCTTCAGGTAATCATCAGTTCTTCTCCGCGTGAATTATTCTGTTTCAGTTTTTTTGTTTTTTTAAAGTTTTATTTTTCGATCATCTTATTTATTTCGGTAAGTAATATAATACATTTATATTTTTATTTAATTATTTTGTTTTTATATATTGTTCGTAATTATTCTTTTTTGAATTATTTCATGTATTTCGTCAATTTTTATCTCCAATAATTTTTACAAGTTTCGAAATTTACAGCGATTTATTTTTATTTTTTATATAAG
Source organism: Icerya purchasi (assembly GCA_039619475.1). Lineage (NCBI taxonomy): Eukaryota > Metazoa > Arthropoda > Insecta > Hemiptera > Monophlebidae > Icerya > Icerya purchasi. The sequence continues at coordinate 168,505,878 of CM077116.1, read as the reverse complement.
ATCTTAATTATTATTTTTTCAATTGTTTTGTCTATTCGTTTCTCCAATAAATTTAACAAAAATTTATGTTTAAATATGATTTCGATATTTTATTATGCGTTATAAAATTTATTTTTATTGACTGCTTTATTTCCCAAATTATTTTAAAGATTTCTGGTACATAATATTATTCATCGTTTAATACAGTATACACTGCTCAATTTTTTTTTAAAAATTACCAAAAATAAAAAATTTTTTTAGTGTAGTTTCTTTCTCACTCCGTTCATTTTATTTCATTCGATACAAATAAATTTTCTTTTTCACAGACTCTCTTAATTTATCTTCGGTATTATAATTTTTCTTAATAGATTTTTACAGACGTATATATCGGGGAATTTTGCAAAGACGAGTACAGTATCAATTTTAATATATTAGTATTATTATTTTCATTCATAATATTTGATCAATTTTATACAATGAAGTGGATTTTTTCTTTCAAAAGTAAAGGAATTAGAATATATTTAACCAAGATAAAAATTATTATTGAAAATTTCCTTGCTCTTATAATATACAATTTCGGAGATTTATTTTTTACATATTTAATTTCATACGTCAAATTCGGATTAATTATTTTCAATTTTACAATAATAGTAATAGATATATTCGGATGTATAGTGAGAGAAAGAAATACTTTTTACTAATTTTCATGAGACATATTCCAATGATTTTTACAACACAGGTTTAATAATATAAAAATTATATAAAGAATATCCTATAGTCTATATCTTGTATGTAATACAATTTATGTTTATTTATTATTAGTATGTATAAAATTACATATACATACATTTATTTCACACTATATTAATTCTCTATGCAATATATTTTCTGTAGCGTATCCTGAATTTTCTGGCGTGAGCGGAATATATTTTTCAAGTAGTAAACTGTGTCGTAAATTTTGGAAGAATTTATTCGTTCAATGATAAAAAATATATATCGGTAAGTAAACGTTCCCATTTTATTTATTTTTTTTCATTTTTTCTCTTTATTATTCACGAATTCTCGCATATTCCGAAAGATCCTCTTCAATAGTATTAATTTAAACGATTTAAAGACCAATATTCGAAGATTTCTTACTTTCATCGCTTTTATTCACATTTCCCACTATTTTTAGTAAATTTCTCCTTTTGTTAATAATTTTCACTAAATTGTACTCTTTGTCCTCTTCTCCCGATAATATACTCAAACGAAAGTATATTTTTATTATTCATGTATTATTTGTCTATTATTTTTAACATTTTATGCGATATTTTATTAAATGATGTACCCATGTTTGCCTATATATGATTTACAATATGAATTCGTTAAAAAAGACATGCGGGATTATTTTGGAAACTATTAGAAATTTTTAATTTTATCACTTATGCGTGAAATTACTTATTTTTGAAACTATTAGAATCTCTCTCTTTTTTTTTTTCAATCCTCGCACATGAAAATTATTTATTTTTGAAACTACTGGAAAATTTTATATTTATAGTTTATTAAATTTTTCTTAATTATTCTCATTATACTAATCTCAGTTTATATTTTGTTTCTTTAGCACGTTTGTAGCGGTCTCCTCCGAAAATTTTTCATATATTCGCTGATAAAGCCCACAAGTAGTGAGGTATCCTAAATACCAAGAATCCAAAAGGTAAGAGGCATCAGCTAGGAGGCAGGCCCTCAATCCAAAAATTCATATTTTAAGGATTATACAAGTCAGTAAGTACTTGAAATTATTTCACTTACATTTTTATATATTACATTTGAAATCTGGAAAAAAAAATTTGGTTTTAATTTATTTTTCAAATTTTATTACTATCCGTTCATTTATTATTGTTTCAAAACTTCTTCATTTCTATTTTACAAAAATGAATATATTTACAAATCACATTTCATTTTAGATTTTGATTTTTAATATTATATATATTTTCTCATTTCATTCTGTACATGTGCCTTAATCTATTACATTTCATACATTATTCGATATTTTTACTCGGCGTTGGTATCAATGGAATTGGTGTTATATTATATGATTCTGCTGCCGCTGTGTCAGCCTCGTTATTAGCTCGAAGATTGCTGTACCCTGGTATCCATGCGAGTATAATTTGGCCTGAATAAGTAAACGATTTTTTCCGATATAGTTTTCGCGAAGGGATGTTGATGCTCATGTCTGTTCTGTATACATCTGATGGAACTAAGGGAATCTGTGAAAATTAGTATATCATGCTTTAACTCCGATTCTGCAGTATCAATTGCGCAAGAGATTGCATATAGCTCTGTCGACAACACGGAGAATGTTGATGGAAGTGGACATCGAATTGTTCCATGTTTATAAACGACGGCGCAACCACAGAAATTTCCTTTTTTTGCTCCATCCGTGTATAGTATGTTATGGTCATTATACATATTCAGAAGATTCTGGAACGAGTCCTGAATAGTGAATTGTGGTGATGAGCGAAGATTTAGGAGAGATGTGTCACATATTATGGGAATGGATATCGAAGGAGGAATAGACAATTGGCTAGTTTTGCAGAGAAGAGGCAGGTTAATGTCAAGGTTATGGAAGATGTTTGTGATCTTGTTGTGAAAGAATAAATTTGAATAAGGAATAGATTGGTAGTTGTGATAAAACATTGTAGAGTCAGGCAGATCAGGCGTTGTGAGTGAGTGAATGTGGAATTTAAGGAGGATGTAAGAATAATGAAGATTAGCGGGAAGCTCTCCAGAGTTGTAAAGCAGATGATTTATTTGTGTTGATCTCAATGTACCAAGTGCAAGGTGTAAGGCTGTATGGTGGACTGAGTTTAATCGTTTCAAGGTTGTTGGTGTAGCAGACTCGTAAGTAAGAAAACCGTAGTCACATTTTGATTTTATCAAGGCTCCGTGTATTCTGAGAAGAGAAATTTTGTCCGCACCATAGGTAGTATGTGACAACTTTTTCATCAGATTTAGCCTTTTCGTGCAAGCAGCTTTGAGATAATTTATATGAATTTAACTTTTTTTATTTCGTTCAAAAGTAATCTTTTACGGCTCATTTTTTTTATTTTTTCATTTTTGATTATCACTATTCATATTGGAAAAAAACCTTTTCTTACGACTCGTTATTAAAATTTTCAAATGTGATATATTTTTATTTATTTTCATGTTTATTATTGACTCGTATTTATTTTATTATGTGTATTTAAATGAACAAAAAAATGTGTTTTGTACTTTTTTTTTATATATGCATATACATTTACAAAACTTAATTCTAATCAAGGGCGTCGCCAACCGATAAGCCAGAGGGCAAGATGGGTTGCCAGCCGCCGGGGGGGGGGGCAAGGTAATAGAAAAAGGATATGAGTTATAGGAAAAATAAAATTTATAAGTTGTAAAGGTTTAATATTTTATTAAACAAGAATAAAATCTTAATTAAAACATAATTTTCGTGGGTTTCTGGCAAATTGTTCTACTACTTTATTATAAAAGTCTTCCAAATTGTCCATGATTAAGCGTCTATGAATGCTCATCATGGCCAGTTGATTTCAAGGCTCCAGTGGGCTCTGCCCCCGCTGGCGACGCCCATGATTCTAGTAAGATACATGTGTGGATATTATTTATTTACATATTTTGCAACATGCAACTCTTCACGTTGAATTTCAAAAAAAAGAAATTACAAATTTATATTTCGACAATATTTTCTGATAATTCATTTATCCAAAATTATTATTTATTATTTACTCGAAATCATATTTTTCGGAACAGAATAAAAATTTATGTTTTCGTCAGTTCGATATATTTTTCTTTTCTAAATGATCACAAATGTTGGGTATATTTTTTACTTACATACAAATTGTATATATTTCTGGCTATTTTGGTTCAAAAAAAAAATTTTTATATTATTTATTCAAAATTATATTTTGTAAAAAAAAACTTTGTTTAATTAAAACAATGTAAATTTTGGATTCTTTGATTGTTTGATCTTTTCAAAAATTAAAAACAATGAAAAAATTTGCTTAATTCAATATAAACACGATTGATAAATGTATATATATATTTGATATTATTTTGTGTTATCATGCACAATGTTATTTCATATACATTTTTACTATATATATATATATATATATATATATATATATATATATATATATATATATATATGTATTTACCATTCTTTTATATATGTACCGTCATTATCTTATTTACACTTAAATGAAAAAATAACCTGTTAATAATTACACTAATTTGAATTGAACATGATCATTTTTGCAAATAAATTTCAAAGGAAGAAATACGTAAAGCTTCTTTCTATTTTATACTGAACATAGTTTATTCCACGATAAAATTAAAACGTAAATATTTTTGCTTACTTTTTAAAACAAAAGAAGTATAATAAATATGCTCTGCAATAAAATTTTTTTTTTTGATATTGTTTGGTTTAGATCCTCAGTGTTTAAAAAAATGCCTTCCCAAACCTTTTCGCTTTCAAATGAAACATCTTCACTACCGATACATTTCCATGTGAAGAAAATGATAAAGCACTGTAAGAAGAAGATCGGAACATTTAGGGAAAAAAAACGACAGTTCTAGGATAATTAACATTGATAAATTCTTGAACAAAATTAAAATTTGTATTTTCGATTTGATACGTGAAAATATTGGCAAAGGAGTAAAATGTAGTTTAGTACTACATTGTACGTTTCAACGCGCAACTGCTGTAACTGGGGATAATCTTTCGATTCCTGCGTATTTCCCCTCCCAATATAGATTATTGATAGCCTGGGGATCAGTTTGATGGATTTTATTACAATTCGGTTCGCGTTATTAAAGAACTAGCCGACAAATTCGAAAAAACATACAAGGCTCAAGTTACTCTGTCAAAAAAATAAACTATCTCGAACTTCACTTGAATAAAGTGAATGTTCTCGTGTGCGCGTATTCATATATCCTGCTTCCAAACGTTATTAGTGCGTGAAAAGCAGTGATAAACATGAAAAATACAGGCACTAAAGTTTTAAATATGTGATGCTTACTAAATTTATAAAAAAGGATGCACTCGAAATGTACAAATATATAAACAGGTCCGAGCTTACTTTAAATATAACTGGATGGGAACCTCGTTCCCCGCCAGTCTCAATGACGTAAATCGATTCAAGAAAATTAACTCCAACGCTTCAATTAACGTATATGGAATGGATAACGTTATGTTTGTTCGAAACAGTTGAATAAAGAAAATAAGGTGAAAGATCATGATCATCTGACTGGAAAATTTCGTGGAACTGCTCACAACAAGTGTAACCTGGAAATGTGTCGAACCCATTTTCTTCCAGTTTTCAGACACAACCTCACAGGATATAATAGTCATCCAATCATTATGGAATTGGGATATGATGATGGAGATATTCATGTGTTCGCAAACACCATAGAGTCTTATAAAGGATTCTTAAAGTCTGTGGTGCCTGGAAAGTGTCAGTTACAATTTATTGATTCTTTTCACTTTATGGCGAGCAGTTTAGAGAAAATTAGGAATAATCTAATGATCGAATCCTTTAAACATACAGCTGCAAACATCTGTGACTTTGGCTTACTCTCCATTTTCCGCAGAAAAGGCTATGTCCGATGCGAATATTGTTCCAGTGAGTCTAAATTGAAGGAAGGAGTGCTACCTCCTCGATCGGCCTTCTACAGTTCCTTGACGAAATCAACAATAGAGGAGGAAGCATACAAGCATATACAAAACGTTTGGAATTGTCTCGATGTGCGGAATTTAGAAGAGTATTCTGACGAATATTTGTGAACATACGTTTTGTCGTTAGCAGATGTTTTTGAAAACTTTCGCTCTGTTCGCTTCAAAATTTACAGTATGGATGCGGCGTGTTCGTTTACAGCTCCCAGTTTTAGTTTTAACACGATGTTGAAACTAACTAGGATCAAAATAGAACTTTTAACTGATTATGAAATGTACTTCTTTTTTGAAAGAAATATTTGTGGTGGGCTTACTCAATGTGTATAATGGTATAGTAATAATAATAATAATAATAATAATAATAATAATAATAATAATAATTCTGTTGATAATGACGAATTACATGATTCAGATGAATGTGAACCAGCGGTAAAACATAGGAGATTAAATTAAAACTTGTATATGTTTGTATACAATTTTTTATTTCTTTTTTGTATATATATTTTTTCCTGTTCCACGCATTTTTACTCTTTATTTTTTCTTTCACATACATACCTTTTATATCATTGTATTTGTATTTTTTATTTCTATATATTTTTTTTTTCAATATGTATATTTTTTTTTTTTTAATATTTTTTCATGTATATGTTTTTTTATGTCTTTTTTGTGTACATTTTAGCTTGTACTTGTTTTCTTTTTGTATATAATTTTTATTGATTTCATGTATATATTTTTTTATAATGATTTGTACATATATTCGTATTTTCTTTGACATGTATATACTTAATGTACATTATTTCAAATACATTTTTCCTAATTGTTTGTTTATTCATGAGTTTTTATTACAAATTATTATTATTCTTATGTACATGAATATACGTTTGTTTCAGTACTATACAGGTTAAACAAAAAAGAAGAACATGAAGAATAATAAGAAGTTGTAGTAATGAAAAATAAAAATATTTCTTTTTAAAATTATACACATTTAGTTTCAATTTGTAACTAAAAAATATGAAAAAAATACAAGCAAAATTTAAAAAAATTAAATCAAAATGAAATAAATTAAAAAATATTTTGAAAAAATTTCAGGCATTTCATGGCGGCAAACACAACAATCTTCATATCCACATATTTACTCAATTTACCTGAGCTTTGCTGAATATGATCCCTCTGAAAGTGTTGGTTATATGGTAAATAAGGTTATACTTTATCACCCCTGAATGCGGCAGGTGGTAAATTATTGTAACAATCAATAATTTTTTCGCCAAATCTCACTAATGCCACTTCCGGCGATGTCCAATGCAAAAGCTGAATAATAGTATCCCATATTGTTGCTTCCATAAATAGATGAACAATATAGTTGAACCACTTCTTCGCCAACACTACATTTCTTAATACGCATAGGTTTTTGTTACTTCCAGCGTTATGAAAACCACATTGAATAATTTCCATGTTGTTCTCGAACTGCTTATATAACTCTGCTAAAGACGGCATACCGTAATCATTCGCTAAGTTAGCAATTTTGAAAGGTAAATTTTGTGATTTAATCAAATCTAACATCCACCGCATATTTTTACAATCTCCATCTCCATGCATGTAGATCTGTGCTTTTTCACTTTTTATTCATCATCTGTAAATCGCTTCCAAGATGAGTGATACCCTAAACTTCATAATCCCATGGGTTGTGACGATGATGCCAATAAGCCTTCACTTTATCTCCTTGAAAGTGGTGCTTAAGCTCAGCTAACTCCTGTTGCGATGATTTATACAAAGTATGAAAATTTTGCTTACCATCGATACTGGTCGTAACAAGTTCAGTAACTTCATAACGATCATTTTCTAATGTAAATCGTTCAACGTCCAAAAACCGACAGACATTATGTAACTTAACGACAATAAAAAAACGTATCAAACAGTAATTTAATATAACGTTTGAGTAAACTCTAACTGATAGAAAACTCTTTAGTGCTGCTAGTTATATACACTTTTACACTGAAGGTAAATAAACAAGTCACCATCATATACTCATTATTTAACAATCACGGTCAGCGATTTTCCTTTTTTCCAGGAATATAAACATATTGAACGAATCGTTTAAAACTCATTAGCTTTGCACGATGACAATAATTTATTACTATTTTGAACACATTTACCGTAATTAGACAGGGTTTATTTCTCATTTAAAATATCTCGAAGCAATAAAAACTTTCTCTCTATCTTAAATAAGTAATTTTAAGTTTGTTAGCATGTAACATGTTATGTTTTTCTTTCATTCGATTTACTAATATTATTTATATGTATAATAATTTGTGTTCTATTTCAATATGAAACATAAACTATGTAGGTTACCGTAGAAGAAGAAAAAAGAAAAAATACTTATTTCATTTGGAAAATGATGTATATTTATTCAAAAAATTAACACCAAAATACGAAAAAATATAAGCAAAAAGGTTTTAAAAATCAAAAAAACTATGAGCAGAAATTGGAATTGTTGTAGGTTTACAACCTTCGCATTCGTAAACTATATTTTCTTCCAAAATTGTTTGATCTTCATTGTTATAATCTTTTCCTAAAGTTTCCGGGTACATATATCGCAGAAAATCTGCTATATTTTTACGTCCACACTGTTTACAATCTTTAATTAAGGTAGGATGAGCTGAACTAAGCTGCAATGAATCAGGTATATCGTATCTATGATGTTTAAAACACGGCAAAACATTTTTTAACATTTTCGTTTTTCCTCAATGATTCGGATAATTTATCATAAAAATCACAAATCTTTTCAGGACACTCGGAAATTAACGTTTCTGTAGTCATTTTCTGCAACGTTTGTTGTATAGGATACTTTATCACATAAAGTAGGTCTAACGTTCATATCGTACCATTTCATCATTATATAAACGTTTTGTAATGAGCACACGTTAATTCGTCCATCAGTGTGCGCATTACATTTTACAGCACTCGATATAGCTTCGTACTTGTTATTTAAATTTCTTCAATTTAAATAACAAGTAACGTGTTTCTAAATTAATTATTTCGTAATCCGTAAGAATGTCTTCATCAGTTTTTCCCGTATGGTTTCAATTTTGGTATCTCCTTTAACATAAATTTTTAAAGGTTTTAAACTAATTAAAACATTTTCTAAATCGATAGATATATTTCTAAAATCAGAATCTTCGGCATTCCACGAGACGGAGTGATAATTTCGTGTAACCTACAAATTTGTACGTCTTTCACTATTGGATAATATATTCAAATCGAACGGTGGTTTATAAACACGATGAAATTTAATCAGTGCCGGATTAAACATGCGCGAGGCCCGTAGCAAATTCTATCGAGGGGTCCTTGATCTACTGAGTTCTTAAGTATAAAGTGGTAAAACAATAATTCAATACTCAATAATATGTTTCATTTGCCATTTATAAGTTAAAAAATTATGTTAGCATTTAATGGTAAAGTAGATTACAATAGGCCCTGTTGGCCTTTGACAAGTATATACAAAAAGCCAGAGTTGAGATTGCCCTGGCAATTTAGAATAATTTTGATAAGAAACTAACACTTTAAAACTGACGAATAATAACAATGAACTTTTATTATTTTTTAAACTTTTACAAAGTAACTTTTCTAGATTTAATGTGGGCGAATTTAGAGATAATACGATACGAATATCAGTTTCTCTGAGCAAATCATATTCTATATTCATCAAAGAGAAATCTAATTTAAACGTTCTTGATCCATCGTGTTCCACCTTAATTCATTTTTTATACGCTTCAATGTCGAAAATGAACGTTCTCCACCGACTAAAGTGATCATGAGAGAAAAATAAATGCGCAAAGCAATTTCTAAATTGGGGAAACATGATTCTAATAAATTTTCCATTAGGAATTTATAATATTGAATTTTCAGAGCTTTGTTTTTTGAACTGTCAATCGTACTAGCCACATCCGTTTTGAGTAGCTTGGCAAACTACACTAATTCGTTGTCTAGACTGTCTTCCAAATTATTTGCATAAGCACAGTGCCATAATTGGATTTTTTTTCAAAATCTATTTTGCTGTAATAGATTTTAATTGTCGAAATATTCCGAAAAAACTACCAAGTTTTTGGTATGCTTTCATGTGTTTTTATCTAAAGCAGACAGTGTGTTATCAATAATGACAACAAACACCTCAATTTCGAACTGTTTACGAGGTGTTTTATTTTCAACAAATTCGACTAGAACCGCTAAAATGATCGTACTTTATGTTTCGCCTGTCAGATCTTTGGCTTTTGCTTCAATATCTGAAAATGTATTGTTGGACATATCCATATAATGATTCATAAAGGGCGTAGCCTGTATTAAGGTCTATATTAGACGATTGCAGCGACGCATTGGTCGCTTGCACGCGTTCTAGGATATCATTCCACATAATTGTCATTATTCCCATTTCCATCTTATTCATCTTTGAAACTAGTCCGTAAGCTTGATTACGACACTCTGCCTTCTGATCTATATTATTGCAAAAGTCATCCAACACTTGCTTGGTAGCGGTAAAACCACATAAAAGTGTCTTCATGTAACATCAGCTCTGGCGGACTACCTAGTATCCGACAATTTTTTCAAAATTGGAATTTTCGAAGTAAGAGCTTTCGTAAAAAGACCCCAACGATGTGTAGAAGCAGAAAAAAAATTATAACGATTTTCAATGAAATCGAAAAAAAAAAAAATGCTTCTGTATAACAGTCTGCAGTACACTTAGCAACTAAATTTAATAAATGTGCAAGACAGGGAATGTATTTTGCATACTTATTTATTTCTTTAATTCGTGCTTGCAGGCCGCTATATTTTCCGCTCATGTTGCTGGCATTATCATAGCTTTGTCCGCGACAATCTTTGATATCAATACCATTCTTACTTAAGAAATCTAGTAAACTTTGGGCAAGTTGTTTAGCAGTATGGCCTTCCATGTCTAAGAACTTAACAAATCTTTCAACTGGCCCAGATGGTAGAACATAGCGCACTATCAGAGTCAGATGGTCTACATGCGAAATATTTAGATTAGAATCTAATGACATTGAATAGTACCTGGATCTCATAATTTCGCAAATAATTTGATCCAGCATGCTTGATGCAATTAATTTGATAAATTCCTCGCATGTTGTTTTAGATAAATATGACGTGTGTCCTCTTCCTTTATGGGAATAAGTTTGATTATGTTGGGCCATAAAAACGTCAAATTCGGGAAGTAATTCTAATAAACCTAAGTAATTCCCATTACGTGTCGCGTTCTGCTAAGAACTGTATTACTGGAATAATTCGTTTTAAAAGCATCTGCCAATAATTTTGCTCAGTCTGAATTTGGCTCACAAGTTGAGAATCAACATACACATTCTTGTTTTTGCGATTTAACAGCGAAATTATAGCTTTTCTATACGGAGTGCTTCCTTCATGCCTTTTTAACAAATTGTTCGCATTTTTCCAGTCATCGAACCCATCTTTCGTTAGCCGCGCTAACTGATTAATATCTGAATCTATTACTTTGCAAATAAAACAGAGAAGTCGCCCTTTAGTTTCTGAATAGCGTAACCAATTTCTAACGTGAGTTTTATTAGTAGGTTTATGTTTATAAGTGAAAAACGACTTTTGGCAGAATCGTAGACTAACTTCTTTTTCATACATTTTCTTTGAACTTAAAAAGTCACTGTTCATATGTTGCAGTTCGCTGCTTCCTTTCGCAATCCAATAATCTTTGTCAAACTTGCTCGGCCATTCACCAATATCGTTGGAGTATATTTTACTTTCATTTATTTTTTTGCTAGAAGAAGCGGTAGCAGTTAAATCATGTAAATACCATCGACTTCCGTTTGGCTGAAGTAAGACGTCTTTAGGTCGAGTGGGCTTGCTGGGGTTTTTCAGTTTCTCTTTGGCTAAAACACGGTATGGCAAAATTAGAAAGACTTGCTGTCTCTTCGATTTCAGTATCATTTGGCGATAAAGTGTCTACACAGTCAAAAGTTTCAGTTTTACTTATATATGTACAATGAGACGCACCTTATGTATTTTCTGCTCCAGTTTCCGTGGATTCAGCAACAATGCTCTAAACATTAAAAAAATTCTGACAGCTTACGTGTTTTAGATAAAACAGCTTCGTTCTTTTTCTTCTTTCCTTTTTTTGCTTTACGCTTTGCACTTCCAGAAGCATAGTGCCGGGCCGTATCTCTAAGTCTGCAGCTCATAATTCTGCTATTCTTTGTTATTACTTCGTTCTGTACACAAAAGAAAATAGGAAGTAAAATATATATAGTTATAGTGCTATGAAGTAGTAGTACCCGAAACCTAATCGAAAACCAATTGAAAACTTCAATTTTTTATAACTACGTTTCAAGTTATTTTTTATTCGTTCAGCCGTATCGGACAGAAAATATACATGATTAGATTAGAATTGGTAAGAACCCAACTTGAAATAATCATGGTACCTAAAACTCTCGAGACGCGAGCTATGAAAATTTGTATTATGAAATGTCAAAATAATAATCTTACCAAAATTACGCAAAAACAAAATACTTCTATCACTACCACATGATAATTAGGCCAAATTGTCTATCCCGTATATTTTTCTATTCCGTTTATTCATTATTATTTAATTCTACTTCATATCAATATTTTCTGGGTATAAATTCATTGTATTGAAATTTATGCCTAACCCTGAGACGAAATGGAGATTTTTTAAATTTATTTTTATTTATTTGGGAAACATACAGAACTACTACAAATATAAGACAAAACAACTCCAACATCAGACATTTTGCTCGAGTTCAAAATTCACGATTAGTTTTAATAATTATCATCTGCAAGCGTGACGGTAGGTACTTTGGAATAAACATGAATTTATAACTTGATAAGTATTCAAGTTTGATGACAGTGGAATTAGTTTGCTTCTCAGTCAAACAAATTAGAATAAAAAGGAATTTTTATTGGCAAACCCGTCCGAATTGGGGAAAAAAACAAAACAAGGAATTTGAAAAATGAAAATTAAACCGAATTGGATCTATTTTACAATCAATTCATGTTAATTCGTTTTCGATTTCTGGGAAGATATAATAATTTAGTGAAATATATCCTTCTTACCTTTAACATCAATAATTCTCAAAATAACATCTATCTTTGGTGTTTTAAAATTAAGTATTTTATCGAATTAGCCACAACATTGCGCTGCGACCGACAAAAAACAATAACTAATACAGTACTAAAACAAACTTCTTTCATGAATGACTCGCATCGTATGTACATGTAAGAAGATTAAAACTTATAAAATATCCATAAATTTCTTATTGGTTGGTAGCTAACAGAACTTTATTGTAATTGGCGCATTCTTTGTTACGATACTCGATAACAATGTCAGGGAATCTCCGGACGGTTAATTTTGCGGTTTTGCCAACTTCGTTCACAAATAATTTGTGGTGTACCCGGTGCGCGTATTTGCCTTTTTGTGTTCAGTGCGAGACAGTACTGCGTTGAAACGCGCACGGATTCTATATGGAATTTCAAAAATCTTCAACTTTTTTCACCTCGATAACGCAGGTCACAAAAAATCTAGTTATTTTTCAGGACGTCTAAATTTGAGAGCTCTTTCCGAAAAAAAACCCCCCAAAAAAACGTTTATTCTAGTTAAATATTGTGAAGACTCCTTTTCCACTCCTCTTGATGAAATTTCCGAAAAAAACGTGACTGATGATAAAATAAAAAAAAATAATGATAAAAAATCAACGGGCTTCAGCGGAACTTCTATCCGGTGTGCCACAACCGAAAAGCTCTGCCCAGTAGAGCATTAGCCCTTAAAGAAAAATCTCTCTGATACGAAGAAGTCACAAGATATGCATTCGTGTCCAATGAAAAAAAGGGTTCTTTAATAATACAACCGCGTATATTTTTTCAAAATAGAAACATCAGAATTTAAAATTAAAGTTGTAACCCCGAATGATGATGCGTGCGTAAAAAGAAGAACATTTTGGATAAAACCGTGCAAAAGCTGATTAATTAAATAAGATTTAAAATAAAAACGAGCGGAGTGGCGCATACAAGCTAACGGCGAGTAAAATCGCGGCAGTTCCATGAAGCCGATGCTACCGCGACAACGTTCAAAAACGAAATGATCCAACAATAACTGATCGATTAAGTCCCTCTACGACGATTAAAACGAAGACGACTGATGAATATTTTCAATAAACAACAAAAAAATAAAATGGCGCAATCGATTTTTCTAGAACGTTCTAAACATTATTTTCGGTTTTTTTGTAAAATTCTCACGACTCGACGTAGCTCGGTCTGCACTTTCAACACCTATCATTACACATTAGCCACACACACTACGCACTCGATCGCTACCCTGGCGTCGTACACTTATGACATTTCTGACATTTTTTCCGATTTAGCGTCCTTGCTGGAGAATGCGATGTTTGCACGCTGCCCGAGAAAGCCTAGGAAATTATCAAAAACGTAGTCCGAAATTTATCATAATTATTATCATTATTTTCTAATTCGGACAGCGTGATCATATATCGTCATGGCGACCGAATCCGTCTCAATATTCAGTTTATTTTAATACCAAAGTAGAACATGCGCTTTGAGAGCTCTTTTCGAAAAAAAAAACAAAAAAACATTCATTTATCCTAGTTTAAAAATTATTTAGCTTATTTTAATGCCATGATGGAACACGTCACAATCATTTCTAAAAGTTTGAACCGGGCACACCGTAAATTATTTGTGAACGAAGTCGGTAACGATCTTACTACGTCAGGATTTAGAAATGGTTATGAGAAATTTAATTGCGGGAAATCTCCCATTACTTTTATAACTTACATAGACTTATCACTAGAAAATAAATTTTTGGTATATGATTGTTAAATTATAATAAAAATAATGTAAACCGTAAGTCTTACAAATAAATAAGACAATTTCAACATTTTGAATCGAGCTATTTCAATTCTACTACGCATCCACACTGAGTGTCGTCGAGTAAAAGTGCTCGCACGCGTCAGACTTTTTGTAGAGCCAATTATCAGGCCGATCAAAATTCTGTACATTTATACGAGCGACTTTTTGTAGTACTTGTACGTTTATCTTATGAAATGATGTGTTTCATTTTCGCCAATGAAATATAATCGGATAAATATTGTCTACAATGGATTGTCTTGGTTGGAAAAGGTGTAACGTTTCACGTTTTAGTGATATCGAGTAAATTCAATATATACCACGACTTAATAAGTTTCACTCAAAAAATTACGCTCAGGCGGTGGCGAGTCTGGATACGCGGGGCCCGTAGCAATTGCTACTCTTGCTACGTGGTTAATTCAGCATCGGCTGCATATCGCACCGTGTACCGGGCTCGTCAGCTGATCGGTTGGCTGAGTGACCTGCGATAGATTGTCTATAAGTCTAAGAGTGTACGTATGCGGAATGTAAGGGATGATGTCGCGGGTGAATGGAACACACTGTTTTCGTTAGGTGTGGATTCATGCACTGTTGGCGCAGATAGATGATCTGTGATAACGATTTAAATGATAATATAAAGTGTGTGTTTGATTTTGTATCCACGCTTCATAAAAGACAACGTTTATTCTGTCTCGTGATAATCGCGATTGTTGTACAGTAAAGTTTTGTTCAAGTCTTACTTTCCCGTTACATATCGCACGTGAACATATAGTCTGTCAAGCGAAAGAAGTCCGTTCGTAAAACAGTCAAAACGTGCTGACATCACGAATTCAGGGGATCTTAGATTAGGGTTGTCCTGTTTCGGACGTGAATCTTTCGGGCGTAGATTCTTTCGACTGTGGATCGTTCGGGCGGTAGCAAACGAGGGTTTTTACTCTTAATTTGTAATACCGTATATACATATTTCTCGCCCAGCATTAACATAAATGTGTTTATTATGTGTATAAAAATTGTTGTGCCTTTATTTGTCTTTTTTGATATTTTTTTGAAACCTAGGTAGCTTCGTCAAGGAATTAAATATATAATTAAAATTATAGATAACAGGAGAAACTTCATTAAACGTGTCCTCAAATAAACAACTTGCTAGATACGAATAAAAAAGAAAATATAACGAATACATATTAGAACCAAATTCAATCCAATTATGTTACACTTCAAATGACGGGGAGTTGATGTTTTGTAGCTTTTTAAATATGGCTGACTATATATTAAAAAAAAAAAAAAAAACAATTGAAAAGAACCGATAATGTATTTGACCGATTATTAATATTAATCATCTTCATCCGTTTCGTATTACTATTGCTAACAGAACTTTTAAATTTTCATCACAAAAGTCTGTTTATTTGTAGTTCATACCGAAGTCGTTATTTCAAAAAAATAAAAAATATTTTAAAAAAATTAATAACCCAATAAAATGCTGTAAAATATGTGTTTTTTGTGGTTATATATATGTATGTATATATAACATGTTATGTACACGGAAGAACTAAATCGTTAAGGAGGTGCGACGGTATTTTTTATGTGAAATTTCTGATAGCAATGAATGGGTAATGTGGAAATGAATTTTGGAACTTGTGTTTCTCACTGAACACAAATGATAACTTACGATTGGATTAGATTAGTGGAAAAATAAATGATTGATTTTTTGTATTCGGCATCATGTTCTTCTGTATTTCTGGTTAAATTCATTTTTACAGATTTTTTTGTCTAACATGTTTTTTTCTTAAATTCGTTCGCTTATTTTCTTGTTATTTTGTTTCGTTACACAGTAAAAACTTCGTAAAATACTTTTGTAGAAATAGGTAAATGAATTAAAAAAAAAAAAAAAACATTAAAAAGATGTGTAAAAATGTCTTTAAGCTGAAATACCGAAGAAAAACTGAATAATTTTTGTTATACACCTTGACCATGAATGATTCAAACTCTACAACTTCAAAATCGTATTTTCTGATACCCAGCGTTGTGAATACCTTATTTGTACATTCTAGTTGTACAGCTGTAGGCAGTGCTTATGACAAATGCAACACGAGCGTACACATAAGACTACACTTGGAACTGATTGTAAATGTTTGATTTTTATCAATGTACAGATGCAGCCCCAAATGTGTTTTATGGCGGGAAATTTGGAGTAAAATTCCAAAATATGGTACTAATTGTAATTGCCCAATGTAGTATCAGAAAATAATGTAAGTAAGATTATTTTCTGATACTACATTGGGCAATTATTTTACGCTATACAGCAAGTACATACTAGGGATGAATCCAGTGGGAGTTTTGGGGGGCAATGCCCTCCCAGAACTTAATACAAGCTGTTCAAGAATGCAGCAATTTAATAGGAAATAAAATTCTTTTTATTCGCTTAGTTTACAGTTATGTCAAAAGTTGCTGCCAAAACTTTTTGAAAAGGTTCAGTTAGTCGTTTATTTTTAAATTTCAAAATTGCCGGATTTATTTTTGACAGAAAAATGAAACTTCATAAAATAACAATAAAAAAAAAATGATCTTTTAAAATTTGACTTGGACGTTTGCTTGTATTTTATGAAAACTAATATGTTTTTATTCCAAATGTGCGAAAGATGTAAAATACTGACGAGCTAAAAAAATATTCACTGCAGTTTGTATTTTTTGTCAGCCTTAAAAGGGGAAATATCACGTTTCACGTCGATCCATTTATCATTAATATCAATAAATTGTTTAAACGTTCCTTTTCGGTTTTTATCTATTTATTTATTTCTATTTAAGGCGACATGATCTATAGACAACTTCATTTAGTCTCCGTTTTTTTTTCTTGCTTTTTATTTCCAAGAAAAATCTATTTAAAATAGCTTAAACCACGGCATATTCCTTTATTATAAAAAGATAATGAACCGATTAGAATGTTTTTACAATATATGTTCTTTAATGCTACAATTAGAATTAAAAATTTTAAAACCAACTGAGAAAACATTGTTGTTTATAATCGGTTATTTTACTTGAAATTTATTATTCACACTTACTTTTTCATTATTTTAAATTACATAATAAATCATTTTTTACATATTTGGTTTTATTCAGGAATATCACAAAAAAATTTTCTCAGTAAAAATATAAAAAAAATCTCTGCCCTCCCAAGAACATAAATTGCCTCCCCCCCCCCCAGAAACAGATTCCTGAATTCATCCCCGGCAAGTACTATACTTCCAACAGATACATGAATTTTTCAACGCCATCATAGAAATGTATTCTGCTTATTAATGTATGTAAATTTAGTCTATACCAGGTTTTTCGAAATCACTACACTTTTTATTTCTTATATATTATTTTAATGGTTATTTCTGTAATGTTCTCTATTTCTACTCATTTTCACGCCATTTTCAGTATGTTCGCTATTTTTAAAATTTCCTCTTCAAATTACTACTTTTTTTTTTCCCGCGTTATATTCATTTTTGATCATAATTTTAGTTCACTCATTCCTAGTTTACGTTCGTTCACACACTATGAATAACGACAAAAATAAATGAACTTAAATTTCGACTGAAAACAAACTGATACCGTTTACCATTTACTTTTTTTCAACGAATTTTAAATACAACAACTTTCTGCTTGTTATTTAATCAATCAGTTATTGTTGACTCGAATACGCTGGTGTTGTATCGATTGTGAACAATGTATCACGAAGCGTGGACTTCTCCATTTGTTTTCCTAAGAAAATTCAAGTTTCTCTTCTTTGCACCCATTATAAGTCATTAAACTAACATATACCTTGTTTTAATTTTATTTCATTGGTAGAATGAAAAAAAAAAAATCCAAAAAAAACGGTAAAGTTTATCAATTTTTAACTCGTTGTTTCTATTACTTTAACATATACTAAATAAATAACACTAATATGAAACAATTTATATAAATATAAATTAATTGTTTCATATTGGTGTTATTTATTTAATATATGTTGCGTTAAAGTTTGCTAGCAGGACTGATTTTTCACCAAGAACTGAACTATTGTACAGTATCTTTCAGCGTGAAGTAATGAAGAGGTGAATAATAACAAAAACAGTAGAGTATGGCGAAAAAAGGTAAGTAGTAACCGACGCAAATAAAATGACGGGACAATATTACGAAGTAGAAAAATATCATACAGGCAAACGATGGTACACACTAAGAAGAAACTGGAAACAATTATGATACTCGTATTTATTTAATTCGAGGTAATCGGCGAATGTGTCTGTTCTCTTTGTGATCGTGTTCGTCTATATTTGAAAATCGTGATTTTGTCGGAATCCGCAACTCATACTGTCGAGCGTCATCGGCGATATGTAATGTTACGTTAGTACTAGCCGGGAAGTTAATAACAGCCGTCATTGAGGAATCACGGTCGGCGTCTGGAAGTGATTCAATATTTTGGACAGTTTCAATATCATTGTCAATGAAATTTTTCGAGCGACAATTTAACGTTCCTTTGACGGTGGCGGCGCTGTTATGCACATCTGATTTCGGCTGAATTTTCTTTTTGGACAATGGCCTGCTCGGCAGGATATTGTCTGTAACTTGTTTACGTGTTGCTTGATCAGAGCGGTTCCATGTTGCATCCGAAACGTTGATATGCTCTTGCCATCGGTTCGATTCTTTTTTCTGGGAAAGAAATATAAAGCTATGCGTGAAAATCGTGTATACACTATGTATGAAAGTTTTGAAATTTTCTATATGACGTTTTTACTGTTAAATAGCGCAATTTGCTTAATATCCAGAAATAATTGGTTGGATTTTTATTTTTATTATTTACTGATGACAAATTTTTACTAATGCTCGATGTGCTGCTAAATCTTCAATTTTATTTCTGGCTATGTTTTAATAGTATTTTCATTTACTATGAATATGAAGTAAGATATTGCTTACTATATTGTTGTCAGCGTTCGCAGTTGTTCGTTGCGTGTTACAATGGTTTACGTTAATTTTTTAGTCTCGTAAAACCTCGTTTCATCGATAGAACTGTTACTGATCGATAAGATCGTTTCATTTATTATCTCGCATATTTTCGCATATATTCCGATATCTATTTGTATTGTTTTGTGCGGTCATCTTTTAACGACGCCCGGTCGTGGCAACATGGCGGACAGTCGACCAACGCAACGTACAGCTCGATTACACGCTTTAGATAACATTAAATTTAGAGAATACATCTCCGCTATCAGCGTACTCGTTCACCCGTCTAATATTATCTTTTCTTCCCGAATATCAAACAACCGTATCTCTGTGTACCTGAAATCAAAAGATATTGTCGATAACGTGGTCCAAAACTACCCTACTGTCCCCATCAATAATATCCTCATTCGCATACGAAAATTAATCAGTCCTTCTAAACGCCTCACACTTTCAAATGTCTCCCTTCATATTCCTCACTCCATTATCGAAAAAGCTCTATTAACGGCTAAATTTAAACTTTTTTCCCCAATTATCTTCTTAAAGCCACGCTGAACGATGAATAATTTAGACATATTAAAAGCTTTAGACGCCAGGTATATATCCAACCTTCCAATGATAAAATGGATGGTATTCCGGAATCATTAACTCTCACCTACGAAAACGAAACCTTTAGAATTTTTCTATTAATCGAGGATAAATCGTGTAGCGTGTATAAATCCCGAGACCACTCAAATACCAACTGCCCTCGAAACGGTGAAAATGTGGAAGTGGCAGAATCTACAGATGATGAATCCGATGGTTCTATATCCAGATAGGCTACTACCTCAACAGAATCTCTAAGCCATATAGATATGAATCCAACTAGCGATGTAGACCCTACACCGATCGATGTACCAGCATCTATTAAACAGGACACAACATGCGTACCAAAACCCCCAACTTCTCTCGAAACCCCTTTGGAACAAACAAATCCTTCGCTTTTGAATCATAAAAATTTCAAACGCAATCTATCCGATAGATCTACATTTTCATCGGGAGGTGTCCCAAATGTAAATCAAGCAAGCCAGCCACAAAAGAAAAAGAAAAATGAAGACGAGGAATTAAATCGGCTTAAAATCATCCTACAACCTGCCAAACAGGACATCGATAACCACCGGAAAACTCTTAAAGAAAGTATCCCCTTCGACCAAATCGTGGCACTAATACAAAACAGCAGTAAATCTTTATCCGCTCAAGATTTATTCAAAGAATTAAATATACCCACAAAGTTTGCCGATATAATTCTCATCTAGCTGAAAACAGTATACTCAGTTATCAATGATCATTCTATCGAAATTAGAATAACTAAACTTTTAAAAAAATTTCAGAAGGAATACTTATAGATAGCAAAAGCGATGGACAACTTTCTTCTTCAATGGAACATTAATGGATCCCAAAACAACTTATCAGATTTTCTTCTCCTAATTTATTCCGACACTCACCTTCACTAAAAAATTACCACATTTTCCGTTTTGACCACACTAGTGGATTACAGGCATCAGGTGGGGTGGCGACATTCATTCATGAAGCAGTACCTATTAAAAAGGAACTGCGGATAAACTTCTCAATTCAGAATGTTACAGTTACGATGCAGTTTAGCAAATGAAACCCCTTCCATAAACTCACTATATGTAACATCTACATACCTCCGGATATTGAATTATCTTATGCAGAAATAAATACATTACTATCGCAACTACCGAAACCATTTATATTAGTGGGCGATATGAATGCGTATAGACCAATGTGGGGATCTTTTAAAATCAACAAGAAAGGAAAAATATTTGAAAAACTAGTTAATGGAAGTTTATACATGTCGTTGTTAAACAATAAACCGCCCACTAGATTAAATTCATTTAATGAAATGTTATCGGCCATTGACCTATCTATCTCTTCTTCTTCTTCTTCGAGTCCCGACCGTTCTCGATCGTAGGTGACCTTATTAAAGAAATCTTTCGTATGCAAGGTGGACTAATTGTTCGATATTCCCTCTCGCCCGATATTTTTCCTAATAATATTATTTGCAACATTGAGTATTTGGATCCACGTATAAAATGGCCAAAGTATTTCCTCTTCCTGTCTTTTATGATACCTATTAGTTTCATATCCTTATTTCCCATCATCTGCAGGACTTCCTGATTCGTCTTCTTTTCTGTCCATAGGATTCTTAGGATCCTTCGATAGCACCACATTTCGAATGCCGCCAAGCGATTCATATTACTCTTCTTTAAGGTCCAACATTCGCATCCATATAACAACGTACTCCATGCATAGCACTTAAGAATTTTTATACGCAGTTCTAAATTTAAATCGTGTGCTGTGATGGTTCTTCTCATCTTGCTGAAGACCTTTCTTCCTTGTTCAATTCTACAACTAAGTTCGGCATCAGTATTACCTTTATTATTCACTTGAGTACCGAGGTACCTAAATTTTTGTACGCTTTCTATTACTCCGCCGCGAATAGCAACATTTGTAACTGTTTCTTCTATCCGAGGAACAACCATTATTTTAGTCTTTCTTGCGTTCAATGAGATCCCATATGTGCAGCTGACATTTTCAACTCTTTGAAGAAGTGCTTTAAGATCTTGTAAACTTTCTGCAATGTATCGCCGGCGTATCGTATATTGTTAATTTTAACTCCTCCTATTTTGCTGCCCTCTTAAGCGCTTTCCAAGGCTTCCTTGAAAATCTGCCCAGCATATAAATGATAAATAAACTAGGAGATGGAACTCATCCCTGTCTGACTCCTCGTTTTATAGCCACTGGGTTAGTAGTGAATTTATTCTCACGAGCTATTATAGCGGTTTGATGTGCGTATAAATTTTCTGTTATGCGACCATCCGCTGAATCTAAACCAATATCTTTCAGAATTTTGAAAAGTTTATTATATTGCACTCTCGAAGTCGACAAAACACAGGTATAGAGGCTATCTATCTCAACAAATGAAATTCACCCAAAACTTATGTGGTCTACCGACTCGGATCTGTGTCATAGTGACCATTTCCCAATTTTCATTCGAATATTGAAACAAAGATCACAGAGCGTGTTCAGAAAGCCACAACGTTGGCTAACAGAAAAAGCAGACTGGAACAAATTCCAACAGTTGTGCAGTCTACCCCTCAATTTAAATGTAGACGAAATTGATTCAGTGATCGATATATTCAACAATCATATTATTATTAATGCTACAGACCAGGCTATACCGAAGTCATCCCCAGTTGTGAAAATTCGCAATGTCCCATAGTGGAATCAAAACATAAAAATAGCGATCCGGAAACGTAACAGAGAGCTGAGAAAATTCCGCGCCACGAAAATGGATATCGACTTAGCCAACTTTCGATTCTACCGTGCTCAAGCTCGGCAAGTTATGAGATAAAGTAAAAGTGTAAGCTGGGAGAAATTTATCTCGGAAACCAATTCTGAATCTGATCCTTCTGAAATTTGGCGGAAAATTTATATCTTAAACAGAGCCAAAAAACCTCCCTCGATAATCACACTACAAAACTCATCAGCTCTCACCTAAGATCCCGCTGAAGTAACAAATAGCTTTGGAAATTTTTTTGCTGGGATCTCCGCTAATAGAAATTACTTTGAAGAATTCCAAACATATAAAGCTAAAGAAGAACAAGAGGATTTAAAAATGGAGGCTGATATCCATGAAGAATTCGACCTGCCATTCACAGAATAAGAACTGAATAATGGCATTAATAAACTAACCAACACTGCTCCGGGACCATACCTAATCTCTCCTCTATTTCTCAAACATCTACCTCCTGACTTGAAGAAGCTTTTACTGAATATCTTCAAGAAAATCTAGTCTGAGAACTGTTTCCCAAGTTTATGGAGAACAGCGATTGTTATCCCTGTCCTGAAACCAGGCAAGGAACGCGTAAATCCATCGTCATACAGGCCCATCGCACTTACCTGTAGCGCATGTAAGTTAATGGAAAAACTTGTAGCCAGCCGGCTACTATGGTATCTGGAAAAATATGTATAACCTCATTTCCGAAAGTCAATCTGGTTTCCGAAAATACAGAAATACTCTCGCTCACCTGTGTAGTCTACAACAAGAAAAATTAAATACATTTCAAAAAAATCAATATTTATTCTCAATATTTTTTGACATCCAGAAGGCATATGACAGGGCCCGGAGATTCAAAATTATACAGTTGCTGGTAAAAATGGGCATAAAAGGCCGATTAGTACGGTTTATCAAGAATTTCCTCTCCAACCGTTCGTTTAAAGTTAGAGCAGGAGTCAGTTACTTTTAGGATTTCATTATTAAAAATGGAGTACCACGAGGCAGCGTCTCTTCTGTATCCTGATGAATAGTATTATCGAGTACATCTCCTCATCTATTACGGTCAGACTATTTTTGCGGATGATTTAAATATCACGTTACAAACGGTAGATATCCACCACGTTCAAATTTTTTTACAAATGACCTACAGTTGTCTCCGCAAAAAACAACTTATGTTATTTTTACTAGAAAACGATCAGACACTATATATTTAAATTTAACAATAAATAACTTAACGATAAAGCAATCGAAGGAATACAAATTTCTTATATTACATTTTGACTCGAGACTAACCTGGAAAAACCGCATTCTCGCAATCAAACACCCCTGTCTACCACTACTTAATATCCTCAAGATGATAGGCAATAAGTCATTCGGACCGAGAAGTTCTACATTACTCCGCATCTATTATGCTCTTATCCGTTCTAGACTGGACTATGGCTCTATCATATACGCATCTGCTAGTCAATGCCTACTCAACAAACTGGAGAAAGTATAAAATACCATAATTCGGATAGCACTGAAAGCCTTTTCGTTGGATTCCAAGTCATCGAAAGTATTTCTTCCCATGACGCTGGGTGCGGCTCGATGGCCATCGCAGACTTGCTTGCCGATAACTATATGAATGGATTACGTACAGATTGGCAAAGCCTGCTTACCAAGATTGGAAACAGCTGTAAATAGAGTATATCTTGAACATACTCTTACCACGCACTCGTACTTACTCAACATCAGCTACTCCGCTAACAGTCCACCACATTGTCACAGCTTGTCAAAAGTACGCTCAACATCGTTTCAAGGAGACAAATGCGGTTATCCCAGATGTTTATAACCTGAAAGGCCTTTCAGATTTTCTTATTAAAATTAAGATTATTAATAGTATTTAGTAATAAGTATTCAATCCCTTCCTGTTAAAGTTAAGAACATTAATAATATTTAGTAATTAGTGTTTAATTAAGCATCGAGTAATAGCCTCAAGGCATTAAATACTCATTAAAAAAAAAAAAAAAAAAAAAAAGCAAGATTTTTTTTGTTTTATATTTTTGTAATTATGTTACTTCCACAGAAACAATGGTCAAAGATGGGAGAGGCAGTTGGGCGAGCTAAGCGATCAATACCACCCGCATCAAGCGAAGCGAGCAAGGGACAAAATTTTATGGTAATGCATATATATAAATGTACGCACACACATACATATATATTATATATGCATATCCATTCTATTTCTTTTAACTAATCTTTTTTAATAAATTTGTGAATCCGAAGCTAGTAGAGACTTGGAGCCAAAAAACCATTACTTGACAACCGGTTTTCGTGAAAAAGAGCCAATAAATCGCATCATATTTATCAGACTGGCAACTTGAGGTAAGGGAATATTCATAATATATACTTGGTAAAAAATATATGTATAGTGAAAATCAGTTATAACGACATACCGGTTATACAGACGGATATTGTTGAACCGGCAGCATTACGTAAAGCTTTATGTTAATCTTTACTGGTTATATCGATATACCAGTTAATTTTGGCTCGTAGATAAGTAATTACCGCTTATAACAACATGGCGACGTAATCTTTGGAAGGTTTTTGCAGATGAAGTTAATAAAAAAAAATCATCTCTGATCTTTTTCTATGAAAAAAAGTAGAGTTTATGTTAGCAGATAGGTGTCCTTTACTTTGTTTATATTATAACCATAACAAGTTAAGTGTTTTTTATTTTTGACATTAATGAAAACCTGTGATACATGTCATTACAAAAGTTTTTTTTTTTTTTTTTTATGGGTACGCTAACGAAGAGCAACAGCCCAATCAACCAAGGAATCTAAGTAACAGCTCAAAAGGAGAATAACATATTAGGTGCGAGATTGAATGAATGAAAGAGGCTGGAATAGGAACAACTGACAAGGAAGGAAATGAGAGAACATAAGAGTCATTGTATGGAGTAGGAAGACCAAATCCAAAAGCTGAGAATAGAAGAGAGAACGTTCTGAAGAAAGTGAGGAACATTCGAAGAAGACGTGATTGATATCACACAGAAAAAGGGTAATCTTCTGGGTGAGGAGGACACCGCGGAGAAGAGACGAGGTAAAAAGGAAAAAGTGACGAAGGGAGAAAACGAAGACGACATATAGCGGTGGTCAGGGGATGACAAAGGGAAGGAAAACAAAAGTATACGAAAAAGACTATTGCTCATCTTGTTATAATAGAAAATCGAAAATTACGGATCCCTTTAAAAGTAAGACAAAATTAAATTACTGCCGCTTTAACATAATCACTTTTCCTCCCCTTTTATTCTTACGTTATGTTGATTTAGGTTTTATTTTTTAATCATTGTACATATTTTCAGGTATAAAGAAAAAAATTTTATCTGTGCTTTTGAATTTAGTAAAAAATGTATGCAGCTATAATTACAAATTATTATTTGTTGCAATCCTAATGGTGTGATTCTGGAAAATCTCAACCTGAACCATAATCTTTTTCTCCATAATGATCGTCCCCCTACATCCTTCAAACACTCATTTTCCTCTAGTGCAATCGATCTCTCGTTTTCATCTCCGAATCTCGGTCTTGTATGCTTCTGGAGAACTCTCGACGGTACTTTTAGTAGTGATCATGTCCCCATTCTCCTAACTTTCAACAACGTTTTTCCTTCTAAACTATTCACACCCCTGTATGCTCCCCATTAGCTTCTTTCCAAAACATATTGGATTATATTCCGATCTTTGGTAGATTCCTCACTCCCTCTTATTCTGGATATCTCCGACCCGTCATCCCAATACAATTTCTTCAATCTCTATATTCTGTTCTTTCCGCTTCCTCCCCTCCTACTTCATTTTCGCACAGTCGTTCTTTCCCTTATGCCTCCTTTTTTTGGTGGAATGGAGAGTGTAAAGTTGCTTTTCGGAGAAACACTGCTACCTTTAAAACCTTTTGCTCTTATTCCTCAATGTCCAACTTTTTAACTCACAAAGAAGCCAACGCAAAAGCTCGGTACACCCCTTAAAATCTGCCAAGAAGAATTTTTGGAAATCATTTTGTTTCTCTTTCTCTAGAGATACGCCCTTCCCTCAGATCTAGAAAATGGCCAAGGCGTTTAGATCTTCTCTTTCTGAGCGTCTCCACCTTTCCCATCCTCCTTTTGCTTAATCCTCACTCTTTCTTGGACTCTATTGCTCCTCCCCTCTTTTGAGGAATCGTATATTCCTTCTCTCCTGAATAGTTCAAACCCTCATTTCACATCTTCTCCTTTCCGCTATGATCAACTCTTGTCCGTCTTTAATAAATCCTCTCCTTGTGCTCCTGGCTTGGACGGCCTTTCTTTCCTTATTCTTAAAAAACTCTCTCGTTCCTCGCTACTCTTCCTTCTGAATATTTTCAATTCTTTCTTACTCTCTGGTTTTACTCCTAAGTCTTGGAACGACTTTATCGTCATTCCAATTTCTAAAAAAAATCAGTCTAACCTAATGTCTGCGCAAACTCCTTGAAGGCTTAATAAACAACCGTCTCGTCTAGTGGCTTGAGCATAATAATCTAGTCTCTTCAGATATGTTTGGTTTTCGTCCCGGTAGACTGTATCAGTCATTTCCTTGCAGATATCTATAAATTTTTTCTATCAAAGAAATTTACTGTCGCTTCTTTTGTCAAAATCTGCTCCGCATTTGATAATGTGCATCTTCCTTCTCTGTGTCTAAACTCATCTCTCTTAATTTCCCTCTGGTTATTATCACTCTTACACTCAATTTTTTTCAACATAGAACACTTTATCTATCTTCTCCTTCTCGTTCCACCTTCAGATGCGTCTATCGTGTTCCTGCCTTAGCCCCACTCTTTTTAATATTTACTCCTTTGATATTGCTTCCCTTCCTATTCCCTCTTTCTCTCTCTTTTTTGCTGATGACATTTTGGTTTACTCCACTTCAGGTGATCTGTTCTCCGCCACCAACGAGTTAAATCATTCATTGTCTTAGCAATGCTCTCTCTTCTCTCTATCCCTCTCTTTCCCCTTCCAAGTCTTCCTGCATAATTTTTGCTCTCCGCCCCTTTAACCGTGCTCTTATAAACATTAATGTATCTGTTATTCCTATTCCCACTGTTAATTCCATATGTTGCCTAGGTCTTTTCTTAAATAGTCGCCTTACATTTCATGAGCATATTAATTATATCTATAATTCCTCGATCAAAAGACGTAATTTCTTCAAATCTTTATCTCCTCTCAGATGAGGTGGCGACTCGTGTATTCTTTTAATCCCGTACAGATCAATTATTCGGTCCAAACTCGACTACTGCTCCTTCATTTGTGGCAATACCTTCAAATCTCTCCTTTCGAAACTTGACTCAATTCAAAATTCCTACCTTCGTCTATGCATTGGCGCTTTAAAATTTTCTTGTATTTCTGCGATTTTATCTGAATCTGCAACTCAACCTCTATTCATTCGTCGTTCACTCCTCGGTTATCGTTTTTTAATAAAATTCCTCCCTACTTCTTCATCCAATCTTATTCCTTTATCTTCATATCGAAAATCACTGGCGCTTGGCGCCTCATAGAATTCCGATTCTATTGCATGTAGTTGCTCGTGTTTCCAAATTTTCTCCCTACGCTCTCTCTTATAACAGTCTTTTTTACTTCTCTTATGATTTTAATAGCATATGGCACCCTATAAATTTCTCCTTCCAACCGATTCGAGCTAATTCTTCCTCTCACAATGTAGTCAACTTCAAATTCTTTCAGCTGCTGGACTCTTCTTTTCCTTCCCACATCTTAATCTTCACGGATGGTTCCAAGAGTGATGGGGACGTTGGTGGTGCGTTTACATCTCCTATCTTCTCGGCCGAATCGATCTCAATTCTTCGTGCCATTTATTTTATATCCTCTACAAGTGGGGTTCACAAATTCCTGATCATTTCCGACTCCAAAGGCGTTCTTCAAGCCGTCTTCTCTCCTCCTTCTCATTCCTCTGACGGTATCATTCTCTCTATTCGATCTCTCGTCTCCTCTTTGTTCTCGTCCCATTCCATTCTCATAGACTTTCTATGGGTTCCTAGTCATTCCAACATAGAAGGCAATGATTCAGCTGACTCTTTAGAATGGTCCTTTCCTCGACTCTTTCCCTTCTTCAGACATTCTTTCCCTATTACGCTCTAATTATTCCAGACTTTGGTTGGACATGTATACATTTTTATTCTCAAATCGATTTTCGCAGTACCGTCTTATTCCATCGGTTCCTCGTTCCCTGCCTTGGTTTCATTCTATTCCTGTCTGTCGTCGTTTCACTGTTGTTTCCTTAATTAGGCTGAGAATCAATCATTCTCTACTCCTTTCTTCTCGCTTTCGATTCGCTTTGTCTCCTTCTCCTTTCGGCTCTCTTCACGCTTCCGAGCCTCCTTGTATTTGTAACCTAAATCATATTCTTTTCGAATGTTCTGCACTCCTTAATAAACACTCCCTTCTTTAGCCCAACTTTTATCTTTCAATATTCCTACTTTCTTTAACGCTACCCATATCCTTTCCATCTCATTGCCGTCAGTTGTTCCGCTGCTGTTGTCCTTTGTGAGTTTCATTTCTGACCGCCTGGCTATTTAGTTCTATCTCTTGATTTATCATGTTGTTGGATCAAGGCTACTGGCGCGCCCAGGGTAGGAAAAAAAATTAATATTTGTTTAATCGGTCAAAAGTTATAACCCAAAATTTCATAGTCGTTTTATAATGGAGAAACCATTTGGTAACAGTGAATTTTGGATATCAAAAAAATTATAATACTTTTATTTTATATCGGATATAATGAAGAACTAGTTATAACAATCAGATTATTCAACCCATTTAATATCGTTATAACCAATTGTGCGTGTCCATTGTGCTATAATCCATATTTTATTTCTATTTATGAATGTTTTATAGAATTTATGTACAATTTATTCATCACAAAAAACAAAAAAAAAAATATTATTTAATACCGACCGAATTTGTAAAATTTTTGGTATGACATGCAAAGCAGCGATCTTTTCTCGAATGGCCCAAATTTATATCCTCTTTAAGAGGGTACATTTCTATTTCGTCGTTGTTTTCGGATTTAATAACGTGAAACAATTCAACTCTTCGTAAAAACCTGCAATTATCACAATTAAAGGTGTAAATAAACAGTATCAATAAATAATTCCGATAATCGAAACACGTTAATGTACAGAAAAACCAAACTGAATAAAATTTAAATATTTCTCTAGATCACAAATTTATTTTAATGGTAAAATATTTGATACTTTTTGAGTAATATAAAAATTGATTATTAATTGTCGGTTATTATGCATTTGTCTCATTATAGTCAGGGAGCTGAGCGACAAAAAAATGCAACAATTTTAGAAAGGCTGATTTTTTTTGATACAATGTAGTATTTAGGGTGTGTAAGAATAGCCTGCCGTCAGTTAACCAGTTTCGTTAGCGTTTGGCGCGGAGGCGGCTTCAAAGTTGTAAAAATACCACCTGGTGTATGTCACAACTGTTTTAGAAAATCTGAAATTTGATTCATTGGTAGTAAAATAACTAAAAAACAATGTGCATATAGTCAGCCTTAAAAATAATGTAACGGGTCGCGTCAGCAGCGCGTCAAACTCATTAAAAAAATACCTAGTATGTCGCAGCTGTTTTAGAAAATCTGAAATTTGGTCTACTGATAATAGGTAACAATACAAAAAATCAAAAAAACATAGTCAGCCCGAATTTTTATTTAACAAACGCTGTCAGCCGCTGATATAAGAGCGCCTCATTTATACTACAACGCGCTCGATGACGCCGGCTTATTATATTACAGTGGAAACCGTTTAACACGAAACTGGAGGGACCGAAATATTTCTTCGTGTTAAAAGGATTTCGTGTTAACCGAAACATGCAAAAAAAAAAAAAAACGAAAAAAAAAATTAAAAACTCACCAATATTTTTAATGTCGGTAAAATGTATCAATTCGATTTTCCGCTAACATTAGCACTTGTAGGTAGTACGTATGTATATACACTTCAAATAATTACATTATTAAAAAAACATAAAAAATTATTGTTTTTTGGGAAACTTGTCGACCGAAATTAAGTAATATTGCATTCCCAGGGGGTAAATAATAGTAACCGTTGTTAATTTTATTTATCTGTTAAGGGATGCGACTGGAAAAGCAGGTATATTTGTCCTTCTGAGAAGCAAAATCTTTTCGTGTTAAGCGATTTTTGTCTCGTGTTGTTTCGTGATAAAAGAAAAAAAATGTATGTAATTATATGGCATTTTGTCGGGACCGTAGTGTTGTTTCGTATTAAGCGATTTTTCAGGTTAACCGGTTTCGTGTTAAACAATTTCCACTGTATATTAAATAATAAAATAAATATTTATAATAAACATATATTTATAATATAGGAAAAATATTCTGTTTATTAATGTTACAAACCAAGACATGTTCACTCGCTGTCGCTACTATAATTGTATATCTTTGAGATTGAATTCTTTACGAATTTTTAAAATATTTTTACACGTAACAAGAGTCTGCTCTTCAAATAATTTAACTTCAACTTCCTTTTTTAAAACAAATAATGCAAATAGGATGTGAACTTCCGTCCATTTTTACACGAACATTGTAACAGGTATAAGCTGATCTCAACCGACGCTGTGATTCGACTAGGTTACTTTAGCATAGGGCACAACGTAAAAGGTACTGTAAGGGGGGTACGTTTTTCCCACGATCTAGCTGCACTGGTCTTGACCGACGCTTATACATCATTTAGCGATTAAGCGCTCTGTATAAATGAGGCGCACGGCACGCGCTCTTATATCAGCAGCTGACGGCCTTTGTTAAATGAAAATTTGGGCTGATTGTGTTTTTTTGATTTTTTATATTGTTAGTTATTATCAGTGGACCAAATTTCAGATTTTCTAAAACAGCTGCGACATACCAGGTTTTTTTTTGATGAGTTTGACGCGCTGCTGACGCGACCCGTTACATTATTTTTAAGGCTGACTGTATGCACATTGTTTTTTAGTTATTTTACTACCAATGAATCAAATTTCAGATTTTCTAAAACAGTTGTGACATACACCAGGTGGTATTTTTACAACTTTGAAGCCGCCTCCGCGCCAAACGCTAACGAAACTGGCTGACTGACGGCAGGCTATTCTTACATACCCTGAATGCTATATTGTATCAAAAAACCAGCCTTTCTAAAACTGTTGCATTTTTTTGTCGCCCAGCTCCCAGACTATTATATTCAATAACTTTTTTATCTCACTGAACTTTTCTTTTTTTTTTTTTTTTTACATTCCTAATTAACTCGTATCTGTTTCCAACTTTTTTTAACACGTCTGTAGTAAATGTCACAGCTCTTAGGCTGAAAATTTATATTTTTACACGTTTATTAAGGATTAACATATTCATTTAATATAAAAAACGAATTCAATAATCAATACATAAAAATAAAAAATATGCTGACTAGTTTCGAACTTAAGCGTTCATGGTTGCAGTGATTTATTTTTTTTGTTTTAATTACCATTTTATAAAACTGACATAGAGTTCTTGACGCAGTAGGGTTATGTGTGTCTCGAATTTCACTCGCGCCAGTTATACGAGACTCAGATATTTAAATTGAAGGATAATAAAAATAATAAACAGAATATATCAAAAAAACATACCGAGAATTATTGCTAATTTTTAACGAAATTTTTAGGCGTTTCAAATTTAAACAGTTTACAGCAGCAGTGAAGACAGAAATTTTCTTTAATTTGGATCATAAGGAGGGTGAATTTTTATGCTTCTATTAGCTACGACGTTGCCCCTGTTGATTATTTTTGTTTTTGTGACTTGTAGGTAAAACTTACAAACCTAGCGTTGCTCACGTATAACTGGAGTTACACGTTATAAAAGTTTTCATTGTTGAGAATATGTTCAACGATTTAAACCTTATGAAAGTTCTATACTACCGTAATCCGCATAAAATTTTAATAAAACAAATAAAGTCGTAAACTCGTGTAACAAATTACAACATTGTGGAGCTGCCACAATATGGTTTTACTTGTTTATTTATTAAAATTTATAACTTATTATGGATGCCGGGAAGTGGCTGTTTAAGAAATAATTTAAAATAACGATCTTTTTTTTAATTACTTTCAGCTTTATTTATAAAAACACATATTAAAATTCAACGGACACACGACGCATAAGATAAATTTTAAAAAAGTTCTCAAACAAATACAGGTATGTTTTATGTTTCATCTGAAACTTTTCAAATACAAAACGGAATGCAGAATGGTAGTTCTAAATAAAATAGATCTGGAGAGCTATTACAAATTTCGATATCGAAACCTTTTTGAACTGCAGTTATAACTTTACGGAGAACTATGAGTTGTGAAAAATGTCAGTTTAAAATTTTGAAATATGATTTTTGTGACGTTTCTGCGTTTTTTAATGTAATGTATTTACTATTAAAATTTACTTTCTACAGAATTTCTTTCAGATAATAAAGTTTTCTGAGACAATTGCGAAAAAAAATAATTGGCCGAACTTTTTTCCTTCCAATCGAAAATTATAATTATTATTAAAAAAATGAAAATATATAGGCAAGTTCAAAAACAGAAAATGTTTTCGTTTTACTTCGTTCTATAATCTTTTAAGCTTTGCTTTTTATTTTCTTTTTTGCTAAAGCATTTACTCACTGCTGTCATGTAATCAGTCATTTATTTGATGAATTTAAATTGAATGAGAGATTAAGTGCTTTTGGTTGCCTGTGCATTTTTTTCATAAATATTTTAAACGCCGGTAAATGGTTTTTTGAAACGGTGCTCGAATAAAATGAAACTGAATTATTATTAATAAGCAAAAGTTAAAAATGTAACTAACATCGGTTGTTTATGTAGCCATCGGTTGTCCACTCTTTTCATTTTACATATATCATTTAAATGTTGCAGCAATATAAAATTGTCCTTTTCTATTTTTAAACATCGCTCCATTTCTGACTGCAATTTTTTCTGCTTATGTAAAACGTGCGTTCTTTGTTCCGGTGACTTATTATCTATTCGCGGTAACGCGTTACGAACCTATTAACAAATTATTTAAATTTACCATTATCTGATGTACGCGGCATAAGCAAAATGTTATACAGAAACATGGTAATATTCACTTTAAGAGAAGAGGGCAAATAAATGTTTTCCTTGTTATAAATAATATACGTAACATTTGATATCGATTGTAATGTTTTTTAAATAATTCATCTTTTTTGTCATATTACCACCGTTTGTCTCAAACTCAAATTTTAACGCATTCAGGTTAAACAACCGACCCATAAATATTTCGGTACGGTTTATAATTTTCAGTTTTCACTTATTAATCATTTAACATTTAACATCAATAATACTCATCTACAGATATTTGAAAGAAACAGTAAGTTTTTAATTTTTATTAATCTCGTTTTTACGAACAGATGTTTTTTAAGTAAATTTTCGTTTGTGGTATGCACTAGCAAATTTAGAGATGGCCGAGGAAGGATATTGAGCTTTAGTGGTAAGAGCTAACTTATGTTAAATCATTTTAATTTTGATTTGTAATCTTTGTTCTCTATCGTCTACTATTCAGTGACGGAGTTAGAAATTTCACAAGGGCCGTCTAAAAAATTTGTGCCAATTTTTTTTATGTATATTGTATTTTTATATATAAAACCAAAAACCACATAATTACATTTCCTAATGTGTATGTCTGTCAATAAATAAATATTTTCACTTTAAAGCCATAACTTTATTCTGGCCATGCTACAGACGCAGGGGCGGATCGTGAATTTGTGGGGCCCTGGCCTAGTTCTACTTAGGGGCCTACCTAATTGCTCAACTGATTGCCATTTTATCAAAAAACTCTTTTCTATAGTGATGTAGGTATACAGTATAGGAAAAAAGAAATAGGACAATAAAATATTTTATTTGATTTGAATATGACTTAGTGTTTATTTAAACAGCAACTGTACAACATTATTGCAAAAGAAATTGGCAGGTTATGTGTAGTTATGTTATATAAATTATAAAGCAACCTTTCTGCATTTTTGTGCTGCAAATTCCTTTATTTGCTCATCACATTGTAGGTCCTTTGTTAAATCACAATTTATGGGAAGCGCTGATAAATGATTTAGTCGATACTTCGACATTGTTGTCCTATATTTGTTTTCTGTATGCGATATCCTGGAGAAAGAGTGCTCCGCTTCGCAGCTAGTGATTGGCAACGTTAAAAAAATCTTTAAGATGATATAGCAATTTGGGAAAACGTCAACTAGTTTCTTTTCATAAATCAACATAAAAATTTCACTGCATGAAGTGTAAGACTCCGGCTTAGACTGTAGTAAATAAGATTTTAACTGAAAGCATTCATTCGTTAAATGTTCGTCTGCGTCATCTGGATAATAATCAATAACATTACGTACACTTTCCAGATTTATGTTTTCCATATTTATGTTTTCCATATTTTTGTCTTGCAAATCCATTAAAAATTTGAATTTTTTGCTATATGTCTCATAGACTTGGCTTTTCTTATTTAAAGCCATTCTTTTTTTTTGGGGCTCGTCAACCAAAGATCTTTACCCAGAAACAAATAGTAAGGAAAGAAGTCGGTTATATTTTAACCCGATTAGAAATCTTTGCTGAAGAGGAACAAATAGCAGGAATAACTAGTGGGGAAGGAAAGGGCAGGATATAGGAAACACAATAAGGAGCAGAAAACCCAAGCCTCAACAAATAGGAATACAAAGCAGAACGCTCCACAGAAAAAGATGAACACTGGAAAACACATGATCGGCGTTGCAAATAACTGCATCATCAAGACGGAGAGGACAGTATGAGGAGGAAAGTCGGGAAAAGCGAAATCTGGAGGAATCCATAATCAGTTTATCCAAAGCAACGTTTAGCGTGTCACTTTTAAATTTTTCTGCGCCGTATACTGAGACTTTATCTATAGACTTATCTAAAAATTTTGACGTAATGCGTCTCTGGTTTATGTCATTGTAGTCTGTTCCCATACTAGGACTTAATTTTTTAACTTTCTCTTCTTATTCCTTTAGCTTCTGATCTGATTGGTACCGTGTGTTGTTTACGAACTCTTTTAATGGCACAATTAACTTGCTGCCTTCACAAATATCTAAACCAAGGCTCTGTATTTTTTTATTACCTAAATTAAATCTCTTCAAAATTTCTTCCCAAAAAATAATCAAAATTGCAGTATCGAGTTTCGCCAGTTTATTAAATAAATTTCGTGTCTCTTTTCGGGATTTTTTCAAGTTGACCTGAATATGGCAATATATATATGTACTGACGGACATAATCTGTCGGGTTGGTATAGTACTAATTTGTGCGTAAAATAGTAATATGATCCCAAAATAATTTTTCAATATTCTTAGCGTAACATACTCAAGGAGAAAGTTTTAGAATGAGTGGAATATTTTTTTAAACATTTCAAAAAATTACCGATTATATAAAAATGTAAAAAAACACCGAATTTCTACAGTAAAATTTTAATTTACGCCATTTATTCATTTTGTTAATAACAGGATAATTCTAATAAATACCACTGAACATACCGATAACAAATTTTATTAGTTATCTCTTTTATCTTTCCTTTAAACTAATTTACTAAACATTTCAAAACTATTTTAAAAACACGATATATTAATAATGATTTTATTTTAATTTATTTTTGTCCCCTCTGAGATATTTACAATGAGTGAAAGGTTGTTTTTTGGTTTTATAATAATGCAGTAGCTTTAACAAAAACGAATGCTTCGCATTCTTTTTTTTTTTGCAATATTAAAGATTTATCGTTTTATTTGATTATTTTTTCGCAGACTTAGCTTTCAGGTAAAATTTAATTAAGCGAGGTAATAAAGTAATATTTACGCTTTTTCCAAGTCAGTTTTAAGTGAAAAATCTTTTAAAATTGCCTTGTATTTTGGTACTTTTTTTTTATTACTTAGATTTTCAAGTTAACTGTTTACTTTAGTAGATACTCTTCACTTCCAATAAATTGATTTTCAGTGAATAGAATATGTCGTTTTCAATTTAAGGAAATTCATTTCAAGATACATTTATCGAGGGTGTGTGTGGGTTGGCAGCTTTATCATAGAGATAATCACAGCAAGAACAGAATAATCAAAAGCTGCAAAACAACGAGTTAAACAGATTGAAATTAATTTAAACATTAAAAAAAAGGTTCCTACATATGAACTGTTTAATTATTTGATTCATTTGTGCATAGTGCATATACTAGTTTATTTCACCCTCAAAATTCGTTTCTTATTATTATGATGAAATTTAAAAATCGATTTAAAAATCAAAACATTTAAAATTGAATTATGAAATAGAGGAGTACAATTATTGTGTTTTACGGGGGAAAAAAAGGGAGAAAGTTCGGCGCTTAATATTTCTATGAAATATACGAATAAATTAATGTTTTCACGCATTTTATTACGTACTTTATTTCGATGACTGTTGTATCGTTTCTGTTGAATTGGTAGTACTAATAAATTTTCTTTCCTTGTTATCATGGCTAATTTTTTCTATAAAAATTTATGCCCAATAATTTAACACATAATTACAATTTTTAATATTTGGTTGCCATAGAGAAATAAATATGAAGTGTAGAATTTCATTAAAAACAGTTAAATAGAAACTGTTCGCTTTTAATCAAAGCGTTGTTAGGATTGATTTTTAATTGTTTTTATAATTATTCGAATTAAACTGATTAAAATTATTTAACTAAATGATTCATTTACTTTTTTTGTTAAACGTTTATTAATTAAATTGTACGATATTATGAAATTATTATTGTTTATAAATAACTGCTGTAACGTTGTTAAGTAAAATGTATGTAATTAAAATTAACTAAATGATAGGATATTTTTGAGGACGAACTGTACGTATTATATAATAGTTACTCAATTACAAAATATATTGTAGCGTACGATATTTCTATTATATTTGTGTTTGTGGTAACTATGAAGAACGTGAAATGTAAATGTAAAAGTAATAGACATAGTCATAGATTTGTCATGTCTAGTTGTTTGTTTTGGGTGTGTATTGTTTTATAGTAATTTTTCTTAATTCGGAAGGAAAATGTTAAAAATATATTAAAAAATTGAAATCCGCAGATATAATGTTATTAATTTCTGGATGGAAAATGTTTCTTATTTAAATTGTAAGTATAAGTGATTATGTAACTTTGTATGTTGTGTTGATTTTGGTCTATGTTTTCGTAAAGTTACTGATGTATATTTATTTCGTAATCTCAGTGAACAATGTGGTAGCTATTTAGAGTAGAACATAATCTGTATGCTTAATAATATATAATTTTTTGGCTAAATATGTTAAGGTTAATTATGAATACGTATGTAAAATAAAAATATCTAAAATGTTTAATTTTCCTATTATTAATATTATTTTGTGAATTATTTCGTAATGTAATGAAGATTTTGGATATGTAATATCAAAATGATTGAAGCTCGAAGTATACCAAATGTTGGCGATTCTTCCGCAACTTGGCAAGGGAAGAGTAATGGAACCAGACCTCCGTTACCACAACATCATACATCAAATACACGGTCTCATGGTATGTATGTTTTTGAATTACTACTAAAATATATTACATTGAAATTATAATTTTGTAGATATATATATATATATATATATATGTATGTATGTATATGTAAATGTATGTATTTTCGCGTAGGATTTTATAAGCTAATTTGTATGCATATTTGTGTTTAACATTATAAGGGAAATCAAATCAAGAAGATGCGTGTTATCTGGTAGCTAAATATGATTATAATGCTCAAGGAAGTCAAGAACTGGACCTTCGGAAGAATGAAAGATATTTATTATTGGATGATTCAAAACACTGGTGGCGTGTTCAGAATTCCAGAGGATATTCTGGATATGTTCCTAGTAATTATGTGAAGAGAGAAAAAACCTCCTTATTCGACAGGTGGTTATTCAGTATATTAATGATTTTTTTAAATTTTATATGTATCACGTGTATAGCATTTAATTGATTTCATATCTAATACTGTATAATTATTTGCAGTATTAAAAAGAAAGTAAAAAAAGGCAGTAGCAGTGGTGGTAGTGGGAGTAAAACATTACCATCCGGCAATTCTCCGTCCCATCATAACACGGAATCTCCGATGGCTAATCGACGTCTTCCAGTCGATCCTTCAGAAGTTATAGGTACAGCTATCGTCAAGTATAATTATAAAGCTCAGCAACCGGACGAATTATCTCTTACTAAAGGAACGCGAATATTAATCTTAGAAAAGAGTAACGATGGGTAAGTGTGTAATATATTGTTGTATAGTTTCATCTAATTTAGTCGCATTGCTACTCTTGGGTTGCACTTAGTTTCTAACGGTTAAAAATTTGCTTCTTGTTAAATTATCTAATTTTTCGAACAGTTTAGAAAAAATTTTTATATTCAATTTTCTACGATAATAGTAGTTGTTGAATGTAATACAATGTACTTTAAAATATTCTTCTACTATGTAATTTACTGACGTTTAAAACGTTTAAAATTGCCGAATTTTTAGCTTTCATTTCAGTTTAATATTTATAGCATTGTAAATATTTTAAACAAATTTTGTATTTATTCGGTCGTACATTTTTTTTTAATGAGATTAAATAAATTTGTACGTAAAAATTATGCTACTTTCCTTGTCTGATTATGTAACAAGAATCCTTAAAATGTATATTTTTAATTATAATCGAAAGGGAAAAAAGTATATGTATAAATAAAATACATTGTTTATTTCGTTTGTATTTTACATACCGTACAATATTGTAGCATTTAACGTTGCATTATGTAATAAACACGTACTGTTTGTTTATTTTAAAATACGGGTCACTGATAAGATTCGGCTAAATCATTTCTTTTCTGTTTTGACACGTTTTAATTCAAATAATATAACTGCTTAGTATTTTTCTTTATATATTTAAATTTCATTACTGTTTAGTATTTGGTAAGTTTGCTTAAGGAACAATATAATTATTTTATTTATTTTTTCCGATACTAAGTCGCTGTCGTTTTCTTTTTCTTTTCTTTTTTTTTTTTTGTAATCATTTTCGCAATCATTTGATAAGTTGGTTGCTTTAATTATCGAAACTAACAAAATTTTTACTCTTATAGATTTACAAAAAAACTATACCTATATTTTATTTTTATATAAATTTATATAGTGTGCTGTTATAAGCGGTATGTATTGAAGGAAAATATTGTTTGTTACTTTTTGAATTTTTACGCACATTGCAGCTAAGATCACGTTTTTGGAATATCAAGTGCATTGACAATTTTTAAGGTGGACCTAGTCTTTTTTCAATAAAATCTTTTTACCGATTTAATTTATAATTTGTAACTGTTAAATAAAATGCGAGTTTTGGACACTTCCGGAAGTCCATGTATTCAAGATGTGTTTTCACTATTACGGGCAGTTTTAAATGTAATATTTAACGATCTTAAGGTAGCCGATTTTAATTAGGATTACTAGTGTTTGACACAGTTACGGTTATTAGAATTGATATTTTCTTAATTTCCGCTACATTCAGATGCTATATTTTCCTTTACTTTTAGTAAAAAATTGGGCTATGGCCACATCGAATGCGTACTCCGTTGAGTAATTGGCACTTAACTGCATCGGAGTTGATGTTGCGTTTATTACAAATATTGTTTTTAAGAAAAGTGGATAGTAATTTATTTTTAAACAGCCTATTATTTAAATTATTGTTATTGCAAAATGAAAAAAAAAAAGGGCTAGATTAACGATATTTATTGAACGGAGAGTCGTAAGGAGAATTTAATATACTTTTTCCTGTTTATGACATTTGAATACTTCTAAATCATTTTTGAAGACATTTAATTGTATTTTATTTGAAATTAGTTCAAAAATATAAAAACAGTAATTTTCAAACTTTAATGAACCGTAGAAAAAATAGCAATTACATTAACTGATTTTATTAAATTGCTTTCTAATATAGTAATTATTCTGGTATTTATTCGGCACTTTGTTGCGTGATAGTAACAAATTTAGATTATTTAAAATGCGTTAATTTATAGTTTAGTTCTTTTTAAGATTTTAATGCCAATTCACTAAAAAAAAAAATTATCTCATATATTAATTTTGTAGTACGTGTCATTAAGTGATTATAATAATAACTAAAAATATTTAATTATGTTTATATTTAAAAAATAAAAAATAAAACAGTTACACATTAATTAAAAATTGTTATAAAAAGAAAACAGAAACAGTATATCGTTTTTCCGTACTTATTTCCCTCCAATAACTAGGAGGACACACGCACACACACATTAAAAATAGACAAAACCATACTTCCTTACAAAATTTACTCGATGATCAGATACGACTAAACACACCAACTCTGTTTTATTGTCATCACGATAACCTCTTTTATGTTTGTTTTTTAGCCAAGTATGTACGATCATTTATTGATCGCAGTACGCATCCATTGTAATAGTACTCTCATACTTAAGTTGTGTATTGAATTTGTTAAGCGTAACGTCGTATGTTCAGCCCTGATTTCGAAAATTTAAAAATATAAATTTATAAAATTGAGGCATCGCAAGAAAGAAATATTACGAAAATTATTTGGTAAAGGAAAAAACTAGTATGATGAATTAAAAATTCAAAATTTGACTAAAAATGGAAAAATAAAAAAATTAAAGTTTTTATAAAAATTAAAATTCTTCCAATGACTCTAGAGCTCTTTGTTTGCGTGCTATTTGAAAACTAGCAGAATTTTTCGTCCATATTTTTCATTCGATCAGTGGATTACTGCTGGGCTTTAAATAATAGCTTCGTCGCAAGACTATAATAGAAGTAAGTTTTAGGCAATTAAAAGGTTAATTTTGCTGTAGTATTACAAAACGTAATGTAAAGTACCGCAGTATCAAAAAAGTCCTAGGTATAGAGTAAATTCCGTAAAAGTGGTTCTATATTGTCTGGTAATTGAAACGTTATTTAACATTAGAATGAATGCGTACATTCAATCTGAGTTAGTGCTGTAGAACGAGACAAACATGTACTAAAGTCGTGTGTACTATCAGTAGATTTTAGGAAATTCTGACACATCTTCAATAGTTGTTTAAAATTTTGTAATGCGAGCATGAATATCAGGGTTTTCTTCTACTGTTTACTTGTAGTACAAAATGCTTGTGTAATAAAAATATAAATAAAAAGTAAGTAAAACGGGAAGAAATCGGTAGAGCAGGGAGCTGGGTAAAGTGACTCTTGGAGTTATGAGGGTGGCCAGTTCCTGGTTCCTATAATACGCGCTCGTGTTGGTTATAAGCTGTAACAATTTCATGGAAAAATGCTCATTAATAATTCAGTGTTCATCTGCCTTTAACACATTTTCTGCTTACATAAATAGTACAGATTTTTATCAAAAGCCGCTAATCTAATAGATGCTTTATTTCTATAGTGTCGCCAAAATAGTTGCGCGAACTAACGGTGTTCATTTTTTTGTGTGTGGGGGCCTTGGCCAACTGAGGGTAGTTATCTAGTACTGAAAAAAGTTATATTAATATAGAGTAACAGTATTTATTTATAAAGATGAGCAGTTTTCAGCGTACCGTATTCTGGGCGCTCTTGCATTCGCCACTGTTAATTGGTTACATCGCGCGTAAAAATTTGATGATTAGCAGCGAACTTTAGCTTTATTTCATTCACTTAATATAATTAAAATAGACGTATTAAAAGCAAAGAATTTATCGATACATTTCGTTACATTTTGATTTTAATTTTGCGTTACAGAATGTTTTTATTCTCAGTTCTCGCAATGCGACGAAATTTGTTCGTCTTTTTTAGTTTTTTCTAAATGGTATAAAATTTTATTTTGATATCATTTTTTTCATTACATTTTACTTCTTTAATCACAACGGCCACCCAACTGAGACCGAGGAATCAGCCATAAAATCGGGGAAAAAGGAAAAATTGCCAAAAAAAAATTTTAATAAGAGAAAATCGTTTGAAGCGAAAAATAAAAGCGTTTTTTAATATCATGTTATTTATCCTTTCTGGAAATATTTACATCTGAAAAAAGTTTAATTATGTGCACGTATGAATACTTGGAAATTAATAAGTTTCATAAATGATCTCGCTTGTAGCGTAAAAGAGCAAAATATGTAAATTTTATTTCCCGATGTAAATAATAGTAAGATCATCTTTTAAAGTTGTACATTATAAATATACGGCGGTCGACTTACGAGAAATAAAACGAGTTTTAAAATTCGAATCTGTTTTAATAATAGGTAAGTGCGGTGATCAACGTGCTATAAACTTTATTATTAACTTTTACGATGTTAAAGCAAACATATTATGTTGCTTA
This sequence comes from Icerya purchasi, assembly GCA_039619475.1. NCBI lineage: Eukaryota > Metazoa > Arthropoda > Insecta > Hemiptera > Monophlebidae > Icerya > Icerya purchasi. The sequence goes on along the minus strand of CM077116.1, from coordinate 168,462,600 downwards.
AATTAGTAGCCATTACAACAATATACAATATTTAGAATCTGAATGAAATAATTTCAAATAATTTAATAATTTTATTCTTCTTGCTGATATCGTATTTATCTTCGTTTTTTATTTTGTTGGGATTGTTATTAAATATGAGCGAAGCAATGTTGGTGTAAACTTTTGTACAATTTGATTGATTAAAAAATCGCGAACTTTTGGATCATAAAAACGAGGAAGTTGCCATAAATTTAAAATTAAATGACTATCTCTTTTTCTTTTCTTTTTTTTTGTGATTTTGTTATTTTTCTTAATTTCTTTCTCTTCATACTTGTCATATGTTCCTTATACTTTTCTAATTCTTCATGTTTTTCATTCTCTTCTTACTCCCCTCATACTCTTGAAATTCTTCATATTCTTCAACCTTTGCTGTGTAGATGGTATTACTTGTAATTATTTTTTTTTCTAAAGATGTATTTGACTGTATTCTTTTCGATTTCCTTATATTACGCAGTTGTCCTTCGATATTTTTTCCTCATGCGCGTTTCATTTTAATTCGGTTAGGTTATTTTCAGCTTTAAATTATACTTTACTATGAGTTTAATAAAGTTTAAAAACGGTAAATAACAGCCTATTGTTAAGCTGAAATCAGGTGTTTTAACTATCACGTTTTCTTATTAATTATTCGGCTAGCAAATTTGCATGTTTTACTTGCTCTGTTGCGTGACAACATGAATCGTATCGAGATTTCCGTATAAACTTCTCTTTTCCGATTCCGAATCGTAGGTGATTTTTTAATTCATTTTGGTGAGCAGTTTTTAGTTTTGATATGATCGCGCGAGATTTTTCATCAGTTTGAATTTATTTTTGGCTGTAATGTTTTTATCGCAATTTAAAAATCGACAAACGACCTTATTGTCTGCTATCAGAAATGCGAATAAATAACGAAAATCACTAGCTTGTACTCATTAATTTAGTTTCTCACGGATTGTTTTGCTATTGTTCTACGCCAACTAGAGCAGCGAGAAAACCGTTTCGACCTTCGTATTTTTCGCATATAAGTAGTTTCGTACGATGTATTTGGGTCGACGATGTAAAATATTTTTGTTTTTACGAATGGAAACTGCTATATTACGTTTATAAATAAGAAGGAGAAATACGAAAACAAAAAAAAATGAAAATCCGATGTTTATAATTTTTCTGTTAGGTGGTGGCGAGGTCAAAGCGGTTGTTCTGTAGGCTGGTTTCCGAGCAACTACAGCTATGAGGAAATCGACGCGGATGAAACCCTTCATACGTATGCCATGGCTGAAAATGTGTTGGATATTGTAGTTGCTTTGTACTCGTTTACTTCAACGAACGATCAGGAGCTCTCTTTTGAAAAAGACGATCGACTGGAAATTTTGGACAGACCGTCATCTGATCCAGAGTGGTATAAAGCGCGCAATAGTCAAGGACAGACAGGTTTAATTCCTAAAAATTATGTTCAGGTAAGTTTTTTGCAATTGTTATTTTATAAAGTAAAACAGTTTTATTGGTTTTTTCCGTTTTTTTTTTTTAAATGTGATGATTGTATAAATAATAGAAATAAAAATGTTTTCTAGTTAACATCGGCAGATCGTTTTGTGCTATAAATCAGGTCTGAACTTTTGATTTTTTTGTTAAAATATAACGTATTCGCAACTCACATCTTTTTAACACTTTTCGATAGATTGTTTTTCAAAACATTCAAGTGGTGTGCTCGTAGTCATAACGGTTCGATAAAAATCAATTTGTCCACCTCTGAGATCGAAATTTACCTCCATAGATATGATTTCACGTTATTTGCTTTTAGCTTTGCATTTGCTTTCCTCCAGATTATGACTTTATCGTCAAAGTCGAAAATATTGAATTTAAATTCGTCACGAAATGTAACATTATCCTAAAACCGTTTCATCTTGCAAACGTGCTCACGAGCGAAAGCTAATATGATTTTTCAATTGCGTCATTAAGATAAGGTTTCTTTCATGCTATCCGGTCATTACACCATCTTTCTTTCGTACGGTTCTTCTTATTGTTTCCGGGAAGATTTTTTTTCTTTTTTTGTTTGCTGGCGTGAGTGCACTTAATTTGGGATTTTAAAATTTCACGTACGATTTGTCACGATTTTTTCAAATTAATTTTTTCCAAGAAAGTCACATATATATATATATATATATATTGTAGCTGTATTAGTAAAGGCTTTTTTCGCGTGGAAAATGATAAGTTATATACCGGCACCGGTCTGTTAAAAACATATGCTGATAAACTTCTGGGTTCATATTATGTTATGTTACCTGAACGCGCTACTATACAAAAACTTTTGTAACCGGTTTTTCCCGACTGATTTTTTTTCTTTTTTTTTTTTTGCATTCATTTTTAATGCGTTTATTTATTTTTTTCTTTAAACTTATTGTTATATCCTCTTTTGATAAACAAAAGGAAATAATTTTTTTTTTTTTTTTTTTTTTTTTTTGGGCTTGGCCGACTTAGGGCAGCTACCCAAAAAATATATTTATTTAAAAATAGAGAGTGTTCGATCATTTTGCAAAACTGTGTATACGTGTCACTGTTTGGTTTGTAAATTGGTTGTATTGTAATGTTTATTAAGTTAAAGCGGTATTTAATCGTATTTTTTTTTATTCGACAAAGGGTTTATATTATTTATTATAGAAAAAAAAAAAACTATATTCGGTTCAAATTTATGTTTTTTTATTTCGATAGTTTGAATTTAAATATTTCGTTATTGTTATTTTAAAATTTTTTAATATATTGCGAGTAATGGGCATCACAGTTAAATAAGCAAGGAATTTTTTGTTTATAATATATATGTATAAAAAAAAATAAACTGTGCTATTTAGTGTCGTTGCAACGAGTGTTATCAGTAAAGGAAATGTGTCATTTTTATCTTGCGTATTTAACGTAAATGTTATGGTGTATCAAAAATTGTTTGTGATAATAATAGCAATTTTACACGTCCCGAGAAGCAAGACGTATTTTTTAATATATTTTTAATGTTGATAAGAACTCGATAATATCTTTAGGATAATTTAGCGATAAAAATAATTTAAAACACGCGTTTCTATTTCGTACTTAGGAGTTAAGCGAATATTTGAGTCAACCGATGTTGGATCAAATGGAAAACGGTGTAGGTAGGAATGGCGATTCGGTTGATCCAAATGACGTCGTTATTGAGAGATCTTACTTGATCGGTAAGCCGTGGTACTACGGAAACATTTCTCGAAGTCAGTGCGACACGTTGTTGAACAACCACGGCTTGGATGGCGATTTTCTTATACGCGATAGCGAGACAAATGTATGTATGCTCTATTACACAAACTTATTTCCCTATTTCAGTTCCAGTTTTTACGCATTTGCTCATTTTGATTAAATCGATGTCGTGTTATAACGCTGTTAATTAAAGCAGCTGGTTGGTGCGAAAATAAAATTCGTAGCTACAAATGCTCCCTTATCCAGGCAGGCGAATTTAAATATCGTGTACAGTTCCATTGTTGAACTAACAACGCATTTCTTCTGAACCAGTTTTGAAGTAATAATTTTAGCTCGATGACATTTTTATTATCACTCGACGAAAGTGAAATTGTTACTTCGAACCTGGTCGCTCGTTTATTAATCGTTTAATACGATGTTGTTGTTTTTTTTTATTTATTTTTTTTATTCAATTTACATTCATGTAATGTACGGTCTGTCGTTTTTTGTTTTTACTTTTAAGCATGTTATTGCATATAATTAACGAGAAATCTCTAAAAAGAAAATAAAAGCATGAAGTTGTTTGAAAAAAAAAGTAAAACAAACTAAAATGTTTAAAATGAAGAAAGAACGAATAAAAACCAAAGAGGGAAAACAGTATTAAGATGATCAATATTATAAAGGAAACCAGTAATGATGAATATAAAAATTGGCGCATTAAATTCTTTTGTTAGTTTGTACTTTTTTACGAATTATACTTGTCAATATAATGTTTAAAGAAAATTAAATTCATTTTTTTCGGACAATTTAAAAGTAAATGTTATTAAATCATCAGTGTGCTGAAAAACTCTACTAATGCGCATGTCTATACTCGTAAATAAATAAAAAAAAAAAAAAAAGAAGTATAATTCAAATGCTTAAATTTTTTTTCAAATGCACACTAAACAATGAAACATATTGATGTTTTATAGTGGTTTATGGGTTACGATGTGTTTTTTTTTATCTTCTTGTTGAAGGATTATATAAGTGGTTTAGCATACTAAAATCTGCCTTCAGCAATTTAAATTCGTATCAATTCCCGAGTGAAAAAAATAATTTTGAAACTTACGCTTTACTATCCTGAATATTTAAACGTTTTCTTTGAGCTTTTTTTTTTTTTTCCTATTGCGACTATTAAATTTAATATTAGTGCAAATTTTTTGAAAAATATTTGTCGACAAAAGTGAAAAACGTTGTTCTTCAAAATTTTTACCCCTTCCACACAGTCGGTTTTTTAAAAACAGGAGCTTTGATCGTCAGTGTCAGTTATCAATTTGGGTTATAAGTTGAATTACATATTACTTCTGAAAATTGCTTCATTTTGTCGTGTTGCTTGTTTTTTTGCGCAATGAATTTAAAAGGTCGATTCCGTTGACTTTTGAAAAAATTATTTTAAAGATGAATCTGAAGAAAATGATGACCGTAATATTTTAACTACTGATGTATAGATAAACTGTTAGGCCAGATGATTAACGAAATGAGAAGTTACAATATATTTCTTACGAGTTCATGTTAAAGTTTGAGATGATAGATGAAGACATTATTAGACTTATGCGTGCGAAAATTACGCCTAATATCTCGAAATTACAAGTTTAAATTATTATCAACCGCAGAGATAAATAAAATCTCAAATGTATTACTCGTTTCTGTTGTGACTACACGTAACGGTAGGCGTAAAATTGGGTGCTGTTTTATATTACAGCTGTCTTTTTCGATATTCGATATTTCGTTAAAATAATAAGATTGAGGTTTTAAGTCGATTGTTCATGGTAAAAAATACGGTTGCTCCATACATGTATATATTTTTTCCTTGGCCCAACTCTTGTCACTTAACTGTTCTGTAGTTAATGAAATTAACGGATCAATGGCGATGATTAATTTATCTTAACTAATTTTATTGAATATAATTTAATATATTATAACGGGATAATGTTGTTTATCTTCAAATTATTTAATTTTCCTTCATCTGTATTAAAGATGGACTAATATAGTTTTTATAAAATTATTTAATTATAAATAATATAAAAATATAATTAAAAAATTGGAGATTTTTTATAAAAATCGAAAAACACGTTTTTTCGAATTATACCGCAAATATTCGAGTTAACAAACTGAAAGTTGAAAGAATTTTTTTTTTCAATTAGGAATCAATTAGGTTGTACAAATTTGGATCGTTGGAGGTAATTTTTATTACGTGTTTTTACGTTCTTATTCAGCCTATATGCCTTTGTAAAAATAAAAATTTATTTAAAAAAATATTTTCCTTTTTTAATCACCGGAATGTTTTCTAAATGTTTAAAAAACGTCGTTTATAAAAGAAACACGTAGAAATGCTGCATATAGAATACAAAAAATGAATGCATGTAAATGAAATATCCGGACCGCTCTAAATGTATTAATTAACAATTGGATTAATCGTTTATGTTTAAACATAAGCCCTGATGATGAAATGAATGCAAAAAATCGTCAAATAACACCACTACTCTTTTACTTTTTATTGATATAGTTTTAAAAATTTTTAGATTTGTATGTAATTTTTATTTGTACTATAATAACGACTAAAAATACAGTTACGAGGTTGCATTTAAAAATATTCGTGTTATATTGATTTTTAAAAAGTATGCCGAATATCCACAATTATTATTTTTTTTTTAATTATTTTAAGTGTCGCTTGTGACCATTGGAAGATATGAAAACATACATATGAGCTTAGCAACATAGATTTATTATGCAGAATTTTTAACAGATATTCTTAACATTAAAGAAAAACACACGCTTTCAACTTATTTTTAGCATCGGCTTTTTCAAAATTTAAAAAAATTATATTTACCGCTGTTACTCATTAAAATAAACGTTGGAAAATGGGATTTTCTTAGAGATGTGCTTTATTTACTTAATACTGCCAGATAAAAATTAGCCGAAAAATTTTCGTTAGAATATCGGGGAAAAGTATGAACACTCAAAATTTTAAAATGAAGAGGACGATAAACTCGAGCCACTTAATATTCAATATTATTGTTAAATTTAAAATATTTCTGTTTTATAATAATATTATAACTCGTGGTTTTACACTCGTGTATTAAATGCCCGTTTAAATCTGCACTTGGAAATTAATAAGAAAAATTTTTGTTTCATTTAGAATTATATTTATGCTTAAAAATTCTTTCTCTCTTTTGGGGGAAAGATGTTTATCATCGTCCAAAACGAAATAGGCTTCACGTTTCGTGCACAGCAAACTGCAGTAGTTGAGTAAGGATTTCAATAACATACCTCCGGTGGTAGCAAATATTAAAAATACGGTTTCCATTGTTTGCCAAAGCTTTATCATTGTAATTGATTTCCTATTCCTTATTTACCACTTTTATTATATCATTCATTTATCCTATAAACGGTTCATTTACCTACCACTAGCTTCACCCGTGTATTAATATCTGTTTAAATCTTTTATTTTATTTTTTTCATACAGGTGATTTTTGTATTTTCTCAAAAGCTTTATTTCCTGTATTTTCCTCCTTTTTTATGGAAAATTACTAATATAATTGTTTTCACATCAAAAATGTGCACTACGGTTTATTTTAATTACGGTAAAGTTAATTCTTAGAAATGAAAAATATAAAGATTCTGTCAACATTGATATGAAATTCACGCCTTTTTTTTTCTTTCCATTTTCAAATGAAGAGTTGCGTGAAATTACTGCTATTGCATTTTTTTAAATTTTAGTACCTTACGTTTTGATAGTGTCAGTTATATACTCAGAACGTTCTACTATAACCAATTTGTATCCTTACGGGTCTAGCTAGTTGCGAATCGTATAACAAATGTTCCGTTCTCGTTATCTAATTTTACGTATTTATAGCGTTATTATTGAATTCAACTCGATTAACTTCGCAATATTATGCCGAACACAAATAATAAAATTATCATATAAAAATTACACAAAACATATCACACTTGTTAAAAAACGTCGATTAGTTTTGACGAACTACCGTCATTATCGAATTGTTAATTAATTAATCATAACATCTTGATAATGACGGTATTGAAGCTAGTCGATGTTTTTTAATGTTTTTTAATAATTGTAGTATTTTTTATGTGATAATTTTATTATTATGTTCGGCATAATATTGTGAATTAATTACTTTTTAAATATAACTTCGCTATTATTTACATTTACCCAGTTAATATTATATTGATCATCTAGGAAAAGAGTTGCACAGAAAAGTTATGTTGCATAAACGCTTTTTATTCGTTTGTGGTGATATATTTTTTTTTCCCCTAATATTTCAAACATTATAAAAATTTTATTCAAATTTGTCGCTCGAATTTTTAAAAAAGTGTTTTTTATATATTTACTTTTTATCAATACAGATGGGTGATTATTCCGTGTCTTTGAAGGCTCCGATTCGAAACAAACATTTTCGCGTACACGTGGAGAATAATATGTACTGTATAGGTCAAAGGAAATTCCATTCGCTAGAACAGTTGGTCGATCATTACCAGCGTGCTCCTATTTTTACAAACAAGCAAGGCGAAAAACTTTATTTGGTCAGACCGTTGCCGAGGAACAATGCAATTAGTCAGACTTGATTGATCCGCGTGATATTGGTAATTTATTTTCATTACTATTTTGTGGTTCTATGGGTTCTGTAGACTGTTTAATTTAAAAATAGGTTTATACATTTTTACGTAACAGCTCGCGATGGGTATTTTGAAATTATGCAGTTAATATAATTCCGGAAATAAGGATTACCGGAACGATTTCTTTTCCGCAAATTAAATTTTTGAATCGGTTAAATATTCCGAAATCATTATCATTTTTATTAACGTAAATTTAAAGATCGGGTAATATTTCTGTTACGTAATAGGCGGTTAAAAGATTTGATTTTGAAGTGTTTTTATATGTTATTATTTAACTTGCTAAATAAATCTCGAGTAATTAATTTGAAGAAAGAAAAAAAATTAAATAGTTTTGAGTCTATTCAGTTCAAACTCTTAATTGCATTTCATTTGTTGAAACAAGATTACCGCGATACATTCGGGGAAAAAATGTGTTCTTTAATTTAACACTTATGAATCAGCGAATATGTTTTTGTATAATCTTTTTGCTTCTGTGGTCAGATCCCCTTAGAAACCGACAACTCCGACTCCAGAAATCACGTGCGTAAGAACGAGTTGATTCTATAGATTCGCTATTGCGTTTAAAACATGTATCAGTAAAACAATTCGATTCTGACGCGGAGAGTAGCATGAATGTTAAAAAGATTAAAAACGATTCGAATCCTAATTCTGAAAAAAAAAATATCGGTAGTTCAACTTTAACTTTGTCAATAGTAGTAGTAGATCTTTTATTGCAGTGTAAACAAAGTCAACATAGAAAAATAAAAATATATTAATTTTATTTAACAATACACAATTAAGAATAAATAATACTATACTTATCTTATTAACGTTTTCGGGCACAGATCATCTTCAGCTAAAAACAAAAAGAAAGCGAAATGAAAATAGACCAAGGACCATGTGTAACAGATGGAATCTCTTTACACGTGTTGCTGCTATTTTTTATTTCCTTACTTCTTTCGTCGTCCGTAGAAGTCGTATGTTAGATTCGATTAATATTATGCTGAGTTCATTTCTTAGAGAAAGTATTAGGTTTCTTTTGTATATTCGTTGGTTCCCTTAATTAATGATATATTGTATGAATGTGTACTATCTGTACTTAGAGGTGTTGTTCACTGAAAAAAAAAAAAAATTAACGTTTTACTCGTAAAATGTTTGTATTATTGTATACACCTGAGTCGCTAGTTGCTTATTTTACGGCCCTAAAGATAAATTTGTAACAGCTAACGGAAAACTAAACATTCATTTAAAATCGGAATAGAGCCGACCTTACATACGGTTCGACTCGATTTTAATTGTAAGCAAATACCGGGTCCATTTTATAGTTGACAAACATCAAAAGTCAGACTAGGCTTTTCACAGTATCATTCGTGTTTTAAACGTGGGCTTTAGAAAAAAAAAAAAAAATATTTAGTAGAAAAAAGTTTTTTTTTTTTTCATCTTAAACCACCCGATAAATTTTCAGTTTTAAGAACAAGCATCAAACAATTCTCAGATGTATGCTTCTGACTCAATGGCAAAGTATCCTGGAATTTACATTTTCATGTTAAATCCGTATTATTATTATTATTATTATTATTATCGTATCAATCACGCGCCTATAATACTGAACATTTCAAGACTAAACAGGAACAAATTATTAAGTAGAATATAGAATAAAAAAAAAAAAAAATACAACACAATATTAATATAAAAACAATATATCATCTGTTTATGAATTAACACTTGTCAGCCAGTTCACTGTGCTCTCCTCAAGAGAATGTAGCTCAATCAATCCTTTGTTGAAAGTATACTTCGCACAAGTTAATGAAGTGCGGCATCGTTTGGGTCTCGCCACAGCTACACAGTTCCGATTCCGAGAGCTTCTATTTGTTCATTAAATGTTAAATTCGTAAATATAAAAGCCTCTTTACACGTATTTAAATTATTTTAAAGAGATTGCTTCTCGCACGTCCCTTTTACGTTACTTCTATTTACGCTCGCCTATGTATCAATAGTGAAATGCGTCTGAATGTCTAAACAATTTGTTCGCAGTAAGCATCGTACAAGTGGTGAAAGTTAAAAATATAAGTAAATCTTCGAAATACGTATTGTTTTTACAGCAATAGCGTTACAACAAACGGTCAGTTTGAATTAGAAAGCGTGCCATTATTAAAACATTACTCCATTACACATTTCGAGGACATTTTTTTACATCTTTGTTAATAGGTTAAGATGCGCTGATTTTTTCTTACGTCTTTTCTTACGCTGTACTGTTATAAAGATTATTTTTTTTGTTTTTGTTTAAAAATTATTATTATTAAGTAATATGTTGCATTTATGAAATAACTACTTCGATAAAAAATTACCTCTTAGACAGTACATGTTTTTCCGATTAGTGATTTTAAGAAATTCGGCGTCTAACTCGAAAGTTTTAGCATTCTTGTAAATTTTGGTAGTAATCTTTAGTTGATTTTAAGAAAATATGAAAAATTTACATTATTTTATGGAATTATTGAGACTATCTGTCTACATTTGTATTTGTATGTGTGTGTTGCGTAATATACGAGGGTAATTAATTATTTACAGAACATTAACATTACAGTTTTAGGATTACTGAGGTTTAATATGAACATTAATGATGAACAGAGGGCCTGGAAGTGGGTAACCTTAAAAACACTGAAAAATTATTTCGGGATTTCGAAAAATGAAAAAAATGACAATAATTTTTCGGAACTTAAAGAAGCGGCATAAAAATGTAAAATCGTATTTAAAATTTAAAATGATCAAATATACAATAATATACAATTTATATATAGTAAAATTAAACAACTAATTGTTAAAAATATTTGTTCAAAGCCAAAGGAGTACCCTTTTTATCACGTAACATATTTTTGTATATTAAAAAACACCGTGTTTAACTTCGAACGAAGTCATATTTACATGAAACTGCCTCGGTTGATTACGTATTTTTTGTGAAAATACGTGTGTACTACAGTTAAGGTCTCAATGTAGACTTACACGCATGCATTGAACTTACGTGCAAATGTTTATTTTAAACAAAAAATTCATTTTTAAAGATTCGCTTGATTTTAGGAAGTAACGAAACAAGTAAGAAATTATGAAAATAAAAATCCGATTTTATTTGTTTTTCCGTTTTAGAAAAAAATTGCATTTTTTCGGGGATTTTGGTGAAAATTTTCCAATTTTCAGAAAAACTGATACGCGTTGTAAAAATAGCCTAAAAGTGTTAAAAAAACGAACAAACAAGTGTAAAAAATTATTTATAAAATCGAAAATCGCGAAAAATTACGAAGAAAAAGTACGGATCCTTTGTATTTTTTTCTCGGGACATGTAAAATACTCATTTCAGAACGTTACAAAAAGGATGATTTTTTTTTTTCTAATTTCGTGTTCTGATAATAAATATTTTCGAAAAAAAAAGCAATGTTTAATTTGCAATATTTGGCATCGAACATACAATTTAATGTTGCTTTTTAGAATGGTACGAAGGGATTCATTTATACTGATTGAAAATTAAAGATTATTGGCACCATAAACAGTATTTCAGCTTATATCCATGTTAATCGATATTATTATTGAAAGGGTGGTTGCAAATTGTTAGGACATGTTTAAAAATACTAATGTGACAATTTTTAAGCATTGAATATTTTAATTTCCAAATGACAAGTTGTTACTGCTTAAGTTGTAAGAATTTCAGTCTTTACATTTGAATGATTATCAATAAAAGAAAAATATATTTCTGTGTTGACAATAAACATAAAGTAAGTACAAAAAAAAAAAAAAAAAAAGGAAAAACATTAATTTATAAATAAATTAATAATAAGCGTGATTATGAAGTGATTTTGGAATGCGAATTTTATTGTTTATTTTGTGTGCATGTTTTCGTTTAAATAATTATATCTGAATGTTTAGCGAATGTTTTTTATTTGTTGTTATGCAATATGTAAGAAGTAATGAATGATTAAAAAGTACTCTGATAATAAAAGTAGTTATTATATATTGTGATGCGCCATTAAACAGTATATATTAATTTATTGGCATTAGCTGAAGTACTAAAAATTCATTCACATTGTGTTGATTTTAAGTGTACTTTAAGGAACAGATTAAAAATAATATTATCATCTTTTTTTTTTTTTCATGCATAAACATGTTGGTTTAGATTTATTTAAATAATATATTTTTGGTTATAGTTGTTTACTATTTTTATTCTACTTATAATATTAATATTTTTTTTTAAAAATTTGTCCGTTAATTCATTATTTTATAAGCAAAATACCGTCTTTGATTTTTTTAATGTATTTTTCTGTCTTTGTATTTACTGAGCCTGCTGTTTTTCTCACTTTTAGTTTTTTTTTCTTTTTTTTTTTACTATCTCTCATACATAGTTTTTCTTCATTTGATTCAATTCTTTTGTCATGGTCTCTTATTAAATTAGTTTTTAATTTCTTTTTTTTTCTCATTTATTTTCAAATTCGTTACATAATCTTTTATGTATTCTCGGGGTCTCTTCGTCGTTTCGATTTATCATCACATTGTTCTATTTTAATAATATTTTTAGACTTCATTTTCATTAACTTCCCTTTCACCGTTTTCTGTACTATTTGTTCCTTTACATCTCTTCAGTATTTTATACTGGTGGAGCTATTCATTTTTTTGATTAATTACGTTATAATTATATTCAGATAAATCAATTTCGTGAATATCATCTAGAAAAAAAAAAATGTTTTCTATAAATTTTATGCAATACAAGTTCAAAAAATACACTTTTCAATTTACTTTAACTTTCTTAAATGTTTTGGTATTACACTATATGCTAAACAGCCAAATGTTCTTAAATATTTTTTGTATTCTCCGTTTTTGATTCGTCCGTAGTTCATATGGAATTTAATTATCTATTACTTTGAAAGGTGATCTATTTAATGTATATACTACGTTGCATTCATATCAACACTTTTCTGTGAAATAAGTCATTTATTCAGGATAGTTCAATTCATTCTTTGTACTATGCAATTCTGCTCGGATGTATCGTTTAAGCATTATGATTTTCATACATTAATTCGGTTACTTTATTACGTATTCGTTATAATTATTATTGCGTGTGAACATTTTAAGTTTTCTTTCAAATAAACTTTGAACGTTGTTAATATTTTATTTTACAACTTAAAAGCACCGATTTCCTTCTCAGTGGATACCCTTTTGTGTAATGGTTGCATTCATCAGTGAACGAAGAAATATATTTGTAAAAGTAAGATTTTTGTCGAATATAACATCGCCGAGATTAAATAATGAAATAGTGGCGCGGTTTTATCAGAATTTTAAAAAAATGTTATATAATACATTATTTACCCAATAATGTTTTTCCCCGGAATCTATCAAAAAAATGTAACTAGTGCCTACGCTTCTCACAGATACATTAATACATGAATATATCTTGTGGGCAGCTCCAGCTTTCCTTTAATTATCTACATTGTTTCATTGAATCGTCATTGGGCTAGCTTTATATCTTATGGGCAGCAATGAGTGTGAAAGCCGACGTATTTATGATTTTTACTGTACGGCAGGTGATTCTTTAGAGACGGATACGGTATTTACATTTACATCGTTGACAGTGTTTAAAACGTTATTAACATCGTTTACATTATTTGTATCATTGACAACAGTTACATCATTTACAACATTGACATTGGAGGTATGCGTTGTTATCGCAAGCAGCGGACGATGCGTACTGAAGTAGGGAGGTACAGTAGCGCGCTTCAAGCGCGTCGACGTGTCATGAAAAGACGGCATCAATGCACGTGAAATTGCGTGATGTGGAAATGGTTCGTTTATTCTTCAGTTCGAGTCCGAATACTGCGCGCATAAATTTCATGAATGTGAGACCGTCGTAAATCCAAGTTAAGATCACCGCCGAGAATTTCGACGACCATTTCAGCGCCTTGTACGGAATCTACGATAAACTGATCGACGTCTGGGTTGCGAAAGAAGAGGCATATAGCCTGAGGAAACCTGCGGTTGACGAATTCGCGATCCATGAAACGGGCTTCAATCATCGCTTTCTCCTCTGGAAGTAAGGACTGACGACCGCCAATCTTGCTTAGTACAGATGAGAAGGCGACATCACTTGCACGCGCGGGTAGTAATGTAACGGTTGCCAAATAATTTTGTAGCAGAACTTTTTACTTAATTTCTTGTAAATTTGCGTCTGGCAAACGAGCGGTAAAATTTCGTGGACGGACAAATTTTTGGAATGACTCCTCAGCCATAAGACACATTCATGTCAAAACTTATTTTCATCTAAAGGTGTTACTTTTATTTACATTTTGGGCTTTGACCGAGTTTTTGTTAAGTCTTCTAATATTACGATAAGCCAGCCATATTTGTAAATACGACGCCTTTTTAACCGACTTCAAAAAAGGAGGAGGTATTCAATTCGACTGTATTTTTTTTTTTTTTTTTTTCATGTGTGTTACCACAGAACTTTCTTCTAGATGAACCGATTTTGATGATTCTTCTTTTATTTGAAAGGCGGTGTTTGTCATGTGGTCCTATTTAAATTTGATCAAGGTCTGACCGATAGTTTTTGAGTTATCCCCTTAATAGTAATGCGGGAGATTGAAGCTTTTTGGATGCTTTTCATTCATGATTGTTTTCACCGTCGGATTAGATTTTTGACTTAAAATACTATAAATTTGCCAAATTACCATGGAAATGTAGCTTTTGGTGTTTTTACCGTGGAAATAAATGTTTTAATTTAATTGAATAAAAATGCACTAAAAAGTAAAAAATAAAATGCTTTTTTACAAAAAATAAATACCGACTTCAAGGTTTATTATAAAAATTTAAAAATGCACTAAAAAGTAAAAAATAATTACTCCCGATAAAATATATATATCAGAGTGATATAACTTAAGGTGATATCGTAATTCTTATACAACATTAATTTTTTGGAGTTGGCATCAAATTCATATTAAAAGAATAATTAAAAACTGCATTAAATGTTGATTAAATTGTTCCTAACATGAATTTAATTCCAACTCCAAAAAATTAATGTTGTAAACAAATACGACGCCTTTTTGTTTATATTATCGCATACGTTTCCTTTAAAATAAGTTTATTACTTTATAGTCTGTCGTATCCGTTACACTTAACGTTGTTTAATAGATTCGAAAATAATTTAATTTTTACTTTGTGCGTTTTCAATAATAAGTACAGTTTTCACCTGTTCATGAGATTATTTTTATCCCCTTCTCTGTAATAGTAGTTATTATTTTTGGGCCTTAACTTTTTATTCGCCCCACATTTCCAATGAAATGTAACTACAGTTTTTCTCAGATTTCATTGGAACTTCCACAGTTAGCCACCAGTTGTAGATCATCAGCATCTCTGTAGTTGTTGTAATATTATTTACCAGGCGATTTTCGTCTGTAACTTTTTTAAGGCTTTCGGATCACCTTTTTTTTTCCGAACAATTTTCCACGCGAATCTTTCATAGAACGTAAAACTTACCTTTTAGATTTAACTTATTTGATAGATGTTAAATGTTAATTCATATTCAACGAATGGTATATTCAAAATCTATTATTTTAATATGTAATAAATGGAATGCCACAGTGTTATATTAAAATGTATTTTATTTAAATAATTAAAAAATTTTATACTTTTTCTCATGTAAACATTATTACATATTACGGGGAAAAAAAAAATGAAAAAACAGACTATATTGACCACTCAAATGCGAATAAGCCGGGAATTTTGTTGTAAAACCGAGGGAAAGAGTGAAAGATCTGTGAAAAAAAAGGTCATTTAAAGCGAAAAATAAGTTCATTTTTGAATGTACGTTACTCGATAATAAATTACGAAGTTCTTTTTTATTTGTATAAAATATGCTACGGCGGTCAAACATTATCAATAGAAAAAAAAAAAATTATTCTTCTTTTATGGTTTGTCTCTAGTTTTTCGATTAAAAGACTTTTTCTATAGCGGCAGGTCTATTTTCGTGATGAGTAATATTTATATTTATTGCCAGTACGTTTTAGTTCAAATTTTCCCGAAATGCATAAATTTTTATCGTGCATTTTACTTTATTGGGAGGGTTGAACCCTTTCAGTATAACTTTTGGAAGGGCTTGAGTTCCATAAACTCCTTTAAGTTACCGTGTATGATTACAAATGTAAAATATTAGACGTGAAATAAATTTTATAAGTCAGAACTATTTAAATTGGGAAGCGGTGTAAATTAGCCTGTTGTATTAATTTTCCTTTTTTTTTTTTTTTTTTTTTGATGTAATAATAAAGCAGGCATATATTGCTTGAGTTAGTTGGTGGCCATTATAACGGTAGAATATTTAAAATGTGAATAAAACAACTTCAAAAAACTAAAAAACTTAATTTGCATTTTTTTTTTTTGTTTTTACTAATACTTTATGTGCTTTTGCTTTAATTTGTTGGTTATATTATTATACAAGCGAAATAACGTTCGTGTGAGTTTTTGTACAATTCTAGTAATCTGGAAATCGGGAAGATTAGGACCGGCAAACTGGGAATTTAAAAATTATATTTGAGTGACCACCATGTGTTTACGTGCTGTAATATTAATATATAAACAATAATTTATTTTGCATTCCGAATTATTAACAACGTTTAACAGTTTGAATAAATGTGTTGCAGTGTATATAAACGCGGATTAAACACACGTTAATCTATTTTTACTTATTTTAATCTAAAGGAAATTAAAAATTGAATACATGTACATTCTGCACTGCTTCTGTTCTATATCTACCGTTCAAAAAAAAATTAATTTTAAACTGTATGTGCATATTTGAATAACGTGTTTTTTGTTATCCGGTTCTGTTCAAATGATAGATGCTATCGAAGCCACGGTTCGTGCAGCGCGTAAATGCGTCATCGCCAAAATTCCATTCAATACATTTGCTTACGTTCTATAAGCTGACTGATATTTGTGTATCGCGGTACACAGGTGAACATTTTTATTATAACATTTTTCCATTTATTACGATCAAACATGTATGTATTGAAACATTTTTATAACTGTATTTTTTGTTTATCTAATTAGCTTTTTTTTACATGGTAAATACTCTACATATGGCGCGCTTATATGTGAATTAGACTAGTGCGTAAATTAAATTATAATCTAAGTGTACATTATTTGGTAAGGTAACATTTTTCTAAGTCATTTTTCGTATATTATTTACTTGAAATGGTATTGCCTCGTTCTATTTTAAGTAATTAATAGAGTAATAGTAGTAAGTTAATATTATCGGTTAACGGAGAATTTTACGTTACGTATTCGGCTCAGTAAACTGTAACACCGATATCGAAGAGTGATTAATATTAGGAGAACTGAAAACACTTCTGTAATAGTATTTGTTGTTTTTTTCATTTGTTTTCCCTTATTTTAAATAAGATACTTACATATAGTAAATTTTTTTGCGTGTAAAATTTAACAATATTTTTCAAAATTAATATTATTACTTTTTCTTTTTTTTTGTACCTATTCTGCGCGCATGATTTTTATCGCTTATTTTAATGATGTTTAGAGATAGTTGAAATGCAAGTTCAGTGCTTTACTCGAGTGATTTACGAAAAAGTAAATCGATATATTAGACTTAGGGAGTAAAACGAGATATCTATTAGGCTTCGAACCTGCTACAGACTGCGTTTTAAAAGTTGAGTTTTCTTTTTCACAAATTTTTCGGTGACGTTTTATAAAAAAAAAAAAAAAAAATCCAAATTCTCAGAATGCACACAATGAAAACTTGGATTTTATAAAATCACAAAGAAGCATGCGAAGGCAATACATTTATTTAAATAAATATTTTTGTTTTTAGAGAATTTTTCATGTTATCCTATGTATAAATAAATGTACGCGATTGTTATCACTAAGTATTGCAGTATTTCTTTAATAAGGACATTTAACAAAACACACGTATGTTCTGGCGTCAATCGTAAAAATATGCGTGTAACTAATGTCGATTTTAATTGTTTACGAACTTATTAATTTTTGTGCGAGTTATCTCAACTAAAACGGTAAATAACAAATATACACGGGTTGTATAATAATTAGTATTGAAGTAGGTTCAAAGGAATATCGTCGATAATTACGTATGCTTGGATTTTGTTACTCATAGTGGTCTAGTCGAAAGAATTTTTTATTCTACATGCGTATATAATAATTTTTAATAAAAACCGTTCCGTTCACCGAGGTGAAATCTGCTGGGATATAATTAAACAGTTTTTGAAATATCGAATTTTAGTTGACTTATTATTATGTAGCTAGAATTTTAAAAATTCTCCTTACCCCCATCTAAGTAAAGATTATTTCGTAATTTAGCCTTTTTCTTGTAGCTCTCTGTGTTTTTTTTTTTTTTAACATTTTAGTCTATAATCATATACTTATTTCCTTAACGAGGTTGTTACTTATTAAAAAATAAAAAAAAATAAAAAAACAATTAAAGTGAAAGAATTATATTTTAAAAAACTTTGTATGTAAAAAAGATTTCCAGAAAAATGTAATTTCTGTGTTTAAATAATATATAGTTTTTTTTTTATTACATAATTTTCACGACTATATAATCTCGTTGTTGCGGTGCCGCTATAATAATACTCATTTCATTGGCAGGTAGTAACCGTACGTGACATATATATTTCGATCATTCATATTACTGTATACCCTTTTTCATTTTTACAGATGAACTACTTTTGTTAGTATATTAAGTTTAGAAATTTAATAATTAAAGTCAAAAATGATTATGTCTATCTTTAGAATACATGCCATTCTATTAACCATTTTTATTTTTTGTTTTATTATTATTATTATTATTATGTTGTAAAACTCGGTCTGTTTGTTTTCAGTTTGCAAACAGAGCGCTGTATACTGAAACAGTTAGCAGGTGTGGATCCAGAAGGACATGTGGGGGGGGATTATATAATTACGTAAAATCTTCTACGGTAGGCAGTAGATTTGAGAAATATACCTTGTTTCATAAAGAAAATAAATAGCGACCTTTATAGAAATTCATAAAAATGTTTTAAAAATACATAATTATTACAATTTTTAATTTAACTTTTGTCTTATATTTATGGGTGAAAAATTATAAAATTCTAGCGTAGTTTAGAAGTAGTAAGAAAGATAGTATTTTTATTTGACTACTTATTTTTTCTTTTTGTTAGTAATCCGATCCGAATTCGTTGTTCGTGAGCTAGTAAAAAATATATATATATATATATATTTCTCATTGAACTATTACAAAATAAAAATTAAAAATAAATAAAAATGATAAAAGATCGACGACATTTAAAGTAGAATAAAAAAGGAACATTAATAGTTTTACTAGAAAATAGTATATTAAATGTTAATTATTAAAATCCGTAGGTAAAATTCATACAAATCTTTTATAGCATAAATTAAGTTTCTCTGTTGTCACACATTTTTTTTCATAGTGGCCTTGTGCTCTTTGCCTTGGGGTCCGCCACTACATTTAGTCATATAGATATTGGAACAAGTAAATGGTTAGAATTTTATAAATCTTATACGGTTGTTATCTAAAATGAAATTCGCGATATACTGTATATATTGAATTGCTCTAATTAGTCTGCAGCAAGTTACGGTTCCACAAAAGTAAACTAAAATATTTTATTCTGAATAAAAACTGCGGTCGTGATTTTGAATCTCTTTCAGAACGTAGAAGCGCGTTTATTAGGTTGAAAATTATAAATAACTACAGAGAAATAGTGCGTGTTTCTAGTATTAATTGAAAATCAAAATTGTCTATGTTAAGTGTGTATTTTTATTAGGTAGTTGTGGAAATAATTATCGCGAGAAAGATTTTTTACAAAAAAGTGGAAAAGGTGTACGTTTAAAACTTTTTGGTTTATTAACTTCTAGTCTAGTTAAAAATGACAAAAAGATACATATATCGGAACTATGGAATAATTTGTATGCAGCTAATTTTACGTGCAAATCATATTCCAAATAAAATATCAGAGTTTTTAACAATACTTACGACGCTAAAAATGTTATCATAAAGAGCAAATATATATATATATATATATATGTATATATACCTTCAAATATTTCTTTAACGGCTCTAGTCTAAAAATAACCTGTAATCAATACCGTAATTTATGCAACTTTCTCTAAAGAAGTCTGATAAATTTTGCAAGATTTTGAAATACAGTGATATTAGAAATTTTGTATACTATTACGGGGCTTCATGTGTGATCTATGCACGTAATTAATGGTTGAATAAAATGATAATATCATCGAGATACTGGTCAGTCTGATACAAAAAGGAATGTATAAGTGGAACAGATTTCACGAATAACGTCTTTTATTCCGCGTCAATAGATATCTTCGTCTACACAGATATGTGCAAATTTTCGTACGGGGTTTTACCAGTAAAAAGTTGACAGCAACAGAAATTCATCGGGAATTACATACTGTATTTGGTGATAAATGCACGAGCCTGCAGTTGGTTACGCGAACAACGTTCCCAAATGGGCGTAAAGTATCGAAAAGAAAGTATCTATTATTTCTGAAGGAAAGAAAGCAATTACTATTCAACAACGAAGAGGTTGTTCAGCAAAATAAAAAATGTGGATAGAGAATCGATTGATGAAACTAATATAAAGTTGCACGACGAAAGGCGCGAGGAGCGACAAGCAGTGAACATCACGCTTGTGAAACAGCTGATTCAGGAAGATGCGTGGATGCCGTGGATGCCGTGGACGAGTTGTTAAAAAGTCTGAAGTAGAGGTGAATGTGGAGCCGTTTTTCCATTCGAACCATCATTCGTGATGAACTCCAGCCGCATAAAGTGAGCGCACGATATGCTTCGCCTTCTTATTAAACAGCACAAAACATACCTCACAAACACCGCTGGTTCTTTTATTAATGCGTATCAGGAGGAAGAAGAGTCACTGCTGCACCGAGTTGTACCTGGGGATGAAACTTGGGACGATCACTATATACACTTGAATTGAAACGATCGTCGATGGAATGGATAGAGAAAGGCGGCCGACTTGCAAAAAATGCCTGTCTGCAAGGTTCTGGTGACTGTTTTTTTTGGGGGGGGGGATTGTCGCGGTGTTTTGTTAATTGAATACCTCAAGAAAGACAAGACTATCAACACGTGGCATACTATATATTGTGACATCCTGAACCGTTTGCGAGTAGTCGCATTAAAGAACAAAAAGCCCGGAGTTTATTGAATCCAAAAGTGTGTTTTTTATCCACGACAACGCTTGTTCGCATTCGGCTCGTGTAACTCAGGAAAACCGACGGATATTCAAATGGTAAATTTTTAAGCATCCATCCTACTCGCCCTTAAGCGATTACCATCTTTTTCCCTGATGAAGGAACGGTTTAAGAGCCTGGGAAGATATGCCGTGACGCAAGGTTTTTCTAAACAACTGGACGTAAATCATTTCAAAAAAGCTGGTTACCGATTATAAAAATTACCTTGAAAGAAGCGGTGATTATGTAGAAAAATAGAGAAAATTATCTGCAGATTTTGTAAAAAAATTTGTGTTTCGACCACTCTTTCACAGCTTAATTAGATCGTTAAACTTTCTGAACGATCCCTTCGTATAATTGTTCTAATGAACCAAGACATCTAGCAAAAACATTAATTTGTTCAGCGTTACATGAAAAATTCACAACCACTAATATCTCTAGAAGTAAAAATAAGGCGAAAATGGTGAAACGGCTATAGAGAATAGTTCAGCAGGAATATAAATTTTACGGAACACGGATTTACTCTTAATATTATTGACTGTGAATAGTGAATGGCAAAACTGTTTTCTTTTAAAATTTGTAAATAAAAAAAGAAAAACAAAAAGGGAAGTGGTGTTTAGAGAGGGACGTCCGGTAGGAACGAAGTTCCTTTCACTTTTTGGTAGATATACAAGTATAAAGTCATTCATAAAATATACAATAAAAAAAATGACACACAATACATAAATTCCGTATGAATTAAAACAAGTTTAAATAAAATTTACACGTGTTTAGAATTGAAGTTATACAGCTGACCGCGCACAATGCTTGCTGCTCGAATCTCGATACCCGCATGCACACACACAAACACATACCTGTATATAATAGAAAGTGAGAGAGAGAAAGAGAAAGAGAGTGAAGGACGCATAACGCTTTTTCGTTCGATGACGATTTCTGCCAGTCCTACGTCAAGCCGCGTAAAAGAACTTTATTCTAAAAAATTTATTTTATGTTATATATAAGTATAATAGCTTAAAGGGGTCATTTATTAAAACGTGAAGGTACCTATTTCAAATTTTCATGGCAAGTATTAAAAAAAAAATCAAATTGTCAGTTTTTGATAAATTTAATGTGAATAATAATTTTGCGCGATTCTCACGCACTTACTAAGAAATGAGTATTTTAGGATGTGTTTCATCCAATAAACTTAACTATAAATACGATGATAACGAAATCCGGTGGCATTGTTGAAGCAGTGTTAATGCGTCAAAAGAAATATGCTTGAATAGAGTTCCGTTTTTGGTAAATTTAGTGTTTTACATTTCTTTAATGAATTTCATTACAAAGAGAAGATGTACATAAAATACCACTTCGGTTAAAATTATTTTTGGAATATCCTTAATTGTATTCATTAAAATAGGCACATAACGGTTTTGCGTTATTATGTTTTGATATTATTTTATTAATTGTCAGCGTATTATATAATTTAAAAAAAAAAAGATATAAATATATATAGTTCATTTTAATATAAACTTAATTGTTAATATAGTCTATAATAAAAGCCGGTTCACACTAACTGACTGTAAAAGTTTATAATTAATTTTGTAAATAAGCTTACATAGTACATTTGCTTATGTGTTTAGTAATTATCATTTTAGCGTTAATTTATGATAGTGAGTGTAATAATAAATTTCCTTATCGACGGCTATACTGACGAGTCATTCATTGACAATAGAGATATAAAATTTTGTTTAATGAGAAGAAAGTTTTGTACAAAGTACTTCTATCATAATAGGTGAATGCGTACATATTATTCCGGAATCGGTGATTGTGTGATTTACAGTGTACGAGTCGGCGAGAATTGCTGCAAACCAGTTTAGGCGTGACTTTTCGATCAGCGTTCTATCGCGTTATTTCTTTTTTGGCAGTAGTATTATCTACATCCGTCTGTAAATAAAATGTGCTTGTTTATATAAAAACAGTTTACGCAAGTATTGCGAGTAATTATGATTCACGAAAACGCGACCGTGTAACAACAATTTTTATCAGTACTTTTTCTTTGTGACGATGTAGAGTAAAAAAACGAAAAAAAAAAACACGTTAAATAGAAATAATGAATAATTTCTAACAACGCAAATCCGGAAAATGTTTTCAATTAACTTTCGAATATTTAAATATTCCGCTTAAATTTGATCACGATTAATTCGTTAATGCGGGGTGATTGCCGATTATACCTGAAAATGTGATAAGACAAACGGTAACTCTGTCGTGATCGAATGGAGCGGTCCGAGAACTAACTGTACTTTTATGAAATACGACACTGCGATGCCTAAATTGTTGTTTAATGTTTTCACTGTTTCTCTGAAAAAAGAAAAATATCCATTTAAGACATAATTGAAAGTACTCGTGATTATAATAATATCTGTAATTAGTGATGGCCTTTTTTTTAACGGAATAAAAATTTACAGCCGATTAATTTATTTTTTATAGAAATATAGATTTATTTAAAGTTTTAAACGGTAATACGAAAAACTGAAAAAGAAAATTTACTTATTTGTTTTACTATATTTCTCGGAAACTATAGCTGTAATGTAAAAATTATTTATAGATCTGATTTTATTCCGTGTTAAATTGTGCCGACAACTTTAAACGTGTCTTAACATTATTAATTTGCATCTCTTGAGCACCGCGAAAATATATAGCTTATATTTTTTTCTTTCCAATCTATGGACAAGATCGTGGGAACTGCCGCACTAGATTACTAAGTACTTTATTAATTCTATTTAAAAGCGTCAAAAAAAAAAAAAAAAACAAAAAAAACAAAAACATTATTTGGAAGTATTCTAAGAAAAAAGCGAAAAATATTGTAATAGTAGTTCATTATTTGAGCCGAACCTTTTATTGGCTCTCATTTATTTAATCTTGTATATTGTTCTTGTATTCGGTTTACGGTAATATATATGCATTGGAAGTGGGTATTGTGCAGAATGATCAGACAAGATAAGTGTTTAAAAGATAATTTTCAATGTTCGGAATCACTTTTTGTTTCCAAAATGTTCGATAGTTTCAAAGATAAATTAACTTAGCCGAACATTTTACCGCATCGCAGGCGAGAAATACATACTGATGCCATATGACAACACGCTGGGATAATAATACACGACCAATTTGTGGAATGAAGTATTTATAAAAGGAAACCTTTTTATTTTCACGTTAACGATTATTATTTTACAAAATAAAAAATAACTTTTTTCCAAACACATAAGAACGTAAAAAGTGTAAGAACATATTTATCTAGGGTATAATTACTAAAACCGTAGCCCGATATTACATTTTATACAACTAGTTTTGATAAATGAGTGTCATGCGATTCATTTCTACTTCTTTTCGGTTCAGCTGCGACAAAGCGCTCAGTTTGATCGAATCTCAGGGTAGCAGCGGTGATTGAAAATCTTCAACTACAGAAGAGGGTGTATTCCGCTTTTGAAACTGTATGTGAAATAATTGTAAGCTTGCGTTGAAATTTCGCGTAGTTCTTGTTTACATTTTTCCAATTCAATTGTCGCGTATGTTGTTTACCGTGAACCAGGTAAATATTGACCTCCGATACCATTTTTTCCTCCAATTCCAATCCTATATATTTTCCGACGTCTTCATCTACACGATCGACATTACTTTGTCTCGTAAGTATATAGCTGAGTTACTCTCATTTTTCTGTTCCACGAGAATAGTGCAATGCACCCCGGTTCAACTCGTATGTACATATATGGAGCGCCATAAAACTCTTTCACGGCCTTTTCGAAGCAAAAATAAGTATACCATTTTGCTTGCTTAGATTACTGCATTATTACGATCAGTAAATTTTTATATTTTTTCGTAGTATAGGACAGTCTTTATTATTCTTTATTGTTTCAGGCCTAAGTTTCAATACATATATATGGAGTGGAATGCAGTCTGTGAACAGGGTTTCAACATGCTGTACGAAGGTTTCGGTAATTTATCCGGCATAAATTGATAACGAGGTAGCTGATTTTTTACACAATTTTTTATGGATTCGTTCATTACTCTTTTCTCGACGAATCTGATAACCAAAACGTACCTAAAAACTGCTTACAACTATATCGCTAAAAATATTTAATCGTTGCTGTATCCTACGGTATGGGTTTATACCGTACAAATCCAACTGCGAAGTTTCCCTGCAAATTACTTATTAGCATATGTTTCATCTGCAAGTATTGTTTGTAAAATGAACAAAACTTATAATTTTGTAAAACTTATTTCATTTCATCGATGCTGAAACTACTGCATTATTAATATTATTTTGGCTGCCCCGGGGCAGTAATTGTTATATCATGATAGTAATAAAATACCGATGATGAAGCATTTCATTTCATTTTCGGTAATGCGAGAATCGTGCTTATTTAGATACGTAGCATATACTTTTGCGATTTTTCTACCATCAATATTTGCAGACCACATTTTTTTCAGAAAGTTGTACCGAAATGTTTCTGTGGAATGTGAACTGTAATCTGATTTTGGAAATGTCAACTCATCGAATTGTACATTTTCTTTTATCCATTTCCCTTTTTTCAATCGATAATAACTGGATTCAAAGTATTTAGTGAAATTTATTAATCGAGTTAAAATTTATTAGTTTCGTATCGTTATTTTTCTTATTTGCATAGTGTAAATGTTAAATGTGAGAAAGACTAAAAAAAAATTAAAAAACACTAGTTTCGAAATTCATATCCAATTTTATAATAATGTTACTACAGCGTCGTACACAGTCGTTGATGAAAGTTTGGCTTTTTCATGTTTAAAGTTGCTTTCTAAAGCAATACCCTGTTTATGTTCATTACCAGACAGTGAAGGTAACGTGTGTAGGACCGTTTGATACGTTGCACCGGGTCGAATCAAATGTTTGCTCC
Organism: Icerya purchasi; assembly: GCA_039619475.1. Lineage (NCBI taxonomy): Eukaryota > Metazoa > Arthropoda > Insecta > Hemiptera > Monophlebidae > Icerya > Icerya purchasi. Next base: position 168,436,573 of record CM077116.1, on the reverse strand, counting down.
TACAAAAAATGAAAAAAGAAATCAATCGCATTCTTTTCAGCAGCGTACAAAATTAAACATTTTTCATTACCTCGAATACTGTAATTATGCACACACTACATTTAAAAAGAGCTCCGTAATGACTTAAATACTGAAACAGAGATCTCCGTGTAATTTTTCAAACTTTTTAAATATTTTTAACACGTTCAAAGCCAAGAGCATAATCCGAAATTTATCTTTTAAGTCCCGGAAGCTGAAAAAATATTTATAACGAACTTGATACGCAGTGCAAACCATGATGAAAATTAGTCGAAGTGAAAATAAGAGATCTTATATATATATATTTTATTAAACAATATTCCCACTTGTAATTTTTATTTAATGATCAAAATAATCTTATTTCACAGCAATCATGATGCTTTATTAATGAAAAATGTATTATTCGTCGTTCGAAAAATTATGTAAGAATTCTAGGAACCTAAATTTATCATTTGTCAAAAAATAATCCCTACAGAATGAATTATAATTATAATCGCTGTCGATTTTATAACATAGCCCGATTACTTAACACTTGTACTGATCATGTTGATTATATTGAAGCAGTTGTCGTTATTCATTTTATTATCTTACACAGTTAATTACACTGTACGTGTTCAGTGTTTTACCCCTTTCTTTAAGACTGGTAGACGAAACAATTTTATATTATATATTTTAAATAATCTCGGGAATAAAAACGGAAGAAAAAAAACTATCCTCATTAGACGGCGAATATTTCATAATCAGGCGAATGAAAAGCTGAATAATTGTAAAGAAATAGGAAATGTGTTGGTGCTACATCTAATTCATTCAATAGTTCGCCAGAGTTGGTTATGCAGAATATTCATGAAAGATTTCGAAAACCTTCAAAGCAATATACATATATACACCTATATATATTAATTACAACGTAATTCTTAGGCTAGTCCCTTTAGAAAAAATGTCTCAATTTTATGCAACGAAAAATGTTCCAAAAAAGTGTCCCAATTTTATGTAATGTTTGTTATATTTTATAAGATTTTTATGATTATGTTATTATATTCATATGGGCCGATTTAGAATTATGCTGTAAATTTTGATCATTTTATACAAAGTATAGAAGAGAAAAAAACATAAATGTAAGCAAGGGGGTCAAGGGGCGTAGCCCCTTGTGAGACCAAAATGGTCGAATTTTTATATATATATATATATATATATATATATATATATATATATAAATGTATAGGAAATGACAACCTCATTCTTACATAAGCAAAGTACCGATAAAATGGATTGCTTGACGTCAATTTTCTTTGACCTATACGAAGAATAGAAGTGATAGAGCTGTGGGTCCGAGGGTGCCTCCAGGCAGGGGGCACGAAGGGCCAAGTTATATGTATATATATATATATATAATATAATAAAATATGTGTATTTCTGAAATAAAAAACTTCGCAAATTTTTATCGGTTATTTTTTTTTGATGGGGGATGCAAGATTAATAGGATCTACGCGGCAGTCTGCTGGTTAAGGTGCTTGGCTACCAAATCAGAAGTCGCGGGTTCGAGATTTGTCTCGTTCCGGATTCAAGTCGCTCCCAGGTTTTCCTAGCCTGAAATAATTGAGTACTAGAGAAATCTGGGAAAGTAAAGGCGGCCGAGGGAAAGGAACTGGCCCCCTACTCTCATTAGTGCCGATGGGCTTAGTACCATTATGAAAAGCTTAACTTCACAATCCATGATACCTTATCAAGGGTATGGGACTTGCTTTACATACAGTTAAAGAAAGAAATAGCTGCGCTGGTCAGTTCTCAGAAAAGGCCGATTAAATCGTTCAAAAGTGCGGGACGTTCGTGATTACATTGACGCGAAGTTTCTTTTTACGCGATTTTTAGTATTTTGATGTTATGTAAAACGTTTGCGCATTGTATGAAATAACGAAATTCACGTTTTTTCAGTAACATATACAATCAAAGACAAAATATAGATTTCTTTCGCGTGCTGTTTTTCAATCAATCCAGCATTTAAATAAAATAACTAGAATTATATAAAATTTCTGTATTTCATATTTAACGCTGTATACACGTGTAAAAATCACATTATTACGTTATTCCTATTTTGATCCACTGTTGGATGTAGGCATCCCCCTCTCCGGGGGTCGCCCACTTTCGGGCGGTAGCGAACAAGGGTTTTTATTACTCAGACCTTTTTATGGACTATCTGTGGTAATTTTCAGGTATCATCCATTAAACGTTATCATTTATGTTTAGTGCGAAACACGAGTTACTAAATTTATTTCTACATTGCCCATTCATTACTTTCAGAAATTCCACATAAAAAATACTGTACCTTCTTAACGATTTAGTTTTTCTGTGTGTTTAGCATGTTATATATACATACATATACTAGGGGATTGGTCTCGCTGGCCACTTTGCGGTCTGTTCCTTCGGACTTTAAATTGTATTACTTTGTAAATTTTCATAAAGACTGCAGTGTTCACATATACTTATTATTATTATTTTTTTTTTTTAAGAAGTACACTAATACGTTAATCAAAAAAGGAAAATTTAGATTAAAATATCTAAAAAACTGAATCCGCCAGCAGGATAATATATATGAGAGGAATATAAAGTAAGTAAAAATTAAAGTAAAGCGAGTCCCATACCCTTGACAGGGTGTCGGCATTGTGATACATTTAATTATTTTTGGAGACGTTGGTATGCAGGTTAAAAAAAAAATCAATACCGTAACTCATATAGAACCGGCTGTAGAAGTTTTTAAAAAATTTTCGCTTAAAACTTTATTTTTACATTTTTCAAAATGTGGGCTCTTTGATTTTAAAATTTTGAGTGTCTCGTATTTTTCCTATATTGTAGTGATTGATGTACATCATTTTTTAAAAAAAAAGAGTGACCCTCCAGCTACTATGGAAAAGGCTGTGGACTTTTTTTTTCAGCTTTAAGAGTGTATTATCCCAAAGTTCGGTCCCTAAATATCAAGATTTTTCAAATTTTATATTTTTCCTGTATTCTTGAGACCTTATTATGTAGGTTAAAAAGAAAATTAATACCGTGACTTATATAAAACCGGCTGCGGGATTTTTTGAAAAAATTTTTCTTAAAACTTTATTTTCACATTTTTTAAAATTTGAGCCCTTTAAAATTTTAAATTTTGAGGGTTTTATACATTTTTTTATGATCTCACGAAGAAAATACGTCGATTAAAAAAAAATTAACTCTCTAGCTACTATAAAACGGGCTGTACGATTTTTTTCTTGCAGCTTTGTAAGATAGATATAATTACAAAACACATATTTTACATCATTTTATTGGATTATTAATTTTTTTTAAATTTTTACAATCTTTTTGGAAATAACGACTTCGGTGTGAAATGCATATAAACAGACTTTTGAAATTTAAGAGTTCTGTTAGCAATGTGATTCGTTAACGTACTCGCATTTACCTATATTATCAGCTGTTTCGAAATGATAATAACCACAAAACTGCTAATTGCAGTATGAACGCATTTTTTAAACAGTTAAGTAAATGCGTAATAGTGTTCAAGTGGACACACGGATGTGACGAAGCTGGACGAATTAAAAAAAACGTAAAGAATACAATTTTATTCAGTGAAATATTGGAAATGTTATTATGTGTTAGATAACGCAAATTCCACAACGGCGTAAAAAGCCAAATAAAAATTCCGATACAAACTTTGAACTATACTTATCCAAAATCCGGGTAAATTTTATGTTTTTTATTAGAGTGGCTTCAACCTTTTGATACAGTATCATTTTAATCTTCTTTACTATTTTACTGCTGTTGTTGCGCACGATAATATTCACCGGTATCTTTTCGCCGTAATGAAATATCTGAAAATTAAAACTAGCCTTAGTGATCGGTGCAGATTACAGTTAGATTGTGGAATAGAATAAATATTTAGTGCAGTGCCTTATAAAATATTTCATTAATATGTGACATTCGATGACTAAATGATATGTATCTAATAAACCGATAACGAGCACCCTTTTTCATTTTTAACTGCCATGTCGTTTATTTTTAGTCGAGAAATTTGGCGCTAATTATATATATTCTATTCATAATGCTTCATAGTTAAAATTTATACACTTTTGTTCAGCGGAGTTATCTGAAAACATACCGTAAATTTCATCACTTTAACAAATCTTTACGTACTCGTTTATTTAAAGAAGTTTCCAGTTCTACATCCCCGGTACAAATGATAAAATTCTGACTGATAAGAGAGTACGGTTGTTTACGTTCGAGAAACTGTTGATAATAGTTCGGTTGCACTTGGCGTATATCAAAGTTGATGGAATTTCTAAAAAAGCAAAGAGTACAATAAATTTAATTTTATACAATTCATTGATAAAAATCGTAAACGGTAAGGTTTAAAGAACAGGAAAAAGAAAAAGAAAAAAAAAATGAAAATGAAAGTGAACTGAAGGAACAGACATGACAGCAGAAAATTGCGAATGATTCGTTCGTTTTTGCCTTTTAACCGACTTCAAAGAGGAGGAGGTATTTAATTAGACTGTATTTTTTTACGTGTGTTACCTCAGAACTTTCTTCTAGGTGAACCGATTTTTGGTGCTTCTCATGTGGTCCTATTTAAATTTGATCAAGATCTGATCGGTAGTTTTTGAGTTATCCTTAATAATGCGGGAGATTGAAGCTTTTTGGATGCTTTTCATTCATGATTGGTTTCAACCCGTCGGGTTAGATTTATTGACTTAAAATACTATAAATTTATCAAATTACCATGGAAATATAGCTTTTGATGTTTTTACCGTGGAAATGCAGTTCAAAATAAAGAAATCGATTTTTTTTAAGTATAAAGTGTGGAGAATAATGCGAAAAAAATTTGGTTTTTAACAAGAAAAAAATTCAAGCATAACGCTAAAAATTGTAAAATAAAATGCTTTTTTACATAAGAAATAAATACCGACTTCGAGGTTTATTATAAAAATTTAAAAATGCACTTAGAAGTAAAAAATAATTACTCCCGATAAAAAATATACATATATTTAAAGGTGATATCGTAATTTTTATATAACATTAATACCTTAATTCGAGTTGGCGTCAAATTCATATTAAAATATAATAATTAAAAACTCCATTAAATGTTCATTAAATTGTTCCTAGATATTGTAATATGAATTTGATGCCAACTCTAATTAAGGTATTAATATTATATAAAAATTACGGTAATGTTACCTTTAAGGATATATCATTCTGATATATATTTTCTCATTGGGAGTAATAATTTTTTACTTTTTAGCGCATTTTTAAATTTTTATAATAAACCTTGAAGTCGGTATTTATTTTTTGTAAAAAAACATTTTATTACTTTCGGACAACCGAAGATATTAACTTGAGTTTACAACCGTAGAAAATTCATCTCAAGCATCATTTATTGCGTGATGAAATTCATCTCATTGACAGTTAAATTTAAAGCGAACCAATTCGAGGAATATTAAGATTTTGTAAAAGTGCCCGGGCGATCTACTTTCTCCGCGAAAAGCAATTTTTTACTCCGAATAAATTTAAGAAGCATTACGTTTTTAACCGGGTGTGTAACTACTGAAAATTACAGCTATGTTCTGAAATATACGAAAACGAAGTTATCTATAATTTTATGATGATTATGGACTACCGGAACGTTTAATTTTATCAACCATAGCTACAAATTGTGATAAACGATTCTTTCAGACAGATTTACTCTGCCAGTTATTCTTCCAAAAATTTCTATGCGGCACTTGCATACAGTAATGTGTAAAGTTCTATCGTTGTCCTAATAGTTTAATGAAAAATGTTATTTTTCTATACGTTTATATATGCATATAGTATAAGTGGTAGCGTGGAGCTTAGTAGTTAAGGCGCTTGACTGCAAAACCAGAAGTTACGGGTTCGAGACTTGTCTCGTTCTGGATAGGAATCGTTCCCAGGTTTCCTCAGGCTGAAATAATTAGATACCAGAGAAATCTGGGAAAGTAAAGGCGACCGAAAACACGAACTAGCTCCAATATCCTCTTCATCAGGGTTAATACATTGTAAACCTTAACTTTACAATCCACGACATCCTGTCAAGGGTATATGACTTACCTTACTTACTTACTTATATGTATATATATATATATATATATATAGGGTACCCAAAAAATGGGGAGGGAAACTGCACGCTGAGCAACTATAAAATGTTTTGGTACAAAGTTAGGGTTTAAAAACATGAAAAAAGAAGAACGTTTTGTTTTTTTTTTCGGAAGAATAGACGAACAACGAATAATATTATATTAAAAATTCTTAAATAAACACATTGCTGACGGTGTATATCGATTAATTAATACTACCGAGATGACGGATGATTAAGAAAAGAAGAGAAACGAAATCAGTAAGAAAAGGGTCAAGAGTTTGCCAGTGCATTTATTCATAAACGTTTCTATTTGTAATAAATGTAATTGGAATAGAAGTCGCCTATGACAACGAGATAATGCAGAAACTTTTCAGGCAGTTACATCATAGGTAAGTGGAATGGCTGCTGCTCGTTGCCTGAATGAGAGAGTAAGGTAATTTTAAAAAATTGTCGTTTGAACTGTTTTAATTATTGCTATTGTTATTTTTTTGTATGGGAGAATTACTTTTTTCGTTTACAGTGATGTTATTATTAAAAAAGAGAATTACTCAGATAAAAACTTGTTATAATGTAAACGTCGGTAAAATCTTACTTTATAATTAAACCCTTTGGCTAATTTTTCACTTTGTTCTTATTGATTTTATTTACATTTTCTTCTAATTTATACCAACATCATTATCCCGATTAGTATTAATCAAAATTGACACGTAGTATTTAATATTTCACGATGTTCATTTAAAATTTTTTTGAATACGATTAATTGTGTTCTTGTATTATTCCAAAAAAAAAATGCTTTTCATGTCTTTTAAGCTTAGTTCTATACTAAAGCATTTTTATTTTTCACTCCTTAACAGAGAAACTTTGCTCAGAAATGCACCTCCTCCACGTTTGTGTATGAATCTCTTTGTTCAACTTAAAATTTTTTATTATAAAAATTTATATATCAACTCCGCGAACACCTTTTATATGTGCATGTATACACACACACCCACATTCGATATATAATGTAAAATTAATAACATCATTTCTGCGCCAGTAGTAATATGAAAAAATGCTATATAACGTTTTAGTTTTTGTTTTAAAATATAGTTCTACACGAACCGTATTTTTCATATTTATTTTTAAAACGACATATAATATCAATTGAAATTTAATCTTCTATAAGCATTATAGAAAAACGATCATTTAGCGGTCCAGAAGGTGTCCCCATGGCGAAGCCAGAAGGATCGAGTTTATAATATATACCAAGGTCCGATTGAAATACCTACCATTTTTGGTCTTTTTTGAAATGTCAATTGTAACCCGCGTACTTGCCGTTGTTAATTTAAATTCTTTATTTTATCCAGGGATGCCGTCACGGTCTCTTGTTTACCGTGGACGAAATTTAATTGTTTTATTATTATTATTTAAATAAAGTTACTTAATGAAATTTGATATAGTTTATTAAAGAAAATTACCTAGACCAATCTCTTTCGTTATCGGTCGACCGTTATAAAAGACAAGGTTAAAATAAATAATTGAATACTGTAAAATAGACACAAGTCAATGTATTTCTATTGTCTGTACCGGAGTGACGACGGCTTCCCAATCTGCAATCTGGCTGCGTTTCGTTTTTGTGATTGACGAGAATTACGCACGGATTTTAACTAACTTTAGCCGAACTTAAATCAGTTACTTTCGCGAACGGAATTAATAACCGATCATTCGATCTGACTTTTCTGCGCTGTAGTGGTTATTCCGTTTGTCCTTTCCCGGTCGACGCGATATTTCGTTAAGAGGACTGTTAATTAAAAACGACTAACCCTAGTCGTCCAACATCATCGACTAATTGTTTTATATCGGGGAAATTACTTCTTTTCAAAGTAAAAAAAAAACGCGACTAACTCTTAACTAAAAAATCTTCTAAGATTTTTCATCATTTCCTTTTTCCTTTCCGTCCCGTGACCGTTGGCCTTTATCGAATCAGGTACACGCTTCTTCTTGCGGTGATTAATGATTGGTTAGCCTTGACCGACTATAGAATCACGCATACACGTACTTTATTTTTATTTTATAATTTTATTATTTTTTATTTCATTATTTTATTATTTTTGAATTTTATCTTTAAATCATGTAATGGACAATAGACAGTGCAGAAGTTTTTTGTTTTTTTCGTTATGATCTGAAAGAGAAAAATTTGCTTTTTTTAACTTATCTTTTAATTTATTATGAAAATTATAACGTCCATATGTTAACCTCTGTTCTTTATAAATACATTTCCAGCCTTGTTCCGCAGTTCTGTATTACTCGCTTGCTCATTTATGATTGTACTGAAATAATTTTACGTTGAATAGCAGCTTTTAACTTATCTGCAATTTATAAACATAAGTCAACGATAACAGGTCAACTGATGATTTTAACCTATCTGAAATTTATAAATTTATAAGCCAAGGATAAAGATCTCTCCTTTGTAAACTGGATCGGGTCCAGAATTGATTCCTTCGTTTATGTCTAGGAGTCCTTAAATCAACTCCCGTTCCTGCAATACATGCTGAATGTAATGTTCCCCCTTTACCAATCCGTAAATCTCACTTGGGATATCGCTTCCTTTTAAAGAATCTTCCAGTTTCTTCTTCAAAACTTATTTCATCCTACTCCACCGTACTTCAGAATTGGCGATTCATTTCCAAAACAAATTCCCCTTCTTTCTCATATTTCAAATCGGCTTGCTAAATTTCTTCCACAAATTATCCCACAACAAACTTCCTTACTTTACCTTTCATTTTACAGATTTTCTCTTTCCTCCTAATTTATCTTTGTTGTCCCCTTACTCTAAATTCCTTCCACAACCTAATTAAGATTTTCTTAACACTATTAACTCTCTATTTCCTTTTCATTCTCTTCTTTATACCGACGGATCGAAGGGTCCTCACGGCGTTGGAGCATCCTTCTTATATTCTGTTCACAGCTACTTTGAAAGATATAAACTTCCTCCAACTTAGTACAAGACAATAATAAATTCCTCGAGTTTCACTTTCAGACTCTCCTTACTGTCCGCTACATCTTTCAAATGATATCCACGAATGTAATTCTAACTACATTCTTTTCGAATGTTCCATACTGTCGTCTGAACGTTTACTTCTTTACTCTCAACTTCTGAGGCTTAATATTTCTTCTCTCTATAGTGCTGTATCTGTTCTCTCCTTTCCTTCGTTAACTCCCCTTGAATTCTTCATTGATGCGATATCTGACCGCATACGAATCTAAATAATTAATTCAGAAATATTTTTCTTTCTTGTCGAACATGGGATTACTCTTTGTCAGCGAGTCCAAAAAAAAAAAAAAAAAATAATGATCTACCAACGTGTACGGATCGGTCTTTTGTTCTCGTGTTTAATCTCTTATCGTGTTCGACAGCTGATAAGGATTTATTCGGTGAGTTCGTTCCGTTTATCTTTCTATTTCGATTATTGTTTCAGTTTTGATTTGTAATATTCATTTTATTTCGTACAGTTAACTCGTCTCATTTATTTTTATTTATTTATTTTATTTCAGTTGTTTATTTTTTATTTTATTTTTTTTATTTAATTATTTATTTATTTTATTCTAATTTACCTATTTATCTGCGTATTCGATGAGCTCGTCTAGTGGGGGCTGCCAGGCGGTCTCCTCTAAAGATACTAAACCGTTAAAGACGGGGTTATCTCTTCCCCTGATGGAAGTTGACGTTTCCATGAAACGCAAACCTTCTGATCCTCTCTCGCCAGTTACGTCATTCCCCAATAAGGATTTGCGACTGTCACAGTCCGATGTATCCAAACTTCCCAACAAAATTAATAGCAATAATAACAATAATAATAGTAAAAATAGTAATAATTCTAATGCCTTTGAAGCAATCAAAAACTTTAATATTGGCAATTCACAAGAGAACACTAACAATAGTGGTAATAGTAATAGTAATAATAATAATAACAATAATAATCAAAATCAAAATCAAAAATACGTTTATTATTATTATTACTACAATAGTCCATCTATGCGCATATTTGCGCGAGCGATGGGTATTAAAATAAAAAAAAAACATTAAAACTTTCTTCAAGCTGCAAAAAAAAAAAAAAAAATGCCGAATGCGCACTATTAATTTATTTAATACAATAACTTATACAAATATAAAACGAATTAAAATTTGATGAACCTTTTTTTTTTTTTTTTTTTTTTTTTTTTATTACTCTTCTCTCTCTTCTTTCTTTATGTTTCCTTATCTTGTTATAGTTATAGTTATGATGATAGGTAGGATACAAGAATTTTACGGCGTTTTTTGTAGTTTTTTAAGTCTATTTTTAAGGATGAGGGTAAAGAATTAAAAAGTTTGGGACCCATATGTATTGACTGATTCCGGATATGGTATTTGTTAATATTTGGTAGTGCTGCTAATTCTTCCCCCGCTGATCTTGTAATACCCTGTGTAACGGAGATGTTAAATTTTTTTCTATTCTTAAGGACAAACATAAGGAGCTGCAGTTCGTAAAGTTTTGAAAGATGTATAATATTATAGTCTACAACTGTGTCTTGACTTCTATCAAATAACCTTATAACATTTTTCTGTAGTTGTGTCAGATGTTTCAAATGGTAGTCTGCAGCTTTGCCCCAGTGCATGATTCCATAACTCAGCACCGGTTGGTATAGGGCCGTATATAGTTTACGGAGGTGTATGGTATTAAAAAATTTGCTCAGATAATAAAATATATAATTTAATTTTCTAATTTTCGATGCAAGGTAAGTTGGATGTTTATCCCAGTACAATTTACAGTCTAATTGAACACCTAAATATTTTACATCATGAACTCTATCCACCGGAACGTCATTTTCCCAGAAAATTTTGAAATCATTCCATTTAAATTGCGGTATGTGGCTATAAATAATATAATTAGTTTTACTCAGATTAATAAACAGTTTATTAAGGCGTAACCAGTTTTTGATTTTGTGCAAGTCATCTTGTAAAAGATTCTGGAGAGTAGCTTGTTGGCGGGAGTTTACCATAAGCACAGTGTCATCTGCGTAACAAAATATTTTCCCATGTACATTCAAATTACACAAGTCATTAATATAAACTAGAAACAGGAGGGGTCCCAGTATACTTCCTTGAGGTACTCCGTGAAATTGTTTTACATAGTCACTTTTTATGTTGTTAATTTTAGTGCAATACAATCTATCCGTTAAGTATGATTTAAGCCACTCATGGATAATACCCCGAAAGCCGCAGTTGTACAATTTACACAACAAAATGTTATGGTTAACTACGTCAAACGCTTTCTTTAAATCTAGATATACTGCTGCAACCGAAACGCCCATTTCTAGATTGGATGCAATGAGTGAAATGTGATCGAAAAGCGCGTCATCAGTGCAAAGTTCAGGAAGGAAACCATACTGATTTTTACTGAAAAAATTAATATTTAACAAATAATTTAACAATCTACGCTTAATACATTTTTCAAATATTTTAGATATGGTGGAAAGAATACATATTGGCCTATAATTGGAAATATTAGTACAGTTGCCACTTTTAAAAACGGGCGTAATTATACCAAATTTTAAGACTGCTGGAAATTTCCCAACTTGTACGGATGTATTAAATAAATAGGTTAAATGTTTTACGTAAAAGTGTAAATTATCTTTTATTAACGAAATCGAGATTCCATCATATCCGAAAGAGGACTTATTAGGCATTGACATTATTCCAAGCCTAACTTCATCCAAAGAAAAATCAATAAACCCAAAGGAGAGAAGGGCTATGTTTTCATTCGCTGGTGTGTAATTGGAAGTATCCGCGTTATCAATCATATTGTTAACTACATTGCTGTAATAATTATTGAAGTAATCAGAAATCAGTTTTTCGTTACCGCACACATTCATTTGAAGGCCATTAATTGATATGTTACGTAATGCTCGTGAATTGTTTCCTAGGGTTTTTTTAATAACCGCCCAATACTTTTTTTGATTATTCTCGCAGCTCGTTAGTAATTTGGTATAATAATTCACTTTTGCTTTCCTCAATAATCTTTGCAACATTCTGGAGGTTTCTTTAAACTGCGATTGCAAACAAGCATCAGTAGGATAACGCTTAGTCAGTTTGTATACTCGATTTTTTTCGAGAGAAAGCTTAGCTAACTCATCTGTAATCCAGGGTGACCTTTTATGGATTTTTCTAGTCTGCAATATACATTTAGACTGTTCTACACCGTTTTTTATTATAGTTATAAACTCTTCAAATTTCTCGTCAATTGTTAATTGCGAACTATATATTTTTTCACAGTCGATAGTCGCAAGATATTGTTTGAACTTAATTTTATCGAAACGATAAACACAGTTGGGTTTAATTGTCTTATGGTTGGAATAAAATTTAATTGATGCGTCTATAGCGCAATGATCGGAAAAACTTATTTTGAGAATTTTGTGTGTTAAATTTGATTTAAACAGGATATCATTAAAATCTCTAACAAAAAGATGATCTAAACACGATGAATAGCCGGAACGTTCTTGCATAAAAGTCGGTGTATTAACAACGCTAGTGAAACCCCAGGAGTATAGTAAATTCAAATAATCGGAAGATTTAACGTTATCCAAGAGATTTATGTTAATATCACCCGATAAGATTGAGGTTGATGAGGATAAATTTATTACGCTCTGTAAATCAGATAAAAAATCATCCTGATTATGATTACAGAAACGGTAGATACCGAAAATAGTTACGTGAATATTGTCTTCGAAAAATATTTTCGCTCCGACTATATTGGCGGAGAGAATGGAAATGTCAATTTTTTGGAATAAGATGCTATTTTTAATGTACATTATAACACCGCCTGATCTTTTATTACTTCTGCATTGTCCTATGGATGTATAATCTGGAATACAATAATGATTTAATTCCCCTTCGTATAACCAGGTTTCTGTGAGAATTATTATGTCGTACTGCGTGTCACAATTAGATAAAAAAATTAAAAATTCATCAAATTTTGGGCGAACACTATTAATATTAAGTGTGAATAATTTAATTTCTGAATACATCATTAAAAGGTACTACGAATAATATTGTATTTAAGCGGATTTGAAGTAATTACGTGTTATTATAAAATTAGTAACTTGAAACCCACGGACAAAACAAGAACCACCATTATTAAATAATGAAATTTCATGTAAGGTAAAATTAGGTAACATATAGTCCCACACGTGCATTAATAATAACGATAGAAAAAATGAAATATTTAAGACAAGAATGTCAACCAAGTGCAACATACCCAAAACGGAATCTAAAGGACCCGAAGAATTATACGTAACTAAAATTTCCAAAATGAAAATAGAAATAAAATTCATTGTACGATGGTAGTTAGAAAGTAAACAAGAACCACCAATATTAAACAATAGAATTTCATTTAAAATAAAATTAGGTAACATATAGTCCCACACGTGCATTAATAATAACGATAGAAAAAATGAAATATTTAAGACAAGAATGTCAACCAAGTGCAACATACCCAAAATGGAATCTAAAGGACCCGAAGAATTATACGTTAATAAAGTTTTAAAAATAATAAAATCCAATATACGATGGTAGTCTAGAAATGTGGTATTAGTAATACTAGTAATTAGTAGTAATGGAAAAGAGATATTATATAAAAAAGAAATAAGAAGAAAATTTTTTCTCCACACATGCGTTAGCGATATCGAAAAAAATGCACTTCACTATTTTCACGTAAGTTGAGAGAAAGTAAAACACAACTTTCCGCAATAATAATCAAATAATAATAATAATAATAATAACAGTAATAATAATAATAACAGTAATAATAATAATAATAATAATAATGATGATGTCAACGATATGGTCAGTAATAATATTAATAAAGAACTTACCTTTCCGTTAGACCATCCTGGCCCTTTTTTAATATATTTAGAGCATCTCGAAAAAAATATTGCAAATGCACATCCTTTGGCCATAGCTAAGTTGCTGTTTAAATCAACTACGGAATGTTTAAACGTCAAAAAACAAGGTGGGAACCGCTTACCGGTTTTATTCCCCTCTGCGGTTACGGCTAATAAATTCTTAGATCAACATGATTTTATGAGGAAAAATAGTCTTAAAGCATTCGTACCCAATCATGTTTTCTTCCGATTCGGAATAATTTCTGATGTGCATGCTTCCTTTTCGGAGGAAGATATCATGGAAGGTATCTCCTCGTCCATTCCTGTTGCTTCAGTTAGGAGAATTTCTAAAAACATGGATGGTGTTCGTCTGCCCACTCGATCGGTAGAGATTAAATTTGTTTCCTCCGTTCTTCCTTCCCATATCTCTATTTTTAGATTAATTTTTCAGGTATCGCCCAGTATTAGATCTCCTATTCAATGTAATAAGTGCCATCGTTTTGGTCATATTTCTAATCTTTGTCGTAGTACCTCAACTTTCTGCGTTCATTGCAGCGACAAACATTCATTCTCAGAATGCCCTTCGATTAATTCTGCTCCCGTATGCCGAAATTGCAGAGGGGATCATCGTTCTTCGGATCGACGCTGCCCTGAATGGCTTCGACAAAAGGAGATAAAACGTATTATGGCCTATGAGAACATTCCGTTCCAAGAAGCTTGCGATATGAAAAGTAAATCTTTCGCATCATCAGCCTTTTCTTACGCTGACAGAGCCGCAGCTCAACCCAGGGATCCAGTCTCTTCATTAACAAATCCTTCATCTGAAAAAATGTTTCCTCAGATGAGAGCACCAAGGCCAATAAAAGGCCAGTACTTTCACCGTCAATCTAATAAAAAACCGCAAACTAAAACTTCTCCTCAATTTCCGTCTCTACCGTCCAATCGCATACCTTCTCCATCTAATGGTTGGGCTTTGAAATCTAATGCCATTAATTTGAATAACTCTGCTGATCTTGTTACTTCTGATGATTCTTTTAATGAGGCGCCCTCGCAAATTTCCTCCCCAGTTGAGTCTTTCTCCTCTGCATTTATACAGCTCTTAGCTAGACATAACATTACAGCTTCATCTGAACTTGAAAAATCTCTTCAATTTTTGCTCCAGAGCTTTATGCCTCATACCTTGTAATATATTAACATATACAACATTTAAAATTTTGTTATATTCTGAACTATATTTGTTTATTTGTTTTTGTTTTTTTATTCTCTCTTTTTCTTCTCTTTTACACTTTTTCATCCTTTATAAATTGTACATTTTTCCTTTCCATGTGTTCCATTCTCTTACTTCTTTTTTTTTTTTTTTTTTTTTTTTATCCTGTTCCCCTACTGCCCTGGCATATTATTTTTATATTAACCCATTATACTTTTTTACCTACCCTCACTCTCATTATCATGTCTTCGCCTATCTTAATTTACTCCTGATCTATATTCATAATGGCTTACAAACTTAATATTCTGCAATGGAATTGTCGCAGTCTTAGAGTCAACAAGGATGCTTTAGAGGGCTTGCTGGACTTTCACAAAATCGGCGTGGCTTTGCTTTCTGAGATATGGTTAAAGGATTCTTCTGACATCAACTTTAAAGGTTTCACCTTAGTCAGTTCCTGTCGAAATGATGGCTATGGAGGAGCTGCTGTTTTGATTAGAAATGACATTCTTTTCTGTTCTCACAATATTCGCTTATTCAGTTCATCTTCCTCCCTACTTCCTAATTTAGTTCATATTTCTATCCCTAACAACTCTGCTTGTCCTCTTAACTTTATCTCTGTCTACATTCCTCCTAATTTTGATCTTCGGAACTTTCCTTTTTCTGTTTTTTTTGATTCGCTTCCTTCCCCTTTTATTATAGGAGGAGACTGGAACGCTCGTTCTCCTTTTTGGGGTTGCTCCAATTATAATAGTAACGGTGTTATTCTTGAAGACATTTTTCTCCGTAATAATCTTTTTTTGCTGAATGATAATTCTCCTACCTTTTATAGGAATCCAACTACGTTTAGTTCAATTGACTTAACCTTTACATCTCCTAGCCTCGGTTTTAACTGTTCGTAGAAAACCTTAAATGGCACGCTTGGAAGCGACCATGTTCCCATTATCATATCCCTTAACAACTTTTCTCTTTCTGTGCAGCCTGAACTCCTTCATACTCCTCAATGGTACCTTCCTAAAACCGATTGGTCGATGTTTCGCCATGTTGTCGATTCATTTCTTCCTTTTATCAATGTTGACAGGAATCCTATATCCCAATATCAGTCATTCACTCAATCTATTTCCTTTGCTCTTTCTTTATCTGCTCCTCCGTACCATTCTTCATTAAAAAATAGATCTATATATGCTTCATCCCAGTGGTGGAATAATGATTGCAAGTCTGCGTTCGATCTCTGTACTTCCACTTTTAGATCTTTTCGCTCCTGTCCTTCTTTTCCCAACTTCCTTGCACATAAAAGAGCTAATGCTAAGGCTAGGTTCGTTCTTAAACGCTCAAAAAGAGCCGCCTGGATAAAGTTCTGTTCTTCTTTCTCCCGCTCTACTCCAATGACTCATGTCTGGAAAATGGCTAAAGCGTTTAGAACTCCTTTATCGGAACGACCTTCTTATCTTAATATCCCGAAAGATAGCCTCATTTCATTCATGGACTCCGTAGCTCCTTCCTATGTCCCTAGCCTCGAAGAGTTCCATTCTCCTTCTCCTTCTATTAATTCTACTTCTCACTTTTTATCTTCTAGCTTTAGTCTTAATGAACTTCGTGCTTCTTTAAGTAAGTCCTCCTCCAAATTCTGCCCTGGTATTGATGGTATATCTTTTCTCATTATAAAAAACCTCTCTATTCAATCTCTTGAGACTCTTCTTAGTATATATAATTCTTTTCTTCTTTCTTGTTCCACTCCTCCTTCTTGGAATGCCTTTATCGTTATACCCATACCAAAGAAAAACTCTTCTTCTTTTCGTCCTATCTCACTTGCTCCCTGTTTAAGGAAGCTCTTTGAGAGCATGTTAAATAAACGGCTTGTCTGGTTTCTCGAACACAATAACACTTAATTCCTAATAATATGTTCGGTTTCCGTCCCTGTCTTGGTCCTCCTGATTGCATTAGTGTTTTCCTTTCTGACATTTATAATTCCTATATAAACAAAAATTTTACTATCGCAGCCTTTATTGATGTTTCCAGTGCATTTGACAATGTTCACCTCTCTACTCTCAGAAATATAATGCTGTCACTGCATCTTCCGGACTGTGTTGTTTCCCTTATTATTAATCTCTTCCAAAGCCGGACTGTACATCTATCCACTTCTTGTTATTCCACTTCAAGAAAAGTTTTTTGTGGTCTTCCTCAGGGTTCCTGTCTTAGTCCTACTCTCTTCAATATCTATACTTTTCATATTGCTTCTCTTCCATTAAATTCATCGTCTCTATTCTATGCTGATGATATCCTTATTTACTCTTCTTCTCGCAACTTAACAGATGTTGTCTTAGAACTAAATAGGTCATTAGCCACTATAGAAAATGCTCTTTCCAATATTCATCTTTTTGTCTCTCCTCATAAATCCGCGGCAATGGTTTTTACTTTCCGTTCATATAATCCTTCCTCAATCAATCTAACCTTAAGTCATTATCCTGTCCCTCTGGTGGAGAGTTTCTGTTATTTGGGTGTGCTTCTTAACGGCCGTCTTTCCTTTCACGAACATATTAGTCGCCTGTATACTTCTTGTCTTAAAAGGATTAATCTTTTAAAATCACTCTCATCGTACAGGTGGGGTGGTGATCCTTACATTCTTTCCTTATTGTATAAGTCTCTTATTCTTTCTGAGTTGGACTACTGTTCCTATATATACGGCAACGCTTCTAAATCTCTTCTGTTAAAGCTTGACCGCATTCTAAATTCCTGTCTTCGTCTTTGTCTGGGTGCACGTAAATCTACTCCAATTCCTGCCATCCTCTCTGAATCCAAATCACTCCCTTTGTTCATCCGCAGATCCTATCTAGGCTATCGTTTCCTAATCAAACGCCTTCCCTCCTTTTCCTCTAGAATTATAGCTGCCTATTGCTCTATTTTTCACAACTGGCGTTTTACTCCCAACAGAATTCCAATTTTATCTTTCATTTCTGTTCGTCTTGCCAATTTTTCTCCTTATATTTTCTCCTATGATAAATCTCCGTACTTTTCTCTTAATTATTTCAGTCTCTTACATCCTCCTCACGTATTTCATTTGTCAAGTTCCGCCAAATTCCTTCCTCACTCTATAGTTAGATCTGAATTTCACATGGTTTTAAGCTCTTTATATCCCAATCATTCCGTTATTTTTACTGATGGTTCTAAGAGTGCTGATGGGGTTGGTGCCGCCTTTGTTTTTCCTTCTCACAACTACTCCGAATCCTTTAAACTTCCTTCCTGCTGCTCTATATTTACTGCTGAATCTGCTGCCATGCTTCATGCAATTCTTTTTATCTCTTCCTCTTCTATCCTCTCGGATAAATTTCTCTTAATAGCTGACTCTGAAAGTGTCTCGAAGGCGGTCTCTTCTCCCTTACCGTTGCCCTCTTTTGATCCTTTCATTCTCCTTATTCGCAATCTAATTCACGAATTATTCCTGTTCCGTTCGATCCAAATTGATTTATTGTGGATTCCTAGCCATGCTGGAATTGAGGGTAATGAGGTGGCTGATTCCTTGGCTCGCTCAGGAGCTTCCAATGGACATCCTCTTCATAAATTTTCCGCTCACAATATTAATCATATTTCCAAACAGTTTCACCTTAGATTATGGAAGGATATTTATTTTTCCCTTTTCTCAAATCCGAATTCATTTTATCTTTCCGTTCAGCCCTTACCTTCTTTGACCAGATGGTTCGACATGTTTCCTTCCCTTTGTCGTCCCCTGATCACCGCTATATGTCATCTTCGTTTCGGTCATACCTTTCTTCCTTCGTCACTTTATCGTTTTTCCCTCGTCTCTTCTCCGCAGTGCCCTCTTCACCCAGAGGACTCCTTTTTTCTGTGTGATATCAATCACGTCTTCTTCGAATGTTCCTCACTCTCTTCAGAACGTTCACTCTTTTATTCTCGGCTTTTGGATCTTCGTCTTCCTACTCCATACAATGACTCTTATGTTCTCTCATTTCCTTCCTTGTCAGTTGTTCCTATTCTAGCTTCTTTTATTCATTCAATCTCGCACCAGATTGAAATCTAATATGTTATTCTCCTTTTGAACTATTACTTAGATTCCTTGGCTGATTGGGCTGTTGCTCTTCGCTGGCGTACCCATAAAAAAAAAAAAAAAAAAAAAAAAAAAATTAACTTACGTACTGCCCGTTTTACTAACATTTCAAAAAGGATAGGTATTTCTGCCAAACTGTGTAAATAGATAGTACTTCAAGTAAACGAATAGTTAATTTAGATCTCTATGTGTAGTTCATTGTTTTACATTATTTTCAGTTAATTTTAAAAGGATTTGGTTAGATTGTTAGCGGTGAATTACACGTTCTCTTGCTACGCGTTCATTACTTCGTCTGTTAACCGTTTTATACAGATAATCTATTCGTAAATCGTAATTTTCTGCGCAGCTAATTGTTCTCACTTCTAACATACTGATATTAGTAAACTCGTTCATTAAATCAACTTTAAGTAGCGGTTTACGTTTCTTATCGACTCTGAAAGTTCATTCATAACTTTATTCTCAGTAGCGATCTTCTTTTATTTTCTTTTTTCTTTTGCAATTTTCTGTGTGCCGATTTATTTATAGTTTACTGTTATATTACCCGAACTATCTTTCAATGTAATGCAATTGGATACTTCCAATAAACGAAAGCCCTCCAACCCAGTCTCTCCAAAATCAGACTTTTCCGCTAAGGAGTTTCGGCTCTTGTAAACTGATTTGGTTAGTTCTGCGAACTCTGTAGTTATAAGCAACGCCATCGAAAATTTTAAAATTAAAAACAATGATAAAGATAATTTAAACGACACGAAAGTTGAAAATAATAACATTAATTATATAAACAGCGATAGTAGTGATAGCAACAAAGAAAATAACATTGCTAACATTAACACCTTAACGGCGCCTAATGTCATCTTTTGCCCGGCAGCTTTACGGGTTCTATTCTGGTCATGCTAGAATCCTTCTCGGATAACGACTTCGGCAGTCTTCATCCTCTCTCAGGTGCTAAATTTTTATTCCGCAAAACGACTGTAATCAGTGAAATTGTGCGAGCCGGCAGGAACAGGCTCCGGTTATTTTTTACCGATATCTCTTCAGCCAACGAATTCCTTTTAGACACAGTTTTTTTTTTTTTTTAGAAAAGCACAAATCTAAAGCTTTTATTCTCAGTACACTTCTATTTTCGTTCGGTATTGTTCAAGATATTCTGGTCGATATCCCTGAAAATAACTTGCTTAAATTTCTTCGTTGGATCCTGTTATTTTTATACGATGTATTAAAAAGAGGCATGGTGAAGAACTCCGTCCCATTTTTTAAAATCAAAATTAAGTTTCTTTCCTATAAAATACCCGATTTTTTCCATTTCTTTCATCTTTTTTTTTTTTTTTAAATTTAATTTACAAATGTAAATTTGGACCGCTATCGCTTGTAATGTGGTATGCAATATTAATTGTTGCGAAGGGAAACTGTTTTCTACCAATATGGCGACTCCTCCGCTGGCTACTGAACTCTGCCTGTAGTCGGATCAATAGAGAGTGTAATCTTTAAAGCAAGGGGAATTTCTTGCAAGCATACTATGGTTGGAGCATGATTTCGCAGTGGTAGTTTCAGTTCTTCCATATGTTTGTAGAGGTCTCTGCAGTTCCACTGCATAATGTCCTGGGGATACGTAAATCTATTTTCGTCACCTCAAAAGTAGTATACAGGTCCTGTTAGTCCGTGATGGCGTCCCTGTGGTGTCCCACAGGGTCTTCCTCTACTTCGCTTAATATTCATATGATACGGGTGAACCTGTATTTCATTTTCTGTTCCTTCAGAAGGAGTTTTGTGGTGGCAAGCATGTACATATAATAGACCATATTTGTCTCTGGTGAAGTTCCTAGCAAAGTTAATATAATTCCTGGTAGTTTTTTTTTTTTTTTTTTTTTTTTTTCTTTGGACTCGCTGACAAAGAGCATTGACCCATGTTCGACAAGAAAGGAAAGTATTGCTGAATTAATTATTCAGATTCGTACGCGGTCAGATATCGCATCAATGAAGGATACAAGGGGAGCGACAACAGTTAACGAAGGAAAGGAGAGAACAGATGCAGCACTATAGGGAGCAGGAATATTAAGTCTCAGAAGTTGAGAGTAAAGAAGGAAACGTTCAGACGACAGTGTGGAGCATTCGAAAAGTATGTGGTTAGAATTACATTCGTGGGCATCATTTGGAGGATGTAGCGGACAGTAAGGAGAGTCTGAAAGTGAAACTCGATAGCGAGATGAAGGAAGCAAACTATGATCGAAACGCAATCGACATAAAGAGGAAATAAAATAGCGCTGCAAAGACGGAAATTCATGGAACCAAGGATTAACTGGAATATATGGCTGAATAGAAAGATAAAGGGAAAATTGGTTAGAAAAGGAGGAAGGATATGAGTCTGACCAAAACCTATAATGGAATTTTTTAGATAGTGCAAGTAAATTATTAGCAGTGAACTTATTAATGGGGAGTCCATTAACAGCTGCACCACGAGACAACTGATCAACTCTTTCGTTTCCTTCTATACCAACATGGCCTGGAATCCAAAGGAACTCGATCTGAATGTGGTAAGTTTGGAAGAGGTTATGGATAATCGAGCGAATACGAAGAATAATTGGATCACAAGAAGGATGAGGAAAAACAGATGAGATAGTTTGTAAAACACTTTTAGCATCAGAGATAATTAGGAATTTATTATTGTCTCGTATTAAGGATATGTAAAGAATGGCTCTTAATATCGAAACCGATTCTGCAAAGAAAATAGAGCAAGTTGGAGGAAGTTTATAACTTTCAAAGTAGTTGTGAACAGCATATAGGAAGGATGCTCCAACGCCGTGAGGACCCTTCGATCCATCAGTATAAAGAAGAGAATGAAAAGGAAATAGAGAGTTAATAGTGTTAAGGAAATCTTGATTAGGTTGTGGAAGGGATTTAGAGTAAGTGGACAACAAAGATAGATTAGGAGGAAAGAGAAAGTCTGTAAAATGAAAGGTAAAGTAAGGAAGTTTATTATGTATTATAATTTGTGGAAGAAATTTAACAAGTCGATTTGAGATATGAGAAAGAATGGGAATTTTTTTGGAAGTGAATCGCCAATTCTGAAGTAGGGTGGAGTAGGATGAAATAAGTTTTGAGGAAGAAACTGGAAGCCGTTTTAAAAGAAAGCGATATCCCAAGTGAGATCTACGGATTGGTAAAGGGAGAACATTGCATTCAGCATGTATTGCAGGAATGGGAGTTGATTTAAGGGCTCCTAGACATAAACGAAGGAAGCAATTCTGGGCCCGATCCAGTTTACAAAGGAGAGATCTGGAGGAGTTACCATAGATAAACGAACAATAATCTAGTTTGGAACGTACTATAGATTTATAAAGGATAATTAAGGTACTAGGATCTCCTCCCCACCTTGTTGATGAAATAGATTTAAAGAGATTTAGTCTTTTATTTACCGACATATGAAGATAGTTAATGTGCTCGAGAAAGGAGAGACGACTATTTAGGAACAGACCAAGGTAACAAAAATTTTTAACTAAGGGAATAGGAATGTTATTTACTGAAGGGTTTATTAAGGAAGGATTAAAAGGTCGATAAGTAAAATTAATACAAGCGGATTTAGACGGTGAAATAAAAAGGTGTAGATCTGAGAGTGAATCATTTAATAATGACAAGGAATTATTCATTTCTTCGTTTGCAGAGCTAAGATCGTGAGAAGTGGAATATAGAAGGATGTCATCAGCAAAGAAAAGGGAAGACGACCCTATCGGGAGGGAGGCTATATTAAGAATATATATATTGAAAAGCGTAGGACTTAAACAGGAGCCCTGTGGAAGACCATTGTATACAGTTCTGGAAGTAGAGTCAGGAGGTGTAGAAAGATGAATCGCACGATTCTGGAACAACCTAATAACAATTGAAATAAATTGAGATGGAAGATTAATAGAAAGCATTTTATTTTGTAAGGTAGGAAGATGAACATTATTAAAAGCATTGGAAATGTCAAGAAATGCGGCTAAAGTATAATTTTTATTTAAGAATGAATTATAAATGTCCGAAATAAAGAGACTAATGCAATCGGAGGGACCAAGGCCAGGTCGGAAACCGAACATGTTACTGGCAAGTAAATTATTACTTTCCAGCCACCAAATAAGACGTCTATTTAGGATACTTTCGAAAATTTTCCTTAGACACGGAGCAAGGGATATTGGACGGAAGGAAGAAGGATCTTTTTTAGGGACTGGAATAATCACAAAGGAGTTCCAAGAGGGAGGAAGAGAGCCAGTGGATAAAATAGAATTAAAAATATTAAGAAGAATTTGAAGAGATTGGTTGGACATATTTTTTAGAACTCGATAAGGTATACCGTCTAACCCTGGGGAAGTATCATTGGCATTGTTTAATGTATAACGCAGTTCATTAATGTTGAAGGGTAAGGTGAGGAAATGAGGAGAGGAGTCGTTGGAAAATGAAGGAGGGAAAAGTTCTTCCGAGCTGGGTACATACGAAGGAGAAATCGAGTCTAAAAAAGGAATCAACTTTTGCAATGGAACATTGGAAGATATAGGATTATGAGAACGGGAGACTTTAAAAGCTCTAGCCATCCTCCAAATTTGAGAGAAGGGAGTATTACGGGAGAAAGAGGAACAAAATTTTTTCCAGGAATCTTTTTTGGCTGATTTGAAAACAAATCTAGCCTTCGCATTCATTTGTTTATAGATTAGAAGATTGGAAGTCGAAGGACAAGCTCGGAAGGTTTTGAAGGCAGATATACTGACATCATAAGCGGCTTTGCATTCATTATTCCACCATATAGATGAAGCAGTGAGGTGCTTAGGATTTTTAGGAAATTTGATTAGTGGAGAGGAGGAGGACAAACTTGAATTGATTAACTGTGTGAATGAATTATACGACTGAACAGGATCTATATTTGTAGGAATACAAGAAAGAGATGAGTCCAGTGTGTTTCGAAATTTTAGCCAGTTGGTTTTGTTAAGATTCCAACGACAAGCTTGAAGGGGTTTATGGGATAAAGGTAAAGGAAAATTATTGAGGGATAAAAGTATAGGAACATGATCACTGCCAAAAGTGTTGTCCAAGGTTTTCCAGGAAGAATTAAGGCCGACGTTGGGAGAAGTGAAAGTTAGATCAATGGAGCTATATATCGTTTGATTTTTAAAATAAGTAGGGGAAAGGTCGTTTAAAAGTATAACATTAAAGTCAGAAATGATATCTTCAATGACCAGGCCATTAGAGTTACTCGAAGAGCAACCCCAAAGAGGAGAATGAGCATTCCAATCTCCTCCAACTATAAAAGGATGTGGAAGGGAGTTAAAAAAAGAAGATAATGGAAAACTGTGAAGATTATAATTAGGAGGAATGTAAGCAGATATAAGGTGTAAGGAGTGAGCATATTTAGTAGGAATTGAGACGTGAACAAAGTTAGGATTGGATGGATCAGATGGAAGAGAAGGAACAATGTCATGAGAATAAAACGGAATACCATTTCTAATTAAAATTGCTGACCCTCCGTACCCATCAGTTCGGTCTGACCTGACTATATTAAATCCTTTAACAGAGACATCAGAGGAGTTCTTAAGCCAGGTTTCTGAAAGAAGAGCGATGCTAATTTTGTAGTGTTGTAAAAGGTGCTCTAATACATTTTTATTAGTTCTCAAGCTACGGCAGTTCCACTGTAAAATATTAAGATTCAAGAGCATAGTGAATGGACATAGAAGAAAGAACGGGAAAATAAAATGAAGGGAGTAAGGAAGGGAAAAAATGGGAGATTAGGGAAGAAAAACAAAAATAAAATAGGCATTGAAATTTTTCACTTATAAGGTTGAAAAAGAAAGAAAGAAACCTCTGCGGAATAAAATATTTTAAAAGATAAAAAATAAACAAAACGAAAAAAAAAGGTAGAGTAAACCGTCGCCCTCTGCTACCAGCTAACCTAATTAAAGGAAGTATAGAGAGGGGATGGGCTGAGTCATTTAGGAAGAACTGCCATTTTTGCCGACTCACTAACCTATCAAAAGGTAGTGTGCAAAATGGCCAGTGGAGGATAATAGAAAGTAGTCTATTTTTTCTTAACGAATTCACTGACATCGTCACAACAATGAGGAGAAAATAGTAAATGCACAGAGATAGAATCCTTGCTGACTTAGCTATGTTAATCAGTAATGTTATAAACCATCGCCCTCTGCTACCAGCTAATCTAATTAAAGGAAGTATAGAGAGGGGATGGTAGAAGCCAATAAAGGAGAACTGCTCCTTTTTATTAAAAGTCTTCGCCGACTTGGCTATACTAAAAATTAGTGATATATACCATCGCCCTCTGCTACCAGCAAGCCTAATTAAAGGAAGTATAGAGCGGGGATGGTAGAAGCCTGTAAAGATCTGTTCTTTTTTATTACGCACTATCCCATTAAAGGGAAGTTTGCAAAAGAGGCAGCCAGCAAAGATGAAAGGAAATAAGAAAATAGTAGAGAAGGAAACAGCTATGTTAATAATCCTTGTGTTCAGTTTAATACTGAAGTATAAAAATAGCTGAATAAAGCGATTAAGGTACCAGGACCTTTTCGCGTACTTATTCGTAATGATATAAAAGAGGAAACAGAAAGAAGATGTAGATTTATTAACAAAGATGTGAATTTTTTTTGAAAATGTGGATACGTTAAGATATTTGGTAATGAAGGAGTTATACGACTGTTGAGTCCATAGGAAGAGGAGAATCCGCAGAGGTCTGTTGAACATCATCAGAGGGTTTTTTTCTAAGATGTGAAAGGAGAAGATCAATACACGAGTTTATTTCGGAGGGATTAGAGATAATAATATTTTCTTCATGTAGAAGGGCGGATAGACTGGAATGAATATTCGACAACAGATCGGAATGTGATTTCTTAATATTGCCTTGATTGCTCATAGGAGAACCCGTATCGCAAATTTTATTTGAAAGTTCATAATTGCTATTAGATGAAGAGATACTATAATTACTAGAATCCTGAGGTAAAGGTTGGGAATAAGATTTCTTGATTCCACTGAAAGGATGAGCAGCCTTAATATACGGAAATGAAGGAGGTTTAGCTGTAGGTACATGTTTTAGTTTGCGTGATATGGGGTACACATTCCGTGTGTTAGGATTGTAAGTCGGATGAATAAGAGTTGGAAAGTTATCAGTGATTGCCGAGCTGTAACTTTGGGCTTTTGTAACGGTTTTTGATTTTTTTATTTCTATTGCCTCTTTAAAGGATACATTTTCATGAGCCATAATTTTTTTGATGTGTAGTTGATTAGAATATTCGGGACAGGAGCGGTCAGTTGCTAAATGGTCTCCGTGACATGAAACACAAATAGCAAATGAAGGATTAGCAGGGCAAAGGTTGGTATCATGATTTTCAGTGCATCTAGCACACCTAGCTTTACTTTTGCATATGTTTTTAGAGTGTCCATAGCGAAGACAATTGTAACATAGCATGGGCCTCCGGATACACGGTTCAACGTTAAATTTCATTCTATAGACGTATACATACTCAGGTAAAGCAGAACCTTGAAATTTGATTTCAATTAATGGCAAAGGAGTTAACTTATCAGACACTTTTTTTTTGATACGTTTAATGCCGTTAATAGTACAAGAAGATTCCAATCCTTCAATAATGTCTTCATCCGTCATGTTTGTGTCGATGTTTCTAATTACTCCGAATCGATGTGTTAAGTTGTTCGGTATGTAACCCCGAAGGTTATTTTCTTGAAGTAACGACGATAGGAGAAACGAGTTTGCGGATAATAAAGAGTTAAATTCTAGTCTAAGCCTATTTCTACCTGCTGAAGTAAATTCCTTAATTCCATAGGTGTTTATGGAAATTCGTTTAGCAATGGCTAAAGGATGTAAAGCTGTAATGTTTTTGTCAATGCTTTCAATTAGTACGTAGAACGGACCTGCATGATTCGAAGGAAATAAATTAATCGAAATATTTTCTGAAGAAGTATTGGTTAAATTAGACTCGTTAGATGCTGTTAGTTTAATTTCTTTCTCGGGTACAGCTGATAACGGAGATAACGGTTCTGAAGTTTTGCGTTTGTTGTTACTGTCATTAACAATAACGAGCGGTAAACTATTCTTACTTGTCGAGGAGGCTTTAGTTGGTTTATTATTAGCGGCGGGGGCCCCTGGGGACCCCCCCTTTGTAGCACTCATTAAAGTACTAGCTACTCCGGTGAGCTAGAATTGTAAGAAAATGGGGAAAAAAAAATAGATAAATAAATAATAGAAAAAATTACTCAAAATCAAAAGAAAGATAAGATTGCTGATAACAAAATGGTAGCGGAGATAATAAATATAAACGCCGATTAAAATCAGAGAGAACTAGTTGTCGGAATTATTTTAAATGGAAAGATCTTACCCGATTCAGATGAACGCAGGAATACACACTATCCACAATCAAACACAGAACAATAAAATCAATTCCTGGTAGTTAAGACGTTAGTGATAAAATCTTTGAGTCCATTAAAATCGGTTATAAACGATGATTGATGATCGTCGAACAGATGCTTGACTTAGGCTGTTACTTGCTCGATTCTTTGTAGGGTGAACAGATTGTATTTAAACAGTTGTTTCGCTAGAAAGTTGGTGGAGGGGCAAAAATAAATGTTTGCGACTGGTCAGGTGCAGGGTTGATTTCATAGTCTTCATGATCTGAAAGGGCTGGATTAAGTTTTTTATTCACTGGCTGGGGTGTAAGGCCCGCACTAATATTTTCAGGCGGGTCCACAGGAGTAAGCGGGTTAGGTCGCTTAACGGTTAAGTTGGACGGCTCCAAAACTAAGTCCATTTTTTCTCGTGGTGAGGTATTTGCTGCAGAAGAATCGTTCGCATCTTGCGGTATATCGACTGAAGCGTGAATGTTTACTCGAGGGTGGAATTCTGTTGGTGGTTCCATCTCGGCGTTCGTTGTCCAGTTGAACCTAGTGTGAGACTCTTTCGTGTTGTGTTTGCTTTCGTTTTGGTCACGCAGAAAAAATGTGTCGTAGTAAATCTCGATGTGTTAAATGCGGTGATTCACACCGAACTAATGAGTGTTCTAGTCCTCAAGTTCAATTAAAATGTCTTAATTGTGAAGGCTCACATTGATCCGCTGACCGCCTATGCTCAGTCTTTCTTGAACAATTCGAAATAAAAAAAAATAATAGCATTTGAAAATAAATGTTTCAGCGAAGTCAGCCAATTGGAAAGTCGTACTTCCTCAGTATTTTCCTTTGCTGATATCGGCCAAAAAAAAAAAAAATCCGAATTTCCCTCACCCCAACCCTCATTATTTATTCTCTAGATCTTCTCATTCGCTATCTCTTTCGCCTCCTAAATCCTCTCTTTATTTTAAACCGCTCACCTTTCACAAACTCTCTACTCCTAAACACCACTTTTATTCTCCTTTAGTTTCCTAATCTCTCTTCTAACCGTTTCCGCTCTCCCTTTAATGGATGGGCTCTTAGTAGATCTGTCTCTTCCTTTGACAATTCCTCTTCCATCAAAAGTAGTCACTCGATAGTACTTTTAATTCTTTTTCGCCAGCTACCCCTAATCCTTCTCCCCCTACTTATTTTCCTTCACTCTCCTCCCTATTCGAAACTAACATGGAACTTTTGGTATTCAAGAACATTGCTTCTTCTCTTTTCCTTGCTGACTGCTTACCATTTTTCCGATCCAGTTATATCAATTTTAATTAATTATTTCCCTTTTCAACTATAAATAGTAAAAGAAAAGAAATTCGGGGCCCCTTTTCCCTTCCTTTTCGCTCATTTCTTTCTGTTTCTTTTCTTTTTACCTTTCGTAGTTTTATACTGGTTTATAATTATTTATGTACCTATTATATTTCCACATATTTCCTCTCTTTTCGGTGTCTGTTGTTTTTCCTTTACTTTGGATTTTGAGACATTCAGACGATTGTCTATTGAGTTAATTGCAGTAGTTGTTTCCTTAATTATCGAATGCACTGACGCTGCAGTGGCTAAACCTACTGACGGGCTCAGTTATGTTTTTTTCAATGTTGTCTTCCACCAATGTACTTGCGTCACTTTTTTTTTGAGACCAAGATACGCTATTACTATTTTATATACCACAAGCTGTATATTTCTCTCACTTCAGTGGGACCACTGCACCGAGTTAAAATGTTTAATCAATTCGTTTCGCTTTGCATTCTAACTGCAACGAACATCGGATAATTCATCCTTAAGTTTTTAAAATCCATTTCTTACGCTCTCCTCCTTTGCTTTTTACAACTCCGGTCTCAAATTTGCTCGTGTTAGGTGGACTTCTGTCGTATTTTTACTATTAGGTATCGTTTGTTCAATTATTACAATTTTTCTTCTCCTCACTCAGTTTCTTCCTTTTGTTTTCTTGTCCCGATTTCTTTTCTTTCTCTTTTTTATGTCTCTTTTTTATATTATTTTTTCATTTATTTATGTATTTATTATTAGTATTATTTTTACTTATTTACCTATTTTACTTCTTCATTATATATTCTTTTACCCTTCTTTTCTCCATCCTCTTGTCCTCTTAACTTTTCCATTGTTTCTAACGCTCTCGCTTGAGGGCTCGTTTATTTTATTCATTATTTCTCTTATCATCTTACAATAGAATTGTCATAGCTTTAGAGTTTAGCATTCATTAGAGGCTCTATTGGATATGCACAATGTCACCGTTGCCGTTATCTCGAAACATGCCTACGTCTTGATATTATCATCAATATTAGAGGACTCAAGCTGATTCGATGCGATCTCGGCGATGGCTATGGTGGATTGGCCGATTTTTATGAAGAATTATATCTCCTATTACACTCGTGAAGTCTCCTTTAATTCCCCTTCCAGTGCTAATCAGATTAACATGGTACACGTTTCCATTCCTTTCAATTCTGCACGTCCTTTTAAAATTATTTCCGTCTATGTTCCTCCTAGCTGTGATCTTCGTAATTTTCTCCTCTCTTCATTTCTTGATTATATCCCTCATCTGTTCATCATTGGCGATGACTGAAATGTTCGCTCTTCCGCGTGGGGATGCTCGAACCGTAATACCAGCGGCATTGTTATCGAAAATCTTATCCTCTTTCACAATATAATTCTTCTAAATGATCTCTCTTCTACCTATTACAAGAGCCCTTCTTGCTTTAGTTCCCTCTATTTTACATTTTCATCTCCCGCTACTGGTTTTGGCTGCAACTGGTCAACCCTTTCTGGCTTCTTTGACAGTGACCATATTCCTATCTTAATCATTTACTAGAATTTTCCTTCTCATTTTTATTTTAAACCTTCTCATTATCCTCGATGGAATTTATCCAAAACAAATTGGGCTCTTTTTCGTTCCTTACTTGATTCTGCGCTCCTTGCCTCATGTTTCCTACTCTATAACTCGATACAAGTTATTCCTAAATTCTATTACTAATGCTCTATCGTTTTCCACTTCTACTTGTCATTCTCTTGTATCTAATTGTCGAAGAACAGCCTCAGTCCTCCGGTGGAGCGAGAAATGCATCTCTGCATTCGATCACAGTCGCGTTACATTTAAAGCATTCCGTTCTAATCCTACTCTTCAGAACTTTCTGGCTTACGAACAAAGCCAATGCTAGAGAGAGATTTATTTTTAAGTCCCTCAAAGAAATCCTGTTGGAAAAACTTTTGCTCTTCTTTTACATGGCTCATATTTGGAAAATAGCCAGAGCATTTAAATTTCCATATTCTGAACGTCCTTCCATTTATAACGTTCATGCGGATAGCCTACTGCCTTTTATCGATGCTGTCGCTCCCGCTTACGATCTCAACGTTGATGAATTCCTTCCTTGATACTTTCCAGCAGATACTTCTCACCATTTCCTTACTTCTTTCCATATCAACGATTAAAATCTATTATTAAAAAATCATCTTGGCCCACTCCTGGTTTTGTTGGCATACACTTCCTTGTACTTAAGAATCTATCTCACCTATCTGTCCAAACTATTGTTGATATATTCAACTCCTTTCTTTTCAAAGGTACTTCCTTTCTAGAACTCGTTTATTATTGTTCCTGTTCCTAAGAAAAAATCTTCTTCAAGTCCTATTTCATTGACTTCTTATCTTAGGGAATTACTTGAGAATATGGTTAACAAGCGCGTTGTCTGGTAGCTGGAGTATAATAATGTATTTCCTCCTAACATGTTCGGCTTCCATCCTAGTTTAAGACCCGCTGATTGTGTTAGTCTTTTTGTCTCCCACATATATAAATCTTTTATAAATAAACAGTACACCATTTCTGCTTTTATTGATGTTTCCTGCGCCTTTGATAATATTCATCTTCCTACTCTCCGTGATAGTACGGTAGCTTTCAGTATTCTTAGGAAATGGTCTAGCCGGTTAAGGGGGGTAAAAGTGCCTTTGAACCAAACTTTATATAAACAATTATATACATCTAGGCATGAAAAAAGTAGTTGATACTGAACGTTTCAGACCCCTAGTCCGACAGGGGGCTGCTGTAGTCACCATTTTGTGATTTTCGATTTTTTTACGATATCTCAGTCATTTTTCAATAGATTTAAAAAATTCTTATTGGAGCTTAAAGATAATGGAAAATGCTCTATAACGGTGATTTTTTCAGAGTTTTAAACGCTAAATTCAAATTTTTAGAAACGTTTAAAATTTTTAAAATGTCATAAAAATTTTTTTAAAAATTCAGTAAGGGCGAAAAAAATATTGTATATAATACGTATTTTAGTGTAAACTATCTCCTGAAATTTTTTTAGATTTTTAAAAATGGTGGAAGAGGTTCGAAAAAAATAAAAACACGCATTTTTGGCTGACAACCCCCTTGAAATTCAACTAATAACAACGGAATAGATATATACGGTACGTATTTGAAGATAACAAGTTTTCCGGAATTTTTTCAAATTTTTGAAATGGGTGAAACAAGTGGAACAAATTAAAAAATTAATAAAATCATGCGTTTTTGACTGAAAAGCCTCTTCAAATTCAATTAATAACGAAGGAATAGATATGTGTTACGTATTTTAAGATAGCGAGTTTTCCTGAATTTTTGCAGATTTTTGGAACGGGTGGAACGAATGGAACAAGTCAATAATTAAATAAAATCATACGTTTTGGGTTGAAAAACCTCTGAAACTTCAACCGGAAGCACTATAAAATGTAAGTTACATAATTCGTCATTGTGTCATTTAATTTGCTATTATGGGAATTTTAAATTCGCGCAGAATCTCTATATTTGTTCATTTCTTAAAAAGCATTATTATTTTTCAGTTACAATACCGCATGAATATGCCTCTATGTTTCGCGCGCCAACGTATTTTTATATGTATGTAGGTTTTTGTGTATTTTTAAAGTCTGTAGTTGAAACCTTACGTGTAAAATCGACAAGAGTTTCTCCTCTGATTCTTATTGCGCAGGACCAGCTCTGTGCTAGCTTAGTTATTGCAAATCATTAAAAAAGTTACTAAACGATGGCTTCCGTTTTTTCCCCATTTTATTCACTTTTAAAGAGTGCTTAAAAAACTTACGGTTTTTCTTTTTGTTCTAAATATGGCAAATGTATTTAAACTAATGTATTATAACTAAAAAATAATAATTCTTTTAAGAAATAAAAAAATATAGAGATTCTGCACGAATTTAAAATTCCCATAATATCAAATTAAGTAACGGCAAATTACGTAACTTACATTTTATAGTTTGCTTAAGTTCCATAGGTTTTTCAGCTAAAAATGCATGTTTTTATTTTTTTGGACTCGTTTCATCCGTTCTAAAAATTCGAAAAAATTCAGAAAAACATTTTATTATAATTATATGTCTATTTCGTTGTTATTAGTTGAATTTCAAGAGGTTTTTCAACCAAAAACGTATAATTTTATTTAATTTTTGATATGTTCCGCTCGTTCCAAAAATCTGCAAAAATTCAGGAAAACTTTTTATCTTCAAATACGTAACATATATCTATTCCGTTGTTATTAGTTGAATTTCAAGAGGGTTTTCAGCCAAAAATGCGTGTTTTTATTTTTTTTGAACCTCTTCCACCGCTTTTAAAAATCTGAAAAAATTTTAGGAGATAGTTTACACTAAAATACATGTTATATAAAATATTTTTTTCGCTCTTACTGAATTTTAAAAATTTTTTTTATGACATTTTAAACATTTTAAACGTTTCTAAAAATTTGAATTTAGCGTCTAAAAATCTGAAAAAAATCACTGTTATAGAACACTTTCCATTATATTTAACTTCTAACAAGAATTTTAAAAATCGATTGAAAAATGACTACTGAGATATTGTAAAAAAGTCGGAAATCACAAAATGCTTTTTTCATGCCTAGATGTATATAATTTTTTATATAAAGTTTGGTTTATCTTTATCAATCTCATGCCGAACCGATACATGCATTTCTCTTCTCCGTTTCTTCAAGCTTTTAGAATTGTCTTTCGAAGTTTTCCTCAAGGTTCCTACCTCAGTCCTATTTTCTTCAATATTTATGTCATCTCAGCTGTTTCTCTCTTTACGGATTCCTGCTCATTGTTCTTTGTCGATGACATTTTGTTCTTCTTTTCCTCTCGTGTTGTCGAGAATACGCAAATGAGAAAGTTAATTTATCTTTAATTATATTTGAACAGTCTTTTCCTCGCTTCAGCTTTCAATTTCTCTTTCAAAGTCTTCCTGCACTGTTTTTTCTCTTCGCCCTTACAATCCAGCAAGTGTCTTCCTTAAACTCTACACTCATCCCTCTTAAAGATTGTTTTCGCTGTTTCGGTGTTTTCCTAAATAGTCGTTTACAATTCATTTCCTTTCTTTCTCTACTTCTAAGAGATTGAACCTATTAAAGGGCCTCTATCCTACTAGATGGGAGCCCCACCCTCTCCTTCTTATTTCCCTTTGCAAATTCATTATTCGCTCTAAATTTTATTATTGCTCTTTTATCTATGACATCTCTAAATCTCTTCTGTTCAAGCTGCATATTATTCAGAATTCCCGTCTTCCACAATACTTGCACTCCTTGCTGAATCCAAAACGCCTCGCCTTTTCATTCGTAGATCCTTTTTAGGATATCGTTTTCTTTTCCTACGTCTTTCGCTGATGTCCTCTAGACTTATTCCTTCCTACCTTTCTATTTTACATGACTGGCAGCTCCTAAGAAAATTCCTATCCTATCGCGTATTTCTTTGTATCTTATACTATTTCGACTAATAATCTTCCTTACTTTTCCTTTGACTTCGCCATTCCATCCTCCCAACGTATTTTCCTCCTTCTGCTAAATTTCTCTCCAGATCTGTAATCAAGCAGGAATTCCATAGTCCCATCAAGTCTTTATTTCACTCCCACAAGGCCATATTTACCGATCGTTCGAGAGGCTCTGGTGGAGTTTAAGCCTCATTTATTTTCCCTGACATTAATCACTTAGTCTTTTCGTCTTCCTTCCTTCTATACCGTCTTTACCGCTGAACTTATCGTCATCTTACGTTATCTATATACCTTCGCATTGTTCTTTTTCCAACTATTTAATTATCTTCGACTCCATGATTGCCCTCTAAGCTGTTTCTTTTTCCTTTCTCATTTACTCCTGTGATTTTGTCGCTCTTTGTATTCGATCATTTATCTATAGTCTGCATATTCTCCATTCCATCCATGTTGATTTGATCTGGGCCTCTGGTCATGTGAGCATTGAGGATAATGAGATGGCGAATTCCTTGGTTAGAATTGCTTCTTTCTCACGTCTCTATTTTAGTAAAATTACCGCTCCAACTTACTACTCATACAGTTAAATTTTCATACTAGATCCGACCAAATATTTATGCTTCTTCCTTCTATAACAACCATTCCTTCTATCTGTTCATCTAGCCAAATTTTCCTACCTACTCTTGGTTTTACGACTTTCCTATTCTACGAAATTCCGTTATAATTTTTATTATTCGTTTGCTCCTTAATCGTATCCGGTCATCGTCCTCACGTTTTCCTTTTCATTTAATTCCCTCTCCGAACTGAGATTTTCATCCGAATCACGAAGTTGTCTGTGATCCCAACCACATTTTCTTCGAATGTTCTTCCCTCTCGTCTGAACGTGTTATTCTTTATTCACATTTATTATCCTTCGGGTTTCCTGGTTTTTATTGCGCTTTCTACATCCTGTTTCTTCCCTCCCAGCCAATCCGTTATCTCAGTACTCGCTTCCTTCTTTCTTGCTATTTTTGATCGAATTAGTATTTAACTGATCCTCTCCTTTTTTTTACTGTTAGGTAAAGGTCTTTTGGTGACGCGCCCAAAATTAAAAAAAAAAATATCAATTTTAAAAATTAAGCGGAAATGGATAAATGGATAAGCATTATTTATTTTATGTTTGCTTCCGTTTAACGTAACAACGTTCATTTTTATCGGAGGGCTAAAGAAAAAAAAGGAAAAGCAAACAAAGTTGAAAAAATTTGGTAGTTTCAGTTTTTATTTCCTTTTCATTAATCGGTTGATCTTTTTGACAACGTTTACGTTTAATTTTGGCTTTTATTAATTGCTTTTGAAACAGTTGTTTTTTAACCGACTTCAAAAAAGGAGGAGGTATTCAATTCGACTGTATTTTTTTTTTATTTATTTATTTATTTATTTATTTATTTATTTTTATGTGTGTTACCACAGAACTATCTTCTAGGTGAACCGATTTTGATGATTCTTCTTTTATTTGAAAGGTGATGTTTCTCATGTGATGGTCCCATTTAAATTTGATCAAGATCTGACCGGTAGTTTTTGAGTTATCCTTAATAGTAATGCGGGAGATTGAAGCTTTTTGGATGCTTTTCATTCATGATTGCTTTCACCGTCGGATTAGATTTATTGACTTAAAATACCATAAATTTGCCAAATTACCATGGAAATGTAGCTTTTGATGTTTTCACACCACGGAAATATCTGCTCTTATTAAAATGTTTTAATTTAATTGAATAAAAATGCACTAAAAAGTAAAAAATAAAATGCTTTTTTACAAAAAATAAATACCGACACTTCGAGGTTTATTATAAAAATTTAAAAATGCACTAAAAAGTAAAAAATAATTACTCCCGATAAAAAATATATACCTATCAGAGTGATATAACACCTTAAGGGTGATATCGTAATTCTTATACAACATTAAAACCTTAATTAGAGTTGGAATTAAATTCATATTAAAAGAATAATTAAAAACTGCGTTAAATGTTTATTAAATTGTTCCTAGATATAGTAACACGAATTTAATTCCAACTCCAAAAAATTAATGTTGTATAAGAATTACGATATCACCCCCTTAAGGTGTTATATCACTCTGATATATATATTTTATCGGGAGTAATTATTTTTTACTTTTTAGTGCATTTTTAAATTTGTATAATAAACCTTCAAGTATCGGTATGTATTTTTTGTAAAAAAAGCATTTTATACCGGGTTATAATTTCTGCAACATTTAATGCGCTAATATATTCCCAATAAAAATATTATATATAACCGTTTTTTTTTATTGTTGACGTATCGTGATGTGTGTGAATTTCTGGTTTGTTTTATTATATTATTTCAAATAGCAGCGAATTTACTCAAAATACCAGCTTTATTCAAATAATTAATAAGTAACGAACATGAACCGAATAGGTCAAACCGAAAATTGATTAGATTTATTTATATTTAAAAAGCAGCGAAGTGAGTAAAAATATCCTAAATTATAATTTGGTTGAAATCGTATGCACACACTTTTTTTGTTTTTCCCTTTTTTGTTTATTTATTTTTTATGCCAAACATGAAAATCGGCTAATAGCAATTGTTTAAAAAAATGAATTGACAAAATTATATTAGCAAGGACTGATCATTTACAAATTTGTTTTCTTAAAGTTAAAAATCGCGTTCCGATTATCCGACTAGCCGATTGGTCAAAATATTTTTTTTCATTTAAGTAACAAAATCGAAAATATACACCGGCAGATAAACAGATCGAAGCTTTAGAAAAATTCAGCAGCGATGTAAATTTTATATATATAGATATGTTGTTACGACATTATACATGGTGTACCTTTTATGCGGTCGATCGATTTCCGATTTACCAATAAATACTCGAATGTAATAATGTATTCCGCACGGTTTAGACTTTTCGTCGCCCTTGCCGGTTTGCAAAATGACAGAAATCGGCGAATGATCCGGAAAGTGAAGTAGAAATGGAAATGTATTTCCCGGACCGTGCTTGACGATTAAACTATCCTGTTAAAGCAATGTAACGCGTATTAATAGCCACATTTTGGTCAACGCGGTTTGTCGAATCTCACCGGAAAAATTTAAAACGCGTATTGAAATTTTAATCGATACGATTAAATTATAATTTAAAAATCTGCAGTTAAAATTTTCCGCATAAAATTCAATATTATATTAAATAAAGCTAATTCAATTTTATTGCGAACATTTCGTTTAGATTGCAGTTCCTTTTTTAATCGAAATAAAAAAAATATTGCGAAATACTTTTTTTTTTTTTTTTTTTTTTTTTGTGCTCGTCAACCAAGGACCTTTACCCAGAAACAAAAGGTAAGGAAAGAAGTCGGTTATATTTTGATTCGATCAGAGATTTTAACTAAAAAGGAACAAATAGCAGGAATAATTAGTGGGGAAGGAAAGGACAGGATATAGGATGCACAATAAGGGGTAGGAAGTCCAAGCTTAAGCAAATAAGAATATAAGGTAGAATGCTCCACCGAGAGGGATGAACACTGGAAGAACACATGATCAGCGTCGCAAATAATTGCATCATCCGGATGGAGAGGACAGTGTGGAGAAGAAATCAAGGAGAAACGAAATCTGGAAGAAGGCAGCAAAGAATGGCCAAAGCGCATACGAACAATGGAAACAACTTCAGAACGACGAAGGGAGGGATGTAAAAGAAACCATGAATATGAAGGAAGAGTAGGCTGGACTGACAGGTAAAAGGAACAACTGTTGGAAAAAGAAGAAACATAGGTATCCGACCAAAATCGGATATGAAAGCTTTTACAAACTGATAGCAGGTTAACGGATGGAATTTTTTTAAAAAAAAGACGAGAGGAAGCAGCAGCAGCCCGAGCCAAGGAATCAGCCGTTTCATTGCCAAATATGCCCGAGTGGCCAGGTACCCACAGCAGATCAATATTGACTGAATGGAGATAGGAAAGATTGTGAATGAGTGAACGTATACGGAGGATAACAAAGTCACACGAATGATCAGGAAGGGGAGAGGATATGGCCTGAAGGGCGCTCAAAGAGTCAGAAATAATTAAAAACTTAGAGGAAAATTGATTCGAGGAAATGAAAATAATAGAGCGAAGGATAGCCAACAACTCGGCTGTGAATATGGAACAGAAATAAGGAAGTCGAAAAGATTCTGAGAGGTTAAAATCAGGAAGGATGAAAGAAGCACCAACACCACCAGGCCCCCTCGAACCATCCGTGTAAATGGTAACATGAGAGAGAAATAGGGAATTGATAGTGCTGTAGAATACCTGTTTAATTACGGCTTGGGGGAGATTTTTTGCAAATGAGGGGAGGATAAATACCTTAGGAGGATGACAGATGTCAGCGAAGTCGAAGGAAAAATAAGGGAGATTATTGAACGAGATAATATACGGCCAAAATGAACCTAGACGATGTGAAATAAAAGCCAGAATAGGGGTTTTGCTGGGAGTGAAGCGCCAGCTATTATAAATCGAAAGATAAGACTGAACAAGGGTAGAGGATGCGAGAGGAAGACGTTTAACAAGGAAACGATAGCCTAAATAAGATCTACGAATGGATAGGGGTGACGAATTGGATTCAGCAAGAATAGCAGTGGTTGGAGAGGATTTAAGAGCGCCAAGACAGAGACGAAGGCAAGAATTCTGAATTACATCTAGTTTGGAAAGACGTGTCTTGGACGCACTACCATAAATAAAAGAACAATAATCAAATTTGGAACGGATAATAGATTTGTAAAGGGAAATAAGAATATAGGGATCGCCACCCCATTTAGTTGGCGACAGGGCTTTCAGCAAGTTTAACCTTTTAATAGTGGAAGCAGAAAGATATTTGATGTGTTCAGAGAAGGACAAACGACTATCAAGAAAGACGCCGAGATAACAAAAGCAATTAACACGGGAAAGAGATACATTGTTTAAGGATAGGTTGACCAAAGCAGGGTTATAGGGACGGAGGGTAAAAATAGTATAAGAAGACTTAGAGGGAGAAATTGAAAGATTAATTAAGGAGAGAGAATGTTCCAGCACAATGAGCGACGAACTGAGTGCTTCATAGGCTGCTAAAACATCCTCAGACGAGGAAAACAGGAGAATGTCGTCCGCAAAGAATAAGGAATAGGAATTTAAAGGAAGAGAAGCTATACTGATAGTATAGATGTTAAAAAGAGTAGGACTGAGGGAGGAACCCTGAGGAAGACCTCGGAAAACCTTTCTTGGAGCATTAAGAGATGGAGAGGAGAAGTGGATAGAACGATTTGACATGAGATTGATAATAAGGGAAGAGAATTTAATTGGGATATTAATTGCCGTCATTTTATCTCTTAGAGTGGGAAGATGAACATTATCGAAAGCAGAGGAAACATCAATAAAGGAAGCTAGGGTGAAATGTTTTTGGATAAAAGATTTGTATATGTGGGAAACGAAAAGACTAACACAATCAGAAGGGCCAATACCAGGCCGAAAGCCGAACATATTAATAGGGAATATATTATTATGCTCTAGCCACCAAACAAGGCGTTTGTTGAGCATACCCTCAAATAGTTTTCTAATACAGGATGCCAGGGAGATAGGACGTAGGGAAGAATTTTTCTTAGGAATGGGAATTACGATAAAAGAATTCCAGGAGGAAGGAGTTATACCCTTTGAAAGGAAGGAATTGAAAAGACTACTTTGAACAGCGCAATAAATGCGGGAATTAATAAAACGTCGCTAAGTGCGAGTTGGTGTGCAGTTGTTCAGGGATGATGCTGCGTGCGACTGTGAAATGATCAAGATAAGGGATCATATTCTGAATGAGTGACTTCGCAAAGCCCTCGTGGGAGGATGTAAAGAGATCAAGGTGGTTTTACAGCAGCAGGAAGGGACTGGCTGGAGATCGCGTCCGTAACCTCCGCGGTATATTAAAATTTGCGTCTGGTATGTCAATGAATTCGTCTGAATTTTATTTCTGCTATTCCTAATGCCGAGCAAATCATGTATTTTTACGTAAGGGGGGAAAAAATTCGGCTAAAATAAATCAAACACACACACAGTTCTGACTTATGGCGTTATGAATATCGATCGATAATTCAATATATATTGTCTGATACGATCTATCGAAAATATCGAAGATTCCGTACGTGTCGGAAGAATTAAAATTATATAAAACTTTTAGTTACATCGAATCCGAAACATTTTTTTCCTGAAAAATATTAACAAATTTCTATCGTATTTTATAT
Organism: Icerya purchasi; assembly: GCA_039619475.1. Lineage (NCBI taxonomy): Eukaryota > Metazoa > Arthropoda > Insecta > Hemiptera > Monophlebidae > Icerya > Icerya purchasi. The sequence goes on along the minus strand of CM077116.1, from coordinate 168,395,876 downwards.
CGCGTTTTTTTTCTTTCTCGATCACTGAGGGTCCATTTATTTCGGCGAAAAATGCAATGATTAAAATGTCGAGAAATTCTTACAGAAATTTCCAACAGCACTATTTTTTCTTGTTAATCTTTTACTATCGTTGACGAGATTCATGCTATTATACTCGAAAGTATTAAAAAATTAAATGTTTTTCTCTAAATTAATTTTACGATAAAGCTTTTAATAGCAGATGAATTTTTTAAATTCAAGTTTCTTAAAAAATAACAATCCGTGCTACCATTTTACATTTAACTCATGAATGTACCAAGTAAAATTCATAATTTGGTTAAAAAAGCAAACTGTAACATTCAAAAATGCCGGCTTGTTTCAGATATTTCATATCAGGGTTTTTTTTTTTTGTTATCTCGATTCGGTTAGAAAAAAAATATAAATCAGTTTAGTTTTGGTTTTTGCTTCAACAAAAGTAACGCTGATTTTCTTAGTTCATTTCGATCGCAGAAAAATATCGAATATCTTTTATCGATATATACTTCATTAAACTTTCAATATAAATAATACTCCATTTTTAAATAAAGTTTTACTTTTTTACGCCAAGGATTTATGATTTGTACTCATTTTCACTATTTTTTAAAAAAGCTAAGATTACTTTCATAATGCACACATTTCGTACCCTAAATTTCCCTCCTTATCTACTTCTTAATATTCAACCTTTTAAATTAAAAAAAAAGCTATACATATATATATATATATATATATATATATATATATATATATATTTGTGTATATTTTTTTTCTGTATCATTGTCTTTACAATGCCATGATTATGGAGTACGTCACTTCGAAACATGTCGGCTATTTTTAATATTTTTAAAATATAATTTCTGTAATACACGTTTTTTATAATATTTTTAATAAAAAAAAATTAATTAAATATTTTTAATAAAAAAAAATTAATTAAATATTTTTAATAAAAAAAAATTAATTAGGCCTTTAGGCTCGTTGTCTAGTGCAGCGAGGATGTGAAATGTATAATGTATTTTCTAAAAAAAATCGATTTCCGCACATTTAAATACAATACTGATCACTATTAGAAAAATAGTTGAAAGAGGCAAGCGAGAAAAAAATGATGTTATTCGAATTACCTTTTTTTTCTCCGACTGAAGTTATTATTTATGTTTTATTTGCTTTAATGTATATTATTATTATTTATTAGTTTTAGTTTTGTTTAACTTATAATTTAAATTAATCGAAGTTGTTAGAAATTATGAATTTTTATATAAAAATAGAATAAAATTTGAGAATACATAAAAACTTAATTAAACATCAAATAAAGACAAATTGCAAAACTATTAACCTTTAACTGTAAGTTTTACAGCACGGAAGAAGGAGTTCAGGGAGTTAATGACAACATCTTAATGGATGAACTGGAGCCTCCTATTCTGTTTACAGAGGTTCGAAATGCTATAAACTATTTAAAGCGGAATAAGGCCCCCGGCCCCGATCACATTCCTGTGGAAATATTTAAAAAAGCGGAGTGAAAGCACATGCTATACACGCAATCTGCAATAACATATGGAAATCCGGTATATGGCCAGAAGAGACCATGTGGATCAACATATATTACTTTACATAAGAAGGGATCTCGCAAAAAATGTGAAAATTACCGAACAATATCATTAATTCCGCACGTGTTAGCAAGGTAATGTTAAATATCATACATGAGCGGGGTTATATAATCTAGTGCGTAACGAGATTCCATGGGAACAAGCAGGCTTTATGAAAGGGAGGGGAACACGGGAGCAGATTTTGAACATGCGGCTACTAATAGGAAAAGCACGTGAATAAAACGTTAAAATGGTACTATGCTTTGTGGACTATAAAAAGGCTTTTGATTTTGTTCAATGGAGTAAACTGTGGCCGATCTTAATTGAAATGGGAGCACCAAGAGACATTTAGTACGCCTTATCGCAAATCTATATGAGCATGGTACGTCAAAAGTCCGAATAAATAAAAATACATACTCGGAAGACTTTTACCCATCATGCGGTGTACGGCAAGGCTGCATCTTATCTCCACTGTTGTATAACATCTATGGAGAATACATCATGCGTGAATTTTTGCAGACTAATGATAGCAGCGGGTTTTCAATCGGAGCAGTTTAGATTTCAAATCTCAGGTATGCAGACGACACAACACTAATAGCCTCGGTAGCTTAAGCAGTATGGCGCAAACTCTTAGTTGTCTTGAAAAATGCAACGCTGAATATGGGGGTTAATAATTAATAAAGATAAGACGAAAATTATGATTACAGACAGGCAAAATGGCAATCGTTCAGAATTTTGCATGACATTAATGGCGTGGAAATTGTGAAACAGCACATACATATATCTGAGGTTCTATGGTAGAAAATCGAGGGGGATCTGAAGCGGAATTAGACACAGAACAAACATAACAAAAAGTGTTATGTGTCGACTAAAACGCATATATCTCGCGGTATCAAAGAAAATAAAAATAAGACTAGTGAATAGTCTGTGTTCTCAGTATTTCTATACGGCGCAGAAACACGGACTCTACGTAAATCCGATATGGATAGAAGATAGATGCGTTAGAAATGTACTGCTGGAGATGTATATTATGAATAACATGGACAGAAAAAAGAACAAACAGCTCGGTGTTACAAGAAATAGACGTAACGAAAAAATTATCGTCGGGAGTAATTAGAAGAATGCTGAAATACTCTTTAGTCATGTGACAGGAGCGAACGGATTATTGGAGACGAGAATTCTGCAAGGAAAAGTAGAAGGGAAAAGAAGACGTGGCCGCGTTTCAATCAGATGGTCAGTCATGATCCGGATAGTTGTAGGAAAAAGTTTCGTAGAACGTGTTCGACTGGCCCTCAACCGAAGAGATCAGTGGCGACATCTCATACATCACATGGACAGATCATAATCACGATGTCTCCACGACGGGGGATTCACGAGGTTCATTGATTGGTTGATATATATTTAAAAATAAACTGAAAATATTAAGTAACGGCTATAAAAAAGAATAAGTAATAATTCACTAATTTAATTACAAACTGGAATTCCTTTGTTCAATTTGTTGCAATAGGCAGTCGAAAAAAACGCATTTCGCATTTCACATATCACATTACTGCCGGTACCCTAATGTGCTGTGATTTTTCGCCATAATTTACCGCGCTGGTGATCGTACGTACAATTTAAACTTCAGTTGTAGTTTTTAATATTATTTGCGTTTTTTTTCTACCTGATGAACGTATACTATCAAGTATTTCGGACGCTTCATTACGGTTTCGCTTCTCTTCATGATCAAAATTTCATAATTCATCAGTAAATGTAAAAGAAAATATTGCCTAAATTTTGAACTATTTATTTCATTGCTAATGGCAAACTATTTGGTAATTTAACGATGTGTCTTTATATGAAGTTCATTGGTTTTTGTGATTCCTAAAACATACTGCACATACGAAATAGTTGGCTATAATTAAAAACTACGTTACATTAAACAGTGTTCGGCTGAGGAGGACGGATCCCTGAGGAACTCCTGCCCGTACTGTACGTGGATCAGACAGAACTTATCCCAATCTCATTTGAAAACGGCGATCAGAGAGCAAGTTCGCAATAAACATACAAAGGCGACCTTTGAAGTTCCAGGAGTGTAAGGTTAAACGGATTTTGTATCTCCATATGTTGTCAAATGCTTTCTTGAAATCGAAAAAGACGGCTAATAAGTGGTGCTTGTTTGAGAAAGCTTTACTTATGGAGCGCTGTAACGCAAGGATCGGATCAATAGTAGATCGTCCTGACCGAAATCCATATTGAATATTTGTAAATAAATTACATGTTTCGATTTCCCATAGTAGTCTACTATTGATAATTTTTTCTAACACTTTACATAGAACCGATGTAAGAGATATTGGTCTGTAACTATCGAGGAGTGTTGGATTCTTATTTGTCTTGAGTAATGGGATTATAATGGCATTTTTTCATTGCAATGGGAGATTACCTATGAACCATATTTCTATTGTAAATTACGAGCAGAATTTCTAATATGAAGTCAGGTGCGAATTTTAAAAGATAAATGTGAAAATTATCCGAAGCAACTGCTTTCAGTTTAGTACATTTAATGGCAGTACACAGTTCTCCCACTGTAATGGGTTGGTTATATGGTTTTCGGTTGTTGCTGATAAAATGAAGACCAAAAGTACCATTTTTACTAGTATTGGATAATTCTGTATTGTTTATAAATTAGTTTCCATCTTTAGTTGACATCGTAAAAAATTCTGCAAACGCAGCGTTTTATTTTATCAATATTACTGCATATGTTACTATCGATTTTTATACATGTTGGTGTAAAGTATGGTGTTGAATTTTCGATGGATTTAATTTTTTTTCCACACAACTTTGGTCGGTGTACCCGGGTTCAAGTTACTTTTGGTTCTTTCGATAAACTGATCTAGTTTTTTTTTTTTTTTAATGTAACTATTGTTCGTATTCAATACTTCTGGCACTAGATCACTCAACTTCTTGTGTTTATGAGTTGATTCAATTTTCTTTTGGTTATTCCATTGAGTTCCCGGCAAGTACAAAAAATGTAACTGTACTTTTGTTTGTGATTCTATGCGTTGGGATTTTTTTGTGATTCATTGCAATGGAAAGACTGTAAAACTCTTAAAAATACATTGTTGTTTAAATTTCCTACAATAAAGTGTTTATAATTCTAACGTGGCGTCGCTTTTACCCATTTTTCTGGCAAATCCATGTGTGGTAGTCGAACCGACGAAGGTGTAGGTATGGAAATGAATTAGACAGTCTGGGCAACATACCCATTATCTTCGCCGGTGATTTCAATACGTTAAACTCCCTATGGGGCTGCAATCGAAATGACACGAAGGGGGGGGGGGGATTTTAAAAATTATTACTAATTCTCAGCTGTGTTTGATGAATGATGGTTCTCCTACTAGAATAGATAGTCCCGTTTATACCAGTAATCCAGTAGATTTAACATTAGTCTCATCCGATATTTATCTCGACTGCTCATGGATGGTCGCTCCCCTATCTCTGGGAAGCGACCATTTCCCAATAATGATTGAAATCTACTGTGGAACGTCAAGTACCTCGAATTCATATAATACTAGAGGAGTTGTTAGCCGAAAGGCCTGGAGATTTAGGGACGCAGATTGGGTTAAATTTAGAGATCTGATGGAACGAGATATTGGTAGTGTTGAATCTGCGAATTCGTTCTTAGAGAAATATAAAATTTTTTGTACAGTTCTGAACTGTTCCTTAGATAACTCTGTGCCTCTCGCTCACCCATATAAAGGGAAGAAATCCCCTTCTCCTTGGTGGAACGAAGACTGTAAAAATAAGATTAATGAGCGTAATGCTGCTCTACGGAGATTTCGAATGGATGGCTCAATGAACGCATACCTGAACTATAGAAGGATTTCAGCTGAAACTCGTAGAATTTTGAAGAGAGCTAAGAGGGACTCTTGGGAAAATTATTGTGCGAAGTTCAATAGAAACACCCCCTTGAAAGAAATTTGGTCATTAGCCAAGAGATTTAAAAACAAAAACTACCATTCTAAAGATGCTGCAGACACCTCTTGGTTCGAAGACTTTACAGATAGAGTTGCTCCTCCTTACGTCCCCTCTGTAAAAGAAGTACCTGATTCTACAATCCCCCCATTTACCTCCCACTTTTTGTCTAGCCCTATTAGTTATAATGAGCTATTCCTACCGATAAGAAATAAAAAAGATTCTTCTCCGGGTTTAGATGGCATAACATACTCTGTCATAAACAATCTAGGTGAAAACTCTAAACAGTACCTACTGGATATATTTAATGGTTTTTTACACGAACGTGTTTTTCCGCCACAGTGGTCGAAATTCCTGGTAGTTGCTATTCCCAAGGCCGGCAAACCTTCTAATAAAGCATCATCGTACAGACCGATTGCGCTGGCTTCTTGTTTCAGGAAATGTTTCGAGATTGTATTCAAGAACAGACTCACATGGTGGACTGAAAATAATAACATTTTCCCGCACGGTCTGTTTGGTTTCAGACCTGGCCTAGGAACCATAGATTGCTTCGCCCATCTGCTTAATGACATCTACCTCTCCTTTTTAAACAAAGAGTTTTTAGTTGCGACCTTCTTGGATATAGAGGGAGCCTTTGATAATGTATCGATTCCCATTTTAGTAGAAAGATTAAGAAAATCGGGTATCCCTGATAGTTTTGCTAAAATTCATCTGTTCACTTTTTTCAAAGAGAACCCTTTTTTTCCTTAATCCAGGCAAACACAAATTCATTATTAAGCATGCTTAGACGGGTCTGGCTCAGGGCTCTGTTTTGAGTCCAATATTATTTAATTTTTATGTATTAGCTTTATTTCATACACCGATACCGCCAAACTCACGAATTTTGTCATATGCTGATGATTTTGTTATCTATAGTATTCATAAGAATGTCTCTCGCTGTGTTCGCGAAAATCAACTTTGTGTATCTCGTTGTAATGGAACATTACATGATATTGGGCTTAATATATCTCCCGCTAAGTCAGCATTTTTCATCTGTACAACTAGATTATCCTTTTCTCGTGATCTTGCAATTCACATCGGTGATGAGCCTATTCCCATGGTTACTTGCGTTAAGTATTTGGGGATGCATTTGGATATGAAGCTTACCTGGTCTCGCCACATTTTACTACTCCATAAACAAACCTTACAAATTACTAACTTGCTTAAAGCCATTGGTAACAGCTCCTGGGGCGCGGATCCAGCAATTCTTAACTTAATTTTTAGAACCCTAATTATTTCTCGTCTTGACTATGGTTCTATGTTCTACGGTTCGGCCTCCAGATCTAATCCGTTAAACTTGATATTATATAAAACCTTTGCCTGCGAATTATTACCGGTAATCTGAGGTCTTTTCCGATTGCTTGTCTCCAGATCGAGAATAAAACACCTCCCCTATTTATAAGAAGGAATGTTCTTACTGATCGATATGCGCTCAAATATTGTAATTACCGATTCCCCTCTCTAGTGCATCAACTCAAAGTTATCAGCACCCATTGGAGATTTGTTTCTTCTAAGTTACCATTGTTAGCAAGACGAATCTCGATCTATCACAAGTATTGCCTCGCTCTTATTCCTAAGGTTCCATCTCACTATTTCTCTTATACGTTTTTCATTAATATAATAAATATAAATATTGACACCACGTTAGTTCAGAAAATTAAAGATACTAATCTATCGTTATCCGTACTGCGGTTCAATAATTTTATTAATAACAAATATCCGGATTGCATCAAAATATTTACAGATGGTGCTAAGCTCATAGGTCCCCATAGTCTCACTGGTTCCGCTTTCATTGTAGCTAACGTTACAGTTCAAAAATTCAAGCTTCCTCCTGATGCATCTGTTTTTACCGCCGAACTGTTGGCTATCGATAAGGCTCTTGATTTCATATTAAATGTTCTTAACCCGGATAATAAATTTACAATTTTCTCCGATAGCCTGGGTGCCCTGATCGCCCTAGATCATAGTTCATTTAATTATAAATGTCACCCGCTTATTTACGAGATCAAAACTAAATACCTTCAAATTATTAATAACAATGGCTGTTTAAACTTTTGTTGGATTCCCAGTCATCGCGGGATTGGGCTAAATGATGACGTTGATGCCGCGGCTAAATGCGTTGCCTTGAATGGAATTATATTCCCGTTCATTCCTTCCTCAGACTTATATCACAGGAGTCAGGTCACTGCCTTGGAGGATTGGATAACTTATAGAGATAGGCAGAATACTGGTAGATATTACAATATGGCTCAGTCGGATATACCTTCGCTTCCTTGGTATTTCGATATTCCACAGTCTATCCCCGGTCGTCTTATTCGTAAGTATGTCACACTAGTTTGTAGATTGCGTATGGGGCATTCCCTAGTGCCTCTAAATTTTGCAGACTCCTCTGGATGCAACAGTAATCATACTAGGTCTACCTTCATTGATGACATTAATCATTTGCTGTTCAGCTGTGACAAATACGAGCACAATAGGAAAAGGTTTTATAAAGAATTAATTTCATGCGGATTGTTCCCTCCATATAGTGTTCATTACTTACTGTGTTCTGGACATACAGCAATTTTTATTATGGTTCGCCTTATAATTAATAATAACATTTTGATTTAATTATAATATTAGTAAATAGAGAAAAAAAAAATAAATAAATAAAAATAAAAAAAAAATAAATAAATAAAAAAAAAAAAAGAACAGGATAGAGAAAAAAGAAAATTAAGGAAAGATTTTATTAAAGGAACCATAATTTTTTTTATTTTATTTTATTATTTTTTTTTTTTTCTTTTTCGTTTCTTTTCTTATTTATTGAAGTTTATTACTTTATTGATGAAGTCAGTTAGTTTTATTTCATTTTATTCTTTATCAATCTATTTGTTACATTCTTTATTCAATTATTTATTTTTCTTACAACTTCCTTTTCCCATCAGGCATTGTGAACATTGCCAGGCAACTGTGGTCATATTGTAAGATGGGAATTTTTCAATTTTTTAATTTGTATTTCTCATTTTGTCTTTTTGTTTTTTGTTTTCTCCTCTGAAAGAAAAATCTGATCTCTGTTTGTTAAATTTCATCAGGCATTGTGGGCACTGCTCTGCAGTTGCGGCCATAATGTAGAAGGGTAACCTATTTTAATTTTTTCTTTGTTTTTCCTTGGTTAATTTCATTGCGCATTGTGAGCACTGCTCTGCAGTTGCGGCCATAATGTAGAATGATAACCCAATTTAATTTCTTCTTTGTTTTTCCTTGGTTAATTTCATTGCGCATTGTGGGCACTGCTCTGCAGTTGCGGCCATAATGTAGAATGATAACCCAATTTAATTTCTTCTTTGTTTTTCCTTGGTTAATTTCATTGCGCATTGTGGGCACTGCTCTGCAGTTGCGGCCATACTGTAGAATGATGACCTATTTTGATTTCTTATTTTATTTATTTTTTTCTTTTTGGCTAATTTCATTGATCATTGTGGGCACTACTCTGTAGTTGCGACCATAATGTAGAATAGAATGAAATTTCCTTCTCTGCTTTTTATTCCTTTTTCTGTTAATATTAATTTTCCATATCTATTCATAGGGTAGCTTGCTGGCCAAATGAACTGTATTTGTTCAGGCCAATAAAAAAAAAAAAAAAAAAAAAAGGGTCGAAGTGGGTATAGTTTAACATTCTTTATGTGTTCTGGTTATTTCAGTTATTTTACTTCTTAATGCGTTAGAATTATTTTATTTCAGTGTAATTATAGAACTACCCTAACTGAATTTATTAGTTTTTGTAATAGTTTAATTTAGATTTAACTTTGCATATATTGTGACTGGAGTTTCCATGTTGCGTATGTTGTGTATCAAGGGTAGGGGTATAAATGTGATAGCCGTTAAGTGTAAATATTCAATGCGTCTAGGATAGAAGTTTTAATTTTTATTTTTGTGTTTGTGTCTTTTTTTAAATTAACATGTGGAAGACTCACAAGGCAAAATTTATAATATGTAATAACACGTTTGTGAACATAATAAGTTTGTAAACATGGGCTAAGTAACTGTTTCAAAAATAGAATTTCATTTAATTTAATTTAATCATCCGTATCTACACTGATTTAATAATAGATAAAAAAAAAAAGAAAAACAAACTAGACTTATGCACATTAGTTTATACTTCGCTACTCGCGCGCCACTAGCGCATAAGCGATTATTCAATTAACTTTAAGAGTATCCTATTTTGTACAATTTTGTAAATATATTTTGATTTGATTTGAGATTATTTTATTTCTAATTCGGCACTTGGCGAGAACTGATTATTTTCAGCACGAATTTAAATGTTTCACCGGAGAAATCAAAACATTATTGAATAACTATTTTGAACAAAAATGGATTAATCATGGAGGCCACTATAATGGTCATGTTAAAGTTCAACCTAGGAGAAATGTATTAAAAAAGAGGTACGTAAAGATTAAAAAAAATATCCAACTTTACACCATGCTATTAAAAAAGTAACAATTAAATTACAAACATTGCGAATTACTACTGTACGTTTTACAGTGAAACATTTCTAGACAATGAATGGTAATGAGCTTTTTGTTCTTTTTAATTGTAAGAAATATTTCTGTATATAATGATTTATTAATTAAATTCTTAAAATTACCACTTCTGAATTATTTAATGTGCACTCAATTTACCTTGACTAAAAATTATAAAGTTATTATACTCCGTGACATCTTAAACTTTTCACTTTTAAACTAGTATTATACTTTCCGATGTCCGAAATAAACTTTCTGGCACTTTAACTTCTTCGTTCAATCTACCGGCTTGTCGTTTTATTTTTTCGCTTCAAAATTAATCTAATACGAATAAGCGACTTCTAGAATATATTTCATTAGTGCAAATGTGTGCCATTTTTGAATTACCTGAGCTTCCGTGTGTGTGAACCTATTTTTCTCCAACGGCGGATATACTTGCACAGATGACAGTATAAATTCTTTATAAAATTGAAGGCCCATTATTTCATCTTTTTCTCTGCCGTATCTGAAATTTAATATTAGTTGGCAGAATATTTTTCTGTCCTCCACAAAGCGCGGATCAAACATTATTACTCCATCTGTAAAAGAAACAAAACAAAATAATTTTCCGTAAGAAATTATATACTGTGGCTACTGAAGTAGACGTGAAAGCATGTCAGAATTAAGCAGCGAGCTTCCTCGTCAAGTAAAAACTAAATTGCTTTATATTAGTGTTCGCTAATGTTGAAGTAGCGCGGTTGAACATTTTGTCTCTTATGTAAACAGCGGACAATCGTTGGCCAAAACGTTTTCTCTTATTGGTATTCTACGCTCTCCTAAATATACGAATAGTACGAACGCCTCGCTGCAAAAACAATCTTTACTACGGTGAAAATAATGAAGAATCGAAATTTTAACGGTAATGAATCAGCGCAGCTTGTCAAAACAAAATATTGCACTAGATAGCAAGCTAATATTCTAGTAAAGGAGAATATTAAATATTTAAGGGCTTATATAGACCAAACTGCCATTCAAAAGCCATTTAATATTTTCCCAGACGTGCCGGATTTGATTAGTCTCCTAGCCTAGCGGTTAAGATGCGCTTGGCTACCAGACCAGAGGTCCCGGACACGAGACCTGTCTCGTTCCGGATCCAGGTCGCTCCCAGATATATACCTAATCTCAAGTTGAATATTGGTTATACCAGAGAAATCTGTGAAAGTAAAGACGGATCTCGAATAAAAAGGAACTGGGCCCAATATTCTCTTCAGATCCCCATTAGAGACTCACCCTTAAGTACATTGTGAACCAACTTAATAATAATCGTAATGTCACGGTGATCTAAAAGATACCTGAAAATTTTTTAAACAACTTACACACTCACAACTCGAGATTCGAAAAAGAATAAAGCCAGTGTCCGTTTCATGAAATAAATTACGCGACATAAATGCGTGAGGAGGTTGTAATTTAAAGAGAAGATTTCGAAAAAATCAAATTGGCGTAACATTTTCGTTTACATCGACCGCAGTGCGTGTATTGAACAACGCAAAAAAATATTTCGCGACAAGTAATGCAAGTTTTGCAACACAACGGTTAAACGACGATCGGTATTTACCTTATTTTGAATATTTCTTAACATAAAAATGGTACATCAGAGAAATACTTGGTCGTAGCATTCTTGCCGATAACTATAGGAATAGTATACTCTATCTAGAATATTTTAAGCTCGTGGAGTCGATCATTTCATGCGCGACCAAGTACTCTGGGAAACACCAAAAAAGACCACTCAGCGTGGTCCAAACTCATTGTCAAAGCCTGCATATCACGATTGAAAGCAGCTGTAAATAGAGTATATCTTGGACACATACTCTTACCACACACAGCAATCAGCTACCACTAGTATGTGACGTATGTAATGCTCCGCTAACAGTCCACTATATTGTCACAGCTTGTCAAAAGTACGCTCAACATCGTTCCAAAGAGACAAATGCGGCTATCCCAGATGTTTACAACCTGAAAGGCCCTACAGGCTTTCTTACTAAAATTAACATTATTAATAGTATTTAGTAATAAGTATTCAATCCCTTCCTGCTAAAGTTAAGATCATTAATAATATTTAGTAATTAGTGTTTAATTAAGCATCATCGAGTAATAGCCACAAGGCATTAAATACTCATTGAAAAAAAAAAAAAAAAATCAGCTTTCTCTTTAGTTCCCACTGGGCTAAATAAATAATTTTAAATGGTTGGGTCACTCTATAATTTCCACAAAATCGATTTATTTATTTTTTGGCTTAAATGGTTATGCTTTCAAAATGACATGATAAAATAACATGGGCCGGCCCAGATTCTCAGCATCCCGATTCATTCTCTAGTTTGTTGCATAGTATAAATAAGGAACATACAGAGGAGCGTTCTTGCAAACTGTACTGCTAATATATGAATTGTTGGACACCTGAAATGTTTTTTTTTTTATTTTTTTTTAAAAATTTAAATAACATATGGAGAACCCACAAGAGACAACCGTCTATCTGTAAGTTCTCAACATAGCTATAACGTTTATTTGTAATAAAGCTACAATTGGTCATATACAATTAACCGCTATAAATAACAAATGTGTCACAATTTTTAACACACACAAAAAAAAAAAAAACGTAATTTAACTCTCCACTAAAAATAACCGAAGAATGCATAATTGAAAAATAAACATAATAAAGCAAAAAAAAAAAAAAAAAACAATTTCCTACAACCTCCAAAAGAGCAATTCATATAAAAAATCACGAGAAAAAAAAAGGTGAAAAAAAACAATTACTTGCATAATCCTGGTACTTAGTAAGTATTTTCTCTAGGTGAGTGGGACAATTTATTTTACCGTGCAGCAGATTATGCAAAAAAAAGCGAAGCTCTATCTTTTTCCTTCTCTGCTCTAGACTATGCATGTTTAATTGTCTAAATGTTTTTCCGTATTCGAAACGTCCAGCACTGAATTGACCAAATCTATGCAGTAAGTATTTTATAAACTTTTTTAGATAATTTTTTTATCCCCTAATGTTTTTTACATTATATTAGTGACAAATAATAAACAATAATTTAGAAAATATTAAAGATTTCACTTAAATTTTTTATTATTTATTTTAATGTGTTTAACAGAGGTCTTCATGGGTTTATGAAAATTGATGTAGCGGAGTTTATCACTATAATTTATCAAATGTGAACAAAGAACGTAAAGAATTCTGTAAACTTAAAAAAACGTTATCTTGTTGTTTTTTTTCTTTTTTGTTCTTAAAGCTTATTTCTTAATTACCCCTTCTTGTTGGTTTCAGCGTAATGATCTCGGAAATTATGTTTGAAAATTTTTTTGCAAGTTTAAAACACTTCCTGCAATACTTAAGAACATTATGTTATGTTTAAAGTAATTTTTTTATACAAATTTATCTTCAACAAAAAAGTGCGGAGAGGAATTTCTTAATTTTAGACTTACGCATTCTTCGGTAATTTATCTTCCAGTTGAATGTAGGTTAAATTTGAAATTGGTTCCGGTATATCTGTGCATTTCCACGTAGAAATACACCCAACAGTAATTAAAATTAATGATAGAAGCGTCTTTTTATGTGAAATGAAAAAAAGTTATATCAAACAATCTTGAAATTTTGAATAGAGTTTGGCAGTAAAATCCCGCATTTGTGTGGAACCCCTGCATTTACTTAATGCAAGCACAATGTCTATGACCGAACGAAATCTAAAATAAAAAGGATACAAAGAAATTTCATGTTGTCAGTAAAATGTAACTTTTCATCGTGAATATCTGCCGAAAGCAAACGATATTCCCCATGCAGCGAATGAATTTAATCAAATGTATACTAAATTCTGTACAACTACGCAACTCCTATTTTTGATAATTACATTTTTAAAGAACTGAAAATACGTCGATAAAGTTAAATTGAAAATATTCTGATAGAATTTACCGATAGCATCGCTTATAGTGAATGTACGGTTCTGCATGTATAAAGTAATCCGATCATTCGGCGACGACTTTTTGAAAATCGAACTAGCCATCCGGGAAAATTACTCGAACAATCTAAAACGATATTTTCTACGTCGACGCAAACAACAAAACTGAAAGCATCGCCGGTCATCGAAAGCCCAGCTTCTCACCGCTATATCACCTGTCACCGACTTTTACGGCTTCTCCCCTTTTATTTATTTTTCGCGACTTACTCGATTGCAGGAACGCAAAAACATTATTCGATACAATAAATTAACCGCGCGTAAATTAATTAAGAGAACCGACAACTGCTCATTGTAATGGTCTACGTCGAAAAATTTTGAAGGAAGACTTACATCAAATTACTATTACTACTACTCTCTTTTATTAAAAGTGCGTTTGTTATTTTTTCCTCGAAAGGCGTAAATAAAAGTTGTACCGCTGAGAAGTATTGCCCACAAAAGATGAGCCCCTCACGTTTTTAAATATTTTATATTTATTAATAAAAAAGTTAAAACAAACAAAATAGTGAAAAGAGCGGAAGATGCAAGAAAACTGCATGTTACAATGACGCGGAATGAAAAAGATTTCGAGACGGTATATTTGTCATGATTCGGATTTGGTAACATTTTCAACCACAAAAAAAAAAAAAAATAAATAAAAATAAAAAAATTAGAAAGGAAATATTAAAAAATAATAAAAGCAAAAAAAGAAGGTACGCATAAAAAATCAGTTAAGGAGGCTAAAAAGAAAATAATGTTTTTGAAATATTTTTAAAAACCAAAACTAATCAAAACGAGACATTCATTTTGAACTTTTTTAAATTAATTGAAAAAAAAAAAAAAGGGGGGGGGGAATTGCCGTGGATACGCAGAAAATGTAACCGAGAATATTATAGGAAAAACCCGGAGAAGAGATGTACATTTCAAGAGCAGATCTAAAAATCCGGATAGAATTGTCAATTATTACAAAAACCAAAGTTCTTCATTTCCTAATCCTACCTCCTTTTACCTCTCTATTTAGGTATCTTTTCAATTTTAAATTTTTACTCACCGTAATCTGTGCTTATTACAAATAAATGAAATTAACCACACTGCAGTTATACTTAATATGTTATATTGCGTTATCTGAAATCACTGTTTTTCACACAAACAAACATATATAAACATTTATTTATCCGTAATTCGACATAATATAAAAAAATTCACTACATATATGTATATTTTTCAAACAGAGTCTATGAATACAAAACCGGTCGGACAATTTTACATTACGTGTTTTAAATAATTTTAATTGCTTATAAATGTTTTTTTTAATAGTTTGAAAAATATACATAAATATGTAGTGAATTTTTCATATTTTGAATTACGATAAATAAATGGTTATATACATGTACGTGTGTGAAGAACAGTGATTTCAGATAGCGCAATATAACATATTAAGTAACTGCAGTGTGGGGTTAATTTCATTTATTTATTTATACATCTCTTTCTTCTTGTCCACGCGGTTTCTTCACTTCCCTTTCTTAAACGTTCTACAATCACTACTATTTGGCGCCTTCGCTTTAACTATAGTTTCCATGCCGCATCGCTTTTTTGGTTTTCATCTATATCTACTCCATTCTGTCCCTTCATCCTATCCTTTCCTTGTGATGTTTTGAATGTGCGACCTTCTCTCCTGAGCAGGCCTTCCTTCTATTCTTCGCTATTAAAACTTGATATTCTTACATTCCTTATCAGTGCTGCTTATATTCTCTCATTTCCCTCTGCTTCAGTTATTCCTGTCTTCAAATTATTTTTATCCTCTATCCTTAAACGCATAAGAATATAACGTTATTTTCTCCTCCTTTCCATTTCTTAGGTCAATGTTCTCGCTGACAAACCCATTAATAATAATAATAATAATAATAATAATAATAATAATAATAATAATAATAATAATAATAATAGTAGGTGGTGTTTTTAAAGGTATTTGTACAATAAAAAAAACATTATGCGAGAGTGACACAGTATCCGGGATTACGTGATATCGGGCATTTTGTTCTTTCCGTTTTCAATGATCACAAGTAATGCTAGATTTTTTCCAGGAAAGAGAGGAAATGAAAATTAACGTTGTACAAGCCCTTTGGTCGAGAAGCTACCGCGAGTTATCAAATAAACCACATGAAAAATATAAACATGTTTTATGAAATAATAATAATAATAATAATAATAATAATAATAATAATAATAATAATAATAATAATAATAATAATAATAATAATAATAATAATAATAATAATTGATCAAAACATGTATTACAGAAAATTATACTTTAAAAATATTAAAATAAAGCCTACATGTTTCGAAGTTACGTACTCCATCATAATCCTGGCATTAATGAATAAAGTTAAAAGTTAAAAAACGATATCATTTTAACTTTATTTATTAATGCCATGATTATGATGGAGTACGTAACTCCGAAAGATGTCAGTTTTATTTTAATATTTTTAAAGTGTAATTTTCTGTAATACGAGTTTTGATAAGATTTTTAATAAAGTGATGAATACATAAAATGGACATAAACATTTATAACTCAAATAATAATATATTTAATTTACTGCACACTGACGCGTATCAAAGGTAATAGCTTCATGATCGCACGGTATATGTTAAATTAATACAAGATAAAGATTTTTTTTTTTTTTTTTTTTTTAAGTCATTTTACCGACACTTACTAAATTCCGCATCAGTTTCAAAAAGTCTTTAGAATTATTTAACAGAGTTTCTTTGCAAGTTCTTTTATCGATACTTATAATTAAGATGGCGTAACTTCAAATGAATCCGTACAAGTCACACAGTAACTTTGTACATTCGTTTAAGGGATTCGTATTCATCCGGAAGAATGAACTCGGATAAAATCCAAAAGCAGTGCAGTTAAACTTGCTTCATACTGAATTGTTCATTATTTATTGGAATATTCACAAATGCCGGAAGTCTATATATACCATACATGCATAAATACACGATATATTACTCATGATGGTTGTTAATAGTAGATTTACACGATGTTAAACGATGTCTATTTTATTTTTATTTACCGTTGCGCAATAGAAGAAAAAAAGAAGGAAAATGGCCGCTCGTTATTTGCGATCAAGTCTTTTTATCTGAGTTGTTGTTGTCCGTCCGTTATTGTAGTATAAGTCCGTTCTTCTCTGATGTTCTTTGTTTACCACGTATGTATCGTTTGTTTTTTCCCGTTGTCAACTTTGTTATATGTCTCGTATTTTAACGTTTTCATTAAAATCTGAATTTCGTAATTATTTCGTTGAAATAGCCCTTTTCAGGGCTCCGTTGTCGTTTTTGTAAAAGTCTACATCGCCTTACGTAGTTATTACGCCGAGTGTTTTTTCGATATTATAATTTTTACATCCGAAATTTTTAGCATTTTAAATTAACCGTAAACAGTGGTTTTTTTGTAATATTTATAGGCGAGTAAGTTTCAGAGGTGACTACGTCATTTCTAAAAAGAAAAATGAATTTATTGTTTTCGTAGTAATTTTCATTACAACTTTAACAGGATTTCTAAATAATAAGAAAACGTAACAGGATTTTCATTTTATCTCGGGTGTAAGAATTATAAAGTGAGTCCCATACCCATCCGTTATCCGTTTATCCCTGGTGAATATATAAAAGTCAGAGTTAGAAGCACATTAAGGATGAACTGGAATGAATGCTGGAAAAATAACGGTAGACACTATAAAATGGTTTAATGCGAATCCGCTGGTCCCGTGGCGATTGTGGGCTGTTCATGCCTGTGGGATTGATGCGTAAATTCGTTACAACGCTATGCATGTTACGTATAGGTCATTCGCGGATAATTCTTAACTTTGATGGCGGAAATGTACAGAGATCTCGTGATAATCATGTCTCAATTAACTTCGCGAAACATGCTAACCATTTATTGTTTAACTGTATTTTTTTTTTTTTTTTTTTTTTTAAATAACACATGGAGAACTCACGAGGCAACCACCCGTCTGTAGGTTCTCATCACAGTTACAACGTTTATTTGTAATAAAGTTACAATCGATCATATACAATTAATAGCTTAACTAACAAATGTGTCACAAAGCAAAGTAATAACAAACGTAATATAAATTTACATTAAAAATAACAGCATAACGTATAATTCAAAATTTAAACAAAACAAGGCAAAAACATAATAGCAATTCGTATAGAGAAACCCAATGCAAGAAATATGTAAAATAAAAAAAAATAAAAAATATAGGTGTTTGACGTTTTAGAAGAATTTGGGTTAGACGATACGTCCAGAAATATAATAAAGCAAACTTTAATCAACACAAGGTGCAGGGTTAAATTTAGAGGAGAAATCTCGGATCCATTTGAGATTGTTACGGGTGTAAGACAAAGAGATAGCTTATCACCAATCCTTTTTAATTGTATTTTGGAAAAAATTATCAGAGAATGGAGAATTCTGATAGATGAAGAGGATAGCAACCATAAATTCAGACTTGGTACTAAGAATAAAGGAATACATATCGACTGTTTGGCGTTCGCGGATGATTTAATTATCTTTGCTAATGATTTAACGTCAGCAACGAATAAGATCAACCAACTAATAAAAGTCTCGGAATGTGTAGGCCTTCAAATATCTGTTGAAAAAACCAAGTACATGACAAATATTAAAAACAGCCCAGACTATTTTAATACATCTGCTGGAAAAATAACGCGAGTTAAAAAGTTCAAATATCTAGAGGAACTTATACAACAAAATGGACTAGAAGAAGAAGCAATGAATAGTAGAATATTTAAATTAGGTCGGGCATATCACTTGGTGAAGAATGTTTACGATAAAAAAGCAATGAGCATAGGAGCAAAACTAAGACATTATGCTACAGTTGTAAAACCAGAAGGGTTATATGCATCAGAAACGTTAAATCTAAACAAGAAAATATTAACAAATCAATTAGAAATAAGGGAACGGAGAATCCTGAGAAAGATTATAGGAATTAAATGGAATGATGGACAGTTCAAATGGGTTTCGAACTATAAACTATATAGACCAAGATTGAACCATTATCCATATCAATAAGGAAAAGAAGATTATTATTTTACGGGCATATTACCAGAATGCAAGAAGACAGGTTAACCAAGAGAATTTATGAATTCATGAAAACGAAGAAAATAAGACCCGCATGGTTCGATGAATGTGAAAAGGATATGGAATTAATGGATGTTACTGAAACACAAATGTTTAATAAGGAATGGTTTCATAAAACAGTTGCGACGCCAATCTTTAAAATAGAACAAGTTAACCGGAAGAGGTCGCTTTCGATAAGTCATAAAAATGCCTTGATGGAGGGTCTCAAGAAATACTGGAAAGATGTTAAGGAAGGAAGAAGGAAAAGATGTAAAATGAAAACTTAGTTGTTTAGCGTAGTCCATAGAGGCTGAAATCGAAAAAAAAAAAAAAAAAAAAAAAAAAAAATATATATATAATTAACTGAAAAAAGATACGGAGAAAAAAAAATTTAAAAAAAATCACTTATCATATACTCTTTCCACCTCTTTCAGTTGCAGACATTGTAGTTGCTCAATAGCCAATTTTTAATTTCTAAGAGGCAATTTTTTTTATTCTTTATTTTTATAATATCCGTCGGAATTTTCCCTAACAAGTCAATCAGTACAGCGTCCTTTGTTTTATCAATATAATTATTTATACCTTTAGGCTTAATATATGTAATTTTGGACGAAGATCTAGTTGTCTTCACTATATTACTAGTCTTAAGGTCGGGAGGATTCAACTTATAATCGTATAAAATAAATAAATAATACCTTAGTTTAGCCGGTAATTCTTCCATTTCCTTCCACCAATTAAGATCACCCCTTCTTTGACATAAATCCTTTTTTACTATGAGTTTTAAGCTTTTTTTTATGAATAGCGTTTATTTTTTTATGTTCAGATTTCTTTGCTCCTCTCCATGCTTGTATAGCGTAAGATATCCTTGATGTTATCAGAACACTATAGTATTGTCTTATAGAATTTTTGAAGGTAACAATGGCCTAAGTCTATAAATCACCGGTAAAGATTGCCTGATCTTTTTTATTAGTTCCAATATATGCTGTTTCCAACTTACCGTACTATCAATCGTTACCCATAAGTATTTGATTTTTTGCACATTTTGTAACATCATACAATCATCACTACAATAATTAGTTATTTGCATGACTACAATTGTGACATTTGATTAGAATTTTTGGAATGAAAGTCTTGTAACGGCTCGGTGTTCTTATGTACATCATTTTGGATTTATCCGTATTAATGGAAAAGCCTTGACTACGTGCCCAAATTATACGAGTAAAAGAGTTTAAATCTTTTTGCAGTACGTCCTCCGCTTTTTGTATATCAGAATTTTCCATCACCAACGCAATATCATCAGCGAAAGCAAATACTTTCGCGTATTTTATATATCTATAGAGTGAAAGTATTGTTTCTTGCCCTACACCCGCCGTTAAATCCCCCTCAGTACTGAGACTTTACCCTTAACTTCCGATTTTTTAGGTAGTCCAAATATGTAAATAGCAGAGATGTATTTTACATTATATTAGATATGAATATTTTTTCACCATGTCCTCTTCCATTATTTACTTTCTTGCGGCGAGAAGACTGCAAGGTTACTTGTCACTTTTATCTTAAACAATAATATTCTTACATTAAGGAATAATATTCAACAAGGTAGATATATTTATGCTAATAACATAATGTAACACTAGAGCAACTCAATTAGAATGTATATTTTTGCACTTGGTGACTATATTATAACATCACCATTGCCATATTTAATACATATATGTATCTTTAGATTCGTTTACATGTATATATACATATATATATATATATATATATATATATATATATATATATATATATATATATATCAACGCCGTGGAAATAGTTATTATAAATAGACAAAAATCTGAAAAAAATCACAAATTTAAAATAAATATTGATGATTTTTTAGGTTATTCTTACCTACCTTTAAAGGAAAAAAGAAAAAATATGCTCCATATTTTTAGGTACTTCATTAATATTTTATGCAAAAAATTTTTTATTACGAGTATAATTAATAACGTGTGTAATTTTTATTAATGTTCATATACGGGGGGTAATTCATTTATGTGAATTATTAATTATCGTATGCTGACTCTTTATGGCTTATGAGTAAGAAGACTTTTGAGCTATTATCTAGCTATTTCAAGGCGGCCCAGTCCGCCGTGTCCACTGAATGTCACAAAGTAAATATACTTGTTGACAAAATAATGTATATTTACTAATACTAATAAAATTGTAACACTTGATTTTTTTTTTGATGACTAGTATGATTAATATCTTATTATCGAACATGGAAACAAAAACTATTCACAATTAATCAACAACAAACTGCAATTATTTAAAAAATACATATATAATTCTTCCGGAAAACGATTTAATTAAAAATTGTCGCGGGTCGGCTGACACTCAACGCTTCGATAATGGTACTCTATCAGAGTAAAAACGGATACTAAACTGATTAATTGCCGAACGAACGCAAGACTCGCGAAAACCCAGGTAGTCGATCAGCTGTCGGTACTGCCCGACCAGTCGCAACGACACATCATACTTATCATACGCATAATTTTTGGCAAAATTACGTCGCTTTAGTCGGGCAGTGTATCCGCGTCTAGCCTTAGTTAATTTTACGTTATTATAATTGTGTTGGTACGGCATCGGAATTATATTCCAACTTCCCAACCGTTCGAACCATTTAATCAGCTACTTTACTTTACTCGGTCCGAACATTCCTAGAGAAATATATACGAAATACTATGCTGTGTTGATCGATAATAAATAAAATAAAGAATATAAAATTTAATCTATGTTTTTTCATTTCCCACAGCATAGTAAAGCCAGCATTCCAAACACAAAATCAATATTTTATTCACGTTACTCACTGTAGGCTCATGACATAATATATAAATCAAAATGATGGAAATTATTAATAGTACGAATATTAGTGAAAAATGTATTGTTATTTATAAAATAAATATGCGAAGAAAATTTTCACCCCCGCTCCCTTACAAAATTCTGGGCATGAGCCTGATATATACATATATATATATATGTATTTATGGAAATAAACTCGCCCCACCGGTATATCCGGATTGAGGAACCCGTAAAAAACAACAAAAAAAAACAATAATATTCTTAATTTATGCAAAGGGGAAATGGTATGGTTTTTTTCTTTTTTTTGTTTTAAGTTTTTTGGTTGATGATTTCGGTTTAGTTGTAGTTTATGGTTATGATTCTCTTTTCTTCTCATTATTTAATTATAATTATGGTGTTTTAAATTTGTTATTCGCTATACTTTGGTTGTAAATGAACGTACTATTATATAGTAGGTGGCCTAACTGACTTTACATTAGACCCGGCCAAAAAAAAATCAAACTTGTATATAACCATCTACACAATTGGCCAAGCAAAAACACTGCCAGCATATTTTTTTTCTCGTTAAATTCAGACGATAGATTTATCGGGCAAGCGACCAAAATAGTACCATTTAAAACCATCCCCTAAGCAACAACTGAACGGCAACTGGCATCGGGCCAAACCGAAAAAGAAGGAGCTACGCCATTCGGGGAACATCTTTATAAAACATTTCAATCGCATACTTCTCTATAACTAACTGTAGAGTGAAGCAAATTTTTGATAACCGATTTAATCTCATATTAAGCGAAGTGCAAACTGAAATGACTAAATTACTTTTAAGGAAAACGCCAGGAACATAAAATACTATTTTTACGCGACAAAGTTTGTCCGACTAGCATTTAACTGTTCGATTTATTTATTTCTATTATCCACTTTTATTTGCAGTTATTTTGAATTATTGTTTTTTATTCCCTTTTATATCGGTTTCATTTTTTGTTATCTAATTTTTAAATTCCACCATTAATTTAAATTGATGCTGGATTCCTTCCGTTCCCGTCCAGTTACTTTGAAAGAGAACGATGTCTCGGTTGAGAATATTAATAAGCCTATCGACATGAACATTTCTGTTAACTCTAAAAATACTTCTGAAGACTAATACCATACTACTATTTTCGAATAACTTTAAATTGTGTGGTTTCAGTTGAGAATTGGGGAAATAAAAACATAGTTCAGCTTCTCCCGATGTCTTTAGCTAAAATATTTTATAAAAAAATTAGAGATCGGGAAAAACCTTGATTAAACCTAACTTTTTCTCTATTTTTGCAGCTAACAAATTCCTCCTTACTGATGACATCTTAATATACGATCATGTATGCCGCAATTATCTTCCATCGAGAACTTCTCTTAAATTTCTCTTGTTGTCAGTTGTCAATCTGGAATATTCGAAGGTTACAGAAACGTATTTTTGGAAATTCTTTTACGTTAATTCTCGTTATGAAACTTAAATTTTTGGCCTCAACTCTTCCTTTATCAATTTCTAACCACATCAAGGTTGAGCCAGTTATTTGTAGACCTTAACTTTTTTTTTTTTTAAACAGCCCCTTAAGGGAACTATATGGTTATTACAATCTTAGAACTATTTCTAAATAAGTAACATTTATAACTAAAAGTAAATTAACATGTTGCAAAGGAATAAATCAGTATCTATTCTTTGCTATTTATATACACATACATACAATAAAACGATAAAAATTTACAACACAACTCTAGATCGTTCGGTTTAAATCGTTTAAGCCGTCTTGCATCTTCTGTAGTAAGCAAAAGGTCCAATACTTCCGGGTTCATATGGAGTCTTTTTTCGTGACGATGGGCAAAGTCTTTAATGACTTCGTCCACCCATTTGATCCTTAAATCGGTATGTAGAGATTCGTTCCGTTGGAACCATCGAGCATTGGTTATCATACGGAGGAATTTATTTTGGGCTACTTGAATAATATTTCTATTTGATGTTTTGGTACATCCCCATATCTGTACCCCATAAGTCCAAATCGGTCTTATGATGGTTTCATAAATGAGACGTTTGTTTTCAAGTGTTTCATTTTGGAATGTCGTCCGACAAGCCAATACATTTCACGTGTAGACCTTAACTTCGTGTAATTATCTTCCATTCGGCCACTACAGTTCTTCACGTCGTCGGAACAAACCTATCTGTTTCGTTTGCTCCATAATAATAGTTCTTGTTCCGAATGCACCACCACCCAGTAAAATCATACGGCTAGTTTTCCTTGTGTTTATTGCGGCCAAAATCATTTTGCCCTTGACTCTTCCTGTCAAATACCCAAGGAGCAAGTAAAATGAGTGTCTGTATACTTCGAGGCTAAGAATAAGGGAAGTTGGTCTATAACATTTCTTCACCTTACGGGATCCTTCCAATACCACAAAAAGCGAATGGAAAAATTATTTCAATAGTTCTTTCTTTTCGTGTATTAAACTACCATTCTCAACAGAAATCACAAAGAAAACCTTTTCAACAAATATTACTCCAATTTTAAGACCGGTCGTAAAGGCCTCTCATCAGTAATTTCTTGCTATTCAGAAATTCCATCTGAAATTCCACATTCTTCTAAGGTAATGAATATTGTCTCCGGTCGTTAATAATTCCGTTTCTCACACCTCTTCCCTCTGAAAATGACTTAATTCCTGTTTTATTATCTACTCCTAGTAATTTTGGGAATTTCTATAATTTCACTTTTATTTTTTCTTACATTAATATGTATTGTTCCATTATTTCTTATGTATACGTATTTTCTCTCCTTCACTTCGATATTCCTTTTTTGCTCGTATGTATTTTGCATTCTTATTCCTTTAAATATTTTCATTCGTTCTTTTTACGTCTCTCCTTGCCTTCCGTTTTTATCTACAAAGAATCTTAAAAACGATTATATAACAGATTCCGTCTCTTCAGTACCCATGTTGATTCTATGAAGGTTTTTACTATGTCACTTAGCGCTTTTTCTTGGTGTTGCTTGTCTCGTTTGATTAGATTGGTTGATAGCATGGAAGTACCGAGACGCGGTATTTATTGAAGTAGTGGAAACTTGGATTTAAAACTCTCTGTTAATCGTACTTTTCTCTCATTATTTACTCTTTGCGTGGTTCGTATTTAAGTTGGATCGCGCGGGTGGTTACGTCATAGTTTTTCTGATTTCTTATTTAAACTCCTGCCCTTTAAGCTTTCCATTATTCTCATATTTATTTTTTATATGTTCTGTTCTTCGCTTCATTATGTTTTGTCAATTAGAAATATTACAGTGGAATCGATCTTAGAGTAAATAAAAATTCTTTTGAGAACTTGTTGGATCAAATAAATATTGCACGTTGTTCTCAGAAACTGGGCTAAAAGATTCCTCTAGCGTTAGTATTCGTGGTTTTTCTTTAATTAGTTCTATTACGCCGTGGCGGATATGGTGGTTCAACTACTTTAATCAGAAATGATATCCATTTTCTAACTCATGCAATCCATTCTCCTATTTCATCTAATCCGTTTAATCCAAATTTGATCCACAATTCAATATTTAAAAACTCCTCAAAAGACCACTTAACCTCGTCTCAGCTTACATTTCTCTTAACTATGATTTATGTAACTTTCCTTTCCCCCATCCTTTATTAATTCTCTCCCTTCCCTTTTTGTTATAGGTGGTGAATTTAAAGCTCACTCACCTCTTTGAGGCTGTAGTATAATGGTAATAGTTTCGTGCTTAAAAATTTTAGTCTATCAAAATTACTTAATTCTCTTTAACGATGGTTCGTTACTTGTGTCAGAAGTTCTTTGTTTTTCAGTTGACCTGTCATTCACTTCTTCTAATTTTAGTTTCAAGTATTCATAATTAAAAACGAGGTACCTTTGGAAGTGATTATATTCCTATCGTCATTTCTTTTAATGATTTTTCTTCTGATTCTCATGCATCTCTTCACTCTCCCAAATAGACACTCCTTAAAGTAGACTGTGGACCATCTTCCCCGTTTTCTCGTTGACTCCTCCTTTTCTTCAGTTCTTCCGAATTTAAACCAATCTTCCCATCTTTGTTAAATTAATCTCCTTTGCCTTAATTTATTTTTCTCCTTCTTCCCTCGATCAAATTCCCTCAAAAAAAAACTAAAACAGGAAGATCGTAAGGCGGCCTCTAATTTAAGCGTGACCACTTATAGAATTTTTCTGCTCTTATCCAACTTTATAAGAATGGTAATTCTAAAGCCAGATTTGTTTTTAAAACAGCAAAGAAATACTCATGGAAAAGCTTCGGTTCCTCTTTTTCTCGATCTACTGCTATCTCTCATGTATGGAAAATGGTGAAGTTCTTTAAATCCTCTTTCTCTTAACGTCCGTCCAATCGTAATTTTCGTCCTGAAAATTGAGTTTCGTTTATTGATTAGCTCCTTCTCTTAGTCATTACATTTTCTTAATTCTCCTTTTACCTTATCAGAACTCTATTCAACTTTAATCAATTCCACTAATAATTCCTCTTCGGGCGTAGATTTAATCACTTATTTTGTTCTTAGAAATCTGTTTAATTTTCTTTTCAAATACTTTTAAATATGTTCAACTCCTCTCTTGGTTCCGGTTGTGTTCCTCATTCTTATAACACTTTTATTATTGTTCCTATCTTAAAACTTTATTTTTCGTCGTTTCGCTCTACTTCTCTTTTTTCGAGTCTTAGGAAGCTTTCAGAAAGTTTAATTAACAAACGTCTCGTAGGCTGACTCGAGCACATCAATCTGTTTCTTAATATATTTCGTTTTCGTCCCGTATATGGTCCACCAGGCTGAATTAGCACGTTTATATTGAACGTTGATATGTCATTTATCAATAAAAAAATTTAATTGCTGTTTTCGTTTACTAGGTACTTGCATTTGAGAACGTTCACCTTTTCACTTTCTTCAACAGAGAGGTTCTCGTTTAACATCTCTGTTCAGAACCGTAATTCTTTTTTCTTTTATCTTTTCTGCTGTAAGGTTAATCTTTCGAGAGTAACTTTAGAGTTCCTGTTTTATTCTAAGCTGTCTAATATTTATTTTATAAAAATCGCCTTTTTTCTTCTTAATTCTAGCTTTGCTTTTCTTTTCTGGCGATATGTTCATCTCTTCCTCCGATGGTAATATCTCGCCAACTAGATCCCATCTTCAAAACATCCCAGTGTTACTAGAAAATGACTTTTCTAATATTAATCTCTTTATTTCTCCCGGTTTTCGCTTTTTGATTAAGCGCCTACCTATTTATTCTTCTTCCTTTCTTTCTTTTTACTTCTCTATCCTTCATAAATGGCCAATTACTTCTAATAAAACTCCAATTTTACCCCTTATTTTTCTTTTTCTTTCAGTTTACTTAGTCATTTTCATCATATTAAATGTCTTTTTTTACCAATCTGTTCTAAATCTGTTCCTCTACATGTCGCCAGGATTAAATTTTCTAATGCTTTAAGCTTTTTCTTTCCTACTCATACCATTATCTTTACTGGCGGTTCCAAAAGGCCAAATGGAGTGGTTCTTCTTTTTTTTTCATCCCGTCTTGAATTATTTTGGATCTTTTACACTTCCCTCTTTTTGCTTAATTTTCTTTTCGAAATATACTACTATTCTATATGCTGTTTTCTTTGTTTCCTCATCACTGGTTTCCCATGAAGTGCTTATAACCTCGGATTCTAAAAGTGTTCTGTAAACTATCATATTCCCGCTTCCTCCTCCTTTCGATACGCTCTCTCATCTATTATGTTTTCCTCCTCTAATTGACCAAGATCGATCTTCTGCGGATCCCTGATCATTTAAGCATTAAGCATAATAAATTAACGGATATCCATTAGCTCGTTCTTCCGTTTCCAGTGGCAGATTTTTGGGCAGATTTTTGGCTTGTAATATTGCTCTTTTTCCCTTAAACGACTCATTTCAGACTATGGCCGAACTATCATTCTTTTTAATTTAATTGGTTTAAAATTGAAGTATTCGTGCGCTTCGCTATCGTTGGGATTCTTAGAATTTTTCGCCAAGTCCATATCTCGAACGTGTCAATTTTTCGTTTTTATCTGCTCCACGTAAAGTCCATGTCTCTACTCCATATAGGAATACGGAGAATACAAAAGTATTTACAAGTCTAAATTTTGTTTTTGTATTAAGAGACCGATCTTTCCAAATTTTATGTAATCGTGCCAACGCTGACTTCGCCAATGTAATTCTACAAAATAGGTAATAATATTTTAGGTTTTATATTACAAAATATCCATACATAAATTTTTCTAGATCGATCAGCTCTCCAAAAAAAAACGATATAATGATAAAACATAAAACTATATAAATTATATAAAATTATTGTCAGTGGTGATCCGCTGTCTGCTTAATCGTTTTTCCGCTGGCCTCCTGGTTATCGAATTTCGATTGAAGAGAAATGGTCTTATTAAAATTAATAATTTAAAATTCATTTTCGATTATGACGGTTTCAACTAACTTCACAGTAACAAAACGGGAACAAAGAGCAAAGAGTATAGTTGCTCAAATTATAATAGGAAGGTATGGCAATTTAAGGACATTATGAATCTCAGGAATCCTAGTGTAACGGAGTACGTTTAGTACGCACATAAGACTTCGGTTTTGTGTAAGCTGTAATTGTTTATAAAGCGCGTTAGATATATTACAACGTCCATTAAATGTGACGCACACACTAACGGAAAATTAAATATATGCTCATTACAAAACGTACATGTAATGTCAAAATGGTTCGATATGAAAGTTAGACTAGTTGTATCAGCGCTAAAATATCCTGCACAATACATATTACAGAATGTTACTGTAGGGACGTTATTTCTGAATGTCCTAATAAAATTTGTGATTTTTACGATCAATTACCTGAAAAATTGAAGAAAAATGAGAATATCAAAAAATACTTACTATGCTTTGAACACCACACCTATGATATGCCAGATTCTTTAGCAATTAGTGCGGTACATTCTACTTTGGTGAAAGATTGTCGAAAATGTGTACGTAAAAATTTTACTAAAATTTTGCAAGAAATGTATCCTGAAACTTTTGAATATGAATCTAATCATCAAGGTGACCGAAGTTTGAATGAAAATATTGTTTACAAATATGGTGGTTATCCATCTACAGCTTACATGTATTTCAATTCATTATTTGTTTATGTTTTTAGATTAATCTTTCAAATTTTTACATGTTATTTTATATCTTTTGTATATATTTACTTATAAAATTTAAATAAATTATACATTTGTTTATTATTTAACAAGTATTTTTATTCTTCCATAGCCTGCATAGTTTACACTTAATAGTAAATCAAACATATATTATTGCAAGTATATAACAGCAAATTTAAATAAACACAAATAAATAAAAGAAGAAAGAAAACGTGTATTTACAAAAAAAAAAAAAAAAAAAAATACAACCAATAAAAAATAACAACGGCGACGAAACAGTATATATATAAATATAACATTCGTACGACGAAATAGAAAAAATACAAATAAATAAATATATATACAAAGAAATCTATTATGGGCCACATTCCTTATAATAATGCATATGGATAGTGATCCATTCTTTCTTGAATCAGTAATTTTAATTAAACCGCATACAGTGGCGTAAAGTAAAGAAAGAAAAGAAAGAAAGAAAGGTCGGCAGTATAAAATTGCTACCGGAAAGAATAATATAAATGAATTCAGACTTACGTATATATAAATACAAATTATACTACACATGTCCATTTATAAGTATCACGCCAGAACTTTACTATATTAATTCGATAATGTACCATAGAATTTATAATTGTAACTTCACATACGCGATCATCGTAGTCAAAATAAAATGGTAAATAAAAAAAGTACCTGTGTAATTTGAAAGGATCATCATTGCTCCCGTAATTTGCAAAAAATAAATTTTCTTATACCGCAATTGCGTGCAATCTTTAAATATTTTCTAGTATTCTCCTCCGACAGTTTATAAAAGCATATTGTATCCACACGAGGAGATAAACATAAATTAGAATAATTGCACTCATCCCAACTGCAATCATTATCTAATAGTAGCATCCTTTTTGATAATTCTGCATGTAAAGTTTTATAAATATATTTACTGCATTTGGGCAGACGCGTAACCAGCACATTCAGATGTTTGCTAATTTCAAGCAGCATTTCGGGAGGTAAATCGGAAAGTTTAACTTGAGAATTCATGTCCTATAAAAATAAATGAAATTTAAAAAAAAAATATTTATGTATTATTTAATTTGAAATATTAAACTTTTATTCCGAGATGTTTAGTATTATTTTTAGATATTATTAATATTATTGCAGGGACAGATGTAAATTATTATCTAAAAAATAACATACCCGCACATAATCATTATCAAACACACAATTTCTTCACTTAACCTATCAGGCGATTGTACTCGTAATATGATTCGAAAGTTGAGACGAATTTCAAGGTATTCGATTATCCGAATACTCCATTCGGACCCTGAGGCATATTCCATTTTCTCAATTGCCGAGCTTTCAGTTTCTTGCAGACTCCTCATACCGTTCCTCTAAATCATCTCCAAACAGTAGTAAACATGCGCTTACAGGAAAAAACATATCAGTTGTTGACATTTCCCCTGCAGCAATCATTTTCTCGAATGTACAGTGCAGAGTCAAGAAAACTTTCACTCCGGTTCGAAAATTATTTTCAATTATCTCAACTACAGCTTTTTTAATATCTGATAAAAATCTATCGATATCCATCTGCAGTGGGTTAGTGTTAATAAATCGATATGTTGCCAGGCGATTTCTGTAACGAATAGTTATTTCCTGTACACAATAATTACTGGCTGTGGCCATATTTTCGCGTACAGCAACCTACTCTAAAAATAACTAAACAATACAATACTTCATTATAGTACTGAGAGTAACTTGGTAATGAACGGTTTATTTATACTTTGCAAATTTTCTCTTTTAATTATATTATATTATTATGGAAACTTTTTCGATTAAGCCTGGCTTTGATTGAATGGTAGAGTATCAACGTACAGCAAATAAAAACAATAAAAATACACAAAAACCTGAATAGTCTTTAACGTTCCTTACAGACTACATACATATACAAACACTTAGCATTTCTTAAACTACTATTATCTTAAATTATTTACGGATTTTATTTAATTTCGTATATTGAATTTTTATAATTAATTTTTAAGTTTAGGTCGTCGATTACATTAATTTTTTGGTTAACTCTTTTATTTGGTTGTCTAAATAAATTATACTTGTTGCGTGCATTTAATTTCTCCCTACTTTTATAATTAAAAATATATAATAAATTTATCCTAAAAATAGTTTATTTTCTATTTTATTGTAGTCAACTTTGGGGACCTGATGTACTCCTCGTTGTTAAATTTGTTATCGATGAAATCGAAATTGTGTATTATGTTAAATAATAAGTTTAACATAAAATAATATGTATTTTCATAATTCCTACTACGCATATATTTCTTTTTCTAAACAATAATATTTATTTTTATTAATATAATTACTAATTTTTACGTTATTTATATTTACGGGATGATAGTTATAATAATTATTACAACTATCTTTATTTACTTTATTAACTAAGGCATGCATTAAATAATTATTATAATACGTCCCAAACGCATCAACACATAAGGGGGTTGTCTCGTTGGAAAATAATATTCCAAACGTTACACACTATATCAATTTGAGAAGCTTTTTTATTCTTAAAATTAATTAGGTGCGTAGAGTAGGACTGTGTTCACTTAAATTTAATGAGAATATTTTTTTATTTATTAAAAAGTAAATTTATAGCTTTTTTTATACGTTAAATTTTTATATTTACATACGTTCTAACTGATTTTTATAATATTTATGGTTAAAGTACCTTCTATATTAAAAATATATTCATAATATTTCCTTAATTCTAATTCTACTATGCTTAATACAATTTCGATTTCATCGATATATATATTTCTAAGTTTTTGTATATGTATATTAGGAAATAATTCTTTAAGTGATATAATCGTAATTCCCTATATGCTTATATATATTATTTTTTAAATGATAATTCCTACACAGTAAGGCCTTATAATTCATTTTCTTTTTACATTTACAAATATTTTCTTTATTACTATTTCCTGAATAAAATATATTATTTACAAATCTGGTACACATATACTTTTCTCCTTTTGACAATCTCGAAAGTACTTTTTTAAAGTTCATCGTTCGGTTTCTGTTAAATGACATGATTAAGAATTTCAAGCTGTAGAATATTTATTACTATTAAATGAAAAAAACTTATCATATTCGGAGTTTGTCGAATAGTAATGGCAGGATTTAAGCATAAGCTTGAGTTCTCTAGTGTATCGAATTTTTGTCTATGCGACTTTCCACTATATTATATGCCACTCATTGAAAATTTCTCTTTTACATGAGATGACCGACTAACCAGAAACCCGGAAAAAAGGAAACACAAAAAACAAAAAACAAAAAAAAAAAAAAAGCTAAAACGATATTTTAATAAGAAAAATGTTTAATATTCCTACTTTACTTTCATTAAACCACGAAGTTCTGTTTTATTTATATAAAATGCGATGCGACGATCAAATATTATCAATAGTAACAAAAACTCATTCTTCTTTTGTAAAATTTTAGTAATCAGGAAAGCAGGAGAATTTGGATAGGTAAACATTTGTAGCATTTGCACCATAAAACCGGGACTTTTAAAAAGTTATATTTAAGCGGCCACCACGTTATACAACGATAAGAATATTACATTACAGAGTAACAACCTGCACTTATTTTCTTTAACGACTACAATTTGAAACTTGATATTAGGAATTGATTTGAATAAATATTATTATATAGATATTGAAGTTTTGATTGAATGATTTTTTCTGAAACTATTTTGCTACATCTATCGTATAAATTATCATTGAACCCTGTTAGACTGTGAATTTAAATTTTTTTTCTTTTCAGTTTCAAATGGAATATAGTTTACAAACTATTCTGTACATACCTGATAGATAGAAATGGATTTCCCAACTTCTTATTTGCTGTTTCTACAGATGCTGTTTTGTTTATCTTCTTTTCTTGTCGTTGTAGTTGTGTTGTTATTATTGTAATCGTTGTCGTTATTATAGTTCTCCTTCTTCTTCGTTTCTTTTTCTTTTCCTTCTTTTTCTTCTAATTATTATTTCTCAATCTGTACATTAAAAAAACATTGTCATTAGTTATTGCCTAATTATTACTCAAGTAAGATAGTATTTGTTGCTGTTATGTTACTTTGTTAACACTAAATTTTGCAGTTCCTACATTATTTAAAAATTAATTTTCTTGTTATATTCTTTGTTAACTAAAAATACGAAAAATAGAAACTTTAATTGAGATAATTTGTAAGAGTTTCATTAATTAGTTATTGTAGTTCAGAACGTAGTTTGAGTGCCACTACATCTTTATAAACTTTACTAATAGTTAATTCAATACATAATTATTGTTTACGGTTAATTTCAAAATACTAAAATTCCGGATGTAAAAATTATATTATTCAAAAAACACTCGATAAAAACTACGTAAGTCGAAGCGGACTTTTACGAAAACAACTACGGAGTCCTGAAAAGGACTATTTTAACAAAATGGTTACGAAATTCGGATTTAAAAACATTAAAATACGGGATGCACAACGAAGGTGACAACGGGAAAAAACAAACGAAACACGTGGAAAACAAACAACAACAAAGAACGGACCTACTAGCAGTACGGATGGACAACAACAACTCAGGTAAAAAAGGACTCGATCGCGATCGGTTGACGAGCGGCCATATTTAGTCATTTTTTTGCGTAGTGCCGCGGTAAATAAAAATGGCGGTCAGATCTAAATAACTGAAAAACGTGTCTCTGACCAGAAAATAATACTAAAAGCGAAATCGTTAAGCGGACGCGACGTTTAAAAAATATTAAAAGAAACTAAAATAAACAACGATTGAAATTGTGCAAATCTACTATTAACAGCACTCCCCCCCGGATGAACCGAGAGGTTCATTAGAGAGTAATGATACCATTTTATCTTCTCTTCCGCTGCCTGTTTAGGCATTCGATCGTAACTTGCCTTTAAAAAGTTATCGGTTCCATCGAAGTTGGTTCCACTGTCGGAAAGGATCGAACAGGAAAGGCCACCGTGAAAAATAAATCGTTGCAAACAACTCGGGAAACAATCCGTGGAAAGCGACGAAACGATCGCCATGTGTGCAGCTTTTAGAGCAAAATAAACGAATACTGCTACGGAAATTTTAGAACGGCCTAACGATCGGTGGTTGGTGCATTTACAGTTGAACGGTCCGGCGAAGTCTGCTCCGACGTGAGTGAAAAGACGGCTAACAGTTACTCTTTCTCGCGGGGAATCAGCCATAATTCGGAGCAGGATAACGACGAAACCGATAAGCCACGGGTACCTGAATCGGCCGGGTTTTCTTTGGTATTGATATAACCCCAGGAATCGAGAGGAACGATTTCAAGATTTTTTTTTTTTTACCCGGTTCGATACGAAAACCTTTAAACTGTCCGGAGGTTTAGACAACCACGACAAAACTAAAAATGAGTCACTAAACGCGTACGTCGCATGTATATTCAAAATTTTGCTAACACGATCTAATAAATTTGATAGTAATAGAACGGCCTGCAATTCTAACCTAGGAATCGTCCAATCCTTGATCGGCGCGACTTTAGTTTTCGCACACACGAAAAACGATGAAATTTCGACCTGACGGTTGCCGCAGCGCATATAAACAACTGCGCTATAAGCCTTTTCCGAGACATGAGAAACTCCAATTAATTGTTTGGTCGCGACATCCAGCAACGTAGTGTATGTTCGTTGTACTTTCAAGTTTTCGAGTAACGGTAACTCCGCGACATACTTTCGGAATTCATTTTATAATGCTTCAGACACGGGATCATCCCAACTAATTCCTTCTTTCCACAACCGTTGAAGAAATATTTTCGCTCTTATAGTAACGGGCGCGACAAATGCGATCTGAGATAACAGAATTCTCTTGGTTATCACCGGCGGAGCCTCGAAAGAATTATCTTGTAATTTTATACAGAAATTGTCGCTTTTTGGAAACCAAGAAAGCCCTAATAAAGAAATAGTTTGTTCATGGATTTTTACAATATCGTGTATGTGTTTCTGTAAATTAATAGCGTTTTTTACGGAGTCTGCTCCAGTAAGTAAATCGTCCATATAGAAATCGTTAAGTATTGAGTTAGCTACGCAAGGCGAGGAACGTACGACCGATTTACCAAGAATTTCGAGACACTTTGTAGCTAAAAACGAAGCAGGCGTAGTCCCATATGTGACTATATTTAAAGAATATTCCTTTACTTGGTGAGCCGTTTTATCGGGCCAAAAAATTCGTTGCCAACGTCGATCATCTGCATGAACCCATATACAGCGGTACATTTTTTCGATATCAGCTGAAGACGCAACTCGATGACTCCGAAAGCGTAATAATACATCAAATAATTCGGATTGGATAGTCGGAACTTTCATAAGTGTATCGTTCAGCGATAGTCCGCTTTCCGTTCTAGAGCTCGCATTGAAAACTACTCGAAGCTTGGTTGTGGTGCTATTCGGGCGAAAGACAGCTCCTCGGTGCGGTATATAATACGCGTTCGGGGAAGCACTGTCGGTCAAAGTGGACATATGACCCCCAAATCTTCGTTCTCAGCTATAATTTCGCAATACATTTTCGCATAGGTTCGGCTTGCCGCTTATCGGAACGAAGTAGCTGAAAATAAGCGCATTTACGATTATCTTTAAGCGAGTTCGGGTTGATTTTTAATGGTTATCTTACTAACGGTGATGAATTTCCCGTTTGATTCCCTCGTCTAAGTGTTTTCAAAATGCTGAACACATTCTGATTCCTCGCAGTTAATTTTTGTGATGCACAGTTTATATTTTTTAAGTCCCAAAATTTCTTTAATTGCGTATCAATCTCAAGTGAAGTTAAATTACTATACGAAGCATGTGAAGCCAACGCACTATCCGGTTGTATATTAGAAGGTAAACACCCGCTTACTATCCAACCAAATTGGGTCTTCCGGAAAGTTAAATCATCCGATTTTTTCGTTTCGTTACACAAGCAAGATTCAAAATATTCAGCGCCCAACAAAATATCGATATTTGGGATATTAACGATGTCATTATAAAATACCGGGTCTGCTAATTTTAATTTTACGGATCGTTTACGAACGTTTTTGAAAGACAAATTAGTTACTTTATATGCTAAAGCCGTTGAGGCGACTACGTCCGCATTAACACTCAATTCGAAATTTACCGTTCGGGATTTTAATTTTAAAAAACACGAATGACGCGAAAAAATTGAATTGTTACCGACTCCTTTTATTGTTATATTATCCGAGGAATTTGAAGCAGGTAACCGGAACTTCTTGATGAATGCATCGGACATCAACGTAGGCTGTGAACCGCTATCCAGTAAAATACGAGCGACGCCTCTAATTCCATTGCATTAAAAATTCACCATCGCGGACGGAAGTAATATTATTTTTCTCGTTGACGACGCATTGACGCAGGATAAACTTGAGGCTGACAATGTATTATTTTGGGAAGAATTCATAGACGCACTATTCGATTCTGTAGTAACGTTAACAGACTTCAATCGGGTTTCATTTTCAAAATGCAATAAAGCGTGATGCATTCCACCACATCTGAAACATAACTTGGACGTGCAATTAGCCATGGAATGGCCTATTCGGAAACATATAAAACATCGGCGGTTAGTTTTAATTATTTCGTAGCGCTCAACGGGCGTCTTTCTTTTAAACGAATCGCAATCGATCAATAAATGTTGTTGTTTACAAACAATATAAAGCGGTTTTGCAGAAACGTAAAAGGAATTTTTCGATATCGATTTCGGTTTTACCTGGCAATCGACTTTTCGGGATTCTAGATTGGAGGCTCGAACCTTCAGGAAACTTTTCAACGAGGCGAAAGACGGAAACTTAGTCTGGTCGGATAACGTATTTTCGAAATCGTCGCGGGTTTTGTCGTCAAGACGCATAGAAACGAAATACGAAAGAAAAGAACTCCAATTGTCGGGGTTTTCGCCACAAATTTTTAATCCCTTCAACGATAAATCGACCTTATCGAGCATGTCCCGAAGTTCATTTTCGGAGGCAATTTTTTTTAATGGAAAACAGATCGCGAAAATGCATACGGATAATCAATCTGTTGTTGGCGTTGCGATTTAAAACCCGATCCAAGGCTTCAACATACACCTCGTCCGATAGTCCTATGTCCCGAATTAACGCGGCTGCGTCACCTACTAGAGCTTGTTTGAGATAATGCATTTTTTGTATCGGTGGAAAATTAGGCTCATGGTGAACCAGATTTTCGAATAGCGATTTAAAATCTAAAAATTTTCGGTAATCTCCGTCGAATTTGGGGACAACAATTTTCGGTAATTTTGCAGAATTTGAATTTCCGTTAGAATTATTTGTAAGCGACGTCTGAGTTATCGAATTAGAATCGAACTTACCTCGAATTGTTTTTATCTTTGCTGCTGCATTACGTACCATATTCTTAACGGCAATTTCTTCTTCCAACAATTTTTCTTCTTCCTGGTCGAGCTTATTAGCATCGGAACTATCTAGTTTTTTGTACAATTGTTCAATTACGTCGATAAACTGATTTTTTGATTCAACCAGCGTGGTCAAATCAAGTTCTAGTTGGTTAAAAACTTCGCTGTCGATTTCACCGGAACTGACTTTTTCGATTTCGTCAACGTGGCGAGTAATTCGACGCTGTACAATACGCAACACACGTTTTAAGTCTTTTTCCGAAGACATTTCGCGAATGACACCGATAAACAAATATAAACAAAAATAAACAAAATCGACTTACGTAATTAACAACAAATCCACTGGATTTACTTTTTACATCCGGCCCAGAGGACCAAAAAAATGTTTACGGTTAATTTCAAAATACTAAAATTCCGGATGTAAAAATTATATTATTCAAAAAACACTCGATAAAAACTACGTAAGTCGAAGCGGACTTTTACGAAAACAACTACGGAGTCCTGAAAAGGACTATTTTAACAAAATGGTTACGAAATTCGGATTTAAAAACATTAAAATACGGGATGCACAACGAAGGTGACAACGGGAAAAAACAAACGAAACACGTGGAAAACAAACAACAACAAAGAACGGACCTACTAGCAGTACGGATGGACAACAACAATTCAGGTAAAAAAGGACTCGATCGCGATCGGTTGACGAGCGGCCATATTTAGTCATTTTTTTGTGTAGTGCCGCGGTAAATAAAAATGGCGGTCAGATCTAAATAACTGAAAAACGTGTCTCTGACCAGAAAATAATACTAAAAGCGAAATCGTTAAGCGGACGCGACGTTTAAAAAATATTAAAAGAAACTAAAATAAACAACGATTGAAATTGTGCAAATCTACTCTAAACAATTATAATAGGTTTGTCCTTACCGATTCGATGAAAACTTTACTGATATTACTTTTAATCGCTTGAAAATATTACACTTGTACATATAAAACACGAAAACACAAAAATATCACTGTTGTATATATGTATTTCTAAGATCTGCCATCTCGAGGACCATCTCCGTTGCAACTAACTGTGTAAGTGCCAAGCCAATTTCGTTGCTCGACCAAGTTGACTGGATTCTCGGGTTAATTTGGGCGGTAGATCCTTGTGGGGGAAGGCGGATATTATGTGTAATGGTCATCCAGATTTTATTTTCTTTTTCATTTGTATGTTGTTGTTGTTGTTATTGCTCTATCTGCCGCTGAATATATTCCAGTGTGGTTCTTAGTAGTTCATGATATATTCGCAGTATATACGATGTTTCTGTGTACTCTATTAACTTGATACGTAACATCGATAATTTGTTCGAAATATTACGACTCGGATATATGAAATGTCACATTTTCAACAGTCTCGGCGCGTGTACGTCGTATCTGCAGAGGATCTTTATGCCCTCGCTGATTAATTCACAACACCGTTGAATCGTTCTTTAACGACTTCGCGATTTCAGATACTTTCATATCTTTCCAAAACAGTTTATTTCTCTTTTTTTATCTTTATTATTTTTTTTTATTTCTCTTTTTTTATCTTTATTATTTTTTTTTATTTCTCTTTTTTTATCTTTATTATTTTTTTTTATTTCTCTTTTTTTATCTTTATTATTTTTTTTTATTTCTCTTTTTTTATCTTTATTATTTTTTTTTATTTCTCTTTTTTTATCTTTATTATTTTTTTTTTATTTCTCTTTTTTTATCTTTATTATTTTTTTTTATTTCTCTTTTTTTATCTTTATTATTTTTTTTTATTTCTTTTTCACACATTTTTGAACTACGGTTGCTGATATATACGATGAGATACTGAAGAGCTATAATGCAATTCTTTTCTGTAATGTTTTATCAATCGTGTACATCTTTCCGTTTTATTCGTAATTCCTACCCTAATTCAATGTGATTGTCGCGGTGACTCATCGGTTAACCCATTCCCTTCATGCATCCCGTGTACACTAAATTACAGCGATCGCGGGCTCACTATTACACATGCAGCTGTCCTTATTCATACATGAATATGTCAAGTAGACGAAACCGGTAGGACGAATTTTATATATATTTTGTGAATTAATAATGTTTGTAAAACTTGTATTTTAATTTAAGTAATAATTTAATATAAAAAAATGTTCTATGTTTTAATGAATTGAAAGGTACTCTGTGTCCGTGCAATATATAAAACTATAACTTTTGTAACGTAATTTAAGGTTTTAAAATATATAACTTATCATATTACTTAGTATCTACTTGAACCACGATGTAAAAAATAGCTGAAGTTAAAAGTGAAGACAAAATATATGTTTGGAACGCTAAACATTAACTCATTATTAAAAGTCAGGAAGTTGAAAGAACTAGTGGAAAGGTACTGAATGAACAGAACATACTGCTTTTAACATTACAGGAAACGAGGTTTACGACGTGGAAAACTATAGAATATTTAAAGGATAACTGGGAAAGAAAATAATGAAGGGAATGACACATTTAGGAACCTGTGTTCACCGAAAGATAATAGATTCGGTAGTTCACTTCAAATCTCCGTTGGAGAGAATATCCGTTTTGACACTAAAAAGTGCAAACAAAATGTCCGTAGCGAACATACATGCCCCAATTAATGAAGATAACAAAAGGAATCTGGAAAAAGTTGAACAGTTTTGGGGAATGTTAGAAGAAAAAATAGATAAAATACCAGAGAAGCATATCAAAATAGTGATGGGCGATGTTAATGGTCAAGTCGGAAAGGAAAAGAAGTTTAGGCAAATAGTAGGAGAATACTCAGCACACAAAAGATCGAATAGAAATGGTGAACGGCTAATTGATTTATGTCGAATGTTTAACCTTAAATTAATGTCTACAAACTTTAAGAAGCTCCCAAAAAAATAAAAAACATGGAAGTCTCCGAACAAAAACCCGGAAGAATTCCAAATTAATCATGTTCCTATCTCGAGTAAGAATCAAAAGGAAATTATGAATGTTAAAGTTAAGAAAAAGAGTAAAATTGATTCAGATCATTTTTTTTTACAACGATAAAAATGAGATTTATTCCACAAAATAAAAAGAAATTCCTTAAACAAGGAATAATTAAGTACGATATAGATAAGCTAAATGAAGAGAATAGTCAAAGAGTACAGCAATATCGTGAAAAAATTAACGAAATGAAATCAGAAGAATGGCATGACATATATGTAAAAGAATACAAGAAGCAGCGAAACAAATAATTCCGTTGAGTATTAAAAAAAGGCACAAATGGTGGAATGAGCAATGTGAAACTGGGCCCTCGAGGAGAAAGATTAAAATATTGGAAAAAATGTAATTCGGCTAAAACAGAAATTGCATATGAACAGTTCAGAAATTAAAGGAATTTTAACGGCAAAAATTATTAGGAACATAAAAAGAAAGTTCGAAAAACAACAATTAGAAAGAGGCAGAAAATGATTTCCAAAAAAATAAAACCAGGAATTTTTACAAAGTATTCAAGTTCAGGATAAGAGGATATCAAGCTCCGAGTCTGTGTTTTAAAAAGCCAAATGGAACCTCAGCTTTTAATAATAAAGACCAATTGCAAACTACTAGCGGGACATTTTGAAAAACTACTAAATTGTGATAAACCTAAAGAACGACTAGCAGTGGACATACCAGAGGAAAAACAGACAAACTCAAACCCCCCGAGCAGAGAAGAAATTAAACAGATAATATCTAAGCTAAGAAACAATAAACCTCCGGGAGAAGACTCAATAGTAGCGGAATTAATAAAAGCAGCTGGGGAACCAATGGAAATAAAATTGACAAAACTCCTAGTGGAAGTCTGGAGAACAGAGAAGATACCGCAGGAATGGAAATGTGAGTTGATACACCCGCTTCATAAGAAACATGATAAGTCAGAGGTTAACAATTATAGAGGAATATCTCTATTATCAGTAGTATATAAAATTATTGCAAGGGTGTTATTAAATCGAATAGAAATTAAAATAGAAATGGAATTGGAATACCGAGCGGGCTTCAGAAAAAATCGAGAAAAGTGTGAATTAGACCGAGCAATTAAACAAGCAAGGAAGGGAAAGGCGACCGGAGCTGATAAAATTCCAGTAGATTTAATTAAACACATTCCGGAAAAATGCAGAACACTCTTGCTACATCTTTTCAATAAAATATATTACGAAGGCAGGCTCCCAGAAGATTTTAGAAAATTAGTTTCATCCCAATACCAAAAAAGAATAATACAAAAAACTGTTCAGAACACCGAACAATTGCTCTGATGAGTCATGCGTTAAAATTCTTACTGGCAATCATAAACTATAAGACTGCAACATAGAATAGATAAAACCTTGAGAAAAACACAATTTGGTTTCATAGCGAATAGGGGCACTAGAGATGCCATAGTGCTATTAAAAGTGATAATACAAAGAGCTTTAAACATAAACAGAGATGTATTAGTATGTTTTGTCGATTACGAGAAAGCTTTCGACAGAGTGGATCACTTGAAGCTAATCGAAGTATTGCAAAAATATGATATCGATAGTAACGACATACAACTTATAAAGCATTTATATTGGGATCAGAGAGCAAATATGAAGATAGGAAATGAATACGCTGAAGAATACTGCTGTATTAAAAAAGGAGTCCGACAAGGATGCCCGCTGTCTTTTAGGCTTTTTAATGTATATGCGGAGGAAATAATGAAATCCCCGAAACTAAATGCACTGGGATTCCGAATTAATGGGCAATTAATAAATAACATTTCATATGCGGATGATAAAGTACTAATAGCAGAAACAGCCGAACAAATGCAAAGAATGCGAGACATCATAAATAAAGAAGGAGTAAAGTATAATATGAAAATAAATACAAGTAAAACAAAATTAATGAAGTGCTCCAGGTCAAAAAGCGCAGAGACACAAATACAAATAGAGGGACAGCAACTAGAATATGTAAAAAAAATATAGATACTTAGGTGTACTGATAACTGAAGATGGGCGTGACGATATAGAAATAAAATCCAGAATAACAATGGCCAGACAGGCCTTTGGGAATTTAGAATGAATAATAACAAATAAGAAAATGAATATAGATATGAAAAAACGAATATTACGGTGTTATGTGTGGTCTGTAATGCAATATTCCGCTGAAACCTGGATGATAAGTGCAGACTGTAAAAAAAGAATTGACGCCGTTGAAATGTGGGCATACAGGCGTATGCTAAAAATCCCGTGGACGGATTTCATAACAAACCGTCAGGTGATGAATAGGTGTAAAGTAGATAAGTTGCAATTGTATGACGATATAAGAAGAAGAAAAATTGCATACATTGCCCACAAAATTAGAGGAGAAGGCTTATTCAATCTGGTGACACAGGGAAAAATTAAAGGAAAACCTCCAAGAGGAAGAAGGAGAATGGAAATGATGAATACAAACACAGGAATTAAAGACTTCTTCCTATTAACAAAATTAGCCAGATGCCGGAACTTATAATGTTCGTGACGTGCAAACTCCCGAATGGGAGATGCAACAATAATGATGATGATGATGATGCGCAGAACAAATACTTTAAGTTAAGTATTAATAATAAGGGATAGGATGATAAGAAACAAACCATATTGTATAGTATTTGTAGACTTTAAAAAAGTGTATGATTCTGTCGATCGAGAAAGTTTAATGGAAATATTAAAAGATCAACAAAATCAATACAACAAACACTATTAGGCACTAAAGCTAAGATAAAATTGATGGGACAAATCTTCGAAGCTTTCGAAATAAAAACGGGTGTACGACAAGGAGATGAACTGTCTCCAATCCAGTTCAATTGTGTCTTAGAAAAGATTATAAGAAAGTGGGAAAAATTATTGGATAAGTAAACAGATACACCTGGGATACAAAATGGAAAATTTAGCCATTAATTGTTTAGCTTTTGCAGATGATTTGACAATTTTTCCACAGGATGTAACCCCTCGGCGGTAAAGCAGATCAACTTTCTAAAAGAAGTAGCAGAAAAAAAAATGGTTTACAGATTCCCTTCGAGAAAACATAATATATG
Organism: Icerya purchasi; assembly: GCA_039619475.1. Lineage (NCBI taxonomy): Eukaryota > Metazoa > Arthropoda > Insecta > Hemiptera > Monophlebidae > Icerya > Icerya purchasi. Next base: position 168,352,175 of record CM077116.1, on the reverse strand, counting down.
ACAAACATTAGAACCTCATCCCGATATATATGTACAAAATATGGAAAAATCAAAAAAGTTAAAAATTTCAGATACTTAGGTGAGGTTATTTAGCAAAATGGATTGGATGGGTAAGCACTGAAAATAAAAGCAAGAAAAATGGAAAAAGTTTTCCAATTAACACGAAATATATACAACAAAAAATCAATGGCGATAAATAATAAGACATTACAACACAGTCATTAAACCGAGTGCCTATATGCAGCTGAGTGCTTAGAGCTAAATGATATAGGAAAGATTGAAATATTGAAAAAAAGGAAAAGAAGATCATAAGAAAAACTTGGTGCTCAAAAAATGGGGGAAACATTCGGCATTTTATGCGCATTCCTAGAGAGAATGGGTGATACCCAGTTAACAAAAAAGAATCTTTCAACATTTTGATAGATTGAAGTCCAAGCCGAGGTGGTTCTCGAATACGAAAAAAGATCTTAATGAAGATACATATATCAACTACTGAAAAGAGAACAGAATTTAGGAATAACACTTTAAATGAATCAAAAGTAAGAGAACAGGGCACAAATGGACAGAGGATAGGAAGAAAAAGCACCGTGAAATAATGAAGAAATACCGGGAAGAACGAAAAAGGAAAAGTTTGCTGTTTTCACGTGGTCCGTAGATGGCCAAATTCGAAGAGAAGAAGAAGAAGAAGAAAAGAAAAAACTTTAAATAAACGATTAAAAATCATATTTTGGAATGGGCAGATAGGAAAAGAAACAATTCCATCTTAATGAAGTAACTTTGGGAATTGTTATTTGTTACTTAAGCAAATAAGACCTGTAATAATTAAGAGCGTCTTAGTACATAATTCAATAATCTACACGTTGGTAAGTAATTATAAAAATCGAGCCATAAACTGTGAACAACTTTTAACTTACGATAAGTTATCTGTATAGATTAATGCACTAGTTGAAAATAAATTATTACTTACAAGGAAGTTTCATTATTTATACTCGTCGATACTGAAATTACATGACGATAAAGTGTCTTCTAAAATATGCAACAATTTAATTCCAGTTGTAAAACGTGATACTGAATTATTATCTGACGGTTGTATACAGTCATTTACCAGCCGCTCCATTTCATTCGTCACGCGAATTGGTCCTGAACTCGCTGTTAATAATGACGGCGTTGAAGCAAAAAATTCCTACAAGTGATACGAAATTAATAAAATTATTTCTCATAAAACGCATTAAAAGAAGCAGATTATGTAAAAAAGTAATTCTGAGTAGTGAACTTGATATACTGACAAATTTTAAAAGGTTATTTAGAACGTCAATTAATTTTTGAAAATATATGTACATGGAAATTTACCATTACGATCAACTGCAGAGAATAACAAGGATTTCAAATTAGTTATGAACTATATAAAAGTGTATCATCGGGCAACATGTGTGATCCAAAATTAATTTGTCAATTTCAACAGAGATGTTAGTTAAAAATCATAATTACATATAAGTAGAATTCTGTCACATTGAGCATTTCCATATTTTAAATATGAGAATAATAATTTTTAAGGACACGAATAATGAGAGGAAACTATAGTAAGGAATAAACTAGGATAAGCAAGCAGTCAACGAATCCACTTGGTTACTTTGACAATAATAAAATGGGGATTCAACAAATGTGAATTAAAATCCACGAGCTTTAAATTTAATTAGTAAATTCTTGACGTCACAAATAATAAATAGTTATATCATTCTTACGTTAGAAGTGAAAAAAAAAAATTCTATTATGTTTTTGTGTTATAGAAGTTAGTGAAAGTTATTAGTGAGATCCGCGGGTGATTCGGTGCGGGTGTTGTAAAATTAGAAACTGCTACGCGAACTGTAAATGAAACAATGGAAATCAATTAAAACTGAATTTTCTGCAAGTCATATTATATACTCATTTGCCCTACGAATATGCAAAGACAAGGAAATATTTATATTTTAAATACCATTTAGCTTACTAATGAAAGACAGGTAAAAGCGGCTTAAAAATATGAACATTTTTTAAAACATATGATACATTTTTATTCACATCGGCAAGGCGAGTTTACTTATATGCATCAATTTGTATATAATTATATGTTTCATATATTTACAAGCGCTCGATAACATTGCAAAATCTTCGGGTGCAAGTTGGAATAATTTAATATTAAATCTGTTTCCGGTAGAAAATTAATTTAATCCGAATCAAGCTGAATAACATTCAAATTCTACCGCTTATAAAGGAACAATGATAGTAATAATAACAATAATAAAATATATGCATTTTTCGATCTTTTTTTTGTCTGCAGCACCTATTTAAAAATTAACTCTACAAAATAACACGTTGTTCTAAAGACACTTTCTTTTCTTAGTTTAGAAAAAATTTTAATAAACCATTTTTTTTTTTTTTTTTTTTTTTTAATAACCCGATACTACTTACGTGTCGGAATAATAAAATAATTTTGTAATCAATTCTTCAAAACTTACAATTTTCAATTAGATATACGTCAGTTAGACTAGAAAAGAGTTAATTTAAATTGCAATTCGTAAGGATTTGCATTATATGCGCGCTAGGTCAGTACACAGCAGACCTACACCGGACGGACTGCACTTGTATATCGATAAATCAAACGATTACAATCAGTTCCGAATGAAGTCTTGCGCGTGTACACTCGCGTTGCATATAACAATTGCCTAGTGCACTATGCCTATATCTGTATAGCTGAGATGTACGAATAGGTAGTCGCCAAGGCTCAGTAATTAAGTATGGCGCTATAAAGAAACTGAATTTCATAGAAATATGATTTCCATTTTTATGTAGATTATATTTATTGCATTATAAACTAGACCGCACGTGTGAGATAGTTTTGCAACCTCATTTTCCCTTTCCATCCGTTAGATTGCTACTATCAATTCACGTGTCGTAATCGCTCGCGGTTAGATTTTAAAAATTTTTTAAGTGTTAATAATTTTGTTAATAATTCAACATTTTAAGCTGGTATGCTATTAGCTCCGAATTTCTCTTTAAATGTATAAATACATCATTATCTCTAGAATCAATTAAACGTGTTCGATTAATAAATCTACCGTAAAAATTTTTTGGTTTCATTCCTACACCTCTTTCTTTTTTCAGATTATACCGGGTTCAAATTTGTTCTATCCGCGTCTTCTGACAATATATAAAAATGTAAAAATCACTCAACAGACTTCTGTTTAAAAGTACTAGGAGTTAATTACTTCAAACACACATTAATTTTTAAAGAATTATAGACGTTCTAAGCACAGCGGTACGTTTATTTATTCTTAATTGCAATTACAATTTTTTGACAGCTGCAAATAGAATATACATCATGGACAGGTTAATACAAAAAGCAGGAATTTAGTGGTCTAAAAGATTTATTCATTGATTACACAAATAAAAGAGGAGAATAAAATAAAGGGAACGGACTACCCAACTTAACGAAATCCCTTATGATAAAATAAAAATATGCTCATAAAAAAAAAACAAAAAAAAAAAAAAAACTATTTCTATTTAATATGCAGTAACTGAATAGTTGAAGTTTTCAGCTATCAGATCGGAAGTCACAGGCTAGAGAGTTATCTTGTACTAGAAATGAATCGCTCTCAGGTTTATCCAGCTAGAAATAATTATCAAAGTGAAAATAAAGACGATCTATAGAAAGAAAATTGCTCCTCCTCTCTCAAATCATTACATTACCATTGGGCTTAAAAACTGTGAACATTAACTTTACAATCCTCGCTGCTCTGCCAAGAACATGAGACTAACTTTACTTAATATATTTTCATTGTAATAAAAAAAAAACATTACACCAAAACGTAGAATGAATTTTCTACCAAGTTTACAGAAATTTAAATTTTTATATAAGCGTATACTGTGTGACATTAGTTATAATACCGAATATACTGCATTAATTAATTTAGCACAAATAAAAATTATTGATAAATATTTTCGTTAAATGTAGAAAGAAATAAATAAAAATTTGAACTTTCGACTGGAGGCAATAATTGAAAAATTGCACTTTTAATAAATGAAGTATTACAGTTATTTCTCTATATTCTACTAAAAATTAATATGATTCTAACGCGTTAATATGAATTAGTATTATAATATTTTTTTTAATCTCATAAACATACTTTAAGTTAATATTATGCACACTTTAATGTAAATATGATTCAGTAAACAGTAAAAATTCAAACTTAATCTAATTAAAAAAAAAAAACGTAATAATTTAATGTAAAAAACTCCTAAGAAGCTACAAATGAAATATCAACCACTATCGAAATAACGTAAATCAGAAAATTGAAATTCGTTCTATATCCCTATTAACGTTTATTCGCAAGATATTTTATTTGAAAAAAAAAAGGTAATAATTTCATGCAGAACACTCATCATCCTTGTGCTCCATTCTTCTTTCAGTCATATGTTTAAATTGTAACCATAAATATTTGCTTCATGACTAAGAAACATGTTGGCGTTTACTTATTTTAATAATATAATTCTGTTCGCATAGTTTACCTAATTTGAGTACACTTAACAACAGAAACGATCATCAACAAAAATTGTTTTAATCTAAACGAGTTAATTAACAACTCGAATAATTTAAAAAACACAAAATTTTTAGTATTTTCTAATCGGCGATTGTTGTAGTTTAGACATGTTAATGAATGGAAAATTTAAAAAATTTTAAAATAATTTAATTTTGAAAAAGGGCTTTCTTACAAAATGTTGACATGTAGTGCGATCTAAGTGATGCGCAACACAAATACTATCTTGTATGTAACAAAAAAAAAGGAAGGATTTAGAAATAAAATGAAATAAACTGTTTTAATATATTGCTTATCGCAATTTATATTTATTTAAAAATAAAAATTACATATAAAAACCAATATTTGCGGTCTCACAGAGTTATATACCCCTTAACACGATTACAGGAAGAATTTTTTTATCCGGTTTAATTGGCAACAATTGTGGTACACAGAAGAGAAAATTGAGACGTGGAGAATTAAAAAAAGGAAAAAATTGTCACATAAAAATAATATATCATATTTTATATCACTTTAGAAGTAACAATTCAAGCGTAGAAGATGGACAAGTTTCTGGAGGAAATGTATCTTAATTCGTTTAGTCTCAGTGCATAGTGGCTATGTATATACAATTAAACTGCGTTGTTAATCCCAAAATTATTTTAAACATGTTAATAAATCGATCGAGCTAAATGGAAAACTTCTACAAAGATTAAAATAGAATAAAATTAAAAGATAATCACTTGAGAAGAAATACCAGTGCTAATAACTGTCTATGGGGAAATGAGGTCACAGAAGCGATGCTGATGCGACAAAAGCCCTTTCAAACGGATATCATAGCATATCAAATGCATTAAAAAATTATATGGAACTGATGCTTGAAAACGAGTTGATTCGATTAAAAAAATTTATGAAACGTGATGAAAAAAATTATAAAACTCGAATCCTTAAGACCTCGCCATGGGAACATACCGTGAACTACCAAATGTTACTTTTTCAATAATGTTTATAGAAAAGTAAATTTTGAAGTTTCTCTATTTGTTTTAAACGATTTAATAACTCCTAAAATACATAAATAATTTAAGACAACGATAGAAGTAATACATTATATTAATTTTTTGATCATGTTAGTGATATTTCAAATGAAAATAATAAAATTAACGTACTTTACAAACAGCATAAATATTATGATCGCTAACATCGTGACTGCATATGTCTTCAGTAGAAAAAATTAAACAATTATCGCAGGTCCAATGCTCTGTTTTATGCACATTATTCATTTTCGCATAATATTCGCTATTTTTAAAATCTGAAAGAAAGCACTCGTTTACTAATTAGTTCATAAATTATTTTATTCCGTAATTTTATACTATACGACAAATCAGGTTTAAATTGTATATCTATACAGTACCTTTTGCAGAATTTGTTCTTCCAACTAAAATTACGTTTTCTAAATCAACAACGCGTACCACATAATTAGAATCGACCACTACATTATCCATTGTTAAGTCAGTTAAATATAATGAAAAATTTGGATGACTGAACGTAAAATTAAAAGCCGTTAATAGCAATTGTTGAGCAATGTAAATCCTTAATATCCAAGTTTCAGAAAGTAAATTATATAACGGCTTTCCGCAGTCTTGAAAAACAGCAAGTCGTCCACAACTTCCAAAATATACCGGTACCGGCCAATTATCAGCAGCTTGGAAAAGCTTTAAAAGTAAACTTCTAATCAATTCGGTTATAACAAAGAAGAAACTATAAATAAAACGTTTTATACTACGTACCGAAATAAAAAACTTCATATGTAAATGTAACGAAAACATAATATAGTAAATACATAAACTTATACGTACATGCAGAATTATGGGCTCTGGATTTACTTCTAATATGAACCAAACAGCTTTGAAAAAATCTTCTTCATTAATATCATTAAAATGATCTCTTCGAAATAAATTTAAATGTTGATTTAAAATATTCTCTGTGTGTCCATTAATACGACAAAGCGAAAAACTATTTATTCCGTTAAATTTACGTAGTAACTTTACGATATTTTTAAAATCAAAGTTCAAATTATTTACGTATTTAATTAAATCACTTTCTATTTCGTCATATCTTTCATAATAATGAGCGTCAAAATCACTTAGTTCAGAGTTACTCGCTAACTTTTTAATTAAAACTGAAACATCATTATACTTTCCGTAATAAATGTTTTTAATGTTGAAAAGAAATGAAAAAAAATTATGCTCAAATGTAACATTAAGTGCCGAATTTAGGCACAAACGACAGCCATAGCAAAGTGGGCATTTATCAAATTCAGAATAAGGACTATACGTGTAGGGATAGTATAATATCAACGAAATAATACAAACAGACCAAATAATAATATTTCTCGGCGAAAACATTACCGTATTGATTTTTCGAAAATTTTATTAAACAAATTAAAATGATATTGTTTGAAGGCAAACGGAATATAAAATGCTGTAATTTGCGATGCTGAACGATTTTACCGGTCTTTTTTCCCGTTAAAACGTTATATCAGTAATCAGTTATTTTAATCGTTTTATCTTTTTTTATTCGTAATTTATTATTCTCTAGAATTATTAATGTATTTCGAGGAATTATGTCCAATTTAGTAAATAATTATTATAAGGTATGTATAATATTTAAAATATAAACTTTATGATTATGTACGAACAGATAATAGGGTATTTTTAGGATTCCGTATTTAAATTATTTCATCATAAATAAAATTTTCCGGTTTTAAAATTTTGGATGAATGTTACATACTTAAATGCTTGTGAGCATACTATAATTTTAATTTAATTACTTCTTTACAAAAATAAACAAGAAACAATTTTTACTTCACACGGTAACAACAGAATTTAGATATTTTCTTTTATCAGCATTATTTTTTGAATTACAATTTTAATAATATTCATAAAAAAAAAGTTGCTCATTTGAGAATTTGAATAGTTTTTTTCCTTCATTAGCGTGCAAAATTGCGTCATTTTAGTATTCGCTGAAGGCTGTAACATTATTTTTTTCGTTTTTTAATAGCAGTATCAAATATTGTTAATGAACGCAGGTGTAAAAATAAAACTTGGAGTTTGTAAAAATAAAGTAAACGCACTTAGATCGCCCCATGATTAAAAAATTCAGTTGTCATTTTTAAAATTTGTACTCGCAATTTTTTTTTAAGAAGAACTTGAAATATAAATTAGAACTAAAGCTATTATATTTAATTATACCTTCATGTAGTATTAATTTTACTAATTTTATCTTGTAGTATGTGTGTTTTAAAAAATTCCAAGTATTTATAGTTGTGCCCAATGATTACATGGAAAATATATGAGATCAGCCGAAAACAAAAATATTTTATACTTTATACGTAAAATTTATTACATCAAAAAATTGTAATTTATAAAATGTGTAATATTCGGTTAATATTTTCATATATAAGAGGATTTGAACCAGTAGGGTTTACTTAATTCGCCAATTCAATGATAGTTTAATTGGTTCATAGAATGAAAAACTACTTTACATATATCTATTGTATTGTAAGTGAAATTTTTCAGTATTGAAAATTCAAGTATTTTGTATGCTATTTGTCTTTTAACGAAACTATATAATTTTTTGAGCATTTACCGGTACAATACTGTTTTATTTTATGCTATACAAAAAAATCATTTTAATAATTTAATTTTAAAGAAATCTTATTTTGAAAATTATTTAAAATATATGTATTATTATTTAATAATTCATCATTAAAAGAGAATTTTATAAAAAAATTTAGTCAATATTATATTTGTAAAATTAAATATTTCTATTTCTAATTAAAATTATGTTAATTTTGTGTTTATGTCATAGATGCAAAACAATATGTATATTTGGTATGCATATTTTTTTAAGTAGTACTGGTAATGTAGATATGTTAATCAGCTATACAAGCAGTAATGATAATGGTGGTACCAGTATGAAAAAAAGGAGACTGAAAAATTACATGGTCGGTAAGAGAAACGTTAATATGAATACAGGCCCGTGCCCAGAATTTTGGAAGGAGGGGGGGTGAAAATTTTCTTTGCCTATTTATTTTATAATACATTTTTCACTAATATTTGTACTATTAATAATTTCCATCATTTTGATTTATATATTAATAATTTACGTAAATGAATTACCCCGTATATGAGCATTAATAAAAGTTACATATGTTATTAATTATACTCGTAATAAAAATTTTTTTGCATAAAATATTAATGAAGTACCTAAAAATATGCAGCATATTTTTTCTTTTTTCTTTTAAAAGTAGGTAAAAACACCCTAAAAAATCATCAATATTTATTTTAAATTTGTGATTTTTTTCAGGTTTTTTTTGTATTTATAATAACTATTTCAGTTCTCATGGGGGGGGGGGGGTTAACCCCCCCGTGGACACGGCCTTGTATGAATAATAAATTGTTGAACTAATGCACTCCCTACATAAAAAACATTAAGTGGACTCAACACTAATTAATCTTTTCCAAGTGCTTACACATACACACGTACAGTTATAATCTTAGTCCACTGAATATAGATTTAAAAAGCTATATATATATGGATATATATATAAAAACTCGGCCATTTTTGACCCCTCTTACTTACATTTCTGTCTCTTTCCCTTCTATACTTTGTATAAAATGATCAAAATTTACAAAGTAATTCTAAATCGATCCATATGAATATAATAACATAATCACAGAAATCCTACAAAATATGACAAACGTTCCATAAAAGCATAAAAGTGGACAATTTTTTCTAATGGGGGCTAGCCTAAGAATTACATTGTAATTAATATATATATATATATACAGTCAGCCACATTAATATTCGGTCACAACGTTGTGGAACAAATGACCGCACTAAACAGACGGAAATAAAGCTTTATTTGTGATTTTTTTAATGACATAATACAAAGAAAAACCTCCTAAATACATACACGCAAAAAAAAAATATAAACGAAAAAATATCACAGCTCCAGTAGCAGCGAACGCAAGAAGTCGAAATTGGTGCGCCACATTAATATTCGGTCAATGACGGACCGATGCATGATCAGCAGCTCTGGGGTTTTTCCCAACGTGCGGAATAGCATTAGTACAGCGAGATAAGTACGTTGCTTGCGTGTGAGTCGTCAATGAATATGAAATTGCAGTTACTATGCAACATAACGCAAGTGCAGTTGTGCAAAAAAGAAAAATGTCGCGTAAGAGTAAAAATACCTTGATTAAGACTCGCGAAGTCGTAATTTTTCCTAAAAAGAATGGTGTACCGGGCAGTGAGATAGGTCGGTTACTAAATATGTTGCAAAACACTGCGAATGACATTTATCAACGGTATCAAAGGCAAGTCGAATTCACTCTATAAAGCAAAAACGGAAGCCAAAAAAAATGAGCACTCTTGATGTACGGTTTATTCGGCTACAGATAACAGCAAATCCAAAAGTAAGTGTTTCGAAATTAGTAACAGCCTTACACGAACAACTGGGAAAATTATGGGATACAATTCGAGAACCTCTAGAGGTAAACCCTTCATATGTGCGTCAACTGCAGAAAACGTTTCAAATTTGCAAAGAAGTATGTACATGAAGACGAGGAATTCTTGTACGACGTGTTATTTATTGATGAATTGAAATTGAATGTTTTTTGTGCTGACGTAAAACAAAAAGTATGGCGTAAGCAGAATACAGCATTGGAGAAGAAAAATTTGGCTGCTTCGGTCAAACATGGTGGAAAAAATGTGCTGGTGAGGGGGAGTTTCGCGGCTACCGGCGTCGGGAATTTGAGTTTTATCGAAGGAACCATGACTGCTGCCTTTTATATTGAGATTTTGAAAATCAATTTACGTGCAAGCGCCGAGAAAGTGGGTCTACAGAACACGTTGCAACTGTATCAGGATAATGACCCGAAACATACCGCACTCGACACTCGACTATGGCTGTTCTATAATTGCCGCTCTGTCATGCCAGTCCTGCCACAGTCTCCCGACTTGAACGCCATAGAGAATCTATGGAACTTTGTGGACGAGAAACTACGTGAGAAACCAATTACTAGCCATGCCCAGCTGAAAGAGCGCTTACTGGAGGAATGGGGTTAGATTCCTCCAGATCACTGTCGCAACTTGATTTCCTCGATGCCACGTCGGTTTGAAAAATGTGATGCGATCGAAGGGTTCGCATACAAAGTATTGATGTGCTCATTTGTCTACCGTATTGGAGGAATAAAGTCATATTTTGCCACTGACCGAATATTAATGTGACGCACCAATTTCGATTTTTTGTGTTCATTGTTACCGGAGCTGTGACATTTTTTCGTTTGCGATTTTTTTTTTTACATACATGTATTTAGAAGGTTTTTTTTTGTATTATTTCATTAGGAAAATTACAAATAAAGCTTTATTTCCATCTGTTTGGTGCGTTCATTTGTTCTGCAACGGCGTGACCGAATATTAATGTGTCTAACTGTATGTAACTTTAACAAATAATACACAATTATTTCAAGTTTGGACTGCTGATGTGTATTGTAACATTGTTTTTGTTAATAAAATTGATGCCTACATTAGATAAATAGAAATACACGCATATGACTCAGATTGGTTTAACACTTGTTCAATAGATTATAAGGTGTTTATAATTAATATTAGCGATATATCCGATTTGCAATTCTGTATTCGTGTCTCAGACTCCTCATTAATTATTTAAATATACCTTAAATGTTTAGAGAATACCATAAAAAATAATCAACTTACTAAATTAGTAATCTGAGAATAATTGCCTTGTGTTCTTTGCTGAGCAAAACTGTTTGTACCGATTTCACTGAATGCCGTTAAATCAATATTTCTTCACGCCTAAAAAAAAGTGTCCTATTAATTTTTTAAGTATTCATAATGTTCTTGGATCTGATACTTGATTTCAAAATTTCCCGCAAATGTCAGACAACTGAAACGTAAAATTAAAAATGTCAAATCTATTTCCATTGTCTTAAAGTTTTCGGCTTTTGTTCTTTAGATCCTTGCTCAACATTTGTAGGCCTCTTATTCTTACGAAAATAAATTACGGAACCAAAGTTTTTCTGTCGTAAAGTAACATTTCCACAAAAATTTTTTGATCCGATTTTACTGTTCCGATCAACTATTCTATGTGTACATCGATTTTTCCCATTCGGTAGTCTCATTAATTGTCTCCTTTTGTGATACGATTGCAAATACTGGCCATTTTCACTTTTTCTCGATAAAACGAAGCAATTCATTTTCAGTAAATTTTTTAAACACCGGGGAAGTCCTTTTTAGCTGGTCCAAATACATTCTATCTTTTAAAATTCATTTTAAACCTAGCTGATCTAATTCGGACGCGGGGAACTTTTAAAATAAAGATTGATTCGGCCAGTCAAATAGAATGTAGCGCGGTAGCCTAGTGGTTAAGGCACTTGGCTACTAAAAAATCAGATGGCACGGGTTCGAGACTTGTCTCATTCCGGATCTGAATCGCTCCCAGGCTTACCCACCCTGAAATAATTGGGTACTAGAGAAATCAAAGGCGGATCCCAAATAGAAAGGAACTGGCCCCCCTACTCTCCATTAGTGCCGTTGGGCTTAGTACACTGTGAACCTTAATTTCACAACCCTCGACACCCGGCTAAAGGGTATGGGATTTACTTTACTTTAAACAGCCCCGTTTTTAAATTAGTTATAGATTTCTGTAAATTTTCCGATTTACTTCTTGTTTTGTTAATTTAATACATAATTATGTAATTAGAAGGCGACGGAAAATTAAGAACATATGTAAGATCTGTTTTTATACCAGTGAAACACAAAAAATAGTTTAACTCCACCTTAACGTTAGATGGTTTTTTTAATTTCATTTAATTTATAAATTTCAGTATTTTTGTATATCATCGTTTTTTTTTGAAAAATTATTCTAAATTATTCGGTATAGAAAATTAATCGAAAAATGAAATTTCCGTTATTTTCGAACTGTCGTTTAATTACTTAATTAAAAATTAATAGTAATCATTGGTGAACTATACTGCATTATTTTTTTTCCCCGCATGAAGGTTCCGTCATTAGTTTGTTCTGTGTTGTTTAACTTTTTGGCAGCTAAAGAACATATATTTTTTAATAGTAATACTGGCCTAATTCACCTGATGGCGGTGTAGTTTATAATTTTCCGTTCCATTACCGACACTGTACAAATACCTTCTACTTTGTCTATACATTTTAATTTACGCCATATATTCTGTCATCTTTTAACAGTCGTTTTACGACTTAATAAATATATATGCGTACATATTTGAGTGTGTGTGTGTGTGTGTGTGTGTGTGTGGTCATATTAATTTAGCATTAAATACTGTTTATAAATTATTCCTTCTTAAAAACGATAATTCAGAATATTTAAGTGCATTAAAATATAATAACGAAAATACGGGGAAAAATTAAGTATACATTTTTCTTAATGTTTTTTAAAATTATTTTCATTCGCTACATCATTTTCGTGTGCGCTGTACATGTAGATGACATATACGTACACATGTAAGTGCATAGGTGGAGGGTAATTACTATATTCGCAAACGGTGTAGTTGTTAGGAGGAATACCGACGGCTGTATTTCTTGACTATAGCTTTATTGATTTGAAAACTACGCATACAAAGCCGATTCCACCGTTTAGAATAGCGTCCGTAAAAGTATACTCGCCTGCCCAGTTTACAGCGCCCTTCAACGCAGAGTCAGCGGTTCCATGCAGCAGATTTTACACCCTCATTGCAAGAACGGTAGCTCGCTGAAACTTACGGGCTCGCAATGAGATGAGGTACATGTAAGTTTCGCGTTCTCGTTTGCGTCTCTTGTGACCCACTTAAGCATATCCACCACCTAATAATTGTTTTTAACGCAGATAACCTTTCTTAAAGTCTATAAGGCTAGACCGTTTTTTACTCGCTTAACATTTCTCCACCGCATATACTTTCGTTTTATTCGTTTAAAATAGTATAAAGTTATTTTAACTATCGCTTAAAATGAACGGGGAAAAGAAGGATGAATTTTATACTCCTCCGCCGAAAATGAGCGGTCTCGAAAAGTTTCAACTGTTTTTGTGGAATTCGGAGACGAAACAATTTCTTGGCCGTACTGCTGGAAGTTGGAGTAAGTATATCCGGCTACGTGTGATTAGGTTAATTTTTATCTTTTTTCAAAAGAAACTTTTAACATCATTACTATTATAAGAATAATAATATTTCATGTTTAACATTCGCTTTTATGCCGATTTGAGGTAATAATATTTTTACGGCAGCTATTATAAAGTTTAGAAATAATCATCGAAAAACTTTTTATCGGACGAGTTCAAAGTTTTTGACTTAATCGAATCATTGCGCATATCGCTACTACAAATGTTCTCGGCGATGATGACGGTATTTCTGGCTATTAACTTTTCCATTTTCTCGTTTTTTTTTTCTTCTTTATTTATTTATTTTTTTTTTTTTTGGAATAAAAAATGTTATAATATTCTGACGGAATTTATCGATTAATATTATGATTTTAAGTAAAATTCGTAAATTTCGATCGCATTTCTAATGGAATTCAAAAAGGAGAAGACATTTTGCGTTTTCTCAGTTTTAATTAGTATCAGGTCGAGAATGAACTATAATAAATCATACTAAAAATATTAGCATTTATCTTTAGTCAGTAAATTTACATTACGTTAAACAATGTCGAGAAAATGTTAAGGGAACAAAATTAAAAAATATTTACGAACCGTTATAGAACATATTTTTTAGCGGAGGTGCTTGATTTTCACACGCATATTAATACTTGCGAGAATTTCGTAGGTTGAAAATTTTTTTTTATATAACTTATAAAGCTACACTTAATTCGGCAGAGCGTTTACACTTTATCGGTAATTTCTGTTTCTATCGAACGGCCGCTGTTACGGGGATCTACGTTGTTTTTTGTCCCTTAGAGTTGAAAAAATCTTTTTATAAAGAAACGTTAAATTAGCTGGGCCGACAAGGCTAATGGCAGATTTAAAACAGATGCTCCAAAACGCCTTTCCTTCTTCCAAACAGACTACGACAGATAACGAGGTCAGTTCGTCAGCTTAGAATAGAGGTGACCTCTCTTCCCTCTCGATAACGTTTTGCCCATACGCACATATAGTTGAGTTTATTAGTAGTACCACTCGAACGCGGGGGGGGACATACCGTTATAGCAACGTTGGGGATCAGCTGAAACACTTGCACGCACATCGAATAAAATTACTACAAAAATATAAAATCGCACATATTCATTAGGATAAATAGATTCTATTCTTTCATACACATTTACGTATCTATGGATCTGCTTTGTTAACAAATCGAAAAAAAAATTATATATATATAAATATATGTATATATATAAATATATGTATATATGTATATATATATATATATATATATGTGTGTGTGTGTATATATGTGTATATATAGTTAAGCTCTATATAATTATCGAGTAAATTATGTAAGAAGTTTACTGTTTGTATTTAAATTCTAATATCATTTCACTAATTATCTGACAAGCATTTGATCGAATAATTCCTGTTAAAAAAGTTATTTAGCTTTTTGTATAAACATTTTATTCCCCTACTTAAGACAGTCGTTTGGTTTTCTATTCGTTGCAATGCCGTTATAACGTTGATCGGTATTTTAAGAATTCGTTCGAGTAGTAACTGTAGTTTGCAAATTAATTTTTGTTATTTCTCTTATTTTTCGTAAACACCTTATACTTATTTTTTATTCATTTATTGTTTTTTATTTTAATTTTGAAATTTGATTAGCTTTAATGCTACGAAAGAAGAGAATGAATTTTGTCGGGTTTTTTTACGAAATCTTAACAAACATTCTAACAAGAGACCCCCTATTTTTTTTCCCCCGTAAATAATACAATCGTTCCGATTTATTTAACGCACTTGAATTTTTATTAAGAATACAATTTTTTTTGTTTTCCATTATTTGACGAAGCCGATACACGAATACATTTTAGACTACTCTAATACACTCTCCGAAAATAAATAAAATAAAATAAAATAAAATAAAACAAAATAAATCAAAAATAAATCAAAAATAAATAAAAAAAAATTAATTAATTAATTTAATCGTGTTTTAAAATTATTCATACTTGCAAATATTACGGCGGTATAATAGTACGGCTATTCCACATTCAGATCACGGTTGTCGGCTAGTTTGGTAAGAGTGGAAATCGGAGGGGTAAGCGAATTTCGAAACTGGCTATTTTTAACATCATTAAGATTGTATATCGTGAAAATATGCCTGATATTCCGTCAAGTAGGATTCACTTTTTAGATTTTACAATACAAAATGTATAAAATTTACGAATGTAATTGTATAGCTTAATAATAAATTCTTCGGTCACTTCCGCTATCATTAATCTTGTTTTTAGTTTTTCGTAACGGTCGTAAAAGGTCCCCCCCCTCCCACCCGAAACCAGCAGTGTGTCTTTTCTTCAAAACTGTTTGGTTTCAGATAATTGCGTATTTTCTGTTTTTATTATAGCTGGCGAATAAGCGACGTAAACGTTTAAAAATAAATCAAAACCTATTCTACCCGATAGTGACCTTCCAATTTTAGATTTTGACAATTCGTCAAAAAAATCAATAACAGTATAGCTAGCGCGGGACAGCTATATGGAAATTTTAAAATCGCCGGTTCGAAGAAATTTAAAATAAAATGGAAAGTAATATATTCTCATAGGTTTATCGTTTTCTGTCGTGACATTTTTTTCGGCGTTCCGCTGGAAGTGTCACTATTTCTACAACGCTCTATCGGTTTTTTCACGATGTAGGCTCGTTCAAAATTGATTCGATCCGTATAGCGGGATCCTAAATCAAAACGAGGCCGCATCTAAAAAGTATAAACGGAACGTGTGTTCTGCTAGATCGTAGAGAAATTTGAAAAAACACACGCCAATGAATACCATAGAGAGAAAGGAAAGAAAATAATAATCCGTAGTGGCCGAATCAACAAAAAACGAAATAATTATCCGAGGTGAGGTAAGATCTGCTAAGATTATTACTTACACGTCACGAAATCTCTTCTTGTCGAAGCGCTTTTTATATATGGATATATGTTATAAAACTTTCAATTACATTGGTAACTTTTTCTTTTTTTTTTTTTTTTTTTTTTTCGTATTGTAGTCGTTTTGAATGAACATGAAAAATTATCGTAGCTTCAAAAGTAGGTTAGCATCTCGAGCGTTTCAAGTCTGCGGCCATGAAATGCACTCAGTTCAGCGGATTCAATTTATTAATGTATCCTCTTCGCCCCGGTTCAAAAAGAGAGTGTCCTAAAATTATCGTTCCAATTAATCATCGATTAAAACGGAAACAGACAATTTATGGATAATAATATTTAGGAAAGTTTTCTACAAATTCCAGCATGGCAGTAGCTTAGCCGGGAAAGTAGAAAATGTTTTTGGAACTCTCCGATGGCGTTTCAAAGTGCCGAACGAGTAGTTTTTGACGTGTATTTATAAAAGATTATAAATCGGCGAGAAATAAAAAGCATTAAATATGAACTATCAGATGAACCAAATACGCACAGCGTAAACTTTGTTAGAAAGTTGTATAGCTTGTTTTCGTTGATAATCAATCATACACCCTGTCAAGAAAGTATCGGGAATTGTTAAATAAAACGAACAATTTTTAATTTTCATCCAAATTTATTTTGTCACCTTCAAAATAACATCCATTCGAAGCGATGCACATATGCCAACGCTTTTTCCACTCGGCAAAGCACTTCTGATAGGCGGTTTCCGGGATGGCCTTTAGCTCTCGCGTCGCATTCGTCTTGATGTCATCAATCGATTCGAAGCGCATTCCCCGTAGCGGAAATTTGAGTTTTGAGAATAGGAAAAAGTCGCAGGGTGCTAAATCTGGTGAATACGGCGGTTGTTCGATGATATTTACCGAGTGTTTGGCCAAAAACTCATTCACAATTATGGCTTTGTGAGACGGCGCATTATCGTGATGGAGAATCCAAGAATTGTCGACCCACAAATCGTTACGTTTACGACGGATAGCCTCTCTCAAACGTCTCAAAACACTTAAGTAAAACTCTTTGGTGACTGTCTGTCCGGCTGGCACATATTCATAGTGTACCACGCCTCGAATATCGAAGAAAACAATCAACATGATCTTCACTTTCGATCGGCTTTGGCGAGGTTTTTTCGGCTTTGGCGCGCCAATTGGCCGCCATTCGGACGATTGCTGGTTCGTAAGCGTGTCGTACTCGTACACCCATGTCTCGTCACCAGTAATTATCTTTTCCAAGAAGGTAGGATCCAAATTGGCTCGATCCAGCATGTCTGCAGCTACCTGTTCTCGGTACTTTTTTTGAAAGAAATTCAGGTCTTTCGGAACAAGCCGAGCCGCAACGCGTTGCATACCCAATTTTTCGTGCACAGTCGTACGTACGCTCTCGTGTGACATGCCCAATCCATGAGCCATCTCTCTCAAGCTCACATGACAATTTTCAGCAACGATTTCCTTGATTTTATCGACGTTATCATCGGTCACACTCGTTGAAGGCCGTCCAGAGCGAGGCATGTCTTCGACCGTCTCCCGACCATCCTTGAACGCTCTGTACCACTCGTAAACCCGCGTTTTTGATAAAGCAGATTCACCAAAAGCCTTCTGTAACATTTTCAGTGTATCGGCACAAGAAATTTCGTTCGAAACACAGAATTTAACACAAGTACGTTGTTCAATATTTTCACTCATTGTAAAACTTCGACAAAACCTTCAAGGTCGACTGATTTTAACAGCTGCTGTAAACACACTGGTTGACAGATCGCGCTAAAAATAGGCATCATAATACAAAACAGTTGTACCAACCTGGAAAAAAAAAATTATCTGCCTAGCTATTACCCGGGAGATTTAAATTGACAATTCCCGATACTTTCTTGACAGGGTGTACATTTCATTAGGATTAATCCCCGGTGGATCCTTATCCGTATTTATTTTCTATTTATTATCCGCACTGCTACTCATTGTCTCTCTTCAGACAGATATGAAATAAGAAAGCAAGAAAAGAAAAAAATAATGTACGCGACCGGAATTTTATACACTTACGCTGTAATGTCGCCGTTCGACAAGATGCTCGTTTATTGGTAAAAAATAAAATATTTCTTAAAAATCAATGAAATTATTCGATCGTTTACTTAAAGAAGCTAGTTTTAGACAGAATAGAAAGAAGAGGGGGGTACTTTTTTTTTTTGATCTTTTTTTTAAATATTAATTTTCCAGATTTTAGAGATTTAACGTTTTACAAATCAGAACGGTATGCTTTATGGTAATTCGATGTAAACGCTATAAAAGAAGTTTTGAGCTATAACTTTTTTTAAAATGTGATCCCTGCTAAAACCGGAAACACTGCCACCGAAATACGCAATATTTATTTTTAGCCAGCAAAAAGAAAAAAAACATTTTTAGGGGCGGGGGAATCAATAAATTATAATCGGTTTCATATATACGCATTTTGGTTAATTATTGTATATTTCGTTTTAAAATCGTCAACCTACTTTTCGCAACCAGAGTCATTTTCGATTACGCTTTTTCTCCTCTTTTTTTCATTACTATTTTGAAAGTTCGCTTTCATCGTTGGAGAATGAAAATAATAATAGGAAAACATTTGCACATAAAAGTATGTAAAATCGCGAAATTACCTTTTACACGGGTTTTAGAAACCTGAGCACGAAGAAACCAAAGAAGAAAAACAGATTAAATACGATACGGATTAAGTTTTTTTTTTTTTTTTTAAATTTGAGAATAATTAAAAGTCGGAACACTTATAAGGGGAACACCGATTTGTTTTTACGTTCTGAATTGTTTTTATTTATTCAAACTGCAACGAAGTGACAATCTTCAATTTTTTCCGAGTGAGTAAATGTGTTTGCTCATTCGATAAAAAAAAAAGAAGGATCCCCGCAACGGCTGTGTACGTGAAGGTGTAATCTCTAGTCTCTCCTATTGACGATTTATCAACAGTGGCTGCAGCGTTAAATTTAGTACTGCTGTTCGGTAACATTTTGTTTTGGAATCTTTTCAACTTATTAATAACTTAAAAAAGACAAAGACAGAAACAAATCTTGCACGATAAATAAATAGTGTGCGAAATCACGCGGGAAAAGAAGGACCTGGAAACATTCGAATTTTCAGAAAAAGATACTTAAAAAGTTTTAATTGATGAAAGAAAATGAAAACGATTTATTTATACAGTTAAAATAATACAAATAAAACGCATTAAATTTTCTCAGCCAAAAAAAAGGTTGTTTCGTATCGGATTAATCTATAATACTCTTTACGTGGGAAAAGTTTTAATTAACGTATTAAAAATAATAATAAATACCTTTTATCAATGTGTAAAATGAATTTCAAAATTATTTCTTTTACGAAAAACTCTGCGTGTAGAGTCGTCCACAATACGAAAATATTTCCCTTTTAATTGGCACGAATCACAAGAGCTGATCACGCTTGAGCATGTATTTTTTTTTTTGGTATTTCGACTGCGCAAAAAGAAAAAGAAAAAAGTTGTCGAATCACACCGTTGATGAAATTTACAAAACCTAAAGTTTTCGAGACTGATTTATACAAGTTTTTCCTAAGTGTAGTATCGAAGTTATTATAGCAATAATATAAATCTACTTTTTTCGAGTAAAACGAAATTTCATGAAAGAAGCTACGTCCGTTTCAAAAAAATAATTAAAACGAAACAAATATTGTAACGAAGCGTTTTCCGAATTTGAACTTTCGGTCTCATACAAATTCAAGGAATTTTTGGGAAATTCGCGAATTTTATTCCTTAATTTTGGTCGTTTTTCATACCAAAAATTTCCTTCTCACTACCGAATTTAAGTATTCAAATTTGTAATAATGAATGAATAATAAACTTCTTCGTATATATGTACATATGTATGTGAGAAAATTTAAAGACTCGTCGCCACGCACATACTTAAAGAGAAAACAAAATTCTGAAATAGAAAGGAATTTCTAGCAATGAAATAATAAACAGCGGGGGGCCGCCTATTAGAATAGGTAATAAAAGAATTCGGTGCGATGTTGTCCAACACGCGAGAAAGCTATGTGTAATTTTCAATAACGCAGTTTGATATGTCCGTGCTTGTATTTTTCCTTTTGTTCTATGAAAGAAAGGGTTTTTCAATGCAATGGGAATTCCCCTCGCGTGCTTATTAAAAATGATCGAAAAAATTTAGACTGATACGAATTCATCAGTCAATAAGATTTTAGTCTCAGCTAGTGGTACCACCACTTGGTGCAGTTGGTTAGATAGTGGTATTTTGTTCGGGTAGGACATGGGGTTCCAATGCCTGACACTTTCAAAAATTTCACTTGTGCCGGGTTCCATAGTTGACGCGCCCAAAAAAAAAACAAAAAAAAAAAAAAAAAAATAATCACTTTACTTGTTTAATTTAATAAAAACGACCTTCTCAAATAAAGTAATAAATTTATTATTAAAGATATAAAACCGAAACGTATGTAGCTACAATTGTGGGCATGCTCTACACGGGAAAACAGCAAAAATAAGTACACGAGTTAAAATATAATCCTACATTAGTACTTTATTTTTTTTTATTTTATGATCTTTGTAAGTTCAAGAATTTTGTTTTTTTTGTTTTTTGAGCTTCACAAGAAATACGCCGTGAAGTGTACACAGTAAATTATTTACTAGAATTTGATTTGTGCTAGTAAGGAAACTGTGCCGCCCTTGTTATTGAGATGGTCGAAAAATTTTGATAACCCGAAATTTTTCGTTCTCCTCTTCGGTGAATTTCATTTCACATATACCTGTACTGTTATTTCAAAGTTATGCCTAAGCGATTTTGTTTCCTACTCGCATCAACGTTTACGTTATTGAGCATGTTATACAAAGATTTCCAGTATACTCTATAAATTGGCGAAAATACATAAATCATAACTCATATTCGTTTGCTTTTTGAACATACTGATTTGAATACAGAAGTTATTATTCGGGTTTTTTGCTTTTTATTTTATTTTTATTTACATTTTTTTTGAAAACATCGTCGTAAGGCGGCGAAATTGGCCTTTTTTATCTCATTCAATTTTTAATTAAGTTTAACTTCATTAATAAGTGAATATTTTTATTACTTTAACTGTGCAATATAAACTTTGTGTTCTATATTGTGTTTTTTAAATACATGTTTTTAATTTTATAATCGCTTGATTAATTTTAATTTGTTGTGCTATTTTATATATATTGTATATGATGAGTCAACATTGAGAAAACTGAGTCTGGACTAGAATATCTCATGCGCAGGCAAACGGAGATGGCTATAATCAAAGAGCGTGCTAGATTGAAGTGAGGGACGGGTTAAATAAAACTAGTCGCTAGTAAGCTGTACGTAGTATCACGATAGTTGTCACAATGAAGACTTCTCTGTGTATGTTAACCAGTTCTTTTGATTCAACCTTTTAGGAAGTTCGACTACTTACGATCTTCTTTGTCGGTTGATTTTAATTTTTATTGCCCTTAGCGTTGATCCATTACACTAGGGGAACTTATCTTTAGATCATTGCTAAATGGTTACTATGAAAATTCCCGTCACTTAAAGGAATAAATTGGAACGGTTAATTTCCCGAGGGAGCGTTGAAAAGGGAATGTGTTTATCGATTTCACAAGAACCGAAACTGGGCTGATCAATGAAAATGACTGCGCTGGGGTAGAATCAATGTAGACCCTAGGAGCCTCGTTTGTTCAGGTTTTTGATGATTTTCAAACAAGCTCTAAAGTACGGGGGCGGGGGATTTGAATTTAGCCAACGAAATCGAAAAAATATCGCCCAGATTATATTTTCTAGTATAGTCGTAGTCGGGGACTTTTTTGGAATAAATAAAAATTGTTTCCGAAAAGTTTTATTAAAGAAGGGAAAATTATACCGCGCAGGTATTCAACAATTTTCAATTTAAATATATTTCGTAGTTTCACCGTTCAATAGCGGCTTCAAAGAAAGGGACTGCTTGGAACACGCACAGAAAGGAATAGGCCAGCTCTCGTTAGCATTTAAAAGGCTTTTGCAGCATCTTTTGTCCCATCCGCTGTGAACGGCAATTAATCTTAACGAAGAACTAATAATCGTCGCATTCTTTCCGTTCTCCTTCATCTTTTTCCGCTGCCGCCACTTCATAAATCACTCCTAGCGACTGTTTTTCAGTCCTTACTCGTCCCTGACTAGTCTACCACTTTATTGTTCCACCGTTTTATCGTAGATTTTCATTATTCGCTCAATTTGTTGGTCGGTTAATTTACGCGACGACTGTCATGTACCATCGCTGTTGCTTTTGTGTATTAATTTTAACGCAGAGAAATAAGAAACAGACAAATAATGGACAGAAAAAAAAATCGACCGAGTGAAATGAAAGTTTATTTCAAAAAAGAATCGCACCCGTTCTACTCTCATACATTGACGCTATGTTCTATCTGCCGTATTTAGAGTCGCTTTTCTTTGTTCTTTCTATTTAAAAAAGCCGCAGTGAATATAAATTCTGTTCTGATGATATCGTCTTGATATTATATTCAACTTTTCCGACTTTCCCGCTGTTTTGATTCTTTTTTGCACAGTCGGAGGAATTTTAAAATGCCTTACTACTTCCCCGCTCCGCGTTCATAATAAATATTTCCTTTCTTCAAGTGGTTCCCAATCATGCTGAAATTCTATAGGTAACTCTTCGAAACGTAGGCACTGAGATGTCTCGTCGATTATAAAAATCGTTCGGATCTGATTGTTTGTATTTTTCAATTTCTATTAATTCTGTTTTTTCATTTATTTCCGCTGCTTGGCCGATGGCCTTCGTCGAAGGTTCCACGTTCTTTCAACGAAGAGCCTGTCCGTTAACTTGAAAAGGATAAAAAAAAATTTCCCCGGCGTTCCGTTGTTATAATCTTGAAATACCGCAGCCTTGCTAATTTCACAACAATCATCGGAACCCCCCAAAGATTTAGATTTTTTTTTTTTTTGAAATAATTGTAAAGGGTCCCACGAGGCCAATGCCTATATTGTGGGTAACACTTATTATCGTTTATTGTATAAATATAACGTGTGCAATGTAATATCAACGTCCGACTATAAGCTGAGCTATTACTAATATTATACATATTCGGCATATCTACTGGAATAGCCACAAAACCACGAACGCGTGAAGTAAAACAATAATCTTCGTAAATCAAACTCTTATCAACAAAACGTATACACTTCCGATGTGGAAATTTATAACTAATAATATTATTATACGGTATCATCGCAAACATATTCCAACCGATACAAGTAACCAGAAAGTACAATCAGGCAGAGTACAACACAGAAGAAATAATCATATCCTATACATTAACGCTATTAATGTTAAAAACAGAACAATATATCCGAATAACGGCTAACGCAACATAGTTAACTATAATAAATACTCTATACAAATATCGAAATAGGTAATTATGCTCTATTATGCCACAATGCACGCAAGCCCGAATAGCCTTCTATATTGTATTCGGAGGGTGACCAAGAAACTTGCAAATTATTACTCCTACCCCTGCTACCAGGCTATTAACTAAATTTTTATTTTTTCCTTCCAAACTGCTAAATGTTGTTCTGTCCAGATTTCCTTCGGTACTCTTAACAATAAATTCATTAATACATTTTCTTCGACATTATCTATTTTATTATTTAGCCCCCGCCGGAATTGAAAGGACAGTTCTTTAGGTACCCTGGTACTTCACTTCTTATCTATTAACTGCCGTTGCACGTCCTGCAACTTACCTTTTAGCAGCTTGTGATAACAATACACCGCTTTTGGAGGTGGTTCCTTATTTTCTATCCACCATACAGGTTCAGAAATATTCCTGTTTCCCAGATTCCTGGAGGGAGTTATTAATTT
Organism: Icerya purchasi; assembly: GCA_039619475.1. Classification (NCBI taxonomy): domain Eukaryota; kingdom Metazoa; phylum Arthropoda; class Insecta; order Hemiptera; family Monophlebidae; genus Icerya; species Icerya purchasi. Next base: position 168,327,641 of record CM077116.1, on the reverse strand, counting down.
CAGACATCTCGCTAGTCTTTCGTTGAACTGTAAAGCTCCTTCTAATGTCAGTGGCTTTAAAATTGTCACAGTTACATAAAGATTGTAAGATTATTTTAAGAAGCCGCGGGTTTAGTTTTGCGAAGATAAAAATTTATTTAACGTGTCCAAAATTATTACAGTTAAAATTATAGTCACATTTATAATTATAATCACAATTAAATTTATAATCACAGTTAAAATTAATATCGATAATATCGCTTGACAGACTATACTTTCAAATTAAAAAATATACATACATATATAAGCAAAAAAAAAAAAAAGATAAAAAGCGCACTTTCGCCGTAGAGGAAAATTTAGATGATCCTTTAAAAAGTTTCAAGTATTTCGCTGTACTGTTATTTTTATTCTGCGATGCTGCGATTTCGATTTTATTTGCGAGCTCTAATTTCGAAACAAGCTGGCTCCGTGTAGTTTGTCCACTAGTAATAAACGCTCATTTTACACAGCGCTTTTCGTAACATTCTTGTTCCGGATTTATTTTTAAAGACTGTTATATTACGCTTGCGAAAGTTCATCTTTCAAATCCTCCTTAAAACAGCTTATAAAGAGATTACTTTTTTATTATCCATTCGTTCTTCAGTAATGGATTTATATAAACGCTCGCCATGAACCTGTTTGCTTTTTTACTTTCTAATTACTATTTAAAATGCTGTCCTTTTGTTCTTATTACGGCAGCGTATTTTTATTTGTACTGCGCCGACAGCGTAAGTAATTATAAGGCGCGGTCGTGTTCATCCGTTCTTAAATTTTCCTTTTGTCGTCGAGGTCTCTTTGATTTCTGGTCCGTGCTCAGACGATTTTGATTCGTCTAATACTCGTAAAACACCGCCCCAGTTTCTACTTTTCACAAAAACTGATTATCTTGTCCTCCCCCGTACTCATTTTTTTTTTATCATTATATTATTTCTACATTACCTCTGTCAACTTTTCTGCACATTGCTGTTTTAATATGGACTTTTTTGCGTCTATCCCTTATTCTGATTAACCGCTTTAAACTGAATAATGAATTGCAAGAGATTTTTTTATATTTTTACTGAGAACATTTTTTTGGGATATTCCTGAATAAAACCAAATATGTAAAACATGATTTATTACGTACTTTAAAATAATAAAAAAAGCAAGTGCGAACGATAAATTTCGAGTAAAATAACCGATTATAAACAACAATGTTTTCTCAGTTGGTTTTAAAATGATTAATTTTAATTGTAGTATTAAAGAACATATTGTAAAAACATTCTAATGGGTTTATTATCTTTTTATAATACACGAATACGCCGTGATGTTTCAGCTTTTTTAAATGGACTTTTCTTGGAAATGAAAAACAAGAAAAAACAACAGAAACGGAAATGAAGTTGTCTACAGATCATATCGCATTTAAAAAAAAGAATAAATGAAAATCGAAAAGAGAAACGTTTTAATACAATTTATTCATATTAATGATAAATGAATCGACGTGAAACGTGATATTTCCCCTTTTAAGGCTGACAAAAAATACCAATGTAGCGAATAATTTTTTCAGCTCGCGAGTATTTTACATCTTTCGCATATTTGCAATGAAAGTATATCAGTTCGTTTTCATAGAATAACAAGCAGATGTCAAAGTCAAATTTTAAAAGATCATTTTTTTTTATTGTTATTTTATGAAGTTTCATTATTTCGTCAAAAATAAATCTCGTAATTTTGAAATTTAAAATTTCCTTTGAAATTGCCGCATTCTTAAACAGCTTGTATTAAGCTCTGGGAGGATCAATTTTAAAGTTCTGAGGGGCATCCTCTCCCTTCTCAACCGCCACTATTGCATTTTTACAGTGTTGAATATTTTTGGAAAGGAAACTTAAATTTTGCACGTGAAAATTAAATTTTTTTTTTGTTGAAGAGCGTGGGACCTCCTACAGGTTGAGGCCTGGGGCTATAGCCGCCCTTAGCTCCCCCTTAGATTCGGCCCCGATCGCGGCCACATATAGAGTGCTTTTAACGAATACTATAAAAGTTGAATAGACGATTAGTGACCCTTCGCATTTAAGTCTGGCTAATGACGTCACCTGCTATTCCAACTTTTGCGTTTGTCTGATGGCAATAAGGCCATTCAGAATCTTCTTCTTTTTTGTTTTTAGAACTCCGATTCAACAATAAATTGCCGCTTAGAGCGCAGTAAAAAGTTCAATAATTGAAGTAGTCGTATCAGATTGTTTCAAATGTGCGGTTGTGTGTGAATAAATGACATGTATTACAAGATGATTGGTTCTCGTTGTCTTTTATATTAAGGGTTTCTTTCTATAGTGGTAGTCAGTAAGTGGAAAGTGTAGGTGTCTATCACAACCTAGACCGATCGAAAAAAGTTTTCTTTCTTCTAGCAGGATGAAATCATGTAGGCCATTGTAAGCTTTTAACCTCCTGGGGCAGTTGGCTGCCAGCTCATACGTTGGTATTATCCGCCGGGAGAAACAACAACTACATGCCTAAAAAAAATAGTTTTCTAAGCTTGAAAAAGAACAGCTTTGAAACGCTGCGTGGAATGACGTTTCATTCTCTTGTCGCACGCAAAATTCTAATAAAATAACGAGCAATCGCTAGCCTTAGTCTCACCTTTGTTTGAATTTTCCTTCAACTTCGTTCTAATTTTCACTGTATTGAAGACAACGTCATTCTTGCGCCGAGGATGGAAAACCGTAATGAAATATGTTCGAAATGATTAATTAAAAAAAAAGAAAAAAGACCTTTAATACAGAGAAACTATTATTGCAGTAGGCGCCGACGTAACAAGGTTCTATAAAATGCATTGCTTTTGCACCTTAAATTACGTTAATTATTAAACTAGACGCTTAGAGTGACACCATGCCTCTGCAGGATGTTATTTAAATGGAAACTGTTACTTTATAGCTGCAGTAGGTTTTACAAGATTGACCCTGCAACGGATGTGAATGTTGGCCACGTCAGGCAGCATTATTTGCTTTTAATTATTTGTTCGCCTCAGTAGGTCAGTCCGTGGTCATCTGAAATTTACCAATCGTCGCTTGCAATTATAACGATCGATGATTTCCGCAGTTTGTTCTTGCATATTTACTAGGCGATAGAAATTAGTATCAACCGCATATTGGGCCAGACCCCAGATAATTGTTTTTTATTTACTCATCATGGTACCGTTTCTTTCTTTGGTTTTTTTTTTTTTTTTTTTGTTACATATCAGCCAAGGTTAATTTTTTATTTTCATTTCATTAATGTCACTGTCGCTGTAAAAATAAACCTTGAATTGGGTGAGGTGCGCTGATTTAATAGAGAGATAAGAGCGTTTTTAAATGTTACTACCGAAAGCGTAAATGTATTACGATTCTAATTAGGTATTCGCGTTTACTTCGTGCTCCGACTAAACTTTGATTTAATAAAGCGATTAGTCAAAAATGGGGATCGTTGGTAGAAACGAGTTGCTGAATTACGTTCCTGATGGGTTATGTTGTCGAAGCCTCTTCAAAAGAAAAAAAAAAAAAAACAAAAAAAAAACGTTCGCATGTACTTACAATTAGTAGTAAGTTTTTGAGGAATTGAATAAAACAGAAGAGCGGGACTATATGCCATATATTTTTCGCAATTTTCGTTTTTGGCGAATTAAAGTTTCAATTTGACGGATTTTATTACTTTTACTTCAAAGATCTCTTAACAATTTACGGCGCATTTTTGGAAGAATTTAAAAATAAATTATCTCGACTTATAAACGCGCTACCCAAATAACTGGGTGTTTCGACGTCGAATAAAGTAAAAGTAAAGTAAGTCCCACATATCCTCGATAAGGTGTCATGGATTGTGGAGTTAAACTTTTCATAATGGTACTCAGCCTAATGGATCTGTTGAGGGTTCCTTACTCTTGACCACCTTTACTTTCCCCCAGACAATTCTTTGGTATAACCAATATTCTATTTCAGATTAGGTATAAACCTGGGAGCGATTCGGATCTGAAACGAGACAAGTCTCGATAACCTATGACACTTCTGATTTAGTAGCGACATGAAAAATAAGTGAAAATTACGGTGCGGATTTTAAGAATAAAATCGGTTGTTAATATTTTCCCCCCCCGAAATAGTCTATTTGTAAATATCGGTTTTTTTAATTCTCACCGATACTCAAACAGAGCGATGATCAAAATTTATTTTAGATTAAATTTGACCTTTTATTTTTCAAAAATTAATATTCCCTTACTTACGTGTTCGCACTTCCAAATGTCGCACCGTAAACTGAAGTTGCGGAGAGCCGGGCAAAATTATAACTTATCGTTTAAACCAGGGGTGGCCAACCTTGAACATTTTTGCGGCCCGCGAGGTGGCCAAAGTAGTAAAAAATTATGTTCTGCGAACTCATAATGCACGCGCATGTTGAAACATTTAATATAACAAGTTTTATATTTCACTCTAAGTGTGTCTATATAGTGGGTGGTCCGCAAGATCATTTGGGTTGGCCACCCTTGGTTTAAACTGTGTGTAATTGTGCCTATGAAGACGTTTCCGACTATGAATAAGTTGAAATTTCAACAAAGAAACTAGTTATATAAAAATTGTGTCTAGCTAAAGTAAAAATTTGTATGCGAAGGCTTTTTTAAGATTGTTTATGGCCGATCTGTCGTCGCGATAGCCTAGTTGCTAGAGCGCTTGACTTCCGATGTGGCGGTCACGGGTTCGATCCCGAGCGACGACAAACTTATTACAAGAATTAAATAAATAAATAAATAATCGCTAATAGTCACGTGGCGGAAGGCAATGGCAACCCACCACGTATAATATGCGCGCTAGGTCAGTACACAGAAGACATAAATAGGACTGCACTTGTAAAACGATGTAAATCAAACGATTACTAATCAGTTCCGAATGTAGTCTTCTTGCGTGTGTACACATTCGTACCGCATATAATAATTGCTATGAGCACTGTGCCTGTGTCTGTACAACTAGAATGAACGAATAGGTAGTCACGACGCTCGAATTCGAGCAATACGACTGTTACAGTTACATGGCCGATCTAAGTTAAGATAAAGTTTTATTACGCAAAATGTGAGTGAAGGGAAATTATTTCATTGAGCTCGAAAGAAAAGAAAAAAGCGCCGTTTAGTTTGTTTTCTAAAAGTTTTTAACTGTATTCTGTTGAAGCCGTCAATTAGCTAGAAATACGGGATACTTGACAATATTGAAGATACATTTGAAGGGAGTCTTTTTATTGAATTGGCTCACCGTTCGCCTATAAATGAATAAAATAATCGATTTTGCGCTGTTAGTGTTGAAAGTTGTATGTGAGTCTTTCGAGCTGCAGCCGGAAATAATAAGAAGAGACAATTGACGTCAGTTACAGTTTGATTCAGTCAAACATCGAAACAATAGGAAGGGAGTGAAAGAATATAACAAGCGGAAAGGCTCTAGCAGATGAGGATACAGAAAGTATACGTTCATCAAGCAGAAAAGAGCATTCAGTAAAGACGCATAACTGCGTAAAATCTTATTTCCAGGAAGACCGAAGTACGTGTGTATTAAAGAAAAGAAAAAAATAGGTGGTGGGGGGAAGAAAAACAAAAGCTTTGGCTTTACAAATGAAGCGGAAGTTTGGAAAGTGTAAAAATGAATGGCTACCTATTAAAATATAAAAACTTCCATCTCATAATATCTTATTTCAGAAAACGGAATTTAAAATTTTGCTTTGACATATTTAACTATTTAGACCCTCTTTTACCCTTCTATTCAACCTTCTCTGCCTTCCAGTTTACGGTTCTACAAGACTCTTCCAACCTTCGTTGTCGTTGCACCATAACCAATGCTGTTTTCAACTTAATCGTTACTCTCCCTTTCTGTCTCCATTCTGCCCTCTTCATTGATCGGATCATAATTTTGCGTGCAATGTTAATTACGTGTTTCTTGAATGAGCCTAAAGAACTTGAACTCAATATTCGCACTCCTTGTAGTATCTCGCCTATCCTTACATTTCCTAATCATCGTACTATGCTTCCTTTATATATTACAATCAAAACCCAAATGACTGCGAAATAATTTTGTAGTAAGTGTTCCGTGCTGGCCAAACTAAAAAAAAAAAAATAATAAACACGACATTTTAGACACTAATCAAACCCGGTTTAGACTTTTTGACCAAATACAATTATTATCACGGAAAGATTTAGAGTGTAGATTGTATCTTTTGAGGGTGGCGTACGTGTGGGTGTCTTCATTTTAGAATAAGACATATTTCTAACAAAACCTTTCGGAACCGAAGGTGGTTTTGCAAATGTTAAATCGTCCGATTAATCTTTTCGTGTTTTTGTTTTTTTTCTATTTCGGGTTTGCCAACGGAAGATTAATTCTGTGATTTCTGATTTCTTAATCCATATTACACGTGAGGTTGTCTTAAACTGAAAACACAATAATACACGACTTTATCATCACTTTAGAACTGAAAAAAAAACAAACAAAAAACGGTCGATTTTGAAAACGTTATACTCTACTTCTATTCCGATTGTTCTTTTTTTCCTCGCTAAATACGTAGGTATTCTGAAGGATGTGAACAACGAAATACTAAAAACTCACCTATCGACCTAATCTATCATTGCTTGATAATTCACGGTAAAAATTATTCGTAAGGGTTGTTTCAACGAGTGTAGCGTGACCGAAAGTTAATTCGTACGATTTAGCAGAAAATTTTAGGTATCCCACTTCGGAAAATTGTTTTCTAAAACGAGAAAATACAAAAAAAAAAAAAAAAAAAAGGATATTGATAGTAAGCCGCTATTTAAATTATAAAACACTCGTAAGACAAAACAGTTCAACTTTTATCGTTATTCTTCGGGTTATTAACTTTAAATTAACGTAATTATATTCGATTATTTTGCATCAAACCATCTTCATCCGTCTCTTACACGATCGTGTCCTATACTTCTGATTTACAAAAATAATAAAAATTACAAACGGAATAATACATTTTTATTTTATTTGACAGAACACCATTAACACAAAACACATACACAAAAAAAAATAAATTAATAAAACCGCATCTAAAAATGTTTCGACTCCGAGGCTTGTTAGTGCGATTTTATTAACTAACTATTTTTCCGATTTTAATGTTTTCCACTGAAACCGCAATAAATAATAATTACCGGAAAATGTCTTATCAAAATTACGTTAATAATAATAAGCATTTAAACTGAATATTAAATTAAATCAGATGAAGACGTTTTTGGGAATCCTGAGACGAAAGAAAAATATATCAAGTACCTATATTTCTGCCTTCTAATGGCTGGCACGTTTTTGTTAGTTTGCGTCATTCCTTTACTCTTGCCGCTACCATCCATTTCGCGAATCATTTTTCTTATCATCCGTTTGTCATTCACTATCATGCCGAGTACGCGGAACCACATTTCATTTCTAATTTTTCTGTAAACGCCCAAGTCGCTCAACCGGATCTGTGTATACATCATTAAATTGCTCTCCAAACTCGACCGTATTCAGAATATTTGTCTTCACCTCTGTCCGGTAGCTAGGAAGTCTTCTCCTATCCCAGCTTTACATGCCGAATCATTCATCCCTTCTCTTTTTTGTTTGAAAGCCTTGTTAATCGAACGCCTACCTATTCCTTCTTCCTCTCTTGTTATTCCTATTCTTCTATTCATCGCAACTGGCGATTTTCCATCAACAAAACTCCAACATTATCTTCAATTTCCACTCGTCTCTCTCAGTTTTCGCAATATATATTTATGACAATCCGCCGTAATGTTATTTCAGTTTTTCCACCCTCCTGCATCCTATTAATTGCCTATTCTCAATTTGCCCTACTAAACCTATCCTTCATCATGTTGTCATGTTAGAGTTTCTAAGTACCTTGGGCTCTCTTTGGAGTTGGTTCAGCCCCTTTTTTGGTCCTTCCTTAAATTATTCAGAAACTTTTAAACTTTCTTTCTTCTGCTCAGTTTTTTTTATGCCGAGTCTACTAATATGTGCCGTCCTTTTTATTGATTCTTCCCTAGTTTTTAATGAAGCCCTTATTACATCAGATTCCCGCTGCGTTTTACAAGCCATCTCGTCTCCTTTTCCTTCTCCCTTTCCTGATTATGTAATCTTTCTCATACGCTCTTTCATCCGTAACATTTTCCTTTTTCACTCTATCCAAATTAACCTACTGTGGATTTTTGGGCACTCTGGAATCAACGCGACTCAGTCGATATACTAGTTCGTTCATCCGAAAAATTTCTCAGCGTTTTTTCTAAACTCCACTCCGCATCAGCTTATTCCAAGCTATTGTTGAACTCGTATTCCTCTTCATTCTCAAGTCCGGATTCTTTTTATCTCTTTATCCAGCCTAATCTATCGTCTTATCCCTGGTTTTTGAATTCTCCCTCTCCATGCGGTGTTCAACTTCCTTTGCAATCTGTCGCCTACGCTTTGGGCACAGTTTGCTCCTGCATTTTTACTTCGATTCTCCCTAGCACCCTCTCTTCTTTGTTCCCTTCACCCTTCCTCTCGCTACTTTATATTTATTTGAGTGCACCTGTATCGTTTTCGAAAGTTCTTCCTTCTACCCTTTTCTTCTATTAACTGGTCATCCAACTCCTTATTGTGCGTCGCCTTCGTCCACTCCGGCACTTTTTGCTCTTCTTAAATGCAACAAAAAAAAAAAAAAAAAAAAAAACGGTACGCTGCTGTAATCGATTTTCATCGTTGTATTTTTCAAACGAATCTTTATTCGGTTTTTAAACAATTTTCATTCTCATAACATATCAGACATTAATGTGGTGCGAGATAGAATGAACGAAAGAAGCTAGAACAGGAACAACAGATAGGGAAGCGAACGAGAGAACATAAGTGGCATTATACGGAGTAGGGAAACCAAAATCTAAAAGTTTCGAATGGAAGAGAGAACAGTCCGAGAAAAATGAAGAAAACCCGAAAAAAACATGATTGGCATCACACAGAGAAAAGGAGTGATCGGGGCGAAGAGGGCAGTGCGAAGAAGAGGCAAAGGAAAAACGAGCAGATCTAATTAAAAATTTTTAAGTGGACAATATCGAAAAACTAAATATGGTCTAATTTTGAACAATTTCTACTCATCCAGACGATACCAAAAATAAAACCGTTTCCAATGCAAAATGACATTTTTAATGCAATTCTCAATAAAATTTCCCGTCTTAAAGGAAGAAGATAAACACAGCGATAAACGAGTTCAGTTAGAAATTAATATTACACACGTTGTAATACGTTTTTGTAGCATCTTTATTACGAACCAGCTGTATTTGTGCCCCAATATTTTCATGAAGCTGCCAGACTAATCGTAGATGTGCGTATATTCAATGTCGGTTATTAAGTTTGGGCAAAGCATACTTATGCTGTCGGTAGTGAATTTACATTACAAGAGTGGGCCGCCCGTTAGGGGACTTCTAAATATTTTTTCGTGTAAGTCGGTTACGCTCGAACTGTGTCGGCTCGCTAATTTCATCGCCCGTATTTTTCTGGGACAATGTATGACTAACAGAAGTAGAGTGCTACTGACATATATGGGAGCTTTATAGCTCCATTTCGTGATTATTCGTTTTTCGATTTCTGCCCTAAACACATCTGGCAAAGATGAGTGACTAGATCGTTCTTCGGTGGCCACATTTGCGTGTTTTGTATCATTTTTTAGTTTTATTTTGCTACAGTATTGTAAGAATTATGACGGAAAATGACGATTTATTATAGAATGAGAAGAATATATTACGGAAAGGGAAATAAGGGCTGAAAGAGTTTAAGAAAATCATTTTAGAAAAGCAACGTATTTCAATCAGTTTCGCTAATAATCATTCCGATAAATTTATTCTTGTACTACTATTTTGCGCTGATTTACATTAAATTTTGTTCTCGCGATAAGTGTATGAAAATGTTAAAGGAATTAGAACTACTATTCTTGCCAGACTAGAGGGGGTTTTGCATTAAAAATAAAACAAAAAAAAAAAAAATCGGAATAATAAAAAACGGGTACGACTAATACATTACAAAAAAAAATTTTAAGCGAGCAGTTAATTTTTCGCTGGTCAAAATAGCTAGACGATCGATGCGCTAGAGGAAACCCGAAATTAGCTATGAATTTTTGGGCTTTTTCGTTAATGGAAGCCATTTTGAGCGTATGGATTAATTTACGACAATCCGAGGGCACCTTTAAATTTAGCTTTAGGCTAAGGATTATCTGGATATTGACCCTTTTCTCCAGCGTACATTCTCGACTGAGAAGGCTATCGTCCAAAAGTGTTTCCACTTATATTTGATTAGGCGCTTTATGTTTGGCGACTGGTTGAGGTTGGTGTTTCCAAACGGCTCTTAAAGCTCTGCGTTTCCTTAATTGGCTCCCTTGAACTGTCTCTTCGAAATGGTTTACCACTACATCTCATCAGTGTAACAGCCTTTTCTTTTTTTATCCTATTCCATTTTCGGAAGCAACTGTTTGCACCATTTCACTAAACAAACATATATGCGCACTAACCATTATTTTAAAAAGCAAAAACATTGTTTGAAGATTTTTTGTTGTTTTTTTTGGTTTTTTTTGGAACGTTGCATATTAGTATTAGAAATGAAATTATTTTCGGTAAACATCGTGTTATTTGATTGACGTTTTTAGCTTACACTAGCCATTATCGATTTTGACGATAATGGTTAGTGTAAGCTATCCGAAACGTCAATTAAATAATTTCATTGATACCGTGTTCGGCGAAAACAATTTTACATTTAATACGGTACCTATCATCGCGGGGAAGTTTTAAATTCTTAATATTTTCGTATCGCTAATATCGAGAATAGAATTTCAGAATTCTACCGAGTTTTTTCATTAAAGTAAAGAGAAGTTAGGTAAATATGGCGGAAATATATGTTATTAAGCGTCTTGATAGAGCGATAATTATTTCCGACACGTTCCGGTAACTTCATCGGATATTTTTCAAAAGAGAAAGAGATTTCTGTGAATGTCAATAAAGAAATGTGTGGTACAACGTACTATTAAAAAGTAAATTGCCCGTACTCGCGATTATTAACTTTTAAGTTCGTAAAAATTTCAAATGAGAACATTTTTCACGTATGCGTAAACACACATATATTCCGGTTAAACTCTACATCTCCCTATATTCTTAACTTGGTAAATATTTCGATCAATCTTAACAAGTTTTGACACATATCCCTAGACTATGTCGGAACGGCAGATAACATCAAAAATGATTTCCTGACTACTGGCCGAAATTTCATCTAGTTTTCATAGACGGACCAAAACATGAGGATAATACCGTAAGAGATTATCCTACATCTTAACATCATTTGCGCTTCTTTGCGGTCTTTAGCGCGGAATGTATCGTTATCATTAATTTTCTTACCTTTGTACTATCGAATCAATCAGCTACTAAATTTAATTTTACACTGATTCTAAAAGCTGCCTTTGCTCGCCGATGTTTTTTTTCACTCCCGATTTTGTCATATCGATATAGCTATTTTTGTATTACAATGTCATTCCACGACTTTTCAATAGCCATATTGGTGTTAGTATTTTTGCTGTTTATAATTCGAACCGTTTAAAGCTACTAGTGTAAATTTCCACCAATTGATTTTGGTCGGAGGAGTCAGCCGATTTCGTACCGGTTTTTCCGTACCAGGAAAGTATCTGGAATAAGACATAACGTCTTCTGATGACTTCAAGAAGGTGTCTGTAAGTTTAGCATCTCGCTATGAGCCAGTAATCTATGGAATGATTCACACTGACTAGAGATGATGGTGTATGTCAGCATCTTTTTAAAGAAACTGTTGTTACTATTACTAAATCCTGCTCTTCTGCGCATGTAAGAATTGTACGCCCTTCGTCGTTTCTGTTAATTAATATATGTATATATATATATATATATATATATATATATATATATATATATATATATACATGTTAGAAATTACTTGTAGAACTGCCTTTAATATCTCGAAAACAGTATTTCAGTTGTTATATCGATTAGCGACAATGACTTTAAAAATGTTACAGCTCAAAAGTTATATTACTTATTTCTATAATAAAGCGAAACAATGCCAATTAACAGAAATTATTATTTATAAATAATGTTAACATATAAAAATATTATAACACCAGCAAATTTAAATCGGTTACCTCCTAGCCGGTCTTCTTACTTTGATTACTCAAATCCTTTCAACATGGTAAATATTTCCATCAATCTTAACAAGTTTTTACATTATACCATGTCAGGAAGTTATGAACACCAAAAATGATTCGCGATCTGATTACTGGCTAGAATTTTATCTAACTTTCACAAACAGATCTAAAGGATACGCCGTAGGAGTTGCTTTTTTTTTTTTATCCTACATCTCAACACTATTCGAAAATTTTCGCTCTCGCGCTTCAGAATGAATATTAAGGCTCTAACCTTTGCATTCAGCGAATCTAATAGCTACCAAAATTATCTTACTGATTTTAAAAGCTTCCTCGAGGCTCTTAATAACTTCTATTCAATTGCCATTCGCATATTCGTATTTATCAATTGAAACACATATTATTCGCTGATTCGGGTTTTTCGGTTGAATTCGTATGGGAATTCCCTTCCATGTAGGAATACATTAGTCGGTAATGGATGCTGCCGTTAAGTCGGCGAGACAAGTAATTTTTGCTTCTAAGTTTCTTTTTTATACTTCAATTAAATTACAAGGAATATTAGAAAGCCACCAGGGTGGTTAAACTGGTCTCGGTGTTTTACTATAAATCTGTACAGTCTAATATTCCAAACATACCTTGTAGTATTCACTTTTAAACCCTAGACAATCTCTTCTGGATATATCATCTCTATTTGTTGTAGGCTAAGACTCAAATAAACTTTCGTTTTTAATTTACCAGAGCATTTGTGAACATGTTTCTGATATGAATAAGGTTACTGAAGCAGATCACGTATTTTTCGAATGCTCCTTTTACTTCGCGCGTCGACAGTATATTCAACTTTAACGAATCTTCGGATAACGTTCGCAACCGATATTATCAGAAGCCTCGTTGCCTAAACAACAACTCTACAGCTATTTGTAAGCGGCATTTACATTGTTTTCAGCCTGTTATAATTATCGATGGAGAGTAGCCATCATAGTGCATAATTTCAAGGACACGATATTTTTTGTCGTAAATGTTAGTGCTACTGTAAGCCGGTTTTTAATTTTATTTTAATTCAGATGAAATTAGTCTTTACTCATTAGGTAGTAATAACTTTCTGTACGATGTTCCATATAGTATTGACGTGAAATGTTTGTGTTAAACATTGCATCGCTTTTCTTTTTATTGAGCACCTTTAATGCTTTGATTTTCCATCAACTTCTGCTTTGGGGCTACCTTCTACTGCTGGACAGTCTATAGAGCCATGTTGTTATTCGGCGCACCTTTTTGACGCGGTTTTTTTTTTTCTAACTGCTCGATTAAAGTACACTTTTCAAGGCTATAATTTTCTTTTATGTGATATGTCCGAATATTTTAGAATTTTTTGTTGACAGATGATGGAAAAAACTGTCTCGCGCACTGAACGTTACGGCAACGTTTAACAATATACTTCAGGCAGTTTTGAAAAATTTTCCCGCGGCTGCTGAAAGAAGACGCTTTTAAAAAGCACTTTAGCCGCCAAAAATTAACATACCGACAATTACTACTACATACTTGCTAATTCGTATGAGCAATTTGATGAAAGCGTATTCCTCTGATCGGTGACGATAAAATGTGCTGGTTCTCCTGTTTTCCTTCTTTTATGTTTTTTTTTTTTTTTTTATTTTCTTTAAAATTCATTGCTAACCTTGCTACGAATTGTGACGTAACTTTATATAGTTTTTTGAATGGTGCGTTTGGAATGTTGCCAAGGTGAGCTCATAAACATCGTAGAATATCGAAATGCATTAAATAACAGTTAAATGCGAAAAAGAGGTCATTAAACCGCATTTATCAGCGCATTGCAGAAAAAATCGCATTTATTTACGAACCGGAAAGTAATCTCTTTTAATGTTCGTTTACGTATTTAACGAATTACTGTGATAGCTGTGCGTCTGTTTATCGAGCGATGCACGCTAGAAAATAATCGTCATTCCGAAACAGAAAATTTGGGCCGTTTAACAATTTCATTGTTTTTGTATTCTTTTTTTTTTTTTAATGGGCACGTTAAGCGAAAAGCTTCGCCTAGAAGTAGTATGGAGGAAGGAGCATTGAATAGAAATTCGGTTAGAAATTGACGAAAGGAAAAAACTAAGAGGTGAAATGATGAATAAACGCCGAACAGAGAGGATGAAAGAAGTACAATGTGGAATAGGAAGCCTAAGAGCTTTTAAGAATAAAAAGTCACACGTTCCGTTGAGAGAGAAGAACATTCAAAAAAGGACATGGTAACGCGTCACACGTTAATTAAACATTTGAAGCATCCACGGTGCATATAATCAGGAAAACAATTTACTTTATTTTTATATTTAACTTTTCGGAAAGTCTACACTTTCATAATCTTTCCGAAATGTTAAATATAGAAATAAAAATATTTAAACTCAGTGTCTACCCCGTCAATTGTTCTCCTAACGTTATACATTGTTTAGGGGAAGAGAACAGCACGAAGAAGATGTAAGGGGAAAAGTGAGAAGAAGGTAGCGGAGTGTTATAAAGTGCAAGCGAATGATAGAAATGATGGCACAACGACGAGTTAAAGGAAAATCACAGAACCGGCGAGTAGGTAGAAGGATATCAGGTTGAACAGACAGGTAAAATGATCGGTTATTAGAAAAGTACGAAAAATAAAAGTTGGATGGAATGGAATCTTCTCCGAAGAGGAAAGAGATTTTAATCTGGAATGTTTGAAAAATAAATACAACTACAGAATGCACCATTTCTTCGCCAATCCTACATGACTCGGCAGCCATAACAAATTAATATTAACTGAATGCGGCAAAAAAAAATAAACTAAAATTACCGCAGTGAACAGGAAGAGGAGCGGATAAGGCTTGAAAGATACTTCTAGAGTTAGAAATAACAAATAATCGGAGGAAGACCGATAGGAGAAAATATAAATAATAGAATTGAGCAAAAGGAAGTTGGAAAGGTTCATAGAACATCGTATTTTCGAAATAATAAAAGCGGCTCTGATTCTAGCGGAGCTTTTCGAGCGTAAAGATACACACGTGTGGAGCAAAAAAACCGCTGCAGGCGTTATGGAATTTCTGACTAGCCGCGCCGTGAGAAAGAAACTTGGACGATAACGGTAGGAAGCGAACTTTAGAAGGATGTGTAAATCAAAGTTAACAAAAAAGTAGGATTACGGGAAGTAAATGAAAGTCAAGTATGTGCGGGGGTAGTTAATGGGATGTGAAAGAAGTTCGGACAATGTCAAAATCGTTCTGAAAGAAAACGACCTTTCAAACAGGATCTACGGATAAACAGAGGAGGCGTATTTGAATCATTTTTGTATGTAATATTATAAACAGATATACGCACTAAAGATGCCAGAACGAGTCCAAATAAGTTTAAAGAAAAAAATCATATATGTGTATGTTTAAAATTTATTCTGGCTTGTCTTCTTCTTGACATAGAGCAGCGCAGTGTGCGGCGGTTGTAGTACGTTCTATTGATCAGTTGCGTAACTACAGTCGAAATAAGTAAGAGATTTTCCGCTCCAGAAACAAATAACTGGAGAAGGGTGACGCTACCGTATGAAAATACGAGAAGTGAATAATGCGTGCCTACCGTTTATCTATAGACGTGGAAATCCTCTATCTTCGCACAGACACACGCTATTATAACCGGTCTAACCGGTCGATGAAACCCTGGAACACCCCTGTGCAAGTGTTGTTTGAACCTTGAGCATTATGCGATATACGATTTTATAACTTTATACGAGTGCGTTGGGGTTATTATACATTTCGTCTATTGCAGAAAACTGTTTTTAAAAATTTGGCAAATTCCTAAATTTACAGCAGATATTGCACGCAAGGCGATATACTTTTTCTCTCATCAACTTCGATCTTTTTTTTTTTTTTTTTTTTGCGATTTCATTAATGATAGATGGCAAAGGTTCCCCTTGATGGATTTTGAATAAAGTCTTTTGCGTGCCTGAGATCATCAGTTGCTGTTTTAAGATAAAAAGAAGTCCGAAAAGACAATGATGTGATTGAGAAATTTAATTTACGTTAAAAATGAAAAAGTATAGTTTTCGAACTTGAGGAAGGAATGAATAAAAATACGTTAATTCTTTCGCTTTTTCCTGTTCTGCGGTGGTGACTTGCACCCTCAAGGTAGAACAACAATCGACGCTTTTGACACGTGGATGTGGTGCGCGAATTATGCGAACGCCGAATCCATCAATTTCTCGGACGCAAAGATATGAAGAAGAAGACAATGCTGCTACGAAAGTGACCTGGTGTCCGAGAAGGGTGCAAGAGAACGTCTTGGAGAGTTAGGCTGGTTTAGCACCCTAGATGAGTCAATTCAAGTTGGACAAACTCGGTCAAGCCGATTAAAATTTTGGTCAAATCAAGTCCGATTAAACAGGTCAGATTTTAATGCCAAAAAAAAAACAAAAAACAAACAGGTCAGATTCGTCGGATTTATGATTTATCGTGTTATATTTTCTATTAGTCAAAAGGGAAAATCTTCAATTGATAACTTGTCGACATTGTTATAAAGTTCGATAATTTATCGATGATGCATTTTATAAAGTTTCTCCCCGGTTATTTTATACCTGTAGTTACGTGTTTTCTGTGTAATTTTATTGACACGAATTTGAAAAAAAATGAATTTCTTTATTCGAACGAAGTGAAGAAATAATTAATTCGCGGTGTTGAGTATTGAAATTAGGATCGCAAACGATTGAACAAAAATTTGTTTTCATTACGGTAATTTAAACGTTGTGCATCCTTTGGCGGAAACTTATTTTTCAAATTCGCTCTAAATAATTTGGAAATATATCGATAGAACGTTAGAATTTCAATGTAAAATATGAAAAAAATAATTATCATTTTATTTTTATCGTTAACTTATTAAAATGAATAATTAAGCGCAATATCTTTTTCAAAAATTAAAACAATTTTGAGCGTTATATTTACTTTGGAAAATTTTCTAATCGTTCTTTTTTTTTATTTTGAAAAAAATAATTTCGCGTTAATTTTTTTTGTTTTTGTAATTTAATATCGCAAAAACGCGACTCGGCGCTAAACGAAAATGCTTATAGATTTTTTTGGGTCATCTAAAAAATCAAAAAATAATAATAATAATAATAAAAAGATTTGTAGCATTTTTTTTTTTTTAAATTAATCAAAAACATATTCCTAATTAGTTTTTTCCGTCATTTTCGAAAAGTTCGACACATAATAATATAACATAGTGATAAGTGTTGGCGAAATGTACCGCTGGTGAAAATCTGTTTTGGCTGTGGGAAACAAAAAGCCGTATTGAGCGAAAAAATTAGATCGACAACTTAGGATAGTTTGTTAATGTGAGCAGATACGTGTATTCATTTTTAAATAGATTTCTAATGCGGTTGTACCTTTAAATAATATATTTTAATTTTTTCATTATAAGACGAAGGCTTCGGTACTGAAAGTCATAGTTCTTAAAATTATTTAATAATTCTTTTTATTTATTTTTCTTCCAAATTCACTTTGCATTATTTCTTTTTTTTTTTTGTTTATGTGAACTGTTTCCCTAATCAAAATTTATTTAGCAATTTTCTCTTTTACATAAATTTAATTTTTTATTTTTTAAAATTTAATAATTAATGTGGACTTTTAATTTGTTTCTGTTTGTAGCGCGTGCGACTGTAAGTCGAGTTAATTGTATGCAGCTTACAAAGACAAAAATATAAGTGCTGTAGATTAAATCATATACCCACGAGAAAGACCATATGCACAAAAAAAACTGCTCTGTAGTTGTAAACGCTACAAATACAAAAGAATTAAGCACGTGTGCTGGTTTAATATGTCGTTCTTGTCGTAATTTTTAATACCATATTACCCCATCGTAGCCCCGTAAATAACCTAACCAAGTGCTAAATTGTGTACAGGTTTTGTTTCTCCTCCGTAAGTTATTTCTTTCTTTACTATATGTAGCAGAATTATACACGTGATAAGAGATATATCAAATTGCTTTTTTTGTGAATGTATTATAGGGTTTCCTTCACATTTTTGCATTCAATTTGCAAATATATTCCACTTTATATTAAGTCGGGTCAATTCCATTTCAGCATTTTTCTATCTTAATTAGCGGGGAAAAAATTATGATTCGTCCCTGACACGCACACCTACGCATGCATTGTTAAAAATTAATCAAATTTAGATTTTCGTTTTCTTATCAACGTTAAAAAGCTCATTGAGTTCCGACTAGAGTTTCTTTCGATCGCGTCGACGTTGAAGTTAGTGATGTTTTCAGATAAAGTTGTAACTGTGGAGAAAATTATGTTTTTTTTTTTTGTTAATAGGAAGTAAAAAGACAAGTCGAGTTGTAAAAAATTCGATCATTGCGGAATTTCAGCACAGTATCTCCGCGCAAAAGTCTTTAATAAGTACCGAATGATATAGCGAACGTGTGCATCAAGCGCATTGAAGTGAAATAAAAAAAATTTCACTAAAAATTTCGATTTTGTATTTTCATTATAATATCAGATTCTAGAGGGGGGGGGGGGGTAAACTGAAAAACCAAAGAAAAAAAACTTTAAGGCAAAATTTGAGCGAGATGCAAGAACCGAATAAAATACAGATTTATTGCGACTCGATTACGTTCGAATTGCAAAATTACCTGAAAAACATCGATTACTGGTTTTGCGCCGGAAATTTAAGAAATTTCTCATTTATCGGTCGCGGTAAAATACCAGAAATTGCAATAGCCCGTGCACGCTGGTACACACATTAGTCTACTCAAAACCCGACTGTATCGTCCTGGTTATACGTCCGATACAGCATGTTACAAGGGGGTGGGGGGACATGTGTACCTTTGCGAAGAACGTCATTCTCAGATTGTACATCGAACGATATTTAATTTTCCAATCACCGAACGTACACGTCAACATTTGCCCGAGGCAAAGCGCATATGGGATATAGCAGATCGGTGTACAATTAAGTGTATACGCAATTTGTGCAAGGCAATCAAACAAGCCCCGAACTTTGGAGAAACAACTCGTGGATGTTACACCTGCTTATCCAACAGTTCGCCGTAGCATAACATCGCTGTAACACCGCAAACATTCATTCTCTAGGCATGGTAGATTTTTTCCTATTTCTCAAACTCAAAAGGGCGCTCGGACATCGTTTTTCTCAACAATAGACTATAGGTAAAGGCGAAATGGCAGAGCGAAATACTATAGCTAAAAAGGCGTTACGATGTGGCATAAGTGCATAATATCGAGAGGGGGGGGGGCACAATTTTGAAGGGATCATGGAATAGACATCAAAAAAGTTAGGTAAGTACTTTTTGAAAAAATTAAAAATTTTCGTTACTTTTTGATCAGATCTCGTATTTATATGTATATACACATGCGCGATATATCCGCTAAATGAAAACGAGATACGTAGCGATTTTATTCCGGATCAGCCGTAAGGTTTGAAATATTATTAATTTTGTTTAGTTTAATAAGGGAAATGTGTCGAAAAAAACGTTTTCAATCAGCGTGATTTTTGCCATGGTTACAGTAAAACTTTTCTACCTTCGGGAAATTCGAAACTAGCTGTGTCATGAAAAATAGCTTTCACTTATTCGCAATGCCGTTTAGGTTTAGAATTGGACAATGTAAAGGGAATCGGTTAATTTCGAGGAAGGAGAGATTTGTTTAATCGTGCTTTGTAACTCGCACCGATAATCGACTCGGTCGAATTTTGCGATACGAGCTCGCGATAAATCGTAAATTAAGAGGAACACGTGACAACATAAAAATATTGTACAAATGAGACGGTCCATTTGAGGATAGAAGTGTGCGAATTTATTCTTTCTCGTTTACATTGGAGACGCGTTTACGATGTACTAAAAATTCCGGCAGTCTTTTATGCAAATTCGCCGTCGATTGGAAAAGCTGAAAACGACAAATTACAAAAAAGGGTACTGCTGACGCGAGTAAGTGTGGAACATTTAATTAAGAACGCAAATGTCCCATTAAATTTGAGAACTTAATTTACGGCACAAATGCGCCGGCAAATGATCTCCTTGCTGCTCTCTTATTCGAACTTACCGCTCATTTGAGAGACCACCGAGAACCGGATAGCGATGAGCGGAATTCTTTTGGTCTGCTGGACTTTTATAATTCCCTACTTAGTCCGTTCTCGCTGTTCCGTTCCATTTATTAGAACGAGCTGTGCACTCCGACTCATAAGGTCGGTCTATAGCAAAAATTCTGCGGAACATTTCGTTTCCGCGCTGACCGATAAAATTCTATTTTCTGCTCCGCTGAACGTTCCCTGGCTCCCCGAGCGTTCGCATTTGGCGATAATTGCTCCTCGACCGTCGCTTTCGCTCGCGTTCACCACTTTTCACACGAACAGTTTTACACCCTGATATACACATCAGTAGGAATATCTTCTTTCGCAGTGTCGCTACTGAGAAACGTTTCAGGTTCACCGTTATATATTCATTTTCAAAACCATGACCAAAACGGAAAAAAAAAGTAAATAGACGAAAAGTCAAAAGTTTTATCGCTGCAATAGTTTTTACGAAAATAATATAATATCGTTTTTTGTTTTTTTTTGTTTTTTTTTGTTTTTTTTTAGGCTCTTTCGAATACTGCTTAAAACTTGTTTTTGATCCGCGAAGAATGGTGACCTCCCCCCCCCCCCGCAGTATATCTAGCATGCCATCTAAAGTGCTGTTTTCAGCTGTCAAGGCTATTACAGCACACGGGTATATGGTCAGTCTTTAAAGATGAATTAACTTGGTGGTTGCCTTAATAAACTGAATGACAGATGCCGTTGCCGTCGGTGAGTTAGCACGGATACGAGCGACATTGTCATTGCTGTTCCATAAGACACTCGGTGATCTGAGAAGGCTGGGTACATACATATACACAGTAGGGACGCTGCTTTGTAGGCAAAAAGAACAGAGTGTAGGAGACGGAGCTTCTCAGAACACGCATAGTCGTGCGACCGAGCTATATGTCCTGTTCGCAGCCGACTGAAAACTTTGCACGGGACATGTTTATCACGGCTTAGTTGTAGCTTTAATGGATCTTAGAAACGTCTGGCAGGAGTCCTATTGCTCTTTCCATGCGGACGGGCATTTGGCCAAGAACAAAGGTGAAATACACGGTGTTACGAAGACGTTTTCGGGTATATGCTGATCGAGCAGATATATCAGCCGCTCATTTCCGGTAATCTCAGCATGACCAGGCGCCCATAACCATGCAATTGAACAGTGCCTCTTGAACAATGATGATCCGTTTAATTTTAAATTGATCTGAGTTTTTTTCCGCAGATATAGCACACAAGCTCAAGACTTCACATAATGTACACAGTAGTTCATTGTGAATATTTTTAAATTCGAACGATAAAAATCTATAACTTAACGGGAACATGTTTCTCTATTGCAAATTTTTTCAAATCAGAAAGTATCCGAATTTTTTAAAATTAATTTCTTTTTCTGATCGAGACGTACAATTTTCCTAATAAGAATAGAAGAAAAATACGAAATCTTCAAAAATTTTAAACTTTGAACGACTGAATTTCGAGAAACATACGCATCAAATAGTAAGGCAAAAAATTTTTAAAAAATCCACAACCGTAGTATTTAGAATGTTGATTTTTTCTTCGGTCTACATGTTTTCTTCATTACAATATAGGAGAATTATGTAATCCTAAAAATTTTTAAATTCACGAGTAGGGTAAAATTTGAAAAAATATTAAGCTGTCGGAACAAAGAATTTGAAAAAAATGTTGCTGCTTTTTCTGCAGTAGCACGAATATAGTTGACGCATTTTTCTTTTGCATTAAAAATATGAACTTTCGAAAGAATTTTATATTTAAGGGACCAAATTAGGAAAAAGATATGCCATGTCAGTGTACTTTTTACCGTACTAACATGCCTGCTTGTAATAATGCTTTTTTCCTTCTTCAATTGGTAGGTTATTTTCAAAAAATCACTTCATTCCTATTCTATATTCGTTGCTTTTCAGAGTTGTTAGGATATATTTATTAGTTTCACTTCATTTAAATATGATGTATCTTGTTTTCGAAAAGTTTGATCGTTTAAAAGCCCCCATGTTTTACTAGGCTACGTAAAGTCTAATTTCCGCATTTTCTGAATTTTTTAAATTTACTTTTAACTCCTATAAGTACAAATAAATGAAAATCTATATGCACATGCCACTCGATACGTATACATAGTGTGGTTTACTGTAGTAAATTTTCATTAATAAACTTGTAGATCACGATTAATTCTTACAATTAACTTCTATTGCTTGAAGTAGACAGCGGTAATTATAAAAAACGTGTATTTTACCTGTTTTACTTCAAACAGAGAAACGAATTTGAAACATAAATTTGAATAACTCAGTAATACCGCATTTTAAAGAGCATTAAATATAAAATATTTCTCCCGCATTCATTACGCTGTCAATTATTTTAGTTTTTGAAATATCTTATTGCGAAATTTATTTTTTTAATCTATGTAATTAAAAATGTGAAGGGTTGCGCCGCGAACTGACCAGCTGGCTCAGTTTCAAAGTATATATATATATATATATATATATATATATAATATATGTATGCAAAATTTTTTACATTTCAGTTTGTTAATCAACTATTTTCAATATGTGACAGTGAGATTTAATCCATCGGAACTTTGAATATCGCCTTGAATAAATTAATAAGTGTAAATATTTTAAATGTGTAAAGTGAAAAAAATTGAGATGAATGTAGATTCGGTAGTACGCATAAAGATGTTAAAGAGGCAAAAATAAGGATGCAAAAAGATCTAATAACGATAAGTAAATGGGCACACGATGAAAATCTAAGAATTAATGTAAAAAAGACTAAAGGTACTGCGTATGAAAAGGAACAGCTCCGATTTTTATTGTCAAAAAATATAATAATGTACTCAAATAAATTTACATACTGGATTAGGGAGGAAGAAATGAATGTGAAACGAACAACTGTCGGAAGTTAGACATCGTAACGCAGTATAAACATTTTTGGGGAGTAACGATTGACCGACACTTAAGATGGAACGTACATATTGAATACATCGCAAAAAAAATAAGGGCAGTTTTACAAGCTTTATATGTACACATTAAAGAAATATGCAACACATGAAACATTAAAAGTAGTTTATTATGCGTTAGTAGATTCGCGGATCAGATGTGGAATTCGGGCATAAAGATGAGGAAAGTATACCCGGGGAACATAAATAAACTGAAAATTAAATGCTTGAAAAATTAATAGAAAATCATTAAAGATGGAAACTGAAAGTGAAATAATTAATAAAGAAGACGTAATGAGCATAAGAAGAATTTACTTATTACTGAAGATGAGAATGTGTAACAACTGAAAAGAAAATCGATTATTATAAATGTTTTTCTTCCGTAAAACGCTCTATATATTATTAATTTAAATAATTGAAAATGACACTGTTAACATTCGGCTACTAATGTTATATTTTTTATATTACTCGAACGACATTCACAATTCACAAAAAATACGTAACATTATTTATATTGTATTAAACTTAAAAAAAGGTTTCAAAACACATTAAAAAACAAATGACTAATATATACAAAAATGCAATAAAATAGTCCAACCGGTTCCGTCATTTATGTCACATCTCCCTTATAATCATTCCTACTACAAGCCTAATATGTGTTCAAAGCATTAAAATCTCCATTTAAAGTAATGCGTTTATTATCTAAACTATCGAGAGCTTCTAAGAAGGTAAGCGAGTTAATGAAATGATTTGGTGGAGAAGAACAAAAAATGAAAGTACAGGAAAATTACCCAAATTGTAGCACTAATACAAACTGCATTAGAAGTAGTACTGTAGTACTGTTACTTTCATTAGTCAAATTTATGTGAATAGGCCGGTGACTAATCTCCAACCTAATAAGGATAGCTGCACCCCCAAAACCCATAATTTTTATCATTTCTGTAGCAATTGTAATTTGCAATATTAAATTGTTTCCTATGTGATAGCCAGGTTTCCGATAACAGAACTATTGGTACTAAGGAAATGTTCCAGGTCATATTTATTGGCCATAACGCTTTTTGAATTCCACTGTGGTATACGGATCATAGACTGTAAGTGGAAAGGGGCGAACAGGTAATACCAGAAGGGCTAATGGAGAAAGAAAAGAAAAAGGAGGAGAAACATTATTAGGATGAATGCCGTAAAAGTCTCGAACGAGTCTAATAAATATCACATTGTAAAATAAAATAAAATGAAAATACACAGATATATTAGTGGTTAAACTTATGAACAAATAAAATTCAATTACTACTAAATTAAATTATTTTTTATTCTGTGTATTCATTGTCTTCACTAATTTTATTGTTGTTTTTCCTTAATTTTAAATCAGTTTGTTTCTTACTAATTTTATTTTGATTATTAATTATTGGCTTGTTTGTAGTTGCCAGATCGTTTTTGACCGGGTGATCTTGGATGAGTGTTTTTTTGTGCTTAGAGTTCTGACTGTAAGATCTTCTATAATCATCCGATGAAAGGAGTGACACTGTTCTTTTTAGACGTCTATTCCGGTATCAGTTGATTCTGATCGACATCAGAGGAAAAAAAAGACAAGCGGATCTTTTAATTGTGGGATACTAATTGTTTTGCATCAATAAAATCTGTTTTCTTCTCGCAGATTGGTTTAGTATTGTAAATCGGTTAAAACGAATACAATAACGCGCGAAACAACCGAGGTACTCCACGTTTAAACCAAAACCCAATAAATGTTACGGAACAAGTTTCTTTAGATATATCCCCGGTACTATTACCATTTATTTTTTATAACATTTTTTATGGTATATATATATATATTTTTGTGCGATTCAGTAATGGTTAACGAAATTAAATCTTCTTCAAATTGTCCCAAAGCTCGTGTTTGTTGCCGCATAACGGGCCAGAACTAGAATAGAATGTAAATTAAGTTGACGGTATAATACGTTTCAATCAAGTTTCTTTTATTATTTTATTTGAATAAGATTTATCGACGGGAATCAAATTAAGCTATAAGGTCGTCAACACGAATAGAAAAAAGAGAAGCTACGAACGACTATCGCAAGAAAAATCTAATTATTATGTACAGAACGTTTCGTTCAGGAAATATCCTCTTTCGCTACCTCGTTTTTCCCCTATTCTTGCTGTTCTTCACAGAAGGAAAACGAAAAGAGATTAAAAAATCAGGAAAAATCTGAATTCGAGAGATGAATATAATTTCCATAAAATTCAGATCGCCTAATAGAACACACGCCGTACCGAAATTAAATGTAGCGTATTAGGCGCTTTATCGAAAAGTTGAATTATTTATGCGACAGTCTGTAAAGAAATACAATGAAAGCGAAAATCTAAAAATAATAATGTCTCTTTGTTCACATTTACGATAATTAATGTGCCGGATAATGTTATCATTTTCTTTATTCCGGTAATAGAGTTTTTCGCGACACAATTTAGGATGATCATTAAGGGCTGGTGCTTCTTCGAGATGATCCGATTGTTTCATGATATCTCGTATTTCGGATGCGGGTTTTTATATGTTTATTTTAAAGACGGAAAGAAAGAGATAACGGGATAGTAGAGTTATTGATAAGAAGATTGATATCTGTTGATTACACACTTCCATTGCTGACAACAATAAATAGATTTTGATTTTCTATGGCGTTCCGGTTTATCTATTTTTCGAGACGAGTAACAGTTTTTTGGAATACCTTGTCACCAAGCGTAACACAGTACGGCCCGCAATATATGATGACTTACATACGCCCGCTAAATTGTTAGTAGGCTACCTGTCAGATAGAGTTGAATACCTTAATATCAATAACTACGGCTAGCTGAAGGACAACATTCTGCCGTGTTACACAATGTTGTTCTATGCTTAAGGAACTTATTCTATTCTATAATAATGCAATATTATATTGGGGGGGGGGGATTTTTGCAAATTTTTTAACAATGGTCACGAACAAATATATGCTCATGCCTTGTTTTTAACGTAACAAAATATTACGACTTTGATTAAGCTAATTATATAGAATTTCTTCAGAAAAAAAATTGAAAATTTAAGCTTTACTTTTTTTTTCTTCTGAATGAAGAGATGTTCTGTGTATGGTAATGGGAGAGGGGCTATGATATAATTAAAAATCTTAATCTCGAGTAATACAGTGCATTGTTAAAATATCTTAGAATTTTTATTGATGATAAGCTTATATTTGTGCATATCATATTCGGTATATTCATTTCTCCTCAGCACGATTGTCAACTGCAGCATAACACTTGGAATCTGCAATGTGCAGAACGGTTTGTCTTACATAAGATGAGCTAATACAGTCCCTTTATGAATAAGGAATTGCTAACTACGTTACACCCAGTCTACTAAGAAATCTTAATAAACAATAGGAAAAGGTTTTCCTGAGTATTTTGTCTTTTTACAGTTTCCACATCGGTTGTCTACGATATCGGTTAGCGGGATTTTCAGTGGAGATAATTGAGTTGTCAGCGATGTGAATTCGCGTTCATTGCGCTAACGTCTGTGATGTTATTGGACAGTAGGATAATGCAGTTGTCTTCGAGTGATATTATCCCGATCAAATTTTCTGGGCGAAAGAGCAAATAAGAATGAGAAAACTAACCATTAGCTTCTGCGATTTATAGGCACTCTCTGGCCATGGTAAGTTTGCAATCTACTTGCCCAAGTTTCGTCTTACAATTGATCCCCTTGATTAGGCTATTGCTCTCTTCGTTAATGTACCCCCAAAAAACAAAAAAAAAACAACAAAACAAGTAATTTCTTTGATGGATTGCGTTTTAGATTTTGAAGTGGCTGTTTATCAATCACAAAATGTCGTTAAAACGTTCTTTGTAAAAATCACTTCAGAGTTCTTGAAATATTTAAAAAAAATTGTTTTAATTAAACTAGAATATCAATATACCCTACATATATAGAGTACGATTAGGAACTTCTTTTTATAATTTATTATTATTCGAGAAAAATTATTTCTTATTTTTTAGCGCATTTAAAAAACATCAATTTTTTAAAAAATATAAACGTTTTTTTTTCCAAAAAAAAAAAAGAAGATATTTATTTTATTTCGTATATTAAATTTTGTTGATGGGTAAAAAATTATTTAGAATATAAAGTTACGGTAAAATGCGTGATTTTTCTGCGCTTGTATTTTATTCATGTTTTAACTGTCGATGTATTTTGTTTAATTTTTTATTTGTTTTTATTTTGATTTATTCAGTTCAAATTGTTATTATTGTTATTTTTTTTATGATTTTTTCCTTCGCTATTAATTTATGAAAATTTTTTACACCCGGAAAGACGTTTTTTAATGATTCTTATTTCTCCGGTCATTCCTCCTACGATTGTTATTTATGTTCCAGACTCGGATAATTTCTAAACTTGCCACGAGAATTTATCCGGTGGAAGCTCATACAGTTCAACTTTGTCGCCGATTTTTTAATATCTAAAGCGCAACTTTGTCCGAATGTTCTATCTGTCCAAGTACTTGTACTCTTCGAAATGCTGTGCGTAATAGAGAAAAAAGAATAAACTTATTCAGAAGAGTATGTTTAAAGGAATATTCGTTGGAAATAAAAAAAAAATAAATCGAGATGAAAATATTTATTTTTAATGGCGAAATTCGCAATTTTTAGTGGAATTTTAAAACGTTTTCAAGAAAAATAATAGTGTTAATAAAATACTGTCTCAGTTCCTTTGAAATGTTTTTAAGTTAAATGCTTCAGAAAAAAAATGTTTTATTTTGTTCTTGAAAATGGGAAATTGGTTTGTGTAACATTTTCCATTTCAATATACAAAAGGAAAAAAAAATGAATGAACGATTGACGATGATGGTTAGTGGATAAAGTTTAAAAAATTTTCTGAGTTTGATAAGAAAATTAAAAAAAATAATAACAAAAAAAACAAATTAAAAGTGAAAAACATTTTCTTTTTTATATATACTTTATATTTCGTTTTATTTCGTACACGTGTGGACACAATTTTTTCGATAAATTTATACTGAAACATCTATCAGTCACAGTATGCAACTATGTATAATATTTAAATAATAGGGAAGAACTTTAGTGAACGTGAAAAATTTCTGCCAGCAGGAAATTATTGAATTATCCGCGAACTCATTCCAATTTGATGAGGTTTTATGAAACAAACTCATGAAAGAGAGAGAGAGAGTGAGAGAGAACAAAAGGAACATTAATTAAAAATATAAATAAAATTTATTTCTTTGTATGTAGCATGCACGCGTTTGTGCGTGCATGGGTCTGTGTGTGTGTGTGCCTATAATTTTATTTTGCAAAAAGATTTTAATAAAATAATTTTTCATATACTTTTTCACGCTGTATATTAATTTAGTTACTACATATCTAGCTTTAAAAATTCTATTAAACTACTTTTTTACGTCTGAAGATGATTCCCGAGTTCTTATTTGAAACACCTTTGAGAGAGCACTGCGCAGTAAAATTAACGCGGTAAAGGAAATACTTTATATTTCGTATTACACGAGCGATTAAGTACCATCATTTTTTTTTTTCCGTTACGAAGTTCTTTGTAGTCACACCCAGGAAAATATGCGAGTTGTCAATAGCAGATTTTGATGAAATCTTGATATGTTGTAAAGAATTTAAAAATAGTGAACACTTATTTTTTTTTTTATTAGCCAATATGCAGTTTAAAGAGGTGGAAAACACCCCTAAAATTCCTGATGTAACTTTCAAGTCCCTACGTTTCATTATTTGTTAGTCCTTTGTGTTAGGTAAATGTCCTGAGTTGACGCGCCCAAAGAAAAAAAAAAATAAAAACAATATGTACCCCCAAAAACAGATTTTTTCCACATATCCAAACTGAAACTCCATTTTTTCTCATAAAACAAAGTGGAGATTGTTTCTTATAAAAGAGGTAAGTAATTCGTGATGATTTAGGAAGGGGGGGGAGGCTTGGGGATAAAAAAAAATGATTTTTTTTTATTTCATAAAATGAATGTAAAACATCATAAGAATATTGCGTTAAAATTTCAAATAAATCGAAGCAAAACTAACAAAAATATGGCATTATAACTGTGCGCCGCTCTAACTCTACTAAAAGAACGAAAACGACTATCTGGCCCTGACGCACAGCGGGATTAAAGAGCATATTTTTCTGTCCCTTTTGTATAATCCCTTAACTGATTTTTTCGAAAAAGATTTACGCAGGTAGGTAGATGTTTATAACCATACTTTGAGACGGATTCGGTACGCGTAATGCTATTTCTTGACGACGCGACGTTTCAGTTAGAAATTAGTCTCTGTTTGTTCATCTATTCACGATCTCTCAAACGTCATTCTAGGTTGCATCGCTGCTTTGTCATGTCAAGGATGCTTACTCGGCCAAAACCAAAAATCCCTGTGTTCTGTTGTAAGTCCAGTCGTTTGCACTGCTGCATCGGGCTAGAGACGTATTTGTGTCTGAGTGCTAGTGGTCGAGGCACTGACTTGTGCTTGCGGCGGAAAGCGCAATACTGTGTGTCAAGTAACGCTGAGCTGAAGGAAGATTTTGTATGTTAATCAACAAAAAAGAATGTGTAGGACACGTCCAGAAGAGGACGGAGACCCGTTTGCGCGATTTAGTAAAAAAAAATTGTAATAGATACTGAAACTAAGGGTGCAAAGAAAATACAAAGGAAAACACTTTCCGGTAAAGGCAAGCTCACTGCTAAATTGCTTGATAAACTAACGATTTACTATGGTCATGCTATCCGTTACAATTCTCATTCTGTAGAAGAAATGAAGAAGGCCATTTGGGCGACTTATTATCACTACGCCTCAACTGACAAACAGCCACAGCAAAACTGCCCGAGCGGCGAAAACTCTTGGTGTGAATGGCAGAGAGTCGCAGCTGCAAACCAATTGCGTTCTTTCAAACACTCTTACTCTGCTCTACCAAATGATGTTCTAGAAGGGATTAAACGCCAATTTATGAACATCTGAGCAAAGATGCCCTCCTGGAGCGATGTACTGGCGGATTCTCTCAAAACAATAATGAGAGTATCAACCAACTTATTTGGAAGATTTCGCCAAAAACTGAGAGTGGTTCGACAATTATTGTTGAGTTTGCATCTCATGTGGCTGCCTCTACCTTCAATGAAGGCTGTATTGCTTACCTGACTTTTCTGGAAGAGATGGGAATCAGTACAGGGTCAAGTTCTCATGGATGGGCGCAATCAGTGGACAATACACGAATGAGCAAAGCGGATGAGCGAGCGGCGGAACATACCAAAGAAGAGAGAATTCGTCGTAGGAAAGAGCAAAAGGTGCTTTGGACATTCTAAATCAAAGTTTTTCACTTTATGGGCCTGGTATTGATGATTCTGCGTGAGTATAGACAAAAATTACTACCTTATTAACGTTTAATTTGTGATTTTATACTATAAAAAACTTTAAACGCGTTTTTCTCGAAACAACGTTTTCAAAGCCGGTGCACTCTGTAACTCAAAATCTACTGCACCGATAGTTCTGAAATTTGATACACTATTTTCATAGACAATTTTCAAGGTAGCAACGTCGAGTTTTTTTTTTTTTTTTAATTATTATTATTTATTTTACAATAACAAATGACTAATTTTTACTCAAAAATCGGTATTTTCACTTCCAAGTGTTACCAACGATTAAAAAATAAAAAAAAATTAAAAAACTCACCGTTGCTACCTACAGAAACTCATTAACTAATGAAAAAACTTTAGTTTTTTAATTTCCGATAATCCAGTGTTGAGTTATGCGGTGCACCGCAAAACAACTTTTTTTCGAGGGGCCTACGAAAATTTGCTGCCATTGGCTTAATTCTTTATATTTTTCAATGAAAATTTAACACAATATTCTTCAGATGTTACTTTATCATGTACCAATTATGTAAATAAACTTGCATTAACCATATTCTCTAAAAAAATTATCAAAAAATCGTCTTTTTTTGACCTCCAAGACCCTACCCCCCCTTAAGCAGCAAGGGTTGCATCATTTTTTATTAGGGGGTGAAAACACATATTTTTTAGCTTAATTTTGAAAAAAAAAAAAAATGTATAAAACAGCTTAAAAAATTTAAAAAACTTGTTTCAAAACATAAAACAAAAAAATGGAGTTGATCCATTTCGGCGTTTTAATATATACTACCCTCAACAGGAGTAAAACACCCCTAATACAAAGTAACTTTATACATGCGTTTCAAGCGAACAAAATTCTTTTAAAATTCGTGTAAAGGGGTTTTCGGGGTCGCTCATCAAAAATCTAATATTAAATTTTGCTAATTCAAAATGGCGGATCCAATATGGCGGACGGAAATGTCACAAAACATTTATTTTACGTAAAAATATGGTGGTTTTTGAGGTCGCTGGTAACGAATTTGCAGTTCGACATTAACGATTTATACGAGGTGTGACAATCAAATAACCGGACTGCGAATGCCTTAGCCGTTAGGCTTGGCGTGGGAGAGTGAGAATGGAGTGTAGTTGACTTTGATGCTTTCGCTGCACGTAGCGCGTTATTCCGTCTTTCTATCTAGGTTTAGTTTGCTTTTAACTCTTGCTTGAGTAAGACGTTCTCGCGTTGTAGTGTCGCAATTATGATTAGCGTAAAAATCGAGCAGCGCAGTAATTTGAAATTTCTCGTGAAATTAAAAAAACCTGCAACTGAGTGCTTTCAATTATTAAAAGAGGTATTTGGAGATAATTGGATGTCACGCACTCAAGTTTTTGAATGGCACAAACGATTTTTAGAAAGTCGGTAAGTTGTTGAAGATGATGAACGTTCTGGTCGACCTGTAACATCAAGAACTGATGTAAACATTCAAAAAATTAATGAAATTGTGCGTAAAGACTGACGTTTCAGTGTTTGGATGATAGCAGATATGACGGACATTGACAGAGAGACAATAAGAAAAATTTTGCATGAGGATTTGCAAATGACGAAAGTTTGTGCAAAAATGGTTCCAAAAAACCTCACACACGAGCTAAAAGAGAACAGGAAAAACATTTGCTCTGACATTATGGAACAATTCACAGAAGATGCTGAACTAATTGAAAAAGTCATCAAATGTGACGAAACGTGGATTTTTCAGTACGACTCTGAAACAAAACGTCAATCCATGCACTGGAAGACCCCCGCATCGCCAAGGGCTAAAAAAGCTCGAATGAGCAAGTCGAAACTGAAGGCTATGCTCATCGTTTTTTTCTATATTACCGGTATCATCATGATTGAATGGGTACTTCAAGGTCAAACGGTAAACCAGAAGTATTACATTGAGGTTCTAACAAAGCTTAGAGAAAGGGTAAGGAAGAAAATACCAGATCTGTGGAAGAACAACTCGTGGATTCTGCAGCAAGAAAATATGCCAACGCACAATGCGCTCTCTGTGAAACAGTCCTTGGCGCAAAAAAACATTACTGTGCTTGAGCAACCACTGTACTCACCAGATCTCGCTCCAAGCGACTTCTATCTGTTCCAAAAAGTGAAAAGTGCATTGAAGGGAACACATTTTCAGTCTGTTGAAGACGTGAAGGCAAAAACGGCAGACTTACTGAAGCAGGTGACACTTGATGACCTGCAGCACTGCTTTCAACAGTGGAAAACTCATATGCAGCTGTATATAGATAGAGAAGGAGAGTATGTTGAAGGGGATTAAAAGCCAATTGTAATAAGTAAGTAATAAAGCATATTTTTAAGACTAGTCTGGTTATTTAATTGTCACACCTCGTAATAGCGGATCTGATAAGACAAAAAAAAAAGAGAAAGTCGAACATATTTTACTTGCTATTAAAAAACTTGTCTGCAAAAGAGTCCAACGGCGCTAATTACAAATGTGAGGCATGAGCTTTATATTCTAATGAACCAATAATTCATACCTGAATAACTCTAGCCGGGCCGCAAAAAAAACCTGTGTGCTTAACCCTAAACTCCTAGACCCCTAACGATTCGTAGGCCTGATTTGTAAAATCACAAATACCTAAACCTCAGACAGGCTGAAAGCCTGTAATTTTAACCATAAACCCCTTAAACCCCAAATAGACCGAGTTACAGATCCGTAGATATCTCATAAGTGGAAATGTATTTCTCCATTTTAAAGGTCGAGCCAGCGATGAAACGGTTGTAGCCCACTTAAAAATAATTCTGTTTCCATTGTACAAAAAACAGCCGGCGGAACTCTTAAAGAGAATAAAAAAAGTCGATTTTCTTCTGACAGTTCATGCCTTGTCCGTATACGCGGTTAAAATAAAAATAAATAAAATTGACTACAAACTTGAAAGTAATAAATTTCTCAATATTCATTTAATTTAATAGCGCTCTTCATTCGGCTATGTTGCAAGCGAAATGTTAAATAGATCATTTGTCCCTAGAAAGAGAATTGCTAAGTGCACTCAGCTAAGAGCAGATGA
This sequence comes from Icerya purchasi, assembly GCA_039619475.1. Taxonomy (NCBI): domain Eukaryota; kingdom Metazoa; phylum Arthropoda; class Insecta; order Hemiptera; family Monophlebidae; genus Icerya; species Icerya purchasi. The sequence continues at coordinate 168,294,045 of CM077116.1, read as the reverse complement.
TAGCCAATAAATTATTCTGCATAAGGAGAAGTTTTACCAAACGGCGTTTGTGTAAGTTCAACCAACTGTACTACTGCGTATGGAATTTGTAATTCTACCAGAAAATGTAAACACCCCAAGCAGAGAAAGAAGCAAATTGCTAGCCGCGATTGGACTGGTGCCAGATTTTATTTATTTTGAAAGGAGGTAATTTGTGCGATTCTGCCCGCTCTTCAACTCAAATTATCGAGGTCATTTTGAAATTGAAAAAAAAAAAACAAAAAAAATCTAACCACTTCTCAAACTGCTACATTTACAAGATCTATAGCCACTTTAGGGGACGGGTATTAAAGATGTAAAATAGAGATTAACGCTACTTTATTTTATAGTTGATTTGGTAAACGGTATTTTTAATTCGATACGCAACGAATGATATTGATAAGTTTCCAAAAAAAAGAAAGGAAAAAATTAATTTTTCGAAATAATAAAAATTATTTTTTTTTGGAAAATATGTATTTGTTATTTTTTACATACAAATCTTTCGTCAAGTTAAAACGCTTGTCGACGAATTATGAACACTTAAACATCTTAACTTAATTTATACATATATATAATCGTGTAATATTTACTAAACTACTACATCTTAATCTATCTTTTTTAATTACTAATACTTATCATTTTATTTTATGTTTATTATTTTTTTTATATTCTCTTCTTCCTGAAGCCATTCTTTTATTTTCCTTTTTCTTTCCCCCATTTTTTCCTTCTCTATTATAATTCTTTAGGTATTTTATTCAACAACTGAATTATAATATATTATTATTCGTTTGTTCGCCCATCTTTGTTCTCGCTAACGGTAATTAGTTCGTAAATTTTTTTCACAGCTCGTATTTTGTTTTTATTTTTTCCTCCAATTCAATTTTCTTTTCTGCCGATGTGTACTCCCATATCTTCAGTAATAAGTACATTCCTGTTATGTTTATTACGTCTTCTTTTTTAATTATTTCACTTTCAGTTGCCATCTTTAAGGATTTCCTATTAATTTTTCAAACATTTAATTTTCAGTTTATTTATGTTCCCCAGGTATACTTTCCTCATCTTTATGCCCGAATTCCACATCTGATCCGCGAATCTACTAACGCATAATAAACTATTTTTAATGTTTCATGTGCTGCATATTTCTTTAATGTGTACATATAAAGCTTGTAAAACTGCCCTTATTTTCTTTGCGATGTATTCAATATGTACGTTCCATCTTAAGTGTCGGTCAATCGTTACTCCCCAAAAATGTTTATACTGCGTTACGATGTCTAACTTCCGACAGTTGTTCGTTTCACATTCATTTCTTCCTCCCTAATCCAGTATGTAAATTTATTTGAGTACATTATTATATTTTTTGACAATAAAAATCGGAGCTGTTCCTTTTCATACGCAGTACCTTTAGTCTTTTTTACATTAATTCTTAAATTTCTATCGTGTGCCCATTTACTTATTGTTATTAGATCTTTTGGCATCCTTATTTCTACCTCTTTAACATCTTTACGCGACGTAACTACAGCTTTATCATCCGCGAACGAGACTACCTCACTGTAATTTAATTCCATATATAGACACCATCTTAATATGTAATAAACAGTTTTGGCGCCAAGTTGATACCCTGCAGTACTCCTGCATTCATCTGCTCTTTTTCACTTTGCATATTTAAGATATTTATACTTGTTTTCCTCTGGGTTAAATAAATTTGAAGTCATTTTTTTAAACTATTTGTTATTCCTATTTCCTCTAATGCGTTTGTACTCGTATTTTATGATCAACCGTTTCAAATGCTCTAGTAAGATTTATTTATTGTATTTACAAGTCGCTTTTGGACTACAAGGTCATTAGCGACTACGGTTTTACAGATAATTATAAAATTTTATATTGAATATTTGAAAATGCGCGAAACAAAAAATAATCAAAAAATTAGCTGAAGGCTGGGGAAGTAAGATTTATAAACGTTATCAACACTTTCTTTCCCTCTTCAAAGCTATCTCTTATATTTTCGGCAAGCTCACCGATTGCTTTCGATATGGATTTTCCTTTTTGAAACCCGTATTGTGTTTTGTCAATTATCCTATTTTCTTGTAAGTACTTTGTTAGATTATTTGCTACGTACTTTTCTAATATTGTTGCAATCACATTGCTTACAGCAATTGGCATAATAGAGTTTTCATATTCACTGTGTTTCCCTTTTTTATATATCGATCTCGTTTTCGATATTGTTAACCCATTTGGTATTTTGCCTTCTTTTAGTGTCTGATTAATTAGCTTAGTAATTTCCTTCACTATATATATTTTTACTGTTTTTATATCTTTTATTCTTATTCCATCGATTCCGGTGGCCTTTGTTTAGTGTTTATATTTATGTCTCCTATATATATATATATATATATAGTAGAACAGTTTTCCATGTATTTTTTGTCAATCTCCTTTATTTCTTTAATGTATTTGTTTGTTTTTCCTGATGGTGATCTGTATAACGCCCATAGAAATAGTTTTTCCTCATACCATGTTATTTCAATTATTGCATAAGTTCGTTTAATTTTTTTCCGGTATTTTATTTTTGTTCTGTAGATTCTTACCCATCTCCTGATCTACATCTATCAAAATTATTTCTCCCTTTTTTGCTTTGCGTCATGCAGAAGCGGATCCAGAGAGACATTTTAGAAAGGGAAATTATATAATTAGATAATATCTCTCATACGGTAGACAGTAGATTTGAGAAATACCTTGTTTCATAAAGAAAATCAAAGAGCGACCTCTTTAGAAATTTAAAAATGTTTTAAAAATACATAACTATTGCAACTTAATTTAATTTCTGTTTTATTTTTAAGTGAAAAATAGAAAAAAATTATAAAGTTGTAGCTAAACTGTAAGATTATAATTTGAATAGCAAAATTATTAGAAAAAATAGAACGACAGTATTTCTATTAGACTTTACACTTCTTTTTTATTTTTGTTAGTAATCCGATCTGAATTCTTTGTTCGTGAGCAAGTAAAAAAATATATATATATATTTCTCTTTCTTTTTTCTTTTTTTTTGGTCCCCGATTCGTAATATGGTACGGTAAATATATTTAGAGAATTTATACCAATAATTTATATAAATAACAGGTCTGTCCTGAGCCCGTCCATTTAAGTTTATGGAACCCTGACAGACTGTTTTACAATGTTAATAATAATTATAGTATACATAAATTTAATTTTAATACAGGTGTACATGTATTTTACGGTGAAAAACTATTGAATATTGTAAATAGCTTAGTTACTAACTGATCAGGGCTAATATTGCTAAAATCTGTATTACTGTGGTTATAGTCGGAAAGGATATGCTTAATATTATCGGGAAAGTTACACGTTACACAGTTATTTGAGTGTGCAATTTTATGTTTATGTAAATAATCTTTAAATAGACCGTGTCCAGTAAGAAATTGTACATTAAAAAAATTTGGCGTAAAAACTTTATTATGTAGTCTATCATCTATGGTTGGAAAAATTTTTTTAGCTATACCGTTATATTGGTCCCACTGCGCCTGAAATTTATTATTATAATATTTATCTAATATATAAGTGTTTAAACTGTTTAAGCATTAACGAGGTTTGTTCGTGTATGAAGTAAGATTGACGATACTGTACGTTATGAAATTCATGATTTAAATTTATATTATTTTTTATTAAAAATATGTTAATATGTTTCTGTATTTCGTAAGTTAATGGTTTAATACCTGCAATGACAGCGCTTGCCATGTAGCTGGTAGTTCTATAAGCTTTAATCATTTTTATTGCAATAGTTCTCTGAAAACTATTTAATATATTTTGAAATCTTTTAACTCTCATTGAACTATTTTCATTTACATTACAAAAATTTAAAAATAAATAAAAAAGGCAAAAGATCGATGATAGTTACGTTTAAAATAGAATAAAAACGTAACGTTTATAAACCAGTACTAAATATTACCTGTAATTAAATTCATACGTAACATTTATACAAATCTTTTATAGTATATAAATTAATTTTCTCTGTTATTTTTTTCCGGGGGGGGGGGGGGGGGTCATCAACCAAGGACCTTTACCCAGAAAGAAATATGTTAATAATTTTCCCATCAAAGTTTTGGTTCTTGGGGGGGGGGGGATATCCCCGATTTCCCTCCCCGTGGCGTCATGTTTTCGTACTCTTCCGTATTACACTCCGTTTGTGTGTCAGTAGCTACTCTTTCTGTTTGGTTTATCATTTCCGTATTTATTTCACTTTTTCTTATTAACCTCTTTTCACCATTTTCCAAACTTTCTACAATCATTCAATGTATTCGTATCTTCCGATGTTGTTGGATACGATCTTTTACGTAATTGTTTTTACTCTTCAGTCATCATTTCTTCTCTTTGTTCTTCATTATTTGTTATTATATTTATATTCTTTGTCATCTCATTTTTTTTTCGATATGATAGCTGGTCTTCCGAAATAAATATGCGGAACTGGTCATTTTCGTAGCTGATAATTAATGATTCCGGTGAAATTTGTTTATTTTCCTCAATGTCCTCAAGTGCCGCATATAACTGTCTTCTAAAATATGTTTATACCGTTCTTCTACTAAACCTGCTTTAATAAAGGATACCAGTGAGTTCACTTTATGTTGCGTTGTTTCAATGCCTTTTCAATTATATAGTGAGGTATATGCGGCGAAACATTTGATATTATGATACGTTTTGCCGAGCTTAGTAATTTCCTTATTTGTATTTTGTTATTTTTTACTTGAATTGTGTGATGTACTTTAGTAATTTGTTCCAACAAGTTTTTATTTGATAAATGTATACAAATTCTACTGTTAGAAATACGTGATGCAACTAAAATATTATTTGCTCCAACGTATTTTCCTCCTTCGTATATGTTTTCTTTTAATTTGATTTCGCTTATTGCATTTAGTATAATAGCTTGTCTTTCTCGGAATAAATCTATTTTTAATACCGTACTGTAAGATGTCATATTTATAGATTTAAGTTGTTCGTAATTTTCTGCTGACTCCATTCGGGCCATTTGTTAATTTATCTTATAATGTTTGCTTTACTTTACTTTAATCTTTTAACATATTCTCGAAATAATAACATTAGATAAGAATTACTTGATTACTCTGTTATCAAAATTGTCTATCACAGTTCTTATTACCTTAGCTGAATATCGATCTCTGACCGGATTAAAATTTAATCTCTAATATAGTCTAATTGGCCTGGGTAGCTGCCCTTGGATTCCCCCCCCCCCTCAATAATAATAAAAAAAAAAACTCGCATGAACACGTCTTTAAAGATCTGGCACGGAAACCACATTCCTAGAATGGTTAAATTTCAATTTTTGATAACGTTATAAATGATTGGGTGATATTATTTGTAATCAAAAGCGAACTTGTTTTACGTGGAAAATCCACTCTAAGTTTAATGAATGAATTATATAATACCGCTTGCGTGTTTTTGTATAGGCTGCATTGGAAAAAAAAAAAAAAATATATGGTGATCATCTGCTAACTTGTCTCTCGAACGCTGTCTATTCGAAATAGTGAACAAAAAATGATGGTATATTATCTGACAAAAAAATCCTTGAAAGCTTCATCAGAGGTATCTAATATTTCTATATCTGGATTATGTTTTTCATTCCTGTTATTGTTCATATTTTTAGTACACTTTGCAGGGTGTTTTCACAAACCTTATTTAAACTTTTTGTTACACTTTTTTTTTTTTTTTTTTTTAAATTTGAAAAACTACTGATTAAATTTGTTCTCCACGGATTTGATCGAGTTCTTAGTCACTCGGGCATCTCTGGAAATTACTTCACCCCATAAAAAATCATATATTCTAATCTCTCTTCACACGGTATAAAAGTTGTTACCGTAGACATTGGTTGAATATATATATGTATATATATATATATATGTATATTATATATAAGCTTCCTATTTTTCTAGTAATTATTAATTTTTATCTATTCAATCTGGTCTTCCTGTTGATCCGTGGTTCCTTTTGAATCACTTCGCTTTTCTGTTGTCCCCATAATTCACCGTCGTTTTGACTATATTCGATTATCTTTCTCCCATTTTTGCTTTTTATTCGTTTCCATTATTCAAATGATGCAGTTGTTTGAAACGATTATCATGTGTTTATTAATTATTGAACTTTTTGTCGGGAGTACTCTGCTCTGTGTTCGAGTGTGCCGAGGCAACTTTCTGCTACTTATAGCGCTTCTTCTACCCTGACCTTTGTTTCTCCACTCATTATATCTACCACACTGATTACTTCTTAACAACGATATTTGGCCGGATTAAAATATAATCGACTCTTTCTTCTCCTAATTGTTTTTTTTTAGGGGTAAAAGCCTCTGGTTGATGACTCACAAGAACAAAAAAATAAATAATAAATAAGTAAATATTGAACCCATTATCCTCACTGCTCCTAATTCGTAATACATTTTTAAGAAAGAAAAAAAGTGTAATTTCAGCTGGTCGGATGAGGATGTAGTGACTTTTTCTCTCGCAGTAGCCACAATTTATTATTTACCATACGGGGGGCCGTTACCGGTTCAAAATAGACTTTGGTCACGAATGTTCTTTGCTGGTACCCACTTACCACCGAAATATCAACCCGATAGCTCTCCAGGACAAATTTACCATTCTCATCCACCTATAGACTTTCGAAATAACGATTGGAAAAAAATAGAGCAAAAGTTGAAAGAACGGGAAAACAATAAAGCCACAAGGGGCGATGAAATCGTCATTGAGATGATAGTAGCGACGAGCTGCTACGTAAGTTCCCAAAGTTATCTACTGATGAATACACTGAGACAGGCCAAGTCCCAACATAGTAGAAAAGCTCGCAGTTACGTTGCTACGTAAGAAGAGTAAAATCCGAAAACTCCGGAATTACCTTCAAATTTAATACCGACACTAGAATAACCGAAGGAGAAGGAAGGAAGAGAATGAATGAAGCACAGTATGGAGCGGGAATACCGGTTTGTAAGAGGAAGGAATAAAAAGAAGCTTGTTTAGTTGAAAGCGACGAACAACTGAACATTATATGATCGGGATCAGAAATACATTGATTGCTGGGAGGGTGCAATGGACAATAAGGAGAAGGCATGAGAGAATAACGAGACAATGAGGAAGGGAGCAAACTATGCCCAAAACGCAGGCGACAAATCGCAGAGAGATTGGAACGGCGCATAGAAGGAAAGTTAATAAACCATGGAAAGCGTGGAAGGGAAGGTTGAATAGACAAGAAAAAGGAGTTCGGGTTGGAGAATGAGGAGACGTAGGAGTCAGAGCACAGTCTGGAATGAGCAGCTGCAGACAGAAGGGTAATATTAGAAGCTGAGAAGGCAGGAAGAAACCTACCAGAAGAGAAAGATGATCGAGCGAATGAGTCAACCGACTTATTGGCCAGGAATCCAAAAGAAATCTGTTTGGATTAAGTGGGAAAGGAAAAGATCGTGAATCAAGGAACGAATAAGGAGAATGATTCGGTTGAGTGAGAAGGGAGAGGAGATGTGATAGTCTGCAGCACGCTTTGAGCATCCGACAGGATAAAGAGATTGCGAGAAGCCGGTGTTTTAATAAAAAGAAGGGCACGCAGAATAGCAGAAGACTCAGCATAGAAGATTGAACAAAAGGAGGGAAGTTTAAAGGACTCGAAGTAATTAAGAGAAGGACAGAAGAAAGCTGCATCAACACCACTGGGTCCCTTGGAGCCATCTGTGAAGATCAAAAAATGGTTTGGGAAAATAGAGCTAAGTTCTGTCGAAATTCTGATCTAACAACGTGATGAAGAAGAGGTTTGGGAGGAACAGGTGAATAAAAGCAGTTAATATGATGAAGCAGAGAGGAAAAATTGAAGGAGAAATAAGAGAGTTTATCGTGATTGTAGATATACGGAGAAAACTGGATAAGACGGCCAGCGATAAGAGATAGAATAGGCGTTTTGTTAGTAGAAAAACGCATGTTACGTAAGATGAAGTAATAAGAAGGAATAAGGGAGCAAGAGGAAATAGACAACCATTTGAGGAGGAAACGATAACCCAAAAAGAAACGTCGAAGATAAAGAGGATGAATGTGAGATTCAGCGTGCAGAGCTGGGATAGTACATTTTCGGGCTCCAGGGCAGAGGTGGAGACATGTATTTTGTACCCGATCGAGTTTAGACAGAAGGGATCTAGAAAAATTACCATAAATATAGGAGCAGTAATCAAGAACAGAGCTCATAAAAGATTTGTAAAACATAAGCAGGATTACTTCCTCAGTGAGTGTGAGAAAGGGATTTAATGAGAGCCTTTTAAAGGAGGACACGTATATACGGTTGGTATGGTCATGTAGGGAAAGTCGGCTATCCAGAAAAAAAACCCAAATAACGGAAGAAGGAAGTAAGAGGCCATTATTTAAGAAAGGAATAAAAGGGTGCAGTGTAAAGATGACAGTAGAAGCCTTAGAAGAGGAGATAAAAAGATGCGATGTTAGACAAGGCGTTTTCCAATGAAATTAAGGAGTTTTGAAGTTGGGAGCTAGTCCGCGAGATGTTGCGATGAGAGGAGTAAATGATGATGTCGTCAGCGAAGAAAAGAGAACAGGAATTCAAAGACAAGGACAACATTTTGATAAAATAAATATTGAATAAAGTAGGGCTAAGGCAGGAACCCTGCGGTAGTCCACGATAGATTAGTCTAGTGGCATCCTGAATGGGAACGGAAGGAGTGACCGTTCGGCAGAGGAAAAGATTAATAAGCAGGATAGAAAAATGAGCCGTAATGTTTAAGGCATCAAATTAAAAAGAGTCGGTAGATGGACATTGTCGAAGACTGCCGAAATATCAAGAAAGGAAGCAATACGAAATTTTTTGTCGATGAATGACTTGTAAACATGTGCTAGGAATGCGCTAATACAATTAGGAGGGTCGCGACCAGAGCGGAAACCGAACATATTACTAGGCAATAAGTTGTGGTGTTCTAGCCACCAAACACGGCGTCTGTTGATTACGTTTTCAAAAAGTTTCCTGACACAAGAAGTAAGAGAAATTGGACGAAGTGAGAGGAAGAGTTCGGTTTAGGGATAGGGATAACGATGAAGATATTCCAAGATAAAGGAGTACAACCAGAGTGAAGAAAAGAGTTAAATAAGTTTAAGAGCAACCGAAGAGAAGAGTCCGAAAGATTTTTGACCGTCTACTCCGGGAGCAGAATCTGAAGAATTGCGTAAGGACGTTTCTAATTCCGCGAGGGTAAAAGGAGTGACCAGAAAATGGGAAGAGTTGGAAGAAGACGAAATGCGACGAGATTCATTAAGGTTAGGAACGTAACAAGGAGCAATGGAGTCAATGAAAGAGATTAATTCATCATCCGAAAGATTACAGGAAAAAGGATGACGGGAAAGAGGGAACTTGAAAGTCTTGGCCATTTTCCAAACCTGTGAAATAGGAGTAGAGCGTGAGAAGGAGGAACAGAAGCTTTTCCACGCATTTTTTTTTAGCCGATTTGAGGATGAATCTGGCTCTAGCATTGACTCTTTTATGAGAAAGATAGTTGCTAAGTGTAAGGCTAGAGTGAAAATATCTGAAAGTAGTTAAACTGAGATCGAAAGCAGCCCTTTACAATCCTGATTCCACCACAAAGCGGAGGACGATTTCATTTTTTTATGAGATGAACGATGGACAGGAGGAGAAGAATAAGTTAAGGCAGAAGAGATAGAATCAATGAAGAATTTATATTGGGAAAAACAATTCAAGGAAGCAGGGATAGAAGATAGTGAAGAATCAACGGAGGAACGGAATAGAGACCGATCAACTCTAGAGAGAACCCAATTTGGAGTATTAGGAGGGGGAGAGGAAGGGGAGGAGGAGACTTCATTCACTGAAATAATAATAGTAACATGGACATTTCCAAAGGTACCGTCTAAAGTACACCGTGAACAACTGCGACCAAGATTAGGAGAGGTAACGGATAGATCGATAGAGCTAAGAGAGGAGTGACTTCTGATGCATGTAGGAGAACCATCATTGGGAAGGAATAAATCATTTCGAAGGATAAAATTCTCTAAGATCGTGCCATTACTATTGTAGTTGGAACAACCCCACAAAGACGAGTGGGCGTTCCAATCACCACCTATGAGGAAAAGAGAAGAAAGGGAGTTGATTAAAGATAGGACCGGAAAATCACGCAAATCGAAAGTCGGAAGAATGTAGGCGGAAATGAAATGAAAGGGCCTGGAAGAATAGTTAGGAATAGAGATGTGCACTAAACTGGGATAAGGAGGATTAGGAGGAAACAAGGGTTGAAAAGCATGGGCTAAAACCCCCGGACATCATTCCTTACTAAAATAGCTGAACCACCGTAACCATCGCTGCCGTTGGAACAGATCAGAGAGAATCCATTAAAACTGATGTCAGAAGCGCTTGTTAACCACGTTTCAGAAAGAAGCGCGATGTTAATGTCATATTCATCCAACAGCCGTAACGAAATATTAACGAATCGCGAGTACAAACTGGTTTTCGAAAAGGTTAGGACAGCTCCTCACGATGAAGTTACTCGTAACAGAAAACGAGCATAATATACCATTGTTTTGTACCTGGCTTTCGTTGTCTGCAAGAAAGCGTTTGGCACGGTGGAATATGAAAAGAGCTTTAAGAAACTGCCGATTCGACTCCCATTACAGCGAGAATTTATCAGAAGCATCACCGATCAAGCTATCGCAACAAAAATTACACGACGCGATACTCAACTCGCCTTTTGACGAGAGAAGTAAGACAAGACGATATCACCTAAATTATTTACACTGATGTAAGAAACTTAACTAAATAATGTTAATGGAAGTCGATTGAACAAGTTGAGATATGCAGACAGCGTAGAGTTGATTGTTAGAGGTCGGAAGAATTAGAAGAAAAGATCAATGAACCGAAACAAAAAAAATCGGTAAAAGCTGACCTGGAATTGAATATAAGAGAGAGGAAAGTAGTGCACTAAAGGATGTCAATCTAATTAAAATATAAACAACTACGAAATAGAGATAAAACACGAAAATGAAAAAAATCAAAACATCAAGCGGTTGATCAAATCTTTATTTAATTAATAAAGAGAAAAGAACACAATAAAAAATCATAGTCAACAATGTAAAAACGAAATAAAAACGTTTGCGCAGAATGAAATAAATAAGAATGTCTTTAAACGAACTTTTATTCTTAATAATTTTCCTCAGCTAGCGGTACAGTTGTAACGTTACGAATTTCGTTATGGGGTTGTTAGAATTTTCTTAGTTGCCTATATTCAAAAAATTTAATTCGCATTTTTTATTACGCAAAGTGAAATTAGTGTTTAATCGTAAAAATACATATTCCGGGAAGAGATCGGATTATAATTCTCCGCTATGCGTATAGAAGACAATAAACGTTTGGCCGTCCCGTTTTCTTCTTCCAGAGAGGAGTTTGAGTGATGCAATGGGAAGAGAAGCGAGTTTATTCTGCGTATACGGTACATGATCGTCGTCGCTGTAACAGCTGAAAGGTACTTTAAGGAACAATGAGAAAAAAGACGATATAATACGGTAGACAGGACGGCGTTGCGGCTCTTTTACCCTAGAGTCAAAGATTCGTGTGCGCTTGAATGTGTATGTGCGCGCGATTGCGTGATCATAGGAGTACGGTTTTTATGCTGACGGTGAGAGAGCGAGGAGTGGAACAGGTGATTATGTCAAAAATAGGTAACAACTCTTAGCTCATTCGGTTCGTGAGCTATATTAAGAAGAGCGGTTTTTTTAAATACGCTCTTGATATTTCAAAAGCAGACAAAGCCTTTCACGTTACATTGCGTCTGCCAATCCGCTTCGCCGTCTTCCCCAATGAGCGCCCAGCAGCACCGTTGCTGCTGCTGCCCTTTCTTGCTTTTCCGAATCCCGCCTATCTAATGTAATAATTTTTATTTTCGGTTTCACAATTTTCGTTCCAAGTTCTCATTATAAACAAGATTGCAGCCTTTTTAGTTTTGCTACTGATCGTCGAACGACAAGAACATGGAGATATGAAATGTTTCTTCCTTCGTATAGTAATAAATAGCGAATCTGCATAATTCTCCTGATTAAAGCGACTAATTAGGATGAAGATGAAGAAGAAGAAGAAGATGAAGAAGAAGAAGAAGAAGAAGAAGAAGAATAAGAAGAAGAAGAATAGGTAGAAGAAATGTTTATTTACATATTTACAATAAATACGGAAAGAAATTTACAATCGAGATTGATATTACTGATCCGTATTGAAAACGACCATTTCTTATCGGATATATATATACATTCATGATCTGATATTTTATAGTGGTAATATTATACGTAAGATCCCCTTATATTTAACAGGAAAAAGTGCAAAGAAACCCGTTTTAAACAAGAAAAGAAAATATCATTCTTATATTTATTCTTTACACACTCATCCAGTTAGTAGGTTCAGACATGTTCGCATGATCCAGACTGCCTGTAATCAGTTTAGTACCCTAAACCATATGTCATAATTATGTTTTTTTTTATTCGCCTATGCTTATAGTTTTTATTTTAAATTAAACAAAAAAAGTGTCTTTATATAGATATTTATTTCACTCATTGTTTCTCTTTTATGTTGTACAGTAATTAATTTTAAACGCCAATTTAAAACAATTATTTAATTTATCAAATACCTCGACGCGTTTCGAAGGCAAAGCTTCATGATCACGGGAGTTATTATAATCTTGTTTGTTTGTTTTTTTTCTTTTTTCGTATTTTTAATGAATTATTTTGCTTTTGTCGATGCCGATTAATCGTATTTTTTTGTTATTTAATTTCTCGGTCGGAGGGCAGTATGATTCTTCGAGTGTAATATTTAGAGGATCTAAAAGTTACGCGTATGAGAATTGAGTGTAAATTGCCGAGAAACTTGTTAAAATGCTTTATGGACGTTCGAACTGTACAGCTGTCAGTTTGTTGAACACTTCGACAGGGCTATTTTTCTTTTGTTCTTTACTGCCTTGTCAGCGTATTGGAAGAGAGGTTATTTTCATCGAACACGGCGAATTAGAAGTGGTGTTTTTACCGGCAAAACCGGAGCAGACAGTTAAACAGAAATTGGAAAAGAAAATGATGGGCGTCTTGAATGAAGGCGAACAAATGAAATTGCGAGGAGATGAAAATAACCAAGTGATCAAGTGGAAGGAAAATACTCAACGATGAGATGGGAATTGAGATTAAACGCTACTAGATAAGACTCTGTGTCCGTAAATTCTGGTCTTCTTCGCCATCATCTGTAAACCACCTCATGGATGATTTCAGTGTTTAAATATTAAAAAAAACATCCTGCTATTCGTCAACTTGGTGTTTCACACATACTTCGGTAATTTTTGCAGACGTTATCATTATTTTTAAGTTCTACCATTTTTGTTGTTCTTTCAAAAATTTCGACACCGCTGTTCGACAAATTTTCATATGAGCCCTAAAGTTTTTTTTTTTACCCCCTTGGGTTTGCTATCAAAGAGCATTAGCCCAGCAAAAGGGAATATAGATACATGGAATAGAATAGAAATTATTTTTTTATTCTGTCGACAATGGAATCAAGGAACACCCCTAGGACAGGAACAACAAAGAGAATAGAGCCCTAAAGTTGAAAGTAAGTGACCGAGATATTCATTATATGTAGGAATTATTGACATTTCATTTCTTTCTACAGCTGCTGATTCTAATTTATTCAACCGGATCTTTAATCTATGTTTTTCAACTATACACTTCTCTGCCGTGTTCACCTCTCTTTTTTAATTTGCCGTTTAAAGCACAGTTTTTTTGGATATTTTTAGTCTTTTCCATCCATTTACCTCTTTTGTTTTATACCTTTTTTTGAATGCTCTTCTATCGCTGCTGAACGTTCCTATTTCTGCTCGTCACCCTTTATTAATAGACCTACTATTGTTCATCATCTCTTTTTCTTCTTCTCTTATACCGGCTCTTGCATCATTTTTGTCTGCCAGAGCTAATTATACTTTTCTTTCGTTCGCCGGTTCTTATGTTCATGTCGATGATGAATCCAAAAGAAAAAAAGCAAAACACTTAAAAATTTCTTCTTATCGTAACCCCTTCTGTCGGCTAACCTGTTTCGTTCAGTATCTTTTTTTTTTTTTTTTTTTGGGCTCGTCAACCGGGGACCTTTACCCACGTTTGCATATATCATTTTTTTCTATTTTTTCGTTTCTAAGTAAGTATTAAACCCGTCAATTTCGTATCGTAATTTTATTTTGAAATTTACCTATAGGACCTCGATTTAGGGTGAACAAGAAGAGCGGTCACTACGTATTTTTTTCAAGAAAGCACAAAAACAAAAAAAAATTATTCGAAAAAAAACTGTAGACGATAACAACATTTATAACATAATTTTATACTGTTAAATTTAGCGAACTACAAATATCTCTTAATTCAAAAAGCGGAAAAATTTGTCTTCTCCAAAATTGTTTTTTTTGAGGGGTGGGCTCGTCAATCAGTTCTGAAATTATCAATTTGTACCAAAATTTCGGACTAAGAACAAAATCTTTCGTTTATAGTATATTTAAAGTTAGGTCCGTTTGAATATTGTATATTTTAAAAAAAAAAACTTATAAAGCTGCAAGAAAAAAAATTGTATAGTTCGTTCTATAGTAGCTAGAGAGTTAATTTTTTATCTCCTTCGCGGCAATGAAATATTATTTAACGCTGTTTTCCTTATTTAAATCTTTAATGTAATAGTAGGAGTGCTTAAGAGCTATAGGAAACGATTAGATTTATATTCCTTTTGGGTATAAAGTGTGAAAAAAATACGGAATATTACTGGAAATGATCGGTAGGTATGTAATAGCGCAAATCTATTCAGTAAAAGATTACGTATAAATACATTTTCAATAACGCCTGTAGAATTGTGCGTATTCAATTTGCACACGAGTTACGGAAGAAAGATCACATATTAAATAGTTGTCGTTCTTAGAGCGACGAGAAAAGTACGCACAATAAAGGCTTTCGATAAAGAAATGTCAAAAAACCTAAACTTTTTATAGTAAATTGAACGTGACCCCCTCAGGATGTTTTCGCGTCGACAGAGGCAAACCGAGTCGAGTTATAAATCAAGACGTTATCAAATACCAAGGGATTCTTTGACTGTACTGACTGATATAATATATTTAGTTTTCAATTTTATGTGCTCGCAACAAGCATAGATTAGAGTAAAATAAAGCCTAAAACGTTAGGTACAATAAAAAAGCTTATGCATGGTTAAAAATAATAATTTCATACGTAATAATAATACTAACAATAATAACAGTAGTAATAATAACAGTAGTAGTAGTAATAATAATAATAATAATAATAATAATAATAATAATAATGATATTAAATATAAAATAATAGTAACATGAATACTTCTACTATACTAATTCATTTGAAAGCATGTATATTAATTTTTTAAATTTATACTGTGAATAATGAGAAATAAATCAATTTCTGAACAGATTAGACTCATTTTAGGCCTTAAAACACTTTTTAATATTAATTCTATCGCGTTTCAAATAAAAAAGTTTTTTATGCAGCCGTGATTATTTTTAGAAACCAAAAAAATAACTCTCCGACTGTTTAATGAGATTATACGCGAATTAAAAAGAAATAATAACTGGCCTTTTTTCCATGTCCTTCTGCTAGTGTCATAAAAAATCTTGTTAATAAATTATCATGTTTTTTAGATAAAAACACCAGTAATTTTATAAAGCATCCATCTTAAAAATCTACTTTGACCATTTTCCATCGGTTTAATTGATTTTAACGTAGATATGCATCGAAGATAATTGGAAGGACTATGTTGTCTCAAATGTCTAGTTTTCCTAATAAGAGGAAATTGAATATGCTTTGAAAGCAGTATCGCATATATGCTGAATTGTGATAACAGATTACTATCCGTAGTGTATTATTAGATCTTCTGCCATGTCTACCGGTTGTATTAATTTGCCATCCACTGTAAGTTTCATTAAACATTTGTTTATATTAAAGAGTAATTTATTTTCAGTAGCTCCTAATGGTTCGTTTATACTTTATCTTGTAAATTTTTTCGATCATTGATACAACTTATTCAACTTAACGTCCTCCTATCATAGAGAACTGTACGAATATGTAACTCGGTTTCCTTGGCAAACAGCAGAATTTTGACTATGGCGCCAGGAGCGTTGGGAAGAATATCGTGCACAGGAATCTTGCTGCGTAAGCTTCTTGCAGTTATATATGAGATATATCTCAGTTGGTTTGTTTGGCAGCCTACATACGAGACAGCTTGTTGGTGGGGGCTGTTGTTATATAGTTATGCGACGCAATAGCATGTCCCGTCCCCGGAAACGATTAAGTATCGAATATTCTTTCTTAGTTATGCCATCAAGAGGTCATTAGGGATCGGTGGTTAAATGCTTTTTAGGAAAGTATTTTGTACCACCCACTAGGAACTGTACTCTTGTTTGCACATGCTCATAAATAGATGGGATAGTTTTGGAGGGGGAGGCAAATTGATGAGTATATTGCAGAGCGTGCTGAAAGGTCAACTTCATTGCTCTTACAAGAACGCTTCGCATCCCCTTGTATGCAGCTTATATAAATAATACTAGATTTTTGAAATTGCTGGGCGTTTACTACTCCGGCGGCATATTAGATGCAGAGAGGCCAGTGAGTCTTTGATGAACAGTACTCGGCGGTAATGGTGTCTACCTAATTTGACATGCTGGATACAGTACATACTTCCACATAATTCTGCATCTAGGGATGTAGAACCATTATTTAATTGGACTGTTCCGATTTGATAGGAACACCCGGTGGTGGTGATGTGGCACCAGCTGCGATGGATTTTGCTCCGCCAGTGTATGTGTATAGTTTTTATATTTTTTAATGGTCTCTAAAACGGTTTGCCGCATATTCTCATGCTGTGAATGTCTACTATACTCAGGGAGAGATAAATCGATATACACATATATACATATATATGTCAAAAGGCTTCCAGGGTGGTATCAGCGTTGCATAACTCGGAGTTGATTTCTGAATGGAACCTAAGTTATAGTCTGATAATGTTCTGAGAACTCCTGGTATGGGATCGTAATAGGATTATTCGGTTAATTTTTCATTACTGCACGTAAAGGGTTTGTCACAACTCAGTAGATGGCCCAGATACAGGTAAGAGCAAAACTTTCTATAATAGGATAACGTAGGATGTTCTGCCAGCGCACATAAACTTACAGATGGTGAGGAAGGGTGCGCATTGTGAGGATAGATCGAAGCATGGAATGGTGGATCGTATCTAAGGATTTTAATGTGAATTTACTGACTGTTACAACTGATTCTTGAAAGGATTAACGATTTGTATATATATATATATATATATATATATATATATATATATATATATATATTGAATAGGAACTTTGGATTCTTATCAAATATAATTATTTTTTACTTTTTAATGTATTTTTATTAAATTTATAAAAGTAAATCCTGCAGTCGATATTTTTTTTAAGATCATTTTTTTATTATTTTATTTCTATTTTGATTTTTTTATTTATATTCATTTTGTTCTTTGTTATTCATTATTTTATTTATATTTTTTCCCGTTGTAGTTAGTTTTTTTATTTTTTGTGCGAGTCGTTCCCTAATTAATTTTCATTTATTAAATCTTCTGGAATCTCCTTTAGTAAATGTGTCATTATACACATTTTGTGGTTCGTTCTCTAGGTATTTCAATTGTTTTCTTTTAGTTTGTCCTTATTTATAATTTCTTACACTTTTCTTTTGTTAGATAAGTCAAAATTTTTCCGCACAGATATAATCTTCTTATGTATAAAACATTTCCTTCTTTAATAAAAATTATGGATAATGATTCTTAGACTTACACGTACACACACATAAATATTTGATAAAACACCATTACGAACGCAGCTTCTTCAAATACCTATTATTGAACCAAAATGTTCTCATAAATTCTTTCGCACTAGTTTTCGTAACGTTATAAATACACAATGGAGTTTTAACAGAATGCGATAGATTTCAAATAGGAGCTAATAAAACTTGATTAATGGTGAACCGTTTTCCGGCCTCGCTTGCAATTCCAACTCCAGCCTGTTTCCATTACAAAATCAATATCTGTACTCTTGTACTGCTTTTGCATTGGCGTTTTTATGTCTTTCTTGTTTTCGTTGTTCTTAGTTCACATCGTTGCGAACTATAGTGCCCATTTAATTAGCCTACAGGACGTGAACCGTTTGTTACAATTTATCATTATAAACGCACATCGCGGAGATTATGATGACCGGCCAAGTCATTTAAAAGTAAAATCCGTATTATTCCTGAATAACAAAAAACTGTACGAGTATAAATTGACGGCACATTAACGGAATTTAGACAAAAGTTGCTAATGGGCTTCGCAGTCGGTGTAAAAAAAGATGGAATAGTAATACCGAATAATATTGGATCACCGAGGATGCTAAATTATAAAAAATAAAAAAGAGCTCCCGAAAAAAAATCGGCAAGTGTTAAGGTTTTGATGATGCCTTCTTTAGCTGAAATTAAAAGTTGACAATTACTTTTTGCAAAATAAACTGAGTTGTCGATGAATGATAAAGTTATTCAGATGAAAACCATTAATTTACCACTCTGAAATACTGGCGCAGTGTGTGTCACATTTGTTCAAGATTATGTCGGTACGAAACAGCGGTCTATATCTGCACATTCGTTTAAACTATAGACAAGAAAGTAATCGGAAAGGTTCGATAGTGGTCTATAATTAATATTCATCGTGCTCCTTGCTCCTTTCTTTTTCACGATATTCACATCGAGAAATATATATTTGAAATTTAAGAATTTTTTCATCAACAAGCGATCTTTTCAATGTTAATTTCATTGAAAATCTATTTCAAACTGTCTTAAAATTGTTCAAGTATAAAATATAGTGGATTTGAAATGGTTGTTTTTTTCATCGATTTATGTTCGACAAAAATTACCACGGGTTGTTTTAATTTTACAAAATTATTTATATACAATAATATGCGTGTTCAGCATTTTATTGTGAATAAATAACTTTGTAATATATATATATATATATATATATATATATATATTAATTACAACGTAATTCTTATGCTACCCCCCATTAGAAACAATGCCTAAATTTTATGTTAAAAAAATGTCCCAAAAAAATCCCAATTTTATGTAATTGTTATATTTTATAGGATTTTTGTGACTATGTTATTATATTCATATGAACCGATTTAGTATTACGTAGTAAATTTTAATCATTTTATATAGAAGAAAAATGGTTAGAAGTGTAAGCAAGAGGAGTCAAGGGGCATAGCCCCTTGTGAGGCCAAAATGACCGAGTTATATATATATATATATAGTGCCAACTGTGTTACATTTAACGTTATATATATATTTTTTCAAATTAAAAAACTGTATATTTCATAATCTGCGTATAAAGGTACAGTCTATGTATTTCAGTAGTTAAAAGAAAATAAAAAAAATACAAGAAAAAAATAAAAAATTTGTACATGTATACGATCTGTAAAAGTACTTATAATTAGTTTTAATTATTGACTGCAATTCCAACGCTTTTTTAAACATTTAATACGGTATTAATATTAGTGTACAATTATTTAACGCTTTACACCTAGTATTTATTGTTGCAGCTGCATATAAAACATTGTTCTTATTTTCTCCGGTAATTAGCACTGCTAGGAAAAGTAGGGCTGAATGGATGCATCCTTATCGTATTCCATTTTGAGGTGCAATAACAAGGAATTTAATCTGTACGCTGAGCAGATTTTTAAATTACGAGTAGCTATCTTTTATCTACTCATAAGCGTTCGGATCAAGACAAGAATTATTAATAACATTCGCGCTACACAGACGATGCTGCTATTAATGTAAATAATGGGAGAGATATTCAACATATTTTTAATAAACTCAACACAGTTGGCAAGTCGTACAACTTGAATATAAACGTGAACAAAACACAAAACGGATGGTAATCAGTAGGGAGAATAACTTTAACCAAGTTTCCGTTATGGTTAATAATGAAAAGATATTGAACAAGTTGCAAAGTTCAAATACTTGCGCTGTTACATTACTGGGAACCTGTATCTAGATACAGAAATAAAAATCAGATGCAGTTAGGATGCCTTTCTTAGTATGAAAAATCTCCTCTGTAATATAGCTCCTTGTGTTTAAATATATATATATATATATATACGTTAAAATATTGTGCAATGTTACACATGTATCCAATCTTACTACATGGAATTGAGGCAGCAACATTCAACAAAAGACAGGTATAGAAATGTGGGTCCATAGGAGAGTGTTGAAAATAGCATGGATAACTAGAAAATTGAATCGAAAGATTTTAGAGATGGCCGAAACCCAAAGAATGCTAATAAAATCCAGTGTACGCAGAAAAATAAAATATATCGGTCATATAGTCAGAGGAGAGAAATATCAATTCCTGCAATTAATCCTGCAAGGAAAAGTAGACGGAAAGAAAAGCCGAGGAAGACGGAAAGTGTGCTGGCGAGTTGGATAGACAATATTAAGAAATGAACGAGCACATAGTCACTACAAGACCTCCTGCAAGATGTATCAGAAGTAGAAAGTTTTTTAACTGCTGACACATGTGATCGCCAACGCGCTCTTCGTTGAGTGCGGCACTAGAAGGAGGGAAGAGGGAACTGAGAATGAATGGTATTCATAAAGATAAAAACACTGTTCATAAACAACCGACTTATATCGACCGTAGAACATATACGGTAATCAATTTCCATCACCAGACTCATTTTTGGAATGATGTCAAATGCGTGTTTATACCGCGATATACGCAATATAAATGAATCCGGCATACCGTTTTCAGTAGCATTCTTAATATTATGCAGTTTTTGCAGCGAGAAAATGTATAAAAACTTGAAACTTAAAATTAATTAAAAGAAGATAGTAACTAACAATAATAAAAAGAAGAAACGAAAATAGGTTCTTTATTACTCCACCTTTTGCGTTCAAAGAGTCCAAATTCGAGTTAAAACAGTTTTTGTTTTGATCGAAAAAGAAAAAAAAAAGTAGTTTTAACAAGAACAAAATAAATACCCGTGTTTATATAGGTTATTTAGTAGATTTGTATAGCATCAGTAATGGAGACAATAAGAAACGGCAACGAAGAATGATGGAGATGAAGGAATACGTAGCACTATGAAAGCAGAATATTAAATTTAAGAAGTTAAGAACAAAGAGGAAAGGAGAAACGTTTTGTAGAACACGCTTAATTATACTTTGAAGGATGCGGTTCCTTTTGAAAGGAGCTCTGCTTAATGTCCTACTTGGGCACGACAAAATGCAACAGCAAACTGCTCTATATTTCCTTCGCCATCGCATATTTAAAACCTTTTTCATTCCGAAACTATTAAACTGTTATTCATGTAGTGGTGTTCTCGCGATATTAATATGCTCGATTTTCTGGCGTTTTTTTCCCGAACATTTACGCGTGTTTCTTTTATTCTCCTTCTTTAAAACTATCAATATCTTGTCGTCAATTTCCTCAAGTGAGGTGTTTATTTACTTGTCGCGCGAGAGATTAAGCCTAATATAGAGACAATCACAGATGTAGCAAAAAGAGCAGCGGAACTGGAAATGCATTGGCCATGTCATCAGGAATGAACTGGAATGACAGAGTCATAAATTACTGCTGCGGCATATGAATATAAAAGATATAGAGAGACAAGAATCGTGATATGGGAAGACGAAAGTAGCAGACTTATAGGAAAACCAAGTGTGTAAGAACAACGACGGATCCAAGTCTAAAGGAACATGCTCAAAACCGAACATAAAAAAGACCGATGATAACGGTGAAGAAGAAGACAAAGTTGCGACACGATATTTCTTCTGATCTTGATTGAAAACAGTTACTACGCGTATATAAATATTATTGCGTATTTACTATATCTGGCGGTAATTTTTTTATAAAGTGCTAAAAAGTATACATTTATTTGACACGCGAAATTTACATAAATTCCAACTCTTTTTTAAAATAAAAAAAAAAAAAAAAAAGAAAAAGAAAGTGCAATTTACCCGATTTATTTTGTTTAATACTCAATCATTTTCCGTCCCCACCCCCCTCGAAAAAAAATATATACATATCTTTAAAACGAAAAAAGGAAACCTTGTAATGAAGGATAAACACGGTTTTGAATGAATTTATGTTTCACGTTGTATCTTATTGCCTGTAGAATAACGTTCGTGGTGTTTGACACGTTTCCCGGTGAAGCTTTCATGAGCGTAACTTTTTTTTCATACTATATCGAACGAAACATAAGAAAGTTGCTCTCTTGATAGGATATCGATAGGTAAGATTTTCCGCTGTCGAAATCATTTGCCAGTCGCTTAAAGTTTCAAAGTTGCTCTCAGACATCGCCTTCGGAACGTTCCCGAGCCAGTGTACCGTTGTGCATTTGCATAATGAACGCGAAAACAAGTGAACCGACAAAGAGGTTATTTCATTTTAGTCAACTGGCATAAACATGTATTGGTACGCGCTTGTATTTGTATCACTAGAAACAGCGGCTCCGGTCGAGAATCGAGGCATCCGTTTTATGTAAATAAAAGTAAGTGAACTAGATGATAGTCGCTTTTATTCTGGTTCCCTCAGAAAAATAAATAAGTATAGTAACGGGTAAATAGTCTGAAAATGATAGAATTCCAGAAACGATTATTTCTTTTGATTCAAAAGTTCTTAAAAAAACATTTGATGGCGGGATGATCTTTAACATTTCTACAGAAGTAGGTGAAAAAAATGTTTGTTTTATCTAGAATTTATATATATATACACATATACATGCGCAGACACGCATATACATATATATTTATTATGCATTTTGTTAAATTTTTGTTTTGTTTCATCCGACTTCTTTAAATTCCTCCGAGCAGTATTCATTAAGGTCAACAAAGTTACATTTCTGGAAGTCTAATAGCTTTCATAATAGTAATCGTCTGTTTTTTATTCCTCATTCGCTATCTTCATTACATCATTCACGTGCTCTATAAACGGCCCATTTACTCACACGTTAGCCGCTGCCGGCGTTTCACCTGCGCATTAATACCTGTTTAAATCTTTCATTTTTTCTCTTTTTTATGAACCCTGTATTTCTATTAAAGATTTATTTCCTCTATTCGGGTTTCCTTTCTTGTGGGAATGCTACTAATCAGCAAACCTTAAGATTTGAATTTAAATACTATTTCCGTTGGCAATTGTTAGAAGGTTTGTTGCGCAGGATTCTTTACTAATTTCTCTGTAATTTTAAATATACTTTTTTTTATATAACATTGCTAATGCGCTGCATAGTTACTAAATTGCGTATTCAGATGTTTAAAAAACAACTAAAACATATTATTATAAAGAATTATGTTTATTATGGTTTTTGCGTAATCGAACTTCTCTCTTTTTTTCTTTTTTTTTTGCCACATCGGCCGAACCCGGTGGCCGTAATTGGCATTTCTTAATACCGGCCTATAAAAAAAATAAAAGCCATTTTGCCTCCTCTCCCAGTGTGTATGAGGCAACTGATAATAATATACACTATATTAAATTACACATATATATGTTTTCTTAAGAAATAATATCGGTCCACTGACGCGTGATATCCTCTTCTCTTTGTTGTTCTGCGTTGAATTTTGTTTTATCTTTCGGATACTTGGTAACATATAGGAGATGTGTCGTTAACTTCACAATCCTAGTGCCTTCTGTACGATATGGGACTTACGCTATATTTTTACTACCTCACTACTCATAGGCGTAGTATAATAATAACCGAAGCACGCTCGACAATTCTATTATCAGTTAGATACAAAAGTGAACATTTCTTTACGGATGATGGATACTAGTTACAGCGTCATTGTGATGAGAGAGAGCGTCCCGGCAGCATTTTTTTTTTTTTAATCTTCTCCTAGGATTGCCTGGCAACGTATTTATTGACATCCGAAATATATTAGGATTATCACTAAGACTAACTGTAAGATTATCGAAGAATCTTTGATACTGTTGTACATGTACCTTTTGGACTATGGAATATCATGATCCTTATGAAGAGTATAATTGGAGACATATTTAGGAGCCGAAGCCATTGTGCGTTGATTGCTGTCTTTGTACTAGTAAGAGGTTACTTGCTCTTTAGTATTTCCGTATAGTTCTATGACATATTTCCAGATTGACGCTATAACTATGAGATGTATCCGTCTTTTTAGATCTAAACTTAAACTAGACCTTCTTCTTACCACTGTATAAAGCAGTTTGGTTCGTGCCCAGTCTCTTCTACTAATTTGTTCTATATGAACACGACAGTTTATGCATTCCCAGATATTTCAAGGAATTAAATTGCGGTATCTGAGAATTATTTATTATTAACCTCGAACATGTAGTAGGTCTAACGTTTATATGTTATCAATATGGTCTGGAATTGTTATTTATTTCCAAAATCAGGATTTTCGTTACAGGCCATTAACGCTATATCGTCCGCAAATGTAGCCAGAATTGTCTGATTAGAGACAGGTATGTCTGCTGTGAACAAACAGAAGCACATATTTTTCTTTCTTCAGCAATTACCTCATTAATTTTCACTGAGAATGTTCTAGTTGTTCGGTACGATACCAGTAGTAGACTGAGATCCGGTAGAATTATCTGTTTTAGTTTACATTTTAATCCCGTATGCCAGGCACAATCAAAAGCTTGTTTCACATCCAAAAAGACCGCTGAAGATACTTGTTTTCTTTTTGCAAAAACTGTTGCCACTGCATCTACAAGTCTGTGACATTGTTTTTTTTCTTGTTTGGGTTTTTCTCTGGGCTTGTCAGCAACGGACGACTACCCATTTACAAATAGAAGTAATTAGGAGTTACAAGGAATGGAATCTGACAAAGAACGCTATACCGACGATGGAGAAACAATGACAATCAATGTCGATAAATGCCAAACATATGCATCCGGAAAAGAGAAAAAAAGACGTTGCCGAAGGTAAGAGCAAAAGGTGTTAGCTGTCCCATACCATGGCCACATCTGCAATTACAGAGCCTACAGTACCAACGGACAAAGAAATCAGACTATAAATAATTAAAGAAGAAGAAACACGGAATGTTTAAAAAGCAGATGTTGAATCGTAGAATGTTCAGGTCGAAAGCCAATCTGATGATTAGGAATAACCTTTTGATTTTCTACTACCAAACAAATTATTTTTAATAAAAATTTCTGAAAGACCTCGGATAATATAGTAAGTAAGCTTATTGGCCGCTAAGAGCATAAAGAGATTTAAGGTTTTCCAGGTTTTAAGACTATTAATATTATTGATTTTTTCCATTGTTTCAGGTAGTATCCGTTTCGATACTTACGATTATGCAGTAGTACAGTACAATATATATGTTATAAAGTTGTTTCCTACGACACCACCTTTTTGGCTGAAATACCTGAAATGCTTTAATTAGAATCAACTGAGCTCTCTAAAAATCACATTGCTTACATCACTGCAATCATTGGGTTTTTAATTCTTCTTGTTTTTTATCCAATTTTCATCATCCCATTCTCTTATACCATAAACTGTTCATCTGTTTTCCGGCTTGCTTCCTTGCGAAAGAAGGTTTAATGATTTGTGTAAAGCAAAAAGAGAAGAGACAAATTAATAAAAAGTTTTTCAGGGCTCATGTTTACCATATGTTAGTAATCGTTTTATTTAAATTTTTACGTTTCATTTACATTTATTATGCTAATCATTTTATTTAGCATATTTACCATAGTTTTACGTTTAATTCATATTTACCGTGATAATGACTTTACTTAAAATATTTACCTTAGTAAAAGTTTTATCTAAATTTAAAAAAAATATTATTGAGCCTATTTCACCTTCCTATTTTTCCTACTTCATTGACAAAACCGCCAATAGCTCAACTAAATCATATAGGGAACTCATAAATTATGCACTAGAACTTTCCACAAGAATCGGTCTATGCACTAGGAAAACCGGAGAAAAATCCGTTTGACGGTTCGTGAAATAGGGAACAGACGAATTTTCCGACTTTTATCTATATATCATATAGATATTAATATCTATCTGATATATATCTATGTAATTCCATTCGTTATACTACTGCTCACCACACTTACGCTGAGAAAGGGCCGTATCATAGTATTTTTCCTTCGTTAGTGTTATTTGTAAGCTAAATTTTATCTATAAGCCGTTCACATCGGGTTTTATTACATTATTCGTGTAAAAAAAATCAAATAATTTCAAAAATTGTTTTTATATAAAATACACATATGAAAAAAAAAAACGTAACCAAAAACCTATCGCTTCGAAATTTTAAGTCAGACCCGTTCTTGCGAATAATTCTCTAAACTATAAATTTAAAATACTAAACAATCTCGAATTGTTTTATATAAAATTACAGACAATAGGACTTAACCAAAAAGCTATTGCTTCGAAATTTTAAGTGTACTTAAACAAAAGAAAAAAGAAAGAAAAACGCTAAAACCCTCATTGAACCGTACGTTCACGATAGTGTAGCATTTTTAAGCTTTCGTTTTTTACTGTACCCCGGAAGTGAGATTTCCAATAAACCGTCAGCGACAAAGGATTCAGCACGGATATAAAATGCCCTTACTCAATTTAAGGTTTTTTCATCTTTATGGATGGTGGCAGCGGGAAATCAGTGAAGTAGTTCTTCTCGTTCTATCTGAAATATTTTTCAAAAATTGCTATACCCGGCGATCTGGGTTCTACATATATTACGAAAAAACAAAAAAAAAACAGGTAGACCAGACCTCAGAAATGGGATTAAAAGGGGTCACTTTTCAAGGAAATAGAGGGGGCATTCAACTGGAACGTATTCCAGGTGCAATCAAAGTAGCTACATCAGAAAGTGTTTTTAAAATAAATTAAAATTAATGAATGTTTTTATACAAAAAAATAAAACATTCCTCGGACATTAAACATTTAATAGATTTGTAGTAATATTTGCGGCTTCCACACATTGGTGAATTTAAAATCCGCAAACACGAAAAAAGGCACACTTAAATTTACGCAGCCTGAAATATTTGTTACCAGAGAAGTACGAGAGAATAAAAACAACTCTAAGGAAAAAAAGTGCTCCCTCCTATGCTGATTAATGTTGTCTAGCTTAGTCCCTTAGGAACTTCATAATCCCTGACCCATACAAAGATATGGAAGTCACTTTACTTTGCTTACACATACATATAAATGATTACTTCCTTCTTCTGCTGCTGGTAACAAGAAATTCTGTTAAGAAATCATGCTATGTTTCGGCGTTATAATAAAGTTACGTTACGGAAGTTTCGTGTACACTGATGGTAGATTTGTTAATTTTCTTTTAAATAAATTTAATTTTTTATTTTTTTGAATCCTTAAAAAAAACTGGCCTTTGGAATTGTTTTCATTCGTGTAGTAGTACGTTCAATTATATGCTAATTCCATTGTATCGTTTTTTGTTTTTTTTTGTCCCAAAAAAAAAAAAAAATTCTGTTGGGTTCCTCAAAAAAGACATTGACTCAAGAAAAGAGAAAAGGATGAGAAGCGAAATCGTTTTCTGTTCTAGAGAAGTACTGAAAAAAAATCAGTGTTCGCAATACATACATATATATATATATATATATGTATATATACAAACACACATATATATATGTATGTATGTATGAATGCATATGTATATGTATATGTATATATATATATATATATGACTCGGCCCTTCGTGCCTCTTAAGTGGTTACGTAACTTGCCTCAGACCTCAGCTTTATCACTTCTATATTTCGTATAGAACGAGGCAAAAACAGTTGTGGCGGTTGGGCAAAGATTGACGTTGTCATTAATATATATACATATATATATATATATATATATATATAACTCGGACATTTTGGCCTCGCAAGGGACTGTGCCCCTTGACCTCTCTTGCTTACATTTCTATTTCTTTCTCTTCTGTACTTTATATAAAATGATCAAAATTTACCACGTAATTCTGAATCGGTCCGTATGAATATAATAACATAATCACAGAAATCCTATAAAGTATAACAAACGTTACATAAAATTGGGACATTTTTTCTAATGAAGGTTGCCTAAGAATTACGTTGTTATTAATATATATGTTAGATAAAAAAGGTCGGATTTTTTTAAAAATTCTGAGCTATATTTTTATATCATAAATTTTTAATTTTTTGTTTAATTCAATGTCGTGTCGCTCGTGCAATTATTTTCAGCTTCTTTATTTATTTTTTTATTCATCTATTTAAAACATACATTTTATTGGTGGAGGGGAATAAAACAACAAACATCATTCACCACTTTTAGAACGGTCTTCCCAAAAAATAAGGATAATAAAGAACCCCATACGTTAAAGTACCAAAGCGGAATAATTAAAAACTGACAGGGGAAGTTACGAATTGTTTTTAACGAGGCTCAACTTCCTAGAATGTTTTCAGGTAATCTGGTTTTGGACGCTGTGGAAGATCCGCGAAACATGCAGCACTCGTACTGCATAAAACAATATCAGTGCGTTCATCTAATGCCGGGACATCGATCATAAATATGGGTAATGTGTCAAGACAGAAGTAAGTGTAGCGTGCCGTGGTTTTAAGGGAGTTTTAGTTGTGCCGCGTTAAAAAGTACGCGGCCAATCGCCGAAATCTAACAACATCGTTCTCTCTGTACACCAGTTCGCTGCGAAGAAGAAGAAGAAGCGGAAAAAGGCAAAATCGAAATGGGCCAAGAATTCTGATTGGCTGGTGGCCGATGTTATTGATTAAAATTCACTTGGTCAAATGTGTTTTGCACATGCACCGATAGCCTTCGATATTAATTGCAGCTGAGTTGTATTTTTCTGTTGACTGCCGAAGACGGCCGACTCATTCTCCACATTAAATACGCTACCGCTAACTAATAACTGACCCTCTCTCCTATAACCTGTTCTTGCTTTTCTTTTATTTCGTCCACACGTATGCATTCCAATCGATAGTACACCTCGATCGCTTCGCGACGCTTTAGGAATAGAATCTGCCCGTAATGCGAGGACATAGCGTTCCTATCGTACGCCTTTACCGGTAACCTCATCTTCTTTCAGGGTTCGAACATCATTGTTTCTTTCCAAAAGTCAACGGTATGTACAATAGGGAACAGGTATACGAAAATCATGATTTTTTCTCCTTTTCGCGACATTTGTTACTCCTTATTGGGTCGCGGCTGTTCGGTGAGCGGCCCTAGGCGTTCTCCTCCGGAAATCGTATAGTTTTTTTTCAGCTCGACATTCGCCATTTATAACCTGTTTTAATTTTTTGCTGGAGTCGCATAAGGCGTCGACACACGCCTAATAAATATGGCGTGTACTGTAATTTCATAGCGATCGCGTGCGGTCAGCATTGGGGTGCCTCTTGTATCGATGTATATTCCACCATCGTGGTCAAAGAAAGAGGCTGGAAATTTGCCTTGTAAGAATTACGTTTAATTTTTCAAGTTATTGGTGGCGAAAAAGCTCTGGAGTAGTCGAGAAGATGTTTTTGACATTTTTTCAATTTTTTGTCTTTACTTTTTTTGCCTTTCAAAGTTCATCCGGTGTTCTCGAGATTCACTTCATTCGTTAACTCGATTTCGAGCGTCGATATCACCAATCTGGCTGTACAGAACAGGTAGCGTTTTTGGCGGTTGTTATATGCAACGCAGTGTACACAACGCAAGACTACATTCGGAACTGATTGTAAATATTTGATTATCGTACTACAAATGCAGCCCGTGTGTATCTGCTATGTACGCAGTGCGTGGTAGATTGCCACTGTAAATTAACGACTGATTTTAATTTAATTCTTTCCGTAATAATTTCTGTCATCACCCGGGGTTAAATCCGTGACTTCCCTAACGAAAGCCAACCGTTCTAGCAACTAGGCTATCATGATCCGCGCAACATTTTTGATCGAGAGTTGTTTAAAAGTCTAAATCGATCCCAAGATTATTTTCGCTGGATACTACGTTTCCCTTCCTGAAGAAAGAATCTTTTTATTGCGAAAGGAAATTAAATAATTAAACTTCAAGAAAGCTTTATCTCGTACAAGTTAGAACGAGGAATATAAATAAATTGATGTTTACAGATTCATTATCATCATCATCTGAATTAAGAGTTTGCTCTTGTCGTTGTAGCTTAAACCACCATCTTTTTCCATTTTCTCCAATCTTGCACCGTGTTTTTAATTTGTTTATATGTCATTGGCTTTTCCATTTTTATTTGATCTAGCCGTGTAATCCGAGGGATCTTTCTCGCTTCCTCTTCTCTTTTAATTTTCCCTTAATTATTGTAGTCATGGTGTTGTGATGTAGTATATGCCCCATAAATCGATCTCCGCTTTGTTGTATTATTTTTATCAGGTTCCTCCCTTCATCCACCATTTCTAGCATCTCCGAATTTCTTTTTTTCTGTGCTCACGTTCATCACGCAGCGCCATCTCTACAATTTTCAAGATGCGTAAGATTCTTTGTAATTCCCGAACCGCATACTAAGTGTTGAATAATTCTGTCTTTTTCATAAAAGCTTGTTTTTTAGCTATTGCTATTCTTGTTTTTACTTCAATATCTCTTCTTCCTTTATGTGTTATATTATCCTTTACCTAGATATTTAAATTGCTCTGCTTGTTCTAAAATTTTATTATCTAATTATTTTCTTTTTACTATTTGCAGCTACTAGTATTTTTGTTTTTCTTATGTTTATTTTTAAATTTATTTGCTCCGAGAGTTTTTGTAATGTTGCGGTGTTGTAATCGTTATTCATTTTTTGCTATTAAAGCTATATCGTCTCGAATCTTATGCAATGTACTTTTTTATTTTTATTTTTACGCTTTTAGTGCTTTCTTTAATTTTCATAATTGGCTCCTCTATTACCAAGTTAAAAAGCATAGGCGATAATCGGAATCTCTGTCTTACTTCCCTCTGTATTTTCGCCTTTTCTTTTGATGCGCCAATTCTTATTTCATTTGTATTCTTTATACAATTCCCATATTATTATTTCCCGATTCCTATAGTCTGATCTTATTTCTTTCAATTTCGAGAATAATATTCTCCACGTTACCTGTTCAAACGATTTTTCTATATCTATAAAGGCCGTGTATAATTCTTCACCTACTTCAATTTTCTTTTCGATAATTAATCGTAATGCCGCTATAGCTTCTCGAGTTCTCCTTTCTCTTCTAAATCCAAGTTGGTCATTATTTAGTGTTTCCTCTATTCAAAACTTAATTGAAGATAAACGGGAATATGATATTTCATAGAATAACAGAATGACGTTTAAGTGTGAGTTTCGGACATATATTCAAGAAGGAAATTCTATTGTTGACGAAGATTGCGTATTAACCACTAATCTGTAAACATAAAATATCAACGGGGAAGGAGTTTAGATTAAAAAGAAAAAGTCTGAAGTTACAAAAATTTCGGTATAATTTTTTTTTTTTTTAAAATAATTTGCGGGTTCCACAAGGCAATTTTGCCCGTCTGTGGGTTCCCAACATAATTATATAGTTTATTCATTATATATCTCTTAAGTCTAATACATCATATTCGTCTTATATATAATTACTTAATTCAACTTAACTTCTATTTTTACTATTCTATGTCTAATTTTAATTCACAACATTTATACCTATCGCACATCGTACCAAAATATTTTCACATAAGCCATAAGTAATGCAGCTAGAAGAACATGAGCACTAAACATTAGTTGTTTTTTTTTTCCATTACATCATTTATAATTATTTACTCTTTCAATCAATTACCCGTCTTATGTTCCTTTCCTATGACTATCCATTTCTCATTCTTTGCACCTCGCAATCAACCATATTTTTATTTTGTCTTTCCATATATTCAAATTACATTCGTCTCTTAATTCCATTGGTAAGTTACCTAGTAAATGACTCATAACTTCCTCTTCAACATTATCAATTTTATTATTAATCCCGTTAGGTCTTATAAAGCATAAATTGTCATAGTTCCTAGTCCCATATACCTTTTCCCTTGCCGGTAATCTTATTTTTTCTGTTTTATACCTTAAAAGTTTACTGTAATAAAAAAAACATTGTAACCAATACTATTTCTAAAATGGTATTATGCATCTCAGAAAGTTTACCAAGAGATCTTATTAAAATTAGTATAAATTCGCTGACGTGGCTTATCTCTAAAAAAAATTAAAAAAGCTTAATATAATTATCAGATAGATCTATGCGAATACGAAGAGTAGGAAGGATCTGTTGAATGTCCGGCATTTACGAGTCAACCGGTCCAGGAAGTCTGTTGTACATAACTGATATCATTTAAAAAAAATCTTGTTCGTTCTTTCCTGAATTTTTTTCTATATCTGTGAGTTTCGATTATTCGTTTGCCTGTAATTATTCGTTTGCTTATCCATTTATTTGCCTATTTGTGTCTGCCCGTTGAAAAAACGCCGATTGGCATCAAAACGTTACAAGCTTTAATAAAAATTATGTTAAATTCAAACGGCAGGCCCTGTGGATGTTTGACGGTTGACACATTACAGGGGTTCCGTATTCAATCGGTAGTGATGACCGAGCCACGAATCGAATTGGGATAATGTTCCCTAGTGATCAGAAGAAAACAAAAAAACAGATTAAACGCAAATAATTATTTAATAATTAGTTCAATCGACGATCGATACTGGGTCAAAAGAAAAAACACACGATATGGCGTTATGGTCTCGTTAAAAACTCGAATTACCAATTTTTATGAGCCAACAAGTCCGTAGTTAGCTGTAAATCTTTGAATCAACTAAAAAAAAAAAATGGTTCATTTTATGAATCGTACGAAATGCAAAAACTTACCTATTACTGTATATGATAGTTCGTCTGTTAACACGAAACAGTTAGCAAGTAACAAGAACTATAAGTAAAGTAAGTTGATCATCGAGCTTTGATAAGGTATGATATTATGAAATGGGATTTTTCACAATGGTGCATCATTTTTTAATGGAAATGTGAAGAGAATATTGCAAAACAGTTCCTTTTTCCTTCGGGTCTGTCTTTTCTTTTCCGCATCCTTTTTTTCCTCGTATCACCAATATGCAATTTCAGGCTATATGTCTGGGAGAAAGATTTGGGTGCAAAATAAGATGACGGAAACGTAAGACACTTCCAGCGCCGGTTAAAGGCCACTGCTGTAACGAGAATTACGAGTGATCAGCATTACAAGAGGGCGCTAAAGGTAATTTAACGAATTCAGGAAAGAAAACAATCGGAAACTGTTAATAGTTTTTTAAAACATAACATTTTAGCAAAATATCTGAAACATCGAAGAACACGATAAATCGAATGACGAAATCGAAAGCGAATATTTTATTTAGATATAAATTTCTTTCTCGCGAATTTCTTTTATTATTATTTTTTAGTTCTGGGATACAGAACTCACGAAATTTTATTATTAGTGCACAGAGGTTTCGCGATTTTTTTTTTTTTCTTCCTTTTTTGGAATACGTAATTAGGAGTAACAAACGAGTCAACTAAGATATCTATGGATATTGGACTAAAATGAATATCACACATTAGGTATGAATTTGATGCGAAATAGAACGAATAATGTTCACCTACATATACATGAGTCCTACATGATTTAACTCTGCACTCGCAACACTAAAACTTCAATCGAAAAATTTTATATACAGACGAAAGTATATTGTTGATTACCATCTGCATAAACGCATCTGTTAACTTTTGTTTTCCTAATAAAGTTCATGGAAGGATAAACGACCGCAGAGAATTACATCTAAATAACAGAGAACAAAAGGATTCAACAAGAGGGGGTTAGGGTAATTGCTTAAGGCTAGATTGATTAAGAAAGAATTATATGAAGGAATAGTAGAAGACTGGGAGCGGATTTAGGAGGAAAAACAAAGAGATGAATATTGGAGAGAGCATTCTTTCTAGTGATTAATGAACTATTAAGCTCAGTTACAACGTCTGCGATGTTGCAAGAAGAAAAGTAATAAGGATACTATTAGCACAGAATAAAGAAGTCGAGTTTAAGGAAAGTGAGGCAGCTTGCGAGGTATAGATGTTGAAAAGAGTAAGACAGGAACCTTGAGGAGGACCATGAAAAATCTTCCTCGAAGTGGAATAATGAGGAGTGGTCAGGTGTACCGTACGGTTTCGAAAGAGGCGTATAATAATAGGAACAACACGGATAGGAAGGTGCAATGAAAACGTTACATCTCTGAGAGTAGGACGGTGTATATGTAAAATGCGCTGGTAACTTTTT
The DNA here is from genome assembly GCA_039619475.1 of Icerya purchasi. Lineage (NCBI taxonomy): Eukaryota > Metazoa > Arthropoda > Insecta > Hemiptera > Monophlebidae > Icerya > Icerya purchasi. The sequence goes on along the minus strand of CM077116.1, from coordinate 168,259,694 downwards.
TTTTTACATAGAAATTATAAATATCCGAAAGGAAAGAAATAATGCAGTTGACAGGACCGCGGCAAGGACGAAAATGAAACATGTTATCGGGGTTCTCTAGAAACCAAACAAGCCGTTTATTCAAAAAAAAACCGTAGTCGACTATAAACAGCGATTGTTTAGTATTTTAAATTTTGTTTATTTGAAAAATTATTAAATATAGCGGAAGAAAAAATATGCAATACTGCTGGAATTTCAAACATGTTAATCGCACTTGTCACCGCCAGAATATTAAAAATGCAAAATCGACAATCCGATTCTGATTCTTTTAGTTAAAAATAAAGTTCATACAGAGCATGAATTACAACATCGGACACGTTAATAGAAAATATGCCGCGAATAATAGTGATAATACATTATGAAATAAGTAATTTATAAACATTACATAAACAATTATTTTCTGGAATAATTTTTTAAATCGTGTTGATAAACTGTAGTGGTATCGTGAAGACGATAAAAAGGAGGTTATTATAAATTTCCCATCGGATCTCTACAATATCTTGTTTCTTTCTGCACCTTAAATTCCGAAGTTCTTATATTTAAAAAATTTTAATAATCACGATAATACATAATATAGTCTCGCGTAATTCATTAGCTCTAACGTTCCGAACATTTCAAAATAGTTCTATATACGTCTAAAATTGTTAACAAGCTCAAAAATTTTAACACGAACTGAAGTAATAAAAAAAAAAACAAAAAAACACTGAATAGAAAGAAGGACAATAAAAATGTAATTTAAAACTAGAAAAAACCTTTTAATTTATGGGTGAAAAACGAATATAATGGGCGATCGTGCCTATAAAATTATTCGTTTTTTTTTTTTTTTTTAAGATAGTCCAACAAAGTATATTAACTCATTGTGAAAATCAAGTAAAAAATCGATGAAAAGCAAAAGCAAAACTGTCGAGTTTGATGACAAAGTCTTCGTTCGGAAGTAAACATAGTTCACCGAAGAACGGTTAAAGGGAAGTAAAAATATAAAAAAAAAATTCTTCAGTTTTCAGCGAGCACTTCCGTGTTATTTGAAACCGCGCGACTTCCTTTACGTGAATTCTTAGAATTGGGAAAGTTTGAAATATTGATAGAAAGTGGCAAGGCGGTATCCATGGTAAAAACTAATTTTCTCTCTTTAGCGAATAAATAGTTACAAGTTTCACGTCAAGTCGGATTTTATTTTTATTTTTTTATTTATATTTTTTTTCTAGCCCAGCTCCCGCCATTTGGTCATTCCACCCTAATTGATTTAAGTTTCTATTTTCGCGGCTTTAATGAAATTGTATAAGCATTTACATTCATGCAAATTCGGCTGATCTACAATGTCCAGAACTGTCAGAGGTCGTTTTATTATTATCCAATAATCTGAATCGGCTTCGTGGAATAATCTCGATTATAAAGTTTACGTTACATATTATTAGAAAAAATTGCAGTACGGCCTGTCGAAGATTTCAGCATACAAGTGCGAGATTCTCAATTATGCATCTGTAGGTGGGGTAATTGTGAAAGCTTTGAGAGGGATAAGAAATTCAACATTTTAAACCGCATGCGATAAGTTTATCGAGTGCAGATTGGTAGTGTAGTAAGTAGAGCGATGATATTTCACATCGGTACGAGTATAGTATTTTCAAAATAACGTAGAGCTGCCCAATCCAAAGGATTTATCGCTCATCACTTTCGGGATATTGGGCAGCGGTTAGTTTATTTGATCAGTGAGAACATATGTTTTCCGATAAAGTCTTCATATTCGTTGTAAATAAACGTGTGATTTTATTAAGCTTCCTCGATGTTAAATCGAAATTAAAAATTGGTTGTTTCGATTTAATTAAGCATATCCAGGATGGGAAAGAGTCCCTTTTGTGTTTTCAGGAATCAAGTGAAATTGCAATTTTCACGGTACCGCTGTAGCCGGTGGGTCACGAATTTTTCCATTATTAATTCGCGTGGAACAAGTTCGCAAAACAAAGTATGTATATATCGGATGAAGGAAATTTCGAATGTAATTATTTTGCTTATATTGACAGAAAAATGAATTTAAACGGTATTTATTATTTATCGAAAATCCGTCTAGCCGGCAGCAGTTTTGAGATTAGCTGGTATTAACGCGTAGGACGTGTAACGCAGTGAGCACAGCTGAAGGCTACATCTAGAGGCTGAAATTTCAAGAATTTGCGGTTGGACTCGATCGTATCGATTTTTATGCCCCCCCCCCCACCCCCACCCCCTTGTTGCTTCACAATATACCTCTAGCTATTTCAAAAGAGGTTTTTATCATGTTATTCGAGTAAATATTAAAAATTCTATTTGAGTGTACTCGCGTTGTTAGTTGGTGATATATAGCCCGAAAACACTCTTTTTTTTTTTTTTTTTAATTGAGGAATTTCCATTTATTAAAGTAAATTATTTCATACTTACTTTTAATGTATATTTATAAATATTAACAAACATGAACTTAATTTCAAGTTGTTTTATAAAAAAAAATCACTTAAAAAAAAAAAAAGACCGAACCGAAAATCCTATTGCTTCGAAATTTTGTGTCGAAAGGTTTTGCATGCCGTCCTAATTCCTTCACCGCTTTATTTTTTATAATTTTTTTTATTGAGCTCGTCCAACCAGGGACAATTAAAAAAGGGAAATGAATCAGTTATATTTTGATGCGGTCAGACATTGCTCGTAGGAAGGAACAAACAAAGGAAACGATATATGGAGAAGGAAAAAACAGGATGTAGGAGGCGGAGTAGGAATACCAATTCGCAGCAAATTGGAATAGAAAGCAGAACGCTCGACAGAAAGAGATTAGCACTTAATAAACACATGATCGGCATCGAAAACTTCGTTTCTGTGAAGAGGACAATATGGAGAAAAAACCAATGAAAAACGAAAACGATAGGAAGATAATAATGGAGTAAGGCCCAAGAACATAGACGAATAATGGAGATAAAAAAAACAGAACGACGGAATAAAGGAAACAAAGAGGTCCACAGATTGGCAGGAAGACTAGGTTGAACAACAGACAGATAGAAAGAACAATTCTGCTTTCTATTTGCCAGAATATTAGATACGATGTTCACACACTTGATGCCGCTGTAACAGCGATCGATGCAAATTCTCGAAACTTGTAAGTCAAGTGATACCGAACTGGCAGTTTAGCTTAGCACTATAGAATAAATCCATCGAAACAGTCAACCTTATAAACGGTAGTTTCGAGAACAAGACGTATTATGCTGTAATGTTTCTCGATGTTATAGGGAAAATATCCGACAAAGTTTGGCACGCAGGTTTATTGTATAAACTGAAACAAAAATTGCCTTTATTATATGTATGTTGTTAAAATCATATCTGACGGAAAGATACAAGTCAACATAAATGGCGCTTATTCATAGATTTTAAGTTCTGGTGTACCACAGGGTAGTGGTGCACTAAGCTCAGTATTGTATCAGATGTCTACAGCTGATTTTTCAACCGACATACCGCAACAAATATGTTACATTTAAATTATGAAAATGCCTTGTTTTTACATTAAACGGAAACTTGAAGATATACCGATAAAAAAATTAATGGAAAAATAATTTCTACAACAGAGTCAGTAAAATACGTAGGTCTTCATTTTTAGATGAAAAAATCATATCCTGGCGTAAAGAAAGCAATTCGATCTCAAATGCCGAAACATAACTCCGTTAATGAGCAATGAAAATCCAGTTGTATTATACAAAACTATTCTAAAACCAATACGGACATGTATACAGTATTGAAATCTGGAAAGTAGCCGGCAATTCAAATATAAAAATTGTCCAGTCATTCCAGACAACGGTTCTACGAAGTATAGGTGCACCAATGATCTTCATATACCTAAATGAAGCCTTAAGAATTCATCATTTTTGATACATTCAACGATTACGGCAGCGTGTTAATCCGTTAACAGCTGATCGTACACAGCGTGCATTTCAGGTGCTCTTTAATAGGTATAATTCGATTGAATTGAAAAGTCGACCCTAAGTTATAATTTTGACCTATCTGATAATTCAACAATAAAACAGCCACCATTGCGATATTTAGCAAAGCGTACTCTCTCTATCAAGGATATATGATACTCATTTTATATATATATATATATATATATTAAACTCGGCCATTTTGGCTTGATCAATCTTGCTTTCACTTCTGTCTCTTTCTCTTCTATACTTTGTATAAAATGATCAAAATTTACAACGTAATTCTTACTGGCATCAACACACACAAAAAATAACATAACCACAAAAATCCTATTCTAACATTTAACTTCCGTTATATAAAATTAAGACATTTTTTCGTTACATTTTTCATTACATATTTCATTACATAAAATTGTGACATTTTTTAAATAACAATAACAAAAATCTTACAAAATATAACAAACGTTACATTAAATTGGGACATTTTTCTGGGACATTTTTTGGGACATTTAGCGTTACATAAAATTGGGACATTTAGCGTTACATAAAATCGGGACATTTTTTCGAATGGGGGGTAACCTAAGAATTATGTTGTAATTAATAGAAGAGACTGAGAATAAAATAAACTTTTAAAAACAAAATCGAAAATATTACAACAGAAGAAAATTTTGCAATTTTGCTTTTTAATTTCAGGTAAAATAATTAAATGTCCGCGGTAATCTGAAATCTGATTAATTTATAATAACCGACAGCGGTTACTTCCCCCCCCCCCCGTTTTTTTTTTTTATATGTGCACTTCAATGTTGTTATCAGACATAAAACTGCATTATTAAAAAACAATATTATAGCTTAACCCGTAGTCTAACATATAAAATGAACAGAGTCCGGAACTACTACAAACAGTGTTACATAATTTTAAATGCGACACATAAACACAGGTACATAATAGATTTGGTGTGCCTTAAGACGCTGAGAATCACATTATCAGCGTAAGGAATAGCTTTAAGTTTTCTGGAATCGAGTCGCGGTTGATCCATTAAATCTCTGAAAATCCGAATGCGTGTTTCCCTTGCAGACAGCTGCTTTTTATAATTAGCTTATTGGACTTTTTTCGCATAGCCAATCGGAGTTAAAACTTGCGCGTCGCTAAAACAGTAAATGAGAATTTACTGGACAGATTAAGTTTTTCGTATGATGCGCCTAATCGGCCGAAGAGTTTGTGTTTCAAAGGGGGCTAAGTGATGTAACTATTTTAGGAGGGTACATACGAAAATGCGTCTCCGAGTAATTGGCCGCCTGGTAAAACTCAAACGATACCAGCCAACTGGTAACTAATAGGCGACCACGAAGGTAGCTGACCAATCTTATAAACGTGAATTCATTTCGACATACACAGTGTCCTACCGGCTAGACAACGTAAACTCTCGTTTATTGCCATCGTCGTTGATATATTTTTCCTACAGAATTCCTGTATAAATGTATCATACGAGGGCTTAAAAATGTTTGCCTCATTATCGCTCTTTTCTTGAATTACGTAAAACTCAAAAAGTTTCTTACTTATATTTGCTCTACATTTATTCTTATTTAACAGGCTGCGATGAAAAATAAAAACAATTTAATATTAATTTTTATTTTTTCAACAACATTATAATGCGATTGTAAGGGGAATTTAATTATATACATCGATAAAATATGTTGCTGCTAAGCAACAAATATAGCGATGTATATAATTAAATTCTTTTTCTTTTTTTTTTTTTGTATTTGTTTTAATTAATATTGCTGTCCGTTAGTTTTTATATAGCCGGAGCATGATAAAAGAAACGTTGAGAAGCACCGGTCCGAAGATCATTAGGCCGTATCGTCGGTGAGATCAGCTGGTTCCCTATATGTTTGAAATTACCTACTTTTTTGTTGCGATTACTAGTTGGCGTGCCCTGCTTAATTGCTTTTGAAATTTACTTACCAATTGGCCAATTCCCGTCTCAATCAGTGAAAAATTTAAAAATTCGATACACGTTGTTACATATCGAACTATTATTAGTAGAGTCCGCGACCTGCGAATTGACACGATCGTTCGTAAAATACATAACATGTGCCGATTTCTGTGTCAATCATGATGATCTTCCGACTGCGCATCCGTTTGCTAATTTTATTAGCGACGTCTTGCAACAGGTTAATCGTTGCCTCTTCTTACCACGATGGTCGTATCGTCCATGGAAGTGACGGTCGCACGACACTTCTAGTGGATATTGAGTTTAGGGCACTGAAATTCGAATTCTAAATAATCTACCAAACACAAAGATGTGATTCAAGAAGTTGACGTTTTGTGCGACTAATTTTATCTACTCCGTACCAGACACTACCGTTTTTTTGTAATGAACATCATCATCCATAGCGACTACGTTGTTTCTTCTCTATATGTACATGTTTATGCTTGAAATGTAAAGACCTTATTCCTACGGGCTGCGGTATTCTGGACACCGGAATTTTGTTCGACGGCTGTCGACAGCTACTGTCCAAAGCATTCTAGAATTTTGCGGTACCGGTTAATGTTCTCCATTCTTTTCCCTATTGTCAAACACCGATTATCCCCTTAACCTTACAGGAGTCGATCCGGCGTTTTCCTTCATCTAGGACACCGTGTGGAATCTCTTTTCCGATGGTCGCCTTTCCGATAAGGTATGATTCTGCGTACGTAACGTTTCAATGGAACTGCTGCATATTTCGAAAATTTCACTACCTCCTCATTATTAGTAGCATCGTGTACAAACCTTTGCAATAGCCCGAATTTCAAAGTTGTTTCGGCAAACATACGAGCATCGTGTTTTATACTCCGAAATACTACATACATATATAGAGAGTCGTCGTATTCTTAATTCTCAAGCTATTTTTCATCATCCGGGGTAGTTTAGTTTCCTTGTCGAGAATAATAACGTCGATTTCGAGATAATTTTCATTTTTCGTTTCTGTTTTGTGCTTTCAACGTCGATCGTTCACCGAAAGGAAACAAAGAAAGCCTAGTGCGGGCGCTGTTTTATGTTCCGATTTTTATCTCGTTCACGGAAGTGTACCGGCAGGCAACCGCGTGATAGTTTCCTCTTTCCGAGGTTAATTTATTTATTTTTTTTGTTCCCTTAAACGTTCGCCGCCCAACCGCGCGTTCCCGATTAAAATGACGTCATTTGAAACTAACAATGTTTTCGATATTCACGGCTGATTGAAGCACCCGTTTGCCCCCGGAAACTGGCGCGTTCTTTCGTAATCGGTACTCAATCGATGAGGCCGCCACCTCCTTCCTGAAGTTTGCCTAGACTATTGAGTTGCGCCCCGAGAATTACCTCGCAAGAGCATTCCTTTTCGGCGGAAAACCGATTTGTAGATATCATCGTCATCGTTGTGCAGAGTTTGGCCGAATTCTTCGCGACGTAATAATAATAATAATAATGATAATAGTAATCGCCGTGTTTAGAGAAGTAGGAAATTGAAAAAGGTATACCAGCGGCCGTTGAAGCGGAGTTTCGCGGCACCAGCCCCGCGCGCGTCTGAAGATGCAGCGATTTAGGTCGCCCCGACGTTTTCCCAGAAAGTGAAATAGAAAATTACACCGACGCCGGGTACGCGCGCGGCCTCATCCGCCCGCAATCGCGCTACGCTCACACCGACACGTCATCGCGGCGTACTCGGCGCGTGCTTCGCGATATTAAATTATGAGCATTATCCGGCGTTTCTCTGCACGCACAGTTTACCGTCTCGGTCTCGCTCACGAACGCCAAGCGAGGCTCGCGAGTCTACGACGTTTCGGTTCTCTCCAGCTAAACAGCGACAGAGTTCACTGGGCCACGTTCCGTTCCGGCTGCGAAAACGGTGCACGGACGGCCGAGTAGTTGGAGAAGAGAAGGGTACGACGGCCCGACTCGGTGCGATGACTAGATCAATAAGGGCCTACACCGAAGCCGCCGCAGCCTTCGTCGAACGGGTCGCACGAAGCAAATCGCTAGTCACCGTCGTCGTCGTGGTCGTCGTTGTCCGCAGCGAATCGGGCCACTGTTTAGGCCCTACTAGAATGGCACCAGCTACCACCCTATTAAGAGGCGACTAACTTTGGCGCCAACCGGCTTTTATTTATTAATCTGATATCTCTCTCGCCGACTTTCTCCTCTGCCATCGGCCGAAATCCGAAATTGTCTTACTCGTCAAATTTGCTATCTTTTGTCTCTCTACGACCGTGCGCTCTGCGACCATGATTGCCCCTTTTCTTTCTTTCCACTTCCCCACCGTCCCCCGGTCTCCCGTCTTCTTTCTTTTTTCTTTTTTTGTTTTTGCATGAAAAATGTACGACGATGCTCGAATTTTTAAATAAATAATCTAAATCGGGGTTTGATTTTTAACAAGTTTGCACGCGCCCGGAATTCGGTTGTTGTGTATACAATGCTTGTTCGCTTTTCGATGGAAGAGCAATTCGGATCGAGCTGATTGCGGAAGTTGCTGATTTTACCGGGTAGTCGACGAGAAAAGCGACAAGTTGTCTGAATTGGTCGGAAGAAATTACGCATGAGACTGAACGGTGTCGTGAAAGTGGCAGGTTTTCAGTGATGGACCGTCAACGTTAATAATATTGGGTTAGCTTATTATTACCTAGCGGAAATGGAAAACCCCATCCCGAAAAAACGCCAGAAGTGCAGACACGTAATTAATTAAAAAATTTTCCAAAGACAGGGGGATTTATTATTTTAGAAGTTGCGAAGCGCAGAGAAGATGGTGGGGCTAAATTCGCCGTTAATTAATAAATAGGCAGACTGGTTTCGCATAGAACCGTGGAATCATGACGTTGAAATTAAGAAAATTCTCCAAAACGAGCCGTGAAGTGTTCGTTTTAGCGATAAATAAAAATCAATGTACACGCCTCTATTTAATATATATATATATATATATATATATATTCTGAAAAAATCTTTGAACAAGTCCATAAGAAATTTAATAGCGGCATTAAAATAAATGGGAAAATAGTAAATAATTTTAGATATGCGGACGACAAAATTTTAATAGCGAATAACCTAAAGCAACTGCAAAGTTTTGTAAATGTCCCCCCGCTAAAATACGTCACATATATGGATTACACCTGAACATCGCCAAAACAAAGTACACGGTGATAAGCGGGAAAAGTGGAAATCTAATAACAGCACCGCTTACAGTTTTCTCAGAAAGAATAGAAAAAATCGAAAACACCGAATATTTACGCAGTAATTTAAACGATAAGTGGGACATGAGCGAAGAAATAAAAATACGAATTAGAAAAGCTAGAAATGCATTTTTCAAAGTAAAAACAATACGGTGTAGCAAGAATATAAGTGCAGATTTAAAAATTAGGCTGGTAAAATGTTATATATTTTCGGTGTTACTACATATACGGTGTGCTGAAAGTTGGACATTAAGGTAAGAGAACCAAAACTTAAGGCCTTCGAGATGTGGATACACCGAAGGATACTTAAAATAAAATGGACAGACAAAGTACGAAACTCAGAAGTGTTATTAAATAAGTCTAAAGAAATAATAAAAGAAATTAAGCAGAGAAAACTAAAATACTTCGGACTCATCCATCCAAGGCGATATAATACACTTAATGCAAGGAAAGATCGCTGGAAAAAGACCACCGGGAAGAAGAAGAATAACCTGGATACAAAACTTGACTCAATGGTATCAGGCGGCCGCCATTGAACTGTTCCGGGAAGTACTAGACAGACGAAAGATTGCTCAAATGTTAGCCAACGTTCGATAACGGCATGGCACCATGATGATGATGATGATACAAATATGATCACGTTTCCAAAGTAACATTCTTAAGAAAAAATTGAATAAAGTCGCTCCCAGATGATATATACCAAATCTGAAATTTAATTGTATAGCAGAGAAATCTCGGAAAGTAAAGACGGCGCCGAGAGAACGGATACATTATGAAAAGCTTAATTTCACAATTCATGATACCTTATCAAGGATATCTTACTTGGATATGTCTCATTTCACGGAGACATGAAAAAGCCTCTCAAAGCGCGAGAGAGTGATACGAGGTAATTTTTAAGAAAACTATTCAAACTGACATACATGGGTGATTCAACAGGATTTGAGTAAAGACGATTACACATGTCAGAATCACGAATATATTTAAATGCATAATTTTTATCAGTTATTCTTATTAATACGCTTATTATGATATCTCGATTTTTTTTTCTTCTCTTTTTTATTGAATTTGATAATCAGTTTATAAAATATTAGTTATTCGAAATGAGAAAATAAATGCTTTTATTCCTTTCTGTCACTAAAATTATTATTTTTTTTTCAATTGAATTACAAAAATAACGCGATCTGAAAAGTTTGCGATTTTTTGCTTTTTTCAGTTTAATCAGTTGGTCAGCTAGGAGTTTAGCGTGGCATTTAATTGTACCGAAAGCTCGGTAATTATGCTTACGAGAAACTTTTTCATAACCACCTCGGCTGCGAAAAAAAACAGAAGAAAGATTTACTACGAGAGAGACCGGAGCTTTTCTCATCAGTTCAAAAAAGTCTTTGAACTCTTTGAACTGTTTCCTCCGTACCCATAGTGACATTACTATCTTTATGATTTCTTTTTTTTTTTCTACCAAAAAAGTAATAAAATTTCCTTTCAATTTTTTACTATAAAAACAATTTAATTTTTCGTATTTCGAATTTTTCCCTATTTTATTACGTTTTCGTTTTAGTTTTTACTTTTAATCTTTCAGTAATTACAGCACATTCTCTGTTTCTCTAGCGTCCGGTATTCGGTTCGATCTAACGTGTAGTGTTGCTATTTGATGAAACTTTTAAGTATTGCCACGTTATTTATTTATTTATTTTTTTCTTAATGGGTTGATCGATATTGGCCCAAGAACAGTGAAGAAGAGGGGAAGGAAACTCAGATATCTTTGATAGCCGACGGAAAAGAATCACAAGAGCTTGACACAAGGGGTAGGAAGGAGGAGAAAGAACAAAGCATTCGTTTGATAAAAGAGAGGAGTAAAATAAATTCAGTTGAACGAACAATCGAACATTATGTGATCGGGGGCACAAATAAAATGGTTGTTTTTGTGAAGGGGTGTAATGGATAGCAAGGAAACGACACGAGAGGAAAACGGAAAAGCCCAGAAGGGGTGCGAACTGTGCGGTAAACCGCAGAGAGATTAGAGCGACGTATAGAAGGAAAGTCAAAAAACCAGGGAAAGCGATGAACAAGGGAAGGTTGAATAGACAAGAAAAAAGGGGAATCCGGATTAGAAAATGAGGAGTCGTAAGAGTTAAAAGTTTGGAATGATCAGCTGTGGACGGAAGATTGGAGGATGAGGAAAGAAAGATAACCGAGCGTATCAGACTCAAACTCATTTTGCTCGCTTATGACACCAGGAATCCGAAAGAGATCTGTTTGGATTGAGCGAAACGGATCACGAATCAAGGAGAAAGTAAGAAGGGTAACATAGTAGTCGGTTGAGTGGAAAGGAAGAGCAGATTAGCCTGTAGCATGCTTATCCGACAGGATAAGCTAGCCATTCTGCAAATTATTTAACTTTTGCTACTTACTCGTACTGTTTCTTCCTGTCACGCTGAAATTTACGGGGGGCTGTATTTAAAATTTATGTAAATATCTATAATGCGACTCTACTCGATTGGAATTATTATCTGGCATAGCATTCCTTGGTAATCAAATGGAAATGCAGATTAGAGTCAAATTTTTTTTCGCATACGGTATTATTGTCCGAATAGGGCGTTGCGACATTCAAAAACTTAAAAAATAAAAATAAAACAAATAATTGTCTTGTGTAATGACTTATAGAAAAAGACTAGAAATTTGTTGTGATACTTTTTAATAATCAAAGTCTTACTGAGAATATCCGGATTGGTAGTCTGACGAAATCTACTTTTTTCCAATCTTCATTATGCATTAATATTACCACAATATTGTTGCTGGATGGGTTAATGTTTGACGCGCCCAAATACAAAAAAGAAAAACACAAAAACTCGGCTAAATATTATCGTACAAATCGAAATTATCGATTTTCGAATATTACACAAGCCGGTGTGAGTTGGCGTTTATTCAATTTGTTCTGCTTTTGCTTTTTTTTTTTTTTTTTCATTTTTGTTGAATTCGTGTTAGTGCTGCGCAAGCGAGTTAATTTGCCCCGCGATCATCTCCAGCCGGGATAGAGTATTTTATAAACCCGTTGAATTCGATCAACTCTCTGAGATCGTTTTTCCTTTTTTTTCGAGATGTTGCCGTCTATTTGTTGAATTCCGCGCATAATCCGTTTCAGCTATTACGTACACAATAATGGCGCTATAAAATTCCATTTCGGAAAAACAAAAAAAAACCCAGTTTTAGATTTATAAAATCGTGAAACGAGTGATTTCCCGATTGGTATATCGCCGGCGGCTCGATGCTCTTTCTTATTGCATTATTTCATGATGTTTCCCGCCGATTTTGAAAAATTGAAAATAATACGCACGCTGTTTTTAAAACTTCAGACAATGTCACCAATTAGGGAAGAAAAAGTTGAAAAGGTATTCCGATCTGGGCCGATCACCGCGTTGTACGATGTGTCACTTTGACTAACTTTCTTGTTTACCACGTGTACCGTATAACAATGTAAAGTTGATGCGGCCGTATCGGTGTAGCTTTTCATATTAAAAGAAGTTTCCGAACTTCGTCAGGTACTTGAAACTTGTTTCGGGACATCGCGATACCGGCGATAGGGCATATGCGCGCCCATCGTCACGTTGAATATCGTGAGAGAAAAGCTCGTATAAATTTCTTCGCCAAGTCGCACGTTCGGCGAATTTGCGGCAAAGGTATAGAATTTATTTCGTCTTTACTTTTCGTACTGAAAACTTTTCTTACACCGACCGATGACCAAAGACCAATGAAATTCGGATCAAAACTTTGTTACGTTCGAATTTAAACGGTCGTGATGTCTAACTTCATAAAGCGATAAACGGCACACATTTTTGCAGCGGATGGGGACACAGGTAGAGATATAAGGGGAAGATCCTATTAGCAGTATTATTCGTTCCGAAGAATAAATCGTTTGTGGTAAGAATTAAGAGGAAGAAACCTTACAGGTTTTTGCGTAAGCGGCTCTCGTTGTTCAACAGAATCGATGCGTTCTCTCTAAGAACGCATCGATTCTAGGCCTAGAGCTGGTTTCGTAAATATTGTGCCGCTAACCCACATAAAAATGATAAAAAAAAGCAGCTCCGATTTTTTCGTTATTCGAAAGGTAGGCCCACAGGACGCGTCACATTTCTGTTCGAGTACTCTTTTGTTGATTTATAATATTGTTAATGTATTCGACAAAAGAATCGATATGAAATTATTAGAATACCATAAAGCAACTGTGATCGTTTTTAATTCTAGGTTTAAAATTGTGTTTAAGGAAGTGTAAGGAAATATTTATAAAGTTCTACTTCGTAATGAATAATTTCATTTATATCGATATCATAAAGTGTATCGAAGAAAAATGAATAACGTTTACATTTATAAATATATTCTTCTTCTTCTTCTTCTTCCTCTTCGTTAGCCATTATCAGTCCACTGCTGGACAAAGGCCTCTCCTAATTTTTTCCAAACGCTGCGATCTTGTGCTTCTTCCTGCCAGTTTGTTTGATCGTATTCTCGGTCGTCCTAAAGGTTGTTTGCCATCAGGTTTCCATGATGTTGCCACATTTATCTAGCTGTCTTCGTCTCTAGCCATATGTCCATAAATCTCCATTTGCTATTTTTGATGATATGTACATAAATATATTATATTTATATACACTTATATATATATATATATATATTTATATATATTGTTAGTGTTTGAGAAATCTGGACATCTAGGCATTTTATTTAAATATTAAATACAGAGAAGTGAGTCTAGGAGGTTTAAGTTTGGGGAGGTGGTAAAATTTATGAATGTCGATTGGAAATATTGATGTTTTTTTTTGTTTTTTTTTTGTAATTTTTTGACTCAATATTTCAAAAATTATAACAAAAATTTTATAATTTTTCGACCAAAACCGTTTTTTCCCCCGCAAATTAAGTAAAACCCGAACATTGATTCAAAATTTAATCCGAAACAAATCCGTTTTTTTGAAAATTTTCCGAAATAAAAATTCGTTGGCTAAAGAGACACAGGTACCTATCGGCGGCACCTTCCTGATGTGGAATAAATTTTTTCATTGATTTCATATAGGACACAGTAAAAATGTAAAGTTCAGGGTTATTATTATAAATAATAAATTTGCATTCCTTTCTTTACAAAACAGGGGAGAAGGGGTTAACAATGTATGGAAATCAAAGAAAAAATATCCACTTTGTTTTCCCCAAATGTTACCTAAAACTGTCTTGATAGTGTGTTAGATGAAATAAATAAACCGATTGCAATTTTTTTTTTTTTTTTGGCGTTGAAAATTCAACCTCTTTGTTTAAAGTTGTTAAATATGGCACGTGAAGATTTTTTAATTAATAAGTTTTTATAATTACGTTACGGCTACTTTGTAGAAGTTTCAAGTATAAATGGAGGCGTATAACAAAAGATTGTAGTTCCAGAGAAATTACCCCGAGTTTTATGTCCATTAACTTTTTATCAAAATTTTAGAATATATAATAATCCCATTACGTATTTACTTGTTCTGTTTAATTAAAATTTATATGTTATTTTGTGTATTTTACCATCAATACGTATATATGTACATCATCGAATTATATATTGCAGTAAAATGCTGATAAATAGTTAAAATCATTTTTTGCGTGATGGACATAAAACTCATCGGAATTTCTCTAGAACTACAATCTTTTGTTATACACTTCCATTTATAATTGAAACTTTTACAAAATAGCTGTAAGGTAAGTATAAAAACTTATATTAATTAAAAAATCTACACACGCGATATTTAACAACTTTAAACAAAGAATAATTCTGGTTTATTTGTTTATTTATTTTTTCTAACAAATCGACAGTTTTATGTAAATTAAATCGGAACAGTATCGAGTTTTTTTATGAGTACAGAAAAAAAAAAGAAAGCAAAAAGATGATCACGAATTTTCTGCTGGGAATGACGTATTTTTTTGTTAAAATTTATTTAAGTGTACTTATCGGGAGGCCAATTTTTAGCGGTGCCATTTCGAAATGGCAGCTGACGACGTTACACGTTAACTGCGTTTGTAAATGAGAGAATTTTTAATTTTACTCGCCTTCAAGCACGACCGATAATAATGGCGCAATGACTAATCCGAATTACTGAAGAGGCTAACATATTAGGGATGTAATAGTAATGGTCTGAGTTCCGCTAAATGTGGTTGTTTTTTTCTTTTTTGAAGTGTAAAAATTCGAAATATAAAAAATTGTACTTTTCGTATTCGTTTGCTCATAAAATTACATACATTAACTAGTTGTCATTGTAATGTTTTTTTTTTCTTTTCGGAAATTTATCGATATTACAAATTCATATAGTCCAGCTTTATGTGAGTTGACCGGTTCTTTCGCACTATTGTCCAATACCTGCGTGTCTGATAAAAAGTCAACATGTAGAATATATATGTATATATAGTAATAACATTATATCAGACTGTGCCCGTTTACTTTTTTTTTTTTTTTAGTAGTCTGCATAACGGTTACATCAGAGATTCGACTGGAAGAAGATTCACGGGTTTTAAGCAGATGAACGGGAGTCGGACAATTTTTTTTTATTATGAAGAGGTGATGGAAAAGAAGATTTAATTTTGTAGTCTAATAGAACGTGCTTAATGACGCTGAGAACGTTCACATAACGCCTATAAGAAGGGAAGCGTGAGATGATTCCACTTTTCCGGAAGAACTTTAACGAGATTTTTGTGACAGTTTTCAAGGACCGCCTCATTTGAGTCAAACTCGACACTCTGTTATAACACGAGCGGTGTATATATTAGCTCCTTAACGGGCATTCATGAAATATTTCGGCATACACGTCAACGAACTGATTGAGACTATATATTTTTTTTTCTTTCGGCTTTTAATTAAATTTCATTACGGTTAATTCTCCGCAGAAACAATCGTATACGAATCTGTTGTTTCAGAAAAAGCGAAATTTACGGGTGAGAAAACCGGATGATTTGTAACCGGTTTTATCGAGAATTTGACGGAAGCGTTTTTGAAAGCATTACGAATGTGTTACGATAGCTTTTAACCAAAGTTTTTCTATTCCTCCGAAGGGATGCGGAATGCTCGAATGTTTCTCCAGCGCGATATGGCAAGCTGACGGTGTCATAGTGTCAAATATGTAAAAGGAGTGTTTTCTAACAGACGACGAGGTCTTGTGAAAGCACCATATTCTCGCGGCAATGACTTGCATAACATTTAACCTGTTTAGATTAAAAGATTTGTCCGATACCGTAGAATGCTAACCACTCTCATAGATGTCTACTAAAATTTTACCCTCTGAAACTTCGGCAGATTTAATCTTTTATGTTTGAGCAAACTCATTTGCACGCTCGGATGTTTTATGTTTTTGACGACACGGTTATTGTTTCAGTCAGCATAGAGAAGATGATTGTGGCCGGCTGCTTTATTATTAATTGAACGCATATAGAGATATACTATTAAGGATGCGTAGCAGCATTTGTGCAGTTGTTTATCGTGCGTCGGAGTCTGATCAAACATTTGCAAAGTAAATTTTACTGGTAGGTTTGTTTCTTTTTATTTAGGATTAGAACGAACTTGTCGTTCATTCGTATAGAAGTGTTGTTCGAAACGTAATCGGAAGAAATGATAAACATGAAAACCGCGCTAGAATGATTGTGAAAATTTACGCTGTGTCGTAAGATTTTCTTTGAAAATTTCCACCAAGTTTCAAACAGTTTAGAAAAACAATTCTCGGTATACAAATCAAGGCACGGATATTTAAAGAAGTAATAATTGCCCCGGGAGACGGTCGAAAATCGAACCACTGAAGGGGAAGATTCTTATTCTTAAATTTCGAAGTTCGTCGCTTGTTGACCACTTTTCACCGAGGTTGTAAAAATAAAAGCGGATTCTTGATGAATAGCGAATGAATAGTCTGTTGACCGCTCCAAGAAGACACGGAAATATATGTCGGGGGGAAGTATACTTAACTAGATGAAGAATTAAATGGTCATTGCGATATACGGGTGAAGGGGTGGGCAACAGCTAGTGTATATAATATACTTTATGTCTATAACTATGCATAACTTTCAATTTCATTTTTTTTTTTTTTTCTATTAATAAATCTGAAAAACAATTAGGTTCTTTTAAAAAAAAGTTTGTGTCATAAAGTTTTCATTTTTTAAAATTTCTCTTCTTATCTAGTATTTTCTCAACTTATTCATTTGCAATTATTCTAATTGATACTTATAGCTGAATGCAGATGGTTCATTCCGAAGACTAACGCAATTAACAAAATGAACATTCCTTTTTTTGAGCAATAATCAAGGGGGAAAAAAAAGCCAACAAGAAGTTTAAATACTAATTAGAATAACGATATAAAGTTCACAGCCCGTTCCGCAATACCTAAGGAATTGGTTTTTATTCGTTACTAAAATATCGTGAAAATGCAAAACCGCAAAAATTTTAATAATTTAATGACCCAAATTTTGAAATGAAACAGGCAATGAACGTAAAAAATTACTTAAATTATTGTCGTCGTTATTTATTATCAGGACGCAGATATAAAGAAATGAGAATGGTTAAGGTCTCATACATTTACGGCCATAGTTGTCCGGAAATTCAAAAAAAATATATTTATCTTGCTCAGTTGGTCCGGATAGATGGCTGGTGAATTGTCCTTGTCATTAGATTTTCATTTGCTCATTTTTCCAATACGTTTTTCTTTATTCATATAAAAAAAAAGAGAAAAAAAAAGAAAAGAAAAAAAAAGAGAGAAAAAGAAGAGGAGAAGAGAAGAGAAGTGGAATAATTTAAACTTATTTTGATATGGAAGTGGTCAAATGGTAAGCTACTTAGCCGCCAGGCCATAAAAAAAAAAAAAAAAAAAAAAAAAAAGGTCTCATAATAATTTTCATACGCCACATCATTTAATTAACGGTTTTAATTTTTCAAATAACGCAAATTTCGCCTTCTAATCGACGTTTTTTGTTTAATAAAGAATCTTTTATCATCCGGTTTGTTAATTATAGAATATATTAAGTTGTAACAAACAAATTTAAGTATAAAATGATTGCTTACTGTTTTCGGGTATAACCCATCATCAGCTAAAAACACAACTCAATATATGTGATCAGAACCAAATTCTAAATCACAGTGAGGTCAAATAGGAATTAAAATGGTGTTTATATAGTATAAATCGACAATTTAAAGTCGATATATCAAAATGGTAGAACGAGATGCATATAGACTATGGTAACTATTTAAAGATATAATAAACATTTAAATAATATAAATAAAAAATATAAATGCTAAAAAATTTTAAAGTGGTTATTATAATTTGGTATTTGGATATAAAACTTTAAAATTTTTTACCATTTATATTTTATATTTATCTTATTTAAATGCTTATTATATCTTTAAATATTTATCATAGTCTATATGTACATCATCTCGTTCTACCATTTTGAAATATCGACCACTAAATTGTTGATTTATACTATATAAACCGTTTTCTTTCCTATTTGACCTCACTGTGATTTAGAATTTGTTTCTAATCACATATATTGAGTTGTGTTTTTTGAGCTGATGATGGGTTATACCCGAAAACGTTTTTTAAGTAAGCAATCATTTTATATTTAGATTTGTTTGTTATAACTTAATTTGTTATATTTGTTTTTAGTTTTTAAAAAAATAAATAAATAAACGGACACTGCGATGCTCTTCTGTAATTTCGTGAATGCAATAAAAATTTGAACCAGATTCGCAGTAATTTGCACATTTATACGTTTCATATTTTATAAAATAACGCGTTAGAAAAATATTTTTAGCTTCTCTCTCGGTTATTTTCATTAAAATATATGTAATATTGCGGCGCAAAAATATTAAAAAACCTAATCATCGCATCTGGCTCGCAAAATAATCAAATAAACAAGACACACACACACACACACACACACACACACACACACACACACACACACACTGGATAAATTGTTGAGGCGAACGTGTAAAAAAGATTTTTTCTTTTTAAAGTACATTCTCAAACGTATGATCAAATAAAAATCGACTCTACCTTTAGGAGCTGCGAGCCTTTCCCCCCGGTGGCTATTTCAACTACGAATATGATAATTGTTTTTATTTAAAATAGCGCGTTTGTCTGTTTTCTTTTTGTTTTCTTCTTGAAAATACGACATTATATTACGGCAGTGTTGCCCAATCGATTTTTCTTTAAATCGATAGAACTACCCTAGAGGGGTTAATTTTTATCATTTTTTATGACAGCGAACAACCCCGACACGTATAATCTTGACAGGTAAAAAGAACGTTTTACCCTTTCCGACGGCATGCTTATTTACGGTAGAGATAGCTGTCATCGCACCGTGTTTCTCATACAGATAAACATTTCCGATCCCCATGACGTCGCATTTAAACGGAATGCAATTTCCGTAAGAGACTCTCAATTCGAACTGATCCATTTCTTTCTAAGGGAGAAGTGGTGCCATAAACCATATTTAATTGATAGCAAAACTTACGTTATTTTTATTCTACAAATACGTCTGTCATCAATTTGTTTAGAAATTACGAATTTATTGTATCCATATGTCGTGTACGGCGTGTAATTAATATGTGACGGAAATTATTAAAAATTTAGCGGGTAGTTTTGTATTCAGAGTTTTGAAAAAAGCGGAGCTACCCTTTTAATTTTATGACTTTTTTCTTACGAAAGAAATAGGTGTTAATTTAAAAAGTTTATCTGTAATAAATTTAGTTAATGATTCTATAAAAACTTCTTTTTTTTTTTTTTTTTTTTTCATATGTAGATTTAACGTGCACAGCGACTAGGTTAGAGGCACGAAAAAGAATCACGATAATGTTATGAGATCTGTCGCTTTGAGAGATCCGAAAAAGCGTAAATCATTCTTTCATCATCAACGAGAAACTTTCAGCAAGTGATGAAGGGAGTGAAAATTTTTAAGCGTATCGTTTTATACTCCGGGCAATCAATGAGCGGAGGTGTTGTCAAAATGGATCCTGGTAAGTGTCCTAAAAGGCACGAATGAGTGTAATTGAAGTATGAGAACGATTTAAATTTCATTCTTTAGCCAATTTTAGAATTTTTCGACTTAAGTTGTGCCATTAAAATTTTATTGAAATTCTCAGTATTACGCAGTTATATACAAAGAAGTTATTTGAAAAAAAAAGGAAAGTAAATGAATAAATTAAAAAAGACCACACAATATAGACGCATTTAAGTACAATATAGGAATAAAAACAACACGGACGACATCGATTATTTGAAAGAAGGTTCGCTTTATAGGCTAATGACGTTATTTTACTTTCGTGGAGAAATCGATCAATTTGCGAAATTGAGCAGCCACTGCTGCAATTTTCAAAGATTCGTTAAAATGTAACTCTTTTAATAATGCATTTATCTTACAACAAATCGGTCCTCTTTTTAAACATTTTTATTCTTTCGAAACGGAAAATAATCGACTATAGTAAATCATTTGTAAAGTATTTTAGAATATTTATTTATAATACAGATTTCTAAGCGAATAAAACGTTGCAAAATTGAATATGAATGTGGGGTAATTCGCTTTTATCCAGTTCTACAAGATGCATACAGAGTAATTATATTTTGCTTTTTTTTTTTTTTTTATTTATTTATTTTTTACATATAAGGATTTAATGTGGTTAGCGGTGGAAACCATCCAATTAATTTTTTCGTCTCCTCCCCTCCACATTGTACAATCATTAATCTTATCTTAACATAATATAATATTAATATAAATTGATATTGTATTTTCTGTATTGCAATTCCTTTTTGGCCAAATTATTGAATATATTTGTTTTTTCCAGCACCAATTCTGCACAGTCCTCCGCGATCTCCATGTTTAAAATGTTACATCCATTCAGTATGTGCTGCACACTGTCCTGCTCATTGCATCTAATGCAATTTTCCGTTTCTGCTATCTTGAATCTTTTCAGATATATTTTGAAATTCCCATGGCCTGATATAAATTGTACATTGAAGAAATTTGGCGTATAATAATTGCTGTTTAATCTCTGCTTGAATGTTGGGAAAAAACCTTTCGTTATTCCACTATGATTTGTTCACACCGCTTCAATCTATGATAAATTCTTCGAATTGTCTATCTGTTATTATTTTATTCTCTACTATATATTTTTTGTTTATATATGTGAATTTTTCGAAAGTTTGTTCTAATTCATTTTTAATTGCAAATACTGTGATGTGTTTTTCTATTTCTAAGTATAAAGGTAATATTCCAGCTATGACTAATGCATTTGTATAATTTTTATTGTTTTGTAAACTTTGATTAGTTTGATTGTTATCTATGTATACTTGCTAAAAATTTTTGAAAATTATTGAACTTTAGCATATCCTTATAAATAATACTACTATATAATAGATTAGATAGTATCACTGTTTTGTATAATGTTATTCCATTTTTATAATTCATCTGATTGTTATTGTTAAACAGCTTTATGAATATATACTAATAAATTTCGTAATAATTATATTTCGCTTCGGATACTTTAATAAATGTCGAGATTTTCAGCACCTGTTTAATCAGACTTATTATTTTGATGGCGGAATTTAGTAAATTTCTATTTTCCTTCGAATTTTCTAATACTAATTTTAGTCTCAAGCAGTTCCATTATGCTTAAAATTGCATCTTTGATCCTCGGAGAAAAAAAAAATTAGTACCATACTGCACGCGTAGATGTATTTTTGAAACATTTATTACCGATCCCCCCCCCCAAATTGTATGTGCTGTGTGTAACTACTATGGTCATTACAGCACACACAAGGGAGGGGAGTAATTTAAATGTGGTGAGTTAAGCCACTTATTTTAATGAAGGCAATAATCCTGTTGATGGAGATTACCTCGTTTGAAAGGGTCTGCCCTATATCTATGGGTAGGCCAAGTTGCCTCCGCAACATAGTGTAAATTATTAATATTTACTATTCGGCATATCGTTTCTTTATATAAATACGACGCTCTATTTGAACCTTAAAAAATATCTTTATTTAAAGTATTTTTTTATTGTAAAAAAAAAAAAGGGTACGAAAAAATGGTAAAAATGGTCATGCTTTATGCTCACACCCCTGCTAAAACTGCTAATTTTCAATTTTTGTGAAGGGAGTGAAGTTCACATAGAAGAGACACATATAAAAAAAACGTATATTTTTTGTGCAATTGATTTCGGATGAAAATTGCGACCTCCAAGTTGTACACACAAACTGTTCAGACGGATGATGGTGACCTACAATGTGCGGCGCTGATATCTTCGTTAATTTTCGAGGAAAAATTTTGAAAATTTTAGAATATATAGCCTTAAATATACGTATAAAGTGACCTCACCATATCAAAATAAATTATATATAAATTCTCTTTATGTGTTAAACAAATTCATGAAAATCACTGCAAAAACGCCGTCCTACACACCTATTTCCCCCTTAAACGGGATAATAATGTACCTCTCAGCGTTACACTATATTTACATATGACGTCATGAATCTTGTCTGTTTTCCCGTACGACGAACAAATAATTTGCGAAATTGCGTCCGCACGCGTGTTTGTATCGAAATTCGGTTAAATTCCGTACTTGAGTGCGAAATTATTAAAATATATAAAAATCACATAAGCGCAATTAAATAATTAATACAAAAAACTATCTGACTAGTTTCGGCGTTAACAAAGAACAATAATTGAAGCGTCTAATTGAAATTCAATTAGATGTTACGATTGTAGTTCTTTGTTAACCAAATTGTATATTAATTAATTAATTGCGTTTATGCGATTTTTATATATTTCATTAATTAAATATATATATATAGTAAAAACTCACTGAATTTGTTCGCCGACGAATGTATTATCGTAAGTCTGTTTTCAGTAATTTAGAAGTTGTTATCATTTTTCGGTTGAAATTAATTTTCTACATAGACCATCTTTCACGCTTTAATACTAACGATTTTTATCAATGTAGCTGGCTTTCATCAGAGCAGTTGGTCACGTGAAAGTTTCCTTCCAAAATAAGGTGAATGCGCCACCCTACGACTGTTCGGTTTTCTGCTTTGGAGTTACCATCGCACCTCACGTTGTACTTGTGTGCCGTTTGCAACGAACTCGTAAAATGTATAAGAACAAGGGCAGGAGAGACGCAGAGTAATCATAATAAAGTAGTAAAATTAATAAAGAGGAATCTTAAAGTTTCTCAAAAATGTAATTAAAAAAAATCCCGTCGTTATAATATTCCGCCTAGTGCGAGATCCGTAAAAGGGGGTGTATCTGCGAACGTTCAGATTTCCCGAAAATCGGGGCGAGTTTTCCGCAACTGAATGCAGGGGTTTTCCTCTATTCTGTAGAATATTTTTCCGAGTTGAAAAAATTTTTAGACCTGCTTTCGCGGAAATTAAAATGTCATTCGCGTTTAACCGAGTTAAATTTTTCATTTAATGAACACACTTTTTCCGGCTCGACTAACATCGGCGCTGATGAGGGGAGAGAGCCTTACACGATGGTACCTTGTCTGTGGTTCTTTTCGACACACTTTTGATAGCCGTAAATGGGACAACGCAGTGGCCTCTTTTTTATTTTGTGTTCTCAAAACTCCCTAATTAAAGTAAATAGCCTGTAATAGTATTTTAAATTTATGAAATTAAATATTTCCGTTAATTAGCTAATGTTTTCTTTATTATTATTATTACTATTATTATTATTATTATTATTATTATTATTATTATTATTATTATTATTATTATTATTATTATTATTATTATTATTATTATTATTATTATTATTATCATCATTATTTTTATTATCACTTATTAAAAAATAGTAAAACTTGTTGGCATATTAATCGCTATACCCTTTGTGAGCCTGACTTATCGTCGAAAGAAGACTCTGGTTTCTAAGTGAAAAAGAAAATAATGGTTCGATTACATATAGTCCTAACTACTATCATTATATCGATAGGCGACATTCATTGTTTTGTTAATTTATCAAGTATTATATAAGATTATTCTGTATAAAATAATTTAAATTAGTTTATGTAGAGTAATTTTATTACATATTTTCTAGTCTTACTTACGATATTAAAACCGGTAGCCGTAGTTGTTGCCGTGATCTTACAGAGCTATGATTTAAAAAATCGGTCTATATTTTTTACTTATTTAAAAAATCGGATTTTCTCTTCATTTTGCGTTTAGACAGAAATGGTATTTTTTATGATTTTGCTGGGTTTTTGAAACTAGCTAACGTAATAATAAAGAACCTTTAAACCTTTTCTGCTCATACTTCTTTCCTTAAATGACTGATTCCGAACTACATCTCAACTCCTCTTCATTTTCCAATCCTACTCCCTTTTATTTCTCTATTCAGTCATCAACCCCATCCATGGTTTTCTTGGTACTTGCCCACCTACAATCTCTGCTATTTGTCGCCTTCGCTTTAACTAAAGTCTCCTTCCCGCAACATTTTCACGGTTTTCATCTGCTTCTACTTCATTTTGTCCTTTACATGCCCCTTCTAATTACTTTCATCCTGACATTAATATCCGTGTTTTATTTGAATGTGCGGCCTTTCCTAATGAACAATCGTCCTTCTACTCTTTTCTATTAAAACTCGGTATGCCTACTCCCTTCATTATTATCGGTGCTTCTTACATTTTTTCATTTTATTTTAATTTTGTTATTTCTGCCCTCGAATTACTTTTATCCTCTATCTTGAAATGTTTAAGAATAAATGTTATTTTCTCCTTCTTCCAATTTCTTGGGCTAATGTCCTCGTTGATAAACCCGATAAAAAAACTAAAAAAAACTTGAATGATTGTAGCGACAGATAAACTGGCGGCCGATTTGATTTTGTCGAATAA
Organism: Icerya purchasi; assembly: GCA_039619475.1. NCBI lineage: Eukaryota > Metazoa > Arthropoda > Insecta > Hemiptera > Monophlebidae > Icerya > Icerya purchasi. The sequence goes on along the minus strand of CM077116.1, from coordinate 168,234,682 downwards.
GAGGGCTAAACTTTTTTTTAAAAAATAGGTCGATGTTTTTCACCTTTATATCGATCAGATGGTAGTTTTTGAAGTGAAAATATTTCTTCCCTTTTTTAGGTATTTTTTTTTAATCTGTTCTTGATTCGTATTCAACGCCTTTTTCAAACATTACCCGACACATCGAGATAAATATTCCTTTAATTATATTTCAGCGTCTTTTTTTTTTTTTTTTTTTTTTTTTTTTTGGGGAGGGCTCGTCAACCAAGGACCTTTACTCAGAAACAAACGGTAAGAAAATAAGTCGGTTATATTTTGATCCGATCAGAAATGTTATCTAAAAAGGTAGCAAGAATAATTAGTGGGGAAGCGTCTAATTTTTAAAACTTTATTATCAAATATAAGTCTTTCAAATTAGGCAGCAATGTGCAATAAAGTATTCCCTCCCTTGGGGAGACATAAAATATCCTAACACGAATATTTTACCACTGTCATTAGCCGAATTCAATCTTATATTATCTCAACTCTCATCGTTCGTAAAAAAGCGAATAAAAACACGCGCGCATAACACACATACCGGCGAACAATCGAAATATTACTACGTGTATTTTGTAAATTATTTTTAATTTATTTTTCTCTTTGTGTTTGATTACAGTAAAGATCGTAGTCTTCTACATGATCTTCTACCTGCTGTTAGCGATATTTTGGGGCGGCATGTGGATACTTTTTAGAGCGGTCGCCGTCGACATGGAAAAGCCCAGATTTGAGTTAACAAATTCACTGATTGGCGACAATCCCGGTATTATAAATTATTCCGTATTTTTCGATAAATACATTTTATTATCGTTATTTATTGCGTATATATTTTATAGTTATGTAATATCGAAATTTAATTTTCACCGCGCGAAAAATCGCAATATTTAATAGCTTCCTTTATAGAATTTTTTGTAATTAGCATGAACTAATTCTCGTATGGCCGGTCTCATTTAAATCGTAACTGGAATTAATGAATTTTACTTTTATGTATCAACTGGAGTAAACATTATTTTTACAATTTTTAGAATTAAATATGGCCGTGCAGCGAAGTCGCTCTGGCAATCGTGAAACCGCAGGACCAGTACAAATCTTCGAAATTACTCGTAGACCTAATTGAATTCTAAAAGCTACCTGCTAAAGTTTCATAATTAAATCAAAGAAGCAAGAATCTCAGAAATTTTTCATCACGTCCATCACTCAAACCACATCCAATCAAATGATGTAGATAAAAAGTTAATCAATGAACAGCCTCGATCGATTCAATCCTTTAATCTCCTTAACCGTAACAACTCGATCATATTAAATCCAGGAAATGTTTCGGATGTTTGCGCTCAGCGCTGTCGGAAAGAGTTCCCTAGTCTATTCTACCGAGTTTATTTTTAAAAAAGCCTTTTGCGAACAATAATAACTACCCTTTCCCCAACAATGCTCGAAAGCGTTTAACAGAAATTTTTCTATGTTCGAGTTGAACTCCTAACTAAAACATTATACATGCAACAATGCATCTGCTCCCCTGATTTTGTTCATTCATACATGGTTAAATGTCCATCATCATAGATAAAAGAGTTTCTCTTGTACATACATACATATATATATATATATATATATATATATATATATACACACAGTCAAGATATTATCCTTCAATCCTAGAAAACGGCGTATACAATTTCTACATTAAAACAAAATACTAAAAATTTTTTGATTTCGTAAATTTTCTATACATTACATGCAATTAACGTTGTGTATGCCGAATTTCACCTACCTAAGATAAACGTTGTATATTTTGATCATTTTTAGAGGATATATATATATAAACTCGGTAATTTTGACCCCGTAAGGGCACAGTCCCTTCTTGACCCCTCTTGCTTACTTTTCTGTCTTTCTCTTCTATACTTTGTATAAATTGATCAAAATTTACAACGTAATTTTTAGGCCGGCCTCATTAAATGCACCAATTTTATATGATAAAAAAAAAAATACAATTTATACCATAAATTTTATTAAACTACCGAAACTACTTAACATACTACAAAAGAATATAAATCACATTAACTTAAATCATTCTAACAAATTAATAAAATATCTTAAAATATTGCAAATTTCAAAACACATATAAATAATACCTTTTTTGCGTTTCTATGGTATTATTAAATTAGCAACATCGTTTTTACATACTTCTCCCTATGGTGGGACTTCTTATTCATCAACTTGTAATAAGAAGTGTATTCGTTATGTTTCCAAAAACGAAAACCGCCACCGAACACAAACATGAGTTGCGGAACGAAAACGGGACGATGAACTGTGCATTAGCGAAGAATTTTCTACATTTATACATGGTACGCCTTTTGATTCGAAAACGACAGATGTAGAAAAGTTTGAAGGGCTTGATAACATTTTAAGTCAACCGCCTCCGTTATACTAATAAAAAAATAATAAGAAAAAAAAATGATCCAAAGGGACCACATTTTTTCACGTTTTTTTGACGAATACACAATTTATATTCATCGATTTTCATCATTACTCACATGGTACGTAAATTGAATGGTACTCCTTCTGGTGGACAAAGAATCAGTAAAATCGGTTTATATAAATATGAGTTATGTGCGAACAAACATTACAAAAAAAAAACATATGCAACGAATGTATAACCTCCATCTATTTTATGCGTGCGTGTGTGTGTATGTACATGAAACGACCGCAAAACTAATGGATACTTGGATCAGAATTAAAACGGGGAAAAACGGCGAAAAATAGTAAATGAACAACAGGCTATCTCATCTGAAATTCGAAAGGAACTGCAATACCAAGAGATATTGTTTTATCAACTGATAAATAATAATAATAATAATCTATATATATATATATATATATTAATTCCCCCCGGAGGGGGGCACTTCTGTACCTCTCTAGGATGCAGATGTACAGATTGAGCAGCTGCCTACTAAAAGTCTGCAAAAGTTCTACGACTGTCTCACCCTCAGTAAGTTTGGGTCGCTGTCAAAGCCTTCCACCGCTACCTCCTCAGTAGCAACTCGCTGCCTTGCGGTCAGGATTTTTATCCAAAGACTAGGTTGTCACCCCGAAATAGTGGCAGACCCTTTCCTCTCCTTTATTATCCTATCCTTCTCCTCCATATCATCTTCCTACTCTACTTTTCCCAGCCCACGAGTCATTATGCCAGTCCAGGTTTGGCCAGTCGTCTCGGTTTGCTTTGCCACTGGCGTACCTGCATTGATTGAATGGGCAGTATAGGAGATTGAAGCCCTATAACTCCTATGTTCCCTTCAGCGTCGCTAGGTTGTCTCTGTCTTTGTGTTTAACTCTGTTTTAAATCTATCCTTTCCTGTTACTTTTCCTATTGTTCTAAATCTATCCTCTTCTATGTGCCATAACAGACGTAAGCACAAATAGAGACGGCAGCTAAACTCGGCCACGAGTATGCTAAATGATAATGATGATGATGACATATTAATTACAACGTAATTCTTAGACCGCCCTTATTAGAAAAAATATCCCAATTTTATGTAACGTTTGTAATATCTTAATTTTATGTTATCAAGCCCTTCAAACGTTTCTACATCTGTCGTTTTCGAATCAAAAGGCGTACCATGTATAAATGTAGAAAATTCTTCGCTAATGCACAGTTCATCGTCCCGTTTTCGTTCCGCAACTCATGTTTGTGTTCGGTGGCGGTTTTCGTTTTTGGAAACATAACGAATACACTTCTTATTACAAGTTGATGAATAAGAAGTCCCACCATAGGGAGAAGTATGTAAAAACGATGTTGCTAATTTAATAATACCATAGAAACGCAAAAAAGGTATTATTTATATGTGTTTTGAAATTTGCAATATTTTAAGATATTTTATTAATTTGTTAGAATGATTTAAGTTAATGTGATTTATATTCTTTTGTAGTATGTTAAGTAGTTTCGGTAGTTTAATAAAATTTATGGTATAAATTATTAGTTGTATTTTTTTTTATTATATAAAATTGGGACATTTTTTCGTTATAAAATCTAATGGTGCCGGCCTAAGAATTACGTTGTAAATTTTGATCATTTTATACAAAGTATAGAAGAGAAAGAGACAGAAATGTAATCAAGAGGGGTCAAGCCTCTTGCGAGGCCAAATTATCCGAGTTATATATATATATACATTGTTACAACTACGAAGTTTTTTAATTTTTTTACTATTTTAATTTTTAGTTCAAGCGCTAACAGTGTATAAAACAAAGTAAATGAGAGAAAAAAAAGATTTCTTCTTATTTCTAAAACTGCATATAAAACAGTGTCTAAATTTTCTGAAAAGGATTTGTACAAAAATAAATTGGCTAAATCGATAAAAGCGTATTCTTTTATTAAGTGATATTATTAGAAAAACAAAAAAACAAAATTTAATTACATTTCGATGGACAAATATTTACACCTCATATGACCAGAGCGAGCGACAAACCGCTGGTGAAAATGACTCCGGCTCGACAAATGACGGCAAAGACATCAATCCCTTCGAAGCATCTTATTAGCTACATCGCGCAATTAATAGTCGCTAGTCAAAAATATCCAATAAACGCGGGATTTATTCACATTTTTTCCTCTCCGCATATTGGTATTCGGTATACGAAAAGACCAAGCACTCCTGCGGTCATACACCGCCTGCCACACTTACACGCATCGATCATCTGATCGTTACATGCGAATTTCGATTACACCTGAACCAGCATCTCTGTAATTTCGGTCAATTTCTTCTCAAACAGAAGGCGATATAAACCGAAATTACATCAAAAATGACCAAAGTATGATTTAAATCAGACACCACTGAAAACAGCGGTTCGTATCAATATATATATATATATATATATAATTCTAGCTCACTCCAACACAAGTATGAGTGTTATTTCCATTTATTCAACATTGTTCTTAATTTAATGTTTGTCACATACAGGTATGTGAGATCAAACTAATTTGAAAATTTGTAGTTATGATAAAAATAAACTTTAACGCTTTTATAACAATTGTATAATTTTTAAAACCCCGACGCGTTTCGACCGTGAACATGAAGTGTTTGCTTCGAAACGCGTCGGGGTTTTAAAAATTATACAATTGTTATAAAAGCGTTAAAGTTTATTTTTATCATAACTAAAAAAAAGGTTAACAATGTGTAAGAACAACAAATACAGTTGAAAATTTGTACTGAAATCCCAAAATGAACAACGCACTTCTGTTCTCCCGGCGATAATAAGGTTACCGTCATGATGTTATTATGATTCCATTGCCGCAGGATTTATGAAACAAGGAGAAGTGGTTACATACAACAGCGCCCTTTTTTTCCCCCCGATGACAAGCATATACTAACACAATCGGGCGATGCAGTTCCCTGCAAGAATGGAGATATGATACTAAAGGAGAAGTCAGAATGGAACAGGAAAGTTACGGGAAGTAAAGGAACTACAAGAAGTAAAAAAAAGACGAAGGAGGGGAATGCCGCTATTTATTGGTAACGCTCTAGCTTTTGAATAAAGATCCTGACCGTAAAGCAGCAAGTTGCTACTGACAAGCTAGTAATGTAAGGTTTTCGCAGCGACCAAACCTTGCTAAAGTTGAGACAGTTATGAGATTTTGCGAACTTTTAGCAGACTGTTCCTCCAACTGCCAATCCGCATTCTCGTATATCGTTACCCTGACACTATTGAAATCGTCTACTAGAGACTTTCCACCAGTAATCGCTGTTATTGATTATTCACAGCCAACCAATACATCTGCTGGCCATTCCACTATCTACCACCTATGGACGCGTGTCGTTCCGGTTAGAGCTCTGGATCCAGAAAGGTACAGAAATACCCCCTGGGAGGGGTAAAAATTCTATACTGCTTCTTACTCTTCTTCACGGAAATCTTTAGTAAAAGGCTTAAAATGTATTTGCATATGAAGAGAAACATATATATATATATATATATATATATATATATATATATATATATATATATGTATATATATATACACATGTCAGTGAATTTTTTGCTTAAAATGAAGCGTCCGTCCGGTCTTGAGTGCGGTTAACTGTAAACAGCTGAAATTTTGGTAGTTTGTAGAATTTTAAGTTCTACGACAAGTTATAAAGATTACATGTCACTCTCAAAAGTCCATTTTGAACGTTCCGAAAAAAATTTGCACATATACACCGCAGTGCTAGCCAGTTCTAATATGGACTACTGTGAATGTTGATTACTACTCATTTATCCCACGCAGGACTGTTAAATTATATACCTTTCCTAAATGATCTATGTAAAGGAAACTATGCAATTGTACATAAAGCGTCCTATAAAATTCAGTTTGAAAGGTGGCCAGAGCTCTATCGACCAAAGCTAAAAAATTGTCTTTTCGAATCACTTTCAAAATATATCTTTGTGCATATCATATTTTTTTCCACATCGAAATTAATGTAACTTTTACTTCTACCAAGTTTTTTATCGACTTCAAAATAAGGTTTTTTTTTTTTTTTTTTTTTCTTGTAATAAAAATATACTTTATATAAACTGAATTGTGTACACTATCTTCCGGAATCTATAAATATTTTTTCTATGCACACCTATGCGAATTAAAAAGCTGATAGCATGAAAAATGAAACAAATATGATCAACAAAAATCTTTCCAGCAGTCCGCCTGAATTTCAAGTTTATTGCGCTAGCGAGAAAATGAGGATTCCGTGTGAAAAATATAACCTTCAATTGTTTATTTATTATAAGAAAAGTAAAGAAATATTTCGCATTGAACTATTTTTAACCTCGCTATAAAACGATTAAAAAAAAAAAAAAAAAAGAAAACAAAAACGCGGTTATTTTATAAATAACATATAATTGAGCGTGAATGAAAAAGGCAAAGTAATAAGCGTAACACTTTAAAAAAGCAATTCCTTTACAGTGTAAGTATAATAAATATAATTCCGCCCCTCAAACTGTACCACTCTGAGCAATTGCTTGTTTATCTTTGCCTTTGGGCGGCCTCTGATATTAAATGTCTCCAAAATTTCCAGGGGGGAGGGATTGAACCCCAGAACCTTCCCAAAAGTACGCAACTGTCCGGATCAATTTTATTTTTAACGGATCTTTATTAATAAAACTAATTTCAGATATTTCGTATGTTCGTTTATTAAAATATTTTGAAGATGAAATTGATAAGAAAAAAGATAAAAGAGACTGTCGAAGAGACTAAGGATAAACGTCATGTCACTGACACGTTGCAGGAGAAATTTTGATGGTGATCACATACTTGTTCGCTGTCCAATATAGATTCAAATGGCGGCGTGGTGAGATGCGATTGACTGACAGTGTTCTGTCGCGTAAACAGAATATATTCGAAAAAGAAAATAGAAAAAGCGTGAAAGATAACAAAAAATGGGGCTATACGATATGCGATGTAACGCAGTCAAAAATGAAAATTTTTTAAAATTTAGAGTGTTTAAAAATCTCACCGAGAGAAATTAAATTGATACAAGGGAAGTTTTTTATTACTTGCTTTAATTTGTTTTTTTCAAAATGCACAATATTAACGTGGAACGGAAATCCATTATTTAGCGCTAATTTTAGATTAATAAAAAAATTAATTTTACGTAAGTATTAGTGAAACACAAAAGGAGCGTGTCTGCTTCGCTCCTTTAATAGAAATATATTTTCATTGTAGGAAAAATTTAAAAGCTTTCAATTTTCATATATTATACGAAGTTATTTCGATTCACGACAATATGCCGAACGCGAATTATAAAATGTACTATTAAAATCCTATAAAAACACGAGGCATATTAAAAATACTATTAAAAAACGACTAGTTTTTTTTCCGAACGAGGAACTAATTTAATCGAAATTTTACTTTAATCGTCATCGAAATAATTTTCGATAATTACAATGGATGTAAAAAAGTTCACGTTTTGTTTAAGAGTCGATGTAATAAAAGCGCTAATAAAATGCGCGGACATCTCGCATCTTTTCCATACATTAATGATAAGATAATAAATGAAAAATGCCAAGAAATTTTCTGATCTTTATGGAGCACAAACGGGATCGGCAATTAAAATGCGTAAAGAATGGATGCGAGCTTATAAATACATTTTGCGAACTTAATCGCTCGGTATTTGGTAGTTTTGAAAACTAATGCGCACATTGAACCTGTAAAATTCATTTATTTACACAAAAGAACCAGTTCACTACGAAGACTGGAAATATACGAGTTTCAAGAGAGTAGTGAAAATGCAAATTTTTAAAAATTGAATAGAATAATAGTAGTGGAAACGGCATTACATTCCGGATGATAAATATTTCTCGCAAAAATACTGTGAAATTATAGAAGTCACACAGTGCGTTGTTGCGTTGCTACAGTTGTAGCAAGTGATTTTATGTGAGGTGGAACGAGAAACGCCCAGTATTGACGGAAGACTGTCTATCGCTTTCGATTAATTACAGCCGGTGGGCAGACTAACTAAAATGGAAATTCAAAAAGAGCGGCTAGAGCTGATTTGTTAAGGAGAGATTTACTCTATCGACAGAGCCATTTCGGCGAAATTGTTATTGTTCGATCAGATACAGTCGTCGTGATAGAGCACTCGACTTCTGTTACAGAAATCTTGAATTCGATCCCAAGCTGCTACAGAAATTATTACAGAAATTATTACAGAAATTATTACAAAATAAGTAATTAAATTGACCGCTAATAGAACATCATACGGGGAAGGCAATGGCAAACATGCATAATATGCGCGCTGGCTGATGTATAGTAGATAGATGTAAATGGGACTGCGTTTGTATAACGATATGAATCAGACCAGTTTCGAATGGAGTCTTGCTATACACTCGCATTGCATATATCACAGTTGCCTTGAAAAACAGCTGGTATTATTGTAATGACCAGGGGAACTTGCCTTAATACCAAGAGAGAGAGAGAGAGAGAGATCAGATACACTCGATTTGAATTCAACATCGCTGAAAGCGTCTACCGTGTAACGATTCGCATCTGTTATGGGGAAACTGTTCTCGAGTAGTTTTAGTGATTTCAGCAGTTTCGCTGCCTGCGCGAGCGAATGTAAAATTAAAAAGAAAATAGAAGAACAGTAAAGCGAAGTACGTTTTTTCGATGGAACGATGCGGATTGTGTTCATGCTAATTACGAAGCTACCTGCAATCCTAACAATATTTCCTCTCCCAATACTCCTCTCCTTCGACCGAACTATATTCTAATATAGAAAATATTCCCTAATCCCCTTGCTGCGTCTTCTACAGCCTACTCGCAGTTCTTAGTTTTCTCTTTCTATTTGATTTTTCTTCTTTCTTTAATCGTTTCTGGATGATGGAGGTCCTGTGTCGTCGTCTCATCAAAAACAAAAAAAGAAAGGGAAAAAAAACTGAAATCCCCAATGCACTAGAAGGAGATTTATTTGCGGAATTCTAGCAGTAGTTGGTTACGTAGAAAGTGAAAATGGCTAGCATGATATGGTTAATGACGTTGAGTGAGGAGGTCTATGAATAAATTTCCGGCACGACGATGATCATTTAACGTTATTGAACCCAATCGCATTTTTTATATACTTTTTTTGTTTGTTTTTTTTTTATTTTTGGGAATTTTAACTGAGAATCTTTGCAGAAAAGAAATCGGAGGGAAGAGCACCAACTAAAAAGAAATTCGGTCGAAAGTTGATGAAATAAAAAAACTTGAATGATGGGTAAAGACGGAAATGACAGGATTACGGATTGTAAGCCGAAGAGTTATTATTTGAGAATAAAAAAAATGGCACGTGCCGTTGAGAGAGCGGAACATTCAAAAAGGACATGGTCAAAGTTTTAGAAAGCTTCACACGAAAAGGACAACGCGAAGAGAAGATGTAAGGGCAAAACGAAGGTTAGAAGGTAACAGCAGCAAGTTGAACTGCAGGCGAGTAACCGAAGTGATAGCAGAATGACGAGAAGGAAACCGGGTAGGAAGAAGGATAAAATTGAACGCGTAAAAAACGACTCTAATTATTAGAAGCATTTTAGGAATCCAAAAATGTCTACATGTTGTCGATTAGAGGAAGACTCGAAGATAGCTTGTAAGCGACCGTTAATGGATCTGTTCTTGATTGAAAACGCGCCAGCCTTTTTTTCAAAGCGGCTTTCCGTCAAGTAAAATGTGTGTGGTCCACAATGTGCTATTCATCGCCCTTTTCATTACACTTCACATACTTGAAAAGATTTTCGGTATTAGTGAAAAATGTTATCTTTTTAGCAAGATAAATATGCAGCCGAAGTATCCTCGTCTAAATCTTACTCCTGAAAAAACACAAAAAAAAAAAAAACGCAACTTTATTTGTAATTTTTTTCTTTGGACTAGTAACTCACAGAGTCCATTCGGCACATTGTTTATTTGAATTGAAATGATACTGCTCGTCCATTATAATGAATCAGAAAAAATTCGATTAAAACGTAAAAGACACGGCAAATTGCGAAACGGAAAGATACTTTTGCTGTAAACATATTTTCGAAATTAAGAAGCGGTCGATACGAAGCTGACACTCGAGTATAAGATTACCATCCGGATAAAGTAAAATCGATTTCAAAGTTCACTTGGGACAAAGTTTTTGTTCGAAACCTCTAGATGGTGATAACGAATTTTCTCGAGTGGCCCGGACCACCGCGTAGTGCAATGCATGACAGGAGGCACGGTTGAGAGTTTGTCCGATTTATTTGATAATTGAAAATGATTTTTAAAAAACAATCGAAATTCTGTACCGCGCATCAAATTCTGCTATTTCGGCCAACGAAATTAAACCGGGGAGAATTGCTCTTCTGTTAATCTAATTTTGAATTTTACGAATTAATTAATTAAGCCGACTATTATTTCTGATGATAAAGATATTTAGCATAAAACATCGCGAGCTTTATCGATGATGACTGGTTTCGCAAGCTGAATTATCGAATCTAGAACTAAAATTTTGGCCACAATTTAACTTGAATGGTTCCATCAATTTAAAAAATAATCTTCTTAAAAGTCAGTTTCTTTTCTTTTTTTTTTTTTTTTGCATAATACGCTCGCCAGTAAATGTGCCCAGAAAAACGATACAAAGAGGAGAAAATATTATGGAAAACGAAAGAATCGAGAATATGTAACAGATAAGGAAAGAAAGAATACAAGAGTGTAGCCGAAAAGCAAGTGTTATAAATAACACAGAACAGAAAATCCATCGAGAACACATGGTTGAAGTGTTCAGTAAAAACGGGAGAGTTTAAATAGATTTAAAAAAGATTTTAAAAGTACTAAAAACTGGATTCTGCAATTCTTGCATTTGCCATAACCAGGTGAATAATCTACCATCGAGTTTAGATTTCAATGCAAAATGTTACTTTAAGAATATAAGATGGCATATAAGATGGTTTAGTAACGAAAAGGAGGATTTAGAAAAATTCGCGTGTAAATTTTTTCTTCCGTTGCGATACACGTTTTTAATGGTGGTCTGTAGTCAGTAAAGTACGTGATGCAAAAATGCATATACATGCACCCACATCCGCACACACACACACATGTATATATATATATATGTATATATGTAAATATAGCCCCATTTTATGAGTTTGGTTAAAATATATTATGATTTAGCAAGTTCGCTAGTACTGAGATTTTACAAATGTAGTAATCAAAATACACTGTAATAATAATGACAACACACATCGAATTACAAGAGACAATAAGTGAACAATTTGTAACAGGCCGAAAAAAAAAAAATTCTTTCCGCGATTTTTTTTTAAGAAAATTTTTAAATGTTTAAAGATTTCGCTAAAATTAGGTTTGAAGATAACACACAGTGCTCGCTTTTATATAAAACTTATTGCAATAAAACAACGTGCTATAAGAAAAATGTTAAACGTATTTTTTATCTATTACTTAGGTTTGGGTTTTCGTCCAATGCCGTCTGAAGATCATCTGGAAAGTACTCTTATTTGGTACAAAAGAACTGGAAACGGATTTTTGAACTGGACGAATCAGCTAGATAAATTTTTGGATTGTAAGTTTTTTTTTTTTTCACTTACTACATTTCGCCAAATATATCTCTCTCTGTATCGAATTAATACGAAAGTTATAAGAGATTTTCTTATTCGGTTCCTGTAAAAGTGATTTTCCGAAATCTAAAAAATACACGTATAAAAATTTACACTATAATATTGTGTAAAATATTTTGTTTTTATCGAACGTTACAAAATCAGTATTATGTTGCGACTGTAATGAAAAAGAAAAAAATAAAAATCCACATTCACCTTTGTTTAGCTACGAGGACTCAGTCTGCTTAGTTTTTTTTTTGTTTTTTTTTAATTGAATTATATTACAATCTTAAGAATAATTTTAAATAACTAATAAGGATAAGTGTTTTTTTTAAACAAAATTACACTCGTTGAAGAGACGTAGCCCGCTGCTGGTACGCTCTATCAAATTATTCAAGTTCCATAATCGTGAAATTAATAAATCACATGATGGCTTTAAACGCTTAAGCCCCTACGTTTTAATGGTGCAGTATTCAGCATCTACTGCGCTTCTGTATTTCCAAGGGCACCTGCAGACACGCTGTTCATGCAAAAGTGCAGATTCATTTATTGCCGTTGCCCATCTTTTTCAGCTGCAAGTCACGATTTACATCGGGACTTACAGCTGAAACCATCTCGCTCCAGTTATCAGCCGTATGATTTTATTCTGCGATTTTTGGATGATAACACGGTTGGATAGTACAGAACACCCCCCAAAACTGCAAACCATATGTGTCCAGATGAGCTTAATAATGACCAGATAAATAAGCCTTTTACGGTATAGACTCAGCTTTGAAGGTCGTCCTAATAGCCAATAGTACAGCTAACAAATTCTGGCGTTAATCTGATCACGCTTAGCTTTATAATATGTGCCTGCCAAGTTAATCTTGCATCTAGGTGCATTCCTAAATATTTAGCTGATGCAGATCACTTGCTTACTGTTGATGTAGACCCATAGATGCATGTTTATTGGAGACGCAAGCCATACGGTAACGTGAACTGATTTCGTTTCGTTGATTTTCCAGTTCTTCATCCACATGACTGTCTTGTTGTCTAGCGCACGTTAAAAGATGTGGTTCACTTCAATTTGCGTGTTATCGACCGTAAGAATTCCGCGTACATGGTGAGTGTGATACCCCTTCAATTTTTGGTACATCATACGTGAACAGAAGGTAGAGTAAAGGCCCGAGTACGCGACCCTGAGGAACGCTTGCCTGTATCCTGTAGAAGTTTTATTTTGCCTCCTCGTGAGAAACGCGAAAATTTCTATCTAATAGGTATGACCGCAGCAGCTCGACGTAATTACCTGGCAAGTAAGTGCTCAGCTTGGACATCAGCCCCTCGTGCCATACTCGATCGAAAGCTTGGGCTACGTCTAAATATACTACTGAACATCTTTTTTTTCTAAGGCATTACTAATTACTGGTCATACTCGATGCACATTTGTTGAATTGTAGAGTGCTTACGTCGGAAACCACCAAATTGTTCATTTTTGGTATTACGGTCTCTGTAAATAGTTGAAGTCTCTTCAAGAATAGCTTTTCAAATAATTTCGAAATTATAGATAGCAGAGAGATAGGCCTATATGATTCCACTTTCTCTTCCGGCTTATTAGATTTCCATAGTCTGCTTAATTTTTAAAAGGGAAAAAGACGCGCCATATGAACTATATCGGCTAATTAAATTTACCGCTAAATAGTGCGGTGATTGTCATTAATCACAGCGGTTTTTATCTGGTCTTCCAAAAAAGTTTAATATTCATTTAAAAATAAAACGAACAAAAGAAGAAAAAAAAAAGCAGAAAAAGCCAACTGGAATGAATTTTTAAAAAATTTTTACCGTAAATCTTGTTAGTATTAATTCGGCGGTGTTGATATCTAAATCTTGTGTATTCACATTGAAGCTGTCGTAAACTCCGAAATCATCAGCAATGCTAAAAGCAGTGAAATAATTAAAGTAACTTAAAAAAGCTTCTAACCGCATCCGATAGAGTAAAAAAAATTCATCTCTGAATTTGATGCTCAATATTCGTCTGCCGAAAGAGTAATTCTAAATGGAAAACTAATAAAAACCTACGTAGACACTACATCGACATTTTCTGAAATTTCAGTTGGAGTAGCGGGAACTTTTTGGACTAATTTTTCACTGAAGCTTTTTCGAGCAATAAATTTTTTCGGCAGCTTTTAACTCGCGTAAAATTCAACGAGAGGTAAAAGGCTCATTTTAAACCAAGTTCAAAAATCAGAATTCGCAGAAAATGAATCGAATTACGGCGCCGGTAATTTATTGAAATCAAAAACAGGTGGAACTTCTTACTCCATCAAACATCTCCCATCTATGATTGGCGCATTCTCTTTTTGGTTTTGGTTGCTACTCTATTTCGTTGCTATCTTTACGAAAATGCTTAATTTCATAAAATTCCATCGTACATTTTGCTATCAGAAATGTACTCTTCCGCCCCTTTTGATGATCGTTCTCCTATTTATTCAAAATCAAATCCTCCTTTCTAATTCTCCCGGTTTCCCTACGAGTTTCCTTTACTTCTCGTCGTTCTTTTCTTATTTTAAACGTACTCTATTAGGATCTCCCTCTCGTTTTTCCTTCGTTTTCTCTCGCTACACCTGAATGAAGCAATAGCATCTGTAATGTTGATCATATCTTCTTTGAACGTTCATCCCTCTTTGTAAAACTTTTTTGTGTTTTATTGAAACTCGAACATATTACACATTTTTATTATATTTTGTATTTCCTCTCTCCGCCGTCCACCTCCCTGTTGGTTTTCTTTCATATATTGTCAACATCTGACCGATTCAAAATTTGGCTGACGGTTATTTACTTCATTTTACTTTTGTGTGTAGGCCGGTACCTGATGTACGAAAAAAAAAAAAAAATAAATAAAAAAATAAAAAAAAAGTAAGAAAAAAACCGATAAAAGAACGCTTACAAAGAATCTGCAATATAAAATTTCAACGAATAATGTTGCTCGACTGACGTACAAGTGATTTTATCTTTAGTGACGCAACGATTGTTAGTAAACTACGCTATATGTCGTCAGGTTGATTTTTGAAATCCGGTAATGGCTGGTCGTTTCTTATTATCGGAAAAAATGAGAAATTTTACAGGAACAATTATTGAACAAGCGGAGGAAGAGCGCTGAACCAGGAAGGTTTTTTTTTTTTTTCAAATAGATTTTTCAGTCATCATTTCCGACAAAACGATAAAAAATCTTAAAAACTTTGCAGATTAAATATTGCACACTTTAGGTGCGATAAAAGATGATATTAAGAAAAATCTCCGAGTAGACGTATGGATGTCGTCGACGCAAAGAACCACAAGAGTTTATGATGCCGATGTTGCATCTTCTTACGGAAAAAGGAATGCTTTTTGCGAAAAGTAACATCAGGAAACAATTTCGAACCCTCCGCTTCAACTGTGTCCCAAAATTCTGACATTGTCTGCGAGGCATTTGGTTTACATACAGATATAATGAAATCATTTTCTGACCAGTCGTAAGTGCTGACGAATAAAAGGCTCTTTTTTCAATTGCTGTCCCTGTCGAACTGAAATAGTGTTTAAAAATGTGCATCTGCTTTGTTAAGAGTTAGGTGATATTTTACACATCGCCACTGCCCCGAAAAGCCGTAAATAACAGATGATATTTGGTTTTTGTAGCTGTTATTTAAGCTATCTGTTTGGGAGACGGATTTTTAGATAATCAGAATAAACCTTACTGTAAACCTTTTACACAAACAGCACCTCGAAATTTCGAGTCGTCTAGTTTGTAGCGCAATCGTGTGACCCCAAAATATTCCGATAGTCCTACAGAAGGTAATAATAGTTTTAGTCGATTTCTTGTTGACCGTGTATTACTTTCGATTCCGTAAAAATATTTCGTATTTTTATTAAAAACTGATTGCGGTACCGTAATACTTTTTTACATAATAAGTTATTTTTGGAAGACTTCAAATTATTTATTTCCGAATAACTAATTAATAAACCATTATTGATAATACAACAAGCAACATGTAAAAAACAATTTTAAAAGTAATTTTTTTTATCCCCCACCCCCCATTAAATGCACACCGAATAATTGAACATACATAGCCTGAAATTTGTAATTAGCGATTTTTTGCGTTTGTTCAATGATCCGTATTTGTAGCAATCTATTTCGCCCAAAGAAATCTGGCGGTCTTTCTAAAACGATTTTCAAATTTCTCGATTTCGAGAATTCAAGGTCCCGATGGCATTTAAAAGATTTTGAACTGTATCTTGTGAACTCTTTGCGATGGAAATGAAATCGACGACGTTCATCATCACGCCAATTTTTCTTCCGGCCTTTTTTTAAAAACCTTACCGAACAGGCTGTTACATCGGGGAGCAAATAAAACACGCTCCCTCTCCCGCTGGGCGATAATTTAACGGGGGTTGAATTCGAATTTCGGGTTTTTAATTAGTCGAATGTCTTCGGCGTCTCTGCTGGAAAATTAAATTAGTCCGCGTTAAAGGTCATTTTATAAATAATTTACCGTGTTGAAAACTAAATGTTTCGTCGATACTGTCCTGTCCGAAAGTTAATCACTGTGAAAGTTTGAAACGTTTTGATCGTGATAAAGGTGTTTTTTCTGTAAAAATCGACAATAAATGTATCCTGCTCCTCGTGCGTTAATCGTACTACTAAGTCAGAGAACACATTCCAGATCCGAATCGCTTCCAGGTATATATCCAGTCTGAAATTGAATATACCAGAGAAATCTGGGGAAGTAGAGGCGAATCCCAAGTAGAAAGGAACTGGCCCCACTGTTCTCATCAGATCCATCAGGCTTAGTACATTGTGAAAAGCTTAATTCCACAATTCCTGTCGCCTTGCTAAGGGTACGGGACTTGCTTTACTTTACTTTATGATAAATTTACACGTTTATAACACAAAAATCAATAGTTAAAACTTCAAACGAAATTTTCTTGAAAAAGCATTTTTCTGAAATTTTTGGACTCAGCACATTATTTTATATACTATGGAATCTTTCTGATCCGTTGAAAAATGAAAATTTGCGATGCCAAAAATGGGTCTTTTTTCTTGCAAAATTTAAAACTTTTGTTTCAAAATACTGCTATTTTGTCAATTATTTTCAATATTTTTTAAAAATCCTACTTCATGATGCGTAGAATATTATCTAGTTTAAAGCCTTTTTTTGGTTTTTTTTTTAATTTCAAACTTTCTGACGTCACTTACAACTGCAGTCATTTTCTTACCTTTTTTTTTTTTTTGGACTACCAAGGAATGGCTTATATCACATCTCAGTCATGATTTTATATTTTAACGTGAAAAAATTTGTACAACTACATTAAATTATGCTAAATAAAATATTAAAATCTTACAACATTTGACCGTTTAGTTTTTCTTTTTCGAAAAATGTCAGAAAATTCACCCCATTTTTCATAGTACAAACTGGAGTCTAACCCTTTAAACAGCGTTATTTCAATCGTATGTTATAAAATTCACGTGTGTTTTTTTTTTGTTTTTTTTTGTTTCCCCAGATTACAAACATCCAGAAAAATTACCGGACCGAGGCAAGAACTTGATAGAATGTAATCACACTTACACGCCACAACCAGGACAGGCTTGCGGTGTGTCTTTGTCGAAAATGTCTGCCTGTAACAGTCAATACTACAGCTACGACCAAGGAACTCCTTGTATTTTCTTAAAACTTAATAAAGTAAATTGCTTTATACACTATTATTATTATTATTATTATTATTATTATTATTCGTAAATATTTTGTTACTCTATTCGGTAGCGTTATTACCGCCTACGTGTGTTTCAACGATGAATAAATTTCCATATAAAAAAAAAACAAAAAAAACAAAGCCACTCTACGCGATATCAGAACTGTCGAACGATAAAACATTATTAAGCTGAATGCTGGTAAATTTTGTGTTCGCTTTCTTAGGGTATAACATTCCGTCAAGTTGGAAATCATAAAATAAGCGGAATGGGGACGGGACCAAAATTAGGGAAAGAAAGTTTTGACTGTTGAAGAAAGTACGGTGGTAAAAAGGCAGGCGAACCAAAGACAAGCTCGACGAAAGAAGCTAATTCGATGTTTTACGCCGTGACAAATGTATAATCAAATGGTAAAGAGAATTATTACGAAGATGTTGAAAAAAAAGAGGAATTTCCCGCCGATCAGTTTAATGCGATGTAGAGGATACGAAGGGGAAATAGAAAATAAATCGATAGGTGCGTAAAATGTTTTGTCAGCTAAAGGTGCAGTAATCACTGAAAATGTTTTGCATTAATACGAGTTGAACGAACAAAATTCTAAAACTTAAAAGAAAAAAGAAGCATAATGCTTTTCAAACTCTGACAGAAATGGAAGACATTTACACTAGTTTTGCAAAATTTAACGAAAAAAGCGTGTTTCTGAAAATATTGAACTTCGAACGTTCAATGGGTTGAATTTTCGATGACCCCAAAAAAAAAAAAAAATATATATCAGGCCTCGTTTCGCGTATTTTGTTTGATAAAACTTCAAATGACGGCGAGGAAGCATTATGGGGTGTCGCGATTGCCTTCTGGTTCGAGAATTACCTCCGACAGATGTGCATTATAACTTTTATTAGTTATATACTGCGATCGTGACCGATGCAAATTACAGCCGGCAAGACGTATTAAGCTCTAGCTTAGCTATTTATCAGTTTGTGAATTTTAATAAGTAAATAAACGGCGCGTATTTAAAACATGCGTTCACTTTTTTTTCACCCGGTTATCGAGAAATTAGAAGCATGTCGCCGAAAAACTGAAAGCATAAAAATTTAATACCTTAACAAGCGGAAAACGGGGCGATATTCTATTCCATTATAACTGTTAAATAAAAACAATCGAATATAATGACACAGTGTCGTTCTATGAGAATAATCATTACACGAATTTTCGAACGACTTTGACGATTGCAACTCAATGATGGACTCCGTAGTTGACATACAGAGGTTAAGTACGAATTGTCGGTATGTTAATTCTGATACTTTACGTGGCTATTTTATCGGAAAATAGCGTGATGCTGTCGAGAATAATTCGAAAATAATTTATTTGTATTCGGGGTAAAAG
This sequence comes from Icerya purchasi, assembly GCA_039619475.1. NCBI lineage: Eukaryota > Metazoa > Arthropoda > Insecta > Hemiptera > Monophlebidae > Icerya > Icerya purchasi. The sequence goes on along the minus strand of CM077116.1, from coordinate 168,215,523 downwards.
GAGGAAATTTGGAAAAAATCGATATCTATATAAGCCTGCAAAAATAATCAGATGGGACAGAACCGAAAGCAGGCAACCACAACCTCATTAAAAATCCGCAGAAATTAACAAAGTCACTGTTAAAAAGTTGATTAACGATAATAATCTGACGCGCTGAAGTGTACACCGTCATTATGACGAAGCAAGAAATGAAAAAAGAGTTGATTAGGTCTAGGTGAGATGAAAATTTGTATCAGTAATTGTGTTAATGAAAGCGCGAGGTAATTTAGAACCGGATGTCCCGCCGATTAGTAAAATAAAGAAGTTGAATAAAAACCATCAGACAATGTTTAATAGAAATTTTGTACATGAGAATATTTTTATCCCATTAAACGGAGCTCGCGGTAACGGAGATGTAATCACTTAAAGCACATCGCATGCAATTACGGAAATTAATCTGGTTTCAAAGTCTACTTTAAATTATAGAATGGATCCTAGGTCATTTCGAATTGAATGAAACGAGGAGCTTAATTTAAGCTGCCTATGAAATAAATAAACCGCCTTTTTCATGATTTTAACGTTTTCAATTATCACCAATTCTGTTATTATAATTTTGATTAGTAAATAAACTGACAAGCGGAAAATATATCATTTAAATTAAAAACATCAACATGTTTCATAGTAAAGAGTGTGTATCTCTCTATTCATTTGTGTGTGAATTCGTGTAGTTGCCTATTTTCAATTTAAATAATATCCGTTTATTTATTAATCATATAATCTCATACGCTACCGACTTAATTAAACGTCGATTCTGTCTGTTTTTTATAAGAACTATTTTTTTAAACATCTTCTACGCACTTTATCGATCACTCACCCTATCTTCCATATACTGCAATATCAGTTCCGCTAATATTGTAATAACGCGTTGTAAAGTTTATTGAACAATAACATTTTTTCGTTATACGTTTTATCTTAATTTTTCTGTTTTAATTAAGATTTTATTCTTGTTTAATAAAATACACGGTTGGTACAAAAAGTCCCCGGACTACCGCTATAGAATCGGTACTAGTAACGCGATTTGTTTGAAATTCACGATATTTATACTTCAATGTTGTAAGAAGAGACGACGAAAGTTTGAGGTTGCTACCTGCATTAGTTTACTGAGAAGACCGACAGTTGTGAGTGAACAACTTTGTCACTGTGTCACGTTTGCGATAATGGAACAGAGAGCCGCGATTAAATTTTGTTTTTTGTGTGGTAATACGGTTTTGTGCTGGGATCGTACTCGAAGACTCATCGCCAGTAATGTGATCTTCTTTAAAATATTCGGGTCCATATCGGCGGCTTCAATGAGTCTCGCTCGCTTCCAGGCGCTGTTCTTTTTGTTCGGCCATAAGGGGAAATGCGGTACGAACCCGGTAAACAGCTTCTTTTTACCGAAAACATTGCTAAGAATATTATGAACTGACACGGTACTCACGTTTAGTTCATTTGCGATGAACTGACACACGTCACTCGCCGATTTTCAGCGAGTACAACTTGCACACGAGCCATGTATTCGTCGGTAGTCGTTGTGCTCGGTCGTCCTTCGCACGGATCGTCTTCCAGCGAGCTCCGTCCACTTTTAAATCAGCGATACCACTCAAAGCACGTTTTACATCCTTGTATGCGTTTTTCATCAACTCGTACGTTTCTGATGCACGCAAAAAACAAAATTTAATCGCGGCTCTTTTATCGCAAACGTGACACAGTACACAGAGCTTCAATCATAATTAGCGGGCTCCTGAGTGTAAACTAATGCAGGTAGCGACCTGCAACTTTTGTCGTCTCTTTTCGCAGCATTGAAGTGTAAATGCCGTGAATTTTAAATAAATCACGCCACTAGTACGGATTTTATAGCGGTAGTCCGGGAACTTTTTGTACCAACTGCGTATTAAGCCTTTACAACTAATAAATTTTATTCTTCGTATAACTCATATCCTCTTTCTATCATCTCCCCCCCCCCTCCGGCTCATCGGCTGACGACGCCCTGGAGCTTCCTATTTATTAAATTTAGAATAAACAAAAAAAAAAAAATATATCTCTTCGGCGATACACGGATACTAATTTTTGTGAATACGCGAAAAACTTGGAAATTCGGTTTGAAGAAATTATGCGTTATTACCATTGTACGCCGTGTTATGACATAATAAACATGTAAACTTAAATGTCCGATATTCGTAAAGAAGAAAGTCGAATGATACAAATAACCTTTCTACGTCATGCTGAAATAAGTGAATTACACAATTCCGACTTATTCCTGTTATTAGAGTAGAGTTAAGATGCCTTTTTTAACTTTTCCGAAGGAGTGTAATAAGTATATATGTGTGTGTGTGTGTGTGTGTACGATTTAAAAAAGCAGTGATGGCAAAAAATAATTCCTGGAAATGTTTAAAATTTCTTTCATTTTTATAAAATTATTATTTTTCGTTTTTTATTAGAATTTTAGGATTCGTTGATTTTTCGATGTCAGTCGTAAGAATATACATAGAGTGTCTTTTTAGAATCAATACAGAATAAGCATTATCAATATTGGGGCTCGGATGCTGGGAATGTTTATGACATTATACGACGTAAATTATATACTACGAAGTGATCCGGTTTTATATTGCAATAAACGCAAAAAAGTTTTATTTTTTAGGCTTTCGAGCGAAATTTATATTCAAAAACAGATCGAATGTTTGTAATTCGATAAAATTCTTAATTGAGAATGATGTAAAATCGTATATCACTTCTATTTATGCCATGCCTGGGTAAATCGTTCCCGACTGAATCGCGAATTAAGAAAAAAAAATACCCAAATTGTTATGTTTTATTTACTGAATTTTTATTTATTTATTTCTATTGTTCACCCTTTAAAAACCTTCATGTTACATTATTTTAATGCGTTAATATTCTTATTAAAGTTTCTTGTGTAAAGTTTAAACTGAAATTTTAAGATACATTATTAAATGCTATATTTTTAAATTTAAATGTATTTTTATGTGAAGATTTATAATTGGGTGCCGAAATATTACAACAATCCCAATGATTTACCACCGAAAATGCCAGTTCATCTTCAAGAATACATTAGGCAACAAAAAGGTCCAGATGTAAGTATACAACATTTATTTATAATATATTGATACGGATTCGGTATTTGTGTCGTGATCTTTCGGCGATGTCCGAATTAGAAATTATTTCTTCGGTTGAGTATCATTTTATATTCTTGGTTTATCCCGCTGTCATCGTCATTAAAGATGATCGCGCGGCTAACGGCATCATCCGCGTCTGATTGATTTTCGACGCGTGTTTTGGGGTTGTGGCCGTGTGAGTGTCGTTGTGGCTAGTGGCAGCGGGGTACAGCGTGTGTCCGCGGCGAGTGCGTATTGCCCGATGGTGGTCAGCAGAGCTGGGCTGAGGGAAGTTTATCGCTGTTGTCTGATAAGAATTATTCTAGCTTCTCGTTTAGGTACGGATTATTAGTTAATTGTTGTTCATTGCTACGGTCGGATATAAAAGCTGATTTATGATACCTGTTAATTTTACGGTCGATATTTTATTCTCATAAAAACGTTCTCGCTATGAATATCAAATAAAAAGATCAATGAAAAACAAGTTTATTCCGATCGAAACTAAGAAAAGTAAAGGCGGTCGCCCGAAACGGGGCAAAGAAAAAATAAATATGAATTCATTTTAGTGGACTCGCAATCTCGAGGCCGGTAAAAAAATTACGAATCGTGTTAGTAACTTTCCAGAACGGGACCCAGAGGGACACGAATTGTTTTAATATATATATATATATATATATATATATATATAAAATGTGTATCGTATCATGGATAAAGGAATTAAGTCAAAGAATCTAACTTCTCAAATATCAGAAAGCTTTTCGAAAACTTAATCAACAGACATGTTGTTTAGTGGCTAGAACATCACAACTTATTGCCTTGCAATATGTTCGGTTTCCGCCCTGATCACGGCCCTCCTTATTGTATTGGTGCATTCCTGACAGATGTTTACGAGTCAGTCATTGACAAAAAATTTCTTATTTCTTCCTTTCTTGATAGCTCGGCAGCCTTTCAATAATGTTTATCTCCCTACTCTTTTTAATTTGATGCTTTCCTTAAATATTTCGGCTCATTTTTCTACCGTTGTTATTATTCTTTTCCTCTGCCGATCGGTCACTCTTTCCTCTCATTCTGCCACTAGACTAATTTTTCGTGGATTACCGCAAGGTTCCTGCTTTAGCCCAACTTTGTTCAGTATCTATTTTATCAAAATTGCTTTTTTGCCTTTAAATTCCTCTTCCCTTTTCTTTGCAGACGACATCATCATTTACTCCTCTCATCGCAACATCTCGCGGGCTAACTCCCAACTTCAAAACTCCTTAATTTCATTGGAAAATGCCTTATCTAACATCGCATCTTTTTATCTCCTCTTCTAAGGCTTCTACTGTTGTCTTTACACTGCACCCTTTTATTCTTTCCTCAATCGATCTCGTCTTAAATAATGGCCTCTTACTTCCTCCTTTCGTTATGTGGGTTTTTTTCTAGATAGCCGACTTTCTCTCCATGACCATATCAACCGTCTATACGTGTCCTCATTTAAAAGGCTCAACCTCATTAAATCCCTTTCTCACACTCACTAGGGAAGTGATCCTGTGATCCTGCTTATGTTTTACAAATCTTTTATTCGTTCTGTTCTTGATTACTGCTCCTATGTTTATGGTAATTTTTCTAGATCCCTTCTGTCTAAACTCGATCGGGTACAAAATACATGTCTCGACCTCTGCCCTGGAGCCCGAAAATGTACTATCCCAGCTCTGCACGCTGAATCTCACATTTCTCCTTTTTATCTTCGACGTTCCTTTTTGGGTTATCGTTTCCTCTTCAAACGGTTGTCTATTTCCTCTTTCTCCCTTATTCCTTCTTATTACTTCATTTTACGTAACAGGCGTTTTTCTACTAACAAAACTCCTATTCTATCTCTTATCGCTAGCCGTCTTATCCAGTTTTCTCCGTATATCTACACTCACGATAAACTCCCTTATTTCTCCTTCAATTTTTCCTCTTTGCTTCACTCTATTAACTGTTTTTATTCACCTATTCCTCCCAAACCTTTTCTTTTCATCACGTTGTTAGATCAGAAATTCTACAGAATCTTAGCTCTTTTCTCCCCAAACATTTTTTGATTTTCACCGATGGCCCCAAGAGACCCAATCGTCTTGGCGCAGCTTTTTTCTGTCCTCCTCTAAATTACGTCAAGTTCTTTAAACTTCCCTCCTTTTGTTCAATCTTTTATGCCGAGTCTTCTGCTATTCTGCGTGCTCTTCTTTTTATCAGATCCTCACCTGTCTTTCGCAATCTCCTTATTCTGTCGGATGCTCAAATCATGCTGCAAGCTATCGCATCTCCTCTCCCTTCTCACTCAACCGACTACGTTATTCTCCTTATTCGTTCCTTGATTCACGATCTTTTCCTTTCCCACTTAATCCAAACAGATTTCTTTTGGATTCCTGGCCATGTCAGAATCGAGGGGAATGAGTTAATTGACTCATTCGCCCGATTATCTTCCTCTTCTAGTAGGTTTCTTCCTGTTTTCTCAGCTTCCAATATTACCCTTCTGTCTGCAGCTGTTCATTCCAGACTATCGTTTAACATTCTACGTCTCCTCATTCTCCAACCAGACTCCTTTTTCTTATTTACTCAACCTTCCATTCCACGCTTCCCCTGGTTTTTTAACTTTCCTTCTATACGCCGTTTCAACCTCTCTGCGTTTTGGGCATACTTTTCTCTCTTCATCGCTTTTCCATTATTCTCTTGTGCCTTCTCCTTATTGTCCATTGCACCCCTCTAACATCCATTCTATTTGCAAACCCGATCATACATATAATGTTTGGTTGTTCGTCGCTTTCAACTGAACAAGATTCTTTTTTTCCTTCTACAAATCGGTATTCCCACTCCATACTGTGCTTTATTCATTCTCTTTCCTTCTCCTTCTGTTATCCTAGCTCTTGATTCTTTTCTGTCGGCTATGTTTAATCGTGTAAGGATCTGAGTCTCTCTTGTCCCTCTGTTCCATTATTCTTGGGCCAATGTCCATGTTGACGTACTCATAATGAAAAAAAAAAAAAAAAACAAAAATAACTATCTAGCATTTTATCCGTGAATGTTGACCTTTATTTTTTGTACTTAAAGTAGTTCTACAACGGTACATAAATGAATTAACTCAAAAATTGCTACATTGGTTGGCAGAAATAAATGGCCTTCTAAAACTGACTTGGTCTCTTCCTTCATAGAATGTGTAAAAAATAGAAAACATCATAATGGTTTTCAAGGAAAAATTTGTTTTATTGATTAGATCAGCACAGTACTACACAAACGGCATCGAACAAGGTTACGAAAAATTTTATTTAGCGTTATGAAGTGTGATGAAGCTTGATCCAAAATTGTATTTTCTTCAGCTGGTCAGTTAATAGTCTGCACGTTCTGAATCATTTCATGTCTTCCAGTTTTTCGGATCGATGAAAACCGAGCCCGATAAGTATACTATACCGGAAATTCTGAGATTTCTGCTGTTCGTGGACACTGTCAATTTTGATAGTGAACTATGACTTTTCTTCTAGCTGTCTCCGATTTTTATTCAAACAGCTTAAAATGTTGTTTTTCGATTGCTTTTAACAAAGTAGTTTCTTTAGCGATATTACATGCTTTTTGAAAATGTGAAGCCATCAATCATCAAAATTACACATTTTCATTTTTGTTTGGACACTCTGGTATTGGCTGTTATAAAATGTGTTTCTTCTTTTTCTTTATAGTGCCATACTCAGCTTCTGAGCGTCGGCGACTACCTATTCGTACATCTCAGCTGTACAGATATAGGTAGTGTACTGGGCAATTATTATATGCAACGCAGGTGTACACACGCAAGACTACATTCGGAACTGATAGTAGCCGCTTGTTACCGCGCTACAAGTGCAGTCCCATGTGGGTCTGCTGTGTACTGACCTAGCGTGCATATGATGTTGTACGTGGTGGTTTGCCATTGCCTTCCACGTGATTATTAGCGATTATTTATTTTATTTAATTCTTGTAATAAGTTCATCGTCGTTCGGGATCGAATCCGTAACCTCCATATCGGAAGTCAAGCGCTCTAGCAACTAGGCTATCACGACGGGAGTGTAAATTATTGGCTGAAATTCAACAATATTCTTCCCAGTAGTATGATCGGTTTCCGTACGGGACTGAGAACAGCAGACTGTTTATCGCTGTTTCTATCTGACGTATACAAATCCCTTATTCGCAAAGAATATACTATTTCTACTTTCATTGATCTTACTTCCGCTTTCGACAACGTTCACTTACCTTCTCTTTTACATAAAATGTGTTCCATTAATGTTCCAGTTCGCTTCCTTAATTCTTAAGCTTTTTTACAATAAATCAATTCAGCTCTCCACTTCTTCCTTCTCAGATTCTAGAGTGATCTTTCGGGGCCTTCCGCACGGCTCATGTCTTAGCCCTGCTCTCTTTAACATCTATTGCCACAGCCTAGCCACTCTTCAGGTATCGTCTACTTCTTTATTCTTTGTCGATGATATACTCATCTACTCTTCCTCAGTTAATGTTTCTTCCGCCGTCGAGGAACATAACAACATTCTTTTCTCTCTTGATAATGCGTTATCCGATCTTCATCTTTCCATTTCTCCTGGGAAATCAGCCGCTATGGTTTTCACTTTCGTCCTTATAGTCGTTCCTCAGTCAACCTATCCGTGTGCCACCTTCCTATTCCATTAGTTAGTTCCGTCTCCTACCTTGGCATTGTTCTTAACAGAGTAACTTATCCTTTCACGATCACATTAATTATCTGTATACGTCGGCTTTCAAAAGGGTTAATTGGTTGAAGGCTCTCTCCTCCCGTAATTGGGGTGATTATATCCTTCTGATGCTATATAAGGCCACTATCCTTTTCAAAGTCGATTATTGCTCGTTCCTTTACGCTAGTGCTCCTAAATATCTTCTCCTTAAGCTTGATAAAAGCCATAACGTGTGTCTCCGCCTTTGTATCGGTGTCTTGAACTCCTCTCCCATTTCAGCCATTTTGGCAGAAACTGGTTCCTTTATTCATGCGAAGACGTTATCTAGGTGAACGATTTCTTATCAATCGTCTTCATATTACCAATTCTTATTTGCTTAACTCCTACTGGTTTATATTCAACAATTGGCGTTTCTCCCCTCGTAAAACTCCAATCCTTTCCTTGATTTATTCACGTCTCAGAGCCTTCTCTCCTTTTGTTCTATCCTACACCAAATGCCCTTACTTTACCTATAATTTCACAGATTTTATTTACTCGCCCAGTTTACTCTTTCTTCCTTCATATGTCAAGTCTCTTCTCTCTCCCGTTGTTCATAACGAATTTAATTATGTTATATCTTCGCTCTTTCCTTCTTATACTGTAATTTTCACCCTCAAAATTAGCTTTGGGGCTTGGAGCGGCTTTTACTCTGCTGGATTTCAGCTATTCTGAGACGTTCAAACTTCCTTTCTTCTCCTCCATATTCCTAGCCGAATCTATTGCGATTCTACAAGCAATCATTTTTATAGCTTCTACTAACAATATATCCAAGGTTCTCTTATCTCCCGATTCAAAAGGCGTTTTACAAGCCATTGCTACTCCCTTTCCTAAACCATCCGCTGATCCTATCGTGCTTCACATACGTTCTTTAATTTCACATCTATTTCATTCCCGCTCTGTCCGTATTGATCTATTGTGGATTCCTAGTCATTGTGGAATTTCGTGCAACGAGTTAATCGACTCGTTGGCACGTTCGGCTGCTTTAGACGGTCGCTTTATTAGGCATTTCCCAGCTCAAAGTCTTCGTCCTCTTTCCTCTCGTTACCACCACGACTGTTGATCTGATATCTATCCTTCTTCTTTTTCCAATCCTGCTTCCTTTTACTTATCCATACAACCCATTCCTCCTATTTTTCCGTGGTTTGTTAATTTCCCCAACATGAGGCGGTCAACTATTTCATCCATAATTAGACTTCGGTTAAACCACAGCTTGCTTCCTGCTTCGCTCTTCTGTTTCTCCATTACTCAGTCTCCTCTTTGTCCGTTTGATCCGTCAGAAGCAAACTTCGTTTGTGATGCGAACCACATTTTGCTTGAATGTCCTTCCATCTCTTCAGAACGCGCGATACTGTATTCCGGTCTTTCGCGTCTTGGCCTCCCTACGCCCTACAGCGCTCACAGCATCCTTTCTTTTCCGTCTCCCTTGGTTATTCCTTTGTTAGCTTCTTTCGTATGTTCCATTTCTAATATTTTTCCTTTATAATCATTAATACTATCATACCGTTGGATTGAGTAATAGCCACCAGACCAGGCATTTATTAATCATGTGTTCAAAAAGTTTTCTTAAACACGAGGCTAAAGAGATTGGACGGAAGGAGTTAGGTCTCTTTTTCGGGATAGGAATAATAATAAAGGAATTCCAAAGTGGTGGAGTTGCAGAAATGTACAGGAAGGAATTATAGATTGACAAAAGTGTTTTGAGTGCTAACTCAGAGAGGTTCTTTTGGGGACAAGGATAGGGATGCCGTCTATACCTGGGCTAGAATTAGAAGAACTGATCAAGGAATCGTAGAGTTCAATGAAGTTGAAGGGAGAAGAGAAAAAGTGAAAAGAAGATGTAATAGAAAGGGGAGGAGCCAATGATTCCTCGAGGGAAGGTACATAGGAAGGAGAAAAAATATCATGGATGATAGAACGTATTTGAAGAATGACACAAAATCACAGAAGTAACGCTTAGAATAACGCAATAGTTTCTGTAGTTATAACCAGTACGTGAATATATAATAATAAAAAAGAGGATTTTGAAGAAAAGATTTAAATTTAGATTAAATTATTACGTTCTTTTACCATTAAAAATAAAACTCAACCTAATCAACCTTTCCTGGTTTTCCTGCTACACTGTCTTTCGGTAATCATCGTAAAATTTTTTAAGCTATTCTTACGTATAATTTACTTATTTTTATTTTTGTATATGTGTGTGTCATTGATTATTCTAAAAGGATAATATAATTGATTATCTAGCTAAATACTGTTTGGGTAACTTGCGAAGGCGAAAATCCAGCCGACAAAGAAAATATTGGTAATATTCATTTTCATCCTCGTCGGGGATTTCCAAGCTACTATTTTCCATTTAAGAACACCAAGGATTATCTTAGTCCATTGGTTGCTGTTTGGTTCCAACAACCTAAACGTAAGTATATTTTATAATTTTTTTTTTTTTTTTCGTTATATTATACACATATTAGGTGGTTGAGCTCGTTGGTCGCTTTATAATCAAATTTTTTGGATTTTCGTTTTTGCTTTGTACATATTTAAAATAAAAGGGCACTATGGTGCTCACATAATGTTTATTTTTTCAGAATGAAAACAACATTTAGAAAAATTAAGTCCAGATTAATGTAAAAAAAAAAGTATTTTAAACTTTCGTGGCTTTTTTGATTTACCGTTCGTCTATTATTTTTGACAGAAACTACGTCAAAATTTTTTTTCCACTGACGTTTCGAATACTATTACTTTATTCACAATCAGAACAAAATGTAAAAGCCGGATTAATGTATATCTAAGAAACTAAAAATTATATTCAATTCTAATTCGTTTCTCCCTCTCTCTCACTAACACAACCTAATATTGAATAGTGCCTTCGACTGGCGACCCCCCCCCCCCAATGAAAAATGATGTGAGCAGAGAAATACTATAAGACGTTACTTGTTTCTTAATATTTATTTTTTAATGGTATCTAACACTGATAATAGTTAAATAAATTCATTGTCTGGCTGTCTCCATTGTAATGTGCTCATTGCGTGATTTAAAGGTAAAATTCAAAAATAATGAAATAATAAAATAAAACATAAAACAACAAAATAAACTTTAGAAATTTGAGAAAGATGGTGCGAATGTTTTTTGTAACCGTTGTTTTTCACTGTCATATACATATAATAATTATAATTATAATTATAGTTAATAATTCATTTTCAGCGATCGACTGGTAACGAAAGATTTGTGTAGAGTATCGGTAAATATAAAGATAAAAATTCAAATTGATCATTTCGTCCCAATTATAATAATAAGAAAAAGAAGAAGAATAAATAAATAAAATAAAATCCACGAGTTTTAGAAGATCTCGTGGTTGGCATCCCTGAGGGCACGAATACCAAACGGGAAGTGTTACATTTAGCATCCCTGATGGAGATCTAAATTCATAAACGCTTAAATTTAACGTTTCACTAACTTCCCCAAATAAATCTCCTAGCGACCTCATTTTCCTTTCGGCCTACGTTCTTCTATTTTAATAGGTAAATCGTCCGCTGCTGATAAGCCCGATAAATTTATAAAAAAAAAAAAATATTCCTTTCATTTAAAATTTTAGGCATTAAATTTAAAAATGTTTACGATTTTATATTCTTTCTGTATGCTAATAGCAAAAATACGCAGTTTAAAAGAAGAATCAATTTTCTATCTGCTACGGAAAGAGTTTTTTTTTTTTTTTCCCTACCCTGGGCGCGCCAGCGGCCTTGACCCAACAACATGAAAAATTATGAGTTATAACTAAATAGCCAAGCGGTCAGAAATGGAAAAGACAAAGGACAGCAGCAATGGAATAACTGAAGGCAATGGGAAGGAAAGAATATAGGTAGCGTTAAAGGGAGTAGGAAGACCCAAAACTAGAAGTTGGGCGTAAAGAAAGGAGTGTTCGTTAGAGAGTGTAGAACATTCGAATAGGATGTGATTTGAGTTACAAACACAAGAAGGCTCAGAAGCGTGAAGAGTGCAGGAAGGAGAATTATAGACTTTATTTTCTACTTTTTTAATTTTTCAAAATTTGAGCCCTTAAATTTTTTTAGGGTTTTCCAAGTTTTTTACCCTCCTCTATCCCCATTCACTTCAAAATTTATAGAGATGATGCTGATCTAATTTTATTCAATTATTCCGGTATTGCTTTCGAACGTTCCTCTTTCTATTTTTCGCTTTTACTAATTAGTCCTCCAACTCCTTATTGCGCGGCTTCTATTTTCTCCTTACTTTTCCTTCAGTTATTCGGGCCCTTAAGTCCTCTTCATCATCCATATTTGATCGTGTAAACTAAAAAAACTTGTTCTTTTTTTCTACGTTCTTGGCTTATTTATTCTGTGGAGACCCCCCCCCCCCCCCCGCAAAAAAAAAAGAAAAGCTATTCTAACAATGAAAATATGCCGATAAAGAAAAAAAATATTAACATTCTGTTCGATTTGCTGCTGACTTTTCTCTAATTTTTAGTAGTATATTTTTCAAAATTTGTGCTTTCGTATTTTTTTTTACATTTTAATGACCAAAACACGTTTAATTAAAACTAAAAAAACTTTTCGTTTTTTTTTACTATTTTTGGTGTTGCAGCTTTGCCCAAATATTTTTCAAAGTTTGAACTCTTCAATTAAATCAATTTTTGGGTTTCTCAATTTTCCAGTATTCTGGTGTAAAGTAAAGTAAGTTCCATACTCTCTTACAGGGCGTCGGGGATTGTGGAATTAAGCATTTCATAATGGCTAGGTTTTTTTCTCTCGACCCCCTTTTTTTTCCCAGATTTCTCTGGTATAATCAATATTCAATTTCAATTAGGTATATACCATTCAGACAGCGATTTGGATCTAGAACGAGACAAGTCTCGAACCCGGGTCCTCTGATTTAGTATCCAAGCACCTTAACCACTAAGCTACCGTGCTAGTGACAATTGTTAATTCAGGTACTACGTGATGAAGGTAAAAATAAAAATGCGAAAAGGTGCGAAATAATACGAAACCGTAATAATGATTATCAAAAAACATTGTTTTTTTTGCTTTTTTTTTTTTTTTTTTTATTCAACTTATTCATCAGAAATTATACTACAAAACCTAAACGGAATGAACTGCGCAATCTAACTGCATCGAATAATTTACTTTTATTCGATGACTACCAAGTACCAGATAAAAATTATGTTACCTTTGCTTCTACAAAAAGGCGTTGAAGTGAAAATTACAGAAATATCCTTCTCATTTAATATTTGTGTTCGGGTTATGCTGTGGTGATGTTAAAGATACTTTCTCGCGGCCACTTCTTAAAAAGAAAATATGTTATATTTCAGGGATAAAATGAATTTCTAATAAGCATATTGAATAGACTGAAATATAAAATTGTGAAAAAATAAATAAAATCGATACGCAGTCGTAATATGAGTTAAAAGTAGCGATATATAATAAGTCAAGTTTTTCGATATAAATTTTATTTTGAATAATCGTACACTTTCTGAATTGAAAAAAAAAAAAAATCTAACTTATTATTATTCTTCCTTTTTTTATTTTTTTCATACTATAATTCTACATCTTTCATCTTAGACAAGTATTGGGAGAAAAAATCAGTATTCGTCATCGCTAGTGACATAGCTTAATACAGGGTCCGCCATCCACATGGCGATAAATTTTTTAAATTAAACACCCCTACATGTTAATTTGACGAGATAGCCATGGCCACGTTAGTAAAGAGTGGCCAAACGTAACTGCGGAAATTACATGGCGGGTATAAGGCGCGGTAACTGTTTAGCCATGTTACCATTCAGCTGCATCACCAGTTTGGTTGTTTGCGATTACAATATGCGACGTCGTGGCCATAATTGTTTTGACTATGGTTGTCTAAAACTATGTTACTGGTAATTTTGCTCACAGATGTAAATGCTAAATTATAATAGTATAAATAGTCTATTGCTATTTATACACTTTGCCTTACCCCTTCATTGCGTAGCAGGCCTAGATTTAGGGGGGTCTAGGGGGGCTGTAACCCCGGGCCCTGCTTTATAAAGGGGCCACCCCGAGACACCCACTTCCGACATGTAGTAAAAAATTAATCTATCATTTGTCATATACATCATCTTTTTTTTTTAAATAAATAGAATTAACTTTACAGGAGAAAGCGCATTTTTTAATACATTTATTTGTTAATAATTTTGTAACCATTTTTATTTCCTCCTAGAGAAGGAAACTTCGCAAGAGTAAAATTTCAAGTTCCATTAAACGTACTAAAAATTTGTTTTAGGGTATAACGAGTCGGAATCTACGTTTTTAGGAAATGTCTGTATGAATGTGTGTGCGTGTATACACGCGCAATACACGCACACACACTGTCCTTTTATGCAAATCTTTGGTTAAAATTTGCTGAAAAATTCATTGTTTAAAATTATATATATATATTTTTTTTTGGCATCGAAAATTCTACCCATTATTTGTATATTTAGTTTTGTTTACATTAATAATTTCATGTTAATTCGTGAATTAAAAATAATATAATTAAATTAAATTGAAGAAAATTTAGTTATTTTATAAAAGTGATAATTTTGTCACTTCCGAAAAGGGCCCCTAATATTTAGTGTATCTTCAAGAGCAGTTCCGTACTTTACGAAATGTTTGGTTACGTCGCTAAGAGCCGGCCGGACCCTTGAAAATATTTGACTACACCATTAGGCACATTATCGGTAAATTTGTAATTACCACACTCTAAATGATGAAACTTTCTACCTATGTCCTTTTAGAATGTTTCCTTTTATGCATGCTCACGGTATATCGGACGACGTTTACGAAATGGTAAAATACTTGTATCATTTAAAAATCGATGATTTCTTTGTTGTCTGTACTTGATGAATTTTCAAAAGTGGATTTACTAGTAAAATTGTTTATTACATTTTGCGCTGTGTATAAAATTTAAAAAATAATATTTTGTTTCAGCCGGTGTACTGATTAATATCGAGTGTAAAGCGTGGGCAAAGAATATTATTTACGATCGTCACGAACGACGCGGATCAGTGCATTTCGAAATTATGATCGACTAAGCGGGTTATCTCACAGTATGAAAATATTACACACAAAATATAAAGTGTTTATTTGCCGCGCGCATAACGAACACACTTACATTTCGAATAATTTCAGTTTTCAATCATTAGTTTGGCCTAATTATTAATTATAAAAAACAAAAAAAAAAAAAAAAAAAAAAACAATAAATAATTAATAATAATTATTTTTATGTTACATTCGTTGACACTGCCTCGTGTTTAGAATTCTATTCGATATTGAAAATAAAAATACATTTTAAATAACGTAATACTGGTTTAATTGTTTAATGTACGCTAATGGTACACGAATTGTCTTTTTTTTTTTTTTTTTTTTTGTGCATGTCATTAAACGTATGCAACAAATAAAATTTTAAGCATTTAACATTTGATATAATGTGTATTTTTAATTTGTGAACGTAATGTATCGATGAGTATCACAGCTTTTTTTAAACAAAACATTAGGAGTAAAAAAATATATGTTATATTTTTCTAGTCCTCTATCCTATATTTTTACATTAAATGTATTAATTCGATATTGCTTTCTGTAGAAAATGTTTTTATCTATATAATACAATATTTTTATATTTTAAGTGTGCAATTCGCAATTTCGGCCAAAAATTGGCTCATAAATGCTCATATAAGGTATTCTATACTAATGTTTGCCATTTAATTAGTTCTTATCGTATTGTATAAAAAATAAAAATAAAAAAAAGCGCTACCTTCAGTTTTCTTATTTATATTAATAAAATTTAAATATTTATTGAAATATTTTGTTTTTCATTTCTGATACGAGTTTAAAAACAAGATGGAAGAAATAGTGTTGAATATAACCATCTGTGTATCGATACTATGTTAATATATATATATATAGATATGTTTAGTAAAATAAAAGTATTTTTAAGAAACGTATTTATTATAAATATTCAATAGTAATCTAAATTGTGTTTATTTTGTTAAAGTTAGTTTATATTATTTGTTTTTATTGCGCAATCTAATTATTAACAATATTAACGAATGGTATAAATAAACAAATTAGATACTATTAAGTAGGTAAATGTTTTTTTCTAATTCGTCTTTTTTTCATTACGCTATTACAAAAATGGGAAAAGTGTTTATCGCGAATAACAAAGGTTACTTACAAAAAGCATATTTGCATTTCTATTTTCAAAAAGGAAATGTAATAATTCTAGTCGAATGTTTTTGTTTTCATATGCTTTTTGAAGATATTTTAATATTAATAGACTAGTTAGTTCAATTTGTCTTTTATCACTTTTTTTATTTATTTATTTTTCATTATACACATATAAATATTGTGGAGAATATCTTTTATACGTAATAAAATCATACATTGAAAATCTTACGACTGAAAGTAACTGTGCAGTACAGGCGTATTTAAGTAAAATATCTTTATCAGTTTTGTTTGTTTGACTAATACAAGAGCGGAGGGAAGAAAAAAAGTCACACCAGATTATAAAATTTAACGTAACAAATTAATTTTCACTTACAGTAACAATCGTTAAAATTTGATGTAATCACCAATGAAAACAGATATTATTTAATTTAATAAATAATTACAACACTATTGAGAAAGTGTTTAAGGTTACATCGATTAATATTATACACTTTTTTAAACAATCTTAGATGTCAATTTTTAATATGGTTCTACAATCAATTATATTCAGAGCATATAGCTTTTTATTATTCTGCTGCTTCTTTTTCTTTTAAGAAAAACAATATCTTTTATTTTCGTTAACGTTACTACATATATCTATATATATATATATATATATATATATATACATATATATATATATATATATATATATATATATATATATATACATATATATATATATATATATATA
This sequence comes from Icerya purchasi, assembly GCA_039619475.1. Classification (NCBI taxonomy): domain Eukaryota; kingdom Metazoa; phylum Arthropoda; class Insecta; order Hemiptera; family Monophlebidae; genus Icerya; species Icerya purchasi. Next base: position 168,198,758 of record CM077116.1, on the reverse strand, counting down.
GATAGATACGAACTGATATAAATTGAAGAACTTTTTATTTAACACAATATATGTAATAAATTAAAAACTATAAATTTGTACTTTTTATACTAGAGAGTAATAGAAAAATTTCTAATTTTAACTTAAGGGATAAACGATCAGTATTTAAATATTATCACTGAATTGCACGTGTGATTTTAAACACCGAATCGAGAAATGTAAAATAAAAATTGTAATTTGAAATAATAGTGATACGCCACGTACCGTGTTTTAACGTTACAATTTATAAATATAAGTTAAATTTACGCCTGTAAGCTCATTAAAAGTATTATTTCAATTTAGAATAAAATAGAAGTACGTTTAAAAATATCTTGTTATCGTTGCTTCCTTGTAATGAAAATAAAATAATTAATTAATGTCACTTTCTTTTTGTTTGAAATACATACATATATCTTATGGGAAGATGGTATGATGGTATGCAATTAAGCAGGAATTTATTATTAGTAAAAATGTAAGCAAAAATTGTTTCATCGGAAATTTAAAATGCGTTATTACTTGAATTTCTCATATGTTAAAAAGTGTTAAACAAGTTTAGCACAAAAATACAATTACTTAAAAAGGTAGTAAGTTAATGATGCATATGCGGATTTATTCCAAAATATAAAAAACCTTAATTTTTAGTGAGTTTTAAAACATTTTTTATATCTCATAAAAGTTTATACAAACATATATATACATGCAGTGATGGATCTACGGGACGGCGGTGAAAGGGGGATATGGAACTCACCCCCTCCCCCACCCCACACACAAAAAAAAACCAAAGCCTCAATGAAAACATTTGTTATAACAGAGAAACTTAATTTATACTATAAAAGATTTGTATGAATTTTACCTACGGATTTAATTGTAACTAATATTTATACTATTTTCTACTAAAACTATTAATGTTGCTTTTTTATTTTATTTTAAACCAACTGTCGTCGATCTTTTGCCATTTTTATTTATTTTTAATTTTGTAATGTAAATGAAAATAGTTCAATGAGAAATATATATGTATTTTAACTTGCTCGCGAATACAAAATTCGGATCAGATTACTAACAAAAATAAAAAAGAAGTAAAGTGTCTAATAAAAATACTGTCTTTCTTACTATTTCTAAACTACCATTTTATAATTTCGTTTTAATTTTTCACCCCTAAAAGTAAAACAGAAGTTAAATTAAAAATTGTAATAATTATGTATTTTTAAAACATTTTAAAATTTCTATAAAGGTCGCTATTTGATTTTCTTTATGAAACAAGGGCTATTTCTCAAATTTACCACTTACCGTAGAAGATTTTACGTAATTATATAATCCCCCCCAATGCCCTGGAGCCACCACTGTGTATAGGTATATATATACAGGATGTCCTAAATCACCCGTCCAGTCTATCCAAAATCTAGAATATCTAGTAAAATGCCTTGTATTTACAACTGGTAATATTGAATGGAAATATTTGTGACTTCTGCCTACTATCGAAAGTGATCTATTTTGACCAGAAGTTATTTGTTTAAAATGGAATGGGATATTAAGAGGAATATTTTCCAACAAAGAGAGGGAGTAAAAAAGGATGAGGACGTCATTTGAAGAAATTATTTTTATAGTAGACGCAGAAATATTTTCAATTAAGGGAGAAGAAATAAAGGAAGAAGGGTTAGAACTAATCAGAGGGACAGAATTGATACGCCTGAAAGAATTGAAGGAAGATAATTGTCTGAAATACAGTTTAATGGAGGAGAGACAGATTTGTTGAGAGCCCAACCGTTAGAGGGAAATGGAATATGGCTAGATGGAAGAAGAGGAAATTGAAGGAAATTAGAAGGTGAAAACGTTAACAAGAATTTAGAAGGATTTTTTTGGGAGTAGATGGGCGCTGAAGCTCAAACAGCATGTGACACTAAATTTTATTTTTGAATTGAACTATCTCTTGGAAGGAAATGTTTTCAAATATCATATTACGTTTAATATATTTCTGCCTAATCTATTCAGTGGAGAAACAATCATAGGCACAGAGACAGAAGATTTTTGTACGCAGCTGCATTCTAAAACACAGTGTGAGCAAAAAGTAAAAGAATTATGCTATGCGTCCAAAAAGAAAACATTTGGAATACTGCACAGTCCATTGGTTGGTGGGAGAAATAGAAAAGAGTACTTAAACATTTAAACATAAGTTGGGCAGATAGTATTATGAAACCTGATTTTAACAGAATTGAGGTAATATGGATAGGTGATTCGATCCCTCCCAAAATTTTATTTTTGATTCGCCTGCAAGCATATAGCATATAGATGGGCCAGAGTAGAGGAAAAACACAACTTCCGGAATGCAAAAGAATACTGCTAGCACCCAAGAGCATCCAAGAGCGCCCAAACCCCGATACCCTGATTGTATACTGAAAAGTAATCCCATTTTAGGTCTCCAGCATCCAAGAGTCACTTGACCGGATTTTGAAACTAAATTTAGAAATCTTATAATATTAATTCCAGGGCTTTGGGGGGTATAGTACAATTTATCGATCTGGTAAACAAATTAATCAAATTAAAATTTCTGCCTCAAGAATAAAATTATACAGCAATTTTTAAATTATTAGATCTTAAGAAACGAGAAGTACTTGATATTGGTCGATAATATCACCCGGTGATATCTTAGAGCTGAATATAATTTATAACGATGCTAAATGTGAAAGGAATATTCAAAAAACATATGATCTGCACGCACAACTTTCTCAGTATTAGAGACGTATTGTCAGAATGAAGACAACACCAGATTTTGTCGGTAGAGTGATGAAGGAAGTCTATTAACTGTAAATCTAAGTCTACAAATGGATATAATGAACCTGCACGAGGTAGTATCATTAGGACTTATATGGACATACCAAGAAACGTTGGGGATATTAGGCTGGGTGGATTTAGGGTGCTATTCGAAAAGGGATTGGCCCAGGTGGCTTTCCGATATTCCTTGCAAGCATACTTCATGGAGCACAAAAGATCGCTATAAGGAAATTTAGGAACGAAAACTACCCGTTAGTTCGCCGACTAGGCAGCCGCATCACAGTGTCATTATCAAGTATTCCAATGAAGGAATCCAAACGAATTCGAATGTAAAATCGGAACAATATTAATATATGTTTCAACTCATAAATTAGGACAACGGCATAAATAAATATCTTTTAATTTTTAACCTCTGATCAGCGTTTTATTATTTTATTTTAAAAATTATTTGATCGATTAGTCAATTAAATATTAGAAGTGTGATAAAATTCCTTGTGTCGTCTGTATTTAAGTTAATACTCGTAGTTTTTGAAATTCCTTGTTCATACTCTCGCCTTTTAAGCTTTCCATTATTTTCCTATTAGCCTGCTTGCTCACAATCATCTTTTTTTATTCATTCCATTATCTGCTATATTTCTCGCTTTCCCTTCATCATGACTTGTCAACTTAAAATATTACAATGGGATCGCTGTAGCTTCTTTTCAGAGCTTGTTAGATCAATATAGTGTAAGTATTGCACTACTCTCAGAAAGTTGGCTAAGAGATTTCTCTGACGTTAACATTCGTGGTTCAAATGCTAACTCCTCTTTAATTGCATTTTCTGATGAAAAGTAAATCGTTTCTGGTTGAAAGCGTAAAGAGTAAAAATATTACCCACCTCCATGTCTCTGGCCAGGAAGTTTTAAAAAAAGGTGAATAGTCTTCCCTCTATTTTCAGATCGATAAAAAACTTAATAAAAGGTAATTTTTACGCCCATAACAGAGGCCAATAAATTTATTCTCTCAGACGAAATATATAAAAAGTTGAAAAGCCGATATTTCATCCCACAACCACTGCTATATCGACTTGGTATAATCCATACATTCCATTAAATCTTTTTATTGACAAACTCCTAGTGAATTGCACATCAGAGATGCTTACCTCAAATATTTACAGATTGCAGAAAGGGACCTTCAATAATTTCCTTATTCCTATTCCTCTCATTGGGAGGGCTCTATCCTTCCTCCCACGGACGTATATATAGCTTTTCAATGGTGAGGGGAGGGTCAAATCTGACATTTTCATAATTTTTTTTTAAGCAAAATAAAACGATACGTCGTTTTATATTATTATTTATTATATTAAATAATACAATCTTATTTCATTCTTTGCTTATATTTTTATATAATAGTATTATTATATTAATATATTAATAATGTAGTTTAAAATTTTAAATTGAGTCGTTTACGTCGTATTGCCAGCTTATTTACAATTTCTTTAGAATCTAGTTTTACCGCAGGGTCACGGTGAATGCTCATAAGAGTAAAACCAATGCTCTTTCGTCACCCATTTGATTCCTAATAAAGGTTCTTAATCTCTTTAGAGTGGAGAAACATCTCTCTGGGGTCGTAGTGGACACTGGAAGTGTGGTTAATATAATAACAAGTTTTTTTATCAAAGGAAAAAAAATATTCATCCTAATGATCAATAGCTTTTATTGCAATGGCAGGTTTTCGTGTAGCAGAATTCCAGTGATTTTGTGGTACCTTTTATTCACTTAGAAATATCGTGCCTTCATTTTCGCCAAGAAATGTTTGTATTACTTTTTTTCAGTTTTTCTTGTTTGCTGGAGTCTTTACTCGACTTCTCAGGTAGAACCATTTGAATCCCTCGGATTGTTCCTTCATTTGGTTCAAAGTGGACATCGAGTTCTGTAATGACATGATTAACGAAAGGAGTAAAATACATTTTGTCGGTAATATATTAGGGCAGTTTCTCTCGGTACATTACTATTCTGAGTTTTCTATCTGTTCGCTTTTGAAACAACTATGTCATTTGAACTCATCTGCTTTGTTTTCTCGAAAAGGACTGAGAATTGACTTTCATTCCGAATATCTTGTAATGTCGTTTTTATAGTTTTTGCATAACTGCAAGTGTTGGTCAAATCGACATTAACTTTTTTCATTGCTCTGTTTAGGCCTGTTGTATACGAGAAAATTTTTCTCAATATAACTAGCGACACAAAAAACCGGCTATTTGCTTTGGCGGATTGCAGTCTGTACGCTTGAGTGGGACATCCCAACCAGCAACTTCTTGCAGTGCCTCAAGTGTTGCACGTATTACGGAAAGTGCAAACCGTTCTACCCTTTTTTATATATGTCAATACATTTATTTCTATGATACATATTGTGTTAAGATTAAGCCCACTATCTGCCGTAACTTCCTCTATTTAGAATATTTCAGTGCGTCTTATTGTAACAAAATCATTTTTTCCTTGTCTGCTGGTGGTTATTCCTTCTCAGAAAGCACCATCACACAACCGAGTGGTTCTTCTTTCTACTTTTGCGTGCATTGGAGGGAGAATCATTTTATATTGGATTCGAACTGTCAAGTCTTCAAAGAGTAAATTAAAATTTCTTTCATTAGCCTTCCTGCTCATAAGAACTATTTCAATTTGATGTCTCCTAATCCTATTAACAAATATTACTCTAACTTAATTCTCAATGCTCTAGTATTAAAGGTTTCCGTCGCAGTATTTCAACCATCTTCCATCCTCCTATAGTATTTTCTTTTGAGCTCAACAACAGAATTTTTACCCCAGTCACTAATCCATGCTGTAATCAGCTTTTGATAAATTTGATATTCTCAATTTCAAAAATAAATTACTGGCCATATGTCAAGTTTATTTCAGTTTTGGATATCAAAGCAGGGATGTTTCTAGCCTTTCCCTCCCAAATCTGCACATCTTAACATTATTTAAATCTAAGTTTCATCCAGCTGCGATCTTCGCTATTTCCGTTCCTCTCCACTTCTTAATTTTATTCCTCATTCATTCACCATTGGTGGTGACTGGCATGCTCGCTTCCCTGTGTGGATCTGCTCAAACTATACCACCAACGGCACTTCTCTTAAAAATGTTATCCTCTCTCACATTATAATTCTCTTTAATGGTCTTTTTCTCACCTATTACAACAGCCTGTCTAGCTTTAGTTCCCTCTATCTTACATTTTCATCTCCTTCTACTGGTGTTAACTACAACTGGTCAACTCCTTCAGCAGTAACCATATTCCTATACTAATCATTTCTCAGAATTTTCCTTTCACTTCCTATTTTAACTTTTCCTTTTATCCCCGATGAAATTTATCCAAACCTAATCGGGCTCTCTTCCGTTCCTGAGTCGATTCTGCGCTCCCTATCCTTTCACATGTTTCTGACCCTTATCTCAATGCAACTTACTCTTCGAAATTCTATTACTAATGATCTCTTGTTTTATTCTCTTCTTTGGCATCCTTCTATGCTCAATTGTCATAGAACAGCCTCATCCCTCTAGTGGAACGACGAATGTAATTCTGCATTCGATCGTTGGCCCACTCAATTTAGAGTATTTTATTCTAATCCTACTCTCCAGAATTTTCTGGCTTACAAACAGACCAATGCTAGAGCGAGATTTATTTTGAAGTCTTCCAAGAAGTCTTGTTCGAAAATGGTAATAATAGTAATGTTAAGAATGATGATAACAGAGATAGTAATAGTGGTGATAAAAATTACAACGGTAATAATAGTAATAACAATAATGGTAGTATTAATAGTTTTTCACCTTAAAATGGGGACAATAATATTAATAATAATACCGATCTGTGTCATTGCGAAGCTAATTTACTCAGTTTCTCCCTCCTTTCTAAGTGTTGTGCTAAAAGGCAAAGGTCGTATTTCCGTTTCTTTTCCTTTGAACTTCCTCGGCAAACTCATGCCCACCGCAATCTAAATTTTTTCTCAAAGGAAACCTTAAAGCCTATATTCCCGTTCAAAAAGGGCGTTTTCCAATTTACACCTCATCTTCTTAAAATATGATATTGCAGAGGGGCTTGAGTCCCTAGTTCCTATGGTTTCCATCTAACAAATCTTTTGTTCCGCTGAGAGTGGTGAAATTGCCACTCGTTCTGTGAAATTGAAATTTTTGAAATTTTTTCTCCCAGAATTTGTTTCTATATACGAATTCCGTTTTCCTGTGGCACCAGTATGCAGTCACCTAATCAATGCGATAAATGTTTTTTTTTTCGTCATATTGTGAGACATTTTCATAGTTCCTCAAGTATATGTTCTCATTGTGCTCCAAAGCGTTCTGTTGTTGACTGCACTGATCTCCAAGAGCCTTCTTTCTGCCACAATTGTAAACGGTTTCATTGTGTCAGTGATCGTTCATGCACCGAATGGGCTAAATAAAAAGAAATTAAATGAATAATGGTATATGAAAATGTTTCCTTCCACAAGGCTTTAAAATTCAAATCAAATAATTTGGTCACACATTCGTTTTCATGCGTCGATCGTGCCTTCTTCATCACTCCTCCCTTCAATTTCTTTAAACAAGAAGAAAAAAATGCATAAAATAAAAGATCAAATTTTAAAATTAAGACATATTAAAGAAATATAGTATAAATTTGAAAATGATTTAAAAATTAGTTGCATGAAATCCTTGTCCATCTTGAAATGTTTATCCAACCACAAGTACAATATAGATCCAAAATTGCTGTTATCAGTATACAAAGCCCTTATCCTGAGTAAACTGTCATACGGTTGTCAGGTGTATTCTTCGGCTAATAAAACTCTTCTAAAATCTATCGATCCTATCCATAATACTTCTTTACGTATCATACTTGGGGCGCACCGAACTTCTCCTTCGTTGGGCATTTGTGCTTTGGTGGGCCTTCCTCCTTTATCTATTATTCGCGATTATCTCACCTTTCGAGATTCTTTTCGTTATTCCTTACCAAATCATTTTTCCACCAGTAACTTCCAAATCCCATTCCCATCCTTTCCTGGCGATCCATTGGTCAAGGCTTTAACTTTTCTTTCTAAGGTAGGCATAAATTGGAGCGATCACCATGTTAATTCGACCGCTTTAGCGCCCTGGATTCATGTCTCAACATCTATGAACATATCTTTAGCAGATCCCTTAGGAGCATCTAACCTTTCTATACCCATGTCTCAAGTAGTATCAAATAAACTCGCCTCCTTCCCTAACTACATTCACATGTACACAGACGCAGCTAAAGCAAGTCCTACTAATTCCTCTTCACCAACCGCATGCGCTTATGAAATTGGAGGTGTAATGTACACCCAACGCCTAAACGACTACTGCTCTACTTTAGAGGCAGAAATGTTTGGGATCCTTCTTTGCCTTGAGACATATTCTTCCAACCCAGCGTCTCAAAATGCCCTTCTGATTACAGACTCACTTCAATCTATAAAAGTCATCCAGAGTCCAGACAGTTGCAACTCTCTAATAATTAAAATAAAAAACCTCCTGTTCCAACTTTCACGATCTGAGGTATATGTCACATTCTTATGGGTCCCTGGTCATGTTAGGGTTCCCGGCAATGAGCGGGTTGACTTGGCTGCTAAGGCAACTCTATCTAGCCCGATGCCGTTTAACGCTTTACTGTCTCGTTTTGGCGCATCAGTCTTTCTGATGCACTTTGCTGAGGAGTGGAACAAACTATGGTCAGAACAAACAACCTGGCTCAGGTCCATAAAGTCGGACACTGACCCATGGTGGCCGCCGTTCCCCGTCACACGTAGGGATTTCTCGATCCTATCGAGACTGCGTCTGGGGCACACTGCACTATCACACAATCACGTCTTTGAAAGAGCTCCCCCTCCGGTCACTTGCCATCTGTGCTGGTTCATGGCCTCACCAACTGTAGAGCATCTGCTGAAATGGTGCCGGCATACTTCCCGTACTTCTAGTCATACCTCACCCCACCGTCTGTTGTCGAACTCCCCGGATTGTGTTCGGGCAGCGTTGAATTTTGCAGCATCGAAAAGACTGCACCGCCTTCTGTAATTTCAAGTGAGTCTAGGTGCTGTAATAGCCCAGGTAGTTACACACGGCGCCTAGATTTATATTTGTGAATTTAGTATTTAAAAAAAAAAAAAAAAAAAAAAAGAAAAACTGTGGTGGATACAACTGAGTCTACAGAATGCAAATGAAAGAGTACAGCATTAGTTGAAAGGAAGACTGTAGCAGATGACGTCCAGTATTTCTTTTTTTAATCCAAGTGACAGCCAGTAGAACCTATTCTCGTAAATAGAAGTATTTAAGCGGGTGTCCAATTTAAATAATGTGTAATTTTAAATGAAAAGGAAAAAAACAAACCAAAAGCCAAACCTACTAAACCAAACCTAAATTTGCATTTATTAATATAATATTTACAAAACCTATAATATATTACTAAGAGAAATCGATATATTATTGACAAAAAAAAAAACAAAATGAACTGGCGGCATTTAAGTAAACCCTTACTGAAAGTTAAATATATCTCCCAATTCAATTTAATATTTTATTAATTTTTTTTCACCCCCCTTGGGTTTGCTACCAGAGAGCATTAGCCCAGCAAAAAGGAATAGATGCATGGAATAGAATAGAAATTATATTTTTATTTTGTCGACAATGGAATCAAGGAACACCCCTAGGACAGAAACAACAGAGAAAATAGGTAGAGAAAGAACATAAGAGGCGTTGAAAGGAGCAGGAAGACCAAGCTTTAAAAGATGATAATAAAGTAACTCACGCTCGCGAGATAAACCGAAGTACTCGAAGAGCATGTGATTCGCATCACAAACATACTGGGAACCTTCAGGATCCAATGTACAAAAAGAAGATGCAGCCAAAGAAAAGCGATTTAGAGAAAAAGGAAGGAGGCTATGCGAGAAACGGAGGTGAGATAATTTAGTAATTATGGACCGACGCAAACTGAGAACTCATAGAACCAAGAACGAGGAGGAGGAAAGGGATTAATCAAGAGATAAAAGGAATTAGGATTAGCGAAAAGAGAAACATAAACTGAATGCCAAAGTCTAAGGTGGTAGGATTTAGTTGTAAACATATATAACTTTTAATTTAAACAATTTTTTGATCACTTATGAAGGTATACATGTTAGTAGGACTGTGGAAGTATATGAAATACAAATATTTTATTTAGTATTTAGGCATTTTACATAATACAAATACTTTTAGACAATATATATATATATATATAAACTCAGCCATTTTGGCCTCACAAGGGGCTGTGCCCCTTGACCCCTCTTGCTTTTATTTCTGTCTCTTTCTCTTCTATACTTTGTATAAAATGATAAAAATTTACAACATAATTTTTACTGGCATCAACACACACAAAAAATAACATAACCACAAAAATCCTATTCTAACATTTACCTTCCGCTATATAAAATTAAGACATTTTTTCGTTACATTTTTTGTTAAATATTTCATTACATAAAAGTGTGACATTTTTTAAATAACAATAACAAAAATCCTACAAAATATAACAAATGTTACATAAAATTGGGACATTTTTTTGGGACATTTTTTCGAATGGGAGGTAGCCTAAGAATTACACTGTAATTAATATATATATATATATATATATATTAATTACAACGTAATTCTTAGGCTACCCCCCATTCGAAAAAATGTCCCAAAAAAATGTCCCAATTTTATGTAACATTTGTTATATTTTGTAGGATTTTTGTTATTGTTATTTAAAAAATGTCACAATTTTATGTAACGAAATATGTAACGAAATATGGAACGATAGATGTAACGAAAAAATGTCTTAATTTTATATAACAGAAGTTAAATGTTAGAATAGGATTTTTGTGGCTATGTTATTTTTTGTGTGTGTTGATGCCAGTAAGAATTACGTGGTAAATTTTGATCATTTTACACAAAGTATAGAAGAGAAAGAGACAGAAATGAAAGCAAGAGAGATCAAGGGGCACAGCCCCTTGCGAGGCCAAAATGGCTGAGTTTTATATATATATATATATATATATATATATATATATATAAAGCAACACTTTTTTTTTGATTATGTATGTTATTGGCGATATGTAAAATACATAAATTTATATAACGTGTAGATGTTTAATATAAGTTACATAATACATGCTGTGTAAAAAGAAATAAATTCTTAGTACATTTCCTAATAATCTAATATAATATTGAAAGAAGTTAGTTAATCCTTCAGAAATTATAGTATTGCTATTGATATTGATAATGACTAGTGCACTGTTATTATATTCGGATTATTGTTTTTTTTTCTCGGAGTGAATGAAAATATAGTTTTATCTCAAGACACATCTTCTTCAGAGTATGATTCTTCTAAATTGGATTCAGTATGCTGTCGTTCTAATTTCTTCAGAATATTTTCTGATGTACATAGATAATTTAAATTTATAACGAGACCGATTTACATAGGGTTTTATAAACACAAGAAACAACTGAAATCTTTCTGAAATAAAACTGAACATTTGAAAAATATTATATCATTATACACAACGCGGCTATTTTTTACCTGATTGCTAGACACTAGTTCAAACAAATAGCATTTTTTTTGTTAACAAAGTGATTTTTTCTAGTTGTGAGGTGATTAATATCAACATAAAGAAAATCATGAAAGACTCCTAAACGGCCAAGGCCAAATTCCAGTGCAATGCCGCATAAAAATAATGCAAAATTGATCGGATCATTTTTACCTGGACCTTGTGTAGTAAGAAGGATTAAAATGGTATAAAATTTGTACAATAATGTTTTTATAACTGCTTGTTTATTTATTGTACGAAATTATTTGTTACATAGGTCTATTTTTTATATTACAGTTTTTAACAATGTTTTAATAAAACTGTCACAAATTTAATTTGATTCAATTAAAATATGTTTATGAAATTCCAAAATGTACAGACAATTTCTATTTTTTCATCATTACTGTAAACAATATTTTTAGAAAAACTGAAAGAAAATTATACACTAAAACTAAAATCTAATTTCACTAGAATTTCAAATAATTTTGTTCACGTTATAAGAATCTTAAATAAATTATATTATACTAATACATTTCATTTTTATAATCGTTAGGTCATTGCAGTTTTACTTCATAAAATTTCTACCACTGTATCTCTATTTTTAGATTTAATTAAAATTGTCACATTTTGTATACATTATTTTTAAATCAATATAAACTGAATGTACTTTTAAATTTAGATTAAGCATGAATGCTACGAAATATTCAGTAATGAATTATTTTCTTACAGGTCAAGAAATTTATGGCATTACCACAAGATTAGCTCACATCAATAATATGTCATTTTAACGTCAGTAAATATGTCATATACATCAAAAATATGACTTAAAAAGTTGATGTTCTGTAACGTCAAAAAATCGACTTCAACATCAGGAGACAAACTTACGTCAATAATTACGTCATTTTGATGTCAGTGAATACATCATGTACATCAGAAAAATGACTTAAACGTTACGTCATTTTCACATCAGCTGGCTATCTAGGAAATTACGTCAGCTTACTACATTGTAATTAAAGTTGGTTGTCTCTCTGCGTTATTGTTAATTCGAAACGCCGATTGTTATCTGTTATCTCTTATCAGCTTACTCGGTGAGATCGTTTTAATTTATTTAACTGCGGCGTATTTATTTCATTTATCTAGTTTTACGTTCGTTCGATTTCAATTTCATATTTCAGCGATTAATTTATTTTCTTTTTTTTTATCGTTCACGTTTTCTACATATCCTCGTGCTGGTAAATGAGCTCGTTCAGTGGGGGCCGCCCGGCGGCCTCCGCCAAGGATGCTAAAGCCAGCAAAAGCATGTCGCTCAACCTAATGGAGGTTGACGTTGCTGCTAAGCGTAAACTCTCCGGTCCCCTCTCGCCGTCTTCGACTTTACCTAACAAGGATCTGCGGCTTTCTCAGCCTGATCTTCCTAATCTGGCTAGTTTACCAAATTCTAATAGCGTTAAAGCCATTGAAAACTGTAATATAGATTCCCATAATATTACTAATATTAATAAGAATAATATCAACCAAAGCCAAAACTCGACCTCTTCCACCTCCAATTATAATACAAACGACAATAATACTAAAAAGAAAAATAACAATAATAATAGCAATGGCAATAAAAATAACAATAACAACATTAACAACAATAATTGTAATAATAATAATAATAATAATAATAATAATAACAACCAAAATAGTAGTAGTAGTAACAATAATAGTACCAATACTGATAATTATAATACTACTAATAGTAATAGTAATGATAATAACAGTAATGACAATGTTAATGATTAGTAATAATGGCATTAATAGTAATAACAACACCAGCAATAATAATATCACTGGTAATGATAATACCGTTAATATCTCTGAAAATCTCTGCAGCGATCAGGGCATTTTTCCTCCAGACCACCCAGGTCCCTTTTCAATTCTTGTTGAAAATTCATCCCCTGATAAGAATATTGGATACTTTCATCCGCTAGCCTTGGCTAGATTAATCAACAAAATTTCTACCTCTTTTTCAGATATTGTCCCACAGGGTAAAGGGCGTATCTCTGTTTTGTTCCCCTCTGCCTCTTCCGCTAATGAATTCCTTTCTAAGACTCCCTTCTTTAAATCCCATAATCTTAACGCATTTATCCCGCATAATGCGTTATATAGGATTGGAGTTATAACCGGTGTCCATCCTTCCTTTCCATTGGAAGACATCAAAGAAGGACTTGTATCCTCTATTCCGGTCATTTCATTACGACGTATTCTCCGCTCTTCAGAAGGTTCTAAAATTCCGACTAGAAGTGTCGAACTGAAATTCGCCAAATCCTACCTCCCTCAATTCGTATCCATATATGGACTTCGCTTCTCAGTCTCTCCTAGCATTCGTTCTCCCACCCAGTGTTCCAATTGTTCTCTTTTCGGACATATTGCACGCAATTGTCGCAGCTCCCACTCCATCTGCTCCCATTGTGCATCCAAACACTCCTTCTCGGAATGCCCCAATCTACAGGAACTTCCTTTCTGTCGCAACTGTAAAGGTTCCCATGTTTCCTCAGATCGTCGCTGTCCAGAGTGGCAAAGACAAAAAGATATAAAAAGGATCATGGCCTTTGAAAATATCTCTTTCCATGAAGCCGTCAAGATCAAATCGTCTAATTCTGTAACTCAAGCCTTTTCATATGCCAACCGGGCTGCAGCCCCCATTCCTTCTCAAAACATGTCCATCAACTCTTCTAAGGTTCCCTCTCTTCCTCGTCCAAAATCTCCAACATTCCATAAATTTCACAAGTCTAAACCGCATCATAAACCGCTCCCCCAATTTCCTTCTATCCCTTCTTATCACCCTCATTCACCCTCAGTTGGATGGGCTCTAAATAAAGTGTCTTCCCCCTCTTTTAATCCACTCTTGCCTGCTTGTCCCTCATCTGTTCCTCTTTCCAACACTTCGCCTTCTCCCACAGAGTTCACTTCAACCATCTCCAGTCTCTCTGCTGCTATTATGGAGCTTCTTGCATCTTACAATATACCTTCGTCCTCTTCTTTCATCGACAGTCTTTCATCCTTGTTGTCTAACAGCGTTAACTTCAAATAATTCAACCTATTTTTGTTTCTCTTGTTTTCTACTTCCTTTATTTTTTATTTTCTTTTTCTTTTTCTTTTTCTTTTTCTTTTTCTTCTTTTTCTCCTTCTACCCTTCAATACCCTTCTTCTTCTTTCTGTATTTCTTACAGTTCAGTACAATTGCTTACTTGCACGCTTTACATATGGAATTTTCCACGCTACGGTTCATTCCAGAAAATTATCATCTCGTTGGTGATGGCGTTAAGCAGAAGGAGGCCTACAAACTGGTCCTACACCAGTTCGTGCAGGTTATTCTATTCTTGCTTTCGCTCACTCTGTTCCGAATTTGGCCGCAATTAAACTTGAAGGTTGCTAAACTGGCACATAACCAAGATTCCGCGAGCCCATTTTCTTTTTCTTTCATCGCCTTAAATTATTTTTATTGTTACGATTCCATTCCTCCTTGCATTCCTTTTCCTATAACACTCATTCCTTACCTTTCTCCACCTCCTAAACCACATGTCTCAGAATAATTCTTTAAATATTCTTCATTGGAACTGTCGTAGCATACATGCAAATAAACAAGCGTTAGAGGGGCTATTAGACCACTACAACATTCAAGTAGCATTGTTGTCTGAAACTTGGTTAAAATCCACTTCAAAAATCCACTTCAAAGACTTCTTCATAGTACGTTCTGATCGTGTAGACGGGTATGGTGGAGTGGCTATTCTTGTTAGAAACGACTTACCATACCAGTCGCACAGTATTTCCTTCTTTCCTCCTCCTTATCCTAATCTTCCTAATATGGCACATATTTCTCTATCAAATCTCCTTCCTACCCCTATTCACATCGCTTGTGTGTACAATCCACCAAATTCTAGTCTTGCTCAGCTTCCCCTTCACCCATTCCTTTCGACTCTTTCAAATCCATTCATCATTGGGGGTGATTGGAATGCCCATTCTCCACTCTGGGGCTGCTCTGGTCACGACAGCAATGGCTCTATCCTTGAAAACTTCATCCTAAATCATTACCTCTTCCTCCTTAATGATTCTTCTCCTACCTGCTTCAAAAACCCTTCATCTCCTAGTGCAGTCGATCTTTCTTTCTCTTCTCCCAATTTTGGTCTAAACTGCTCTTGGAGAACTCTTGATGGTACTTTTGGCAGTGATCACTCTCCTATTGTTCTAACTCTTAATGACGTCCTACCTCCTTCATGCTTCAAACCTCTTCATTCTCCTCATTGGCTTCTCTCCAAAACTGATTGGGGCAAATTTCGTTCTTTAGTCGATTCCTCTCTCTCTCCTATTCAGGCTGATTCCGATCCTCTATCTCAATACAACCTTTTCACCCAGTCTCTCTATTCTGCTCTTTCCCTCTCATCCCCTCCCTTCCCTTCTAATAACTGTCGTAAAACTTCTGCTGCCTCCTCACTCTGGTGGAATGACGAGTGTAAAGCAGCCTTCAGGAAGAGTACCGACACTTTTAGAACTTTTCGCTCCTGCTCTTCTATGTCTAACTTCCTAGCTCACAAAGAAGCTAACGCTAGAGCCCGTAGCATCCTAAAGGCTGCCAAGAGGAATTCTTGGAGAAGTTTCTGTTCCTCATTTTCTAGAGATACGCCCTTCTCTCAAATTTGGAAGTTAGCTAGGGCCTTTAGATTTCCCTCCTCCGAGCGCCCTCTTCATTCTACTCCTGCGTTGCCACATCTTCATTCCTTTTTGGACTTTATCTCGCCCGCTTATGTTCCTTCTCTTGAAGAAATTAGTTCCCCCTCTTACTACTCTACCTCTGAAGACCATTTTCTTTCCTCTCCTTTTCGTTACCATGAGCTCCTATCCGTTCTTAACAAATCCACTAACTCTACCCCCGGACTAGATGGCCTCTCATATCCAATCCTTAAAAATCTCTCCTCTTCCTCGTTGCATTCTCTCTTAGCTATCTATAACTCATTTCTAATCTCTGGTCACACTCCTAAATCCTGGAATGATTTTATAATCATTCCTATTCCTAAAAGAAACCAGTCTTCTTTCCGACCTATCTCCCTCGCCTCTTGTCTTCGAAAACTTTTCGAAGGCTTAATCAACAATCGTTTAGTCTGGTGGCTGGAGCATAACAATCTCCTCCCTCCCAATATGTTTGGTTTTCGCCCTGGTCTTGGTCCAATCGACTGCATTAGTACCTTTCTATCGGACATCTACAAATCATTCCTAGATAGAAAGTTTACTATTGCCACATTCGTCGACGTCGCATCTGCGTTTGATAATGTTCATCTTCCTTCACTGGCTTCTAAGCTCATTTCCCTCAATATTCCTCCTATTCTCGTTACCATTATTCTTAATCTGTTCCAAAATAGATCTCTTTTTCTTTCTGTTCCCTCCTTTTCAACAATCAGACGTTGTTACCGCGGCTTGCCTCAGGGTTCCTGTCTTAGTCCTTCTCTTTTTAATATTTATCTCCTTGATATCGCTACTCTTCGCATTCCTTCTTCTTCTCTCCTTTTTGCGGATGATATCCTTATCTACTCCACTTCAGACGTGCTAGCTACAGCTAACGAGGAGATTAATTGTTCTCTATCAGTCCTCAGTAGTTCCCTCTCCAGTGCTTTTCTTTCTCTTTCTCCTTCCAAGTCTTCTTCTATTATTTTCTCCCTCCGCCCATATTATCGTGCTCTGGTAAACATCATCTCCTCCAACTATCCTATTCCTATTGTTAATTCCATATGCTATCTTGGTCTTTTCCTAAACAGTCGACTCTCTTTCCAAGAACATATCGAGTACCTTTATATATCTTGTCTTAAGAGACTAAATCTCCTGAAAGCCTTATGTCCTCTCAAGTGGGGCGGTGATCCATATATTCTCATAATTCTCTACAAATCCATCATTCGTTCCAAACTAGACTACTGTTCCTTCTTATACGGCAATGCCTCAAACTCCCTCCTGCGCAAACTTGATAGAATCCAAAACTCCTGTCTTCGGCTCTGCATTGGGGCCCTAAAGTCTTCTCCCATTCCTGCCATTTTGTCTGAATCTAATATTAAACCCCTGTTTATCCGCAGATCTCTGCTTGGTTACCGTTTTCTAATTAAACGCCTCCCGATCTCTTCATCTAAACTTATTTCTTCCTATCTGTATATCAATGAACACTGGCGCTTCGTTCCTCACAAAATCCCGGTTCTTGCGCACATAGCTGCTCGGGTCTCTAAGTTCTCTCCTTATGTCTTTTCCCGCAATAAGCTTCCTTACTTTTCTTTTGATTTCAATAGTACATGTCTTCCCGTCTCATTCTCCTCTCTTCCTCTTCGTGCTAACTCCACTCCTCAGAGCACAGTGGTCAGTGAATATGTCCACATATTAAATTCTTCATTTCCCCGTCATGTAAAAATTTTCACTGATGGTTCCAAAAATGATTGCGGGGTGGGCGGTGCTTTTACAGCCCCCTCGCTTAATCACTCGGAATCCTTCAAACTTCCTTCCTTTTGTTCCATTTTTTCTGCTGAAGCAGTCTCCATTCTCCGTGCTGTCTCCTTTATTTCCTCTTCAAGAGGGATCTGTAAGTTTCTCATTATTACTGATTCCAAATCCGTGCTGCAAGCTATCTCTTCTCCTCCTTCCCACTCGACTAATGACATTATTCTTTCTGTTCGTGCCTCTATCTCCAACTTACGCTTAGCACGTTCTATCCTTATTGACTTTTTATGGGTTCCTGGCCACTCTGGCATTGAGGGCAACGAAGCAGCTGACTTCCTAGCTCGCTCAGCGTCTCTCAATGGTCCATTCCTTCCGCATTTTCCTGCCTCAGACATCCTTTTCCTCTCCGCAAGTCTCCATACCAGACTGTGGGTTGACATCTACCCTTCCTTTTTTGCCAATCGCTCCTCTTTCTACCTCCTCCTACAGCCTACTCCCAATTCACAGCCTTGGTACCAATTTCTTCCTTTTTCTCGGCGCTCGGCTATTGTTTCTTTAATCAGACTGAGACTTGGCCATTCCCTCCTTCCCTTTTCTCGTTTTTCTTTTTCTCTTTCACCTTCTCCCTTTTGCCCTCTCCACTCAACTGATCCTCCCTTTATATGTGACCCCAACCATATCCTTTTCGAATGCTCTGCTCTTTTTCCTCAGTGCTCTCATCTATACGCCGAACTTTTGGCGTTAGATCTTCCTACCCCTTTCAATGCTTCCTTTATCCTTTCCTTCCCATCTCCAGCCGTTGTTCCCCTCCTTCTTTCCTTTATACTTTCTGTCTCCGATCGCCTCAGAATCTGAGTAGGTGATTTAGGTCCATGTAGTTGGGTCAGTGTTAACACCGAGCCCATTTAAAAAAAAAAAAATACGTCACATAGCTTGCTCTTCTCATTGTCAATGAGCGAGTACTGAGTATTTTGTTCTCTTTGTTTAGAATTACTTTGCGGTTATGTATTATTTTTTGTTAACAATGGCTATTCTTTGCAATTTTTGTGAAAAAATGTTCACTAAATTATTTAATTTATATAAGACATATTAATTCTGTTCATTTTAACTATAAAAGTAATGTCATTTATAAATGTGGTGTATGTAACATAAAATATATAAAAAAGTTCAATCTAAAACGTTGTATAGAGAATAAACATGCATCTATATTATATAAAATAAAACATGGTGGCCACTCAGATATAATTTTTAAATTTCCGGTTTATTCCTAGTCCAAATCCTTTCAATTTCATGGTTACTAGAATTGTACAAGAATTTATACTATCATACTTCCGCCTGTATAATAACAAACCTAATAAATTGAAGCAAAAGCAAATAAAACATCAGTAGAAATAAAAAAATTGCAAATTAAATATTTTAGTTTTGTTTTGAAGTTTTATTCACATTTTAAATATTATACCATTAAAATGACTACTAATTAACTCAAGCAATACATGTTTACTAATTATAATAAAAGTTAATAATGAAGTTTATAATGGGTTAATTTACTTCTTTCCCATTTAAATAGTTTTATCCTATAAGATTTATTTGATGTCTAATATTTACATTTGTAGTCATACACGCTAACTTTAAGCAGTTTACAAAGCTCAAGCCTCTCCAAAAGATTTACTGAAATGGTTCAACCCTCCTTTTAAATCGAAATGCATAATTAAAGATTTTTTTTTGTTACTATTGATATTGTTTGACTACCATTATTGAGTAAAGTGCATTAAACAATGCATTCACTTTTCTCTTTAAATTTTTTTTTAATCAAAACTATTGTTTAGCTATTTTTGCTTTTTCTCCCGGTTTCATAACAAAATTCTCAGCTCATTCCTAGTTTCCCGGTTTCCCGGATAAGTGGCCATCCTGTAAAATATTTTGAATGTGATGTGCATTTTAAAACAGAAAATTTTATCGCACATGTATTGGATCATTACATAAAAATTAAATGGAAGAAATTGTCATTTTTGAATATGAGTAGTAAGTAGGATAACCATATTTTGCATTATTTGATAAAATTTACAATAATAGTATGTAAGAAGGAAAGTTAAAAATAAAACTAATAAAATGGAAAATATACAAATTATCTATGTAAATATACAATCCATAAAGGGGGAAAAAGTAGGGATATAGACTAAGAGAAATTAATTCAATAACAATGAAAATTATTGAAAAGTAAATAGCTATTTAACTTTTTATTTAAAATAAAATAGAATTATTGATAATGAACAATATAGGTTTCAAAGAAGTAAATCAACAGCAAAGATATCTTTGTTGAAAAAGTAAAAAATAATATGGAAACAGGAATTAAAGTACTTGAGACTTTCATTGATTTAATGCATGCTTTTGATACAGTAAACCATAATGAACTAATAAGCAGACTAAGTGAAATAAGAATAAAAGGAAGTATATTAAAATGGTTTATGAATTACAGCAAAACCCCGATTATTCATGTTAATTGAGGATTCATCATGCATTAATACAGAAAAACACGGTTAACCCATCGCCGGCTGTTCCTCTAATTTTTATGTATTCCGAGCCTTGCGAGCCACATAATATGTGGGTCGGGAAGCTTTTCACTCCATTTCATATTATGAAATGATAACTGGCCATCTACGATTGCAATTGTATAATTTTCTCTAATGTTTTATTTTGCATCATAATAAATGCATATAATAGTACTGTATATGAAATGATAGCTGTGATATAAAACCCCTTTTAGCGAGAAGGAAGTTGGATTATTTAGACTAATTTAATTAAGTAAATACTGTACATTCAGAAGATTTATAAAATTCAAAATTTTTATTCATTTTAAATACTGTATACTGACAAGACGAAGAAATAAGGACACAGAGTAGAGTACAAACAAAAATGAAATGAACATAAAGTACAGAAAACGTGTTATAAAAAGGAATAGAATAACTTAGACTAGATATTAATTTTTATTAAAAAAGTCAGTCAGTTTCTTGTCTGTCGGGAATCTTTTTCTCTTTGCCCCTATCTTCGTCTGGAAATTTTCTAACTACAGAATGTCTGTGAATATTGTATCTGTCTGCTGCTTGAAATATGTGATCACAGTCTGCATATAATGCATCGCAGTTTTACAGCTTACTCGCTGTTCTAGTACTAGCGTTTAGACTTCCTCTTCATTTTCCCATTCAGAATCCACATTGATTTTATTTAAATAAAACGTTAACTTTTCAACTAATGATTATGCTACTAAGAATCACACAAAAAATAACAACACGTTTCCGATGTATTTTTCCTCAGCTTTCCAATGAGATTATTCGTTTTTTTGAAAATGTACCTTTTTAACCTAAAAAAAAAACACAAAACGTGTTATATCTAAAGGAACATTTTCAAAAAAATGAATGATTTCATTAGAAAGCTGAGGAAAAAATACATTCAATATGTGTTGTTATTTTTTGTGTAATATACATATTTGGGAGTAAGAATCACAGATGATGGCCGCGATAATGAAGAAATCAAAATACACATAGGGCTGGAAAGGAGTGCGTTTTATAATATAGACGTATGTTCAAAAGCTCAGCGATTTAAAAAACTACAAGAATGAAAATACTGGAAAGTTACGTGTAGTCAGTACTAACATACACCTTGGAAACGTGAACAATCACAAAAAATATAGAAAACCTGGTAAACGCGTTCGAAAGGTGGTGTTATCTGAAAATGGAAAGGGTAAAATGGGTGGACAAGATTACAAATCAGGAAGTGCTGCATAGATTAAATTTAATGGAATTGTCATTGTTTCAGATCAAAGCTGGGAAAATGAAAAATATCTAATGGCTAGACTACCAAAGGACCGGGTGTATTCATACTAGTTTCTAGTGGGAACATACTTGAAAAAGCGGGGTGACTACACAGGAGATTTAACATCTAGGATAGAAGTTCTGGGTCAGAGCAACCTCTTTTTATAATAGAAGCTAATAAAATAATAATAATAATAATGTCACTACTTCTATGGGAAAGAATGAATTGAAATTGATATATACAGGGTGTGGCAGCATAACTTCCCTTTTTAAAATGCGTCACTTTTTTTCTACTAAATTTTTTAAAGAAATAATAATAGAAAATCGAAATAAAACTGCAAGGGAAGAAGTATATATATTGCCAATGGGATGTAGAGTATGTTATTTTGATTTTCTGTTATTTTTTTAAAAAATTTAGTAGAAAAAAAGTGGAGCATTTTAAAAAAGGAAGTTATGCTGCCGCACTCTATAGTTTTTTGATAGAATTTATCTGCTATCCAAGTTCCAATAATGTGCAATATTGTTTTTTTTTTTTTATCATGTGATATCAGTAATTAGTGTTGTAACTGTTATGTTTTATATAGATTATTATTTGTTAAATGTATCTAGTAGTTTTGAAGATATTGTATAAATGATACCAGTTAATTTTTAGTCATAATTTTAATTTATTCAACACAAACTATGAATAACAAAAATGTGAATTAAAATGACGACTAAAAATGAATATAGCATGAATAAATTGGAGTAACGTAAAGAGTTAATTTGAAAAATAACGTCATTATAATATATGATACAAGGGCGTCGCCAGCCGATTAGCCGGGGGTGGGGGGGCAAAAGGATAGATAAAGGATATAAATTATAGGAAAAATAAAATTTATTATTTGTAAAGACTTAATATTTTATTAAACAAGAATAAAATCTTATTTAAAACATAATTTTAGTGTGTTTCTGGCAAATTGTTCTACTACTTTATTATAAAAGTCTTCCAAATTGTCAATGATTACGCGTCTATGAATACTCATCATGGCCATTTGATTAAAAAGTTTGATGACTCCACGGGGGGGGGCAGCTGCCCCTCTGACACCTCCTACGACGCTCATGATATGATATATAATGATTTTAAAAAAGGTGAGTTATTGAATAGATTAAATTGGCATATCTTAATAAGCTCGATACATTTCTGTGACTGTATTTAAAATAAAGGGTAGCCTATAGAACTGGAATGCAAATGAGAGAATATGATAGCAGTCAGACGGCAGTAATAGAAGGTGACTAGTATTTTTTTAAATTCAAGTGGTAGCTAGTAAATTAAACTATTCATACAAATGTCCAGTTTAAATAATTGTGTAATTTTAAATAAAAAGAAAAAAAGACAAACTAAAAACTCAACCTACTACACAACTAGAAATAAAAAAAAATTAAAAACTAAACTTACAATTTTTAAATATTAAATTATGATTTCATATTTTTATTTATTTTTCAATAGGATAAAAAATAAATTTATCGGTAATTATTCGTCAATCGAGAAAACTAGAGACGAACTATAAAGTAATGACTCTATATATTCCAAAATGAACTGTAAAGGAATACAATAAGTTGATGTCGGTAATGTAAAAATTTACTAGGGTGTTAATTTGTGACAATTACTTTAAAATTATAAAGAACAATGAAAAACAAAAACTTTATATACGTGTGTAAAATTTATTATAAGGTTAGGATGTATCAGTTTTATCGCAATTTGTAATATATAAACTAGAGATGAGAAAAATAACTCATTGCAGTGAGTGACTCTTTTGAATCGGACTCAGTAAATTGATTGTATACAATCAGTAATTCAGTAACTCAGTTGACTCACTAAATCAATTAAAACCAGGGCTTGAAAGCTGAATAATAATACGGCCTAAACTTAATACGGCTAATGTCCTTGATAAATACAGCTTAAGCTTTCGGCTTTTGGCTGTTTGAATTTGAAATATGGCTTAGGCTTTCGGCTTTTGGCTGTTTAAATTTAAAATACGGCTTAAGCTTTCAGCTTTCGGCTTACGAAATGAATTTCAATACAAGATAATTAAAATTATTTACTAATTACCATGCATCAAACTATTTAGCATTACTATTGAAACTTCAACTTTTTTCTTTACGCACAATAATAAAAGTTTTTAAAAACAATTTCTAACGCGAATAATTATGTCAAAAATGCAAAATCAAGAAATTTAAAAAAAAAAAGCTTAAGCCGAATATAAAGCTTAATTTAGCTTTTCTAGAAATACAGCTTAAGCTTTCAGCTTTCGACTGTTTAAATTTTGAATATAGCTTAAGCTTTAGGATTTTAGCTTATGGAAATTTAAATATGGCTTTTGGATTAAGCTTATGACATCTAAAAATGATTGGCTTTCAGCTTTTAGCTTTTGGCTTTCGGCTGTCTTTCAAGCCCTGATTAAAACATTTAACTCTGTATCATTCACTGAGTGATTTTCATCTACGACAATGAAACAGTAAAGAAACGTATGATGATAGCCGAAATTATGCTCGAGCAGTTGCAATTATAAAGCCTTCAGCTGACAGGTTTAGAAGTTATTTTTGTTTACATTTTAATAAAGCGTATAATTTTTTTAAAAAATAAACATATTACGCAGTATTATACAGAAACGTGAAAATTAGCTAAAGTTAATGGTTAGTATTGTTTATTGTGTTATAATAAATAAGAGAAATAACTGGTAGTATTATTAATTATAATTGTATTAATTTATACTTTGTGTCAAGTTTGTTTTTATTATAAAAGCTACTGTATATCTGTTTGTAGAGATGGTTGTCGTTCCAAGTTTTCAGCTATTGTAGGATGTTTTGTTTTCATGTATCTATCTAAATTGCTAACTGATTTATAAGGAATAGATAATACTTGAGAACAAAGTTTTTATAACTTACACCAAATGCTTTTAAAACTGATATATATACATGCAGTATGCAAAAATAGAGGATTTTAAAGAATTTTATTAAATATACTAGTTTCTTTAATTATATTCTATTGTAAAAGAATATATATAATATACAACACAACACAAAATTATTCAATACTGATACTTATTTTTATTCTTACTATATGCTTCTAAAACTACTTGTACAAAAATAAATATTAATTACTACACCAACAACAAAAATAACATTGTTATTAAACATTAACAACCACCTTTATTTTAAATTAAAAATAGTAACAGAAGCAAGTTACAAAATATTAAAGCACTTAAATTCCTATTAATTGTTGTTTTGTAAATTAAAATTTCTTTGCAAATTAAACACCGTTACAATCATAGATCATAGGGTAATTTGTTTTAATTATGTAGACTACTGAATTAGTGAGTCAAAGTTACTTTTATTCATATTACTGTTTCGAATCTATCAAATCAGTGATATGATTCGAATCTTTGATTCGAATTAGTACTGACTTACACATTTCTAATATAAACTACATAACATTAATTAAAATATTAAAATTAAAAAGTTCATTTACTGTAAAATTCAAATATTTACGTGTTAAGTAATAGTGAAATATACAAAACCTGTATAAGAACACATTTGTTCGCTAAAATTGTTTTATATATGTTTACAATATTGTATAGAAAAAAAAAAAGGATAAATTGACGTTGTTATTGTTATGTTTCATCATAAATTATTGAATTTGGGAAGTTGGTTAATTGTAGTTATATGCTTATGCTTACAAAAGCATGCTGGAGGACTGTGCTATCTAGATGTAGGAAATTTTCAATGAACGTGGCTCGGGACTCTTCATTAAAACGGAGCTACCCGCTAATCACTCAAAAATTGAAAATTACAAGTATGAAAAGTGCGCCTGCTCTGATTGTGAAACGATATATCATTCTGATTTTCATGGTGATGTTGAGTTCTGAATTCGACATACTTCGTGAATTAAATTTTGATGATCTAATTGAAACTTTCGCTATTAAAAAATCTCGACGCGTGTCTCTCGTTTAGAATTGATTATTAAGGATCGATTTTATTAATTTACTGAATAAATAAAATAAAAAATGTGTACTTCAATTATTGGGGTGGGAATTAAAGGGGCCTTTAGCAATTATTTGGCCCGGGGATATCTTTTTCCTTAATCCGGCCCTGACTGCTTCATTAAAACTCGATGTTAATCGTAAAATGGGGTACCGGTTTATAACTTTTATAAGTAACATATACTGAGGAGAGAAAACGATGCAATCGTTTCGTGTAGCAAATTTATTGTTTAGAATTTCATTTATCTTCTGGTCAACAAAAGTATATTTTCTTGAAGTTCATTTGAACTATATTTTACTTTGAACTGTAATTTTAAAAACGAACTGAAAATGATTGCTACGGAGATTTTTGCATAGCAAATTATATACATAATCTATTGACCTTAATTATTATCAGTAAATATTTTAGATTTTAATAAATTACAGTCTAGCGGGTAAAGTTCAAAAAGCTGACTATCGTTTGTTTCGATGTTTATGTTGTGTTGATTTTTTTTTTTTTCGTATTTTTATTTTGTTTAGAAATTGCAATAAAAAGTGAAATGAAGTCAGTATAACATGTTCGCGTTAATGTTATGTGCTCGAATTTATAAATGGAGAAAGGAATAAACTGAATCCGTGATTAAGTGCAGGAATTTATAATCATGTTGCTGTAGATTTTTAGTTTTTATGCACAAAAGGGGTATGTGTTTATAGTTTTTCTGTTTTAATTAGAGATTTATGCGTACTATTCTTTTTTTTTTTTTTTGAATAATTTTGGAGTGTAATTTCAGTAAGTGTTAGAACTGAATGAAAAATTTGTAGTTTTTAACTTTATAATGAAAACTGCCATTAGCATTTGGTACGTTTGTAAACATTATTTTCATTTTTACAATTATGGATAAAAAAAAAAACGTAACCATTCAGATAAGTTCGAAAATGAGACCTATTTTGTTTGTTTGACAATAATTTATGAATTAATTTTCGGCGTTCATCTACAAATTGTAAAAAAAATAAAACGAGATTCGGTAAGATTTATATTAATTCTATTAATTAGTTGCGCTGCTTTTGATGGTGTTTCTATATGCTTGAAGTATTATTTCTGGTAATTATTTAAATGTATTTTTGTGTTTACTGTTAGTATTCCATTTTGCTAGTTTCTATTTACATTTTGCTATAAACGTGTTTATGTTTTTGTATTTCTGTTCGTGATTTATGTTTTAAACTTCTAAGAAATTATAATTTAAAACGCAAGTGCAAAATTATAATTAGATGATTTTTATTGTTACTTCTTTTTAGCATTGTGGGGGGCTAATTAATGGTATTAATATTGATTTGGGGAAAAAGTTTCGATCGTAGTTATTAATTATATTTCCATTTAGTATACTCGTTCCTTGATATTTCGCAATATTCTTTCTTAAATAATCGTATTAGTATTTCGAGATAGATTTGTACAAATTATTTGAAAGCCTTTACCCTACCTAATACTTTTATGAAAATAATTTCGAGTTTTTAAATGGCGGTACACCTGTTTTATGTTCAAATACGAATTTTTTGTTTTTTATTTGAATACTTCTACTTATTGTCTCATGGTTCTTTATCTGAACTTCGAATTAGCAAAAAAAGCTAAAGTGAAAAGGTTCAATTAAGTTGTTTTTATGAAAAAAATTATCGAAATATATTCTGTAGAACGTTATGTTTTTCCCTTTCCGGTAAAGAAGTAATTAATCGTTCAAAGACGTTTTGAATTTATTCTTTGCAGCGTAATTATATGAACCTTCAAGTCATGCTGCTTCTGCTGGTAGTAGACTTATGAGCTCTGTTTCGGTATTATTTCAGTGTGTTGTTTTAACTTTTTTCAAAAAATGAGTATGAACAATTATCGTGTCGGTCACTTGAAATGGTCATAAGTGTATTCGTTTTAGTTTTGTCGCGATTCCGAAGAATTTCCCTGTGAAAGTGATAACCACTGAATGACTGTTGGACATATCCTTAATAAGAAAACAGAGAAGTGATAAGAAACATGGTAAGACAAACAAAAAGATGCGGGCTTAATAATTTCTCAGTACAACGGGAAATTTATGTTTTTGAAAAAAATTAACTTCACTTATGAAAGGCTGCGAGATCGTCCGTTGATCATATTCTGGTACGTTATTTTTGACCGAATCTATTAATTAATGGCAGCGTTTGCAATGCTTTAGGAACGTTATTCGCTATTATCTTTGTTCATGTAAAAAACAGAAAAATCATCTAGCCAGGTGCTAGAACTGCTAGAAATATGTGCACAAAGCACACTTTATTTTCGTATACTAAACTTTTTGAAGTAGGCCATAATTAGTTTTAGTTTGATGTATGTGAATATTAACGAGATTGCTAGCAGATCTTAGATACATTTTAAAAAATAACGATTTTGGATTACATAACTGATTTTAAATTTTAATGTACCATCGAAAAATAACACTTCTTTGAAGTTTGGAATGATAGCTACAGATTACCAGAATAAAAATGAACTTTTTGGGCTTTGAAATAAAGTGATATATTCTTAGTAGCTGCCGGTTTTGGACAACTTTAAGAGCTGTAAATTGCGGGGCATAATATACAAATCGAACAGTAGAACTATGTTGTGTGGTATAACCGTTAGAATTTGCTTTTTTCTTTCCAAATTAATTTTTGCTCAATAAAATGAGTTATACATGATCTTGACTGCGAGTAAATATACTATAATCATGAAGCTATCAGCTTCAAAACGTTGCATTGGGTAATAAATTAGATCTATTATTATTATTATTTTATAAAAAGTGTACATTTTTCATATGGATTATTTGATAATTAACGGAAATAATGTATGTAATAAATTTTAACATTAAATGTGGTTAAGTATCCTACGTTAATTTGCTTCGAATTGAAAATGAGTAAAAAAAAAAAAATTAGGTGTAAATACTCTCCAGCCACTACTGCGAAGCGTTATACACATACACGTTTTTGTAAGATGTGGTTTGGGTTTTTCAATTTCTACAGTTAAGCTGTCACTACGAAGACCTTTTCCTAAAATTAAGCGGATGTCGTACTCGATGAATTGATGTCCGAAACTAATCAGCCAATTAATATGCAGTAATTATTTATAATTGTACTTTGCGTTCTAAAAGTGTTTATTTATGTTTAAATTCAAGTCAAGATTAATATAAAATGTCTGGAGGTCTTATTAAAAAATAAAATATTTTGGAATAATGCGATACACTGAGGATCGAAATTCATAGACTCGGCTAAACAGAATAAACGGAAAATATGTAGTCTTTTCTATTATTTTAATAAAAAATCAACATTAAATCGTGTGGTCTTATCGAAACTATTAAGTACTGTACCTATATGCACGTTCTAGTACGCACATGATCAATATTCTTAAACTACAGCGTTTGTGCAAAATCGACGCCTTAGAATCTGGTCAAAAATGCCGCACGTTAAAGTGAATATCAGGAACAGTAGCGACCGTGTTCCTGTTGACATTGCTCCTCTTAATTTGTAGTTACTGACTTATCTTAAGCCTCTTCATTTTTCACGGTTGAATTTGTTTACGCTAAATTGCTCTCAATTTCGTTTTCTCGTAAATTATTCTGAACTATAAGGTGTACAAATAAGTTTCCGCCGTTTTTTATCAAAAATTAGAAATTTATTGTGAAAGAACGGTACATTTCCTTTTATTCAAAGTATTGTCCATCACTAGCTACTTCCCATCTTTTGAAACTATCCACGAATTGATCCAATTTTTAGTATCTTCATAAGATTCAAACGGCTGCGTAGACAGGCCCTGTGCCATCGACCGGAACAAGTGATAATCGGAAGGGGCAATGTCTAGTGAATACGGCGGGTGCGTAAGGACTTCTCAATTAAGTGTTTCCAAGTAGGTTTCGACCGGCCCCGTAACATGCGGACGAGCATTATCATGTAGGAGAATAATTTTTTCGTGTCTGTAGTCATAATGGGCGCGTTTTTCCTTAAGTGCTCGGTTCGATTTCATTAATTGTGTTCGGTAGAGAGCTCCAGTAATTTTTTCGCTCGGTTCAAGCAACTCATAATACACGCCACTAAGCTGATCCCACCAAATACCTAGCATAATTTTTTTTCTATGAATATTCGGTTTGGCTGTCGATATTGACGCATGGCCAGATGGTCCCCGTGATTTACTCTTCTTTGGGTTATCGTAGTGGATCCACTTTTCATCATTAGTGACTATACGATGCAAAAAATCCTTGTTTTTTTGCCTGGCAAGCAGAATTTCACACGTGCAAAGTCGGCGTTCAACGTCTCTCGGCTTCAGTTCATATGGAATCCAATTTCCTTGTTTTTGAATTATTCCTAACGATTTTAAACGGTGTGAAATTGCTTGTTGAGTTACTTCTAATGTAATTTTGCAGGAGTTCTTCTTGCGTTTGGCACGAATCTTCCTCCAATAATGCTTCCATTTCTGTGTCTTCGTACAATTTCAGCCTTCCACTACGTTTTTCGTCTTCCACGTCAAACTCACTGTTTTTAAACTTTTGAAGGCACGCACGAAAAGCATCCTCACCATATGCTTCTACAAGCAATCGATGCGCCTCAGCTGCAGATTTTTTCAAATTAAAAAAGTAAATCAAAAGCTCCCGCAAATGACGCTTGTTCGGCTCAAAACACGACATGTTCGTACCAACACAAATAACTGACCGATACAAAATCGGTAAATATTTTTAGGTGACGGTGTTGCCAGATGTCTAAACTTACGACAAGACATTTTACATCTGATAATTTCACCATAATTTACTGGTGGCGCCATTTTTTGTCAAACGGCGGAAACTTATTTGTGCACCTTATAAAATTTTGCCTACTTAGTCCTGTTTCTCGATATAGTTCTATTCTTTTTTCAGTTACAAACGCTTTCTTTAGAGCTACTTCTTATATTGCCATTTTCGAGGTTGGGCTCTAATTCTGTGGTAGAATAAAGAGTGTATAAACGCGCCCTATAATAATAGTGACGTTACTACTTTCAGATCTTTTCATTTTAATCGTTTTTTGAAAATTTTCGTACTCATAAAAAAGTCAATACAAGAGCCAGGGTACATGTTTAAAAATACTAAAAAGTCTCCTAAAATCACCTTCATCTCTCAAATCTTAGTATCTTCAGTCCAGCTGTTCTCAGCCCTTTAAACTTCCTTTTGTTCTATCTTTACTGCTGAATCTATCGTCATCCTACAGGCCATTACTTATATTTCTTCCTGTGGAGGCCCTTCCAAATTCCTTATTGTTTCAGATACATTAAGCGTTCTTCTAGCGTCGTCTCTTCCTTCTCGTTCTCCTTTCGCTGTTGCCATCACCCTTTCCGTTTGTTTTCTTCTCCACGATCTATCTCCTTTTAAATGTCTACGAAGATTGACTTTCTTTGGGTTCCCGGGGGTCATTCGGGCATTATTGGAAACGCCGCGGTCGACCTTCTTTCTATATTAGCAGCTTATAGTAGACTTTTTATTAGCATGATTCAATCACACAATATTCTTCCTCTATCTGAATCCTACCACCTTAAGCTTTGGCATTACGTTTATGTTTCGCTTTTCGCTAGTCCTAATTCCTTGTATCTGTTGTCTAACCCTATTTCTCGTTCTCATTCTGAATTCTATTATTTCCTTCATCTGCATCAGTCCATATTTACTAAATTATCTCCCCTTCGTTTTTCGCACATTCTCCTCCTTTCTTCTCAAAATCGTTTTTGCTTGGCTACATCTCCCTTTTGTCCATTGCATCCTGAAGGTTCCTATCATACTTGTGACGCAGATCACGTGTTTTTCAACTGTTTCTATTTATCTTACGAGCGTGATCTCAGCTTTGAAAAGTCGGTCTGCCTGCTCTTTACAATGCCGCTTATGTTTTTTCTCTGCCTACTCCTTCGATTGTTCTTGTTCTGGATGAATTGCTTGGTTTCATATCTGATAAAATAAGAATAAAGCTTCTATCCTTTTTGATCCATCTCTTCCACGTTGCTAGGCCAATGTTATCAACTAACAAATCCAAAAAGAAAAAAAAAAAGAAAAAAAATGAATATCTCTTTAATTTTAATATTCTCAACGATGGCCGCTCACATTATTTCTCTTATTCTTTTGTTTCTGTTTAATCCCAAATTTCATTATCTATCTTGGTTTTCATTTCTCTATAATTCTTTATTTAATTTATAATTTCCGCTTTAAATGAACTGCCATTTATTTCACAAAAATTTTCTAATTTTATAGCAGCTGTTGATAGGTTAATGTGTAAATAACTCCTCTTTTTTTTGAATTCCTTCATGATTTTTCCTATTCTCAAAAAAAAAAAAAAACCCTTCTATCCATGTTACTATTTATGCTTTTTATATATTATAACTTAACTATTTGCAGGATCTCTAAACAAGCTCTGACAAGATGTTTTGAATATGATAACCTAATTTCATGTATTATGTTCGACTATCATTTAGCTATTAATTCCCCAACTATATTAGTCATTTGTCTTCGACATACACACACCCACACACTGCAGATGGCAGGAATTCGTACTTATGACTTCTCTACTGATACTGCAAGCTCGTTGATGAATTTCACGTACTGAGTTTCGTAAATCTGTTGCATGTGCGATAATTTTAGAACATTATCAATTGTTCTATTGGATCCGCAGTATGGCGCGCTATCGGTCTTAATATTCTTATTTTAGCTATTGCACTCTCTTCATATCACTTATGGAAAAATTCCGATAAATATTTTGATTCTGTACTTTCAGGCAGGAGCTACAGCTGCCAGGTAGATTAGCCGCTTACAGTTTAAGCTAACTGGAGTTTATTATCTAATAATGGGTTTAAACATTTTATCTGTGAAAGAACCTTTTTTCTTATTTCCAGTACGAGGCCGCCAAGTGAAGTATCCTATCTGAAATCATTCCTAAATATCTGATGTGTTGGTACTTACTGGAATCGTGGTCTAATTTGCCTGGTAAACCCAAGTCCTTATTTAGAATAAAGCTCAACTTATTGTCTTTTATAGTTGTTTATCTTGATTTTCTACATTAGGTCTCATATTTGAATCTTGTCCAGGTGTTCCCGGACTAGAAGCGAAGGGCAGTTTGGATTTTCATATTCGCCCATACACATAGCAGCTGTTGACGTGGCAGTAAATGCGGTCTTTAATATGACTCTACGCATTAGAATTCTGCGGTACTACGTTTTCTCGGTTTTACTGTATGACAACGAGAGTTGCACATTGGATGCTACTTCAGGAAGAAGGATACGGGCCTTTGAATTATATTCGTATAGCCATATGCTGAAAAGTTCGTGGAACTTAAAAATTACTAACAAAGAAGTTCTCAAAAGAATAAATAAGCGCCCGGAATTATTAAACTTGATTAAGGAAATTAAACTACAATATCTAGACCACATCATGAGATGTCAAAAATATGAGATTTTATGTCTCATTACGGGAGGAAAGCTTTTGGGCATAAGATTGAAAGGGCGCTCACAAAATTCGTGGACAAAGGATTTTCATCGTTTGTTCGCTCATTGAAATGTTCAGATTTGCCATGTCAAGAAAAGACATTGCTGTATTGATCGCCAACCATCGTAGCGGAGATGAGTGGATGAAGAAGAATATTGCGATGACGTCAACTGCGTAGATGGAGTACAACACTTAAGTTTGATTTATAATATACAAGGTGATTATAATTAAAGTTCAAGTTTTAAAACGCTGTAAAAAAAAGAATCACTGATCAGAATGACGTCAAATTTGAACGGAATATTATTGCGGAAGGGGGACAGCGAATGGCATAAGAAAAAAAAATAGTTTCGTTTTTTTTTTTTTTTGTCCGGCATTTAATTTTAGCAACAGATTGCGCTGTAAGCATCATAATTTAAAAGGGTTCGACTACAAATGACAAATGAATTGTAAAACAACGGCTAAGGTGTAAGTTAAAAACGTTAAACTAACTGTACTGTTCAGTGTGCATGACTGTACAAGTGTGAAGGTCATATTACATTGGATGGGAAAAATCGGTTTATAATTGTCCTAAGGCCAAAAACCGCACAAAAAGTATCAGTCAAATCGGTTTTTATTGTCCTGAGGCCCGAAACCACATAAAAAGCATCGATCAAATCAGTTTTTAAATTTCGTGAGACCGGCGCAAAACACCGTTTTCTGCAACTAGTTGAAATCGAGAAACAGCATGTTCCACAGCTGATGATCGAAGTGTCTCCGGGGTCACGTTCGGAATGTGTTTGCGCAATGCGTGTCTTCAGTTCAGCTAAGTTTGCAACTGGAGCACTGAACACAACATTTTTCAAATAGCCCACGGATTAAGATCAGGTGATCGGGACGGCCAGGCTGTAGGGAAATGACGACTGATAATTCTAGCATTTCCGAAATGCTGCTTCAGCAGCTGCTTCACTGGATTTGCAATGTGCGAAGGAGCGCCATCTTGCATAAAAGTGATCTCATCCACACATCCACGCTGTTGAAGAGCTGGAATGACGTGGTTGCGCAAAAGACACTCATAGCGCACCAGTGACGGTACAGGTAACACGACCGAAAGCACCCGTCTCCTCGAAAAAAATATGGCCCTTTGATAAATGATACCGTAAACCTGAACCACACAGTGATCTTTGCAGAATGAAGCGGTACTGGTAGCGCAATCAGTTTCTAAAATTAGATGGAGGGCCGAAAAAACAAAAAACTCTTTTTTTTCTCATGCCAGTCGATTATCCCATTCTTTAATGATATTCCGTTCAAATTTGACGTCAATCTGATCAGTGGTTCTTTTTTTATAGCGTTTTGAAACTTGAACTTTAATTATAATCACCCTGTGTATATCGTGGTATTAATTTTACCTCGGTATAAGAATACCGCAGTCATCAATTAATAATACCAAGCGAAGTTTTAAACAATCAAAAACTGTCAGTACAGCAAACAAAACTAATCGAAAAGAAAATGCCCGACATTTGAACTGAATGAAATGTAGATCAGAACAACCCTGTACACGAATGGAATGAATGCTGGAACGAATGAAGGCGAGATTTTTTAAAATGGTCTACTAATTAAGAAAGAAAAAACGTCGTAAACCGGCATGCTAGTTTTGTAAGATGTACTGATTGATGTTATTACACATCTCTTTCCCATTCCGTTTATGTTTTCAGAAATAATCGTTTGTACCTCTTGTTATAACTTTTTTTCTAACTTTTAAACTGTGTAGTTTCCGAACAGGAAAATAATAGTTATAAATATCATTATAACGGAAACAGTTTCGTTTCAAACCGTTCACAGTAATATATTACAGAATATCTGGAGTGTCGATAAAAAATTGATTTACATATGTCAAATCATTGAGAAACGAGAAAATAACTTCAATTACAGCGTCTTTTTTTAACATAAATAAAAAAAAAACAAAGTTAGCTAAATGATTTAAGTGAAAGAATCACATTATGCGATTTAACATTTCTTTCAATTTTCATTTTAGCATTTACCGGCAATGATAATAATTTAAGTTACTCTCGTTTATTGTCACCGTCATTTCAAAAATTGGGCCGTTGAATTTTAATTCTGGGGTGTTTGAATGTTATCTATATTCTAACGACAACAATACGTCGATTAAAAAAAAAAGCAGAAATTTCACTCTTCGGCTACTATAGAGCTTTAGGATTTTTTCTAATTTTTTATATTACAACTTAATGTGTATTTTAAAATTTAGGAGGTTTCGTTTCTTTTCCACATTCTAATAACAAAATAAGTTCGATTAAAAAACAATCAATTCTCTAGTTGTTACGGAACGGGTTGTAGACTTTTTTTTTCAATTTGCTATCTTCCAGTTTAATATATCTATTTTTGATGAAATTTTGGGCCTTCGATTTTCTCTATATTCTAATGAGGAAAACACATACTGACTTTAAAAAAAAATCATCTTTTTAATTACTATAGAAATAGGCCGTGGAATTTTTTCAAAATTTGATCTTGCAGATTGGGATATATATTTTTTAACATTTGGACTCCTGAATTTTGTAGTTTCGGAAGTTCCGGATTTTTTCTATATTCTAATGATGAAAACAACATTGTTAAAAGAAAAAAACAACTACCTAGATATAAACTTTTTTGCTCTTTTTGGCCTTCTTTTGCTCTTTTGTTTTTGTTTTGCAGCTTTATAATATAGGTGGTACCAAACTTTCATTAATAAACCAGTATAGGCTGTGTTTTATTGGCATTTCTTTTGTCTTTGATAACGTCCATCTTCCAAGTTTAAAGAAATAAAATGATGACAATTAATATTTCAACCTAGCTAACTTCCGCTACAGTTAATCTTTTTTTTTCTATTTTATTCCTTTGTATCACACCGGTTAAAAGTGGTCACTATTGTTATTGCTGGTACAAATCAAAAATATCAATAAAAACAAAATGAACTACTACGTGTTAAATATGGCCAGCACGGAAAGGGAAATGTACGAATTGTTATTAAGAATAGAAACGGCTGGAAAAGAGACCGGTTTAGTATTCAACAAACAAAAGTGTTCGATGTTAGTTATTGATAAGGATAACAAAATCCAACAACCGTTAAAAATGCTACAAGATATACAAACCCAAGATAAATTAATCTATTTGGGTGCCTGCATTTCAAGAACTGGAGGATCAAACGAAGAAATAAAGAGACGGATAGCACTGGCGAGCACCGCGATGGGAAAGCTTAACCGTATATGGAAAGATCATAAGATCTCTAAACTAACAAAATTACGACTCCTACAAACTTTGGTGTTCTCTATAGCGACTTACGGATCGGAAACATGGACGATCAATGAAACCATGGGAAGGAAGATCGCAGCTTTCGAAATGAAAGGGTATCGAAAAATCTTAAGAATCCCATGGACGGCCCATAGGACAAACGAATACGTGTTAAAAGAGCTCGAGATCGAAACCAACCGACGGCTATTAACATCCGTCAGAAAACGTATGCTAGGCTTTTTCGGTCATATAGTAAGAGCCAGTGGGCTAGAGAAAACGATTTTGTTGGAAAAGGTCGAAAAAGAAGAAAGGCAGACCAAAGAACCGCTACATCAATCAGATCAAGAAAATATGCAGATCAAATTTACAACATATCATAGATTTAGCACACGATCGCTATAAATGACGACGTGTTGTATCTTGCGTCAAATAAGGTCACGACATCCGACTCAGATAACGAAATGAAGAAGAATGAAGCGGATAACGGAACGGCAAAGGTTTTGATTGTCATAGCAATAGGATCGAGAAGGCACATTTCGCAAAGTAGAAAAGGATTAGCGATTAGAAAAGATTGCGTGCCGCAACCTAAAATGAAAATACTTGGACAGAAATTAATATTAAATCAATCGATAAATAAATAAATAAGTAGATAACTCTTTATTAAGGAAATACTTAAACTATAAAACAGAATGATTAATATAAAAAAAAAAAAATATTAAATTTTCTCGGCCTATGGTGAAAAAAGGTTTCCTATAACCTCTCGCGTTCGATCCTATCATTAATCGAAGATAATTTTGAGAGTAACTTGCTAGTTTCAGCGGCAGATTGTACCAAAGAATCAGCCTAATCATTATGACTAGGAATCCGCAAAAGGACAATTTGTATAGTGAGGATCTTTTTGTGGGCACTGTCCAGCAATCGCAGACATGGATAAAAATACTTTTCTTTTTATGCTGGTTACATCGCGCATTTAGTTTAAATAGATATAATATATTATAATGAGGTATAACGGCTAACAAAACATGAGAACTTTCCTTTCCTTTAAGGTATCCTTTATATTTTTTCGACTACACGTTTATTTCCCTTCGGATTGCTAATTGCACGGGTTCTAGTACCGATCTTTTTTCACTCCCTTGCTATCTCTCCATAGTAGTTCTGGCCGTCTCCTTTTTTCCCGAATAACTTTCTTAGTGTCCTCAGTTTCATTTTGTCCTACGTTCTTCTTTCTTGATGGGTAATCGTCCGTAGCTGACAAGCCCAATAAAAAAGTAAAAAAAAAAACAAAGAGCGGAAAGTAGACAGTTTTATTGTTAATCTATTTGTTTTCGACGAAGAAAACGAAATATATACAAGTGACTTCTCGGAATCCACAGAAAGAATAGCTTTGGTTAATATGAAAAAAAAAAGTACGAGGAAGGATTTGTTATGGCTGTAATTTTTACTAGAATGGCGAGAGATATCTTTAACAATTTTTTCAGCCAGCTACCGTAGTTGGTTAGGCAGTCGTGTTGTTTCGTTCGGGTAGAACCGAGTTTGAAACCTGCTGCCGCACATTGTAACTTCCAAAAATTTGCTAGGTTAATGTCCGTAGTTGAGGCGCCCGAAAAAAAAAACAAAAAAAAACAGAGTTGGAGAGTTGGATGACGTGTAGGAAAATCCCTAAGAAACCTTGGTTTATATTAGCATTTTTTCGGTTCTTCGAGTTTTAAGGAGATAAAAATATTGTCGATTTTTTCTGTTCTCAGCCAACGTAATCTAAAATCTAAAAAGTTGATATTTTTTCTACCTTGCATGTTGTTAAATTTAACATTCAACGTTTTTATATCGTTTGTAAAATAACGGTTATTGAAGGCAAATTTTGAGAAGAAAGGACGTAGTTTGGAATTAGCGTTCATAATTAAATATGAAGTTTCCGTCAACCGTTATGGCATTTGGACAAATATTTTAAAACTTACGATCAATCTGTCTATCGAATAATAATCCTTAGAACTTATTCATTTAGAAAGAAAGAAAAAACATTATTCACCTAAATAAATAATAAATTAAAACAGTAGTGTTTAAAGTTAATTAGTTTCGGACTAAAATTTTCTTCCAGACATTTTTATAATTCTATTATTTAATAATATTTCGTATTTTATTTCTTTGCTAAGATACATTGATTTTTCTTTATTATTACATTTTTTTCTCTCTTAAATGTAAGTTTTACATAATAAATCGTTATAAACGTGAAGTGAATTTATCATTAAAGTCCGACAAATATTTTATATTTGGAAGCTGAGAATTTTAGGGTATGTAAGATTTTAACAGCGCCAGTCTCAAGCAGTATGAAATAGCGTCTCGAATTACTGAATAGAACTTTTTGACTGTAATGAAAATCTCCATGAATATAAAATGCTTTAATTAAAGATAAATTAATCTGTGTATGTGCAAATGACGATCGCTAAATACGGTCGACAATTAAAAAAGAAACTTGAAAGAGGTTTTTTTTACCTTTTTTTGTCTCCGGCACTACCAATTTGGCCAGTTTTGTCCTTTTTACACGATCATTCGATTTAGATATTAATTTAATTAAAGCCGATGATTAATGTGTAACATTGTTTTACACTATTGTACACTGTTTGTTTTAAATAGTTATATAATTCTATGAGTACTGCCCTCTTTTTTTTTTTCTTTTTTTTTTTTTCTGAAATAAGTCATGGGTCTCACAGGGCAAATATCCCCGTTGTGTGAGTGCCCGACACTCTTATTAACGTTTATTCAAAAAAATATATACAATACAAAAATTACAATTTATCTTAACTTATTCTATACTCATAATATTAGAACTCTAGCGTTAAGATTAAGTATAAATATATATATACGCACGCTCCGTAATACGTATCTGTACATTATTACATGCCGAC
The DNA here is from genome assembly GCA_039619475.1 of Icerya purchasi. NCBI lineage: Eukaryota > Metazoa > Arthropoda > Insecta > Hemiptera > Monophlebidae > Icerya > Icerya purchasi. The sequence continues at coordinate 168,159,509 of CM077116.1, read as the reverse complement.
AGTTCAATATTTAAAATGGGAAACATAATCTTCTTTACGACTTAATGTTCGGTAAAGACACTAGGAAGTCAAAAACAAAAACGTCAAAAGAAAGGAGCATTAAAAGGTAGAGAGATTCAGTACGTAGGTTGTTGTTCAATCTTTGCACCATTCCTTTAACCAATTTTCCACCTCCTTTTTCCACACACCAATTCTTTTTTCCTCTAATATATGATTCGGGATTGTACTTATTAATTTAATTGAAACCGAATATCACCTGTGTTATCAATTCGTAGATTTACCCCACGAGGATAGATGTAGTATGTATTACTTTGGTTTCTTGTCAATCGAGTTTTTTGCCTAGATGGTAATTTTATATTATTGACGTTAAATTCAAGTAGTCTGTAATAGTAATAGTACACATTTTGAAAGACATTTCGTTGTTTTCCTTCCATACATAATTGATCCAGGGACGTTTTGCTTCCAGTGGGGGAGTATGAGTTTCTTCAAACACCTCTTCTGTATTTTTCTTGCTTTATTTCCGTTTTCTTAACCTCGCATAATATATTTGAATTCCATATAAAATTCTAGACATTATAATTGAGTTATAGTATACATATACGTAGTGTTCGATATGATAGTACCTGCTTTATTTTATATAAAGAATAAACACGTCCATAATTTATTGATCTAGAAGAAGAATGGTTTTCGTGGATGTTGAAGTTATCCACACCTCTATTTTCGGTAGAATCCACCTTAAAATAATCTATGTTGGACTCTCTAAGATTCAAACAGATTGCACTGTTCATTTTTATAACGATGAACGGTGTTGTAATCTGTTTGAGACGTTAGAGACTAATACGGATTGTTTGATTTCTACCAAAAATGCCTAACGGCCGTAATTTGTGAATCTTTTAGCAGCTATAGCCTTTCTTGTAATTTGTGCTATTATTCGTGCCTTGTAGACTATTTTTAACAAAGTTATCTGTGGAAAAGTTTATTTTCACGTTAGTATGCATAATATGTTTATGGGTAATATTGCGCAGTATAAAAACAGATAATTTTTTATTATATTAAAATTTTAATGGCTTTTAGTGCGCAGCATGGGTTTTTGATCAGCACCCACAGTGCTGAAAATACAATGCTGCTATAATCGCGTCGTATTTTAATTTATTTGGGTCGTCTTTGTAATACTCGTAATTCGATTACAAAAAATTAGAAATAACCGGATTTTTATATTTATACGTGCTGAAATACGTATTTATAAATTTATTAAACGCATTATTATAAAGATACTAGTCATTTTTTGAATCTTATTTTTTTTTTCTGTGGCATTTTCTCCGATATCTGAGAAAATTTCTAAATCTTGTATTTAATCTTACGGGTTAATATCGGCATTATTTCCCGAACTTTTCTTGGTGGTGCGTGGAATGGCGGAAATTATTTGATTTACTATGCAATAATTTTTTCTGTTTTAAATTTTTTAAAAACGAAAAATACATTTTAAAAATTAAAATATGGAATCTATAACAAATTTTAAAAAAGGAAAGAACGAATAATGAAAGCAATCTAATTGTTACGACTGCAGCTATACTTTTTCATTTCTAATACTATAATTGAAGGTGTTGTCAGTGTTTTTTTTTTTTTTTTTTTTAGTTTACAAATAATAATAATAATAAGATATACTATAGCATAAAAATGTAAGGTAACAACAGACACATGATAATTTAACTTTTCTATAATTTTAAATTGTCATTTTTTTTTTTTTTTACATTTAACGAAATGCTTTATTTGATAAATATAAAATACAGAACTGAACTAGAAGTTTATAACCTATTTTTTTAAACAATTTATAATAATAGGAACCTTGAATAGAAAAGGAAATAAAATAAAGGCGAAATGGAAGATAAAACAGTAGAAAAATAAACAATAATAATTTATATCGCAAAAAAAAATATATTATGCAATGATATTTTTTGTAAAATGATAATTTAATTTAAAACATTCTATTAAAATAGCAATTACAAATTTAACTTAATATTTACGTGATTCTTATTATTTAAACATATAGAATATAAAACGACCCTCCTGTGGGTTTTGCCATGGGGGGACACCCTCTCGAATGATAGTTTTCTCTAATGCTTAGAGAAGGATATTGTGTTTTAATTGACCAAGTTATTTTTTAATTTACGATTTGAGTAGTAATTTCCAACTGTCGTCATTTCACTTCCGTTACATTTAAATGTTACACCTAATCAATACAAAATCTTCATATTACCCCCAGCGTAAAAATGATGCAATCATTAATATTAGTGGAAAAAAGGGTGTATTACCGGTCGGCGATATTATCGAACGATTCTGTTTCTCATCACTCGTGCAAGAGTGATTGAATAATGTCTCACTAAACTGACTTCACCATGTTGCAGAATTGAAATATACACTTTTCGTGTTGCTGTGATGTAACTATCTACGATGAAAACGAGTTTCTTTCTTTTTTTTTCCTTTCTTTATTTGTTTATTTTTGCATATTAAATTTAGCCAACTGAAAACCAGTGTTAAATTCTTTTTTATCTCGGGTTTTACAACTTTTTAAAAATTGTTTACAAATTATGCACGTTTACATTAAGAAAACGTGATTGGAAGGTATTGCGAAATAGCAAATGTCTAATACCGAAAATATTTAATACTGCCTCGCGTGTTCTCGGAAATGTCTCGCATCATTTACACCCGAAATTTATTATTAAAATTTGTATGCATCGAGGGAAGGTATGTAAAAAAAGAAATTTTACCTAAAAACAAAAAAAAAAGTCACCAGTAAATTAAGGAAATGTGTAGTGTTAAGCAATGTAAAATTCGGCTGTATAGGTTTGTAATAACTTAAAAACGTTAAATGATCAGAAGGACCGCCATTATATTTAGTGTGACGAACACAAAGATGTTCCATCCGTAGATTATTTAATACGAAGAAAATGTTGTTAGCGGCTCTGTGAAACAATCTTAATCAGTAATTTCGGGAGAAGGTTAATTTGTATTATTGTAAGGAAGAACGAAATGTTTAACATGTTACTATTTATTATTTTCATTTTGTTGAAAATTATTACATTTAAAACAGCGTTTCATTTTGTTGTTCCTATTTGTCAGAAACTAAATTTTCTTCCATTTTGGCGTATAAAAATAACTCTGTTTTCTACACAATTTTAGTTTCATTTATTTCCAGTTTGTTATTTAATTATTATTCAATAACTTAAATAAGGTGTATTAATATTACATTGTATAACTTATTACGTAGTAAGTCTGATCTGTTTCTAGTATAGTTGAACCATTTTATATTCCTTTTTGTTACTTTTTAAATTTAATTATAATTAATTTAGTTATATAACATTTATCCTGTGTTATACTGTTTTTTTTTTTCATTATCATTTATTGGTCGATAGCTATAATAATCTTCCAATTGTTTTATACTATTTACCGTAATTTTCTAAAAATAATTTCATTAAATAAAAAATACATTTTCTCATTAATTTTTTTATTAATCATAGCTGAATGTTTAACCGAAATACCACGGTATATTTTTATTACCGACTCCAAAAAAAAAAAAAAAATAGATTATACGTTCGTTGTGTGTTTTTTTTCACGTTTGTTCGCGCATACTTGATCCATCCATGTGGACCGATTTTAATGGTTTTTTGTTTATTTAAATGTGTACATCGTTCAGGCGGTGGGTACCATATATGTAAATCAATAAGTATCGGTGAACATGAACTAATTCGTACCCAAAAAACTTAAAAAATGTGGTCCTTTTAGATAATTTGTTAATATAGCAGCCACGATTGACTTAAAATTTTAGCAATTTAAATGAAATTTAAAAAAAAAGTATCAATGTTAATTACAACGGAAGTATGCAGCTTTGAATAAAGAAAGCGAATTTTAAACCGCCTTAGCGCCACAAGCTGGTTACTTTTAAAAAAACTGATTTTTACTAAGACAAGATATTTAAGTACTATGTTAAACAATCGTGAAATAAAATGTTTTTTTAAAAAAAAGAAATACCGGTTCCACGATTTACTACAAAAATTTAATAAAAATGCACGAAAAGTAAAAAATAATTGTTCGATAAAAGATATTACATTTCAGGGCGATAATTATGATAATTCTTATATAACATTAATACTTATTTAAGTCGGTACTGAAGTCACAGATTATAATAATAATTAAAAACTGCGCTAAATATTCATTAAATTATTCCTAGATATTGAAATTTTAATTTGGTGCCTGCTTATATAAGTATTAATGTTGTATAAGAATTATCGTAATACACTTTAAGGTATATTTTAATTTAAAATTATATTATCTTCCTATCGAATAATTATTTTTACTTTTTAACGCATTTTTATTTAATCTTTATTATCGAATGATTAATTTTTCCTTTTAAGTACGGGCCATCCTTTTTCGGGCGTAGATTCTTTCGGACGCAGGCGAACTCAAACTTTTTTACAGATTATCTGCGGTGATTTTCAAGTATCATACGTTAAACGTTATCATCTGTGTTAGTGAGAAACACGAGTTACCAAATACTGTGTCAAAAATTCCACCCAAAAAATACCGTTCTTCGTTAACGATTTAGTTTTTCCGTGCATATAGCATGCTATATATGTATATGCATACATATATATATATAATCACAAAACACATATTTTACATCATTTTATTAGGTTATTCACTTTTTTAAAATACTCTCTATTTTTTTGAAATAACGACTTCAGCGTGAAATACAGATAGACAGACTTTTGTGATGTAAATTTAAGAGTTCTGTTAGCAGTAGTGGTGTAAAACGGACGAAGATGATTAATATTAATAAGCTGTCAAATGCATTATCTGTTCTTTTCCTTTTTTTTTTTTCTTTGTTAATGTATATTTAAAAAATTACAATCAACTCTACGTCATTTAAAGTGTAACTTAACTGGATTGAATTTGTTTCTAATACATATTCGTTATATTACCTTTCCCCTTTTCATTCGTATCTAGCAAGTTTATTTAAGGATACGTTCATTGAAGTTTCTTCTGTTATCTACCATTTTAATTATATATTTAATTCCTTGACGAATCTACCTAGGTTTTAAAAAAATATCGAAAAAGATAAATAAAGGCGCAAAAATTTTTAACCATTTCATTTCCAATTCAAATAAACGAAATGTATGAATTCCGGTATTTAATTTTTAATAAACTTAATTTAGATCATTTCTTTATTATATTATTGCTGTTTATTAAAAAATAAAAGGCGATAAAACGTGATATGATAGAAATGGTTTTCCGCTGAAAGATAATTTTTAATCACTTTATTTCCATACCTGATTTACCAAATTAGATTAACTTCTTTAACAATGCAGGTGCAATTGAGGGTCGTAGTTAAAACGTCAGAGCATATGAAATAATGGACGTAACTAATCTCGACTACTCCTTGGTTTTTTAATTCTGAACCCTATTAATGATCTTTACATATTTCTTGTTTTATAAAAATTTTTTGCTTTTTTATTTTACTGTTAAGATGAAATAGTTCCATAAATGAAACTGATACTAATTGTATCGTTTGTTTTCACGCATCTGGGTGTTATATCGTTTCTATGATTTTTTTAAAAAATTGAAATTAGAAAAAAAAATTTTTAATAGAATTTCCCCGCAATGCATTTATCGGGAATATTGAAAAAAATTCAAGGTTTGAAAGCCTCTTTTTTACTGTCTCTATTACAATTTATACGAAAATAAAATAATCAGTGTAGCGCTTTGAAAATCGAAAATTTTCCTAAACGAATTCAGAAAAAAAGAAAGAGGGCATCCTCCAGACAGGATGTTTTACGTACTGAAAATTCTGTATGTTAATTTAAAGATTACCATAATATATGTTTTGTGATTATATATATATATATATATATGTATGCATATATAGCATGCTATACGCACGGAAAAACTTAATCGTTAACGAAGAACGGTATTTTTTGGGAGAAATTTTTGACAGCAGTATTTGGTAACTCATGTTTCTCACTAACATAGATAATAACGTTTAACGGATGATACTTGAAAATCACCGCAATTAGTCTGTAAAAAGGTCTGTGTTTGCCTGTGCCGAAAGAGGCAGAGCCCAAAAGAATCTGCACCCGAAAGATTCGCGCCGGAAAGAGCGGTGGTCCCCTTGAGTACGTATTTATTAAATTTTTATGTAAATCTTGAAGTCGGTATTTTTCTAAACATTTTTTTTAAAATTATTTTTACGTTTTTTTTTTATTTGTTTTTTTTTTTCAGCGTAATTTAACGATGGGATCAGTTTGGAAGCGACTATCTCGGGTTAATAAAAGGGCTGCCAAATTTCAGTTTACAATTTCATACCATCAGATAACTTTAGAAACAAGCGCCAAATGGTAAGTTATGCTCATTATTCGGTTAGTTTAATTAGTAATAAATTTGTGTTACTTACATTTTTATTGCTTGTTTTCTTTTTCGGGCTAATTAATCTAGAGTAAAGGCGGACTTGGTGAAACCACAATTGCGGATATTGAATTAAAAATATTCAGTATGAGTGGGGTTTAATGTAATTTATCGTCTTGATTATTATTAATATTTTATAATTGCTAGTAAAAAACTACTGGTGACTAATTTTTGAACATCTTGTATTTTTGAAGGAACGGAAATCTCGTTTTGAATTGCTTTATTTACGTTCTCCGTGATATTTGCGAATATTAAAAATACGCTGGTTACGTAATTCGGTTTAAAAATACCTTAAAAAACTCATGAATTTTTTTTAATAAAAAAGAGCGGTGTATATACATGTATGTATATGTAATATATACATATTATATATAAAACTCGGCTCTTCGGGACTCGGAAGGGAGCAAGTCCTCTTCACCACCAGGTCCTAGTTCTTCTATAATTCTTATAGAAGAGTAAACTTTTTCATTAGCTACGCCGTTCGACAAAATTTTTTCGTTACCTTTTTTCGTTACATAAAATTGTGATATTTTTTTGGAAAAAATTTCGTGACAGGACACTTTTCCTGATGATCCATGGCGTAATTATAAAAAATGCCCCAATTTTATGTAACGTTTGTTATATTTTATAGGATTTTTGTGATTATTTTATTATATTCATATGGACCGATTTAAAATTGCGTTGTCAATTTTTATCACTTTATACAAAGAATAGAAGAGAAAGAGACAGAAATGAAATCAAGAGGGGTCAAAATGGCCTAGTTATATATATATATATATATATATATATATATATATTATACATACATAAATATATTATATTTATTTATTTAAAAAATCAGTACAGATTGTGAAAAGAACTGTAAAGTAAATGTGACTAATCAATATTATTATGGAGATTAATTTTATAATTGCTATTTATTAAAAGGTCATTAATTTCTTTAAATGGTAGATCTATAATTAACGTTTAAAACTGTACACTAACTATACTGTAGTAACCTATTTAACTGTGATTTGTTTTGAGCCACTTAATTGCATTTAATAGCTGTAAATAATTTAATGTAATTGTTCGACATTTATTTGTATTTAATGAAAATGTTCGTGAACGAATTAAAATTCAACGATGTGGGTATACGTTGAAGATCTTCTGAATATTAAGAAAAATTAAACAGATTCTAAACTGTTGACCTTCGAAAATATGTTTTATTGTGCGTGGGCTTTGCGCTCTGTGTCTTTTTGCAGTCAGGCACACTATGTTCATCACGCCGTCTCGCCTGTGTAAATATGAGGTGGTGATGTTTGTATTTTTTAGTGTGTTACACTCTTAGATTTGTATCATGGTATGAAATAAAATACCAGTCAGCGTTGGTATCAACCAACATGAGGAAGATAATTTTCGAAAGAAAATTTATATTTTGTTAATACAATGTTATTCTAAAGATACACTGTAAGAAGTGATGTTTCTGACTTTTTATTTATTTTATTTTTTGCGCTTTCGTAAATAATTAAGACGATGGAAAATTGGTAGAGCTCTAAAAATTATAGAGAGTAATCGATTTATTTTTCAGTATTTCTTAGGACAACAACGAATGCGTAGCGTGTATTGGTCTCTTATTAACATGTAAAGTATGGCTTCTGTAAGCAGTTCGATAGGTTTTCCGGTTAATGAGCTTTCAAAATTCAAACAGTTGTAATTTTTTAGTATCAGATAGCACAATACCTACTTACTTTCAGAGTAAAAAATGGATTGAATTATAATTCTTCAGTCTAATAAGTGTCCGTATTATGTGCGACACACATTTTTATTGTATTTTTTTTTTCTTCGTATTAATGACGGTGACTCTAGATCACTTACAGTAAATATAAAAAAAGCAATTTCGAAGCGAAATCTCTTTAGAAAGGAATTGAAGAGAGTTCAACTTTCCACTACATTTTTTTTTTTTTTTTTAATGGATTTATCAACTAGAATATTAGCCCAAGAAATGAGAAGAAAGAGAAAGTTATGTTTTTAAAACTTTGAGGATAGAGGATAAAAATAACTCGAGAACAGGAACAACAGAAGTAGAAGGAAATAAGAGAATAAAGAAAGCACCGATGAAGGGAGTAGGGATACCGAGTTTTAGAAAGAGAAGAGTAGAAGGACGATTGATCAGCAGAAAGGGTCGAACATTCAGATAAAATATGATATCAGAGTTACAAGAAATATATGTAGGAGGGGAATGAAAAGGACAAAGTGGAGTAGAAGCAGAGGAAACCCGAGAAAATGAGATATTTTTTAATTGGTTCCATAATAGGATGTAATTGGATATTAAATTATTTCAGTAATTAAATGATTGTCATTAAACGTCAAAGAAAAATATATATGAGGATACATTAGTTATATTGTCGTGCTCTCAATCCTGAGAGCTCGTGAATGCAGCTTCTCTACACTCTTCCAGTATTACGACCTTAACAAGAAGAAAGGGATGGACTATCTTACGGCGGCTCGACCGCCGTGTCCTCTCAAATTATCAGCCCCTCTCGGAGGCTCGTGTTGTGGGTCGCGTAATTGACACGAATAAATTCAATTGTTAACCAAATAAAATATATATTCACGCAATTAGACAAAGCGTAGTTACTCGGTGAAGAGAGTACTTCGGAACTAAGATCAGATGATCAAAACATCAAACTCGGATAAACGGCGACAAACAAAAAAATAAATATATACAACAGTTCTTTGACTCGTGTTAATTACTATGACAACGGGCAATGAATTCAATTCGAGCGTTGATATGAGCCCGCCAATCACGCGATCGCTTTACCAACGGTAACCATGTAACTAAAAACGATTTAATCGCCGACGAACCGAGAGTGTCACTAAAACCCCGGTAGTGGATCAGCCGCCAGGACTGCCCGACCAGTCGCACCGATGCATCATCGCGCACACTCTCACATTCGTTCTTACCATGTGCGTAATTGTGCAAAATTACGTCGCTTACGGTGGCCGGGCGGTATCTCCATGTCTAACCGTTGTTCATTTACGTTATATATCTTTATAATATTGGTGCGGCATCGGAATAAGCAATGGCGGGGCAAGACCTAAATTTTATGTGAGCAAGGTACATTTTGCGAGGTCCTCTGGTAGCGTGAGAAGACGGATTTTATAAAATAAAAAATAGTTGCTCCTGTTCAATTTTTATTCATAAAAATGCAAACTATTTGACAAAAAATAAAAGAAATGAATTAAAGAAACTGAAATTCCTTACTTTCAGCCCTACTGAATTCCCTAATAATAGTATCGTAATTCAGCTTAGATATCTGCTTTAATAGATAAAACTGCCAAAGGTCTTTCCTTACCCCCGTTGTATTTCTTAAATAATTTTTAATTCGTTTTAATTTTGAAAAGCTCCTTTCAGCGAACGCTTTACCAGTATTGTTAGCAAAAGTCGAATGACCATGTAAATTTATTTGGGTAAATTTCTTTCAAGCTATTTTCTGTTATGTATTGGAGCAGATGTTTCACAACTTTAATGAAGTTGGGTAAATTTGGGAGAGCATTGTTATTAATTCTTCATACAATTCGGAAGGTTGGAAGTCGCTGCTCTCACCCACTCGCAGGACAGTGTAAATCTTGACAGTTTTTTAATAATTGCTCTTTGGAAATATACTTTTTAACTTGTTTAGATCATAGGGAAAACCGAAATTTTTAAAATATTATTTATAAGAAATAAATCTTGAATCCATATTGCTTATTATAGAATCAATCATGGTATTCAAAAATAAATCTGTTTCATGTCGTCTATTATGAGACTGTACAGGATGATCGCCGCTTTTATAATCGAATATCCTTTTCTTCTTTTTGGCTACCCTCTTTTATTATTTTTAAAGTCTTTTGCTAGATCATAACTGATTTTCTCAATAAATTGACGAGCATCAGACAAGCATTTTTCGAATCAAGTTTGTCGCGGTATTTCTTGACCCAGTCACAAAATGTACGTAAATATTCAAGAGCAATGCTTAAATGGACATGTACAAATTGCCGTAATTTGCCTATGTCATTAACGCGCAATAATATCTCATACCATACATGTAATTGAATTCTAAACTGAGAATTTTGTTTAAAACCGAATCGCAATAACTGACTGTGCCAGATTGTTCAGTTTGATTTTTTATGCTTTCGATGCGTTCAACATCATCATCGAATTGCACAATAGTACGACCTTCACTGCTTCGATTCTACTTTCATATCTTGTGTCTGATAAAGGCTTCGTAGTAAGTTTTAATTTGGCTCTTTGATTAATTTCCAGCGTTTGCTGGAACTTGAAAATAGCCAATAAATTTTCTGAATAAAACCAAAAGGTTTTTGTTGCCACAGAAGAATTAGCTAAGTCTACCAACAGCAGCAGATTCCAGCTATGAAAAATGCCCTGGGATTAATATTTGATATTTGAGTTTTAACTCTACCATTTACGCCAGCCGTATTTGCACCATTGTCGTATCTTTGGCCATGACAATTTTGAATATTTAAGCCATTTTTTTTAAGCTCTCCCAGTATTGCATTAGTTAAATATATTCTCTAATCGTTTCGGTGACAGCAAGAAATACGATAAAGTTTTCTTCTATTGTGATCTACTGTATGTTTGATTAGTTTACTCTGGCAGCCCAAAACGATCATAAATCGACGACTGACAAAGAAACACTCAAATTCGACATGTCACGACATCTATCTATTGTACTTTATTAAAATTAAATTAAAAAAAAAAAAAAAGTTGACAGTTCGGATAGTTGCTTATTACATTTATCGTTTTATGACGAGTAAAATTTTTTCGCCGCGGTCATGGTTTTTAAGTACCTAATGCATAAACCTTTGAGGCGCAAGGACGTAGGCGGTCGCCCACGTCGCCCACGCCCTACGCCGCTTTTGGGAATAAGACTCCAATTTCCCAACAGTTTGAACCTTTCAATATGAATTACGTTACTTTACCCCTTTCGAATTTTACCTGCGAAATACATACGAAAGACTATGCCGTGTACAGATCTAAATGTAAAATAAGATAAAAATATAAAATTCTGTTTACGTTTTTCATTTCCCACAGCGTGGTAAAGCCAGAATTCCAAAAGTCAAAACCAGAATTTTATTTACGTTACACCATAGCAGGATCGTGACAATATGTAGTGAAGGGATACTGCAGGGATCGATATTAAGTCCAATTCGGTACACGATATAATACACCATATACTTAGGTAAAATTAAATTCCAGAAGAAAACAAAAACTTTACAATTTGTAGACAATATAGTTCTTTATACTATAGCTAAGTCAAAAAACACTGAATCAAGTGATGAATATAATTAATTCTTTAAATTTAACTTTGTCAATTGATAAAACAAAAGGAATAATATTTACTAGACACAGAGTTAATGTCAGCCCATATTAAAAATTATAAAACGATAGAAATAACAGAATTTTACAAATATTTATGAATTTACTTTGATACTAAATTAATATGGAAATATGAGAAAGATAAAATAATAAAAAAATGCTATGAAGGACTTAACATACCAAGGATAATTAATGGATTAGAATAGGGCAGTCATTCATTAATTAACTTGATGATCTATAGATCACTAATCTTCTTCTTGTCGTATCGGTCAGCGTCGTAATAGTTTCTTTTTCGCCCAGTAGGCACCAACCTGAATCGCATTGTTAGGTATAGTTTTTTATATCATATCCTTAAATTAGTTTTGTTCAATTCCGCAGTTACATTTATTGCTCTCTGACATTCCCATTTTTCCAAAATGTTTTTCGTCCTTAATGTTCTCGGTCCGCATTCTATTTAAGGTTTTCCATGTTTTCCAGTGTAATTCACTTTCTATAGGCAAATTTTCCGCCGGTTCTTTTCATATTTCGAAAGGCTGGAGCTTTAATATTTGTGATACGTTAATATTATTTATTACTAATTAATCATTTTATTGTAAATTTGTTTGTGCATGCGTGCAGGTTTTTTATTTTGTTATTTTTCCTTCAAATTCAATCCTGTTAAGTTAACTAATGTTAAGTAAATTATTAACCGGCATGCCCATATCCGGTAAGAAACAGTTTCTCTTTCGGAACGGATAATTTATTTCTATTAAAATTCTGTATGGTATTATATATCGAAGGTGTACACACAGATAACTGTTTTCTTTCTTTCTTTCTTTCTTTCTTTCTTTTTTTCTTTTTTTCTTTTTTTCTTTTTTTCTTTCTTTCTTATTTAATTTTTGATAGCTTTTAAGTAATAATGCGATCTTTTTATTCTGCCAATGTTTATTCTGTATCTACATATGTGCCAGTATTATTATTTGTCTATTAGCAGGGTGTTGTTTCTATACTTTGTATTTTAAGAATTCTTTGTCCGAACTTTCTGGTAAGAAAAAAAAAACTAACTGGTAGCTCAGCTCCTTCAACACTTGATTTACATGGTTAGGTGAAGATGGCATTGTTCCTAAGGCCAATTTGAGCGCTTTGTTCTGTATCACCTCTATTGCTTTAAATTTTGTTTTTGTCATTGTAGCGCATATAATTCCTGAATATTCAATATATGTGTTTTTATTAGCGATCATCTACCTAAATTCCGTCACTGCTCCCAAAATATTCATTTCTTTTTCAAATTTCTCTGAAATATATTTTACTTCACTATTCCGGGATAACTTTTAATCGAATCTTACAGATTAATTTTATTTGCTTAACTTGTCAGAAAATTGTGTATCAGTGTTTTAAGAGTTTTCTCTTTCCCTTTTAATTAATTTTTGCAATCAAATTTTTCGTCTATGTGTAAATAGCTGTGCAAACACAATATTAAAAATACTGTAGACGTTTTAGTGCAGCAAGCGTCAAAAAAATGATAAATAACGGAAAGAAGATAAAATAGGTTCTCCTTCGGGTTCCTAAGTTTATTAATGCTTAAGTTCATATATGTTGACAACAGATCTATTGTAATATGGTCTCGTGTTCCTTAATTTTGCAATAGTCGTAGTTCCTTTCTTTGTCTCCAATTAGAGTGTTTGGCGATTATTATTGTCATTCGGTCTTATCGTCCGCAGTCGGTAACGACTCTTTCGGATTGTTCTCAAAGAATACTCGCCACGACAGTTTTCATATCCCTGCACTACATTTTCCGTCAATTTTCTCTTTTACAATATTTAAAAAAAAAAAAAAAAAAAAAAAAAAACTATTTTCAATTGGATTTCTTTACGCTTTTTTTATTTTTTTTTGTTTTCATAATAAATATCACCAACTTCAGAACCATGTACAATTATCAAAACTACTACGATCTCAAAGTTAATTATGCATTACAGAATGGATCTTAGGCCACTTTCCCTAATGAAAATCAGCGTAGACCTTAGGCTCGGTGCAGTATTAGAGAGGGCAGACTGCAGGCTCGAAATGTCAAGATTAACGAGTGAAAACTGAAATTCAGGGCATTGAAGCAGGATATGCCCGGTAGATGGTAGCGTCTGAAAGGTGCAGAAGGTGCAAACTGTTGGTAGGTCTTTTCCACCTAACGCGTGATTGTGCGACACCCGAGTGTAGGCGCAAGCGGCTAAGCACACAGTAGTCCGTCCTCGGGGTCCCATCTGGGGGTCACCATGGTTTGACCTACCTCGTAATGGTTTGGAGGAAGAAGAGAGTGGCAACATATTCTCGAGTCCACTGCTGTCTAATAAAGATACGGCATCCGCTGTTTTTGACGGACTAGTGGATTTTGTGGACTTGGGACCAGCATGGTGGCATAAGCAGCCACGTACGTTCTTTTGTTGCCGGAGATGCCAGCATGATCAGGGATTCAAAGTATGGCGAGATTCCACCCTCTTTCTGCAAGTTCATAATCAGGGATAGACTAGTGCATGAACAGAAATCCCGTACGTTAACGTTCAGGCAGCCACTAAAGATTCCCCTGACTACGAGATCTTCCTGGCCAGTTGCTATGGCAGACAGGATCGTCTCCATGCAGAAAAGGATAGCGTAATGTTCCACGTCCAGGATGGTATAGTAATCACTGAGATGGACTGTGAAGATTTCCTCATCTACTTCAATAGTGTATGCCGTCGGTGAAAACCCTTTGCTGGGCGCTGCTTTCGCTCTATCAGTATAATAGCAGATGGCGTTGCAATACTGCCTAAAGTTTCCCGTATAAGTTGTTGCGATACACCTTCACGCGTTTTGGTGATATTTCATTTTTCATTTTTTAAATTGTAAGTAACGCTTTATTTTTTTCGGTCATTCGTTGTAATATACAGTCAGGGGTTACACCAAGATTTCTATCATCTAGCTGCTCACATATATGTTGAAAGTTTGTATTCTTTTTTCCATACTACTTACCAATTCCTTAGCGTACGTTATTATTTATTAACGCAACAATCACCTGTTCATTCTTTTGCGAGAAACTAAATTCATTTGTTGTTTTCGTTTTTATTTCGATCGATCTCCGAAACATATACTTCTCTCTACTTTCTTGATCGTTGCATTATTTACAAAAACAATTTTACTCGTTATGGTCGTAACATTTTTTTTTTTTTTTTTGCGAATGATCATCCTCGTTTGTTTTTATTTACGTATTCATTTTTAGTCTATAACTACCGTTTTTTCGACAACTTCCGATAGAATATCTTGTAGTTCCGCCGCGTAGATAATATTTTGTATTTTACTTTCGAAATTCCTCAATTTACACACTTTAATTCAATTACTTTCGGATAGAGCCCATTTTTAAAAATTAATTTTAAATGCACATGTTAAATAATTGTTACGCATACATACAATATGCCTGTCGTACGATGATTCCAGGAATCTCTCTATTCATCCGATTTTTCATTTCGCAAATTTACCCATCATTATAAGATGAATCCGTTATCAGATATAATTTTATTTAATCCCGATTAATCGTTTCTCGTGTTTCGTCAGCGATCGAGTTCATTGTTGTACTCGCAATAGCTTACTGACGTACGCACGGTTGCTTTAATCGTTCAACCAAAAGCCACCTATAGCGAATATTAAGCGCTTTCATTTATCTTACATGCTGGGTCCAGCGGCGGATCAACGGGGGGGGGGGGGTGGATAGGGGACATTCCCCCAAAGAACCGAAGCCTCTATAAAAAAAAATGAAAAGTAAAGTATAATAAAAATACTACCTTTCTTACTATTTCTAAACTACCATTTTAATGAAAGAAAATTTAAATTAAACTGTAATAATTATGTATTTTTAGAATATTTTTAAATTTCTATAAAGGTTAACTATTTGATTTCCTTTATGAAAAAAGGGGTATTTCTTAAATCTACTGTTTACCGTAGAAGATTTTACGTGATTACATAATCCCCCCCGTGTCCTTCTGGATCCGCCCCTGGATGAGTCTGTTAAAGGTGACCGGGAAACACCGTTTACATTTTCATCAGACGTATTTAATTTAAAACCGAATCGACCAGTACTCGTTTTCAAAAACTTCACATCATCATCACATGTATTCGAGACAGATTTCACACACTCGACAATTGTTGAAACAGCAGCAAATTGTTATTTACATTTGTACGATGCGAAAAACCCAAATTAGCTGATTGACTAGCTAATTCTTTTTTTTTTGTACTAGTATTGTTCCAGATATTATATCTTTAAGGAGGTAATTCCTTTTAAGAGCCTCCAACTTTTTTATCCGCCTCTTGTAAATAACCGATGAACTATCGGAAGCAGGTGAAAAGAATCTTGTTTTAGAACCTTAAGTTTTTTTCTCCTCCGCACTATGTACAGCACCTAGGCTAGAAGTGCGGCTAGAAAGTTTATTATATTTTATTAAATAGGTTTATTGATCTGGGAAGATTAAGAAGGCATATGCTGGATGGCGAATCGTTGGACAGGAGTGACGAAGGGGAATATAACGAAGTGAAACTAGAGCGTAATGATCTTAGAACATTCTGTCAGAAGGCAGCGGGCGGTGATGGGAACTTGACACCTGTCACAGGTTGGTGGAGCGAGATTCTGAAATCCATATGTAAGATTTGTATGGCTAATACGTAGGCGGCACAGTACCACCTGTGATCCTTTCGACCTTCTGGTTGAAATTTCCATTCCCGAACTGATAATTTTACTCTATGTAGGTTTGCTGGATTTTGTTGTTCCGTCCATTTTTTCTGTGCCGCAATTTCGGAAAAAACTTTTCGCCAGCTTCCGTGATGTCACCAAGTGGAGTATGAATACGTGGAGCCGGGAGCATTCTGGATGCCTCTTTTGCGGCATGATCGTCCATGAGATTTCCTGGTATGTTTTTGCGTGACTAGGAACTCGCAAGAAGTTACCATCGGTGGTAAATTCTGTAGGATTATATTTACGAAGTAAGGTTATCGGGTTATTTGATTTTTGTTGGATGTTATGTAAGGCTGTCAGTGAGTCTGCGGCTATTATTTATTATATGTTGGTTTGATTTAATCGCAAATATCCGTAAAAAGATAAACATAAACGCTACCCTTGTTAGGGTATCGTAATTAAAAAGCGTTTCGATTTTGAAAAATATTCGAGCAATCGAGAAATTATATCACTGCGGAAAAAGTGCCTGACGGAGAATGGTTGTTAATTAAGGGGGTGTTTTAAAAGTGATCGTAGAAAAAGCGGGACCGTTGTACTAAAATTTTAAAAGAAAAATCTGAACGAATGAAAGAAGCAGTTTTATTACTTTTGCCCGGTTTGCAATTATCGTTTAGGGGACGAGTATCGAATGAGTAGAACTGAACGTCAGTTCTGATTGGTTTAGCCGCTACCAGGAAGAAGGAGGTGTACAATAAAATGGTAATCTTTTTAAACTGTTTGAAATAAAATCGACATTCGGAAAACGATTTAATTAATGATTTTCGTTTAGGCATTGTACGCGTAATGTTATTAATTTTAGTTAAATATAATTGCGCAGGACGCCGAATAAATTGAGTGTCGTCTGGTGTCGGAAAAACCGTCGAATAGCTACCGATCCGCTATCTTGGGAACCGACGATGATGGAACCGTTGAAAGGGATGGTGATTTGGCCAGTTCCGGAGAATAAAGAGGCTTCAGTTACCTTGTTCAAAGATCCACGAACTCACGAAATGGAGGATAAGGATTGGACGTTTATTTTGGAAGACGTAAGATAGAATCTACGTTTGCTATTGTAATCTTTAATGCGGGTCTTTTGTTCTACATGATAGGCTCTCCATTCCAAGATGGTACGCGTTTCATTGATTAACGAGGGAATAATTGTGCAATATGAATAAACAAACGATCTTATTGTTAATGAAACTGATGAAAGAATACATATATATTTGCGCACTGTAGTTAGGCAAAAGTAATTTTTCTCCCGCGCGCGCATTTAAATAGTGTATACATGTTATCACTGCTAAAAATATAATATTCGACGTTCGTTATCAAGGTTAAATAATCTGTCGACGGATAATGTTGGCTGTGTTTTCATAACGGCCGGTTTTAAATACGAAAACAAATATTAAAAATACCGTCCTACAATACACTCGCGGTTGTTATTGGTCGATTTTAAAGATCGCTACACCAGTAATTAGAATATATTGAAAGCAATTTATTCTTAACCCCCTTTTTTTTTGACCAATCTTTCCTATTTTTGTCAATGCACTTTTCCAGTACGTAAATTTATTCTACATTATTTTATTGCTATCTGTTAAGCTAGCTGTAGGAAATAAAAGTGTTCTTTTTTTCTTTTTTTTTTTTTGTTTTCCAGTTTCTGGTACGATTTGTTGTATTGTGTAATATTTACAATCGGTGTAGTCGGAAAAATTGTTTTATTTCGCTTGACAACTATCATGCATTTCGTATCACCAATTATACATGCATTGGTATAAATTGTTGGATAATATTTTAAATTTATATATTTAAATATAATTCCATGTGTTCCAATGTGGCTTGTTTGAGAATTCGGCACATGTAGCAGCGAAGTTATCCTCTATTCATTTAGTTTCCGAATCAAGACGATTTCGAAATTTTCTTCTGATTTTTGTCTTTTATTTATCGTCCGCTTATTATGAAATACGTATTCTATCAGCGGTAATTCCATCTAAAACTCTGATATCTATTTACCTTACCCCCAGTATGCATACATAATGAACTCAATCTTTTGGAATCGTCTTGAAGAAACTAATTTTTTCCATAATACCTTTTTAACGAGATAATTTCATTTGACTTCGTTATTCTTTAAATTTTTTTTTTTTTTTTTTACGAGTAGTTAATGCATATATGGCTATTACTGGAATTAAAATTCTTAAATACTATTAATAATTTTCGATTTAATAATAAAATGTGTGAGATCTTGAAAGTTGTTCACATCGAGAATATCTGAGCTCAGTTGCTTGTCGTGATGGTGGTTATACTTTCGGCAGATTAAAATAATGTGATGGACCGTTAAAATTATTTTGATTTTTATTGTACGGGTTTTATTTCAGAACAGAACAAAAAATAAGTTACATACAACTATTTTATAACGAGTTTTACATGTTATCACAATGTAAGAATGACACACTGTCATTAATATGTATCGTTTTGTTGAATACCATTGTGTTCCAGAATCCGTGTGAAGTATATGTTTGCTATTTGTAATTTTTGTTTAATAATATCGGATACTATTTTCGTTTTTTTAATAATGTTACTTTTTGTTGTTTAATTTTTAATTTTCTAATTTTCCTGTGCCCCCCCCCCTTTCATATTATGCGGAGTACGGGAGTATCACATTTAATTCAGAAATAAATATTAAACTATTTTTTAAAAAATTTTTTACTAATGTTTAACAAATTTTTAAAATATTTTATAAGATTATTTCTAGTAATATATATTTTCTTTCTCGCAGTAAAATAATACTTAATAATTTGAAGAACAGTGATTTTTTTCTTCATCGGTTCTAGTATATTTATCCATAATATTAATCCATGCACGGATTTTACCGGCAGTCTACGATTATTAAGTCAATGACTAATCTCTGTTCTATCTGATGCGCTGCAGCAATGTTACTAATTGTTCATCGATATTTTGATCATCAAATATCAATAAAGGAATCTCGTTGTATTGTAATTCTTTTCTTTTGAATTGCCGTTAAAGAGTTCACAATCCCTATAGTTCTTCAACGGCCATTAGAACAGGATAGTTTTAGATGAGAGAGAGGAGATTACTCATTGAACAGAGTTAACGGTGGAGGGTGCGTTAGAAAGGATGTTTCGGATACGGTCTTCTGTAACACAATTTTCTCGAGCTGTGCCGAAATGAGGGCAGTCCGTTAAAATACGATGAATGGAGAGTGTGGATGGCTGCTGGTTACGGAATGAGCAACTGGTGGGAGATGGGACGTTCTTAAAGATGTAATCGTGGGTCAAAACGGTATGTCCCGCTTGTAGACCATTTATGATGCAGTAATCCCGACGTAAGATTTTTCCCGGAATCCACCGTGGTTTAGTGGTAGATTTGATTTGGCGTAGAAAGGTGGATCAGAAGCCTATTTCCGGGACTTCATTCCTGCTCGCAATTGAATTCATAAGTAACTACGTAATTTGATTTAAATGAATTTTGTTCTGAAAAGTTGTTCGTTTTATTAAAATGAAATAAAGTTCAACACAGTTCGTTGCTGTGCATAGTTTCAAGAATAGTAATTAAAAATAGAATTATATTTTTCATAACCTCTCTTAGAAATTTCAAATAATATTTCTGGTGCAGAAACTCTTTAGTAATATACAAATTTTTCGTTGAATATCAGATATATTTATGGAGTTTTGCTTAAGAAAATAAAAGTTTTTTTTTTAGTTTTTTATTATTTTACTATGTACACATTCAGATTTTATGGTTGCCCCTTAATTCCTCCGATTTTTATAATTCTTTTTAAATTTTTCTGAAATTGAAATAATTTTGCTTCTTGTTACTGCGATTACCCAATTTCTTTATAAAATATTCAGTTTTGGTATAGTTTTTTCACCTTTATCTTCATTAATTCGTAATGAAAAAACCACCTTTTTAAAATGAATTTTTATCAATTTTACTTATAATCATATTCAGTCAAATTATACTTTTGTCGGTAAAGGTTCTCGATTGACGGACCCAAAATTTAAAAAAAAAAAATTATACTTTTGTTCTTATAACTTGAACTAACGCGTCAATCCCTTAAACGATTTCCATTCGACCAAGTCATCAGTGTTTAATTTCTTCTTCTCTCATTTTTTCCTACCTTTCAATTTCTCGGAATTGTTGGCGCTTTGTGCCTAGGAAAATTCCTATCCTGTCCCTTATTTCTCTCCGTCTTAGTTCATTTTGGCAGTATACAATTTCCTTTAATAGTCTGCCTTATTTCTCCTTTAACTTCAGCGATCTCTGCCATCCTCCCAGAGTATTTATTTCGCCTACACTTACAAAATCTCTCCCTCCAGCTGTAATTAAACAGGAATTCCACAGTATTGTCAATTCTCTCTTCCCTTCTCATGTTACCATTTTCACTGATGGTTCTAAGGGGCCTGATGGGGTTGGTGCTTCTTTTATTCTTCCAGACTATAACTTCTCTGAATCCTTCTGTCTTCCTTCTTTCTGTTCCATATTTACAGCCGAGCTAATGGCTATTTTACGTTCCATTATTTTTATCTCCTCCAATCGTCTTTCTTCCCAGTTTCTGATCATATCCGACTCCATGAGTGCTCTTCAAGCCATCTCTTCTCCTCTTCCTAATCATTCCTGTGATTTTTCTATTCTCCACATACGTTCTCTCATTTGGACTCTCTCTTCTCTCCATGGAATCCATGTTGACTTGCTGTGGGTTCCTGGTCATTCTGGCGTCTCAGGTAATGAGATGGCTGATTCTTTGGCTCGGGTTGCTGCTTCTTCTTCTACATTCTTCTTCAAAAAAATCCCATCCTCTAATCTCTTGCCTTTGTGTAAACATTTTCATCTCAGATTTTGGTCGAATATGTACCCTTCCTCCTTTTCTAATTGTCGCTCCTTTTATCTGTCAGTTCAGCCTAATCTTCCTTCAAATCCTTGGTTCCTTCTGTTTCCTTCACTTCCTCGCTCTGTTGTTGTCTCCATTGTGCGTTTGCGCTTAAACCATTCCTTGCTACCTTCCTCACGCTTTCGCCTCTCGTTGACCTCTTCCTCATGTTGTCCTCTCCATTCAAACGATGCGGTTGTTTGTGACACCGATCACGTGTTCTTTGTGTGCTCTGCTCTTTCGGTGGAGCGCTCGGCTCTATATTCCCACTTGCTTGGGCTGGGGCTTCCTGCTCCTTTTTGTGCTCGTTATATCCTGTCTTTTCCTTCTACACTTATTATCCCCTCCATTGTTTCCTTCTTATTAGCGATAGCTGATCGCCTCACTGTATAACTTTCGTTTTCCCTTAATTGTTTCTGGGTGAAGGTCCTCAGCTGACGAGCCCAATTAAAAAAAAAAAAAATTAAGAATGTATTGTAAGAAGCATCTGTCTGATAACAGACGGTGTATATTATTGCAATTTTAATCAAATAGGAATGGACTTTTATTATTATTATTATTATTATTTTCTTTTTGTCTTAGTCTCTGCTGTTTCAAATTCGATTATTTGTATAACCTATTACGATTAACCGCAATGAAGGTTTTCTTTTATTTCGAAAGTCATAAAATAAAAACGAAATAAAAGCAGTTTACTGATAATTTTTAATTTTAAGCGATAAATATGTACGTTTTCGTTGTCCTTATAAAATAGGGAGATAACGAAAATTAAACTTTTTTTACCCCCCGATTGGATATTCGGTTGGTGTAATTCTCGAAATTAATTAATTTTATAAAGCATTAGATATATGCTTTTTGATGTCCATTTCTGAACGTAATTTAATTTATAGCTTTTTCAGAAATATAATTGAAAATTTTTTTAAAAAATCACCGACATGTTTCGGGATCACAGTCCCATATTTATGGTATAGCTTTTTTTTAAATTTTTCAATTATATTTTTTTTTGAAAAATTTATAAATTAAATTATTTTTTAAAGTATGGTTCGAGGAGCATATTTTGTCAAAGTCGTCCGGAAGAAAAATATTGTAAGCTCGTGAAGTAAAGTTAATATTAGAACATGTTCTTCTTACTGTATAGTTTTGTTATTCGGTAAAACAATATTTATGAGAGTTATCAACAGAATAAAATTGAAGCAATGTAAAGGATAAGTTTTAAATAAAATGTATAATATATTTTTGCCGAAAGAAAATATTGCTAAAGAAAAAAACATATGTAAAT
Source organism: Icerya purchasi (assembly GCA_039619475.1). Lineage (NCBI taxonomy): Eukaryota > Metazoa > Arthropoda > Insecta > Hemiptera > Monophlebidae > Icerya > Icerya purchasi. Next base: position 168,136,825 of record CM077116.1, on the reverse strand, counting down.
TTTATTTTACCTAATATGTTTACTATTTTAAAAAATCCAATCTTTTTCTTGTTGTATTCAACGTTGGCCGTTCGAAAGAATTAGATCGTAAGGAATAATTTTAACGTATTGAGCAGATTTAAAATATGTCTTATCAGCGAAAAATATAAAAAGTGGCTTAATACGAAAATAAAATAAAATAAAGGAGAGATATGAGGAGTCGAAAATTACGTTGAAATCGTTATACCGAGTTCGGTCGTAATGATTATTTAGTCATCTCACAGTGTGTAGGCCTGCCGAAATAATTTGCATTCTAGGAGTGAAACAGTTTTGAAGATTCAGCCTTTTCTTAACATAGTCATGCTATATAATGACAATAATAATCTAGGCCGTGTTCACGGAGGGGGAGGGGGAGGGGGGTTTAAACTCCCCCATCATGAGAACTGAAATAGTTATTATAAATACACAAAAATCTGAAAAAAATTCAAAAATTTAAAATAAATATTGATGATTTTTTAGGGTGTTCTTATCTTTAAAAAAAAAAAAAGAAAAAATATGCTTCATATTTTTAACAGTACTTCATTAATATCTTAAGGAAAAACTTTTTATTATTACGAGTATAATCAATAACATATGTAATTTTCATTAATGTTCATATACGGGGGGTAATTCATTTATGTAAATTATTAATACATATAAATCAAAATTATGGAAATTATTAATAATATGCGAATATTAGTGAAAAATGTATATTGTTATTTATAAAATAAATATGTGAAGAAAATTTTTAACTCTCCCCGCCCGCCCCCATTTAAAAATTCTGGACACGAGCCTGATAATGATAATCAAAAAAAAAAAGATTAAATTTAATGTTTTTATTATTGTAACGCTATTCTCTTCGCATTGCACTATGTGAAATTTCGTGCGCCGAAAACTCTGGTCAAAAACTGTTATTTTTAATATGGTACGCGTTAAAAATTGTGGAAGTTCGAGAAAAGGCGTTGGTAAACATCTAGCTAGAATCGTAAAGACTTTTTACCGGACACTGCAAAGATATATTTAAAACTGAAAGAATTCAAAAAAATCTTAATTTATCATATTTATCTTTTTCTTTTATCTGTATCTCGTTATTACGTTTTCGCGGTGATGGTTTTTGAGTTATATAGAACCCCTTTTGTAAGTTATGGAATTTAAAAAATTTCCTTTAAGTTTCTTTCTTTCCAAGTTCTAATCCATCAACAAAGTGTGACAGCATGACATATTAAGGTTTTGCACCCGTCATGTTCTATTTTTACCATTATCCCCGTTAGTAAATTATCAGTGATGTGTCAAACATGTTTAATTTAGTAATTCCAGATATCTGATTTCTGTTTTGTTGTTAGATTTTATTATTTTTATCCGATGACTAAACGAAATAGTCGAAAATGTTTACGAAAAATGGTGTTGATTACTAATTCGTCTTAATAAATATGCGTTAAATTAACCTTGCTATGGCGCCGATAGGTTGTTTGTTGACACATATATATGTATGTAGAATAAGTAACATTTGTCGTTAAAATTTGAACGGGTCTTAATGTAAGAAACATTCGCTATTGAATTTTGCGCGACAGCATCTCTAATTAAATTGTCGTCCTTCATGAACGCATTAAGCAATTAGTTTCATCGTCGTTCGCTGCAATTCACGCTGTTCTGAATTAAATTCAATTAATTTTATGATGCAACCTGCCACCCGTGCTATAATACCGTGATCTGTTGTCAGTATCTTGTACCAGACTGGAAAGAGGTCACGTCTTTGTAAACGTGCGTCATACTGTTTAACTTAAAAACCATAAAAACATGTGTACTTTTTCAATTTTAGGTTGGTTTCTAGCGGCGAAAATCACCCTCCGTAAATTAAAACTCGTTTAACCCGGAAGTATGGAGTGATAAGACTGTATTACGGTTCGAAGTTGTTGCTCTATAACAGAGCATTTCTCGGATATGTTTGTATTCTGTAAATTCTAATGCAGGTTCGATGTTTATTGGAAAATTTTTAAAGATTAAAAAATTGTACAAGAATTAAAACGGAAGAGGAATTAATAAACGAATATAGAGAGGGACAAAGCAGGAAGGTCTGTTTCAGCAGGAATTTTGAGTCCGCAAATTGTATAACCCAGACGTACATAGTGGGGGGTTAGATGCCATTCGTAGAACCATTAAAAATCTTGACCGATTTTATGCACACGATGTAACTGTTTGAATGAAGAAATAATACGATTGTCGCGCTCTTGGTGAATTTCGCGAATTAGTAGTCGGGTTGCTCGTCCCACATTTCCGAAAATGCTATTTCCGCTCTAGACTTACAGAGCATAATTATAATATATTGTAAACATTTTGTTGGATCAACAAACGTCGGAATTTTATCATACCGCTGCTACTGTATATTATGAAGTTACTAAAGGCGTCCAAATTGGTTCCGCCAAGAAGTACATCTCCGCGTCCATAACATGTTAATCGCTTGAAATCATGCGCGTGAACAGGGCAAATGCATAGATATTCCGAGAAAGGTGTGCATTGAGGCCGTCATCGTTAGAGCATCGCTTGGTTTTTTTCTGCAACAGATGCGAGGAAGGGACATTTATTAAGTGAGGTTTTCAAATATAATGGTTCTGGTAGAATAAAGAATGCGGCTGAGATGTAAAAAAATTAAGGGATTAGAAGTGAAATGCTGTAGACTTGCGAAATGAAAAGAAACACGAAGAAAACACAACGTTAAGAGATCATCAGATCAGGCAAAGAGTAAGGGAAGTGTAAGCGTAAAAACGTGCAGAGAGACTGTCAAACAGATAGAAGAATATGAGTAACAAAGAGATAGAGAAGATTACGAAGAAAAAGAATAATGTATATAATAAAGAAATGCGGATTCTAATAACCTATCATTAAAGGGAAAGTTAATCCGGAATATTTTGCACTAGCCGTGATGTGTTATCTGTCACATTTGTAAATAACAAGATTCGAAATCGACCTCCGAATTTAATCTAAAAAACTTTAGTGTTTTTAACGAATCGCTCGGTGTAACGAATGTATGTTTTCAAGAACGGTTTTAATGCCGCGTGGCTACTTACAAAACAGTTTTCGGCGGACAATCGCGTTTTTTCGGTAATTTATTCAGTCTCGAGAAGTGTAAGAACACACACATGAGACCAGAGTTTTCTTAAGATTTCGATCTAGGCGTGTTAAGGACTTTTTGCGAATCTCCTTGTTAACTGAGATTAGTGGATTTTTACTGGCAAGAACTTTTTCGAATTATATCGAGTATTTTTCAAACCGTTGTTTTCTTAACTACAACGGCTGTGTAGTATCTTTTCCGTTTTTCGTACCAAGCTAATTTTATGCTGTTTTAATGAATAAAAAAAACTTTTTAAAAATAGCCTTTTATTTATGCACTAAAAAGTACAACTTTATTAGTGTGCGACTACCAGATACGCATCTTAACATTAAAACTCTGAAACTACAAAATATTCTGAAAAATAAAAGCGGGGACCGCAGATTAATAATTAAATATTAATATTATATTCGTCACCCCGAGGATCTAATTTTTAAGTTGGTAACCCGGATATTACGTATTATTGTATTGCCCCGTCTACAACAAGCATTTCTGCAAAAGGATACTTTTTTAATTCTCTCGGGAAGTAGGTGAAAAATCGTTCGCAAGATTCCCCACAGACAGACAGACTGACAAAGCGAGTTAAATAAAAGGCTGTAAAAATACTTTGATTCGGAGGGCCTTATCCCCCCTTCCCCGGGTATTGGCTGCCGAACGGAGGAAGAATCGTTCAAATTAGAAAAAAGGAGACGGCACATAGCAGACATTATAATGAATCTCGCGATCTTGATACTGGTTCCAGTCTAATTGTAAGTACGCAATTTTTATTTGAAAATGAGGATTGCAGTATTCTATCGCAAGAGGAGCAGAATAAGGGGAAAAGTTAAGAGTAAACAGAAAAATGTTCAGCGTAGAAGATGGTTTGCAAATCGCTGCTAGGTGAAAGATTCCGAAATGGTTGTAAAATGTAAACACGGACACATGTTCATTGTATTGCGGCGCCTTGTACGTTCTGATGTTACCAAGTTTCCTGCATGTGTTCGTGTGATGTAAAGTGGCTGTTTATTTCGATTGTTGTACCAGAGATAGTGTTTAGTCATCACCCGATGTTATTTGTTTTTTCATGATAATACTCGCTGTGAAATGTGAAGTATTTCAAAATGATCTGTACAGGAAATTTTATAAATAATTGTGCGAATTTTAAATGTTTATTTTTTTAAAATCGGCCAGTTGTTTTATGTGGAATTAACTTTAGGCAGTATTACAATATGGAGAAAACAGGGTCTCTATCGTTCTTTCGGCCCCAACGATTTAGCTTGAACGTTCCGGCCCCGTCCTTTTTCAGCTAGGTCTAGTTTAGTGTTAGTGAATTTTTCATTTTTTGAGTCACATTTTGAACATATAATCAGCATTTCAAGTCTTTATAAGAGGAAATCATTTTTTAAGCGATATGTGAAGGAGAAAAAAACATTGAAAACAGCTGATTTATTTTCTAAGAAAATGAATTACTAATTTTGCGGGCGTTGTTTTTTCGATTAAATGATTATTTTACGCCCTAAATATAATACTAATTAAAAATAAAAAAAATAAAAATTCACTGACACTAAAAACTAGATCTACTTGGAAAAAGGACGAGGCCGAAACGGTACGGCTCTGGAAAAACATGGAGATTTTCACAAAACTATTAGTCTGCAGATCAGTGTTAATTTATCAACTTTCTAGCGAAATAGGAACTGTTGCAATTCAGATAAGTGATTTCGTTTAAATTTGTTTACTAATCTATAAAAAAAAATTCACACATATACATATATTTTTTTATACTTAGAACAAATATATACCATATATTTAAGTATATTATTGGCATAAAAAATGTTGGTAGCAAATAAATATTATAAACATAGTGAAAATAATCGGTTACCATCAAGAATCACCGTCATTTTGAAATCGCTGTAACTGGTAGACCGGGTACTCGAGAATAAACGTTAAGATCATTGCAACTAATAACACACTACGTCTTCTTCATCATCACCAAACAAGTTCCTTCAATCTGTTTCTATTTTTCGTCAGAATATTTTTTCTCTTCATTCTCTTCTTCATTTTTTTAATATGTATATATATATATATATATATATATATATATATATATATATCTAGCATACCATCTAAAGTGCTATTTTTAGCTGTCAAGGCTATCGTAGCCCGCAGATGTGCTGTCAGTATTTGGAGCTAATTAATTACTTGGTTGCTTTAATAAACTGAAGCACAGGTGCCGTTGCTGTCGATAAGTTAGCAAGGATACCGGTGACATTATCGCGGTGTGCTGTGCCGTGAGACTCAGTGATCTGAAAAGGCTGGGCACATATACAGTATGTGCGATATGGGCGCTGCTATGTAGGCAGCAAGGGCAGAATGTAGACCCGGCAGAGCTCCTCGGAACGTATAATCGTGGGACAAGGCTATGTGCTGTTCGCAGCCGACTCAGAGCTTGTGCGATACATATTTTCCATTGGCCACCACGGCTCAGTTGTGGCTTTAATGGATCTCAGAAACGTCTGGCAAGAGACCCGCTGCTCTTTCCATGCCGACAAGCATTTGGCCAAGAACAAAGCTGAAATACACGGTCTTGCGAATGCGTTTTCAGGCATGGAAGAAAGTATTGCTGATCGAGCAGATATATCGATCCGTTCAGTTCCGGAGATCGTAGCTTAATTTACGCTTTTCTACAAGCAGGTTTAAATTACAATAAAAAAAAAAAAAAAACAAACAAACAAAAAAAAATCCGAACAAAGTAAACATATTTAAAATAGAAACAAAGAGTAAAAATGAAACCGAATGATAAAGTAAACAAAGTGTAAAAATGAAACCTACAAACGAAGATGAAAAAGGTAGAAATGGCACGTGGTTTAATCGATTGATTGATACGCATAGTTCAGGTGCTGAGTATAACAGTGATGTAATGATTCGAATTAAAATCCTCGTATAATCCGATTATTTGAACGATCGAATGGATACGAGTATTAGAATATTCGCATCGTATTGAACTGATATGATTATTGTAAAATTCGATTCGTTTAACTATTCGAATTGAAATACCCGTATTTTGGAATTATTATAGGAATCGTTTAAATATTTTGAATATTTAAAATTTGAATCAACAAAATTTACTTTTAGAGAACTATATTATATTTAAAAGGAGATCTTGTAAATGTTTTATTATTGTATATACCGCGTAATGGTTACGTTTTTTTTTTTTTTTTCGGTAAGTGATATAGGATCGTGTATGATTATGGTTATTAAAATTTATGAATTAGTTATTGATGAAGGATCATAAACCAAAATTTCCTCAGGGTATTCTTCGAGTTCACTAAACGTTTCCGCTGCAAATGTTGTAAATTGTTAGTTCCTCCGAAATATTTTAGATATTGTTTACATAAAAAGCAAAAACTGAAATTTTTTTTTATCAATAGATTTATTAAAGAAAGGCTTTCGCGCAAGAGCCATACTTAAAAACATGTTCTTAAAAATGTATAAAAAGTTTACTTAGGTTTTTAACTGTATTACAATAATCGATCAAACACAAATTTTAAAACTTAAAAATAAATCTATTAAAATATCGAAAGTAAAATATCTACAAAACCAATTTTAATTAACTTAAAATAAAAAAATTATACAAAAGAATGTAAAATAAGTTTGCTCTTGGCTGCAAATAATATCGCCTTATATTGGATTTCATATTCATTTATAATGTCTTTAAAAATTGTAATTTAACCTTGCTCTAATATAATGGCCGATGAGTTGTCTTGCATATAAGCCAAAAAAAAAAAAAAAAAAAAAAAAAAAAAGCAACAAAATCACGTAAACAAACTGATAACGGATACGCGTAAAAAACATTGTGGTCAAAATGTAACAACTTGGTCTAAAAGACCTCGGCTTAATGCGGTTGATGTCGGGTTAAATTATATCACCCTGACAAATTAACTTTTGTCTTAATCGAATATTACAGTGTTCTTTACCATATATTCTAACTTATCAGTTTGGTAGAATTATTATCATTCTCTTACGATAGAAAAGTCTTGTTATCATAAAATTAATTCGTGTATCTGTAATATTTACACAATCGTGGAGGATAAAGTTAATTTTCAATAAATAAAAATCAGTTATGTCGGTTGCTAATTCGCTCACATGCACACTTTAAATCTGCAATAAAAACAAACTGCTTCAAATTCGCCAAGACTAGCATCTTTTCTGTTCTCTTTTTTTTTTTTTTTTTTTACCACATCGGTCAAAAGTGACCCCACCATTGGCATTGCTGACCCTGACTCAATCAAGAGTCATAAAACAAAACAAAATGAACTACATATTAAATATTGTTTCTTCCCCCAGTGGATCAGCGACAACAACTAACAAAATACACTTAGTTCGCATCTCATCCGTAGAAAACAATATATGCGAATAATAAGAGAGAAAGAGTTAAAGATAATACAGCCTCCTCTTCAAAAGTAACAATAATAATCGCAATCTATAAGCTGGAAATAAAGGATAACTTAACGTAATACAAGTAGTTGAAAATTGAATACAAAAAATCAGCATAAAGTTGCTTAAATAATAGCGACTGAATAAAATCATGTAAAACGATTATACCGACAGAACGTTATTCGATCGCTGTCGGAAGGACTTAATGAAGTTACATACTATATGATATTGTATAAGTTCATTAGTTATTCGGTTTATCTCTGCATCATCTTCTTTTTAACCTTCGATGTGAACATTATCCCAGAAGAAATATCTGACTCAAACTGGCTATATTACGATTATCGCTGTGAGCTAATTTGTCGTAGAACTTGGTGTATTGATTTTTATGTAATGAACTTTCAAAATCATTACAATAAATCTGAAAAACTGGGCGTAGCTTATTTTTAAATGTTTTTAGTGAATTTAATTACTGGAAAACAGTGCTGTAAATTCATTTACTTTCCATGCCGTGGTTTGTTGTTTTTTTTTTTGTTTTGTTTTTTTTTTGGACTCGTTAACCAGGGATCTTTACCCAGAGAAACAATTAGAAAGGAAAATAAATCGGTTATATTTTGATGTTCCGCTTTCTATTCCAATTTGCTGCGAATTGGCATTACTACTCCGTTTTGTGCCTCCTACATCCTGTCTTTTCCTTCCGCGCATATCGTTCCCATTGTTTGTTCCTTCCTACTAATAATATCTGGTTTGCATTTCGGTCTTATTACTCATCTCAGTTGTACGAAAAAGGGTTTATTTAAGGATTTTGCATTCGAATATAAATTATGAATAAAATGAAAACCCGCGTATTAAACGGGAGACGTTATAATAAACAAAAATAAAAAGTGACAAATATATAGCATATAAACTTGTTACATTGACATAGAATCGAAGCATCGACGACCTTGAACCGCGTTCCGTATTGGTTGTTTTTGCGTTGGTGTTTAATTTGTCATTTTCTAAGAAGGTTTTCTCAATGGTGTAATAATATATACAACTAGTATTTACTTTGTGTACAATGATTTCAATGTTGTGATTTTATTTAAATTTCGAACGCGTAAACTTGTAACCACGGTTTTTACTACCATCAACACAAAATAACTAGTACAAGTTAGCGTCGAACTATTATATTTTTTTCCGGTTTATACAGGGCCATTATTCGAAAATCGATATTCATCGATTTTTGTTAATTTTTCGTATTGCTCCGTTATAGGTTCAATAAAAGTCTCTTTGTTTCATTCCGTTATAGCCGGTTTTTGTATAGAGATCGTTGATTTTTATTACTGTTTTGCGCTTTGTGGAAATTAAATTTCGATACGTTTAGTTTTAATTTTTAACCGACTTCAAAAAAGGAAGAGGTATTCAATTCGACTGTATTTTTTTTTTTTTTACGTGTGTTACTACAGAACTTTCTTCTAGGTGAACCGATTTCGATGGTTCTTCTTTTATTCGAAAGGTGAGGTTTCTCATGTGGTCCTATTTAAATTTGATCAAGATCTGACCCCGGTAGTTTTTGAGTTATCCTTTATAATGCGGGAGATTGAAGGTTTTTGGATGTTTTTCATTCGTGATTGTTTTTTCATTGTCCGGTTAGATTTATTGACTTAAAATACTATAAATTTGCCAAATTACCATGGAAATGTAGCTTTCGATGTTTTTACACCGTGGAAATATCTGTTCTTATTAAAAAGTTTTAATTTAATTGAATAAAAATGCACTAAAAAATAACGAAATAAAATGTTTTTTTACAAAAAATAAATACCGATACTTGAAGGTTTATTATAAAAATTTAAAAATGCACTAAAAAGTAAAAAATAATTACTCCCGATAAAATATATATATCAGAGTGATATAACACCTTAAGGGGGTGATATCGTAATTTTTATATAATATTAATAGTTTAATTAGAGTTGGCATCAAATTCACATTATAATAATAATTAAAAACTGCGTTAAATGTTTCCTAGATATTGTAACATGAATTTGATGCCAACTCTAATTAAACTATTAATGTTGTATAAGAATTACGATATCACCCCCTTAAGGTATTATATCACTCTGATATATATATATTTTATCGGGAGTAATTATTTTTTACTTTTTAGTGCATTTTTAAATTTTTATAATAAACCTTCAAGTATCGGTATTTATTTTTTGTAAAAAATCATTTTATTTTACGTATTACAATTCCCAGCCTCTTATTGAACATTTATCTATTTTCGATTTTCCACTATCGTTTCAAACACGATTGATTTAAGGTTTAACTAAAAGTTCCAAACGGTCATCCTAGCCGTTTCTGTCTGTAGCTATTTTGCACTCTTCGATCGAATAGATTTTTATGCGACGTTATTTGAAATGATAAGTCAATAGTCTATTTGTAACCGGTCTATTTCCGGAGATAGTAAGTTTTGAAAAAGAGTCGTTCGCGAGAACTGTTTTTTACGGATAAAAAATAGACACCAAAAAAAAAAAAAAAAAAGGAAAAGATCGTTGATTTTTTCCGTTTGATTTTTAATTATTTTTAAAACAAAACGAGGTAGATTATGGCGGTCGGTGTAAAGTAATAAGAAGTATCGTGTATGGAAAAACGAAAAAAAGCTTAGAGAAGCACTGAAAAAAGAAGTTTGATAAATATATGTGTATGTGCATGTCGTGCGAGTATGTGGAGAAAGAAGTAATTGTTGCCATATCATTGTTTAGTTTAAAATGGTATCTGCGGGTACTTGGTGACACGAAATTTGTAACATTAATGCGATATAAGTGGGCAACGAGAGAGAGTGCATTGTAATGATAATTTCGCATTTAGACACATGAAAACTTAAATTCTTCAACAACTTTTATAGTCGAACATGAAAAGAATGGAATCAGAGCAAATACTGAGTTGTTTATGGTAATTTATTGATATTTTTGATAATTTACTTCTAATCGTTTTTCACCTTTACTTATTTTCTTTCCTAGTTTTTCAATTTCAATTTTTATTATTTCATACTGTTTCGCTATAAACGTGACTGTTTTTTTCTATATCTTCTGGTTTATTTATTTTATTTTATACTCTATTCGCTAGATCTAATACTACGCTAATTTTACATAGTTCTTTTTATATATTCACATCTAGGTTATGGTTTTTTTCTTTTTTTTTTTTTTTCAATCTACACTTTCAGCTTTTCGATATAATTGTAAAAATTTAAGTTTACATTTTCATAAGTTCCTTTTGTATCACTGAATGCTGTAATCGTGTAGATCATAAGATATGTTTATTTGTAAATTGCGCTAAATAAATATTCTCTAAAAAATAACAAAGTAATTTTTAATAATTCCTTTATAAAAATTTTGTTATAAATAAACTGAAAAGCAACATATAGTTTAACTCGAACAAAAATTAGAAATTACAGATAACTGGCTTACAAAAAATCTATATTGTGCGATTAAAAATTATTAAGTTGTATTTAATTAATCGGTATTAACATTACTTTTTTCGTTTATTAATTTTTTAAATACACTTTCTGTTTCGTTTTAAATTGAAATAGGGAATATTAAATATAAATTTCTAAGCCTGAAGAAAAATTAAGAAAAATTAAGAAAAAAAAATGATCTCTGTTTTTTAATAAGAAATTTAGATAAAACATAGCACAGATGTGCGCTACTTTCAAAAACATTTCTTTTCATCTAAACTATTTTCCTTTCTTTTTCTTGAACTTCATATTTCAATATTTCACACTAAATATCAATAAGGCTTTCTATGTACTGTAAGGAAGGTGGGATTTGGGGAACACAACATTGAACTTCAAATGGGAGAATAACTTGCAGTTATTCCTTACTAGTGTGTCGTGTTTTGTACGTTTACATTAAATGTTTTTAACAGTATTCCTTCATTTCTATTTTTCATATGTTTCCACTATTATTAAACGTTTTTGTTATTTTCCCGATAAGAAAAAAAAATTTAATAACGGAATCAAATAGTACGAAACAAATGCTGCGTTTAGTCTTTTACGTTTGTTTAAATGACCGCTGAACCTGATTTAGAATTACCTTCTTCGATCTCAGTTTGAATTTCGACAATTATGACGCGTTGTTGCCGATATAAAATTATCCGTACGTTTGCTCGTTTTTTTTTTTCTATCTACTGAATAAACGTCATTCTAAATTTTAACGAATAGGACCAGACCCACGTAAAGACCCCAGGGCATATTTTTTATGGACATATATTTCCAAGTATTGTACGAATATACCCATTCGTAGAAACGGTTCAGTTGTAATTTTTAAAAGCCTGGCGAGTGAGGTCAGTGATTAAATATGATTAAAGAACATTTCCTTAAGTCGATGCCAGGGTGACCACCCAATGGCTTATCCGAATATAGTCCGATTTTGAGTATAGGTTTGCAGCATTGATAATCGAACGGAAAAATTTCAACTGAGCAATTACAGCGCCATTAGTTGGCAATTTAATGATTTCTTTTATTATGACGATAAAAAATCATATTATGAAAAGAAATATTCTAAAAATATTACACGTGAATCTAACATTTATAATACAGCTTAAAATAAAAATGTCCACGCATTATTGAAATACAAAGCGCAATTTATAACAGAAAATTTTCTGTTAAAATTATTGTTCGACAGAGAGGTATAAACTTTGATTTTTTTTTTTTCTTATTTATTTATTATATTCAAAAATAATTTGTTTTTCGATTTAATTCCTTAAAGTATTTTAAGCCGTAGTAAAAAAAATTGAGTGAAATTTGATATGCCAACAATGGTTATAAATTGGTTGTTGTTTTGTTTAAATAAAAGTTTTGAAAAATTTCTTTACACACGTGCAGCAGTCATTTTGCGTTCGATTATCAACTTTGCAAACTCAAAATCGGGCTACATTCGGTTAAGCTACCTACAACCGGGAATAAGCCGGGAATTCTGTTGTAAAACCGGAAAAAATGGCCAAAAACAACGATATTTTTATTAAGAAAAAATCATTTGAAACGTTAAAAAGTGAATGCATTTTTTACTGTACTTCACGCTCAAGAATAAAATACAAAGTTCTGTTTTATTCGTATAAAATATGCTGCGACGACGGCCAAATACTATCAATAGTAACAAAAAAATTCTGTTTTTCTTTTTGTACAATTCTAGTAATCAGGAAATCGTCGGGAGCATTTGGACCGATAACACTATAAGGATTTGATCTAGGAAAACCGGGAATAAACTGGAAATTTAAAAATTACATTTGAGTAGTGGCCAGCATGCTTGACGCGCTTTAGCATCTTTCAAATGAACGTACCCCGAAAGCAAAACAAAACTTGCTGTACGCGCGCTACCTCTATTGCTTCGTTGGTAAAAGTAGAAAAAATAGGGTGCTTCTTCTCTTGGCTAGTTATTTCATTTTGAATACTCGTATAAAGATTTAGAAGCAAGTGCCGTGGAAGATGTTCATCTTTGGACTAAGCATCATGCCGCAATAATATTCGAGATGGTTCTCCACAAATCTTACTATTATTCTGTCATTGAGCGTGAATGAAGAAGGATTCGATTAAGAAAGGGGGCTCACTTTTGTCAACATAAAAATGAAATAAAAAGGCGGAGAATTTCTAAAAAAACGTGTAAAAGAGAACAAAACAATTGCAAAAAAGTTCGCAGATTTGAGCAGCGAATTCTTTGCTCTGTTCAATGTACACTCTATCGGTTTCATACAAAAAAAAATTGTCTCGATATTGTCGCATAATTAACTGTTTTCATACTGTGAAACGAAACTGTTATACGCTATAGTGACGGACGAAAGGGGTTTCATTTGGAAATAATATAAACTGAAAATATTCTTACTTGGAAGTTGCTCTGGTCGATAACATCTCACGTGTAAAAGTTATAAATTTTCATTCCGCTGTGAAAGGAAAAAACTACACACCGGGTATGTGTGATTTAATTAGCATGACGAAATTGCGTCTATTTGAAATTTCATATTATTTTTTATTACAAGGAAATAAAAACCTCATCTTATCATCATTTAATCGGAAACAAAAATAAAATTTAATATTTGTTGCTGTTCAACGATTATCAGTAAACTTACATCCGCTGCACATTACGTCCCGAGAAAAGGAATACGAGAACGAGACAGACGTGTTGGCGGAACACTGCTACGACTGGTTGACCTTATTCATTTAGTGATAAACGCATATATCCTTAAGTTATCCAGAGCAAAACTTCATATTTAATACATACATATTGTTTATGTTGAACATGATACAACCTATGACTTAACGAGTTCCCATTACCAGCCGTTTTTCTTGTTTTCTCAATATATATATATATATATATATATATATATATGCGTGTTTTGTTCATGCATATATAATTTTTTTCACAAATGAATTGTTTTTTTTTTTTCTTTTTTTGAAATCATGATTGCAATTAGCAAACAATACTCATGCACAATTGTACATGTAATAGCCATGTAAATATATTTCTTTAATTTATCGGTTGTTTCTCATTACATGTGGTTGTTAAATGTTGGAAGAATATTACTTTTTCTTCGCTCTTGTCTATTTGCCATCCTTTGTTCATGTTGTCAATTTTATAATTTATGTAATCTTTCCTTGTACACCTGCCTATCGTTTTGTATTAGACTTGTGCGCTTTAACACGTAGTAAAACGAAAAAAACTTTTTATTAATTTGTAATCCGTTCAATTACCAAGTGCGTCGCCCTGGAGCCTTGAAACTTTAGTAATCATATGCGTGTAATCATGGACAATTTGGAAGACTTTTATAATAAAGTAGTAAAACAATTTGCCAGAAACCCACGAAAATTATGTTTTAATTAAGATTTTATTCTTGTTTAATAAAATATTAAGCCTTTACAAATTATACATTTTACTTTTCCTATAACTCATATCATCTTTTTATCATCTCCCTTCCTCCGAGCTTATCGGCTGGTGACGCCCATGCCAATTACTAAATTAGTTTTATGATCAATCTATGAATGGAAAATAAAATTTGTAAATTCAGAATTAGAAATTACATGTTAAAGAACATTTATTTTTTTTGTGGGGGGATTGCTTGTCTGCATTAGTTTATGGATCTGTGGATCTGTTGAAATAATTCGTTAAATTCTAGATGGATAAGAGAATTCTTATCATAAAGGAGGAAAACATTTAAACATAATAATGGAAAGGAAAAGTTAGACGGATTTACACGCAGTCTGTGTACATTAAATAATTCTTGAAAGGCAATGAAGATACATGCAATACGGAAGGAGCGGGTGAAAATCAATGTACGATACAAACTTCTTCTTTGATCGATATGGTCACTATCCGAGTCAGCGTCTTCCTTAAATTTTCTTAACATGTTTGATTATGGAAAAATGATACTCGTTATTCCACTATTTATTTCAGTAATTTTTCGTTTTTAACATTTAATATTAGAAATTCGAGACACAACTTTGTTCACGTCACAATCGATTTTGATCGGTGTGACATTTGGGGTGGTAATATACGCAAATTAAAAAAAAACAACAACAAAATCAGCTTAATAACTCTTACTACAAATCGCATTTCAGCGTGGTGTTCTCATGCTTTTTTAATAAAGAATTAAATCTACAAAAATTTTATTTGAACGCTGAATTATATTACCCTTACAATTGTTTTATTTAACGGAATAATACTTGAAGCACTATTATCAATTAGCATGAAAATGGCGTCTTACTTAGCTTATTACAAAAAAAACAATAAATAAATAAATAAAAATTGAATTAGACGATATTTTGTTCGTTGTTTCAACATAATGAATTTCTTGTCATTAAAAATGTAGCTACTAAAATCTTGCTTCTACGTTTTATAGTGCCGGTAACAGTCCTACTATAAATTTATGTATTTTACGAGTACGGGTCGTATTTGTATAAAAAAATATACGAATAATAGCGCACATGAACAATGTAAGATCGGGAAATTTTTAATTTTTATCGTAAATCGATTAACGTAGCGTGTTTCGGAATTTATTTTCAAGTCGTTTCTTATGTCCACAATTTCTGTGGACATAATAAACAACTTAAAAATAAAATATTTTCCTATTATTCATTTACATTATGATTTGTCAGAGTTAAAATGGTGTATATGTTCGAATGTTGTTAAGAATTATGAGATTATATAAAGTAAAAGAGGTACAAAAGTCTCTAAATACGTATAAATATAAAATAAATAATTGAATAACTAACAGAGAAATAAGTGTTAAATAATTTATTTTTATAAATTAAAATAAATACCCCAATTTCAAGAAACGTTTTCGGGCTATATCATCAGTTAACAACACAATTGGACAGTGTGCTTTTAGTTTTATTTGAGTATACTTTGTGCTGTTAGCTGATGATGCGCTACGCCCGAAAACGTTTCATGAAGTTAAGGTATTTACTTTAATAAAGTAAATTATTTTACACTTATTTCTGTTTGTTATCGAGGTATTTGTTTATTGTATATTTATAAATATTAACAAACAAGTACGGATTTATTTACATTTACGTTCTCTAAATATGTATTTATTTCACTGATTAAATCAGTAGAAAAAGGTCGTTGGAAATTTAGGTAATGTTAAATTAAGTTTAAAATATTAATTTTTTGTTTTCTTAATTTTGGTTTACAGTGACGGTAAACTTTAAAAAAAAAAAAAAAATTTAGGGCTTCTCGCTTGCGTACATATTTTTTTTATTAAAATGTTTAGTTTTTGCAGAAATCGTAACTTTCGAAATTTCCAACGCTTTTTCTTTGCGCGAATTTTACTTTTACCGAATGTTTTATGAAAAATATGTTTTCCATAAATTTGGCCAAAATAAAATTTTAAAAACATCATCCAGACTGGAAGACTCGACTGATCAGATTTGAAATATCAGCGAATATCGAAAAATCATAGCTTTAATTATACTAACTGATATTTATTTATTTAATTTTTTTTTGGAGGGTAAGTGACCCATCAATTTTACGTAATGAAAAGAATTTCTTAAAATGCTAGTTCTCAGACCTATTTTCTTGAATATCTGAACGAAAACTATAGAAAATTTTAAAAATGCCGAAAAATTCGGAGAAATCCGTTTTTAGAGGGTGGGTATTTTTATCTTTAATTCGAACTTTTTTTCGTACCCAGTGAAAATGATTACGATATTTTTTTTATTTAGATTAGCATAACCGGTAAAAGACGACAGTTAGCAGTCAGTAGTATTAATATGAAAAAGTACGCGAATTTGGAATCGACGCAGCACCCGCTACAAATTTCGTTTAAACCTGTCACGAAAAAGATAGTATCCGCCTTGTTGGAATGTACGTTGTCGTCCGTCTTCTTAAGGGAAGGCAAAGCCACGTAAGTATTTATTTAAATTTTATAAATCGAATTTATACTTATGGACTGGAAAATGTCTTTAATTTTTCATTATCTAACGTTCATAGCTCTAAATTCAAAATGAAAATCGCTCGGAAGAAATTATTTTCACGGAGATCGAGTTGGCGAACAAATGGATTATGTAGAACGAACTCTACATGTAGCATCGGCTGTTTAAAATGAGCTTTAACGATAGCGGTTATGAAGGATATTTTATGAATTCGGATTTTGTCTTGGATGGTCAAGGGCTCTGCACGCATCGGTCACAAAGTAGAGATTTTTCGAGTACAAAGTAGTAAAACTCAGCTGCGGTATGTGGATATCTAACTTGCAGTGTTGTCGGACCAACTCTTCCCCCTTAGATTTAAAAATTATTCGAGAGGAATAGCTGACGACTGAAGGACCATTTATATCTACAGACACAGTGCGCTTCAGACAAGTAGCGTGGCAGACACCGACAGGCACCATTTATTTACATCTAACGTGACAGAAGTGTGCCGTATCAGACATCGACAGACCCCGTCATCGGCGTCAGACGCGGCCGTTCTTACCGGCAGTTACTGAATAGCTTCAGTAGGAAAAGCACGTCTATTTATGTTGAAAATGTTCCTGGCACTTCTCTGTGAAAGATTTATCCATAATTGCATTGTTACTAGAAGAAGAAGAAGAAGACCGGGGATACCATAGAATTACTTGTGAATGGCCTGCTCAGAATATCTATTTCCATATGAGAGACTATTTAAAATATCTTGCCTTTTGCAAATAGCTCTGTCTCTTGGCGGAAAAGATCGCAAGGCGCCAGCCATAAATTGTTCAACGTCATCCGGTAGTGGAGTATTTTTCTTACTGTCTATTATGTACTTCAAGTACTGTGGTAGGTGTTTCATCAGTTCATTTTTGGCCTCGTTTAGTAGTGCGCTTTAGCTTAGGGTAGTTTTGAGCTGTAGCTGGTGATGATGTAGTTGGCGATGTACCAGCCGTTTGTTGACTAACCTCAGTTGTAGATGGCAATGTGTCAGTCGTTTGTTGCCCAGCTTCAGATGACTGATCAATATGCACTTCTTCGTTAGCGTTTTCATCATTATCAAGAGCTGGTACTTTTGGAATTGAACATATAGTCGGCCTTTCCTTCATGTACAGTAACAAAAAAACAATTTCATCTTCATACTTCCAATTTTTTTCAAGAACCTTAGCCTGCCCCCTTTTAGTATCTTTCCTCTTTTTGTCTGCGCGGTCCCGATACTCTATTCACACTGCCCGGCAAGTAGCCACAGACACGTAAAGACAATATTCTTTCCGAAATTACTGGCCGGCCACGACCCATGTCTGTCGCGACCGTTTTACGATAGATATAAATACGTTAATACACACCGTATAGAATAAATTATTTTGTCTGGCACGCTTGATGTCTGTAGATATAAACGGTCCTTGAACCGTATTATTTTAATATTAAAGGTATCGATGGCGTCAGAAAAGACCGACAAGATATGTTTGTTGCTAGTGTAAATTCCACGATTGTTTTTTTAATTTTTTTCTTTTTTTTTTCTTTTAATAGAAAACACAAAACTTAAAGTATATCACGCGGAGTACATTAAATTGGCGAATTCCGAATTTACTGGTGGGTTTACTGTTTTTGAAATCACTTTTGCTCTGCAAAAAATTTCGATCGCTTTCAAAGTTTCGGCTAATACTCAACCGATTATTTTTTTAATGATATTTCTTTTTGTGCCATTGGTTGAAAACGGTTCTGATGACTTTTAATTTTTTTACTTTACTGCCGAAGGCTTTGTTTTATTGTGTTTACGTGATTTTATCGAGTTAACACGCATATTTAATTAGGTCGTTCATATTTTTGTTCTGAAAATAAATGCCGCATCTACGTACGGTTTCTGTTATATATATATTGTAGATTTTAGAAAAATATAAACCATTGTTGATTGTCATAATTACTGTTAATAAGCACGGGTACCAGAAAGGGAATATTAAGAGTTACATCCACAATTTAAATATTTAGGAAGTATAATAACACATAAAGGAAAAAGCGATATTAAAGTAAATACGAAAATAGCAATAGTTAAATGCATTTTTATCGGAAAAAGGGAATTATTCAACAAAAAACGTTAAATTAAACGTAAGGAAAAGGCTAATGGAAATGTACATATGGAGTATTTTATTATACAGCTCGGAAACATGGGTGATTATAAAGAATCTTAAGGATCGATTGGAGGCCTTTGAAAAGTGGGTATGGCGTCCCATGATGAACATCTCATGGACACGGAAAAAAAGAAATTCAGAGATAGTGGAAATGGTTGATGAAGAGAGGAAGTTGATAATACAACAAAGAAGAGACCGATTTTTGGGACTGTACTACGTCGCAATTCTTTCATATAATTGAAAGAAAATTAAAAGGGAAGAGGAAGCGAGGAAGACCTTGGATTACATGAATAGATGAAATAAAAATGAAAACGCAGATGACATATAAACAAATTAAAAACATGGCGCACGGCAGGAAAAAATGAAAAAGGATAGTGGTTTAAGCTACGACGACAAGAGCAAGGTTTTAATCTAGGCGATGATCCACATTATGTACAGTTAGTCACATTAATTTTCGGACACCACGTTTAAAAGTACTATAATTTAATGGAAAAAAAATTTATTCTAAATTTTTTTTTAAAACAATAAAACAATAACTACTTAAACGCGTATGTAAAAGAAATCAAATAAATTAAAAAAAAAAAAAAAAAAACATGGTTGCAAAGAACATAAAAATAAAAAATTTCACACCATATTAATATCCGGACAAATTTAACGGAACTTATAAATTTCCTCTCCAAGTGCTTTATTAAAATAATTAGAATTTGGTAAGACCGCCGCAGAATGACAGCTGCAATCTTCGTCGCATCGGAGATACCAATTTTTGTAGAGATAATTGGCCGATAGATTACTACATTTTTCTTTTAAGTGCTTCTTCACTTAGTTCGACTGCGACCTTCACGCAGTTTTTCGTCTAAATAGTTCCATGGGTTCTCTATGAAGTGACAATCGGGAAACTGTGGTGGCATGTTAATAACGTGATAACAGTTATAAAGGATAGCCCTCATATTTTTTGTAGCTCTATTATTTCGGTTGAAACTGTTTAACCTTCCGTCACGCACGGTTTGATGCACTAATTTTTTCATTTTTCTCAACTTCCCTTCGGATAAAACGTTTTTATCGTACTCTATCGGCTTCCCCGGTTGCCCTTTCAGTCAAGTAGATTTGATGCGGTTTTTCTTCTTAAAGCTACAACTAGTGTCATACGCAGTTGGAATACTCAACAATTCTGAGATCTAATCTCCATTTAAAGCTTTTTCATTCAATACCGGGCGCAGTTCATAGGTATTTCGACTCGTGCACGATATTTTAATACACTGTTCAGGATAAAATTGGTATTGCCGCAGCGAAGATTTAACGCGTTGTGCACTTCTACAGCTCTTTATTATTATTTTTTTTTTTTTGGCGCAAGTGGTGGATCCACGGGGGGCACCCCCCAAAAAACCGAAGCCTCTATGAAAAAAATTATTATAACAGAGAAACCTAATTTATGCTACAAAAGATTTGCATGAATTTTACACCTATGGATTTTAATAATTAATATTTAATACTATTTTCTAGTAAAACTATTAATGTTCCTTTTTTATTCTATATTTTAAACACAATACTGTCGTCCATCTTTTTTGTCTTTTTTATTTATTTTTAATTTTTATTTTGTGATTTTAATTAAAAATAGTTCAATGAGAAATACATTTATTTAAACTTGTGCACGAACAAAGAGAATTCAGATCGGATTATTAACAAAAATAAAAAAGAAGCAAAGTGTCTAATAAAAATACTAACTTTCTTACTATTTCTGAACTACCATTTTAGAGCTAGAATTTTATAATTTCGTTTTATTTTTCACCCCTAAAAGTAAAACAGAAGTTAAATTAAAAATTGTAATAATTATGTATTTTTAAAACATTTTTAAATTTCTATAAAGCTATTTGATTTTCTTTATGAAACAAGAAGGGGTATTTCTCAAATTTACTGCTTACCGTAGAAGATTTTACGTAATTATATAATTTCCCCTCCCCAAAATGTCCTTATTACTCCCCCTCGCCCTCATGTTCTTTTGGATCCGCCCCTGACTATAGACATTATATTACATCGTATCCGGTCGGCTATTGCAGTCCATTCTTTGTCCAATACTTCAGAAAAGTTAACTTCGTCAATATCTTTATATAGTTTGACGTAGTCAAATTTTCTAATTATGCTAGAGTTAAATAGGTGCTCGTTATTTTCCGAATTTCGCCACATTTACATTGACTATCTTGAGTTATCTCTCATCTATGTAAGTTGAATGACCCGGGACAAGTAAAATTTTTAGAAGTTTTAGTGTGCGGCTGCAGAATTCGAACCAGTTCTACCCGAACGAAATACACTGCCTAAGCGTCACAGTAGCTGGCTGACTTATACAGAGCTCGATGTGCTGATCGCGTCGAACATGTTTAGGAAACCCAGCAGTTGTTGATTCGTGTTCCAATATTAATGTGCGCGCGAATTTATCTTTTTCTTCTTTTTTTAAAACTAGTTCAGTTTTATTTATTTTTTCTTTTTTATCTGTTTTTACATGCGCGTATTTAAGATTTGTTCTTTTTTACGGTAATAAATAAAATCTACGAAAAAAAAACTTTGTTTCTCTTTTTGGAAGTTATAAAAATTAATTTCTAAATGTAATGTGAGACCGGCTGTATTTCGAATTTTCGAATGATATTACTTTAGGTTGTTTTTTTTTTTTTTTTTGTGGGCTCTTTTCTATTAAATTGAAAAGGTTTCGAGAATAAATTGGATTATTTCACGAATTTTTATGGCCAATGTTTATCGATAATTGTGCCTTACGAAATATAATGTGCTTTATAACAAGTTAAACGAAATAACGATAACGTATAATTAGCATAACGATGAGGCATAGAATTGCTTCATCTCTCATGGCTTTTTTTTTTTGCGTTTTTGGTTTTGACATTATTTCTGAAATCGTATTAAGGTAAAATAATCGGGCATTTAAATGTGGCCTCGTAATATCTAATGAAAACCTTGCTTTGTAAACTTTTAGTTTTGTTTACAATTTAAAGCGACATTTATTAATATTTAACCGATTTTCGTAGGGACGAAGATATGCAAAGTATGGCAAGTTTGATGAGTTCAACTAATTGCAACGATATAGCTATGATGGATGATTTCGATGAGGATGAAGAAAGTAACGGTAGGTGGTAAACACGTTCACTTAGAAATATTATTAAATTTTCAAACTTTAACGGCTCTTCGTATTAAATTACTGAATTCGGAAAAATAAAAAAAAAAATAAACAAATGTTTCTAAATGTTGTATGTTGTAATGCATACGAAACGAATATTGCGAAATTTTTAATGTTTTTCAACTGTTAATGTGCATTTTTTTAGTCGGAGAAATGAAAGAGAGCATGGCGGAAATGTTGGGAATTACCAGTCAGATGGAATTTTTAACGAACAGTTTAAGCGATTCCGAGTTCACTAGCACTCCTATTAGCAGTAAGAGCTTCGCACATCTACATTTTTATTCTTGTAATATTATGTTAATAGGCTTTCAGTTGATAATTGTTGTGCACTTTCTTTTTGCGGTAGAAATCTGTTAATTCATCATTGAAACACGTTTAAAAGTCTACTAAAAATTTCATGAAAAGTTTAAAATTACTATCTCGTAAGTAGTAGTTCACCGGTGATCACCGAAACTTGTGATTAACTGACCTAGGTAATTTAATTTATTTGAATCGTGAGAAAAATTTTTAAAAGAAGGATTGAAAGAGAAATATGAACGTAATCAAAAGAGAATCAATTTCCAAAGCAAGCGCAGAAATTATTAGCGAGGTCTGAAAATAACGGAAAAGTTAAGTAATGACGCGAGGATAAATAAGAGAATTTCAGTGATGCAAAAAAGCTCGTAACAGTACATTGTGGAAATCTTTTTTTGGTGTTACACAGTGTGTTATGATGTTGCCGACTAAGGGGAGAAGGTAAAGAACAAGGTGATATAAAAATTGAATAAAATATCGGGAAACAAATTGAAAACGTTCGAAACTGATGCATGAAATAGGCTGGATAAAAGTAAATAGTAAAATAATAGAGAGAAACGATAAAAAGGAGGGTTGGAAAAAGTAAAAGAAGAATGAAAACGCTCGATGATGAAAAATGAAATATTCTTTTCTTGTGAAGAAGGGAGGCACAATACGCACCTGATGAGTCCTTCGATCACAGTGTGAAACGAAAAGTTAAGGACTAGAAGTGCGTGATGGCACAAGCTTGTTAACGGACGAAGAATCGTTTTGATAATGATGAATTTTGAAAAATGAAAAAAAAAAAAAACGAATATCGGGAAACTGTATAAATAGAGACCCAAAGAGTTTAAAGCGTTGAGGGAAGTTTTTTCCTTTATTAATGTTCGAAATTTATCATTCACTCCTATATTTATGAAGCTTATTTTTAATGTAAATATCATTTTCATATTGTCGCAGTTTTTTTTATTATTAAATGTATTGTAATAATCCCTATTTCGCAGTCACCAGTATGTCATCCTTCCCAAAAGAGGATACTACACCAACGGCGAACAGTAGTGCTCTAATGTCAATTAGCTCTTACGATAATACGGTATCAGAAAATAACGAAAACTATCTCTTCAATTCAACCAACGATGTGGTGATACGCACTGATAAGAATTCTAGTCAAGAACTTCTAGTGAATAACGAAACGTCTGCAATTCGGTAAAGCACCTTTATTTTGTTCACTTTCGATTTATAAACGTTCAATTCGACCGAAATGAAATATAATCCGCTAATGTTAAATAATTTTAACTTTTCTTATTTTTCGTTTGTTTCTAGACCGTCGATAGAACTTAAAGAACAAAACAAAAACGCAAGGCTCAGTCTTAAACCATTAAATTTAAATCAGGTATATTAATATTCCGTTATTTTTATTAATGAACAACGTGAAAATTTAAACCTGCTATCGTTTATTTCAGCATTTCCGCAAATCTTCAGAGTAGATGAAAGTTAGTCAGAGAAGAGTAGGTAATTTTTGTTATCGAAATAGCTTGAGTAATGATCTATTAGATCTTTATTTCGCTGCTGTGATTTTCCACGTGTATCAGTCGACGAATGAAAGAAGGTGCGAATGATCTCGCGCGTATGTAATTTTACTCGTAAACGTAAAAAATCGGTCAATCTTCTGTTTACTATTGATCTGGCTCCGTTTTTTTTGAGTTTGAAAATCAAATTTTCAAATGCCAATTTTTATGCAAAGTTCAAATGTTTTTTGTTTTTTTTGTCTTTATTATTTTATTTTACGCATAAACGCCGCTTGACATATTGCGTGAAAAACTAGTAAATTGTAGAATTTTTCAGCGCGTGGAGCGAGGGTTATAATTTGAAATTGAAGGAAAATGAGAGTTTACGTTAATAACGGCGCGACATTCGGTCAAGTTCGAATGTTAAATGTTAAAAATTATTCTTGAGAAATGCATAAAAAGTACGAGAAAGTTATATGGTTTTTATGATCAGTTGATGACCCTTACCTTTTCGGGTTTTGATGGGTCGGCAAAAGTTAATTATGGTATGATGTTATACGTTTTGAAATAATACACAGAGAAGAAAACAAAAATACACTTATGTTCGTTTAATGGTATTTCATGGTCCCCCACATATTTGGAAGAATATTGTTGTAATCGGCCTAACTTTGCTCGAATTAATATTTGTAGTTGTACTAGTTTCTATTTTTCGTAACTGCTAGGGATAAACACCGTTTCCTTTATATGTATACGAGTTACCTAGAGAATTGAAGGGATATAAACTAATTTAAAAGTAATGAAATTCATTAACTTTTTTCTTTTTCCGGGTACAATCGGTATACATATGTTTTAGAAGTTAAAGAAAATTTTGAAACATTATTAGTGAAATTTTAAAAAACCCTGCATTATTCCGTGAAAGCGGCTAAACGAGTTAAAAATGTACCACTTTCATTAGAGCTGATGTGTGAAAGAGTTTTTGGTTCTGTCGCATTAACAGTTGTTTTAATCGCTTTAATATTAATGTACGTATTAGTGGGAGGAAGAATAATGGTATTTTTTAAAAATTAAATGACTAGAAACAGTGAAAGCAGATCTTGTAAATAAGTGGCTATCATTTTATTGAAGTCATTGCCTGACGGTAGTTTTTTAAAATTAAATTAGGATCGTTTTGATATTCATTCGCATATTTATTGTTTTTTTTCACTTCTTTAAACTTTTGGACGCTCAATATAGATTTTACGTTTTCATTTTTAGTAGTGCTATATCTATATTTATCTACATTATTTATCATATTTATTCTCTTTGCTCTTTTACTGTTTTATTGTATTGTCTTCTTCATGAAGAACTTTTTTGTAGTAGAATCTGTAAAACGGACTATACCATAAAACGGATGTTTTTTGAAATACTTACTTAATTCTTATAGAATACCTCGAGAAAACATTTTTTTTTTTTTTTTTTTTTTTTCGGGGAGGCACGTGAGCCAGGGACCTACACCCAGAAACAAAAAGAAGAGAAAGCGCGTAAGTTAAATTTCGATTGGGTCAGATATTGACAATATAAAAAGATCAATAGCTGGAATAACGGATATAGAAGGGAAGGCGGAATATAAAATGCGCAATAAGGAATTTGGGTTTCGCCAGATGAAAACACAGAACACAACTCTCGATAGAAAGGGATAAACACTGAAAGGAGATATGATCAGCATTACAGGTACCGTTGTTTTATTCAAGCGAAGAGAGAAATTTGGAGAAGAAACAAAGGCGAAACTAAGAAGAAGGCAGAAGAGAATGGTTAAAACGTAAATGAATAATAGAAATGTCAACAGCACGGAGAAGCGAAGAAAACTGAAGAAACTGGGAAACAGAAAGAAGATTAGGTTGAACAGATAGATAAAAGGAACATCCGTTACGGAAGGAATAAATATCTGTCCAAAATTTAAGATGGGAATTTTTGCACAGAGATGCAAACGGAGAAGAAAATTGATGAATCGTTTATTTTCCATGTTTTAGGCAAAGAAAGAAGCACATAAACCATAATCGGATATTATTATAATTGACGAATGTATATTTTTATGCCGCAGATATACTGAAAACTAAATAAGATGCTTAGAATATTGATGATAATTTTGTACTTTTAAATGTATTAAAATGATTGTCATTCGGTTTTTATATATATATATGAAAAAAATATGTTGACAGAATCTGGTTTTTGTGCGATGAAAAATGAAAGCACTTATATATATATATATATATATATCTCAAATAAAAATGAAATATTATCTATGTTTTTGTTTCTTCTTGAAGTAGTAATTTTTCAGCTAGTGTATATGTGACTTTAAGTAATCGTAAAATGGAAGAAAAAATTTTAATCGATGATAGAATAAATTGATATGAATTTCTAGAAGTAACGGAAATCAAAAAGTATCGGGACAAATTACAAACTATAGATGAAAAGAGTGGCATTTTTGAAAAATATTCAAAAAATTTGTAGACTTAAAAACACGTGTGATTAATAACATTACTCGATTTAAAATAACCATTGAATTTATAGGCGCAAAGAGTTGAATTTTAAAATGCAATATTTGATTTTTTCAAAAATAAATTACGAATATTTGTTCCTCTGCAGCAAAAATATCCATGTATGTTAGCCATGTTGTAAATTATAAAACGTAATCTTTTTATTTTTTTAATTGTTAATATCTGTTAAAATTGTGTACAGTAATAACATTTTGAATGCTATTTATACAAAATTTACTTAAATGAAATTTTCGGATAGTCCAATCAACTATGTAAATTGTTGAATTAAAATTGATATTATATTCGTCTCAATAAAGTCTTTCTAACAATATGTTCGAAGAAAATCGATTAAGTACACTCTTTCGCATAACCTTAAATTCACGTAGTCAGTGTTTCCTTTTTCTTATCTTCTTATGATAGTATATATTATTTAACAAAATCGAAACAGATAATTTAGATTTATTTTTGTAGGAAGATAAAAAACCGATTCAATCTGCTCAAAACAGTACACCTGGTCATGATTTACTACAGTGGTGCAAAGAAGTGACTCAAAATTATGCTGGCGTTAAAGTAACTAATTTAACAACGTCTTGGCGAAATGGATTAGCATTTTGCGCAATTATTCATCATTTCCGTCCGGATCTCATGTAAGAAAAACTAATATTTTATGATTACGAATGAAACACATTTAATGATGCTATAGACTTCCGTATGTAAATGTTGGAATTAATATTTTCCTATAATCCGATCAATCGATTAGAATAAAAAAAAAAAAAAAAAAAAAAAATCTCAAATATTTATATATCTCTAGGCTTCGAACAACCGAACGAATAATAAAATATCCGAATGTTCTAAATTTCATTTTATTATTAATATTTTGCAGTAATTTCGAAAGCCTAAATCCCCACGATATTCGTGGAAACTGCAAAAAAGCTTTCGACGCTGGAGAAATTCTCGGTATATCTCGTGTAATTGATCCGGCTGACATGGATTTATTAAAAATTCCTGATAAATTAGCTGTAATGACGTACCTTTACCAGTTACGAACTCATTTCACAGGTGCTTATTTACTTACTTATCTATTTATTTTTCTTAAACCGAACTAAACTGACGAGTTTTCTGCTATTTAATGTATATATCGTTATTATTTTGGAAGGGCATGAACTGGAAATCCAGCAAATCGGGAAAACTACCGACGAATCTTCTTACATGGTTGGTCGATTTTGTACTGATAATAATAGTGATATATCCGTCGAATTATTTGGACAGGAAATTCGCAACATACGCATGCGTGAACCTGCTGACAGAAAGACTCCTAAACTTGTTCGCCGAAGGTAGTAACTTAATACGCGCATATATTTTTACTTTAGAACTCGCATTTTCAAAACGATCAAATTTCCTGATTCGCGCAATGTGTGTGTATGTGTGATTTTTTTGTGCGGATGTACTTCAACTTTTTTCTCTTATGCTGAAATTTTCTTCGTGGCATTAAATTTTTTTTTCTTTTTTCTACGACAATATTTTATGCATGCAAGCTTCACTATATTTAAATCAAAATAATTATAAAAAGAAAAGAAAAAGATCTGTATTTAACTGATACTTGTAATGCAAATTAACGATTTTGCTTGGTTACCATTTTCAGGTATAATGGACTCCTTTATACCCAACTATTTCATTAGACAACCACTTTGCAAAATAATTTATAAGAAAAATATCACGCTTGAGGTCTCCGTAATTCCCTCTTAATGGGATCGCGGTTTTTTAAAATAATCGAAAATTATTTATTCTGTATATGTTCATTTTCGTATAGTGGGAAATTATTCTTATAACGATTTATCGATATTCTATTGCACAGTAGTGTATGTTGCCGGTAGTGAAAATATGATCAACATTTCCTTATGAGTTTGGGCATTTTAAACTTTTCGTGTGTGTATTGTATGTAGTCAAGTGCTTCTTATTACGCGCAGTGTCAATTCGTCCTATGTCGTTTGGCTTAATTGTAACCTTAATACTTTATAAGCTTTGATAACCTGCTACGGGTTTGGAATTCGCAGTAAGTGCGAGTTCATTTGGCCATTGATTTTGATGGTTTTACTAAATCTAATGTTACGAAATGTAATAAGGAGACGAATTTATTTTGCAGTTCGTTCTCGGTAAATTAAATATTTTGAATAATCCTCGTTTTAGCACTCCAACTTGGTTAGCCAATTATCGGCTAGATTACAACATTCTACGTGTTCTTTAATTTATAAATATAAAAAATGTTGCGATAAATGTACAGTGAATGTAATTTATTTAAGACTAAAAATATTTGAATCCTTAAATGTTAAAACCGATTTGGGTTTAATATTTTTTTCATTTTCTGAATTGAAGTAATCGCATATAATATTACATTTATAGGCTTCTCTGTTTACTTATACAGTTTATAATGACCAAACAAAGTGGGCTGATTATAGTGTAAAATTAATTTTGTGTGTGTGTGTGGCAGTTGAGCGAACATCCTGCGGAATTGTTTTTCAGTTGTTAGATCCAGTTAGGCCGGTTAAAAAAAGGTGTTCACTGTGATAAGCGGTGTTGAACATAAGTCTTTATGATGTCATTGTGTTCTTTATATTCGGATATTTTGAATTGTATAATTTTCTACAAATGAGAAAATTAGTAGATGATTTTCGGTTGCTTTTCTCGCGTTATCTAGTTATTTCGTTTCGTTATGGATTATTTTTCATTTGCTGTATTGTTGATTAGATCGCCGGAGAAAAATACTTTCTCGTGTATGTATTGTTTAAAATATTTGCATTAATGGAAGTTTTTTCTTTTCACCTTCTAATGTATATTTTACAGATCGGATGAGATCAATGAAGATGATTCGACGAAACAGAATTCAGGCTGCAAAGAAGCTCTTACCGATAAAATACTGTCCAGTTCAAAAAGTATTTTGGGTAAAGTTCTTTCACCGACAAAAGAAAAATACAGTACTAGTCGAGAAAAGGTAAGCATATACGTACATTTTCTTTATATTAAACTAATTTTCTCCCGGTGACTTGTTAGTATAAAGAAAATTTATATTATTGTATAGAAATTTACGATGCATTGTAATTAGTAAATTAGCCTTATTATTCTTCTTCTTCTTTATTATTATTATTATTATTATTATTATTGTTACTGTTATTATTGGAGCATAAAATTCGTAGGATACTTAAACTTTTGAATAAGTTTCATTAAATAGACTGCGTGAAAAGCAGTCTCTGTATTGAAATGTATAATTTTTTATGTTTGGAGTAAACTAAAATAACGCTTTATAACATACAGAATTGGTTTATGTATTAGTATGTCTCTTTATTTAATGACGTAGCGGTATAAGTTACATTCAAATCTGTTCGGTAGAATTTGTAAGTAAGCAGATAGACAGCAGTAGATGCTGCTAACGCTCGAGAATTATTGGCTAATTTTAACGTTAGTGACGTATTTATAATGTTTATGGAAATTTACAAGAATACGATGAAATAACTAATCTTTCATTTCAATTATTTTAGAGTAAATCGTCAATTCCTGCTACTCCGATTACATCGCCTTTATTTAAAAATAATTCTTTCGATGGCTCAGAAGAGGATAACGATGAAAGGTATGTGCAAAAAAAAATAAATTACTTAACCTTTTTTGCTGCTATTACATTTTGCGGAGAGTATGAAAAGAAAAATTTTAACTGATAAACTAAAAAAAAAATAAGTTTATGAAAAGGGCTAGAAATTTAATCCAGGGTGTGCTTTTTGGCAAATAATTTAGCCAAATGTGAGAAATTGTTAGGACATTAAATTAAGAATAAGAGCCCTCCTCAGTGGTATGTTATCGTATATTAAAGCCGCCACAGTCAATATGTAAATATACAGTTTGTTAAGCGTTAACATGCCGAGAGAATGTGATTAAATGTATATTTTGGAAAGGGAAATTCACATTGCCGCTTAGAATGTTGAGTAAACTAAAGTCAATATTTATTTTAAAATTATTATGATTATCAAGCGAAACAGAGAGGGAGGAAGGAAAAGTTAAGAGGCAGAAACTACTAACATCGGCTCATTAAGTATCGCATTAAGCTTAAGGCGGTGCGCCTTGAACTGTTGTTACTACGGGCCCATATTTCACAGCATGACAATGTTCGGTGAAATTAAGAAACGCGTAATTATTCTTGCTATATACTAACGCCAAGTAAATATTAAAATTTATCGTTTTTCTTGTACCGATATTTATTTCCATTATTTAATATTTTCAGTCGCGATAAATCAGAGAAGAAAACTGCGAACGGTAAAAGTTTAATAAGATCATTTTCAGAAGATGTAAGTACAACATCGCCAATGTATAATGTAGTAGTTCGCTAAAAATATAGTATTACCAACGCGAATTTGAATTGACGCGCTGTATATTTGTTAATTCTAAGGCCGCAGTTACATTGGATCAGAATTCTTACGAAAAATTATTTATACGAAATCATGCGAATTCGTACGAATACCTGGTGGTTACATTACTTGCGGCGTTGTTCATACGAACGTAGTGAATTTACAGAAGGCAGTAGTTGCATTACGCGTTCTTTTTTTATAATTTTTTCGACAATTTAGTAAAATGAATCCATTAACCGAAATTGATTATTTACTGGATACCCTTGCAATTTGATATCTTGCAACGGGCAACTGGAATAGGCGTGTATGGGGGTTCATGATTATTTTGCATCAAGAGATGTAAACGGAAAATTCGAAAGATCTTACGAAGAGGTTAAAAAAAGAACTGATCAAAAATCTGTCGAATATACTCGAATGACACTTTCTTCAACTAGACTGATTACTTTTTCAGAATCCATATTGCAGAATAAACGAAAATAAAAATGCTAAAAACGAACATTGTAGCATAAACTTTGCACGAATTCTGATGAAAAAACAAAACATATTGGTCGTATGAAACTGGTCGTACGAATTCGTAAGAAAAAAATACGGGCATTGTAACCACGCGCATAACTCTGTACACGTTTGTTCCTTTCGTACCAAGTCGTAAGACTAACTTTTCGTACGAATTCTGATGCAATGTAACCGCGGCCTAAGCGCGTTATCATTAGACGACATTGTTTTTTTTTGTTTTTTTTAATATAAATAATGGTTAATAATCGCGTGGAATTAAATGCACACGGATCACCGTGGATACACACTTGGACTTCGTTGCGTGGTTACAGTTAATTAAAAAAGTGTTGTCTACTACATGTATATATCTATATTACATATAGATTTGTCCTGAACACTGCCCACATTTCTACAATAGGAATGTACTACGAATTGTCCGAATCGGTCGCCAAATGAGAACGGATTGCTTTATGTTAATACCACAAAAAATAGTAAATATATGGTCGATCTATTCTTTACTTCCTACGCAGTTTAGATAATGATGAAAATCAAGCGTTCTTTTAAAAATATGGAAAAAAACAACAAAAAACAATCATTTGTATTGTTCATTGAAAATCAAAAACCGAATAAAACTAATACCAATTAATAGGGAAACATGTTTCATCATCCATCAAACAACAAGCTTCCGCTCCTTAATTTCATTTCCATAAACATGAATCTGTGTAGTTTTAGTTCATTGGCATTGTTTTCATCATCTGTATAGATATTTTGAAGCAATTTTCCTCGACATTTCGCCACCTGGACACATAATTCCGAGTGACGCCGGTCCATCACGTAGGCCATATTTAACTTCGTGGTATTTTTTCTCGAATGATTTGTTTTTCAGTTATGTCTTTTCTTATTAGAATACCGAGCCAAAAATTCTAACGTCCGCTGACAAAGACTGATTCGTTTGTTTCATTGTTCAGAGAAGTTTCTTCCAAGTCATATTTTAAGTTATAAGTTACCATAAATGCGTGCAAAATAATTTATCACCGATTAAACCGATAATATCCTTTCAGTTTTGAATTAGGTGGGGTGGGGTTGGGGAGGGGCGAGAAGCCTAAAATATTTTGAAATTTCGAATGCTTTTTTTCCAAGATTAAATTATTGATACGTGGTATTTTAATATAACTGTTGTCTAAGCACATTTCAACTGATTCTCCGAAATTCCATCTTTAATATGAGCTGCTTTACTGTTTTTCCACTGATCTTCGAAAAGAAGATGTTCAAAACAAAACTATTGTATCCATAACGATGAATCCTGGAAATTACGGACATCCAGTTTTTCGGAAAATTGATTTTCTTGCTCTCGTAATATTGGTCCAGTGATCGAAACATAGAAAAATAAATTTTTCAATTTCACTAACATTTATTTCCACGATTTTTTTTTTCAATTTTGTTTCGTCTTCTCCAAAATACCGAAAAAAAACTTTCCGATTGTTTTTAATTGTTAAAATTGGAATATAAGGAAATTCTTGTACTAAATTTTTATTGAAATTTATTATTTTTTAAACCACAAATAATACAATTTTTTTTTGCTTTAACGGATGATAACATCATAAATTTTGTCGGAATGAAGTTAAAAAAAAGTAGAAAACGATCGAATTACAGACTGAAAATAATATGATCTTTACATTAATAAATGAAAGAAAAAGTAACAATATGACCAAAATTGTTTAATTCGAAATACGAATTTGGTCCTTAATGGAATATCTGTTCATGCAGAATATTTTATTCTAGTATAGTGAAAAAAATAGGAAATGCGCAAAAATCGCCGAATAGGAGGATTTAATGTTCCGCAAGAAAAAAATAGGTTTCACATTTTTTATGAAATCTCGCTGATGATTTTGCACAATTGGTAACAAAATAAAATGGAAATAGGACATCATTTTAAGTTTTTTTTTGTTAATTGTGAAAAAAAGTACAGTCGGCCATAAAGCGGCAAAGTAAAAAGATCATAAGATGACTTTCGATCTTGTGATGGTAGGCACACAACACAGCAGCTATAACATCGACATGTTTACTGGTGTGTTCAATTACAGAAAGTTGTCTTTTTTTTTTTTTTCCATAAAAAAGTACAAAAAAAGACGATTTTTGTTAAATTTATCTACAAAAACTTCGGAAGTTAAATGTTATGTCGCAATGTTATTGAAAAAATAATTTTTTTTAAGGACATGCCCAAATTTCGGTCGTAATATGCCGTTATAACCATAGAAATTAATATATAGTTTTATGTAATGTTGCCAGTTCCAACTATATTTTTCACTATAATCGGTATGTCGCTATAAGTAATGTCATTATAACTAGTTTTACTGGGTACATCATTCTTAATTGTAGAAAGGAACGAAAATAATTTTAGTAATAAATGTGTTAAATATAAATAGACAGTTTTAAGTATGCTGTTGTATTCACTATATTAGGCTTACAGTAGTTCTCCGGTCAAATTGTTTAGAGAAGCCTCAGAACCTCGCTATATCGGCAATCAAGAAGAAAGTAATGACAATCGAAAACAGGTAAAATTAGGGGGTACAATGTATATTTGGTTCTTTTATTTTGTAAAAATTTTGACGCTTCAACATCTAATTATTGAGCATCCGTAATAATGCTGTTTTATGCAAAAGTGATTTTCATGCTATTTTGTTTTTATTTTATTTTATATTTTTTCCCCTTATATTTATATTATTACGATCTGAAATCAAGCAGATTTCGATATGTCCCTGTTCCGGGTAGCTAACTAATACGCATTACAGCTTTTTAAAGGCTTTCTTAACAAATTAGGTCACTGTTCAGCTCGTTAATTTATACATTTCCAACTCTGTCTGCATCTTTGTTCATTGCGCCAATAAATCTGGAGTGACTATTTTATCGTAATTTGATTGTTGCAGGCATACATTATACAATCTAAAATTAAAGATATATGTATCTTTTATTTAGTTTTTACGCTTTATTACTTTATTATTATTATTTTTTTTTAAATAAAAATTTATCAAGAGATCAAGAAGATAACCCAACTTTTTTTTAAAATTTTGGTCGCGTCAACTACTGATATTAACCCAGTGCAAGTGAAATTTTTGAAAATGGCAATGTGCGGCAGCGCAATTGAACCCGGTTCTACCTGCATCGAATACCATTGCCTAATCAACTGAACCACGGCAGCTGGCTAACCAAACTTAGTACAATTTTATTATATCACATGCGGTCCCACTGACCGTTTTCGGGAGCAATAATATCGAATGACAACATTATCGCGGAACGAAATGATTGATACTTTATTTTATTGCATCGTAATCATCTTCGGGCACCGAACGTGACCATTCTGCGCCTTTTACACATAGAACAGAGGAACATCATAGTGGTTTTAAAGACTTCATCTCGTCAGCCGCATTAGTACTACCATATCGACATTACCCAATGATTGCGCATAATCATTGAAAAATCATTAAAACCCATGCACCAATACAAATAACAAAATAAACACTAATAAAAAAAAGAAATAAATGAAAAAACAAAAATTTTAACATTTTATGACAACTAGGAAAATTTTAATTACACCAATGATCTCCTTTTGGCTTTGCCTTTACTAATTACTCAGCTTTAGTTTCCAAAATTTGAACGTTTTATATCGGTACCCTTTTCTAGATACATACGGCTTCTTGCCGCATCTTTAATTTCGTAATTTTCTTCTTACGATAAATTTTTATTAAAAAAAGAAAAACAGGATAAAACAAAATAAAGAAATAGCGTCCTATAGTAATTTCATCAAGAAGAACTAAATCACCTTGAAACATTTTAGTTAGCTTCTCCCGGAACAGGAGCACATCCGAACCGGTCTATACTAGATCGTAATAAGATCTGGCTTTCGGCAACTCCCCAGAGCGCTTCTATCGTGATAATATAACAGATTTTTGTTTTTGCTGTAATCGAGTTATTAATGCGATATTTCTGTTTTTTTGCATTTATTTCTTCGCTGAGCTTTTGACACGGACCAGTTTATTGTCGAACTTATTTCGTTAATTTCTTTTTTTTCATTAAATTTATATAAATCGTTAAATCTTTTTCTTTATTTTATTTTTATTTTTTTGTGTGCTTTCACGATATGTATATGGAGAATTTAAAAGAAAAAAGTTTTTATATTCTATTTTTAAATTGCGTATTTTATTTTACTGCTGGATAATATCTTTCTGTCTTCCTCCGCTGTAGATCTTTTATTTTTATTTTTTTTATTTTTTTTTTAAACCGCGTTTTTATTAACTTACTTGTTTATACTTTAAAATATTTGAATTTAAATTTTTTCTTTTATTTTTATATTTAATTTAGCACAACAATGCATAATTCACGATTATGTTAAAAAGTCGTAGAAAATGAAATGATGCAATTCTTAATTTTTAATAGGTGTCTGTGAGAAATCGTTCAAAATCCGCTTCTGTTAATTCATATATAAATTCCGTTTATCCATTTTCTGAATAATTGTTTTTTACGTAAAGCAAACTATAACAGGAAGCGAGCGGAAACAAGAAATGATCTGAAAAGTAATTAATAACGTGTGAAATGATTAGGAAGAAAAAAACTTTAATAATAAGATGTCAAACATTTGCTGAAAATATGGGGAAACAGTATTGTTAAATTATTAAAAAAAGAGATTTTCGGGGTAAGAGAAAAGGGAACCCCGGATAGAGACTTCCGAAACTTGGCTATAGAAATAAATAAGGGAGAATTTTAAAAAAGTTAAAAATTCGGAAGTTTTAAAGAACGCAAAAGAAGGTAGACGTAATAGATGATAAAATTGAGAAACAGTGGGCTAATAAGGCACATATATCAAATGTTGAATGATACAGTTAAAAATTCATTACTTGCTAGAAAGAACGGATAACAGAACAGCGACGATGAGAATGTAATTGATAGTATTTCAATATGAAGAAAAAAAACGCGTTATACGAAAAAAATTAATGTATTTGTAGAGATCCGGCAAATTATGAAAAAAAAAAAAAAAAAAAATATTGATTAATTTAATTAATAATGGCGTTTAAGTAGGATTAGTTGTAGCGCGTTATATTTTTGAATGCTGTTATGTATCTAACGAAAGACAAATGCTCTATAGTGTCGAGGTTTAGAAGAATCGAAAACTGTACTGATAAGGGATTCGTTTTTTATTTTTTTCTTCTTTTTCGTCTTTTGCTATCTTTAAGATGGGATGGAAATGTAGAAAAACATTGCACAAAGGATTAAAAGGTGTGACTTGAAAATTTAATAATGAACCTTGCACGTATATATATATTTATATTTCCACTGTAACAGAGAGTGAATGGAAAAAGTGGATGTTGTTAACATTTCAGCTGTCGCCTCGTTGTTTCATTAATACGTGAATCCTTGCAATGAGAATAATCTAGTGGAAGGTTGCGGTACTTAACAATATTTTTGAAAGCAGTAAATTTATACGTTCCTCTATTATTGTTTTAACGGGTTTTTTTTTTTTTTTTTTTTTTGAGATGACATAATCGAATTGTAATTGAATAGAATTAGGCAAAAATATTCTGACGCTTAAAGGTATAATTTTACAGGTTATTGGCGGAAGATGTTGAAAGTTCTAGATTCTGTACATTGCTTAACTATATCATTCTGAGAACCTTTTTGGGGAACAATTAAAAACCCAAAATTATCCCTACATACTTTTACACGTTTAATTACAAAATAGGGCATTTTGCACTTTTTTCTGAAAAATGGAAAATTACAATAATAACTTTATTTTATAATTTTAAACAATAAAAAAAAACGCTTAAATAAGCAATATTATTGAGATGACCGCAATATACAATTGCATTCATACCATGTACAAATGATTCGTATTCTAAAATTAGGGTATCAATCGATCTTGTTTTTTATTCTCTTATAAAAACACAGTTTCCGTTTAGCAGTACCTACTACCATATTTATAATTTATTCCTCGATTAGCGGGTGCATTGCGTATGAATTTTCAGCTTATGCATAAAGTATTTTGTTATTAGGTAATTAGAATTGTTTGCATGATAATGTAGTAGTTTTGAGTTTTCTTTAATTTTCCGTTGATATACGTATTTTCTACGTTGTACCTTTTTCTTTACTGCCGGCGTTTTAGATTATAGTTTGACTGCATCGTGATTTAATTTTTATTATTACGGTAGAACGCGATCTTCGTCTTTCATAAGGTTTTTCATATCATAATAGTGATAATTGTCAACATATACATAGAATGCGTATTTTTTTTTACACATTTTCTATATCAGTAATCAAAAATAATGCCTCTGACAAAGTTTCTAACTGAATTAATTTCGAGATTATTGTAAAATTCATTAATTAGGCAAATTCCTGCAAATTTTCCCCTACTGAAGTAAATGGGAAGTGAAGTGAAATAATAATAATGAAAAGAAGCTTGTAATGGAAAACCAGTGTAAAAATTAGTTCACGTGGTCAACAAAAAGAGCTTTCAATAATAATTACTGAAGCGATTGATCAGAATATTTAATCAGCCGGTCTAAAGGAATCGAACTGAAAGAGTTTCGCCATGTCTGTTGCCTCAAACAAATCCCGGCATATTCTGAATTCATTTGGCTTGAACAAAATTCCGTCATATCAACGTAGACGAAGTTAACACTGTATAGTGTGTACTAACCTTCTTCTTCTTCTTCTTATCTTGGTACCATTGTTCGATTGCGAGTATAATCAAAGTAATGTTCACAAGCGTGATGCAATAATGTGATTATGAACATCTGTCAGCTTATATATCTGCGTTGAGTCGCTGTACAGTGTATAGAAAATTGTTTCCCTATGCCACTTCAAAGAAGTATTTCAGTTAATTTCTCATCGCCACTCTTTCGAACAGACTATCCAGCCTTCTAGCAAAAATAAGTAAATAAAGAGAAAAAAAGGAAAGGTTTTTATTCATTTTATTTTTTACACAAAACATGGGGTTATAAATGATGCTTAACTAACACGACCAATAACAAGCTCCCCGCGCGTTTGCTATTTATGAATATTATTTTCCCTCGCAACGATGCTGTTATCGACTTTTTCGAAAATTGATTTTAAGTATCTTCAAAGTTACTTGCATTTTTGTCGGCTTAAGTTTTTGCGTACCGTCATTTTAATAGTAGTTTTGATTTCGGCTTGCTTTTTAAATTTAGCAACGTTTAGCAAATCGCCACGAGCAGTTGCGCGAACGAGCCAGGAAGCTTTTGGAAAATGCACGGCGCGAATCTGCCAAAAGTAAAACCGTATCGACGGCGCGACCCAAGGTAGGTATTTATCGGAATTCGTAGCTTATAAAACTGATTTTTTGACGGGTTTTTATTCATTTGAAAAAAAAATACCGTTTTTGCAATTCGTTTATCATGACGAAAGTAACTGACTGTAATCTTTATCTAGGATGAAGAAGAAGATCGACAAAATCAACTTAGAGAAAGGGCAAGAAAACTAATAGCGGATGCCCGAAAAGGCTATTTAAGTGCAACATCACCTGCTGGTAAGGAAACCTAGGTTTTAATTATTAATAGTAATAAATCAGTGATTTCTTTGAATGAGTCTAAAGACGGATAGGTTATTTGTTCTTTATCTTGTTGATTTAAAATGGTTAAATCATCTGCAAAGGCTAAACGGTCAATACATATTTATATATCTTTATTTTTCTTACCAAGTTTAAATTTGAGTTTTCTATCTTCTTTATTATTTAATATTCTCCGTTTTCTAATGGCTTTCTCTAAGATACAGTTAAAGAGGATCGGCAATAGGCCGTAGACTCGTTCTAATCCGAAACGGGTCTGAAATTTCCGTGTTTTGTCCTGTTAGTTTAATAGAAGTATCAGCTAAACTAAATTCTTCTAAAATATCTATTAATGTTGCCCTATAGATTGAATCATATGCTTTTGTGAAATAGACAGAAATTGACACATAATCGTAATTTCTAATTTACTTAAACTTAATGATATTCAACTTTTTATATTATGATTATTAAGTATCGAAACTATTTCTGTGTGTTCATGTATAGTAAATTAAAAAAAACAATACAATTGACAGAAATTATTATTTATAAAATATGTAGTTTGTTATTAAGAAACATTTTGATGTTATAATATTTTATAAATAATTTTCAATTGTATTGTTTTTTAATTTTATTATTAATTAATAATATTCTTTACGTCAAAAATATTTATTTTGAGCAAGATCTTTCTTTCCTAAAACCGACCTAGTATTTTTCTTGTTTGTTTAGTGTATTTTCGATTCTTTTTGAGATTACTTGTGATGAATTTTGGAGATAATAGGTAACGGAGAAATTCCTTTATAGTTATTCATATCTCTTTTATAGTCTTTTTCGTTGTTATTACTATTATCATCATAGTATTATTGCGATTGTTTTGATTTTATACTCTTCATTTTATCTGGTCCTACTTGTACTGTCTCCCGATTAATCTTTACCTTTTTTATTTCCTCTTTACATTTTCAACATTCCTTTTATAATCTTTTTAATTTACTTTTTTTTTCTTTTTTTTTTTTGCTTTTTGTTTAATTTTTTAAGAGCTTAAATTGAAACTGAAGAATACATATAATCTATCGGGAATTTTTTAACTTACCGAAAATGAATAGCTTTGCGATATCGTTATCCTTTAGTCGCGATTTTATTAATTAATTTTTACACTTACAGATGTAAGGGAAAACGGCGATGCATCACCATCAGTGAAGTTAGCTAACGCAATAGCAGATAGTAAAATTAGCGAAAACGGAATTAAAGTATGTGCGAAAAGTACTTCAAAATGTATTCTTATTAAGTAATATAATAACTATTTGTAAATTAAATAAGCTACGGATTATAAGATGTAGTTATAACGGTAAAAATGTAGCATGTGACTTTCCAAAGAATTGTTCAGTGGGGGGCCGCTTGTTGGTAATATTTTTACCTTGGTTTCCTTTATTGATGTCTCCTTTGCTTTTGATACATCTATCCACTTTACAAAATAAAATGACAGCAATTAATATCCCAATAAAATTTTCTTCCCTTATTTATGTCGAACTGTCCATTTCACCTCTCTATCTTTCGACGCTCCAAGAAAAGTTTTCCGAGGTCTTCTTTAAGGTTTCTCCCTCAGTCCTACTCGTTTTAACATCTATGCTATCAGTATAATTTTTCTTCGCTTAAATTCTTTTTCTTTATTCTTTGCGGACGACATCCCCCTTTTTATCTCGTCTAAAGATATTTTAGCAGCCAATGAAGCACCTAATTCGTCGCTCATTGTGTTATAACATTCTCTTTTCTTAGTTAATCTTTCGATTTATTCCTCTAAGTCTTCTTATAGTATCTTTACTCCTCGACTCTATAACCCTGTTTCGGTTAATCTATCCTTAAATAGTATATCTGTTTCTCGTGTTAATTGCTTCTGTTATCTTAGCATCTTTCTTGATAGTCGTTTGTCCTTCTGTGAACATATCAGATATCTTTCTGCTTCTACTATTAAAAAAATAAACTTGCTAAAAGCTCTGTCACCAGCTAAATGGGGCGGCGATCCTTATATTCTTATTTCTTTTTACAAATTTATTATCTGTTCCAAATTTGATTATTGTTCTTTTATGCGTCCAAGTCCCGTCTTTCTAAACTAGAGATAATTCAAAATTCATGCCTTCGTCTTTATCTCGGTGCGTTTAAATCCCCTCCAATTCCTGCTATTCTTGCTGAATCTAATTCGCCTCCCCTGCCTATTTGTAGATCTTATTTAGGCTATCATTTTCTTGTTAAACGTATTCCACTCGCGTCCTCTACTCTTGTTCAGTCCTTTCTTTTGATTTTTAATAGCTGGCGCTTTATTTCCTAGCAAAACCTCTATCCTAACTTTTATTTCACGCTCTCTTAGTTCATTTTGGTCTTACACTATCTCCTTTAATAATCAACCCTATTTTTCTTTTAATTTCACTGATCTCTGTCATTCTCCTAAGGTATTTATTCTTTTTTCATTTTCTAAAAACTTTTCCCAAACCGTAATTAAACAGATATTCTACAGCACTCTGAATTCCCTATTTCTTTCTCATGTTACCATTTATACGGATGGTTCGAAGGGAACTGGTGGTGTTGGAGCTTCCTACATCCTTTCTGATTTTAACTTATTAGAATATATACGTTTTCCTTATTTCTTTTCCATATTCATAAACGAATTATTGATTATCCTATGTTCTATTATTTTCATTTCTTCGAATCACTTTTCTTCCAATTTTTTAGTTATCTCTGACTCCTTGAGCGCCCTTCAGGTCATATATTCTCCCTTTCCTGATCATTTGTGTGATTTTTTTTATCCTCCGTACACGTTCACTCATTCATAATCTTTCCTCCCTCCATTCGATTAACAATGATTTGCTGTGGATACCTAGACACTCAGGCATATTTGGTAATGAAGCGGCTGATTCCTTTGCTCGGTTTGCTATTTCACCTTGTTTATTTATTATTTTTCTTTAAAATTCCATTCGCTAACCTCTTATCGATACGTGAAAGCTTTTTTGGCCGTTCTCTGCTGTCTTTCTCCAGATTTCGCTTTTCACTGATTTCCTCCACACACTGTCCTTCCCATCCTGACGATACAGTTATTTACGACAGCGATCATGTGTTCTTCCAATGTTCATCTCTTTTGCTTTGCATTCTATTCGATGAGATTTAGGCTTCCTACTCCTTATTGTGCTTTTTACATCCTGTCTTTTCCTTCCCAAATTAATTATTCCTGCTATTTGTTACTTTTTATCAAAGATTCCTGATCGGACTAAAATATAGCCGATTTCTTTCCTTTCTATTTGATTCTGGGTGAAGGTCCTTGGTTGACGAGCCCAGGAGGTTAAAAAGAAGAAAAGACTTAAAGTATTATCAGTATTAGGCATGGAAACGAACTTTGAAAAAATTAAACTGTTATCAATGTTAATTGACACGGATAAATATAGATTAAAGAGCTTATCACTTTTAAAAAGGTTGATTTTTAGCAAAATAAAAAATTTAAATATTGTGCTAAAAAGTGTGAAGTACAATATTTAAGAAAAAAATGATTTCAAGATTTACTATAAAAATTGAATAAAAATGCGCAAAAAAATAAAAAATAAATACCTTAAGGTGATATGATAATTTTTGTACGTCATTAACTTTTTCGAGTCGGCAGGGAAATTATTTACAATAGTGATTAAAACTGCATTAAACATTCATTAAATCGTTTCTAGATATTGTAATTTTAATTTGGTGCCTACTCCAAACTTAATGTATAAGAACTACCGTATCACTCTGAAATGCA
Organism: Icerya purchasi; assembly: GCA_039619475.1. Lineage (NCBI taxonomy): Eukaryota > Metazoa > Arthropoda > Insecta > Hemiptera > Monophlebidae > Icerya > Icerya purchasi. The sequence goes on along the minus strand of CM077116.1, from coordinate 168,094,068 downwards.
CTATTTTTTATCCAATAATTATTTTTTATTTTTAAGTATATTTTTATTAAATTTTTGTTATCGAATAGTTATTTTTTACTTTTTAGCGCATTTTTATTAAATTTTTATAGTAAATTTTGAAGTCAGTATTTTGTTTTTTAATATTTTTTATTTATTAATTTCGACGGAATATATTTTTGTAATTTTATTATTCTGATCGTATAGTGTAATGAACAATAAACGATTAAATGTACTAGATAATTTTATTAGACGGCTTTGTACCGTTTAGCTTAGTGCACTAGTAATGCTTGCAGCGTGTCATGAAATCGGGGAATTTATCGGTGTAACTCAAATTAGAACATAAAAATCTCTTCTTAATCAAAGATGTTTATGTTTATGGTAAATGTACTTCTTTACGTACTTACACTGCATTGTACTTTGGATAATAAAAATTGTTCATTCAATTCCACCTGCATCTTACGTTCGCAGTTTTAAAATTTTATTAATGAGGAAGTAGATAAATACTAGGTAAAAGGTTCTCTATTTATCAATCTACTTCCGCCCGGTATTTGGTTTTCCACTCTACTCATATGCATTGTAAGTTTGTAAATTTTTAAATTATTATTTATATCGTAAACATTTTTTAATCTGTTGCGTATTAGAAATTGGAGCAGAATGGAAATATTCAACAGTCTAATAACAAAAAGCAAGCTTCAATTAATGAAAACGATTTTGACACAAACGTTCAACTAACATCGCCACAGTCGCCGCTTCAGTCGTTTAGTTCACTAATAGAAAGGATATCGCCAGAAAAACACGCTTCCCCGAACGAAGTAATTATTATAATGTATATGTGTGTATGTTAAAATTCCTGGTTCTTCACGATTTAATTGGTTGCGCATTTTGATTTCATCGTTTAATGTATTAAAAATGTGTTACAATTAATAGTGTCCCAATTATCGGTAAGAGTATTTTCAGTTAAATTAGTAAACTCAAATATAAAGTTAATGTTTGGTTACTGAGATTAATTAACTTTGTAACGTAAAAAACTAGTGAAGTGTATACACAGTGTGAAGTTGGTTAAGTCATTGAAATAACTCTTACTGTAAATGATTGCTAATTTATTTCTGTAACAATGGTTCAATTTTGAACTTCCCATTTTTCTTCCAAACAGCAGTCACTTTTTATAGTTTTGCAAATATACCTAATTATTTTAGAGGTTTTTCCCCTAAATAATGGAAAAATCTGATTTTTATGATATCACATTTTCGATATCCGATAATTAAAAAAAGTATCTGAAATTAAAACATGATAACATTTATTTATTATAGAAATACACAATCTCCTCGAAACTTTCTGTTCCTTCGGTGTTTAAAATACTTTTAATAAAACATTCCTTGATGCCAGTGTGTTGTACTCCCGTCGTATCCTCCTTATTTATTTTCGTACGATTAATATTTTTAAACATTATTGTCGATCTATTATTGTTATTATTTTTATTATTATTATTAATGATATTATTATTTTTATTTCGACATCATCTGCCGTATCCGGTAACCTTATTTCCCAATCTTTAGTTGAATAATTACTCTACCCCAGATAAAAGAATATCAGCTCATTTCGAACTTCCTTCTTCTTATCACTTCTTACGACTTGGTTATAGCTTTCTGTTATTCAGATTGATTTCGTCATGTTATCCCTATATGCTGACTTTGTCATTAATTAGCCTTTTGGCTCACCTTCTTATAAATTGTTTGTTCATCATATTCGTTCGGTCAGTCTCTAGCGATTCTGTGTAATCAGCCCCCCTTTATCGTGCTCTAACTTGACCTTTCGATATAGATTTCCAGAGTTCGGGTTCAAGCTCGTCGTCCTCTGGATAGAACGAGCCGTATTCGGTAACACCGATTTTTCAGAAAGTTAGTCTTGTTCCAGCTCGAATCGAGTTTAGAACAGAGTCGATCTGATCAGCGTTTTGTACGGTCAGGCTTCTTCGGAGTCCCTTGCCATGTACGGCAGTTCGAAGTCGCGATTTTAGTCGAGCGTAAAATTGTAACTCTAGGCTCGCGCCGTATACGCATCCGTATCATCTTTATTTAATTTTACGGTAGTTTAATAATAACTAACGTCGCGCCTCAATTTCCGTTTCGAAATTAACGAAATAACGAAAACCAAGGAAAAATAAAAGATCTTGTTTTTATGTTGAAATTTGTTCCTTCATTCGCGAACCCTTTTTCCTCCTCGGAATAGAGGAACACAACAAGTGATGTCATGGACAATGAGGAATTTCAATATATAAACCTCTTGCGGTAAGAATCCCGACCTCTTTTTTTTAAACATTTTTTCCCGTATCTGCCGTGTGTTTTATTATAATTTGTAAGTTTTTGGGATGTATTCAAAGTAATTTTTGCTCAAAAGAGGTCCTATTTTTTCAGCTACAGAACGAATAAATTAATTTATATTTATCTGCATTTTTATTTATTTCTTGTACTTTCATCAGGATAACAAAACTAGTGGAAAACCGTATATTGAACACGAATACGAATCTTTGGAAAGAGAACAAAAACAGATTGACCGTCGAGCCGATGTTGTCGAAAAGCAGTTAAGAAAAGTTATGGAATCTGGTCAGTATTTAATATAGTTAAAAAATTTTATAATCTTCGAATTAAATAAAAAATATTCATTAATTAGCTGTTGTGAAGTTAGGAAAACTTCTTCATGGTTGTGCCTCCAAGTCCCACCTTATTAAATTAGATGTAATCTAAATGTGGTGTTCATTTAAATAGTAATTTTGCTGTATGCTTAAAATAAATCAATGCCTATTTAAATTTGCAGTAGCATTGTATGATAGACAGATCACGGAAAGGAAAATTGTACTTTTTCAAAACTTTTATAACAACTGAAGATTTAATAAAATGTTCCTATATTTTATTAAAAATGTTGATCAAAACTAGATAATTACAGCATGATTTACTTCTTAAATTTCGTAAAATTATCTGTTTAAAGTGTATGATAGTTGTTTTATATATATATATTATATATGTAATGTATGTATATCCAAACATAGTACATTCACTTACATACAGGGAGGAGTGGGTTATTAAATCGGTTTACCGTAATAATATAAATTTTTTTTTTCTATTATCTTTATGTATTAGGGAACGATAAACATTTGGAAGACATGTTGCTAGCCAAGTGGTTCACTCTAGTCAATAAAAAGAACGCGTTAATACGCAGGCAGATGTGTCTAAACATACTGTAAGTCGTTATGTGTGTAATTTATTTATTTATTTATTTTAAATACTGGTATGCTCCATACAGGCGTTAGCCCAATTGCATGGAGTATATTACTCAGAAGTAACATATCACATTATTTATAAAATATCTATAACAATAATAGTTTTTAATATTACATATCAATATTCGTACACGAAAATATTCTTGCATGCACAGAGTTGACGACCAATTACAAATCTTCTAGGTGTAAATATGAATAGGTATACCTCCATTATGTTTGATATTGAAAATCAGATTTAAATTAATTGGAAATAATTAATTCTGTCATCGAAGTGTATATCAATTTCTGGATATTCAGTGAGTAATGTATTGTACAGATGGACTGCAGACCAAATCGGAGAACTCAACGCAATATTTGTGAGTGGCTGAGTTTCAACAAACAAACGATTTTTCCTACTAGTGTCAACCTTGGTTCTTTGAAAAGTATTTTCGCCAATGGATACTCATCTCTGATTCGCGCATTGCATATATTGTGTATAAATTTTAATTTAGCATGTTTCCGTCTCGCATGTAAGGTTTTAAAACGTAATAATTTATTCAAGATAATATGATTCATATACTGTGGGTAAATTTTAACCATGCGGAAATGAAGATATCTTAAGAATTTTAACTGAACATTTTTAATAATTTTATTGTACTTATCATAAAAGGGATCATCCCATATTACTGAACAATATTCTTAGGACGTACAAGTGTGCCTTATAAAGAATACGAATAGTGTTTGCATTAATGAACGTTGTTGAATTTCTAATAATGAACCCAGTAGTTTTATATGCAAGATTAGTGATGTGGTTTGATGTGCTCTGCCTGTGTAGCATAACTTTTTTAAGCAAAATAGCGGAAAAAATTATGCTACACAGGCTTCGTAATTTCGCCGATAGTAATAACATACTTCCAGTGGAACAATTTGGTTTCAGACCAGGTTATTCTACTACGCATCAAGTTGCTAGGATTACTGATCATGTGACGCACAACTTTAATATAAACAAACACACTGGATTAATTCTATTTGACATTGAAAAAGCATTTGACATGACCTGGCACGACGGGCTGATTTACAAAATGTTAAAATATAATTTTCCGAAATATCTAATCAAATTAATTAGAAGTTACTTACGTAATAGAACTTTTTACGTTTCATTACAAGATGGTAAATCAATGAACTGCCGTCGCAGCAGTTCCTCAAGGTAGTGTGCTGGGGCCTGTTTTCTTTTCAGTCTACTTGTGGACAGATCTTCCTAAGTTGCAACACACGAGTTTAGCTTTATATGCTGATGATACTACTATATTATATTGTAGCTCGTATAGAACGTCTACCATTTATAATCGTCTACAGCTGCATAGTTTTCGGGTTTTAAAATTTTTGGAAAAATGGAAAATTGAAATTAATCCAACTAAAACAGAAGCAATACTTTTTACTCGTAGATATCCCACCCCTCCAAGGCAAATGATTATTAATGGCACCAGGATTAAATGGGCTAATCATGTTCGATATCTTGGGGTAATTCTAGATAAAAGATTATCTTTTAAGGAACACTTAAAATACGCTGAAGCGAAAACAAATAGAACCATTGCAGCTTTGTACCCAATTATCAATCGGAGATCTTACTTAAACACCGCAAATAAGCTTATTATCTATAAAAGTATTATTAGACCAATATTGACTTATTCAGCTCCAGTTTGGTGCTCGATTTCAAATTCCGATTTTAATTAATTTAAATTACTACAAAATGGATGTTGTCGTGGTATTTTAAACGTTCCCCGCTGGACTAAAATAGATAATACATATGCATGACTGGTTACAATTGCCTTATGTAAAAGATTGTATAATTAATACAGCAAAAAAATTTTTTCATGGCTGTTCCTACCATAGCAATATGCTTTTCAGGAATATAGGCGATTATAATTCCGAGCAACTAACCCGGATGTACGTTAAATATAAGCATCGTCGGATTAAACACAATTTAGTTAGTTAGTGATAGCTCTAGGCTGTTAAGTAATGTTTTCAATGGTAACAATTGGTTGTAATTTTTGATTATTTTGGGTTTTTTGTTATACTTTTTTTGCCCTTTGTATTTTTTTGTATAGTGTTTATATTTTTGTTAACAATACGTAAATATTCTATTTTACCACTCTAATGTAATGCGGTTAAGTCTCTTTCGAGCTGGTACGCATTTTGTTTATAAATACTGTATTACTGTACTTAGCCAAATATACGTTCTGTTCTGTCCTGATGTGCTCTGAGAAATCTACCTTACTGCCAATGTATAGCCCAAGATCACGTACAAAGTTAAAATTTTTAATGCTAGATCCATTCATAATATAATTGCGCATGCATATGTTTCTCTTACGGGAAAATTTTATATTTACACATTTACCGAATAATTGAAAAGCAAATTATTCCGCTGACTTCACTCTACTAGTTTATCTAAATCATTCTGTAATGTAATGCAGTCAGATTCAAATGTAATTGGTAAATATATCTTTAAATTGTCTGCAAATAATAGAAATCTTGATTTAAGCGTATCACTCACATCATTAATAAAAATTAAAAATAGTAGCGGACCTAAATTCGAACATTGCTGCACTCCCGAAATGGACGTATAATTAAAAGAATTGTAACCATTGTAATAGACGTAATATTTGCGCGAGTAGAGGTATGACTTATTAACCGTACAAAATGTTCGAATAAACCATAAGTTTTTAACTTGTTCAATAACAAGGAATGGCTTACTTTATTAAACGTTTTGGAGAAATCCGTGTAAATGTAATCATCCTCATATCCGCTATCCATCCATTCAATAATTCAGCTGATATATGTTGACAAATTCGTTACAGAAGATTTATACCTCACGAAACCATGTTGTTTAGGAATAATTTTACTAATTATAAAGATATAAATTCTTGAATATATTATAGACTCTATTATCTTATCTGGGGTCGATAATTAGTAAGCAATGTTCTCTATCATCGCTTTTAAAAATTGGAACAACTTTATCTATTTTAAATGACTCTAGCCAAATTCTGGAGGTAACGATTAACTGGAATCAATACATTAGTGGTCTCTGTAAATTATATTCACGAAGTTTGAATATTAGCGGAGGCAATGAATCAGGTCCATATGTCCACTTGGGTTTTAAGCGCTTAACAGCATCATGATATTCATGACAAATAACTAGGTTTAATTTTAAATAATAATTATGATCACTATCCCTGGATGAGATATCGGTTATTTCATTATTCTCTGAATGCATTGACTCAAAATGTTCAACAAAAACATTAATAATGGTTTTGATATCTATTAAATTTCAATATATTGGGCATTACACACGCATTTTTATTACTTGCTACATATCTTCAAAATCTGTTAACATTTGAATAAATACTATGCTCGACATTCGTACCAGTATACGGAAAAAGCTCTTTTTATTAATTTCTTAACATTGATCTAATACGACTAAATTTTAAATAATCCCATCTAGCACCTGTTTTTTGATAAATTTCCCTGCACTTATTCTTATAGCTGAGTTTATCGATTATGTTTCGCGTAAACTATACAGGATATCTAGATCTCATCCTCTCTTTCTTTGGTACCGTAATGTCAAATGTATCATATATTTTCTTGTAGAAGTACTCAGATGACTCATTTGGATCATTCATTTTATAGAAATCAATCCAATCAATTCGACTAATTTCATTATAAAGTGCACTTAAATTAGATTTCTTAAAATTACACATTTTTTTATCTCCAAAATAGTAATCTTTATATAGACGGTATTTCGAGATTCTTATATCTAAAGCTGGGAGTGATATTTATCTTCAGGAAGTAACCTATCTATGGAATTTTTGATCCCTATATTAAGCGAAAGATTGCTTAATACAATATCTAAAGTTTTACCCTGAAAATTTAATATTTTGTTTAGCTTTTTTAAATTATTCAATCTAAGGAAATCTGTGAATCTCATGACATCAGTATTATCCGGATGATCCAAACCAATATTTTCGTTATATTGAAATCGCGTTACGGTTTATATGTTTGTTGAGTATTGTGTCATGTACAGTCCCTGATAAAAACTATCATACGTTAAAGTTTTCGTGGACGGCGGTATATAAGCACATAATACTATTATTGAAAACGATGTCGTCAGATTAACTACTCTAACCCATCTAGTCTCAATGCCCACAATATAAAGAAATGATACAACATCAACACAAAAATTATTTGTAACTGCTAAAAGCACCCTACTGCTCGTTTCCTAAGTCTATCCTGTCGAAATATCTGTTATCCACTTTGTATAATTTCATTATTAAAAATTCCATCATGCAACCAGGTTTCAGTTAATGCAATAACATCTGCATTGCTACTCAGTGCATTGCAGTTAAATTCTTTTAGTTTTGTACTAATCCCCCTTATATTTTGATAATAGACATTCAAATTCATTTGATTCCCGAACAACACACCTATTGCGAATTTTGTAAGCGAATTTGATGAAGCGATGGGGGATACAATGATGTTATATATTAAGGAACTATCCGACAAATTAATTACCCTGTAAGACGTAAGTGACATATATACGACTGTAAGACCGTACGTAAAGAAGGAAGATGCACAGAGCCTGGAAAAAATCCTATCAATATAGTAGACATAAGAAAATAGATACATTAAGTTATCAATAAATAGTCACTTATGCATATAATTCAATGCATTCTGTAAATCCAATTTGTGCCGTATTCGTAGAACCGGAGCTCCATCAGTTTTTCCCATTAAAATATTACCATTTCTAATCCACACATATTTCAAATTATCCTTTGCTTACATACATGCAGTCCAAAGTAACTGCTTATTAAACGACGTTGAATTTTCTCGAATGTAAACACGACTTTCACTATCCGAACCCTGTACCACTTGTTTATGTTGAACCGGAATCCTTAATGCAGTTTTGTTCATCAATTACTTTCCGCTTAATCTTCATTAATACTACCGGTATTTTATTCGACACACGACTAAGAACACGATGTATCGCTTTTATTTCAAACAGCCCTAGCAGCGTTAATTGCAATAACCGACAATTGCTTACCTTGTGAGGGCTGAATTCCATGCAATTCAATATTTTTTCTTCTGCCATTGCACAGATGAAATCAAATTATTTCACACAGGCGCTGCATACAATACATTCACATTCAGGTAAAGATTCGTCACATTTATCGCAGCCCACTTCGATTTATAGATAATATTTAGATTATTCTTATCTTACCGAAAAAAAGAGCGATAACAGCCTATCGAGATAAACGTTTTTATTTAAATCGAATATTTTTCACTGGACGAAAAAAAAAGAAATACACAACTAACCCAACGGAGAGCATTATTTTTGTTCTTTTAAATTTCTGCTAAAAATATACTGTAATTATAGATAAAAGTAAATTTAATGCGCATTGTAATTATTTAATAAATTAAACTTAGATTTTAAAAAAAAATATTGAATAAACGTCGATTCCATGCATTAACGAATTAAAATTATAAGATCCATAATTTTATTTATTTTACTTTTTTTAAATTTAATATATTTAATAAATATATTGGTAACTTAACGTTTGTAATAGAAAATACTAACAGGCTCGTTACAGCGGACAGGAATATTTTGCAAAATGTAATTTTATGATTTTGTTGAATATAGGGAAAAAGAAGATGATCTGGAGAGGAAATTCGAATTATTAACAAGAGAGCTTCGAAGCATTATTTATATCGAAGGTAAAATTTAGTTTTAAATTAACTTAAGTTAAATTGTCTATACGGAACAATACCAGAATCATTAAGTTATATATTGTGCAGCTAGTATGGATTTGGTAAAATTAAGACAATAATGTTAGAAAATAAAACGTAATCTTTAACGGATATTAAAAAAATAAAAATAATGTAGAAGTCTATGTGTAAGGTAATAATAAATTGGTGAAAAATATGAGGGGGTATCCAACCGAAATTTCTATTTTGGCCTAATTATTGATTTCCCAGCTAAAAAAGCATATTAGCCTAATTTCAATTTTAACTTACGAAATTAATAAAAAAAGATTGTTTCTCGTAAGATATTTCTGAGTTGTCGAACGAATATGATAATCGGTTTCTCCTTAAGCTTTGTTTATAGTTAGTGTTGAATGATCTTTTCTTTTAAAGTTGTTCTACTTTTACAGTCATGACGATGAACCTAATTGGTGCGTATTTTATTAATAAATTAAACAATGTTTTTTTTTTTCAAACTAAAGAAAAAAAATTAAAATACGATATTTTTAAAAATTTTTAAAGCTGTTTTGTTTTTTTTTTTTGTAATTTTTTTAAACTAAAAGTTTAGCCAATATTTTTGTTTTTAGTAAAAAAAAACTAATAAGAAAAACTAATAGCTTTACTTTCACCAGAGTGAACAGTTATTCAACGTAACAGAAAAAGATCTCTAGAAGACATCTAGTTATAAAAGTCCCATTGAAGCGATGAAAAAAATACTGAATTTTCAAAACCATTTCTTTCGGAAATAGCTAGGGTTAAGGAGAGAAAGTACCCAGCGTATAAGCAGTAATATTTACGATTAATTTTTTATGTGTCTATTAAATATATATGCCGGTAGATTAATTTTGTTAACATTAAACACCTATAAACTAATTAATTAAATTATATTATATATTTTACTTAAAAAAATTTTTTTCATCCGAAATGAATTAGTAATCAAGGTTTCAGTTTTAGCTGATAAAATTAAAAACTGAAAATTTGCATTCACTGACACAGCTGAGGCAGATATGAAATGTATCTTACATTTTGTACCGTCTGTATTTTATATAACTTTTCTATTGCTCGTTTTTCTTTTCTCTTTCTTCTAAATCACGATATTGTACTCTACATTAAAATCCAATTACAATTAATACTATTTAAAATGAACTTGTCATTTCTGAAAACCAAATCCATTATAGTTTTCATAAGTTTCTAAACAGGTATACTTGTTTTAAGTGTTTTTAAAAGGGAAAAAAACTAAATCAAAAAAAAAAAAAAAAAAAAAAAATTACACATTTGTAGAAATTTATTTTGAAAATCGAAAATTTTTATTTTTTGTTTTCTTGTTTTAGACTGGGAAAAGACGGAGGAACAGAAATTAAGGGAAACGCTGTTACTAAACGAATTACTAACAATTGTTAATAAGAGAGATGAACTCGTTCATCATCTCGACTCTCAAGAAAAAGCGTTAGTATTTTTTCTACAATAATTTTATGTTATTTTATTTACCAATAGAGTTGCTCTTATAAAGTAGCAAAAGACACTGCCTTTCGGGAACTGTTAGATGTAACACTTCCTGAAAATATGTATTCCATCTCTTTTTGTTTCATGAGTGAGTTCAACGGAAGAGAAAACCAGTTGGATCGTACATATTAGTAATTAACAGAAACTGAAGCTAAAAATTTGTCGTTTCATGACACACGAAATAAATAGAATCTAAATAAATGACATATAAAACTTGTGCTGTAACAAGTTTTATATGTCATTTATTTAGATTCTATTTATTTAGGTTCCGCACACCTGCCATATAGCATTTTTGAAAATTTTGTCTCATTTTGTTGTTCTTACTATTCGGTTAACATTTCCTCAATCCCTTTGCAATGAGTAGTTCTTAAATTAGAATTAACGTAGTCGTTATCATCATCATCATCATCATCATCATCATCATCATCATCATCATCATTTGTTTGATTATTTATATCCTTGTTCATCAGCGTCCTATTATTTATTGTTCTTTATATATATATATTTTTTTTTAATCTGGCTGTTCAAAGATATCATTCTAGTAGGAAGCGGAGCTAGCCTAACACTGCATTGTACATTTTTGGCTCTGCTTTGATTTTCGTTCATGTCTAGTTCAGACCACAAAAAGAGGAGAAAAGTTGTCTTTTTCCGGTGACAAATTATCAAAAGATGAATTGTCAAGTTTGTGGTGTACAGATATAAAAATACTCGTGTGTGTGTGTGTATAGGCGTGCATTTATATGTATTATAATATAAGTGGGAGAGGAGATTTTGAAGAGACGCATATATAAATATTCATAGAAGTAATTCTAGAGGTAAAATTTTCTTAATAGTACTAGCCACAAATTGAGATAAAAAAAATGATTTTCGAAATTTAAAACAATGGATTACGACGTTGCCAGAGCGGACAATAATAAAACATTTTGGTTGTTTTCCGTGAACAGAATTCCCTGTAAGCGTAATTATTTCACGTTGAATAGGAAATTCGATAGATACTGATAAGGATGCATCATGATGCTTAGAAAATGGAAAAGTTAAAGCAAAAGTTTTGCCTTAGTTTGCTTCAAATTAAATTTAGAAAATATTATATTTTCGAGAAAACTATTACGATCAAAAAAAAAAAAAAATTGATATCATTTACATCTTCGGTGAATAGTTGATAGTTCAAAAGTCAAACTTTCAATTGCCCAAAAAAGTACTATTCTTGTAAGTTTAAATTAGTCAAATCGTATAACAACCATTATAGAATGAACATATCGTAGTGGAATTAATTGATTCCACGATTACCTTTTTTTTACCTTTCCTTTATTATTGACATAAACAACTTTTTCTTCTATATTACTATTGAAGCCGCCAATATTATAATGTTGAACACAAAATATATTCGGCGTAATATCTTTACCCTTTTTTTTTCTCGCGTGGTTATTGCTGCCTTTTCACGTAAGCTTCTAACCAATTTAACAGATCTTTCTTTTAATTTAAATTGTTGTAAAGTTTCAATAAAATCTTCGGTTCCCTTTAAAACGTTCGTATCTGCAAAAATGCGATTCATCGTTGAATGCAACAATAAACGTTTAACGTACCGGATTTGAATGGTAGTTCATATTGTCTCATGCTATTATGGTTAAAAAATGCAAGCAACAAACACGTTGAATCGCATGGTCAGTGCATACCAAAAACTATTACTACGATTGATAATTTGAAAACTGTAAATTCCCAAAAAAAAATTATCTAATTTTTTTGAAACTATACCGTTAAATTAGATCATAAATTTATTGAAATAAAAACAAATCTAAACTGAATTTCTAAATTGGTAAGTGTTTAACAATTACAGTGGAAATTTTATAGACTATGATAAATATTATATTAAATTTTATTTTAAATACGATTTTATTAAAACAAAAATTTATACGTTACAATAATTATTCCGGTTCTTAATAATACTGATTAATTTTGAAGATATACGAATCAAACTTGTAGTATTCAAATATTCATTGAAAATATCAAAGCGAGTTTGATTTATCGTCAGTATCCGCGCACAGGACTAATCAACGAAGCCAATTTCACTTTCCAATCAAAAAGATGATGTGTTGTCACTTTTAGTTTCGCTTTCCGTGATATCAATTTCGTTGCACTTTTCTTAGAAGCGCTTCCAAATAGACATTAACAATATCAAAATTCAAAAGGATTACAGATGATGTAAAGCGTTAAATTTTATAACACTCGATCATGCTGTACGTGTCTAACTTTTTGTATTTTTAGTATTGCGATTTGATATCTAATTTGCTTATAAATGATTTTTAAAAACATTTTCAAAAATTCCCCGGCACTTAGACGTGTTGCACGCCAAAAGTATAACTGTGAAAATATTGTTTTCACTCTTTTAACGTCGCTTTCTTTTTTTCAAATGTTTTTAAATTTTCTACAACACTTCTATACTTTTCGTCAGTGCAGATTTTCCGTGTATCATCAAGAGAGTAGTACACCCTACTGATTATAAAACTATGGTTTTTAAAAGAAAACGCTCTAAGAATTTTTATAAAATCCTTCTTAAAATGAAGTGCTTATTAATTCTTTTTTTTTTTTTTTTTTTTTTTTAAATAAATCTAGAATTGAAGACGACGATGAAATACAGAAAGATTTGAGTCGCGCAGTTTTAATTAAACGTGATAAAAATTGTGTTATTCAGTAATTGCATATCTGTTACATATATAAATATATGTACTCTTCATTAATGCTAGTAAGTACTGTAGTTATTATTATTATAATTTTTTTATTTATTTCTTGATATGTAATATTACAATTACATTAATAGACGAGTGAATATAAGTTTACGAAAATAACAAAGTAAACGTAATTATATGTAACGAAACGTGTAATCCGTTCTTAATTACGCATGAAGGACCAATGAAAGGAAATATAATTTTGGATATATGTGTAAAAATATAATGCACGCGGACGTAATGCTAAAAAAATTAAAAATGGAAATCAGTGTTTTAATTTTAACTGCTCTTACGATTATTTATGGAACACAGTATTGGACATGTATGCTCTCGAATCTATTTTGTAATATCGTTGCTTTGGACTGTAATTCTTCAGAATGATTCTGAGGATGTGCAGTCACAAATGCTTCTGCAACTGGAATTCGGTAGCTTCAGCCGGATACAATGTAGAACTGGAACGTATATAATATTTCCGGTATATGCTTTGTTGCGGGGAAATTTTCCCGACCGTGTTATATCACACAACGGCAACCAAATTTGGTTATTGGAATGGTGATTTAGTGTGTCTTTTGACTTCTTTCCTTTTCGTATGTAAAATCTTGCACTCGTGTCAACGATTCACAAACAGTTCTCCAAACTTGAACATTTAACATAAGTGCAAGAAGAAAAGCCATCATTCGAAATTTCATTATCGGGAATTATAGATGACACAGAAAACTGGAAAAAGATCATTTGAGAAAAATAATTATGTTTTTTAATTGACCGTAATAAATACTGTAATAATATTACTTTTCAGTAAGGTTTTATTTATCTTTTTTTTTTTTTTTTAGAAGATGTTGAATTTAACGATACTAACTTGTAAAATTGCAACGAAAATAGTATAAATGTTAAGGGCGAGTAATAGGACTACACTAAAATAGGAAGATGAAAAAAGAGAAAAAATCGCACACGATATGATAGAAATATTTACATAAAAGTATGAAAAGAGGGTTATGAAAAATATGAAAGAGCGGTGCAGTGAAGTGGGGACTTTTATCCGAAACCGGTACATGTTTAATAAAACTCAGCGAAAAATTGTTTCATGCTCGACTAAGTTCGTATTAATTTTATCACATTGAAAAATTTTCGATCGTTTACAACTAATAAGTAAAACCCCGATTATCCGTGTTAATTGGGGATTCATTAAGCACAGATACGGGAAAACACGGTTAACCCGCCGCCGGCCGTTCCGCGAATTTTTATGTATCCCGAGCTTTGCGGGCCACGTAATATGTGGGTCGGGAGGCTCTTCACTCCATTTCATATAATGAAATGATAGCTGACCATCTAAAAATAATTTTCTGTATTGTTTTGTTTTGCTTTATAATAAATACGTATAACAGTACTGTATAACGATAGCTGTGATGTAAAACCTTTTAGCGAGAAGGAAACTGGATTATTTAGACTAATTTAATTAAGTAAATACTGTACATTCAGAAGATTTATAAAATTCCAAATTTTTATTCATTTTAAATACTGTATACTGACAAGACGAAGAAATAAGGACACAGAGTAGAGTACAAACAAAAATGAAATGAACATAAAGTACAGAAAACGTGTTATAAAAAGGAATAGAATAACTTAGACTAGATATTAATTTTTATTAAAAAAGTCAGTCAGTTTCTTGTCTGTCGGGAATCTTTTTCTCTTTGCCCCTATCTTCGTCTGGAAATTTTCTAACTACAGAATGTCTGTGAATATTGTATCTGTCTGCTGCTTGAAATATGTGATCACAGTCTGCATACAATGCATCGCAGTTTTACAGCTTACTCGCTGTTCTAGTACTAGCGTTTAGACTTCCTTTTCATTTTCCCATTCAGAATCCACATTGATTTTATTTAAATAAAACGTTAACTTTTCAACTAATGATTATGCTACTAAGAATCACACAAAAAATAACAACACGTTTCCGATATATTTTTCCTCAGCTTTCCAATGAGATTATTCGTTTTTTTGAAAATGTACCTTTTTAACCTAAAAAAAAAACGTTGTATCTGCTACTTAAAATACGTGATCACAGTCTGCATACAATGCAACGAAGTTTTACAGCTTACTCGCTATTCTGGTACCAGCGTTTCCACTTCCTCTTCATTTTCCCATTCGGAATTCGCATTGATTTCATTTAAATTTTCTTCATTAGTAAAAATACGCTAACCATTGCTTCCATCCAAGCCTGTCACAGGCTTGCTTCTTTAATTCCGGATAAGTCGTTATTCCACTTTCTTTTAGCACTGTGTCAATGAGTGTTATTCGTGGTCTTCCGCGTGGCTTTTTCCCTATTATCTAGCCTTCGATAACATCCTTCAGGATATTTTGGTTCTGACGGAAAGCATGACCTAGCCTCTTGCGGATATTTTGTAGTATACTTCTTTTTTCCTTTAATCTTTCTAGTACTAGTTTGTTATTTAATTTCTCGACCCAACTAATTTTCTGTAGGCGCCACCGTTATCACATTTCAAATGCTTCTAATCATTACCCATGATTCCGCACCATATACCAAAGTTTTAACCATGTTTTTGCGTATGCTGACGGACATTGTTTTCTGCGTAATAAGTGTGTATTTGTCGTTGAAAGGTTTTTTCAACATTGCTATGCGATTATTAATCTCCTGGGAACAATCCATGTTATGTGTTATGTACTGTCCTAAATATCTGAATGATTTTGCCTGTTCTATAAATATATATATATATATATATATATATACACATAGAAACATATATTATGATAATTGAAAAAACAAATTTATAAAATACAAAACACAGGCAAGTTATGAAGGTATATGTTATGTTTTGTTATTAATTGAGTGAATATATTATATGTTTGTTAAAATACTTACAGTTTTTTAAAATCGTTCGTTTTATCATCTAGAAAATAATTATTCTTATAGTTCGGGCAATTGCGTGCTCGATTAATAACGATCGTCGATGATTTATTTTCACAGGTCGTTAAGCGTGATCAATATATAAGTATAATTTTAGAAAACGATTAACTTAGATGCGGCTTGCGCGATTATATACTGATATTGTAATTCAAGTTAATGGGTATACCGTGTTCAAACTAGTGTACGATAGGTATATTGGTAACTTTATGAGCTTAGTTACAGCATTTTAATTCGTTTCGAAAAACTTGTCTGTTATATTATGTTTTATTACGTCCTTGTTTCAAAATAGTGTAAAGCGGTAGAGTTTTAATGAATTGCTTTTTATTAATTAATATAATGCAAAAAATAGGTTAGATCTTATACACGTAAGTATTGATTGTGTTCGTAAATTTATGTACATCGTTAATGCGCCGTACACCTATTGACACTTTTAACGACTATTCGGTTTTCAGCTGCTACCAGTTGCTAAAGGCCTTTTTTATTTCACTTTTCGACAACGGTAATTGTGAGCTCGTAATTTTTGTCATAAAGACGAACAATTCCGGTTTAAGCCTTAATTTAGTTCGTGCCTCGAGAACTGAAAGACCGCATTACGGAAAACATAGTGACCGTTCGTATTGTTTGGTACACTTGCAAAGGAAAAATTATAGAAACTGTTTCTGCAGTTTACCGATTAAATGCTCTCTAGTAAAGATACTTATTTCTATCCATATCATGTTAGAATTTGTTCAGTTTTAGTGTCTCGTTATTTCACTTGACTAATGATTGATTGGAATTCTGCTTGGATTTCGTGTCGTCGTGACGGAGTAATTTTCGTAGTTTCCAAGACACTGATATTGGATGATAGAGAGAGAGAGCTCTTTACCGATTTTTTTGTCCTTTTCTTTAATTAGGTATCGTTATAGAAATAGTTATTATAGTAAAATTAAAAGTAAACGTGTTATTGTTTATTTTTTAGATAAGCTTTGTTTATTTTCGTAAATATTACCACGGTAATCACATCTGAGCAGACTGTCGAGTTTTATTTTGCGATATAGAATTAACATATTTACAAATAAACTGCATTGCTGCACAAGCGAAATTAATACGAACTCCCAAAAGGATGTATTTAAAAAAAGAAATGCTTAATTTCCAAGAACAGAAATATTTAATACTAATCCAGGTTGGCCATCCAACTGGGAAAATCAGGAATAAGCCGGGAATATCATCGTAAAACCGGGGAAAAATGTGAAAACAGCCAAAAACGAATATTTTTAATAAGATAAAATCATTTAAATCGAAAATTGAATGCATTTTTTACTGTACTTTACTCGAAATAAAAATTACAAAGTTTTCTGTTTTATTCATATAAAATACGCTGCGGCAGTAAAATATTATCAGTATCAACAAAAAAAACGCCATTCTTCTTTTAGTACAATTCTAGTAATCAGGAAAACTGGGAGGATTTGAACCGGGAAAACTGTGAATTTAAAAATTATATTTGAATGGCCACATTGTAAGCGGAAATGAAAAAGCATTATTAACCATAATAAAATTACTAAATAATTCCCCCCTCCCCCTCCGGGTTAGGGGGCACATTTATTAACGTAATTTCGCCGGTATAATTTCCATATTTACTGGATAACCACGTTACCCTAATCTTTTTGCTGGTTGAGTGAATCAAAATTTTGCAAGTACATTGGTGCAACTTAATACGGTGGTCTGGTTTACTTCGTGTTAAAAACACGGTTGAATTTTTTATATTGAAACACTTGTGTAATTCGAAAACCTCGCTGAAAGTGTAATTTTAGAAGCAGTGTGTAGACATGGGCTACATGAAATATAAAAAAAAAAGGGAGGCAAAAGACAGGTGAGTGACACATGTCAAATTGAAGTTGTGCTATTCGCAGTGAGATTTTTTAATCTCCCTTTTCCGTTCGTGGTAGACAGATTACTTGTGGTATATTGGAGAATTCGCCCAAGTCAATCTTCAATGGGCGTTATAAAAAACTTATTAAGTGGCGTCGAATTGTTTTAGGAATTATTCAGACGTATAATATAGGAAATAGAACTACGATTCGCGTGTACAGACATACACAAGCTTCTTATATAATAATTTTTACCTGTTCGGTGATGCAAATTCATTGATTACTTCTGTAGTCTGATTAATATACTTGAATCTTCTCTGTTAGTCCCTTAATATTTAGCGCGATCAGTCTAAATTTACATTACCCGTCTGAACTTAAAAGCGCACAGAATCTTCAAACTACTTGATATAAATATATATAAAAAAGCTTCGTCTACTTCATTTAGTTATTTATTTAACTCGATTTTCAACGATTTATTTTTCAATTACCGTACTTTTGATGTATTTAACATTTTTTTAGTTCACGCGCCGTAAATATTAATATTTTTGTCGAGCAGTGAAATGAAACTTCCGGTCAACGACTGTTTTCATTCGTCTACAGTAGTTGTTAATCGGTACATTTCGAAATGTTAAAGTTTATTATTATTATTATTATTATTGTTATTGTTATTATTATTATTATTATTATTATTATTATTATTATTAATGTTATTCTTGTCGTTGCTGTTGCTATTATTACTGCTGTTGTTATTTTGATTATATTTACTGATGATGAGGTGAAGAGCGGACTTGCTAGTACCTCGTGTTGGAGAACTATTTGATGTGTTCTTTGTTCCGTTCTAGTCTTCATCGTCAGCCTTCTTTCTACGTCGTTAACATTATCACGGCTACGAAAAATAAAACTGAAATATGCAAATTCATTTTTAAAAATTGTTAAGATGCGTATTATTTTGATATATTCAAAGACATTTTTACTTATGTATTTTTATTTTTTTTTTTTTTTGTTAATTTTGACATTTTACGTTTATATTCCCAGTGTGTTTGTAGTTATTTTTTCACTTTTCGATTATTTTGTAATATTCGTAAATAAAATTGCGTTGTTACCCTTCTTTTTGTCTTCAGAAATATAACATTTTAAAAAAGTGTATTTTAATTTATTCGATCGATTTTGTTTAAATAATTAATTCTGTAAAATTAATCGGTCTGTCAATCCATTGCTGATTTTCTATCTCTCAGCGAACAGTGTGATGATGTTTCTTCTATTCGTTGTTTTTCTTCTATTTCTGCTTCATCGTTTGTAATCTTTATTTTCCCTTTATCTTTACTTTTCTTTTTTCCTGCTTTTAATCTCTAGTGATAATGAAATCTAAATGCAGGTATTTTGTACACCATTTAGTGACACTTTTTCAGATTTGCCATACTCGTTTTATATACGACCTTTTTTTTAATATATATATATACTATTACTCGTATTTCCGAAATTGCTTTATAATAAAAAATATTCTCACACAATACACTCTATAAAAGGGTGACATTTTACTGCTTATGACTTACAATAAACAAGATATAACATCTACTGAATAAAAAGTAATTGAAACTGATATGAATCAAATTTAAAAATAAAAAAAGATAGTGCGGTCGGGGGCCCCCGTCAGGAACAAAGTTTTTTTTTTTAAACTCTAAACGTGATTTTTTTCTCCTCTTTCGATACTGTTTTTCACGCTAAACATATGATTTCACTATTATCCCTCTGTAATGCATATAAATAGTAAATAGTGAACACTCGAATCACATGTATATTAAATGTATGTAAACACTTGTGTATTAAGTTATATGATTTATTAACTTACTTTTCTGAGTTTGCATTATTTATACTTGTTGCAGTTTCTGTTTCTCCACTTTCCATTATAAAATTGCAATAATGTCACAATACGAATCCCGTATGAATTAATTAAAAAACAAAAACAATGAATAAATCATCGGACTCGTTGAAGTGTGGTAACGTCGCACAAAAAACCGCGCCAATTTTCAAATTCAATAAAATGTATACGTGTTTAGAATTGAGCTTGCTTGCTGCTTGAATTTCGATACTCGCACGCACGCACGCACACACACACATACACACACACCCGTATATAATAGAAAGAGACAGAGTGAAGGTTGCCTGGAGGACGCATAACGCTTTTTCATGACCTAACCATTTCTGCCAGTTTATTCCTACTGACAAGCCGCGTAAAAGAACTTCGTTCCAATAAAAAAAGTGTAATAGTGTGTATAATGCCGTTTAGATTTCCTAGTCAGTAATTCTTAATTATTTCAATGTAAGAGTATGAGAAAAATTAATATACACATGGTGGTCACCCTACCGGAAATATTATTGTAAAACCGGGGGAAAAAAAAGTAAAAACAACCAAAAACAATATTTTTAATAAGAAAAAATCATTTGAAGTGAAAATTGAACGCATTTTTTAATGTACTTTATTTAAATAAAAATTACGAAATTCTGTTTTATTCATATAAAATAATCTGCGCCGGTCAAATATTATCAGTATTAACAAAAAAAACGCCATTCTTCTTTTTGTACGGTTCTAGTAATCAGGAGATCAGGAGGATTTAGACCAGGAAAACCGGGAATATAAAAATTATATTTGAGTGGCCACCATGGTAAAGCAAATTAGTGTTGTTTTAGTTGAGATGGTATCTGATATGTTGTCTCGCCAAGAAAACGTAACGATAAGAATCTAATAGTCGTTGTAATCATAATCTAATCGTAGCTATAAGAATTTGAATCAGATGATAGTAACAGTATATCAGAGGTGGATTTGGAACGAAATATACCGAGAGTAGAAAATGCAAGTAGTTTACCGCACCTGATAATTTTTTATGCTATGTACGAAACCCCTGTTCTTTGCTAACAGACCATCAGCTTCTGAGCACGTACGTTATCCAGCTTTTTTCCCGTTCTTATTTTAATTATTTTTTAAAAAAAGTTCGATACTTTGTAACCAGTTGAATAAACTATTATAAACCGGTTAGTGAGTTTCTTACTACTTCTGATCTGGTCTCACATTTGTAGTATTGTGGCAGTTGTTTAACTTAAATTTCAAGCTTTTCTGTAAAATTTTAAGGAAATAATCTTTTTCGATTGAATCTGTGATCAAAAGTTAATTTTATACAGTTTAAATTAATTGAGTTTCTCGTAGCTTTTAAAGATACGAGAAAATTTTTTGTTCGAAACATTTTGAAAATTGTAACAAAATTTTTGTAGAAATAAAACAAATTTTGACAGATAGTTTTTTAGTATTTTGCAAAATAATTACCACGGTTGATCGAATAAGAAATAATAACCCGTGCGTAATGGTAACGAGTGTAACTTCTTCGGAAAAGTGAAAACATCATATTGAAAATTAACGTCACATGAAGGAGCGGCGGAAACGGTGCTGCCACGGATACAAAAAATTGATAAAATTTTAATTTTCAGAAAAATTTTATTTAAACCGCACATCTTGTTTAGAAATCATTTGATGGTAATCGACATTCTATTCTTGTTGTAGTTCACGCGCAACACATGGCCGATGGAGCACATATGGCTTCGTATAAGATTTTGGTGGTTCACGGTTTACTTTTAATAACTGCGTGTTTTGTTAACAGTTAAATTAAGTACAAAAAAGAGAAAAATTAAAAATATTTCTATTACTCATTTTTGTGTTCCGAAAACTGAACGTAGAAATAACATCGTTGTATTTGCTTAACCGTAAAATGATTTTTTTGATTACACGATGAAGATGATACATTTTATTTGTAAATGATTTTCTAAATGCCATTAAAATCGATTTCATTTTAAAATTTAATGTAGTATTTTAATTAATTATTCTCAATTTTTTTCACTACTGGATTGCGGTGTTACTATCGTGATAAATTTTTCGGCAATGGAAAACCAAGGACAGAGTTATATGGATCGGTAACTTCGATTGAATAACTAAATTTATCGGAAACTTATTTTTCAGTGATAAAAGTCCGATTAAAGTAATTCTTTGTTTTAAAATTTTACATTACCACAAATTTTCATCATTGCGGTCCGTTATAAAATCGTACTTTTCCTATTTGGCCTACTCTATTTACTAAAAAGGCTAATTGTTCACCGTTGTTTTATGTTTTTAACGGATTTCACAGTCAATATTTAAGAGACAGTATTATACAATAATTTCAGGCTCAAACAAATAGACATTTATTCCAAATACATTTTACCATTTCCATAGAGAAACGGTGAGTAACTATTTTTGATATAAAAGTAGAATGTGTGGTAAAAAGCGACTATTTTGTTGTTTTTTTTTTTTATATTTCTCGCTATAATAATATAGGTCGATTGTATCATTATATGCGCTAGTATTTAGTTGTATACATTATTGCATCAGTTCGAGTTTAAATTTTCCGATGCTGAATTAAGTTCTTGTAGATCTGACTTCCTTACAGCTACAGTTTGCGTTTGTGACGTTCTTGACACGAGTAAATATTGTCCAACGTATTAATACTACTCGTAATTCAATAACAGATTTAATTCTAATTCTTTCTTACTTCTTTCAAAAATGATCGATTACTTACAATATACTTTAGAGCTTGTTCTAACCCTTCTGGAATTACACCGAATTTTCGAATTATTTAATATAATCGAATGTTAAATCGCGTTCTCGAAATCCCAAGTGAATTACAATATTTAAAGAGATTCTCTATATTCATTTTTTAATGTATCAATTTTTAAATAGTAACTGACATTAAATCACATAAATGTTTAAGAAAATTTCTGTTACAGTTTGTATTAAATTCAGAATGTAATAGCTGCTGTCGAAGATAAAAGTCAAAATTCGACATCTGTTATTTTCCCAGATGTTGGAATTGCTTTAAAATTAGATATCGATGCAAAGTTGTGCCGCACAGTAGCACGCAACGCCAAATACGCAAAGAAATATTTTCGGAAAACCATTTATTATATTCCGTTATTCTTTCTTTTCGTATTACTCGATACCGAGCGTCGTGACTACTGCGTATTTATGCATTTCAACCGTGCACTTATGACAATTGTTATATGTAACGCGAGTGTAAATGCAAGACTACTCATTGTAAATGTTTGATTCACCGTTATATACAAAAGTCCAGCCCCAATCTCTGCTCTATACATCAACCGGTTCTATGCATGCTTTGGCAATATTGCCTTCCATATGATTCTATTAGCGATTATTTTGATTTGATTTTTGTCGTCACCTGGGTCAAACTCGAGACTTCTGTAAAGAAAGTCAAACGCCCTAGCAACTAGACTATCGCGACGAATATTCCGTTATTAGATGTTATATTTGATCCGAAAGACAACCTCTTTTCAAACATATTTTCGCCATAAATTTGTTATGCTAATGTTAATATATAACAAAAAAAAAAAAAGAGCTAAAAGATATAATAGACTTTTAGAAACGTGAATTTAATTTCTTGTTTCGTTTTCTATGTAATTTCAGACGCTGAATGGATTGCAATTTATTATGATTTTTATGATTTTGTTAAATTAACGTGATAAAATAAAAATCAGAAGTGTAATAAGTTGATTATTTCAAAGTTAAAAAATTAATGTTGTATGCGGATTGACATATTTCAATAAAGATTCTTCGAGGAAAAAGCTGAATAAAAGTCAGATCGTTAAGGTGTACAGTTCTAGACGATAAAAACCAAACGACGTGAGTATATATGTATATCGCTTTTCGATTGTCGGAGAATAGAGTAGCGAATTTATCAAGATATTAGATAACTTTTTCAAGCGCTTCAAAGTATTAATGTGAATGGGAGATAGTAAAATTTTATATTAATATATGTAAATAAATATTATTTTCACTTTGTTGTTTTTTAAGTCAATTTAATTTTGAAGAATATAGGAAATTTCACGACTCAGCCGTATTTATTATTCTCATATGACGAATGCAAACATACGACTATATTGCGTTTCTAAGTATACCTACCGGTACCAATTGAAAAAATTAACCAAAAATGTGGTCTTCAGAGCCTTAATTTTTGAAAGTTGGAGTGTAAAAGCATAGTGAAAAAGTAAAAGAAGAGAATGGTGAATGAACAGACAATTTGTTTTCAACCTGATTGTTCAAAAACTAGGTAGAGTTCACACGGAAATCCCATGTGAGAGAAAATCTCACGCGCGAGTACTAGCGTCCTGCTATGCCTAGCTAGTACTGGCGGGTTAAGTTGATTTTATTCTTTTCATTTTTAAAAACTAGTTAGTTTTACTGACTGTTTGAATTTTCCTTGCAATTTATATCCAACTTTTTTTTCTTTATTATTCGAACGAATAATTCTAGCATTTTTATACTTTACCCGCTTAAAATTGTATCGATTCACTTTCGAACTTCACTGTAGAATTTCGTAATCATTTCGGTCCTGAAGTCAAATGAAATGAAATTTAAATCAAATATTAACACTTTCAATCAGGACGTTAATGAAAACCGCCATCAGTGAATGCAAATCAACGTCTCAGGGCAACCCATATTCATAAATACATACATACATACATATATATATATATATATATATATATATATATATATATATATATATATATTATAAAACGCAAACATTGAAATCACTTGTTGAGCGAACACTACAGTGCCGTTCTTGCGAACCTAAAAGGTTCACAATGCGAAATGTTATTTTAAGACAACTGCAACGCGTTTTATTTTATATAAGCATTCAAGCAACTTAACAGGTAGCTTATTTGTTATATTAAAAAAAAATACAAATAGGCTAAAAAATAATCGTACATTTCGGCGATTTGATAACAGAGTGCAATTTTTATAATCGTCAAATCTAAAAATGTTTTCTGTTGATTTCCCTTTTAATTTTATTAATCTATCTCTAGCCCTCGAGGAGTTTTCAATAGATGGTATGAGTTATCAATACACCGTTCTTGGTACACTGACTAAGTTCTCTATTTCCAAAAAAATTAAACCAGATGATCTGCGGCTCAATTATTTTTAGCCTAATTACCCAATAAACTGATTTCCATACAGTTTGCGTAATTGTATAATAGTAATCGATATTCTATTACTAACTTTTTAATTTCTGTCCGATAACGTGAAAGTACTAATTTGATTAAAAGTTGTGATAAAGTTAGTGTTTTTGCGTTATTTTATTTAATTACCATACATCACAATTCAAAACGATTATGATTTCTTTTAGGATTCCGTACAGATATAATGTACGTAGTCTGCTAATGAGATATTTCGGAACGACAAAAAATTGTCGAATTAAAATAGGCAATAGCTCAGGAACGGGTTGACTTGTAAACTTCGGAATTGAAACATTAGAACCCGATTAAAATTCTCTTTAAGACAGTCTATAAAATTTTTAAGTTAATCGATTAGCCCTAGCAAAAAACATAAAAAAAAAACCGTTAAGAATATATACTATGAGATTTAAAACACATCTAATAAAAATTAAGGAACTACATAAACACTAGAAGGCAAGCACGGACGCAGATGTAAACAAAACAGAGACCTATTTTACACCACCGATCGATATTCCTTTGAAATAACGACTTCGGTGTAAAATATACATAAACAGACTTCTGATACGTACATTTAAGAGTTCTGCCAACGCGCTATGTAGCGTACGGCACCCGAAGAAGAAGAAGAAGAAGAAGTCAATAGTAAGAAACAAATGAAGATGATTAATAATAATCGGTCAAATATCTGATCTTTTCTTTTGAATTTAATATGTAGTCAGCTGTATACTGAAAAAGTTGTATAGCTCTCCGTCATTTAAAACGTAATACAAAATATGGTTTTAATCTTCCCCTATTAGTATTTGACGAGTTTATTTGGTGATACGTTCTTTGAAGTTTAATTTATCTACACTTTTCATTACATGTATTGATCGTATTTGTTGTTTGTATGTTTTCTTTCTTTTTTTTTATTTTTTTATTTTATTAAAACAAAACCATTATATTAAAGTATCAGGTATGATATGTTTCTTATTATAACGGAATAGATGATAAAATCCTTAATGAAGTTTCTTAGATTTTAAAAAATTTCGAAAATTAGCGATGAAGTTACAAAATAAATATTTATACGGTAAAATGTTGAGTAAAAAATACATACGATATTACAAAATTTAAAATTAAGAATATCTTTGTTTTGAATTCTGGATTACGTACTTGTAAATTGTGGTTATTTTTAGTTTGATGCATGAAATTCTTAGCTCATGAAATATCATGCTTGACTGACCTCGTTTAAATTAACGTTAATGATCTTTAGAATTTGAATTGTCAGTTCTGCGATCCACATTTGACTTAGATAATTGACACCTTCCCTACAATGACTTATTAAAAAAAAGTTTCTTGGTATACATAGATTCGGTTTATAGTTATAAATAGTATTAACTCAAAATATTCAGTTCTTTGATTGTTTTGTCATTTCAGGCTTCTTTTCAAACATTTTTTGATTTCGGTATTAATCTTTATAATTGTACTTGATTTTTTTCTTCGTTTTTCAGTACAGCGAAAGTGGACCATCAGGACACGGATATGCTGTAGAACGTGAAAAAAATCTGGGCAGGAAACGAATGTACCCTTTCGTTGTAGTTCTGCATAATTTAACACTATATCTCCGGAAGGGCTTTAGCTGTAAAATAAAAACATTGTCTTATTCAATAATAACTTCAGTCTGTATTGCTTTCTGATTTTTGACATTTTCAACTAGAGGGTTGGTACTACCGTTTACTTCTCCTAATAAAACTGATGTGGTTACTTCTACATTTCATTTGCTTTTATTCACTTCTGCAAATTTCGTTAAGTTGTATCTGGATCGCAACTTGAAGTAAATTTACTCGCATTATTCGTAAAAGTGCATATGTAGCGTTGGAATAATTGCAAGACGTGAAAGGAAGAAGTGACAAAAAACTTTTCTGCCAGGTACGCCTGATGTACTGATGAATAAACGTTTCTATGCTTCATGTAGAAAAGTTTACTAGTAACATAAAATTTCATAATTAAGAAATACGACAGTAGATTATTTCTTGCTTTAGAGAAAATACTAGGATGCTTTTTATACTTTCTCAAAGGCTGGAGATATGGTTGAAAATACTATAGCCTATCTCTATTTCAAGAGCTATCATCCGCAATCCCGAAGACGAATATAATTCTCTAAATCCGAAATAGTGAAGTGCATATTTTTAGGATTCCTTTTCATCTATTAGATAATAGTTTTTCAGAAACTTTCGCCATTAATAGAAGACTGATGGTTGTAAATGAAAAATTGAAATAAGATGGTTCATTTAGTTTTATTATCATTTTAATGACCGAAAATTTCAGTAATAGTAGGAACTAATTCCAGCAAAACAAAGTTAAAAATACAAGTACAAATTAAGATCGCTTTATCAAATGAAAATTGAAGAATTAGGGTAGTGATGAAATTGTGTACTCTAATGTTTTTCTACTGGCAATTTCGTAATTATTTTTTTAACTTTACCTCAAGAAATTAATTTTGGCGGTAGTGGTAACGGGAGAAGGCTATTTAATTTGCGTAATATCTGTGTCAATAATTCTTTAGTGAAATACTTCTGATAACTGTTTCTATAAATTTCGAAGAAATAATATATTTTTATTTAATGACTTAAAATAATCACAAACGGAAATGATGACTTAAGGACGCAACGAATATTGATAAGGGAACGA
The DNA here is from genome assembly GCA_039619475.1 of Icerya purchasi. Taxonomy (NCBI): domain Eukaryota; kingdom Metazoa; phylum Arthropoda; class Insecta; order Hemiptera; family Monophlebidae; genus Icerya; species Icerya purchasi. The sequence goes on along the minus strand of CM077116.1, from coordinate 168,066,303 downwards.
ACAAGTAGTATGTTTTTTTTTTACTAACAGATAAAAACAATAAAACCAAAGCATATTGTTATTTTCTTAATAGATATATATATAAATAAAAACAAGAACGAATAAAATTAATATAGTTATGACAAAAATAAATTTTAACACTTATTAACAATTATATATATAATTGTTAATAAGTGTTAAAATTTATTTTTGTCATAACTATATTTTTAACAATGAATTTAAATAATAAATACAGTGAAAATGAATATATCTATTAATCCATAGCTGTAGTGACTAATTAAAAAGAAATTAACGTCTAGTTATCTAGTTACGTTACTGAAATTATTGCCTTTAAATTTCATACACTTTCTACTTTTAATGTTGCTAAAAGAGGTTGGTAAGAGCGATAAAAATTAAGAATGAGGGTAGAAAACTTTAAAAATCTCTTATATAACGTAATGATAACATTATTTAATTAAAATTCGTCATTTGTAACATTAGTATAGATAGATCTGATAAAATGAGTTTATCGAACAATTGTCTATGTTACGAAATCTAACATACAATCCGGATAAGAATACGCGCGTACTTTATTTATAAAACGATGCTATAAATAGGTGAAGTTACATCGGAATTCGTAATTAAAATGATCGTGAAATTATTCAAAGAACGATTTAATAATGAAATGTGTACTCAACGCATTTGAATCCTAAGTTAATAAGTAAAAAGTAAAGTAAATCCCATATATCCTTGATAAGGTATCATGGATTGTGAAGTTAAGCTTTCCATAATGGTACTAAGCCCAACGGCACTAATGAGAATACTAGGGCCAATTCCTTTCTACTTGGGATCCGCCTTTACTTTCCCAAATTTCCCAGATAGATCTTAAAAATCCTGCAATTTTTAGATGTATTTCATTGCATTCACTTTTTAATAATGTTAACAAATCTAAATGAAAATTTTAAAGCTTAAAACTATGAAAATTTAAACAAGGTGGCCGCTCAAATATAATTTTTAAATTACCGGTTTATTTTCGGTCCAAATCTTCTCGATTTCCTGATTACTAGAATTGTACAAAAAGAAAAATGAAATTTTTTTGTTTAATATTTGACCGGCGCATTTTATATGAATAAAACAAAACTTCGTAATTTTTATTTAAAGTAAAGTACATTAAAAAATGTATTCATTTTTGATTTTTTCTTATAAAAATATCGTTTTTGGGTAATTTTGACTTTTTCCCCCGGTTTTACAACAACATATTCTCGATTCGGTGGCCACCTTGTTAAAAGTGTTTGTGGCAGTATGAGCAGTCGGCAGCGTGTAATATGAAATAGATAGAACTTCAGCCTCCGTGAACACAGATATCCTGCCAGCGTTATTTTAACTAAAGATCAGCTATCTGAAAAGGTTTGGTCTCAACGAAAACCCACCGCTATGCGCATGTGGGTTTCTGACAACAACCACGGAGCTCCATCTTGTTGACGTTCCCTTTAGGGTTTTCAGAGGAGCTGACTTGTCGATCGCACTTTCAGAGCGTTCCAACTTAGCGATGGCTAAGGAAATGCTGAGCAGGCCGCTATCAAGTAGAGCATGGTGGCTCGGCAATGAGGCGGTCTACCGCTTGTTCCTCGGCGCTCTCGCCGGGGCGTTGTCCAGTGCTGGAATCATATCTTGCGAATATTCTCAAGCTAACTAGCTGATAAAATTCGCGGGGAGCCATATGGTTCTGGTATCGGCGCAAGACCTGTGAAGGTAAAGGCCATGAACAAGTTGTGTGGCGACAGTAAATTACAATAGCTAGTCATGTTAACTAAAGATCCAACACATATTCACAATTAGCCTATTAATCGACTTTCTCAAACAATCAAAACGTGAATATATACATATATAGGAATTAATGGTAATCGAAAGATAAACCCGTTAGAAATCGCTTACGTTACATAAAAGCTTTAATATAACAACTCTAAATGCGTATTATTTGTACATAATTACAAATTGCACGTTAAATAAAAAAAAAAAATAGATTTAATTGTTTTACAGTTGAGTTCAAAAACAATTACTCAAATCGGTATTTTTTATTAATAAAAAAGTATACCGATGATTTTGAATATTAATGATAAAAGTTCGTTTTTGCTGTCAAAGTAAATAGGATAAATATCCTTCATTGCCGGAATGAAAAAGGGTACGTTAATTTCATACACACCGCAAGAAGTATAGTAAAAGAAGGGAGAATTTGACCATCATATTCCGTTAACTTTTTATTTTATTTCCTCGTTTCTTCTTTTTCTCTGCGTATGTTTTTCTATTGATAACGACTACCTTCGGATAGAAATTGTGTCTACATAAAATTAAAATCACAAAAAGTAATAAGCGTTTAAGAATGTATATCTATTTGTCTGTTCACTGTAATTGTTTTGTTTTTTTTTTGTTTTTTTTTAGTGTTTACATGGTTTAAGAATAGATGCTAGATTGCAAAATGGAAAAAAAAAAACAAAACAAAAAAAGAAATGCAAAATACAGTATTTCTAAAGAAGGAACGTAAATATAATAGAGAATAAATGCGTTTCACTTAGTATATTGCCTATGGAGCTTAAAATCGTTCATGATTTTTGGTGGCGGTATCTTAACTTATTCGTTATAAGCTTAATCACAAAACTACTAAATGAAAATCTATCATATTTGGACTTTTTCGTAATGGTATTTCCGAAATACCATATTATTAACTAGTATTATAATACCTTATGCGACATCAACATTAAATTACATACGCATAACGTACTCTTAACTTACACATCGTTGGGCTTATTCGATAAAAATAAAATGCGTTAAATATAAAAAACAAAAAAAAATGAGCTTATAGTAGAGGAAAAAAGGAAAATAGTGGAAACGAGTTATTTCGCCTACAATTGAACTATTAAATGCTGTCGAATGAGTAAAACTAATAGGAATATGCATTTCGAAGCAAAAAGAAAACACCTAATGTAATTGTTACACTGCGCCGGCAACAGTTGTTCGCCTAATAAATCGGCATGTCGATTTCGTTTTTTTCGCAATACTTATAAATCGCGTACGAGACTATAATGTGCCACGGAAATGCCGGATTACTCGCGACAACTCGTAAAGTAGTCGGGCTCAGAACATTTACCAGATCAATCGGATATTCGCATTTAACTTCTTCCGCTCTGACAATGTCCTTTAGTGCCATATCTGCCGCCGTGTATGTAGCTTCCTTGACAGTTCTTCCTTCGACGTGGTATTTTCTTCCGGCCACTTGCAGAATCGTTATGAACTTCGAAACAGTCGAATTGAAAACTTCGAAAAATTTATACTTTTCGTTCAAACCTAATTCTCGTAGAGCTACAAACGAATCTCGCAACGGCAATAACAAGCTACGAACTTTCTTCACGAAATCGGATTCATTCTTGTGGTATTTTAAAATCTGCGACATAGAAATCGGTTTTTTCCACTCTTCATTGATTTCTTCTTCTTCCTTTAAATGCATTGTCGTTCAGCGGTCTTAGAATGCTTCAAATTTTTAAAAATAACCAACGTAACGAATAAAATTACTTACAGTCAATATAGAATTTTCCTTACGTAATGCAATACGCTAAGCAAAATTGTAAATCCGACAAAATCGAAATAACCGAGAATAGAAAACGTTTAACATTTTACCTAGATGTTCGAAGATTCGCCGTAAGCACTCATTTTTTTGGTCCTTTCGAATATGTGCAATTATGAGGGCAAAAATAGCAAACGAAATTTTACTTAAAAATGAAGTAAAAAAATGAAGTAAACAAATGAAGTAAACAAATTAAGTAAAATTTCAAACACACAACAAAAATAAAACCTGAACTTAAAATTACTAGTATAGGTAATCGGCATCATGTTTTCAGGAAATTGCGGTGTCGGAATTTCCCCATTTTGTTTTATAAACTATATAAATACTCTGATTCCGTGAGAATAGAGATTTGAATTTGTTTTTTTATTGTAAACCAAGTGAACGCAGTATATTATTAGTATGCCGGAAAATATACGGTCTCTTTATTTACCATAATATCAAAAAAAAAAAATAACACGAAAATGAATAAAACCGTATGTGTACGATAATTTAGTTTCACCGATGCGGTACTATTATCATCGGGTATCGAAATTGTGATAATCTACTTAGGAGCGGTTTTGCCGTACAAGTGTAATCAACTGAATTAATATGTTTAGCTTGGTTTGAGTATTAGTTTAGAGTTTTGATTCATAAATAAATATAAGCTTCTTTATGAATACGGCGGATGTAGAAATAGTTCTTCGTAGACGACCGCGGGGTACCGTATACTTCCTATGATATAATTTTAAAATTTTGTCGTAGTCGTAATGTATATTTTATGTGTTTGAAAAAATAAATCTTTATTCGGCATATTGCAGGAACGGCTTTTACTCAACAAAAATTACCGGAATGGAGGCCTAAAATAGAAGCTCGCACAATTTCTCCGCTTTTTTTAATAGCAGGATTGCTCTTACTTCCTCTAGGAGCACTTCTTTTGTATACGGTTGATAAGGTTTGTTTTAAATTTTATCAGAATTAGGTTGAAATGAAAAATCATATAAATTATAACTAATCGAGCTTATGTATATACGTAACTTTGATTAGTTAACGTAAGAGTTAAGCTGCTTACAAATTTGTAGTGAATATCAGGTTATTTTTCTCAGAAAAATATGTGAAATTTTTATCTTTTGTACGGTTTAAAAGATTTTATTTTTCATTATTTTTATTTTTGTAAATCATAATAAAACTAAAACATTTTTGAAACTGAAGCATAATAGGTGTTAGATTGTTTCCATTTTTAAATGAATAATTTTTAAATTTAAATTTAATTTTTTTCTGGAAAATAAAATACAAATGTGGTAAATATATTTACTTTTTGGCATGGTGTAGTGCGTTATAATTTTTATTTCTTTGAAACTTGCGGTAAACTGATCAGAATTATATCTTTTCTCTTTTTTAATGTGTACGTTTTCTTACTTTTGTAATCTTTTTTTCACGTTTATATTCTTGTTCTTTGTAATAATAAAAATCTGTCTTCAGCAGAATATCGTAGACAATTATAATTTATCAGTTTGGAAGGCAAAAGTTGCGATTTTTGTTTTATTCCGTTTATCGGTTTTTAGGCAAAAGAAGTAATTGTGGACTATACGAATTGTAACGATTCGAGCAGCACAGTAGATGTCAGATGTGCCGATATCATTAGTAAAAGTAGCGACGCTAATTGTACTTGTAATGTACATTTTACCATTGATAAACATATAGAGGTAACTTTTTAAAAAGGTTTTCAGTTATTTAGAAATGTTGAATGAAAATTTGAAGTATTTTATATTTTGCTTACTTTTTTTTCCCCCGCGTCTATTGTCCCGATCTTTCTAACATCGGAGATCATTTCGGTAAATCGTTTTCTATTTTTAATCGTATTAAACATCTTCGTAACATTAACTTTACCGATTATTGCATGAATTTAGATAATAAAATTTGTTTTCTACGAATAGATATGTTCTCGTTGTACAGCGAATTATAGTAATCGTTTTTTACGATTGTGTTTATTACGGACAAAGAGCGGAATAATGATTTAAATAATTTTTGCTTATTTTTGTTGATCGTATGCATAGAGGTACAACACGCTAGTTGTAATATTGTAACGATTTTTTTATTTTTAGCAGATTTAATATAATTGTGCATTTTTTAAATTTTATTTCAGCGTGAAACCTGAAACAAAAATTGGCGTCGTAGACTATTCTATCGGATCATTTTTATTATCGTATTTTTTAAATTGTTTCCTTTAGAGTAAATTAAAAAATGATTAAAATTAAAATATGTATAAATATAATAAGCTTATGTATTTTTATTCCCAACAAAAGTAGTATCGCATAGAAGTTGCTTTTTTTTTTTTTTCATATTAAAGGAAACGAACTTAATTATTTATTCAACCAAAAACGCGATTTTTTAATGAAAAATAACGTTTTCGAGTAATCAGATTTTTTCCATTGTAAATGGTATTTTTTTTTAATGGAGCGAACAAGCACGTGTATTTATAAATTTTAAAAAGTTTTTGATTTTCAAATATATTTTCGTAATTTTTGCGTAATTATTTTCATTGATATTATTTACAAAAAAAATATATAAATAAATAAATGAACGAGATAATTGTTCTGATCTTTACTGTAATTTTTAAAAGAATTCAACGGGGAAAAAGTTTTATAAATTTTTTGTACGTGGTTTTAAGTTTTAACAAATCACGCTTTTGATATTAAGTACGAATTTACATTTTGTTTAATTTTAATTTTGACGTGAGTATATTAGCGTTGATATAATTAATATTTGTACTAACTAATCAGCGATAAGAACATGATACACAAGTGTAATGTTTTTTTGTTACAGCCCCCGGTATATTTCTATTATGCGTTAACCAACTTTTATCAGAATCATCGAAAGTACGTTAAATCCAGAGATGACTTTCAGTTAACCGGAAAATTATCGAACGTTGTTTCTTCTGATTGCTATCCGTACGATTATGTTAAAAAAGGCGATGTTATGATACCTATAGCACCGTGCGGCACTATTGCAAACTCTTTATTTAACGGTACTTATACGAAATATATTTTCGGTTATATAAAAAGTCCAGAATGAAAATGAATAAAATGAAAACGTAAAAAATTATGAAAAAAGTTTAAAAATAACGAGCAAGCAACGTAGTTCAAAATTAACAATGTGTATAAAGAAAAAAAGATGAATTGCTAATTATTTCTCTCCTTTCTTTGATTTGCATCTGCGTTCTATATTTCGTCAAATTCAGTCGGGATTTAGTTCTTTTCAACCATCTCGTCATTCATTTCCCGGAAATTCGTTACAGTATTCACGCAACTACATTGCGTGTTTTCAGGCTTGTCTATCAATGATCTTTTCGGCGGTGTAGATTTTCAGGTTATTGGTAATTTACCGAGACATGTGATATTCATTCGAAAAATTTTATTTTACAATCATTGGATGATTAGCCTGTTCGATTTTTTCGCGCATTTCAGTAACGACGCGGTGTAGCTCTATACGCCGGTTTTAACATGGCGTTATCATGCGTATGTGCATCCAACTAGGTCCTACTTTGTCAAAATTATTTACGGAGATACAGCGATTTTTCAAATGCTAGGTCAGAAATGTTGATTTTGGGATTTTTAGCGTTTCTGATAGAGTGAACACCGTTCTTTCCGATGCCGCAAACCGCCGTGTGATCCGACTTCGTGTTCGTGTTCTACGACCAAAAACCTGAATGCGCTTCGCCTGTCGCCTGGTTGCTTTGCAAAACTTTAAACTCGTTTTTCTCAAAAGTATGTTTTTTTCTTCAAATTTCAACTTCAAACGCAAATATCTCGACCAGTTTTGCACTTAGAAGGCTCCGTGAGGTCTCAATGGATCAGAAATTTTGTCTAGTATACTGTACTGGTCTTAACTGCATACCGACAAAGTGGGACCTTGTTAGATGCACGTACACATATTAGTTACACATTTATTTATGTCAGAAAATTACGAAGAATAAAAAGAACATAACGAAAGCAGAAATAACGAGGAGAATATCACTGTCGTGGGTTGCGTAAGGAAAATTAAGTGGGGTATTCCGAACTGAACAAATACCGATTAACTTAAAAAGTAAATTGTATAACCAACGTGTATTTCCGGTCCTGACATACAGTTCGGAAACGTGTGGCCATTCACAAAAACTGGTATAAAAAGGATTAGAAAAACCCAAACTGCACATGAAAGGAAAATGCTAAATATAAGGCAGATGGATCGTATTCATAATACATGGATACGCGAATAAACAGGTCTAGACGACGCAATGGAACAGATGGACAAAATGAAATAGAGTTGGGCAGGTCACGTAGCTAGAAGAAACGATAATAGATGGTCGAAGCGTGTCTTGCAATGGTGGCCAATAGACAAAAAAAAAAACCAAGGAAGACCAATGACGCGTTGGCAGGATGATATAGTAAAGGTAGGCGGAAAGAACTGGATGAGGAATGCACAGAACAGAAGTGGATGGAAGATGTTGGGGACAACCTTCATCCAGGAGTGGATTGACAAAGGCATATCGTGATCGTGATCGTGACACATATTAGTATTCTATTCTGTAACATATTAGAACATCCCCTGTAAGCCTATATAGTTTTCCCACTTTCTGATATATATATATATATTTTTTTTTTAAAGTTGAGGGTTTGGTTTAAGTATACTTTAAGATATGTTATTTCGTTACCTTTTGGTACCATGTTGCTACCTCGTGATATCAGATTATTGTGTTTCTTATTCCTTGTGAAAGAAACGTGTACACTTATTCGGATTATTTATGACGTAACCCGATTCAAAATATGCGTAAAAATAGATTTAATATAATTTTATCCATCGTTTTTTGGAAAACAACCCGTTACAATTTTTTTTACAAATATTTATCATTTATAGAAGGTGAATTGAGAATTTTAAATTATTCATTTAGCGTTATTTTTTGTTGCAATCTGAAAGACGTCGAATTTCAGTATAGATTTTACCGAACTAAGCATGTACTCATACACAGGATTCTTACACAGGTTTACTGTTTGTGAATTTTTTCGTATTTTAGATACTGTATTATTTCTTGAATATGGTTAACTATTTGAATTGAACTATTCTTAGGAATTTTGGAGTCATCTGATGAATTTTGTTATTATTTCTATCTGTATACGGTCTGTTGTATTTAATTGAGTGAATAAGCTTTCAAAATGCGTTAGAAGTATATTTAATAAAGCTGCTGTATTTTTACCGTTTTTGTTGATCCAGTTTTTTTCAGCTGTAACTTGCGCATATAGTATTTTTGTAGGCAAAAAATAGATGTTTTTTCTTCGTACGGCAAAATACGTTTGATGTGTTTTCTGTACGTTCACTGTTTAATACGTTTTTTTCGATTTTTTTTTTCTTCGAGTTTGTAATTTTTTTTCTAAAGGCTTCTATAAACCTCATAGCCCTTGTAGTTTTTGTAGATGTAGTTCCTCTCATAAGTTACATCTGGCTGTTACTAGCCGGTTTTTGGTAAACAATTTCCAGTGCTGTTCTTCATCCTAGTCTACACGCACGAATACTTTTTAGTTTGCGCATACTACGAGCACTATCTGCATTAACGGGGACTGAATTTGTCTCTCCCGATGTTCTACTGGAATTCTGACGTTAGTAAATATTTTTGTTAATTTTCAAATCAATAAAGGATACTAGTAATGGATTCTTCTTCGGAATTCTGCGTGTCTTATATTTATTGCATTTCTTGCGTTATGCTCTAGTTACGTTTTAGGTTTTGTGCTCGTATTATAACATCACTGATGTTTGTAGAATGATGCAGGCCTATGTTGACTACTTCAAATGATCTCTCCATTTTAGTCGGTTTTAACGTTCACATGAAGTGTCAAATTCTGAATAATTGCTTGGTTCAGTAAAATTTATAGGAAAATTAAGCGCTTTTCAGATTACAACGAAAGATAGCGTTACATTAACTTTTTTTTATATCCTCAATTTACGTTCTTATTGATACGGTAATCAAATTTAATATTATCTTTTCTTTTTTTTTAATTTCGAGTAGTTCTTATAAATCAGTTAAAAATAAAATTATTTTTTTCGTTGTCTTGGTCACGAATACAACTTTCAAAAAAGAGTACTTTTTTCGACACCCCCCCTCCCCCTCCTCCCACGGGCACGCCAGCTAAGAACTTACATCAAGAAACAGCATGAAAGAAAAGAGCCATCAGTTAAATTTTTATTCGGTCAGATATAGACTATATAAAGAAACCTGTGAATGAAATAATGGACGGCGAGGGGAAGGGCAACATATAGGATGATGCACAATAAGGAGTGGGTTGCCTTTCAGTAGACAAGAATATAGAATACAACGTTCGACAGAGCGGAATGGACATTCAAAAAAGATGATTGGCGTCACAAACCACCGCTTCGTTGGGATGGGGAGGACAATTTGGAGAGGAAACAAGGGAATAGCGAAAACGAGCGGAAGAGAGAGCAGAATGGCCAAAACGCAAGCGAATCGTAGAGATAACAACAGAACGGAGAAAGGCAAAAAGCTCAAAGAACACCAAATATTAGAAACGAAGATTAGGTTGTACAGACAGATAAAAGGATTGATCGTTACGAAAGATGGAGGGGTAAATATCTGACCAAAGTTTGAGATGAAATTTAGTACATAGGGAATTCAAGTTAGAGGATGGAATTTTTCTTAAGAAAAGGAACGAGAGGAAGCAGCAAATCAAGCCAAAAAATCATTCATTTCATTACCTTTAATGCCCATATGGCTGGGAACCCACAGCAAATCAACACAGATGGAGTAGCGAGAAGAAAGAAAATGAATAAGACAGCGTATGTGAAGAATGATGGAATCGGAAGAGTGATCAGAAAAAGGAAAGCTGATCGCTTGAAGAACATTCATGGAGATTGAAATAACCAAATATATTAGAAAACAAACGATTGGAGGAAATGAAGATAACGGAGTGTAGGATAGCTATCGACTCGGCTGTAAAGATAGAACAGAAAGAAAGAAAACGAAATGATTCAGATAAGTTGAAATCGGCAAGCACAAAAGAAGCTCCAACAGCATGAGTTTCCCTGGAGCCATCCGTGAAGATGGTTACATGCGATGGAAATTGGGAATTGATAATGCTGTAGAATTCGTGTTGAATTATTGCTTAAGGAAGGGATTTAGAAAGTGAGCGTAAAAAAAAAGGAAAACTTTACGAGAATGGCAGAGATTGACAAAGGTAAAGGAAAAAAAGGGAGATTATTACTTGAGATTGTGTAAGGTCAAAAGGAACTATGTCGAAGAGAAACGAAAGCCAAAATAGGGATTTTCCTAGGCGCAAAGTGCCAGTTCTTATAAATTGAAAGATAGGAATGAATAAGAGTATAGGACGTGAGTGGGAGACGTTTAGTGAGGAAACGATAGCCTAAATAAGATCTGCGAAGAGATAGGGGTGGTGTATTAGATTCTGCGAGAATTGCTGGAATTGGAGAAAATTTAAGAGCACTGAAACAAAGCTGAAGACACGAATTTGGGATAATGTTCAATTTAAAATGACGGGATTTAAAGGCACAACCATAGATAAAAGAACAGTAATCAAATTTGGAACAGATATATACAAGGAGATCAGAATGTAAGGAGACCACCACATTTCGTTGAGGACAGAGCTTTCAGTAGGTTTAGACTGTTGATAGCAGAAGAGGAAGGATAATCAATATGTTTAGAGAATGTCAGCCGACTATTGACAAAAATTCCAAGAAAGTAGAAACAGTTAACGTGAGGAAGAGGTATATTGTTTGCCGATAGATTAATCAAAGCAGAATTGTAGGGACGAAGTGAAAAGACAGTAGACAAAGACTTAGAAGGGGAAATAGGGAAAGGTGAATTGAGGATAGGGAGTGATCCGTTGCAGTAAGAGACGAACTAAGAGCATCATAAGCGACTACAAAAATTGCAGGCGGAAGAAAAAAACAGGATATCATGAGCAAAAAACAAAAAGGAAGAATTCAAAGGGAGAAAGGCAACACTGATAGTGCAGATGTTAAAGAGAGTAGGACTGAGGGAAGAACCTTGGGGGAGACCACGAAAAACTTTTCTTTCATGGCAGAGTGGTAGAGAAGAAATATAAATAAAGCGATTCATCATGAGAATAATGATAAGGGAAGAAAACTTAACTGGAACGTTAATTGCCGACATTTTTCCTCTTAGAGTTAGCAGATGCACATTATTAGAAGCACAGGAGATATCGACGAAGAAAGCTAAGGTATACTGTTTTTGGATGGAGGAAATCGGCAGGACCAATCCCAGGCCGAAAGCCGAACATGTTGCTGAGTAAAACGTGGTTATGTTCCAGCCACCGAACAAGGCGCCTGTTCAACGTACCTTCGAATAATTTTCCGATACAGGATGCTAAAGAAATTGGGCGTAAGGAAGAACATTTTTTAGGAATTGGAATGATGATAAAAGAGTTCCAGCAGTGAGGAGTTATACCGCTGGAGAGAAAGGCATTAAAAATATTGAGGAGAATATTAATGGATAATTCAGGTAGGTTTTTAAGAACATGATAAGATATGCCGTCGAGACCGGGGGGGGGGGGTGGAAGATTTTGGAAAAACAAATTTTAATTCATTAATGTTGAAGGCGGAAGTAAGGAAATGAGGAGGAGAATCTTGTGGAAAAGGAGCGGGATAAAATTCGTTAAAGTTAGGAACGTAAGCGGGAGAAACAGAATCGATAAACGGTAATAGGCAATCGTCAGAAATGTTGGAATTGGTAGGATCTTCAGAGGACGAGAATTCAAAAGCTCTTGCCATTTTCAAGATATGCGGAAGGGGTGTAGTTCTTGAGAAAAAAGAGAAGAAATTTGTCCATGAGGACTTCTTCGAGGTTTTTAGTACATACCGAACTTCTTGCATTCGCCCGTTTGTGAGCAAGGAAATTTTCGTCTGTAGGGTTTGCACGGAAAGCTCTGAAAATAGCTCGGCTATAATCAAGTGCAGCGTTGTACACCTCGTTCCTTCAAAGGGAAGAGGACGCAACATGTCAATTGACGGATGAATGATGGTGAATATTGGAGGAAGCATTGAGGGCAGACTTGACAGATTGCAAGAAGGAAGTATAATAAACCCTCTAATGAATTACGATTGGCCCTGAGACTAGGACAGTTCCATTTTAATATTGAATACAAAAACCATAGTGGAACGCCGGGAGATTAGAGTAAGGAAATAAGAAAGTGATAAAAGAGGAGAGAGAAAGAAAGCTTAAGAAGCAATATAACTTTGAGAGAACATGAAGAAAAATGAAAAACAAAAATATTAAAAGGGTGAAATAATTAAGTAAGGTGAACAAGAAAAGAGAGTTGTAATAATTGAAGATTAAAAAAAGACAAATCGGGGCTAGTAAGTTAGAAAGGAATTGGGAGGGTAAAGAAAGGAAGAGGAGTAAAACAAAGTTGGTAACCAGGATGCAAAATATGCTGACAGAGGAAAAAGATTTTAAAAACATTTGTATGGACAGTACAGCGCCATTATATGTTAAATTGCAGCTATTGAAGCCAGTTGATATGCATCTAGCATTTTAGGTACCAATATATTCATATTTTATGATAGTTGCTTGTGGAAAACAATAAATAATAGCGCAAATACCGCTCAGTTCGGGGATGATGTAAGCCATCCCAACGTGAGTGCATTTATAAAGAGGCAGAATGTAGCAAATATGCCTGCGCCCGAAAGTAGTTATAGCTACATCAGCAATGGTATATTTAATAAATGGAAGGAACATCAAAAAAGGAACAGTAAAAGCTAAAATTATATATTCGGGTAATTGACTCAGAAGTTTTATAATATATAAGAGAGGAGTAAATAGCTGGATAAGCAGAAGAGAGATTACGAGAAGAAAGAGGAGAGTTGGAAGAAAAAGAAGAGAGGATAACTCACCCCCGAGCTTTTTTTTTTCGTCAATGATTTTAGAAGAAATTAGCTAGAATTAATATTATTTGAAAGGAAGGAAGATAGAGAATCAACAATGGAAAATGAAGAGACGATGTTATTGGAAGCCAGGAGCTCCATAATTGCCGTGGAAATAGTTTTAATTACGATAGAAGAAAAAGAAGAAGAAGAATTAGGCGTAATCAAAGAAACTATGTTATTATTGTTTGATGTAGACGGGAGAAAATTTTCCTTATTAAGATGGACCGGAAGAGAAGCAGATTTATTAGGGACCCATGCATTAGAGGGGGATGGAACACGGTTGAATGGAAGAGAAGGAAATTGAGATGATAATTTAGGAGGTGTTTTTGGGCTACGGGATTTGTGAAAGGTAGTAGATTTAAGACGAGAGTGAAAGTTAAAACGCGGAGTAGGAGTAGGAGTTGTAGACTTAGAAGAAGTATTGTAAGAAAGAAAAGGTACTGAGGCTCAGTCAGCATATGTGAAAGAATTAGAAACTAAACGGGATGTTTTAAATTTAGAAGCTTCCTGAAAGGAGATGTTTTTAAAGGTCATTATGCGTTTAATGTTCATTTGTCTCTTATCCATTCTGAACAAAATCGATCAAAGGCACAATGCGAGCGTTTACAATTGTGGTTGGGGGGGGCTTCAAGGTTGCTGCATTCCGCGATCGGCTGTCGAGAAGTGCAGTGGGAACAAATTGAAGAACTATGACAGTGTTTCGCAATGTGTCCAAAAAGAACACATTTAGAGCACTGCGTAGGTAAACGAATACTGGGGGGAACAGGAAAACGGAGTTTGTAAATCGAAATAAATTCCGGAAGGACGGCGTTATGGAACAAGTTCCACAGATCTAGTAGGGATTTTAACCCCCTCGAAAGGACGATAAATACGGCGAATAGAAGATATTGGAACCGACGACTCGATTCCCTCCAATATATCATTCTCTGAAAAGGAAGAGTGGACCCCTGATATAACCCCCATCCAGTATAAAATACTATTGGGGATGTAAGCCCTGATGTTATGGGACGAAAAAAAGTTAGGGTGAGCAAGAAAAACGTTAGCAGTTGAAGCAGAACGGATATGTTTGTTTGCAACATTTATTGTTTCATTTCGAGCATTACTTATTTCGCATTAGTCGGCATTATTTCTACATCGACTTCATAGTGGCCAAATGGCTTATTGCCAGGTGAAAAAAAAAACAAAAAAAAAACCAGTGGCTAGATTTTGTTGATAAGAGTTGTGTATGTTACTGAAGTACGAGTAGTTGCAGAATCGCAACGACGAAATTGATTTTATTAAAAATGACTTTTGTTGGAGTAGCAGTTTTTTAATTCATCGTATTTTTAACAAAATAGGGAATAAAAATATTTTTCATTTCATATATTTGATTTTTAGATACTTTAAGCGTATATATGGTGGCAAATGGTTCAAAAGTGCCCATACCGGTATTGCGAAAAGGAATAGCTTGGCATAGTGACAAATATGTTAAATTTCAAAATCCTCCTGGTGATTTGAAAGAAGGTAACGTGCTTATTGTTAATTATAAAATTATTAAATCATTATATGTTGAAAGTAATTCCGACTTTTTTTTATGCATAAATTAATTTTGTGTACTTGTACATCTGGAATATTATTAATATTTGCGCATAGGATTAATATTTAAATTTAAATAATTTTTAATTTTTTCTTTTTTTTATATTTCCGTTATCGCCCAATATTATGTTTGGATATACCGGTGAAAAGTAGTTCTTTTGCAGATTAGTGGATATTTTTTATATTAGGTGATAATATATATTTGTTTCCTATGCGTTCCATACGAATCCCGGTTAATTTGGCATAAGAATACAGTCCTCATATTTTTCAAAAAAATTTTTAGAACTTTCACAGACAACGGAATAAAAAAGAATTTCAACTATGTGTTATGTAGTACAGGGTATAAAATTTCTAAATTAAATCTAAAGGACGTTTTCAAAAATTTATGTTTATTTATTTTTTTTAAATAATTCTTAACGTTATGAAAACGTGCGGAAAGAAGCAAGCTCCATTTACAATGGAATGTAGGAGCATCAATGTGTCATAATTTTATAAGGAAAAACGGTAATTGTTATTCTTCATATTTATTGTGTTCGGTAGGGAATTCTGATACATGTTAGATTCATTTTACGATCTGTACATAAAAATGTGTAGTGCATACATGATACTCAAAAAACCGCGTTAAACCATTATCAGTTAATTTATATTGTTGACTGCGGTTAACCCTATTTTCATTTTATATGAAAATTTTTCATGTTCTATTTGTCACGAATGGACCTGATTGATTATTAATTTAACCGTCTTAAGAAATTTTTATTGATGTCTTTCGGAAAATTATGCTTCGTACAATTCTTATAATTTTCAACTTCAAATACACACCTTTTATCTTCTTGCGATTTTCCGTTATGAAAATGTCGACACTATTCGCTACAGTAAAAAATTAAAATTGGGTTCTATCGCATTACAAACATTTTTTATTCTGCAAGAATAGACTATAAAATACATCAGCATCAAATAAGTTGCCAGATACAGTATCACTTTTGATACACGTAATTTGTTTGGGTAATTTACTTTGAAACTAAAACGACGCGTTCGAAAGTGTCTAATATCTTCACCTAAATCTATTCCATAATTTTGCAAAACACATATCTACGGAGCGGAGTGGTCTCCTTTCTAAAGAAAATAAACTTTTTGTTGCAATGCGACGTGAAGAAATTTTTTCTTTATTCTCTCCTTGTGGGCTCAAGCTGGATATTGTGAATAGTAAGTTGAAACTAAAGGACGGCTATGACGTCAATTTGGTAATCACTAAACATTTGCTGATGATATCAACAATTTAAAAATGATAAGAAAAGTTAACAACACAATATAGACGGTAAGATTGCAAAATGCAGGTTGGAAAATTTACATATTAATAAGGTCTAAACTTATTCGGCAGATTTGTGATTAAATTCGAGATTTATTTATACAAAAGCTTGTGAGAAATAAACAAATAAAAAAAAACTTTTTTTAATAGTAATTATTATTATTATTTCTATGTGATTACGAGCAGTGATGCGAGATTAGATGTTGATCATTTTAAGATTTTTGTATTGCGAATCCGATTTTGTGACGCTACCTTTTCGAGCTAGGAATTATCATTCGGTTAAATCAGTTAATTTTCGGTTTCTCGAGCATCATCTTATTTTTTTTTAATGTAATCAGCCGAAACGTACCTGAAATTGTGAATTCTGGCATTGGATATTCGGCATGTATCAGGGTTGTGGCTGTGTAGGTATCTGCGTTCTAAAGGAGGGGAGTGGCACAGCGTGTATGCGTCTTGTTCAGTAACTGTCGAGGAATTTTGTAAAATTTCGGCCGGTAGTACAGCCGGTGTAGTGGGATCGGTATCCGGTATTTACTTTTAGCGTGAAGTACATTGTGAGCGGTTTCAGCAATTGTATTTTTGTTCAAAGTGAACAGAATAAATTGTTTGATTTACTTAGGAACTTGTGGACGATCTGTGTGTTTTACTACAGCATGCTAAAATTATCAGTCAGTTATTGTCGTTCAGTTGATTTAGCGGCCGATCAACTTCCGTGCACATTTATCTAGTCGGAAACCGCATTGCCTTTGCTACATCGTCGTTTTACTCCATGTTGTTTGAATTTGTACAATCCGTGTCGGAAAAAAAAAAAAAAAAATTATTCCTTCTAGATGTTAAAATCGCATTTTTTTTTGTTTTAGTCACCGCAATTATTCGTGTTTTCATTTCGTTTAATGAAAGGAGATTCGCATAAATGAGAGTATTTTTATCGTTCTCCCTTATTTTACGTATTGTCCGAGACAGGTGGAAAATAGCTAAATTCGTTGCGAATCGTTTTATTCAGCCATATTTTTTATTTTTAATTACTTTTTTCACGAGAGCGCCGGGGCCGTGTCCACGATGACTTTCTCCGTGGGAATCTTTGCAGGGTTTTATACGTGTGTATATGTGTGAAATTCGCAAAATATCTTATGAAGAAAAATTTATGTTTATTTTTTTTTGTTTTTTTATCCGGATAAATAAAAGCCTAATGTTTAAACTACAGCTTTAGTCTTGTCTTTATTTTTGACATTATACAGAAGAAAGTTTCCGTAGAATTCAAGCCGGATGGACCTTCATTGGGTGACCTAAAATGAATTCGAAAAACAAAAAGAATTTACTCCTTAATCTTTGATCTGTATCATTGGTGCTGCGAACGAGGGAACAAAATAGTAGTGATTTGCAATAGTACATAAAATTGTTTTTCGAGTCTAGCTGTATTGGGAATGTTAATGAATTTAAACATTTAAAAACTTAAAAAAATTGTCCTCCTCCTAAAGCTGATATTAAAGTTATTTGTGCGAATGAATATATTTTTTTTTTGCTGGAAGCACTGATTAAGTATGATGGGAAAAGTTAGTATATCGAATTGTACCAAATGCTTTACGTATTATTGAATACATAATTTTGGCCACGTATCAAAATATAGTTGACTAGTAAAGTTAAATAATTTTAGTATATGAAACTAGTTTTGTTAATACAGAAAGGAGTTATCATTAGTCTAGGTTGATTGCTAATATATATAATACTTTGATAGTATATGTGAAGAAAATACTGATTTTATTGTATCATTTGGTTTCGGGTTTTGTGTTAGATGAAACAAATACAATAGTCTACCAAAATGTATAAATTAATTTATATTATTCAATAGTGCAGCCAAAAAATTAATATACAGCATTTGGTAGGAATATTGTTTTATTCGTAATCCATCTGTAGAACTATGTATCTCTAGACTGGATACGGGGGGGGGGGGTATAAAAATTAATATTGAACGAGTATTTTTTTTTCTCGAAATGCGGTAATTGTATAAGTAAATATTTCCTCGAACTAAAGTAGTGAAAACTTTTTATATTGTTGGAGTAATATTTCGGAAGAAATACAATATTTAATCTTTTTGATGTTTTTTTCATATAAATGTAAAGAAAAGGATGATAGACGTGTTGATTTTTATATCTAATAAATGCTATTAAATACGATTTATTTTTATGGTAGCATTCAGAGGATTTGCTAAACCGGTTAATTGGAAAGTTCCAATTTGGGAGTTAGATCCAAGTGATCCCGATAATAACGGATTTCATAATGAAGATTTTATTGTGTGGATGCGAACTGCAGCTTTACCGAATTTTAGAAAATTATATCGGATACTTGATGGTTCTCAAGAATTGTTCAGAGATGGTTTATTAAAAGGAAAATACATATTGAAAGTTAATTATGGTTAGTGATGATACGTTTTGCTTTAAGAAAGTTAATCATTTTAACTTCTGACTTTTATTTATTGTTCAGTTTTTTCCTATAAATGTTTCAGTTAAAAGTATTTCTTTTAATGGAAAATAAATATAATCGAATGTAAATGTGTGTAATTGTTTAAATTTCGGTAATAGTTTGATCTACTACAGGAATAAAAATGGAATAACTGAAGAAATACCTCGACACTATACGAACAAGAGATTCGTTATTATATTTTATAATAACAGATGTTCACTTAAAAGTGTAAAAATACAATTTATTGTTATAAATATTCAAATTAACTTCTCGAATTGTGGATGTTATGTAATCACCCCGAAAATTTCAATTAAAAACATTAATTTCCGCTTCCGGAGTACAGAAGATACAAAAAAAAAAAAAAAACATTTTTTAAATAAATGTCTATTTGCCCTTTCTTGGCCACTTTTTCTTTCGTTCGCAGTGTATGTGTACACGAGATCAGCATTTATTATGCTGTTTATTTTCGTTTATGTTATGCCGCACGTTCATATTTTGTTGTATGTTCCTTTCAGAAATCAAATAAATGACACAAACGTCGTGCGGATAGTTACACTTTCATTATATATTTATTCAACGTGTGATACAAATTTTGTTTGATTAATTGTATATAATTTATATTATTTTAATCGTTGGCATGCAATAATTCTGCAGCTTATCCGGTGATATCGTTTGGCGGAACAAAAAGTTTGATAATTACGAATACGACATTACTGGGTGGACCTAACAAATTTATCGCTTACTTAACGATCACAGCGTCATGTGTACTGTTATTATTTGCCGGAATTCTTCAAATGATTCATAGGACGTCTGAAAAACGGTAAGATGATATTTTCTTACAATACCGATTTTTGCAAAAACAAATTCCAGTTCACCATGTGAAGTATGTTAGATCGAAAATACGAAAAAGTTGAGCTAACCGAATTAAAATGGCACGAATAATTCATTATTGCCAAGGCATGTATTGAATGGAATGCCATAAACGGGTATTATGGTTTTGAGTCTTTCTGTCGTTCTGCAATGAATTAGAGGAAGGTTCTTATTTTTCTCGGATAGTATACATTGAATGAGGTCCTGTGAGTTTCTGCACTAAATTAGTGTAACTTATAATTAATTCCGTAAAATTGGCGAATTATTGGTCATTCTATTTCGTACATTTTTCTTTTTCATCTTGTTTTTCCTTATGTTTCTCTGTTAATAAGAACACGTTTAATTATTGGGCATCTGTATAGCTATAGAAATTACTGAAATTAACAAACGCGGCGGAAATTTCAATAAATGCGATCATAGTTTTGAGCACCGTGAAACGAAAAATAAAAAATCAGCAGCAAAATAGTAGGAACTGATAAAATGAGTCCAGTTGACAAAGTGAAGTCGTAGTCACATAAAAAGTGGCATTAAGCGGAATCGTACCAATTGAGACATCTGGAATAACACGGAGTAAATTTATTTGACTTGATACTTCATACATATGTGTTTATATATATGTATAACTCGGCCATTTTGGCCTCGCAAGGGGCTGTACCTCTTGACCCCTCTTGCTTACATTTCCGTCTCTTTCTTTTCTATACTTTATATAAAATGATCAAAATTTACAACGTAATTCTAAATCGGTCCATATGAATATAAGTTATTCACGAACAAACGTAAAAAAAAAAAAACAAAAAAAACGGGATGATAGTGTAACCTCTTTCTTTTTGGAAGTCGACAAAAATTAAGTAGTGATGTGTATAAAGAACTATAAATTAATACAAAGTAAAATGAATCTCACTGACCCTCGATATAAGTAGTTACAATTATAAGCTTTTCATAATATGCTAAGTCTAATGAGTCTAAAAAATATACTCTGGCCTATTTCTTTCATTTTGGCCATTTTTAACCAGATTTCCCAAGTACCCAGTTACAACTTAAGTACATTATTTTCAAAAGAAAAAAAAGCAATACGGAATATAATAATATTATATTAGCTTTATAAGCAGCCCACTTATTGTGTTTAATTCGCCTTCGTTCTGTGAGAAGTTCGGATGTAAGTCTACGAAAAACTATTTCGTTCACCTATGAATTTTAAGAAGTTATTTTTTTTATTTTATTCTGTTGTTTTTTTTTGCAACGTCCGCTCGTTGCAGCATCCATTTTTACATGGATCTGCGTAATTGATTCTCGCACTTTTTATTTATCCTTTACATCCTCAGCATTATATAGTTCGACCATATATTATTATTATTATTACTTCACTTTTCACTTGTGGTTTGCTTGGGTTTTTGCTATTTTTTTGTGCATTTATGTTAATTCGGTTAACTCAACTGATTATTTACGTTCCGTCGAATACCAATTTTATTGGAATTATGTGTGTATAATGTTTAAAAACCGGACTTTTTTGTGATCGCAGTAATTTGTTTTTTGTTTTTGTTTACTTATTTACTTTGAAATGTTATTTTAAAAACAGTAGCGGAGAAAATCACCTGCTAATAGTATCATGTATAGTGATAATATGTTTTGCTAATTTCACTTTAAGGCATCACCAAAATTGTGTGCGAGCTTTCCTATATGTGTATATGTAGTTTGTGTTCGTCCGCGTATTTTTCAATGTATATATTATACTTCGGTTGTAGCTTTATTTAATTAGGAACTCGCTCATTTATTGTTCATTTACTTCAGTGTGATGTTCACGTTCGCGTGCGTTTAAAATTTAGTGAATGTTTTAATTCATCGCTAACAAATGATAATTTCTAGTTTAGCTTGAAGTTCTTTGCAATAAGTGTCGATAAACGGCTATTGATAAAAATGTGATTTGTGTAATTATTCAAACATTTAAAGCTAAACACGATTATTGAATAAGAACTTGTGAGATATTTGTTATTGTATTCCTCTTTGGTTTACTTTGTTAATATAATTTTTATCAATGTAGCATTTTTTGTGTAGTTTTTCAAAATTAAAAAGGTCGATGTAATGTAATATCTAGAACAAACTGTAATGATCAGAGTGTAAATACTACCTTATACTTGTCACAATAGCAGCCGATTCGCAATTAATTAGAAATCACAAATGATTACTTTATAATCCTTGTAAAAAGATGAAGAATAGAATTATCGATAAAATTTTGTTACTTATTATTACTTGCATACAAAGTGCACGTCCAATGAATATTATATATATCTCGGAACAATCGGACAGTAAAATGTTTCTTCCATATAGCTGCACTATCTCTTTTGATTTCATTTAATTCATCGTATCCCGCGAATATTTTTTCTTTAAATTAAACTTTCAAAACTGAATTAATGTAACTGAAAGATTAAAAACGCTATAGATGAATAGTGAAAGTAAGGGAAATGCCTCAGATTTGATGTTTATTGTAATGAGACATTTGCCAATTTTTCCGTTTTTGATTTACTTTAAAAAGTGAAAAAATCGCGAACATCATACAGGTAATTTTGAATTTTTACACCTGTTAGGTAAAAATTTTTTGGTTTTATAACTCACTTATTAAAATAAGTCGATATATACACTACGCCAAGTGAACAAAATAAATTAGAACCGTTTACTCTATATCAGTGGTCGGAAAAGTACGGCCCGCCGTTTATTTTTAATCCAGCCCACTGAACGATATTCTATTGTAAAGTCATATCGCTGAAAATTTACATTGTACGAAACGCAAATAACATTAAACAAATTTGACCATTTTCCATGCTGTAAAAAATTCAATTATCAGCAAAATCCTCATTCCCAAAAAAATTCGCTCACGGTATATTTTCTGAACTTATATTACAGTTACAACAGCGTTTTGCGGATCTTGATGCAAACGCAAAAAGTATTTCCATCTTTTAAAATCCGTTTGACTGTGTAATTGAGGAGTTTGCATCAAACCTTCAACTGGAAGTGATTGATTTACAAAATAATGATGTGTTAAAAATGATGTTTAAAGAAAAGGATCTAACTAAATTTTGTAAATATCTTTCGAAAGATAAATATGCTCAATTAAAATCATATGCACGGGGATTTATATCCGTACTTGGGCATACTTACCAATGTAAAAAGACATTTTAAAAAATGAAGTATGGAAAATCGCAATTCAGATTATTATTAACAGATGACTATTTACAAACAGCTTTAATGGTAGAAAGTACTAATTTCGAACTCCAGTATGATGAAATATTATCCCAGAAAAAACAATTACGTTCTTCACATTAGAAATTTTAATCTATTTTATAATAACATTTTTTTTAATATGTAAACGTAAATCTTTTATTTTTTTTTTTTTTTGTAAGTGGTAGTAAAATGTGTATGTATATATATATATATATATATATATATATTACGCCATCTTCTATCAAATTAAAATAATATTAAAATTAAAACATTTAAAGCAGAAGTTTTTTATTATTAAAATAATCCTATCCATTTCAGTCCCGGCATGCTTTGGAGATCATTGCTTCGTATTTACGGGAAACAGTAATACATACACATATAAAATGAAGTTAAAATTGTATACATTTTTAACTTTATTTTATATATTACTGTTTCCCATGAATATAGAAGCGTTGTTCTCTGAAACATGTTGAGGCTAAAATTAATGTGATTATTTTAGGAATAAAAAGGTATTTCATGTTAAAAGTGTTTTAATTACAATAATATTATTTACAAAATAAAGCTGTTTAAAAAAAAAAAAGGAAGATATATCGGCTTTATGATTTGCTCTAAAAACTGAATAAAAATGCAATGAAAAATTAAAAAATTATTGTACCGTAAAAAATAATATTTTTAAAGTAATATACCACCTTAAGGTGATATTATGATTATTTTTAAACAGCAAATTAGCTTTAACCCCATTAAACATTGCTGATATTTTAGAAGAGAACGTGCGATTGTGTATTGTTCTAACCATTAAATTATTTCTAATTATCGTTAAAATTTGAATATCGACTTCAAAAGGTTAATGTTGTTTAAGAACTACTCCTATATCTTTAAGTGAACATTACTCTGAAGTATGATCTTTTATCAGATAATTAATTTTTACTTTTTAGTGCATTTTTAAAAAAAAATTCAGGGCAAATTATGGAGACGGTATCTTTTAAAAGACAAATTATTTTAACGATTTTTAGTAGAAATATTTTTTCGTGATTTCTGTACTGTGTAAACTTGGGTATTGATATTCACATTCTGTCATGTAAATCGCGCTATGGTAGTTTTAAAATCATCATTACCTTTATTTGAATTTACGTTTGTATAATCTAACGTTGGTAATGTCACTCGAGTTCATCTCCTGTTTAATTTTAAAATTTTTAGAGAGTTTATATTTTCCCAATACTGTAATAACATAGCTTTTTTGTCTAATTTTTATCTGGTTACATTGAGCAAAGAAACTGTATATCTCGAAGGAGACTCATTTTTTAAACGTTTATTTTAATGATTGCCGAGCGTGCCTCTGTGTTCACTGATATCTATCACCTCTGACCGGTACATTTTTGAATGAACAAAGAATCATTACAATCGGCACATACCGGCAAAAGTTATACGCGGATAAACATAAAAAAGGAGAAAGAAACACGCGCTACGAAAATATAATCTCTTTTCTTTAAAGTCGATAAAAATAGAAAATATTGTTAAACGAATACCGGAAATAAATGTAAATAATATTCATGGAAACATTGTTATCACGGCGCGGTTTAAACGTTACCGTAAAATTGTACATATGTGTCATCGGTAAACGATTATATTATTAAAGTAAGAGAAAGATTTCCGAGATGAATAAAAAAAAAACCCCGGATATAATGAAAACTGAATTTTGAGGGAACCAATGTGATTGCGATTATAATAATCCGTATTTAAGATTTAACACCGGCAGAAGTAGAGTCTTGTTTGCATTTGGTTCTTTCTCTAGACGGAACTTATTCTTTCAAGATATAATTGGATCGATTGAAACAGTCGTTTTCCGATTTTATTTTTAAATCCTTTGTAACGAGTGTCACTGTGATTTCGAATTTATAATAAAATCATTCCGTTCAACGTTTGACTTTGTACGGAAGATGACGCCGAATCGATTGAGTATTTCTTTTTTAAAACTGTGCCGAGATATTGAGTTTGCAGCAGGTATGGAATGTGTATAAAAGCTCCTTAACTAATACAATGGGAGAGTGATGAATGTTAATTAATGACATAAATTGTCGAAAACTTATCAACAAGCGGAGCGAACGTGTATACATAATCTCGTATGGATTTCGATCGAATCGATTTGTACTCTCTCAACGACCGATTCTTTGTGCTTAACCGAACTAGTATTCTTTTTTGTCGAGGTGTCTTAATTACGTCGTGATTCAGTGGACATCTGGAGCTTAATTTCGGACGGTTTGGCTGCGGTTGTCGTGCATTATTATAATTATCTGAAAACAAGGATATGTGTACACGTATGCAGTGCCTAGTATGGTTTTTTGTATTGAGGCGTGTGCTCGTATTATGCGTTT
This sequence comes from Icerya purchasi, assembly GCA_039619475.1. Classification (NCBI taxonomy): domain Eukaryota; kingdom Metazoa; phylum Arthropoda; class Insecta; order Hemiptera; family Monophlebidae; genus Icerya; species Icerya purchasi. Next base: position 168,040,979 of record CM077116.1, on the reverse strand, counting down.
GTAATTTTCATTGCTCTGATATTGTATATCGTGGTTAGGCTTCGACAAAGAAAGACATCAAGCGAAACGATAGAAATGACGCCGATCAGAAGAGATACTGCCATCACAGTAAAGTCAGACGACGAATCTGCTTCGCGGTAATATAATATACGCAGATTCGCTCGAGCGTGTGACTGACCACGGTACGTTAGCAATATTAGATATTTCCTTTAGTATTATTATTATTATTATTATTATTATTATTATTATTATTATTATTATTATTATTATTATTATTATTTAGTTTCTGACGATTTTTGTAAACATTTTTTTTTTTTTCGTTCCCGAAATACCTTCAACTATCCGAGTACTTTTATGCTACTAATTTGGAAAATATAGTTAAAAAACGCGAAACAATGTTTATACTTGGCTCTACAGTTGTTTCTTTTTTTATGTTTCGTTTTTGAGTTTATCTCGTCAAAAGAATTCTGATGATGCTCAATGAAACTCGCAGTGTTGAAAAGTAAAATGATGTTTGTGCCACCTGGTTTGCAACTGTGTACAATTTTCCATTATATATATATATATATCAGGGGCGGATCCAGAAGGACACTTGGGGGGGGGGGGATTATATAATTACATAAAATCTTCTACAGTAGGCACTAGGTTTGAGAAATAGCCCTTGTTTCATAAAGAAAATCAAATAGCCACCTTTATAGAAATTTTAAAATGTTTTAAAAATACATAATTATTACAATTTTTAATTCAACTTTTATCTTATATTTAGGGGTGAAAAATAACACGAAATTATAAAATTATACCTTAAATATGGTAGTGTAGAAATAGTAAGAAAGATAGTATTTTTATTAGACTTTATTTTTATTTTTGTTAGTAATCCGATCCGAATTCTTTGTCTGTGAGCAAATTTAAATATATCTATATTCTCATTGAACTATTTTAAATTCAGATTACAAAATAAAAATTAAAAATAAATAAAAATGGCAAAAGATCGACAACAGTCGTATTTAAAATAGAATAAAAAAGAAACATTAATAGTTTTACCAGAAAATAGTATTAAATATTAATTATTAAAATCCGTAGGTACAATTCATACAAATCTTTTATAGCATTAATTAAGTTTCTCTGTTATAACAAATTTTTTTATAGAGCCTTTTGTTCTTTGGGGAGGAAATGTTCCCTACTCTCCCCCATGGATCTGCCACTGATATATGTATATATATACGTATATATATATATATATATATATATATATATATATACACTTTCCTTCGATTTAACAAAAAGTTTTTGAACGTCATTTTAGCGTGTAATTCCTTGTTCTAAATCCATTATTTTTTTGTTTCCCTATTTTGCTGGAATCGATTCTCGTGGTCTGTTCTTTTTAGGTATTGTCTTTTACCTTTGAACGGTTTTATCGAGCAAAACTAAATCTGTCGCATACATTAGACCTTAATTTTGTACAGCGTTTGGTGATCGAATAAAGAATACCATGATCGAAACTTATTTATGTTTATATTTTAATGATTTATTCCGATCTACACATATTCTTCCGTCAAGTGGGGAAAACTTGGAATTTAGTATTATTATCTTTTGAGATTATTATGCATGCGATTATGATTAAACGATATATTATTTTTGTGAATTCTTGCATTTATATTTTAGTCTACATTTATTTATTTGCTTTACGCAAAACAGTGAAGTATTTTATTATAAAAATATATATTTTTTAAGTGCAATGGTAAAAACAGTTCTGCATTGAAATCGGCAATACTGTATTTTACGAAAAATTAGGATCCTATGTATGCGATAAAATTAGTCTTGCATTTATCTCAGCCGATTTCGATTTTTTTTTTTTTTTTTTATTTCGCGCATGTTTTTTTTGACATGTACATGCTTTTTTCTGATGAAGGTTGAATATTAGTTCAGACGTTTTTCTTAACATGTCGCGGGTAATTTATTTCCTAACGGAAATAAAATGGTAGACACTGGTTCGTGTGGCTTAATTTATAAAGTAAATTCAACTATAGCTCAAAGAATACGGCTTAGTGATTTAATTTTTACTGGTCAATTATATTTTACGTAATTTTCTGTTAATTTGATACACAATTTACTTAAGTGTTCCTATTACGGGCAATTAAAGTTTCGTAATAAATTTTTTTTTGTAAAGGCTTGTGCATGATCCGCGAGTTCTTTCGCTTGCAGGATGGAAAACACGTGTAATTTTTTTATTCTTACCTAATATACCTGTACCGTTTGCAATTTGCGTTTATAATTCTTTTTTTTTTTTTTTAATTAATATTTTCAATCTACTTCGCGGCCTCTGTTTCTTCTAATATTTCTGTCTCGCAGTTAAACTGTAGTATTTTACCGCAAAACGATTATTTAGCAACGTATTTCATTACGACATATCTTTTTTACATATCGCAAGAGTAGAATCCGATGGAAGGTAAAATTTTAGGTAAAGTCTAATTAAAATTTAATTCTTTGTTGTTTTTCTTTTCTTTTTTTTTTTGGTGTATTATTTTACATTTTAATATAGTTTCATTGGTTGTTAACCGATAAGTTAAGAATAACTTTGGTAAATGATATAAAAGTTAAATAGTTATTTTAAATCGTAAAATATTCGGATGGCTTTTAAATGAAAGAATGGACGTATAGAAATGACTTGATAACCTGCAGTTGTAAAAGAAAAAGGGAAAAAACAAATGAAACTACTTTTAGTCGATAAGGAACGAAAGATTTCGCACAATTTTTAATAATTAAATATCGTATTTTAAACAAAAATTCCTTTGTTTTTATTTTGTTCCGTTTTTTTTTTATGAATTGTTAATATCGCGCGTTGTATCTCTTCGGCAACCGTTTAGCTTTTTTTAGCTATCAGAGTCGAATATTCTGTCAGACTCTGGTAATTGGGACTTTGACAGCTTATGACGTAAAAGTACGGTGCAGCAATATACATTTAAATTTAAAAGTAATTTTCGGAAACTTTCCATGTACCACAGTGTGTGTATATCCTCTTTGTACACATTGTATCTGTGAAGAGCGCAGACCATTTCCTCATGTTGTACTCCATCAAACTTTTTTTTATAGTCGACAAAACGTGCGCAGATAGTCCGGCTTATTGCTAGTGCTCTTTGGATAACCAGTTTTAACAGTGCGATGGCGTCGCGTGTTCCTTTATGCTCTACAAAACTGAATTACGACTCATTTAGCTATCCATTAATCTTCTGAATTCTTCGGTTTATTGTCTCGAGTAACAACTTCAATGCGTGACTCATCAGGCTGATTGTGCAGAAGTCTGAGAATTTCTGAGCCTTACTCTTCTTTGGAATAAGGATCAATGTTGGAATTCGAAATTCCTCCGGCATTTCTCCGGTCCGGTATATCATGTTCAACATTCCGCCTAACGTTTTTTTTTTTTTACTTCCGTGATATGAGCACTTTATTAATTCCATCGGAATTCCGTACCGGATTCTTCTTAACTTTCCGTACCGCATTCTCTAATTTCAACATTACAATATCTGGAGCTTTATTCTCAGAAACAATTTCCGAGCCTATGTGTGGCCTTGTATATTACTAATATACTTCATCCAAAACTTTTTCGATTTCTTTTTTCGTTTTTGGTACTCCTGATTATTTCTATTCTTCATTTGTTTTTGTCGATCCATCGAGTCCAGAATATCATCTGTCATCCATAATTTCTCTTTTTTTTGTCGTAATTTTACTTTTCAAGACTTTGCTTGCTGCTTTTATCACCGCCGATTCTCCATGCCTGCCACAGTTTTTCAACATTTCTGTTTACCTCGATTTTATTAGTTTTTCCTGCAGACTTCTACTACATTCGTTTTGATGATGGCGCCATGTAAGCTGTCCGAAACGTTAAGCAAATACAATTCTTTCTAACACAGTTGTGTGTTCGTTATTTACTTATGATGAGTAATCACTGTGAAAGCTTTAAATATTTATCATTGATTCGAATTTTAGTTACAACAACCTTGTAAAATATAGCGAAGAAAACCAAATTCGAAATTAGTAAATTATTAATTGTTATTTTTTTAGACAAACTTTTTTATCGGTTTGAGTAAAGTGTTTTTGATTTTTTCTTAAATTCCCGTTTACATTTTTATTCTATCGCATTCACTGATATGAAATTAAATTATCAATTTATCGTAATAATGTTGGTGGCATGGAGACGAAACTGAGAATAAACCAGTGTAACGTGATGTCGATGGTAAAATATGCCTCAGAAACATGGCCGTTGAACGTGAAAAGCATTCAGAAATGCATTTCAAATGTGGATGCTGAATGTGGCGAATTTCGGGTTCTGGTAGATGACATCCAGAGAAGGAAAAGAAAAGGACATAATTAGCTCTTAAGGGGGGGGGTCCAAATTTAATCGATTAAATGTTAGTGTATGTAATCTTTGGTAAAAAAAGACGCTACGTGATGATGATAATGATGATGATGATGATGATGATGATGACGACGACGATGATGATGACGACGACGACGATGATGATGATGAGGATGGTAATTTTTAATGTTCGGGGTAAATCGCGATTTATAATTGTTTTTATTTAGGGGCAAGTGACAATCTCTGAAATTCGTACGCACAATTTTAATTTAATAAAACAAATTACCATTTATTGCCGTGTTATTCGAGTTTATGAATTGTAATAAAGAGGGCGTCATTCTGATCATTATTTGTTATTGTCGTTTACAAATTTATGCGTCAGAGCGGCGTATTTAAAAAATCGCATTAAATTTGGTAGCATTTTAATTAGATGAATAGAGTTTATTACAAAAAAATTTCCATGTAGTGTCCGCATCAGGACTGTGAGAAATAGTGTTCTTTTTTCTTTACATCGAAACGTTAAATCTACAAAAATCTCGCAAAATAATATTTTGTTTTTAGTTAGGGTAAAATTGATAAAGTCTAAATAACAAATCGATGCGAACTTTAAATTACAAAAATCATAAAACACGGGCATATTTCGAAGAACAGTGCTTCATAATCGCGGTGATTGAATAAAAAAGCAGCCTAGTACGTGTTTTACACTGTAAATGGCGTGTTCATTTGTTTTAATAATAAGTTCAGAAGTGGCTATACTAAATTCGGCTGTTAAAATGTCTTTTAGAACTGTAACACCTGTATTTCAAAAAATATCTCTTATATACATGTGTTACCTCCCGTCGCACGTACATGGCTCTATGTATATATGTGTCTCTGTACGAGTGAGCGTGTAAACACGTATGAATAGAACATTTATATTTTATTGTTCTGCGGGGATTGATTTTTAAACGTATAAAGATAAATAAAAAAAAAAAAACAAAAATGTTTAATTTATTTATTGTTTGAATATTTTTAATTCAGTTTGTCGTTATCGTGTTGTTTTCATACACCTATTTTCTGTCACCGTTTAGCACTAGAATTTTTTTACGTACTTTTCTTAAGTGGTCCGTATTAATGTTACCGGTTACTGTGATGTGATACCTTATGTTTTAATGTTATTTCCGTTATTATGTAGCGAGTGCCATCTGTGTTCTATTAGAAAAACAGTAGTTTACACGAACGCTTCTCTTTGTTCGAAAGCTGGCACTTTTTCTTATTCTACTCCGACGTATACTGCTCTCGAGCATCTTAAACAGCGTAACATACTTTTGCGTAATCTTTCTTTGAAGTATCTCTTATTAGTAATTATTATAAACATATTTGTCTGTTCGAACACATTGTTGCAAAAAATGAAACATACGTTTTAACCATAAAAATATTAATTTTCCAAGAAAGACAGAATTCTCACGGTTATATCGATAATTAATAAAATTAGGAGTTAAATTTTCTTTTGCTATAGAATTTCTTTTTTTTTTTTTGCATTTTAAAACGCGAATCTTCGTTTCTCGCTTCTCTCTTTCTATTCGCTTTTTTCAACAAATCAGCTCCCTTTGATTTTTCTAAATAAACGATATATATATAAAAAAAAAAATATTTCAAGTACAGTCTATTTCTGTGGTTGTCATTAAACAGGTAAGTACGAAAAACAGATACATATTAATTCACAAAGTAAGTTAAAAATCGTATCTGACATGCTTCGAAGTCGCTTCAAGCATGTATACGGGGCTAAGTTATCGCTTAATTTTTAACTTATTTCGTGAATTAATATATTTTCATTTTTCGTGCTTATTTAATTATAAACTAAAAATAATAGAACACGTTATTGTTCCGAAAAAGGGAGAAACGAAACATTTAAGCTAACAGTGCATTTTAAAATAATTAAAACATACATTATATAGGTCACGAATATTCTTGCCAAGTCAGGTACATAAAATATTTTCTACGGCATTATAAAATACATTCGATATGATTTATGATCATTTCATACTATAGGATGTATATTTGTTTAATTTAACAAATTGTACCTAACTTTTTTTTCTCTCTGTGTTAGTTATTATCAGTTTTTGATTTATTTACTAAAAAAAAAAAAGCCTCATAATACTGTGAATTTTGATGGCGGCTGCTACGGAAAAGTAATGTAAGAAAAAAGATTATAACAGTCAATTTCGCGCTACGTTATTCTGTAGCATGGTTTACGAGTTCAAATTCCTTTTCTTTTTAATTTTTCGAATCAGTTATTTTTTATGTCATTGAGTGCAACTGTTTACAAGATGCATACTGATTTGAAGTGCTTTCGTGTACTCAGTGGAACTCGTGACACTAAAAGGAATTACAGATTATTTAACATGTACCAAAAAATTTGTCGAACTTTTGCGTAGCGGCACATACGCAGGGGAATCATGCATACTTAAACTCGGGAAATATTAGTAGACTTTTTCTCTTGCGCAGTTAAGCAAAAAAAAAAAGGCGCGCGTTAAAGTGATATGCAGCAGACATCGTTGGTATTGTCTATAATTCAACAAGCATAGTGTAAACTCTCAAGATCAATCTATTTTCGCATATAAGGGGAATAAAAGAAACGAAGCAGAACTAAAGCGCTAGTTTATATTTTCTTGGCGTATTTGACCTTCAGATCGAATTATTGTAACAGTGAATTTTTCGAAATCATACGAGGCGTGACAATTGTGTATTAGTAGGATTTTGCCCTGTAAGGCATAAAAATAGGGGGAGGGGGAAACTTACTTTAAACATCTTCACAGTAGTCTCCTCTGAAGTCAGCGCACCGCGGCCAACGTTCGACCATTTTTGGAAGCATCCCCCCCCCCCGAAGATAGGTCCATCGGGACCCTCGTTGTGGCACTTTGACTTCGGTAATTCCGTCGCGTTTCCTTTCAAGTAACTTTTGAATTTAGGGAACACAAATGAAAGCCGCGCGGAGCCAGGTCCGGGAGCGTGGGAATGCTGTGGAGCGTCAAAAACTGGCGTACTGCAAAGGACGAGTGTGCTGGAGCGTTGTTGTAATGCAGCACCCAACCCTTCGCGGCCAATTCGGGTCGTGCGCGGTACACGCGGGCTCGTAACCGTTTCAGAACTTAAATGTAGAATGCTGCATTGACTGTCTGACCTGCAGGAACGTAATTGTGATGAACAACGCCGTTGATGTTGAAGAAAGTGATCAGTAGAGACTTGATTTGAACATGCGAGGTTTTTTCGGACGATCCCCACTTTTATCCATCCTTGGACTCAGGGTCATATTCGAACGCCCAAGACTCGTCCCCCATTATAATGGACGGCATCCATTGGTTCCCTTCAGCATCAATTCGATCAATCATGTCGTGACAGATGGATCCCCGAAGCTCTTTTTGCACAGCTGTGATCAGTTTTGGAACCATTTTGGCTTGCAGTTTGTGCATCCCTAGATGGTCATCTAAAATCTACGGAATGGTCTCGCGGTTAATGTTTAACTCTTCTTCTAACATTCGACAACTCGCTCGACGGTCTTGGAGTACGTGCATGCGCACACATTCAACAAAGGACCGCCGCAGCGCGGATCGTCCTCGACTGATTCACGACCGTCTTTAAACCACTTAGCCCACTTCAAAACAGTCGGCTTTTTCCTTAAACACGTCTTATTATTATACGAGGATTTCCGACGGCGGTTTTAGTCCGCGTTTGACCAAGAATTTGATTACGATACGTTGCTCAGGATTTTCATTGTACATTTTCACGACACGTGTAAAAATTTTACTTTGTTTAAAAGACCACAGAACGTGAGATATACGTGCTACCGTTATGAAAACACTAACTCAGAAATGTCCCCTCTTTCCAACAAGACCGCGAGCACAGTCGCAGTGTTGCCACAAGTCGCGCTATGAAACAATTCTACGAATACAATTGTCACACCTCGTACCTTTATCGAATCATCGTTTCTGGAAACTAATTCCGTTAAGTATCTTCTAAAGAAAATTAGAGTTCCTTTCCTATATTATGATGTTGCACTCGATTATGGTTAAACTGTATCCTCGAGTTTATGATTACTTTAACTAAATTCGAAACATTTTATTAATTTAACGTGTAAAAGAAAAAAAACACTACACAAACACACATACACACACATTTATGTATATTGCCAATTTTGAATTGGTTTTAAAATGGTTGAAATTATTTTTGATTTATTTTATTTGAAATGTTTATTATAGGACTAGTTTGAGAAAATATAATTTTCTCGTAGAAAGAGAAACCGATTGGACTGATAAAAGCATGTAAATAACGTGCCATTGTGACTTCAGTTCAAAACTGTGTTTAGAGTAGTGTATACATACAAGAAGGAAAATGTATGTTATTTTTAAAAGTTCGTATCTGTAATTAAGTATTTGTGAAAAAAAAGTTTCGAATGTTATTAATTTATAGACAATTTTACCAGTGGTGGCCTTAAGTTAATATACTGGCCGGTCTCGGTTTTGATAATGACTATTTTTTTTTTTTTTTAATTCCTTTCAAAATTATTTTATGCGATATATACACGGCCGCGCAGGCTTGCTCTAAATCAGCTATCTAAATTTCCAGCCTGATGTGAAAAATGAAATTTTCGTATTTTTGTGTATACATTTGTTTTAATCGAAAGTTAAAACTCTTGTTGAAAATAGTTACATTTATTTGTATGAGCTTTTTATTGTGAAGTCAATTTAATCGTTTCGTGAAAAGAAAATTATGGAAGTTTGTGCACATTTGTTATCTTTTTGAATTGTTGAATTTAAGAAATTCTGTAATTCAGAATTTTTCGACAATTCATGAAAATGTGTGTGGTGTATCTTTCTGTCAAACTTTTTATTCCTGCGGTTTATTATTTTTTTCTACTTCTGTGCACAGTTAATAGCTCTGTACTCGTAAGACGGCTCTTTATGTATATTTACACTTATTTTGTAGTTTTTATTTTCTTTGCCAGTTGTCTTTTACGATGAATAAATCAAACGATTTTTTTCAGAAATTTCGTTTAAATTGGTTTCGAATGTATTAATAATGATATTCTTCTGCAGAGAAACGGTGTTTAGAATATTTTCTTTAACTAATTTAAAGTAGTTTATAAAAATAGTTTGTGACCACCCAGTTAGACGTTTAGTTATGCCCTGATAAATCGCAAACACGTCCATCATGTACATATTTTTACTGAATGGGTAATAAACAGTGCATGATTTTTTCAGTCATCGTGCTCTTGGAGCTATATAATGTTTACTCCTAGAAGTAATGTAGATGATTTAACCTATCATCGGTCAACTGATTTATGATGGACTTGTTATGACAGATTATGTTTTATTTTATTGCGTGTTAAGCTAAGAAAAAGAAATCGGTAATCTTCCGAATCGGTATTAATTTGTATCCTAGAACGGTAGATGGTCTTACATAAATTAACGTACTTTTTTTTTTTCTCGCCAAAGTTCTCGTTATTGAATTTATATTTAGCTTCGAATATTGTCGCAGCAGATTCTAAAAAAAATTGTATTTCGCTCTGAGTTAGACTGAAATTATTGTAATTGTAAACATTTTAACAAACATATACTATATATTCACTCAATTAATAACATACAATGTTATTAATTGAAATAGTTGTGTTTATAATGCGTATTTGTTTTAATTTTTCTTACGCAATCTACGTTCGGTATCTCTATATATTTTAATTACCATGTAGTTTCATTTACGGTGTTCGATGAACTATGTTGTTATTTTACAAACTGTACAGCCAAGCGCACATATTCTATAGCTGTGTTTAGGTTATGTTATTCAACGTTGGTTTTCGTAAATGCCGTTTCTATAAATTAACAGTGCTCCATTTATTCCCGGTTTAGTGGTAACTTAATCGTTTTTTAAACCATTCTATAGTATGTACGATTTGAAAGTAGCCGGCGGAGGCGAAACGAATTATTAATTTTTTCGGAATTTTAAAATTGTCGATTATTTGTGTGATTGCGGTTAGAAAACCGACGATTTTATATATATGGAATGACTGTTATTAGTGAGAAATTTGAGTTTTGAACGGTGAACTCTTTTGGCGGACTTATTTTTGTGCCTTAGCAAGCGCGGTTTTTGCTTAGGCCACCACTGAACAATTTTTATGACGCAGAATAATTTAATGTTCAGGCAAAATATATTTAATTTCTTTCATTTTTTGAAGTTTTATCTAAATGTATCTTTCGTACGGCCGTTTTTATTTCTAATAAAAATTTAAATACATATATTTATATATTAATATACAATTTTGAAAATGTTTTTCCAAAACTTTTGTTAAATACTTTAAAATTAATTTGATAAATATTTTTATTTATTTTATACAGCGATTAATAAAGTAGAATTGAATTTAGATTTTGAAAAACGAAATGCGTTTTTCAATCTGAACTGTTTAAAATTTTATAGTAAATGAGCTAAAACCGGGCAAGTAAATCGGTTGCGGATTACCGCTGAATGCATTTCGAAGATTTTTATTCTTCTATCGTAATTCAGTTCTAGAATGTTCTGATAATGTTGCTTTAATGTGAATTTTTACGTAAAAGGAGGCTTAAATTTTTCTTCTCTACATATTGCCATTATTATTATTATTATTATTATGCTTGCTACTATCGGGTACGAGAGAAATCTGGAAAAGTAAAGGCGAATCCCAAGTAGAAAGGAACTGGACTTCCTACTCTCATTAGTGCCGTTGGGCTTAGTATCATTATGAAAAGCTTTACTTCACAAACCATGATACCGATATATGCGACTTACTCTACTTTACTTTACTATTAAACACTGTCCATCATTTTGATTATTTAACATTACTAGTGGCACTTGTTTAAATATTTTAATTTTGCATTGATAAGCGTTCACCTACGTTCTGAATCAGGTGATCTATTAACATTTTTAATAATTATTAAAAATTGATTTATTTTTTGGAAGTTCGAATTTGTTTTTTCAAGTATACCGAATTTACATTCAGTTTTTCGTGTACTTTATGGGTTTTATTACGTCAGTTTTTATTATAGCGTTATTTGTGCATTACCGATTTACGGAACTGTCATTTCTTCTCCGTTGAACGGTTATTATTGCTTACCTATGTATTTGTATTTTTATTATATCGAGTCATTAAATCTAGTCACAGTAATTTAACGTGTCGCTTTTTTTTCGTAAAGGTTTGTGTGGTTTGCCGATCTTGATAATAGGGGGTTTTAATTTTCCCGTCGTTGGGTCTAATCTTCTATTTTTCTATTCGCTTATTTCATTCGATTTTATAGCGAGAAAATCACAAATAGGTCGTAACGGTTTGCTCTGTGTTAAAAGCATCTTTGTCATCGGCCGCAGCATTTCTTCTCTCAGCGATGTCAGCTGTGAACTGTGTTCTGCATTTCGCAGTGACAAGGGCCGCGTCGCGGATTAGTTCAAGAGGTAAACGGTTTTCTTTCGAAGGTTTTTGTTAAAATTCACATTTTTTTATACACTGTGCAGAGTTAGAGCATTCGGCACGTTAGAATTTATTAAAAATGGACGTTAACCCACGACGTGTTTCAAACGGTAGTTTCATTATCTCTGCGCAAACTATTACAGTGCGATAGTGGAACTTTCGAAACATACGCGCTAATTAACTTGCAATAAATTTGAAATCTCAAATGTTCAATAAGGATAGGGGTCTTCGAGTGCAGAGTGGCCAATTTTTGGTCGATTTGTACTTAGAGCATCAGGGTCAACGTGCACAAGAAGGAATCAAGCCTAGGTTGAAAGCATGTGTCGGTAAAACGAAATTCGACTGCAATTTGTAGAGTCGAATAATTGTTAAAAAATGAAAAAACAATTTTAGCGATTCGACGGCTTATTCTTCGTCAGGTATGAACAATGTTGTCAACTTGCTTTACCCTTTTCAACGTTTCATTTATCTAACCGGCTCTACTGTTCGTAGCAATCATTTTTCATTTCCTTTTCTTTCCCTTATCGGTAGGAGACGTATTTTAACACTGTACTTGTTATTTTCTCTACAAATCCGTTTTTAATTAATTGCATAATATGAGCAACAGTTATGTGTGCGTGTATTATTGTCATCATTGGCCCAGTCAGCATCGAGTATAGGGCACCGTTAATTATGTGTTCTAAGATGGCTGTTAAGTCCAATGTTGATGTTACATCGTTTTCCCCCACATTCGTTGCAAATGTAAACATTGTCCGAGTTGTATTTTCCGGTAGTGTCGTGCAATCGTTTTTGTCTCTTCTTTTTCGCCACTCATAAGGTTATCTCCCACTGTACATTTCCAAACCGGATGATCTTGAGCCAATTCTTCCTAGCTGCCGAGCTGTATACCGCATTCGGTGAGCATGAGCCGCGTAAAATTTCTCTACTTCCAACAAGAACGTCCGATTTGTATTTTTCTCAGCACCATTTAATCAAAAAGAATTTGTTTGACCAATCTGCTGTTGTTCATCCTTGCTACCTGACCATCTCAGATTATTTTTGTAAAGCAGTTGTTGAATCGACGGAATGTAAACGCAGTACGGTTACAATTGATGTTCGGTCTTGCCAACATATATCGTAAAATTGCACGTAAAGTCGTTTGATGGTAATGTTCCAGTGTTCGTATTTATCTCTTGTATGGTACCCACGTTTCTAAAGCATATAGTAGCGCCGGCAATACTGTGGATTTATAGGGAATTAACTTGTTGTCTATTAGCCTATTTCTAAACTCTATTTAGTCCGTTCATTGCTGCTGAAGCTGTATTCTAATCTGAACTTCATCGACTAGGCGGATCTTGTCATTTAACACAGGCTAGCGAGATACTTGAAATTTTTAACGTGTTCTATCGGTGTATTGTCTATTTTTAAAACAGCCTGGCTTTGTGTGTTTTTCGTAAATGAAATTTGTACCAACATTTTGGTGTTTTTTTTTTTGTGTATACCGTTACTAGCACATCTGTTAGTATTCTGTAGATCTTACAAGGTACGCGCCACCATAGCGCAGTCGTCTGCGTATTGGAAGTTGAGAAGTTCCACTGTTGAGATCTGAGCAATGACTGAAAAATTTATGGCATCATGTGTTACAGCATTTAATATGGCCAACGGCTGGAAGATTTGCGATAGTGTACATCATAGCATCGGGCTAACGAAAGTGCTGAACAACGTGCAGTATGAGTGAAGATTCGCGATAGATTGTGCAGTGTTTGGGTAAAGCGTAGAACACTATGGGTAACGATTGGAAGATTTGTGTCAGCGTGCGTCTATAGCGTTTGGCCAGTAAAAGTATCGAACAACACGAACTGCTTCTAGAGGACGGCGAACCACCAGGTGCCTCAGAACTTTAAGAAGTAATTTATTAACTTATAAGTGCGATGTTAGTTTGGGACCGTTCAAAGTTTTATGTATTCTTTGTGGAGCGTTGCCATTCCCGGAAGAAGAACGTATTTTTAATCGTGGAGATTTTTTATCTATCATTTGCATGGGAATCACCACAATTGATAAATTGGTACGTATTTTTTTAAATCGTCCTCTATTTTCAGAAGAACTTCACAAAAGAATAAAGAACATAAATGCGTCTTTTTACCGCGGCACTCTTTAATGTTGATAATGATGGAACAATAAATAGCCACGGATTTTACAGTTTTATTGCTTTTGGATAAGTTTATCACAAAATAAATACGGCAGCTCATCTCCAACACAGAATGCTGAAGGAGAATTCGAATGGCCTCGATCCGAACTACTTAAATACTTATTGAGGATTAAGCAACAGAATCTGACGGAAGATGGATTCCATTTAGTGCATTGCATTCTAGCATTTGAACAATGTTTAATAGAAACATAAGAACACGACCGCACTCAATGAAGGAAATATAATCGAAATAAGATTATTGCAGAACAATGCGCAGAATAACACATTTCATTAATGAAATGGCTGTAAAAGAAATGACGCTGTTGGCGAAAGAAAGTACTTTACCTTCCTCATTTTTCGGGTCAACGAGATATTGCACGCTGAAAATTTTGAGGATACAACGGCTGCTGGTCGATAGCGCGTGGATCACCTGACTTCTTTATCACTATTACGTTAAATTCTAACTAGCTGATAGTAAAATAAGTATTTCGATTTAGAAGATGAGACTAAACTGCAGCTCTTGCAAGTATTAAGTGCAGCGTGATCGGTGTGCCGTATCGTTTTATGAGTTATTTTATTTAAAGTTAAAAACTATCCTCTTCTTGGAAAATGTATTTTTCCACTAATTTTTTCTCGGAAGATACACGTAACTCTCTGATGAATTATTGTGTTAATATTTTAAAAGCCTGAAATGCTGCCAATTTTAGAGTTCTACGATGTTCGTAACTTTTGCGCTATTATTATTATTATTAAATGTTGGTGCGTGGTTTTTTGAAACGTTCCTGGGAATTTGCGTATTTATTAAATTAATATTGCAATACCGCCATGTCAAAGTAATAACGTACAACTGAGCATATAAATTTTACAAATGCAAAGTAAATAAATACCTTGTGATTAACAAACGAAAATAAGTATTAAATTACACTTAAATAAATTAAAATACATACCTCAATTTAAGGAAACGTTTTTGAGCCATAAGAGCGATCACCCCATCATAAGCTAACAATACGGTTTCCTTAAATTGTTGAAGTATTTATTTTAATTTATTAAAGTGTAATTTAATACTTATTTTCGTTTATTAATCACAGCAGGGGCATTTATTTATTTTGTATTTATATCATTATTAACAAACAGGTGTGGATTTATATTTATATTTATTTATGTATATAAATTTTACATTTCAAAAATTAGACGGCAATAACAAAAATTAGGTTCCCGGCCAATTTTGTATGTAAACATCAGTGCTGCTGAAATAGTAATGTTTCATTTCTGTCTAGGCCTAAAGTTTCTGGATTACTTCTGATCGAAGATGGTCTGTGTGCCAATTACTAATATTTTTTCTTTACAATGTTCTTTCGGATAACTTATTATTTCTAAATCTATTCTCGTATAGGAATTTCTCGATAAATTTGTCGCAATATTTCTAAAACAGAATAAAACCCTTTTTTTTTTTTTTAGTTTTATTTTATTTAATGTACCATTGATTGAATATTTAAACATTGTATAATGAAAATTCCGGGTTTTTTAGCATTTACAGAATTTGGCAGATTATATAATTTATATATTACTACGGATAAAGGGCAACTTTACCTTCTGTATAATAGTTCAGTTTACCGAATACTAAAAAAAAAAAAAAAAAAAAATCTTCGCATATCATCGGAGGATGTAATATTTCATTCGCTGGAACTGGAAAATGGAGGATATTTTATGTTTTTATGAGAATTTCTCGAAAATTTTTGTTTTAAATGGTCGCAGTTGTTTGCCGCTTCTGCGACACGACATGACCTGCCTGGTGCAATATATTTTCCGTAACAGTATCTATTATTACTGGTTTGTCGCTAATCTCCTGTCCATGTGCCCTGTTGAAACATTTTCCAAAAAGAGTCTCTTTGCCAAAAAATTCTCACACAATACTACTCGTTTCATGATTGTTTTATTCGCCGAAATGTGATTTTTTTTTCTTATAAATTTAATTTTCCTAAAAAAAGTAATCTGATTTCTAAAATTTATTTGAATAAAAAACTAATTTACAAAATTCGCTGTTTGTTTTTTGTTACGCGATCGGTTCAGCGAAATGTTTAGCACACTGCATTAAAAAGAAAAAAGGAGAAGTGGAAGAAAATGTTATTCGGTGATTTTACCGTCAAGTATGGGACGTTTTATACCGTCTGTATCTGTGCGGAGGTTTCGCGTAAACAAAAATCATTAGGGAAAGAATTGCTCTGCTGTTTGCAATTCAACTTGTCCGAAATTGAGTTGGTTAGCAGGCAAATCTGGAAGAGTAAAAGTGTTTAAGAAAAAGGGGGGAAACTGCTTCTTTCTGTCCTACCTTCGTGGTATCGTTGGAAATTAAGTATTCGAACTTTAACGTCACTGTGTTTTTCAACGACACGCAAACGCTCATTACACTATTTGGGAATGATATTAGAAAATAAGTGGATCGCGTTTTGTCACGTTCAGGGGTACGAACAGTGGCCGATGTAATCTTGAATGTATGAAAAATTAGCAAACACGTTCAATTTTTATGTATACCGTTTAAAAATTATTCATTTAAAATGTTTATTATTATATTTCGGAAGCGGAACTATATCGCAGGTAAGCGTATTAATTTCTGTATCGTATCTTCGTGATTTGCTGTCCGATGTAAATATTGTCCGCTTGAATTAAAATTAGGAGGTTTTTAACAATACGAATAGTAACAAAAATTTATGCGAACATATTTCATTTTGTTGGCTTCAAACTCGCATCAATTGTACATGTACAATGGAGCGTCGATTATCCGAACGTCAATTATCCGAACCTTCCCTGTTTTTATAAATAAATAAAATTTTTCTATATTTTAGCAGAGCTGTCCCACTCAACTGCTTCTATTTAAAAAAAAAAAATGCGAGTTTCCGCTGCAAGAAAAAGTCTATCAAATATGGCTCAAAGTAAGATAAAGGATTACACTTTGTAAAGTTGAACTGATTATGGATCTGCACTGCACATAAAAGTGTAAAGCGTAGTACATTTTGGTGCATATTTCTGTTTTTGTAATTTGTGTAAACTTTACAAAACAGCATTTTATGGTATTGTATTATTTAAAACCTAAAGTTTTATTTTACGTCCGTATTATATTTCATTTTAAAGAATTTACAACTGATACACTTACTTAATATTACTGTTTGAATAACCGAACATTTGATTATCCGAACTACCCCCGGTCGGTCCCACTTAGTTCGGATAATCGACGCTAAATTGAGTGGTTTTTTTAATATCTTTTCTGCGATTAAATATTTTTGGTGAGATTACTTAGATCAGAGTTTTTTATACTTGTGCGTGTCAGAGTTTTAAAGTCAAATGTTATTTTCAGAATAGGTAACTGCACTGTTACAGATCAAATACTGTAGATCAGCTAATTTTTTATGTCCCTCAGGTGTACCGCAAGGTTCCATTTTAGGGCCCTTCTTGTTTTTGTTGTTTATAAATGCCTTATCTGATGTTCTTTTTTATGCTGATGATGCAGATTGTTTATGGAATTGAAATGTGTGGAGGATATAAATTTATTACGGTTAGACATTAATACGCGTTGGAATATGGCTAATAAGTTATTAATAAATAAGGAAAATGTGTGTTTTTTTTTAGACTACGTTTACTCGTATGCCCCCCCTCCCCCCCCCATTAGAAATACATACCAGATGGATAATGTTCGATTGAAGAAAGAATTAATTGTTAGAGATCTGGTAGTTATTTTACATGCTAAATTAATGTTTAAGTCACATATCACTTCTTGGTGTTATACAAAGAGACGGAGAAGAAATTTTCTTCGCATTGAAACTCACTTATGCTTATATGTTACCTTAGTGTTCGTTCATATTTAGAATTCGCTTCTGCTATTTAAGACCCGAGTCGGTTGAAGTGATAAATAAAAGTAAAGTAAAGCAAGTCCCATACCCTTGACAGGACGTCGGGGATTATGAAGTTAGGGTTCACAATGTACTAAGTGTCTAATGGATCTGATGAGAATACTGGGGCCAGTTCCTTTCTCCCGGTCACCTTTACTTTCCCAGATTTCTCTGGTACCCAGTTACTTCAGGCTGGGTAAACCTGGAAGCGACTTGGATCCGGAACGGGACAAGAACCCGTGACGTGTGATTTGGTAGCCAAACACCTTAACCACTAGGCTACCGTGCTGCCGAAATGATGTATCGTTGAAATCGTACAGAAAATGTTTCTAAGATGCTTACATTATAAATTTGCTAATTTGTAAAGAAGTACTTTTCCGTATAATGGGATACTGATCAGTTTAAGGCTCAGAAGCCTGATTGCACGTGGGAAGCAAGCACGTCTTTTATTCTTATTATCTTGCTAGAAGAAATAAATTTTACAGTTCCCCCGCGCAAAGTTTGTCGATCTGAAATTTTGTCGATTGGCTAAAACGAAACAATTTTTCTACTCCTCTTTCCGTTCATTTTTAACTTTGTACAAGTGACATTTTTCGTAGTAATAATTTCGATGAATTTTTAAAAACTGTTTGTAGTATTTTCAAATGAGGTGAGTTGGTTGCCCTTTAGGTGTATGTGAGGGTGTGTTGGTGTATAGCTGTGTAGTCTGGCTTCGTCAATATTTTTTGTGCTATACAGGAATTGGCCTTCGGGCTGTTGTATTGGCGAATCGATCAATTAAATAAATAAATAAATAAATTAATTAATAAGACGTACGAACTGTCCAGTTTTGAGGTTTTCCTTAAAATGTCCTGGAAATTGCTTTCTCTTATTCATTTTCATATACGAGTACCCCTTTGTATTTCTCACTAACAGTATTATTTTATAAATCCGTTTAAGGTTGTATTTTTGTAATGTCTTTCGTTTCATTTTCGAAACATTTTAGACGTTATTGTATTTTTTCGATAACTTTAATTTTATTTTAAAATCTTTCTAGACAATTATTGATTGCATAAAATATGTCGCACAACCAAAAAAAAAACCGCAAAAAGAAATTCTTACTGATTTATACTAAGAAGTTTGAATAAACAGAAACAACAGGATTACGTAGTTTGTGTTTGAAAGAAGAAAAGCGCTTTTTGGTGCGGACAAATTTCACGAACTTGAAATAGCGAAAAATGTCTATTGTCAAACATGAAACCGCAGAATTATTTATTTATTTTAATTTCAATAAAATCAAATATGATTTACATATATAACAATTTTTATTAGTTCTTATTTCTTTACTTTTTTTTATTTTAAAATGAAAGTTAGTATGTTGTTATTTAGGATTTCGTATACATGTGCGAAAACTTAATAAGATGGTCGGGAAGTGACACGAAGATATTAAATAGAATTCGATAACTCGAGGACAGTTTGACTTATAAACTTCAAATCAAAATTAAAAATACAATTTTTAGCACAACGTAGAACTTCAAAGCAACCGATTATCCTGGATGTCAAAAATTTCAAAAAAAAAAAAAAACTATCAAGAATTTATGATATTTTAAACGATCTCAAAAATCATTTAAGAATTCTCAACTCGTCACCGAATAACTCGTTAAGAATGAAATTCAAAATATATAACGCAAATCGAATACTCTTTTCATGAAATAAAAAAATTACCGGCAAAAAATTATTTAACCCCTCACCATTTTAGACGAAAACAGTAAAAAAGAAATGTTAATATACAAAAGCAGCTGCAATAGTGTAGTTGAAGAAATCAAAACATATAATAAAAATGATCATAAGACAGTGTTTTAAGGAAAAATATAGCCGATATTACAACTTCATATTTGGACTTTCGGGGCGTCGAAAATCCTAATCGATAGATAACTCGCTATTTAGGGATAACCATATTTCGGTTTTTTGACGAAACTTTCGAACTTAGTTAAAAGTTCAAAAAAGCGCAAAAAAGCATGTTTTCCCCTCTTTGCGCTTGTGTTTTAAGAATATTGAACCAATTTATAAACATGCTTATGCTCGGATATTTCTCTAGTATGGAATGCTCGCACTTCCAACTTCCAAATTGGGCTCTTGTTGCGCCAAAATCCCCAAAAATTGGAATTTTTCTTCTTAAATGTATGATACATTGATGGACAGCTCGTAGTATGGGGATTTTTTTTTTTTTTTCATATAATTCCGCTGTACTTTGCGACTTTTTAGCCAGATTTTCTAAAATTGTTAATGCTGTTATTTATTGTTAATTATTGTGTTTTGTTTTATTATTCATTACATAGTCAACGAAATTAAGCAAACTGAAAAAGTCTTACATATTTCGGTTATTGGTTTTTTGTATTATCTTCCTTTTTTCTTTTTCGTTTTTAAACTTATTTCATTCAAAAATCGAATGTTAATCATCTGATTTCTCTTCACAGTCTTTAGCCATGTCCGGTTAAAAATTGGCTGAAGTTATAATCGGTATAAAAATGTTTCATTTGTACTCTTTCTTAGATGATCGGAACTACATATTTCCCATGTTGTTACTTTGCCAGTGTTTGATTTATCGCATCTGAATTTCCAGAGTGTCGTGTACTATTTGAATTCATTTTATTAATCTGTTTTCGTAACTTTTTCTTGTCAAATATTTGTTCTTCTTGTTTCAGTGTTTTGATTTGGTTTACCGTTTTTAAGTCTATGGGTATTATTCCCGCTATGATGTTGCCTGAAGTATATGATATTGTCCGATAACCATAGATTGTTCCTATTAATATTTTCCTTTGTAATTTTAGCATCTTATTCTTGTCCTTTTCTCGTAAAACTGTAAAGTATACCTGATGTGCTATACTTTATGAGATGGGTATGTTATAAAATTCAATTTAAATCTAACAATCTTGTTACACAAACGTAATTTGTAAAATGATATAAATTTCTCAAATGTTACTAAAGTTACATGTTTTTCTTTTTAGGCTTTCTACTCAAAATTAGTCAACAACACAGCACTTTAATATTGTTTAAAAAAAATTATAAATTTTTTATATTATCTATTATTTTTTTATTATTTAAATTATACTTCGCGTTATATAAGTTATACAAATTCATTATAACAAGCTGGTATAGGTTTGTTCATAATGTAACATCAGCCTGAGCAGTTGATTGAATAAAAGTAAATTTGTCATTTTTTCTAGTTTTGAGTGTATTCTGCAACCTCTAAACAATGAATCATGTGATAATGGTGTTAAAAAGGAAGAATTTATTAGTGTTAGTGATGATGATAATATAGAAATTACAGTGGATGCCTGAGGATTTTGGGGAACTATGATGTTTCATATTGCTGTTTGGGGATAGCACTAGACAATTTTTGGAGCTGGTTATAATGAATTTGTATAACTTATATAACGCGAAGTATAATTTAAATAATAAAAAAATAATAGATAATATAAAAAATTTATAATTTTTTTTAAACAATATTAAAGTGCTGTGTTGTTGACTAATTTTGAGTAGAAAGCCTAAAAAGAAAAACATGTAACTTTAGTAACATTTGAAAAATTTATATCATTTTACAAATTACGTTTGTGTAACAAGATTGTTAGATTTAAATTGAATTTTATAACATACCCATCTCATAAAGTATAGCACATCATATGTAGATATATATATATATATATATATATATATATGTATATATATGTGTAGATATATATATATATATATATATATATGTATATATATGTGTAGATATATATATATGAGTATATGTGTAGATATATATATATGAGTATATGTGTATATATGTAGATATATATGTTTGTATGTAGATATATATGTGTATATATGTAGATATATATGTGTATATATGTAGATGTATACGTGTATATATGTAGATATATATGTATATATGTAGATATATATGTATATATATGTAGATATATATGTGTATATATGTAGATATATATGTGTATATATGTAGATATATATGTGTATATATGTAGATATATATGTATATATGTAGATATATATGTATATATATGTAGATATATATGTGTATATATGTAGATATATATGTATATATGTAGATATATATGTATATATGTAGATATATATGTATATATATGTAGATATATATGTATATATGTAGATATATATGTATATATGTAGATATATATGTATATATGTAGATATATATGTATATATGTAGATATATATGTGTATATATGTAGATATATATGTGTATATGTTGATATATATGTATATATATGTAGATATATATGTGTATATATGTAGATATATATGTGTATATATGTAGATATATATGTATATATGTAGATATATATGTATATATGTAGATATATATGTATATATGTAGATATATATGTATATATATATGTAGATATATATGTGTATATATGTAGATATATATGTGTATATGTTGATATACATATATGTATATATGTAGATATATATGTATGTAGATATGTGTGTGTATATATATATATATATATCCTGCATGTGAATTACACTGCTCCAGATTTTGGAATATCATTAGTAAAAGGTTAGATGTTATCACATATTTTGAGATATTAGTATATTGAAAAATAAATACTGATTCTTAAATTCCATTAAAATTTCTGTTCCAATTTTGTTGTTTATTTTTATTTATAAAGATTTTGTTTCATGAATAGTGTTTTTAGGGAACAGTTTGAAATACAATATGTATATAATAAGCATCCTTTAAGCCTTTAAAAACATTCTATAAATTATTGCTGATGAATTAGCAATAACTCTCTGTGTTCAAAATAGATTGTGAAATGTATATATAGAGAAGATTTACATGTAAGTTTTGATGAATTTTTAATTACCTGTAATAATGGTATCAACGAGTAAAGTGATGGTTAATGTTGGTAATAACGGAATAAATAAAGAAGCAATTCTTAAAAGCGAACTGGAAAGGATACGCAGCGATATAATGAAAAAATATAATGCGTTAAAGTATGCGACTAAATCTATTACAAATACTTCAGCTGCAATGCTTGAACCTGTTACAAAACAGATATTGGATATTCGGGAATCATTACAAATACCTAAAAGGATGAAAAATGGTTCTGATGGAATAAGTGATGATATATCAATAGTAAAACGACACAAACTTTCTAATGACAGTAGGAAACGTGATTATGAGACTGCTATTGAAAATGAAGAAGAATATGAAAATCGTGATAATAAGGCCCTTAATATACATGAAACGACTCCATTTCAAATAGATTATGATGAACCTCTACCAAATGATCCTGTATATGGAATACAATATAATGCGAACACACATGAGTATATGATGGGTTCAACACCAATTTCATGGAATCGGAAATGTGGTGAAATTTATTTAGGAAAAGGAAGATCACTAACTAAATTTCCTTACACACCAGGACTGATTCATTTACTGATGGAAGCAAATGTTGATGAGAATAAATATACAAATAATGATTTAGCTTTATATAAACAAATACTGGAATTTACTGGAGCTCATGTACGTGTTACTGGTGTATTAAAGGGTACTCCACTTCCTAAATACAGAAAAATAATACGTCCTCTATTTCAAACTACCATAAAGAATGTAAAAGTTTATCAGGGTAAAACGAAAAAGAAACGTGCATATAGGACTGTTCGCAAAGTAAATCTTAAAGACTCTCATTTCAATTATTCTGACGATCCTAATGAATTGGTTGAGCGATTATTGATACTACACAGATCTAAACAATCGGGAAATAATGGTTTAGATACTGAAATTCGGATGATTGAAGAGAAGTTGGCTGAAGAAGGATATATTCAGTTAAATTAGATATTTTATGTTGTAAAATATTAATGGCTGATAATGATATATTAGAATTTAACATTGAAACAATGAAGCAATGATTATTTTTATTGATTATAATGAATGTCATAAAAATTATTGAATAAATTGTGAACAATATTGAATTAAATCTTTTGTTATTATCTATGATCGTATCAAATTATAAAATATAGTTAAAAGGTTGGATATTCGACACATTCAGATATATAATGTAAGAGATAAATAAAAAACTGACGAATATGACGAAAAATTGAGTAAAATTGTATGAAAGACATTAAAACGCAAGAAAATGATAAGAAATATCATAAATTGGTGAAAAAAATAGCGTAAAAAGACTCTAAAACATAAGAACCTGTTAAGAAATAATGGAAAACTGTTTATAATTAGTTAGTATGGTGGGAAAATTTGTTAATAGTGTTGAAATATAAAAAAAATTGTAAAAGAAGAAAACGTTTACTACATGTCTGTGCAACGACAAGTAAAGCTAGGGCGATGGACGACGAAGTGTTGATTGTCAAAACGATTATAGGAGTCCCTTGCACCCTCCAGCTTAAAAGGAATGGTTATAGAGGTGTTTAAAGATTTCCTTAGTGTATGGGGTATGGGCTGTGAATGTGTTGAGAAAACATTCAGTAAACGTCTGGAGCTTTATGGCTGCTCTTATTAAACGTTAGCATGATAGTCTGTTGAAGATATCGAGCGGGCGAGCAAAATACAAAGTCCCTGTCAATTCATTAAATCAAACGTTCAAAGATGTGACTGGTAAATCCAATAATCAAATGGAGATCGTGATTGCGGGCCTACAACATTCAACTGGTTCTGCGCTTGTTAAGTTGTAGATGTGCACAGATGAAGCGAAAGGTGATGTGAAAGCATAAATATGTACTGTTATCATTGATGACTAACGATATTGTAATGAGATGTAAGAAAGAAAAAAAAAAAAAACCCTTACAAAGTTGTTGAAAGATCGATGAAAATTGTGTAAAAAGTACAAAAAAAAGACTGGAAAATGATGCGAAATAGCAAAAATTGCTTAAAACAATGTAAAAGTAGTAAAATGTGCGAAAAATTGTAAAAAATGATTGAAAATTGTACATAATTAGTCAAAAGTAAGGAAAACGTTTACCTCTCTCTCTATAATCACAAATACTATTCATAGTTATCAACATCCGTTTCAAAAATAATAGTAAGAGGGAGATTAAAAAAAAAAAATGTAAAAATAAAACATCTTAAAACGAGGCAAGATATATAAATTTCCTTCAAATTTTATATTTCAAATAATAAGACTTATACATTTACAACAGTCTCTGGATTGCTTCATCCTTTCTTCATATATAAAATTGAAATCTTTACTGCCATCCCAGCCATATAACATTCTATTCAGAAATAAAATGTATGAATAAAGCATGGTACGAAAATTTCCTTCACATTTGAAATCGACGAATGAGTGAAAGAGGCGATCGAGTGATATATACAATCTTGGTAATGTGATAAATATAGAGAAATAATTATCTCATTTATTTTGGGTGTGTAAAAAAAAAATACACGCTATTCCACGTTTTTTTTGGGGGGGGGGATGCTTTCAATCATTAGTTTTGCAAAGAATTGATTGCTCCGCTAAAAGTTGTGTGACTCCGCATCTAAATGAATGATAAAAGGTTATGACGCCGTTCTGTATGAGCTTACAAAAGTATATGATAAAGTACGCCAACAACACCTCTGAACAATAATTATGTGTGCGGGAACTGCTTGTATTCTTTTATACGGTCTTGCAGCAGATATGATTAAACAAATATAAATGAATGAAATGTAAAAATAATACGTGGGCTGGAGTTAATTTTGAAAATATATAGTGAGATTTTTCGGAAACATGCATACAATTGTGTAGAAAAAGGGGTGATGTAATAATTTTGCTAGCATGAACATTTATTTAGAATAATTTCGTATTACATTATTAGACTTTGAACATAGATAGCAAGAGGGAAAAGGAGTGATTGCTTCGACATGAGTAAAACGAACGAAGTGTTTTCGTAGGTTAGTGATTATATAGAAAAAATTATAGGCGAATGTAATTTGTAGTGAAAAATAGTATGTTTGGGCTAATTTTAAAAATTCATGATAGTTTAGTGGAGTCTTACGGTGAATGCATTTATAGATGTAGTGATTTCAATATTTTTGTCGTGTATGGAAAATAAAAAAATTAAAAAAATACTACTATAATTTCAAGATGTTAAAAATAATTACAGAAAAATTAACTCATAATGTAAGTAGAAGGAGTGAATTCGTCATGAATGTTTACAAGAATATGTTTTCTATAGGTTGGGCCCTTTGCGAATTGAAGAAAAATTTAAACGATAAAAAAATAATATATGTACGATAGATTAAAAAAAAAAATATTATTGACAATCGGAAAATGAGATAATGATCTGTAAGGAGATTGCTAATTTTGGAAATGAAGAAATATATTTAAGTTGATTTTAAAGTAATTATGCACGATTTGAACTTTGGAAATAGATTACATAGTATGAATGTAGCGAAGAAGCATTTTCTACGATTTCCTGAAAAAACTATATTACGATAAGAATAGTGTCAATGAACGTACAGATATATCAGTAGTAATGAAGCGAGAAGTGTCTGCGGCGTACATTTGTCTGCACAGCATATTACAAAAAAGATTTGAAAAAATTTTAGCGTAATGAAAGAATAAAAAATATACTCTGGCTAATTTTATAACACAGAGAAAAAAATGTTACTGTTCGTTACCTGAAAAAGAAAACAATATTCTTTTAGGCGACCTTTTTGTGTTCGATATGATGACTGTTCAGGGATAGATGCAGGTATCTTTAACGTATTTTTACAATCAGTCTGTTGCCCTCGAGAATATAACCTTCTATTTCACTCACATACACTCTCTCACTCGCACATTGCAACCCTGATCTGGTCGTGCTACCGTGTTTTTTTTTTCTTCGAACATGCTGTGGTTCGTAAACTAACAGGTTTTTTCTATCTGTCGCTCTATACAATTGACCACCAACACCTCATAGACGAACTCGTGTATATCGCGGAAAAATAATTTACGAAATTTAAAAAATATTAAAACCATACTTGTATTTGTATAAAAATATGATTATGAAAGATTTTAAAAAATTTTGTCGATTGAAAAATAAAATATATCGATTAATTAAATTCTACGGCAACTAAGCTCAGAAAAGTATTACATACAAAGAATGATGAACGGTAAAGAGGTTCAAGGTTAGATTCAGGCTTTTGATAGAAAAATAACAAATGAATAAAATAAATGAAAGTGGAATAACGGACGGATACAGTGACGAATGCGTAGAAACATGTGTGCAGAACGGATGTTTGAGATTCACGACGACTGATTTGCATAAAAATAAAAAACTTATGAACGGTGAAATGATTGGAAGCTTAAAAATCTGTAATACATTAATATGAATGATTTGGTAAATAGTGCTAACGGATGTGTATGTGTGTATAGGTATTTGAGAATAAATAAATAAAAATAACATTATGTATGGTTGTTAATTTAGTACAGGGCAGTAAAAGGAGAGAAGAAGAAATTTTTAGATCCGTGTAAAGTGAAAAATATTGAGAGTCGGTTCGGTTTTGAAAATACATAATAGGAATGTATAACATGCACAGATATAGTGTTGTGTAGTCGTGGCAATGTATATATGTGTGGGAACGACTTGTACGCTTTTGTGACGGATCTGGCGGTCGAGGAGTACGGGGAAAAAATATAAAAAGTATATACCATCAGTAAATTGTCTTCGTTGATTATAAATTTCGATTCATTTTGATAATGTATAATGGAGAACGTGTGTGAGAAGTGTCGGGATGCTTTTGCGACAGTCGAGGGTTTGATGGGGTCTTAAACAGAAAATAAAATATAATATGAAAAGATCTTGAAAAATATTTGGAGTTTGAAATAAATAAAATATTCTTAAACTAATAGACTTGGAAAAAAAATTAATATGAATGATTGGGAAACCATCTCTAGCATATGTGTGTGCAGGAATGGGTGGCGCGGATTCACATTCGAGTGGATGTCCTCGTGAAAAATAATATGAAAGATTTGTAATTTGTGTAGGGCGGAAAGGAGAGGGAGGGGGTTGAAATCGTGTTAAATAAAACTCTACTCGACATAAATTTACAAATACTTACTTTTGGAAAAAATCTTTGGAGGGAGAAAAAAAATATTTTAGAGTAATTCCATAATACATAGACATGAAAAAATTATTATGATCGATATGAGAATTAACGACAGAAGATGTGTGCGCATTCATAGCAGTGAAGACATCGACGAATTTATTTTTAGAATCTGAGAAAAAAATATAAAATTATTAACGGACGGAAGAATTTAACGTAAGTGAAGTAAATATACTTAGGTTAATTCCATAATACTTGGAGTTGAAAAAAAACTATTATGAACGATATGGAAACTAATTGCAGAGGATGTGTATGCATTCATACAGTAAAGGTATCGAAGGATTTATTTTTAGATTATGAGAAAAATAAAAATAATGTACTGTCGGGAGAAATGATCGGAAACGTGAAAAATATAATTGGAATAATTCCATAATACTTGGAGTTCAATAAAAGTTATTATGAACGATATGGGAACTAACGACAGCAGATGGGTGTGCGAGAAGGGACGGTGTGCATTCATAGCGGTCACATAAAAAAATACTTACCTCTCAATATGAAATGACGGAGGCGTCGGGAGCGTCGATCGAGGGTTTAATGCTCGTAGTAAAAGTAAATAGAATGCGATATATTCGATATTAAAACAACGAAATCGATCGTAAAAGAGGGTGGAAGGGGTAAAGGAGACTAAGGCTATTTTAGATTATAGAAATAATTGATTTGTTAATTTGTAAATGTTTTGGATAACCGGTTAGGTTTAGACTACAGAGCAGGGATTGGGTTATTATGTGAAAAAAATAATTATTAAAAAAATAATCGCGATAGTGTAAACGGTCTGAGCGTGCGGGGAAACGGTGCGTGCGCTTTCGCGGCGGAGAACGTTATGATAGATATATGCGCGGGATCGGGACGTGCACTTTAGCATATGGTAGTAAGATCGGGGAATCAGGAAAATAAAAAATATGCTTCGGCTAATTTTATATTATGTATAATAATATATACTCATACTTTGAAATATTAAAGAAATAATCGCGGTATCGGGAACGGAGCGCATGTGTGCGCGGGATATCGCGATGGACATCGGAATATGCGTGGGATCGGCGCGTGCGCTTTTGCGGCGGGGAACGTTATATTGGATATATGCGCGGGATCGTGACGTGCGTCTTGGCATATGGCAGTAAGATCGGGGAATCGGGAAAATAAAAAAATTATACTTAAGTTAATTTTATAAAAAATAAAACGCGGTATTGGGAACGGAGCGCGTGTGTGTGTGTGGGTGTGATAGATATATGTGTGGTATCTGCGCGTGCGCTTTCGCGACGGCGACCGGAGCGTGTGCGGGATCGAAATATACGTGTGAGAGGTGTGAACTGGAGTTATAGGTTAGATTTACGCTTTAAATAATATATTGGGGTTAAATTTTGGAATTTTCTTACTTAGGTCCTGAATTTTGAAAAAATTGTGATAACGTAGCAGTGGGCGGGCGGGGCGAGCGGGGACTTGGGTTACTTTCGGACATTAATTAATATACTTATGTTAATTAATAATCGGTTCTGTTTATCAGAAACGAGCAGGACGCGTACGAGGGAATTTTGGAGACGGAGCGTTCGTGTGTGTGTGTGTGTGATATCGCGGCGGATATCGGAATATGCAGGGGATCGGCGCGTGCGCTTTCGCGACGGCGACCGGAGCGTGCGCGGGAACGAAATATGCGTGTGAGAGGTGTGGACTGGAGTTATAGGTTAGATTTTAGCTTTAAATAATATATTGGGGTTAAATTTTGGAATTTTCATACTTAGGTCCTGAATTTTGAAAAAAAAATTGCGATAACGGAGCGACGGGCGGGGTCAGCGGAGACTTGGGTTACTTTCGGACATTAATTAATATACTTATGTTAATTAATAATCGGTTCGGTTTATCGGAAACGAGCGGGACGCGTACGGGGGAATTTTGGAGAAATTTGGGGAACTTGGGGGAACTTTCGGCACCTGGTCACTAATTGGGGTTACTTGCGCCCCCGAATAACACTTTGGACAGTTTATTGACCTCGGGACACTGTTTGGACGTTCGGTTTATCGGATATGTACAGGAACCGTCCGGGGGAAACTCGGAGGAATCGGGGGAAACTTGGGTGAATTTTGACCACCTGGACATGAATTGGGGTGAATTTCGTGTTCGGATTACCGGTCTGGGGTGAATTTTCGCCTCCGGGACAGGAATTGGGGTTCGGATTAGCGGACCTTCCAGTCCCCGGGTTTAATGACTACTCCCATCCCTTGGCAGGACGTCGGGGATTGTGAAGTTAGGGTTCACAATGTACCGAGTGTCTAATGGATCTGATGAGAATACTAGGGCCAGTTCCTTTCTCTCGGCCGCCTTTACTTCCCAGATTTCCCTGGTACCCAATTCAATTTCAGATTAGGTATATACTTGGAAGCGATTTGGATCTGGAACGAGTCAAGTGTCGAACCCGTGACCTCTGATTTGGCAGCCAAGCACCTTAACCACTAGGCTACCACGCTGCCCTTTATTTCATTTACTATTTTTATTTCATCTTTGTTTATAGATAAAAACGCTGTTCAATGCCGAATGTATTATTTCGTTCCTGTCCTATTTTCCACTTATTAGTAGTGCCTGGGTTTTATTTATGTTAAATTGTAAGCCGAAGTTTCGACTGTTTCGACTGTTTTTACTCGATTTTTGTATTATTTCATTTATTTTGTATTATACGTCTTCCTTTTTGTTCATTCCTGAGACTAACATTATATCGTCTGCATAGCTTATTGCAGTGTTGAATGTAAATTATGAACTTCACTCATTGCTATATTGAAAAGTACTGGTCCAAGAACCGAACCTTGTGGGACTCTTCAGTTGACACTTTTCTTTTATATAACCTTTCATTTTCTTGATTAAATAACCCGATGCTTCTGTCTGTTAAGTAGTTACGAATTATAGTTTGTATTGCGTCGGACTTGTATTTATCTTTTTCATAATTTTTAAGATTTCAGCAATTTTTATATTCCATCAAATGCTCCGGATATATCAAAACTGATCAGTAACGTTATGTCTTGTACATTTTTTATACTTTTCAATATAATCGCATAATTTTTTTACTGCAAACTCGGTTGATTTCTTTTTGAAATATCCAAATTGATTTTCGTTTAAAATCACTTTTCCGTTTATTTCTGAATCCAAAAATTTTTTATAATTTTTTTATTTATTTTAAACCAGACGGTAGCGTTATAGGGGGGCCTATATGATTTCGGATTTGTCAAGTCTTTTCCAGGTTTGTTTATTATTTTAATTTTTCCTTGTTTCCAGAAATTAGGGAAATAATTTAGTTCGATACATTTTTTTGGTGTAAATAGATTTAAATATTTTTTCGTCTGCTTTGTAAAGAAGTTCAATCATCTTGTTAGAAATTTGATCATGATGCTTTCCTATTGTTCAGCTTTTTGATTATCATGGATAATTCCTTTTGTTTTATCTGGTTGAGACCGTTGCAACTTGAGTGTTGTTCGGTTCAGAAATAATTCAGCAAAAATTATTTTATGTTTTTCAATATTATCGTGCACAGTGCATCCGTTTATATTAAAAGCAGGCATTGTCGAGGAGTTAATCAGTTCTTTCCATTTTTCACGCTTTAATGACTACAGTTCTTTCTTGTATTTTTCTTCAGAATTTTAATCATTAATGATTCCACTTTGTCATTTGTTTTATTTTTACTTTTATGTAGTCTTCTTTGTATTTTTTTTTAGTATCTTTTTAAAACTTTCTAATTTTTCATTCCAATAAGGTTTATCACGAACTTTT
Source organism: Icerya purchasi (assembly GCA_039619475.1). NCBI lineage: Eukaryota > Metazoa > Arthropoda > Insecta > Hemiptera > Monophlebidae > Icerya > Icerya purchasi. The sequence goes on along the minus strand of CM077116.1, from coordinate 168,009,260 downwards.
GTTAAGTGAATTATGGATTAATAATTTTATTACGTTTATAAATTTTATAATCTCATTCTCCAAATCTTCTTTTTTAGTTACTTTTTTAATACGTTCTATTTTTTGTTTTATTTGAGGTACAGCATCGATAATTTGTTTTTGAAAGATCTCATAGTCACTTGTCAGTGTATTTTCATTTAGTGATTTACTGTCTTTCCCCTTATTATTAAGAGCTGTAGACAATATTACATTGAATGTTGCGTTACTGAAGAAAGTAATACTCTTATATGTATTAATGTTCTGACTGATTGTTCCATGGACACAATTATAAGATCAATTACGTTGTTCCCATTGTGATTGTTAAAAGTTTTGATGTTATAAGGATTACAGACGTAGAGATCATTAGCAAACGGGAATTCTTCGAATTGTTATGCTCTTTTCGTATTATAGTTTGTGTTATTTTTCGTATAGCGTCGATCGGACATTAAAATCACCTAAAAGTGCATCTGTTTTAATTCCTGAAATTGTGTAATTAAACGGTTAATTATTATAATGTGTGAATCCATACTTTCATCATTAGGGGAAAAGTAGGATGCGAATAAAATATAATTTTCTATTTTAATTGAAATGATATTCTGAGTGTAGTTTGTATTATGGACACAGGTTTATATTTTTATTATAGGCTATTGCAATATTCGGCTGCGTTATACTGATCGTTGTTTATTCCGTACAGTTTGTTTAAATATTCCGGTATTATTATTAAATCTTGTTTACTACATATTTGGTAATATTTCATACTGTTGGATTTTGGTTCTACCTACATTAAGTAGTAATATATTTAATTTATCTTTTATTAGGTATTATTTATATGAATATTATCTCTTTGGAGGTGCTTAATTGATGAGATAATTTTTTAATAATTGTTGTAAACTGAATTTTTTCTCATCTACTATGTAGGATAGGTTTATTTTCAATTAACATGTCATTAAGTCATTTATGTCTTCCGTAAATTATTTCCCCGTCTGGAGAATATATATGTGCGTGTGTGTTATCCTGAAATATATTTATTTATAAATGGTATACTAAAGCATTGTAATCAATTATTGTACATGCAATATTTGAACACTACAAGAAAAACAAACAAAAAATAATCGTTTCCATAGAAATCATAAAAATTTTAATTTTCTTTTCTTTTATCAAAAATTGAAAAGAAATAAATTTATTCTCAATTTCGGTCCATTTAATTCAGGCAGTTATGATTTCGCAGACATTTCGGGGGGGGGGTGAACCCGGAAACCCCCCTCTCAGTTACGGCCCTGACTGATAGCATTGTTGTTTGTGAAGTTGTTAGAAAGTAAATTGTCGTTACCTGACTTTGACTATCTACATGTGAAGGTATTTCTTCTGATATCAACAGTGACATTGATATCGACGATAGTAGTCTATAAAAGCGGGGACTGGCCGTTCTGCTAATCCGAACCCCAATTCCTGTCCCGGAGGCGAAAATTCACCCCAGACCGGTAATCCGAACACAAAATTCACCCCAATTCATGTCCAGGTGGTCAAAATTCACCCAAGTTTCCCCCGATTCCTCCGAGTTTCCCCCGGACGGTTCCCGCTCGTTTCCGATAAACCGAACGTCCAAACAGTGTCCCGAGGTCAATAAACTGTCCAAAGTGTTATTCTGGGGCGCAAGTAACCCCAATTAGTGTCCAGGTGTCGAAACTTCCCCCAAGTTCCCCAAATTTCTCCGAAATTCCCCCGTACACGTCCCGCTCGTTTCCGATAAACCGAACCGATTATTAATTAACATAAGTATATTAATTAATGTCCGAAAGTAACCCAAGTCTCCGCTGACCCCACCCGCCCACTGCTACGTTACCACGATTTTTTTTTCAAAATTCCGAGGCCTAAGTATGAAAATTCTAAAATTTAACCCCAATATATTATTTAAAGCGTAAATCTAACCCAACACCTCCGTTACACCTCTCACACGTATATTTCGTTCCCGCGCACGCTCCGGTCGCCGTCGCGAAAGCGCACGCGCCGATCCCACGCTTATTCCGATGTCCACAGCGATATCCCGCGCACACACGCGCTCTGTTCCCGATACCGCGATTATTTCTTTAATATTTCAAAGTCTAAATTTTAATTTATTTCAAAGTATATGTAATATATTATTATACATACGATACATATATATTTTTTTAACGATCTTTCATATTTTTACAAGTATAGACACACCCTCGACGAAAAATGCTCCAATCATATTCTTGCATGCAAACGTCATTGCGTTAAAGTATTTTTTTTTTCATCTATAATTTTATTTTTCCGTATTATATAATTATTTTTATTATAATTTCTTATCTCGTAAATATATAGCTATATGGTGGTATGACGGGAAAGGATATTGATAAATAACATGTCATTTAGTTCCCGGAGAACTAACATATCGTAATATATATGGAATATACATTTAATAAAAATATGCGTGCATGATTCTCACATTAATTAATATTTTATATTTCGTAAATTATTTTTCCGCGATATACACGAGTGTGTGTAAGTTTCGCCGATGCTAAATGTGTAGTGAGAGAGAGAGCGGTGGAGAGAGACAGAGTGACAGACAGATCGAAAAATCCTGCTTGTTTTACAAGACATGCTGTATTGGAAGAAAAAACGCGGTTCCAGAAAAAAATGTCGCTAATTGTGATGGACGAGTGAGTGAGAGAGTGTATGTGTGTGTGTGTGTGATATAGAATATTATATTCTCCGACCCATCGCCTCGATCGTGAAAAAACAAAAAAATACATCGAAAAAAGGCTAAGGTTGTCTCCGAACAACAACATTCGCGTTGTAAGGCTATCCATTTGTAAAAATGTACCGTTACAATACCGATCTTCGACGAAATTAACGAAAACGACTTTTGAAGGTATATGTACCGAAGAAACATGTTTTTTTTCTTCATTGCATGCATGCAGGTATGATACACATTTGTCCCTTACGGTCATCTTCGTTTGAACAAAGGGGCTAATGATCTGAAACCGCTACAACATGACTAATGATTGTTATACCCCAACATTGATGGGTCGTAAATAACCGATTTATAAATTCTAAGTATCTTTTCTGTCCGGTCACGTTGCTCGACTATCCGTTCGTAAAAATGTACCGTTACAATACCGATTTTTCTACGAAATTTGCGAAGGCGACTTTTGAAGGTATATGTACCGAAGAAACCTGTTTTTTAACGATGCAAAGGAAAAATACGAGGGTGGTAGCTGGAGAAATCAAATTTCTCAGATCACTTGAATTTGTGCAGTCGTTTGGCAAACATCGATCAGCATCTTCAAGTTTTTAAAACGATTTTTAAAAAGATTTTTTCAAAGTTTTATTTAATCATCCGCCCATCATTTATTTAATCTGGTAAGTACAAATTATACGTTTGTATTTTATTTATTTTAATTATTTTCTCTATGTGATCATTATTTTATACGATATGGTACTATAAAAAATTAGCGTTCTATTCAATATTAAAATATCAAAGATTCTTCTTCTTCTAATACTCATACAAACAAATAATTTATTTCTCTTTTGTGAATTACTTTTTTGATTTCCTACAATACTCATTATTATTGATTTATTAAAAAATATATCCGTAAAACTTAAACGAAGTATACATTTAATATATTTTTCGTTCTTCATATAACTAATGAAATATATTTACCCCAGATGAAAATTATAATACTTTTTAATTACGATAGAATTCCTTACATTCTTTTTTATTTTATTTTACATTTATATTAATTACCTCATGTGTATGATCCACATCTAGTGTATTTCTGGATTTTTTCTTCTGAAAAATACTTTGGCACATGCAGTTTCGCGAGTGGAGGCCTATCGATATTGAAGAATTACATTTACAGAAGGAACCCTGTGAAAGCTGTATTTTACGGCAGATATTCATAAATTTTGCGGAAAATACATAGCGGTAAGTAATTGCCACCTTTTTATTTTTTACATTTTTTTTTATCTTTCAAATCAATTTTCTCAATTTTGCATTAATTTCACTCATTCCTTACACACAATAATCAAACTAAACTATAAATATATACTACATTATCATTTTTACAAATGTTATATGTCTTATTATTTTATATTATGCTATGTATTATGTTGTTATATCTGATTTATAAAAATTATTTTTTCTTAAACTACTTTCGCTATACTAATCTATATTTTTAATTTTATTTCTTTAGCACGAGACTGTTCGAACAAGGACCGGTTTTTTTTGCACGAAAATTATTTCGATTATTTACTGCCACAGCCCGCGAGTAGTGAGGTTTCTTTTTTAAAAAAGAACCAAGTATCCGAAAGGTAAGAGGCCCCAGCCTAAAGCCAGCATACCACCGATTACATTTGCATTTTGAATTATTTTTGCTGTTGGTGAGTACTTAACTTATTTATTTATTTACGTTTAATATATAGCACATTTGATATCCATGAAATCGATTTATTTTTCCGATTTTACTTCTCTACCATATCCCCTTTTACCTGTGAATATGTTGTAGATTTATATTTATGTTATTTCATTATGTGATGTTTTATCTCACTATATTTTTTTATTTACGTCTACGAAACCAAAATGCTGAAAAAAAAGAAAATTCTGACTTAATACATGATGATTTTCTTCTTAAAAAAAGAAAAAATTATACAATATTGATTACTATGCTAAAATATACTTCCTTTCTTTATAAAATAAAAAAATGTAAAAAATAAAATCTAAAGTTCGTACCCATACCTTTTTTTTTCAGGTATCAATCACATTCAACTTCTCTATCGCAGCCATGAAACTATTTTTATATTCACTAATTTTATCTTGTTTTAAGCTCAAAAAAAATAAAAAAGAAAAATGCATCTGTAAACATATCGTGAACAATATCTACTATAATAATTTCGAACAGCCAAAGATATGTAAATGCGTAAATCGCATTAAGTATAAAGCTTTATTATGCAGAAACTACCACTTATTGGACAATATACAAAAACACCAGTACGATTATGATTACATTTTACAGGATCTATTTCCATTAATAAACGTAAATAATATTGCGAACCTATTTGATAAGGAAATTGAAATTATGCTAGGCGTATTAGAAATAGATCTTCGCGATTATTATGAAGCCATATTTAATTTATGCTCCTCCCCACGTCACGACTTTTATAAAAATAAATTAAAATCTCGTACATATCGTTATAGAACTCTACCCTATAGTGATATGGTAAAACAACTATTCAATAAAAATAAAATACTCAATTTAAATTTATCATGTTATATAACAAATATTCACATATTTAGTACTGTAAAAGATCATAAATATTTTTGCAATACATCCCCGAAAGATATGCATACAGTCATGCACAATGTAGGGTTATTGTTTTCCAATAACATCCCGAAATATGTAGATCCTTTTGCAATGTATTGCAAAAATTTTATTGGTCATAAACTACTTCTAAGATGTAATGCTAAAACAATTAATTTTACCAATTATTCAAAATTTACATGTATAAATAAAAATAAAATAGATTTATTAGACACTTACACATTTAACATTAAAAATAATTATGTATATAAGATAGATTGTGTGGAGGAGGATCATTTTTATATTATTAATTTATTAAAAAATGTAATAACTAATTTTAATTTTAATAATAATATGTTTGATGACGAGGAGTATATATATACATATGACCATATTTACGAGCCTATTAATTATAATGTTATCGACGACAAAGTTTTTTTCACCATTTTTTCTAAAATGTTGGATTACGAGTCGTCGTATAATTATCGTGTAAATTTATTATATGTTTTTAACTTTAATATAAAAAATTTTAAAAGTACAATTAATAAATATAATATTAATATTGATGAAAGTAAATATGTTAAAAAAATTAAAAAAAATAAAAAATTACGCATTTTAGATACCTTAAATATTTTTATTAATAACAAAAATTCTGTATATACACTATAAATATATTTTTCTTGTTTTATTCAATGAGTTTTATTATTTCATATATAATATTTTAGCACATATGCATACGTAAAAAATTATAATCTTGCATAAATAAAAAGAAAAAAAGTTATACAATAGTTTAGGGTTCGTGCTTATTTTTTCAAAAAAGGTTCTTTTCAAATAAAGGAATAAAAAAGGTCACTGCACCACATGACCGTTGCCGTGAAAGGTTCATAAATTTCCATTTAGAATGTCACTTTTCAGACACTTACATGATCTAAATACGTCGTTAAAATAAAGATATATTGCGAAAGAGGATTTTACAGGTATATTTTGTGGAAAAACTTGTTTTGACATGATGCAAAGGAGAAATACGAGGGTGGTAGCTGGAGAAATCTGATTTCTCCGATCACTTGAGTTTGCAAGTTCGTCCGATATAGTTTTGTGTTTCTCATTGCGTTCAAAATATTTTTTCAAAGTGATTTTTTTTTAATTGTATAAATACGTTCCGTGTTACTAACCGTTTTGTGTTGCAAAACAATATTTTTGTTGAACGTTTGTTTTTTGTATTGTTAATAGTGACTATAATGGCAGGATCAAACGCGGAGTTAGTTAAAATGTTCCCGACGCGCGTATTATTCCACGTGGAAAATATCGATACTAAATTTTGTAAAAGACTCGCAACGTTCCGGATTGTTAACGATAATTTTAATATTCGCGATATCGATAAATATTTAGAAAAAGTACAAACGACTATTTTAGATTTAATTTCTAATAACATAGCTACCGGGATAAAATGCAGTATGGTATTGCATTCGACGTTCCGCCGCGCGACCGCGATTACTAAAGGTGATCATATCGCTCAAACGTACTTTTCGTCGGATTGTAAACATTTAGTTGCAGGAGACGATTTCGACGACTTTTTCGATACTTCGTTCCGTAAAATTAAAGAAAAAATATCGAATTTCGAGCACGTGAAAGGGTCCGGTTGGACGATTGACCGGATCGTTTACCTCGAGGTAAAATTAAATTTTGCTAATATTTTGTCGCGCGCGTCTTCGTTTTTACCGCTACCGAAAATTATTAGTGCTCGTAAAGCAATTATTAACGTGCAAAATCGTGACGCGATGTGTTTTAAATATTCGATGCTTGTGAAATTTGTAAACGATCATGCGTATGAAATGTACAATTATAGAAACAAGCCCGAGCTTGACGCGAAGTATGACTGGCAGGGAATTTCGTTCCCCGCTAGTCTCGATGACGTTAAACAGTTCGAAAAAAATAACGCGAATTCGTCGATTAACGTTTACGGGCTCGACGAAAATAATTTTGTGTACCCGGTTAAAATATGCAAAGAAGAACGCTCAGACCACACCGATTTATTACTAATATCTCAAGGCGAGAAGCGTCATTACTGTTACATCAAAGATTTGGAACGGTTGGTTGGTCAACAGATTTCAGATCATAAGGGGCGTATTCATATATGCAGACGATGTCTCTGGCACGTGGATAGTGTGGAAAAATTAGTGGAACATCGAAAAATTTGTGGCGATCATTCAGCGGTGGCAGTAGAAATGCCTAAACCGGGTAAAAATATATTACAGTTTGACAAGTTCCGTCAGCAACAATATGTGGGGTTTTCAATCTATGCTGATTTCGAGTGTTTTATTCAACCCATTACGGATGAAAATCATGAAAACGAAGATGAAGAAGATGGAGAAAAAGAAGAAGAAGAAGAACCGTGTGTACGGAGAACTCAAAGTGAGTTGGCGCAATCAAATACCGTTAAAGTTCATAGACACGTGGCTATGAGCTACTCGTACTTAATCGTTTCGCGTGCTGAAGGTTACGAACTGCCTCAGTGTTTACGTGTCCAAAGACTTTATCGTGGCCCCGAGGCTGCGAAAAAATTCGTCGAGAGTCTCGTTGAAGATGCGAAAACGGTGTACGACATTTACGAACAGAAAAAACCAATCGTTATGACCGCGAGTGATATTGTAGCGTTCGATAACGCTACAATTTGCAATATTTGTTCGAAAGCAATTATAAACTCCGATAAAGTTCGTGATCACGACCATTTGACGGGTAAATTCCGCGGCGCAGCACACTCAAAATGTAATTTGGAAATGCGGCTTCCATATTTCCTCCCCGTAATTATTCACAATCTTACCGGTTACGACAGTCATCTCATCGTCCACGAGTTGGCTTACGATACATTAGACATTAACGTACTTGCAAACAGCGAAGAAAAGTTTAAAGGATTTTCAAAACAAATCGTACCGGGAAAATTCCAGCTCCGATTCATTGACTCGTTCAACTTTATGGCGTCGAGTTTGGAAAAATTGGCGAGTTACCTGCCCGACAATGGATTTCATCATACCGTTTCGAACATCAAAGACCCTGGATTACTCTCCCTTTTCCGACGAAAAGGATATTTCCCGTACGAATACTGTAGCGATCCTTCGAAACTTGAAGAAGAATCGTTGCCTCCGCGGTCTGCTTTCTACAGTTCGTTATCCAAATCAACAATCACGGAGGATGCGTATCAACATGCACAGAATGTATGGAATATTCTTGGAGTTCGGAATTTGGGGGAGTACTCTGATGAATATTTACGAACTGATGTATTATTATTAGCGGACATATTCGAAAATTTTAGAACGGTATGTTTTAATATTTATAAATTAGACCCTGCATGGTCATATACTGTGCCAGGGTTTAGTTTTAATGCCATGTTAAAAATGACTGGTATTCGTATAGAATTATTAACCGATTATGATATGTATATGTTTTTTGAATCGGGAATACGTGGCGGTTTAACACAATGTGTACAAAGATATTGTGAAGCACGTAACCCCTACATTACGAATAATAATGTACCGTCCTCGTCGTCATCGCCGTCGCCTGCGTCATCTTCTTCATCGACGTCTGAAGAAAATAATTATATTTTGTATTTAGACGCTAATAATTTGTATGGTTATGCCATGAGTGAACCCCTTCCTATAGGGGGTTTCAAATGGATGACCGAACAGGAAATTGCCCAATTTAATTTTAATAATATCGATCTGGACGGTGAGACTGGTTATGTATTTGAGGTAGACGTCGAGTATCCAACAACTCTACATGAAATACATAACGATTTACCATTCCTTCCAGAAAGGAAGGTGGTCTCGAAGAAAGGGTCGATAAAAAAATTAGTTGCGACATTGGAACATAAAAATAATTATATTGTACATATTAAATATTTAAAATTAGCGTTATCTCATGGCCTTGTACTTAAAAAAATTCATCGCGCCGTATCGTTTAGCCAATCGCGCTGGCTTAAGCAATATATAGATTTAAATACTAGTTTACGTCAAAAAGCTACAAATGAGTTCGAGAAGAACCTTTGGAAGCTTCTTAATAATAGTTCTTTCGGGAAGACTTTGCAAAACATTAGGAATATGCTAGATATTAAGCTCGTTGCTGATGAAATTAAATTTACAAAACTCGTTACTAACCCTCGATTTAAGGATCGCACGATGATTTCCGAAGATCCGTTTTTGTATGCTGTCCACAGGAATCAGAAGAAATTATTGTTTAATAAACCGATATTTGTAGGCATGTCGATATTAGATATAAGTAAACATGTTATGTACAGTTTCCATTATGATGTTATGTTAAAAATGTACAGTAATAATAAGTTAAGTTTGTTATATACCGATACCGATAGTCTAGTTTATAATATAATAACTCCCGATGTATATAAAGACATGTACGAAAATTTAAATTATTTTGACACCAGTGATTACCCCACCGATCACATGTGTTATTCGCTGGAGAATAAAAAGAAACTGGGGAAGTTCAAAGACGAACTGAATTCCATTCCAGTGACTGCGTTCGTAGGTTTAAGGTCGAAAGTATATAGTATTAAGGTAGATAATAAGTCCGTTATAACGAAATGTAAAGGTATTCCGTATAATATAACTAAAAACGAAATTACCTTCGAACAGTATAAAACATGTATATTTAGTAATAATAATATTTCCGTCGAAAATTATCGTACCGCTTATTTAATAAGAAGTTTCAGACATGAAATATACACGATTCGATCGACGAAGCTGGCCATCAGTTGCTTAGACGATAAAAGGATCGTGTTAGAAAATAACATTCACACATTGGCTATAGGACATACTGCCTTAAGCAATGTTGTTGATAATAATAATTCGGCGACCAGCAATGGTGAAAATACTGTCGATTCGGGCCCCTCCGTCAAACGTATTCGTTTAGATTAATTTTTGTATATATTTTTTTTTCGTCCACCCGCCCGTTTGTTTTAGGACGTTGTTTACAAAAAACATGTATTTCGTTTTCAATTCAACCGCAAAAGAGTTATTTCAAATCGACTTCGATAAAACTAATTGCCCACAAACATATTTATACTATTATGGAAGAATCTCAAACGTTTTTGAGAAAAAGAAAATAACATATTATCCTGATAAATCCGTTTTTAATGGGGTGAGAGAATGTTTTATTTATAATTTCATGGATTGGTATAACGAAAGGTTTAACACTTTAATTTGTTTGGAACAAAAGTTACGAAAAACAGGTAATATATGTAGCGATATAGACACATTTTCCAACAGATTTATTGATGGTGTAACATCGATAGAGGACCAATATTTAGAATTGGGGGATATTATATATCTCTCGATTTATTATAAATACTGTAATGTTACGCACACTATTTTTGTATGCTATACGCATTTGTTTATATTTATTCAATTTATTTTTCTTCTTTTTAAGCTTCAAACATGTTTTTTTTATTTTTTCACTTCTAAAAATATATAATTCAGGGGCGAAGTATTTTTTATAAATAACCCCCAATTCTAAATATTGGTCCTCTATCGATGTTACACCATCAATAAATCTGTTGGAAAATGTGTCTATATCGCTACATATATTACCTGTTTTTCGTAACTTTTGTTCCAAACAAATTAAAGTGTTAAACCTTTCGTTATACCAATCCATGAAATTATAAATAAAACATTCTCTCACCCCATTAAAAACGGATTTATCAGGATAATATGTTATTTTCTTTTTCTCAAAAACATTTGAGATTCTTCCATAATAGTATAAATATGTTTGTGGGCAATTAGTTTTATCGAAGTCGATTTGAAATAACTCTTTTGCGGTTGAATTGAAAACGAAATACATGTTTTTTGTAAACAACGTCCTAAAACAAAAAAGAATAATATGATCTTCCAAAAAACTACCTTTGCATGTTAAAAAAATTTTTTTAAGAGCAAATAAACTGTCAATTTTTTTTCTTAAAAAAATAATATATACATTATACACACAACTGGTTCAGACTTTTTGAAAACGTTCATCATTACCAGTACTTTAAGTTAAGAGGGAGGAAGAGAAGGATAGATCACTAAATAAATTAAATAAACAGAAATCGGAAAGGATGGGAAAAATATGAAAAAATAATTATGAAAAATATATACAATATGAGAATGAATAGATATTGAGGGAAAAAATATATACAAAATAAACAAACAATATACAAATGAATATACGAAATGTTAGCGAAAAAACGAGCGAACGGTCGGACAAAACAAACGGACGGACGGACAAAAAAAAAAAGAACAGGGCGATCGGCCGAAAAAAGAACGGTACGAACGGCAGAAAAAAGAACGGTACGAACGGGCGGGTGGACGAAAAAAAAATATATACAAAAATTAATCTAAACGAATACGTTTGACGGAGGGGCCCGAATCGACAGTATTTTCACCATTGCTGGTCGCCGAATTATTATTATCAACAACATTGCTTAAGGCAGTATGTCCTATAGCCAATGTGTGAATGTTATTTTCTAACACGATCCTTTTATCGTCTAAGCAACTGATGGCCAGCTTCGTCGATCGAATCGTGTATATTTCATGTCTGAAACTTCTTATTAAATAAGCGGTACGATAATTTTCGACGGAAATATTATTATTACTAAATATACATGTTTTATACTGTTCGAAGGTAATTTCGTTTTTAGTTATATTATACGGAATACCTTTACATTTCGTTATAACGGACTTATTATCTACCTTAATACTATATACTTTCGACCTTAAACCTACGAACGCAGTCACTGGAATGGAATTCAGTTCGTCTTTGAACTTCCCCAGTTTCTTTTTATTCTCCAGCGAATAACACATGTGATCGGTGGGGTAATCACTGGTGTCGAAATAATTTAAATTTTCGTACATGTCTTTATATACATCGGGAGTTATTATATTATAAACTAGACTATCGGTATCGGTATATAACAAACTTAACTTATTATTACTGTACATTTTTAACATAACATCATAATGGAAACTGTACATAACATGTTTACTTATATCTAATATCGACATGCCTACAAATATCGGTTTATTAAACAATAATTTCTTCTGATTCCTGTGGACAGCATACAAAAACGGATCTTCGGAAATCATCGTGCGATCCTTAAATCGAGGGTTAGTAACGAGTTTTGTAAATTTAATTTCATCAGCAACGAGCTTAATATCTAGCATATTCCTAATGTTTTGCAAAGTCTTCCCGAAAGAACTATTATTAAGAAGCTTCCAAAGGTTCTTCTCGAACTCATTTGTAGCTTTTTGACGTAAACTAGTATTTAAATCTATATATTGCTTAAGCCAGCGCGATTGGCTAAACGATACGGCGCGATGAATTTTTTTAAGTACAAGGCCATGAGATAACGCTAATTTTAAATATTTAATATGTACAATATAATTATTTTTATGTTCCAATGTCGCAACTAATTTTTTTATCGACCCTTTCTTCGAGACCACCTTCCTTTCTGGAAGGAATGGTAAATCGTTATGTATTTCATGTAGAGTTGTTGGATACTCGACGTCTACCTCAAATACATAACCAGTCTCACCGTCCAGATCGATATTATTAAAATTAAATTGGGCAATTTCCTGTTCGGTCATCCATTTGAAACCCCCTATAGGAAGGGGTTCACTCATGGCATAACCATACAAATTATTAGCGTCTAAATACAAAATATAATTATTTTCTTCAGACGTCGATGAAGAAGATGACGCAGGCGACGGCGATGACGACGAGGACGGTACATTATTATTCGTAATGTAGGGGTTACGTGCTTCACAATATCTTTGTACACATTGTGTTAAACCGCCACGTATTCCCGATTCAAAAAACATATACATATCATAATCGGTTAATAATTCTATACGAATACCAGTCATTTTTAACATGGCATTAAAACTAAACCCTGGCACAGTATATGACCATGCAGGGTCTAATTTATAAATATTAAAACATACCGTTCTAAAATTTTCGAATATGTCCGCTAATAATAATACATCAGTTCGTAAATATTCATCAGAGTACTCCCCCAAATTCCGAACTCCAAGAATATTCCATACATTCTGTGCATGTTGATACGCATCCTCCGTGATTGTTGATTTGGATAACGAACTGTAGAAAGCAGACCGCGGAGGCAACGATTCTTCTTCAAGTTTCGAAGGATCGCTACAGTATTCGTACGGGAAATATCCTTTTCGTCGGAAAAGGGAGAGTAATCCAGGGTCTTTGATGTTCGAAACGGTATGATGAAATCCATTGTCGGGCAGGTAACTCGCCAATTTTTCCAAACTCGACGCCATAAAGTTGAACGAGTCAATGAATCGGAGCTGGAATTTTCCCGGTACGATTTGTTTTGAAAATCCTTTAAACTTTTCTTCGCTGTTTGCAAGTACGTTAATGTCTAATGTATCGTAAGCCAACTCGTGGACGATGAGATGACTGTCGTAACCGGTAAGATTGTGAATAATTACGGGGAGGAAATATGGAAGCCGCATTTCCAAATTACATTTTGAGTGTGCTGCGCCGCGGAATTTACCCGTCAAATGGTCGTGATCACGAACTTTATCGGAGTTTATAATTGCTTTCGAACAAATATTGCAAATTGTAGCGTTATCGAACGCTACAATATCACTCGCGGTCATAACGATTGGTTTTTTCTGTTCGTAAATGTCGTACACCGTTTTCGCATCTTCAACGAGACTCTCGACGAATTTTTTCGCAGCCTCGGGGCCACGATAAAGTCTTTGGACACGTAAACACTGAGGCAGTTCGTAACCTTCAGCACGCGAAACGATTAAGTACGAGTAGCTCATAGCCACGTGTCTATGAACTTTAACGGTATTTGATTGCGCCAACTCACTTTGAGTTCTCCGTACACACGGTTCTTCTTCTTCTTCTTTTTCTCCATCTTCTTCATCTTCGTTTTCATGATTTTCATCCGTAATGGGTTGAATAAAACACTCGAAATCAGCATAGATTGAAAACCCCACATATTGTTGCTGACGGAACTTGTCAAACTGTAATATATTTTTACCCGGTTTAGGCATTTCTACTGCCACCGCTGAATGATCGCCACAAATTTTTCGATGTTCCACTAATTTTTCCACACTATCCACGTGCCAGAGACATCGTCTGCATATATGAATACGCCCCTTATGATCTGAAATCTGTTGACCAACCAACCGTTCCAAATCTTTGATGTAACAGTAATGACGCTTCTCGCCTTGAGATATTAGTAATAAATCGGTGTGGTCTGAGCGTTCTTCTTTGCATATTTTAACCGGGTACACAAAATTATTTTCGTCGAGCCCGTAAACGTTAATCGACGAATTCGCGTTATTTTTTTCGAACTGTTTAACGTCATCGAGACTAGCGGGGAACGAAATTCCCTGCCAGTCATACTTCGCGTCAAGCTCGGGCTTGTTTCTATAATTGTACATTTCATACGCATGATCGTTTACAAATTTCACAAGCATCGAATATTTAAAACACATCGCGTCACGATTTTGCACGTTAATAATTGCTTTACGAGCACTAATAATTTTCAGTAGCGGTAAAAACGAAGACGCGCGCGACAAAATATTAGCAAAATTTAATTTTACCTCGAGGTAAACGATCCGGTCAATCGTCCAACCGGACCCTTTCACGTGCTCGAAATTCGATATTTTTTCTTTAATTTTACGGAACGAAGTATCGAAAAAGTCGTCGAAATCGTCTCCTGCAACTAAATGTTTACAATCCGACGAAAAGTACGTTTGAGCGATATGATCACCTTTAGTAATCGCGGTCGCGCGGCGGAACGTCGAATGCAATACCATACTGCATTTTATCCCGGTAGCTATGTTATTAGAAATTAAATCTAAAATAGTCGTTTGTACTTTTTCTAAATATTTATCGATATCGCGAATATTAAAATTATCGTTAACAATCCGGAACGTTGCGAGTCTTTTACGAAATTTAGTATCGATATTTTCCACGTGGAATAATACGCGCGTCGGGAACATTTTAACTAACTCCGCGTTTGATCCTGCCATTATAGTCACTATTAACAATACAAAAAACAAACGTTCAACAAAAATATTGTTTTGCAACACAAAACGGTTAGTAACACGGAACGTATTTATACAATTAAAAAAAATCACTTTGAAAAAATATTTTGAACGCAATGAGAAACACAAAACTATATCGGACGAACTTGCAAACTCAAGTGATCGGAGAAATCAGATTTCTCCAGCTACCACCCTCGTATTTCTCCTTTGCATCATGTCAAAACAAGTTTTTCCACAAAATATACCTGTAAAATCCTCTTTCGCAATATATCTTTATTTTAACGACGTATTTAGATCATGTAAGTGTCTGAAAAGTGACATTCTAAATGGAAATTTATGAACCTTTCACGGCAACGGTCATGCGGTGCAGTGACCTTTTTTATTCCTTTATTTGAAAAGAACCTTTTTTGAAAAAATAAGCACGAACCCTAAACTATTGTATAACTTTTTTTCTTTTTATTTATGCAAGATTATAATTTTTTACGTATGCATATGTGCTAAAATATTATATATGAAATAATAAAACTCATTGAATAAAACAAGAAAAATATATTTATAGTGTATATACAGAATTTTTGTTATTAATAAAAATATTTAAGGTATCTAAAATGCGTAATTTTTTATTTTTTTTAATTTTTTTAACATATTTACTTTCATCAATATTAATATTATATTTATTAATTGTACTTTTAAAATTTTTTATATTAAAGTTAAAAACATATAATAAATTTACACGATAATTATACGACGACTCGTAATCCAACATTTTAGAAAAAATGGTGAAAAAAACTTTGTCGTCGATAACATTATAATTAATAGGCTCGTAAATATGGTCATATGTATATATATACTCCTCGTCATCAAACATATTATTATTAAAATTAAAATTAGTTATTACATTTTTTAATAAATTAATAATATAAAAATGATCCTCCTCCACACAATCTATCTTATATACATAATTATTTTTAATGTTAAATGTGTAAGTGTCTAATAAATCTATTTTATTTTTATTTATACATGTAAATTTTGAATAATTGGTAAAATTAATTGTTTTAGCATTACATCTTAGAAGTAGTTTATGACCAATAAAATTTTTGCAATACATTGCAAAAGGATCTACATATTTCGGGATGTTATTGGAAAACAATAACCCTACATTGTGCATGACTGTATGCATATCTTTCGGGGATGTATTGCAAAAATATTTATGATCTTTTACAGTACTAAATATGTGAATATTTGTTATATAACATGATAAATTTAAATTGAGTATTTTATTTTTATTGAATAGTTGTTTTACCATATCACTATAGGGTAGAGTTCTATAACGATATGTACGAGATTTTAATTTATTTTTATAAAAGTCGTGACGTGGGGAGGAGCATAAATTAAATACGGCTTCATAATAATCGCGAAGATCTATTTCTAATACGCCTAGCATAATTTCAATTTCCTTATCAAATAGGTTCGCAATATTATTTACGTTTATTAATGGAAATAGATCCTGTAAAATGTAATCATAATCGTACTGGTGTTTTTGTATATTGTCCAATAAGTGGTAGTTTTTGCATAATAAAGCTTTATACTTAATGCGATTTACGCATTTACATATCTTTGGCTGTTCGAAATTATTATAGTAGATATTGTTCACGATATGTTTACAGATGCATTTTTCTTTTTTATTTTTTTTGAGCTTAAAACAAGATAAAATTAGTGAATATAAAAATAGTTTCATGGCTGCGATAGAGAAGTTGAATGTGATTGATACCTGAAAAAAAAAGGTATGGGTACGAACTTTAGATTTTATTTTTTACATTTTTTTATTTTATAAAGAAAGGAAGTATATTTTAGCATAGTAATCAATATTGTATAATTTTTTCTTTTTTTAAGAAGAAAATCATCATGTATTAAGTCAGAATTTTCTTTTTTTTCAGCATTTTGGTTTCGTAGACGTAAATAAAAAAATATAGTGAGATAAAACATCACATAATGAAATAACATAAATATAAATCTACAACATATTCACAGGTAAAAGGGGATATGGTAGAGAAGTAAAATCGGAAAAATAAATCGATTTCATGGATATCAAATGTGCTATATATTAAACGTAAATAAATAAATAAGTTAAGTACTCACCAACAGCAAAAATAATTCAAAATGCAAATGTAATCGGTGGTATGCTGGCTTTAGGCTGGGGCCTCTTACCTTTCGGATACTTGGTTCTTTTTTAAAAAAGAAACCTCACTACTCGCGGGCTGTGGCAGTAAATAATCGAAATAATTTTCGTGCAAAAAAAACCGGTCCTTGTTCGAACAGTCTCGTGCTAAAGAAATAAAATTAAAAATATAGATTAGTATAGCGAAAGTAGTTTAAGAAAAAATAATTTTTATAAATCAGATATAACAACATAATACATAGCATAATATAAAATAATAAGACATATAACATTTGTAAAAATGATAATGTAGTATATATTTATAGTTTAGTTTGATTATTGTGTGTAAGGAATGAGTGAAATTAATGCAAAATTGAGAAAATTGATTTGAAAGATAAAAAAAAATGTAAAAAATAAAAAGGTGGCAATTACTTACCGCTATGTATTTTCTGCAAAATTTATGAATATCTGCCGTAAAATACAGCTTTCACAGGGTTCCTTCTGTAAATGTAATTCTTCAATATCGATAGGCCTCCACTCGTGAAACTGCATGTGCCAAAGTATTTTTCAGAAGAAAAAATCCAGAAATACACTAGATGTGGATCATACACATGAGGTAATTAATATAAATGTAAAATAAAATAAAAAAGAATGTAAGGAATTCTATCGTAATTAAAAAGTATTATAATTTTCATCTGGGGTAAATATATTTCATTAGTTATATGAAGAACGAAAAATATATTAAATGTATACTTCGTTTAAGTTTTACGGATATATTTTTTAATAAATCAATAATAATGAGTATTGTAGGAAATCAAAAAAGTAATTCACAAAAGAGAAATAAATTATTTGTTTGTATGAGTATTAGAAGAAGAAGAATCTTTGATATTTTAATATTGAATAGAACGCTAATTTTTTATAGTACCATATCGTATAAAATAATGATCACATAGAGAAAATAATTAAAATAAATAAAATACAAACGTATAATTTGTACTTACCAGATTAAATAAATGATGGGCGGATGATTAAATAAAACTTTGAAAAAATCTTTTTAAAAATCGTTTTAAAAACTTGAAGATGCTGATCGATGTTTGCCAAACGACTGCACAAATTCAAGTGATCTGAGAAATTTGATTTCTCCAGCTACCACCCTCGTATTTTTCCTTTGCATCGTTAAAAAACAGGTTTCTTCGGTACATATACCTTCAAAAGTCGCCTTCGCAAATTTCGTAGAAAAATCGGTATTGTAACGGTACATTTTTACGAACGGATAGTCGAGCAACGTGACCGGACAGAAAAGATACTTAGAATTTATAAATCGGTTATTTACGACCCATCAATGTTGGGGTATAACAATCATTAGTCATGTTGTAGCGGTTTCAGATCATTAGCCCCTTTGTTCAAACGAAGATGACCGTAAGGGACAAATGTGTATCATACCTGCATGCATGCAATGAAGAAAAAAAACATGTTTCTTCGGTACATATACCTTCAAAAGTCGTTTTCGTTAATTTCGTCGAAGATCGGTATTGTAACGGTACATTTTTACAAATGGATAGCCTTACAACGCGAATGTTGTTGTTCGGAGACAACCTTAGCCTTTTTTCGATGTATTTTTTTGTTTTTTCACGATCGAGGCGATGGGTCGGAGAATATAATATTCTATATCACACACACACACACATACACTCTCTCACTCACTCGTCCATCACAATTAGCGACATTTTTTTCTGGAACCGCGTTTTTTCTTCCAATACAGCATGTCTTGTAAAACAAGCAGGATTTTTCGATCTGTCTGTCACTCTGTCTCTCTCCACCGCTCTCTCTCTCACTACACATTTAGCATCGGCGAAACTTACACACACTCGTGTATATCGCGGAAAAATAATTTACGAAATATAAAATATTAATTAATGTGAGAATCATGCACGCATATTTTTATTAAATGTATATTCCATATATATTACGATATGTTAGTTCTCCGGGAACTAAATGACATGTTATTTATCAATATCCTTTCCCGTCATACCACCATATAGCTATATATTTACGAGATAAGAAATTATAATAAAAATAATTATATAATACGGAAAAATAAAATTATAGATGAAAAAAAAAATACTTTAACGCAATGACGTTTGCATGCAAGAATATGATTGGAGCATTTTTCGTCGAGGGTGTGTCTATACTTGTAAAAATATGAAAGATCGTTAAAAAAATATATATGTATCGTATGTATAATAATATATTACATATACTTTGAAATAAATTAAAATTTAGACTTTGAAATATTAAAGAAATAATCGCGGTATCGGGAACAGAGCGCGTGTGTGCGCGGGATATCGCTGTGGACATCGGAATAAGCGTGGGATCGGCGCGTGCGCTTTCGCGACGGCGACCGGAGCGTGCGCGGGAACGAAATATACGTGTGAGAGGTGTAACGGAGGTGTTGGGTTAGATTTACGCTTTAAATAATATATTGGGGTTAAATTTTAGAATTTTCATACTTAGGCCTCGGAATTTTGAAAAAAAAATCGTGGTAACGTAGCAGTGGGCGGGTGGGGTCAGCGGAGACTTGGGTTACTTTCGGACATTAATTAATATACTTATGTTAATTAATAATCGGTTCGGTTTATCGGAAACGAGCGGGACGTGTACGGGGGAATTTCGGAGAAATTTGGGGAACTTGGGGGAAGTTTCGACACCTGGACACTAATTGGGGTTACTTGCGCCCCAGAATAACACTTTGGACAGTTTATTGACCTCGGGACACTGTTTGGACGTTCGGTTTATCGGAAACGAGCGGGAACCGTCCGGGGGAAACTCGGAGGAATCGGGGGAAACTTGGGTGAATTTTGACCACCTGGACATGAATTGGGGTGAATTTTGTGTTCGGATTACCGGTCTGGGGTGAATTTTCGCCTCCGGGACAGGAATTGGGGTTCGGATTAGCGGAACGGCCAGTCCCCGCTTTTATAGACTACTGACGATGATGATTGCAATATGTGTTCTGGTGCTGGTACAGTTGGTATAGAAAGTTGTCGTTGAGGGGTTGATAAGTTCATTGCTGTATCAGGCGGTGTAACCGCCATAATACTGTTTATATGCTTAGCAGTGCGTACTAGATAAACGCACACACTTGCGAAAGATAAAGATTATTATCTAATTTTAATATGTAAATTTGTATATTCAATTAACGAAAACGTATGTTATCATAAACGCATAATTACACGACCGAACCATGCGTTAATTGAGGATAATGAAACCATTTTTCGTCCCTTTAACGAAAATTTTCTGCAAAAAAATGACAACTTCCCCATTGTGGCTTGTGTATTACGGTTTTTGAGTCAGCTTATAAATACGTTCATCCACGGATATTGCTTTGGTTTGAAACGTCAAAATTTCTAATTAAAAAATAAGCCTTTCGGGACGCTGGAAATCCAAAAATTCAGGAAAATTCAGCGGAACAGCGAACAGGTTTCAAATAAATTCTTTGATAAAGAATCTTTTTCCATTCTGTTTGTTAAATATAGAAATATAATAACTTATAGTAATAACTGATATAATAAACAATTATAACACAAACAATATAAGAACAAAATAAATTTCTTACTTAGTAACGTTTTCGGGTGTAACCTATCATCAGCTAAAACACAGTTCACTATGTCTGATCAGAAACAAATTCTAAATCACACTTAGGTCAACTAGGAAAACGTTACTAAGTAAGAAATTTATTTTGTTCTTATATTGTTTGTTATAATTATTTATTATATCAGTTATTATTATAACTTATTATAAATTCGTTGATGTTTATAATTGTCGCAGATAAAACTTTTTCAATTCTTATCTGTCCTTTTTCTTTTTTAATAATAATTATGTGTAAATTATATGCAAACACATTAAAATAAATGTTTATAAATTTTTTTATTATTTACTAATCCGATTCCTTTTAAGTCAGAATTTTTTTTAATGCAAACTTTTTAGGCAGATATTTTTTGTTTCTAAAATTCTGTCGTAACCGTTCGTCAACATAGATTAAACGATTTCGAAAAGGAGCAGTAATGACAACAATTTTTAAGCATTTATAGATATAGACATTTACCGGAATGTTGCGTGAAAAATATTTATGAAATTAAAAATTTTAAATCAATTATTTTCGTTTGGAATTTAGTATTCTGTAAATTTAAATTATAGTTATCTTTTTTTTTATTATTTATTATTTTTTTTTTGGCCCGGCGAGAAACCATTTGGCCACTATCAAATTCTACAAATAAACTAGACTAACAGAATAGTGTGTATAAATACGTAGATTGAATCCTAAAACATCATGGAATAAGAGCAAAAAGTATCGTTAGCAATAAAGTTCGAGCAAACATGGCCGCAATGACGTAACATAACCCACGTATGTCGAAAAGAAGGATATGGAATTAACAGTGATAATTAAACGTTTACAATACAATTCGAACACACATGGCCGCAATGATATGACATAGACCACGAGTGCCAAGAATGATAAAATATAAAATTAACACTGACTATATCACATACAAGTGCAACAGGCACTGGGGTGCGACTGGATAGCACTTTTAGTACACTGTGAACCTTAACTTCACAATCCCCAACGCCCTGCTGAGGGTAGGAGACTTGTTTTTCTTTTTTTTTAAATTTTTTAGGTATGAAATTATTTAGAAGCGTAGTTTTCTTTCATCATTAGGAAACGTAAGACTATAACGATATTTATATCGTTTCAGTTATGAATTAAAAACATTATATGTACTGTTTCAAAACGATACATTATTAAATAATTATATACATACATGAAATTAGACCTCATAAAGTGGAAATCCTCTGGACCCATAGATGCCAATTTTTCTGTAATACAGAAAAGTCGAAAGTCGATTTAAATTGACTACCACGAATAAGTTAATTAAAAAAGTTAAATTTAGATTAAAATATTTGAAAAACTGAAATCGCCAGCAGGGTAATATATGCGAGAGGAATATATTAAATTTAATTCTTTTTAAAGTAAGATATTAACAATATTTATTTTTTTAAATGCTTTTTTTTTTATTAGAATCTCAGCAAAAATATATTAAATCAATCATTTTAGAATTTGTACGCTTAAATTATTTTTCAAAATTTGGGCCCTTTAATTTAAAAATTTTGGACGTTTCGTATTTTTCCTATATTCTAGCGACTGAAATAGATCATTTAAAAAAAAAGGGGTGACTCTCCAGCTACCACGGAAAGAGCTATGAACTTTCTTTTAGTTTCCAGTCTTACCGCTTTAAGCATGTATTATGCCAAATTTTGTTCCCTACATATCAAAATTTTTCGAATTTTGTATTTTCACCGTATTCCGGAGACTTTAGTGTGCAAGTTAAAAAGAAAAGCAATACCATAACTCATATAGAACAGGTTGTGGAATTTTTTTTTTTTTAATTTAATTTTCACATTTTTCAAAATTTGGGACCTTTAATTTTAGAATTTTGAGGGTTTTATAACTTTCTTATGATCTCAAAAATAGGTCGATTAAAATAAAAATTAACTCCCTGGCTGCTATAGAACAGGCCGTACGATTTTTTTTTCTTACAGTTTTATAATATACTAGGGGGCTTCCCCCTGGCCGCTTCGCGGCCCAATCCCCCACCCGGGCCCGCCCCCAAACCCCCGTTTTGTGAGAGTTTCGTCGTGACCAAGGCTCAAAATGCATAAATTTTTCGGTGTTCTCACTCGACTCAAGGCAACATACAATTGCCCATGAGTGAAGACATTATCCCTCAAATCAACAGCGGCGAAATCCAATGTTTCACCCGGAGCTTTGTTAATGATCATGGCATAGGCTAACTTGATAGCAAACTGCCTTCTTAAAATCTAAATGCCAGTGTCGCCAGCTATAAATTTGAAACTGATCCTAGGAATTAGAAACGTCTTACATTCATTTTCCGGACGAAATACTTCAATTATGAAACCTTTAACAGATTTAATGACGACTTTTCTTCCATTCACCAGACCTTCTTCGAAATTCAAATTTCTGATGAGGATACAAATCGCTCCAATTTTTATAATAATTTTGTGATTTGGAACTCATGGGTCTGACATTTTGTTTAAAATTTCAGTACATAAATGTGTGGAATCTCCATTTGTTTCTTTTTCATCAATCAGAGTTGTATCAGCACTATATAAATTTATTTCATCTCCAGAATTTTTTTCCCCTATTATCAATCTGTTGTTTTTATTCGTTGATGATAAAATACATCTTTTGGACATTTTAGAAAAATTTGATAGAACATCATCGAGATAAATGTGATCAATCATTTCATCAAGTGAAGTAAACATTTTTAAATCGGGGAAATTTAATAGGATTCCATTTTCTTCGCCATACAAAGTCTCTAGCATTTTTCCTTCACCAATTTCTAATAAAAATTTTGAGTAACTCGGACCACTTTCGAAAAACACATACTCCTCGAACCCTTTTTATAAAACGATTGCGACCAGTCTCTATATTTCTCTTTCCACTATCACGATACTGTTCGTAGAATTGCAAATACGTTAGTTTGCTCATTTCCCTTCAGTTTGTGCCGATCACAACTTCAAAATTACAACGTCGTTTTTCAAATTTAAAAATACACCAATAATACACCATAGAGGAAACAAAAGAAGAATCGTTAACAAAAGATGTTTCGTCTTTGTCCACTATGAGTTACACGATGAACGAAAAGCCAGTAACGGTTGTCGGGTGGGTGGAAGCGCGGTACTCTGTAGGTAAATGCAGTAGTACCGCGTTTTCATGCGATTGGTAATGATCTTATTAAATTAGCGCTGATCTATTCCCTTTTTGTTTTGAGCCCCAAGGTATGAACATTTTGAACATTTTATAATTTTCTTAAAAGCCACTGACCTGGAGCTGTCGATTAAAAAAAAAATTAGCTTTCTAAGTGCTATAGAACGGTCTCAGGACTTTTTTTTGATTTTTTTAATAATAATACGAAAATTGAGATTATTTTGTTAAAAGTTTGAAATAAAATAGCTCAAAAAGTTCAATCGCTAGAAGGGTAGTGTAAGCGAGGGAAATACTCTAAATTCAATTCTCTTCAAAATGAGACCTAGAGCAGTTCAGTAGAATAATTAGTTTTTGATAAACAATTAAAAAATTGAATAACGGCAAAAAATTTGATTTATTGCTTTGATTTATTGCTCGTTTTGAGCCCTGAGGTATGAAAATTTTGAACGTTTTATATTTTTTCTACATGCTGTTGATGTAGAGCTGTCGATTTACAAAAAAAATAGCTTTCCAAGTGCCATAGAACGGTCCCAGAATTTTTTTTTTTGACTTTTTGTCTATTTTTTGATTTATTGCTCGTTTTGAGCCCCAAGGTATGAAAATTTTGAGCACTTTATATTTTTCCTAAATGCTACCGACCTGGAGCTGTCGATTAAAAAAAAAATTAACTTCCTAAATGCCATAGAACGGCCTCAGGACTTTTTTGTAATTTTTGGTCTTTGTCTTATTTTCTTCTATTTTGGTAGAAAAATTTGATACATCGCTCGTTTTGAGCCCCAAGGAATGAAAATTTTGAACATTTTATAATTCTCCTAAAAGCAACTGACTTGAAGCTGTGGATTAAAAAAAAAATTAGCTTTCTAAATGCCATAGAACGGGCTCAGGATTTTTTTTTCATTTTTGGTCTCCTGTCTTATTTTCGTCTATGGTGGAAGAAAAATTTGATTCATTGCTCGTTTTGAGCCCCAAGGTATAAAAATTTTGGACCCTCCATAATTTTCCTAAAAGCCACTGACCTGGAGCTGTCGATTAAAAAAAATATTAGCT
This sequence comes from Icerya purchasi, assembly GCA_039619475.1. Taxonomy (NCBI): domain Eukaryota; kingdom Metazoa; phylum Arthropoda; class Insecta; order Hemiptera; family Monophlebidae; genus Icerya; species Icerya purchasi. The sequence continues at coordinate 167,983,853 of CM077116.1, read as the reverse complement.
TTCTAAGTGCCATAGAACGGTATCAGGACTTTTTTTTGATTTTTCGTTTATTTTTTTCCGATTTTTCGTCTATTTATTTCCTTGGCGCTTTATTATAGAGATATATATACCTTTCATGTAAAAAATTATAAAATATGATCGTTAATTTAGATAACCAAAATTATCTGATAAAATAATAAAACCGATGTTACTGTTTATCAGTTTTTGATTAATTTAAAATATGCTGTGTTGTTTAATTTTCATTTAGCGCATCTCGGTAATCTAATCGATCTGATCTTACTCGGATACCATCGAGAACGAGCATCATTTTTATTTATCCTTTTTATTTTAGTGGCCGAGAAGCAAAATCAATCGGGTATTGTGGGACTGATGGTTAGTGAATATTGTGATAGGTATTTAATTTGGCTTTTTTTGCTAGCTCGTCAGATTATTGTTGAGACTTGTTTTATGCAATAATATTGACCTTTCACTCCTGTTCAACGTTGATTATTCTCAACGTAACGAAGCTCAAACTTACATTTTTTTTCGGTCTTGATAATAAGTCTCATGGACGTCACACACAAAACGATTTCTTTCCTTTATCTAAATACTGTTTGCAAGATTCTTTTATGTAGTGGTCATCTTTCATGCACGGTATGCCAAATGGCTAAAGCTAGAACCAAAAACAAGAAAAAGAAAATTTGCCCTTTTTATTTGCTTTATGATTGTTCCTAAATTCTCCTTAATATATCTTACTTCCGATTTACTGACATTTTTTTGGGGCATTGCACAGGTTTCGCCACTGCGTACAATCAGGTGGCAAGGCACAGTGAGGTTGACTTTTTTTTTCGGAAGGGGACGGCATTAACCCGGTACAAGGAAAATTTTTTGAAGATTTTAGTATGCCGCAGCAAGATTTGAATCCGGTTCTACCCGAACAAAATACCATTGCCTAATACGCCACGATAGCTGGCTAACAAGATTGACCTCTAAGCAACAATTTTAGTTGACAGGGTTGAAATATCATTGATCCTTCTGATTTATTAGTAATAATCATAGTGTTCCTTGCTCGATACAGAATTTCCCCTCCCAATAGGAAGTCTTTATTTATTTTACAAATGCGTTTACGGATATTCATTTTTTTTTTCTTTTTGAAAGTAAGAAATCCATGGCATAATTTCTGGTATTTGGGAGACTTAATGCCGATTAGAATACTGGTTGGAAGTGCGTACAATTAATCTCTGCAATCATTAATCAGAAATTTTCATAAGTAGTTTGTATGCCCGTTAGAAATACGTGTAACTATCTTAATATTATTGCCGGTTCCCTGATGTAAAGCCCGCGGTTGCCTATTCTAATCTATACTTCAATAGTTTATACTATTCCTTTATTGAATTTTTAATATACTTTCTCTCCGATATCAGGTGCGTTCTTTTCATAAAAACTGTGACGAAAATACTTAGATAAGAACTGATTAGAATTAACATAAGTGAGCATTGCTATAACTGTCGGAACTATTCTACAATACCCTCCAGCATTGTCGATTCTCTCTTTCTTCCGTGAAGTTGTTCTGTCAGGTGTAAAACGTTTTACATGACATTCAATAATCTGCAGGAAAAAGTACAGAGTAGTCTTTTTTTATTTATTAAATCAAAGGTCTTTTTCGCACTTATAAATATAAGATATAGCAGTCTACTTGCCTTAGTTTTTGCACCTAACTGTCTTCGTGTTAGCTTGACTTATACCGTGCCCTGGTCGAAAATCATCTTGTAAAATGTATTGAGCAGCTAGTATGCGCCTATCTTTCATAAAGTATTTTGGCGTTATTTATCCTTGTTTTTTTTTTGTTTTTTTTTTTTTTTTTCGTTTAACTTAATACATAAACTTTTGGAGTTCGGTTCTTGAAATCAATTTGTGCTCTCTCTTGTTCGCGTAAGAGTGCAAAAATTCAATTTGAGGGCCAACTTCGAAATATATAAATTGTTGTATATGTGTAATCTACAAAATTACTATCTGGGCATTTTTTTTTTTTTTTTTTGTGGGCGCGCCAGCGGCATTGACTCAACAACAGGAAAAACTAAGCTAAAGAACTAAATAACTAGGCGGTCCGAAATGGACGCAACAAAGGACAGCAGTGCGGACACCACAAAAGACGAACGAAAGGAGAGGATAAAGAAAGAGTTATAAGGAGTAGGGAGACCTAATGACAAGAGCTGATTGTATGGTTTTGTCAGACGTTATTGGGCAGTTTTACTTCTAGTGCTCATCGAGTATCAAGTTTTTCGTTAAATTTCTACTGCTGCAGCAGTTGGAAACCTTCCATACTAATTACAGAGTGCTCACCCAACTGAGAAGCCGGGAATTTTATCGTAAAACTGGGGAAAAAAGTAAAAACAGCCCAAAAATGATATTTTTAATAAGAAAAAATCATTTAAAGCGAAAAATGAATGCCTTTTTTCACTGTGCTGAAAATAAATTAGGAAGTTCTGTTTTATTCATATAAAATACGCTACGGCGGCCAAATATTGACAATAGTAACAAAAAAAATTCCATTCTTCTTTTTGTACAACTCCTGTAATCAGAAAATCGGGAGGATTTGGACCAGGAAAACCGGGAATTTAAAAATTATATTTGAGTGGCCACCGTGTAATTATTGCACCATTAAATCCTTTCAACAGATTTTCCGTACATCTTCTGTATTCATGTTAAGATGCTTGACAATTTGTGATGGAATTATTTCGGCCGGTTTATCATTTGACCATAATTATCGATGTTTCTGCTTTCTTTGAATATGTAGCGTGATATGTACAAAAATATGGCCAGTATATGTAGAGAACAACAATATGAAAAAAAATTCCTGCTAAAAATCATAATACATTTAAACATCGGACACTGCATTATTACAACGATCATTATTTATTTATTTAAATCATTTTTTTACTTTTATATATGGTAGCAAGTTTAAATATACGATTTATATATCATATTTCTAGAGATTGCTTTAAATCAGTTTTTGAATTCAAAATATTATCTGTAGATTCTTGATAGTTATGCTCAGCATTTTCTAGCTTGCTTAATAGAAATTGTATACTATGTATGTTCGATATTAACGCGTTCACTTTTTTTACCACAAATATTTCCAGTACTGTATCTTTCGAGATAGACTATTTGAGCTTTTTTTATTCTCATTTAGAAATTATAAATATTTGGTAGAAACTAATGATAAAAAGCGTTAAGTTAAAATGAGCGTATAATGTATTGTATGTAAAATATTGTTCTTCGGATTTAAGGAGCATTCTTCATCTTTTCAAGCTTCAAGAACGTTTTTCGAGGTCTTTCCCGAGGTTCTTCCCTCTGTCCTATCCTTTTCAATATGTACACTATCAGTGTGGCTTCGCTTCTTTAAAATTCTTCTTTTTTATTCTTTGCTGATGACATCCTACTCTTTTCCTCATCTCATGATATTATATCAGCCAGTGAAATTCGTCTCTTACTGTGCTCGAACATTCCCTTTCCTCAATTAAACTTTCTGTTACTCTCACTAAATCTTGTTGTGTCGTATTTACTCTGCGACCTTATAATCCTGCTTCTGCCTATCTATTCCTATACATCTCTTCCTCGTGTTAATTTGTTTTTATTATCTTGGTATTTTCTTTTTTTTTTTTTGAGCATGTCGGTTAAGGACGTTACTCAATCCGAAAGTATGCACATTAATGATTATATAAAAAAAATATTCTTTGACAGCCGTTTATCCTTCTCCGAACACATTAAATACCATTCCTCGTTTCCAGTCAAAATGCTGTCAATTCTTAATTTCCATCTCATATAATCGTGTTTACTGATGGTTCAAAGAAGCCGGGTAGTGTCGATGCCTCTTTTATCTTCTTAGATTTTAACTTTTCGAAATCTTTTTGTCCGACTCCTTTCTCTTCTATATTCATAAACGAATTAATGATTATTCTACGTTTCATTACTTTCCTTTCCTCCAATCACCTTTACTTTAATTTTTTGATTACATCTGATTTCATGACCACTCTTCCTGTCATCTGTTTTCCCCTAGCTGAATCATTCTTGTGATTTTATTATTCTCCGTATACATTCACTTATCTCTGGTCTTTCTTCTCTCCATTCTATTCGGATTTGCTGAAGGTGCCTAGCTAATAGGCATCTTTGGTAATAATGAAGGGGCGGATTCTTTGCTGCCTCTTCCCACAAACTCTTTTCTTAATAAAAATCTTATCCTCTGATCTTCTTCTGCTGTGTAATGGCTTTCATCTCAGATATCAAGATATAATTCATTTCTTCTCTTTCTAATTATCTCTGGGTAAAAGTCCAAAAAGAAAAAAAAGACTTACGGAGCAAGCTCTCTAATTTTCCAGATACTGTGGTTCTTTTATAATGCTTATGAAAGAGTTGTTTCAATTGACCGCGTAATTTATTTTTTTTTATTTTTATTTTGGGGTTATCCAAAAAAAGAAAAAATGCAATTTCAGTTACAATTTTTAAAATTTTTACTGTACATTTGTTTCAAAACGTAACAGAAAAACTTTACATATGACGCTTTTTTTATATTATTTCGAGCGTAAGAATCACGTTGTCATTGATTATAATACGCATTGTTTCTGGAAATTCAAAAACGGTAACGAATGTTTTATGTTTTTTGGATTTGTTTTGAATTTTTTTTCGTTGTTTAAGGTATAGAAAGCTGTTGTCAATGGTAAAGTTGCAGTTTATTACTGCACAGTGCCGTTTGATGTGTATAAAATTTTGCACGTCACGTCAGCCAGCACCTCCGAAAGGTAATTCACGATTACACTTCAGCATGCTCCAGTGTCTCAGAGCTTTAATATATATTTGTGTAATGTGGCTTTTTTTTGGCTTCTGTAAATTTTTTGATGCTGGCGTCGAATATATTTTTCTTTTCCGGATGAATTACGCGTCTGCTGCAAAATTTTTATTTTATACTTGATACTCTTAAAGTTTTGTTTTTATTAGTTTACCACATTAAAAATCGATGATCTGATGCACAGGTCTATGGTCCGTACGCTAGCCTTTTTTACTACGGTTACAGCGCAAACACCAAGAAGAAACCATTGTAATTCTTTAGCAATTGTCGCATGCGCATTTACACAAAAAAGATTTGTTTGCGCTCACTCGGACTACCGTGTTAGGATGATATTAATCGATTCTTTTTGACTGCTCAAAAACGTTTTAGGCTATGACACTCGGATCAGAAAAAAAAAGTATTGGAATTCAAATTCCAAATATAGCCGGATTTAATGAAAGTTTTCAGAACAGGTCATGCGACGACGCGTACGAAATAAGAAATACAATACGACGAATTTGACGAAAGAAAAATTATCCGTAAACTGTCGGATCTAAAATAATAAAACGTGCGTTTGCTTGCATGGCAATAAATTTTGTGGGTTATTACTAAAAAAATTAAAAGTTCAGAAAACCAAAATCTTATTGGTCGATTGGAAATCGTAATTTTCGAGTTTTGATATGAATTTGGTTTTTCTCTAAAATACGATTTTTAACATTTTCTCACCTTTCGAGTGAACTCGTTGAAATATTTATCTGTTAACTATCATTTTCGTTCTATACTCTCTAACCTTTAGTGTGAATTTATGTAATTCATGTCGGCAAAATTTTCTATTTAATCGATCCTCCGCAACGGATGTTTTTATGCAGGTGTTTAACAAACTGGTTTCTTCAATAATATCGTATTGTCTTTGGTCGAGAAATCAGATGATTCGATCGGAAATTTCGTAATTTAATTGAACATCAAAACTGATTTCTCGGAGCATATTATATTGTCGACGAAAAACTTCCAGTATTTTTAACACTACATCCGCGGAATGCACCAATGCGTTCGTGGTATATCTTAAGTCAATAGGTTTTTGCTTCATGTACAAAAATGGAAAAAACTAACTCAGTTTTTCACGGGGAAAGGCTTTCAGCAAGTAGCGGAAGCGCATTGGGTTCAAATTTCATTTTAGGTGGCTGCGAATGGATCGGATATGAAAGGAGAGTTATATTTATGGTCTCAGGACTTAGTTCAAATAGGATTATGGAAGTCCTTGGAAAAAGAAAGGTTTAGGATTTCTGGTCGGTTGATAGAAAACCATTAGCACTGTGCCATTGTGATTCTGACGCGAATGTGATTAATTCCAAGAAACTGAAATATTTCTTTTTCCGGTTTTTGGTAGGGTAACAGTTATCAATGCTACGGGTACTTTTTTGCCGCCCCTTGATGTTTTATACATGCAAGATACTGTATTCGGTTAATGTCCTTTATTGATTAGATAATTTTTTATTCACTCTAAATCCATTAGTGCAGGGACTTCTAAAGAGACAATATGTAGGCGTTTTCCTTCTTCGGGGAGTTTAAATGTGTGTAATTCTGTTCTTTACTGTTACCCAGTCAATGAACAGTTTTCTTGAAATTTGTGACTGTGGAAATATAAGTTTGTATTCTATCAGTGATTGTTTTAGTTTTAATTAATTACTTTTTTCCTTAGTGGGCAGAGAACTTATAGTGATTCATTTTGCTTTGTTGTGAAGCACCGTGCATCGGTGACATTTTTTGTTCAACTTGCTTCTATGAATCAGGTTAGTTTGCACCTTGCATAGGTTCAGAGGAATTGTTCTGATGCGGTTCTGATTTTGTATCTGTACAGTTATCGATAGTGATTTTATAGGTTGAGGAGTCTGATCGTTAGAGGAGTTTTCAGTGGAGGAATCATTGTGCGCATAATTTTAAACGCGAACGGTGACATTGCTTCGCCTGACACGGGTGGAGAGTCATTAAGTCAGATGAACTCATTAAGAATAAAATAAAGGAGTAAATTATCAAAAGATATATTTAAAACAATAAATAAATAATATAAAAACAATTTTCATCCGTATTTCGGTAAGTGTCGTAATGAATGTGAAGAGAATAATTAAATCAGTTTCTTTCTCATCGGATCCGTCATTACGTTTTCGCGTGATTTCTCTGGTACGCAGTTATTGTAGGCTGAGTAGACCAGCAATTTTGAGTCTTAAATGAGACGCACTTTTGAGCCCGCAACTTCTGGTTTAGAAACCGAATATCTTTAATGTTAGATTACCGTGTTGCAGCGAATTTTACTGCAAAATAGATGTTTTTTTATTTTTTCCTTGATGCTTTCTTTAATACTTTCATATTATTTCGTTATTCAATGTTTTTGTTCATTTTTCTATGTACCCCGTGTTTTTTTAAATTTTATTTTTTGTGGTCCGAAACTGACATTTTCAACTCGCAACAATTTATTTACATAAGAAAAAGAAAAACTAGAATTTAACGCCCTCAACCCGATGAAGTGAAAGCGTTAAATTATTTCTCCATAAAAATAATGACATGGCTCCGAATTTATACGGGGCATCATTGAAAAATATATTTCATTAAATAATACTTATTTTCATAATAATTTAAATGCTGTTTAAAAGCATTTTTATTACTTGTCAGTTCACGGCTTTACTGTTTTTCGTTATAGTAATTCGTAACGGTAACTGTTAGGTTGATAGAATTAGTGGGAATAAAATATACGCTTCCATTCTACTTTTATTGTTATTATTTTTATCGTTTTTATTATTATTTATTTGTTATAACAGAAAAGTTATTTTGATATGTTTGAGCGAATGCTTGGAATAGCGGGAAAATGTTATTTTTTAAAAGCCTATTCTGTTTGTTAAAGTAATATAAAATAAAATAATGCAACAAACTAAGATTTCACAAAGTAAAAAAAAAGGTTTTTAGGCAAAACCCATTTTCGGCCTAACAAATTTTTTTCTACATTTGTGAAGTCGATGATGGTCTTCCCCTGAAAATGTTCTTGTTTATTCTGTGAAATCTTAGGTTCTTATAAGGATCTTTTTACTGTTTTATATTATTTTTTAGTTAAAACCGTGTTGGTTACATCAGTTTCTCGTACAGCTTATTTTATTTATTTTTTAATAGGTTTGTCAATAAGCACATTGTCCAAAAAGTGGGAAGAAAGAGCAAATAAAGTTCTATTCTTAGACATTTAAGGATAGAGGAAAAAATAATTGCAGAACAGACAGAAGCAAAAGGAAATAAGGGAATATAAAGTAGAAAAGAGTAGAAGGACGATTGTTGAAAATTGAAGAAGAAAACTGAAATGAGAGATAAAAATGGAGTTTTATTATAAGTAAATAACCAATTTATGAACTACGTCGTCAGCTTTCTACATTTAATTTCGAATTTTTACGTGTTGATTTCCTTATTGGCAGATGCACGAATGGTATCGTAGAACTGTGAACAGATTCATTTGACTTTCGGACATTTCTCAAAACTGTAGTAAATGAACTGGTGAAAAATCACTCTAAAAATGTTCAAACAGTATTGCCCGTATATAAAATGTTATATTCTCGTTCACGAAACATTAAGGAAGATACGAGTGTGATGATTAAATTTTAGGAGTGTATAGCCATATGGTGTTCCATAAATGTATGCGACATATGTCGTAAGCAAATCGACATTATAACTCCTTAATTAAAATAACTTTAGACGAAAACTTGAATTTCAGGAATATTTCGTATTATTACGCAACACTTGATGTAAATGTAGATAAGGACATTGTTTTGCACAACGTACACTCGCCAAATGCATTTCTAGACATTTGAAGAATCGGTTTTAACGTAGTATTGATGAGTAGAGTATAAATACAGACACTTTGAATTATTTACATTCTATTATCGATTTAACTTGAGAAGTTATCGTCTGTCAAGCAAAAGAAGTCCGTTTGTAAAATAACTGAAACGCGCTGACGTCACGAATTCAGCGAACCTCAGATGAACCTTCAATCGATCGCCTATATCAGATTTAACACTTGTTCTGTTAACACACCACGTGGTGGTCCGCCTGGATCAGAACAGGTCGGAAAGAAGCAACAGATGAACGTACAGAGATGAAACAAAAACGAGGTTACTGCTTCCGAGAATGGGAGGAATAACAGGCGAGGTGGCAATATGACTTTTTTCGGTAATATGTATTATTAATACGCGTCCTGTTGGTGGTAGTACGCTACTTTGAGCAACATTTACACTCGGCAACGAAACTTAAACGGACTTCTTTCGCTTGACAGACTACATACGCCGTTGGTAAAATCATCGTTTTTTTGTCTTCTTTTTTGTTTTTTTAATATTGGCCTAAGTGAGGTATAAACATTTTAGAAATAGTATGCAAAAGTTATTTTAAGTGGGAAAATATATTGAGCTGTTTAAAAGCTAAATTTCTCGAACCCCTGTAGAGCAGCTTTAAGCCTACGGGGGTAATTTGATTTTTTTTTTTTTTTTATCGCGATATTATTACCCATTTAGCCAATTTTTTCGATCGAAGTATGTTTATATCTCAGACATAAATACATATTAACACGATTGTTTTTTAAAAATTAGCATAATTCTACAGCTGCATTTGCTATCGGTTCACTGATTATTTGATTAATATGAATTGGCAGATTCGGGGACGATTTCTTTAAACAGTTCTTCTCTTCCTTTGTTTTTTAATGTGAAATTCTAAATTTTCAATAGATTTTTCTTGTTTTCCACATTCACATATATCCGAGTTAATTATATTTAGTTCTATTAATTTTTTTTTTTTGGAGAATTAACATATGTCGTGCCCTTTGAAGTAGCTCAGCTCAACTTTGATTCATTATACTTAATTACTGAGCGCCGGAGGCTACCTATTCAAACATTTCGGCTGTACTGACATAGGCATATAGTGTTCATGGCGATTGTTTATATGCAGTACGAATGTGTACAAGACTACATTTTCGGAACTGATATTGTGATTGTTTGATTTATATCGTTATGTGCAAATGCAGTCCCATGTATGTCTGCTGTGTACTGGGGCTAGCACGCATACGCATGTTTGCCATTGCTTTCCACATAAATCTATTAGCGATTATTTTATAATTTAATTTTTCGTGATGATTTCTGTTCCGGGATCGAACCGGAGACTTCTATAACGGAAGCCAAGCGCTCTAACAACTAAGCTATCGCGACGACTTTGGTATTTGATATTTCTAACTGTCCGCTTGTTGTACTAAAAAAATGTAATTAGTGTGTTCTTTAAGAGAAACAAATAGATCTAGTCTACATCAGATTTTAGAAATATTCCGCAGATCTAAGGGTCACCACAAAGGAACTAATTATGTACCGTACATTGGCGAAGGGGATAATAAAAAGCGTACGAAGATATTGCTGATGGAAAACCGTAAAAAGATATGCCAGTGTTCAAAAAAGTGTGTATTATATATGTCCAGAAGCGGATGAGCATATGGCCCTGAAATTTAAAAGAATCAGAAAAAAAGTCTCAGCAGCGGCGAATTTACGTTTATCCTACCGATTAAAATTGGCCGTTTATTAGAATTTTTGTTAAAAATATAATTTCTGTAGTACACGTTTTTATAATATTTTTAATATTTTTAAAATATAATTTCTGTAGTACATGTTTTTATAATATTTTTAATAAAGTAATGACAGAAAATGGACAATATTATTTACAACTCAAATATTATAATTTTATAAATTCTGTTAAAAATACAAGAAATGATATCCGGGCAACTTGTTATTGTAAGATTTCATTGCAAGGATCCGTAGTATTCGTAGCAACGAACGTTAGTCTTCAATTCTCTACAATTATGCATACAAGTGTCATGGTCGTTGAAATTTTTGATACAGCGGAGAAAATTTATGAAGACCTGTCCTTTCAAGATGCTTAGGAGAATGTACTCAAAATTCGAACAAGAAAGAATGATTATATCTTTAAGTATATTACGCCGAAATATATTATCTTTCATCGAGTGGTTACTTTTTATTTTTTAGAGCGTTTTTTCATTAAGTTTTTAGAGTAAATCTTAAAGTCGATTTTTTTTTTTTTTTTAACTATTTTATTTTGCAATTGTTAGTGTAAATTTTTGTTTTGGGAGACAGTAGGAGACAATAGAACCAAAACTAACTCAAAATCATGCTACTTTCGATACTATATAAAACTGGATATCGCTTCGAAAGTAATGTTCCCATTCAGTTAGTGATGTGCTTGTAAATTGCGATTTTACAGTTTCAAATTCATTATTTTTATTCGAATCTACTTGTTCATAGGGAACTAGCGTTGGTAATAGTTTGAACCACTCGAATTTATCTACCTCTTAATTTTAAAATTTTACAAGAATCTTTCCTATATTCTAATGAAAATTTTTTGACTGATTTTTATTCGATTATATTAAGTAAAGAAAGCATATCTCTAAGGAAATTTCCTTTATTTTTTTTTTTTAACGTTTATTTTACTGACCACCAGTCTCACTTAATACTTATCGGGGACTGATAACAACCACTGACCCGGTTCTTATTTTCTAATAAACAAAGAATCATTCGGATCACTCAACATGGTCAAAAGTTTTCGTAGTATTGCGAAGACATAATATTTCCGTCAGTGATGTAAATGGCGCTATACGGATTTCAAATCCGGCTTCTTTATTGGAATCTATATGCATTCATACGGTAATTAACATTGATAACATTTTAAATTATTATAATTGTTTACGGACGCTAAGCGCTGTGTTTTATATAGCTGTAGTGCTTGGTGGCTCTAACTGCTTTTTAAACATCCCGTGTTTCTTCCTCTTCCTTAATTATTTGTAGCCAGATTCCTTTTTTCCTACTGTGGGCTCTGTAATTGATGGGACAGCTAACTCCTTTTTACCTTTGGCAATGTCATTCCTTTTCTTTTCAGGATGCATATGTTTGGCATTTTTCGACGTTGATTGTCATTGTTTCTCCATCCTTGGTATAGCGTTCTTTGTCAGATTCCATTCCTTGTTACTCCTAATTGTTGCTATATACACAGCCCAGGGAAAAACTCAAACAAGAAAAAAAAAATATATATATATATATATTGCATTAAAAATTGGTAGTTTGCAAGTTTTGTTCCAATGTAAATTGATGCGACTTTTATATTTCTAAAACGAACTACATCTGTTTTCACAGATACTCATTCGTGATACCGTCACTAATCTGTACACTTTCGAATGAACAAAGAATCATTAAAATCGTTCTACATGGGCACGAGTTATGCGCGAACAAACAAAAAAAAAAAACAAAAAACATACGCCATGAAAAGCTTTTCTTTTTGAAGTCGGGAATAGTGGCGTTTATGTGCAAAGCGTAATGTAATTTTGCGTGGCATAATGCGTCCATTTTGTCAATAATAGTAAAAGTGAAAATTAATATTTTTAGGTACTAAAGGGAGTCATGAAATTTTGGTAGCCCAATCGGTAATTTTTGTAATTGAAAAAGATTGTAAAAACGTGTTGTTCAGGTTATTCGATAAATTATTGTAATTTCTTCTAATTTATATTACAGACGAAGGACCGAATAAAAAAATCATCAGTATTTCCTGTGCACAGAAATCACACATGTGTAGCTTCCAAGTAGTCTTCTCTTCTCTGTTGATGAACACTTACAATCTGCAGCTTCCTAACGTCTTCAGAATAATGCAAACGTATGATTTTTATGTTTCTTTGTATTTATATAAGTTAATAAATTAATTTGTAAAAATATTTTGAATACCATCGTAATGTGCAATAACGGCAAAGAGGAAAGTGTACATATTAACCTTGATTTAATAGCACTGAAATATTTGTCTATACTCGGAAGAGTTTCAAAGTCAGCTAATAATGGCAAATACTTTGTCTATCGGAAGATGTCCTGATTCTGATCAAGACTTCTTCAACCGATTATGCGTCTTCCTTTTTACAACATTGTTTATGTATTTCTAAATGTTTCGTCTATCTTTCTGTCTTTTTTTTTTTTTTTTTTTTGTTACCATATTCTTTAGTCGGAATACTATGAACTTTTTTCGATAAAATATTTAACGTAACATTTAATGTACCGGGAAATAATTCGTTTAAACCACGTATTTTTTATTTTGCGGACATGGTTTTATTTATTCTTAGATTAAATGACTTTTGTTCTTTTTTAATGAATATAATAATTTTCTTTTAACAAATTAACTTTAAAGAGACAATTGTTTACAATAGCGTGCTTTGATATATTCATTTCCAGAGTATACGTATTTTAAATTAAAAAATTTTAAATCGTTATTTATCTTCTCAGCTCTCCGCTTGTTTAATATATGCGATAGTGATTCCGAAGAGTTTTGAAGGGTACCAAAACACTAATTACCTGTTGTTGAAAATACGATAAGTTTTTTAATGTTATCGAAATTAATATTTTAACGTTTTTGATATAAAATTTATACCTATACTCATACACTTCTCTAAAGCAAAAAAAAAAAATGTTAAAATTGGACTAATATTTACACTCATTAGAGATTTCATCATGAGTGGGAAGTTAATAGTGAAAACATGTAAAAAAATAGTACTTGTTTTATTGTTAAACAATTTAATAGTTCATTATTTGAATAAATAATTTTAAGATTATTTTACTTATCTTATTTTCCCTCCATTTGGCATCGCATTGATTTTTTTTTTTTTTTTTTTTTGGACTAATGCTTTTCTAAGAATTTTACAATTAAGGTCATCATTGTTATAATGTTAAATGTAATTAATATATATCATCATATTACTATTTATAACATGTTTTGTAATCAGAATACATTTAGGTTAATGCGTACAATACACCGTATCGTTGGAGATTAATTTAAGCTTACATAAATTTTAAGCGCCACTGTTTTTTTTTTTTTTCACTTACCGTTGTTTTTACCGTATTTATCTTTATTAATTAACGTACATAATATAAAGTAAATATTTGTGGTTATAAATGAAAATAATTACACTGGTCTGCTATATTTTTGCGTCACAATAGAGGTCATTTTTGGCTTTTTAAACACGAGTTTTATATAGTATAAAAACTGATGCTATTTAAAATACTTTTGAAGAGGAAGACATTGTTTGAAACGAGCATTATTCTTTTGCATATATTAATTCAAACTCAGCATTTAGTCTTTAAGGCGCTACATTAACTAGTCTAAAATACGAGTATGTTTAACTTACTCTATGATTTATCGCGATTCTATGTTATATTTATATCGTACATTATATTTCTGTTAACGCATTTGTTTTATTTTCAAACATTAAGTTGTATTTAACTGAAACATAAATAAAAGTTATTTCTAATGATAATAACTCACACACGCGCACAAACACATTGATAGTTTAGCCCATATGAATGGGAAAGATATATACTATTCATTAGAAACGGTGTGACCTGTGTCTTTCATCTGAAAAGTCGTGAGGCACAGCGACAACTACAAATTAATCGAGGAGATACCGACCTGAAGAGATAACCCAAAATATCTAAGCGTTAAACTCGACAGATCGCTTACATACAAACAGCGCTGCAAATAAATTAAAATGAAAACCATGGCCAGAACAAATATAATACGCGTAAGTTGATAGGCTCCAGCTGAGGAGCTAACGCAAACAACTTCAGAATTTCTTTCACCGATGAATATGCATGCCGAGTGTGCGGCTGTTCATCACACGCCAAAAGGATCGATGTGGCCCTGAACGAGACATGCCGGCTGATAACTGGATTTCTACGACCAAGTCTTCTGCCGAAACTTTACGAACACTTAGCAGTATCGTCCCCCGCAGAAATTCGATGGGAGGTGGCTGCAAAAAAAAAAAAAATGAAACATTTAAATGTGCCAATGACACCCGTTATATTAATATAGAAAGATTGGCTGAAACAAGATTAAGGTATAGCTTTCTGCGAATGGTTGAGAAGCGAACATGTGCTACAGGAAAAGAGAGACTTCCGCATTTGGAATACAAAAGCAAATGGTAGACCAAAGGCGGAAGCACTGTCCAATGGAAATCACTTAAATAACTTAAGTGATCTTAAATAATTTCCACTGAGCAGACTATGACAGTCTATGGAAAACATTGAATAGACTAAGAAGTGAAACTGCCCGCACAAAATATAATCTCTATAAATGGGGAATATCCGATAGCGACCGATGTGATTGCGATGAAGTTCAGGATTACAATCATCTATTTACGTGCTCTCTCAGCGGAAAATATGAATTTTAAAACTTGTATGGTGATGTTGATAATGATTTAATAAATGTATAGAATATTAGACGAGCTGTCGTATAACGTCGACTGTATACGCGGTAGTAATAATAACTTCGATTGAGCTTGGATTCACGTGGATATCATTGAAAAGTTGATTTAGATAAGATTCCCACTTTTTTCGAATATTATCTTCATTTATTATTGGTCTTTCCATTTCATCTTTGAGCGTAACAGGTCTTTTTTGTCTATAGACTCCTCCAGATATTTCTTTTACTATTTTGTGTAGATTGAACGTATCATGTTTTTCTTGCGATCTTTCAGTTTCTTAGCAGTTATTTTTTCTTCCTTCTCGATTTTTTTTGCCGATTTCCTTGTTAGTTTTTCTATATTGTTCTGTGCAATTCTTTAATTTTCTAAATTAAATCTATTATTTCTTCGTGTACTGTAGCTTCTTTCAAAATTGTATTTTTAAGAAGATTGCAGTGATTATCGATATTTCCATTCCTTCTAAATCCTAGAAGTTTTTTAACTAGTACAGATAAAATTGACTTCTGAAGTTTTAACTTGAATTTTTCATTTTTTCAGCAGTTTGTAATTGGGAAACGCTTCTGTTGAAGGCTTCTGAATATTTTCCAGTTTTACTATCAACTTTGCTACAGAAGGTTATGGTCTGAGTTTATATCCGCACTTGGGAAAGTTTTGCCGACAGACGTGACCAGTTTGGTTTCGTATTACATTTCCTGGAGAATCACTTGGTGCTTTCCAAGTGTAGATTCTGCATTTAGAAGTTTGAGAAAGGTATTTGTAACAATAAAGTCTTGTTCTTTACAGAATTTTATTGATCTTTCCTCTTTTTCAGTACGCTTCGCAGTCCATAGTTATTGGTTACTTCACTACTAGGACTGAAATTACATAAAACTGTATTGATTTCATCTTTTTTGTCAATTTCAAAGTTTCTGTCATGTTGGTGCGGAAGTTTGGATTAGTATTTATATTTTTTCTATGGTTGTACACCCTGTCAAGAAAGTATCGGGAATTGTCAATTTAAATCTCCCGGGTAATAGCTAGGCAGATAATTTTTTTTTTCCAGGTTGGTACAACTGTTTTGTATTATGATGCCTATTTTTAGCGCGATCTGTCAACCAGTGTGTTTACAGCAGCTGTTAAAATCAGTCGACCTTGAAGTGTTTTGTCGAAGTTTTACAATGAGTGAAAATATTGAACAACGTACTTGTGTTAAATTCTGTGTTTCGAACGAAATTTCTTGTGCCGATACACTGAAAATGTTACAGAAGGCTTTTGGTGAATCTGCTTTATCAAAAACGCGGGTTTACGAGTGGTACAGAGCGTTCAAGGATGGTCGGGAGACGGTCGAAGACATGCCTCGCTCTGGACGGCCTTCAACGAGTGTGACCGATGATAACGTCGATAAAATCAAGGAAATCGTTGCTGAAAATTGTCATGTGAGCTTGAGAGAGATGGCTCATGGATTGGGCATGTCACACGAGAGCGTACGTACGATTGTGCACGAAAAATTGGGTATGCAACGCGTTGCGGCTCGGCTTGTTCCGAAAGACCTGAATTTCTTTCAAAAAAAGTACCGAGAACAGGTAGCTGCAGACATGCTGGATCGAGCCAATTTGGATCCTACCTTCTTGGAAAAGATAATTACTGGTGACGAGACATGGGTGTACGAGTACGACACGCTTACGAACCAGCAATCGTCCGAATGGCGGCCAATTGGCGCGCCAAAGCCGAAAAAACCTCGCCAAAGCCGATCGAAAGTGAAGATCATGTTGATTGTTTTCTTCGATATTCGAGGCGTGGTACACTATGAATATGTGCCAGCCGGACAGACAGTCACCAAAGAGTTTTACTTAAGTGTTTTGAGACGTTTGAGAGAGGCTATCCGTCGTAAACGTAACGATTTGTGGGTCGACAATTCTTGGATTCTCCATCACGATAATGCGCCGTCTCACAAAGCCATAATTGTGAATGAGTTTTTGGCCAAACACTCGGTAAATATCATCGAACAACCGCCGTATTCACCAGATTTAGCACCCTGCGACTTCTTCCTATTCTCAAAACTCAAATTTCCGCTACGGGGAATGCGCTTCGAATCGATTGATGACATCAAGACGAATGCGACGCGAGAGCTAAAGGCCATCCCGGAAACCGCCTATCAGAAGTGCTTTGCCGAGTGGAAAAAGCGTTGGCATATGTGCATCGCTTCGAATGGATGTTATTTTGAAGGTGACAAAATAAATTTGGATGAAAATTAAAAATTGTTCGTTTTATTTAACAATTCCCGATACTTTCTTGACAGGGTGTATGTTATTATATGTACTACCCGAGGATTTTATTTATTATTTGAATATTTCAGTGTGTATAGTTATTTTCAAGTCGTCGCGATTGGCCTAGTGGCTAGAGCTCTTGACTTACGATCTGGAGGGGTTCGATACTGAGTGACAACAAAATATGCGACGCTAGTTTAGTATACAGCAGTTGAGACTCATTTGGGCTGCATTTGTATATCGATAAATCAAGCGTCTATAATCAGTTCCAAATGTAGTCATGAGTGTTAGCGTCGCATAGAAATATATATAGCCGGCGAACAATCGCATCAATGTGATTAGGACAGTCGTCTTGGTTTCGCCTCGCCACTGATAACCTGTCTCACATTGGTCGGCAACACGGAAGCCAACGCTCCGGTTTCTGTACTACTCAAAAGCGTTGTTACTTTATCCTTACGGATAAAACTCATACTCGTAAACCAGGAAGAGTAAAAGAATATTTATTTTCATGAAATTTACGAAGGCAATAGTATTTGTTCCATTCTGTTTTATTATTTATTTATTTGTACAATCCACCAGTGCAACAGCTTACACAAATTACTGCACAGCAAACAATTCAGTAAAATATACAAGTACAGGTACATTCAAGCAATAGAAAAGAAGAATTACGAAATAACGCAATGTACAAATCATACCCGTACGTACACACAACGATGTTATCTAACATTCCCACGTCAACGCATCTTGCACCTGCAACATGCACGCGAACATACACACGCCATATTCACGCAGAAATACTCACATTTGGAAAAGACAGTACAACACAGCCTCACATCGTTAAATTCCGAACAGCTTTTGAGAACTCACCACCTTGACCATTAAACATGTCTAGCTCACGATGATCTTTCTCCAAGTTATGTGGTATGAATAAAGAACGTAGAGGGGGCCATGCTTGTTCGCAAACGGAACAGCCAGTGTACGTATTGAGCGGCCCCGGAAATCGGAACTATAATACGAAAAAGAATAGGACAGTCGATCTTACCGTGCATTGAAGTGTACAGAACACAAATTCGCTCGTCTAAGCTGTTCACTGCCGGAGTATTTTTTTATATTTGAAACACACATCACCGGAATCAATACATTTCTAATGCAAATACTTTAGAAACTTTTTCTGCACATTTTCAACCTATTCACCAAATCACTAGACACAGCGTACCAATTTTTTTTATTATTTAAAATAAGTTGTGGGTCTTACAGGGCAAGTATGCCTGTTGAGTGAGTGCCTGACACTTATTAACGTTTATTCAAAATACAAAATTACAATTATTCTTGCTTATCCTATATATCAATATATTTTTTTTTTTTTTTTTTTTTAATTTAAGGAAGGGTACTAAACCACACACTGCATAAAACTACCTAGGTTATCGCACTGAGTGGACCCGCGTTTTAAATCAGACCCCTCAACTTGTTAGATTGAACGAAAGTCATGAGGTTGTTCAAAGCGGTAGGGGTGTTTGAGAGGATGTCTGCAAGTGACGTAATCTGGCCGCGCCGCAACCCATTAAGACGTGTGCATTTCAGCAAGATGTGCGAAGCTGATGGGTATTGATCGATAGAACGAAGTGGGCAGGTATTTGGCTTTGGAGCTTGCTTGAGGATGTAGTCGTGGGAAAACGACGCATGTCTTGTTCTCGGGCAATTGACTGCCGAGAACATTCTGCGTTCCGTTCCGACTGGAGGCCATTATGGCTCCGTGATTCCATTGTGCGAAAACTGCATCCGACAGGAAACTTCTCAAGGATAATGGGCCGTAAGTAAATAGCGGTATTGGGCACATCATGTATGACCGAGCGATCAGGTCTATCCACTCATTCCCCGGAATTCCGGCATGACTGGGGATCCATAAAAAAAAACAACTCGGCATCCTCTTCGGCTCAGCTGGTGTAAGGTAGCCAGAACTTGTAGGACCATTGGTGATTCCGGGTGATCCGACTGCAAAGCACGTATGGACTGCAATGAATCAGTCACCAGTAAGATTCCGAGCGGTTGGGATCTCAATTCTAAATATGCCTGAAGACAAAACAACAACGCATACATTTCGGCTTCCGCAATCAATACAACGTTGTTCAACCGTATGTGATTCCGTCTATTTCGAAAGCCCATGCAGCTGGGGTAACGTTGGACTTATTAGCTTTGGATTCATCAGTGTGTGCTTTCGAAAATGTGGTGTATTTATTAATCATAATGTTAATAAGAACAGATTTGTAAAAAATATCGTACTTATCTAACGAATTTTTTATATACATATGTACTTTATTCTTTTTAACGGGTATTCCACTATATTTTGAAACTTATTTCAATCCCTTTCATTAAGTTTGCAACGTAAAATATTATTTCTGTATCGTTGACAAGTAATACTACAAGAGCAAGCATCTTGGGAATTAATACTAAGAGCTGATGGTAAAGTGATGAACATCATCTAGTGCAGTCCAGGACCAATTAAAAAGGATGTCAGAGGAAATAGGGGACAGGTTTATCGGATTATTGTGATATTCTGGATTCCAAATTTTGGCAGGTGAGCCATCATTCAGTAGAGTTAAGTTTAAATAGGAAATATTATCGAACACCGTTGCTCGTTTACGATAATTTCTGCTACAACCCCGGTATGTGTTCAATGTATTGAAACCTCCACGTAGTATAACAGGTCTATTATCTAAACTATATAGGGCTTCTAAGAAAGTTAACGGAGTTAATGAAATGATTTGGCGGAAAATAATACGAGATACATTAGAAGTAGGATTGTTATCCTTATTAGTCAAATTTATGTTAATGGTCTAGTGAGTAGCCCCCAAAACCATCACTTCTGCCATCTCTGCAGTAATTATAATTTACAATATTTAATACTATTTGCCATTTAATAACAACCAGATTTCCAATGAAAGAACCACATCAAAATAATGGTTATTTAGAAAGTGTTCCAGATTACATTTATTGGCCACAATATGTTTCTTGCAGTATACGAATCATAGAGTATAGGTTAGAGGAGAGGACTGCTAACTACTAAGAGTGAAAAACAGAAAAGAAGCGCGCAGGTGATTAAAAAGTAAAAAAATAAAACAGAACGGAAGGGGTGAAAAGTAAGGGTGACTTAAAGTTGGATATTTATTATACGAGTTCAGTAACACATTAGAATATGTTTATTAAATAAAACAGGGTAAATAAAAATAATGACAATAAATAATTTAAAAAAGGGTAGAAATCATAACATGTACAAATAAGATTAGATTATTATGGAAAACAAAATTATTTATTCGGATACGTATTCAGTATCTTTACTCATTTTATTGTTATTTTTACGGAATTTTAAATCATTTTGTTTCTTATCAGTTATATTTTTATTATTAATTTTATTACGAAGCTGTGTTGGCTTGTCAGAAACTGCTAGATGGTTTTTAATCATGATATCTAAATTTTTCTACGTTAAAGTTGTTTTTAAGACTTTTTTTTTCTTTCTTTTTTCTTTTTTTTTCTAGCCCGGCGCAAAACCATTTGGCCATCAACCAATTTCAACTTTTCCATTCTACCATTTATTTTTCCATTATTATTATTATTAAAAACAAGTAGCGAGTATCCTTACAAGGTCTTTAGTATTTATTAACTTAATAAACGAGCCAACCTATTCTCGATTTGAAGATGGATACATCTCTTGTTCTAATTGTTTTTGGGTAAAGGTCCCCGGTTGACGAGTCCAAAATTTTAAAAAAAAAAAAAAACTTGTCTAGACCATATTTTAATACGAGGTATATACAACAATAAAACTAATACGTGTGCTGACCACAAATTATTAGATGTTGTATTTTCAGATCGTAAAGGGATCAGTGCATCATTTTCTTTCCCCGGTAAAACAAATAACACTCTCGAAAATGTAACTTATATTTTTGATAAAAACCTCTTTAGCGCTATTTTATCAAACTGGAATATTGAACCTTTTTACTTCAGTTCTGCATCAACTGATGAAAAGTTCGACTGGTTTATTTCCACCTTAACAGACTTTTTTTTTTTAATAAATTTACAAATATAAATCTAGAATCTAGGCGCCGTGTGTAACTACCTGGGCTATTACGGCACCTAGACTCACTGGAAATTACAGAAGGCGGGGTGCAGTCTGTTCAATACTGAAAAGTTCAACACTGCCCGAACATAATCCGAGTAGTGCGACAACGGACGGTGGATTGAGGTATGACTAGAAGTACGGGAAGTATGCCGGCACCATTTCAGCAGATGCTCTAACCCGCATAACAGACTTAATATCCGGCTGTAATAAGATTAAGCGGTCCCGTAAAACTTTTAAGAAAAGAAACCCTTGGATAAATGATGAAATAATCAATCTGATTAAAGAAAAAGATAAAATATATCGACTCTTGAGATTATCACCATCTTGCAGTAACCATAAGTTAAGTTTCAAATCGATTTCAAGAACCATTAATAAAGCAATACGCGAAAGAAGGCATGCATATTAAAATTCATTACTGAATAAATGTCAGTGTAGACAGAAAGACTATTGGTCGTTTATTAATAAAACAATTGGGAAAAAGAAATTCGATATGAAGCAAATAATTATTGATAATGAGTTGATTGAGGTAGCAGAAAACGAAGTAAAGGTTGCAAATCACTTCAGGCGACTATTTCAAAAGTAGTGTCCGGAATATCTGAAATCCAGATGCACTACGATACACGACACTTAATGAATTAAAGCATCCAAAGTATGCGGTATTAAATTCGTTTTCTTTCACGCGAATTACGTCTGAAAACATACAGCGTGCAATTTTTTCCCTTCCTGAAAAACCATCTTTTTGAAGGAATAAAAAATCTCGCTTCGAATTATTCATGACAATTTTCAGTTTTTTGCTTGCCCTTTAACCTATCTTTTTTATGAGTCTGTTTACGGTAGAATTTTACCCACATATCTAAAAAATTGGCGTCATTATACTCGTCTATAAAAGTGGTATCGCAACTTCTGCCAGTAATTATAGACCAATTTGTATTCCGTCAGTAATCTCGAAAATATTTGAGAAGTGTATAAAGATAAAAATGATATCATTTCTAGAAAAGAATAATTTCTTCAGTAAAAATCAATTTGGATTTCTTCAGGACAGAGGAACTGAACTAACCTTATTCGAACACATTAAGTTTATTTCAAAAAAAATTTAGAAGAAGGCAGATCAGTTTTGGCGGTCTACTTCGACATTAAAAAATCTTTTGATACGATTTATCATGCTCTTTTATTAGTACAACTACAAAATGCGGACTTCTGAGGGATTTATCTTAAATTGGTCTAAATCGTATTTACAAGAAAGGAAATATATCACAAAAATTAACAATAGCTATACTAATGAAGAGGTACAGAATTATGGATTACCCCAGGGAAGTATTCTGGGACCGTTTCTATTTCTAATTTACATAAATGACCTGTGTAACTTTAGTATTATAGGTAGGATATTAGTGTATGCTGACGAAACTGTTCTTCTGGTAGATGACAGATCTCCCCATTATATTTTACAAAAAATATCGCAAGAAGATTGTATACATTCTAATAAATTAGTGTTAAATTATGAGAAAACAAAATACATTATTTACAGTTATCATCATTCGCAAATATGGGATAGTTTAAAATTGTTACTACCAAACAATAATTACACAGATAGAACTTACGAAATTAAATACTTGGGAATTATGTTCGATCACAAGTTAAATTGGACCAAGCATCCAGAATACATTTCGAGAAAGTTATCAAAGCTTAACTACTTCTTCTATTACCCGCAGAAATATTTTCCCACACGTCATCTATGTAGATTATACTTAGCCTTATATCAACCAGTGTTGGCATATGGATTAATTTTTTTTTTTTTTTAGAGGGGGACTGAAAAATATTATTAATGACATGTAACGACTCTACAAAAATTTATTATTTAAAACCTTTAGCCTTAATATCAACGACTTAAATAATCAAGAGATAATTCAATTAGAAGAGTTATATAGAATTTCAATTAATTGTTATTCATAAATAAATATAATATGAAGTTTAATATCAAAATGCGGGAAGGTAGCACGAGGTCCGCAAATAATTTCATGGCTGCTATTTCTAAATTTAAAAAGCTCCATACAAGACTACAGATACAATATAAAGCAGCGATAATATATAATAGTCAAGAATCTCTTAAGAAATTATAAGAAACGGCATAGGCTTAAACTAATACTGGCGTAGTCGCTTCAGTTTGTAATAATATCAACGTTTTCCTAATAGCTCACTAGTTCCACTTTCGTCCAACACATTATACTGCTACCTATATCAATTTATCCCTTCACCTTCCTCTTAATTAATCTAATTACGTTTCCTCATTTTCATTATATACACAGTAATTGTTATACCTAATAGTTCTGTAGATTACATTTTTAATTTTTCTTTTCAAATGTATTATCTAGAATGCTTTTCTTTTTAACCGACTTCAAAAAAAGGAGGAGGTTCTCAATTCGACTGTATTTTTTATTTTTTTTTATTTTTTTTTATTTTTTTTTATGTGTGTTACCTCAGAACATTCTTCTAGGTGAACCGATTTTGACGATTCTTCTTTTATTTAAAAGGTGGTGCTTCTCATGTTGTCCCATTTAAATTTGATCAAGATCTGACCAGTAGTTTTTGAGTTATCCTTAATAGTAATGCGGGAGATTGAAGCTTTTCGGATGCTTTTCATTCATGATTGGTTTCACTGTCGCGTTAGATTTAGCTTCGTTTCTTCTTTTTTTTTCAATATTTATTTTTTCATTCATGATTATTTGCCAAATTACCAATGTAGCTTTTGATGTTTTTACCGTGGAAATGCAGTTCAAAATAAAGAAATCAATTTTTTTTAAGTATAAAGTATGGAGAATAATTTGAAAAAGAAAAAGATTTTTAACAAAAAAAAAATTCAAGTATAACGCTAAAAATTGTAAAATAAAATGTTTTTTTACAAAAAATAAATACCGACTTCAAAGTTTATTATAAAAATTTAAAAATGTACTAAAAAGTAAAAAATAATTACTCCCGATTAGAAAATATATATCAGAGTGATATATAACTTAAGGTGATATCGTAATTTTTATACAACATTAAAACCTTAATTAGAGTTGGCATCAAATTCATATTAAAATAATAATTAAAAACTGCGTTAAATATTCATTAAATTGTTCCTAGATATTGTAATATGAATTTGATGCCAACTCCAATTAAGGTTTTAATGTTGTATAGGAATTACGATAATGTCACCGTAAGTCATATCACTCTGATATATATTTTCTAATCGGGAGTAATTATTTTTTACTTTTTAGTGCAGTTTTAAATTTTTATAATAAACCTTGAAGTCAGTATTTATTTTTTGTAAAAAAACATTTAATTTTTTATAAAATTTTATGATTATATAAAGAAGTGTTTACTTATTTTTTTACTGGTTTTTTTCTTGTTATATTTTTTGTTGTATTCATTTATTTATTTTATTTTATTTTTTTCAGTGCTTTTGACTATTAATCTGTAATCCATTACTTGCGCAACTTTGCGCATAAATGGAAATTGGATAATAATAATAATAATAATAAAATAAATGATTTGATTTGATCATTATTATCACCACTACCACTAACTACTATTGCCACTATTATTACCATTATGTGTATGTATTTGTGTGTGTGGGAGTAATCATAGTATCTGCATGAGTGTATATAAGTGGATTTGATGTGCTGATATGTGTAAGAATGAATGAATGTCTACGATTCAGTTTGGATTAAATGTGCAAATTGGTTTTAAGTACTTAAATACTATTATTATTACTGTTATATTAGCAGTTATCTTTTATTATTTTCACATGATTATCATAAATATTATTTATTTATATTACATCTCTTAGTTTATTCAATATTATTACCATTAAGTTGTTACATCTGTTGAACAGGAGCAGTTTTTGAAATGTTCCTCTAAATTAATTTAGTTTCTAAGTTCGGTTTACTGTTGTATTTATTAAATATACATTGTAAACATGTGCTAACAATAGAGTATATTCAAATAACAGGTAAGTTATTTCGGCTTATGACGTGGAGGTGAAATAAATAGAAGAAGGGTGAAGAAAAAAAAACAACAAAAAGTATGTACCCATGTATACTCATGTGGGCATATGTATCCGATTATTTGTAAAAATGTTATAACTCGACCGTGAATTACGTTATTACTAATACAGATGGTGTTTTATTTTAATTAGTTTGTATATTTCTTATTATCTTTTTTTTAAATTTGTTTCCACTACTCGCGCTTGCAGAGCATTTGCGGATTTGTATTGGTAATAATAATAATACATGATTTGATTATGCTGCTATTTAAGGATCCGTTGTGCCATTATGAAAACACCAAAAGAAATTGCGTAATTTGCTTTTTGTAACAGACCTTTGCAACAAAATACATAGAGCCATAATGATTAATTATTAGGTCTTGTATCTTCATCCGGTTGAGAAAAATAATACCGTTCTTTTTAAATGTGCTTCTGGTTCAGGTATCAGTTGACTTTGATCGATAAATTCTAACTTTTTAGATATGCCGTATAATTGCTCATGCTTGTGTTCAATATCAACATTTTTAATAATGCCCAATTTCGATACTAAGTAGGAAGGAAGTATATTGCATAACCAGCGGCTACAAAACACAAATTATCAACCGATTCGCTGACCGGAAATAATAACTCTGTTCCGACTCACTTTTTTAATCTCGATGGCGTTTTTACTTAAAGAATTTTTTTCGTAGAATTTTCGCAATTTTAGGATAACTAGATAATGTTATTTGATTAGAGGTAATTTTTTTTACAAAGACTCGTTAATATTCATAGATGTATATTTATTTTCGTTTCGTTTGGTGATAATATTAGAATTATCTATTTCACAATTGTAACCACTACTAAATTTTTATCGCTAATATTATTATCATTATTATTCCTACCAATGTTATATACTGTATTGTCTAAATCTCAGAATTAACCGGCACGGAATTATTTGTTGTTGCGTGCTTCGAATAGCGTAGAGATAACAATTTGGCTGTCAACTGAAGTAGCGGGAATGAATGTTTATCGGGTGGAGGGAACTTCTAACCACCTCTCCGGGGTCAAACACTCGCAAACAATTATCTATAATAGTTAGGTAGTGCGATTATGAGAGCAAAATAATCAAAGAAAGCATGGCTATAGCAAACATCGAAATGTAAAATACAGATGTATTGTGCATGTGCAAATGAGCTGGTCGGTGAACGCGTAATGATATTTTACGCGTTGAAGATAACAAATAACCGTTTATCATCGTCATGTGTAAATTCCATACAAGCGAATGTTTACACATCGTTGTCCGGAGAAAGCATGTTTTCATAATTTATCGTGTACAAGCGTTTCATTTTCGTTTATTAGATAGTATTCTTCTTCTTCTTCTTCTTTTTGATTTGTAACCGTGCCGTATCCTGCTACTTTGGCCAGAGGCACGGGAGGAAAGGTATTATATTAGATTAATGGTAGGATGTTTGTATTATTGAGGAAGAGGAGGAGTTTAGTTTCGGCGGAGGAGGTGCGCCGCAGTATGTTAGGAAGATTATTAGGAAGGTCAGCGAGTTGGCGTTGGAAAGTATAAGTTGTGCAGGAAGTTAGGATGTGGGCGATGGTAAGGGGAGTATTACATGCAGGACAGGTCGGCCGTTCTTCTTTTGCAAACAGGAACTGATGCGTAAGACGTGTATGTCCGGACCGAACGCGGCAGAGAACTACCTCATTCCGCCTGGACGTCGACATTACCGGATCTGTGACGCTGGAGTCGTAGTGAGGGAGAATAGCGAATCGTTCCGTTGCTTTTGTCTTTAGCTTACTCTGAATATGAATCAGGATATCTTTACTCGGCGTTGATATGAGTGGAATTGGTGTTATATTACATGATTCTGCTGCCGCTGTGTCAGCCTCGTCATTAGCGCCAAGATTGCTGTGCCCTGGTATCCATGCGAGTACAATATGGCCCGAATAAGTAAGCGCTTTTTCCGATATAGTTTTCGCGAAGGGATGTTGATGCTCATGTCTGTTCTGTATACATCTGATGGAACTAAGGGAATCTGTGAAAATTAGTATATCATGCTTTAACTCCGATTCTGCAGTATCAATTGCGCAAGAGATTGCATATAGCTCTGTCGACAACACGGAGAACGTTGATGGAAGTGGACATCGAATTGTTCCATGTTTATAAACGACGGCGCAACCACAGAAATTTCCTTTTTTTGCTCCATCCGTGTATAGTATGTTATGGTCATTATACATATTCAGAAGATTCTGGAACGAGTCCTGAATAGTGAATTGTGGTGATGAGCGAAGATTTAGGAGAGATGTGTCACATATTATGGGAATGGATATCGAAGGAGGAATAGACAATTGGCTAGTTTTGCAGAGAAGAGGCAGGTTAATGTCAAGGTTATGGAAGATGTTTGTGATCTTGTTGTGAAAGAATAAATTTGAATAAGGAATAGATTGGTAGTTGTGATAAAACATTGTAGAGTCAGGCAGATCAGGCGTTGTGAGTGAGTGAATGTGGAATTTAAGGAGGATGTAAGAATAATGAAGATTAGCGGGAAGCTCTCCAGAGTTGTAAAGCAGATGATTTATTTGTGTTGATCTCAATGTACCAAGTGCAAGGTGTAAGGCTGTATGGCGGACTGAGTTTAATCGATTCAAAGTTGTTGGTGTAGCAGACGCGTAAGCAGGAAAACTGTAGTCACATTTTGATTTTATCAAGGCTCTGTATATTCTGAGAAGAGAAATTTTGTCCGCACCATAGGTAGTATGTGACAACTTTTTCATCAGATTTAGCCTTTTCATGCAAGCAGCTCTGAGATAATTTATATGATCCATCCATGACAGCCTTCTGTCGAAAATCAGGCCAAGGTATGTAATCCGAGGAACAGTTTCTATGGCATCTGAACCTAAAGTAATAGCCATTTGCTGCCGACAATGATGAATTCTACAGAAGTGCACCGCTTTAGTTTTAGTAGGTGAGAAGGAAAGACCACTGTTTGTGGACCATTCAGTAAGCTTCTGTGTAGCTTCCTGGAGCATAGTCTCGCCAAGTTTATGATCATGACAACGGACGAAAATCACCAGGTCATCTGCAAATAGTACACTTCGGATCATTGGATTTATCTCCGCCATCATCGAATTTATAGCAATAATGAAGAGCGTCGGGCTTAAGACTGAACCCTGTGGTACACCATTTTTTAATTCAAGAGATTTTGAGCTGACGTCGCCAAGAGTCACCTGGAACCGACGTTGATCCAAAAATCCCCTAATGAATGCTAATAATCGACCATCGATATTCCATTGGTGTAATTGTTCGAGGATCTTGTGATGTAAAACCGTGTCAAAAGCCTTGGTGAAATCGAAGAAGATGGCGAGCAGGTGTTGATGGCTGGAGAAGGATTCCAAAATGTTCCTCTGTAGGTAACAAAGAAGATCAATTGTAGATCGGTGAGAGCGAAATCCGCACTGTTTGTTTGATAGTAGTTTTCTATTATTCAATATCCATTGAAGACGACGGTTGACTATTTTTTCCATGACCTTGCCAAGCACAGACGTAAGAGCAATGGGTCTGTAACTGTCTAGTTCCATTGGATTTTTGTTCTCTTTTAGAATCGGTATGACCTCTGCCAGGCGCCAGGAAGTGGGAAAAGAACCGGATATCCAGATCTGATTAAATATATTCAACAGATGAGAGTTAATACTTTGTGAGGCGTATTTGAGCATATTGGCATGAAACTTATCATATCCCGCTGCAGAGGGATTTATCGTGCGAATGGCTAGATTAAGTTCTTCAAGCGTTAGTAATTTATTGTACTCTTGATGTGAGTCGGCCTCTATTGTTGCGGCCAAAGAAGAAGAATATTTAGGGGAAGCACGATTTGAAGCTAACGAAAAGTGATTAGCGAAAGCTGTTGCAATGTTTTCCGGTTCACTGATTTTTATGTTATTAGCGATAATAATGGATGGTAAATGGTGAGTGTTGTTTTGCTCCATCGAGCTGATCTTGTTCCATACGATTGAGGGTGGTGTATTAAATGTAATCGTGGATGTAAATTTCTGCCAGGAGTCTTTTTTTGCTTGTTTTAGTATAAATCTAGCTTTGGCATGAAGTTTACGGTATGTGATATGGTTTTCCTGAGTGGGTTGTGCTTTTAGTTTCTTAAGGGCCTTTCGTCTATTCTTAATAGCGGTTGAGCAGCTTTCCGTCTACCATGGCACGCATTTACGCCCTAACTGGCTTCGAGAGCTCTGAGTAGTGCACTGATTTGCAAGTTCAACCAGCTGGGCGGTAAAGGTTTGTATATTAGATGCATACTCTGCTGGATCGACATTAGTGCAGAGGTGTGCATATTTATCCCAATTTGTTTTCCGGTAGTTTCGGTCGAATCTGTCTTTGTTTATTGGTCTTAGGTGTTTTATTAAACCTGTTATTATGATTGGTAGATGATCACTTCCAGCTAAATCAGTGTGGT
The DNA here is from genome assembly GCA_039619475.1 of Icerya purchasi. Lineage (NCBI taxonomy): Eukaryota > Metazoa > Arthropoda > Insecta > Hemiptera > Monophlebidae > Icerya > Icerya purchasi. The sequence goes on along the minus strand of CM077116.1, from coordinate 167,953,905 downwards.
AATAAACATGTGTAGAGTTAGCTAATGATGGTGATACAAGTACTAGATCCAGTGTGGACCATGTTTTGTAGCTGAAATTATAATGTGTGGGTTCGGTATTCAGTAGGATAAGATTAAATTCATCAATGATTTCTTCTAGTAGTTTACCTCTTGCATTTGCATATCTTCCGCCCCACAGTGGACTGTGGGCATTGAAGTCACCAACTATAAGTATAGGCGTAGGTAGTTTTTTAATAAGTTGACGTAATTCAATCTGATCTATATTTTCAGTGAGGTATATACAGCAGATAGTAACTTCATATCTAAGATGAGCACGGATGACTAAAATTTGCAAATTAGTTTGCAAATGAAACTGTTGAGAGATAGTGTTGTTTTTAATTGCCATGATAACACCGCCGTGAGCGACTCTGTTATTAATTGGGGTGTTATATAATAAGGAATAAGAAGGTAGAGAGACTTTTTGATTGGTTTGAAGGTGAACTTCTTGAAGACATATTATGGACGGATTGTAAGATTGCAGTAGTAGTTGGAGATCTTGGTGGTGTGTGTAGTAACCGTTGCAATTCCAAGAAATAATATCGGATTGCTGAATCATCATAGCTTATTTAGGAATACGATTAAGGTGGGTTGTTAGGCTATTTATAATTTTAGTAAATTTAATTTTAGTGTGCCTGTCTGTAATTAGTAGGTGGCACTCTTTCATTAGTGCAATCAAGCCCGTCATATCTACTGTGTATTCATTAGCTATGGCTACTGGGTCGCTTCGTGGGCTTCGACACATGTCAAGGAAGAGTGAAATATTTGTTAAAGAAAGTACAGCGTTTTGTTTCGTTTTGAAGTATGGTTCTAATGGTTGAAGAATTGTTTTAATTGATGAAGGTCCAGGATCTTCCAACGCAGATTCTTCATCCGACGATGTTTGATTGACAGATTCGGTGCTGGTTTTTTTGAGTCTTTTCTTTGATTTGGTGTTAGCCTTGGGTGCAGAAAAGTGAGCAGATGGGTTAGAGGACGTTGAAGAAAACGACCTTTTACTGTTATCAAGTGGTGATTTTATAACAGGACTATCGGTCCCTTGAATTATTTCATCGGGTAAGGTATTGCTTGGAAGTGATGGAAAGTCGTCTGAAACCAGTTTTGCCGGATATGGAGTAGAATTTGGAGAGGCTAAGGGGTGTGAGTGGACTTCAGGCTCCGAATAATCGGGGTTTGAAATTACTCCGCAGTTATCTGCTTTATGTCCTGAGGAGTTGCACTTAAAGCAGACGAGATCATCGGCTGATATAAAAATGCGATAACTTTTGTCATTGGTGTCTAACGTGAAGGAACTTGGTAGATTTAATTCCTCGTAATTCGTAATATACACTTGTCGACGCCAACTAAGTATGTGACCAAACTCCTCGTCTAATGGCTTGATTCTAAGTATCGAAATATTCGACGCTAACTTCATATTTAGGTTTGATACAAGATGATGTTCCAAGACTGCATTGGTTATTATCGGTGATACGTTTGATAATGTTATTTTGGTGGTTGGAGATTTTAATTTACGCGCTTTAATAAAGTGTCCGTTAATTTCGAAGCCACCGTATGTCGTTATAAATGAGTGCACTAAGTGTGCATTTTTTAGAAATACAATAACTCGGTTTACACTTACTCGTGAAGCCGCTATTATATTTTTTGCCCCTTGAACTCAATTTTTCAGAGCTGTTAGGTAGTCTAATATTTTATGTTCTAATATGTGATTGAAAACTATGCCTTGTTCTTCCGTGGGGTGATTAAAATTTTGGACCGGTGTTAACTTTTTTTGCTGAAGCGTAGAAGCATATGTGGCGTTATTATTAATTGAAACATTATTATTTGCTAGATGATCTTTTGATGGAATTTCTACGGGTAAGGATGACGAAGATGGAGCAGCAGTAGATGGTTTAGTGTGGTCGGCCATGCCGACCGCGGTAGGGATAGCGTCTATACTTAGTGTTGCAGAGATAAAAAACTCGAAAAGCGAACACAATTACCGATTTTAACTAGTTAAATTTAAAACCGAAATGAGATGTACGATATATTTTTATTGAATATGTGGTAACACCGTTAATCTGATGGGCTGCAGCCCAATTGTTTTTCGAACGATACCGGAAGAAAAAAAAAAAAAAAAAATTAAAATATTCCTACCCACCGGAATAGTCGTAACGAACAAAACCGATGTGATTATAGTTTACAAAGGCCGAGGGAGTAAATGTTTACGATAAGCGAACCGAGGGAGTAAATGTTTACGATAAGTGAACCGAGGGAGTAAATGTTTACGATAACAAACGTCACCGAGGTACTTTTGAGCGCGAGCACGATTTCATCTGTTTTTTAGGCGAACGAGCGATGAACACAGAACGCACAACCGATTACATGGTATAGAGATGCACCTTTTTCTATTTGATAGTCTTTACGTCCCTCCAATTACAACCTTCCTTCGGAGAAGCTCATCTCTTTTCTGGACTCAATTGCTCCCTTATACGTTCCATCCTTGGAGGAAATATGTCCTCCGGCGTTCCCACCTACATCCTCTATGCACGTTCTGTCTTCCGATTTTAACATCAATGAACTCCATTCTTCCTTAAAGAATTCCTCCTCCTCCTCTAGTCCGGGAGTAGACGGCATTCCTTTCCTGGTTATTAAGAGCTTATCAATCTCCGCACTGAATACCTTGCTTTCTATCTACAACTCCTTCTTGCATACCTGTACTACGCCACCAATTTGGAACTCCTTTATTGTTATTCCTATTCCAAAAAAGAATGCTAATTCTTTCCGTCCTATTTCCTTGGCTTCGTGTTTTAGAAAATTGTTTGAACAAATGATTAATAAACGCCTAGTCTGGTGGCTGGAATTCAACAATATTCTTCCCAGTAACATGTTCGGTTTCCGTACGGGACTGGGAACGGCGGACTGTTTATCGTTGTTTTTATCTGACGTGTACAAATCCCTTATTCGCAAAGAATACACTGTCTCTGCTTTCCTTGATGTTACCTCCGCATTCGATCATGTTCACTTACCTTCTCTTCTACATAAAATGTGTTCCATTAATGTTTCTTTACAGGTCGCTTCCTTAATTCTCAAGCTTTTCTACAATAGATCAATTCAGCTCTCCACTCCCTTCTTCTCGGAGTCTAGAGTGGTCTTTCGGGGTCTTCCGCAAGGATCATGTCTTAGCCCTACTCTCTTTAACATCTATTTCCATAGCCTAGCTACTCTTCGGATATCATCTACTTCCTTATTCTTTGCCGATGATATACTCATCTACTCTTCCTCAGTTAATCTTTCTTCCGCCGTCATGGAGCTTAACAACTCTCTTTTCTCTCTGGATAATGTGTTATCCGATCTTCACCTTTTTACTTCTCCTGAGAAATCAGCAGCTATGGTTTTCACTTATCGTCCTTATAGTCGTTCCTCAGTCAATCTATCCGTGTGCCATCTTCCTATTCCTTTAGTTAGTTCTGTCTCCTACCTTGGCATTGTTCTTAGCAGTAACTTGTCCTTTCATCATCACATAAATTATCTCTATACGTCGGCTCTCAAGAGGATTAATTGGTTGAAGGCTCTCTCCTCCCGTAATTGGGGTGGGGATCCTTATATCCTTCTGATGCTATACAGGGCCACTATCCTTTCTAAATTCGATTATTGCTCGTTCCTTTACGCCAGTGCTCCTAAATATCTTCTCCTTAAACTTGATAAAATCCATAATTTGTGTCTTCGTCTTTGTATCGGTGCCTTGAACTCCTCTCCTATTGCAGCCATTTTGGCAGAAACTGGTTCCTGTCCTTTATTCATCCGAAGACTTTATCTAGGTGAACGATTTCTGATTAAACGTCTTCATATTTCCAATTCCTACTTACTTAATTCCTACTGGTTTATATTCAACAACTGGCGTTTCTCTCCTCGTAAAACCCCAATCCTTTCCTTGATTTCTTCACGACTCAGGGCCTTCTCTCCTTTTGTTCTATCCTACAACAAATGCCCTTATTTTACCTATAATTTCCTAGATTTTATTTACTCACCCAGTTTACTTTTTCTTCCTTCGTATGTCAAGTCTCTTCCCTCTCCCGCTGCTCATAACGAATTTAACTATGTTTTATCCTCGCTCTTTCCTTCGTATACCTTAATTTTTACAGATGGCTCAAAGTCAGCTTTGGGGGTTGGAGCGGCTTTTACTTTGCCGGATTTCGGCTATTCTGAGTCGTTCAAACTCCCCTCGTTCTCCTCCATATTCCTAGCCGAATCTATTGCGATCTTACAGGCAATCCTTTTTATAGCCTCCTCTAACAACATATCCAAGGTTCTCTTATCTTCTGATTCAAAAGGCGTTTTACAAGCCATTGCTACTCCCTTTCCTAAACCATCCGCTGATCCTATCGTGCTTCACATACGTTCCTTAATTTCACATCTATTTCATTCCCGTTCTGTCCGTATTGATCTATTGTGGATTCCTAGTCATTGTGGAATTTCGCGCAACGAGTTAGTCGACTCGTTGGCACGTTCGGCTGCTTTAAACGGTCGCTTTATTAGGCATTTCCCAGCTCAAAGTCTTCTTACTCTTTCCTCGCGTTGCCATCGTGACTGTTGGTCTGAGCTCTATCCTTCTTCTTTTTCCAATCCTGCTTCCTTTTACTTATCCATACAACCCACTCCTCCTCTTTTTCCGTGGTTTGTTGATTTCCCCAACATGAGGCGGTCAACTATTTCATCCATAATTAGACTTCGGTTAAACCACAGCTTGCTTCCTGCTTCGCTCTTTCGTTTCTCCATTACTCAGTCTCCTCTTTGTCCATTTGATCCGTTAGAAGCAAACTTCGTTTGTGATGCGAACCACATTTTCCTTGAATGTCCTTCCATTTCTTCAGAACGCGCGATACTGTATTCCGGTCTTTTGCGTCTTGGCCTCCCTACGCCCTACAGCGCTCACAGCATCCTTTCTTTTCCGTCTCCTTTGGTTATTCCTTTGTTAGCTTCTTTCGTATGTTCCATTTGTAATATTTTTCCTTTATAATTATTAATACCATCATACCGTTGAAGTGAGTAACGTCCTTAGCCGACATGCTCAAAAAAAAAAAAAAAAAAAAAAAAAAACTAATTAAAACAGTTCGCTACTACTTTCTCATTATCTATAACCCCGGCCACACGTTGTTATCTATGATTGGTTGCATCACATTAGATGAGTTTTTACCAATTGCTTTACTTCATTCTGGTTAGTTCTACATTTACCTAGTAATTTATTTTGTTATTTTATTTTCGCTCTTGTTCGAAATTAAATTTTTTGTGTAGCGTATGATCCGCAGCATTTGGTTTGTAGTGGGTTTCGTTTTTTTTTGCTTTTTTTTAGGCATGTTTAATGGGAAAATTTCTACATTTTCCTATACTAATTCTAGTTAGATTTGAAAACCGCTCAAATTTTTCATTTACCGAAGCTTTGCTGATATGAGGTACGGATGGGATATGCAGTAAACTGGGAAAATTCTCGGTGGACTAATGTGAATTTCAAAAACGATTAACAAAATAAATAATTTATAAACATTTTTTTTCTAACTCTGATCTATTGCAGAATGCTGCCCCTGGTTTGCATAATCGAAAAATACAACTCGAATTCCCACTGAGAAAGTAACGGCGCAGTGAGTACGTACCTACACATAGCGATTTTGCTTTGTACTTCAATACTGGCTATGTGTACTTCTGTAGTGTATAGAGTGTGATCCGTGATATCGCATGTGTATTACGCCGGCTGGTTTTTTGTTTTTTTTCTCGTTATTTTTCACTAAGAATATAGCGAAATTTTAAAACCGTGGTAACTAGTCATTTGTATATTTTGATTTTTTGATATCTAATACCAATATTTGATAAAATTTCACATACCTCGACACTAAAATCGATTTTAATTTTCTGAGATGTTTTTTCTTTTCTTTCTTTTTTTTTTAATTTTTAGGCTCGTACTTAGTTTTGGCCCACCATTTGAGTGCATTATGCTAGCAAATTAGATTCTGAGACGATAGGAGGTGGGAGAACAAAGGATTGAAGTAAGGGAATTATTGATGGAGATAAGAAGGAAAGAACAAAGGAAGCATTGTAAGGAGCCGGAAAGACAAGAGTCAAGATTTGAAGAAGATGTACCTGTGTTTGGCCGATAATTACTTTTATTCAGGGGCTGATAATAAAGGAAGCGGAGATAATTTTGAAGCAGCGGCCGATGTATCGTTCTTGATGTTAGTTGATGAAGCTAGTGTAGATGGTAGAGGGGAAAATGAATTTCGATAAGTCTGTAGATCCATTAAAATCACGCAGCGAGCAGAAAAACGATCGCTGTAGTAGTAAAAACTCGCGCTTTTTGGCAATACAACGAAAATGAACGCTCTAGCGAGATTTTTATTTTTATAAAACATAGTGTTAATTTGCACGACAGTTGGCGTAAACTTTACAACTACGAACATAATTCTTTTTTTAAATACCTCTTAATAATAACGGCTATTTTTCTATTTGTGGCATTTATAAAGTTCCAAAATGAATTCGAACGAATTTTATTCCTGTCAAAAAATGTGGATACAATTACAGGTGATATAAATATAAATGACTGGATGTAACGACCTGCACTGACTGTTGCAACTTATTTAGTACACTAGGTTTTATTAATATTATTAATCAGGCCACCTTCTTTCGAGCAGAAGGAGACCATGAGTTCTCTTTGGATCATTCGTTGGTAAAGGGAATGTATATAATAAACCCAAAACCTATAAATATTAAAAAGATGATGGTTAATATCACAGGGGGCTAGATGAACCTCTTTTTTACTGTCAATAGCAGTATGTCCAATTTACATTTTCAGATTATTTTTTTGATAAAAATGATTTTTGTGGAAAAATAATAAATCGGAAAATCGATGCTATATACACGGGGACGGGTGGAACGTTGAGATGGACGAAGCGTCAAACCAGCGGCACTTCACTTCCCGATCTTTTCGCCCCAAAATGCGCATTCAGCTTTTTTCGCTACAAAAAAAGAGAGTAATAATTTCAGATAAAACACTTATACTCGATAAATATAAACGTAAACAATAATTTAAATTTTGGGAAAATAAGTTTTGTAGACAAGTACTCGGTACTTGTACTTGGCATTTGTTCAATAACAAAATTGATCTTATACAAAAGCAACAGTTAAAATGGTTAAGATAATAAATTCCAACTCTTAAAAACTGTATACACAACCCATATAAGAAGACCAGTAAATCCTAAAAAACGAATAATAATTTCAGACATATATCCGTCTATTCCTCATTCTGTAGTGGAAGAACTCCTTAAAGATATCTATAAAATCAATCTTGGCTCAAAAATCTCTTTCATTCGCTATGGCACAGAGATACATTTGGTTACAACCTTTGTTGCACTAGAGAAGATAATTAAAATCCCTGAAATGCGTTTATTGCAGGATGATGACACACTACATATCGCGTCTTTCTCACTCCCGATACCGTAACATGTTTCCTATGTAATGAAATAGGGCATACCAGCATTCTCCCTTCCTTTTTCTTCTGTTGTCCAAGTTTTTGATTCTTTTTTGTCGGCTATCTCTGATCGTGTAAAGATCTGAGTCTCTTGCGTCCTTTGTCCTTTGTTCTTAAGCCAACGTCCTTGTAGACAAATCCAAAAAAAAAGGGCTGTCAAAACATCAACGAAGAAAGCAAGCCGAACACTGTGGCCGAAGCGAACATGAAAGGTAATTCAATCGCCAATAACAGTCTAGCAGATCAAACTCAACCATTAAATTCTCCCAACCAACAAAACATAATTATACCGACACCCCATACTAAAGAAGATGTCCTCAATTCAGTTCCCCTCACCGTTTCAAATATCACAAACATGAACCATTCAGAACAATTAAACAAAATATCCTTTTAAAAACACGCAAAGATTTTTCATAGTTTATATTAACATCGAATTCACAATTTTTGTTAGACACCACATTAACGTTAACGTACATGTTTAACGTTTCGAACACGTTTACGCGGTCCATCATCAGAAATTAAATTAAAATGTATCAGCCGGCTGCGACTTCGTAAATTATATATATTTTTTTTGTGGTTGTCCCAAAGCAAGTACCGATTAAGGAAATGTTGTATAGTATTAAAGCTGGGTTGAAATTTACGCCGTAAAAAGTTGCGGAGGTTGTCGGGCGAGATTTCTCATCAATTCTAAGAACATAAAGACCTCCTCGTCCAATCATGACATATAAAGAAATTAAGGCTTTAAAGGGTATTAAAAATAATAAAGAAGTGTGTACTCTGAAAGCGGATATGAAAAATTCAATCGTGATTATGAAAAGGGAGGTGTATAAAGAAAAGGTGGTAAAGTTGTTAAGTGAGGAACCTTATACTGAGATAAGAAAAGACCCCCTAAGACGGATGTGCAAAAATGTTGAAGAAGTGGTTAAACGTTCGAATTTAGATCTGTTTATAAAAAAGAGTTTGGTGTCGCATGTTCCCACTATCCCGAGGTTGTATGTTCTTCCGAAAATTCGTAAAGAAGGGTGTTCTATGAGGCCTATTGTGTGTTCAATAAATAGTCCAAACTATTTCCTGGAAGGTTACATTGCCAAACAGTTAAAGACTATGATTGGTGCTATTGACTCACACATATCAAATTCACAAGAGTTTATTAATAAAATGAAACAATTGGTTGTCACAGAAAATGATTTGATGGTCAGTTTTTACGTTGTTTCATTGTTTACAAATGTTCCAATTGAGGATACGGTCAAAATTATTAAAAAATATGGCATTAGTAACGAATTAGCGAGTTTCATTGACGTAGTTACGAAAGCGAATATATTTTCATTTAATGGTAAACTGTAAGACAAAAGGATGGCATGGCTAGTGTTTACGAACATTTTTATAGAAGAGATTGACAAGTATGTGCTAAACAGGTGGAAACTTAAATGTTGGTTTCGGTGTGTGGATGACACGTTTGCAGTGTGGCATTTTTTGGGGAGGTTCGATTACACGAATTTTGGAATAACTTAAATCATTTTCACGGGAATGATTCATAATAGAAAGGGAAAAATATGGACAATTTGCTTTTCTAGACGTTTCAGTTAACAGGAATAATGGAGGAGGATTGATCACTGCAGTGTTTCTTAAACCATCGTATTCGAGTAAATTTCTACATAAAAGGTCTCATCATTGTTCGAGCCAAATATTACAAACTTTTTAAAACATTGGCGACTAGAGCCAAACGTGTGTCTTCTAGACAGGATCTACTCCAGGAATTGGAAAGATTAATGACGGTCAATGGGGTTACAGTAGAAAAGAGGCGGAGTACTACATAAAGAAGTTCAGCAAAAATCACAGAATTGAGGAAGAAAAAATAAGACGGAACAAAGAATTGATGGTTAAATTTGTTTACCCTACATTAAAGGAGTGACAGATAGGATTGGCCGAGTCCTCAGGAAATGTAACATTAAACCAGTGTTCAAGACATGCGTGAAAATTAAGTTGAACAGCGTTAAAGAAGTTCTACCCCCGTATCATGTAACGGGTGTGTATAAGATATCGTGTGAATGTGGTAGCTGTTACGTGTGACAAACAAGTAGAACGATTAGAACATGTATAGAAGTCAAGTAAAGTGAGTTCCATACCCTTGCGAGGGCGTTGGGATTGTGAATTTAAGGTTCACAATGTACTAAGCCCAACGATGTATAAAAGAACATAAAGCAGATTGTACACAAAGCGCGTGGAAAAATCAGCGTTGGCTGAACACGAAACACAGTCCCTGGTCACTTATTGAAATTTGACGAAACGGAAATTTTGGTGAAGGTGGATAAGTTTAAAAACAGAATGTTTTTTTTAGGGGGGGGCTTGCTGACAAAGAACATTGGCCCATGTTCGACAAGAAAGAAAAGTATTGCTGAATTAATTATTTAGATTTGTATGCGGTCAGATATCGCATCAATGAAGGATAAAAGGGGAGCGGTCACAGTTAACGAAGGAATGGAGAGAACAGATGCAGCACTATGGGGAGCATTAATATTAAGTCTCAGAAGTTGAGAGTAGAGAAGTAAACGTTCGGACGACAGTGTGGAACATTCGAAAAGAATGTGGTTAGAATTACATTCGTGTATATCATTTGGAGGATGTAGCGAACAGTAAGGAGAGTCTGAAAGTGAAACTCGATAGTGAGATGAAGGAAGCAAACTATGATCGAAACGCAACCGACATAGAGTGGTTAGAGAAGTCATCGAAATCGAAATTAATGAAACCTTTAGTAGAGAGACAGATGTGCAGCTTAGTTCGGCATGGAGACCGGTTGTCAGTTTACTGATAAAAATCATAATTGATAGGAAAGACAAGAAAAACTCTACAAAAAGTACTGTTTGTCGGAAACACTGGGGAATGTCCCAATTCAACAACTGTTAATGACACGCCGGTTACGGAAAACCCAGAAGTGATTAGTGGTAGAATTGACGCACACACAAGTATAAGTGACGATGGAAACAATAATGATAGCGACCCTTTTAAAAGAAAAAAATATAATTTACGAAGTCGCAGTCGGCTGAAACGAGCGAATTAGATTTTAGTTTAGTTTCTGATGATGGACCGTGCAATTCGAAACGTTAAATAGGAATGTTAACGTTGACGCGGTGTCTATCATAAAATTGTGATTTCGATGAAAATATCCTTTTCTGTAAGCAAAAGTACAAATGACCAACTTAGTCTTCAGCATGACTACGCTGAACACCCGATTAGTTCTCCAAACGCGTCCGAGATTTCCGTAATCACTGCCGAATCCAACCTTGATACAAAAAATATCACTCCATTGTCAGTTCATCAGTCTTAATCAACCAGCAAAGAAAAAAGAAAAGGCCGACGACAATATAGAACAAGACTCAATCAACATAAAAGAACTTTTAGCGCCGATAACGGAAAAAGTAATGAATAATATCCTCTAATAATGACCAATTTCGCTTTATTTATCGACACGTGTATCATAAAGATATAAGATCGTTCGCCTTTCAACTCACCACCGATCTGGATGGTCTGACACTAATGATGCGAGAAAACTATCCTTTTTTAAAACACCGCTCAATCAAAACGAGGATAACTAAAATTATGAATAAAATAAAAAAGACAAACCCTGCCACCAATCAGAGGTTTCCTCAAACTGAAACATGGCCGCCTTCTAATTATATTTAAATCGCTTCTTCAAAGATGGATCATCCACTCATTTCTTGGAATTGTAATGGAATGTACACCCATTTAGAGGACCTTTTTTTTTCTCCTGGCCCGGCGTGAAACCATTTGGCCATTAACCAATTCTTTTATTTATAGAGAATCTCTTATTATTAACTTCCAATTATAATCCACTTGTCTTATGCATTCAGGAAACGCTTCTAAAACCATCAAAACCTTTAAAACTAAAAAACTACAATGTTCTCCAGTCTACACTAGTTTGTGGGGGCTGTGTTCACGGTGGAATCTTGATATAGCTGTTCCTTCAGATATAGCTTTCCTTGTAATGAATCTTCACTCAGATGTTCAGACTATAGCAATAACTATTTTCATTCCTCATCCACTATCAATCTGCACAGCCTACATACCCACCGAATCAGTCAATTGAGCCAGGTGATCTCCTCTACCTCATTTAAGACATTCCTTTTCCTTCAATTTTCACCGGAGATTTCAATGTTCATTTTCCTTTATGGGGGAGCAAAAAATACCATCGAAATTGCCGCATTTTAAAACAAGTAATGTTAACTTCAAATTTAACGCTCATATCCACAGGCAAACCCACTCATTTTAATTTTTCCTCTTCAACATTGCCATCCATTGTTCTAATATTTTTTTCTTCTTAACTAATGTTCGTTTTTCATCATTCTGATTTAGCAGGCAGTGATCATGTCCCAATTATCGTTAGTCATCCTCCTTTCCACCTGCGCTTCTTTCTAAATGGATTTCCATAAAAGCAAACTGGACAAAATTCAAATCAGTTCTATCTAATTTAAACACACAGTCTCGTACAAAAATTCGTCTCAAGTATTTCAATACATTTAGCACATAACGGAGTCGTTAATTCAGGCTGTAAATTGCATTCATTATGTCAACAACTCTAGACCTATATCCGTCAGGTCAGTAATGCGCAAAGTTTTTGAAAAAATGATAAATAGCAGACTACAGTCAGAACTGGAACGTCGGAATCTCCTGTTTAAGTTTTAATGTGTTTTTCGCAAATCCAGATCAACAACAGATCAAGCCCTATACCTACATGAATCCATTGCTCACGTGATGGTAAGCAATCAATACCTTTTGGCAATGTTCTTTGTATAAACTTACACGTGTGGGGATTCGGTGGTCGGTTATCTTTGTTGGTGGAAAATTTCCTCTCAGATCGTTATTTCAGAACTAAAATTAGAAAAGTAGTATTCTCAGTTAGAAAACTGGAAATTGTAGTTCCGCAAAGATCAGTGTTGAGTCCAACTCTGTTTAACATTTCTATCAATGACGTTGTCAGTCCAGAAGCACCTCCAGTTAAAATGGCACTTTTCGTTGACGACATTACAGTTTTCCTGCACTGTTCAAATGTGGAGCTTGTAGAGGTGATTTTACAAGAATCTGTAAATAAACTTTCACTATAATCTCAAAGGAATGCTTTCAAGTTTTTAACAGCTAAGACACAATCAGTGTACTTCTGCAGACAAAAAGCTCTGTGAATATATTTCTCGGTAGTTCTTTCATCTAATCTTCACTTGGGTTTTATTTTCGTTCAGAAACTATCCTGGAAATATGACATAACTGATTTTAAAAAAAAATGCATGAACAAGTTAAATCTTCTTAAAAAGTTAACTCACACATAATACGGAGATCATCGTTTCTCTTTAATGGTTGTATATCGATCAACAATACGCTACAAATGTGATTATGGAGCCCCACTCTTTTTCTCTATCCAAATCTCTTTTATCATCTCTGGACTCAATATGCAACGTTTCAACTCGCTACTGGTGCTTCTTGAACATATCTTATCACAAGTATCCTCTGCGAGGCATCTGAATGGTCTCCAACGATGCGCCGCGATTACCTTACTTTAAATCTATTCTTAAAAATCATGTATAGTACTCATGTCATAGCGGCAGAAGTTGTGTTAGCGTTGCAACAAGAATTATCCGAGCACAATTTTCACCTATTTCTCCGAACCGAGCAGGTCATAAATTCCGCATCCTGCCTTTCGATTTATTCATACGACCTACTAAATATAGACCTCCAGTCACCCCAAGTTCTTGGGGGCTCAATCTGCATTTTCTCGAATGATTTATCTCCGTGGACAAACAGCACAACTCTATTTGATAGTCACTGCTACATTAAAAAGGATCCAAGTTTGCAATTATTCATAAGCTATTGTCATTTAGAGGAAACATAGTTTTTACTACACTGATAGATCCAATTCAAAAAGCCAAGCAGGATGTGCTTTGGTATGCAAGAATGCAGTCATATTTAGGTTTCCTTTACCATCCTCCTTTTCGGCGTTGGCTTCAGAAATGTACGGTATATTCTTAGCTTTATGCATAAGATAAACATAACCATTGCAACTGGCTCCCCATGTTCGCTACGAAAAATATAGAAGACAAAAAACTCAACCATATAATAGTGTCCGTTTAACCAATTCATTCTGTTGTTTTTTTGTTTTCTTCTTCTTCTTTTGGGTAAGCTAACGAAGAGCAACAGCCCAATCAACCAAGGAATCTAAGTAATAGCTCAAAAGAAGCATAACATACCAGATTTTGATCTGGTGCGAGATAGAATGAATAAAAGACGCTAAAATAGGAAGGAAATGAGAGAACATAAGAGTCATTGTACAGAGTGGAAAAACCAAGATTCAAAAGCTGAGAGTAGAAGAGAGAACGTTCTGATGAAAGTAGGGAACATTCGAAGAAAACATGATTGACATCACACAGAAAATCGGAATCTTCTGGCTGAAGAGGACACTGCGGGGAAAACACGAAGAAAAAACGAAAAAGTGACGAAGGGAGAATGATATGACAAAAACGAAGACCACATATGGCAGTGATCAGGGAACGACAAAGAGAAGGATACTTGTTGAACCGACTGGTCATAGAAGGTAAAGGTTGGACAGAAGGATAAAAGGAATTCAGATTGGAGAAAAGGGAAAAATAAATATTATTCCATAATGTAATATGGAACCGTCTGGAAATATGATTAATATTATGAGCAGGAAATTTATGAAGAGGATGTCCATTAGAAGCCCTTAATCAGGCCAAAAAATGAGCCACTTCATTACCCTCAATTCCAGCATGAGTAGGAAATCGCAATAGATCTATATGGATAGAATGGAACAGGAATAATTCTTGAATTTTCGATTGCGAATAAGAAGAACGAAAGGTTCAAAGAGGACAACGGTAAGGGAGAAGAAATCGCCTGCAAGACACTTTCAGAGTCAGCTATTAAATGAACTTTATCCGAGAGGGAAGAAGAGGAAGAGGGTAAAAAGAATTGCATGAAGTATAGCAGCAGATTCAACAGTAAATATAGAACAGCAGGAAGGAAGTATAAAGAACTCAGAGTAGCTATGAGAAGGAAAATCAAAGGCGGCGCCTACTTCACCAGCCCTCTTAGACCTATCAGTAAAAATATGGAATGATTGGAATATAAAAAATTTAAAACAATGTGAAATACGGATCTCAAACGCTAAATACTTAATCAAAAAATTTTCTGGATCCTGTTGGCAAAACAAATGGACTAACTCCAGACCATCATTTTCCTGTGTTGACTTCGCATCGGGCACATCAGATATTCACATGGCCACATTTTGTCAAGACTCTCCGCTCCGCTATGCTCTCCATGCTACGTTCCTATCGCTGTTACTCACTTTCTCGCTCTATGTCCATTACTGCAAAGCCTGTGACTCAAGCACAAACTAACTTCTAACCTTAAATCTCAACTACAAGATAATCCTACAACTATCATATCCCTTCCATCCTTTCTTAAAAGTCTGGACTATTTAAAAAAATATAAAAAGGGGAATTCTAAACGCGTGCGTCCTGCCTACCTTAACATATGGAGGTCAGACATGGACAATAACAAATAATGTCATGAATAAAATTGAAATATGTCAAAACGCATTGGAGAGATCTATGATTGGAGTTAAATTAAGAGACAAAATAAACTCAAAAAAAATCAAAAACAAATTAGAAGTTAAAGACAATTTTACATGGGCAATAAGAAGGAAAATATGGGACTGGGCAGGACATATTGCAAGAATGGATTCCACAAGATGGACTAAAAAAATAACAGATTGGACAATATACGCAAAGAGAAAAAGAGGAAGACCGGAAAACAGGTGGAAAGATAGTTTCGCTAAAATGTTAAAACATAAACAATACCATCAGGTGGCTTATGAGAGACTAGAGTGGGCTCGGTTGAGGGAGGCCTTTGCTCGTTTTCAGGGCTAAATTAAATTATACAATAGTTTATTTACTTCAATGTATGTTGTGTAACATTATATCACTAAGGCTAATAAATAAATAAAAATAATAAATAAATGTTACCTTTCCGCACTTCTAGCCAAAGATGATATTCATGGTGCGGTAAATAAATAATAATAAAAAAAAAATTAGGTATATAAAGAAGAATGAGAAGAATAAATAACGCCAATATCCTTAAGTACTTAATTTGCCCGCCAAAAGCATAAACATGAACTAAAATTAATTTAAAAATTAAACATAATTGTTCCAAATACGATAAATAAACCGGTAATATTATAAAATTGAAGTGGAACTAGTATATGCATTCTAACGGAAAAGTATTGTTTTTTTTTTAAATAAGAAAAATAATAAAATTGAGCTCGTCAATCCAGGACCTTCACCCAGAAACAATTAGAAATGGAAAAGGAAGGTTATATATAGTAAGACGATCATATATCGTTAATAGGAAGGTAGCAATGGGAGGGATAAGTGGAGAGAGAAAATACAGGATATAACGGGTACAAAAAGGAGCAGGAAAGCAACAATTTATTATTTTCAGAGAGCAAATGTTCGTTGATAAGTCTGAGGAAATCCAATTTTAATAACGCGTACTTAGTTGTACGATGTCGTAATTATACAACAATATTCATAATTTGCCGTCTCACTATATTTTAAGATCCAATGATAGACAACGATATTTGTTCTGTTAATTTCTATATCAGTAGCTGAATCGATCTTTTCCACGATATCGTATAAATTTCCGCTCTGTAATCTTGCTAATGATATTGTCTTTCTAGATGTACTATTCAAGTTCGCACATTGCTGCTCTAAGCACAGCATTCTCCTCATGCAAATGTTTGTTTTCTACTTAGAGAATTTCTTTATCTGAATAATGTCGATTAGACATTTATTTCTTTATTTCACCCGTTGTGTGTCAACGTGGACAGATCTGAATAATCAATATAGTAATAATAACTATAATAATAACAACAAAAAATCAAATTAAAGTATATTAAAAGTTTTAGTACCATTTTCAGAAGATTAGTAAATATTTTTGTAAATATTTAAAAAGTGGCATATCTTTTTAGGTAATAATAATAATAATAATAATAATAGTAAAAGTAATCCGAAAAGGAAAAGACCTGGGAAAGGACAATCCTGTATGTAAGCATCGATTACAGCTACAAAAAAGGAACATATAGACAAGCGAGAATCGAATAAATGGATTCAGATTAGTCAGCTGTATGCCGAAATAAAATAGTTCATATGTGTAATTCAGAATCAGGTGGCGAAAACGAAGAATTATGCAAAGTATAGGATGGAAACGATAATGATGAACTGATTACACCGCCAGACACGATAGTGATGTAAAGAGCAACATTTAAGTTTAGCGAATAAATAGAACTTAGTACAAAACCACCAGAAACTAATATGGTATAAAGAGAACGTGTTACGGTGAAGTTATGTTGGAATAGAGAAATAATTGCAAATAATAAAGCAATTCATAATAGACCAGACATAATAATAATGCATAAAGACACCAAGCATAAATACATTGCGGATATTGCTACTCTTAGCACACCTAATCTATTGAAAACGTATCGTATAAAAATAAATAAATACGTATTCCAACATCCTAAGAGATGGAGAAAAATTATAAGCAAAGTGGCGTTGAGATTGTTCTGATCAAATTATCCACAACGAGAGTAACATACCAGCAAGTCTGAACACACGGTGGATACATTCAGTTACGGCAAATTTCGATTTTAAATACGGCAACAATAGTCGGAAATGTTTAGAATTCGGGACGCACTTTGGATCAATCCAGCTGCGTTTGTCGAAATGGAAATATTAAAGAGATGCTAGTAGCAGTAACAATAATGATAATAAAGAAGTTCAAATTAAAGCGCATTAAAAATTTTAATATAATTTTTCAGAAGATAAGTAAATATTTCAGAAGTGCCATTTCTTTTCAAGTACTGACAGTGACTTTATAAATAACAGATTTATAATGATCCAATTGAGGAAGGAAAAATCACTGCATTAATTAGATTAAGTTAAGCGTCACACCTAACTTCTATACCGCGTGTTATTACTTTTATCTTCACCACTGATAAACTTGATATTAAAATTTAACTTTGCTATTACATTTTTCAAGTGCGAAGTGTAAATTAAAAGAAAAATAATAATTCGGCGTGTTGTGTCCTGTTAATAGTATTCGTTTTCCTTATACTTCATTAAAATTAACCCCTCCCCCTCTGGCGTGATACATTCAGTTTAATGTTTCTTACTCGCCAGCTATTTGTGTACAAAACTGAAATAGTGTATGAGTCATCTCATTGTTTTGTTTACTTTCAGTAATGGTCCTTGAGTGTCGTATCGATGAATTTCCAAAAATCGTGCGTTATGTTGCATTATCCATTTTTTTTTTTACCAAATTAGTCTATGTACTCAAATCTACGAACACTGTCACCGATATTTATGTACTCAAATCTACAAACAGTGTCGCCGCTATTTTCTTATTCTTGAATCTGTTTCCTAAGTACTGTCTGTCATCTGAAATTTTTAAACTACACGACTTCTGGTTTTTACAACTTGCTTTCTGCAAGATTAATTTACAAGCTCTTGTCAGATGAATACAACACAGCACGACACCTTAGGATCCATTAAACTAGTTTGATATTTGCTGATGCAATAACTTACTTTGGCAATTTACTTGTGTGAATGATGTTACGAGGTAGTTCGGTTAATGAACAATTTCTTCCCGAACTGTTTAATTTTCTTTAACATTATTTCCTAAGTTCTTTACTTTAAGGATATTTTGTAGTGACTTAATTTAGGCGTTAAAGTTTCCAACTAGATGCGTTTTTAACGGGCGTCTTTTTGCCTTTTCATTAATGCTGGAAGAGGCGCATGCTTTGTGACCATACGCTATAATTTCTTGGTTACATTAGTACTGCTGCTTATACTTTGCTGACTTTTTGTGGTATCTTTGATTTTAATTACATTATTTAGAGTTTAAAATTCCAGCGTTCACTGGAAGTAAAAATATGCGAGGGTTAATGTTACACATCACGTGACACCCAGTGTATGGTTTTTAAAGTAAAACATCTCTAGGCGCGTTTTGAATACTTCGGCAAGGGATAACAGTTGACGTACTTTCGCAGTTACCAAAATTCACATGCACAGGTGAAGAGATAATAGAATAGAGCGTGCGAGTGAATATCGTACCAGCGGGAATTTATTAAGCGAGAGAGATGAATATACGGACGTTCTGGCTATCTCGTTTTAGTGAGCCTTCAGAGTGTCTGTTCCGCCGCTGTTTCCGCGCGTACACTAGATGAAGAGGATCTGTAACATTCAGATATTTGCACAATGATTAGCAAATAAGCATGTAAGTTCATATGAAATAAAGAGAATCATTTATGGTTCTCGTTATAATGTCACCGTCATTTTAGTCAATTTTCTGGTTGTTGATGCGAATGAGTTTTTTTCTGTTTTTAGTTTTCTACCGTGTGTCTTATTCATGTTCTATATAAATCCTTTCTTCGCTTTATCTTAGATTTCTCTTGCTTTATTTATGACAATTCCCCAGGTCTCATCAGAGAACACGGGATCAAGGTTTGTCTCGTTCCGGATCCGGGTCGGTCCCAGGTTTACCCATCCTGAAATAATTTGGTATCAGAGAAATCTGGGAAAATAAAGGCAGCCGAGAGAAAGGAGTTGGCCTCCCTACTCTCATTAGTGCCGTTCGGCTTAGTACATTGTGAACCTTAACTTCACAATCCCCGACACCTAATCAAGGGTATGTGACTCACTTCACTGTATTTTACTCTTTTTTCGAAAATACTCGTCTTCCTTTCTGTCTTGATGCTCTTATTCTTTTATTTCCTTCTACTTCTGCCATTTCTGTCTCCGAATTGTTTTTATCCTCTACGCTTAAATGTTTCAGAATATAACTTTACTTTTTCGTTCTTCTCATTACTTGGGCTAATACTCTTCTTCTTCTTCATCCGCCGTCTCCGTCACGAAGGTTGGCGATCAACATAGCAATGTCTTTTCTTAACATGGCAGATCTGAACATTTCAGTGGGCAACCAAACGGAACCAACGATGAAAACCCTTTGTCCACGAATTTTGTGGGCGCCCTTTCAATCTTTTGCCCAAATCCTTCCATAATGAGATGTATAATTTCATATTTTTGATCTCTCATGATATGCCCCAGATATTGTAGTTTAAGTTCCTTAATCAAATTTAATAATTCCGGGCGGATATTCATTCTTTTAAGAATTTCTTTTGTTAGTAATTTTTAAGATCCACGGAATTTTCAGCATACGTCTATACAAATGTAATTCAATTAGTTTTCCTACCCCATTATCAAAATTACCCTGCGATTTTCCTACACCTCTAAAATTTATTTTTAGTACAGAAAACCCATTTTGTACAAACATATCATATAAACAGCAAATGACTGCATGATCCATATTGCCTTGTAATAATCCCTGCGGTAAATGTGTATATAGTATCAATGCTACTGTTCTGAGGTAACATCCAACGTCTAACTCCCGTTGCCATACAGTAAAACGTGGCACCGCAGAATTCTGGTGCTCAGTTCAAGACTTAATTCCCTTCTGCTTATGTCCTACGAACCTGTTAAAAGATAAAAGAAACAAAAAGCTGGAAATTAATTGTGATGTTAAAAACGGGCCCGGAAAAGTTCTGTTGTAGAAAAGAATGCTGTACTGAGCAAAACAATTACGGATAATGAGGTGACGAGTAGTGATAAATTCCACCTGGCATAAAGAGGGAACACTAGAGCACCTAGCGGGTAAAATAGAAATAGTTTATCAGGTTCGTGCTGGCTGAAAATGTTATTTTTTTCTTTTTTCTACATTATTAAATTTTAATTACATGCATATAAGACATGACAAAAATTATTGCGCCCCATCCAATTAAGTTTATTAGGTCACATTATTCTGTTTTACAATTATTAAATAGAAGTATGATTGTTAATCTTAATTATTTTCTTAATATAAATGAATATTATTTTTACGATTTTTAACCACCTCTTCTATTGTAAATTTATTCAAGTTGTGCAATTCATTTGTTACCCCACTTGTTCCGTATTACCCTCAAAAACCGGTTTTACTGTTATTGCAGGCTTGAAAAATACATGTATGATATACACTGTACTGGAAATTGCATCTAACACAATTTTCCGATTTCGCAATTCCATATTTATACAAGTACTTTTTAAATATTCTCCATGTCCTGTTATGAACTGTATATTAAAGAAATAGGTGGGGGGGGGGGGGTAAAATGTAATTATTAATTCTTTCGGTAATATCTGGAAAATACACTGATATGTTATACTCTTGTAATTGTTCCAAATTTGTTGCAATTTATCTATATACGAGGTGTGACAATTTCGTAGAATTGTTTCATAGCGCGGCTTGTGGCAACACTGCGATTGTGCCCGCGGTCTCGTTGGAAATAGAGGACATTTCTGAATCAGTATATTCAGTTTTCATAACGGTAGCACGTATATCTCGCGTTCTGTTGTAGTTTAACCCTTAAATGCTCCCACATAGAAAAATCAAAGTGAAAATTATTTTGTAAATTTTATTTTACTATTTAGGATGCATTTAACAATAAAACTTATTATTTTGGTTCCCTGATCCCACAGAAACCAAATTACGCCATGTTCTTTGTAATGCACATTGAGCGTTTTACAGAAAACCACCGACATTTAATAGTATGCATTGTAGTGACTACTGATCGCTTTACTGAAAACTACCAACATTTAGCAATAGGCGTTATAATCATGGACAAAACTACGCGGGGAGGGTATATGAGGATATGATACCTCTTAGTCATTTTAAATTGTGAATTATTCGTCAAAATCAGAAAACATTTGGTTAATTTGGCAAAATTGAAGATATCCTTTGGCTATTTTACTTTGCGAATAACTTTTTTTTTTTTTTTATTCATTTATATTTCATTCGGTCGTTCGGAAAAAATTGTATTTCATTCGGCAAATTGAGTGAACCTCACCCGCAAAATAATCGGCTAGTTTCATCCTTGATTATAATGTACATGAGCGCTATGTAGAAAAGTACTGATAGATAATAATGTACACTGAGAAAGATATGAAACCACTTACAAAGTGTAAATGCATAACAAATGAACAGAAATATTGATTATACACACCTGCTTCAGTTGCATATATTACCTTGCACAACCACTAAAATAAATAATTTCAGAATTCCACTAACAAATTAATTATGTTTACTTTTAAAAGTGCAAAACAAAAAAGAAATTATAATGTGTATATGTAATACAGAAGTGCTTTCGTATTGTGTGCGCATCTGTGTATATTATTTACCTTTCTTTGTGATATTTAAAGAAACAATTGCGGTTTTTTAAAGTACATAATCTCATGTTACACTTTGAGCACAGTATTGTAGTTTTATTCGCTGTACATGATCTACATCGCCCAATAGTTGTGAAAATGGGCTAAATGTGATCTAAGTTGTCCCCAATCTTGAATCACTTGATGGAAGAGGTTGTTTGTTCTTTTTCAAAGCAGCACAGTGCTCGGCTACATTTAACGGCCTTCCAATTCTAAGTTTATTCTTAGTATTTAGAGTGTTGCCAATAGTATATCTAAATTCCTTCGAAGGTACACATGTTCTTACCTGTTTATGTTCCAAGTCACGCTTATATAATAAGCAAGCATTATTCACACGGATATCAATCATTTGTGAAAATAATGAAAAATACCATCGACAAGATTTCATTGCAGTTCTGCATAATGCGACAGGCATATCGGCTTTATCCACACCAGCCATATATCGGTTATAATCTTTTACAACTTTCGGACAGGGCACTGAAACTTTTGTGCTGTTTTCTTTACTATCCCTTTTACTTCTTCTAAAAGTTCTGCGGCGACATACGAACTAACTACAGATACACATCTATTATCATACCATTTTATAACATCAATTTTTTTCTTGTTACCTGTATTGTAATCAAAACTATCGCGACCAAAGGCGCACTCAGGAGATTTTTTTGGTAGGGGCTAGAATTTAGATGAGTTAGCGGGTGGTAACTCGGTACCTCGACTAAGTACCTATCTATTTCCGTGATCTGTAAATTAAAATTAAAAAAAAAAAAAAAAAATACAAAATTAACGAATATTATTTTTAAAGAAATTACAAAACTGACGAATTTTATTTTAAAAAAAAGTAATAAAACAATAGAAACGTAACTTTATATTTGTAATATAAGCAAAAAGTAAATGTGTATGTTTTTTTTTTTTTTAAATAAATAAAACAAAACATTACAAAACGAAATTAAGATTTCGAAGATTTTTTGGGAGGAGCAATGGCCCCGTTGCACCCCCCTTGAGTGCGCCAATGATCGCGACCTAATTTCTTTAATTGTTTATCTTCCTTTAATTTACAATTTCTTAGTCAATTATTTAGCACTGTACCAGATGAAAAAATTCTATATTCCTCTCTTAAAAAATAGACGAATTCTAGAGAGGTAAACCAATTATCAAAATAAACAACATAAGATTGTTGCATCTTTGGAGTTGATTTACAAAGCTCCAGTATTGCTTTTTGTCCTATACCGAAGTATTTCTCTTCTTTACTGGTAAACGTGTTGTTTCACCACCATATGGTAAAAGGTCATAAATGATTCCACTAGTTAGAGCCCCATTTTATTTATGTGCCGTTTTCTATTATTAGCTTTTGTACCTTTATAAGGTATCATCATTTCATCTATTGAAAAGCGGGTTTCATGGTCCACTTTGAGGCAATTTCTTCTAACATGCTCCAAAATAGGCCTTATTTTGAAGTACCGATCATTTTCATATTGGTAAACATTTTCATTATTTACAAAATGTAAATTTCGTTTTATTATTTCAAAACGTGACATTACATTTGCTATGCTCTAAATACGGAAGTTTTGAGACCAATAATCTCTAAATGATGGTAGATTTATTATTTCCATTATAAATAGCATCGCAATAAAATTTTGAATTTCATGAATATTTGTGTCGGTTGATTTAGATGTATTTTGGACGCTATACAAATTAGTTTCATTATACTTATTAATCGATAACATTCTTCATTCATAAACATGGAAAAGTAATTGTATGGAAAAAGTTATTCTATATTATAAGTAAGTTCTCTGTCAGTAATATTAGCGCCAAATCTGAAATAACTTTTTTTTTCAGCTAAAATCCATTTAACCTTTTTAATTAACTTTCTTTTCTTTAAGTTTCTTCTGTTAAAGCTTGACCGCATTCTAAATTCCTGCCTTTGTCTTTGTCTGGATGCGCGTAAATCTACTCCAATTCCTGCTACCCTCTCCGAATCAAAATCACTCCCTTTGTTCATGTGCAGATCCTATCTAGGCTATCGTTTCCTAATTAAACGTCTTCCTTCTTTTTCCTCTAAGATTATAGCTGCTTATTGTTCTATTTTTCACAACTGGCGTTTTACTCCCAACAGAATTCCAATTTTATCTTTCATTTCTGTTCGTCTTGTCAATTTTTCTCCTATGATAAATCTCTGCACTTTTCTCTTAATTATTTCAGTCTCTTACATCCTCCTCATGTATTTGATTTGTCAACTTCTGCGAAATTCCTTCCTCACTCTATGATTAGATCTGAATTTCACATGGTTTTAAATTCTTTATATCCCAATCATTCCGTTATTTTCACTGATGGATCTAAGAGGGCTGATGGGGTTGGTGCCGCCTTTGTTTCTCCGTGGGATACATTAAATGTTCAAACACTCGGCGAGTACAATGATATATATCTGAAGACGGATGTGCTTCTACTTGCAGATGTTTTTGAAAACTTTAGAAGTGTCTGTTAGAAAATTTACAATTTGGATCCTGCATGGAGTTTTACTGCTCCCGGATTGGCATTTCAAGCAATGTTGAAGTTGACAGAAGTTCAATTGGAGCTCTCAACCGATTATAATATGGTTTTCGACGGTATGTGTTAGTGTGTGAAACGTTATGCTAAGGTGGAAAATTCATACACTAACAGCTGTAATAATAGTTCCAGTGATGATGATAATGGTGGTAGCGATAGTGTAGGTAACACTTTCATAGCACATTTGAATGCGAATAACCTCTATGTCTTCCTATGGATGGTTTTAGATGGCTTAGCCAGAAAGAAATATTAGAAATAGATATTATGACTATACCTGATGATGGACCCATCGGTTATGTGCTTGAGGTGGATTTAGAATATCTACCAGATTTATATTTGGCACACAATGATTTACCTCTATGTCCCGAGGCTAAATCAGTTAGAAAATGTGTAAAATTAGTTAATACATTAGGAAATAAGTACAATTATATTATCCAGTACAAAAATCTTAAACAGGAAATTGAATTAGGACTAAAACTATAACATGTGCACCGGGTCATTTGTTCCAATCAGTCGGCGTGGTTGAAGCCTTAAATTGATTTGAACACTCTACAGCAGAAACAGGCTACCAGTGAGTTTGAGAAGAACTATTGGAAGCTTATGAATAACAATGTTTTTGGTAAAATGATGGAAAATATCAGACATAGAATTAATATACAGCTTATTACAAATGAAGTAAAATTTACTAAACTGGTCAGAAAAAGTAATTTTAAGGATCAGACAATATTTAGTGAGCAACCGTTTTTGGTTGCGGTACATTTAAATCCTTCAACAATTAAATTTAATAAACCAATTTATATTGGTATGTTTATTTTAGATATTAGCAAATTAGAAATGTTTGATTTCCATTTTTTTTTTATTAAGTTTTTTTTTATTTTAAAAGTAAGTTGTGGGTCTTACAGGGTATATATACCCGTTGGGTATAGCTTCAGTCTTTGCACCATTCCTTCAACCAGTTTTGCACCTCCTTTTTCCACTCACCAATTTTTTCCCCCTCTAGTATATCATTAGGGATTGTACTTATTAATTTGATTAGCACTGAGTCATCAGTATTGTCAATTCATAGATTTAACCGCAGAGATAGATGTAATATGTATTACTTTGGTTTCTTGTTGACTGAATTTTTTCCCTGGATGGTAATTTTATATTATTGGCATTAAATTCTATTAATCTATAATAGAAATAATACATCTTGTGGGACATTTCATCATTTTCTTTCCACCATGTTGACCCAGAGTCGTTTTTCTTTCAGTGGGGGGGGGGTATAAGTTTCAAACACCTCTTCTGTATTTTACTTATTTTATTTATTTCTGTTTTCTTAGCCTCGCCCGATATTTGAATTCCATATAATATTCTAGACATTATTATTGAATTATAGTATATACATAGATTTCAATATGATAGTACCTGTTTTATTTTATATAAAGACGAAATCGTCTGTCTTATTTTCGAGTTTAAACTTTGGATGTGTTTTTTCCAGTTCAAAGATTTATCAATATATATACCTAGATATTTAAAGTGATTTATATTCTCTAACGGTGGACAAAAACACAAATAGGTATTGTTATTTACACAAAGCTTATGAAAGCAATCGTTATTATGAAGGACAATTCGCGGATCGCGTCTCTTATGTTTAGAATTGTTCCGAGTATGTAATAGTTCTGATTTGTTTATATTTGCACATAACCTCCTATCATGTGCCCATTTACTGAAATCATCTATATCCTCTTGTAATAATTTTTCCATCATCTCTAAATTTTTGTGCTCCATTACAAAGGCAGTATCATCGGCAAAAACATATACCTTTGCATTTTTAATACACTTGTGTAACGAGTTAGTGTAAATGAGAAAAAGGTTAGGGGCCAATACAGTACCCTGACCTACTCCATATTGAATAATTTTTTCATTACTTTTATTCAGTGAGATTTTGACCATACTTTTCTTAGTTGCTATATAATTCTTAAACCACTTAGGTTGATTATTTTTAATGCCCAGATTTTCTAAGTCGTTGATCAATAATTCATGGTCAACTAAATCAAATGCTTCGGATAGGTCAATAAATGTAATTAAAAATTGATTCCCCATTGATAGTCCTGTATTTATCTTATTTACAATCGTTCATTACAATATAGTGTGTAAAATGTGTAAGAATATTAATCTTTTATATTGTGATACTGATTCACTTATTTATGAACTTAAAACGTTCTATTTTTATAAAGATATTAAAGATAATGATCAGTATTTTGATATGAGTGATTATCCAAAAGGTCACCCGTGCTATTCACTAGAAAATAAAAAGAAGCTTGGTGTATTTAAGAATGAATTGAATGACACCCCAATTAGTGAATTTGTTGGATTCTGTCTGAAAATGTATTCTGTAAGTATTATTGATAATAGAGAAATTAAAAAATGTAAAGGTGTACAATCTTCTATAATTAAGAAAGAACTTAATTTTATATATTATTATAATTGTGTGAGTGGTGTGTGTGGTAAATTAAGTGATAATTATAAGGCACATTACAATATTCATTGTATACCTTGGAAAAGAATAAAGTAATATTAAGTGGTAATAATGATAAAAGAATAATATGTAGTAATAATGTAGATACAATAGCTTACAGAAATTCTATGTATAATAAATTGTATAAAAAGTTTAATGTTGTTTTAACTGAACTAAGAGCGTGTATGTTAGATAAATGTAAGTATATTGTGTGATTATATGGGGCTGTGTATTATTATTATTATGTGTAATATAGACATTGTATATTTTTAATTTTACTATGTAATAAAATTTTATATTAACAGCTGCGTTTATTTATTTAATTTATTAGATGTAAGAATGTGTAAGGGCTTAAAACTTAGACAATGTGTATAGAGTTATTGGTATTTCTAATTAAAGAGTGTATATGTAGTAAAAAGTTGGTGCTTTTCCCTAGGATGAATCATTTTCCATTAAAATTTGATGTTTTCTACCTAAAATGATGACATTTGTACTAAATTGTGATATATTACTATAAATTGATAATTTACACCTAAATTTTTGTGTAAAACGGATTGTTTCCTTTAAAATTCCATGTCTTGTACTAAAATGTAAGTAGTTTAGCCCTAAATGGTATAATTTGTATGAATAGAGTGATTTTGGTTTCAATTGAGTGCTTCTTTCTATGATACTACATTTATCTAATCTCTGTTTGTTATGTTTGGTGGTATGCTACAAAAAAAATTATAGTTTTTATATCCTAATAGTTGTATTGGTGCAACAAGGGAGTGGGTTATTCAAGTGATGGCTCTATTAGGTTAAGAAAATGTGTTTAATAGAATTTCTGGGTTGTGATTATGTTTGCTAAAATAACAGAATTTGGATGAGACGAAGAAGGTGTGTCCCATCAAGCTTATGAATACTATGTGGTAATTAAATTGTTCATTGTGCTCATTGCATTGGTAGTTATCATGTGATCAGACAAAATTAGTTCTTATATATTATTGTTATACATTAAACATTTACACCAATAGACATGAGCAGCTCTTCAACGTCTGAATGCTTACAATCAATTTGATTTTTCTAATTTAAATTCATACAAAACAACTATATATTACCAGGGTTCCATTAAATCTGTTATGATTGATAATTTTTGCGAGTTAAATATTGTTTCATTACATTAGAAAGTGTATGCATGCACATACATGGTCACATATGCAAACACATCAACATCATCATCATTGTTACATCACATGCACATCATTACACTACATACACACGCTCGCACGCTCACACACACGCACACGCGCATACATTTATAGTACATCACACAAATGTAAGCATGTAAGCTCCACATACGTGTTATTATGATGGTAAGTTTTGATTCTTCATACACTGAAAATGCTATAGAGCTATGCATAATTAAATAGTAGACTCAACACACACGTCAAAAAGCAACTCTGCTAAATATCAAACACAGTCTTTGCAGCAATTGAGATATATGAATAATAATACACAAGTTAGCGGTCTAATCAGTTTTTTTTTCTTTTTCTTTTTTTTTTTTTCATTTACTTTGATTACTCATATGCAAAGCTTCTCACTGGAAACAAATAGGTCAGAACAAGAATAAACCACCAAGAAAGGGTTAGTAATGCGGTTGTTTGGCTGGATATATGTGAAGTACCACCAAATTCTAGAAGCTGAAACACTCCCCCTTGTAAAATATTAGTTTAGTGCTTATTTTTTGGTTGCACATACATTAATGCACCTTTTAAATTACACAAACACAGCAGATTTGATAGGAGGTTAGAAAAGCTTAAAGGTGGTTGGTTAACAGTAAAACATATTCTCAAAGCATTCACACACAAAAAACAGCAGGTTTGGTAGGTACTAGAAAAAATTTAATGGTGGTTGGTCAACAGTAATATATAATCTGAATGTAAAATGGAAACATGAACAGCTAGTTATCATTAATGCACGTGTAAACATCTAAATACAGCAAACAACTCAGTATGGGTTAGCAAAATTATAAGTGGCTGGTTAAAGCCTCCTCTTAATCTCTATACTGGATAAACGCTGTGCTGAGTGAGAGCCTTCATGCATAGGTGTCTACAAAGAAAGTAGTTGGTTGATTTGTGTGTGGTGGACGTTGAGATATATGGTTATTAGTTTGCAACAGTAAAGATGTATCAAGCAGAAGGATGGAATTGGCGACGAATATGGCGGTGCAGTGTTGAACTGTTACTGGACGGTTTGATGTAAAAACGGTGTGGTCATTTGATTAAGTATTGACTCTTGATTAGTTGTGTAAAAGGGGGCGTGGTTATGTGACTAAATACTGGCTCCTGATTAGCTAATCTCCTAGAAGTAAGATGGAAAGTGAACATCATCGAATCAGATAAATGTCAATATTGTAATAAAGTCTGTAAGGAAAATGTTAATCATCTCCTATGGCAGTGTAGCTAATTCCAAAAACAACGTTCAGTAAATTAAAGCAGAACTATTACAAATATCCATTCTTACAAGTCCACTAGGTCAGACACATAAACAACTTTATCAATTCCTTAAAAAATTCAATGTTGAAGTTTGATGCCTGAATACAGTATTACACCTTTCATACGTAAACTGGCTAAAAGGTTAAAAAGAAATCAGGTGAAAAAAAGAAACTTATTAGGAAGGCTTTTTTTTTTTGCTAATCTATAATTAGCCCGTTGGGCTATCACTAGATTCTGTCACATACTCTAAACATTTGAACGATCTCTGCCCACTGACATAGGATCCAAATGTAATTTAAGTCTAATGATCTCTTCCTGCGCAGCCGACGGGACTCCATTGGATTATTCAATAACGCTAAAGCTAAAAATTATTGCGCACAAGGTACAGTGAATGTTAAGTTGTTCGCTTCAAACTCACAATTAGCCGGCGATGCGTCTTTAAAAGGAATTGCTTTTGCTCGATCACTATAGTAGGACTAGCATTGAGATACTGCTTTATTGTTTCATATGCATTCAGGATTCATTGTTCCAATGTGCTTCAGGTCTTATAAATTTGCAGAATGGTAAAGTTAACTACTACAGGTTTAACTATCTCAAACGTACAATTACAAAATCAGCAGCAGCAGCGGAGAAGCCAAAGTTCGCTCAACCGAAGAACAAAAGATAGAGGTAAACGCGGCAGCAGCTGTAACAGCACATTTGAATTTATTCCTAGTGCTAAGTGCCCATTCCACTATTGGCTGGCAGGTGGGGGCCTGTGGGGCCAGCGCAGTAATGAGCGGCCTGCCCAAAGTTCCAGTATGTTCCACAGCATAGCCCGCAATACTTCCCTACCCTGGCCGCAAGATGGCGTCCTAGTAGTGTTGTGGGCAGCAGCGCAAAGCTACATAGTGTCCCACACACGCGCAGGGGCTTTAGTCTGTGCACAGTTGTGGTGGAATTCGGTCAGATTCTACAACAGCCAAATCGATGGATGGAGAGATTCTGGGGGGTTCCAGCATCATTGGCGACCATTCCAGCAACTACATGGGTAGTTTGATGACTTTCCAGACGCTTTTGGGAGTAGTTGCTTTTCAGTGTACCGGACGAGGGTTGAAGAGGTGAGAGAGGTATGCGTGACATCCCCACCTCGCACACTGTACTGAAATGAACGAAAATATCCTGCTGCGGTTAATGTCAATTTTAGTGCTTCCCTCAGCAGTTTAATAACAACTCTCTCCTGTGTTTATCTTCCAATTTCCCCTTCCAAGTATACACTGTTCTTCCCCTTTTCAAATCCTCAGTCTTTTTATCTGCCGATTCACCTCTGTCCGCCGTCTCAACTAGGGCATCATGGCTTTCCACTTCTTTCACTTCTGCCATTTGTCGTCATCACTACTTTCTTACCTTCTTCTTTTTTGTCTTTTTCTTATATTCTTTTACTTTTTCATCCAGATAATGTAGTTTAATTTGCGATGCTAATCATATTTTCCGCCTAAGGTTTGTTCTTTTACATTCAGCTCTTACGCCTTTCTCTTCCTATTCCATATAATGGATTATTCTTTCATTATTTCGTTTCCAGCATCTTCTGTAGTCCTACAACTGTCTTCTTCCTTTCCTCAAATTGTAATCGTATTAAAATCTAGTTTGTTTTCCCACTAATGATTTCTCGAACTGTAACGCTGGATCAATGCCCTTGGCGGGCAAGCCAAAATTAAAAAAAAATCAATTTTCTTCTATCGCTACAATCATTTGTTTTTTACTTTTCTTTGATTATCCTATTTACCTTATACCGTTTGCTTGTTCTATAAACTGATTACCTACTCTCTTGCTTGCTTCCTTGGATTCTAAACGTGAATAATATTTATATTTATATATATATGTATATATATATCGTCGTCTATTTTCACTCGATTTCGAGTATAAGATTAACTCCTAATTCAGAGGAGAATTAGAGGATAGAATAGCCGCGCAATGGATAAGCGCGTAAGCAGAAGCGCAACCTAGCTTCGGTACTGCTGACAACGTGAGAAAGATACGAATGGCGAGGCAAACCAAGACGACTGGCCTTTACTCACGTCGATGCGATTGTTCGCTGGCTGAATATTTCTATACAACGCCAGCGCACTCGCACGACTACAATTGGAACTGACTATAGCCGCTTGTTATCGCGTTACAGATGCAGCCCAAATGTGTCTACACTGCTGTGTACGAAACTAGCGCCGAATATTTTTGTCATCGCCCGGTATCGAACCCGAGACCTCCGGATCGGAAGTCAAGCGCTCTAGCCACTAGGCCAAACGTGACGACATATATATATATATATATATTTTAATTCTTTTGAGGATTCCCTGTCTTACTACTTTGTTCTGCTCAGCTAAAGAACATGTAGCTATCATTTTAAAAATTCATAAAATCAACAATTTGCTCATCGACTGTTTACATTATAATTGTGTTTCTCGTGTTCGTTTTATCTTGATAAAAAAGATTACGTTGTGGGGTTGTCTCGTAAGATCCCGTTGGCCGGTACACCGAAACCGGATGGATGCAAACAACTATCGGTATTAAGTACACAGTACACAAACCAGGTAAAATCCACACGAACACACACAACACACCGTCACATTAGCTGTTTACTGCCGCAACTGCTGATAAGTATCAGTCGATCGTTATAGACCCTACTCCGTACGTCTCTCAATGGGGCCTCGAATCATTCTTTCACTCTTGTGTCACTCATAAATGGCTCCCTGATCAAAGAAGAGTTTGACGTTGCAAGAATTTTTGCGCTTCATTTTAAAAATTCCTTTTCATCCTTCTTGTATGATGCTTCCTTTGCGACCCTGAAACTAACTGTGGAACAACAGGCAATATCTTTTAATTCTGACGAAAATGATCCTTTAAATATGCCCTTTACAATCTGCGAGTTAAATCACCAGCTAAACTACAACACAAGGAATAGTGTACCTGGATTTGACTCCATCGATGATCCCCTTATGCTTAAAAATCTTTCTACGTCTGCTAGATTATTCCTGCTCTGCCTCTACAACCAAATTCGGTCCTCCAGGTTTATCTCACAGTCCTTAAAACAATTCTCCCTATTCTGATTGTCAAGTCGAACAAAGACCTCTTTCTTCCTCAATGCTATAGACCTATCTCGCTGATTTCGGTCCTTTCTAAGGTATTAGAGAAAATGATGAACAGACGCCTCTATTTCTGTTTTGAATCCAAGAAAATCCTTTCTCCTACCCAAGCAAACGGCTGGAAATATAAATCTGCACCCTTTATTTGTAGCGCCATACTCAGTTCTGAGCGAAGGCGACTACCTATTCGTACGTTCTAGCTGTACAGATGTAGGTGCGTCAAAGCAATATGCAACTCTAGTGTACATACAAGGCTACACTTCGAATTGATTATGATCGCCTTTTTTTCGCGAAACAAATGTAGTCCCCCGTGTATGCCTACTATATGCTAACTGGCGTGCACATGATGGTATGCGTAATGGTTTGCCATTTTCTTGCGCACGTAACTAATAGCGATTGTTTAATTAATTTTTATAATGATTTCTATTGTTGCCTAAGATCGAACACAAGACTTTTGTGATTAATGTTAAGGACTTTAGCAACTAGGCGACCGTAGTTATTGTTTTATTTCAATGTGTACCTTTAATTAAAGACTAAACTTGTTGAAAGCTCTGGCAGCTACAAAACGGAGAAACGATCCTGTGTTTGAAATTTGATTAGCATTATTCTATTTAAGATGCTGCCTCAAAATTTCAATTTTCAAAGCTAGATATAATCTGAAATTTCTGTTATCTTATATATCTGAGTAGTTCTAAGTCTTTTCTGATTTCAGCATTACTTGCTCAATCAAATACATTTCTATCGATTTATTAGTAAATCCTACGTAGCATACTTTGTCGTTCGAAATACTTACATTTTACTTTTTCTGCTTTCCTGTCTGTTTATTATGGAGAACTGGCGTTTTTCTCCAAAGAAAATTCTTATTCTCGCATATTGCATCTTAACTCCTGTTCACCTCACATAATCACTTTCCGCATTCAATTCTGCTTTCTTGAAGTTTTGCAAACCACATGTATCTTTTTGAAGCTTCTTTCTCGTCCTTATATTTAAATCTCTTTCCCAAAACCGTAATTATTTAGAAAGTCCATAGCACTGTTAATTCCCTATTCCATTCACTCATATCTATCTTTACTAATAAGAGTCCTGGTATAATCAGAATTTCTTTCATTCTTCCGGCCTTCCACTTCTCTTGACCTTTCCAACTTCTCCCCATTTGGTTCAACATTTACAGCTGAGCAGACGTCTATCCTACGATATTTTAAACTTTATCATTCTCCATATGCTCCCTCTCACCCATTATCTTTCTTTTCTGCATTCAATTAATAATTGATTTGTTACGGTTCCTCGGCCACACAGGTATCGAGAGAAGTAAAACGGCGGATTTCTTGGCTCGAGTTGATGCTTTCTCGCGTACTTTTTTCCCCAAAATCTCAAGTTTATTTCTCTTCCCTCTTTTATCAAAATGTTCCTTTCTGGATTTCGGTCTGACTTTTATGTTTCCTTTTTTTTAAATAAACCATCTTCTGCCCATCCAACCTAATCTTCAATTGTACATCATGGATCTACGATTTCTCTCTACTTCGACGTTTTATCGTTTCTATTATTCAGTTACGTCTCAGCCACTCTGCTATCATCTTTTCGCTTTCGATTTTCCCTAACATTTTCTTTATGTTTTCTTCTTCGCTTGACAAAGAAATTTATTGTGATTTCTGTCATATTTCTTTTGAATGTTTGTCTCTCTTAATTGAATATTCTAAACTTTATTCTCTTATGCCGACTCCAGAGCGCCCTAAATTCTGCTTTTTTTATTTTGTCTCTTCCTTATTTCTCCCATTAGTTTCCAAATTTGATCTATCACTGATCTAATTTCTGTTTAATTCTCTTACCTTTGAATTGTTTCTGAATGAAGTCGCCGTATTAGCACGTCTAAAAAAAAGAAACGTTGTCTATTCGTATGCTATATTTTTTTTTTATGGATGTTAGTTGGAATTTATGGAGTCTGTTACATAGCCTTATTTTTAACTTCTTTATGTTTAGTCCCTTCCTTCCATTTTAAATATACTCAAATGCAAATATCGTTATCATGTACATTTTTAACATCCTACAGTTCTACTGTAGAATTAGTTGCGTGTAATAGATTCAGCTTGGAAAGGCTAACTGGTGAACATTTCGCGAGTGTAGTATTTTATTTGAACGTGGAGTTAAAAATGTCAAATAGTTACTTTTATAAATGATTTAAATTTAAACTGACAATGATTAGTCTGATAGGTATGGATGAGGTTTCGGTTTTAATACAAAAAATGTTCAGGCATTTAAAATTCTATTTGTCTTTCGATCGGACTAGAAAATACTTAAATGATTAGCATCAGTTTAGTCACCAAAATTGTTTATTCGCAATTGTGATCTGTGTGAATTTGCACTTTGTATATTTTTATTAATTACAACATTGAATGTAATAATTTATATTATGGATCAATATACATGGTACTAATTGTAGTGTTTTACTTACACTGCATACATAGTTTCCTTCACCGTATGTTTTACCGACAAAATATTTGCTACTGTTGGTTCGCATTCTTCTTAGCAATAGAAAATTCATCATGATTATAGAACAGTTCCTCCGAAACATGTCGGTGTAATAATTTTTTATTATATTAATTGTTTTCTAGTCAGTGAATTACTTATATTTTTATGATTACTGTAAAAATAAAACGAAACTTACGAGTTAGGTCAAATTTTTTACATTCATTAGCTTGTTCTACCCATCCATTTGTTTTCATTGAGTGATGCCAAGGTATGAAAAAAAAAATCTAGTGCGGAACGGTTCTGCATTACTCTATTTGCTGTACTATTAATAACCCCGTCTAGATCCCCTTGCCAAAAAAAAGAAAATTAGTTACGCAACTGGCGCTATTCATTATTAACGTTTTTTTTTCGGCACAAAACTCTTTTTCATTGTTACAAAAAGACTATAGATTATAAGAATTATTCGCGCTTCTGGTCGCACCTATATTGCCGGTATAGGCAAAAACATTTATAGTAACGGACAGTAAGAAAAATCATTTAATTTCGGATATTTCTTTTTAAATTTTGTTTATTAACTTTTACAACGAAGTAGTTTACAAAATAAGGCATATTTTGAAGAATAAAAAAAAAAAAAAAAACTTTTTTTAAAAAAAATGTAAAATTCATAAAAAATACGAAATACGTGCATTTTCTACTATATTTGTTCGATAATTAATAGGGGGCTAGTTTTTGTTTTTTTTTACAGTATTAATTCGTGTTGCTTAAACTTTACCATTCGAATTGATGAGTTTTGGCTAAAGGAACAGTTTTCGTTCAGGCCATAAAAAAAAAAAAAAAAAAAAAATTAATGAGTTCTCATCGACGGAATTATTTTTGTAAACATATACTGCTAATAGCGTTTCAAGATAAGACTATATGTGTATGTATACGTGAAGTTTGGTGTTGAAGATACGTTCAATAGCTAAAATAACTGATCGACTTTCTAGCAGTAATTACTTATTAGAAAAAAACGATAGAGCTAAATGCGAAAGTCGAAATGGTGGGAGTAATTATGAAAATCTTTTTACGTGATAACGGCGTATCAAATTAAATATACGTTTATTTATTACTATCGTCATTTATTATTGCTAAAATCAGTTGAAAGAGAAACGTATACGCACATGAGCGTCATTTTTACAATGTCACAGGTAAAGTTTTAAATTCGACTTAATTGTTTTTCTTTTCTTAATTTAAACTTTTTTTTATGGTTTTTTTTTTTTTTCGTTTTTTATTTTATATTTGAATATTTATTTGGCGGTTGTTAACGCTTATTTTCTTCCCATGGTCGTTGCCTCCTAGAGGAAAATGAGACTATAGCCATTACACAACGACACTTTCGTAGCTAACTTTCGCTGTCAATCACAATTTTGGTAAAATATAAATAGCGAAAAACGTCAAATATGACATTGTTTATTTTCATTCTTTTGTAGCGTTTAAAATGTAAAATATCATAATGCTCCTCAAAAATATGAAGAGTACATTGCTGTATTATTTTTACCGTGATAAATACTATCTGTTTTCAAAAGACCCAGTAGTCATAACTTGTAATTAAAATCTATAACGATAAATGTGCGATTTAAATTGTGCGAGGGATGAAAATTGTTTTCGGTATTTCTAATTTTTAGAATAGCAGTAATTCTAAAATATAACTGTTTCGCATTCAGTTATAATGGCTTATATATATAGAACTTGTTTCTAATATTAGGAATATTTGAACATTTTTTTTTATCACTGTGATACGGGTATTTTGATAAGCATAAAATAAATAACGCAGGTAAATTAGTGATATTGTTAATGACATGGCTATTTACACACGCAATAAACGATTCCATTAAAAAACACGTTTTGTTATACATATAAGTAAGTAAAGTAAGTTTTATATCCCTGACGGGGTGTCGGGGATTGTGAAGTTAGGGTTCAAAATGTACTTAAGGATCTAATGGATCTGAAAAGAATAATGGGGGGTTAGTTCTTTTCTTTCGGCCGCCTTTACTTTCCCAGATTTCGCTGGTATAAACAATATTCAATTTCAGATTAGTTATTTACCTAGGAGCAACACAGATCCGGAACGAGACAAGTCTCGATAACCTATGGATACTTTTGCTTTGGTAGCCGGACACCGTAACTATTAAGCTATCACGCTATCTTTTTGTTATGTTATCCATTATAAATAAAAAATTGCATTTTTTGCCTTATAAATATAGTTATCCTAATATAATTAAATTACGAAGAATTAACGTGATCGGCATTATTACCCTAAAATATTTTTTGTTAAATTTTCACATTAATAAAAGTGATTTGACTTTTTCCCTTTTTTATACGCTACGAACTGGCAGTCAACATGCCGTAACCATGCCGGTTGGTATCCGTACAGAGTTTGCTTAAATGTTCTTAAACTTATGGTCCGTAATTTTACATTTTCTAACAAAATCAGCTGAATAATGACTTTTTTTTTTTTTTTTTAACGAATGATGAAATTCGCCAGGAAACACGCAAATTTGCATATAATCAAATTTTTCCAATTCTGCTTGAGTTCTGGAAATTTTAGCGTATTTTTTTTCGCTGCTAAGGTATTTTTTCTTTATGTAATTTCTGATTCGTAAATATGCACGCATTCTAGTGTTTTTGTTGGAATCAATAACATTGAGATTTTATAATTTACAAATTTTACGGTTTTATGTGTTTTTGTACGATCAATGGGTATTTGATATAATATATTTTTAATTTAACAGTTTATGTTTTCACATTTCCACGAACAAAGTTATATTGGCGATTTTAATGTTTGGACTTTTTCTATGATTTTCATTTCTTTTATTCTTTTGCTTATTTTTTAATACAAAAATTGTAGAAAACTTGAACAATCAGTGATGGGTATGCCTTTTTGAAATTTGAACACGTCTGAATTTGTAATTTATTTTAAAAACAATTTTAAAGTGAAAAATTAAAAGAAAATAAATAAAAAGGGATTTGAAAACTAAACACGATAATCAAAATGCAATATAAACTAATAATTAGAATAACAAATTAATAGGCTGGTCTATATAGAATTTAAAGATATAATGCATTAGAAATAGTTTACCACTGTTGAATAATAGATTAGAGTAATCTTCAAAGGAGGTTCTAGCTTGTTTAAAAAGTTCTACAGACGTAAAATAAGTTTCGTAACTTCTCGTCTATTTTTTTCTAACCCGACAATTCGGCTATTGGCAATCTTTTTTTTTTTTCTTTTTTTAACAGCTGACAAACAAATACACCTACAAAGAGTTATGCTGAAGTTTTATTTTTTACAATAAATCTAAATACCATAGTTGGATAATGCCTATTTACCAACTTTAGGAGATAAAATGATGACAATTATAACCCAGTTTAGTTTACTTCCGGCATTATTTATCTTATGACAAATTTTTCTATCCGTCCTTTTCAAAGCCACAAGAAAGAGTTATCGTGTCCATCTTTATGATCACTCTCTAAGCCCTACTCGGTTGTGTTAGTGAGAGAGAGGGAGAAACAAATTAGAATTGAATATTACTGGAGATAGAAGCAATGAAGGACGCTATAATAGGAATGATTGCCGAGGATGGAAGAGAAATAGTAAACGAATTATTATATGGAATGTACAAATCGAGTTTCAGGAGTTGTCTATATAAGTGAGAGCGTTCTATAGATATAGACGCTCATTAGAAGAAGATGTGATTTGTGTTGCAGAGCAAATCGGAATCATCCGGATTGAACGAAAAATAGCGAAAAGATGATGTCGCAAGTCAAATAGAAGAGATAAGAAAGCGCTAGAGATAGGGGAAGTCATAGTCCCAAGGGTACGGAGGAATGGGTTTGGGTACTAAGATATAAGGATTCAAGAATTGAGAATAAAAGGGGATAAATATTGTGCCACCGCTTACAATAGCAATTCCTGAAAAGAACCTTAAGATTACAAAAAGGAATTTTGGATAGAAATTGATCAGTCTGAACGGCAGATCGAACTAGTGAAAATCAGTCAGTTCATTGCTCTCAATGCTAGCATGACTGGGGGGACCATAAGTAATCAGCTTGAATGGAACGAGCGCTATACAATCTATTGACAAGAGAGCGAATCAAGAAGAATTATGAAATCTGAGGAATGACAAGGAAGAGGAGAGGAGATAGACAGTAGAACACCTTTAGAATCCAAGACTATCAGAAATTTATTAGAGTCGTTGGTGGAAGTAATGTATTGGATAGCACGAAGGATCCGCGGTAAATATGTAGCAAAAGAAAGGCAGTTTATAAGATTTAAAATATTTGAGTGACGGGACCAAAAAGGCAGCTCCCGTAGCGTCCGTTGTTCTGGAGCCATCAGTAAAGATAACAGCGTGGAAAGGAAATAAGGATTCCATTACATGGTTATATTTCTGTTGGACCACATGAGCAAGTAGGTTCTTGTGAAAGACGGAAAGAGATTATATCTTAGGCGGATACAAGAAATTGGATTAATTAAGCGTGAATTAAGGGAGTTTGTTATGAGAAAAAACATAAATAGCGAATTGATTAAGTCGTTTGGATATATGAGAAAGAATAGGTATTTTCCTAGGAGAAAAGGGCTAGTTGTGTAATATGGAAATATAAGAGTTAATAAGATTAGACCTATACTTGTAATATTACTTACTTTAAATTCTTTCTGTTTACTCATTACTGATGGTACTCTACTTTTCTCTGCTTTCCACGATATCGTAGCAGCCAATGAAGCACTTAATGCGTCCCTCATTATGATCAAATATTCCCTGACCTCAATTAATCTCCCGATTTCCTCTTCCCAATCTTCTTATACTGTATTTACCTTTCGACTTTATAATACTGCTTCTGTCAATATTTTCTTTAAAAATACGTTCTTTCTCTGGTTAATTGGGTTTTTTTGTTATTTTATTATCACCATTGATGGTCTTTCATCTTCTACAGATCATACGGAATATCTGTCCTCTTCTTCTATCAAAAGAAGCTAAACTGCCCTGTCGTCAGCTAAATAGGATGGTGACCCTATATTCTTATTTTTTTGTGTAAGTGCATTAGTTGTTATACATTTAACTATTGTTTGTTTACCTAAAGCGGTGCTTTCAAGTCTCCACTCTCTAAATTACATTTCATCTAAAATGTTTGTCTCCGATAGCATCTTGGCACGCTCAAATTTTCTCCAATTCCAGAA
Source organism: Icerya purchasi (assembly GCA_039619475.1). NCBI lineage: Eukaryota > Metazoa > Arthropoda > Insecta > Hemiptera > Monophlebidae > Icerya > Icerya purchasi. The sequence goes on along the minus strand of CM077116.1, from coordinate 167,913,687 downwards.
ATTCTTGCTAAATCGAATGCCATCTTTCTCTATTCGTAGATTTTATTTAGGCTATTGTTTCCTTGCTAATCGCCGTCCATTCACATATGCTCGTATCCATTTCTACTTCCTGATTTTTAAAAACTGACGTTTTACTTCCAGGAAAATCCCTATCTTATCTCTTATTTATTTTCGTCTTAGTTCATTTGGTTATACATAATTTCCTTTAATAATCTCTTTCGTCAACTTTACCGATCTCTGTCATTCTCCTACAGTTTTTATTCTATCTTCTCGTTCAAAATTCCTTTCGCAAGCCGTAATTAAACAAGAATTCTACAATACCATCAATTCACTACTTCCTTTTCATGCAACCATTTTCACTGACAGTTCGAGAAGGGCTGGTGGTGTTAGTCTTCTTTCCTTCTGTTCTATATTTACAGTCGAGTTAATAACGCTACCCTGTAATCTATTACTTACATTACCTGTAAACGCCAGTCTTCCGAATATTTAATCATCTTCAACCCCATGAACGCCCTTCCATACGCTATTCTTCCTCTCGTGGTCATTCCTGTGACTTTCTTATTCTCTGCATACATTCACTTATTCGCACTCTTTCCTCTTCATTAAATTGGTATTGATTTTCTATAGGTTCCTAGCACTCGGGGATCCTTGAAAATGAAATGCCTGATTCTTTGACTTGGTTTGCTTCTCCTTCTCGTTTCTTTTTTAAAAAGATTGCATCCTCTAATTTCCTCCCTAATGGTTTTAATCTCAAATTATGGTCGCATATATGCGATTTTTTCTTTTTCTAATAATTGCTCTTTTTATTTTATCTGTTCGACCTAGTTTTCCTACTAATCCGTCGTTCCTATTGTTTACTTTATTTCGTCATACTGTTGTTGTGATGTTATTTGCTGCGTTTTGGCTATTCTCTAATGCCTTTTTCCCATTTTCGTTTTTCGCTGGCTTCCTTCCCTCATTGTCCTCTCTGTTCAAATGATGCAGTGTCTGAAACGATTATCATATGTTCTTTGAGTATACATCGATTTCAGCAGAGGCTTGAACTTCCTACTTCTTATAACACTTCTTATATCCTGTCTTTTTATTTTTCACACATTATTCTTGCTATTTTTTCCTTGTTATTAAAGATAATATAACCGATTCTTTCCTTCTCTGATTGTTTGTGGGGAAAATCACTAGTCGACGAGCCTCAAAAGAAAAAAAAAAGATATCGTACCTTTGCAACATAGAAGATGATGTAAGATGTATGGAGAATGAATGTTAGCAGCCATTAATTATTCAAAAAACAGCCCTGCAATTTTCTTTTACAATGAAGTAACAGATAATTAACGCCATTTACGCAGTCGACGTGAACATGGTCATTATTAAGCTCCAAGGAATCGGAAAAATTAAGGCCATACGAGAGTGCCCCATTCGCAATCTGTATATAATAGTCACGAATCTGTGTAATAAGCAAACTCCGGTATTCTTGTAGAATACGAAAGACGCCAGGGTACGAAAGGTTGAAGAATATCGTAACACTTACCGATGGCCTCCAACTCTCTATATTCAATCCTATTAATTACCAAATTTTATCTTCTACTATCAATCGGAAGAGAGAATAAACGAAAATCTTCTAAGGCGAGCCTAAAAAGAAAAAAATGTCTTTTCTAATTTCGTTATCTAACGTAATTAGACGCATTTACTGACGCTTTAAAATATAGGATCTTCAAAATGTTTTAGTTATTTATTAATTAATTAATGCATTGTTTCTTAGTGTTGTAACTTATTTAATATATAGAATTGTTTAATTCCCATTCTTTAAATATCTTTTAAATTTCAAAATACTTGGTGACAGTCTGTAATTTTAGACCGATTCCGTTGTTTTTGTTAACGTTTTTAGTTTTGATAAATGATACTTTTCATTTTCCGAAGTTCTCTTTTCAACTTTCTAACTTGTCCATGATTAATTTTATTGAAGTCTGGTTTTCTAAATCTTTTAGCCCTATTTCAGATCTCGCTGGTTTTTCTTACTCTTCAGATTTATCTACAACTTCCTGAACTGTTTAATTTTTTAAAGTTTCATTTTTGGCATATAACTTCTTATTTCTGGGACTTATTTATTATCATTTTCATTTTCAATTTTTTTTTGTTTCACATTTAATTTCCTTAACATATTGCATCAGAAAACTATTTAAATATAATGTCTTGTTTGATAAATAGAACACGATAATGTGTTTCTTAATAATATGTTTTTTTTGTTTTGACACTGACCCTTCCGATTGTGTAACATTTTTGTTTCATACATACACACGCGCACGTGCGCATACATCTGCATATATAATGGATCTGTATATGTAGATGTTAATTGAAACGTCATTATTTAGCTGGGGATAATAAGAAAGAAACGCAACGAAATTCTATTACGTTTTAAAAAAATGTACAGTAAAAATCAAATTAAAATTCTCTGAGAATCTTTTTCTACAAGCCGAGTGTAGAAAGAAGCCGTTACTTTGCAAAACAACAAGGTCATCACGTTCTGGGAGGAGACAAATGAACTTTGCCTGCACAAGTGGCTTTGTAAACAGAAAGTCAGACATTATTTCTGGTGAAGAAACCCCAGATTTAGTTCTCAAATTTATACGGAATAGTCCTAACGGTATTATGTAATGCGTTGTAGGTTCAAAAAATATTAATAGACATCATTTTCACGAAAACGATTCTATAAATGAAGCTAAGTATCTTGAATTGTTAGGTTACTGCTACTAGGACTGTTCCTCATTAATAATTTAGTTTTTCTGCGAAATTAATATACTTATATATATATATTATATATATATATACACACATAAACTCGGCCCTTTATGCCTCACAAGGGGATCCGCCCTTTGACTCTGCCTGGAGACACCCTCGAAACACCAGCTCTGTCATTTTTTAAATTCATATAGAAGATGTAAAACTGATAATGTAATTCTTTCCATGTCACATTTTCGGAGGAACTTTTGTGACATAAACTTTATGACAAATTTTTGTGACAGAAAAATTAACAAGAGTGGAACTAAGAATAATATTGTCATTAAAATATACACACATGAAAATATGTGTGCATATATATTTATTAAGAAAGACCCAATGTCCCTGTTCGTGGGCGACATTTGAGAAGAACCGATTTCCGCAATGATTTAGAATAAAAAAAAAAAAAATATATATATATCGAAAATTATTGGGCGCCAGTGACAAGCTCAACTGAGCAGAGCTTTTAGGCCTTTTAAAGGAGAACGAAAAATATAAAGTCTCTGCGGTGGAAATGTCACGAAATACGTGTCCAATAAAAGAAAATTTTTTAATAGAAAGTAACCGTTTATTTATTTCCAAAATGACAATGAGACAACTGGTAAGTTATTAATGATACACAGCGCATACAACAAAAAACTTTAGATAAAGTTAATTGATAAATCAAATTTAAAACAAAAAGGATGACAAAACATGCGAAGCAGCTTATAAAAGTTGCAGAAAAAATGGTGTCGTGTTCGTAGCGACCGGGAGTTTTTAAGTTTAATTTTGTATCCAAATATTCCCTAAATGATTCCCATGTATTTGTTCCTCTCTGCATATAACCGAGTCTTCGAAAGTTAAAATGATAGAAGAGTGAATTGAAAAGAGGAGATTGAAGGAAGACTTTATATCTGTACAGTAACCAGCGGTACGTTTTGTAATGAAAAAATGGCTTTTAAGTGCTTGTTTGAACACACGTCTCTTTGTTGTAGTTATCCTAGAACACCATGCTGTATGCTTGGCGTTCCAATCTGCCCCTGACACAAATCTGTTCCTTAAATTTTTTATGTATTTACAGAATTCTATCGATGTCATTTTATGTCATGGTGGATAACAGGCGGATGATAATATATGCTGGCCACACGTCAATGTTAGTTCCCTGTAGATACTCCTCCCTAAAATGATTTAGTTTGTAATGTACAATGTTACTTTTTATTAATATTTCTGAACCAACGTGAGATTTTCCTGAGGGGTGTGTGCAAGAATATGTGTTATAATTATTTATTTTGAAACAATCCTTATCAGTAAGGTGGGTTTCAGCAACTAAAATTACATCTACGCAATTGGAAGTTAAGAACAATTCGACTTTGGCTTTATGATTTTTTAAGCCATTTACGTTCCACTGAGCTATTCCCAGGAAGCAAAACATTGTTTGGTTAATTTTTGAACTAACATGGTAAGCATGGATAGAACCATGCTGTTTGTTCCGCTAATTGACGGAATATGGACTTAAATTCATTCAGGAGCTCTTCCATTGTTTCTCTAGTTAGTGTGAAGAAAAAAAAAATAATATTTTAACCATAAAACCCTACTTTTGCATTGTGCTGTTTTATTTATTTGTAATTTTCCTAAATTAAATTTTAGACGAAGTTCACCTTGTGGCTCAGCTTTTTGGCTGTATGTGTTGCATATGCTTGTGGACACAGTGACGGAGGTAAAAACTGGGTGGTTTTAGTTGCTGGTTCACATGGTTACGGCAACTACAGGCATCAGGTAATTTTAATTGTATAATTTTATTTAAAATTATTGATTTTAGGTAGTGCGTTTCACTTAGGACGAACAAATCCAAATCCTATTGCTGCACAATGAAAATATAAAAATTGTCTATTTTGTTAAGTTAATATCCAATATAATAAAAACTAACTTCAATAACAAACAAACATAAGGGTAAAAATAATTTATAACAATAAATTAAATAACTACCTTATTTAGGAACATTTTCGGGTATAACCCATCATCAGCTAAAACTAACTTAATCAAAACTCAAAACACAGTGGAAAGAATATAAGGAATACATGTGTATATACGGTAACTGCATAGGAGGAACAAACATAGAAGGTATAAAAATCAATAGTGTGAAATTACTAATACTCGATACAAAATATAAAATAAAATAGAAGAACCTAAAATTAAACTTTTATATTAAAAAGTAGGTTATTATTATTAGGTAATTGATCGTTTAAAATATTATTTTTATATTTATTTATGTAATTATTTTCAGCAATACTCATAACATTTCCTTTGCCATAAGTGGCTAAAACGGTTACAGTAGTTTCTAATGAATTAGGTTTATGTTTATTTTTAATCAAATGTTCAGCATATGTTGATTTTTCTATTAATATTTTAAACGATCAATTACCTAATAATAATAACCCACTTTTTAATATAAAAGTTTCATCTTAGGTTGTTCTATTTTATTTTATATTTTGTATTGAATATTAGTAATTTCATACCATTGATTTTTATACCTTCTATGTTTGTTCTTCATATGCAGTTACCGTATATACACATGTATTCCTTATATTCTTTCCACTGTGTTTTGAGTTTTGATTAAGTTAGTTTTAGCTGATGATGGGTTATACCCGAAAACGTTCCTAAATAAGGTGTTTATTTAATTTATTGTTATAAATTATTTTTACCCTTATATTTGTTTTTTATTGAAGTTGGTTTTTATTATACAGTTTATAACAAAAAGGCTTGTATTCACCTACATTTAATATCCAATGTTGGCTAGTAAAAAGCATATGTATACACAGATTGCTACCGTTGCAGCGTCCAAATGTTTAGCAAGTTCAATAGTTATTATGCGAGTATGGAGGACTATTTGAAAGTTCGCAAATGGATGTCATAATTGCATCTCGTGTATTTTCATTTGTATCATGCTTAACACTTCATTAAGGGTCTAAAAATGTAATTTAAATCGGAAATTATATCACCTCCACATGCGAAAAAATGTGTAATATGATGTAAGCTACCAGATGTCGAAGTATGCTGTAGTTATTTTGATATATACTTCCACTGCATGTACAATTTTTAGTGTCGGAAACATGAGCGTATTTCTTTTGAATACTCTTCCATCGCTGTCGAACGTTCCTTTTTATACTTGTCACTCCTAATAGAAAATCTATTCCTTACAGTGCGTCCTACATGCTATCCTTTCCTTCTCTTTCTGTTATACCAACTCTTGTATCCTTTCTGTCTGCTACTTTTGATCGTGTAAAGATCTCATTTTCTTTTCCTTCCCTAATTTTTGAGATAAATGTCTACGTCGACAAATTAAAAAAAAAAAGAAATGGAAATGATAGAAACTATTTAAAAGCTGGAGAATATAAATATAAAAATTTAAATGGTATTGAAATTAGCATTGATGAAGAAACAATAAATTATTACAGTGATGAGGAAGACGTAAAAATTAATCCAGGTTTAATTGATAATATTGCGTCACTATCTTTAATCTCAATTTAAAGTGGAAAGTTAACGTCTACTTCAACGGATAGGATTATTTGCAGCATCAACGAATAATACCAAATTATTTATATCATTGCGTAGATGATGCAAAATAAACCTAATAAAAAAGAACACTAATTTAACACTCTAATTGTTGAAAGAATATTCTATTTATACGTTTTCGGAGAAGTATAAAAAAAATGTCCCATAAGAACATGAAAATTTAAACAAAACCCCAATTTATTTAATAATAAAATACGCCAAGTAATATGATTTACTTACAAAACCAACATTTAAAGTGGAACGAGTACATTTGTTTTCAAATATTCTTAGTAACAGCTTTCTGTAAAGTAAAAATAAAATTAAAAATATATACGATAAATTGCAGTTTAGTGATCAGTTTTTATTAGTTTGTTTTATTTTTTATTTTTTATTCTACAGTTTACTTGTAACATTTTTACGTCATTTGTAATAGCGAAAATAACTATTTGTTTATTTGTTGTAAAGTTTTCAGCTGCTGTTTCCGTGTGGTTGACTTTGTAAAATACTGTATGTTCGTTGTTCTTCTATCTTAAAAAATTTGTCTATTAAATTTTGTGCCACATATGTATATATATATATATATAAACTCGGCCACTTTGGCCTCGCAAGGGGCTGTGCCCCTTGACCCCTCCTGCTTTCATTCCTGTCTCTTTCTCTTTTATACTTTGTATAAAATGATCAAAATTTACAACGTAATTCTTACTGGCATCAACACACACAAAAAATAACATAACCACAAAAATCCTATTCTAACATTTACCTTCCGTTATATAAAATTAAGACATTTTTTCATTACATTTTTCGTTACATATTTCATTACATAAAATTGTGACATTTTTTAAATAACAATAACAAAAATCCTACAAAATATAACAAACGTTACATAAAATTGGGACATTTTTCTGGGACATTTTTTGGGACATTTAGCGTTACATAAAATTGGGACATTTTTTCGAATGGGGGTAGCCTAAGAATTACGTTGTAATTAATATATGTTGTACCTAGCGCACCGAGCACTTGCTCGGTTCATATAATCATGCCATCCTCTGAAATGAATGTATAAAAATTGAATATAAAAAGTTTTTATTCAGAAATCTTAACTTTATTTTAATCTTAATGTACAAATTATACATATTTATAAAAAAAAAATGTTTTAAAGCAAACCATTAATAATTACAATTAAAGATAGTTATGTTTTCTGAGAATTATTTATTTGATTCTAAATTATTTCACGATGTGTTTTTACTGCACGTGGGGACACTTAAAGCATTACAAATTTACTGGTATAGAAAATTTTATTATTTACTCGTATTTAAAAAACCACTTACTATTATTTATTTTATTTCAAATAATTACAATTTTTTTTCACTGCTCGTGTAACACTTTTAAATTTTTTATAGAGCTAGTATTTTTCAGGGATCATAATTCTAGCTGGCGTCCACACATGCAGGATTTTTTTTTTATTTAGTTTTTTAAATGTATTCATTAAGTTGGCACTTTTTCTTGGATTAAAGAAATTTATGAAAGTTGGCCGCTTTCATAATTTTAACTGGTGTCCACACATTTAGGATTGCTTTTTGTGTTTATTTTTTAATCCCCCTACAACCCGCGAAAACGAATTTTTCCACGGATTCGACCTTGTCAGATCGATTTCTTGGCCCAAAACCCCCATAGTGTGCAAATTTTGTGAAAATCGTTATAGCCGTTTTCGAGTTCGAGGGACGTACAAATATATATGTATGTGTGAGCGTTTATGTATATTTTCAAAAAACTCGAGGATTGTATAATGTGCCGAAAATAGCGTAGCCAGGATTTCACTGCACTGTACTGATTAAGATCTGCAGAAAGAGAACAAATTGTCGAATGATTCCCTCTTAATGAACCTAAATTTTAAAATTTGACTACCGACACTTAAAGCGTTGCAAATTTACTGATATAAAAAATTGTACTATTTATTTAATTGTTCAATCGTTATACTTGAGCAGTTTATTGAATAACTCAACTCTGCTATTTGCAAATCTACTACCGAGATAAATAACTCCTCTATGAATTTAATTGAAAGAAGCTCGCCATAATATCTTTTTGTACATTTTCGTCTATAAAATTAAGAGCCATGCATAATCTATACACATGATTAGCACAACATCGTAACTTATGTACCAGAATCAACAGTCGAGGAGATCATGGAATTACACGCAGTTTATGTGGATCCAGTTTATAATACGCACGTCTACTATTCGTTTGCTAACGTACATTCCTCTGTGATGTTTTACTTATTTGCTGTTATTTCTTTATTTCTTTTTGAGGAATTTTATACCAGTGTTGAATATTATAAAGATTTCACAAACTTATTCGTTTTTAAAAATGATATTGAACTCAGGTGTGTGTATGCAACTGTTGTGTCAAATTGTTTTTCATCGCGTTTGTGTTTTTTTTTTTTTGCACAGTAGGGGATGGGGCTGATCGTATACTCGCCTAGTTCGTCGGGTAATAAAACTGTTCAGGGGTATTTATAACCGTTCCATATCGTAAACACTTGCCCTACCAGCAGTCGGTAAGGCCGTTTTGTTTGTTTCTTCTTTTTTTTCTTTCCCTGAAAATGTGGAAATATTCCGTTTAAAGATACTGACGGCATTGTGATTCCCAACTCAGTCGGTGTTACCACTTCACAGAAGCTAAATTATTGTTTCAACTAACACAAATTTATAATTACAGTCAAAAAGTAAATTGAGATAGAGACGGCCGCTGGAGCAGTCTGCGGTTACAGGCACGGATGATTGGCATACTGATCAATCCAGTTGCCATTATACAGTAATGCATTCTGTGAAGGAGCTAAGAGACCCCTTTGAACAAGTTTCGCAGTTTACAAACAACATAAGATCCTAGTTTAAAGGGATATCAGTTGCTAAAATCGAAAAGGAGGCGATCTTACAACACATTGGTAACCCAGTCTAGTGGCTTGGTAATGAACCTTAAGCGAATACTACAGGAAAAACAATCGGATATTAGAGGTGTAGTACGTCAAGTGCTACATACCCCTAGTAAAACCAACAAACCTGGCATCTCTAATAAACAATCAATATACAAGAACAAGATTATTGTCAAAGTTGAAAGCTCAACTGAATTTGACAAAGAAATTAAACATAAGATTTTCCCATCAAGGAGAAACGGAACATTACATTTTACAAAAAAATTAATAAGAACACTGTTATCATTAACACTAATAGTAAGGATGACTCGAAGAAGTTAAAAACCCTAATTTCTGATAGAATCAAGCACACAAAATTATATGATGAGAAATTGTTGGATCTAACGGTAGTGATCTTTCACACTAATAACATCTCTGAGTATGATGTTAAGGATTATTTCATTCACACTTTCAACGAGGCACCCATTACTATTACTAAGATATCGAATCAACGGGCAAGCAGGATTTACATGAGACTTACCCCCAAATTTATAAACGTTTACACGAGGATCGAAATATTCAAATTAAGTGTGAATCGCTAGCCTTCGCAGACTCTATCTCATCACGCTATTGCAGAAGGTGCTGCAGGTATGGGTACACGGAGAAATTCTGCAGGACAGAAAAAGTGTACTTAGGTTTCGTCAATAAACACAAGGAGGACACATACGTGTTTATACCGCAACATTTGTAAATATTTTAATTTTACAGACATATACAATAATCTAGCTGATTCCCTTGCAGTAAGCAAGTGCATAGGTAGCATTGACCATGCTACCATTAACAAAAATTGCCCTCACTTCACCAAGGCGGTTGGAAATCTGAGGTCCAGACCGGACTATGAGTATTAAATTAAATTATTTAAACGTAGATAACTGGTATGCTTGTCAGCTCCTTTTCGTTAAGGGAATTCTAGATTCTAACAGTGACCTTGGAGTAATTACTGAACCATATTTATACAAAGGTGCTCCCTCTATCTCTAATCAATTCATAGAATACTATAATAATAGAATAGCACTTATCATAAAAAACAATATCCAACATAGGTTACTGTCAAATCACAATAATATCATAGTTCTGACAATTAAAAATTATATATTCATCGCCTGTTACTTATCCCCAAAAAAACCCAGGCTCTCACACCTTCACCTTTTAACTGGCCCAACGCTACAACCTGAGTTGTTCAAAATGTGATAATTCAATTTCGCTCTCATCGCGTCGCGTTTTGTGCAGATATTGAGATGATGTACCGACAAATCTTGATTCAGCCAGATGACAGAAAGTACCAACGTATTGTTTGGAGATCAGATCCTTCAGAATCCGTTAGCCACTGCGAACTTAATACGGTGACATATGGTCAATAATTATTATTTAGATCAAGTTGCATTTGTATTTTGTACTGAGCTTGCGCAGTTAGACTAATAAAAAAAGCCATATAAAAATGTATATAATTGTTGCTCGAAGTGAGATGCAAAAACCAGACTAATGTTTATAATTTCAAGTTACAAATTATGAAATTTTAATTTTTGATACTACAATTAATCTAGAAATTCAAAACACTGTTATTTCATCGTTTTAAAGGTTTCACTTCTGTCGCACTTTTTCCCCCGTTGAAATTGCTACGTATCGTTCCGAAAATATTTGTAAATTGGTTATGTTTTCACTGAACAATCGTTTGTTTTCTTTCAGTCCGATGTGTGTCATGCTTATCAAGTGGCTAAAGATCGTGGAATTCCCGATGAAAATATTATCGTAATGACCTACGATGATATAGCCAATCATAAAAGGTAAAAACTTTTGAAAGTAATAAAATACAAGTATGTTTAATATTACATTTAAATTATAACACGGTGGCGTTGTTGATCATATTGAACTATGACAGACTAATCTCACTCTGGTGGTCGTCGCAATGATGCGATGTTAAGAAAATATTCAAAAATCAGAAACTTGTTGCAAAATTCATGACAAGCGAATAGCCGTTTTTGAACAAAACTGTAAAACGTTGAAAACGTCGATTTCAAAGTCAGAAAAGCCATTAAGAAATTCAAATTAAAACATAAACTAGATGAACAGAGGTAACACTGAGGGAATGTATTTACCTTTGTAGTCTTCATATTTCTAATAGGGGAAACATCTGAAACGGGATTATATCAAAAACCGAATGAAAAAAGTTAATAAAAACGGAAAAGCCGTTAATTAGTTACATTTAACAGTAGAAGTTTCATTAAAAAGCTGAAAACGAATTTTTAAATTTATCTCAGTTGTTAGCTACTTCATATGGAAACAACACATACATTCTGAGATGGATAGTTTAAGTGATTTGTGCATTTGATTACAATTAGTATACCTGCCTGTTGTCTCGAAAACGTGTTGATACGGTACGTTACATATGAATACCGATAACGGTAAAGAAATTCTGTACTATATTCTACCGTTATATGTAGTGAAAAAAATATTTTGTTTAAAAGCCAAAAGCGTAATAATATAAAAAATATAGTTCGATATTTCGGAAAATAATTCGTACTATCGTAGTGTACTTGATGAATTTTACGATTTCGTTATCCCTTTTTGTTCCCTTTTTTTTTTTATAATATTGCAATCAATAAATATTCACTTTTACACAGAAATCCGAAAAAGGGGCAGATATTCAATAAACCGGGCGGACCAAACGTATACAAAAATATTCCAAAAGATTACGTTGGCAAAGTGAGTATTTGCAGGTTTTTAAATTAATTGAAATTTTACCTAAGATATTTATTTGTTTTTCTTTAACGCAAATTATTATCGTCAACAAGCGAAGTTAATAAATCAATTAACGAATTATAAACTTTGTTAAATAGTAGGTTTAACGAAATTACGCATTTTTCATATTTTGCTAAATTGCAATGGTATAATTATCTCTTGCGCGCAGATAAAATCTTTTTTAATAATGCTTGTTTTTTTTTTTGCGAATTTACCGTTTGCCTTATTGCAGAGACAAGTAAGAAGAAAACCGCTTAAGGGGGTATTCTAGTCTAGAGGCACAAATTTTGGAGGTTTTTCCAAGCTCAATAAAAAAAAAATAATAAATATTTTTAGGATCCACTTTTTTTTACCATTTATTTATTCGTGTTTTAAGAGTACACAAAAAAATTATCAAAGCAAAAAATTCAAAATTCACGAAGTTACAGACTGATGAAGTGGAGGGGTAAAAAAAAAAAGGTGTGTCCTGGTTAACACGATTTCAATCCTTCTAGTCATCTGAAACAAAAAAAAAAAAAAAGATTCTTAATTAGTAAAGATGTGGTTATAACCCCTGTTTCAGAGAAGAAAAAAAATTTTTTCCCGTTTGAAAAAAAAGGTAGATTTTTTACCTGTTTTTTGACTTTTCTAAAGTTTTTAAAAATAGTAAGAATCAAAATTTTGTCTTTATTCTGGTAGGGGCTATTATAGAGGAATATATAAAGAACATATCCAATTTCAAGTAAATCAGTTCATTAGAACTTGAGAGATCATGTCAACCGTGTTGAAAAAAGTACTTTCGAGAAAAATGCGTTTCAAGTTTCGAAAGATGCAAGTAAAGTTTCAGGCAGTCTAATTCATAGAACGGTGGTACGTTATACTTACATTTTCTTAATCGGCGATTTCATGCAATGGACCTCCTTCTTCTACTTCAAATTGTACATTTTCTGAAGTCCTAAAACTAGACGAGCCGTCCTAGCTTCTTTTGAAGCATCAGAAGCTCGGATTTCAGAGCATTCAATCTGAGTTGCGTCCCGCCTGAGAGTTTAAATGTTCTTTTTTTTTTGTCTACCTGAACGCACAGCACTTCCTTTGTTCAATTTTTTTTATCCATTTTACACTTAATAAATAAAATATTCACTCAAAATTTTATATTTTTGGACTGTACACGGAGTACACACGTCTATGTTGCTTAAAGATTGAAACGAAACTGACCTGAACTGAACACTAAAGGAGAAAAGATTTCAACAAAATACGTTACAATGACCTTTAATTAATCGATTTTTTATTATACATATAATATATAAAAGAGTTTGATTTATCCTCAGTCAGTCGAAGAATGTCTACCGTCTATTGTTTGATCCGCTCCGCCTGAGCTGATTTAGTTGCCGCGTCACGAAAATAGCTGCAACTCTGTAATTTTAATTTTGAACATCTTTTTTTAGGAGCATATTCTTAAATGTCTAAACTGTCAGAATATGCAAAAAAAAATAATTTAGATTTTTTTATATTTCTAGACTAGAATACCCCCTTAAAGCAGATTTCTTCTCATTACTCCTGATTATTCTGTTTTGTAAATCATCACTCACAACTTTTACATTCAAATCTGCAGTTTTAGATGCGATTAGAAGAAAAACTTTACTGCAATACACGAGGTCGTGGGAGGTATATTTAGTTCTTTAGTTTCATTATAAAGCGAATGTAGATAAACATTTCGAGCTGACCAGTACTTTTTTAGTTTACTTAAATCGAAAAATTTGATGTTTTATTCATTTCTTTCAAATGTTTTCTTAATTATTTACGGCATCCTAAATAGTTAAATTATTTTCGTGTGAGGGACATTTTTTGCACGGTACATCTTTTGCGGTACCCGTGGAAATACATCACGAAATCGTGCCATGCTCTACTGAGATAGATATAAAGTCGATAAAAGGCCAACGAACCGAACCGTTGTAGTTAAGGATTTCAAATGTAGGCTTTAAATAAGCCTTGTGAGGTGAACTACAAACGGAAATGATCGATGATAAATTTTTAAGAGAAGGTCATCCAGAATTAGAATACAACAATGAGCTGTTAAGAGAAATCATAAACTCCCGGGTCGAAGAGTATCAAGTGTTCTACATTGACGGATCAGCAGATATTTCCCAGAATAAATTGAATGCTGCCTTTTATCATACAAACAGGAATCAATCTCAAACATTCCGCTTATTGTTTATGCTGGTTCATCACCTACTGCAGAAATGTATGCAATGTTCAGATGTTTAGCTTATTTCAAAAAACATTAATTTTAACCGACTCCCCTCGCAGTAGTGTTAAATCTATTCCATATCAACGGTAGACGAATCACAAATATGGAATGTTCAATAAGGAAATATGCACAATAAAGATTAAACTGGCCACAAGGCGGAAGTGGGACAAAAAAAGAAAGGTGAACAACGTAATGTCTTTGGGCATAGTTTGCTTCCTTCTCCGTTTTTGCAATACTCTCTTATGCCGTCTTCTTATTGTCCATTGCACCACTCCAATATCCAATGTATTTGTGATCCCGATCACATAATGTTCGGTTGTTCGTTTCTTGTAACCGAACAAGCTTCTTTCTACTCCTTCCTTTTACAAATTGGTATTCTCATTCATACGCAGTGCTTCGTTCATTCTCTCCCTTCATTTTTCTCTGTTGTCTAAGCTTTTGATTCTCTTTTGTCGGCTATCTCTGATCGTGTAAAGATCTGAGTCTCTTGCGACTTTTTTCCTTTATTCTTGAGCCAATGTAGACAAACTCAAAAAAAAAAAAAAAGTTATTTAATTTTTGCGATTAATCACCCATTTACATGTTGTTTCGATGTGGCATCTTTTTATGCTTCTCACAAATACGGTATAAAAATAGTTTTTATTATTAAAAGTGCTACGGTCATTTTTCATTTAACCGAGAATTTCTCTCTGTTATTGTTCAGTTTTGCATACAGTTTTATATTTTACATCGGAAATCTAATCTTTCCTTTGATTTTCTTTAGACGTTGTCATGTTGGTATAATTATTATTTTTCACTTTTCTTCCTTAACAAGTTAATGTATGCCATCGTAATGAAAATTCTGGACTCTGTTTCTTTTTCTTTGTTGTTCTAATTATGCTGATTCTAAAATGGTCGATTTTTTTATGTGGCTATATATTTAGGCAGTTCACATTCGCACGTGAACACCCTAGATTCAACTTTAAAAAAGTATAATCCAATGTTTTTACTTATATTTATTATTTACATATCGCTATTAGTAAAATTAATGTAAAAAATAAATTGATTTTACATTTTTAAAAAGTAACTAAATTTTATCCAGAATTCTTTTAGTGTGAAGGCTACTACTTGTAGCACGTGCGATCGAAAACCATGTAAGTATAATTAGTAGTGTGTCAGAAAGATAAAATTGATGTTGTGTTAGTGCATGTGTTACATCGGCTTGATGGAGCACACTCGAATTGTGAACCAAACGATAGACGTTGTTTTTGCAAGATTATATTTTGTAGGTAGGTAGTAGGTACTTTAATGAAGTGAATTTGATTATAAACAGAATTAATCGATAAATTTTCATAAAACGATTATACGTTTACATTTGTTTACTGTTTATAACCTTATTCGAATTTTGAAGGAAATAAAGTTTGATTGGAGCATATTTATGTGCTTATTTTTACTTTTACTTTATAAAAAAAAGTGTACAATTGCATCTATATTATATCGATTGTGTTATTGTGTTGCATACATATACGAGTTAGTACAATATTGTACATTTAAAAACAGTTATGTGTTTAAAATTACTGTGGTTCTATTTGTCAACATTATAATTTCCAAATATAACAGTAAAAATTGGTTATAATGGTATACCAATTAGTATTTAGCTTTGAAAGATTTATGCAGATGAATTTAACAAAAACATCGTCACCGATCTTTTTCAATGAAGAAATGAAATTTATACTATCAGAACAGATTCACTGTTATTTTTTGTTCTGCTTATTTTGCTAGCGTGACATGTAAAATGCTTGTTATAAATATAACATTGATGAAAACCTGTGGTGGTAAGACCATTGCAAAAAATATTAGAAAAAAACTGCTATACTCATTTTGTTACACTAAAAAATCGAAAAATTACAAATTTCTTCAAAAGTAAGAAAATATCAAATCACTTTCGTTTTGGTGCAATTTCTTTTCTCTTACTCTTGCTTTATACTGATTTAAGTTTTTTTATTATCATACTTTTATGTACAAAAAATAAAGTGTAGTGTTTGTATTTTTGACTAAGAAATATGTGTAGTTATAATTATAAATACATCATTGCTTATTCAGCGTAATTTATGCCATAAAATATTTTATGTCAGTTTTGTAACGAACTGTTCATTAGTAGTTAATTTTGGACATTAAAAAATTATAATGCTTTATTTGATATGGGATATAACGATCAGATTATTCACCCCCTTGAATGTTTTTGTAACTGATTTCTACTATATCTTATAATTTGTCATTTTATTATACTCTTTTTGGTGAGACATACATTATGTAAAACTGATACCGTTCAAGATGTTGGCTGGATATTTTAGCATAAAAATTTAATTGCTTTTCTTTTTAAGCAAATTCAAAATAATTGTAATAATTGATAAATTAAAATAATGATAAAATATAAATATTACACAGACTTAAAAAACAATAACAAACATTTTGTAAAATTTTAACTTTTGTTTGTTTTTTAATGTACTTAAATAAAAATATGTAACGAGTTTTCACGGTTCATATTATTAAAATTAAAATTAAAATTTTTGGTAGAAACCACATCATTACTAAAAATACTACTAACGTTTTGAATATGTATACACAGTTGCAGCGGTGTAGCGTCAATGGAAGCGATGGAAGCGCCGCTTCCCCTAACAATTTAGTACGTAATTTTTTTTTAATATTTGCGGAAAGAATACGAGCCTCAGAAAGAAAATGAAGTAACTTGCTGATTTAAGTGCCAAAATTACTAGAAAAAAGAAATGCAAGATAAAAGAGCTTCTACAAGCATGAGTGGCAAAAATAACTCTACACACTTACTATTTTATGTTACTACTGCCTAGAGTTGTCTCTGAACGACGATCTGCTGTGTACTGATGATAGGAAAAGGTTGCGCACGCATATTTAATTTAGAAGTGCCAGGTTGTATCGCTTCAAGATCGTGTAATTTGTGCGAATTTTTATCCGTGCGATTCCAAAGTAATGTCTATCGAGAGTGAAGAAGAAATGCGCGTGCATGTTCAGTCTCGAAGCCCGGAGTCAAATTGCTTTACAGTAACATACACCGATCATCCAACACGATTTTACGAGCATGGGGTAGTGAGGTATTTGCAGTACATTTTCTTTGGATCGTTTTTTATATGTTGTCGTTTACTAACAACGGAACTGGAAGCGATGGTCGGTCGCGCTTTACAGTCTGCAGTAGAAGCTATACTGGCTCGTTTATCTTATTCCCGCCACAATTTACTAATGTTTCAGTCTGTTAAAATGCTAACACTTTCGAAATTGGGGCTACATGCGAAATTGTGTTATTGAAAAAAACTTTCACTGATTAGTTTTAGTTCATTCAGTTTTGAAGAAAAAATGAATATTATTCAAAATGATAAACCAACGTCTAGTTCAGAAAATTCGATTACAAAATCAAAAGGTACGTAAAATATTCTCTTCCATAATTTATCAAACTTCTCTATGTATGTAAAATATTTCACTGACATTTTCAAAAAAATTTATACACAACAACGCCATGGTTATTGTGAGAAGATAAAAAATTGTTCTGTCGGCGGGCTTGCCTTTTATTTAAGTAAGAAAAAAAATGTATGGAATGTAATTGGCTTTGACTTAATTCAGTTGTCGGGGAAGATAGAAAGCTATGATGGAAAAGGATATTTTTAAAAATTATCGATGTTGCGCAAACAAAATATGTCTCTAATAATAGGGGATGTAACGAAATAAAAATTTTTAAATCTCTTAAATACAGAAAATGTTTTAAATTCTCAATAAAATTTTCTGGAAGAAGACTTTTTAAATTTAAGAATTATGGAAACTTTTCCGATCTTGCAAGTTTGAAAAGTGTATTTTAAAGATTCTAACGTACATAAAGACACACTGCGGTGCATCTTATACTTGACCGCTTCAGATCTAACAGATGTTTTTCCAGAAGTGTCTACAAGTCTTCTCATTTAATAACCACAATTCTGGCAATCACTTCGTCTGCAGAAAGATCGTTCTCAGCAGTGAAACGAATAAAACGTATTTATGAAATACATAAGAGATCGGGAGTGACTATCTTTTTTACTTTTTTTTAGTATTGAAAAAGAATTATTATCAAACATTACGAAACGACCACCTTTTCGTGATGTGATGTAATAGACACTTTCGTAAACAAGAACTGGAAAATCAAATTAATTTACGAAAAAATGAGAGACATTTCGTTCCACTTAATTAATTTTCATTTCTGTTCTGTATTTAAGTGAATTTTACACATGTTTTTTTTTTTTGATGTAAAAAAAATACTTGATTGTGGACCTTTCTCAATTCTGAAATTCACGCTACGCCACTGCACAGTTGATGATTGTCAACACAGTTTAGTTTTTAATGATGGACAGCATACATTCATTCAAATATTTTTAATAGTGCTGTAGTTTCTACCTAAAATTGTAATTTTACTTAAGGATAAAACGTACTAATTATATTCTCACTGAGTTTTTCGACACCAAAACGAATTAAAACATTTTTACGTAGCACACTGTGTGAAGATAGGCTAAATGCTTTAGCTATGTTATCAATTGAAAAACAAATGTTCCACAATATTCCTAACTTTCATGAAACTGTTATAGATTTTTTCTCTTTAAAGAAAGATAGAAGAATAGATTTAGTTTACAAGACTTTTTACCGAAAATTATTAATATTATGCGCACACAAACACAGGCACATACATACATACATATATACATATATAGTTTTTGATAAATTTTTTTCAATCAATATTTGTGTAATATTTAATATATTTAATTGTGAACCTCCACTTCTGTTACTCACGAGCCGCCACTGCATCTAGGTGAAATACGCATGCGGTTTAATAATAGGTATTAAAGCAGAAAGTTGCAATTAGTTCTACAAACGGGACTTTACCGACTAGCTGCACCGCGACCGCAGTCATAAATAGCAAATAAATTATTGCACTATGAGATGATGCTAAATCCGGAATAACTACATACAGTCGAATTATAAAAATTCGCATTGAAAAGTAATTTAAACGGAATGCAGCACTAGCGATATAAGATATCACGTTTATTTTTGGGAGCAACGTGGTGTACGTTGAGCCAAACTCTGCACAAAAATCAACGAGTGCAATATGGCGCTGAAGAAATAGAACCCAGAGAAAGTACTTATCGAAGAGTGAAGTCCATGACAATGTCTTCACAGGAAACATACTAAAACCATCAAACATTTGCAGGATGTTGAAGAGAAGATACACTACCAATCGATGTGTCTATCTGAAAATTATAGAAAAATACAAGAAATCAAGAGTTGAAAAAAAATTTAAATTAATGAATATACTGTTCAGTCTAACGGATGAGGTTTTTTTAGTGCCTTGTATTATACGGACCTGTATGCAGAGTATTAGGAGCCGAGAAGCTTAAACACTAGAGGGTCTAATGGAATATTTTACATCGAATAGGATAAAAGTTATTATGAACCGAGGCTTAAAGTGTTTTAATTCAGAGTTAGAAACAGAAAGACAAAAAATTCGATATGTTTGATTTGTTATTTTTGAAGTAATGCTTTTACTGTTAGCATTGGAAAATGTTATATTTTTTTTATTTTGGAACAAAAAGGAAAAAAAAAATTGGGTACGCTAACGAAGAGCAACACCAAGAAATCTAAACAATAGCTCAAAAAGATCATAGCCTATTAGATTTTAATCTGGTGTGAGATGGAATGAATGAAAGAAGCTAGAATAGGAACAATTAAGAATGACGGAAATGAGAGAACATAAGAATCATTGTATGGAGTGAGAAGACCAAGATCCAGTAACTAATAGTAGAAGAGAGAACGTTCTGAAGAATAATATGATTGACATTACGCAGAGGAAAGGAATCTTTGAGATGAAGAGTATACTGAGGGGAAGAGATGAGGGAAGAACGAAAAAGTGACGAAAGGAGAAAACTATGACCGACACCAAGGTGACATATAGCAGTGATCAGGGGACGCCAAAGAGAAGGAAAAGGCTGAACGGAAAGATAAACGGAATACGGATTGGAGAAAAGGGAACAATAAATATTATTCCATAATCTAAGGTGAAACTGTCTGGATATATGAGGGCAGATAATTTATGAAGAGGATGTCTATTGGCGAGCCAAAGAATCAGCCACATATTTACCCTCAATTTCAACATGGCTAGGAATCTAAACTATTTTGATAGAAAGAAACATGAATAATTCGTGAATTACAGAAGAATGAAAGGTTCAAAAGAGGCAACAGTGAGGAAGAAGAAATCACCTGAAAGACACTTTTAGAGTCAGCTATTAAAAGAAATTTATCCGAAAAGAAAGAAGAGGAAGAGATATAAAGAATTGCATGAAGTATGGCAGCAAATTCAGCAGTAAATATAAGCAGGAGGAAGTTTAAAGGATTCAGAGTATTTATGAGAAGGAAAAACAAAGGTGGCACCAACCTTACCAGTCCTCTTAGATACATCAGTAAAAATAATGGAATGATTGGGATATAAAGAATTTAAAACCATGTGAAATTAAAATCTAACCATGGAGTGAGGAAGGAATTTAACAGAACTAGACAAATGAAATACGTGAGGAGGATGTAAGAGACTGTGAAATAATTAAGAGAAAAGTACGGAGATTTATCATAGGAGAATTTATGCAGGAAGAAAAATTGGTAAGACGAACAGAAATAAAAGATGTAATTGGAATCCTGTTTAGAGTAAAACGCCAGTTGCGAAAAATTGAGCAGTAAGCAGCTATAACTTAAATGAACGTTGTTTAGACGTTATTCGCACGTAAATTGATTTAAACAGCGGGTAAACGAAATTCAAAATATATTCGTTTTTTTTTTTATTAATCCCCTATTTGGGCACGCCAGCTAAGGACCTACACTCAGAAACAGCAAGAAAAAAAAGAACCTTCAGTTAAATTTTGATTCGGTCAGATATGGACAATATAAAGGAACTAACGAATGAAATCATGGATGGCGAGAGGAAGGACAAAATATAAGAAGCACAATAAGGAGCAGGGAGGTTGAGTTTCAGCAGAGAAGAAGATAGAATACTACGTTCGACGGAAAGAAATGGACATTCAAAAAAGATGTGATTGGCGTCGGAAACCACCGCTTCATTGATGTGGAGAGGACAAATTTAGAGAGAAGACAAGAGAAGAGCGAAAACGAGAGGAAGGGAGAGCAGAATGGCGAAAACGCAAGCGAATCATAGAAATGACAACAGAACGGCGAAGTGAAGGAAACTACAAGAACCAGGGATTAGAAGGAAGATTAGTAAAGGACCTTGACCGCAGTATTGGCAGAGTGGAGCGTCAGCACCTTTTTGATCGTGCCGACGCTCCACTCTGTCAATACTGTGGTCAAGTTCCTTTAACAATAGAGCATATCCTTTCCGACTGCACCCAATATTCAATCTATCCTCCTACTACTATCCAAACTGCCTTATCCGATGATTCCCATGAAATCAGAAAAACACTATCTTTCCTCAAACAAAATAATATCTACAGCTTAATTTAATCATATCTTAATATCTGGTGTCTTTGGCCGCAGTAGCAGTGCACGGCACCACAAAAAAAAAAAACAAAAAATTAGGTTGTACAGACAAACAAAAGGATTGATCGTTATAAAAGGAGGAGGGGTAAATATCTGACCAAAGTTTGAGATGAAATTTAGTACATAGGGAATTTAAGTTAGAGGATGGAATTTTTCTTAAGAAAAGAAACGAGAGGAAGCAGCAACTCGAGCTAAAAAATCACTCATTTCATTACCCTTAATGCTCATATGGCTGGGAACGCACAGCAAATCAACACAGATGGAATAGTGAGAAGAAAAAAAATGGACAAGAGAGCGTATGCAAAGAATGATGAAATCGGAAGAGTAATCAGGAAAAGGGGAGCTAATCGCTTGAAGAACACTCATCAAGTCTGAAATAATCAAATAATTAGAAAACCGACGACTGGAGGAAATGAAGATAATGCAGCGAAGGATAGCCATCTACTCGGCTGTAAAGATTGATTATTACTTACGTACGCGTTTACAAACAATGTACTCGAGTAGCCCTGAAAAAGGCTATTTCAAATTGCTAACAAAACAAGAATAGGATAAAAGGAATCGCGAGGAAGATGATAACGGGGATAAAAAGATAAAGACAAGGAACGGGATGAATAACAATTACTGGGATTTATACAAAAAACGACTTCTACAACAAAACACTAAATATTGGGCGAGCGAGAATAACGACTTTGAACTTTTAAAACCTAACCGTTTAACGAATCGAGATTGTGCATCGAGGAACGAAAAATGAATAAAGTACTAAACTTCTCGACCGCACTTTTACTAACAACAAAAATTAAATAAATATTAAATCTATTTGGCGTATCTACACCAAACAGACGTAGCCGAGCATTAGGACTAACTGGAATTATGCTGTAATTATCAATAGGAGAAAAAGAGAAAGAAAATTATTCCGAAAATAGGGAATATTAGGTTAGCCGGTGCATTTGTGTTCTTGTAAAAGCTTTACACGTTTGCATTTGTGATATATAACTAACATTTCGTTTTGGTGTAAGTGTTCACTTTTCCTAATATAATAACATTGCTCTAAGAAAGTAAAACCTTCTGATAGAAAAAAAAAAAATTAAACTCGCGAGGTTTTGTCAAAATCGCAATAAATATTGTTTAAGTAGAGTTATCCGCCTAGTTGTAAGATTTGATTTAACTTTTTTGAATATCAACTTTAAAGATCATTTTTCTTTAATTTCTCGTCCAGTGATGCTGTGTTTATTTCTTGATACTACTAGATTCCATATAGATACCGTTTTTTTTTTGTTTTTCTTATTTCAAGTATATACAAGGTTCACTTGTAAATGTGATTCTTTTATCATCGAATTCTTCCCCATTAACTGAGTTATCCTTTTTTTTGAATGTGCTAACATTTTAACGTAGTACCGTTATTTTCATTATTAGAATGTAACAGCGGGTAATTTCTTGAAAGTTCTGTCTGGAGATAGCAACGGTATGAAGAACGTTGGTTCTGGAAAAGTTGTAAAGAGGTATGTATGCATATTCAGTTTATATTTACTGTTTTTAAGTATATCGCTGATGATATTTGTTTTATCTTAGATGTTTTTCTTTTATGGTTATGTTGTATAGTTGGACTCAACCTAAAATTTTGCTCGTTACCAAGAAATTTTAAAGATCCTTACTTACATCAGTCGGTAGCTGGGGAAAAACACATAGTCGTATTACACCTTACGCACCAACCGAAAGGCATATCCATGTTATAATATAGACTTTCCTATAAAAGGTGCGAAGGTACTGGTTCTTTTTTTAATTAAAATTTTGGATTTTGTCATTAAACCAATTTGCTCGTTTTATAATAATCATGGTTAAAGGTACTGCTCATAATCTATAATATTTTTTTCTTTTCTGATTCTAAATGTCGGATTATATGTTAACATATTGCTCGCTCATCGTGACAAGTGTTCATGTAAAATCGCAATTGGTGCGGATAACATAAAAATGTTTTTGCATTAATTAAAAAAGCGAATGTATAAATTAATATGATGAAATTCATTATAAAAATTTGATGTATATTCATTTTTCCGCTTTTGAAAAATAAGTACGATTTATGTTAACAATCTTGGTTCAGAAAAAATTTAAAAAAAAAGAATTTGGGAATGTGTGTATATAAAAATGAATAGCTGAAATGTATGTTCGCGTATAACTTCGAACGATTGCACCAAATTGTATAATTTTTTTGTTGCTGTATTCGTAATTCTTAGGAGAAGGTTTGCAAAAAAAAAAAAAGATAAGAAAAATTGCATGAAAATTGCACAATTCGTGAAAAACGTGCATCTCAAGAACAGCTTGACCGATTTTGCTGATTTCTTTTTCTAAAAATATTGGCTAAGGTTCAAATTCGGTTCCTATGAAACATTTTTTGAAAAAGTTGCACGGAAATTACTAAATTCGATCAGAATAAGCTAATGTTTTCAGTATGATACAAAATCAGTGTTGGTGGCGCGATCTTTCGACAACGACCTAATAGATAATTTGTTCTGCCTTTAGTATTATTTTTTGATTTTCGAACGTCGTCGATTATCAGCTCCGGTAGTGTCTTCCATTACGGGGCGGTGGCGACAATACTGGCAGTGCAAAGCAATAAAACATGTGGTAGGCAAATCATGTGAGCGGGTAATTCGAAATACCTGGAAACGGCGAGGAACGAACAGGCAAAAAAAAGGAATCGGTCTTGGCTCTCAGCCGATCAGCGGGCGGTCGCATAATGACGGTTCGAAAGTCACGCGCTACGCACGCAGTAAAAATAAATATATAACAAAAAAAAACATAAACGAATCAAAAATATCATAACAAACAGTTCATTTTTTGTTTTTTTATATCTATTTTATATTTAAATAAGAAGAAAAAAATTCTTTTTAATAGCTACTAAATAAAAAAAGAAAAAGAAAATCGGTTAATAAAAAAAGAAGGACTTTGCCTATTTATATACCGATATTAAATGTTTTGCGTATTTATATATTTGTTTGCGAAAGTGAATTACTGAGAATATGTTGTGCATATTTTAAAAACCTTACGTGCAAGTATACCCTTATTACATTTTGCAGTGATTTAGTCGGAAATGTTTTCAAATTGATTGGAAAACAGCTGATCACAGGTAAAATTACAAGACGCTTTTTATTTGTTTTTATAATGAATAAACCGATAGATAAAGCTGACGACTCTACGTACCTAAAATATATTTTTTCTAATAAAAAACGTGTAGAAATATATTCATAACAATCAACGTGTGCAGTCATTGAAAATATTTTCTAACCGTCTGGAAAGCGAATTGGAAGCACCTCTACGTTTTTGTTGCAAGGATGAATCCAATAGGGGTTTTGGAGGCAATGCCCCTCCCAGAACTCTTAAATTGCTCCCCCAGAAAATACAAGCTGTTTAAGAATGAAGCAATTTAATAGGAAATAAAATTCTTTTTATTCGCTTTGTTTACAGTTATGTCAAAAGTTGTTGCCAAAACATTTTGAAATGATTCAATTAGTCGTATATTTTTAAATTTCAAAAAAAATGAAACTTCATAAAATAGGAATAAAAAAAAATGATCATTTAAAATTTGACTTTGACGTTTGCTTGTTATTCTATGAAAAACTAATATGCTTTCATTGCAAATGTGCAAAAGATATAAAATTCTCGTGAGCTGAAAAAATTATTCGCTGCAGTTGGTATTTTTGGTCAGCCTTAAAAGAGGAACTCTCACGTTTCACGTCGATCCATTTATCATTAATATGAATAAATTGCATAAACGTTTCTCTTTTCGATTTTCATTTATTCCTTTTTTTTATTTTAAGTGACCTGATCTATAGACAATATCATTTTCGTTTCTCTTGCTTTTTTCTTGTTTTTTATTTCCCCGAAAAGTCCAATTAAAACAGCTGAAACACTGATTTGCTTCGATAATTTCAACTTCGATATTTTACATCTACAATCTCTATTTCATCTCCCTAAAACTCTTCAATTTCCAGATGAATAACATAATTTTTATCGCTCGAAAAGGAAAGTATCAAATAAATATTTAATGTTTTTTATTTTTTTCTTGTTATTTATTTCGTTTTTGTATTCTATAAACAGTACTGACAAAGATAATATCTTCGTATTTTATTCGGATCATGGTGGACCGGGTATTATTGCATTTATCGGAGATGTACTACATGCGTCTGATTTACATGATACCTTAAAAAGTATGGAAAGCAATAAACAATATTCTCAGGTAAATAAGTACTTTTCATTGTTTCGATTGTACAGTGTTACTGTTTGGACTAATTAACTTACGTGCATTAATATTGAGACTTGTTTTTTTTTGTTTTTTTTTTGGTTTTTGGAGAAAAATTTGTAAATTTTAGAAATCTAAAAATAAATAAAAACGGATTTCTTGCTTTAAAAAATATAATTATATACTTTTATATATTTTTCTTATCGTTTCTGTTCGATTTCGAATATCTTGAACGATGAATGTTACATGTACCTGGGGATAATCCGTTATTGATCCTTATCTTCAGCCTTGCTGATTATTTCGATTACTGTTAAACCAATAGTCTCAGTTAACTGGTAAATTTATCATTCGGAAATGTGCTTTTGCTTTGTCCTTCTATCTGCTTTCCCTAAAATAGTCGGTTTTTAGCCTACACTGTGAAATAGTTATTAAATAAATTCTATTATTCGCTTTTCGATTATCGGGAAAAGCTGATGATTTTTTCGGTTAATTTTCAGATCTTTCAGGATTATGTCATTAGCTGTTTATGCCGTCCACGATGACATTCGTATAATTCTCTGGTAGCGCATAATATTAAAACGTTCGATTATTTTTTTAAAATGCTGTTCTGAACTTTAAGTTCTGAAACCATATGTGAGAAAAGCGGAAAGACCAGCGAGCATTCTAATCATAGTTCTGTAATTTTTTTGTTTTCAATGGCCCTTTTAAACTTTGGTTAATTTCTTCGGATTAGTTTTTAATATTCCAATCTTTTATTTACTGCAATTCCGCAGTTTTCATTTCGCGATATATTTGTGAACCGAGGTCTATTATTTCAGACTATATTTTAATGTCACAAGTCAGACCAAGTTCTGATCAAAGGAATATCTAAATGATCACCAGTCATTATCGATGAACACTTCTCCGTTAAGTGCAGTTCAATTTTAGAGAACGGGTTACTTTATTGCGACACAACAGTTTCAACATTTTTTCTTTACACAATGCCCCGGCATTGTTGATAAAACTGAATCTACTTCCAACACGGCTCTTAAATTTTTTAAAATACAGCAGTGCGCCTATTGAACATAGAATTGTTTTTCGGAAAACAACTTTATCAGATAGCTGTTCCTTAATTTACAAAATTATGTATACACTTTTTTCCTTTATAATTTTACATCTACCTGTTGAACTTTGAGAAATTTCTTTTTTTTTTTAGGATTCCGCATACACATAGAATATACGGAATCCTAATAAGATGGTTCAGAAATGACAAAAATATCAAATAAAAATCAGAAACTCGCTTTTCAGACTGCCTTTCTAAGATCAACACTACTTGCGCCATCTTCATGAAATTTTGGGAATTAGTTCGTACAACCCTGTTCCCTTCAAAGCCGAAGTTTCAGAATCTTCCGATTACTTGTAGCAGCGCAGTGAGATTTCATGCAAGCGTCTGTTGGTACACGCCGTCATAATTTTAATGTGGGATAACATTTGGAACAATATTTTGTTTTGTTTTAAAACGGTTAAAAATGCTACGGAAACATTCGAAATTTTAATGGTGGCTTATTTGAGTCCGTAATGTCTCGTACTAGCATGTTTCGTTGGTATAGCCGATTTTCTTCGGATAGAGAGTCGATTGAAGACAACGAGAGAAGCGGGAGTTCTTGCACAGCGGAAACAATTGAGAACATAATTCGCGTCGCAGCTGTTTTGAAAGAACATCGGAATGCAGGCTGCAGGTTGGCAGAAGAGCTAACCGATATTCCAAAAAACCATCGTTCAATGAATTATTAAGAACGATTCTAGAAGGATCGGTTGTTTTCTTTGTTGCATGACAATGCGCCGACGCACATTACTGCAATAACGTACAATTTTTGGAAAGAAAAATGGTTTCGGTGCTTAACCCCCCCTCCCTCCCGTACTCGTTAGATCTGAGTCCTCCAGACTATTTTCTATTCCTTAAGTTGAAAATGGAGCTGAAAGGGAGACTATTTAGCTTCGACTGAAGAGATTGAAACGACCATGACAGTTATGACCTCATGAATCAAGAGACGTTTGCATGAACTGTTACTGCGTTACTACAAATGATTCAGTTGTTCCGAAATTTGGGCTGGAGAGAGAAGAGGTTTGCACGAACTAGTTCCGAGAATTTCATAAAAAAAGTGTAAGTAGTATTGATTTTAGAAAAGCAGTCCCAAAACTTATGGAACGTACTGTGTATATGTTCTCATATAGCTGTCCAACTCTTGTCATCGTTGATTTAACATAATAATATATTATCCGCTTTTAGTAAATAAGTGTGTAGAGAAAACTCTTGCATGTATACAAAATTATGTGATTTATAATATTCATAGTTTTAAAATTACATGTTACGAATGTGAAAAACAGAATATGGAATAGTAGTCTTCTAATCATTACACGCCATTCTTTCGACCATGTTTTAGTTTCTTCTTTCCATAGATCCTTTTTTTTATTTTATTTTTTTCATATAGGTTTTGGTTCTTGGGGGGTAAATACCCCCCCCCCCCGTGGATGCGCTACTGATTCTTTTTTTTTAGCAGTCTGTAATAAAGTACATTTTTTGAGACATTTCATAGTTTCCAAGCCTCCAAGTTAAGCCAGCACTGTTTGGTTTCTAATGAAGTATATTTTGCTCTCAGTAAAGAAACTGAAACAAATTATCAAACAATAATTCCATACGCAAGCTATATTTGGAATATAAGAAAATAATGAACGAACAAATTTGGAGAACAGTCTCTCTAGCGCTAGTAGTACGCTTTTAATTTTTTAGGAACAAGTTAGATAGTTCTATTAGTTTCCTTTTTGAACCGGGGC
The DNA here is from genome assembly GCA_039619475.1 of Icerya purchasi. Taxonomy (NCBI): domain Eukaryota; kingdom Metazoa; phylum Arthropoda; class Insecta; order Hemiptera; family Monophlebidae; genus Icerya; species Icerya purchasi. The sequence continues at coordinate 167,884,830 of CM077116.1, read as the reverse complement.
AAAATTGTTTGGCGTAAGCAAGGTAAATCTGTATAAAATGTATGCAATAATTAAAATTGTTTTTTTTTGTTTTTAATATTAGGACTATTACTTATTGCATTTTTTTTTTTCAGATAGCACTGTTCATAGAGGCTTGCTATGCCGGATCAATGTTTGAAAACATATTACCAAATGATACTAAAGGTAGTTAAAGGTTATTTATCGGTTTTACTTTTTTATTTCGCTTATGACTGACGTATTCATAATCTTTTTTTTAGTCAACTTTACCTTAACTCTAGATTACTAAACTAAACTGCGGGTGTCGTCGTTACTAAACTTTCATAAAAAATACGACACGGAAATGAAACACAGGAATAAATAAGATAGTCAAAAACTTTTATTATTTTAGAAGTAACATTTACTTAATTTTCACTAAGAATATGTATGGTTCAGACACGAGATGTGTTTCTGTACTTTCTAAAGTGAACGTCAACCGTCACCAGCGTAATTTAAACGTTATTAATTAATATAAAAATAATCGTGAATTTTTATTTCTTTTCGATAATAGTTTACGCTATGACAGCCGCTAATTCGCACGAATCATCCTACGCTTGCTATTACAATTCAAGTATTGGAGCGTGTCTAGGCGACGAGTTCTCGACCACTTTACTGGAAATTTTGGATGAAGTAAGAAATGCGATATCAATATTCTATAATAATTTTTATTTATTTTGCGCAGTAGCGGATTTAGGTATTTATGGGTTCCCCCGGGGGTTTTATAAAATTCGCAACAGTTTACGTATGAAATGACTTACGTTTTAATTTTTTAATTAAACATGAAACTTTGTGAAAAATCACAATAATAATGAAAATAATAGTAATTTTATATTTTGATTATTTTATAACGCATAAGAAACTTAATTTAAAAAAAATCAAAACATCATACAGTCATTTTATATGTTTAAAATTACTTGAGAAAATTACATATCTTAAAATTAACGTTTAAAAATGTTTTAATTTTTTTAATATGTAGAATTCCTACTAGATTTAATCTTTTCTCTTATAACAATTCTCAATATTCTTTATAAAAACGAAAAAAAATTCGTTTTGCTATTCTATGTAGGCAGTATTTAAAATATTTTTAAAATAATTTCTACGTTTAGAAATATTTGTTTTCTGCCTGATGTTGTCTTATATGCATCATCAGCCTAATACCCTTTTTTTTCTTCTTTTACAAATAGCGGGGGAAATTATTTAACTTCGTCTTTAAATTTATATTTACTTTTATGACGTTTTCATAATTTTCAATGAATTTTTAATATGTATTGTTTTTTTCATTTTGCCATATAGAAAATTTTAACATTTTGTTGAATGTCTTGTCGAACTTCACTTTTTTCCGGTTAATTTCACTTAATAAGTGTGATCTCAAATTGAACAGAAGGTACTGTACATGAAATTTTCGCTTACAAAAAAATATACAGTTATTTCATCACTTTTTTTATCAAAGCGAAATTTTAGTTTCTTTATTATTCATTCTTTACATTTATTGATGGTAAAATTTTTAGTGTCTTCTTCAACGATTTCGAGCTTATTTTTGAGTGAAATTTTCAAGTGAATATAACGATAGAACGCCTTAAAGTACATTACATTCTGCCAACTAAAGATTTACCGGTAACTAGTGGCGGCTCGTGTCAATTACGTCTGTGAAGCTCTTATCTAAATATTGTAATTTAAAAAATAAAAACATGTAAACTTAACTTCTTCTATATACCTTTTAAGTCAAATAAGATTCTATGATAATATTTATTTTGAAAAAAAATATTCACGAATTGTACGATTTATGAAAAAAAAAAAGAAGGGGGATACAGAAATATATAGAACCAAGTAAAATACAGAGGTGGATTTGGCAATTAAAAAATTTGGAAAATAAATACAATTGAATATAATTAATTTTAGAATAAATAATCTAATTTTCTGTTTTTCTCAAAAGAAAATCTCTTAATGACACTTTTTCATCAAATTTTCGAATATTATGTATTAGCCTTTTATTTACAGACGTCAGCGCTAAGGCACTAAATCGGTACTCAATTAAAACTGATTTTGTCAATTGGGGAGCGTGAAAATATCGCTTTTGCTATGTAACTGTCGTTTAAATTTCTAGAATAACAATTATAATTAACTGGACAGCTTTATTAATCTTTTCGAATGTTTCTTTTGTTTTTATTTTTTATTCTGGCTCCTAGTCAACCAGAGATCTCATTAATGTCAATTAAAAATTTTTGTTACATCGACATTAAGAACAAAAATGTACCGATAACAGAAATAATGTATCGAAAAGGAAAAGATAGAATAGACGATTTGTAATAAGGAGCAAGCTTATTTCAATAAATACCTAAAACACCTAACTGAAGAATAACTTGTTTTTTTCCTAACATTAGGTGCATTCAAATAATAAATTCAGAAGTTGATTTCGAAACCATCTGAAGTAGTATTAGTGTAAAAATGCAGTTTCTGACTTCTATAAGTAATTGTTTCATTGAAAACATTATTGTATTACATACTTCTTTAATGACAGTAAAATTTTTATTTTCTGGATTCAATTTTAGTGTCATTGATTGTCTGAAATTCGGACACATTTGAATTCCGAGCAGCAGGAAAAATCCGTTCGGTAGTTTAAAATACTTAGTGAAATGTAAACGACTACTGCATCACTTGGAAATTAAGAGAAAAAAAACTACGAAAGAAGAATAAGCAAAACGCATGTCTGCGAATCGTGGAATATTTTTAAAATTTTGCCTTTCAATATACATATATATACATATATATATATATATATATATATATGTATAAGTATTGCGCATTACAATAACACCACGATATGTATATGATCGACAGGAGTTCACTTTATGCGAGCCCTCAATTCACGTTACGATTGGAAAACTTTGGATTTGTTCGTTTTCTTATGTATTTTAGAGACGGATTGTACAGGCTCGCATCTGTTGAACCTTCACACTATTAGTGATTCAGTTATTGAGGATGCTAGGGATGTTCATAACAGTCAAGCGAATAGGGTTAGAATAGGTGTATATTGTGCGTTTTCAATTGTATGGTGGTTCGCGCAAATGTATTTACTTTGATAATTTACGAACAAGCCATTTACTTATATTTGAAAAAAAAAAGTTTATATTCATTTTGTATCAATAAAAAAATAACTTTCATTTTTTAATAGTACGTTTTTTTTATATGCAACTGAAAGGCTCGAACCATTAAGCCGCATAGGAAAAGCTTCCCGTCCACCGGTAACATTTATTCTCTGTACGATTTGATTTCAGAAAGTTGTCACAAGACCAATATCATATTTATACACATTTTATAAAAACAACTTTGCTTCAATTAGCGATAATTTAAACTTTCTGAAGTAATGAGATCAATTGAAGGATTCTTTATTTTATAGTATTCACATCTTAAGGTGAAAATTACACCCGCCTTTGCAAACCACTTGGTATTATATCATTTTTTTCATTGTCAATTTTTCGCCATAATTTAATTTTTTCCCATAAAACAGTCCTCGTATCGATGAGTTGAGAAAAAAAGTAAGTGAGCTTTGCAAAAGTATTAAATATTCACTAATATAATAATTTTCTGCTGCAAAGTTATCAGTGAGGTTTATGATGAAACGGCTGCGAAGCTGAATTGTTTAAATACCATTTTGCAGCCCTTTGAATTTTCCCGAAATATACTAGTAGCTGCCGCGTGTGACTGTTATCGGCAAATCTTAATATCAGTTCCCGGAGATTTTAATTCTGTAATTATTTGTTCTTCTAAATACGCGTCATCATGTTTTTCAGCAGATGAAAAGCCCGCGCTTTTTTCTTTAATAAATTTCTATTCGGAAGAATAGTATAAAAATTTGCACGTATTTTCTCTATTGTGGAAGCTAAGATAGGGTCACTGATAATATGAGATAGGTAGTGCGATAGCTTAACTTTGCTATCGAACTAAAGCCCACCGGTAAAAAATCTGTCTTGTTTTGTATTAAACTCGTAAATCGGTAAGCGCGACCAATGTTATGGAACTGCTCTCTACTCTTATCGGGTCGTTTAGCTTAATATATTATGAAAAGTTTAATAAATTTTTTATGTTCTGCTAAAACTTCCGAAACACGTTTCCAGTTCTTTTTTTTTTTTTACCCCCTTACCAAAGAGCATTAGCCCAGCAAAAAGGAATAGATACATGGAATAGAATAGAAATTATATTTTTATTCTGTCGACAATGGAATCAAGCAACACCCCTAGGACAGGAACAACAGAGAGAATAGGTAGAGAAAGAACATAAGAGGCGTTGAAAGGAGCAGGAAGACCAAGCTTTAAAAGAAAGTAACTCACGCTCGCGAGATAAACCGGAGCACTCGAAGAGCACGTGATTCGCATCACAAACATACTGGGAACCTTCAGGATCCAATGGACAGTTCTTATATTCATTATGAATTTTGTGTTTAATCGAGAAAATATTTTACAAAAATGATGCAATGTATACATTTAGAATTTAAAAAAAAAGAAAACTGATTCCGGATTTTTTTTTTTTTTTTGATCGCTCATTTTTCTACAAAAATAATATTCCTGTAAATTTCTGTAACATGTTTGTTTATTATCGACATATGTAGATTATTGACGAAATTTTATAGTTTAATAAAAATTAGCAAATTGTATCATTTTACTGATGAAAGTTTTTAGCAAGCAACATTTTTCATAAAATGTAACTGATTTATTTCGACGCTGAATGATTCTTCTTTTCGTTTGGCATAAGCAAATAAGACGAACAATGGCTATATAGTAGGAAGTTAACATAGGATTCACAAACTTTTGATCTTACAGCTTGCGTGCATTTTTACGCATATGTATATTCACTTGAAAAAAAATGAAAATAAATGAATATTGAAAACAAAGAATTTAAATTTAAACTTCAAAGTCGATATTACTTTAATAAGATTATTAATTGAATTGTTCATCAGATTGTAATTGCCTTTACTTTCAACCAGAACTGCAATTACCGATTTTTTAATTATAGTATATTATGTATATAACGGGTAAATAACTTGGATTAAATTTAATTAACAGGACGAAGACGCTACTATCTCCGAACTGTACGAAGACGTGAAAGGAAACGTCGAATATAGCCACGTAGAAGAATACGGCGACTTCAGCTTTACGGAGCTTACAATAAGTGCTTTTATCGGCGAGCAGAAACATACTTCTCAGTCGAGAAAAGTATCTAAGAAATCCAAACAATACCGAACTCATCACCCCCACCGTGTACGTATATATTAATGTATATTTTTTAAAATATGTGTACATACATATACATATATATATATATATATATATATTGCTATCTAAATCGTTATGGGACCTGGTATGTCAAGCGGACCACATGAGACCCGGGCTTATTTAAAGTGCTGGAATAACAAAATTATGTTTTTTGTAATGTAGTTATTCATGCGAATCATAGGAACCACAGCGGGGTAAACTAAATTTAAAAATAAAATATACAATTTTCGCTGTTTTATAATGTATTAAGCGAGGTCCGGGAGGTAGGCTATTACATGCGAGACCTCTTAAGATTTTACACAGATGCTGCGAAGCCCGACATTTTTTCGGCGTGATATCACTGTGGTTTTTTTGTCAACGCTACGAGACCGAAATCAGTTTAGTTTTAGCACATTTCAGAAGTTTTGTGTTCGCGATTTTTTATATCCAGGGTTTTTTTTTGTTGTTCACTGTGAAAAGCCGAGCAGATTTAATTTTGAGTTTGGTAAAAACTGGGAAACTTATTATTCATACATATTTAAAATTACATATATGTTTTTAAGCGGTGAGCCCCCCCCCGTGAGGGAATTTCATAATCTAATTTGGCTAAATAAATTGTGCTCGTTTTGAGCCAAATTGTGCGCACTGTAACACACAGTATTAGTAAAAATTGATCTGAGGAGCTAACTTGACGACAGCCCCGAAAATTTGAGCATTATTAAAAAATGATTATATCCGTTTATCAGCACAATTTGGCATAAAACGAGCGCAATTTGTTTAGTTAAATTTGATTTTGACATTCCGTCATGGGGGGCTGACTTGACGCGCTAATTCGATTTACCTCTTTGTATAAATAAAATTCCGTGCCAATTTATCATAGTTTTTTTACGCACATTCACAGTTTCGCGGAAATACTAAAAATAGATACATTTTGAGAGTATTCAACTTGGACAGCGTGCGTTCAAACTCATTTCGCGCTGACATTAAATTCCGCAATAACCAGATGTTATCGAATTTCTTTGCAGGAGAAACAGCATAAAATATGCTACAGTTGAGACGGACTCCAGATAAATTTTTACCAATACTGGATGTTACAGTGCGGCATCAAATTTTGTACTATCAGCACAATTCGGCACAAAACGAGCACAATTTGTTTAGATAAATTTGATTTTGAAATTCCGTCATGGGGGAGTTAACTTGACATCGCTGTGTTTTTTTAGATGGGGCAGATCTAAATATTTTGTTCTCATTTAGTAAACACCGCATACGATTTTTGAAAAAAAAAGAAATAACGTAATACATAAAATTAAATTTATAATAATTTTCTTTTTTTCAACGACTTCATCCTAGAACAATTTTCATCGTAATTTTTCTAGATATTGCTTTTTTGTGCTTCATCCATTTAATCTATTTTTAATGTTTTTATTTCATTGTCTTTGTGATTATGCGGTTAAATTAAAGAAAGATCGAAAAATTTGCTGAGACGTTAGTGAGGCAATGATTAAAATGTTCATTTGTGGGCAATAATCATTTGAATTTTTATATTAAAAAGGGAAATAAACGTCCAAAAAATTCATTGATTTTGACGATTTTTAAAACAAAATTATTCATTTCGCATTAGGAGTAGTCACGGTATTTAGTTTACTGTTTAAAGTAATAATGAGTTTTTATTATTAATCTTTACACTGATGACTTTGTAAATTAACAGTTCATTGAATATAATTTTTAACCACACATTAATTTCAATAATCTCTAGATAAATTTAATATCGGATGCTAATTAGCATCTAATTTATTAAAATACATAAATGGTAAATATTACTTCATTTAAAATTTCATTTAGCTTAATTTTCTGTGTGTGGTTGAAACATTTATCAAAATATTCGTGCATATAAAATCGATTTTTTGAAATATTTTTGATCATGCAGAAATTTTCAATTGTAATTAAAATTCTTAAATTTCGTTAAACTATCACATTTTATTAATCGGGAAAAAATAAATAAATTTCCAAACATATTTTAATTAGCTATAATCGCACCTCAGGTGAACTTCATTGGTTACCGCACTGCCACTAGACACTTGATTTTGTAATTTCTCTTATCGTCGATTTATAGCTACTAAACTACCTTGCCATCATTTCTTTCATCAGTCTTCTTCATTCTTCCCTAATCCGTTTTGTCTTCAATAAATCTAGCTTTTATACATTGTATCCTGATAATTTTCTATTATGTATATTACAGAGATCGCATATTTTTTTGAATGTTCCAGTCTATCCCTTGAACGTGATTTATTTAGTTCTCAACTCTTAAGACTTGATCTTCCTGCACTATATAATAATGCCTTTCATGTTCTTTCTTTATCTATCATCTCAAATGTTTCTATTTTAGAAATTTTCAGTAGTTCCACATCAAATTTAAAAAAATTATTTTCAACTCGTTTCATCTGTTTGATACATGTTGTTGTACCAATGCTCTCGGTTGACAAAATCTAAAAGAAAAAAGGAAAAGGAGAACTTTTGATTCTGTTCCTTGATTTATATTTTATTTATTTAAAATTTAGTGCCCGTTCTGTTTAATAAAGTGTAGCAGCTCGGCATTTTTTAAATGTGATGAGATCTGGCAAAGATTTTGTTGATTTGTATTTTCTTAATGCTCTTTTACGTTGGCAGATAGCGACTGATAAATATTTAGGAACTGAAACGTCAGCAGCCATAAATACAGCATTAGTAGGCATGATTATATTAGCTGTTACATTTGATGACGGTTGACATGAAATATCAATTTCCTTTGTATAAAACTTCCAGACTGCTTTATGAAACTTATAACGAATATTTTAAGGGGAGTATTGAATTAGCAGGAGAGAAATAGAGTGAATACTGATTGGGAAGTGACTACTTGAACAAGTATATTTTAGCACGGGGGAAAATAGATGGAGGAACAACTGCGAGGTCTATGGTGGAAAATGTATTGTGGGAAGCGCTAAAGTAAGTGTCGTCTAGTGGTGGGAGAATTACTAGGTCATTATATAATATCAGTTTGCTGATTATGAAACCATGGTCATTAGTGGAATGGTGCCCCCCCCCCGTAGTTGGGAGTGAGCGTTGAAATCTCCAAGTAAGATTACTGAAGCCGGAAACTGGGCTAGAAGTGTCTGTAGGTCCTTTAGGTTAATAGGAACATTTGGGGAATTGTTATAGGGGAAGAGGAAATATGTTGGGACACTGCTATTGATTGTAGTGATGTATTGACGTCGATGTGGTTTACTGGGACTGTCATGTGAACAAGGGTTGCTACGCCTGCTTCTTCACTATCATGTCGGAGAATAACATGGTTTTTCATTGAAGCGTTGTTTGACTGTTTTAGCGGGTCTAGACACACTACTTATTTGTTTATTCGCATGTCTACGGGTATCAAAAAATCAGCGAAAAAGCATTACTATTACTAAACGCTTTGACCAATGATTAAACAGAGATCAGTATCGCATATGAATTTTCGCGTTTACGTCGTCACCGACTATATGTTATATTCTTATACGTGTTATAACGTGAAGATTTTGTAGCCACTCTGTCGCTAGGCCGGTCAATTTGATAATCTCTTCCCAGCAACCCAGCAAAGCTCGCTTCCGGCATTCCTTCAGCATATGATGCATTGTCTGTTCCATCTCGCCACAGTCACATGCCGCTTCATTTTCAAATCCGTATCTCTTCATCATTTTCCTGCACCTTCTATGTTCCGTTCGGAAGCGGTTCAACCTTGTTCAGATGCTCCTTGGTAGGCCAAAACCTAGTGGCTTGTCATCTGGATTAGGAAAGATCCCTCTTCTGTCTGGATTGTTCTGACTCCATTTCTTTCTCCACTCCTGAATCCCATTAAAATTCTCGGAGATTAGTTTTGCTGTAGTTTTATGCACAGGCTTTCTGGATTTTAAGCGATCCGTTGCATCCGTGTCCTGATGTATTGGCAGGTCTATATTTTCCTTATATTTAATCTATTCTTTAACCGCAGCTTCTTTTCGCCGTAACTCTGAAGGCATGATGTTGCTTAGTACTGGTAACCATGCTACTTGTTATTATTCCCATGACTGGGTTTAGTTCAACGTCGATTTTGTTGACGTGAGCACTATTCAGCCATACTTGGGCCGCGTATTCGGCAGCTGAGAAAACCAAAGCCAGAGCGGAAGTTCGTAATGTTGTAATGGGAGGTGATACGAAATTAGCTATCGCAATTCAGCAAGTTGGTTTTAATAATCACTACAGTTAGACTGCATGATAGCTCCTTTGTTTTCCATTATTATAGATCAAAATAGAAGAAGAGGGCTAAACGAGTAAAAGCATTCTCTAGCATTTATCTGGTGTTCGGTATATTGGTTGTTGGAAGTCGTCTTCTGATATGTATTCGCCTTCTAGTGTCAACATGCTTAATTTTTTGATAATTCGCAAACAGCGGCTTTTAATCTTTTGACCTGATAGGAGAGGTCAAAAAGCTGCCAAAATAAGATCTCCTTGTCGGTTGTCACTTCTACAGCATCATTAATGAAGTCTGGTTTTGTAGCTATGTTATTAATCAAGTAATTAAATTCATTGTATGCTAATGAGAAAGGTCGCGTTCAACATCAAACAAATGCTTACACTTCTCGGTCAAGTTCGTGGAAGGCGGGAGTGTTTGAAGAGGAGATATCTTATTTTATCTGTGTTTTCGGTTTGATTTACGATTGTTTCTCCATTCGCTGCAGTAGACATTAGAGATTTTTTAATCTGTGGTTGTGACTGGGAAAGTTGATTCTTCGTTACAAGTCGGGCTACTTGGTATTGAAGGATGTGGTCGCTTTTATTTTGTATTTTGCTGGTCAACTTCTGTTTCTATTTAGACTTCCGGAGTTGGAATATTCAACTGTTTTATTTCTGTTAGTTTTATTACAGTTGCAACATATATGGCCTTCTAGTTGCAAGAAGATGCTATTGGTCATGTTCATTATGCTTTATAAGGAAGGATTGTGGTAGATTAGAGAAGTTAATTTGTTCATCGCCAACTGATTATCTGGCCAAATTCTTCATCGGGTGGGTTAAGATATGGACTTAGTTTGTTAGTGGGAATAGTAGGTGATACGCTGGAAAGTATTAATTTATTAGTTGGATTTTTGATTCGTCGCGCTGTAACTGTTTGGTCCCCTAAATTTATCTCTGCGCCGCTGGCGACAAATGTGTCTGTTAATTGTTGAGTTTTGAGAAAAATTACAATCCGATTTTTAGATATCCGAGAACCGGCAATGATATTTAATGGTCCTGCGACTGGGCATTTTAGCGCAATAAAATAATCGTGGATATCGTGGTTCATTAAGAAAGGAAAGATTAGGATTGTTCTTCAGATGGATAATTAAAATCGTTCAGTGGAATTATTCTTTTATTAAATTTTACTTTTGATATGAAGGAAGCTTGCGTAGTATTAGCATTTATTGGCATTGCAACTTTTTGTATAGCGGGTTTATTATCAGCGGCATTAGACGCTGAGTTGATGTTATCAGATAACGAATGAGTACACTTATTGTTTGCGAGGTCAATGCGAATGTAGGGTTTTGTGCAGCGGAAGAAATGTTTATTGTCTGCGCAGAAATATGGGTAACGGCTCCGCTGGTAACCACCTTGGCGATTGCTGGGGTTGTAAGTGTATTCTGTGTGTGAATGTGTAGCATACCTAGTGTGTGTTTATGCTTTCACCTGGCTGGTGCATTCGATCAGCGACAATGCATTCATTAGGTTTTGCTAGGGGAAACGGTTTGCCATCCTTATTTCATGAATGACGGGGGGGGGGCGAAGCATTATTTAATTTAATGTAATTTATTTACTACGTAAATTCCGAAAAGATAACGCGTAAACACAAGACAGTTCTATTATCGTTTTAATAATAATGTCCACTGGTATGCATTTTTAACTATATCATTGTGATTAATGAAGTATCCTAGAGAAGGAAGAACAGAAAGCGATGGAAATGGAAGAACTGATGTAGCACTAGAAGGATTAGGAGTATTAAGTTTAAGAAGTTGGGAGTAATGCACGGAACGCTTAGATGACAGAACGGAATGATCAAAAAGGATGCGGTCAGAATTTCATTCTTGACAATTCGGCTGTCGGTGAAATGAGTTTTTATTTGCCGACGTTAGGAAGCCAGTGTTATTAAGAGTTTTTTTTCTTAGTCCGTAATTGCAAAACCTATTCTGGTACGATTCCGAAGTTGTTGATGTTTATTTTATTTCGTTGTTTCGAGCGCCATGAGAGGTCATAAATTTAAATAACAAAAAAATAAAAAACGTTTTTTCCACGAAATATTTGTCAAGACGGTAGAAAAATTATAATGAAAAACTTTTATCTCTCAGAAATGTCGCTCGATATAACTCGTTAATAAAATTCGACAACCAATGGAAATAGTTGTACGACATATATCTAATAAACGCGGTAGCAAGTCTCGGAGACTAGTTCAAACGAAGGTGGAAAAACTTTCAGTCCGGATAAGGATTATGAATTAAAACCTAATAACTTAATGCAAGAAAACGAGGAAAAGAGAGGCATTCATTTTTGTCGATCCCGATCAGATGAAATTTACACTATATCGACAAACTATAGTAACAATACGCTATCGGCAGATTTATAATGTGATTAAGCGGCGAGATTCACGAGACATAATATTGAAATATTTCTGTTACTAATAATAATAGCATAATTTTTAATAGCGTTTTCGTTATATACGGTAGTCAATTTTTGTTATCGTTGTTAGAATTTTCCAATACGTATATATACATACATTTTCAATAGCTTGCAAGAGCTTACGATAGCCAGTCTTTGCTCATTCTGAATTTTAAATATTAATTTCACTTTAAGACAATGAACATTCAAGATATATCTAGAATTATCCTAAAAATAAAATATAGCGCAATATTTTGGACATGAAATATTAATCTTAAATAAATAATCTATTAAAATTACCACGTTTTATAATCATTTTTGCACCACAAAAACTTTGAATGAATACCGTAATTAAATATTGTAATCTTACTCCGTGCTTCCTTAAATTGTTTAAAAAAATGTCAGTTTCATATACTTCTAAAGGGGCCTATCCAGCGACGTTTATTTTACTGTTTGCATTGTATTTATCTATTTACAATGATAATATTTTGAATTAATCCATGAAAATGTGTTTTTCGTGAATAGTTTCTCATACTCTTTATTTTAATTTAAAGGGCGCTGTAAGAACTTTCGATGTTCCGATTGTTGAATTGCGTGAGAAAATCATAGCTGCAGGCAGTGTCCACGAAAAACAGGAGTACGAACATCAAATTCGAAAAATTTTATCGGTAAGTAAGCTATATACTAACGCGTTTTAAAATTAAAGCCTGCGAACTAGAGCTCTCGAATATGCTCTGCTAGAAAGAGTTTGCGTACTCCTCCTTAGAGTGAAAAAATTTCAAAAAGAAATTCGATTTTGGTTATACTTACAAACAGTAAAGATGTACTTAAAATAATCGTTTGTCAATACTATCACAAAAATGTAGAAATATTTAATACATTGTGACTGAATGTAGTTTTTTTTTTTTTTTTTTTTTGTGGTCTGATTATGAGTTCTTGTGGCAAACTATTTCCGCCACAAAATTGTAACACCTTTTGTAATAATTTTTCGCTTGAAAATGGAGAGAATTGCTTTACTGATAAATTGTTTTCCGTTACACAGTCAAAAAGCATGAATTGTACAGAGGAAATAACTATTTAGAATACAACCCTTCGGAAAAGTTTTTATTCGGTTTCCATGATGCTCAGTACGGGAAACTAGCAGATGGTTAATATCCTTCACATATTCCGATGACGCATGTTGATTTGCAAGATTGATATAGTTATCGATACCTGGTTAGATTTGTTGCTTCAGATTGTTTCTTTCGTTCGTTGTAGTAATAGAATTTTTTGTTGAAAAAATTGCTTTATACAAAGCGCTAGCTTCACTAGCGGTAGTTTTAATATTATATGGTGGGCACAGTCTTATATTCATCGTTAAAAACAAACAAAACGGCCGATGTTATTTGCCACCCCAGTCCTGGTTATATTAATTCGATAAATTAGAAATGATGATGCAAAAATAAATGTCTTGTCACATACATCCATAAACTTAAGTAATTTGTTCTAATTATATAAACGTATTTTACCAAATTTTTGTTAATATATACCTTTCTAAAATAAATATAGATTATTTTTTGTATTCGCTTTTGCCGCTAAATTTAATTAACCTCTCTTTGAATAATCGTATTTTGATTTTAATAATGACGTTTTCAAGTGAAAAAGTAACAAACCGTTGCATAAAGGAAAACTGAATTTTTCCACTGATGCAGTGAATTTGTGTGTACACCATTGGAGAGGAAAGTGTAAATAGATCTTTAAACGATCGAAATCCATTAGCAAAAGTGAGTAGTAGAAAAGGTATCATTCAGTAGTGATAGAAGAGCATTCAAGAAAGACATGATCATCATTACATACAAAAACAGACGTATGAGGATGGAGAGGACGAAACGCAAAAATATAATTGGTACATTTACAAATAAATGGGCAAAGAAATGTTTTTTCCTTGTTGAAACATACATACAAAACACTTAGGTAATTATTAAGGATATGGGATATTTAAAAAGAGTTTATGCTACATCAACAACTAAATTGCAGCTGCAAATATGACACAATTTTACTTTTTACTATTCATTTAAGTAGGTGTTCGTGTTTCTATACATCTCTTCATAAATTAAAACGATAAAATGTTAATCTAACAAATCATACTTATTAGTTTATAATTCCCATTTAAAACGCAGCTTGAGAAAATCTATAATAAATTATCAAATTTAGTTATTACTAAAAAATCGCGATGTAAATTGTTTTATTCGTTAAAAATTCAGCTACACATAACTACAATGGTAGAATTTCCAACAAATATGTTATAGCGTAGTTATATTTTGCTAAATGCACGTATGAAACATATATATCTAATAGAAAAAAGAGAAGGAAATAGATACTCTTATCAAAAACAATACGTTTTAACAAGAACACAAACTGAACAAAATAAATCGGAAGAATTAAAACTACAAAATAAAATAAGAACAATACATTTGTAGGAATGCAGATCAAGAAATGGAAATAACGATATGATTCTTATTCTACCATTGTGTTTTTTAAAATAATGTAAGTTGAACGATTTTATAATTATATTGAACTTGGACGACATACGTCATGAGAATTTTAATATTTCGACTTTTTTTACCGGCACAGTTACTGGGTTAGCACGACGTTTTATATGCGTGGATAAGGCGAATTGTGTCGGTGGAGAAGTCAAAGTCATTATATAACTGTCATACATTAAGGGCTGTATCTGTAGGGGTTTTTTCCGGGTACAATCCCCCCTCCCTCTTGAAATGCCTGCGAAATAATAACTGCTTGAATTAAATCGACCGAAATTCAGAATAAATTTATTTTTTTTCAATTTTTGACAAAAGAAAAAAAAATTCAAATTTATATGAATTCTGTGGGAACGACTATTTTTTATTTGTTTTTATTGTAGTGTTCAAATATTGCATATACAATAATTGACTATAAGGTTTTAGTGTATCATTTATAAATAAATATATTTCATGATAGCACCCCCCCCCAAATATATATATATATATATATATATATATATATATATATATGTGTGTGTGTGTGTGTGTGTGTGTGTATGTGTGTGTGTGTGTGTGTGTGTGTGGGTGGGTGGGTGGGTGGGTGCGCGCGCACGCGTGTGTGTATTTATAAAAATATTTTCTAATCCCCCCACCCCACCATGAAATTTTGGTCTAGATACGGCCCTGCATGTATTAACTATAATATTAGATTAACCAGGAAAATCGTTTTTCTTTTTTCTTTTATTATAAAGACATCTTACGTTGCAGTACTAACGAAAAAGTTGTTTTAGTTCCATGCCTTTTTATTGTGTACGTAAATAATTTCCGCGGACTAAATTATTTCGGAACATCGTTGTGCACTGTTTATAATATAAAGGTTGTCTGTAGTTTAAAAAAATACTGAACATGCAAAAACGTCTGAAATGTATTTTTTCTACTTTAACAAAAATTATTGAATCTCTTTCATAAAAATAAACAAAATTGAATTAAACAAAGGTTGTTTGACATACTTTAACGTTTCTAGAAACATAAACTTTGCAAAATAGAAAGTCTATGCAATAGTGTAAATAATTTGCAAAAAACTTCTCACTGATATTCCATTGGTTAGACTAAAATTACGAAACATAAATAGAATAAGTGGAAACCTAGAACTGATTCTTCAACTCAACTGCACAAATTATTTTAGTCATTCGTGAATTGAAAGAAGTTTATTTTAATTGTTTTATTCGTTTTTATAATAAAGTTTTTAATTTTAATAATATAGAATTTTCGTTCTGTAACAACGATCGTTTCTATCCGAAAATGTTTTTATTCAAAACTCTTTTTATTTTTTTCAACTGTTCAAATTGAACTCTAATTTTTCCACTAACTCCCCCCCCCCCGATTTATGTTTACGATATTTATGTTGACTGATTACTTCATGCCTTTTTATGATTTATATATTTATATCTTTTTAATACATATTTTCGTGTATTTTATGGATAATACGATTATTACAATAATACATTTCCATTCTCTATGCTGTTTAGAAAAGAAATATAGTTCATTCGTTAGTTCATAATATCCTAATGGACGTAGCAGAAAATGACGAGGAAAAATACTTAGAATTAGAACAGATGAAGTACTCTATTACTCGTCAAAATATGTATTGCGCTAAAAGCATTACAAAAACGTTCCATGAAAATTGCTTCAACATACCAAAGGTAAGTACTACTATTCTGATAAAATTATCTAAAAATACTGTAAAATCTTTTAAAAATTTAAGGTACGGCGCGCGATATTACGCGATATATTGCGAAGTTTTTTTTCCCCATCTCATTAATGAACCTATTTTAGAATTGAAAAATTAAATTTTTTCCTACTTCCAATAATAGTGAAACATTGTTCATTATATGGATATATATATAAGAAAAATCAGAAAAAACGAAGAATTTTCATCCGTACTATTACTCCAGATGTCGGGTTTCTTTTATTAACGCTCGCAAGACGCAGCCTGGCATATTAAAACTGAAATTTCCATTTGTTCTACAAAACTTACACTAAATATGTGTAAATCTCGTATCGGCCTACAGTGTGCATCTCCATAATAATAATGAAAACCAGTGTATTGAGATTACTCTATAGTTTGAGAATTGGGAACTTTAATTAGCTGATTTTTCTAACCGAGAATGATAAAATTTCTTTAATTATAGCCACAATAATGAGTGAAAATTAATCGAAAATTTTTTATTTTTCGTTTTTTTAAAATGTTTTATTAAAATGAATACATTATTACGAATTTTCCAATAATTTGAATAACCCACCGTTTCAGTATTCATAATTTCCCGAGAATATCTTCGATTTTATGTTTAAAATACAACCAAAATAAAATGTTATTTTACAAAAAATAAATACCGACTTCAAGGTTTATTATAAAAATTTAAAAATACACTAAAAGTAAAAAACAATTATTCGATAAAAAATATATATCAGAGTAATATAACTTAAGGTGATATATTCTTATACAACATTAACTTTTTGGAGTTGGCATCAAATTCATATTACAATATCTAGGAACAATTCAATGAACATTTAATGCAGTTTTTAATTATTATTTTAATATGAATTTGATGCCAACTCTAATAAGTACTAATGTTCTATAAGAATTACGATATCACCTTAAGTTATCTCACTCTGATATATATTTTCTAAACGGGAGTAATTATTTTTTACTTTTTAGTGCATTTTTAAATTTTTATAATAAACCTTGAAGTGTCGGTATTTATTTTTTGTAAAAACACGTTTTATTTTACAATTTTCAGCGTTATGCTTGAATTTTTTTCTTGTTAAAATTTTTTTTTTTTTTTCATAATATTCTCCATACTTTATACTTCAAAAAAATCGATTTCTTTATTTTGAACTGCATTTCCACGGTAAAAACATCAAAAGCTACCATTTCCATGGTAATTTGGCAAATAATCATGAATGAAAAAATAAATATTAAAAAAAAAAAGAAACGAAGCTAAATCTAACGAGGAAGGTAAACTTTGATTTAATTGTGTAAAGTTTTGTTTTCCGTGTTCTTTTATCAGCTATCAGTGGACAACGTTATCAGCGATCGCTGTTAAACCGGCCGGTAAGTTCGTTCCATTTATACGTATCATTATTAACTGTTTATCTTCTTGCTTATCAACCTTGTATCTGCGGCACACGCGCGCGTGCGCTCGCCTCCGATTCCGTAGGGGTAGCCGCGTTCAGCATACCGCCTGCACCGCTAAACTAGTCGTTACTGTCGATCAGCGCGCGTTTCGCGTGCGAGCATATACGCTTCAACTATGTTCCGTTCGCCTCCGCCTCAGCGCAGGTATTTATCTCCGCAAACTACCGAAATCAGCGACCAGCGTCATTTGCCATCATCCGCATCGGAGTTGCCTAGCAGCAACAATGTCGTCGCTCAAGCAGCTACCAACGGCGGACATTACGTCCAACCCTTAAAAATACGTAAAGAGGGCGATGGTCAGTATGCCATTAAACGGCAAATGTCTAATACATCCACCACTACTGATAGTGAGGATACTACTTGGCACTTGCCTAAACGTACTAGTAAGCAGCCGAAGAAACCAACTCTTTTGCAAAACACCTCCTCTAAGCGTAATATCTTTGAATTTTTAAATCATGAAGGGGAGAGCGTTAACGATCAAGAGATGGTGCTAACAGAAGATAACCTTAACAATACATCTGTAGCCGTGGCGAATACGAACGCCCTAACTAGTAAACTAAGCAATTCTCAAAATAGTAAAGATAATTCATATAAAATTAAAAAGCCCCCACCAATCATGGTCAAAAACATTTCTAACTATAATGAATTCAGAAAATTTCTTTCGGCAATCCCAGATACGCAATTCATGTTAAAAACAACTTTAACGGGGGTAACCGTTAAACCAGATAACGCGCCCAGCTATAGAAGTATTATATGTAATTTGAAAGAACACAACTACTACTATTATACCTACTCCTTATCCGAGGATAAACCATTCAGAGTAGTTCTAAAAAATCTACACGCCACCACAGAGTTAGGTGAAATAGAAGATGCTTTAGAACCGCTCGGTTTTCAGGTAATAAGAATAACCAATATACTAAGGCACACAACCAAGGAACCGCTGCCCATGTTCTTCGTCGATCTTGCAACAGCAGGAAACAACGCCGAGGTCTTCAACATCAGACACTTGTTGAACACGATGGTAGTTTTTGAGAAACCAAAGAGAGGCTCTAATTTAAAACAATGTAAAAGGTGCCAACTCCTCGGCCATACCGCAAATTACTGCAATCTGCCCACACGGTGTGTCAAGTGTGCTGGCAGGCATGACACAAAAGCGTGCACTAAAAATAACACTGTTCCGGCAAAATGTGCACTGTGCGATGGCGACCATCCGGCAAGCTTCAAAGGCTGCCCCGTGTACAAACAGCAGCCGCAATTTCCCAAGAACTGGATGTCCACTGCCCAGCATCGGGTGGGTAGTGAAGCGCCACATAAAATGCAACACCCCGACCATCAGCACGCTAACAATACTCGTTCGACCTACGCAAATATCACCGCAGTGGGTAACGCGAATAACTACGAAATACCTGCCACGAACAATAGTGGTACGAACTCTACTGCAATAGGTAACGCAGGTATTAAGGCAGCGCCTACCGTTAGTAACTCTCTACCTCGTGATCAGGAAAACTTCAGCATCAACTATGGTAGGAACAATAATATAGAAAACATCTCCATAATGCTGAGTTCTTTTTTAAGCGAATTTAAAACACTAATAAACCCTCTAATATCGCTGTTAACAAAAGTCATCGACAGATTACTCCCATAAATGATATACAATGCAAAAACAGTCACTCAAAACTCCCTGGTGGTAATGCTGTGGAATGCGAACGGTGTCTCTGCTAAGAAAAACAACCTGGAAATTTTCCTTCATCAGAATGTGGTTGATGTCGCTTTGATCACTGAAACTCACCTAATACACGCGCAATGTTCAGAGAGCTCGGGAATGCATTCATATGCGGTGGAGATTACAATGCCAAATCCTCTACGTGGGGTTCGAGAACAACTAACGCGCCAGGACGTCGACTAGCTCGAGTTCTCTGCAGCAACTCGCTCGGCGTTCTTACACCTATGTCACCCACGTATTGGCCAAATCACGCTAACAGAGTACCCGATGTGCTAGATTTCTTTGTAACGCGGGGACTACACCAGTATCAAAGTAAACAGTGCAAAAACTGTAATTGATCTTCCTTCGGACCACATTCCGGTGATTGCCATACTGGACACCAAGGCTAAATCACTTTGCAAACAGAGGCATCTTAGTAGCAGACACACAGATTGGAACTCTTTCGCCAGCTTAGTGGAAAACGATGTAAACTTGAATATTAGGCTGAAGTGTGAAGACGACATAGATAGGGCGGTGCAGAATCTAATGGAAATAATTCAAAACGCATGCAAAAGTTCCACTCGCACAAGCAGCGGCCAAAGAAATGAGGACCTGTACGTTCCCATACGGTTAAGAATACTGATAAGAGAAACCCGATCTGCTAGAAAAAGATGGCAGCGCAATCGCTACCCGTCATCCAAGAACTTATACAATGAGCTGCAAAGAAGATTAAAAAAAGAAATTAATGACCATAAAAATCATTTATTCAATCATAAACTACAGTCGCTGAATGGGAACAACAAATCCTTATGGGCCAAAACGAGGAAGTTGCTACATCCAACTCCTGAGCCGTTCAATATTAAATTAAACACTGGTCAGTGGGCGAAGACAAACAAGCAGAAAGCTGATGCATTTGCCTTATGTCTTAGCAACACATTCAAACCCAATCCTGATGCAAACAGTGATCACTCAGAATTTGTGGAAGTTGCTTTACGTAAACAACCAACGTCGCAGGGAACCATAAAATACTTCTCGCCGAAAGAAGTACT
The DNA here is from genome assembly GCA_039619475.1 of Icerya purchasi. NCBI lineage: Eukaryota > Metazoa > Arthropoda > Insecta > Hemiptera > Monophlebidae > Icerya > Icerya purchasi. The sequence continues at coordinate 167,864,419 of CM077116.1, read as the reverse complement.
GCAATCTATTCTATCGGCCCCGCAAAAAAAGACGCCAGGTCTGGACGGGATAACTACAGATATCTTATCACACCTGCCAAAGAAGGCAATTGTGCTCGTGTGTTATATTTTTAACAGCATAATGAGGCTGGGATACTTTCCAAAGAATTGGAAAAAGTCGGTCATCATCGTGTTACATAAATCAGGCAATCCGCAAACTGCAACAACTTCCTACCGTCCGATCAGTCTTCTTCCCTCGCTTTCAAAAACTCTGGAAAGGCTAGTGTCAAAACGCGTTGAATCGCTTATTCAAGAGATCAATCTAATCCCGAATCACCAGTTCGGGTTTCGTAATGCGCACTCAACAATACAACAGTGTCACAGGCTGGTCGACGGGATATCTGCTGCACTCGAAAAAGAAGAAATATGCTCTGCGGTCTTCTTAGACGTCTCCCAAACGTTTGACAGGGTCTGGCACCCAGGTCTGCTCTTCAAGTTACGTCAGTTTCTCCCCGAAAAACTCTATGCGTTCTTTAAAGCGTATTTATCCGGTCGTTCATATTTTGTAAGAATAAACGAGACGCTGTCGGAGGAGTTCAGTATCGCATCATCCGTGCCGCAGGGTAGTATAGTTGGTCTGTTGCTCTACTCCATCTTCACCGCCGACATACCCACATCGAGTCAAACCATCCTGGTGACATTTCCGGACGACATAGCCATTCTCGCGGCTAACAGTAACCCGTTCCATGCCAATTTAGCAGCGCAGATTCATTTAAATCGAATATTGGAATGGGCTCAGAACTGGCGTATAGTATTTAACCCGTCAAAAAGTCAGCATATCACGTTCACCACCAAGCAGGTTACGTGCCCTAGTTTAAAACTGCACGAGGCAGAAATTCCGCAGACAGATGTTGTCAAGTACCTCGGCTTATATATGGATAGACGGCTGACGTGGCGTTATCATGTAGCTCAAACTAGAAAAAAGATAATAGCTTGCACTAGACTACTTTACCCTCTGCTGTCTGCAAAATCAACACTGCACCTTAAATCTAAGCGGAACATCTATCTTTCAATTGTGGCGCCAATTTGGAAATATGGCATAGAATTATACGGTGGCACGTGTAAAAGCAACCTCCTAAGGATCCAGCAGCAGCAGTCCAAGATACTGCGCTCTATCGCATCTGCTCCAAAATACATCTCGAATTCAACGCTTCATACCGACTTACAAATACCATACGTCAAAGAAAGGTACGTCCAGCAATACAAACGGTTTTTCGACAAGTTGCAGTTCAGTTCAAATCCAAATATAAACCGAATGCACACGCGCAGCCTACCAGGAAATCCTCCCAGGAGATTTAAAAAACGGAAGTGGTGTCGGGACGCCCTGCCGATCACCTGATGAAATGGGCGTAATCAGCCTGTTGGCACTACATTGGTATTATGCAATTTCAAGGCAACTGCTCCAGATGTTTTCACCCTCATCGCTGCTACTTAAACTCATTGGAGTTTTTAGACGCATTAACTTTTTATCTCCCTTTATTCCTCTCTTCTCTCCTTCCTTTCCTTCCCTTCCCTGTTTTCCTCCTCTACTTCCTTTCTAATCATCATCGCTGGTTATGACACTCGGTGCTGGTATAGTGTAAGGTAAAAAAAAAAAACAAAAAAAAAAACGCGACAGTGAAACCAATCATGAATGAAAAGCATCCGAAAAGCTTCAATCTCCCGCATTACTATTAAGGATAACTCAAAAACTACTGGTCAGATCTTGATCAAATTTAAATGGGACCACATGAAAAGTACCAGATTTCTAAAAAATCGATTTCTTTATTTTGAACTGCATTTTCACGGTAAAAACATCAAAATTTCCATGGTAATTTGACAAATTGATAGTATTTTAAGTCAATCACATCCGCATTAGAAAAAAAAAAAACGAAGCTAAATCTAACCCGACGGTGACACCAATCATGAATGAAAAGCATCCAGAAAGCTTAAATTTCCCGCATTATTAAGAATAACTCAAAAACTACTGGTCAGATCTAGATCAAATTTAAATGTGACCACATGAGAACCACCAGTTTTAAAATAAAAGAAGAGTCATCAAAATCGGTTCACCTAGAAAAAATTTCTGAGGTAACACACATAAAAATAAATAAATAAATAAAAAAAAAAAATACAGTCGGATTGAGAACCTGCTTCTTTTTTTGAAGTTGGTTAAAAAGAAATTACTATTAACAAGGAAAATTTGAACATTTCTTTTTTTTAATTTTCGAAAATTAACACCTCGTTTAATAAAAAGCGACGCATGTGGGTGGCCAAATATTAACTCTCCCTTTAAATACCGCAGCAACTGAAAATTAATGATAACTGTGTAAAGAAAAAGGATGAATGTTAGATTTTAGTATATGCGGAAATGGAGCAAATGAACACTCACTCGAAGCAGGAACAACATCTAATAAAGAAAACGAAAGTGTGTAGATAAAGGTTATATAATGTACGAAAGAGAGTGGACTTGCGAAAGAAAAAAATATTCTAAGAACGTATAATCCGCATTACACATGGTTCATCAAAGAATAATGATTGTGGGTAACAATAGAAAACTGAAAACGTAGCTGGTTAGATATAATTTATTTGATCAGATGACTTACAAATCTTTATTTTAAATAAACCGAATGTTTAAAATACAATTAAATATAAATTAAGTTGATTTTCTGGTCATTTCGGTAATTCGCTTAATTACCGGACTGAAAGAAAAAATGAATAATCACGGCTAAAAATATGCACACACCGACTTAAGAGCTGCTTAATGTCGGTTGTCAACTGAAAATCGGCGTATTTAATATGACATAAATTGTTGAACTGTGTGCACTGCTGTTCAGAAATTCTCTCGATTTACATTGCAATATCGCGATGCTCTTTTCTTTACATGGGTCAGTCGTACCTAACGTCATAATTCTCGATAGTTTGATTGGTACTGATGTGCCGTACACCTCATTGATAAAATTTTACACGGCAAACGTGAAAGGGACAGGCGGCGGACAACTCCTTTAGAAATTCATCCTTGCAGCAATAGGCGAATTGAGTGCATTCAATAACTACACATAATGCTTAAATAGTCGAATCGACATAGCTCGGTCATATGCTCCGGAGGGAAGCAAAGGATGATCGAAGCGAAGAAGAAAAAGGCGAATTTATTCCTCTGGTGAATTAGTACAATTGAAAATTCGAATTTTTCAAGATGATTTTTCAAATCAAAAATATAATTTTTATCGTTATTATTATTATTAAGTTGAATTTACGTGCCATGTGCGGCAACTATGGCTAGAGGCACGGAGGAGAGAGTGGTTTAGATTAATGAATAGGTTCTGGACTTATGAAGGAAAAGAATTAAGTTGGACAGCGAGAGGAGTTGTCATTAATGATGAGGGGAAGGGAAGAAGACAGGTTGAAGAATTTTTTTCCCAAGGAGTATGAAGGGTATTCGGTGAGGATATGGTGGATGGTGAGAATAACATTGTACGTGGCACATTGAGGAGCTTTCGTTCCATTTAGCAAATATTCGTGGGTCAGCCGTGTGTGACCCAATCGGAGTTTGGTGAGGACTACATCATCCCTTCGATTAGGAAGTGATATATTCCACAGTGATACTGACGATTTGATTAAGATAAGCTTATTCATTTGTGATGTTTGTTGCCATTTCCTCTACCATAGAGCCTTTGACTGTAGATGTTTTTGATTTAGTTTCGATTTTTCATTTTTTGGGCTACACAGAGGTACGCATTGTTTTTTTGGAAATTTTATTTCCACGAGAGATTAAGAGACTTTGCACTAATTATAGTTCTGTCTTTCAAAGTTTGGTTGTGTCAACAGTGTCGATAAGCTCCCTTCAATAACAGCGATCCAAGATCGACAGTCCCATATTGCTTTCACAGATTTAGATGGAATCAGGGAAAAGCAATAGCGAAGCTTTGTCCGATCCATGGCTCGAAGTAAGGGACTCTGTATATTTGAGGGCTGAATTTTGGGTAACTTTTCCGTCTCCATTTAGCCACGACATCTTTGTTTTATTTGCTCTTAGCATAAACGGGATTGTGTGACCGGTTAACGAATCGCCTTTTATTCGGGTTTTGTTCTGTTTAATTTATTAGTTAGAAATATTCTTTTATAAACCACCGGCTCCCCACGTTATTTTCTTTTTCTAATTTTTTTCGTTTTACGTTTGCATAACATTTGCGTGTAACAATATTACTTGAAGAAAAATTGTAAAAAAACCCATTAATTATTCCTTTTGTTAACAAAAGTCGTCTGTGGTACAAAAAGAGGATAAAGTGACATTACGAATACCTGATTTATTCTTTAACGTTGGTAGTAAATAACTTCCGATTAAATCCTTTGTCACATGGATAGTATAATATATCTTTTTCAGGAATTTAATCCCTCCTCTAAAACTGCTGATGCGTCTATAAATAAAGTATAAAATAAAATAAATTAAATATAAAATGACAAGGAAACTTTTGTATTTATACTGATTTGAAATTTTAGAAAAAAATAAAAATGTGATAGTTTCGAAGCACGTAATGAGTCCATTATAACTCATTGTGTTTTTAAATTTTACGTTAATACGTTATATTCCGAGTGCTTTTTTTCTTTTTTAAAAATTTTTATTTCCATCATATTTTTTTTTTATTTTTATTGATGGACTGTGCCTAAACACGTTAATACAGGTGGATATGTTGCTATATGCATTTCACTAATGTTTGCTATATGTAGTTACATTTATTTTTACCGTTTGTTTCAAGTTTATCAAACAGGTTATGAATTTTGCCATGTAAAATCCTGAAAACATCAATAATCTTCTTTAAATTTTTTGGCCCTATTTCTCGTAATTCCAGCGTGTGGTTAATTTTAAAATAAGAAACGACAGAAATCTCGCTTGATCCTAGATTGTAAGATTTTCTCGGTCTTTTTATACTTATTTTCTCGCTCTGTGGTTTATTTAAACGTGCTTTGAAGTATAATTGTATACCCCATGTCTCACCTACCTCACCTTCAGCAGTAATTGCTGTTATTTTTGTTAAGATCATCGGCACTAACTTTCTTTTCTCTGCCATTCATCGACATGTAACTGCGTGATTATTAACATTTTCATTTATCACGTCCTCTTTTTGCTTACTTACAACTCCTCGTTTTTTCCAGTTCATTTTCAACGTTTTAATTTCACTCTGTCATCCTTTTACCATTTTTTTCGTAGTGCCCATCCTTTTAATTTATGCAACAGCACATTCTGTAACCTCTTGAAAATCAATTCTTTGAAACACGGTTGAATTTAGCTTATTTCTTCTCAAGAAAATGCTTCTTTTTCCACTGTTCCACATTGCGGCCTAATTTACTTTCCTTGTTCAGCTGTGTTCAGAAGTTTTTTAAACAAATCTTTGCGTCTGATTCTATTCGACTAATTTAATTTTCCTGTGATGGCTGGCTCATTTTTAAACTATTTTACCTAATGCCAACGGTTTGCTTTGGTGTTTTAGAATCCTTACGTTGCCGAAGTGATCGGTGATCTGATAAAACTTTGCGATGTCGAATGGACTGTAGAAGATCAGATAATTGAAGTAATTCAGAATGTATGCGAAGAATACGAAAAACCGGTTTATGTTATATAAGACATCACTTGGGTTTACCTTTAATGTTAATTGTGTAATTTTTATTCTATTTATTTATTTACATAAGTTTAGAAAATAAATCTGTTTAATTACAAAGTTTCATTGTTTTCGATTAGCCAAGTGTTATCAAACATGGACAAAAAGAAGAAATGAAATGGTTCATTTCGGTAAGTCATTTAGTGAGTTTCTTGTATTACTTTTTTCAGATTTGATTGCATACCCTTATTATGCAATATATTTTGTAAAATATACGATAATTCTGCGTCTGAGGTTGTAAATGTTATATGATTTTAATAATACTGTTTGGACAAACCAAAGTCTTTTGGATTAAATAGCTGTCGAAAAATTTTACATTTTTGTATTTATATATATTTAAAAATGAATCGTCGAAATGTATGTACGCGCATAACTTCCGAACGACTGCACTAAATTGAATAATTTAGTGAGAGAGTGTATGTATATGTGTGAGATAGAAGGATGTCATCGTAAAAAATAACGAAGATGGGCCTGACTATCGATAAACAATTAACAAAGCGAACAAAAAAAACAGTCCTCTTAAAGACCAGATCCTTTTTTCTTCATTGCATATATGCCGACACGCTACGCATTGTCCCTTGCCGACATCATCATTTGCACAAAGCGGTTAATGATTGGCACCGATACAAAAGAACAATACTTTTCTGTCCCGGTCACATTGTAAGGCTAATCGTCGTAAATGTACCGCTACAATGACGATCTGCTGCGAAATTTGCGGAAGCGACTTCTGTAGGTATATGTACCAAAGAAACCTGTTTTTTAACGGGACAAGCTAGAAATTCGAGGATGGTTTGCTATAAAAAATTCAAACTCCTCGATCATTTGAATTTGTGTCTTCGTTCTGCGAACATTGAAGTAAACATTTTCAAAGTATTCAAACTTTTTAAACTGATTTTAAAAAAATTTCAAAGTTTTTCCTCAGTCATTCATCATTTATTTAATTTGGTAAGTACAATTATGCATTTATTTACTTATTTATTTAAATTAATTCCTCCGTGATTATTATTATATACGATACAATATCATAAAAAAAATTATCTTCGAATCAGTATTACAAATTCAAAGTTTATTCGTATGAATATATACGCAAATTTATTTCTGTTTGACGAATTACTTTTTGGTTTCCCATAATAATTATTATTAACGATTTATTAAACATATATCCGTAACTTAATGAAGTATACAATGAATAGATTTTTCTTTCAACATAAGTAGTGAAATATATTTACCCAAGATAAATTTATTATACGTGTACTTCTTTGATTACGATAGAATTTCACACATTTTTATTTTATTTTGCGTTATATTAATTTTCTCATGTACATGATTCGTATTTTCTTTAGTGTATTCCTGGATTTATTTGGATATATTTATTTGACGTAAGCAGTATCGATAGTGGAAGCAGATTATTTCGCGTAATCAGATCTGTAATCTCATATCGATCACCCAAGCTGTACCTTTTACGTACATCAAATCTATATACATATATAAAAATGAATAGCCGAAATGTATGTACGCGCATAACTTTCGAACGACTGCACCAAATTGGATAATTTTTGTTTTTTTGTTGTATTCGTAGTTCTTAGGAGAAGGTTTACAAAAAAAATAAAGATAATAAAAATTGCATGGAAATTGCACAATTTGCGAAAAACATGTATCTCAAGAACGGCTCGATCGATTTTGCTGATCTTTTTTTCTAAATTATTGATTATAGTTAAAATTAGGTTCCTATGAAAAAAATTTTGAAAAAGTTACACGGAAATTACAAAATTCCCCTAGAATACGCTAATGTTTTCAGTACTGAGAATATGTTGTGCACATTTTAAAAACCTCCTTATGGGCAGTATACTCTTATTACATTTTTCAGTGATTTAGTCGGAAAATTTTTCAAATTGGTTGGAAAACAGCTGATCACAAGTAAAATTACAAAACGTTTTTTATTTGTTTTTATAACGAATAGACCGATAGATAAAGCTGACGACCCTACATACCTACAATACAATTTTTCTAATAAAAAACGTATAGAAATATATTCATAACAATCGTGTGTAGTCATTTAAAACATTTTTCAACCATCCGGAAAGCGAATTGGAAGGACCCCTAATTTTTGCTGCGTTCAGTATTGAAAAGCAAAGTTATATGGAAAGCGGCTTTCAATTCATAAATTAGTTATAAAATATTTTATGTTTTGTGAATATGATTTGGATGAAATTTTGTATATAGATAAGGTTTTGCTTTTTACGTTTACCTATATAGTTGTATTTCTGTTTTGTTTTTTTTATTTTTATTTACTTTTCATTTTTCCCCCTCATATGTGCTTATATCTAACATTTGTGAATTTTAGCGGACCACATTTACCATCTTTAAATAGTCGCAACGCTAAACTAAATATATTATAAAGAGGCACCGACACTATCCGGCCTCTTCGAACCATCTGTAAACACGGTTGCATGCAAAGGAAATTGAGAGTTGATAAAACAGTGGAATTCCTGCCTGATTAGGGCCTGCGGAAGAAACTTAGAGAGCGTAGGAACAGTAAACATATTTATGATAAAAATAAACTTTAACACTTTTACACTTTTGTAACAATTGTATAATTTTTTTTTTTTTAAAACCCCGACGCGTTTCGAAGCAAACACTTCATGTTCACGGGAGCAAGCTCCCGTGAACATGAAGTGTTTGCTTCGAAACGCGTCGGGGTTTTAAAAAAAAAAAAATTATACAATTGTTACAAAAGTGTAAAAGTGTTAAAGTTTATTTTTATCATAATTAAAAAATGTTAACAATGAGTAATAATAACAAATACAGTAAACATATTTGACTAAAACCATTTAAAGCAGAAGTACATGAACCTAACGTAAACATATCGACTACTAAAGAAGAAGTTAACGTAATTATTAAACAACTTAAAAATAAAGTGTCAGCAGGACTTAATGGAATATCAAATTGATTTATTAAAAGATTTCATAATTTGTTACCAGATGTAATACCGAAAGTTATTAACGTACTATTTAAATATAGTTATTATCCTCAAGAATGGAAATTAAGTAAAACAGTTATAATACCTAAAATGAATAAAAGTCCAAACTCGTCTACTTCATACAGAGCTATATCTTTGTTATCTAATTTCAGTAAAATTTATGAAAAATGTATTCTTCATAAATTAAAAGAATTTGTAGAAAATAACGGAATAATACATGATAACCAGTACGGCGCATTACCAGGTAGATCATCTGAATTGGCTATACACAATATTTTACAAATAATAAGAATATACAAAAATAAAAATTACCGTACATGCTTACTTACTCTTGATATAACAAAGGCTTTCGACAGTTTAGATTTAAATAGATTACTTGCATTATTAAAGGAACTTCTTCTTCTTCATCCGCCGTCTCCGTTTCGAAGGTTGGCGATCCACAATTGGAATTTATTCCTATCAACAGCTGTTCGGAAAAGTTCTAATGAGGAACAGTTGGACCAGTTGTTAAGATTATCTATCCATGAAATTTGACGTCTACCTCTCGATCTCTTCCCGGTAATTTTACCCTCAATATTTTTAGAATGGTATGCCTAGATCCTCTTAAGATATGTCCCAAGTATTGTAGCTTCCGTTTTTTGATGGTTCGTAATAGTTCAGGGTTCTTTCCCAGTCTATTAAGTAAGGATTACATAATGGCATGTTGAACATTGTAAATCGATATTTCGAAAATCGTTACACTGTATTACAAATTGGTAATTATTCAAAAAAACAAGAAACCGTTATGGGAGTACTGCAAGGGTCTATTTTAAGACCGTACTTGTGGAACATAGTTTTCTCTCAAATGTATAACATTAGATTACCCACTAATGTAAACATTTTCACTTTCGTAGATGATATTGCAAAAGTAATAGCCGATAAGAATGAAAATGTATTGGAAAATAAAGTTTACCAGGTTTATATAGAAATCGCGAAATGGTTAGAACAATACAATTTAAATATTAACGAATCTAAGTCAACTTACATGTTGTTTAACAAAAACTTAAACATGGCTCGGCGAGACCTGTGTAAACATGCAAGTATAAAAGTTGAACAAATTATAATAGAACTAATTGGAATAACATAAACAAAATGAAATCTATTTAGAAAATTGTAGTAAATAAACAAAAATTTACAATATTATACATTAAGCATGGCACTGCGAAACCTGTGTAAACATGCAAGTATATATAAAGGTTAAACAATTTGTAACATATGACTGTTTCGAAAAAATGCAAATGCAGTGTTATAGTGTTTAGATAATATTTTATAAATTATGGAAACGATAATAAATATCTAAAAGAGCAATTAATAATTAAAATTTAAATTTTAAACTGGTAATATACTTTATGTACGTGACAGCGATTAATTTATTAAAATTCATGTGCCTGCACTGCGATTCATTGTTTACATAGATTAGAGTAATAAAAATGTTATGTACATTTTTGACACAGCTATTTAGCAGTTTGTTAATTAAAGCTTTTACTTATTTTTATCTAGGTTGTAAGAATTTTGAAAATTTTTAGAATAATTACATAATGAACACTTCATGTATATTGCAATTTTCTGTTTTATTTGAAACTAGATTATCCTTATTTCTGTTGTTGTTTCGTTTTATAAGTTATAGTATTTGAATTTCTAGAAAGTTTCGTAATATCTAAATTTGTGTATAGTTTCATTTTTCTTTTCCCTTTTTTATTTTCTTTTTTGTGATGTTATTTAATTTATTGTGATTTTTGGTCGTTTGATTTTCTTATTATAGTTATTTTTTGGTTTAGTGTTTGTTCTATAAAGTTTATTTATTGAGAGATGTTGTACCTAGCAGTATGCTTACTGTTATGTTTATTTCTCGTTACTAATATTTCGGGTAAGTGAATTCATTTTGAAATACTTTGAGTACTGCATGGTTTTAGCAAAGTTATTATGCTATAAAGATAGTTTCGTCTTAAACTAATAGGAGTATTCAAAGGGGTATTTATCTCACAACTTATACGCAATTAGCTAATTTAAGATTATTTTGGTTTTATTATGCGTCATATATGTATAGTTAAATTGGACATAAATTACACTGCTAGAGATCTCACCGCATAATGTGTTTAATAATATACTAATAAAAAATCAATTTAAAGTGTATTAAAAGTTTTAGTACCATTTACAAAAAATCAGTAAATTTTTAAGTTATAATAATAATAATAATAATAGTAACAGTAATCCGAAAAGGAAGAGACCTGGGAAAGGATAATCCTGTATGTAAGCATCGATTACAGCTACAAAAACGAAACATATAGACAAGCGAGAATCAAATAAATGGATTCAGATTAGTCAACTGTATGCAGAAACAAAAGAGTTCATTTGTGTAATTCAGAATCAGGTGGTGAAAACGAAGAATTATGCAAAGTATAGGGTGGAAATGGTAATGATGAACTGATTACACCGTCAGACACGATAGTGTATGTAAAGAGCTACATTTAAATTTAGCGAAAAAATAGAACTTAGTACAAAACCACGAGAAATTAAGATGTATAAGTACACATCTGGTACATAGAACGTGTCACGGTGAAGTTATGTTGAAATAAAGGAATAATTGCAGATAAAAAAGCAAATCATAATAGACCAGACATAATAATAACGCATAAAGGCACCGAGCATACGTACATTGTGGATATTGCTACTCTGATCACGCCTAATCTATTGAAAACGTCAAATTGCAATTTTAAATACGGCAACAATGTTTAGAATTCGAGACGCACTTTGGATCAATCCATCTGCGTTTGTCGAAATGGAAATATTAAAGAGATGCTAGTAGCAGTAACAATAATGATAATAAAGAAGTTCAAATTAAAGCGCATTAAAAATTTTAATATAATTTTTCAGAAGATAAGTAAATATTTCAGAAGTGTCATTTTTTTTCAAGTACTGATAGTGACTTTATAAATAACAGATGTATAATGATCCAATTGAGGAAGGAAAAATCACTGCATTAATTAGATTAAGTTAAGCGTCACACCTAACTTCTATACCGCGTGTTATTACTTTTATCTTCACCACTGATAAACTTGATATTAAAATTTAACTTTGCTATTACATTTTTCAAGTGCGAAGTGTAAATTAAAAGAAAAATAATAATTCGGCGTGTTGTGTCCTGTTAATAGTATTCGTTTTCCTTATACTTCATTAAAATTAACCCCTCCCCCTCTGGCGTGATACATTCAGTTTAATGTTTCTTACTCGCCAGCTATTTGTGTACAAAACTGAAATAGTGTATGAGTCATCTCATTGTTTTGTTTACTTTCAGTAATGGTCCTTGAGTGTCGTATCGATGAATTTCCAAAAATCGTGCGTTATGTTGCATTATCCATTTTTTTTTTTACCAAATTAGTCTATGTACTCAAATCTACGAACACTGTCACCGATATTTATGTACTCAAATCTACAAACAGTGTCGCCGCTATTTTCTTATTCTTGAATCTGTTTCTTAAGTACTGTCTGTCATCTGAAATTTTTAAACTACACGACTTCTGGTTTTTACAACTTGCTTTCTGCAAGATTAATTTACAAGCTCTTGTCAGATGAATACAACACAGCACGACACCTTAGGATCCATTAAACTAGTTTGATATTTGCTGATGCAATAACTTACTTTGGCAATTTACTTGTGTGAATGATGTTACGAGGTAGTTCGGTTAATGAACAATTTCTTCCCGAACTGTTTAATTTTCTTTAACATTATTTCCTAAGTTCTTTACTTTAAGGGTATTTTGTAGTGACTTAATTTAGGCGTTAAAGTTTCCAACTAGATGCGTTTTTAACGGGCGTCTTTTTGCCTTTTCATTAATGCTGGAAGAGGCGCATGCTTTGTGACCATACGCTATAATTTCTTGGTTACATTAGTACTGCTGCTTATACTTTGCTGACTTTTTGTGGTATCTTTGATTTTAATTACATTATTTAGAGTTTAAAATTCCAGCGTTCACTGGAAGTAAAAATATTTGAGGGTTAATGTTAAACATCACGTGACACCCAGTGTACGGTTTTTAAAGTAAAACATATCTAGGCGCGTTTTGAATACTTCAGCAAGGGATAACAGTTGACGTACTTTCGCAGTTACCAAAATTCACATGCACAGGTGAAGAGATAATAGAATAGAGCGTGCGAGTGAATATCGTACCAGCGGGAATTTATTAATTGAGAGAGATGAATATACGGACGTTCTGGCTATCTCGTTTTAGTGAGCCTTCAGAGTGTCTGTTCCGCCGCTGTTTCAGCGCGTACACTAGATGAAGAGGATCAGTAATATTCAGATATCTGCACAATGATTAGCAAATAAGTATGCAAGTTTATATGAAACAAAGAGAATCATTTATGATTCTCGTTATAATGTCACTGTGTTGATGCTGAGTAAGAAATGGCAGAATCTTTAGAACATTTTATACCTTCGCAATGTTACCAGAAAAACTACAAAGCGTAATTTACATTTTTTAATTTAAACTACCGCAAATCTACGCCATTTCATATTTAAATTATAGTAATGTTTAAAGTAATGTTTAAAGTAATGTATTTGTACGTTTTTAATATAATTAAGTCTAATCATATGGCATGAGAAGTTTTACTTCAAACTGGCGCATAGGGTCAATGCAAATTTAATTTTTATATTCTTTGTATTCCATCTTTTTTTTGCATTTATCATTTTAGTAAATTTTGTGGTTGTTGATGCGAATGAGTTATTTTCTGTTTTTAGTGTCTTATTTATGTTCTGTATAAATCCTTCCTCCGCTCTGTCTTGGATTTTTGTTACTTTATTTCTGGCAATTCCCCAGGTTTTCTTGTAGAACGCGGGTTCGAGACTTCTCTCGTTCCGGATCCGAATCGTACTCAGATTTACCCAGCCTGAAATAATTAAGTATCAGAGAAATCTGGGAAACTAAGGACAGACGAGAGAAAGGAGCTGCTCCCCCTACTCTAATTGGTGCTGTTGGGTTTAGTATACTGTGAATCTCAACTTCACAATCCCCGACGCCTTATCAAGGGTACGGGACTCACTTCACTTTACTTTACTCTTCTTTCAAAAATACTCGTCTTCCTTTCTGGCTTGATGCTCTGAGATTTATTCCGGTTCCAGCTATCTTTGCTGAATCCTATACTCCTCCTTTTTTTCATAGGTATACTGTTTGGGTTTTCGCTTTTAATTAAGACGCCTACCTGTTTATTCTTCTCCACTTGTTTCTTTTTACTACTCTGCCCTTCATAAAGGACGCCTTGCGTCTAATAAAACTTCAGTTTTATTCCTTATTTTTGTTTGTCCCCTTCAGTTTTAGTCATGATAAACTTTCTTATTTCTCTTTCAGTTTTTCCAATTTTCTTCATACTATTAAATTCTTTTTTTGCCGCTCTGTTCTAACTCTGTTCCTCAATATGTGGCCAGAGTTAAATTTTCTAACGGTTTGAGTTTTCGCTTTCCTACAAATATCACCATTTATAATGACGGTTCCAAAGGACCAAATGGAGTTGTTTCTGCATTTCTCTCTCCTACCTTCAGTTAGATTCTGGATCTTTAAAATTTCTTCCTTTTGCTCAATTTTCTATTCGGAATCTATTCTACATACTTTCTCTTTGCTTTTTCATCACTAGTTTTCCATAAAGTGTTTATAATGTCGGATTCTAAAAGTGCTTTACCGGTTATCACATCTAACTTTCCTGCTCCCCCTTCCGATTATGTAATCTCATACGCTCTCTCATCTACGATTTTTTCTACTTTCACTCGATTGAGATCGACCTTCTGTGTGGGCTCCTGAACATTTAGGCATTGAGCGTAATAAATTAGTGGATCACTGTATTTGTTATTATTACTCATTGTTAACATTTTTTTTTAATTATGATAAAAATAAACTTTAACACTTTTACACTTTTGTAACAATTATATAATTTTTTAAAACCCCGACGCGTTTCGAAGCAAACACTTCATGTTCACGGGAGCAACTATAATATAAATAAATAATGAAGATCGATAATTACATTTTAAAAAATAACAGAAAAAAGGTCGATATTTTAAAGTCGATATTGAATCAGTAATTTAAAAGTGAAAAGTGTAAATATATAAAAATGACTAAAAAAATTTTTTTTTTTTTTTTTTTGAAAATGGTAACGATATATATATAAAAATGAAATTTAAAGATTTTAAATTTTCAAAATTAAATACTATAAATAAATGACTTGTATATTTGAAAAATGTTATATATAATGGTCGTTGTATAATAATAATGTGTACATAAGGAACGTGAACAGTATAATTTATTTAAAGGTTAAATAAAGGGTTATCAGTATTGGGAAAATTGTGATTTATGCAATTATTTTTGAATTTATTAATGTAATAATTTTCTGCAAAATTTAGCATATTGTGGTTATTTATGTATTTTAAGATTTCTAAATCTATTTCAATATTATGCGTTAATTTGTGTTTATTTATGATAATATGTTCAGCTATTGTTGATTTGTTAATATGTCCGTATTTTATGGCATATAAATGTTCATTATATCTTATTTTGAAGTTTCTTCTAGTTTGTCCTATATATATTTTCTGACAAGTATTGCAAGTTATTTTATAAATTCCGGCTTGGTTAAATTTATTATTATTATTATTGTTAATATTATTAATGTTAATTATCAATTTAACGAAAATAAAAAAACATGGATAAAATTTACTTACAACACCCCTAACACATATAAAATAACCAATACCTTTAACTCATTACTCAAAATTTCATATACTACTAAAAATAACTTATATAATAAAATAATTAACATTAATAATATTAACAATAATAATAATAATAAATTTAACCAAGCCGGAATTTATAAAATAACTTGCAATACTTGTCAGAAAATATATATAGGACAAACTAGAAGAAACTTCAAAATAAGATATAATGAACATTTATATGCCATAAAATACGGACATATTAACAAATCAACAATAGCTGAACATATTATCATAAATAAACACAAATTAACGCATAATATTGAAATAGATTTAGAAATCTTAAAATACATAAATAACCACAATATGCTAAATTTTGCAGAAAATTATTACATTAATAAATTCAAAAATAATTGCATAAATCACAATTTTCCCAATACTGATAACCCTTTATTTAACCTTTAAATAAATTATACTGTTCACGTTCCTTATGTACACATTATTATTATACAACGACCATTATATATAACATTTTTCAAATATACAAGTCATTTATTTATAGTATTTAATTTTGAAAATTTAAAATCTTTAAATTTCATTTTTATATATATATCGTTACCATTTTCAAAAAAAAAAAAAAAAAAATTTTTTTAGTCATTTTTATATATTTACACTTTTCACTTTTAAATTACTGATTCAATATCGACTTTAAAATATCGACCTTTTTTCTGTTATTTTTTAAAATGTAATTATCGATCTTCATTATTTATTTATATTATAGTTGCTCCCGTGAACAGGAAGTGTTTGCTTCGAAACGCGTCGGGGTTTTAAAAAATTATATAATTGTTACAAAAGTGTAAAAGTGTTAAAGTTTATTTTTATCATAATTAAAAAAAAATTAGTGGATATTGATTAGCTCGTTCTTCTGTTCCCAGCGGCAGATTTTTGGGCACATTTTCAGTTCATAATATTGCTCTTCTTTCTTTAAATTACTCATTCCAGACAATGGCTCAACTCCGGTTCTTCTTCATTTTCAAATTCCGGCTGTATTTAATTTCTCTATTCAATCATTTTTTCCTCCTGTCCCATGGTTTTCTAGATACTTGCCCTCTCTTAAGTGTTCCAAAAAGTCGGCTATTTGTCGCCTTCGTTTTAATTATAATCTCCTTCCGGCATCATTTTCTCAGTTTTCAACTGCTTCTATTCCATTTTGTCCTGTTCATCCGCCTCACACATATATTCTTCGTGACTTGGTGTCATGTTTTATTTAAATGTTCGACCTTTCTGCTGATGAAAAATTGTCCTTATCCTCTATTAAAACTCGATTATCCCTTGTGCTTCTTATATTCTTTTATTTCCTTCTACTTCTACCGTTCCTGCCTTCGAATTATTTTTATTCTCTATTCTTAAATGTTTCAGAATATAACTTTACTTTTTCGTTCTTCTCATTACTTGGGCTAATGTCCTTTTTCTTCATCCGCCATCTCCGTTACGAAGGTTGGCGATCAACACAACAATGGCTTTTCTTGGGCAACCAAACGGAACCAACGATGAAAATCCTTTGACCACTAATTTCGTGGGCGCTC
Organism: Icerya purchasi; assembly: GCA_039619475.1. Classification (NCBI taxonomy): domain Eukaryota; kingdom Metazoa; phylum Arthropoda; class Insecta; order Hemiptera; family Monophlebidae; genus Icerya; species Icerya purchasi. Next base: position 167,847,445 of record CM077116.1, on the reverse strand, counting down.
TTTCGAACCTTTTCCCCAAAGCTTTCCTTCCATAATGAGACGTATAATCTCATATTTCTCGTGATGTAGCCTAGATATCGTAGTTTAAGTTCCTTAATCAAATTTAATAATTCCGGGTGCTTATTCATTCTTTTGAGAACTTATTTATTCGTAATTTTTAAGATCCACGGAATTTTCAGCATATGCTTATACGAGTATAATTCAAAGGCCTGTATACTTCTTTCTGAGGTGCCATACATTATAACCGAGAAAACGTAGCACCACAGAATTCTGATGCGTATTCCAAGACTTAGTTCCCTTCTACTAATGTCCTACGAACCCATTAAAAGAAAAAAGAAAAAAAAGCTGGAAATTAATTGTAATGATAAAAACGAGCCTGGAGAAGTTCTGTTGTAGAAATGAATGCTATACTGGGCAAAACAATTACGGACAATGAGGTGATGAGTAGTGATAAATTCCACCCGGCATAAAGAGGGAACACTAGAATACCTAGCGAGGAAGGTAAAATGGAAATAGTTTAATAGGCGAGAGCCGCACACTCATTCTTTAACTGTTGATACTTGCTGGAAATATCCATCCGCTATCTCTCCAGTTCGGTCTTGAGTCATATTACTCGATTGATGTCTGCCATTTTGCACGCAATATTGAAATAATAGAATGAAACTTAATAGTTAGGTCAAATTTTTTACATTCATTAGCTTGTTCTACCCATTCATTTGTTTTCGCTAGGTGATGCCAAGGTATTAAAAAAAAAAAAAAACAAAATTCTGTGTAGAACGGTTCTGCATTACTTTAAAATTCAGAATTCTTTGCTATACTATTAATAACCCCGTCTAGATCCCCCTGCCAAAAAGAGAGAACATTTTTTCTAGTTACGCTACTGGCGCTGTTCATTATTAATCTCTTTTTTCGGCACAAAACTCTTTTTCATTCCTACAAAATGACTACAGATTATAAGAATTATTTAGCGCTTCTTGTCGCAGTTGTACTGCCGGTATTGGTAAAAACATTTATATTAACGGACAGTAAGCAAAAATCATTTAATTTCGGGTATCTAATTTTAAATTTTATTTATTAACTTTTGAAACGAAGCGGTTTACAAATTAAGAAATATTTTGAAGAATAAAAAAAAAAAAAACCGTAAAATTCATGAAAAATACGAAATTTGTGCATTTTCTGCAATATTTGTACGGTAATTAATAGGGGGATAGTTTTTTTGTGGTATTAATTCGTGTTGTTTAAACTTTACCACTCGAATGATTGAGTTCTCATCGACGGAATTATTCTTGTAAACATATACTGCTAATAACGTTTCAAGATAAGACTATATGTGTATGTATACGTGCAGTTTGGCGTTGAAGATATATGTTTATTAGCTGAAATAACTCTGATCGACTTTCTAGCAGTAAATACTTATTATAAACAAGCGATAGTGGTAAATGCGAAAGTCGAAATGGTGGGAGTAATTATGAAAATCTTTTTACGTGATAACGGTATCAAATTAAATATTCGTTTATTTATTACTATCGGTATTTATTATTGCTAAAATCAGTTGAAAGAGTAACATATACGCACGTGAGCGTCATTTTTACAATGTCCCAGGTAAAATTTTAAATTCGACTTGATTGTTTTTCTTTTCCTAATTTAATTTTCTTTTTTTCGTTTTTTATTTTATATTTGAATATTTATTTAGTGGTTGTTAACGCTCATTTTCTTCATTTCGCCGTTGCCTCCTAGAGGAAAATGGGGCTATAGCCATTACACGACACTTTCGTAGCTAACTTTCGCTGTCAATCACAATTTTGGTAAAATATAAATAGCGAAAAACGTCAAATATGACATTGTTTATTTTCATTCTTTTGTAGCGTTTAAAATGTAAAATGTCATAATGCTCCTCAAAAATATGAAGAGTACATTGCTGTATTATTTTTACCGTGATAAATACTATCTGTTTTCAAAAGACCCAGTAGTCATAACTTGTAATTAAAATCTATAACGATAAATGTGCGATTTAAATTGTGCGAGGGATGAAAATTGTTTTCGGTATTTCTAATTTTTAAAATAGCAGTAATTCTAAAATATAACTATTTCCTTGTTTCTAATATTAGGAATATTTGAACATTTTTTTTTATCAGTGTGATACGGGTATTTTGATAAGCATAAAATAAATAACGCAGGTAAATTAGTGATATTGTTAATGACATGGCTATAAACGATTTCATTAAAAAACACATTTTGTTGAATAAGTAAGTAAAGTAAATCTTATATCCCTGACAGGGTGTCGGAGATTTGTGAAGTTAAGGTTCAAAATGTACTTAAGGATCTGATGGATCTGAAAAGAATATTTAGGGGGTTAGTTCTTTTCTTTTGGCCGCCTTTACTTTCCCAAATTTCGCTGGTATAAACAATATTCAATTTCAGATTAGTTATATACCTAGGAGCAACACAGATCCGGAACGAGACAAGTCTCGATAACTTATGGATACGTTTGCTTTGGTAGACGGACACCTTAACTACTAAGCTATCACGCTATCTTTTTGTTATGTTATCCATTATAAATTAAAAATATTTATCTCTAATTTAAAAACAGTGCACATTTTTTTTAAAATTTCATACATTTATTTAAACGCTTTTTTATGCTGTTGCATTTTTTGCCTTATAAATATAGTTATCCGAATATATAATTAAATTACGACGAAGGTAGTATTAACGTGATCGGCATTATTACCCTAAAATATTTTCTGTTAAATTTCTACATTCAATTTAATCATAAAAGTGATTTGACTTTTTCCCTTTTTTATACGCTATGAGCTGGCAGTCAACATGCCGTAACCATGTCAGTTGGTGTATCCACACAGCAGAGTTTGCTTAAACGTTTTTAAATTTATTGTTTGCAATTTTATATTTTCTAAAAAAATCGGCTAAATAATTTAGTGTGCTACAAGTTTTTTTTTTTTTTTTAATGAATGATTAAGTTCTTCAGAACCACACAAGTTTGCATATAATCAATTTTTTGGAAATTTTAGCGAATTTTTTTCGTTGCTAGGGTAGTTTTCATTTTTGTAATTTCTGATTTGTAAATATACACGCATTCTAGTGTTTTTGCTAGAATTAATAACATTAATATTTTATAATTTACAAATTTTACGGTTTTATGTGTTTTTGAACGATCAATGGGTATTTGATGTAACATATTCTTTATTTAAAGGTTTAAGTTTTCACATTTCAATGAACAAAGTTATGTTATATTGGCGATTTTAATATTTGGACTTTTTCTATGAATTTCATTTTTCTTTATTCCTTTGCTTATTTTTTAATATTAAAACTGTAGAAAACTTAAACAATCAATGATGGATATGCCTTTTTGAAACTGGAGAACTAGTGAATAAAATATTCTGAGGTAAAAATTCAACCTGAAAATCATATGATTTCAATTTGCGTGTGTCTGTGTATGAATGGTGACGAAGTCAGTCTGAATTTGTACACACTAATGGTTATAGGTGAATACGTGAAACTGTATCATTAATACGGGAAATAGGCATAGATGGTAATTTTAAAATATATGCATTTACATTGAAAACTAATATAATTTCTTTTAAGAACAATTTTAAAGTGAAAAATTAAAAGAAAATAAATAAAATAGGATTTAAAAACTAAATACGATAATCAAAGTGCAATATAAACTAATAATTATAATAACAAATTAATAGCTTGATCTATATAGAATTTAAAAATATAATGTATTAGAAATAGTTTACAATGATTGAATAATAGATTGGAGTGAACTTCAAAGGAGGTTCCGACTTGTTTAAAAAATTTTACAGACGTAAAATAAGTTTCGTAACATCTCTTCTTTTTTTTTTTCTAACCCCGTCAATTTGATCGTTATCAAAAAAATACACCTACGAAGAGTTATGCTAAAGTTTTATTTTTTACATTAAATCTAAATACTTCAGTTGGATAATGCCCATTTACCAACTTTAAGATTTAAAATAATGACAATTGTAGCCCAGTTTAGTTTACTTCCCGTATTATTAATCTTATGACAAATTGTTCTACCCGTCTCTCCTCCTCACCATTTTTCAAAGACTCAAGAAAACCATTAGACTTAAATGCTTAAATTATCTATTTCAATATTTTTTTTTTTTTGCATTGCCAGTCGAGGGCATTACCCAACATTAGGTTGTGTTAGTGAGAGACAGAGAGAAACGAATTAAAATTGAATATTACTGGAGATAGAAGCAATGAAGGACGCTATAACGGGAATGGAAGAGAAAAACGAATTATTATATGGAATATACAAATCGAGTTTCAGGAATTGTCGATAGAAGTGAGAGCGTTCTATAGGTATAGACGCGCATTCGAGGAAGATGTGATTTGTGTCGCAGAGCAAAATCAGAATCATCCGGATGGAACCAACAAAAGGGAGAAGAGGACATAGAAAAACGAAAAGAGGATGCCGGAAGTCGACTATGATCTAGGCGAAGCCTGCAAATAGAAGAGACAAGAAAGCGCATGAGATGGAGGATATCATAGTGCTAAGGGTACGGAGGAGGATGGGTTTGCATACTAAGATATAAGGATTCAAGATTCGAGAAAAAAATAGGATAAATATCGTACTAGCGTTTACGATGGCAATTCCTGGAAAGAACGTTAAGATTACAGGAAGTAATTTTGGATATAAATTGACCAGTCTGAACAGCAGATCGAACTAATGAAAATCAATCAGTTCATTGCCCTCAATACCAGCATGACTGGGAGACCATAAGAAATCAATTTGGAATGAAACGAGCATTATACAATCTAGTGACAAGAGAACAAACCAGGAGAATTATGAAATCTGAGGAATGACAAGGAAGAGGAGAGGAGATAGAGAGTAGAACACCTTTAGAATCCGAGACTATCAGAAATTTATTAGAGTCGTTGGTGGAAGTAATGTATTGGATAGCACAAAGGATAGCTGTTGACTCCGCGGTAAATATGTAGCAAAAGAAAGGCAGTTTATAAGATTTAAAATAGTTGAGTGACGGGATCAAAACGGCAGTTCCCGTAGCGTCCGTTGTTCTGGAGCCATCAGTAAAGATAACAGTGTGGGAAGGAAATAAGGATTCCATTACATGGTTATATTTCTGTTGGACCACATGAGCAAGTAGGTTCTTGTGAAAGACGGAAAGAGAGTATATCTTAGGCGGATACAAGAAATTGGAGTAATTAAGCGTGAATTAAGGGAGTTTGTCATAAGAGAAAACATAAATAGCGAATTGATTAGGTCGTTTGGATATATGAGAAAGAATAGGTATTTTCCTAGGAGAAAAGCGTCAGTTGTGTAATATGGAAATATAAGTTTTTTCCCCTTTCCACGATATCGTAGCAGCCAATGAAGCACTTAATGCGTCCCTCATTATGATCAAATATTCCCTGACCTCAATTAATCTCCCGATTTCCTCTTCCCAATCTTCTTATACTGTATTTACCTTTCGACCTTATAATACTGTTTCTGTCAATATTTTCTTTAAAAATACATTCTTTCTCTGGTTAATTGGGTTTTTTTGTTATTTTATTATCACCATTGATGGTCTTTCATCTTCTACAGATCATACGGAATATCTGTCCTCTTCTTCTATCAAAAGAAGCTAAACTGCCCTGTCGTCAGCTAAATAGGATGGTGACCCTATATTCTTATTTTTTTGTGTAAGTGCATTAGTTGTTATACATTTAACTATTGTTTGTTTACCTAAAGCGGTGCTTTCAAGTCTCCACTCTCTAAATTACATTTCATCTAAAATGTTTGTCTCCGATAGCATCTTGGCACGCTCAAATTTTCTCCAATTCCAGAAATTCTTGCTAAATCGAATGCCATCTTTCTCTATTCGTAGATTTTATTTAGGCTATTGTTTCCTTGCTAATCGCCGTCCATTCACATATGCTCGTATCCATTTCTACTTCCTGATTTTTAAAAACTGACGTTTTACTTCCAGGAAAATCCCTATCTTATCTCTTATTTATTTTCGTCTTAGTTCATTTGGTTATACATAATTTCCTTTAATAATCTCTTTCGTCAACTTTACCGATCTCTGTCATTCTCCTACAGTTTTTATTCTATCTTCTCGTTCAAAATTCCTTTCGCAAGCCGTAATTAAACAAGAATTCTACAATACCATCAATTCACTACTTCCTTTTCATGCAACCATTTTCACTGACAGTTCGAGAAGGGCTGGTGGTGTTAGTCTTCTTTCCTTCTGTTCTATATTTACAGTCGAGTTAATAACGCTACCATGTAATCTATTACTTACATTACCTTTAAACGCCAATCTTCCGAATATTTAATCATCTTCAACCCCATGAACGCCCTTCCATGCGCTATTCTTCCTCTCGTGGTCATTCCTGTGATTGCACACATTCACTTATTCGCACTCTTTCCTCTCCATTAAATTGGTATTGATTTTCTATAGGTTCCTAGCACTCGGGGATCCTTGAAAATGAAATGCCTGATTCTTTGACTTGGTTTGCTGCTTCTTCCCGCTTCTTTTTTAAAAAGATCGCATCCTCCAATTTCCTACCTAAATGTTTTCCACTCAAATTATGGTCGAACATATGCGCTTTTTCTTTTTCTAATAATTGCTCTCTTTATCTTATCTGTTCGACCTAGTTTTCCTGCTAATTTGTCGTTCCTATTTTTTAATTCATTTTGTCATTCTGTTGTTGTCTGTTATTTGCCTGCGTTTTGTCCATTCTCTAATATCTTTCTCCCATATTCGCGTTTCGCTCACTTCCTTCCCTCATTGTCCTCACCATTCATATGATGCAGTGTCTGAAATGAGTATGCATCGCTTTCTGCGGAGCGCTCCGCTCTGTACTCTACTCGGCTGAGGCTTGACCTTCCCACTCCTTATAACGTTTTTTATATCCCGTCTTTTTCTTCTTCATACATTATTCTTGCGACTTTTTTTCTTGTTATTAACGATAATACAACCGACTCTTTCCTTCTGTAATTGTTTGCAGGGAAAATCACTAGTCGACGAGCCTCAAAAAAAAAAAAAAAAAAATGGTACCTTCGCAACATAAAAGATGGTGTAAGATATATGGAGAAGGGATGTTAGCGATAATTAATTCTTCAAAAAACAGCCCTGAAATTTTCTTTTACAGTGAAGTAACAGATAATTAACGTCATTGACGCAGTCGACATCAAGTCATTATTAAGCTCCAAGGAATGGGAAAAATTAAGGCCATACGAGAGTGCCCCATTCGCAATCTGTAAACAATAGTCACGAATCTGTGTACTGAACAGACTCCGGTATTCTTATAGAAAACGAAGGACGCCAGGGTACTGAAGAAAATTGTAACACCCACCGATATGGCCTCCAACTCTCTATATTCAATCCTATCAATTATCAAATTTTATCTTCTACTATCAATCGGAAGAGAGAATAAACGGAAATCTTCTGAAGCGAGCCTAAAAAGAAAAATTCTTGGCTGATGATCTCATTATCCGACGTTATTAAGCGCGTTTACTGTCGCTTTAAAATATAAACATTCCATGATCATTAGGCTCTGCCTTCGAAAAGTGTTGCTGATTTCGTAATAAATTAGTGTATTGCTTCTTAGTGTTGTAACTTATGTAATATATAAAGTGAGTCCCATGGATATCTTTGATAAGGTATCTTGGATTGTGAAATTAAAGTTCACAATGTACTAAGCCCACCGGCACTAATGAGAGTAGGGGGCCCAGTTCCTTTCTCTCAGCCGCTTTTACTTTCCCAGATTTCTCTGGTGCCCAATTATTTCAGGCTGGGTAAACACCTAGGGGCGACTTGGATCCGGAACGAGACATGTCTCGAACCCGTGACCTCTGATTTGGTAGCCAAGCACGTTAACCACTAGGCTACCGCGATTTAATATATAGAATTGTTTAATTCTGATTTTTTAAATATCTTTCCAATTTCAAAATACTTGTTGACGGTCTATAATTTTAGACCGATTCCGTTGTTTTCGCTAGCGTTTTTAGCTTTGTTGATACTTTTTATTTTCCAAAGTTCTCTTTTCCACTTTTCAACTTTTCCATGGTTAATTTTAATGATTTAAGGTCTGGTTTTCTAAAATTCCTGATCTCGCTGGTTGTTCTTACTCTTCAGATTTATCTACAACTCCCTGAACTATTTAATTTTTTAAAGTTTCATTTTTGGCATATAACTTCTTGTCCCTGAGACTCATTTATTATCATTCTCATCTTTAATTTTTTTTTGTTTCACATTTAATTTCCTTAACATATTGCATCAGAAAACTGTTCAAATGTAATGTCTTGTTTGATAGATAGAACACAATAATGTGTTTCTTAAAAATATGTTATTCTTTTGCCACTGACCCTTCCAATTGTGTAACCAAAATGGCCGAGTTTATATATATATATATACGGGAGCGCGGTAGCCTAGTGATTAAGGCGCTTAGCTACTGAACCAGAGGACACGGGTCCGAGACTTGTCTAGTTCCAGATCCGAATCGCTCCCAGCTATATAGCTAATCTGAAATTGAATTGGGTACCAGATAAATCTGGGAAAGTAAAGACGGCCGAGAAAAAGAAACTGGCCCTCTTACTCTCATTGGTGCCGTTGGGCTTAGTTCATTGTGAACCTTAATTTCACAGTTCCCAATGCCCTTTCAAGGATATGGGATTTACTTTACTTTACTCATACATATATATATATACCCATACATTCGTAATATGCCCATTTTACGTAATATATTAGATTATTCATTTCTTCTAAATATTTTCAACCTATTTTCGTTTTTTTACAAATTCATTTAGGAAGTCAAAAGAAAGAAGTAATTTTCGATTTTTGAATCTCCACTGCTTAATCAATTACAAACTGCAGCTGTTTAACCCATTTCCATAAAAATTATAATGAAGACAGTAAAATTGTAATTTTGAATTCTGCACTTTGTCCGCAAAAAATTTACTGCTTAATCGACTATGTTATGTTTCTACCGATTATTAACTTTACAAAAAAAAAAAAAAAATTACACAAAGTTGAACCAAAAATTGACTTTTCCGTCGGTATATCGCACGCTCAGAAAAAAATATTTTTTTCACAATCCGGAGTACCGGCACCTCGAGGGTCTAAATATGAATTGGTAAGTTAAGCAGTATTTTTTCTCTGAGCCGTTTTTTTTATATATACGTTTGAAATATATTTTGGCTTCTTCAAACTTTTTCACCCAAGCTGCTACTTTCATGAGCATCTTTTTTTTTTGCGTTTTTTTGCCCAAACGGCAAGATTCAAATAATTTTCAATCGTTAACTATTTTTTGTTCATGAAAGTGTTTCCGCATCTTGTTATATATTTTGAATTTCGTTTTTATATAATTATCAGGTCATTTTAAATTCAATACTGTATATATTCTTGCGGACTTTTTGCGTTTTTTTGGCGACCAGAGTAATCAAACTTATAGATTGTCTTAAAAAAAATTCTAATTCTGATTTATCTACAGATTTTGAAATTTATGTCATGCTGTTCCTGAGGTATTAAATTTTATTTGATATTTTTGTCGTTTCCAAGCCATCATATTATGATTTTGTATATTATACACGCATGGAACCTTGAAAAACGGAAATAAGTCAAAAATGAATAATCTAATAAAATTATGTGAAACATGTTTTTTTTGTGATATACATATATATATATATATATATATATGTATATGCTAAATGCGTGGAAAAACTAAATTGTTAAGGAGGATTGGCATCTTTTGTACCAAATTACTAATAACATTAATGAATGACGTGGAAATAAATTTGATAACTCATGTTTCTTATAAACACACTTATAATGTTTAGCAGATAAAATCTGAAAAACATTGCTGGTAATACGTTAAAAGGTCTTGACAAAAACCCCATCCTTCTACTGGCGAAACTAATCACTCCGAAAAAGTTCTCGTCAAAGAGAGCCGGCCCTATAACTTTTTCTAAATCTTCTATGTCAGCCTTGTCTATTCGCAGATTTCATTTGGTCTGCTGTTCAGTGGCGGCTCGTTCATGTGTTCACATTCGCACGTGAACACCCTGGATTCAACTTTAAAAAATTGTAATCCAACGTTTTTACTTATATTTATTATTTACATATCGCTATTAGTAAAATTAATGTAAAAAATAAATTGATTTTACATTTTTATAAAGTAACTAAATTTTGTCCAGAATTCTTTTAGTGTGAAGGCTACTACCTGTAGCACGTGCGATCGAAAACCATGTAAGTATAATTAGTAGTGTGTCAGAAAGATAAAATTGATGTTGTGTTAGTGTATGTGTTATATCGGCTTGATGGAGCACACTCGAATTATGAACCAAACGATAGACGTTGTTTTTGCAAGATTATATTTTGTAGGTAGGTAGTACTTTAATGAAGTGAATTTGATTATAAACAGAATCAATCGATAAATTTTCATAAAACGATTATACGTTTACATTTATAATAAATAATAAAACAAACTTTAATAACAAACAATATAGAACAATAAATTAGATAAATACCTATTTAGAAACGTTTTCGGGCATAACCCATCATCAGCTAAGACTAACTTAAAGGAAACTTAAAACATACTGAAGTGAATATAGGGAATACATGTGTATATATAGTAGATGTAAAGAGGAATAAACATAGCAGGTATAAAAATCAATAGGTTGAAAATGCTAATAATTAATATAAAATATAAAATAAAACAAGAAGACAAAAAGTTAAATTTTTATATTAAACAGTGGATTATTATTATTAGGTGTTTGGTCATTTAAAATTTTATAAATTTAGCGTGAACCTTGACGACATCAGCCACGTAATCTATACGCAAATCTCCATGTAAGATTAGATTAGTTATATACCAGAGCTCCTTGGTTATCAAACGAAGGATTTTATTCTGCGAAATCTGTATTACTTTCAAGTTTGACAGTTTAACGCAACCCCAAAATTGAACCCCGTACTTCCAGATAAGTTTTAAAATTCTTTTATATATTAGACGTTTGTTATCTGTTGTTAGTACACTGTTTCTCCCTATCAGCCAATAAATTTTATAAAGCCGGATATGTAGTTCTTTCTTTTTTACCTGTATATAATGTTTCCACATCAATTGGCTGTCTAAGTGCAAACTTAAATACCTGGTCGTTATTTGTATAGGCAGATCTGTGTTATTGATCGTAACGAGTGAGACTTCAACTTTTCAGTCAGTAAAATGGATATTCACTGATTTACTCTCGTTTATCCCGTTTTTACATTTTTTAAACTATCTTTCCGTTTTCGTAAGAGCCTTTAGTAGATTATGGCTAGCTATCTTCGGATCTCAATTTGATGAAAGAAGTGCCGTGTTGTCCGCTAAACGTATTCACCTGTACATTCTCTACCACAGGTAGATCTGTTGTGTATAACAAGTACAACGTGGGGACTAACACAGAACCCTGGAGAACGCCTGTTAAAACAGGATGTATTTCTGAGTGGGTATACTCTTAACGCACTTGAAAATGTCGATCATAAAGGTACGATTTAGCAACAGGTAAAGATTACTCGGGAACAAATATTTTAATTTGTATAGTAAGTCGTAGTGCCAAACTTTATCGAAAGCTTGTTGAACGTCTATTTTGTCTCTAAACTGCTTTCAATTACACTAACTACACCATGCAATTGATCAATCGTAGAATGATGTTTTAAAAAGCCGAACTGAAGTTGCGGAATTACATTAGTTGACTGTATGTGACCTTTTCAATATTAATTTTTCTATTAGCTTCAATAAAACAGACAACAGGGGAATCGGATGATAAGACGTTGCAGAGTAAGCATCTTTACCTTGTTTCGGAATCATTATGATTTCCGTAAACTTCCGTTGTACCGGGAAATACTGTACGCGAAATATTGCGTTACATATAGAAATAAGCAGTACGACAATAGTTTTCCGTGGGTTTATTTAATAATTCAGCGCTTATTAAGTTGAAAGCTGGGCTTTCCTTCTTTTTTAGCGTTTTAAGCAGTTTGAGGAGTTTCTGAATTTATTGTTGGAGATGATCCATATGGACTGTTTATAAATACAAGTATTTCCCTGTCCGTGTTTGCCTGTATGTTCAGCTTAAACACGGTTTGCCAGGTACTCAGCAAATAAATTCGACTTCTGTTTATGATCTCTCGCCCATGACCCGTGATTCACCGGATTAATATGTTTATTCGGTTGCCTAATATTTTTAGTATACTTCCACAAGGAATAGTCATCAATTGCTAAGGGTGATAGTTCAGTTAAATAATAAGTGAGTGTTTTATTTTTGATTTCTTCTGAAAGTTTTTTTAATTTTTTAAATTTTATTATTAAACAACTTTTTATCCGAAGGCTTCGTCGTTTGAAACCGCTTTTTTCTAAGCTATCTCTTTTCTAAGACAAGTTGACGAACTTATATTGGATTATTTTAATTACATTTTTTATATTTTAAAACAAGAATGTTTAAGGTAGCTGCTGTTTGTATCTCTTTCGTTAGATACCGTACGGCAATCTCGATGTCAATTGGGCTTTTTAAAGGAATTTTTAAGTTTAATTTTTTGTTATTCAAATATTCTCTAAATGATTTCCAGTCCGTTTTATGGTTATATAAATGTATTTGTTCCTCTCTGCATATAACCGAATCATCGAAAATTAAAATGATAGAAGAGCAATCTGGAAAGGGGGATTGAAGGAAGACATTATATCTGTATAATAACTAGCGGTAACTTTTGTAATGAAAAGATCTAAAGGATCCTGTATCTCACGACCATCTGTTGGCCAATAAGTTGGTTCCCCCGTTGATATGTAGTTGATATTGTGGCTTTTAAGTGCTTGTTTGAACATACGTCAACTTATTGCAGTTATCCTAGAATCTCATGCTGTATGCTTGGTGTTCCAATCTGCCCCCGATACAAATCTGTTCCTTAACATTTTTTATATATTTACAGAATTCTATTGATGTCATTTTATGTCGTGGTGGACAATAAGCAGCTGATAATACAAGCTAGCCACCTAACGCTCGTATGCTAATGTTAGTTCCCTGTAGATACTCTTCCCTAAAATGATTTAGTTTGTGATGTACAATGTCACTTTTTATTAATATTTTTGAACCAACGTGAGATTTTCTTTAGGGGTGTGTGCAAGAATATGTGTTATAATTATTTATTGTGAAATAATCCTTATCAGTAAGTTGGGTTTTAGGAACTAAAATTACACCTACGGAATTGAAAGTTAAGAACAATTCGACTTAGGCTTTATGATCTTTTAAGACATTCGCGTTCCACTGAGATATCCTCAGGAAGCCAAACATTATTCAGTTAACTTTTGGACTAACATGGTAAGCATTGATAGAACCGAGCTATTTGTTCGGCTATTTGACGGAACATGAACTTGAATTCATTCAGGAACTCTTACATTGTTTCTCTAGTTGGTGTGAAGAAGGAAATAGCAACATTAGAAATAAATAATATTTTAACCATAAAACGCTACTTTTGCATTGTGCTGTTTTATTTATTTGTCATTTTCTTGAATTAAATTTTAGACGAAGTTCACCTTGTGGCTCAGCTTTTTGGCTGTATGTGTTGCATATGCTTGTGGACACAATGACGAAGGTAAAAACTGGGTGGTTTTAGTTGCTGGTTCTAATGGCTACAGCAACTACAGGCATCAGGTAATTTTAATTGTATAATTGTATTTAAAATGATCGATTTTAGGTAGTGCGTTTCACTTCGGATGAACAAATTCAAATCCTTTTGCCGCACAATGAAAATATAAAAATTTTCTATATTGATAAGTTAATATCCAATGTTGGCTAACATAAAGCATATGTATACACAGATTGCTACCGCTATAGCGTCCAAATTTTTAGTAAGTTCAACAGTTATTATACGAGTATCGACGACTCTTTCAACGTTCGCTGATGGATGTTATAATTGCATCTCGTGTATTCTCATTTGTATCATGCTTAACACTTCATTAAAGGTCTACAAATGAAATTTAAGTCGGGAATTATATCACCTCCACACGCGAGAAAGTGTATAATATGGTTCAAGCTATCAGATGTCGAAGTGTGCTGTAGTTATTTTGGAGTTTAGTTGCTCTGCATGTGCAATTGCTAGTATCGGAAACAACATCTGTAATTATTGGCAGTATAACATAGAAAAACACATCCATGTCGATATAGATTCAAGTGCTTACTCCGATTGTTTTATAATGAGGTACTTAATGTTATACAGGCGTCAACGTCAGAGGTATAAATTCATACTAGAACTTGAAAAGGATTATTTTTGCTGAAAAGACTAGTTGTTGACGTAGACAAAGTCTGATCTTATACAAAACAAATGCATTAATGTGACACAGATCTCACTTGCAAGCGATCTGGTTCTAAAAAGTTTTTAATTAAAAAATGCAATTCCATCGCTCGGATTTTACATTTAAACAATTATGATGAAGAAGCCTGCATACCATCGTCTACGCTTTCGACACAGTTTGCTTCTCTCATCGTTTTTTCGTTTCTCACTTATATCCTCTTCATTTTGTCCTCTTTACCCATTTACTTCTTATTTTGTACACGGCATGCTGAGCGTATCATCGCTGTCGAACGTTCCATTTTCTACCTGTCACTTTTACTAGTAGATCGGTTCCTTATAGTGCGTCCTACATCTTATCCTTTCCTTCACTTTCGGTTATATCAACCCTTGTACCCTTTCTGTTTGATATTTTTGATCGTGTGAAGATCTCATTTTCTTTTCCTTCCCCAATTTTTGAGTTAAATGTCTACAAAAACAGAAATGAAAAAAAAATAAATAAAAACTATTTAAAAGCGGGAGAATGTAAAAATAAAAATTTAAATGCTATTGAAATTAGCATTGATGAAGAAACAGAAAATTATCGCAGTGACGAGGAAAATGTAAAAATTGTTCCAGATTTAATTGATAATGTTGCGTCACTATCTTCAGTCTCAATTTAAAGTAGAAAGTTAACATCTACTTCAACGGACAGGATTATTTGCAACATCGACGAGCAGCACCAAATTATTTATATCATTGCGTAAATGATGCACAATCAATCTAATGAAAAAGAACACTAATTTGGTAGACCCCCAACACTCTAATTGTTGAAAGAATATTTTATTTATACGTTTTCGGAGAAGTATAAAAAAAAATATCCCGCAAGAACATGAAAATTTAAACAAAACCCCAATTTATTTGATAAAAAAGTACGCTAAGTAATATGATTTACTTACAAAACCAACATTTAATGTGTAACGAGTAATTTTTTTTTTCGAAATTCATTTTTTTTCCAAATATTCTTAGTAACAGGTTTATGTAAATTAAAAATACGAAAAATTACAGCTTAGTGATCAATTTTTATTAGTTTATTTTGTTTTTTATTTTTTATTCTACAGTTTATCTGTAACATTTTTACGTCATTTGTAATAGCGAAAATAACTATTTATTTATTTGTTATAAGGTTTTCAACTGCTGTTTCCGTGTGGTTGTCTTTGTAAAATACTATATGTTCGTTGTTCTTCTATCTTAAAAGATTTTTCTATTAAATTTTGTGCCATTTACATTACGTGAATAAAAATAAATAAATAAAATTAAAACTAATATTATTATCAAATAAGGTGTGCGTGTGTGTGTGTGTGTGTAGTCCTGATGGTGCACGGCGTGGTGTTTAACCGGTGCCCACACATTTAGGATTGCTTTTTGTGCTAATTTTTTAATCCCCCTAAAATCAGCGAAAACGAATTTTTCCACGGATTCGACCTTGTCAGATCGATTTCTTGGCCCAAAACCCCCATAGTGTGCAAATTTTGTGAAAATCGTTACAGCCGTTTTCAAGTTCGAAGGGTGTACAAATATGTATGTATGTGTGTGCGTTTATGTATATTTTCATAAAACTCGAGGATTGTATAATGTGCCAAAAATATCGCAGCCAGGATTTCACTGCATTGTACTAATTAAGAGCCGCAGAGAGAGAACAAATTGTCGAATGACTTCCCTCTTAATGAACCTAAATTTTAAAATTTGACTGCCGACACTTAAAGCGTTGCAAATTTACTGATATAAAAAATTGTACTATTTATTTAATTATTTAATCGTTATACTTGAGCAGTTTATTGAATAACTCAACTCGGCTATTTGCAAATCCATTACAGAGATAAATAACTCCTGTATGAAGTTAATTGAAACCAGCTCGCCATAATCCTTTGTACATTTTCGTCCATAAAATTAAGAGCCATGCGTAATCTATACACATGATTGGTACTACATCGTAACTTACGTACCAGAATCAACAGTCGAGGTGATCATGGAATTACACGGAGTTTATGTGGATCCAGTTTATAAAACGCACGTCTACCAATCCTTTGTCAACGTTCATTCTTCTGTGATATTTTACTTATTTGCTATTATTTCTTTATTTCTTTTTGAGGAATTTCATACTAGTGTTGACTACTATAGAGATTTCACAAACATATTCGTTTTTAAAAATGATAACATAAATTGAACTGGATCTCAATTATTCGTAAATAGCTGGAAGCAGGACAAGTGAAATAGAACAATGTTAGCCAATTGTGCGTGAGGAATGACTAGTGATTCGTGACTATAGAGTTGGTGTGTATTGGAAAAAGAAAGGTTTGCTCCATTAACTAGGTAATCGGCTCGTTCACTTCCATAAGAACGTTACTTTGCAGGCTGTTGAATCGGGCACTATATTCTTAACTTTTTACGAGCGCTCAAGGGTTAGAAAAGATATTCGAACATTATGCATTTTCTGTAAGAGGATTTTAATATAACTTTATTACATTTAAATATGTAACCATCATAATTTTTCCTCATAAAAAAACATCAAAAATTATCCTACTTGCAACGACTGTTTAAATTACTGCTCCACTTCTAATCATAGAAGGTAAAAAGATGTGTTTGAGAATTGTTATTTTACAGCGGCTTTGTAGAATTCCAATTGTTCCAGAAATATTCATCCCCGTAATAAAACTGTCAACATTGATAATTGCTTAACATCAATGATAACATACGGAATTAACATTAATAGTATATATGAAAGCGAAATATTTTATTAAGAATAGTAACCTGTAAATAAACAAAAATTTTAGCTATCGCTGTGTCAAGAGGTAAAATTACACGTTTGATCACAAATTTGGAACTAGAAGGATAAAAGATCATAAATGTAAATAGACCGTTAGGAGTATGTTAAATTACTGAAGGTTGAGCTAACTAGCAAATTTCAAAAGCCAGAATCAATTTTTAATGATTAAAAAATAAATGAGAACATAAATATATCACGGTTATTCATCAAAAGTATATAATATTTGTTTCGTAAACGAAAAGTGAAACTGGAAGTTTGAAAAATTAGTATATATTTTTAAAATTAACCTGGCTTATTCTGAAATATTTTTTAATAAACCGTCGTTAAAGAGGAAACATTTTTAATACATAAATCGGTGTAGTGGTATTTTTCGTTGGCGGATTAAAAATGTATTTTTTAAATACGATGCGTAAAAATGTTGAAAGCCACTGAGCATTCAAATGTTACACGATAATGCGGCCACCAGTTTTGGAACCACCGAGTCAAACAAACAGCGATTCAGGTCCCGGTGCCATTTTCGTTCGTTTTTTTTATATTTCATACTGGCAAACTTCCGGTGCACAATTCGAGTGTTTAGATTACTAAACCTTTATAAATCGTCGGCCAGGTAAACAACAGTGCGCAATTCGAGTGTCGCCGTCGAATCTAATTGACTTGAGCATTTTTGTTAAAGGGACAACTTCAGATCCGTTATAAAAATGAAGAACGTTGACCGATAATGTCTCAGACGGAGCAGAATTGAGTTGAGTGCATTACCATCAAATGTATGCGCCTTTTAATTTCACAGGCAGATACGACCGAATAGGATCTTTTTGTTATGTTGCTCTTTTTGTTTGTTTGAAATTCACTGGTTAAATTTTATTAACATATATTTTTATTTACAATATTGCGTAGTTTAAAATCAGTCTGAGGGGAAATTTACAATTTTTGAAGTGAAAACTTCTTTAGGCGCGTTTAGCAATTTTCACAGTAGGGGAGAAAGTTATGGTTTCGCGTCACGCTCGTTGTCGCGTCACGCACATGTTAATGTTAACCGTATCGGCTAGTGCGAAAAATAGAACCGCTAACGACTCTCCACTACTCACCGCTTTTTAGTAACAGCGCAACACCTCTGCTCTACTCATCGCTACTCCCACGGCCGTGTGTCAGTAATAAACTACAAAAAGAGACATAAAAATATAATTAATTATATCAGGATAATTAAGGAATAATAAAAGTTTATGATGCCAGCAAATTATCGTGAACATTATTTAATAATGCTATATTGTCTAAATTCTATAACTACTATATTACTAATTCCATAAAATAATAAATAGGTACGGCTGACATTGCCGTCTCTGTTTTTGCCGATTAATTTGTTAGTATTAAAGTGGTTGCGCAGCGGTAAAAGTATTTATTATTTTAATTGTTTCAATATATTAACTTTGCAGATGATAAAAGTCTACCGTTAATTAAAATTTTGAATGAATCATTAGGTTTGACTATGTCCAATGATCGAAAACTCAGTATTACCAAATATAGAACGACGATCGATGCGGTTTCTGCAAGATATTTACATACATTCGAATCAAACAGTTCCATTTTTTACTATCATTTTTAGAATATAATAAATAGATTGAAAGTACAAATAATCCAAGTATTCTTCTTCTTCAGTTGCCGTACGCTATATAGCGCGTTGGCGCAGCCTATTTATACATTTTTAGCTGTACCGATATAGGTTGTGTACACACGCAAGACTACATTCGGAATTAATTGTAATCGTTCGATTTACATCGTTTTACAAACGTGCAGTCTCCCATGTGTGTCTGCTGTGTACCGACCTAGCGCGCATATGATGTTGTATGTGGTGGTTTGACATTGCCTTCCACGTTATTATTAGCGCATATTTTAATTTTAATTCTTTGCAATAAGTTCTGTCGTTGCCCGGAATCGAACCCGTGACCTCCAAAACGGAAGTCAAGCGCTCTAGCAACTAGGCTATCGCGACGACTAATCCAGGTATTGTTGAAATTAGTAATATGAAAATAATGTTCAAAATTAAGTTAATTTAAATTGATGTAAATATAAATAATATATATAAATAAAATAAATGTACAATAATTATTATTTAGATCAAGTTGCATTTGTATTTTGTACTGGGCCTGCGCAGTTTGACTAATAAACAAACCATACAAAAATGTCTATAATTGTTGCTCGGAGTGAGATGCAAAAACCAGACTAATGCTTATAATTTTAAGTTACAAAATTTTAATTTGTGATACCATAATTAATCTAGAAATTCAAAACACTGTTATTTCATCGTTTTAAAGGTTTCACTTCTGTCGGCAGTCCCCATGCCTGCACCCCCCCCCCCTTGAAATCGCTACGTATCGTTTCAAATATTCGTAAATTGGTTATGTTTTCATTGAACAATCATTTGTTTTCTTTCAGTCCGATGTGTGTCATGCTTATCAAGTGGCTAAAGATCGTGGAATTCCCGATGAAAATATTATCGTAATGACCTACGATGACATAGCCAACCATACAAGGTAAAAACTTTTCAATGTAATAAGATACGAGTATTTTTAATATTAAATTTAAATTATAACACGGTAGCGCTGTTGATCATATTGAACTATGACAGACTAATCTCACTCTGGTGGTCGTCGCAATGATGCGATTATAGAAAATATTCAAAAATCAGAAACTTGTTGCAAAATTCATGACAAGCGAATAGCCGTTTTTGAACAAAACTGTAAAACGTTGAAAAAGTCGATTTCAAAGTCAGAAAAGCCATTAAGAAATTCAAATTAAAACATAAACTAGATGAACAGAGGTAACACTGAGGGAATATATTTACCTTTGTAGTCTTCATATATGGGCTATTTTTAATAGGGGATACATCTGCAACAGGATTATATCAAAAACCGAATGAAAAAAGTTAATAAGAAAGGAAAAACCGTTAATTAGTTACATTTAACAGTAGAAGTTTCATTAAAAAGCTGAAAACGAATTTTTAAATTTATCTCACTTGTTAGCTACTTCATATGGAAACAACACATGCATTCTGAGATGGATAGTTAAAGTGATTTGTGCATTTGATTACAATTAGTATACCTGCCTGTTGTCTCGAAGACGTGTTGATACGGTACGTTACATATGAATACCGATAACGGTAAAGAAATTCTGTATTATATTCTATCGTTATATGTAGTGAAAAAAATATTTTGTTTAAAAGCCAAAAGCGTAATAATATAAAAAATATAGTTCGATATTTCGGAAAATAATTCGTACTATCGTAGTGTACTTGATGAATTTTACCATTTCGTTATCCCTTTTTGTTCCCTTTTTTTTGTTGTAATATTTCGCTAAATAAATATTCACTTTTACACAGAAATCCGAAAAAGGGGCAGATATTCAATAAACCGGGCGGACCAAACGTATATAAAAATATTCCAAAAGATTACGTTGGCAGAGTGAGTATTTGCAGGTTTTTAAATTAATTGATATTTTACCTAAGATATTTATTTGTTTTTCTTTAACGCAAATTATTATCGTCAACGGGCGAAATTAATAAATCAATTAACGAATTATAAACTTTGTTAAACAGTAAATTTAACGAAAATACGCA
Organism: Icerya purchasi; assembly: GCA_039619475.1. Lineage (NCBI taxonomy): Eukaryota > Metazoa > Arthropoda > Insecta > Hemiptera > Monophlebidae > Icerya > Icerya purchasi. The sequence continues at coordinate 167,826,720 of CM077116.1, read as the reverse complement.
CTTTTCATATTTTTCTAAATTGCAAGGGTATACTTATCTCTTACGCGCAGATAAAACCTTTTTTATAAATGCTTGTCTTTTTTTTTGCGAATTTACCGTTTGCCATATTTCAGAGACAGGTGAGAAGAAAACCGCTTAAGGTAGATTTTTTCTCATTATTCCTGATTATTGTGTTTTGTAAATCATTACTTACAACTTTTGCATTCAGATCTGCAGTTTTAGATGTGATTAGAAGGAAAACTAAAAGCTGAAAATAAAAGAGAGAACGCTCCGAGACAGTAGGAAACATTCTAAGAAAACATGATTGACATCGCACAGGAAAAAGAAATCTTCGGGGTAAAGAAGACACCGCGGAGAAGAGATAAAGGAAAAACGAAAAAGTGACGAATGGAAAAAGCTATAACCGAAACCAAGGCAACATATGGCAGTGATCAGGGGACGACAAAGAGAAGGAAACTTGTGAAACCAACTAGTGAGAGAAGGAAAAGTTTGAACAGCAAAAATAAAAGTAATTCAGATTGGAGAAAAGGGAAAAATAAGTATCATTCCATAATGTAATATGGAACTGTCTGGGTATATGATTAATATCGTGAGCACGAAATTTATAAAGAGGATGTCTATTGGAAGCTGATAAACGAGCCAAAAATTAGTCACCTCTTTACCGTCAATTAGAGCATGGCAAAGAATTCGCAGTAGATCTCTTTGGAGAGAAGGAAACAGGAATAATTCGTGAATTACAGAAGAATGAGAGGTTTAAAAGAGGCAACAGTGAGGGGGAAAAGAAATCGCCTTCAAGACACTTTCAGAGTTACCTATTAAAAGAAATTTATCTGAAAAGAAAGAAGAGGAAGAGATAAAAAGAATTGCGTGAAGTATGGGAGCAGATTCGGCAGTAAAGATAGAATAGCAGGAAGGAAGTTTAAAGAACTCAGAGTAGTTATGGGAAAAAATAACAAAGGCGGCACCAACTTCCCCGGGTCTCTTAGGGTCATCAGTAAAAATAACGGCATGATTGGGATATGAGGAATTTAAAACTATGGATCTAATTATGGAAAGAGGAAGGAATTTGACTGAACTAGACATGTGAATACGTGAGGAGGATGTGAGAGACTGAAATAATTAAGAGAAAAGTACAGAAATTTATCATAGGAGAATTTATGCAGGAAGAAAAATTAGTAAGACGAATAGCAATGAAAGATGAAATTGGAATTTTGTTGGGAGTAAAACGCCAGTTGCGAAAAATTGAGTAATGAGCAGCTATTATCCTAGGGGAAAAGGTTAAATGAACGTTGGTTAGATGTTATTCGCACGTAAACTGATTTAAACAGCGGGTAAACGAAATACAAAATATTCTTGTTGTTTTTTTTTTTAATCCTCTCTTTGGGAACGCCAGCTAAGTATTTACACCCAAAAACAGCAAGAAAGACAGGAGCCGTCAGTTAAATTTTGATTCGGCCAGATATGGACAATATAAGGGATGAAATAATGGTTGGCGAAGGGAAGGACAAAATATAAGATACAAAATAAGGTGTAGGTTGAGTTTCAACACACAAGAACATAGAATACAACATTCGGCAGAAAGATATGGACATTCAAAAAGATGTGATTGGTGTCGCAAACTACCGCTTCATTGGGGCGGAGAGGACAATTTGGAGACAAGGGAATAGCAAAAACGAGAAGAAGGGAGAGCAGAATGACCAAAACGCAAGCGAATTATAGAAATGACACTAGAACGGGGAAGTTAAAGTAACTCCAAGAGCACCAGGTATCAGAAGAAAGATTTGGTTGTACACACAGACAAAAGGATTGATCGTTACGAATGGTGGAGGGGTAAATATCTGACCAAAGTTTGAGATGAAATTTAGTACATATGGAATTCAAGTTAGAGGATGGAATTTTTCTTAAGAAAAGGAACGATAGGCAGCAGCAACTCGAGCCAAAGAATCATTCATTTCATTACCTTAAATGCCCATATGGCTGGGAACCCACAGCAGATCAGTACAGACGGAGAAGTGAGAAGGTAGAAAATGGACAAGACAGCGTATGCGAAGAATGATGAAATCGGAGGAGTGATCAGCAAAAGGGGAGCTGATCGCTTGAAGAACACTCATGGAGTCTGAAATAATCAAATAATTAGAAAACCGACGACTGGAGGAAATGAAGATAATGCAGCAAAGGATAGCCATTGACTCGGTTGTAAAGATTGATTATTACTTACGTACGCGTTTACAAACAATGTACTCGGGTAGCCCTGAAAAAGGCTATCTCAAATTGCTAACAAAACAAGAATAGGATAAAAGAAATCGCGAGGAAGATGATAACGAGGATAAAAACGTAAAGGCAAGGAACATAACAATAACCGGGATTTATACAAAAAACGATTTTTACAACAAAACACACTAAATATCAGGCGAGCCAAAACAACAACCTTGAACTTTTAAAACCTAACCGTTTAACGAACCGAGATTATGCATCGAGGAACAAAAAATGAATAAAGTACTAAACTTCTCGACTGCACTTTTACTCTACAAAAACTGAATAAATATTAAATCTATTTGGCGTATCTACACCAAACAGACATAGTCGAGCAATTGCGTTAATTAATTAAGGCTAACTGAGATTATGATGCAATTATTAATAGGAGAAAAAGAAAAAGAAAATTATTCCGAAAAAAGGGAATATTAAGTTAGCCGATGCATTTGTGTTCATGTAAAAGCTTTCATTACACGTTTGCATTTGTGATATGTAACTAACATTTCGTTTTGGTGTAAGTGTTCAACTTTCCTAATATAATAACATTGCTCTAAGAGAGTAAAACCTTCTGATAAAAAAAAAAAAAATTAAACTCGCGAGGTTTTGTCAAAATCGCAATAAATATTGTTTAAGTAGAGTTATCCGCCTAGTTGTAAGATTTGATTTAACTTTTTTGAATATTAACTTTAAAGATCATCTTTCTTTAATTGCTCGTCCAGTGATGCTGTGTTCATTTCTTGATACTATTAGATTCCATATAGATGCCGTTTTTTTTTTCTTCTTATTTCAAGTATATACAAGGTCACTTGTAAATGTGATTCTTTTATCATCGAATTCTTCCCCGTTAACTGAGTTATCCTTTTTTTTTGAATGTGCTAACATTTTAACATAGTACCGTTTTTTTTCATTATTAGGATGTAACAGCGGAAAATTTCTTGAAAGTTCTGTCTGGAGATAGCGACGGTATGAAAAAGGTTGGTTCTGGAAAAGTTGTAGAAAGGTATGTATACATATCCAGCTTACATTTATTGTTTTTAAGTACATCACTAATGATATTTCTTTACCTTATATGTTTTTCTTTTGTGGTTGTGTCTTATAGTTGGACTCAACCTAAAATATCGCTCATTACCAAGAAATGTTAAAAATCCTCACTTACATTAGTCGGTAACTAGGGAAATGTCTTATTTATATTTACTATAGGAAACATTTTATTCAATTTGTAAATAGTTTCAGTTCAAGTTTTTAGCAAAACAAAACACGTAGTCGTATTACACCTTGCGCAATATCCATGTTATAATATAGACTTTCCTATAAAAGGTGCGAAGGTACTGGTTCTTTTTTTTATTAAAATTTTGGATTTTGTCATTAAACCAATTTGCTCGTTTTATAATAATCATGTTTAAAGATACCGCTCATAATCTATAATATTTTTTCTTTTCTGATTCTAAATGTTGGATTACATGTTAACTTACTGTTTACTCATCGTGAAAAGTGTTCATGTAAAAACGTATTTGGTGCTGATAACATAAGAATGTTTTTGCATTAATCAAAAAAGCGTATGTATAAATTAATATGATGAAATACAATATAAAAATTTTATGTGTATTCACTTCTCCGTTTTTGAAAAATAAATACGATTTACGTGAACAAACTTAGTTCAGAAGAAATTTAAAAAAAAAACGAATTTGGGAATAAAATACAATTAGCAAAGTACGAAGAAACCAAAACAATAGTTGAATTTACAACTGTCATTATTTATCACAGTGATATTCAAAAATAATTTAAAATAACACAGTCTGCAATAAATTTACAAAGACAATAGTTGACTGGATTCCTCGGTAGTATTAATTAGTTTATTTTCCCTAATTAAACATTTATAAATAAAATGTTCAATAATATTTAAAACATGTGCTTTTAATAATAATGATAAATCTATCTATAAATGTAATATATAAGGCGATTGATTTGTATCATCGATTTTGGACTAATAAGTAATCAGTTTGTCATCGATACTAATGTATTAAGAATAAATATTGAGTATAACACTAAGGGTTGCTCATACTTACGTGAACTATATGTTTAGTAAAATAAAGCCTATTATTATTATTATTCGCGAGTCCGGTCTACTGTATATGATAAGTCGTCAAATATTTTATAAATCTTATTAAGTCGTTATCAACGTCAACCTATAAGCTTCCAAGTTTATATTATACTATGGAAAAAGAAGAAAATAACAAAATAAATTTTTTAGATATAACAATAATAAAATCAAAGGATAAGTTAACATATAATATTTATAGAAAACAAACCACCACTGATAATATAATTCATAAAACATCAAATCACCCAAACCAACATAAATATGCTTACTTCATGACTGCAATAAATAGATTATTAACTACACCCATGAATATAAATAAAAAACAAATAGAAATTAATATATTAAAGACTTTGGCAAGAAATAACGGTTATGACGAACAAATAATAGATAAACTAATTCACAAAATAAAATCAAAATCAAAATATATACAAAAATTAAGAGTCAATAATGCTGCTAACAATAAAGGATGGATAACATTCACATTTATAAACAATAACATATACAAATTAACCAATTTATTCAAAAAACAAGGTTTAAATGTAGCATTCAAAACTAAAAATAATTTAAAATATAAAATAAACACCTTAAATTTAAAAAATAATAATATTTACGAAAATAGCAGTATATATAAAATAAATTGTACTGATTGTGAGAAATCATACATTGGTCAAACAGGGCGAAAAATTAATTGCAGATATAAAGAACATATAAAAGCATTTAATAATAATGAAATAGAAAAATCAACCTATGCAGAACATCTAATTAAAAATAAACATAAACCTAATTCAATAGAAAATACTGTAACCATCCTGGCCACTTATCACAAAGGTAATAATATGAACATTGCAGAAAATTATTATATAAATAAATATAAAAATAATATTTTAAATGACCAAACACCTAATAATAATAATCCACTGTTTAATATAAAAATTTAACTTTTTGTCTTCTTGTTTTATTTTATATTTTATATTAATTATTAGCATTTTCAACCTATAGATTTTTATACCTGCCATGTTTATTCCTCTTTACATCTACTATATATACACATGTATTCCCTATATTCACTTCAGTATGTTTTAAGTTTCCTTTAAGTTAGTGTTAGCTGATGATGGGTTATGCCCGAAAACGTTTCTAAATAGGTATTTATCTAATTTATTGTTCTATATTGTTTGTTATTAAAGTTTATTTTATTATACCATTTTAACAAACAGGATGTATTCACCTACATTTATATTTTCCGCTGAGGAGACATGTAAATAGACGATTGTAGTCTTGAACTTCACATCGATCACTATCGGATATTCCCCACTTATAAAGATTTAATTTTGTGCGCGCAGTTCCACTTCTCAGTATACTCAAAGTGGTTTTCGAAAGACTGTAGCTTAATTGATTCCCGCTAGGCAGTGCTTCCGCCTTTGGTCTACCGTTTGCTTTTGTATTTCATATACGAAATAAATTTTTCTGCAGTACCCGTCAGCTCCCCAACCTTTCGCAGAAAGCTGTTCCTGGATTTCAGTCTTGTTTCAGTTAATCCGTTATATTCATATAGCGGATGTCGGTTGCCATTGACTGCTTTAAACCTTTCATTTTTTGCAGTTACCTCCTGTCGAATTTTTGGAGGGGCAATACCGCCAACCTTATAAAGTTTTGGTAGATCAGTTGGTCTTAGACATCCAGTTATTAGTCTGCATATTTCGTTTAGGGGCACATCGATCTTTTTGGCATGTAATTAGCAGACCTACACAGGATATGCATATTCACCTGTAGAATAACAGAGCGTCCAGGAAGAAATTCTGAGCGTGTTTGCGTTAGCTTCCCAGCTACGACCTATTAGCTTTCGTATTATATTTGTTCCGTCATTTTAACTGATTGGCCGTCGCGATAGCCTCGTAGCGTGAACTCTTGATCGTTGAGATAGTGGTCAAGACTTCGATTCCCAGCGGCGGCCAAAAAGAAATAGACTGATTCATTTTAATGAATAATTTTCACAATCCCAACGCCCCGTCAAGGGTATGGGACCTACTTTACTTTACTTTTAGTGGCTAAATGGTATTTATAGCCAGGCCGAAAAAAAAACAACTGATTCTCAGTGCTGTTTTTATGTAAGCGATCAGTCGACTATAATCCTCAGATATTTTGGGTTGTCTGTGTGCTTACAAACCGTCTAATGAAAAATTTTAATTCAACGAACATAGTGATGGAAATCAACAGGACTTAAGGATTGTCGTAGGTGACTTTAACAGTCACAGCGTAAACTGGGGATATGCGGAAACTGATGCGAATGGTGAATTAGTAGAAAATCGGGTCGAAATAAACTGCCTCAAACTAGTCCATGACTCAAAATTACCTGCATCTTTTAACAGCTGTAGATGGAAACCAATCCTGATAATATTTTTGTCTCAGAACGCATACTACATATGTGCACCAAACATGTAGCTGATGCCTTATACCACACACACACAACTTAGGCCAATTATTTGCGAGGTAAATGCAGTCCTAAGACCGATTATTACAGAAAAACCACCACTGCATTACAATTTTAAGAAAGCGGACTGGCCAAAATTCACGAGAGAAATGGAAAAAGCAGTAAGGATTATACCACCAGAAGCAGCTGCATACGACTCCTTCGTAGAAGCAATAAAAACGCCTTTAAAAGATATATCTCACGAGAGGCTAGGAAAGCTTACATTCCTGGAATGAAGAGTCATCCTCAAGAGCAATATGAAAATTACTGTAAGAAATTTAACATAAATCCATTCGACATGGACACGTTAGAAGCAGGAAATAAGGTCATGGCAGAAATTTTTGTAGAAAGAAACAAAGACTGGTGCAGCATGGTTGAAGAGTTAAACTTCTTCAGCAAAGACCGAAGCAGTGGAGAAATTCCCACGTCATAGCTGTCAAGAAATTAGGGAAAGACGCAAATAATCCACAAAAATTTCCGCCTTTGCTTTGTCACTTCTATAAACTATTTGAACGTGTGATACTAAACCGTATGGCAGAGAAAATTGATCAGAAACTTATCCCCCAGCCAGCAGATTTTAGGCCTGGAAAGTCAAGTATCGGCGAGATCCCACACTTGACGCAACACACTGAGGACGGATTTCAAAAACGAAAAGTTACTTGGATCGTCTTTGTGGATCTCACTGCCGTCGATACAGTTCACCACCGCACGCTCAAATACAAAGTATATCAAGTCACTAACGATTTTAAGTTAACAGAAATTGTTTCGATGCTATTGAAAGATCGGAGATTTTATGTCTCATTAAATGGAAGAAAAATTCCTAGAGACTTCAGAAATAGAGAGTTCCTCATGGTGGGGTCTTGTCACCGATCATATTTAATATATATATATATATATAAACGATCAGCCGGAGTCTGTTAATACTCAGCATTTTTTGTACGCGGATGACTTGGATTTAGCGGCACGGTACGACACTTTTGAAGAAGTGGAAAAAACGTTAAACCGTGAAATCAGTGAACCTGATACCTATTTTAAGAAAAATCGACTGAAGCCAAACATGCCTTTCATCTGAAAAATCGTGAGGCAAAGAGGCAGCTGAAAATTAAATGAGAAGATACCGATCTGAAGCATAGCGCCTAACATTTAGTATTACATATAAAGTATTACATGTGATTTTACCAATTAATATAATTTCTTTTACTACTAAATTTACGGAAAAATAGTGGTTGGTGATGAAGAAAGAGGCCAGTGGAAACCATGTATGAGTGAAAAAGGATATTTAATGTACATAATTAAAAGTCCATATTGTATCACATTGGAGGAACTCATTGCGAATAGCAGTGAATGAAAATGGCAACATTATCGGTACATATATTAAGAAACCAATTTTTTGAATAAATGAATAAGCAAGTTCAGTGAAGCATGATGTTTCATGCGCTGCGGATTCAGTATGTAAGTTAAAGATAACTATAATTTACCTTTAGATAATACTAAATGGAAAACAAAGAAGTTTGATTGTCATTTTTTTCGCTTTTTGAACTTTTCGCTGAATTTGAAAGTTTCAGTTAAGAAAATGAAACACAGTTTTCCTCCTGACAAATAGCGGTCTTTCCATCGATCTATCACAGGCCCCGAAAAAAAAATATATATTTTTTTCAAAAATTAAAGTTGTAAGCTTGCCTATAGTGTTCCGATAAAGCGATCCTTTATGCGTATATTTCAGATATGTTTTGGTTACCTCAACTTTTTTACTCGGGCTACTGTTTATGTGAACTTAATTTATTTTGCTGTTTTTGGATCCAAACGGGGGTCTATATATTTGATTTTATGAAAGAGCTTCTGCGTTTTGTTTTATATTTTAAAGTTCACTTTTAAAAGATTATCCGGCGATGAGGTACGAATTTTTTAAAGGATATCATATGTTCTTGACAGTTTTTGGGGTTTTTTGCCGCCTATGGTAATCGGTTAGTCTGAAGTTATAGACATGTGGTTTTAAAGAGAATTTTAATTATAATTTATGATCCAATTTTGAAGTTTATAAGTTAAGCCGTATGTGAGTTATTGATTTTTATTTGATATTTTTGATGTTTCTGAACCATTCTTATTTGAGAAGTCAACTAAAATCTGTTGGATCTGACGTACAAGAGGGTCTTTAAGCTGAGTTCTAGGTATAGAATGGCCTAATGATACTTGTAGTTCGGTGATTACAAGTACTTTCTGCTGATATAGGTTTACCAAGAAGATATGCTTCAAATCTAGCAAGATATAGCATTATTCGGTGTAGAGTATTATGCAGTCATGCTCCAAAAGAGTGAGTTGTTAGCGTTCAATGTGATGGCGTATCGGTTTTTGCGCCATCAGTATAAACTGGTGCATAATACGTGCACCTAGCTATGGTCTGAATTGTTTTTTCAGAAATGTTTTGTTGGATGACTGAATGTAATTGAAGATAAACCTCTAGAAGATCTCACAGTGCTGGAAAATAAAATTATTACATTATTTGGAATTTTATGTTATTCTGTTGTAAACATGTAAAAATTCCTAGAAAATAACCATTGAGAAACGCGATGGAGTAGGATGGTTAAAATAAAAATGTTATTCGGTGCATATGTAGTAAGCAATAATTTCGTGTCTGGAATAATATTTCGAAAATAATATTTTTTACAATTCATATAAAATTTTCATTATTTATTGAATAAATAACGGTCTAATATGTCCGCGAAAAGGTTACCCGTCGTTATCGTTAAACTTATACTAAGGAAAAAAAGGAAGGCAAAACCAAGTTTAATTGTTGAATGAATTTAGATTTCGAGTTAGGATCAAACTTTAGAATTTACAGAAAAATGTAATCCGTAGAATGAACTAATTTAATCTCTATTACATATGTAACTCACTGCTAGAAAGTTTCGTGCCGGGCATTGCACAGTTTCAATTATGTCCGTACATGTGGAGTTTCAGATTTTTCTTCATTTATGCAAAACCAACGAACCAATTTATACCACTATTATATTTCCCTTTTAAAGTAAATACAATAGACACTGGAAACTGATTTGCTTCGATAATTTCAACTTCGACACTTCACATTTACAATCTCTATTTCATCTCCCTAAAACTCTTCTATTTCCAGGTGAATAACATAATTTTTATCGCTCGAAAAGGAAAGTATCAAACAAATATTTAATATTTTTTATTCTTTTGTTGTTATTTATTTCGTTTTAATGTTTAATCATCGTTTTTATTCTATGAAAAGTACTGACAAAGATAATATCTTCGTTTTTTATTCGGATCATGGTGGACCGGGTATGATTGCATTCATCAGAGATGTATTATACGCGTCTGATTTACATGATACCTTAGAAAGTATGGAAAGCAATAACCAGTATTCTCGGGTAAATAAGTTCTTTTCATTGTTTAAATTGTACGGTGCTACTGTTTGGACTAATAACTTACGTGTATCAATATTGAGACTTGTTTTTTTTTTCTTGAAAAAAATTTGTAAATTTTAGAAATTTAAAAATAAAATAAAAACGGATTTCTTGCTTTAAAAAATATAATTATATACTTTCATTTTTTTTTTTATCGTTTCTGTTCAATTTCGAATATCTTGAACGATGAATGTTACATGTAGCTGGAGATAATCCGTTATTGATCCTTATCTTCAGCCTTGCTGATTATTTCAATTACTGTTAAACCAATAGTCTCAGTTAACTGGTAAATTTATCTATTCGGAAATGTGCTTTTGCTATGTCCTTCTATCTGCTTTCCCCAGAATATTCGGTTTTCAGTCTATACTCTGAAATAGTTATTGAATAAATTCAATTATTCGCTTTTTGATAATTGGGAAAAGTTGATAATTTTTTGGGTTAATTTTCAGCTCTTTCAGGATTATGTCATTAATTGTTTATGCCGTCCATGATGACATTCGTATAATTCTCTGATAGCGCATGATATTAAAACTTTCGAATATTTTTTTAAAATGCTGTACTGAATTTCATGTTCCGAAACCATATGTATGAAAAGCGGAAAGACAAGCGAACATGTTATTCATAGTTCTGTAATTATTTTGTTTCTAATGGCCCTTTTCAACTTTGGTTAATTTCTTCAGATTAGTTTTTAATATTCGTATTCTTTTTTTACTGCTCTTTTGCAGTTTTCATTTCGCGATATATTTGTGAACCGAGGTCTATTATTTCAAACTGTATTTTAATTTTACAAATCAGACGAATTCCTGATCAAAGGAATATCCAGATGATCAACAGTTATTATTGATAAACACTTCTCCGTTAAGTGCAATCCAATTTTAGGGAACGGGTTACTTTTTTTCGGTACGACAGTTTCAACATTTCTTCTTCACACAAAGCCTCGGTATTGTTGATAAAACTGAATCTACTCTCAACACGGCTGTTAAATGTTGTGAAATACAGCAGCGTGCCTATTAAGCATAGAGTTGGTTCTAGGAAAACAACTTTATCAGATATTTGTTCCTTAATTTACAGATTTATGTATATACTTTCTCCTTTTTAATTTTACATCTACCTATTGAACTTTGTGAAATTTCCTATTTTTTAAGATTCCCCGTACACATAGAATATATGGAATCCTAATATGATGGTTCAGAAACGACGAAAATATCAAATAAAAGTCAGTAACTTGCTTTTAGGACTGTCTTTCTAAAATTAATACTACTTGCACCATCTTCATGAAACTTTGAAAACTAGTTCGTGCAACCCGGTTCCCCCACAGCCGCAGTTTCAGAACGGTCGGATAATTTGTAGCAGTGCAGTAAGAGTTCATGCAAGCGTCTCTTGGTACACACGGTCATAATTTTAATGTGGGAATAAATTTCTAACAACACTTTGTTTTGTTTTAAAGCGGTTAAAAATGCTACCGAAACATTCGAAATTGTAATGGTGGCTTATTTTGAGTCAGTAATGTTTCGTACTAATATGTTTCCGTCTGGTAAAGAGTCGATTGAAGGCAACGAGAAAAGCGGGAGGTCTTGCACAGCGAAAACAAATGAAAACATTAGGTGTTTTGAAATAATATGTAGAAGAGCTAACCGGTATTGCAGGAAGCATCGTTCAACGAATTATTATTAAGAACGGTTCTGGAAAGATCGGTCGTATTACACCGCTGCAATTAACGCACAAATTTTGGTAAGAAAAATTGTTTCGGTGCTCAACCACCTCCCGTACTCGCTAGATACAAGTCCTCCAGACTATTTTCTATTCCTCAAGTTGAAAATGGAGCTGAAAGGGGAGACCATTTTGACTCGACTGAAGATACTCAAACTACCGTGACAGTTATGACCGTGTGTATCAAGAGACGTTTGCACGAACTATTATTACGCTGCTACAAATAATCCAATTGTTCCGAAACTTCGACTGGGGAGAGAAGAGGGTTGCACAAACCAGTTCCCAAAATTTGATGAAATTGGCGTAAGTAGTATTGATTTTAGAAAGGCAAGTCCCAAAACTTGCGGAACTCATTGTGTATATGTTCTCATATACCTGTCCAACGCTTGTTATCGTTTATTTAACATACTGATATATTATCCACTTTTAGTAAATAAGTGTACAGAGAAAACCCTTGTATGCATATAAAATCATGTGATTTATGATATTCTATGTAAAATTCGTATAATTTTAAAATTACATGTTATGGATGTGTGGAAAAACAAAATATGGAGTAGTAGTCTCCTAACCTTTACACACCATTGTTTCAACCATGTTTTAGTTTCCTATTTCCATAGATGGTTTTTTTTTTTTGTTTTTTTGTCTTTAATATCCTGGCATTATTTCAAAAATTTTTTAAAAAACTAATTCGCTTGTATTATCAATTTTTAGGTACACACCACTTCAAAAATGAATGTAATAGGTTTTGTAGTGACCTTTTCAATTTAAATCAAAGTTTTATGTCATATACTACCTTGATTAAAAAGTGTCAGGAACGACCATGACGTGGAGGTTTCAGTCACCCGATTTGATTTTTTTTGTAAAGTTACCACATCTGTCGTTGATATTTTCGACTAATTTCAGCGTTATAGTTTGACATTTGTGAAAGTTATACCGTGCGAGTACATATGCCTTTGTGCGGTTTTCGATTTTTTACGATTTTAAAAATGGAATCAACTTTGCATTAACGAGTTTAAAACGGGAATTGAGCGAAGCAAAGACCGTGGAAATGTTAGAAAAAAGATTTTTGCAATGATACTCTATCGAAAACAAACGTTTATGTGTAGCATGAACGCTTCAGAAGTGGCGGTGCGTCTATTGAGGATGGCGAACGCAATGACCGCCCGTCGACGAAACGATAAAATCAAAGAAATGTTGGCTAAAAACCGAAAATTCACCATCAGAGAGTTGACAGAGGACTTGGTTATCGCTTATGGATCGGTCCAAAACATTTTGGGTACTGATATTTGGGCTTGTGTCGCTGCAAAGCTGAGTCGAGAAACTTGAATTTCACGCAAAAAAAGGGGAAACATTTATCTGTGATTTTTTGGCGAAGAACAGACCGAATACCATTCAACAGCCAACAAATTTGCTTGATTTGTCTCCCTGCGACTTCTTCTTGTTCGTTCAACTCAAGAAATCGCTCCGGGGAACGCATTTCAGCTGCCGAGAGGAGGAAATAGAGAAATCGAAGGCGGCTCTGATGACCATACAGAAAATCGGATGTAATAAATGTTTCGAGAGTCGAATGAACCGCTGCCACAAGTACGTTGCAGTCAATGGAGAGTACTTTCAAAATCAGTTTTGATGAATGGACTTGTACATTTTTAATTTTCTAAACAAATTCCTGAAACTTTATGATCAAGGTAGTATTCTGTATTTTAGCAGTCTGTAATAATGTACATTTTCTGAGACATTTCATAGTTTCCAAGCCATCAAGTTAAGCCAGTGCTGTTTTGTTTCTAATGAGGTATATTTTGTTTTAAGTGAGCAAACTGAAAGAAATTATCAATCAATAATTCCACATATAAGCTATATTTGGAATACAATAAAATAATAATCAATAAAATTTGGAGAACAGTCTCTCCAGTGCTAGTACACTTTCAATTTTTTAGGAACAAGTTAGATAGTTTTGATAGTTTTCTTTTTGAACCGGGGCAAAATTGTTTGGCCGTAAGCCAGGTAAATCTGTATAAAATTTATGCAATAATTAAAACTGTTTTGTTTTTTTTAATATTACGACTATTACTTATCGCATTTTTTTTTCTTTCTTTTTTTTTGCAGATAGCACTGTTCATAGAGGCTTGTTATGCCGGATCAATGTTCGAAAAACTATTACCAAATGATACTAAAGGTAGCTAAAGGTTATTTATCGACTTTATGTTTTTATTTCGCTTATGACTGACGTATACATAATTAACGTTTTTAGTCAACTTTACCTTGTTACGATTTTAGGATTTTCGGTCCTTCTTTGATAAAAGTATGTAATAATTTTAAACAACCAAAAAAAAAATTATACCGGACAAATTTCGGGCGCCAGCAACACTTGCCCACGGTGTGTTGCAACCGGAATCGTTCTGCCGCGCAGAGTATTAGGCTTTTATGATAAGTAAAAAAAAAACAACTTCGCGAGCCCGCCGTGAAGTGACGGTAATATCTTCGCGACGGAGATATTGCGATCTCCCAAACACACGTGTTCAATAAAATATTTCTAATGTTGCAAATCGCGTATATTACAAAATTTACAAGAAAAAAAAAACACAAACAACAGACGCATACAGCATTGATGCAGACTAGAAAATTATACGAAAAAAGGTGTGACTGACATAAAATTTCTTCACCGGAATTAAAATTGATTTCACCGAAAAGTAACCCGACGACTAGATAGTACGCGATTAAAACGGTAACACAGGTAATTGACCGCACAACAAGATTTAACACATAAGACGACGACTAGATCAGTTAATTCGCAACAAAACAGCTTGATATTTTACTCTAAAACTAACGGTACATTACCGAATCCTTATCAATTAATAATATAACCGTTACAGCGCTCATCTTTACACACGGCTCACGCGGCCGACAGGCACTATCCTGTTGTCGCAGACCACACATACCAGGACACTTACACAACCCCTGACACTACCCGAGCCGAGAAATTCGTCAGAAATCGGAAATTACCTATTCGGTCGTGTAAATATCCCGGCCGTATTCTCTGACGACGATAAATAATACGATGATGCCGAGAGATCGAAAATTAATGATTTTAAACGGAGAATAATTTCTAGCTCGTCATCATCGCCAGATAAATACCGAATATCCGTATCAACCTTAACTCTAGATTACTACACCATCCTACAGGTGACGTCGTTACTAAACTTTCATAAAAAATACGACACGGAAGTAAAACACAGAAATAAATAAGATAACCAAAAACTTTTATTATTTTAGAAGTAACATTCGCATTCTTTAGGTTTAAGAGAGATAGCGTTATATTGAAAATAGCATATATTTTTTTATTCTACGCAGTTCGAACGCATGTTCACGTTGTGCGCCTTACATATATGCCTTTTTTCATTTCATGCAGTTGTCATATTTCTGGACTTTAACTGACAGAAGGAACATATATTTCCTGAATTTGGTTCTTGGATAATTGCTGCTTCAGCAACAGATTCAATAAGTATGATGACCTTTTTATGAGTTCTTTTATATTTCGCCACAAAGTTGGAATATTTATTCTTGCTTTCAGGTGAGACTTCATAAGAGCATTAGCCATTTTCAAAACAAAGTCGAGCCTGGATTTGATTTTTTTATTGTTTCCGCAGTTATTACTAACATAAATGACGTATGAGTTTATAATTACAATGTTAATCAGGTTATAAAACAAGCATAATGACCACCTACGTGTCTTCCTGTTGCAGCGCATAAACACATAAAGTCCACTGTAACAACGGCTTCTTTTGTTGAGTTAATAATTCATGGTTTTCCACTGGTAGCACTTATCGCAGAATCGTTCTAAAGTCTTCTGTTTGTCAAAGTATAAAACCGACGTCCCAATTCGACGAATAGTAGAATCATTCATTTTATTTGGAATCTCTTGTTTATTACTACGTGAGGTCGTCAAATTGTAGAGCTTTCGGAAGTTCTGAAGCTAATGATACCGAGGGCTATTTTTAAGGGTGGGACATCTAAACTGGACATAAAAAATCACGAAAAAGAAAAAATAATAATAAGAATTGAAATAAAATATTTAATAATAACCGAAACTACATACAACGGTCACTAGATGACGGAACAATTATAATTATCACCGAACAACGTCAACCGATCGCGCTACATATACGGAATCCGTGTATCAATATATTCATGAAACACAAAATAAGCCGTAATCAACATAACATCTTAATAAAAAGTGATAAAAACAAGTACACTTAACGTTGCTCAACAGTCAGGTGAACACTAAATTTTCGTAAATTGTACGACACTTTTGCAATAAGTCAATACATAAACGATACCTGACTACAATGACACCGCGTGGCACACTGATCGAACTAGTTAAGAAGGTATTGTAAAGCGGGGCACGCGGGAAAGACCTCTTCTAGGCATTATAATTTTCCCGTCGTAATTTTTGCGATAGTGTTCAGTAATCTAGGGCCCTTCTTCTTATAGTGCCATACTTAATTCCTGAGCGTCGGCGACTACCTATATATTCTTACATCTCAGCTGTACAGACATAGGTAGTGTACTAGTCAATTTTAATATGCAACGCAAGTGTACACGCGCAAGACTTCATTCGGAACTGATCGTAGCCGCTTGTTATCGCGCTATGAGTGCAGTCCCGTGTGTGTCTGCTGTGTACTGACCTAGCGCGCATTTAAGTATTTAAATTGTGAGTCGTAAAACTAATATTTCATATTTAGTGTTAAAATTAAAGAGAAATAAAAACAAAGCAACGCATATAAAAAATAAAAAACAAATAATAAGGTTTAATAATTGGCGAAACGGTAAAAAAATTGGTATAATTTATAAAATTTCATTATTTGCATACACGCACTTTTGAATTTATTAAGAGGATCAGGTGCACATGGTCTCTTCCGGTGCGCAATATGTATTACAATTATGCCAAACTAAGACGAAAGAGTAAAACATTTATACAGATTCGGGTAAAAGTATTTTATTTATTTTTCAGGATTTTTCTTTTTGGTTAAAAATCTTGTAAAGTTAGTGCAGAGTTTATGTAAGATAATTACAATTGAAACAGAAACGAGCAGACTTTCAGTGCTTTACTGTTGATCTTAGTGTTTTTTGTACTTTACTAAATGTAATATACACCTATAAATCTCAATCAGTCTGGGAAACAGCGTACGAATAATGCAGACCAAGTATAATATTGTTGTAGATGCGTGGGTAAGATTATAAACACGTACCACCATGCTTACAGTTTTCGTCAAAAGGCAAAAATACTAATTTGCGAAAGATATTATTAATAGATGATTCGAATGAAACAAAATATTCTTACTTTCATTATAACTCCAGAGGAGGTAACAAACGTGGTTCCCCGGAAAAAGTGTATTATAGAAAACAAGATTAATCCAGAGCATGATGTTTCATGCGTTGTAGATTTCGTATATTAAGTTAAAAATAACCGTAATTTACATTTGCATAATACTAAATTCAAGAAATTTTAAACTTGTAATATCGCATATATTTTTCACCCATTCGGTAAATGTGTATTTTTGCACGTTTAAAAGTTTTTAGGACTTTATGGCTGTTTTTCAAAATTTTCTAAAACTTAAGCAGCTTCGATTAGAAATCGAAGTATGATTTCATTACCTTTAAATCTAATTATTTTATTACATCATAATAAAAAAAAACAAAAAAACATTGTCCTGATGTTGTAGATGAGTTAGACTTCTCGTAACAACAAAATTAATATGTACCTATCTGTATATATATACAAGGGCTTCGCCAGCCCATGAGCCGGGGGGGGGGGGGGGGGGACAAGATGATAGAAAAAGGATATGAGTTATAGGAAAAATAAAATTTATAATTTGTAAAGGCTTAATATTTTATTAAACAAGAACAAAATTTTAATTAAAACATAATTTTCGTGGATTCCTGGCAAATTGTTCTATTACTGTATTATAAAAATCTTCTAAATTGTCCATGATTACGCGCCTATGAATACTCATCATGGCCAGTTGATTAAAAAGTTTCAAAACTTCAGGGGGACAGCTGCCCCACCCTGCCGCTGCTGCCGACGCCCATGTATATATACACATATATATACAAATAACCAACGCGATCACTACATATAATCTAAACCATAAATAATGAAAGAAACTTCAAAGAACATTTCACCAAATAAACTTGCTAAATACGAACGAAACATAAAGTTGGAATATCGAGTGTGTATTAGAATGAATTTACGTTACGTTTTAAATGACGGAGAATTAATTGTCTTGAGTTATTTTTCTTTTTTTAAGAAATATTTACACGTATTATGTAATATAATAATTCAAAATTTACCAATCCGTAGTAGTAGAGACGCGAGAACGTTGTGGAAGAACAGCTAGAAATGGGTTGTGACGATTCAACAGAAAGTAAAAAAAAACATTAAATATCATTTTGTTTTAATTTTCGTGATATTTTTTCTCGATATCCCGTTCTATATCATTAAACTTACGAGTTGTTGAAATTATCGAAATTATTCTTTAATTAATTTTATCCCATAAGACGGAGGACTAAATGAAAAAAATTGTTAACCTAATTTTTACTGAAAATATGAATAGCTCAGACACGAGATGTGTTGCTGTACTTTCTAAAGTGAACGTCAATCGTCACCCGCGTAATTTAAACGTTATTAATTAATATAAAAATAATCGTGAATTCTTTTTTTTTTTCCGGTAATAGTTTACGCTATGACAGCCGCGAATTCGCACGAATCATCCTACGCTTGCTATTACGATTCAAGTTTTAGGACGTATTTAGGCGACGAGTTCTCCACCACTTTACTGGAAATTTTGGATGAAGTAAGAAACGAGCTATCAATATTCTATAATAATTTTTATTTATTTTGCGCAGTAGCGGATTTAGGTATTTATAGGTCCCCCGGGGCTATTATAAAATCCACAACAGTTTACGTATGAAATGACTAACCTTTTTAAATTTTTAATTGAACTTGAAACTTTATGAAAAATCACAATACTCGTAATAATGAAAATAATAGTAATTTTATAATTTGATTATTTTATAATGCATAGGAAACTTAATTCAAAAAAATCATACAGTAATTTTACATGTTTAAAATTACTCGAGAAAATTGCACACCTTAAAATTAATGTTGAAAAATATTTTTTTTTTTTTTCATCTGATACTTTTTTATTCATTAATTTTTCAGCAACTTTATCACAGTCGAATCTAAATAATTCATTTTTTGATATGTAGAATTACTACCGGATTTAATCTCAATTATTCATTTTTGCTTCTTACATAATTCTCAATATTCTTTATAAAAACGAAAAAAAAAGTTCCTTTAGCTGTTCGATGTAGGCAGTATTTGAGATACTTTTAAAATAATTTCTACGGTTAGAAACATGGCCGTTGCCAGCAGGGGCAGGAAGGGCAGCTGCCCCTCCCCTGGAGCCTTGAAACTTTCTAATCAACTAGCCATGATGAGTATTCGTAGGCGCGTAATCATGGACGATTTGGAAGACTTTTTTGCTTACAAAAAAATATACAGTTATTTCATCACTTTTTTTATCAAAGCGAAATTTTAGTTTCTTTATTATTCGTTCTTTACATTTATTGATAGTAAAATTTTTAGTGTCTTCTACAACGATTTCGAGCTTATTTTTGAGTGAAATTTTCAAGTGAATAAAACGATAGAACGCCTTAAAGTACATTACATTCTGCCAACTAAAGATTTACCGGTAACCAGTGGCGGCTCGTGTCAATTACGTCTGTGAAGCTCTTATCTAAATATTGTAATTTAAAAAATAAAAACATGTAAACTTAACTTCTTCTATATACCTTTTAAGTCAAATAAGATTCTATGATAATATTTATTTTGAAAAAAAATATTCACGAATTGTACGAATTATGAAAAAAAAGAAAGGAGGGAGATAGAACCAAGTAAAATACAAACCTTGGATTTGGAAATTTAAAAATTTGGAAAATAAATATAATTGAATATAATTAATTTTAAAATAAATAATCTAATTTTCTGTTTTTCTCAAAAATAATTCTTCTAATTATACTTTTTCATCAAATTATCAAAGGTATTTCATTAAAACTGATTTTGTCAATTTGAGAGCGGAAATACATCGCATTTACTGTGTAACTGCTGTTTAAGTTTCCGGAGTAACAATTATAAATAACTGCACAGCTTTATTAATCTTTTCGAATGTTTCTTTTGCTTATATTTTTTATTCTGGCCCGTAGTCAACCGGAGATTTCATTAATGTCAATTAAAAATTTTTGTTACATCGACATTAAGAACAAAAAAGTACCGATAACAGAAATAATGTATCGAAAAGGAAAAGATAGAATAGACGATTTGTAATAAAGAGCAGGCTTATTTCAATAAATCCCTAAAACACCTAACTGAAGAATAACTGTTTTTTTTCCTAACCTTAGCTGCATTCAAATAATAAATTCAGAAGTTGATTTCGGAACCGTCTGAAATAGTATCAGTGTAAGCATGCGGTTTCTGACTTCTATAAGTAATTGTTTTATTGAAAACATTATTGTATTACATATTTCTTTAATGACAGTAAAATTATTATTTTTTGGGTTCAATTTTGGTTTCATTGATTATCTGAAGTTCGGTCACATTTGAATTCCGAACAATGGGAAAAATTCGTTCGCTAGTTTAAATACTTAGTGAAATGTAAACGACTGCTGCATCACTTCGAAATTAAGAAAAAAAAAAAACTAAGAAAGAAGAATAAGCAAAACGCATGTCTGCGAATCGTGGAATGTTGTTAAAATTGTGCCTTTCAATATATACATATATAAAGTATTGCTTATTACGATGACACCACGATATGTATATGATCGACAGAAGTTCATTTCATGAGAGCCCTCAACTCACGTTACGATCGGAAAACTTTGGATTTGTTCGTTTTCTTATGTATTTTAGAGACGGATTGTAAAGGCTCGCATCTGTTGAGCCTTCACGCTATTACTGATTCAGTTATTGAGGATACTAGTGATGTTCGTAACAGTCAAGTCTATGTTGTGCGTTTTCAATTGTATGATGGTTCGCGCAAATGTATTTACTTTGATAATTTACGAACAAGCCATTTACTTATATTTGAAAAAAAAACAGTTTATATTCATTTTGTATCAATAAAAAAATAACTTTCATTTTTTAATAGTACGTTTTTTTTATATGCAACTGAAAGGCTCGAACCATTAAGCCGCATAGGAAAAGCTTCCCGTCCACCGGTAACATTTATTCTCTGTACGATTTGATTTCAGAAAGTTGTCACAAGACCAATATCATATTTATACACATTTTATAAAAACAACTTTGCTTCAATTAGCGATAATTTAAACTTTCTGAAGTAATGAGATCAATTGAAGGATTCTTTATTTTATAGTATTCACATCTTAAGGTGAAAATTACACCCGCCTTTGCAAACCACTTGGTATTATATCATTTTTTTCATTGTCAATTTTTCGCCATAATTTAATTTTTTTCCATAAAACAGTCCTCGTATCGATGAGTTGAGAAAAAAAGTAAGTGAGCTTTGCAAAAGTATTAAATATTCACTAATATAATAATTTTCTGCTGCAAAGTTATCAGTGAGGTTTAATGATGAAACGGCTGCGAAGCTGAATTGTTTAAATACCATTTTGCAGCCCTTTGAATTTTCCCGAAATATACTAGTAGCTGCCGCGTGTGACTGTTATCGGCAAATCTTAATATCAGTTCCCGGAGATTTTAATTCTGTAATTATTTGTTCTTCTAAATACGCGTCATCATGTTTTTCAGCAGATGAAAAGCCCGCGCTTTTTTCTTTAATAAATTTCTATTCGGAAGAATAGTATAAAAATTTGCACGTATTTTCTCTATTGTGGAAGCTAAAATAGGGTCACTGATAATATAAGATAGGTAGGGTGATAGCTTAACTTTGCTACCGAACTAAAGCTTAGCGGTGCAAAATTTGTCTTGTTTTGTACTCAACTCGCTTCCAGGTGTATATATAAATACTTAATTTGAAATAGTTGGGTCCCGGAGAAGTCACTAAGAGCGATCAATATTATGGAACTGACTTCTACTCTTATCAGGTAGTTTGGCTTAATATATTATGAAAAGTTTAATTTTATAATCATCAACAACTTGCCAAGGTTATAGAAATCACTTTTTTTCTTTTTTTTTCCTTTTTTTTTTTACTTTCGATGACATAAATAATTAACACATTATTTCCTTGTCCACAATTTCCATACCTTTCCATGTGTAATTTTAAATATTCATCATTTAAATAAATATTTCATACGCGTTAAATAAATTCCAAAACCGAGACTCATAATTAATTGTATTGTCGACACCTTTCGCTGTAAAACGATTTTGTAATAATTATTTTCTTGTACTCTCTCGTGTCTTACCTGTGTAAAAATATTATTGAAAATAGAAGAAGGTAATTTTAATTATAGCGGTTATATGCTGTTTCGATAATACTCTGCTAAAACTTCCGAAACACGTTTCCGCTTTTTATAGCGGTTATAAATTTTGTGTTTAATTGAGAAAATATTTTACAAAAATAATGCAATGTATAAATTTAGAATTTAAAAAAAAAAAAACAACTGATTCCGGACTTTTTTTTTTTTTTTGATCGCTCATTTTTCTACAAAAATAATCTTCCTGCAAATTTCTGTAACATGTTTGTGTATTAGGGTGGTTCAAATATAAACCGGAATTTTGTCATAAAAATTTTCATTTTATACTTACAGTGCTCATATTTTTTACAATTTTTCGAGATAACCCCCCTCGCACGCTACGCACTTTTTCCACCTCTCCGGCAATTTTTTTATTCCTTTTTCGTAAAAATCTCGCGGCTTGTCACATAGCCATTTGCGCACGAACGATTCCACCTCATCGTTGCTGTCGAAACGTTGTCCACCAAGTGCTTCTTTCAACGGGCCAAAGAAATAATAATCACAAGGCGACAAATCTGGACTGTAAGGAGGTGGTTCAAGTGTTTCCCAGCCCAATTCGGCCAATGTCTCCATCGTGAGCCGAGCGGTATGTGGCCTGGCGTTGTCTTGAAGCAGTATCGCACTACGGATCGGAATTTCGCGCCTTTTTGTTCGATAGGCCGGTTTGACTGTGTTTTTTAGGAGGTTACTGTAATACTGCGCCGTCACAGTACGTTGTTCAGTTAGGAAATCGACTGCGATCACTCCATTCATGTCCCAAAACACGGTACACAACACCTTCCCAGCTGACTGTGTAACCTTCGCTTTGACTGGCGCTCCCTCTTTTTTCTTCCGCCACTCCATAGACGAGCGTTTACTCTCCGGCGTATAGTAGTGTACCCAAGTTTCGTCCATGGTGTATATTCGCCGCAATAAATTCTCTCCTTCCTCTTCATACCGCTGCAGGAGACGCGTACAAACTTCCCAACGAGTGAATTTCTGTTCAAAATTCAGAAGTCTTGGCACCCATCTGGCTGCAATTTTGCGATAACCTAGCCGATCATGAATTATTGTCTCAATACTACCTATGCTGATGCCCAATTCGTCGGTCATATCGCGTACACGGACGCGTCGGTCAGCCAAAATGAGTTGTTCGATGGCTTTGACGTGTTCATCTGTAATGCTGGTTTTTGGGCGCCGCGCATGTGGTATGTTTGACACCACTTCGCGTCCTTTTCGAAACGCGGAACACCACTCGTACACTTGAGTTTTGGAGAGACACTCATCCGCGAACTGTTCGCGTAATTTTCGGTAAATTTCCACGGATTTTACGTCGTCTATGACTAAAAAACGAATAATGATGCGTTGCGCAACAGACACTGGTACTTCTTTTTCACTCATGGCTCTAACTACACTAAAAAGTGAGCTCACGCGGCTCTAATTGCTCTACACGCTTCGTAACAAACTGGTCTAACTGCCAGTGCAACCACTTTTTCCACAATAAATTTTTCGCGCGTTTATTTAAAAATTCCGGTTTATATTTGAACCACCCTCGTATTATCGACTTACGCAGATTTCTGACGAATTATTGTAGTTTAATAAGAATCAACAAATTGTATCATTTTACTGGTTCAAATTTTTGTCAGGCAACATTTTCCATAAAATGTAACTGATTTATTTCGACGCTGAATGATTCTTCTTTTCCTTTGGGATAACCAAATAAGACGAACAATGGGTATATAGTAGAAAGTTAATATAGGGTTCATAAACTTTTGATCTTACAGCTTGTGTGCATCTTTACGGTTATGTATATTCACTTGAAAAAAAATTAAAATAAATGAATATCGAAAACAAAGAATAAGTATTTAGATTAAAAAGTTTTCTACCTTCAAAGTCGATGTTACTTTAATAAGAATATTAATTGAATTTTTAATCAGATTATAATTGTCTTTACTTTCAACCAAAACTGCAATTACCGATTTTTTAATTTCAGTATATAATGCATATAACGCGTAAATAACTTGGATTAAATTTAATTAACAGGACGAAGGCTCATCTATTTCCGAATTGTACGAAGACGTGAAAGCAAACGTCGAAGAAAGCCACGTAGAAGAATACGGCGACCTCAGCTTTACGGAGCTTACAATAGATTCTTTCATCGGCGAGAAGAAACGTACTTCTCCGTCGAGAAAAGTATCTAAGAAATCCAAACAACACCGAATTCATCACCCTCACCATGTACGTATATATAAATATATATGTTTTTTAAATATGCGTACATATACATATATATCATCATCATCATTATTGTTGCATCTCCCATTCGAGAGGTTGCACGTCACGAATATTATAAATTCCTGCATCTGGCTAATTTTGTTAGTAGGAAGAAGTCTTTAATTCTTATGTTTAGGTATTCATCATTTCCATTCTCCTTCTTCCTCTTGGAGCTTTTCCTTTAATTTTTCCCTGTGTGACCAGATTAAATAAGTCTTCTTCTCTAATTTTTTGTGCAATGTATGCAATTTTTCTTTCTCTTATATCGTGTCATATAATTGCAACTCATCTGCTTTACACCTGTTCATCACCTGACGGTTTGTTACGAAATCCGTCCACGGGATTTTTAGCATACACCTGTATGTCCACATTTCAACGGTGTCAATTATTTTTCTACAATCTACACTTATCGTCCACCTTTCAGCAGAATATTGCATTACAGACCTCACATAGCGCCGTAATATACGCATTTTTTCGTATCTATATTCATTTTCTTATTTGTTATTATTTTTTCTAAATTCCCAAAAACCTGTCTGGCCATTGCTATTCTGGAATCTATTTCTATATCGTCACGTCCATCTTCACTTATCAGTACACCTGAGTACCTATATTAACATATTCTAGTCGCTGTACCTCTATTTTTATATGTGTCTCTGCGCTTTTTGACCTGGAACACTTCATTATTTTCGTTTTATTTGTATTTATTTTCATATTATACTTTTCTCCTTCTTTATTTATGATGTCTAGCATTCTTTGCATTTTTTCGGATATTTCGGTTATTAGTACGTTATCATCCGCGTATGAACAATATATACATAAATTGCTACCTAGATCATTGTAGGACCCGGTATATCAGGCGGACCACCTGAGACCCGGGCTTATTTGAAGTGCTGGAATAACAAAATTATGTTTCTTGTAATCTAGTTATTCATGCGAATCATAGGAACCATAAAGGGGTAAGCTAAATTTAAAAATAAAATATACAATATTTACAATTTTATAATGTATTAAGCGAGATCCAGGAGGTAGGCTATTACATGCGAGACCTCTTAAGATATTATACAGACGCTGCGAACCCTGACATTGTTGCCGCATGATACTGCAGTTTTTCTGTTAACGGTGGGAGACCCAAATCAGTTTGGTTTTAGCAGTTTTAAGAAGTTTTGTGTTCGCGATTTTTTATATCCAGGATATTCTTTTGTTGCTTACTGTGAAAAGCCGAGCAGGTTTAATTTTGAGTTTGGTACAAAACCGGGAAGTTCATTAGTCATACGTTTCTAAAATTACATATATGTTTTTCAGCGGCGCCAAGTTAGCCCCTTCTCCCATGACGGAATTTTAAAATCAAATTTAACTAACCAAATTGTGCTCGTTTTGCGCCAAATTGTGCTGATAATAAAAAAAATTGTGCCGCACTGTAACACGTAGCATTAGTAAAAACTGATTTGGGAGACTAACTTGACGATAGCCCCTTAAAATTTGAGAATTTTTAAAAAGTGATTATGTCCGTTTATCACCACAATTTAGCACAAAACGAGCGCAATTTGTTTAGTTAAATTTGATTTTGAAATTCCGTCATGGGGGAGTTAACTTGACGCCGCTATGTTTTTATAGATGGTGTATCTAAATATTTTGATCGAATTTAGCAAACACCGCATACGATTTTTGAAAAGAGAAGAAATAACATAATACATAAAATTAAATTTATAATAATTTTCTTTTTTTCAACGACTTCGTCTTAGAACAATTTTCATCGTAATTTTTCTAGATATTGCTTTTTTGTGCTTCATCCATTTAATCTACTTTTAATGTTTTTATTTCATTGTCTTTGTGATTATGCGGTTAAATTAAAGAAAGATCGAAAAATTTGCTGAGACGTTAGTGAAGCAATGGTTAAAATGTTCATTTGTGGGCAATAAACATTTGAATTTTTATATTAAAAAGGGAAATAAACGTCCAAAAAATTCATTGATTTTGACGATTTTTAAAACAAAATTATTCATTTCGCATTAGGAGTAGTCACGATATTTAGTTTACTGTTTAAAGTAATAATGAGTTTTTATTATTAAACTTTACACTGATGACTTTGTAAATTAACAGTTCATTCACGGGCGTTGCCAGCGGGGGCGAGGGGGGCAGCTGTCCCCCCTGGAGCAATGAAACTTTTTAATCAACTGGCCATAATGAACATTCATAAGCGCGTAATCATGAATAATTTGCCAGAAACCCACGAAAATTATGTTTTAATTAAGATTTTATTCTTGTTTAATAAAATATTAAGCCTTTACAATTTATAAATTTTATTTTTTCTATAACTCATATCCTTTTTCTATCATCTTGCCCCCCCCCCCCTGGCGGCTGGAAACTCATTTTGCCCCCCCCCCGGCCCATCGGCTGGCGATGCCCTTGAGTTCATTGAATATATTTTAACCACACATTAATTTCAATAATCTCTAGATAAATTTAATATCGGATGCTAATTAGCATCTAATTTATTAAAATACATAAATGGTAAATATTACTTCATTTAAAATTTCATTTAGCTTAATTTTCTGTGTGTGGTTGAAACATTTATCAAAATATTCGTGCATATTAAATCGATTTTTTGAAATATTTTTGTGAATGCAGAAATTTTCAAATATAATTAAAATTTTTAAATTTCGTTAAACTATCATTTATTATTAATCGGGAAAAAATAAATAAATTTCTAAACATATTTTAATTAGCTATAATCGCACCTCAGGTGAACTTCATTGATTACCACACTGCCGCTGGGCACTTGATTTTGTAATTTCTCCCGCGTCAATCCATAGCTATTAAACTACCTTGTTTTCATCCCTCTCAGCAGTCTTCTTTATCCTGCACTAATCTGTTTTGTCTTGACTAAATCTAGCTTTTATACATTGTATCCTGATAATTCCTATTATGTATATTACAGAGATCGCATATTTTTTTGAATGTTCCATTCCATCCTTTGAACGTGATTTATTTAGTTCTCAACTCTTAAGACTTGATTCTCCTGCACTATATAATAATGTCTTTCATGTTCTTTCTTTACCTATCATCTCGGATGTTTCTACTTTAAAAATTTTCAGTAATTCCACATCAAATCTAAAAAAAATATTTTCAACTTGTTTCATCTGTTTGAATGTTGTTGGGCCAATTCTCTCGATTGACAAAATTTAAAAGAAAAAAGGATAAGGAGAACTTTTATATTGCATTAATTTAAAATTTAGTGCCCGCTCTGTTTGAAAAGTGCACTAGCTCAGCATTTTTTGAATGTGATGAGATTTGGAAAAGATTTTATTGATTTGTATACTGCTATTTCGTTCCACCACCATGGGACCCTTCAGGGATGGCAGCAAGATAAATATTTAGAAACTGAATCGTCAGCAGCCATAGATATAGCATTAGTGAGCATGGTGATATTAGCTGTTATGTTTGATGAGGATTGACATGAAATATCAATTTTCTCTGTATAACACTTTCAGTTTTCTTTATGGAACTTATAACGAATATTTTGAGGGGAGTATTGAATTAGTAGAGGAAAAATAGAGTGGATACTGATTGGGAAGTGACCACTTGAACAAGTATCTTTTAGCACACAGGAGCGTAATTTTAGGAAAATAGATGAAGAAACAACTGCTAGGTCTATGGTGGAAAATGTATTGTGGGAAGCGCTGAAGTAAGTGTAGTCTAGTGGTGGGAGAATTATTAGGTCATTATATTTTATCAGTTTGCTGATTATGAAACCATGGTCATTAGTGGAATGGTGCACTCCATAGTTGGGAGCGAGCGTTGAAGTCTCCAAGTAGGATTACTCATGCCGGAAACCGGGCTAGAAGAGTCTGTAGTTCCTTAGGTTAATAGGATCATTTGGGGAAAAGAAACAGTTATATGTTGTTATATGGGAAGAGGAAATATGTTGGAGCACTGCTATTAACTGTAGTGATGTATTGACGCCGATTTAGTTTACTGGAACTGTTATGTGAACAAGGGTTGCTACGACTGCACTAGCTTTACGATCTCCTTCACTATCATGTCGGAAAATAACATAGTTTTTCATTGAAGGGTTGTTTGACTGTTTTAAGCGGGTCTTTTGTAGACACACTACTAATGGGAGATGATACGAAGTTAGCTGTCGCAATTCAACAAGTTGGTTGTAATACTCTCTACAGTAAGACAGCTCCTTTGTTTACCATTATTATAGATCAAAATAGAAAAAGAGGTTTAAACGAGTAAAAGCATTCTATAGCATCTTTCTGGTGTTCGGTTAATTGGTTGTTGGAAGTCGTCTTCTGATATATATTCGCCTTCTGGTGTCAACATGCTTAATTTTTTGATAATTCGCGAACAGCGGATTTTGATCTTTGACCTGATAGGAAAGGTCAAAAAGCTGCCAAAATAAGATCTCCTTGTCGGTTGTCACTTCTACAGCATCATTAATGAAGTCTGGTTTTGTAGCTATGTTATTAATCAAGTAATTAAATTCATTGTATGCTAATGAGAAAGGTCGCGTTCAACATCAAACAAATGCTTACACTTCTCGGTCAAGTTCGTGGAAGGCGGGAGTGTTTGAAGAGGAGGCATCTTATTTTATCTGTGTTTTCGGTTTGATTTACGATTGTTTCTCCATTCGCTGCAGTAGACATTAGAGATTTTTTAATCTGTGGTTGTGACTGGGAAAGTTGATTCTTCGTTACAAGTCGGGCTACTTGGTATTGAAGGATGTGGTCGCTTTTATTTTGTATTTTGCTGGTCAACTTCTGTTTCTATTTAGACTTCCGGAGTTGGAATATTCAACTGTTTTATTTCTGTTAGTTTTATTACAGTTGCAACATACATATATGGCCTTCTAGTTGCAAGAAGATGCGATTGGTCATGTTCATTATGCTTTATAAGGAAGGATTGTGGTAGATTAGAGAAGTTAATTTGTTCATCGCCAACTGATTATCTGGCCAAATTCTTCATCGGGTGGGTTAAGATATGGACTTAGTTTGTTATTGGGAATAGTAGGTGATACGCTGGAAAGTATTAATTTATTAGTTGGATTTTTGATTCGTCGCGCTGTAACTGTTTGGTCCCCTAAATTTATCTCTGCGCCGCTGGCGACAAATGTGTCTGTTAATTGTTGAGTTTTGAGAAAAATTACAATACGATTTTTAGATATCCGAGAACCGGCAATGATATTTAATGGTCCTGCGACTGGGCATTTTAGCGCAATAAAATAATCGTGGATATCGTGGTTCATTAAGAAAGGAAAGATTAGGATTGTTCTTCAGATGGATAATTAAAATCGTTCAGTGGAATTATTCTTTTATTAAATTTTACTTTTGATATGAAGGAAGCTTGCGTAGTATTAGCATTTATCGGCATTGCAACTTTTTGTATAGCGGGTTTATTATCAGCGGCATTAGACGCTGAGTTGATGTTATCAGATAACGAATGAGTACACTTATTGTTTGCGAGGTCAATGCGAATGTAGGGTTTTGTGCAGCGGAAGAAATGTTTATTGTCTGCGCAGAAATATGGGTAACGGCTCCGCTGGTAACCACCTTGGCGATTGCTGGGGTTGTAAGTGTATTCTGTGTGTGAATGTGTAGCATACCTAGTGTGTGTTTATGCTTTCACCTGGCTGGTGCATTCGATCAGCGACAATGCATTCATTAGGTTTTGCTAGGGGAAACGGTTTGCCATCCTTATTTCATGAATGACGGGGGGGGGCGAAGCATTATTTAATTTAATGTAATTTATTTACTACGTAAATTCCGAAAAGATAACGCGTAAACACAAGACAGTTCTTTTATCGTTTTAATAATAATGTCCACTGGTATGCATTTTTAACTATATCATTGTGATTAATGAAGTATCCTAGAGAAGGAAGAACAGAAAGCGATGGAAATGAAAGAACTGATGTAGCACTAGAAGAATTAGGAGTATTAAGTTTAAGAAGTTGGGAGTAATGCACGGAACGCTTAGATGACAGAGCGGAATGTTCAAAAAGGATGCGGTCAGAATTTCATTCTTGACAATTCGGCTGTCGGTGAAATGAGTTTTTATTTGCCGATGTTAGGAAGCCAGTGTTATTAAGAGTTTTTTCCTTAGTCCGTAATTGCGAAACCTTTTCTGGTACGATTCCGAAATTGTTGATGTTTATTTTATGTCATTATTTCGGGCGCCAAGGGAGGTCATAAATTTAAATAACAAAGAAATATAAAACGTTTCTTCCACGAAATATTTGTCAAGACGGTAGAAAAATTATAATAAAAAACTTATATCTTTCAGTAATGTCACTCGATGTAACTCTTTAATATAATTCGACAACCAATGGAAATAGTTGTACGATATATACCTAATAAACGCGGTAGCAAGTTTCGGAGACTAGTTCAAACGAAGGTGGAAAAACTTTCAGTCCGGATAAGGATTACTGAATTAAAACATAATAACTTAAAGCAAGAAAACGAGGAAAAGAGAGGCAGTAATTTTTGTCGATCCCGATCAGATGAAATTTACACTATATCGACAAACTATAGTAACAATACGTTATCGGCAGATTTATAATGTGATTAAGCGGCGAGATTCACGAGACAAACTATTGAAATCTTTTTATTACTAATAGCATAATTTTTAATAGCGTTTTCGTTATATACGGTAGTCAATTTTTATTATCGTTGTTAGAATTTTCCAATACGTATATATACATACATTTTCAATTAGAGCTTGCAAGAGCTTACGATAGCCAGTCTTTGCTCATTCTGAATTTTAAATATTAATTTCACTTAAAGGCTGTATCTGTAAGACAATGAACATTCAAGATATATCTAGAATTATCCTAAAAATCAAATATTGCGCAATATATTGGATATGAAATATTAATCTTAAATAAATAATCTATTGAAATTTTTGCACCACAAAAGCTTTGAATGAATACCGTAATTAAATGTTTAAAATATTACACCATAATTCGTGAAATTGTTTAATAAAATGTCAGTTTCGTATACTTCTGAAAGGGCCTATCCAGCGACGTTTATTTTACTGTTATGCATTGTATTTATCTATTTACAATGCTAATACTTTGAATAAGTCTGTGAAAATTGGTTTTTCGTGAGAATTTGCTAACACTCTTTATTTTAATTTAAAGGGCGCTGTAAGAACTTTCGATGTTCCGATTGTTGAATTGCGTGAAAAAATCAAAGCTGCAGGCAGTGTTAACGAAAAACGGGAGTACGAACACCAAATTCAAAATATTTTATCGGTAAGTAAACTATATACTGACGCGTTTTAAAATTAAAGCTCGCGAACTAAAGCTTTCGAATATGCTCTGCTAGAAAGAGTTTGCGTACTCCTCCTTAGAGTGAAAAGAGTTCAAAAAGAAATTCGGCAAAAATTCTATTCATTGTTATTAATATTTTTCCTTTCGGTTGTTTATTGTTTTGGCTATACTATTAAAGAAATGCAGAAGTGTTTCATAAAATGTGGCTAAATGTAGTTTTTTTTTTTTTTTTTTTTTTTTGTGATCTGATTATTTCCGCCACAAAATTGTAACACCTTTTGTAATAATTTTTCGCTTAAAAATGAAGAGAAATGCTTTGCTCATAAATTGTTCTCCGTTACACAGTAAAATAATATGAATTGTACAAAGGAAATAACTATTTAGAATATAACCCTTCGGAAAAGTTTTATTCGGTTTCCATGGTGATCGATGCGGGAAACTAGCAGATGGTTAATATCCTTCACGTATTCCGATGACGCTTGTTGATTGCAAGATTGATATAGTTATTGATACCTGGTTAGATTTGTTGCTCCAGATTGTTTCTTTCGTTCGTTGTAGTAATAGAATTTTTTGTTGAAAAAGTTGCTTTATACAAAGCGCTAACTTCACCGGCGGTGGCTTTAATATTATGTGGTAAGGATAGTTTAACATTCACGGTTAAAAACAAACAGAACGGCCGTTGTTATTTGCCACTCCAGTCCTATAATTGTCTTTTTTCAGTGGTTATATTAATTCGATAAATTAGAAATGATGATGGAAAAATAAATGTCTTGTCACATACATCCATAAACTTAAGTAATTTGTTCTAATTATATAAACGTATTTTACCAAATTTTTGTTAATATATACCTTTCTAAAATAAATATAGATTATTTTTTGTATTCGCTTTTGCCGCTAAATTTAATTAACCTCTCTTTGAATAATCGTATTTTGATTTTAATAATGACGTTTTCAAGTGAAAAAGTAACAAACCGTTGCATAAAGGAAAACTGAATTTTTCCGCTGATACAGTGAATTTGCGTGTACATCATTGGAGAGTAAAGTGTAAGTAGATCTTTAAGCGATCGAAATCCATTCGTAAAAGTGACGAGTAGAAAGGGTATCGTTCAGTAGAGATAGAAGAGCATTCAAGAAAGACATGGTCAGCGTCACATACAAAAACAGAAGTAGGAAGATGGAGAGGATGAAACGCAAAGATATAAGTGGTACATTTACAAGTAAATGAGCAATGAATTTTTTTTCCCTTGTTGAAACATACATACAAAATATTTAGGTAATTATTAAGGATACGGGATATTTAACCAGAGTTTACGCCACATCAACAACTAAATTGCAGCTGAAAATATGACACAATTTTACTTTTTATTATTCATTTTGGTCGTCGCGATAGTCTGGTTGCTACAGCGCTTGACTTCCGATATGGAGGTCACGAGATCGATCCCGAGCGACGACGAACTTATTACAAGAATTAAATAAATAAATAAATAATCGCTAATAATCACATGGAAGGCAATGGCAAACCATCACGTTCAACATCATATGCGCGCTAGGTCAGTACACAGCGGACACACACGGGACTGCACTTGTATATTGATAAATCAAACGATTACTAATCATTTCCGAATGAAGTCTTGCGTGTGTACACCTACGTTGCATATAATAATTGCCTAGTACACTACCTATATCGGTACAGCTAAAAATGTACGAATAGATAGTCGCCGACGCTCAGTCGCACCGACAAGGCTATGCTTTTAGAACAAGGAAGAAGATTATTAATTTAAATAAGTATTCGTGTTTCCATACACATCTCCATAAATTAAAACGATAAAAATGTTAATCTTAGAAAAATCATACTTATTAGTTTATAATTCCCATTTAAAATGCAGCTAGAGAAAAACTATAATAAATCATCAAGTTTAATTATTACTAAAAAGGTGGTGATGTTAATTGTTTTATTAGTAAAAAATTCAGCTACACATAACTGCAACGGTAGAATTTCCAGTAATAATGTTATAGCGTAGTTATATTGTGCTGAATGCACGCCTGAAACATGTATATCTAATAGAAAAAAAAGAAGAAAATAGATAGGTACTCTTATCAAAAACAATACCTATTAACAAGCATACGCACTGAACAAAATAAATTGGAAGAATTAAATGGACCGAAATTCAGAATGAATTTATTTCTTTTTAATTTTTGATAAAAAAAAAAAAAATTAATTTTTATGAATTCAATGGAAGCGACTGTTTTTTATTTGTTTTTATTGTAGTGTTCAAATATTGCATATATAATAATTGACTACACGGCTTTATTGTTCCATTTATAAATAAATATATTTCATGATAACACGCACACACACACACACACACACACACACACACACACATATATATATATATATATATATATATATATATATATATATATATATATGGGGGCGTATATGCATATATGCGTATGTATGTATATTTATAAAAATATTTGCATGCTTAACTATAATATTAGATTAAACGGGAAAATCGTTTGTATTTTTTTGAAATACATCTTACGTTTCAGCATTAACGAAAAAGTGTTTCAGCTCCATGCCTTTTTATTGCGTACATAAGTCATTTTCATGGACTAAATTATTTCAGAAAATCGTTATGTACTGTTTCTAATATAAAGGTTTCTTGTAGTTTAAATGAAATACCGAACATGCAAAAACGTCTGAAATATATTTTTTCTACTTTAATAAAAACTATCGATTCGTTTTCATAAAAATAAACAAAATTGAATTAATCAAAGGTCGTTCGATATAGTTTAACGTTTCTAGAAACATAAACTTTGTAAAATAGAACGTCTATGCAATAGCGTAAATAATTTGCAAAAAAACTTCTCACTGATAAAATTACGAAACATAAATAGAATAAATAAAAACCTACAACTGCTTCTTCAACTCAACTATACAAATTATTTTATACATTCGTGAAATGAAAGAAGTTTGTTTTTATGGTTTTATTCGTTTTTATAATAAAGTTTTTAATTTTAATAATACAGAATTTTCGTTCTATAACAACGATCATTTCTATCCGAAAAAGGTTTTATTTGAAATCCTTTTTATTTTTTCAACTGTTAAAATTGAATTTCTCCACTAACTCCCCCCCCCATTCATGTTTACAACATTTATGTTAACCGATTACTTTATGCCATTTTTTTGGCTTTCTGATTTATATCCATTTGATACATATTTTGGTGTATTTTATAGATAATACGATTATTACATTAATACATTTCCATTCTCTATGCTGTTTAGAAAAGAAAGGTGGTTCATTCGTTAGTTCATAATGTCCTAATGGACATGGCAGAAAATGACGAGGAAAAATACTTGGAATTAGAACAGATGAAGTACTCTATTACTCGTCAAAATATGTATTGCGCTAAAAACATTACAAAAACTTTTCATGAGAATTGCTTCAACATACCGAAGGTAAGTACTACTGATCTGATAGAATTACCTAAAAATACTGTAAAATCTTTTAAAAATTTAAGGTACGGCGCGCGATATTACGTGATATATTGCGAAGTTCTTTTTTCCCCATCTCATTAATGAAACTATTTTAGAATTGGAAAATTAAATATTTCCCTACTTCCAATGACCGTGAAACATTGTTCATTATATGGATATATATATATATAAGAAAAATCAGAAAAAACGAAGAATTCTCATCTGTACTATTACTCCAGATGTCGGGTTTCTTTTATTAACGCTCGCAAGACGCAGCCTGGCATATTAAAACTGAAATTTCCATTTGTTCTACAAAACTTACACTAAATATGTTTCATATCGGAAATTATGTAAATTATACTTTCTTTTCATCCGAGTTTAAGTTTGAAATATTCCGATTAATTGATGGAATGAGTTTCTCAAAAAACGTTTTCGTTAATTTTACTGTGATTTGCTACTCGGCTGAAGTCTATTATTGGCACCTACGTTATAGGGAAGTGCGAAAATTTCTTACATTAGTACGTATAATATCTTTTGTAGCTTTAGGAGCTGGTAGATCTGATGATGTATATTCGTTAACTGCCTCAATTGAAAAAGTAATACGTTCTTGTATTATTCCGAATAATTGCTTTTCATGTGCATAGTTTGCAAATGAATTTCAACAGCGATAATTGTGTACACCTCGTATCGGGCTACAGTGTGCATCTCCATAATAATAATGAAATTCAGTGTAATGAGATTACTCTATAGTTTGAGAATTGAGAACTTTAATTAGCTAATTTTTCTAACCGAGAATGATAAAATCTTTCTAATTATAACCACAATAATGAGTGAAAATTAATCGAAAATTTTTTATTTTTCGTTTTTTTAAAATGTTTCATTAAAATAAATACGTTATTACTAATTTTGCAGTAATTCGAATAAAGCCACCGTGTCAGTATTCGTAATTTCCCGAGAATATCTTCGATTTTATGCTTAAAATATAAACAAAAAAAGGAATTACTATTAACAAGAAAAATTTGAACATTTTTTTTTTTTAATTTTTGAAAATTAACACCTCGTTCAATAAAAAGCGACGCATGTGAGCGGCCAAATACTTTAACTCTCCCCTTAAATACCTCAGCAACTGAAAATTAATGATAAGTGTGTAAAGGAAAAAGATGAATGTCAGATTTTAGTATTATGCGGAAATGGAGCAAATGAACACTCACTCAAAGCAGGAACTACATCTAATAAAGAAAACGAGAGTGTGTAGATAAAGGTTATATAAAGTACGAAAGAGAGCGGACTTGCGAAAGAAAAAAACATTCTAAAAACTTATAATCCGCATTACACATGCTTCATCAACGAATAATGAGTGTGGGTAACAATAGAAGACTGAAAACGTAGCTAGGTTAGATATAATTTATTTGATCAGATGACTACAAATCTTTGTTTGAAATAAACTGAATGTTTAAAACACAATTAAAAATTAATTAAGTTGATTTTCTGATCATTTCGGTAGTTCGCTTAATTACCGGACTAAAAGAAAAAATTAATAATCACGGCTAAAAATATGCACACACCGACTTAAGAGCTGCTTAACGTCGGTTGTCAACTGAAAATCGGCGTATTTAATATAACATGAATTGTTAAACTGTGTGCACTGTTGTTCAGCAGTTGTCTCGATGATGCTTTTTTTTTTTTACATGGGTTAGTCGCCCCTAACATCATAATTCTCGATAGTATGATTGGTAATTGATATGCCGTACATCTCATTGATAAAATTTGACATAGCCAATGTGAAAGAGACAGATGGCGGACAACTCCTTTAGACATTCATCTTTCCAGCAATAGACGAATTGAGTATAACTACACATAATGCTTAAATAGTCGAATCGACATAGCTCTATCATATGCCCCGCAGAGAAGCAAAGGATGATCGAAGCGGAGAGGAAAAAGGCGAATTTATTCCTCTGGTGGATTAGTACAATTCAAAATTCAAATTTTTCAAAATGATTTTTAAAATCAAAAATATAATTTTTATCATTATTATTATTACTATTAAGTTGAATTTACGTGCCATGTGCGGCAACTATGGCTAGAGGCACGGGAGGAGAAGGTGGTTTAGATTAAAGAATAGATTCTGGACTTACGGAGGAAAATAATTAAGTTGGACAGCGGGAGGAGTTGTCATTAATGATGAGGGGAAGGGAAGAAGACAGGTTGAAGAATTTTTTTACCCAAGGAGTATGAAGAGCATTCGGTGAGGATATGGTGGATGGTGAGAATAACACTGTACGTGGCACATTGAGGAGCTTTCGTTCCATTTAGAAAATATTCGTGGGTCAGCCGTGTGTGACCCAATCGGAGTTTGGGGAGGACTGCATCATCCCTTCGATTTGGAAGTAATATATTCCACTGTGATATTGACGATTTGATCGAGCGAAGCTTATTCGTTTGTGATGTTTGCTGCTATTTCCTTTGCTATAGAGCCTTTAAACCACATTTTATAAAGATCTTGAGATCGGTTGCTGGAACAGAAATGCTTGGCATCGGCAGAGTAGCAGCAACCTCCTTTGCAGCCGTGTCTGCCAGTTCGTTCCCTCGGATACCAGCATGGGCAGGAATCCACATGAATGTTGATCGATCTTGTCTCGACGATATTAATTTGAGAACTTCTTTGACTATCGGATGTTGATTGTGGCTGAACACGTTGGACAAAACGTTAATTGCTGAGAGAGAATCTGAACTCACTATGGACGATTGGTGTGAGTCAGATTTCATGAGGAAATCGACAGCGAGCCAGCAGATATCATATAATTCGGAGGATAGGATGGAAAATGGTGAAGTAAGTGTATAACAGATTATAGCGACATCATCAGAGACGACTGAGCAGCCACCAACAAACGAATCGAACTTAGACGCGTCGGTGTAGAAAAAAGACGAGCCGGAGGTTCGTGTCCGAATGTTTTCCTCTATTTGATTAATGGATGCGCAGTCCCTTCTCATGGTGAGCATTGAGAGATCTATCTTGATTGGGTTGTCATCCCACGGTGGAATTAAAGCATTGGAGAACCTAAGTACCGATATATCTGGAGGGTTTATCTATGTCAAGATGGTATTAAAAATGACCGAAGCTGACTGCGACTGTCTTGAAGATGACAGGGTCGATGATAAGACTAACTTTGGTGATGAAAAACCGGAAGCATTAGATTGTACTGCAAAGTTAGTCAAGAGAAATCAGTGGCGAATATCAAAAGGCCATTCTGATGATCTAGAGTGGAGACTGTCAATCGACGTAGTGCGAAATGCTCCAGTAGCCAAGCGGAGAACCGTATTCTGAACAACGTTTAAGAAGTTGATAACAGAAGGGCTCGCTGTGGAATATAACGCAGCTCTGTATTCGCTTTTAGACCGGATCAAACAATGATAAATTTGTAATAGAAAAGTTCGGTCAGCACCATAAGAGGTGTGAGCCAATTTCTTTAAAATGTTCATTTTTCGGGTACAGGTTTTTGTAATATAGTTCAAGTGAGGCTTCCGAGAGAGCATTTTATCTAAAAGCAAGCCGAGGTATCGGACTGATGATTCGCTTCGAATAGACGTGTCCTGAAGATTGATACGTATTTTATGTGCACAGTTGCCAATACGGCAGAAGTGAATTGCGGAAGTTTTGTTACTTGAGAAGTATAGTCCATTTCTAGAACACCAAGTAACCAGGCGGTCCGTGCATTCTTGTAGTACGTGTTCGTCAGTGGATACAGTTCGACAATGCACGGAGATTGTCAGGTCATCAGCGAACAAAACTTCTGACTGGGAAATGAATAGTATCTGCCAAGTCGTTAATCGCAATGTTGAAAAGCATCGGGCTCAACACTGAACCTTGTGGAATACCAGTTATCATTTGGCGTAAGGAAGATGAATTTTTCCCAATCCGCACAAAGAAATTCCGGTTAGTTAGAAAATTCCAAATAAATGTTGTTAAGTTTCCAGAGAAATTCCAACGGAAGAGTTGACGCATAATTTTGTGCTTTGGTATTTTGTTAAAAGCCTTGGATAGGTCAAAGAAGATAACTAATAAATGAAGTTTCTTTGCGGAGGCCTCTGAAACAGCGTTTTGAATAGCATGTAATTGGTGTATTGTCGATCGATTACGACGGAAGCCAAATTGGGAAGGATGAAGAAGATTTTTTGTTTCCAGCAACCAGTTTAGACGATAATAAACAATTCGCTCAAATATCTTGCTTAGAAGTGATGTAAGCGAGCGATAGTTCTCGTTAGCTGAAGGATCTTTTTCAGGTTTTAGAATTGGAACTATAATAGTTGTTTTCCAGATTTGTGGAAATTTGTTCCTTATCCAGATCCTCTTAAAGATCTGAAGTAAGATCGCTAATGTCAATGTAGGAGCATGTTTTAACATAGCAATATGTAGGCCATTGCATCCAGGAGCTGCTTCTCTAGTAGATTTGATAGCATGCTTTAGTTCACTTAAAGTAATTTCTATATTGTAAGGTTCTGAGTCTAAGCTTCTTGTAGGAAAATTGAAGGTCGGTAGAGAGGTTAGGACAGCTTGAAGTTTGCTGGTAGTGGTCTGTAAAAGTGGCAACAATTTCGCCCGGTTTGAATACGTTCCTCTCACCTACATTAAGCATAGTTGGAAATAAGAAAGAACGGGACTGTTTAATGGACCGGATTTTGGACCAGACAGTGCTGGACGACATTGGTGCTATGGTCTTTGAGGTAAATTCGAACCAGGAATTTCGTTTAGCTTGCTTGATAGTCCATCTGGCTTTCGCACGAGCTCTTTTATATTCTGTGAGATTAGTTATCGGTGGTGTTGTTTTCAGGTTACATAACAACTTCCGCCTTATTCTAATTGCTTCAGCA
The DNA here is from genome assembly GCA_039619475.1 of Icerya purchasi. Lineage (NCBI taxonomy): Eukaryota > Metazoa > Arthropoda > Insecta > Hemiptera > Monophlebidae > Icerya > Icerya purchasi. The sequence goes on along the minus strand of CM077116.1, from coordinate 167,786,400 downwards.
TATTGTTTCGTCTACCACGGAACTAATTTACGGTTTATTGTTTCAGGCGAAGGAGTAAATGACTGTGCCTTTTTTGATTAGAGACGAAGTGAAAATATCAACGATGATGTTTATATTCAATTCCATATCCACTGATAGATCAGAGCAGTCAGAAGAGTATCTATTCCAGTCCATTTTCTTATAGTTCCAATGAGGCACAGTAGGATGTACGGGATATGGCGAGTTAATCAATTTAACTATCGTAAGGGCGTGGTCGCTATCGGCTAGGTTTTTATGAAGAAATACATGTAAATTGCTGGATAATTGCGGAGAAGGGATGATTAAATCCAGAGTTGACTAGGTACGATGAGCCAAGCTGAAGTGAGTAGGTTCACTTGAGTTTAATAGGCATAGGTTGAAATTATCGAGTAGTTTTTATATTAATCAGCTTTTAGGGTTTGTACGGCTGCTTCCGAGGATTGGAGAGGGAGCGTTGAAGTCACCGGCTAGAATTACAGGTGAATTGAGTGATTGTGTGGTGTTGAGGAAATGGTTTTCATCTACGGTTTCATCAGGAGGCAGTAATTTTTCATCTAACATTTAATATTTAATTAAGAAAATTTTGTATTCTTTTAATGATTAAAAATATTGTATATGGAAAGTTTTATTTTTGTTATAAATTACTTTGAAAGGTTTAACGTTTCAACATACCATATAATATAATTACTACTTCAGTTTTTTAAAATTTTAGTTAACACTGCAATGTATTAATTTTAGTTATAGAATAACGGTTTTCCAGCAAATACGATTTTATGTTACAATTTGTAGAAAAACTTACTATACTTTTATTGTATTAATACAACTATTTAGAATAAATGAAGGTTTGGTGCAAGTATATTTTTATCATTACTGACATAATGTATTATATTTAACAATTTTTTTATCATTAATAATTTTTTTGCAAAACGGTTTACCAACATTTTGTATTGTACATCGTATATTCATTAAACATCTAATAAAAAACGTAATTATTGAACTGAATAAAGACATTTACATAACTCACGTATAAATACGAGTAGTACAATTTACTGTTATGATCTAAATTTTTAAAGGCTCGAACTATTTATAATAATTCCAAAAATACGGAGATTTTAATTCGAATCATAATCGTGCTTTGAATAATTGCATAAACCAAGTTTTAGAATAATCGTTTCAGTACAATGCTATATACGATTAGTTGAATCATTGTATTCTTTTGACTACTTTAATAATCGAAATGTGCAAGAGTTATAATTCGAATCAGTAACTTACTACTTCCTGATTTACGTTAGATGTTGGTTACGAGCAGTTGGTAGGAGTCAGGGGATACGACTAGTTACGATTTTTCATATTTTGGACTACACAGAGGTGCGCATTGTGTTTTTGGAAATTTTAATGTCAGGGGTTGTGTCAACAGTGTCGATAAGCTCCCTTCAATAACAATCGATTCAACATTGATAGTCTCATATTTCTTAATCTGGGAAAAGCAATAGCGAAGCTTTGTCCGATTTGTGGCTCGAAGTAGAGGACTTTGTATATTTGCGGCTGAATTTGGGTGACTTTTCCGTCTCCATCTAGCCACGATATCTTTGTTCCATTTGCTTTTATCATAAACGGGATAGTATGACCAGGTAACGAATCACCTTTTATTCGGGTCTTGTTCTGTTTAATTTATTAGTTAGAAATATTCTCTTATAAACCACCGGCCCCCACGTTATTTTCTTTTTCTCATTTTTTTCGTTTTACGTTTGCATAACATTTCCGCGTAACAAGGTTAATTTTAAAGTAAGAAACGACAGAAATCTCGGTTGATCCTAGATTGTAAGATTTTCTCGGTCTTTTTATACTTATTTTCTCGCTCTGTGGTTTATTTTAACGTGCTTTGAAGTATAATTGTATGTCTCGTATCTCACCTATCTCACCTTCAGCAGTAATTGCTGTTACTTTTGTTAAAATCATGGACACTAACTTTTTCTTCTCTGCCATTCATGGACATGTAACTACGTGATTATTAACATTTTCATTTATCACGTCCACGTTTTGCTTACTTACGACTCCTCGTTTTTTCCAGTTCATTTTCAACGTTTTAATTTCACTCTGTCATCGTTTTACCATTTTTTTCGTAGTGCCCATCCTTTTAATTTATGCAACAGCACATTCTGTAACCTCTTGAAAGTCAATTCTTTGAAACACGGTTGAATTTAGCTTATTTCTTCTCAAGAAAATGCTTCTTTTTCCACTGTTCCACATTGCGGCCTAATTTACTTTCCTTGTTCAGCTGTGTTCAGAAGTTTTTTAAACAAATCTTTGCGTCTGATTCTATTCGACAAATTTAATTTTCCTGTGATGGCTGGCTTATTTTTAAACTATTTTACCTAATGCAAACGGTTTGCTTTGGTGTTTCAGAATCCTTACGTTGCCGAAGTGATTGGAGATCTGATAAAACTTTGCGACGTTGAATGGGCTGTGGAAGATCAGATAATTGGAGTAATTCAGAATGTATGCGAAGAATACGAAAAACCGGTTCATGTTATATAAGACATCACTTTGATTTACCTTTAGTGTTAATTGTGTAATTTTTATTCTATTTATTTATTTACGTAAGTTTAGAAAATAAATCTGTTTAATTACAAAGTTTCATTGTTTTCGATTAGCAAGTGTTATCAAACATGGACAAAAAGATGAAATGAAATGTTTAATTTCGATAAGTCATTTAGTGAGTGTCTCGTATTACTTTTTTCAGATAGGATTGCATACCCTTATTATGCAATATATTTTGCAAGATATATACAATAATTCCGCGTCTGAGGTTGTAAACGTTATATGATTTTAACAATACTCTTTCAATACCAAGTACCTAATGATATTTACTTTTCTTTATGTTTCTTTTACATTTTCCTCAACTTGTTATTATTTTAAATATTTCTTTGATTAAATTCAAATCTATCTAGTAATACACATTTATTTCTAAATTTAATTTGTTCGTAATATTGTTAGATACGTCAACATATTTTCACTTATATAATGCTTTTTACCTTATAATACCTTTACACTAAAAGTCGTATTGTTTTTTGTTTTTTTTTTTTTTGAACTTTGTTTCAGATTGTCTTATTTTTAATAACGCTAATTTTAGTAAATTGTTTTATTTTGTAACATTTCCCAATAATTTAATAATATTTTAGCTGTACATTTGTATTGTTATTTTTAATTTATCACACTATAATAATGTTGAGGTCGAGATAACTTCTTTTTGTGGGGATTTAGGGCGTTCAATTGATTAATCTCAGTCTATTTAATGCAGCCTATATATAATGTAAGCATGGGCTACTCTTAGCTTTAAAACACACAATTTGTGACTTTTTACTTCTAAATTTTATATCTTGGTAAGGTAATACAAAGGCTCATGTATATAAGGGTAGTATTATGATTACATTTACTATGCTTAATTGTTTAGATTTATTTTCGTTCTGTGCAGAAGTATATTAATTTTAGTTTACCATTGTATAGGTAACTTATTGTTATCAGTTTAGCATTAAGTTTAGTTGTTAACATTACTTCCTAAATCAATATTACCACACTTCTATTTCTAACCCATTATTGTATTCCAGTATTGTTGTCTTCTTATTGTTAGTACTATGGTGATTGGGTTTAGATCAACTCTAACAGCCTCAGTTTACTGTTTAAGTTAATGCGAAGGATTGGAAGTGTAAGTAAGTCTGTCTGTGATAACGAATGAATCTTTGATTGTATGTGGTTTTTGGAAATGCATGTAAGTCCGTCTGTAATGACCGATGAATTTTTATTTATATGTGTACTGGTTAGTCATACGTTTATACATTTATGTAAACCTGGAAAAATTATGTAAACACTGGTTAAACAAATGTACTGTAAACTAAGCTTAACAAAATATTTTCGGTAAAACATAGGTGCAAGTTTGACCAGTGTCACTTTATTGTATGTTCCGCAGCTCACGCATCTTTGCGTATTCGCGGATATAATTAACTTGTTTCCAATTTTATATTTTCGTTCATGTATAATAATAAATTGAAATTGAAATTGAAATACTGTTTACACAAACCAAAGTTGTTTGGATTAAATAGCTGTCGAAAAATTTTACATTTTCGTATTTTAATATAAAAACCAATCTACAATAGTAAATTAAATACTCTTTCTTGTACTTATTTTTTATTGGCTATTTTATTTTATTTTTTATTTTTGTGCCACGCGAAGAATTATCATTAACGCAACGCAAGTGTTTTATATTTAAGTTAAAAATGTTTATATCCATTTTCTGTATTGTCACCTTATTAAAAATTTTATCAAATAAGTATTACAGAGAAAATTAAATGCCATGATTATAGAGTACGTGACTCCGAAACATGTCGGCTTTATATTAATATTTTTAACTATAATTTTTTTGTAATACAAGTTTGATAAAATTTTTAATAAAGCATGTGTTTTGTTTTAAAGGAGAATTTGAACGAGATTTTACACTAACGAAACACCACTGCCTAACTAACTGCAGCTGTGGTAGCTGGCCAGCTCTGTCATTTTAAATGTACTGACTTTTCACGTTTTTGCTTAGTTTTTTCTTCATACCATTTCCCTCTTTTACTACTCTTTTTTTCTCCTTGAATTTGTCAACCAAAGACCTTAACCCAGAAACAAATAGAAAGGAAAGAAGCAAGAACAACTACCTAAAAGATTAAAATGCTATGTGATCAGAAATGGAAAGCACAAAGGAAAGTGGCAATGAAATAACGGCAGGAGTTGGGAAGGAAAGGACAAAAGAAGCACTGAGGAGAGCAAGAAGGCCCAGCGCCAGTAGTTGAGAGTACAGGTGAGAGCATTCTAAAGAAAGAGCACAGCATTCAAACAGGACGTGATGGATTCGCAAATAAGAGGAGGATCTGAAACGTGTAAAGGACAAACGGAAGAAGGAGAAAGAGAAAATCGGAAAAGGGAAGAAGGAAAAAAGGAGTGATCAAGTCTTAGTCTAATTCAATATCAGAATGACGAGAAGAGAGAAAAGCTTGAAACCAAGGCTGAGAATTTATAAGGGGAGAAGAGGAAAGGGTAGATATCTACTTATAGTCTCGAATGGTTACTTCAGGAAAGAAAAAGGATGTCTGAGGCAGGAAAATTTTGGAGGGCATAACCACTAACGAAAGCTGAGCAGGCTAGCACTTGGATACCGCATTGGCTAGGAATCCACAAAAAGACAATAAGAATAGAACGATTTAAACTCATTAAAGAGGTCCAGTACTGGATTCGGAGAGAATGGAAGGGATCGGAGAAGATTTTAGGGCACCAATGCAGAGCCGAAGGTTTGGATTCTATGAAGCTTTAAGAGAAGAAAATTGGAGGCATTACCATATGGGAAAGAACATTAGTCAAGTTTGAAACGAATGGTGGCTTTGTAAAGAATGAGGAGAATATATAAATTACTGCCCCACTTGAGGGGACATAAGGGTTTTAGGAGATTTATTTTTTTAAGGCAACAGTTATGAAGGTAATTAATATGTTCTTGGAAAGAGAATCGGCTGTTTAGAAAGAGACCAAGGTAACATATGGAATTGACAATAGGAATAGGAACGTTGGAGCAGGAAATATTTTTTAGTGCGAGGTTATAAGGGTGAAGGGTGAAAACAGAAGAAGATTTGGAAGGGGAAAGGGAACGGCGGATATTAGAGAGGGAACTACTGAGGATAGATAAGAGAGGTATTTACTTCTTTGTTGGCAGAGGACAGGTAATCTGACATGGAATAAATAATGATATTATCGGCAAAAAGGATGGATTGGGAAGAGTGACGATATCAAGAGAATAAATGTTGAAAAGGGTAAGACTAAGACAGGAGCCCTGAGGGAAATCGCCATAACAGCATCTGACAGTCGAACGAGAACGAGATGAAACAGAAAAAAAGAGGGATCTATTTATGAAAAAGTTAAGAATAACGATGATGAGAGTAGAAGGAATATTGAGAGAAATAAGTCAGTGAAGGGAGGTGAACATTATCGAACGCAAATGAAACGTCGACAAAAGAGGCAATAATGAACTTGTTTTCTAAAAAATGATTTGTAGATGTCAGAAAGGAAAGAGCTGATGCAGTCAATTAGGCCAAGGCCAGGGCGAAAACTAAACATATTAGAAGGGAAGAGATTGTTATGTTATAGCCACCAGACGAGACGATTGTTGATCAATGCTTCGAAGAGTTTTCGAAGGCACGAGGCTGTGAGATAGGTAGGAAAGAAGATTGGTTTCTTTTAGGAAGAGGGATAATTTTGAAGTCGTTCTAGGATTTTTAAGTACAACCAGAAAGAAGGAAGGAGTTAAAAATGCTCAGAAGAATATGCAAAGAGGAGGATGAGAGATTTTAAGGGATCAAGAATGATAAGCTATCCAATCCAGGAGTAGAATTATTTGACTTATTAAAGAAAAATAACAGTTCATCATAACGGAAAAGAGAAGATAGAAAATGGTCTGCCGTGATAGAATGGAAAAGGGTAAAATAAATTTCCTCAAGAGAAGGAATATAAGCAAAAGCGATAAGGAGTGAAAATGCGGTAAAGATGGATTCCAGTGAAGAGAGAATTCCGAAAGGGGAGATCTAAACGCCCTAGCCAATTTACAAATTTCTGAGAAGGGCGTATCTCTAGAAAAATAGGAACAGAATGATCTCCAAGAATTCTTTGCAGACTTTAAAATAAAACGAGCCCGAGCCTTTGTGAGCTAAGAAATTAGACATAGAAGAGCAGGAGCGAAAGGATTTAAAAGTAGCGGTACACTTTCTAAAGGCTGCTTTACACTCTTTATTCCACCAGAGTCCTTGTGCGTTATCGCGTTTTGCGTCTGCGGATCGACAGTGGTGATATTGTTCAATTATTACTTCCTTTCATCTTTCTTGTCACTCGTTCATCGGTTGTATATTAATTGTAACGGTAACTTAGTTTTTCGTTGATCGCCGCATCTGAATTTCAGCTTTTTCTCGTATACATTTAATTTCACTTTTAATTTCATTTGTTTATTTATTTATTTATTTACCTCTATTTATTTATTTATTTATCTTTCATTACTTTTGTTTTTTCACTATTTTTTTTTCTTTTTTCATTTTTTCTTCCGTTTGTTAAATGAGCGTAACTAAAAATCCGGTAACTTCCCATTTTATCTAAATTTAAGATTTCGCTTACTCAGCGGATAAAAAAAAAAAATCAAACAAACGTACGAATGATTTGAATCATTTTGTGTTGGCAACAACGCGCCATCATTGCTGAATTTTAAACAGACTAAACAGACCAATTTTTTTTGCTATTTGAATCCGCTGTTAAGATTTTTTTTCTTTCCGAAAAAGAACAAAAACGTTTATATGAAAATCAGAAGTGAAAAAATACCACTAAAAATGTTTGATGTAAATATACACGAAACGACGACTCCGATAACGATGATTTGCGAGTTATTCCATTCGAAGTCCAGTGCTGTATAACTCCTAGCTGCTTTATCGGTCGATATATAAAAATCTTATTGATATTTAGTGTGACATGTACATTAATGTTCGGAGTTACAGAAAATAAGGAAGAAAATTACTTCAGATAAAGAGTTGTAAGTGAGAAAAGGCTTTATTACAAATTTAAAAAAAAAAAAAAATGAACGGAGAATAACTTTTTTTTCTTTTTCTTAATCTTTTTGAGTTTAGGAAAAGAAGCAGAAAGTGTATTGAAAAATTTAATAACCGAAAAGTAAAGTTATTACAGATTTACTAAGTATAAATAACTTTTATTAATCTAATAGTATTCTTTAAATTTTTTATAAGTTAATAAACTTATATTTAATTTTTAATTTTTATTGTTTTGTTTTGTTTTTATTAAAACTAAAAGAACTGTTGCTGTAAGTTCACTTATAACAATTTTTATAAAAAAATTAATGATTCCATTGTTTACTACAGCGTTCATTGATATAAAAGGAACTTATGGTAATATAAACGTAAATTAAGGTTGAAAACATGGGGAAGGAAACAGTGATTTAAGTAACATTTAAAAGAAACTAAGTAAAATTAGCATAGTATTAAAGGCAGTGAATGAAATTAAAAATAAAACTGGAAGATATAAATAAAAACGATTACGTTTATAGCAAAAAGTATGAAATGAATAAAAATGAAGATAGATTTAAAAGCACCATATAAATATATATATATATATATTTTAAATGTTCTCATATGTATGTTTGGAGTCGTATATATATTATATGTGATAATCTTTAGCAAATAGATTTTTAGTTGTAGAAAATTAAGAAACAATAATACGTAAAAAAGTTCAGCCCGAAAGGTTCCATATTTGTTTTCACTTTACTTTTGTTTGGTTTCAGTTACATTTTAGCCAAGAAAAGGTCAGTTAAAATGATCACGATGATTTTTTCGAACACACATACTACAATCTTCTATTCAATTTTATTTATTTCGCTTGCTCGCAATTCTTGTAAATATTTAATATCTGATTCTAAAAGTGTTCTCTTAGCTATCTACTCCTTTCTCTTTCCTACTTATGTGATATTCATTTAGTATCCAAACTCGATCTATTATTTATGATCACTTTTCTAAATATTCTATCTAAATCGATTTTATGTGGGTGCCTGGTCACATCGATATTGCTGGAAATTAATTAGTCGACTCTTCAGCTCAAATCGCTATCATAATGCAGTACTTTTATCGAAAAGTTTCCAGCTCTTTCTGAAACCCATCACTGCACTTTCTCTAATATCCCTTCATTGCACTTATCTATTCAGCTTTTACTCTCCAATTGTTTTAGGTTTTATTATTTTCATTTCTTCGTCACTCAGTGACTTCTGCTATTTGTAATCTATGTACGGGACACTCTTTATTGATTTCCGCTCTTCATAGATTCTCTCTCGCCATATCTTCTGATTGCTCGCTACACTCTCATAATTGCCATTTAGCATGCGACATCAATCATTTCGTATCTGCATATTCTTCCTTTTTACTTGAACGTTTATATTTTTACTCCGAACTATTGAAATAAAGAATCCCCACCCCGTACAATTACTCTCGCTTTTCTCATTTGCAGTCCTCCTTGTCTTGCATCCTTTATTTCCCTAGTATCCAATCGAATTAGATTCTAATAGTTCTCTTCTTCCTTTTATAATCTCTTAAGTCTGCTAGATAGACGCCATTTTTTGATATAGAAAAAAAAAAAAACAGGAAAGAAAAAAACATTTCATATTACTATTTAAAATGCCATAATTCAACGAATTGCCAATAGATTACAGTTTAACGTTAAAACATGAAAAAGAAGACAGTATAAAAAGACGCTATTGCATGTAATTAGCCAAATATTTTACAATACACTTTTGACGTGTAAAACAAAAATTTATAGCAAATGAAAAGAAATATAATATTTTAATGAATGACAGTTTTCTTATCTTCTGTTGCCGAAATCTAATTGAATATTTAAAACGTAATTTTCAATAAATATTTTAACTAATAAATATCAGGTATATATGTATTTACTTGTTCGATTTGTTTTTATAGATGATACATCCATTATTATACTAGACTGAGTCAGAAATTCTGTTTTTTATACACAAGTGACAGCATATAATAATTGAGATAGAATTACAGTTTTCTTCAGTAGGTAATGTATGTGCACAAGACTCAAATCACAACGGATTCCGGCTTCATGGTGTAAAGCAGTGGTTCTTAACCGGTGCTCCCTGGAAGCACTCAAAATGGTCCGCGAAGCCATCCTAAAAATATTAAAGCTACAAAAGTAGTTAACTTCATTACAAAGAGTGCACTTAATACTTGTCTCTTCAAACAATTGTGCTCTGATATGAACTCGAACACGAAACTCGGCTTTTCCATACGGAAGTGCGTCGGCATAAAAAAAAAAATATTCTGTCGGGGTTGTACGAACTGAAAGAAATTAAAATACTGTTGGCTTTGAACAATTTTATGTGGGTCTTACTTATAGATAGATAGAACAGCCCTTTATTTATTTACATTTACTGTATATTACCTCCAAACAGTTGGTGGTCCATGGCAGACAGAAATTTTGTCAAATGGTCCCTCATCACTTAAAGGTTAAGAACCACTGGTGTAAAGCAATCAGTATGTGGTGATTTGCCGCATGTTAAAAAAAGGATAATGATATTGAAAAGTAGAAATGGAGTTATTTTTGCGAGAAACGCGACATTTGCATTAATTTTGTTCACTCGCGTCCCAACAAGCGATACTTAATTCAGTTGGTGTATCGGTCTATTTATTTATGATGAAATTTGAAGTAGATATCGAATTATTTACCGAAGAAATACAAAAATAACCGGAAATTTACTGTACTAATCTGTCCGGACGCATTTTATCAGTGCCATTATGAAGCAATGTCAATTCAATACCACGCGTCCTAAAATCGCACGTGTGCACTTTTCAATTATGCTATTTGCCAATCTCTTTCGTTTTCCTAGCCGCTTTTTTATCTTATTTTTTGTCTACCAAACGCTTCCATTTTGCAAAGTTGGTTTTTTCAAATTATAATTATCATTTCTTTTTTTTTTTCTGTGCCGTTTCATTTTTAGGCAAAATGGGGTCAGACCAAGAATCCAACCAAATCGATTAAACTCCTGTTCAAATTGTCGGTAAGCATTGGACGTATCCCCAACTCTAAATGTAAATCGGCTGATCCTATTTCATCGATTTTCTCCAGTTTAATAATGGAAATCAGGTTTTCTCAGGCCGATCTGACCATACCGCCACTATCTTATGCTTCCGATCCCAACAGCAACAGTAATAATAGCAGTGTCAATTTTAATAATATCGTTTGCAGCACTAACAGCAATAGGATTAGTAATAATAACAAAAATGAAATGAAATGAAATAAATTTATCCTCCGTATTCGCTCTCTCATTCACACTCTCTTCTCACTTCACGCTATCCGCATTGAAATGCTCTGGGTCCCCAGTCATATGGGGATAGAGGGTAACGAAATGGCTGATTCTTTGGCTCAGATTGCTGTATCCTCCCGCTTTTTTTTCTCTAAAATTCCCGTTTCGAATTTACTCCCATTGTGCAAAAAGTTTCATGTTAGATTTTGGTCAGATTTTTACGTTTCCTCCTTTTCTAATCATTCTTCCTTTTATTTTTCCATCCAACCTAATCTTCCCACGCGGCCTTGGTTTTACGATTTTCCTTCGCTTCACCGCTCCGTTATTGTTCCTATTATCCGTTTACGTCTGAATCATACTCTTCTTCCTTCCTCACGCTTTCGTTTTCATCTCGCTCTCCCCTTATTGCCCTCTTCATCCTGACGACGTAGCCGTCTGTGATCCTGACCATATCCTCTTTGAATGTCCATCCCTCGTGAACGAACGTACCTCTTTGTATTCCAATCTGCTGTCACTCAAACTCCCTGCTCCTTATTGTGCCTCGTATATCTTATCGTTTCCGTCGATCTCAGTTGTTCCTATCCTCAGTTCCTTTATCTTATCAATAGCTGACCGAATCTACATTTAACTGATCCTTCTCCTTCCTTTCGTTTCTGGGCGAAGATCCTTTGTTGATATGCCCAAAGGGGGGTTAAAAAAAAAAAAAAAAAAAAAAGAAATAAATTTTATTATTATTATTATCACAAATTGCATAAATGAGCAAAATAGCGCGACCAATGGAAAGAAAATGAAAGAAATTTTAATGGTTTACATTAATCAAAACACAACGTACAAAATAAATCCTTATAAATAACTAAATCTTAGATATATAGAAACAAATTGAGAAATTAATAATGAATAATAAAGTTTACGAAACATTAAAATTTGCTTAAATTTAACCGGAAATACAACATTAAATACAAGTTTATAGATAATGAGCATGTCAAACTTTATTGGGAATTTCTATGATAAAATCAATTAAACATTTACGTCTCTTCTTATAGTTTTTAAGGTTTTCTTTGACGTAATCCGGTAATAAGTTATAAAGCAGAGGAGCCATATAAACCGTTTATATTTTAGAGTGACATTTATTAAAACCACTGGATTACCGCTATTTTTTTACTCTTCTTAAATAAAAATGTAAACTCCTTTCTGTTTTTAGCTTAAAATGGAATATCTGAATTTTATATAACATACTAACATTTAGGAAATTATACGTGCAACCGGTACTATTGTCTTTATAAGCTTTAATGTCTTCTTTTGAAAAATATCCAATTGTCTTTTATTATATTCAGCTGCTTTTCCCGGGTGCATTAATCCATAGGTAAGATCCGGTTGGGACAAAGATTGATATAATCCATGTAAGTGGTTTCCTCTAAAAAATTCTCCCAGGTAATAAAAAATGTAATTCAGCTTTCTTAATTTTTTTTCTAAAAAGCAAATGCAGCAACCCACTAAAAATGCACTGCTATCTAAATCAATTAAACCAAACGAACAGTCGGGTGACGTTCATTTGGTTCCCTGGACACATCGGCGGGGTGCCTGGTAATGAAAGGGTCGACGTAGAAGCACGCTCGGCGTTGTTCTCGCCAATGCCAAAGAGCGCGGACCTACCATCCTCGATGGTGCATATTTTTCTAAGGAAATGCGAGAACCAGTGGAAATCAGCATGGACAGCTACTGCAACGTTCTTAAAACACATTAAGCTCGCTGTCGAATCGTGGTGGCCACCGGCAGGATTATCTCCATTCGACGCATTTTCCGTTCTTTCGAGGGATCCAAAGTACCCACCAAAAGAGTCGAGTTAAAATTTCACAAATCTTTCTTCCCTGAATATATTTCCATTTTCAAACTTCGCTGGAGCACTTGGTTTTATTTTTCACTCAAAATTTAATACAGATTCTTTGATCCATTTTTTTCGATAGCAAAAAATCGCAAAGCACACTGAAACACGTCTAACCTTTACAACTGTCAAACACAAACTGAAAATGAAAAACGGCTGATAGTGTCATCATATGTTGGAGACATATGTAGCAACGTAACAAAAAGAAAAAATCCCAAATCGAATGTATGTAGCCCGCGAAATTTAAAAAGTCACCTTATTTTTTGAACAGACATCGTATATTAATTACAACGAAATTCTTAGGCTACCCCCCATTCGAAAAAATGTCCCAATTTTATGTAACTATATTTTATAGGATTTTTGTTATTGTTATTTAAAGAATGTCAAAATTTTATGTAATGAAATATGTAACAAAAAATGTAACGAAAAATGTCTTAATTTTATATAATGAAAGTTAAATGTTAGAATAGGACTTTTGTGGTTATGTTATTTTTTTTTTGTGTTGATGCCAGTAAGAATTACGTTGTAAATTTTGATCATTTTATACAAAGTATAGAAGAGAAAGACACATCAATGAAAGCAAGAGGGGTCAAGGGGCACAGACCCTTGCGAGGCCAAAATTGCCGAGTTTATATATATATATGCATATGTATACTTTTTTTTATTAATTAATTAACCGCGATACAAAAGCCTAGTCGCAGCATAAATTGAAACATATTAAATTTATTTCGTATACGCATAGCGATTTTGACGTACTGATTAAAATAGTTGACATTAAAGGTATTTAATCCTATGTAGTTATTAATTACGAATTGATTGTTTATAACCAAACCACTGAATGTGCTGATTTTGCAAATACCTGCAGTAAACAAACACTCAGAAAATGTTCAATCGAATCGATGCGGCAATTGCAAAATAAACAAGTTTCTATCGGTCTTAAGCTTAAATGTTTCAAATGCGAACCGAAATTGCCATATCCAGACACACTTGGCTGGTACAGAAATTTACGTCCAACTCATCTCTGACATTAAATATATTTTCTAAGCTATGGAAGAACACTTTAAACTTGTTTCACCACGCAAATCATTGGTTCATCTATTCTTCCATATATATATATCACCTATAATTACATTAATTTCCTTCATAAACGCAATCTTATAATTATACAAATTATAATTTAACTCAACATTAAATCAAGAATTGAATGAATCTATTACGTTAGTTTTTACGAAATTCAATTTATTGTTGTACATAGAAAATTCAAAAATTAAAGCCGCCTTAAAACGACTTCAGTCAATAAGCAGAATCCTAGTAATAATTGGAGCTATCGAAGGTAACACAGTTCAGTATAAAGAACCTACACCAAGCACGAATATTTCGTTAAACATAATTGAATTTAGCTTATGTACATACATATATGCTTGAACAGTAATTAAACAAGGATTCTATTACTCCTTTATATATAATTACTCGTCTTTTATATTTTAAAATTTCTTATTTGCTTTATCCAGATGGTAATTAACGTGTTCGTTAAATTTTAATTTATCGCCTATAGGATAATTCCCAGATGTTTAAACGATTTTACTATTGGTAAAGGTTAGGATTATAAATTAGTTTAGTCGTTTTTAATTGGCTATGAAATTTTGAAATATCTCTTTTACTACTCGTAATTATCATCACAACTGATTTTCCCACTGAAAATTCAAGACCAAGATGGTCGTAATTTGAAGTTTTTTAAATACACATTTCTGATGTTACAAATTTAAGAAGGACCGTTAAGATTTATGACAACGTACAAATTTTCAGCGAAGTTAATAAGTTTTGCGTTATTTCTATTTTCGCGATAAATTTTTCTAGGTTTTTATGGATATCTAAATATATGTAAAATGTTCGATAGAGAAAGTCTTAGAATGGAAACCTGAGGAACTCCACAAGAAACTTGGAAAATTTAAAGTCATAATTTTTTTACTTTAAAAAAAGTTTGAAATTAAAATATTTCTAAATAAATAGACCGTAAATCAAATTTAGTATCACAAGACAACGGATGACATCGAAAACAAAAGTATTGCAGATTCCAAGAAGATCTTTATGTATCGTTTAGATAAGAAATCGAATTTCTATAGCTCCTAGTTATGTTCCCAGTTTCCAGGAATCCTAACCTTTCCCGCCTGGTCCTAGTTCACCAACATTTTGCAACCTCTTCTTCTACTCTATCAGAACTTGGTTCAACTTTAAGCAATTTAAGCAATTCATCTAACTCTTCTCCGAGCGTAGATAGTATCACTTTTTCTGTTCTAAAAAATCTTTCTGATTTTTCTCTCCAGATACTTTTAAATATTTGAAACTCCTTTCTCAGTTCTATTCCTTCTTCCTGGAACACTTTTATTATTGTTCTTATTCCAAAAAAACCTTATTTTTCTTCGTTTCGTCCTACTTCTCTTGATTCGTGTGTGATGAAGCTTTTCGAAAGTTTAATTAATAGACGTCTCGTTTGGTGGCTTGAGCACAACAATTTGTTACCTAATAATATGTTAGGTTTTCGTCCTCGACGTGGTTCATCAGATGGTATCAGCAGGTTTCTGCCGGATGTTTATATGTGATTTATTAATAAAAAAATCCTAATTGGTGCTTCCGTTGATATATTAATTACCTTTGATGTGTAACACGGTCACCTTTCTACACCCTTTAACATAATGTTCTTATTTAACATTTCTGTCACTTTGCTTCTCTTATTATCACTATTTTTCAAGCAGAACTGTAATTCTTTCCTCTTCTCTCGACTCTTACATACGCCAGGGCTCCTGTTTTGGTCCTACGTTTTTTAATACTTATTTTATCAAAATCGCTTCTATGCCTCTTAACTCTACTTCGTTTTTCTTTGCTGACGATGCATTTGTCTATTCCTCCGATCGTTATATTTCGTTAGTAAACTCTCTTCTTCAAAGCCCTCTAATGTTACTAGGAAATGTTCTTTTTAATATTAATCTTTTTATTTCTCCTCCTAAATCCTCGTCTGTTGTGTTTACTCCTCGTTCTTTTGATCCTTTTTTTTTTTTTTTATTTAGTCTTAAAATGGTATTCCAATTTCCTTTGTAACCTCTTTTTGTTATTTAGGAATTTTTCTTGACAGCCGTCTCTCCTTTCACAATCTCATTGATCATCTGCATCTATCGTTTCTCAAAAAACTCAACCGGTTAACATCTCTTTCTTAGATTAATATTTTGTTGAGGCAATCCGTATGTCTTATTCATGTCCTAAGTAAATACTTCATCCGCTCTATCTTAGATTCCTGTTGATTTATTTATGGCAATTCATCCAAGTCTCATCAGAGGACACGGGTTCGAGACTTATTTCATTCCGGATCCGAATCGCTCCAGGTTTACCCAGCCTGAAATAATTGAGTACCAGAGAATGGTGATAGTTCAAATTACTATGAATCTTTCAAACTTCCTTCCTTTTTCCCAATTTTCTATGTGGAATCTATTGCTATTTTACGTCCTGTCCTCTGTTTCCTCATCATTGGTTTTCCATAAAGTACCCGTAATCGCGTATTCTAAAAGTGTTCTGCAGGCTATCATCATTCCCCCTCCTGCTCACTGTTACTTCTCATACGCTCCTTCATTCATGATCGTTTCTTTCTTTACTCGATCCAGATCGATCTTTTGTGGATTCTTGGTCACTTGAGCATTGAGTCCAATGCATTGATGAATTCCTTAGCCCGTTCTTCCATTTCCATTGTCGGATTTTTAGGCTTCTTTTCTGCTCACAATATTGTTCTTCTGTTCTCAACCGTTCTTTATTTTCTAATCTTGCCTCCTTTTATCTCTCTATTCTGTGATCTCTTTCTTCTCGCCTATGGTTCATTGACTTCTCTTTTCTTAAACGCTCTACAGTCTCTACTTTTTATCTCTTTCGCTTTAACTTTAGTCTTCTTCCCGCATAATTTTCACGGTTTTTATCTTCTTCTACTGCATTTTGTTCTTTTCATACCTCTTCCACATACATTTCTTGTGATTTAAGTCATGTTTTATTTCCATTTCCGGCCTTTCTTAATGGACAATCGTTCTTCTACTCTTTTCGATTAAAACTCAAGATTCCTACTCCTTATAGTGCTTCTTACATTCTTTCATTTCCTTCGGCTTCTTTAGTCCTGCTTTTGAATTGTTTTTATCATCTATTCTCAGTTTATGAATATAACGTTATTTGCTCCTTCTTCCTATTTCTTGGGTTAATGTCCTCGTTGAAAAACCCATTAGGGATTAATAAAAAAAAAAAAAAATCTATATATATATATAAAAGAAAGTCGTGTTAGTTAACCGCTTATAACTCATGAACGGCTAGACCGATTTTCATGATCTTTGATTTGTTGTATTTGTCTCCACCCCAAATAGCAAAATACGCAACTTAAAATAAAAATTCCGATAATTTTTTTTTTTTCCTATATAAAAATACCAAAGCTTGGTGTTTTACACCATTTATAACTGAAGAAGGGCTGAATCGATTTTTATGATCTTAGATTTGTTGGATTTGTCTCCACCCCGAATAGCAGAATAAGAAATTTAAAACTAACTTTATTAAGAAATTTAATTTTTTTTTTGCTGCTTTTGGTCCCAAAGGGGGTTCACACAATTATTTAACCTTAATTTTTGGATTTTATGAAAGGGCTTCTGTGTTTTATTTTATATTTTGAATTTCATTTTAAAAAGGTTATCTGGTGATGAGTTATGAACTTTTTTAGGATGATTTTTCAGGTCGTTCTAAATTTCATATTATGTATTCCAGGCAGCTACTTGCCGTCCAGGATAATCGCTCAGCTTAAAGTTGTAAATTTTCATAGGTAGAAGTTTAATTGAATTCTGATGAATCAAACTGTTTCCGAGCTATTGTATAATTGAATAATTTTGTCTTTTGTGAACCATCTTATTCGGTTATACTGATCTTTGTTATTAAGGCGAATAATGCGTTGCTGCCACGTGAATTACATTCATTTTAATTTAGTTAAAATTCTTTTCATTTTGATTTTTGTACATTTATTGAACTTAATTCATTTTTGGTATTAATTTTATTTTAATAAAAAAATGAATTTAATTCAGCTAATAAGTTATCACAAAATTTATTTTCTAAGGCGGAATGAAGTTTGCCGGGTCAGCTGGTTAATAAATAAATAAAAGAAATCGAATTTAACAGCATCGTTAAAATGTAAATTTTTGGCTTGGAAAAATATAATTTGATTTCCACGCATTAGATTTGGCATACAGGTACATAGTTCCTCGATTAGTAATAGAAGTAGCTTGTGAATGATGCATTTATAAATTAAAATACATACAAAACCGGGTACGAATTATAATGTTACAAAATTTAATTAAGAGTACTGTTCTGTAAAAAATTTAATGTTTAAATTACATACAGTTTTTAAAAGTTGGAATTTACTATCTTAACCATTTTGACTGTTGCTTTTGTATAATATCAATTTTGTTATCGAAAAAATACCTAGATACTTACCGAGAGTGCTTGGCTACTAAACTTGTTTTCCCAAAATTTGAAATTATTGTTTACGTTTATATTCATCGAGTATAAGTGTTTTATCTGAAATTATTACCCTCTTTTTTTATAGCCAAAAAAGTTGAATGCGCATTTTGGGGAGAAAAGATACGGAAGTGAAATGCTTTTTTAGATTTTGGATTTATTATACATTCCCTTTACCAACGAATGATCCAAACAGAACTCATGGTCTCCTTCTGCTCGGAAGAAGGTGGCCTGATTAATAATATAAACAAAACCTAATGTACTAAATAAGTTACAATGGTCGGTGCAGGTTGTCACATCTAGTAAATTTGTCTTTATATCACCTGTAAAATTGTATCCACATCTTCTGACACGAATAAGATTTGTTCAAATTTATTTAAGAACTTTATAAATATCTCAAATAGAATAATACCTGTTATTATAAAGAAGTATTTAAAAAAGAATAATGTTCGTATACGTCAACTGTCGTGCAATTAACACTATATTTTATAAAAATAGAAATCTCGCTAGAGCGTTCATTTTCTTTGCATTGCCAAACAGCGTAAGTTTTTACTATTACAGCGAACGATTTTCTGCTCGCTGCGTGATCCCGTTTAAACAGACGGCGTTAGCCGTTCGCTATCGCCGAAATGGATCTACCGATGCTCGAAATTTATTTCCCCCCGTACCATCTGCATCAGCTTCGTCAACTAACATTAACGATACATCGGCCGCCGCTTCGAAATTACCTCCGCTTCCTTTATTGTCGGCTCCTGGATAAAAGTAATTATTGACCGAACACAGGTACATCTTCTTTAAATCCTAACCATCGATTATCGAGAAATTCTTATCCATCTACCAATTTCGTCAATAATATCAACTATGTGAAAGCCGTTTCTCAGCCGATCTTTCCGTCAAAAGAATAAGCTTTGTTTTTAACCAAAAGAATTGAAAATCGGTAAAAAAAGGTAATTTAAAATTCGTTTCCCGCATGTCCCGCTAGAGATTCTCGATTTTTCTATCCGATAGAAACCTCGTAGATTATATAATGGAACATCATAACATGATAAAAGTCAACAACAACACCACCCATATGATGGATCGTGTAATTCGAAACGTTAAATAGACGTGTTAACGTTGACGCCGTGTCTACCAAAAATTGTGATTTGGATGAAATTATCTTTTTTTGTGAACAATCAAACAAATGACCAACTCAGTCTTCAGCATGACTACGCTGAACACCCGATTAGTTCCTCAAACGTGTTCGAGATTTCCGTAATCGCTGCCGAATCCAACCTTTATACAAACAACATCACCCCATTGTCAGTTCCTCAGTCTAATCAACCAGCAAAGAAAAAAGCGAAGGCCGACAACAATATAGAACAAGACTCAATTAGCATAAAAGAACTTTTAGCGCCGATAACGGAAAACGTAATGAATAACATGGACAAATATCCTCTAAAAATGACCAATTTCGCTTTATTTATCGACATGTGTAAAGGTCATAAAGATATCAGAAAGATATAAGATCGCTCGCCTCTCAATTCATCTCCCATCTGGATTATCTAACACTAATACTGCGAGAAAACTATTCTTTTCTAAAACACCGCTCAATCAAAACCAGGATAACTAAAATTATTTTTTTTTATTTTTTTTTAACCCTTTATTTATTATTGAACTGCCCGAGAGCATACACAAATACTGTTAATAGTAAAAAAAATTAAAAAAAAAAAAAAAAATAAAATAAAATAAAAGGGGAAAAAAAAATCACATTCTTAATTGACTTTGGCCATTGCCTCGGTCATTAGTTATGGTATTTTTAAAGATTGCTTAGGCACACAAGTTCGTGTTGTTCGGATGGTTGTGGAGTCGGTATTCGTGCTTTTTCGCATAGGTTTCGATCACCTGGTCAATCTCCGGAACTTGCAGATCTCGATAAAGGAGAGTGTTCGTTATATACCACGATGCATTAGCTATTAGGCGTAGAACCTTATTCTGAAATCGCTGAATGACGAGTCGATTCGATTTTTTTGTTGTTCCCCATATCTGCAGGCCATAAGTCCACACAGGCTTAAGGATCATTTTGTAGATGAGGAGTTTATTGGCCATATTCATGGGTGACCGATACCCTATTAGCCAATACAGTTTACGTAATTTGATGTTAAGCTCCTCGCGCTTTTTCTTTACATGAACTTTCCGTCTATCGAGATGCATTCCTAAGTACTTTGCTGAGTCCGATCTTCTAATGAACCTCTCGTTTATGGCCGTAGGTATGTAGGTGCTAGGGCGAAGTGAAAAATCCACCCGAACAGATTTTTGTTCATTTATTTTGATTTTCCACCTTCTCGCTCAGTTGCAGACCTCATCAGCGGCAGATTGTAGGTCTGCAACTGCTTGATTGTATGAACTGTTTACCGAAAAGATGGCTGTATCGTCGGCGAACATGGCCACTTCCGTAGTTGTGGTCACTTTGGCGGTATCAGCTACATAAATGAGATAAAGCAGTGGTCTCAGGATACTCCCCTGAGGAACTCCTGCTCCAATCGTCGACTGACTTGACAGAGCATTGTTATACTTAACCCTGAAGCTTCTGTTGTGCAGATAGGACTTGAGTATTTCGCAGTGGTTTCCAGGGAGGAAACGGTTCAGCTTATAGAGCAGGCCTTCATGCCATACTCTGTCGAATGCCTTCTCAACGTCCAAGAAGATCGCCGGGCAAAATTTTTTGTCCTCCATTGCATTTTCTATCAGTCTTGTGATTCGATGGATTTGATCGATAGTAGAATGTTTACAGCGAAAACCATACTGTGCATCAGGAATGATGGCTTCCTGGTCGATGATGGGCTTGAGTCTTTTTAAAAAGAGCTTCTCAAATAAATTTACTGGGAATCGACAGCGGCGAATGTAGTTCCACCTGAGGCTTGTTTGGCTTGGGAACTACAATAATTTTCGCTTGCTTCCACTGCCCAGGAATATACTTCGTTCTCAGGATGGCATTGTAAATATAAACAAGATATACGATCGCTTTTTTTGGTAGTTCTTGGAGCATCTTAGCTGAAATTTTGTCAATTCCAGGTGCTTTTTTGAAATTTAGCTTGTCAATCTCTTGGGCGACTTCTTTCGGCGTAAATGGCGAGATAGGAACGTCGTCTGCTGACCCGATCGTGATTTCATCGTTAGAAGATGTGACGTTTGACCGGAAAGTATTCTCTAAGAAAGATGAAAAGGCTTCAGCTTTCTCCTCGTCACTCCTGATCCAATTTCCATGCAGATCACGGATAGGTACTTCCCTAATGTATGGACGCTTGATCCTCCGAGTGGCTTTCCATACAGAGTAGTCCGTAGCTTTTGCAGGTGAGAGGTCAACTAGATATTCGTTAAGCGAACTCTGATTCATCTCCTGAATTAGCTCGGTAGTCTGCTTACTAAGCTTGTTAAAGGTAGTTTTGTCAGTTGGATTACGTGTACGCTGCCATCTCTTGCGCGCTGCGCGTCTTTTGCAGACCATCTCACGAATATGGTGTGGATAAAGTATTTCCCGATTTGTGACTGATCTCTGGACCGGCGTTGCATTAATCGCTGCTTTGACAACAAGTGATGTGAAGTTGTCGACCGCAAGATCAAGATCTGCCGGCGTTTTGAGCTTCACTTTCAGGTTTATAGTATCGTCCATCGACTGGCGGAATTGTTCCCAGTCTGTAAATTTACTAGTTAGTACTTCAGTTCTCTTCTTGAACAGCACCTTTTCGCTGAGGGTTAATACAATTGGTGAGTGATCTGATGACAAATCTGAGTAGTTGCTTATGTCGAAGTACCTCGTTGATACATTTTTGGTAACGAAAAAGTCAATCAGGTCGGGGGTTTTCTTCAAATCAGAAGGCCAATAGGTTGGTTGTGCACCAGAGAAGAATGAGCCGTTGATATTATGAACGGCTTTGAGTAGCTCGCGGCCTCTTGAGTTTATAAGGCGAGAGCCCCACTGGGTGTGCTTTGCGTTGAAGTCACCACCTGATAGCCATTTTGGACCCAGCACGGCGAAGAAGTCCACAAAGTCAGCTTTCGTTATTTTCTTGTTGGGAGAACAGTAGACTGCGGCTATTGTGGTGGTTGTGTGGTGCATTTGGATTGAGATGCAAGCGGCTTGAATGGATGGAGTGCTGATATTCTGCTCCGTCAAGAACTGCACACCATCCCTGATGATGACAGCACTGCCTCCTTGGGCTTTACCGCTGGGATGGTTACAGAAATGTATCGAGTAGCCTCTAAGCCGATTTAAGAAGAAGCGTCCCGTAAAGTGGGTTTCTGTAACCAGAGCAAGATCGATATTTTCCTGATGAAGAAAGCTTTCTAGTTCCAGCTTTTTTTGGAAGAAGACCGTTCGCGTTCCATAGTAATATACGAGTAGAGTTAATCATTTTCGTTGTATTTTTCGCTTGGGCGAAGGACTAGATGATGTACGTTCTAGAAGTTCGATCCTTTCGGTTAGCTTATCCAACTTGCTTTCTAGGACTTGGTAGGATTTTAATAGATTCTGCAGCGTACTAAATATTCTAGAAGAATCACTCTCGGTCAGAGGATGGCGGCAACCTGGTGCAGCCTCGTTCACCCTACTTGCAGCAGCTTTGGTGGCGTACGTCGTAGTATCGTTGCTAACGTCACTCGCCTTATTAATTGCCGTGTTAACGAGTTTCGAGCTAACCGGTTTGTTAATTGGTTGATTAGCAGCGATAGACAGTTTGATGCGTTCAGAGGCAGTAATTTTTTTAGCCCCTTGCGCTTTCGTTTTAAAAGCAATGCAGCCTTTATAGTTAGCTGTGTGCTCTCCATTACAGTTCGCACATTTACTCTTTACAGCTTTAGATTTTTTGCACTCGTCTGTCAAGTGGTTTTCCGCGCACTTAACACATCTTGCCGTTTTAGTGCAATAATTTTTAGAGTGGCCGAAATCCTGGCAGCGCTTGCATTGGACTATATCGGATTTTTGCCTAGGAAGCTCAGTCTTTATTTTAACATGTAGAATATGGCTAATATCTAGCGCGTCATTATTATTTTTAAGGGGGTTCTAATTCTATACGAAATAGCGGTAAATGAATCGTCGTACTTTTGTCGTCGACTTTTCTTTTTATTTGAACGTTCGTAATACGTTATGCTGAGTGGCCTAAATTAGCCAGTTCGGAAGCGATATCGCTGGGATCTGTAGAAGGATGTAGATTACGTATAAAAAATACGAAAAGTTTATCGCTCTTTAGCTGATAAGTGTGGTAGCGTAGCTTACCGACTGTACTAAAGGCAGTGTCGACGAGCTGTTTATCAAGTATTGACTTTAGCTTTCTATATTCGTCGGCAGTTTTCGTTTGAACTTTCACTTCATAATTCGACAGAGTCTTACGTTCGCATTCGGACAGTGAATTTTCATTTAAGAGTTTGTCAAAAGTTGATATATTTTCAATGCCGGCAACGAAGATGGGAGGCGGCTTGGGTGAATTAGTGAATTTAGGAAGAATAGTGGTCTGTTTCGATGTCGAATCTGAACTTTTTCCAGGCGCATTCTGACTAGTGTTCGGCGGCGTTAGGTTCAACTGTTGACTACTTGAGCGGAGCCTCCGGTTTTCCTCCTTGAGCCGGTTGACTTCCTTCGTGAGTAAGTCGATTTTTTTGGAGAATTCCTCCACGGAGCCCATAGCTCCGATTAACTTTCACTCTCGTATTTATATGGGCGTGGAGAATACGTAAGACACAGAGGCGGTTTAACGAACGTTACGGTAATACGCGAGATATGCCCGCAATATAAACACGTCTTCACTATTTAGTGAGTACTACAGGATGTAATATGCAAAAGTTGTAGTAGTGAGATTTAGATTAATCGTCTGCGTCAAGGCGACAGGACGACTGGCAACGGGCGACTGGCGACAGCGACAGACGACATGCGACATACGACAGCGACAGACGACAGCGACAGCGACAGGCGACGATATCGATTATCCATTTTGTTAGTACAATGCCAATAAAATTTATATTTTTGTTACTTCAATTTAAAACAAAGAGACCGTTATTATAAAGAAGTTATCTTGTTAACTAAAAGTTTAACAAGAAATTAGGAATTACTTACAGACAGTTAATGAAAACCAAAAAGCGTGATGAAACCCACAACTTTAATGAAAAATACGACAAAAAAGTGTCAATCACATTTAATAAAGTCACTTTGAACACAGAGCTAATTTGCAAAACCAACATTCGTGCGTTAATGACTAAATCATCAACTAAAATTATGAATAAAATAAAGAAGACAAGACTCTGACCACCAATCGAAGATTTTCTCAAACTGAAACATCGTCGTCTTCTAATTATATATATCAATCGCCTCTGTAAAGATGGATCATTCACTCATCTCTCCTGATCCCATGATCGCCATGAAAAATATAGAAGACAAAAAACTCAAACATATAATAGCGTCCATTTTTTTATTGTTCTGCTCACATTATCCACAACGAGAGTAACATACCAGCAAGTCTGAACACACGGTGGATATATTCAGTTACGGCAAATTTCGATTTTAAATACGGCAATAATAGTTGGAAATGTTTAGAATTCGGGACGCACTTTGGATCAATCCAGCTGCGTTTGTCGAAATGGAAATATTAAAGAGATGCTAGTAGCAGTAACAATAATGATAATAAAGAAGTTCAAATTAAAGCGCATTAAACATTTTAATATAATTTTTCAGAAGATAAGTAAATATTTCAGAAGTGTCATTTCCTTTCAAGTACTGACAGTGACTTTATAAATAACAGATTTATAATGTTTCAATTTAGGAAGGAAAAATCACTGCATTAATTAGATTAAGTTAAGCGTCACACCTAACTTCTATACCGCGTGTTATTACTTTTATCTTCACCACTGATAAACTTGATATTAAAATTTAACTTTGCTATTACATTTTTCAAGTGCGAAGCGAGAATTAAAAGAAAAATAATAATTCGGCGTATTGTCCTGTTTATTCGTTCAAACACGCTACTTCGTTTCCCTTATACTTCATTAAAATTAACCCCTCCCCCTCTGGCGTGATACATTCAGATCACCTAAATACAAAAAGTGTTTAATGTTTCTCACTCGCCAGCTATTTGTGTACAAAACTGAAATAGTGTTTGAGTCATATCATTGTTTTGTTTACTTAAATGATTCATACACAGCAGTAATGGTCGTTGAGTGTCGTATCGATGATTTTCCGAAAATAGTGCGTTACGTTGCATTATCTATTTTTTTTTTTACAAAATTAGTCCATGTACTCAAATCTACGAACACTGTCGCTGCTATTTTATTATTCTTGTATCTGTTTCTTAAGTACTTTCTGTCATCCGCAAATTTTAAACTACACAACTTCTGGTTTTACAACTTGCTTTCTCCGAGATTAATTTATAAGCTTTTTGTCAGATGAATACAACACAGCACGACACCTTAGAATCCATTAATCTTGTTTGTTTTTTGCTGACGCAATAACTTACTTTGGCAATTTACTTGTGTGAATTATGTTACGAAATGGTTCGGTTAATGAACAATTTCTTCCCGAACTGTTTAATTTTCTTTAACATTATTTCGTAAATTCTTTACTTCAAGGGTATTTTGTAGTGACTTAATTTAGGCGTTTAGGTTTCCAACTAGATGCGTTTTTAACGGGCGCCTCTTTGCCTTTTCATTAATACTAGAAGAGGCGCAAGCTTTGTAACCAACCATACGCTATAATTTCTTGGTTACATTAGTACTGCTGCTTATACTTTGCTGACTTTTTGTGGTATCTTTGAATTTAATTACATTATTTAGAGGTTAAAATTCCAGCGTTCACTGGAAGTAAAAATATTTGAGGGTTAGTGTACGGTTTTTGAAATAAAACATTTCTATGCGCGTTTTGAATACTTCAGCAAGGGGTAACAGTTGACGTACTTACACTGTTACCAAAATCGTTTCAAAATTATCAAAATGGTCACATGCACAAGAGAATAGATAGTAGAATAGATCATGCGAGTGAATATCGTACCAGCGGGAATGTATTAAACGAGAGAGATGAATATACGAACATTCTGACTATCTCTTTTTAGTGAGCCTTCGGAGTGTCTGTTACGTCGCCGTACACTAGATGAAGAGGATCAGTAACATTCAGATATCTGCATAATGATTAACAAATAAGCATGTAAGTTTATATGTTATAATGTCACCGTGTTGATTTTGTGTAAGAAATGGCAGCATCTTTAGAACATTTTACACCCTCGCAGTGTTACCAAAAAAACTGCAAAGCAGAATTTACATTTTTTAAATTTAAACTACCACAAATCTACACCATTTCGTATTTAAATTATAGTAGAATCTAAAGTAATGTTTATTGGGAGTTTTTTATGTTTTTAATATAGTTAAATGTAATTATATCGCATGAGAAGTTTTACTTCAAATTTGCGTAATGCAAATTTAATTTTTGTATTGTTCGTATTCCATCTTTTTATTGCATTTATCATTTTAGTAAATTTTCTGGTACTTGATGCGAATGAGTTTTTTTCTGTGTTTATTTTTGCTATATCTTAGATTTCTCTTGCTTTATTTATGACAATTCCCCAGGTCTCATCAGAGAACACGGTTTCGAGATTTGTGTCTCGTTCCGGATCCGAGTCGCTCCCAGGTTTACCCATCCTGAAATAATTGGGTATTCGAGAAATCTGGTCTTCCTTTCTGTCTTGATTTTCTGAGATTTACTCCGGTTCCAGCTACCTTTGCTGAATCCTATACTCCTCCTCCTTTTTTTCATAGATATCCTGTTCGGGTTTTCGCTTTTAATAAGACGCCTACCTGTTTATTCTTCTCCGCTTGTTTCTTTTTACTGCTCTGCTCTTCATAAAGGACGACTTGCGTCTAATAAAACTCCAGTTATATCCCCTATTTTTGTTTATCCCCTTCAGTTTTAGTCATGATAAACTTTTTTATTTCTCTTTCAGTTTCTCCAGTTTTCTTCATCCTATTAAATGTCTTTTTTTGCCGCTCTGTTCTAATTCTGTTCCTCAATATGTGGCCAGACTGCTAAAGGTTTGAGTTTTCTCTTTCCTACAAATATCACCATTTATAATGACGGTTCCAAAGGGCCAAATGGAGTTGTTTTTGCATTTCTTTGTCCTACTTTCAGTTAGATTCCGGATCTTTAAAATTTCTTCCTCTTGTTCAATTTTCTATTCAGAATCTATACTACATATTTTCTCTTTGCTTTTTCATCACTAGTTTTCCATAAAGTGCTCATAATGTCGGATTCTAAAAGTGCTTTACCCGCTATCACATTTAACTTTCCTGCCCCCCCTTCCGATTATGTAATCTCATACGCTCTCACATCTACATTCTTTTCTACTTTCACTCGATCGAGATTGAATTACTGTGTGGGCTCCTGAACATTTAAACATTAAGGGTAATAAATTAGTGGATATTCATTAGCTCGTTCTTCTGTTCCCAGCGGCAGATTTTTGGGCACATTTTCAACTCATAATATTGCTCTTCTTTCCTTAAATGACTCATTCCAGACATTGGCTCAGCTCCTATTCTTCTTCATTTTCAAATTCCGGCTATAATTAATTTCTCTATTAAACCACTTTTTTCTCCTCTCCCGTGTTTTTCTAGATACTTGCCCTCTCTTAAGTGCTCCATAAAGTCGGATATTTGTCGCCTTCGTTTTAATTAGTTTAGTTTGTTTATCCATATATAATAGTATCCAAACCCATCCTCCTTCGTACGCTTGATACTATGACTTCTCTCATCTCTCGCGCTTTCTCATCTCTTCCATTTGTAGGCTTCGCCTAGATCGTAGTCGTATTTCGGCATACTCTTTTCACTTTTCTATGTTCACTTCTTCTTTTTGTTCCCTCCATCCGGATGATTCTGATCTACTCTCCGACATAAATCACCTTCTTTGAATGCGCATCTGTATCTATAAAGCATTCCCACTTCTTTAGTAAAATCCTGAAACTCGATTTGCATATTCCGTATAATAATACGTTTACTTTTTCTCTACCGTCCCCGGCGATCATTCCTATTATAGCGTCCTTCATTGCTTCTATCTTCAGTAATATTAAATTCTAATTCGTTTCTCCCTCTTTCTCACTAACACAACCTAATTTTGAGTAATGATCTCGACTGGCGATCGCAAAGAAACAAAAAAAAGATTATTGAAATGGATAGTGCTTTACTTAATATGCTATTAAAAATATGGCAACAAATAAACAAAAAATGAATTTTAACCGAAATATTCTAAATACTAAAAAAATTTATTTCAATATACAAAAAGAGTGACATATCAAAAATGCATTATACCTCCGAATCAAGGAGAATCTACCTAGCAACTATATAAAATAAATCATATCGTTCGTTCGTTCGTATGAAGCTAGAAAATAAACCTAAATATCTATCGAGAGTCCAGATATCCACTGGAGCGCGCTATTCGTGATGTTATGCACATCATGTCTATTAATTATATTATTATTTGAAGAAAAGATCTTACAATTATATATATGATCTAAAGTTTGAAGCTCTCCACATTCGCACATGGGGCTTGCAACCATTTTCCATTTATTCAATTTGTAGGCGCATCTACCTTGTCCCGTACGGAATCTATTTATTCTACACCATTCCCGTCGTGATAGGTCCATTCCCGGAGGTTCTATGCAAGGATCTTGAACTAAATCTGCGTTAGTGGCTTTACTAGTTGTCCATTCATTTTTCCATCTTTCCTTCCAGCTTCTTGATGTGTTCTCCATATGTACTGCCGTTCTACAGGGAGGCCGTCTAGACTTCAATTCTCTTATCGGTTTGTAATCTTTATCTGCATGCATTAAGCAGTTCTCTGTATGTGTAAAATTTTCCCAAAGTTTTCGGAAAGCCTTTTCTCGTCTTATGTGTGGAGGGGCAATGTGAGCGAGAACAGGGAGCCAGTCTTTAATAAATCATATGATTTAGAACAGGACGCACTAGAGCAGCAGGTCAAAAGCGAACATCATCGAATCAGATAACTGTCAATATTGTAATGAAGACTGTAAGAAAAATGTTAATCATCTCATATGGCAGTGCACCCGATTCCAAAATCAACGGAAAGTAAATTAACGCAGAACTATTATAAATGTTCATTCTTACAAGGCCACTAGGTCAGACACGTAAGCAACTTTATCAATTCCTTCAAAAATTCTATGTTGAAGTTTGAAACCTGAATACGGTATTACACCTTTAATACGTAAACTGGCTAAAAGGTTAAAAGGAAATCAGGTCCAAAAGAGAAACTTATTAGGGAGGATTTCTTTTTTTTGCTAATCTATACTTAGCCTATCGGGCTACAACTAGATTCTGTTACATACTCTAAACACTTGAACAATCTCCGCATGCTGACGTAGGACCCAAACTTAATTTAAATATTTAAGTCTAATGGTTTCTTCCTGCGCAGTCGACGTGTCTCTGTCGGATTATTCAATAACGCTAAAACTAGTACGTTTGTATGAATTTTCTGATGTGCCTTGCGGCTGATTTTAAAATAACCGCCTTTATATAAGGAGTGTTAAGATCATGGTGGAGTGTTTTATTACTTAAGTACCATGGAACATCAACCATTGCTCTCAACGTTTTATTTTGAAATCACTGTATTATATTTATATTTAAATCTGCGCTGCAGCCTCAGGGTTCGCAACTATACAGGGAGGCATTATTTTAATGAATATTGGTGTGTATGGAGGACATGGCAATATTGAAGAGAAAGAAGGATAAGGTAGAGTCTTGTGGAACACTCGACGTTTTTTGTTTTCTTTATCAAATAGTCCAATGTTTCTGCTTTCTAGAAACATTTCCATTAAATTCAGCGGAACTAATTTTATTCGATTTTCTTCTAGAATTTTCTTTTTTTTTTTTAATTTTCAACAGGCTTGATCATTTAATTTTATCAAAGGTACTGGTGATATCAAAGCTGATTAAAATGATATTCTTACCATAATTTTTACATTTCTTCCATTGTCTTCTTTTTAAGCGCTAGTTCCGTAGATTTACTTTTCCTAAAATCAAATTGATCTTCATGTAAAATAGAATTTTTTGAATTTCTAAGTAATTATTGATCGATATGCAGTGATTTCAGAAGGATTTTTCCCTGGTTTATTTATTTATTTGATTTTCCCTACCATCCAGTTGAAATTGAAATATTTCATAATAATGGTTGTGTTTTTATTTTTATGTATAATTTTTATCATTTTGTTAGAGATATCATACTCATTCGTTTCCTGTTGTTCAGTTTTTAAATAATAAAGATCATTGTTCAAATTAAAGTAAAGGAGTGATACGTCTACAGTATTGCATTGGTTTTTGGAAATGGGTAACTTAAAATTGTTTTATACTTTTCACTTTCCCCGGTGATTAATTGTTTATTTATTTTAATTGATGGAAATTCGAATTTTTTATTTTTTTCCGATACCATATTATACGATTTCCCCGCATTTTCGAATTTCCAATTAATTTTTTTCATACTTCACTTTGAAAAATTTCTTTTCCGTACAATGCTAAAATAAAAAACGAAAATAAAATACCCTTCACCAAACTGGTTCAACTCTCTAATTAAGTAGACTTTCTTATTGATAAAAAATGAGAAAAAAAATGATATCGAAATTTTTTAAATATAAATTTTTTTATATGTTTGATTTCCTCCGTAACTGTGATTGTACACTTTATAAATGTTTTTAATTAATAACCTTAATTACAGTTACACAGTTATGTATTCTATTACATGAAATTAATCACTATTACATAAAATCGTCGTCGTCGTCGGGGTCGCATCTCTTGCCTCAAGAGGTTGCGTACATCTATATTCTTCGATTCCTGGCGTATCTAATCGTGTCTTGTATACTTTTGCATGGGAAGTTGGCTGGTGCATTCGTAGTTGCCAGCTCCAATCTTCTTCTTCCTTTAATGGATTTTCCCTGAACTCGTCCTTGCAATGCCAACATGAAAACACCGTTTTCCCGGATTTTATGTGCTATGTATTTCAGGTTTCGGTGTTTGATATTTTCAACTATCGTTTTGTTTTCTTCATTAACTTTTGTTAAGACCGATATACGTTTATTGCAAAATCAGTCCAAGGTATTTTTAATAATCTTCGATAGCACCACATTATTTCAAAGGCGTTCAGTCTTCTTACAATATCCGCACTCATTGTCCAGGTTTCACACGCATATTTTAATACCGTCCAAACGTAGCATCTCATTATTCTCTTCCGCAGGCCCATGCTTAAGGTTCTGTTTTTTAAGACGTTGCTAAGGTTATTAAAGGCTATCTTTGCCATACCGATTCTACTTTTGACTTCTTTTAGGTCTCTTCCGTCCTTACTTATGAGAGCACCTAAATATCTAAACTCAGTGACATTCTCGATTTTTTCATTGTCTATCATGATTACTGCTTTTTTGTCATTGGTTCTCGAAAATCTCATGACTTTCGTTTACATAAAATACACAACGTCATTTATTGAACTGTTTTAAATAAAATCAAAATAAAATAAAATAAAGTAATTCATAAATATATAAATAAACTTGTCCGACCGGTTTCGTCTGTTTTAGACATAATCATGGAGTCTTAATAATGGAACGTACGATAGCCATCAATTCGGCTGTGAATATGGAGTAGAGAGGATGCAGACGAAAATATTCTGAAATGCCAAAATCTCGGAGGTTAAAAGAGGCACCTACACTACTCGGCCTCTTCGAACCGTCTGTAAAAACGGTTGCATACAAATGAAACTGAGAATTGATAATATTATGGAATCCCTGTTTAGCAGAGGACGTCAGTTGGAGACGCTTAGTAAGAAACCGTTATATATACAACGCTTATCGTTTATCAAACCACTTCAACCGTAGCACTCTTGACATACGATTCCTCGAAATATGCTTCGGTTCAGATATTGAATCAAATATTTTCTGTTCTCTAGTTCTTTACTTGAAAATTAACTTTCACACGAAGGATAGAAATGCTTAAGCTCGGTTTACCTGTTCGAAGAAATAAATTACTGTGCCTCATTTTCATTCTCCGCAACCATTCTATGCCAAATTATTTTTTAAAAATTACATTTTTTTAAAAAGCGTCGCTTTTCCTTTAAAATATTCGAATTACGGGTGACATTATTAATTACGGTTTTGGCGATATTTATATAACATCATGTGACTTGTTTACAAAATTTCGTTGTTGGGTATAAAAAAAGTATTTTTTACGGATTTTCGGCGCAATTTATGCTTAAAATAATTCGTCAGAATCATGATAGTAAGCGTGCATACACAGGGGTGATTCGGCACTGCGTTTTGGTTTGTAAATATTTGATTTTCCATTGCTAGAATTAGTGTCCTCGACCGAGGATTTAATTTATTAACTTTTTCTCGAAAGTTTACTTATTGATTCTTATTTTTCTTGTACTGCCGTACTCCGTGAGCGTTGGCGATTATCATAACGTGAGTTTTAACGGACAACACTAAGAGACTGTATTTCTGCCGCTCGACATAGCTCGCCGAAATTGAATACTCCAGTCTATTTATAGATATTTTGGCACTATAACATTGGTTTACGGCCAATTCTACGTCGACCTTCTATTTTACCGCGCAATATTAGACGCAGTAAGGAATATTTTTCTCCACGCGGAATATAGCTAAGATAACTCGACTTCCGTCACCTTATATTGGATAAAAGCTGTCTTTCAACACCAGCTATTTCCAGAACCGTTGAATTTTTAATCTTTTGTGTCCATGAAGTCTTCAGCATCCTGCGAATGGTCTACATTTCAAGCGCCTCTAACCGGTTTATTTTGCTTCTGCTTTCAGTATCCATGCTTCCACGCCATAAAGAAGAACAGACCACACGTAAATCTTGACCATTCCGTATCATATCTGAAAGGAGAGGTGTTGATCACAGAATAGCCGTTTGTACTTTATGAATGCCCGTCTGGCCTTTGGTGGGATAATATTTTGAGAAGCTTTTGTTCGTTCACGCCTGGGGAAGGGACTCCCCCTACGTTAAAGAAATGCCATTTTATTGGTGCAATTTAGGAAATTCATCTTTTTGTAATTTGTCGAAATTATTATTGCGGGGAAATGGCTCATATGCATTTCTCGTAGTTTATTCTGGCTGCGCTGTCGTGGTCGTAATTGTATATTTGTATTGTTGCTGTAGTACTTAATGCTATTTTGATCGCGGTTAATTTATCGTTGGTTAGATTATTTTTGGGCTGGAAGGATGCTCAGTCTTTTTCTACATTCTGTAGGCCAATTGGGGGTTCCATGCGTTATGCAGAGCTAATCACCATGTCTCCAGGCCATACGCCATATTATTATTATATTGTTTTGTTCGGCGCGCCTTGGCATGCATGCCACACGTCCATTTCTCAAGAGGTATCTATAGGCAATTTTTACTGCATAGCGCGTATGATCCGAGTGTACCCCACTCCTAAATCATGATAATTACTATATTATTGTTATACATTTGTTCTTCGATGGATCAGGTGCATGCGATGCGTCTTTGGATCGTTTAATAATGTCCTAAACAAGATGAGCTTTATTAATATTCCGCCTCATTTCTCTTCCTTTATTTTTAATATCTCTGCAAATAATTCATCTATCCACTTCTTCTTTCTCTGACAATTCAAAAAAGATGTTTTGGGGGCTTCATCAAGGTTTCTGTCTATTTAATATTTACATACTTAATGTCACTCAACCTCAAGTTACCTTCCCTACTTTCTTTGTAGATGATATTCTTTCACATGTGACTCCTAACAACATTTCACAGTAGTTAGTGGGATATGTTTGTTCATTTCAACTCAGTGGGAGAGGGGGTGAATGAAGTCACGCCTGCCCCTCTCGCCCTGCCACCTCTTCGCCATCTGCACTGAAACGCAACTACCCCCAAAAGTGCCTGGAAGGTCACTGATCTACCCTCGGAGTCACTAAAACAGTAGGAAACTAGCTTTGGAGTCGCTGAAACGGTCACCAATAATGCTGGAACTCTTTGAACCCCTTCAGCCGTCGGTGAGGCTGTTGTAGAATAGTCTAGAACATTCCGCGCCCAGTCCTCCGGCCGTCCACGGCTCGATTGCCATTTCTCAGAGTGGGTTCTCCGGCCCCCGCTACGTCACCTCTGGGGGAGACTGCCGAGTATGACTCATCGGGAACACGCCGCAGAACGTTTTAGAACTTTCTGCGACCGTCCCTGCACCCGCTCTGTCAACACACCGCTACTGCCGCCGTCGCCGCCATACTTACCGCTGCCACTGTAACTGCTTTCGCTGGGGACACCACTCGAACGTGCCACGACACCTACTGAACTCCACCACAACCGCACACAAACTAAAGCCCCTGCGCACGAGTTTGACTATATGTAGCTTTGCGCTGTCACTCCCGATGTGACTCGGGCGCCACCTCGCGGCCAATGCAGGGAAGTATTGCAAGCTATGCTGCAGAACATTCTCAGACTTTTGTCTCCGCCAGTCCTACAAGGCCTCCTGCCTGCCAATGGCGGAAAAGGTACTAATTAATATTATGTAGAGCTAGCACTAGGAATATATTCAGTCGTGCCGCCGTAGCTATAGCCGCATGTACCTCTATATTTTGTTCTTCGGCAGAGTGATCTTCCGCCTCTCCGATGCTGCTGCTGATATTGTAGTTGTACGTTTGAGATCAGCGTCGTCGGCCATAGTTAGCTGTACCGGGCTGATTGGTGTAAGAAATTATGCAATCGCAGTTTCTGGTGCATGCTCTAACGAATCCAGCCGAGCCTGTTGATCCACAATCGGTTCACGCAGCCGTTTCACAATATCCACTTCATCATCGACCGCAGTCGCTGCTGCACAAACGTGCAGTAATCTCTTGCTGTGAAATGGCAAACTATCATCATAGTCGGACTTCAAACACTATCGGTCCTTTCCGCATCTGTTTCACATCACCCGAGCGTCCGTATCCCTTGGCCAAGCATCGTCCACTCTTATGCAATAGCATTGTTTTTCAGATCTTCTTCTCCTTCTAAATATTCGCTTTTTTATCTCGGTCTATCCAGGAATTCTCTGATGCCGGAAATCCAAGCCACTTCACTAGAGCCTTGCGTCTTTTACAGCGAATAACGCGTTCTAACAGGTAGACGTCCGGATAGGCGGTTTTTTGCAATTACTCCGTCTAAAAGGCTGCCAAAATTGGCTGTCTGTTATGATTTTTTAACATATACATACGTCGTCTGTCGAGTGTGACGTATGCTATTTGTAGCAAACAGCTCGCCGCTGCAATTGGCGGTATAGCCTTTCTCCAGCCGGGTTTTTACTTTGCTTATGCGGACAACGTAGCCAATTTGAATTTGCAGTTGTTTAGCAGACGATGCCAACGGGGGATTAGCCTTTTTACTCGCTAGCAAAAAATTACGAGCAATCTCCTTCTCCGCGCTGGGTGTAACATCCACAAATGTGAATCGTATCGTTCGATGAACTCTACAATTATAGTGTCATGTAAGTTCCAGCAATACAGACAGCCATCGTTTGCTACGGCGCATGATAAACTCTTTCCACATCCAGGCCTTTAGCGTTCGATTGAAACATTCCACAATGGATGCCTTTAGCGGGGAATGCGTGATTATAGCGCCTGAGCAGTTCCCGTACCTGGAGATTATAGAATTCGACACCTTGATTAGTCTGAAAATGTCGTGGCGTGGATACCCCAGGCCTGCTAATATTTGGTGCAGATTTGTGGCCACGACGCTACCGCCTTTTGCCTTCAGCGGCACCGTTTACACATACTTACTGAATGCGTTCATCACAACCAACAAATTTGTGGCCGCCGTTAAAATGCGCGTACTGTTTCATATCGATAAGGTCCGCCTCCAAGAGATCGGTCAGGCCTGGCACTTGCACATTTCCTCTCCGTTCTATGCAGTTCGTCCGCTATACTGCGCTGAAAGTCTCCCGCCATGGAGGTGGATGTTCGCTTGGCTTTTGCTCTCCTAATACAAGACATTTTAGTACAGCAGATAAATGTAGCCGCTTTCTGTCAGCTCTTCTTCTATGGAGGATATTTCGTTATCCATTCCGGAATTCCCACTCTTCTTACTGGCGTGTAACAATTGTAATCACTGCACTAGCTCATGCACATCGTCCCAATACTCTAATCACAGTGCTGCTGCTGCGGTTAACGTAATCTTCTCAATACCGTATCCGGTCGAGTTACTTTTCTTTCTGTGGCATTTGCTTTTGCATTAAGGCTGCAGCATATTGTTTTTTTTCTCAAACAGCGGTTTTATCAGGATATAGTACTTTAGGTTACCACTCGGTTTTAGGAGACCATTGGAGCCTTTGTACATACCAGTCACCTCCAATAGTTTTTTACATATCAGTAAATCGGTCGGGTTATACCATTGATGATTAATATCAGTTTCAGTCAATAAATCGTGAACACCCTAGGTACGCAGGTAGTTTCTCACAGAACCGTCCTGTTTGATAAATATTTCACCATCATTTACAAACCGGAGTGTGTTACCAAGCGTGACAGTACCCTTAGCCTTATTAACCCACACCCCATAAACATCATCATTGAAAGTGGTTAACCGTAACTCTGCCTTCTTCATGTCACCGGGCTCAGCCTGCTCTGCCGAGGTAGAGGGTGACTGTTGCTGCTCAGGCCGGGTTGGCGGGTCTCTCATTATGACCGGTATCTGCGATGATGTATGCGGTGTTGTTGCCTACGGCGACGTGCGAATAGGATCTGCCATGGTGTTATCTGCTGCTCTGACTGGTAATGCCGCTCTTCTGCTGCTGCTGCTGCTGTACCATATCTGCTTGGATCTCTTTTAGCGGTGCAGTCACCGGCTTCAATAGTAAACTGGAAATATAGGCGAGAGCCGCACACTCATTCTTTAACTGTTGATACTTGCTGGAAATATCCAACCGCAATCTCTCCAGTTCGGTCTTGAATCATATTACTCGATCGATGCCTGCCATTTGCACGCAATAATTTTTTAATATACTAATTGTTTTCTAGTCAGTGAATTGCTTATATTTTTACAATTATTGAAAAAATAATAGTTAGGCAGAATTTTTTACATTCATCAGCTTGTTCTACCAATCCATTAGTTTTCGCTGAGTGATGCCAAGGTATTGAAAAAAAAAAAAAAAAATTGGGCGGAACACTTCTGTATTACTTTAAAATTCAGAATTTTTTGCTATACTATTAATAACCCCATCCAGATCCCCCTGCCAAAAAAAGAGAAAATTTTTTCTAGTTACGCTACTGGCGCTGTTCACTATTAACTTCTCATTTCGGCACAAAACTTTTTTTCATTCCTACAAAAAGACTACAGATTATAAGAATTATTCACGCTTCTTGTCACAGTTGTACTGCCGGTATAGGTAAAAGCATTTATAGTAACGGACAGCAAGCAAAAATCATTTAATTTCGGATATCTATTTTTAAATTTTATTCATTAACTTTTGAAATGAAGTAGTTTACAAGAATAATAAAAAAAAAAAAAAAAACGATTTCTTGAAAATGTAAAATTCATGAAAAATACGAAATTTGTGCATTTTCTGCAATATTTGTACGATAATTAATAGGGGGATAGTTTTTTTGTGGTATTAATTCGTGTCGTTTAAACTTTACCACTTGAATGATTGAGTTCTCATCGACGGAATTATTCTTGTAAACATATACTGCTAATAACGTTTCAAGATAAGACTATATGTGTATGTATACGTGCAGTTTGGTGTTGAAGATATGTTTACTAGCTAAAATAACTGATCGAATTTCTAGCAGTAATTACTTGTTATAAACAAACGATAGTGGTGAATGCGAAAGTCGAAATGGTGGGGGGTAATTATGAAAATCCTTTTACGTGATAACGGCGTATCAAATTAAATATACGTTTATTTATTACTTTCGTCATTTATTATTGCTATAATCAGTTGCA
Source organism: Icerya purchasi (assembly GCA_039619475.1). NCBI lineage: Eukaryota > Metazoa > Arthropoda > Insecta > Hemiptera > Monophlebidae > Icerya > Icerya purchasi. The sequence goes on along the minus strand of CM077116.1, from coordinate 167,748,145 downwards.
AGAGTAACGTACACGCACGTGAGCGTCATTTTTACAATGTCACAGGTAAAATTTTGAATTCGATTTAAACGTTTGTTTCTCTTTTCCTAATTTAATTTTTTAATTTTTTATTTTATATTTGAATATTTATTTGGCGGTTGTTAACGCTCATTTCCTTCCTGTGGTCGTTGCCTCCTACAGGAAAATGAGGCTATAACCATCACACATCGACACTTTCGTAGCTAACTTTCGTTGTCAATCACAGTCTTGGTAAAATACTAGTATAAATAGCGAAAAACGTCAAATGTGACATTGTTTATTTTCATTCTTTTGTAGCGTTTAAAATGTAAAATGTCAAAATGCTTCTCAAAAATACGACGAGTACATTACTGTATTGTTTTTACCGTGACAAATATTATCTGTTTTTAAAAGACCTAGTAGTCACGTCTTGTAATTAAAATTTATAACGATAAATGTGCGATTTAAATTATGCAAGGGATGAAAATTGTTTTCGGTATTTCTAATTTTTATAATAGCAGTAATTTTAAAATATAACTGTTTCGCAATGGCTTATGCATATAGAATTTGTCTTATTTGAACATTTATTTTTATCATTGCGATACGAGTATTTTGATAAGCATAAAATAAATAACGTAGGTAAATTAGTGATATTGTTAATCACGTTACTATTTACACGCGCAATAAATGAATGAATTAAAAAATACGTTTTGTTATATAAGTGAGTAAAGTAAGTTTTTTTCCCTGACAGGGTGTCGGGGATTGTGAAGTTAAGGTTCAAAATGTACTTAAGGATGTAATGGATCTAAAAAGAATATTTGGGGGGCTAGTTCTTTTCTTTCGGCCGCCTTTACTTTTCTATATTATGCTGGTATAAACAATATTCAATTTCAGATTAGTTATATATCTAAGGGCAGCTTGGATCCGGAACGAGACAAGTCTCGGTCGCATATGGACACCTTTGCTTCGGCAGCCCGACACCTTAACTACTAGGCTATCACGCTATCTTTTTGTTATGTTATGCATTATAAATTAAAAATATTTATCTCTAATTTAATAACAGTATAACCTTTTTTTCTAAATTGTATAAATTGATTCAAAAGTTTTTTATACTGTTGCATTTTTTTTTAATATAAATATAGTTAACCTATAATAATATAATTAAATTACGACGAAGGTAGCATTAACGTGATCGGCATTATTACCCTAAAATATTTTCTTTTAAATTTCCTCGTTCAATTTAATCATAAATGTGATTTGACTTTTTCCCTTTTTTATACGCTATGAGCTTGCAGTCAACACGCAGTAAACATGCCGGTTGGTATTCACACAGTAGAGTTTGCTTAAATGTTTTTAAATTTATTGTTTGTAATTTTACATTTTCTAAAAAAATCAGCTAAATAATTTAATGTGCTACAACTTTTTTTTTTTTTTTAATGAATGATGAAGTTCTCAAGAACCACGCAAGTTTGCATATAATCAAATTTTTTCAATTCCATATAGAATTCTGGAAATTTTAGCGTATTTTTTTTCGCTGCTGAGGTATTGTTCCTTTTTGTAATTTCTGATTTGTAAATATGAAGGCATTCTAATGTTCTTGCTAGAATCAATGACATTGATATTTTATAATTACAAATTTTACAGTATTATGTGTTTTCGTACAACCAATGGATATTTGATATAATATATTCTGTTTTTAACGCTTAGGTTTTCACATTTCAACGAACAAAGTTACGTTATTTCGGCGATTTTAATATTTGGTCTTTTTCTATGAATTTCATTTTCATTTATTCCTTTGCTTATTTTTTAATATTAAAACTGTAGAAAACTTAAACAATCAATGATGGATATGCCTTTTTGAAACTGGAGAACTAGTGAATAAAATATTCTGAAGTAAAAATTCATCCTGAAAATTATACGATTTGAATTTGCGTGTGTATGTGTGTGAATAGTGACGAAGTCAGTCTGAATTTGTAAACACTAATGGTTAAAGGTGAATACAACTGTATCATTAATACGAGAAATAGGCATACATGGTAACTTTAAAATATGTGCATTTACATTGAAAACTAAAATAATTTTTTTTAAGAACAATTTTGAAGTGAAAAATTAAAAGAAAATAAATAAAAAGGAATTTGAAAACTAAATACGATAATCAAAGTGCGATATAAACTAATAATTATAATAACAAATTAATAGCCTGATCTGTATAGAATTAAAAAATATAATGCATTAGAAATAGTTTACAATGATTGAATAATAGATTGGAGTAATCTTCAAAGGAGATTCCGGCTTGTTTAAAAAATTCTACAAGCGTAAAATAAGTTTCGTAACATCTCTTCTTTATTTTTCTAACCCGTTAATTTGACCGTTGTCAAAAAAATACACCTACGAAGAGTTATGCTAAAGTTTTATTTTTTACATTAAATCAAAATACTTCAGTTGGACAATGCTCATTTACCAACTTTAAGATTTATAATATTGACAATTATAGCCCAGTGAAGTTTACTTCCCGCATTGTTAATCTTATGACAAATTGTTCTATCCGTCTCTCCTCAACATTTTTCAATGACTTAAGAAAGAGTTATCGTGGCCATTTTTAAGGTTACTCTCTGAGTCCTACAAAATTCAATATCTGTTTTTTTTTTTTTGGAGGGGATCGACAGTTAAGCGCATTACCCAATATTAGGTTGTGTTAGTAAGAGAGAGGGAAGAATGAATTAGAATTGAATATTACTGCGGATAGAAGCAATGAAGGACGCTATGATAGGAACGATCACCGGAAATGGAAGAGAAAGAGTAAACGAATTATTATATGGAATATGCAAATCGATTTTCAAGAGCTGTCTATAGAAGTGAGAACGTTATATAGATATAGACGCGCATTCGAAGAAGATGCGATTTGTGTCGCAGAACAAATCGGAATCATCCGGATGGAAGGAACAAAAGAGAGTTGAGGACATAGAAAAGTGAAAAGAGGATTCCAGAAGTCGACTATGATCTAAGCGAAGCCTGCAAATAGAAGAGATAAGAAAGCGCGAGAGATGAGGGAAGTCATAGTACCAAGGGTACGGAGGAGGATGGGTTTGGATACTAAGATATAAGGATTAATAAAAGCTTTTTAACATCTATACTATCAGTATAGCTTCTATTCGTTTAAATTTCTATTCCTTATTCTTTGCGGACGACATTCTCCTGTTTTCCTCGTCTGAGGATGTTTTAGCAGCCTATGAAGCACTCAGTTCGTCGCTCATTGTGCTGGAACATTCTCTCTCCTTAATTAATCTTTCAATTTCTCCCTCTAAATCTTCATATACTATTTTTACCCTCCGTCCCTATAACCCTGCTTTGGTCATCCTATCCTTAAACAATGTATCTCTTTCCCGTGTTAATTGCTTTTGTTATCTCGGTGTTTTTCTTGATAGTCGTTTGTCCTTCTCTGAACACATCAAATATCTTTCTGCTTCCACTATTAAAAGGTTAAACTTGCTGAAAGCCCTGTCGCCAACTAAATGTGGTGGCGATACCTATATTCTTATTTCTCTTTACAAATCTATTATCCGTTCCAAATTTGATTATTGTTCTTTTATTTATGGTAGTGCGTCCAAGACACGTCTTTCCAAACTAGATGTAATTCAGAATTCTTGCCTTCGTCTCTGTCTTGGCGTTCTTAAATCCTCTCCAACCCCTGCTATTCTTGCTGAATCCAATTCGTCACCCCTATCCATTAGTAGATCTTATTTAGGCTATCGTTTCCTTGCTAAACGTCTTCCTCTCGCATCCTCTACCCTTGTTCAGTCTTATCTTTCGATTTATAATAGCTGGCGCTTTACTCCCAGCAAAACCCCTATTCTGGCTTTTATTTCACATCGTCTCGGTTCATTTTGGCCGTATATTATCTCGTTCAATAATCTCCCTTATTTTTCCTTCGACTTCGCTGACATCTGTCATCCTCCTAAGGTATTTATCCTCCCCTCATTTGCAAAAAATCTCCGCCAAGCCGTAATTAAACAGGTATTTTACAGCACTATCAATTCCCTATTTCCCTCTCATGTTACTATTTACACGGATGGTTCGAGGGGGCCTGGTGGTGTTGATGCTTCTTTCATCCTTCCTGATTTTAACCTCTCAGAATCTTTTCGACTTCCTTATTTCTGTTCCATATTCACAGCCGAGTTGTTGGCTATCCTTCGCTCTATTATTTTCATTTCCTCGAATCAATTTTCCTCTAAGTTTTTAATTATTTCTGACTCTTTGAGCGCCCTTCAGACCATATACTCTCCCCTTCCTGATCATTCGTGTGACTTTGTTATCCTCCGTTTACAATCACTCATTCACAATATTTCCTATCTCCATTCAGTCAATATTGATCTGCTGTGGGTACCTGGCCACTCGGGCATATTTGGCAATGAAGCGGCTGATTCCTTGGCTCGGGCTGCTGCTGCTTCCTCTCGTCTTTTTTTAAAAAAAAATCCATCCGTTAACCTGCTATCAGTTTGTAAAAGCTTTCATATCCGATTTTGGTCGGATACGTATGTTTCTTCTTTTTCCAACAGTTGTTCCTTTTACCTGTCAGTCCAGCCTACTCTTCCTTCATATTCATGGTTTCTTTTGCATCCCTCTCTTCGTCGTTCTGATGTTGCTTCCATTGTTCGTATGCGCTTTGGACATTCTTTGCTGCCTTCCTCCAGATTTCGTTTCTCCTTGATTTCTTCTCCACACTGTCCTCTCCATCCGGATGATGCAATTATTTGCGACGCCGATCATGTGTTCTTCCAGTGTTCATCCCTCTCCGTAGAGCGTTCTGCCTTATATTCTTATTTGCTTAAGCTTGGACTTCCTACTCCTTATTGTGCTCCTATTTATTCCTGCTATTTGTTCCTTTTTATTTAAAATTTCTGATCGAATCAAAATATAACCGACTTCTTTCCTTACCTTTTGTTTCTGGGTAAAGGTCCTTGGTTGACGAGCCCAAAAAAAAAAAAGAAAACAAAAAAAAAAGAAACGAATAAAAGGTGATATATATCGTACCACTGCTTACGACGGAAATTCCTTGAAAGAGTGTTAAGATTACAAAAAGAAATTTTGGATAGAAATTGACTAGTCTGAATGGCAGATCGAACTAATGAAAATCAGTCAGTTCATTTTCCCTAGTGCCAGCATGACTGGGGGGCCATAAGAAATCAATTTGAATGGAACGAGCGCTGTACAATCTAGTGACAAGAAAACGAACCAGGAGAATAATGAAATCTGAAGAATGACGAGGAAGCGGAGAGGCGATAGAGAGGAGAAAACCTTTAGAATTCGAGACTATCAGAAATTGATTAGAGCCGTTGGTGGAAGTAATGTATTAGATAGTAGGAAGGATAGCTGTTGACTCCGCGGTAAATATATAGCAAAAGAAAGGCAGTTTATAAGATTTAAAGTAGTTTAGTGACGGGACCAAAAAGGCAGCTCCCGTAGCGTCCGTTGTTCTGGAGCCATCAGTAAAGATAACAGTGTGGAAAGGAAATAAGGATTGCATTACATGGTTATATTTCTGTTGAACTACATGAGCGAGTAGGTTCTTGTGAAAGACGGAAAGAGAGTATAACTTAGGCGAATATAAGAAATTGGAGTAATTAAGCGTGAAGTAAGGGAGTTTGTTATAAGAGAAAACATAAATAGTGAATTGGTTAAGCCGTTTGGATATATGAGAAAGAATTGCTAAATCCGTGGAAAAACTAAATTGTTAAGGAGAAACAGCGTTTTTTGTACTAAATTACTAATAACATTAATGAATGATGTGGCAATAAATTTGATAACTCATGTTTCTTATAAACACACTTATAATGTTTAGCCGATGAAATTTGAAAAACATTGCTGGTAATACGTAAAAAGGTCTCGAGAAAAACCCCATCCTTCTACTGGCGAAACTAATCACTCCGAAAAAGTTCTCGTCATTATTTGGTCTGCTGTTTAAACGACCATTGCTTTTTATGCGCCATTCTTATTTATTTCTATGTTACATTTCCAAAAATTTTCGTTTTACTTCAAATAAAATTCCTGTTTTAACTCTTATTTTCCTTTATTGTAGTCTAGTTTTACCTTATACAACGTGTAACTTTCTGAATTTTTCTTCAGTTTTGTCAGTGTCTGTCACTCTTGTAAATTATGGAGGAATTTTGAGCTTCATCAATTTTCTGTTTACAAATATTTCATATCACTTCCCCCTTCATTTCATCATTTTCAATTCCGCTAATCGTCTTTTTTTTCAACGTTTTAAAATTTGAATTAGCACGTAGCTATTCGTTCTCCATTCTTATTTATTATTCTTTGTATACGTTCTCTACTCTTTTTTTCACCAATCCATCAAGTTCAATTGTTGTGGATTCCGAGTTATACAGATAACAAAATTCTTTAACTCAAATTGCTGTTTGTTTCAAATTTAAAAAAAAAAAAAATTAATCCGCACTAAATTTTTTATCATTATGCATTTAATTCCATTTTGTGATTTTTGTGCATGTCAGAAAAAACCTTTGCTTAGAAGCAATGTGATGAGAAAGAGATAAAATGTAAGAGATTCAATGAAAATTGGGAAGTTTCAAAGAATGGATTAGAATATAAATTGCCACCATTCATTCTGGTCACTTCTTTTTATATCTAATATACTATTACGAGCTATCCATCAAGTACATTCAGCAACACGTTTGAATGGAATTAAACATGAAGGGAGGAGTAATCCATGGTACCTACCCGATTACCGCGACATTAAACAAGGTCCCTCGGTTTCTGGCGTTTCAGTTTTCTTACATCATCGGTAACATCTAGCAATCCTCTAGCAAGAATGTTCGGATGGATACTGAGTCTTTCTGCGTATTTTTTAGCGTGAACCTTGATGACATCAACCACGTAATCTATACGCAAATCTCCAAGGAAGATTAGATTAGTTATATACCAGAGCTCCTTGGTTATCAAACGAAAATTTTTTTTCTGAGAAATCTATATTACTTTCAAGTTTGACAGTTTAACGCAACCCCAAAGTTGAACCCCGTACTTCCAGATAAGTTTTAAAATTCTTTTATATATTAGACGTTTGGTATATGTTGTCAGAGCACGCTGTTTCTCCCTATCAGCCAATAAATTTTATAAAGCCGGATGTCTAGTTCTTTCTTTTTTACCTGTATATAATGTTTCCACATCAATTGGCTGTCTAAGTGCAAACTTAAATACCTGGTCGTTATTCGTACAGGCAGATCTATGTTATTGATCGTAACGAGTGAGACTTCAACTTTTCAGTCAGTAAAATGTCACTGATTTACTCTCGTTTATCCCGTTTTTCCATTCTTTAAACCATCTTTCCGCCTTTGTAAGAGCCTTTAGTAGATTATGGCTAGCTATCTTCGGATCTCAATTTGATGAAAGAAGTGCCGTGTTGTCCGCTAAACGTATTCACCTGTACATTCTCTACCACAGGTAGATCTGTTGTGTATAACAAGTACAACGTGGGGACTAACACAGAACCCTGGAGAACGCCTGTTAAAACAGGATGTATTTCTGAGTGGGTATACTCTTAACGCACTTGAAAATGTCGATCTTAAAGGTACGATTTAGCAACAGGTAAAGATTACTCGGAAACAAATATTTTAATTTGTATAGTGAGTCATAGTGCCAAACTTTATCGAAAGCTTGTTGAACGTCTATTTTGTCTCTAAACTGCTTTCAATTACACTAACTACACCATGCAATTGATCAATCGTAGAATGATGTTTTAAAAAGCCGAACTGAAGTTGCGGAATTACATTAGTTGACTGTATGTGACCTTATTATTTTTTCTATTAGCTTCAATAAAACAGACAACAGGGAAATCGGATGATAAGACGTTGCAGAGTAAGGATCTTTACCTTGTTTCGGAATCATTATGATTTCCGTAAACTTCCGTTGTACCGGGAAATACTGTACGCGAAATATTGCGTTACATATAGAAGTAAGCAGTACGACAATAGTTTTCCGTGGGTTTATTTAATAATTCAGCGCTTATTAAGTTGAAAGCTGGGCTTTCCTTCTTTTTCAGCGTTTTAAGCAGTTTGAGGAGTTGCTGGCTTTATTGTTGAAGATGATTTATAAATGCAAGTATTTCCCTGTCCGTGTTTGCCTTCATATTCAGCTTAAACACGGTTGCCAGGTACTCAGCAGATAAATTCGACTTCTGTTTATGATCTTTCGCATATGACCCGTTATCATGTTTTACCGGAGGAATATTTTATTCGGTTGCCTGATATTTTTAGTATACTTCCACAAGGAATAGTCATCAATTGCTACGGGTGATAGTTTAGTTAAATAATAAGTGAGTGGTTTATTTTTGATTTCTTCTGAAAGTTTTTTTAATTTTTTAAATTTTATTATTAAACAACTTTTTATCCGAAGGCTTCGTCGTTTGAAACCGCTTTTTTCTAAGCTATCTCTTTTCTAAGACAAGTTGACGAACTTATATTGGATTATTTTAATTATATTTTTTATATTTTAAAACAAGAATGTTTAAGGTAGCTGCTGTTTGTATCTCTTTCGTTAGATACCGTACGGCAATCTCGATGTCAATTGGGCTTTTTAAATGAATTTTTAAGTTTAATTTTTTGTTATTCAAATATTCTCTAAATGATTTCCAGTCCGTTTTATAGTTATATAAATGTATTTGTTCCTCTCTGCATATAACCGAATCATCGAAAATTAAAATGATAGAAGAGCGATCTGAAAAGGGGGATTGAAGGAAGACATTATATTTGTATAATAACTAGCGGTAACTTTTGTAATGAAAAGATCTAAAGGATCCTGTATCTCACGACCATCCGTTGGCCAATAAGTTGGTTCCCCCGTTGATATGTAGTTGATATTGTGGCTTTTAAGTGCTTGTTTGAACATACGTCAACTTATTTCAGTTATCCTAGAATCTCATGCTGTATGCTTGGTGTTCCAATCTGCCCCCGATACAAATCTGTTCCATAACATTTTTTATATATTTACAGAATTCTATCGATGTCATTTCATGTCGTTACGGACAATAAGCAGCTAATAATACAAGCTGACCACCCGTCGTTCATATGCTAATATTAATTCCCTGCAGATACTCCTTTCTGAAAGGATTTAGTTTGTGATGTACAATGTTACTTTTTATTAATATTTCTGAACATTCATTCAGGACCTTTTTCCATTGTTTCTCTAGTTGGTGCGAAGAAGGAATAGCAACATTAGAAATAAATAATATTTCAATTACAAAACTCTACTTTTGCATTGTCCTGTTTTATTTATTTGTAATTTTCTTGAATTAAATTTTAGACAAAATTCACCTTGTGGCTCAGCTTTTTGGCTGTGTGTGTTGCATATGCTTGTGGACACAATGACGAGGGTAAAAACTGGGTGGTTTTAGTTGCTGGTTCTGATGGCTACAGCAACTACAGGCATCAGGTAATTTTAATTGTATAATTTTATTTTAAATTATCGATTTTAGGTAGTGCGTTTCACTTCGGACGAACAAATTCAAATCCTTTTGCCGCACAATGAAAATATAAAAATTTTCTATATTGATAAGTTAATATCCAATGTTGGCTAACATAAAGCATATGTATACACAGATTGCTACCGCTATAGCGTCCAAATTTTTAGTAAGTTCAACAGTTATTATACGAGTATCGACGACTCTTTCAACGTTCGCTGATGGATTTTATAATTGCATCTCGTGTATTCTCATTTGTATCATGCTTAACACTTCATTAAAGGTCTACAAATGAAATTTAAGTCGGGAATTATATCACCTCCACACGCAAGAAAGTGTATAATATGGTTCAAGCTATCAGATGTCGAGGTGTGCTGTAGTTATTTTGGAGTTTAGTTGCTCTGCATGTGCAATTGCTAGTATCGGAAACAACATCTGTAATTATTGGCAGTATAACATAGAAAAACACATCCATGTCGATATAGATTCAAGTGCTTACTCCGATTGTTTTATAATGAGGTGCTTAATGTTATACGGGCGTCAACGTCAGAGGTATAAATTCATACTAGAACTTGAAAAGGATTATTTTTGCTGAAAAGAGTAGTTGTTGACGTAGACAAAGTCTGATCTTATACAAAACAAATGCATTAATGTGACACAGATCTCATTTGCAAGTGATCTGGTTCTAAAAAGTTTTTAATTAAAAAAGGCAATTCCATCGCTCGGATGTTAAATTTAAACAATAGTGATGAAAAAGCCTGCATACCATCGTCTACGCTTTCGACTTAGTTTGCTTCTTTCATCGTTTTTTCGTTTCTCACTATATCCTCTTCATTTTGTCCTCTCTGCCCATTTACGTCTTATTTTGTACACGACACGCCCAGCATATCTCTTTTGAATGTTCTTTGATCGCTGTCGAACGTTCCTTTTTCTACCTGTAACTTTTATTGGTAGATCTGTTCTTTACAGCTACATCCTATGTCCTATCATTTCTTTCTCTTTCTGTTATACCAACCCTTGTATCCTGTCCGTCTGCTATTTTTGATCGTGTAAAGATCTAATTACATTTTCTTTTTCTTCCCTAGTTTTTGGATCAATGTCTACGTCGACAAATTGAAAAAAATACGAAAAATAAATAATAGAAACTAATTAAAAGCGGGAGAATATTAAAGTAAAAATTTCAATGCTACTGAAATTAGCATTGATGAAGAAACCGAAAATTATTGCAACGACGAGTAAAATGTAAAAACTGTTCCAGATTTAATTGATAATGTTGCGTCGCTATCTTTAGTTTCAATTTAAAGTAGAAAGTTAACATCTACATCAACGGACAGGATTATTTGCAACATCAACGAACAACACCAAATTATTTATATTACGCGATGATGCACAATCAACCTAATGAAAAAGAACACTGATTTGGTAGACCTCCAACACTCTAATTGTTAAAAAAATATTCTATTTATACGTTTTCAGAGAAGTGTAAAAAAAAAATTCCTTTTAAGAGCATGAAAATTTAAATAAAACTACAATTTATTTGATAAAAAAATACGCCAAGTAATATGATTTACTTACAAAACCAACATTTTAACGTGTAACGAGTAATTTTTTTTTCCAAAATTCATTCTATCTTCAAATATTCTTAGTAACAGGTTTATGTAAAGTAAAAATAAAATTAAAAATACGAGAAATTACAACTTAATGGTCAATTTTTATTAGTTTATTTTGTTTTTTATTCTACAGCTTATCTGTAACATTTTTACGTCATTTGTAATAGCGGAAATGATCATTTGTTTATTTGTTACAAGGTTTTCAACTACTGTTTACATGTGGTTGTCTTTGTAAAATACTATATGTTGGTTGTTCTTCTATCTTAGAAGATTTACCCATTATATAACTTACTATAATTATTAAATTTTGTGCCACGTACATATATATATATATATATATATATATATATATAGTAGTTGGCGCACGAAGCGCTGGCTCGATTTATAAAATCATGTCGTCCTCAGAAATGAATGTATAAATATTGAATACTAGGGGGCTTTCCTCGTGGCCGCTTCGCGGCCCAACCCCCCACCCGTACCCGCCGACAAACCCCGGTTTTGTGAGAGTTTCGTCGTGACCAAGGCTCAAAATGCATATATTTTTCGATGTTCGCATTCGACTCAAGGCAACATACAATTGCCCATGAGTGAAGACATTATCCCTCAAATCAACAGCGGCGAAATCCAATGTTTCACCCGGTGCTTTGATAATGGTCATGGCATAGGCTAACTTGATAGGAAACTGCCTTCTTAAAATCTAAATGCCAGTGTCGCCTGCTATAAATTTGAAACTGATCCTAGGAATTAGAAACGTCTTACATTAATTTTCCGGACGAAATACTTCAATTATAAAACCTTTAACAGATTTAATGACGGCTTTTCTTCCATTCACCAGACCTTCTTCGAAATTCAAATTTCTGATGAGGATACAAATCGCTCCAATTTTTATAGTAATTTTGTCATTTGGAACTCCTGGGTCTGACATTTTGTTTAAAATTTCAGTACATAAATGTGTGGAATCTCCATTTGTTTCTTTTTCATCAATCAGAGTTGTATCAGCACTATATAAATTTATTTCATCTCCAGAAATTTTTTTCCCTATTATCAATCTGTTGTTTTTATTCGTTGGTGATAAAATACATCTTTTGGACATTTTAGAAAAATTTGATAGACCATTATCGAGATAAATGTGATCAATCATTTCATCAAGTGAAGTAAACATTTTTAAATCGGGGAAATTTAATAGGATTCCATTTTCTTCGCCATACAATGTCTCTGGCATTTTTCCTTCACCAATTTCTAATAAAAACTGCTCGAACCCTTTTTATAAAACGATTGCGACCAGTCTCTATATTTCTCTTTCCACTATCACGATACTGTTCGTAGAATTGCAAATACGTTAGTTTGCTCATTTCTTCAGTTTGTGCCGATCACAACTTCAAAATTACAACGTCGTTTTTCAAATTTAAAAATACACCAATAATACACCATAGAGGAAACAAAAGAAGAATCGTTAACAAAAGATGTTTCGTCTTTGTCCACTATGAGTAATACACGATGAACGAAAAGCCAGTAACGGTTGTCGGGTGGGTGGAAGCGCGGTACTCTGTAGGTAAATGAAGTACCGGATGTTGGCCGGGTGGAAGCGCGGTACTGCGTAGGTAAATATAGTAGTACCGCGTTTTCATGCGATTGGTAAAAATCTTATTAAATTAGCGCTGATCTATTCCCTTTTTGTTTTGAGCCCCAAGGTATGAAAATTTTGAACATTTTATAATTTTCCTAAAAGCTACTGACTTGAAGCTGTGGATTAAAAAAAAAATTAGCTTTCTAAGTGCCATAGAACGGGCTAAGGATTTTATTTTCATTTTTGGTCTTTTGTCTTATTTACGTCTATGGTGAAAAAAAAAATTGATTCATTGCTCGTTTTGAACCCCAAGGTATAAAAATTTCGGACATTCTATAATTTTCCTAAAAGCCACTGACCTGGAGGTGTCGATTAAAAAAAAAATTAGCTTTCTAAGTGCCATGGAACGGTCTCAGGACTTTTTTGTGATTTTTCGTTTATTTTTTTCCGATTTTTCGTCTATTTATTTCCTTGGCGCTTTATTATAGAGATAAAAGGTTTTTATTCAAAAATTTTAACTTCATTTTTATCTTAATGTACAAATTATACATATTTATAAAAAACAATATTTTAAAGCAAACCATTAATAATTACAATTAAAGATAGCTATGTTTTGTTACAATTATTTGTTTGATTTCAAATTATTTTACGATATGTTTTTAATGCACGTGGGGGGGACACTTAAAGCTTTACAAATTTACTAGTATAGAAAATTTTATTATTTATTTAATTATTTAATTATTTATTTAAAATAATTACAAATTATTTTTACTGCACGTGTGACATTTTTAAATTTTTTATAAAGCTAATATTTTTCGGGGATCATAACTCTAGCTGGTGTCCACACGTGCTGTATCGTTTTTTTATTCAGTTTTTTAAATGTATTCATTAAGTTGGCACTTTTTCTTGGATTAAAAAAATTTATGAAAGTTGGCCGCTTTCATAATTTTAACCGGTGTCCACACATTTAGGATTGCTTTTTGTGCCCATATTTTAATCTCCCTAAAACCCGAGAAAACGGATTTTTCCACGAATTCGACCGTGCCAGATCGATTTCTTGGCCCAAAACTCCCATAGTGTGCAAATTTTGTGAAAATCGTTATAGCCGTTTTCAAGTTCGAAGGATGTACAAATATATATGTATGTGTGTGCGTTTATGTATATTTTCAATAAACTCGAGTATTGTATAATGTGCCGAATATATCGCAGCCAGGATTTCACTGCACTGTACTGATTAAGAGCTGCAGAGAGAGAACAAATTGTCGAATGACTTCCCACTTAGAGAACAAATATTTGAAATTTTCTAAATTGTAAAATTTGACTGCCGACACTTAAAGCGTTGTAAATTTACTGATATAAAAAATTGTATTATTTATTTAATTATTCAATCGTCATACTTGACAGTTTATTGAATAACTCAACCCTGCTATTTGCAAATCTACTACAGAGATAAATAACTCCTCTATGAAGTTAATTGAAACAAGCTCGCCATAATATATTTCTACATTTTCGTCCATAAAATTAAGAGCCATGCGTAATCTGTACACATGATTAGTACAACATCGTAACTTACGTACCAGAATCAACAGTCGAGGTGATCATGGAATTACACGGAATTTATGTGGATCCAGTTTATAAAACGCACGTCTACCAATCCCTTGTCAATTCTTCTGTGATATTTTACTTATTTGCTGTTATTTCTTTATTTCTTTTTGAGGAATTTCATACTAGTGTTGACTACTATAGAGATTTCACAAACATATTCGTTTTTAAAAATGATAACATAAATTGAACTGGATCTAAATTATTCGTAAATAGCTGGAAGCAGGCCAAGTGAAATAGAACAATGTTAGCCAGTTGTGAGTGGGGAATGACTAGTGTGTGGTGACTATAGAGTTGGCGTGTATTGGAAAAAGAAATGTTTGCTCCATTAAGTAGGAAATCGGTTCGTTCACTTCTATAAGAACGTTACCTTGTAGGCTGTTGGATCTAATTGACTTGAGCACTTTTGTTGAAAGGACAACTTCAGATCCGTTATACAAATGAAGAACGTTGACCGGTAATGTCTAAGACCGAGCAGAATTGAGTGCATTACTATCAATTGTATGCGCCTGTTATTTTCACAGGCAGATACGACCGAATAGGGTCTTTTTGTTATGTTGCTCTTTTTGTTTGTTTGAAATTCACTGGTTAAATTTTATTAACATATATTTTTATTTACAATATTGCGTAGTTTAAAATCAGTCTAAATTTACAATTTTTGAAGTGAAAACTTCTTTAGGCGTGTTTAGCGATTTTCACAGTAGGGAAGGAAATTATGGTTTCGCGTCACGCTCGTTACCGCGTCACGCACATGCTAATGTTAACCGTATCGGCTAGTGCGAAAAATAGAACCGAGCTAGAGTATAAATGTTGTTTAACTATACTATTTCAGTTTAAACTTAATCTTATAGTGATCTATCACTATTACAAATACTTATATATACTTTATTATTTAATTTTATGATATTAAATTATATATTGCAATAACCATATCTATTTCTTATTTTAATCTTATTAGTAGTTACATCATTATTTAATATTATTATTATAACTTTCATTATTGTTATTAATTTTAAATCTGGTACTATTATTTATATTTTCAATATAATGGTTATTGTTATTATTATATTAGCTTTTAATTCTGATACCATTATATATATTATCAATATTACGGTTTATGTTATTATTACTGTTATTACTATTATTGTTAGTATTATTGCTATTACTAATATTATTATTATTGTCATGTACTTAATTTTTAGCTTTAGCTTTAGCTTACGTACTATCGTTGAAGCCAGCTACCAGTATCTTAGGACTGGAGAATGTGTGTGATTAATTATAGATTTCATTTATTTTTAGATTTTATTCTAGATATTCTTTTATTTTAATTTTTATTAATTCTACGGCGTTTTATTTATTTTTACTACTTCTTACTTGTTTCCTTGTTATTACTGACCTGTAAGTAAGTTGTAAATTTTATCATTTAAAATCGATTGTAAACATGGGCTACTAAAATGTGCCATACTGTTTTTATTTACATTTTTGTATGTACCATATTTGTTGATTTTGAGATGTGTTAGTTAAACCAGCACACAATAGTGGCCCATGTATAATTAATTCCAACATGCATGTTTAAGTTTAGCTTTCTTAAATCTTCATGTCAAACAAAAATTGTATTTCTATTATATTCGCTACTCACGCTACATGAGCGCATTTGCGACTTCAATTAATTACTTAGTATATATAATTACCATTACACATATTCCAAATATATGAATTGATTTGATTTATCGGTATACAAGTGCAGTCCCTTGTGTGTCTGCTGTGTACTGACCTAGCGCGCATGTGATGTTGTACGTGGTGGTTTTCCATTGCTTTCCACGTGAATATTAGCAAATATTTATAATTTAATTATTTGTAACAAGTTCTGTCGTCGCCCGGGATCGAACCCGTAACTGTCGTAACGGAAGTCAAGCGCTCTAGCAACTAGTCTATCGCGAAGACTAATCTAAGTGTTGTTGAAATTAATGATGATAATGATGAAAACAATGAAAATAATGTTAAAAATTAACTTCATTTAAATTTATGTAAATATAAATACTATATATAAATAAAATAAACGTGCAATAATTATTATTTAGATCAATTTGCATTTGTATTTTGTACTGGGCCTGCGCAATTTAACTAATAAACAAACCGTACAAATCGTTTATTTTCTTTCAGTCCGATGTGTGTCATGCTTATCAAGTGGCTAAAGATGGTGGAATTTCCGATGAAAATATTATCGTAATGACCTACGATGATATAGCCAATCATAAAAGGTAAAAACTTTTGAAAGTAATAAAATACAAGTATGTTTAATATTACATTTAAATTATAACACGGTGGCGTTGTTGATCATATTGAACTATGACAGACTAATCTCACTCTGGTGGTCGTCGCAATGATGCGATGTTAAGAAAATATTCAAAAATCAGAAACTTGTTGCAAAATCCATGACAAGCGAATAGCCGTTTTTGAACAAAACTGTAAAACGTTGAAAAAGTCGATTTCAAAGTCAGAAAAGTCATTAAGAAATTTAAATTAAAACATAAACTAGATGAACAGAGGTAACACTGAGGGAATGTATTTACCTTTATGGTCCTCATATTTCTAATAGGAAACATCTGTAACAGGATTATGTCAAAAACCGAATGAAAAAAGTTAATAAGAAAGGAAAAGCCGTTAATTAATTACATTTAACAATAGAAATTTCATTAAAAAGCTGAAAACGAATTTTTTAATTTATCTCACTGATTAGCTACTTAATATGGAAATAACACATGCATTCTGAGATGGATAGTTTAAGTGACTTGTGGATTTAATTACAATTAGTATACCTACTTGTTGTCTCGAAGATTCTGTATTGTATTCTACTGTTACATGTAATGAAAAAAATATTTTGTTTAAAAGCTGAATGCGTAATAATATAAAAATCATAGTTTTTGATATTTCGGAAATTTATTCGTACTATCGCAGCATTTAATGAATTTTACGATTTCGTTTTCTCTTTTTATTCCTTTTTTTTTTTTTAAATATTTCACTAAATGAATATCTAATTTCACACAGAAATCCGAAAAAGGGAGAGATATTCAATAAACCGGGCGGACCAAACGTATATAAAAATATTCCAAAAGATTACGTTGGCGATGTAAGTATTTTCAGGCTTTTAAATTAATTAAAATTTTACCTAATATATTTATTTTTATTTTTTTTGATAAATAAGTTGTGGGTCTCACTGGGCAAGTATGCCCGTTGCGTGAATGCCCAACACTTTTATCATCGTTTATTCTAGTAATCAAATTTACAAGTAACCATTCTTACTACCTAAAACGAACATATTAATCCAAAAAATATATCAATCACCCAAGTATGTGTATAAATAGTACAATAATATACCTATACATAAGGGTCGCTTACATATTAGACGTCGCATACATTAACGAACAGGAAAGAGAAAGGTAGAAAACAGGGAAATAAATGGTCTAAAAGAGCCTTAACAAATGCAAAAGGAGACGCAACAAAATTCCTTAATCTTTGCACCATTCTTTTAACCACTTCCCTCTTTTATACACTTTTTTTTTTTTTTTTTCGTTTATTATGTGGATAATAGTACTCATTAATTGAAATTAGAACCGAATCATCTGTATTGTCGATTCGTAGATTTACCCCTCTAGCATGAATAGGTATTATTTTGATTCCTTGTTAGTCGAGTTTTTGCTCTGGAAGGTAACTCTTTACGTTATTACGTTCAAAATTCAAGTAGTCTGTAATAATTAATAATAGTGCATCTTGGGAGACATTTCATTATTTTCCTTGTAACAGGTTGATGTAGTGTCACTCCGCTTCCAATGGGGTAGTATAAGTTTCAAACATCTTTTCTGAATTTTACCTATTTTATTGATTTCCGTTTTTTTAGCCTTACCCCATATTTGGATCCCATATAAAATTCTAGACATTATTAATGCATTAAAGTATATCCTTAATGTTGCATATGAAAGAACCGTCTTCAATTTATATAACGCTTTAATTGACTGTCATATTTTCAAATTTAAGTTTTGTATGTGATTTTTCCAGTTCAGTGATTTATCGATATATATTCCTAAATATTTAAAATCTGTTACATTCGCTAGCGGTGGACATGAACATGGGTGAATGATTTTAATTCCGTAGCGTTCATGTAAACATTCATTATTATGTATGCTGATTCATGGGTTTATGTATAAAAATATTACGAACATGGGGAGTAGTTTTGATTTATTTACATTTATGCATAATCTCCTGTCATATTTACTGAGATTATCGACGTCCCGCTGCAGTAATTTTTCCCCTCCATCTCTAGATTTTTATGTTCAATTCATCGGCAAATATATAAACCTTTGCATTTTTGATATGCCTATATAATGAGTTTATGTATATAAGAAATAGAATAGAAGCCAGTATTGTACCCTGACCTACTCCATATTGATTTACCTGTTCATTACTAATATTACCTGCAATTTTAACTATGCTTCTTCTGTTTTGTAAATAATTCTTAAACCACAATAGTTGCTTATTTACAATATATCTTCTAGATCTTTAATAAGCAGGTCATGGTCAACTAGATCAAACGCTTTAGCCAGGTCAATAAAGGTAACGATGAATTGGTTCCCCCTCGACAATCCCATATTTATCTCATTTACAAACGTTTTTAGTAAAGTGACGGTGGATCTTTTTTCTCTAAATCCGTGTTGATTTTCGTAGAGCAGATTGTTTTTTTCCAGTTAATAAATCAATTAACGAATTATAAACATTGTTAAATAGTAGGTTTAACGAAATTACGCATTTTTCATATTTTCCTAAATTGCGAGGGTATCTATAATTATCTCATACGCGCAGATAAAATCTTTTTTATAAATGCTTGGTTTTTTCGTTTTTGTGAATTTACCGTTTGGTATATTTCAGAGACAGGTGAGAAGAAAACCGCTTGAAGCAGATTTTTTCTCATTATTCCTGATTATTGTGTTTTGTATATCATCATTCAGAACTTTTTCATTTAAATCTGCAGTTTTAGATGTGATTAGAAAGAAAACTTCGCTGCTATACACGAAGTCGTAGGAGGTATATTTAGTTCATCAATTTCATTGTAAAGCGAATCTAGGAACACATTTCGAAATGACCAGTACTTTACTTAAAAGAAAAAATGTTACAAATCTCTTTCCAATGTTTTCTTAGTTATTTACGGAATTTGAGAGACTCGAAGCCTCAGTTAAATTTTCTTCTTGGGTACATCTTTTGCGGTACCAGTCGGAATATATCATGAAATCGTGTCACGCTGTACTGAGATAAAAAGTCGATATTGATATGAAAGTCAGTATAAAGCTAACGAACCGAACAATTAATAGTTACGTATGATTCCAAATGTATGCTTTAAATAAGCCTTGTGAGGTGAACTACAGACGGAAATGATCGATGATAAATATTTAAGAGAAGGTCATTCGGAATTAGTATACAACGTTGCGCTGTGAAGAGAAATCATAAACTGCCGGCTCGAAGAATATCAAGGTTCTACACTGACGGATATACATATATCCCAGATTAAATTTAATGCTGCCTTTTATCATACGAACAGGAATCGATCCCAAACATTTCGCTTATTGTGTATACGGGTTCATCAATTACTGCAGAAATGTATACAATGTTCAGATGTTTAGCTTATTTTAAAATATATTAAGTTTAATCGACTCCTCTCGCAGCAGTGTTAAAGCTATCCCATATTAACGGTAGTCGAATCACAAATACGGAATGTTCAATGAGGAAATATATACAATACGTGCACTAAGTGAACGGTAATCAACTCTTATTGAAGTGAGTTCTTTCACACTACGTTGTTAAGGGAAATGAGATAGCGAATGAAAGACCTCCAAGAGCAGCTATGGTAGAATAATTAACTTAAATTTGAACTAGAGCGGGTTTTGTTACCATGCCAAGAAACGACACATTTACGGAAAATATACAAATGACATTTTAATGCGTAGCGAATCTAAAGATAGATAATATTTAATGTTAGTAACGCCAGTTCCAAAAACAGCGTGGTTTAGAGGAACACGCCTGGATAGGGTTTATATAACTACAATGCGTAAGACCATGGATCTTGCCGGGTACCGGAACATTTGGTCAAAATAAATATAGTAACTACAGACAACACCTGTTCTAAATAGGGGATTGGAAGGGTCAATAGATCACATTATCTGACACTGCAATTGCGATAGAGATGGTAGATTTAATTTTGAGAAGAAGGAATTGCAGAAATTGAATACTACGCGAATTGTTTCGAATGCCTGCTCAAGCGGATTATTGTATAAATACATCAAGAGCAGCCAAATAACCGACATTAATATTAATTTAAAAGACTAAACGGGCCACAAGGCGGAAGTGAGACAAAAAAAGAAAAGTAAACAACGTAATGTCTTTGGGCATAGTTTGCTTCCTTCCCCGTTTATCCAATACTCTTTTATGCCGCTTTAAATAATAGCTCAAAAAAATCGGAGTAGGAAGACCAAGGTCCAAAAACTGAAAATAAAAGAGAGAACGCTCAGAGAAACTAAGGAACGTTCTAAGAAAACATGATTGACACCACATAGAAAAAAGAAATCTTCGGGGTAAAGAGGACACAGAGGAAAAAGAGGCAACAGTGAGGGAGAAGAAATCGCGTGCAAGACACTTTCAGCGTTAGCTATTAAAAGAAATTTATCCGAAAAGAAAAAAGAGAAAGAGATAAAAGAATTGCATGAGGTATGGGAGCAGATTCAGCAGTAAAGATAGAATAGCAGGAAGGAAGTTTGAAGAACTCATAATAGCATGGGAAAAAATAACAAAGGTGGCATCAACTTCACCAGCTCTCTTAGGACCATCAGTAAAACTAACGGCATGATTGGGATATGAGGAATTTAAAACTATGTGAAATTCAGATCTAACTATGTAAAGAGGAAGGAATTTGACTGAACTAGACATGTGAAATACGTGAGGAGGATGTAAGAGACTGTGAAATAATTAGGAGAAAAGTACGGAAATTTATCATAAAAGAATATATGCAGAAAGCAAAATTAGTAAGACGAACAGAAATGAAAGATGAAATTGGAATTCTGTTGGGAGTAAAACGCCAGTTGCGAAAAATTGAGCAGCGGGCAGCTATATTACCCTAGAGGAAAATGTTAAATGAACGTTGTTTAGACGTTATTCGCACGTAAACTGATTTAAACAGCGGGTAAATGAAATACAAAATATTCTTGTTTTTTTTTTATGTTTTTTTTAATCCTCCCTTTGGGCACGCTAGCTAAGGACTTACACCCAAAAACAGTAAGAAAGAAAAGAACCGTCAGTTAAATTTTGATTCGGCCAGATATGGACAATATAAAGGAACTAGCGGATAGCGAGGGGAAGGACAAAATATAAGATGCTCAATAAGGAGTAGATTGAGTTTCAACAAACAAGAACATAGAATACAACATTCGACAGAAAGGAATGGACATTTAAAAATGATGTAATTGGCGTCGCAAACTACCGCTTCGTTGGGGTGAAGAGGACAATTTGGCGACAAGGGAATAACAAAAACGAGAGGAAGGGAGAGCAGAATGACCAAAACGCAGGCGAATCATAGAAATGACAACAGAACGAAGAAGTTAAAGTAACTCCAAGAATATCAGGTAATAAAAGGAAGATTAGCTTGTATACAAATAGATAAAAGGATTGATCGTTACGAAAGGAGGAGGGATAAATATCTGACCAAAGTTTGAGATGAAATTTAGTACATAGGGAATTCAAGTTAGAGGATGGAATTTTTCTTAAGAAAAGGAACGAGAGGAAGCAGCAAATCAAGCCAAAAAATCATTCATTTCATTACCTTTAATGCCCATATGGCTGGGAACCCACAGCAAATCAACACAGATGGAGTAGCGAGAAGAAAGAAAATGAATAAGACAGCGTATGCAAAGAATGATGGAATCGGAAGAGTGATCAGAAAAAGGAAAGCTGATCGCTTGAAGAACACTCATGGGTTCTGATATAATCAAATAATTAGAAAACCGACGACTGGTGGAAATGAAGATAATGCAGCGTAGGATAGCCATCGACTCGGTTGTAAAGATTGATTATTACTTACGTACGCGTTTACAAACAATGTACTCGGGTAGCCCTGAAAAAGGCTATCTCAAATTGCTAACAAAACAAGAATAGGATAAAAGGAATCGCGAGGAAGATGATAACGGGGATAAAAAGATAAAGACAAGGAACGGGATGAATAACAATAACCGGGATTTATACAAAAAACGACTTCTACAACAAAACACACTAAATATCGGGCGAGCGAGAATAACAACTTTGAACTTTTAAAACCTAACCGTTTAACGAATCGAGATTGTGCATCGAGGAACGAAAAATGAATAAAGTACTAAACTTCTCGACCGCACTTTTACTAACAACAAAAATTAAATAAATATTACATCTATTTGGCGTATCTACACCAAACAGACATAGTCGAGCAATTGCGTTAATTATTTAGGGCTAACTGGAATTATGCTGTAATTATCAATAGGAGAAAAAGAGAAAGAAAATTATTCCGAAAATAGGGAATATTAGGTTAGCCGGTGCATTTGTGTTCTTGTAAAAGCTTTACACGTTTGCATTTGTGATATATAACTAACATTTCGTTTTGGTGTAAGTGTTCACCTTTCCTAATATAATAACATTGCTCTAAGAGAGTAAAAACTTCTGATTAAAGAAATAATTAAACTCGCGATATTTTGTCAAAATCACAATAAATACTGTTTACGTAGAGTTATCCGTTTTGTAAGATTTGATTTAACTTTTTTGAATATTAACTTTAAAGATCATTTTTCTTCAATTTCTCGTCCAGTGATGCTGTGTTCATTTCTTGATACTACCAGATTCCATATAGATACCGTTTTTTCTTTTTTTTCTTATTTCACGTATATACAAGGTTCACTTGTAAATGTGATTCTTGTATCTTCGAATTCATCCAAATAACTATGCACCGTTTGTTGTTAACCATTAACTGAGTTATCCTTTTTTTTGAATGTGTTAACATTTTAACACGGTACGGTTATTTTCATTATTAGGATGTAACAGCGGAAAATTTCTTGAAAGTTCTGTCGGGAGATAGCGACAGTATGAAGACCGTCGGTTCTGGAAAAGTTGTAAAGAGGTATGTATACATATTCGGCTTATATTTATTGTCTTTAAGTACATCACTGACGATACTTTTTTTTTACCTTGAATATTTTTTTTAATACGGATGTGTCTTATAGCTAAGCTCAACCTAAAATATTGTCCATTATTAAGAAATGTTTAAGATCCTCACTTACGCTAGTCGGTAGCTAGGGAAGTGTCTTATTTATATTTACCATACGAAACATTTTATTCAATTTGTATTCAGTTCATGTTTTTACCAAAACGTAACACGTAGTCGTATCACACCTTGCGCACCATCCGAAAGACATATACATGTTATAATATAGACTTTCCTATAAAAGGTTCGAAGGTACTGGTTCTTTCTTATTATTAAAATTTCGGATTTTGTCATTAAACCAATTTGATCATCTTATAATAATCATGGTTAAAGATACTGCTTATAATCTATAATATTTTTTTTCTTTTCTGATTCTAAATGGCGGATTATACGTTAACTTACTGCTCGTTCATCGTGACAAGTGTTCATGTAAAATCGCATTTGGTGCTGATAACATAAGAATGTTTTTGCATTAATCAAAAAAGGCGTATGTATAAATTAATATGATGAAATGCATTATAAAAATTTTATGTGTATTCACTTTTCCGCTTTTGAAAAATAACTACGATTTACGTGAACAAACTTAGTTCAGAAGAAATTTAAAAAAAAAAAAAGGTATTTGGGAATAAAATATAACTAGCAAAGTACGAAGAAACCAAAACAATAGTTGAATTTACAACTGTCATTATTTATCACAGTGATATTCAAAAATAATTTAAAATAACACGGTCTGCAATAAATTCACAAAGACTAGAGTTGACTGGATTCCTCGGTAGTATTAATTAGTCTATTTTCCCTAATTGAACATTTATAACTAACATTTTCAATAATATTTAAAACATGTGCTTTTAATAATAATAATAATAATAATAAATCCAACTATAAATGTAATCGTTAAAAGCAATTTTCAAACCTTTAGAACCATACTTTGAAACTAATAAAGATACGGTTCTCTCTTTATCTAATTTCTCTCTTTTCTATGATATGTGTAACACTAAAGATAGCAATCCGGTAGAAATAGCAACCGGCTACACCTCAGACATTGTCTCCTTTAATCGACTTACTTAACAAAGGTTACCCCCTACTACAACGGAGAAGTCCTAAAATAAGATTTACAAAAATCATTAAAGCTCTCTCAAATCACCGATAACTATAAATGGATATATTAATTCTTAACTGGAACTGCAATGGTTTTTATACACGCTATGAAGAGTTAAAGCTCCTCACTTCCACTTATCAACCAATGATAATCTCTCTTCAAGAGACTCGCCTAAGATCTGACCAAAAACCGCTCCTTCCGTCCTACAATCTTATTTATTCTACTCCCCCTACAGGTCATCATGCTCACGAAGGTGTTATATTAGCAATTCGGAAAAATATTCCTTTCCAACAAATCACGCTCAACTCAAATCTTCAACACGTATGCGCTCGCCTTCAAATAGAACAACCCTTCACCCTCTGTTCCTTTTATCTGCCTCCGGATGAAACCGTAGAAGAAAACCACTTCCTCAACATCATACAATCACTTAATTCACCGGTAATTCTAACCGGTGACTTCAACGCTCACTCTCCAATACTCGAAAGCAGCCGTACAAACCCCAAAGGCCGATTAATAGAAAAACTACTCGACAATCTCAAACTACGCTTATTAAATTCAAACGAACCTGCTCACTTCAGCTTTGCTCATCATAGTTGGTCAATTCTGGATTTAATCATCTCTTCTCCGCAATTATCCAGCAATTTACATGTATTTCTTCATAAAAACCTAGCCGATAGCGACCACGCCCTTACGATAGTTAAATTGATTAACTCGCCATATCCCGTACATCCTACTGTGCCTCATTGGAACTATAAGAAAATGGACTGGAATAGATACTCTTCTGACTGCTCTGATCTATCAGTGGATATGGAATTGAATATAAACATCATCGTTGATATTTTCACTTCGTCTCTAATCAAAAAAGTACAGTCATTTACTCCTTCGCCTGAAACGTAAATTAGTTCCGTGGTAGACGAAACAATATGCTGAAGCAATTAAAATAAGGCGGAAGTTGTTATGTAACCTGAAAACAACATCAACGATAACTAATCTCACAGAATATAAAAGAGCTCGTGCGAAAGCCAGATGGACTATCAAGCAAGCTAAACGAAATTCCTGGTTCGAATTTACCTCAAAGACCACAGCACCAACGTCGTCCAGCACTGTCTGGTCTAAAATCCGATCCATAGAACAGTCCCGTTCCTTCCTATTTCCAACTATGCTCAACGTGGGTCAGAGGAACGTATTCAAACCGGGCGAAAAATGTTGCCACGTTTGCAGACCATTACCAACAAACTTCAAGCTGTCCTAACACCTTTACCGATCTTCCATCGTTCAATTTCCCTACAAGAAGCTTAGACTCAGAACCCTACAATAAAGAAATTACATTAAGGGAACTAAAGTATGCTATTAAATCCACTAGAGAGACAGCTCCTGGATGCGATGGCCCACATATTGCTATGTTAAAACATGCCCCTGCATCAACACTAAATATCTTACTTCAGATCTTTAACAGGATCTGGATGAGGAACGAATTTCCACAAGCCTGGAAAACTGCTGTTATAATTCCAATTCTAAAACCTGCAAAAGATCCCTCAGCTGCTGAGAACTATCGTCCCATTTCGCTTACATCAGTTCTAAGTAAGTTATTCGAACGAATTGTTTACTATCGTCTAAACTGGTTGCTCGAAACAAAAAATCTGCTTCATTCTTCCCAATGTGGCTTCCGTCGTAATCGATCAACCTTACACCAACTGCATGCCATTCAAAACGCTGTTTCGGAGGCTTTGGCAAAAAAAAAATCATTTATTAGCTATCTTCTTTGACTTATCCGAGGCTTTTGATAAGATACCAAGGCACAAAATCATGAGTCAACTCTTCAGTTGAAACTTTTCCGGAAAATTAACAGATTTTATTTATAATTTTCTTACCAACCGGAATTTCTTCGTACGGATGGGGAGAAATTCATCTTCCTTACGTCCTTTGGTAACTGGTATTCCACAGGGCTCAGTGTTGAGCCCGATACTTTTCAATATTGTGATCAACGACTTGACAGATACTATTCGTTCTCCAGTCAGAAGCTTACTGTTCGCTGACGACCTGACAATCTTCATTCATTGTCGAATTGTATCTACCGGCGAACATGTACTACAAGAATGCACGGACCATCTGGTTACTTGGTGCTCTAGAAATGGATTAAGCTTCTCCAGTAACAAAACCTCCGCAATGCACTTCTGCTGCATTCGTAACTGCACACATGAAATACGCATCAACCTTCAGGGCACGCGTCTTCGAAACGCCCCATCAGTCCGATACCTTGGCTTGCTTTTAGACAAAAAGCTGCCTTGGAAGCCTCATTTGAACTACATTAAATCAGCCGGTACTCAGAAAATGAACATTTTAAAAAAACTGGCTCACACTTCTTACGGTGCTGACGGAACCTCTCTACTGCGAATCTATCGTTGTTTGATCCGGTCTAAAAGTGAATATGGAGCTGCGTTATATTCCACAGCGAACCCTTCTACTCTCAGCTCCCTAAACGTTGTGCAGAATTCAGCCCTCCGGTTGGCTACTGGTGCATTTCGCACTACGCCAATTGACAGTTTGCACTCCTAAGTCGCTCCCAAGCTTACCCAGCCTGAAATAATTGGGTACCAGAGAAATCTGGGAAAGTAAAGGCGGCCGAGAGAAAGGAACTGGCCCCCCTACTCTCATTAGTGCCGTTGGGCTTAGTACATGTGAACCTTAACTTCACAATCCCGACGCCCTGTCAAGGGTATGGAACTCACTTTACTTACTTTACTTACTCTGAATCATCGGAATGGCCTTTGGATATTCGCCGCTGGTTTCTCTTGGCCAACTTTGCAGTACAATCTAATGCCTCCGATTTTTCTTCATCACGGTTGTTTTCATCATCGACCCTGCCTTCTCCAAGACAATCGCAATCGGTTTCGGACATTTTCAACAATATCACGTCATAGATAAACGTTCCTAATATACCAGTACTTAGGTTCTCTAATGCATTAATTCCACCGCGGGATGACAATCCAATCAAGATAGATCGCTCAATGGTTGCACTGAGAAGGGATTGCGCATCCATCGAACAACTAGAGGAAAACATTCGAACACGAACCTCCGGCTTGTCTCTCTTCTACATCGACGCGTCTAAATTCGATACGTTTGCTGGCTGCTCAGTCGTCTCCGATGATGTCGCTATAATCCGTTACTCACTGCTGGAACCGTTTTCCATCCTATCCGCCGAATTATATGCTCTCTGGCTTGCTGTCGATTTCCTCATGAGATCTGACTCACATCAATCGTCCGTAGTATGTTCAGATTCTCTCTCAGCACTCAACGCCTTATCCAACGTTTTCAGCCACGATCAACATCCAGTAGCCGAAGAAATTCTCAAATTAGTAACGTTCATGTGGATTCCTGCCCACGCTGGTATTCAGGGGAACGAATTGGCAGACTCGACTGCAAAGGAGGCTGCTGTTACTCTGCCAGTGCCAAACATTCCTGTTCCAGCAACCGATCTTAAAATTCATATAAAACATAGTTTAAAAACCCTATGGCAGAGGAAATGGCAGCAAACATCACAATCGAATAAGCTTCGCGTAATCAAGCCGTCAATATCACCGTGGAACATATCACTTCCAAATCGATGAGATGACGTAATCATCACCAGACTTCGATTGGGTCACACACGCCTCACCCACGAATACCTACTAAATGGAACCGAGGCTCCTCAGTGTACCATGTGCAGTGTTTCCCTCACCATTCACCATATCCTCACCGAATGCCCTTTATATTCCTTTGAAAAGAAATTTTTCAACCTACCTTCTTCTCTTCCCCTCATCCTTAAAGACAACTCCTCTTCATTATCTAGCTTAATCCTTTTCTTTCATAAGTCCGGACTCTACTCACTGATCTAATCCTCCTTCTCCTCCCGTGTCTCTAGCCATAGTTGCTGCACATGGCACGTAAAATTTAATTTAATAATAATGAAAACATAAGAATGTTTTTGCATTAATCAAAAAAGGCGTATGTATAAATTAATATGATGAAATGCATTATAAAAATTTTATGTGTATTCACTTTTCCGCTTTTGAAAAATAACTACGATTTACGTGAACAAACTTAGTTCAGAAGAAATTTAAAAAAAAAAAAAGGTATTTGGGAATAAAATATAACTAGCAAAGTACGAAGAAACCAAAACAATAGTTGAATTTACAACTGTCATTATTTATCACAGTGATATTCGAAAACAATTTAAAATAACACAGTCTGCAATAAATATACAAAGACTAGAGTTGACTGGATTCTTCGGTAGTATTAATTAGTTTATTTTCCCTAATTAAACATTTATAACTAACATTTTCAATAATATTTAAAACATGTGCTTTTAATAATAATGATAAATCTATCTATAAATGTAATATATAAGGCGATTGATTTGTATCATCGATTTTGGACTAATAAGTAATCAGTTTGTCATCGATACTAATGTATTAAGAATAAATATTGAGTATAACACTAAGGGTTGCTCATACTTACGTGAACTATATGTTTAGTAAAATAAAGCCTATTATTATTATTATTATTATTATTATTATTCGCATGTCCGGTCTACTGTATATGATAAGTCGTCCAATATTTTATAAATCTTATTAAGTCGTTATCAACGTCAACCTATAAGCTTCCAAGTTTATATTTTCCGCTGAGGAGACATGTAAATAGACGATTGTAGTTTTGAACTTCACATCGATCACTATCGGATATTCTCCAGTTATAAAGATTTAATTTTGTGCGCGCAGTTCCACTTCTCAGTATACTCAAAGTGGTTTTCTAAAGAATGTAGCTTAAGAGTGCTTCCGCCTTTGCGGTTTACCGTTTGCTTTTATATTCCATATACGAAGTCTTTCTTTTGCCGCAGTACCCGTCAGCTCCTCGACGTTTCGTAGAAAACTGTTCCTGGATTTCAGCCTTGTTTCAGTTAATCCTTTATATTCATATAGCGGGTGTCGGTTGCCATTGGCTGCTTTAAACCTTTCATTTTTTGAAGTTACCTCCCGTCGAATTTTTGGAGGGGCGCTACCGCCAAGTTTATAAAGTTTTGGTAGAGGAGTTGGTCTTAGACAACCAGTTATTAGTCTGCATGTTTCGTTTAGGGGCACATCAATCTTTTTTTGGTATACAATGAGCGGCTCCACATCGGGTATGCATATTCACCGGTGGAATAACAAAGCACCAAAGAAGAAATTCTGAGCGAGTTTGCGTTAGCTCCTCAGCTAGAACCTATCAGCTTACGTATTATGTTTGTTCTGTCATTTTAACTGATTCGCAGTGCTGTTTGCATGTAAGCGATCTGTCGAGTATAACGCCCAGATGTTTTCAGTTGTCTGTGTGCTTACAAACCGTCGAATGAAAAATTTTAATTCAACGATCATAGTGATGAATTGTGGTAGGTGATTTTAACAGTCACAGCATAAACTGTGAATATGCGGAAACTGATGCGAATGGTGAATTAGTAGACAATTGGGTCGAAATAATCTGTCCATAACTCAAAATTACCTGCATCTCTTAACAGTTGCAGATGGAAACGCCGCCACAATCCTGATAACATGTTTGTCTCAGAACGCATACTGCGTGTGTGCACGGAACATGTAGCTAAGGCCCCATACCACATACACACAACATAGGCCAATTATTTGCGAAGTAAATGCAGTCCTAAGACCGATTATTACAGAAAAACCACCACTGCGTTATAATTTTGAGAAAACGGATTAGCCAAAATTCACAAGAGAAATGGAAAAAGTAGTAAAGACTATACTACAAACACCAGATTTTTTTTTTTTTGATTTTTTTTTTTTAAATTCATTTATTATAAAATACAACTTTACAATAGCAGTAATATGGCCTGAGGATCACTTTTTGCTGAATTCGCTTATCAGTGTTCCGCAGGTCATCATAATTATATTAATTAAGTATGTGACTTAACGTTACTATCTTATTATTTAAATGTACTTCTCTTTGTTTTTCATTATTTCATTTACATATTCCACCGTTGTTTTTGTGTTTTTCTGGTTGGTAAACCATTTCCCATTGATTTCTTCTATTTTATGTTTTATCCGGATTTGACTGAAGTTTGGACAGCTTAAAAAGGAATGATCCGGAGTGTCTATTATGTCTTTTTTACAGTTTATGCATGTGTCTTTGTCTGTTATTTTATATTTTTTGAGGTATTCTCCAAAATTTCCATGTCCTGTTAAAAATTGAGTGAGGTAGAAATTAGGTTCTAGTATCTTATTTTTAAGTCTTTCTTCGATATTTGGAATTAGTTTAAAGGTTCTTCTACGTTAGAAACAGGAAATAAGCTCATGGCAGAAATTTCTGTAGAAAGAAACAAAGACTGGTGCAGCATGGTTGAAGAGAAGAACTTCTTCAGAAAATACAGTCGGAAAGCCTGGAAGCTACTTAAGAAACTGAACAACGAGAAAAACCAACGTAACAGCGCATCAACAGTGGCAGCTAATCAGGTAGCTCATTAACTACTACTTAACGGAAAAACTAATGATCGTAAAGAAAGGATAGCTAATGTACGAGACTTGTCGACCGAAGAAAATAATTTCCACTAACCCATGACGACATATATGGCGCCGTAAAGAAAGCTCAATCCCGCAAAGCGGCCGAAGTAGATGGAATTTTTATTGAACAAATCAAACATCTTGGTACGGCAGCGATGACCTGGCTTCAACAAATGTTTAATAAATGTCTAATTAAAATAGATATATCTAAGCAGTGGAGAAAAACCCACGTCATAGCTGTTCAGATACTAAGGAAACATGCAAATAATCTACAAAATTCCCGCCCTTACTTTGTTGCTTCTATAAAGTATTTGAACGTGTGATACTAAACCGTATGGCAGAAAAAATTGATCAGAAATTTATCCCTCAGCAAGCAGGCTTTAGGCCTGCAAAGTCAAGTATCCACCAGATCCTACACTTGACGCAACACATAAAGCACGAATTTCAAAAACGTAATGTCAATTGAATCGTCTTTATGGATCTCACTGTCGCCTTCGATGCAGTTCACCACCATGCCCTGAAATACAAAGTATATCTAGTCATTAAAGATTTTAAGTTTACAGAAATTGTCGCGATGCTACTGAAAGATCGGAGATTTTATGTCTCATTAAATGGAAAGAGAAGTTCCTGGAGATTTCAGAAAAACGGAGTTCCTCAAGGTGGCATCTTGTCATCAATCTTATATAATATATATAAATGATCAGTCGATGTCTGATAATAAGTAAAGTAGGTCCCATTCCCTTGACAGGGCGTTGGGATTGCGAAGTTAAGGTTCACAATGTACTAAGAGCATTTTTTGTACGCGGATGACCTGGCTTTAGCGGCACCGTATGACAATTTTGAAGAAGCGGAAAAAACGTTAAATCCTGTAATCGGTGAACTTGATACCTATTTTAAGAAAATTCGATTCAAGCCAAACGTGCCTTTCATCTGAAAAATCGTGAGGCAAAGCGGCAGCTGCAAATTAAATGAGATGATACCGATCTGAAGCATAACGCCTATCGTTTAGTATTACGTATAAAATATTACATATGATTTTACCAATTAATATAATTTTTTTCAATATTAACTTACACAAAAAGTAGAAGTTGGTGATGAAGAAAGTGGCCAGTAAAAACCATGTATGAGTGAAATAGGATATTGCACAGGCCTGGATTTAGAGGGGGTCTAGGGGGGCTCAGCCACGGGCCCCGTCTTATAAAGGAGCCTCCAAGAGACACCATTTTCGACATGTAATAAAAAATTAATCTATCATTTGTCATATACATGAACTTTTTTTTAAATAAATAAAATTAACTTTATAGGAGCAAGTGCATTTTTGAGTACATTTATTAGTTAATAATTTTGTATCCATTTTTATTTCCTCTTACAGGAGAAAACTTCGTAATAGTAAAATTTCGAGTTCCATAAAACGTACTAGAAATTTGTTTTAAAGTATAACGAGTCAGAATCTACGTTTTTACGAAATGTAGGTATGAATGTATGCGTGTGTACATGCGTAACATACGCATACGCACTATCCTTTTATGCAAACTTTTGATTAAAATTTGCTGAAAAATTCATTTTTTAAAATTATATATATATATATATTTTTTTTTTTTTTGGCATCGAAAATTCTACACATTGTCTATGTGATATTTAGTTTTATTTAAATTAATAATTATATGTTAATTCGTGAATTTAAAATAATATAATTAAATTAAATTAAAGAAAATTTACTTACTCTATAAAATTGATAATTTTGTCACTTCCGAAAGGGGCCCTAATATTTCCGTAGCCCTGGGCCTATCATACACTTAATCCGGGCCTGATATTGTATGTACATAATTTATCACATTGGAGGAACTCATTGCGAATAGTAGTAGGTGTACGTGAATGAAAATGGCAACATAATCGGTACATACATTAAGAAACCAATTTTATGAATAAACAAGTTCATCAAAGCATTATGATTCATGCGCTTAGGATTCAGTATATAAGTTAAAGATAACTATAATTTACGTTTATATAATACTAAATCGAAAACAAAGAAGTCTGATTTTTCTCATCACAAAAGTGAGACGTGTCATTTTTTGCGCTTTTTGAACTTTTCGACAAATTTGAAAGTTTCGGTTAAGGAAATGAAATACAATTTCCTTCCTGGCAAATAGCGGTCTTTTCATCGAAATATCACACGCCCCGAAAAAAAATACATATATTTTTCAAAAATTAAAATTGTAAGCTCGCCTATAGTGTTCCGATAAAGCGGTCCTTTATGCATATGTTTCAGATATGTTTTGGTTACCTCAACTTTTTTACTCGGGCTACTGTTTATGTGAACTAAATTTATTTTCTGTTTTTGGCTCCAAACGGGGGTCTATATATTTGATTTCATGAAAGAGCTTCTGCGTTTTTGTTTTATATTTTAAAGTTCACTTTTAAAAGATTATTCGGTGAAGAGTTATGAATTTTTTAATAAATTCCATATTATATATTCTTGGCGGTTTTTTGGGTTTTTTCCGCCTAGGGTAATCGGTTATGGTTTTAAAGAGAATTTTAATTGTAATTTACGAGTATAATCCAATTTTGAAGTTTTTGAGTTAAGCCGTATGTGAGTTATTGATTTTTATTTGATATTTTTGATGTTTCCGAATCATTCTTATTTGAAAAGTCAACTAAAATCTGTTGGATCTGACGTACAAGTGGGTCTTTAAGCTGAGTTCTAGGTATAGAATGGCCTAATGATATTTGTAGTTCGGTGATTACAAGTACTTTCTGCTGATATGGGTTTACCAAGAAGATATGCTTCAAATCTAGCAAAATATAGCATTATTCGGTGTAGAGTATTATGCAATCATTCAGTTGAAAGGAATGGCAATTTGAATGCTGCAAATGAGTGAGTTGTTAGCGTTCAATGTGATGGTGTATCGGTTTTTGCGCTATCAGTATAAACTAGTGCATAGTATGTGCACCTAGCTATGGTCTGAATTGTTTTTTCAAAAATGTTTTGTTGGATGACTGAATGTGGGTAATTGAAGATAAGCTTCCAAAAGATCTCACAGTGCTGGAAAATAAAATTATTACATTATTTGGAATTTTATGTTATTCTGTTGTAAACATGTAAACATTCCTGGAAAATAACCATTGAGAAACGCGGTGGAGTAGGATGGTTAAAATAAAAATGTTATTCGGTGCATATGTAGTAAGCAATAATTTCGTGTCTGGAATAATATTTTTTACAATTCATATAAAATTTTCATTATTTATTGAATAAATAACGGTCTAATATGTCCGCGAAAAGGTTACCCGTCGTTATCGTTAAACTTATACTAAGGAAAAAAAGGAAGACAAAACCAAGTTTAACTTTTGAATGAATTTAGATTTCGAGTTAGGATCAAACTTTAGAATTTATAGAAAAATATAATCCGTAAATTGGATTGATTTAATCTCTATTACGTGTGTAACTCACTGCTAGAAAGTTTCGTACCGGGCACTACACAGTTTCAATTATGGCCGTACATGTGGAATTTCAAATTTTTCTTCAAATAAGGCTTGATTTATGCAAAGCCAACGAACCAATCTATACCACTATTATGTTGCTCTTTTAAAGTAAATACAATAGACACTAGAAACTGATTTGCTTCGATAATTTCAACTTCGATATTTTACATCGACAATCTCTATTTCATCTCCCTAGAACTCTTCAATTTCCAGGTGAATAACATAATTTTTATCGCTCGAAAAGAAAAGTATCAAACAAATATTTAATATTTTTTATTCTTTTGTTGTTATTTATTTCGTTATAATGTTTAATCGTCGTTTTCATTCTATTAACAGTACTGACAAAGATAATATCTTCGTATTTTATTCGGATCATGGTGGACCGGGTATTATTGCATTCATCAGAGATCTATTATACGCGTCTGATTTACATGATACCTTAGAAAGTATGGAAAGCAATAACCAGTATTCTCGGGTAAATAAGTTCTTTTCATTGTTTAATTTGTACGGTGCTACCGTTTGTACTAATAACTTATGTGTATCAATATTGAGACTTGCTTTTTTTTTTGAGAAAAATTTGTAAATTTTAGAAATCTAAAAATAAAATAAAACTGATTTCTTGCTTTAAAAAATATAATTATATACTTCTATATTTTTTTTTATCGTTTCTGTTCGATTTCGAATATCTTGAACGATGAACGTGTAGCTGGAGATAATCCGTTATTGATCCTTATCTTCAGCCTTTCTGATTATTTCAATTACCGTTAAACCGATGGTCTCAGTTAACTGGTAAATTTATCTATTCGGAAAAGTGCTTTTGCTTTGTCCTTCTATCTGCTTTCCGTAGAATAGTCGATTTTCAGCCTACATTGTGAAATAGTTATTAAATAAATTCGATTATCGGGAAAAGCTGATGATTTTTTCGGTTAATTTTCAGCTCTTTCAGGATTATGTCATTAGTAGTTTATGCCGTCCATGATGAATTTCGTATAATTCTCCGATAGCGTATGATATTAAAACTTTCAATTATTTTTTTAGAATGCTGTACTGAACTACGAAACCATACGTAAGAAAAGCGGAAAGACCAGCGAGCATGCTAATCATAGTTCTGTAATTTATCCATTTCTAATGGCCTTTCAAACTTTGGTTAATTTCTTCAGATTAGTTTTTAACATTCCAATCTTTTTTTTTTTACTGCTCTTCCGCAGTTTTCATTTCGCGATATATTTGTGAACCGAGGTCTATTATTTCAAAATGTATTTTAATGTCACAAATCAGACCAAGTCCTGATCAAAGGAATATCCAGATGGTCAACAGTTATTATTGATGAACACTTCTCCGTTGAGTGCAATTCAATTTAGGGAACGGGTTACTTTTTTTCGGTACAACAGTTTCAACAATTCTTCTTCACACAAAGCCCCAGTATTGTTAATAAAACTAGATCTACTCTCAACACGGCTGTTAAGTGTTGTGAAATGCAGCAGCGCCTATTGAACATAGAATTGTTTCTCGGAAATCAATTTTATCAGATAGATTTACAAATTTATGTATATGCTTTTTTCCTTGTTAATTTTACATCTACCTGCTGAACTGAGAAATTTCCTATTTTTTAAGATTCCCCGTACACATAGAATATACAGAATCCTAATAAGATGGTTCAGAAACGACGAAAATATCAAAGACAGATTACCTTTGGATTCCTGGCCATTCCGGAATCGAGGGAAATGAGTTGGTTGACTCATTCGCTCGATTATCTTCCTCTTCTCTAGGTTTCTTCCTGCCTTCTCAGCTTCTAATATTACCCTTCTGTCTGTAGCCGCTCATTCCAAACTGTGGTCTGACTCCTACGTCTCCTCATTCTCCAACCCGAACTCCTTTTTCTTGTCTATCCAACCTTCCCCTTCACGCTATCCATGGTTTATCAACTTTCCTTCTATGCGCCGTTCCAATCTCTCTGCGATTTGCCGCTTGCGTTTTGGGCATAGTTTGCTCCCTTCCTCATTGTTCCGTTATTTTCTTGTGCCTTCTCCTTATTATCCATTGCACCTTCACGACGATCAATGTATTTCTGATTCCGATCATATAATGTTCAGTTGTTCGTCGCTTTCAACTGAACAAGCTTATTTTTATTCCTTCCTCTTACAAACCAGTATTCCCGCTCCATTCTGTGCTTCATTCTTTCTCTCCCTTCCTTCTCCTTCGGGTATTCTAGCTCTTGATTCCTTTCTGTCAGCTATCTCTGATCGTGTAAGGATCTGAGTCTCACTTTTCTCTCTGTTCCGCTATTCTTGGGCCAATGTCCATGTTGACGAACCCATTTAAAAAAAAAAAAAAAAAAAATCAAATAAAAATCAGTAACTCGCTTTTGGGACTGCCTTCCTAAAATTAATACTACTTGCGCCATCTTCATGATACCTTGGAAACTAGTTCGTGCAACCCAGTTCCCTCCACAACCAAAGTTTCAGAACCGTCGGATTATTTGTAGCAGTGTAGTAAGAGATCATGCAAGCGTCTCTTGGTACACACGGTCATAATTTTAATATGGAAAAAAATTTTGAACAACATTTTGTTTTGTTTAAAAGCGGTTAAAAATGCTACCGAAACATTCGAAATTGTAATGGTGGCTTATTTTGAGTCCGTAATTTCTCCTACTAATATGTTTCGTTGGTATAGCCGATTTTCGTCGGGTAGATACTCGATTGATGGCAACGAGAGAAGCGGGGACACCGTTCGCGTCGCAGCTGTTTTGAAAGAACATCAAAGTGCTGGCTGCGGGTTGGCAGAAGAGCTAACCGGTGTTCCCAGAAGCATCGTTCAACGAATTATTCCTAAGAACGGTTCTGGAAGGATCGGTCGTTTATTTTGTTGCACGAAAACGCGCCGACGCACACCGCTGCAATCAACGTACAAATTTTGATAGGAAAAATTGGTTCGTTGCTCAACCACCTCCCATACTCGGTAGATATAAGCCCTCCAGACCATTTTCTATTCCTCAAGTTGAAAATGAAGCTGAAAGGGGAGACCATTTTGCTTCGACTGAAGAGACTCAAACGACCGTGACAGTTATGACCGTGTGTATCAAGAGACGCTTGCACGAACTATTACTGCGCTGCTACAAATAATCCAATTGTTCCGAAACTTCGGCTGAGGAGAGAAGAGGATTGCACGAACTAGTTCCCAAAATTTCATGAAAATAGCGCAAGAACTATTGATTTTAGAAAGGCAAGTCCCAAAACTTTGGAAACACATTGTGTATATGTTCTTTTTTTTTTTTTTTTTTCCTACCCTGGGCGCGCCAGCGGCCTTGACCCAACAACATGAAAAATTAAGAGTTATAACTAAATAGCCAAGCGATCAGAAATGGAAAAGACAAAGGACAGCAGCAATGGAATAACTGAAGGCAATGGGAAGGAAAGAATATAGGTATCGTTAAAGGGAGTAGGAAGACCCAGAACTAGAAGTTGGGCGTAAAGAAAGGAGCGTTCGTTAGAGAGTGTAGAACATTCGAATAGGATGTGATTTGAGTCACAAACACAAGAAGGCTCAGAAGCGTGAAGAGTGCAGAAAGGAGAAGGGGACAAAGCGAATCGAAAGCGAGAAGAGGGGAGTAGTGTATATGTTCTTAAATAGCTGTCCAACGCTTGTTATCGTTTATTTAACATAATAATATATTATACACTTTTAGTAAATAAGTGTATAGAGATAACCCTTGTATGTGTATATATAATTATGTGATTTATAATATTCTATGATAAAATTCGTATAGTTTTAAAATTACATGTTATGAATGTGGAAAAACATAATATGGAATAGTAGTCTCCTAATCTTTATACACCATTCTTTCAACCATGTTTTAGTTTCCTGTTTCCATAGATCGTTTTTTTTTTGTTTTTTTATCTTTAATATTCTGCCATTATTTCAAAATTTTTTTTTAAAACTAATTCGCTTGTATTAACAATTTTTAGGTACACACCACTTCAAAAGTGAACGTAATAGGTTTTGTAGTGACCTTTTCAGTTTAAATCAAAGTTTTATGTCACATACTATCTTGATTAAAAAGTATCAGGAACGACCATGGCGTGGCTGTTTCAGTCACCTGATTTGATTTTTTTTGTTAAGTGGCTATATCGGTCATTGATATTCTCGCCTAATTTCAGTGTTACAGTTTGACATTTGTAAGAATTATGCCGTGCGAGTACATATGACTTTGTGCGGTTTTCGATTTTTTGGAATCAACTTTGCATCAACGAGTTTAAAACGGGAATTGAGCGAAGCAAAGACCTTTGAAATGTTAGAAAAATGTTTTTGCAATGGTACTCTACCGAAAACAAACGTTTATGTGTAGCATGAACGCTTCAGAAGCGGTGGTGCGTCTGTTGAGGATGGCGAACGCAGTAGTTGTCAGTCGACATCGAATGACAAGCAAAACACCGATAAAATCAAAGAAATGTTGGCTAAAAACCGAAAAGTGACCATCAGAGAGTTCACAGAGGACTTGGTCATCGCTTATGGATCGGTCCAAAACATTTCGGGTACTGACATTTGGGCTTGAGACGTGTCGCTGCAAAGCTGAGCCGAGAGACTTGAATTTCACGCAAAAAAAGAGACACCTTTATCTGTGATTTTTTGGCGAAGAACAGACCGAATACCATTCAACAGCCAGCAAATTTGCTTGATTTGCCTCCCCCTGCGACTTCTTCTTGTTCGTTCAACTCAAGAAATCGCTCCGGGGAACGCATTTCAGCTGCTGAGAGGAGGTAATAGAGAAATCGAAGGCGGCTCTGATGACCACACAGAAAATCGAATGTAATAAATGTTTCGAGAGTCGGATGAACCGCTGCCACAAGTACGTTGCAGTCAGTGGAGAGTACTTTCAAAATCATTTTTGACGAATGGGCTCGTACATTTTTAATTTTCTAAACAAATTCCTGAAACTTTATGATCCAGGTAGTATTCTGTATTTTAGCAGCCTGTAATAATATATATTTTCTGAGACATTTCATAGTTTTCAAGCCATCAAGTTAAGCCAGCGCTGTTTTGTTTCCAACTAGGTATATTTTGTTTTAAGTGAGCAAACTGAAAGAAATTATCAAATAATAATTCTACATGTAAGCTATATTTGGAATACAATAAAATAATAAACAAACAAACGGTCTAGCCGGATAAAATGGTCGCATCGGCCCCCAAGTGATGTGGAAATGTAGTTATGTCATTATGTTCGGCTTCAATGCAAACGCCGATTCCTAGATTTTTAAACCTCTAAACCCTCATAAGCCCCCATAAGGTCCAATTTTGTGGTTTTTATTTGTTTTACAATATCATGGTCAGTTTTCAAGCTAGGAAATATGTCTTTTCTTCAAATTGTGATGGATTCCCAGCTCTACAAAATGGCTCTACTCAAAACAAATTTGGCACAAAATTCAAATTTTTATGGCGTTTGAAAAATTATAAAACTCGATTTCTCGAAAATAGAAACATACTCCGTTTCAGAAATAAAATATTTTATGCATTTTTTCTCTAGAAATACGTATAAACTTCTTCAGATTTTTAAAAGTGGTGGAATGTACTCAAAAACCCTAAGAACCGCATATTTTTGGTTTTTTGCCCATATTCAAGCCTCTAAGTCTTTCCTGGTAACCTACTTGATACTCCAAATCCATTTCTGACTTTATTCTATACTACCAAGATGTTAAAAATTGTTTCCATAGGGGCGCTTCATCCTAAATTATTACGAAACCAATAAAAACCAACAATTATTAAAAGTCCTAACGGCTTCGTGTATTAAAAAGGATTCTCAAGATTGATTATAATATTTCTATACATTTAGTACATGATCGACCACTTTTTATCGTTGATTTGTACGTCAGAAATGAATTTTAATTCCAAACCACACGCTTTCACCTAGAAGCATTATTATGCCACTTTTGATATAGCATTTAATGGGATGTTTTTCCCAATCGCACTGGTTATTTTTGTGG
This sequence comes from Icerya purchasi, assembly GCA_039619475.1. Taxonomy (NCBI): domain Eukaryota; kingdom Metazoa; phylum Arthropoda; class Insecta; order Hemiptera; family Monophlebidae; genus Icerya; species Icerya purchasi. The sequence goes on along the minus strand of CM077116.1, from coordinate 167,707,551 downwards.
ATTTATAAAATTATTTAAAGATATATCTATTGAATTTATATATATATATATATTTTTTTAAGGGGGAGCTTATAAGAAGATAACCTATCGGCCATTATATAAATACATAGTTATAGGAGCAATCATAAAATTCATGAAGCTATATATTTTACTTGATATTTTCGCTGCAGTCATCTTTCTGTTTTAAATTCTTTTAAAAAGGATATATTTCCTTCCCGTTTTGGCTTGAAAACCGCAAATCGAGATGTCTTGAATCATAGTCATTTAACGATTCTCCTCAAAAATCTTCACGGCGTAAATCATGCTAATTTTGCACTAGTTGCTGATAGAACTTACTTAAGACACCAAAAGACTTCCATCAACAAATACCAAAGAAAATCTTATTCGGGTTATAAAAAAGTTCCTCTGTGTAAACCATTTACAACTTGTACTACTGATAGTTACATTGTTGATGTGTTGGGACCGTTTTATGCCAAAAAAAACGATGCTAAAATTTTGAAAAAAATTTGGAATGCAAATGAAAGCTATTTGAAGAAACTGATGTGCAAGGAAAATGATGTTTTTGTACTCGATCGAGACTTTCGTGATATAAAATCACAATTAGAAGAAGAAAAGTATCGTGTTCTCATGCCACCATCAAAGGAGAAAGGACAAAAACAATTGTCAGCGGAAAAATCTAACAGGTCCCGCTGTGTCACGATGATTCGATGGGTCGTGGAAGCTGTACAAGGTGCTGTAGCTCAAAAATATAAACTTCTCCATCATCAGTTAGATAATCATTGCCTAGCTGAAGCTGGTCTTTGCAGTAAGATTGTTTGCTTCTTAATAAATAAATTTGGAAAACGACTAGACTCGAAGGCTTCTTCAGATGAAGAAATATTGAATTACATTCTTTCAAAAGATAGTGAAGAAAACAGATTAGCTGCAGAAGTGCAATCAAGAAGATGTATGAAAAATTTAAATCTTCTGATGCGCTCGATTTTCCTGAAATGATGGATCAGAAAGGTAAAATAGATTTAAGGTATTTCAAAGCATCAGTTGATATTCTCAAAATACAAGTCAGATCTAGGCACATGGAAAGCACATTTTACAACTGCCATGTTCATTATACGACTAGCTGCGCCGGCATTGTACGTTCTTATTGCGAATGTGCTAACGGCATGAGAACGATCGGTTGCTGCTATCACGTTGCTGCCGTTATTTATTTTTTGTTACATGCTAGATATCTGTCCAAAATTGTGAAACCTGCCGAACATCTCACGAAGATTTATGAGCGAGAGCACGTGGCTCCTGTTATTGAAGAAAAAAATGATGATCACTGATAAACGGTCCATGATCATAGGTTATACAATCCAATATAATTTGTTATTTTCGTAAAATTGTAATAAATCATCATAGTATTAAGGTCTTATATTTCCTTCTTGTTGCCTCATTCTATACTAGTCTTCGACTAAACGTAAAATGAAATATGTATCTAACATTACCTATAATTACTGATTCTAATTGACCTTTGGAGGCCAGAATGTGTGGTTTGGAATTAAAATTCATTTCTGACATACAAATAAACGATAAAAAGTGGTCGATCATGTACTAAATGTATAGAAATATTATAATCAATCTTGAGAATCCTTTTTAATACACGAAGCCGTTAGGACTTTTAATAATTGTTGGTTTTTATTGGTTTCGTAATAATTTAGGATGAAGCGCCCCTATGGAAACAATTTTTAACATCTTGGTAGTATAGAATAAAGTCAGAAATGGATTTGGAGTATCAAGTAGGTTACCAGGAAAGACTTAGAGGCTTGAATATGGGCAAAAAACCAAAAATATGCGGTTCTTAGGGTTTTTGAGTACATTCCACCACTTTTAAAAATCTGAAGAAGTTTATACGTATTTCTAGAGAAAAAATGCATAAAATATTTTATTTCTGAAACGGAGTATGTTTCTATTTTCGAGAAATCGAGTTTTATAATTTTTCAAACGCCATAAAAATTTGAATTTTGTGCCAAATTTGTTTTGAGTAGAGCCATTTTGTAGAGCTGGGAATCCATCACAATTTGAAGAAAAGACATATTTCCTAGCTTGAAAACTGACCATGATATTGTAAAACAAATAAAAACCACAAAATTGGACCTTATGGGGGCTTATGAGGGTTTAGAGGTTTAAAAATCTAGGAATCGGCGTTTCCATTGAAGCCGAACATAATGACATAACTACTTTTCCAAAATCACTTGGGGGCCGATTCGACCATTCTATACGGTTAGACCCTTTGGAGAACAGTTTCTCCAGTGCTACAACGCTTTCAGTTTTTTAGGAACAAGTTAGGTAGTTTTGATAGTTTTCTTTTTGAACCGGGGAAAAATTGTTTGGCCGTAAGCAAGGTAAATCTGTATAAAATGTATACAATAATTAAAACTGTTTTTTTTTTTAAATTTCAGGACTATTACTTATTGCATTTTTTTTCTTTCTTTTTCTTTTGCAGATAACAATGTTTATAGAGGCTTGTTATGCCGGATCAATGTTCGAAAAACTATTACCAAATGATACTAAAGGTAGTTAAAGGTTATTTATCGGTTTTACTTTTTTATTTCGCTTATGACTGACGTATTCATAATCTTATTTTTAGTCAACTTTACCTTAACTATAGATTACTAAACTATCCTGCGGGTGACGTTGTTACTAAACTTTCATAAAAAATACGACACGGAAATAAAATACAGGAATAAATAAGATAATCAAAAACTTTTATTATTTTAAAAGTAACATTTGCATTCTTTAGGTTTAAGAGAGATAACATTATAATGAAAATAGCATATATTTTTTTATTCTACGCAGTTCGAACGCATGTTCACATTATGCGCCTTACATCTATGGCTTTTTTCATTTCATGCAAAAGTTAGTTGTCATTTTTCTTGACTTGCACTGACAGAATGCACATATATTTCCTGAATTTGGTTCTTGGATAATTGCTGCTTCAGCAACAGATTCAATAAGTACGATGACCTTTTTATGAGTTCTTTTATATTTCGCCACAAAGTTGGAATATTTATTCTTGCTTTCAGGTGAGACTTCATAAGAGCATTAGCCATTTTCAAAACAAAGTTGAGCCTGGATTTGATTTTTTTATTGTTTCCGCAGTTATTACTAACATAAATGACGTATGAGTTCATAATTACAATGTTAATCAGGTTATAAAACAAGCATAATGACCACCTACGTGTCTTCCTGTTGCAGCACATAAGCACATCAAGTCCACTGTATCAACGGCTTCTTTTGTTGAGTTAATAATTCATGGTTTTCCACTGATAGCACTTGTCGCAGAATCGTTATGTGTTGTTGACACTAGATAAACCATTTTATTTTTGTTTATTAGAAACTAAAGTCGTCTGTTTGTCAAAGCATAAAACCGACGTCCCAATTCGACGAATAGTAGAATCATTCATTTTATTTGGAATCTCTTGTTTATTACTACGTGAGGTCGTCAAATTGTACAGCTTTCGGAAGTTCTGAAGCTAATGATACCGAGGGCTATTTTTAAGGGTGGGACATCTAAACTGGACATAAAAAATCACGAAAAAGAAAAAATAATAATAAGAATTGAAATAAAATATTTAATAATAACCGAAACTACATACAACGGTCACTAGATGACGGAACAATTATAATTATCACCGAACAACGTCAACCGATCGCGCTACATATACGGAATCCGTGTATCAATATATTCATGAAACACAAAATAAGCCGTAATCAACATAACATCTTAATAAAAAGTGATAAAAACAAGTACACTTAACGTTGCTCAACAGTCAGGTAAACACTAAATTTTCGTAAATTGTACGACACTTTTGCGATAAGTCAATACACAAACGATACCTGACTACAATGACACCGCGTGGCACACTGACCGAACTAGTTAAGAAGGTATTGTAAAGCGGGGGACGCAGGAAAGACCTTCTTTCGGCATTGTGATTTTCCCGTCGTAATTTTTGCGATTGTGTTTAGTAATCTAGGGTTAGGTATTTAAATTGTGGGTCGTAAAACTAATATTTCATATTTAGTGTTAAAATTAAAGAGAAAGAAAAACAAAGCAACGCATATAAAATATAAAAAAACAAATAATAAGGTTTAATAATTGGGGAAACGGTAATAAAATTGGTATGATTTATAGAATTTCATTATTTGCAAACGCGCACTATTGATTTTATTAAGAGGATCAGGTGCACATGGTCTCTTCCGGTGCGCAATATGTATTATAATTATGCCAAACTAAGACGATAGAGTAAAAAATGAATACAGATTCGGGTAAAAGTATTTTATTTATTTTATAGGATTTTTTTTTTTGGTTAAAAATCTTGTGAAGTTAGTGCAGAATTTATGTAAGATAATTACTATTAAAATAGAAACGAGCAGACTTTCAGTACTTTATTGTTGATCTTAGTGTCTTTTGTACTTTACTAAATGTAATATACACCTATAAATCCCAATCAATGTGGGAAACAGCGTACGAATAACGCAGCCCAGGTATAATATTGTTGTGGATGCATAGGTAAGATTGTAAACACGTGCTATCATGGACGTCGTCAAGGGTGGCAGGTTAGGGCCGCCCTGGAGCTTCGGAACTTTTTAATCAACTGGCCTTGATGATTATTCATAGGCGAGTAATCATGGACAATTTGACTTTTATAATAAATTAGTAGAACAATTTTCCAGAAACCCACGAAAATTATGTTTTAATTAAGATTTTATTCTTGTTTAATAAAATATTAAGCCTTTACAACTTATAAGTTTTATTTTTCCTATAACTCATATTCTCTTCCTATCATCTTGCTCTTCTCCTAGCTCATCGGCTGGTGACGCCCTTGCATACTACCGTGTAAGTTCAAATATTTAAAAAGCGCTGAATCAATAATGTGAAAACAACTTACAGTTTTCGTCAAAAGACAAATAATAATCTGCGAAAGATATTATTCTTACTTTCATTATGACTGCTGAGGAGGTAACAAACGCGGTTCCCCGAAAAAAGTGGATTATAGAAAACAAGATTAATCCAGAGCATGATGTTTCATGCGTTGTGGATTCCGTATATTAAGTTAAAAATGACCATAATTTACATTTGCACAATACTATATTCAAAACATTTTAAATTTGTTATACCGCATATATTTTTCACACATTTCGTAAATGTGTATTTTTATATGTTTAAAAATTTTTGAGACTTTATCGCTGTTTTTCGAAATTTTTTAAAACTTAGGCAGCTTCGATGAGAAATCGAAGTGTGATTTCGCTACCTTTAAATCTGATTATTTCATTACATTATAATAAAAAAACAAAAAAACATTGTCCTGATGCTGTAGATGAGTTTGACTTCTCGTCACAACAAAATTAAAATGTACCTATTTGTATATATGTACACATATATATACAAACAACCAACGCGAAACCACAAATAATGAATGAAACCTCAAAAAACGTTTCACCAAATAAACTTGCTAAATACGAACGAAACCTAAAGATATAATATCGAGTGTGTATTAGAACCAATTTACGTTACGATTTAAATGACGGAGAGTTAATTATTTTGAGTTATTTTTCTTTTCCGAAGAAATATTTGCACGTGTTATGTAATATCAAATCAAATCAAATCAAATCAATTTTATTATTATCATTACAACGTAATCCATCTATGCGCATATTTGCGCGAGCGATGGGTATTAAAGAAATAAAAATCTTTTTTGAAAAAATACTGAAATCCTTAAAATTACAATCAAAAACACTGCAATAAAGGAATAAAGTAGAAATATACCGTACAGAACTTATATAAAATAATATAACTTACATTAAATCTATAATCTTAATTTATTTAATTCATTAACATTTACAATTAAAAATAAAAGAAAATTTCTACATTTCCATACAATCAACGTACTCTATATGAATATATATTACACCCCCATCCACAATCCTTTATCGATTATTTATAAGAATCCTCAGAAAGATTATTGGAGTGGAAAAATTTCAGTAAACATTTACGTCTTTTTTTAAAGTTTTTTAAATCGTCTTTTAAAGTTAGTGGTAATTGGTTGTAAATGAGAGGCGCCATATAGAGAGGGCTTGGATTCTTGAATGGAATTTCATAAATTTAGGTATCGCAGCTATTTCATTTCCACAACTTCTAGTGATACCCTCCTTAATGTGAAAATTAAATTATTTTTTTTCCATTTAGCATAAACAACAGCAATTCAGTTTTATATAATGTACTAACATTAAATAAATTATAATTAAATGTAGTTTTCTTGTTTTTAGTGATTAACTTGATTACTCTTTTATTTAAAAACTCAATCTGTGAAAAGTGGCATTTAGCGGTATTACCCCAATGCATCAAACCATACGTCAAGACAGGTTTGTACAGTGATTGGTATAACATATACAGATGATATTCATTAAAAAATTCATTCATGTAGTAAAATATATAATTTAACTTTCTGAGTTTAGCAGCTAAATAATCAGTATGCTTATTCCACTGTAATCTACAATCTAAATTTAAACCCAGATATTTGATTTCAAATACTCTTTCTATTTCAGAATTTTCATTTAAACAAATTTTTTCGCAGTCCCACGTGTATTGAGGTTTATGACTATATAATATGAATTTAGTTTTCTTTAAATTTACTATAAGCCTATTTGCCTTAAACCAATTTACTAAGGTATCAACATTCCTATTTGCTGGTTGCATTAGGATATGGCTGTAACGAGAACTCACGACAATAGCAGTATCATCTGCGTATGTGAACAGTTTTCCCGATATTCTTAAGTTGCATAATTCATTTATGTAAATAACAAAACAGAACGGGACCTAAAATACTACCCTGAGGCACCCCATAAATTTGCGTTATACTTTCGCTATGTAATTTATTAATTTTCGTAACATATTTTCTATTATTTAAATACGATTTGAACCAGTTGTAAATACTACCCCGGAAACCACACGAATATAGCTTGGCTAACAAAATTTTATGGTCTACCACGTCAAAAGCTTTTCTCAAGTCAAAATAGACAGCTAAGCATGATTTTCCCTTTTCTAGATTTTCCGTAATGTATGATACGTGCTGAAATAGCGCAATATCAATTCCTTTTCCCTCTAAAAACCCGTATTGGTTTGTACTAAAAAAATTTTTGTTATGTAGGAAACCCATTATTCTCATCTTTATACATTTCTCAAAAATTTTTGAAATAGTAGGTAGTATACATATTGGTCTGTAATTTGCCATATCACATTTGTCACCTCCCTTATATACTGGAGTAATGATACCTAATTTTAAAATGTTGGGGAATATTCCAACCTTTACAGATTCGTTAAACAAAAGAGTTAAAGGTCTGACAAAAAATTCTACATTTTCTTTTATTAATAAAATAGATAGCCCATCTGACCCAAACGACGATTTATTTGGAAAAGACATAATTACATTTTTTATTTCTTCATTCAAGAAATCAATGAATCCGAAAGTTTCCAGGACGTGGGGGCTATTTGAATGATATGCTGCAAACCTTTCATTCTGCAATAGGTCGGTAACAGAGCTTAAAAAATAATTATTAAAATGACAGGCAACATCATATTCATTCTCGTCTGCATCTAATTTGTTATTATTAACAATTACCTCACGTATTCGATGATTTTTACCTCCTAATACTTTTTTCACCACCGTCCAGTATTTCTTCTGGTTCTGTTCGCAACCGTTTAATAATGCGCTGTAATACTGCTTTTTTGCTGTTCTGGATAACTTTTGTATTAGCTTTGATATTTCTGTATACTCAGAAATCGTAGTGTATCAGTTCCCTTGAAAGTTTTCATTTTCTTATAAATATTCTTTTTCGTATTGGATAAACGTACTATTTCCTGAGTTACCCACGGTGTTCTCTTGCGTGTATTTATTTTTATTTTTCGAATTTGCTTACACTCATCCACAATTTTGGTAATATTTCGTATAAAATTTTCAAATTTAGCGTCAATATCATATTGGGTGTCATAAACAAAATCAATATTAGTACATAATAGTTTGATATGAAATCGGTTTTTATCAAAGAAAACATCAAACGTAGGTGGTTTCACTGAAACATAGTCTTCTATATTTAAAGGTATACTTCTTATCGCAACATGATCAGAAAAACTAACATCTAGTACTTTGAAAATTCAAAATTCACCAATCCGCCGTCTAGACGTGAAAAAATTGCGGAAGAACAGCTAGAAATGGATTGTAACGATTCAACAAAAAGTAAAAAAAAAACATTAAATATAAATTTAAACGCGAAATATCATTTTGTTTTAATTTCCGTGATATTTCCTCTCGATATCCTGTTCTATATCATTGAACTTGCGGGTTGTGATAATTACAGAAATTATTCTTTAATTAATTTTATCCCATAAGACGGAGGACTAAATGAAAGAAATTGTTAACTTAATCTTCACCAAGAATATGAATAGCTCATACACGAGATGTGTTGCTGTACTCACTAAAGTGAACGTCAACCGTCACCCGCGTAATTTAAACGTTATTAATTAATATAAAAATAATCGTGAATTCTTATTTTTTTTCCCGGTAATAGTTTACGCTATGACAGCCGCGAATTCGCGTGAATCATCCTATGCTTGCTATTACGATTCAAGTTTTAGAACGTATCTAGGCGACGAGTTCTCGACCAGTTTACTGGAAATTTTGGATGAAGTAAGTAACGCGCCAGCAATATTCTATAATAATTTTTACTTATTTTGCGCAGTAACGGATTTAAGTAGTCATGGTTCCCCCCGAGGGTTTTTATAAAAACCACAACAGTTTACGTATAAAATTACTTACGTTATAATTTTTTAATTAAACATGAAACTTTATGAAAAATCACAATAATAATGAAAATAATAGTAATTTTATATTTTGATTATTTTATAACGCACGGGTAACTTCATTCAAAAAAATCAGAAAACCATATAGTAATTTTAATGTATAAAATTACTCGAGATAATTTCATATCTTAAAATTAATGTTTAAAGATTTTTTGTCTTTTTTTGTCTGATATTTGTCATTCATAAATTTTTCAGCAATTTTATCACAGTGGAATCTAAATAATTAATTTTTGGTATGTAAAATTACTACCGGATTGAATCTCAATTATTCATTTTTTCTTCTTATATTTTTTTTTTTTAACTTTTTTATTGGACTTGTCAGCTACGGACGATTCCCCATCAAGAAAGAAGAACGTAGGACAAAAGGAAAGTGAGGACACTAAGAAAGTTATTCAGGGAAGGTGGAGACGGCCAGAACTACTATGGAGAGATAGCAAGGGAGTCAAAAAAGATCGGTATTAGAACTAAATTAGTAGTCCGAAGGGAAATAAATGTGTAGACGAAATAGTATACAGGATACCTTTAAGGAAAGGAAAGCTCTCATGTCTTGTTAGCCGTTATACATGATTATAATGTATTATATATATTTAAACTAAGTGCGCGGTGTGACCATCCATGTTTGCGATTGTTGGGCAGCGCCCACAAAAAGATCATCATCAACAATATGGCCGCAACTACAATGCAGTGCCCACAGTGCCCGATGAGGCAAGAGACAAGACGTCGCTATTCGCTTACGGTTGCGACTGCGAAGCTGTGCTCGCAATTCCCGTCCAGAAAAGCAAAATGATTGATTATCCATTATTCAAACGGCATCTGCGGACGACGAGCTTACGATATATATATTAAGGATAATAAGGAAAGATGCTCCACATCGGAAGAGGCCAGCATAATCATCAAATAGCAGAGCGTTCATACTAACTCCAGAAGATCCGCACCACCTTGACACAGTACCACTATGGCCATCATCCGAGCAAAAACGGCCACAATGCACCAAGTGAAGGTGGCGGGGGTACCAAAATATTAAGATAAGAAAAGGATGAGGGATTTGCTGAAATGTTTATACGGTCGCGAATTAAAGACAAGAATTTAGCAATAGCAGGGACAACAGATAGTAAGGGACAGGCGAGGATAAAGCAAGCACAGTACGGCGTGGGGATATTAAGGGATAGTAGATCTGAGTATAGTACCAATCTTTCGGAAGATAAAGATGCACAACCAAAGAAAATGTGATCAGCGTCACAATCGAGTGTACATATTATTTACACCTAATGGACAGAGGGGAAGGGAAGTAATAGAAAACCGATAAAGAGATGCAGGGAGACAGTTGTGACCAAAGCGAAGAGGACAAAGAGAGGATATAGTAGAACGACGAAGGTGTGGGAATATATAATTCACAATATTTTTTTTTTTTTTTTTTTTTTTTTTTTTTTTAATTGGGCTCGTCAACCGAGGACCTTCACCCAGAAACAATTAAGGGAAAACGAAAGTTATACAGTGAGGCGATCAGCTATCGCTAATAAGAAGGAAACAATGGAGGGGATAATAAGTGTAGAAGGAAAAGACAGGATATAACGAGCACAAAAAGGAGCAGGAAGCCCCAGCCCAAGCAAGTGGGAATATAGAGCCGAGCGCTCCACCGAAAGAGCAGAGCACTCAAAGAACACGTGATCGGTGTCACAAACAACCGCATCGTTTGAATGGAGAGGACAACATGAGGAAGAGGTCAACGAGAGGCGAAAGCGTGAGGAAGGTAGCAAGGAATGGTTTAAGCGCAAACGCACAATGGAGACAACAACAGAGCGAGGAAGTGAAGGAAACAGAAGGAACCAAGGATTTGAAGGAAGATTAGGCTGAACTGACAGATAAAAGGAGCGACAATTAGAAAAGGAGGAAGGGTACATATTCGACCAAAATCTGAGATGGAAATGTTTACACAAAGGCAAGAGATTAGAGGATGGGATTTTTTTGAAGAAGAATGTAGAAGAAGAAGCAGCAACCCGAGCCAAAGAATCAGCCTTCTCATTACCTGAGATGCCAGAATGACCAGGAACCCACAGCAAGTCAACATGGATTCCATGGAGAGAAGAGAGAGTCCAAATGAGAGAACGTATGCGGAGAATAGAAAAATCGCAGGAATGATTAGGAAGAGGAGAAGAGATGGCTTGAAGAGCACTCATGGAGTCGGATATGATCAGAAACTGGGAAGAAAGACGATTGGAGGAGATAAAAATAATGGAACGTAAAATAGCCATTAGCTCGGCTGTAAATATGGAACAGAAAGAAGGAAGACAGAAGGATTCAGAGAAGTTATAGTCTGGAAGAATAAAAGAAGCACCAACCCCATCAGGCCCCTTAGAACCATCAGTGAAAATGGTAACATGAGAAGGGAAGAGAGAATTGACAATACTGTGGAATTCCTGTTTAATTACAGCTGGAGGGAGAGATTTTGCAAGTGTAGGCGAAATAAATACTCTGGGAGGATGGCAGAGATCGCTGAAGTTAAAGGAAAAATAAGGCAGACTATTAAAGGAAATTGTATACGGCCAAAATGAACTAAGACGGAGAGAAATAAGGGACAGGATAGGAATTTTCCTAGGCACAAAGCGCCAATTCCGAGAAATTGAAAGGTAGGAAAAAATGAGAGAAGAAGATGAGAGAGAAAGACGTTTAGCAAGGAAGCGATAGCCCAAATAAGATCTGCGAATAGACAGGGGAGGAACATTCGATTCAGCAAGCAATGCTGGAATAGGAGAGGATTTAAGTGCACCGAGACAGAGTCTAAGACAAGAATTTTGGATCACATCAAGTTTAGAGAGACGGGATTTGGAAGCGCAGGCATAAATGAACGAACAGTAATCAAGCTTGGAGCGGACGATGGATTTATATAGAAGAATAAGAATGAAAGGGTCACCACCCCATTTAGTCGGAGACAGGGCCTTCAGCAAGTTCAACCGTTTAGTAGAGGAGGAGGAAAGATATTTAATATGTTCGGAAAAAGTCAAACGACTATCGAGAAAGATACCGAGATAACGAAAGCAATTAACACGAGCAATAGCTGTGCTATTTAAGGATAAATTAACAGAAGCAGGGTTATAAGGGCGAAGGGTAAATACAACGCAGGAGGACTTAGAAGGAGAAATCGATAGGTTAATTGAGGCAAGAGCACTTTCAAGGAAATTGAGGGACGATTTGAGAGCATCATTAGCTGCGTCAATATCGTGGGAAGAGGAAAAAAGCAAAATATCATCGGCAAAGAATAAAGAGTGGGAATTTAAAGAAAGAGAAGCGATACTAGCAGTATAAATGTTAAAAAGAGTAGGACTGAGGGAGGAACCTTGAGGAAGACCGCAGAAAACCTTTCTAGAAGTGTCAAATAATGGAGGAGAGAGGTGGATAGAACGATTGGACATGAGCTTAATAACAAGGGAAGTGAAATTCACTGGAATGTTAATTGCTGTCATTTTATCTCTTAAAGTTGGGAGATGAACATTGTCGAAAGCACGGGAAACATCTATGAAGGAAGCCAGAGTATAATGTTTTTGGATAAAGGACTTATATAAATGAGACACAAAAAGACTGATACAATCAGGAGGGCCGATACCCGGCCGAAAGCCGTACATATTGTTAGGAAGCACATTATGGTGTTCCAACCACCAGACAAGACGCTTGTTTAGCATACCCTCAAACAATTTTCTGATGCAGGATGCCAAGGAGATGGGGCGTAAGGAAGAACTTTTCTTAGGAATAGGGACAATAGTGAAAGAATTCCAAGAGGGGGGGATTGAACCCCTGGAAAGGAAAGAATTGAAAAGACTGAGAAGAAAGTTAAGGGATAGTTCAGACAGATTTTTAAGAGCAAGATAAGGTATACCATCAAGGCCTGGAGTAGGGCTGGAAGATTTAGATAAAACAGCTAATAATTCATTAAGATTGAAAGCCGAAGTGAGGAAGTGAGAAGGAGGGGATGAGATTTGCGGAGAGGTGTTGGAATACAGTTCGTCAAAGGAAGGAACGTAGGCAGGAGCGACAGAATCAATGAAGGATATTAGGCTATCCTCAGATACATTAGAAAGAGAAGGGCGTTCAGAGGATGGAGATTTAAAAGCTCTAGCCAACCTCCAAATATGTGAGAGAGAGGTATTTCTAGAAAAGGAAGAACAGAATTTTTTCCAAGAGGCCTTTTTCACGGCTTTAAGAATAAACCTAGCCCTGGCGTTGGCTTGTTTATGAGCCAGAAAGTTTTGGGTTGTAGGATTAGAGCGATAGGATCTGAAGGTCGAACGACAATGGTTAAATGCAGCGTTACACTCCTCATTCCACCAAAGAGATGAGGCCGCACAACGATGAGTGGATGCAGGAGAACGACGAGGGGGAGAAGATAGAGAAAGAGCAGACCTGATAGAATGGGAAAAGGAATTATAGAGAGAAATGGGATCACAATTAATCTGTGGATCAGGAAGTGATGAATCAACAGAAGAGCGGAAAAGAGTCCAATTAGTTTTGCTGAGATTCCATCGAGGAGAATGGAGATGCCTGGGATAAGTTGGAGAAGGAAAAATATTAGTAGTAATTATTATGGGAACATGGTCACTGCCGAAAGAACCCGAAAGGGTTCTCCAGGTAAAGTTAAGGACCAATTGAAGGGGAAGAAAGAGTTAGATCAAGAGAACTGGAGACAAAAGCATTCCTAAAATAGGTTGGGGAAAGATCATTAAGGAGCACCAAGTTATCAGAAAGGATAGTATTCTCAAGGATGGAACCATTGCTATTGTAGGATGTGCAGCCCCACATAGGGGAATGAGCATTCCAATCGCCGCCGATAATAAACGGTTGCGGGATAGATGAGAAAAATGTAGAAAGGGGGAAGTGACGAAGATCGTAAGTAGGAGGAACATAAATCGAAACAACGTTAATAGGACGCATAGAAGGAGGATTGATGGAGATATGAACGATATTAGGAATATTAGGAGTAGAAGGAAGGTTGAGAGAAATCTCGTGAGAACGGAATGGAATGTCATTTCTAACGAGGATCGCAGAACCAGCATAGCCATCATCGCGATCGCTTCTGATTACCTTGAAGCCTCTAATGTTAAAATCTACGCCTGACCGAAGCCACGTTTCCGAGATGAGAGCAACTTGGATATTATGAAGATCCAACAAACCCTCCAATGAATTTTTGTTGGCTCTGAGACTACGACAATTCCATTGTAGCAGATTAAACGCAGCCGGCATTGTAGAGCTAAAGAGGGATTAGGAAAAAAAGAGGTAAGAGAATGGAGTAGGAAGCAATAGGAGAGCACAGAGGAGGGTATAAATGCAAAGCATTTATACTAAAATAGCAAGGATAGGTGGATAGAGAAGAAAGGAACAATCGACTATAATAATTAGAATACAGGAGGAAGTGAGTCAGGGCAGCTAGATTATAGAGGGAAACGGAGCGTAGTAGCAAAGGAGATGATAAAACACAATTGGGAGCAGAAATGAAGGAGATATATGAAGATTTTAGAGAAACAGGAAATAGGTATGAAAACATCCAAATAAATAAAGTAAAGTCAGTTGTAGTTAGACCATTGCACTTAAAACTGGAGCTGGGTGTTACGAAGCCATAGCTATACACGCCAGCTAGTCTCACAACTGTATAAATGTAACAGTAAAAGTGAGAAAAAAAGCAACTTCGAATGGAACTCAGCCCAAAGATTGAGTACGTCAACTCGACATGAGCCCATTCGAGAAAATAATAAGAAGATAAAAGGTACCAGTGCTCAATAGTGGGTATGGCCATTACAGCAACGGCCCTTTTAATAATAAAAGGAAATGTAAAACAGGAGAAAGCCGTGCTTAAACCTGAGTCAATGGCCAACTGACTTGGATGAATCATACTGCGCAATTGGAAAGAGATTAAGCAAGAGGATACGGGAAAGAAGAGGGGGAAGGGGGAAGGACAAAAGAAGAAAATAGAGAAAATTCTGCCCTGAATCTTATCACTTCTACTCCTTTTTAGTCCTATTTGATTTTTCCTTGTTATTAGGAGAATAATTATTAAGAACGTATATTATTAGAGAGGAAACGAGAAAGAGAATCAGCAAAGGATGAGGAGGAAGCAATGTTGTTTAAAGAAAGAAGCTCTAGAACCGCTGTTGAAATATTATTAATTAAGGGAGAAAGATCCGTAGAGGAAGAGTTTAGAGGGGCTAAGGATACAGGATTGATATTAGTAAGATTTGCGGGAAGACAACTTTCTGAAGTAGAGTTAGGAAAAGAAGGAACGGATTTATTGAGAGCCCATCCATTGGAGGGAGAAGGAATACGATTAGATGGAAGAGGGGGGAATTGGGGAGAGGAATCGTAGATAGGTTTAGAGAACCGTTTTTTGTGGAATGTAGGTGATTTGGGACGAGGAATAGAGTTAGAAAGAAGAGAGGGGAGTGATGGTGGAGATTTAGTAATATTATTGTGGGAAGAGGAAGGCAAGGAGGCTCGGTCAGCAAACGAAAAGGCATGAGTAGCTAAGCTGTTCTTTTTGATAAGTGTGGCTTCTTGAAAAGAGATATTCTCGAAAGCCATAATACGTTTTATTTCTTTCTGCGTAATCCACTCAGGGCAAGACCGATCATAGGCACGGTGAGAGCCTTTGCAATTTCGGCAGGTGGGAGGAACTTGTAGGCAACTACATTCTGAGGCTGGGTGCTTGGAAGCACAGTGCGAACAGATATACGAAGAACTACGGCAGTGTTTTGAAATGTGACCAAAAAGAAA
This sequence comes from Icerya purchasi, assembly GCA_039619475.1. Classification (NCBI taxonomy): domain Eukaryota; kingdom Metazoa; phylum Arthropoda; class Insecta; order Hemiptera; family Monophlebidae; genus Icerya; species Icerya purchasi. The sequence continues at coordinate 167,691,899 of CM077116.1, read as the reverse complement.
ACATTTTGAACACTGCGTAGGTGAACGGACACTGGGGGAAACGGGAAAACGTAATCTGTAAATTGAGACAAATTCGGGAAGGGTAGTTTTATGGAATTTGATCTCGACTGAGCGGGTAGGAATTTTAGAATCTTCGGAAGAACGGTAAATTCGGCGAATTGAGGCAATAGGGATTGAGGACTCAATTCCTTCAGCAATTTCTTCCTCGGAGAAGGACGGATGAACGCCTGAAATGATGCCCATTCTAAAAAGAACACCGTTGGGGATGTACGCTTTAATATTGTGCGATGCGAAGAAATTGGGCTGCGCCAGAAAAGAATTTGCGGAAGAGACCGAAGGAAATTTAACTGAAACACGGCCCCTACCTTGAGGGACAATGCTCGTAAGGGAGGAGGATGCAGAGTAAATTAGCCTGGCAAGGGCCAAAGGATGAAGATTGCCGAGGTTCTCCTCTGAAGAACAACCTTCGACGTAAACGGTGTAAGGCCCTGGATGATCAGAGGCAAACAACAAATTTTCTTTAGTGATGCTATTATTATTATTATTGTTATTACTATTATTATTCGTATTATTGTTATTATTCGTATTATTCGTGTTATTATTATTATTATTGTTGTTGTTGTTGCAATTATTATTGTTACTATTGTTAATATTATTATTGGTGGTAGTAATAGTAGAAGTATTAGTAGGAGGAGTAACAGTAGAATCAGTGGAAGTAGTAACATTATTACTCCTCTCGCTGTAATTATCATTATTATTGCAAATATCATCATCATTATTATTATTATTATTATTATTATTATTATTATTATTACTACTGTTATTACTCTTATTATAATTATTATTATTATTATTATTACTATTATTATTATTGTTTTCGGAAGCGCTTAAATCGGTATGTGAAAATCGAAATTCCTTAGGGGGCAAGGATGCTTTAGGCGAAGAAGGACTTGGAAGTTTCCGTTTGTTAGAGGAATCCACCTCCGTCAAACTGAGAGACAAACCATCACGAGACGGTTTGTTGGAAATGGAGGAGGCCGCCGAGCGGCCCCCCTTAGACGAGCTCATCTATCCCACTAAGCGACTTAAGTGAAGAAAACTACTAAAATAACGAAAAAAAAAAAAAAGGACAGAATAGAGAAAATTAAATAAATAAATAAAAGTAAGAGTTCTAACAGTAAACGAAAGTACAGCTGGTGGAAATTAACGAATAGTTAGTACGCTGCGAAATCGTAATCTTATAAATAGATAATAAAAGAACGGTCTCACCGGTTTATCGATTACAATGCGCTGATAAGGAAGACGCGAACGCGAACAAACAATAGATAGCACACTCGATTCGAATAATATTTATCAATTCACAATATTATAAAAACGAAAAAAACTCGTTTTGCTATTCCGTGTAGGCAGCATTTAAGATATTTTTAAAATAATTCCGTTTATTCGTTATCAGTGATAAAATCGTGTTCTATTGTATTCGAATTTTATTTCCACCAGAGCGGTGAGTACTCGTAACTTTTGTTTCGGTATTTTTGATTTAACTTCGCTCGCTCGTAATTTCAAATAAGTTTACATTCTTCCGTCTTTTTTTTGTTTTCTTTGTCTTCTTCTTTTCTCGCGTTTTTATTGTATTTCTATTGTTAAGAATGACGATTTCCTTTAGTGTAAAGAATCACGACCTCCTTTCGCTTAATGATCAGAAAATCGAGAAAAAAAAAATATAAAAAGAAATCGCGAAAGCAAATTAAAGAAAATTTGTGCGGGCGCCAACGGTGATATATCGGTTCACCGTTACCAGCAAAGCATTAGGCTTTTAATTAATCGCGGAAGAAAGAAAGAGAAAAAAAAAGAAAAAAGAACCAAAAACGGAACCCGTCTCACGACGGCGATACACTTTCTTCGGAACAGAGATAGCACGAGGGCCCACCACGTGTCCAAATGACGAAAACTTAATAATAAAAAAATTTTTTTGTGTATTTTCAAAAACGCGGACGAAACAAAAATAATATACGTATGTAATGACTAAAAAAACTAATAAAAAAAAATGACTGAATGCGACAACGGCGTAACACGTGTCGATGTGCACGATCAAAAAAAAACATGCGGCCACCAGAAAATCGGTCAGTCGTAATCGACTGTTCGGTGGTCCGTCAAAAGCGCGACCCGTAATTACACTAACGTGCGACTGGTTAATTGCTGAGCAATTAACCAACGACTGGCTATCGATTAGCCAAGAAAGCGACTAGATAGATCTCGGTACCTGACGGGGCTTTTGCCGATCGACATATACGCATCGTCGAAATTGCCCGGTACCTTGTAAATTAAACATATGTATATCACACCACCGACTGTTCTAGAACATTCTTCAATTTCTATATATTTTAAACGGCAGCTATCCCTGTCTTTCCGGGATATTATAAATTCGGTCGCGACTCTCGCAGTTCTACGCTCTATACTTGTACATGTACTTGTACTTATATGCTTATCAATCTAGTCCTTTAACCCATTCTCCGTCAACATCTGCCAACGAGTTACGCCTGACTCAACCGGACACTTCTATCTCCGGCATTCCTTTAAGTAATACTAGCAATACATCCAGTACCTCTAATCAAAATAGCAATAATACCACGAACAATAGTAGTATCACTAATAATACCACTATCAATAGTAGTATCACTAATAATACCACTATCAATACAATAATGATAATAACAATTTTAATAAAAATAATAATAGCATCAACAATAACAATTCGAACACTAATAACACTACTAAGGCCATCTTCTCTTCCGACTATCACGATCCTTTCACAATTTTTGTCGAAAACTGCACCTCCGAAGGAAATATTGGCAACCTTCATCCGTTAGATTTGACTAAGCTCATTAGTAAGGTCCCTACTTCCTTTACTGACATCAAACCCCAAGGTAGGGGGCGCATTTCAGTCTTATTCACCAATGCTTTTTCCGCCGACTCCTCCTTAACAACTCTTTCTATTTTAACGCCAATAAGACTAACGTCTTTATTCCTCTTAATACCTTATATAGAATCGATGTTATTACCGGAGTTCATCCCTCTTTTTCAGACGAGGATATCAAAGAAGGGCTTGAATCTTCAATCCCTGTTATCACCATTCGACGCATTTTCCGTTCTTTCGTGGATTCCAGAGTACCTACCAAAAGTGTCAAGTTAAGATTCCAGAAATCTTTCCTTCCCGAATATATTTCCATCTTCAAACTTCGCTTCACGGTCTCTCCAAGTATTCGATGTCCCACACAATGTGCCAAATGTTTTCTTTTTGAGCATATTGCGCGACACTGCTAGAGTTGTCACTCGACCTGTTCCCATTGTTCTTCCTAGCACCTCTTTTCTGAATGTGATAGTCTCTAGGAGCCCTCTCTCTGTCGCAACTGCAAAGGCTGCCCCAGTCCGTCCGATCGTCGTTGTCCAGAATGGCAAAGGCAGATGGGCATCAAAAATATCTATCCATAAAGACTCCAAATCAAAAGCATCCAGCACGGTTTCTCAAGCTTTTTCTTATGCTATGAGCCGCAGCTCTTCTTCCTACCCCGGGCACATCTACCTTTCCACTCAAAGTAACCCCTCCTGCTAGACCAAAGTCCCCCACTTTTCATAAATCTCCCAAATCTAAACCGCATCCCAATCCCCTTCCTCACTTTCCTTCTATACCTTCTCGGTATTCTCCTCCTCCATCAGCCGGATAGGCTCTGAATAGAGTGGAATTATTTTCTTTTAACTCGTCTTCATCTAAAAGTCATCTCCCTCTTGTTCAAAATAATGCCCCTATCAACTACATTGATACCTCTTCTGATATTTGTAATCTATCCATTGCCATCATTCAACTCCTTTCATCTTATAATACAGCCTCCTCTCCCTTCATTGGGGGACAACCTTTCATCTTTCCTAGCTAATAATGTTCAGTTTAACTAACTCTTCTTCTATTCTCCAATTTTCATCTTTCTTCCATCTCAGTCATTCTTCTGTCTCTTGCCACACCAGGTCAAATGCAAAGTTGAATCCTTCATACATGTGACATTTCACCACTAGTCTACCATATGCTACTGTCGTAATAGGAAGCCAAGAAAGTTGCATAAAACTAGTTCGTGCAGGCATTCCTCAGAATCAAAAATGATCTTTCCACCAGTAAAAAGGTATTTTCAAAAGAGGCCATATCGTATTTTGAATAGGCCTCCTTTCCAATCTTTGCTATCCTCTCTCGACATGGAAATGCGCCCACACGGCCCTTCCTCTAAGCCATTTTACTCCGCTCATTGTATTCAACTTTGCTGCTCTCGTCTTTCCTTTCCCTTTTATCATTATCTTACTATGTCACAGCCCCCCTCCTTAATCATTATACAATGGAATTGTCGTAGCCTACAAGCTAACAAACAAGCTTTGGAGGGTCTACTTGACCACTAAAACATTCATGTCGCCTTGATGTCCGAAACTTGCCTGAAATCATCTTTCTTTATCCACTTCAGTGGTTTCTCCGTAGTTCGAGCTGATCGTGTGTATGGGTATGGCGGAGCCGACTTATCATAACAATCGAACACTATCCCTTTCCGTCCACCTCCCTATTCTAACTCCCACAATATGATCCATATTTCTCTTCTAAATGTGTCCCCAAAGCCTATCCATATCGCTTGTGTCTACAACCCTCCCACCATGAGCCTTGTTAATATTCTGCTTTCCTCATTCCTTACACCTCTATCAGAACCATACGTCATTAGTGAAGACTGGAACGCTCATTTTTCCCTTTGAGATACACTCGTCACAATTCCAACGGCTCAGTGCTGGAAGACTTTATCCTGAATAATAATCTCTTCCTCCTCAACGACCATTTTCCCAGCTATTTCAAAAATGCTTTCTCCTCTGGTACTGATCATACTCCCATTCTTCTATTCCTGAATGATGTCTCTCTTCCTATCCAATCCGGGCCTCTCCATTCCCCTCGCTGAATTCTTTCTAGAACTGTTTGTACCAAATTTGGGGGAGTCCTTATCCAATAGCCCAATACAATTTGTTTGCTCAATCCTTTTTCATTTGTCCCTCTCTTTATCCGCTCCGCCCGTTCCCAAAAATCTTCAACGAAAAGGCCCTTCTGCCTCCTCACTCTAGTGGAACGAAGAGTGTAAACAGCTTTTCAAATAAAGTACTGTCACATTCAAATCATTTCGTTCACGGTCTTTCCTGGCACACAAAGAAGCCAATGTGAGGACTCGCTGTTTGCTTAAAACGACTAAGAGAAATTCTTGGAAACAATTTCGTTCCGCTTTTTCTAAAGACACGCCCTTTTCGCAGATTTGGAAGATGGCTAGGGTGTTTACATCTTCCCCTTCCAAGCGCCCGATACATTCCTCTCCACTACTGCAACATCTTTCCTTTCTAAATTCTATCGCGACCGCTTACCCTCCTTCTCTTAAGAAAACCTCGCTTCTCGTCCTTCCATCCAACTCAGAGTTGAACTTCTTATCTCTTACTTTCCATTACGATAAGCTACCATCTATCCTTAATAAATCCTCCAACTCCTCATTAGGTTTACTCTCCAGATCCACACCTAAATCCCGGAATGACTTTATTATCATCCCTATTCCTAAAACAAATCAATCCACGTTCCGTCCTACTTTTTTGGCTTCCTGTCTTCGTAAACTCTTCGAAGGTATGGTGAACAATCGACTCGTCTAGTGGCTAGAACACAATGATCTAATACCTTCTAATATGTTTGGTTTTCGCTCGGGGTTGGGTCCGGTCGACTGCATTAGTCCTGTCCTATCAGACGTTTACGAAGCCTTCCTAGAAAGTAAATTCACTGTTGCTACGTTTGTTGATGTCTCCTCTGCGTTTGATAATGTCCACCTTCCTACTCTATGCGCCAAGATTCTTGGGATTAATATTCTATCTACTTCCATCTTTCTTATTTTAAACCTGTTCCAAAATATATCTCTCTTCCTCACTACACTCTTCCGTGACATTTCCAGATGCATCTACCGGGGACTTCCTCGGGGATCTTGTCTTCGCCCCACAATTTTCAATATCTTTCTTCTTAATATTGTTTCTCTCCCTATGATTTCTTCCTCACTCCTTTTCACAGATGATATCCTTATCTACTCCAGTTGTAATGATGTGGCCGCCACCAACAAAGAGATCAATAACTCTTTATCTATCCTTAGTATCTCTCTTTTCTCAATTCACCTCTTTCTTTCTCCTTCAAAGTCTTCCTCTATGGTGTTTTCCCTCCGCCCCCACAAACAAGCTTTAGTAAGTATTATTCCAAATAACATTCTAATTCCGCTCGTTAACTCCTTCTGCTCCTTGGTGTTATTCTCAACAGCCGACTCACTTTCCAAGAACCCATTAACTATGTCTACATTCTTCCCTCAAAAGACTCAATCTTCTGAAAGCCCTATCTTCATACAAATGGGGTGGTGACCCTTCTATTCTTCTAATCCTTTACAAAGATATAATTAGTTCTAGGATTGACTACTGCTCCTTCATCTATGGAAATTCCTCTAAATCTCTCCCCACTAAACTGGACAAAGTTCAAAACTGTTGCCTTCCGTTATGCATTGGAGCGCTTAAATCCTCTCATATTCCTGCTATCCTCTCTGAATCTGCGATACAACCACTTTTTAGAAGTAGATCGCAGCTTAACCTAACTAAAGAATAACTTGTTTTTTTCCTAACATTAGGTGCATTCAAATAATAAATTTAGAAGTTGATTTCGAAACCGTCTGAAATAGTATCAGTGTAAAGATGCAGTTTTTAACTTCTATAAGTAATTGTTTCATATAAAACATTATTATGTTATATACTTCTAAATGACAGTAAAATTTTTATTTTCTGGGTTCAATTTTGGTTTCATTGATTATCTGAAGTTCGGTCACATTTGAATTCCGAACAGTGGGAAAAATTCGTTCGCTAGTTTAGATACTTAGTGAAATGTAAACGACTATTGTATTACTTCGAAATTAAGAGAAAAAGAACTAAGAAAGAAGAATAAGCAAAACGCATGCCCGTGAATCGTGAAATGTTGTTAAAATTTTAACTTTTAATATATATATATATATATATATATATATATAAGTATTGCGGATTACGATGACACCACGATATATATGTATATGATCGACAGGAGTTCACTTTATGGGAGCCCTCAATTCAATTTGCACTCGGAAAACTTTGGATTTGTTCGTTTTCTGATGTATTTTAGAGACGGATTGTGCAAGCTCGAATCTGTTAAGGATTCATACTATTATTGATTCAGTTATTGAGGATGCTAGTGGTGTTCGTAGCAGTCAAGCGAATAAGGTTAGAATGGGTGTATATTGTGCGTTTTGCCCTCAACTTTTATCAGGTCGTTTGGCTTAATATATTATGAAAAGCTTAATTTCATAATCATCAACAATTTGCCAAGGTTATGGAAATCACTTTTTTTCTTTTCCTTTTCTTTTACTTCCGATGACATAAATAATTAACATATTATTTCCTTGTCCACAATTCCCATACCTTTCCATGTATAATTTTAAAAATTCATCATTCAACTAAATATTTCATACGCGTTAAATAAATTCCAGAATCGAGACTCATAAATAATTTTATTGTCGACACTTTTCGTTGTAAAACGATTTTGTAATAATTATTTTCTTTTGCTCTCTCCTGTCTTAACTGCGTAAAAATTTTATTGAGAGTAGAAGAAGGTAATGTTATGTGCTGTTTTGATTATACTCTCCTAAAACTTCCAAAACACGTTTCCAGTTTTTATAGTCGTTATAAATTTTGTAGTTTAATAAGAATCAGTAAATTGTATTATTTTACTGGTTCAAATTTTTGTCAGGCAACATTTTTCATAAAATGTAACTGATTTATTTCGACGCTGAATGATTCTTCTTTTCCTTTGGCATAAGACAATGAGACGAACAATAGCTATATAGTAGGAAGTTAGTATAGGATTCATAAACTTTTGATCTTACAGCTTGTGTGCATCTTTCCGCTTATGTACTCGTATATTCACTTGAAAAAAATTAAAATAAATGAATATTGAAAACAACGAATAAGTATTTCATTTTAAAAGTTTTCTACATTCAAAGTCGATGTTACTTTAGTAAGAATATTAATTAAATTGTTAATCAGATCATAACTACCTTTACTTTCAACCAAAACTGCAATTACCGATTTTTTAATTTCAGTATATTATGCATATAACGGGTAAATAACTTGGATTAAATTTAATTAACAGGACGAAGGTTCATCTATTTCCGAACTGTACGAAGACGTGAAAGCAAACGTCCCAAGAAGCCACGTTCAACAATACGGCGACCTTAGCTTTTTGGAGCGTCCAATAAGTGATTTTATCGGCAAGAAGAAACATACTTCTCGGTCAACAAATGTATCTAAGAAATCTAAACAACACCGAATTCATCGCCCCCATCATGTACGTATATATAAATATATATATTTTTAAATATGTGTACATATACATATATATATATATATATATATATATATATATATATATATATATATATATATATATATATATATATTGCTACATAGATCGTTGTGGGACCCGGTATGTCAAGCGGACCACCTGAATCCCGGGCTTATTTAAAGTGCTAGAATAACAAAATTCCGTTTTTTGTAATGTATAGATGGGTAAGCTAAATTTAAAAATAAAGTGTACAAATTTTGCAGTTTTATAATGTATTAAGTGAGATCCGGGATGTAAACTATTACATGCGAGACCTCTTAAGATTTTACACAGATGGTACGAAGCCCGACATTGTTGCCGCATGATACTACTCAGCCGATGCTAACACTGCAGTTTTTCTGTCAACGGTGAGAGACCCAAACCAGTTTGGTTTTAGTAGTTTTCAGAAATTTTGTGTTCGCGATTTTTTATATCCAGGATTATTTTTTGTTGCTTACTATGAAAAACCAAGCAGATTTAATTTTGAATTTGGTGAAAACTGGAAAATTTTATTATTCATACATATTTAAAATTAAATATATGTTTTTAAGCGGCGCCAAGTTAGCCTCCCCCCTACTGAATTTCAAAATCAAATTTAACTAAACAAATTGTGCTTGTTTTGCGCCAAATTGTGCTGATAATAAAACAATTTGTGCCACATTGTAACAAGCAATATTACTGGGGAGCTAACTTGACGATAGCTCCCCCAAAATTTGAACATTATAAAAAAATGATTATGTCCGTTTATCAGCACAGTTTGGCACAAAACGATTACAATTTGTTTAATTAAATTTGATTTTGAAATTCCGTCATGGGGTCTGACTTGACGCACTGATTTGATTTACCTTTTTTGTATAAATATAATTTCACGCCAATTTGTCATAGTTTTTATACACACATTCGCAGTTTTGCGGAAATACTGAAAATAGATAGATACGTTTTCAACGTATTCAACCTGGACAGAGCGCGTTCAAACTCATTTCGCGCTGATATTAAATTCCGCAATAACCAGATGTTATCGAATTTCTTTGCAGGAGGAACAGTATAAAATATGCTACAGCTGAGACGGACTCCAGATAAATTTTTGCCAATACTGGGTGTTTCAGTGCGGCATCAAATTTTGTACTATTAGCGCAGTTTGGCACGAAACGAGCACGATTTGTTCAGTTAAATTTGATTTTGAAATTCTGTCAGGGGGGGTGCTCACTTGACACTGCTATGTTTTTATAGGTGGGGCGGATCTAAATATTTTGATTTTATTTACCAAACACCGCACACGATTTTTTGAAAAGAGAAGAAGTAACGTAATACATAAAATTAAATTTTTAATAATTTTCTTTTTTTCAACGATTTCATGCTAGAACAATTTTTATCGTAATTTTTCTAAATATGGTTTTTTTGTGCTTCATCCATTTACAATTTTTTTATTTCATCGTCTTTATGATTATGCGGTTAAATCAAAGAAAGATCAAAAAATTTGCTGAGATGTTAGTGAGGCATTGGTTAAAGTGTTTATTTGTCAGCAATAATAACTTGAATTTTAATATTAAAAAGGGAAATAAACGTCCAAAAAATTCATTGATTTTAAAGATTTTTAAAACAAAATTATTCATTTCGCATTAGGAGGAGTCACGGTATTTAGTTTAGTATTTAAACTAATAATGAGTTTTTATTGTTAAGCTTTACACTGATGACTTTGTAAATTAACAGTTCATTGAATATATTTTAACCACACATTAATTTCAATAATCTCTAGATAAATTTAATATCGGATGCTAGTTAGCATCTAATTTATTAAAATACATAAATGGTAAATATGACTTCATTCAAAATTTTATTTAGCTTAACTTTCTGTGTGTGGTTGAAACATGTATCAAAATTTACGTGCATATTAAATCGATTTTTTGAAATATTTTTGCGTATGCAGAAATTTTCAAATATCATTAAAATGCTAAAAATAAATAAATTTTCAAACATATTCTAATAGCAATAATTGCATCTTAGGTGAACTTCATTGATTACCGCACTCCCACTAGACACTTGATTTTGTAATTTCTCTCACCGGTGATCCACAGCTACTAAACTACCTTGCCCTCATTTCTTTCATTAGTTTTCTTCATTCTTCCCTAATCCGTTTTGTCTTGACTAAATCTAGCTTTTATACATTGTATCCTGATAATTTCTATTATGTTTATTACAGAGATCGCATGATTTTCTAAGTAATTCCTCATTCTTTGCATCCAACAATTTAATTGCTTTTATCCCTCGCAACTCTTTATACAGAATTGGAGTAGTTTCCGTTGTTCAACCCTCCTTTTCCGAAGAGGATATAAAACAAGGACTTGAACCTTGTACACCAGTTCAATCTATTAGACGAATTTTGTTTTCCTCTGAAGATGGCAAAATTCCTACCGGAAGTGTTGAAATAAAATTTTCCAAACCCGTCCTGCCTGAATTCATTTCCATTTACCAACTTCGATTCCATGTCTCTCCCAGCATCCGCTCCCCACTCAGTATGCCAAATGTTTTCTCTTCGGACATATAGCGCGTCATTGTCGCAGTTCGCACTCTATTTGTTCTCACTGTTCAGCAAAACATTCTTTCAATGAATGTTCCAATCTCTAAGAGCCTCGCAAACGAAGTCACAGTTCCTCGAACCGTTTTTGCCCAGAATGGCAAAGGCAAAAAGATATCAAGCTAATTATGGCTTTTGAAAATGTATCTTTTCAAGAAGCCGCTAAGCTTAAATCTTCCAGCACTGCTACTCAGGCATTTACTTATGCTAATCGTGCCGCAGAATAAATAAATAGATTAAATAATCGCTAATAGTCACGTGGAAGGCAATGGCAAACCACCATGTTCAATATCATATGCGCGCCAGGAAAAGGGTTAAAAAGGCGTCTTGGACTACTTTCTGTTCTTCCTTTTCTAGATCTACTCCTCTCTCACAAATTTGGAGGTTGGCTAAGGCTTTCCGAAACCCGTAGTCCTTAAATCCCTTTAGTTACGGTGTTTCGGAGCTAGCTGCTTTCTTTGATTGTGTTGCTCCGTCCTATGTTTCTAACTTTGATGAATTTGACCTTTCTATCTCTGCCGCAAGCCACTCTGAGCATTTTCTAACTTTTCCGTTCACTTTTAATGAATTATTATCAGCGTTCCCGAAAAATCCTAATTCTTCTCCAGGGATAGATGTATTATCTTATACTGTTCTTAAGAATCATCCTGAATATTATCTTAAAATACTCTTAAATCTATTGAACTCTATTCTCCATCTAGATTCCGCTCCTCCATCATGGAAATCCTTTATCATCGTTCCCATCCCCAAGGATAGTAATTCCTCGTTATTCCGCTGCATTTCTCTTGCAAGTTGTTTGAGAAAACTTTTCGAATCCATGTTGAACCGGCGGCTGGTTTGGTGGCTGAAAAACAATGATGTCTCGCCTAACAACATGTATGGTTTTCGTTCTGGTCGAGGTCCTACTGATTGTGTTTCTTTCTTCTTGGCCCACATCTATAAATCGTTTATCCAGAAAAATTAAACCCTAGCTACTTTTGTTGACGTTTATAGTGTCTTTGACAGCGTCCATCTTCCAACTCTTAAGAGCAGAATGTTAACTATTAATTTACCTTCTCACTTCACATCCTTAATCATGAGTCTTTTCCTAAGTAGAACTGTTACTCTAAGTTTTCCTTCCTTTTCAGAGTTACGAAAGGTTTTTCGAGGCCTCCCGCAAGGTTCCTGTCTCAGTCCTACGCTCTTCAATATTTATTTTCTTGGTGTCGCCTCTCTTAATCTACCTTCTACTTCCTTATTTTTTGCAGATGACATTCTTCTTTTCTCAACGGCTCCGACCATTCTAAATGCTTGCAATAATATGCAAGAATCCTTGTACATTCTGCAAAGTTCTCTTTCTCAAATCCATCTATCTATTTCTCCTCCAAAATCTTCATGCATTATTTTCACATTTTGTTCCTATAATCCCGAGGCAATCAACATAAATATCGGCAATACACCTATACCTGCTGTTTCCTCCTTCTGCTACCTAGGAATCTTTCTGAATAGTCGTTTATCCTTTACTGAGAATATTAACTACCTCTATTCGTATACTCTAGAACGTTTGAATATCTTAAAGTCTTTATCTTCTTCTTATTGGGGAGGTGATCCTAAGATACTTCTTATGCTCTACAAATCCATTGTTGGATCCAAACTTGATTTCTGCTGTTTTCTGTATAGTAATGCTGCTCGTTCTCTCCTAGCTAAATTAGATTTAATTCAGAATGCAGCCCTTCGCTTATATCTAGGAGTCTTAAAATCTACGCCTATTCCTGCGATTTTGGCAAAGGCTAATGTGGCTCCTTTATCTATCAGTAGATCCTATCTCGCGTATCGGTCCCTTATTAAACGTCTGCATATTTACCCAAACAATCTTGTCCCTGCATATTCTTCTCTCTTGCAAGATTGGCGTTTTTCCTCTAATAAGGTTCCCATTCTCTGCCACATTTGCCTCGCGTCTTATTAAGTTTTCGCCCTTCAACCTAACTTTCGATAAACTACCATTTTTCCATTTTGAGATGTTAAATATTATTCCTTCTCCTAATCTTTTTTCCTTGCCTTCTTATGTAAAATATCTCCCTGCTCATGCAACAGTCTATGAATTTAACCAGGCAGTTTCATCATTTTTTGCTAATCATACCCAAATTTTTACAGATGGGTCTAAAATGGCACACGGAGTGGGTGCATCTATTTACATTCCTACTCTTAATCATTCCAGCTTGTTCAAAATTCCTTCATTTTGTTTAATTTATTATGCGGAGACATTGGCATTACTACGTGCAATTGAGCTCATTCCATCTGTTCCTCAATGTAAAATGTTACTCCTAATTTCTAATTGCAAAAGCGTCCGTCAGTGTATATCCTTTCCATATGTTCCTTCCTACTCTGATCCTATTATTCTGCGCATACGATCACTGATTTTCAGCCTTTGCAGATTGCACTCATTAACCATCGACTTTCTATGGATCCATGGTCATGCCAGGATTGCGGGCAACGAAAAGGCAGATTATCTTGCTCGTTCGGCTATTCCTTCTGGGCGGCTAGTCGGACAGATTCCTTCTCACGAATTATTAAATATAGCAAAAAGTATCCAAAAGGCCAATTGGAAATCTTTTTATAAATCACCCTTCTCCAGTCCTAATTCACAATATTTTTCCATTCACCCCAATCCACCGACTCAACCACATTTTCCGCACTTTCCCCGTTTCATCATGTCTGCTATCTGTCGTCTTCGATCTGGTCACAGTCGACTTCCTGCTTCATTGTATCGTTTCTCCATAGTGTCCTCTCCTATTTGTCCGCTGTGTATCGATAACACAGTCGTATGTGACTCTGATCATGTATTCTTTGAATGCTCCTCTTTATCATCGGAAAGGGCAGCTCTATATGCGGAGCTTCTCTCACATGATGTTCCAACTCCATATTGTGTGTCCTTTATTCTCTCATTACAGTCAACGTTGATCATACCAATTGTAGCAAAATTCCTATCCTCTGTACTTCATTATATTAATATCTAATTCTTTCAGTAGTTCTCTTTGGCATTCCTAACTTATCGTGTCCAGTTATTTCCAACGAACTCCTCTCTAAACGAAGAACACGCACTGATGTTGCAGTTACAGTCACAAACAGGCACAGCTCGCAGTTAATTTTGCGGGCTCGCTGTCGCATTTGCGGCCCTAACGGTAGATAGGTAAACTTCTTGTCAGCCGGCACTGCGGGCGCTGCTGTTGCAGTGTGGCCATAGTGTAGGGGAAAAATTCTGCTCATTTCCTTTTAATAGAATGATTTAACTATTCCCTAGGCAAATGAGTATATATGGTAGGCGCTGTTTTCGCAGTCGTCGCCATAAATATGATTAATGATTTATAATTAAGAACTATAAACTTTGCTTTATAGTGATGGAGAAAGTCATTGAACTTTCGGATAATTGTTTACGAACGCTAAGCGCTATGTTTTATATAACTGTGGTGCTTGGTGGCTCTAACTGCTTATTAAACATCTCGTGTTTCTTCTTCCTTAATTATTTGCCTTTGTCCGTTTGTAATGTGGGCTCTGTAATTGCTGATGTGGCCATGGTATGGGACAGCTAACTCCTTTTGCTCTTACCATCGGCAATGTCATTCGTTTTCTTTTCAGGATGCATCCGTTTGGCATTTTTCGACGTTGATTGTTATTGTTTCTCCATCCTTGGCATAGAATTTTTTTTTTTACCCCCCTTCGGTTTGCTACCAAAGAGCATTAGCCTAGCAAAAAGGAATAGATACACGGAATAGAATAGAAATTATATTTTTATTCTGTCGACAATGGAATCAAGGAACACCCCAGGGACAGGAACAACAAAGAGAATAGGTTGAGAAAGAACATAAGAGGCGTTGAAAGGAGCAGAAAGACCAAGCTTTAAAAGATGATAATAAAGTAACTCACCCTCGCGAGATAAACCGGAGCACTCGAAGAGCACGTGATTCGCATCACAAACATACCGGGAACCTTCAGGATCCAATGGATAATTATGAGATGCAGCCAAAGAAGAGCGATTTAGTGAAGAAGGAAAGAGACTAAGCGAGAAACGAAGGCGAGATAATTTAGTAATTATGGACCGACGCAAACTGGGAAACTCATAGAACCAAGGACGAAGAGGAGGAACAGGATTAATCAAAAGATAAAAAGAATTAGGATTCGCGACAAGAGATACATAAATAGAATGCCAGTCAGATTCCATTCCTTGTTACTCCGAATTGCTGCTATGTACAATGGGTAATCGTCCGTTGCTGACAGGCCCAGGGAAAAATCCAAACAAGAAAAAAAAAAAATACGGAGATCGCATGTTTTTTGAATGTTCCAGTCTATCCCTTGAACGTGATTTATTTAGTTCTCAACTTTTAAGACTTGATCTTCCTGCTCTATATAATAATGTCTTTCATGTTCTTTCTTTACCTATCATCTCAGTTGTTCCTGTTTTAGAAGTTTTCACTAGTTCCATATCAGATTTTAAAAAAATATGTTCAACTTATTTCCTCGATTTGATACGTGTTGTTCGACCAATGCTTTCGGTTGACAAAATTTAAAAGAAAAAAGGAAAAGGAAAACTTTTGATTCTGGTCCTTGATTTATATTGTGCTTATTTCAAATTTAGTGCCCGTTATGTTTAAAAAAGTGCAGCAGATCGACATTTTTGGAATGTGATAAGATTTGGAAAAGATTTTGTTGATTTGTATTTTCTTAATGCTGTATTACGTTTGCAGATAGCGACTGCTGCTAATTCATTGCACCACCATAGGACCCTTTGAGGACGGCAGCTAGATAAATATTAAGGATCTGAAGCGTCAACAGCCATAAATATAACGTTAGTAAGCATGGTTATATTAGCTGTTATCTTTGATGAGGGTTGACATGAAATATTAATTTTCGCTGTATAAGAATTCCAGTCCGCTTTATGAAACTTATAACGAATATTTTGATGGGAGCATTGAATTAGCAGGGGAGAAATAGAGTGGATACTGATTGGGATGTGATCACTTGAACAAATGTCTTGGAGCACTGGAGCCGGAAACTGGGCTAGAAGAGTCTGTAGTTCCTTTAGGTTAATATGAACATTTTGGGAAATGTAACAGTTACATATTTTTATAGGAGAAGAGGACATATGCTGGGACACTGCTATTGACTGTAGTAATGTATTGACGTCGATGTGGTTTACTGGGACTGTCATGTGAATAAGGGTTGCTACGCCTGTTCCCTCACTAGCATGTCGGAAAATAACATAGTTTTTCATTGAAAGGTTGTTTGACTGTTCTAAGCGGGTCTCTTGTAGACACACCACTAATGGGAGATGATACGAAATTATCTGTCGAAAAAAAGCAAATTGGTTGTAATAATCACTACAGTTAGACTGCATGGTAGTTCTTTTATTTTCAGTTATTATAGATCAAAATAGAAGAAGAGGGCTAAAGGAGTAAAAGTATTCTCTAGCATTTATGTAGTGTTCGGGTTATTGGTTGTTTGAAGTCGTCTTCTGATATGTATTCGCCTTCTAGTGCCAACATGCTTAATATTTTGATAATTCGCGAACAGCGGCCAAAGCGTACAATAAGTCCCCCTTGTCGTTGTTACTTCTACAACATCATTAATGAAGTCTGGTTTTGTAGCTATGTCATTAATCAAATAATTAAAAGCATTGTATGCTAATGAGAAAGGTCGCAGTTCAACATCAAACAAATGTTTACACTTCTCGGTCAAGTTTGTGGAAGGCGAGAGTGTTTGAAGAGGCGGCATCTTATTTTTCGGCATAGAGTCACCTGCGTTTTCGGTTTAGTTTACAATTGTTCCTCCACTTCCTGCAATAGACATTAGAGATTTTTTAAACTGCGGTTGTAGCTGAGATAGTTGGTTCTTCGTCACAAGTCGGGCTACTTGGTATAGCAGGATGTGGTAGCTTTTGTTTTGTATTTTACTGGTCAACTTCTGTTTCTATTTGGACCTCAGGAGTTGGAATACTCAACTGTTTTATTTCTATTAGGTTATTTTTTTACAGTTGGAACATACGTGCTCTTTTAGCTGCAATAGTCATGTTCATTATGCTTTATAAGGAAGGATTCTGGTAGATCAGATTAGTTAATTTATTCATCCTCAATTGATTATATGGCCAAATTCTTCATCGGTTGGGTTAACTCGTAATATGGACACTGGAGATACTATTTTTAAGGATAGTATATATTGAAGATATAAGCTTAGTTTGTTATTCGGGATAGTGGCCAATACGTTGGAAAGTATTAATTTATTAGTTGGATTTTTGATTCGTCGCGCTGTAACTGTTTGGTCCCCTAAATTTATCTCTGCGCCGCTGGCGACAAATGTGACTGTTAATTGTTTAGTTTTGAGAAAAATTACAATTCGATTTTTAGATATCCGGGAACCGGCAATGATACTTAATTGTCCTGCGACTGGGTATTTTAGCGCAATAAAATAATCGCGCATTTCATGGTTGGTTTTTTTTTTTTTTTTTTTTTTTTTTGGCCCGAACAGAACAGTTCATTTGGCCAGCAAACTACGACACGACTAGATATTAAAAAATACTAATAATAGAAAATTCAGGAAGAGAAATTTCATTCATTCTACATTATGGCCGCAACTGCTGGCAGTGCCCACAATGCTCAATGAAACAAAACAGAAACAAACAAGATTTTTTCATTCTGGAAAAAGGAGCAAAAGAAAAAATAGATAAATATTTCTATCTCACATTATGACCACAGTTGCCTGGCAATGCTCACAATGCATTATGAGAAAAAGGAGGTAGTCACAGCCACACTGGACAAAGACTACAATGTAAGAAAAAAAAAAAGTAAAATAATGGAGAAAAAAAAAAAAAAAAATCAAACAACAATCCTGTTTCTTTCAATAAACCTAAAAAGGACAAATAAAATTTTATCACTGGAGAGGAAAGATTATGACTTGTTCTTCGGATGGTTAGTTAAAATCGTTCAGTGGAATTATCCTTTTATTAAATTTTACTTTTGATATGAAGGAAGCTTGCGTAGTATTAGTATTTATCGGCATTGCAACATCTTGTACAACGGGTTTGTTATCAGCGACATTAGACGCTGAGTTGATGTTATCAGATAACAAATGTGTACACTTATTGTTTGCGAGATCAATGCGGATGTAGGGTTTTGTGCAGCGGAAGAAATGTTTGTTGTCTGTGCAGAAATATGGGTAATGGCTACGCTGGTAACCGCCTTGGCGATTGCTGGGGTTGTAAGTGTATTCTGTGTGTGAATGTGTAGCTTACCTAGTGTGTGTTTATGCTTTCACCTGGCTGGTGCATTCGATCAGCGACAATGCATTCATTAGGTTTTGCTAGGGGAAACGGGTTGCCATCCTTTTTCCAGGAACGGCAGGAGGGGCGAAACATTATTTAATTTAATGTAATTTATTTACTACGTAAATTCCGAAAAGATAATGCGTAAACACAAGACAACTTCTTATATCGTTTTAATAATAATGCCCGCCGATAGGAATTATTAACTATACCACCGTGATTAATGAAGTATCCTAGAGAAGGAAGAACAGAAAGCGATGGAAATGAAAGAACTGATGTAGCACTAGAAGGATTAGGAGTATTAAGTTTAAGAATTTTGGAGTAAAGCACGGAATGCTCAGATGACAGAGCGGTATGTTCAAAACGGATGCGGTAAGAATTTCATGCTTGACAATTTGGCTGTCGGTGAAATAAGTTTTTATTTGCCGACATTAGAAAGCCAGTGTTATTATGAGTTTTTTTTCTTAGCGCGTAATTGCGACAGCTATTCTGGTACGATTCCGAGTTGTTGAAGTTTATTTTATTTCGTTTTTTCGAGCGCCATGGGAGATCGTAAGTTTAAATAACAAGAAAATAAAAAAACGTTTTTTTCACGAAATATTTGTTAAGACGGTAGAAAAATTATAATAAAAAACTTTTGTCTCTCGGAAATGCCGCTCGATGTAACTCTTTAACAAAATTCGGTAACCAATGAAAACAGTTGTACGACGTACATCAAATGAGCGCGGTAACAAGTCTCGGTGACTAGTTCAAACAAAGGTGGTAAAACTTTCAATTCAGATAAGGATTACTGAATTAAAACATAATAACTAAACGCAAGAAAACGAGGAAAAGAGAGGCAGTAATTTTTTTCGATCCCGATCAGATGAAATTAACAGTATATCGACAAACTATAGTAACAATAATTTATCGGCAGATGTATAATGTGATTAAGCGGCGAGATTCACGAGACATAAAATTGAAATATTTTTATTACTAATAATAATATCGTTTTTAATATCACTTTCGTTGTATAGCTAGTCATTTTTCGTAATCGCTGTTAGAATTTTTCGATACGTATATAGCTTGCAAGATCTTACCACAGCCAGTCTTTGCTCGTTCTGAATTTTAAATATTAATTTCACTTAAAGGCTGTACCTATGAGACAATGAGCGTTTAAGAAATATTTAGAATTATCCTAAAAATCAAATATTGCGCAATGTTTTGGATATGAAATATTAATCTTAAATAAATAATCTATTGAAATTACCACTTTTTATAATCTTTTTTGCACTACAAAAACTTTGAATGAATACCGTAATTAAATGTTTTAATCTTACTCCGTACTTCCTGAAATTGTTTAAAAAAATGTCAGTTTCATATACTTTTGAAGGGGCCTATCCAGCGACGTTTATTTTCTGTTATGCATTGTATTTACCTATTTACAATGCTAATACTTTGAATAAGTCTGTGAAAATTGGTTTTTCGTGAGAATTTGCTAACACTCTTTATTTTAATTTAAAGGGCTCTGTACGAACTTTCGATGTTCCGATTACTGAATTGCGTGAAAAAATCAAAGCTGCAGGCAGTGTTCACGAAAAACGGGAGTACGAACACCAAATTCAAAATATTTTATCGGTGAGTAAACTATATACTAACGCGTTTTAAAATTAAAGCCCGCGAATTAGAGCTTTCGAATATGATCTGTTAGAAAGAGTTTGCGTACTCCTCCTTGGAGTGAATAAAGTTCAAAAAAAAATTCGATTTTGGCTGTACTTAGAAACAGTAAAAATAAGCTTCAAATAATCGTTTGGCAGTACTATTACAAAAATGCAGAAATGTTTAATAAGATGTGGCTAAATGTGTTTTTTTTTTCTTTTGTGGTCTGATCATGGGTTCTTGTGGTCAATTATTTCCGCCACAAAATTGTAACACCTTTATAATACTTCTTCACTTAAAAACGAAGAGAAATGCTTTGCTCATAAATTGTTTTCCGCTACACAGTAAAAAAAGCATGAATCGTACAGAGGAAACAACTATTTAGAATACAACCCTTCGGAAAATTTTTATTCGGTTTCCATGATGACCAATGCACGGAACTAGCAGATGGTTAATATCCTTCACATATCCCGATGACAAATGTGGATTGCAAGATTGATATAGTTATTGATACCTGGTTGGATTTGTTGATTCAGATTGTTTCTTTCGTTCGTTGTAGTGATAGAATTTTTTGTTGAAAAAGTTGCTTTATACAAAGCGCTAACTTCACTAGCGGTAGTTTTAATATTATATGGTAAGGTCAGTTTAATATTCACGGTTAAAAACAAGCAGAACGGCCGTTGTTATTTACCACTCCAGTCCTATAATCGTCTTCTTTCAGTGGTTATATTAATTCGATAAATTAGAAACGATGTTGCAAAAATAAATGTCTTGTCACACACATCCATAAACTTAAGTAATTTGTTCTAATTATATAAATGTATTTTACCAAAATTTTTGTTAATATATATACCTTTCAAAAATAAATATTTATTGTCGGTTATTTTTTGTATTCGCTTTTGCCGCTAAATTTAATTAACCTCTCTTTGAATAATCGTATTTTGATTTTAATAATGACGTTTTCAAGTGAAAAAGTAACAAACCGTTGCATAAAGGAAAACTGAATTTTTCCGCTGATACAGTGAATTTGCGTGTACATCATTGGAGAGGAAAGTGTAAGTAGATCTTTAAGCGATCAAAATCCATTAGTAAAAGTGAGGAGTAGAAAGGGTATCGTTCAGTAGGTATAGAAGAGCATTCAAAAAAGACATGATCATTATTACATACAAAAACAAACCTAGAAGGAGGAGAGGACGAAACGCAAAGATGTAAGTGGTACATTTACAAGTAATTGAGCCAAGTATTTTTTTTTCCTTGTTGAAACATACATACAAAACACTTAGATAATTATTAAGGATACAGGATATTTAACCAGAGTTTACGCTACATCAATAACTTAATTGCAGCTGCAAATATGACACAATTTTACTTTTTATTATTCATTTAAATGGGTGTTCGTGTTTCCATACACATCTCCATAAATTAAAACGATAAAAATGTTAATCTTTGAAAAATCATACTTATTAGTTTATAATTCCCATTTAAAACGCAGCTAGAGAAAAGCTATAATAAAATATTAAGTTTGTTTATTACTGAAAAATTGTGATGTAAATTGTTTCATTCGTTAAAAATTCAGCTACACATAACTATAGTGGTAGAATTTCCAATAATTATGTTATGGTGTAGTTATATTTTTCTGAATGCACCCCTGCAAAATGTATGTCTAATATAAAAACAAGAAGGAAATAGATACTGTTATCAAAAACAATACCTTTTAACAAGAATACGAACTAAACAAAATAAATCGAAAGAATTAGAACTACAAAATAAAATGAGAACAATACATTTGTAGAAATGCAGATCGAGAAATGGAAATAACAATGAGTCACAACAATATGATTCTTATTCTACAGCTACGTTATGTCAAATAATGTAAGCAAAACGATTTTATAATTATATTGAACTTGGACGACACACGTCGTCGTGTGAATTTTAATATTTCGACTTTGCTTGCCGACACAGTTACTGTGTTAGCACAACATTTTATATGCGTGGATATGGCGAATTTCGTCAGTGAAGAAGTCGGAGTCATTATCTAACTGTAATGGATTCGGGCGGTTATCCGGGTACACCCCCCCACCGAAATGTCTGCGAAATAATAACTGCTTGAATTAAATGGACCGAAATTCAGAATAAGTTTATTTCTTTTCAATTTTTCACAAAAGAAAAAAAAATTAAAATTTTTATGAATTCTATGGAAATGACTATTTTGTAATTGTTTTTATTGTAGTGCTTAAATATATTGCATATACAATAATTGACTACAAGGCTTTAGTATACTATTTATAAATAAATATATTTCATGATAACACACACATACATATATACACATACCTGTGTATATATATATATATTTATATAACATTTTTGGCCCCACTTCCGAAATTTTAGTCTAGTTACGGCCCTGCATGCATTAACTATCAAGGTGAATCCAGTGGTGGTTGGCGGTGGGGGGTGCCCCCAGAACTATAAAATTGCTCCCCCAGAGCTTAATACAAGCTGTTTAAGAATGTGGCAAATTTCATAGGAAATTCAATTATTTTTATTGGTTCTGTTGACAGTTATGTCAAAAGTTGCTAACAAAACATTTTGAAATGGTTCAATTAGAGGTATATTTTTTAATTTCAAAATTTCCAGAATTATTTTTGACGGAAAAATGGAACAAAAAAAATGATCTTTTAAAATTTGCCTTTGACGTTTATTTGTACCTTATGAAAACTGATTTGCTTTTATTGCAAATGTGCGAAAGATGTGAAATACTGACGAGCTGAAAAAAATATTGTCTGCAGTTCGTATTTTTTTGTCAACGGGAACTGCCATGAATCACGTCGATCCATTTATCATTAATATCAATAAATTGTATTAAAAGGTTTCTCTTTTCGGTTTTCATTTATCCTTTTTTTTTAAAGCTACATGATATATAGACAACTTCATTTCCGTTTCTGTTGTCTTTTTCTTGTTTTTCATTTCCAAGAAAAGTCCATTTAAAACAGCTGAAACATCGCGGCGTATTCGTTTATTATAAAAAGATAATGAACCCATTAGAATGTTTTTACAATATGTCCTTTAATGCTACAACTAGAATTAATCATTTTAAAACCAATTGAGAAAACATTGTTGTTTATAATCGGTTATTTTACTTGAAATTTATCGTTCACACTTGCTGTTTCATTATTTTGAAGTAGGTAATAAATCAATTTTAACGTATTTGGTTTTATTCAGGAATATCCCAACAAAACGTTCTCAGTAAAAATATAAAAAAAATCTCTGCCCCCCCCCCCCAAGGACATAAATTGCTCCCCTAGAAACAGATTCCAGAATTCATCACTGATTAACTATAATATTAGATGAAACAGGGAAATCATTTTTTTTTGTTTTTTTTTTTTTCAAAGACATCTTACGTTGCAGCACTAACGAAAAAGTTGTTTTAGTTCCATGCCTTTTTACTGTGTACGTAAATCATTTCCTCGGACTAAATTATTTCGGGGAACATCGTTATGTACTGTTTCTAATATAAAGGTTGTCTGTAGTTTAAAAGAAATACCGAACATGCAAAAACGTCTGAAATATATTTTTTTCTATTTTAATAAAAATTATCGATTCGCTTTCATAAAAATAAACAAAATTGAATTAAACAAAGGTCGTTTGACATAGTTTAACGTTTCTAGAAACATAAACTTTGCAAAATAGAACGTCTATGCAATAGCGTAAATAATTTGCAAAATACTTGTCACTGATATACCATTGGTTAGGTTAAAATTACAAAACATAAATAAAATAAATGAAAACCTACAACTGCGTCTTCAACTCAACTACACAAATTATTATGGTCATTCATGAATTGAAAGAAGTTTATTTTTATTGTTTTATTCGTTCTTATAATAAAGTTTTTAATTTTAATAATGCAGAATTTTCGTTTTATAACAACGTTCGTTTCTATCCGAAAAAGTTTTTGTTCAAAACTCTTTTTATTTTCTTCAACTAATTTTTCCACTAACTTTTTTCCCCTCGATTTATGTTTACAACATTTATGTTGACTGATTATTTCATGCGCTTTTTTTTGACTTTCTGATTTTTATATGTTTATATTTATTTCATACATATTTTTGTATATTTTATAGATAATAAGATTATTACATTTCCATTCTCTATGTTGTTTAGAAAAGAAAGATAGTTCATTCGTTAGTTCATAATATTCTAATGGACATGGCAGAAAATGAGGAGGAAAAATACTTGGAATTAGAACAGATGAAGTACTCTATTACTCGTCAAAATATGTATTGCGCTAAAAACATTACGAAAACATTCCATGAGAATTGCTTCAACATACCGAAGGTAAGTACTACTATTCTGATAGAATTACCTAAAAATACTGTAAAATCTTTTAAAAATTGTAGGTACGGCGCGATATTACGCGATATATTCCAAAGTTTTTTTTTTTTTCATCAAATTAATGAAACATTTTTAGAATTGAAAAATTAAATATTTCCCTACTTCCAATGACCGTGAAACATTGTTCGTTACATGGATATATGTATGCATACATAAAAAAAATCAGAAAAAACGAAGAATTTTCATCTGTACTAACATTATTACTCCAGATGTCGGGTTTCTTTTATTAGCGCTCGCAAGACACTGCTTAGCATGTTAAAACTAAAATTTCCATTTATTCTAAAAACTTACACTAAATATGTTTCATATCGGAAATTATACTTTCTTTTCATCCGAGTTTAAGCTTTAAATATTCCGATTAACT
Source organism: Icerya purchasi (assembly GCA_039619475.1). NCBI lineage: Eukaryota > Metazoa > Arthropoda > Insecta > Hemiptera > Monophlebidae > Icerya > Icerya purchasi. Next base: position 167,667,154 of record CM077116.1, on the reverse strand, counting down.
GATGGAATGAATTTCTCAAAAAACTTTTTCGTTAATTTTACTGTGATTTGCACCTCGGCTGAAGTCTATTAATGGTACTTACGTTAAAAGAAAGTGAAAAAATGCTAAACGATTATATTAGTATGTATAATATCTTATGTGGCTCGTTAACTGTCTCAACTGAAAAAGTAATACGTTCGTTATTGCGTTCTTGTATTATTCCGAATAATTGCTTTTCATGTGCATAGTTTGAAAATTAATTCCAACAGCGACAACTATGTACATCTCCTCTCGGGCTACAGGGTTTTAATTAGCTAATTTTTCTAACCGAGAATGATAAAATCTCTCTAATTTTAACCGCAATAATGAGTGAAAATTAAAGGACAAATTTTTATTTTTCGTTTCTTTAAAAAGTTTCATTAAAATGTATACATTATTATGTAATTTTGCAGTAATTCGAATAAGTCATCGTGTCAGTGTATTCGTAATTTTCCGAGAATATCTTCTATTTTATGCTTGAAATACGAACAAAAAAGGCGACGCCTTTGAACGGCCAAATACTTTAACTCTCCCCTTAAATACCTCAGCAACTGAAAATTAATGATAAGTGTGTAAAGGAAAAAGATGAATGTCAGATATTAGTATTATGCAGAAATAGAGCAAATGAACACTCACTCGAAGCAGGAACAACATTCAAGAAAGAAAACGAAAGTGTGTAGATAAAATTTATATAAATTACTAAAGAGAGCGAACTTGCGAAAGAAAATAACATTCTAAGAACATATAATCCGCATTACAGAGTCATGGTTCATCAACGAATAATGAGAATGCGAAACAATAGGAAACTGAAAACGTAGCTGGTTAGATATAATTTATTTATTTAGATGACTTACAAATCTTTATTTGAAATAAACTAAATGTTTAAAACACAATTAAAAACTAATTAAGTTTATCTTCTGATCATTTGGGTAATTCGCTGAATTACCAAACTGAAAGAAAAAATGAATAATCAAGGCTAAAAATATGCACACACCGACTTAAGAGCTTCTTAACGTCGGTTGTCAACTGAAAATCGTTGTATTTAAAATGACATAAAATCTGTGTACACTTTTGTTCAGCAGTTCTTTCGATTTACATTGCAATATCGCGGTGCCCTTTTCTTTACTTGGGTCAGTCGTACCTAACGTCATAATTCTCAATAGTTTGCTTGGTAATGATGTGCCGTACACCTCATTGATAAAATTTTACACGGCAAAGGTGAAAGGGACAGGCGGCGGACAATTCCTTTATACATTCATCTTTCCAGCAATAGTCGAATTGGGTGCATTAAATAACTACACATAATGCTTAAATAGTCGAATCGACATAGCTCTGTCATATGCTCCGGAGGTAAGCAAAGGATGATCGAAGCGGAGAAGAAAAAGGCGAATTTATTCCATGAAATTCTATTGACCAAAATGCTCGAAATTTTAAAGTATAACACCATGAACATTTTTATAATGCAGATTCCTCTGATTTTATATAATAAATGTCTAAATAGCTCTGGTGAATTAGTACAATTCAAAATTTGAATTATTTAGGATGATTTTTTACATCACAAATATAATTTTTCATCTAGCATTTAATATTTAATTAAGAAAATTTTATGATTTTCAAATGATTAAAAATATTGTATATGGAAAGTTTTAATTTTGATACAAATTACTTTTAAATGTTTAACATTTCAACATACCATATTATAATATAATTACTACTTCAGTTTTTTTAAATTTTACTTAATACTGCAATGTGTAATTTTAGTTTTGGAATAACAGTTTGCCAGCACATACGATTTTATGTTACAATTTATAGAAAAACTTATATATACTTTTATTGTACTAATACAACTATTTGGAATAAATAAAGCTTTGGTGCTAGTTGAATACAAAATTTTGTTTTTTCTACCATTATAGATAATTTGCTAAAATTATTAAGTATATTTTTATCGTTACTGACATAATGTATTAGATTTAACAATTTTTTTATCATTAATAATTCTTTTGCAAAACGGTTTACCATCATTTTGTATTGTACATAGTATATTCATTAAACATTTAATAAAAAACGTAATTGTTGCACTCAGTAAAAATATTTACATAACTTACATATAAATAGTACAATTTACTGTTACGATCAAAATTTTTAAAGGGTCGAACTATTTAAACGATACTTACAATAATTTACTTTCCTCGTTCCCTTGTGTTCAGAAGTTTTTTAAACAAATCTTTGTATCTGATTCTATTCGACAAATTTAATTTTCCTATGATGGCTGGCTCATTTTTAAGCTATTTTACCTAACGTCAACGGTTTGCTTTGGTGTTTCAGAATCCTTACGTTGCCGAAGTGATCGGTGATCTGATAAAACTTTGCGACGTCGAATGGACTGTGGAAGATCAGATAATTGGAGTAATTCAGAATGTATGCGAAAAACACGAGAAACCGGTTAATGTTATATAAGACATCACTTTGGTTTACTTTTAACGTTAATTATGTAATTTTTATTCTATTCATTTATTTACATAAGTTTAGAAAATAAATCTGTTTAATTACAAAGTTTTATTGTTTTTGCGATTAGCCAAGTGTTATCAAACATGGACCAAAAGAAGAAATGGAATGGTTCATTTCGGTAAGTCATTTAGTGAGTTTCTCGTATTACATTTTTCAGATAGGATTGCACACCCTTATTATGCAATATATTTTGCAAAATATATACGATAATTCCGCGTCTGAATAAGGCTGTAAATGTTACATGGTTTTAATAATACTGTTTGCACAAACCAAAGTCTTTTGGATTAAATAGCTGTGCCCATATTTTACATTTTCGTATTGTAATTTAAAAACCAATCTAAAATAATAAAACGAATACTCCTTTTTTTACCTATTTTTTTTGGCTATTTTATTTTTTATTTTTGTGGCGCGTGAAGAATGCTCATTAACGCAGTACAAGTGTTTTATTTTAAAGAAGAATTAGAACGAGATTCTACACTAATGAAGTACCACTGACGAACTAACTGCGGCACAGTCGGTGGCTAGCTCCTTCATTTTAACTGCACTGTCTTTTTCACGTTTTTGCTTAGTTTTTTCTTCATACCATTTTCCTCTTTTACTACTTTTTTTTTCTCCTTGAACTCCTCAACCAAAGAACTTAACCCAGAAAAAAATAGAAAGGAAAGGAGCAAGAACAACTACCTAAAAGGTTAAAATGCTATGCGATCAGAAATGGAAACCACAAAGAGAAGTAGCACACAGAAATAACAGCAGGAGTTATGAAGGAAAGGACAAAAGAAGCACCTAAAGAAGCAGGAAGACCCAACGCTAGGAATTGAGCGTACAGGTGTAAGCATTCTGTAGAAAGAGCACAGCATTCAAATAGGACGTGATGGATTCGCAAATAAGAGGAGGATCTGAAACGTGTAAAGGACATACGGAAGAAGGAGAAAGAGAAAATCGGAAAGGGGAAGAAGGGAAAAAATAGTGATCAAGTCTTAGTCTAATTCACTAGCAAAACTACCAGAAGAGGGAAAGCTTGAAACCAATGCTGAGAATTTAGAAGGAGGCGATGGGAAGAACGTTTGGAGAAGAGAGAAGGGTAGATGTCTACCCATAGTCTCGTATAGTTACTTGAGGAAAGAAAAAGGATGTTTGAGGAAGGGAAATTTTGAAGGGAATGACCATTAGGGAAAGCTAAGCGGATTAGCAAGTCTGCTGCTTCGTTGCCTTGGATACTGCTGTGGCTAGAAATCCACAAGAAGTCAATAAGAATAGAACGATTCAAACACATTTCGGGAGTAGAAGCACGAATAATGTGAATAATACCATTAGAGGAATGGGAAGGAGGCGAGCAAGTAGCCCGAAGGACAGATTTGGAGTCGAAAACAATGAAGAATTTGGAGATCCTCCTTGTAGAGGAGATAACGGAAACAGTGTGGAAAATAGAGGTATTCTCAGCTGAAAAAATTGAACAAGAAGATGGGAGACTGAAAGATTTCGAGTGATTTAATGAAGAGGCTATAATGCACCATCCACTATATTTGCATTTTTGGAACCATCAGTAAGGATTTTTACATAAAGGGGAAATGAAGAATTTAATATTTAGGGATATTCATTAATTACTAAATTGTAGGGAAAATAATTTGCACGAAGATGAAGAGAGGAGAAAGAGATGGGCTGCCATATGCTGTTGAAGTCAAGATTGGAACTTCATTTTCTGCACAATTTAATGCCCGGGCTAAGATTAACTGCCCAACTCTTTCAGAGATAATTCGTATCAGAGTTCCGATTTTGCCCGCTCAACTCGTATACTGGCTGTTCCGTTTACGAATACTCAGCAGAACGCCTGTTCCCCTCTCCGTTCTTTATTCATATTTTATAACTTAGAGAAAAACCATCGCAAGCTAGAAAAAAATAGAACAGAACGTATATATTTAGCTAAGTACAATAATACAGTATTTATAAACAAAAATGAGTACCAGCTCGAAAGAGGCTTGACCGTATTACATTAGTGTGATAAAATAGAACGTTTACGTATTGTTAACAAAAATATAAATACTATACCAAAAAATACAAAGGGCAAAAAAAATGTATAACAAAAAACCCAAAATGATCAAAAATTACAACCAATTGTTACCACTGAAAACATTACTTAACAGCCTAGAGATATCACTAACTAACTAAATTGTGTTTAATCCGACGATGCTTAAATGTACATCCGGGATAGTTGCTCGGAATTATAATCGCCTATATTCCTGATAAGCATATTGCTATGGTAGGAACAGCCATGGAAAATTTTTTTTGCCGTATTAATTATAAAATCTTTTACATAAGGCAATTGTAACCAGTCGTGCATATTATCTATTTTAGTCCAGCGGGGAACATTTAAAATACACCGACAAACATCTATTCTGCAGCAACTGAAGTTTGTTAAAATCGGAGTTTGAAATCTAGCACCAAACTGGAGCTGAATAAGCTAATATTGGTCTAATAATACTTTTATAGATAATACGGCTCAAAAAGAAAAACACACCACGTAGGATACGCCTATAGATCAATCATCATTTTACTTCTCTCTTCCCTCGTTCTCTTCAAACAACACAGCGGAATTAATGGCCATCTACCATTGTATATTTCATATCAGCGAAACTTATCAGTCTGGTAACGATTTTTAATTATGACCGATTGCTTAAGTTTCTTAGTTTCTTTCCAAAACACTTCTAAAAACAATCCTCTTATTCAGAAAATACTCAACTTATACAACATCTTATTCCAATCACAAATAAAAATCAGCTTCATGTATATCCCGAGTCACATTGGCATCTCCGGTAACGAAAATGTTGATCATCTTGCAAAAACCGCACACCGTTCTTCTCCTCTCCTTCCTTTTATACCACAAGACCTCCAGTCATATATATCTGTACAAACTCAAAACAAATGGCAATTAGAATGGTCCCAACAACATACCAACAAACTTCATACTTTCAAAAAATCAATTGTCCCTTGTAAACACTTATCAAACCTCAATAGGACCAACAAAATTACTATTACTAGAATTCGTATTGGTCACACCAAAATTACCCACGGTCACCTATATCAAGGAATTCGACAAAACCCCACTTGTACCTACTGCTCCTCAGATATCATGACAATAAAACACCTTCTTTTCTCCTGTTCTTCCTTCTCTGCCCAACGATTACAACATAAAATAACCCCTCAGTCAATATCTGATGACCCAGAACAACTAAATTCATTGATCACCTTTCTCAAAAAAACCCACCTTTACTCGCTAATCTAAAACCTATCCGATGGGCGCAATAATCCTGGCAATTAAAAGCGTCCCAACAAAAAAAAAAAAAAAGCTTGTTTGCGGTGTTTAAGTAAGATCTCCGATTGATAATTGGGTACAAAGCTGCAATGGTTCTATTTGTTTTCGCTTCAGCGTATTTTAAGTGTTCCTTAAAAGATAATCTTTTATCTAGAATTACACCAAGATATCGAACATGATTAGCCCATCTAATCCTGGTGCCATTAATAATCAATTGCCTTGGAGGGACGGGATATCTACGAGTACAAAGTATAGCTTCTGTTTTAGTTGGATTAATTTCAATTTTCCATTTTTTCAAAAATTTTAAAACCCGAAAACTGTGCAGCTGTAGAGTATTATAAATGGTAGACGTTCTATACGAGCTACAGTATATAGCCGTATCATCAGCATATAAAGCTAAACTCGTGTGTTGCAACTTAGGGAGATCAGACAAGTAGACTGAAAAGAGAAAAGGCCCCAGCACACTACCTTGAGGAACTCCTGCGACGGCAGTTTTGGTCATTGATTTACCATCTTGTAAAGAAACGTAAAAAGTTCTATTACGTAAGTAACTTCTAATTAATTTGATAAGATATTTCGGAAAACTATATTCTAACATTTTGTAAATCAGCCCGTCGTGCCAGGTCGTGTCAAATGCTTTTGCAATGTCAAATAGAATTAATCCAGTGTGTTTGTTTATATTAAAATTATGCGTGACATGATCAGTGATCCTAGCAACTTGATGCGTAGTAGAATAACCTGGTCTGAAACCAAATTGTTCCACTGGAAGTATATTATTACTGTCGGCGAAATTACGAAGCCTGTGTAGCATAACTTTTTCCGCTATTTTGCTTAAATTGCTAAGTAAACTAATGGGTCGTATATTATTCACTTGGGAAGAGTCTTTGCCTGGTTTAGATAGCGCAATGATTTTGGCTACTTCCCAAAACTTTGGAAAATAGCCGAACCACATTGTAGCATTAATTATATGCGTTAACTCTAGTACCCCCTTCCGAGGAATCTTATTTAAGATTTTTGCCGGGATATTATCATCACCACAAGAGTTTTTTGCTTTAGATTTCTTGAGGTACCTAAATATTTCAGCAGGTGGGGCAGGACAAAACTCAGAATGAAAAATATGTAGGAGAACCTGTAATGTTATTGAAATCAGAACTAGTTAGTAAACGTTTTACTGTATTAGTGACTAAATTATTTTGATATGTAGACGCAAGACGCGTGCTTGTTTTATGAATATTTGAGTAATACTCGGCTAACAACTCCGCTTTTGCTTGATCCTTATAAACATACGTGTTAAGATCAGAATCAAATAGCCGTAGAATCACCCCATAGCTCTTACTATACCGCGAACATACTTTCCATAAACTTTTATTTTGTGTATTAACATTCGTCAGAAATTTTTGAAATTCATCGTTTTTGGTTTTTCTAAGTACAAATCTGACTATTTTTGTTAAGAATTTGATTACAGGTTTCAGATAACCAATGTTAGAGTGAAATCGGTATTTTGTATAAATCCTCCGAACATAGTTTTTAAGTTTAATTATATTACGGAGAAAACTCGGAACATAAACTTGCGGGAACATGTGACACGTCTTTTCTTTGGGATGTAAATAGATTAATACTGTCAGTAATTAATTTAGTAAAGTTATTCAACCTGCTATCAATATCAGAATTATCTTTAATTGGTTGATTTAAATGTTATCTGAGATATATAATTTTTTGAAACTATATCCGCATTATTAAAGTCTAGATACGACCTACTATTTAAGAGCGGTTTTACATTATTAATAATTGTAAAAATTGGTTTATGATCAGAAATAAGATGATAAAATGTAACGGGGAGTTTTGCACTAACATTTTTTGCCACAATTAGATCTAAAACACTGCATCGAAGCTGATTTGAAGAAGGAAAGTAAGTAGGTTCCCGAGGAGCTATTATTTGAAAATTATCCCGAATGGACATATTGAATAATATATTACCTGTTAAATTGTTGTTGAAGCAACCCCATATTCTACTTTTAGCATTTAGATCGCCAACTAAAATAACCTTTGGATGTAAGCTAAGAAGTGATCTAATGTCATCAGCAAATTTTTGTGTAAATCTAGGTGGCTTATATACGGCGCAAACAACAAACGAGTTTAAATATTGATTAATATGACATAAAAAATCAGAATATATTTTAACAGCAATGCATTGTACGTGCATTAAGCGAGGTAAACGCAGTAAGACATGTATAATATTATACTGTTTATAATTAATGCTATTCCACCACTTCTACGATTAACATCTTCTCTATACAATTTGATACCAGGAAATTTAAGGTTATATGAAGAGTGCAATTTGGTTTCGGAAAGGGCAGTTATGTGAATCTGGTTATTGCAAATAAATTCATACAATTTCTCATACTTATTAGCGATTGAGTTACAATTCCAAGCAACTAGTCGTATCCCGTTATTCTTGATAATCATTAGTCACAATTAAAAATAATTCTTACTTATAATTTCCGTAATCTTACCGATTACACTAAAAATACTCTTTTGATGCATGCCATTAAATTCATTTAATGTGAGTTTAATTACACGGAAAAGTTTATTTACATTAATATTTCTAAATTTATTTAATAAAGAGAAAAAATTCGAAAAATGATCAGGTTCAGAGTTATCCGGACTATTATGTCTAGTCACCTGCGTATAAGATCTTTGTGGAAATTTGCCTGCATTGGAAAGACAAGTCTTTAATTCTTGTGCTGTAGGTAAGCCAGTTTGAAGAAGATAAGGCCTCTTTTCCTCCCTTTCACGAATGATACGCATAAAATGTGCACATTCGCTGGAATTGGCAGCATGAGGACCATCGCAATTGGCACACTTGATTAAATTAGAGCTGATGCAAGCACCAGGGGGATGGGTGTGTGCACAACGAACACACCTATTAGGTAGGTTGCAATTTTGTGACACATGTCCAAAACGTTGACATTTATAGCACTGAATTACCGGACTTTTTCTTACGTATTTTTCCCATCGAATTAAACAATAGTTTATATGTTTAATATTAAAAAATGTCTTTACAATTTGTCCCAGGAGGTAACGTAGCGATGAAAACAGGAAGGAGAATCCGTTCACTCTTATTCTCATGAATTTTTATAAGTTGCGTGATACTTAATACCGTGCAATATGATTCTAATTGAACCTTGATATCTTCTGTAGTCGGAAGTCCTTTCAAAACAAGTTTTAGAGGCTTACGCTCTCTCGGCAGATGTGTATAGAAGTGGATATTATTAGTTTTAAGAGTAGAAATTACTGCATCGTAATGTGCACTGGTGTAGACGTAAATTAAAGTTTTATTATTATAATATTTTATTTTAAATTCCGAATTAATTGTTTAAGATTTATCGAACTATCAGGATGTAAAATAGTTATCGGAGGATATTTCGTAGCTTGTACAACGGTATTATTAAATAACGCATGCTTTATCGCATCTTCATCTACTTGTAGTGGACTATAGCGATTAGATGTAAATATTACCTGGCTCTTATCAGGTTTCGATTTCTTTGTCACACATTTACGTTTTAGCACTGTAGTAAAGCTTGAATCCGAATCTTCCTCGTATTCGCTTAACTGCGGGACGTATTTATTACCGTTTGACGGACCAGCCGCATTGCTATCGTACTGCTCGTGCAAATTGTTCATCGGAACATCATCGAAATTGTGAACGGTCCCCATCGCTGTATTCGACGACCTACCCGATACCGACATAGTCGGATGAATAGTACTATCCGCTGACCGAGATCAGCCGATAATATCCACTGACGAGAATACAGTTAAACTGATACACTTCCAAATAACAACGAACACAGAAAACAACGACTGATATGCACGTTATCAACAACGATATAATCGCGAGCTAGACATTTTTAATAATCACGGTGGTGAGTTCTTAAAAGCTTTTCGGCATTTAACGATATGAGGCTGTGTTGTACTGATGTCCTTAAGTGGTTCTTTGAGAGAGCATGGAGTGTATGTGTGAGAGGGTATGTACGCATGCATGTCACAGGTGTAAGCTGTGTTGGCGTAGGAGTGTGAATGGGATAGAATTAAAATAAGTAATGTTAGATAAAATAGTTGTGTACGTATGGGTATGATTTATACAACTTCGTAATTTTTCTTTTCTATTGTTTCATTGTACCTGTACTTGTACATTTCTACTGAATTATTTTATTATATTGTGCTGTGCAGTAATTGGCGTAAACGGTTGCACTGGCGGATTGTATAAATGAATAAAATAAATAAATAAAATAAAAGTAAGGAAGCTTATTGAAGGAACAGACTTGAGGAGAAAATTTGAAAATCCGAGCAGTTATAAGATTTAGAATCGGGATTTTATGAGGAACAAAACGTCAGTGTCCTTTAATATACAAATAAAAGGCAATAGGCTTGAATGAAGAGATCGGGCGACGTTTTATGAGAAAACGGTAGCCAAGCAGGGATCTACGGATAAAAATAGGTTCAATAATCTATTCGGAAAAAATATCAGAAATAGGAAAATATTTTAGGTGACCAATATAGAGCCGAAGGCAATAATTTTGGATTCTATCAAACTTTGAGAGAAGAAAATTGGAGACATTACCATATAAGAAAGAGCAGTTGTCAAGGTTGGAACGATTGATGGTATAGTGAAGAATGAGAAGAATAAATAGATCACCACCCCACTTGAGGAGACATAAGGATATTAGCAGATTTAGTCTTTTAAGGCAAGAGTTATAAAGATATTTAATATATTCCTGGAAAGAGAGTCGGCTGTTTAGAAAAAGACCAAGGTAACATATGAAATTAACGATAGGAATAGGTGAAAGAGGAAGTATTTACCAGAGCGCGGTTATAAGGGCGAAGGGCGAAACCAAAAGAAGGTTTGGAAGGGAAAAGGGAGAGATGACCATTAGAGGGGGAACTACTGAGGATAGATAGAGAGGTACTTAATACTTTGTTGGCAGAGGACAGGTCATCTGACATGGAATAAATAAGGATATCATCGGCAAAAAGGAGGGAGGAGGAAGAGTGGCGGTATCTAGGGAATAAATGTTAAAAAGAGTAAGGCTAAGACAGGAGCCCAGAGGGAGATCGCCATAACAGCACCACTGATAGACGAACGAGGAGAGTAGAAGGAATATTGAGAGAAATAAGTTAAACGAACTTCTTTTCTAAAAAGGATTTGTAGATGCCAGAAAGGAAACAGCTGATGCAGTCAATTGAGTTAACGCCAGGGCGAAAACCAAACATATTAGGAGGGAAGAGATTATTGTGTTATAGCCACTAGACGAGACGATTGTTGATGAATGCTTCGAAGAGTTTTCAAAGTCATAAAGCAAAGAAGATAGGTCGGAAAGAAGATTGGTTTCTTTTATGAAGAGAGATAATTATGAAGTCGTTCTAGGATTTTGGGTTACAACCAGAAATAAGGAAAGAATTAAAAATGCGCAGAAGAATGTGCAACGAGGAGGATGAGAGATTTTAAAGGATCAGGAATGATAAATCATCCAATCTAGCAGCAGTTAAGGACGAATAACAATTCAACGTAATGCGGAAAGGAGAAGACAGAAAATGGTCTGCAGTGATAGAATGGAAAAGGGGAAAATAAATTTCCTCAAGAGAAGGAACATAAGCGAGAGCGATAAGGAGCGAAGATGCGGTAAAGATGGATTGCAGTGAAGAGGGCGCTCCGAAATGGGAGATCTAGACGCCTTAGCCAGTCTAAGAATTTGTGAGAAGAGCGTATCTCTAGAAGAAGAGGAACAGAATGATCTCCAAGAATTCTTTTTTGCAGACTTTAAAATGAAACGAGCTCGAGCGTTGGCTTCTTTATGAGCTAAGAAATTAGACATAGAAGAGCAGGGCGAAAGGATTCGAAAGTAAGCCTGCTTCACACTCCTCATTCCATCAGAGTCCTTCTGCGTTATCGAATAGGTTGTGCTTTATCGCGTTTTCGTTGGCGGATCGACAGTGGTTGATATTGTTCAATTATTACTTCCTTTTGTCTTTCTTATCACTCGTTCGTCGGTTGCATCCTAATTGTAACGCGTTGAACACGATAACTTACTTTTTCGTTGATCGCCACATTTGAATTTCAGCTTTTTCTAGCATATATTTAATTTCACTTTTAATTAATTTGTTTATTTATTTATTTATCTTTCATTACTTTTGTTTTTTTTCATTTTTTTCTTCTGCTTGTTAAATGAATGTAGCTAAAAATCCTGTAACTTCTGATTTTGCCTAAATTTAAGATTTCGCTTACTCAGCGAATAAAAAAAAAAAAATCAGACAAACGTAGGAATGATTTCGTGTTGACAACAACGCGTCATCATTGTCGAATTTTACACTGAAGTATTAATTCTGAGTCGGGTTCCACGGTTATTAGCTGTAGGCGAGTATAAAACACTAAACACAGCGTTTTTTTTTGGTATTTGATTCCGCGAAAAACAACAAAAACTTTTATATGAAAATGAGAAGTGAAAAAATACCGCTAAAAATGTTCAATGTAAATATACACGAAACGGCGACTCCGATAACGATGATTTACGAGTTATTCGATTCCAATTCCAGTACTGTATAAATCCCACCCGCCTTATCAGTCAGTATATAAAAGCCTTACTGATATTTAGTGTGACATGTACATTAAAGTTCGGAGTTACAGAAAAAAGAAAAGAAAAATACTTTAGATAAAGATTTGTAAGTGAAAAAGGCTTTATTACAAATTGAAAAAAAAAGAAAAATGCATGGAGAATATATTTTTTTTTTCTTAATCTTTTTGGACTTGGGAAAAGAAGCAGAAAGTGTATTGAAAAAGTTAATAACCGAAAAGTAAAGTTATTACAGATTTACTAAGTATAAATAACTTTTATTAATCTAATAGTATTCTTTAAATTTTTTACAAGTTAATATTTGATGTAATCCAGTAATAAGTTATAAAGTAGGGGAGCCATATAAATCGTTCCTATTTTAGAGTGATATTTATTAAAACCACTGGATTACCGCTATTTTCCTACCACAGCTTCTAATTTTACTCTTCTTAAATAAAAATGTAAACTCCTTTCTGTTTTTAGCTTAAAATGGAATATCTGAATTTTATATAACATGCTAACATTTAGGAAATTATATGTACAATCAATCCTATTGTCTTTATTTACAAGCTTAAATATCTTCTTTTGAAAAATATCCAATTGCCTTTTATTATATTCAGTTACTTTCCCCCGCTGCATTAATCCATAGGTAAGAACCGGTTGGTACAAAGATTGGTATAATCCACGTAAGTGGTTTCCTCTAAAAAATTCTCCCAGGTAATAATAAATATAATTCAGCTTTCTTAATTTTATTTTCCAAAAAGCAAATGCAGCAACCCACTAAAAATGCACTGCTATCTAAATCAATTCAACCAAACGAACAGTCGGGTGACGTTCATTTGGGTCCCTGGACACATCGGTGGATGCCTGCTAATGAAAGGGTCGATGTGGAAGCGCGCTCGGCGTTGTTCTCGCCAATGCCAGAGAGCGCGGACCTACCATCCTCGATGATGCATATTATTCTAAGGAAGCGTGAGAACCAGTTGAAATGAGGGTGGGCAGCTACTGCAATGTTCTTAAAAAACATTGAACCCACGGTCGAACCATGGTGACCACCGAAACAAATGTCCTGGCACGATTTTAAGATTCTTTGCCGTCTGCGAATCGGTCATATCACTGTCTCGCACAGTCACATAATTAGCAAATCTTCGCCTCCAACTATGTGCTTCTTCTGCGGGCAGGCTGCCGAAAGTTCCGTACATACTTCTCACGAGCCTAAAGTTCGCCACGTTTCGGACGCAACATAGCCTACCTAATAACATACAGGATTGTCTGGTAAATACTACAACTAACGGCACAAGGTTTATAGCCTTCGTTAGAACGCTTGGTTTGATCAAACATATATAAGTTACCTCCATATATGTGCTGTAATGACCTTAGGTTACAAACGGCGCATATAAAAAAGGTGAGGAGAATTTAAAAAAAAAACTATGTTTATTCCACGTCAATCTACAATTCAGTATTGATCCTAAATATTTGATCTCGTAGACTCTATTTATATACATATTGTTATTTATTGTAATCTTTTTATCATTCCACTGATACTGTGATAAGTTACTATAAACTATGAACTTTGTTTTCTTTAAATTAACTATAAGCCTATTGTTATTAAACCAGTGGAGTAATCCATTTACCCCAATTTATACCTGTTGTTTCAAAATGTGGATATAATGTGAACTCATAGTAAGCAGAGTATTATCAAGGTAAGTAACTATTTGGCCCGGTACATTAAGATCACATAAATCATTTACATACATATTAAAAATAGAAATTTTGAGTGACGTACTTACTGTAAACTTTGTTTATTTTAGTTTTGTACTTTCTTTGAAGAAGGTAAGATTCAAAGCAATTATATATTTTACTCCCGTAGCTGGATGAATATAATTTTCTCAATAGAATTTTATGATCAGTTGTATCAAAAGTTTTATGCAAATCAAAGTAAACGGCCAAACAAGATTTACACTCTCTAAACTATTTGCTATATATTATATGTGCTCAAATAATGCTGTGTCAGTACTTTTCCCTTATAGGAACCCGTATTAATTGATACTGAAGAACTTCCGTTCATGCAGAAAACTTAACATCCTGATTTTAAATACGTTTCTTAAAGATTTCTGAAATGGCCGGTAAAATACTTATCGGTCTGTAATTTTCTAATTCACATTTATCCCCACTTTCATATAGCAGCATAATTATACCTAGAATGTCTGGAAATTTTCCTAGCTTAATGAAATCATTAAACAAATATGTTTCCCAATTGTCTTTTATTAAAAGTATTGAAACACAATCAGCTCTGAATGACGATTTATTAGGATTCGACATTAATGCATATTTTACTTTACTTTCTATCAGTTCAACAAAACCGAAGGTCTGAGTGATAATAACAGGCTGAATAATAAATAACCAGATAATTTACAGAATTTAAAAAATAATCATTAAAGAAACAGGCGACCTCATATTTATGCACAATTACAGGCAAATTTTCATCTTTTGTCTTTATTTCACAAATTGTATGCTCTTTAGTGCCTAGTAACTTTTTAACTACTCACCAGTAGTTTTGCTGATCATGTCCACAATTATTTAGTATGGTGTTATAATAATCATTCTTAGCTACTCTAACTAACTTTTTCACCTGCCTTGATACCTTTTTGTATTCTAAAAGTAGAGTATCACTGTGATATGTAGACTTCAATAATTTATGCAAATTATTCGTTTTACTATCTAATATTTCATTAGTTACCGAAGGAGCCCTTTTCCATGTATGCTGTTTAATTTTTATTATTCGTTTGTTGCCCTGAACAAGTCTGGTTACTGTGGCAATGAAATTGTTAAATTTAGTATCGATAGCATCTTGCTTATTGTATAGAAAATCTAACTTAACGTTGAATAATCTTTTCCGAAGAAGGGTTTTATCTACAAAAACATTAATTGGGGAGGATTCATGCTAACGTAATCTCATACCCATAGAGCAGCAAGCGCTATGATCTAAGAACCCAACATCGAGTACATCAACTACAGGACTGGAGTTTAATTTATTATTTTCAAAACCTCTTACTAAAACATTGTCTAAACAAGAAAAATAAGCTTTACTTTGACGCATGAAGGTAGGTGTATTAATTAGACTTCTAAAGCCATGGGAATTCAATAAATTAAGGTATTCTGAACATTTTGTGCCTTCTAAAATATTAATATAGAGAAACTTCGCGAGAGCAGAAAGGAATGCCATTTTTAACAAGGATTGCAGAACTACCGTACCCGTCATTCCGATCATATATAATTAGTTTATAACCTCTAACATTAAACTTCGTGCTCGACTGAAACCATGTTTCTGAGAACTAATCTTCTGAATAACCGATAGACCCTCTAATGAATTTGTATAGACTCTGAGGCTATAACAATTCCACTGCAGTATATTGAACGCAGCTTTCATGGTGAAACAGGGAACGTATTAGAAGTATAGGAAGTATGAAGAGGGAAGACAAGAACAGTAAGAAGGCACAATAGTTGATATAAGGTAAAAAAGAAGAGAATAAACGTTTATGTTAGTAGGATTGAAATAGGTTGGAAAAAAAACAGAGAGAAGTAAATTGTAACGATTAGAAATTAGGAGGAAGTAAACCGGGGCTAACAAATTAGAAGGGAATTCTAAGAGTAATGAAAAGAAGGGAGAAAGAGGATATTTGTGTAGGAAAAATTTTTTGACAGTGCAAACAGGTTTTGAAATCTTTGCATAAGTACGGTAATAAATTAACAATTTTGTTTCTTTAAATCACTACCTCAAAATTGATTTAGTTACGGCAGCGTACAGTGTTATTTTTAATTTGTATGTTTCGAATGTTATCGATAAAATAGATGATTAGTTATTACGAGGTTAGTGACACTGGCACCGTTTTTGTTTCTGTAGGTTTTAATATTACGTGAATTTTTAACCATTAGATTATTAGATAACAGGGATTTTACAAAAACAAATTTAATTTTTCGTTTTTGTTGTAACTTTTGCGAGACATATTTTCGTATAAAGCTAATGATCTAGTATTAAAATCGCTAAGCAATAATGTTTTTTTCATTCTGAATATTATTATTAAGAAACGATTGATCGCCTTGAATTTTATTTTCTATTTCTTGTTTTGTTGACTAATAAGCTGCGATAATTTCTTCTATTCTGACTGTGATGTCTGTATATTTTTTGTGGTACGGTACCCCATATCATTGAATTGCAGGTTGTTTACTTTGCTGACTATTTATTTTTATTTTTTCAATGCAAATAACCATAACCGATCATTTTTCACAGTAATAAGTCGTAGTTTATTATATTAAAGGCTTTTTGGAGACATAAGCACACCGCGTCCGGATAAAAACTAAGCCCTAAGTTCGCAATGCATATTACGTATAAAAATTTTGTCGGACTCCAAGATCGTTTTTATTGACAATATTATTGCAAGCCAAAAGTCAACTTTAGATTATGGAGTAAACCTCGAACTATTATCTTTTTTAAATTGTAATATTGAGCTTAGGTTCCGTCCTGAATTCGAGAAGCCAGACTGAAGATCACAAAAATTTGAACTTCGTTTGAGAAGCCGGGAATGTAAACCAATCTATAGGAATATCATTTCCAGTTAGGAGTATCAGAGTACAGAAAGAACGAACAAACGATTAAAAGATTACCATAATTCTAGGACAGCCGCATATGGTCCAGACACAGATGAGAAAGCAGCAATAATCTAACCGTGTGAGGCCATGTGGCTATTATGCTCGACAGATTTCTTAATGAATTGGCTAGAGGAAAGGGTTGACAGTTTGTCTCTAATGGTTCTTTGAGATTGGAGAGGTCTCAGAGAGTTCTACGGTCTGGAAACTGTGACAGCTAAATGAACTGCTGTGTCAAATTTTCCGTTCCTCAGCAATCCAAGATGGCTTGAGATCTAGAGCAAAATTAAATTGTGGTAATTTCGTTGAAGTTGCAACGTGAGCATTAACATTTTCTTCATGAATGTGTGACCAAAAATGCATTTACTAATGCCTAGGCTGTTACTAACAAATCTGTAACCGGAAGTATGTTCCGAGCTGGTATTCTATCGAAAGCAAAATATTTTTCAAGCTAAAAATTATTGCGTACAAGGTATAGTGAATGTTAAGTTGTTTGCCTCAAATTCACAGTTAGCCGGCGATGCGTTTTTAAAAGAAAAATTGCTTTTGCTCGATCACTATAACAGTACTGGCATTGCGATACTGATTTATTTTTCATATGCATTCAGGATCCTCGATGTGCTTCCAGGTCCTATAAATTTGCAGAATGGTAAAGTTAACTACTACAGGTTTAAAACTACGAATGGAGGATATTGTTAACCGTAGGAAGTCTGTCATTAATGGAAGAAAATGAACTCGACGAGCATAGGGAGTAAATTGTTATTAAAAATTGAAAAGGAAAGAGATTTTAGTATAACAATAAGGAAGTTTCAGGAGTGCAATACTGTTTCAAATAGAATTTAAGGTCGGCGGTCCTTCAGTAGGGGGCAATCGTTAATGCACAGATACTGCTACAAGATGATGTATATAGGTCTGCCGAAATTATCTACAGTGCTGAGTGATGGATATAGCATTCCGAGTAGTTACCTTATATGCAAACCTGACACTTATAATTTGTTTAAATTAGAAGTTCGTAGCTTTATATAAACATTGGAAAGTAACATGGCGCGGGCATTGAGTGTTGGAAAGGTATCAAATAACTAAGAGGTACTTTACATAACCAGCTAACTGTTTTCTAAATTAGATCTAGTTCAGAATGCAGCCCTGCGTTTATGTCTAGGAGTCTTAAAATCCACGCCTATTCCTGCGATTTTAGCAGAGGCTAATGTGGCTCCTTTATCCATCCGTAGATCCTATCTCGCGTATCGGTTCCTTATTAAACGTCTACATATTTACCCAAACAATCTTGTCCCTGCATATTCTTCTCTCTTGCAAGATTGGCGTTTTTCCTCTAATAAGGTTCCCATTCTCTGCCACATTGCCTCGCGTCTTATTAAGTTTTCGCCCTTCAACCTAACTTTCGATAAATTTCCATTTTTCCAGTTTGAGATATTAAATTTTATTCCTTCTCCTAATCTTTTTTCTTTGCCTTCTTATGTAAAATATCTCCCTGCTCACGCAACAGTTTATGCATTTAACCAGGCAGTTTCATCATTCTTTGCTAACCATACCCTAATTTTTACGGATGGGTCCAAAATGGCACACGGAGTGGGAGCATCTATCTACATTCCTGCTCTTAACCATTCCAGCTTGTTCAAAATTCCTTCATTTTGTTCAATTTATTATGCGGAGACATTGGCATTACTACGTGCCATTGAGCTCATTCCATCTTTTCCTCAATGTAAAATGTTCCTCCTAATTTCTGATTGCAAAAGCGCCCTTCAGTGTATATCCTCTCCATATGTTCCTTCCCACTCTGATCCTATTGTTCTGCGCATACGATCACTGATTTTCAGCCTTTGCAGATTGCACTCATTAACCATCGACTTTCTTTGGATCCATGGTCATGCCAGGATTGCGGGTAACGAAAAGGCAGATTATCTTGCTCGTTCGGCTATTTCTTCTGGGCGGCTAGTCGGACAGATTCCTTCTCACGAATTATTAAATATAGCAAAAAGTATCCAAAAGGCCAATTGGAAATCTTTTTATAAATCACCCTTCTCCAGTCCTAATTCACAATATTTTTCCATTCACCCTAATCCACCTACTCAACCATGGTATCTACATTTTCCGCACCTTCCCCGATTCATCATATCTGCTATCTGTCGTCTTCGATCTGGTCACAGTCGACTTCCTGCTTCATTGTATCGTTTCTCCATAGTGTCCTCTCCTATTTGTCCGCTGTGTATTGATAACACAGTCGTATGTGACTCTGATCATGTATTCTTTGAATGCTCCTCTTTATCATCGGAAAGGGCAGCTCTATACGCGGAGCTTCTCTCACATGATGTTCCAACTCCATATTGTGTGTCCTTTATTCTCTCATTACAGTCAACGTTGATCATACCAATTGTAGCAAAATTCCTATCCTCTGTACTTCATTATATTAATATCTAATTCTTTCAGTAGTTCTCTTTGGCATTCCTAACTTATCGTGTCCAGTTATTTCCAACGAACTCCTCTCTAAACGAAGAACACGCACTGATGTTGCAGTTACAGTCACAAACAGGCACAGCTCGCAATTAATTTTGCGGGCTCGCTGTCGCATTTGCGGCCCTAACGGTAGATAGGTAAACTTCTTGTCAGCCGGCACTGCGGGCGCTGCTGTTGCAGTGTGGCCATAGTGTAGGGGAAAAATTCTGCTCATTTCCTTTTAACAGAATGGTAGGCGCTGTTTCCGCAGTCGTCGCCATAAATATGATTAATGTTTCATAATTAAAAACTATAAACTTTGCTTTATGGTGATGGAGATAGTCATTGAACTTTCGGATAATTGTTTACGGACGCTAAGCGCTGTGTTCTATATAGGTTTCGTGCTTGATGGATCTAACTGCTTTTTAAACATCCCGTGTTTCTTCTTCCTTAATTATTTATAGCCAGATTCCTTTGTCCGTTTGTACTGTGGGCTCTGTAATTGCAGATGTGGCCATGGTATGGGACAGCTAACTCCTTTTGCTCTTACCTTCGTCATTCCTTTTCTTTTCAGGATGCATACGTTTGGCATTTTTCGACGTTGATTGTTATTGTTTCTCCATCTTTGGTATAGCATTCTTTGTCAGATTCCATTCCTTGTTACTACTAATTGCTGCTATGTACACATGTTGATGGGTAATCGTCCGTTGCTGACAAGCCCAGGGAAAAACCCAAACAAGAAAAAAAAAAAAACGAAAAAAAAGAAGGTAACTGTTTTGTTGAATGGAAGGTAATTTTGTTGATAACGGATTCATCGCCTATTTAACACGTAAGAAGGAAAAGTTCAAACGATTGACTTTGGATTCTCAATACTAATGACGTCAGAAAATTGGAAATCAATTTTTATCTTTATAGTTCAGCCTATTAACCAATTTCGAAAATGAATCTGTCATGCTATCATCTTTAATCGTCGTAATTTGGTATAAAAGACTTTGCCAATATCGCGGAACAAATCAATTTTATTTACAATAGTTAATTATTTTAGTTTTTACATATTTCTCAAATATTTTCGAAAGAGATATTAATCTACGGAGAAGTCTACTATTCTTTTGAATTCCCGGTTTTATAAATCAGCGTTTAAAGCATTTAGGGAACTGACCTGACTTAGATGATACAATAAAAAGAAAGATTAGGGGTTATGAAAAAATAAAAAGTAACAATACTTTTCCGTGAAAGTAGAATATTAGTCAAAGATCTTATAGTATCTTTCATCTAGCCTCATGAAAAAGATTAATTGCAAACGAGTTTAAATTGTTTCCTGTACAGTGCAGGTTAACGGATTATATTAACTGAATTTAAGCTATCTTAGATTTCCGATTTTTTGTAAAAAACAAAAAAACCATTGCAATAATTTGTAATTTCGTTTGCATTGATACCAGTCCTGTGCCCAGAATTTTGATGGGAGGAGGAGGGGATTTTCTCTACATGTTTATTTTATAAATAACAATACATTTTTCACTAATATTCGTACTATTAATAATTTCCATCATTTTGATTTATGTGTATTAATAATTTACATAAATGAATTACCCCGTATATGAACATTAATAAAAATTACATACGTTACTGATTATACTCATAATAAAAAATTTTGCATAAAATATTAATGAAGTACCTAAAAATATGCAGCATATTTTTTCTTTTTTCTTTTAAATCCTAAAAAATCATCAATATTTATTTTAAATTTTTGATTTTTTTCAGATTTTTGTGTATTTATAATAACTATTTCAGTTTTCATGGTGGCGGGTTAACCCCCCCCCACCCCTTGGACGCGGCCTTGATTGATACTTGTCAATTTTAGCTTCTTTCATTCTCTAATACGCGTTTAACTATTTCCCAGACAGTTATTTAATAGGTTTGAGAAATATTTTCTTTTAATTGTTCTCTTAATTTTCCGTATTTTTTTAAAAGTAATTTTGAAATATGAAGTCAATGTTTCGTTTGTTGCGTGTGACTATAACTTATTATATAATCTTTATTGGTTACAGATAATTCTAATATTTCATCGGCTATCGGTCAAATCTTTTTCGTAATATTCTTGATATCTATAATAACAACAAATAAAAATGATAATAATAAAAAAAATAATAATAATAGTAGTGATTATATACTGATTGAACAAAAATAAATGCCGAATCCTTTTGTTTTTCATGTTTGTTCTATTATCACCTTATATTAGCAGACAATAGTTTTATAATGATAAGTAAGAATTATCCCAAAATTTCTGTATCGAATTATATTAAAAAAATAGGGCAGAATTTGAATTTATTTTCAAGACTATTCCGGCATAGCGATCGTATCGAAAAGCGGAAGTAGTGTGGCATAAATATTTGGTTGCCGCTTCGGCGGTTACTATGGTTAAATTAAGAAAAAGAATACGCTTCTTTAATCGCTAATTAAGGAAGCGGTCATAACTTCGATAATTCAGAAAAGTAACTAAACTGCATCGGTTTATTTTTCACATTCCGCTAATCTCGCGTTAAGAAAACGAAAATAAAAAAGCAAGATAAAATAGCCTTTACCAAACTGGTTCAACTCTCTAATTAAGTGTAGGTACTTTCTTATTGATAAGAAATGAGCAAAAAAATAAAATACAACTTTTCATATCAAAATTGTTTAAATATAAATTTTTTTGCTTCAGCATTATTCAATATTCACATTACATAATGCGTATCGTTTATCAAGCCACTTCGACCGTAGCACTTTTCAAATAGGATTCTTCGAAATATGCTTCGGTTCAGATATTGAATCAAATTTTTTCTGTTTTCTTGTTTTTTACTTGAAAATTTCCTTTCACACGAAGGGTAGAAGTGCTTAAGCTCGGTTTATCTGTTCTAAGAAATAAATTTCTGTGCCTCATTTTCATTCTCCGCAACCATTCTATGCCTAATTATTTTTTAAAAATTACATTTTTTTAAAAAGCGTCGCTTTTCCTCTAAAATATTCGAATTACGGGCGACATTATTAATTACGGTTTTGGCGATATTTACATAACATCATGTGACTTGTTTACAAAATTTCGTTGTTGGGTATAAAAAATGTATTTTTTCCAGATTTTCAGCGCAATTTACGCTTAAAATAATTCGTCAGAATC
This sequence comes from Icerya purchasi, assembly GCA_039619475.1. Lineage (NCBI taxonomy): Eukaryota > Metazoa > Arthropoda > Insecta > Hemiptera > Monophlebidae > Icerya > Icerya purchasi. The sequence goes on along the minus strand of CM077116.1, from coordinate 167,644,458 downwards.
ATGATCGTAAGCGATACACAGGGGTGATTCGGCACGGCGTTTTGGTTTGTAAATATTTGATTTTCCATTGCTAGAATTAGTGTCCTCGACCGAGGATTTAATTTATTAACTATTTCTCGAAAGTTTACTTATTGATTCTTATTTTTCTTGTACTGCCGTACTCCGTGAGCGTTGGCGATTATCATAACGTGAGTTTTAACGGACAACACTAAGAGACTGTATTTCTGCCGCTCGACATAGCTCGCCGAAATTGAATACTCCAGTCTATTTATAGATATTTTGGCACTATAACATTGGTTTACGGCCAATTCTACGTCGACCTTCTATTTTACCGCGCAATATTAGACGCAGTAAGGAATATTTTTCTCCACGCGGAATATAGCTAAGATAACTCGACTTCCGTCACCTTATATTGGATAAAAGCTGTCTTTCAACACCAGCTATTTCCAGAACCGTTGAATTTTTAATCTTTTGTGTCCATGAAGTCTTCAGCATCCTGCGAATGGTCTACATTTCAAGCGCCTCTAACCGGTTTATTTTGCTTCTGCTTTCAGTATCCATGCTTCCACGCCATAAAGAAGAACAGACCACACGTAAATCTTAACCATTCCGTATCATATCTGAAAGGAGAGGTGTTGATCACAGAATAGCCGTTTGTACTTTATGAATACCCGTCTGGCCTTTGGTTGGATAATATTTTGAGAAGGGATCTTTTGTTCGTTCACGCCTGGGGAAGGGACTCCCCCTACGTTAAAGAAATGCCATTTTATTGGTGCAATTTAGGAAATTCATCTTTTTGTAATTTGTCGAAATTATTATTGCGGGGAAATGGCTCATATGCATTTCTCGTAGTTTATTCTGGCTGCGTTGTCGTGGTCGTAATTGTATATTTGTATTGTTGCTGTAGTACTTAATGCTATTTTGATCGCGGTTAATTTATCGTTGGTTAGATTATTTTTGAGCTGGAAGGATGCTCAGTCTTTTTCTACATTCTGTAGGCCAATTGGGGGTTCCATGCGTTATGCAGAGCTAATCACCATGTCTCCAGGCCATACGCCATATTATTATTATATTGTTTTGTTCGGCGCGCCTTGGCATGCATGCCACACGTCCATTTCTCAAGAGGTATCTATAGGCAATTTTTACTGCGTAGCGCGTATGATCCGAGTGTACCCCACTCCTAGATCATGATAATTACTATATTATCACTGTATTTGTTGTTCTTACACATTGTTAACATTTTTAATTATGATAAAAATAAACTTTAACGCTTTTATAACAATTGTATAATTTTTAAAACTCCGACGCGTTTCGAAGCAAACACTTCATGTTCACACTCGTATTTACACCGATAGTTCTAAAAGTTCGCAGGGAGTAAATACAGTTACTACCCCTTCTCTTGATCACTCTGAATCTGTTATATTATCTTTCTTCTGCTGAAACTCAAGCTATACTCCATGTACTATCATTCGTATTTCTTCTTCTAGTTATATTAATAATTTCCTAATTCTTTTTGACGCTAAAAGTGTTTAGCTGTTACTTTTCCCCTCGCTCCACCGTCGGTAAATCCCATTATTCTTCTTTATTCGAACATTAATCTCACAGTTATCTCTTTCTGCGTGCTGTCCATATTAATTTTTTTTTAATCCCTGACCACGCAAGGATCGAGAGCAATAAGCAAGCTAATACCCTTGCTCGATTTGCTGCACATAATGGTCTCGATTCTTTACTAAATTCCCTGCTACTAACATAAATTTCCTCTCAAAAAAACGTCATTCTAAACTATGGCGATCTATCTGTTTTTCTCCTTTTTCAAATCCTCAGTCTTTTTATCTATCGATTCAGCCGTGTCCGCCCTCATCATGACTTTCTACATTTCCGTCGCTTTTTCACTTCCGTCGTTTGTCGTCTTCACTTTAATCACAATTTTCTTACCTCCTTTCTTTTTTTTCTGCTCTTTTTGCCAAGCGCTTGTGCTTTTACATTTAGTTTTTACGCATCGATGGTTCTTTCATTATTTTGCTTCCAGCATCTTCTGTAGTCCTATTCTTCCTTTTCTCAAATTGTAATCGTATTAAAATCTAGTTTGTTTTCCCACTGATGATTTCTCAAACTGTAGCGCTGGGTCAATGCCCTCGGTGAGCGAGCCCAAATTTAAAAAAAAATGAATTTTCTTCTATCGCTGCAATCATTTGTTTTTTACTCCTCTTTGATTATCCCATTTAGCTTATACCGTTCGTTTGTTCTATTAATCGACCATCTACTTTCCAGCTTGCTTCCTTGGATTTTAAACGTGAATAATATCTATATGTATTTTTTTAAATTATTTCTCTTTGCCGGAAACATGTCCATCACAGACCATCAAAAAGCGGTCTTCACGTTCAGTTGAAGATTTTCTCTCTTACTATTTTGTTCTGCTCTGCTAAATAGCCATAATTTTAAAAATATATAAAATCATCCTGTCCTTTCCTTCCCCACTAATAATTCCTGCTATTTGTTCCTTTTTAAATAAAATTTCTGATCGGATCAAAATATAACCGACTTCTTTCCTTACCTTTTGTTTCTGAAAAAGGTCCTTGGTTGACGAGCCCAAAAAAAAACAAAAAAAAACAACTTGCTCATCAATTGTTTACACTGTAGTCGTGTTTTTAACGTTCGTTTTTATCTTGATAAAAAATATTACGTTGTGGGGTTGTCTCGTAAGATCACGTTGGCCGGTACACCGATATCGGATGGAAGCAAAACAACCATCAGTATCAAGTACACAGTACACAAACCAGGTAGGATCCACACTAACACATACAATACACCGTCACATCAACCGGTTACTGCCGCAACTGTTAATAAGCATCAGTCGATCGCTATAGATCTCAATCCGCTCGTCTCTCAATGGAGCCTCGAATCATTCTTTGACTCTTGCCATACTCATAAATGGTTTGCTGATCAAAGAAGAGTTTGACGTTGCGAGATTTTTTGCGCTTCATTTTAAAAATTCCTTTTCATCCTTCTTGTATGATGCTTCCTTTGTGACCCTGAAACTAACTGTGGAACAACAGGCAATATCTTTTAATTCTGACGAAAAAAATTTTAAATCTTCCTTTTACAATCCATGAGTTAAATCACCAGCTAACTACAACACAAGAAACAGTGCATCTAGAGTTGACTCCACAGATGATCCCTTCATGCTCAGGCATCTTTCTACGTCTGCTAGATTATTCTTGCTCTGCATCTACAACCAAATTTGGTCCTCTAACTTCCTCTCACAATCCTTAAAAACAGCTCTTCTTATTCCGATTGTCAAGTCAAACAAAACCCCTTACTTCCTCAAAGCTACAGATCTATCTCGCTGATCTCAGTCCTTTCTAAGGTATTGGAGAAAATAGTGAACAAACACCTCTATTTCTGTCTTGAATCCAGGAAAATCTTTTCTCCTATCCAAGCAGGCGGCCAGAAATATAAATCTGCACCCTTTATTTGTAGCGCCATACTCAGTTCTGAGCGCAGGCGACTACCTATTCGTATGTTCTAGCTGTACAGATGCAGCTGTGCCAAGGCAATATGCAACGCTAGTGTGCATACGGGATTACACTTGGAATTGATACTGATCGCTTTTTGTCGCGAAACAAATGTAGTTCTCCATGTACGCCTACTATATACTAACTATCGTGCTTATGCCTTGCGTACGTAACTAATAGCGACTATTTAATTAATTTTTATAATGATTTCTGTTGTTGCCTGAGATCGAACTCGAGACTTTTGTAATTAAAGTAAAGGACTTTAGCAACTAGGCAACCGTAGTAATTGTTTTATTTCAATTTATACCTTTAATTAAAGATTGAACTTGTTGAAAGCTCTGCCACCTACAAAGATCCTGTACAAATCTACACTATTCGTTTGAAATTTGATTACCATTCGTTTATTTAAGATACTGCCTAAAGATTTCATTTTTCAAAGCTAGATATAATGTAAAATTTGTGTCTTCGTATATATCTCGGTGATTTTAAGTCTTTTCCGATTCAGCATTATTTGCTCAATCAAATACACACTTCTGTCGGTTCATTAATAGGTTCTACTTCACATACTGTTGTCGATTCGAAATACTTACATTTTACTTTTTCTCCTTTCCCGTTTGTTTATTGCGGAGAACTGGCGTTTTTCTCCAAAGAAAAATCTTATTCACGCATATTGCATCTTAATTCCTGTTTACCTCGCATAATCACTTCCGGCATTCAATTCTGCTTTCTTGAAGTTTTGCAAACCTCATGTGTCTTTTTAAAGCTTCTTTCTCGTCCCTATATTTAAATCTCCCGAAACCGTAATTAAATGGAAGTTCCATAGTTAATTCCCTATTCCATTCGCTCATATGTATCTTTACTGATAAGAGTCCTGGCATAATTAGAGTTTCTTTCATTCTTCCGGACTTCCACTTCTCTTGACCTTTCCGACTTCTCCTCCATTTGGTTTAATATTTATAATTCTATATTCTACGATATATTATACTTTCTCGTACCGTTCTTTCTTCATATATTTCCTTATTTCTTACGTCATGAGTGTCTTTTAAGTGACATGTTCTTCTCTTCGCAAGTACTACGATCAGTTTATCCATTCTTCATATGCTTCCTCTCACCCATTATCAGCATTCAATTAATATTGATTTATTACGGTTTCTCGGCCACACAGGTATCGAGAGAAGTAGAATTGCGGATTTTTTGGCTCTAGTTGCAGCTTTCTTGAGTACTTTTTTCCCCAAAATCGCAGGTTTCCTCCTTCTTTCAAAATGTTCCTTTCTGGATTTCGGTCTGACTTCTATGTTTCCATTTTTTTTTTTAGATAAATTATCTTCTGTCCACCCAACCTAATCTTCTATTTTACCCGCGGATCTATGATTTCACTTCGACGTTTTATCGTTTCTATTATTCGATTGCGTCTCAGCCACTTTGCTACCATCTTTTCGTTTCCGATTTTCCCTAACATATTCTTCTTCGTCTAAACGATGAAATTTACTGCGATTATTTTTGAATGTTTGTCTCTCTTAATTGAATATTCTAAACTTTATTCTCTTATTCCGGCTCCAGAGAGCCCTAAATTCTGCTTTTTTTATTTTGTCACTTCCTTATTTCTCCCATCAGTTTCCTAATTTGATCTATCACTGATCTAATTTCTGTTTAATTATCTTCCCTTTGAACTATTTCTGAATGAAGTCGTCGTATTAACGTGTCTAAAAGAAATAAACGTTGTTTATTCGTATGTTATATATCTTTTTTTTATAGATGTTAGTTGGAATTTACGGAGCCTATTACATAGCCTTATTTTCGGCTTCTTTATCTTTAGTCCTTTTGTTCCATTTCAAATATACTTAAATGCAAATATGGTTATCACGAACTGCTGTAGAATTAGTTACGATCCAGCTTGGAAAGACTAACTGACGAAAATTTCGCCGGTGTAGTATTTTATTTGAAAAACGTGGAGTTAAAAATGTCAAATCGTTTTTTTTCTCATAAATGATTTCATTTTAGACTGAGTTGATTAGCTTGACGGGTATGGATGAGGTTTCGGTTTTAATACAAAAAAATGTTCAGGCAATTAAAATTCTATTTGCCTTTCGATCGGACTAAAAAGTACTTAAATGATTAAGTCACTAAAATCTTTTATTCGCAATTGTGATCTGTGTGAATTCGCGCTTTGTATATTATTATTAATTACAACGTTGAATGTCACAATTTATATTATGGATCAACATACAATTTGAATAATGTTAGCTTTGTACTAATTGCAGTGTTTTACTTACACTGCATACGTAGTTTCCTTCACTGTATGTTTTGTCTACAAAATATTGATGGTTCGCATCTTTTTTAGCAATGGAAAATTCATCATGATTAAAGAGCAGTGTCTCCGAAACACGCCGGTGTAATAATTTTTTAATGTACTAATTGTTTTCTAGTCACTGAATTGCTTATATTTTTATGATAATTGAATTTAAAAGTTCTATATTTTTCAGTCAAAGAATAAAACGAAACTTAATAGTTAGGCAGAATTTTTTACGTTCATCAGCTTGTTTTCTACCCATATATGTGTACTTATTTTCGCTGGGTGATGCCAAGGTATTAAAAAAAAAAAAAAAACAAAATTCTGTGTAGAACGGTTCTGCATTACTCTAAAATTCAGAATTTTTTGCTATACTATTAACAACCCCGTCTAGATCCCTCTGCTAAAAAGAAAAAAAAAGAAAATTTTTTATAGTTACAAGTAGGCGCTATTCATTAAATTTTTCTGCACAAAACTCTTTTTCATTCCTACAAAAAGACTACAGATTATAAGAATTATTTGGCGCTTTTTGTCGCAGTTGTACTGCCGGTATAGGTAAAAACATTCATATTAACGGACAGTAAGCAAAAATCATTTAATTTCGGGTATCTAATTTTAAATTTTATTTATTAACTTTTGAAATGAAGCGGTTTACAAATTAAAACATATTTTGAAGAATAAGAAAAAAAAATGCAAAATTCATAAAAAATACGAAATGGTGCATTTTCTGCAATATTTGTACGATAATTAATAGGGGGCTAGTTTGTTGTTTTCTTTTTTTTTACGGTTATTATTCGTGTTGCTTAAACTTTACCATTCGAATTAATGAGTTCTCACCGACGGAATTATTCTTGTAAACATATACTGCTAATAGCGTTTCGAGATAAGACTATATGTGTATGTATACGTGCAGTTTAGTGTTGATGATATATGTTTATTAGCTAAAATAACTCTGATCGACTTTCTAACAGTAATTACTTATTAGAAACAGGCGATAGGGGTGAATGCGAAAGTCGAAATAGTGGGAGTAATTACGAAAATCTTTTTACGTGATAACGGCGTATCAAATTAAATATACGTTTATTTATTACCATCGGTATTTATTATTGCTAAAATCAGTTGAAAGAGTAACGTATACACGCGTGAACGTCATATTTTTACAATGTCGCAGGTAAAGTTCTAAATTCGACTTAATTGTTTCTCTTTTCTTAATTTAAACTTTTCTTTTTTCCTTTCGTTTTTTATTTTATATTTGAATATTTATTTAGTGGTTGTTAACGCTCATTTTCTTCATTTAGCCGTTGCCCCCTACAGGAAAATGAGGCTATGGCCATTACACATCGACACTTTTGTAGCTAACTTTCGCTGCCAATCACAATCTTGGTAAAATACTAGTATAAATAACGAAAAACGTCTAATATGACATTGTTTATTTTCATTCTTTTGTTCATAATGCTCCTCGAAAATACGACGAGTACATTGCAGTATTGTTTTTACCGTGATAAGTACTATCTGTTTTCAAAAGATCTATTAGTCATGACTTGCAATTAAAATCTATAACGATAAATGTGCGATTTGAATTGTGCAAGGGATGAAAATTGTTTTCGGTAATTTCTAATTTTTAAAATAACAGTAATTCTAAAATATAACTGTTTCGCGCATTCAGTTATAACGGTTTATACATATAGAGAACTTGTCTTATTTGAACATTCTTTTTTATCATTGCGATACGGGTATTTTGATAAGCAGGTAAATTAGTGATATTGTTAATCACGTTGCTATTTCCACACGCAATAAACGAATCCATTAAAAAATACGTTTTGTTATATAAGTAAGTAAAGTAAGTTTTACATCCTTGACAGGGTGTCAGGGATTATGAAGTTAAGGTCCAAAATGTACTTAAGGATATAACGTATCTGAAAAGAATATTTGGGGGGCTAGTTCTTTTCTTTCGGCCGCTTTTACTTTCCTAGATTTCGCTGGTATAAACAATATTCAATTTCAGATCAGTTATATATCTAGGAGCAAACTTGGATCCGGAACGAGACAAGTCTCGATCGCATATGGACATCTTTGCTTTGGTAGCCGGACAACTTAACTACTAGGCTATCACGCTACCTTTTTGTTATGTTATACATTATAAATTAAAAATATTTACCTCTAATTTAATAAGAGTATAACTTTTTTTTTTTTTAATTTTATAAATTGATTTAAAAGTTTTTTATCCTGTTGCATTTTTTTTTTTTTTTTTTTTTTTTTTTTATTATAAATATAGTTATCCTAATATAATTAAATTACGACGAATGTGTAGCATTAACGTAATCGGCATTATTACCCTAAAATATTTTCTGTTAAATTTCCACATTAAATTTAATCATAAAAGTGATTTTACTTTATCCCCTTTTTATACGCTACGAGCTTACAGTCAACACGCAGTAGAGTTTGCTTAAATGTTTTTAAATTTATTCTTTGCAATTTTATATTTTCTAAAAAAATCAGCTAAAAAATTTAGTGTGCTACAACTTTTTTTTTTTTTTTTTTAATGAATGATGAAGTTCTTCAGAACCACACAAGTTTGCATATAATCAATTTTTTGGAAATTTTAGCCTTTTTTTTTTCTCGCTGCTGAGGTATTGTTCCTTTTTGTAATTTCTGATTTGTAAATATGAAGGCATTCTAGTGTTTTTGCCAGAATCAATGACATTGATATTTTATAATTTACAAATTTTACAGTTTTATGTGTTTTTGTACGATCAATGGGTATTTGATATAACATATTCTTTATTTAACGGTTTAAGTTTTCACATTTCAACGAACAAAGTTACATATTGATGTTTTTAATACTTAGACCTTTTTTTACGAATTTCATTTTTCTTTATTCCTTTGCTTATTTTTTAATATAAAAACTGTAGAAAACTTGAACAATTCTGTTTTTAATATACATCGATAATTTGTGTAATCTAAGTACAGACGGGAAAATATATTGTGTTATACTGATGATATAGTTTTGGTTGTAAGTTCTGAAAATATATCGTTATTAAAACTAATAATGCATCGAAGGTTTCCAATTGGGTTGAGGGAAATAAATTAATCTTAAATTTAGAGAAATCAAAAAATATATGATACACAGTTTTCTTCCTCAGTCTTATTGGATTTACATCGAGTTTATAAGATTCGCGGTATCTGGGTCTTTATCTAGCTTGATGCAAACACCTGACCTACATTACATCTAAATTGCGAAGATTAAATTACGTGTTTTATTATTTAAAACACAATTTTTCGATCGATATCAGTTATATAGAATATATTTCTTTCTTTATAAACCGCTACTATCCTATGAATAATCCATCGGGGTGACGACCGTCTTATCAAGTCGAGCAGCTAGGTCACTTACAGAAATATATATTTTTATGATTATAACGAAGAATACGGAGGAGTTTTATAGAAATAAGTTATTAGACATTAACAATCTTTATCAAGTTCAGTTGCTGCAATGTGATTCTTAAAAATTGTAATTATTTTCAAATTTCGAAAGTGGAGGGAATAACAAGAAGTGCAAATATTACGGGAAAAAAACAACAGTGAGAGTTTGAATCAACTCATTCAGAAAATTACCCCAAACTCAGTGAGTGGTACCTCACCTGTTGTTGAAATCGCAGCTCATGTAGTTTCATGTATGTTCAATGAAGGTTGGTTTGCTTTGCTCTCATTTATGCAAGAGATAAACATCAGTACAGGGTCAGGTTCTCATGAATGTGCGCGCGCAGTAGATTGAACGCGCATAAACAGAGCTGAGCAACAAGCTGCACTTAAAAGTAAGTAAGGCAGAATTCTACGTCGACAAGAGCAAAAAGCTGCCTTAGATTTTACAGCTGAAATCTGTGAGCTTTATGGGCCTGGCATCGATGATTTTCTATAAGTGTATATTAGAAGAAATACTCGCGTACTGATGTTTAAGTCAAATTTTTTTTTGCACGCGAAACTTTTAAAGCGTTTCCTCGCACTTGGCACTTTTAAAGTCCGTGGTGGACACTGTAACTCGAAAGCTAATGCACCGATTCTTTTGAAATTTTATACAGTGTTTCTGCACATCAATTACGAGGTAACGCTGGAAGGTTTTGTTTTTTTTTTTTGTTAATTATTATTTATTTTACAATAACAAATTTGCCGATTTTGTTAAGCGAAAATCGCGTTTTTGACTTCTAAATGTTAACATAAATTAAAGTATCAAAAAGAAAAAAAAAAACCTTTCCAGCGTTACCTCGAGAAAATGATTAACTAGCAGTGGCACTTTAATTTTTCTCAGTTTAGATGACCAGTAATGAGATGTAGTGTCCACCGCAAAACAACTTTTTTTTGAGGCTTCTTAGAAGATTTGCTGTTAACGGTTTGTTTTAATATTTCTTATCTAAAATTTCTGAAAATACTGTTCAAATGTTACTTTACTGTATTACAGTTAATTAAACATATTCGCATTCACTGGAGCATAAAGAAGAATTATTAAAAATGAGCCTCTTTTCACCGAAATTAACTTTACCCCTCCCTAAGGTAGCTGTTGTTTGTACTCGTATTTCTTTCGTTAGATACCGTACGACAATCCCGACGTCAATTGGGCTTTTTAAAATAATTTTTAAGTTTAATTTTTTGTTATCCAAATATTCTCTAAATGATTTCCAGCCCGTTTTATGGTTATATAAATGTATTTGTTCCTCTCTGCACAAAACCGAATCATCGAAAATTAAAATGATAGAAGAGCGATATGAAAAGAGGAGATTGAAGGAAAACATTATATCTGTATAGTAACCAGCGGTACCTTTTGTAATGAAAAGATCTAAAAGATCCTGTATCTCACGATCACCCGTTGTCCAATAGTTGATATTGTGACTTTTAAGTGCTTGTTTGAACATACGTCCCCTTGTTGCAGTTATCCTAGAATCCCATGCTGTATGCTTAGCGTTCCAATCTGCCCCTGATACAAATCTGCTCCTTAACATTTTTTATCTATTTACGGAATTCTATCGATGTCATTTCATGTCGTTACGGACAATAAGCAGCTAATAATACAAGCTGACCACCCGTCGTTCATATGCTAATATTAATTCCCTGCAGATACTCCTTTCTGAAAGGATTTAGTTTGTGATGTACAATGTTACTCTTTATTAATATTTCTGAACATTCATTCAGGACCTTTTTCCATTGTTTCTCTAGTTGGTGCGAAGAAGGAAATAGCAACATTAGAAATAAATAATATTTCAATTATAAAACTCTACTTTTGCATTGTCCTGTTTTATTTATTTGTAATTTTCTTGAATTAAATTTTAGACAAAGTTCACCTTGTGGCTCAGCTTTTTGGCTGTATGTGTTGCATACGCTTGTGGACACAATGACGAAGGTAAAAACTGGGTGGTTTTAGTTGCTGGTTCGAATAGCTACAGCAACTACAGGCATCAGGTAATTTTAATTGTATAATTGTATTTAAAATGATCGATTTTAGGTAGTGCGTTTCACTTTGGACGAATAAATTCAAACCCTTTTGTCGCATAATGAAAATATAAAAATTTTCTATTTTGCCAAGTTAATATCCAATGTTAGCCAGCATAAGCTACCGCTATAGCGTCCAAATGTTTAGCAAGTTCAACAGTTATTATACGAGTATTGACGACTCTTTCAACGTTCGCTGATGGATGTTATAATTGCATCTCGTGTATTTTCATTTGTATCATGCTTAACACTTTATTAAAGGTCTAAAAATGAAATTTAAGTCGGAAATTATATCACCTCCACACGCGAGAAAGTGTATAATATGGTGCAAGCTATCAGATGTCGAAGTGTGCTGTAGTTATTTTGGAGTTTACTTCCTCTGCATGTACAATTGTTAGTATCGGAAGCAGCATCTGTAATTATTGGCAGTATAACATAGAAAAACACATCCATGTCGATATAGATTCAAGTGCTTACTCCGATTGTTTTATAATGAGGTGCTTAATGTTATACAGGCGTCAACATCGGAGTTATAAATTCATACTAGAACTTTAAAAGGATTATTTTTGCTGAAAAGAGTAGTTGTTGACGTAGACAAAGTCTGATCTTATACAAAACAAATGCATTAATGTGACACAGATTTCATTTGCAAGCGATCTGGTTCTAAAAAGTTTTTAATTAAAAAAGGCAATTCCATCGCTCGGGTGTTAAATTTAAACAATAGTGATGAAAAAGCCTGCATACCATCGTCTACGTTTTCGACTTAGTTTGCTTCTCTCATCGTTTTTTCGTTTTTCACTATAGCCTCTTCATTTTGTCCTCTCCACCCATTTACGTCTTATTTTGTACACGACACGCCGAGCATATCTCTTTTCAATGTTCTTTCATCGCTGTCGAACGTTCCTTTTTCTACCTATAACTTTTACTGGTAGATCTGTTCTTTACAGCTGCATCCTATCCTTTTCTTCTCTTTCTGTTATACCAACTCTTGTATCCTGTCCATCCGCTATTTTTGACCGTGTAAAGATCTAATTGCATTTTCTTTTCCTTCCCTAGTTTTTGGGTCAATGTCTACGTCGACAAATTGAAAAAAATACGAAAAATAAATAATAGAAACTAATTAAAAGCGGGAGAATATTAAAGTAAAAATTTCAATGCTACTGAAATTAGCATTGATGAAGAAACCGAAAATTATTGCAACGACGAGGAAAATGTAAAAATTGTTCCAGATTTAATTGATAATGTTGCGTCACTATCTTCAGTCTCAATTTAAAGTAGAAAGTTAACATCCTACATCAACGGACAGGATTGTTTGCAACATCAACGAGCAACATCAAATTATTTATATTACGCGATGATGCACAATCAACCTAATGAAAAAGAACACTGATTTGGTAGACCTCCAACACTCTAATTGTTAAAAAAATATTCTATTTATACGTTTTCAGAGAAGTGTAAAAAAAAAAAATGCCCCGTAAGAACATGAAAATTTAAATAAAACTACAATTTATTTGATAAAAAAATACGCCAAGTAATATGATTTACTTACAAAACCAACATTTTAACGTGTAACGAGTAATTTTTTTTTTCGAAATTCATTCTATCTTCAAATATTCTTAGTAACAGGTTTATGTAAAGTAAAAATAAAATTAAAAATACGAGAAATTACAACTTAATGATCAATTTTTATTAGTTTATTTTGTTTTTTATTCTACAGCTTATCTGTAACATTTTTACGTCATTTGTAATAGCGGAAATGATCATTTGTTTATTTGTTACAAGGTTTTCAACTGCTGTTTCCGTGTGGTTCTCTTTATAAAATACTATATGTTCGTTGTTCTTCTATCTCAAAAGATTTACTCATTATATAACTTACTGTAATTATTAAATTTTGTGCCGCAATATATATATATATATATATATAGTACCTGGCGCATCGAACGCTTGCTCAGTTTATAAAGTCATGCCGTCCTCTGAAATGAATGTTGAATATAAAATGTCTTTATTCAAAAATCTTAACTTTATTTTAATCTTAATGTAAAAATTATATATATTTACAAAAAAAAAAAAGAAAATATTTTAAAACCAATCATTATAATTAAAGGTAGTTATGTTTTCTTACAATTATTTATTTGCTTTTAAATTATTTTACAATGTGCTTATCATGCACGTGGGGACACTTAAAGCATTACAAATTTACTAGAATAGAAAATTTTATTATTTATTTAATTATTCAATTATTTATTTAAAAAACCACTTACGACTATTTATTTTATTTAAAATATTTACAAATTATTTTCACTGCAAGTGTGATACTTTTAAATTTTTTATAAAGCTAGTATTTTTCGGGGATCATAATTCTAGCTGGCGTCCGTCCACACATTCAGGATTGTTTTTTTATTCAGTTTTTTAAACATATTCATTAAGTTGTCACTTTTTCGTGGATTAAAAAAAATTATGAAAGTTGAAAGCCTTAATAATTCTGATCGGTGTCCACACATTTAGGATTGTTAATTCCCCTAATACCTGCGAAAACGAATTTTGCCATGGATTAGACCTTGACAGATCGATTTCTTGGCCCAAAATCCCCCCCCCAGGTGTGCGAATTTTGTGAAAACAGCCGTTTTCGAGTTCGATGGACATACAAATATATACGTATGCGTGTGCGTTTATGCATATTTTCGAAGAGGTCTTTTGACCGGGTTTTATAAAAATGTTTTTAAAAACCATTTTTTTCTTTCCTTTTTTTTTTTTAAATATAAAATAACTGGATATCGCGAGAGATTTTGCCACGAATTTAAAAAAAATTATATACGTACTTACGAAGCGCGATAATAATCTTGTTCCAAGTCGTATAGGTGAATATCGATGTGCGAAAGTATGTTTATGTGTGGTATGCAGTATGTCCGGGGCGAAACTCGAACTTCTTTCGATTTGCAATATGCTGAATAATCATTTCCTAAAATTGCTCGTTAGTTATTTCATCTACAATTCGCTATACCGCGATAGGATGCGTTATTGCCAGAGAAAAATTTACTTCTTGTTCGTAAAATCATTTTCGTCATTTAAAGTCATCAAACACGTCATAATAAAGAGAATTTGCCTCGCAAAACCGGTACGCCCGAGTCACTGCTAATGTTAACAGTATCGACTATTGCGAGAAATAAAATCGCTAACGCCTCTTCTCTATTCGTCGCTTCGTTAGTAACAGCGTAACGCCACTGCTCCGCCCCTCAGTACTCCCGCGGTCGTGTAATCAGTAATAAACTACAAAAAAGGAGTCATAAAAATTTAATTAATTATATCAGGATAATTAAGGAATAATAAAAGTTTACGATGGCAGTAAATTATCGTGAAAATTATTTAATCTATATTGCAAAAATTCTATAACTACTATATTACTAATTCCATAAAATGATGAATACGACTGACATTGCGGTCTCTATTTTTGCCGATTAATTTGTTAGTATTAAAGTGGTTGAGCAGCGGTAAAAGTATTTATTATTTTAATTATTTCAATATATTAACTTTGCAGATGATAAAAGTCTACCGTTAATTAAAATTTTGAATGAATCATTAGGTTTGACTATGTCCAATGATCGAAAACTCACCTATTACCAAATATAGAACGACGATCGATGCGGTTTTTACAAGATATTTACATACATTCGAATCAAACAGTTTCATTTCTTACTTCAGTTACCATAGGCCTATTGTATAATTTTTAGAATATAATGAAAAAAGATTGAAAGTACAAATAATCCAAGTATTGCTGAAATTAATGATGAAAACAATGAAAATAATGTTGAAAATTAAGTTAATTTAAATTGATGTAAATATAAATACTGTGTAAAATAAAATAAATGTACAATAATTATTATTTCAATTAATTCGTATTTATATTTTGTACTGGGCTTGCGCAGCCCATTATGTTTTGACTAATAAACAAACCATATAAAAATGTCTATAATTGTTGCTCGGAGTTTCAAAACACTGTTATATTTCATCGTTTTAAAGATTTCACTTCTGTCGGCAGTCCCCATAACTGTACCATTTTTTTCCCCCGTTGAAATTGCTACGTATCGTTCCGAAAATATTTGTAAATTGGTTATATCTTCATTGAACAATCGTTTGTTTTCTTTCAGTCCGATGTGTGTCACGCTTATCAAGTGATTAAAAATCGTGGAATTCCCGATGAAAATATTATCGTAATGATCTACGATGATATAGCCAACAACAGAAGGTAAAAACGTTTGAAAGTAATAAGATACCGGTATTTTAAATATTACATTTAAATTATAACACGATAGCGCTGTTGATCATATTAAACTATGACAGACTAATGTCACTCTGACGGTCGCCGAAATGATGCGATGTTGAGAAAATATTCCAAAATCAGAAACTTATTACAAAATTTTTGAACAAAACTGTAAAACGTTGAAAAAGTCGATTTCAAAATTAGAAAAGCCATTAAGAAATTTAAATTAAAACGTAAACTAGATGAACAGAGGTAATACTGAGAGAATGTATTTACCTTTGTAGTCTTCATATTTGTAATAGGGGAAACATCTGAAACGGGATTATATCAAAAACCGAATGAAAAAAGTTAATAAAAACGGAAAAGCCGTTAATTAGTTACATTTAACAGTAGAAGTTTCATTAAAAACCTGAAAACGAATTTTTAAATTTATCTCACGGATTAGCTACTTAATATGGAAACAACACATGCATTCTGAGATGGATAGCTCAAGTGATTTGTGTATTTGATTACAATTAGTATACCTGCTTGTTGTCTCGAAGACGTGTTGATACGGTACGTTACATATGAATACCGATAACGGTAAAGAAATTCTTCATTGTATTCTACTGTTATATGTAGCGAAAAAAATATTTTGTTTAAAAGCTGAATGCGTAATAATATAAAAATCATAGTTTTTGATATTTCGGAAATTTATTCGTACTATCGCAGCATTTAATGAATTTTACGATTTCGTTTTCTCTTTTTGTTCCTTTTTTTTTTAATATTTCACTAAATGAATATCTACTTTCACACAGAAATCCGAAAAAGGGAGAGCTATTCAATAAACCGGGCGGACCAAACGTATATAAAAATATTCCAAAAGATTACGTTGGCGAAGTAAGTATTTTCAGGCTTTTAAATTAATTAAAATTTTACCTAATATATTTATTTTTATTTTTTTTGATAAATAAGTTGTGGGTCTCACTGGGCAAGTATGCCCGTTGCGTGAATGCCCAACACTTTTATCATCGTTTATTCTAGTAATCAAATTTACAAGTAACCATTCTTACTACCTAAAACGAACATATTAATCCAAAAAATATATCAATCACGCAAGTATGTGTATAAATAGTACAATAATATACCTATACATAAGGGTCGCTTACATATTAGACGTCGCATACATTAACGAACAGGAAAGAGAAAGGTAGAAAACAGGGAAATAAATGGTCTAAAAGAGCCTTAACAAATGCAAAAGGAGACGCAACAAAATTCCTTAATCTTTGCACCATTCTTTTAACCACTTCCCTCTTTTATACACTTTTTTTTTTTTTTTTTTTCGTTTATTATGTGGATAATAGTACTCATTAATTGCAATTAGAACCGAATCATCTGTATTGTCGATTCGTAGATTTACCCCTCTAGCATGAATAGGTATTATTTTGATTCCTTGTTAGTCGAGTTTTTGCTCTGGAAGGTAACTCTTTACGTTATTACGTTCAAAATTCAAGTAGTCTGTAATAATTAATAATAGTGCATCTTGGGAGACATTTCATTATTTTCCTTGTAACAGGTTGATGTAGTGTCACTCCGCTTCCAATCGGGTATAGTATAAGTTTCAAACATCTTTTCTGAATTTTACCTATTTTATTGATTTCCGTTTTTTTAGCCTTACCCCATATTTGGATCCCATATAAAATTCTAGACATTATTAATGCATTAAAGTATATCCTTAATGTTGCATATGAAAGAACCGTCTTCAATTTATATAACGCTTTAATTGACTGTCATATTTTCAAATTTAAGTTTTGTATGTGATTTTTCCAGTTCAGTGATTTATCGATATATATTCCTAAATATTTAAAATCTGTTACATTCGCTAGCGGTGGACATGAACATGGGTGAATGATTTTAATTCGGTAGCGTTCATGTAAGCATTCATTATTATGTATGCTGATTCATGGGTTTATGTATAAAAATATTACGAACATGGGGAGTAGTTTTTTGATTTATTTACATTTATGCATAATCTCCTGTCATATTTACTGAGATTATCGACGTCCCGCTGCAGTAATTTTTCCCCTCCATCTCTAGATTTTTATGTTCAATTCATCGGCAAATATATAAACCTTTGCATTTTTGATATGCCTATATAATGAGTTTATGTATATAAGAAATAGAATAGAAGCCAGTATTGTACCCTGACCTACTCCATATTGATTTACCTGTTCATTACTAATATTACCTGCAATTTTAACTATGCTTCTTCTGTTTTGTAAATAATTCTTAAACCACAATAGTTGCTTATTTACAATATATCTTCTAGATCTTTAATAAGCAGGTCATGGTCAACTAGATCAAACGCTTTAGCCAGGTCAATAAAGGTAACGATGAATTGGTTCCCCCTCGACAATCCCATATTTATCTCATTTACAAACGTTCTTAGTAAAGTGACGGTGGATCTTTTTTCTCTAAATCCGTGTTGATTTTCGTAGAGCAGATTGTTTTTTTCCAGTTAATAAATCAATTAACGAATTATAAACATTGTTAAATAGTAGGTTTAACGAAATTACGCATTTTTCATATTTTTCTAAATTGTAGGGGTATAATTATCTCTTGCGCGCAAATGAAATTTTTTTTATAAATGCTTGTCTTTTTTTTTTTTTTTTTTTTTGCGGGTGAGAAACGTACGGCTTAAAGCAGTTTTTTCTCTCATTATTCCTGATTATTTTGTTTTGTAAATCATCACTCACGACTTTTGCATTCAAATCTGAGATCGTTACAGCAGTTTTAGATGTGATTAGAAGGAAAACTTCACTGCAATACACGAGGTCGCAGGAGATAGTATTTAGTTCTTCAATTTCATTATAAAGCAAATCTAGAGATACATTTCAAGTTGATCAGTACTTGTTTAGTTTACTTAAAACGAAAAATTTAATATTCTATACATCTCTTTCTATTGTTTTTTTAGTTGTTTACGGAATCCGAGAAATTCGAAGCCTTAGTTAAATTCTCTTCGTGTGAGAGGATTTTTTTTCCACAGTACACCTTTTGCGGTACCAGTCGAAATATATCATGAAATCGTGTCACGCTCTACTGAGATAAAAAGTCGATATTGATATGAAAGTCGGTATAAAGCTAACGAACCGAACCGTTGATAGTTACGTACTTAGCGTCAACAGGATTTCAAATGTAGGCTTTAAATAAGCCTTGTGAGGTGAACTACAGACGGAAATGATCGATGATAAATTATTCCAAAAAAGGGGGAATATTAAGTTAGCCGAAGCATTTGTGTTCTTGTAAAAGCTTTCATTACACGTTTGCACTTGTGATATGTAACTAACAATTTCGTTTTGGTGTAAGTGTTCACCTTTCCTAATATAATAACATTGCTTTAAGAGAGTAAAACCAAAAAAAATTAAACTCGCGATGTTTTGTCAAAATCACAATAAATATTGTTTACGTAGAGTTATCCACCTAGTTTTAAGATTTGATTTAACTTTTTTGAATATTAACTTTAAAGATCATTTTTCTTCAATTTATCGTCCAGTGTTACCGCGTTCATATACTACTAGATTCTACATAGATACCGTTCTTTTTTTTTTTCTTATTTCAAATATATACAATGTTCATTTGTAAATGTGATTCTTTTATCTTCGAATTCATCCAAGTACCTATGAATCGTTTGTTGTTTCCCATTAACTGAGTTATCCTTTTTTTTTTAATCTGCTAACATTTTAACATAGTACTGTTATTTTAATTATTAGGCTGTAACACCAGAAAATTTCTTGAAAGTTCTGTCGGGAGATAGCAACGGTATGGAGAACGTTGGTTCAGGAAAAGTTGTAAAGAGGTATGTATGTATATCCGGCTTATTATTTTTTACTTTAAATGTTTTCTCTAATATGGTTTTATGTCTTATAGTTGGATTCAACCTAAAATATTGCTCATAACCAAGAAATGCTAAAGATCCTCACTTACATCAGTCGGTAGCTAGAGAAGTGTCTTATTTCTATTTACCATACTTAAATATTTTATTCAATTTGTAAATAGTTTCAGTTTATGTGTTTACCAAAATAAAAGACGTAGTCGTATCACACCTTGCGCACCATCCGAAATACATATCCATGTTACAATATAGACTTTCGTATAAAAGGTGCGAAGGTACTGGGATTTTTTTTATTAAAATTTTAGTTTTTGTCATTAAACCAATTTGCTCGTCTTATAATAATCATGGTTAAAGCTACCGTTTATGATCTACAATATTGTTTTCTTTTCTGATTCTAAAAGACTGATTATACGTTAACTTACTGCTCGCTCATCACGATAACTGTTCATGTAAAATCGTATTTGGTGCAGATAACATAAGAATGTGTTTGAACAAAGTATGATATAGAGTAACATTAATCAAAAAAGCGTATGTATAAATTAATATGACAAAATACATTATAAACATTTTATGTTCACTTTTCCGCTTGTGAAAAATAAGTACGATTTCCTTGAACAAACTTACCTCAGAACAATTTAAAAAAAAAAAAAAGAATTTGGGAATAAAATATAATTAGCAAAGTATGAGAAAGCCAAAACTATAGTTGAATTTACAACTGTCATTATTTATCACAGTGATATTCAAAAACAATTTAAAATAACACACTCTGCAATATATATATATATATATATATATATATATACAAAGACAATAGTTGACCGGATTCTTCGATAGTATTAATTAGTTTATTTTACCTAGTTAAACATTTATAACTAAAATTTTCAATAGTATTTAAAACATGTGCTTTTAATAATAATAAATCCAACTATAAATGTAATATATAAGGCGATTTAATTGTATCATCGATTTTAGACTAATAAGTAATCAGTTTGTCATCGATACTAACGCATTAAGAATAAATATTGAGTATAACGCTAAGATTGCTCACACTTAGGTGAACTATATCTTTAGTAAAATAAAGCCTATCGTTAAGTATTACGTATGAAATACTGGATGTGATTTTATCAATTAATATAATTTCTTTTACTATTTACTTACGGAAAATAGAGGTTGGCGATGAAGAAAGAGGCCAGTGAAAACCATGTATGAGTGAAAAAGGATATTGGATATACATAATTAAAAGTCCATATTGTATCACATTGGAGGAACGCATTGCGAATAGTTGTAGGTGTACGTGAATGAAAATGGTAACATTATCGGTACACCAATTTTATGAATATACAAGTTCAGTGAAGTATTATGTTTCATGCGCTGAGGATACAGTATGTAAGTTAAAGATAACTATAATTTACGTTTATGTAATATTAAATCGAAAACAAAGAAGTCTGATTTTTCGCATCATAATGGAGAGACATGTTATTTTTTGCCCTTTTTGAACTTTTCGCTAATAATTTCCTTCCTGACAGATGGTGTTTCCATTGATATATCACATGCCCTGAAAAAAAAATATATATATTTTTCAAAAATTTAAATTGTAAGCTCGCCTATAGTGTTCCGATAAAGCGGTCCTTTACGCGTATATTTCAGATATGTTTTGGTTACCTCAACTTTTTTACTCGGGCTACTGTTTATGTGAACTTAATTTATTTTGCTGTTTTTGAATCCAAACGGGGATCTATATATTTGATTTTATGAAAGAGCTTCTGCGTTTTGTTTTATATTTTAAAGTTCACTTTTAAAAGATTATTCGGTGATGAGTTATGAATTTTTTAATAAATTCCATATTATATATTCTTGACGGTTTTTTGGGTTTTTTGCCACCTAGGGTAATCGGTTAGTCTGAAGTTTTAGATATATGGTTTTAAAGAGAATTTTAATTGTTATCTATGTTCCAAGTTTGAAGTTTATGAGTTAAGCCGCTCACGAGTTATTGCATATTTTAATTGAATTTTTTTTGGATGTTTCTAAACCTTCTTGTTAGGATTGCCCGTACATTATACGTGTACGGAATCCTAAAAAAAGGAAAAAAGGCATGCTGCGGCCGAGGTGATTTCTTCGTAATGAATGTAATTTTTAACTGCGCATAAATTTTTGAACGACTCCAGCATGACTAAGAACCAATAGGGTTGATATCATGCAATTCTTATTTGAGAAGTCAACTAAAATCTGTTGGATCTGACGTATAAGTGGGTTTTTTTGGCCGAGTTCTAAGTACAGAATGGCCTAATGTCATTTGGAGTTCGGTGATTACAAGTACTTTATGTTGATATGGGTTGACCAAAAAGATATGCTGCAAATAAAACATCTATAGCATTATTCGGTATAGAGTATTATGCAATCATTTAGTCGAAAGGAATGGCAATTTGAATGCTCCAAAAGAGTAAGTTGTTAGCGTTCATTGTGATGGTGTCTCGGATTTTGCGCCATCAGTATAAATTGGTGCATAGTACGTGCAGCTAGCTATGGTCTGAATTGTTTTTTCAGAAATGTTTTGTTGGATAACTAAGTGTGGGTAATTGAAGATAAACCTCTAGAAGATTGTTGGGGAAAATAATATGATTACATTATTTGGAATTTTATGTTATTTTGTTGTAAAAATACAAAAAATTCCTGGTGAGAAAGGCGGTTTAGGAGAATGGTTAGAATAAAGGTGTCATTGGGTGCGCATGTAGTAAGTAATTATTTCGCGACTGGAATACTATTTCGAAAATTATGTTTTTTACAATTCATATAAAATTTTCATTACTTATTCAATAAATAACGGTCTAATATGTCCGTGAAAAGGTTATCCGTCGTTAGCGTTAAACTTATACTCAGGAAAAAAAGGAAGGCAAAAACAAGTTTAACTGTTGAATGAATTTAGATTTCGAGTTAGGATCAAACTTTAGAATTTATAGAAAAATGTAATCCGTAGAATGAACTAATTTAATCTCTATTACGTGTGTAACTCGCTGCTAGAAAGTTTCGTGCCGGGCATTGCACAGTTTCAATTATGGCCGTACATGTGGAGTTTCAAATTTTTCTTCATTTATGCAAAGCCAACGAACCAATTTATATCATTATTATGTTGCCCCCTTTTAAAGTAAATTCAATATAAACTAGAAACTGATTTGCTTGGATAATTTCAACTTCGACACTTCACATCTACAATCTCTATTTTGTAAAAATAAACTCTTTAATTTCCAGGTAAATTACATAATTTTTATCGCCCGAAAAGGAAAGTATCAAATAAATATTTAATATTTTTTATTCTTTTGTTGTTATTTAATCGTGTTTTTATTCTATTAACAGTACTGATAAAGATAATATCTTCGTATTTTATTCGGATCATGGTGGACCGGGTATTATTGCATTCATCGAAGAAGTATTATACGCGTCTGATTTACATGATACCTTAAAAAGTATGGAAACCAGTAAACAGTATAAGCAGGTAAATAAATGATTTTCATTGTTTAAATTGTACAATGCTGCTGTCTGGACTAATAACTTATGTGTATCAATATTGGGACTTGCTTTTTTTTTTTTTGAGAAAAATTTGTAAATTTTAGGAATCTAAAAATAAAATAAAAACGGATTTCTTGCTTTAAAAAATATGATTATATACTTATATTTTTTTTTATTTTTTTTTTTATCGTTTCTGTTCCATTTCGAATATCTTAAACGATGAATTTTACATGTAGCTGGAGATAATCCGTTATTGATCCCTATCTTCAGCCTTGCTGATTATTTCAATTACCGTTAAACCAGTACTCTTAGTTAACTGGTAAATTTATCTATTCGGACGTCTGCTTTTGCTATAATTTCTATCTGCTATCCCCAGAATAGTCAGTTTTCAGCCTATACTGTGAAATAGTTATTAAATAAATTCAATTGTTCGCTTTTCGATTATCGGGAAAAGCTGATGATTTCTTCGGTTAATTTTCAGCTCTTTCAGGATTATGTCATTAGTTGTTTATGCCGTCCATGATGACGTTCGTAGAATTCTCTGATAGCGCATGATATTAAAACTTTTAATTATTTTTTTAGAATGCTGTACTGCACTACGAAACCATATGTGACAAGCGGAAAGACCAGCGAGCATGCTAATCATAGTTCTGTAATTTACTCATTTCTAATGGCCCTTTTAAACTTCGGTTAATTTCTTCAGATTAGTTTTTAACATTCCAATCTTTCTTTTTTTTTTTACTGTTCATTCGCAGTTTTCATTTCGCGATATATTTGTAAACCAAGGTCTATTATTTCAGACTCTATTTTAATGTCACAGATCAGTCCAAGTCCTGATCAAAGGAATATCCAAATGATCAACAGTCATAATTGATGAACACTTCTCCGTTAAGTGCAATTCAATTTTAGAGAATTTGTCGATACAACAGTTTCAACATTTCTTCTTCACACAAAGCCTCGGTATTGTTGATAAAACTGAATCTACTCTCAACACAGCTGTTAAATGTTGTGAAATACAGCAGCGTGTCTATTAAACATAGAATTGTTTCTTGGAAAACAACTTTATCAGATAGCGTTACAGATTTATGTATATTCTTTTTTCCTTTTTAATTTTACATCTACCTGTTGAACTTTGAGAAATTTCTTTTTTTTTTTAGGATTCCCCGTACACATAAAATATACGGAATCCTAATAAGATGGTTCAGAAACAACAAAAATATCAAATAAAAATAGGTAACTCGCTTTTCGGACTGTCTTCCTAAAATCAACACTAAGTACTTGTGCCATCTTCATGAAATTTTGAGAACTAGTTCATACAACACTGTTCCTTCCACAGCCGAAGTTTCGGAACAATCGGATTATTTGTAGCAGCGCAGTGAGAGTTCATGCAAGCGTCTCTTGGTATACGCGGTCATAATTTTAATATGGAAAAAAGTTTTGAACAACATTTTGTTTTGTTTAAAAGCGGTTAAAAGTGCTACCGAAACATTTGAAATGTTAATGGTGGCTTATTCGGAGTCCGTAATGTCTCGTACTAGCATGTTTCGTTGGTATAACACCGATTTTCGTCGCGTAGAGAGTTGATTGAATTGCAACGAGAGAAGTGGGAGGTCTTGCACAGTGAAAGCGGATAAAAACATCTCTCGCGTCGCAGCTGTTTTGAAAGAACATCGAAGTGCTGGCTGCAAGTTGATAGAAGAGCTAACAACGGGTATTGCAAAAAGCATCGTTCAACGAATTATTAAGAACGATTCTGGCAGGATTGGTCGTATTTTTTGTTGCACGACAACGCGCGCCGGCGCACACCGCTGTAATTAACTATCAATTTTTGGCAAGAAAAATGGTTTCGGTGCTCAACCACCCTCCGTACTCGTTAGATCTGAGTTCTCTAGACTATAAGTGAAAATGAAACTGAAAGGGAGGACCATTTTGTTTCGACTGAAGAGATTCAAACGACCGTGCATTTATGACCGCGTGCACCAAGAGACGCTTGCACGAACTGTTACTGCGTTGCTACAAATAATCCGGTTGTTCCGAAATTTCGGTTGGGGAAAGAAAAGGGTTGGACAAACCAGTTTCTAAAATTTCACGAAAATGGCGAAAGTAGTATTGATTTTAGAAAGGCAGTCTTAAAACTTATGGGACACATTGTCTATATGTGTGTATATATGTATATTGCAATACGGCATAGACTAGAGAATACTTTTATATTTTCTGAAGTTTTTTTTTTTTAATTTAAAAAAATCAGTGGTCCAAAAGAGCAAGTATGCTCTCATATAGCTGTGCAACGCTTGTTATCGTTTATTAAACATAATAATATTATATATTATCCATTTTTAGTAAATAAGTGTATAGAGAAAACCCTTGTACACAGTATGTCTGAAAAGTTCCTGAACTAATTTTCTACACTCGATACAAGTAGCGCTTTTTCTCGTTCAACCAAGGAAGTATGTAGTGCGAAGTCTAAAGAGTGTGTATACAAAATTCCAGCGCTGCCAGTCTCTTAGTTTTCTAGTACTATGCAGTTAAGTATTTTGTGCTCATAACCCCTTGTGCAAGCTCGCAATATGGAACAACGAAGTGCGATTAAGTTTTTGAAAAATCTTTCATAGAAACTTTTTTGATGATTCAAAAAGCATTCGGCGATGAAGCTCTATCACCTACAATAACCACACTAAACGACAATCTTCGACGCGGTAAAGCCCGAAACCTCATAAACCCACGAAAGTTCGGCAACAAAAATCCAAAGTGAAGACCATGCTCATTGCATTTTTCGACTCAAAAGAGCCTTTCATTCATCGAAAATTCGTTGTAACCGGGCAAACTGTAAATGCGGAATTCTATCTGGAGGTAAGGAAGCGTTTGATACATCGAATTCGTCGAATCTGGCCAGTTGGACCCTGTTGCACGACAATGCGCCGTCACGTATGGCAATTCTTTTGACGCATTACTATGCTGCAAATCAGATCGCTGTCTTGCCGCACCCGTCCTATTCACCCAATTTGGCCCCGGCAGACTATTTTCTGTTCTTAAAAATCAAAATGAGTACGACAGGGAACTTTTGCGACGATATTTCGGCCAATCAACGGGCTTGAACAAGAGGTTATGAACACACAATGTTTAACTGCATAATACTAGAGAACTAAGAGACTGAAAAAGCGTTACTTGCTTCGTGCGTAGAAAATTAATTCGGGAACTTTTCAGAGATACTGTGTATGTATATAAAATTATATGATTTATAATATTCTATGATGAAATTCGTATAGTTTTAAAATTACATGCTACGAAAGTGGAAAAACAAAATATGGAATAGCCTTCTGATCTTCACGCACCATTCTTTCGACCACGTTTTAGTTTCTTCTTTTCATAGATCCTTTTTTTTATTATTTTTTTTTTTTAATGTCTTTAATATTCCAACATTATTTCCAAATTTTTTTGTTTGTATTATCAATTTTTAGGTATACACCACATCAAAAATGAATATAATAGGTTTTGTAGTGACCTTTTCAGTTTAAATCATAGTTTTATGTTATATACTACTTTGATTAAAAAGCGTCAGGAACGACCATGGCGTAGCGGTTTCAGTCACCCGATTCGAGTTTTTTTTTGTTAAGTGGCTATATCTGTCGTTGATATTCTCGTCTAATTTCAGTGTTATAGTCTGACACTTGTAAAAGCTATGCTGTGCGAGTACATCTGCCTTTGTGTGGTTTTCGATTTTTTTACGATTTTAAAAATGGAATCACTCGTTGATGAGTTTAAAACGGGAATTCAGCGGAGTAGAGACCTTTGAAATGTTAGAAAAAAGATTTTTGCAATGATACTCTATCGAAAACAAACGTTTATGTGTAGCATGAACGCTTCAGAAGCGGTGGTGCGTCTGTTGAGGATGGCGAACGCAGTAGTTGTCAGTCGACATCGAATGACAAGCAAAACACCGATAAAATCAAAGAAATGTTGGCTAAAAACCGAAAAGTGACCATCAGAGAGTTCACAGAGGACTTGGTCATCGCTTATGGATTGGTCCAAAACATTTCGGGTACTGACATTTGGGCTTGAGACGTGTCGCTGCAAAGCTGAGCCGAGAGACTTGAATTTCACGCAAAAAAAGAGACACCTTTATCTGTGATTTTTTGGCGAAGAACAGACCGAATACCATTCAACAGCCAGCAAATTTGCTTGATTTGCCTCCCCCTGCGACTTCTTCTTGTTCGTTCGACTCAAGAAATCGCTCCGGGGAACGCATTTCAGCTGCTGAGAGGAGGTAATAGAGAAATCGAAGGCGGCTCTGATGACCACACAGAAAATCGAATGTAATAAATGTTTCGAGAGTCGGATGAACCGCTGCCACAAGTACGTTGCAGTCAGTGAAGAGTACTTTCAAAATCAGTTTTGATGAATGGACTTGTACATTTTTAATTTTCTGAACAAATCCCCGATGAGCAGTCTGCAATAATGTACATTTTCTGAGACATTTCATAGTTTCCAAGCAACCGAGTTAAGCTAGTGATGTTTTGTTTCTAATGAGGTATACATATTTTGCTCTGAGTGAACAAAATGTAACAAATTATCAAATAATAATTCCACATATAAGCTATATTTGGAATACTATAAAATAATAATCAAGAAAATTTGGAGAACAGTCTCTCCAGTGCTAGTACGTTTTTAATTTTTTGAGGAACAAGTTAGATAGTTTTGATAGTTTTCTTTTTGAACCGGGGCAAAATTATTTGGCCGTAAGCGAGGTAAATCTGTATAAAATGTATGCAATAATTAAAACTGCGTGTTTTTAATTTAAGAACTATTACTTATCGAATATTTTTTTCTTTCTTTTTTTTTTTTTTCAGATAGCACTGTTCATAGAGGCTTGTTATTCCGGATCAATGTTCGAAAACATATTGCCGAATAATACTAAAGGTAGTTAAGGTTATTTATTGATTGTATTTTTTTTTTTTATTTCGCTTATGACTGACGTATTCATAATTAACATTTTTAGTCAACTTTACCTTAACTCTATATTACTGCACCATCCTACAGGTGACGTCGTTACTAAACTTTCATAAAAAATACGACACGGAAATAAAACACAGGAATAAATAAGATAATCAAAAACTTTTATTATTTTAGAAGTAACATATGCATTCTTGAATCCCCGGAAAAAGCGAATTATAGAAAACAAGATTAATCCAGAGCATGATGTTTCATGAGTTGTAGATTTCGTATATTAGGTTAAAAATAACCGTAATTTACACTGGCATAATAATAAATTCAAGACATTTTAAACTTGTAATATCGCATATATTTTTCACCTATTCGGTAAATGTGTATTTTTACATGTTTAAAAATTTTTGAGACTTTATCGCTGTTTTTCGAAATTTTCTAAAACTCAGGCAGCTTCGATAAGAAATCGAAGTATGATTTCACTGCTTTTAAATCTAATTATTTTATTACATCACTACATCTAATCTAAACCATAAATAATGAAAGAAACTTCAAAGAACATTTCACCCAATAAACTTGCTAAATACGAACGAAACATAAAGATAGAATATCGAGTGTGTATTAGAATGAATTTACGTTACGTTTTAAATGACGGAGAATTAATTGTCTTGAGTTATTTTTCTTTTTGGAAGAAATATTTACACGTATTATGTAATATAATTCAAAATTTACCAATCCGTAGTAGTAGAGACGCGAGAACGTTGTGGAAGAACAGCTGGAAATGGATTGTAACGATTCAACAGAAAGTAAAAAAAACCATTAAATATCATTTTGTTTTAATTTTCGTGATATTTCCTCTCGATATCCTATATCATTAAACTTACGAGTTGTTAAAATTATCGAAATTATTCTTTAATTAATTTTATCCCATAAGACGGAGGACTAAATGAAAAAAATTGTTAACATTAATTTTCACTGAAAATATGTATGGCTCAGACACGAGATGTGTTGCTGTACTTTCCAAAGTGAACGTCAACCGTCACCCGCGTAATTTAAACGTTATTAATTAATATAAAAATAATCGTGAATTCTTATTTTTTTTTCCGGTAATAGTTTACGCTATGACAGCCGCGAATTCGCACGAATCATCCTACGCTCGATATTACGATTCAAGTATTAGGGCGTATCTAGGTGACGAGTATTCGACCATTTTACTGGAAATTTTGGATGAAGTAAGAAACGCGCTATCAATATTCTATAATAATTTTTACTTATTTTGCGCAGTAGCCGATTTAGGTATTTATGGGTCCCCCCGAGGGTTTTATAAAATTCACAACAGTTTACGTATAAAATGACTTAAATTTTAATGTTTTAATTAAACATGAAACTTTGTGAAAAATCACAATAATAATGAAAATAATAGTATTTTATATTTTGATTATTTTATAACGCATAGGAAACTTACTTCAAAAAAATCGAAAAATCATATAGTAATCTTATATGTTTAAAATTACTCGAGAAAATTGCATACCTTAAAATTACTGTTTAAAAACGTTTTGTTTTTTTTTCTGTTTGATATTGTTCAATCATAAATTTTTCAGCAACTTTATCACAGTCGAATCTAAATAATTCATTTTTTGATATGTAAAATAACTACCGGATTTAATCTTATTTATTCATTTTACTTCTTACATAATTCTCAATATTCTTTATAAAAACGAAAAAAAAAAATTGTTCTGCTATTCCATGTAGGCAGCATTTAAGATATATTTAAAATAATTTCTACGTTTAGCAATGTTCGTTTCCTGTCTGTTGTTGTCTTATATGTATCATCAGCCTAATAATATCTTTTTTTTTCTTCTTTTACAAATAGCGGGGGAAATCATTTAACTTCGTCTTTAAACTTATATTTACTTTTATGACGTTTTTATAATTTTCAATGAATTTTTAATATACATTGTTTTTTTTTTTCCATCTTGCCAAATAGAAAGCACGAGGAAAATTTTAAAATTGTGCGGCATGTCTTGCCGAACTTCATACTTAATAAGTGTGATTTCAAATTGAACAGAAGGTACTGTAAATGAAATTTTATAAACAGTTATTCTATCATTTTTATCATCAAAGCGAAATTTTGGTTTCTTTGTTATTCATTCTTTACATTTATTGATGGAAAAATTTTTGGTATCTTCTTCAACGATTTTGAGCTTAATTTTGAATGAAATTTTCAAGTGAATATAATGATAGAACGCCTTACAGTACAGTGTACATTCTGCCGATTAAATATTTGCCGATAACTAGTGGCGGCCCGTGTCAGTTACATCTGTGGGAGGCTCTTACCTAAAAATTGCAATTTAGAAAATAAAAAACATGTAAAATTAACTTCTTCTTCTATATACTTTTTAGATCAAATAAGATTCTTCGATAATATTTATTTTTAAAAAAAATATACACCAATTGTACGAATTATGAAAAAAAGAAAAGAAAGGGGAGGACAGAAATACATAGAACCAAGTAAAATATAAAGGTTGATTTGGCAATTAAAAAATTTGGAAAATAAATATAATTGAATGTAATTAATTTTAGAATAAATAATCTAATTTTCTGGTTTTCTCAAAAATAAATCTTCTAATCACACTTTTTCATCGAATTTTCGAATTTTATGTATTAAGCTTTTATTTAGAGATATCAGCGTCGGCGCAAACGTATTTACTATGACAATTTGAAAGCAAGCTATTTACTTATGTTTAAAGAAAAAAAAAAGGGTATATTTATTTTGTATCAATAAAAAAATAACTTTTATCATTAAATATCACGATTTTTTTAATATGCAACTGAAAGATTCGAACCGTTAAGCCCCTTAGGAAAAGCCGCCCCTCTACCGGTAACATTTATTTTCTGCATGATTCGATTTCATAGAATTGTCACAAGAACAATATTATATTTATTCACATTTCGTAAAAACAACTTTGCTTCAATTGGCGATAATTTAAACTTTCTGAAGTAATGAAATCAATTAAAGGATTCTTTATTTTATAGTATTCACATCTTAAGGTGAAAATTACACCCGCCTTTGCAAACCACTTGGTATTATATCATTTTTTTCATTGTCAATTTTTCGCCATAATTTAATTTTTTTCCATAAAACTGCCCTCGTATCGGTGAGTTGAGAAAAAAAGTAAGTGAGCTTCGCAAAAGTATAAAATATTCACTAATATAATAATTTTTTGCTGCAAAGTTATCAGTGAGGTTTAATGATGAAACGGATGCGAAGCTGTATTGTTTAATACCATTTCGTAGTACTTTGAATTTTCCCGAAAAATACTAGTAGCTGCCGCGTGTGACTGTTATCGGTAAATCTTAATATCAGTTCCCGGAGATTTTAATTCTGTAATTATTTGTTCCTCTAAATACGCGTCATCGTGTTTTTCAGCAGGTGAAAAGTCCGCACTATTTTTCTTTAATAAATTTCTATTCGGATGAATACTATAAAATTTTGCACGCTTTATTTTCTCCATTGTGGAAGCTAAGATAGGGTCACTGATAATATGAAATAGGTAGAGCGATAGCTTTACTTGGCTACCGAACTAAAGTTCAGCGATTCAAAATTTGTCTCGTTTTGTACTCAACTTGCTTCCAGGTGTCTATATAAATATTTAATCTGAAATAGTCAGGTACCGGGGAAGTCACTAAGAGCGATCAATATTATGGAACAACCTTCTACTCTTATCAGGTAGTTTGGCTTAATATATTATGAAAAGTTTAATTTTATAATCATCAACAACTTGCCAAGGTTATAGAAATCACTTCTTTTCTTTTTTTTTACTTCCGATGACATAAATAATTAACACATTATTTCCTTGTCCACAATTTCCATACCTTTCCATGTGTAATTTTAAAAATTCATCATTTAAATAAATATTTCATACGCGTTAAATAAATTCCAAAACCGAGACTCATAATTAATTGTATTGTCGACACCTTTCGCTGTAAAACGATTTTGTAATAATTATTTTCTTGTGCTCTCTCGTGTCTTAACTGCGTAAAAATATTATTGAAAGTAGAAGAAGGTAATTTTAATTGTAGTGGTTATATGCTGTTTTGATAATACTTTGCTAAAACTTCCGAAACACGTTTCCAGATTTTATAGTTGTTATAAATTTTGTGTTTAATTAAGAAAATATTTTACAAAAATAATGCAATGTATAAATTTAGAATTTTTAAAAAAAAAAACAACTGATTCCGGATTTTTTTTTTTTTTCTTTTTGATCGCTCATTTTTCTACAAAAAAAATCTTCCTGCAAATTTCTGTAACATGTTTGTGTATTATCGACTTACGCAGATTTTTGAAGAATTGTTGTAGTTTAATAAGAATCAGCAAATTGTATCATTTGACTGGTTCAAATTTTTGTCCGGCAACATTTTTCATAAAATGTAACTGGTTCATTTCGACGCTGAATGATTCTTCTCTCCGTTTGGGATAAGGAAATGAGACGAACGATGGGTATATAGTAGGAAGTTGATATACGATTCAGAAACTTTTGATCTTACAGTTTGTGCGCATCTTCAGGCATATGTGTATTCACTTGAAAAAAATTAAATGAATATTGAAAACAAAGAATAAGTATTTAAATTTAAAAGTTTTTTACCTTCAAAGTCGGTGTTACTTTAATAAGAATATTAATTGAATTGTTAATCAGATTATAATTGCCTTTGTTTTCAACCGAAACTGCAATTACCGATTTTTTAATTTCAGTATATAATGCATATAACGGGTAAATAACTTGTATTAAATTTAATTAACAGGATGACGACACATCTATTTCCGAACTGTACGAAGACGTGAAATCAAACGTCGAAGGTAGCCACGTAGAAGAATTCGGCGACATCAGCTTAGCGGAGCATACAATAAGTACTTTTATCGGCCAGAAGAAAAATACTTCTCGGGCGAGAAAAGTATCTAAGAAATCCAAACAACACCGAATTCATCGCCCTCACCACGTACGTATATATAAATATATATGTTTTTTAATATGTGTACATATATATATATATATAAATATATATATAGATATATAAATATATATATAGATATATAAATGTATATATATATATATAAATATAAATATTGCTGCCTAGATCGTTGACGATAGTCCCCCCAAAATTTGAGAATTATTAAAAAATAATTATGCCCGTAGATCAACAATAGTTTTGTGTCGAATTGTGTTGATAAAAACTTTTGCGCTGCACTGTAACGCAGAGCATTAGTTAAAATTGATCTGAAAGGCTAACTTGACGACAGCTCCCAAAATTTGAAAATTTTTGAAAAGTGATTTTTGAAAAGAAAAGAAATAACGTAATATATAAAATTAAATTTTTAATTAATTTTGTTTTTTTCTTTTTTTCAACGACTTCATTTTAGAAAATAAACGTCCAAAAAATTCATTGATTTTGAAGATTTTTAAAACAAAATTTTTCATTGCGCTTTAGGAAGAGTCACAGTATCTAGTTTACCTACTGTTTAAACTAATAATGAGTTTTTGTTATTAAACTTTAAACTGATGACTTTGTAAATTAACAGTTCATTGAATATATTTTAACCACACATTAATTGCAATAATCTCTGGATAAATTTAATATCGGATGCTAATTAGCATCATTTTATTAAAATACATAAATGGTAAATATGATTTTACACAAAAGTTCATTTAACTAAATTTTCTGAGCGGAGTTAAAACATTTATCAAAATATTCGTGCATATTAAATCGATTTTTTGAAATATTTTTGTGTATGCAGAAATTTGCAAATGTAATTAAAATTCCTAAATTTCGTTAGACTATCACATTTTATTAATCGAGAAAAAATAAATAAATTTTCAAACCTATTCTAATTAGCAATAATCGCATCTTAGGTGAACTTCATTGATTACCGCACTGCTACTAGAAACTCATATTTCTTGAATGTTCTAGTCTATCCCTTGGACGTAATTTATTTAGTTCTCAACTTTTAAGACTTCATCCTCCGGCACTATATAATAATGCTTTTCATGTTCTTTCTTTACTTATCATCTCAGTTGTTCCTATTTTAGAAATTTTCAGTAGTTCCACATCAAATTTAAAGAAACTATTTTCAACTTGTTTCATCTGTTTGATACATCTTGTTGGACCAATGCTCTCGGTTGACAAAATCTAAAAGAAAAGGAAAAGGAAAACTTTTGATTCTGTTCCTTATTTTATATTGTGCTTATTTAAAATTTAGTGCCCGTTCTGTTTAATAAAGTGTAGCAGTTTGGCATTTTTTGAATGTGATGAGATTTGGAAAAGATTTTGTTGATTTGTATTTCCTTAATGCTCTTTTACGTTGGCAGATAGCGACTGCTATTTCGTTGCACCGCCATGAGACCCTTCGGGGACGGCAGTAAGATAAATATTAAGGATCTGAAGCGTCAGCAGCCATAAATATAACGTTAGTAAGCATGGCTCTATTAGCTGTTATCTTTGATGAGGGTTGACATGCAATTTTAATTTTCTCTCTATAAGACTTCCAGTCCGCTTTATGAAACTTATAACGAATATTTTGAGGGGAGTATTGAATTAGCAGGGGAGAAATAGAGTGAATACTGATTGGGATGTGATCACTTGAACAAGTAGTACAGAGGAGCGTAATTTTGGGAAAATAAATGGAGAATCAACTGCTAGGTCTATGGTGGAAAATGTATTGTGGGAAGGGCTGAAGTAAGTGTAGTCTAGTGGTGGGAGAATTACTAGGTCATTATATAATATCAATTTGTTGATTATGAAACCATGGTCATTAGTGGAATGGTGCACCCCATAGTTGGGAGAGAGCGTTGAAATCTCCAAGTAGGATTACTGGAGCCGGAAACTGGGTTAGAATAGTCTGTAGTTTCTTTAGGTTAATAGGAACATTTGGGGAAAAATAACAGTTAAATTTTGTTATAGGGGAAGATGAAATATATTGGGACACTGCTATTGACTGTAGTGATGTATTGACGTCGATGTAATTTAGTGGGACTGTCATGTGAACACGGGTTGCTACACCTGCACTAGCTTTACGATCTCCTTTACTATTATGTCGGAAAATAACATAGTTTTTTATTGAAGGATTGTTTGACTGTAATGGGAGATGGATACGAAATTAGCTGTTGCAATTCAGCAAGTTAGTTGTAATAATCTCTACAATTAAATAGCTTCTTTGCTTTGCCACTATTATAGATCAAAATAGAAGAAGAGGGTTAAACGAGTGGAACCATTCTCTAGCATATTTGTGGTGTTCGGTTAATAGGTTGTTGGAAGTCGTCTTCTGATATATATTCACCTTCTGGTGTCAACATGCTTAATTTTTAGATAAGTCACGAACAGCCGCTTTTAATCTTTTAACCTGATAGGAAAGGTCAAAGAGCTGCCAAAATAAGTTCTAGTTGTCGGTTGTCACTTCTACAGCATCATTAATGAAGTCTGGTTTTGTATCTATGTTATTAATCAAATAATTAAATTCATTGTATGCTAATGAGAAAGGTCGCGGTTCAACATTAAACAAATGCTTTCACTTCTCGGTCAAGTTTGTGGAAGGCGGGAGTGTTTGAAGAGGAAGCATCTTATTTTTAGACTTACGCAGGGATCATGTCTTAGCCTTACTCTCTTCAATATATATTTTCACAGTTTCGCTATCCTCCGAGTTTCGTCCACGTCGTTATTCTATGCTGATGATATTCTTATCTATTCCTCGTCGGATAATATCTCTGCGGTGAACGCGGAGCTAAATAATCCTCTTGCTATTTTGGAAAATACGTTATCCGCTCTTCTAATTTCTATCTCACCCGAAAAATCTTCCTCTATGGTTTTCACATTCCGTCCTTATAACCGTTCTTTAGTTAATCGTTCCTTGCGCCACCTTTCCATCCCTTTAGTCAATTCCTTCTGTTATCTCGATATTATACTTAATAGCACTTTATTCTTTCGGGAGCAAATCAATTATCTGTGTACGTCCTCTTTCAAAAGGCCCTGCCTCGTAAATGGGCGGTGATCCTTATATTTTACTTATGTTATATAAATCAATAATCCTTTCCAAATTTGACTACGACGCATTCCTGTAAGCTAGTGCTCTCAAACAATTTCTTCGTTAACTTGATCGCATCCAAAACTCAATCTTTGTCTATGTATCGGAGTACTTAACTTTTCTACAATTCCAGCCATTTTGGTAGAGACTGGATTCCTTCCTCTTTTCATTCGAAGACTCTTATTAGGTGAAAGATTTCTGATTAAACGCCTCCTTATTACTAATTTCCTATCAATTTATTTCCGATAAATGGTGTTTCTCTCCTCGCAAAATTTCTATATTATCCTCGATCTCTTCTCGGCTTATGCTCTTCTTGCCTTTTGTCCTCTCTTTCACCAAACCACCTTACTTCACTTAAAATTTCTTTGAATTCATGCATTCTCCGAAGTTATTTGTTCTCCCCTCGAACATTAAATATTTTCCTCATCGTACCGTTCAAAACGAATTCAATCACGTGTTATCCTTATATTTCCCTTCCCATACAATTATCTACACGGATGATTCGGAGTCTGATGTTGGCGTTGGGGCTGCGTTCATTATCTCCGTACTTACCTATTCCGAATATTTTCGATTGCCCTCCTTTTCCTCTATTTTTCTTGCCAAATCCATGGTTATCCTGCAGGCAGAGTACTTTTTATATCCTCGACAAATAACATCTCCAGATTCCTCCTATTCTCGGACTCTAAAAGTGTTTTATTGGCTATCTTCTCTTTCCTACTCATGTCACTGATTCCATTATTCTCCGAATTCGCTTTTTAATTTGTAATTTATTTGCATCCCGTTCTGTTGTAATCGATCTACTATGGATTCCTGGTCATTGCGGAATTCCTGGCAACGAGTTAGTTGACTCTTTGGCACGTTCGGCGGCGACCAACGGTCTATTCATTAGTAGATTTCCTGCTCAAACTGTGTCTCTTATCGTTCGCACCACGATTTCTGGACCGGATTCTGTCCTTCATTCTTTACCAATCCTCGATCTTTTTACCTTTCTGTACAGCCCTTTCCTTCCTCTCTTACTTTGTTTAATAATTTCCCCTATCTTAGTCGTTCGATTATTTCCTCTATAATTCGCCTGCGGTTCAATTATAGTTTGCTTCCGGCTTCCCTTTTCCGTTTTTCTATTGTTTAATCTCCTCTGTGTCCTTATGATCCTCCAGAGCTCAATTATACCTGCGATGCGAATCACGTCTTGTTCGAATGCCTCTTTATTTCCTCCGAACATGCTACTCTGTATTCTAATCTCCTGCGCCTTGGCCTTACTACTCCTTACAGTGTCCACTCCATTCTTGTACTCCCCTCTCTCAATATAGTTCCTTTGTTAGCCTTCTTTATCTCCTCAATTTCTAATCTTTTCCTTATATAATGCACAATTCTCTGCATTGGGTATCACCTGTGTTTTCGGTTTGATTTACTATTATTTATGCACTCGCTGCAGTAGACATTAGAGATTTTTTAATCTTGCGGTTGTGGCTGGGAAAGCTGGTTCTTTGTTACAAGTCGGGCTACTTCGTATTGCAGGATGTAGTCTCTTTTGTTTTATATTTTTCTGGTCAACTTCTGTTTCTATTTGGACCTCAGGAGTTGGAGTACTCAACTGTTTTACTTCTGTTAGGTTAGTTTTATTACAGTTGGAACATACGTGGTCTTCTAGTTGCAAGACGATGCGATGG
Source organism: Icerya purchasi (assembly GCA_039619475.1). Classification (NCBI taxonomy): domain Eukaryota; kingdom Metazoa; phylum Arthropoda; class Insecta; order Hemiptera; family Monophlebidae; genus Icerya; species Icerya purchasi. The sequence continues at coordinate 167,606,854 of CM077116.1, read as the reverse complement.
TCATGCTCATTGTACTTTATAAGGAAGTATTGTGGTAGATTAGAGCATCGCTGGTTTGCAGGGGTTGTAAGTGTGTTCTGTGTGTGTATGTGTGGCTTACCTAGTGTGTGTTTATGCTTTTACTTAGCTGGTTCATTCGATAAGCGACAACGCATTTATTATGTTTTACGGGGGAAAACGGTTTGCCATATTTTTTTAAAGTCGGCGGTGGAAGGGGGGAGAAACATTATTTAATTTAGCGTAATTTACTCTCTACGTTAACTATGAAAAGATAACGCGTAAACACAAGACAGTTCTATTATCGTTTTAATAATAATACCCGCCGATAGGAATTATTAACTATACCACCGTGATTAATGAAGTATCCAAGAGGAGGAGGAACAGAAAGCGATAGAAATGAAAGAACTGATGCAGTACTAAAAGGATTAGGAGTATTAAGTTTAAAAAGTTGGGAGTAAAGAAAGGAACGCTCATATGACAGAGCACAACATTCGAAAAGGATGTAATCAGAATTTCATTCTTCATCATTCGGCTGTCGGTGAAATAAGTTTTTGTTAGGAAGCCGGTGTTATTAAGAGTTTTTTTTCCCTCGGTCCGTAATTGCGAAAGCTATTCTGGTACGATTCTAAAGTTGTTGATGTTTCTTTTATTTTGTTCATAAGTTTAAATAAAAAATAAATAAAAACGTTTTTTCCATGAAATATTTGTCAAGACGGTAGAAAAATTAAAATAAAAAACTTTTATCTCTCAGAAATGTCGCTCGATATAAATCTTTAATAAAATTCGACAACCAATGGAAATAGTTGTACGACATATACATAATAAACGCGGTAACAAGTCTCGGTGACTAGTTCAAAGGAAGGTGGTAAAACTTTCAGTCCGGATAAGGATTACTGAATTAAAACATAATAACTTAATGCAAGAAAACGAGGAAAAGAGAGGCAGTAATTTTTGTCGATCTCGATCAGATGAAATTAACAGTATATCGACAAACTATAGTAACAATACGTTATCGATTCATGGAAGTTGTGTTTATAGTGTTCAGTTGTGTCTGTAGTGTTCAGTTAATAAAAGTACGTCTATAAACATCGTTGATAAAGTGATGAGAAAACAATATCGGTTTTTTGATGTTCGTTTCACACGTCTCGAAATTCTAGCCGGTCGAAAATTATTAAGATAGTCGGTTCGCATCGCATCCGGTCTCGTATCGTATTCGCTACAACGGTTCTGCCGGTGCTGTGGACATTCCAAACTAATAGTAAAGTAACACTCGCTCGCTGATAAGAATCCGATTACAATTGTCTCTGGTTAGTCTGTCTTATTTATATATCTTCGATTTATGTTACACTAATCACCTCCGAATAGAATCGAATTCTTAGCTGTCGTACTTAACGGTGTTACCAGTTAGGAAATGTTAACTTTTCGGACTTCTATCGTAACTGGCTAGGATACGGGTTTCAATGGCTATCCGACAGTTATTAGGTTCCACTATTTTACCTTTTTTGGTAGACTTAAGGCCTAAACTTGGAGCTAAAGGCACAAAATATGATGGAATTAAGAAAACGATTACGGACCTTGTGTCAGAAATTAACACAGCGTTAGCTGAAGACGTCAGCCCAGTTAGTTCGAGCATAGACATGAATGAAATTACTAAAGTAATTCATGAAACAATTTATCCCGTTTTAAAAAGATTCGAAACAAAAAATAAACCGAGTTATTCGCAAATAACTAAAAATGATACCAAAAAAAATATTACTTCAATTCAGAAATCGAAACTGGACAAAACTATTAAAATCTCCATTTCTGATGATTCTAAGGAATTAGATAAACTGAATAATATCGCTCCGGGTAGTAAAACCTCTTCTGAATTAGTAGAAAAGGTATTTAAACAAACTATCAAGCCTAAGGATCTTAAAGACATGCCTATTTTCACACGTAAAAAGGATAGTTTGATGATAAAAACCACTAACGAAGACAAGGAAACAATTATAAACCGCTTGAATAATTTTGCTGATAAAGATACATTTACCTTTTCAGAACCGGCAAAAAGAATGCCTTACATTAAAATAACAGGGTTACCTTTTTCCTTTCGTTCTTATGATTCTGACCAAGTCAAAAACGAAATTCTTACTTCAATTCATCAGTATACTAACCTCTCAATCGATCGGAACGCTTACGTCAAAATTATCAAGAAGCAAAGGAAAGAAAATACTTACTTGGAAGCGATTGTTCAGGTATCACCGGATGTATACAATTATCTAATTAAAGATGGATTTGTTCCTGTAGAATGGCGCTTATGTCGGGTCTACAAACACATTGATATTACCCAATGTTATTCATGTGGAGGCTTCGGGCATAGAGCTCGGCATTGCAAACTGGATAATGAAGAAAGAGGTAAAATTAAGGAAATCATTGATCGTGGACATTGTCCAAACTGTCACTTTTCAAATGTAGAAAGAAAAACGAACTTCAGTCTGGACCATAAGTATTACCAGCTTTACAAATGCGAAACTGCGAAAAGAATTCATTCAATTTTAGATAACAACACTTGTTATGGAGAATAATAATTTCGATTTCCTCTCTGTAATGCAATTAAACCTACATCATTCACGTGCTGGTAATAATTTGCTACACTTCGATTTATTGAAGGATAACAAAGATATTGTGTGTATCTCAGAACCGTATCTTATTCAAAAGGTAATCCCAGATATTACCAATGCTTATACTCAAACTACAAAGCAGTTCGTGTCAATTTTAGTTAACTCAGCATTACCATTTAAAGAGGTAGAATTCTTCGAACGTTGCGAATATATCGTGGCAGTTCAATTGGAAGAAATTTTTATTATCTCCTGTTACTTTCCGCCTTCACAAGATCTAACTAACTTCTTAGATTTGTTATCGAAATTTATTACTTTCCACCAGAAGAAATCGATTATCTTATGCGGTGACTTTAATGTCCGAAATAAGATCTGGGACAGTCGGGCTTTTCACTCGAGAAGATCTAACATTTTTGAACAATTTATTCTTAGTAATAATCTTTTTGTCGCCAATGAACGAGATGAAATTACTTTTTCTAACGCCAATGGTTTCAGCGTTATTGACTTGACTTTGATCCACGGTCGACCTAATGTAATCAGTGACCGGAAGGTAGATAATAAAGCAATTTATTCAGACCACAGTCCGATTCAGTTTAAATTATCAGTAAAAATGAATATTACTAATAGCTTAACGCATCGCATTATAAATTATAAGAAATTCAATAAAATCGTTGTAGAACATTCGCACTTAAACTACGATTTTAAAACTGCTAATGATTCCCACCAACTGAAAATAATGTTAGAAAATTTCCGTAACACACTTCATGATACTATTAGTAGCAGCACTGAAACGATTCAATTAAATAGGAATTCGTGGTGGAATATTAATTTAGAGATTTTACAAATAATTCTAAGGAAATTGCGCAAACGGGTTCAACGCTCACACAAGCGGGGAACTAATGATCACAATGCGCGCCTGGTTATGAATTTGGTACGAAAAATTTTTAATAAAGAAATGCGAAACGCGAAAACCAAAAATTGGAAAAAATTTTGTTCCGATTCGAAACTATGGGGCCTTCCTTACAAGACTATTTTCAAAAATAAACGCCAGTTACAGATTCCTTCGTATTTTTTAGACCAGAATAATCAAAAAATTTTCGATAAGGATTCAAAGATAAAGGCCCTTCTTGATCGTTTTTATCAAGTAAACTCAAACACAAATGGGGACGAAACCTTCCCATACAAGTTGCAAGAATTCCAGAGATTTAACCTTAGCGGCTTTAGTTTTAACAGCGAACTATTTATTTCCAAAGTGGAAATTAAGGATATTCTTCGCCGGACTAAAAATAAAGCTCCTGGCTTAGACCAGCTGACGAATAAATGTTTGAAGATCTTGAATTTCCACTATCCTAATTTACTTCAGAGCTTATTCATCGCTCTGTTGAGGTTCGGAGTCTTCCCGGAAGCCTGGCGAGCAGGAAGGACAGTTTTTGTGCTAAAACCCGGACGTAGTCCTAGTCTTCCATCTTCGTACAGACCGATTGTCTTGTTAAGCGCTTTAGCCAAGGTGTTTGAATATGTTTTGTTGAATCGTATACTGCCGGTTTTACCTCACGATGACCGGCAATTTAGATTTACTAAGTCCCGTTCCACGGCAACGCTTTTTGGCGAATTATCTAAGTAAATTGAGCGTGCGTTAAGTAAAAAGACTGCGATCGGCCTGCTGACGTTGGATATTAAAGGCGCCTTTGATAACTGTTCGTGGCCAGTCTTATTCCACAAAATTAGAGCACTCAGGCTCGATTATAGAATAATCTCAATTTTAAGACAATACTTAGATTCCAGAACTATTCAATTTATTTACGAACATCAAACATATTTTCGAAATGTTACTCGCGGATGCCCGCAAGGATCGATTTTTTGGAATTTGTATATTTCAGACTTATCGTTGATGGAGTTCCCGTCGGCAGTAACCAGATATTTCTATGCAGATGATCTAGCATTCGCGGTCACTTCTAACCATCGTCCCTCCATTTGTAAATACTTCAAGATTACAATCAACAATATTTTAACCTATATGGAAAAACATCTTCTACAGTTGGACGAAAACAAGACTAATTTATTAATCATGCACAGGAAACGAAAACGGGACTACTACAATTCGCTACATCTCTCTATACCGAACTTTAAAATGAATATCGTCGAATCACTGAAATATCTTGGTATTACATTAGACTGTCGCTACAGTTTTAATCAACATTTCAAAAAGTTGTCCAGTAAAGCTACAACGGTTCTAAATAAATTGCACTCCGTGTCTGGACGCACGAATGGGATGAGCACTGAACACCGTTTAATAATTTATAATATGCTAGTTGTTCCATTATTCACGTACTGCGTATTTATGTTTGAAGAGGCTTTAAAGCGTAAAAGCATTCAGGAAGTACTAGTTAAATCCCAAAGGAAATTTCTTTTGTTTATTCTCCGCGCGCATAGAACTACTTCCGGTGATGCGTTGCGAACAATAGCAGGACAATTGCCACTGCATTCCGTATTGCAGCATAAAATCTTGTATTTCAAAGGGTTAAATAATCTCAATTTGGAGTTGGATCTAAACAATAGATTTATTGAAATGCAAAATAGCTGGAACAATAGCTCAACTGGAAGATTAACATTTAGTTTTGTCCCCGAGGTTAAAACCAATCCAATCAAAATTAATAATATTAATACGTATGTGACGCAATTTCTCACTGGACATGGTAGATTTCAAAGTTATCTGCACCGTTTCCATCTAGCAGACACCGATTTGTGTTCATGTGGAGATGCTCCTGAAACTGTCACCCATATCGTTAATGAGTGCGCCAAATGGAAATTCTTGTTTAAAGACGTAAATTGTTTTCCATTAAACAACGATAATTTATCAAAATTCCTGCACGCGGCGAATTTTATCATGGCTTCCAAATATTCGGATCTTGAAGATTTTTCATTTAATATATAATTTTATTTTAATTTTTGTATCGGTTAATTTTTGTCTTTTTCATTTTCTTTTTATTGTTTCCAATCCATGAGGTGTTCATTCGACTGAGATACTCATGGCTATGTTTCAATTACTATGTATTTACGTTATTATTCACCAATAAATAAATAAACAAACAAACAAACAACAATACGTTATCGTCAGATGTATAATGTGATTAAGCAGCGAGATTCACGATACAATTTTATTACTAATAATATCGTTTTAAATAGCGTTTTCGTAGTATACGGTAGTAATTTTTCGTTATCACTGTTAGAATTTTTCAATACGTATATATACATACATGCTCAATTATAGCTTGCAAGAGCTTACAATAGCCAGTCTTTGCTCGTTCTGAATTTTAAATATTAATTTCACTTAAAAGCTGTATCTGTGAGACAATGAGCGTTCAAGATATATCTAGAATTATCCTAAAAATCAAATATTGCGGAATTAATTTGGATATGAAATATAAATCTAAAATAAATAATCTATTGAAATTACCACGTTTTATAATCATTGTTGCACCATAAAAACATTGAATGAATACCGTAATTAAATGCTATAATCTTACTCCGTAAAGTAAAGTAAGTCCCATATATCCTTGATAAGGTATCATGGATTGTAAAGTTAAGGTTCAAAATGAACTAAACCCAACGGCACTAATGAGAGTAGGGGGGCCAGTTCCTTTCTCTCGACCACCTTTACTTTCCCAGATTTCTCTGGTATCCAATTATTTAAGATTAGGTATAAACTTGAGAGCGATTAGGGTCTGGAACGAGACATGTCTCGAACCCCGTGTCCTCTGGTTTAGTAGCCAAGCGCCTTAACCACTAGGCTACCGTGCTACCATCTTATTCTGTACTTCCTGAAATTGTTTAACAAAATGTCAGGTTCATATACTTTTAAAGGGTATTTTCTGTTATGCATTGTATTTATCTATTTACAATAATAACATTTTGAGTTATTCCATGAAAATTGGTTTTTCGTGAAAAGTTGCTCATACTCTTTATTCTAATTTAAAGGACGCTGTACGAACCTTCGATGTTCCGATTGTTGAATTGCGGGAAAAAATCAAAGCTGCAGTCAGTGTCCACGAAAAACGAGAGTACGAACACCAAATTCAAAATATTTTATCGGTAAGTAAACTATATACTAACTCGTTTTAAAATTAAAGCCCTCGAATTAGAGCTTTCAAATATGCTCCGCTAGAAAGAGTTTGCATACTCCTCCTTGGAGTGAAAATAGTTTAAAAAGAAATTCGACAAAATTGCTATTCATTGTTATTAATATGTTTCCCTTCGGTTGTTTATTGTTTTGTCTGTACTTACAAACTGTAAAAATGTGCTTAAAATAAACGTTTGGCAATACCATTAAAGAAATGCAGAAATGTTTAATGAAATGTTGCTAAATGAGATTTTTTTTCTTTTGTGGTCTGATCATGGGTTCTTGTCGATAATTATTTCCGCCACAAAATTGTAACACCTTTTGTAATAATTTTTCGCTTAAAAATGGAGAGAAATGCTTTGCTCATAAATTGTTTTCCGTTACACAGTAAAATAATATGAATCGTACAGAGGAAATAACTATTTAGAATACAACCCTTCGGAAAAGTTTTTATTCGGTTTCCATGATGACCAATGCACGGAAAACTAGCAGATGGTTAATATCCTTCACATATTCCGATGACGCATGTTGATTGCAAGATTGATATAGTTATCGATACCTGGTTAGATTTGTTGCTTCAGATTGTTTCTTTCGTTCGTTGTAGTGATAGAATTTTTTGTTGAAAAAATTGCTTTATACAAAGCGCTAACTTCACTAGCGGTAGTTTTAATATTATGTGGTGAGGACAGTTTAATATTCACGGTTAAAAACAAACAGAACAGCCGTTGTTATTTACCATTCCAGTCCTATAATTGTCTTCTTTCAATGGTTATATTAGTTCGATAAATTAGAAACGATGTTGCAAAAATAAATGTCTTGTCACACACATCCATAAACTTAAATAATTTGTTCTAATTATATAAACGTATTTTATCAAATTTTTGTTAATATATATACCTTTCAAAGATAAATTTCGATTATTTTTTGTATTCGCTTTTGCCGCTAATTGATTTTAATAATGACGTCTACAAGTGAAAAAGTAATAAACCGTTGCATAAGGGAAAATTGAATTTTTTCGCTGATGCAGTGAATTTGTGTGTACATCATTGGAGAGGAAAGTGTAAATAGATCTTTAAACGATCGTAATCCATTAGTAAAAGGAGTAGAGAGGGTATCGTTCAGTAGGGATCGAAGAGCATTCAAGAAAGGCATGATCAGCATCACATACAAAAACAAAAGTAGGAGGATGGAGAGGTCGAAACGCAAAGATGTAAGTAGTACATTTACAAGTAAATGAGCAAAGATTTTTTTTTCCTTGTTGAAACGTACATACAAAACACTTAGATAATTATTAAAGACACTCGATATTTAACCAGAGTTTACGGTACGTAAACAACTAAATTGCAGCTACAAATGTGACTTAATTTTACTTATTATTATTAATTTAAATATGTGTTCGTGTTTCTATACATCTCTTCATAAATCAAAACGATAAAAATGTTTATCTAACAAATCATACTTATTAGTTTAAAATTCCCATTTAAAATGCAACCGGAGGAAAACTATAATAAATTATCAAGTTTAGTTATTACTAAAAAAGTGGTGATGTAAATTGTTTTATTCGTTAAAAATTCAGCTACACATAACTATAGTGGTAGAATTTCTAGTAATTTTGTTACAGCGTAGTTATATTTTGCTGAATGCACGCCTAAAACATGGTATGTCTAATATAAAAACGAAAAGGAAATAGATACTCTTATCAAAAACAATACCTTTTAACAAGAATACGAACTAAACAAAATAAATCGAAAGAATTAAAACTACAAAATAAAATGAGAACAATACATTTGTAGAAATGCAGATTGAGAACTGGAAATTACAACTAGATACAACAATATGCTTCTTATTCTACCGTTACTTTATTTAAAATAATGTAAGCAAAACGATTTTATAATTATATTGAACTTGGACGACACACGTCGTCGTGTGAATTTTAATATTTTGACATTTCTTGCCCGGCAAGTTATTGGGTTAGCACAATATTTTATATGCGTGGATACGGCGAGTTATGTCGGTGGAAAAGTCAGGGTCATCATAATATAACTGTCGTGCATTAACTATAATATTAGATTAAAAAGAAAATCGTTTGGTTTTTTTTTTGAAAGACATCTTACACGTTATGGCACTAACGAAAAAGTTGTTTCAGTTCTATGTCTTTCTATTGTGTACGTAAATCATTTCCGCGGACTAAATTATTCTGGAACATCGTTGTGTACTGTTTCTAATATAGAGGTTTTCTGTAGTTTAAAAGAAATACCGAACGTGCAAAAAAGGTCTGAAATATATTTTTTCCACTTTAACAAAAATTACCAATTCGTTTTCATAAAAAAAAACCACAAAATCGTTTGTATGTAAAATTATTTTAAGGCTCGAATTAATCAAAGGTCGTTTGACATAGTTTAACGTTTCTAGAAACATAAATTTTACAAAATAGAAAGTCTATGCAATAGTGTAAATAATTTTCAAAAAAAACTTCTCACTGATATACCATTGTGCTAGGTTAAAATTACGAAACATAAACGGAATAAATAAAAACCTACAACTGTTCCTTCAACTCAACTACACAAATTATTTTAGTCATTTGTGAATTGAAAGAAGTTTATTTTTATTGTTTTATTCGTTTTTATAATGAATTTTTTAATTTTAATTATACAGAATTTTCGTTTTATAACAAAGCATTCGTTTCTGTCCGAAAAAGTTTTTATTTAAAACTCTTTTTAAGTTTTTCAATTTTTTTCCCCCTATTTATGTTTACAACATTTATGTTGACTGATTACTTCATGCGTTTTTTTTTGACTTTCTGATTTTTATATGTTTATATTTATTTCAAACATACTTTCGTGTATTTTATAAATATGATTATTACATTTCCATTCTCTATGCTGTTTAGAAAAGAAAGATAGTTCATTCGTTAGTTCATAATATCCTAATGGACATGGCAGAAAATGAAGACGATAAATACTTGGAATTAAAACAGATGAAGTACTCTATTACTCATCAAAATATGTATTGCGTTAAAAACATTACAAAAACGTTCCATGAGAATTGCTTCAACATACCGAAGGTAAGTACTACTATTCTGATAGAATTACCTAAAAGTACTGTAAAAATTTCTAAAAAATTGAAGGTACGGTCGCGACATTATGCGATATATTGCAAAGTTTTTTTGTTTTTTTTTTTTTCATTAAATCAATGAAACTATTTTAGAATTTGAAAATTAAATTTTTTCCTATTTCCCATGACAGTGAAACATTGCTCGATACATGGATGTACATATATAGTAGAAAAATCAGAAAAAACGAAGAATTCTCATCTGTACTAACATTATTACTCCAGATGTCGGGTTTCTTTTATTTAACGCTCGCAAGGCACAGCCTAGCATATTAAAACTGAAATTTCCATTTATTTTACAAAACTTACACTAAATATGTTTCACATCGGAAATTATACTTTTTTTTCATCCGAGATTAAGCTTGAAATATTCCGATTAACTGATGGAATGAATTTCTCAAAAAACTTTTTCGTTAATTTTACTGTGATTTGCTACTCGGCTGAAGTCTATTAGTGGTACCTGCGTTACAAGGAAATGAGAAATGCTAAACGATTATATTTGTCGTCGTCGGAGTCTCATCTCTTCCTTCAAGAGGTTGCGTACATCTATATTCTTTGATTCCTTTCATATCTAATTGTGTCTCGTAGACTTTTGCATGGACAGGTGGACGGTGCATTTGTGGTTACTAGTTCCAATCTTTTTTATAGCCTTTTATTTAACTCGCTTTGTCAGTCTGTCTGTCTGCCTAAGGGGAATCTTGCGAACGAGTTTTCACCTACTTCCCGATGATTTAAAAAGGTGTCCTTTTGCAGAAATGCTTGTTACAGATGACAATACAATATTATGCAACATTTGGGCTATCAACTTTAAAATTAAATTATCGGGGCGCCGAAAGCTCAAAATTTTGGAAAAAAATATTTCTTTTTTCGGGCATGTGATATATCGTTAGAAAGATCGCTATTTGTCGAGAACAAAACCATATTTTATTTCTTTAATGAAACTTTCGAAGTTTACGAAAGGATCAAAAAAGCTATAATATTAATATTTAATTATTAATCTGCGGCCCCCACTTTTATTTTTCAGAATATTTTGTAGTTTCAGATTTTAATGTTAAGATGCGTATCTGTTAGTCGCACACTAATAAAGTTATTTTGTACTTCTTTTTAGTGCATAAATAAAAGGCTATTTTTTTTTTTTAAAATTTCACTTTCTTTATTTTTCCTTTAATGGGCTTTCCCTGAATTCGTCCTTGTAATGCCAGCGTGAATGCACCGATTTCCCGGATTTTATGTGTTATGTATTTCAGCTTTCGGTGCTTGATATTTTCAACTATCGTTTTTTGTTTTCTTCATTCACTTTTGCTAAGACTGATACGTTTGCTGCAAAATCAGTCCAAGGTATTCTGAATAATCTTCGATAGTACCATATTATTTCATAGGCGTTCAGTATACTTTCAATATCCGCATTCATGGTCCAGATTTCACACGAATATTTTAGTACTGTCCACAGGTAGCATCTCGTTATTCTCTTCCGCAGGCCTATGCTCAAGGTTCGGTTTTTCAAAACGTTGCTAAGGTTATTAGAGGCTTTCTTTGCCATACCGATTTTACTTTTGATTTCTTTTAGGTCTCGTCCGGCCTCACTTATGAGAGCACCTACATATCTAAACTCGGTGACCTTCTCGATTTTTTCATTGTCTATCATGATTTCTGCTTTTTTGTCATTGGTTTTCGAGAATTTCATGACCTTCGTTTTTTTCGCGTCGATTTTCATTCAAATTTTCAGTCCCGCACGATTTATTCTATCAACCGTTTTCTGCATTTGAGCTCCCATTTCAGCTATCCTTATCGTCCGCATAGCTTATTTCATTGATTCTTTGTCCATTGATCTTCAGACCCATTCTTTCGATTTGTGCCTCTTTTGTGGTGACAGTGGACATCCTTGTCTTACTCCCATTTTTATACTGTATTTCCCATTAAAGTATTCTGCGCCTATCTTGATATTTCCGCACTGTTCCCAGGTAATGAATTCTTTATTATCTGTAAATCTTTGTCATCAATACTGTATTTCTTCAGTATCTTGATCAATTTTTCATGTTTTACGCCATCGAAAGATTTTTCATACGTCAATGAAACACGCGACGATATCTCTGTTTGCGTTCAGGGCTCTTTGTATAACTGTTTTCAGAAGCACAATGGCATCTCTGGTTCCCCTTCTTGGGACGAAATCGTATCGTGTTTCGCTTAGGTTTTCAAACGATTATATTAGTTTGTATAATATCTTTTGTAGCTTTAGTAGTTGGCAGATCTGATGATGTATGTTCGTTAATTGTCTCAACTGAAAAAGTAATACGTTTTTTATTGCGTTCTTGTATTGTTCCGAATAATTGCTTTTCATGTGCACAGTTTGCAAATGAATTCCAACAGCGATAATTGTGTACATCTCCTATCGGGCTACAGTGTGCACCTCGATAATAATAATGAAAACCAGTGTAATGAGATTATTCTATAGTTTGAGAATTGGGAACTTTAATTAGACAATTTTTCTAATCGAGAATGACAAAATCTCTCTAATTTTAAGCGTAATAATGAGTGAAAATCAATGGAAAAATTTTTATTTTTCGTTTTTATAAAAAGTTTCATTAAAATGTATACATTATTATGTAATTTTGCAGTTATTCGACTAAGGTCATCGTGTCAGTATTCGTAATTTTCGGAGAGAATATCTTGGTTTTTTGTTTAAAATACGTACAAAAAGAGGAATTACTATTAACTAGGAAAATTTGAATTTTTATTTTTTTAATTTTTGAAAATTTACACCTCGTTTAATAAAAGACGACGCCTTTGAACGGCCAAATACTTAAACTCTCCCCTTAAATACCTCAGCAATTGAAAATTAATGATAAGTGTGTAAAGGAAAAAGATGAATGTCAGATTTTAGTATTATTCGGAAATGGAGGAAATGAACACTGGCTCGAAGCAGGAACAACATCTAAGAAAGAAAACGAAAGTGCGTAGATAAGGGTTATATAAAGTACGAAAGAGAGCGGACTTGCGAAAGAAAAAAACATACTAAGAATATATAATCCGCATTAAGGAGTCGTGGTTCATCAATGAATAATGAAAATGGGAAACAGTAGAAAACTAGAAACGTAGCTGGTTAGGTATAATTTATTTGATCAAATGTCTTACAAATCTTTATTTCTAACCAAGGTTGAGAGGTATAAAAAAAAAAATTAAGTTGATTTTCTGTTTATTTCGGTAGTTCGCTTAATTATCGGACTAAAAGAAAAAATTAATAGTCACAGCTAAAAATATGCGCACACCGACTTAAGAGCTGCTTAACGTCGGTTGTCAACTGAAAATCTGCGTATTTAATACAACATAAATTGTTGAATTGTGTGCACGCTAATAATGTGCCGTACACCTCATTAATAAAATTCGACACAGCAAACGAGAAATGGGCAGGCGATGGACAAATCGTTTAGAAATTCACCTTTGCAGCAATAGGCGAATTGAGTATAACTACAGATAATGCTTAAATAGTCGAATCGACATAGCTCAGTCATATGCTCCGGAGGGAAGCAAAGGATGATCGAAGCGGAGAGGAAAAAGGCGAATTTATTCCATGAAGTTCTATCGTCCAAAATGATCGGCTTTCTTTTTCTCATTTTTTTTGTTTTATGTGTGGATAATATTTGCGCGTAACAATATTACTTGAAGAAAAATTATAAAAAACCCATTAATTATTCCTTTTGCTAACGAAATTCGTCTTGGGTGAAAAAACAGGGTAAATTGGCATTACGAATACCTGATTTATTCTTAGACGTTGCTAGTAAATAACTTCAGAATAGGTCCTTGTTTTTTCTTTTTTTTAAATGGGTTCGATGTCAGCACTGACTCAACTACATGAGCTTAGATCACCTACTCAAATTCTGAGGCGATCGGAGATAGAGAGTATAAAGGAGAGTAAGAGGAGAATAACGGCTAGAGATGGGAAGGAAAGGATAACGGAAGCATTGAAAGGGGTAGGAAGATCCAGGGCCAAGAGTTCGGCGTATAGATGAGAGCACTCGAGAAAAAGAGTAGGGCATTCAAAAGGGATATGGTTGGGGTCGCATATAAAGGGAGGATCAGTAGAGTGGAGAGGGATCAATGATTTTCTAACCTTTTTTGGCTCAATTTCTCGTAATTCCAGCGTGTGGTTAATTTTAAAATAAGAAACGACAGAAATCTCGGTTAATCCTAGATTGTAAGTTTTTCTCGGTCTTTCATACTTATTTTCTCGTTCTGTGGTTTATTTTAACGTGCTTTGAAGTATATATGAGTATATACCCTGTGTCTCACCTATCTCACCGTCAGCAGTAATTGCTGTTACTTTTGTTAAGATCATCGGCACTAACTTTCTTTTCTCTGCCAGTCATGAACATAAAACCGCGTGATTATTAACATTTTCATCTTTTTGATTACTTACGACTCCTCTTTTTTTCCAATTCATTTTCAACATTTTAATTTTACTCTGTCATCCTTTTCGAATTTTTTTCATAGTGTCCATGCCTTTAATTTATGCAACAACACATTCTGTAATCTCTTGAAAGTCAATTCTTTGAAAAACGGTTGAATTTAGCCTATTTCTTCTTAGGCAAATATGCTTCCTTCTCCACTGTTCCACATTGCGGCCTAATTTACTTTCCTCGTTTCGCTGTGTTCAGAAATTTTTTAAACAAATCTTTGCATCCGATTCTATTCGACTAATTTAATTTTCCCGTGATGGCCGGATCATTTTTAACTATTTTACCTAACGCCAACGGTTTGCTTTGGTGTTTCAGAATCCTTACGTTGCCGAAGTGATTGGAGATCTGATAAAACTTTGCGACGTCGAATGGACCGTGGAAGATCAGATAATTGGAGTAATTCAGAATGTATGCGAAGAACATGATAAACCGGTTCATGTTATATAAGACATCGCTTTGGTTTACTTTCAATGTTGATTGTGTAATTTTTATTCTATTCATTTATTTACATAAGTTTAGAAAATAAATCTGTTTAATTACAAAGTTTCATTGTTTTTTCGATTAGTCAAGTGTTATCAAACATGGACCAAAAGAAGAAATGGAATGGTTCATTTCGGTAAGTCATTTAGTGAGTTTCTCGTATTACATTTTTCAGATAGGATTGCACACCCTTATTATGCAATATATTTTGCAAAATATATACGATAATTCCGCGTCCGAATAAGGCTGTAAATGTTACATGGTTTTAATAATACTGTTTGCACAAACCAAAGTCTTTTGGATTAAATAGCTGTGCCAATATTTTACATTTTCGTATTGTAATTTAAAAACCAATCTAAAATAATAAAAGGAATACTCCTTTTTTTACCTATTTTTTTTGGCTATTTTATTTTTTATTTTTGTGGCGCGTGAAGAATGCTCATTAACGCAGTACAAGTGTTTTATTTTAAAGAAGAATTAGAACGAGATTCTACACTAACGAAGTACCACTACCGAACTAACTGCGGCACAGTCGCTGGCCAACTCCTTCATTTTAACTGCACTGCCTTTTCACGTTTTTGCTTAGTTTTTTCTTCATACTATTTTCCTCTTTTCCTACTCTTTTTTTTCTCCTTGAATTTGTCAACCAAAGAACTTAACCCAGAAATAAATAGAAAGGAAAGAAGTAAGAACAACTACGTAAAAGGTTAAAATGCAATGCGATCAGAAATGGAAAGCACAAAGGGAAGTAGCAGAGAAATAACAGCAAGAGTTAGGAAGGAAAGAACAAAAGAAGCACTGAAAGAAGAAGGAAGGTTCAGCGCCAGGAGTGGAGTATACAGGTGTACGCATTCTGTAGAAAGAGCACAGCATTCAAATAGGACGTGATGGATTCGCAAATAAGAGGAGGATCTGAAACATGTAAAGGACATACGGAAGAAGGAGAAAGGGGAAGAAGAGAAAAAGGAGTGATCAAGTCTTAGTCTAATTCACTAGCAAAACTACGAGAAGAGGGAAAGCTTGAAACCAATGCTGAGAATTTAGAGGGAGGCGATGGGAAGAACGGTTTCAGGAGAGAGAAGGGTAGATGTCTACCCATAGTCTCGTATAGTTACTTGAGGTAAGAAAAATGATCTTTGAGGTAGGGAAACACCGTTAGGCAGTCTTATTTGGTTATTTTAAGTCCTCTTTTACTTGACGGGTAGTACGCTGCGGCTAAATTAATTTCGCTGTTATTATATTGAACAGTAATGACGGTTATCTGCATATTGTTCTTTTGTATTTCTATGTTTTGAAAATGTTTAATATCATTCTTAACAATTACTGCTGTGCCACGCCATCCTTCCCCATTGGCGGAGGGGGTGGTATACTGTGTAATTGTTAATTTTCAGAACGGTGCCTAACTTGAAATGTATTTCCGAAATCAAGGCAACGTCTATGTATTTGTAATTTAGTAGGTGTTCTAACTCGCGTTTTCTCCTCATGAGATCATCAGCATTCCAAGTAATTATACGAAGCGATTTTACTGTTCTTTGACTTAGTTTTCTGAGGATGGTTTGACGTATTTTCTAGCCTAGAAATTCGTTCCTCCAGCTCCTGTAAATATTTAAAAATATCCCCGATGGGTTGGTTCCTTATTTTCGAAAGGTTCAAGTTGTTGTTGAACATTTCGTTTAACTGGTATAATAGGTGGACTTGTAGTTATTTGCGCCGTTGCGATTGACTTCTGTTGCACTCGTTGGGTCGCTGTCATTTTTGGCTTAACTGCTGCAACGCTTTTCTCTTTATACACAGGACAACCTTTCCAATTTGCAGTGTGGTCTCCATTATAGTTTGCATATTTTACTGTTTCATTTATGTTTTTCTTGCTGTCTTTTGTAACGTGATTAGCACCACATTCCAAACATTTGGGATTTTGACCGCAGTATGTTTGGGTGTGGCCAAATCGCTGACAATTTTTGCATTGCGGAAGTTCCGAATGTAGTCTTGCGTGTGTACACCTGCGTTGCATATAATAATTGCCTGGTATACAACCTATATCGGTACAGCTAAAAATATACGAATAGGTTGCGCCAACGCGCTATGTCGGGTACGGCACCCGAAGAAGAATACCTATCTAAGCGTTTGACTTAGTTGACTATGAATTATTGATTAAGGATGTCGAAAATTTGGGCATTATAAATAGTCAATAAAGTGGTTAAGAATTATACTTGAGAACATTAAAGATTTTAAATATCTAGGTATATATATCGATAAATCCGTGAACTGTAAAAAACAAATTCAAAGTTTAGATTCGAAAATAAGACAGTGAATTTCAGCTTTATATAAAATAAAATAGGTTCTGGCATAACGCACACTACGTATATATTATAATTCGATAATAATGTCTAGAATTTTATATGGAATTCAAATATATTATGCGAGGCTAAGAAAACGGAAATAAATAAAATAAGTAAAATACAGCAGAGGTATTTGAAACTTATGCTCTCTTACTGGAAGCAAAATAATTCTGGATCAACTTGATGGAGAGAAAACAACGAAATGTCCCTCAAAATGTACTACTTCTATTATAGATTACCAGAATTTTCAATAATATAAAATTACCATCCGAGCAAAAAATTCGGTTAACAAGAAATCAAAGTAATACACATTACGTTTATCCTCGAAGCGTAATCTACGATTAGCATTAATGCCAGCCACAATTCAGGAATTTACACAATACAGTGATATAACTACATTACATTAAAGCTTGTTTTTATATTTTAGAAAAATTGAACAAATATTCAATATCAATTTGGTTTATTTGAATTGATGTAGCCCATGTCATAAAAATTGTTATAACATGGTCACCATTTCGCTCAGTTGATAAAAGAGTAAAAGAATTCATAGTACATGTCACTTAATGTGTTTCGTTCTCTTAAACCAGTGGTTCTTAATCTTTAAGTGATGAGGGGCCATTTGACAAAATTTTTGGCGCCCATGGACCACCAACTGTTTGAAGTTAATATACAGTAAATGTAAATAAATAAAGGGTTGTTCTATCTGTCTATAAATAAGACACGCATAAAATTGTTCAAAGCCAACAGCATTTTAATTTTTTTAACGAAAATTTTACAGAATAAAGGTAAATACTTACATTACTTTAATGCGATTTCTGTGACTGCATACTTTTTACTAACTTCTGAATCCTCACATGTCAGCACTGGCATCCAACTGATTTCGGTGCTTGCTTTTAATTATCAAAAGCGTCGTGAACCCCTGCTCGCATAGATAGGTCGATGATAACAAAGTTCGACAGCAATTTCTTGAATCTTTGGAAAAGAAATTGCCTTTTGGCTCCAAAAATTTTCAAAACTAATTCCTGTCGCGAATATACTTTTCAAGTTACTATTGTGTTGCATTTCAATCACTTCTTCTTGAATTTCATCAGACACCTCAGAAACGTTTATCACTTTCCGCGAACACCTTCGTCCTTACAGTAGTCAGGAAAAAAGCGATTGAATTCACTTTTTAAATTTTTCAAATGAAGTATCATGTTCTTCTGTATTTCTCCTTTAATTCAGCATGCTGCCTGTCAATAATTCGATTCGGCGTATCAAACGTAGACAAATATTTTCTTCCAACCTTGTTGATCCATAGCTCGATTTTAATGATAAATTCACTAATTTTATCTTCGTATGCAAATTTATTGCTTGCGCCTTGCAACTTCAGATTTTATGACCCTTGCAGTTGAAGGTTCAATATATTTAGTCGCGCGAAAAAATCAACCAAATAAGCAAAACACATTTGAAATTTGGACTCGCAGAATTGATTCAGCAACTCTTTGTTCTACTTGTTAGTTAATAATATTTGTACTTCTTCTTTCAGTTCGTACAACCCCGACAGCATACTTCCTTTGGAAAGCCGACGCACTTCCGTATAGAAAATCCGAGTTTCGTGTTCAGAGTTCATATCAGAGCACAACCGTTTGAAGAGACGAGTATGAAATGCACACTTTTTAATGAAGTTAACTACCCTTATAGCTTTAATATTTTTATGATGGCTTCGCGAACCACTTTGAGTGCTTCCAGGGACCACCGGTGGTCCACCACCGGTTAAGAACCAGTGTCTTAAATGGTTCGCGCATGTGAGTTAATGTGATAAGAATTATAATAGACAGTTTCCATAATAGAGAAATCAGGTAATAATAATAATAATAATAATATAATAATAAACCTTCATTGAGGAAATTCTTAAACTATATAACAAACATGAATAGTATAAATTTGATATAGAAAAAACTAAATATTAAATTTCCTCGGCCCATGATGAGCAAAGGTTTCCTGTAATCTCTCCCATTCAATTCTATTTATGGCTACTCTTTGAAAATTTTTGTTCAATAAAAAATTACTAAAATCGTCCCTCCACCTTGTCAACTGATGCCCCCTTCTTCTTTTATAATGTGCAAGAAACCAGAAAGTGGCTCTATACGTCCATCTGTCATCCTTCATTCTTGCTACATGACCAGCCCAAGCCCATTTTTGTCTTCTAACATATCTGATTGTATCTATATTATTTTTTAATTTTTGTTTTATCAGTTTGAGTGGTACTTTATCTTTTTTCTTAATATTTAAAATAGACCGTTCAATTGTATTTTGTGTTACCTTTATTTTATTAATAATTTTTGAAGTCAGACACCAGGTTTGACTGCCGTATGTTAAACTAGGTATAATAGTCGCGTTGAAAATTATACTTTTGTGGTAATTGTTAAAAGGGCCTTTAAAAATATATTTTAGTGCCCAATACTTGTTCCAAGCTTTCGTTATTCTAGTATTTACTTCCGTTTCAGTACGATTTTCAAAAGATAATTGCTGATCTAGGTACGTTACTTGATTTACTATTTCTATAACCATTCCATTAACTTGTACTATTTTAGCGTTTCGGTTTTCTGTAAATATTTTCGTTTTTCCGATATTTATGGAAAGCCCAGCTTTTTTCTCTACATTGTCTAATTCTGTTATCATAGTTTTTAGTTCTTCCAAGGAATTTGACAAGAGAACCACGTCATCCGCAAATCTTAAATTGGAAATTCTTTTTCCATTTATGTTTAAACCTTTGTTATCCCAGTGCAAATTCCTAAAAATATCTTCCAAAGCACAATTAAACAAAACCGGTGATAATGGGTCACCCTGTCTAACCCCTTTCTTAATATCAAAGTACCGACCCTCTACATATGTTAATATTCTGGCTCTAAGGTCTTTATACATATTTTTTATTAATATTATGTAATTTTCTGGAACTCCTTGACTTTTAAGTGATGCAAATAAGTACTGATGTTTTAAAGAGTCGAAAGCTTTATTATAGTCAATTAGAGCCATATATATTTCGATTTGATATTCTATACATTTCTCAATGACTTGGTTCATGACATGTAGGTGATCTATTGTAGCGAACGACCTTCTGAAACCAGCTTGTTCTACAGGTTGTTCGACTCTTATAATAGGCTGTATTCTATTTTCTAACAACTTTGAAAACATTTTTGAAATAGTCAAACTTAAAGATATTGGACGATAGTTTTCAATTTTGTGTCGATCCCCCTTTTTAAACAACAATATTTAAGTTTAAGTTCGATTGATAACAGTCGTGTATTATTGAGTTCGATTTATTATCTTTACAAAGCATCGTAAAACTGATAAATCTCCACGTCGATTTCGATCTCGGTACAGCGGAGTATGTACCGTTCTCCCCCAACCGTTAGAAGGAACTTACCGCAGCACGAGATGGATAATGCAGCAACAAAGCCAACGCCAGCAGGTGATAACGATCCGTTATTTATCTCCACACACACTGTCACACACAATGCTACACAACACGACCGATCGCATACTGATAACACATATAACGCGATTACTAATAACAATTCTAATCAACTTAACACTAGTACATCGGCAATAAATAACACCGCTAATAATTCTTCTTCAACAACAAACATTTCGAATAATCTAACCACTAAAACCGAAACCAAAATAGAAATAATTCCGAAACAAATTCCAGTAGCAAAAACAACATCGTTTTCAGAAAAATTAAAATCCAAAAAATACCTTCCGCCCATTGTAGAATTTGAATTCCCCTCAGAAGAGCAAGGAGTAATCTTTCCGTTTATCGAGAACACGGTCCCTCGCGATTATTTCTCGGCATTAAAGAATTTCGTAGGTGGCCCAAAAAATATCATAGCAGGATCCAAAATCAACAATAACCGTGTTTTGATTTTCCTAAAGTCAAAAACTATAGTTGAAAATTTTATGACCAATGGAGCTACAATATCAGTGAACAACACAACTATCTCTGGTCAGAGACTGAAAACCCCCGCCGGAAAAGTAGTTCTATCTAATGTATCGCCAACTATCCCAAATACGGTCCTTAAAACATATCTACAAAGCGTATTAAACCTAAAATTAGTCTCGGCCATATCATTATTACGAGTCAGCCCTAATGATACCGAGTTCGGTCATATCATAAGCTGGCGGAGACAAGCCTACGTAGAAAACACTGACTTTGTTAATGACATACCCGAATCCTTTTTAATAATACACAATGACCGCGAACACAGAATATTCACACAGATAGAAAAAACTAACACCCCTTTAGCTCATGAGAATTCTCCGAAACCCGAAGAAAAGGAGGAAATCATAACTGGGACCAAACGCCCACACCCTCCCACGCCTGACCCACCAGTTACGAACGATGAACCTATCTATCCCAATGTTAACCGAGACAGTAAAATGGACACAATGTCCTATCCAACAACAGAAAATCAGGCCGATGCTACCCCAACAGTTACAAATAATCAGGCTATTAATCCAGCATCTTCAAACGATATTAATCCTGTAACAGGTCCCAAAAAACAAAAAACCACAACAAAAGAACTCCTAAAGTCAATCGAGAGCAATGTAACCCAAAACCCGCACTACCTGCTATCCTACTCAAATCTTATAATCCTGATGGATCTAGTCCAGGGACAAAAAAATCCCATAAACATCGTTAACAGTTTCACCAGTGACATAGATGGCTTGATAAACATGCTCTCCGACAATTACCCTCTACTGGAAAACCGCGCAATGAAAACACGCTTCTCCAAGCTAATCAAAAAACTAAGCTCCTTTCCGCAACCACCTCCACAACCCTCTCCCATGTAAATAGAAATACATAAACAACTAAAACAAACAAGACTATTTCCTAAAATATATTGCCATGGCTCATAATAAAATCATAATGCAGTGGAATTGTAGAGGTTTCTACAATCAGCTCACTGAACTTAAACTATTAATAGCCTCACACGCCCCCAAAATCATATGCCTACAGGAGTCATATCTGAAAGCATCCAACAACCCGACACTTCAAAATTACTCTATAATAAGATGCGATTATGAGCAGGGCATTCGAGCAAGTGGAGGAGTTATTACCCTAGTGCGATCCGATCTACACGCAACGGCTATAAATCTTAAAACATCGCTCCAAACAATTGCTATATCAGTCAACATACCCTCTCTTTCAAACCACCCGATCACGGTATGTAACTGCTATATCCCACCTGACACACTGGTAAATCCAAACGAAATGGAAAAGCTGCTACTGCAGATTGCTCACCCCGCAATTATTGTCGGAGACTTCAATGCCCACTCTCCAGTATGGGGATCAATATCAACCAATAAACACGGAAATATCATTAACAAGTTAGTGCTGGAAAACAATTTAATTGTCATGTCCCCCCCTAACTATACATATCTCAGCCCTACCCATAATACATTTTCAACAATTGATATAGCGCTAATCTCCCCTATATTAGTACCAAAACTACAATCAACTGTACTGGAGGACCCATACTCAAGTGACCATTTTCCTGTGTTCTTACATACAACACTAGTTTCACAAGACCAGGAGGTGCTAAGCTGCCCACGTCTTTTATATAATAAAGCAGACTGGAAATTATACACATCGAAGGTCGAAATCCCAAACCAGCCATCTGTGTCTGTACAAGAAAACATTAACCGCCTACATCAGGCCATTTTCAACGCTGCTAAAGCTTCAATTCCCATGTCATCCGGTTGCCACCGAACCCGCAGAGTACCGTGGTGGTGCCCTGAAATTGAAATGGCAATACGATGTCGGAAACGGGCATTACGAAAATTCAAATCGTCTGGCCTCCCCTCCGATTTAATCATCTTCAAAAAATGTAGGGCCGAGGCACGATTAATGATACGATCTAAAAAACAAGAATCATGGCACGTCTTTATTTCTTCAATATCGACTACCACATCAAATCGTTCCTCATGGGAAAAGATAAAAGCAATTAACGGAATCAACCGTTCTAAGCCCTTTATCCATTTAAGTGACAACGGCACAACAGTATCTGACACAACACAAGTTGCAAATTTATTTGCGGAACACTTTTCTTTAACATCATCTTCCACATCATACACAAATGTATTTAGAGCTCGAAAAGCCGAAATAGAGTCATTAGAAATGTGTATCCCTCAAGATGCAACAGCTCCTTATAACTGCGATTTCACAGAAAATGAACTTAATTTCCAACTTACACATCATACGCGTAATAGTTCTCCTGGTCCCGATTCGATGCATCCGTACATGCTAAAATATTTACCATCTTCTGCAAAATCCTACTTACTCCATATATATAACCAGGTGTGGATGGCAGGCTCTATCCCGCATCAATGGAAACTAGCCCAAATTGTTCCTATCCTGAAGCCAAGCAAAGATCCTCTCCTCCTTCCTAGTTACCGGCCCATTTCTCTCCTAAATGTGATATCCAAAACAATGGAGAAAATGGTGAACAGGCGTCTAATCCATTTCCCTGAACAGAATAACCTCCTTTCCTCTACACAAGCCGGAGGGCGTAAAATGCGATCATCTACTGATCATCTATTGAGCCTACAACGGCAAATTTCAACAGCTTTCTGCCATCAACAAAGCGTACATGCAATATTTTTTGACATGGAAAAAGCCTTTGATCGAGTATGGCGGCGGGGGCTACTAATGAAGCTACTAACCGCTGGGTTAACTGGCAATATGGCCAACTATATAAAAAACTTTCTAACAGAAAGAAAGTTTCAAGTTAAAATTGGAAATATCAATTCAATAACTATGTCACTAGAGAATGGCATACCACAAGGCTCTGCCCTAAGTGCAACCTTGTTTATATTCTTTATAAATGATATAATGAACTGCATTTCGCCTCCTGTTACTGCCCGGCTTTATATCGACGACTTGAACATCTCTTTATCTTCCAGTCTTCCTTCCAATGCACAACATATCCTCCAAAAAACAATAAATAAATTACAATCCTGGTCAAATAACAACGGCCTAGTGTTCTCTCCTTCCAAAACAATATATACGGAATTCCATAAAAGACGTGCCGTCTCACCTACTATTTCCTTCACACTAGATAATAATCCTATATCCTTTCAACCTACAGTGAAATTCCTGGGACTATTGTTTGATTGCCGGCTATCCTGGCGTCCACACATATCAGGTTTAAAAAAAAAGTGTTTAAAATCCCTCGGCATTATCAAATACTTATCAAATCCTAAATATAACTTTCACCCCAAGCTTCTTCTATCAGTGTATAAATCCATCATCTTATCTAAAATCATGTACGGGTGTCCCGCCTACTCCCAAGCATGTCAGTCCTTAATAAATTCATTAGATGCAATCCATAATTCTGCCCTTCGTTCAATTCTTGGAGCTCATCGTACTACTCCTGGATCCAGTATGTGCAATTTGTTGGGGTGCCCGCCGTTGTCATACTACAGGGACTATCATAGACGATGTAATGCCCTTCGGTCCTTGACACATGCTCCTGTGGCTGCTATTAACTCCCTATGCACACCAAGTTTTTCAAACGATCCTGTGCCTGAAGTTCGTGGCTTATTAAATTCAAATAATATAAATCCAATGAACCCTATGCAAAACCTAACATTAGTTCCCCCATGGGAGTCCCCAATAATAGTATCACTCAAAAACAACTCCAGACAGCACCTAACTGACGCCATCGTAATGGCCAAAAATACAATAAATAAATACACCGACCACGTTATAGTATACACAGATGGTGCTCGGAATAACCCCTCCACAGTCATATCACCGACAGCATGTGCGTTCGTAGTATCGGATAAGGCATATTCTTTCCGCCTCAATGATGGTTGCACAGTACTAGACGCGGAAATGTACGCCATATTATATGGGCTACAATACACGTCTCTGTGTGAGCCCAACAAGAAGATATTAATAATCACAGATTCTCTGACAGCACTAGAAGCCATATCCAGCCCTAAAACAAGAAATACAATAAGCACTCAAATTCTTCATATGATCATCGACATACAGAAGTCCGAGGGCCAGGTGACGTTTATGTGGGTCCCTGGTCACGCAGGAATACGAGGGAATGAACAAGCGAACGCAATGGCACAATCAGCACTACGAGCTCCGCAGAACAGATACTCGCCTCCCCCTTCATCCATGGCACAATTCTTTCTAGCGATAAGCAAACAAGAATGGAAGGGACAATGGACCGCCTGTCAGACTTTTCTGGCCCAGGTAAAGACAACGATCGAGCCATGGTGGCCTCCAACAAATTGTTCCCGCAGAGAATTCAGTATAATCAGCCGACTGCGGACAGGCCACACCGCAATCTCGCACGACCACCTTCTAAATGGGACATCTCCACCAACACAGTGCCCTTTCTGTATGGGAAATTTCATGCCAACCGTTCAACACTTATTAATAGAATGCACAGCATTCCTATCAACTAAGAAACTCTTAACATATAAAACACTTCCCGATATGCTATCAAACACCCAAACAGCAATAGATTCCGTCATTAATTTTCTTAACATAAACAGGATAGCTAAAACTATATAACCGCAAATCCCGTTTCGGTATGTCGTGATAGCCACAGCAGTTAAATACGGCATACTGAAGATCAGGGAATATCATATAAAAAAAAAAAAAAAAAAAAAAAAACAACAATATTATATCAGAGTACTTCCATTTACAGGGAATAATGCCTGTTTTTAAAATTCTATTAAATAGGATCGTTAAGATTTTTATTAATTGTAAACCTCCCAATTTTATGTGTTCGTTCATTATTTTGTCGCTGCCTGGGCTTTTGTTGCGTCTCAATCTTTTTACTATCTCCTCTACTTCTTCATTCAGAAATTCTGGTTCTACTGTAGAACTAGTTTCAACAGAATTGCTTATACCGTGATCGTTATCTATGTCATTATACAAATTTTTATAATATTCAGTTATGAAGTTATTTATTTCTTTTCTGTCGCATATTTTCTCCCCTTTCAAGTTCATAAAATGAGTTGCCCATTGTGTACCTATACTGAGTTTCTTTTTTAGCAGTTTTATATTTTTACTTCCTTCTAAAATGTTATTAATAATTTCATTTTTTTGAGCTCGGTCCCTTTCTCTTATTTTATTTCTCATAGCTCTTGACACTAAATTTAATTCAATCTTTTCTTTTGGAGACTTGTTAGCGATTTTTAAAATTTCCATTCTTCTTTTACGTAATTGGTAAATGTCGTCTACTTCGCTTATCTGTGGGATATTTCCACTTCTTTTCTTGGATGTGTTTGTGAATGTTGACGTTATTGTTTGAGATATGGCGTTATATAGTTCGTCAATCTCTTGATCTCTATTTAAGTTTATCTTTCCTAACTCTTCACTAATTATGTTTTCGTACTTTTCATAGTCTAATTCTGTATTCAAATTTTTTATGACTCTCTTATAGTATTTTTCTTTATCAATTGCAATTGTTATAATTAGCAGTCTATGATCTGTATAGAAGCTGAATTTGTTCAAACCTTTTATTTCGAAATTTATAATTGACTGATTCATGCTAGGTACTAGTATATAGTCTATTAGTGATTTATACTGTTGATTTGGAGATATCCATGACTATCTATTTCCTATTCTTTTTTTAAACAGACTATTTACTATTTTTAAATTGAATTCTTGACAGAATCTTATGGGCATCCAACCCCTTTCATTGCGTTTCCCATAACCGTATAAACCCATTGTTTGTTTTTCACTTTTCTCTCTTTGCCCTATCTGGCTATTCCAGTCTGCCATAATTATTAAGTTGTTGTTCTTTATTTTAATTGAATTTAAAATGTTTCTTAAATTTTCGTAGAAATTTTCTATTTCCCAATCTTCTGCAGCTGTAGTCGGAGCATAAACTTGAATACATGTTAGTATAACTTTATTAATTTTTATTTTTAAGATTGCTATTCTGTCGTTAATCCCCTTTGTCTCTACTACATTACTTATATATTCATTTTTAATAATAAAACCGACTCCTTTTTGTCCTGAGTTATTACCTATACAATAAAAAAGGTTCCCCTTTTGTGTGCGTATAATTTTCTCTCCAGGTCTTCTTACTTCGGACAATCCTAAAATTTTAATATTAGATTTCTGAAATGCCTCTTCTAATTCAATTAAGCTTTC
Organism: Icerya purchasi; assembly: GCA_039619475.1. Lineage (NCBI taxonomy): Eukaryota > Metazoa > Arthropoda > Insecta > Hemiptera > Monophlebidae > Icerya > Icerya purchasi. The sequence continues at coordinate 167,579,582 of CM077116.1, read as the reverse complement.
TGGACTTTTAAGTGACCTTACATTCAGAGTAGCTATATGAACTTTGTGTTTTATTTTATTTTTATTACTTTTTATATTATTGGTTTGATTTAAATTGCGCTTATCTAAATTTTTAGTAGTAATTTTAAATGGCGGGAGTGATGGAGGAAAAAAGGTATACTCACCCTCGCTTACCGGCGTTTCTGGGTGAGGACAGTTCACGCTCATAACAGGCCGAGAAACGTTTCATTTATTTATAATATTTTGTTTATTTTTTGCACGTGTGGTTGGAGGTGATTGTGTTATTGTTTGTGTGTGTGTTGCTGGGTATGCTGGTGTTGGAGACTGTGTGTATGATGTGGACGCTGTCAATATGAACTTATCGATAGAACTCTGCTTTTGGCCACCTTTGTGTTTTTCACTATGTTTTACTGCCGAATCTACTGCACTAATCTTGTCTATCTGCTTGGTTACATGGCTAATGTTCCGCATAGTGGTACTCTCCTGCGTGGAATCGTTAGTCAGCTGTTCGAGATCTGATTCGCTGGTTATTATTTTCGCTTTACTTAAGTCTGTTTTCCGTACATAAACTTTACCGTCTCTGCACCATGCTTGGCTTATTTTATCTTCTTGACGCGCTAGCCTAGCAACTGCATAGAGTTTCCTAACGTGGCGAATCAGATCTTGATCTATATAAATCGGTACTAATTGGGGTAAGCCAACATCGTTACTGTTTATCTTCAACTTCTTTGCATTACTTAGTAGTCGTGCTTTTTTTTCTCTATCGTGAAGTTTCACGATTATCGGCGCCGGTGCGGAATCGTTGACCTTTTTTGGTAGACGATGTGCTGCTTTGATATCCCACTGCGCCAATTGCACTCCTAGTTTTATTCCTATCTTATTTATTAGTGACTTTACATTCTCCCCTTTTACGAACGGTACCCCGCGAACGATCACATTGTCCACTCTGGAGTACTGACTCAATTTTTGCAGCTCCTGTTTTAAAAGTTCGTTTTCTTTTTTGACGTATCCGATCTCACTTCTCAAATCTTCATTTTCTTTTCTTAATTTGTTAATTTCTTCCATTGCCTTATCAATTTTCGTATTTGTGTCGTTGCATGTAATCTCTATACCTTTTATTTCCTCGTGCATTTGATTAAGCTTATCAAAAAATTGATTTTCCATTTTTAGATTTCTAAATTCGAACGAAATGATAAAGTTATTTTAAATTTTTTGCCGAGTCTCGTATTTCTGACGACGTAGGTCGTGTTACATATAACGAAAGCGGAAACGGTATACAGTCAGTTGCTTGTGTTAGTAAATAAATAAATGGAACGTGCTTACTTCGCTGGTTGAAAATACTTCACGTCAAGAATCGTGAGAACGCACTATTAGAATTCACCGAATTTAACGCGAAAACAAACTACATTTCTAAATAAACCACACCGCGTGAATCCACCAGAGAAATCAGGTAATTCTTATCTAATATTATTACTTCAGATATATGTTAAAAGATTAAAGTAAAGTAAAGCTAGCATTATAACATAAATTAACAAATGGCCTAAGAGCGTCGCCGAGTCAGGGGAGGCAAGATGATAAAAAGAGGATATGAGTTATAGAAAAAATAAAATTTTTAATTTGTAAAGGCTTAATATTTTATTAAACAAAAATAAAATCATAATTAAAACATAATTTGTGTGTGTTTCTGGCAAATTGTTCTACTACTTTAGTATAAAAGTCAAATTGTCCATGATCACGCGCCTATGAATACTCATCATGACCAGTTGATTAAAAAGTTCCATAGGAAACGCCCATGAAATGGCCAAATGGAGCCATAGGTTAATTACGAACAACTTAAATCTAAAAATATGACATCATACAGTACGGTTTTACAAACAGATTTATTCCCAGGAAGACAACAAGCTATTATACTAAATGCAATAAACGAAATCAAATTAAAAGAATACATATACGAAGTAGGAAAATATGTTGGAGCAGACAATATTTTATTTGCATCGCGTATTTTTAACAGTAGAACTTGCATATATTTATCAAATAAAAAATTAGTGGAACAAATTACTAAAGTTCATCATACAATTCAAATAAAAAATAAAATACAAATAAGGAAATTACTAAATTCGGCAAAACGTATCATAATATCAAATGTTTCGCTGCATATACCTCACTATGTAATTGAAAAGGCATTGAAACAACACAATATAAAAATGAACTCCCCGGTAGCCTTTGACGGTATAAACATATTTTAAAGATTAGTGGCAATTTAGGCCTCTGAGGAAAATAAACAAATCTTACCAGAATCATCAATTATCAGCTATCAAAATTAACGATTCCGCATATTTATTTCAGAAAACCAACTATCATATCGGGGGGAAAAAGTGATAACAAACAATGCAAATACAATAACAAATGATGAAGAACAAAGAGAAGAAATGATGACTGAAGAGTACAAACAATTACGTAAAAGATCTTACCCATCAACAACAGAAAATACGAATACCTTCGACGATTGTAATAAAGCCAAATTAACAACCTATACGCAGTGTCAAGTTTAAGAAGTTTGAAAGACAGTGAACAGAGATTAATAGAAAAAAGTGAATCAAAGAAGGAAATAACAAAGCAAACAGAAAGAGCAGAAAGGGGAAATCACTTTGATGGATGTAGATCAGGAGATAGGTACGAATGTACAGAACAAAAATTAAATACCGGAAAAAAAAGAAATTAAACAAACTTGAGAAATGGCAAAAATAATGATACAAAAGAAATTAAATACAAAACAAAGAAAAATGAAGAAAACATAATAGAAAAAACACTTTTGTCATTAAAAGAAAGAATAGAAACACAAAAAAATGGAATTTTTAATCTCAAACAAACAGCGGATATAATTAAAACCATCAACAAAAATGAAAAAGCAGTAACAACAATTAAACAAGTAATATAGAAAGATTCGGTTAATATGGATGCATTAGTTAAGCAGTTAAAGACGATTTATTTAATGATAAACGAAAAAGGAGTTAAAATTTGATTAACAAAATCATTAACAAAATAAATAACAAGATAATAATAGACAGCAGGGATATCAGTAAAGAAACAAATAATAGTAAAAATGGTTAAAATTCTGCAATTCAATGAAAACCGTAAGGTGGCAAAAGACATTTTACTAGGATTAATTACAAATGAAAAGATAAATATAACATTAATATCAGACAAATAGATCACCAACAATATAGAGAAAGACATATAAACTGGATTACGGATAAAACAGACTGGGAAAGCTTCAGAAACTCAGTGGACCTTAAACAAGTACTGAATATGACGGATCCTGAGATAATAAATAAAGAAATCTCAAAAAGAATTCTACAATCGGCTAATACACATATTCCGAAAACGAACCCTCGCCCTATGAAGAAAAGAGTACCCTGGTGGAACCACGAGTGCAGAACAGTTATCAAAAACAAAAATAGAATCCTTAATACATATAAGCGTCATCCAACTAATGACAATCTTTTGAAATTCAAAAAGGCTAGAGCTATAGCAAGAAGAATAATTAAACAAAGCAAGAAGAAGTGTTGGCAGGACTTCATTTCAAACATAAATTCAAAAACTGCTGTAGCAACAGTATGGAAACAAATAAGAAAAATTATGAATAAAAATAGAGATAACATCACCACTGCGGTAACTGACTCGGACGGAAAATTACAGTACGAAAGCAAGCACATAGCAGAGATCATAGCTAAACACTATCACGATATATCTAATGAAAGTGAACCTCTAACTATGCCGACTAATAGAAACTATCCAGATTTCGACTCGCTAAATGAAGAGGAATACAATAAAGATATTACTCTACATGAACTAACCAATGCGGTAAAAGAACTAAAAAAGTCGGCAACGGGCCCTGATAACATTCACCCGGAAATGATAAAAAATCTGACAGAAGAGAATATCAAATGCATACTACATTTATACAATCAAATTTGGAAATTACACAAAATTCCTACATTATGGAAAGAGGCCATCATTGTACCGATCTTGAAGCCCGACAAAGATAAAAATCAAGCCAACAGCTACCGGCCAATATCGTTAACGTGTTCATTATGCAAAATATTAGAAAAGATTATTACAAAACGGATAGTGTGGGCCGCAGAAAACAAAAACTTATTAGATAACCATTAAAGTGGTTTCCGGAAAGGTCGGTCGACTATCGATAATATATTAAGATTGCAACAAGAAATTCTAGACGGTTTTACTATGCGGCAATATACTGTATGTGTGTTTTTCGACATGGAGAAAGCTTTTGATCTTATATCAAAAGAGTCAGTTATAAACACGTTACATGAGATGGGATTCAGAGGAAATTTACCGAAATTTGTTATGGCATTTCTCCAAAACAGAAAATTTAAAGTTCGAATAGGGAGTTCACTATCAACAGAAAAAAATCAAAAATTAGGGGTACCGCAAGGATCAGTATTGAGCCCTCTGCTATTCATACTAGCCCTAAGCGATATACAACATCTAATCAAATACCCAGTTAACTACTCAATATTTGCAGATGATCTAGCGATTTACATGCGAGGAAATAACATCACACAAATAGAAGGAAAATTACAGAATATCATAACGGCAATTGAAAAGTGGGGCATTACTAAAAACATAAACTTTTCCAGCGGAAAAACCTGTGTAATAAATTTTACCAGGATAGCTCCAGTACGCGATATTAAACTAAAACTGAAAGACACATTCATATCTAATAAAATCAAAACGACTTTTTTGGGACTCATATTCGATAACAAATTAAGCTGGAAGCCACACATAGAAGATACGAAACGGAGGTGTACAAAAGCTCTTAATCTGTTAAAAATGCTACAAGGCAAGTCGTGGGGATCGGACAGAAGCTTGCTCTTACGTTTATATGGAACTCATGTCAGATCAATAATGGACTACGGTGCGATAGCATACACCACAGCAGCGGAAAGTACGCTTAAGAAGCTGAATACAGTTCAGAATAACGCACTCAGAATAAGCAGCGGGGCGTTTTACACGAGTCCAATTATTAGTTTGCACATAGAAACAAACATGATGTCACTAAAACACCGTCGAATGTTATTGGCACTGAAATATTATGTGAAAATCAGCGGCAATAGGAGCCATATAAATTACTACAAAACGTTCCATCCGAATCTACTTAAGATCTATCGCGACAGAAACAAACCGTTCGGAGTTAGGTGTACTGACTACCTCAGTTACCTACATATCAATCGACTTACTGCCACTCCATCCGAACCTATAAATCCGCCCTGGGATAATACAATACAGTCCGTAACAACACATGAAAAAGACTTACTAAAGACAAAAAAACAGATAACGGTCGCAATCAAGGACAATTCGTAGGAGAAGGGGTTCTTTGCAAAATAAAATTATGCGACATGGCCGTATGGCCTATGCGCAAGCGGCTAAGTGCACAGAAATCTCTGCGGGAGATGCTTTTTTCTGGCCACCATGGTTCCTTTGAGGGTTTAATTAACCTCGAGAAAGTCTGACACGAGGACCAATGGGTTTTCCATAAGGACGTGAGATTATTCAAGATTATGTTCGAGAGATAAGGTGGAGGTGGGCTGTTACTAGGCGAGGGGCAATATATTTCTGCTCGGGCGGATGTATCGACGCGTTCATTTCCAGGAATCCCTGCATGGCTGGGCGCCCACAGAAAGGATACGGAGCACTGTCTCTTAATAAGTTCGTATAATACCTGCTGGGTTCGAATTGCTACAGGATGTTTGGTGAGGGGATTAGAAATTGTCAATAAGGCCGCGGATGAATCAGATACCAGTAGGGCTTTCTGTGATGTAGGCTCTGTAAAAAGAAAATATTCCAAACAGAAAAATACTGCGTATATTTCAGCATCCAGTACCGAGCAATTGTCATTCAGTCGAATGCTTCGAATCACATCGCAGACTTCAAAGGAACAGGCGGTTGGGGAAGAAGTAGCCTCTGGGGTAGCCTTGGCAGCATCCGTGTAGAAAAAGAGGTGGTCGGGATATTTTTGCATTGTTGCTGTTGTCAACTGAACGATATTCGGGTGCAGGGGTTTATTATACTTCGTCAGGAAAAAGTTAACATCAATGTTTAAAGGGGCCCACGGCGGAATCATGATGTTAGGAGCTAGGTTAGGGAAAGGGATTACGCTCACGTTATGCTGTGATAGGAGAGCCAGGATTTCTGGGAGAGGGTCATTAGGGAACTCTGGGGTGTTGGGGAGGTCATTTGTGTCAATAGGACAGGCGCGTTTACTAGAGAAAAGAGCGAGGGTCTCACGGTGGTAATAATAGGTTCGGAAATACTTTAGTAGGGGAGTGCCTAACAAGGCACACAAACTTACAGACGGGGAAGTTCTATGTGCGCCAAGTATCGTGCGGAGCGCCGTGTGGTGTATTGAATCAAGGGATTTAAGTAAAGAGGGACTGGCTGACGCATACGCCTGGGACCCGTAGTTTATTCTGGAAATGACTAAGGATTTGTATATGGAGAGGAGAGTTTTCGGAGGTACATTATACTTTGTGTTTGATACATATTTAAGAATAGATAGGAATTTATGACATTTAACTTTAAGATTTGATATGTGAGATCGCCAAGTTATCTTTTGATCGAACAGTAGTCCAAGGAAAGTAGCAGTAGGGTGGAAATGAAGTGAGGAATTTTCTAGATTGAGGCGAATGCTGGAAGAGTTTTGACGTCCCCTATAGAAATCAACACAGATAGACTTAGATGGAGAAAACACAAGACCATTATTGTTACACCAGGATTGTAGTTTTGTAATAGTTTTTTGTAGGATTTTTTGAGCATTTGCTGGAAAACTGGAAGACAGGGAAATGTTTAAGTCGTCAAAGTAGAGCCGGGCGTTTACAGGCGGAGCAATACAATCATTTATATCATTGATATAAAAAATAAACAAGGTTGCACTAAGGGCAGATCCTTGTGGTAAGCCATTCTCAGTTTGAATGGTGCTCGATGTTGACGAACCAATCTTAACATGGAACGTTCTGTTTGTTAAAAAATTATTCAGATACTTGGCCATGTTTCCACTTATACCAGCTGTTGTCAGCTTGGATAAGAGGCCGTATCGCCATACTCTGTCGAACGCCTTTTCTATATCGAAAAAGACGGAGTATACATGTTGGCGTCTGTGAAATGCTGTTAATATTTGCCTTTGTAGGCTCAGCAGATGATTAACTGTAGTACGCTTCTTACGCCCTCCGGCTTGTGACGAGGATAGGAGATTATTCTGTTCAAGGAAGAAAAGGAGACGCCGGTTAACCATTTTTTCCAGCGTTTTTGCGAGGACACTTATGAGGGATATAGGCCTGTAGTTTTGTGGAAAAAGAGGATCTTTATTTTGCTTCAGAATAGGAATAACAACTGCTAATTTCCATGGCTCAGGGATCGATCCGGAGAACCATATTTGGTTATAGATATGTAAGAGGAAGTTTTTCGCTGACGGAGGTAAGTGTTTTAACATATAAGGATGGATGGAATCGGGCCCAGGCGCGCTGTTTGCAGTATGGTACTGGAGTTGATAGTCTAGTTCAGAAATGGTGAAATGGCAATTGTAGGAAAGTGAGGAGTCAGAGATGATAGTTATTGGTTGTTGTTCCGTGGAATATTTCTTTAAAGAGAAAGCAGACGAATATGACGATGAGGATGACTCCATTGCAAAATGATTCGCAAAAGCATTTGCGACTTCCAACGGGTCAGATAACATGGAACCATTCTGGTTTATCGAAAAGGAAGGGGTCGCACGATTAATACCGTTCAGTGCCTTAATTTTGTGTCAAATATTGTGACTAGAAGTATTTATGGAGATTGAATGCATAAATTGCTGCCAAGATTCCTGTTTTTTGCGCCTAATGAGGCTCCTCGCAGCTGCGCGGCGTTTTTTAAATTCGATCAAATCAGGATATAAGCCTGTTGATTTAAACTTCCTAAGGGCATGTTTACGTTGGCGTATGGCTGTTCCTATTTCGGGGCACCACCATGGGACCCGTCGGGATCTATTTGTTGGGACAGACCTAGGAATGGATGCTAGAGCAGCATTCGTAATAGCGTCGATAAAGGAGTTGATGTTCTCTGATAAAGATTCGGATGGCTCGCTGGGAACGTTTACTTTAACTGAAAACATATCCCAATCCGCCTTGTGGAATAGAAATTGAGGCTTAGGTGGGGGGTTTGGGTAGGGAGGGCTTTGGACGGACATATGAGTATAGGAAAATGGTCGCTAGAGCATAAGTCTTGTAGCACAAAAGTGCTCAGGTGAGGGAAGATGGAAGTGGAAACAAGTTGTAGGTCGATTGTTAAGAATGTATTATGGGACAGATTGAAATGGGTGTAACCTGGGGAGGGAAGCGGTATCATATCGTTATCTAGGACCAGTTTATTGATGACAGAGCCATGTCTGTTTTCCAGTGTTGCTCCCCACAGAGGTGAGTGGGCATTAAAATCACCGAGTAATATTAGTGGCGGGCTGACCTGTGATAGTACTGACTGAAACATATCTGCAGTAATTATATAATTCGGAGGCACATAGCAGTTACATAGAGTTATCGGGGTGGCAGATATCTGAGGAAGATGGACGACCACTGCAATCATTTGTAAGGGGGTACTAAAATTCAACTGTGTTGCTGGGACAGAGGAGTGGACCATAATGGTAACCCCTCCATTTGCTCTAGACCCTTGATCATTGCTGAAATTGAAAAGGGAGTAGTTTTGTAGGGCTGGGTTATCTGTGGGCTTCAAATGAGTTTCCTGTAGACATACCACAGCAGGGGAGTGATTTGCAATAAGCAGCTTTAATTCAGCAAGTTGAGGGTAGAATCCTCGACAGTTCCACTGCAGGATAATGTTACGAACCATGACCACTATTAGCTTTCAAATATGTTTAGTCTGCTGTTTGATCTGAATCCGACTGTCTAGCAAGTTTGTTGATTAGCTTAGTGAAACGTGTCTTCATTGATCGGTTTTGAAGTAAGGAGTAATTATCTGAGAGCATGTGAATAAATCCATCTATGTCTTCAGTGAAGTTGGCTATTTAATGATCATATACAATAACAAAATAAACATTGATCTACACTGCTCACACTAAACATTAAATATAATAGTTTTTAAAATAAGTGAAATATCTTTTACATATACATATATACCACCAAATGAAATAGCCAAAGAATATTTTAATTTCATCACGCAATATTTACAAAGTAAAAATTTTAAGAAATTGTTAATACTAGGAGATTTAAATTCTCGCAGTACGAGATGGGATAAGAAAAACAACATTAGGGGAACACAAATGGAAAAAATAATACACATGTTCAACTTAGTGATAATGAATGAAAAAAATAAGATAACCTTTAACAGGAATAATAAACCAAGTGTAATTGATCTAACAATTGTAATACCTAATCTAACAGAATGGGAAGTATCGGACATGATAACGAATAGTGATCATAAATGCATTATATTTAAACTAAGCACAAATAATCACAATGAAATAAAAAAAGTATGTAAAATACATCAATTATAAAAGACCCGATAAAAACGTTGAAGATGAATTACTAAATCTAGACAAAGACAAAAATGAATTGAACACTTGGATAGAAAATTTTACAAAATATGTGAAGTTAGCGATAGATAAATCGTATAATATCAGAAGGGAAAAAAATACATATTGGTGGAATGATAAATTACAAAATCATAAGAAAAAGTCAATGCAAAATATAAAAAGTATAAAAAATGTAAAAATGAAAGGCGCAAAGAGTTATTAAGATTACAAAAAATAATTTAATAATTACAAATACAATATCAAAATAGCGGAAATGGAAGCGTAGAAGAAGTTAATGGAAACAAACAAACCATCTGGATTAAGGTACAAACTTTTAATGAATAGAAATGCTAGATTAGAAATAACAATTTTAGATAGATGGGCGACAACAGACAAAGAAAAAACTGACTTATCAGCGGAAAAACTATACATACGTAGTAAATCATTCATTATTAACAGACAAGGGCGTCGCCAGCTGATGTTCTGGGGGGGGGGGGGGATGATAAAAAGAGGATATGAGTTATAGGAAAAATAAAATTTATAATTTGTAAAGGCTTAATATTTTATTAAACAAGAATCCTAATTAAAAGATAATTTCCATGGGTTTCTGGTAAATTGTTCTACCACTTTATTATAAGAGTCTTCCAAATTGTCCATGATTGATTACGTGTCTATGAGTATTCATTATGGCCAGTTGACTAAAAAGTTTCGCGGTTTCGGGGGAGGGGGTGTCCCCCTGCCCCCCTTTGGCGACGCTTATGTTAACAGATACAATGTTGAAGACACAACAAAAATGAAAGAAAAGGAAATCAATAAAATCAGACCCGTGCTCAGAATTTTAAGGTCGGTGGGCGGGGAAGGGGGTTGAAAATTGTTTTACATATTTATTTTATAAATGACAATACATTTTTCACTAATATTCATACTATTAATAATTTCTATCAAAAAGATAGAAGTTAGATTATCACAGTTGTGTTTCTCGCGTTTCGCCTTGTTGATAAGAAATATTACGTTCGGGGTTGACTCGTGAGATGCCCCGCACACCACCGCCAGAAAACATGCTGGCCGCCGCACCGAAACCGGACGGAAGCAAAACGATTACCGGTAGTAAGTACGCAGCACACAAACCAGGTAAGAGCCACACAGACACACACAACACACCTCCGCATAAGCCGGCCGCCACAACCGCTGATAAGAATCAGTAGATCTCTGCAGAACCTCTTCCGCTCACTCCAAACCAGAGTAATGCGAACAGTAAGATGATTACACACACAACCACCTCTCACACGCACACAACTAACCCGCACACACATGCCTCTACCACGCTTACACAAGTATCTACCCCACTCACGCAACCGATCATCCGATCAACAGACAACACACACCAACTTCACACTGCAGCCGTAGCATTATCGTCAACCGCTGCCGTCAAACAAAGCACTACACACTCCCGCGCCGCGGATGCAGATAATAATCAATTTAATATAATCGACACATCCCCTGATAACACAAAACCGAAATCGAGCACGTTAGTTAATAAAATTAAAATTCAGACCGAGTCTTCTGAAAATCTTAATTCGTTAAATAAACAAAATATCTCTTTCGCTGATAAAGTGAAGTCAACGAAAATAACACCGCTAACAGCTTTTAATCACCCAAAAGGCGAACAAGGCATCATGCTGCCATATTTCCCGCCTCATTCGCTCAGAGACTATTTTACTGCGGTGAAATCAGTCACTGGCAGTAATCTCGATATAATTGCGGGGTCTCGCATCAGTCGAGACCGCGTAATTATTTTCCTGAAATCGCAAAAAATAACTGACGAATTTTTTGCCGGAGGCGGAACAATTACATTAGCAGAACGGACAATCCGGGCAGCACGAATTAGACAACCAGCTAATAAAGTTGTTCTATCAAACATATCGGCCACTATACCAAATGAAAAACTTTCGTCATATCTCGCTTCAGCACTATCCCTTAAGCTACTGTCACCAATATAAATATTAAGAGTCAACCCCTCGGACGATGAGTTTGCACACGTAATATGCTGGCGAAGACAGCTGTGTATGTGGAGCATGTGAACTGTACAAATATTCCTAGATCATTTCTCCTACGAAATAATGGCCACGATCATAGAATTTTCATCCAAATCGAAGACCACGTGTGTTCAAACTGCAGAAAAGAGAATAAACCGGTGAACACGCAACAAGAAAGTCATCCCAGCCGTCCAGACACCATTTGCCAACCTCAACAGTCAACCACGGACCATGACAGCGATGTGCCCCAAACAGTACATAATGAAATCCATGTCTCCCCCTTAACGGTAGACACCAAATGTCCAGACAAAATAAATTCAAATGCCACAATTGAGCAATAGAGATGGGCACGGATGCTAGTCCGCTGAAACGGCTCACCCCAAAACCCCAGAAGCAGTTGCTGACCCGAGACCGCCGGTTTTCCCATCACGGCCGCTACCTAAACGGCCAGCTCTCTACATTAATCAAGCAGCTAACAATGTGGAGCATGTACCAACTGAGCCGCATAACGAACAGCCAACCCGAGAGCCAGGAGACGTAAATGGAAAAGCCAAACACCTTTTCAACGCTGAACAACCAACGTTTATGATGGGATTTGAAGAATTCAAAGCATTTATCCAGACAGTTGCGACGAACCCAAAGTACATTTCCTATGCAACTGATTATACAAGGAGCTATGACGAGTTGGTATACATGCTTGCAGCAGTTAAACCATATCTTACCGATAGAAGCATTAAAAGTCGCTGCTCCCGAATTATAAGAAAATTATCGGAACAAACTATCACGACGTCTGAAGACGAGCGACATCATAGCGACGGCAACGTATTCAACACAAATTAATAAACTTCCGTTGTCCATAAAATCTTACAAAGTCTGTGCAATATTACAACCTTATTTAGAACCAAGATGGCGGTAAAATCTTGTTTAATGCAGTGGAACTGTCGCGGTTTTAATAACAACCGTGATGAACTGATGCAGTTAATTGCACGGCATAACCCCTACGCTATATGCTTACAAGAATCACACCTCAAATCAAAACATCAACCGAGAGTAAAAAACTATAAACTCTTTAGATGTGACAATACGCAGGGTATGAGAGCGAAAGGAGGTGTTCTATCTTTTATCCACATCTCTATCCCTGCGTACCCAGTCCGTCTCAACTCCTCCCTACAAGTTATTGCCGTCACCATACATGCCCCTCTTTTATCTAACTCTTCAGTTACACTCTCGAGTCCATCATAACACAACTTCCTAAACCGATAATACTAATAGGGGATAATAAAATAAACTTTAATAACAAACAATATAGATCAATAAATTAGATAAATTCCTATTTAGAAACGTTTTCGGGCATAACCCATCATCAGCTAACACTAACTTAAAGGAAACTTAAAACAGATTATGTTTTAAGTTTCCTTTAAGTTAGTGTTAGCTGATGATGGGTTATGCCCGAAAACGTTTCTAAATAGGTATTTATCTAATTTATTGATCTATATTGTTTGTTATTAAAGTTTATTTTATTATACCATTTTAACAAACAGGATGTATTCACCTACATACAACTAATAGGGGACTTCAACGCTCATTCCCCGATCTGGGGATCAAGACAGACAAACAAACATGGAGCAATCCTCACTAAACTCCTTTTAAATACTGATTTATGCTTTATTCCCCAACCTACACACACACTCACTTTAACCTCTCATACAATGTGTTCTCGACTATCGACTTAGCGTTCTCCTCCCCTGTCCTATATCCTAAATTGGAGTCGGTAGTACTGCCCGACTTGTATTTTAGCGACCACTTCCCTATTATAATACATACCACAAGTCCTACACCAAACGTCTCCACATCAATAACTCCTCGCTTCTTATTCCACAAAGCAAATTGGGAAACGTTTCGTGACAAGGTCTCTGTCCCACATCAACTCAGGACCTCTGCGGTAGAAAATATCAGGATACTTCTTGAGGCTATGTTTACTGCAGCGGAAACAGCGATCCCTAAATCTACCCCCTCGCCCCGCCCACGCCGTGTTCCTTGGTGGTGTAGTGAAATTGCCGTAGCAATACGAAACCGTAAACGAGCTCTCAGGAAATACAAATCTTCACAATTACTCATTGTCAGTGACCTGATTGAATTCAAAAAGCTACGCGCCAAAGCACGTTACATAATTAAGATGAAGAAGCGAGAGTCCTGGACCTCTTTCATTGATTCAATAGCCCAATCCACATCTAACCAAATGACTTGGGCAAAAATTAAATCGATGAATGGCCTTAATCGATCCAAACCCCCTACCTCCTTAATCCATAACAACTCAGTCGTATCAGATCCAAGCAATGTTGCGGATATCTTCGCTCGGCACTACCAGAATGAGTTCTCCTCCTTAGTCTATTCCACCAAGTTTACATCTAAAAAAGCTTCTTATGAACAACAAGAATTATCCTTCCTTCAACAGTCCAAGGATGCTTTCAACATCAAATTTTCCTTGGCTGAATTAAACTTTCAACTCAAATTTCATACTCGAAACAGTGCGCCTGGTCCCGACGCTGTTCATCCATACATGGTGAAGTATTTGCCAGCGCAGGCGAAAGAGTTTCTTCTTAATATTTATAACCAAATATGGGTATCTGGCGTTATTCCTCAATTCTGGAAAATGGCATACATTATTCCTATATTAAAACCAAATAAAGATCCATTCCGTCCTGAAAGCTATCGTCCAATTTCCCTTTTAAACGTTTTATCCAAAGTAATGGATAAAATGGTAAACAGGCACCTCCTTTTTGTCTTTGAACAAAATAATATCCTTTCTCCTATACAAGCCGGAGGGCGTAAAGCGAGATCGACAGGCGATCACTTAATAACTTTGCAACGGCAAATAATAACGAGCTTCCACCGCCATCAACATACACATACGGTCTTTTTCGATTTAGAAAAAGCATTTGATCGTATATGGCGGCATTGATTATTGCTAAAGCTTAAAGCCGCAGGAATAAATGGCCAGATGGGCAATTATATCGCTAGCTTTTTAAGCAACCGAACGATCCGGGTTAAGATCGCTACATCATTATCAGCACCCATTCCAACGGAGAATGGCGTGCCACAAGGCTCTGCTCTGAGTGCAACCTTATTCATAATTTACGTCAATGACGTAGCCGAATGCATCTCGCCGCCTATAACCGCCTGGCTGTTTATCGATGATCTTAACATCTCCTTATCGTCAAATTTCCCTCCTATCGCTCAAAAAATACTCCAGAAAACTATCGATAAAATACAGAGTTGGTCTGATAACAACGGCCTAGCCATCTCGGCGAGTAAATCCGTATATATTTATTTCTGCAGGGGGCGCCGTTCCTCTCCAAGTGTATCCCTAAATCTAAACAATCTTCCTCTTCCCCAAAAAGCCACTGTCAAATTCCTTGGATTAATCTTTGATTCTAGACTTACTTGGAAACCTCGTATTGTCAACTTAAAACATAGCTGCACCAATTCTATCCCGATATTGAAATATCTGGCTAGCTCCAGATGTAATATTAAGCCTAAATTCCTTTTCAACATCTACAGATCGCTGATTTTATCGAAAATCCACTACGGGTGCTAGGTGTACTCCTCAGCCAGCAAATCTATATTGAAATCTCTAGATCCTATACATCACTCCGCACTGAGAACCATTTTGGGATTGCATCGAACTTCCCCAGCTGCCAGCATGTGCGTTCTAGCTGGGTGCCCTCCACTTTCCTACTTCCGAAAATACTTCATACTGCGAAATATGTACCGTCATTTCAGCCACACACGAAACCTCCCCCTAAAGTTGGAACATTATCTTTTTGAACCAAACTTTCCCGGCGACCCACTACCAGAATTACTGGCCGATCTGCAAAGATGTGGTATCACGTCTGTACAGAGGTCAACACCTAGCCTCAATACCCTTATTCCCCCTTGGATCACTTTCCAGATAAATATTGATGTGTCGCTGAAACATCATCCAACCACAACAAGTTCTCTCTTCACAGTGGAAGCGGCAGTTAGGGCAATTAATAAGTACCCGGACCACCTAATTTACTACACTGATAGAGCCAAGGCAGTTGGCGAGGCAGGTCCACTGCCCGCAGCCTGTGCAGTCGAAGGTCACGACATCTCATGGCGAAACTTGATTGAATGATGCCTGTTCCGCATTGGATGCAGAATTGTACGCAATTGCACACTGCTTCCACCACATCGTTACAACTCACACCAGAGCCAGTGATTTCCTCCTGGTTACTGATTCCCTACAGTCTTTGAACATGATTAGGAGTCAAAAATTCAACAACCCGCTAATTCTAAAAATATATCACTATTTGAGTGAATTGCAGCTAATGGATAGTCACGTGTCGCTGCTGTGGGTTCCTGGGCACATTACAGTGCCTGGTAATGAGAGTGTCGACAGAGCAGCACGTTCTGCCTTGCTCTCGCCAATACCACAGGACGCGTAGCTACCCTCATCAATCACATATATATTCCTAAAGGTGTGCGAAAACCAGTGGAAAACTAAATGGGCAGCTACAACAACATCCCTAATAACCATTAAGCCCACAGTTGAATCATAGTGGCCACCGGAGGAAACATCCCGATACGATTTTAAGATCCTCAGCCGGCTGCGAATTGGCCACATCGCTATTTCGCACAAACATATAATTGATAAAACGTCGCCTCCGGCTACATGCCCCTTGTGCAACCAGACAACCGCACCGACTGTTTCCCACATAATACTTACCTGCCAAAAATTTACTATGTTGCGGAGGCAGCTTTGTCTACCCATAGATATAGGGCATATTGCCTTCATTAAAATGAGTGGCTTAACTCACCACATTTAAATTATCCCCCTCCCTTGTTTGTGCTGTAATGACCATAGTAGTTACACACAACACATACAATTTAAGGAAAAAAAAATTTCTATCATTTTGATTTATATATTGATAATTTACATAAATGAATTACCATATAAACACTTAAAGATATCTATAAAATTAATCTTGGTTCAAAAGTCCCTGTTATTCGTTATGGCATAGGATACACAAACGGTTAAGCCCTTTGGAGGAATTGTATAAAGGCGGGTTCACAGCAACTTCCATTCTATCAAACGGATGTACTGATGCTGCAGTGACCAACACCCCTGTCAGGCTCAGATATATTTTCATTAATTGTGTCTCTTACCAGTATACACATAATGTCATGTTTTTAAGACTGAGCTGCACTAATACCATTCTATGGTATAATAACATATGTACTAACCGCACAATTATGAAAATGTTACTACGAATTGTGATGTTTATACAATTTCTTTTACCTTTCTATAATCCACCTGTAACGGACATCAGAATACTTGCACCGATGTATGTCTATAAAATCCTTTTCTCTCACTATCGATATTTCCTTTGCCCTCCGTTTATTTTCATCCTAAAATGCCACTGCTAGCACTACTTTTCTACTGAACTCTTTTGAACAGACAAAGACTAATCTTCTCTTCCTCTATTTATCGCCTTTCCACTTAAACTATTGGCCTCGATTTCCATTCTCTGCTATACTACTTCTTTTCTTATAAATTTTTACATTTTTTTGTTCATTTATCTATTTTTTTTTGCATCTTCTCTTATTCACTTACCTTATATTTTAATTTTTTCCCATTCTATTCTACTTCGTATTATTTTCTTTTTTTAATCACTTCTTGTACCCCTTTTCTTCATTGTCTCTCTCACTTTACGATTCTTCCATCGTCTCTTTCCTTCTCTTTTCAGTTTCTACATAGCTACTACCTTTAATATCCTACAATAGAACTGTCGCAGTCTTAGAGCCAACAAAAGTTTATTAAAGGGTCTGTTAAATATTCACAACATCAGTGTCGCTCTTATTTCGGAAACCGCCTGTGGCTGTTAATTTCAGAGGATATAGGTTAGTTAGATGCGACCGCGGCGATGGTTATCACGGTTTTGCAATCCTTATTAAGAATGACTTTTGTTTTCATACTCACGATGTTTCCTTTAATTCTCCTTTTCTATTTGTGCACGTCCACTTAACATAGTTTTCATCTATGTTCCTTCTAGCTGTGATCTTCGTCTCTTTCCGTTCACTACGTTTTTCAGTTCTATTTCTCAACCTTTCATCATTGGGTGGGTGGGGGTCCCTTTATACCTCAAAGTATAACTTCAATGGTACTGTTTTTGAGAATCTTATCCATTCTGAAAATTTAGTTCTTCTCAACGATCTTTCATCTACTTATTATAAAAATCCATTTAGCTACAGTTCTCTTGATCTAACATTTCCATTTCCAATCATTGGCTTTAACTACAATTGGTCAACCTTCATGGGTAGTGATCATATTTCTATTTTAATAACTCCACTGAATCCTCCCCATTTCTATTTTAAACCGTTTCATCATCCTTAATGGAATTTATCCAAAACAGACTGGACTCTCTTTCGTTCCATAACTGATTCTTCGCTTCCCTCTACTCAGCCAAATTCTGATTCTTTATCTCAATACAACCTATAGCAAATTCTATTACTAGCTCTCCTCCCCTACCAATTATCTAACATCGTCCAATCGTCGTAGAACAGTCTCATCCCTCTAGTGGAACAAGGAGTACAACGCTGCTTTTGGTCGTTGTTTAGTTTTCAGTTTACCACCGATCTGGAGAATGGTCTGATTTTTAAAAGAACTTGTTAAAAGCCTTATCACCAACCCAATGGAGCAGTGACCGTTGCATTTTTATTTCTCTGCATAAGTCCATCATTCGTTTCAAAATTAATTATTGCTCTTAACCTGAAATTCCTGTTTTCACGTCTATCTCGGTGTTCTTAAATCCTTTCCGATTCTGACATTGCTTGCTGAATCAAATATACTGACACCGATTCATTAGTAGATCCTATTTAGTATATTTTTTTCGTTTAAAATCCTGATACTTTATGTTTTCTAAATTTCTTCTTTTTTCTCTACTGGCGCTTTGCTTCAAGGAAAATTTTTATTTTTGCACATATCTTTTTGTATCTTAATTCCTGTTTCTTATTCTTATTTACGCCGTTTCCGATCGGAGTTTGGCGATCAGTAAAGCCATCTTCACTTTGTCAGTAGCAGCATTATTTAAAAGTCCTTTTGTGAATATTGGCACCATCGGAGTAGGTCTGCTTCCCACTGTAGCCTTCTTCTGCCTACGCTTCTTTTACCAACAATTTTTTCGTATAACACCAGTTGCAGTGAGTGGTACTTTTCATTACGATGAGTATGACCGCAGTAGTTTAGCTTACGTTATTGAATAGTCAGCAATAATTCTCTTTCTTTTGACATTCTACTTAAGATTTACTGGTTTGTAATGCAGGCCACATGGCCGTCCATGGAATTTTTAACATACGACAAATACATATACATCTCAAAGGACTGAATTTTTTTCTCCGATACAGCCGTCAGTGTCCAGCTTTCAACTCTATATAAAAATACTGTGAATACGTAACATCTAACCAACTTCATGCATAACTGTAGATTAAAACCTTTTCCTGTAAGCAACTTCTTCATTGAAATAAAGGCTGTCCTATCTTTATCTGTTCTGGTTCTGATCTCAATATTTTGATCGGTTTCTTTACAGAACCAAGTGCCCAGGTGCTGAAATTTCATCGCCCTTTCAATTTCTTCCAAATAACTATATTACCTACAGACATATTCGTATCTTGCTTATATTTGTCCACTATCATCCATTTCGTTTTTGGACGCATTTATTTCTAGTCCATAACTTAGGCTAACTTCATGAACTCGCGTAAGCATTTCTTGTAATTTCCCTGGTTACCATCAGCGTATATGATACTAGATATTCTTTTTCCGCCGACTATAATTCTATCCTCCGATGTGACAGTTTACTTAAAAATGGCCTCTGGATACATATTAAATAACGTAGGCGATAATACACAGCCTTGTCTGATCGCTCTTTTGACTTTAATTTTATCTATGAAGGTATTTTCGCAACGTACCACAGCTGTCTGATTCGATGATAAGTTTGGTATTATTTTTATATCTGCTTCATTTAAACCGGTATATTCCAGAGTTGATATTAATATTTCATGATTAACACAGTCGAAAGCTTTCCTGTAATCTGTGAAACATAGGTACTAAGGATGATTGAGATCTCTGCATCTCTGAGCTAAAATGTTTAATATACATAATGCTTCGTGTGTACCAAACCCGCTTTTGAATCCAAACTGCCATTCTCCAGAGTTTTTCTCGCATTTATCCGAGATCCTCTAATGAATAATCTTGAAAAATATCCTTAAGACATGGTATATAATGACTCTCTGAATTTTTTTCTCCTTTCATTCAAATTTGCAAACCTCATGTATCCGCCTAAAACTTTTTTCCCACTCTTATATCTAGATCTCATAGGAATTTTATAACACTATTAATTCTCTATTTCCATCGTGAATGTGTTTTTTATTGATAATTCGAAGAGTCTTGGACTAGTTAGAATTTTCCTTTCATTCTTCCGGACTTCCATTTCTCTAAATCTTTATGGTTATCCTATGCCATATTATTTATATTTTTTCTCATTGTTCTTTTTCGAAATATTTCATTAGTTAGTAACGTAATCAGTTACATTATCACTTTGCAGTATCAGGTTGAAAGAATGTTATTATCAAGATAGATATAAATGGTTGACGCTAATTGTATTTTATGATTATCGCGGAATAATTTATCATCATTTCGTACCCTTTAAATCGATTGCGAACTTCCTCTAGCACAATGTTCTTCTAATATTACCGAAACACATTACAACAAAAAAGCCCGATTTAAAGAATCTCTGGCTATTTCATTGGTACCATGCTTACATGACGGGAATTATTTTAAAATTTTTAAAGAAATTAAATATTCCATACCGCATCGTGTTTACAGGTCACATCCAGCAGCGCATGATTATTGGCTGCTTTCAATACTAAAAAAAAAGAATTTCGAGGGCTAAGATCTTAGTCAAATATCGTGAACATAAAAGAGTTTATCAGTAGCATACCAGAAAAGAATAATGGTAATTTATCGATGCACTCAGCACAATGGTGCATATTTTGGAAAAGATTGAGACGTATCTAGCGATAGTGGTTGGGAATAATTTTTTTGTAAAGCCTACAAGATTCAATCATTGTATATCCTTATTTAAATAATTAAAGCGAACTGAGGAATTGTCGCATCGAGGACGATGGGAGCTTTATTGGTAGGGCTAAAAAGATATTAAACAAAACCAAAATATATTTATTCCGATTTTGACGAACATAGTTAACTGTTCTATAAAGGAAGATAACACTACTCCTGATGGGCTTACAAGAGACATTGCCAGACCGATACATAAAAAAGGACCGCAAAATCAATTTGAAAATTATCGTCCAATAACAATTATATTTGTAATAGCTAAAATATTAGAATATTACATCGATAAAAACATTTAAGAAATTATGTTGAAAAAAAAACTCACTCTATGAAAATCAACACGGTTTTAGAGAAAAAAGATGTACAATAACGTTACTAAAACCGATGGTATAAAAGATAAATATGGGACTATCGATGAGGAACCAATTTCTAATTACATTTATTGACCCATCTAAAGATTTGGACTTAGTTGACTATGAATTATTGATTAAGGATGTCGAAGATTTGGGCATTATAAATAATCAATAAAGTGGTTAAGAATTATATCAAAAATAGGAATAGTAAAAATCGCAGCGATTAAAAGTAATGAAAAACCTATTCAATACGGAGTAGGTCAAGGCATCGTACTGGCTCCTATTCTCTTCTTAATTTACACTAACTCATTACGTAAGCATATTAAAAATGCAAAGGTATATATGTTTGCCGATGATATTGCCTTATTAATCGAGCATAAGAATTTAGAGATGGCGGAAAGATTTTATTTTTTTTTTTTTTACGCCATGTACAGCCTTATGGCTAGAGGCGTGAGAACTGAATTTAAATTAGGGAGAGGGACTGGTAGCTTGAAAGAAGGAGAAGAGTTTGTATGTTTTGGTATCATTGTCTGAAAGTAGAGATTCAAGAGATTCGTTTTGGGTGTATAGGTCTCTTTGGGTTTGAAATTTTGGACAATCGATTAGTATGTGTTTGATGGAGATGGGAACTGTGCAGGATTCGCATACAGGTCGAGGCTGTTTGTTTAATATATAACCGTGAGTGAGAGCTGAGTGACCTGCTCTTGGTCTAAATAATACGACTTCGTTTTTTCTGGATTTTTCATATGAAGTTTGCCAAACATCTACGGTTTTCTTTATGGTTTTTAGTTTGTTTGTGTCTGGGCTCTGATTCCAGTGTTGTTGGAAGGATTTATATGCGACGGATTTACTGGATATTTTCAAGTCCGAAAGAGGAACTGGAACGTTTGGAATTGGGGAGATGATCAAGGACCGTTTTGCTATTTCGTCTGCTTTCTCATTTTGACGGATGTTACAACGGGATGGTATCCAACAGAAGATGATTTCTTTGTGTGAAAATGAGAGGGTACTTGCTATTTCTTGAGAAATAGGGTGTTGTTTCTTTTTATGATAGTTTTGAATTGTGAGGAGTGCTGAGAGTGAGTCGGTTAGAATTAGAATATTGTTTGTTGAGAGATTCATAGAGTAGTTTGTGGCTAATTTGAGGGCGTAGAGTTCAGTTGAGAGTACTGTAAAATGTGGCGGTATTGGGTATGGTATTTCATTTTGATCGTGAATAATTGAGCATCCTGCTCCGCTTGATTTGGCACCGTCAGGGTATATTTCGACGAAATTTGGATATTTTTGGTAAGGAGGTTGTTGAAGTGACGAGAAGGTTAGATTGAGATTTATTCAAGTGCGTGAGTGACAGATCTATCTTTGGAGTGTATGAGGACCAGGGCGGATTGATATTGCTGTGAAAGTGTTGGATAATAGTGTTCTTTAGGATGATTGATTTTAGAAGATTGTTATTGTTGTTAAAGAGGGAGTTGGAAGGACTCGTGAAATGGAGGGGGCTGCTGAAGTGTTGGGATTTGTGAGGATGTTGAGGGTAGCATTTGTGGAGATAAAATGTCTTCGAATGTTTAATGGCGGTTCTGATGATTCGCTTTGAAGGCTTTCAACAGGAGTTGTTCGAAATGCGCCTGTGATTAATCTTAGACATGTATTGTGAATGGTTTTCAGTGAATCGAGTCGAGATTGAGAGGCGAATCCATACAAAGGTGAACCGTAGTCGATTATTGGTCGGATAAGTGTGTGATAAAGCTTTCTAAGTGTGGATCTGTCGGATCCGTATGAAGTATGAGCTAGTTTTTTTAATAAATTAATCTTTTTGAAACATCTGCTTTTGAGGTTTATTACAAGAGGATATAGATAATATTAGTAAATGGACACATGACAGGAAGTTATGTATAAATGTAAATAAATCTAAATTACTGCACATTCGGCACAGTACTAAACATATGATACTCGATCCACGAATTACCCTCCATAATAATGATTGCATACATGAACTTCATTATAAATAACAATACTATATTATGTTGTTGTCCGCCGCTTGAGAACATTAAAGATATTAAATATCTAGGTACATATATATATATATCGATAAATCCGTGAACTGGAAAAAACACATTCAAAGTTTAAATTCGAAAATAAGATAGTGAATTCCAACTTTATATAAAATAAAATAGGTTCTGGCATAACGCACACTACGCATATATTATAATTCGATAATAATGTCTAGAATTTTACATGGAATTCAAATATATTATGCGAGGCTAAGAAAACGGAAATAAATAAAATAAGTAAAATACAGCAGAGGTGCTTGAAACTTATACTCTTACTGGAAGCAAAACAATTCTGGATCAACTTGATGGAGAGAAAACAACGAAATGTCCCTCAAAATGTACTACTTCTATTATAGATTACTAGAATTTTCAATAATATAAAATTACCATCTAGAGAAAAAATTCGGTTAACAAGAAACCAAAGTAATACATATTACATCTATCCCCTGGGGGGTGTAAATCTACGAATTGATAACACTGGTGATTCAGTTTTAATCAAACTAATTAGTTCAATCCCCCATCATTAAATTAAACAAAAAAAAAATTGATATGTGGAAAAAGAAAGTAAAAAGATCTTTCGCTTTTCACTAACTTGAATATTTTACTTATAATGCTCTGTACTCGTTTAAATTGTTTCTTATCTAGTTACTTTCATTGTGCACGCTACTTATAGAAGGATTCGCTACTGTTTACTGGCCAAGATAACGGCAAGGCTCGAAGAGTTGAAACGTTAGAAAATTTTCGTAATTACCGAACTAGCACTAAAATCTCTGTACATTTTTCATTCAAGAATTAACATAAAAGTTAATAGTTAGATCGGATATTTTACATTTATCAGCTTGCACTAGTTATCAATTTATTTTTACCGAGTAACATGAAGGCATGAAAAAAATGTATACTGCGGAACACTTCAAACACTATACATTGTGTTTAGCACACCACGATTTGTTGATAAGCAATGGTGTAGATGTGTAACGAAAAAAAATCAACAAAATCTTAATTAAAAATGATGTAGATATATTTTTTGTAATATTTATGCGGTAATTAGCGGAGATTAGTAATAGATATTCAAAAAATTTGTTTTTTTATAGCAGTAATCATGCTGTTTAAAATTTTCTGGTAATTAACGACTTCTTACTGGCGGAATTATTCTTCGTTGGGTTAATGTTCATAGTTAATGAGTTCGTAAAAAAGAACACACAGAAAAAGAAAATGAACAAACACGTAAATTATAGCGGTTCTTGATAAGACCACATCTGCTTAGCTGCAGTTTTATTTCGGTGATATGTTTATTAGATAAAATTACTAATCTCAGCTGTTTAGCTGTAATCACTTATTAGAAACACGCGATAAGGATGAAGAGAAAAGTCGAAATACTATAGGTAATGACGAAGATATTTTTGTGTGATAAGAGCCGCATCAAATGCAGCTTGAGTTTATATATTAATATCGTCATTTATTATAATTAGAGTTGGTTGAAAGAATAACATATACGGAGGTGAACGTTATTTTTGCAATGTCACAGGTAAATTATTAAATTTAACTAAATTGTTTGTGTTTATTTTCTGGATTTGACTTTTTTGGAGTTTCCTTTTTTTTTTTTGGTAAATTTTATATTGAACATTTATTTGTCGATTACTGACGTGCGTCTTCTTCTCACGGTCTAGTCTTCTGTAAGGACGTCACTACATAAACGACCTTTGTAGCTACCCTTTTTGCCATTGACATTGTTTTGGTAAAATGTAAATAGTCTGAACATGTGAAATAAGGCATTGCATATTTTTATATTTTTGTAACACATTAGATGCAAACACTCTCTTAAATAGTTCTTAAAAATACGAACAACACAATGCAGTATTTTTGTCGTAGTGATAAATAATTGTATAGGTATTCCTTTTAAAAGAAAGTTATCACTTGCAATTAAAATTTTTAATGACGATTTAAATTGGTAACGGAGTGAATCTATTTTTCAGAACACTAGTAATCCTAAAATAACTGTCTTACTCTCTGCTATAATAGTTCTTAGAACGTGTTTTTTTTCTTCTAAACCCTCCCTTTGGGCACGTCAGCAACGGATCTTCACCCAGAAACGACACGGGGGAAAATAATCAGTTAGATGTAGAGTCAGTGTCAAATATTGATAGAATAAAAGAATTGAGGATCGGAAGAACGGAGATCGACGGAAACGATAAGATATACGAAGCGCAATAAGGAGCAGGGAGTTTGAGTGATAACAGATCGGAGTACAAAGAAGTGCGTTCGTTCACCAGGGATGGTGATTCAAAGAGAAGATATGGTCAAGACCACAGACGGCTTCGTCGTTAGGGTGGAGAGGATAATTAAGGGAAAGTGTGAGATGAAAACGAAAACGTGAGGAAGGAAGAAGAGTATGATTGAGACGTAAACAGATAATAGGGACAATAGCGGAGCGGCGATGATTAGGTTGGATGGGAAAATAACGGGAAGGTTGATTAGAAAAGGAAGAAACGTAAAAATCTGACCAAAATCTAACATGAAACTTTTTACACAGTAGGAGTAAATTAGAAGCGGGAATTTTAGTGAATATTATTAGGAATATTTGAAAATGTATCATTGTAAACCGGTATTTCCACATTTCATTTTTAGAATTTTCCATACATATAGGAGTATAATGTACGGGGAATCCTAATAGGATAGTTTAGAAACGACGAAATTATCGAATAAAGATTTGAAACTCAAGAACGGATTGACTTATAAACTTCAAAATTGGATCGTTAATTACACTTAAAAGGCAACCTATAGCTTCAAGCTAACCGATTACCCTAGGTGGAAAAATATCTAAAAAAAACTGTCAAGAATATATAATATGGAATTAAATATCCTGTCTTTTCCTTCTTCACTTATTATCCCCTCCATTGTTTCCTTCTTATTAGCGATAGCTGATCGCCTCACTGTATAACTTTAGTTTTCCCTTAATTGTTTCTGGGTGAAGGTCCTCGGTTGACAAGCCCAATTAAAAAAAAAAAAAATATAATATGGAATACTTCAAACATCACTTAAAAATTCATAACGCATCACCAGATAACCCTTTAAAAGTGAAATAAAACTAGGTACTTTTCAAAACTCTTGCTTCTCTTACAATCATTGGCGCACCTAGGATTTGTCCCCGGAGGGGAGGGGGGGAGCTAAAAGAGTAGCATATGGGGAAATGTAAAGGCGGAGGTCGAACATGTTTGGTATATTTATTTATATATATATATATATATCTTCTCTCATTTATATATTTATTTTTGTGTAACATGTATTATTTAAAAACACTTAATATTTTTATCAAATATTAATTTTTACTGTCAAAAATTTGGCCATTATTAACAGTGTCCGTTTATTCTCCACATAGCATCCCCCTTGGGTGCGTCAATGCTTATAACTCTTAAATTATCATTAATTATAATAATTTTTACTAAATCATGTACGCTATCTCTACTCATCCGTAGATTTTATTTAGATTATTGTTACCCTGCTAAGGTATTTTGTTTCGTGTGTACATTTTTGTTAATTTCCGTTTTCCTGTTTCCAAAAACTGATGCTTTACTTTGCATAAAATTTCTATCTTAATTCTTCTTTTGCGTAATCGAAGTCCATTTTTGCGTTATACAGTGCGTAATTTTCTAAATTCTTCTTCAGTTTTGTTAGCGTCTGTGATTTTTGGAAATTACGAAGGCATTTCGAACTCCATCCATTTCCTGTTTCCCTTTCATATGGTTATTGTTACTGGTTTTTTGAAGGTGCCAAGAAGCTTAGCTTTTATATCCTTTTCCCTTATGTTTTGTTATTTTCACTTCCCTAATCGTCTTTTTATCAATTTTTTTTTTATTTATAATTAGCACGTAGTCTTGAAGTTATTCGTTCTCCGTTCTTATTCATTCCTGCGATTTTATTATTCAACGCTCTGTCATTACTAATTTTTTTAACAATCCATCGTGGATTCCAAGCTATATAGGCAAAGAGGTAAGAAAGTAGTTGATTCTTCAACTCAAATTGATTCGGTCAGAAATTGCTAAAATAAATGAACTAAAGATGAGAATAATAGTCAAAGAAGGAAGAGATAAAATGTATGCAATTACGGTTGGGAAGCCTGAAAGAATAGATTAGAATATAAATTTCCACCATACATTCTGGTCACATGTTTTCCAGTTTCTTTATTTACCGTTCGATCTAGTTTTTCTTGAAATTCTCAGTTTCTCTTTGGTGTCTTACTATTATCTCAAACATTCACTTACATTTAGTTACATTCTATTGTTTTTCTATCATTTTTATTCTTCTCATCTTGCTTCACATCGTGATGATTTCTTTGAACGTTTCTCTTTTTTCGTTGAATGTTTTATTCTGTATCTCACCTGTTAAATGTGTTTTTCATATGCCTTGCAATTTCTTTCTTGTCCATCATTCTTGCCATATTGATTTCTTTACACTATCGATATCATCCAAAGAAGTCAAAATTAGCTTACGATTATTCCCTTCCTCATTATTGTTTCTCTGGTTGGTGTGAAAAAAGAAAAAAAAACAAAAACAAAAACGTAAGAAATAGTAACATTAGTAATAAGTAATATTTTAACCGTAAAATTCGATTATCGCATTGCGCACTTTTATTTACTTGTAATTTTCTTGAATGAAATTTTAGACGAAATTCACTTTGTGGCTCAGCTTTTTGGCAGTATGTGTTACCTGTGGTTACGGACAGAGTAACGGAGGTAAAAACTGGGTGGTTTTAGTTGCCGGCTCGAATGGCTACCAGAATTATAGACATCAGGTAATTTTTATTTTATAATTTTATCTTAAATTAGCCAAAAACGAGCTGAACACAAACCCAGTTGCCGTACAATGAAAATATAAAAATTGACTTTTTCGCTAAGTTAATATCTGATGTTGACTGACATAAAAGAAATATACAAGTCCGCAGATGTGTGTCACAATAGCAGCCCGTGTACCATCGCCTATATCATGGCTAACACTTCATCAAAGGTCTAAAAATGAAATTTAGGTCGGAATTCGTATGACTCCTAAATGCAATAAAATGTATATTATGATGCAAACATTGGCCAGAGTGTGCTGTAGCCATTTCGGTGTACATTATGTATAATTTTTAATGATAAAAGGGTATCTGCAATTATTGGAAACATAATATAGATAAACATATACAAATTCGCATAAATTTAAGTGATCACTTCAATTGTTTTTTTAATGAGGAGCTTAATTTTATGCTTATGCATGAACGGCAGAGGCAACAATTCGTACCAGAACTTTAAAAGGAATAATTTGGGATAACTGGAAAAATGAGGTGTCAATATAAGTGAGGTCTTATCTTACATAAAACGAAGTAACAAAGTAATACTGATTCTATTTGTGAGCGATCCAGTTTTTATAAAAATTTTTAATTGGAAAAGGCAATTTCAGCGCTTGGACATTAAAGTAAGAATGGTAAATTTTCCCTGGAGAGCTGTCGGGTTGTTATTTCGGTGGAAAGTGAGTACTACCAAGTAACATTCGTGACAGAAGTTTCAGATCCCTCACTCCCTTAGTTTTTGAAAAATCCACTTTTTTCTGAAATGCCATTAATTTTTTTTCTCAAGCGCAAATTGACCGATTTTCTTAATTTTTTAGTATGTTGAAGGCACATGGTAAGGTCATCTTAAAAAAAAATTAACAGCAGCCTTCTATCATATTTGACAATTCAAATGACATTTTTTAACATTGTTCATGTTTTTTACCAGTGAAAATACACGGGCAAAAAAATGAAACTGCCATTTTTAGATATATTTTAGATCCCTAAACAACATATATTTTGAACAAAAAAAAGAAAAACTTTCGGTGAGTCATGATCGATATTAGCGAAAACGTAGGGTAGGTGAAAATTATTGAAAATGAAGCACCGACTTCCCTAAGCTCTCTTATGGACCCTTGTAGCACCCCAACCCCTTAAAATTGAGTCAATACAAGGTAATACAAATGTGTACACTATACTAGACAGACTCTCAAGTAAGAATGCAAGAAGTCTAATATATGAAAAGGATTTATTTCAGAACCCGGTAAAAATAAAATTGAAAACATCAATCCTCGTCGCTGTCTTCTCGATGGCCTTAGTCTTATCGGTGTTGGATAGCCGGTTAAGAATTTCAGCCGGTCTCAACATTTTAGACTCCGGTAATGGCCATATTCCAAATAATAAGTTATAGCTACTGCGGGTTGCTACATTCTCATCCGACGATATGAACTTAAAAGTATCTTTTGTCTTCCTTAAAAATTTATTACACAGATACAGTACTTTCCTTCACTTCGCCTGGAACTCACGATTGAAAATAAAAATTACACGAAGCAAGGAAAAAATCCCGGATTTTTAGGATGACCAAGAAATAAAATTTTCTTTTCTTTCAAAGGCTTTCTTATTTAGTAAATTCTACCTGGATAAGAAAAAAATTATAAAAAAAAAAAAGGCAATCAAATTTTTTTGCACCTCAGAGGACTTCTCTCATGGGAGCACCATACAGGTGAACTTGTGCGCGGTGTTACTGAAATAAGTACCACAACAAAAATGGAGGGAAATATATCGCAGGGTGGCTAAAAATGATTAAACCGGAAATCTAATCGCGCTGCTCACCTTTTCAAATGACTTTGAAAAAATGTTCAGTACTTAATAGTTTTTAACATTTACTTTTTGTATGTACTTATAATTGTAATTTTAATAATCAATAATAAAATTACCGCTGTAATAATCATTCGATGTCATGTCATTGTTGTTAATTCTATTCGATTTTTATTCCTTTTTTCTTACATAAACGCGACCACTTCGAAACTACACCTAATTATAATTTAGCTTTTTTATTATTTTTTTTGAAACTCCGAACCTTAATGTTCATGTCACACTAAATATCAATAAGGCTTTTATATACTGACTGATAAGGCGGGTGGAATTTATACAGCACTGGACATCCAATAAAATAACTCGCAAATATTAATCGGAGTGGTCGTTTCGCGTATATTTACATCAAACATTTTTAGCGGTATTTTTTCATTTCTGATTTTCATATAAACCTTTTTGTTGTATTTCGGAAAGAAAAAAAAACCTTAACAGTGGAATCAAATAGAAAAAAAATGATGCGTTTAGGTTGCTTAAAATTCGATAATGATGACGCGCTGTTGCCAACACGAAGTCATTCGTATGTTTGTTTGACCTTTTTTTTTATTACCTGAGTAACCCGACCCTAAATTTAGGCAAAATGGTACCAGACCAATAAAGCAGCTCATTTAGTAATAAAATTAATACAATGAAGTAACAAAAATTTTCCGATTTTTAAACATATATTTGTTTTATAACCGTTATATGTAATTATTTTAGAAAACAAGTAAATATTGATCGCCAGTGAGTATTCCTAAAAAATATAACAGCACTAAAAGCATATATGGGGAAAATAATTTTATGGATATATTGTAAACTGCTCATGTTTCTCAAACAACACGAGAAACTTCTACTCTGACACGGTACGAAGAATTAATTGCCAGCAAGGATAACCAAATAGCTCAACTGCAAAAGCAGGTAAATGAGCTTATCGAAAGGTTAAACTGCATTGATCAGTCACATTGTGTGGAATTGCAAACTCCGACACGTGACGGTACTCCCTCTAAATCAGTAGATATTTCAACTATGCCTGACATAACAAATGAGAATCAGCTGGTAAATAAATTTACTCCACTTCCGCCACCTGTATTTGTGAGTAACGTTAAAAACTTCAACATACTTAAAAATAAAGTAATCACACAAACAAAAAAAGAACCTACCTTTAAGGGACTTCCTAGTGGAGATATTAAAATATCTGTCCGTGATAGTGACGATTACCGCTCGGTTACAGCCTTTTTAAAAGATCTGAATAGTAATTCAGCAAGTACGTCAAATGAGTTACTACGTGGAATTACATATCACACGTTTCAACCGAAATCTGAACGTCCTTTTGCGTTTGTGATCCGTGGTTTACCGCCATCAATCGACCATGAGGACATAAAGAATGACTTAAGAAAAACTGGTCATGAAATTATTCGGATAAGCCCTATAGTGAAAGTATATAGGGATACAGAAGGAAGACGGCAAATCAAGAATTTTCCACTGTTCAAAATCGAAATCTCCCCAAAAGCGAACAATAAAAACGTATACGAAATAACTAATCTTGCACATTGTAAAGTCTCTATCGAACCCCCTCATAAAAACAATAAAATCAAACAGTGTCATCACTGTCAACGAATAGGGCATACCAAAAATTACTGCACTCATCCTCCTCGATGTGTCAAATGTGCCGGTAACCATCTCACCAAAGAGTGCAAGAAACTTAAAAAAGGCCAACCAAAATGTGTCTTATGCGGTATGATAGGACATACAGCTAACTACGCTGGTTGCGAAGTCCATCAAAAGTCGAAAACGCAGTCCCAGCCTATAAAAAAAGTGGTAGATCGTGTTAGAGAGGAACGAATCAGACCTGCAGAAAAAGTGCAAGCAGGAAAAACATTTGCGCATGCAACCAAATTGAATTTAAAATCACAGGAACAAATACAAATTCCTCCACAACAAAAAGATCCAACCATTAACGACGTTATGGCTATACTTCACAGTATCCAAACTAGTATTAACCAGCTAAATATACGTGTTACTCAATTAGAAACTAAACCATTGAGCCAACACACAAAAAGCCAAGGAAAAATAGTGAAATGACTGACTCCTCGTTTCGAATACTAACCTGGAATGCCAATGGCTTGAGTCAGAGAGCTCAAGAACTCGAGGCTTTTCTTAACACACATGTTGTTGACGTCGCATTAATCTCAGAAACACATTTTACAACAAAAAGTTTTATCAGAATTCACGGCTACACTACATATTGGACTAACCACCCAAGTGGCAGAGGATGAGGAGGAACAGCAGTGATAATTAAACAGAATATCAAACACTATTTACAGGAAGAAATACAATTGAATTTCCTACAAGCCACAGTAGTAGCAATAAACTATAATGGCGCAGACCTCAATCTAGCTGCAGCATACCGTCCGCCCAATAGTAATTTTGAAAAAAGTCAATTTATTGATATCTTCAATCAACTCGGTCCTCGTTTTATACTTGCAGGTGACTTTAATGTAAAACACACCATATGGGGGTCACGTTTGACGACACCAAAAAAAGGTGCTGAACTTCTCAACGCTATCAACATATGTTCGTGTAAGTTCTTTTCATCGCGGAAACCTACTTACTGGCCAACAGATTGCGCGAAGAATCCTGATCTCCTTGACTTTTTCATTACTAAAGGAATCGCTGCCAATTATGTGCAAGTAGAAGGAATTACGGACTTATCGTCAGATCATACTCCGGTACTTATGACACTAAGTTCTGTAGTGATTAAAAAAAGAATTCCGCAAAATCTCACCAATAAATATACTAATTGGAATCAATTTAGAGAAAGCCTTGACTCTTCAATTGAACTTAAAATCAGGCTTAAAACTATTAGTGATTTAGAACAGCAAGCCCAGCACTTTATCAACTTGTTGCGAAAAGCTGCTAGCCAGGCTACTCCAGCTCTTAAAGAAAACGTTCCAAATGAAGTACTGTATCCTATCGAAGTTAGGAAACTGATAAAAGAGAGAAGACGTGCATGGAAAATATGGCAACGCTCCCGTCATCCATCGGATAAAACAAAATTTAATCGAATTAGCAATAAAGTTAATAGGCTAATCAAGGATTTCAAACAGAAAAGCGTCACAAACTACTTAGAAAATTTAAGCCCTGCAGCGGACACAAATTATTCATTGTGGCGGACGCTTCAAACGTCCACTACTTCATATTCCTCCTCTCAAGGATGAACAAGGGCAGTGGATTCGCGACGACAACAGTAAAGCTGAACTATTCGCTTCGCATTTAGCTTCAGTCTTTACAACACATAATATAAACTCCCAGATCGATACAACGAAAAATTACCAACCTTTCCAGCAAATAAAACCAGTAACTCCTCTTGAAGTTGCACAAGAGTTAGATAATAATATGAATCCCAAAAAGGCTCCTGGAATCGATGAAATTTCACCTGGAGCGCTTAGAGAATTACCACGTAAAGGAATTATCATGCTGACATATCTCTTTAATGCCTGTTTCAGAATGAGATACGTACCAAAATGTTTCAAAATCGCTCAAATCATCATGTTACCGAAACCTGGGAAACCAACAGAAGTAGTAACTTCGTATCGACCAATCTCTTTGTTACCTTCCATATCAAAATTATTTGAAAAACTACTCCTTAAGCGACTCAAGCCCTTATTAAAGATACCAGATCATCAGTTTGGCTTCCGCAATCAGCACTCTACGATTGACCAAGTGCATCGTATAACTAAGCTAATTGAAACAGCCTTTGAAGAAAAAAAATACTGTCCGGCGGTTTTTCTAGACATATCGCAAGCTTTTGATCGAGTCTGGCACGAAGGGCTGATCTATAAAATGAGCAACCTGCTATCGGAAAATATGTGCCAACTTCTTGAATCATATATCTCTGATAGATCCTTCAGAGTTTCTTATGAAGAAGCAAAGTCCAAATTTCATCCAATACAGGCTGGTGTTCCACAGGGTAGTGTCTTAGGACCTTCTCTGTATTTATTGTATACAGCTGACATTCCAACAACAGCCAAGACGACTACTGCTACCTTTGCAGATGACACAGCCATCTTGTCAGTTGGCAATTCCCCAGAATTGGCTACGACTAACTTGCAACATGCAGTAGAAAAAATTAGCAAATGGACATGTGATTGGAAGATCAAGATTAATCAAGAAAAATCAGTGCATGTTATGTTTACGCTTCGTAAATCTAAGACCTGTCCTATATATCTTGATCGTCTTCCTATTCCGAGATCGGACTCTGCTAAATACCTGGGTATGCATTTAGATTCCAGGCTGAATTGGAAGACGCATGTCAAAATGAAAAAGGAACAAACCATGCATAAATTAAGACAGATTTGTTGGCTGATTGGGCGTTATTCTAAACTCAATCTGTCCAATAAGCGTTTGATTTATTGTCAAATCATCAGACCGATATGGATGTATGGTATTCAACTCTGGGGCTGTGCAAAGACATCCAATCGGTTGATTATTCAGCGCGCTCAAAATAAGTGTCTCCGAAACATCACTGGAGCTTTTTGGTATCAATGAAACGAAGAAATACATTCCGATTTAAATATTCCATGGATCGATGAAGTCATACGTTATATTGCAGAAGCGCACGAATACCGACTTCACAGTCACCCAAATCTAGAGGCTTTAGAACTGCTACTTTCCGATGATGACTTAAGGCGCCTTAAGCGCACAAAGCCTTATGAACTAGTCACCTAATTTATTCTGTAATATATTCGTATGTATGTATTTTGTGGATATGGGCATATACTTGGTGTGCGAGCGTGTGAGTATTTATATGCGCGTATGATTATGTATATATCTGTATATTAGGAGTTATATAATTGTACATAGTTTCTACTCTGCTCATGTTACAAATTAGTTAGATTAAGTTGTAACACTGTTTTAAAAGTAGTGCTAATTTATTTACTATAATAAGATTGTACTGAAATATACGTGTAAAAAAAAAAAAAAAAAAAAAAAAATGTTTCTCAAACGGGCGTCAATTTTTTTTTGTCGGCCCGGTTCTCACCATGGAGGATTTGCTGCGAGTGATCGAAAAGAGGTAATGAATAGGACCTCGACTATTTTACAATACGTGAATCCATAGGAATAAAAGAAGAAGCAAAAGTGATAAAATCGTCATGGAAATAATCGTATATTTTTCTTGGAACTGACTATAGGTTTATTGTAAAGCAGTTGTTATTATTTCGGCGCAAGAAGAATTACTAGAATACTTTTCGAATAGACTATTCTTAATAATGACCGTAGTACGGAGAATTAACGAATGAAACTGTTTTCCGTAAATAAGTGTAGTTCTTTAGTTTGTTTATTTTACCAAATCCTGAATAGCTTCATAGAGGTGAAATTTATTTACCTGCTTGTTCATGACCCGTACGATTGGCTATTCGGTTTTAAATTTCTAAGAAAATGGTTAATTTTCCTAACAGAAGAACATAACAAAATGTGCAATGAATGCGTGTAAAACATGCCATTACTGTTATTTTTACTTTTCTGTTCCGGAAAAAAAAAAAGAATGCCGCAAAGGATGTTGACACATAATGGTTTCTGTCATTCGCCTATGAACGTGATATAATATCAACAAAATAAAGAAAACATAGTCTTATTGATAAAAGTAACCCAGTAAAAAAAATAAATAAGTCGATTGCGACAAACGTTTGTTGAAAGTCACAACAAATTATAATCAGCTTCAGCTTGAAGATTATCTTCTCGTGGTGTAGCACATAATGTAATTAGTTAACTTTAGTGTTTGCATTATGGGTATTATTATTATTACTTATATGTAAGATTTCGAAATCGTTTAGTTCTATATTTGTAATTAATGCTATTATTATTATATTATAATTGCAAACTCTTATTTTGTTGGGAAAACCTGAAAGAGGAAAAACATAATTTCTAATTCGTCTAGCTGTATGAACACTCGTTGTACCTTGTATGTATATATGGTTTGAGAAATTACCATTCCTGTGGAAAGGGGGGATAACTTTTTGCGACAGTTTTATCACAATACATACTATAGGTTTCAAATTGTTGGTAACTTAAATATAGTTTATGCGTGTTACAGAAAATACCTATTTATTAAATAAAACTGTATCCATTTCATATAAGAAAGATTGATTCCTTATCGAAGAATAATGAGGATATTGTTCCAATTTTTATGGTTTTTGAAAATTTCAGTTATTACTAAACGACCAAACACTGTAATTTGTGTAGTATGCTGTAAGCTACTTTAACAGGCTCAGCTTGATATCGGCACAGTTGTGTTTAAGCCGTATGTGAAAAAAAGAAACAAAAAAAAACGACGGACTAGAATATTATTTTTCTTATAAATATGTTCAAAATTTATCCTCTTCTCTCTTTCATGCCTACTTCATTCGACATTTTATGTTTTCGTTTACTACAAAACATGCATGCAGGAGCAAGTTCACTTTTTCATAAATATTAAAAAATTTTTTCTTTCTGTGCATTTCACTTTTAGGCCAAATGAGGTTAAATCTGAAAAAGCAACCTAAAGGAATCGAACAAAAATAAAAACAAAAATACTAAGGCTAACTGACAAATCATTCTGAATAAATTAATGAAATAACTATATAAAAACAAATAGACGATCGTGCTCATT
This sequence comes from Icerya purchasi, assembly GCA_039619475.1. NCBI lineage: Eukaryota > Metazoa > Arthropoda > Insecta > Hemiptera > Monophlebidae > Icerya > Icerya purchasi. Next base: position 167,543,104 of record CM077116.1, on the reverse strand, counting down.
TTAACAATTACTCATTTATTGTTTGATCACATTTTGCCTCAACGGGACTTTTCTGTCTAGCAAATACAAAAAGAAAACAAGCAAGCGTACGGATAATTTAGTATTTGCAACAACACATCATAAGTATCGAAATGCAAACCGCGTAAAGGTCCTTAAATGACGTGCCCAAAATAAATGAATAAGACTGAGGTCGAAAAAAAGGTAATTCTCATTTAGGTTTTGCGGTCATTACCAATAAGCAGATATAGAAAACTAAATATAGTTTCTTTCATATTATTCACTACCGTCACTAAAGAATTTTTTTTTTTTTCGAAATAAAACCAAAAAACTTTTAGTAAAGAAAGAAGTTATTATTATAAATATTTAATGTAAAAATGGTTCAAATAACGAATACCTGCGAATTATTCCTTTTAAAGCTTTGTGTTACTCAAATCCAACCCCCCTGAACTGGCAATATTTAGAAAGTACTATTGCAATTTAGTGTGATAAGTTAGTAAAAAAACGAAATTCTGGGGAAAAAAATTCGATTAAAACGCGTTTTGTAACTAACAAACGTGTAAATTACAAAGTGGTTGTAGCTATTGACGGTTCTTTTCCTTTTTTTATTAAACACTATTTCACAGTAGAAAATTACTTAATCGCTTTTATTTCTCAACTTACTTCTTTACTTTTTCTTTTTCCCTACAAAACACGCATCAAGTATTGCCGAATCTATTTTTCTAATTATTATTATTTTTTTATGAGCCGGTCGCTTTATTATTAGACAAAACAAGAAAAGCTTCTTCCTTATTGGCTTTATTAAAATTTTTATGAAAATAATATTAGTCCAGTGTTTTGAAAATTGAAAATTTTTCTAAACGAACTAAAAAAAAAACAAAAAGTTAGCCGAGCAGGATGTTTTATGTACTAAACATTCTGTGAGTTAATTTAAAGATTACCATAATTTACATTTACATAATATTAAATTCAAAACAAGGATATTTAATTTTTAATTTGTAATATTGTACATATTTCTCGCCCAGTATTAACATAAATGTATTTATGTTTTTTATAAATTTTTGCGCCTTTTTTTGTCTTTTTCGATATTTCTTTAAAACCAGGGTTGATTCGTCAAGGAATTAAATATATAATTAAAATCATAGATAACAGAAAAAACTTTAATAAACGTATCCTCAAATAAACTTGCTGGATACGAATAAAAAAGAAAGATAATATAAGGAATATGAATCAGAAGCAAATTCAATCCAGTTATGTTACACTTTAAATGGCGTAGAGTTGATAGTTTGTAATTTTTTAAATACGGTTGACTATACATTAGCAAAAAAAAAAAAAAATGAAAAAATCCGACAATGCATCTGACCGATTATTAATATTAATAATTTTCGTCCGTTTCGTGTCACCATTGCTAACAGAACTCTTAAATTTACATCGCGAAAGTCTGTTTATGACTATTTCACGCTGAAGTCGTTATTTCAAAAAAAAAAAAAAAAAAAAAATAGAAAATATTTTAAAAAAGTGAATAAACAAATAAAATCATGTAAAATATGTGTTTTGTGATTATATATGTATATATAACATGCTATACGCGCGGAAAAACTAAATCGTTAACGAAGAACGGAATTTCTGGTAGCAGTATTTGGTAACATGTGTTTCTCACTAACACAAATGATAACGTTTAACGGATGATACCTGAAAATCACCGTAGGTGGTCTGTAAAAAGGTCTGAGTTCGCCTGCGCCCGAAAGATGCTGCCCCCGATAGAGTCGCGCCCGAAAGATCGCTCCCGAAAGAGGGTGACCCGTTTTGTTTTATGTATCTTGCTACTCATCTTAGCTGAACCGTTACTTATGCAGAAAATTCAGGTCCAGTTTGATCTATTTTATCGTTCTTAGAGACAAACAGGTTCGTACAATTTCCACAATATTCGTAGTAGTTTTCCCGGGAGTTGCAAAGCGTACATGGTACGATAGAATTGCTTAAAGAAAAATAAATAAATAAAAAACTAACTAGTGTGTGGTGATTAGAAAGTTAGCATGTATTGGAAAAAGTGAAAGTTTGTTCTATTAACTGTATCAGTTACGCTCATGACAACATTACCTTGCATATTGTTGGGTCTACTTGACTCGAGCGTTTTTGTTGCGAATTGAAAAAAATGTAAGGGATAATTTTAAATCCATTATAAGAACGAAGAATATTGAGCGGTAAGCAGACCAACCAGAATTGAATAAGTTACCGTCAAATATACACGTAATCATTAATTTGAACATCGAGCGCGACCGGATACGGTTTTTTTATGTTTTGCTTTTTTTGCTCGTTCGAAATCCACTTGTTTAATTTTAAAAATGTAGTCTTTTTTTTTTTTTTTTTTTTTTTTTGGCTCGTCAACGAAGGACCTTTACTCAGAAACAAAAGGTAAGCAAAGAAATCGGTTATATTTTGATCCGATCAGAAATTTTATCTTTTTTTTTTTTTTTTTTTTTTTTTTGGGCTCGCTAACCAAGAGCATTGACCCATGTCTACATATATATATATATATATTTTTTTTTTAAATAACTTAAATTTTAATGCTATTCGCTATTGAGTAAAGGAAGGATGCAATTATTGGAAAAATGGCCTGGTTTGGGAACGACAGTATCGACGAAATATTGTAAGGTGCGGGAGCATTGAGTTGTAGTAAATTAGAGTATAGTACGGATTGTTCATTGAATAATGCCGAGCACTCAAAAAACACATGATTAGCGTCACCGATGTAATTATTCCCTGGTAGGTGAAGAGGACAAAGAGGAGATAAATACGGAAAAAACCGGTGTCGTGAATCGGGAAGGAGTGAATGGTTAAATCGAAGACGACATGTGGATACAATGGAGTTACGTTGAAGAATTTGACAGCTATGGAACCATGGTTTACAAGGAATGGAAGGTTGAATAGAAAGATAGAAGGAATGCGGATTGGAAAACGATCGGGCATACATGTCGGACCAAAATTTTGAGTGTAATTTTTTTGAGAAAGAAAGAATATTGTTGGCTGGATAAAGATTGACGTAATTACCATTCGTGCTGGCTATGTATGCTAACTTGTCGACTCTTTCATTTCCCTCAATTCCAATATGTCCTGGTATCCATAAAAATTCTATTTGACAAGGTGTACGTAAAGTTAGATTAGATACCATAGACCGAATGCGAAGAATTATGTAATCAAATTATGTGGGGCAGTAGGTGGAAGATATAGCTGTCAGAGCACTTAGGGAATCGGAAACTATTAGAAATTTACTATTATTTTGAGTCGAGGATATATACATCAATGCTTGCAGAATTGCAACTGACTCCGCGTAGTATATTGAAGATATGACAGGTAGTTTAAACGATTCAGCATAATGTCTACTAGAAACGAAAAATGCAGCTCCGACTCCCTGCGGTCTCTTAGATCCATCCGTGTAGATAAGAATGTGTTGGGGAAATAAGCTATTGATGATATTGATGAATTCGTGATTAACGAAAGTTCGTGAGAGATATTTTATGTGTGGAGGGAGAGAAGTTAATTTGACTGGTTGGGAGAAATCGTGGAAATCTAAAGAAAAATATGGAAGTTTATTGTAAGAAATAACGTAGGAGCTAAACTTTTCCATTCTGCAACAAATATGTGATAGGATGGGGATCTTCCTAGAAGAAAATCGCCAATTATGAATTATAGTGGTATAAGAATTAATGAGTTTGTAAGGTTGTACAGACAGGCGTTTTATTACAAATCTATATCCAAGATATGACCTTCGGATTGATAGGGGTGGGACATTAGACTCAGCGTAAATCGCAACGATAGGAGTGGATTTTAGTGCACCAAGACAAAGTCTTAGGCAACAGTTTTGCACACGATCTAGCTTGATAAGCCGAGATTTCGCAGCACTTCCGTATAGAAAGGCACAGTAGTCAAGTTTGGATCTTATAATTGCTTTGTAAAGCATAATAAGCGTGACCGGATCACCACCCTAATTGGTTGATGAGAGAGCTTTAAGTAGGTTTATTCTTTTACAAGCAGAGGCGTGTAAGTAGTTTATATGTTCCGAAAATGTTAGACGATTATTAAGAATAATTCCCAAATAGCAAAAGCTTTTAACCAGAGGATAAACATTTTGTGTCGAGTTACTGATTGCGGAATGGTTGTAAGGGCGATAGGAAAAAACCATGCGACGTGATTTAGATGGTGAAATAGAAAGATGGATGGAAGAGAGAGAATTTTCTAGTATGGTCAAAGAGTTGTTTAATCTATCGTTAGCTATTGAAATATTGCGTGAAGAAACATACATATATAAGAATGTCGTCTGCGAAAAAAATAGAGGAAATACCTGTAAGTAATGAAGCTGTATCCAAAGTATAAATATTGAACAAAGTGGGGCTGAGACACGATCCCTGCGGTAGCCCCCGAAAAACCTTTCTTTTACCAAAATAGGAGGGAGTAGAAAAAAGAATAGAGCGGTTAAGGAATAGACGTAAAATTACAGAAGCAAAATGGGGAGGTACATTAATCAATAGCATTTTTTCATATAGTAAGGGAAGATGTACGTTGTTGAAAGCGTTATTTACGTCAATAAATGCCGCTATCGTGTAATATTTTTGTATAAAATTTTTGTATATATCTGAAGTAAGAATACTGACACAATCAGAAGGACCAACTCCCGAACGAAAGCCAAACATGTTATCAGGGATTAAGTTATTGTTTTCTAACCACCATGAAAGTCGTCTGTTTAGAATGTTCTCGAAAAGTTTTCTTATGCATGAAGCCAACGATATCGGACGAAAAGAAGATGAAGTTTTTTTGAGGATAGGAACAATAATAAACTTTTTCCAGGACGTAGGAAATAAACCGGATGATAAAAAAGAGTTAAAGAGTTGGAGAAGGCTATTAAGGGCATGGTCCGAGAAATTCTTGAGGACCAGGTAAGGAAGACAATCTGCCCCAGGGGCGGAATTTTTTGCTCTGTGAAGCGAGGATCGGAGTTCATGGATATTAATTGGAGAAGTTAGGAAATGTGGAGGCGAACTGTTCGGGATTGGCGGAGCGTCTATTTTTTCACGACTCGGTACGTAGCAAGGAGCAATAGAATCAATAAATGACTCCAGCTTTTCTTTCGTCAAGTTATAAATTGAGGGGCGTGATTTTGAGGGAGATCGGAATGCTCTAGCCAGTTCCTAGATTTGAGAATAGGGCGTAGTCCGCGAAAAGGAAGAACATAATTTTTTCCAAGATTCTTTTTTAGATTTTTTTAAAATATACCTAGCTTTTGCATTGGCCTTTTTATGGTTAAGAAAATTAGAGATTGACGAATAAGATCGAAAAGCCTTAAATGTGTTTAGACCCTTTTGTAATGCAATTTTACAATCATCGTTCCACCATAATGGTTTAGCAGAACGATACTTATTATGGAATGATAAAAAAGATGTAGGGGAAGACGAAGCGAGACTAGTGCGAACTGAGTTCATGAATATATCATATTGTTCGATGGGATTCATTACCGAAGGGTTAGAGGGGAGAGAACAATCCAGACATGTACGAAATTTATTCCAATCTGTTTTTTTTAGGTTCCATTCTGGAGACTGCAGGGGTCTAAAATTTGTAGGACGAGGGTAAGAGTGGTCATTAAATGACAGAATGATAGGAGTATGGTCACTACCAAACAGACCGTCAAGAGTTTTCCAGGAGCAGTTAAAACTAATATTGGGTGAAGAAAAAGTGAGGTCGATACTGCTGTAAATTGAAGGATTTTTGAAATAGGTTCGGCGATGGTCATTTAGAAGTACCACATTAGTCTTATAAATTAAATCTTCTATAAAATACCCGTTATTATTATATGAAACGCAACCCCACAGAGGAGACTGTGCATTCCAGTCGCCCCCGATGATGTAAGGTTGCGGAAGGGAGTCAATAAAGGAGTCCAGAGATGTGCGAAATAAATTAAAATTGGGTGGAATGTAAGCGGAAATTAAATGAAGTGTTTGAGAAACATTATTAATTGGTGTTGAAATGTGTACAAAGTTTGGATGAGATGCTTGAGAAAAGGTACTAAAAGAATTGTGAACAGTAAAGGAGATTTCGTTACGTATTAAAATTGCTGCACCTCCATACCCGTCTTCTCGGTCAGATCTGACTATTTTATAACCTCTAATGTTAATTTGGGTTGTCTCTTTGAGCCACGTTTCAGAGAGTAAAGCAATATCTATTTCCAATTGATATAGTAGGCTTTCTAAAGCATTCCTATTTGCTCTTAGACTTCGGCAATTCCATTGCAGAATTTTCATTTTAAAGTTAATTACTTAAAAAACAAAATGGGAGAGACTTAAGGTTAAAGAATAGTGACAATTAAATCGGGTTTATAGGAATGGATCTGTGGAAAAAACACAAGCGTATTTTTGAATTAACATTACGTAAGACTTGTTGCTTTTACGTAAGTCGAATATCGAATATACTAAATTACAATATAAAACATATAAAGATATAGCATATTATATACAATAGTTATGTGATAATTAGTAAGTTATAAACAATGTACAGAACAAGAAGATGAGTTATTGTAATTATTTGTTAGCGCTATTAGTACGTTGTATTTTTTTGGGTATTTCTGCCGATGAAGATGATTTTGTTGAAGTTGAAGCTGACGATTTAGTTGCTTTAATATCACGTCTGGAAGCTGATGGATTTTGTTGCTGTTTAGTTTTGTTGCCATTAGTTGATGAGGTGTGAATAGGGTCTGTAGTTTCGATATTAGGTGATTCTACTTTATTGTTTTTATTGGATGAGAAGTCTGAACGATTAAATTCATTGATCGTAGGATGAGAAAATTCCGATTGTGAGAGAGAAATAAGATTGTTTGATAGACTGTGTATACTACTATTGTTCGTAAAATATGCTTTCGCAGGAGACTTGCCTGATGGGAAGTTATCTAAAAAGGAACAAATAGCAGGAATAAATAGGAGCACAATAAGGTGTAGGAAGTCCAAGCTTCAGCAAATAAGAATATAAGGCAAAACGCTCCACGGAGAGAGATGAACAGTGGAAAAACACACGATCGGCGTCGCAAATAACTGCATCATCCGGATGGAGAGGACAGTGTGGAGAAGAAATCAAGGAAAACTAAATCTGGAGGAAGGCAGCAAAGAATGTCCAAAGCGCTACGAACAATGGAAACAAGATCAGAACACCGAAAAAGAAACCATGAATATGCAGGAAGAGTAGGCTGAACTAACAGATGAAATGAATAATTATTAGAAAAAGAGGAAGCTTAAATATCCGATACCTTGATCTGATATGGAAGCGTTTACAAATTGATAGGAGGTTATCGGATGGAATTTTTAAAAAAAAAAGACGAGAGGAAGCAGCAGCAGCCCGAGTACCAAAGAATATCAGCCGCTTCATTACCAAATATGACCGAGTGGCTAGGTACTCACAGCAAATCAATATTGATTGAATGGGGATAGGAAAGATTGTGAATGAGTGAACGTGTATACGGAGGATAACAAAGTCACACTAATGATCAGGAAGGGGAGAGGATATGTCCTGAATAGCGCTCAAAGAGTCAGAGATAATTAAAAATTTAGAGGAAAATTGATTCGAGGAAACGAAAATAATAGAACGTAGGATACTTAATAATTCGTTTATGAATATGGAACAGAAATAAGGAAGGCGAAAAGATTCTGAGAGGTTAAAATCAGGAAGGATGAAGGAAGCACCAACACCACTAGGCCCCCTCGAACCATCCGTGTAAATGGTAACATGCGAGGGGAAAAGGGAATTGATAGTGCTGTAGAATACCTGTTTAATTACGGCTTGGGGGGGATTTTTTTCAAATGAGGGAAGGATAAATACCTTAGGAGGATGACAGATATCAACGAAGTCGAAGGAAAAATAAGGGAGATTATTGAAAGAGATACGACCAAAATGAACTGAGACGATGTGAAATAAAAGCCAGAATAAGGATTTTGCTGGGAGTGAAGCGCCAGCTGTTATAAACCGAAAGGTAAGACTGAACAAGAATAGGTTTAACAAGGAAACGATAGCCTAAATAAGATCTACGGATGGATAATGGTGACGAATTAGATTCAGCAAGAATAGCAGGGGTTGAAGAGGATTTAAGAGCGCCAAGACCGAGACGAAGGTAAGAGTAGTCATTTACAATGTTGCCCGAACAGTTTAAAACCAATTCGGGGACACGATTAATGTTTTGTTCTTTTTCGCTTGAAATTGTTACGTCGTTCACAAATGTTATTCAATTTCTTTTTTTTCTCTTTCAGGCCGATGTATGTCACTTTTACCAAGTGGTTAGGAGTCGTGGAATTCCCGATGCGAATATTATCGTAATGATCTACGATGATGTAGCTAAAGATAGAAAGTAAACGCTTCTGAAATTAATACTGTGCGTTACGATTATTATTTTAAATGCTATATACATATTTAAATTATAACGCGATAGTACTGTACACACGTAGCTGTGACAAATTGATTTTACTCTGATAAAATTATCGCAATTGTAGAATGTTAGGAAAGTATTTGAAAATCAGGAAACTTGTCACGAAGTTCACACTGTAAGCAAATACCTTTTTCTGAAGGAAATTGTCATCGTTAAAAAAATCGATTATGAAGTCAAGAAAGCCATTAAGAAGTTGAAATTAAAATATAAATCCGGCGAATAAGGGTGATGATGTAATACACGAGGAATTACTCCATATAGTTCGAGAAAATATGTTAACTTTGCGGTTTTCAGATGCGGACTATGTCTGAAATAATAGGAAAAATCTAAAACAATATTAATTCAGAAACCGAATGAAAAAAAATCGGCTAATTAGTTACATTTAACAGGGAAAATTTCATCAAAAACCAGAAGCTAATTTTTTAATTCATCTCACGGACCGGCTAATGAATAATAAAACACACCTGCATCCTAAGATAGGTAGTTCAAGTGATTTGCGGATTTCATTACAAGCAGTATGCCTTCTTACTGTCACGAAGGCGTGTTCATACGACACGTTATATATGAATATTGATAAAATGGTAAAGGTTCTGCATTATATTCTACAGTTATGTTTACTGAAACATTTCGTTTAAAAGCAAAATGCGTGATAACGTAGAAAATAGTCTGATATTTTGGAAATTTATTCACGCTTTTGAAATACTTGACGAACTTTACGATTTTTTTAATATAAGTTGTGGGACCCGTTGAGCAATGCTGCCCGTAGTGCGAGTGTTCGAAAAACTAATATTACACAAATATTCTTAAGGGGGTACTCCAGTCAAAAGTCACGAATTTAGGAGGTTTTTTCAAGCTCAATAAAAAAAAACAATAAATATTTTCACTATCCATTTTTTTATTTATTCATGTTTTAAGAATACGCAAAACAAATTATCGAAAAAAAAAGTTCAAAATTCACAAAGTTACAGGCTGATGAAGTGGCGGGGTAAAAAAAAAAAGTTGTGTCCTGGTTGACACGATTCCAACCCTTCTAGTCACCTGAGGCAAAAAAAAAAAAAAAGATCCTTAATTAGTAAGAATGTGGTTATAGCCCCTACGTCAGAGAAGAAGAAAAAAAATGTTCTCTTAAAATGGTGACTGTTTGAAAAAAAAAAGAGAAGTGGTGTCTAGACACCCGGTAGGAACGAGAAGTTCCTTTCACCAGTTTTTGGTAGATATACAAATATAAAGTCATTCATAAAGTATACGATAAAAACTGGCACGCAATATATAAATCCCGTATGAATTAAAACAAAAAATACGAATCCCGTATGAATTAAAACAAAAAATACGAATCCCGTATGAATTAAAACAAAAAATACGAATCCCGTATGAATTGATTAAAACAAGAACAATAAATAAATCAGTCTGATACTCGTTGAAATGTGATGACGTCGCACAAAAAAACCGCGCCAATTTTCAAATTCAATAAAATGTACACGCGTTTAAAATTTGGCTTATACAGTTGAGCGCGTACGATGCTTGCTGCTTGAATCTCGATACTCGCTCGCACGCACACACACCCGTATATAATAGAAAGAGAACGAGAGTGGGACGACGTGTAGCGCGATTTTCGTTACCTCGTCTTTTCTGACAGTTTACTCCTATCGACAAGCTGTGTATAAGAACTTCGTTCCAAAAAAGTCGATTTTTTACCTTTATTTTTTGGATTTTCTGAATTTTTTGAAAATAGTAAAAATCAAAATTTTGCCTTTATTCTGGTAGGGACTATAGATGGATATATAATAAAGATCCATGTCCAATTTCAAGAAATCGATTTATTAGAACTTGAGATATCATGTCAACCGTGTTGAAAAAAGTAGTTTCGAGAAAAACGCGTTTCAAGTTTTGAAAGATTCAAGTAAAGTTTCAGGCAATCTAATTCATAGAACGGTGTTACGTTATACTTAGATTTTCTTAATCGGCGATTCCTACTTCGTACAATGGACCTCCTTCTTCTACTTTAAATTGTACATTTTCTGAAGTCCTTTCTACTAGACGAGCAGTCCTAGCTTCTTTTGAAGTATCAGAAGCTCGGATTTCAGAGCGTTCAATCCGAGTCCCGCCTGACAGTCTAAATGTTCTTGTTTTTTGTCCACCTGGACGCACAGCGCTTTCTTTGTTACTTTTTTTTATCCATTTTACACTTAATAAATACAATATTTACTCGAAATTTTATATTTTTGGACTGTACACAGAGTACGTATATTTGCGTTGCTTGAAGATTGAAACCGTACTGACCAGAACTGAACACTAAACGAGAAAAGATTTCAACAAAATACATTACAATGACCTTTAATTAATCGATTTTTAAATAAATATAATATACAGGAGAGTATGTTTTATCTTCAGGTAGTCGAAGAATGTCTATCGTCTATCGTTTGATCCGCTCCGACAGAGCCGAATTAGTTGCGCGTCACGAAAATAGCTATAACTCCGTAAATAATTTTAATTTTGAAATGTCGTTTTAAGAACATATTCTTAAATGTCTGAACTATCATAATGTGCCAAAAAAAAAAATAATTCGATTTTTTCATATTTCTAGACCAGAATACCCCATATATAGAATTCGAGCGTTAAGCACTAGTTTTATGTAACGCAACATTCAAATATAAGGGCGAATTATTACGTTTTACAAACAAACGTATAAACTAAAAAAAAAAAAAATTACTCAATTGCTTCGGAAGAAAAGGATATGACAAACAGAGCGAATACATGCATTACTTAATACCAAGACATGTTTAGCCTACTTTTTACGCCATTAATCGCGTTTTAACTTTACTTTTCCACAATCCTATCCTCTTTTCCGCATGTATGTCCGGGAAGGTATGACTTCTACAAGTATCAACTGATCGACATTTCCAATTTTATTATTTATTCCTGTGCATCAGATGAAATAAGTATCTCTCAAATGTTCCTTGTTGTCCGTTCTTTAGTTATGCAAGGCAGATGTATTTTATGCATTTTGTATTTGTGAAGCCTATAGTGAAAAAACATCACTTTCGGAGTTGACAACTCCTTGTTTTCCTTCCATAAAGTAGAGCCATTTTTACCCGTTCCCCAGTGGGGCGAAATTAGCTTTAGACATCTTCGCTGCAATTTTCTTATTTTCTTTAGCTGGCCATCTTTTAGATCTTTCCACACTTTTATTATTCCGTATACAATTCTGGCCATAATTATAAAGTCAAAAATCAACTATACAGTTTTATAATGGGTAAAGTAAATTTTAATCTATACCTTATTTTATTGCTTATTTCCTCAATATGCCTTTTCCACGGTCTAAAGTCGAGATATTTATACTTGGTAACACACCCTGAGCAATCAGAAGTACAACTCGGCGTATTTTTATTTGTTTATACGTAAACATTGCATGGAATGCAGTACTATCGTAGGGTCGTCATAATTCCTACATCTGCTAGGAGTTTTTACGTACGAGGTTTTCGATTTCAAACCATTCATTGTTATATTTCGATCACGCGCCCACCTGCTTAAAATATCCACATTTTCATGTAGAAGTTTTCCGTTAATTCGAATGTCCTTATATGTTTACGGAACTAAAGCTATATCATCTGCATACGCGTAAACAATGGAATTTTTGGTATAGTCTGCGAACGAATTAACGTAAATTAGGAAAAGCAGTACAGATAAGGCTGTATCTTGACCTATCCCATGTGCCAGATTTATTTTTCCATTAATTTTAACCGTGCTTTTCCGATTTTCCAAATAGTCTATAAACCATTCCTTTTTCTTCTGTTTTATACCAATTAGGTCCGTAATTAACTTATTATGGTTTACAACATTGAATGCCTTAGTTAAATCGATAAAAGACATTCGGAAACTGTTTTCCACTCGCTAGGCCCTTGTTTACCTGTTTTGTCATTAATCTAAGCAAGGAAATTGTAGATTTATTTTTGCTAAAGCCGCACGCGTTTTATATAAGATCTTGTTATTTTCTAAATAATTTCTTAAATGATTTTCTGCATAATGCTCTAAAACTTTAGCGACCGATGATATTAAGGTTATAGACCTCTATAATTCTCATGTTGTATATTGCTGTTTTTTTTTGTAAATAGGATCAATGATTCCAATGCTTAGCTCTTGAGAGATCTTCTTTCATGGAACAATTAAATAATTTTGTGATTTTTTTTTTTTTATTTTTTTTATTTTTTATTTTTTATCAGGAACGAAAGTATCCGTTTATTATTTTTAATGTCTTTACCCCTTATACCATCTCATCCAGGAGCTTTATCAATTTTTGAATTATAGTATCAACGCAATTTATCAATATTTTCGGAATGTTAAATGTTGTCTCATTCCGGTGATCTATACTGGTTCCTAACATCGCTGTATTACATTCATGTATGGTATTTTTTATTCAGTTTGCATAATATTCATTAAATTCTTCCGCCGCGTTGGAGGTATTTCCAAAGAACTTTGCCATTACCGTATCCGCAGATATTCTGCTTTCATTATTAATTAAGCTACTTATTAGTCCCTAATTCGTTGCGCTGTCATTATTTACTTTTTCAATTTTGTCTTTGTAATATAAAATTTTGGTTGTACTTATTTCGTTTTTCGTCATGTTTCGTTATTTTTTATACAAATTTTTGTACCTTACATTGGTTGGGTTACTTTTAGAGCGTTGAAAGTAGATGTCCTCTTATGTTCATGAAATTTATAATTTTCCTATTGATATTTCTAGGTTTATATTTATTCTCTGAGTTGTTAAAAATGTGCGCTACTATCATAAATGACCCTAAAAGCCAGACAGATGTGATTATATATGTCCTCCGCCTCAATCGCTCCTAATAATAGCTACATATTTTCCTAAGTAACAGTTGCTCATTTGACCGCTTGTGTTCTCTATTTGAAAGGTCGACATCGTCAACCTTTTTAATTTTAATAGCACAGCATGTAATGGTATCCTTTCTGTGGGCGCCCAGCCATGCTGGGATTCCTGGAAATGAACGCGCCGATACATTCGCCCGAGCGGCAATATATTGTAACTTGCCTAGTAACAGCCCTCCGCCACCTTATCTATCGAACATAATCTTCAATAATCTCATGTCCTCATGGAAAGCCCATTGGTCCCCGTGTCAGTCTTTCTCAAGGTTAATTAAACCCTCAACCGAACCATGGTGGCCAGAAAAAAGCGTTTCCCACAGAGATTTCTCAGCACTTAGTCGCTTGTGCACAGGCCACACGGCCATGTCGCATAATTTTATTTTGCAAAGAACCCGCCCACTCCTATAAACTGTCCTTTCTGTTGCCAAGGTGTTGCTTCCTCAACTTCCTACATATTGTGCGACTGTCCAGCACTCTTACCCCATCGACCCCCTTCTATTAATAACAAAACAGTCACCAACATTCTTGAGAATTCCCCCAATGCTGTTTTATCTGTAACACAGTTTATCAGAACTAGTGGGATAAGCAGATATCTATAAAAACAAACTGCGCATCTTCGTACTGTAATAGCCACAGTAGTTAAACACGGTACAGGATGTTGCTTTCACAAAAAGAAAAAAAAAAGATTAACCGCATTCCCCACGGCTGCTTATAATATTTAGAAAGTTCTCAACGAGAGTGTGGCGCCTGAGTATATCTATGTCGAAGTCGCCACATGTTATAAGGTCCTTTTTTGATTCTAACTACGTTAATGTTTATGTTTAGGTTACTTAAGAAGTCCAGAACATTTGCACTAGGTGACCTGTGTAAATTGCTATTAGATAAACTAATTTATTAGGATTTATTTCTATTTCCACTGACGTATTATACGCCCTTTCCTATCAATTATAGTTTGCGTGGATTTAAATTTATTCGATATAAAAATTATAATCCCGTCGTTGCATTTTGCGAGTTTGGAAATTTGCAAATTTGGTATAACCCGTTATATCATATATACTTGTTTCCTTATTTGCAGTATTTGTTTCGGTGAGCACTATTATATTAATAGGTATGTTAATGTAAGCGATAAACTCATCCCAATAAGGTCTCAAATTCCTAAACCGTGCATACATGTATATACAACATACGGCGCGAGGTCGCTTATTAAAGAACATGATATATACATCGTTACGAATGCAACGGGAAGGACAAAAAAGATGCATGTAACGGAGTTGATACGAGGCTGATAAGAGAATGCGAGAATTATAATTACTAGCACATAAAAGAATTTTATCACGACGCTCTAAAGTGCTAGTTAAAATAGAAGTTAAAAAGATAGCGAATCTAAAAATAACGCACATATTATAAATAGAGAATTATTGCAACTAATTTCGTTTCATCGATTTATAATAATTTATTTAAATCTTTCTTTTTGTTTTCACTTTTGTTTTTTTTTTAATGTTCTACAAAATGAATATTCACTTTTACACAGGAATCCGAAAAGGGAGCAGCTATTCAACAAGCCGGGTGGACCGAACGTATATCAAAATATTCCAAAAGATTACGTCGGCTCTGTGAGTATCTGTACATTTTTAAATTAATTCACAAATTTCACTTGAAATATTCATAATATTTTTTTCGTTAATGCAAATTATTATCGACAACAAACAAAGTTAATAATTTAGTTAACGCATTAAATTTTGTTAAATAGCAGAAGTATCGAAATAACGCGTTTTTCATACTTCTTTTAAAAAATTAGCCATCATTTATTGTAATTCTATACGTCTAAAATTAATTTTCGGAGTACAATTATCTCTTCTATGCAGGTAAAATCTGTTTTGTGTATGCTTATATAGATATATTTTTTTTTTTTTTTTTTTGTAAATTTGCCACAGGTGAAGAGACTCGGTACTATTTAGCATAGCGCTTTAGGGCAAAAGTCGTTCGTTTAGCCATCAACCGGCTTACTTGCAAAACTATTGCAAAACTAACATTTCTTTTTTTATTCCTGATTCTCCAATTTTTCAAATCATCGCTCATAACTTTTGCAAATCAAATCTGAATTAATTATAGCAGTTTTCGATGTAATACAACGGTTCTAACACTGCGATGAGGAAAGCAAAGGAAATCTACCTCATTATTTTTCCAAGATTACAGCCATGAAAGTACGTATAAAAAAAAAATGGATATGCCGTACGATCCGGCTAGCAACCGGCGCCAAAGTAACGTTAAGGCTTCTGATGAGAAATATACGACTACCCGTACAATAGTAGGTAACCAGGACGAAAAATATACGACCGGGAAAACAGAGACGAAACCAGCAATAAAAAGTAAAGAACTAAATCAAATAAAAGAAAAACTAAAAATCGGAACGTGGAACATGAGATCTATGAAGATATACGGAAAATTAGAAAATATAAAACTAGAACTGAAAAGGAATGAAGTAGATATATTGAGAATATCGGAAACAAGAAGGAAGAATAATAATGATTTCTAGAGTGACGAATATCGAATACTGCATTCAGGACAGGAAAATCGAAGAAATGGAGTTGGCATTACCTTAAACAAAAGATGGGGTAATAAAGTGTTTTTTTTTAGCCCGGACCAAATTACAACGTCCTTTTGGCCAATAATTCTCCATAATCAACAACACCCAAACAACATAAAATAAAAACTTAAAACAAATTATAATAACCAGTAAATGGATAAAGAATAGAATAAAATAAAACTAGCTCCTTACATAAATAAAATAAACTGTAATGAATAAGGGAAAGAAAAAAAAAAAAGAGAAGAAAAATAAAGTTAATACACATACCTACAGAAAAGCGATAGAATAATCCTGGCAAAGGTAGATACAAAGCCAATAGTAACAGCAATTATACAAGTTTATATGCCAACAAGTAAATATGAAGATGAAAAAGTGGAAGAAATATATAAACAATTGAAAGAGACCTTAGAATATGTGAAACCAAAAGAAAACTTAATAATATTAGGCGAAGTTGAAAGTTATGGATTAGGTAATCGAAATAAAAGAGGAGAAAGGCTTATAAACTTCTATAAAGAAAATTAATTGATAATAGGAAATACAATGTATAAACATCTCACCCAAAAAGAATATATACTTGGAAATAAAGAAAGACATCAAATAGATTATATATTGGTTAAAAAAAGATATAAAAATCAAATAAACAGTGCAAAATATATGCAGGAGCAGATATCGGAAGTGACCGTAATATGGTAATAATGGAAACACAACTGAAATACGAAAAAACGAGTAAAAGAAAAAACAATTTTGTAAGATGGGAAACAAGAAAACTAAGGAATGATAAAATAAAGAGTGAATACCAAAAAGAAGTAAAAGGTAAAACGAACAAATGAATACCAAAACCATTGATGAGAAATGGAATCGCTTAAAAAATATAATAATAAAGGCAGCAGAAAAAACGCTAGGAAAAGAAGAAAAAGTCTATAGAAAACCGTGGATTACAAATAAAATAATTGAATTAATGGGGAAAAAATGACATTTTAAGAATGTAAATACAATGGAAGGACAAAAGACCTACAAGAAATACAGGAATAAGGTGAACAGGGAAGTAAAGAAAGCAAAGATAGTATATATAGGAAATCAATATAAACAAATAGAAGAAAATATCACAAAAGGAAATATAGAGGGCGCACATAAGCGAGTACATTTCGGAGATGTTAAAAATAAAACCAATGGAATTGAACTTGAAAACAAAAAAATAGCTATAGAAAACGATGAAAAAGCAAACAGATGGAAAAGATACGAAGAAACTCTGTACAGCGAAGATAGCGAAGAAAATAAAGATAGGAATAATAAGCAAATGAAGAAAGATTTAGAAGGAAATAAATCAATAGATAATGTAGGACCAATAATAACTATGGAAGAATTTGAAAAAGCTTTAAAAGAACTTCAGATAAGGAAAGCGCCTGGATACGACAATATTAACAGCGAATTACTAAAAGCCTTAGATGAAGACACAAAAGGAAAGATATATAATTTAATCAAAGAAATACACGAAAGCGGGGAAATTACAAAAGATTTTAATATAATAAAGGAACCGGAGAAGCAATACTGAGTTTAAGATTGGTAATAGAAAAGATAATAGAAATAAATCGTCCAATTTAGATGGCCTTTGTGGATTTTGAAAAAGTGTTCGATAGATGTAACTGGAAGTTTCTTCATGAAATACTGGAAACGATACATATAGACAACAGAGACAGAAGGATAATAGAAGCACTATATGTGAAAATCAGAAAACAATAATAAGGATAAAGAATAAAGAAAGGGGTCAGGCAAGGTTGCAGCATATCTTCTACGCTGTTTAATATATACATAGAAAAAACGGTAAAACAATGGAAGAAAAATATAATAACGGTATTTCAGTAGGCGGTATAAAAATTAGTATGTTTAGATTTGCACATGACATCGCAATAGTAGCAGGCAATGAACAAGAATTGAGGTCCTCCCTAGATCAGGTGAACCAAATATTTAAAACATATAATACGAAATTAAATAAAAAAAAATCAACAATATTGAGATGTGGTAAAAAAAAAAAAACATGGTAAAGAAATAGATATAGGAGTAGACGAGAAAAAATAAAACAGATGGAAAAGCAAAGATATCTGGGGAGCATAATAACAGAAGATGGAAGAAGTGATCAAGATATGAAGGAAAGAATAGCAACGGAAAAATTAGCATTCAATAAAAAAAAGAAACCTCCTAACATCTAGAAATATCCAAAGAGAAATTAAGAAAAAAAAACTATTATACTGTATGGTTTGGAAACTTGGAATTTGAATCAACAGTTAAACAATCAACTGGAAGCATTCGAAATATGGTGCTGGAGAAAAATGGAGGGAATATCATGGACGGAAAAAGTAAGGAATGAAGTATTAGATAGAGTTAAAGAAAGAAGAAGTCTATTAGGAAAACTAAAAGAAAGAACATTTAAATGGATTGGATATATAGAAATAATGAATACCTAACACAAATAATAGAAGGAACCGTGGAAGGGAAAAGATCAAGGCAGAAATATATAAAACAAATAAAGGAAGACGTGAAGATAGATACGGAGATACGAAGAAAATGGCTTTATCCAGGAACTTTTAAAACATGTTTGTCCACCAATCTATCCATATAGATTAAGGAACTAAGAAGAAAACAATAGAAAACTTCACTGCAATACGCGAGGTTGTAAGCAGGGACGCAGCAACGGAAGTTCCAAGGGTACCCGGGCACCCACTCATTTATGATGGGCATCTCCAGCGAGGAAGTTGACGTTTCAATTTAACACATATTTTGCACAACCAAATTTTATCGTAAAACCATTTTTGGACAATTTTGCACAAAATCTAATGAAAATCGAACAACAATGTAAATTGTTAAAAAAATATACACCTAAACCTGGTGTCACATTTGTAATTTTGGAAAAATTGTTATCCTCTTTTTTCTTTTTTAGGCATCGATAAACATATGGTCTGAGCACCCACTTACAATGTTAGGTTGTTGTGCCCCTGATCGTAAGAGGCATATGAAATTTTGCAATGTCTCTATAAGGCGGATTTAGGGATACATGTCAACCCTGCTAATACTTGTTTAGCTAATTTGAAAAAAAAAAAAAAAACTGATATTATATTCATCATTTTCCAATATGTTTTTCTAGAATATTCGAGAAATCCGGGAGATTTGAGATCTTTATTAAACTCTCTTCGTGCGAATGCCAATTTTTTTGCACGGTGCATCTTCTGCGATATCTTACTAGTCCAAATACGATGTCTCACGGAAACGTTCCGCGCATTGTTAAGTTAAAAAAATTTGTATAAAATAATCCGATATAAAAGTCGATAAAAATCCGACAAATTGAATTTTTTGTAGTTGCGCTTTCACAATATAGCGTTAGTCGCGTTTTATACTTTCAAACGTTTCCTATAAATATTCCCTGTGAGGCAAACAGCATCGAGTTTTCTATTTCTTGCGAGTCAATCATCCTTACCTATACATGTTATTGGGACTAATTTATATTTCGATACGGCACCTTTCTGTCGTCGTGATAGTCTAGCTGCTAGAATGCTTGGCTTCTATTACGGAAGTCTCAGGTTCAATCCCGGGAGACGTCAAAAGTTATTACAAAAAATTAAATTAAAAAAATACTTGCTATTTCACGTGGAAGGTAATGGCAAACATGCATATCACATCATATGCGCGCTAGGTTAGTACACAGCAGACACAACGGGACTGCGCTTGTATATCGATAAATCAAACGATTACTAATCAGTTCAGAATGTGTAGTCTTGCATGTGTACACATTCGTACTGCATATAAACAATTGTACAGTACACAAGCTTTGTCTATATAGCTAAAATGTACAAATAGGTTGCCCACTAGCCGAATGGTTGAAGGGATAATGATTACGACGCACTTTTCTATATTTCTCATAAATACCATATAGTATGGAACTATTTTTTATTGAAACCATTGTAGTCATTTTTGATTTCATCGAGATTAAATTGAAGCTTTTACTGCTTAGTTTTGCGTACAATTTTATGTTTTACATTCTAATATTTTTTATTAGAATTTAAGAAAATATTTTCATTCGGATTCGTTATTTTCTTTAGATAATGTTATGTCATTATAATTATTATTTTTATTTTTCATTTTTCTTCATTAACAAGATAATTTTTAGCATCATAAAGGAGAAGTCTGGAATTTTGAAGTATGCTTACCACACTAAACAAGATCTGTCTCCTTTTCCTTATCGTTATAATTTCACTAATTCTAAAATAATCGATTTTCTATTTTTTTTTTATTTTATTCTGTTAAATATCTGGCGTACATCTAGATGAAAAAAGTACGTGGTTTAATCGTAATAAAGCAAACGAACGCGATCAGTTTCGCAAACAATACTTTACTAGTTGCTTGATCCGTGACCCCAGTTACAAATAGCGAAGTATTGCTCTAAAACGATGATACTAAAACCAGTATGATTGTATACAGCCGAATTGTGAAAATGCACATTGAAAGCTAATGTTGATGGAGTACGACACTACGAAAATAAAAGGCGAAGCACGGTCGGTATCGAATAAGCAAGCTTGATGTGTTATCGTAGGTTTCGTTGAAGAATTCCTGGGGTAAGGTAGATGGATTACATATCAAATGAAAAAGTGTTGGCCAGAACCACTGTTAATTGATACAGAAAATGTTGGCTTGAGAAATGCATGACCTGGATGGATTGAGGATGGAAGAAGATCAAATTCCGAAACTAATAACGTACGCGGTTCTAGCAAATGGAAATATCCACTCGGTAGACCGCGACTTCGATTTCAAGATGCTATTGTTTGCGATCTTAAAAGATTTGAGATTTAGTTGAAAATAAGACAACTGGGAAAGTAGCGTACAGAATTACAAATAAATTGATAAATATGGTGACCAAAGTATCGAATTTTGAACTGTATGTCGATGGGTTGAATTTTCGACGCCCAAAAAAAAAAAAAAAAAAAACTGTCCAGGAAAAGAAAAAACTACTGTCAGAGGACAAAGTATAGCTTGTCAGAAGTGCAATTTCGCGCCAGCCCATCACATAAGTCTGATTTCACATGTGAAACATAAACATTGAAAATGATTATACGGAGAGCAGATACTCGCCTTCGAATGGGAATTGATTATTATTATTATATGCGGAGCATTAGGAATCAAGAGGCCTATAGAACATTTTACACTGAATAGCAAAAAAACTATCACGAAGATCGCACTAAAAATGCATTAATTCAGATATATATATATATATATATATATATATATATGTATGTGTGTATATAATATGCTTGACTATAAAATCAGAGGTCACGGGTTCGAGACTTGTCTCGTTCCAGAACCGAGTTGCTCTCAAGTTTACACAGCCTGAAATAATTGGGTACTAGAGAAATCTGGGAAAGTAAAGGCGGCCGATAGAAAGGAACTGACCCCACTACTATCATTAGTGTCGTTGGTCTTAGTACTTTGTGAACCTTAATTTCACAATCCATGATACCTTATCAAGGATATCCATGGGACCTACTTTACTTTATATATATAAATGTATTAATTACAACGTAATTCTTAGGCCGGCCCACATTAGATTTTGTAACAAAAAAATGTCCCAGTTTTATGTAACGAATGTTAAATGTTAAATGAAAACGTCATTCTTAATCATAGACTCATTAGATTTTAATTTAAAGGAAATAAGGTTAGGATTTTTGCGATTATGTTATTTTTTTTTGTGTCGATGCCGATAAGAATGACGTTGTAAATTTTGATAATTTAATGTAAAGTACAGAAGAGAAAGAAATAGAATTGTAAGCAAGAGGAGTAAAGGAGCAGAGCCGAGTTTTATATATATACATATACATTGTATATATATTAAGACATGTTTTTATTTTTATTTTCAGAACAATGCACAAACAAGTAATATTAGAAAATGTTAAATAAACGTAGTCGAGTAATTGCGTTACATAATTTAGAACCTGTTTACTGAAACTCAAACTCCCTACTTCTTATTGTGCATCTTATATTTTGTCCTTCCTCTCGCTATCCATAATTTCATCCATTGGTTCCTTTATACTGTTTATATTTGACCGTATCAAAATCTAACTGACGGCTCTTTTCTTTCTTGTTGGTTCTGGGCGTAAATCCTTAACTGGCATGCCCAAGGGAAAAAAAAAAAAATTAGAACCAACTGGGTTTATGATGTAGCCATCAATAAAAGAAAAGGAGAAAGCAAATTATTCTGAAAAAGGGAGAATATTACGTTAGCCGATGCATTTATGTTCACGAAAAAACTTTCATTACTCGTTTGAATTTCTAATGTGTAATTAATCATTTTATTTTGGTGAAAATGCTTATCTTCCTTAATATAGTAACACCACAGAAAGAGCAAATCTTTCCGATAAAAAAAACGAATTAAACTCGCGATATTTTTTCAAATCGCGATAAATACTGTTCATATAGGGGTTATCCGATTAGTTGTGAGATTTTATTTAACTTTTTTAAAACTTTAAAGGTTTTTTTTTTTATTTTTGCTTGGCCCGGCGCAAACCATTTGGCCATCAACCAATCTTTCTATTTATATTAAATACCATTTTCCTTTAACTTCTCATCTAATGATACCGCATTTTTTTTTTTTTTTTTGATAATACTTTGTTCTAAATCTATACAAGGTTCACTTGTAAATATGATTCTTTTATCTTCGAATTTATTCAAATACCTATGCGTTTGTTGTTCCCCATTAACTGAGTCATCTCTCTTTTTTGAATGTGGTAACATTTTAACATAGTACTGTTATTTTCATTATTAGGATGTAACACCGGAAAATTTCTTGAAAGTTCTATCGGGAGATAGCGACGGTATGAAGAACGTTGGTTCAGGAAAAGTTGTAAAGAGGTATGTATGTATATCCGAATAAAATTTTTTTGCTTTAAGTACATCGCTGACGATACTTTTTTTACCTTAAATGTTTTCGCCAATATGGTTATGTATCATAATTGGACTCAACTAAGAAATGTTAAAGATCCTCACTTACACCAATCGGTAACTAGGGAAGTATCTTATTTATATTTACCGTACTAAACATTTTATTCAATTTGTAAACAGTTTCAGTTCATGTTTTTACCAAAACAAAACACGTAGTCGTATCACACTTTACACAACATCCGAAAAACATATCCATGTTACAATGTAGTTCACATCTGTTTTTATTAAAACTTTAGTTTTTGTCATAAAATCAATTTGCTTGTCTCATAATTTTTTTTTTCCCCTACCCTGGGCGCGCCAGCGGCCTTGACCTAAGAACATGAAAAATTAAGAGTTATAACTAAATAGCCAAGCGGTCAGAAATGGAAAAGACAAAGGACAGCAGCAATGGAATAACTGAAGGCAATGGGAAGGAAAGAATATAGGTATCGTTAAAGGGAGTAGGAAGACCCAAAACTAGAAGTTGGGCGTAAAGAAAGGAGTGTTCGTTAGAAAGTGCAGAACATTCGAATAGGATGTGACCTGAATCACAAATACAAGAAGGCTCAGAAGCGTGAAGAGAGCAGAAAGGAGAAGAGGACAAAGAGAATCGAAAGCGAGAAGAGAGGAGTAGAGAATGATTGATTCTGAATCTAATTAAGGAAACAACAGTGGAACGACGACAGATAGGAATAGATTGAAACCAAGGCAAAAAATTAGGAACCGGTTGAATCTGTACTGTGAAAAGCGATTTGAGAATAAAGATGGATACATGTCAGTCCAAAGTCTAGAATGATTAGAGCGTGACAGAGAAAGAATGTCTGAGGAAGGGAAAGAGTCGAGGAAAGGACCAATGCGGGCGGATGAGCGAGCTAAAGAGTCAGCTGCGTCATTGCCCTCAATATTGGAATGACTAGGGACCCATAGAAAGTCTATGAGAATGGATCGGAACGAGAACAAAGAGAAGACAAGAGATCGAATAGAGAGGATGATACCGTCAGAAGTATGAGAAGGAGGAGAGGAGAGGAGATGGTTTGAAAAACGCCTTTGGAATCAGAAACAATCAGGAATTTGTGAACCCCACTCGTAAAGGATATGAATTGGATTGCACGAAGAATTGAGATCGACTCGGCTGAGAAGATAGAGCAGAAAGAAGGAAGTCTGAAAGACTCAGAGTGCAGGAACGTAGGAGACGTATACGCGCCACCCACGCCCCCATCACTCTTGGAGCCATCCGAGAAAATTAAGACATGGGAAGGAAAATCAGAGTTCAGCAGCTGAAGGAATTCGAAGTTGACTACATTGTTAATTGTCACAGTACCGCTAAAATCTATAATATTTTTTCCTTTTCTGGTTCTAAACGTCGGACTAAACGTTTAACTTATTGCTTGGTCATTGTGATCAGCGTTTATTTAAAATCGCATTTGGTACGGACAATTTAAGAACTATGCAGTGTTGGTAATTGAATGAAAAGTTTTTGATCAAAGACAATATAACATAGTGACGTTAACCAGAAAAATATATTTATAGACCAATACGATGAAATGTATTATAAAAATTTCACGTGTATTGAATTCTCCACACGTGAAAAATAAAGAATAAACTTAGATAATTTTAGATAGTTAAAACAATAAATCCTAAAAAAAAAAAAAAAAAATAGAAAACAATAATAATTATTTACGTAACTTTTTTTTTCTTTCCTGGTGGCGCCCATGCACCGTTTTTAACTACAATGGTTATTACAGCACATGGGCCAGGGTAAAAAGGCTATTTCATAATTTAGTTATTAAGTTGTTGGTCCTAAGAAAACCGAGTAGCATTTGTATGCGTGCTGGGTCATTTGATAGTATAGTTGACAGAGGAATACCGGCAAAAGCGGAGCGGTCGAATGCCGTACATTGTAGCAGCAGGTGTTCTACCGAAGGGTAAGAAGGGCCGGAACAGAAAGGGCACGTAGGTGGGAGAAGGGTACCCTCAAGTATATAATTGTGTGAGACCGCCGTATGCCCAACTCGCAACCGATTTAACACAGCATATTTTCGACGCGTAAGGTAAAGAGAATGGAACCATGAATCAGCCGTAAATTTTATGCTCTTCATAAAAGATCGATCCCTTTGCCACTGGCTGATCCACTTAGCCATCATACGTTCATGAAAATAAATCTTCACTTTGCAGATTGGTGGCGCTGCAAACGGCATTAGTGCGCGCAGAGCTGATTTGGACGCCATGTCAACTCGCTCGTTGCCTTGAATTCCTATATGACTCGGCACCCACAAGAGCGTTACCCGATTTCTTGCTTGATGTAGCAGCTTCAACGTATAATTGACTTTCAGGGCTAAGATATCCATGTTGTTCTGTGAGGAAATCGATTTTAGAGAAGCCAAAGAGTCAGTCCTTAAAAGTATGCTTCTATCCATACATCCTGACGGTTTTGAACAATTTTTAAAATGGAAACTTGGGGATAAAAAATAACCAAAATAACAATAGTTGAATTTACATATATTCAGTGGATAATTGTGTGCGATAAAGTAATAAATCGTCTTTTGTGTATTATCAATTTCACGTCACGGTGTCCATTGTCTATACAAGCGGTTTTATCAGATACTCTCGGTGAGATTATTCCGATTTATTATATTATCGTTTGTTCATTTCTATTGTATTTATATTTTAACTCATCTGGGTTTTTCAAAATCTAACAGTATTGTTTTATTTTTATTTATTTATTTTCTTTTTTTTTTCTTTTTTCCTTTCTTGTAATTCATTTCGCTGTTTTTCTCCTTTTGTCTTTTTTTTTCTTTTTTTCTATTTTAAGTTAGTTGGTTGATAAGCTCGTCTAGGGGGGGGGGGGCGCCTGGCGGCCTCTTCCAAAGATTCAAAAGCTATTAAGTCTAATATGTCGCTGAATCTGACGGGGACTGACGCTGTCTTAATAGC
Source organism: Icerya purchasi (assembly GCA_039619475.1). Taxonomy (NCBI): domain Eukaryota; kingdom Metazoa; phylum Arthropoda; class Insecta; order Hemiptera; family Monophlebidae; genus Icerya; species Icerya purchasi. Next base: position 167,517,284 of record CM077116.1, on the reverse strand, counting down.
ATTACTTCAAACAACATTAACAACAGCGCTAATCTATATATATATATATATGTATATATATATATTTTAAATAACTTAAATGTTAATGCTATTCGCTATTGAGTAAAGGAAGGATGCAATTATTGGAAAAATGACCTGGTTTGGGAACGACAGTATCGACGAAATATTGTAAGGTGCGGGAGCATTGAGTTGTAGTAAATTAGAGTATAGTACGGATTGTTCATTGAATAATGCCGAGCACTCAAAAAACACATGATTAGCGTCACAGATGTAATTATTCCCTGGTGGGTGAAGAGGACAGAGAGGAGATAAAGATGGAAAAATCCGGTGTCGTGAATAGGGAAGGAGTGAATGGTTAAATCGAAGACGACATATGGATACAATGGAGTTACGTTGAAGAATTTGACAGCTATGGAACCATGGTTTACAAGGAATGGAAGGTTGAATAGAAAGATAGAAGGAGTGCGGATTGGAAAACGATCGGGCATACATGTCGGACCAAAATTTTGAGTGTAATTTTTTTGAGAAAGAAAGAATATTGTTGGCTGGATAAAGATTGACGTAATTACCATTCGTGCTGGCTATGTATGCTAACTTGTCGACTCTTTCATTTTTCTCAATTCCAATATGTCCTGGTATCCATAAAAATTCTATTTGACAAGGTGTACGTAAAGTTAGATTAGATACCATAGACCGAATGCGAAGAATTATGTAATCAAATTATGTGGGGTAGTAGGCGGAAGATATAGCTGTCAGAACACTTAAGGAATCGGAAACTATTAGAAATTTACTATTATTTTGAGTCGAGGATATATACATCAATGCTTGCAGAATTGCAACTGACTCCGCGTAGTATATTGAAGATATGACAGGTAGTTTAAACGGTTCAGCATAATGTCTACTAGGAACGAAAAAAACAGCGCTATTAAAGCGTTTGAAAATTTCAGTATCAATTTCAATTCAATTTCAATTTCAATTTTATTAGTATTTACAAGATTAACATAAAAATACAAGAAAATGTAAATTCCACAAATGCGCATGGCTGCGCGAGTAGTGGGATTATTATTATACAAATGAAAATGATACTGTTTTGACGGTACATCCGGATACAATTACAAAACGCATAATAAAATAAAATTTATATACTAAAAACAATGCTGGAAAATAAAACATGAAAAACAGTACAGTACAATGCAATGGTCAAACAAACATTGGCCAAAAATGTTATGTTTACAATTTGAATATGAAATAAATATTAATATTATTTGGCCTTAATATAAACTAATAATAGAAATAACAGTATTGTAAGAATAAAGTTAATCGTAAAATTTTTGATTAATGGTAAGTATGGTATAAGTATTTTAATATGCTGTAAGTTACTGATAAATTAAAATAAAAACATTAAAATAACTCTAAATAACATTAGTCGCACTCATACTCCAATCCCAGGTACCTGAGTGAACTTCAATCACAGAATAAGAAAAAACTAAAAACTATCACTAAGTATAAAGTGTTAGTAATGTTACAATACGACTATTATACAGGATGGGCCAAAAGAACATCCCGAATTTTAAATGCTCGTCAAATAAAGACTAATATACTTACGGAAATGAAACAAACGTTGAAATACTTCAAAAAGAACGTCATTTATTGTACACTATTAGTTTTGAACAATACTCCGTATGAATAGTCACCATTTCGATTTTTACATTGTTGCAATCTTTCCTCAAAATTATGCATTACTTTTTTAAGAGTTGGTTTTTTAATCGCCGCAATTTCCTTCTGAATGGCCAATTTCATCTCGTCGGTTGTTGCTGGTTTACCCTCGTACACCTTGCTTTTCAAGTAGCCCCATAGGTAAAAATCTGTCGGTGTTAAATCCGGACTGCGCGGCGGCCAAAACAGCTCACAGTTTCGCGAAATCAAGCGGTCCTGAAACTTCTCTCTTAATAACCGCAAAACATCGTTACGAATATGTGGTGTGGCCCCGTCTTGTTGAAACCACGTTTTAGATAATGCAATCCTCTTCCGTCTGAGCTCCGGTAGAAAAAACTCGTTTAACATTTGGATGTAGCGGTCGCCGTTCACAGTAACATTCGCTCCGTCCTCCTCGAAGAAGTAGGGACCGATTATCGCTTTCGCACTGACTGCGCACCATACCGTGATACGAGGGGAGTGCAAGGGTACCGGGTGAACGATTCGAGGGTTCTCAGTAGCATAATGCCGCATATTAACGTTACCATTTAAATCGAAATACGCCTCGTCGCTAAAAAAAACATAATCCAAATCGACGTCTTCTTCCTCCAGCATATCCAAAAATTTATTACAAAATTCTAACCTTCTTGGCTTATCTGTTGGTATCAATTCTTGGGTTAGTTGTATCTTGTATGGGTGCATATTGAGGTCGTTTCGAATTATTCTTCTGAGTGAAGTACGGGGAATTTTCAAGGCGGAAGCCTGGCGACGAACGGATCTGCGCGGACTTCGCGACAATGCTACGCGCACTTTTTCGATGTTTGTCGGGGTTCTAGACGATCGACAGCGACCTTGATGGTTGACCGCCACCACACTACCGTATTCTCGGAAGTTTTTTACACATTTGACGATACTTTTACGGTCGGGGGATTGTCATGACGTTTTAAATCAAATTGTTTTTTAAACGCGCGTTGTACCGCGATTACACTTTCACCGTTTTTCACAAAGTACTCGATAACGAAAGAGCGTTGTTTACGCGTCCACGACATCATGACTACTAACCAACTATATTTATATTAAACAGCATATTATTTAGCGCCAGATGACGTTGCAATCGCCACGCTAACTCACAGTGTATGATTTTGACGAGCGTTTAAAATTCGGGATATTCGGGATATTCTTTTGGCCCACCCTATATTACTACAGTTAGGCAAAGTTAATTAATGTATTGAAGTTCTTAAAATTCATTTTGATAGTCGACCCGTTTCAAACCTGTAATAGAAAATGGGATTACAAATTCTTTGTGTCCTAGTTTATAATTGTAAGTGAATAAGAATGAAAATAATAAACACATTTCAGACAATTGTATCGTATATACTGTGTTATTAACTGAAATTATGTAATTGAACTGAAAATTTAGATTTTCTGTGTATAAGGAGCATTATGCGGAAGTTTTGTCAATTGTGATAGGTTAATGATGCGCATTATGGGCAAAATTGTTGTGTTTAGTGCAATTTACCTATTTATGATAGCTTAATGTAATGTAAGGTAAACATGCCTTGATGTACTCAACTAGTTTTTTACGTTTGTACTTAAAGTTTATAAGTTCAGTTTTTAGAGTTTCTGGTAGTAAGTTGTACAATTTGGCACCCATAAATCTTGCCTGCATTCTAACATGATATTTGTTAAGACGAGGTATTATAGCTTTCATAAGAGTAATAATAATAATAATAATAATAATAACAACAGGACATCATTACCTCCACCACCATCGCCAACAACAACAACAATAAAAATAATATTAATGATAATAATGGTAATAATAATAATAATAATAATCCGGAAATAAAAATGGCATAAATAATTTATTAAAATTAACAGAAAATTTTTCTAGAGATATTAAAATGAAATTTGGGATTGATAAATGTAGATTACAAAATGTATATAAAGGAAAAATAGGAAAGCAGGAAGGGTTTATAACAAAGAAAGAACAGTACATAAAATCAATGAATGAAAAAAACTTATATAAGCAGTGGCGGATCCACGGGGGGTGGGATAGGGGACATCCCCCCCCAAGATCCGAAGCCACTAAGAAAAAAATTTGTTATAACAGAGAAACTTAATTTATATAAAAGATTTGTATAAATGTTACCTATGGATTTAATTATAACTAATATTTAATACTGTTCTCTTTGATCTTTTGCCTTTCTTATTTATTTTTAATTTTTATTTTATAATGTAAATGAAAATAGATCAAAGATAAATATATATATATTTTTTGTACTTGCTCACAAAGAAAGAATTCACATCGGATTACTAACAAAAATAAAAAAGAAGTAAACTTTCTTACAATTCAAATTCTAAACTACCATTTTAGCTAGAATTTTATAATTTTTTATTCTTTACCTAAAAATAAAATAAAATTTAAATTAAATTGTAATAATTATGTATTTTTAAAACATTTTTAAATTTCTAAAGAGGTCGTTATTTGATTTTCTTTATGAAACAACGTATTTCTCAAATCTACTGCCTACCACAGAAGATATTACGTAATTATATAACTTTCCCCCCCAAATTTGCTCTGAAAATGTCAAACCATAGGGCTTAAGCTACAAATTAACGTGTCAGAAATCAAACAAACCAAACAATATTCCACTTTTCACAAAAAATAATGATAAAATCACCAATGTGACAGAGAATCTAAACTACTCCCTGTTATTTATTTGTCTGTTAGACAGTACTGACGAAGACAGCAACAAACAAATGACTCCTCTTGATACTTCCGCATGAAATATCATTATAAAAAATTTAAAAAACAACAGAGCTGCTGGACCTGACAATATTACAAATAAGACACTAGAATTAATCCAAAAGATCATGTATTTTTTTTTTTTTTTTTTTTTTTTTTGGGGTAATCCTACTTTAAAAATCAAACAAAGATGCAAATCTAATAATCTTCTATCGCCCAATATGTCTTTTAAATACTGTAAGAAAAATTTACGAAAAGCTATTAAAAAAGTAGGATGTCTTGCCATCTGAACTCAACAAAGTTTTTAGATAAAAGACAATTTGGATTCAGACAAGGTCTGTCTATAGAACATGCTGTGAATTATGCAATCAGGAAGATAGCAGCAGCCTTAAGAAAACGCCAATCATGTAATCTTTCACTGCAGTAAGTATGTCGACATCAGACACTTCAATATAGGAAACTTCAATTTGAGAAATTTAACTTTGCCAGATAAATTTCAAAAAATCGCTTTCTTAGTTTTAAAACCAAAATTTACTGACAAAAATAACATCCTACAGTGATTTACATTACTCAATTGAATAAAAAACATTACACTTAAAATCTGCAGATTAACACATATATAATTTTCAATATTAATACCCAGACAAAACAATCTAGCCTAAATGGTAGATCAAACTGAAATCAATCACACGCGTCTTTCAGAAAAAAAAAATTCAAAAAATATTATTGTCTGTTAAATAAGTACTCGATACATAACCCACCAGATCATGTAGCATTTAGTTTCTCAAGCCGGCTATTGTTTCCTTAATCAGACTAAGACTAGGTCATTCTCTCCTTCCCTCTTCTCGTTTTTCCTTTTCTCTTTCACCCTCTCCTTTTTGTTCTCTCCACTCTACTGATCATGCCCTTATATGTGACCCCAACCATATCCTTTTTGAATGGCCTGCTCTTTTTCCTGAGTGCTCTCATCTATACGCCGAACTCTTGACGTTGGATCTTCCTACCCCTTTCAATGCTTCCTTTATCCTTTCCTTCCCATCTCTAGCCGTTATTCCCCTCCTACTCTCCTTTATACTCTCTACCTCTGATCGCCTCAGAATCTGAGTTGGTGATTTAAGCTCATGTAATTGAGCCAATGCTGACACCGAAACCGTTTAAAAATAAACAAAAAAAAAACCTGATATAAAAAAAAAATTAAAGTTTATTACCTAAGTTTTATTTTAAAAAGGTTCTAAGTGAATATTAAGCCTAACGGCGGTGCTTGGCTTGGCGCCTTTGTACGAAAATTCGTATTGCAAAAAAAATCGCTATTGAAATACAGTTCTTAATCAAAAAAAAATTCCCCCCCCCCAAATGTCTCTCTGGATCCGCCACTGATATAAGTACTTAGAAATAATGCAAAGCAAACGAATTAATCACAAAATCATGAAAGAACAGCTAACTACAAATTATATTAATAGAATAAAGAAACTAATAAAAACACAATTAAAAATCAAATCCTTATTTCATGCTATCAATACATATGCAGTTCCGATTTTAACATACTCTTTCGGGGTGATACGATGGAATAAAACTGATATTGACAGAATTAATATTATAATGTGCAAATGTCTAACAAAAGCAAGGATGCACCATCCGGAAGCGGCTATCGAAAGGATGTACATTAAAAGGAGTGAAGAAGGAAGAGAATTAATACACTTGGAGAATTTACTAAATAGCCAAATAGAGAAAATGAAGAAATATTTTAATTATAGATGTGTGGGATCAGATTTACATGCTGCAATAAAACAGTCAGATAAGAACTACACCCCGCTTAATTTAAATAGTGCTAGTTTTATTAACAACCGAATAGACTTAAAAGAAACATGGAGTACAAAAGCACTTCATTGGAAAATTCCCACAAGAATTAAAAGATAAGAATGTGGATAAATATTTATCAAACAAGTGGCGAATTATTTCCAGAAACAGAGGGGCCGTTTGTAGCAGCAATCCAAGATCAAGCCATAACAACAAGAAATTACAGAAGATATATTATTAAAGACCCTAATATCTCGGATAAATGCAGGAAATGTGGAAAAGAAAGTGAAACAATTAAGCCTATTTTAAGTGGATGTAAACAGTTAGCAGCGCAATTTTTTATATGAATAGGTACAACAATGTAGCTGCTATAGCTCACCAAAAAATCGGAGTTAAATACGGCTTAATTAAATCTAATCAACCATATTACAAATATGTTGCTGAAAAAATTTTGGAGAATGAGCAGTATAAATTATACTGGGATAGAACTGTGTGACGGATAAAACAGTGGAATATAATAGGCCGGCTATTTTAGTAATGGATAAAAAGAAGAAATCAAGTATGTTATATCGCTGTCCCGGATAGCAGAAATATAAGTAAAGTATTCGAGTACAAAGTCAATAAATATGAAAAACTTAGCGAACAGATGAAGCATACGCTGAAGATTAATATAGTTAAAATAATACCGCTAGTTGTTGGAAATAATAGTATAACACACCGAATAGTTTAGTTAAGAATATAAGTAAGTTATAATTGGCGCCATATATACATAGTAGATCTGATACAAAAATCGATTTTATTAAACGCCGCTACAAATGTAAGGACCTTCCTTAACCATCAAGATGGAGAAAATTTCTAGTACTTGCTAAATATATTAGCCGTATTACAAATCTAACCAACATAGCTGCGAGTCTTTGGAGAATAATAGTAGTAATAATAGTAATAAAGAGAATTTAATATTTTCTCCATGCATTGTCCCTCAAGGCAGAGGTCGCGTCGGAATCAAATTTTCATCCGTTAATTCCGCTAACGCCTTTTTTGCGCATCCTAGTTTTTTCGCGCAACATAACATCAAAGTGTATATCTATAATAGCGTATTATTCGGAATAGGCGTCATCTCCGGCGAGCATCTGTCTTTTTCCGAAGGAATCGAATCGCTAATCCCCAACGCCTGTATCCGCCATATATGCCGTTCTTCGGACGGTATTAAAATTCCTACTCGTTCAGTCGAATTCAGATTTTATAGTACCACTCTTACGAAATTCATTTTGATTTTCAAGATGCGATTTCCTCCGATCGCCTACGCAGTGTTCCAAATGTTTTCTTTTTGGATATATCGCAAAGTACTGTCGTAGTTCTTCTAACATCTGTTCGCACTGTATTTCTAAGCACCCAGCCTCGAAATCCAGCAACCTACAGGAACCGCCTATCTGTCGTAATTGCAAAAGAACACACTCTGCTATTGATCAATCTCCCGCTAAATGGATCAGGCAGAAGGATATAAAACGCATTATGGCATTTGAGAATATTTCATTCCGGGAGGCCTCTCAATTTAAAAATAACAATTTAACATCTCGTGCTTTTTTATATGCCGACCAAACATCAATGTCTAGCTCTTCTCCTAATAATTGTCCTAAGCCTCGTACATCACCTCGCTCCTTCCACACTAATTTTTTCCCGCGTCCTAAATCTCCTACCTTCCATAAAATCCAACCCTTTCCGCAGTTTCCTACTCTTCCATCTAACCGTATCCCATCTCCCTCTAATGGATGCGCTACTCCTAGTCTGTATAATTCTACTTCGATTAATAGTATTCTCCCAAATCTTGCTAAGGATAATCCTGCCTCGTTGGTCACTCCTAACTCTTTTCATCCAATTTCTTCTCCTTTAATTGAAAATTTCTTCAGCCATCTTGGAAATACTCTCTTCTAATAACATTGTTTCTTCTTTTTTTTTTGTTGATTCTTTATAGTAACGCACAGTTAAATTAATTCCTCGTTCTATGATTAAGAAACTAGCAAGGAAAATAAGAAGATTCGGAGCTGAATTTTCTTCTTTTTGTTTTCTTCTGTCTCTCTTCAAATACCCTAAATTTTCTTTACTTCTTTCTTATTCAATATTTCTGCTAACATACAAAATAAGATATTTAAATCAGTTGTATAACTGTTTAATTGTATTATTCAATGTCTCCATTTCTTCCTTATTTGTAAATCGTACGGTCGTTGAAGTGTTCAAAAGCACTGTCGTCTTCAGTACATTTATTACATCTTTTTCTCTTTCGAATGTGCTGACGTCAAGATAACTTGCTCAATACTTGAACTCGGTTGCATTTTAATTATTTCTGTTTTTTCTCGCATTTGATGCTCTACTGGTTCAGCGGTGAGATTGACTAGCGCATATAGCAAGAGCTATGTAGCAAGAAGCTTTGCGCAGCATAATTTAACCCTAACGGGTATCATTTCATCTATACAAAGGTTTAAAAACCTGTTTGCTCTTAGCAAAATATTTTTGTTTGCCTCCTACGATTTCCTTCGCGAATACTCTCTTTCTTCCTTCTTTTCATTACTCTTGGAATTCCCTTCTAATTTATTAGCCCTGACTTACTTCCTCCGGATTTCTAATCGTTACAATTTACTTTCCGCCGTTTCTCTGGCAAGCTATTTCAATCACATTAATACGAGAATGTCTTTGCTTTTCTTTTTACCTTATACCAACTATTGTTTCTCCTTACTGTTTTTGTCTTCCCTTTTCTCAATCCTTATACTTCTAATATCTCAAATCGCTTTTCTCAGTACCGTCTTATTCAACCGGTTCCTAGTTTCCTGCCTTGGTTTCAATCTATTCCTATCTGTCGTCGTTCCACTGTTGTTTCCTTAATTAGGCTTAGAATCAATCATTCTCTTCTCCCCTCTTCTCGCTTTCGATTCGCTTTGTCCCCTTCTCCTTTCTGCTCTCTTCACGCTTCTGAGCCTTCTTATATTTGTGATTCAAATCACATCCTATTCGAATGTTCAGCACTCTCTAACGAACGCTCTATTCTTTACACCCAACTTTTAGTTTTGGGTCTTCCTACTCCCTTTAACGCTACCTATATTCTTTCCTTCCCATTGCCTTCAGTTATCCCATTGCTACTGTCCTTTGTCCTCTCCATTTCTGACCGCCTGGTTATTCAGTTATAACTGTTAATTTTTCATGTTGCTGGGTCAAGGCCGCTGGCGCGCCCAGGGTAGAAAAAAAAAAAAAAAAATACTTCGTCCGCCATACGTAGGTCTTTAAATTTATTAGCCGTTTCACGAATAACGTTTGTGGGTGATTTATACGATATAAATGGAACGATATCTGGTTCTATGCGAATTTCAAATTTCGAAAATCGAGAGCTAATATTAAGGAAACTAGATTTACTGCAATCGAGAATGTCTGAAGTTGTACCTACTATAGACGTTTCACTCGAGTTGTGAAAACACGGTAAATTGTTTTTTCGAACGAAATTTTCGGTAACTAGCGTAACCTGCGAAGCAGAGTCAAGAAGTGCTCTTGCTAATACGTAGCGATTATTTCGGACTTTAACTTTTAAAACTGCCGTTGCTAATATTACCAGATTATTTGTTGAAACTTGTTGGCAAGTTTTATTAGAGGAACCGACTAACTCAACTGATTTCTGTGAATTTGGATTACTCTCGACTGTTGAAGGATTTTCGATTTTAAAACATTCCGTCGAATTCGTTTTTGAGATGCGATTTAAAATTGTTGCGGTGTAAGATTGTATTATGATTTTGATTACAATTTGTGCATTTTCGATTTCTGCACTCGGAAACGCGATGATCTTTCGCAAAACATAAAATGCATAGACGATAAGTTTTTACGATATCGTAACGTTCAATCGGAGTTCGTTTAATAAATTCTGGACATCTCCAAAGTGGATGTAAGTTTTTACAAATTACGCACGTGGCTGTGGAAGACGCTACGAACGTCGATTTATTTTTTGAAGAACTACTAAACGACTGCGTTTTCTCAGTTTTTTTAGAGACATCATTGCAACGAAAGTGCTGACTTTCAATCGCTTGAACTCGAGTTTCAAGGAACTTTTTGATTTCCTCATACGTAGGATACTTAGTATTATCCGTTAAAGACTTTACCTAGTCGCGACGTGTTTCGTCGTCCAATTTCATCGATATCAAAAATGAAATCCAAGATTGCCAATTGTCGCAACCTTCATTCGCGACTTTCAAGCCTCGAAGTGTTACATTTATACAGTCTAATAATTCCTGAATGTCAGAGTCATTTTTGACGCGGCGCAAATGAAAAAGATCGAGAAAATGCGATTCGATTATCGCTCGTTTATTTTCGTAACGATTTAAAACGGTCGACCAAGCTTCGCCGAAAGAATGATCGTTAATTTCGAAATCTCGAACTATCGGAGCTGCTTTATCTTTTAGAGCTTGTTTTAAAAAATATAATTTTTTGACATTAGGTATGTCAAGATTATCAACGACAAGATTTGAAAATAAATTTTTCCAATTTAAAAAATCGCGAGGGTTGCCGTTAAATTCGGGTATATCAATTTTAGGAAGCCTCGGCTGAGCCGAAACATTACGATGAACAATCGATGTGGAATTTAATATCGAATCTCTATCGTTTTGCGTTGAGAACTTATCTTTAGCGACTGCGATCGCGGTTTTAATCGAATTCAGTGTAGATACTAATTCTTCACATTCATTAAAAAGAGCGTTTTCAAGCTGTTCTTCATTTTCTGGATTTGAGTCGACACCGAATTCGAGAATTTGTTTAGAAATCTCTTCAAATTGCGCATGATAAGTTTTAAATGATTCGAATTCATTCTCAGCTTTTACTACGACCGTGCTATTTGAAGTTTCTTTTAAGACATCTAAAATACGAGCTCGAATTGATGCTAGTTGCCTTTTCATATAGCGACGGTTTCTTTCTAACTTATCCGTTTCAATCGAACGATAATATGTGAAAAATCTTAATGACCGGAATGGACAACGAATACGAAACGACTTTAGTTTAAACAAATTTTTTAATCGTATATAAATTGGAACGGACTTACTTAATTTTACGATGAAAAGTCTTTGTTCAACGGTATCCGGCTCGGGAAGGACCAAAAAATGTTACGATATTTTCGTTAATATTCCGGTGGACCAAATTATATTTTTCGAATGAATTTTCAAACCGGTCAATTAGTAAATTGTATTTTAATTGAATACGATTGAACAAGAATAGAAGTCTTAAAAGTCGACTGTTTCTAAAATAATTTCAAAAATGGGTAAAACGAAATAACGAAATACGAAAAAAAGGAGACGCTAAAAGCGTATAACGAAGCGACATAATAAAGAACTAGACGAACGAAAGGCAACTAGCGAAGACGAACAACACGCCAACGAGCGAGCGCTAGCCAGCGATTTATTTTATATTGTTTACATAACGAACATCTGGCTGCGTAAAATGAAAAGTCTAACGAACGAATAATGACAAAATTAATAAATATCGACTTAATTAATTAATATTTATTAACAGATATATTGCGGCTAAATTGAAGAATTTCGTAGGAAATACGGAGCACCATATTCGGAATACACCCGACTTTATAGAAAAGTTAAAAACTGTAACTCTCGTGGAAAATGATTTATAATGGTCAGTTTTGTTGTGGTGTCCCTATCTAAAATGTACCAGTTCCGGAAACCATTCAGTTAATAAAGGAGATGAAAGTAGACAAATTAACTGTTAATTTGATCGAAACAGTAGTACGTGCGAATCTGTTCACCTTCAGAGAAGAAATCTACAAACGAAATGATGGGATGGCGATGGGCTCACGTCAAGAACCGATTTTCGCGAACATCTTTATGGAAGATTTAGAGAAGAAAATCGTTATAAAGTGGTCCCCGAAGTTGTGGGTGCGTTATGTGGATAACACGTTTGTAGTGTGGCAGTATGGTAAAGAGAAGATAACGGAACATCTCGCGGATCTAAACAGCTTTCATCAAAACATTAAATTTACTGTGGAAGAGGAGAAGAATGGTACGTTACGATTTTTAGATGTATTGGTGGAAAAAAATTCAATGAGAGGTGTAAAAACTTCAGTGTTTCGCAAACCAACCCATACTAACAAGTATTTACACAAGGATTCGCATCATTGTCCTAGTCAAAAGTATGGAGTGTTTAAAACTTTGTTAAGGAGGGCAGAAAAAGTCTGTGATCAAGAAAATATCGAAGATGAAATAAGAAATATAAAAAAAAAAAATGCGATGGTGGAAAATGGGTATAAGAGTTTTGAAGCGGAAAAATTAATAAATAAATTTCGGAAAGCGAAAATGAAAAATGAAGAGGCAGAAAAAGAAAATAAGTGGATTACGAATATCACGTTACCCCGTACATTAAGAACGTTACAGACAAAATCGGCCGTATTTTAAGAAAAAATAAAATCCGCCCAGTTTTTGGAACCGACAAAAACATAAAAAATTTCTTAAGGAACAATAAGGACGACTTACCTCCGTTACATGCAGCAGGTGTATATAGGCTCCTGTGTTCGTGTGGCTTAAGTTACGTGGGACAAACTGGTAGAGCAGTACATGTAAGAATTAAAGAGCACGAAACAGACTGTCGACAGAGACGTATTGAAAAATCCGCGGTGGCTGAACACGTAGAGCGCACGAAACATGAGATAAAGTTTCAAAACGCAAAAATAATAGCGAAGATCGAAAACGCAAGTAAACGTCTAATCAGAGAGGCGATTGAAATAGAAAAATATAAAAATTTTAATAAAGGTGACGGTATTAAATCTGACTGGAAGATAGTTATCGGCCTAATAAAAAGTGGAAATAACATTAGCCAATCAGAAGGTCGAATGTGATGTTGGCTTATCTATTTAAGGACTGGTTTCCTCCTTAGTCGTTTCATTTATGGTTCTGATGATGAATAGAGCACTACTATTCGAAACGTCAACCGAAGAAAAAAATATGGCGACGTGGTTGTTACCGAAAAAAATCGACATTTGTTTTATTTGTTATACTAGTCGAATGTTTTCGAAGATTCGTTTTAAATAATCCTGATTAAAGCCCGAGGCTCTCCCGAGATGGACTATTATGCATGACACTATACACACTGTCGCCCGCTGGTCCCTTTTTTTTCTTACAGTTAAAAAATATTTTTAATTTTAATTTTTTCCCGTCGTTAAATTAAAGGAAAATCTTTCGGAATTGTATATCCAAATTCCGAGAAAAAATCTAAATTTTACCCCGTGTGGTTCCACGCTAGAAGTCGATCTCCCGATAATATAAATTCCGAAAGTGAAGTTCAAATTAATATGTAACTCTCACTGCTAGAAAGTTTCGTACCGGGCATTGCCTAGATTTAATTATGTCCTTACACGTGGAGTTTCAAATTTTTCTTCAAATAAGGCTTGATTTATTCAAAGCCAACAAATCAGTTTATGCCATTGTTACACTGCCCTCTTCAAGTAAATACGAGTCAACTACAGAAATTATAAACTGATTTATTTCGATAATTTCAACTTCGATATTTCATATCTACAATCTTTACTTCATCTCAGTTTGTAAAAATAAATTCTTCAATTTCTCATATCATTTTTATCGCTAAAAAAGAAAATATCAAATAAATATTTAACTCTTTTATTTATTTGTTGTTTTTTGTTTATTTACACTATTTAATCGTCGTTTTTATTCTATTAACAGTACTGACAAAGATAATATTTTCGTATATTATTCGGATCATGGTGGACCAGGTGCTATCGCATTCATCAAAGATGTGCTACATGCATCTGATTTACAAGACCTCTTAGAAGATATGAAATTCGATAACCCGTATAATCAGGTAAATAAATGATTTTTATTGTTTAAATTGTACAAGGTAAAGATCTTATAACGTAGAAGTAGTCAAAAACTTACCGAATAAAAGTTTAGTACTATATATATGTATGTCGTCGCGATAGCCTAGTTGCTAGAGCGCTTGACTTCCGATATGGAGGTTACGGGTTCGATCCCGAGCAACGACGAACTTATTACAAGAATTAAATAAATAAATAAATAAATAATCGCTAATAATCATGTGGAAGGCAATGTCAAACCACCACGTATACCATCATATGCGCGCTAAGTCAGTACACAGCAGACCCACACGGGACTGCACTATTAGCGCGATAACAAGCGGCTACTGTCAGTTCCGAATGTAGTCTTGCGTGTGTGTACACCTGCGTTGCATATTATAATAATTTCTTAGTATACAACCTATATCGGTACATCTAAACTGAGCGAATAGGTTGTCCGCCAACCGAATGGTTGAGGGATATAATGATGATATATATATATATATATATATATATATTGAGAACGGGATATTTCTCACAAACGTGGAAAGAATCTATTATCCAAGTTATACTGAAACCTCATAAAGACTTATCAGTTCCTTCATCATATAGACCAATTAGTTTGCTTAGTGTATTGTCGAAAATATAAATACAAACAACGACAGACTCAATGTAAACTAATTAAAAATCATTATTATACGTTCGAAAATAACGTAATACGAATAAAATAAATTATGTATAACTCTAAATATAATTTATTTAACACCGAACATAAAAATTTTTTCGTAATATTATAAAGATCGCCTCTTAGGACATTTACCCAGCACAAAGGACTAACAAATAGTGAAACGTAGGGACTTGAAAGTTAAATCAGGAAGCGATTAGAAACGGAAGAAATAAAGATAGCCAATATAGGAACAACAGAAGGAGAAGGAAGAGCAAGAATATAGTGGGCACAGTAAGGGGTCGGGAGGCCAAGGCCAAGCAAATTAGAATAAAGGACTGCGCGTTCTGAGGAGATAGATGAGCATTCGAATAGGAGGTGATTTACATCACAAGTCAAATTTAAGATAGGAGGATGGAAGGGACACAAGGGAGACTGAACAATATTAAAACGAAAGAGGGAAACAGAAAGCAGACTGTGATTAAAGCGAAGGCGAATTGTGGAAGAAATAACAGAACGGCTGATGCAGGGAAAATTATTAAACCAGGAAGAAGTAGGTGGAGAGGGTTGTATAGCGAGGTAAAAAGAGTTAGGATTGGAGAAAAGAGACGGATAAAGATCAGTCCAAAAGTCATGGTGAAAACGATAAGAGTGGACAAAGACATTGGGAGGGGAATCTGTTTATGAAACGGCCATTTACTGCAGCTTGACATGCCAATGAATCGACAAGATCGTTAAAAAATTGTTTCCGTATTATTGTTTCGAATATTTTATGTTTTTTTCACTTATAAATTAATCGAATAAGCTTTATTTCAGTTATTTCAAAGGTAGAAACATTGAAATGGTTTTTATGTCAAAAAATTACTTTTTATTTTTTTTCAATATGGCGTATCTTTTCGATCAATTTATAAATTTGAGAGGTTATTCTACATTAAAAAAGGCATAAAAAAATTAGTGTTTTCAAACTTGTACGAAAACATTATTATAAAGGAAAAAAAAATTCTGAAAAAATCGCATTAATATAATGATTATGAGCAGTACTTTTTTTTCTCCTGGGTATAGTCTTTATATATTTCTACGATGCATCTAAATTTCATTCATATCGGTTAAGCAGTTTTTGAAAAAAAAATTATTTTCGGATTTTTCGTTTTTTTTTGATTTATTCAAAACCTAAAATGGATAGAGGTCTGAAACTTGCAGGATCAACGTATCTCACTAGTACCAGTATGCTCTCAAAAGATGATATTTTTCTGAGGCCGATTCATCTTTCTGTTTCAGATTATCATCAAGAAAATGACATAATTGTTACAAAAAAAAAGAAAATCTTGTGCATGACGGGTTAATATTTTACCGTCTAATCTGGCGCTTGAAATAGTTAACTGGCGATAGTTTCTTAGAAGCATCTCGACTGGGCGTAATCTTTAGAGCCGACTGCTAGCAACCTTTTTATTTTTCGAAGTCAACTTCTCGTCTTCTTCCTTTTTCACAGTAACTGCGGTATATGTTTACTCTACCACTGACATTCGCTGCCTTCCCATTAGCGACTTCGCTCTGCCTTCCGTGACCCCTTTTCCTCGGCGGCTAGTCATTTGGGACGAACACCTTGCTCGCTTGTTGCCTTTTTCTTTCTCCGTTGTAATACGGTCTCCAGAGCTAACCCTCTTCCAACCTTTTGTGAACAAGTTTAATAACTTTGATAGTTTTCTTTTTGACCCGACTGAAATTGTTTAGCCATAAGCAAGGTAAATTTGTATAAAATTTATGTAATAATTAAAATTATACTACGTATTTTTATATTAATACTATTATTTATTGCACTTTTGTTCTTCTTTTGCAGATAGTATTTTTCATAGAAGCTTGTTATTCCGGATCACTGTTTGAAAACCTATTAGCAAACAATACTAAAGGTAGTTAAATGGGGTTATTTATCAGTTTAATTTTTTTTATTTTGCTTATGACTAACGTATTCGTAACAAATTGTTTTAATTATTTTTAGCTTAAGCATTTAAACTAGAAACGGTAAACAAATATTTTAAACTTAATGTTCAAATTATAAGAAAAAAAAAGCTTATAAACTTTAAATGCCATCAATTCGGGCATACTTCTCAAAACTGCGAATTCTCCTACAACAATCAAGACGAAAAAGACGAATCACAAACCCTACCCGAAAACAATACAAGCATGGATATCGTTGATGAAACCAAAGAGATTATAACACCCACAAACCACTCTAAAAAGAGACCACCTCCATCCGATACCACATCGTTAAATAGTTCAGGTAATATCGATAATGAAGTAAAGGTTATCCCTCAACAACCGACTCCCACAGAGAGTATTGAAAATAAACTAGTAAAATTAAACCATTCCGAATCAGAAATGAATCTACCAATTTCTATTACGTCGCCCCAGAAGAAACAGAAAAAAACCAAAAAAATGAAAATTGAAGAGGATCCCACTTCGATAACTGAACTACTCAAACCCATCGAAGAAAACTATAAATTGAAAGAGAATGAATATCCTATTTCTTTCGCAAACTTCCGGCTAATGATGGACATGGTCAAAGGCCAAAGAAACCCTCTCGAAACGGTTTTACAGTTCACCGAGAATATTGAAGCAGTAATTCAAATTTTGGAACAAAACTACCCGCTCATAAAAACTAGAACAATGAAAACCAGATTCACTAAATTAAGGAAAAAACTAATAAACCAACACGTCGATTCAAATAAAGAAGAATTGTCTGATAACAAAACAGATGAATACGGATCTACATACGAGTCAGACACACAAACATAATAAAAACAATCTTATCGCAATTAGTAGAGAGCGCATCGATTGTACCGCTTTATTCCGATTTACAGTAGATCATATTGTTAATAGAGTACGCGGAACCTAAAATCAAATCATCGAACTATCACCATTGTACATATAGTTATTTTTTATAGATAAGCTGTAACTTTTATGCTAAATAACGTTTGTAAGTAGATAGATTGTCATCCGCGCGTGTTTAAAAAAAAAAAAAAAAAAAATGCCCATCGCTTCTAACAATACCCCTAAATTTTAATTTTTCATTTAAAAAAAGGTAAAAAAAAAACAAAAAAACATGCAGTTAATTCAATGGAATATAAGTGGCGTAAAAACGCATTTCGGTGAACTAATAACGATACTAGTCAAACACAACCCAACAGTAGTTGCTATCCAAGAAACTCGCCTACGACCGCATCACAAATTTAAACTCAAAAATTATAATATATACCGTTTTGATTACCCGGGAGGAGAAATATCCTGTGGTGGAACCGCCCTGTTGGTAAAAAATACTACAACATCTACCCAGATAAATCTTCAATTAGGAAATTTTCAAGCAATAGCCATCTCTATTGACACATCTTACTTTTTTCCCAAGAAACTCACTATTTGTAGTATCTATATCCCTCCCCATCAACAAATAACGGTCGACGAGCTAGAGCGACTATTTAAGCAACTCCCTTCTCCATATATAGTGTTAGGTGACTTTAACGCACACTCATACACATGGGGATCAAGCTCTTCAAATAATCGCGGAAATATTATCGATAAATTCTTAACAAAAAATAATACATTTCTTTTAAATAATGGCTCCCACACGCATTTCAACTTATCAAACGGCAATACATCGGCAATCGATCTGTCATTTTCTTCTATAAATATAGCACATTTGCTACAATGGTCAGTACAAGATGATTTGTACTTTAGTGATCACTTTCCCATTAGTATTTGCATGCCATTTCAAACCCAAAACCAAACTCCACGTAAACAACCCAAATGGCAAATAAATAAAGCAAATTGGAACCTTTATAGAGATTTATTTCAACAATCAGAGTTTTCAAACGAAACTCCTGAAGTTTTTGAGGTGAACGAGGTCGAAACTATTGTCAAAACGTTTACTGATTCCGTTATAAAAACAGCCCAAGATAGCATTCCAAAATCATCCAATAAAACTCTAAAGAAAACAGTACCATGGTGGTGCGATGAACTAAAAATAGCAATTAATGACAGGAAAAAAGCTTTACGTAAGTTTAAAAGAAATTCCTCACAAGAAAATTTAATAAACTTTAAGATAAAACGCGCCCGTGCACGCCAAATAAATTTACTCAAACAAAGAGAAAGCTGGACTAATTTGATGAAGTCAATTGTACAATAAAATTAATCTGACGTGGAAAAAAATACGTATTTTCAAAGGTTCCTTCACATCTTTAAATATCCCATATATCCAACTGGAAAACAATATTTTAACTAGTACAAATGATATTGTAAACCACCTAGCACAAAATTTTGCAAAAGTTTCCGCGACAAATTCATATCATCCCACATTCCAACATCTCAAATCGTCCATAGAATCAAGTTCATTAAATTTTCAGTCAAATAACTCAGAAGAATACAACGCTGCCTTTTCTATTGAAGAACTTAACCAGGTATTAAATCACAACATCAAAAACTCCTCTCCCGGGCCAGACGACATCCACCCGTTCATGCTAAAACATCTGTCAGACCAATCGAAAATAAACCTTTTAAATCTTTACAATAAAATCTGGACGTCTGATTCCTTCCCTTCCTCTTGGAGAACAGCTACAATAATTCCGATCCTGAAACCTGGAAAAAATAACTCCCTTGCGTCTAGTTATCGTCCAATATCCCTAACACCAGTTCCGTGCAAAATATTAGAAAAAATGGTTAGTAAACGTCTAATCTGGTACATCGAAAAAAATAAAGCGTTAAGCACCTGCCAAAGTGGTTTTAGGAAAAAAAGGTCAACCGTAGATCATCTATTCAGCCTCCAAAACGAAGTCCTGAATGCATTCCACAGCAAACAAAGCGTACTGTCTATCTTCTTCGACCTCGAAAAAGCCTATGACAAAGCTTGGCGTTTCAAAATTATTCAAAAACTTCATCTTATTGG
This sequence comes from Icerya purchasi, assembly GCA_039619475.1. Taxonomy (NCBI): domain Eukaryota; kingdom Metazoa; phylum Arthropoda; class Insecta; order Hemiptera; family Monophlebidae; genus Icerya; species Icerya purchasi. The sequence continues at coordinate 167,497,606 of CM077116.1, read as the reverse complement.
AATAAGAGGACACCTCGGATTCTTCATTATAAACTTTCTCACTGACCGAACGTTTAGAGTAAGAGTTAATAATACATATTCCCACTTACACACTATTGAAAACGGTGTTCCACAAGGATCAGTGTTAAGCACTATCTTATTCATACTACTTATAGACAGCATAAAAGAAATTGTCCCACGTCCAGTGTCACTAAGAATTTTTGCCGACGACATAAACATCTCAATATGTACAAATAACTTAAACATTGCTCAAAAAGTTATACAAGACACCTTAGATCTCCTCCAAAAATGGGCGGATATAAATGGATTAGTCTTCTCAGAATCTAAAACTCACTGTGTTTTATTTACTAGAAAGTATAAATCCCAAAAACCAACTCTTAAATTCAATGGACGTACTCTCGAAGTCAAACCATGTACTAAATTTCTTGGGCTAACCTTTGACAGTAAATTATCTTGGACTCTTCACTATCTAGGACTTAAAAAAGACTTAATGAAAACCCTCAATATAATTAAAACTATTAATAAGCCCAAATACGATCCATCCAGAAAATTACTAATGCAATTATATAGATCTCTCATTCGGAGTAAAATCGAATATGGATATCCAGCTCTCAATAACGTATCCGACAAAACCTTGGCCATCATAAAACCAATACAAAACGCAGCCATACGAATGTGTATTGGAGCTTTACGATCCTCACCAATAGATAGTATTTTCTGCGAAGCAGCTGAACTTCCCCCACAATTTAGGAAAAATTTGATCACAAACAGGTTCCTCCTATCTGCTATAACTAACCCAACAAATCCAATACAAAACTTGATAAATTCGTACAATAAAAACCCTTCGCGGCAGGCTGAAAAACCAATCACCGATTTTCTGTCTTTTCTAAAAAATAATGAGCTCAATTTTTCAAACCTGAACCAAGAATATCCAAAATTTCCATTCTGGTTATTACAAACCCCAGACATAGATTTTTCTTTAATAAACTACAGTAAATCCGAAGTCCCACACTATATAATTAAAAATCGTTATCACGAAAAAATTACTAATTTTCCAAATTATGTGCCATGTTTTACAGATGGGTCAAAAATCGGAAATCAATATACTGGATATGCTTTTTCTATCAATGGAGAGGTTAAAAACTTCAAACTTCATAAATGCTCTTCCAACTATACAGCTGAATTAATAGCAATTTTTCACTGTTTGAAAAGCATAAAAACGAAAGGAAAAAGCAAAAATTACCTAATCCAAAGCGACTCAGTATGCTCACTAACATCTATCCTGAACATTTTTTCAACAGACAAATTTGTCCAAGATATTCACCAACAACTAAACAAGCTAAAATCTCGAAATATTAATATCAAATTAATGTATATACCTAGTCATATCGGAATCCAGGGAAACGAAATAGTAGATAACCTGGCCAAAACCGCCTCTACACCCTCTCCTGTAACCTCCACCACAGCCATGGACATCAAACATTTACTAAATCAAACTGAAATATCAAATTGGCAAACATCATGGAACACAAAATCCCATAACAAATTATTTCAACACAAAAAATCCGTACAACCTTGGAAAAACCTCTCCCAACTAAATCGTCAAGAAGAATTAATAATCACCAGGCTTAGAATTGGACATACGAAACTAACCCATAATTACCTCTTCCAAAAAGTCGATAAACCCCCTTGTCAGTTCTGCAACTCCACCCTCATCACAGTCAAACACCTTCTTTACGAATGCCCTAACATTAATCAAATGCGTCTAGAACTAAAAATCCCTTTAAATAATACAACCATCCCTGACGACCAAGACGAAATTAAAAAAATTCTTACCCTGATTAGAAAACTAAACTTAACAACCAGCATTTAAAATACCTACCTGACACTGGGTGTAATAATCATAGCAATTAAAAACACCTAGTATAAAAAAAAAAAAAAATAATAATAAAAAAAAAAAAAAAACTTTAAAAAGCAAATAATAAGGAGGTGTAAAAAATTAGAGAAACTATAAAAAGAACCATTAAATTTGAAAAATTCTTTTATTCCATATATTTTATTATTATTATTATTATTACTCTAAGTCCATAAATGCACCTTGTGGCGCTAATAATGGATACTATAAGCAAATTTTTAGCGCACTGTTCGTTTTATTACGGGTAACAGGTACACACTGTAAATAATGCCAAACTAAGACAACAGTGTAAAACATGTATACAGATTAATAGAAAAGTATTGCATCTCCTCGTTATCCATTGGATCATCCTAAAGGTTCCCAGTATGTTTGTGGTATGAATTACGTGCTCTTCGAGTATTCCGGTTTATCTCGCGAGCGCGAGTTACTTTATTATCATCTTTTAAAGCTTGGTCTTCCTGCTCCTTTCAACACCTCTTATGTTCTTTCTCTACCTATTCTCTTAGTTGTTCCTGTTCTAGTTGTGTTCCTTGATTCCATTGTCGACAAAATAAAAATATAATTTCTATTCTATTCCATGCGTCTATTCCATTTTGCCGGGCTAATCCTCTCTGGTAGCAAACCTAAGGGGGGTAAAAAAAAAAGTACTTTATTTATTTTGTAGGATAATTTTTTTCTCTTTTTTTTAGAGTTAAAAATATTATAAAGTTAACGTAGAATTCATGATCAGTCATCAAGATTAAACGGGAAACCAGCAAACCTTCAGCATTCTATTGTTGCTCTTAACGTTTGTACTTGACTAAATGTAATGTACCTGAAAATTCCTAACATTCTGGATAACAGCGTAGGAATAACACTACAGATACTACTGTGGATAAGTAGAACTCTAAGCACATGCTACTGTGCAAGTTCAAATATTTCAAAAACGCCGAATCAGTAATATGAAAACAATTTGTAGTTCTTGTCAAAAGACAAAATGATAATTTTCGAAAGTTATTATTAGTGGATAATTCGAACGGAACTAAAGATTCTTATTGTCATTAGTTCTCTTGAAGAAAAAGCAAACGCGGTGCATTAGAAAATCGAAATTTAGAAAAAACAAAGAATACCTCATTTATGTTTAATACGTTGTTGCTTTGAAGTATGTATGCGATAAAAGAATGAGCAAGTTACGAGGATGATTTTTTTTAAATGACCAAATGACTTAAGTAGTGAGAGACTGATGCCTTAAAAGCTTGTACAGAGTGCAGAAACTAACCTTGTTCATGGTGCCAGAGTTCAAATCCAAGTATTAGTTTTCAAAGTCTAACCCAAATTTTCTTCCGGGGTCTCAAAATTCATCCCCGCCTGAAGCTTCTAGTGATGCAAATTTTCAATAATTCGGAGGAACTTTCAAAATCTAACTCTAATTACTACCCGGGGACTTAAAATTCAACCCAATCTGACGCTTTTCTGTTATTCCCAACCAAAGGGTCTCAACTCTTACCCCTTAGACTAAGCTCGTTTGATAATCCAAACCATTTTAAAAATCAACTGAAAATTTATATCTAAAACCACTAACAGCTCGCGCTTGCCTCCTTTTTTTCCAATTGTACGTTATATTTTTTATTTTCAAAGAGTAAGTATTAAAAATAAATCGAGAATTCACATCGAAAACCTGGAATTAAGCTTAATCTCTTTTCTCCTTTTACTGATCGTATATAATTCAAAGTAAAAATTAATTGTTCACACCCCAAAACTTTTTCCCAGTCCATAATGTTTTTTTAATTTTTTTTTTTTGTATATGCCATAGCTGCAGCCATGGCGAAAGCGCACTGTCCGTTTCCGCACATGTAAACGTCGTTGAAACCGGATCTTACGGTTCATGTATTCTCTGTTCCATCATATAGCTTTTATAAACCACACCTCGCATGTATATATACGCATTATCATAGACGTCCGGTATAGTCACTTGTTGAACTTTCTTTATTATCATTCTAATCCCAATCCTGTTTTTTCGAGAATCGCAGAGGAATTCGCTTCGTACCTATACGGTGATCCGTTTTCAAAAATTCCGATTTCACGTAAGTATTATAGAATCAGTCTAAGTATAATTTAACATTTCCAAAAATAAACCCCTTTTCCGTTCAACCGCTCTTTTTTCGACCATGCATAACTTTTTTCTTTTTAATTTATTTTTATTTGTTCTGTATGGAATCTTCATACTAACCTTACCCGGCCCTGACTTATCACACTACTCTTATTCGATCATTCGTTTCCAAATTTTCAAAATGGGTGTGCAAAAAAAAAAATCCAAATATACCATTCCATTACCAGAAACTAACCTCATGTCTCTCATCCTGCACCTTTTATTTTTTTGCCTGTCGCACATATAGCATTATTTTTTTATCATTTAATTTATTTATTTTTTGTTGAGTTCGTTAGCCTCTTGCATTTAATTCAATTAATTCATCTGCCAGTTCTGGAGTCTTTAGATGTAATTTGATTTTTGATTACGCTAGCAGCGATGATAATTGCCGGGTTCATAATTACGATATAAGATAATCGCGCATTTTGTAATCAAGGATGCAGTTGAAAACCGATGGGAAAAGGAGGTTAACGAGCTGGTTTTACCTCGAGTTTTTGTTGCGTATGTAAGTGAGTTTCCAAGTTGATTGAATGATGTCGGGGAGGCGTTGTTCGATGAGCTGCTTTTGTTGATTTAATCGATAAGAAATGTCCGACTTCAATGGCTGGAATTGCTTCAGAATCGAAAGATAAACATAGAAACTAACACATACACGAACTAGTTTTCAGCAACACGTGAAAGAGCGATAAATTAAACACAAGAACACACGACTTATCTATATCACAGTTAACCGAAAATGTCCAGAACTAAGGGGATGTTTCGGGATTTCGATGTAAATTTTCGGTTTATTTTTAATACTTAAAGAAAACGTAGATAGGAAAAATAGGGAGCAAGTAGAAGCTAAGGTTAGTTTCGGGTTTCAGATATAAATTATTTTGGTTAACTTTTAAGAGGTAGTTCCGGACTACCAGACAGGCTCAGTTTAAGAAGCAAGGGTTCGGAGCCTTTTCAGGGACTCGTGCTCGGATTATCAGTTGAGAATAGCGCAAAGAGCGTCAGATTGGTTTGAATTTTAAATCCTCTAGATACTAATTCGGATTAGATTTTGAAAGTTCCTCCAGATTATTAAAAATGTACATCGTTGCGAGCTTCAGGCTGGGATAAATTTTGGAGCTCCGGAAGAAAACTGGATTTAGAGATTAAAAACTGACATTCTGAACTCTGGCACCGTGTGAACGAGGTTCGTTTCTGCACCTTGCACAAACTTTTGGGTTCGGGACGTTACAATCCCATAGTCTCCAGTTCTCACTACTGACTTGAGGTTAAAAAAGGAAGAATATGGTTATCTATTTTTGTCACAGTTCCGATTAATAAATAAAAAACAGTAAATAAATGATTTAAATTTTAAAAAAACACCCGCACGATTCGTAGCAATATGGCCCATATTATAACTAAACATTGCGGAGTACACTACTATGAAATATGTTGATGTTTTTCAATTTAAATAATTTATTAATTAATTGGAAATATTAAGCCTTAACTAAAAACAAAAAATAGTCAGCTAGTGCTATTCTCAATAGAAGCAAAATTAAGAACATGAAATTACCGTATATGATTAATAATTTATCGAATAACTCGAGTTATTGCGTTAGTTCGCAACACTATTCGGAATGCGGTTGGATTATAATCACCAGAAATATATTTATGGATGCAGTCGGCCGGTTATATTATCTCGATTATCTGTACATGATAGTCATTGTTCTACTAGATGGTAAAAACACAATCTACCTAGTTCTATCAGAAAAATATCTGTAACGAGATTTCCCTAGAATATATTCGAATAACTAAGGCTGACGAATTAGTATATTCCGTAACAGGAATTTTAGATATTTTCACATTTATTTTTGGTCCCGGCATCTCCTTAATAAGTTTTTCTCCGATCCTTGATCATCGATCTATAGTTGCTTTTTGCATAAGTTGTTTACGGTATCTTCAATAATTCACGATATGTTCAAACGTAATCGACTGTTGAATTCAGTTTTTATTGTTCACAACTCGCTATCGTACCCTTCGGGTAGTCTACACGTTTCCTTAGTTTTAATCTTTGGTTTTGCCTTTTTCCAAAATATTACTGAAAGATCTATTTTAGGCTTTTTAATGTCCCGATTTTTATTCGGTTTGTTATTAATTTTGCGCCGAGATATATCACCTCCTGTGTAGGCTAATATTCTTTCCGGACGATTATTATCGATTTTCATTTTTGCAAATACACATTCAAAGGTCGCACATTTGCATTTTCATATTTTCTTAGCGGTAACATGTGCCCATAAAGAATCCGATGCTAATAACTATACAAAACATACAGTTGAGTCTTCTACGAATTAAATTTAACTACTCCCGGAGCTCAGTAAATTCCATTTTTGGATGTTGTCTTTTTAGCTAAAATCAACGCATGTAAGGATTTTTATAATTATTTTAATGTAACACGAGACATATTGGTAAAAAACAAAGTCAAAATTTACCATACGCTCTCAATTCTAGAAAACTTTCTTACATATAGCGGAAAGGTTTGTATTTGAAAAGTTTTTAATTTCGTATATGATGCGCTTCGTGTTTTTATTTATTTTACAAAGGCCAAAAGTTTCTCCCGAGATTGGACAACTAAGTGTACCAGTCGTCGCATAAGGCAAGTTGGGGTTTGTTAATTGAACATTACTACTTCAATGACAAGATACGTTGTATATCTGTTTCTCTTTTGAAAATTTTTCGACGCCACTGCTGCCATTATTATCCGTGTTTTTATTTATTTAGTTCCGAGGTCTATTTTATGTTAATGCCCTCGAGGATTTAAAATCAAAAGAGTGATTTCAAACAGAATGTGTTTTTAGTCTGTTATTTTTATTTATTAATTTTCAGCTATGAGGAAGAAAGGTAGTTTAATTTAGGGGTAAATAAATGTTACCAACCGTTTTTTCTTATTTTTTTTTTTTCTTTTTCGAACGAAATATTTGCACGTATTGCATAATATAATTCAAAATTTACACATCCGTGGTAGCAGAGATGCGAGTGTGTTATGGGAGAACAGCTAGAAGCGCGTTGTACTGATACAAAAAAGGTAAAAAGTATCAAAAACATATAAATTTAAATGCGAAATATAACGTTGATCCAAATTTCAAGATATTTTCTCTATATTTCCTGCGAGTTGTTAAAATTATCGAAATTATTTTTTAACTAGCTTTATCCCATAACATGATGGATTAAATGAACATTTTTTTAACCACTGACGATACAGCAATAATATCAGTAAGCGGCTCACAAACTGGAGCAACTGAAAACCTTCAGCGGTATGCTTTAGACCGTGTATCAAACTAGACGGAAAATTGGAAAATCAAGCTCAATGAGCAAAAATCTATCCACACCACTTTTGCCCTTCGTAAACGAGATCCGCGTCATGTAGTGTTCATGAATAGACGACAAGTGACAATCTCCGATTCAGCAAAATACTTGGGTGCGCATCTAGATGCGAAGCTGACTTGGAAAACTCACAAAGTTGTGTCAAAAGCTCAGCAGATTCGAGAAGAAACTCGTGAAATATATTGACTTGTCAGGCGACATTCCAAAATGAAGTTTGAAAACAAGCGTCTCATTTATGAAACCATCGCGAGAGCGATTTGGACTTATATGGGGTACAGATATTTGGGGATATACCAAATCATCAAACAGAAACATTATTATTCAAGCAGCCCAAAATAAATTCCTGCGTATGATAACCACTGCTCGATGGTTCCAACGAAACGAATCTTTACATACTGATTTAAGGATCAGATGGACGGACGAAGAGTCATTAAAGGCTTTGCCCATCGTCACGAAGAAAGACTCCATATTAACCCGAAAGCATTGGACCTTTTGCTTGCTAGACGGCTTAAACGTTTTATACCGAGCGACCTAGTCGTGTTGTAAATTTTTATTGTTTTATTATATGTATGCGTTTATAAATAGCAAAGAATAGTTATAGTGGACTATACTCCTTTGCAACATGTTAATTTACTTTTAGTTATAAATATTACTTATTTAGAAATAGTTCTAAGATTGTAAGAACCATACGTAAGGGGCTGTTTTACAAAAAAACAACTTAATCTTCGCTAAGAATAGGTATGGCTCAGACACGATGTGCTGCTGTACACTATTTCGAGTCCGCTGTACTTTCCAAAGTGAACGTCAACCGTCACCCGCGTAATTTAAACGTTATCAATTAATATAAAAATAATTGTGAATTTTTATTTTTTTTCGGTAATAGTTTACGCCATGACAGCTGCAAATTCACACGAATCATCTTACGCACGTTATTACGATGAGCATATTAGAGCATTTTTAGGCGATGAATATTCGACCAATGTAATGGAAATTTTGGATGAAGTAAGAAACGCACCATCAATATTCCTTTAATAATTTTTATTTATTACGCGCGACGACGGATTTAGGTTTTTCCGGTCCGTGGGGGCTTTTATAACATAACGATAAAGTGTTAAGTTTTAACTTTTTAGTAAACGTGATATTTCATGAAAAACCGCCATAATGATGGTAATAATAGTAATTTTATATTTTGCTTACTTGATCACGTTAACGAACTTAAATTCCAAAAGTAAAAAAACCATATACTAAATTTATGCGTTTAAAACACAGGAGGAAATTTCATACTTTAAAATAAAAATGTTTCATTCCCAATATTTTTCATATGTAAATTTTTCCGCAACTTTATCACGGTCGAGTCTAAATAATTCACTTTTGATATATACATATATAGAATTACTACCGGATTTAGTTTCTTCCTTCATTTATTTTACATATTTCATAATTCTTTATGAAGGCGAGAAAAAATTAATTTTGCTGGAACACTCGATGTAGGCAGTATTTAAGACATTTTTAAAATAATTACTACGATTGGAAATGTTTGTTACCTGCTTGATGCTGCCTAAAAGGTGTCATCGGCGTAATATCTTTTTTTCCCCCTTCAGAAACGGCAGAAAATATCTAACTTCGTCCTCAAATTGATATTTACCCAAATCATCATTCTCGTCATTTTGTTGGAACGAAGGTCTTTACGCGGCTTGTTGGTAGGAGTAAACTGGCAGAAAAGGCGAGGTCACGAAAATCGCGATATGCGTCGTTCAGCAGGCAACCTTCACTCTCTTTCTCTTTCACTCTGTCCCTTTCTATTATATACACGTGTGTGTGTGCGTATGCGAGTATCGAGATTCGAGCAGCAAGCATCGTACACAGTCAACTGTATAAGCTCAATTCTAAACGCGTGTACATTTTATTGAATTTGAAAATTGGCGCGGTTTTTTGTGCGACGTTACCACACTTCAACGAGTCTGATGATTTATTTTTTGGTTTTTGTTTTAATTCATACGGGACTTATTTGTTGTTTTTGTTTGTGTCATTTTTTATCGTATACTTTATGAATGACTTTATACTTGTATATCTACCAAAAAGTGATGAAAGGAACTTCGTTCTTACCGGGTGTCTAGTCACCACTTCTCGTTTTTAATGTACTTTATTTAGTTTTTTTTTTTTTTTTCATGTTGTCACGTAGAAAGCGGAAAAGGAAAATTTATAAAATTTTTCAACTGCATTTTTTTCAGTTAATTTTACTTAATAAGTGATCACAAATTAAACAGAAGGTATTTTGAACGAAATTTTCACTTACAGAAAATAAACAATTGTAATGCCTGTTCTTCTAATGTTATTCATTGATAGTAAATTTTTTGGTCTCCTTTTCGACGATTTCGAATTTATTTCTAAATAGAATTTTTATATGAATTTAATAATGTGCTTAAAGTTATATATCGATTAAAGATTTTCCAGCGATATTTGTTCTTTGTATGATTTTATTTCGGAAAATTGTTGTAAAAATAATCCCATACTTATTCATATTTTATAAAAACAACTTTGTTTCAATTATAGAGATAATTCTTTTTAATAATTTTCTGAAATAATGAGATCCGCTTCAATTTTATAGTATCCGCATCTTAAGGCAAATATTAGACTCTAAATTACGTTTGGAAGAAACATATTAAAAAAAAAAAAAAAAACGAAAACAGCTCGAACTTAAATACAGCAAAATGTATTGGCTAACTGGCAGAAATTCAAGAGGCCTGCCATTCTTAATAAACTGCTGTTGCACAAACAAACACTGCACAGCCAGTAGTGTGGACCTACGGTTTCCAACTATGAGGTTTCACGAGACCGACAAATATCGATATTATACAGAAATTTCAGAACAAAGCGCTACGTTGTATTGCCAGTGCACCTCGGTACATCTGTAATACGAATCTTCATAGAGATTGTCGTGTACCTGATGTTCACGAAGTGATTCAGAAAGTTACGATAAACCATAAGAAGAAACTAAAATCACCCAGCTTCTGGTGACGGACAACCTAAGTTAGGGACTTCCTTTTGAGCTCTGCAACTAATGATACTCATACGTGAGATTGCGGAATCAGTCTAGATACCGATTGATCCAATGGGAGAAAATCATCGTATTTATTTCTTTCTTCCTTTTTTTCTTTTATCATTAAACCTTTCGGTTAAATGATATCTCGTCCTTTTAAAAAGCTATATCCAGTCATCGCTGTGTTGTTATTTTTAGCAAATTGGCAAAGGATATAGGCGTTCCTTTTATTGTGACTTTATTTTTCATTTATTACATGGGCTTATTATCAAAAGCAAACACGGAAAAGAAAGAAAAGGAGACTGCTAGAGGATCTATTCAGGAAAAAAAAGTACATAGATGTATTTACACAACATATCCAGTAAATATTTTATAAAATATTACCAGTGGCCGGTGGTGTGTTCTTCAACCTAATATATAAATAGAAATATCTGCATTATCTGCAGCTCTTTTTGTGTTATTGTAAAAATAAGGTTTACCGGTTTCCAAATCTACCTTTTTCTCTAACGCGTGATGGACAGTAGTATCAGAGCATTCCTTTTTTTAGACGCATCGCAAATTATCGTGTCATATTTTGTGAAATAACAGAGACTTTCTATATAGGAAGTTTCATCGCAACCGTTCAGCACATATTAATAGACTATTCATACGGACCCTCCTACCGTATAAAACACTCCCCGATATGATTTCCGACACCCAAACTGCAATAAACTCAATCATTAATTTTCTTAAAATAAACAGAATAGCTTAAGTAAGCAAACTCCGCTCAGTATGCTATGATAACCGCAGCAGTTAAATACGGCAGACTGTAGGTAAGGGAATTAAACAAAAAAAAAAAAAAAAAAATAGCGCTTGTAACTACTCTGTTAGAAAAGATTCTGTTTCGTTTTATTTCTTTTTAAAGTATTGTATTGTATCCATTAACGTGCCGTGTACTGCAACATTGACCAGAGGCACGGATGAATGGAGTTTAGATTTTATCTAGAATATTGGACAGTTACAGAAATTTGAAGGGCAGCTGGACTTTCTGTTCATTGTCTTCAAGAATTTCAGAAAGCGAACTGGACAGGCGTAATTGGGACCGGAATCAGGCGAATTTCAGACAGTCTACCAGAAAACGGTGAATCGATAAGGGAACAGAACATACGTCACAAGTAGGGGGATCCGATTTATTTAGTAAAAGGAAATGAGAGATTATTCCGTGGCTATAATGCACAGACGGCATAATGTAACTTCTTCTTTACTGCTAGATCGTGATGAAGTGCTCCAAATTCCAGTATTTGAGCAGGTTGAACACAATTTGTTCGAAGTAGAAACTTCACGCAAATTATTCGACCATTTCTTTTTTAGCAGGGATTTGATTGTCATAGAAAAGTCCGATGAAGGTACTAGTATGTCTGGAATCGGGAGACATGAAGTAGCCTCTTTCGCTGAAAAATCCACCAATTCATTTCCCAGGATGCTCTTGTTTCTTGGAATCCACGTGAAGGTAATACGATTCGAAACGGTAGATATCTGTAACGATAGGATTTTGTGATTTATTGCGTTTTTGTGATAAAGACGAAAGTGAAAAGAGGGGGTCTGTGCAAATAAGAGAAGGGCTACAAAACCAGAAGTGTCATAGGTTATCGAGACTCGTTTTGTCTCGGATACAAGTCGCTCCCAAGTTTACTCACCCTGCAATAATAGAGAAATCTGGGAAAGTAAAGACAAGGAACTGGTCCTGGTAGCCACATCAGATCCATTGGTCTTAGTACATTGTGAACCTTAACTTCACAATCCCGACGCCCTATCAAGGGTATCGGACTTACTTCATTTTTTTTACTCTAAGATCGACTGCAAGTTTTATAGAATGTAGTTCCGCGGACGGAACTGAAAAGTTGTCGGATTCATTTGTGAGTACTGCGCATTCGGCCATGTCCGATTTGGAACCGTCCGTAAGTATGATTAAACGGTCGGGGTAGTTCAATAGAAGTTCTTGGAATGTGCCTCTGATTACCTCGGGTGTAGTGAGGCTACCTACAGGAGAGATAAATCGGTGTAGGGAGAAAAGCTTGACCATGGTGGAAGAATGATAGATGATGTGTAATAGATCTTCGGAAAGTTACAAAACTTAGTATTTTACTTTTGATGAAAAGATCAGTGTACGTCTGATGGTTTGAAAGGCTAAACTCCGTGGACAAAAATTTTAAGTGGGTCAACAGATTAACAGTTATCGGCGAAGGTGAAGCGGCCACTGTCCGCTTTCACATAATCGGCTGATGGACGGCAAGGTACGAAATGCCCCAGGTCGCTAATCTGAGCGCTACGTGATGTATGCCATCTTGTCTTTTTACTATAGTATTGGATACTGTAGCGTAGATTGCAGTCCCATATTCGAGTCTTGAACGTATAAGTGCGCGGTAGATGTGCAGAAATGATGATCTGACAGCACCATAAAAGGTATAAGAGAGTTTTTTTTTAAAAGGTTGACTAAAACAATAAGTTCTAAGTTTATCTATATGTGGAGACGATGGCAGTCTTCAGTCAAATGCTAGTCCTAGGTATTTGACTGTTTCTGCGGTGAGGATGTTGATATCGTTTACGAAGATGGAGAGAGCTTGACTGAAATTTCTCATTCTGCAGAAGTGCATAGCTGCTGCTTTGGTGCACAAGATGATGATTCTGTAATTGATTGCCCATGTACTAATTCGGTTGCTTGTTTCTTGTAAAATTTATTGTCCCTGTACGGCGTTGGTGCAGGGGATGAATATGATAAAGTTATCTAAGAATAAAGCACATTTAACCGGAATGAGCACGTTATCTATGATGTCATTTACGGCCAGATTAAATAAAGTAGGGCTGAGTACTGAGCCTTGCGGAACACCGCTGGCAAGATCGAATAGGTCTGAGTATCAACGATCCTAACCACACTTTGAAATATCGAAAATTACGAATGAAAATTGGCAAGCGACCACGAAATCCGATCTTACAGAGTGACTACAACATATGAAAGCACCATGCCATGTCGAAGGCTTTTGCGCAGTCGAAGAAGATGCCAATAAATGGTGCTTGGTGGCGAAACAATCACTTATTGCGTTTTGAGGGAACAGGAGCTGATTCGAAGTGGACCTACCAGAACGAAGGTCTCTTTATTCATTGCAGTTTAGATTATTATTTTCCAGTTCCCAAGAAAGTTTTGCATTTACAATTCTTTCGAAAACTGTACACAATACGGACGTTAATGATGTTGGTCGGTAGCTATGTAATATAAACGGATCTCTGTTGGATTTAAGAAGAGTTATAACTGTGGTCAATTTCCATTCTTGAAGTCTTTCTCCGGTAAATCAAATGTTGTCGAAGATGTGTAAAAGGCTGCAAATGGTTCCATCTGGAGCGTAGTGTAGGAGGTGAATGTGGAAGTTATCCGTTCCTACAGCTCCAGGATTAGTATCTCTGATAGATGATTTAAGCTCATCTATAGTTATTGGTAATTTGTAGGATTCCTGATTCGGAGAGTGATGTCTTAAAATGATGCATTGAAGTTGTCATCTGAGAATGAGTTAGCAAAATGATTTCCAAAAATGTTTTTGATTGATGATCCGTCAGTAACAATACTGTTGTTTGTTTCCAAGCTGGAAGGTATGTGAAAAGCATTATTGTTCTCAATCTGTCTAACTTTCTGCCAGATAAGTTTTATTGATGTTGCTGCAGTGATTGTTGAAATAAAATTTTCCACAATGTACGTTTGGCATTTCTGAGAGACGGTTCTGGTTGATGTATTTTTGTAAATCAAATGATTTGATAAATATCGATTAACTTTTAGCTATTTTAGAGCTCTGCGACTATCTCTGATCGCAATACAGCATTCATCGAACCGCCAAGAAACAAATTTTAAATTGGTTTTGGTGTACTTTGATAAGGAGTATGCTTTCGGGGAACAGTTTACCGCGTTAAATTCGTAAATTCACTGATGGAAGGAATTGCGTTTCTAGCAGAAATAGTTCTAAAGGTTTTTGAGCAGAAACGGTGATATTTAACCCAATCCGTTTTTTTTTTGGTACAAAAACCATTTCTCAAGATTAGTTTGAGGTTGAAAAAATTCATGATAATTATAATTGGTATGTGCTCACATCCTAGCTAGGTCGCTATGGCAGGGTACCGCTGTTTTGTTGGTTACTTGAGAGGAACAGATTATCAAGTTTAGGTTGGACTACGAACTATGGGAAGAATTTAATGAGTTTAGGTTCTACCGTTCAGGTTAGTGAAATTTCCGTATAACAGAATCTTTTCCAAGATCTTACCATTTTTATTGTAATAGGGCCTGTTCCATAAGAGACTGCGTGAGTTAAAATCACCGCATAAGATGAACGGTCGAGGTAAGCAGTTTATAACTGATGACAGTAATTCTTTGTCCAGATTTTCTCCTGGAGGGAAGTAGGTAGGTGCAAATCGTAATAGGATCTTTCATAAAAATAGTAGTGGCTAAGATTTTTAAATTTGTTTGCAGTGTTATTTGCTGAAAATGAAGGTTTGATTTTATAGTTAGGATAATGCTTCCTTTGCTACGTCGATTTATGTTTGGTAAGTTCATAATAGTGTTATATCTTGATAGTAGACAGTTTTGATTTA
Source organism: Icerya purchasi (assembly GCA_039619475.1). Taxonomy (NCBI): domain Eukaryota; kingdom Metazoa; phylum Arthropoda; class Insecta; order Hemiptera; family Monophlebidae; genus Icerya; species Icerya purchasi. The sequence continues at coordinate 167,482,558 of CM077116.1, read as the reverse complement.
GTTTTAATTAGACAGTTTCGATTCGGTTTCAAGTGTAATTCTTGAAGACATATTATAGTGTTTACCAGAGTTAGGCTTTTTTGCTGAAGGCTTTCAAATGATCTGAGGAAAAATTATTAAATGACGAACAAAGCGACCGTTTTGTTCTAAAAGTAAATTTAAATTGTTAGCAACGGTCAAACGAAAAAAATTAAACTCGGGTTCACCGCGTGCTACAAATTCTCAGTATAAAATCTTCCGTTTTTATAAACAATCATTCAAAGCAGTACTATGCTTGGTGCATTAATCTAAAATAAAGCCGATTTATGATCTGTCAATATCATCGGAATGAAAGCATTGCGTTTTTTAGATCGAATAAAGAAAACATTTTCGTTTCATGTTCACCACAGATGGTACTGGAAGAAATATTTTTCGTACTAATAACCTCATAATTATTAACTCTTCCATTTGATAATTTTTACGATCCCTGCATTCGAAAACAAAATAATCCTGAATATACCATTACCGTCATTTTAAATATTTTCAATAATAATTCTCAAAAATCTAACCGTGCGGTCTGCGGGGCTATAAAAATTGTATAGATCACAAACAACGGCAAAAAAAATAAAGTAGTCAGCTGTTCAAGAAATAATAGGATAAACAAACGAATGTCAACAGTTAAAGAGATTAACATTGTGAATTTTTATTTCATAAACTTCGATTTTACAACTTGTACATCTTTATGCTCATATATAAGTGTTAGCGTTTCTTTTTTTTTTCTGCTAAAACGAAATAAATGGATATTGAAAACAAAATATAACTAGAAAAGAAAACGACTTGGATTCAAAATCGTTTTACCTTCAAAGCCGAAGTTATTTAAATACGAATATTTACTGAATTGTGTTAATCGGATTATAATTGTCTCTATTTTCAATCAAAATTGGAAATACCGATTTTTAAATTTCAGTGCATGCAATAACAAGTAAATAACCGGATTAAATTTAATTGACAGGTTGACGATATAACTATTACTAAGCTATATGACACCGTGAAATCAAAAGTTAAAGGTAGCCATGTAGAAAAATATGGCGACCTTAGAGTAGCGGCGAACTCTATAAGTACTTTTATTGGCAAGAAAAAAAAAAGTCATCGGTCGGAAGAAGTACCTGAGAAATTTAAACAACATCGAGTTCATGTACGTATATATAACTGCATATTTTTTTAATATGTAAGCACGCATATTTTTATACATAAATATTGATACGGATTCGGTATTTGTGCCGCGATCTCGAATTAGAAATTATTTCTTGATTGTTTGTATCATTTTATATTCTTTGTTTTTCGAGCATCGTCGAATTACCACGGTTACCGTTATTAAGGACGATCGCACGGCTAACGGCATCATCCACGTCTGATTGATTTTCGACGCGTGTTAGGATTGTGGCCGTGTGTGTGCTGTTATAGCTAGTGGCTACGGTATAGCGTGTGTCCGCGGCAGGTACGTATTGCCCAGTGGTAGTCAGCAGAGCTGTGAGCTGAGTGAAGTTACAAGGTAGCGTTGTTAACTGATAAAAATCGCGCTATAGTCTTTTGGCATTTATCTTCCCGTTCAGGTGCGGAATAATTATGTGAATTGTCGATGTATGGAATTTGGTGCTGTTACACGTTAAACGGGGCTTAGAAATCGCGCGTTTACGTCGTATAGTCATTTTTGTGTTCTAGATTGATATATGTGTTTTGTATCGTTAGCCATTCAATATACATGTTATAACGGCCGTTTGTTTTTTCTCAAAGAAAAGAAAAAAACAAACTTAAAACAACAAATCACAGTGAAAGATATGAATCCTATCCTCATTGGCACCCGGGACGGGAAAATAAATAACACAGATTCGTTTTAGCGGCTTCGCGGAACAGGGGTTCGATAAGTAGACGATTTGTAACATTTACGGCCCGAACAGGGGGCACAATTTGTAACAATATATATATATATATATATATATATATCATGATCGTATAGTTAACGAACATATTAAAGCAGAAGGGGACTATCTAATTAAATTTCTTACAACACTTTTCAACTGTATCTTAAGAACAAGTAATATACCGGAAGAATGGAGATATTCAGATATAATAATACTATTTAAGAAAGGCGATCGTCATAAAATCGAAAATTACCGCCCTATTACTTTAAGTTTAAGTATTTCGAAGTTGTTCTCAAAACTATTAGAAATAAGATTAAAACATTTTTTAGAAGCCCAGCAACCAACGGAACAAGCCGGCTTCCGGAAGACATTTTCAACAGCTCACCACCTTCATACAACAAACCAAATAATAGAAAAAAGTAATGAATACCAGATAAATTTATATTTAGCCTTAATTGATTACCAAAAAGCGTTCGATTCCTTAAAACATGAATATATACTTAAAGCAATGCACAAACAAGGGGTCCCAGGAAATTTCATGGAAAATAAGGGAATAAATATAAATGGTAAGAAATTATCAAATTTAAGATTTGCAGATGACATTGTTCTTCTTTCCTCTTCCTTAGAAGAACTGAAGGAAATGCTATTGGAGCTAAACATGAAAGGATCAAAAGTCGGACTATCTATTAACACCCTAAAAACTAAAATATTAACTAAGACTACAACCCAGAGAGGAATACAGATAAATAATAATTTAATAGAAATAGTGAGCGAAGCGACATACTTAGGTCAACAATTATCATTTGAGAATAAGATGGAAAAAGAAATAAACACGAGAATTACTAAAACGTGGAATAAGTATTGGTCGCTGAAAAGAATATTCAAAGGATCTTTCAGTAATCATCATAAAAGTCAAATTTTTAACGTGTGCATACTATCTGTTTTAACTTATGGGTGCCAAACTTGGACATTGAACACAAAAATTATAAATAAACTAAGGGTAACGCAAAACACACTAGAAAGATCAATGCTTAATATAAAAATAAGAGATGGAATAAGAATAAAAGAAATAAAACGGCTTTTAGGTAATAATATTGACGTGGTGAACTATGTTAGAAGGAGAAAATGGGAATGGGCTGGCCATGTAATAAGATTAAGAGACGACCGTTGGACATATAAGTCCACTTTTTGGTATCTTTCACATTACAGACGAAAACGAGGTCATCAAAAAGGTAGATGGAAAGACGAAATAAACCAATTTTTAAATAATAATAACTTTGAAAAAATAGCAGTTAATAGATCAGAATGGGAGCGGTTAAGGGATACCTTTGCTCTTCATGGGCTGAGGAAATTTTACTTATAAATAACTAATTTTATGTAATATCTTAATCATGCATAATTTTCTCAATAAAGGTATTTTGATTTGATATATATCCATGTATATGTGTGCATATGTATGTATAAGTATCTGTATATATTGAAGCGAATGGGGTTTTCAGCAACAGATAATATTATTAGTCATAAAATCTAATTTTAATTTTAACTGTGCAATACGTAAATTTCATAGCAAAGTTTCAGTTTACGCTGAAACTGGGAATCCTCACATCTAGTTTTGAGTTACGAAAACCTTGATTTCTCGATGTATTGTTCATCTTTGAAAAGAGTGTTGGCGTACATCCCAGTACACGCACGTGCATAGTGCTCAAGTAACGTTTTTCACATGTGTGCGCAAGCCCAAATAACGTATTGCATTCTTATGTCGTGCCCTGCGAAATGTTAAATAATTTACTAGTTAGTAGTCATACTGCATGTCATCGCGATAGCCTAGTTGCTAGAGCTCTTGACTTCCGATATGGAGGTCACGGGTTCGATCCCGAGCGACAAAGAACTTATTACAAGAATTAAAATTAAAAATAACCGCTAATAATCACGTGGAAGGCAATGACCACCATGTACAACATCATATGCGCGCTAGGTCAGTACACAGCAGACACATACGGGACTGCATTTGTAGCGCGATAACAAGCGGCTACTATCAGTTCCGAATGTAGTCTTGAGTTCGGTACACTCGCGTTGCGTATAGCAATTGCCATGAGCGCTGCCGATTCTGTACAATTAGAATGTACAAATAGGTAGTCACGACGCTCGGAATCGAGCAATACGACTGAAGAGAAGAAGAAGACATACTGCGACACCGAAATTGAGCTTCTTTATATATGTATGTATATGCATAAGCTTGTTAAACTCACAAACCGTTTATAATAACGCATAACGTTTACCGTTCAAGAATATACTTTAATTGTTATATATGTTAATGACACATATTGTTTAAGTTTATCGTACAATAAGTAAAATTAAAACACACTACTATAAATAATTATTTAATGTTAAACTTTAAGCTATACAAGAGATTTTAGAGATTATTGTTCTCCGTCAATTATAATATCGAGGGTATTTTTTTAATACTCTGGCCTTTTTTTGTTGCCTTATCTTTAGCCTTTTTCAATCTAGAACCATCATTCTTTCTTCTCCTCTCTATTCCATCTCTAGACTTGGCATTTATAGATTGCCTGAAGACTCTTATCTTAGTCCAACTCGGATCAACATCTATCCCATTAAAAACTTTTTAACAACTTTAGAAAATAATTTATTTAATATTCATTTTTCCATCTTCTGCTTATGATTTATAAATCTTGTATCCGTTCAATTCTGAGTTGCCGCTACTTTATTTATGGTAACTCTTCCAAGTCTGCGCTTTCCAAACTCGAGATCTTATTCGAAATACTCACTTTCACTTTTATTTTAAAACTCGGAAATCTTCTATCCTCACTGACCAATCTGAAAACCATATTCCTCTTCTTTTTGTTCGACTTTTTTACTTAAGATATAATTTTCTCATTAATCGTTTGCTTATTTCGTCACTTATTTATTCTTATTTCTACATTCATATATTACATAATTGACACTTTTCCGCCAATAAAGCACGAATTCTATCAGTTTTTGCTACATATCTACACTCACGAAAGATCCCATACTTTTCCAGCAGTTTTCCTTATTTCATCCAATTAACTAATTTTATTGGGGACACCCGAATTGCGCCCCAACACTTCACACAGTAACAAGTCGGACTCGAATTTCGTACCGACTCGAAATAGCCCACCTGCTAAGAACATTAAAAAAAAAAACAAAAAAAACTCCGGATTTTATAAGATCGACGAAGGAATTAAAAAATCAGTAAAAGTGTCGTTCTTTCAGTGACTTCCAAAATGTCTTATATCGATGGGGGGGGGGGGGGGGACTTTTGCTATTTGGGATAACATTTCGGTTGTTTAGAAAAAACCTCCTTTAAAGGTTTGCGAAAAATAGGCTATTTTTTAAGTATACGATGCGTAAAAATGTTGGAAGCCATTGAACATTCAAATGTTATAAAGTGGCCATCAGTTTTGGAATCCAACAAATATCATGGCCCCGGGCCGTTTTCGTTCGTTTTTTTATATTTCATACCGGCAAACTCCCGGTGCGCAATTCGAGTGTTTAGATTATTAAACCTTTTTTTTTAACCGTCGGCCAGGTAAACAACGGTTTATTCCCTTGGTCCTACGTCGAAATTGATATCAGAGACTCGTTTCACATTTATGATAATAACGGAAATTAAAAAAAAAAGAGAAATAATTTAAATTACAGTTATAATCCTTTGTTGATACTGTAGATTTTACTGCAGTTTCAATTTTTTTAAATTTTTGCAACGATCAAAAATGTGAAATTAGCTTTTCAGAACACATTATAAACGACTCCGCATTATTGGCGTATTTCGAGCTCCATATCGATCACTTCATTAAAAATGGATTGAATTTGGTTCTTCTCCAACCCTGCTGTCACTCTGATATGATTCCGAGTTCAATTCTCACCGTGGCATCTAAATGTAGCAGTTGGTCTCAATTGATGTTAATCAATTCTAGAGCGGCGCGACTTCGTACATTTTTTGCCAGTGTGTGCAGTGGCGATGTCGCTCCAGTTTTATTTTTTTACAGTTATTCCGATATGGTCTTTTTACTTTATTTTGTATTTTTACTTCAGAAAAATAATAAAGAAGTTACTCGTTACGAGCTTATCAGCGATGTGGTTATTATTGATATATCTGATTTTAGTTTCAAGATAGTTCCGATGTTAATAAAGGGAAAAGTAATAAGCTTACTAGTGTAAGTGCGGCTGGTTATAAAAATCTGCAGGTGAAAAAACTTCCGAAAATAGGTGTGTAAGTCCGATAAATGGAATACTGCTTCAAAACAGGAATAAGTTTCGGTTATAGCGGAGCAACAGCAGCTAATGTGATGAGAGGGGAGACGTGTAGAGTGAATTAGTGAAATAATTCGTAGTGCAAAATGGTGAATAACGTCTAATTCTTCTAGGATGCACAGTGTAGAGCTGGGAAGAATATCGGGCGGCAATCATAATCTGTTTTTCTTGATATCATGGCTATATAGACATCGGCATGTAATTTAGCACGAACATCGAGTTGAGCGAAAATTCGGACACTGACTTGGGATCACTTTCAAAGTTTGAGGTAATTTCTGAAGAATGGACTGAGATATTTATGAATCAAAGAACGTTTAGAAAATACGCGGATGGTCAATAATAAGAAACAGTCGCTGGTAATAAACGTCCAACGAAATTGTCAATATATAATCAACAGGGTAACGCTAAGTGCTATCCTTCTGGCATATCATCGTTCCAGTGCCAATAATAGCAGATAATTGCGCCTTTATTTTGATTCTTATAGTTCAATCTAATAAATAGTTTGAATGAATACTGTATTGTTTAACGGAATGGATTAAATATGTTATAGTCTTATTACTCCGTATTTCTTGAAATTGTTTAATGAAATGTCAGTTCAAAATACTTTGAAAGGTCCTATCCAGCGACGTTTATTTTCTTTTATACATTGTTATCTACCTAGAATGATAATATTTCAAATTACTCCCCATGAAAATGGGGTGTTTTCGTGAAAAGTAGCTCACGTTGTTTATTTTAATTTTAAGGAAGCTGTACGCACTTTTGATCTTCCGATTGTTGAATTGCGCGAAAAAATCAAAGCTGCTGGCAGTGACCACGAAAGACGGGAGTACGAACAACAAATTGAAACTATTTTATCGGTAAGTAAATTAGATGCTAACGCGTTTTAAAATTAAAATCCGCGAACTAAAATTTTTGAAATGTGATAAGAGTTGTTTACATACTGCTTCCTGTAATGAAAAGAGATCAAAAAGAAATTTGGCAAAAATGGCTATTAATATACGCGCATCGATTTCATAGTGTTTTAACTATACACAGAAGCAGTAATCAAGCGCTTGAAACAATCGTTTGACGATAGTATCACAGAAATGTAGAAAAATTTCATGAAATGCGGCTAGATACAGTAATAAGGTTGACCAGACTAACTAACGAATATTCTGGTCCTCTGCAATTACAGGAATCTAAATGTTTTTGAATTGTTCGTTGTTCATAGCGTTATTTAAACGATAAATAGGCAAGTCTGAATTACTAATTTTTTTCAAATCCAATATAGAACATTACTGATAATGAAACATTGGCCAACTCTTACGATATCGATCGAGTGGTTCATTTCAAATTTTATAGCAACCCATGTAGACTTAACTGGAAAGAAAAATATCGCATTATATCTGAATAATTTTATCAAAAATATACTACCTTACTACTTTCTAATATTCCAATTTGTCTAGCTAGTATAGGAGATTAGGCTGTCTCTTCCCAAAATTGACAATAAGGAGAGGTTGTTTAGATTTTTATTTAAAGTGTTAGTTATGTTTTGAACTGAAAACCACTCAAGAGTTAGTTTTTCACTTATATGTAGTTTTTACTAGAATCGAAAGTTGCACAATCTGAATTACTACTGAATTTGGTCTTCCGGCCGTCATTTAGCACCTTCTTAGTTCGGGTTTCGAAGCGTTCACACTGAAATTATTTCATTGTGCTTGCTAATTTACCGTTTATAATTGTAAAATTACAATCATTTGTTGTACAAATTGGTAGAGGAAATGGTTACCTTTTTTCAGTGATATTTTCCGAAGTCTCTGTTTGTTCAGTATGGGTTTCTTGCTAACTTAGCAGACTGCACCTGTTGTTAATTATTTCCCTACTTGATCGTCTTATCAGCAGATATTTTATAAATTTTTACAGAATTTTTGGTTTTAGGGTGTTGTCAGTTGTCACCGCCGTTAGTACGAACTGATGTTTAGTACGAACTGATGTTGTCGTTTAATGATATAATTATCGACTCGGTTTAGGTTTGTTGCTCTAGATTGCTTCTTTGGTCAGTTACAGTATAGAATTTTTTGTTGAAGACGTTGCTTTACTGATGGAGGTTTTGATATTATACGATGGTGAAGTTTAGTATTCATTGTTGGAAACGAGGCAAATGGCCATTGTTATTTACCACTCGAGTTCTATATTCGATGATATTTTCTTCTTTTCGACGAACGGAAATAATGACAATAAAAATAACATAAACATTCATAAACGCAAACAGTTTCTTCTAATCGTAAATGCATATATTTTATAATTTTGTTAAAAAACATATTTTCCGAAAACAAATATTCGTTATCGATTATTTTCTGAATCTGGTAACATTTTTTTTCCCGCGAGATTTAATTAATTTTTCTCCGATAAACAGCATTCCGACTTTAGTGAATAAAAAATGAACTATTGCGTTAGGCAATACTGAATTTTTGCGACAGATTTGCAAATTTAATATGAAGTTGTTACAAATTAATAATAACATACCTAAACTACATTAAGTCAACATTTTATGATGATGTGAATTCGTAAGTAAATAAGCGAAATATATATTTATATATACAGTGATCAAAAAAAGTATGTGAACATCAGTAAAATAAAGAAACTTGTGCATAAAAAGAAGGGAAAAACGCGTTTTTAATGTAATTTTATTAGAAATATACAAAAGAAAGAGTTCTTAAGACGTAATATTAAAAAAAAAATCACAAAAATGAACATGAAACCCCGTCACGATCAACCGAAAAAAAAAAAAGAGTCGAAAATTGCGTTCAAAATAAGTATGTGAACACAACAACAAAAATAATCAGCTAAGGGTTTTTCCCGATGATGAATCATCCGTGCGCGTACAAGAATCAACGCGTTGCATCAAGCTAGGCATCGCTGAATGCTTTTCATTTTGCATAGTGCAAGTGAACGCGTAATACGAATATTTAAAAGTGCGTAATCGATAATGTCGCGTAAATCGGGAGACACGTCTTTTGAAAAACGACAGCTCGTGATTTTCAATTATGAAAAAGGCATGCCGGGTAACAAAATTGCGGCATTACTAAATATGAAGAGAGGTGCAGTTTATAAAATTATCCGGTGCTTCTGCGAAGAGGGCAGGATTGAAAAGAAGCCGCGATCAGGTCGACCCGAAAAATTATCTTGTCAAGACAAGCGCTTTATCATCCGCCTAATTGAGAAAAATTCGAAGGTAAGTGCCGAAGAAATCAGCAGAGAGGTCACTGAACGATGCCATAAGGAAATTACTGGTCAGACTATTCGTAATTTTTTTAAAAGTACGGGTTATACGTCACGCATGGCTCGCAATAAACCTTATATTAGTAAAATAAATAAGAAAAGACGCCTCACCTTTGCTAAAAAGTACAGTTCCATGGATGAAACGTTCTGGGAAACTGTACTTTTTAGCGATGAGTCCAAATTTAATTTATTTGGTCACGATGGAAAACAAAGAGTCTGGCGAAAGCCTAATACCGCGTTACATCCGAAACATGTAAATGTAAATGTTAAACATGGTGGCGGCCATGTTATGGTCTGGGGCTGTTTCGCGGCGTCTGAAGTCGGCTCATTGCACTTCATCGACGGAAATATGACTGCAATAGACTATGTTGATATTTTAAGGAACAATCTCAACCAAAGTGCTGAGAAATTAGGGTTGCTAGGGTCTTACCATTTTTACCAAGATAATGACCCGAAGCATTCAGCATATGTAACTCGCGAATGGTTACTTTATAATTGTCGGAAAAAGTTGGACGTGCCTCCCCAGTCACCGGATTTAAATCCGATTGAAAATCTATGGTTCAAGTTGGATCAACAAATTCGTCAGCGCCCTGTTTCAAACAAAACCGAAATGAAACAACGACTTATTGAACAATGGCGGAATCTGCCCCCTGATTACCTTCATTCCCTGGTCGCATCGATGCCTCGCAGGTTAGCAGCTGTGATTCAAGCCAAAGGAGGACATACGAAGTACTGGGCTGTGGTAAATTTAGTTTAATTTATATTTTTTTCGTCGGTTTCTTTGTTTTTGTTTTCATGTTCACATACTTATTTTGAATGTAATTTTCGACTTTTTTTTTTTAGTTAATCGTGACGCGGTTTCCAGTCCATTTTCGTAATTTTTTTTTAAATATATGTGTTGAGAACTCTTTCTTTTGTATATTTCTAATAAAATTACATTAAAAACGCGTTTTTCCCTTCTTTTTATGCACAAGTTTCTTTATTTTACTGATGTTCACATACTTTTTTTGATCACTGTATATAATGAAGAATCTTTTTTCATACTGTTTGTTAAATATATTAGTATAATAAGTTAATAATAACAGATATAATAAACAATTATAACAAACAAATAAGATAAATTTTCTTACTTAGTAACATGATTTAGAATTTGTATTTGTTCACATATTGTTTTAGCTGATGATTGGTTATGCCTGAAAACGTTTCTAAGTAAGAAAATTTATCTTATTTGTTTGTTATAATTGTTTATTATATCTGTTATCATTAACTTATTATACTTATATATATATATATATTTGTTGTCAGAATGTACACATAATTATTTTGTTGCAGGTATAGGATATTTAATTCATGTTACACTGACAACTAAATTACAACTGAAAATATGAAAAATTCTATTTAACATCCATTTAAATCAGTGTCCGTGGTTTTATACGTTTTCTCATAAATTAAATGGATAAAAATGTTGAACTAACAAATCATATTTATATTTACCCGTTTAAAGTGCGACTAGAAATAAATTATAAATTATCAGTTTAAATATTACCAAAAAAAAAAAAAAAATAGTGATATGAACTGTTTTACACGTGGCTGTAGTGAAATGTGTCGATGAAGAAGACGGTCATTATATAACCGTCATGCATTAACCACAATATTAAATTAAATAGGAAAATAAGCTTCTTTTGAATGGCATCTTACATTGCAATACTGACGGAAAAGATGCTCCAAGATCCATGCTCTTTTATCGTGTACATAACTCAGTTTCACCGAGACCAACTGTTCCCCAAATAGTCTTAAAAAGTGCCGAATACGCGAAAACGTCTGACATACACATTTTTTCTACTTTGATGAATAATACAGTAATGGCTTAGCAGAAAGAAGAATACTTTTGCTAATTTCATCTTGGGCCTCAGGAGTGCATAAAATGCAAATGACTACACAGTGATTAACCTTGAAAATGCATTTTGCCGCAAAGGACAAGCGTACGAGAAATCGAGTACGAACATTCGTTCTCTTATTGATCGATGGATTGGGCTATATGAGAAATGGACTGGAAAGAATACGTGTTGTAATAACGACGCACCAATAGAAATGCGAGATAAATATGATGGTATTCACATGTTATAAGCTCGGAAGAGTACATAAATTTAAGCAACGGTAAAATGTTCAAAAACTTAAAAATGTACCAGATAATTTAATTTTACCGTGACAATAATTTTTTAAAAAAATCATTCAATATGTCACGGATTTGTGTTACGGAGAATGTTAATGTAATTAAATAATTTTAAAATGTAATTCTATACATGTATATGATAATTACAATGGGCGTTTTATATTGGATAATATAGTAAATAAATTTAGTTCACTATGGCTAAATTCCTCACGAATTCGTGTCAGCCATCACTAAAAAGTAGAAAACAAAAATAAATAAAAATTTTTTCTCAAAAGTAAATGCTCCTACTCAAAATTCGCTTGAAATAAGAAAATACATTTACAATTATAATTTTGGAAAAGAAACTGAAAAGTAAAAAAGTAATTCTTTCAGTGTATACAGGGTCGTGCCCAGAATTTTGAAAAGGGGGGAGATTTTCTTTGCTTATTTATTTTATAAATAACAATGCAGTTTTCACTAATATTCCCATATTATTAATAATTTCCATCATTCTGATTTATGTATTAATAATTTATATAAATTAATTACCGTATAAACACATTAAGAAAAATTACATATGTTATTGGTTATACTCGTAATAAAAAACTTTGCATAAAATATTAGTGAAATATCTAAAAATATGGAGCATATTTTTTCTTTTTTTTTTTTCTTTTAATGTAAGAACACTCTAAACCATGATCAATATTTATTTTAAATTTTTGATTTTTTTCAGATTTTTGTGTATTTATAATGACTATTTCAGTTTTAGTGCCCCCCCCCGTGCACACGGCCTTGAGTGTATATAAATTTACTTTTAATCAAATGTCGAAGATATGAAACTTACCTTTTAATACTTCAATAGCAATATAAAAAAATTGTCGAAAAAGTTGAAAACAATTTTTCTAATTACAATAAAATGCTTAATATTATATCAAAAAGGCGAGTTTTTCATGACGTATATTTATTAGTTATAAAATACGATTAATAAAGATCGGTAATTATTTTTACACCACATTACAATGAGAATGGTGCGAATGCGTTTAACCTGATGATTCATATAATCTTGCATGTATCTTTAAGAGAATGTAATGTCCCTGGAAATTGAAGGCGCTTACACTTTTATTAGAATTACGCATTTTATTTTAATCTTAAAAATTATTTTAAATTTCCGCGTTCACTTTATTGTAGTTTAACACAGGTAAAATTATATACACTTATTAGAATATATTTCCATTATGACGGAAGAAATATTTTTTACTTTTCGGGGTTCATTTTTACGAAATTATAATGTGTAAAAGTATTTTCTCGTTTCAGGTTCGTTTTGAATAAAGCGTTTACCTTAAAAAGTTCCGTTCTTATTTTCATTATTTTATTCGTTACTGTAATGATTTATTAATTTTACTAATACAAAAATTTTTGTTCTAGATTCATTTATGTTCGAAAGTTTTTCCTTGACTTTATTTGTTTTTTTTCAAATGTTTTAATTGATCTTGCTTTTCCGCTAGCTTTCTTGTTCCCCATTTAAATTTACAACATTCATGTTGTCTGATTACTTTATGCTTTTTTTTTTTTGACTCGTCGATTTATATATTTATACTTATTTCATATGTATTTTTGGATAATTTATCGATAATATTGTTCTAAAAATGATTCTTTCATTACCGTTCTGTCCTATTCAGAAAAGAAAGATTGTTCATTCTTTAATGCATAATATCCTAATGGGCGTAGCAGAAAATGACCAGGAAAAATACTCACAATTAAAACAGATGGAGTACTCTATTACTCGTCAAAATATGTATTGTACTAAAATCCTTACAAAAACGTTCCATGAGAATTGCTTCAACATACCGATGGTAAGTATTACTATTTTGATAGAATTACCTAAAAATACGGTAGCATTTTTTAAAAGATATCAATAATATTTTATAAATAATAATTTCTGTCAATTGTATCGTGTTTTTATTTTATTATAAAATAATTCGAACAGTCCAGAACAAAATTTTACGAATGATAACAGACGTACCTTAGTATCTAACTAATGGTGTTTTGTATAAAGATCAGAGCGTTCAGTATGTAGCTGATATTGTAAAGCAAAATGCTCTGAGACACGCATACATTCTGGAGGGTCACGCGACCATTTTAGTTGCACAATTGTCGGACAATAACGAGCGCATATTAAAGCTCAGTAAACCCTTCAAACTTTTATAATGTCAAATACCGGGTGAGTGACAATGGCTGCTTTCATGACGGATCATTATTTAAAATTTCGCGACGGTCAGATTGTGATAGCAAAAAAATCAAAAAAAAAAAATCACTTTTTAAAATATTTAACCTCAAATCTAACATAAGATAAGAATTTGAAAACAGTAAAGAAAAGTCTGCATATTTTCTTCAGGAAATCTCTTCTATATTGATATTAATCAATTAAAAGTATAATTTATTTTCAGTGGTCAGTATTTCAAGTTAATAGATTGCTTGAACGACGATGGTTTACTATTCCAGGCGATTGAAGGTGTGTTTGTATTTTCCCCGCAATAGTTTTGGCAAAGTAAAACGATTTTCCATAATAGTATGAGAAGTTTGACGATAAGCTGTCGTTAAGAATTTTCTTGATGTGGTTCAAATACTGGATATCTGAGTGACTTCGACAAAAGGAGAGAAGACGTATTTATAGCCTATGAGAACATCCTGTTCCAAGAACCTTGCGACATGAAAATCTTTCGGATCATCAGCCCTTTCTTACACTGACAGAGCCCCAGCTCAACTCAGGGATCCAGTCCCTTCATTAACAAATCCTTCATCTGAAAAAATGTTTACTCAGATGAGAGCACCAAGGTCAACAAGAAACCGGTACTTTCACCGCCAGTTTAATAAAAAACCGTAAACTAAAACTTCTCTTCAATTTCCATCTCTGCCATCTAACCGTGTATCTTCTGCACCTAATGTTTGGGCTTGGAAATCTAATTCCATTAATATGAACAACTTTGCTGATCTTGTTACTTCCGATGATTCTTTCAATGATACTCCCACACAAATTTCCTCGCCAGTTGAGTCCTTCTCCTCTTATAGCATTTAGCTCTAGGGATAACATTGCAGCTTCCTCCGAACTTGAAAAATCTCTTCATTTTTTGCTCCAGAGCTTTATTCCTCATGCCTTATAATATATTAACATATATAATACCTCAAATTTCGTTATATTCTTAACTCTGGTTGTTTTTTGTTTTTTTTCTTTTTCTTTTCCTAGAGCATTTAATGAGACCGATTTCCCATATACGCGAGTATGCATTCAACAGAAGTAGATTAGAGTGTTTCCTATAACGACTTGTAAAGACCTGTGAAGATCGTAGGTTTGTGTATTTCACACGTCATTTCCTCAGTATTACTAACTCTTAACGATAATGATGTAAATAAGGAACCTTGTACTAGCGGTAGTTAGTTGTTAAATGTACATTTTCCGCATACGTTGCGATATAATATGTATAAAGGAAATCACAGGTTGCACGGCGACATTCTCACGTTGACGGAAGCCCCGAAGCGAACGACATTCTAATGTCGGTGGACGTCTGAATGGCTGTACAAAGCCCACTTTTAAGGGAAAACATGAAAATGTCTCACGGTATTGCGGACTTGTACGCAAGCTGATTTCAAAGATTCTGGAACAAGTAGATAGTAGACTTTATGAGCTAATGATGCGTTGTATTCTATTGTTTTCTCTCCACATTTCATTCCTCATTCCTCAAATCATGACTGTATTTGTGGACCATATTCTTTTTGAATGTTCTATTCTTTCGCAGGAACACGGTATTTTCTACACTAAGTTCTTGTACATTAAACTTCCTACCCCTTATTATGTTTCCTCCATACTTTCCTTTCCTTCACTAGATATTGTTCCAGCTTTTGCAGAGCTAATTTCCTTCACCATATTTTAGAATCTAATCACTCTACTTCTCTTTATTCTTAATTCTTAGATGTTGGGTTATTTTCCCTAGTTAGCGTTTCCAACGGGAAAAAAAATAAAAAAAAGTACCTTGGATTTAATTTATTGCACATAAGCGAAATAGGCTCATTTCGCATACATGGTGATGATCTCGAACTGAAAATATACAGAATACGATGTAACCATCTATCAGGGAGAAATGTATTTAGGAAAAGGAATTACTCCGGTAAAAAATTTTCGCACACCTCCGTTCGAATGCATTTACTAACGGGAACGAATGTTGATAAAAACGAATACACGAATGATGATTTAACATCTTATAAAGAACTATTGGAACTTACAGGACCTCATTTAGGATAGCCCGAATGGTAAACATCGAAATATCCACACGTCCGCTATTTCGAACTAACGTGCAAAAGACTTTTCATAGTTCATGCTTTTAATTTATCCAACAACACATTCTGTCCCCTGTTAAAAATCAATTCTTTGAAACATAGTGGAATTTAGCTTATTTGTTCCGAAGCAAATTCCGCATTGCGGCCTAATTCTATTGGTTCATTTTCTCGCTCCGCTATGTGCACACTTGTTTTAAACAAATCTTTGCACATGATTCTACTCCAATAATTTAATTACTGTTTTAATTACGCCAACTGTTTCCCTTGATGTTTCAGAATCCTTATGTCGCCGAAGTGATTGGAGATCTGATAAAACTTTGCGACGTCGAATGGACTGTTCAAGATCGAATAATTGATATAATTCAAAACGTGTGCGAAGAGCACGATAAACCGATTGACGTTATATAGAATATCACTTTGGTCTGTTTTTAATGTTAATTGTATAATTTTTATTCAATTTTTTTTACTCCTGTAAGTCTAGAAAATAAATTGTTCAACTGCAAAGTTTTATTATTTTTAATTATCGGAATATTACCAAATATGGTCTAAAAGAAGAAATTAGATAGCTTAACCACTAAGTCATTCAGCGAGCTGCGTTTTTGTGTTATTTTCTTCAGATAGAACCGGCATATGTCCTTATTAATTATCCAAAGTATTTTACTAAATACACGATAATCTGCGTTTGACTGAAGTTTTAAATGCTATATAATTTTGTAAATTTTGTACTTCGGCAATTCGATTGTAATATTTTTAGTTTAAGGTGTATATCACTTTTGGATTAAAAGGATTGAATAGCTAAAATGGGAGTTTAACAGTCATTAAAATTCGGAAATAGAAATAGATTAAAGTAACTGTTTGAAATCGTAAGATGCAGAACATAAATATTCAAATAATCCAGCACGTCGACATATACACTAGTATATACCCACATACATCCGTACAAGAGGTTTTACATAAATTAAATATAAAATACATTACAATAGTGAAATACTGTAAAAATTAATAAAAGAACACTGCAGTAGTTTAAGCGTTAATTAATAAATCTTAACGTTTAGTAATATCAATATTCAAAGAATATAAATTTATTATTTAAAAATACTGTTAATTCGTTGTGTTTTGTTTTGTTTTTTTTTTTGAAATATTAGCAGATGAAAATGATTTCGCTGTGGACGAGGATGTTGATGGTTTCGAATCACACTTATAGTTGAATGAAGCTTGCTGTAGTACAGATTTGATGTCGTTAGTTGAGGAAATAAACAATGAGTTTGAAATTTCTATAGAACGAGATGCCAATTTATCGTGGTAATATGAAGACTGAAGTACCGAAGGATCAAGTACATAAGGTTACAATGTGAGAAAAAGGTGGAAATATCGAAATAGATGTTCTATCTGATGGGAAAGCCAATAAAGAATTGTAATTGAGAATTAATTGGGAATGGGTGATTTAAGATTGTTAGAAAGATTAATGTCAGTTGCATGCTATTTGCAAATGTAACGATTCATTTTTGAAGCGTCAGCGCTATCAATATTTGTAGAAGCTATTCCTGAATAAGAAAATGCTTGACTGATTTTGTCGGATTTGTAAATTTGGATTGCTTCAGGGGTTGATACGTTATCGACTATTTTAATCTTCTCAATTTTTATTCCGAGGTACCTTACGAGATGAACTTTCGGAATTACTTTATTATTAATGTTTATCGTTGGACCTTTAGTTGTTCAGTTTGTGAATGTACAATGTCGGCACTTATCTGTATTAAAAACCATTCTCCATTGTTGTACCCGCCCGACTATTCGGTTTAAATGGTTCTAAACGAAATTATTCGCGTGCGTGGCATCCTTATCTGATACAACAATGGCTATATCATCAACGAATGTTGTTAGTATTGCTTGATTACAAGCTGGTAGATCGGATGTGTAGATAGAATATAATGGGGGCCGTCCCAATAGACTACCTTGCATTACTGATGATAAAACTTTATGCTCTTCCAAAAAGGAATCATTGATCTTGATAACAAATGTTCTATCGACCAGATATGATTGAAGTAGTATGTGAAGATCAGAACGAAGAAATTGCTTCAACTTGGAAAGTAGATTTTGTCGAACGTCTGGCCAACGTTCAAAAGAACGGTTGAACTTATTTCCTTTTTCTCTAGCGTTAAGGAAATTGCATCGACTAGTCCATAGAATGCTCGACGCGAGAACCGAACTGGTGGTTTGGTATTACATAATTTCTGTTTATAATAATATTCCATTAAAAATGTAGTATAACAGTATCGCCAATTTCCTTGGTAAGTGCGAGATAACTTTACCAGTAATATTATCCAGACTAGGCGATTTCCGCGATGGAACATTATGGATACATTAAAATACCTCTTTTAGGGTAAAGAATTTGGTAGTCCCTTGAAGACGACAAGTGTGGGAAAGAGCGGCAATCTACTGGTTCAGGAGTGGGTGGGTGGCTATCACGGGTCAGAAGGAGCACCGCCCGGAGTTATTGATCACAGGCACCGCCCGTAAAAAGGCGGTTAGGAAGGCAATACATCTGGAATGGCAGACGGAGTGGGGGCGTCTTCGGATGGTCGGCTCACCTTCCAATACCTTCCAGATGTCCGGAAGAAAATGGAGAGGAAGTGGTTGGTGCCAACCAAGTATCTTACTTGGGCGATCATCGAACACGGCCCCTTCGGAAGCTATCTGATGAAGTTCAAACTCAATGAGAATCTGCCGCCGTGCGCGTGTGGTGTCCGAGTAACGACTGCGGAGCATGTTCTGGGTCTCCGGACCCACGTGGCCCTGGTGAGCTTGAGTTGTCCGCTACACTCCTAACAAGTGTCAACTCTGCGATGGCTGGGGTTGGACGCGGTAGGCAGCTGTCTAGTATAGCGCAGTTGCTCGGAAGTGAGGCTGTCTACCGTTCGTTCCTTAGCGCTCTCGCCGCCGTATACTCCAGCGCCGGAATTATAACTTACGATATGCCTTCCGACTAGTGGGGCGAAAATCGTGAGGAGCCATATGGTTCTGGGTGCGGTGTAAAACGTGTGAAAGTGAAAGCGATTAAACGGGTCCGATGGTGGCGGGCAAATTACAACGCTAGTCATTATATGGTATGATTCTTTTGTTTCATTTAGTAGTTTCCTTGTATTCTTCCACAGAGATCTGTTATCATTGTTCATGGACTCTATTAGCTGATTAATTTTATTCTTTAGTTCCGTTTTCAGTTTTGTAAATAATTTCTTTGGATAACGAAAAGGTGTTCGAGTTTGGCGTATTAGCTTTTGTATTTGTACCGGAACAGATTGATTTGACGTTTTTTTCGTATTGTAGCTTGTGAAAATATTGCATGCATGTTCAATCAGGTTCGTAAAATTTTAGCAGCTTGTTCGATATCGTCGCTACTTTTAATTTTTATCTTTAATTGTACGTTTTTTTCCATTATTTGAGAAAAAAGGATTTCAATTAGTAGTTATGTTCACAAGTCCTTGCTCTCTGGATATAGCTTTAGGATATACATCTAATACTGCAAGTACAGGGACATGGTCGGAAAAGAGATCGGCAACAGTTTTGCATTCCCTGTGATAATTTTGTAGTTCATGAATTATGAAAAAATCCAAGTCGTCGGGAAGCCTATTATAAGTGAATTGTCGCGTACCATTTTGTTGTTTTCTTCTAGCATAATTGATTCTTCTTGAACGCCATGTACTACACTTAGCATTATAATCTCTACCGTAAATGAACTTTTGCGTATACTCCGATTTTGGTATGTGGATTGCCCATGACAGTAAATTGCTGCCACTGCAAGATCACTTGTAGGGGTTTCAATATTTACCGCCGCGATTTGATATGCATATGTATTGTGTGAAAAGTTTCTATATTGTTTAGTCAAGTTTTTTACCACTACCATGAGCAGTGCCATTAGGATGATTCGCTGTGTGTTAAAACCTTGTAATTTTAAACTATTTTCATTCATAAAGTGCGTTTCTGTAATGAGTGCTAGGCCTACCTTTTGCTCCTGCAGAAAAATGAGTAGTTCGTTTTTTTTGTGTTATACCATTTGCGTTCCATATGGCAGATCAGAAGAAGTCGATAAATACAAATACCGCGGTACCTGGATTAATAAATATGGTGACCCGGACGGATAAATTAGGTGTTGCATTGATTAAGCGCGTTTTGCCTCCATGAAAATGAGATGGGACCTTGATTTAAGATTCAGAATTCTGAAATGCTACGTCTGATCAGTATTACTATATGGCGTTGAAACGTGGTCATTGACGTTTAGAACACTTCATAGATTAGAAGCCTTCGAGTTTTGATGTTATAGACGCTTACTCAGGATCCCGTGGACCCAAAAAGAAGACAAACGCTGAGGTACTACAGACGATGAGAAACGAAAAGGAGCAGATCGACACTGTCAAACGAAGAAAAATGGAATACATTGGTCATGTAATGCATGGGCGGAAATACACATTACTACAGAATATATTGATGGGAAAGGTCGAAGGAAAAAGAAGAGTTGGATGAACAAGATTATCTTGGTTCAAAAACCTACAGACATGGACAGGTTGGAGTGTTGAAGAACTATTCCACACAGCAAAGGATAGGAGAGCTTATAAAGAATTAATGAAGCTTGCCATTGGACGAGTCTAAGATCGAGAACGGTCATGTCACTGAAAGAAGAAGAGAAGAACATGATCACGAGTGAATGGTGAGTGACTGTTCTTACATTTTGTATCATTATGATAAAATTTTGTGAATGACTTTAGTTAGTAGTGATATTAACAGATTTAATAAAGATTTGAATTCATTCAAAAATGTGGTTAAAATTAATGAAATGTCTTCATTGTTATTATTTTTGTCATTACTTCCAATGGCTGTATAATTATTTTTGTTGTTATTGGTATTCGCCGTAAGATTACCATCTTTAATAACACCGTTTCTTTCGATATAATTGGTAAAGGTCGATCTTTTTTGGTAGCTTGAACTATTAATTTTAGCTATATTTGCATATGATCGACTGTCTATATTTGCTGGAAACCCTGAATGATCTCCATTGCGGTAATTATAGCTATTTATGTGCATTTGAGAAAAGGATGTGTGTAATAAAATTTAGTCTGCTGTTTGTAAACTGAACATCCCCCAAACTTACTACGCGATCTTCTCCACACAAGGCACATTCTGCTAGTTCGGAAGCATTCTTGGTACGTTTGTTAACATCAGCGATCGATCTCTTATTAATATAAATTTCCGAGCCGTATCTATACAGAGGCTCCAGGAGACCCTTATGTCCCTCTCCCTATACTTCAGACCATATATATTCGGTTGGAGCTTTTTGAGTTTATAATAAATATCATCATATTTTTTCTGTATATATTTGACATGGGGAATAAATGTAAGTTTGTCATCAATTAAGATACCTAAGTATTTCAATTGTTTTGTATGGGAAATCGATTCATTAGCTATGAGAGCAAGCCGTTTAACCTTATCTACTATTTCCTGCTCGCCAAATACAATAAATTGACATTTGGGAACAGAAAAATAGAGACCAAGATCATTAACGACGTTTTATAGGTAGTTGCAAACAACCTTAATAATTTTTAAATCATAATGCTTATGAACAGGAAATTGAATACACAAGTCGTCGGCGTAAGAGATTAGTTCACAATGAAGATTAATTAATGAGCTGAACTCGTCTGATGTACATGGGAATATAATATATTCCAGAATTTGGGTCCAAGAACAGAATAATAATCGGGTAGTTTGAAGTTATCGATTGTTTTTAAGGATAATTTGTAATTTATGATCCAAATTTGAAGTTTATAAGTCAAACCATTCGTGAGTTATTGATTTTTATTTGATATTTTTGTCGTTTCTGAACCATCTTATTAGGATTACGTACATTATGTTACAGGTAACATTGTAAATTAAATAAACAACCTTCCCCAAAGTTACTGCGAATAGAGGGGGAAAAAATTCTGCCAAACAGGTAGACTAACAAAATTAATAAAACTGTTTCGTCCAATTTATTTACTTCTAAGACAACATTGTTTTGATAGACAATGTTAATAAAACTATCGACGTGGATATTTCCATTAAGTCTAACAATACTTCTAAAGCTTTTTTTTTTTTTTTTTTTTTTTTAACCCCCCTTTGGGCATATCAACAAAGGATCTTTGCCCAGAAACGAAAGGAAGGAGAAGGATCAGTTAAATGTAGATTCGGTCAGCTATTGATAAGATAAAGGAACTGAGGATAGGAACAACTGAGATCGACGGAAACGATAAGATATACGAGGCACAATAAGGAGTAGGGAGTTTGAGTGACAGCAGATTGGAATACAAAGAGGTACGTTCGTTCACGAGGGATGGACATTCAAAGAGGATATGGTCAGGATCACAGACGGCTTCGTCGTCAGGATGAAGAGGGCAATAAGGGGAAAGAGCGAGATGAAAACAAAAACGTGAGGAAGGAAGAAGAGTATGATTCAGACGTAAACGGATAATAGGGACAATAACGGAGCGGTGAAGCGAAGGAAAATCGTAAAACCAAGGCCGCGTGGGAAGATTATGTTGGATGGAAAAATAAAAGGAAGGATGATTAGAAAAGGAGGAAGCGTAAAAATCTGACCAAAATCTAACATGAAACTTTTTGCACAATGGGAGTAAATTCGAAACGGGAATTTTAGAGAAAAAAAAGTGGGAGGATACAGCAATCTGAGCCAAGGAATCTGCCATTTCGTTACCCTCTATCCCCATATGACTGGGGACCCAGAGCATTTCAATGCGGATAGCGTGAAGTGAGAAGAGAGTGTGAATGAGAGAGCGAATACGGAGGATGAAAAGGTCAGAGGAGTGAGAGGGGAAATGAGAGGAAATAGCTTTAAGAGCACACATGGAGTCGGAGATAATTAAAAATTTAGAAGAAGAACGATGTGAGGAAATATGTATTATGGCACGTAAAATGGCCATTAACTCGGCCGTAAAGATAGTACAAAAGGAAGGGGGACGAAAAGATTCAGAGAAATTAATGCTCGGAATGATGAAAGAAGCTCCAACTCCATTAGGCCCCTTCGAACCATCCGTATAAATAGCAATATGGGAAGGAAAACGGGATTCGATATAACTATGGAATTCCTGTATAACTGTTAGATAGGAAAGGAATTTGGAGGAAAAAGGAAAGTAGAATACATTGGGAGGATTGGAGAGATCTGCAAAATTGAAAGAAAAGTAAGGGAGATTGTTATAAGAAATTGTGCAGGATAAAAAGGAATTTAGCCGCAAAGCAATGTGGGCTAGAATAGGAATTTTCTTGGGAGTAAAACGCCAGTTTTGCAGAATAGAAAGATATGAAGGAATAAGTTTGGAGGATGATAACGGTAAGCGTTTACACAAGAAACGATAACCTAAATAGGATCTGCGAATGAAAAGGGGAGGCGAGTTAGAATCAGCGAGAACTGCTGGTACTCGAGAAGATCTAAGAACACCAAGGCAAAGACGAATACAAAAATTTTGAATTATATCTAGCTTGGAAAGAAGTGATTTTGAGGCAGAGCCATAGATAAAGGAACAGTAGTCGAATTTGGAACGGATAATCGAATTGTACAAGGAAATAAGGAGAAAATGATCGCCTCCCCATTTTGTTGGAGAAAGAGCTTTCAGTAAGTTTAGTCTTTTAAGGGCAGAAGAGGAAAGGAAATTAATATGTTCATAAAAGGAGAGACGACTGTTGAGAAATACACCGAGATAGCAGAAGCATTCCCTACGAGGGATAAGATTGGAGTTTAAGGATACAGAGACTAAAGCGTGATTAAAAGGACGAAGAGAAAAGACAATACAAGAGGATTTTAAAGGGGAAATAGAAAGGTTCAAAGAGGAAGGAGATTGTTCCAAAGTAGCTAGAGACGAATTAACACTTTCGTTAGCATCTACGATATCACGGGATGAGGAAAAGAGAAGAATGTCATCGGCAAAAAATAAGGAAGAGGAGTTCATAGAAAGAGAAGCAACAGAAATAGTATAAATATTAAAAAGAGTAGGACTAAAGCAGGATCCTTGTGGAAGACCACGTGAAACAACTCTTGTAACCTCGAACGAAGTAGAAGACAGGAGAATAGTACGATTAATACTGTATCACTATTTTCGGATAACTTTGAAAAGCAAATTGTGGTTTTAGCCGAAAATATAGAAAATAAAATCAAATTTACCCGTTTTTTCGGCTAAAATGTTCCATAAAAAAGTTAACGGTTCATAATCATTTAAGAAAGAACTTTATTAAGCACAATCTTTCCTCAACTTCTGCTGCTAATCAGTTCCAGTTTTGTTACAAAGTCCAGTGAAGGATTTAAAATACGATCATTTGTTTCGTAATCGTTATTATTCCGTTTCGACATGGTTCGTTTTATTTCAACTAATTTGTTCATCGATGAACTTCTCTTAAACCGCTCCTCTGAGAATTTCAAATATACGAAGGCTACACAAATGTATTTCTGAAAAGTCTTTTGTCCCGATTCTTGTTATCGCAATTAAATTTTTAGGCTCAATTCTTCCGTCTTCTGTCAATTTCTGCAATGCCTAACGCGTCAAGTTTCAGCCAGTTATTCGTGGACATTAACTTTGCCGGAATGATCTCCGATTCGACTACTACAATTCTTCATGCCGAAGCAAACCTATCCACTTTTTTTGTTCTGGTAGTCATTCTTTTTCTGAATGTACCATTAGGAAACAAAATAACCTAGCCGATTTTCATCGTGTTCATTGTGACGAAAACCGTTCTGCTCGACCTTTCCTATCTGGTATTTAAGGAGCAAGTAAAAATACATAAGATCATGAGTTCAAATGGTTTCATACTCTAAACCAGTGAATATCAGTCGAGGGAAATTGGTCCTCTGGGCTGTAACTGCGGTTTTTCAGCCAGAGTTTCTGATTGTTACTGTTATTATTTGTTGTTGATGTGTTTTGTTTTGTTATTCATTACAGGTAATACGGTGAATTGATAGTAAATAATATTTCAGCGCAATGATAAGCGAATTAATGGCTCCATTAGTCACTACACTATTGTGGGAAAATAAAAAAAGCAGGATGTCACTGTCAAAAAATAAGGATGAGTTTAAAAAGAAACAACACTAATAACGTAGCTCTATTAAAGTTGTGCCTATTATTTGTTCCTTTCTCCTAACAATATCTGATCGTATTAAGATATAATTGATTCTTTCCTATTCTAATTGTTTCTGGGTAAAGGTCCCCGGTTGACAGGCCCCAAAAAAAAAAGAAAAAAGATAAGCCTGGGGAGGAACCCTGAAGAAGATCACGAAGAACAGTTATCGCGAGATTAATAATGGAGAAAGTAAACTGACTGAAATATTTTAGTTCCTGTGATTTTCTTTCGAAAAATTAACAGCATTAATTATTAAAAGTAAATTGTGATTAAAAGTGATCATTTCTGCTAACTTAATTGTTTTTCAAAGAATTCTATTACGATATGTGTTATTGCGCTTCAGCAACGGTACATTATTTCACAAAAATATTTACACGCAACGTCTTCCGGACACGCAATAAAGTACGGCAGCTAGTTAGTGAGAAATTGTGAATGGTAGCGAAACTTTCAGCAAGTCGTTACATTCCCGATTATTAAAATAAACAAACCGAAAGATTGTCAATTTTCAACTTACCTGTTTTCTTTCTTCGATCAGCAGCAGTGGCAGCAGCAGTATGAAGCGAGTAAGTATTACGGCGATAACGATTAATTACTATTTTGCAAACTGTTATTAATTAATTAAAGAAAACGGTAGTGTTTTCATCGTTTTTAACTCCTGCTGTGATTATGCCGGGCTCCATTTATCACCTGATGAAACACATACTTTTAGATACTTTTAGGATAAGGTTTTACTTTCCCGCTTATTTAATTTACTTTTAAAAGGCTCAAAAATAAAAATTATACGCGTTCAAATTGAAAAATTTTGATTTTGTTGCGGAAGTTATCCCATGAAGATGTTTTTTTTGTTTTTAAGAATGGTATGAAACTAATTTCAGAAATCAACAATAATAATTGGCGCAATTGTTTAGGGCCTTGATTTTGTAAATTTTTTAACTTTCATTTATATTAAGATTTCTTTAAAACTTAAATTCAGCTGATAACCGCGTATGGATGAATTTCGCTAATGCAACTTATAATTGTTTTCTCGAAATCCGTTATTATAATTGGACACATACATAATGTACGGAATCTTAATAAGATAGTTCAGAAACGTCAAAAATATCAAGTAAAATATCCGATAACTCACGAACGAACTTATAAACTTCAAATTTGGATCATAAATTACAATTAAAATTATCCTTAAAAGCAATCTATAATTTCAAGCTAACCGATTACCCTGGGCGGAAGAAAGCCATCTAGAATATATAATATGATATTTAAAATGACCTCAAAAATCATTCTTAAAAAATCATAACTCATCACCCGATAAACCTATAAAGCTGAAATTCAAAATATAAAATAAAATGCAAGAGTTCTTTCGAAAAATCAAAAAAAAAATACGGTACAAACATTATGAAAAGTTACCGAAAAGTTCAAAAAAACGCGAAAAATGACGTGTCCCCTCAGCGCAGCGAGTATAACAGCCAACAATTTTGAACGCGGTTAAAAATATGCACACACCTGTATATTTCTTTAGTTTGGAACATTCGGATTTCCGGCTTTAAAATTAGACCCTCGGGGCGCTGAAAGTTCAAAAGTTTCAAAAAAATATTCTTTTTTTCGGTCATGTGATGTATCGATTGAGAGATCAATATTTATCGGTAACGATATTTCATTTTCTTAACGAAATTTTCGAGACGGCGATAATTTCAAAAAATCGCAAAAAATTACAGTCCTCTTCTTCTTTGCAGCAGAAAAATCAAATTCCTTTGTTTTGAATTCATCATATTATGTAAATATAAATATTATAGTTATTGTTAACTTACGTACCGAATCGTCAGCGCATGAAACATCATGCTTGACTGAACTTGTTAATTTTTTATTATTTCTTTGACGTTTCTTATAATACATTGTCAAATGGCATATAGTGTTCAATAATTAATAATTTAACCATTTTAAATTAGTTAAAAAAAGTTTTGAATGTATGTGTGTTCTTTTTTTAATTATTTTATATTATTAATCTTTGTAAATTTCATAGAAAATACATTTCGTAATACACATATGTGGTTGGTAGCTGTTCGAAAATTAGATTTCATTCGAACAAACTTTATTGAGAGCCTTGAACCGGCGTTTAGAAAATGTTATACATTTATCAGTGTATATTTTTTTAAATATATCATGTTTATTTTATTCGGAAAGGTTGTTACATAATTAATTATTTTGGGCAGTAATGAGGTTATGTGGTTTTTGTTAATGTAGATTGCCTTGAAACAGTTCAGGACAACACTATGGAAATGTCACAACAAATTTAGCACTTATTTATTATTTATTTAATTTAATTTATTGCACATTGGAAGAAACCAATCAATCCATGTGCAGTAGAAGCGAATGTAACATTGTGAACTTATTACCCGATTCTATATTCTATAATAAAATTAAACGAACAATAATATATACCTATTAGGATCCACCGAAGAAAGTAGAGAACGTGAAATATACGGAGGCCGCTGGCCGAAAATAAACGCGATTGTTCTTGAAAAAAGGTGATCTGCATCCAGAGTCTATCGGTATCATCCGAGAGTGAACAGGTGCTGATTTTTGCCAAGCCAATTTTGTGCAAATGCGCGGGTAGGACATAGTGGTTTAAACGAAACCGAGTAAACGATGTGATCATGTGCCGACATACTTGAGTGCCAAAATTCTTTGGAAAATACCAAGCTTCCTTGAGTGGGACTGGAGTAATACTCTCATAGAAATCATTGACTTTATAATAGTGTGGTGTGCATTCCAATCCGATTGCAACTATAACTTCATTGTCGAACGGAGATCCGCATATGGAATACAAGGGCACAAGTTGCCAATTTGTCCTATAGATTTAGCGGCTTCATCGCAGACAGTGTTGCCAAGAATTCCAGTGTGCCCAGAAACGCAGCAAAAGTTGACTGTGAGGTTTTCCTTGAATGAAGAATGTGTACCTCTTCTAAAATTGCAAATATAAAATAGGGACCTTGGGTAGCATGGAAGTTCAATATGACATTCAGGCAGCTTAAGGAGTCAGATAAAATTAGGATATTATCATTACAATTAGAACTACGAAGAAAACCTTAAATCCTTCACAATCGAAAAGGCCTCGGTGGTGAAAATCAAGCATGCCGACGGTAAATTGAATTTCCCGGTCACGTTTCTGCTCGGAATAACAAACGTCGATCCTACCAGTCCTTGAATGCCTTTACATCCATCAGTATTAAGAATCTCCCGTTTCATGGCGTCAAGCTTTCAGAAGTTGGTCAGTTATTTGTCTGATAGTTCGCTTCATGATACCATCAGAAACATTGGATCGCTTGATTTGCTCCCTTTATTTCATAGAAAAGGTGTTTTCTTATATTCATATGTATTGTTTTGGGAAAAATTGGAGGGAACGAGTTTTCCTGCAAAAAAGCATTATTTTTATAATTCATTTAAAAAATCGCATATTGGCGAAGAAGAATACTAGCATGCGTTAAATGTGCTAACACTCTGTGAATATAGTGATATATATCTAAAGGCAGATGTACTTCTACTTGTAGATGTTTTTGAAAATTTCAGAAGTGTCCGTTATAAAATATACAAATTGGATCTGGCATGCCGTGTCCCCGGATTAGCTTTTCAAGCAATGTTAAAGTTAACAAAGGTTCAATTGGAGCTCTTAACCGATTATGACATGCGACTATTCTTTGAGGGTGGAATACGTGGCGGCATGTGTGAGTTTGTGAAACGTTATGCTAAGGCAGAAAATTCCTACATCAATAACTCTACTAATAGATCTAATTGTGATAGTAATAATGCTGGTAACACTGATGATAATTCTGATGGAAATGGTGCAGATAATTCGTTTATAGCATATTTGGATGCGAATAACCTCTATGGTTGGCCTATGAGTGAGCCTTTTTCTATAGGGGGTTCCCGATCGCTTGATCAGAAAGAAATATTAGAATTAGATATTATGACCTAATGATAGAGCTGTCGGTTATGTGCTTGAGGATATTTACATTTAGCACATAATGATTTACCGCTATTCTCCGAGGCTAAATCAATTAGGAAATGTGTGAAATTAGTTAATACATTAGAAAATAAGTACAATTATATTATTCATTATAGAAAGCTTAAACAAGCAATTGCATTAGGGCTAAAGCTGCAACGAGTACATTGAGTTATTTGTTTCAATCAGTTGGTCTGGTTGAATCCTTTCATTGACTTGAACACTCTACAGTGGAAACAGGTCTCTAATGAGATTGAGAAGAACTATTGGAAGCTCATGAATAATAGCGTGTTTGGTAAAGTGATGGAAAATATCAGACATAGAATTAATGTACAGCTCATTTAAAGTTTATGAAACTAGTCGGCAAAAATAATTTTAAAGATAAAACAATATTAGTCAGCGACCGTTTTTGGCTGTGGTGCATTTAAATCCTTTAACTATTAAATTTAATAAGCCGTAAAAATGTTTGATTTTCATTACAACATAATGTTTAAAGTGTATAAAAGAATAATAATCTTTTATATTGTGACACTGATGTGTTATTTTGCATGGAAATGAGTATCACTTATGTTGTTACTGAAATTTGATTTCTGTATTTTGTTTTGTTTTTTTTTTCTACGGCTGTTTAATTTTATTAGGTTACATTTTTATTTTACTATACACTACTCTTTAAACTTTGTTCTTTTTCATTGTTTTTGATTACTTTTATTGTAATTTATAAATTTCCTCCACTAGTTGTGCTACACAGCATGTTTGTAGATTTGTAGTAGCAGTAATGATAATATTAAATGATTTAATTTGTTTTGATTTGATTTGAATAAGACAGAATGACATCGGTATGGAAGTACGGTTGTCAGTTGTGTGGATGACTAATACCTCACATAAGCAATGCTCAGAATTATATATGACCGCTTGTGTTCTTTGATGCAGACTTAGATTCTGCCAGAGCAGGCTGGTTTTACAAAAAGTAGGGGAACAAGAGAACAGATTCCCAATCTTAGGCTACTTATTGAAAAAACACATGTGAATATAATACCCCAGCTGTACTCTGATATTTGATTACAAGAAAGCTTTTGACTGTGCACACTCTGAAATGTGATCAATATTAATGAATATGATCACGCCAGCATATCTAGTATGGCTGATCAAGCGGCTATATGAAAATACTTTGGCAAAAGTCCAGATAAATAAAGTAATCTACTCAGAAAAGTTTCATCCAGTGCGAAATGTGCGCCAGGGTTGTATCCTATCATTGTTTTTTTTTTTAACCTCTATGGTGAATGCATAATGAGCAAGACACCATAAATAGACACGACAAAAAGTTAACTGAAATGGAGGTATCTCGGTTGAGAGGGTGTACATCTATAATCTCCCCAATATGAGGATGGTACCACACGTTTGTGACAAAAAATTGGGAAAAATGTCATATATTCGGCATCAAAATAATAATCATCGACCGTTCAGAGGAAAGCTGCTCCACGCGATAAGTAGAATTTAGGGAATCAAAGTAATAAGCCGCATTACATGTTTCGGCTCTATAGACAGCGGGGGATGTAAAAATAAGATACGCCATGAAGCACAGGTCAAGCGTAATGAGCCGTTTAAAGAGAGTCTGAGACGACTCTATATTAATAAAGCTGTGAAGATGCCGCTAGTGAATTCCCTTGTTCACTCGATGGTCCCGTGTGGTGTGCAGACTTGGTCGCTAAGCAGCGCAGACAAAAAAGCGTGTGAACGCTCTTGAAATGTGGTGCTGGAGGCGTATGTTGTGTGTTCTCCTATGGGCAGCAAAGATAACCAATGTGTTAATATTAAATTGGCAACTGGGTCGTGTTCAGTAGGATATTGTGGTATTTTGATCATGTACTCAGAGTGGAAAATATGGAGACACTGTTTGTCCAAGGAAAGGTCAATGGAAGTAGAGGTCGAGGTCATGCGCCGACCAGATGGTCGGAAACGGTTTACAAGGCGGTTGGCCGTACTTTTCATGATTGTGTACATACTGCAGGGGACGCGATACCCCTGCGTGAGGTGATACGATTCAATGATGAGTGTGTGAAGCAACATTAAAATAATTCGAAGAATGCAAAATAACAAGTTAAGAACAGACATTAATGCTCCATGATATGTAAGTAACAAAACATTACCCGGAGATATTTACAGGCGTGTAGTTATTGAGGATACAGCTAAAAAGACAGATGGTCTGTATGCTCTTGAAAATTGGTAGGCTGTCGGTCAATTCAACGAAAGTCCAAAGGTGGTGAAGAAGAAAAACTGTTCGACTTGGTTAATTAATTTAAGTTGGTCAGGGTATTTTTGGATTCACTGTCAGTGGATGGGAATCTTTTTGTTGTTCTAAGTCTTTGATATAATTTGAAGGTGACCAATAGCCAGGAATAGAAAATAAACTTTAAAAAAATGTAAAGTTTGGACTTGGAAATTTGCTTTTAGTTTTTCAGAGCAGCATTTTCTTACGAACTGTATACCATGAAACAATAAATGCGAACTTTTCTTAATTCGGCTGAATTGATGACGAGTATTGTTTTCGCCAATATCCGAAATCAACGTTTGAAAACAAAAAAAAACCTTAATAAATTATTTGCCAATTACTCATGCAGGAGTGTTAAAAAAGGTGTAGACTATTTTTTGAAATTTTTTTCTACTACTACACCCCTCATGAATGTTTTTTTTCTAATGCGCTCAAAATTTTTTTAAAATTGTATATGTTGTTAACAAAGAAGATCCTGTTAATATGTAATAAAAATGTGAATTTGTACCAAATCAATTTCTTTATCGCAGTTTACGGCAATTATAATTCATAATTCACGATAACTTAGGGTATCTATTGTAAAAACCCCTATCTTTATTTTTTGGGGGGCTTGTATTCAAGGCCAACCATAACTCTGTCGTTACTTGTCAGTTTGTGTTATTTGTTAATTGGGTGTCAGTAGGGGCTTTATCACTTTCTACACTATCAACAGTTTCACTTCAATATTTAGTAATAAAAAAGATGCAGGAAGTGGTAAAAATCATTAATCGGAGATGGATGTTTCTACGTTTTTTTTTTTTTTTATTATGCTTGTTTGGTTAGCAGTAAATATCATTGTTCGGTTAGGAACTGTACTAGTGCATAGTTTTAAACGTGATGTTTTTTCTAACAGGAAATATTGTAAGGAAGTGATGTAATTTGTCGCGGTTGCCGTTCACTGTATATTACACAACGATATCATAAATTAATATTTTATTACAGTATGTACTGCAAGATCGGACGGAAGATGTAAGACGTGTGTATGTGCGAGCGTTATAGGAAAGCTTCCGTTTTCAGCTAGATTACCTAGCCACTTCTACAGCTTGATACCGAGCTGAAGCCTAGTCAGAGTAAGTTCTGATTGCTTTAGTCTTTCGTAGCAAACGTTCTGATTTTTACATAGTTTCTCGTCAGTTCTTGGAATGTATGTTCAATATTTTTACCCCAATTTATCAGTTTCCTGTATAATCTGTTTTTTCTTCGTTCATGCTTCCATTATGGAATTTTCTGTGTATTATTTTTATTCCATATTACAGCCTCAAAATATGATACCTGAAGTCAGTGTGAGTATAATGAACACTATGCACTTGTGGAGGGACAAGAAGGTTCTTTTCCAATTCTCTTTTTTCTCCTTAATCCTCGCTGCCGTGTGTAAATTTTGTAATGGTGCGGATAGATTCCTTTAAAGACCCTACGGATGGCAACCCCGAGATCCTAACGAACTCGTGTATTTAGATTTGAAATTTATTTATTAGTAGTAGTAGTAGTATTAATTTGGACGGGATTCGTTTTAAAGTATATCGATGAAACCTACATCCATCTTTCCGGGATTGTTGACCGCTAAAAACACAATTAATTTTTTTTTTTTTTTTTTTATAAATACAAATACGCATACAAAATAATCGATTAATCAAAATAAGTTGTACGTTACACTGCTGCGACTGCGGGTTTTTCCGTTAGTCCTCGATGATAGGTAGGCGAACGTGGGGAATTCCGTCCTGGATTCTCGGCGAGCGCGGACGGGAGACGCGATATTCAAAATTAATATCATAAGAATTTTCGTTTATTAATCGGCGATTTGAACACCTTGCTAGATTGTACTTTTCTCGGTTATTTAATTTATTTCGTTCCGATGACAAAAGAAACGGCCGGTACTTTCTACGACTGGACGCCAACTTAACGAACTCGATCTTGACCAGAGACCTTTTTCCTAATTGGAGATTTATTAACTACTGCTCAAGATCAGCATCTCTTCCTTCGCGATTTTTCTTATTTCGTATTTCTTCTGCTAAGTCCCCTCCTCCGCATTTGATAAACCAAGAGGAGGAACGAAAGAAGGAGATAAAAGTGAAAGAATAAATGCACCGCTATAAGGAACAGGAATATTAAGTTTAAGAAATTACGAGTAAAGAATGAAACGCTCAGATGACAAAGCGGAACTTGCGAAAAGGATGTGATCAGAATTACATTTCTAATTATCACTGGGAGGATGCAGAAGACAATAAGGAAAGTTTGTAAGTGAAAATCGATAACGAAATGAAGAAAGGAGACTACGATTGAAACAGTGAACCAATAATTGTGAGCAATTAACTTCGGAAGAGAATATTTTGTATTTTTCATCCTTTAATCCGCTACTTGTACTGATTTTCTAATCGCGTAATTGAAAAAAGTAGAAAATTCATCTTCTAAATCATTTTATTCGTGTTTTAAGTGTAACATAAATTTTGCAACGCTAGAACTAAAAATTCCATATACACCGATATTCGATACTTTTGTTTTTAAACGTTTTATAAAATTGAGCAAAAATAAAAAATTTCACGAGGTCATCCGCTTCACATTGTTCAGATTTTACGCAGTTTCAATTACGTAATGAAATATTTAATTACTTAAAAAAGGGAAAAATTAATTTTCAAATAAATTTTATTTGTTTAACAAAATCGGAAAGTCATTAAAGAATATTTGTAGTTTTATAATCCATTACGATTTAAATTTATCCTGCAATTGTAACATCCTAGAGAAATACGAAAATGAGCGCATTATTCGATTCTTTCACTAACCTTTAATTATTTTGAATAAATTTTCGATAATTTTAAATGAAATATATATAATCTATGCAACGGTGTTGATGTAATTATTTAATTTTTTGGCGATTTTTCATTTAAATTTCAATATTTATGCAAAACAATCAAGCCCGTGCCCAAAATTTTGGAAGGGGGGGGGGGGGGGGTGAAATTTTTTTTCGCATATTTATTTTATAAATAACAATACATTTTTCACTAACATTCGTACTATTAATGATTTCCATCATTTTGATTTACATATTAATCATTTACATAAATGAATTACCCCCCGTATATAAACATTAATAAAAATTATACATACGTTATTAATTATACTCGTAATAAAAAATTTTTTGCATAAAATATTAATGAAGTACCTAAAAATATGGAGCATATTTTTTATTTTTCTTTTAAAGGTAGGTAAGAACACCCTAAAAAATCATCAATATTTATTTTAAATTTGTGATTTTTTTCAGATTTTTGTGTATTTATAATAACTATTTCAGTTCTCATGGGGGGGGTTAACCCCTACCCCCCCGTGGACACGGCCTTGAAAACAATAGTTTCTTCCTTTAAATAGAAATTATTTTATTTGCTTATTTATTTTTCTAACTGAAAATTATTCGCTAATTATATCAAAAAGGTCATTCAACATGTTTATCCATAGAGGGAATCCTCATTAGAATTAATTCTTCCCGCCAGCTCAGCTAATCTTTTCCTCTATTGAAAAGTCAATTATCATCGGTAAGTCGCAGCGTTAGAATTTTTACAACGATATTTTCGTCGTAAAACTTTTAACATCAGCGATTACTTTGAAAATCTTCTTTTACTCTACCATTTCGCTTTCGGATATATTCTGTTTTTTTTTGCATTTTGCAGATAAGCTCGTCGAGAGTGGTCACCGAACTGACTATTTCGTTACTGTGTACTATTTTATTCAAACATTGCGAATGCGAAAGTTGGGCTTTACTAGTGGCTGGTTCAAAAGGATTTTTAAATTACCGACATCAAGTAAAATAAATTTCAATCTTCAATTAGATTTAAGTTTTTAAAATGATCATTGACATTAGGATGATAGCGTGTTTTAATATTGCGAATATTTCTGGAAATTAATACACACACACACACACACACATGCAGACAACAATAGCGGTAAATAATTTTTTCAATATCGGCTTTAAGTATTAATCGTATTTAAAATGATGTTATTCGTACACCGTTCAATACTAATTCGGATCAAAGAAAATACTCGGTAATACAATTACAATGATCAAACCAAATAAAAGCAAGCAGGTTTGCGTCATTATGATCGAAGAAAATCAATTAGCTGACGTGTCAGTTTAGTTTCTTAAAGGAATCTTTTGAGAAATCCTTACTATTCAGCTTTTGATTGAATAATATAAAGAATAATTATAAGATAATAATTAGTGTTACCTTAAAAGTGTACTATTCGTTTTTCCGACTACAGGCGTATATGAAAAATGGTTCTTGCTACAAAATGAAACACACAGAAAATTTGATTACAAATAAATTTTGATATGTGGGAATCAAATTTTCGGGTGTTCCAAACATGCACGCGTTCATATATATGTAAATATGTATATATATTAATTACAACGTAATTCTTAGGCTACCCCCCATTCGAAAAAATGTCCCAATTTTATGTAACGCTAAATGTCCCAAAAAATGTCCCAAAAAAATGTCCCAAAAAAATGTCCCAGAAAAATGTCCCAATTTTATGTAACGTTTGTTATATTATGTAGGATTTTTGTTATTGTTATTTAAAAAATGTCACAATTTTATGTAATAAAATATGTAACGAAAAATGTAACGAAATAATGTCTTAATTTTATGTAACGGAAGTTAAATGTTAGAATAGGATTTTTGTGGTTATGTTATTTTTTTTTTTGTGTTGATGCCAGTAAGAATTACGTTGTAAGTTTTGATCATTTTATACAAAGTATAGAAGAGAAAGAGACAGAAATGAAAGCAAGAGGGGTCAAGGGGCCCAGCCCCTTGCGAGGCCAAAATGGCCGAGTTTATATATATATATATATATATATCAAATTTGAAAAACTATATATGACATCATCATTGATCGCACCGTTGAAAACAGTGAAATTTCTGAAAGATAATAAATTTTATAACTTTTTTTATATATCACTGTATTTATTATTTAGACACATTGTTAAGTATATTTGCGGTAAAATAAATTTTTAACACTTCATTAAACAATTAAATGTATAATTTGTATATACCCGACGCGTTTCGAAGCAAACATTTCATGTTCACGGGAGTAATTATAAATATAAATAATGAAGACGATAACTACATTTAAAATTAACCGGAAAAGGTCGATATTAAAAGTCAATTATTGAATAAATACAAAATGTATAAAATTTAAAAATGAAATATAAAAATATAAAAAAAATATATATATATACTCGTACATATATAAAAAATGACTAATAAAATTTAACAAGGAAAATGGTAACAATTTAAATGAAAAATGAAGTTTTATAAAGTTGAAAAATTTCAAAAATAAAAATGTCAAACATAAATAAATTATAAATATGAAAAATGATGTAAAATGGTCGTTGTATAGTAGTACCTAATGTGTACATAAGGAAATTAACTATATTTAAATTGTTACCATTTTCCTTGTTAAATTTTATTAGTCATTTTTTATATATATTTTTTTTATATATTTTTATATATCATTTTTAAATTTTATGCATTTTATATTTATTCAATAATTGACTTTTAATATCGACCTTTTCCGGTTAATTTTTATATACACTTATCGTCTTCATTATTTATATTTATAATTACTCCCGTGAACATGAAGTGTTCGCTTCGAAACGCATCGAGGATATACAAATTATACATTTAATTATTTAATGAAGTGTTAAAAATTTATTTTACCGTTTTTTATATATCCTTTTATATTTTTTTCATGCGTAATTTATACAGTAATTTTATAAAGTAGAAAATTTACGGAAATACTGTTTTATTTAATTAATTCAAATTATTTAAATTCTTCAAATTATATGTGAATATAAGTAACATTTAAAAAAGTTTAGAAATCACACGCGTTAAAAAATTAACAATTTTCACTCGTACCATTATTTTTGCGAACCGCATTATACCTGTCAGATTTAATCGTATCGTACACTCTACGATCAGTTTTGAGTTATACTTAAAAGTTCACAAAATAAGTTAATGTTACGGAAAGCAATCGATAGTTATTAACTATTTCCTTTCGTTTGCCAAAAACACCCGCATGTATTCTTATGTGCCTTAAATAATATTAAAAATATTTATTTTTTTTAGAAAAATTATTAGTTTCTACCATGAAAACATCATTTGCTAAAATTTCTTGTAATGATTTTTTCCCGAGGTTGACTGGACGAATTTTTTTTTTATTGTGGGCAAAGAGACAGTATATTGTGAACCGTGAGTGGGATGACGCTACAACGAGGACAGGAAGGTGGTACACGAACCTTTACATAACTTACCTACGAAACAATATCGCGCAGTTATCTTTTAAGGGCTA
Organism: Icerya purchasi; assembly: GCA_039619475.1. Classification (NCBI taxonomy): domain Eukaryota; kingdom Metazoa; phylum Arthropoda; class Insecta; order Hemiptera; family Monophlebidae; genus Icerya; species Icerya purchasi. The sequence continues at coordinate 167,444,828 of CM077116.1, read as the reverse complement.
TTTAATATTTAGGAGCTGCAACAAAATTATTCTTACCCTAAATATGTAGAATAGTTATTTTAAGTTTCAACAAACAAATGGGCTATTCTATGACGAGCGTAAATTTCTGCTTTGTCGCAAGTAACCAAAAATGAAAATTTTGCTTATTTATACGATTTGATATAAAATGTATTAATGAAAAAATAAACCTCTCCCTATAAAAAATGTACAATTTTGCTTCGTTACTCTAATAAACCACGAAAAGCACAGCTCTGGCGTGATTAGAATTACAAATGGTCAAAAAGTAATGAAATAAAGCCATAATATAAATTTTAATTCATTTTACTTCAAACGCATGTTTCTTGGGGTAGGAAGAAAATTGTAGGTATAAGTTTGAATTTAACTTTATGTTAATTCTTCATCAGTTTATGTCGCCAGTTTTAATTTATAAGTTTAAGTGGCCTGTAGAAGATTTATTTATTTCACGGTTAAGATAATGCGTTAATTTTAATGACAGTTTATACGTGTTAGGCATCTACCTTAATTAACTTATTTAAGTAGTGTCCGAGTACTAATTTTTCCGTAGCCACTTTTAGTTGAATAGTAGAAAATTTTTGGTTAAATTATACGCCGTATTGTTTATTCACATGTTCCTCCGTGTATATTTTTTTTTTTTTTTTTTTTACACGTATATTTCAGTACAATCTTATTATAGTAAATAAATTAGCACTACTTTTAAAACAGTGTTACAACTTAATCTAACTAATTTGTAACATGAGCAGAGTAGAAACTATGTACAATTACATAACTCCTAATATACAGATATATACATAATCATACGCGCATATAAATACTCACACGCACGCACACCAAGTATATGCCCATATCCACAAAATACATACATACGAATATATTACAGAATAAATTAGGTGACTAGTTCATAAGGCTTTGTGCGCTTAAGGCGCCTTAAGTCATCATCGGAAAGTAGCAGTTCTAAAGCCTCTAGATTTGGGTGACTGTGAAGTCGGTATTCGTGCGCTTCTGCAATATAACGTATGACTTCATCGATCCATGGAATATTTAAATCGGAATGTATTTCTTCGTTTCGTTGATACCAAAAAGCTCCAGTGATGTTTCGGAGACACTTATTTTGAGCGCGCTGAATAATCAACCGATTGGATGTCTTTGCACAGCCCCAGAGTTGAATACCATACATCCATATCGGTCTGATGATTTGACAATAAATCAAACGCTTATTAGACAGATTGAGTTTAGAATAACGCCCAATCAGCCAACAAATCTGTCTTAATTTATGCATGGTTTGTTCCTTTTTCATTTTGACATGCGTCTTCCAATTCAGCCTGGAATCTAAATGCATACCCAGGTATTTAGCAGAGTCCGATCTCGGAATAGGAAGACGATCAAGATATATAGGACAGGTCTTAGATTTACGAAGCGTAAACATAACATGCACTGATTTTTCTTGATTAATCTTGATCTTCCAATCACATGTCCATTTGCTAATTTTTTCTACTGCATGTTGCAAGTTAGTCGTAGCCAATTCTGGGGAATTGCCAACTGACAAGATGGCTGTGTCATCTGCAAAGGTAGCAGTAGTCGTCTTGGCTGTTGTTGGAATGTCAGCTGTATACAATAAATACAGAGAAGGTCCTAAGACACTACCCTGTGGAACACCAGCCTGTATTGGATGAAATTTGGACTTTGCTTCTTCATAAGAAACTCTGAAGGATCTATCAGAGATATATGATTCAAGAAGTTGGCACATATTTTCCGATAGCAGGTTGCTCATTTTATAGATCAGCCCTTCGTGCCAGACTCGATCAAAAGCTTGCGATATGTCTAGAAAAACCGCCGGACAGTATTTTTTTTCTTCAAAGGCTGTTTCAATTAGCTTAGTTATACGATGCACTTGGTCAATCGTAGAGTGCTGATTGCGGAAGCCAAACTGATGATCTGGTATCTTTAATAAGGGCTTGAGTCGCTTAAGGAGTAGTTTTTCAAATAATTTTGATATGGAAGGTAACAAAGAGATTGGTCGATACGAAGTTACTACTTCTGTTGGTTTCCCAGGTTTCGGTAACATGATGATTTGAGCGATTTTGAAACATTTTGGTACGTATCTCATTCTGAAACAGGCATTAAAGAGATATGTCAGCATGATAATTCCTTTACGTGGTAATTCTCTAAGCGCTCCAGGTGAAATTTCATCGATTCCAGGAGCCTTTTTGGGATTCATATTATTATCTAACTTTTGTGCAACTTCAAGAGGAGTTACTGGTTTTATTTGCTGGAAAGGTTGGTAATTTTTCGTTGTGTTTAAGAATTCTGTTCGATTGTTGATTTTCCTATAGATACCACCGAGGGAGTCGCCAGCCGATGAGCCAGGGGGACAAAACGATAAAAAAAAGATATGAGTTATAGAAAAAATAATATTTATAATTTGTAAAGGCTTATTATTATTATTTTTTTTTTTATAAGTACAATCTTAACTAGTAAGTTGAATAATTGCTAATTATAACTACAAATTAATGTAAAATAAATTAATATGTGCGAGGTCATTTAGTCTTGTGACCAAAGCCTCTAAAATAGATAACTTAATAAATTAGTAACTGTATTAAACAAGAATAAAATCTTAATTAAAACATAATTTTCGTGGATTTCTGGTAAATTTTTCCAGTACTTTATTGTAAAAGTCTTTCAAATTGCCCATAATTACGCGCCTGTGAATACTCATCATTGCCGGTTGATTAAAAAGTTTTGAAGCTCTGGGGGGGGGAGGGGCCCTTTAGCGATGCCCATGGATACCACTTTCAAACGTTGACTTAAGCCACCCAAACAGTTGTTACGCGTAATATAATTTGAATCGACTAGACGTATTTTTCAATTTAACTTTTTCTGAGAAAATTTTCGCAGTTATTCAGCGCCTGTTGAGAAATAAAGCTGATTAATCTTAAACATCATTGAACTAAAAAAATTAAAATATTCCAGAATGGCTGGCGTCTGGTCATAATAAATAAAATAATTACCGAAGGTAAGCTCTCAAATAGTATATTTTGGCGCTAAGGAAAAATTTTAAAAATGAGTCATACGAGTTACACATTGACCAGCAATCAAACTATTCGGATTGATTAGAGTGCGAACCTTTTTCACACAGATTTGATTGAATCCGGTTAAGTTGAATTAAAAGTCTAGCCTTTTATAAAGCGCACGGTGATAGATAGGAGCGCGGTTTCGTGAATTGCCGTTGACTTCTTCCCCACTGTTGTGAAAAATTACCATTAGTGAATAGAAAGATGGTATAACAAAAATTTGTGGGAACATTTTTTTATAAAATCGTGAACACTATTTGTTAAACCTTGGTGCAACAGCCTTTGAAGTTAATTCGTAAATTTACAGTGATCTGCATCTTCATCTGAATTCGATTTACTATAATAAAACCGTGTTTTTCTACTTATTTTTAAAATTTCACATTCAGAGAAATTTTTTAGTTTTGGTTACAAATGCACTCTAATTTTATACAACTTTAAATAAAATGTAGTTAGCAACACAAAAAAAATTAACTCTATCAATTTTAATATATATAAAACTCCTTTCAGATGCTCCTTAACCTAATCGATAAAAAAGATTGGTTCTCAGTCTGTCCAGCAGTATGGATTTACATGAAAAAACACGGGAAATGTGTAACTAAAGAAAAAACAGTTTTGGGGAAAATCATATTTTTACACATTTTATAAAAGATTAAAATTTTTGAAATTTTAAAACGTCTTAAAAAATGTTTAAACGATTTTTAAAAAAAAAAATATTGAGGGCAGTGAATTTTTAATATAAACGTCGGACAAATGTTTCGCATCTGCGGGCACAAACTCATAGTGAAACTATGTTTTAAAAATTCCACAGCATTTTCATTTGCAGCGAATGTAAACAAATATTCAGATACGTACTGCATATAGCTGTGAATTTTATAAAATCGCTTCGGCTTTCTCTTTTTTTTTTATTTATCTATATTTTCTTTCCTGAAAAATCGATCCGGATAATACGGACTGTATATTACATCTATCCTCGGGGCGTAAATCTACGAATAGGTTGATGATTCAGTTTTAATTAAACTAATTAGTAAAATACCCCATCACATAGTAAACAAAAAAAACCTTGGTGTGTGCAAAAAGTAAACAGGGAAATGGTTGAAAGAATGGTGTAAAGAGTAAAATCCGAAATACGTTTCGAATCATTTTATAATTTTCTTTTATTGTTCTCTTTTTATTTGTTCTTGTCCTTTCTTGTTTCCTTCCCTGTCATTTATCTTTAAAATAAAATCAAGTTTTTTGATTTGAAGATATTTAGCTGCCCTCGTGTATCGATGGACAGATGAGTATTTACGAAGTGTGTACGTATTTGCATGTATAGAATGTTATAATTTATATAGTCTTTAGTTGACTAATATTATGATGTCTATGGGATAAGCAAGACTAGTTGTAATTTTGTACACTTAGAATAAACGTTAATAAAAGTGTCGGGCACTCACACAACGGGCATACTTGCCCTGTGAGACCCACAACTCATTTTAAAGAATTTAAAAAAAGCATATAGATATTTTTCATTTTTTCGATGACTGCATAAAATTCGCTATTTCCTCGCTCGAATTTAAATATAATTTCCAAATATTTAAATAAATGCCTACTTTTATTTTTATCTCGCTAGAAAATACCAATATTAATGTATTCTTCATGTTTTTTTTTTATTTATTATTTTTATATTCTTTGTGTTTTAGTCGGATGTATGCCGCATGTATCATGTAATTCGTAATTACGGGATTCCACCGCAGAATATAATTGTGATGATGAATGATGATATTGCGCACAACCCAAGGTAAAAGTGTAGTATATATATAATAATGTTTATCTTTTTTTAATTTTGTATTTTCGCTTTTTTTTTTTAACACGGTACGTTTTTAGGATGCCCTACAGTTATAATAAATCGCGTCACGCAGAATGTGTGTCGCTGGGTATATATATATAATGACTGCGTCATTCTTAGCCTGGGTACACTGCATTCTTTGTCAAATAATTATGCCTGTTAGTTTTTTGTCCCATAATTATTTCCCGTTAATTTATATAAGATATGAAAGGCTGAATACTGTGTTGTACAATTGCTAAGATATTTTCAAAATAAATGACGGGGAAGAATGACAGAGTCAATTGCAAACGATTTTCCTAAAAAGAATTTTAGAAGAAAAAAGATCGGCGGTCAAGGGAACTTTACCCCTCGCGAAACTAGAAAGGCAGCGTTTTATATACATATATGTATGTAAGTGGAAGTCACAAAATTTGCCTGTTTGTCTTTGATCGCTAATTTCACGAATTACCGAAATGATTTTTCGTACTTCACCAATAGATAGACTGATTTCTGTGGAAGATTTTATTGCGCTGAACAATCGTCCTTCTACTCTTCTCTACTAAGACTCGGTATTCCTACTCTTCATAATACTTCTTACATTTTCTCATTTCCTTCTATTTCCGTTATTCCTGCCTTCAAATTATTTTTACCCGCTATCGTCAAAAGTTTAAGAATATAACGTTATTTCCTCCTTGTCTCTCGAGCTAATGTCCTTGTTGGCAAACTCAAAATTTAATAAAAAAAAGATTTTATTGCACAATTTATAAGTTTTTGGTGTGATTTAGCTGACCTATAAGGATTTTTGTCAATGAAGTGGGCGAAACAGAAAAGTAAAGTACACTTGTCTTTTTTTAAATAATATATTTCCTCAGAACAAAGAACAAGATAAATAAAAGCATACTTATCGCAGAAACGTTTTCAGGCAAAGCCCATCTTCAGCTTGAAAAGAAAAGGAAAACATAAACATAGAACCGAACATATGGTTGCGAATAAAAATATTAATGTGCTCATAACGAAATGAGGTCATTGGCTCAAATATAGTTTCTGTTATAAATTATGTATTATTTTAAATATATAACTATTTTTTTTTTTTAAGTAATAATTTTCGGGCCCCACAAGGCACTAGCCCATCTGTGGGTTCCCAGCATAATTATATCATTTATTTGTACAATATAACATCAACTTAACTTGAGTACTACAAAATCTACACTCTCATTATTTATCATTTATATTACAATTATACCATCATCTAAAATAATATTTCCTATTACAATACCTTAATATGTTAACTTATATATTACAATAATACAATATAATTTTTATACAACTAGCACTCTCTCATTAGTAGCTTAAAACTGGAGATAGTAATGAGTCTCAAGTGGTTATTACTAGTATTACGATACCTTCTTTATTTTGTTATTATTTCTATTGCTCTTTACATCGTGCTATCAACCAAATTTTAATCTTGCTTTTCCATCTCTCCAGATTTTTTTCATTTCAAATTTCCTTTGGTATCTTCCCCATTAATTTTATTAATACTTCTTCCTCTACATTGCCTATTTTACTGTTAATCCCCCTTTATCGCAGTTTCTAGTTCTGTACGTTCTTGTTCTAGTTGGTAACTACCTATCTTCCAGTTTAGCACTGAGTAATTTGCTGCAATAATATAACATTTTTGGTGACATTTCGTTATTTTTGTTCCACCAAGTGATGTTAGCTAATGCGTCCATTTTATTCTCGTTGTGTAAGACCAGTTTTAAACATTTTTTTTGCAACTTGTTGATTTTCCTCATTTCTGTAATTTTCGCCTCACCCCAAATTCCGATTCCGTATTTAATTCTGGACATTATTACAGTTTCGAAATATAACCTTAGGCTTTTGTGTGTCATACCTTGTTTTAATTTATATATAGTGCAAGAATATAGTTTACCTGACTTTTCCCTGCAATATTGTCAATATGGTTAGACCTTTATCTAATGTTATCCCAAGATATTTAAATTCATTCACATTTTCTAACTTTTCACAACTACATATTTCCTACTATGAAAACACTTCGTATAAATTAATTTGGGGACGAACGTTCTAAACCAACTTGACGTTCTTATATGCATCACTTTTGTTCTTTTAGCATTAATTAATAATTTTTGGTCATGCGCCCATTTGTATACATTATTGAGATCTTCTCGTAACATTTTTTCAGCACTTTCTATGTCAGAGTGTTCAATAACTAGCGCGATATCATCTGCTTAAACATACACTTTAGAGTTCTTTACATATCGGTAGAGTGAATTCGTATATATAAAAAAATTATTGGTGCCAATATTTTCCCTTGTCCAACTCCGTAATTCATTATTTCTTTTCTACTGTGTTCATTCCCGATCTTTACTAAAAATTCTCTTCCTCTTATGTAACTCCGAAACCGTTTTAGATATCTCCCTTTTATACCCATTTTTCTTATGTCCTCGATCAGTATTTCTTGGTCCACTAGGTCAAAAACTAACAGAAATTGTTTACCCACTGCTAATCCTTTATTTATATCTAATATTAGTGTTCTAAGTAGTAATATCGCCGATTTTTCCTCTTTACAGCCAAATTGATTACTATTTATCAACTTATTTCCCTGCAAGTAATTTTTTAAATATTTTCCCACGCATTGCTCAATTATTTTTGCTATGACTGAAATTAATGTGATCGGTCTGTAATTTTCACACTGTTTTCTATCTCCACTTTTGTAAATTGGCCGCACCATATGGATTTTTAACTCTCTAGGAAATATTCCTTCTTTCAAGAAGTAATTAATCGTCTTCGATAGTACTGGGGTTAGTAGTTTTGAGTGTCTCCTGATATCTTTCACCCTTATTCCGTCGTATCCTTGGGCTTTATCCGGATTAAGTTTTTTATTATGAATTCTATTATTTCCTCTGTAGCTCTTTAAATGTATAAGGATATACTAGTTTCATCATCTATTTCAGTAGTCAAGAATTTATTATCACAGAAGTGTTTCATTTTCCCTATAATGGACAAGTAATAATTTAGGAATGCGTTAACTGCATTGTCATAACTAGCAAAATTCCTGAGTATAGTCTCATCTATTATTGTTTTTTTCTTTTTGCAGACTATTTCATTTATTATTCCGCAAGTTTTCTTCATGTCGTTGCCTGCTTCTTTTTGTAATTACTATATGTAATATTTTTCTTTTGCTTGTCTTATTTCGTATTTAACTAGATTTCTGTATCTCTTATATAATTCTTTATATCGTCTATTTGAGTTGTTTCCTTTACACCTTTTATAATACAGATCTCTTATATGAATGTAATTTAATATTTTCCTGTTCATCCATTCATTCCTAGGGCAATTTCTCGTTTTCCTAGTTGTTTGTTTTATATACCTATATTCCTCGTAGCAATTTTTGAAAGCGTTTGCAATGTTTATTGAAATTTGCTCTACACCTACATTCTCATGCATGCTCTGCCAATCATGTTTTTTTACTTTATCATTTAATCTTAATTTCATTTAAATAACTATAGTTTGTTAAAGTGTCTGCAATACATTTGTTATTATTAATTTAAACGCGCAGTTATCCGGGTAATGGTCTGAGATTTTTGTTTTTATAATACCAGCTGCCACTTCATCAGCTGTATATTATATAAAAATATTATCAATACAAGATTTTGTAAGACTATTTCTTCTCATATCCTCCCGTGTAGTTCTCTTAATTAATTTGTTCCCCTGCGTTTTACTATAATATTTGAAAAATTCGATGCCGCAGCATTCCTTAATTCAAGATTAATATTAAAGTCGCCGCATACTATATATTCCGTTTCCCGTCGCAACCTTTTGAGAACTTCATCGATTTCTCTTATGAAGTCACCGATTCACTTACTCGGTGATCGATATATAGCTAACGGAGTGATTTTTAATTTATTAAATAAGCTAATTTCTATCGCTACATTTATCGTAAGCATCACTTTCAGTAAACGGTATTTTAGAATTCCATTCTTTCGCAACAAATACTAATATACCGCCGTTGTAGTTTCTTGGCTTCCCTAAGGCGTATTTATCATATACATCTATCTCCTACAGTTTTAACTCCTCGTCGCTTAAATTTACTTCAGTGAGCACAATAGCCATAAACGGTTGATTATGAATGTGTGCTAAGAATTCATCCCAGTTTCGTCTCAGGCTTCTAATATTCAAATGCGTTATATTAAAAATATCGTTATTAATTCCTCCTACTCTATTCCAAGTCTTCGCAATTTCTGCTGTCCATTCTATCGTGCATTCGTAGGTGCCACAACTAATTTTGTGGCAGAATTTTATTAACATCATACGGTTTTTTTAGTTGTTTTCTTCACTGTTTACTTATCAAATGCCTATAATATGTAATTTGTAATCTACACTTTAACTAAAATTAATTTAGAGAACAAGAATTTAGAATAGTATTCGGAACGAATAATATCTAGTATTCTGATAGCAAATAACGAATATTATAGCCAGAATTTTATCTGAGCTACTATGAAAACAAATGCAACTAAACAGCGCTCATAAGAGGTTAGAGCATTAAAGCACCCGTTACAATTAAGTACAGCCCAGTATAATTTCTTTTATATCGCCACTGCTTCCGTAAATACTGATATCATCACACAATCACGTCTTTGAAGGAGCTTCCCCTCCGGTCACTTGCCCTCTGTGCGGGTTCATGGCCTCACCAACTGTAGAGCATCTGCTGTAATGGTGCCGGCATACTTCCCGTACTTCTAGTTATACCTCACCCCACCGTCTGTTGTCGAACTACCCGGGTTGTGTTCGGGCAGTGTTGAATTTTGCAGCATCGAACAGACTGCACCGCCTTCTGTAATTTCAAGTGAGTCTAGGTGCCGTAATAGCCCAGGTAGTTACACACGGCGCCTAGATTTATATTTGTAAATTTAGTATTAAAAAAAAAAAAAAATCGAATTATTTTATTTACCGAATTAAAAAAAAAAACACCACAAAATGTTTTTACTAATTTTTTATTGCTCTCACTACGTTTCATTTTTATTTTTTAAATAAAAATTTCAGTCTTCATAAAATATTCTTTAGCTTGTTTTAGGCCCCTGTTCCACGTTCTTCCGATGATGATGAATAATCTCGAACTTATTTCCATCACGCTGAACTGTCATGTACGTTTCAGTTATTTCCTCCTAGTTTTCAATAATATTATTAACATTATTTTTGCAGAAATCCATTTCCTGGAAAAATTTTTAACGAACCCAATGGAAAGGATGTTTATTCCGGTGTACCTAAAGATTATACGGGAAAAGTAAGTCTTGTACAATGCTCAAACCGGTTTAAAAAAACTTGCGTAATTATAAATACTTTGAAACGATCATTGCATATTTCTTTTTTTCTTGAGCTCGTCAACCAAGGACCTTTATCATCCAGAAAGAAATAGGAAGGAAAGAAGTCGGTTATATTTTAATTCGATCTGAAATCTTTGCTAACAAAGAAACAAATAGCAGGAATAATTAATTTGGGAAGGAAAGAACAGAATATAGATATATGAAGCACAATAAAGGTTGCATAAAACGAGCACTAAAATACCTAAAAATAATCTTTGGTAAATAAAAGGAAATTTACGGTAATCATTCTATTTCTTTTATGGTTTATAGGTTAACGCAGCAGTTTTTGATTACATATTTGACGCGATATATTAAATTTTTATTATTACATCATCGTCGTCGGAGTCTCATCTCTTGCTTCAAGAGATTGCGTACATCTATATTCTTCGATTTCTGGCGTATCTAATCGTGATTCGTAGACTTTTGCCTGGATAGTTGGACGGTGCATTCTTGGTTACTAGCTCCAATCTTCTTCTTCCTTTAATGGGCTTTCCCTAAATTCGTCCTTGTAATACCAGCGTGAATACACCGATTTCCCGGATTTTATGTGCTATGTATTTCAGCTTTCGGTACTTGATATTTTCAATTATCGTCTTTTGTTTTCTTCATTCACTTTTGCTAAGACTGATACGTTTGTTGCAAAATCAGTTCAAGGTATTCTGAATAATCTTCGATAATACCATATTTCAAAGGCGTTCGTCTTCTTTCAATATCCGTATTCATTATCCAGGTTTCACACGAATATTTTAATCTTCCCTAGAACTACATCTATTATTTCATACTTATATATATATATATATATATATATATATATAAGTAAAGCAAGTCTCATACCCTTAACAGTCAGGAATTGCGAAGTTAAAGTTCACAATGTGCTAAGCCAAATTACACTAATGATAGTAGGGGGGCCAGTTCCTTTCTCTCAGCCGCCTTTACATTCCCAGATTTCTCTGGTACGGAATTATTTAAGGCTGGATAAAAAACCTGGGAACCACCTAGATCCGGAATAAGACAAGTCTCGAACCCGTGACCCCTGATTTGGTAGCCAAGCACCATTTTTATAAACTGTAAAATAATAGCAATGAATTTAGTAGATGGGTAACAGAATCCTTCTACTTCGCATTTGTACAAGATTATTTTTTTTATTTAATTTTTTTTAAATTTTAAGCTATTCATCTATTTCCATTTAAAAGTACGTCACAATTTATTTGTTAACATATTAACCACCTCAGAAACAACTATATTTTGTCCATCACCAAAATTAAATACAACAAGTGAAATTATTTTTCACTATTTCACGTTTATAATTGAATAGTAGAAATAGCTACTCTTTTATCTTCTCCTAAAAGTTTTCTCTGCAAAAGAATAATTACTGTTTCAGATGTGAATCTTACCGTATTTCGTCCTAATAGTTCTTTATGAAAATTATAATTTTTATACATATTCTATATTTTTATTCATCAACGATTTTCCAATTTCAGTCCCTATTTAATATTATTTAATCATCACATTCTACGTGTTTCAGTTCCTTCTAAAATAAAAGATTGTCACATAACTTTGGTAAAAAGTCGGAAATTAACAGTTGCACAACACACTAAGCCCAATAGGCGTAGATAAGAATAGGTGGACCAGTTTCTTTCCTCGGCTAATTTTCGACATTTCTCATGCCTCAAAAACATTTAATCACTGTTTATTCCACTTTATTGTCCATTACTTATGACTCTACTATCCGTTTTTTCATTTCCATCGATAAAAAATCCTGGGCGATAACCCTTCTACATGAAGGCCTCTTCCGCTATTGCGATTCTTCGTGCAATCTCTTTGTCACAGTATAACTTGCTTTTTATTATTTGTCCTGAATATCTGAAAAATTCCATCTTCTCTAGCTTTTTAATTGATATATCCATAACTTATTCACTCTCGGTTGTGCACATAATTTTCGGTTTTCTGATGTTTGTTTCTATCATCATCATTATTATCTCCTTAACTATTCGGTTGGTGGGTAACCTATTCGTACATTTTTTTTTAGCCGTACAGATATAGGTAGTGTATTAGTCAATTATTATATGCAACGCAGGTGTACACACGCAAAACTACATTCGGAACTGATAGTAGCCGCTTGTTATCTCGTTACAAGTGCAGTCCCGTGTACGAGTATGTCTGCTGTGTACTACCTAGCGCGCATATGATGTTGTACGTGGTGGTTTGTCAATGCCTTCCACGTGATTATTAGCGAATATTTTAATTTTAATTCTTTGTAATAAGTTCTGTCGTCGCCCGGGATCGAACCCGTGACCTCCGTAACAGAAGTCAAGCGCTCTAGCAACTAGGCTACCGCGACGATTCAATATTTATTTAATATATCATTTAGTTCCTCCATTTTAGCTGGTCGTGCATTATTTGCTATTAATACGAGCACATGGTGTCATTTGCGAATTAAATTATTTTAACATTTCATCTCCGAATTTAAAGCTTTCTTGGCCTTTTACTATCATGTCCGCGTATATGATAAAATGTGTTGGTGATAGTCTTCTTTCTTTTCTTTTAATTTCATTGATTTTTCCATTTTATTACCGCGCTTTGTTGGTCATAAAGTTTTTGTATCAGTGCAAGCAACTTTTTCGGTTACTCACCTTTTTCTGTTAATGTCGAAAATAAATATTTCCGCTCGGCTATGTCGATATGGACTACAAAACACAACCATACACTACGATTCCAGAATATTATTACTTTTCCAATGCCTTGTGGTGTCCAGTCTGTGTTGATTGTTCACTACAGAATCCATACTTTACCCCATTAATATACACGTTTTATTGTCATTCACAGTTCGCCTACATATCGGTAAACGGTTCCACTAACCGCGTGCTATGGTCGTGTTCCTTTCCAGTTGAACTCCATATCCCAAGGGATACAGAGTATTTCTATTCCTAAGAGGATTTAATTAAATTATAGTCTAAAGTCTAGAAAATTAAATAAAATTATAATGATGGTCCACATAATATATTTTAAAATAAAAATAAATTCTATTCTAATGACGAAATAATGACATCAAATAACGTCATTATAACGTGATGATAACCAGTATGTCCTGAAAATTTCGTCATATTACGTCATTTTAACGTCAGCTTGAAATAAAAGTAAATCAAGTCCCATTGCTTTATTATAGGGGTGTCAGGGATTGTGTAGTTGAAGTTTATAATATGAGTCAAATATGGCACTGATGAGAGTAGGGGACTCTATATATAGTTCTTCTCTCTCTTGGGCGCATTAATTTTCAATTATTTTAGATTGAATAAACCTAAAAGCGACTTCAATTTACAATGAGATAAGTCTTGGACCCATAGCATCTGATTTGATGGTCAAAGTACCACCAAAGAATAATTATGGATCTCAAATTACACAAAATAAATTAAAATATTGACATCTCTGAATTGAATTTTGTTTTTTACAATAAAATCTACTAATCAAAAACAAGAGTAAAAGTCATGTAACATTTTAAATTCTCAGTAATAAACAAAAATTACTTTAAAAAAAAGTTAATTACCTATAAATTATAATAGACCTATATTAATGAAATAGCACTATAACAACTTGTCCAGTGGCGTACTTTTGGGTTTTTTTTGAAGTTCAGCCTTCCGCCCCGGAATTTTGGAGAGGTTTGATGTCAAGGCCCGTACAAAGGCATAGAAAAACGAGCACTGTTCAGAGCGGTACAGTTCAGGGGCGGGAATTATATTTATTACTTACATTGTAACGGATTTGTTTTTTAAAGTGATACGCCTTATAATACTGGGTTATTAGCGAAATACTTTTTTTTTTTTCATTCACGTTCAGTTATATTTTATTTATAAAATAACCGCGTCGTTTATTGTTTTTTTTTGTTTTTTTTTAATCGCTTTATAGCGAGGGTAAAAATAGTTCAATGTGAAATATTTTTTTTTACTTTTCTTATAATAAATAACAAACAAATGAAGATTCTTAATTTTTCACACGGAGACAATTCTCGTTTTATCGCCAGCGCAATAAACTTGAAATTCAAGCGGGCTACTGGAAAGATTTTTGTTGATCATATTTGTTGCATTTTTCATGCTATCAGCTTTTTAATTCGCATAGGTGTGCAAAGAAAAAAAAATGTCGGATTCTGGAAGTACACAAAATTCAGTTTATTTAAAGTAGATTTTTATTGCAAAAAAAAAAAAAAAAAAAAAAAAAACGAAAATCAGACGTAATTTAGATTTTGTTAGTTCTTGCAGTTTGTCATATGACTGGTTATTAGTGTATCCCAAAAAAACGGTGCTAGATTTTAAAGAACATAATAGTTGTCCTTTAATATTCTTGTTGTTTCTTCACTTAATTCTTTTAATTTTTTGAACGCCGATTGGAAGTTTTTGTTTTTCTAACTCACAGGTTGATATTAGAGTAGTGATTTTTAATCTGCTGTGTATTTCCATAGTTAAACAATTATTCCATCATCACTTGGTGCTTTGTCGTTCTTGAGTTGCTGAATAATTCTTTCAATTTCTTCCTTAGAGAGAAGACGTGGTTTGGGTGTATATATTTTCCACCTTCTTACCAAAAAGTCGATTTTGGTTATTTACAGTTCAGGAACATTCAAAGTTGCATTATGAACAATGTTGGTCCCATCTTTTCTGAAATATAAGTCAGGTGCTATATATTTAGTGAGATAATGTTTAAAATTTCAGTAATAACTTTATACATTATTCTTCTCAAATCTCTCATTTGTTTTATCCTGTCACCGACAAAAATATATTTTACTGTACATATAATGCTTTCTTATATCTGTGAATACTTATTACAAATGTTGGTCTGTAATTTTTTTAAAATTTGTGGACTCAATATTATAACTTCTATTATTAAAATTTTTTACCGATACAAAATTTAAAAATCAAAGCACATGTTAAGTAATTTATTAAAGGGACGAAGTTGAAAAAGAAATTAAAATTATCTGGAACTCAGAATTATTAGGTATAATATCTAGCAAATCTTTTGGCTAAAAAAAATCAAAAAAACCAAACTCGAGCTGATCTAAAACTCAATTTAAAAACTAAATCTGTATTTAAAAATTTTCTAAAAAAGCTGACTAAAAGCACGTCTTCTTTAAGATTTTTGATTTTTGTTTACACAAGTGTACTTATAAGTAAATATTCTGTTGTACAACTAATCAAAATATTTATAACTTAACTTATCCACCTTTCATTAGCTATTTTTGTTTTTTGAAAAAATATGTTTCTGATAATGTATCTGATAAATAACCCATCAAATTTGATTAGCTGCTAAATTTTTTGTTGATAATGATTATTCAGACATATCATTTGATATTCACCTTTACCATTATGTAAGATAGAAATTACACTTTTTATAATTTAAAAGACAGGCCTGATTTATATTTAACCCAAATGATCATCTTGCTAACATCGTTTATTTAACTTCAAAAATATCCCGATGCATACCTAACCAAAAGTAATCATTCAATTTAATAACCATTATTAAGATATATGTTTGAACAACCAAATTTCAAGATAAACCAAATGTTTTTTAACCTCTTCTAAACTGTTTGTTTTTATCTATATGCTTCATAGAACTACCTAAAAATATAAAATTTAATATTTACTGAACTGTATATTTCAATTTGTGTATTTTGAAGTTGTGTTTAATCTACATCTTATTGTATTGGCTATCCCACTAAACATTAATTTCAAATAAAGAATGTATTTGATACACATTAAAACAAAACTATACCTACCTTTTTTAAAATGTGTTGATCTTGTTTATTTAAGTAGGCAGATATCTGAATAAATTTGGAACATAATATATAAAACGTATACTATCATCTGAATATTTGGGAAGTTCGCATTATATCTAACAAAGTGTATGCATGTAGCATAGCGGAAAATATGTGGCACAATAATATACGAATTATTGTATGCATAAAATACAATAGTAAATGTGCAAGGTAAAATGATATGTAATTTATGTAATGTTAGCGGATGATGCTATACTGCTTGTGGCATATATATGCTGCATAATACGACTATGACAGCAGGTGTGCAATGCATATGTGTCGTATGCTTGTACATTATTGTAATATTCAAATTATGAACTCTACTTGTATTAAGTTTCTTATTGAAAATTACATCTATTTTGAACTACTAGATGAAAAAATTAGAATACACTATTATATGAACTGATTTCATGTCAGCTTATAATGCTGGTGAATTTATATTTGCCCATGACTAAAATTGTTCAAATTTTTCTGATATGAAAAGTTCATCAATTTTACAGGTACCTTTTATGATTTTAGTTTAAATAAATTATTTAATAAACTTATAAAACATAAAGTGAGAAATAATCTGTTCCAGCATATTTCTGTGATAAACTTTGAGAGAATTCTGACTGGTAAAAATGAACTTATGAAAAATATCGGCACTGGAAAAGTTATCAATAGGTATGAAAGTTTATCTTTTACCTCTATTAATAAAAAAATAAACTATTTACTTGTAAATTTCAGGAACAAGCTGAATTTGAACAGAATATTATAGATTATCACTGAACAGATAAATAAAAAAAAAAATAAAGTTAATTATTGTTTGTTTTCTTTTAATTGACAATTTGCTGAGTAACTTACATTAGTAACAGTCAAAAACATAATTATTAAATAATTAAAGATCCTGTTATGAACCATACTGTAAATGATTTCTAAAAATGTTACCTATGGATTTAATTGTAACTAATATTTAATACAGGTTTCTAGTAAAACTATTAATTCTGTTATTATAAAGACATAATTAATACAGAAAAGGAATTTTTGAAAAGTTAATATATAAATTATACTTGGAAATAGTTAACTGTTTTGATAAAACAAATCTCTTACTTATTCCAAGTGCAAGAGCTATAAATTTTTTCAGGAAAAAAATGTATTATTATTTGGAAAATAATGGACCAATTTTTACCGATTTCAAAAAAAAAAGGTCCTGATCGTAATTTATGTTCTTTTTTTTTTATTCACGCGTAACTTTTTTTTCCAAGAAACACAATTATTCATCAGTTTCCAATAGTTCTCAAATTCATTAGAAGCCTATTTCAACTGCAGGGCATTGAAATCTTTAACCACAATGACTAAAAAAATTAATTTGATGTCTACGCTGCAGTTTTAGCTCTAAATCAATTGATTGGTAAAGGTTTTTACAATGAATGAAGTAGTTACACTTATTTTCTTATGTATTAACCAACTTGTTACATTTTCTAATTGATTTAGATTCAGGATATAGAAGTAAATTGTTGTATGTTAAATGTAAATTTAAGAGATAGTACAAATCTACCTCAAGCACATAACCAACAGGAGCACCACCAGGTACCTCCATAATGTCTAATTTCAATATTTCGTTATATAACTAAGCCATCTAAAACCATCTATATCTTAGCTATATAAGTTATTTGCATCTAAATTGCCATGAAAGTATCATACATCATCATTATTAGTACTAGTACTATTATCATTACTACCAATACTATTATTTATTTTTTCATATACCATCGAGCTTTATTTAATGAATCTTCCGTTTTAAGACAGCTTTTTAGTAACATTTATTAAGCCTTTTCTAGAGAGAATGATAGCACAAATGGAAACAACGTGATGAATAACGGTAAAAAGAGATAGACAGTGCGAACCATTTTCTCGCTTTGTAAGCAAAGTTTAAGGTACATCTAACAATGTGTAAATTATTGTGTTTCAGCATATTTTTCGGTTGCTTTTTTGTCTTTGTAATGGTGTTTTCGGTTAATAAAGTAAAATTAGTCGACTCCGATGAACCAGTAAAAAACAGAAACATATATATCAAGGATACAAACATTGGGAGAAATTAAAATATTGACACCATAAACAAAAAGTGTGCATTGTAAAGTAAATGGTGCAACAAAAGATTTAATAACACAGATGAGGAAACCGAACGTACACAAAGAAGAATGGTCAGAATTGAATAAATTATTAAGAATATGAATGAGAAATGATTACAGCAATACAACGCGAAGATAATCAAAGAAGTAATAAAGAGCAACAGAGGACCTAAAGTATTTAAGAAATCATTGTCAGCAGGAAGCTCTGATGAATTAAAAAAATTGCAACGAGATGTTCTTAGAGACAAAATGGAACTATCCAAAGAGGTAGGAAGATTCTATGCAGAACTATATGAAACAGAAGTTGGACCTGTTGCAAATGATAACAATAAACAGAACTAAGGGCAACCTATTGGAAATATTGACTTTGGAAATCTCTCACATACTGGAAAAAATAAAAAAACAACAAAGCTAGCGGCTCAGATAGCGTAATTCCAGAAATTATTAAAGAAAGAAATGAGGAACTACTGAATTGGCTAAAAGATCTTTTTAACAAATGTTTAAAAGAGAACTTTATCCTACGATCATGGAATAAAGCAGATGCAATTCCTATACACAGAAAAAGTAACACAGCTAAACTAGAAAATTACAGACCAATCAGCTTATTATCACATATTTATAAGGTCTATACTAGTACTATCGCAAATCGATTAATAAAACACAAGTAGTACACTATGAACTATGCGAACAAGCTGGTTTTAGATCTGGTTTCAGCAAGCATAATCACTTCCATACAATGAAGATATTAACTTCTAAGTGCAGAAAATACCATCTCGAATTGCACATGGCGTTTATAGATGTATCAAAAAACATTTGATACGGTGGAAATATGAACAGTACTAAAAGTACTTAAACAATATGGTGCAGACGACGAATACTTCAGTATAATAAAAAACATTTATAATTTGCCAACAACGCAAGTACAGCTTATAGAAAAAATAAGTAAAATACCATTAAAAAGGAACATTAGACAAGGAGACACAATATCTTCGAAATTATTTATCGCATCCAGAAAGGTGGACGAAACGAATAACGAAATGGGTACTAAGAGAAGGGCACATGAGTCGCGATCAATTGGAAAAAGAGGGGAACCGCTTACATCCAACAGTGGATAGAGAGCGCATCGTGTGATCATGTGATATAGTACTTCATATCAAGGCACATCAACTGACATTGAGTTTAAATATTGTGATTAGTTTTACAGAATATTTGAATTAATTTTCTTTAATATTTCCTTAAATTACTTAAACTTTTCAAAATCTAATGGTTGCAATTACACAGCAGTATACATTAAGTAACATCATCCAACAGTAAATAGGATTACTTTTTCATGAAATTCTGTCCATGGCCTACACTCACACCACCCGAACGCAAACATATGATTGTATAAAAGGTATTTTTGAATGTTTTGTGCTTGGAAAAGCATAAATACACCATAAAATTTCCAAATAACATTATTTTCTTGTAACTGTACATAAATTGTTAAATCAACTTCTAAGAGTGAATAATAAAAATTGAAGTCGGTTTATCAAAAAGCACTGACCATGTTCAGAAGAAATAAAGAGAATATAAGGTATAAACGAATGGCATACGTTTTTTTAATAACTAGTCGAAATTAACAAAGACTGAACTGGGAAGAACTTCTCAGAGCTGTACAAAAAAGTTCGTAATTTGGATAAATTTATATTCTCGTGTATATATTTCTTAATGGACACATTTTTGCAATACTTTGGTTCGAACCGTACATATTAATTAACGCGAGATAAATGATTGTTTTTCTTTCTATATATTTTTGATATATTACATATATACACGTGGGTAAAAATTGTTCATAGAATGCGGTGATAAGTAGGCCGATGTCACTCGCACTGAACATATCCATATTCCCCTTATTTAGCAAATTATTAACTGAATCTATGCTATTTTAAATACAAAATATAAAAAAGTACTGACACAAATAATTGAAACTTCACATAGATCTGATTCGAAAGTTGAAGATGTTAAACTTAACGAAAGAAAAACAATTTATTCTTCCGGCATTTTTCATCTGTGAATTTATGATTTATCAAATCAACTAGTAAAGGAGAATATAATATTAGTATCGTGTTGAAATTTTAACAAAACGATATCTTTTGCTGCCTTCTTTGAAGACACAGTTCTCTATTAGGTACATTATTGCCTTTTGCTTTTCTGTTTCTGGCGTAGTCTATTTGGCTTCTTTTTTTTTTTTTTTTCTACTTATTCATTATTTTAATTTATTACAGTTATAACAACGTGATTCATTCATGCAATTAACAATTTATCCAGAGTTATCTGTTGAAGTAACTGACATACCATTTTCTAATCACTAATCAGTACGCTAAATCAATAATTATGTATTGTCTACGACCATATGGTTTAGCAGATTTGTATGCAAAACTGGGCCCCAGAAACCATAATTCAGTGTGTCAGATATGTATCCAAAAAATCAACGAGTTTGCTATAGTCGTATAATAATCTTAACGTCTTTAGCTATATTGCTGTTTTAATTTTGCTTTATTGTTTTAGTACAAAAAATGATGTTATACTTATTTATTATTCCGATCATGGCGGGCCTGGCGTGATTTCTTTGGTTAACGAACCCCTGTTCGCTAAAGACCTGAATAAAATTTTTACAGTAATGGCGAAGAAGGAAAAGTTTGGTTATGTAAGTAGTTTTTTATATAAATTGTCTAAATTACATAACTTTTTTCAAGATTTTTTTATTGCTGACGATTGTATATATCGCGGTGATATTCGCTAATTACTTTAAAATGAAAAATATAAATGACGATATAAATACCAAATATTTTTATACCTTAAACGAATATGGTTTTAGACCACCGATTGGTAGGGTCCGACCGATCATTTGGGTTCGGTCCCTTCCGAGTAATCAGCTTCGGTTAAACTTGCTCAAAAAGGCGAGTAACCGCATCATTTGACTCTGTTTCAGAAAATCTGAGGAATATTGAGTAATCTACTGTTAGAAAAAAAGAAAGAACTGGAATATCGACTGAGTCAGGGCACTGTAGGAATCTAATACGATCTATTTATATTATCGGGGTTATTTAAAAATTTATTCAGGTTAATTTGTTTAGACCTTGTGTCCATATCGATTTGATTGTTTATTCGAAAGAGCAGAAAGAATGTTGAAAGTCGAGGAAATAGCATGATAGTTCGTTTGTATTGTATCGGATGATTTTGCGCCGTTAACTGTACTTTTAGCCGCAGAATGGGCACCGTGCGCGGAAAATTAACCTCCCGTCAAATGTGTCCGGCATATAAATTAGCGAAGAGAAATGGAAAAATCGATTAAACGAAACTGCAACAGTATTAGAAATAATAATAATAAAGATGATGGTAGGGACGAGAATGATACAAAAATATCTGACAGTCAATGCGAAATTACCAAAATAATATGAGACATTTAAGAGAAACGATCTCACTGATAATTCGGGAACAATTGAACACAATACAGATGAACTTTATCAAACAACGTGTTAACAAAAGAAAAAAAAAAAAAAACATGCAATGAAAATCGGTTTAATGCAGTCTATTATACTCGCACTTTTGACCGAATAATTTATACATGATAAGACTCGAAGTATTTCCAGCCCAGTAGTGGCATTATAATGAAAGAATTTTAAGACAATTCAGTCTTTTAAAGACAGAATGGTAGAAATAATTTATGAAAATATAAAATAAATAAATACCGCTATCATTATCATGATCATCATAGTGCTCAGCTTCTAAGCAACGGCAACTATCTATTTGTACATTTCAGCTGAACAGATGTAGGCGCATAGTGTTTATAGCAATATTATTTACATGCAGTACGAATGTGTACACTCGCAAGACTACACTTGCAACTCGATATTGTGATTGTATGATTTTTATCGATGTACAAATGCTGTTCCCCTGGTATGTGTCTGCTGTGTCCTAACTAGCGCGCATATGATGGTATGCATGTTTTCTGTTGCCTTCCAAATTACTATTACAGTGCATTTAATTTAATTATTCGTAATAGTAATTTCTGCCGTTGCTCCGGGATGGAACCCGAGACTTCCGTAACGGAAGCCGAGCGCTCTGTTAACTAGGCTATCGCGACGACTTTTATAACAAGCAAAATCAAGTATAAATTTATATTTTAATAAATCCAAATTTCAAATCACACAACAGGATATAACAGTAGGACGTTAATAGACATAAATGGAGAGGAAGTCAGTGATGCTACAGAAAAAGTAACAATATAACGAAACTATGTAGAAACGCTATACAGCGGCTTGATAACATAACCTCCAAACAGTACACCGAGAACATACTAGAAGTGAACAATAGCTCAATATTATATGAAAAATTCCAATCCGCACTAGAGTGTTTAACATCTCAAAAAACACCAGGGATAAATAATATACCAGCAGCAGAACCTTTAAAACATGCATGAAGTGGCATAAGGAAACGATTATATGAGATTGTTAATAAAATAGTAAAAACGACACATTGGCCGAAGGAATTCTGCATAACAACAATAATTCCAATCCCAAAAATATGTATCACAAAAACTTGCCCAAGATTACAGAACAATCAGCTTACTGTACCACGCATCAAAAATACTACTGCGAATCATAACACAACGGTTATCAATATACGTCAACCAATACACAATTTGGATTCCGCTCGAACGTGCAACATGGGACGCAATCACTGTTACGCTAGTCCCTGGGAGCGTTTCACAAGTCGAGAAAGACAAATCTACATATGCTTCGTAGGCTATGAAAAAGTCGGACAAAGTAAATTGGGATTAACGTTTTCTACTCCTACCGCGAATCGGTTGACCTTAAAAGATCGTTATCCTCATCTACAATCTATATAACAGACAACAAGCTGTAATTCGAACCAGAGATAATAAAACTGATCTAGTAAAAATCAGAAAAGGAGTATGACAAGGCTTTTTTTCGAGGGGAGGGAAGGGTCGTCTACAAGGACATTGGCCCAAGAACAAAGCAAAAAGAACGAAAGAGAATCAGATCTTTACACGATCAGAGATAGCCGACAAACAAGAATCAAGAGCCGGGACAACAGAAGGAGAAGGAAGAGAGAGAATGAACAAAGCACTGTATGAAGTGGGAATACCAATTTGTAGAAGGGAGGGTAGAAAACAGCTTGATCGGTTACAAGAGACGAACATCATGCGATCGCGATCACGGTTGCCCACTGACGCCTGATTTATGTAATACTGCAGCAGAGCTAATTTTACTAGAAATCTTTGATGATACAGCTTACGGCATAAAAGTGGGAGGACGAAAAGTGCGCACTATTAAATACGCGGATGATGCGACCTTACTACTAGCAGACAGTCCACGTATGCTGCAGAAACTGATAAATAAAATGAAAGAAACGCCAAATAAGTTCGGAATGCAGATTAATGCTAAAAAGAGCAAAATAATGATAACTGGCATAAAACCGCATCGGGTAAATATTACAATTGATGGTACAAATCTAGAACAGATTTCAGCTTTCAAATATCTGGGTAGCACTATTACCGAAGATACGGAGCTTTTAAGAAATACGGGAACGGCTTACAATGGTAAAATAGGCGTTAATAAAAAAGATAAAAATAATCGCCAGCAGAACAATGTCCATAGAATTACGAAAGCGCATCATTAAGACATTACGTATGGGGTCGGTAGCTTTTTATGACTTGGAAACGTGGACATGTACAAAACGAGAGGAGGATAAGATAGAGGCATTTAAAATGTGGTGCTGGAGACGGATGGACAAAATAAGCTGGACGGAAAAGAGAACCAATCAAGAAATCTTAAATTGAATCGGCGAAACACGATAGCTACTGAACCAAATCAAAAGTCGAAAACTCCGTAGGATGGACCACGTGTTCCGACATGGAGGATGGAAGGATACATCCCAGGAAGGCGTGTAAGAGGTAAGCCACGATTAAGCTGAGTAAATAAGCTGACAAGGGATTCCGGCTGCGCCAGTTACTCAGAAATGAAAAGCATGGCCCATAACCGTTACGAATGGGAAAGACAAAGCATGGAGGCGAACCAGTTCACGGACTGCTGCACCAGATGATGATGATGATGATAATGATGATGATGAAATCCAAATTAAAATACCTCAATTCAAGGAAACGTTTTTGGACCTAATAATACAGAGTACACGCTCAAATAGAACTAAGAGCACACTGCAGAGAAATGACTACATGTGTATATATAGGAAGAAAATAGGCGGATGCCGGTAAATCTATAATCAACGGTGGAAAATTATTTACAAATAAATCAGAAACGGAATTTTGTTTACAACATAACAACGAATTTAAGGGACAAAATTTTGAAAACAAATATTATAAATATAAACAGAACGAAAATCGAAAAGTAGTTAAATTATTGTATTAAAAGGTGGGTTATTATTATTATTATTATTATTATTATTATTATTATTATTATTATTATTATTATTCGATATTTGACCACCTAAAAGTAATTATTTTTATATTTATTTATATAATAATTTTTAGCTACATTCATTAAGTTTTCGAAAAACAACAACTAAAAAACATTTGTTTCCCAAAAGAAAAAATATTACAATAATATTAAATTTTGTTCTTAGTTCAGCTTACATTCAGTTTTAAGCGATATGGACCACACATGTCAATGTTAGCATTCGGATTAAAGCAATCGGTTAAAGGATTTTTAACGTAGCTTTCACGGTCTTCAGAAGAATATTAGTGAAAAGTTTAACGCAACTAACAGTTCTTTAACATTTACAAATTTTATGATTCGCAGCTTTAATCGAAGAGACATAGTCCTACCCTTTGAAAACTAAACAACTTTGTTACGTAATAGAGAGTGCGTAAATTAACTTCCACCGAAAACATTTGAAATATACGCGTTTTTTTGTAAAACTTTAACATTTGAAATCGATTCAATTTTAAATTTGTCAAAATACTTTCTTTGCAGATGATATTATTTATAGAAGCGTGTCACGGTGGGTCAATGTTCAGTTCACTTTTAAATTCACGTTATCCTAGTAAGTAGGAAAAGTTTTTATAAATTTTATTTACAACCATCGGAGTTTAAAAAGATCCGGTCTACATTAATCGGTTTTTTTTCGTTTTTTTTTTCGTTTTTCTTTTTCATATTTCGGATTTACGACAGTCTTTGCACTAACAGCATCAAGTCCGTTCGAAAATTCTTATCCCGCATACTACGACTCGAAAATAAGAACCTATTTGGGCGACGAATTCTCAACTTACGTATTTTACTTGATTAATTATGTGAGTACAAGTAACACATTTGTAATTGTTTATGAAAAATTTGCGTTCATCTCTGAGCGCTAAAATGAATTATTGTTTAAATGCGCACGGCGACACACCGACTTACAATAATACAGGTAATAATTACACCTCGCGTAGATTTAAAACTATTTTGACCGTTGAATTTTTTCTTCTCGCACCGGTAGAAAAATCACCTGTCATTGCATCATTTGTACAAGACGTTGCAAGCTTGGGTTCAAGGCAGCACCGTACATTCGTACGGTAATTCGAGATTAACGAGTCATACGCTTCGTCACTACTTAGGGCATGAAACGGTATTTGATTCGGCGGAAGATTCGACAAACGACGTGCTCTTTAAACTTCAGCAAGAGCAACAAATATCGGTTTGTAGACATTTTTTTCTTAGAATCGAAATAACTTCTATAAAGAACAATAATAAATTCATGGCTCTGAAAACGTTTCCTCCGGTTTATTATACATATAAATATACATATATTTATTTATTTATTTAAAAAACTACGTCATTGTGCTTTAATTGTATGTTACTTCAGCAAAGACAATTAGTAATTTTAAGATGGAAACAATTTTCTTTTCCTTCGAGATCTTACTGCGCTGGTAAAGTTGATGGTGTGCATCCCGCATTTAGTTGCGAACATGACGTTTAACTCCCCGGTAGCTTCAACAGTTGTTCCTTTTATGTCTGTTCAGTCTATTCGTCCTCCGTATTTACGGTTTCTTTTGTTTCCATCTCTTCGTAGTTCTGATTTGTTCGTATGTGTTGCAGCTATTCTCTATTGACTTTCTCTAGATTTCGCCTTTCCCTGATTTTTTCCCCACGTTGTCCTTTCCATCCTGATAGTGCAGTTATTTGCGACGCCGATCATGTCTTACAGTGTTCATCTCTTCTTGTGGAGTGTTCTGCTTTGTATTCCTATTTGTTGAGGCTTGTGCTTCCTACTCTTTATTGTGTTTCTTATATCCTGTCTTTTCATTTCCTGCTAGTTATTCCTGTTATTTGTTCACTTATATCAAAGATTTCTAATCGGACTAAAATATAACCGACTTCTTTCCTTTCCATTTGTTTTTGGGTAAAAGTCCTTGGTTGACGAGCCCAAAAGGTAAAAAAACAAAAGAAAAACTCCTTAGTAGCTATTATTTTCCGTAGTGATTTTTTTTTTTTTTTTTTTTTTTTCGTGGGCTCGTCAACCGAGAAACAAATAGAAAGAAAAGAAGTCGGTTATATTTTAATCCGATTAGAAATCTTTAATAAAAAGGAATAAATAGCAGGAATAACTAGTAGGTAAGGAAACGACAGAATATAAGAAGCACAAAAAGAAGTAAAAAGTCCGAGCCTTAACAAATAGGAATACAAAGCAGAGTGCTCCAAAGAAACAGATGAACCTCGGAAGAACAAATGATCATCGTTGGAAGTAATTACATCATCAGGATGGAGAGGACAATGTGGGTAGGAAATCAGGGAAAAGCGAAATTTAGATAATGGCAGCAGAGAATGACCAAAACGCATATGAACAACGGAAACAACATCAGAACGTCGAAGAGAGAGATGCAAACGAAACCACGAATAGGGAGGAAGAGTAGACTGAACAGACAGATGAAATGAATAATTACTAAAAAAGGAGGAAGCGTAAATATCCGATACCAATAGCTGATATGAAAGCTTTTATATGTTGATAGAAGATTAGCGGATGGAATTTAAAAAAAAAAAGGCGAAAAGAAACAAAAGCCCGAGCCAAGGAATCAGCCGCTTCATTACCGAATATGCCCGAGTGGCTAGATACCCTCGGGCAAATCAATATTAATGGAATGGGGAGAGGAAAGATTACGAATGAGTGAACATATACAAAGGATAACAAAGTCACACGAATGATCAGTAGAAGATATGGCCTGAAAGGCGCTCAAGAGGTCAGAGATAATTAAAAAATTGGAGTAAAGTGATCCGATGAAAATAATTAAACGTAGGATAGTCAACAATTCATTTATGAATATGGAACAAAAATAAGGAAGAGGAAAAGATTGTGATAGGTTAAAATCAGGAAGGATGAAAGAAGTACCAATACCACCAGACCCCTTCGAACAATCCGTGTAAATGGTAACATGAGAGGGAAATAGGGAATTGATAGTGTGTAGAATACCTATATAAGTACGGCTTGGGGGAGGTTTTTAGACAATGAGGGAAGAATAAATACCTTAGGAGGATGCCAGAGATCAGTGTAGTTAAAGAAAAAATAGGGCAGATTGCGTTGAAGGAGATAGTGTGAGGTCAAAATAAAATAAGACAATGTGAAATAAATGTTAGAATAAGGGTTTTCCTAGGAGTAAAGCGTCAGCTATTATAAATCGAAAGGAAGAACTGAACAAAAGTAGAGAACGCGAGTGAAAGGCATTTAACAGGGAAATGATAGCCTAAATAGGATCTACGAACGGACAGGGGTGACGAATTAGATTCAGCAAGAACAGCAGAAATTGAAGAGAATTTACAAAGACGAAGGCGAAATTTTTTAATTACATTTAGTTTAGAGAGACGGGACTTGGATGCACAGCCATAAATTGAAGAACAATAATAAAATTCGGAACGGATAATAGATTTATAAAAAGAAATAAGAATATAGGGGTCGCTACTCAGTTTAATTGGCGACCCCTTTCTTCGACCTTACCGGGACATGAGGTAAGCACGAACAAAAATAAGCATGTAAATCATAAAAAAAGCAGAACACGAAATATACACAATAGGAATACACTCGCCACTCACTGCGATTCGACTCACGGTGTCCTTCCAACGCGGCGTCCAGCGAATTTACGCGGAAATAATGGGGCAGAATTTACACGGTAAATACAAAAATTTATTTCATTTCATAATAGCAACGGATAAAATAGAACAAAATGATTCACAAAATACTCGCCGAGAAAAAATTATAAATGATAACAAAACGAAATTATTTTAATGGCGACTAGAAAAAACAAGGTCTTCACACGAAGTAATAATACGGAGACGACTTAGCCGAAAAGCTAAATATATACCGCCTAACCAACTAGCCGACTCGCGAAGGTAAACGGTAAACGGACTATCTGACCGACGCGATTAGAAGCGAAAAAAGATAATACTGATAACAGACAATAAAAGATTCGCTCTCTTCATTTACCGTAATTACAAAGTTTTATTAATTTCTCATAGCTCAATGCTACTCGACTAGAACATCACAAATACAAGAAAATATACGTACCGAGTCCGTATCAGCTTTCAGCAAGTTTAGCCTTTTGATATCAGACGCAGAAAGATATCTGATATGTTCAGAGAAGGACAAACGACCATCAAGAAAGGTACCAAGATAACAGAAGCAATTAACACGAGAAAGAGGTATATTGTTTAAGGATAGATTAACCAAAGCAGGGTTATAGGGTTGAAGGGTAAAGATAGTATAAGAATACTTAGAGGGAGAAATCGAAAGATTAACTAAGGAAAGAGAATGTTCCGGCACAATAAGTCGAAGTGAGGAAGTGCGGAGGAGAATTTTGCGGAAATGGAGAAACAAATCATCAAAAGAAGGAACATAAGCTGGAGCAACAGAATCAACAAAAGGAATAAGGCTATCGTCGGGAATACTGAATTTAGAAGCGGGAGGAGAGAATGGGAATTTGAAGACTGCGGCTATTTTCCAAATCTTGCAAGAAGAGTAATTCTAGAAAACTTAGCGCAGAAATTTAGCTGCCCCGTTAGCCTGTTTTTTTTGAGCCAGAAAATTTTCAGTCGTAGGATAGCTGCCTTACATTCCTCATTCCACCAAAGCGATAATGCCTTACAACGGTAAATAAATGATGACGGATGACGGGTAGAAGAAGATAAAGAAAGAGCAGATATTAAGGAATGTAAAAAGGAATTATAGAGAGGTATCGGATCATAATCTGAATGAATGTGAGGGAGAGGCGAGTCGATCAGAGATCGGAATAGAGGCCAGCTAGTTCTGGAAAGATTCCAACCAGGAGAATCAATAAGCTTGGAATCAGACGGAAGAGAAAAACTGACAGGAGTTATTAGGATAAAAACAGGATCACTACCGTAAAAGAGAATGATCATTTTAGTCATCACCGATGAAAAAACGATACTGGATAGAATTAAAAAACGATGAAAGAGGGAAGCGACAAAGGTCGAAACTGGGCGAAACATAGATAGGAACAATGTTAATAAGACGTGCAGAAGAAGACTGAATGGGGATGTGAACAATGTTAGGTAGATTGGGACCATGGAGAAGATAAGCATAGAATGGAACTTAATTTCTAACCAGGATTACCAAACTACTATAACCGTCATTGCGATCATATTTAACTGCCCTGAAGCTTCTAACATTAAAATTTATGTCCGACCACGTTTCGCAGAGAAAAGCAACACTGACATTATGAAGATCCTATAAACCTCTCTAATGAATTTTTATTAGCTCTTATACTGCGGTAATTCCATTATAGAATATCTTAAAAAAACAGAAGAAGAATTGGGAGTGAATGAAGTGGGGAGAAGTAGGGGAAAAGACCATAAAAGGTTGCCACAAAATGGAAGATATTTGTATTCAGAGAACTAAGATAAGTGGGTAACGAAGAAAAGAAAAATAAACAGGAACAATCGAAAATCAGGAGGAAGTAGGTCGGGGCTGCTAAGTCAAAAGGGCAAAAAAAAAGCAAAGGGAAGAAGGACGCTAGGACACGCTTGTGTATAATACAGAAGGAGATATAGAATAATTTTTTGATAAAAGGATAAAGAATAAGAAATATTCGTGCAGAAGGAGCCAGCTGAATTTAAGTTATAATTCACATGTCAGTGTAATACAACTCCGACAATCTCACCACTGTATAATTAAAACAGCAAAGGTGAGAACGAAAAGTAATAGAATGCAACTCAGTTCGAAGATTAGGCGAATCATCTTAACGTGAGCCCATTCGATGAAAAAAAAAAATAGAATAAATACACCAATGCCTATTAGTGGCTAAAGCCACTTCAACATCAATATATTCAGAAATAAAAACGGAAAAGGTGGGATAAAAGGAAAAAATTACTAAAATAAAATCGTTAATCAACTGGTCAATATGTTCCGCATTGAATAGTGGAAAGGAGATTAAACGAGAAGGAAGAAACGGAGGAGTAGAAAAGGAGAGAGAGGTAATATAATGAAGAAAATACAGCCCCGATTTTTCTCACTTTCCTTTTCGCTTTTTTGTTTTTTTTTTCGAATAGTTTAAGAAGGAAAAATTAATTAAAGTGGATGTTATTAGTGAGAAAACAAGAAAGTCAACAAAAGATGAAGAGGGAGTAATATTGTTCGAAGAAAGTAGCTCCATGATGGCCACAGAAATATCATTAATTAAGAGTGAAGAAGTTGTGAAAAAAAGAATCAGGAGTAACCAAGGAGAGCAGTGGCACCAGCAGGATTTGGGATTTGTTAAGAGTCCAAACATTAGAGGGAAATAGGAAACGATTGGACGAAAGAAAGAGAAATTGAGGAGAGGATTTAAGGAAAGGTTTTGAATTACGGATTTTGTGAAAGGTGGGAGATTTGGGTCGGGAGTGAGAGCGAGCAGTCGATGGAGGATTAAAAAAAATATTGCTGGAAGAGATGCTCGGTGGGCATATGAGAAGATCTGAGAAATACAATTGCTCTTTGTGAATTGAAAAGCTTCTTGGAACGAGATATTTTCAAACGTCATAATACGTTTGATTTCTTTTTGCTTAAGCCGCTCAGGACAAGATTGATCATTGGCACAGGGTGTGCCTTTACAATTGCGGCGAGTGGGAGGGCCCTGTAGATTGCTACATTCGGAAACTGCGTGCCTGGAAACTGAGAACGATAGAGGAACAACGGCAGTGCTTCGCGATGTGTCCAAAAAGGAAACATTTAGAGCACTGCGTAGGTAGACGAACGGTGACGTTTGAATATTTTGGATATTGTTCTGGAAACATTTTTAGAAGTTGTGTCCGATTTAACGGGTATCTTTCTATTTTTGTAATGTAATAGTAGCACCACA
Organism: Icerya purchasi; assembly: GCA_039619475.1. NCBI lineage: Eukaryota > Metazoa > Arthropoda > Insecta > Hemiptera > Monophlebidae > Icerya > Icerya purchasi. The sequence goes on along the minus strand of CM077116.1, from coordinate 167,413,298 downwards.
TGATGTGATTGTTCATTTTTTTGGTCCATGTCATGCATTGCGTAGGTTTCCCCACCTTAATGGTTACCGACGGATTTGTTGGTAAAACAGCTTTTGCAGGTTCTCTTATATTGTATGAATTTTTGTTATTTGGATACTACTGAGCTTCACGATGGCTATATCTGGACTTTTGCTTAGATTTAAATTATTATTTTCATTCATATTTGTTCCCGCGAGGACTGGAAGAAAACAGCAGTCTGCCGTGGCAGTGATCCATACCACGGTAATTCTATGTACTCTTGGGGGGGGGGGGGGCAAAAGGTATCTCAGAGGCTCCGTTCGCAACACCTCTATTTTCTTAGATGCCATGCAGCCACCGTCAGGGATAACTTGGCTTAAGGATTTTTAAATAATCAGAATGTGGACAGAAGAAAAGGAAAATCCTTAGCCCTCGCATACACCAATAGCATCAGGGTCAGAAAAATACAAAAGTTGGTCAGGGGAGACCACAAAAGATGAAGAGAAAGGTGCTTCACCCGAGGACTAGTTATAGACTAGTGAAACAAGGTGAGGGCCAGCTAGGGTACCTCGAGTGTGCCATACCCATGCTCAATAGTTGTGAGCTCCTGAGTGGTTATTATTATTATTATTGATGTTATTAAAATTGTTTTGGATACTGAAATTATTAATAGCATTACTGATACTTATTGCACTGGTGTTTTTTCGAGCGTTTAAATCAGTTTGCAAAAGTCGAAATTCCTACGAGGGCAAAGATTTTTTTTTTTTTTTTTTTTTACCCCCCCTTGGGTTTGCTAGCAAAGAGCATTAGCCCAGCAAAAAGGAATAGAGATACATGGAATAGAATAGAAATTATATTTTTATTCTGTCGACAATGGAATCAAGGAACACTCCTAGGACAGGAACAACAGAGATAGTAGGTAGAGAAAGAACATAAGAGGCGTTGAAAGGAGCAGGAAGACCAAGCTTTAAAAGATGACAATAAAGTAACTCACGCTCGCGAGATAAACCGGAGCACTCGAAGAGCACGTGATTCGCATCGCAAACATACTGGGAACCTTCAGGATCCAATGGATAATTATGAGATGCAGCCAAAGAAAATCGATTTAGTGAAGAAGGAAGGAGACTATGCGAGAAACGGAGGCGAGATAATTTAGTAATTATGGACCGACGCAAACTGGGAAACTCATAGAACCAAGGACGAGGAGGAGGAACAGGATTAATCAAGAGATAAAAGGAATTAGGATTAGTGAAAAGAGATACATAAACAGAATGCCAAAGTCTAAGATGGCAGGATTTAGTTGGAAGAAGAATATTGTGTGCTGGAACCCTACTAATAAAATTCCCATTGGAAACAGCAGCTTTAGCAAGAAGGTAAAATGATTTAGGGGAAGTAGGACTGGAAAGTTTCCGTTTGTTGGAGGAATTCACCTCCATCAAACTGAGAGACAAACCATCTCGAGACGATTAGTTAGAATTGGAGAAGGCTGCCGAGCGGCCCATCTTAGACCAGCTCATCTATCCGACTAACTGAACAATATAAAGTAAACTACCGAAATAATAAAAAATATATTTAAAAAAAACAGAATAAGCAAAAACAAAATAAATAAATAAACATAAGAGTGCCAGCAATAAACGACAGTACAACTGGTAGAATTTGACAAATAATTAGTACGCTGCGAAATCGAAAACTTATAAGTAGATAATAAAAGAACGGTCTCATCGGTCTGTCGATTACAATGTGCTGATAAGGAAGACGCGAAAGCGAGCAAACAATAGATAGTACACTGCGATTACTAGTTCGATTGACCCCGATAAATAGTGATCAATTATCGGGCACATTAACTCTATGGCATCCTACATTTCGGTGCGTTTGCAAAGGATTCAATTTTTTTCTGGCAATCTTAAAAAGCGGCAACAATATTATCGGTTTCAATGAAAAAAGTTAGTATAAATTGCGGGCGAAAAAAGAAAGCTCTTAAACCGATGGATTATTTTATTGGAGTCCCCTAAAAAAGAAAAAAAAAAAAAATCGTCTTAAAACGAAAAACAAGGACTATGACTAAATACGAACCAGGTTTTAATGTAAAAACAGAAACGGGAACACCTGTAATAAAAATACGCCAAAACAAATGGGTAGTTTATTGTAAAAGTAGTATTGTAACAGACTTAATTATTATCCTGTAAATTTTTTAACTTTCACGAAACTAATTCCTATTTAATACATTTTAAAATACGCCATTCTCGATAGTGCAATTACAGTCATTATTGTAGCGTCCGATCCGTACGTTTGATAACGGGAATTAGTAGTTGTTAGAAAAAACTGTTATGCGAATAATTACTTAAAAACCGCTATTTTTTTTGTATTTCGCAGAAATTTTCATCGGTGGATACGGTAATAGATGTTCTGAAAAAAGAAAAAGACGAAGCGACGACGTTACGAATGAAAAAACTGAAAACAGACAAAATATATCGAATTCTGAAAGTACGTTTGTCGTTATTAAATACCGGGAGTGTTATTTATTTTAGAATTACGAGTATTTTCGAATAGGTCGAAAGCCTCTTCTTAAACATCAACGACCGAGGTATATTTAATTTTTTTTTTTTGAATGAGAGAAATTAGAAAAATTAAGGGTTACATTTGAAGTAGAAACTGAAATAGGAAAAATTGCGAATGAAGGAAATGAGAGAACGCGACTGTGGCTTTACTGAACAGTACCAATATTATAATTTCACCTCAATAAAAACCGTACCAGACAAAAATTAGTTAAATTATGTTCGCGTTAATTCCACCGTATACGGTGAATATTAGTTTTTTCAGATTCGAATAAAAATCTGGGGATCACTAATACTCGCTTCATACGAATTCCCTCATCATCGTGAACTTCCTTAGAAATATCAAGATGAGACTTAATGGTCCGAAGAACTGCACAATTCGCGAATAAATAGGCTTTCATTTTAAAATTAAAACTCGTTTATATATATATATTTTTTTTTTTTTCTGGTCCGTGGTTAATAACATGTTTGCCCACTCACGTGAGGCTAATAGAACTTAAGGGACAAGGTGTAGACCTGCAATAAACGCTTGTAGCAAGAAACAACGATCTTATCTTCTCCACAACATCGAAGCGTGAATACTCCGGGCAAACTATTGAGTAACGCGTTACTCGATTTGGCTAACCGCATCGCTTAGTGTCAGCGATTAAACAGACCACCATTATGAGGTCGTTTAAAAAGGAAAGAAAAAAACAGGTATTGGTAAAATATACACAACACGCGTAACGTAGAGGCAGCTAAGTTAAAATTAGCACTTAAACTGGGTACTCAAATAATAATAAAATTATCATAATTTCATGGAAATTGAAAACTCAGGAATAACTTACAAAATGAATAATTGAATAAAACTTCTATCGAATGTAAATAAATAAAAAATACAATGAGTAGAAAAAAATAATCTGCTTTTAAGTCGCCGTTGTACTTAATATAATGTATGGGAAGAGTCTCAAGGGATACTGCCCGTCTGTGGGTGCCCAACACGCTTATCATCGTCTATTCAAAAAATATGTTACAATATTTCATTAAAATTAATTTTATAATTATAAAAAGTAAGAAAAAAAAACAAAACATAACTACTTATCATCATACAACCAATTCCATTCCACATGTTTGACAAATACTAATGGTCGATTCTCCGCCACAGCCAGTTCTCAATTTATCTAACTTAATGTCACTCCTTAATTGTTATCAACCAACTATTGCTTAATTAATACTTTTTTTTTTCCAAGTTCCTACTTCTTTTTGCATTATATCTTCTGGGGTTCGTTCTAACAGCTTAATTTAATTCTATTTCATCCGTATTATCAATCTTACTCTGTTCACGGCTTTCGGTCGAATAAAATATACCTCCTTATTATTCCCCTCGTTGTCCTGCTTCTTGTCGTCGTATGATATACTTACAGTGTCTTATATTCAAGCAACTGGTGATAAAAGCAGCACATCCTTGGAGACATTTCGTTTCTCTCTCATCACCAGCTAATATTACTAATTGCCTTTGAGCATTTCTTTTGCTGACTACTAATCTTTTTGATTATCGTCTTTTTTACTTCACCCCAAATTAATATCCCATACATGATTCACTTTTATTTCTCCTTATATTAACACGTATTGTTCTAATTCTTATGTATTTTATCTTCTTCGCCTCAGTATTCCTTTTCTACTTTTTTCATTTTATGTATTAATAATAAAATTACAAGTGATCATTTGTGGAGAGGAGACATTTTACACCAAAGGCTTTTCTGCACCCCTCTCTACATCACATTTAAAAATAATCTTAAAATATAATTTACTTCTAACTATTTTATAAGTACTAATCCTCTGTTCTGTGTTTCGTTTTCAATATGCTCTGCATATACTTGATGGTAATTTGCGTTGTTTTTTCATTGCTGAATTATCGTACTCATCACTAATATCGAAATCGGTCCTTATTTGTTCAAATTTCTCGATGTCGAGCATTTTTTGTGGTTTTTAAATTCTAATACTAATCTCCTCTTCTTTTCTTCATACTTACAATAATGCATGTCCTATAGTATTACATAATTTAATTACTCGAATTGAGATATGTTTTTCATATCGTAAAGACGAGAATTCGCACAGAATTCTGTTTGGAAATTCTCTAATTAGTTTGTAATAATCTACTTTATTTAATCCAATAAAAGCTTTTTTGGGTCTAGATTCTGCTTTATCATTAATAGAAATAAGAGTTGGTTTGTTTCCTTTTATAAGTGCTATACTTTCCACTAAACCTTCCTTTGTTGTATTATCTATCTCATCAGTGCCGTGCCCAGAATTTTAAGGGGGGAGGGGGGGGGGGGTTCTTTGCATATTTTATAAATAATAGTACATTTTTGAGTAATATTCATACTATTAATAATTTCCATCATTTTGATTTGTATATTAATAATTTACATAAATGAATTACCGTATAAACACATTAATAAAAATTACATATGTTATTGATTATGCCCGTAATAAAAAATTTTGCATAAAATATTAATAAATTACCTAAAAATATGGGGCATATTTTTTCTTTTTTTTATAATGTCTAAAATATCATCAATATTTACTCTAAATTTGATTTTTTTCAGATTTTTGTGTATTTATAATAACCATTTCAGTTCTAATGGGGGTGTTTACCCCTTCCCTCACTCGTAGACATGGTCTTGTATCTCATGGAATTTTATTGTCGCTAACAATTTTGATACTATTTTAATTTCTGTGTGTTGTAGTTTTAAGTCGTCTATTTCTCTTTTCATCTTTCCTCGGTCTCCTATTGTTTTGAAATACATGACAATAGTTTTGTTTGATTTTTGTTTATTTGGTTGTTTTGTTAGGCGTATATTTTTCTTTTGTGGACTTATTTTATCCGTAATTACTTTCATAGTTTTCTTTGCGTCCCTACTTTTAATTATTAATACTTTATCCGTAGCCATCAGTAGGGTTTGACTTAATTTTCCTCTCGCAGCTGATGCTGCATACAATGGCCCACTAGTTGTTACAGGTTTATTTTTTTTCGTATCTCCGTTTTAATTTCGTTGACGATTTAAGTTAAAGTATTTTTATGTTCATTTTGAAGTGTTCGAACCGTTTTTGTTATTTTATTTAAAACTAGATATGTAGTATCTTGAAAAAGCTTTGTAAAATCATGAATTTTCTTATTATCGTTTTCATTCAGGTTGCGTTTGGGATATCGAAAGCTTATTCTTCTTTAACCTGGTTATTAATCTCAGTTGTTTTTTCACGCTTTAAATGAGAGCTGAGTTTATTTATGGATTCTTCACGTGAAAGTTTAATATTTTCTATATTTAACTGATTACATGAAACAGATTAGTATCAGTATCCATGTTAATGTTTCCTACTGCATTTTGATCTGACATTATTATAATACAGTCAGTGGCAAGACTATATCCAGACCACCGACCATATAAAATCAGCTGATTAAGTTAACCGTATATCTTAGCGTTTGTTGATTATTAAGTACCTCAGTATGTGTAAATCACGGACGGTTTATTTAAAATTATACGATTTACCCAAATGATGTTTGTTGGCAATTTTGGCTGTAGAGTGTAAATCTGAAGAAGTTTAAACAATAAATTAGCGTTTGCCCAGTGGTAACACCGACTGAGTTGAGAATGAAACTTTCGCCAGTTAGGTTGAACCGAACATTTCTACATTTATGGGAAAAAGAAGTACAGAATGAAAAGGAAAAAGAAAAAATAGAAAAAAGAGGAAAAAACGGCCTCACCGACTGCTGGTAACACAGATGGTTATAAATGCAGTTAAACAGTTTTATTGCACGAACAACTAGGCCAGAGTATACGATCCGTCTTACTGTCATTTGTGCAAAAACATGAACACGATAAAAAGCAACTTGACACAACAGTTACATACATAAGTTTAATTCATTTTTTATTTATATTTTTGGATTCTTATTACGCTCAATATTTTTATTCGCTTTCTCCGACAAATTTCCTTGGCTTTCTATTTTATCTATAAGGATTCTTCTATAAATGTATTATCTGTTTATAACTACCATCAAAATTCCTCACTTCAATACGAACGTTGATTCCATAAAGGTTTTTACTTTTTCTCTCAATGCTTTCTACATTTATTTGTGTGTAAATAGCATCCGTTATAAAATTTTCTTCAGATCTGAAAAATAAAATCGGAAATGTATGGAACATGAAGCGCATTATGTAAATATTTCATCATACTTAGTGGCGGACTGCAGCAACTGAACTACCTACAGCTTTCTGTATGTACTATCAGAAATGGAAAACCAAATGGCATAAGTTAACGAAGGTCTAATATCTGAAATATGTATAGTTTTCTAATTTACTCCCGCGCTGAGTACGTATTTACGATTTTTTTTTTTTTTTTTTTTTTTTTTGTGGGCGCGCCAGCGGCATTGACCCAACAACAAGAAAACTAAGCTAAGAAATTAAATAACTAAACGGTCCGAAATGGACGCAACAAAGGACAGCAATACGGCAACCACAGAAGATGAAGGAAAGGAGAGGATAACGGAAGAATTATAGGGAGTAGGGAGACCTAATGACAGGAGCGGACTGTATAAAAGGGAGCGTTCGTTACGAAGAGCAGGACACTCGAAGAAAATGTGATCAGCATCACATGTACGAGGAGGATCACAATCCTGAAGAGAACAATCAGGAGAAGGCGATAGAGCAAATAGAAAGCGAGAGGAGGGGAGGAGAAAATGATTGATCCGGAGACGAATTAGGTAGACAATAGAAGAGCGACGATCGAAAGGAATAGAATGGAACCAAGACAGGGGAATCGGCTGAATAAAACGGTAATGCGAATGACGATTAGAAAATAGGGAGGGATAAATATCCCGCCAAAGTCTGGCGTGATTTGAGGTGGATAAGGAAAGAATATCTGAAGAAGGGAAATGGTCGAGGAATGAATCAAGGCGACCAGCAGAACGAGCCAAAGAAACGGCTGCGTCATTGCCATCAATTCCGGAATGACTGGAGACCCATAAAAAATCAATAAGAATAGAACGGGATGACTGCAGAGTGGAGGTAAGAGAACGAATTGAGATAATAATATTATCAGAGGAATGTGAAGGAGGAGAGGATACGACTTGAAGGACGCCCTTAGAATCCGAAATAATGAGCAATTGAGAAAGATCGCTTAAAGAGGAAATATAAGAGACAGCCTGAAGGATGGCGATCGACTCGGTAGAAAAAATAGAGCAGATGGAAGGAAGCCGGAAGGACTCAGAATGTCGAAGCGACGGAGCAGTAAACGCACACCCACGCTGTCCTCGCTCTTGGAACCATCAGTAAAGATCAATACAAGAGCAGGAAAAGCGAAATTGAACCAATGAAGAAATTCATTGTTGACTGCATCGTGAGAGGAGGAATTTGCTCGAAGTGGGAGAGAAGAAAATTTGATAGGCTGCCATAGGCTATTGAAGTCATGAAAGAAGTACGGGTGAGTGTTGTAGGAAATGACAACAGGAGAAAAATTAGAAAGACGGGTAGCAATGAGCGACAGAATTGGGATTTTATGAGGAGAAAAACGCCAGCAGTTTTTGATATATAGATAGGAGGAAATAAGTTTGGACGAGGAGATGGGAAGCCGTTTAATTAAGAAGCGATACCCAAGCTGAGAACGGCGAATAAACAGTGGTTGGGCAACCGACTCTGATAGAACTGCGGGAATGGGGGAGGATTTCAAGGTTCCAATGCACAAACGGAGGCAAGAATTCTGGATCGCGTCAAGTTTAGTGAGGAGAGACTTGGAGGAATTACCGTAGATAAAGGAACAATAGTCGAGCTTAGACCGGATGATGGCTTCGAAAAGAATTAGAAGGATAAACGGATCGCCTCCCCATCTGAGGGGAGAGAGAGATTTAAGGAGATTAAGTCTTTTAAGACAGGATTTATAGAGAAAATTAATGTGCTCATGGAATGTGAGACGGCTATTTAAAAAAAGGCCAAGATAGCATATGGAATTGACAACGGGGATAGGAATACCAGATACAGTGATGCGAGTTAGAGCTCGGTTAACGGGGCGCAGAGAAAAAATGATACAAGACGACTTAGTAGGAGAAAGAGAGAGGTGAAGACGAGAAAGGGAATTATTAAGAATAGACAGGGAATTATTCAACTCATCAATAGCGACGGACAGATTGTCACAGGTGGAATAGACCAAAATGTCGTCAGCGAAGAGGAGGGAGGAAGAATAAATAGGAAGAGAAGCGATATCAAAAGAGTAGATATTAAAAAGTGTAGGACTCAGACAGGAACCCTGTGGGAGCCCACGATAAACGCATCTAGCGTAGGAAAGGGCGGGAGAAGAAATAAAGAGAGTTCTGTTCCGGAAGAGGTTGAGTATGATAATAAGGACGAAGGGAGGGAGGTTAAGAGAAAATACTCGTAGTTTGGAACCCAAAGAGGGAAGATGCACATTATCGAAGGCAGAAGAGACGTCCACAAAGGAGGCAATGGTGAATTTTTTAGTTAGGAAAGACTTATAGACATCTGAAAGGAAATAACTAATGCAGTCAACCGGCCCAAGCCCAGGGTGAAAACCAAACATATTAAGAGGGACTAGATTATTGTGCTTCAGCCACCACACGAGACGATTGTTAATCAAACCTTCAAAAAGTTTACGCAGACAGGAAGCGAGGGAAATGGGACGGAAAGAACACTGATTTCTTTTAGGAATAGGAACGACAATAAAGTCGTTCCAGGATTTTGGAGTAGAGCCAGAAAGGAGAAAAGAATTAAATATATGGAGAAGGAAAAGCAGCGTAGCAGGAGAAAGATTTTTAAGAATAAGGAACGAGAAACCGTCTCGGCCAGGAGCAGACAAGGTGGATTTATTAAGAATGGATGCAAGCTCGTCGTAACAGAAAGGAGAAGACAGGAAGTGGGGCTCAGAATCTACTCAAGAGAAGGAAGAACAGTTTCTTCGAAAGAGGGAACATAGGCGGGAGCAATAGAATCCAAGAAGGACTCCAGCTGGGGTTTTTGAAGGATGGGAGTGGCGAGGGGGCTCAGAAAAGGGTGATCTAAATGCGTTAGCCATTTTCCAGATCTGGGAGAAGGGCGTATCTCTGGCGAAGGAGGAACAGAAAGACTTCCAAGAACTCTTTTTGGCGGACTTACGGATAAAACGAGCTTTTGCGTTGGCTTCTTTGTGGGCTAGGAATTGGACATATAGGAATGAGAGCGGGAGGCTTTAAAGGTAGTAGAACTTTTTTGGAACGCTGCTTTACTCTCATCGTTCCACCAGAGTGAGGAGGCATAGCAAGAAGAGCGACTGCGCGTGCTGGTAATAGGAGGAGAAGATGCGGAGAGAGCAGAATTTAGCGTTCGAGTGAAAAAATCGTAACGGAAGAATGGATTAGGAACATCAAAAAAAGAAGGGAGAGAGTTATCCATCAAGGAACGAAATTTAGCCCAATCAGTTTTAAAAAGAAGCCAACGGGGAGATTGAAGGGGCTTGAAAGACTTGGGAGGGAGCACGTCATTAAGAGTGAGCAGAATGGGGATATGATAGCTTCCAAAAGTGCCGTCGAGAGTCCTCCAGGAGCATAAGAGACCAAGATTGGGAGAGGAAAAGGAGAGATCAACTGAACTAGAGGAACAAGGTTGCTTTAAGAGGGTAGGAGACCGATCATTAAGTAGAAAAAGATCATGATCAAAGATAAGATTTTCAAGAATCGAACCATTAGGATTATTCCCAGCGCAGCCCCAAAGAGGAGAGTGAGTATTTCAGTCGCCTCCAATGATGAAGGGACCAGATAACGATGAAAGAATTGCACAGTATATCAACCACCGGATTATGAACTTCATCTATACTGTATTTGCATGGCCGAGAAATGAAAGTTGTTTGTCAAGATAACTACTGAGTATTTGATCTCTTTAGCCCATGTTTTTGTTTAGATTTCATCATAATTTTAGGAATGGTTGTGGGTGTCCTGTAATGTAGCAGATAGCCTCTAAACCCGCACTGATTATCAAGCACTATATTTTATAGTAGTTATTAATTAACCAGTTGTCGATTTTTTTCGGTAACAACCACGTCCATATTTTTTCCTTCGATTGACGTTTCCAATATAAGTGCTCTATTAATCATCAGAACCATAAATGAAACAACCAAGGGAAAACCAGTCTTTAAATAGATAAGCCAACATCACGTCCGACCTTCTGATTGGCTAATGTTATTTCCACTTTTTATTAGGCCCATAACTGTCTTCCAGTTTGATTTAATACCGTCATCTTTATTAAAATTTTTATATTTTTCTATTTCAATCGCCTCTCTGATTAGACGTTTACTTGCGTTTTCGACTTTTGCTAATATTATCGTGTCTTGAAACTTTATCTCATGTTTCGTGCGTTCTACGTGTTCCGCCACCGCGGATTTTTCAATACGTCTCCGTCGACAGTCTGCTTCGTGCTCTTTAATTCTTACATGTACTGCTCTACCAGTTTGTCCCACGTAACTTACGCCGCACGAACACGGAAGTCTATATACATCTGCTGCATGTAACGGAGGTAAGTCGTCCTTATTGTTCCTTAAGAAATTTTTTATGTTTTTGTCGGTTCCAAAAACTGGGCGAATTTTATTTTTTCTTAAAATACGGCCGATTTTGTCTGTAATGTTCTTAATGTACGGCAACGTGATATTCGTAATCCACTCATTTTCTTTTTCTGCCTCTTCATTTTTCATTTCCGCTCAAATCTCTTGTACCCATTTCCCAACATCGCATTTTTTATATTTTCTTGATCAGACTTTTTCTGCCCTCCTTAACAAAGTTTTAAACACTCTATGCTTTTGACTAGGACAATGATGCGAATCCTTGTGTAAATACTTGTCAGTATGGGTTGGTTTGCGGAACACTGAAGTTTTTACATCTCGCACTGAATTTTTTTCCACCAATACATCTAAAAACGGTAACGCTTCTCCTCTTCCACAGTAAATTTAATGTTTTGATGAAAGCTGTTTAGATCCGCGAGATGTTCCGTTATTTTCTCTTTACCTACAAACGTGTCATCCACATAACGTACCCACAACTTCGGGGTTGGGTGGACAATAAATACACCTACGCTGCGGTAGGCGAATATTTAAAATCGCCTATTTGTACTTCTTCGTTGGCGTAAATGTTGTGACGTCATTATACAATGTAAAACATAATGACTCGAGAATAAACAATAGTATTTTTACGTTTTAAAACGAATAAAATAAATATTTTACTACCAGCCTGTTTGGTGTTAAATTGATCTTCACAAAATTTGTAATATTATAAAATTACACATTTATAAAACATAGTGTGTAATTATAATTAACTAAAGCATTACTGATGTTGTACATTTTATATGAAAATCGTATACATATGCTATCGTGCTAAAAATAAAAACTATTTATATAAGTATACTTTTTGTACTATAGGAATTTTTTAAAAATTCTGACAACTCGTGTACTTCCAAATCAGTAAATATATATAAAACAAGTGTTAATATTACAATTTTCTGAATTTCTAAATCTTCGCGAAAATCGGTGCTAGACGTAAGCCCATTTTTTTTGAAGATTTTCTCGCTGAAGGTGAACACATTCGAACGTACTACTGCTTCGATCAAATCCACACTTAATTAGTCTACTTTCATCTTCTTTATTAACTGAATGGTTTCCGGAACTGGTACATTCGTAATTAACTTTTCTATAAAGTCGGGTGTATTCCGAATATGGTGCTCCATATTTCATACGAAATTCTTCAATTTAGCCGCAATATATCCTTCAACGAAATATGGACTATTAATCGAACAAATAATTGGGCTCATGGAACATCCCATTGTACGTACTTTGGGAAGTCCATACATCCTGAGCATAGTGACTACGGGCGAAATGAGCGATTTTTTTGTTGTCCAATCTAAATTTGAACCCTTTATTATTTTTTTCAATTTCGTTAACAATTTTTCGTAACAGGATTTTTATTTAATTCTGTATACGGTCCGTTTCGTATTAGTTCCATAATTTTATTTCTATAATCCTCAGTTTTCGTAACTACCACCGTGTTTCTGTTATCAGCCTTTAAGACCATCACGTCATTATTTTTCTTGAATGATCCTAAAGTTTCTCTTTCTTGACGTAAGAGGAACAATTTTGGTGCTTTACATTTGGGTAATAAAACGGCGCATTCCTGCCTAATGCTTTGGACTCTTTCGTTATTTATCGTTTTTAATCCATATTCTATATTATAGATAATTTCTTCCAATGGAATTTTTTTAGGTGCAACCGCAAAATTTAGCTCTTTGCTTTAGAACTTTGAAAACATTGTTATCTAGTGCCGCGTTAGTTAAATTATATCCTTAAACGAAATATGGTGGACTGTTAATCGAACAAATAATTGGCCTCATTGGAAATCCCGTTTTATGTACTTTGGGAAGTCCATACATCCTGGGCATAGTGCCTACGGGCGAAATGAGCGATTTTTTTGTTGTCCAATCTAAATTTGAATCTTATCTTTTCAATTCCGTTAGCAAATTTAAACATGAGATAAAGATTCAAGACACAAAAATAATAGCAAAAATCAAAAACGCAAGTAAAAGTCTAATCAGAGAGCCGATTGAAATAGAAAAATATAAAAATTTTAATAAAGGTGACGGTATTAAAGTTGATTCAAAGTGGAAGACAGTTATCGGCCTAATAAAAAGTCGAAATAACATTAGCACTGGTTTCCCCTTGGTTGTTTCATTTATAGTTCTGATGATGAATAGAGCACACTATTGGAAACGTCAACCGAAGGAAAAAATATGGACGTGATTGTTACCGAAAAAATCGACAACTGGTTAATGAAACACCACGAAAATTTGAAATCTTTATTAACGAATCTCTACGATGAGAATTCGTTTAAATTGACACGATTATTGGAGAAAACCCGCCTGAAGAAATGTAATAGGTTATGTGATTTGACCTTTTCAAAAAGGTGCCGGGATCACAATGTTATGCCAACTGCAGTGCAAGTAACGCACCATTTATCGAAAGATAGAAATGTGAAATTGTTCAAAGAATTGAGCCGGAAGTTGTTGGTTTCGCAAATTAGAAATGAAAGATATGAACTTAGCTAGTGTGACTTGCACAATTGGGAAATGAATTGAAAAAAATTTTAGATGGTGAAGTATGGAAAAAGGTAGATGAAATCACGAACATCAAACCGAAAAGCGTGGGCGTTCAGAACAATGAAACAAAGGAACAAGTTTGAACGTTTGTATATCAAAAAAACTAGTATAAACCGAGAAAGTATAAGGACCGATAAGGCAGTTATCAATTTAACTCTTGTGGTTGCACCTAAAAAAATTCCATTGGAAGAAATTATCTGTAATATAGAATATGGATTAAAAAGGATAAATAACGAAAGTTCCCAAAGCATTAGGCTGGAATGCGTCGTTTTATTACGCAAATGTAAAGCTTAAAAATCGAACCTCTTACGTCAAGAAAGAGAAGCATAAGGATCATTCAAGAAAAATAATGACGTGATGGTTTTAAAGGCTGATAACAGAAACACGGTGGTAGTTACGAAAACTGAGGATTATAGAAATAAAATTATGGAACTAATACGAAACGGACCGTATACAGAATTAAATAAAAATCCTGTTACGAAAAATTGTTAACGAAATTGAAAAAAATAATAAAAGGTTCAAATTTAGATTGGACAACAAAAAAATCGCTCATTTCGCCCGTAGTCACTATGCCCAGGATATATGGACTTCCCAAAGTACATACAACGGGATGTCCAATGAGGCTGATTATTTGTTCGATTAATAGTCCATCATATTTCGTTGAAGGATATATTGCGGCTAAATTGAAGAATTTCGTAGGAAATACGAAGCACCATATTCGGAATACACCCGACTTTATAGAAAAGTTAAAAACTGTAACTCTCGAGGAAAATGATTTATAATGGTCAGTTTTGTTGTGGTGTCCCTATCTAAAATGTACCAGTTCCGGAAACCATTCAGTTAATAAAGGAGATGAAAGTAGACAAATTAAGTGTAGATTTGATCGAAGCAGTAGTACGTGCGAATGTGTTAACCTTCAGAGAAGAAATCTACAAACGAAATGATGGGATGGCGATGGGCTCACGTCAAGAACCGATTTTCGCGAACATCTTTATGGAAGATTTAGAGAAGAAAATCGTTATAAAGTGGTCCCCGAAGTTGTGGGTGCGTTATGTGGATAACACGTTTGTAGTGTGGCAGTATGGTAAAGAGAAGATAACGGAACATCCCGCGGATCTAAACAGCTTTCATCAAAACATTAAATTTACTGTGGAAGAGGAGAAGCGTTACCGTTTTTAAATATATTCGTGGAAAAAAATTCAATGCGAGTTGTATAAACTTCAATGTTTCGCAAACCAACCCATACTGACAAGTATTTACACAAGGATTCGCATCATTGTCCTAGTCAAAAGTACGGAGTGTTTAAAACTTTGTTAAGGATAAGAAATATAACAAATGCGATGTTGAAAAAAAATTAGTTGCAATTGCGTTTGAACTTCGGTTCGTCATCGAAGTTAATGGCGTAGAGTTCGTGCGCTTTTCTTTTTTGTTTATAATTATAAATAATTAATTCTGGCCATTTTGTTGGTACGTCGTTAAATCTATTAGGTTATAGTATTTAAATTTAGTTTTAAATATATTTAATTCGTAATCTTTGTATTGTAATTTTCTTGCTTTATCGATGGTCATTGCCATTTGTTTATAGCGTTTTCCTTTTAGATGTGTTGTAACCATGTATAATGGGTTTGTAATGAATAGTTTTGGTTGTAGGTCGCGAGTTAACCAATTAATGTATACATAATCGCATATGTATTCACCGAAATGCGGATAATATAAATAAATAGGTTCTGGATTTGGTAGTTTTAGTAGATGTAGTAAATTAATTATAGAAGTTCCTGGTATTGGTTGTTTGGTCGCGTATCTTGTTGGTGAATTGTTGTAGACGCAATCTTCGGTGTTCGTTTCTTTTTGCGGAAAGTAGTGTTCCAAATGTTGGTTATATTCGTTGAAAATAGTTGTAAAATTTCGGTATTTGTTTAGTTCGCGAAAAGCAAAATTATTCGACATTTGCTCGCTGCGGTTTACTTGCCTGAAGTATGTTTCCGTGGACGTTTGGACGTGTTGTATTTATAGTTGATTAGAGCTTGTTATTGCAAAATTTTATTGCTTTTTTATCGCTAAGCGGACGTAGTTTGTCGATATGGTCAATCAATAGTTTTTTATGGTTTTTATACGTCCGTTGTTTGTTAATTAGTTTCTTCTGACGTCCGTTTATTGCTGATTCGTTCGTAATTAGTTGCTTAACGCGTCTCTTTTCTTCTGTTTATTAGATGAGTGGAGAAGAGGTAAGGGAGAACTTTGGTTCAGATTGTATATTCCACAGGCGTTGTACCCAGACCGATCATTGATATTCAGCCCTTTGGGCTACAATGGAAATAAACTTTGGTGTCGATAGTTCGGATGAAAAGTGACGAGTAAGGACAGTAGTTGACGGATGTTTAACAAGTTTTCCACACCACCTTTGAGGTACTTGTTTAGGCGCGTTTTTTTTAACGTGCTTTAACCTGTTGCCCTAATGCACGAATTAGAGTTTTTGTTTTAAAATTTGCTTGACCCCTACGCAAGGATAACGTGTGAAATTGTAAAAGTGTTATACCATTTTTTGCCTTCTTTAATACAGAGTAATTTTCTAACATCAAAATAATTGAACCAAAATAAATAATTTGGTTTATTATTCTTAAAGTGATATATACAATTTTTTTATATTCTTAATATTTAATTTGTAATACTTTAAAACGCAAAAATTATTTTTATTTTTTTTTTTTGAAATTTCAGTGATACAGAAAATAAATTTACCAATAAGTTAGTAATGAACTGTAAGAATATGAATTAAACAACTAATATGAACTGTAGACGTTGTTGTGCACTTTGGAGACGCAATCTTCGGTGTTCGTTTCTTTCCAAATGTTGGTTATATTCGTTGAAAATAGTGAGAAAATTTCGGTAACTAAAGCAAAGAAGTATGTTTCCGTGGACGTTTGGTCGTGTATTTATAGTTGATTAGAGCTTGTTATTGTAAAATTTTATTGCTTTTTTATCGCTAAGCGGGTCGATATGGTCAATCAATAGCTTATTATGGTTTTTATGCGTCCGTTCTTTGTTAATTAGTTTTTTCTGACGTCCGTTTATTGCTTTGTGACGTTCGTCTGTTTGTAATTAGTTGCTTAACTCGTCTCTTCTCTTCTGTTTATTAACTGGTAGCTTTGGATGATGAAGAGAGATGATATTCTTGGGTACAACACATGTGGACTATACAATCTGAACCAAAGTTCTTCCCTTACCTCTTCTCTTCTCATCCAATAGACAGAAGATAAAACAGACGAACGTCACAAAATCTAAACTAATTAACAAAGAACGGACGTATAAAAACCATAAGCAATTGATTGACTATATCGACCCGCTTAGCGATAAAAAAGCAATAAAATTTCATCGTTTTTTTTTTTATTTCCTTAGTGAATATCAGAGATATTTCAGCCCTTCCGGCTACGAAGGAAATAAAAAGAAAAAGAAATAAAGAGGCGGATATTCTTAAGCGACGGGTAAACACAAGCTGGTAGGAAGTTGACTGGAAGATTTACAAGTTTTCCACACCACCTTTTGAGGTACTTGTTTAGGTGCGTTTTTTTTAACGTGCTTTCGCCAGTAGCCCTAATGCACGAAATAATATACGCTTTGTTTTTATTGTCGTTTATTTGTTGATTTTGTTTATCTTATGAAAATAGTTGTAAATTTCGGATTTGGTAATTTTAGTAGATGTAGTAAAAGATCTACAGTAATTATAGGTTGTAAAATTTCGGCAAAATTAAGACATTTTCTTGCTGCGGTTTATCGCATATGTATTCATCGAAATGCGGATAATATAATCGCATATGTATTCATCGAAATGCGGATAATATAATCGCGTATTCATCGAAATGCGGATAATATAATCGCGTATTCATCGAAATGTGGATAATCCAGTTCATTTTTGGTCGAAATTTTCAGTTTGATAAATTTCCATTTCTAAAAAACTATATTTTGTCGAAAAAAAAAAAAATTAACGGTAAGAAATGGAAGAAAAAAGAATTTGTAGCTAAAAGAAACTGAAATTTAGCTGAAATGCAAATAAATGCAAATAATTTATTTTTCTGTAAATACTGAATAGTTTATTTTTCCGTAAATCTAATCGGTTGATATAAAAACTCAATATCGGCGGACATAATCGCGAAAAATTAAAATTAAAAAAGAAACCGCGAAAACAAAAAAACAAAACCAAAATCCGAAAACTGCGCTACACACAACAGAAGAAACTGCTGGAACAGGTTTCGAACGTTAAAATAAAATCAAAATATAGAAATTTTAAAGAACACATTTCCGCGACGGTGTTAAAGAATTTAACTCTAAAATACCGCAAAATTCTAAATGAAATTGGCGGGAACAAAAATTATGTAAACGTTAAAATAAAATCAAAATATAGAGTAATGGAAAAATTCTTTTCTAATTTTACTACGGGCTTCACGCCATGGTTGACAAGAGTGGACAAGAGTGGACAAGAGTGGATGAAAGCCTCTTGCCGTAAAGAGGAGGGAGGCACAAACTTAACAATTCGAACCCTACCTCCTAAAGGAGTCAAATTTTTATCGAAGTAATGTACTATAATTTCGCGACAGAAGGAGGTCTAACTCATAAATAGAACTATCACCATGAACAGCCTCATATCTAATATAGGGGGACCGCTCTTTCGGGCGCAATCGATCGGGAGCGAAAAAGTAGGCGCGACTCTATCGGACGCAGCCTCTTTCGGGCGCAGGCAAACTCAGAACTTTTTACAGACCACCTACGGTGATTTTCAGGTATCCTTTAAACGTTATCACCATCTAATTCCAGCCGTTCTTCGTTAACGATTTTCACAAAACACATTTTTTTTTTTTTGAAATAACGACTTCAGCGTGAAATACTGATAAACAGACTTTTGCGATGTAAATTTAAGAATTCTGTTAGCAATAGTGATACGAAACGGACGAAAAAATATTAATAATCGGTCAATCATTTATAGTGTAACATATAAGTTTATTTGAGGATACGTTTATTGAAGTTTTTTCTCGATTAATTCCTTGACAATCCAACCCTGATTTCAAAGAAATATCGAAAATGATAAAGGCGCAAACATTTTTAAACTAACCGAGAAATATGTACGATATTACAAATTAATTGAAACACTGGACTAATATTATTTTCGTAAAGTAAAAATTTTAATGCCAATAAAGCTTTCAAACCTTGAATTTGTTTCAATATTCCCGATAAATGCACTGTGAGAAATTTTATTTTTAAAAAAATGGATAATCTTTTTCTGTATATTTTTCTGTTTATTAATTCTTTAGAGCTATCAGTACACAAAATTTTGGAAACAGTTATACTTTTTTTTTTACAAAATTCGCTGCAATTGAAATGTTTTAATTTTTCTTAATAATCATCATTATTGGCTTTTTTACAGTATACTAAATCTTAAGGTATCATTTAATTTTTGTATTGAAAGTACATAGACTTGTTCTCAAATAATATACAAATTCATATATATTTGATATTTCGTACACGGATTAATTACTTGGAACCTGGTTTTCTTATTACTGTGAAATATGACCTACATAAACCAGAATTCTTTTAAAACAATATATTTGTTTTATAACCGTTATATGTAATTATTTTAGAAAACAAGTAAATATCGATCGCTAGTTAAAAAATACAACAGCACTCTGCATATATGCTGAAAATAATTTTATGGATATATTGTAAACTGCTAATGTTTCTCAAACGGGCGTCAATTTTTTTTGTCGGTTCGGTTCTCACCGGGAGATTTCCTGTGAGTGACTGAAAAAATATGCGAATCCGTAGGAATAAAAATAAGAGGTGAAATTTATTTACCTGCATTGTTCATTAACCCGTACGATTGGCTATTCGGTTTTAAATTTCTAAGAAAATGGTTAATTTTCCTAACAGAAGAACATAACAAAATGTGCAATGAATGCGTACTGTTATTTTTACTTTTCTGTTCCGGAAAAAAAAAAGAATGCCGCAAAGGATGTTGACACATAATGGTTTCTGTCATTCGTCTATGAACGTGATATAATATCAACAAAATAAAGAAAACAGTCTTATTGATAAAAGTAACCCAGTAAAAAAAATAAATAAGTCGATTGCGACAAACGTTTGTTGAAAGTCGCATATAATCAGCTTCAGCTGGAAGGTTTTTGTGGTGACTTTAGTGTTTGCATATTATTACTTATATGTAAGATTTCGAAATCGTTTATTTCTAAATTTGTAATTAATGCTATTATGATTATATTATAATTACAAACTCTTATTTTGTTGGGAAAACGTGAAAGACGAAAAACATAATTTCTAATTCGACTAGCTGTATGAATATCATTCCTGTGGAAAGGGGGGATAATTTTTTTGCGACAGTTCTATTGCAATACATACTATAAATTGTTGGTAACTTAAATATTGTTTATGACAGAAAATAATACCTATTTATTAAATAAAATTTCGTAATGAGGATATTGTTCCAATACTATAAATTGTTGGTAACTTAAATATTGTTTATGACAGAAAATAATACCTATTTATTAAATAAAATTTCGTAATGAGCATATTGTTCCAATTTTTGTGGTTTTTGAAAATTTCAGTTATTACTAAACGACCGAACACTGTAATTTGTGTAGTATACTCCGTATGTGAAAAAAAAAACAAAAAAAAACAAAAAAAAACAAAAAAAAACGACAGACTAGAATATTATTTTTCTTATAAATATGTTCAAAATTTATCCTCTTCTCTTCTCCATGCCTACTTCATGCGACATTTTATGTTTTCGTTTACTACAAAACATGCACGCAGGAGCAAGTTCATTTTTTCATAAATATTAAATATTTTTTTCTTTCTGTGCGTTTTACTTTTAGGCCAACTGAGGTTAAATCTGAAAAAGCAACCTAAAGGAATCGAACAAAAATAAAAACAAACATACTAAGGCTAACTGACAAATCATTCTGAATAAATTAATGAAATAACTATATAAAACGATCGTGCTCATTTTAACAATTACTCATTGTTTGATCACATTTTGCCTCAACGGGACTTTTCTGTCTAGCAAATACAAAAAGAAAACAAGCAAGCGTACGGATAATTTAGTATTTGCAACAACACATCAGTATGGAAATGCAAACCGCGTAAAGGTCCTTAAATGACGTGCCCAAAATAAAAATAAGACTGAGGTCGAAAGGTCGCAGCTATATTGGCTTTCGTGCGTAGCAGCGGCCTATACCATAGAGTTTAACCTTCCTAAGTAGGATCCATGTGCTGTAATAGCCTCAGTAGTTAAACACAGCGCATGGAAATCCTCACTATTATTTTTATTTAAAAAAAAAAAAAAAAAAAAAAAAAAAGCAGATATAGAAAACTAAATATAGCTTCTCCTCACTAAAGAATTTTTTTTTTTTCGAAGAAACCAAAAATCCTTTAGTAAATATTATAAATATTTAATGTAAATTAAGAGAAACGAATACCTGCGAATTATTCCTTTTAAAGCTTTGTGTTACTCAAATCCAACCCACCTGAACTGACAATATTTAGAAAGTATTATTGTAATTTAGTTTGATAAGTTAGTAAAAAACGAAATTTTAGAAAAAAAAATTCGGTTAAAACGCGTTTTATAACTAACAAACGTGTAAATTACAGCCATTGACGGTTCTTTTCCTTTTTTTATTAAACACTATTTCACAGTGGAAAATTACTTAATCGCTTCTGTTTCTCAACTTACTTCTTTACTTTTCTTTTTCCCTACAAAACGCGCTCAAGTATTGCCGAGTCGATTTTTCTAATTATTATTTTTTTATGAGCCGCTCGCTTTATTATTAGACAAAACAAGAAAAGCTTCTTGCTTATTGGTTTTATTAAAATTTTTACAAAAATAATGTTTTCTAAACGAACTAAAAAAAAAGAAGAAGTTAGCCGACAGGATGTTTCATATACTTAACAACCATAATTTATATTTACATAATATTAAATTTAAAACAAAGATATTTTTAATTTTTAATTTGTAATAAAAATTTTTGCGCCTTTGTTTGTCATTTTCGATATTTTTTTGAAACCAGGGTTGATTCGTCAAGGAATTAAATATATAATTAAAATCGTAGATTTTTTTTTTTTTTTTTTAATGCAATTTTGCAACTAGCTCTGGGCTATCAACCAATTTTAATAACATAGTATGGATGATTTGTGGAGCTCCTTATCCAGCGACAAGGATTTTCGCTACCTGTATTTTAATACTTTTTAAATATAATTGTTCATTTATAATAAATCTGTCGGCTTTGTTCGTTTTAATCGTCTGATTTCTGTCCCAATGGCTAAGATATTTTTGTGATGATCTAGTTTAATGCCATATTGCCGAGCAATTTCTTGTATTTGTTCTTTGACAGGTTCAACTGCCAAATCTGTGTGCAGTGTAAGATTGCTTACATACCATGGGGCATCTAATTGTTCTTAGTGCTTTATTTTGGAAACGTTGTATTATCGCTATATTACTCGGTCTAGCACAGCCCCAAAGTGGACTTCCGTACGCCCATACAGGTTTCAGGATTTGATTATACAATAGCAATTTATTCTCCAGCGATAATTCGGATCTTCTTCCTATAAGCCATAACATGTTCCTGTACTTAATATTCAATTCGTTCCGTTTTTTAACTATATGGCTTTTCCATGTTAGTTGTTTGTCCAAATGGATTCCGAGATATTTTGCTGATTCCTTAACCGGAATTACCTGATTGTTAATGTGAATATTTTTGATGCTGCAGATTTTTTTATTTGTAAATATTACACGGGCCGATTTTTTCTCGTTGATTACTATTCGCCACCGCTTGAACCATATCGAGAGTGTATTAATTGCTGATTGTAGGTTTATTGCGACATTTTCTAGCGACGAATCTGAACAAATCACTGCTGTATCGTCCGCGAAAGTGGCTATTTCCGTGTTATTTGGCACAGGTATATCCGCTGTATAAATTAAGTAAAGAACCGGTCCCAGTATGCTACCTTGAGGTACACCAGCTTTTATCGGATGCAATCGAGATTCCACAAAATATCGTTCACTAAGGTACGATTTAAATAATTCAAAAAGCTGGTATGGGAGGTGGCGCCGGATTTTATAGAGCAGCCCTTCATGCCATACTCTATCAAACGCCTGTTTAACATCAAGGAAAACTGCGTCGCATATTTTTGTAGCCTCTAGGGACTGTTCAATAATATTGACTAAACGGTGTACCTGCTCTATAGTTCCATGACCAGCTCGAAATCCAAACTGATGTTCCGGTATTAAATTTCCACCTTCCAGGAATTGTTTCATTCTTTTTAATATTATTTTTTCGTATACTTTAGAGAGCACCGGAAGAAGAGAGATTGGTCGATATGATGTTAGTTCTTCTGCAGGTTTTTGCGGTTTCTTTGCTATTATAATTTGTGAAAACTTCAGCTGGATAGGAAAGTATCGTAATCGAAGTATAGCGTTGAATATATAAGTTAGTAAGACAAGACCTTTGCGAGGTAATTCCTTTAATACCCTGGAAGTAATTAGATCGTATCCGGGTGATTTGTTTGGATTCATGGTTTGGATTATTGACTTAATTTCTCCGGGAGACGTAAATTTGACAGTATTCCTCTGATGTAGATAACAGAAAAAACTTCAATAAACGTATCCTCAAATAAACTTGCTAGATACGACTAAAAAAGGAAGATAATATAAGGAATATGTACCAGAAGCAAATTCAATCCAGTTATATTATTACACTTTAAATGTCGTAGAGTTGATAGTTTGTAATTTTTTAAATACGGTTGACTATACGTTACCAAAAAAAAAAAAACGAAAAAATCCGACAATGCATTTGACCGATTATTAATATTAATAATTTTCGTCCGTTTCGTATCACTATTGCTAACAGAACTCTTAAATTTACATCGCGAAAGTCTGTTTATGACTATTTCACGCTGAAGTCGTTATTTCAAAAAAAAAAAAAAAAAAAAAAATAGAAAATATTTTAAAAAAGCGAATAACCAAATAAAATCACGTAAAATATGTTTTTTGATTATATATGTATATATAACATGCTATACGCGCGGAAAAACTAAATCGTTAACGAAGAACGGTATTTTTTGGACGGAATTTGTGATAGCAGTATTTGGTAACTCGTGTTTCTGACTAACACAAATAACAACGACGATACCTGAAAATCACCGTAGGTGGTCTGTAAAAAGGTCTGAATTCGCCTGCGCCCGAAAGAGCGGTCCCCAAATAGAACAATGTTAGTCAGTTGTAAGTGTGTGGTAGTCATAAGCGGTCAAATGTTCGGGGGAGATGCAGAGATGCATTTTTAAATACATAACTATGCCTGGGAATTACGTTATATTCCTAGAGTGTAAGTAATCAGCATATGGTCGAGGTCACGAGCACTGTTTGTGGGTTTACCGGTACAGTGGGAAAAAAAAAAAACTATTAAGCACTGAACATTTTTTCCAAGTCATTTGAAAAAGTGAGCAGCGCGATTAGATTTCCGGTTTAATCATTTTTAGCCACCCTGCGGTATATTTCCCTCCATTTTTGTTGTGATACTTATTTCAGTAACAGCACGCACAAGTTCACCTGTACGGTGCTCCCATGAGAGAAGTCCTCTGAGGTGCAAAAAAATTTGATTGCGTGTTTTTTTTTATAATTTTTTTCATATCGTCGGATGAGAGTGTAGCGACCTGCAGTAGCTATAACTTAATATTTGGAATATGGCCATTACCGGAGTCCAAAATGGTGAGACCGGCTGAAATTCTTAACCGGCTATCCAACACCGATGGGACTAAGACCGATGTTTTCGATTTTATTTTTGACGGGTTCTGAAATAAATCTTTTTCATATATTAGACTTCTTGCATTCTTACTTGAGAATCTGTCTAGTATAGTGTACACATTTGTATTACCTTGTATTGACTCAATTTTAAGGGGTTAGGGTGCTACAAGGGTCCATAAGAGAGCTTAGGGAAGTCGGTGCTTCATTTTCAATAAAATGTTCACCTACCCTACGATTTTGCTAATTTCGATCATGACTCACCGAAAGTTTTTCTTTTTTTTGTTCAAAATATATGTTGTTTAGGGATCTAAAATATATCTAAAAATGGCAGTTTCATTTTTTTGCCCGTGTATTTTCACTGGTAAAAAACATGAACAATGTTAAAAATGTCATTTGAAGGGTCAAATATGATAGAAGGCTGCTGTTAATTTTTTTTAAGATGACCTTACCATGTGCCTTCAACATACTAAAAAATTAAGAAAATCGGTCAATTTGCGCTTGAGAAAAAAAATTAATGGCATTTCAGAAAAAAGTGGATTTTTCAAAAACTAAGGCAGTGAGGGATCTGAAACTTCTGTCACGAATGTTCCTTGGTAGTACTCACTTTCCACCGAAATAACAACCCGACAGCTCTCCAGGGAAAATTTACCATTCTTACTTAAATGTCCAAGCGCTGAAATTGCCTTTTCCAATTAAAAATTTTTATAAAAACTGGATCGCTCGCAAATAGAATCAGTATCACTTTGTTACTTTGTTTTATGTAAGATGAGACCTCACTTATATTGACACCTCATTTTTCCAGTTATCCCAAATTATTCCTTTTAAAGTTCTGGTACGAATTGTTGCCTCTGCCGTTCATGCATAAGCATAAAATTAAGCTCCTCATTAAAAAAACAATTGAAGTGATCACTTAAATTTATGCGAATTTGTATATGTTTATCTATATTATGTTTCCAATAATTGCAGATACCCTTTTATCATTAAAAATTATACATAATGTACACCGAAATGGCTACAGCACACTCTGGCCAATGTTTGCATCATAATATACATTTTATTGCATTTAGGAGTCATACGAATTCCGACCTAAATTTCATTTTTAGACCTTCGATGAAGTGTTAGCCATGATATAATCGATGGTACACGGGCTGCTATTGTGACACACATCTGCGGACTTGTATATTTGTTTTATGCCAGTCAACATCAGATATTAACTTAGCGAAAAAGTCAATTTTTATATTTTCATTGTACGGCAACTGGGTTGGAGTTCAGCTCGTTTTTGGCTAATTTAAGACAAAATTATAAAATAAAAATTACCTGATGTCTATAATTCTGGTAGCCATTCGAGCCGGCAACTACAACCACCCAGTTTTTACCTCCGTTACTCTGTCCGTAACCACAGGTAACACATACTGCCAAAAAGCTGAGCCACAAAGTGAATTTCGTCTAAAATTTCATTCAAGAAAATTACAAGTAAATAAAAGTGCGCAATGCGAAAATAGAATTTTACGGTTAAAATATTACTTATTACTAATGTTACTATTTCTTACGTTTTTGTTTTTATTTTATTTTCTTTTTTCACACCAACCAGTATTTGGTAATTCGTGTTTCTGACTAACACAGATGATGATAATTTAAAGGATGATACCTGAAAATCATCGTAGGTGGCCTGTAAAAAGGTCTGAGTTTGCCTGCGCCCGATAGAGTCGCACCAGATCGATCGCGCCCGAAAGAGGATAACCCCTAATATAGAGACCTTACAACGAGTAAGCCACGTCCCAACTCTACCCGATTTTTTGTACTGACATTATTCTAATTGTTTATTGAGAATCAATAAATTACGACACGTCGCTGAGATATATAACAAACGGTACTTCGTTTAAAAACGAAAAAAGAAAAATATATATATATAGAAAATTTCAGAAAGATAAAAGAGAAAAAAACTCAAAAATTAAATTAACCTGAAATACGAAAGAATACGATGAATATATAGAATTGAATAATTTCTTCTTTCGTATATCGCATCAGTTGAATAAATTTCAACTTGCACGACGTGTCGCATAATTCTATTTCGACCGACATTATTAAAAAAAATTGCGTTATAAAGAACAATTAGAAAAAAAAAAACGGAAATGCACTTCACCGGAAAAAATATGAACTCGACCGGAAGGAAACAATAGAACCGGTACGACAGGTTATGGCGGCATTGCAATGTAAATGACCGTAAAACAATAAGAATAGCGCAATAAATCACATTGCCTGCATAGACGTACTTACAGTATTTTAATGGCCTTAGGTATATAGTTTTAAAATATAAAATTAAAATTAAATTAACACTTTTGTTATTAATAATTTTGTAAATAATTTTGAAGTAATAATTTACGTTATAAAATAAAAAACAAATTTACAACTCAATGTAAAATAATTTTAATGTCAATTAAACTATTCTTAAAATTTGCTATCATGCTAATGTTGAATTCTGATCTTTATAATTAGTTTTCAAAAATGTATTGCAACGATACATAGATTAAATTTACACCCACATAACGTGAAATTGTGAAATGCTGAAAGATTTAAAATTAATGTAAAATTTTAGTTTTTAGATTATCTTGACCCCTACGCAAGGATGACGTGTGAAATTGTGAAGTGCTGAAATTTATATTTTAAAATTAATGTACGGAAACACATATACTACAATCGTAACGAACAGATAGTGTTATAGATAAATTTCCGATCTAAAATTTTTTCTAACACCAAAATAATTGAACCATAAATTTATAACAACTATTTTAAAACTAAAAATAAATAATTTGGTTTATACAGAAAATAAATTTACCGATAGGTTAAATGAACTAAACAATAATAACATCGTACGTAAGAATATGAACTAAGCAACTATTATCAACTGTAGACGATGTTGTGTACTTTGGTGTATCGTTGTTGTAGACGATGTTGTGCACTTTGGTGTATCGTTGTTGTAGACGATGTTGTGCACTTTGGTGTATCGTTGTTGTAGACGCAATCTTCGGTGTTCGTTTCTTTCCAAATGATGGTTATATTCGTATAAAATAGTTGGAAAATTTCGGTAACTAAAGCAAAATTATTAGACATTTTCTCGCTGCGGTTTACTTGCCTGAAGTATGTTTCCGTGGACGTTTGGACGTGTATTTATAGTTGATTAGAGCTTGTTATTGCAAAATTTTATTGCTTTTTTATCGCTAAGCGGACGTAGTTTGTCGATATGGTCAATCAATAGCTTATTATGGTTTTTATACGTCCGTTCTTTGTTAATTAGTTTTTTCTGACGTCCGTTTATTGCGGATTAGATTTTGTGAGAGGTAAGGGAGAACTTTGGTTCAGATTATATAGTCCACAGTACTCTCTTCATCATCCAAAGCTACCAGTTCTCCCTTACCTCTTCTCTTCTCATCTAATAAGCAGAAGAGAAGAGACGAGTTAAGCAACTAATAACAAACAGACGAACGTTACAAAATCTAATCAGCAATAAACGGACGTCAGAAAAAACTAATTAACAAAGAACGGACGTATAAAAACCATAATAAGCTATTAATTGACTATATCGACCCGCTTAGCGATAAAAAAGCAATAAAATTTTGCAATAAAAAGCTCTAATCAACTATAAATACAACACGTCCAAACGTCCACGGAAACATACTTCAGGCAAGTAAACCGCAGCGAGCAAATGTCGAATAATTTTGCTTTTCGCGAACTAAACAATTACCGAAATTTTACAACTATTTTCAACAAATATAACCAACATTTGGAACACTATTTTCCGCAAAAAGAAACGAACACCGAAGATTGCGTCTATAACAATTCACCAACAGGATACACCACCCAACAACCAATACCAGGAGCTTCTATAATTAATTTACTACATCTACTAAAACTACCAAATCCAGAACCTTTTTATTTATATTATCCGCATTTCGGTGAATACATTTGCGATTACGTATGCATTAATTGGTTAACTCGCGACCTACCGGATATCAGAGAAATTAACTGGTACACATAAAACAGACATATAATTAACGCAATAAAATTAATCATAATTATACTAATAAGAGATTTAAAGCGGAAAAATTAATAAATAAATTTCGGAAAGCGGAAATGAAAAATGAAGAGGCAGAAAAATAAAATGAGTGGATTACGAATATCACGTTGCCGTATATTAAGAACATTACAGACAAAATCGGCCGTATTTTAAGAAAAAATAAAATTCGCCCAGTTTTTGGAATCAACAAAAAATAAAAAATTTCTTAAGGAACAATAAGGACGACTTACCTCCGTTACATGCAGCAGGTGTATATAGACTTCCGTGTTCGTGCGGCGTAAGTTACGTGGGACAAACTGGTAGAGCAGTACATGTAAGAATTAAAGAGCACGAAGCAGGCTGTAGACGGAGACGTATTGAAAAATCCGCGGTGGCTGAACACGTGGAATGCACGAAACCTGAGATAAAGTTTCAAGACACGAAAATAATAGCAAAAGTCGAAAACGCAAGTAAACGTCTAATCAGAGAGCCGATTGAAATAGAAAAATATAAAAATTTTAATAAAGGTGACGGTATTAAAGTTGATTCAAAGTGGAAGACAGTTATCGGCCTAATAAGTCGAAATAACATTAGCACTGGTTTCCCCTTGGTTGTTTCATTTATAGTTCTGATGATGAATAGAGCACACTACTGGAAACGTCAACCGAAGGAAAAAATATGGACGTGATTGTTAAAGAAAAAATCGACAACTGGTTAATGAAACACCACGAAAATTTGAAATCTCTATTAACGAATCTCTACGGTGAGAATTCGTTTAAATTGACACGATTATTGGAGAAAACCCGCCTGAAGAAATGTAATAGGGATTTGACCTTTTCAAAAAGGTGCCGGGATCACAATGTTATGCCAATTGCAGTGCAAGTAACGCACCATTTATCGAAAGATAGAAATGTAAAATTGTTCAAAGAATTGAGCCGGAAGTTGTTGGTTTCGCAAATTAGAAATGAAAGATATGAACTTAGCTTGTGTGACGTAAAAATTGCACAGTTAGTAAATGAATTGAAACAGTTTTTAGATGCTGGAGTATGGAAAAAGGTAGATGAAATCATGAACATCAAACCGAACAAAGCGTTGCCGTTCAGAAAAATGAATCATTTGAACGTTTCTATATCAAAAATACCAGTACAAACCGAGAATGTATAAGGACCGATAAGGCAGCTATTAATTTAACTAACGCGGCACTACATAACAATGTTTACAAAGTTCTAAGCAAAGGGCTGAATTTTGCGGTTGCACCTAAAAAAATTCCATTGGAAGAAATTATCTGTAATATAGAATATGGATTAAAAAGGATAAATAACGAAAGTTCCCAAAGCATTAGGCTGGAATGCGTCGTTTTATTACGCAAATGTAAAGCTTAAAAATCGAACCTCTTACGTAAAGAAAGAGAAGCATAAGGATCATTCAAGAAAAATAATGACGTGATGGTTTTAAAGGCTGATAACAGAAACACGGTGGTAGTTACGAAAACTGAGGATTATAGAAATAAAATTATGGAACTAATACGAAACGGACCGTATACAGAATTAAATAAAAATCCTGTTACGAAAAATTGTTAACGAAATTGAAAAAAATAATAAAAGGTTCAAATTTAGATTGGACAACAAAAAAATCGCTCATTTCGCCCGTAGTCACTATGCCCAGGATATATGGACTTCCCAAAGTACATACAACGGGATGTCCAATGAGGCTGATTATTTGTTCGATTAATAGTCCATCATATTTCGTTGAAGGATATATTGCGGCTAAATTGAAGAATTTCGTAGGAAATACGAAGCACCATATTCGGAATACACCCGACTTTATAGAAAAGTTAAAAACTGTAACTCTCGAGGAAAATGATTTATAATGGTCAGTTTTGTTGTGGTGTCCCTATCTAAAATGTACCAGTTCCAGAAACCATTCAGTTAATAAAGGAGATGAAAGTAGACAAATTAACTGTTAATTTGATCGAAACAGTAGTACATGCGAATCTGTTCACCTTCAACAAAAAAATCTACAAACAAAATGATGGGATGGCGATGGGCTCACGTCAAGAACCGATTTTCGCGAACATCTTTATGGAAGATTTAGAGAAGAAAATCGTTATAAAGTGGTCCCCGAAGTTGTGGGTGCGTTATGTGGATAACACGTTTGTAGTGTGGCAGTATGGTAAAGAGAAAATAACGGAACATCTCGCGGATCTAAACAGCTTTCGTCAAAACATTAAATTTACTGTGGAAGAGGAGAAGCGTTACCGTTTTTAAATGTATTCGTAGAAAAAAATTCAGTGCGAGTTGTATAAACTTCAGTGTTTCGCAAACCAACCCATACTGACAAGTATTTACACAAGGATTCGCATCATTGTCCTAGTCAAAAAACTTTGTTAAGGAGAGCAGAAAAAGTCCGTGATCAAGAAAATATCGAAGAAGAAATAATATAAAAAATGCGATGTTGGAAAATGGGTACAAGAGATTTGAAGCGGAAACATTAATAAACAAATTTCGGAAAGCGGAAATGAAAAATGAAGAGGCAGAAAAAGAAAATGAATGGATTACAAATATCACGTTGCCGTACATTAAGAACATTACAGACAAAATCGGCCGTATTTTAAGAAAAAATAAAATTCGCCCAGTTTTTGGAACCGACAAAAACATAAAAAATTTCTTAAGGAACAATAAGGACGACTTACCTCCGTTATATGCAGCACGTGTATGTAGACTTCCGTGTTCGTGCGGCTTAAGTTACGTGGGACAAACTGGTAGAGCAGTACATGTAAGAATTAAAGAGCACGAAACAGACTGTCGACAGAGACGTATTGAAAAATCCGCGGTGGCTGAACACGTGGAATGCACGAAACCTGAGATAAAGTTTCAAGACACGAAAATAATAGCAAAAGTCGAAAACGCAAAGAGCGCACGAAACATGAGATAAAGTTTCAAGACACGATAATATTAGCAAAAGTCGAAAACGCAAGTAAACGTCTAATCAGAGAGGCGATTGAAATAGAAAAATATAAAAATTTTAATAAAGATGACGGTATTAAATCAAACTGGAAGACAGTTATCGGCTTAATAAAAAGTGGAAATAACATTAGCCAATCAGAAGGTCGGGCGTGATGTTGGCTTATCTATTTAAGGACCGGTTTCCCCCCTTGGTTGTTTCATTTATGGTTCTGATGATGAATAGAGCACTACTATTCGAAACGTCAACCGAAGAAAAAAATATGGACGTGGTTGTTACCGAAAAAAATCGACAACTGGTTAATAACAAACACCTCGAAAATTTAATTCTCTCCTCCCTTCCTCTCGCTTTCGATTTGCTCTATCGCCTTCTCCTGATTGTTCTTTTCACGATTGTGATCCTCCTCGTACATGTGATGCTAGTCACATTTTCTTTGAGTGTCCTGCTCTTCGTAACGAACGGTCCCTTTTATATAGTCAGCTCTTGTCATTAGGTTTCCCTACTCCCTATAACTCTTCCTTTATCCTCTCCTTTTCTTCATCTTCTGTGGTGTCCGCACTGCTGTCCTTTGTTGCGTCCATTTCGGACCGTTTAGTTATTTAATTTATTAGCTTAGTTTTCTTGTTGTTGGGTCAATGGCGCTGGCGCGCCCACAAAAAAAAAAAAAAAAAAAAAATTTAAAATCTTAAGTAGTTATTAATTTTCCACGCTGCTTTTTGTAGCCTACCCTATAAATTGCTATGGGCCTATGAGATGTGCAGAATCATCTGCGTAAAGTTCTGTTTTTATAAAAGGTATTCTGGAATATCACTTAAAAATAAAACAGTCGTCTCAAGATTTTGGGAAATTTTAGTATTCTGTGTTTTAACGATCTAATAGAACTGTGAGTGACGTAAAGGGTTTTTTCTTGGTCGTTTATTCTCATGCGGATGTCTGCGAAGATACAGTGGTGGCTTCCGCTATACTTCCGTCGGATTTTCTGTTGGGGTTTACTCCCCTAACTGAAAGGTCCAGTTATAAATCACCTGCTCACTCTAGATTGATATCCATCAATCTAAATGGAGCACATATGCCATAAGCGAGTTACTGATAGTCTGCTGTTGTAAAAATGCTTAACGGTATTTGTTGTGGAAACACCTTCCGTAAATGAATCTCCGTCCGTTTTCCTGTTAGCAGTATATCATGAGTTCCATTTAGCTTTTATAATCAGCGCTAAGCTCGTCGAAATAGGAAAATATCACCCTGAACGACGTAGACATACGGAATTTACGTGATCGTTGTTTAGTTTCTCCATCAGTGGAACTATATGACGACCAAGTGACTGTTTACTAGAAAATGTAACTCTAATTACAACTACCTGTGCCCCGCTGGGCAAAATTTTAGATGTTCGATATTTGAATAAGCTCAAAATCGCGACATTGTTAAAGAAACCGTTTTTTATTGGTGAACTGATAAGGAAAAGAGTAAAGAAAGGGGTTTTGGTAATCCACTTTTTTTGTTTTATATATAATTCTTTTGTAGGCTCGAATTCACGCAGACAATGTAATGGCTACGATTCTAGTAAATGTGGCGAACAATGATAAGCAAAAACTTCTGCAATTAAACGACACAAGATATTTTATAAATCGAACCACTTCTTCATGCGCCAAGCAGATCACAATTGTGTTTTCGAATTGGTGTTTCAACGTAATAAAGGTAATACGCAATACATGTAAGTTCGCCGTTCACGAAAATTTTTCAACTCTGACAAGTAAAAATAATTAGTTGTTGTAGACGATTTTTTTTTTTCTTTTTTCGGTACTATTAAATATTTAGAAGAAAAATAAAATAAATTTAATAATTCCGATTTTTCAGAGTCCGTATGTAATGAGTATTCTAGGGAAATTAATAGTAACATGCAACGTTCCTTGGACAAATGACAGGAAAACCGCTATGATTATACGTCAAGTATGTTCGAGAATGAAAAACGGTTATGCTAGAATATTATAATTAATTCAGCCGTATCTTTATGTAATATATTCGCGCGTACGCATATTTTTGTTTATTGTTCTGTATTTTAAAAAATGGTATTATTTACATTTTTTTTTAAAAAAAGTACATTTTTTTCTTCTTTTCCTTCGCATGTGTTAACGGAAGATTCAAAGTGAGACAAATTTTAATTATACGCTGCCGAACATAATAAAACCTCTTAAAAGTAAATGTGTTATTTGGGTCAGAGACCACACTTCAAAAAGCTTATTTACATTCAAATTTTTTTCAAGTACGTTTAAAATGGACCGATAAAAATATTGCATAACCTGTCGTGATAGTCTGGATAAAAGTAAAATTATCAACAAATGTATAAACAGCGCATTCTATTCATAATGGAAAAATAGAGATAAAAATTTATTACTACACACATATTCTCTCCCAGACTATCAGGTAGGTATCATTGGGTATTTTGCCCTTTATGCTCTATATTCCTTCTGTTGAGTATATTGCTAAATGGCCTAGTTTGTAATACAATTAATAGGTAAAAAAAAAAAAATATCTCTCCTATTTACAATGGAAACGTGTTACATCCAATTTTTTTTTTTTTTTTTTTTTTTGGCCCGGCTTTAGTTAACTATCAAGCAAATTTTTATTCGAAACAAGTTTCAACCGGACATGGCAAATTAAAATAGTTCTGCTGCATCTTAAGCAGAACACATAATTTATCTCGAAAGTGCTTAAGACAATTTTATATTTTTACTACGAGACAGATAAATTCCGTAATAATTTTGGTCTTTGCTCTTTTTTCTGCCGATTGCCGGGTGCTTAAAATGAGGCCAATGTACGCCTTTCCTATACTTCGACCATGATGTTGATCCATCACCCGCAAACCTAGGAATCGGTTAACAATTGTTTTTTTTTTTTTTTAATAAATTTACAAATATAAATCTAGGCGCCGCGTAACTACCTGGGCTATTACGGCATCTAGACTCACTGGAAAATACAGAAGGCGGTGTAGTCTGTTCGATGCTGCAAAATTCAACACCGCCCAAACACAATTGTTAATTTGTAATCACTTATTAGTTGTTTCAATTTTTCATGGATAAGACAAGTGACACAAAAAATGAACCGGGACCATAAGGCACATGGCGGTAGCGCTGTAGTGATTAAAAGTACAATAAAACATTATGAACTTCAAAATATATTTACTAAAGAAATTCAAGCAACAAATATAATGGCGCATACATTGAATGGTAAAATTGTAGTTTCTGCAGTGTATTGCTCTCCAAACCACAGATTTAATGAACGTAAGCTAAGAAAATACTTTAGTATTTTGGGTTATAGGTTCATCTCTGGCGGTGACTGGAACGCCAAAAACATAAGATGGGGCTCACGATTTTCTAACACCAGGGGAAAACTTTTAAACAAAATAATGCTAAATAGAAATTTTGGTTGTGTGGCAACAGGCGTACCGACACATTGGCCTACTGACTTAAACAAACGTCCTGATGTTTTAGATTTTTTTGTTACTAATGGAATTTCAATGTTGAACGCAAAAGCTGATCCAAATTTTGATTTATGCTCAGACCACAGTGCTGTAATATTAACTGTAAGTACAGGATTAATAAACCAAGATAAATCTCCAAACTTACATAATAAATATACAAATTGGGTAGATTTTCGAGCATCTGTAAATTCTACACTAAAATTAAATTTATCATTAAAAACAGAATCAGATGTAGATGCAGCGGTTCAGTACTTTACAGAAGCTGTACAGAGTATTGCATGGAAATGTACTCCAAATATAAACAAAATAAAAGAAACACATAATATACCGCGCCATATACTAGACCTGGTAAAAGAAAAAAGAATCATCCGTAGGAAATGGCAATCTTCTCAAAATCCCTATTATAAAACTCTTTTAAATAAAAAATCGAAAGAGCTAAAAATTTTACTTAAAAATACCAAAAATGAATCCTTCCAACGCTGCCTGCAGGAACTTTCACCCACGGAGGCGACAAATTACAGCCTCTGGAAAGTGAACAAAAGCTGAAATAAACCCACTCAACCCCTTCCCCCAATTCGCAAACCCGATGGTACATGGGCTAGAACTGATGAAGAAAAAGTCGAGGAATTTGCCAAATATTTTTCTGATGTTTTTAAGCCAAATTTACAATTAAACGATGAAACCGACATACATGATATCTTTACAGTTAAGCCCTCCTATTGCGCCAACGTCTCCCAGCGAAATCAAATACGCAATTACTAAACTTAATAATAAAAAAAGTCCGGGTTTTGATTTAATTACCAATAAATTGTTATCTGAGCTACCAAAAAAAGGTATATTATTGCTCACAAATATTTTTAACGCTGTTCTTCGTCTGCAGTATTTTCCATTATCCTGGAAATTGGCGCAAATAGTAGTTGTACCAAAGCCCGGTAAGGCACCGGATGAGGTTTCATCCTATAGACCAATTTCCTTGCTCCCGATCCTTTCAAAACTCCTTGAAAAAATAATTTTAAAGCGGTTGAATCCTATTTTAAATGCGGAACATATTGTTTCTGAACATCAATTTGGATTCAGAAAAAGACATTCGACCATTGAACAGGTACACCGAATTGTGCATACTATTCAAGAAAGTCTTGAAACTAAGCAAATATGCACGGGTGTGTTCCTAGATGTCAAACAAGCCTTTGATAAGGTATGGCATCATGGACTGTTTTATAAACTTAAAAAAATAGTGCCGCATCCTTTGTACCTTCTTTTAAAATCCTACCTTGAAGATCGCACATACCAGGTTAAAATTCTAAATCAATATTCTGAAATCTATCCTGCATCTTCTGGTGTGCCACAAGGAAGTGTCTTGGGCCCGGTGCTTTACTTAATCTACTTTGCCGATTTCCCAGTTGATAATAGCGTAATAACAGCTCTACGTTTGCAGATGATACAGCACTATTAGCTACCGGTAAAGACAATAGTGAAACTTCGAATAAATTGAAAAAAACTTTATCGGAAGTGGAAAACTGGCTGAGTCGTTGGCGTATTAGAGTAAACGAAAGTAAATGTACGCAAGTAGACTTCACGTTGAGAAATTTTACGTATCAGCCGTTAGAAATAAATGGGGTGGTTATCAAGCAGGATAAAGATGTAAAATACTTAGGCATTCATTTGGATCGCAAATTAACATGGCAAAAGCATATTATACAAAAAAGAAAACATCTAGATATAAGATTGCAAGAATTAAATTGGCTTCTTGGCAGGTACTCTAGTTTATCATTGGAAAATAAACTCTTAGTGTATAAAATAATTATAAAGCCCGTTTGGGCATACGGTTTAATGTTGTGGGGTTGTGCAAAAGATACACACATAAACAAGATACAACGGTTCCAGAACAAGGCTATAAGGATAATAGTCTCACCACCCTGGTACGTATTTAACCATACTCTACATCAAGACTTAAATATCCCATATGTGAAAGACGAGATCAATCGAGCTGCTAAGCGATACATAGGCCGCTTGGAGTCTCACGCAAACGTTTTGGCGATCAATCTTCTTGATAACAGTCTTGATGTTCGAAGGTTAAAACGTAGTCGACCGTTTGATCTGGATTAGTTTTATGTTACTAAAATTTTAGTGGAGTCCATCGCTAGATGCTAACCCCTAACAAGCTATTTTCGCGTTACAGTCCAATTGCTGGATGGCCTTCTGGCCAGTTGTAATTTGTATTTATAAAAAAAAAAAAAAATCTATAACAGTAGGTAGCCAGGCCGATTTCGCCGTTCTCATATTATAGCAATCGAATTTAAGTCCGTTCAAATTATTACTAACATTATTTCAAATGAATAAACCACTCAATCCCAAATTCGTATCGAAACAAAAAAAATATATCAACAAAAATCTCATCAGAATAAATTTAAAGATAATCTTGATTCACGGTTTTAAAAAAAAACGTTTGGAAAGTTTGTCCCTCGATATTTTCCCCTTCGTATCTTTTTATATTCGACCGAAAGGACCAAATGTTACGGGATTGTTTGCAGTTGACACATTTAAGAATAATCTGCGACTGGATTAGCCATAAATTATAACAAATAATTTGAAAAATACGAAAGAACCGATTAATATATCGCTAGAAGAAAAAACATTACACAACTAAAACAACAAAATAACAACGGGATACAAAATAATACTGTATTAGCACTTATTCTACTATAGTCTGCTACCAACGCAGGTGACTCGGCCGAGTAACTGTGAACGTTGTGTGAATCATTCGCCCCTAACAATGCGATCAATTTTTAAACAGAACATTAAAAACCCATTCGCTTGAACCTCAGATTTTCAATGCCCAATGGCAATCTGTTGACTGCTTAAACGATTGGACTTTACATAATAATTTATTTAGTATTGTACTACTGTAGATAAATAGAATAAGAACATCAGTAACTATTTAATATTTTACTAGTGGGTTTACTCGTAAATCATTTCAATTTTATCCTTAGAGTTATATATCTGTTTGTGCCAATTGTAAACCTTAAGTAGTTGATTAAACCTTTAAAAAATTTGGATCTATATCTTAGTCTATTTATAAGTTATATATTTGTAAGTTAATAGATACATCAACTCGGGTATAGTTTTGAATTGTAATATTACCGAAAAAACACGTAACTTCTGTTGACGTTGTACTGATCGTGGAAACGCATCTCGTAAGAAGTCACAGCTTTAAGCTAAACGGATATAACGCCTACACTGCGCACCACCCTGATGGCACGGCCCACGGTGGTTCCATGATATTGGTCAAAAGTGGATATAAGCAATATGAAAATTTTTCCCGAAGCACATATGCCTATCAGGTCGTTGCCGTGAACATAGAAACATTCGCAGGTGAAATCGCCGTGGCGGCAATTTACTGCCACGGAGAGCTTCGCGTGGGGTTCTAGGCTAACTAATCGGGCTGGGAAGAAGCTTGATAGGTGCCTACGGAGTAATTTACTTGCCGTCCTTTCACCAATGACGCCCACGTACTGGCCTGCGCATGATAATAGACTTCCAGACATATTGGATTTTTTTATCATCCGTGGATTACAAAGATACAGCAGAGAATGTAGTACTGTTAATGACCTCTCTTCAGATCATATTCCAGTTGTTGCCGTCGTAGACGTACGCCCGAGGTGTATACCCACCCAACAAGGACTAGTTAATAAGTCCACAAATTGGGACCTCCTTTGTAGCATAATCGAAAGTAATATCAACTTAAGAATTAAAATAAAGAATAAAGAGGACATAGACCTAGCGGTCAAAAATTTTACCAATCTAATTGTACGCGCCTGCCATGACTCGACTAGTTATACCTCGGATAAACGGCGAGTCAGATTCATTCCGGTCGAGATTAGACAGTTCATTAAAAAAACCAGGGCAGCCAGGAAGAAGTGGCAGCGCAGTCGCTACCCATCGTTAAAGAAACAGTATGCAACTCTGCAAAATGCGTTAAGAACCAAAATCAGCCTGTATAAGAACGAAACGACTCAAAGGAATCTGTTAGCAATGAACACTGATACCGCAGCCTTGTGGAACAATACGAAGAAATTGCTACAGTACGAAAAGGAACAATTCAACATAAAAGTAGACAACAGTTGGGCCAAAACCGATAAGGATAAGGCAAACGCATTTGCAGAACACCTCAGCTCAGTTTTCACACCGCATCCAGATATGCGCATTGAGCGCTCAGAACTGATGCAACGTATGTCAAAGGTTCCCTGCACGTTAGGAAGATCAAAAATGTTTACGCCGAAAGAGGTATTCGAATGTCTGCGCAAGGCACCGCTACGGAAAAGCCCTGGAGCAGATAACATCACTGGCGAAATTATCTCACGACTCCCACCGAAGGCAGCTACCCTGTTTTGTTACATATTCAATGGAATATTACGAACTGGATACTTCCCTGAAGCATGGAAGAAGTCAGTAATAGTAATGATCCCCAAGCAGGGTAAGCCGAAAATGGACGTTTCCTCTTATAGACCTATCAGCTTGCTCTGCTCCTTATCCAAGGTGTTAGAGAGATTAATCCTAAATCGTATTCAGCCGCTTATAACCAGTCACGGTATTATACCGAGTCATCAATTCGGGTTTCGCAGGAAACATTCTACAGTGCAACAGTGTCATCGGTTGGTAGATGCGATTTCGTCAACTCTGGAGAGGAAGGAGGTATGCTCTGCAGTTTTCCTGGATGTTGCACAAGCCTTTGATAAAGTGTGGCATCCTGGATTACTTTGTAAATTGAGGCAGTTTCTCACTTCTGATTTATACGCGTTACTTCAGTCGTACTTGAACAGCAGAACTTTCGTCGTAAATATCAATGGTTGTCTTTCAAAAGTAGGTATGATTCTATCGTCAGTTCCGCAGGGTAGTCTGATCGGACCTCTTTTGTATTCAATCTACACGGCAGACATACCGATCAGTAATCAGACGATCCTAGCAACGTATGCTGATGATATCGCCATTCTTGCATCCAACTCAGTGGTCACGTACGCGAACGTTGCTGTACAAAACCACCTAGACAAGCTGGCTGAATGGG
The DNA here is from genome assembly GCA_039619475.1 of Icerya purchasi. Taxonomy (NCBI): domain Eukaryota; kingdom Metazoa; phylum Arthropoda; class Insecta; order Hemiptera; family Monophlebidae; genus Icerya; species Icerya purchasi. Next base: position 167,373,233 of record CM077116.1, on the reverse strand, counting down.
CACAGAGCTGGCGCATAATGTTTAACCCCAACAAGTGTCAACACGTCGTGTTTACAAACAGGAAAATTAGCTGTCCAGCGGTGAAAATTGGCAACGCTCAAATTCCCCAAACCAACTCGGTACGGTATCTCGGCATGTACCTGGACAGGAGACTTACTTGGCGAATACACGTGGCACAAATCAGAAGAGCCATTGCTGCTCGCGCGAAGTCGCTACATCCGATTTTGGGACGGAAGTCTGCTCTCAACTTAACTACCAAACGAATCATTTACCTTGCTGCAATCGCTCCCATTTGGCGCTATGGAATTGAATTGTATGGAAGTACTTGTAAAAGCAACCTTCGAAGAATTCAACAACAGCAGTCCAGGATACTCCGCACTATCACGTCTGCTCCACCTTACGTGTCCTATTTGACGTTACATAATGACCTCAGGGTCCCATATGTCAGTGATGCACACATTGCACAGTACAAAAGATTGTTTGACAAATTCGAGTGTAGTAGCAATCCTGTCATCCGTAGGATGCATACGGACAGTCTTCCAGATAATCCTCCAAGGCGACTTAGAAGGAAATGGTGTCGGGATGCTATCCCGATCACTTAATTCCTCACTTTAATTTACTTGCATAATAACATGTACTTATTCTTAATCACGGCACGCGTTCATTCCTATAATTGATCCTCTGAACATTCTTATCTTATTGTGTTACTCCTTTTCCCTTCTCACAACCTAATGTCTCGCTGGAGTCATTAGATTTTATTATTATTAGTTCCTCTTCCTACAATATCGCCGTTGTTTGCAGCAAGTTGTGCTGGTATGACGTATAAAAAAAAAAAAAAAAAAAAAAAAAAACTTCATCGAAACCATTAAATATTGAATTCATAAAACGCTACGTTAAGCTTGGCACTGCTTTAATTCGAAACATGAGACGTTTAACTAAAAATAACTGCTTTGTACCAGTGCTTTTTAATTTTGTACTATCTTTATGAACGCATGGTTAAAAAATCGGTAACATAAAATGGTCCTTTTCATCAGAGAAGGTATGCAGAACTAAGTTTCTTTTGAAGTATGTATATATACCACCATAGAGTGTACACACTGATTGCTCCAGTGTTTATTTACAGTGTCGTCCTTGTAATCATACACATTTGTTTCCAGCATGTATAAACTCGTTTGTTCTCTCACACACCACCATTGCAAGAGCTTACACGAGTATGATAGTATCATTTTAACTTATAATCATCATTTAATTAATAATTATTATTTTACCATAGTTTTTTTTTTTTTTTTTTTTTTCATTGTACCGACAGCAGTCTGCCATAAACAATGGTGATATAAGAATATAAGGAAAGAGGGGGAAAATTGGGGAAAAGTGGAATGAATAGAAAAGGAAAAGGAAACGAATATTAACCTGACAGTTCCAACGAAACGCCCGATTCAGGTCTTAAGAAGAAAATGGTTTATTTATCCTTTTTTTATTTATTTATTTTCACACTACATAACGATTATGCGTAGTGTCTCCAAGAGCAATATAATAGCGCTTAAGTTATCGGAAGTGCATCCCGGCACCACTTTTTCCTTTTCAGTCGCCGGCTGGATCTGGCTGGAAGATCAATAGTGAACATTCGGTATATAAGTGGATTCGAGCTAAACTGAAGTTTCTCAAAGAACTTTTTGTACTGTTCCGCATAAACATCCTTCACGTATGAAACATTCAAGTCCGCATGCAATGTGTCGTTGGATACGAAATAAGGCGCAGATACCATTGTACGGAGAATCTTGGACTACTGTTGCTGTATCCTAAGGAGGTTGTTTCGACATGTTGTTCCATATAGCTCTAATCCATATCTCCATATTGGAGCGATAACCGATAAATATACATTCCGCTTTATGGCCAGGTTTAGAACTGATTTTCGTCCTAGCAGCGGCCATAGCAACCTAGCCCTAATTATTATAGATTTTCTTGTATTTTCCACGTGATCACGCCACGTTAATCGTATATCCATATGCATTCCAAGATAGCGCACGGAGTCTACTTTTGGAATTTGCGAGTTCTCAAATTTCAAGTGTGAACATCTTACTCTTCTGTTTGTGAATAAAATGTGACGACATTTAGTTGGTTTGAACGATATGCGCCAGAGGCATGCCCATTTCTCTAGCCTATTTAGATGATTTTGAACAGCAGCGTTTGCATACGTAACATTCGTATTAGATGCGAGTATCGCAATGTCATCAGCGAATGTAGCTAGTAACGTTAGATTAGAAATTGGTACGTCCGCGGTATAGATGGAATACGATAAAGGCCCTAGCAAACTGCCTTGAGGTACTGACGATCTGATTGAAAATATTTCCGAGAGTGAGTCCTTTATTTTAACCACAAACGAGCGTTCGGACAAGTACGATTTGAGTAATAGATAAATATCTTCATTAAGAATTTGCCGCAATTTATACAGCAATCCTGGATGCCAGACCTTATCGAATGCCTGCGTGACATCTAGAAACACCGCGGAACATACCTCGCGTTTCTCCAACGTTAACGAAATTGCGTCAACTAATCGGTGACACTGTCGAATCGTAGAGTGATCCGTGCGAAAACCAAATTGATGATTCGGTAGCACATCTCGGTTACTTATAACCGGATCAATACGATTTAAAATTAGCTTCTCCAAAACCTTTGATAAAGAAGAGAGCAAGCTAATCGGTCGATATGATGAAAGCTCTATCCGCGGTTTCCCCACTTTATGAACCATCATTATAATCGACTTCTTCCATATTTTAGGGAAGTACCGCATCCTTAGAACCGCATTAAAGATGTAACAAAGAAGAATAGCTGCTTTCCGCGGTAGTCGCGAGATTATTTCCCCGGTAATTCTATCGAAGCCAGGAGCCCTACGTAGTGGTATATTCCGAAGGCATACGAGAACTTCTCTTGGCGAAAAGACCTTAGTAGCTTGTTCACACCGACGAGGTTTTTCCAATGCTCTTTGTATATAGTCAAAATGCTCCTTGTTGCGATCAGAGTGTGGTGTAAAGACCGTGTCAAGATGGTCCGCAAAAGCATTTGCCTTTTCCTTGTCTGTTTTAACCCAAGTGTTGTTCGATCTAATATTATATGGTTCTTCTGATTGACTTAACAGTTTTTTAACTGACGTCCATACAGGCTTTTCCCCATCGTTAATGGACTGCGTGTAATGATTAAAAGTTGTATTTTTGTACTCCTTGATTCTGATCTTTAGTTTGTTTTGCAACTCTTTGTATCTGTTGTATAAGGATGGGTAACGACCACGCTGCCATCTCCTTCTTGCTGACCTGGTTTCTTTTATTAATTTTCTTATTTCTACGGGTATATACAGGTTTTGAAAAGATTTTTTTGATACGTAATTGGTAGAATTATTACACGCATATTCTATGAGATTAGAAAAGTTCTTGACGGCTATGTCAATGTCATTTGTGTTCTTTAGTTTGATCTTCAAGTCAATATTATTTTCAATTATACTTGAAAAGATATTCCAGTTAGTGGTATGATTTGTAAGTCTCTGCTGATTGAGTACGGTTTTAGGACTTATACCTAAGGTGGCAACCACTGGAACATGATCGGATAACAGATCGATGATTGTTCTGCATTCCCTGTCGTATCTTTGAAGGCCACGAATGATAAAGAAATCTTTTTTTTTTTTTTTTTTTTAATTTTAAAATAAGTTTGCGGGTCTCACTGGGCAAGTATGCCCGTTGTGTGAGTGCCCGACACTCTTATTATCGTTTATTCGATTTCGGTACAAACTTATACATACTTATTATAACATCGAAATTATATATACCTTAATTAATATATTGCTTAGTAAATATATATATAACTTATATATATGTGAAAAGAAAAAAGAAAAACCATACACATACCTGCATTCACTCTGAAAGTCATATATACATAAGAGGGGAGACACAAAAACAACAACACAGAATACCTGTTATATCCATAAGTACATGATTGAAAACTGTCCAGGAGTGAGGAATTCGGACGCAGTTTGTTTTTTATTCTTTGCACCATTCCTTCAGCCATTTCACCACTTCCTTTTTCCACACACCAATACTGTTTTCGTTTGTAATATGATTGGGGATAATGCTCATTAATTTAATTAAGACCGAATAATCTATGTTATCAATTCGTAGATTTGCCCCTCTAGGGTATATGTAATATATATTATTTTGATTTCTTGTTATTCGAGTTTTTGGCCTAGTTGGTAACCTTATATTCTTGATATTATATTCGAGTAACCTGTAATAGTAGTAGTACATCTTTGGCGACATTTCATCATTTTCCTTCCACCATGTTGATCTCGAGTCACTTCGCCTCCAGTAGGGAAGTATAATTTTAAGACACCGTTTCTGAATTTTACCTATTTTATTGATTTCCGTTTTCTTAGTCTCTCCCCATATTTGGATTCCATATAGAATTCTAGACATAATTATTGCATTGTAGTAAATACGTAGTGTTTTATATGATAGCACCTGCTTTAGTTTGTATAAAGCTGGAATTGTCTGTCTTATTTTCGAATTTAGGACTTGAACGTGCTTTTTCCAGCTCAAGGATCTATCAATATATATTCCTAAATATTTAAAATCTTTTACATTTTCAAAAGGTGGACATAAACAGGAAAGTGAGTTATTCGTTTCATGAATTTCGTGTAAGCATTCGTTATTATGAAGAATGATTCGCGGGTCGCGACTCTTATGTTTAGTACTGTTTCGGATATGTAACAATTTAGATTTATTTATATTTACACATAACCTCCTATCATGTGCCCATTTACTAAAATTATCTATATCCTCTTGCAGTAATTTTTCCGCTACTTCTATACTTTTATTTTCAATTAACAGCGCAATGTCATCAGCAAAAACATACACCTTTGCATTTTTAATGTGCCCGTGTAATGAGTTAGTGTATATTAGAAATAGGATAGGAGCAAGTATAGTTCCCTGACCTACCCCAAATCGAATATTTTTTTCATTACTGTTACTCCCTGCGATTTTTACTACACTTTTTCTGTTTTTTATATAATTTTTAAACCACATTAGTTGATTATTTAGAATACCCAGATTTTCTAAGTCATTAATCAGTAAATCGTGATCAACTAAGTCAAACGCTTTTGTTAGATCAATGAAGGTAATTATAAATTGGTTCCCCATCGACAGTCCCATATTTATCTTATTTATCATCGTTCTTAATAACGTTATCGTGGACTTTTTTTCTCTAAACCCGTGTTGATTTTCATAAAGTAGGTTGTTTTTTTCCAAATAGTTTCTTAAATGTTTATAAACGTATCGTTCTAAAATTTTCCCTATTACTGATATTATTGTTATAGGACGGTAATTTTCGCATTGATTTTGCACTCCTTTTTTATAGATCGGTCTAATAATACCTTTTTTGATCCCATCTGGAGTACACGCTTCCTTTATAGAGCAATTGATCATGCTAGTTAAAATAGGAGTAAAAATATTTATATTTTGTTTAATGTCTTTTACCCTAACTTCGTCCCATACAGGAGCCTTATTTACTTTTAGATCTTTTATTATTGTTTCTATATGAGTTGAATTTGCAGGTGGAATATAAAATGAAGACATGGTAGAATTATTGAAGTTATTATTCAGTAACTGTGTGTCACATTTATGTCTGAGCTCTTCAACTGAACGTGAGAAGTACTCACTAAATTGTTCAGTTACTATTGTAGTGTTTTCAAAATGTTTTATGACAAAGTTATCAATTGATGTTTTGTTTTTTTTATTCACAATATTATTGATTATGCACCATGTTTTTTTGCTATCATTGTTAGCTAACACTATTTGCTTTTGATAATATTTCTGTTTAGCGTTCCTTATTTCTGTTTTTACTATATTTCGATATTTCCTGAATAATTTTTTATATCGAATACTAGTTCTATTTCCTTTACTGAGTTTAAAGTACTGATCCCTGATTTTCATAAAATTTATTATTTTTTGGTTCATCCATTCATTTTTAGGATCGTATTTAGTTACCTTTTTACTCTCATTTATTCCCAGTTTACATTCTTTATATATACTTTTAAAAACTGAGTGTATGTGATCGTATATGCCTTCTGACGTTGTAATGCTTCTCGCCTCATTCCAGTTGTATTCAACAATTTTTTTTTGCAAATTTTTTTCATCAAAAACGTATTTTAGGGAATTTTTAACCTGACAATTTTTCCTATTCGAGATATCAAATGCACAACAGATGATGTAGTGGTCAGATATTTTCGTATTTATTATTCCCGCAGTAATTTCATTTGTATTGTATTTCATAAATATGTTATCTATGCATGACTGAGTCATCCTGTCTATACGATCTTCCTCTCTCGTAATTCCACTTATTAGTTGAACTCCGCCTGCTCCAGAAATTACATTTAAAAAGTTCTCCACTTGTGAATTATGAAGCAATAAGTCTATGTTAAAGTCACCGCAAATTAGGAAATTGTCTTTGTTCTTTAATTTCTTTAAAAGTGTTGCGATTTCTTTTATGAATTCGCCTACGTTTTTGCTCTGTGTTCGATATATAGCAATTAAACGTAAAGGAATATTTTCTCCTATATCTATATCAGCCGACAACAGATCCATACTTGACCTATTTTTTACTTCCTGAATATTGCATTTGAATTTATTATTTACAAATACAAGTATTCCCCCATTGTACCCCATTGGTCTTTGAAGTCCATAACTCATGTAACCTGCTATATTATATAAATTTAATTCATTCTCTCTTATATTTATTTCTGTTAATACAATAACGCTTAATGTTGTCTTGTGTATGTAACTTATAAATTCATCCCAATTTCGCCTAACACTTCTTATGTTTAAGTGCAATACGTGAAAATATTCGGTATTCATTTTTAGTGGATTGTTTAGTTTAATTACATTGTTTATATTGTCAGTCCATTTTTTGAAATCACTATAATTCATGCAGTTGTGTTTACCCCAGTTTCACATTAGTGGAATCATATTTGAGATGTGAATTTATTTATAAATATGTTCAGGAAAACGAAGAATTTGGATGAAGAGGAAACACACTTGCTCACATATACCCAGCCTATTAACTAACAATTTGAAGATTGCAAACCATAAACTTATATACATAATCGACAGTGCGATCTCAACATAATTTAATAATATATAACATAGGAGTACATGCATTTTGTGTGACATCGTGATATATCCATTCGCCCGTTTAATTTAACATAAACGCTTATTGCAACCTGAAAGCAAACAACTTAAAATAACTCCTCACACATACATTAGTCAGCACTACCGCACACCGCTCTCTAAACATTCTCACACTTATAATTAATTCTAACGCTGGCGGTATTGCAAGCACATGGACGAAAAACCATATGACACCGCTCACTCTCTTTTGCACATCACTGCACGAGAAACGATCAGGATACCTGTAAATCAAACGCACTTCGGTTGTGTTACATGCCTTCTCCCTTTCATCTAAATTCACCAACACACTCAATTCTCTTCGATCTAACCCTGTATCACTTTCACCACCACCTTTCCTCAGCACACTGGTTCCTCTCCGCAACGTACACGTCAAGTTCATTTGATCTGTCTTCACTGTACTGTTTCTTATCAGTATTTCACATTTTATAGTCTCTACTGCTACACTCACATACACTCCCGTTATACACTCTAAGTCTGCACACTTCCTTCTCACCGCCTTACCGCCTGCGTTACTCAACCATACAAAATCACACTCGTACGAAAACACACACATACCCTTACTTCGTAAATAAGCTAATGATAACGACATAATTTCGCGTAATTTTATACTCATTGTTGATTTATTTTCTAGCTTAATCTATTTAAATCATCTTCATCTTTTATTATTATTATCCGATCTTCATCATTCCTCCGTACGAATATTTTATCTCTCTTAGACCATACAAAGCTGTAATTCAACGTTCTGGCTTTTTGTTTTGTTTGCCAGAACAGATGTTTATTGTACTTTGTCAGGTTTTCATTGATGTAGACTTTTAACGAACTCCCGGATTGAGTTATGTCGTTGTCTAGAATTGATGTTTTCCTTTTGTTTTCTAAAATTTGGTCAGCTAAACGTCTCCTATTATCGGTCTTGGTAATTTCGTGTGTTTTGATGGAAGTCGATGTACTGCCATGATGTCCTTTTCTTCGATGATCACATTTAACTCTTTTGCCACTTTGATAACTATGTCAGAAAGATTTTCATTTTGCTTCTCTGTAATTCCGTGGAATTCAACATTTTCACGGCGGGAATATTGATCCATCTTGTGTATTTCATTTTTCAGCTGTTTGATCTCTACGTCTTTTTTCTGAACTTGACCTATAAGGGTGGCCACTTGCTCTCGTAAAGCTTTTACTTCCTCAGTCAGTGACGTGTTGATTCTCACTATGTCGTCGTACTTGTCGGACAAGAAGGAAAAGAATTTTTTAAATTCTTTCATGTCCGCTTGTAGACTTTTGATTCCTTCCGGAACTGTTTCGTTATCAATCTCCTCGATATTCACTTTTTTGTAACTGGTGCTTGGCGAGCCTGTGTCGCTTAACTGTCTTTTTGCTGCTGCTTTGCATTTTGTCATTATAAATAAATATCTGTAATATTAGGTTATCTGTAATTAATAAATAAAGTAGTCTTACGCGTTAATTTATATCCGTTGAATCGATTTCTGACTTGTTCGCGTTATCAGTGATAGTTTAATCGTCGATAGAATAAACAATAATTAACACCACAATACACAACCGTCTCGTATATAACAACAAAAATCTAAGACGTCCGGAAGCCTATTGAGATGCCGCGGCCAATATGTAGGAGTCATTGGAGATAAAACGGCAAGTGCGTTGTTCTGTATTGATTTGTACAGTATCTTTCCGGCTGGGTTTGTTATTCTCGATCCCCACATACTGTTTTTGGAATTATAATCTCCACCGCATATGAATACATTTCCTAATTTGTTGAAAATTGTATTGTAGTCCATTTGTGGTATACAGAAACCTGGGTGACAGTAAATTGCGGCTACTGCTATATCCTTTCCAAGTGTTTCGACGTTTACCGCTACAATCTGGTATGCGAATGTGCTGTATGCAAAGTTTTTATATTGTTTGTATATATCTCTGACTAATACCATTGAACCCCCATGAGCTGTTCCATCCGAGTGGTGAGCCGAGTATGCTACATAACCACGAACTTTGAAACTCTTTTCATACGTGAGATGGGTTTCTGTGATTAGTGCAACATCAATTACATTTTGTTGAAGGAAAAGTTCAAATTCATTTCTTTTTTGAGTAATGCCATTCGCATTCCATAGCACTATCACGAGTGAGTGCTGTGTGATTATATTAGTGTTGTTTAACATTATGGAAGTAATTTTTCAATAACTTTCGTCAAGAGTGATATTAATGGATTTATTGTAGATTTGAATTCGTTGAGGAACGTTGTCAACATTATTGAAATTTCATTAGGGTTATTGCTGTAGTTGTTATTGGTATGCCCAATGTACGTCTGACCTGTATCCGTTTGGTTCCCGGCGTAGTTTATACTTCCTGCTCGAACGGCATTAGCGAATGATCCTCGATTCGCTGTGCTTAGCATTCCATTAGAATAACTATCTCTAGGAACATCGGGAACGTTGATATTTTCATGAGCCCGAGCATGAGACGAACGTATTTTATTGTAGAATTCAGTTTGCTGTTTGTATACAGAGCATCCCCTATAGCTTGACGAGTGGTTACCATCGCATAAGGCGCATTTTGCGGGTTCGGATGGGCTTCTATTACAAAGTTTAGTATCATGCATCCCAGCACATTTAACACAACGTATGGGTAGGTTACAATAGTTAGCCGTGTGTCCGAATAATTGACATCTTTTGCATTGTTTAAGCCGTGAATCTTTTTTAGGTTCTTCAACCACTACCACTGTATTTAAAATGCGGTTGATTTCAAATATTTCAACATTTTTTTTCGATGGTTTCAAGTCTAAAAAGAACATGGGGAGAGGTTGTTTGGTTTTGTAACGTAGAATATTAATGATAGTTTTCACCTGAAATCCTCTAGACTCAATTTCTTTTGTAATGTCAGCTGTATCTGTAGAGTGGTGTAAATTCTTAATTACTACTCTGAACGGTTTGTCTTCCGGTAAAGAGTACGTATAAAAGAGATATTTATTTTCTCTTAAGGTTTTAATAATACAACGATAACAGGTCGGGTTCTTAGGCTTAATAGTAACCCCGGATAAGGTTGTTTTTAGTTCGAATTCTACCTCAGGTAATTCTAAAAGGAATTTTCTAAAGCTGTTGAAATTCGCGACGTTTTTAACCATAATTGGTGGAGGTTTAATCGTCATTTCTTTACTTTGTTCACTACTAACATTTTTATCGTCCCTAGGATTTATTTCGTTACTTATACTGGTTTCTTCGGATGACATTTTTTCATTATTATCCTCATTATTATCGTTGTTTGCAGTAGATAAAAATTCAAAGATGTTTCTTTTGGGCTTTAATGTGGCGTTACTGGCAGCAGATTTATTATCTGTAAGATACTTTACTGCTGCTGTACGTTTAGGCGTACGCCAATCGTCACTGTCACTGGTCGCTGTGTTTAAGTGTTGACGTTTAATAACGTACCCTGTTTTGGATTTCTGCAACCGGAGTGGGCTAAACCTCTCATTGCAGGTAGTGGCAACGACGGTTTTATTAACACTGGTAGGTACAGATGAGGACGAGAGCGGCGAAGGCCGCTGTTGTTTATCGACAGATGCCTTCGTCGGGCTGGTTTTTTGATTTTGATTTTGTATAAAACTATTAGGTGGATTTCTCGTATTCATAATCTCATTCGTAATTTTAAAATAAATACAATAAATATGAGCAGTCTGGCAGAGCCAGCCGATAAAGGAAAGATCTCACCTGCGTTATCAGCGGTCGACTGTATGTTTCTGTTCGGTCGAGCGATAAGATAAGATACGACGCGAAAGCAATAATTACCGTTGCGCGAATATTATTAGAAGACCCGAAATATACTCAAGAACAATAGCGAAGAATTAACATGCACGAACGCGATAAATAAGACTTCATTCGAACACAGTTTTAATAGTTTGGTTCCAACCTTGCTCTTTCAATTTTCTCTTTCTCCGCTTCATTTTGATCTCTTAATATCTTATAGATTCTAACTACGTATGCTACGCTAACAGTACCTTCTTCGAATGTTTCTCCACTTCTTCGAAATACATTTTATTATTTATTTAATTCTCTCCAATTCCTGTAGTACCACTTGCATTTTCTCATTTCCTTCATTCCTAGTTGTCTCTATTTTAGCTTTTTTCATTTCATTAATTTATAATTATTTTCGAGTGTAATTTGTGATGTTTAATTTTTCTTTTCAAATTTCTTGGAGCCAATGCCTTCACCATGTAAACTCCTAAATATTTAAAGAAATAAAAAAGAAAAATAAACACATGCAGTAGGTGGAAAATCAAAAATATTTTTAGTTTTAGGATTTATTCGGGTACAGCAAACTGTACTGTTTATTACCAAATTCGATATTTCTCTGTCCAAATCCGCATTAGTTATTCTTGCTTTAGGACCGTTTAATAAATGTAAAATAATTAGAGTTACAATTACTTAACCGTTTTATGTATTACGGGATCTGCGTGGTCAAAATGTAAACATATTTAAATCATCAAAAGCTACAGGAAATACGTTTTGGGACTTTTGTCCAGCATTACCAAATTTAATATTTATCTTTTTACACCCCATTACGCATATTCATATCTCAATCTTAGCTTGGAAAAAATAACTTTAGGAAACTGAACTTAGCGAAATTTGGATTTTGAACTGTCACAGATTTGGTGTTCCCAAAAGATCCAATTTGAATCCAATATTTATGTTCCCCTCCCGCTCCTCCGGCTAATCTATCTGGCGTTTTACGATCAATTTATTAAAAATAAATTCACATTTATGTCAACTGTAACCTTTAATTATATTCCTGCTTTTCCCAATCAATCCTGTTCCAATTCCGATATGCGCCGCGGTCATGGCGTAACAAATTTTTATTTTATTCTTACATTCACGAATGATATTATCGGATTTTTTTGAGATTTATCTAGATGAAAGATTATTTAAAAATAAAAATTCCCAAATAATGTAATAAGGCACAATTCACTTTTTTCCCCTTTATCTACTCCTAGCTTCCAAGCTATCAATAGATGATATAATAAATACAATTAAACCACATGCGGCCTCTTCATCAAGTGACGAAGTCCCATTACCGGTTAATAAGTTCCGCTAAATCTGTCTAGTTCCTTTTAATCTACGCACTTGGGTATCTGCGTCCTTTTTCAATAGTGTTAAACTGGCATTCAGTTCGCATTATTTTCTAATCTTTCCTTATGTTTTGCTGCAGATTTTTTGATCAGTTCATTCATATAATCCATATTTAGATCAGTGTGCATCGTTTTGTTGTTTACATACTATGGAGCACCGATCTTTGTTCGTAATGTTACATTTTGGTATCTTTGTATTATTTCAATATTGCTTCTTGCACTACGACCTCACAGCTCACAACCATATTTCTATTTGGTTGTATGATAGTATTTTATTGCAGATAGCAGTCTGGGATTTTTTCCCTATTAGTCCGTATAAATTTTTTGGCTTTTAGCTTAAGTTCGTTCTCTTTTTTTTCAATGTATTTACGCCAAGTCAATCTTCGGTCTAAATATATACCCTCGCGTATAATCTATGTGATGGCTCCATTATAAGTATTGTCTTCCTATTACGTGTAAGTATTTGTGATATTAGGCAGCGCGATAGACTAGTGTTTAAGGTGCTTGGCTACCAAAGCAAAGGTCACTACTTTGGTCTGTTTGAAGCTTGTACCATTTTTTACCTGTATTTCTATTAAATTATTATTACAGACCCATTTACTAATTATCAGTAAATAGTCTAGCAGTTTTTTTTTCTGCCTATTTGATATCTTTCGAAGCAGTTAATGTGCATTTCACTATTTTTCAGCTTTTCCTTCAGGTCATCACTTGTATTACGATGTACTGTGACACACCTACTTCAGTGTCTATTTTTTTACTCTTTACGTTTAACTTTTTTTGAATGTAAATTTCCTGCTCTCCAAAAATCTTTTTGTTACTGCTTCTGAATCTGTCTTAACATTTCAGTATTTTTATGAGGTTTACACTATCAAACGCTTTCATTGAATCTACGTTACCAATTTCCTTTCTCTTTCGTTTTTTCTTCTTTCTGACAGTATTTGTATATTCTATCGAATTTTGTCTTTACATAACGATCAGATTTTTTAGTGCTTTGGTTTTGTTCGTTTCCATTTTGTTTGCATCGGCGTACTTTTCAGTTCAGCTTGTCTGCATGACTAGTTTCTTTTCAGTTTGCAAGTTATATCATTTAGTAACGGTCGGCTAAAATCAATAATCTATCTGGCCAAGAGCGGCAGCAACACGTGGCGCATCGTTGTTCATGTCATTTCTGAATCATAACTTTTGCCTTTAGTCATGTTTAAGTGCTCATTGCATCCCAGCCGCAAAGTGATTAGATTAAATTTCCAACCTATTATAAATTTAAAAAATGTTTGCATTTTCTTTAACAAACAGGAATGCCTTTTTTTAATATACATACCTTTCTTCGTCACTGATTTAAATATCTCCTTTGTTAGTGAGGTCTATACCACGCGATATACAAATTTTTTTTGAAAAATGATAATTAAATCCGAATCCTTATATACATAACTAAAACACTGCCGGTAATCCTAAAAGAAGGTTAAAAAGAAGAAAATGGTGCCGTGACGCTCTTCCAATAACATAACAAATACAATCAGTGCTGAACGCGTAATTCATATATACAATATTCATCTTATAACGCTATGTGCCAGTATTCTAAGAGCCATATATAGCGGGCGTTAAATTTCTGTTATGGTACAAACATACTTAAGAAGCATTGAAATGTATTTAAAAAATATATTCGTTTGTTTATATCCATCGCTTTAAATTTATGTTTTACGAAAAAAATAATTATTTTTATACTTTCACAATAAAAATTACACAACAAAATTTTTCCAATCAAAAAATATAAAATAAGTAACGACAAGAACTAAAATTAAATATTAAGCCCATATGTAGCCAAGAATATTGAATACTGCAATTTAAATTCTTCGAAACACTTGACATCTAAAAAAATAACGAATCGTTCGAGGAAAAAAATGCATTAATGCCAGTTCCAATTTTTTGTGAATACTTTAGCGGGTAATTTTATACTTTGACATGAAAAAAATCTTGTCTTATTTTGCATTACGTTAATGTATTTTAAGCAATTATAGTTTAGTGAAAACAAATTACGAAGTATCGAGTGAAGTAAAAAAGTACGTAATTTCTTAGAAATAGAAAAAGCGGGCACGATGTTTTGTAAGAAATCGAATATAAACTGATATGTAGAAATAACCGTTGAATTTTACATACATGGTTGAACAGTTCTCACGATTTCATTAAAACGGTTGTGGAATACATCAGCGACGAAAGCTGTAATAGTATTGCAACATTTCTGATGAGATCGAGCAAACGATAAATGGAAAAAAGCGTTTCGGCCAGTTGTTTTCCCTTTTTGATGCCGATTTAGCCAAAGTTCAGATAACTTCAATTTCAGTTCATTTTGTATAATTTCGACGCTCTCAATGTTTCAGGTAATATATACAAAATATTAACGTTTTATATATTTCATACTCCCAGTAAACGAGAGAGGTAAAAAGGTTTTGCGTTTACTTACATTCTACAGTTCATTTTTAAATAAAAGAGTAAAACCTTTTTAAACGGAATTCAACTTATTCAAACCCAGTTTATTCAAAACGATATCTCTAGAGTTGAACAAGATATTTCGTATATTTTGAAAAAAGTATAAAAGAAATTAGCTAAAGAGTTCACCGCTTCGTTACCAAAAACATCTGAATGGGGCTAAGAATGCACAGCAAACCAATTTTATGATATAGAGGAACGTGGTTAAGTGAACGTATACGGGGAATAATAAAAAGGCAAAAATAATCAAGTACAGATAGCCTGAAATACAGTTATGGAGTCAGATATAATTAAGAATTTAGAGGAAGGGTGATTGGAGTTCATTTTCACATATAAGTAATTTTTCATTTAAATATAATACGTTATAATAATAACTTATATAATAAACAATTATAACAAACAATGTAAGAACAACATAAATTTCTTACTTAGTAACGTTTTCGGGCATAACCCGTCATCAGCTAAAACACAATTCACTATGTGTGATCAGAAACAAATTCTAAATCACACTGAGGTCAACTAGGGAATAAAATAGTTTATATATATAGGTTTAAAATAACAGCTACAGAGTTAATATGTTAAAAGTATTAAAACAGATGTAAAGTACATAGAATATAATAAATATTTAAGAAATTTAATGACTAACATACAATTTACAAATGATGAATAAAAGATTCTTTATTAAATTTTGCATTTAGTATAACAGAGTGGGAAAGAAATGCTTCTGAAATACAACTTAACCGTTTGGCATGCAGAAATGAACCAAAAATTACATATATCTGAATATAAAACTATGCACCAAATATATATTTACATAAATATATATAAGTTTGGTTTTTAATTATTTTACTGCTAAAATTACTACTTAATTGTTTTTTTTTGGAATGAGAAATGTTCGTCACGTTTTATGTATCATTTTGTTTTTACGTTACTTATTTAATTATTACTAAAATAGAGAACTTGCTCACGTTGCTTTCGCTACACGTATTGATGTGTTTTTTTTTCTCCGTGGAAATTTCGAAATCATTTGCGAAGACTGTTGCTGAACAGACACCAAATTATACGTATAATTCGTGCATATTAATTTTTCATTACGCATTCTTAGGTACTTTATTCTTCTTAAATCATTACAATTTATGAGACAAAAATCACTAAAATTTGATCGAGAGAATATGATTGCAAAGAGAATTACTACCGTTCACGATGAAGTCTAGGTAATTCCATTGAAACTACAATCAATAGTCTACTTATCTCTGATTAACTAAGTCGAAGTATTAAAATAATTAAACTTTGTCTCATGTTCATTCGAATTCTATGTCATATAGTTCTAAAGTACTATTTTCATTTTGCGAAAAGCAAAGCATACAATTCGATTTATATCGTTCACAGCGGAGAATTAAATAAAATCTTAAATAAACAGAAGATACTTAATTTGTCATTTATGCGTGACACATTCAATTTGCAGCTCGATTGTCATCCTTGCATTGTAACTACGAGAATTTAAACGTACACTGAGACACAGTCTTTGTATATTGTAAATCACATTTTATACTTAAGTTAGAATACTTCCCAATATTATTGATGAGCTTGATTCAGAAAAATGTTTCGGTGTAGTAATAAAAAATGAATATTTACTTTTGATTTTGTTAAATTAATTTACACTCTGTCGAATACTAAAAGATATGTTCATAATTCAATGTCTTCTTCAATAAGATGGATCGATTTTTTTGATTTTTTATGTGTACATCCCGATTTGACGAAGAATCGAAAAGAATCGAAAATTCAAAAAACTGTATTATTTAAAATTCTATACTTTCATTTATCTTACACATTTATTTCGCATGTGTATGTATTCTTGCAAACACTAAGATACAGAAAAAAATATTAACTCAACATAAGCAACGTTTGAATTTGTATAATGTAGACAACGTATCGTAAGATACGAAAAAAACTGGCAATGAAGTCTTGATACTAGTTTGAAATATACTTTTTCGGATGCAATAACTCGCATTCGGGTACTGGATAGTTTCTCGAAATACCGCGTGTATTATTTGTTCTCTACGTAACTCGCCACATCGATCTTTATCTTATCAGCTTATTTTGGTGAGATTGTTTCATTATTCCAAAAATTAATTTTATTAGCTTACATTTCATTTTTCATTAACATTAACTTTTACCTATTTGCTTCGTTAATTTAATTTAACATTTATTTTAGCCTATACACATCTGTATCCTTGGTTGGTTTACTTTAATTTTAGTTTTGTTACTCTACCTTCTTTCTACCTACATTTTGTTGTTATTTTTTTTAAATAATTTTTCCTTCTTTCCCCTTTATATTTTTATATGTAGGTGAATTTCATTACATAGTTAATTGTAAGCGTCGGTCTACATAGACTTCTCAATGATGAATCGTTCTTCTAAATCTAAGAACGTAATGATCCCATCTTACCATCACCAGTCGCCTTCGTGAGGAGATACCAGTTGGGGGTGATTCTCACCCTTGTTTTAATCAATTAATAACAAATCTAACTTCAGATGATGTTTGTAATATTAAACCCATATTGATCCCTTTACAAATCTCTGCTCTTACTCTTTTACATTCACTGTGTCCTTCCGGAACATCTACTGTTACCCCTGAACAAAACGAGCGTGTTATTCCAATTGCAACTAAGGAAAAATTTTCATTCAGTGCTAAAATATCTACTAAAAAGCAAGATGATCTGATTCTATCCCCCCAGTTACTACAGCATCTACAAAGTCCATTTAGAAAGCTCGACTAAAGAGAAAAACCTGGACAATTTGCGTTCCTTAACTATTGCTAATCTTTTACATACTAAAATAAATAAAGACGTTTTCTTTCAGTTTTTTCCCTTCAGCCCTTGCGACTAATTTATTTCTTGCCAACAAATCTTTTCAAGATACGTACAATTTTAAAGCCTATATTCCTAGAGTGATACTGTTCAGAAATGACGATGGGCACCTTCTTTAGCTTGCGATCAACAAACACTTGCGCCTATCTGTCGCAACTGCAAAGTAGAAAATCATTCTACTAATCGTCAGTGTTCCGAGTGACTTTGACAGAAGGAAATTATGAAAATAATAACCTATCTGAGAATATTCCATTTTCTAAAGCTTTAAAAGTCAAAACGCTGTCCATCCTAACTTCAGCATTCATCTACGCACATTGTGCTATCGCTCAGCCTTCCATTGATTCTTCTGTTACGAATTCCACTCCCGTTAATCTGCAAACCTTCATTTTCATCCTTTACACGTTTTCGTCGTATCACTTCGTCCTAAGTACGTCTGTAAACCTAAACTAATTTTCCTCCTGTTCCATTTAATAACTTACCTTCTCCATCCTTTAATTAAGTATTCAAACGTTCAAATTCCAAACCAACGAGTCATACAAAAAAGAGTCTACTCTTTCAGAACTACCTGATTTCTGGCATTACGAACTTTCTTTTCAAGCACACATTTCTTCTTCTTTTGACTTTGAAATGTACCCCCTTTCTTACCTTAGTAACATACGTTTTCATTCAGTCACAAATCCTCTTTTCCTGTACAGTCCTCCTGTTTATCTTATAAGTGTTTTTTTTATTTAATGTTATTCAATGGAACTGCCATAGTATTCGAACGAATAAAACAGCTTTAGAAAGCTTGCTGGGTTTATATAAAATTAGTATAGCGTTTTCATATAATTAGATCAGATCGCGAGAATGGCCGTGGTGCTGTTCCCGTTTGATTCGGTGTCTTTCCATAACATTAATCTCCCTGATATTTCCAATTCTCCCCTTCTCCCAACTTGGTATATGTTTAAATTCTCAGTGCATTTCTCAATCTTTCCCATCTTCCTTATCTTATATCTATATATATTCCCCCCTTGTATAATTTGGAACATACATTCCTACCCTTATTTTTCAACCTCCTCTCCCTATTCATTCGTTATTGTTTATCATTGGTGGAGACCAGAATGTCCCCTGTCTAAGGTAATTCACCCTTTAATAGGAATGAATAATTCCTTCAAGCACTACTATCAGACTATAATCTCGTTACCCTAATGATGGTTTGCTTACTTGTCTGAAACACTACTTCCAGAACTATTGATCTAATTTTTTCTTCTCATAACTTAAGCTTCAAAGTGTTCTTGGAAAACTCTTGATGATACTTTCAGTAGTTACTTGTCATATTCATTTTCGGAACTCCTCTAACATCATCAATAGTACACTCCTTTTAGTGGCATCTCTCAAAAAAATTTATTGGTCTAACTTCCGTTTCTTTCTGCACTCAGCATCCTTTAATTTCAATTCTATTCTTTATTTTAATCCTCAATATAAAGATTTTTTGAATTTTTGCGCGATTAATACTTCTGCGTTATTATTTTGTAGACTTTGTATGGTGGTCAGAGAATTATAGTAACCAGTGTATCTTTTTTCCGTTGAGCTTTAGAACTGTGGTAGTCCTGAAAACAGAGCAAAATTGCAAACATTTCTACACCCGGTGCCAAACAAGTATCATTTAAACGGACCTCTACTAGTACACCATCAGGTAACAATTTACCTGTACACGCCTTAGATCGTCTGTGTACGCCTCTGTGAAATCATCATATCTGTTAATCGCATCTCAATTTCCCTCTGTTTGAGATCTTCTGCGGGTGTTTATGAGTTATTATACTCTAATAGTGATAAATGTGTTGCGAATAAGAAATTTGTACAGATCAGATAGAAACAACGATAAACAGTCCGCCGTTCCCAGTCCCGTACGGAAACCGAACATATTACTGGGAAGAATATTGTTGAATTCCAGCCACCAGACTAGGCGTCTATTAATCATTTGTTCAAATAGTTTTCTAAACCACGAAGCTAAGGAAATAGGGCGGAAGGAATTAGGATTAATTTTCGGAATAGGGATAACGATAAAGGAGTTCCAAATTGGTGGCGTGATACAGGTATGCAAGAAGGAGTTATGAATAGAAAACAAGGTATTCATTGCGGAGATTGATAAGCTCTTAATAACCAGGAAAGGATTGCCGTCCACTCCGGGACTAGGGGAGGAGGAATTATTTAAGGAAGAACGGAGTTCATTGATGTTAACATCGGAAGACAGAATGTGCTTAGAGGATATAGGTGGAAACGCCGGAGGGCATATTTCCTCCAAAGATGGAGCATATAAGGGAGCAATTGAGTCCAGAAAAGAGATGAGCTTCTCCGAAGGAAGAATGTAATAGGAGGGACGTTCGGACCATGGGGACTGAAAGGCTTTTGCCATTTTCCAAAGATGAGAGATGGAGGCGGATCTAGAAAATGATGAACAGAATTTCTTCCTCTCGTTCTTTTTACTCTTTTTGAGAATAAATCTGGCCTTAGCATTGGCCTCCCTATAAGCTATGAAATTTTCAAAGGAAGAGCAAGACGGGAAGGTCCTGAACTTCAAATAAGTGTGTTGTTTTGCTGTAGGGAAGAAGCGAGAATATTCGGGTTCCTTTTAGAGAAGCAGATCGGAGAAGAGGCCGACAACGCCGAGGTAATCGAGTCAATGAACCTATTGTATTGAAGAACAGGGTCTGCGTGGGAATGTATGTTGGGCAGGGCCGAATCGACCCCAGCCCGAAATTTATCCCAATCAACTTTGGTTAGGAACCATTTCATGGGGAGCTCTGGAACAACTGGGATCAGAAGGAGAACGAAAATTGTGAAAGGAAAGAATAATGGGAACATGGTTACTACCGAAGGTACCCTGCAAGGTTCTCCAATGACAGCTGAGACCAAAGTTGGGAGAAGTGAATGAAATGTCAACCGAACTGCGAGTCTGCACGACTCTATAAAACGTCGGATAATGATCATTAAGAATAACGAAGCTATTGTTAGCGATGAAATTTTCAAGAACACGACCCCAACCAAGCCCCGTAGAGGAGAGTGAGCGTTCCAGTCACCACCAATAATGAAGGGAAGAGAAAGAGAATTGGACAATAATGTAAAAGGAAAATTGTGGAGAGCAAAATGCGGAGGGACGTATGTTGAGATAATATGAACTGGTTGAGGATGAATATTAGGAACAGAGATATGTACCAGGTTGGGTGACCGGACGCCAGAAGGAAAATAAGCGGAGTGATCGTGAACGTGAAAATAAATTTCGTTCCTTATCAAAATGGCGGCGCCGCCATATCCATCCGCACCATCAGATTGGATTAACTTAAATCCACGAATGGATATACTCATGGACTTAGTAAGCCAAGTTTCGGACAACAAAGCAATATGGATGGAGTAAGAGTCAAGAATCCCTCCCATGGCCTGTTTGTTGGCTCTCAGGTTCCGGCAATTCCATTGGAGGATATTCAATTTATGAGTCATAAGAAGAATTCGTAGGATGAGAACCAGAATGCCAACGCAAGAAGCAGAAGCCAACGGCAAAGGCGAGCCATGCAGCCAACAGGAAGACGGCAGAAACATATCATAGACAAATAATGGAAGAATGAATCAACAGCAATCCAGCAAAGAATAAACTCAGGAGAGACATACCAAAGGTTACAGGCCTTGACTTCGATCTTGGAAGTTACTATCAGTTTGCACCACAAGACAATCTACAGTACAGCATATTGATTCTCATTTTCGGATGCCTGTCGAAGACGCAACGGAACGCATACGCGGCTGGTTAATAGAACCGCCGCCCAGAGAGGCAAATCGTTATAAATAAGATTAACTGTTACCATAGAGAAATTCTCCAAACGAGAGATATTCTTGATGAGCCTATGCTTCTGTTAACTTGTCATATAAGCATAATCGAATGCGATTAGCTTTGCAATGACTATCCTCGAGAGGATCCACTGTGTGAAGATAGGGTTAGGCCATACCATAGCGGCTCTCCCGACCAAAGTACCATAGCGGAGAAAAGTTGCAGAAGAAATACCTATAATACTGTGGATTGCTCGATAGTAGAACATAACAATAATCCAGAGGGAAACAACAGGGAAGAAAGTAAAATAGGAATTAGCAGAAATGTAAGTTACTAGAGAGAAATACAGAAAGAGATGTGGCAAAGTTAGGAGAGGAAGAATATGTAAAATTTGGTTCGAACCTGGTTGACATAATATGTTAAAAAATAAAAATAAATAAAAATTAGGGAAGAGAGGAGGAAAAGCAATCTTACATTGCTTTATATCCATACTAATTTGATATTAGCTAAATGTTTTGCTGCTAGTCTAAAAAAATAGAGAAAGTGATAATCTAATAATTAAAGTTTGGTAATAGTTTAAAAAATACGCATAAAATTTATTGCTTTGAATATGATTGAAATACAGTAAAAAAAATGAAATACATTTCGATTACGAAAACAAAAAATGATTAAATTCTTTTCGTTACATTATCGATTAATGAACATTTAAATAATGACAATGATTCATTTGTACATAATTTTTTCTATACGTGTATCAGATACGTTTGCGAAATGCGTTACCGATCGCCGCAATGATTTTGGTATTCAAAATCAATTTATCTGAAAATACTAAAATTTGGAGTATCTTGATAGCCGGCTCAAAAGGCTGGCCTGATTACCGGCATCAGGTAAACATCATTCGTTTTTCGTTTATTATTTATAAGCAATTGAAATTTTTTTTGACAATGTTTCTCACAACAATAAACAAGCTTTAATTCAACAACTCTTCCTTTATCTTCTCCTTTCCTTCATCTTCTGTGGTGTCCGCACTGCTGTCCTTTGTTGTGTCCATTTCGGACCGCCTAGTTATTTAATTTTTTAGCTTTGTTTTCTTGTTGTTGTTGGGTCAATGCCGCTGGCGCGCCCACAAAAAAAAAAAAAAAAAAAAAAATTTGAATTGAAATGTTTATAATAAAGTATCAAAAATCTTAATTCAAGTTTTGCTAAATCTTCACTCTTCAAAGTCAACTTTATAATTTACACGTTGCGATAGCCTTATGGCGTGAAAGCTTCGCTATTGACATACGGTTCACAATTTCGATTCCAACAACGCCAACGATAGAAATTGATTAAAAATAAGGACCACAAAAAAAAAAAAAAGAAAGAAATGTAATCAATGAAAGACAAAGACTGAAAAAAACTGTGATAAACATTCGCATACGTATGCTCAAAAAAATAACCGAGAATAATTTGTAAAACATAATAAGTTTTTGTTCTTATTCCAACTGATCGTACGGTATTTTTAAGAAGGGGGATAATCGCCGTTGTTGACAAGCCCAGAAAAAAAAAATATCCGTGTAAAACCGTTCATGGAATAAAAACATTTGATGTTCAACGTGGCTCTTCAAAGATATATTGTTATTTATATTGTAAGAAGCATGAGAAAAAAATTATCCATAATCATTATAATAATTTATTAAATATAAATTTCCAAAGTAAGTTTGAGAAAAAAAAAAAATTTAAAACCTATTATGTTAGCTTTTTTTTTTTTTTTTCTTGTGAAAGCAACATCCTGTACCGTGTTTAACTGCTGTGGCTATTACAGTACGAAGATGCGCAGTTTGTTTTTATAGATATCTGCTTATTCTGCTAGTTCTGATAAATTGTGTTACAGATAATATTGCATTGGGGGAATTTTCAAGAATGTTGGTGACTGTTTTGTTATTAATTGAAGGGGGCCGGTGAGATGATAGTGCTGGACAGTCGCACAGTATGTGAGGAGTTGAGGGATCAACATCTTGGCCACAGAAAAGACAATTCATAGGAGAGGGGGTTCTTTGCAAAATAAAATTATGCGACATGGCCGTATGGCCTGTGCGCAAGCGGCTAAGTGTACAGAAATCTCTGCGGGAAAAGCTATTAAAGTTAGATTTTGCTTATGGGTTTTTTAAAAGTTTTTCAAATCGTTTCACGTAATTAATTTTTATATAATTAAAAATATATACTTTTTTTTTTTGAATACTTAAATGTCAGTTAGGAAAACTATTTATAGAATATATGCTGCAAGCTATCTCTTCTCCTCTTTCCCACTCGACTAATGATAATATTATTTTTGTTCGTGCCTCTATTTCTAACTTGCGCTTAGCACGTTCTATCCTTATTGACTTTTTATGGGTTCCTGGCCACTTTGACACTGAGGGAAACGAAGCAGCCGACTTCCTAGCTCGCTCAGAGTCTCTTAATGGTTCACTCCTCCCGCATTTTCCTGTCTCAGACATACTTTTTCTCTACGCAAGTCTCCATGTCAGACTATGGATTGACATCTATCCTTCTATTTTTGCCAATCGCTCCTCCGTCTACCTCCTTCTACAGCCTACTGGCAATTCACAGCCCTGGTACCAAATTCTTCCCTTTTCTTTGCGCTCGGCTATTGTTTCCTTAATCAAACTGAGACTTTGTCATTACCTCCTTCCAGTTTCTCGTTTTTCTTTTTCTCTTTCACCTTCTCCCTTTTGTCCTCCCCACTCTACTGATCCTCCCTTTATATGCGACCCCAACCATATCCTTTTTGAATGCCCTGCTCTTTTTCCCGAGTGCTCTCATCTATACGCCGAACTCTTGGCGTTGGATCTTCCTACCCCTTTCAATGCTTCCTTTATTCTTTCCTTCCCATCTCTGCCGTTATTCCCCTCCTTCTTTCCTTTATACTCTCTATCTCTGATCGCCTCAGAATCTGAATAGGTGATCTAAGCTCATGTAGTTGGGTCAGTGGTGACACCAAGCCCATTTAAAAAAAAAAAAAAAAATTTATAGAATAGACATTTTTTTCACAATAATAAACATGTTTTATTGTTCAATTTCTATTTTTCCGATTGCACTTTAGCATACGTAATATTAAATAATTGCTACAAAAGCTGGAGTTACGCGAAATGAAATGTTAAAAACTAATAATGTAATGGAACAGCTCAGTCAACAAATTATAAAACTGACCATTCTCTGAAATTATTTTCCTTTTTTCTAATATTTTATGTACCTCGAATGACCTATTTTATCGCTTTCCTTATTTAAGCGTTATAACTTCTGATTAAGGGGATTATATGAAGTTTATTAAACTGATTTCGCTCAGGAGAGTGCTTATGGTTCTGAAAATGCAACAGGTATTGTTAATGTGTTTCATAGGATACGAACCACACGAACTTGAAAATGGGAGAAAAGGTTCACAGATACCACTATGGCGTATACGTGGGTCGGATGAAAAGTAATGCACACATGCTTATAGAACGCAAACGAAAAGAAATAGCGAGATCGGACAAAAAGTAAATTAAAGTACAATTCTTAAGCTTCAAAATCATTTATTTATTTTTCAACATAGTCACCGTTAAGACTAGCACATTTCTCCCAACGTGTAACAAGTTTTTTATTCCGTCACTGAAAAATTCTTCCGACTTTTCTCGAATCCGGGATAGCTGCTTTCACTTCATCACTCGAGGTATAATGATCACCTCTTCACTAGAGGAAAAAGATAAAAATCGCAAGACGCAAGATTGGGGAAATAAAGAGGGTGTGGAATCGGTTCAAACTTCAGCTTTCTTATTGACGTTATTTGTTCTCGTCTGTTAAACGGCGTAGTACCCATCGTGTACAGATTTTACAGTATCACAATTGTTCAATAATGAAGCCGACACGTTCCTTAGATATTCTAACATGATTTGCGATACGCTGTTGAGTGACTCGCCGGCCATTTTGAATCAAATCATCAAGAAGTTTGCGATGCTTATCGTCTGTCTCATCAACAATTACGGCTTTTCCAGACTCACAATCACGAAATTTCATTACCCATCGATTGACAGTGGACCTATCAATAGCATCGTCACCATAAACATCCTTTAAACGACGATGAATTTTAGTAGCGAGTCACTTTTTCAGTTGTTATAACAGCACGCTGTTTAACTCATTTCGTTGACATAACGCTAGAACACGTCTCCATATTTAGGCTGTTCACAGTACACTGGATGCACGCAAGGACTTCAAACTGCGCATGCATGTAAAGCAGGAATGTCACTTACGAATGCCACCAGGCGCGCTTTTGTAGCTCATTTCGTTCGCGTTCTACAAGCATGTGTGCATTACTTTTCACTCGACCCTCGTATTTAAAGATCATTACAAGAAAAAATCATTATAAAAATTACTGGCCAGTAACAGTTATCTGCTCGCAATCTAAAAGATGGGTGTAAAGAAAAAAAGATGAGACCCTGTGTAAGAATCAAAAAAACCTCAAACCTTAATTTGCATTTTTCGTAAACGTAGAGCAACCAGCTAGAATAAATCGATTGATCGGATTTGTAGAAATTTTGAATGTAGATAAATCCATAACCTGTGTATAAATGTATAAATATAAAATAAATAAATTATTTAATAACAAACAATAAATAAGAATAAATAAAATAAATACCTCATTTTAAAAACATTTTCGTGCATAGCCCATCATCGGCTAACAATACAGAGTACACTCAATCAAAGCTACCAAAACACTCAAAAACTTTTCTAATATGCCGATAACCAAGTAAACCCCTGAGATATCCTTTAATAACGCATTCAATGAAAGATCAAAATATAACTAAAATAATATATCTACAGTTGACTACAAGATCATTTAATACTCTAACGATTCTTCTTTTTATCTGTCTGTTCAACCTAGTCTTCCTATCAATCCGTGGTTCATTTTGTTTCCTTCACTTTGTCGTTCTGTTGTTGTCTCCGTTATTCGTCTACGTTCTTAATCTATAGTCTATTATCTTCCTCCCGTTTTCATTTTCGTTGGTTGCCCCTGTTTTTTCCTACCCTGGGCGCGCCAGCGGCCTTGACCCAACAACATGAAAAATTAAGAGTTATAACTAAATAGCCAAGCGGTCAGAAATGGAAAAGACAAAGGACAGCAGCAATGGAATAACTGAAGGCAATGGGAAGGAAAGAATATAGGTAGCGTTAAAGGGAGTAGGAAGACCCAGAACTAGAAGTTGGGCGTAAAGAAAGGAGCGTTCGTTAGAGAGTGTAGAACATTCGAATAGGATGTGATCTGAATCACAAATACAAGAAGGCTCAGAAGCGTGAAGAGTGCAGAAAGGATAAGGGGCAAAGCGAATCGAAAGCGAGAAGAGGGGAGTAGAGAATGATTGATTCTAAGCCTAATTAAGGAAACAACAGTGGAACGACGACAGGTAGGAATAGATTGAAACCAACGCAGGAAACTAGGAACCGGTTGAATAAGACGGTACTGTGAAAAGCGATTTGAGAATAAAGATCGATACATGTCAGTCCAAAGTCTAGAATGATTAGAGCGTGACAGAGAAAGAATGTCTGAGGAAGGGAAAGGGTCGAGGAAAGGACCAATGCGGGCGGCTGAGCAAGCTAAAGAGTCAGCTGCGTCATTGCCCTCAATATTGGAATGACTAGGGACCCATAGAAAGTCTATGAGAATGGATCGGAACGAGAACAAAGACGAGACAAGAGATCGAATAGAGAGGATGATACCGTCAGAAGTATGAGAAGGAGGAGAGGAGATGGTTTGAAGAACGCCTTTGGAATCAGAAACAATCAGGAATTTGTGAACCCCACTCGTAGAGGATATGAATTGGATTGCACGAAGAATTGAGATCGACTCGGCTGAGAAGATAGAGCAGAAAGAAGGAAGTCTGAAAGACTCAGAGTGCAGGAACGTAGGAGACGTATACGCGCCACCCACGCCCCCATCACTCTTGGAGCCATCCGAGAAAATTAAGGCATGGGAAGGAAAAGCAGAGTTCAGCAGCTGAAGGAATTCGAAGTTTACTACATTGTGAGAGGAAGAATTAGCTCAGACTGGAAGAGAGGAGAAATTGATGGGGTGCCATATGCTATTAAAATCGAGAGAAAAGTAAGGAAGACTGTTATAAGAGGAAACGTAGGGAGAAAAATTGGAAACACGAGCAGCTATATGCGATAAAATCGGAATTCTATGAGGCGCCAAGCGCCAGTGATTTTTGATATGAAGATAGGAAGGAATAATATTGGATGACAAAATGGGGAGGCGTTTTATTAAAAATCGATAACCGAGGAGTGAACGACGAGTGGAAAGAGGTTGAGTGCAAGTTTCGGATAGAATCGCAGGAATAGGAGAAGATCTTAAAGCGCCAATGCATAGGCGAAGGCAGGAATTCTGAATTGCGTCAAGTTTCGAAAGGAAAGACTTGGAGGCATTGCCATAAATGAAGGAACAATAGTCGAGTTTGGACCGAATAATCGATTTATATAGAATTAATAGAATGCACGGGTCCCCATCCCATCTGAGCGGAGATAAAGATTTGAGGAGATTAAGTCTTTTGATCGAGGAATTATAGATATAATTAATATGTTCATGAAATGTAAGGCGACTATTTAAGAAAATATCTAGATAACATATGGAATTAACAGTGGGAATAGGTGTACCAGATACGCTGATGTTTATAAAAGCACGATTAAAGGGGCGGAGAGCAAAAATTATACAGGAAGACTTGGAAGAGGAAAGAGAGAGGTGGAGAGTAGATAGAGCATTGCTAAGATGGGACAATGAATGATTTAACTCGTTGGTGGCGGAGGACAGATCATCTGAGGTGGAATAAACTAAAATGTCATCAGCAAAAAGGAGAGAGAAAGAGGGAATAGAGAGCGAAGCAATATCGAAGGAGTAAATATTAAAAAGAGTGGGGCTAAGGCAGGAACCCTGGGGAAGCCCACGATAGATGCATCTGGAGGTGAAAAGAGAAGGAGAAGATAGATAAAGAGTTCTATGTTGAAAGAGGTTGAGTATAAGAGTGATAAGAACCGGAGGGAGATTAAGAGAGAGGAGTTTGGAGCCCAGAGAAGGAAGATGCACATTATCGAATGCAGAGCAGACATCGACAAAAGAAGCGACAGTAAATTTCTTTGATAGGAATGATTTATAGATATCTGCAAGGAAGGTACTGATGCAATCTACCGGGCCAAGCCCGGGGCGAAAACCGAACACATTAGAAGGAATTAGATTATTATGCTCAAGCCATCAAACGAGACGGTTATTTATTAAACCTTCAAAGAGTTTGCGCAGACATGAGGCTAGAAAGATAGGACGGAAGGAACACTGTTTTTTTTTAGGAATTGGAATGACGATGAAGTCGTTCCAAGACTCAGGAGTAAAACCAGAGAGTAAGAAAGAGTTGAAGATATTCAGAAGGGAGAGTAGCGAGGAAGAAGAGAGTTTTTTAAGAATAGGGAAAGAAAGACCGTCCAGGCCAGGAGCAGAAGGAGAGGTTTTATTAAGGACGGACAAGAGCTCCTCGTAGCGGAAAGGAGACGTTAGGAAATGAGGTTCTGAGGAATTTGGGAGTGAAGGAATGTACAATTCCTCGAAAGTGGGTTCATACGGAGGAGCAATAGAGTCCAAGAAAGAGTGAAGTTTAGGCAGAGAAGGATGGGAGAAGTGGGGACGCACAGAAAGAGGAGATCTGAACGCTTTGGCCATTTTCCATATCTTAGAGAGAGGCGTATCTCTAGAGAAAGATGAACAAAATGATTTCCAAGAGTTCCTCTTGGCGGATTTTGAAATGTACCGAGCTTTTGCGTTAGCTTCTTTGTGAGCTAAAAAGTTGGATATTGAGGAACAAGAGCGAAAGGCTTTGAAGGTAGCGGTGCTTCTTTGGAAGGCAACTTTATACTCTTCATTCCACCAAAGAGAGGAGGCATAAGAAGAAGAACGACCGCTCGAAAAGGAAGAAGGAGGGGAGGAAGCAGAAAGAGCAGAATATAGAGATTGAATGAAGAAGTTGTATTGGGATGACGGCTCAGGAAAATCCAGAATAAGGGGGAGTGGGGAATCCACCAAAGATCGGAATTTATTCCAATCTGTTTTGGAGAGAAGCCAGTGAGGAGCGTGCAAGGGCCTGAAAGGTCTAGAAGGAAGAGCGTTGTTGAGAGAGGAGAATGGGGACATGATCACTACCAAAACGGATCCAAGTCGCTCCCAAGCTTACCCAGCCTGAAATAATTGGGTACCAGAGAAATCTGGAAAAGTAAAGGCGGCCGAGAGAAAGGAACTGGCTCCCCTACTCTCATTAGTGCCGTTGGGCTTAGTACATTGTGAACCTTAACTTCACAATCCCGACGCCCCGTCAAGGGTATGGAACTCACTTTACTTAATACATGAGAGGAGATCGCTTGTAGACGATCTTCCAACTTAAAGGAGAAGATGACAGTGGAAAAATAAGTAGAAGAGAGAAGACGTGTCCGAAGTTGGATACAGGCAAAATTGAAGGTACCTCACCATTAGCGGTACCGTCAGTAATAAAAAATAAACGGGAGAAGTACCTGC
The DNA here is from genome assembly GCA_039619475.1 of Icerya purchasi. NCBI lineage: Eukaryota > Metazoa > Arthropoda > Insecta > Hemiptera > Monophlebidae > Icerya > Icerya purchasi. The sequence continues at coordinate 167,343,163 of CM077116.1, read as the reverse complement.
ACGAACTGGGTTGATGCCCAGTTTGTAGGCTTCCTTCCGACATAGTGTTGAAAAAGAGACGAGAGAAATACCTGCACGAACTGAGTTGACGACCAGTTTGTAGGCTTCCTTCCATAATGAGGTAACTATGCAGCATAAAGGAAAGATGGAATAAAATTCGAACTGAGGAAAGTTTTGAGTTAATGATTCCTGAGCGAACAGTTATCCTTGGCGAAACGAACGCAAAAGAAAGAAGGAGAAATAAGGATAACAAATATAGAATAGGATGCAGGAAGATGGTCAAAAGGGAGAAAAAAATGAAAGAGGATGAAAGAGATGATCTAGTTGAAATGAACGTGATTCGATAGGAAGGCTGAATGATTATCAAGGAATGAGGAGGAAGAGGATATGTTAAAAGAGGCAAGGAGTTCCATCATAGCTGCAGAGATATGGGAGACAACAAAAGAAGAATCGTTTAGAGAGGAATTAGGAGAAAGACTAGGAGGAACTGGTAAGGGACTGGAAGATATGGAGGGATTGGATTGGGGGGAGACGTCATGATTCAGTGTGCAACCATTAGATGGTAAACGAGAGTAAAGGGATGGAACGAAAGGAAATTGAGGAGAAGTCTTTGAGTAGGATTTGGGTTTGGAAGTTTTGTGAAAAGTGGGGGTTTAGGACGTGGAAGAGAGGGGAATTTAGAAGCTTTTGGGGAGACGTTTGAAGAGGAAATAGGGGCTGCGGCGCGATTAGCATAAGAGATGGTTGCCTCTCCATATTGTCCTCTCCACTCAAACGAAGAGCATGTTTGCGATGCGCATCATGTGTTTATTAAGTGTTGATTTCTTTCTATTGGGAGTTCTACTTTTTATTCCAGGTTTCTACGACTTGGTTTTCCTACTCCATATTACGCCTCTTATGTCCTATCTTTTCCCTCTCCACAGATTGTTCCCATTATTTGTTCCTCTCTCCTAACTATATTTGGTATCGTATAAAGATATAATTGTCTCCTTCCTATTCTATTAGTTTCTGCGTAAAGGTCCCCGGTTGACGAGCCCAAAAAAAAAAAAAAAAAAAAAAAAAAGAATTAATTAAATAAAACAGTATTTTCTAAAAATTTATTTCCGTAAATTTTCTACTTTATAAAATTACTTTATAAATTACACATAAAAAAATATATAAAAGGATATATAAAAAAAATTATAAATTTTATTATCTTTCAAAAATTTCATCGTATGTCACATATAGTTTTTCAAATTTGATATATATATATATACACACACATACTTACATATATATGCGCGCGTGCCTGTTTGGAACACCTGAAAATTGAATTCCAAATAAAAAGTTAATATAAAAAATGAAAAAAGAAATCGCTATAGCCAGTAAATCTGTTCTTATTAAAATGTTTTAATTTTTCTTAATAATTATCATTATTGGCTTCTTTACAGTGTTCTAAATCTTAAGGTGTCATTTAATATCAATAAATGAGGGTTTTTGAATTGTAATTTACTGTTATTTTATTGTATATTTTATTCAATTATAATGGTGCTGAACTGTTTTGTATCATAAGTACATATAAAAGTGTATACATATGTACAAGAGTAGAAAAAATGTTTGGAAATTTTCTAATTTATATAAATATTTTCCTCAAATTTTTAATAATAATTATGGTCAAATTTTGACCAATGGGCGAACATTAGTAATAACGAAGGCTCCTCAGATTGCCGATCGCAATTCCACGAATAGCTCACTTTGCCGTAGAAACATTAAATGGTCTTAGTTAAAAATGTACGTGCTTACTTATTATTTTTTCTAAGCATAAGGCAATTCTTTTTAATATTTCTTCTGAGGCTTTGGTTTTTTTTGTGCTTTTAAATACGGTAGTTTTGTTAATCGAGATGATTTTGGTACACACTTGACAAAGCATATCGATGTACTAAAATTTCCTGTAATTAGCCTACAACAATTGGATCTGGAAGTAGACAAACCCATCAACCTTATCCAAAATTATGTGGGAAATTCTATTTAAAAATTTAATTTTGGCTCTTTTAATCAGGGCATCGCAAATAATATTCTTCTCTTATTTAGACTTAAGAACTTTTCTCGTGCAAACGAGCATATCAGGGTAAGATAATGATAAATTCTTATAAACTACGCTATAAAAACTACACCACCTGGAAGTTTCAGCCTTCTAGCTCTTAAGGGGTGACCCCTAGGGCAAAAATATAAAATCAGGTTTTTTGACGATATCTCGAGCACCGGATCGGCCGATTGTCTTCGCGGGTTAGGCTCAAACTGGAGGTATTTCAAAGCCATACAATTAAATAGTATTTTCAGACTTATTTATCAACAAAACCTAACCTAAAAATTCATTTGAAAATTTTAAATCGCCATAAAAATAAGTCTACAACAAACACTTCACCGGAAAAGTATATATCACGTATTTTATACCTAACTACTCTCCTGAATTTTTTCTGAATTTTTGAAAAAAGTGAACATACTTTAAAGAAAAATAAAAACTGTTTTTTTGCATTTTCGGCTATATTTAGCTCCTGTGAGCTGATAAAAAATTTATTTTTGGCCAAAATTATACACAAAATGACATGATAATTACTTTCAAATATTTTGGACACAAGGATATTGGATATCGATAAAATAACTGGGATAAAAGATAACTTCAAAGCTCCGAAACAACGTCAAAAGCAAGTGTTTTGAAGACAGTCTAATTTATAAGGGACCGATTTTGAGGAATTGGCATATAATAAACTACACAATAATCTAATTTGGAGTGTATGAGAGGTTCGTATAATATTATTAGCACGTAAGGATCACTTCTCCAACTCATAGAGAAGAAGGTTTTAGGGAACTTTAAGATTTAAAACGAAGAAGCATACGTGTAAATGGTTGAAATGTTCATGGAATGACAATCGAAGGGATAAAATAATGTGAACAGCACGAGCATAAAGGAAGGAGTTAAAAATAATTAGAAGAGTTTTGAGAATAGATTTTTGAGGATGGAGTAAAACATTCTATCATGGCCGGGGCAGGAGTTGGAGAAGTTATTCAGCAAAAAATGAAATTCAAAGAAGGAAAAGTTGGAGGAAAAGAAATAAAGTGGCGGTAAATAAGAAGGTATTAAAAGGCCAACTTCATCAAAATTAGAAACACATGTAGGAACTATACGGAATCTAAGAAAGAAAAAAGCCTACCATTGGGGAGGCTTGGGCTAGATGGACGCTCAAAAAACAAGTTTCTAAACGCTTTAGCCAACTTCCAGACTTGGGAAATAGGAATCAATCGAGAGAAGAAGGAACAAAAGGATTTCCAAGGGTAATTCTCGGCGCTTTTGAAGATATATCTGGATATAACGTTCGAACTTCTGTGAGCCAAGAAGTTGATAATAGTTGGAAGAAAGCGAAACGATCTAAAGGTAGACAAACTTTGCTTGAAAGCAGCTGTGCAGTCCTTACTCCACCACGGGGATGAAGCTTTTAAGGAATGGTAGAGAGCGGGGAAGCTACCGTTAACGTAGAGGAGAAAAATTAATGAAAGATGAATATTTGAAAATGAAATCGGTTTCTACTTCTATTGCGAAAAGAGATGAGTCAACGATAGGGAAAGATTGATTCCAATCTGCTATAGATACGTCAAATTAGGAGACGAAAATAACTAAACGAAAACGGAAAATGGAAGTCGTTAAGGGCAATGCGAATCGGAGCACGGTCACTATCAAAGGTGCCATCCAGAGTCCTACACGAGGAATTAAAAACTCAGACGAGAACTTAAATAAGATGTGAGAGCCATCATTTTGGAAAATAAGATAATAATCGAAAACAATAATCTCCATAATAGAGCCATTTCTATTATAATCACAACAACTGTACAGCGGCGAGTGGGAGTTCTAATCGTCACTGATCATGAAGGGAAGAGGAACAGAATTAAAAATCAAGTCAAACGGAAAATCGCGTAGGTCATAGGTAGGTGGAATGTAAGAGAAGAAAAGATTCTCAATTTCTATATTACGATTGGAGAGTGATTGCAGTATAATGTGTACTGAGCCCTTACAATCTGCGGGAGAAGAGCGCAGTCAGAATTCAAGGGACTGGGTGGAGAATGGTTGTTAATAAAAATGGATGAATCGGAACGTTATAGTTTCATATCTCTAGGTTGCAGGGAAATGAAGTCAGAAGGTTTGCGTTTCGTATTAAAAGTCGAACTGTTCTTTTTGGAAAACGAAGGAGTTGAGTTCTTAAGGAGATTAAAAGAGGCCGATGTCTGGCCTTCCTTCGAGACACTCATTGAAAGACGTATCCCCCAGTAAAGTGAAATGAAACAGAAAGAAAAGTTAAAACAATAAATAAATATGTAAAAGTAAACAATTAAATAACAGCGCCGAACAATCTAGAGAAAAATATCGTACGTGATAACAACAATGGCTATATAATTAAAGGAAGATCTTACCGAAATATTTAATTTGTGTGTGATCCCGATCACGTAATGTTCGAGTGTGCATCTCTTGCAACCGATCAAGCTGCTTTCTACTCCTCCCTTTTACAAATTGGTATTCCCACTCCATACAGTGCTTCGTTCATTCTCTCCCTTCCTTCTCCTTCTGTTGTTCAGGCTCTTGATTCCTTTTTGTCAGCTATCTCTGATCGTATAAAGATCTAAGTTTCTTTGTCCTTTTTCCTCTGTTCCTGGGCCAATGTCCTTGTAGACGAACCCCCCCCCCCCCCAAAAAAAAACAACTTTATCGCAATGAATTAAACGGTCGAATCATCTTAAACTCACCCACGCTGTTGGTTTCATACAAACTTTTTTAAATTACTTTATATTAAAAACTTAATACACTATCATACTACCAAATTCTTCCGTAAATGTGTGAAACGAGTAATTTTTGTCAACAAAATGAGTAAATACATGAGGAAAAAATTCAAGTATAATAGAATCCCAAACAACACTCTCTTCTTTTTAGAGGGACACGCTTCTTCACTTCTCATTATGTGGTTAACCTATATTTAGAAAATAATTAATTTATCCCCAACATCCGTTTTATTTTTATCGCCACCGGGTTTTTATGGTACTTTTCTCGTATTTCATGCATTATATTTTTTCTGTTCTATTTTCTTTTTGAATTTATACTTTTAAGACGAAAGCAGTGAGCTCGACATTCATTCGAATAGTATTATTCACTTTGAACTTTACGTTTTTTTAATGAACCTTTTATGTGTTTATTTATTCATCAATACATTGCAGTAAGTTTTCACTTTTAATTGGTGATGGGCTAGACGTGAAAACTTTTCCGTCGAAAAGACTCTTACTGTATTTCTTATTGTTTGCTACTTTCATAATTATACATGTTTCAGTACTTCACAATTCTAACAAATAAGATAAATGAATTCTCTAAAGTATTTTGAAATTAATCAATTGCTTATTAAAGTCTGCAGAAATTCTGATAATCTGTATATCAATATAAGCAAAAAAACAAAAGTGTTTCCCTCATGACTTATCTTCCATAACTTACGTGTTCTTTATTTTTTATTATTATTTGGCTTTGTATAATTTTTGATAATATTTTTATCTACGATTCATTAAACTTATTAAGGTGTATATACGTTTCAAACTTTTGAATAAGTTCGTCAACATGGACATTGGCCTAGGAACAAAGGAAAAGAGGACCAAGAGAGACTCAGATCCTTACACGATCAGAGATAGCCGACCAAAAAGAAAAATTATGAGCTTGGATAACAGAGGAAAAGGAAGGGTGAGAATAAACAAAGCGTAGTATGGAGTGGCAATAGCGATTTGTAAAAGGAAGGAATAGAAAAAAGCTTGTTCAGTTGAAAGTAGCGAACAACCGAACATTACATGATCCGGATCACAAATAAATTGGTTGTTAGAGGGATGCAACACGAGAGAATAACGGAAAAGCGAGGAAGAGAGTAAACTGTGTCCAAAACGCAGACGGCAAATCGCAGAGAGGTTGAAGCGGCACATAGAAAGAAAGTCAAAAAACTGAGGGAAGCGAGGAAGGGATTGAATAGACAAGGAAGAGGAATCCGAGTTGGAGAATGAGAAGACGTAGAAGTTAAACCATAGTTTGGAATGAGCAGCTGCAGACAGAAGGGTAATATTGAAAGAAGAGAAAACAGGAAGAAACATACCAGAAAAGGGAGGTAGCCGAGCGAATAAGTCAACTAACTCATTTCCCTCGACTCCATATGGCTAGGAATCTAAAAGAAATCAGTTTGGATTAAGTGGGATAGATAGAAAGAGATCATGTATCAAGAAGCGAATAAGAGTGCCGTAGTCAGTTGAGGGAGAAAAAAAACAAACTTTGGATCCCTCGAGCAGCATACTTATTACCAACGTCTGCTTGGATATTATTAAAGATTTTATTTTTTTTTCCCGTGTAGACGCAACACCCTGTACCGTGTTTAAATGCTGTGGCTATTACAGTACGAAGATGCGTGATTTTGTTCTTATAAATATAGTTAGTCTGCCGCCTGGTCTGAATCCGACTGCCCAGCAAGTTTGCTGATCAGCTGAGTGAATCGTGCCTTCATTGATCGATTTTGAAGGAAAGAATAGTTACTGAAAGCATGTGGATAAATCATCTATGTTTTCGGTGAAGGTGACTACTATTCGGATCGTGTTGTCCTTGAATCATATCCATTAAAGTTACGAAGTCGGTGAAAGACAATGAATATTCATTATTGGTGATGTTGCTGTCTGCGGGCTTTAAAAGTTCAATAGTAGGCAATTTTTGTTTTTTAAGTTTTGATGGTGGAGGTTTGAAATCTGCGTTTGCTCCGTTCTCTCTGGCCCCTGCCGCATTTGGATGCTCTCCGTTTTCTGATTCGTATGTTTGGATTTGTAGCGGTTCTAAAGTAATGGCTCCTGTATTATTTGTAAAGTTAAGCCCGGTAGTAATCTGAGAAGCATCAGGTGTTTGAAGGTTAGGTCACTTAGTTGCTGCTTGAGTTTCTTCGGTGTTGACTGCCATACTATCTTCAAGGACGGAGGCTTGAGTGTTTTCCTCAGTGGAGGCGATTCTGTTTTGCGAAACTGAAGCGGTTTTGATGTTTGTGGCAGAGGGGCCGCTATGCAGTGAGCGGCATGTTCTGCATCTACGTTTGAATAAATATTCGGTGTTCGCGTTTATTATGAACTATTATGAAAGAGTCAGGTAGTGGTGGAAGATTGTCACTATCAACATACAGCTGCCTCCTCCAGCTGATTACGTGGTCAAACTCTGAGTCATTGGGATTAACTGGAAGCAGAGAAGTTGCAGAAACTAATTTTAGATTTAATGGTCCCTCAAGATAGACTTTGACAACAGAGTTTGGAATGATTGGAGGTACATTGGATAATATAACTTTTTGGGTAGGGTTTCTTAACCTTGTTCACGGTGATAACGGCTCCGTTATAAAAAAGGTTGTCTGTGATATTTTTCGATTTCAAGAAAATGAGAACTCGGCTAATTTTTGAGCCTACAATTACATGTTTTTCGGACTTTCTACTAGATTTTTAAGGGCGTTGAAATAGAGTCTAAAGGATTCGGATTTTCAACGTATGAAAATAATATCACTTGGTCTTCGGAAGGAAACTCGAAATCTGTTACAGGAGAGGTAGTTTTTTGAGATTTTAGTTTATCAGAAAAGGAAATTGAGTTGCTTATTAATTTTTTTTAAGAGGATGTTTTATTAATATTGTCTATTTTAATATTTAGTGTAGTAGCGGTTGGATTCTCGAACTTATTTTCTGTTAAGTTTGCAGGCTTACTTGTGTTTCATTTGCAATTGATTTCATTTTTGAAAAGGCGATGGGGTTGTTTGCGTATTAGGAATATTTAACGGAACGATCTTACTTGTGTTTGATGAAGAAGGAGCGTTTTTATCTTTCTTGTTATAGGACGCTACAGATTTAACTGTCCGAGCGGTTTGTGTATAAAGGAATGCTGCTGCTGGCTTCGATGGTAATGTGTGCAGCGTTGATAAGCTCGCTTCACCGGGCACCGTTAATTGTTTCCGGTTTATGCATACTGATAGTGATGCGCGAAGTTTTATAATAGAACGAACCCGATAACGGTATAGATAAATTAAATTAGACTAATAACTGATTCTTAAACGCGCAGTTAGATACACTGCTGAATAAAACCGAGACGCACGAAAAATTACCATAAAATAGATCGATAATGTTAAATATATCATCAAAACAAAAACTTTACCAAAAAAACTCCAATACATTCTTTATCTAATGTTTTTGTTAATTCCACTGGTAGAATAGTAGATTATTTTTACCAGAACTTCACGAATTCTAGAATTTCTGATAGAATTTTTTATCTCTCTCGAGTGCTTTTCCTCCTAAATTTCTAAGTTTACTTTCGTTTTAATGCGTCATTAAATAATTACTCAATATATGTATATTTGCAGCGATGTGCTATGCTAAGTCCGTTATTTTACATGTTTAAGTAAAAACGTAGAAATGGGCTGTTGAGTTTAATGAAGTTAAGGATCGTGTGACCATTGTATTTTACTCGAACACTTCAGGAGATCGTGTACGTTGAAACCACTGCTTACAAATCGAGCGCTCAAAAACCACGTTCAATGAAAAGTGTAGAGTTGAATTTTCCGATATTGTACATGTGGGATAGTTTTTTTGATTTTTTCTGTAATTACTACGAATTCTTCTTCTAGTAACTTTTAATTTGCTTTTATTTATGTTTTTCTTAAAAACACAAATAATCTAATTTAATCTATTACAGTAGTGGTATGACGTCTAAGCGTACATAAAGTTAAATTAATTTGTTACAATAAGTGGTACAAGTTTTGACTGAATAAGAAAAGTTAGGAGATTGTTTTTAAATGGATCATTAAGTATGGTTGAAAAATTAAGAGCAGAGCGAAGAGTGTAATATGCAGGACAATCTAAACATGAAATATGGTAACTCAGCTGTTCTATTTTATTTTTGTATGGTTTCCCATTAAGTCCAATAATATATGGCTTAAATATTTCCCAGCTTTTACAAACGTGCAATACTTTTCCGAATTTCTACTCCTAATAATCCATTATTATACAATAAATAAGATAGAGACGAAAATAATCATGCACCATCACCATCGAAGTATTTTACATAATGAGGAACTATTATACTATTTTGATTTTAAATCCATAATTAAAGCGAAAAGCAATTATATATTTCCAGCAACAAAGAATTCCATTCAACAGGAAAAAGTGAAAAATAAAGTAAATAAAAAATTATTAAATAAACCGAGTTATAAGATACAAAAAATATATGTATAATACATACATTTATTAATTATAAATCATTACCTGAATTACTGAAAATAAAATATGTCGAATAACTCAAAAGAAAATAAAAGAAAAAAAGGAACTCCTTTAGGAGCTATTACACAGGCAATGGTGGCAGAAATAAATAAAAATTACGATAAACGTGGAAAGCAAAATAAAACAGTTGTACATGGCCAAGTAATTCACGACCAGATTTAAAACTTATGGTTTTAAACGATTAAATGATGTCGATCCTATATCTTATGCAAGACTTGCATTCGTTTTTTTCCTTTAATTAATTTTCTCTGCAATTTCCCTGTCTTTAGAACCTTATATAGAACTTGTAATTTAAGATAAAGTAGTAAAGTATTCGCTTAAGCTCTTGATTAATTAAGCCGAAATTATTTTAGATTGTAAATATTAAAATTGTAAATAAATAAAAGCGATTAAAAGCATCAAATGTAGCAAACATAACTTACTGAAAACAAATTGAATTCCCTCTACACGATATGAAGGGAATATGCAAATGTGACTAACCTTAAATATGAAAGTAAAAAATGCAGAAAAGGAATGAAAATGAGAATTTGCTAAAAATTTCCTATTAACCCTTATGTTTGCACCCGGGTGCCTACTACGATGCGTTTTTGAATGTAACTTGGTCAAAAGTAGAAATTTCGGCAAAAACCTCCAGATTGTCATTATTTAACACAATTGTAAGCAGGTAATTTGTTTGAAATAAAAAATAACGAAACTACTAAAAAAAAAAACGAATGTAAAGTATAAATACATCACGGATGCGCCCAGGTGAAAACACTGTAACGAATTTTGCATGCAAGAATTACAAGAAAATGGGCAGAAAATTTGAGCCCATAAAAATTTGGTTTTAGACAAAATATACCCGAGAAGCAATCTCCTGCATGAATATACTTATTCAAAGATGTCTATAGTTCCATTAATCCCTATATTTCTATGGTTTATAGATTTTTAAAAAGCCTTTGATAAGGCCCAGCATCAAAAACTGTTTAAGGTACTGGAAGACATGGGATTGGATCCAGCAGATCATCGAAATCAAAACCCTGTATCTTAACCAGAGTGATAGTATTTCTTTAAATCCAAATATTACTTCTAGCTAAATTAATATAACCGCAGAGTGAAGCAAGGACGTGTTTTGTCGCCAATGCTGTTCAACATCTGTGCAGAACAAATCTTCAAGGAAGCTCTGGAAGACAGCACAATAGGTATCAGAATAGGTGGGAAATACATCAATAATATTCGTTATATGGACGAGTAGTTTTAATAGCTGGTAATGCTAACGAATTGAAATTGATCACAGGAAAAGTAAATGAGATTAGTTAAAAATACTGAATATCGTTAAATGCAAAGAAGACAACGATAATGGTCATAGGAAATACTACCAACCTCATAATGCGCATCATTGGGGAGTGCCTGAACAAAGCCGAATCATTTAAATACCTAGGTGCGCAATTGAACATTACGAGAGGATCCGAAGTGGAAATTAAAAGTCAGATAGAACAGACAAGAAATGCATTCAACAAGATGAGGAAAACCTTGACAGTCCACGATCTTAAATTAAAGATTCGAATTCTAAAGCGTTATATATGGTCCACTTTACTGCACGGCTGTGGGAAGTGAACTTTGAAGAAAAACACCTAGAATCGATTGCAAAATTTTGAATTGTGTTTCTATCGAAGAATTTTGAAGGTACCCTGGGCAGCTCGGAATACCAACCAGTAGATACCCAGGGTTATGAAGAAAGACCGAAAATTGATTAATTTAATAAAAATTCGAAAACTGAAATATTTTGGGCACTTGATCCGTGGGACAAGATACAGCTTGCTATAAACCATTTTGACGGAAAGAATTAAAGGTAAAATAAACCTGGTTTTGTGACTTTAAGACGGATTAAACACAGAGTGGTTGGTACACTCCGCGTACAACTGATAGCAGTATCAGAATATTGTTAAGACTTTACTTAATGGCCATCCATGACCGTGATCAGCCGGGACAGCAAGGAGAAGAAAAAGAGATGGTACTCGATGACTGGAAACGTAATTAGAAATCGTTATTGTTTTTGTCCTTGGAATAAAAAACATATGAATTAGTTGTGATATCTCTAAGAAGAAAGCAAAAGAATGGAGTCTTTGATTATGTTTGCAGAGCAATGTTGACAATCGAGATCAGCTAATTGGTTTATCTGAATGTAAACGCCTCTTTCCTTTAACGCTTAATGTACTGCACAAGATGTACTTTTCTCTTGTATCACATCCTATCTAACTGGATTTGTGATACGTTTCGCGAGATTGCGCCTTAAATTAGCATTTGTAAAAATTTCCTACCAGTCGGCCAGGCAAGTCGCACTTTCTTCTGTTGAGCTACAATCATCACTCTAGCTCACTCGGAACTGAGACTCAACTGGACATGTCAGAATCATACAAATCTTTGGAATAGAATAATAGGATAGTTTGTTCAAGAATTGCACGATTGATTAGAACCCAACTCTTGAATTATTTCCATTTTGATAATTAAGCATGAGCGAAAACCATACTTCTGTTGTTTAAAAATATTTCCAACGTGGTGAACATCCTAAAGCAGTCTTCAAAATAACGCTTTACTTTTGTAATTACATTTCTTGTTTTATTTTCATATGTTTTTAATTCTGCACAATCGTCTGTTGCTTTCTCTATATCTAAAATTTATTTCTATAATTTTTAAATACCCATCTTTTCATTTTAACTTAAAGGACTCACATATTTTTAGTTTATGCTGCAATGGAACATTAAGCGGCAAATAAAATTATACCATCATAATAATAGGAATTAGCCATCGGCAGAAAAATACGAAACACAGACAAACACGGTAGAGTAAATTAAAAAAACATTCCTTGCTATCTCACACATATCATTTTTAATATGGTTGTGTAACGTTATGAAACGAAGAATTCCTAAGTACTTTCATATTTGATCAAAATATTAATTAAGGTTTCAGATAATTTAAGTGTTACGTTTAACTTTTATTACTGTATAAATAATATCCAATACTCCTTAATTATTATTATTATTATTATTGTTATTTAATACCGCATAGGCCGATGTATGTCACATGTTTCACATATTGAGAAGATATGATATAAAAAAGAAAAACATGGTTGTAATGATGTATGATGATATAGCGTATCACAGGAAGTAAGTAGATAATTTAATATTTTCGATTTTTTCTTTTGGTATGAGGGGCACGAGAGATTCAGATCCTTACACGATCAGAGCTAGCCGATAAAAAAAAAAAATCAAGAGCTTGGATAACAGAAGCAAAAGGAAGGGTGAGAATAAACGAAGCGCTATATGGAGTAGGAATACCAATTTGTAAAAGGGAGGAGTAGAATGCAGCTTGATCGGTTACAAGAGACGAACATCCGAACATTATGTGATCGGGATCACACACAAATTGGATATTGGAGGGGTGTAATGGACAAAAAGGAAAACAAGAGAGTAATGGAAAAGCGAGGAAGGAAGCAAACTGTGCCCAAAGCGCAGGCGGCATATCGCAGAGATGTTGGAGCGACGCATGGAAGGAAAGTCAAGAAACCAGGGGAAAGAAGGAAGGGAACGTTGAATAAATAATAAAAAGAAACCCGGGTTGGAAAACGAGGAGACGTAAGAGTCAAACCATAGTTTGGAATGAGTAACTGCAGATAGAAGGGATATATTGGAAGAAGAGAAAACAGGAAGAAACCTACCGGAAAATTAAGCTAACCGAGCGAATGAGTCAACTAACTCATTACCCTCAATTCCGGCATGACCCGGTCGTTTGAATTAAGTGAGAAAGGAAAAGATCATGAATCAAGGAGCGAATAGGAAGAATAACGTAGTCGGTTGAGTGAGGAGGGAGATGAGATGCGATAATCTGCAGCACGCTTTGAGCACCCGTCAGGATAAGGATATTGCGAGAGACAAGAGAGAATCTGATAGAAAAAAGGTCACGCAGAATAGCAGATATTGATCAAAAGGAGGGAAGTTTAAAGGACTCGACATAATTTAGAGAAGGACAGAAAAAAACTGCACCAACACCATTCGGTTCCTTGGAGTCATCAGTGCAAATCAAAAAAATGGTTAGGGAAAGAAGGGCTTAGATTCAATAAAAATTCTGATTTAACAACATTACGAACGACAAATTTAGAAGGAATCAGAAAATAAAAGCAGTTAATAGGATGAAGAAAAGAGGAAAAATTGAGGGAGAAATATAGGAGTTTATCGTGAGTGTAGATATACTGAGAAAATTAGACAAGACGGGCAGCGATAAGAGATAGAATGGGAGTTATGTTGACAGAAAAACGGCGGCTGCGTAAGATGGAGGAATAAGAAGAAACAAGAGGGGAAGAGGAAATTGGCAACCGTTTGATGAAGAAACGATAACTCAAGAAAGAAGGTCGAAGAAAAAGAGGAGAAATGTGAGATTCCGCGTGCAGAGCTGGGATAGGAGTAGATTTTCAGGCTCCAAGGTAGAGGCGGAGACATGTATTTTAGACCCCATCAAGCTTAGACAAAAAAGATTTAGATGAATTTCCGTAAATGTAGGTACAGTAATCAAGAATAGAGTGGATAAAAGATTTGTAAAACATAAGCAGGATCACCACCCCATTTAATGAGGTTTAGCCTTTTGCAGGCGGACACGAATAGATGGTTAATATGGTCATGGAATGAAAGTCAACTGTCTCCTGGATAGCACCCAACTAACGAAAGGAGGATAAAGAGGGATTGGGCCATTATTTAAAACGAGGTTGATTATAAAAGGGAGCAGAGTAAAGACAACAGTCGAAGATTTAATAAAGGAGAGAAAAAGATGGATGTTGGATAAAGCGTCTTGCAATGAAATTAAGGAATTTTGAAGTTGGGAGTTAGCCTCCGCGATGTTGCGATGAAAGGAATAAATAAGGATGCCGTCAGCAAAGAAGAGGGAAGAGGAACTCAGAGACAAAAAAGCAATTTTGATGAAATCGATATTGAACAAAGTTGGGCTGAGGCAGGAGCCCTGCGGTAATCCACGAAAGATTTGTCGAGTAACCTCATGAAGGGGAACGGAAGGAGTGACAGTTCGGCAAAGGAAAAGATTAATAATAAGGGAAGAAAAATGAGCCGGAATGTTAAAGGAAAGAAATAAATCAAAAAAAAGTAGAAAGATAGACATTGTCGAAGACTGCCGAGATATCAAAGAAGGAAGCACAATAAGAAATTTTTTGTCGATGAATGACTTGTAGACGTCTGCCAGAAATACATTAATACAGTCGGGAGGCCCGCGACCAGGGCGGAAACCAAACATATTACTAGCTAACAGGTTGTAATGTTCAAGCCACCAAAAACAAGACGTCTGTTGATTAGGTTTTCGAACAACTTCCGGACATAAGACGCGAGAGAAATGGACTATGTGATGAAGTATTGGGTTGAAGGATAAGGATAACGATGAAGGTATTCCAAGATAAAAGAGTACAACCAAAGCGAAGAAAGGAGTTAAACAAGTTTAAGAGGAACCGAAGAGAAAAATCAGAAAGATTTTTAAGAATAGAGAATGTAATTCCATCCACTCCGGGAGCAGAGTCTGGAGAATTCCGTAAGGATGTTTCTAATTCCGTGAAGGTAAAATGAGTGAGCAGATAATGTGGGGAGGTGGAAGAGGGCAGAATGCGACATGGTTCATTAAAGTTAGGAATATAACAAGAAGCAATAGAGTCAAAAAAGGAGGTTAACTTCTCATCAGGGAGATTGTAGGCAAAAGGATGGTGGGAAAGAGAGGACTTGAAAGCCTTGGCCATTTCCAAACCTGAGAAATAGCAGTAGAACGAGAGAAGGAGGAACAAAAGCTTTTCGATGCATTTTTCTTTGCCAATTTAAAGATAAATCTAGCCCTAGCACTGGCTTTTTTATGAGAGAGATAGTTATTGAAAGTTGGGCTAGAGCGAAAAGCTCTAAAAGAAGTTAAACTAAGATCAAAAGCAGCCTTACGATCTTGATTCCACCATAAAGCGGAAGACGATTTAGCATTTTTATGAGATCGTGTGCTTGAAATTGCATTTGAAAATGAAGTTCCAAACGTGAAAGTTGATTACATCTGCATATGGATGTTGTTGATATGATTTTGGAAGAATGTTTTTTTTTTTTTTTTCTTGTGAAAGCAACATCGTGTTTAACTTCTGTGGCTATTACCGTACGAAGATGCGCAGTTTGTTTTTATAGATATCTGCTTATTCTGCTAGTTCTGATAAATTGTGTTACAGATAATATTGCATTGGGGGAATTCTCAAGAATGTTGGTGACTGTTTTGTTATTAATTGAAGGGGGCCGGTGGGGTGATAGTGCTAGACAGTCGCACAGTATGTGAGGAGTTGAGGGATCAACATCTTGGCCACAGAAAGGACAATTCATAGGAGAGGGGGTTCTTTGCAAAATAAAATTATGCGACATGGCCTTATGGCCTGTGCGCAAGCGGCTAAGTCCACAGAAATCTCTGCGGGAAATGCTTTTTTCTGGCCAACATAGTTCGGTTGAGGGTTTAATTAACCTCGACAAAGTCTGACACGAGGACCAATGGGTTTTCCATGAGGACGTGAGATTATTGAAGATTATGTTCGAGAGATAAGAATATATATATATATATATATATATATATGTTTGTGGTATGGTGGTGTATATGTTAGTCAGAATAACAAAAGATCGTAATCAATTTCAGCAGATAATCCAATCCACACAAGATGATTAAGCAATAGCTGAATCGGGTGGCACGAGAAGAAGAGGAAGGTGTATATGTACAGCTTGTGTGTCATATAACGAAATAGAAAAGTATACAGCAGTAAAATCTAGTTTCAACGTTTGTAGTATTCGCAGGTTTTGACGTGTATTTGGTTGTGGCACATATAGAGTGAGGATAGATGCGTATCTGTACATACGTGAAATAATCGTTTTTGTTTGCGTAGTGGTTACGGTGACAATAATAGTGTGCTTTTGCGATGGCTAGGGGATTGAAGTTTCAACAGACTCGAAAAAAAATACATTACGGAAGATCCGAAATTGGAGCAGGCATAATTTTTTTCGGAAATGATAAAATACCCTCCGGTTAATTTTTGAGAACTTAGAGCCAGATGAGCCAAGGAGGTCATCGGTTAGAATAAAATAAATAAATAAAAAATTAAGAATAGGTTAGTTTTTTTAGTCTACGCAAGATATTGGAGTGTGGTTCAGTTCTACTATAACCTGTGGTTGAGAAAATTAGATGTATACATCAAAAACCTTAGAATTTTCCTGCTCATATCAGATCGATAAATGTACGAACTGATGGCAAACGGGCAGAATTGACTATTTCACGGTGTAAAATATTGAATGGCAAGTCAAGATAATGCTGGAAATATTCATATTGATTAAACTAGTTCCGTCTGTCTCCAAGTTGCGTTTAAAAATTACGTTAACATAAATTTTTAATTTATAAGTTAATTTATTTTGCAGCATGTCTGGCTTCCAATTTTCAGTGCGATAAAAAATAACCATTGAAGAATACCGATTTTTATTAGAAAATTTAATACTATGATGATAAAGTTTTATGCATGTTAAAAAATTATTTTAATTAAAGAGAGGGTAATATGGAAAAGTATGTGTATAACGATGCAACATGCATACAAGAAGATTTAACAAGTCTGAAAGAAGTGCAAAGAAATAAATTAAAATAACTAATTTAAATCTGTACACGTTAATTTGTCTATTCTACGTATTTTATTTATTTTTATTTTTTAATTCGGAGAATTATCTTCGGAGGGGCAACTTTAATTACTAAACAAAATACTAGCTAAAGAAAGTGTGAAAGGAAGAAGAAAAAATAATAAACGAATTTTAAAAGAAAGAGTAGTGCTTAAGTAGGAAAATTTGTTAGAACGACGTAATTTAACCGATCTGTGCCAGAAAGTAGCACAGAGTTTCCAAATTCACAAGGTGAAATATTGAAAATTCCTGTCATTTATAGAACAACTTTAGTATTTAAAAAATTAATCGCATAAAAGTGCATGAGCATTTCTACTTTCACACTTCAGCCTCTGGTTTGCAGTCTATGGAAATGTCTGTTAAAATTTCCATACGATAAAAATTATACCCCAAATATTTTCTTTCTTTTTTTTTTAATGCGCCATATACAACGACTAGGCTAGAGTCACAGTAAAGAATTTTATTACAAGAAAGTAACGAGATCTGCCACTTTGAGAAATTTGAAAAGTCGAGAAGTTACTCTTTTTTTTTTTATTTTTTGCTATTTCTTGGCTTTCATATTAAGTCATTCTGATAGTATTATTTTTTTTTAATTACAGTTTTAAATTATTCATTATTAAATGAGTATTTTTAAAAATAATTAAAATTACTTTGCATTATTAAGTTTGCGCTGATTTTGTTATAATTGTGGGTGCTAATGAGATGTTATTAGGTGCTTTAAAATTATTACACACATTTTTCCTGCATTCAAGTTTTTACTCATTTTTAATTGGTATTGGTCACTTTGCATCAAGTCAAAAAGCAATTTAGTATAGAAGGAGGTGTCAGCAAGATATTTGCTGATTTGTCCAGACACTTCGAAGTGGTTAAATGTGTTTTCCTGTGCACAAGTTTTGTACTTACTTTTTAAATTTGACATTGTATTGATATTACTATTTTTAAATGTTTTTAGCATTTGTATAAACTGATAGTTTTATTCAAAATTTTAGCAGGCTTATCACAACTATTTGACTATGTATTGCATTATAATTAATAATATTAATCAATTGGAAATTGCGAATTACTTATCAGATATTACTTCTGCAGTGGTCAGGATAATCAAAAAAAGAATTTGTGTTGTATTAGAAGTAAACTTATCGTTGTATTGTTCAATCAAGAGAAAAATGGGTCTTACAGATATGCGCACTGTGGAATTTTACTTTCCAACAAGAGCACAATTACTTATTCATGATATTAACATTGTCGCATCTTATAGGGATGACTGCAGGAAAATTATTAGTCTCGCTGATAAGTTCAAGCACGCATCAGGATCTGGCTGATCAATAAAGAAAATCGAATATGTGAAAATTTGCCTCAATCATAGTAATGTTTTGTCATGTGCATCATCATATATTCCATTTCCTAAATCAATTACAGCAACAAAGGTCAATGTGAAAAACGCAGATCAATTGTGCTTTAAACATGCTATGCTAAACAAATATGTAATATCAACACACATCCAGAACTTGTAATTAGCTATTTTATGGATAAATCACTGTTTAACAAATAGAATAGAATGGTATGTCTTTTCTTACCTCACTGCTACAATTGCAAAGAATAATCACCAGACGTATTGAACGTTATTCCGTATTATATGAAGTCATCAGGGGCGCCATTAAGTTGATTAAATTCTTATTTTATTACTATTATTATTATTATTATTATTATTATTATTATTATTATTATTATTATTATTATTATTAAACTGGTTTTATGGTTTTATACATATATTTTTATTAATTCCCTAAACCTATGTTTCGTGAACAGTTGACCGCTAAAAACACAAAATTAATTATTATAATCAAAATGAAAACAAACGACAAAGATTAATTAAAATAATATAAAAAACTTCAGTTAGTAGGAAAGAGCGTGATTCCCTTTCATTGAAAATGGAGATAAATCCGAATAAATGAGTTTACCTAGTAGCAATTTCCAGGTCGCCTAGTGCAAACGTTCTGGAATTCGTGGGTAACCAAATCAAATCACTAACCGTAAAGGGGTTTATAGTATGTGGTGACTTCAACATAGATATATACTCAGGCGACACACCAACGCTGAGAACTTGCCTAATATTATAATCAGCCGTGGAAGACTGCAGATAATAAACGGCATCATGCGGGAAGAGGTGTGTGCGGGTCGAGTTTCTTAAATACGTATTGACCGTATTTGCAAAAAGTCTACGTTTACGGAAATAATATCGGGTATCATCAAAGCACAGATTTCAGACCATTGCATTACATGTTGCGCTACTAAAATTAACAAAGTTGGCGGTGTCGACCTTCCGGATAGAGAACTCAAGCGTTTAAATGAGCAATTGCTACTTAGGAAAATATGTATCTATTATTATGAGTGATTACTATAACCAATTGAGAAGGATGACATATACAGTCATATCTGTCTGGCTTTTAGCGACTTATACAATAGTAGCAATGTAAACATTTCTAACCCTTTAGAGCAGGAGTTTCCAACCGGGAGAGGGCACCCTAGGGGGCGTAGAAAGATGTCAAGGGGAGCGGAGTACGTTTGCATTTTCAAAAGAAAAATTAATTTAACGTGTAAGTTAAATATCGTACAATGGGCGTTCAGTAGATAACGTGACATACTTTCGAAAATAACCTTCCAGGCATTCAAAAATTATGGAAAAAATACCAGAGAAATTAGAAGAAATACTTTATTTTTCGACATCATTTCTGAAAACATTAAGGCATTTATCATACTGGGTCACAAGTTTATCGATACCGTCATGGTAAAATTGACGGTGCATTTAGCGAAAAACTGTTTTACTAACTCCATGAGAGGGTCTGTTATGAAACGTTTTTCATCCAGATCACGTTTAAAAAATCTGAAGGTGCAACGTCAGGCGAGTACAATGGATATGGAAATTGAAAGGAATTTGAGCCAGCAGCATTCTACTCTGATTTCGAAGTCGAAGAAGTTTTTTTCT
The DNA here is from genome assembly GCA_039619475.1 of Icerya purchasi. NCBI lineage: Eukaryota > Metazoa > Arthropoda > Insecta > Hemiptera > Monophlebidae > Icerya > Icerya purchasi. The sequence continues at coordinate 167,323,147 of CM077116.1, read as the reverse complement.
TCTAAAGCAGAATCACTCAAGCGTATGAAATTGGATAAATCAGGGAATTATCACACAGGTGTATTACAGCATATCAAAGCTTCGTTTGTAATAGCTAATTTGATAGCAAAGCAGAAGAAACCTCATATTGTTGGTAAGGAATTAAAAGCCACGCAGATAATTTTAGGAAAAGAAACCGAGAAAAAAAGTGAAGTCAATTTCTCTTTCGAATAACACAATTAAGCGTAAAATCGATGATATTGCAGTATACCTAAAGTCACAAATAATTAACAAAGTAAAATTATCGACATTTTCTGCCATTAGTTGTGATGAATCCAGCGACGTCGTTAATTATGCACAGTTAATAGTTTATGTTCGTTACGTCAGTGGAGATCACATTGAAGAAGGGATTTTGTACTCCGAACCTTCGACAGCAGGTACTAAATCTGAAGATATATTTAATTCAATATCTGATTTCATCGAAAAAAATGATACAGAGAAATAAACTCATTAGACTTTGCACGGATGACGTCCCTGTAATGATAGGTGTACGATCGAGCTTAGCTTAAAAACTCAAGGAAAAAAATCCCGCGATAGTGTGTATGAATTGTGTTATTCATCGACAAGTTTTGGATTCCAAAATATTGTCACAGAAATTACACCAGACTTTGGACTCAGCTATATTGAACAATCGATTATTTAGTTTACTTTGCGAAGATCTTGATTCTAATCACAGAGTCCTTATATTCTACACAGAAGTACGCTGGTTATCTAAGTGCAACATGTTGGCTAAAGAAAAAAAAGATTTTTTGTAAATGTTCAACAATGAACAATTTCAATGGAGGTTGGCCTATTTGACTGATATATGTTTGATGCCTTGAATCAGCTAAACTTAAAGCTTCAGGGCAGAAACGGCACTGCAATAAGTAACTATGATCATATTAAGGGGTCTTTATCAAGAATTCAACTTTAGAATCAAAGGTGTCTGCAGAAAATATAATAATATTTTTTTCTCGGTTATTAGTAGCAATTAACAATAAAAAACTGGACGTAGATTTGAAAGGTGAAAAACAAATTGCAAGCACCGGAAAACGAATTTCACCGATACTATCGAGACATTAATTCAAAGTCACTAATATGGCACATGACCAAAAATCCATTTGTTGTCGATGTCTTACAATTACCACAAGAAGTTCAGGAAGAATTTCTAGAAATGGCCGATTCGACCAAGAAAGATGACTTCCATCTCTTGACATTAGAGTAATTTTGGATCAAACGATTCCTTGTTAATTCGAAAGTCGCCTCTCTTGTTTAGGGGAACGCTTATTTCTTTTTCTTCGATTTGCTTATGTGAGACAGGGTTTTCAGCTCCGTTTTTAATTAAAAACTAAGCTGCGGAATCGTCTTGCCATCGATAGCGACGTGACGACAGCTCCGGCAAAAACTGAACCCAGAATCAACCAGCCGATGCAGTGCATGCAAGCTAAAGTATCTCATTAGTACTCTAATTATAGTAAATTATTTCACTAAAAAACGTTTTAAATTTGATTAAAGTTTATTTTCTATAACTTAGAATTAAAATAAATAAATATCGTTAAAACAATATGCGTTTTTTTTTTTTTTTAATGAAAAAATTAAAGGGGGCATGAAAATGTTATTTATAATCCGGGGAGGCTCGACGAAAAAAAGGTTGAGAAACCCTACTTTAGAGAATAATTATAAACCTAGCAGTGTAAGGATCAATAGGAAAATTATCAGTTTCATGCACGTAAGAAATATCTACTTTTAACCCAATCAATGTAAGTTATAAAAATTCAATATCGAAACATGACCAAAAACGAAAAAATTCAGCCTAAAATGTATATTGCAAAGGCAGAATTGAAAAAGAAAATAATGACAGCGCAACGAGTTGGTGAATAATAAATAGCTTAATTAATAATAAAAGCAGAATATCTGCGGATACGATCATAGCAAAGTTCTTTGGAAATACCTCCAACGCGGCGGAAAATTTAGTGAATATTACGCAAACTGAATAAAAAATACCATACATGAATGTAATACAGACATGTTAAATACCAATATATATATCATCGGAATGAGATAACATTCTACATTCCGAAAGCATCAATAAAAATTACGTTGATTCAAAATTCAAAAAATAAAAATTGATAAAGCCCCAGGATGGGGTGATATAAGAAGCAACGGCATTAACCACAATAAACGGATACTTTCGTTCCTGATCATAAAATTATTTAATTTTTCCATAAGAGAGTGCGAGATCCACCAAAAACTAAAAATTGGAATCATCAGAAAAAATGACAGCCATAGCCAACATGAGAATTATAGACCTATAACCTTAATATCATCGGTTGCTAAAGTTTTGGAGCATTATGTAGAGAATCGTTTAAGAAATTATTTCGAAAATAATAAAATCTTATGTAAAACTCAGTACGGTTTTAAAAAAAAATAAATTTACTATTTCTTCGTTTAGATTAATGACAAAACAGGTAAACACGGATCGAGCAAATGAAAATCAGTTCTTAATGTTTTTCATCGATTTAACTAAGGTATTCGATGTTATAATAAAATAATTTCAGATAGTGACCGAATTGACATAAGACAGGACCAAAGAAATGTTTTATAGACTATTTGTAAAGAAAAACGGGAGAAGCAAGGGTTAAAATTAAGGAAACCAAGTTCAAAAGCAAATTTGGCACATGGGGTAGGTTAAAATACAGTATTATCTGTACTACTCTTCCTAATATATGTTAATTCACTCACAGACTATACCAAAAATTCCATTGTTTACGCGTATGCAGATGATATAGCTTTAGTTCCGTAAACATGCACGGACATTCGAATTGGCGAAAAACTTTTACAAGGAAATGTGGATATTTTAAGCAGGTGCGCGCATGATGATAGAAATATAACAATGAATGGTATGAAATCGAAAACCCTGTACGTAAGAACTCCTAGCGGATGTAGAGATTATGACGACCCTACGATAGTACTGCATTCCATGCAATGTTTACGTATGAATAATAAAAATACGCCGAGTTGTACTTGCCATCACTTAGAATCGGTCACCAAATATAAATATCTTGATTGTATTGACTTGGAAAAATCGTATTGAGAAAATAGGCAATAAAATAAAGCAAACTATCTCTACAGATTGAAATTTACACTTTAAGGAAATAAGCAAATTCAGCAGAGATGCGGGGGAACGGATAAAAATGGCTCTAAGTGGTGACGAGAAAATAAGGGATTATCTCCGAAAATTCTGTTTCCCTATTACAGGCTTTACGAATAAAATATATCTGCTTAGCATAACTAAAGAACAGACAAGAAGAAATTTTAAAGATAAGTATTTCATCTGGCCCAAAGGAGTAAATAACAAAATTGAAAATGTCGATCAGTTGATACTTATGAAACTAATAGAAGTCATGCCTCAGGATATACATGAGGAAAAGAAGACAGGTTTGCGAAACAGTTAAAACGGGGTTAATGGAGTGGTGTGAAAAATAGCCTAAGCATATCTCAGTATTAATCAATGTATATATATATTCTTTCCGTTTGTTACATCCTTTTCTTCTAAAGCAATTAAGTATATACACTTTTTTTTATTTTTAGTTTTATTTGTCGAAATATAATAGGAGTCCTCGCTGTAATACAACTGGTCCTGAAAGACTAGGATCATTCTTTAATAACATAGCCAGTAATACAATTAAGTATGATCCATAATACTGCTCCAGAATATATTAGTGACTAGATGATTAAACGACAAGTTATGTGTGTAAACCTAAGAAAAACCTTTTTGGGCGGGTGTTAGTGAATATAAGAAAATAAGAGAAGTTAAGAGCAAGAAACTGCAAGATGAAAAAACAACGTGGCCGCCAAAATATTAGGGAACAGTCTGAAAAATTAAATAGTATATTTGGATTCAAGAATTGAAAAGAATTAATAGAGACAGTGTAAAATTATTTAAGATAAGCAAAATTGTTTATAATTGGTCGTATAGGTGTAGAAGATGAAAAAAAAAAGTTCACTTTTTAGTGTGAGTTGTAACTGCTAATGAAGAAATTAAGGATAATACGGTTGGTGGTTGAAGGAGACGATATTGTGAGAATAAAGGAAGAATTATAAGGCGAGGGAGAAGTTCAGTGTAAAATTTAGTGCGCCAAAAGAAGAGAAAAGAATATTCGAAGAAAATATAATTGGGATTTCACTCAGAACATGAGGAACAAAGAGCGCAAAGTGGAGAAGCTACACTAGATAGGCGGGAAAGTAAAACAAGAAGAAAACTGCGACTAAAGGGACATATCGAGAAGGTAATAAAACGATGGAATGATGGGAAATCAGAAAACCACGGATGAATCGGGAACGAGTCTGTATCAGCAGATAAAACGAATAACGATTAGAAGAGGAAGAACAGGAGCGGTTATCCGACTACATTGAAATTGTATTTTTCTAACTTCGCTTAATAATTCGTTGGCGAGAAGCTGATTAAAAATGTAATTCCTTGAAAGAACAGCAGAGCAAGTTGAAATATCTGTACTTTCATTTTCTTCGATTCCTACGTGATCAGTAGTCCACGAAAAATCTATCTGCGAAGAATGAAAGGTAGAGAAGATGAAAATCAAATAGAATTTGACGAGATGAATTGGAAGACGTTTTATTGCTGCAATCTTTTATAGATGGCATGAATTCGATAGCCCATAAGATTGAAAAAACTTCTGCAAAATATATGGAGCATAGAAAAGAAAACTTGGAAGAAAAAGGAATTACGTCTTAAGCAATAGCAAAAGGTTAAGCGGCAGAGTGTGGGTAGATTAACGTTTAGATGAATGATTAATGCAACCGTACGAAGCCGCATACGGAAAATTACACTGGAGGCTGCCACATTAAAGAATAAAAAATGTTATAATCATAGAGTGGCTTGTAATAATAGATATAACATGTCGAAATGACAAGAATTTAAATTTAATTTCTAATCATTTTTTTCTTACAATATAATAGGAATCCGTTTCCCGGGAAAATATTTAACAATTTCCAAAAAAGAAACATTTATAAAGGAGTGCCTAAAGATTACACTGGCAAAGTAAGTTTTTTATTATTAATACGATTTAATAAACTAATATGTATGATGAATTATATTAATTCGTCACTGTACGACATTAAAAAAAAAAAAAAAAAAAGGTAATAAAGTTCAGAAAAAAAATACCTTCCGGGCTCTTCAAAAAAATTACTAATTTATCCGATAAATTTTAAAACAGAACGAATTCATAAAAATAATTAAAACGTTACCTCTTTTAATTGTTTGAAAGTAATACTACAAAAAAATAAATAAATAAAACAGAGTTAAACAGTAAATACGTGTTTACTAATTAAATTTTATTCATCTATTACGTCAGAATTCTGTGCGCAAATAAATAATTGAACATTAAAGTTTCGATATGTACATATATATATATATACGTTATCTTGTTTAAAAGATGTGTTTTTGTGAAAGTCATTAGGAAATTATTAGAACTGCTAAACCAATAAATGAGAAATTCAGTAATCAGTTACCAGTCACAACCTATATATCGTATTAATTATGGATTTATTTAAATTAATGTGTTTATAATAATACGAACAGCAAAAAAGAGAGTTGCAAAAAAAAGAAATTTGGAAGTTAAAATGAAAGAAATCTAAATAGGCAAAAATAAATTTTAAATAGAACGCAAAGATTGAAATTTGTAATTATATTAAATTCAATATACAGATTTTCAAAACGAGAAGTTTCAAAACATATTTTCTTTTGTTAAAAAAAAAGGTCATAATAATAAAAATAATTCAATCAAAATTGTCTTTTTTTTTGCAACAAAAGAAAATATGTTTAAAAGCTTCTCGTTTTGAAAATCTATATGTGACGTTCGCTCAGAAAAGGTAGATGGTGTCAAAAAAACAAGCTTTCGTGAAAAACGCGCTTAAAGTTTCGCAGTTTAATACACACTATTAAAAATGGTAATTTTAAACATACAATTACGATTTGCAATAATTTCCGTTTCTCACCAGTTTGACCGATTTCTCACGTTAAAGGCCATGCTGAAAAAATGCCCGAAAAACCGTTGTTAAGTCAAAACCGAATTTTTGACACACTACGAGTATGTACCTTTTCTCAGCGACCGCACATTAAATTTTTGCGCGTTCTGACCTAACGATTTTGTACGTTAATTGCGTATATCATTTTCTATTTACTGATACGTAGCAATTTGTCTCCATTATTATGCTCGAAGCTTGTTGCAAACCCTCTTCTTTTCATGAACTTTTAATCTTGCTTTATGACTAGAAATAACATTACTTAACAGACTAACTGTACAACCTTAAATCACCTTGTATAGTCTCTCTCTTTTCCATCAGTGTTTTCGGATCTTTTTTCTATAGCACGAGGGAAATTTTTTATTTCTTTTTTTCTTTTTTTTTGAAGGGGGTTCATCAGCTATGAATATTAACCGAGCGCGCATAAAATTTTTCTACATTCCCAATGTGCGGCAGCAAAATTCGAACCAAGTTCTACCCGAAAGAAACGCTACTGCCCAACCGAGACCACGTTACGATAGCTAACTTTTAAGTGTGCACAATAAATATTTTCAAACAAAAGACTTTGTATCCTGAATGCGTTTCATGGCAAAATCCGAAATATGTGGTCAGCGATTACGAAATAGAAAGCCTGATGATAGTATCTGAAAAGTATCTTTCATTTCTTGAAATATTCCTAATGCTGACGGTAATCGGAGAAACTTTAGAATCGGTTTGGCTAATTAGACGCGAATATAAAAATATATATATATATATATATAAATGATTCAGGCCCGTGGCCAATTACAGCGAGTAATGCGAACTGTGAAATGTGAAATGTAAAATAAATTTTTTTCAACTGCCCATTGAGTTCATTGAACCGGAAAGTTCCAGTTAGTGATTAAATTAAGAACTATTTTCTATTTTTTATAGCGTTGTTTAAAATTTTTAGTTCAGTTTTAAATATACGTAAGTGTAATAAATTAAATTTGCCTTTGTGTGATGTTAAATTCGGTTTTTGCATTTTAAAATTTCATTCCGCTTTTCTTTTTTTTTTTCGGTACTAAAAGTATATCGTTTTTTATTAAGTATATAAAAAAGTCTAATTTATAACAACTTCAGTTAATTTCTCCACTTTTCAATAATTTTATTAGTTAAATTTTATAAACTAATAAATATAAATTGAACAGAATAAATTACAACTGATAACGCGAGTTAGAGTAAATAAAATAATTTAAATAATATAAAACGCAACCGAACATTTAAATTTAAAAAAATTGTAATAAAAAGTACTGAAATGCGTTTCAAAAACTTCGCTCAGCTAGCGATCCGAATGCGGAATTTTTTTCGTTCGCTTCTTTAAACTTTATTTCTTACTGCAATAAACAGCGTCAATTTATGTGTACGGTAAACGACTTCTAGGAAATACATTGCCCATTTCGTATTTCACATTTTACATTTCTTCAAGTAGGCAACCGGCCTTACAGCTGCTGGTAAATGTTCTCGCGAAAACGAGAAAAAATTTTTTAAAGGCATTCAATTGTTCCGTTTTCAGTTTCCCGCCTGCTTCGTTTTCGACTATTTCGTTTCCATTACAATATTCAGAATGCATAGATCCAATATTATGAATAGAAAAATTGAATTTAGTAAGTTTGTTTCAGGTACACAGTTTAGCTTCACGTAGCTTTTTTTGCTGATGATAACATAGTCGTAAAACGATTTTTTTGGCTCGATTTGTATATTTTTACTTGTAAAGTTACGTGCTATTATCGATTTAATTTTTGTAACGAAAAAGTGCTATTTCCAGTTGAGAAACAGATTCCAAATAAGCGTGACTGAATCGGCCTTTTTTTAATGCTACCTTATGAAAAATGCGAGATGCATATTAATTTGTTAGAAAGTTTTACCGAGTTTTAATCTTTATAAACTTTTATTATAGTAGAATGCTGTCGAAAATTATTTTCCGTGTAACATGTAAGTAAAAGTATTTTTCATTATTTCATGTTAACGATGTGAATATTTTTCAGGCTATTTCTGTGCAGAATTTAAAGCGCGTTCTAAATGGCAAAGGACCAGGAAAGGCAATACACAGGTAAATTTGTTTATACTTTTATATTTTATTTTTAAAAATGCATTTAAAAATTTCGAACAGCATAAATTTTACGTGAAATGAGGGATATTCCTTTAAAATTTCCAAGTCTTCTGTTAAGAAGTGAGTGATACTGTTAAATTATTGAAGTCTCAGGGTTATATGATGGGCGAGCGGTTTACAAGAGACAATTCTGTCAAATGTAAGACTTATCCGATAGTAATAGGATTTTTATTACTACACGACGGTAATGCTATTGAAGAATGGGATAAAAAGCGCTGCGAGATTTGTGATCCGAAGGAGTTTTTACCAAGATGATGAAGTGCAGCTTGTTTGTTTAATGGCATTCATTTACGATGAACAGCTGCAGTGGTGATGAACGATGAAATAAAATAAGTTAATAGAAAAATTTCTGAATTTACTTACATTTCAGACTTAAATGTATAAATTTATTACGATAAAAACTGCTTTAAAAAGAACTGCGTGTATGTTGGCTATCGCAAATGTTCAATATATAAAGGTAATTTTGCTTGGTTTGAAAATTTTATTTAGCATCTTGGATGAAAGGTAGATGAAACGTGAATTGCTTACGCGAATATTATGAGAGGACGCTTTAATCAGTGTCTGCGAACGGAAAGGTTTAATTAGGCAAGTATTTAATTTCTCAGCAAACTTATTTCGGATTATACAGTAGGCACGAGTAACTCCGGTTATATCCTCGGAAATATATCCGCGCTCGGACACAGTCGGATAGATCTCCGACGATGTGATTTAATATACGTTAACTCCGAAAGACGTCACACGACGAATGAATGTTGTCATTCCTGACACGGTTGAATTCACCGCTGGAAAAGTGATTTGATGTACCTCCACTCAGCTACGCGCGTAACTGTCGAAATTTGCCTTATTACTGTTTCATGGAATTACGTCGTGTTCGCAGATGGCTGCATAGTGATCTAAAATAGCGACGGTGTGATTTAACATTTTCAAATCTGGATGAGTAATGTGTGATTCACTAATTTAATGCTAGGTGTTCTTTAAAGTGGTGCGAACTAGCCATTTTGTCACAAAAAAAGGTGCTGGTAAATGGGAATTGCGTGAAGAAAATGCACAACGTGTTCGAGGATGTTTTAAGACATTAGTTAAATAAGCAGCCGCGGGGACTAAGAGTGGTTACTGACGGAAAGCCTTATAGAGTTGATTTCAGTAGCGGCATGGTAATAGGTAAGAGGAGGTGAAGAGACAGGTTCGGATCTCTCTATAAAACTTTATTTTCTTTGGACTGTCTATCAACTCTTGACCAGAGTTGAGACCGTCTGTATAGATATGTCTCATTACTACTTGCCCAGTAGTAAAAGCCGCTGCCTTACAGTTAGGATTTTTATCCAAAGGCGCTAGGGTGTCATCCCAAAATGGGGTGATATGGCGAAACGCAACGGAACATTACCGTCATTCCGAGAATTTCATCATATGAGTATCAAATATAACATGGCCCTAAATCTCCGTCAGGCTGAATCGTATCCGTCAAGGCAGCCGAATAGCGTGCTAAAAATCTGCGGAATAAAAGCAAAGCAGAAAAACCATAATAATATAGCGACATGGAATGTGTAAAATCATTATTCCAGAAAGGTAAACTTGCAATTGTTGCTTTAGAAGAAAAAATGCTCAAAATTGATACATTAGAAATTAGTGAAACGCGGCGGATAGGTAATGGAAGCTATAAAACTAACATGGAATATGGATTAATATGTTCAGAAAAAGAAAAACACAAACACGGAGTAGATATGCTAGTGTAAACGAAATTAGCGAACAAGAGGTGACAGCCATAATATCAAAGCCGCTTCGGGTAATGTTAATTAGATTCGATACAAAACCTAAACAAATGGCAGTAATGAATGTCTACGCGTCAGCTGTAGGCAGCAATGAAACTGAAATAGAGAAATTTCATCAGCATTTCGAAGAAGCAATGAAGAGCGCAATTTTTTTTTGTTCTCGGAGATTTTAATGCAAAAGTCTGAAGTGATCAGCGAAGTCATATAGCAGAGGAAGGAAAAAATGTAAACATTATTTAATGCGATATTATACACGTTTTTGCGTTGTTTTCTACCAACTAGAAAACAAAAATCGCGCTACTTTCGACAAAGATGAAAAAATTTCGCTATAAAGTAGATAAATTTAGCCGTCGTTTAACACATTTCAACAAATTATTTTTTTTTCTTCCTAACCTGGGCGCGCCAGCGGCCTTCCCCCCTACAACATGAAAAATTAAGAGATGGAACTAAATAGCCAGGCGGTCAGAAATGGAAAAAACAATGGAATAACTGAAGTTAATGGGAAGGAAAGAATATAGGTAGCGTTAAAGGGAGTAGGAAGACCCAAAACTAAAAGTTATGTGTAAAGAATAGAGCGTTCGTTAAAGAGTGCAGAACATTCGAATAGGATATGATTTGAGTGTCACAAATACAAGAAGGCTCAGAAGCGTGAAGAGAGCAGAAAGGAGAAAGAGTTAAATAAAAACGAAAGCGAGAAGAGGGGAGTAGAGAATGATTGATTTTTAGCCTAATTAAGCAGACAACAGTGGAACGACGACAGACAGGAATAGAATGAAACCAAAGCAGGAAAAACCGGTTGAATAAGACGGTAGTATGAATAATGATTAGAAAATAATGATGGATACAAGTATAGCCAAAGTCTGGAATGATTAGAGCGTGATAGAAAAAGAATGTCTGAAGAAGGGAAAGAGTCGAGGACATTGCGGGCGGCTGAGCGAGCTAAAGAGTCAGCTGAGTCATTGCCCTCAATATTGGAATGACTAAGAACCCGTAGAGAGTCTATGAGAATGGAACGGGACGAGAACAAAGAGGAGATAAGAGATCGAATAGAAAGGATGATTACCGTCAGAAGTATGAGAAGGAGGAGAGGAGATGGCTTGAAGAACGCCTTTGGAATCGGAAACGATCAGGAATTTGTGAACCCCACTTGTAGAGGATATAAAATGATTGGCACGAAGAATTGAGATCGATTCGGCGGCCGAGAAGATGGAGCAGAAAAAAGCAAGTCTGAAAAACTTAGAGTGCGGCAACGTAGGAAACGTATACGCACCACCCACGCTTCCATCACTCCTGGTGCCATCCGAGAAGATTAAGACATGGGAAGGAAAAGTCCAGCAGCTGAAAAAAAATTCGAAGTTGACTACATTGTGAGAGGAAGAATTAGCTCGGATTGGGAGGGAGGAGAAATTGATGGGGTACCATGTGCTATTAAAATACAATAATTTCTTTTACAGTCATATCAATGTACACGACTTGCTAATAATGTATTAGGTGCCGCTTCGGGCTTAGTATACCGTGAACCTTAAAGGATATAATATATGAGACTTTCTTTATTTTATTTGACAACGCAAAGAACGTGTACCACAAGGCTTTTATACTTTCAAACGTGGTGTCTACTAATAATCCTGGTGAAGCATATAAAATCGAGTTTTTCAATAGTTTCGCTTAAATTTATCATAACGTTGATATAATAATAGAAAGCGAAATTTGTAATTTAGATACCGTACTTTTTTTTTCATCTTTCATGTCATACAGTTGGCGCTAATTGTATTTTCCTTTTGTAATTCAGCAATGAAAATGATTATATTTTCCTCTACTATTCCGATCACGGCATGTACGGCGGTTTACCAATGATTACTGGAAATTTATATGCTACCGATCTGCGCAAAATTTTAAAAAGCCTGGCAGAAAAAAAAAAATTTAAACGGGTAGGTACAGGAAAACTTCTTTTTTTTTTTCTGTTCTAATATTTCAATTTCTTGTAATAATTATTATCATCATCATTATATCCTCAACCATTCGGTTGGTGGACAACCTATTCTCACATTTTCAGATGTACAGATATAGGTTGTATACTAAGCAATTATTATATAAGAAACGCAGGTGTACACACGTAAGACTACATTCGAAACTGATAGTAGCCGCTTGATTTATCGATATACAAGTGCAGTCCCGTGTGTGTCTGCTGTGTACTGCCCTAGCGCGCATAAGATGTTGAACGTGGTGGTTTGCTATTGCCTTCCACGTGACTATTAGCGATTATTTAGTAATAATTATACTTAATTATTTTTATTTATTTATTTATTTGCTTAGATTTTTACTGCCTACATAGGCTATAATCTACTTAATCTAGTTACAGTACGGTACATAGTTTTATAAAATTAAGTGTAGCATTGAATGTTCAAGAAATTTGATGATGTTATTGAGGTTCTTGATGTCCAAAAAAGCGTTGAGGTCCGTGGCAGTTGGTTGGTTGGCGGTGAACTTGGAGCAGCATAGTACCAGATGTTGTATGGTAATTCTTTCACCAGGGCATGTTTCACAAATCGGTGGCTCTTTCCTCTCGAGAATGAACTTATGCGTCAGCTGTGTATGACCCAGGTATAGCCTAATAATAGCTGATGTGAGCGGTTTATTCTTTTTTGTTGCCTTGAATATTTTGTCCGTCCAGTCGCTATTGTTCAGTTTTATCATGTTCAGGGTGCTTGGTGCTGTGACGCGTAAGTTTTCCAGCCACTGGTCGAGAATTTTGTTTTTTCTATCGGCTAGTGTATCATCTTCTATAATATGTGCAGCACTATTAATTTCGCGTATGTAGGTGGAGAGGAAGGTTTCATTATTTCATTGTAAGTGTAAAATAGTATATCCTACCCGGCTATCTGCTATGATTTTATTTTTTTGTTATTATTTTTTTTTTTTGGCTCGTCAACGAAGGGACCTTTACCCAGAAACAATTATTAAATTTTCTATAGTTGAAAATAACTGATTTTTTTTTTTTTTTTTTAAACAAATCGGCTCCAAAACTAAAACAGAAAAATCATAAAAAATATGTTTTTAAATGATCACCAAGTTTATTAAAAACGGCGTTATTTTTTTTTTTTTTTTTTTTTTAATAAAATAATAGTGAGGATTTCCATGCGCTGTGTTTAACTACTGAGGCTATTACAGCACATGGAGCCTACTTAGGAAGGTTAAACTCTATGGTATAGGCCGCTGCTACGCACGAAAGCCAACATAGCTGCGACCGCAGACGGAACGTTCGATAAGATCTTAGAGATAGAGGTGGTAGTGAAATAGGTGGATCTTGGTGCCGCAAAAGAGAAACATTCGAGAAGGAGGTGAGATGTAGACGGGGCGCTTGGTTGACCACAGAAGAAGCAGACATTTGGGGGTGCTTGTCCCGTGAAGATATACCCGTGCGAAAGGGTTGTGTGACCTGTTCGGAGGCGATTCAAGACAGAAAAATCTCTGCGAGAAATTTCGTCTATGGGCCACCAGGGTTCTGTGGTTGATTTTATGCTTCGGAGGAATGTACTTGCGGATTTCCATTCCTGCTGCCATTCTTCTCCAGTTTGGTGCATAAATAAATGGGCCATTGTGGGGGGAAGAGAGGGATTACATGGCATTGGAGAGAATAGTGTCGCCTGAGCTGCTCGATTGACGCGCTCATTACCTGGGACTCCTACATGGGCCGGCACCCATAGGAAGGATATTTCAGAGTTTAGTTGGGATAGTCTGTATAGTAGGTAGTGGACTTTTCTTATCAGGGGGTTTTTGGGTTTTATTTCTGAAATAAGTTGAAGGGAATTTAAGGAGTCAGTTATAAGTAGGGCCTTTTGGGACTGGCGGTTAGTATCAGTATAGTGTTGAATGCAGAAAACAATCGCATATATTTCAGCGTCCAGTGCTGTGCAGCAATCATGCAGTCTGACTGACTCTGCTGTTTTTGATACTTCGAAGGAGCATGCCGCCGGTGACTGATAACCTTTTGCCTTCGCTCCATCTGTGTAGAGGCATACATGATCGGTGTAGCTCGCTATGGTGTTTTTTACTATTTGTACTACGTTTGGGGGATATTGTGCTTTATTGAATTTTGTGAGAGATATGTTTATATTTGTGATCAGCTGACTCCAGGGAGGTACAGTTATTGCGAAATCTGGTAAAGCTCTTGGGATTGAGGGGATTTATTAAAAACGGCGTTATTTGATTTTTTAAAATATACGTATTTCTTCTTCTTTAAAAAAAAAAAAAAATTAAATACTATTGTTTTGTTTTTTGTTTGTGCTTTTTTAAAAGAAGTTACGAGTTCTGCATGTCATGAATGTCATGTATGACAAAGCTCATCGCGCTTATGTACCGCCTATTTCGATAGCTCTTAAAAATATTTAAACGACTGAATCGTTGAAAGAAAATGCGTTGAAATATAAATTAAACGCTAAAAGTAGAAATATTTCAGTTAGCGAAACAAAAATAAAATCATTTTTAAGTCGAATTTGTTAATCACCGTGATTATGTAATGCGAGAACGTTCCGGGTTTTTGGGTTTTTTTATGGGTACGCTAACAAAGAGCAACGCCCAACCAACCGAGGAATCTAAATTATAGCTCAAAAGAAGCATAACATATTAGATTTTAATCTGGTGCGAGATTGATTGAATGAAAGAAGCTAGAATAGAAACAACTGACAAGGAAGGAAATGAGAGAATATAAGAGTCATTGTATGGAGTAGGAAAACCAAAATCCAAAAGCTGAGAACAGTCGAGAGAACATTCCAAAGAAAGTAAGGAACATTCGAAGAAGACATGGTTGACATTACACTCAAAAAAGGAATATTCTGGGTGAAGAGGGCACCGCGGAAAAGAGACCAGGGAAAAACGAAAAAGTGATGAAAGGAGAAAGGATTTTGTTTTGGTGAATTAAAACGTTAGTATTTTTAACGTTTAATTTATATTTAATGTCAGTGCAGAAATGAGGATTGTGGTTTTATTAACGTCTACTGAAGTTTGATAAAGAGGGGCTGTGCATTCGGCCATTTGGAGCGAACCTTTGAACCACGTTCAGCAGGAAAATTCAGGAAACTTCTGCGTCGACTATTGTTTCTCACTTTTATTTATTAACACGAAAGAAAATGACGCCAGTTTCCAATTTGGCAGTCATTAATGAACCCATTACCGGAAGTGCAACCGAACCGATTATCAAAATTCGGAGGTAAAAAAGATGAGATACAATAACATAGTCGCTGGACAGACTCGATAGAAAGCATTTACCTTCTGCTTCAAATAAACGTTATTTTTTGCTTTGTTATCGAAAGTACAGTTGATTCGTCTTCGACTCTTGAGTGAGTTCCATACCCTTGACAGGGCGTCGGGATTGTGAAGTTAAGGTTCACAATGTACTAAGAGGAGAGAAATCATTAAAAATAATCAAATTATCGGAAAGTATAGAATTCTCGAGGATAGTGCCGTTAGTATTATAGACTCTGCAACCCCACGTTGGAGAATGAGCATTCCAATTCCCACCGACGATAAACGGTTGAGAAATGGAATTAAAAAAGGAAGAAAGAGGAAAATGACGAAGGTCAAAGCATAAACGGAAATGAAGTTAAGAGGGTGGACCAGATTACAAGAGATAGATATGTGAACAATGTTCGAAGAATTAAGGCAGGGAGGGAGGTTTAGAAAGACATTATGCACATGAAAAGGAATGTCATCTCTAATGAGGATAGCAGAGCCTCCATAGCCATCATCACATTCGCATCTAACTAATGTAAAGCCTCTAATGTAGAAGTTTATGTCCGACCGAAACCAAGTTTCTGAGATTAAGGCGATACCGATATTGTGAAGAAGTAATAGACCCTCTAATGAATTACGATTGGCCCTACGGCAGTTCCATTGTAATATGTTGAATACAGATGCCATAGTGGAACGCCAAGAGATTCGAGTGAGGAAATAAGAAAGTGGTAAAGGAGGAAAGGGAAAGAAAGCTTAAGAGGCAATATAACTTTTAGAGAACATGAAGAAAAAAGGGGAGCAGAAAAAATTAGAAGGGGGAAATAATTAGATATAGTAAACAAGAGAAGAGAGTTGTAATAATTGGAGATTAAAAAAAGGCAAGTCGGGGCTGCTAAGAAAGAAAGAAGTCGGGACGGTAAAGAAAGAAAGAGAAGTAGAACAAAATTGGTTATCGGAAAGCAGAATATGCTGATAGGGAAGAAAGATTTTTAAAACATCTGAATAGACAGCACAGTGCCACTATATGTTAAATTGGAGTTATTGAAGCCAACCACTATGCATCTAGCACTATAGGCACCAATATATTCGTACTTGGTGATAGTTGCTTGCGTAACGCAATAAATAATAGCGTAAATACAGCTCAGTTCAAAAATGGTGTAAGCCAACTCAACGTGAGTGCATTTATAGTAAAGTAAAATTACACACTCGGGTAACTGACCCGGACGTTTTATAATATATAAAAGAGGGATAAGTAGCCGGATAAGTAGCCGGATAAGCAGAAGAGAGATTATGAAAAGAAAAAGAGGAATAGAAAAGGATAGACGAGAGGGTAACTCATCTCCGAGCTTTTCCATTTTTTATTTCTTTTTTTTTTTTCTTTTTAATCTCCTCGATGATTTTAGAGGAAATTAGTTTGAATAAATGTTATTGGAGAGGAAGGAAGATAGAGAATCGGCAAAGGAAGATGAAGAGACGATGTTATTGGAAGCCAGGAGCTCCATGATGGCCGTGGAAATAGTTTTAATTACGGGAGAAGAAACAGAGGAGGAAGAATTAGGAGTAATTAGAGGAGTTATGTTATTATTGTAAATTTTCCTTATTAATATTACCCGGAAGAGAAGCCGATCTATTGAGGGCCCATCCATTAGAGGGGGATGGAACACGATTGGATGGAAGAGAAGGAAATTGAGGCGATAATTTAGGAATTTTGGGTTACGGGGTTTGTGAAAGGTATGGAATTTAGGACGAGAGTGTACGTTAAAAAGCGGAGTAGGAGCAGAAGTTGTAGACTTCGAAGAAGTATTACGAGGAGAAGAAGGTACTGAGGCTCGGTCAGCATATAAGAAAGCGTTAGAAACTAAATTGGATGTTTTAAATTTAGAAGCTTCCTGGAAGGAGATGTTTTCAAAGGCCATTATGCGTTTAATGTCCTTTTGTCTTATCCATTCTGGGCAGGATCGATCAAAGGCACAGTGCGAGCCTTTACAGTTGCGGCAGAGTGGAGAGGCTTGAAGGTTGCTGCATTCCGTGATAGGGTGTCGAGAGGCGCAATGAGAACAAAAGGAAAAAGAACCGCGACAGTGTTTTGCAATGTGTCCAAAAAGAAGACATTTGGAACACTGCGTGGGTAGACGAATACTGGGGGCAACAGTATAAATCGAGATAAATTCCGGAAGAACAGTGCTAAGAAACTTAAGTTCCACCGATCTAGTAGGGATTTTAACACCCTCGGAAGAGTGATAGATACGGCGAATAGTAGATATAGGAACCGACGGTTCGATTCCCTCCAATATATCATCCTCTGAAAAGGAAGGGTGAACTACTGATATAACGCCCAGGCGGTATAGAATACTATTGGGGATATAAGCCTTGATATTATGGGACGAAAAAAAGCTAGGGTGGGCCAGAAAAGCGTTAGTGGTCGAAGCAGAAGGAAATTTGACCGATACTCGGCCTCTGCCTTGGGGAGCAATACTGGAAAACGAAGAGGAAACAGAATTTATTAACTTGGCAAGGGCCAATGGGTGTAGGTTTCCTATATTTTCACTAGACGTACAATTTTCCACATAAACAGTAAATGGTCCCGGATGATCGGGAGAAAAAATTATATTGTCTATATTATTATTATTGATATTACTATTATTTTTATTATTATTATTATTATCAACCTCAATCTTATCGGGTGATATTAACATAAATCTCTTGGATAACGTTAAATCTTCCGATTATTTGAATTTACTATACTCCTGGGGTTTCACTAGCGTTGTTAATACACCGACTTTTATGCAAGAACGTTCCGGCTATTCATCGTGTTTAGATCATCTTTTTGTTAGAGATTTTAATGATAACCTGTTTAAATCAAATTTAACACACAAAATTCTCAAAATAAATTTTTCCGATCATTGCGCTATAGACGCATCAATTAAATTTTATTCCAACCATAAGACAATTAAACCCAACTGTGTTTATCGTTTCGATAAAATTAAGTTCAAACAATATCTTGCGACTATCGACTGTGAAAAAATATATAGTTCGCAATTAACAATTGACGAGAAATTTGAAGAGTTTATAACTATAATAAAAAAACTGTGTAGAACAGTCTAAATGTATATTGCAGACTAGAAAAATCCATAAAAGGTCACCCTGGATTACAGATGAGTTAGCTAAGCTTTCTCTCGAAAAAAATCGAGTATACAAACTGACTAAGCGTTATCCTACTGATGCTTGTTTACAATCGCAGTTTAAAGAAACCTCCAGAATGTTGCAAAGATTATTGAGGAAAGCAAAAGTGAATTATTATACCAAATTACTAACGAGCTGCGAGAATAATCAAAAAAAGTATTGGGCGGTTATTAAAAAAACCCTAGGAAACAATTCACGAGCATTACGTAACATATCAATTAACGGCCTTCAAATGAATGTGTGCGGTAACGAAAAACTGATTTCTGATTACTTCAATAATTATTACAGCAATGTAGTTAACAATATGATTGATAACGCGGATACTTCCAATTACACGCCAGCGAATGAAAACATAGCCCTTCTCTCCTTTGGGTTTATTGATTTTTCTTTGGATGAAGTTAGGCTTGGAATAATGTCAATGCCTAATAAGTCCTCTTTCGGATATGATGGAATCTCGATTTCGTTAATAAAAGATAATTTACACTTTTACGTAAAACATTTAACCTATTTATTTAATACATCCGTACAAGTTGAGAAATTTCCAGCAGTCTTAAAATTTGGTATAATTACGCCCGTTTTTAAAAGTGGCAACTGTACTAATATTTCCAATTATAGGCCAATATGTATTCTTTCCACCATATCTAAAATATTTGAAAAATGTATTAAGCGTAGATTGTTAAATTATTTGTTAAATATTAATTTTTTCAGTAAAAATCAGTATGGTTTCCTTCCTGAACTTTGCACTGATGACGCGCTTTTCGATCACATTTCACTCATTGCATCCAATCTAGAAATGGGCGTTTCGGTTGCAGCAGTATATCTAGATTTAAAAAAAGCGTTTGACGTAGTTAACCATAACATTTTGTTGTGTAAATTGTACAACTGCGGCTTTCGGGGTATTATCCATGAGTGGCTTAAATCATACTTAACGGATAGATTGTATTGCACTAAAATTAACAACATAAAAAGTGACTATGTAAAACAATTTCACGGAGTACCTCAAGGAAGTATACTGGGACCCCTCCTGTTTCTAGTTTATATTAATGACTTGTGTAATTTGAATGTACATGGGAAAATATTTTGTTACGCAGATGACACTGTGCTTACGGTAAACTCCCGCCAACAAGCTACTCTCCAGAATCTTTTACAAGATGACTTGCACAAAATCAAAAACTGGTTACGCCTTAATAAACTGTTTATTAATCTGAGTAAAACTAATTATATTTATTATTTATAGCCACATACCGCAATTTAAATGGAATGATTTCAAAATTTTCTGGGAAAATGACGTTCCGGTGGATAGAGTTCATGATGTAAAATATTTAGGTGTTCAATTAGACTGTAAATTGTACTGGGATAAACATCCAACTTACCTTGCATCGAAAATTAGAAAATTAAATTATATATTTTATTATCTGAGCAAATTTTTTAATACCATACACCTCCGTAAACTATATACGGCCCTATACCAACCGGTGCTGAGTTATGGAATCATGCACTGGGGCAAAGCTGCAGACTACCATTTGAAACATCTGACACAACTACAGAAAAATGTTATAAGGTTATTTGATAGAAGTCAAGACACAGTTGTAGACTATAATATTATACATCTTTCAAAACTTTACGAACTGCAGCTCCTTATGTTTGTCCTTAAGAATATAAAAAAATTTAACATCTCCGTTACACAGGGTATTACAAGATCAGCGGGGGAAGAATTAGCAGCACTACCAAATATTAACAAATACCATATCCGGAATCAGTCAATATATATGGGTCCCAAACTTTTTAATTCTTTACCCTCATCCTTAAAAATAGACTTAAAAAACTACAAAAAACGCCGTAAAATTCTTGTATCCTACCTATCATCATAACTATAACAAGATAAGGAAACATAAAGAAAGAAGAGAGAGAAGAGTAATTAAAAAAAAAAAAAAAAAAAGGTTCATCAAATTTTAATTTGTTTTATATTTGTATAAGTTATTGTATTAAATAAATTAATAGTACGCATTCGGCATTTTTTTTTTTTTTTTGCAGCTTGAAGAAAGTTTTAATGTTTTTTTTTTTTTTATTTTAATACCCATCGCTCGCGCAAATATGCGCATAGATGGACTATTGTAGTAATAATAATAATAAACGTATTTTTGATTTTGATTTTGATTATTATTACCACTACTATTACCATTACCACTACTATTATCGCCACCACTACTATTATTACTATTGTTGTTACTGTTGTTGATGTTAACGTTGTTATTATTGTTACTAATATATTCGTTATTAATGCTATTACTATTACTGGTAGCAGGTACAGCCTGAGACAACCTGATCTCTTTCTGCTGGGTAGCGGGAACAGGTGAAAGGGGGTCCGCCGATTTACGCTTAGCGTTGGTATTGACGTCCATAATAGATTAGACGGTTTGTTTAATTTGTGGGAAGCAGGGGGGGAGGCCGCCGAGCGGCCCCCTCTAGATGCGCTCATCTAACAGGTGGGGAAAAATAATAATAATAATATAAAAAAAAAAAAAAAAAAAAAAGACGAATTGCAACAAAATTAGAACTTCTAAATCGACGAGAAACAAATGAAAACGAAAAATCGGACGGCCGAATAGATAAAAGAAATAAAAATGAACGATCTCACCGGATTATCAGCTGCGACGAAACCGAACAATAGAACACCGATAAGCAACGCGGCACAACGACTTTATCACTCATCTGATAAACATTTTCTCAAAACTTAACACTTCTCAAAAGACATGTTACTTCTCAAACCTCAATTCATTCTATTTTCTTAAACAGCAACATATCCCTACTTCTTTTCTTCATCGCTTCATTATCTGCATGTCAAGTTGTCTTCGTTCATAGTTTACTGCCTACCTTTCTTTATCACTTCAGGCGCACTAAATTTTACTCGAACCTTCCATGTCTCGGAACTATCACTTCTTATAATGTTTTTTTTATTTTTTATTTGCCTTCTCCTTCGCTTCAATTGTTTTTATGATCTCTAAGTTTCTATTCTTCTTTTTGCCCCACATCTAGATATAAACCTTTTCTTCATTTTTCCTCCTCTATCGACAAAACCGACACTGTAAATAATTTCTTAAATGTACTTTCCCATTGTTTTTCTTTCCTGTTCTTACCTTTTTAAATTTACTGCATAATGCATGCTGCTACATACTGGATGCTATCCCCATATTATGTCATCACTAATTCTTTCCTACTAATAACTTTTTTTATTTCTCCCTATTCTTTCCCGATAGAAACACTGATTTGTCCTTGAAATGTATGCTCGTACCATTTTATTTGTACTTGAAACGCATGCATCTTACTTAATACTTCACGTACCTAGACCAGCATAACCTACTCTACTTAAGTGTTGTTACGGCCACGTTGCTTGAACATTAACTTTAGTTTCACTATATTCACTATAATATAGAGTTAAATGGAAACAAATTATTGTTTAATGTTTAAAATAGTGTGGGCACCATGTAAGTATGATGTTACCATTTTGTTCTTACTGTAATCTTCTATTCTTCTGACCGTTCATACTTTCTTATCAACTCATTGATCAATCCTCCAGTTACCTGGGGCAACGCGAGCTGTAGTTAATGGTAGTTGTAACCATATTGATTTAATATAGATCACTAAATAAATTTAGTCTATGCAGAATGGGTTAAGTTGTGACTTTGCTGCTGCCGTACAAATCACTATTTACAGTTTAAAATAGTACAGGTGTGTAGTCGTGGCAACCCTTCTTTTTTCTTATATATTTGCTATCATTGGATAAATGTCCTAGCTGTGTGATGTTATCTTTCGTACACACAGACTAGCATACTTCGAGTCTGTGCAGTAGCTGTTATCCATTAGTAATTATCAGTTTTTAAATTCCTTATAAATAACAAATATTTTATTTACCATTTGTTTCTCATTTAACTAAATAAAAAATGTCCCAGAGTTGGGTTTTGTTTGTTTTTAAATTATATATTTCTTATAAATATAATTTAATAGAACCGCCTTGCTTAGTTTCGAATTCATCGTTTGAATATTCGCTAATCAAGTTTACTTTCTATATCTGTAAGTTATTATCTCGGATTTAGAAATAACGTAGACGGTTACATATCATTTTTATCGTTTTTTATTCAAAATCGAAATGAAATTTAAAAAGTTAATTTATTTGTTCTTTTCCTTTCGTAAAGAAAGTGTAAAATTTTCTTACTAAAGATGCTTTCATTTTAAAAGTATAAAATAAAATAAATGTGTTCTGAAAAAAAAACTTAACGTACAATATTTAAAAAGAGTAAATAAAAAAAGATTAAAATGATTCCGAAGAAAATTCAAGAATTCTTGAAAACACTCCTTACAGAAAATGTACACCCTGTTTTTCTTGTACGGTGAGGAAAGTAGTACAAACAGTCATTTTTTTTTTGTACTAGAAAGAAACTTGTGAGATTATTTTAAATACGTTCGCCTGTTCATTCCCAGGTATTCCAGCGTGACTGGGAACCCACATAAACGTCACCTGGCTCTCAGACTTCTGTGTATCGATGACAATGCTAAGGATTTGAGTAGTAATTCTATTTTTTGTTTTAGGGCTGGATATGGCTTCTAGTGCTGCCAGAGAGTCTGTAATTATTAATGTCTTTTTGTTAGGCTTGCAGGACGAAAGATATTGTAGCCCGTATAGGATGGCATACATTTCTGCGTCCAGTACTGTGCAGCCATCATTGAGTCGAAAAGAAAACGCCTTATCTGATACTACGAACGCACATACTGTCGCCGATGTGATTGTGGTGGGGTTATTTCTAGCACCATCTGTGTAGACTATAACGTGGTCGGTGTATTTATTTATTGTATTTTTAGCTGTTTCGATAACGTTAGTTGGGTTTTTAAGTGATACATCTGCTTTTATTATTGGGGACTCCTATGGGGGGATTAATGTGAAGTTTTGATGCATAGGGTTTATTGGGTTTATGTTATTTAAATCTAATATGTCAAGGACTTCGGGCACATAATCATTTGAGAAGCTTGATGTACGCGAGAAGTTAATAACAGTCAAAGGAGTACGTGTTAAGGACAGAAGAGTATTGCATCGTCTATGATAGTTTCTACAGTATGCCAATGGCGGGCACCACAACAAACTGCACATGCTTGATGCAGGAGTGGTTCGATGAGCTTCTAGCATCGAACGGAAGACAGAATTATGGATTACGTCTAATGAATTTATTAAGGAATGGCATGCTTGGGAATAGGCTGGCCACCCGTACATGATTTTAAATAAGACGAGGATTTATATACTGAGAGAAAGAGCTCGAGGTGGATATTATATTTGGGATTTGATAAATATTTAATGATGCCGAGGGATTTTAAACACTTTTTCTTTAACCCTGATATTAATTTTTATTCTACTAGATTTTAGTGGTAACGATTCATATCCGCAGTACAGTTTGATAACCACTATTAGAATGTTAACAACATGTCCGTATCTAGACCAAAATTTCGGGAGGGGTTACGAAAATATTTTTATAAATGTATATAATATATATATATATATATATATACATATGTGTGTGTGTGTGTGTGTATTATCATGAAATATATTTATTTATAAATAGTACACTAAAGTCTTGTAATCGATTATTGTATGTGCAATATTTGAACACTTCAATAAAAATAAATGAAAACTAGTCGGTTCTCACAGAATTCATAAAGATTTCAATTTTCTTTTCTTTTGTCAAAAATTGAAAAGAAATAAATTTATTCTAAGTTTCGGTCCATTTAATTCAAGCAGTTATTATTTCACAGACGTTTCGGGGGGGGGCTGAAAACCCTCCCTCGGATATGGCCCTGGTTGACAATAATACAGGATTATCTGTATATTCTAAACAATTTCTACATTACGTATAAAGTATATTTATACAGAATTTTAGTTAATTTTTATTTTCTTTTTAACTCTATTAAGTATGTTATAACACCATATTCGTAGAAATAATTTGGTACTAATTTTTATTAATTTGTTTTAGATGTTCGTGGTTATAGAATCGTGTCATTCAGGTTCAATGTTTCATAAACTTTTGAATAGAGAACTTCCAAGTAAGATTATAAAAATACTAACAAATTAATTAAAATTTTTTCTCTAATCATTTGTTTTATATAATAAAGTATTAATATCAAAAATAGCAATAGAAATTAGAAATAAACAGCAAATTATTAATTAAAATGACTAGTTATATTTTTTGAAAATTATAGTATATGTGATAACAGCTGCAAGGCCGAAAGAGAATTCATATGCCATGTTTTACAGCAAAGATTTGAAGAATTTTCTTTCGAATGAATTATCAGCTAATTTAATGTATCTACTGCAAAAAGTAAGTATACGCAAACTATACCGTTTCCATTATCCCCATTTACTCGTTAAGAAATACTACTCTTTACATTAAAGAGGACGCTTTTTTTTGGCTTGGTTTATCTTTTAACCTTTTAGCCAGTTTATATGTTAAACATGTAATATAATATTCAAGTCTTAAATTTCAATATTGCATTTTTTGAGGTATTGATAAAGTTGTTTACATGCCTGACCTAGTGGATTTGTGAGTATGGTTACTGTGTTTATCGGTAACGTGTGATATACTTGAGTTAATCTATTTGTAAGTTCTTCTCGTTGTTTTTGGAACTGAACACATTGCCATAGGAGATGGTTAATATTTTCTTCATAGTCTTTATTACAGTACTGACATTTATCCGATTCGATAATGTTCAATTTTTTTAAACGATCTGCTGTTCTGGTATGCCCTGTTCTAAGCCGGATGATTTGCTTTATGTAGTTGCTAGGTAGGTTCTCGTTCACTTGAAGATACCATGGGTTCTTAATCTGTTGCTCTTTTTGTATATTGAAATAATATTTTCCACTGTTCATGCTATTCTGTTCAAAATTAATTTTTTGTTTATTTGTTACTATATTTTTAACGGTATGTACGTAATCTGTCCAGTGATATTTATTTTGTTCACATCTCCGATTTTCGGTAACTTTTTTTGTTAAGTTATCCACGAATTCATTCCCTTTTATTCCGCTATGTCCTGGTATCCACTTTAGCACTATGTGATTATTGTATTTTACTTTTGCAGATTCTATTTTCCTTTTTATTTTCCAAACGATATTGTTGTCAGTTGTGTCATTTATAATTTTATATAATGCGCTCAGTGAATCGGTTAATATCAGAAAATTATGATTTCTATTTTCGGTGTTTACGAATTTGTCGATTGCTTGATAGAGCGCGTATAATTCAGTTGTACATGACGAATTTGTCATGGGGATTCGGAACGTTCGATATTTGTTTGTAGTTTTATTGTATATTGCGCAGAAACAAACTCTTTTTTCTATATTTAATGACCCATCAGTATAAATCTGTTCATAAAGACGATATTTCTTTTCCACTATGTCTTGTAATATTTTTTCATTATATTCCTGGTAAACTTTTTCAAATTCAGGTGTTATATCTATGTGGATATTTTCTAGCATATTGAAATAGTCTATGTCCTTATACTTTGATTTCGATTCTTCGAATGGTTCGATATCCTTTAGGCGCTGTCTACTATCGGCTAAAGCAGGTATACTTTTATTAGTCCAGTAATTATTATTGTTAATAAGTTCGGTTAATATTAGTAACCTATTGTTAAGGGGGTGACCTGGATTTGATTTGATTTTTAACATGTATTTATCTGCTATGTATTGTGTTCTTAAATCAGTCGTAATCTCTGCGGTTTCGTAATGTAGCACATGAATGGGGGTTGTTTTAAATGCGCCTGTTATTAACCTGAGTGCTTTATTTTGTACTGCTTGTATATTCTTTTTTCGATTTTTGCTGGCGGTGGTTATTGTTATTGCTGCGTAATCTATGTGCGGTCTTATTAATGATTTATATATCATTGTATTAGTCTTTGGATGGCAGCCCCATTTGACTCCATTTAGTACCCGCAATATATTAAGTCCATTTTCGCATTTTGTTTGTATGTTTTTTATTTCAGTAGCCCAAGTAGACCGACTATCAAAGGTCATGCCTAAGTATTTACTTTCATTGCTGAACTTAATGCTGTTTCCTGCCAGTTTTATCAGTGGACTAGATAGTATTCGATGTCTTGTATATATTGTGCCTATTGTTTTTCCTGGTGATATTTCAAGTTCCAGCCTATTTGTGATAGCTTGGAATTCTTTAATTTTATCTTTAAGATTATTAATAGCTATATTAAGATTAGCGGCTACTGAATACATGACTATATCGTCTGCATATTGCAATATTTTTACTTTTTTGCTATCTAGTTGATCAATTTCTTTTGTATACAGTGTATATAGTAAAGGAGAGAGGACAGCACCTTGCGGTGTTCCTCTAGTACTGCATACCGTGTCGTATAGTTGATTTTGAAATTTCACTGTGAGCTGACGGTTTGATAAGTAGGAATGTATCCATTTTACAATACGATTTATACGTAATCGTAACATGTAGTGTATATGTCAAATAACAGCCGGTAAGCACATTATCTTACGGAAACATAATTTTTTGTTTTTCTATTCGAATAATTTGTTTTAGCTGCATTTTTCTCTTTTATAGTTCCACATTGTTTCCGACATTATTATTTCCCAGATTTATCTTCCATTAAGGCTGTTCCGCTAGCTGATAATTCATAGTGATTTTTTTTTTCAATTCAGAAGTGAAGATGTTAGTTAATTAAAACAGACTTATTGCGCCACTTACTTCCTGTCGACTTAGTATTCTCGACTGTTATCATTTCAGTTATATTAAAAATAAATAGAAATAAAAGTTCATTTAAATAAAATCGATGAGCATTTGTTTCGGAACTGTAGTATTTAGGTTAATTTAAACTAATCGGGAATTTAAAGTTATAAAAATATCTATTGGCTAATAGACTAAAAATAACAATACGTCATTTTTTGCAAATTTCACTTAAATTAATTTCTGCGCATACTTGTTTCGATTAATGCGCGTCAATTCGTGAACAGAAAATAAGAGAAAAAAAATGGATTGCAAAAACGTTTTTAACAAGCATAGTTAAAAATGAAGCGTATTGGCTAGTACTCTTCCCTATTAGTAATAGTCAAAAGATGATTGATGGACAATTTTTTGACACCAGCACGAGCTTACAGTTAAAAATTAACCTTCCTCTCGCACTATACCTATCATTCTTCCATACGTGCTGAAAACTAACTATAATTCATTGTGTGTGCACACCAAAATCGAACCCTAATTAATGATCCTTCCAAAAATTCAATCCGACTCTCTCGCCACTGAGACATGCTTTGTTATTCATCAATAATGTAGTACCTTTAGAGGAATTTAACCTCCACGCCAGCCAATTTATACTGCACCACCACATCCACCATTAACTACAATAGTTGTATCCTTTCAAGGCTACTTTTTCGTCATATACATGTTAATTTCCACTCACCTTCTACATCATATCGCTACACATCGATCGCCTTTGCCTGTACACTAATGCTGTTTTATTCCAGCAAGCCACCCCAATTCTGAAAATTGTAACAATTTCGATAATTACAAAATAACCGGTCAATGAAATTATTGCAGCTATGAAGTAATAAGGATCGCTTTAGACAGGTGACAACCGGGTCATTACTATTAGGTTGATTACTGTGACCAAAAGGTCGCTTCCATCAGTAATAACAAACTACTGTGCTAATATGATAAGCGCTGATTTTTTTTTTTTTTTTTTAAATAAGTTGTAGGTCTCACTGGGCACCCGTTATGTGAGTGCCCAACACTCTTATTAGGGTTTATTTAAGCGAAAGAGAGAACTCTGCCTGAGTTCAATTTTTTTTTTCTTCAATACTTCAGATGTGGTTTCTTCTTTTTTAAATCTACTTTCTCATTTTTTACAATATCTTTGCGAACTCTTTTACTCAAAATATCCCAGCTGCCAGCGTGTGTATCAGATGAATTTATACATCATCAGCATTTACATTTTGTATTCAACTGTAAAATGAGGAAAACTATATATTAGTTTTGCTGCTTTTTGTCAGTATTGTCTTCTGATTATTTGATGTCGTATAATCGAATAAATCGAAATTTTAAATTTTCCTTAAATAATCACTCGGAAAATTGCATGACCGCTCTACTCAGACGATTTGAGAATTGAGAATTTCAACGTAATCTACAAATGTATATTCAATCCCTAAAGTGTTTGCTCAATTAAATACAGTGGTTGTCACAGACATAAACAAGCACTCTGGAAAATCGAAAACACTTATTGCAGTGTATACTCATCACAGGCAATCCAAGATTATTTATAATATTCGTTTGGATATTTAGACATGAAAATTGACTAATAAATAACAAATGGAAGAGGATTTAGATCTTTATTGTTTCTGAGCACTCGCATGTTAGTTCAAAGTTGTCGTATAAAACATATACTAGAACTATTTCTATAAAAGAATCAATATGTATCATCGAAACCCACATTTACTATGTGGTCATGAAAATATAACTGTAAAAACTGGACTACCTTGTGTAGTCTCTGCATCAGACTGCCCAACTTAATTCACAAATGTGCTTTACTAAAACCTACCTGAAATTAGGCCGCTTTGCAATCCCTCTCTTTCATTATATTCGAGATAATCAATTATCTATCCGCTGAACGCTGTCAGTATGGTATAAATGTTTGTGGTGGCACACGAAATGATGCAGCCAACACCCAAGAATATCCAAAAGTCGGCGCCAAAAGCAAAATCAGCACTTTACAGTCATCTGACCAGACCTCCGAAATAACCATAACTCTACAGTACAGAACTAATAATCAGAAATTAAATTCCAACATCAGATGTTCCAATAAATTCCACCTTTTACTTCAATTCCATGTTTTAAATCTCGCATAAATAACAACGAAAAATCGCTTGACAATGTATTTAATTTGTGTGTGTGTGTGTGTGTGTGTGTGTTTTTGAATATTATTTGCATGATAAAATTCCCCAATACCTATAGCTATTAATGCATTAAATCCGTTTTATTGGAAACAAATTTTCGCATTACTATCGGTAACTTTACTATCAAAATCATTATGCAAAAATTATATTTACCTGTAACATCGCATAACTGTGCAGTTTTATCACGTGCATCACCTATTTCTGTAGCTGTGAAAGTTTTCGCCCGTTCGTATGATACAACTTCTGACCGGAAGGGTTCTTAAGGGATAAGATGAATTTCTGATAAAAATCTTCCCGAAATAAATAGGGGCTCCTGGGATTTATGGTGAACTTCAAGAATATTACAATCAGTAGAATAGAGAAGGATGTTGTCAACAAAGAATAAAGAGGAAGAAAGTAGAGGAAGCGAAGCGACATTAAGAGAATACATATTAATTGAGAGAAGAGATGATCTTAGATAAATTGTCTTATTTTAGAAGAGTTTCATGATTAAGAAAGTGAAAATGGACAATGTCTTTCGAAGAGTTCCGAGGGTGAACGCTGCCAAAAGCATTTAAGACGTCAACGAAAGAGTCCAGTATGAATCTCTTTTGGATAAACGACTTGTAGGTATGACGTAGGAAAGAGGCTCCACAATCAGACGGACCACGGTCAGAATGAAATCCATACGTATTATTAGACAATACGTTATTATTCTTTAACCGCCAAACAAGGCGTTTGTTTAACATGGTTTTGAGTAATTTCCTAAGGCGGCTAGCGAGAGATTCAGCAGAAAGACGAAAATACTTTATCTTTTGGAATAGAAACAATTATGAAGGAATTCCATGCGGACGGAGTAGAGCCAGAAGTAAGAATAGAGTTGAATATGTTTGAAAGTATTTCATGAATCTGTTTCGGAGATTCTTGGGGACAAGATGAGAGATTCCATCCAATCTTAGAGATGAGTTAAACCATGAATGAACCATTTTGAACAGACTCCGGACTGAATGCGTCCCAACTGCTGAAATTCTGAAAAAACGGGGTCTGCAGGAGAACGACAATTTCCTAAATTGCGGTAAAAGACAGACCCGTAGCTGTCTCTCTGATTGTGGTGACGATACTACCAGCAGAAGAGGGGACCTATGGAAGATATTAGACAATGCACCATGGGGGTGGTGCTGAAATGGAAGGAACAGATATAAATTTCGGAGTCAAGCAAAAAAGTCCATGGATGCGAAAGAATAAAAAAAAAGAAAGAAAAGTTTGTATTTTTAAGAAGAGCAGCAACAAACTCGTTTATAGTAACAGAAGAGATTAAGAAATGTGGACGGGATTTTGAAATCTGCCGGAGAAATGTAGTTCATTCGCAGTAAGAACATAAGAAAGAACTGCGGAATCAAGAAATGAGGAAAGTTTATCAACTGGAAGATCAACATTGGAAGAACAGCTGGGCAGAGGACCACATCCAAATTTGAAAAACAGGAGTACATACAGAAAATGATGAGCAGAAAGCAACCCCAAGATGCGTTTTTGTCATTTTCGCACACATATCTTAATTTAGCATTTGCCTATCTGTAGTGCTAAGAAGTTATCTATGGTGTAGGATTAGAGTGAAAGGTACGTGATATGGACAAACTAGATTAATAAGTAACTAAACAATCCGCATTCCACCAGAAAGATGAATCAGAGATATTTCTGATACTTCCGGAGAAGCTGTTTTGAGGAGAAAAGGAAAGAACATATCAGCTGGATAAAATCATGATACAGAAAAGTGGAATCAAGGTTAGGATCAAGGACAGAATGGAATTTAGACCAGTTCATTTTGGAAAGATTTCAGAGAGGTATGTTGGAAGCACTAGGTTGAAAAGAAACAATTATCACCCATGTGGTTCTTAGCAAAGGTCCTGTCCAGGGTGCTCTATGAGTACTTCAAACTTAGACTAGAGGAGGAGAAGGTAAGCTCAATAGAATTGAAAATAGAGGCATTTTTGCGATAAGTATGAAAACCATCATTGAGAATCACAAAGTTATAATCCGATAATAAGAACTGAACGAAAGAACCATTCTGGTTTAAAGTTGAATGAGCTCAGATGAGGGAGTCTCTGCTAATAATAAAGGAGTGAAGAAGAGCGTAAAGCAGAGAGAGGTCTCTGCGATTACACATGGGAGGAATGTATATAGAAGTCAGATTAAGAGAATGACCGAGTTTAGTAAATAAGGAAAGAATAGAAATATGAACAAAATTCAAAGAATGAAAAGGGTTAGATGTGATTGGAAGCTTAATACTATGAGAGGGGAATGCAATGCAAATTTTAGCCAGAATGGCGGACCCTCATAGCCATCCTTATGATCGGATTAGTTACATGAAAGCCTCTGATCTAAAAATCTACTGATTTTGGGAACCATATTTCAGATAGCAAAGCTACATTGATGTTTTGTATATCGAGTAGACTTTTTAGAGCGATCCATGCTGAGATCGTGGAACTCACTAAGTAAAACTAAAAGGAAAGAAAAATAAAGAAAAAAATAGAAAAAAAAAAGAATGAGTAAGAAAAGATTATTATGATGGAAAGAAAAGGAAGGATTATGTAAAGTTTGACGATTTATCACGGGATGAAAAATAAAAATTGTTCTAAAAAAAAGGTAAGAGATAGGCTTCAAAGTTTGCATATGGAACGATATTATGTTTAACGAGCAGATTCAGAAATGACTATCCAAGCACTGTGAATAAACGTTTCGAAAATTTTGACAGAATTTGGCAAAATGTCCAAAAAGGAAACACTTACCGCACTGAATTGGCCAGCGGATCCTGCATGCAATTTCGAAAATCAAATTATAAATTGAAACTTTATCCGCGAGAGAAGAGTTCTCGAAACAGAGTTCGATCAAATAGGTCGGAGACTTGATAAGAAATACCACTCATAATGTCCTCTTTTGAAAAGGAAGGATGAACGTGTGGGTGATGACATCATAACGAAATAGGACAAAGTTGAAGATGTATGCTTTAATATTATTTTCATTTAGGAAGGACTTATTTGAAAGAAAAGAATTAGCACAAGAAACTGAGGAAAAATGACTGTAACCTCTATTCCTACCGAGAGCTTTAAAGAACACATCTTTGTTGAATTTGCTGAGAAATAATTTAGCAATAGCCAAAGGATGTGTAGACATCCCAATTTTTTTCCGTTAATAAGACCTTACCTATGTGCTTTGTACATAACTAGATGATTATCGGGTCTAAACTTATACTAAAAGAGTTATTACTACCGTTGCTAATAAGGTGAGAGAAAAAAACAGTTTGTCAAATTTTGATTTGTTTTATTTTTATTTCTCTTTCCTATTGACTGTGTTGGCAAGTGTAGTTCTATATCTCTACATTTATATATTTGTAATGAGCGAGTGAGTATATATGTATATGAGTGTTAAGGGGGGGGGGATGAAAAAAACACTTTTTTGAGAGTAATTTTTAAAGAGACTATTAAAGTTATGTCATTACAGTTTTTTACACATAGTTATATGACATTTCAAGAACATTCAGTAATTTTTTCGTCAAAAAATATTTATAAACAAGCCAGTGAGAGTGAATTGACGGAGGTCACTTCAAAAAAATACGTTTTGCGGTATCCACGATAACTCGCTACAAAATCATCCGAAACACGAATAGTTGGAAAAAATGGTTAATTTAGAAGTAAATCTAGGTCGCAACGTTGTCCTTTTATTTTTAAAATTTTTTTTCAATTTTTGGCGGTCGGATGAAGTCAAAACCACGATATTTACCCTAAAAATGGCGCCATTTTGTAGCTGTAAAATCGGTCCCAAGCGAAAAAAAAAAAAAAAAGAAGAACGTTGCGACCTAGTAAAATATGTATTATAAAACTGTGTTGAACATGAACCGGATCAGTACAGAAGTTTTTGAGATATCGTGTCCACCGACTTCAAAAAAGTCATGAGAAAAACGCGTTTAAAGTTTTAAACTATGAAAATTGGAAGAAAAATTTTTTTTTTCTCACTTAAACTGAATCGCCGATGCCAGCACCATAAAGCAAGGTATCTGCTGCACTTGCAATGTCCAAGGCTTCCTTTTGCTCCATTCTTTTCATTATTTTAGCCCCTTTTGTCTGAAGTGCAGCTTTTTGTTGGGCTCTTTGAATTCGCGTTTCATCGGTTGTTTGAACGTACTGATGAGCAGTTGCGCCGACGCTGATTTTCATCTCTTGCAGGAAGATTAGTAATGCAAAATTGCCTTCATTGGAAAACATTTGGTGCAATTTCTACTAGAATAGGACTACTGGATAAAATTTTTGGAGTGATCTTCCAAATAAGTTGATTTAGGCTTTCGCTATTGTTTTGAGTAAATCCACCAACACATCGCTCTAAAATCTCGTCCTTGCTTAAATCTTCATAAATTAGTTCGATTGCTTTTGTTACATCATCCGGAAAAGGTTCATAATCGTGTTGGAAATTTTCTATTCCGGTGGCAGCCAAAGATTTTTGATAAGCGCACCATAAGTCAGCGCCAGCCGGACACATACGATGCTGTGGATTTTTGTTTGCTGATTTATAATGGAAAAAGGTCGCTGAAATCGCATCTTTCATTTTTTGCACTGAATCACAATTTCTTTCGATTGCTAATCCATAATACACCTTTAATTTATCAGTTGTTTTACCAGCGAGTTTTCCTTTTCCAAAGAGACTTTTGCTTCTTCTAACATAGTTTGTCCAGCCTTTTTTTCCGGTTTTTATTTCTGTCCCTACTGTTGTGTTTTTTACAAAATCACGTAGCCGTTTGCCGATCCTTTTTTGAACGTGGCCGACGCATTTTTATTTATTTATTGCAAAGTCTTCGCCATATAGATGGCATTGAATTACATCGGTGAACCTCTTTAACTATCACCGTCGTCGATGTAATTCTTATACTTGACGTGGTACTTTTCCTCCGATCGTTGAAACATTTCTTTTATTACTGGTACTTCTATGTTTCCTGCAGGTCCAATGTGATTTACTTCACATTCACCATGTTCCACGTGCTTGGTGTGCCATTCTTCAAATTCCATTATATTTAATTTTTTCTCCCAAGTTTTATACCTTTAACAGTGCCCACTTTTAAAGTAAATATCTATAACTTTTCCAGTGTATCATATTAATGAAGAAACACCATATAACGAAAAGAAACCTCGCTTTTTCCTGGTACCATCACCGGCTAGGCCCTTTGAAAGAGAAGGAAGCAGCTGCTCCGGTTAATTGCCTGCCGCTTTCGGCCGGCTCAAAAGGGGTGCAGCGCACAGCTTACTATCTTAATGAGTTTTACTCCAAATGACCTGAGGTTTTGGGAAAATATTTCTAATAATTTGTACTTTTATATGAACATTTTTCAGAAAAACAGATTTTTCAAAGTGGTTATCCCCCCCCCCCCCCCCCCCAAATATGTATATGTGCCTAACTGCATGTATAGGCATGTGTGTTATATATGTATCTGAAAGTGCCCGAGTAATTAAATACATGTTAATTTACACCATATGTGTGTGGGTATGTATTTATTTTGTTTAATGAGCATATATTATACATTTGATAAATCAATGTATAATTTAAGAAGTTTATTTGTTTTATTTATAATTTTTTTTAAATGTTTTGAACACTGTTTAAGAAATTTTTATTGTTTTGCAATAGCCATCACTCGTGCAAATTTCCACATAAATGAAATATGTATATATAATAATCATAGGCGTACCCATGAGGGGGGGATTTGGGGGTTCAAACCCCTCCCGAAATGGATTCTTACGTTGCTGTATTGTCGCTTTAGGGTCGTAAGATGTCTTGGTACCAGGCATTCTGATAGTACAACTAACTATGTATTAGTGTAAATTATTCTCAAAATGAAAACGAACAGAAGTCTTACGCACGTAGAACTATTATACAAGAGATTATTAATAAAATATAATTACTACGTAAAATTCTTTTTTCTGCCAAGTGTTTTTTTTTAAATGGATCGATCCCCTCTCGAAAAACTTGCCTGGGTACGCCTATGATAATAATAATAATAAACTTGATTTCATTATTTCTATCACAATTGTAATTATTATTATTACTGTTATTACTACTAACAATGTTAAAATTACTACTATTACTGCTACCACTGACACTATTACTATCATTACTGCAATTATTATTCTTATTATTATTATTGTAGCATGTTAGGTCATTTACTCTTTTTAATTCATACAAATGACTTATGCGAGCTAAACGTTGGGGGAAAAACCTTTTGTTATGCAGATGATATTGTTCTGACTGTAAGTTAGATATAAACAGATGTTAACAAAATAAATGAGTAGATGGACAGAAATCGCATAAGCCTGAATGTTAATAAAACAAAATACCTAATATACAGTAACCTTCCTCAGAGTAAATGGAATAATATCAGTATAACCTGGCAAAATAATATCGCTATAGAAAGAGCATACACGATTAAATTCTTAGGAATTTAAATTGACTGTAAGTTAACGTGGAATGATCATTTAACATACTTATCCGCTAAATTAAGGAAACTAAATTACTTACTTTATTACCTGGAACAATTTTTCTGTCGATCTCAGTTAACGTTATTGTATTTAGCTTTATATCAACCTAAGTTCATAATCTGGGGGAATGTAGCTAAGTATCATACTTCACCTGTGACTTTCTTACAAAAATCTTTAATTAAAAAGTTAACCTACACTCCTCGAAATGATTAAGTAATTAAACTATTAACTTTCCGGTTATTATATACCATTCAGCTATTAATTTATGTTTTAAAGAATAAAAACAAATTTAATATAATTGTGTATTCGGGAGTAACAAGGGACGCTGGATCGGAGCAAGTTATCATGCCAAACTACTTTAAATATCATGCAAGCACGCAAGCAAGATATACAGGTGCAGTTCTATTTAACCGCTTACCAAAAGTCCTAAAAATGTATTTGAATTCGGAGAAGAATAAAAATAAAAATGATTAAGTAAATTTCTTCTGACATTACAAGATTTATTACTTACTGTTCAACATACCCGCGAAAGTATACACAACGCCAACAAATGACTGAATTATACATAAACAAGTAGGAAAGAGAAAAACTGTTTGAAAAGTTTGACAATATAACGAAATTCACTAACTTATAAAGTTTAATAAAAGGTAAAAGAACCAAAATCACATGAAATTATGTAACTTATTTAATTAACAATTTACAAGAACAAAACACTAAAGTAACATAAGTATCTTTTTCATAAGCAAATGTTAACAAACAACAATTAAATCATGATTTAACGGTTTTACTTCTTTATTTTTTATTTATTATTAAACATCTCTAAGTTAGGTTATATTTGTAGAAAAATATGATAGAATTCATTTTTTTGTTATCTAAAAACTTTGTTATTTTAGTGCCGTATAATAAACATTAAGTTGAAGTAATATAAGTAAACAAACACTTATCTACATCGTTGCCAAACTGTATAAGCATTGCCAAATTTGAATTACATAATCTAATTTTTAACTTTAAAATTCTTTTGATAAATATAGCACAATCTTTGTAATTATTTAATAATTATATTTACCATTACTATTATTATTAGTAATATTATTTAAGTTTTTATAACTATGTAGACTTTTTCTATAGTTATTTTAACATGTGTTTGCAATTATAAATTTCTTCACTTTAATTACAATTATTACAATAATTTATAACTATGTTCATTATTCTTATCAATATTATTATTACAATTACTTTTATTATTACTATTACTATGTTATATTTAAGATCACTGATATTTTTTTCTTTCTTTTTTCCTTTTTAAGATTCCTTAATAACATACAGAATGCTAATAAGATGGTATACAAATGGCAAAAATATCAAATAAAAATCAATAACTCACGAACAGCTTGACTTATAAACTTCAAATTTGGAACATAAATCACAATTAAAATTCTCTTTAAAACGATCTATAACTTGAAGATGACCAATTACCCTGGGCGGCAAAAAACCCAAAAAACCGTCAAGAATATATAACATGGTATATAAAACGACCTCAAAAATCACTTCAAAAATCATAACTCGTCACTAGATAAACTTATAACGCTGAAATTCAAAATATAAACTATAATGCAGGAGTACTTTCATAAAATCAAAAAATTACGTTACAAAAGTTATGTAAAGTTGCCCAAAAGTTCAAAAAACCGCAAAAAATTACGTGCCCCCCCCCAGCGCCGCGAGTATTGTAGTTAAAAATTTTGAACGCGGCTAAAAATACGCGCATCCCCGTATATTTCTCTAGTTTTGGAACACCCGGCCTTCCAACTTTAAAACTGGACCTTCGGGGCGCCGAAAGCTCGAAATTTTGGAAAAAAATATTTTTTTTCCCGGGCATGTGATATATCGTTGGAAAGATTGCTATCTGTCGAGAACGAAACCGTATTTCATATCCTTAACAAAACTTTCCAAGTTGCCGTAAAGTTCAAAAAAGCGCGAAAAATGACGTGTCCCCCCCCTAGCGCCGCGAATATTATAGCTAAAAATTTCGAACACGGTTTAAAATATGCGACTCCATGTATATTTCTCTAGTTTTGAACATCGAAATTTCCAGCTTTAAAATTAGACTCTCAGGGCGCCAAAAGCTTGAATCGCTAATTGTCGGGAACGAACACGTATTTCATTTTCTTAACAAAACTTTCAAAGCTGCTGAAAAGTTCAAAAAAGCGCGAGCTCTAATTTGTAGCCCCCTCTTGCGACGTGAGTATTATAGCTATACATTTGGAACAAGATATAAAATATGAGAATCCACGTATATTTCTCTGGTTTGAAACATGCGGCTCTTCAGCTTTAGAATGAGACCCCCGAGGCGCTGAAAGCTCAAAATTTTGGGACACTGCGTGATGTGTGAAAAAGAACTGGACTAAAAATATTTGTTTTGGAATTATTGTTGTTTTGAATTTAGTATTATGTAAATAAAAATTATGGTTATCTTTAACTTAACATACAGAATCCTCAGCGCATGGAACCTCATGCTTGACTGAACTTGTTTTTTCTTTTTTTGCTTTCTTCTAGATTTCAAATAATTTATATCTTTGAAGTTTTAACTGTAACATTAGCCTTGACGTATTGAAGAGATTCCTGGGTTAATGGGCGAATTTGTATTTAATATTAAGTGTAGATAATAAGTATATTGTGAACTTGGGCCGAAATTGTTTATAAAAGTTGAAAATCAACCTTTCTTTTAATTTTTCTTGGTTTTTATTTATTTTTTTCTTTCTCTCCTTCTATGGACAAAGTTTGGCTTGTGTGCTTTAATTAAATGTACGGTATTACTACTTTACAACATAGAAGATTTATGTGCACCGATATTATAAAGTCTTTCAATGTATTATCAGTTTTCTTTTTATAATAATAATCCCACTACTCGCGCAGCTATGCGCATTTGTGGAATTTGTTGTATTTTTATATTAATTTTGCTACAACAATAAAATTTGATTTGATTTGAAGATTATTATTGTTGATGTTATTGATATTATTATTATTAATATTAGTGGTACCAGAGTTGGGAAGGTCAGACTGAGAAAGCTGCAATTCCTCAGATGGCAGGGACGGCACTGAGGAAAGGGAGCTGGATAGCTTATAATTTTGCGGAGGTGCCCGTCGCCATTGTTGTAAGGGCTAAATCAGGACGAGGAAGTATAATATTGTTGTGGGAGGCAGGCGAGCTAATCTCACATAAGGGCAAAAAATAACAAGAACAAAATTTAATTACAAAAAATTAAAAACTAAATAAATACAAATTTGTAAAGGAAACAAATAAATAAAAAGGAAACAAGAGCAGGAATAAATGAAAAACGCAAATTAATCTAAAGACAGAAGAAATAAAATAGAAATAAAACTCCTAGCCAATATTTAAATTAGCGGAAAGAAAAACTACAGAAACAGAAACAGACCATAGAAATAAATGAATGAAGCGATCTCACCGATTTCTTCAGCGAACAATTGAACGCTCGGCGGATATGATATCGAAATTTGGATTATCATTCAGACTCTTATACCTTATGACTAAAATGTATATGTACTTATAACTACATTTACAGAGCTCCGTCCTATAATTAACATTTGTTATTACGTTATTGCTGAAAATATAATCTTTATAATTTTGTAATAAACTTTCATTTTTAATAATAGAATAGAGGACACCTTTATACTTAGAAAACTGTACACTTTGGAGATGTTTTTAATAGTTTAGGTGAGTAGCTTAAAGACTTGGTAAATTGTGCTTAATACTGATCTCTAGTTAAAGGCCAATTTTAGGCAACTAATATGTATAATATAATTGGCCTTATTCTCTAGTGTTCCTACAAGTTTTTTACCCTCCATATTTGCAACTTCTGCATACAATGATTTCCAATAAACTGATTTACTATATCTCGATCTACATCTATAGCGTTAACATTTAAACGTGAAATATCTTCCGTTGTCGGCCAATGGAAGCCTCTATAAGACAACGGTCAACATAGCATATATTTTCTGATTCCGACTCCAAATCGAGAAGGAAACTGATTAGTTATTCGTTATGCTTCATAAGTTTTATGTGCTAAAACGTGTGCGGGGTGTGTGCATAGGTTGGACTCAATAATCCACTTACAAAAAATGGGAAGAAGTCTGTGAGAAGCTGTGCAGAGGCTGCACGTGGTCTTAGTTCAATATGCGGCGAATCTTACTTTTACTTTTTGTATTGTCTTTTATCACATTATCAGCTGTTTCTGTAAATTAATCTTCAACTATTTTATATCGAATCTTACTAAGAGATTGAATCGATTTTATCATAATTAACACTGGATTCTTCACAAGCATTTATACATACCGTTTTTATATTTTTTTGTTATTAATAATATTTTTTTTCGTTTATTAGAGACCTGATCTTACGCTGCGCGGTTTGTATAAGGAATTGAAAAAAATGGTTTTGAGAAGTGAAGTTACCGAATACGGTAATCGTGAAATAGCAAAGATGAAAGTAGGTAAATTTTTATCTCCTAAAATTCCAATCAGTGAACTCATGGAAGAGCAAGAAGATTATGACTTCGTATTTAACAGTTCTCAGTTTATATCGGTTAGTATCGGTTATTCCTTATTTTAACAATATTTAAAAAATTAATTTACATTAATTAAAATGTCTATTTTATGATTAATTTTTTACTAAAAATTTGATTGAAAAAGTACACTTTAATCATGTTTTAGATAGGAGAAAGTTGCGTAAAATCTGCTTTTTAACTTAACTAATAAAGTATATATATTATCGTGTGATCAAGCTTTGGCTTCCCGACACTTTTCAAAATCACGACTGAACGACACGAAAAACAAATGAACAAACCATTCGAGCTAGAATTTAGCTATTTCGCAGCAGTTCGGACCGCCGTGTCCTCTCCAATTATCACAAATAAAATATGATTCTTGATAAAAAAAGTAATATATATATATATATATATTGATAATTTACGACACGTCCGATGACTAGAAAAAATTTGCACTGTGATTATACAATCGTAACATAAAAACACAAAATATACATGGCAAACAAGACAAAAAATAATAAATATACAAAAAAATTTCTTCTACTTGTAATAATGATTATGACGACGGATAGTAATTTGTTTTTAAAGTTAATACGAGTCCGTCTATCACGCGATCGTCTTGACAACGATAACTGCCTATAGCAAAACGGATAATTAAAACTGACTCAATCGCCGATCAACCGAAAAGAGTCGCTAAAACCCCGGTAGTCGATCAGCTGTCGGTACTGCCCGACCAGTCGCACTTACACATCATTCTTATCATATATGTAATTTTGGCAAAATTACGTCGCTTTAGTCGGGCAGTGTATCCGCGTCTAGCCTTGGTTAATTTTACGTTATTATAATTGTGTTGGTACGGTATCGGAATTAAATTCCAACTTCCCAACCGTTCGAACCATTTAATCAGCTGCTTTACTTTACTCAGTTCGAACATTACTCGAGAAATATATATATACGAAATACTATGCTGTGTGTTTTTTTCCCCTTAAATTGTATGTGCTGTGTGTAACTACTATGGTCATTACAGCACACACAAGGGAGGGGGATAATTTAAATGTGGTGAGCTAAGCCACTCATTTTAATGAAGGCAATAATCCTGTTGATGGAGATTACCTCGTTTGAGAGGGTCTGCAATATATCTATGGGTAGGCCAAGTTGCCTCAGCAACATAGTAAATTTTTGGCAGGTAAGTATTATGTGGGAAACTGTCGGTGCGGTTGTCTGGTTGCACAAGGGGCATGTAGCCGGAGGCGGCGTTTTATCAATTATATGTTTGTGCGAAATAGCGATGTGGCCAATTCGCAACCGGCTGAGGATCTTAAAATCGTATCGGGATGTTTCCTCCGGTGGCCACCATGATTCAACTGTGGGCTTAATGGTTCTTAGGGATAGTGTTGCGGCTGCCCATTCAGTTTTCCACTGGTTTTCGCACACCTTTAGGAATATATATGTGATTGATGAGGGTAGCTCTGCGTCCTGTGGCACTGGCGAGAGCAAGGCAGAACATGCTGCTCTGTCGACATGCTGTGTGTTGATCTGTAAGAAATAAAATAAAAATATAAAATTTAATCCATGTTATTTTTTATTTTATTTTTTTTTAAATTTCCCACAGCATAATAAAACCAAAATTCCAATCACAAAATCAGTATTTTATTTACGTTACTCTATGGTAGGCTCGTGACAATAAAAACGTATATATATATATCAGTGACGGATCCACGGGGGGGAATAAGGAACACCCCCCCCCCCAAAGAACGAAAGCCACTATGCAAAAATTTGTTATAACAGAGAAACTTAATTTATATAAAAGACTTGTATAAATGTTACCTATGGATTTAATTATAACTAATATTTAATACTGTTCTCTTCGATCTTTTGCCTTTCTTATTTAGTTTTAATTTTTATTTTATAATGTAAATGAAAACAGATCAAAGATAAATATATATATTTTTTGTACTTGCTCACAAAGAAAGAATTAGGATCGGATTACTAACAAAAATAAAAAAGAAGTAAAGTCTAATAAAAATGCTATCTTTCTTACTATTCAAATTCTAAACTACCATTTTAGCTAGAATTCTGCAATTTTTTTATTTTTTACCTAAAAATAAAATAAAATTTAAATTAAATTGTAATAATTATGTACTTTTAAATCATTTTTTAATTTCTAAAGAGGTCGTTATTTGATTTTCTTTATGAAACAACGTATTTCTCAAATCTACTGCCTACCACAGAAGATATTACGTAATTATATAACCCCCCCCCCCCCCCCCCACATTTGCACTGAAAATGTCAAACCATAGGGCTTAAGCTAAAAATTAACGTGTCTGAAATCAAAAAAACCAAACAATATTCCACTTTTCACAAAAAATAATGGCGATAAAATCACCAATGTGACAGAGAATCTAAATTACTCCCTGTCCTTTCTTTTTCTGTTAGACAGTACTGACAAAGACAGCAACAACAACGGACTCCTCTTGATACTTCCGCTCGAAATAGCATTATAAAAAATTTAAAAAACAACAAAGCTGCTGGACCTAACAATATTAAAAACAAGACACTAAAATTAATACAAAAGATCTATCCAAAACTCCTTCCACTCCTATATAAAAAAAAAATTATCTTCTTAAACTATTTCCTTAAAACCTGGCACGAAGCAAATGTAATCCTATTTTATAAATCAAACAAAGATGCAAATCTCATAAGCTTCTA
Organism: Icerya purchasi; assembly: GCA_039619475.1. Lineage (NCBI taxonomy): Eukaryota > Metazoa > Arthropoda > Insecta > Hemiptera > Monophlebidae > Icerya > Icerya purchasi. The sequence continues at coordinate 167,280,068 of CM077116.1, read as the reverse complement.
TCGCCCAATATGTGTTTTAAATACTGTAAGCAAAATTTACGAAAAACTATTAAAAAAGTAGGATAACTTGCCATCTGAACTCAATAAAGTTTTTAGATAAAAGACAATTTGGATTCAGACAAGGTCTATCCACAGAACATGCTGTGAATTATGCGATTAGAAAGATAGCAGCAGCCTTAAGAAAAAATTGAGCGTTCTTGTCATAAGAGTGGATATCAAAGGAGCCTTTGATAACTGCTGGCATCCTAAAATCTATTCTGATCCAAAACATACCATTGCTAAGTACAATATACTGCTACCTTAAAAACAGACGTGTAACTCTTCAAATAGGTAATCGTAGTGCAAACACTGAAACCAATAAAGGCTGTCCACAGGGTAGCGTTTTAGGTCCTCTTTTCTGGAATATATTATTCAACTAAGCTCTACCATACGACAAGAACGTTGACCTATGCGCATATGTAGATAACTTACTATTCATAATAACGGACGATACAAAAGTCAATCTCGAAAGAACAGCTAACAAAACGCTTGAGTTACTCGGAGCCCGGCTAAATGAAGTGAAGCTTAATCTTTCAGTTGAAAAACGCTTTGTGCCCCTTTTCACCAACTTCCTGAAACTAAAAAGCAATAATATTAAAGTGCTTTACAGGGGGATCACTTTAAAAGTAGTCGAACATTTTAAATACCCAGGAGTTGTATTAGACAATAAACTCTCCTTTAAACAACACATAGACTCCACAACGTCTAAGTTGGACGCTAAATAATATCAAGTACTAAAAGTGTGCAGAAATACATAGCATGGGGCTTTGATTACAAAAACAGATTTGTGTTTTTCTAACACCTAAGAAAGAAAACCCTAAAGAAAAAAATCTACTCTACACAACGTAAATACTTAATAAACGCCTGCACAGCTTATAGAACAATTTCTCACAGCACCCATGTTGCTCTTACGGGAGTCCTTTCACCAGACCTAGAAAATTAACTGTAGATCAATCATTTTTACCATAAAAAACCATAAAAATTTTGAATATATTAACGATCATGTATATCAAATAATGAATTTTCTGCTTCCAATAAATCCTCTTCAGAACAGATCCTACATACAAATCCACAATGACTTACATGTAAAAATGTCGCTAAAACAACCTAAAAGACAAATTAAAAATTATTTCATGTCCATATGGCATAACTCCTGGGAAAGAGATACAGCGGGCCGGTATACCCACAAGCTAATACCAAATATTAGAACAGGCTTATAGTTAACATCTGACTTTTAAACTACCCAACTCCTCACTGACCACAGACACTTCGGAGCCCACTTAAAAAAATACAAATTTATTGAAGATGACAAATGTGACTGTGGGGAAATTGAAAACGCCAATCATGTAATCTTTCACTGCAGTAAGTATGACGACATCAGACACTTCAATATAGGAAACCTCAATGTGAGCAATTTAACTTTGTCAACTAAATTTCAAAAATTCGCGTTCTTAGTTTTAAAACCAAAATTTGCTGACAAAAACCATTTAACTGGAGGATGTATTGCAGAAAACATGTAAGATTTCGATTATTTCTTCCAATTCTGTACTCTTTAAAGAGTTTTATTATTTAACGCATATATATTTTATCCTTTCCATTCGTTTTCTTCTTCGTGATCTATCCTCATCGACGTCTACCCAGATTGACTTTCTTTGGATTCCGAGACATTCAGGCACTGATGGAAATATAGCCGTCGACCTCCTTGCTAAAGCTGCTGTTTCCAATGGGAATTTTATTAGTAGGGTTCCAGCAAACAATATTCTTCTTTCAACTAAATCCTGCCATCTTAGACTTTGGCATTCTGTTTATGTATAATCCTAATTCCTTTTATCTTTTGATTAATCCTGTTCCTCCCCCTCGTCCTTGGTTCTATGAGTTTCCCAGTTTGCATCGGTCCATAATTACTAAATTATCTCGCCTCCGTTTCTCGCATAGTCTCCTTCCCTCTTCACTAAATCGCTTCTCTTTGGCTGCATCTCCTTTTTGTTCATTGGATCCTGAAGGTTCCCAGTATGTTTGTGATGCGAATCACGTGCTCTTCGAGTACTCCGGTTTATCTCGCGAGCGTGAGTTACTTTATTATCATCTTTTAAAGCTTGGTCTTTCTGCTCCTTTCAACGCCTCTTATGTTCTTTCTCTACCTATTCTCTTTGTTGCTCCTGTCCTAAGAGTGTTCCTTGATGCCATTGTCGACAGAATAAAAATATAATTTCTATTCTATTCCATGTATCTATTCCTTTTTGCTGGGCTAATGCTCTTTGGTAGCAAACCCAAGGGGGGTAAAAAAAAAAAAAAATGTTTATTTCATTACAGGTAAGACAGTATTCCCCGTATGTATTACAAACATGCCTATCTTAGATAAACCTGCTGGAAGTTTTTAATTATATATGCCATTCAAAACCGATAACAAATAATATAAAATTACATAATCAGCAATTTTTAAGCTGATCATTTTTTCATATTTAAAGCCGGCAAGCATAAAGGAACTGACGATTTCTTTCTCTCTTTCTTTTTTTTTTTTTGGTACTGTGTAGAGAATGTCGATAATTGACTTACCGTTAGAACTGCTGGAAATACGAAAAAAAGAAGCTACATTGCAAAAAGAGAAGATGAAAATAATACATAAAATGCAAGAAATTAAACAGGTGTGTATTTCTTTTATATTTTAATTTTATTGTGTGATCGTGCTTACCTCTATAATAGTATAGAAATATTTTTTGAGAATACTTTGCAAATTAGAAAAATATCTCGCGTACAACGTACATAAATAAATAATAAAAAGAGTTCAAAACAAATGTGCTCGTTACCAAAATTTTACCGAAATAAAACAAAAGAAAATTTCCTCATTATCTAGTAAAGCAGTTGTTTTCAAACTTTTACATTACAATCCACGACTTTTTACATCAAATAATTTTGTGCTCCCTTAGAAAAACTAAACAACTGTTGTACCTTTCACATTGTACCTGCTGTATAAAATCAAATACGCTTTTATGAGTATAAAAATTATTCTGAAAATCGATTTTCATTTCTTTTAAAATTACTCTTTAACTACATCATTAAATATTAATAAAATCAGTGATCACCGTTAAATGCGTTGAGGTCTTCAAGGGAGGTGATTTTTTTTTTTGATTTTTTCTTATTTTGGGCTCGTCAACCCAGAATGTATTAGAATAGGAAGGAGTCAATTATATCTTTGATACGATATCAAATATAGTTAGGAGAAAGGAAAAAACAATAGGAACAATCCATGGAGAGGGAACAGATAGGACATAAGATGCGCAATATGGAGTAGGAAGACCAAGTCGCAGCAAAACTGCAGTAGAAAGCAGAGCACTCAGCAGAAAGAGATGAACCTTTAAAGAACACATGGTTCGCATCGAAAACAAGCTCTTTGTTTAAGTGGAGAGGACAATATGGAGAGACAACCAACGAAAAACGAAAACGGGAGGAAGATAATAGACTACGGCTTAAGAACGCAGATGAATAACGAAGACAGCAACAGAGTGACAAAGTGAAGGAAATAAAGAAGACCGCGGATTGTCAGGAAGACTAGGTTGAACAGACAGACAAAAAGAACATCTGTTAGAGAAGGAGATTGGACGATGGGACTTTTTAAAAGAAGAAGTGAGAAGGGCAGCAACTCGAGCCAAGGAGTCCGCCGCTTCAATACCGAAGATGCCCGAATAACTAGGAACCCACAGCAAATCAATTTGAATGGAATGAAGGGAAGAAAGAACAGCGTATGCGGAGTATGACAAAATCACTGGAATGATCAGGCAGGGGAGAACAAATGGCCTGAAGGGAGGTCATGAAGTCAGATATAATCAAGAATTTAGAGGAAAGATGATCGAAGAAAATGAAAATAATGGAAAGTCATTAATACGGATATAGAACAGAAAGGAGGCAGGCGAAAAAATTCTGAAAAGCCAAAATCTGGGAGGATAAAAGAGGCACCAACACTATCCGGCCTCTTCGGCAAGAAGAATGATCCGTTAAATGCTCGTTGTAATTTAAACTTAATAGTCTTAAAATAACTATATTCAAAATGATAAGGTCATTTATCATTCCTAAACTAGGTTAACTGGTTGACAGTTGTGGCGGTACCATTCAAGCCATCCATGAAGAAATTAAATCTGTTTTTTTGTCGCCACGGTTATATTCCATTACCGCATAGAAGTTGTCAGAGCCCGGAAAATAACCTGAGCCCCACTCGCCTCCAACCACCAGCCACAGTTCCCCATCGTAATGGCCGCCGCGAAAGTACACCGTCCTCTACCACGCATAGCCTTTACGAATGTGTACCATACATTTCCATGCACATACGTTACCACGCACGCACTACATATACATTAACCTATTATGATTTTTCAAAATTCAATCTGCATATATTTTATTTTTCAAACGACAACAATTTTCCTGATGTTTCATAGTTTTTATTTCCTTTTTTCATTTCCCCGAGTATGCACAGCCACAGCCACTGTGAAAGCGCACACCGTTCATCCCATACACGTATCAGACGCTGCTGCGATGGCCACCACGAATCCTACGCGTACATACTATATGCTACAGCCACTGCAAAAGGGTACCATCCATTTCTGCACACGCAGTTATTGCATGTGCTTTACATTATACGCTACCCTATTATAAATTTTTTAAATTAATCCATTTATTTTATTTTTCACGTTGATAAAAATTTTCCTGATAATTTTTATTCCCCCTCCCCCTAGTCCGCCCAGCCACAGCCGTCGCGAAAGCATACCGTCCGTTCCTACACAGGTATCCATCATCACAATAGCCCCCATGAAAACAAATCAGTTTCCATGCACACATACACTCGCGCGCAAGCTCTACATTATACGTTATCCTGTCATTAATCTGCAAAAATTAATCCGAGTATATTTTTCAGAAATTTCTTCTTCTCTTCCCTGTACTCAATTCAAATTGCCGATCTGCCTAGCCGCAGCCATCACAAAAATATACCGTCCATTTCCTCGTACGTACCCACCACCGCAAAAATGCACCACCTGTGCGCGCACACACACAGAGAATATTTTCATTTTTCAACAGTTATTTGTAAATACTGTATTTGAGCAATGCGGATGCGATTACATCATCCGGAGAGTAAGATATTTTAAGATATACATCTATGTCTAATAATAGAATACACCTTCATACATATAAAACTTACTATCATGATTGCCTACCAATTGTGGCGTACGTCACAAGGCGCTCATCATTCGCACGAATACATACAATAACGTTGAAGCCGTCGAATAATTGAAAAGTTGATTAGTAATCAATAGTCGACATAAAAAGTTCGTGTATCCGGGCGCATATTTAATAGACGAGCAGAGTTCAGGATCCCTTACAGTGTTAACACATTTACTGTTAGTAAAAAAAGATACACTGTTTACTTTCTTTAACATTTATTTTATCTGATTCATAATTAACAGATTGTTTTTTCCTAATTTTCGAATATGCTATTTTTTAGGTTTAGTTTCTCTGTTGGATAGCAAAGATACATTAACTATTACAAAAGTTTTGTAAATACTGCAATACCATAACGCAAATTTTCATATATAAAACATATGATACATTTTGTTATAATTAAAATTTTAACAAAAAAAGTTTTTATTACGTAAACAAGAACTATCTTGCCTCCTTTAACTAGGCTGGTTGATAGCAGACCCAGTCGCAACGATTGTTTTGAACGATGGGAGCTTTTATTTCTCTCTTATTATTTTAATTCCTCTATTCTTATTTCTGCTTTACCAAAGCGTTTCGTCGGCGTTGCTTGCTGCCTTTAACTAGGATAGTTGATAGCATCGATGACCCTCTTGCAAGGAGCCCCTAATTCACTTCAGCTTCGTTCTTCAGTATTCTTCGTCTTACTTCGGTTTAACACTATGTCTTTCAACATGTTAAATGTTGGTAATCTGTATCGAAGTTCTCAGTTTGTAGTATCATTTGGCCTTACGCGATCTTTCCTTTCATTTTATAGAAAATCCTAAAGGATAAAAAAACGAAAAAACGAAAAAGCACAAGTATTAAATACAACAAAGAAGCGCTATCAGAAAACACCACAAAAAACTTTAGAAACATTAAAAGAACGGAAATCCCACAAGGGAAATGCAAAAAACAACTATCCCGGGGGAAAAAAAAAATATAAAATATAACACCGACGGATAACAGTTATAAAAACAGAACACAACAAACGTAATCGGCAAGCACCGCGAAATTCCCCCGAAGGGGAAACGAAAAACAGCCGGAAAAACCTATAAAAAATTTACATAGGGATGGACTGGAACCTACCTGAAAATTGATTGGAATCCTCACCTGACGGAATGACTGTACACCTTGTCCGAAGAGTGAAAATGACGGTAACCCCATCTGAAAGTTGACAGAAAACCTCACCTAAGGACTAACTCAGAACCTATCCGGAAGAATCACCGAAGGACGGAGGCATCGGACACCCGACCGAGGGAAACTAAAACAAATGATGTAAACTAATGTAAATCCAAACAGAAGAAGAAACCACTCGGACCGGAGGGATCGGGGACCAAAAAACCAAGAAGGAGTGAAATGCGGTGACAGACGTCAAGGTACCTAAAAACACTCAAAATTAAAACCAAGTAACCCAGAGATTGAATAGAAAAATGAAACCTACCTGACCACTGCTATAGATGCAAGTTCGTCAACCGTATGACTGGTTTCCATGCCATAGGAATAAGTAGACCTTCTTCTCTGTTGAAATTTGACCATTTCTCAATTTCGATGGCTTCTCTGACCAACCTCTTGCCGGTGTGAACTTCCTTTGCTAAAGGAACACTATCCTCAAATCTGATAGTATGATTCGTTTTCAGCTGATGTTCCGCTAAAGCGGACTTGTGCACCCGCCTATGCGCGCAATCAGCCCTGTGCTCCTTCACCCTGGTTTCAATAGGCCTACTGGTCTGTCCGATATAGATGCAATTGGCAATTGACACCAGAAGAAAAACGGGAAAGCGAAGAAGAAAGCAACTGTACCGGAAACGCGAGCGACGAATTGCAGAGATATTAGAACGATTCAAGGATGGAAAGTTAAAAAACCAGAGCCAGTGAGAAGGGGAAAGCTGAATAGACAAGAAAAATAAGTCTAGGTTAGAGAAAGAGGAGGTGAAAAGTTAAACCAATGTTTGGTACGAGCAGCTGTAAACAGAAGGGTAATAATGGAGGATGAAAACACAGCGAAAATCTACCAAAAGAGGACGATAACCGAGCGAATAAGTCATTAACTCATTTCCTTCGATTCCGACATGACCAGGATTCCAAAAGAGATCCGTTTAGACTAAGCGAGAAAGGAAGAAATCATACATCCCGGAGCAAATAAGAAGGATAATGTAGTTGGTTGAGTAAGGAGGAAGAGGAAATGAGCATTCGACAGGATAAGGATATTAAAAGCGACGGGTGAGGATATGATAAAAAGAAGGGCACGTAGAATGATAGTGGACTCAGCACAAAAGATTGAACGGAAGGAGGAAACTTTAAAGGACTCGAAGTAATTTAAAGGATAAAAAATAGCTGCGCCAACTCCATCAAGTCCCTTGGAGCTTTCAATTAGCAAATTCAAGATGTAAAGTTTTTATTATTTGAGAAGGCCGGGGTAAAAAAAATTATATTCGCATACTGTATTCAGTGTTTGAAGAAAAATTTATCCGATACGTTGTGAATAATTGGTGTCGTTATTCTTTTTTTCTTTTTTAAACCTTTCTGTTAATGCTTTTTTTTATTTATTAAATTACCGTTAAGATTAGAGCTGAAGTAAGGGAAGTGGTCAGAACTATAGTAATGCGGATTGTCAAATGGAACAAGAAGAAACTTCAGCAACTGGATGCTCAACGATTTATGATCACGCCTCAAAATGCAGAATGTGCAAAAAGAGTTACGATAGCATTTTCAGTTTGTTGCATCAGCACCACAAAGGTAACACAAACTAATAAACTGAACAATACAGTACGGTAAATTTCTTATCGAATAATTAAAATAGTTCTGTATGTCGCGTTTGCGTTTCGTTTATTAGCTGTTTATTAATTGAACCATCGAGTTAATTTTTTTCTTCTTTCGGTGATGATGAAATTACTGATTATGCGGGCGTTTAGTATTAATCAATTTTCAATTTTTTCTGTAAGCTGAAGGCATCATGATTGGACAAGAGTTCTTCGATTTTGTAACGTTTTCGAATCAACTATATTTTCCTGGCCTCCCGTATCTTACGTCGGATTTCTTTATTTACTGCCCGATATTTGTGTTCATTTCACTTGAATTTTCTCCTTTTGTCTATTAGACTTAATACCTCTTCTGTCGTCCAGGTGTTATTTACTCTCCTCTCACACATTTTCTTGAATTTTACTTTGTGTTCATTCCCACTTTTCTTGTGTCGATCGAACGTCTGCTATTTTCTTTCCAAGTATCTCGATTGCTTTGCCCGTGTCTGTTTTAACTTTTTTTTCTTATATGTGGCTCTTGGAGTTTGGATAAATCGATCCAACGTACTACCGCTGGTACTAGTTTTCTTACTTTCTCGAATCTTACTTTACGAGTAGCACCCAGTTAGTTAAGGTCAGAGGTGACATCAACATCTGGGTATGTACACACTGATTTAATGTCTTTCTTGAACTGTTTGTCAATAAGTATATAATAAATGTGGTTACGGCTGGAAATGTTTGCTGTCAGCATTTTTTGCTTCATGCAGAATTGTACTAGCTTATCTCCTCTGTCATGACGATTTCCAAGTCCAAAATTTCCAAATATCTTTTCTTGTTTTTCAATTCTGGCATTCCGATCCTCTAATATAATTGTAATTTTCATTGTCTTTGCCAGCTTTGTTAATTTAGCAATGCCACCGTAGAACTTCTCTACCACCTCCTGATTTTGATCTGTCGGAGGGGTGCATTATTCATTGGACGGTAATTAATTTGAAGTATAATTAGCATCACTTTTTCCGATATAGGAGTAAATTTCAGTACATAGCTGGTAACACTCTTATCTATTAATATGCCGATTCCTGCACTATGGTTTGCATCATCTAACCCTCTGAATAATAAAAAGTTGCATCTTCCATCCGTATGCACCTCGCTTATCTAAGCATTGTACAGTTTACCTGTTTGATAAAGGCTGTGGATGTTCCACGTAACAATACGAACGTTTTTGCTCATAATCTTGAGTTTCAACTTGGACGAATTATCGATACCTGCAGTCGTAACTAGCGGAAATCTTAGCATCGTCTCCTCATTCAAGCAGCGACCAGGGTTAATGGCCATTGTGTTTTAGTTTCTAGCCGTGGTGATAGTTGGGAAACGCTGCAGTGTTTTTCCCCTTGCCTTCTGCAAGATTTTCTCTTAAGATTTCCTCCGTTAGCCAAAATGTTCGATTTTAAGGCGCCGGAGACTCGCTAGATTGACCTTTATCAATTCGACTAGGACACACTGTCGCAAGCGAGTTATCGATAATTTACTATTGTATCGCAATAAAATGCTTCAACACCTTTAGCAAAAGAACCTTCCTGCGTGATTGTGAGCTTCGATTTTGCTTTTCTTATCGGCGCTGAGTCTGTCGAACAGGTAATTACCGCCCTGCACAACGTGGACGTACGGAACTCACTTAGTTGTTATTTCATTTCTCCACTAATGAGACTAGTACCATATGACAGTCTAGTAACTACTTATTAGGGAAGGTGACTCTAGGCACAATTTATGCTTCGCACGGCTCGCATGCATTTATTACCACTATTGGTAAGTAACAAAATACAGTGAAAATTATAAGTAGTATACAAAATGATCATCTTCGAATATGGATGAAGATTAGCACTGAACTAAAACCAACCACCTTACCAGCGAGTGCTTCAAACTTGTTCAGAATTATTCGCTATTTAATGAAGACATATAAATTTAGTTTATCATAAAAAATCATGCACTCGGTGAAATCAGTGTGCTGTTATGTTTATATCATGTATTTTTCCTCTACTGCTATCTGGCATTTAAAACTAGGTCAATTGAAACGTCTTATTGATGACCAAAAGCTTTGATAATTAGAATTATCAGTATTTTATCATTCAATATAATTTCATTTACGAAAGAAAAACCTGAACTGGCTCTTAAGGTTCAAATAAACTTTATGCCAAAGTCGTTACCAGTTCTCTCCTAAAATGCAAACTATAAAATTTCTGAAACGGTAATATTTGTGGGGACATTTTGAAATTAAAATATTGAATGATACACGCATATTTGAATAAGTGAGTAGTTCAAGGAACTCATTCGTAGAACATTCACGCGCAAGAACTGAATATGTCTAGTACAATTTAACAAGTTGGTGAAAATTAAAAAGCCTAGTTTATAATTCTTCTAACGTTAATTTAAATTTAAAAAGTAATCTCATGATCTCAGTTGCTGATCTGTTAGCAAATTCGGAACCGCTGCTGCAAGTAAGTAGAATTAGTTAATTTTTTAACTACACCGAGCCGAAGAATTCGCTATGTAAATGCAGTAGGCTGCTTGGAATTCTTTATTTATTGATGGAATCGCATATTTGATTGTTTTTAATTGGTTCGATAAACTAAAAAAGTTATAGCTTTTTAATTAATACAAATATTTCGTACAAGTGACAATTTGAACAGGTGCACCGAATTCAATGTATTATCTAAGATAGCATTGAAGCTGAAGAAATATGTGTAGATGTATTGCTGGATATAAAACAAGCCTTTGATAAGGTTTGGCATCGTGATCTGTTATATAAAATTAAGAAAAATCTTCCTCATCTTTATTATCTCCTTCTAAAGTCTTTCCTCGATGATCGAACATATCAAATTAAATTTCAGAATAAATTATCTAACAACTATCATGTATCGTCGGTGTGCCTCAAGAAAGTGTATTGGGTCCGGTGCTCTACTAAATGTACATTGCAGACTTCCCTGACAGCGAGGAGACGTAGGTATTGCTATATTTGCAGACCGTACTGCTCTTATTGCGGCAGATAAAGATGCTGGAATAGCAACAAATAAATTACAGCTTCTTTGGTACTTTTCTACATGATTGGAAGTACCAGAGATTGTGGCAGAACCAAGAGGGGTCCCGAGGAAAAATTAATTTTTAACGTAGAAATATTCGGCATTAGCCCAAGAACAAAGAAAAAAGGACCCAAGAGACACAGTTCTTTACACGATCAGAGATAGCCGACAAAAAGGAATCAAGAGCCTGGACAACAGAAGGAGAAGGGAGGGAGAGAATGAACGAAGCACTATATGGAATGGGAATACCAATTTGTAAAAGGGAAGAGTAGAAAGCAGCTTGATCGGTCACAATAGGTGAACACTCGAACATTATATGATCGGGATCACACATAAATTGGATATTGGAATTGCGCAATGGACAAAAAGGAGGCGGCACAAGAGAGTAACGGAAAAGCGAAGAAGGAAGCAAACTGTGCCCAAAGCGATAGATTTTTTAATCGTAACGTCAGCCAAGGACAATGATCCAATGACTAAGGATAATGTTGTTAATAATGAAAAAAAAAAAAAAAAAATAGACTTTAATATGAATATAAATAGAAAAAAATGAAATCGCCCGTCATAAAATAAAATACGAAAATTTATTGATTTTCTATGTAAAAATCCGACATACATTATAAGTGTATGTATGCGTGTGATATGTTTTTAACTGAATTTCATTTTTTAAACGCAGCAGGTATTTCATGAATTTTCTCTGTTATTTAATTTAAGTTAATTCCACTTACTGTAATCTCGATGTAAACATAGTTTCGTTTAATTGTCATTAATACGTTGGTAAGAGCGCTGTGCTCGGGGAGCGTGTATTTATCCTTATTTCAACTAAATCGGTTAATTATTCATTTAATTTATGTCAAATACAGTTCTTTTACTGAATTTCACTTTATAGAATCCGTACGTAATGAATCACATAATTCAAATAATTGCTGCTTGCAATGTGCATTGGACAAATCTGAGAAAAATCAGAACTGCCACATGTCATACATGTCGTAAAATGGATAATTTACCGACCACGGTGTTATAATTTATATTTATTTGTTATAATTCCGTAGTGTATAGTTTTACTTACAATAGCAAGTTAAAATACAATTTTAATTACAAATAAATATTTATAATACTTTTGAATTTATTTTTCTTTTGCAAGCCTTCTAGCCTCTTTTAATCCATTGGCTTTACTATTTTGCGCATTTAACTGTAATCTCTATGCAGTCCCATTCCCAGACACTCAGTATTGACTTCCGTTAGGTAGCGAGTCATGTGGAAGTATCGGTAATGATAGGAATGACTGCCTTACTCGTTCAGCTATCACATCTGGATTTCCTGTTGGACGATTACCTGCTCATGCGTTACTGACAGTGAGTATAGTCAAAAAAATCCAAACTACTAACTGGAAATCCTTTTGTAAACCATCCTTCTCCAATCCATGTTTTCAATGTTCCGGTTAAAGTGTGGTATTTAGATTTTGCAAACTTTCAACACGCAATTATTTTTCTATTTGTCGTCTTCGAATCGGGTGCAGTTATTTTCTGCTTCACTATATCGCTTTCCGTTGCGCCTTTCCCTTTTTGACCCTTTCGTTACGATAACACTATTTTGTGTAACGCTGATCATTTTCCTTGAATGCTTCTTTCTGTCATCCGAAAGGACAGTACTCTACCTAGAGTTGCTGTCGACTGGTATATTCACACACCGCATTGAATAGCCCCTATTCTATCTCTCCACCTAGCAGTTCCAATTTTAGCCAAAATCATTTCGTACATACTTCTTCATATTAAAATTTAGTCTCATTCTTCAGTTCTTCTTCTTTGTAATACTTCTAATCTTTTACTCCTAGTTATTCCTGTCCACAATCCTTCTTCCATTTAAAGCACTGTTTTCTGCTACTGTGTGGCACTAGTGCACAACCTATTTTTGTTCTTTGCTCTTGCCGACATTTTGGATTCGGTTTAACCATAAAGTTAGATGGAAGGAATTCTGCCTTCTCTTTCCCGTCGGAACTATCTTATGTTTCAACTGTGGTAATAGTGCTAAATCTTAATTCCTCGTGTCCTTCCTCGGCAGTATTTTAGGTGCAGGTGTTGCAGTCATAGTTGCAATCTTTAAATGGCGCTGGCATTGTGAGCTCTGCCAATGCAAATGTGGCTGAAACGTTGGTTGAGAATCTTATCTTTGCCAACTATTTATATACTTTCTCTACTCTATTTTTAAATATTTTCGAAATAAGCTCAAGAAACTTCTATACAACTGCGTACTATGCATTACGAGGTGTGGCACTCATAGTTTACTGAACCACTGTTAATCTACCCGCCTAGAGTTGTAGTGATGGTAACCTACGTACGCGATCCTTATAGCTGTGAAACCCACTTTTGTTTCTTATTCTGCCTTCCTCTTCGACAACTTTTAAGCTTTTTCACTTTCTATCTTGTTTTATGCATTAGTTTCCTTGAGCCTATTTCAGGTACAGTCTTATGTATTTTTCCTTAATATATTTCTATTGCTTGCTATGTACTCTTCCCTTTTGCAGTTCTCTACCCCAGGTCTCGTTTCCTTAAATGAATCTTACTTTTGTCATTATACAATCGTTCACTATCGACAAGCTCAAAAGAAGAGGCAAATAAGTTTATTAAATAAATATTTTCAAATTATAGCACGATGTTGTATGATTCCACCGTATTCTTCGATATTTGCTGTATACGTTTACAATGACGTTCATAGTTCGATCTGATATTACTCATTCAATATTACATACCTTAATGTATATATTTTTTTTTTTTTTCATTTTTACAGTAATATGATTTTCTCACATACATTATAAACTACAAACGCCGTAAACAGGTAATAAATTATTTATAACATTACGAATAAAAATCAACAGTTTTCTCAGCTGATGATAAAATTTTATTAAATAAATATTTCCGAATTACAGCATGATGTTGCATGATCCCACTGTATCACTCGATGTTACTGCATACGCTCACAATGGCGTTTATAGTTTGATCTGATGTTACCCAATCAGTACTACACGCTTTAACCACACCACTAAGAACGCTGTTTGCATAATAATTCTGAAATTAAATAAATAAAACGTGTAAAAATAGTTAACTAAATGTAGCCGTGTACATAGTGAAATTTATTATTCCTTACAACGATAAGTTTATTTTATTATTTTGATTAGTCAATATTACATCATAAAAACAGCACATAAAAACATATTAATAACACACCCGGAACACCGAATGGTAAAATTTACCTACAGAAAATAAATTGCGCTCCATAAAATCGTCTACGAAACCATGGCTTTCCTCAAGCCGAGAAAGCAGAAAACAAGAGGTAACCTTATGCTGACTTGGGCACACTCTCCTTACGCACACATATCTATTAAATAAAGAACCTGCGCCTCAGTGCCAGATAATTAATTGCTAATTAATTATCGAACACCTACTGAATAAATGCCTAATTGATGATCATTATCGGAAACAGCGCAGAATACCATCCAGTTTAATTGTTGTGCGATGAAGGAGCTTAATCGATTATTTAAATTTCTAAAATAGCTTCTAATTGATTAAAGAGCTATTTTAATTTTGTTAATTTTTCTTTAATTTCTCTTTATTTCCTGTTTTTCTTCCCCTTGTTTTCAATTTTCGTAATTTTGTAATTCCTTGACGTGTCTCTAGCCGAAGTTGCTGCATATGACACACGTAAAATAAATAAACAAATAAACATTAACTATACGTCACAAGAAATTTAGTTACGTGTTTTCGTATTATTTCATACAATTATCGGAAGTTATCTTAAAAGTTATCTCTATGAAACTAGTCGATGTTATAAATTTCGATAGATCATTATAATCTAAAAACACCGAAGGATAGGAAAAGATACCGCTAATGTTTTCGGTCTAATGCAAAAGAAGTTTTATGTGAATTTCATATATAGTTTTAACGATTTCTTCGAGGATAAATCATTATATAGCACGTGTAAAAAAAAGAAAAAATTATAACGGTTTAAGTGATCAGAATGTTTTTCGGTTTACAATGATGTAAAACTATTTAAATGTTTATTTACAGTTATGAAACCAGATTGTTGTTATTACTGTGCTAACATTTTGTTCACTATGTCTGGCATTTAATAAGTTTTATTATTGAAAATCACAATTTTCGTGAAACATTTCTAAAGTGACGCTGTACGGTGATGAAAATCACATTACAATTTCAGTATGCGAAATTGAAAACCTTACGGATTATTTCTTATCTCATGATATTATATCAGCCAATGAAGCAATTCGTTTAACTCTCACTATGCTGATTCCCTTTCCATGATTAAACTTTCTATTTCTCGTACTGAATCTTCCAATGCGATTATGCTTCAAAAAAACCTTAAACAATATTTCGCTTTCTATATTCTTGTTATTTTGGCATTTTCTTGGATAGTAGTATATATTTCGGCCGAACGTAACATCTTTCCCCCTCATCAATCAATAAAATTTGCTGAAAACTCCATCGTCAACTAAATAGAATAGTACTACTTATCCCTATTTCTCTGTGTAAATCCACCGTCCGTTTAATTATTGTTCGTTTCTTTTCGATTTTGCTTCCAAGTCTCGCCTTCCTAAATTAAATATAATCTAAAATTCTTGCCTTCGGCTATGCCTTTGTGTTCTTAAATCCTCTTCAATTCCAATAGTCTTTGCTGAATCAAATACGTCACCCCTGTCCATTCGTAGATCTCACGTCGGCTATCGTTTCTTTACCAAACGTCTTCTATTCTCATTCATTCTGACGTTTCCATTTCTAAAACTTGACGTTTTACACCCAGGAAAATCCCTATCTTATCGCTTATTTTTTCCCGTCTTAGTTCGTTTCACCCTTCCACAATTTGTTTTAAAAATTTTCCCTTATTTTTCATTCAACTTTCTTTACCATTCGCTTTCAAAATATTAAAATGAAACAGTTCCACGTAAAAAGGATCGCGAACATAGCTGTGTAATTTTATTATATAAATAACTATTTTATTCTCTAATGCAACATCGATTTGCTCGCGCAGTCACGTTTTACTGTCTAAAACGTCTCAGCCGAGAATTTTAACGCGACTTGAACGCTATCCCGTGTCGACTACGGCACATGTCAACCATATCGGTATCGAGTTCAAATATTTCGTATTTGTGTAAATATAAATTTATTTTTTTTCTGAACATGACGCAAAAAGTGCAATACTAAACTGTTTTTTTTGGCTGCTTCGGCCGCAGCTAACAACGAATCACATGGCAGAGCGCCCTAGCAGCTGATACATATACACACCTGTATTTTCATCCCTCGATACATTCTAGTGATGGGAAATGTGACACAGTTCGGTGTGTTGATATAGTGAAACTGACACACCGTTCGGTATTGACACACTGTGTCAACACAATGACACAGTAAAACAGCAAATGACACTTTTTTTTTACATTTTTCTTTAAATGATACTCTGTGTAAGACACTTTAAATTGTACTTAAATTTGCGGACAAATGATTTGAAATAAACAGATGTATAAAATCAATTTTTAAATGGAAATATACAATTTTAATCATAAAGTTAATAATTCCTACAAATAGTGTGTCACTGTGTCCTTATACACTGACACAGTGACACAGTAAACGATATTTCTTATATTTTTCATTATATAATAAAAAGGTTTCTAATTGTATTTAAGTTTATGAATAAATTATTCAAAATAGATAAACTTTTAAAATTAGAATTTAAATAGCTGCTTACAATTTTATTGATTAAGTTAATAATTTTCTATAAACACTGTACCAATATAATGTGACACTGTAAGACAGCAAATGGCACTCTTGTTACATTTTTATTTACATGGTACTATACGAAACATTTCTAATGTTACTTCAGTTTGCGGACGAATTTTTCATAATAAATACAACTCAAATTTTATACGGCTGCTTAGAATTTTATAAATAATTCTTGCAAACACTGTACAATGGGCACAGTTAGACAATACCGTTAAAAGTGATTAAAATAATATTTCAAATGTATCACAATAAACCATCGCTAAAAATAGAAATGATACACGTAGTAAACTACTTGTTCAAAAACAAAACAATTGAAACAGATGAGATAAATATTTTAAATGGCCCACTGTTTCAACGTTTCATTTGTTTCGGTTAATGACACACTGACACAATCGGATAATGAATTGTGTTGACACACTGTGTAGAAATAGTGATGCACCAGCCATCACTGGTACACTCATGTTTCCAGAGCGACACCGGTCGACGGCTACTTAGCGCTCAAGTTCCAGTTTGGGGAGCACAACAGTGCTGCAGATCAACAGCTTCTTCTAGAGCTACGAGTCACCAAGGTGCACGCCAGCGTTATTTTCAACAGCCTGGTCACTGCTTCGACATTACAAATTGATTATTCTAATCAGTCGTTTGGTTTCCGGTTCCTGTTTCGCAGCATCGTCGGTGCAGATTTATCGCTCGTGTTATCATTTCCAGTCGTCGTCTCAGAACAGTTGCAAATTAATTATTTTAGTGTCCATATTTCTTTTATTGTACATCTTTACGAAATGTATCCTTTTCATTTTCGATTCGTCAATTATTTGAAGCGGTCCTCCGGAATCGAATCACTCATCGTCTTGGTAATCCAAACCGGATTTCCGCGGCAGCAATCAGCCAGTTCCGGATCGAGTCTCGAATAACCGGAAGGTAAGAACGCTCAACAATAGCACTATACCACTAAAAGCTGAGTCAGAGTTTCCAAAGAAGTTTTAAAACTAGAGTAGCAGTGGTTTTTAAATGATCAAGGAAATCGAAAATTTTGTGTCGAGAAAATGAGAAAAAATAAATGGGAATAAAATTACAACCACATTTTTGTAAAATATTAAAACCGAGACTTTATATTTCGACTAAAACGCAAGCTGCTTGGCTTAAGCAAACAAATCGAATAGAAATTTTTCTGCAGTCAGCGAAAGCCAACATTGATAGAACACAACGCAAACTTATTTACATTGATAAAAAAATTACGCCGTAGTCGAAATTAAGTTAAATATTCCAAATTACCGTTTCTTCACAGAGACGTTAATATGTAGCATCAAAAACATCTGAGAAGAATCAGTAAACCGTATACCCACAGTGGAGGAACGGAAAGTACAAGCTATTGCTTAACGAAGTCGAACATTATGCGTCTATCTGAACTAGCAGCGATAATTAAGTATCGTGACTTCACATATTCTAGCCGAAAATCTTGCCGGCTGCTTTTTTTTTTACCCCCCCCCCCCCCTTGGGTTTGCTAGCAAAGAGCATTAGCCCAGCAAAAAGGAATAGATACATGGAATAGAATAGAAATTATATTTTTATTCTGTCGACAATGGCATCAAGGAACACTGTTAGGACAGGAACAACAGAGATAGTAGGTAGAGAAAGAACATAAGAGGCGTTGAAAGGAGCAGGAAGACCAAGCTTTAAAAGATGACAATAAAGTAACTCACGCTCGCGAGATAAACCGGAGCACTCGAAGAGCACGTGATTCGCATCGCAAACATACTGGGAACCTTCAGGATCCAATGGACAAAAAGGAGAATCAGCCAAAGAGAAGCGATTTAGTGAAGAAGGAAGGAGACTATGCGAGAAACGGAGGCGAGATAATTTAGTAATTATGGACCGATGCAAACTGGGAAACTCATAGAACCAAGAACGAGGGGGAGGAACAGGATTAATCAAAAGATAAAAGGAATTAGGATTAGCGAAAAGAGATACATAAACAGAATGCCGCTGCTTAAGAAACACCAAATCCTGACCCCGTAACAGAAATTTCAGTTAAGCTATAAAACCAGACAACAAATAGAAAAGATAACTTAACCAAATAAAAATTAGTAGACAATAGTCATGCACAATAAAACAAGATTATACGGAGGTAAAAAAATGAATTAAAAGACAATCTGGGAGCACCTTTAAACTAAACGACTGTCAGAAACTCATTAAATCTGATGAATCATCAGATCTGTTCATCCAAAAAGTATTAAAAAATACCGATAAGTCAAAAAGAAGAGAATCTAATTAAGAGCATTTGATAAAAATCCTTGAGACTAGTCTACTACCGCCCATCTTTAAAAAAGTTAAACTTATCTCAGAAATAAAACCCGGTAAACTTGGTAACAAGCCAGCCGAATAAAAGCCAATAGAGTACTACTTTTCGTGCTAAATAAATTGCTTGAGCGTTTTGTACGCGGAAGAATTGCCCTACAAAGGAAAAATGTCAGGCTCGGTGATCTTTTCTGACGATCGTAAAAATACTACCGAGTAGAAGAAAAATACTGACATTGTTTTCATAGGCATAAAGAGATGAATAGGAAATTTACACACAGACAATGAACACAATAGATAGATAAACATCAATTTATCACAAGGCGCGATGTTAACTCTGTTTCCTTCAAACCATGACCTAACCGAATTAGAAAAGAGAAGTTTATGGCTACAAAGCTGGTGTTTCATGAAGAGTGCAATGTAATTGGAAATCGATAATCGACAAAAACCTAATGAAGAATTAACAGACAGTACACCGAGCTTTGGCTTTGAACTTGGTGAAAAGTATCTCTGTTTGTAATCTTAATTGGCTCAAAGAAAGATCAAGGACGCCGTAAAAATTATTGCATAAAAGTGGAAACTAGTAAGCACGAACAAATCTATGATGACTATTATATTTTGACGATAAAAAACATACAATCCAGCATTTGATGAAAACATTATCGATCTGCTGAGGAAAACTACGTCTCGACCAAAGGTGTCACTATAGTATTTTAAAATCGTTAAGTTTTGTCGACACGGTAAAAAGAAGAATCGGTTCATTTTTAAGATGCAGTTTAAGGAGTACTTCGGGAGAAACATTTTTTTCTAATGCATAACTCAACATGGATTGCTCCTGTCACAAACACTACGTTCAACATGAATATTCCTGTTCTGACCCGAATCACAGTATAAGTAATCAACGACTGGCAAGAAGTTTAATAATTAGTTCTTCGAGTACGTTGTGAGCACCTAAAAATTTTTTTTTTGCCACAGAAATACCAAGGAAATTAATGCTTCTAATAAAGTTTGTTTAAAGTAATTCTGCTTCTGTAGGGATCAAGTCAGTCATACTCATACGTTCATTTTATTGTACAGATACGTTTTTTTTTTGATAGTTTTGTTTAAGCTTATCTTTATAGGTATACAGAAACTTTTCCTCTGCTAACAAGAACTTTAAAATACACATACCTTCGAAGCGTAGAAACAATTTCGAGATACAAAACATATTAAAAGCATTATCGATTTGCTGAATCCTAGGAAACCACTTTTCATGACCGAAGGTGCCACTGAAGGATGGTATTATAAGGTTGTTAAATTTCGTCAATACGGTGAAAAGAAGAAGCTGTTCATTCTTAATAAGCAGTATAAGGATTAGTGTCGGGTAGAATATGTTCTTGTAATACATAACTCAATATAGACCGATCTTTCGCCATGCTCAATAAATATACACTATGCTCAACATGAATCTTCTTGTTCTGATGCAAATCAACGATTGGTAAGACCTTTCTCGTTTACTAGTGAAGTGTGTTTTAGAGTATTCAAGGACTAGTTAGCTGAGTACATCACGAACATCTAAAAATGTTTTTACCTACTGAAAATAACAAGGTAATAATTGATTTCAATAAAGTTTATTTAAAGTAATTTTACTTCTGCAGATATTGTCATGCATACTTTTTTTTCGATAGTTTTGTTTAAGCTTTATTTACACGTACGTAAAAAGCCGTTGCACTGGTAACGAGAACTTTAAGAGTACTTATTCATTATTACCTGCGGAAGGTTGAAACAATTTTGAGAAAATACTTCAGTTATGGTTTTAAAGCAGAGCATGTTGTCCCGAGTAATCTTGGGCGTCGTCTTTAAGAAGTTGGCAATTTTAGTTTCATCGTTTCCGCATATTTCCAATATGATGTTTCCTATTACATTATCGATTGAAAGTCGTTCCTACAACAAAAAAGGGAGAAAAAAAAATGTATTGAAATACAATAAAGTAAAAATGAACTTTATTCTAATGAATAAGATAATTTGTTATTTTGGTGAAAAATTGAAACAAATTTACCGGGTAATAATTAGTACGATGAGAGTTTATACATGTATAAAATGATCAGTAGATGCTCAATAAAAAATGAGCAAACATTTGTTGGAGTGCTCCTTACTGGTTAGTAAATTTACTGAGAACTATACATCTAATTATCGAAAATATTCGGATTTCTAAAACTGGGATACCTTTCGAAAAATAATGTACGCAGTTTAGAATAAATTGAACTCGAACGTTATACACACTCCTTTGCACGAAGGACTAAAAAAAAATGTAGGAAATATATAAAAGAGTCGATAGCATAGAGTTTGAAAGTTTCGAAAACGAAGATCTAATGCAACCAATTTTTGTAATGTAACTCTGAGTTTGGCAGGTAGTTTATGAATATTCAAACTTTTCAAATGCATTTCAAACGGATTACTACATAAATTACAATACTCTGGCTATGAAAATCAGCTGACACTGCCATCTCATTCTTATTCAAGGAAAATACCAAATACCTTATCGCGGTTAATTTCTACTACCAGATAAAAACTATCCCTTTAACCAATTTAATTTCTGCTGCTAGAAAAGTATCGGTAGATTTCTTTCTTTTCTGTTTTACTTTGGTATTTAACCGCCTGACTAGAGTACCATAGGATTCGTCACTGCTGTGTACATATATACGTGCATACGAAGTGCGGTAATTAAAAAAAGAAACTGCGTCCTTTACTGAATAAGATGCGCCCGAAATGAATGCAGTTGCAATAATCCTGAAATGTCGACCGTTCGTGTGTACAACCGCAATCGTATGCGCGCAATAGTTATTGTATTTAGCGTAGTTTGTCGAAAAAATGAACGACAGAAAAACCATACAGCGCGCCAACTTGAAATTTCTCCTTACTGAATGTTTAGCATTACGAAAAGACGTTTATGGGGAGAGTTGTATGTCAGGCGTGCGTGTTTTTGACTGGAATAAAGGGCTACCTGAGGGTCCAGAAATAGGTCGCCCTGTTATAGTTTCAACATCGGTATTGCTGCTAAAATTAATGAAATTGTGCGCACAGGTCGTCGTTTGAGCCTCCAGTTGATAGCAGAAATGGTGCATGTGGATGAAGAAACTGTTCGAAAAATTTTACACAACGATCTGAATATGATAAAAGTCAGTGCCAAGTTAGTACCAAAAACTCTACTGCAAACCAAAAGTTGACCCGTAAGGAAATTTGTGTTGCCATCCTGAAACAATTGCAAACTGAACTTGAAATGATGGAAAGAATTATTACGTGTGATGAGACGTGGATTTTTCAATACAGTACCGAAACTAAGCCCCAATCCATGCACTGGAAAACAACGGCACCTCTGAGAATCAAAAAGCCAAAATGCCCAAGTCGAAATTTAAAGTAATGCTCACCGTTTTCTTTGACATTAATGGAATTATGCATATGGAATAAGTCCCTGATGGTCGTACAATCAAAATTTATATCGGCTGTCCCATTGGCGAAACATGTCTTGGGTTCTTCGTCAAGACGATGCGCCGTCGCATAACGCCTTATCGGTGAAAGAATTATTTTGGCGAAACACAAGGTTCCAGTACTTCCGCACGCACCGTATTCCCCGGATTGAGTACCGTGTGACTTCTTTCTCGTCCTTAAGATGAAGTTGGTGCCGAAAGGTATTTGTTTTGAATTGATGGAAGTGGTGAAATAGAAAACAGTAGACGTACTAAAAGAGTGCACAAAAAAAGAATTCCGGCACCGTTTAAAACAATAGCAAAAATGTGTGACTCGGTGTGTAGATCGGGAGGGGGAGTATATTGGCGGTGAGGAAACATTTGTTCGATAATATTTATAATCAAATAATTTCTAATACGCAGTCTTGGTATTTAATCGCCGCACCTCGTACATATATTCTAACAAACTAAATGAATCAGTTTTTAAATCTAAATACAAGTATTATATGTAGAAGAAAAATAATAATAATAATAGGAAAAACAATAATAAAAATTAACCCCAATTATTCCAAGAAAGGAAATAAAGAAATTTGAATAGTTTGCGTGTGTATTTTAAGTTAGGTTAGCGATAAATGTACCGAGCCAGGAGATGTAAAATTTTTGTAGCCAACGTAATCGGGTTGCATTAGAAAATTTCCGAGCAGTCTAGCGAACTCGCTAACATATAAGCCGTTGTGTATATACCTGTGTTAGTAATAAAAACGGTCATATACAAGTGGTGTGCATGTGATAAGCGGTTGTTCATTCGCGTTGTTTATTAGATAACAATTGTTCTCCGGTAACGTCGTCTTCGATTTCTTCGGCATTGTTCGATATCATCGTAGCTGATAAAACCGGTGAGATTGTTCCGATTTAACTATTCTAGTGTATTTCTCTTATCTGTGCTGTAAATTAACTTTGTCGCTTCGCTAATTTAAGTTAACTTGTAGCGTTGTTTTTATTTCATTTATTTCGTCTTCGTCTTCTTGACGATTTAATTTTTCGTCATTTTTGTTTCTAGTTTTTATTTATTTACTTTTTAGTTGGTTAGATGAGCGCAGCCAAGGGGGGCCGCTCTGCGGCCTCCTCCCCAAGTCCTGCTAAAGCTATTAAACCGCCGACCAATTTGTCTATTAATATGGACGTAGACAGTAATTCAAAACGTAAATCTGTTGATCCTCTTTCGCCCATTTCCTCTGTTCTACCAAAAGAGATTAAACTCTCTGAGGCTGAACCTAGTACATCCCCTGTTTCCCATGTTGTCGATCATCTCAGCCACAACATTGTTAATAATAACACTAAGATCAATTCAAATAATTCATCTACTAACAACATTATTAATAATAACACTAAGATCAATTCAAATAATTCATCTACTAACAACATTATTAATAATAATAGTAATAACATTAATAGCAACAATAACGACAACAACAACAATAATAGTAACATTAACAATAGTGATAATAATAATAATAATAATAATAATAGTGCTAGTAATAATAGTTGCATTACCGCCGTTTCCAATACTTGTTTCGTAAATGATCATCCGGGACCTTTCATTGTTTTTGTCGAAAATTTAGATGACGATAAGAACATAGGCAATAATCACCCTTTGGCTCTTGCAAGATTATTAAATTCTGTTTCTTCGTCATTTCTTAGTGTTTCCCCTCAAGGAAAGGACCGCATTTCAGTCACCTTCCCTTCTGCTTCCACTGCAAATTCCTTTTTATCTAATTCTGACTTCTTTCTCAGTAAAAATATTAAAGCTTACATTCCCAATAGCGCCTTATTCAGAATGGGAATTATTTCAGGGGTTCATCCTTCGTTTTCTGAAGACGATATTACGGAGGGGATTGAATCGTCTATTCCCATAGCGTCCATTCGTCGTATCTATCGTTCCTCCGAGGGTACTAAAATTCCGACTAGATCCGTAGAAATTAAATTCCACAAATCCGTTCTTCCAGATTTTGTTTCCATTTACAGACTCCGTTTTCCTGTTTCGCCTAGCGTACGACTACCTACACAGTGTTCGAAATGTTTCCTTTTTGGGCATATTTCCAAACACTGTCGTAGCTCTTCGAATATATGCCCTCACTGTGCCTCCAAACATCCTTTATCAGACTGCAGTAATCTTCAAGAGCCCCCTCTTTGCCGGAATTGTAAAGGCTCTCATTGTGCTTATAATCGTACGTGCCCGGAATGGGTGAAACAAAAGGAAATTAAGCGCATTATGGCATTCGAAAACATCTCTTTCCATGAGGCTTCTAATTTTAAAAATAGTAATTTAGTTTCCCAGGCTTTCTCATATGCCGACCGTGCTTCGTTGCCTGCTTCCTGTCCTAATGTATCTTCTAAGTCCTCTCATACAGTTCCTAAATCTATTCCGCGGCCCAAATCCCCAACTTTTCATAAACGTCCTAATTTTAAATCTTATACTAAACCTTCCCCACAGTTTCCTGCCCTTCCTTCTAACCGCCTTCCGTCGCCCTCTAATGGTTGGGCTTTTAATAGTTCTTCTTCTACTAGTAATTCCACCTCCATTAATAGTAATTCCTTAGTTCATGACGCTTCCAGTTCTAGTTCCGCTTCTACTTCCAAAGTTCCTTCATCTACTGTTCTTCCTACAGCAAATTTTATAGCTGAAGCGATTTTAGATCTTCTTGCGTCCAATAACATTGATTCTTCTCCTTCCCTTGTTGACTCCCTACCTCTCTTTTTATCTAACTACATTCACCTTAATTAGTCTTTCTTCTCACTTTTGTTATAAAGTGAAAGTGAATGCAACCGGGGCTAGCCTTTTCTTTCCCATTTCGTTTTTTCTCTGCTTTTTCTGTCTTTATTTCTTTCCATTTTCTGTTTTCTCCCTATTCTCTTTTTAAGATCACTATTATTATTACTATCAATATTTCCTTTCATATTAATTTCCTCCTTTTCCAGATTTTAAGACTCCTGAATGTATTGCCCAGAGGCGGACAAGCAGCAGTTGCTTTTTTCACATTTCAATGTACTGACGCTGCTGTGACTAAAATCACTGCCGGGCTCAGATATATTGGTTTTATTCGTATCATGATGCATTGTACTCTTGTCTTTTGCCGGATTTTAAGATACTTGGGTGTAATGCCCAGAGGCAGACATGTAGTAATTTATTTTTTCACATTTCAATGTACTGACGCTGCTGTGACTAAAATCACTGCCGGGCTCAGATATATTGGTTTTATTTGTGTCGTTCTGCATTGTACTCTTGTCTTAATATTTTTGAGACCGCAGCACTTTGACACTGTTTTACGCTATTGTAATTTACATTATATTCTCGAAAAGTTGAGACAATTATCGAGAATCATAGCGACTACGAATTTCGCTCTGTTATGCAACTTAGCTGCAATGGGCTCCGAATCATTTTGTCCGTTGCCTCTAAAATCCTGTTCCTTACTTTTCATTTTCTCTTTTATTTATTCCAGTCTAGCATCCATCGCCGTCCTTTTTTCATCAACAGTCTATTTTTGTTTAATTGTTTTTATTTGTTCCTTCCCTTTTCTTATTAACTTTCCTCTCATCTTGCTAGCCCCAATTTTCCTCCACCCATTCAAGTTTCTTTCCTTCTGTCTTTCTTTTTTATATTGTAATTATTATTTTTTTTTCTACTCTACCTTGCTGTTTTTCTTCTGGCACTCTCTTTGCCTCTCTTCCTCTTCCTCCCCCTCTATATTTTTGTTTTCTTTTTATTTCTTTTTCCTTTCCCTACTCAAGTCTTTTCCTTTTATAATTTACTATGCCGGGTACTTTTAATATTTTACAGTGGAACTGTCGCAGCCTTAGAGCCAACAAAAATGCATTAGAGGGTCTGTTAGACATTCATAGTATTAACGTTGCTCTCATTTCGGAAACGTGGCTACGGTCGGATATGAATATTAATTTTCGTGGGTATAAGATAATCAGATGCGATCGTGACGATGGTTATGGTGGATCTGCTATTCTTATTAGGAACGGCATTCTATTTAAATCTCATGATGTTTCCTTTAATTCCCCTTCTAGTCCTAATCAGCCTAATATTGTACACATTTCCATTCCTTCCAATGCAGCTCGTCCGCTTAATATTATTTCTATTTATGTTCCCCCTAGTTGCGACCTTCGTCACTTCCCTCTCGTTTCTTTCCTCAGGTCTATCCCGCATCCGTTCATCATTGGGGGTGACTGGAATGCTCGGTCGCCCTCATGGGGCTGCTCAAACCATAACAACAACGGTACTGCTCTTGAAAATCTTGTTCTTTCTAATGATTTAGTCCTTCTTAATGATCTCTCTCCTACCTATTACAAGAGCGCATCTAGTTATAGTACTCTCGATTTAACTTTCTCATCTCCTTCTATTGGTTTTGATTACAATTGGTCAACTCTCATGGGCTCCTATGGTAGTGATCATATTCCTATTCTAATTACTCCCCAGAATCCTCCTTCTTCTCCTTGCTTTAAACCTCTCAATTACCTTCGATGGAACTTATCGAAAACTAATTGGGCTCTGTTCCACTCCTTAGTTGATTCTATGCTTCCTAAACTTCTAGATGGCTCTGATCCTGTACTCCATTACCATCTATTCCTAAATTCGATTACAAATGCTCTATCGCTGTCTTCTCCTTCCCGTAAACCGTCATCGTCAGGCCATCGTGGATCAGCATCGTCCCTCTGGTGGAACGAAGAATGCAATGCCGCTTTCGATCATAGTCGCGCTACATTTAGAATTTTCCGATCAAATCCTACACGCGAAAACTTTCTTGCCCACAAAAGGGCCAATGCAAGGGCTAGGTTTATTCTAAAATCGTCTAAGAAATCCTCTTGGAAAAATTTCTGTTCATCTTTTTCGAGAACTACTCCTCTCAAGCATATCTGGAAAATGGCCAGAGCTTTCAAATTCCCTTCTTCTGAACGTCCTTCTATCCATACTATTTCCTCCGACAGTTTGTCTTCTTTTCTTGATGCTGTTGCTCCTGCTTATGTTCCTAACGTTGATGAATCCTGCCCGTTTCCTGTTATGGAAAACCCTAATTCTCATTCTCTTTCCTCTGCGTTTAATATTAATGAATTAAAATCCATTCTCAAAAAATCTTCCAGCCCCACTCCAGGTCGTGATGGTATTCCCTTCTTTGTCCTAAAAAAGTTATCCGATCTTGCTCTCCGAACCCTTCTTTGTATATTCAACTCCTTTTTGTCCAGAGGAGTCACACCTCCTGACTGGAACACCTTTATTATCATTCCTATCCCTAAGAAAAACTCCTCTCTTCGTCCGATCTCCCTAGCATCGTGTCTCAGAAAACTGTTTGAGGGCATGCTTAACAAGCGCCTGGTCTGGTGGCTCGAACACAATAATGTTTTTCCTTCTAATATGTTTGGTTTCCGTCCAGGCTTAGGTCCTGCTGACTGCGTCAGTCTGTTTGTTTCCTATATCTATAAATCTTTCATCGATAAACAGTACACTCTAGCTACTTTTATCGATGTTTCCAGTGCTTTTGATAATGTCCATCTCCCTACTCTTCGAGATAGAATGATAGCAATTAACATCCCGACGCATTTTTGTTCCCTCATTGTTAACTTGATGTTAAATCGTACTATTCTCCTGTCTTCTTCTTCGTTCGAGGTTACAAGAGTTGTTTCACGTGGTCTTCCACAAGGATCCTGCCTTAGTCCTACTCTTTTTAATATTTATACTATTTCTGTTGCTTCTCTTTCTATGAACTCCTCTTCCTTATTTTTTGCCGATGACATTCTTCTCTTTTCCTCATCCCGTGATATCGTAGATGCTAACGAAAGTGTTAATTCGTCTCTAGCTACTTTGGAACAATCTCTTTCCTCTTTGAACCTTTCTATTTCCCCTTTAAAATCCTCTTGTATTGTCTTTTCTCTTCGTCCTTTTAATCCCGCTTTAGTCTCTGTATCCTTAAACTCCAATCTTATCCCTCGTAGGGAATGCTTCTGCTATCTCGGTGTATTTCTCAATAGTCGTCTCTCCTTTTATGAACATATTAATTTCCTTTCCTCTTCTGCCCTTAAAAGACTAAACTTACTGAAAGCTCTTTCTCCAACAAAATGGGGAGGCGATCCCTTTCTCCTTATTTCCTTGTACAATTCGATTATCCATTCCAAATTCGACTACTGTTCCTTTATCTATGGCTCTGCCTCAAAATCACTTCTTTCCAAGCTGGATATAATTCAAAATTCTTGTATTCGTCTTTGCCTTGGTGTTCTTAGATCTTCTCGAGTACCAGCAGTTCTCGCTGAGTCTAACTCGCCTCCCCTTTTCATTCGCAGATCCTATTTAGGTTATCGTTTCTTGTGTAAACGCTTACCGTTATCATCCTCCAAACTTATTCCTTCATATCTTTCTATTCTGCAAAACTGGCGTTTTACTCCCAAGAAAATTCCTATTCTAGCCCACATTGCTTTGCGGCTGAATTCCTTTTTATCCTGCACAATTTCTTATAACAATCTCCCTTACTTTTCTTTCAATTTTGCAGATCTCTCCAATCCTCCCAATGTATTCTACTTTCCTTTTTCCTCCAAATCCCTTTCCTATCCAACAGTTATACAGGAATTCCATAGTTATATCGAATCCCGTTTTCCTTCCCATATTGCTATTTTTACGGATGGTTCGAAGGGGCCTAATGGAGTTGGAGCTTCTTTCATCATTCCGAGCATTAATTTCTCTGAATCTTTTCGTCTCCCTTCCTTTTGTACTATCTTTACGGCCGAGTTAACGGCCATTTTACGTGCCATAATCCATATTTCCTCACATCGTTCTTCTTCTAAATTTTTAATTATCTCTGACTCCATGTGTGCTCTTAAAGCTATTTCCTCTCATTTCCCCTCTCACTCCTCTGACCTTTTCATCCTCCGTATTCGCTCTCTCATTCACACTCTCTTCTCACTTCACGCTATCCGCATTGAAATGCTCTGGGTCCCCAGTCATATGGGGATAGAGGGTAACGAAATGGCTGATTCTTTGGCTCAGATTGCTGTATCCTCCCGCTTTTTTTTCTCTAAAATTCCCGTTTCGAATTTACTCCCATTGTGCAAAAAGTTTCATGTTAGATTTTGGTCAGATTTTTACGTTTCCTCCTTTTCTAATCATTCTTCCTTTTATTTTTCCATCCAACCTAATCTTCCCACGCGGCCTTGGTTTTACGATTTTCCTTCGCTTCACCGCTCCGTTATTGTTCCTATTATCCGTTTACGTCTGAATCATACTCTTCTTCCTTCCTCACGCTTTCGTTTTCATCTCGCTCTTTCCCCTTATTGCCCTCTTCATCCTGACGACGTAGCCGTCTGTGATCCTGACCATATCCTCTTTGAATGTCCATCCCTCGTGAACGAACGTACCTCTTTGTATTCCAATCTGCTGTCACTCAAACTCCCTACTCCTTATTGTGCCTCGTATATCTTATCGTTTCCGTCGATCTCAGTTGTTCCTATCCTCAGTTCCTTTATCTTATCAATAGCTGACCGAATCTACATTTAACTGATCCTTCTCCTTCCTTTCGTTTCTGGGCGAAGATCCTTTGTTGATATGCCCAAAGGGGGGTTAAAAAAAAAAAAAAAAAAAAAAAAAAGTAATAAAAACGAGTGTGAATGACATCACGGTGTGTGTCGAAGAGGCTTGTAATTAAATATTAGTAGTAGTAAAAGATATCAGACATCGACCGAGCGATTGATGGGAAATTCGCGTTAAAGGCAATGCCTCGACAACTGCTCTGCTACGAAAATAATTGCATATAAATACATTAGGTCTTTCGAAGCCGCGGGTTTCTTTCATTTTTCCTCGTCGTCCGATCAACGTCGTGACCGATCGGTTATCGTTTGTCGTATTTTAGTCTCGATCGCAAGTTGTACTAGAAAATTCCGGTGACTAGTACTGTTGAATAATCGCCTATTCAATTTTGTTAGATGCATTCAAATATGTATATCGTTTTTTATTATTTAATTTCGTTTCGTTCTTCCAGGTTTTCAATCCAATCCTCGCGATTGATATTTGCGTGATACGCGTTATGAACGAGGGGCACTGTGGACGCTTTGCAGGGATAGGAAAGGATACCCTTTCCTCTTTTGTTTTCGTGTTTTTTTCTATTCTTTTTTTTTTTTTTTAATTTTGAAGAATTTTTCTTCGATGGCGTCCGAACCAATTTAGACATTAAGCGAGCTGAGGCATAACAGTATTTATATATATATATATATATATATATATATATATATATATATAGGGCCAGATTTAAGGGAGCAGGGGGCCAGTAGCCCCGGACCCTCACTGAAAGGGACAGTTCACTGAAAAGGAACTACCCGCTAATCACCCAAAAATTGAAAATTACAAGTATGAGAAGTATGCGCGCTCAGATGGTAAAACGATATATCATTCTGATTTTCATAACTCTCGTTCTCCTAAAACGAACACGCATCAACCACAGTCAGCTGTTTTTGCCGTTGATATCGCAGAGGCGCCAGACGTGTATACGAACATGTATCCATACGCATTATTCGTCGCATAACCACGTGATTTTTAACACTCAAATCGTCAATAATGTGTCAGTACACAAAGAGAACACCCGCTGTTTAGCTACTAGTTTTCGTAATTGTTATTCAAATATCTTTGAAGCGGTTTTCTTTATTTTTGTTTTTTTTTCTTGAGTTTTAATGAATTATATTTTTCAAAGTGTATCCAGTACTCGAATCATCATTCAGTAAGTACAATACAGAAAATTTTTTCAATTCTAAAACAAAAATTTCGATTTTTCAAGATTATTATTTTTTTTTCAAATAGGTAGGCATAATGTCTCGTGGAGCTGAAAAGAACAAAATTTGAGAAGGTTCTTTCAAAAATTCTTAAAATTAGTGATTTTTATGCTCCTAAAACTTCTCAGAGGCCCGAATGAATAAAAAATGACTAATTTTTACCATTAACGACATCGCAGTGCTTGCAAGATGATTTTAATCAACCTACCGCGAATCAATTCCGAATCAACAAAAATTGATGAAAACTTACCATCAACATGCGAGCAAGATATACAGATAATGTTATTCAACCTATTGAATCAAGAAGATATGATGAAAGTTCACCATCAGATTCTCAACTGGTTGATGCGCCTGTAAATCTCAATGATGCTGAAATTGAACAGAAAGAGTTATCGAAAAACTGCAATTTTGAAAATTACGTCGGTCTTTGGAGAGCACCCTTTTCAAAAGAAGTTAAAAATTTCCGGATAAAAGAAAGATCGAAAAAATTACAAAATTGTGATGAGAAGCTATTCTCATGAAATATCCGTTATTCAATGACGAAACGATACAAATCAAGGCAGAAAATGTTCGAAAAATCTTTTTCACCGACAGAAGCAAAAATAAAGAAGTCGTGAATCGTTTTTGGTTGTGTTTTTCGCCATCTATTGGAAAATTATATTGCTACCTATGCCAGCAGTTAGAAATTAAATCCGAAAGTTGTTTATGTCACGACGGTTATTGCTCTATTGGAAACGTGCATCCGAACGTCTCTCACAGCACGAAATATCGAAAAATCATATAGAGTCGGTGATAGCATTTGCAGAACACTTGCGTGAAATAAATTGCATTGATCGTCTTCTACAAAAACAGGTAACTTTCATTTCCCGTACGGATAATAGGTACCTATAAATATTTTCTATATCATCTAAAGCAAAATATGTGCTCAAAATGTGTTTGAATAGGCAAATGAGGTGACTGGTTACTGGCGAAAAATCCTTAAACGAGTTCTAAGTACGCTTAAATTACCGGCCGAACGAGGATTGTCATTTCGAGGCGATGATAAAATAATTGGTTCCCCCACGTTACAACGGTAATTTTCTGGGTAAAATGGAACTGCAAGCTGAAAATGATATCAATCTTGACAACCATATGAAAGAATAAAGGAAGCGGTCATGTAAATTATCTCTGGAAGAACGATGTCAAAAAAAATACGACGATTTACGCAGTAAAGCTAAAGTTCTCGTAGATGCATATTCTGACGACTTAGATGAAGACTTTGGAAACGAATTATGCAATCTCTACGCCCTGACAAAATATTACAAGAAATCTCCAAAGCAAAACACAGAAAAATTCTTATACAGATTAATCATTAAGAATTATTTACAATGCACATTTTCGAACATTGCTTTACGAATGTACTTGTCATAGGTGATATCCAATGTTAGCGGAGAGCGATCTTTTTCGGAAATGAAGCTAATAGAAAACAGGCTAAGGTCTACAATGAGCCAAGAGCGGTTGGCAGATTTGGTGATGTTGAGTTCCGGATGCGACATACTTTGTGAATTAAATATTGATCATCTAATTGAAACTTCCGCTCTTAAAATATCTTGACGCGTGTCTCTTGATTAGAATTAATTATTAAAGATCCATTTTATTAATTTACTGAATAAATAAAATAAAAAATGTGCACTTCAATTACTGCGCGGGGGGGGGGATTAAAAGGGCCTTCAGCAATTATTTGGCCCTGGGGTATTTTTTTCCTTAATCCGGCCCTGTGTGTATATATATATATATATATATATATATATATATATATGTTTGTGTTGTGTTTATTTTTTTATTTGGGGGGGGGGGCGCCAACCACAATGGCCCATCATCAAAGAACTGCGAAAACAAGATTAAATTTTGCTATATAAAGAAATAGAGGAAATGAACTCCGCTAAGGTTGAAACAACATCTGATGAAGGAAAGGAAACTATATAGGAAGCACAAAAAGGAGTAGGCAGTTTTAGGTGGAGAAGCTTAGTGTAGAAGAGGGAACGCTTCTGTACAAAACGAGAGCATTCAAAAAGGATATGATTTGCATCACAAATACAGTCATGATCCGAGAGATGAAAATTACAGTATGGGGAAGAAACAATAGAAAAACGAAAGAGAGACGAAGGAAGACAATTATGGTTGAGACGAAGACGTGTTATGGAGGAAATAACGGAACAACTGAAACCAGGGAAATCAGCAAACCAGGAACGTGATGAAGGAAGAGGTTGCAACAGTTTGTAAAGGGAATGAGGATTGGAAAAGGAGGTAATGTAGGTATCCGACCATGATTTGAGCTGTGCTCGTTTGGATGGAAAGAGGATATTATTGGCAGGAAATTTATTGACAAATTTGCCGTTATAGGAAGCAGAGCGAGCAAACGAGTCAACTAGGTTGTTGCCTGCGATGCCGCGCTATGACTGGGAATCCAAAGAAGATCGATTCGAATGGAACGAACTAAGAAGAGATTTTCAATTAAGGAACGAATGGAAAGGATAATGTAGCCGCATGAAGAGGATGGAAAAGGAGAGGATATAGCCTGCAAGACGCTCATGGAGTCAGAACAAATAAGGTATTTATTATTATAGGAGGAAAGTGCAATGAAGAGAACTGCACGAAGTATTGCATACGATTCTGCAGTGAAAATTGAACAGAAGGAAGGAAGTTTATACATATAAAATTCGTAGTGTGCAAAGGGAAGAAATAAAAAAGGAAGCTCCGACCCCCTCGTCGCTTTTGGAACCATCCGTAAACAGGACAGACAAAGAAGGAAATAGAGACCTCAAAGCTCCGTTGTACTCGCTTAAATCGACAGAAGGTGAATATTTAGTATGAGAAGGAAGGAAAAACAAATTAGGAGGATATAAAAAATCTATAAAGCTGAATGTAAAGAACGGGAGTTTATGATATGTGCAGATAAATGACAAATAAGAAGCAAGGCGTCGAGAGACGCGAGGAAGAATAGGAATCTTCAGGGGAGAAAACAGCCAATTGGCCAGGATGTAGGAATAAGCAGAAACTAATTTAGAACACTTAATAGGAAGACGTTTTATGAGGAAGCGATCCCCAAGAAAGCATCTGCGAATGTGTAAAGAATGAATGTTGGCTTCTGAAAGTACTACAGGAATGGGAGCGGATTTCAGAACACCGAGGCAAAGACGAAGACGTGAATTTTGGACTTTATCGAGTTTGGAAAGAAGATGTTTAGGAGCACTGGCATAAATGAAGGAACAGTAATCAAGTTTGGAACGAATAGTAGATTTATATAGAGTAAGAAGAACACTGGGGTATCCACCCCGTTTGTGTGGAGAAAGCGCCTTTAACAAAATTGGTTCTCTTAAGGCAGGAAGTATATCGGTAGGAAAACGACTGTCTAGGAAAAAGCCAAGATAGCAGAAGGACCTAACTAATGGAATAGATAAGTTATTCAAAGAGACATTAATTAAAGAAGTATTATAGGGACGACGAAAGGAAAAAACCATACAAACAGATTTAGAGGACGAAATGGTTAAATGGATGTTAGATAGAGCGGATTCGAGCATGTTCAACGAATTATTGAGTTCATCTTTAGCAGAGAGGCTGGAGTTGAGCAGTGATAAATAAGAATACCGTCCGCGAAAAAGAGTGTAGAGGCTGAGACGGGAAGAGAAGCTATTTCAAGCGAATAGATATTAAAAAGAGTAGTGCACCTTTATAGATAGTAGGTGAGTTGTCATTAAGAAGGACAACATTTTTGTTAAGAATAAAGTTTTCTAGAACACGACCGTTTCTGTTGTGACGCGCGGAGCCCCCAAGAGGAGAGTGAGCATTCCAGTCGCCAACAATAATGAAAGGAAGAGAGTGAGGATAAGTCAATAGTGTGAATAGGAAATAATTAAGATCAAAATTGGGAGGAATACATATATACAGAGATTATACGAATAGGCTGAAGATAAATATTTGGAATTGAAATATGGACTAGGTTGAGTGAGCGGGAATTAGAAGAAAAGTAAGAAGAATAATCGTGGGGGAAAAGAAGATATCATTTCTTATGAGAACGGCAGCGCCACCGCAGCCATCAACACGATCGGATCGGATTGCTGTAAAGCCTCGAATGGATATGTTAAAAGATTTAGGAAGCCGTATTTCAGATAAAAGAGCAATATGAATGGAAAAGGATCAAATATTCCCTCCAACGACTGTTGGTTGGCTCTTAAACTACGACAGTTCCATCGGAGAATATTAAACTTGTGTATCATGCGGAAGAATAAATAGGAAGTAATAGGAAAGTAAATCTATACCACCGAGCAAGAAACGACAGAGGGGAGGAGAGAAGGAATTAGACGCAGGGGAGCAAAGGAAAACAAAGAAATAAGATTGAACCTGCAGAAAGGGAAAGGAAAAAAGATAAGAAATAATTATTATTATTATGTAGACTTGTTATAACTTTAAAGCTATGACTGGTTCGCATATGATATATAATAAAAAACAACTAAGTCAATAGCTTATGAATTACAACCTGAAAGATTAAAGAAACACACATTGGCCCGGTATAGTTAAATATCGTTCAACACGTCTCTCTAAAATAACAAGGATGAGCAGTAGGAAAGGAGACCTGCATTAGAGATCTGGTTCAAATGAACCAACTCCGTATATTTCAAAGTTTACAAATAAATGAGAGGATTTGAAAGAGAGATTCCAAATTTGGAAATTAACTGTTGTGAGCAAATGAATCTAGGCTATCTCTCAGCAGCGTTCTGAATAGCCGATGTAGCCAAAAGGAGATCAAAGGAGAAATTAATTAAGGTGTAAATTACTGGACAAGAAAGAGACAAGCAAGGAGGCAAAGTTAGAAGAAAGCGCAATGTTGTGGGAAGAGAGCGGGTCAATTATTCCGGTTGCTAAATTATTAATAGGAGGAAGATGAACTCTACTCGGGAAGAAATGGGTGCAGGATCATTGGAGATAGAAGCAGAGGTAACATAGGTACAAGGGAGGCCTGGATTATTATTGGAGCTAACCGGGTAGTTTAGAGCCCAGCCACTGGAGGGGGAAGGAAAATGATTTGAAGGAAGAGGAGGGAATTGAGGCTTATGATTAAAAGAAGATTTAGTTTTGTTGGGTTTATGGAAAGTAGGAGATTTTAAAGGAAGGTGGGGGGGGGGAGTGGTGATAAGGGTATCAGGAGTAACGATCGAATTGGAAAAAGGCACAGAGGCGCAACTGGCATAACAAAACGCTAGAGTGCTAAAAGAATTGTATTTTTATATTGGAAACTTTGTGAAACGATACGTTTACGACAGTCATGATTTTTTTAATATCCCTTTGTTTGGACCACTCAGGGCAACTGCGGTCATTAGAACAGTGGATGCCGTTACAGTTTCGGCATAGTGGAGAATATTGGAGATTAGAGCATTCGGAAAGAGGATGCTTTGAGGAACAGTGGACACAAATGGCGCAGGAACTACGGCAGTTCTTAGAAATGTGGCCAAAAAGAAAATTAGCTGCATAGGAGGTTTGTTGCTTGGAGACGCAGGGTAGCGGAGCTTGTAAATTGACACAAAGTCAGGAAGGATGGATTTGGAGAACTTGAGTTCAACGGATTTTGTAGGAATTTTCTTACCTTCAAAAGTACGAAATATTCTTCTTATAGAGATTACAGGAATAGGCGATTCATGACCTGTTAAAATGTCGTCGTCTAAGAAGGAGGGATGGACGTCTAAAATTACGCCCAACCTATATAAAGAAGTAGAGAGAATGAATGCCTTCAAGTTGTGCTTGAAAAGGAAATTTTGATTTCGCAAGAAAGAGTTTGCTGTTGAGGCAGAAGAGAAGGATGCCAAGATCCGATTTCTTCCACGAGGGGAGAAGGCGCGACCGGCGAAAGAGGACCGGAAGGTTTACGCTTAGCTGAAGCATCAACCTCCATCACTTGGAAGGGCTAGACCCGTTTTGGCGTGTTTAATGTATTTGGAGGTGGCCGTCGAGCGGCCCGCTAGACGAACTCATTTGCCAGAGGAAATAGAACGGGATAAGTACTCGTAATATAAAATAAAATTAAAATTAAATAAAAATAAATGAAAAGAAAAATCAGCTTTTACGTGACAAGTATTAAATCGAACATAAACTATTATTTTTTTCTTTGGGCATGTCAACGAAGGATCTTCGTCCAGAAACGAAAGGAAGGAGAAGAGGATCAGTTAAATGTAGATTCGGTCAGCTATTGATAAGATAAAGGAACTGAGGATAGGAATAACTCTGATCGACGGAAACGATAAGATATACGAGGCACAATAAGGAGTAGGGAGTTTGAGTGACAGCAGATTGGAATACAAAGAGGTGCGTTCGTTCACGAGGGATGGACATTCAAAGAGGATATGGTCAGGACCACAGACGGCTTCGTCGTCAGGATGAAGAGGGCAATAAGGGGAAAGAGCGAGATGAAAACGAAAACGTGAGGAAGGAAGAAGAGTATGATTCAGACGTAAACGGATAACAGGGACAATAACGGAGCGGTGAAGCGAAGGAAAATCGTAAAACCAAGGCCGCGTGGAAAGATTAGGTTGGATGGAAAAATAAAAGGAAGGATGATTAGAAAAGGAGGAAACGTAAAAATCTGACCAAAATCTAACATGAAACTTTTTGAACAATGGGAGTAAATTCGAAACGGGAATTTTAGAGAGAAAAAAGCGGGAGGATACAGCAATCTGAGCCAAGGAATCTGCCATTTCGTTACCCTCTATCCCCATATGACTGGGGACCCAGAGCATTTCAATGCGAATAGCGTGAAGTGAGAAGAGAGTGCGAATGAGAGAGCGAATACGGAGGATGAAAAGGTCAGAGGAGTGAGAGGGGAAATGAGAGGAAATGGCTTTAAGAGCACACATGGAGTCGGAGATAATTAAAAATTTAGAAGAAGAACGATGTGAGGAAATATGGATTATGGCGCGTAAAATGGCCATTAACTCGGCCGTAAAGATAGTACAAAAGGAAGGGAGACGAAAAGATTCAGAGAAATTAATGCTCGGAACGATGAAAGAAGCTCCAACTCCATTAGGCCCCTTGGTTAACATAAACTAAAAACCGCTAGTAACTAAAATTAGAAGATAAGATAATAAAATAAGAACGATCTCACCGAGTTAGCCGATATAGAAAACTATGCAATCGGAACCCAATTGATTGCTGATAAGAGCGCAACGCGAACGAACGAGCAAACGTGATAACAACACAGTCGAATGAACTTTATACAGTTTGCTATTTCTTTTACATCTGTGCGCCTTACAATACTTTTTATTCAAACTCTTGATTTTAAACAGCCATTTCCCACTCCATTCGAACTGACTATTTTTATAGACTCCTATTAACGCCGAGCATAACTACCGGGCTGATTCACTAGCTCGGCCCGCTGCTCAACCTGGTCTACTTTTTTTGGAATTTTTTATTAAAGCTATTACTACTTCCCTTTTTCATATAAATTACTTTTTAGTTTTAATAAGATTATAATCTAGAAAAAGAAAAAAAATAAAAGAAAGCCCTTCCTCTTGCGTTAAGAGTAAAGTGTCAATGAAGTAATCGATAATATTCTATCGCGTTGTTGCACAGCTTCTAATCATTTAGCGCCGTATCTAAAGTACTTACCGCAGTGCGAATTTCCATAAATTCAAAGAATTTCTTTATTTAAGGTTAACGTTATCGCATTCTTACCTGCAGAATTTGGTCGATTTGTTCTTGGATCGTTAGTTTTTCCTCGTCAGTTTGTACCAACGCCAGTGTTCTGTACAGTCTATCTAAAGGTACATCTGCATACGTTACAGGCGATACCTAGAATTCAAGATCATTTTATTTTTCGATAAATTATCTCCCTAACTAATAAATGAACTTTGTGTAAACATGAACTGGCCAAAAAATGAAACAAAAATAATTTAAAAAACGTTGTACAAGAAAATAATTATTGCTCTAGTCAGTGAGTAAAAAGGGAAATAACAACAAGAAAAGGTAGAAAATAATCAAGCATGAAAATAAACAAAAAACAGAATTACCTCCGTTGCACAGAAGCACGTAGGAACTTGAATATATCTTTCACCTGCTGCTGAATCAGTATTTACGCACAAAATAACAAAATATGCAACGTTATGTTCAAAAACAATTTATTTTCTATTTCGACATGTGTAATATTGGGTACAAAGCAAATAAGAAATTAACTTATTCGTAATGATATAAAGAGATAGGAAAGAGATTTTTATTTTGGGGGTAATGAATTGAACTTAATAGAAGCCTGATACATTATTTGCAGCCTTGTGTGATACTTGCTACAGTTTGAAATGTTTGCATATAAATCATTTGGTGATTTAGTAACTCCTTCTCTAAATGAGATTTTAAACCTATTTTTCCATTTAAAAATAAACTTTTAGAATAAGAAGATGACAAATTAAAATCCATTACATGTTTACCTTCTTCAATCGAAGCCTTATGTTCTGTAACTTTTATCACAGCTCTTTGTAAAAGTTTTACTCTGCTAATATGATAATTTGCAATTTCCCCTGCATTATATTACGCCATGCGGCAGGAACGGCTGATAAAGCGCTAAGTAAATTCGCACTATATACAACTGAGAGAAGTATTGCGAGAGGTAGTAAAATAAAAAATTTAGCTTCGTTAATTTTATTGAAACAAAAGTTGTATGAGTGCGACCAGTTTAGTCTACAGTCAAACGTAATTCCGAAATATTTAATTTCTGGTACATTTTTTATTTCTTTACTATTGGCTAAATACAATTTTATAGTGTTCTCGAATTCATGAGAACGCATGCCATATATTACTGTTACGAATTTCCTTCTTTCTCTACCTAATTTCTCGCCGATTTATCGTATGTACGTAAGGGAGAGACGACCAGCAGAAGAATACGGAAAACGACAGAAAGGGAAAACAAATAAATAAATAAATACAGAAAGAACTACAATTGGAACTGTACCGCGGATAGGGTTCTTTAAAACATCAGTGGCATTAGGCTTTTTTTTTTTTTATAATTTTAGATGGAGATAAATATACGAAACCAAACGATTAGAAAAACATTATTATTAAGAAACGCGATTACTAGCTTGCATATCACCGACCGTTGTACCAAACTCGCACATAGACAAAAGCCGTCCGTCGATGAAGATAACAAAGCCGAAGCCTTATCAGTTTAGATTTACCTGAACCGGCTCTATCTGTTCATCATACGAAACGGTACAGCACAACAGCACGTGTCGCAGAGAGCGCACACACGCAATGTCACCAGCCTGTACACAGCGACACCGACCAAAGATTATCGCCGATGAATGATCGCGAATCCAAATTAATATAAATAACAGAACAACTTATTAAGTAATCGATCACCGTCGATGAAAGATCGCGCCACCAACCCTGATTCGCATCATTACATATTCTGTTTTAGAAAGGTTTACGAACAATCTGATAATTTTTACCTAGTTTTAAATTAAGTTTATTCCGTTTTGTGCTAATACGTTTTAGTAACGTAAACTTACAAGTAAAACCGTATCGCCTGCATAAAGGAGAAGTTTACCATCAATTTGTAACTGGCTCAGGTCATCAGTTAAAATTAGAAATAGAATTGGCCCTAAAATACCTCCTTGAGAAACACCGATATTTTTCACTGTACACACATTGTTTATTTTCACCGCATGTTGTCTATTTAGAAGATACGATTTAAACAAATTTAGGACAAACACTCGAAATCCAGCTCTGCTTAATTTTAATAATAGCAGCAACTCATGATTAACGGCATCAAAGGCTTTTTTCATATCAAAATATATAGCGGCTGTAAACTTCTTTGCTTCTAAATTATCTGTTATGTAGGAAATACGTTCGAACAATACCCTATTCACCTAAAAACTCAAATTGATTATCACTAAAGAAATTTTACCTAAGTAAATAGTTCAACGTTTCAGTCTTCACACATTTTTCGACTATTTCAGAAATCATAGAAAATAAACAAATAGGTCTATAATTTTTCGTGAATTCTTTATTACGGCCTTTAAAAATTTTCAAGGAAGATACCCATTAAAACAGATTTATTAAAAAAGTATGTTAAAGGATGGATAAAAAAAGATAAATTTTCTTTAATCAGACTAATAGGTATCTTATCTCTCCGAAAAGATGATATATTAGGTAGTTTAAGAATTGCACATTTAACGTCGTCGCGAGTAACTTCTATGAACCCAAACGATATCGTGGACACCTGTCACGAATGTTTTATATATTCATTTGTTACTTTAAGTTCGGTATATTTTTCATTTCTATCCTGAATATTATGCAAAGGTAATCTTTGAAGCACGCATTAAAACAATTCGCCACCTATTCCTCATTTCCCGAGCAGTTCATTATTCGTTAATATTTGATTACAATTTATAGGTTTTATGCCAATTGTGTCTTAATAATATTGCAACATTTTTTCAGATTTGAATTACACTTACCCAGCAACCTATTGTAATATTTGGCCTTCGCTATCCTAATGTCTCGATGAATTTAGTTTGAATTAGTATTAAATGTTTGTTGTAAGGCAATATTAGTGGTTAGCATTAATAATAATAATAATAATAATAATAAAATAAATTGGGAAATTACGCAATTGAAAACTTATTTTAGCTTTAGCAATAGTTCTTCATAGTTTCATTTAAATATATTAACATGGTGTTCGACGAAAACACCACTAAACACGAGAAGAAGATATATGTATATTGATTTTCTAGTTTAACGTGAATATGTTTTTTTATCTTGTGTAAGAAGAAATTTTGTCAAGAGAAATCTGTTACGATGACGTTATCAATATTGTTTTAAATTGCCTAGAAATTTCACTGAAACTAAAAATTTTACTGTATTTTATTTTACGTTTATTAAAATTTAACGTAGAACAATACAACTGTCACTCCGTCATCCGGTAATGCAATGTGTTGCTCGCTCTTACAGACGCTACTAATAGTAATTTAGAGTACACCATCCTACTCATGAAGTGTTCCAAATATTGCAGCTTCCGTTTTTTGATGGTTTGTAGGGGTTCATGGTTCTTTCCCAGTATGTTAAGTACTTCAATATTGTTCGCTTTTTAAGGCCATGGTATTTTCAGGATACGTCGGTAGCAGTACATCTCAAAAGCGCTGATCTTTTTTCCTAATGTTGAGTCTAGCGTCCAGCATTTACATCCATATAGTAGAATGGAGAAAATGCAGCATCTCATCAGTCTGATTCTCAGTTCTAATTTCAATTCCTGACGCGTGAATAGATTCCTCATTCTTATTAGTGCTCTTCTAGTTTGCTCAATCCTGCTACATTTCTTAGGTCTGGAAGTACAGTTTTCTTTGAGTATGCTTCCCAAATACTTGATGCGTGGGACTTGTTCAATTTTTTCACGTTTATTTTGATTGAGCATTTAACTGGCTTCTTTGAGAATACAATTACTTCTGTCTTGGATGTATTAATTTTTAACCGGTATGCAGCACTTTTTTCTACAATCTTATCTTAAGTCTGCTGAAGTTCCTTATTGCTGGCTGCCAAAATTAAGCTGCCATCAGCATGAAGTAATATTTCAAAAAGAAACGCTCAACTATCGTTTAATGAACACGAATAATTTAAATTTGTTCCCGAAAAAGGTTCAATCGCATCGAAAACGGTCCAACTGTAATTAATGGTAAAAGAGCACATTAATCGTTTCTGTTTAAATTACACCAAATACTTTGAAAAATTCACATTTTTTGTTACAAATTTAATTTCATACAGTACGAAAATTTTTGGAATTTTTCAAGATTTAGATGAATTTTACACCTCAATTTTATACTAAATAAAATTTGCGACAAGATTCTTGGGCACAAAGCAAATAAGTAAAAGGGTTTGCAGATGAAACTTCTCGCATCCTTTTTGGGGAACTGCTCATCGATAGTCTAACGTGAAACAAGAAGTCTAAAGATCAGTGCTAGATGTATAAGACGACACGTAAGTTACTGACTACCGCCGTAGATTGACCAAGTCCAGATGAGGTTAGTTCCGTGAAGAATAATAGAGCGTCGGAAATATGCCAGCAGATGTATACGTATAACGGCACAAACTATTTAGTAAGATACAGTGGAAAAAGAAAATTCTTCGGCGGTTCTCTAATAAATACATTCAAAAGTAAGGAGAACCTTTACTCGAAATTCTTCGAAGAAGATTGAAAACGTTACCGAATCCATACTAACCTGAAGAATAGTGCGAGCAAAAAATCCGAAAGGAAATGCATGCAATAAGACGCGCTTGTTCGTAAAGCAATCAATATGAAAATATGAAAGAGTTTATATGCGATGTACTTGTATACGTAGAAAAGCTCCGATTCGATTGACAGAGAAGTACTTTGGTTGATGGGAAGAGTTGCTTTAACCTCCAGGTCCTTTTGCTTTTAGTTTACTTATTTCCCTCATGCTTAATTGATCAAGTGTTCTATTTCGCCCTTAATTCGATGACTGCATAGAGGCCTTCCTAACAACATTCTCTACGTGTACGTGAATTGGTAACTTAAAGAACTCATATGCGAGAAAAAATTAACATAGAACGTACTTATTAACCCCGGAATTAAATACTTTTTGGCAAAACTGGTGAGAAAGTTACGTATACCTACAATTTATTTTCCCCTTAAGCACGGCTACAGCACATACTAGTCCAAAAACGATATAAGAGAGAAGAATCAATAAGACATCGATTCGATTAGATCTCGATAAAATAAAAGAAAAGGAAGCGAAACAATGAAAATCGAAAGAATAATAAGTTATAAGAGTCACAATAAGGAACGGGGACCTTAAGTGACAACA
This sequence comes from Icerya purchasi, assembly GCA_039619475.1. Lineage (NCBI taxonomy): Eukaryota > Metazoa > Arthropoda > Insecta > Hemiptera > Monophlebidae > Icerya > Icerya purchasi. Next base: position 167,235,820 of record CM077116.1, on the reverse strand, counting down.
GATCAAAATACAGGGCGGCATGTTCATTCAAGAGGGATGGGCGTTCGAATAAGATATGGTCAGGATCGCAGACAGCTTCGTCGTTAGAATGAAGAGAATAATTAGGAGAAAGTGCGAAAAGAAAACGAAAGCTCGAGGAAGGAAGGAGAGTATGATAAAGACATAAACGACTAGGAAACTCGTAAACCCATAGCTAGGTAGAAAGATTAAGTTGAACGGATAGGTAGAAGGCAAGTTGGTTGAAATAGAAAGAGGTATAAATATCTGACCCGAATCTAATATGAAACTTTTTACATAGCGGAAGCAAATTAGAAGCAGGAATTTCAGTGAAGTAGAAGCGGAAAGACACAGTAATCTGAGCCAAGGAATCTCTATTTCATTACCTCTCTATCCTCATGTGGCTGGGGACCCAGAGTAAATGGATCTAGATGGAATGAAGCGGTAGAAGAGTGTGAGTGAGAGAGCGAATATAAAGAATAAAAAAATCGGAGGAGTGAAAAAGGAATTATGAGAGCTTGAAGAGCACCCATGTAGTCAAAGATAATCAAAGATGTAGAAGAAAGTCGATGCGGGAAAATATAAATTATGGAACGTAAGATCATCATTAGTTCGGCGGTAAAGACAGAACAGAGAGAAGGGAGTCGAAAAGACGCAGAGAAAATCATGTCCAGAAGGATGAAAAAGGCTCCAACTGTGTTAGAGCGCTTCGAACCATCCGTAAAAAGGTCTTATGAGAAGGAAATCGGGATTTGATAAAACCATGGAATTCCTGCATAGCTGTTGTAAAAGAAGGGTTTTTGGAGGAAAGAGATAAAAAAAGAATACATTAGGTGGATAGAAAGATCTGCAAGCAAAATTGAAGGAAAAACAGAGAAGATGATTATAAGAAATTGTAAAAGGAATTCTGCCGCAAAATGGAATTTTCTTAAGAATAAAGCGCCAGTTTTTCAAAATGGAGAGGTATGAAGGAATGAATCTAGAAGATGATAGCGGTAAGCGCTTATACAGGAAATGATATTCTAAATAGTAACTGCGGATGAAAAACGAGTTTGACTTAGCGAGAAATGCTTCGAGGCTAAGACGAATACAGAAATTTTGGATCATATCCAGCTTGGGAAGAAGTGATTTTGGATCACACCATAGATAAAAGAGCAGTAATCGAGTTTAGAACGGATAATTGATTTATACAGAGTAAACGACAATCAAACAGAAAAATACAAACGAACATCGGGACAGGGAATTTAAATATAATAAACGAAAATAAAAAACACCGACGAACTTAAAAATAAAAGTAAAGTTCCAAAAAAAAAAAAAAAAAAGTAATTAGAAAGACAAAAAAAACCGTAATCAATAAACACCGCGTGAAAGTAAATTCCCCCAAAGGGGGAACAAAGAACAATAACCGTCGAAAAATCCATAAAAAATTACCTGAAGTTCGACTGGAAAACTAACCTGAAGATTCACCAGAGGACGAAGCAACCGGACACCCTAAAACAATGAAAACAAAACTAAACGACGCAAACCAACGAAAATCCAAAAGAAAGAACAAAACACAAAGACCGGGAGACGAACGAAACAGAAATCCAGCAAACCAAAAAGGTGGCAAATGCAGTGACAGACCCCGGGGAACCTGAAACAAAAGAGACAGCATTAAAACCAAGGATCCCGGAAACTAAATATAAAAATGAAAACTATCCCCCAATTCCCAATTACTATAGATGCGAGTTCGTCAACCGTATTACCGGTTTCCATGCCATATGAATAAGTAGACCTTCTTCCCTGTTGAAATTTGGCCATTTCTCAATTTCGATAGCTTCTCTGACCAACTTCCTTCGCCAAAAGAGCACTATCCTCAAATTTGATTGTATGATTTGATTTCGTCTGATGTTCCTCTAAAGCGGATTTGTGCACCCGCCTATGCGTGCAATCGGCTCTATGCTTGTTCACCCTGGTTTCAATAGGCCTACCGGTCTGTCCAATATAACTCAATCTATACGAAAGAAGTATTTTGTATACACTGGCACAGTGCAGCCGCGGTAAACTACCTTTAGCACATCCTAACATGTTCTTAATTGTCACACATATTCCAAACACTGGCCTCACATCGTTTTTTCTTAAAATCCGCCCAATCATTACCGTGACCCCTTTGAGCTTTTTAGACAGTTATACTATTGTCGACTTAATCTAAGAGACGGCATTTGTCCACTTCAGCTGGCAGTCGAATTAGTTAAATCATACCGACAAAAATACGTTAAAAAATGCATCGGTATCTTCGGAAGTAGTTGTTTTCAAAATTAAAGTCTTTAAAATATTAATCGTTCAGGAAGACTGCGAGAAAAAAAAATTGAGTAACGATTTGCATATTACCTTATCATTATTTTTATCTTGAGAGCTTTGCGACACGGTTGCTTCTGGTGCGTGTTCTAATTTACCTAGAAATTCTTGTATCGTTAGTCGTCCGAGGGCTAAATTACCATATTCCTGAACGTGACTAAGTGTTACACCAGTCCGAACAACAGCAAATTCATGATGTAACATTGCACAGTTAGATTCAACCTGCCATTTTTAAAAACTAATGATAAATGATGAATTAATAAGAAAAGAAAAATGGCAAATAATAAAATGCTGCAGTAAGTTCTTACGTAAGCACAGATAGTATATCGCTTAAAAATTTATAAAATTCGATTCCAATATTGACGGAAAAACAATTTTTACATACCAGCTTTAAAAAGTAGGCTCAAGTACTGCCAAAACTCAGTAATGCGAATTTTATTAGCATTACGGGAATTCAGTACATAAATATTTAGTTGGAAATTTTAATTATATTCATATATATATAAATATATACATGTTTATTTTCATACATATTTAGACACTGTGTTTAGAAATTAATTTACAGTGTGAAAAAAGAAAGAAAAAATACTGTTTCCATTCATATTAATTTTATTATCGTCCACCGCACCTTGAAAATATCACTTGCGCTACGATAATGTCCACAATAGAGTACGAATAAGTTTAAAAAAATTTATAAACATAATTCTATTACTGCAGATTGAAATCACCTAAAATAACAATCCATGGAATAGTAAATTACCCATGAATGATAGTCGACATTCCAAAGGCAGCGTTTAATCTAACTCTGTGCACTGTAAATTAGTGACTGTTAAAATTAAGAAACTGTTATTAAAGCATGCAACGAAGCAATTCGCCACGCTGGTAAGCTTTTATGCGAAAAATATGCCATTTTTTAAGAATTATTATATAAAACTCGAAATTTCGGGAGAATAATTGTTAGTTTAGAAAAATGTTAATTATTCCGTATAAATAGATTTACAGAGTAACTTACTAACCGTATCCAAGTATTCCCACGTTCTAACTGAAAATTCATCCCCGAGAAAAATTTTACGTGAGGAATCATAATACCAAGACCACGAACTTTCAGTTGGACTGGACGCCGACATTGCAAAAACTACATAAAAAGTAATTTATTATTCGCTGTGATATGCTTATGTGTAACACAGAGTTTAGCGTTTTGCAATTAACTAATAAGATTTCATTTAATCCATTCTCAATCGCAGTTAGCCGTAATCGTTTATTTTTGTCGATTATTTACAAAAACAAATATTGAATTTCTGAATATATAACATAATCAGTTACTTTAATGATCGTAATTAATAATAATTATAGTTCTTGATTACAAAGTAGCAATCAGATTTATGTCACAGGAATCTGATTTTACCTTTCATGAAAATTCCGGGTAATCACAGGACGAGGAATTACAGGAATATAGTAACTTCAATATTTAAATATCGAGAAATTATAATTTCAATTTCTCAACAGTACCCACCATAATAACGGAGTATTGGGTTTACTTCTTTTATTCAGTTATATACAGTGAGCAACGAAAATATTCGGACACTAGGTAATTTTTTCATTTTTTGATTAAAAAGTTGTGTTTATGCAAACTTTTTGAAAAAATAAATGTAAGGGCATGTTAGAACAGAGCATTAGGTAATAGAGACAGTAAAAACTTTCGATTCACAATAATAATAACAAGCGGAAATTTGAAATAAAATAAAAATAGTCTATTTAAGGCGCAACAAAAATATTCGGACAGCTTCGATATAACTCAAAAATTCAATTTTAAAATCACCTTTAATATTTTGTCGGTAACCCTGTCTGTTGAATAACAGCATTCATTCTCCTAGGCATCGATTCAAATAATTTTTCTGTAAATTCGGGTGAAATTTTTCGCCACTTTTGCTCGATAATTATTTTTATCTGTGTTTTACTTCTAATATTCGTTTCCCGAATTTTTCGATCCAAGTGGACCCACAAATTTTCGATGGGATTGATGTCCGGTGATTGAGATGGTGTTTCCATGACGTTCGGACAGTTGTACAATAGCCACGACCGTGCTTTGTACGATTTATGCTTAGGGTCATTATCTTGGTAGAACTTGAAATTGTTTTCCAGACCCAATTTTTCGGCACTACATTTCAAATTTCTTTTCAGAAGGTCGACGTATGTATCCGCATTCATATTACCTTCCATAAACTCCCAAGTTACCAACCCCAGACGCGGCGAAACATCCCCATACCATAAGACTTCCTCCACCATGTTTGACTGTCGCGTTCAGGTTGTATTTTTTAAGTTCTGTATTCGGTTTCCTCCAAATCTTTAGACGCCCGTAACTTCCGAAAACATTTAATTTACTTTCGTCAGTAAAAATTACAGTTTTCCAAAAATTTACATCACGATTAGCATGTTCCTTTGCAAAGTTGAAACGTTTTTTTCGATTTGTTTCGCTGACTAAAGGTTTCTTTCGCGCGACTTTTGAATTGTAACCGTTCGTTTTAATTGTTTGACGGATCGTTTGTGGGTGAACTTCAATATTAAGTCTTTCGAGTAGTTTCGTAGATAATTTAGGCGCACTAATTGCTGCATTTTTCTTTACCTGCCTCGTTATAAACCGCTGATCACGTGTTGACAATTTCTGTGACCGACCTATTTGTGGAACTGAGTCAATCCGATCTTCTTTTTCAAAACGTTTAATGATGTCGCCGGCAGTGCTTTTTCTCATATTTAATAACATTGAAATTTTACGAACAGAAAATCCTTTACTATTATTACGAATCACCAACTGTCGTTGCTCAAAAGAGGAGTTATTGCCTTTACGAGGAGACATTTTTTTCAATAGATTTTAAACCGAACGTAAACATGAATGTAAAATGTCAAATGTCGATCAGCGGTGTTCATTGAACAGATTGCCTTTGGTATGAAATGACTCACCCCCGGTGAACGCGCATCGTTGTCTCATGGAAAAACCCAACACTGCTCGACGTACGTACGTGTCCGAATATTTTTGTTGCCACTTGAAAGCGTATTACGTTACGTTATTCATTTTTTTGGTGGTTTTATTGATGATTTTTGTTTTTTTTTTGCTGAATTTATTACCTTACACTCCGTTCTAACATACCTTTTCATTTTTTTTTCAAAAAGTTTGCATAAATACAACTTTTTAATCAAAAAATGAAAAAATGACCTAGTGTCCGAATATTTTTGTTGCTCACTGTATGTCTTAAAAAACTTTTAAAGCCGCCAAATCAGTTACTGCTAATAAAACATTTGCAGCCGCTTATGTATTCTTCTTCGTTTACTCTGCCTCGCTTATGAGTATGAGCTTTATCTGTAAGGATAAAATAACAGAGCTTTTTGAGTAGCACAGAAACCGGAGCGTTGGCTTCCGTATTGCCGACCAACATGAGACAGGTTATCAGTGGCGAGGCGAAGACGTTGATGCGATTGTTCGCCGGCTATATATACATATATTCATGCGACAGTGGCGCACATGCACGACTACATTTGGAACTGATTACAGACGCTTGCTATCGTGCTATAAATGCAGCCCAAATATGTCTCAACCGCTGTAAACTAAACTAGCGTCGCATATCTTGTCGTCGCTCGGTATCGAACCCGAGACCTCCGGATCGGAAGTCAAGCTCTTGCATAGTAGTATTAAAGCAGACCGTTTTATTTTTATATAAATAAATAAGTTGTGGATCTCACTGAGCAAGTATGCCCGTTGCGTAAGTGCCAAACACACTTATTATCGTTTATTCTAGTAAACAAAATTACATTAATCATTCTTACTAACTAAATCAAACGTATTAAACCAAAAAATAAAAATAAAATGTATCAATCGACGCAAATATATATATATATATATATATATATATATATATATATATATATATATATAAATAGCACAATAATACATCCATACATAGGTGCCGCTTACATATTAGACGTCGCATATGTAGTAATGTACAGGAAAGAAAAAAAAGAGGAAACTGGTAAATAGATAGTCTAAAAAAGCCCTAAAAAATGCAGCAATAACAATAAAGGGAAAAGGGGATGCAGCAAAATTCATTAATCTTTGCACCATTCTTTCAACCACTTCCTCACTTCCCTCTTCCATACACCAATTTATTTTTCGTTTATTATGTGACTGGGCATACTACTCATTAATTTAATTAGAACCGAATCATTTGTATTGTCGATTCGTAGATTTACCCCTCTAGGATTCAGTGTGTTCTAATCTTTTCTCGCTTTCTGTTGCCTACTAATTAAAAAAGATAAACGAGCAAGACCGTGTGTATACGGAGTGTATGAACGGGAGCAGCGATACAAACAGACCACCGGATTTGGTAATATTAGATCAGTTGAATAAAGTATAAGCAATCATAACATTAACACAATAAACGAAAAGCGATAAAACTGAATAAGACAGAAGCTGTTTGTATGGATCAGGAAGATAACTACAATTAGAATGTTACCTGTAGTGGAAACATTAACAACATGAATAACGTTCATTGTAATAACAATTAATTTACAGCAATTGTGAAGAATTTAAAGGTTCCGATTAGTGAGATTGATAATGTTAACACATTACGAATAATGTGATGAACTAAGACTGTAGCAATAGTTATCCTCCAACTGATTATAAGTGTTCAAATAGACAACGACAAATCGAAATATACAGAAACTACTGAAGAAGTACCGCGAATAGGTAGAACACTTCAACACAGATGAGAAGGCCTTCCAATCAGAATACAATGTTCCCGTATCGTAGGGATAATATTTATCGATATTTAGGAAACTAAGTAATATTTTCTCTATATGTTACAAGTAAAAATGAAGAAATTCAGTATACACCATTAAAAACTAGCAATACTTAACCAATGAAAAACAGATGTACATATAATCGTTTTCTACAACTAAAAGCTCAAATTAAAAACAATTCGGTCAGGGATGATGTGAACAAATCAAGCTATAATCTCTTACCACCTGGTTCAAAAAGATCACTTGCAAACTTAATGAAGTACAGCGAAAACGAATAAGCAAATCGATATTAAATATAAAGGAAATAAATTGCTCCAGTTAAACAAGTATAAAATCAAGTAGACAAGCCAATAGAAAACAAGTGGTCCAAATGAAAACAATCACTGGTAGTAATCTCAATAAAGGGAAAAAGTAAAAATAACAGCATACACATAATCAGTCAGAAAACAAGACATGCAAATAAAGCAACTTTTAAATGAAACATAAAAAGGAATTTTTTACTTATTAAGCATTTTAAATTTAATGCATGGAGATCTATTATATAATTCTATAGAACAGCGGAGGCAATCAGGCAGAACTGAGTCATGTTCTTAATACCGATTGAGCTGTTGTCATTATATTTTTAATTTTAAATATGCTTGTACTGAATGGAATAAAGCTGTAGAAATATACACTCCAATTTGTTAGAACTGAAATGTATTTTCTTAAAACAAAATATAAAAATATACGTCTTATGTGAAGCACGGCTAAATACCTATGAGAATCTCAACATCTAGTATTATGACATCATTACACGGATAGACAGAAATCACAACAAAACAGGAAGTGTAAGCCATTAGTAATTCACTCGTCTATTTGTTTTTAAATTAAACTTAAATCGTGGAATTGTGTCACAATGCACAGTTCATTATATTTATGATCAATTATAAAACGTTTAAACGGGACTTCCTATTAATACACTAATCTCCCGAAAAATACATTCTAACATTTGGGAAAATTTAACTTCAGTCTTAAACAAGCCGTTAGAATTGTCGGTGATCTAAATGCTTTGTGCAACACTTCAAGTTGCGTCCGTAATAGTGGTGAGGCAAACTATTTAGATGAATTTATAAACCGATAAACAATTGTAGTTAATACAATTCAACCTACTCATATTTCAGTGGGCAAGTCAAACAACAATGTAGGTTTAATTTTAGTTTTCCCATCGTTGCCTTCTACTGCGAAGTGTGAAAATGTATGTCAGATCATATGGAAAGCAACTCCACCGTCCTAGTTAAAATTAATAACTACAGGAATAAGTAAAAAGATGAGAACAGTAGAACTGCTTATTAAGCTTTAAATTTCACTGAAGTGGAATGGAATAAATACACATAAGCTGTTAGGCATCCATTTAAAACTTCAAATAGCGAAATGTTTGTTGCCTTATTTCCATAAGAATGGAAGATCAGGTTCATCTTAATTTTATAAAATGCATCTTTAGAAGCTACCGCAAACGAAGAAAAAAAGTAGAAAATGAAAACCACCGCAAAATATAATCGACTTATTTCATTGAGAAGAACCGCTCTGAGAAATTTAAACGAGTTTCAATGCAGATTTCTTTTTTTAAATATATTCGTTGTGTGAGTGCCCGAATTTTTTTTTTTTTTTTTATATATATAGCTTCGTCAACATGGACATTAGCCCAAATATAGTGGAACAGAGAGGTACTGACATTAACGTTCATTCAAATAAACAAAAATTATAAACTCTGCAATTATTTTAGCTCATTCCATAAATCATAATGTTATTAAATCTAGCATTACATCTAAGTAAAAGTATACATATGTAGTACACATGCAAATACATAAAACGAATCGCAATACATACCTATACACCAGTACATGCAGGCAATTTAATATTTTAAAAGTGAAAAACATGATCTTCTTTGAAAACTTAATATCAGGAAATGACACAAGAAAGTCAAAAACAAAATACATAAAGAAAGAAGCATAATAGAGTAGAGAGAATCAGGATGTAACTTGTTCTTCAATCTTTGTACCATTCACCCAACCACTTTTCAACCTCCTTTTTCAACACACACATTTTTCCCTCTCTATTATATAATTAAGGATTGTACTTATTAATTTAATTAAAACTGAATCATCAGTGCTATTAATTCGTAGATTTATGCCGCGGATACAAATATAATATGTATTACTTTGGTTTCTTGTTAACCAAATTTTTTACTTGGATGGTGATTTTATATTATTGCCATTAAATTCTAGTAATCTATAATAGAAATAGTACATCTTGGGGGATATTTCGTTGTTTTCCTCCCATCATGTTGATCGAGAGTCATTATGCTTCCGATAGGGGAGTATAAGTTTCAAACACCTCTTCTGTATTTTGTTCATTTTGTTTATTTCCGTTTTCTTAGCCTCACCTCATATTTGCATTCCATATATAATTCTAGACATTATTATTGAATTATACATGTAGTATATACATAGTGTCCGATGTGACAGTTCTGCTTTATTTTATATAAAACTGGAATTGTCTGTCTTATTCTCGAATTTAAACTTTGAATGTGTTTCTTTCAATTCAAGTATTTATCGATATAGATACATATATACCTAGATATTTAAAGTAATTTACATTCTTTAACAGTGGACAAAAACATACATAGGTATTGATATTTACATGAAGTTCATGTAGGCAATTGTAATTATAAAGGATTAATTTTTTGCCATCCCTAAATTTCTGCGTTCCATTAATATAACCATATCATCAGCAAAAATGTATGGGGGAACGTCTCGTAACGCCAGACGGCACCTAACGCCGGACACTTATACTATCTCGATAAGTCACAATATGTTCAATTCAAAAATGGGTTACAGGGCGCGGGGGAGCATAACGATACAGGGTCACGGGACACAGTTTGCCAGTGACGCCAAAAGCCACTACAGGAGCGGTTGATTGCCGTCTTTGATGGGAAAACACTGCATCACATTACATTCAAGTGAGCATTACTAATAAGTCTTGCTATTAAAGTATTCGTGGTAAATATTAATAAAAGTAGTTGCTCTGTTATTATTCATTTGCTGTAAAAAAAAAATTTGATTTCCAAAATAGTTTTGTTGTGGAACACAAAAATGGAGTAAATATGGGAGTTCTGGGACAGTCGATGGGGTAATGTAAGCAGGGTATGCCATAGATGGAAGGGTGTGACATCACTCTTGGCACTTTTAGCCCCTTGTCAAATTTTTATTATTTTTTTGGCACTTTTCCAAAAACAACTTGTTCACTGTCCAGTGTTAAGAGACAACTTGTGTCTGGTACCAGGGGACAAGGAATTCCCACAATTTTGTGAGTAGAGTAAATGTGGGCGTTCTAGAACAGCATACAGGGTTATGTCAGTGGGAAACTTAGAATATCAGAGAGTGAGGGGTGTGACATCACTCTCGGCACTTTGCCACCATATTTTCCTAGCACTTTTCCAACTATTTTCCCTGCACCTTGCCAATTTTTTTAGCACTCTGCCAACTTTCTTTTTTGGCACTACACCACTGTTTTTTCCTGGCATCTTGCCCAGCAGTTCGATCACATTCTCGCACACTCCACCACCCCCTTATCATGATTCTAGAATTTTCCAAACCCCCTGCACCCCACCTGACCATAACTCAGACGCCATTTACTACACACTCTACTACCCTCAGCTAGCCTGACCGCACTGTTATTTGGCCAGTTCTAATGCTGTACTATCACCTAGCCGTCCAGTTATGTCTCAATCTTCTCCCTCTATGAGATTAGCCCATATGGCACCCTCCTATACCCACTACACCCCACAGCTACACTGACCACATCATTATTTGGCCAATTGTAACATTGTAGCCGCTCGGTTGTGCTCCAGCCACATTCCAACACCCTGTAGAACCCTGAGGCACCTCCAGCCACCCCATATGCCTCTCAGCTGGCCCAACCACGCCCCAAAGATTCAGAACGTCGTGATAGACATGATAGACACTAATAAATACTATCACATACACTAACACAACCATTGTTCAATTATACATTACCTATGAAGCTAAGCTCAACGGCTGCTATGTAAATCTTTGTACACAAGAGCCCTCTATTTCGTTTTCCACAGCAACTTCTCCGCCTCCGCCATGTATATCTTCAGCTTAGCATTCTCTGTGACTGTAGAACGCTTTAAGTCCACCACAGTGGTCTCCAGCTGACTATGGAGTTTACTAATGGAATCGCTCACATCTTTGAGTGCCTAGCCTAACACATTGAGCCGGGCTTTGTCTTCCAAGTTATACAGCTTCAGCTACTCAGTCCTTTTTACATGCAAATTATTTCATTTAGGACTAAAATACTCACGACAAAAACGTCACATTTTAGAGCAAAAAACGACCATTTTACTCCAAAATATCGGTAGTTTAGTTGCAAAAACAACAATTTACCCCATTTTAAACTAAAATCGCCTCAATTTTATTATAGCCACCATCTGAGGCACAAAACACAAAAATTTAGTGAAAATGGACCACCCTAGGGAAAATTTCCCAATTTGTACAACAAACGCAAAATTTTAATTAGAAGTAGACTGAGCTGAGATTATGAATGATGAAGTAGTGATTGGTATAGTTGCGGGAGATGCTCGCATCCGTCAGTCTAAAAAGAATGCTTACAGAGGCACTTAAAAATATCCTTGCTGTACAGGATAGGTTTGTGAACATGCTGGGCAGACGTCTAGTAAATGTCTTGAACGTGATCGTTCTGTAGGATGCTCTTACTAAACAGCTGCATGATTGTCATGTTGAAGATATTGAGTGGAGCTTCCAGCAGTGGACGGCCGAAGACAAAGCCCGGCTGATGTGTTAGGCCAGGCACTCAAAGATATGAGCGATTCCACTAATAAACTCTATAGTCAGCTGGAGACCATTGTGGTATACCTAAAACATTTTATAGCCACAGTGATTGCTAAGCTGAAGATATATAAATGGTGAAGGCGGAGGAGCTGCTGTAGAAAACAAAATAGAGGGCTCTTGTGTGCAACGATTGCCGTAGCAGCCGTTTAGCTTGGCTCCGCTAGTAATGTATAATTGAAAAATGGTTGTGTTGGCATATATTATAGTACGTATTAGTGTCTATCATGTCTAATGTTCTGGCATCTTTGAGGTGTGATCGGGCTGGCTGAGAGGGAGGCTGGGGCTGCCTCGGGGTTCTGTGAGGTGTTGGAAAGTACTAGGCGGCTAAGTAATATTACAACGTTAGAACTGGCCAAATAACAGTGTGGTCAGAGTGGGGTGTGCCAGGACGTGATTGAACCACTAGGCAAGATTTCAAGAAAAAACAGCAGTATAGTGCTAAATAAAAGTTTTCGCAAAGTGTCAAAAAGATTGGCATAGTGCCAAAAAAAAAAAAAAAAAAGTTAGCAAAGTGCTAAAAATAAATTGGAAGGTATCAGAAAATAATTGGCAAAGTTCTAAGAAAACACAGTTGCAAAGTGCCAAGAGTGACGTCACACCCATCCCTCTCTGGAATTCCACCTCTAAATGCTGACATTATCCATACGCTACTTCAGAGCCCATATTTACCCTACTAACAAAATTGTGGCGATTCCATGTCCCCTTAACACTGGACCGTGAACAAGTGGTTGTTTCTTATAAATATTTATACTTATTATAATAATGCTTGTACATTGTCTCAAAAGATAGAAAACCGGAGATAAATTGAAATGGAAGGGATAAAAAAGAAAGAAAAATGTGACCAACAAAGTTTACAGACTGCGATAAATAAGGTTCTGTGCAAAGAAATGGGTTTGAGAGAAGCTTCGTCGCGCTACGGCATCCCCAAAAGCACTTTACATGATAAGACATCAGCGTGGAACCGTGGAGAAGAAGTAACATTGTAACCAAAGATCGGTAGATTTACTAACAAATTTTCACCCGAGTTTGAAGAAATTTTAGTGGACCATATAAAAGATTTGTCCAATGGTTGTCTGTCGCTGATGAAAAAAGAATTCCTGAAGTTAGCTTTCAACTTGGCTGAAACTACAAAGATCCCTCATCGCTTTAACAAAGGGAAATATACTACTGGAAAGCATTTTTACTACGACTTTTCGCGTCGACAAGCACGATGCGGGCCGTAGAGTTTGATAAACCACAAGTGAATCTCTTTTATAACAACCTTGAAAAACTGAAGACGCAGTACAAATTTCCGTTCTCCAACATTTATAACTGTGATGAAACTGGAGTCAGTTGCGTACACAAACATTAAAAAGTTCTTGCTCCGAAAGCTGCTTATCAAGTAGAAAAGCTCACATCTGCTGAAAAAAGCAAAAATATAACAGTTTTGTTTTGCATGAGTGCTATCGACCATTTCATAGTGCCATTTTTTGTCTTTCCGAGGCAAATAATGAATAAAATGTTCCAGCCCAAAGCGTAAGTGTAGCTCAGCCAAAAGGCTGGATAAGTGGTGATATTTTTCTGCAATGGTTGCAGCTATTCTTGAAACACTCACACCCAACACAAGTGAGTCCCGATGGTACTAGGTGCCACTTGTAGTGATTGCATTTTTCTTTGCGAAAGTTTTATTTGAGTTTATAAATAAGTTTATGCAGAAGTTGCATTTTTGTTCATTTATTTCGATTTCTAAACTTTGTTAACTAATTAATCAATAAATAAAGTTACATTTCTCCAAGTAGTTTTTTTTTTAAATTTTCTAAAAACCTTAGGTGTCCGCCACTAGGGGACTTCCCCCTAACTTCGCATTTTCAATATGCTTCTGTAACGAGCTGGTGTAAACTAGAAAAAGAATGGGGGCCAATATGATACCCTGACCTACCCCGTATCGAATAGTTTTTTCATTTTTTTTTTCCTTTTTCTTTTTTGAGCATGTCAGCTAAGGACGTTACTCACTTCAACGGTATGATAGTATTAATAATTATAAAGGAAAAATATTACAAATGAAACATACGAAAGAAGCTAACAAAGGAATAACTAGAGGAGACGGAAAAGAAAGGATGCTGTGAGCGCTGAAGGGCGTAGGGAGGCCAAGACGCAAAAGACCGGAATACATTATCGCGCGTTCTGAAGAAATGGAAGGACATTCAAGTAAAATGTGGTTCGCATCACAAACGAAGTTTGCTTCTGACGGATCAAATGGACAAAGAGGAGACTGAGTAACGGAGAAACGAAATAGCGAAGTTTTTTCATTACTTTTATTCCCTGCGATTTTGACCATGATTTTCCGCTAGTTATTATATGATTCATCAATCGCTTTAGTTTATTATTTTTAATGACCAAATTTTCAAAGTCCTTAATCAGCAATTCATGGTCAACTGAGTGAAACGCTTTGGACAGGTCAATAAATGTAATTAAAAATTGGTTCCCCATCGATAGTCCTGTATTTATATTATTTACAATCGTTCCCGATAAAATGTTATCGAGGATCTTTTTTCTCTAAAACCATGATGATTTTCATAGAGTAGGTTGTTTTTTTCCACATAATTTCTTAAATGTTTATCAATGTAGTGTTTTAATATTTTAGTTATTACAGATGCTACTGTTATTGGTCGGTAGTTTTCAAATTGATTTTGCACTCCTTTTTTATTTACAAAACACAGCAGGCCATTATGAGAAATCCCTAGAAAATATTAAAAGAAATAAGTGTAGTAGATTCTACAGCGATATTGGATCTCAGTCGACTTTTAAGAAAATGTGGCAGATGAACAAAATAGTTTAAAAAACCATTCCCTAATAAATATTACAGCACAAATAACAACAACGACAACTCTAACGTGGTGCATAAATAAAAAGTTCTACTAAACGAACTGACGACAGCTTGCATCGTAAAAAAATTCAAATGTTGAGTTTAATGGTGTCCATTATAAGTATATTAAATGATTATCTATCATAACTTTTTTTTTTTTCTTGTCTGGGTTTTTCCCTGGGCTTGTCAGCAACGGACGATTACCCATCAACATGTGTACATAGCAGCAATTAGGAGTAACAAGGAATGGAATCTGACAAAAAATGCTATACCAAAGATGGAGAAACAATAACAATCAACGTCGAAAAATGCCAAACTTATGCATCCTGAAAAGAAAAGGAATGACGAAGGTAAGAGCAAAAGGAGTTAGCTGTCCCATACCATGGCCACATCTGCAATTACAGAGCCCACAGTACAAACGGACAAAGGAATCTGGCTATAAATAATTAAGGAAGAAGAAATACGGGATGTTTAAAAAGCAGTTAGATCCATCAAGCACGAAACCTATATAGAACACAGCGCTTAGCGCCCGCAAACAATTATCCGAAAGTTCAATGACTTTCTCCATCACTATAAAGCAAAGTTTATAGTTCTTAATTATGAAACATTAATCACATTTATGGCGACGACTGCAAAAACAGCACCTACCATATATACTCATTTGCCTAGGGAATAGTTAAATCATTCTGTTAAAAGGAAATGAGCAGGATCCCCCCCCCTACACTATGGCCACACTGCAACAGCAGCGCCCGCAGTGCCAGCTGACAAGGAGTTCACCTATCTACCGTTAGGGCCGCAAATGCGACAGCGAGCCCGTAAAATTCACTGCGAGCTGTGCCTGTTTGTAACTGTAAGTGCAACATCAGTGCGTGTTCTTCGTTTAGAGAGGAGTTCGTTGGAAATAACTGGACACGATAAGTTAGGAATGCCAAAGAGAACTACTGAAAGGATTAGATATTAATATAATGAAGTACAGAGGATAGGAATTTTGCTACAATTGGTATGATCAACGTTGACTGTAATGAGAGAATAAGGGACACACAATATGGAGTTGGAACATCATGTGAGAGAAGCTCCGCGTATAGAGCTGCCCTTTCCGATGATAAAGAGGAGCATTCAAAGAATACATGATCAGAGTCACATACGACTGTGTTATCGATACACAGCGGACAAATAGGAGAGGACACTATGGAGAAACGATACAATGAAGCAGGAAGTCGACTGTGACCAGATCGAAGACGACAGATAGCAGATATGGTGAATCGGGGAAGGTGCGGAAAATGTAGATACCATGGTTGAGTAGGTGGATTAGGGTGAATGGAAAAATATTGTGAATTAGGACTGGAGAAGGGTGATTTATAAAAAGATTTCCAATTGGCCTTTTGGATACTTTTTGCTATATATAATAATTCATGAGACGGAATTCGTCCGACTGGCCGCCCAGAAGAAATAGCCGAATGAGCAAGATAATCCGCCTTTTCGTTGCCCGCAATTCCGGCATGACCAGGGATCCAAAGAAATTCGATGGTTAATGAGTGCAATCTGCAAAGGCTGAAAATCAGTGATGTACCTAAACAGTATCCCTTAATCTTTCTTATTAAAATATTGGACGTTGGTTATTCCACCACGGAAAGACACATAAGGGCATCGAATTGTGTTTAAGATAAGTTGTGCGCTTTGTGTTTGATTCTTTCTCCACTTGGTTCTGTTTTTGATTTTTTTTTTTTTTTTTTTTTTCTTACCATTTGGCCACTTCCATATCAAAATAAGTCTAAATTATTCCACTTCTCTTCTATTCTCCTCTTCTTTTTATCTTTCTTTTTCTTTTCTTTTCTTTTTTCTTTCCTCCTTTTATATGAATAAAGAAAAACGTATTGGAAAAATGAGCAAATGAAAATCCAATGACAAGGACAATTCACCAGCCATCTATCCGGACCAACTGAGCAAGATAAATATATATATATATATATATATATATATTTTTTTTTTTTTTGAATTTCCGGACAACTATGGCCGTAAACGAATTAACATTACCCACAGCCTGTCTGCCTGGAATCGTTTGGACAATAACCTGACTGTTCTGGTCAGAACCCGGGAACTTGAAATTCCAGACTCAACTGAACAGCCATAATATTTTGCTCGTTAGATTAGGATAGTACAAATTGCACCATATCTTTGTGGTCGGCGATGATCATATCTTCTGGTTGAACTCAATCAATATAGGTCGCACTTGACAGAACTATTATTAACGGAAGACAATAAATACCTGTGAATAGTAAGGATAAACAAACTCCGGGAGAGAAGGAAAAAAAAATAAAAAAATAAGATAAATGAGCATTGAAGTGTACCAAATTATAAAATAGTCCTCCATACAAATAAGTTAAATAACAATCTTGTTTTGAAAAATAAACTTAAAAATCAAAAATTGAGCCTTCTCTCCGCATCCTAGCAAATGATGCAGGGAATACGATGGATACCTACCGAGGGATATCAATTTATTAAAAAAAGTATGTCTACTGTTTTCAAATTTCTCGCAATTAAACAAAAGATGATTTATGTTCTCCAAAAAATTAACAGACGAATGGTTATTGCATTGACCCTGGTTATCAGCATGCATAAAATTATGTGACACACGAGAATGCCCCATACGCAGTCTACACAATATAGTAACATATCTGCGGAGGAGATGAGGAGACATTGAAATTGACACGTGGAGATACCATGGGTGTGTCGGAATTAAAGGTTGGACGATATTAAAGTATGAACCCTTTCTGGCCAATCGCCAATGCTTATTTCAGGACGTATAATGATTGCGGTTAATTACAAAATTTAAATCACCAGCTAGAATAAAAGGAAATTCAATACCCATTGAAGGCGCATCCTTGGCGGCCCTATCGGCCACCTCATTTAGTTCGATCCCCGCATGACTTGGAACCCAACAAAACTCCACAACACCGCCCTGTAAAATGATGATCGAACATTTCTCCCTTATCTCCCAAACAGTGGGATGATAGTTGGGTTTAAAGAGGCAATTTTGTAGCGCTAAAAGGGAGCTAAGGCTGTCGCTGCATATAACACATGTGCCCCTGCTACCAAGTACATTAAGTATATAGTCGCAGGCCTTGGCAATTGCCAACAGTTCGGCTGAGAAGATAGATGCCAAAGGTGGGAGTTTGAATTTTTGTACAATAACTTCGTCAACAACAAAGGCAGCACCAGCAGGATCGGAATTCCGACCGGATTTGGAGCCATCAGTGAAGATTTTGGAATATCCAGAAAATGCTGTTTCTAATGCGGTAGTAAGATCTGCTTCCCGACCGAGAAGAGCATTCTGATTATGTCTAATATGTCAAATAATGTTGTATTAATGTTTAAATTAATAAGGTTAATTTTGTATGGAATTCTGAAATATTTAGTTAGATATTTAGGAATTAGGGCCGGACAATATTTATAGTATTGAGGAATTCTGGCTGATAATAACGGTAGTTTAGAGGAAAGAAATCTCCAGTTATTACTAATACTATAAGTAATATTAAGCAGATGCGGATAACTATAATTACAGTACTTTAATAAAAATCTATCCGCCAATATATTTTTTCTTAACTGTAGTGGGGCAACTTCGTCTCTGCTTCAAGACCCGCTACTGGAGCGGATCGAACATTTCCTGTTATAAGTCTAAGTCCGATATTCTGTAGAGTATCTAGTTTCCTAAGGTTCGATTTGGAGGCTGAGCCATAAAATATCGAGCCATAATCAATTCTGGAAAGTATCAGTGAGTTATATAACAAGTCTAGAATTACAGGGTCGGATCCCCATGAAGCGTTTCCAATAGCCTTCAGGGGGTTCAGTGTTTTCAAGATTTGACTTTGAAATATTTGGATGTGACGAGCCCAAGTAAGCCTTGAATCCAAATACAATCCCAAGTACTTCACATAAGACTTATGCGCGATATTAATCCCATTTATTTTTATCTTAATACATTCTGAGTTATAGGGTCTTAATGTGAATATCACAACAGTAGACTTAGCAGGGGAAATTTCCAGTCTAATTTCCTGAAAGAATTTGCCACATAAGTAGACTGACTGATTGCTCTCTACTGTACATTCCTTTATCTCTTTATTTCTATTCAGTATGATAAAATCATCAGCATAGGAGAAAATTTGTGAGTTATGTGGCAACCGTATGCTGAAGACTGAATATACATAGATATTAAACAAAACCGGGCTTAAAATTGATCCCTGTGCCAAACCCGTGTAAGCAACTCTACCAACCATTTCCTTGTTGACCGGGTTCAAAAATTTAAGTTTTTTGCTGAGAAACAAGTTGCTGATGTACTTAGCCAAGACTGTTGGAACTCCTATACTTACTAGCTGCCGATGTAATGTCAGAATACTAACATTATCAAATGCCCCCTTGATATCCAGAAAAATGGCCGAAAGGAATTCCTTTCTCAAAAAAGAAGCATAGATTTCGTTCACTATATGAGCAGTGCAGTCTAACGTTCCAAGGCCCGGTCTAAATCCGAACATTCCGGTTGGGAAGATTTTTTTATTCTCTATCCACCAAACAAGCCTATTATTAATGACTATTTCGAATGTTTTTCTAACACAAGAAGCCAGTGAGATCAGTCTGTAAGACGTAGTTTCTAACGGAGATTTACCGGATTTTAAAATAGGAATTATTATGAATTGTGTCCATTCAAGTGGAGTGACTGAGTTGAATAACAATTCATTAAATATTTGTACCAGAACGCTTTTTGCCTTGTTTCCTAAATTTTTCAGAATCGAATAAGTAATACCGTCTATCCCCGGCGAAGAATCTTTCCTTTATTCTTTAATGCCAATCCTAGTTCCTCGACTAATATGGGATTGGACAGAATATGAGATTGTTGATAATTGTTTTGAAGCTCGATTCCATATACTTCCGAGATGCAAGGAACATAACACGGGGCTACAGAGCAAGTAAACTGGTCGAACCAACAATCACTTTTTAGAGATGTGGAGTGGAAATTCTTATTCTTGAATCGTTTAGCTAAAGACCAGATAACTTTGAGCGGAGTGTTTCGATTAAACGATGAGCAAAATCTCCTCCAAGAGGCTCTTTTGGTGCTTTTGAGAAGTCTACGTGTTTCCGCATTAATCCTTTTATATTCAAGGTAAGCTTGCATCGTACCACTTCTTCGAAAAACGTTTAGTGCCTGATTCCGTTCTTTAATCTTTTCCCCACATTCCCTGTTCCACCAGGGAGAAGCCGGTTTGTTACCTAGATATGGAGATGGTTTCGGAAAAGATTGATCCAAGGCAAAGCTTAACATTTTTAGAAAAAGATTATACTGTCCCAATGGGGTAGTTTCCATCTGGATTTTACCTACCTGTTGTTCCATAATATTTCTAAATTTTTCCCAACCACCATCTAAGAGTTTCCAGCGCTTCCTTTGGTCGACTTCCTTGATTTCAGGGAATGATGATGGATTTCTATGTTTGTTATTGATTTCAAATAATATGGGAAGATGGTCGCTACCAAGAGAATCGGAAAATACTGACCATGAACAATCGAGATAAATATCGGGCGACACCATCGTCAAATCAACCGGATTCATAGACCGAGATGGATGAGGAATTTTAGTCGGTGTACCGTCATTTAGAAGGCACAGATTAGATTCAGAGAGAATTTCTATGACTGCCGCTCCCTTACTATCATTGCAATTGCAGCCCCACATCCTATTCAAAGCATTAAAATCTCCACTGAAAATTATAGGCCACGAACTTAAACTGGCAAGAGTAGCTGAAACAGATGTTGGATTGATAAAATGTCCCGGGGGAGAATAATATGATATAAAATAAAATGAAGAATTACAAACATTTACCCTGATGGGAACTGCATTAGATTCCGAATTGTTACTAAATGATTTTAAATTAGTTTGAATCAGATCATGATCAATGTCATTTCTCACTAGTATGGCGACGCCGCCGTACCCGTCGGCTCTGTCATCACGATAACAGCTGTAATTTCTTAAGTGGAACTGTTTATCAGGGGATAACCAAGTTTCACATAATAATATTATATCGAAGTTATTATTAAATACAAAAACCTCAAACTCGCACAAATTACACAAGATGCTACGGGCATTCCATTGAACTACCCTAAGCAATGTGATTATTTTGTTTAGTTTCGCTTCAGCAGTCTAATAGTGGATTGTCGCAGAATCGGAAGATGAGTATTTTCGACCCAAGACAGATTCCACTGTCAACAAAACCGGTAACAGATAATGCGGCCAATCTTAAGATAACGACATTAACTGCAACAAAACCGGTAACAGATAATGCGGCCAATCTTAAGATGATGACATTGACTGCAACAAAGTTAATGTTAACGTTTTAGTAGTAATGGTAATAATTACACTGATATAAATGATAGTAATGGTGATAACAACAAAAGTAATTATAACAGCAGTAATCCGTTTGGTGATATCGATATAAATCTTCATAATAACCTCTACGTTGTTTTCATTCAGTCGAACGCAAATAATATTGGCAATTAAGACCCGCTTGCCATTTGCAAGTTGCTACACCCCCGTAAAAGATTTAGATATTTTCAAAAAAACGGCCTAAACAAAATTAAAGCCATCTTTAAATTTAGACGCTAACTAATTTATACGATTAATTAGAAATGAATCTAACAAAAGTCGCCTCAAAACATTTATACGTAATTCATTAGTGTATCGCCACACTGTGATTCGTCGAACAAAACCTTCTACGTTGGGCAAACGAAATTACGCACTCATTGTATAGTGATGTAGCCGTTAAAAATGTTAAATAATTAAAAAAGCGAATAAACTAAAACTTAGTACCAACCACAGCAATGGAAATACAGTTCACAGGAGAAGTGCTGCCTCAATTCGTCTATGTATATAAGTTAGTCTTCTGGTGGATTCAACATGCCAAAACTGTCGCAGGTTCGGACATATCAGTGCAAATCGGAATCATGGTGTTTATTTTTCCGAGAGCAACATTTATCGCAATCATGTAAGATAACAATTGAGGACTTAAACAGTCCAGAAAAATACCTAAATTTCAAAGGCAATCGTTTGTCTAGTAACAAACTATGCTCAGTGTATCAACGGCAGTTGAAAATGTAAAGGATAAAGACGCGTGACAACATAATCAATCACTGAAGTCATTAAGAAATTAGCAAACTCCGAAGTATCCAGCGTATTCTCATTTTTCGAGATAGCCCACTCGGTGCACTCCACAGCGCAAACTTCAAATAGTGCAAGATATTTCCACACGAAAAAAACAAAAAAAAAATAAGCTAATCTCATAATCTGACCCCGGAACTCGTAATTTGAATTCTTCATTGATGTTTCCAGCAGGTAGAACTTCCTTTCTTTTACTATTTCCCCCTCCAATTACGCATCCGCTAACAATCCACACGAATGCGCCTTCTTCACACAATAACACTATCTACGCATCGATATATAGTGATTCGCAGCAGCAATCTCTACCATATGATTCGGAGCACGGATCAAATCGCTTCATCATGGACCAAGTCGGGTTTATTATCATCTGTATCCATCGAAATTCAGTCAAAACTAAGGGAAAACAGCCACCGGAAACCGTTCCCAAAGAAAGAAAATAAAAAATAAATATTTATAGTTTAATGTTTGTAATATTAACGTCACTGGTAGTATAGTCGCATTTAATCGGTAATTAAGATTTTATATTTAACAAAATACTTACTGTTTCCATCTTCGTCTAACAAATTATCAAACATTGATCCAGCCTCACACGCTTCAAGAAATATGATCATCTAAAAAGAAACAATAAAATATATATTTTCGTGGCATGCGGTATGAAGAAAAAGGGGAATATAATTTTAATTTCTGTAACTAGGTAGTCTACCTCGACTAATTATGCAAATTCATAGTAGGTTACTGGCGGCGAATGGAGTGTGCTTTCATAGATGTAGCAGTTTCAATGACATTGACGTGCATGGAAAAATATGAGAATTGAAACAAAAATATTTTGCTCGATGATAAAAATAATTAAACAAAAAAACTCTTTGTCTCAAGGCATAGGGCAGAAGTGAAACTTCAAAGGTGTTTTCCCCAACTTCGATTTAAGGTTATAGTATTGGTAGTAAATTTATCAAGAGTAAGAACCAAATGGGGAGATCTGTGTTCTTATAAACATATCTATAAAGTTACACCTCTAACCCGTTTTGTAAAAGAAACAAAAAAAAATTAATGCATTTGTTTTATTAATGTTTTCGTTATAGTCTACTAGCAGACCCGGCAGACGTTGTCCTGCCTGAACGTTGGCTTGTCTGCTATTAGCAGATTGAGGAAACGTTGTTTCGATATTCTAAGTTTCTACTGTTGCCCAATGCGAAATCCAAAAAGTAAGAGCAATTTATCCTTGTCTCAATCCGTTCACTTCTCATGAAACTTAAAATTTTTTCCACAAATTTAATGAAATTGTAAAATAAGAGCCTACAATAACCATTTTATAATTTTTTTTTTTTTTAAACTTACGAAAATTCTAAACCATTAAACAAAAGAAAACAAAACAAAATGAATACATATCTTTTTTAAATATAGTATCCCCCTAAACAAAAGACAACAAAAAACAATTTATATATATCTTTTTTAAACATAGTATCAAACATTATTTTGTTGTTTTCTATATTCGCTTACACGTTCCACTGTTATTTTCGGCCTGAAACGCAACGGGCATTTCGCAGTCGATGTGATAAGCGTCTTTTTATATATAGCTTGTTTACAGAATTTTTAAATATTTTTTCCTGCTAAAATAAATAATAAATCGTAATAACGACTGAAATATAAAATTGTCACTCGCCGCTCAAATATGAATATTTTCATACAATATTACCGAAAGTTGCGAAAATACCGAACACAATTTATAACCGAATACACACAGATAATATGCGAGTAACGAACGGGCGCACATTTACCGAAATGAAAATGGATAGTGGCCTGAATCACTCGGAACACGAAAAACATACAAAAAATGATTGGTGCACTATTGTAATGTTCGCAGTCGATCTTTCGATTTCCTACCGGTCACTAATTTTTCGGATCAAGAACCTTTCAGTTGTTATAAATGTCTCAGTGTTGGGACAATCTTTTTGTGTTCTTCAAATTTCTTTCCCGACTTAATTGCCGAGACGTGTGAATGTTTCATTTTTCTTGATAGTTCTCGCGGTACTTGTGAAGTCGTGTCGTTTATTATTTTATTTTCTCTTTCCCGATTTAGGGTGTACCGTGTTTAAGAGAAATGCAAACACGCGATTCGTCTTTTTTTTCTCTTTTGAATATTTTATGAAAACATATCCAAATATTGCGAAAATACAGAACACACATTAAACCACGAATACGAACGGATAATACGCGAGTAATGGACCGGCGGCAAAAAACAAATGTGGACCATGAGTGCGGATTACGAAAGAAGAGTAGCTCCGGTTATCCAGAGACTACTTTAAATATTATAGACCGAACATGTAATATATGCGCCAATGATAGCAAGAATAGGGGAACAATGAAAACTATTCGAAGGCATTAAAAATCGAAAAATGAAATATCCTGGTCAAGAGGAAACGATTTGTTTACGATGACGGTATAAGGAAAGATACATTGCGTCTTCTTCTTCATGCAACCCGATTCGGATGTAGCTTAACAAACTTTTCATGGACTCCACCATTTGATGAAATTTGTCTCGACTTTTTACGACCTGCAATAATTCTCCTACTTTTATAACTCCAGTTCATGTCTTAATATTTTGGAGTCAAAAAATCCTTCTTCTTCGCCCCCTTTTTCATTTTACCGCTTTTATCATTATTGTTTAGAGAAGGTGAAATGTTGGTCTTCTCATAAAATGTGCAAAAAAAATTTGTTTTTCATTTTCTGATTATATCCATTAGTACCGGATCCGTTTTCATTAATTGTAGCTCACCGCCGCATTAGTGTAATTGCGTAAGGATTTCGAATTTGGGTGTGAATAACATTCCCCGTAACAAATAGTAAAAATTCCGTTGCAGGATTTTTTATTTCTCTATAAAAAATAATAGAAAACGTACCTTTTTTTTAAACTCTCTGCAATGAGTACAGTAATTAGGCTAGAAGTGCGACTTGTTTGTGTAGATCATGTCATGGAGTTTTGATGTGTTCAGTAACGCAAAAAGAAAAGTAACGGACCATAAATTATTTATTTCACTTACACCAGAAATTAATAAAATGTTATTTAGAGTTTATCATTTACCATAGTAATCATTTTATTTAAATTTTAATTGATGACTTTTACAGTTTTAAATGCACTAATGATATGAACACCACCGATAATACACTGAACTATCGTTTTCAATTTAATTCTTTTTCGCAAAAAAATATCAATATTCAATGCGGAATTTGCTGTTGTTATGAAATCATGTGACAGCAGAACTGACAAACTGAGCGTCACATCGTGACGCCATTTTTGCCAAATGCTTTTAATGTTCCGACTTCTTCGATGAATTTTTCTAAAATTTTCTTTCATACAAACCTTATCCTGACAATTACGAACAGAACAAAAAACAAAAAGACAGCCAAATCGGTCGATCCATTCTCAAGTTATGATATGTTATATCTGCGCAATTGATTTTTATATATACAATATTATTAAAGGAACTCGCCGAAACCCGACGAACGACAGAATTCCCGACCGCGATATAAATAACGTATACTGGAATAATTTTTTTACTGTGGCGCTATCTGTCGGGAATGATGGTAATTGGTGTTTAGGCGCTAGTTGGCCGCATTTTCGATCAATTTTTATTAATTTCATAATTTATTTTTTTTTTTTTTGACTTTGAAGTTGCCTATTCTGTTCCTCCCAACCCTATAATTAAACTGCCCAAATTTCATAAAAATCGGATGGATAGTTTCGGAGTCCGTAGAGGACATAGATACATACATTCATACATACATACATACATACTTTCATTTTTATATATATAGATAAAAGATACAATAGGCTTATGTAACCAAAATATGAAATATAAGTTTTTGATGTAATTTTATCAATATAATATCTAGCAAAATACTGCATCAATGGTAGTTCCGTACTTTTTCATTGATTCATTTAGATTATAATTAGTATTTAATTGAAGTTCGGTTTGAAGTAATTTTATTAAAGGCCAAGAATCGTCTGATGCAAAACTGATGTTGAAGTATCCAGCTATAATCATTGGAAGTGTATGTATATTTTCTTTTAATAATCTTGAACCATCAGGAGTGAAAGGGAGTAATCTTCTATGCATAGATTTAATTATATTACGGACCCTTTTTAATTTAATATATTACTGCCTACGTGTCTATCACGCATGATGCCTTTAACCTCACATGAATTTTTAGATGTATTAATACTTACTGTTCAAAAGAACTAATCGTTGATTGGGTCCTTTTTGAATGAATTTTTGTTTTCCGTGGAGACTCATAATCCATTTTTTCGTCACTTGATGGCATTTTTAAAATTTCAAAATTCAATAAATAAGGCGCTGTATAAGAGTGGACACTTACCATTTCGTACAACTATTACATACAAAACAAACGGACTGTCCGTTATCTTTCTTAACTTGATCTGCCGCTTGTAGCGAGTAAGAAAGAGACCACGCTACTAGTATACGCGCAACAGAGAGAGCCGAATGCGTGAGTATAAGACACGGTAAGCAGCGGTACAGTGAAGAGTGGGGGAGTCCGGCTACGAACGTCCACGCAAAATAGAATGCGAGAATAGGCCTGCCTTAGTTATTCATTGTTAACTCCCCATAATATAAGGTGCGCCTAAAGAAGTTTCACTTCAAAATTATTTCATACTACCTAACATATAATGTTGAGCGGGCAGAAACATGTGATGTACATTCGCGACAGCTACCGCGGTGATGAATGCATACGTGGGAATGGACGATATGTTTTCCCGGTCGACTGGGGGGTCGGTGATTTAAATTTTCGAACCTCGAAAAAAAAGAAAAAGTCACGTATAATTGGAAAAAATTATCTACCAATAATGTACAACAACCAATTGTGAAATAAATAAGGGCAGCAGATGCATGCGTAGGAATAGATGGTGCGCTTTTACAGTGGATATCATGGCGGCAGATGCGCGCGTGAGAACGGGCGATGCGCTTTCGCAGCAGTTGCAATTAAGAATACTCGGAAAAATACATTATAAAGCCAATAAAGGATTCGGAAGGGATAAAGAAAATTAAGGTTAGTTTTAGACTTTGGAAATAAATTATTGGTTAATTTTTAAAATGATTATTCAGTAAACTGGATAGGTTCAGCCAATGGATCGGGGGTGGGGCCCCTTCATGGGGCGCGTATTTGAATTACCAAACTGGAACCGCCTAAGGCTCCTCAGACTTCAGTGAATTTTGACTCTCCAGCAGAAATTTCAGGTTAGATTTTGAAAATTTGTCCGAATAATTCGAACTGTGAAGAAATGGGAAAAAGAAATTGAGGAAAATTGACACACTTGAGTAATTTAGAGATCGAAGAAAATTGAGGTACTGGAAGAAATTAGAGTTAGTTTCTGATCCCCTGTGCACGAAATAACGTTAGCTTTTGTCTTCTGGATAAATTATTAACGTTAGTTTTTGACATATGGATAAGGTTTTGGGTTAAATTACAACGTTCTAGCTTTGGTATTTTCTGACTACTACCATGTGTACGTGGTAAGTATTTTTCAGGTAGTTTAATACACTTGAAAAATTTGCATAAAAGCCTGACGCCCACTTAAGAGTTTCATTCATTTTTTAGAATTAATTTTTTCTGTTCCAAAGAAAATAAATTTTCAAAGAATCCAGGCTAGTCATCGCCCGAATTAGAGACTAAAAACTATTCCAAACTTAATGAGAATTACATTATAAGTAACGCCTACAGATCAGAGAATTAGTCAACTTGTTTCAAATGGCTTCCCCGAAACTGATAAATATTTTACACGTTTTTTTTTTGTTTTTTTTTTTTTTACGTTTATTTTCTTTTTGTTTTTACAGCCATTCTGCTTCCTGTTTTTATATTTCTATTCTTGAATTCAATGAATGTTGTATTACAATTAGGTATTATCTCAAATTTTTTATATTATTCTTGAAACAATGAAATTTGAATATTTCTTGTCGGTAAGTATACATACATCACTTGATCATTGCAGATAAAAAGAATTTTTCCTTACGTGCTACGATGTACTCCTAAAAAGTTGTGAATATGTCCAATTTGAATTATTTCAGATAAAATTTGATTTTTTAAAAAAAATATTCTACAATAAAATAAATAAGTGCCCCGGAAAAAGTTAACTTACTCTATAAAATTTTTTATCTGCTATCATTCTGTCCAAAACTTCTATGAAATCTGCAACATAAAGTGGGTCTACAACAGTAGCGACAGCACCCGTTGCACCATGATCGGCATAATACAGGAATATGTAATCATTTTCATTGCTACAAAATAACGTACCGTGTAGTATAGTTTGCGTAGAAATTTGTAATTGTTAATACAAAATAGTCGCAGCGTAAAAATGACACAGTCACTAATGTATATGTGTGTATTTGTGTACTGATATTTTTATCCGCTTCCGAACATCAATTTTCCGTAGCAGAGGGTACTTTTTTTTTTTTTTGACTTGTAAAAAAGGCGCTTTATTAGATATCGATAGCAGAATTTCTATCAATAAGCCAATAAAATTTACATGCTTAGCATTGATATTTTAATATTTCATTTTTATGTAAACATTCTATGAAAACTAAGAGTCCAAGTACATGCCCAAGACTTTAAGTAAAATTATATTATGGAATTGATTGCTTCCATTACAAACTGCAGTTTGTGACTGTTAAATCACCATTCACTGCAAGAAAAACCATGTCATCAGCGAATGTTGCTGTGGGATATACTACATCGACTGGCATATCAATCGCATACGTTAGGTACCGAAATGGTCAGAGAAACTTTCTCCGTAGGAAATCGGGCTATATTAAATGGAACGACAATTTTAAACCTCCATATGCTAGCTGGAACTATCAAACTATCCGATAGAATGTAAATAGACGATAGCGATTAGCTATATCAGTTTATTCATTATTACGACAGGACCACCATGTCACACACTTTGTCGAACAATTGTACAACATCAAGAAACGCAAACAGTAAATGCATTTTTCCCCAAGGTTTTTTAATAGTTCGTATAACTCTATGAACCTGGTCCACAGTTGCGTGTTGATCCTTGAAACCAAATTGATATCTGGTGAATCCATTAATGGTTTCAGGTACTTTAGCAACAGTTTCTCATAAAATTGACGTTAACAGCGATTCTATTCGTTCGTTAGCTCGATTACGAGCGTCGAGACTACCTATCTGTACAATCTAGCTGTACAGGACAGGTAGCGTTCTTGGCAATTGCTATATGCAACGCAGGTGTATACGCGCAAGATTACACTCGGAACTAATTGGTAATCGTTTGATTTATCGATATACAAATGCAGCCCGTGTGTGTCTGCCGTGTACTGACTTAGCGCGCATATGATGGTGTACGTGGTGGGTTGCCGCTGCCTTCCAGGTGATTATTAGCGATTATTTATTTATTTAATTCTTGTAATAAGTTCGTCGTGGCTCGGGATCGAACCCGTGACCTCCATGTCGGAAGTCAAGCGCTCTAGCAACTAGGCTATCGCGACGACGTTAACAGCGATATCGTGACCGCATGTCTGAAACAACATGTTTTAAAAAATATTTTAGTTTTGCTTTGTAAAACATTTATGTTTCAGAATTACTTTCGTGTCTTTTACTTCCTAGTATTTGAAAAGAAATCACCATTCGTTAATTTTCATTTTTACTGAAAAAATATAAATAAATAAATCTTGGTTTTTTTAATAACTCAGAACATAGAGAGGAACATATGAAACTTTATGTGAATTTTTTTTTTATTTGACGCCAAAATAATCTCCTGAGATCAGAAGAAAACGCTGTGAGCACAGATTCGACCATACTTATTTGTCTATTAACCTTTAGGAGAGAAAAATTGAAAAGCCAGTATGCAAAATTGATACAGCCGGATTTAGATGACGAAATAAGAAGTGTAAATCAGGGAGCAAGTCTTCGTTTGAAAATAAGATTGCGAAAAGTTAAAAAAAAAAGGTTATCGTCAGCAGTGCGAATGTAGGACAACCGCTATTGGAAGAGGTGCCGTATTAAGATTACATATATCGAAAAGTGTAAAATTTAAACAAGAGCCCTCTGAAATAACGCTAGGAATGAGGGACATTGGATGAAAGGAGGAAATGTTCTTGTTTTAGGAATAGAAATAACAACTCCGATTAGAAGAAGGACACCAGAGAACAAAACAGAATAAAATTTATTGCGAAAGATTTGACGAGATCGAATCGACAGGATTTTTTGGGAACGTGACAAAGTATACTTTCTAATTAATGAGAAAGAATTCTTAGAATTGTTTAATGAATAACGTAGTTCGTTAATATTGAACGGTGTGGTTAAAAAGTGCGAAAATAAATCATTAGGAAATAAAGAAGGAAAAATTTCTTCAAAATGGTTCCGTAAGAAGGGGATAAGAAAAAATTTAAAGAAATTTCATGAATATAAGACAATGAGAGACTTCAAAACAGCCTCCAAACTTTAGAGTGGAAGAAAGTAATTTTTTCCAAGATTTTTTTAGCATATTTTGGAAATAATTTGGTCTTCATTTAAACAATAAAAAATAAATACAGCTATTGTAAGTTTTATAGGTAGTGATAAATAGTTTCGCATTCACTACTTTAAGAAAACAAAGAAACTAAATAAAGGACTGGCTTTCCTTTTTTGAGTTCGAAATATTTCTATAAAATGAACTTACACAACCCCTTGACTTCAGCAGTTTTTTTTTATTACTCGTTTTTTCTTGTAGATCGATTTATTGTTTTTTATTAAGTAGTTGTTCTTTTTTTTTTATACAGAAATATATCTATCGATTGCCTCGTTTAAGGCTTACCCGGCTCGATACGCGATTCCAATTGCATACACACACACCTATATATATTTTTTTTTCTTTTTTCCTTTTCTTTCCATATATATACATATATATATATAAATTCGCCCATTTTGGCCTCGCAAGGGGCTGTGCCCCTTGACCTCTTTTGCTTTCATTTATGTCTCTTTCTCTTCTATACTTTGTATAAAATTATCAAAATTTACAACGTAATTCTTACTGGCATCAACACAAAAAAAACATAATCACAAAAATCCTATCCTAACATTTAACTTTCATTATATAAAATAAAGATATTGTCTCATTACATTTTTCGTTACATATTTCGTTACATATTTCGTTACATATTTCGTTACATAAAATTGTGACATTTTTTAAATAACAATAACAAAAATCCTATAAAATATAACAAACGTTACATAAAATTGGGACATTTTTTCGAAAGGGGGGTAGCCTAAGAATTACGTTGTAATTAATATATATATATATATATATATATATGTATGTAGACATAAATAGTATTCCAGCTTATCTAACTTACACAGCCTTTAGCTGACTTTTTTGATTATTTTGTTGTTTCGCGCATTTTCCAATATTCAACATAAAATGTTATAATTCTCCGTGAAACCGTAGTCGCTAATGATCTTGTAGCCCAAAAGCAACTTGTAAATACAATAAATAAATAAATAAATAAATAAATAAATCTTTCGCCTTTGTAATCAAACGTATAATTTGAATGTTAACATTTAATTATAATAAAATAAATTTATACGCGCACATATATTCGTCTAACGAGAAAGCTTCCGGACAAACAAATTTTTAATGTCATAGCTTATTCAAATAATATATTAAAATTAAAAAAAAAAAAATTGTTATATATTTATTATAATTGTGCTCTTTTATACATATATATATATATATATAAATCTAGGCGCCGTGTGTCACTACCTGGGCTATTACGGCACCTAGACTCACTGGAAATTACAGAACGCGGTGCAATCTGTTGGATATTGCAAAATTCAACACTGTCCAAACACAATCCGGGTGGTTCGACAACAGACGATGGAGTGAGGTATAACTAGAAGTACGGGAAGTATGCCGGCACCATTTCAGCAGACACTCTACAGTTGATGAGGCCATGAATCTGCAAAGAGGACCGATAGACGGAGAGGAAGCTCCTTCAAAGGTGTTGTTGTGTGATGGAACAGCGTGCCCCAGGCGCAGGTTTGACAGGATCCAGAAATCCCTACGTGAGATAGGGAACAGCGGCCAGCATGGGTCGGTGTTCGACTTTATGGATCTGAGCCAGGTCGTTTGTTCTGACCATAGTTTGCTCCATTCTTCGGAAGAGTGCATCAGAAAGACTGATGATCCTAATCGACGCAGTACAGCGTTGAACGGCATCGGGCTAGATGGAGTTGCCTTAGCAGCAAAGCCAATCCGCTCATTTCCAGAAACCCCAACATGGCCAGGGACCCATAAAAACGTGACATATACCTCGGATCGTGAAAGTTCGAATAGCAGGTTTTTCATTTTAATTAGTAGAAAGTTGCAACTGTCTGTGCTCTGGATGGCTTTGATAGATTGAAGTGGGTCTGTAATAAGAAGGGCATTTTAAGACGCTGAGTTCGAAGAATATGTCTCAAGACCAAGAAGGATCCCAAACAGTTCTACCTCTAAAACAGAGCAGTTTTAGGCGTTCGGAGTAAATTACGCCTCCAATTTCATAAGGACATGCAGTTGGTGAAAGAGAATTGATAGGACTCGCTTTAGCTGCGTATGTATACATGCGAATGTAGTTAGTGAAGGAGGCGAGTTTATTTAATACTACTTGAGACATGGATATAGAAAGGTTAGATGTTCTTAGGGAATATGCTAAGGTTAAGTTTATAGACGTTGGGACATAATTCCAGGGCGCTGTAGTGGTGGTATTAACATGATGGTCGCTCCAATTTATGCCTACCTTAGAAAGAAAAGTTAAAGACTTGACCAATAGATCGGCAGGAAAGGCGTGTAATAGGTTTTGGGAATTACTGGTGGAAAATTGGTATGGTAAGGAATAACGAAAGGAATCTCGAAAGGTGAGATAATCACGAATAATGGATAAGGAGGACGGACCACCAAAACGCAAACGCCCACCGAAGGAGAAGTCCGGTGCGCCCCAAGTATGATACGTAAAGAAGTATTATGGACTAGATCGATAGATTTTAGAATTGTTTTATTAGCAGACGAATACGCCTGAACCATATAACAGTTTATTTAAGATAAGGGCTTTGTATACTGATAACAGCAGTTTCGGATTTATATTATACTTGTGATTGGATAAACATTTCAGACAGGTATTTCATTCAACTACTCTTAAGGATAGATATCTGTAGAGCCCACGATAATCTCTCCTTGAACGTTAGACCCAGGAACTATGGAATGAAGGAATGGAATAGATACATGTTTTAAGTAGACGGTGATATCGAGATAGGAAATAGGACGATGTTTCTTTAGGAATTGGACACATGCAGTTTTTGAGGATGAGAAATCCAAGCCATGCTTTTGCGCTCGGTTTTGTAATCTATTGATCGTTGATTGTAGGATAAACATCGCATTAGCGGGCAAATTTAAGGAAAGAGATATGTTGAGGTTGTCAATGAACAAACAGGCTGTTACCGACGACCTTATGCACTCTGCTATACCGTTTATATAAAAGATAAACCTTAAAGGCGAACCCTGTGGAATTCAATTTTTAGTTGTGAAGGTTGAAGATACTGAAGAGCATATTCTCGCGTGAATAGCTCTATCAGTAAGGAAGGTTCGAATAAAATTGCCCATATTACCGTTAATTCTGGCGTTCTTCAGTTTTTTCAGCACTCCATGTCGCCATATGCAGTCGTAAGCTTCCTCTATGTCAAAAAAGACCGAGTAGAGATACCGTGATCTGCTATGAGCTGTTAGGATTTGCCTTTGTAGGCTAAGAAGATGAAAGAGTGCAGATTTATATTTTCGGCCGCCTGCTTGGATAGGAGAAATGATTCCCTTGGATTCAAAATGGAAATAGAAGCGTCGGTTCACCATTTTCTCCATTACCTTAGAAAGAACTGAGATCAACGAGATAGGTCTATAGCTTTGAGGAAGGAAGGGGTCTTTGTACGAATTGACAATCGGGATAAATGTTTTTAAGAATTGTGGGATAAAGCCAGAAGACCAATTTTGGTTGTAGATGCAGAAGAATAATCTGGCAGATGTAGACAAATGTTTGAGCATGAAGGGATCGCTCTTTTTTATGTTGTAGTTTAGTTGGTGATTTAACTCATGGATTGTAAAAATAAGATTTAAAGGATCATTTTCGTGGGAATTAAAAGATATTGTCTGTTGTTCCACGGCTAGTTTCAAGGCCGCAAAGGAAGGGTCATACAACAAGGACGACGAGGAATTTTTAAAATGAAACACAAAAACTCTCACAAAGTCAGACTCTTCTTTGATCGGCGAGCCATTTATGAATAACGCAGAAGTTAGAGAATAATTCGAGGCTCCATTGAAAGACCTAATTTTTCTCCATATAACGGTACTAAGTGTATCTTTTGTAATAGAAGAGACAAAAGATATCCAGAACTGATGTTTCTTTGTCCGGATGAGTAACCTTGCTAGGGCCTGCGCTTTTGGAATTTCACTAGATCACTAAGTAATTTGGTGGTCTTGTACTTACGGAGAGCTTTTTTTCTCTCAGAAGTGGCTGCGTTAATCTCTGGACACCACCAAGGTATATGTTTATGTTGTGTGTATAATATCAATGCAATGGATGCTACAGTGGCAATGTTAATTGCTTCCGTGAGCTTCTGTAGTTTCTTCTCCAGCAATAGTGAGAAGTGGCGTGGAACAATAAATCCTGACTTATATTTGTCCCGATCTGCTCTGTGAAGAGCAAAGTGATGAAAATTGAGAAATGGTCGCTTGAGCAAAGATCTTGATTTACGGTACTTGATAAAAAGGGGAATCGTGCAACAGATGTAAAAGCAAGGTATAAAGTAGAGAAAGAATTATAGAAAAAATTAAAATGCGTATGTGAGGGGGGAGGAAGTAGCAGAAGGTTACTGTCCAAGAGATAGTCGGAGATTACCGTCCCATGAGCGTTGTACCGTGCGGATCCCCATAATGAGGAATGGATATTAAAATCTCCCAACAAAAGAGTTGGGTATCCAATCTGAGCTAGCAGGACATCTAACTGCATTTGGATAATCCTTACGGAAGGAGGAAAGTAGCAGTTACAAATATTTACGCAGGAAAAGGGGAGTGATGGAATTATAACTTGGATCGCTATCGCTTGTAGTGTGGTATTCAATATTAATTGTTGTGAAGGGAAACTGTTATCTACCAATATGGCAACTCCTCCGTTGTCTACTGAACCTTGCGTGTGGTCGGATCGATAGAGAGTGTAATCTTTAAAGCAAGGAGAATTTCTTACAAACATATTATGGCTGGAGATTGCGCAGTAGTAGTTTTAGTTCTTCGATATGTTTGTAGAGGCCTCTGCAGTTCCACTGCATAATGTCCTGGGAATGTGTTATGACTAAATGTATCTTGGTCACTTCACTGTTAGTTCGTGATGGCGCCACTTGCTCTTAAATTATTTTTAATTCTTTTTTTTTTTTTTTTTTTTTTGGGCTTGGCCGACTAAGGGCAGCTACCCAGGACAAATGGAGTAGATTAAAGATTAAATTTTAATCCGGTCAGAGATCGATGACAGAAAAGAGACAAGAATAGGAACCACATTGGATGACGGCAAAGCTAAGATATAGGAAGCACTATATGGAGTAGGATAATTCAGCTTTAACAGCTGAACGTACAGGATATTACGCTCGGAGGAAAGACTGGCACATTCAAACAGCACGTGGTCAGGATCACAAACAAAGGAACAGTCGCCAGAGTGCAAAGGACAATAAGGGGATGGGAAAAGAGCAAAACGATGCCGAGAGGATGGGAGCAAAGTATGATTGAACCGCAGACGGCAGATGGTAATGATGGAAAAACGTTTAAGAGTAGGAAAATGATAGAACCAAGAACAAGAAGGAGGACTAGGCTGAATAAAAAGGTAAAATGAGTTAGGATTGGAAAAGGAGCAAGGATACACATCCGACCAAAGTCTGACATGCATTCTTTTGGAGAGGGGAAGTATGTTGTGACCAGGAATCTTTTTAACAAAATGTGGAGAGTGCAACGCTAAGCGTGCTAAGGAGTCCACCGTCTCGTTACCATCAATACCCGCATGACTTGGAACCCAAAGCAGGTCGATGGAAATGGAATGGGAAAGGGAAAGACTATAGATGAGAGAACGTATACGGAAAACAATAAAATCGAGGGAATATGAGGGAAAAGGAGAGGATATAGCCTGAAGAGCACTTTTGGAGTCTGATATAATTAAGTATCTATCAGAAGAACGAGTTGAGGAAATAAATATAACGGCTCGAAGAATGGCATAAAGTTCTGCGGAAAAGATGGAGCAAAAATCCGGGAGCCTGAAGGATTGAGCGGAATTATTGGCTGGAGAGAAAAAGGCAGCAGCTACTCCTCCTGAACTCTTGGAACCATTAGTAAATATTAAGGAATGAAAAGGAAACGAGGAATTAATAAGAAAATTAAATTTAATTCTTAATATTACCTTTTTATTACTCTTCCAGAACCAATGTTTTTCATTTTATCTTCGTTTCCTTCCAGAACGTTTAAAACGTTTTCTGCCGTTATAGTCTACAAAATTCAATTACACAGATATGTAAAAATCTTTTACACGTTGTATCACCTTAACAATAAAAAAAAAAATAAAAAACTACATCGCTATTCAGAAACTCAACTTGATTGTATAGTTGACTTTTTAAATCAGACGACATTTTTTACTAACCTGTAACTGGACGTAAAGGAATATTTTTTTTACCACCGATTAATTACCCTGCGACTTTTTTTTAAAGAACACTATCAAAGGATACAAATTTAACCACTACATTTAATGGATGACTGAATAGAATTTTAATGGAAATAATTAATTAGTTTTCTATTTAAATTAATAATAACAATAAAACGATTTCGTGTGAAATATGTCTAAACATAATTATTCAATTATTGAAAGTTATTATCTTCAATAAAACTTAGGTTAATTTTTTATTCTCTCGCGAGTACTAAACACCCCGTTCGCAATCATTTTTGCAAAAATTGTTCTATTTATTCTGTAACACTTTTATATTATGATCATCATCATCACGTAATCGCGCTGCCCCTCATATGGGCAGCTTGACTGTTCTCAATTATTCAGAAAACCAATTTTCGGCAATCCCTGTCTCAACCAACCATACCAATAATCAATCTGAATTTTATGTTTTTTATATCAGATACTAAATTTGAGACGTTTATTGATACGATTGCAGGATTCGTTCAGGAAAGTAAATGTACAAAACAGAGTAAGAAACGCATAAGAAAACGAACCCGTAGGTAAGTAGTGAAATAATAGATTTGGCAAATATACAAAATAGTTTTTATAAACAAATGAAGCTATCAAACGGGAACAGTACCTTACTTTTAGAATATAAAGGGATATCCAAAAAAGTTCAACAACTATCTAAAAAGGCCAAGAAAGATTATTACAATACTTTGTTAAATAAGTGCAGACAAGATCAACAGAAGTATTGGAGATTAGTAAAAAATCTATTGGGAACGAGAGATCACTTCGACGATTCCAGATCAATTTTTCAAGGTCTTCCGCAAGGATCGTGCTTAATCCTACACTTTTCATTAATTAATTTTCACAGTCTCGCTACTCTTAATATCTCTTCTAAGTCCTTATTCTTCGCTGACGATATGCTCGTCCATTCATCCTCTAATAATTTTTCTTCTGCCAATGAGGAGCTTAATTCCTCCCTTGCTATTTTGGAATTATCGCTGCCTTCTCTTCACCTTTCTATTTCCCCTGAGAAGTCTGCCTTTGTAGTTTTTACATTTAGTCCTTTTAACCGTTCCTTAGTTAACCTTTTCATGTGTCAACTCCCTAATCCTCTAGTTAACGCCTTCTCCTACCTTAGTGTTATTCTTAATAGTAATTTATCTTTTTGCGATCATATCAACTATCGATATAAATCGGCTCTCAAGAGATTAAATTTTCTAAAAGCGTTGTCCCCCCGGAAATGGGGTGGCGATCAGTATATTCTCCTCATACTTTATAGATCCATTATTCTTTCTAAATCAAACTATTGTTCTTTTCTTTATGCCAGCGCTCCCAAATCCCTCTTTACCAAACTTGATCGTATCCAATACTCTTGTCTTCGCCTCTGTATTGGTGCTCTGAATTCTTCTCCAACTCCTACTCTCCTGGCCGAAACTGGCTTCCTTCCTTTATTTATTCGAAGACTTTATCTTGGTGAAGGATTTGTGATTAAACGTCTTCATATTCCTCACTCGGAACTCATGAATTCCTATCAATATATTCTGGACAACTGGCGTTTCTTCCCTCAAAAAATTCCAATTCTTTCACGCATATCCTCCCGACTTGTTCTATTTTCTCACTTTATCCTCTCCTGTAACAAATCCTCGTACTTCACTTACAACTTCTTAGAACTGTCGTTTTCTCCCAAGCTATTTTCTCTTCCCTTTAACATTAAATCTCTTCCGTTTCCTGTAATACATAACGAATTTAACCAAACTCTACACTCACTTTTTCCAGCTCACAGCATAGTTTTTACGGATGGCTCAAAATCTGCTTCAGGTGTCAGAGTTGCTTTTATTATTTCTGATATCAACTATTCTGAGTCTTTTCAACTTCCCTCCTTTTCTTCTAACTTTGTAGCCGAATCCATGGCTATTTTACGTGCTATCCTATTTTTCTTTTTTTTTTTTTTTTAATAATAAATTTAAAAATATAAATCTAGGCGCCGTGTGTAACTATCTGGGCTATTACGGCACCTAGACTCACTTGAAATTACAGAAGGCGGTGCAGTCTGTTCGATGCTGCAAAATTCAACACTGCCCGAACACAATCCGGGTAGTTCGACAACAGACGGTGGGGTGAGGTATTCCTAGAAGTACGGGAAGTATGCCGGCACCATTTCAGCAGATGCTCTACAGTTGGTGAGGCCATGAACCCGCACAGATGGCAAGTGACCGGAGGGGGAGCTCCTTCAAAGACGTGATTGTGTGACATTGCAGTGTGCCCCAGACGCGGTCTCGATAGGATCGAGAAATCCCTGCGTGTGACGGGGAACGGCGGCCACCATGGGTCGGTGTCCGACTTTATGGACCTGAGCCAGGTTGTTTGTTCTGACCATAGGTTGCTCCACTCCTCAGCAAAGTGATCCGAAAGACTGATGCGCTAAAACGAGGCAGTAAAGCGTTAAACGGCATCGGGCTAGATAGAGTTGCCTTAGCAGCCAAGTCAACCCGCTCATTGCCGGGAACCCCAACATGACCAGGGACCCATAAGAATGTGACATATACCTCAGATCGTGAAAGTTGGAATAGGAGGTTTTTTATTTTAATTATTAGAGAGTTGCAACTGTCTGGACTGTGGATGGCTTTTATAGATTGAAATGAGTCTGTAATCAGAAGGGCATTTTGAGACGCTGGGTTGAAAGAGTATGTCTCAAGGCAAAGAAGGATCCCAAACATTTCTGCCTCTAAAGTAGGGCAGTAGTCGTTTAGGCGATCGGTGTACATTACACCTCCAATTTCATAAGCGCATGCGGTTGGTGAAGGAGAAATAGTAGGACTCGCTTTAGCTGCGTCTGTGTACATGTGAATGTAGTTAGGGAAGGAGGCGAGTTTATTTGATACTACTTGAGACATGGGTATAGAAAGGTTAGATGCTCCTAAGGGATCTGCTAAAGATATGTTCATAGATGTTGAGACATGAATCCAGAGCGCTAAAGCGGTCGGATTAACATGGTGATCGCTCCAATTTATGCCTACCTTAGAAAGAAAAGTTAAAGCTTTGACCAATGGATCGCCAGGAAAGGATGGGAATGGGATTTGGAAGTTACTGGTGGAAAAATGATCTGGTAAGGAATAACGAAAAGAATCTCGAAAGGTGAGATGATCGCGAATAATAGATAAAGGAGGAAGGCCCACCAAAGCACAAAGGCCCAACGAAGGAGAAGTTCGGTGCGCTCCAAGTATGATACGTAAAGAAGTATTATGGATAGGATCGATAGATTTTAGAAGAGTTTTATTAGTCGAAGAATACACCTGACAACCGTATGACAGTTTACTCAGGATAAGGGCTTTGTATACTGATAACAGCAATTTTGGATCTATATTGTACTTGTGGTTGGATAAACATTTCAAGATGGACAAGGATTTCATGCAACTACGCTTAAGGATAGACATGTGTGGAGCCACGATAATCTCTCATCGAACGTTAGACCCAGAAACTTTATGGAAGGAAGGAATGGGATAGGTACCTGTTTTAGGTAGAGGATGATATCAGGATTGGAAATAGGACGACGCTTCTTTAGGAATACAACACATGCAGTTTTTGAGGATGAGAAATCCAAGCCATTCTTTTCCGCCCAGTTTTGTAATCTATTGATCGTTGACTGTAGGATAGACATCGCATTAGCGGGGAAGTTTGAAGGAAGAGATATGTTAAAGTCATCGATGAACAAACGGGCTGTTACCGGCGGCCTTATGCACTCTGCTATATCGTTTATATAAAGGATAAACAAGGTTACGCTTAAAGGCGAACCCTGTGGAATTCCATTTTCAGTCGTGAAGGATGAAGATACTGAAGAGCCTATTCTTACTTGAATAGTTCTATCAGTGAGGACGCTCTGGATAAAATTGCCCATATTACCACTAATTCCGGCGTTCTTCAGCTTTTTAAGCACTCCATATCGCCATATGCGGTCGTAAGCTATGTCAAAAAAGACTGAGTAGAGATGCGGTGATCTACTGTGGGCTGTTAGGATTTGCCTTTGTAGGCTAAGAAGATGAACGAGTGCAGATTTATATTTTCGGCCGCCTGCTTGGATTTGAGAAAGGATTTTCTTGGATTGAAGATAGAAATAGAGGCGTCGGTTCACCATTTTCTCCATTACCTTAGAAAGGACTGAGATCAACGAGATGGGTCTATAGCTTTGTGGAAGGAAGGGGTCTTTGTTCGACTTGACAATCGGAATAAGGAGAGTTGTTTTTAAGGATTGTGAGATAAAACCAGAAGACCAAATTTGGTTGTAGATGCCGAGCAGGAATAATCTAGCAGATGTAGGAAGATGTTTGAGCATAAAGGAATGTATAGAATCCACTCCAGGTGCGCTATTCCTTATGTTGCAGTTTAGTTGATAATTTAACTCGTGGATTGTAAAAGGAAGATTTAAAGGATCATTTTCGTCAGAATTAAAAGATATTGTTTGTTGTTCCATGGTTAGTTTCATGGCTGCAAAGGAAGGATCATATAAGGAGGACGACGAGGAATTCTTAAAATGGAGCGCAAAGATTCTCACAACGTCAGACTCTTCTTTAATCAGCGAGCCATTCATGAGTAACGCAGGAGTCAAAGAATGATTCGAGGCTCCATTGAGAGACTTGATTCTTTTCCACGTAATGGTGCTGGGTGTATCTTTCGTAATAGAAGAGACAAAAGATATCCAAGACTGGCGTTTCTTTGTTCGGATAAGTAACCTCGCTATGGCCCTGCGCTTTTTGAATTCCACTAGATCACTGAGTAATTTGGTGGTCTTGTACTTACGGAGAGCTCTTTTTCTCTCAGCAATGGCTGCACTAATCTCTGGGCACCACCAAGGTACCGCTTATGCTGTGTGTATGATGTTAGTGGAATGGATGCTACAGCGGCAGTGTTAATTGCTTCCGTGAGCTTCTGTAGGTTCTCCTCTACCGATAGTGAGAAGTGGTGTGGGACAATAAATCCTGACTTATATTTGTCCCAATCTGCTCTGTGAAAAGCGAAACGTCTAACCGACCGCTTTGCTCTCGCCTTCGGCACCATGGGAGGAATATTGATGAAAATTTGGAAATGGTCACTAGAGCAAAGGTCTTGATGTACGGTGCTTGATAAGAATGGGAATAGTGCAGCCGATGCAAAAGCAAGGTCTAAAGTAGAGAAAGAATTATAAGAAAAATTGAAATGCGTGTGAAGGGGGAGGAAGTAGCAGGAGGTTACTGTACAAGAGGTAGTCGGAGATTATCGTTCCATGAGCGTTGTAACGTGTGGATCCCCACAATGGGGAATGAGCATTAAAATCACCCAACAAAAGAGTTGGGTATCCTATCTGAGCTGTCAGGGTATCAAACTGCATTTGAGTAATCTTTTCGGAAGGAGGAAAAAAGTTTAAATGTGCGTAACCTTATAATAAATAATTATATATTAATTATAGATGATTATAAAGCCGGATCCATTGTCTTTATTACTTTTCTAATCGAACTTAATAAATGTTTAAAAACTGTCTTTATTATATTTACTTTTATATTTTTATTTTTATTCGTTCATTTATTTTTTAAGGGTTTTCATTGTGAAGAAAATATTTTTTGTTTTTCTTTTTTCTTTTAAAGAAAAAATGTTTGGAAACTATATTTTACTGCATTTACTTTTATATTTTTTTATTTTGATTTGTTTATTTTTTTTTTAAGGGTTTTTATTGAGAAAAAAATGTTTATTGTTTTTCTTTTTCCTTTTAAAGACCCATCGCTCGCGTAAATATGCGCATATATAGTCTATTATGGTAATAATAGCAATAAACGTAAAAGTAAAAATCATCATCATCATAGTTGCTTCTCTTGAGACAAGAGATTGCATGCATCATTAAATTAATCTATCTCTGGTCCGAGTAATCGTCTCTCGTAGACTTTTACATGTTCAGTTTGACGGAAGTTTTGTTGTCATTAATTCTAATCTCCTTCGTCCTTTTTATTGGTACAATGATAATTCTTTTTCATTCACAAAATCTCCTTGTACAATACAAAACTTCCTTTTTATTGTATTGATGGTTTCTTTCAATTTTTCTATGTCTTCTCTGATAATAAAAAACCGTTTAATGAAGATCGCTAAATTTTAAATATTACTAGTAATCTTGCGATGCTCTTTGTAATGCAACAAAAAATCATATTTTTTGCGTTAGTTAAAATATTTAACTTAGTTCCGAAAAATCAGTGTAAAATTATATAGTAATAATAAATAAACAAGATTTCGAAAAATTATGCAAAAAATCGGTAACTCACGTCACCAGTGTAATCCTTAGGAACACCACTATAAACGTTCGGTCCATCAGGTTGATTAATAATTACACCAGGTGTTGGATTTCTGAAATGAATACATAATGCCAACACTTAGTACCTTCAATACATAAAATGTACATATCTTCATTTCAAATTGAAACCGCTTCTGCAAATAATCTCATGAAAATGATCTAGCCTGATGTGTTCATAAAATATTTTTCAAGAAAGTTATTTAATACATTGTTTGTATGTATACAAAAGTTATTTAATGTTTATTCCTACTTCCTCCGGTTTCTTAATCTTCGAGAATCAAAAGCAAAGGTATTAATTTCAAGATTTCTTAATTTTTCATTTAATTAAAAGGTTTATAAAATTTTTTTAACATTTTTTTTTTTTAAACAATAAATTTTTTACTAAAGTTTACAGTTGTTATGTGATAAAATTATTTCAGATCTTTATTTACAAATACCACAAATAAGAGAAAAATAAAGTCAAAGTTACTTGGTGATTTTTTTTTTTTTTTTTTTTTTATAAATTAACGATTACGCTACATTTTCATTATCTACGATATCAGATAATTCTGCGAGATTCAGCGAGAACATTTTTATTTATCTTTCATAGAATTAGATGCCATCGGTTTTATTTTAAATATAATTGTACAAGTTATTTCGTATCAGTAATATCCTTTATTAATTACATTTTCACTTCTTTTATTTACTTTACTCCCTCTATTCCCCTATGTTCATTATTATTATGACCTATTGTTTCATTTTTTTTACTTAAACCATCTTGTGATTACTTGTATCTTTCTTGACTCAATTTAATGGAAGTGGAAATCTCTAACAAACAAAAACCCTACATTACTAAATCGTCCTTGCCCTCTGACGAATTTTAGTTCTTCAAATTGGCATACCTAATGCAGAAAGTGCCATTGATATCAATAAAAATTATTAACAACTTTAAAATCAATATAAAAATAATTATTTTTTTATTTTATTTCAAAAATAAACTGTGGGTCTCACAGGGCAAATATACCCGTTGTGTGAGTGCCCAACACTCCTATCAACGTTTATTAAAAAAGATACAAAGAACAAAAATTACAACTATCTTAACTTATTCCATAAATAGCAATACTAATAAACCTATCATTATATTTATGTAAGCGTATATATCATATATACATATGACAATACACAACACGCCGCGTAAAAGGCATCCGTACACTAGTACATGCAAACAGCTTAATATTTAAAATCTAAAAACATGATCTTCTGTGGGAACTTAAAATCCAGGAAGGCCACGACAAAATTAAAACCAACAAACTGTAAAAAAAAAAGAACCCTTATAGAGTAGCGAGATAAAGGACTTAATTTGATATTCAGTCTTTGCATCATTCCTTCAACCATTTTTGCACCTCCTTTTTCTACTCACTAGTTTCTTTTCCTCTAGTATATGATTAGGGATTATACTTATTAATTTAATTAGCACTGAGTCA
This sequence comes from Icerya purchasi, assembly GCA_039619475.1. NCBI lineage: Eukaryota > Metazoa > Arthropoda > Insecta > Hemiptera > Monophlebidae > Icerya > Icerya purchasi. The sequence goes on along the minus strand of CM077116.1, from coordinate 167,191,228 downwards.
TCAGTGTTATCAATTCGTAGATTTACACCGCGGGGATAGATGTAATATGTATTACTTTGGTTTCTTGTTAACCGAATTTTTTACCTGGATGGTAATTTATACTATTGGCACATTAAATTCTAGTAATCTATAATAGAAATAGTACATCTTGGGGGGACATTTCATCGTTTTCCTTCCACCATGTTGTCCCAGAGATGTTTTGCTTCCAGTAGGGAGTATAAGTTTCAGACACCTCTTCTGTATTTTACTTATTTTATTTATTTATGTTTTCTTAGCCTTGCCCCATATTTGAATTCCGTATAAAATTTTAGACATTATTATTGAATTATAGTACATATACGTAGTGTTCGATGTGTTAATACCTGCTTTATTTTATATAAAGCTGGAATTGTCTGTCTTACCTTCGAGTTTAAACTTTGAATGTGTTTTGTTCAGTTCAAGGATTTATCAATATATATATATATATATATATATATACCTAGATATATGTATATATACCTAGATATTTAAAGTCATTTACGTTCTCCAACGGTGGACAAAAACATAGATGGGTATAATTATTTACGTGAAGCTAATGAAGGCAATTATTATTATGGAGGGTAATTCGCGGATCGTGTATCCTATGTTTAGTACTGTTCCGAATGTGTAGTACTTTTGATTTGTTTATATTTATACATAACCTCCTATCATATGCACTCAAATTATCTATATCCCTTAATAATTTTTCCTCGATCTCTAAATTTGTGTGCTCCATTAAAAGGACAATATCATCAGCAAAAACGTACCCTTTGCATTTTTATTATACTTGTGTAACGAGTTGGTGTAAATGAAAAAAAGAATAGGAGCCAATATGATACCCTGACCTACGCCGTATTGAATAGATTTTTCATTACTTTTATTCTCTGCGATTTTGACCATGTTTTTTCTATATGTTATATAATTCCTAAACCATTTAAGTTGATTATTTTTAATGCCCAGATTTTCTAGGTCCTTGATCAATAATTCATGGTCAACTAGATCAATCAATCAAAAAGTGCATGGATGAAACGCTGGAAAATAAACGTCAATGGCGAAAAATCGGTGCACGTAAACTTCACTTTACAGAAAACTGAGAACATCCCAATGACGCTGAATCAGCAGATAATCCCACAAAAAGATTCAGCCAAGTACCTAGGGATGCACCTTGATTCGCGTTTAAATTGGAAGCACCACGTCCGACAAAATGTTTGGAAATGAAGGTAAAGGTGAGAAGTCTTTATTGGCTACTAGGAAGAAACTCGCCGTTATCTATTGAAAACAAACGACTTTTGTATACAGCCATTGTTAAAACCGTTATGGATTTATGGAATACAGTTGTGGGGCTGTGCTAGTAGTTCCAACATAAACTGTATACAAAGACGTCAGAACATTGCACTTCGCACGATCACTGCTGCATACAGATTCGAACGCAACGACGACATACATCGAGATATGGAAATTCCAATGGTCGTTGATGAAATTACCAGGTTCGCCTGTAAACACGAAAAACGGCTGCAGAAGCATACTAATGTCGAAGTCATACAACTCCTCGACAGAGGCGACTTAAACGCCGAAAACCATATGACTTAGTGAAATGATGTATAAAGTCGGAGTCACTTCATTGGAAGTGAAACTTTTTCTACGTGTAGTCAACTTTGTCACCGTTATTGTTAAAGACTAAATTGTCGTCACAATAAAAAATTTAAGAAAAAAAAAAAAAAAACTAGATCAAACGCTTTGAATAGGTTAATAAATGTAATTAAAAACTGGTTCCCCATCGATAATCCTGTATTTAACTCATTTACAATCGTTCTCAATAAAGTTATATCTTTTCATAGAGTAGGTTGTTCTTTTCCGCATAATTTCTTAAATGTTTACCAATATAGTATTCTAAAATGTTAACTATTACCGATGTTATTGCTATTAGACGGTAGTATTCAAATTGATTTTGAACTCCTTTTTTGTATATCGATCTAACAATACCTCTTGTAAGCCCATCCAGAGTGTTAGGTTCCTTTATGGAATAGTTGACCATGTTAGTCAAAATCGTACTTTCCCGAATTTATGTTAATATTCAAACTTTGTTTCTCCGTTTCCCCAAGTATTCGCTCTGTCACTTAATTTTAAAAATGTATTCTCCTTAAAAACATTGCAGGAGACTGTGATAGTATCCATTCCAGTCTTTTTCAGTTTCAAACGGAAGTTAATGTTCGCATATTATTCAGCACTTAACATCTTGCACGAAAATAAAAAAATCGAAAAACTAAATCATTACCATCTAACTCCACTGTGTATAAAAAGCATACTAAACACGATTTTTAGTTTACCGACAGCTAGTTCAAAAGAAAAAAGTTCAGGCTTTCGACCTGCGTCTTGCAGAACAGCATATGTGAACTACTCACACCACAATCGCGTTTGTAGGAGGACTTTTTGATTGGACCTGGTAATCTGAAGACCTATTTTACGTCGTTGTCTAAAAGGTCATCTATAACTTCCGATATATACAGCTTCTAAAAACTTATATTTCTTCTATAAAACAAAAAGCTGCATTATAATATTTTAAACAACTAATACACTCATGGTCTTCTACCGGTATGCAAATTTCGTCTAAACTGGTGTTTTGAATGTTTTAATGTTCCGTTATACGTTGCATTTCATTTATTTCTCTTCTCTAGGGAGTTTACAATTTAATATCTATTTCTTCTTGAATGTCCTGATACCTATAGTAAGGTTACTTTGGACGAATCATTTTTAATTTTGTCAAATAACATTTTTATTATTCTTACCATATTTTTCTTGTATACTCGTATATTTGTCAGTATTTATATCGCGATTGTGATCTCGATTCTGAAACTCGCTTAACTTTTCTAATTCTTTCAGTACTTGTTTACCTATCTCATAATATCACTCTTCTTCATTAGCAGTTTTCCTCTCGACCTGTACATCAACCTCATTCAATCTCTTTTTCCGACAAACTAAAATCTCGAAAACCTACTCCTCCTATAACAGATTTCGATTTTCCTACAGAAAACCAAGGCGTATTATTTCTATACGTCGAAAATGCGATTCCTTTAGACTATTTTAACGCCCTTAAAAACCTAGTAGGAGGTCCAAAAAACATAATTGCAGGCTCCAAAATTAGCAACAATCGAGTCCTCATTTTTTTGAAATCGAAAAACATCACAGAAAACCTCTTTCATAACGGAGCCGTTATTACCGTAAATAATAATAAAATCACCGGTCAAAGGTTAAAAAACCCTACTCAAAAAATTATATTATCTAACGTATCTTCAACCATCCCAAACTCTGTTGTCAAAGCCTATCTTGAGGGAATATTAAATTTAAAATTAGTCTCGGCAATTTCTCTGCTCCGTGTTAAACCCAATGATCCAGAGTTTGACCATATAATCAGCTGGAGGAGGCAGCTGTATGTTGATAGTGCCAATCTCCCACCCTTACCCGACTCTTTCTTAATAGTTCATAATGAACGTGAACATCGAATATTTATCCAAACGGGTGTGCAGAACATGCCGTCCATTGCCCCATCTGTAGAAGATAGTGTTTCCCCCGCTAGAGACACTAAAGCCGCTCCAGCCCCGCAAAACATAACCGCCATCGCTGAGGAAAACACTCAAGCCTCTATCTTTGAAAATAACACAACAGTCAGCACCGAAGAAACCCCAGCAGCAACTAAGCGACCCCACCCACAAACCCCTGATGCTTCTCAAAATACTACGGAGCCCGACTTTACAAATAGCACAAGAGCTATTCTTTTCCCTCTAAAAATGCAGACAAACGAACCAGAAAACAGAGAAAATCCAAATGCGGTAGAAACCAGAGACAATGGAGCAAACGTAGATTTCAAACCTCCACCATTAAAACTGAAAAAACAAAAATTGCCTACTGTTGAACTCCTAAAGCCCGCAGAAAGCAACATCAACAATAAAGACTATCCATTGTCTTTCAATGACTTCGTAGCCTTAATGGAAACGATTCAAGGACAACACGACCCGGCGAGTATAGTAGCCAACTTCACTGAAGACATAGATGGATTTATTCACATGCTCTCAGATAATTACTCCTTACTTCAAAACCGATCAATGAAGACACGTTTCACTAAGCTAATCAACAAACTTGCTAGACAGTCGGATTCAGATCAAACAGCAGACTAAACATATTTGAAAAGCTAATAGTGGTCATGGTTCGTAACATTACCCTGCAGTGGAACTGTCGAGGATTCTACCCTCAACTTGCTGAATTAAAGCTGCTTATTGCAAATCACTCCCCTGCTGTGGTATGTCTACAGGAAACTCATTTGAAGCCCACAGATAACCCAGCCCTACAAAACTACTCCCTTTTCAATTTCAGCAATGATCAAGGGTCTAGAGCAAATGGAGGGGTTACCATTATGGTCCACTCCTCTGTCCCAGCAACACAGTTGAATTTTAGTACCCCCTTACAAATGATTGCAGTGGTCGTCCATCTTCCTCAGATATCTGCCACCCCGATAACTATATGTAACTGCTATGTGCCTCCGAATTATATAATCACTGCAGATATGTTTCAGTCAGTACTATCACAGGTCAGCCCGCCACTAATATTACTCGGTGATTTTAATGCCCACTCACCTTTGTGGGGAGCAACACTGGAAAACAGACATGGCTCTGTCATAAATAAACTGGTCCTAGATAACGATCTGACACTGCTTCCCTCCCCAGGTTACACCCATTTCAATCTGTCCCATAATACTTTCTCAACAATCGACCTACAACTTGTTTCCACTTCCATCTTCCCTCACCTGAGCACTTTTGTGCTACAGGACTTATGCTCTAGCGACCATTTTCCTATACTCATATGCCCGTCCAAAGCCATCCCTACCCAACCCCTCCCCACCTAAGCCTCAATTTCTATTCCACAAGGCGGATTGGGATATGTTTTCAGTTAAAGTAAACGTTCCCAGCGAGCCATCCGAATCTTTATCAGAGAACATCAACTCCTTTATCGACGCTATTACGAATGCTGCTCTAGCATCTATTCCTAGGTCTGTCCCAACAAACAGATCCCGACGGGTCCCATGGTGGTGCCCCGAAATAGGAACAGCCATACACCAACGTAAACATGCCCTTAGGAAGTTTAAATCAACAGGCTCATATCCTGATTTGATCGAATTTAAAAAACGCTGTGCAGCTGCGAAGAGCCTCATTAGGCGCAAAAAACAGGAATCTTGGCAGCAATTTATGCATTCAATCTCCATAAATACTTCTAGTCTCAATATTTGGCACAAAATTAAGGCACTGAACGGTATTAATCGTGCGACCCCTTCCTTTTCGATAAATCAGAATGGTTCCATGTTATCTGACCCGTTGGAAGTCGCAAATGCTTTTGCGAATCATTTTGCAATCGAGTCATCCTCATCGTCATATTCCTCTGCCTTCTCTTTAAAGAAATATTCCACGGAACAACAACCAATAACTATCATCTCTGACTCCTCACTTTCCTACAATTGCCATTTCACCATTTCTGAACTAGACTATCAACTCCAGTACCATACTGCAAACAGCGCGCCTGGGCCCGATTCCATCCGTCCATATATGTTAAAACACTTACCTCCATCAGCGAAAAACTTCCTCTTACATATCTATAACCATATTTGGTTCTCCGGATCGATTCCTGAGCCATGGAAATTAGCAGTTGTTATTCCTATTCTGAAGCAAAATAAAGATCCTCTTTTTCCACAAAACTACAGGCCTATATCCCTCATAAGTGTCCTCTCAAAAACGCTGGAAAAAATGGTTAATCGGCGTCTCCTTTTCTTCCTTGAACAGAATAATCTCCTATCCTCGTCACAAGCCGGAGGGCGTAAGAAGCGTACTACAGTTAATCATCTGCTGAGCCTACAAAGGCAAATATTAACAGCATTTCACAGACGCCAACATGTATACTCCGTCTTTTTCGATATAGAAAAGGCGTTCGACAGAGTATGGCGATACGGCCTCTTATCCAAGCTGACAACAGCTGGTATAAGTGGAAACATGGCCAAGTATCTGAATAATTTTTTAACAAACAGAACGTTCCATGTTAAGATTGGTTCGTCAACATCGAGCACCATTCAAACTGAGAATGGCTTACCACAAGGATCTGCCCTTAGTGCAACCTTGTTTATTTTTTATATCAATGATATAAATGATTGTATTGCTCCGCCTGTAAACGCCCGGCTCTACTTTGACGACTTAAACATTTCCCTGTCTTCCAGTTTTCTAGCAAATCTAATATCTTTAAACGAGCAATTCTTGTATATATGTATATATATATATATATATATATATATATATTTTGGCTATCTCGGAAACGGCTCTAACGATTTGGATGAAATTTTCACACTAGGTGTATTTTGGGCCAAGAAATCGATCTGGCAAGGTCTAATCCATTTAAAAATTCGATTTCGCGAGTTTTTAACGGTTTTTAATATTTTTAGTATAATACAAATCAGGGTTGGTGGCGCGATCTATCGACTTATTTTTGATTTACGAACATCGTCGATTATTGGCACCGGTAGTGTCTTTTAGTACGGGGCGGTGACGTCAATACTGTAGGGCAAAGCAATAAAACATATGGCCGGCAAAACTGGCGAGGGGATAATTTCAGATACCTGGAAACGGCGGAGAACGAATAGGCAAAGACATCGGTCTTCGCTCTCAGACGATCAGCTGGCGGTCAAATAATGGCGATTCGAAAATCATACGCTACGCATGCAGTAAAAATATATGTATAACAAAAAAAAGACATAAACGAATAGAAAATATCGTAGCGAACAATTCATTTTTTATTTTTTTTGCCTTAATTTTATATTTAAATAAGAAAAAAAAAAACGCTTTTTAATATCTACTAAACAAAAAAATAATAAGAAAATCGGTTAATAAACAAAAGAGGACTTTGCCTATTTATATACAGATATTAAATGTTTTGCGTATTTACATATTTATTTGTGAAAGTGAATTACTAAGAATATGTTGTGCACACCATTTTAAAAATCCCTACCCTCATTACACTTTGCAGTGATTTAGTAGGAAATTTTTTCTAATTTGTTGAAAAACAGCTGATCACAGGTAAAATTACAAAAGGCTTTTTATTTGTTTTTATAACAAATAAACCCCGATAGAGATAAAGCTGACGACCCTACATACCTAAAATATAAATGTTCTAATAAAAAACGTATAGAAAGATATTCATAAAAATCAACGCGTGCAGTCATTGAAAACATTTTCCAACCACCTGGAAAGCGAATTCGAAGGACCTCTACATTTTTGTTGCGTTCAGTATTGAAAAGGAAAGTTGTATGGAAAGAGGCTTTACATTCATAAATATGTTCATAAATTAGTTTCGTAAATATTTCACGTTTTGTGAATATGTATAAGATTAAAATAAAGTTAAGAAGTTACAAAAAAAAATACCGAGCAAGGCTCGGTCGCCCAGGTACTGCTCAAAAAATCCTACAAAAAACTATTTCAAAACTACAATCCTGGTGTAACAATAATGGTCTTGTATTTTCACCATCTAAGTCTATCTGTGTTGATTTCTATAGGGGACGTCAAAACTCTTCCAGCATCCGCCTCAATCTAGAAAATTCCTCACTTCATTTCCACACTACTGCTACTTTCCTTGGACTACTGTTCGATCAAAAGCTAACTTGGCGATCCCACATATCCAATCTTAAAGTTAAATGTCATAACTTCCTATCTATTCTTAAATATGTATCAAACACAAAGTATAATGTACCTCCGAAAACTCTCCTCTCCATATACAAATCCTTAGTCATTTCCAGAATAAACTACGGGTTCCAGGCGTATGCGTCAGCCAGTCCCTCTTTACTTAAATCCCTTGATTCAATACACCACACGGCGCGCCGCACGATACTTGGCGCACATAGAACTTCACCGTCTGTAAGTTTGTGTGCCTTGTTAGGCACTCCCCCACTAAAGTATTTCCGAACCTATTATTACCACCGTGAGACCCTCGCTCTTTTGTCTAGTAAACGTGCCTGTCCTATCGACACAAATGACCTCCCCAACACCCCAGAGTTCCCTAATGACCCTCTCCCAGAAATCCTGGCTCTCCTATCGCAACACAACGTGAGCGTAATCCCTTTCCCTAACCTAGCTCCTAACATCATGATTCCGCCGTGGGCCCCTTTAAACATTGATGTTAACTTTTCCCTGGCGAAGTATAATAAACCCCTGCATCCGAATATCGTTCAGTTGACAACAGCAACAATGCAAAAATACCCTGACCACCTCCTTTTCTACACGGATGCTGCCAAGACTACCCCAGAGGCTACTTCATCCCCAACCGCCTGTTCCTTTAAAGTCTGCGACGTGATTCGAAGCATTCGACTGAATGACAATTGCTCGGTACTGGATGCTGAAATATACGCAGTATTTTTCTGTTTGGAATATTTTCTTTCTACAGAGCCTACATCACAGAAATCCCTGCTGGTATCTGATTCATCCGCAGCTTTATTGACAATTTCTAATCCCCTCACCAAACATCCTGTAGCAATTCGAACCCAGCAGGTATTATACGAACTTATTAAGAGACAGTGCTCCGTATCCTTTCTGTGGGCGCCCAGCCATGCAGGGATTCCTGGAAATGAACGCGTCGATACATCCGCCCGAGCAGAAATATATTGCCCCTCGCCTAGTAACAGCCCACCTCCACCTTATCTCTCGAACATAATCTTTAATAATCTCACGTCCTTATGGAAAACCCATTGGTCCTCGTGCCAGACTTTCTCGAGGTTAATTAAACCCTCAACGGAACCATGGTGGCCGGAAAAAAGCATTTCCCGCAGAGATTTCTGTGCACTTAGCCGCTTGCGCACAGACCATACGGCCATGTCGCATAATTTTATTTTGCAAAGAACCCCCTCTCCTATGAATTGTCCTTTCTGTGGCCAAGATGTTGCTCCCTCAACTCCTCATATACTATGCGACTGTCCAGCATTATCACCTCACTGGCCCCCTTCAATTAATAACAAAACAGTCACCAACATTCTTGAGAATTCCCCCGATGCAATTTTATCCATAACACAATTTATCAGAACTAGCGGAATAATCAGATATCTATAAAAACAAACTGCGCATCTTCGTACTGTAATAGCCACAGCAGTTAAACACGGTACAGGATGTTGCTTTCACAAAAAAAAAAAAAAAAATTAATATCGCTTACGCTTACATCCTTCCTAGTTTCAACTTTTCAAAATTTCTTCTTAATAATTTTCTTAATCCTTTATCCTTCGATTCATAATTGGTGATGCCAACAACGCTCATTCTCTTCTTTGAGCTGTGCTAGATATAATTATTTTTGAGGACACTATCGTTAATCACAATTTCATTATTTTTAATTAACTACATCTCGTCACTTCGCTGATCTTTCCTTTACCTGGCCTAATGTTGGTCTTTAAGATCCCTGGAAAATACTCGACGGAACCCTCGGAAACGATCATGTCCCACGCCTTAATAATATCTCCTTCTCAATTCAGGTCCCTTCACACTACTCGTTGGAAACGTTCTAACCCAGATTGATCAACATTTCGTTTCCGATCATTCCGTCTTTCCACGATCCTTTATTCCAGTACGGCCATTTTTTAATAAATCTTTATATTTTAGCTATCTTTTTCTCCTCCTACACCTTAACTATTTCATTTTAGATCCCTTTACGCCCCATCACCTTAACGGAACAAAGAATGTAAATGGACATTCAACTAAGTATCTCTTCCTTCAAATTCTCTTGTTCTTGTTTTTTCGCGTCTATCTTCCTAGCTCACACGGAAGACAGTACATAGACATGTTTCATCCTAAAAACCGTCAAAGAAAAACTCATGGAAATTATTCTGCTTCTCTTTTTCTATAATTACTCCTATTTCTCATATTAGGAAGATAACCAAAGCATCTAGATACTCCTACACTGGCCCTATTTAAACTCTTGCATTGTTTTTACCGTTCCTCCTAATGTTCCAGCAATCGATCCTCCTCCGGCCACATCTGGTTATTCTCTAGTTCTTCTTTTAAGTTCATTAAACCACATTCTGGTCTTAAGGGAATAAATGGTTTTTCTTTGCTCTTCATTAATAATTTCTACTTCTTTCCTCAAAACTCGTCTTACTGTCTTCAATGTTTTTCTTCTTATCGTGTCTACACTTCAATCTTATAATTTCTTTCATAATCATTCCCCTTCGAAGTCCAAGTTTGAGATTTTCTCGTGCCAAACTTAAGTTATACTCCTAAGTTTACCCAGCATGAAATAATTGAGTAGTAAATAAGTTAAGTTGATGTTATATTGTACAAATAAATGATATAATTATGTTGGGAACCCACAGACGGGCTAGTGCCTTGTGGGACCCGAAAATTATTATTAAAAAAAAAAAAAAAAAAAGTATGGCGTTAACTTTTCGATGGATTTAATTTTTTTTCCGCACAACTTTAATCGGTGTACCAGGGTTCAAGGTTGCTACATAGTTTTTCCAGCAGTTTAATTTTGCTTGTTTAAGAATATACCTGGCTTTTGCTCGTAATCTTCTAAAATTCAGATGGTTTTCCATGTTCGGGTTCGATTTTAACTTTTTTAAAGCGTTCCGTCTGTTTCTGATTGCAGTTGCACAGTCCTTAGACCACCAAGGGATATTTACGCTGCCAGTTTGTATAATAGTTTTATTAGGTGGTGAGCATCTTTTTGCCTGCTCGATAAGTGCGTTTGTAAACGTCTGCATATTAGTGTCAATATTGCCCAATGTAGTGGTTAAGGTGCTTGACTACCAAGTCGGAGGTCACGGGTTCGAGACTTGTTTCGTCCCGGATCCAACTCGCTCCCAAGCTTACCCAGCCTGAAATAATTTGGTACCAGAGAAATCTGGGAAAGTAAAGGCGGCCGAGTGAAAGGAACTGGCCCCCCTACTCTCATTAGTGCCGTTGGGCTTAGCACATTGTGAACCTTAACTTCACAATCCCGACGTCCTGTCAAGGGTATGGAACTCACTTTACTTTAGTGGTATAACATTGTAACGAACGTCGAGCTTTGTAATTTAACCAGTTAGTTCTTTTATACTTCGGTAACGGATTTACATTATTTTCGGCATAAGTGGTAGTTTCTGGTTGTAACTGGCTTTTTATAATAATCGGAAAATGATCGCTTCCACCAAGGTCATGACGTATATAAAATTGTATTTTACTGCTCAATTGAGGGGAGCATAAGGCTAAGTCAATATTAGACCATGTTCGATAAGAAAATTTATAATGAGTTGGCTCTGTTAAATTAAACAATGTGAGGTTAAACGCGTTAATTGAATTTTCTATGATCTTGCCTCGTGAATTTGGCTTTTTGCTTGACTACATAGGGCTATGAGCGTTCATATCCCCTAATATAATGAACGGTTTAGGCAGATGTTTTATCAATAAAAAGAAATGCTCCGTACTAATTATCTCTGTAAAATACACAGTGCATATTGTAATTGGTTGTTTAAAGTAAACTTTGACTGCTAGCGGTAGTAGCCCAGTGTTTAATTCGACTGTTTCATAATAATATTTGATTAACACAGCTAGCCGCTTACTGTAGTGAAAACTATTTTATAGCCAGGGATGCAGAAATTTTGGTTGTTTTTAAGATACGTTTCTCACAGACAAATGACAGACGGATTATATTCTGATAGGATAAGTTTAAGGTCTTCATAGTGTAAATATATGTCATTGCAATTCCACGAAATAAATGTACCTTCCTGCATTTATGTATGTTTATATGGCAACTTGCGGTGATTGTTTTGCCATGTTTGGTCGCTCAGTCTGATGGCTTTGGATAAACTGTTGAGTCTGAGTTTGAAATGGACTGTATTTGATCTTTTAGTACCGTTATAATCTTAGTAAATTTTGCTTTAGTTCCACGGTCAGTTAGGAAATGATAGTTCTCATCTAACATAGAAACAAGTCCTGTGATGTCGGTAGTGAAGTCTTTGACAACGTCACATGCGATTTTGGCTGGTCTACACGTATCTATAAAGAGGGCAAGATTTTGCAGAGACAGCGGATATCTCGATCCATTTTCATAAATGTTCTTTTTTAGGGGCTCGTAAATTAGATTAAGTGATTTTTGCGATGCGTGATATTGTTGAGATTCATCCGTACCACTTGGTTGTATTTTATCTACTTCTAAATCGGATTGTGTTTCTGAATTATGAGAACTGTGGTGGTCGAGTTTCCGTGTGATCTCCTCTTTTGTTTCAGCTTTTTTGCTTTTTTTGTAACTCGGCTTCATGGATATAAGTGTTGTGTCTTCATCGTGTTAAGTTTTTGTGGCCGAATTATCTGATAGGGCACGTTTTTGTCTCTCTGTTGTTTTGGGGTATTTAATGAATGTTAGAATCGGTTGTGTGGTTATAGGAGCCAGTTGTACGACGTTTTGTGTTTCGTTAGCGAATACGGTTGCTATGAGATCTGTATGTTCAGGAGAATATGCGTTTGACTTGATGTTTGAAGGATCTTCTGTTAGTATATCGTCAAAGTAATTGTCTTGTGGAATGTTACAGTCATGTGCTTTATGACCTTTATTATTGCATTTGAAATAGGTATATTCATCAAGGTTAATAAAGATTCGGTTCATTTTGTCACCAAATGGGAATAGAAAGGATGTCGGCAGAACTGGCTGATCTGGTTCAGGCTTTACACAGATTTGACGTCTCCAGCTGATCACATGGCTGAACAGTTCATCAGCGGGATTAACCCGTAGGAGAGACATATTAGACACCGGTTACAGCTTTAATTGCGCTCGAATGAATTGTTCCTGAGAAAATCAATTTTCTCGACGACGTTTTAAGTCTACGAGCTATGGTGAATTTGTTATCAAGATGTACGCCACCGTGTACCTCTAGAAAGGTTTCAACAATCTGTTCATTTGTCAGAAATATAGCAATTCTTTGATTACTAATTCGAGAAGCGGCTAGAATATTCTTCGCCCCGCCTGCCAAATCTTTAATTGCTAGAAGGTAATCGCGAAATTTGAAGTTATTGGTGTGTGAGATAATTATTCCCTGTTCTTCTTTTGGGTAGACGAAATTGGTGATCGGAGTTATTCTACTTTTAGCCTTTTGTGCGTAAGATGTTGATGATGATGATGGTGATGATGTGGGTTTGTTAGTAATCGGGATATTATGTGGAGAAATAGGATACAATAAATCGTTACTTGATTTTGACGACGAATGGCTGATGTCATGGTGTTGAGGAAGCGGGGGATATTACGTAACGTTGGCCATATGGCTGTTGGTGGGGCGGATATCTGTTGTATTTGGTGGAGCGGTGAAAGTAGTATTATTCGGTTTCATTGTTTATCAGCCAGCAAGCTGGCCGATGATGATTATTGTGGCGTTTTTCCCAAAATGCGTTAACGATGATAGACTAATTAATAAAATGTAATTCGTACTAATCGTAGAGATAAGCGAAAACAATGAACAACAAAAAAAAAAACAAGAACACGAGAACACAACCAATCGATGACTCGCATTAGTTCTCAATTCTCTTTTTCTTCTTTTTCCAGTTGAAGGTGGGCTTTGATGGTTTTATTTAATCAAGCGATAATTGCTTTAAAGTTAAAGTTTCATGTTCTCATAAAGGTAGAAGTTGATTCTGCATCTTTTTTCCCGGTCTGGACCACATGTTGTTTATCCACGCTGCCAAGTAATTGAATTGTTCACCGACCAGTAATTTTAGAGCTTTTGTATTTTGCGTTAAAACTACAGCGCCATCATTGTAGTGGGCAATATTCATTTAATCTCCTTTAATTCTGATACCTTTTCATTTTTCTTGGAGAGCCTTTTTAAAAATAGCATCAAAGGTTGGTCTGCAATATACAATTCCGCCTTACACCACGTTCCATTTTTAATTATTCAATAGTTACTTCCGAGTGAGGTTATTGCACTTTGCTGCAGATATAATACACATTTAAATTAGATGAACAACATTTCGCTACAATTGAATTAAATCATGAAGTTCATAACCATTTGCTGGAAATCATTAAATAAAAACGTATATTATTAACCTATAGTAAACTGAAATATACAGTATAAAACGGTTATATTGATCCCATCAATATAATAGTTTTATACTGTATATTTCAGTTTGCTATAGGTTTTTTTTTACCCCCCTTAGGTTTGCCACTAGAGAGCATTAACCCAGCAAAATGGAAGAGATGCAATCACTGCTTTGCAGTCGCAACTGTAGGCGGATAGCGATGCCTTGTCTCTTGCATCATCGGACACTGTGGGCACTGCATTGCAGTTGCGGCCATATTGTTGATGAGGATCTTTTGTGGGCACTGCCTAACAATCGCAGACATGGATAAAAATACTTTTCTTTTTATGCTGGTCAACCGCGAATTTAGTTTAAATATATATTATATATTATAATCAGGTATAACGGCTAACAAGACATTAGAGCTTTCCTTTCCTTTAACGTATCCTGTATATTTTTTCGCCTACAAATTTATTTCCCTTCGGACTGCTAATTGCACGAGTTCTAGTACCGCGATCTTTTTTGACTCCCTTGCTGTCTCTCCATAGTAGTTCTGGCCGTCTCCATCTTCCCCGAATAACTTTCTTAGTGTCCTCAGTTTCCTTTTGTCCTACGTTGTTCCTTCTTGATGGGTAATCGTCCGTAACTGACAAGCCCAATAAAAAAGTAAAAAAAAACAAAACAGAATAGAAACTATATTTTTATTTTATCGACAATGGAATCAAGGAACAGCTCTAGAAAAGGAACAAGTGAGAGAATAGGCAGAGAAAGAACATAAGAGGCGTTGAAAGGAGAAGGAAGACCAAGCTTTAAAAGTTGATAATAAAGTAACTCACGCTCGCGAGATAAACCAGAACACTCGAAGAACATGTGATTCGCATCACAAACATACTCGGAACCTTCAGGATCCAATGAACAAGGTTAATAATATGCGTTTTTATTTAATATCTCTCTACTATCTCTGCTCTTTATAGTACCATACTCAGCTTCTGAGCGTCGGCGACTAACTATCCGTACATCCTAGCTGTACAGATATAGGTAATGTACTAGGAAATTATTATACGCAACGCGAGTGTACACACGCATGACTTCATTCGGAACTGATTGTAGTCGCTTGTTAGCGCGCTACAAGTGTAGTCCAGTGTGTGTCTGCTGCGTACTGACCTAACGCGCATATGATGTACGTGGTGGTTTGCCATTGCCTTCCACGTGATTATTAGCGATTCTTTATTTAATTCTTGTAATGAGTTCTGTCGTCGCTCGGGATCGAACCCGTGACCTCCGTAACGGAAGTCAAGTGCTCTAGCAACTAAGCTATCGTGACGACCCTACTATCTCTAATATTCTCTCTCAATTACGAGCATGAGATTATCTTCTAATTCATAAGAAAATTACAAGATAGAAAGAAGCGCAATTGAGAAGCACGAAGCCAGAGCTGAGCCTAGTTTCCATGCTGCCGACCAACGTGAGAATGCTTATCAGCGGCGAGAGGAACTAAAACGATTGGCCTTACCTCACGTTGATGCGATTGTTCGCCGGCTGAATATTCATGCGACGCTAACTCGCACGACTACATTCGCAACTGGCTATAGTCGCTTGTTATTATACTATAAATACTGTCCACATGTGTCTATTGATGTATACGAACTAGCGCGCATATTCTCTCATCGCCCGGAATTGAACCCAGGACTTCCAAAACGGAAGCCAAGCGCTCTAGCCACTAGGCTATTGCGACGAATGACGAGTAATATTTGATATTTTATTGTTACTGTTAATATATTATTAGATTAATAATATATTAACAGTAAAAATAAAATATTAAACATTCTCGTGGGCCACTCGTTGAATATCGCCATTCTGTATGTTAAAGAAGAAAAACGAATAAAAAGAAGAAAAGAACTTTTATCTTAAAGAACTTCCTGATCGAAAACTTGACCAAAGCTAAGTTAACCGTTTTCCCAGCCATGAAAAGTTATTGTTAACAAGTAGATACCTTTGATAAAAGTAGAGATTATATTTACGTCGACGAATAACCATAAAAGCGTAAAGCTCCACTATCCTTAAATAGCCTGAACTGTGCTAAAGACAAAACTAGGATGGTTATAAGTTACAAACGCATCAAAAGTAGTTGGAGTAATTTCTTAGCAATCATTATTTTTGCGAAGTTTTAAAAAGGAATAATTTCTTTAAAGATGGTGGCGAAATCAAATTAAATTACAAGAGGCCAAAAAATAGAAGAAGGAGGAAACTTACTCTAAACACCTACATAGTAGTCTCCTCAGAGGTCAGCGCACTGCCGCCAACGTTTAAACCATTTTTGGAAGCACCCCGCAAAACCCCCTAATGATAGGTCCATCAGGACCCTCGTCGTGACACTCTCGATTTCGGTAATGCCGTCGTATCGGTTTCCTTTCAAGTAACTTTTGAGTTGAGGGAACAAATGAAAGTCGCACGGAGCCAGGTCCGGGATGTAGGGGGTGCGGAGCGCGGGGATGCTGTGGAGCGTCAGAAACTGGCGTACTGCGAAGGACGAGTGTGCTGGAGCGTTGTCGTGATGTAGCACCCAACCCTTCTCGGCCAATTCGGGTCGAGCGCGATACACGCGAGCTCTTAACCGTTTCAAAACTTCGATGTAGAATGTTGCATTAACTGTCTGGCCTGCGGGAACGTATTCGTGATGAACAACATCGTTGATGTCGAAGAAAGCGATCAGTAAAGACTTGACTCTTGTTTTGGACATATGAGCTTTTTCCGGACGCTGCATGCTCTGTCTCTTGGTCTCAGAGTCATAATCGAACACCCAAGACTCGTCTCTTGTAATAATGGACAATATCGACTGGCTGCCTCCAGTGTCAATTTGGTCAATTATGTCCTGACAGATGAATCTCCGGAGTTCTTTTTACTCAGCTGTGAGCAGTTTTGGAACCATCTTGGCGCGCAGTCTGCGCATCCCTAGATCGTCATTTAAAATCTGCCGATTGGTCTCGCGGTTGATGTTTAACTCTTCTTCTACCATTTGACAACTCACTCAACGGTCTTGAAGCACGCGCATCCGCACACGTTCAATATTTGCCGCCGTTTTCGCGGTAGAAGGACCGCCGCAGGACGGATCGTCCTCGAATGATTCACGGCCGTCATTAAACCACTTAGCCCACTTGTACGAAGATTTCCGACGGCGGTTTTACTCCGCGTTTGATCAAGAATTTGATCACGATACGTTGCTCAGCATTTACATCGCACATTTTTACGACACGTGTAACAATCTTACTTTATTTAAAAGACCACAGAACGCGAGATATACGTGCTATCGTTATGAAAACTGGATATACAGTAGATAGAAAACGTTACTTCTAGGAGAAGAGCCAATCAGGAGCGAGTATTTTGTTACGTGACCATGCCCCCTTTTACTCAACTAATCAAGAGTCAATACTCAATCAAATGACACACCGTTTTTACATCAAACCATCCAGTAAGAGTTCAACGAAAATGCTTCTCTCATAGCGCTACATACAAATGCTAACGCTGTCAATCAGTTGACCAATGCATGTCTTTACTTGTACGTAAATTATCGTTATTCGGTAGCGACTGGTTTTGGAGAATTACGCACACAATGATGTATATATGGTTACGAGCGTCCGTATACATATGTAAAATTAGTTATTACCATTATTGATTTTTGTTGTTATCAATAGTGGTCAGTCTGCAGGAATCGTGGTAAAATACAGGTTTTCGCCGCTCCGGTATTTCTAGGAATCGCGAAGATTTTCGTTCGGTCAGTTGGCTAAAACTTTTCTTTGTCTGATACATTATGTAGGGGGGTAAGTCTATCTCACACATCGCAAAAGCGAAAATGCTTCTCTCATAGCGCTATACGTAAACGCTAACGCAACCGTTGAAACCGGATTTTAACGTTCTTATAATTTCTATTCCAGTCTATGCCTTATTATGGAACCATACCCTACATGTACACACTAACACAAACATACACTCATACTCAAAGTCCATGACTACTTTATTCAATGCGCATATGTAACCAACTATTCCTGACGGAATGACATTTTTCTGATGCAACATTTCCACTGCCACAACCGATTCAAAGGTAGTAAAAGCG
Source organism: Icerya purchasi (assembly GCA_039619475.1). Classification (NCBI taxonomy): domain Eukaryota; kingdom Metazoa; phylum Arthropoda; class Insecta; order Hemiptera; family Monophlebidae; genus Icerya; species Icerya purchasi. The sequence goes on along the minus strand of CM077116.1, from coordinate 167,173,051 downwards.
CACGCATCGTTCTCGCACACGTGTCGATCGTTCGCGATATCGTGATTTTTTTAAATTAACCAAAGTATAATATTTAAAGCATGAAACTAACCTGAGCTCCCCGTTCACCCACTTTGTACCATTCAAATGTATTTTTTAATTTTTTTATTTTTTTTCACGCCTAAGCATTATACAAATTAGTCTAAGTATATTTCTCATTTTCTACGGTTCCAAAAATTTTTCTTCATTCTCCGATCGTTAGAAAAGCACACTGACAGATCACACACTTATATCTATCATATATTATTTTTTCTCACTTACGATTATTTTTCCGTCTGTAAGTATTTATGTATGTTTCCCCCAGTTCTAAAAATAAATCCTTCAATGTCTCCTCAGCGAATGCACACCGTCCGATCCCGCACACATTCCGCTGTCAATAGTTTCTCTGTCGTTTATAATATTTTTTTTTTTCCGTCCGTAAGTATTATGAAATTAGTCAAAATATATTTTTTTATTTCTACGGTTCCAAAAAATTTTCCTTATTCTCCGATCGTTACAAAAGCGTACTGACTAGTGATGGGCAACTTCGAAATGTTTCATTCGAATTATTCGATTGTTCGATAACTTCAAATGCATTCGATTGTTTCACAGTTGCATTCGAAATGTTATTTCATTCGTATTCACAACAATCATTCGAAATGTTATTTCATTCGTATAATTCATTCGTATTCACAACAATCATTCGAAATGTTATTTCATTCGTATAATTCATTAGTATTCACAACAATCATTCGAAATGTTATTTCATTCGTATAATTCATTCGTATTCACAACAATCATTCGAAATGTTATTTCATTCGTATAATTCATTCGTATTCACAACAATCATTCGAAATGTTATTTCATTCGTATAATTCATTCGTATTCACAACAATCATTCGAATTAAAATCATTCGAATCAAAATCATTCGAATCAAAATCATTCGAATCAAACTCATTCGAATTAAAATCATTCGAATCAAAATCATTCGAATTAAAATCATTCGAATCAAAATCATTCGAATTAAAATCATTCGAATCAAAATCATTCGATTGTTTCTTTTTTGACGATTGTTAATTGTTTCGTTTGTAAAAACATTTCGAAATCGCACATCACTAGCACTGACAGATCACACGCTTATATCTACCATAGCGTTAGCCACCGCGAAAGCGAATCATTCGATCCCGTGCACACTCTGCTCTCAATAGTTTCCCTATCGTTCATAATAATTTTTCCAAGCCTAAGTATTATAGAATTAGTCTAAGTATATTTATTATTTTTTCTCACTTACGATTACTTTTCCATCCGTAAGTATTTATGTATGTTTTCCCCGGTTCTAAAAATAAATCTATCGATGTCTCGCCCCGCAACGAAAGCACACGCAACATTCTCACGCACATGTCATTCGTTCGCGTTACCACTTTTTTTTTCAAAATTAGTTCAAGTATATTTTATTATTTTTCTCATTACGATTATTTTCAATCCGTAAGTATTTCTGTATGTTTTCCGAAGTTTTAAAAATTAATCCGAACAAACACCCAAACTGTTGTGAAAGCATACTATCTATCCCCCGCACAGATTCTACATTATACGTTACTCTATTACGAGTTCTTCAAAAATTGATTTGAATATGTTTTTCATTTTTTTCTTTTCAATCCTAAAAATTCATTCTTTCTACCCCCGCCCCCTCACATCTAAAATTACCGATCTTTCATAATCTTTATTTATTTTATCGATTCTAAAAATTAATCAGTGGTTCACTCGAAAGCGTACCGTACATTCCCACACACATATCTTCTATCACGAATTTCCCTATTGATCATGAACATTTTTCAACGTTAACCACAATAGCATATCACATTGGTCTCGCATACGCACCACATGCAGTTCTATATGTTTAATTTTTTATTAACGATCTTTATTTATTTTTTGTACCGGTATGACTTTTTCCTACACAACCATGTCATCATATACACTTAACATTGTCAAAATAATTTTAACCTTTCGAGAAAGAAAAATCTCCGATCAATAAAAAGTGTTTATCAACATCACAATTATTTCCAATATTAATCGTTTCGCTACAAACATAATTTTTTTTATTTAATAAACTCATCCACATCATCAATCGTTTCAAGACATTATTGTTTCAAACATCAATCCCTCTTTTCCAAGAATTGATAACCTCTGCAGGTATATATCTCGTCGCCGCAACAACCTTTACCTGCATGACTTGCATACCTTCAAGACCACTTGTACATTGCTCGCACGCTATTTACCATTATTCGGTCACAGAATATTTTTCACACTCCCGCACATATGCGCATACACTCAAAGTCCTCGACTACTTTGTTCGTATACAAATATATCAGCTTTCTCCGACGGAACAACATTTTTCTGATGTAACATTTCCACTACCACAACCGATTCAAAGGTAGCTAATGAGATAGACTATCGAACGGAATCATTCAAGCAGTCAGTATTAGTTTTGTGTTAAACATATGTATTTTCTCGAATCTGTGTTCACGCATTATTAAAAAATTTACGTCAACGTTAAAGAAAATAATTTCCTACGTTTTTTTTCTATCATTTTTTTTCTGTCTTTTATCTTTTCTTTTTCTCTTTCTTTTTCTCTGTCTTTTTTTTTTTTTTAATGAAAAATTTGAAATACATATTATTCAATCATGAACGCTAATATAGTTAACGTAAGCAGCAACTCAAAAATTAATTAAGGACGCCGAATTTATTTAGAATTTATTTGCAAGTGATAGCGACTCGCATACGTCTTCGTCACTTCAATTACTGCAATCAGATGATGGTTATTCTTCAACAGAATCAACATCTTTTGCACATAAAATCGTTGGTCCAGTATTATTGTCAGATCAGATGGATATAGTGGAATATTTTGTAGATTTCAGCTTCCATAAGGATTCTGATTATGGTTTTCTAGTAACCGAACTAGCGATGATTGATATGTCTGGCGGGAGGTGTTTACATACGCTATACAAACCAAGCAGAGCATGGTCTGCATCAAAAATATCTCATTTACAATGCTCTTCCGTGAGTCATTACTTGAAAAACCCCTCATTATTTCCCTGTCGGGAAGAAATATTCATGGCACGTGATGTATTCACAATATTGTCCGAAAAACCGAAGGCTCGCGTATATATTTTAACCACTTATGCAAAACTTATATTATGGGAACTTAACGAAAAGTCTGAATTGTTGCGTGACTTGGGCTACGAACTCGTTAATATGGAGAAAGTCTTTCGAGTACCTAGTATTGATGATTTATATCAAGAATACTCTGGTATAAGCAATCTGGTAACTTGTAAGCACCATTATGAGAATGATATTTTTCATTGTGCGATGAAAAATGTTATGGTGATGAAGACGTGGCACGATCATGTTATCCGTCCGCTGAAGCTTATGAACAATCTCAATATAAATGATTTAAGCCAGTTGTTCATTACAGCCACCAAAGAAATGACAATTACATTATTTCCAAGTTGCATCGGGGACATTTATATATTTTTACCGGACAGATTAAAACAGGATGATGCGATAAAATCATTTCTACCATGCTACGATCACGAACATGATAAAGAATATTATATCGATGGTGATACATTACGCAGGAGTACTCGAAATTGTGTCAAAGTAAAAGATTGTGACAACTGTCAACATTCAATTCATACAGATTAAAAATACAATAAAAGACTCGGAATTTGAAAGCTGGAGTTGTCTAGATCCTACGAAAGTTGAATATGAACATAACAATTACCTTTCAATGTACCAAAGTCAACTGTCGCGTAGTATGTATAATATGTGAAATAAAACCATATTTTTTTTCTTTTACTCGCATTTTTTATTTTTATTATTTCAAAATCTTTTACATTGTTTCACATAAATTATAATGTATGTATGTATATATGTATGGAATTTTAATATGTAATAATATACATTTCATACATTTTATTTTATTTCATGGTCATATAATTACTTTAAAATTATTTAGATACACCGCAGATATTATAGTACCGTACACATCATTTATTATTTCATTCTATTTCAATTAATATGTTGTATGGATGAAATCAAATCAATTTATGTAACTGTTTATTTAAATTTAAATAATCTTTTTTTTTTTCTTTTTTTTTTTTATCTCTCAGCACATGCATGCGTGTATATGCTTACATATACAAGTATGAAAAAAATTATTTTTTTATTTTTTTCCTCGATATGAATGGTAAATCTACGACTTTATTTGAAAAATGGTCAAAACCTGATACACAGATTTCAAACTTTGATGGAAATTTCCGTAAAACGTTTAGTTTACACTTATTATTTTTTAAAAAAAATTTTCATTATTATTATTCATATCGTTTAAATAGACTGATACAACAGAGAGAGAAAATAAAAAGCTAAATTTTTACACGTGAGGGAGGGAGCTGATGAAAACGTACGGGTCTTATTATTTGGAATACAGATTATGAAGGAAATTTTTATTCAATGTTTCATTTTAAGATTTTTCATTTCTTACATTTAAAATTTTTCAATACGAAAATATTTCGAAATCTACAGGAACGTCTACGAATAGTCTTCGTCATTATAGAAGCACTTGCAGATCATGTATCGACACTGCATGCGCGTAAGGGTGAGTAAATATGTGTGAATATGTGTGAACATGTGTGTGCGTATGTATGCTTGAAATGTGCGAAATGGCTAATAAGAAACAACCGTTGAATCGCAACGACAGGTAGAGATCCGCTTATAGAATAAGAGAATGAGAGTGAGATAAATTATGTACCTTTATTATTGCAGAACTGCACTGCAGTGACAGACATGAAATATCCGTTAGCATCCTTTTCGAGGCAGTTTTATAAAAAAGGCCGAAAATTAGCTTTAAAACTGGATGAATGAGATAGTTGATAATACGCATACCATTAAGACCGGTATACGTGTATGTGGCATGTGTGTGAGCGCACGGTTAAATGAATGACAAAAGATTATTAACTGCATAGGCATTGTTAAATACAACTATACTGATTTATCTGTAAAACTAACAAATTTTACCGTTGTTTTCTTTCTTTTTTTTCTTTCGCGTTTTACAATATTGCTAAATTCAAATTAAATCGATCATGTTATTTTATTTTTTATTTTTGTTTCTTTAAACAATGTGTTATGGAAAATAAATCGTATTTATCTTACTCAATCTTTTACCTAATATTCTAACGGTTTTAGACAACAGCAGAAATTTGCAAGTTACCATGGATGTATTATATTTTATTCGTGTATATGTGTATACACGCTTTCTATATACAAGCACATGCAAACATCGGATGCCGGAAATGTATGATAATATAATTTTTAAATCAATGATTAACGTATTATTATTATTTTTTTTTTCACCCTATAATATACAAAATAACATCATACTTGCTTTTACAACAATATTTAAATTCTGCAAAAAATAAATGTCCCCAGGGGAGGAGTAAAAATATCATGAAGAATCACTGTTTTTTGTTTTTTTTTTCTTTGATTCACAATCTTCTTTTTCTTTATATTATTTTTTATTTCAGAGATTTTTTAAAATAGTTTTCTTTACACTGCAATATGGAATCTGTTAATTTATTGTACATGCTATATAATATGATAAATGCTAAAATTCGGAAATTTTTTTAAAGAAGTAATTGACAGAAGAGTATACTTTTGAAAACAAGAGAATGAAGAGGCTATACATAAAAAGCAATATGATGCATTAAACATAACGGAAAAAAAAAACAAAAAAAAAAAACAGAAGAAACGTAAACACAAAGACTATTATGTTTTTTCATTAATCTATTCAATTACAACTTTTTTTTTTTCATTCATCTATATTCTAAGTTCCATCATAAGATTCAATTTTTTATATGATGCCTACTAATTTCTATGTTTACTTAATTTATTTACTTTTCCACGAATGTTTTTTAGAATTAAATTTTGAAAAAATTAAACATATTTTCGCACCTGCGTCAACTATCACATTAAATACATGTAGAAATTTTCATTTCAAACACCGCCGGAAAATAACATGGGTTTTTTTTTGCTATTTTTTAAAAATTTATTCATACTCTCTCTAATTATAGCTATTTTTACACCATTTTTCTTAACTTTTACTCATTTTTATATTCTACATACAATGCTCAAGGTATTAGATGATGCAAATTCTAAATACACCATATTGCTATCATCTCTGTTTATTTTTTTTTATTTGTTACTCGTTTTTTTATTATTATTAGAACTAGTGATGTGCGATTTCAAAATGTTTTTACAATCGAAACAACTGATAATCGTCAAAAAAAAAACAACAATCGAATGATTTTTGTGAATACGAATGAATTATTCTAATAAAAACCGGAACCATCCGAACACAAACGAATGAAGTATTCGTTAAACATCGACTAGATTCTTCCGAGAGAAATAGCATTCCGAATGATTGTTGTGAATACGAATGAATTATTCGAATGAAATAACATTTCGAATACAACCACAGAACAATCGAATGCATTCAAAGTCATCGAACAATCAAATAATTCGAATGAATCATTTCGAAGTTGCCCATCACTAATTAGAACCTATATGATTTTACAATAAAAAAAGTGTTTATACTCATTATTGAAGCTGAATATAGATAATATTTACATTTAAAGGAAAAAGAAAAAGTTATTTTTATTATTCCATTCACACGTGAAAAAAAATTATGAAATGTAAAATATATATATATAATTCACATAATATATTTACAAACAATTAACAAGAATAAAAGAAAATTAATTTAAAAAATAAATAAATATCATAAAAAATTTAAAGATGGAAAAATTACAAGATTATGATTCGTACAATGCTCACAAATTAGCTCCTTTGATCGGGTTATGTTGGAATTCGAACAAACTTGCATGGTTGCATTGCGGACAATCTTTGATTAAGGTGAGATGTACTGCACTGAGTGGAAAAGAATCTGGAATATCATAGCTATGATGTTTAAAACACGGTAAGAAGCGTTTGATACATCGATCATTCTTCAGTGCTACAGGTAATTTATTGTAAAAATCGCAAATTTTTTGAGGGCATACATTAATTAATATCTCTGCAGTAATATTTTGCATCAAGTCGTACGTAGAATATTTTACTAATGATAATATAGGTCTAATATTTACATCGTACCATTTCATCATCACATATACATTCTGCAATGAACACCTATGTATGTTTTTATCCGTGTGTGCATCACATTTTACAACCCTTGATATTCCTTTATACATATTATTTAATTTCCCTAAATTGGGTATACCGAATTCTTTTTCTAAATTAATAATCTTGAATCTTGAAAGTGATGTTTCAAATAGTTTTATCCATATAGTGGTAATTTTTTCATTTCCTTTAACGTAAATATTCAATGGGTCCAAATCTTCCAACACATTTTCTATATCACCGGCAATAGATTCATAATTGTAATCTCCTGCATTCCACGGAATTGAATGACAGTTTTGAATTATCCTCATGTTTTCTTGTTTTTTATTATTGGATAATACATCCCATTCGAATGGAGGATTGTAAATTCTATGAAATTGAATTTCACCATCGATACTTATTATTGAAAGTTCCTTAATGATGTACATATCATTATCATATTTAAAACATTGAATATCGATAATTACCTCACGTGCTACTATCATTGTTACAGTTGTTATTAAAGAGAAAAGAAAAAAAACTAAAACTTTTAATAGTAACTAAAATTTAAACGTGTGAAGAACACTAATTCGTGAAACTAATAACAAGCAAGCGAATACAGTTATTCAGAGAGTTGACATAATGTCTACCTTTGAATTAGATGCATTCAATGAAATGTTGCATCAGAAAAATACCCTTCAAACGGAGAAAGTTGATTGCATACATTGATGAATGAAGTTGTTAAGAACTTGTACATACATATACATTTTGTTTGTGGTAGTGTATGCATGTACACATGACATCTTACATATAAGTAAGGGTCAAGATCCAGTTTTAACAGCTGTATCAGACGATCTTAACGTGCAGCTATGTACATGCAGGGATAGACTTTTAATATAATCATTATTGATGGTAAACGAGAACATTAATTCATTTTTTAAATTTTAATATATCGTCTTCCATCACTAATAAGATAACATAAAAAACTACTAACTTAACTGAATATATCCTTCTTCAACCAACTTTTCCTCAATCATTTGAATTTCATCATCTACACCAGCATTTCACACTTTTTTAGATGTATGCGATAACAATAATCATTCAACCAATTCATTAGGATCGTCTGAATAATCGATCAATATATCTTCATGACATATTCCGCCATCAGCACAATGCTTAGTCTTTGCTCCATCATAGTAAATTTTTACACTTGAACCATTAGACTGAAACATCGGACGTATTATTTTTCTGTATTCAGGAAGTGTAGTACCCTTTAATACACCAGTAGCAAGTAAATGAGCTCTAGTACACTCAAGTATTTATTTATATAGATCTAAATCATTATTTTGTATATTTATTCTCATCTATATGCGATACCATTAGTAAATGAATGAGTCTGGGGGTGTAAGGAAATTTTATTTGCTTACTTCCTTTTCCTAAATAAATTTCACCATATTTGCAGTCCCAAGAAATCAATGTCGATCCTATCAGATACTCATCAATGTTTGTATCATAGTGTATTCCATATACTTGATCATTCGGAACAAGTTCATCAAAATCTGTATGAAATGAATCTACTTCACTTACGTTAAACGACTTAGCTTTGAGTTTGTTTTTTAATATTTTCATCTTTAATTTCAGACTCAGCGTCACTTCTCTGTTTACTATTAGACAGTTTTTGACGTTTTTACCATTGATGTATCATTTATTCCATAAGAATCCATTTTAATCTTTCAAATTTTGTAATGCTTCATGAATTTCCAATAATGGTTTCATAATGGTAGTGATTCATTATTTAGGGGCTGCAGGATGCACTCGAAATCATCAAATATAACAAATGATACAAATTCTTGCTGTTTACGTTGTTGAAATCTCAATATTTTATTCTCCTTTGTTGGCATAACAACTGTAGCAGGAGTATTGGGTTAGATTTACTTTCAGTCCAGAAATTTGTCAGCCCAATGTTACGTTTAGAGAAAATCTGCTCTATCTACTTATATTGAATTTTAATAACTTATATATAACATGAAGTATATTTTAAGTATTTAAAATAATATGTAATATAAATAATATATAATTTTTGATAAAATTATTTAGTGTCTGGTGTTGTTGAGTAATTTAGTGTAGAATGTAAGGAAAAAAAAAAATCATACTCATCTCTCAGTATGTATAAAGGAAGATTTACTCACAAGTTTTGATGAAATTCTAGTTATTTAAAATGTTGTTATCAAAGAGTAAATCATTGGTTAATACTGATAACAACAATAATGGAATGAATAAGGAAGCAAAACTGAAAAAATGAACTAGACAGGATATGTAGCGATATAATGTAAAAATATAACCTATTGAAGTCCGAGTGGAAACTAATTACAAGTACTTCAGCCGCCATGTTGGAACCTATTATGAAACCATTATTGGAAATTCATGAAGCATTACAAAATTTGAAAGATTAAAATGGATTCTTATGGAATAAATGATACATCAATGGTAAAAACGTCAAAAACTGTCTAATAGTAAACAGAGAAGTGACGCTGAGTCTGAAATTATAGATGAAAATATTAAAAAACAAACTCAAAGCTAAGTCGTTTAACGTAAGTGAAGTAGATTCATTTCATACAGATTTTGATGAACTTGTTCCGAATGATCAAGTATATGGAATACACTATGATACAAACATTGATGAGTATCTGATAGGATCGACATTGATTTCTTGGGACTGCAAATATGGTGAAATTTATTTAGGAAAAGGAAGTAAGCAAATAAAATTTCCTTACACCCCCAGACTCATTCATTTACTAATGGTATCGCATATAGATGAGAATAAATATACAAAATAATGATTTAGATCTATATAAATAAATACTTGAGTGTACTAGAGCTCATTTACTTGCTACTGGTATATTAAAGGGTACTACACTTCCTAAATACAGAAAAATAATACGTCCGATGTTTCAGTCTAATGGTTCAAGTGTAAAAATTTACTATGATGGAGCAAAGACTAAGCATTGTGCTGATGGCGGAATATGTCATGAAGATATATTGATCGATTATTCAGACGATCCTAATGAATTGGTTGAATGATTATTGTTATCGCATACATCTAAAAAAGTGTGAAATGCTGGTGTAGATGATGAAATTCAAATGATTGAGGAAAAGTTGGTTGAAGAAGGATATATTCAGTTAAGTTAGTAGTTTTTTATGTTATCTTATTAGTGACGGAAGACGATATATTAAAATTTAAAAAATGAATTAATGTTCTCGTTTACCATCAATAATGATTATATTAAAAGTCTATCCCTGCATGTACATAGCTGCACGTTAAGATCGTCTGATACAGCTGTTAAAACTGGATCTTGACCCTTACTTATATGTAAGATGTCATGTGTACATGCATACACTACCACAAACAAAATGTATATGTATGTACAAGTTCTTAACAACTTCATTCATCAATGTATGCAATCAACTTTCTCCGTTTGAAGGGTATTTTTCTGATGCAACATTTCATTGAATGCATCTAATTCAAAGGTAGACATTATGTCAACTCTCTGAATAACTGTATTCGCTTGCTTGTTATTAGTTTCACGAATTAGTGTTCTTCACACGTTTAAATTTTAGTTACTATTAAAAGTTTTAGTTTTTTTTCTTTTCTCTTTAATAACAACTGTAACAATGATAGTAGCACGTGAGGTAATTATCGATATTCAATGTTTTAAATATGATAATGATATGTACATCATTAAGGAACTTTCAATAATAAGTATCGATGGTGAAATTCAATTTCATAGAATTTACAATCATCCATTCGAATGGGATGTATTATCCAATAATAAAAAACAAGAAAACATGAGGATAATTCAAAACTGTCATTCAATTCCGTGGAATGCAGGAGATTACAATTATGAATCTATTGCCGGTGATATAGAAAATGTGTTGGAAGATTTGGACCCATTGAATATTTACGTTAAAGGAAATGAAAAAATTACCACTATATGGATAAAACTATTTGAAACATCACTTTCAAGATTCAAGATTATTAATTTAGAAAAAGAATTCGGTATACCCAATTTAGGGAAATTAAATAATATGTATAAAGGAATATCAAGGGTTGTAAAATGTGATGCACACACGGATAAAAACATACATAGGTGTTCATTGCAGAATGTATATGTGATGATGAAATGGTACGATGTAAATATTAGACCTATATTATCATTAGTAAAATATTCTACGTACGACTTGATGCAAAATATTACTGCAGAGATATTAATTAATGTATGCCCTCAAAAAATTTGCGATTTTTACAATAAATTACCTGTAGCACTGAAGAATGATCGATGTATCAAACGCTTCTTACCGTGTTTTAAACATCATAGCTATGATATTCCAGATTCTTTTCCACTCAGTGCAGTACATCTCACCTTAATCAAAGATTGTCCGCAATGCAACCATGCAAGTTTGTTCGAATTCCAACATAACCCGATCAAAGGAGCTAATTTGTGAGCATTGTACGAATCATAATCTTGTAATTTTTCCATCTTTAAATTTTTTATGATATTTATTTATTTTTTAAATTAATTTTCTTTTATTCTTGTTAATTGTTTGTAAATATATTATGTGAATTATATATATATATTTTACATTTCATAATTTTTTTTCACGTGTGAATGGAATAATAAAAATAACTTTTTCTTTTTCCTTTAAATGTAAATATTATCTATATTCAGCTTCAATAATGAGTATAAACACTTTTTTTATTGTAAAATCATATAGGTTCTAATTAGTGATGGGCAACTTCGAAATGATTCATTCGAATTATTTGATTGTTCGATGACTTTGAATGCATTCGATTGTTCTGTGGTTGTATTCGAAATGTTATTTCATTCGAATAATTCATTCGTATTCACAACAATCATTCGGAATGCTATTTCTCTCGGAAGAATCTAGTCGATGTTTAACGAATACTTCATTCGTTTGTGTTCGGATGGTTCCGGTTTTTATTAGAATAATTCATTCGTATTCACAAAAATCATTCGATTGTTGTTTTTTTTTTGACGATTATCAGTTGTTTCGATTGTAAAAACATTTTGAAATCGCACATCACTAGTTCTAATAATAATAAAAAAACGAGTAACAAATAAAAAAAAATAAACAGAGATGATAGCAATATGGTGTATTTAGAATTTGCATCATCTAATACCTTGAGCATTGTATGTAGAATATAAAAATGAGTAAAAGTTAAGAAAAATGGTGTAAAAATAGCTATAATTAGAGAGAGTATGAATAAATTTTTAAAAAATAGCAAAAAAAAAACCCATGTTATTTTCCGGCGGTGTTTGAAATGAAAATTTCTACATGTATTTAATGTGATAGTTGACGCAGGTGCGAAAATATGTTTAATTTTTTCAAAATTTAATTCTAAAAAACATTCGTGGAAAAGTAAATAAATTAAGTAAACATAGAAATTAGTAGGCATCATATAAAAAATTGAATCTTATGATGGAACTTAGAATATAGATGAATGAAAAAAAAAAAGTTGTAATTGAATAGATTAATGAAAAAACATAATAGTCTTTGTGTTTACGTTTCTTCTGTTTTTTTTTTTGTTTTTTTTTTCCGTTATGTTTAATGCATCATATTGCTTTTTATGTATAGCCTCTTCATTCTCTTGTTTTCAAAAGTATACTCTTCTGTCAATTACTTCTTTAAAAAAATTTCCGAATTTTAGCATTTATCATATTATATAGCATGTACAATAAATTAACAGATTCCATATTGCAGTGTAAAGAAAACTATTTTAAAAAATCTCTGAAATAAAAAATAATATAAAGAAAAAGAAGATTGTGAATCAAAGAAAAAAAAAACAAAAAACAGTGATTCTTCATGATATTTTTACTCCTCCCCTGGGGACATTTATTTTTTGCAGAATTTAAATATTGTTGTAAAAGCAAGTATGATGTTATTTTGTATATTATAGGGTGAAAAAAAAAATAATAATAATACGTTAATCATTGATTTAAAAATTATATTATCATACATTTCCGGCATCCGATGTTTGCATGTGCTTGTATATAGAAAGCGTGTATACACATATACACGAATAAAATATAATACATCCATGGTAACTTGCAAATTTCTGCTGTTGTCTAAAACCGTTAGAATATTAGGTAAAAGATTGAGTAAGATAAATACGATTTATTTTCCATAACACATTGTTTAAAGAAACAAAAATAAAAAATAAAATAACATGATCGATTTAATTTGAATTTAGCAATATTGTAAAACGCGAAAGAAAAAAAAGAAAGAAAACAACGGTAAAATTTGTTAGTTTTACAGATAAATCAGTATAGTTGTATTTAACAATGCCTATGCAGTTAATAATCTTTTGTCATTCATTTAACCGTGCGCTCACACACATGCCCACATACACGTATACCGGTCTTAATGGTATGCGTATTATCAACTATCTCATTCATCCAGTTTTAAAGCTAATTTTCGGCCTTTTTTATAAAACTGCCTCGAAAAGGATGCTAACGGATATTTCATGTCTGTCACTGCAGTGCAGTTCTGCAATAATAAAGGTACATAATTTATCTCACTCTCATTCTCTTATTCTATAAGCGGATCTCTACCTGTCGTTGCGATTCAACGGTTGTTTCTTATTAGCCATTTCGCACATTTCAAGCATACATACGCACACACATGTTCACACATATTCACACATATTTACTCACCCTTACGCGCATGCAGTGTCGATACATGATCTGCAAGTGCTTCTATAATGACGAAGACTATTCGTAGACGTTCCTGTAGATTTCGAAATATTTTCGTATTGAAAAATTTTAAATGTAAGAAATGAAAAATCTTAAAATGAAACATTGAATAAAAATTTCCTTCATAATCTGTATTCCAAATAATAAGACCCGTACGTTTTCATCAGCTCCCTCCCTCACGTGTAAAAATTTAGCTTTTTATTTTCTCTCTCTGTTGTATCAGTCTATTTAAACGATATGAATAATAATAATGAAAATTTTTTTTAAAAAATAATAAGTGTAAACTAAACGTTTTACGGAAATTTCCATCAAAGTTTGAAATCTGTGTATCAGGTTTTGACCATTTTTCAAATAAAGTCGTAGATTTACCATTCATATCGAGGAAAAAAATAAAAAAATAATTTTTTTCATACTTGTATATGTAAGCATATACACGCATGCATGTGCTGAGAGATAAAAAAAAAAAAGAAAAAAAAAAAGATTATTTAAATTTAAATAAACAGTTACATAAATTGATTTGATTTCATCCATACAACATATTAATTGAAATAGAATGAAATAATAAATGATGTGTACGGTACTATAATATCTGCGGTGTATCTAAATAATTTTAAAGTAATTATATGACCATGAAATAAAATAAAATGTATGAAATGTATATTATTACATATTAAAATTCCATACATATATACATACATACATTATAATTTATGTGAAACAATGTAAAAGATTTTGAAATAATAAAAATAAAAAATGCGAGTAAAAGAAAAAAAATATGGTTTTATTTCACATATTATACATACTACGCGACAGTTGACTTTGGTACATTGAAAGGTAATTGTTATGTTCATATTCAACTTTCGTAGGATCTAGACAACTCCAGCTTTCAAATTCCGAGTCTTTTATTGTATTTTTAATCTGTATGAATTGAATGTTGACAGTTGTCACAATCTTTTACTTTGACACAATTTCGAGTACTCCTGCGTAATGTATCACCATCGATATAATATTCTTTATCATGTTCGTGATCGTAGCATGGTAGAAATGATTTTATCGCATCATCCTGTTTTAATCTGTCCGGTAAAAATATATAAATGTCCCCGATGCAACTTGGAAATAATGTAATTGTCATTTCTTTGGTGGCTGTAATGAACAACTGGCTTAAATCATTTATATTGAGATTGTTCATAAGCTTCAGCGGACGGATAACATGATCGTGCCACGTCTTCATCACCATAACATTTTTCATCGCACAATGAAAAATATCATTCTCATAATGGTGCTTACAAGTTACCAGATTGCTTATACCAGAGTATTCTTGATATAAATCATCAATACTAGGTACTCGAAAGACTTTCTCCATATTAACGAGTTCGTAGCCCAAGTCACGCAACAATTCAGACTTTTCGTTAAGTTCCCATAATATAAGTTTTGCATAAGTGGTTAAAATATATACGCGAGCCTTCGGTTTTTCGGACAATATTGTGAATACATCACGTGCCATGAATATTTCTTCCCGACAGGGAAATAATGAGGGGTTTTTCAAGTAATGACTCACGGAAGAGCATTGTAAATGAGATATTTTTGATGCAGACCATGCTCTGCTTGGTTTGTATAGCGTATGTAAACACCTCCCGCCAGACATATCAATCATCGCTAGTTCGGTTACTAGAAAACCATAATCAGAATCCTTATGGAAGCTGAAATCTACAAAATATTCCACTATATCCATCTGATCTGACAATAATACTGGACCAACGATTTTATGTGCAAAAGATGTTGATTCTGTTGAAGAATAACCATCATCTGATTGCAGTAATTGAAGTGACGAAGACGTATGCGAGTCGCTATCACTTGCAAATAAATTCTAAATAAATTCGGCGTCCTTAATTAATTTTTGAGTTGCTGCTTACGTTAACTATATTAGCGTTCATGATTGAATAATATGTATTTCAAATTTTTCATTAAAAAAAAAAAAAAGACAGAGAAAAAGAAAGAGAAAAAGAAAAGATAAAAGACAGAAAAAAAATGATAGAAAAAAAACGTAGGAAATTATTTTCTTTAACGTTGACGTAAATTTTTTAATAATGCGTGAACACAGATTCGAGAAAATACATATGTTTAACACAAAACTAATACTGACTGCTTGAATGATTCCGTTCGATAGTCTATCTCATTAGCTACCTTTGAATCGGTTGTGGTAGTGGAAATGTTACATCAGAAAAATGTTGTTCCGTCGGAGAAAGCTGATATATTTGTATACGAACAAAGTAGTCGAGGACTTTGAGTGTATGCGCATATGTGCGGGAGTGTGAAAAATATTCTGTGACCGAATAATGGTAAATAGCGTGCGAGCAATGTACAAGTGGTCTTGAAGGTATGCAAGTCATGCAGGTAAAGGTTGTTGCGGCGACGAGATATATACCTGCAGAGGTTATCAATTCTTGGAAAAGAGGGATTGATGTTTGAAACAATAATGTCTTGAAACGATTGATGATGTGGATGAGTTTATTAAATAAAAAAAATTATGTTTGTAGCGAAACGATTAATATTGGAAATAATTGTGATGTTGATAAACACTTTTTATTGATCGGAGATTTTTCTTTCTCGAAAGGTTAAAATTATTTTGACAATGTTAAGTGTATATGATGACATGGTTGTGTAGGAAAAAGTCATACCGGTACAAAAAATAAATAAAGATCGTTAATAAAAAATTAAACATATAGAACTGCATGTGGTGCGTATGCGAGACCAATGTGATATGCTATTGTGGTTAACGTTGAAAAATGTTCATGATCAATAGGGAAATTCGTGATAGAAGATATGTGTGTGGGAATGTACGGTACGCTTTCGAGTGAACCACTGATTAATTTTTAGAATCGATAAAATAAATAAAGATTATGAAAGATCGGTAATTTTAGATGTGAGGGGGCGGGGGTAGAAAGAATGAATTTTTAGGATTGAAAAGAAAAAAATGAAAAACATATTCAAATCAATTTTTGAAGAACTCGTAATAGAGTAACGTATAATGTAGAATCTGTGCGGGGGATAGATAGTATGCTTTCACAACAGTTTGGGTGTTTGTTCGGATTAATTTTTAAAACTTCGGAAAACATACAGAAATACTTACGGATTGAAAATAATCGTAATGAGAAAAATAATAAAATATACTTGAACTAATTTTGAAAAAAAAAGTGGTAACGCGAACGAATGACATGTGCGTGAGAATGTTGCGTGTGCTTTCGTTGTGGGGCGAGACATCGATAGATTTATTTTTAGAACCGGGGAAAACATACATAAATACTTACGGATGGAAAAGTAATCGTAAGTGAGAAAAAATAATAAATATACTTAGACTAATTCTATAATACTTAGGCTTGGAAAAATTATTATGAACGATAGGGAAACTATTGAGAGCAGAGTGTGCACGGGATCGAATGATTCGCTTTCGCAGTGGCTAACGCTATGGTAGATATAAGCGTGTGATCTGTCAGTGCTAGTGATGTGCGATTTCGAAATGTTTTTACAAACGAAACAATTAACAATCGTCAAAAAAGAAACAATCGAATGATTTTGATTCGAATGATTTTAATTCGAATGATTTTGATTCGAATGATTTTAATTCGAATGATTTTGATTCGAATGATTTTAATTCGAATGATTTTGATTCGAATGATTTTAATTCGAATGATTTTGATTCGAATGATTTTAATTCGAATGATTTTGATTCGAATGATTTTAATTCGAATGATTGTTGTGAATACGAATGAATTATACGAATGAAATAACATTTCGAATGATTGTTGTGAATACGAATGAATTATACGAATGAAATAACATTTCGAATGATTGTTGTGAATACGAATGAATTATACAAATGAAATAACATTTCGAATGATTGTTGTGAATACGAATGAAATAACATTTCGAATGATTGTTGTAAATACGAATGAATTATACGAATGAAATAACATTTCGAATGCAACTGTGGAACAATCGAATGCATTTGAAGTTATCGAACAATCGAATAATTCGAATGAAACATTTCGAAGTTGCCCATCACTAGTCAGTACGCTTTTGTAACGATCGGAGAATAAGGAAAATTTTTTGGAACCGTAGAAATAAAAAAATATATTTTGACTAATTTCATAATACTTACGGGCGGAAAAAAAAAAATATTATAAACGACAGAGAAACTATTGACAGCGGAATGTGTGCGGGATCGGACGGTGTGCATTCGCTGAGGAGACATTGAAGGATTTATTTTTAGAACTGGGGGAAACATACATAAATACTTACAGACGGAAAAATAATCGTAAGTGAGAAAAAATAATATATGATAGATATAAGTGTGTGATCTGTCAGTGTGCTTTTCTAACGATCGGAGAATGAAGAAAAATTTTTGGAACCGTAGAAAATGAGAAATATACTTAGACTAATTTGTATAACGCTTAGGCGTGAAAAAAAATAAAAAAATTAAAAAATACATTTGAATGGTACAAAGTGGGTGAACGGGGAGCTCAGGTTAGTTTCATGCTTTAAATATTATACTTTGGTTAATTTAAAAAAATCACGATATCGCGAACGATCGACACGTGTGCGAGAACGATGCGTGCGCTTTTACTACCTTTGAATCGGTTGTGGCAGTGGAAATGTTGCATCAGAAAAATGTCATTCCGTCAGGAATAGTTGGTTACATATGCACATTGAATAAAGTAGTCATGGACTTTGAGTATGAGTGTATGTTTGTGTTAGTGTGTACATGTAGGGTATGGTTCCGTAATAAGGCATAGACTGGAATAGAAATTATAAGAACGTTAAAATCCGGTTTCAACGGTTGTGTTAGCGTTTACGTATAGCGCTATGAGAGAAGCATTTTCGCTTTTGCGATGTGTGAGATAGACTTACCCCACTACATAATGTATCAGACAAAGAAAAGTTTTAGCCAACTGACCGAACGAAAATCTTCGCGATTCCTAGAAATACCGGAGCGGCGAAAACCTGTATTTTACCACGATTCCTGCAGACTGACCACTGATAACATTGATAACAACAAAAATCAATAATGGTAATAACTAATTTTACATATGTATACGGACGCTCGTAACCATATATACATCATTGTGTGCGTAATTCTCCAAAACCAGTCGCTACCGAATAACGATAATTTACGTACAAGTAAAGACATGCATTGGTCAACTGATTGACAGCGTTAGCATTTGTATGTAGCGCTATGAGAGAAGCATTTTCGTTGAACTCTTACTGGATGGTTTGATGTAAAAACGGTGTGTCATTTGATTGAGTATTGACTCTTGATTAGTTGAGTAAAAGGGGGCATGGTCACGTAACAAAATACTCGCTCCTGATTGGCTCTTCTCCTAGAAGTAACGTTTTCTATCTACTATATACTGATTCAGAAATGACCCCTCTTTCCAACAAGACCGCGAGAACCATCGCAGTGTTGCCACAAATCGCGCTATGAAACAATTCTACGACAACAATTGTCATACCTCGTATGTATAAGTGTATACAAGTGCGCAACACGAAAGAAAAGAAATAGTGCATTAACTTAAAGGGCACTTCCATGAATGTATCAACAAAATTTGAAGAATACTTAGACCAATACTAGTTACCAATTATCGTCCACGTATTGGCCTCCTCTAACTTCCCAGTCGTCAGACAGAAACAAAACAAAATACAAATCAACAATCAACGAGTAGCTATGCGCAGAAAATTAGCTACACGACAGGTTCAAGAAAAACCTCAGACCTCTACTGATAATAAAAGCGTCAATAACATTGCAACATTGTTACAAACATTCATAACTGAAATCAAAAATCGTTTTTTTTCAAGTCTGATGGAACAGCAAGACCAACTACTCACTGCCATCATTGCCATGTTAAATAAGAAATGAGAAACTTAAAAATCGTAACATGGAACACAAATGGCATCTTAAACCATATAGCTGAAGTACAGATGTACACTATAGAAAATGACATCGATATTATCATTTTGTCGGAAACGTCCCTTCAAACTATCAGGTTAAAAAAAAAATAAAAAAACCACCATACATTACGCCCGAGACATGAAATTTTCTATAACCTCTTTTGACAGCCAAGTTGCTTATATATTAAAAATAAAAGTTACAAAACTATATTAAAAGGTATAATAAAATCGAAATACTGACTCTGGATTATACGCAATATCATCGCACATCATTACTATTATATGATCGTCAGGAATTCCACGTGCTTTAATGTTCTGATATGCGTGACAAACATCCGCCTGAAAGTAAACATATTTTCAGAACTACGTTACATAACAATACCGTGAAAAAAATGATCAAAAACTTTAATATTTTTTATAAATTGTGAATTTGGAAAGAGACTGATGGAAAAACATTTAAGAGAAATAAAAAAGAACTTTAATGTAATCAATAGGAAAACTTCCTTACAATCGCAATATGAGAAAGTCGAATTGTATCGGATATTGAGGCAAAAATTTTAAGACAAAAGTTTTTGCAAAAGGGGTGTTAGTTGATGTAAATGAACGAAATAAAAATTTAATGAAATGAAATACAAAAAAAAATCTCCGAAAGAGGAATTCACCACTAAACAATTTGCTCGAGGGATGTACTCCATTATCATATTCTTGTTTCTCGTTCAATCTCATCCCCCCCTCCCGCACCACGCAAATTAAAAAATCTTGGTAAACATTTTCCACGACTTAGCCATCTAACAAAAATTGCCTGAATGGTTGGGAACCCACACCAAATTAATTTGAATGGAATGGAGGGTTGAAAAAACATGGATAAGTGAGCGTATAGGGAGAATAATAAAATCACAGGAATGACCAGGGAGAGAACAAAAAGGCGCGAAATTCCGATCCGTAGTGCGATACTGCTTCAAGACAACGCCAGGCCACATACCGCTCGGCTCACGATGGAGACATTGGCCGAATTCGGCTGGGAAACACTTGAACATCCTCCTTACAGTCCAGATTTGTCGCCTTGTGATTATTATTTGTTTGGCCCGTTGAAAGAAGCACTTGGTGGACAACGTTTCGACAGCAACGATGAGGTGGAATCGTTCGTGCGCAAATGGCTATGTGACAAGCCGCGAGATTTTTACGAAAAAGGAATAAAAAAATTGCCGGAGAGGTGGAAAAAGTGCGTAGCGTGCGAGGAGGGTTATCTCGAAAAATTGTAAAAAATATGAGCACTGTAAGTATAAAATAAAAATTTTTATGACGAAATTCCGGTTTATATTTGAACTACCCTCGTAATTAAGAATTAAGAAGAAAGGTGACTTGAGGAAATGAAAATAACAGAACGTAAAATAATTATTAATTCGTTTATGAATATGGAACAGAAAGGAGGCAGACGAAAATATTCTGAAAAATCATAATCTCGGAGGATAACAGAGGCACCGACAATACCCGACAGCTTCGAACCAGATGTAAATACGATTACATGAGATGGAAACTGAGAATTGATAGCATTGCGGAATTCCTGTCTAATTAGAGCCTGCGGAAGAAACATGAAGAGCGCAGGTAGATTAAATATATTTGGAGGATGGCAAAGATCAGCGACATTAAAATAAAAATAAGGGAGAGATTGTCAAAGGAAACTGTGTAAAGGAAAAACGAACTAAATCGAAGAGAAATGAGGGATAAAATAGGGGCTTTCCTAGGTGCGACACGCCAGTTCTTAGAAATGGAAAGATAGGAACGGATAAGAGTAGAAGACGTGAGTGGAAGACGCTTAGCAAGAAAACAATAGCCCAAATAGGATCTGCGAATAGGAGGTGGTGTATTAGATTCAGCAAGAATTTCACTAATAGGAGACGATTTAAGAGCCCCAAAACATAGACGAAGGCATGAATTTTGGATTACATCGAATTTAGAGAGTCTGAACTTTGAGGCATAGCCCTAAAAAACTGAAAAGTAATAAAATTTGCAATGAATGATGGATTTATAAAGAGAAAGAAGGATATAAGGATCGCCATCTCATTTGGTTGGAGATGTGGCCTTCTGCAGGTTTAGCCTTTTGATTGCAGAAGAGGGGAATATGCTCTTCAAAAAAAGGCTGAAATTCTATTCATTAAGAGAGTGAACAACTTTTTTGACGAATAGAAAAGTAATCGCTAGAATAGAGTACAAAGTGTTTTACAAGGTAATTAGTTGTGAGTTTACCATAACTGTTAATAAATTTAAAAAAGAAAAAACGCTAGTGAAAAATAAAGACTGCATACCAGACTTCCTGTTTTCGTTATTAAAAGCACTTGAAATTTATTCATTTCTCAGGACGAAAAAAATAATAAAAATTACTGATTCATTTAATTTAAAAGAAAATATCATTTACCTGATGTCTATAGTTGTAATATTCATAAGATCCTGCAACTAGTAGAGCCCATGTGTTCCGATCGGTCGATAGCGCAAAAGCCAAAATCGATAATGTTACAAAAATGATAATTCCCAGTTTCTGCTGAATTAAAAACCGTACAATTTACGGAATTAGAATGATTCATTTATGCTGAGTGAAATTGCTGAAGACACACCTTTTCCATTTGTGTCCCAGAATCGAAAGAATTTGAAATGTTGTAAAAAAGTTCAGGATAACTTCTCCGATTATTTGGAAAATAAACGTAAACGTTTAAAGTTTAAAACGTGTAAACAAATCGAAAAATGTATACTGCGCAGCAGATAAATGTATCACTCCGAACAGTCGCTCATTCTAATAATCCTCTCGTACGCACAAGACAATGAAGTAGGAACGAATAATAAAATTTACGGATAAAAGTATTTCCTTATCCTTCTGTCAATTCAGACACCGCGAACTCCTCTCCGAATGACTGAACGTCTCGGAACGTAAATAGAATATCGAATAGATTCGTTCTCTTAAAGTCTTTCTTCAACAACTAGAAAAACAGTACTTATTGGAGATACATGATTAAAAATGGTTTACACTAGTACTTGAAATCGTCTTTTATCTGTTATAAATTTAAACAAAAAAAAAAGAACTTAATTTGCTTATTTGACTGATGTTAAGGTTTCTTGAATTTCTTTGAGCATTAATTGCATCTAATTCAGTGAATTATCTATGCACAAACTGCAGATGCCGGAAAACTACAATTTCAGTAAGTAGCCTACATGGCTGCTATAAATTAAGCATCGCAGCTGATAGGCGTCTTGTAATTTGCTGCAATCGAATGTATGTAAAATGACTGAAAGAAAAGAATCTCTTCACCCGATTCATTATAATTAGACTGCGTTATTTCGATCGTATCCTACTTAAATTACGGAGCCATTTCATGACAAGGATATAATTAGTCGCTTTTCGATAAAACCTTCTATCAACTTCAGTTTTTATACGAATATGGATATTTTAGCAGAAATATACAGAATATTTTAACACTAGAAGTAATTTAGAAAATTATGTATTCATTTCGAAACTTTTTCTAACCATTTTGTATCACGTTCAGTAACCCAAATGAAGAAGCAAAAGCGCAATGCTGCAGTGAAACTGGTTAAAATAATATACGATCAAAACCGTAAAAGTTTGGAATATTTCACACAAATAGGCTTAAAGCTGGCTGTCGTTTTTTCCGTTTTTATTTTATAAATTTTCAATAACATAATCCTACGAGTTTGCATGTTTTATCCTCGGTTTTTATTCATTTAGTAACGCATTCCTTTTTTTTCTTATCACTCACCAAAATTGACGCGTGCTACAATTAAAATGTGAATATAAAACTAGTTTACTTTGCACCAAATCTACGGTTATTATGATGAAATGTTTTTCAGTTGCAACATCATTTATTTACCTAAAACAGGGTCAGTAATATTTCCTTTTAATGTGTAATAAAATTGTCTAAAAGTAACTAACTTTAAATGAAAATGAAAAAAAAAAACAAGTTCCTCCATTAGCAAAGTCAGTTATTTTCTGATTTAAAAATATCGGAAAATTTTCAAAATCTCGAAAGTGATACGATCCTATTTTAGTCGTAAAGTGATATTCTAGTAATAATCAATATATTGAGCCCGGGCGCTGTAATTGACACACGGCACCTAGATTTATACTTCAAAAAAAAAAAAAAAAAACATTTAATTTAACCAATGATATTTATCAGATAATTTTCATCGTAACGAACAACTTACCATTTTTTAAATTTCGCTTTCCATATGTTAAAACAGAAGCGCGTTAACTCTATAGCTTGAATAATCAAGCTATAAAACAGTGTACACTGCGTTGTGTAAGCGTAACTATTTGAAACTATCTGCGGAATCTGTCTTTGAAATTAAAATAATTGCTGTTTTTATTTTTCATTTAGTTTAATAATTTATATATTACGGTTGCAATATATACCTATTCTGATCAAAGAAAAATCGTACCTAAAAATATATGATGTTTGAATAAACTCATTAATCACCTGTTTTCACTTGCGATAGCACGTTTACGTACGTTTATCTTTCACTCTCTCCATCTCCCTCTCTCTTAAAACCTTGAAAAGATCTAAATTATAATTACATAAATTATAGACAATTTTATTTTTCAATTTTCTCAAATGCATTTTATATTATTTGTCTTTCGTTAATACACCGTTTTTCTTTGTTCCCACTATATATTTTGAAACGAATCTGAATCCGGTCTCTTTTTTTTTTTTTAAACCCTTCTTTGGGAATGTCAACAAAGGATCTTCGCCCAGAAACGAAACGAGGGAGAAGAATCAGTTAAATGTAGATTCGGTCAGCTATTGATAAAATAAAAGAACTGAGGATAGGAACAACGGAGGTCGACAGAAACGATAAGATATACGAGGCACAATAAGGAGTAGGGAGTTTGAGTGATAGCAGATTGGGGTACAAAGAAGTGCGTTCGTTCACGAGAGATGGATATTCATAGAAGATATGGTCAGGATCACAAACGGCTTCATCGTCAGAGTAAAGAGGGCAACAAGGGGAGAGAGCGAGATGAAAACGAAAACCTGAGGAAGGAAGAAGAGTATGATTCAGACGTAAATGGATAATAGGGACAATAACGGAGCGGCGAAGCGAAGGAAAATCGTAAAACCGAGGCCGCGTGGGAAGATTAGGTTGGATGGAAACACAAAAGGAAGGATGATTAGAAAAGGAGGAAACGTAAAAATCTGACCAAAATCTAACATGAAACTTTTTGCACAATGGGAGTAAATTAGAAACGGGAATTTTAGAGAAAAAAAAACGGGAGGATACAGCAATCTGAGCCAAGGAATCTGCCATTTCGTTACCCTCTATCCCTGTATGACTGGGGACCTAGAACATTTCAATGCGGATAGCGTGAAGTGAGAAGAGAGTGTGAATAAGAGAGCGAATACGGTGGATGAAAAGGTCAGAGGAGTGAAAGGGGAAATGAGAGGAAATGGCTTTAAAAGCACACATGGAGTCGGAGATAATTAAATATTTAGAAGAAGAACGATGTGAGGAAATATGGATTATGGAACATAAAATGGTCATTAACTTAGCCGTAAAGATATAACAAAAAAAAGGGAGACGAAAAGATTCAGAGAAATGAATGCTCGGAATGATGAAAGAAGCTCCAACTCCATTAGGCCCTGACGAACCATCCGTAAAAATAGCCATATGGGAAGGAAAACGGGATTCGATATAACTATGGAATTCCTGTATAACTGTTGGATAGGAAAGGGATTTGGAGGACAAAGGAAAGTAGCATACGTTGGGAGGATTGGAGAGACCTGCAAAATTGAAAGAAAAGTAAGGGATAGTGTTATAAGAAATTGTACAGGGTGAAAACAACGTGGGCTAGAATAGGAATTTTCTTGGGAGTAAAACGCCAGTTTTGCAGAATAGAAAGATATGAAGGAATAAGTTTAGAGGATGATGACGGTAAGCGTTTACACAAGAAGCGATATCCTAAATAGGATCTGCGGATGAAAAGGGGGGGCGAGTTTGACTCGGCGAGAACTGCTGGTACTCGAAAAGATCTAAGAGCACCAAGGCAAAGACGAATACAAGAATTTTGAATTTGACGAGGAGACCAAAAATTAACCCAGCACCCGTTATTCGAAATTTAAAATTTAAAAAAAAAAAAATTTAATCTAGTTTTCGATTCTTGCACTAACGCAAAGAATTTATATCAGCATGCCCTTCTGGCATCAAATTAAGATTATTTGTGTTACAACTGCACAATTAGTACGATTATAAAGAAGTAAAAATAAAAACAAGTAAAAATTAAATGACACAAAAGATTTTTTAATCACGGAATTAATTCGGCGATTACATTTACAATAAAACAATATAGGCCAGAAATCGAAACGTGAGTAAGCAACTAACTTTTATATTATTATTATTATAGTGCACATCACCATAAGATCGTCGTTTAAACGCCGCAAAGCCACCAGGCACGCGCGTACGTCGATACATATCGTTAGCAAAGAGGACACACATCCACAGTCGAGAATGAAAGTATGAGTAGCTCGAAGTGTTAGTCACCTTTGCGTATTACACGCTTGAGCATAAGGCTCTTTTGGTTTGGGAAAAGTGATCAATAAATTTACTCGCCGCATGTCTTGCACTTGCAAAATGTCTCAAGATGTCATCGTCAATTGAAGATTTGTTTTTATTGTATATTATATTATTGATTATCTGCCATACTTTTTTGGTATTGTTATTAGCATGCTGCATTTGTTTATTGTAATATTCTAATTTTACTTTGCTAATTTCGCTTTTAGTCATATTTCTGTATGTTCTATACAACTTTTTATACCTCGCGTTTGTTGTATTATTTTTACTGCGCTTATAGTAAATGTCCCTAATTTTCATCAGGTTTAAAATTTTTATATTCATCCAGTCATTTTTAAATGAAAAATTATTTTTCTTTGTGTACGCCACCTACTTTCTACATTTCCCATATAAATTATTAAATTTAGATTGCATTTGCGAGCAGATATTTTCGATGGAGTCAATCTTTTCAAGACTATGCCAGTCATAACTTTTAAGTTTGTGGTTCAGCCACATTTCGTTTAACCTATTTTTTGTTTGTCCTTTCATGTTTTGGTAAGAGCACCTATTAATGGGAAAAATACGCAACCAATTATATAATGATCGAATATTTTTGAGTTGATAATTCCTGCGTAAATTTCTTCCGTTGAGCTCCTAATAAAGATATTATCTATACACGATTGAGTTAAATTACCATCTCTAAATTCCTCTCGCGTTACACCATCAATCAAGCTTATATACCCACACCCAGCCATAATATTTAAAAAATTTTCCGATTTAGTATTACATTTTAATCGATTTATATTAAAAAGTCCCCACATATTAAAAGTTCTTGTTTATTCTCAATCTGTTTAGTAAATAAATCTAGCCCATAGAAGAATTCACTGACACTACTGCTTGGAGATCGGTAAAATGCAAATTTTTTTTTTTTTTTTTTTAAATTGTAATAAATGTTCGTGTTGTTTCCTTGCTATGTATTTCTATGTCAACAGCTAGGCACTCGAACTCGTCATTATTATATTCAGCATAGAAGTTGGATTTAAAACTATTATTGACAAATATGGCAACTCCTCCATTAAATTTATCTGGTTTTTTATTGCTATACCTGGTGAACCCCGGGATATTATATAAATTTAATTCGTTTTCTCTCACATTTGTTTCCCTGATAAAGATCACACTGACAAGAGATTTATAAATGTATGTCGTAAATTCATCCCAGTTACTTCTTAAGCTCCTAATGTTTAGATGCAGTACATGAAATAGATCTTTATTAATTTTTGTACACCCTTTGTCTATATTAAATAGTCCCATACGTCCCCTCTCCCAGTCACCAATTGTTGTGTAATTAGCGCAGTTAATTTTCTTACAAATTATTATTGGGCGTTAAATACTGGTACAAT
The DNA here is from genome assembly GCA_039619475.1 of Icerya purchasi. Taxonomy (NCBI): domain Eukaryota; kingdom Metazoa; phylum Arthropoda; class Insecta; order Hemiptera; family Monophlebidae; genus Icerya; species Icerya purchasi. Next base: position 167,145,152 of record CM077116.1, on the reverse strand, counting down.
AGTCGAAAATTGACCATATTCCGAACACGTTGATTTATCGAGACTCACTACGCGATTATCGTTATTTAACTTTAATTTCCGCCGGTTTATATCTAAATCTATGCACACTTCTACATTCGCACACATACCACCCTACCTCACTCACACTCGCGTACCCAGCTAGTCAAACATATCTCCGTACGCGAACCGCTGCTACATTGATCGAAACCGACAAGCCTGGCCCACTTATCATACACACCGATTTTCAATTGACCACATAGCGAACCGTGTAAAGATAAAGTAACAAAAATAAATTATCGTGCTAAGCTATAAACAAAAGAAATGATAATATTTATCAAATATCAGCCACTCTAACACCATCACCAGGAAATACTTCTTATAAATACAAATACGTCTCCGGCTCAGTGTTTGCACATAACAGCAGTGCGCACTCATAACTATCTCACACACCGATCACATTCCGCTTCATACCACCGCACCTCTAGCCGTTGCACTGTATCGAAAATTTAACAGTGAATGGAACTATTAAAACTACACATAACAACCCTATCTCTTTACAACAAATGACACTAACTGAACTCTCTCCGCACACCAATATCCACACAACATATACACACATACCAACAACTTTCAAGTCACCAAAATCTATACATTTCGCTACCACTACAAACAAACCCACTGGCATGTACACCTCATTTCTACCCAGCCGGCAACGTATAACGACGCACACATACACATCCATACCAACAGCGCACACCCGGTTACCAGTTATCGCGGAATATAATTCCTTTCCGATCAGTGTTATTTCTGTCCATACTAACTAATATAAATTAATTTCGATGTGCACACGCATACATTTGGAAATACCACCATGCATTAGAAAATAAGAGCTGTTAACGAACTGTCGTATTAACTCATTTCGTACGCATTTTCCCGTTCGCATATATACTACACCGACACATCCACATATACCACATACTCATATGTATTCTACGTGTTACAATAAAAACGAGAATATAAACTAAATGAAAACTTCTTATATTATAGAACTTTTTTTTTTTTTTTTTTTTTTTGCATACAATCTGTCTGTAAGACAATGAGTAGCAGTGCAGATAATAACAAAACAACACACAACCAAACAAACAAAACAAAACTAAACAAAAGGTTATCATCACCCAGCGGTGATAAATCCTTTGGAGAAAGTTAGTAATATTTATCCTCTATGCTGCAGCTGAATCTGATTTATCCTTTTAAGCCGCACAAAGCTGACACAGTTAACCGGCAGGTTAGCGGCTAGCGGATTGACATGTTGTTGAAGCCTTTGCATATATTTCTCACTTAATCTTTTTATGGTATCTCTAACCATTGGGATACCTAGGTCCTTATGTATGTCATCGTTGCGTATATACCAAGGTGATGAAGTTATATTCCGTAAGGCTTTGTTCTAAAACCGCTGAATAACGTTGATAGTCGAGTTACTTGCTGTTCCCCACATTTCAGCTCCATACTTCCATAGTGGTTTCAATATCGTTTTATAGAGTAATGTTTTGTTCTGCAAAGATAACTTGGAGTATCTACCTATTAGCCAGTTCATGCTGCGAAGTTTTAGATCAAGATGCTTACGTTTTATGACGACATGGTCCTTCCATGTGAGTCGTTGGTCCAAATACAGTCCTAGGTATCTTGCTTTCCGCACGGTGGGTATGATTTGGTCATTCATCACCACCGACATCTTCTCCGCTTTGTTCAGTGTAAATACGACGTGACACGATTTGGATTCGTTAACTAAATGGTAAGCTACTTAGCCGCCAGGCCATAAAAAAAAAAAAAAAAAAAAAAAAACTTTAATTTTCCATTTTTTGAACCAACGCTCTAAACATGTAAGGTAATTTTGGAGGTGCTCAGTTGCTACCTTTATATCACGACCCGCGGATAATACAGCTGTGTCATCAGCGAACATGGCCGTAGTCATATTATCCTTTTCTGGGAGGTCCGATGTGTAAATCTGGTACAATGTTGGGCCAAGTACACTACCTTGTGGTACTCCAGTGCGGATGGTGTATATCCCAGAGTACGTTCCGTTCACGTTTACTTGGAAACATCGATCCGTTAAGTACGATCTGAACAGTATATAGTATTGATAAGGCAGTTTGCTTTTAATTTTATGTAGCAAGCCAGTATGCCATACTCTATCGAAAGCCTTTTCAATGTCCAAAAACACAGCTGCACAATATCCCTTCGCTTCAAAAGAGCGGTTTATATCATCAACTATTCGATGAACCTGTTCTACAGTTCCATGTTTGCTCCTAAAACCGAATTGCCAGTTAGGAATAAGATTGATTTCTTCCAGAACAGTTTTTATTCTCTTTAATAGGAGTTTTTCAAACAGCTTTGATATTATTGGTAAGAGACTAATGGGCCTGTAGGATGAGGCTTCTTGCTCTGGTTTACCTGGTTTATGTATCATAATAATAGTTGCGAATTTCTATTGGATTGGATAATGTCCAGTACGGAGGATTGCATTGAATATATGCGTTATTAGAGTCACCGCTTTCTTCGGTAGATTTTTTAAAATGTTTGCAGTTATTAGATCATAACCTGGTGCTTCTTTCATCTGCAAATGTTTCTCTATGAACGCATTGACCTGCATAGGGGAAACCGATTTTATAGGGAGCGACATCTGAAAAGGCTTCCATAAGTGATTATTTATGTCTTCTTCAACTTTATTTGATAAATTAGTTTTGTGTTCTTGGAATATGCTGGATAGGTACTGAGCAAATAATTCAGCCTTTTCTGCGTAGCTACGTGTCCAAGTGTTATTTTCCGTTTTTAATGGAGAACAGTGGCGGTTTTTATTCTTTATACTTTTCGTAGCCTTCCACAAACTGTAGTCAGTTATTCTATTAGGTGCCAGGTTTGTTATATAGTTTTGGAATGTCTCATCTTTAAACTGTTGGATCTTAGTTTTTAGCAGTTTAGTTTCTCGGTTTAAATTAGCTTTATTAATAGGGTTCCGGTCGCTATGCCATACTCGTCTCAATCTTTTCTTTTCTGCAATCAAGTCCTTGATTATTTTCGGATGAGTAAATATTTTAGGACGTTCCTCATTGATTGGGGTAGCCAAATATGCTGATTCCTGAAGACATTTTGTAAGATCTTCTACCGCTGCTTCTATTTGTTCTTCCGTTTTTAAAGATATTTTTAAATTTATTCTGTTTTCAACATATTGTCTGAAAGTATTCCAATTTGTCTTTTTGATAGTTAATACCGGTTTCTTAGGTACTTGTATTACCGTAGTACTAAAGCTTAGTATTTTAGGCGAGTGGTCTGATGTGCCATCCAAAGAAGACTCTACGAGAGTATAGTTAGTGTTTATTGCTTTAGTGATAAAGAGATCCAATAGATCAGGACGTTTATTGCTATCCGTAGGCCAATAGGATGGTACGCCATCAGATACGCAGGAGTATTGATGTTCCATTAAGCATGCGTATAATTGCCTCCCTCTGGGTGTTATCAACCGGGATCCAAACGCCGTGTGTTTTGCGTTAAAGTCTCCTCCACATATGAATTTATTTCCAAGGGTACTGAAGTAATTGCCAAAATCCATTTGTTTTATATTATGTTTCGGGGGGCAATAAACCGATGAAACAGCGAGGGGACCGCAGGATGATTCAATAACTACAGTTGTTGCTTGCAAATATTCGGTAGAATATTTATTCATCTCAAAATGCTGCTAGGATGTTTTTATAATAATTGCTGTACCACCGTGGGCAGTGCCATCGGGGTGCTGTGTATGATAAATAGTATATTGAGGTATGTTAACATAACTTCGTTCTGTAAAGTGCGTTTCGGATATTAGTAATACGTCTATTTTATTCTTCAACAGGAATAATTCTACTTCATGTCGATATTGAACCAACCCATTGATGTTCCACGTAACAATTCTTAACAATTTATTCATTTTGAACTAATTTATTTACAACAGTATCAATTATATGTTTGTGCGAAATAGCGATGTGGCCAATTCGCAGCCGGCTGAGGATCTTAAAGCCGTATCGGGATGTTCCCTCCGGTGGCCACCATGATTCAACTGTGGGCTTAATGGTTCTTCGCCGCCTCCGGCTACATGCCCCTTGTGCAACCAGACAACCGCACCGACAGTTTCCCACATAATACTTACCTGCCAAAAGTTTAATATGTTGCGGAAGCAACTTGGCCTACCCATAGATATATTGCAGACCCTCTCAAACGAGGTAATCTCCATAAACAGGATTATTGCTTTCATTAAAATGAGTGGCTTAACTCACCACATTTAAATTACCCCCTCCCTTGTGTGTGCTGTAATGACCATAGTAGTTACACACAGCACATACAATTTAAGGGAATTTAAAAAAAAAAAAAAAAAATTACAACAGTAGATAGCATATTAATGATCATGCCATTTTTCTGGATTAGTTGGTTGAACATATTTTTAAATTCGGCTAAGAATTCAGAGAGCTGTATATCGATATTACCATTGTTCCTGTAGTTAGTGTTATAATTGCTATCGTTCTCTTTTACTCGATTATTCATAGTGGGAGCATCAATGTTATGGTTAGGATATTTCTTATTATGTCCTTACAATACCGCAGAATACGAATTTTTCGTGGAGTGATTGGGCTGGATAATTTGAGGCTGACTAAGTGTTTGTAGCAAATTTGCATTTGTTGCGAGTGGTTGAAATTTTCGATTGTTTATTCGTGATGGGAAGTCGAGCGATTTATTTTTTATTTTTAACAACTCTTTGTATACAGAACATCCCTTGTAGTTTGCAGGATGACTACCATCGCAATGAATACACTTAGCCGGTGTTTCCTTTAATTTATTGCAATTTATTGTTTCATGTTCTCCACTACACTTAACACAAATGTATGGCATTATAGAACTTAAATTAATTTATTTATATCGTCCGCATTTTTGATATGAAGCACTCTTTCTTCCATCTCCTTTTTGGAAAATATTTTGCCATTTCTTACCCATGCAAATTTGTAGTTTAGAGCTCTCGCTTTCTGCTTCACTTCCCAAAGTAAATTTTTATAATACCGAGTCAAATTTTTGTTTCTTTTATGTTGTAGTTTCTTCTTATATCCTTAAATTTTTAGCATATTTTGAATGTGTGGTCGGGTGTATCTTCATCTTCTTTGCATTCTCTACATAAACTGTTGCTTATTATCTTGAATGTTTTTAGATAAGAAGCAAAATTACCGTGTCCTGTAAGATACTGTATTAGGTAGTAGTTAGAAGGTTCGTTCTTTGTTTTCCATTCTTTCCTTGATACTTGGAATTAACTGTGTTGTTCGTCTTCCTGTTATTTGCGTTTCATACTGTTCTTGCCATATCTTTACTGTCTTGTCTTTTACTTGTTTAATATTTTCCTGTATGGTTGTTTTATTTAATTTCTTATGCCTATTCTCTATATTAATTTTCTTAATTTGATTAATTTGTTGTAATTGTAAATCAACTGGTGGTTGTCCTACTATTGCACAGACCGAAGTGTAGGATGTGGTCTTGTAAGCAGATATAACTCCTATTAATATTATTCTCGGTAATGATCTGAGCTTTTTAATGTCTGATTTCCTCAACTTTTCATAATGAGCTAGAGATCCATATTCAGTTATGGAGCGGAACAACGCGTTATACAAGATATCTCTTTTTTTTGTATTAAATCCAAATGTGTTGTTATACAGTGATCTCATTTTGTTGTAATTTTTTTAAATTTTATTAATAATATATTCAACATGTTTATTTTAATTTAAATTTTGATCTACAACTATTCCTAAGTATTTCATTTCTGTTTTAAAACATAAGTTATCATGTCCCATAAAAATTTGTTTTTTGTATTTGTTGTGAAAACTAGTGTTTGTTATGTTTTTGTGAGATTAGTAATGTTTGAGTCTTGTTTGAATTAAGACCTAATCGGAGGCCGTTCAGTACCGAGTTAATCTTTTCGATGCTTTTATTTATTAATTCAACATTTTTGATTTCTTCTATCCCTACAATAAGTAATAGATCATCCGCATAGCTTATCAATGTAATTCTTTCTGTTTCTCTTACATTTTTATTATTCCGCCATGTTTTGCTCTTTAGCGCAGCTTCTTCTAGGCATTCTTTCCGGTATTGTCTGATTTCATCTATAAATTTGCACACATGGTTATTTAGTGCTTCCGGGTTTGTACTTATATTTATCTTGTTCTGTGTTTTAGAGAAATTAGAATTTTTAACAATACTATCAAATTTTTTGTAATTGACGACACTAACTTTATTCTGTTGCTCTTTAACGTTTATCGTAACATTTTGTATCTTGAAGGTAATTGCACTGTAACAGGAGAAGTTATTATTATTAATCTTCATATTTTGGACATGGTTTTTAACATTTGTGTTTGTGATAATTAAGTCTATCACACTTGATCCGTTTTTGTAAGTTTTAATGTTATATAGATTTTTAACCATTAAGTTGTTAGTAACCACCAATTCTTCAAGCTTCTCTGTCCTAGCTCTGTTGTAACTAATGTTACTAAGTTTTTCGTATAAATTAGATCTGGTGTTAAAGTCACCTATTAGAATAATTTTTTCGTTCTTTATATTTTGTGTTAAATATATTTGTACATCTTTAATTTTATCTGTTATTTCCTCATTCGGTGACCAGTGGCATGCTACAAACACGATTCCATTTATTTTTTCAATTATCATTGAATCGGTGCTGATGATACATTTTGTGGTCTATTCTTTCAATTGCTGCCTGGACTGGATCATTAATATTTGCTTGTAGTTTTATTACATCTGTATAATATTTTTTCGAGCATGTCGCACATTTTTTATCCTCTACAGCTTTCTGGGCTACTCTGATTAATTCCTCTGTTGTCGAGCATCTATACTCTTTTGCATTTTTTGCATATTCGAATAGATATGAGCTTTTCGTACCTGTAGCTTAGGTATTCGCATAGAAATCTGCCCGGAGACGCACTGATAAACTTATAGTAGTCGTTTTTCTCGAATCTGATTATTGCTGTTCTTGTTTTAGTATTTACCGACACAAATGATGGTTCTTTCTCTGTTACACTTTTTACCGCCGTTTTAATGTCTTCTTCGGTTGCTCCCTGGAGCCCAAGCACTATAATTGCTGGTTTAAGCTTAGGAGATATTTCTGCAGTTACAGCTTGGAGTTTTAGTTTATTTATTTCTTCTACCATGATGTTAGCTTCTTCTCTGTTTTTAATCTTGAGAGTAGCTAGTTTATTATCTGTCTTAGATTTATAAAATGATGTCACGTTTGTACCAATTTTCGATGTAATTTCTTTTATCGTATCGTTTGCATCCCTAGTGCATTTTATCAAAACGGTTTCGTCCATAGACGCCTTTGGAGCTTGATGTCCTGTTTCCGCAGTTACAGCAGAATAAGAGCGTGCTGGTCTTATATTTCCTGAAGGCCTTCTTTATTTCCTTCAGCGCAATATTCGCCAAGTCTGTAGCTACCGCTTTCTGGGTTTTTTTTAATGCCATGACTTTATTATACATATATGGTTTTTAACGAACTACTTGTGTTACAATGAAAATTGTTGATCAATTTACAAAGTTGTTTATTTTCGTTTTCTTTCAATGATCGGGCATTCGCCGAGGTGATCTGTTTCCCTTCTTCATCCGTCTCCATTACGATACGCAATATATCAAATATTTCTTTTACTGTTTTTGATAAATGATTCCTTTTATTGTTCACCGAACTAATTATCAAACACGTTTGAATTAAAGTGAATCGTTCTCTTCTCGTGTTCGCGTTATTTCAAATCAGGTAGTATTAACATAGTGATAAGAACATCGCATTACGATGAACCGCCCGCCGCCCGCAAACGGGAAGCCGGCCGGCAAGCCGAAAGCGCCGTCTAAACCCAACGTGAACAACAGCGCAACCGGTAGTAAGTCCTCACCACACACAACAGGTAAGTCGCACACACACACACACAGAATACACCAACACACGACACCAGCCTTATCAGCAACTCCGATAAGAACCAGCCTAACGTACAGACAAATCCACAGCGTACAGATGATTTATCTTCCGCGATCAACTCGCGCTGCCAGCCGTCCACTGCTCTTAATGTAGACAGCCCAGCGGCGACCGCGTTAAACGACAAAACCCAAAACAACGTCTCCGATACAACTCTTCCGACTGCGCCAAGTGTACCAGTATCTTTCTCTGAAAAATTAAAACCCGCAAAGAAAATAACCCCGCTAACCGATTTCAATTACCCAACAGAGGAACAGGGTATAATATTCCCATACATTCCGACGAGCACCAATCGTGATTACTTCTTAGCATTAAAAGATCTAGTTGGCGGACCAGCTAACATAATAGCAGGCTCGAGAATTAGTAGAGATCGAGTTGCAATATTTTTAAAATCGAAATCCAACGTTGAAATGCTGTTTGAACATGGAGGCAGAATTAAAATAAGCTCACAAGTAATCACTGCACGACGTTTAAAAACCCCATCTAACAAACTAATTATGTCAAACGTCTCTCCCACTATCCCGAACCAGCTTATACTTTCACATCTTGCCTCAGTTTTTTCACTGAAATTAATCACTCCTATAGCCATCCTTCGAGTCAACCCAAACGACGCTGAATTCGGACATATTGTCAGCTGGCGCAGACAAGTCTACATCGAGCAGGTTAATTGTTCCAACATCCCTGACTCCTTTATACTAACTCACAATGAACATGAACACCGAATATTCCTCCACTTAGACGACTACTCATGCCGCAGCTGCATAAATAAAAAAGGGAAAACTAATCAACCAATTACATCGCCTACCCCCCTCCCCCCACAACATCTAGACATTGACAGAGCAATGGAAGCCGACCAAGTAATTCCAAATGCGAAACGCCCCCATCCAACAACACCAGATTCTCTGCCCGGCGACCCTATATTATCTGCAACATCACAACCTGCAATAAAGAAAATTAATATCCTGTTACCGGAAGATGACAACAACCAAACAGTACAACTAGAACAAATAAATAGCCCACCAATCCAATCAGAGTTCAAAAATATTTTGAAACCACAGCCAGAAGGGAAGAACGTTTTACAGCAACAGGCCCAACAGAAAACCGAATTCAAAATACCACCAGACATGCAGCACATCACTGAGCCGGTTAAGCAGAAGTCAAAACAGAAAAAAGTCACTAACATCGACGAAGCAGTTGAGAAAATCAAACCGATGTTTGACAATGACCAATCTAACTTCATCATCAACCTTGACGATTTCAAAATATTCTTGAGTAACATTGCTTCCAAACCTGACTACATAACCTATGCACACAATTTCACACAGGATAAAGATGGACTGTTTCACCTAATTGCAGCCGCCAAACCATCTCTGAAGAGCACAAGTTTAAAAAATAGATGTACTCGCATACTGAAAAGTCTGAGCAGCCTATCCACAGATGGTAATACGTCAGAGGAAAGCTCTACCCACTAACACACGAATACTATAACAAACTTGACATCAAACATCGACTAGCAACACTCACAGACTTCACAAGACAACACAGAAACACCCAACATGGCGAGTAATAATATAATTATGCAGTGGAACTGCAGAGGTTTTATTAATCATCAAGCCGAACTAGAACACTTATTATCCACATATTCTCCATTAGTAGCCTGCTTGGAGGAGACGCATTTACAGCCTAGAGACAAGCCAAGAATAAAACACTACAGTCTATTCCGATGCGATAATATCGGAGGCAACCGAGTAAACGGAGGAGTAGCAACTCTAGTGCACACGTCGATCACGGCTGTATCGGTCAGAATGAATACACCCCTTCAGATGGTAGCGATATCTGTTCTCTTACACAATCTATCGAGGTCCACACTAACGATCTGCAACTGCTACTTTCCCCCCAACCATATGGTACCTTCGGCAGACCTTCAAAATGCCATATCTCAACTAGTAAGCCCAATGGTCATACTTGGAGACTTTAACGCTCACTCCCCACTATGGGGAGCGACGTCCACCAACAGACATGGATCAATTATTACAAACATACTAACGGAGCACGATTTGTGCATTCTCCCCCCACCTAACCATACACATTTTAACCTCTCCCATAACACTTTCTCAACAATAGACTTGGCATTAGTATCCCCATTACTGCTCCCGAAACTTAAATCATCTGTCCATGACGGCCTTTGCTCCAGCGATCATTTCCCTGTATTTCTGCATTTCACAGGATATCATCCATCACCGCCAATCCCAAGACCCCCAAGATTCTCATTTCACAAGGCAGACTGGACGGCATACACAGCCGGAATTAAAATCCCAGCTCCTAGTGAGTCCCTATCAGACAATTTAAAGATATTTCTTAATACTATACTAGATGCTGCCTACTTATCGATACCCACCTCCCACAATTTTCGAGCTAAGAAAGTACCATGGTGGAGCAAAGAGATCCACATTGCAATCCAACAGCGTAAACGAGCACTCAGAAAGTATAAATCGTCTCGGTCGCTATCTGACTTAGTAGCCTTCAAGAAGTGCCGAGCCCTTGCCAGAGCTCTCATTCGCGACAAAAAGCAAGAGTGCTGGTCACAGTTTATTTCATCCATCTCCTCATCAACGTCAAACAGGACCATATGGAATAAAATAAAATCCATCAATGGAATTAGCACTGTCCCAAAACGCGTCCTTCTCAACATCAATGGCAGTCTAATAACGGATGAAGCTAACGTTGTCAAAGCGTTTGCCAATCACTTCACCGCAGCATCGTCATCAGAAAAGTATCCCCCCGCTTTCCGTAGCATGAAATACCATGCAGAGCAACAGCCAGTGCACTTCCCACCCGAATCCAATGAATCATACAATAGTAATTTTACCATCTCAGAACTAAATTTCCAACTCAACCACCATACATCCAACACTGCTCCTGGCCCCGACGGCATCCACCCATACATGCTTAAGTACCTCCCAATTTCCGGAAAACATTTTCTCCTACACATATACAATCAAATCTGGAATTCTGGAAACATCCCCGCGCAATGGAAGTCGGCAAATATAATCCCAATACTAAAGGAAAACAAAGACCCTTCCCTTCCCGAAAGTTACCGTCCTATCTCGTTATTGAGTGTCATTTCCAAAACGCTGGAGAAGATGGTTAATAGGCGTCTCCTGTTTTTTCTCGAACAAAAAAGTCTTCTTTCTCCTAACCAAGCCGGCGGGCGAGAGGCAAGATCAACAGTCATCCAACTACTTAGCCTGCAAAGGCAGATACTCTCGGCGTTTCAGCGTCAACAGCACCTCTATGCAGTATTTTTCGATTTAGAGAAAGCTTTTGATCGCCTGTGGCGTCATGGCCTACTACTAAAACTGCGAACGGCGTGAATCGCCGGAAAAATGGGTAAATACCTACACAGCTTCTTAGACAATAGAACGATCCAAGTTACGACTGGTTCGTCAACGTCTGAACTGATGCTGTTGGAAAATGGTGTACCACAAGGCTCTGCTTTAAGTGCAACCTTGTTCATATACTACATTAACTGTCTTGCCGCCCCTGTAACGTCCCGGCTCTATGTGGACGACCTAAACATCTCCCTATCATCCAACCATCCTATAAACGCTCAAAATATCCTACAAAAATCCATAAAAAAGCTCGAAAAGTAGTCCAATGACAACGGTTTGACCTTCTCCTCAACAAAAACAATATGTGTTGATTTCCACAGGGGACGCCAAAACGCACTTTCCAGCGTATTCCTGAGTCTAAATGGGGTTCCTATAAACCGTCCATCAGTTAAGTTTCTAGGCTTAATATTTGATAAAAAACTCTCCTGGCGCGATCACATACGTGAGCTCAAAGCTAAATGTCTAAAATCCTTGTCCATCCTAAAATATCTGTCGAATTACAAATACAACATAAATCCAAAACTACTCCTTACAATATATAGATCAATCATCCTTTCGCGAATCAATTACGGGTGCCAGGTATACTCCTCAGCCGCCAATAGTGTGCTAAGATCCTTAGATCCTGTACATTTTGCGGCCCTCCGGTCTATTCTTTCCACTCATCCCTCTACTCCTGTTGTAAGTTTGTGTGCACTGGCAGGTTGTCCCCCACTATCCTATTATAGGAAATATTACAACTTTAAAGAACTGAGCTCCCTCCTTAGTAATACTAAGACCTCGTCACTCGAGCCGGCCACCATATCCCCTAATGGGAGTTTTGGGAACGATCCAGCGCCTGAACTTTTTTCAGTTATGGATCATTTCCAAATCCCCTCAATCCCAAGAGCTTTACCAGATTTCGCAATAACTGTACCTCCCTGGAGTCAGCTGATCACAAATATAAACATATCTCTCACAAAATTCAATAAAGCACAATATCCCCCAAACGTAGTACAAATAGTAAAAAACACCATAGCGAGCTACACCGATCATGTATGCCTCTACACAGATGGAGCGAAGGCAAAAGGTTATCAGTCACCGGCGGCATGCTCCTTCGAAGTATCAAAAACAGCAGAGTCAGTCAGACTGCATGATTGCTGCACAGCACTGGACGCTGAAATATATGCGATTGTTTTCTGCATTCAACACTATACTGATACTAACCCCCAGTCCCAAAAGGCCCTACTTATAACTGACTCCTTAAATTCCCTTCAACTTATTTCAGAAATAAAACCCAAAAACCCCCTGATAAGAAAAGTCCACTACCTACTATACAGACTATCCCACCTAAACTCTGAAATATCCTTCCTATGGGTGCCGGCCCATGTAGGAGTCCCAGGTAATGAGCGCGTCAATCGAGCAGCTCAGGCGACACTATTCTCTCCAATGCCATGTAATCCCCTCTTCCCCCCACAATGGCCCATTTATTTATGCACCAAACTGGAGAAGAATGGCAGCGGGAATGGAAATCCGCAAGTACATTCCTCCGAAGCATAAAATCAACCACAGAACCCTGGTGGCCCATAGACGAAATTTCTCGCAGAGATTTTTCTGTCTTGAATCGCCTCCGAACAGGTCACACAACCCTTTCGCATGGGTATATCTTCACGGGACAAGAACCCTCAAATGTCTGCTTCTTCTGTGGTCAACCAAGCGCCCCGTCTACATCTCACCTCCTTCTCGAATGTTTCTCTTTTGCGGCACCAAGATCCACCTATTTCACTACCACCTCTATCTCTAAGATCTTATCGAACGTTCCGTCTGCGGTCGCAGCTATGTTGGCTTTCGTGCGTAGCAGCGGCCTATACCATAGAGTTTAACCTTCCTAAGTAGGCCCCATGTGCTGTAACAGCCTCAGTAGTTAAACACAGCGCATGGAAATCCTCACTATTATTTTATTAAAAAAAAAAAAAAAAAAAAAAAAAAACTGATAGGATTTTTTATCATCAGGTGATTATTCAAGCCCTGCATTGTCGGTTGCACCGTTTCTGGTCATTTTGTTTTCGCAGATTGTAACACTATCTGTGTATGTAACATGCACACACACATTCGAAGAAACTATTCTAAAGAAAAAGTTAAACACACGTGTAATATTTCAAAAAGTTAGAAGAAATACTGCGACTGTGTAAAATTGTCTTGAGTTCCTGACGACTTGTTGCCGACAATAATTGTCGTCAACACCTTGTTGCTGACAACCTTCCTCAATTATAGATGCCAAATACGTTTATGCATCAAAAAACACTCCGTTTTGAGCACAACATCAACAAACAATTTCGAAATGTGAAAAACATAAATTATGGATTTAAAAACTAATATTTAAAAATAATTAAAATAATCCAGATAACTAAAACATTAAAAACAGAAAAAAAACGCGTTAAAGACTCACTATAACGCCATAAAGCATTAATAACTGTCCACCACTAATATATATATAGACAACTTAAAAGAGAGCACAGCAAAACACGATTACATACGCAGCGGAGTGGGAAGCTAATTAATACCATTTACCGTTATCGAAAGCCCCAATTCGTTTTATTATTTAATCTAATTGCTTTTAATATTACATTTAAAGAAGTTAACGTGTTCCGAGTTAGACGTAGTGCGTACGCGAAACAGAGTTTTAACCTTATCTTATCTTCTATAGTTTATCTCTAACATATTAATCGTTTTGTATTCGTGTTCCGATAAGTGTCAAGTAAATCGTAATCGCAACGTAAGACTTTGCCGGTCGCAGCCGACCTCAGCTGGTTTTTCGTAAATCAGACAATCAAAACGACATCCGGTACTGAGTACAGACCGAGCATGTCGTACGCAACTGCAACGAAAAAAGAAACCTTCCCGTCCGCCAACCAAGCTATAATTTTCCCACACGTCGATGGAGCTCCGCTGCCGTATTACGCTCGAAAAATGGTAAACATCATAGGTAATAATATACTACATTGCGCCAAAATATCGAATAACCGCGTTCGAATGTATATCAGAAGCAGAGAAATCGCTGAAAATTTTTTCAAGTCAGGTGGAGAAATCGAGATTAATAGAAAACTAGTCAAAGCCAGATGGTACCGACAAGAAAAAAATGATAAAAAAGTAATCGTATCTAATGTACCCCCCCACGTCCCCCATGCAGAAATAATTAAACTAATCGTCTCCCACGGAGTAGTACCTACTTCAGACATGAAATTCTTGCGACTTACGCAGGAAGAGGGTTTGACTAATATCCTTTCAGAAAGAAGATTTGTATATATCTCAGCAGAAACTTCGGAAAAATTGCCGAACTCAGAGTTTGTCAAATATGAAGACGACGAATATCGAGTATTTTACAATGATGCTCAAATCAAATGCTTCATCTGCCATCAATTCGGTCACACAACGCAGTCATGTGAGTTTAACAGATCCGAAGAATATAATGAAACTCTGGATAAATCCCAAAAATTAACGTCCAAAGAATCAGAAAAAAATTCCTATAAATCGAACGATGACGAAAAGGATGTGAACAACACAATTAAAATTGTCGAATCAACTGGAAATGCTAACACGGAGGCACCTTCCAACACCATCTGCCAAAGTGAAGACGTACCTCGTGGTAACGAAAATTATACCCGCGATGAAACGGACGTTGTTCAACAGACCATTAAAAGACCACTATCAATCAGCACCCAATCTCACAGCGACCAAACAGTTGACGACCTCCCAACGCCCGCTAACGAAACAGAAACACCACATACAAAAAAACAAAAACAAAAGAAGGCCAAAATCGAAAATCCGGCAACAACTTCAACCGAAGAAACATTCTCAACAAAACAACTTTTGGAATCCATCGAAGAAAACTTTGAAAAAAATAAGCAAGATTATCCGATATCACTTTCCAACTTCAAATTACTCATGGATCTCGTAAAAGGGCAGCAAGATCCTACCCAATGCGTAGCTCAACTCACCACCGATTTCAACGGTATAATAAAAATCCTGGCCGACAATTATCTGCATCTGGAACACCGATCAATGAAAAATCGTTTTACAAGACTGAAAAAAAAATTAGAAGAATCGATTTTAGAAAATGCTGAAAGTCCAGACAATCCAGACAATCCAGATAACATACAGAAGGAGCCCGACATGAACGATTGAATTCGAATGGTAATACGCAATCTACTTTGCTATTTGTAAAAATTTATCTAAATCGTATCAACAATAATTAATCCAATCCGTTATTCTTAATACCTAATCAAATACGTTATTCAATGGAATTGTAACGGCGTGAGAAGCCATAAAAATGAACTCCAACTCTTAATTCAAAAAACCTCTCCCCAAATCATCACTCTACAAGAAACCCATTTACGGTCACAAATTTCGTTTCAAATTCCCAAGTATAAAATTTTTCGTAACGACTACCCTGGAGGCATCATTGCTTGTGGTGGAGTCGCAATTCTAGTGAATAAAGATATAAAAGCAGTCCCAATCCATTTAATCAGTAATTTACAAGCCATAGCCGTTCAAGTATATACTCTTAACCATTTCAAAAGCCCTATCACTATCTGCAATATTTATATACCCCCTGATCAAAATCTCCAGAGCGATGAATTAAATGATATTCGAAATCAGCTACCAACTCCCTACATTATCACCGGTGACTTCAACGCTCACAGCCCAACTTGGAACTCAAATAACACAAATAATCGAGGTAATTCCGTAGATAAATATTTAAACCAAACAGATTCCGTTCTTTTAAACACCGGCGATAACACACATTTTAACGCTTCTAATGGAAGTTTCTCCGCAATTGACCTAACCTTTTGCTCACCTAATATAGCCCATTTTCTAAATTGGAAACCTCTCGATGACCTGTACTTTAGTGATCATTTTCCGATCGAAATTTCGTTAAACAATAACCAAACCCCACACAACGAATTGAAAAAATATCCGAAATGGATTATTAATAAAGCCGACTGGATTAAATTCCAACAAAATTTTTCCTTTACCTTCGACTACCACCTTTCTATCGACGATAATGTCAAAAATTTCACAACCTCTGTCGTACATGGAGCCTCGGTTAGCATACCAAAATCTTCTTCCAAATTTCCTCCCAAGGTAGTCCCTTGGTGGTGCCCAGAAATCAAAACTGCGATCAAAAACCGAAAACGTGCATTACGCAAATACAAAAAAAATCCTACATTGGAAAATTTAATTTTTTTTAAAAAAAATAGAGCCCAAACTCGCTTAATCATTCGCCAAAAAAAAACGAAAGTTGGGTAAAATTTATAAAATCGATTACTCAAAATTCATCTATTAAAGAAACTTGGAGAAAAATAAAAATCCTAAAGGGCTCATACATCCCCCACACCATAAATTTTTTAACAGTCGACAACAAAATTTTAACAGATCAAACTGAAATTACAAATAGTCTAGCCCAACATTTTTCCGATGTATCAGCATCCTCTAACTACAGCATGTTTTTTCAAAACCATAAGATTCAGAAAGAAAAAATTGAAATAAATTTTAATTCAGATAACTCGGAACCTCACAATGCACTGTTTTCTATTGATGAGCTTGAAATAACTCTAAACCATAATATCCAAGACTCTTCACCAGGACCAGATGATATTCACCCTCAAATGATCAAAAAATTACCTCAATCAGGTTTAGAAGCCCTTCTTCAGATTTTCAATTCCATTTGGGTCTACGACACTTTCCCCACCAAATGGAGACACGCTATTGTCATTCCCATCTTAAAACCAAATAAGGACGCCAACCTACCAACTGGTTATCGACCTATTTCTTTAACATGCGTCCCATGCAAAATAATGGAGAAAATGGTCAGTACACGACTAATTTGGTATCTCGAATCGAATAATTACTTAAGCAGTCTCCAAAGCGGTTTTCGAAAAAATCGTTCTACGTTAGATCAATTATTAGACCTCCAACAAGAAATAACATCTGCCTTCAAAAACAAGGAAAATCTATACTCCATATTCTTTGACCTCGAAAAAGCTTATGATAAAGCATGGAGATCCAAAATCCTACGTAGACTTCATTCACTCGGTATAAAAGGTCATCTAGCATATTTCGTACAGAATTTCCTAAAAGACCGAACTTTCCAAGTGAGACTAAATAACGAATCCTCCAAAATTTTTGGAATAGAGAATGGAGTACCCCAAGGTTCCGTTCTCAGCACAATCCTTTTCATAATTCTGATTGACGATATAACCGAAATAATCTCCTACCCGATATCCTTACGACTGTTCGCAGATGATATAAACATAGCCTTACGTTGCAATAGCCCACAAATAGCATATCAACTTCTTCAACCAGCGTTAAACAAACTTCAAATCTGGGCCGAAGAAAACGGCCTTTCCTTTTCTAGCAGTAAAACACACATAGTTAATTTCAGCCACAAAAGAAAATCCCTAACAGAACCAACTCTCACTTTCTATAATAAACCTCTTCAGTATAAAACCTCAACAAAGTTTCTAGGCCTAACTTTTGATCAAAAACTTACGTGGATTCCACATATTAAAGAAACGAAAGCCGAAATTCTCCGATCCTTGAATTTATTAAAAATAATTAGAAACCCTCGACACAACCCATCTCGATCCCTCCTGCTACTATTCTATCGTGCCCTAATTCGATCAAAAATCGAATACGGAGCACCCATATACTGTTCTGCAAAACAATCAGCTCTCTCCAGCCTAGACATTGTTAATAACGCAGCGATTCGACTATGCATAGGAGCTCTTCCATCTTCGCCTAATCTTAGCATTTACTGCGAAGCTGCTGAACTCCCTCCATCTTATCGTAGAAAATTACTAACAAACAAGTATCTAGCCAAAACAATGTCAAACACATCCCATCCAATATCTAAAAGAGTCATAGATTTTTTCTCAATTCCATCAATCTCAGTCCACGAACCAATCACTTCATTCACTGAAATAATCAAAAGTAATCATATTTTCCCACTACTTCAACAACAAATAAATCAACAATATCAGCCATGGCTTATATCCATTCCTCCAATAAATATCTCGCTTACAGCCTACCCAAAACCAGACTACACACCTTTCATAATTAAAAATCACTTCATTGATCAATTATCGAGATACAGTGGCCATATACACTGCTTCACAGACGGCTCAAAAAGAAAAACACACCACGTAGGATACGCCTTTTCCATAGAGCAATCATCATTTCACTTCTCTCTTCCCTCGTTCTCTTCAAATAACAGCGGAATTAATGGCCATTTACCATTGTATATTTCATATCAGCGAAACTTATCAGTCTGGCAAATTTTTAATCATGACCGATTCCTTAAGTTCCTTAGTTTCTTTCCAAAACACTTCTAAAAACAATCCTCTTATTCAGAAAATACTCAACTTATACAACATCTTATTCCAATCACAAATAAAAATCAGCTTCATGTATATCCCGAGTCACATCGGCATCTCCGGTAACGAAAATGTTGATAATCTTGCAAAATCCGCACACCGTTCTTCCCCTCTCCTTCCCTTTATACCACAAGACCTCCAGTCATATATATGTGTACAAACTCAAAACAAATGGCAATTAGAATGGTCCCAACAACATACCAACAAACTTCATACTTTCAAAAAATCAGTCGTCCCTTGGAAACATTTATCAAGCCTCAATAGGACCGACGAAATTATTATTACTAGAATCCGTATTGGTCACACCAAAATTACCCACGGTCACCTATATCAAGGAATTCGACAAAACCCCACTTGTACCTACTGCTCCTCAGATATCATGACAATAAAACACCTTCTTTTCTCCTGCCCTTCCTTCTCTGTCCAACGATTACAACACAAAATAACCCCTCAATCAATATCTGATGACCCAGAACAATTAAATTCATTGATCAATTTTCTCAAAAAAACCCACCTATACTCCCTAATCTAAAACTTATCCGATGGGCGCAATAATCCTGGCAATTAAAAGCGTCCCAACAAAAAAAAAAAAAAAAAAAAAAAATAGAAAGGTGATTAATTGTTCGTCGTGGTTGTGAGTTCGCATTATCAGTTTCTATTGAAATTAGATTTCAGAGCAATTCTCTACAAACTCGTTAAGATCGTATTTATCATTATTTCAAGCTGATACAATTGTGAGTTGTTATCATGCTCTGTGGCATACCGGTAAGCTCGTTCCACTTATTAATCGCAGATATATATTAATTGATAAAACAATTATTAAAATATTATGAAGAAACTTTGTAATATCTTATGTAATATTGATTGCGATAAAAAACTTAGTCTACGTTTTCTGTATTCATCAGTGCAGCCATATATGGTTTCCGAATTTATCGTAGTAGCCTTAAACAGTTTCATTTACGAAGGAAGGTTCTTTCTATTTCATATGCTGAAATATTAAAATGAGTAGTCATTCAGTTGTACCGCCACACTTGTCTATGGGATTACTATGGAACAATACCAGTTTTAGCAGAAAGAACTTAAAGCTAAAGAAGAAAAACAAACTATTATAGTGAGGCAGTTGTCTTTAAGGTGATAAATAGTGGAGATATTGTTTCCTCTAAGAATGAACGTACCTTTCGTGCTTTGGTTCAAAGTTTAAGGGCAAATAATATAGCATATCATACCTATAAATTAATATCGGAGAGATCGTACAGAGTAATGGTAAGAGGTCTACACACCTTACTACGGATATAAAGTCAATAGAGGAAGATCTCGTACATGCGGGTCATGAACTGCTTGATATTGTTAACATCACAAAAACCATTAAAATACGTAACAACGAAAATAAAATAATTGACAGACAAAAGAAGACGTATCCACTGTTTTATGTAGATCTAAAACCAAAGAATAATAATAAAGAAGTTTATGATATAACTAAAATTACATATTGTAAAATAAAAATAGAGCCGCCACATAAAACTTACCTCCGTGTGTAAGCGTTGTCAGCAGTGGAATCACACGGAAAAAAACTGTGTAGACCGGTGAAGTGTTTTAAGTGTGCAGGTGATCATGATTCAAAATTATGCAAGGAAAATAACCCAAAAAAGCTCAGATATACTAACTGTAAAAAGGACCATACAGCTAATTATAAAGGCTGTAGATCTGTCATCAGATCATACACCAATACTACTAACAACAAGTACTACTTTCATACAGAAAAAAAGGAAGGCTCTAACAAACAAGAGTTTCGCGAGGAACTGGATCAAAGAATTGAGTTGAACATACGGCTTAAAACCCCTTATGAATTAGAAGTGCAAACATCTAGTTTCATAGAAGCTATTCAGGAGACACCTCAGGTTGCTACTATGCAACCAAGGAATGACAAATAACAAGAAATTGTGTATCCACTTGAATTCTGTAATAAAAAAGCTGAGCGACGGAAAGCTAGTAGAAAGTGGCATAACACGCAATCACCATATGACAAGAATAAATTTAATAACATTAACAATCAATTTCGGTGTCTTATTAAGAAGGTTGGAATGGAGACGTTTAAAGCTTTCTTAAAGGAACTCAGTCCTTATACCGATATGGATTATTCGCTATGGAAGGCTACTCGTCGCATTAAACGACCAGTAACCAGAGTTCCACCGCTAAGAAATGAAACTGATAACTGGGCTCGATCTGAAAAGGAAAAAGCTGAACTTTTTGCACGTCATCTTTCTCGGGTGTTCACGCCAAATGATATTCAGTCAGATGTAAATCCGGTACCAAGCTGCTTAGATAATCAAATGATAAGACCTTTTAGTGCACTAGCGGTAGCAACATAAATTGATAAAAATATCAACCCGAAGAAAGCTCCCGGTATAGATGAGATGGCTGTGCTTAAAGAATTGCCATGCAAAAGTGTTATTCTTTTAACATATTTAAGACTTCAGCATGTAGTTAATGTTTTTAAGGACGTACAAATCACCATGCTTAAGAAACTAGAGAAGCCTGCAGAAGTAATTAACTCATATAGTCCAATATCAATATTACCAGCGGTTTTTAAACTCTTAGAGAAATTGTTACTGATACGTTTCCTACCACTAGTTGGAGAATATATACCTTCCACTACATCAGTTTGGATTTCGTAAAAAACATTCCACAATTGACCAAGAGGGCTCTAGAAGAAAAGAAGTATTGTTCTGCCATCTTCTTAGACATTACACAAGCATTCGATAAGGTATGGCATGAAGGCTTGATTTTCAAGCTGAGTCATCTGCTGCCAGGTAACCTATGTCGTCTGGTTAGGTCGTACCTAACAGATTGGAAATTCAGAGTTAGTCATGAGGATGCTAAATCTACATTTTACAAGTTGGAGTTTCCCAAGGGAGTGTCCTTGGACCTCTCTTGTACCTCCTGTATACACAAGATTTGCCTGTAAATGAAGTCAGTACCACCACTGCAACATTTGTTGATGATAACGCTTTAATGGCTGTTGACCAGCATCAGTGTGATGTTATAAACAAGCTTCAGCAAAGTATTGATTCGGTGTATAAATGGACTAGAAAGTGGAATATTATGCTGAATGAGCAAAAATCCATCCACGTTCTCTTTACACTGCGTACTGCTAGTGATCAATACCGCATATATCTTGGTAATCAAGCGATTCCACAAGCTGATTCTGCAAGGTATCTAGGTATACACCTGAATAAACGTATATCATGGAAAGTTCATGTCAAAATGAAAATTCAACAAATTAAAACCAAAGTACGGCAATTGTACTGGGTAATATAGGTAGGCAATTCGTACTAGATAAGCCCTGCAAACTATTATTGTATAAAGAAATCATTAGACTGATTTGGACGTATAGAATTACCTTATGGAGCTGTACTGTGCGTTCCAATCGAGAAATGATCCAACGGCGTCAAAATATCATCTTATGTGCAATTTTTTTTTTTTTTTTTTTTTTTATATTTATACACTATTACGAGCTGTCCATCAAGGACATTTAGTAATACGTGTGAATGAACTTAAACATGAAGGGAGGAGTACCCAATGGCACCTACCCGATTACCCCTACCTTAAACAAGGTCCTGCGGTTTCTGGCGTTTCAGTCTTCTTACATTATCGGTAACATCGAGCAATTCTCTAGCAAGAGTGTTCGGATGAGAATCGAGTCTGTCTGCGTGTCTTTTAGCGTGAACTTTGATGACATCAGCCACATAATCTATACACAAATCTCGATGTAAGGTTAGATTAGTAACATACCAGGGTGCCTTGGTTATCAACCGAAGGATCTTATTCTGGGAAGTCTGTATTACCTTCAGGTTTGACGGTTTAGCGCAACCCCAAAGTTGAACCCCGTATGTCCAGATGGGTTTCAAAATAGTTGTGTATATTAGACGTTTGTTGTCCGTTGTCAGTACACTGTTTCTCCCTATCAGCCAGTACATTTTTTTAACCCGGATATCTAATTCTTTCTTTTTAAACTGTATATGGTGTTTCCATGTCAATCGGCTGTCTAAGTGCAAACCTAAATACCTGACCGTTGCTCGTACAGGAAGATCTATGTTATTGATCTTAACGGGTGGGACTTCAACTTTTCGGTTAGTAAAATGGATATTCACCGATTTGCTTTCGTTTATCCCGATTTTCCATTTTTTAAACCATGTTTCAGCCTTCGTAAGAGCATTTTGTAGATTGTTGCTAGCTTTCTTCGGATCTTCATGAGATGACAGTAGTGCCGTGTCGTCCGCAAATGTAGCCATCTGCACATTCTCTGTCGCAGGAAAATCTGCTGTGTATAACAAGTACAGCGTGGGGCCCAACACTGAACCCTGAGGAACGCCTGCTAAAACTGGATGTATTTCTGAGTAGGTATGTTCGTAACGTACTTGAAAATGACGATCTTCGAGGTATGATTTTAGCAACAGGTAAAGGTTACTCGGGAACAAACATTTTAATTTGTATAATAAACCATCGTGCCAGACTTTATCAAAAGCCTGTTGAACGTCGAGAAATACCGCAGTACATACTTTTTTAGTTTCTAAACTATTTTCAATTACACTAACCATCCCATGCAATTGATCAATCGTGGAATGATGTTTTAAAAAGCCAAACTGATGTTGCGGAATTACATCAGTTGACTGTATATAAGGCTGTAACCTTTTCAATATTAATTTTTCTATTACCTTTGATAAAACAGGCAACAAGGAAATCGAATATTAAGATGTTACAGAGTAAGGATCTTTACCAGGTTTCGGAATCATTACGATTTACGCAAACTTCCATTGTACCGGAAAATATTGTACGCGAAATACTTCGTTACATATAGAAGTGAGCAGTACTATAGCTTTCCGCGGAAGTTTATTTAATAATTCAGCGCTTATTAAGTCGAAAGCTGGGCTTTTCTTCTTTTTCAGCATTTTAAGCAGACACCCAACCTCGTGAGCAGAGGCTGATTTTATTGCTAAAGATGGTCCACATGGACTGGTTATAAATTCATGTATTTCCCTGTCCGTGTTTGTCTGTATGTTTGGCTTAAACACGGTTGCCAAGTACTCGGCAAATAAATTCGACTTCTGTTTATGATCTTTCGCCCATGACCCGTCACCATGTTTCATCGGAGGAACATGTTTATTCGGTTGCCTAATATTTTTGGTACACTTCCACAAGGAATAATCATCAATTGCTAAGGGTGATAGTTTAGTTAAATAATTATCGAGCGTTTTATTTTTAATTTCTTCTAAAAGTTTTTTTAATTCTTTTATTTTGTTATTAAACAACTTTTTATCCGAAGGGTTTCCCGATTGGAACCACCTTCTTCTAAGCTTTCTCTTTTCTAAGACAAGTTTCCGGACTGATATTGGATAATTTTTATTACTTTTTTTACATTTAAGAACAGGAGTGCTTAAGGTAGCTGCTATTTGTATTTCGTTTGTTAGGTACCGTACGGCATTCTCGACGTCAGTTGAGCTTTTTAAAGGAATTTTTAAGTTTAACTTTGTATCCAAATGATCTCTAAATGATTCCCAGTCTGTTTTGTGGTTATATAAATGTATTTGCTCCTCTCTGCATATAACCGAATCACCGAAAGTTAAAATAATAGAAGAGTGATCTGAAAAGAGATCGAAGGAAGAATTTATATTTGTATAATAACTAGCGGTTCCTTTTGTAATGAAGAAATCTAAAAGATCCGGTATCTTACGATTATCGGTTGGCCAATAAGTTGGTTCCCCTGTTGATATATAGTTGACATTGTGACTTTCAAGTGCTTGTTTGAACACACGTCCTCTTGTCGTAGTTATCCTGCATCCCCACGCTGTATGCTTAGCGTTCCAATCTGCTCCTGACACAAATCTGCTCCCTAAATTTTTTATATATTTACAGAATTCCATCAATGTTATTTTATGTCGTGGCGGACAATAAGCAGCTGATAATACAAGTTGGCCACCCATCGTCTGTATGCTAATGTTAGTTCCCTGCAGATACTCCTCCCTAAAATGATTTAGTTCGTGCTGTACAATGTTATTTTTTATTAATATTGCTGAACCGCCGTGAGATTTTCCTGAGGGGTGTGTGCAAGAATACGTGTTGTAATTATTTATTTTGAAACAGTCTTTATCAGTTAGGTGGGTTTCGGAAACTAAAATTACATCCACAGAATTGGAAGTTAAGAACAATTCAATTTCGGCTTTATGATTTTTTAAGCCATTCGCGTTCCATTGAGCTATCCTCAGGTAGGCGGGCATTATTTGGTTAATTTCTGAATTAACATGGTAAGCATGGATAGAACCATGCTGTTTTGCTCGGCTAATTGACGGAACATGGATTTAAATTCATTCAGGAATTCGAACAGGTTCACAAAAGGAATATTCTGTATATCATCCCTTAAATTATTTGGTGATTGGGCGTTAATGGGGATTTGACCGGAATTCCTTATATGAGTTGCATTTGCTGTTATATTGTCCGCTTGACTAGGAGTGTCAGACTTAGTAATTTGTGAATAAGTTACGGTTGGTCGTCGATAGTTTTGTTTAATAGGTTGATTTGCTGCAACCCCCGAATTCGTTTTATTTTGTACTAACTTTTGATAAATCTCACAACCTCTATAATTTGCGGGATGAGATCCGCCACACAGTCCGCATGTAGCCGGAAATTTCGGGTCTTTTTTACATTCGTAAGTCTTATGGCTACCTCCACATTTAACACAAACCGGCGTTCTTGTACAGTAAGCTTTGGTGTGTCCCCATTGCTGACAGTTCTGACATTGCGGGATTGATGCTTTCTTGTTGGGCGATTCTACTTTAATTATAGTATTGCACAATGATTTTAAATTATGTATTTCTCGGCAATTTGCTGTGGGCTCGAGATCCACGAAGAATAATGGCAGCGGTTTTTTTGTCTGATATTGTTTCACATTATGAACATTACGAACTTCAAAACCATGTGATTCTAATTCTTCTTTTATAACCAGCGGATCGATTGAAAAGTGTAAATGTCTGATCACCACCTTATAAGCTCTGTCCTGTTTCATTTGATAAGTGTGAAAAATAATATTTTCCTCCCTAAAAACCCGCGTTAGCTTACGGTATTGTTCCGGAGAAAGTACGCTTATTTTAACCACGCGATCTGTCAGTGCCTTCGCGTAGTAATCGGACTTGTTTATAACGAGCTCTATTCTCTCCTGCATTTTTCTGAAATTTTGCACTCCATGTACGAAAATGGGTGGTGGCTTGGGAATGGACGGTGTGGAATTATTCATTGAACTTTTTTCGGCTGAACCTACTTGACTTTCTTCATCAGAGTCATTTCCGTCGTTCGTTGAGAGGGCCTCAAATCGATTGCGAGTCATTTTAACGTGTTTCTTATTATTATTATCGTTGGCAATAGCAGATTGCCGCTTTTTTCCCTTTCTCACCTTAACTTGCTGCCAATCATTTTCCTGGCTGTTTTCATTCTCATGCATATCGACTTCTTCGCCACTACAACTCTGATTCGTTCGTTGCGCATTGTTTTGCGGTAAGGGAGGGAAGTGTTGATTATTGATGACATTTTGATTTTGTACGTAATTAATATTTGACTGTAAATATTCGAAATTTTCGGGAGTCGGCGCATAAACAAGTACGGGCTGCGCAGTGGAGATACCTGTTGATGAACCTGCCACATTATATGTCGTCATGAAAGACGGAGTAAACCGAGCCGGCTGTACGATTTCACTAGAACAATTACATAGCATATCGTCAGGTTTCGCTTGTGTACCGGTCAACGTATAGAGCGGTTCGTGTGTATAAGTTGCCGGTTGGATAACGGTTGATGTTGTTGCATGTTGACGCACGTTTTGCGTTTGTGTGTGTGTGTGTGTGTAAAGCGATTGCGTTGTGTGTAACGGTGTATCTGCTGTCGTCGCCATTACAGCGACGACAATACACGCGTGGTAGGTATGTGCTGGTGTGTGCTAATGTACGAGTTGTTCCGAGAAATGAAGAATATGTACGAAAATGAAAAGATTAAATGATAAATAATACAGAATAGATAAGAAAAATGGTTCAATCTCACCGATCTGAAGTGACGAAGTAACTGATAAATAGCGGTAATATATATTCGAATAATTTGGACGATAACGCGACTATTTTACTGAAACGATATATAAATTAAACGCAAGACACAACACGCGACAAACGAAACCCACATAGTTTCACTCTTATGTGCAATTGTAGATGCAAATCTATATTCACGTAATGATGATATTCATACGCACCTCCAGATGGCTACCGTCAACGATGTCATTAAAAAGTTTGCTCAGATACATGAGAAACATTTGCATAAATAAATACCGGCTGTAACACCAGACGTATTAAATGCAGATATCCATTAGACTTGGTGATCTAAATATATTTATAGGGTGAAGTCGTTGGACTTGTACTCCAAATAAAAATATCATTATTGGTACATATTTAATTTAACGGTTAAGATTTCGCCTTTATTTAAAATAATAATAAAAAGATAAAGGAAAAGAAAGAAAAAAACATTAATTTATCCTGTCGGTTTCTAGCCATTCCATCGTCTTTAGTAATAAAGCAGCTGATTTTTTGTCTCGGGTTGCTGATTCTTCTTGCTTTATTTTTTACTAGAAATCCTAAATCTCCTTCCATTGTGTAAAAGTTTTCGTCGCCGATTTTGATCGGAAATTCATAACTATTCCCCTTTTTATCTGTGCAACCTAGTCTTCCAGCTATCCCGTAATTCTTTTTGTTTTCCTCACTTCGCCGTTCTTTTATCTCCATCATTTACCTACATTCATAAGCCATACTCTCCTATCTTCCTTTAATTTTCCTTTTCTTTTAATTTCCTTTCCAGACTGTACTCCCCATTCCAATAATGCACTTGATTGCGACATTGATCATTTCATTGAGTGTACATCTTTTAAGCACTTATTATTATTATTATTATTATTATTTATACAACGCGAGCTTTCTGGCTCAGATTTAAAAAAAAAAAAAATGGATTTAAATAAAATGGAAAAGTTTAAGTTGTTTAAGGAAATTTAATACTTTGTTTATAGAGTTAGAGGGACACTTGAGAGCCAGAACTTGACTTGATGGAACTTAGAGAGAAGGTCGAAGAAAAAATGTCTTTGAGCATGTAAAGATGTGATTGGCCATCGAACTCTTTACGCTGCAAAAGAACAGTCGAAGGAAATAGGTGTGTTCAACTAATTACTATCTAGTCTTGGTAAGTCCTCTAATTCAAGTAGTAGTTCCAAGGTACCAGATTTACTTTTAACTGACGTAACTTATGGTTTTCAACATTATGCCAGTGATTGTTTCACAGAAAAAGTATTAGATGAATTGCCTTTCTCATGGTAATCATTAAAACGTTAAACCCTAATATGAACATCTATAACGTGGTTTCTAATGGATAATTTTAACAACCATGAAAACCATTCTTTTTTTAAATTAATAAAAGTATTAATTGTTCATAATATTGCTTGAGGCCTTCGACAGTAGCCTAAATGTGAGTAGAAATATTAATCTTGGTTGTGATAACGTTGGCAGCCTCATCCACAATGTCATGTTCAGAAATTCTTGCATATCCTATCATTTAAATGAATTTTGTTGTAATAGAGTCCAAATACGGCGTGTCCTAGAATATATTAATAAGCTATGCAATTTGGTTTGATGATAATGGATTTTACCACAATTGAAATGATGTAAGGGAATTAAACAAGATAATTAGGTTTCACAGGGAAATTGGAAACAGAAGAAGATAGTTGTATGCAGAAGAAATAGAGACCCGGTTGCTTAAGCGATGTGAACACATTTTCGTATTAATAGATTATGCAGGTCAATTTATTTTGAATTTTACAGCTATTGGTGTAGAACAATGGATATGGTAAAAATATTCTCAGAGGATTTGTTGTAATTTTACGAAGATTATACTTCTATTAACTAATTTAGGAATTTCTGTCAGAAAGTTATAATAACCATGTTGACTGTTGAAAAAATATGGTTGAATAGGGATGGATGTTAACCTTTGACGAGACAATTTTTGATGACTAGTCATCATATAGTTTGATGAAGTGTCTTGATTAAAAAGGTAGCGACATATAAATATAGACTAGAGTTTTAAGCAGCTGAAATAATTAAATTAAATGTAAGAAGAAATCGAAGGTAGTGATGTGAGGGGGCAGCTACATCAACGTATAAACCATCTATTAAAGTCGTATGGAACGCTGCCTTGATGATTCTGAGAGATAATGAAATTTTAATGCTGACTTATTGTCTTATCCATACATTGGCGCTCCATTTCACCGTATTAGTTTCCCCTTGAAATGTTACTTTCAAATTTTTATGTATAGAATTCAGATTAGTTTTTGATCAAAATTGACTCCTAAATATTTTGCATTACCTTGAATTAATACTAGTTTTCCATTTTAAAAAAACATGTCTGGAAATTAGGAGTAGAGTTTCTTTTATAGAAGACTACCAAACGTGTTTTTGAAATAGAAAAACCAAATCTAAGATTATGTGTTCATAATGGTAAGCAGTTTAGAGTTTCTTGTAGTAATTCGTGCACTCTTAGTAGGTTTGAACTTGTGAAACTAATACTACGGTGATCAACAAATAATCGCTAAAATTTGCACAATGTTTTTTTTTATTTGCGAAAAGAAAAAGAATTAAATTTAGAATTAATCCTAAGAAGCTCCACTGTGAACTTTATGGAACTCGGATAACACACCACTTTCCTTGATAATATGAAATGATTATTTAAGAAACTTAGGAGTAGCGGAAGAAGGTAACCGCGAAATATTTTGATGAAGCGTTTTGATTAAAAATGTAGCGACATATAAATACGAAATTCTTGCTGAATCTATGTTCCTCCTATCGCTCTTTGCAGATATTACCTTGCCGCTTTCTTATCAAGCGTCTTCCTATCTCATCAAATAACCTTATCCATTCGTTCTATTTTCTGTTAATATTCTTCATTGTATTTCTTATTCATATATTTATTCATCTTCTGACTCCACTACTCTGCGTATTCCTCTATCCATTCCCATTCTCAGACAGTTCGTATAGACTTCCGTTGAGTCCCGCCAAATCATGTAGTATTAGTAGTAATAGGGGCAATTACCTTGTCCACTCAGCTTTCACATCTAAGTTTCCTGTTAGACGATTACCTGATTACAGAGTAAAGCCAAGATAATTCAAACCGCTAACTGGAAATCGTTCTATAAGTCATCTTTCTCCGATTCATGTTCTCTGTATTTATTTCTTTATCTCGATTCGTCGGTTAAAATATGGTATCTAGATTTTCCAAACGATCAACGCGCGATTATTTCTTTTATTTGTCATCTTCAAATCAGACAGGGTGTCAGGGATTGTGAAATTAAGGTCCAAAATGTACTAAGGCACTAATGAGAGCATGGGAGCCAGTTTCTTTTTCTCAGCCGCCTTTATTTCTCTGCTATCCCAATTATTTTAAGCTGAGTAAAAATGAAAGCGTCTTGGACACAGAACGAGACAAATCTCGAACCCGTGACCTCTGGTTTGGTAACCAAGCACTACAACTACTAGGCTACCTCCAGTACTAAACTACTATTAACCTTGTCTACCCGCGCTAGTTGCGACAGTGATCGTAAATGACCCTTAAGATTATAAAACCCACCTTTGTTTCTCTTTCTTCTTCACCATTGAGAATTTTTTAGTTTTTTCCACTCTTTACCTTGTTTTGCCCATTAGTTTTCCTTGAGTTCACTTCAGATTCCCCCGTGAATTTCTCCTTGACATATTTCTATCGCTTGCTATGAATTCTTTCCTTTCCTTTAAGGTATCCTTTATATTTTTTCGTCTACATATTTATTTCCCTTCGGACTGCTATTTGTACGAGTTCTATTACCGATCTTTTTTGACTCCCTTGCTATCTCTCCATAGTAGTTCTGGCCGTCTCCATCTTCCTCAAATAACTTTCTTAGTGTACTCAGTTTCCTTTTCTCCTTTGTTCTTCCTTCTTAATGGGTAATCGTCCGTAGCTGACAAGCCCAATAAAAAAGTAAAAAAAAAAAATTCTTTCTCTTTACAGTTCTGTGCCCCAGGCCTCCTTTCCTTGAATGAATCCTACTTTTGTTATTTAACAATCGTCTACTGTTGACAAACCCAAAAGAAAGGGAGAAATAAGTTTATTTAATAAATGTTTTCAAATTATGGCACGATGTTGTATGATTCCACTGTATTCCTCAATATTACCGCATACGTTCACATTGGCGTTCAATAGTTTGATCTGCTGTTACCCATTCAATATTACATGCTTTAATAAATCTTTGTTTGTTTCCTTTTACCTTTACAGTAATACAGTTTTCTCGCATACATAGCAAGCCGTAAACACATTAAACTTATATTAAATTGTAGATAACGTTAAATAACAAATAAAAAATAACAGTTTCCTCAGCTGATGATAAAATTTTATTAAATAAATATTTCCGAATCACAGCACGATATTGTATAATCCCACTGTATCACTGGATATTGCTGCATACGCTCACAATGGCGTTTATAGTTTGATCTGGTGTTACCCAATTAATACTACACGCTTTAACCACACGACTAAGAATGCTTTTTGCATAAGAATTCTGAAATTAAATAAATAAAACGAATAAAACTAGTCAACTAAATACAGCTATGCACACAGTGAAATTAATTATTTTTTAAAAAAATAAATTTATTATTTCAGTTAGTCAATATTGTATCACAAAAATAACACATAAAAATATTAACTATACATCACAAGAAATGAAGTTTACATTATTTCATACGACAATCGGAAATTATCCTAAAAGTTATCTATGAAACTAGTCGATATCATTAATTTTGACAAAACATTTTAATCTAAAAATGCTGTTGGATGGGGAACGATACCGTTTATAATTTCAGACTAATTTAAAAAAGTTTTTGTATGAATTTGATATAGTTTCATCAGTTTTTTCAAGAATAAATCACTATAGTATACGAGTATGTAAAAAAGAAAAAAATAATCATAAGGTTTTGACGATCAGAGTGTTTTTCAGTTTTCATCGTTGTGAAATCCATAGCAGCCAAGACAGACCTTTCAAACTGGATGCCATCCATAACGCCTCTCTTCACTTAGTTACAGGCACGCTCAGAACTCCCCAATACCCAGCCTCTATTGCGAAGCCTCAGAGTGCCTCTATCGCTTCGACGCGATTATCTTACAGTGAACCTGCTCCTACGCACTGTAGCAAATCCGGCTCTTCCAACAGAAAATTTTGCTTCCACGTCTCGTCCTTCTGCATTATCTTCCCCAAATCCAACACGCCTCGCTGAATCTAACTGTCTATTCATAGATCTCATTTAAGCTACTGTTTCTTTACCAAACGTCTTCTACTCACGTCTTCCGTTCTTATCCATTCTTACGTTTCCATTTCTAGAAACTGGCATTTTACACCCAGGAAAATCTCTATCTTATCCCTTATTCTCCTTGCATGATCTCCTTTAACAATTTAACTTGTTTTTCATTCAACTTAGTCGAACTTTGCAATTCACTTTCAGAATATGTTCCACGAACTCTAATTAGATAGAAATTGTAATCAATTCATTATTTCCTTCTTATGTAACCGTATTTACTGATGGTTCGGATAAGTCGATTGGTGTCAGCGTTCCTTTTATCCTCCAAGATTTTAACTTCTCCGATTCTTTTCCTCCTCCTCCATTTTGACCCACACTCCTACTTGAATTAATGACTGACCTACGTTCCCTTCTATTCATTTGCTCTAATCACCTTTCTTCGAATTTTTGAATTATTTCGGACTCCATAAGCGCCCTTCAAGCTATCTATTTTCCCCTACCTAATCATTCCAGTAACTCTTTGTTCCTTTTATTTTCCATCAACATTTCTTTACTGTGGTCATTTTTGGTTATGAAACGGCTGATCCTTTGGCACGGATTGCTACTTCTTCTTACTTTTTTTAAAAAATCTATCTTCCAATCTTCTTCCACTGTGTAAAACTTTTCATTTAAGATTTTGGTTGGATATTTATGCTCGTTCTTTTTATAATAATTTTTCATTTCATCCGTCAGTTCAACCTATACTTCCTGTTAATCCGCGAATCCTTTTGTTTCCCTCGGCTTACCGTTCTGTTATTGTCTTAAACCATTTTTGCTGCTTTCCTCCCGTTATAGTTTTTAGTCGGTTTCTTCCCTACATTGTGTTCCCTTCTGCGACACTAAATATGTGTTTCTTGAATGTTCATTACTTTTTGTTGAGCGTTCTACCTTACATTCCAATTTGCTGACACTTGATCTTTTTATTTTTTATTACACCTCTTATTTCCTATATTTGCTTTCTCCGCATATTATTCGTGCTGTTTGTTCCTTCCTGTTAACAATATCTTATCTTATTAAATTTCAGTTAGCTCTTTCCTTTTCTAACTGTTTCTGGATAAAGGTCCTTGGTTAATAGAATAGATTTTGTGTGCTTTTATCGAGAAATTAGAATTGCAAAAGAAAACCACCAATATAAAATCAGAAAAAAGAAGTAAATTTAAAAACCTTTTTCTTACACTGTGACCACTAAAACCAATAATGTTGGCTCTCTTTTAAACATAACGTGATAAATCATACACTAAAATCTGCCGCGAAATAACTCTAAATACATCCGGCAGTTTCAAAATTATCGCAGACAGAAAGACAGAGAGACATATTTTTCAACGTTCGTTCACATCAACTAGACTATTGCGACTATATATATAATATATATATACACATATGTACATATAAAACTTGGCCATTTTGGCTTCGCAACGGGCTGTCCTCCCTGACTTCTTTTGCTTACATTTCTGTCACTTTCTCTTCTATGATTTGTATAAAATAATCAAAATTTACAACGAATTCATTTACATGTATGTCCCGTTTTTTTTTTTTGCACGTTTTTGACAAATACTCAGTTTATATTCACCAATTTTTATCAGGACTCACATGGTCCAAGTGGTACACTTTCTAATAGACAAATAATCGGTAGGATAGGTCCATATGAATATAAGTTATAGGCGGACAAACGTTTAAAAAAAAACGGAACTAAAGTGTAACCTTCTCCATTTTAGGAGTCGGTAACAAAGCTACATTTCCATGGTAATTTTGCAAATTGATGGCATTTTAAGTCATCCGCCTCTTTATACTAATAAAAAATAATAAGAAAAAAAATATCCAAACGGACTACATTTTTTTACGTTTTTTGGCAAATACTCAATTTATGTTCACCAATTTTCATCATTACTCACATGGTACCTAAGTTGAATGGTACTGTATTATTAATGGAAAAAGAATCAATAAAATCGGCCTATCGCGAACAAGCACAAAAAAATAAACGTATAACCTCCGAATTCTTGGAAATCGGTAAAAATTAAATAATTACAAACGTACATAAAATTGGAACATTTTTTGAGACATTCGTTCGTTACATGAAATTCGGATATTGTTTCTAATTGAGACCGGCCTGTAATTAACGTATATATATTGTGGGTAATTAAAATGGAATAGTTCCATGGAAAAAAAAATTACGCACATAGCACACTGCACCACTAAAAGTTAAGAGTCAAAGCTTCCAAAGAAATTTAAATACAAAAATAGCAGTAATTTTTAAATAATCATATTGTGTCGAGAAAATGAACAAAATAAACGAGAATCTAATTACAACTATATTTTCGTAAAATATTAAGACCGAGACTCTATAATACCTTTTACTTAATGCCTATGAACTAAACTTAAACGCAAGCTGCTTGGCTTAAGTAGGTAAGTCGAGTACAAGTTTTGAAAATTGCGCTTTGAGCAAGTAACTATTTTCATATCGGAGATAAAAAAAAGAAAAACCAAAAACCGAAATTCGCCGACTTTAAAACCGCGAGAATATGCGATAAGAATGATTACTTTTGTTGATTGCAAAAATGACCCACCTAGTAGAAGAATACTGACACTGTTTTCAGAAACATAATAATTAATAGGAATTCAAACAGGCAATAAGCATAATAGATAAATAAACATCGATTTATCACAAGACGCGATGTTAACTATGTTTCCTGCAAACCCGGTATTTCTATGATCTACCCAAATTAAAAAGTTTACGACCGCAACGCAGGTATTCCACGAGAGGATAATATAACTGAGAATCGATAATCGACCAGAACTTAATTAAGAATTAACAAACAGTATGCCGGGTTTTGAGCTTTGTGAAGAATTCCTCTTTGTATTTAAACTTTTAAACTGGTTAAAAGAAATATAAAGGATACCGTGTAAATTACTGCATAAAAAATAGGAACTCCTAGACACGTACAAATCTATAATGACGACTATATTTTGACGATAACAAAAACATACAATCCAACACTTGGTGAAAGCATTACCGATATGCTAAAATCCTAGGAAACTACTTACCTCGACCAAAAGTGCCGCTGAATATAATACTTTAAAACCGAAAAGTTCCGTCTATACGGTGAAAAGAAGAAGATATGCACATATGTTAAGAAGCATAAGGATCAGTCGATATTTTCTTGTAATACATAACTCAATATTGTAGACAGATCTGGCTCCGTGCTTAATAAATATGCTATGCTCAGTATGAATCTTCTTGTTCTGATCCAAATCAGGAATTGTTAAAGCCTTTCTTATTTACTAATGAGATGTGTTTTAGAGCATTCAACGACTAGTTTATTGAGTACATCGCGAACATCTAAAAATGTTTTTACCTCTTAAAAATATCGAAATTGCTTTTCTATTAAAATTTGTTTAAAGTAATTCTACTTTTGCAGGAATCCAAATAAATCATACATTCATTTATTGTCGTGCATACTTTTATTTGACAGTTTATTTAAACTTATTATTAAACGTACATAAAAAACCGTTGCACTGCTAACAGGCACTTTAAGAATACATACCTGCGAAACGTTGAAACAATTTTGAGAAAATGTTGTAGTTATGGTTTTAAAGCAGAGCATGTTATCCCGAGTAATCTTAGCCGTCGCCTTTAGAAATTTGGCAATTAGATCTACATCGTTTCCGCATATTTCCGATATGATGTTTTCTATTACATTATCGACTATAAGTCGTTCCTACAAAAAAAAAAAACTAAAAATGTATTGAAATATAATAAAGTGAAAGTTAACTTTATTCTAATCAATTAGAGGTAATTTGTTATTTTGGTGAAAAATTGAAACAAATTTACAGTACGATGAGAGTTTATACAAGTATAAAGTGATCAGTAGATTCTCAATGAAAAATGAGCAAACATTTGTTAGAGTGATGCTCACCGTACGGTAAATTTACTGAGAACTTTAAAATGTTCAAAAATTTTTACAACTGAGATAACTTTCAAAAAATAATGTGCGTAATAATAAATAAATGGAACACTTAAACCGTCTACTACACACCGCTGCACGAAAGAGTAAAAACAGTATATAAGAAATATATAAAAGGATCGATAGCACGATACTGCAACAAATGTTAGTCATGTAACTCTGAGTTTGGCAAGTGGTTTATAAATTTTCAAATGCTTTTCATAACGAATTACTGCATAAATTGAGATACAATGGGTGTAAAAATCAGTCAACATTATCATCTCATTCTTATTCAAAGAAAATCCGAAATATCTTATTCGGTTATGGATTGTATCAAATTAAATAAACTTTTTCAGTGTTTCTCAAGGATAACATTGCAATTTTATCCGTTAGTGAATCCAAGGTCGAGACGAACCAACACCTCCAACATTCGCCAAAAACAAAATCTGGGCGCATCACTGGAAGATCAGACTTAGTCAGTCTAAATCAGGTAATGTTACGTTCTCATGCCGAAAAATCGAGAAAAATCATCGAGTTTATATAAATCATTAGTTCACTGACTGAAACTGCAAAATATCTAGGAATGCGTCTTGATTCGCGTTTAATTTGACGGGCACACATTGAAAAAAATACTGCCCAGATAAAGCTAAAGTCAACTCTACCGGCTCATTGGAAGACGATCACAGTTAGATATGTATTGTAAGCGTTTAATTTACAATCAAGTAATATATCTGTGTCATAATGATAGGCAATACGAACGCAATTCTAAATTCCATCAGGATTTATAAACCGAATTTATCTACGACTTCATCCGTACTATCGCAGCTAAACATGAAAATCCTCTGCATAGACACATAAACGTAGAAACAATAAGTATTTCAAACACCGAACGAGATCTTTGACACTTCAAGCGTAAAAGCCGCAAGATCTTGTATATCTTTAAATAGTTCGGATTACATAGTATTTAAATAATGATTTTCATATAAGTTTCTTATTTAGTTTTACTAATATTTGTAACCTAGCAAAAAAGAAAAAAAAAAAAGAGAAAAATCTTTACCTCTTCCGTTAAGGCTAAAGCGTTAAGTAACGTCATCGATTACATTCTATCACGTTGTTGCCCCCCAACTTCGAATCTGTTAGCGGCTTATCTGTAGTGCTTATCGGTAGTGCGAATTTCCATAAATTCAAAAAATTTTATTATTTAACTTTAACATCATCGCATTCTTACCTGCAGAATTTGGTCGATTTGTTCTTGGATCGCTTTTTTTTCCTCCTCTGTTTGTGCCAACTCCAATTTTCTTCTCAATGCGTCCAAAGTTACATCTGCATACGTTACAGACGACGACATCTAGAATTCAAAAGCATTTTATTTTTCGATAAATTATCTCCGTAACTATTAACGAACTTTGAATAAACAAAATTATGATCAAACCGATAATGAAAAAAAAATTGTTCAGGAAAATAATTATCACACTCAAAAACGATTTTAACAAGAAGGAGAGAAACGGAAGGAAAAAAGCCAGTGAGTAAAAACGGAAATTAACAAAAGAAAATAGAAAATAATAATAAACGAAATTAAACAAAAGACATATACACCTCAGCTGTACGGAAGTACACTTTTGTTTGAGTGTAATGTCAATTGTTTGATGATGACGATAGGCTATGCTCGAATCCTTAAATTGAGGTATTTATTTTAATTAGTATTTTATACGTATTTTCGTTTAGTATTTTTTTATTTTACATATACCAAGCTATAATGCCGTACCGCTTTTTAAGAAAAATAGCCGGGGCCGGTGGTTTAGGAATATTTCAAAAAGAAGAACACGAATTATTTAAATTTGATCCGAAAAAAGGTTCAAACGCATCATTCCAACTATAATTAATGATAAAAGAGCAGTAATAATTTCTGTTCATTTTACAACAGGTACACCTTTGAAAAATTTTAATTTTTTTATTAAAAATCTAATGTCATATAGTGCGAGAATTTTTGGAATTTTCCGAGATTTATTTGAATTCCGCGCCTTAATTTTATACTAGATAAAGTTCGCGACAAGACTCACAAAGCAAATAAATAAGAGGATCTGTTCTAGCGTCCTTTTTGGTGAACTGCTTATCGATAGTCTAACGTGATACAAAGAGTCTAAAGAGATCAGTGTTAGATGGATAAGGAAACACACGTAAGTTACCAACAACCGCCGTGGATTGACTAAATCCAGATGAGGCTGATTCTATGAAGAATAATCTAGAGTTGGAAGTATGCCAGCAGATGTATACGCATAATCGCACAAACTATTTGGTAAGATACAGTGGAAAGAGAAAATTCCTCGGCGGTTCTCTAATAAATACATTGAAAAATAAGGGAGAAAAATAGCTTCATTACTGCTGTGGTACTACTTTAATCATCCGTTCCATGAGCAGGACCTTTACTCGAATTACTTCGAATAAAATTTAAAACGTTACCGAATCCATACTAACCTGAAGAATAGTACGAGCAAAAAATCCGAAAGGAAATGCATGCAATAAGACGTGCTTCTTCCTAAAGCAATCAATATGAAAATATGAAAGAGTTTATATGCGATGTACTCGTACACATACGTAGAATAGCTCGGATACGATTGACAGAGAAGGACTTTAGTTATATCTAAAAATTGTCGGTTGTCTTTCTGAAATCGTTATGCTTCATTCAACAACTACAGCGACATTGAATAACGGCTTCTATGAAGGAACATATTCAACACGAACAAACTTGGAGCACCGTGTATATATCACTAAGTGCGGGTGTACACTGAAAATTCCATCAAATGTCACTAGAAAAATGGGTGTACATCAGTTCCAAGAAATAACGTGGATAGAAATTCAGATGTCAAAGAAATTCACGAAAATCATTACACACTAAAGAGCCTACACAGTTTGCCAGCGATTCATTCGGTATAGTTGAACAGTAAGAAAGATAAACCGAGAACGTCCGTTGTTTTCTTAGGAAATTATCCAATTAACCGTTAATTCTTAAACTATTAAGAAACTAGTATGAATAGTACTCGCAACTTATATTTTGGAAAAAAAGATATTGCAGATTTCAACGAATGAAGCAAAGATAGTGGAAAAATAAAAAATATCGCATAAAATGTCAATGCGTGCATGTAGCAATACTTCGATTTGGTCTGTATACAGGAAAATCTAGTGACCAGAGTTGTCCACAGTAATGGAAGAAAGCTGCCAACAAACACACTTCTGAATAGAATATTACAATGCTCGGCTATAGCGGAAGAATAAAATAACAGATGACGCTATCCAGTGCAGTTCTACCAAACCTGTTTTTTGATTTTAAATTACCGAGGATGAGAATGATACATCCGGGGAAAAAATGTTCACGGCATAAGAACTGTTGGACGCTAAAAAATGTAACGGACGGATGTTCTTCCTGTTGTAATGTGTACATTACATGCAGGACATATATAATAAACAAATTAGTAAATAACATAGAATCTAAGGTGTGCGGGAGTGTAAATGTGTGTGTAGGTCAGCGAATGATCGGGGTTGATGATGCCTGGAGTGATGTTACGTCACGTCTGACGTAATGGAAATAGTGCTGGAGGAAACGCCGTCCGACGGTGGAGGGATCTTCGATTTGGTTCGGAGATCGGAAATAGGTTGACGAACGATCGGCAGTTCAAGAGTGGAATTCAGATTTTAGAGTCGGAAAAAGACGGTTTAAATAAAGGCTGCGTGGGAGTCCGCGCCGGTGGCCCACGATATTGACCAGACGCTTTCCGTGGTTATCATATTCGGCCATATAAAATAATAATTATGTTATCGCGTTTATTAAAAAAATATCAGTGAATTAATTTAATTAAAATAAAACGAAAGAAAAGATACGAATACCAAAAGTCTTACATCGGAAAATATCAACAAAGAGGAACAACAAATCAGCATCATCATATCATCGGCATCGACACCCCCGGAATTCGAGATATGTATATACTTTATATAAGTTTATATTAACCATTCGGTTGAAATTTATTATTTATATTGTGTTATTTCATTATTTTTGATAATAAAATTTGAATATTCAAATTTTATTACGGTCGACCGTCCACGAAAGATTTATGTACGTGTTGATAATAAATAACTAAATAATAATTAACATTCTTGTGTACGTGAATAAAAATAAAAGAAAAAATATGTATATAAAAAGAAAATAATAAGCTAATTAAAAAATAATAATAATAATATTAATAATTATTATAATGATTAGAAATTATAATAATTAATAAAAATCATTATAATAACAGCATAATAAAATAGGTCCGCGGGACTAAAACTCGCGGTGGCATCCCTGAGATAAGAAATAAAAAGCCAAATAAGATATAATAACACTTCACTGTCAATTTAAGAAAAAGCTAGAAAAAAAAAAAGAACCTACATAGAAGCCACCGCATCGGATGACTAGGACAAATCGAAAACATCCGGAAAACGAATTAGGAAAGGGAATTTGTTGAAGGTCTTCCGCAAGACAATACTTTTCGACAGTAGAGCGTGTGCGTTAATACTCATCGCACAGCGCTGTTTTCCGTATAAAAGATAAATATCCTTCTTAAATGCAGATTTTAGCAGCGTCACACTCGGATGTAGTTGAAGATCAGCGATTAATAGACAGCTACCACCGACAATCATGTCGACGTTATTCAAACTGAAAAATACGAATCGTGTGCAATTAACGATAGTTGTCATCGTCGCATAGAATCAATAAAAAGGTAGATGGATTTTAAACGAAAAAGTACACGAAAAGTGATGTTGTAACTAAAGTGATCATACAACGTACATGAATAAATGATAAGGCTTAAACAGTAATCTACTGTGATAAGAATCGTTGCTGTTTAACTGCTACAGTATAATAAAGTAACCGACTTTAATAACAAACAAACATAAGGGGGTAAAAATAATTTATAACGATAAATTAAATCTTCTTCTTCTACCTTTTCCATGTTAAGCGGACGTCGGCGACCAAACGGTTAAACATTTCTCGATATCTATGTCCGTTAGTTTTCTCATTTCATTAATTTTTGTCCAGCATTTTGTATTCTGTATCCACGATTTCCTCGGTCTGCCACGTTTCCGTTTGCCTTCTATTTTTCCTTGAAGTTCCAGCTGGAGTATTTCGTATTTATTTCCCCTCATAATATTATGTCGTAGATAAATTATTTTGCGTTTTTTTTATAGTTGTTAATAGTTCGCATTCTTTCTGCAAGCATTATAGGACCTTCTTATTACTTATTTTGTCCGTCCAACTGACCTTCAACAATCGTCTAAAAAACCCACATTTCGAACGCTTCAATTTTCTTTGATGCGGCTGTTGTGAGGGTCCATGTTTCCACTCCGTATAGCAGTTTTGCCCAGATATAACACATCTAACTACTAGTCGTAGTTTTAATTTCATACCGATATAATAGTATATTCTTGAATTGTTGGAATGTTCTACGCGCTATTTCTATCCTACACCTAATCTAATTAAATAAATACCCCTTGTGTTTAGTTAATTTATTGTTATAAATTATTTTTACCCTTGTTATTAAAGTTGATTTTTATTATATAACAAACGGACATGTATTCACTTACATTTAACTTCTACAGTTAACTGTAACTTACATCTGGCTTCTAGTTAACTTATTTCCCTCATCCTTAATTGATCTCCTAGGTCGTCTGTAACTGCTTAGAGACCTACACCTTGAAACTCACACGTGAGAAAAAATTAACATATATCATTACTAACCGCGCAATTAAAAATATATTCGGCAAAATTAGTGAGAAGAATTATACGACATTCACACCCGCAGACTTCCAGCTTGCTTAGATATTTGTCACAAAATGTGTTCTACATGTAACCCGATCACTTATCAAAAACGCTTTTTTTTTTTTTTTTTAGCATGGCGAGAAAATAATGATTAGAGACTTCCATGCGAAACGTAAAAACTGACCCGTAATTTACCATTTTTAATGATCTCATTTAACGATAACAGTGATGAGATTCCGTTCTTAATTAAATTTAGTAAAAGAAATATTAAAAAACGAAAAATTTCATTTCCGCATTCATCCTACGGGAGGAAGAAAATAATGACGAATGAACTTTAATTCCACCTTTTCTTTTCCCTTTTTTATTTATTTCACTTGATTTTTGTTTTTGTTTTTTTTTTTTTTTAAATAGGATTCTTCTTCTTCACAGAGTCGTTGGGCAATAACTGCTCATTGCGACCTCTATTTTAATCTACCAAGTATCAGTTACTTCCAGCGACTTCTGTTCTGACTGCTTCTCATTACCGTGATTCGCGTTTGATAGTACTGTTATTGTGTCTATCTATCGTCGAGGCAGTCTTCCACGAGGCCTTGTTTCTTCTATTACAGCCGCCATAATACATTTTTCAAGGCTACCTTTTTCCCTTCTCATAATATGACCATGGTATTTCAAAATTCTCTTCTGACAAGTAACCAAGTGACGTTCTCCTATGTTTAATTGATCTAAAAAATCGATGTGTTTGTACGCTTCGCCGTCCATGGGAGCCTTTTTCGCCGAATCCACATCTCCAGCGCGTCAATTTTTCGTTTATCCGGCAAGGTCCATGTTTCTACTCCATACAGGAATATTGAAAACACGAGAGCATTTACCAGTTTCTGTATTGAAATCTGGAATTACGTATTATCGCAAAATGCATACCGAGTAAATAAATTTAACCGATATAGATTTCTGAAATTCGATTGGACAAATTTATAACTTTTATGCACCGTCATAATAATAAAAGCGATTACATAGGAGTCCGTTTAAAGACTACGAATCAGCACGCGCAAATAAAAAGGTATAACGTTAATCTGCTGCGACGCAGAAACGATAACATAAAAAAAATAAATAATTTTTCCGAAATCGCCGGGGGAATTAAGTGAGAGTTCCTTTGAAAATTACACTCTTTTCTTACGTTAAGGTCGGCCGCATACTTGCAACAGGATTGTTATCCACGTAAGGGGTAAGGGCTGTTATCTTTAATTTGAAAAACAGAGTAATCCAACTTTCGATAACGAATGACAAAAAACGTCATGAATACTTTCAACAAAGCTAAAATGGTGCAAGTGAATAATCGATTTATTTTAGAATCCGATTTTTGAATTGCACTTAATATTCGAATAAATTTAAAAGAAAAAAACCGTTCTGAAACAAAGTTTCCTCATCAATTTTAAAAGAACGATATCGGAATATTTTAGTAGGCGCAAATTATTTAGAACATTCTAGATAGTTATATGTCGGTTTAGTCTAAGAGACGTAGTTTTGAGACAGCAGTCGAATAAGTTGAATGGTACTGACAGAAATACCTGAAAAAATGCATCCCCGCTTTGGAAATAGTTGTCTTCGTAATCAGACATTATCTTTGTTCCATAAATAAATTGCCGGAAGCAAAATAAACGAGAATTTACGCGAAAGATTGTGAAGTAGGGAAAAATAGCATAGGAAAGAGGAATAAGAATAAAGGAAATGAAAAAAAAAGAGAAAAACAATGAGAAATAAAACGATAGCGAATTGTCGACAGCGAAAAATACGAGTTATAGCGAGAAAAACGACAAAACCGAAGAACGAAATATTAAAATTAATTGTACTGCGACATGAAAATAAAAGCCGGCACAGATAACAACGATAATAAGGAATATCAATTCACTTACGTACGCTGCATTGAAATTAATTCGTATTACAAACGAATCTAAAATGCGCTGTTGCATTTTAGATGCTGACAATCGGTAAGATAATTAATCCTTCAGTAAGGCAACGAGAAAAAAAAATTGAATAACAATTTTCGTATTACCTTATTATTGGTTTTATCTCGAAGGAACGATATCGGAATATTTTGGTACGGCGTCAAATTATTTAGAGCTTTTTAGATAGTTATACCGCTGTCGGTTTACTCTAAGAGACGTAGTTTTGAGCCAGCAGTCGAATAAGTTGAATCGTACTGACAAAAATAATCCGTGCTTTGGAAT
Organism: Icerya purchasi; assembly: GCA_039619475.1. Lineage (NCBI taxonomy): Eukaryota > Metazoa > Arthropoda > Insecta > Hemiptera > Monophlebidae > Icerya > Icerya purchasi. The sequence goes on along the minus strand of CM077116.1, from coordinate 167,100,926 downwards.
TTGTTGTCCTCGCGGTCCTGTCTTAAAAGACTTAATCTCCTTAAATCTCGTTCTGCCCTCGGGTGGGGAGGCGATCCGTTTATTCTTCTAATTCTTTTCAAAGCCATCATCCAGTCCAAGCTCGACTATTGTTCCCTTATGTACGGTAATTCTTCTAAGTCTAAACTTGATGCGATCCAGAACTCTTGCCTCCGTTTGTGTATTGAAGCCTTGAAATCCTTTCCCATTCCCGCGGTTTTATCAGAATCGGTTACGCAACCACTTTTTATTCGCCGTTCTCAGCTTTAGTATCGCTTCCTAATTAAACGTCTCCCCGTATCTTCGTCCAAACTTATTGCTTCTTACCTATATATCAAAATCCGCTGGCGCTTTTCACCTCATAAAATCCTAATCCTGTCGCTTATTACTGCCCGTCTTTCTAATTTTTCTCCTGTTGTCTTTTCCTGTAACACACTTCCTTACTTCTCTCATGACTTCAATAGCCTATCGCAGTCCTATCGAATTCTCCTTTCTCCCACTTCGGGCCCATTCCACCTCTCACGGTGCAGTCAACAATGAATTTCGTCATTTATTGAATTCCTCTTTTCCTGCTCATGTATTGATCTTTACCGATCGTTCCAGGCGTTTACTACCCCGTGGCTTCGTCATTCTGATTCCTTCCGACTTCCTTGCTTCTGCAAATATCTTTTCTGCCGAGTCGATCGCCGTTCCGCAGGCCATCCCGTTTATTTCCTCTTTAAGCGAGCTTTTCCAATTCGTCATGTATTCGGACTGTAAAGCTGTCCTTCAAGCCATATCCTCCCCTCCTTCACATTGCTCTGATAACATTATTCTCTCAATTCGTTCCCTTACCTCCACTCTGCAGTCATCCCGCTCTATTGTTATTGATTTTGTATAGGTCCCCAGTCATTCCGGAATTGATGACAATGTCGCAGTCAATTCTTTGGCTCGTTCTGCTGGTCGCCTTGATTCATTCCTCAACCATTTCCCTTCTTCAGATATCCTTTCCTTACCTAAATCCAATTACGCCAGACTTTAGCGGGATATTTATCGCTCACTGTTTTCTAATCGTCATTCGCATTACCATTTTATTCAGCCGATTCCTCGTTCCCTGTCATAGTCCCATTCTATTCCTTTCGGTCGCCGCTCTTCTATTGTCTCCCTAATTCATCTCCGGATCAATCATCTCCCTCCTTTCTGACTTACGATTTGCTCTGTCGCCATTTCCTTGCCGTTTTCATCACGATTGTAATCCTCCTCGTATATATGTGATGCTGATTCGCGTGTCCTGCTCTTCTTAATGAACGTTCCGTTTTATACGGCCAGCCTTTGAGGTCTCCCTACTTCCTATAACGCTTCCTTTATCCTCTCCTTTCTTTCATCTTCTGTGGTGCCTGTACTGATGTCCTTTGTTGCGTCCATTTCGGACCGCCTAGCTATTTAATTTTTAGCTTAGCTTTTCCTGTTGTTGGGTCAAAGCCGCTAGCGCGCCCACACAATAACAAAAAAAACAAAAAATAAACAATCAGACATTATCTTTAAGACTTCAATTCTTCAGTTAGGGTACGAGAAAAAAAAATTAAATAACAATTCGCATATTACCTTATTATTAATTTTAGCTGGAGAGTTCTGAGAAACAGTTGATTCTGGTGCGTGTTCTAATTTACCCAGAAATTCTTGTATCGTTAGTCGTCCGAGGGCTAAATTACCATATTCTGGAATGTGACTAAGTGTTACACCAGTTCGAACAACAGCAAATTCATGATGTAACATTACATTGTTCGATTCAACCTGTCATTTTTAAAAACTAATGATAAATGATGAATTAATAAGAAAAGAAAAATGGCAAATAATAAAATGCTGCAGTAAGTTCTTACGTACGCACAGATATTATATCGCTTAAAAATTTGTACAATTCGATTCCGATATTGACGGAAAACAAATTTTTACATACCAACTTTAAAAAGTAGGCTAAAGTGCTGCCAAAACTCAGCAATGCGAATTTTATTAACATTACGGGAATTTAGTACATAAATATTTAGTTGGAAATTTTAATAAGGCAGTATGTATACATATATATCTATATATATAAAAATGCCGTGTCTTTATGTTTGTGCAGGATAAACTCGGAATTTACTTGACCGATTTTTATAAAATTTTGAAAGTACATGCAATTTGGTCCAACTCTTAAGAGATAGGATACTTTTGGTTTTAATTATTTACATAAATATTTTTGTTATATTAAATAATTTAATCAATCAATTAAAAAAAAAAACAAATTTAATTTTTGGCTATTACTTTTTACTTTAATTATTTACATGAATATTTGTTATATTAAATAAAACAAATTTTGACAATTTTATTATTTTTTGAGCACCAACTACTTTTCGTGGTGACTTTTGTGTATCGTGCGATGTTAATCGAAATGCAACCATGTTTATAGCTGGCGCATGGCGTTTTTATCGATGAATGATAAAATAAACGTTTTTTCGCTGTCGTTTACAAAAAAGTTCGTGTTATTACGGAGTTGTTGTTTATGAAGAAAAAAAATATATATATTGTGCGATATTGTGCGGCATTTAATTTATTTATATTTCAATGTATTTAATAAACGTCCTGCCTTGATAAAAAAAAAATTTATTTTAATATTCCGACAACAATATTGTGGCAGTGATACAACTCTCTGACATTGTTGGGCATCTAAGTTGCTTTATATTTCAGTATAAGGTAATGCCGCGGAGACAATCGAACCTCAACAATGCGCGTAACAGAAATGCACGGCGTATGCGTGTTATGAGAGCTACTGAATCGGAAGAAGAAATTGCAAGAATAAACGCATGTTGCCTGCTGCTCACGTGTGGGAACACCATCAAGTCTATTCGTGTTAGCTTACAGGTTGACCAAGAACATTGTGCACAAATTAGTGCTTAGATTATTTTCAATTTTATAAAATAATAAGTAGTGTCGTTTTGCCAGTCCTGGCACAGTGGGCAGGCGGGGGAGAGGGCAATAATGAGGGGTGACAGCTGCTTTCGGACGGTTAGCGCAGGCTGGAGGGGTTTGGGGGGCGAATTGCAGCTGTTTATTCGGTGTTTTTATTGTTAATTAATATTTTAACGGAAATTTTGATCGTTTGAACGATCAAAATAGGGGATCGCATGTGCAGGTGGTAAATTGCAGCTGCTTGTCCGCTATTATTATTATTAATTATTATTCTAACGGAAATTTTTTAATGTCCCAACAATCGTAAGAGGGCAGCGCAGGATATAGGGGGTTATGCATGCATGGCAGTAGTTTCTGTCAGTTAATACAGGCGTGCGGGGTGTAGGGGGCGAATTGCAGATGTTCGTTCGATGCTTTTATTATTATTATTATTATTTTTATTTTAACGGTTATTTTTACATGCCAAGAAATGGCGACTTTGTAAAGACGAATGATTGCATCATCCAGATGTGTGTCAGCTCAAGATTCTTCATCTCTGTCTAATAAAATACAAATATACCTATATACAGCTTACCATTATGGCTGCCTATTAGCGCTTGCTTACGTCACACAACGCTTCTCATATGAAGGGATACATACGAGATCGTCGAAGTCGTTAAATAATTTTTAAAAGTGTAATTATTTTCAGCAGTTATAGCGCACGCGTTGAAATTCACGTTTGAGTAAAAATATTCAAACTATTTCATTTTATTTTTTCGTTAGAAAATCGTTTCTTTTTTTTATAATTTAAAACGAGTAATTTTGGAAAAGTTCATAACGAGTAAATATATATATAATTTTTCTATGATGATGAATGATTGCAATAATATTGTCACAAGTACTAACACCGATACATCATCATCATCATCATCAATGATAGCAGCAGAATTTATTCAAAATTTTTTTAAAGATTCAGATGTAGACACCGTTATTACAAATATATCAGAGCTACCATCGACGCTACCTCCTACACCCCCGCAAGCTTATTTTCAAGTTTCATCGCCAGCATCACCGCCTCTAGCAGAATCGCAACAAGCATTTAATATATTTCAATCACCACCACCACCACCGCCTTATCCGCCATCAACCCCATTAGCATCATCAACTCCTGTTTCATCTCCGCCGCTTACACAGATTCCGCTTTCGCAATTTTCACAACCACCTCCATCACCGCCGCAACAATCACTCGCACAAATTCCTCTTCCTCCAGCATCAACACAACCACCAGTATTGGACTTGCCGAAGGAAATTCGATCTCGCCAAGCAGTGGTTTATGTAAAAGATCCAAAAGATCCGCACAATAGAAGAAGTTTTATGTTCACAGTGCTGGCAAAGTTTGCGCACAAACCGTACAGTATGTGGCAGTTCAACGTGTTGGAACGTATTTATGATTTCTCAGATTTACATACACCAGTAGCCGCGCTAGGAGAAATCGAACAGTTCGAAAGACGAAATAGAGTAACTATTAATCTATACAGATTAATCGAGCCCGACAATGTAAACACTACAAACTATACTATTCAAGTGGTTCGTGCATTTCACAAAAATACCGGGATGTTAGATTATCGAGCGCACACAAATATTCTATTTTGGGGACCAAAAGGTAATTACCAGTTTGCTTGGATAAAGAGACTAAGCAAATTAATGCGAATGCAGTTACAGAACGCGAAATATGTTTGTTGGTCATGCTTAAATTCGATGAATACTGATTACGACCATCTCAACAGTATCAAATGTGACGGTGATAGTTGGCGGAATATGAACTGCATGTAAATAAAGACGTATTTTCATATATTCATACATATATATTTTTCTAAATCTTTTTTTTTTTTTTTTTTTTACACTGTTTCATACAAAAAATGCATGTAAACTTTATTACGAGTACAATGTAATAAATATTTTTTTCATATATTCACATTTATTTTTCATAAACTTAAAATTTTGATTTTACTATCGTCGTTAACACGTTCCCAACTCCTTTTTGTACTAATTCCTCTCGTTCCTTATGTTGAATAGTCGAATCAATATTACGTAACTGGTCATTTAAATTATCAGTTTTTGCAACTAGTTGTGTCGTATCTAAAACACGATGCACTTTTTCCTTTTTAATTTCTTCACGAAGATTATCTAGCATCCTATTATAACGTTTTTCTATTTCTTCACGCTGTTTATCCACTATTTCCTTAGTAACATATTTATCCAGCAATACGGTCACTTTTCCGCTTAAATCGTTTATTAAACCTCCAAGTATGCCAATTGTACCTTTCACATCATTTTCATGCTTTGAAAGTTCACTCGAAACCGTATTTAATTTATCCGATAATTTTTGTATCTTCTCGCTACTTTCCAACGATGCGAGAATAGATTTTAATCGCTTATACGAAATCACTTCAGTTTCAATCAGATCTTTATTCATAGTGCTCACATTTAACAATCTTTTTCCTTTAAAATTAAAATTACCGCTCGAATCCAAGTCAATATTGCCAGGCTCAGCAATTCCTCCTTCAGGCATATATTTTCCACTTTTATGCAATGGCATTATCTTATAATTACAATATTTCAAACTCTTTAAATTAAATAAATTGCAAAATCAAATGAAATCTCAAGAATTCTATATTTATAATCAAATCACAGTTTTTTCCACAGATTCTGAACTAGCATGGTGATGTATTTTTGCTTCTAGGGCCTGTAATCGATTGTAGAGATTATCTACAACCCAATCATGCTCTCTAGTAAAACTTTTTCGTAATCTATCGAGTTCTCCTCTATTATTTACAAGTACATCATCAAAACGTTTTATCGATGTTTCCATTCGTTCAACAGTTTCAACAATCCTTTTATCCGCGGCTGCTATTTTATCGCTAAATTGTTGTATATTATTATCAATCTTTGCATTCGCAATTTTTAACACTTCATATAACGTTGTCGTTGTTGTTTTTATATCACTATCGAGTTTTTTAACTGATTCTTTCACGTTGGCTAATTCATTCAATAGAGCCTTCACCTGATTATCTATACTTCCAGATTTGGAAAGATATTCATTTTTACTAGTCTCAATTCGTTTTGCTAAATTATTAATATCTGCTCCGAGTTTATTATGATCATTTTTATTTTTCAAAAATTCTGAATTAGTTTCTTTTGTAATCAGTTGTTTTAAATTATCGATCTTTGTTTGAACTTCACTCATAATTATTTCCTGCATAGACCCTTGAATATCACCCAACTGACCTAAAGTGACTACATCTTTTGCTTCATTGCCCTCGGCTACATTAATTATTCGTCTTCCTAAAATGTTGATATGATCACCGGCTAAATTAATTTTTTCCATGAGCGCATTTATAATGGCTGTTTTAAAAATATTAGAATATAGGAGAAATTTCATCTGTTTGTAAGATATTGCTTCAGACTCTGCAGGATCCTGATGTATCGTACTGATATTTAATAAACGTTTTCCTTTAAAATTATAATTTCCGTTAGAATCTAATTCGACAGTAGCACCCTCAGCAATTCCACCTTCAGGCATATATTTTCCACTCTTGTGAAGCGGCATAACTAGAGTGACTAAATATTTACCAAAACACTATTATCGATCCAGGAATTTTCTGAACTCGGAAATCCAAGCCACTTAACTAATGATTTTCTGCCTTTACGTTGAATAACACGTTCCACCAAGTATACGTCGGGGTAAGATGTTTTTTGTAATTCTTCCGCATAAAAAGTACCAGCCAGTGGTTTCCCGGTTCTGTCTTTTAACGTATACGTCGTAGGAAAAGTAGAATTTATCGTATTTATAGTAAATAATTCACCAGTCCAGTTAGGGGTATATCCTTTCTCTAGTAATGTTTTAACTTTACTAATACGAACAACATCGCCAACTTTAAACTTTTTTGATTTGCTTGGAGGAGTGAAACGATCGACGGTGCTACTACACGCTTTCGCTATATTTTCTGCAACATTTTTCTCAACAAGTTTATTTACGTCCGCAGGCGCAAATTTTATTGTACGATGTATTTTTGTATTATATTTTTGTGTTAACTCGGGCAATACGGGCAACCAGCGTTTATTTCGATTAGCAGTGAATTCTTTCCAAAGCCAATTCTTTATCGTTCGATTAAACCGTTCTACAATACTCGCTTTAAGGGGGGAGTAAGTACTGTAAAGATTGATATTATATCGATTTAAAACAGCTCGCACTTGAGGATTATAAAACTCTGTACCTTGATCTGTTTGTAAATGTTTAGGAGGTTCAACGCCTCTTTCAGATAGAATCTTTTCTAGCGCATTCGCAATTATTGGACCGCTTTTTTTCTTTAAAGGAATTGTCCAAACATATTTAGAAAATGCATTTATTACAACTAAAATAAATTTATGTCCTCGATTAAATCGTGCATATTGAGTCATATCAATCAGATCCGCTTGCCATAAATCGTTTACACCTAAAAGTTGCACACATCGCGTTTGATATCGTTTCTTTGCAGGGCGATGAAGCTCATCAGCTATGTCACGTTGTAATGATTTTGATGTAGATGTTTGTTTTGCCAACATCTTCTCTCTCACTCTAATACTAGTACTATTAATCAATAAGGTAACTGAATGTATCCTTCTTCAGCCAACTCTTCTTCAATTGCATGAATCTCGTTATCTACACCGGTATTTCCACTTTGTTTAGATGCGTATAATAATTGTAAACGTTCAACCAATTCATCCGGATCATTCCAATACTCAATTCGAGGCTTTTTAAGACTTATTCCTGCAACGCGAGATGTTTTCCGGTTAGTGAGGAAATTTTTGTAATAGCCTTTTCCACTATGCTCGTTAGAACGAAACAACGGACGAATTATATTCGTATATTTAGAATTCCTAAGACCTTTCAATCTACCATCAGCACGTAAATGAGCTCCTGTAAATTCTAGCAATTGTTTATATAGTATTAAATCATCACTCGTATATTCATTCTTATTTACATCCGTCTCCAATAGTAAATGCATTACACCGGAGGTATAAGGGAATGTCACACGATTATTCCCTTTTCCTATATACATTTCTTTTCGACCTTCATTCCACGAAATTGGCGTTGTTCCCATCATATACTCATCAGCAAAAGGATTATACCTTATTCCATAAATTTGATCGTTAGGTATTGGATCATCTCCGTCAATACGAAAAGGACCTATACCACTTTGATTAAATGAGCTAGAACCTAATTCATCATCATCATCTATATCATCAACTTTATCTTTTCTGATAGTGCTATGTACTAGTTTTCGTTTCGCAACCGGAGAAGCAGTTATTGTATCAACATCCTTTTTCATTGTTTTAGGTTTTTGTAATGCTTCCCGAATGTCAGATAACGGCTTCGTAACTGGTTCCAGCACAACAGCTGCTGTATTTGTCATAGATTTGGCCTCATTTTTCAACAAATTATATTTAGTCGTAATATCTTTACGTAATTTTTCCAATTCCTCTTTAAGATGTATTTCTTCCTCAATTTTTTTCATAGAATTCACTGGAGCTGACATTTTATTTTTTATCATTAAACTTTTCTTCGTCATCAACAATTATAAATTCATCAAAACCTCGACGAAATCGCCCTTTATATACTTCGCTCTCTTTATCAATCACAAGAAATCCATATTTACTTTCCCAACACTGTCCACAAATTTTTTTAAATTCTAGAAGCGAACAAACACCATTAACATGTTCATCGTATACGTGCCGCATATTTACATCATCCTGCGCGAATACAATAATAAAATTGGCATTATCCCTTAACATGTGTTTCGGTATCTTTACATATGTCTGACAAAGATAGAAACAATCTATATTTTTATGACGGCCCATTGAAAAGTAATCTCGTATAACGGAACGATTACTACATAATGGAATATCATCAAATATAAATATCGAATTTTGATTAACCGAATCGGGTTTAGGTAACTGTTCCTCATCTGAGAATGTATAATAACCAATCTCCGGTATTGACTTGTATATTGTATCTAGTAGTTTATATTTCGGTTGATATAAAGAAGTGCTGTATATGTAAACATTTTCATATCGCAAACCATTCGGATGGGTAAGTAAGGTATATAACGAATTTGTCTTTCCACAACCGCTCGGACCGATAATTAAACACCTTATATTATTTGGAAATAGCGCTCCATGTTTATTAGGAGTCATTTCACCAGTAGATTCCAGCAATGTCAATGCATTACTTGTAGGTAATTGTACATTCTGCGGTATAAATTTCATATTGTATACCGTTTATAAAGTAACAAGAAACATTCACGAATACTATAAATATATAATCATTCATTGGCTAAGACGAGTGTTTAAAAGTATATATATATAGGTTCTGTGCTATGCAAAAATCGCAATGAAGAAAAAAAGTTCACGTAAAATAAAAAAGATTAAAAAACGTGGACGCGGTCTTGGTACTGTATTAAATAGAGTTATAGATAAACTTCCATTTCAACTGCATTATCCGGGATATAACTACTTAGGTCCTGGAACAAAGTTAGATCGACAGTTGAGTAGAGGTGTTACCGGAATAAATCCGTTAGACGAAGCAGCCAAAGAACACGATATAGCATACCGTGACTATTCAGATAATAAAAACCGAGCTGAAGCAGATAGAATCTTAGAAAATAAAGCTTGGGAACGAGTCAAGGCTTCGGACAGTAGTCTCGGAGAAAAAGCAGCTGCCTGGATTACTACAAACGCTATGAAAATAAAACGAAAACTGGGTAGTAGAAGCCGAGGTAAAAAACGCTCACTAAAGAAACTGGGTAGTAGACGCCGAGGTAAAAAACGCACAGGAAAAAAGCTATATTTCAGAGATGTACTAAATGTAGCGCGGAAAGCTGCTCGTAAAGAAAAAACTCTCAGAGGCAGGATGAAAAAAGCGATTAAAGCAGTTAAAAAATTAAAACCATCAATAATCGATAATGATAATGTTAGAATTATTCCAATTAACAAAACTGGAGGAGCTTTTCCTCTTGTCCCCTTATTAGCTGGTATTGCAACGCTAGGTGGAATTTCATCATCAGTATCATCAATAGCAAAAGCGGTCAGAGACGTTAACGATGCTCGAAAGAGTTTTAAATCAGGTAGCGGCACGATTAATAAAAAACTTGGAAAAGGTCTTTATTTACGTCCATATCGAAGCGGACTAGGATTATATTTAGCGCCATATACAGGCGGTGCGAGACGTAAACAGTTTTTTCGGAATTAATTCTATACCAACAAACAGAGCTTTAACTAATTTCGATATTTTATCATACACAAAAAAATTACGAATCCCGAATTTTAGAGGAGTTTTCGATCGAGATGGGTTGCCTGCAAAGCCCAAGACGAATGAATGTGCGATTATTAATTTAGATTCGAGAGAAGGCACAGGAACTCATTGGACCGCATACAGAAAAAACGGAAGGAGAATTGAATATTTCGACAGCTTTGGCATATCTCCACCCAGAGAGTTAATAGACTATTTCTGCAAATCAAGTCCTAATGTAGATGTGTACTACAACAGACGAATATATCAAAAGTACTCTGCAGTAAACTGCGGCGCATTATGTTTAAGATTCCTCACAGATACACTATCTGCACCAATCAAATGATTTTGTTATTTAGTATATAAGCGCAATTAATTTATTTACATTTTGCCAATTGTATTGTTTAATTATTTTCTCTTAGAGCAATAAACATTTCTATTTACCTTTTTTTTAAAATAATGTCGTACTTATTTCAACTAAGTGATAAATCGGGGAATTTAACTAGTAACGTATTCCCCCCATTATTATTATCTAATAGTCGTCAATGGAGTATTGGATTGGTATCGCTATCAACATATCACTCTATACATAACGTTACATCAAAATGTAATACGTTGTATTACTATGAAAATGATCCAGTGCAGAATAAAACAGAACCAGCAAAGTATATTACACTACCGAATGGCTGTTATGAAATTGAAGATATCGAAGAATATTTACGAGATATTTTTGACGATAGTATTATATTGAAAGCAGACGAAAGAACATTAAAGTGTGTACTTCAAAGCAAATACTATCTACAGTTTTTGGGTCCAAATAGCATTGGCCCTCTGTTAGGTTTTGATGGTGTGTCACATGTGTTGGAAGCGCAGAAACAGCATACAAGTCCTCAGACTGTACAAATAACGCCAATTAATATTTTAAATGTGTACTGCAATTTAGCAACCGGAGGATATATAAACGGTCTCTCATCTCATCTCATTTACAGTTTTCCGTTAAATATAGCACCTGGTTATAAAATTACTGAAAATCCTAAATCCATAATATACTTACCGGTAACATCGGAGTACATAACAGAGATAAATGTATATATAAAGGATCAGAATGGAAATTTAATCGATTTTGGTAATGAGGAATTAATTTTAAATTTACACCTAACTAGTTCGAATTAGTTCTATGCAGTAAAATGCCTATCATATATAATGCTAAAAGTATATATAAGCAGCAATTGCCTTCGTTTCACTCGATAGAAAAACATATAAATACAGGTAAAAGTAAAAAATTGTTGAGTACAAAAAGTATCAATATATTGAAATTGTTGGGTTACACAGTATTGGTTGAGTAAATAAACACCAGTTCAGTGCAGTGCATAATGGAACACATTTTGGAGATTGAATCAGCTAATTCAGTGGTCGATTCGACTATATCTGCCTACGAAGTACATACGCATAAACCATATGCAAGTTCAAAGTTTGGTCCTAGTGATGAAATAAGAATACCCGTTCAACAAAAAGATGTTATTACTTTACCGTCAGAAAGTTGTCTAGTACTACAAGGCACTGTCTCTCCCTCAGTGGAATTTTCAATGAATGGTCCGCTCTTTTTATTCTCAGAACTACGGTATGAAATTAATGGAACTACAGTGGAGTGTATACGTCATCCTGGGATTACATCTCTCATGCGGCGAATATTATGCTCAGAAAATATTAAATCAGACTATAATTATAGTACCTGCGCTTTAAATCCATCAGATTTACAAATGTTTACACGAGAGACAAAAACTGTTGTTGAGGCAGCGACTTCATCGACAGAAGCTACTGTAGTTACATCCCTAGAATTTCAATTTATTATTCCATTACGGTACATTTTTGGATTTGCAGAAGATTATCGACGTGCGATTATACACGCAACACAAGAGCTTGTGTTATTGAGGGGTAGTAATGACAAGAATGCTTTCTCATCCACTGCTGATAAGGCTATTAATGTATCGTTGAATACAATCGCGTGGCAACTTCCATTTGTCAAGTTGAGCGACAGAGCAAAAATATCGCTACTTAACAGAATAAAAAGGATAAAGCAGGCACCTATTCAGTACAGAGCTTGGCCTCTTTCCGTTTTACCATCACTTTCAAACGTTACCGATCATAGTTGGGTAATAAAATCAACTTCAACTGTAGAGCGACCTCGTTTCATAGTCGTTGGATTCCAGGTCGATAAACAGAATAATCTAGCAAAAAATGCTTCCACTTTTGATCATGTCAATGTAACTGAAATTTGTGCCTACATAAACTCGATACGATATCCGTATGAAACAATGAATTTAGACTTTGATCGAAAAAGGTTTGCCAATCTATACCTAACCTACTGTAATTTTCAAACAATGTATTACGGAAAAGATCCACCACATCCAGCAGTGAGCGTAGAAGATTTTCTCAACAAATATCCGCTCTTTATTATTCCGTGTAATTTTCAAAACGAACTTCTAAATGACGGAAGCCCGCTACAAGTGCGAGTAGATTTTAAGACCAGCAAAAATATCCCTGATAATACGCTAGTTTATGCTCTCATAATACACGATAAATTAACCAGCTATAATGTTTTGGAATTGTAATGAGAGAGAAGAAAAGCAATATAAAAATACATGTATTTAATCGTTTTCATTTAGTATTGTTTTGTATGTGATCGATGAATGTACTTATTTCTGTCTTTTTGGTGTTATTGTTATTTGTTTTAATTAATATAGTTTCCTTTTTAACAAAATTATTTGTATTGATTTATTTTTTCTATTATTATTATTTATTTGATAATATTAACAATGTCGGCAGAATTCGAGTCCGTACGCGACGTTATAATTGACTTTCAGTGTTTTCAAAATAATGATAATGCTTACATTATTAAAGAGCTTGTGATTTTAACTTTAGATGGAAAAATACAATTTCATCGAGTTTATAAACCACCGATCGATTGGAATATATTAACCAATAGTAAAAGACGTACAAATTTATGGCTCACACGAAATTATCATTCCATCCCGTGGAATGCTGGAGATTCCAATTACAGAAATATATCTATCGATTTGGAAAATGTTTTAATTAGTTTACAACCTTTAAAAATTTATGTCAAAGGGGATGCTAAAATCGAAACAATATGGGAAAAATTGATGATTACATCGCTTACAGATTATGAAATAATTAATTTAGAAACACGTTATGGTATGCCAAATTTGAGAAATTTAAATAATACATACGGTGCTATATCAACGTCTATTAAATGTGATGCGCACACTGACGGAAAATTAAATATATGCTCATTACGGAATGCACATATAATGATTAAATGGTACGATATGAATGTCAGACCTATTTTATCTACAATAAAGTATCCTATACAGCAAACGTTGCAGAAAGTTACAGCAGAAACACTAATTTCGGAGTGTCCTGATAAAATTTGTGATTTTTACAATAAATTACCCGAATCATTGAGGAAAAACGAAAATATTAAAAAATGTTTGCCATGTTTTAAACATCACAGTTTTGATATACCCGATTCATTGCAGCTTAGCGCAGTTCATCCTACCTTAATTAAAGATTGTAAACAATGCGGACCTAAGAATGTAGCAGATTTTTTGCGGGATATGTGCCCGGAAACTTTAGGAAAAGATTTTAATAAAGGAGATAAAACAATTTTAAAAGAAAATGTAGTTTGCAAATGTAATGATCCTGAACCTACAACAATTCCAATTTCTGCTCGTAATCTTTTTGATTTTTAATTTTTTTTATTTGTAATTTTCATATTTTAGTTGTAAATTTTGAATTTTCAAATCTTTTTGTTTTGTAATTTTTAGTATTTTAGTGATAAATTTTTGAATAAATGTATATAATTCATAAAAATAGTATTTTCTTCTTCTTATTCTTCTTTACTGCAAGTTCTTCTTTTCTTCTTTAACCTGTATAGTTTATGCTTAATATCGAAACAAATAGATATTATACATGTAAATAATAATAGTAAAATGAAATAAACACAAATAATTTTGTTAAAAAGGAAACTATATTAATTAAAACAAATAACAATAACACCAAAAAGACAGAAATAAGTACATTCATCGATCACATACAAAACAATACTAAATGAAAACGATTAAATACATGTATTTTTATATTGCTTTTCTTCTCTCTCATTACAATTCCAAAACATTATAGCTGGTTAATTTATCGTGTATTATGAGAGCATAAACTAGCGTATTATCAGGGATATTTTTGCTGGTCTTAAAATCTACTCGCACTTGTAGCGGGCTTCCGTCATTTAGAAGTTCGTTTTGAAAATTACACGGAATAATAAAGAGCGGATATTTGTTGAGAAAATCTTCTACGCTCACTGCTGGATGTGGTGGATCTTTTCCGTAATACATTGTTTGAAAATTACAGTAGGTTAGGTATAGATTGGCAAACCTTTTTCGATCAAAGTCTAAATTCATTGTTTCATACGGATATCGTATCGAGTTTATGTAGGCACAAATTTCAGTTACATTGACATGATCAAAAGTGGAAGCATTTTTTGCTAGATTATTCTGTTTATCGACCTGGAATCCAACGACTATGAAACGAGGTCGCTCTACAGTTGAAGTTGATTTTATTACCCAACTATGATCGGTAACGTTTGAAAGTGATGGTAAAACGGAAAGAGGCCAAGCTCTGTACTGAATAGGTGCCTGCTTTATCCTTTTTATTCTGTTAAGTAGCGATATTTTTGCTCTGTCGCTCAACTTGACAAATGGAAGTTGCCACGCGATTGTATTCAACGATACATTAATAGCCTTATCAGCAGTGGATGAGAAAGCATTCTTGTCATTACTACCCCTCAATAACACAAGCTCTTGTGTTGCGTGTATAATCGCACGTCGATAATCTTCTGCAAATCCAAAAATGTACCGTAATGGAATAATAAATTGAAATTCTAGGGATGTAACTACAGTAGCTTCTGTCGATGAAGTCGCTGCCTCAACAACAGTTTTTGTCTCTCGTGTAAACATTTGTAAATCTGATGGATTTAAAGCGCAGGTACTATAATTATAGTCTGATTTAATATTTTCTGAGCATAATATTCGCCGCATGAGAGATGTAATCCCAGGATGACGTATACACTCCACTGTAGTTCCATTAATTTCATACCGTAGTTCTGAGAATAAAAAGAGCGGACCATTCATTGAAAATTCCACTGAGGGAGAGACAGTGCCTTGTAGTACTAGACAACTTTCTGACGGTAAAGTAATAACATCTTTTTGTTGAACGGGTATTCTTATTTCATCACTAGGACCAAACTTTGAACTTGCATATGGTTTATGCGTATGTACTTCGTAGGCAGATATAGTCGAATCGACCACTGAATTAGCTGATTCAATCTCCAAAATGTGTTCCATTATGCACTGCACTGAACTGGTGTTTATTTACTCAACCAATACTGTGTAACCCAACAATTTCAATATATTGATACTTTTTGTACTCAACAATTTTTTACTTTTACCTGTATTTATATGTTTTTCTATCGAGTGAAACGAAGGCAATTGCTGCTTATATATACTTTTAGCATTATATATGATAGGCATTTTACTGCATAGAACTAATTCGAACTAGTTAGGTGTAAATTTAAAATTAATTCCTCATTACCAAAATCGATTAAATTTCCATTCTGATCCTTTATATATACATTTATCTCTGTTATGTACTCCGATGTTACCGGTAAGTATATTATGGATTTAGGATTTTCAGTAATTTTATAACCAGGTGCTATATTTAACGGAAAACTGTAAATGAGATGAGATGAGAGACCGTTTATATATCCTCCGGTTGCTAAATTGCAGTACACATTTAAAATATTAATTGGCGTTATTTGTACAGTCTGAGGACTTGTATGCTGTTTCTGCGCTTCCAACACATGTGACACACCATCAAAACCTAACAGAGGGCCAATGCTATTTGGACCCAAAAACTGTAGATAGTATTTGCTTTGAAGTACACACTTTAATGTTCTTTCGTCTGCTTTCAATATAATACTATCGTCAAAAATATCTCGTAAATATTCTTCGATATCTTCAATTTCATAACAGCCATTCGGTAGTGTAATATACTTTGCTGGTTCTGTTTTATTCTGCACTGGATCATTTTCATAGTAATACAACGTATTACATTTTGATGTAACGTTATGTATAGAGTGATATGTTGATAGCGATACCAATCCAATACTCCATTGACGACTATTAGATAATAATAATGGGGGGAATACGTTACTAGTTAAATTCCCCGATTTATCACTTAGTTGAAATAAGTACGACATTATTTTAAAAAAAAGGTAAATAGAAATGTTTATTGCTCTAAGAGAAAATAATTAAACAATACAATTGGCAAAATGTAAATAAATTAATTGCGCTTATATACTAAATAACAAAATCATTTGATTGGTGCAGATAGTGTATCTGTGAGGAATCTTAAACATAATGCGCCGCAGTTTACTGCAGAGTACTTTTGATATATTCGTCTGTTGTAGTACACATCTACATTAGGACTTGATTTGCAGAAATAGTCTATTAACTCTCTGGGTGGAGATATGCCAAAGCTGTCGAAATATTCAATTCTCCTTCCGTTTTTTCTGTATGCGGTCCAATGAGTTCCTGTGCCTTCTCTCGAATCTAAATTAATAATCGCACATTCATTCGTCTTGGGCTTTGCAGGCAACCCATCTCGATCGAAAACTCCTCTAAAATTCGGGATTCGTAATTTTTTTGTGTATGATAAAATATCGAAATTAGTTAAAGCTCTGTTTGTTGGTATAGAATTAATTCCGAAAAAACTGTTTACGTCTCGCACCGCCTGTATATGGCGCTAAATATAATCCTAGTCCGCTTCGATATGGACGTAAATAAAGACCTTTTCCAAGTTTTTTATTAATCGTGCCGCTACCTGATTTAAAACTCTTTCGAGCATCGTTAACGTCTCTGACCGCTTTTGCTATTGATGATACTGATGATGAAATTCCACCTAGCGTTGCAATACCAGCTAATAAGGGGACAAGAGGAAAAGCTCCTCCAGTTTTGTTAATTGGAATAATTCTAACATTATCATTATCGATTATTGATGGTTTTAATTTTTTAACTGCTTTAATCGCTTTTTTCATCCTGCCTCTGAGAGTTTTTTCTTTACGAGCAGCTTTCCGCGCTACATTTAGTACATCTCTGAAATATAGCTTTTTTCCTGTGCGTTTTTTACCTCGGCGTCTACTACCCAGTTTCTTTAGTGAGCGTTTTTTACCTCGGCTTCTACTACCCAGTTTTCGTTTTATTTTCATAGCGTTTGTAGTAATCCAGGCAGCTGCTTTTTCTCCGAGACTACTGTCCGAAGCCTTGACTCGTTCCCAAGCTTTATTTTCTAAGATTCTATCTGCTTCAGCTCGGTTTTTATTATCTGAATAGTCACGGTATGCTATATCGTGTTCTTTGGCTGCTTCGTCTAACGGATTTATTCCGGTAACACCTCTACTCAACTGTCGATCTAACTTTGTTCCAGGACCTAAGTAGTTATATCCCGGATAATGCAGTTGAAATGGAAGTTTATCTATAACTCTATTTAATACAGTACCAAGACCGCGTCCACGTTTTTTAATCTTTTTTATTTTACGTGAACTTTTTTTCTTCATTGCGATTTTTGCATAGCACAGAACCTATATATATATACTTTTAAACACTCGTCTTAGCCAATGAATGATTATATATTTATAGTATTCGTGAATGTTTCTTGTTACTTTATAAACGGTATACAATATGAAATTTATACCGCAGAATGTACAATTACCTACAAGTAATGCATTGACATTGCTGGAATCTACTGGTGAAATGACTCCTAATAAACATGGAGCGCTATTTCCAAATAATATAAGGTGTTTAATTATCGGTCCGAGCGGTTGTGGAAAGACAAATTCGTTATATACCTTACTTACCCATCCGAATGGTTTGCGATATGAAAATGTTTACATATACAGCACTTCTTTATATCAACCGAAATATAAACTACTAGATACAATATACAAGTCAATACCGGAGATTGGTTATTATACATTCTCAGATGAGGAACAGTTACCTAAACCCGATTCGGTTAATCAAAATTCGATATTTATATTTGATGATATTCCATTATGTAGTAATCGTTCCGTTATACGAGATTACTTTTCAATGGGCCGTCATAAAAATATAGATTGTTTCTATCTTTGTCAGACATATGTAAAGATACCGAAACACATGTTAAGGGATAATGCCAATTTTATTATTGTATTCGCGCAGGATGATGTAAATATGCGGCACGTATACGATGAACATGTTAATGGTGTTTGTTCGCTTCTAGAATTTAAAAAAATTTGTGGACAGTGTTGGGAAAGTAAATATGGATTTCTTGTGATTGATAAAGAGAGCGAAGTATATAAAGGGCGATTTCGTCGAGGTTTTGATGAATTTATAATTGTTGATGACGAAGAAAAGTTTAATGATAAAAAATAAAATGTCAGCTCCAGTGAATTCTATGAAAAAAATTGAGGAAGAAATACATCTTAAAGAGGAATTGGAAAAATTACGTAAAGATATTACGACTAAATATAATTTGTTGAAAAATGAGGCCAAATCTATGACAAATACAGCAGCTGTTGTGCTGGAACCAGTTACGAAGCCGTTATCTGACATTCGGGAAGCATTACAAAAACCTAAAACAATGAAAAAGGATGTTGATACAATAACTGCTTCTCCGGTTGCGAAACGAAAACTAGTACATAGCACTATCAGAAAAGATAAAGTTGATGATATAGATGATGATGATGAATTAGGTTCTAGCTCATTTAATCAAAGTGGTATAGGTCCTTTTCGTATTGACGGAGATGATCCAATACCTAACGATCAAATTTATGGAATAAGGTATAATCCTTTTGCTGATGAGTATATGATGGGAACAACGCCAATTTCGTGGAATGAAGGTCGAAAAGAAATGTATATAGGAAAAGGGAATAATCGTGTGACATTCCCTTATACCTCCGGTGTAATGCATTTACTATTGGAGACGGATGTAAATAAGAATGAATATACGAGTGATGATTTAATACTATATAAACAATTGCTAGAATTTACAGGAGCTCATTTACGTGCTGATGGTAGATTGAAAGGTCTTAGGAATTCTAAATATACGAATATAATTCGTCCGTTGTTTCGTTCTAACGAGCATAGTGGAAAAGGCTATTACAAAAATTTCCTCACTAACCGGAAAACATCTCGCGTTGCAGGAATAAGTCTTAAAAAGCCTCGAATTGAGTATTGGAATGATCCGGATGAATTGGTTGAACGTTTACAATTATTATACGCATCTAAACAAAGTGGAAATACCGGTGTAGATAACGAGATTCATGCAATTGAAGAAGAGTTGGCTGAAGAAGGATACATTCAGTTACCTTATTGATTAATAGTACTAGTATTAGAGTGAGAGAGAAGATGTTGGCAAAACAAACATCTACATCAAAATCATTACAACGTGACATAGCTGATGAGCTTCATCGCCCTGCAAAGAAACGATATCAAACGCGATGTGTGCAACTTTTAGGTGTAAACGATTTATGGCAAGCGGATCTGATTGATATGACTCAATATGCACGATTTAATCGAGGACATAAATTTATTTTAGTTGTAATAAATGCATTTTCTAAATATGTTTGGACAATTCCTTTAAAGAAAAAAAGCGGTCCAATAATTGCGAATGCGCTAGAAAAGATTCTATCTGAAAGAGGCGTTGAACCTCCTAAACATTTACAAACAGATCAAGGTACAGAGTTTTATAATCCTCAAGTGCGAGCTGTTTTAAATCGATATAATATCAATCTTTACAGTACTTACTCCCCCCTTAAAGCGAGTATTGTAGAACGGTTTAATCGAACGATAAAGAATTGGCTTTGGAAAGAATTCACTGCTAATCGAAATAAACGCTGGTTGCCCGTATTGCCCGAGTTAACACAAAAATATAATACAAAAATACATCGTACAATAAAATTTGCGCCTGCGGACGTAAATAAACTTGTTGAGAAAAATGTTGCAGAAAATATAGCGAAAGCGTGTAGTAGCACCGTCGATCGTTTCACTCCTCCAAGCAAATCAAAAAAGTTTAAAGTTGGCGATGTTGTTCGTATTAGTAAAGTTAAAACATTACTAGAGAAAGGATATACCCCTAACTGGACTGGTGAATTATTTACTATAAATACGATAAATTCTACTTTTCCTACGACGTATACGTTAAAAGACAGAACCGGGAAACCACTGGCTGGTACTTTTTATGCGGAAGAATTACAAAAAACATCTTACCCCGACGTATACTTGGTGGAACGTGTTATTCAACGTAAAGGCAGAAAATCATTAGTTAAGTGGCTTGGATTTCCGAGTTCAGAAAATTCCTGGATCGATAATAGTGTTTTGGTAAATATTTAGTCACTCTAGTTATGCCGCTTCACAAGAGTGGAAAATATATGCCTGAAGGTGGAATTGCTGAGGGTGCTACTGTCGAATTAGATTCTAACGGAAATTATAATTTTAAAGGAAAACGTTTATTAAATATCAGTACGATACATCAGGATCCTGCAGAGTCTGAAGCAATATCTTACAAACAGATGAAATTTCTCCTATATTCTAATATTTTTAAAACAGCCATTATAAATGCGCTCATGGAAAAAATTAATTTAGCCGGTGATCATATCAACATTTTAGGAAGACGAATAATTAATGTAGCCGAGGGCAATGAAGCAAAAGATGTAGTCACTTTAGGTCAGTTGGGTGATATTCAAGGGTCTATGCAGGAAATAATTATGAGTGAAGTTCAAACAAAGATCGATAATTTAAAACAACTGATTACAAAAGAAACTAATTCAGAATTTTTGAAAAATAAAAATGATCATAATAAACTCGGAGCAGATATTAATAATTTAGCAAAACGAATTGAGACTAGTAAAAATGAATATCTTTCCAAATCTGGAAGTATAGATAATCAGGTGAAGGCTCTATTGAATGAATTAGCCAACGTGAAAGAATCAGTTAAAAAACTCGATAGTGATATAAAAACAACAACGACAACGTTATATGAAGTGTTAAAAATTGCGAATGCAAAGATTGATAATAATATACAACAATTTAGCGATAAAATAGCAGCCGCGGATAAAAGGATTGTTGAAACTGTTGAACGAATGGAAACATCGATAAAACGTTTTGATGATGTACTTGTAAATAATAGAGGAGAACTCGATAGATTACGAAAAAGTTTTACTAGAGAGCATGATTGGGTTGTAGATAATCTCTACAATCGATTACAGGCCCTAGAAGCAAAAATACATCACCATGCTAGTTCAGAATCTGTGGAAAAAACTGTGATTTGATTATAAATATAGAATTCTTGAGATTTCATTTGATTTTGCAATTTATTTAATTTAAAGAGTATGAAATATTGTAATTATAAGATAATGCCATTGCATAAAAGTGGAAAATATATGCCTGAAGGAGGAATTGCTGAGCCTGGCAATATTGACTTGGATTCGAGCGGTAATTTTAATTTTAAAGGAAAAAGATTGTTAAATGTGAGCACTATGAATAAAGATCTGATTGAAACTGAAGTGATTTCGTATAAGCGATTAAAATCTATTCTCGCATCGTTGGAAAGTAGCGAGAAGATACAAAAATTATCGGATAAATTAAATACGGTTTCGAGTGAACTTTCAAAGCATGAAAATGATGTGAAAGGTACAATTGGCATACTTGGAGGTTTAATAAACGATTTAAGCGGAAAAGTGACCGTATTGCTGGATAAATATGTTACTAAGGAAATAGTGGATAAACAGCGTGAAGAAATAGAAAAACGTTATAATAGGATGCTAGATAATCTTCGTGAAGAAATTAAAAAGGAAAAAGTGCATCGTGTTTTAGATACGACACAACTAGTTGCAAAAACTGATAATTTAAATGACCAGTTACGTAATATTGATTCGACTATTCAACATAAGGAACGAGAGGAATTAGTACAAAAAGGAGTTGGGAACGTGTTAACGACGATAGTAAAATCAAAATTTTAAGTTTATGAAAAATAAATGTGAATATATGAAAAAAATATTTATTACATTGTACTCGTAATAAAGTTTACATGCATTTTTTGTATGAAACAGTGTAAAAAAAAAAAAAAAAAAAAGATTTAGAAAAATATATATGTATGAATATATGAAAATACGTCTTTATTTACATGCAGTTCATATTCCGCCAACTATCACCGTCACATTTGATACTGTTGAGATGGTCGTAATCAGTATTCATCGAATTTAAGCATGACCAACAAACATATTTCGCGTTCTGTAACTGCATTCGCATTAATTTGCTTAGTCTCTTTATCCAAGCAAACTGGTAATTACCTTTTGGTCCCCAAAATAGAATATTTGTGTGCGCTCGATAATCTAACATCCCGGTATTTTTGTGAAATGCACGAACCACTTGAATAGTATAGTTTGTAGTGTTTACATTGTCGGGCTCGATTAATCTGTATAGATTAATAGTTACTCTATTTCGTCTTTCGAACTGTTCGATTTCTCCTAGCGCGGCTACTGGTGTATGTAAATCTGAGAAATCATAAATACGTTCCAACACGTTGAACTGCCACATACTGTACGGTTTGTGCGCAAACTTTGCCAGCACTGTGAACATAAAACTTCTTCTATTGTGCGGATCTTTTGGATCTTTTACATAAACCACTGCTTGGCGAGATCGAATTTCCTTCGGCAAGTCCAATACTGGTGGTTGTGTTGATGCTGGAGGAAGAGGAATTTGTGCGAGTGATTGTTGCGGCGGTGATGGAGGTGGTTGTGAAAATTGCGAAAGCGGAATCTGTGTAAGCGGCGGAGATGAAACAGGAGTTGATGATGCTAATGGGGTTGATGGCGGATAAGGCGGTGGTGGTGGTGGTGATTGAAATATATTAAATGCTTGTTGCGATTCTGCTAGAGGCGGTGATGCTGGCGATGAAACTTGAAAATAAGCTTGCGGGGGTGTAGGAGGTAGCGTCGATGGTAGCTCTGATATATTTGTAATAACGGTGTCTACATCTGAATCTTTAAAAAAATTTTGAATAAATTCTGCTGCTATCATTGATGATGATGATGATGATGTATCGGTGTTAGTACTTGTGACAATATTATTGCAATCATTCATCATCATAGAAAAATTATATATATATTTACTCGTTATGAACTTTTCCAAAATTACTCGTTTTAAATTATAAAAAAAAGAAACGATTTTCTAACGAAAAAATAAAATGAAATAGTTTGAATATTTTTACTCAAACGTGAATTTCAACGCGTGCGCTATAACTGCTGAAAATAATTACACTTTTAAAAATTATTTAACGACTTCGACGATCTCGTATGTATCCCTTCATATGAGAAGCGTTGTGTGACGTAAGCAAGCGCTAATAGGCAGCCATAATGGTAAGCTGTATATAGGTATATTTGTATTTTATTAGACAGAGATGAAGAATCTTGAGCTGACACACATCTGGATGATGCAATCATTCGTCTTTACAAAGTCGCCATTTCTTGGCATGTAAAAATAACCGTTAAAATAAAAATAATAATAATAATAATAAAAGCATCGAACGAACATCTGCAATTCGCCCCCTACACCCCGCACGCCTGTATTAACTGACAGAAACTACTGCCATGCATGCATAACCCCCTATATCCTGCGCTGCCCTCTTACGATTGTTGGGACATTAAAAAATTTCCGTTAGAATAATAATTAATAATAATAATAGCGGACAAGCAGCTGCAATTTACCACCTGCACATGCGATCCCCTATTTTGATCGTTCAAACGATCAAAATTTCCGTTAAAATATTAATTAACAATAAAAACACCGAATAAACAGCTGCAATTCGCCCCCCAAACCCCTCCAGCCTGCGCTAACCGTCCGAAAGCAGCTGTCACCCCTCATTATTGCCCTCTCCCCCGCCTGCCCACTGTGCCAGGACTGGCAAAACGACACTACTATAATATAACTAATAGTTCGAAACCAATGTTATCTGCCTCATTTATAACATTTAATTTTTATGTAACTAATTTATTTAGTATATTGTGTAAATAAGTCATTGATTACAGATTAAAGTTAAAGATTAGATAGATAAAATGTAAATTCAATAAGTGTATATTAGTTGGATAATTTCATTCTCTACATATGATTCAAAATCGGCTAAATAATTTCAGGTTTATTAGTAAAAATTAATTTGGTTGCATCAAAATAATAAGTAAAAAATTAATTTAATCTATTATAATTTTTCTCCCCTTTCCTTATATTCTTATATCACCATTGTTTATGGCAGACTTCTGTCGGTACAATGAAGAAAAAAAAAAAAAAAAAAAAAATCTATTATAACTACTAAGCCACAGCAACGCGTGGCTGAGTCAGCTAGTATATATATATATATATATATATATATATATATATATATATATGTGTGTATATATATATATATGTGTGTATAAATATATATATATATATATATATATATATATATATATATATATGTATAAATATATATATATATATATATATATATATATATATATATGTATAAATATATATATATATATATGTATATACATATTGATTTTCACACATTATGAGTCTTATTAATATTTAGACACTGTGTTTAGGAATTAATTTACAGCGTGAAAAAAAAAAGAAAAAATACTTTTTCCATTCATTTTAATTTTATTATCCACCACCGCACATTAAAAATATCACTTACGCTATAATAATGTCCACAATAGAGTAGAAATAAATTTAAAAATTTTAAAAAATATAATTTTATTACTGCAGATTGAAAAATTCTTACACACATATATGTAATAGAAATTAAAAATTATTTCCGAGGAAGAAAATTCTGAATTAAATAACGACTGACATATGGACAGTTATGCAATAGTCAATTATACATGAACGATGGTCGATATTTCAAAGGAAGCGTTTATCCTACCTTTGTGCAAATTAGTAACTGTTGAAACTAAGAAACTGATATTAAAGCATGCAACGAAGCAATTCGCCATGCTAGTAAGCTTTTATGCGAAAAATATGCTATTTTTTAAGAATTATCATATAAAATTCGAAATTTCAGAAGAATAATTGTTAATTTAGAAAAATTTTAATTATTGGGTATAAAAAGATTTATAAAATAACTTACTAACCGTATCCAAATACTCCCACGTTCTTACTGAAAATTCGTCACCAATATAAGCTTTGCGTAAGTCATCATAATACCAACTAAACGAATTTTCAGTTGGATTAGCCGACGTCATTGCAAAAACTACGTAAAAAATAATTTATTATTTACTGTGATATGCTTATGTGTAACGCAGAGGTTAGCGTTTTGTAATTAACTAATAAGATTACATTTAATCCATTTTCAACCACAGATATAATCGTCTACTTTTGGAAATTCATTATAAAATCAAATCTTGCATTTGCGAATACTATTTAGCGTAGTTAATTACTTTAGTAATCGTAATTCATAATAATCATAGTTCGTGACTGCAGAGTAGTAATCAGATTTATGTCACAGAAATTTGATTTTACCTTTCATGAAGATCCCGAGTAAGCGCAGGACGAACAATTACATGAATACAGTAACTTCAATATTTAAATAGTTAGAAATTATGATTTCAATTTCTCAGCAGTACAGAGTTTACTTATTTATTCAATTATATATGTATATATATATATATCCCCGCCGGGGGGTACTTTGTACCTTCCGGGCCGGAGCTCATTCCGAAACGGGGCGCGTCCACAGGTGACGGATTGTGGAATGACCTGCAGATATGTAGGGTAGCTGTGAATAAGACGTCCGTCAAATAAGCAGTCGCGGACCAAAAGCGGCTACTGGCGAAGAGTCTCAGGCAGACGATTCCAGTAGTGACAGGGCAGTAGACACGAGGTGACGGAGAGGCAGGTTTGGGAACTGTCTACAAAACTCTGCCTTCCTAAAACTGTTTGCTAATCCTTGGCGAGATGAGGCCGCCTGTATAAATAAGTCTCACTTGCTATCCCAGTAGCAAGCCGCTGCCTTGCGGTTAGGGTTTTTACCCAAAGGCTAGGGTGTCACCCCAAAATAGTGGCACCTTCTTCCTTTCCCTCCTTCTTTCCTTCCTTTTCTTTCTTTTCCCCTCTCTCCTTCCTTTTAATCACGAATATTTCCTAACCGTTCCTACACTATGCCTGCATTATTGCATCAGTGCTGGCAGGTCCAGTGGTCTTGGTCTTCCTTGCCACTGGATTGCCTGCCTTTACTGAATAGGCGACATAAGAGATCTTTTTCTTGCGCTACTACTCTTATGTTCCCATTAAGCGCGGCTATGCTGCTCCTGCCCGTTTCAACCTCCACATTTTATACAAAACTCATTCTCAAAAATCAGCATGAAAATACCGCAAATGAAGAATAATGCTGGATCCGCGGGGCGAATGCTAATCCATTCATCAGGCAGCGGACGACCTCCTGTAGCAATGCAGGATGGTTCGAGTTCACCCATGCCTATAAGGTATGGAACTCTCCAGGAGGGAACACTTTTGCGATCTAGATATCGAACTAGCAATAAAAGTTGGAATTTCGCATCATGGAATGTTAGGACGTTGCTGGATTCTAAAGAGGTACCAGCAAGAAGAACGGCTGTAATATTAAGAAAATTAAGAAGGTACAATATCGACGTTGCTCGATGAAGGTAAACTTATAGAAAATCACCCAGGATATACGTTATATTGGAAAGGTGTCCTACCAGGCCATAAAATACAACATGTGGAAAAACTGTAACATTAAGGATGCTGTAGACAACAGTGGTGAATCCTAGAAGGAATTGCATTCAACTACCATGAATTATGTTTGCAAAAAAAAAAAATATATGGCCGGAATGCATAAAAACTGATGACTCCGAAGTTGATTCTTTTTGCGAAGTTTGGCAAACCATTTTGGCTTTGGCGAACGATCTTGGTTTTGAGGATTTAGAAAATTATGTGATTGATTTGCTAGACGCTGACCGAGCATCACTTTCATTTGAGAAATTGATTCAACTTGAAACGGAAAGTGCACTTGATGAAAACCAAGAACCAGAGCCTGGCGTATGTCAAGTGCTGAAATTGGAGCATTTAACGAAGGCACTTTCTTTTTTCCAACAAGGAATAAACATCCTACTTCAGAATGATCCTGACACAGCTCACAGCACTAATATGTCCCGAGAAATTAACTCAGTCATTACTCGTTACAACGAGCTGAAAAAAGAAGCCGAAAATAAAGCAAGGCAGAAGGACCAATTTTTTAAACTATATCATTCTAGAAGATCAGAAAGTGATAATGACAGCATATTGCAGTCTACCGATTCTTCACGTACGTCTCTAACATCAGATTAGAAGTTTATGTATATCTTTAATTTTCAATTTTAATAATTTTATATGATACGAATTTATTTTAGATAATAAATTTCACTCACTACCTGGCACTCTTACGTTACTCAACTCTCTCTTCGAACACCTACTCGTAAGATTTGTTCCATAATAAGAGTATTAAGAAAAAAATCAACATTTCATATCATCACTGGAATTTACAAAGACGACACACTTCTCACTAGATCTCAAGATATTACCGATTTTCTTTCCAGCCACTTTGCTCAAGCATCTGGCAACTCAGCATTAGATCCAGACTTCATACCTATCAAAAATTCCTGCAATATCTCTACCCTAGATTTCTCATTAGACAGCTCCGAACCATATAACCGTCTAATTACCTATAGAGAACTTCAGCAAGCTATCCATTCTACAAAAATTGGAGCAATAGGAGCGGATAGCTTCCGTTTACAAATGCTTCTTTCTATGCCTGAAAATTCACTTCACCATGTTTTAAGACTGTTCAACACTCTTTGGACAATCACTTTCCAACCTACTGGAAGACTGCCATAGTTATATCTCTGATTAAATTGTGCAAAAATCCTACTCTACCTGATAACTATCGCCCAATTTCGTTACTTTCAGTATTAGGCAAAACTTTCGAAAAAATTATTAACAGAAGACTGATCAGGCAACTCGAAGCTCTCAATCTCCTCACTAACTCTCAATGTGGATTTAGGCCTGATAGAAGCGCTGAAGACCAACTGCTTGCTCTTTCGACTCGGATAAAAGAATCATTCTCACAACACAATCACTTGCTTGCGGTATTTTTCGACTGCTCCAAGACATTTGACCGCACGTGGCACTACAAAATCCTACAATAATTACACGCATGGGGTTTTCGTGGCCATCTTCCTCAGCAAGTTCGGCTTCGACGATAGCTTTTTGACGGTCACCCTTGTTCCATTGCATAGTTTTGGTGAGTTTAAATTTCTGAGTAGTATGATCAGAAATCCAATTTTCAATCGAAGCCAGTGTAATGGCATTTCTAGTACTTGCAAACAGTTTAGAAATTCTGTGGAGAAGTTGACACTTTCTTCAACGTTTACCATCCTATCGATCGATTTGTATATTGCTCTTCCCATCACTTCAGAGTTTCCTCGCGAGTCTTGTAATGTTCTGTCTATGGCTTCGATGTGCCATTGTGCATTCGTCCCAGAAGATAATTTTAGCTTGTTTTAGAAGTTCACCCCGTCCAGATCCTCTTGAGATTTTACATACCGGGAATCGTTCTTCGGCTATATTATCAATGGTAGTTGTAGGGCCGAATGGGCAGTTCGTCCTCCTTCCATAAGTGTAGCTGCAATGCTGGATGATGCCAGTGCAAGTGCGATGTGTTGTTAAGTACATGTTTTTGACAGCAATAAATTTATTAGAAACGTTTTCTCGATGTCGCCTGGTAGGTCCAAGTAAATAATTCCGTCAATGTTTTTGTTGATCCGGTCCATGATAACGTTGTAAATTTTTCATTGATTGTCACTGAGGAGTGGTTTGTTGTAAGCAATGTATTGAAGTAGTTTATTGATGCTGTAGCTTTTTTCTTTTGTACTTTCGAAGTTTAGCACGCTGAAAGCATCTTTTCGTAGTGCTGGCATCCCAAGTTGTACTAAGGTCTGTTTTTTTATTGCTAAACATTTATATTCTAGGCAAATGCTTGTTTCATTGAAGATGTCGTCATTGAATTCGATGGCTAGTTCTGAATGGGCTTGTCGGATGTGTTATAGTATGTCATCACTCATACTCTCTTTGAAGGAGTCCCATAGCTGTTTTGGATTCGATGGGTTACATGTTGTTAGAATTATGACGAATAAGTCTCTGATTTCTTCAGCTGAGGCTGCGATTGAGGCTCCTTGTAGTGTTAATTCCCGTCGTTTTCCAGTAGTCCTAAACGTCGGCATGCTTCCCTATACGTCTGGCATAGGTAACCGTCAACAGTCTTAAGATCTGTGAAACTTGTTGGTCCCCGTATTTCTTGTAGCAACATCCGGAGGTAGAAACATTCGGCGTTGTTCGGATGTACGGATTATACTCGGCCTAGTGCGTCCGTTTTCACAATTCCTAGATGATCCATTCTGGAATTCCTCGTTTTTGTCGTTGAAAAATTTTTCTTATTTTGTTCCACATATAATAGATAGGAACGTCAACATATAGTGATGTTTTCGTTTGGCACAGTTGGAAAAAAAAGCTGTTAATGTTATGTTTTGAGGTGGTTCGCTTGTAATTTTTCTAGCGGTGTGTTTTATGAAGTAAACTATCTATTTCCAGTTCGTCTCTGCCTCGTATTCGTATTTTTGTTGGGAAGCCACCGTTTTTGGGTGATCATCTTCTGTAATTGGAATAGCCATCATCTCCGGTTTGTTCGTCGTCCAAGTATGGTTTTGGTTTTTTTTTTGTACATTTTCCATCACTCATACATGGTGAATTAGGGTTTAATGGCCCCCATGGTTCGTGAATTAATGGTTTTCACTACTATGTCGTGCAGTTCCGGATCTTCTTGTCGATTGGGAAATTTAGCCTAAATGATTTCGTCGATATCCGTGGGATGAACTCTGTTGTGGAGCAATATGAGATTGTGTGAATGAAGCAGTCTTCGTTTTTACCATTCAATTATGTACATCCAGCATCTAACGGTTCTAAAGATGTGGTATTTTTTGATGACGTTAATAAATCTCATTGGGAACCTTCTTCATGAATAAAGGATAGAAGACTACCACACCATATAACTCCCTTGATCGTACCGGGACCTGTTTTTAAGTTTTACCGGCACGCACATTGTACACTAACTTTTATAATATACATTGATGATGACTAATTTTTCCGCCATCTCTAAGTTTCTGTATTCTATTAATAAGGCAATATCATCAGCAAAAACATATAGGGGGAAGTCCCTTAACGCCGGACGGCACCTAATGCCGGACACGCATACTATCTCGGCGAGTTACAACACGTTCGATTCAAAAGCAGGTTAAAGGGGTGCGTTTGCCGGTGATGCCCAAGGCCACGACGGGAGCGGTAAAAGTGCTGCCTTTGATGGGAAAGCACTGCATCACATTACATCCAAGTGAGTGTTACTACTAAGTTTTTCTGTTGAAGTGTTCGCATTAATAAAGGTAGTGTTCCGTTACTATTCATTTACTGTAAAAGTTTTTTTTTGATTTCCAAAACAATTTTGTTATGGAACACGAAATTGTGGCAAATCCCTGTCCCCTAGTACCGGACATAAAGTTGTCCCTTAATACCGGACAGTGAACAAGTTGCTTTTTCTTGTATGTATACTTATTATAATAATTTTCGTACGTTGTTTCAAAAGGTAGAAAAATGGAGATAAATCAAAATGGAAGAGACAAAAAAGAAAGGAAAATGGGACCAACAAAGTTTACAGACTGCGATAGATAAGATTCTGTCCAAAGAAATAAGTTTAAAAAAAGCTTCGTCCCGCTACAACATCCCAGAAAACACTTTACATGATAGGATATCAGCGTGGAACCCTGGAGAAGAAGTGACGTTGTAACCAAAGATCGGTAAATTCACTAACAACTGTTCACCCGAGTTCGAACAAATTTTAGTGGACCATGTAAAAGATTTGTCCAATGGATGTATGTTGCTGATGAAAAAAGAATTCCTGAAGTTAGTTTTCGACTTGGCTAAAACTATGAAGATCCTTCGTCGCTTTAACAAAGAGAAAGGTACTGCTGGGAAACATTTTTACTAAAATTTTATGCAGAGACATCCTGATATTTCGCTGAGAACACCAGAATCGACAAGCATGATGCGGGCCGTAGGGTTTAACAAACCACAAGTGAGTCTCTTTTATAACAATCTTGAAAAACTGAAGAGGCAGTACAAATTTCCACACTCCAACATTTATTACTAAAACTGGAGTCAGTTGTGTACACAAACATTAAAAAGTTATTGCTTCGAAGGCTGTTCATCAAGTAGGAAAGCTCACTTCTGCTGAGAGAAGCAAAAATATAACAGTGTTGTTTTATGTGAGTGCTAACGGCCATTTCATACCGCCATTTTTTGTCTTTCCGGGACAAAGGGTGGATGGCCATGATTAATGCTCCAGCCGAAAGCGTAGCCGTAGCCCTGCCAAAAGACTAGATGAACAGTGATATTTTTCTGCAATGGTTGCAGCTGTTCGTGAAACACTCACACCCAACACAAGAGAGTCCTATTTCTACTGATGGTTGTTGTAACCACAAGACACTGGCAGTCATCAATTTTTACTGAGAAAACAACATTCGTTTTATTCACACACGAACCCCACAAGCTCCAACCGCTGGACAGAATTTTCATGAAGCCACTTAAAGATGCCCATAACCAACGTTGTGACATGTGAATGAGAGCAAATGCTGTATCTCGGATAACTCTGACTGTGACATTGCTGGTCCGGTCAGCGTTCACAAAAGTAGCTCGACTGGATATTGCGAATTCTGGGTTTAAATGCACAGAAATTTATCCATTTGATAAGCATTTATTTTCTGATCTAAATCATTCGGCTGCAGACATGACCAATATTTCACTCGAAAAGCAAAGAACTTTCTTAAACGCACCGGGTTGCAACGGATAAGTTTCGGTATCTTTCACAGATTTCGTCTTTGCAGGCAGCTCATCTGCAACCTGCGATGTAAAACAGCCAAAAAATTTGATCTCAGAAGAATCCACGGACTTTCCTAAAGAATCCACCAACAAACCAAGAATTAATTGTTCCAGACTATCGACAAAGATTCATCCAGATGTTGTCCAAATTGTCCATTAATTGTCGCCATTACCAGATGCTACCAAAAAGCGATCAGCGACAACTCGGAAGAGAAAATATGAAAGAAGTGAAATTCTAACATCATCACCACTCAGAATTGCTATTGAAGAAAAATAAGGATAAAAAGAACGTTAAGAAGAACAAGAAAAGAATGGAAGCTAAGTTTAAAACAGCTACGGAAGAGAAAAGGAAACTAAAGGCATGGAGGCTAACGAAAAAAGTGGAAATAAAATTAAAGAAAAGGAACCTTAATTAAAATAGCTGACACAGGAAGAACTACCCGCGTAGTGTGCTTAGAAGAGCACGACGAAGACTGGATACAGTGTTCCAGCTGCAATGGTCGGGCTCATGAATCATGCGCAGACGTTGCTGAGTGTGCAGATGTCTACCATATGCGATCAATGCCGGATGTTTTGAAAATGTTCAGCGACTGGCGTTCTAAATTAAATCTGTCCGGTGGTACTAGGTGCCACCTATAGTGATTGCGTTTTTCTTTGCGAAAGTTTTATTTGAGTTTATAAATAAGTTTATGCAGAAGTTGCATTTTTGTTCATTTATTTCGATTTCTAAACTTTGTTAACTAATTAATCAATAAATAAAGTTACATTTCTCCAAGCGGTTTTTTTTTAAAATTTTCTAAAAACCTTAGGCGTCCGCCACTAGGGGACTTCCCCCTAACTTCGCATTTTCAATATGCTTGTGTAACGAGCTAGTGTAAACTAGAAAAAGAATGGAGGCTAATACGATACCCTGACCTACCCCGTATCGATAGTATTTTTTTTTTTTTGCTTTTCCGCTAGTTATTATATGATTCATCAACCGCTTTAGTTGACTATTTTTAATGCCCAAATTTTCAAAGTCCTTAATCAGCAATTCATGGTCAACTGAGTGAAACGCTTTGGACAGGTCAATAAATGTAATTAAAAATTGGTTCCCCATCGATAGTCCTGTATTTATCTTATTTATAATCGTTCCCGGTAATGTTATCGCGGATCTTTTTTCTCTAAAACCGTGATGATTTTCATAGAGTAGGTTATTTTTTTCCACATAATTTCTTAAATGTTTATTAATGTAGTATTTTCATATTTTAGTTATTACAGATGCTACTGTTATTGGTCGGTAGTTTTCAAATTGATTTTGCACTCCTTTTTTATTTACAAAACACAGCAGGCCATTATGAGAAATCCCTAGAAAATATTAAAAGAAATAAGTGTAGTAGATTCTATAGCGATATTGGATCTCAGACGACTTTGAAGAAAATGTGGCAGATGAACAAAATAGTTTAAAAAACCATTCCCCGATAAATATTACCGCACAAATAACAACAACGACAAATCTAACGCGGTGCTTAAATAAAAAGTTCTACTAAGCGAACTGATGGCAGTATGCATCTCAAAAAGAATTCAAATGTTGAGTTTAATGGTGCCCATTATATGCGTATTAAGTGATTATCTATCATACCTAAACAGTATCCCTTGATCTTTCTTATTAAAATATTATACGTCGGTTATTTCGCAGCGGAAAAACACATAAAGGCATCGAATTGTGTTTAAGATAAGTTGTGCGCTCTGTATTTAATCTTATTTCCTCCTTGACTTTATTGTTTATTTTGTTTTGTTTCGCTTCAGTAATCTGATAGTTGATTTTCGCAGAATCGGAAGATGAGTATTTTCGACCGAGCAGGGATTCCGCGGTTAACAAACCCGTTAGAAGATAATGATAACATTAATTAAATTATTAATACGGCCAATCTTGAGATAACAACATGAACTAAACAACGCTCCTCTTACAAACCGGTATTTCCGCTCCATACTGTGCTTCATTCATTCTCTCCCTTCCTTCTCCTTCGGTTATTCTAGTTCCTGATTCCGTTCTGTCGGCTATCTCTGATCGTGTAAGGATCTGGGTCTCTCTTTCCTCTCTGTTCCACTGTTCTTGGGCCAATGTCCATGTTGACGAACCCATTTAAAAAAAGAAAAAAAGAAAAAAAGAAAAAAAGAAAAAAACAAGGTTAGTAGTAATAGAGTGGTAATAATTACACTGATAAGAATAATAATAATAATGATAACAACAGAAGTAATTGGAACAGTAGTAATCCGTTCGGTGATATCGACATAAATCTTCATAGTAACCCCTACGTTGTTATCATTCAGTCAAATGCAAATAATATGGCCAGTTAGTATACGCCTGCCATTTGCAAGTTGCTACATTCCCGTAAAGGAATTAGATATTTTCAAGAAAAGAGCCTAAACAAAATTAAAGCCATCTTTGAATTTGCTAACGCATTTATACTATTAATTAGGAAACTAACAAAATTCACCTCAGAACATTTATTCCTAATTCATTAATGCATCGCTACACTGTGATTCGTGGAACAGATCCTTCTACGTTAAATAGCGAAACTACGCACTCATTGTATAGTGATGTAGCGGTTAAAAATGTTAAATAATTAAAAATCGAATAAACAAAAACTTAGTACCAACCACAGCAGCGGAAATACAGTTTACAGGGGAAGTGCTGCCTCAATACGTCTATCTACTGTGATACGGATGCGGTATTTACGGCGCTATCTAGCGATGATGTCGAGCTAGAAATTATTCTCTGGTTAAAATCCTTAATTTTCAATCTCTCGACATCATCCTCTTATTCGTTGTCAGCGGGGAATTCGGCCGGGACGATTACACGGCTGAATATATAATTTCCGATTCTGTTGAATTTTTCGGAACGTGTAGTGTTAGAGGTTGTGTAAGTGCCCTGGCGTGTACAGTCCACGAAAGCAGAGTACCGTCTGTCGGCAGCGTAAGCCACGAAAGAAGAAGAATAAGGCATTGTTGTAGCATGTGTATAATATGCCGTTTAAGTTTTACTGTTATTATTTAGCTTTTGTCTCTTGCATCTTGCCGATCGTGTGAGATGATAGTTGTCGATGGTCGTCGTTGAGTTACTGTTTTGGTTAGCAAGAGTACGCAGCGTTACATCTCGTTTATTCACTTTATTATAGTCGTCGTTGAGATATCTAGTCGTCTGATTATCGTTTCTATGCTAGTCAACGAAACGCCGCGGGGTCCGTAGAAAATCAAAATTCATAACACTACGAGTATATAACGATGGATCCAAGCGTTAAACCGCTTAGGCAATGTCAAAACTGTCAAAGGTTTGGACATATTGCTGTACAGTGTAGATCGGAATCATGATGTTTATTTTAGCGAGAGAAACATTTATCGCAATCATGTAAGATAACAATTGAGGACTTAACAGTCCAGAAAAATACCTAAATTTCAAAGGCAATCGTTTGTCTAGTAACAAACTATGCCTAGTGTATCAACGGCAGTTTAAAATGTAAAGGATAAAGACATGTAACAACATAATCGATCACTGAAGTCATTAAGTAATTAGCAAACTCCGAAGTATTCAGCGTCTTTTCATTTTTTCGAAATAACATGCTCGGTGCATTCCACAGCACAAACTTCAAATAGTGCAAGGTACTTCGACACGAAAAAAACAAAAAAAGAAAAAGCTAACCCCATAATCTGACCCCAGAACTCCTAACTTGAATTCCTGTTTGATGTTTCCAGCAGGTAGAACTTCCTTTCTTTCACTATTTCCATTCAACCCCCCCTCCAATTGCAGATCCGCTAACAATCCACACGAATGCTCTTTACACAATAACATGCATTGGTAAATAGTGATTCGCAGCAGCAATCTCCCATGAGCGATGTAAAACTCTATCATATGATTCAGAGCACGGATCAAATCGCTTCATCATGGACCAAGTCCAGTTTTTTATCATCTATATCCATCGAAATTCAGTCAAAACTAAGGGAAAACAGCCACCGGAAACCGTTCCCAAAGAAAGAAAATAAAAAATAAATATTTATAGTTTAATGTTCGTAATATTAACGTCACTGGTAGTATAGTCGCATTTAATCGGTAATTAAGTATCATATTTTATATCGAGCTAAATACTTACTGTTTCCATCTTCGTCTAACAAATTATCAAACATTGATCCAGACTCACACGCTTCAAAAAATATGATCATCTAAAGAGAAACAATATAATATACATATTATGATATCACATTGGTTATAATCCATTGCTTTTTTAATCTCTCTGCATCTAGTCGTATCTAATCTGGACCTCCAATAAGTGTTTTTAGCGTTGTAGTCTCCACTAATTGTATATATTATATATATATATACAAGGCCGTGTCCACGGGATGGGTTTTGGGGGTTAATCCCCCCTCCCACCGGGAGAATTGAAATAATTATTATAAATACACAAAAATTTGGAAAAAATCAAAAATTTAAAATAAATATTGATGATTTCTTAGGGT
This sequence comes from Icerya purchasi, assembly GCA_039619475.1. Lineage (NCBI taxonomy): Eukaryota > Metazoa > Arthropoda > Insecta > Hemiptera > Monophlebidae > Icerya > Icerya purchasi. The sequence goes on along the minus strand of CM077116.1, from coordinate 167,064,056 downwards.
ATTCTTACCTTTAACAGAAAAAAGAAAAAATATGCTCTATATTTTTAGGTACTTCATTAATATTTTATGCAAAATTTTTTATTACGAGTTTAATCAATGACATATGTAATTTTTATTAATGTTTAAATGGTAATTCATTTATGTATTAAGTAATATATACATCAAAATTATAAAAATTATTAATAGCATGAATATTAGTGAAAAATGTATTGTTATTTATTAAATATACGTATATATAAAAATCCCGTGTCTTTATGTTTGTGCAGGATAAACTCGGAATTTACTTGACCGATTTTTATAAAATTTTGAAAGTACATGCAATTTAATCCAACTCTTAAGAGATAGGATACTTTTGGTTTTAATTATTTACATAAATATTTTTGTTATATTAAATAATTTAATCAATCAATTAAAAAAAAAAACAAATTTAATTTTTGGCTATTACTTTTTGCTTTAATTATTTACATGAATATTTGTTATATTAAATAAAACAAATTTTGACAATTTTATTATTTTTTGAGCACCAACTACTTTTCGTGGCGACTTTTGTGTATCGTGCGATGTTAATCGAAATGCAACCACGTTTATCGCTGGCGCGTGGCGTTATTATCGATGAATGATAAAATAAACGTTTTTTCGCTGTCGTTTACAAAAAAGTTCGTGTTATTACGGAGTTGTTGTTTATGAAGAAAAAAAATATATATATTGTGCGATATTGTGCGGCATTTAATTTATTTATATTTCAGTGTATTTAATAAACGTCCTGCCTTGATAAAAAAAAAATTTATTTTAATATTCCGACAACAATATTGTGGCAGTGATACAACTCTCTGACATTGTTGGGCATCTAAGTTGCTTTATATTTCAGTATAAGGTAATGCCGCGGAGACAATCGAACCTCAACAATGCGCGTAACAGAAATGCACGGCGTATGCGTGTTATGAGAGCTACTGAATCGGAAGAAGAAATTGCAAGAATAAACGCATGTTGCCTGCTGCTCACGTGTGGGAACACCATCAAGTCTATTCGTGTTAGCTTACAGGTTGACCAAGAACATTGTGCACAAATTAGTGCTTAGATTATTTTCAATTTTATAAAATAATATAACTAATAGTTCGAAACCAATGTTATCTGCCTCATTTATAACATTTAATTTTTATGTAACTAATTTATTTAGTATATTGTGTAAATAAGTCATTGATTACAGATTAAAGTTAAAGATTAGATAAATAAAATGTAAATTCAATAAGTGTATATTAGTTGGATAATTTCATTCTTCACATATGATTCAAAATCGGCTAAATAATTTCAGGTTTATTAGTAAAAGTTAATTTGGTTGCATCAAAATAATAAGTAAAAAATTAATTTAATCTATTATAACTACTAAGCCACAGCAACGCGTGGTTGGGTCAGCTAGTATGTATATATATATATATATATTATGTAATTGGTGGAAACTACAACACTAAAAATTGGTCCACTAACACAGGAAAAATCCCGGACTTATTGGATTTTTTTTCATAACTAGGGATTAGCATCAACTAACATCGAAATAAAATCTGAGTCCAGCCTCTCTTTCGATCACTCTCCAGCGGTCATGATAATAAGTAACGTAATAATAAGGGAAGAAAGTTAAACTACGGTTATACAATAAACGAACTATTTGGAATATATTTAAAGAAAAAGTTGAAGAAAATATCACGTCGGAATGAAATTGAATTAGAAAACGTATCACAGAATTTCATTAAAGTTATTCAAAAATCGGTTCGGAGCAGTACGCCACAAAACCAAACACCAGCTCTCTGTTATCCAGCACAGATTCTAAATGAGATTAAATACAAACGAATACTAAGAAAAAGGTGGCAAACAAGGAGACATTCGGAAGCCAAAAGGAAACTAAATAAACAAACGAGAACAGTTAAACAGCTACTACTGAAACTCAAAAATGTTATGTTTAAACAATACATATCTTATGTATCCCCTGTGGCAGGTGAATATTCCTTATGAAAAGCAACGAGAAATTTTAAAAAACCAAAAAATCCGGTACATCCGATCAAGAAAGTTAATGGCAGCTGGGCACATAGTGATGAAGAGAAAGCAAAAAAATTTGCTGAACATCTTGCTAACATCTTCCTCTCAAATCCCGGAGAGGAGGAATTAAAACTACTATTAGAAACATGAATCCAACGAAAGCTTCTGGATATGATCTGATAATGACTAAGATATTAAAAAAACTGCCACGCAAAGGTCTGCTCATTCTAACATGTATATTTAACGCAATAATAAGATTGTGGTATTATCATACGCAACCAAAATTTTCACATATAGTAATGATACAAAAGCAAATTATCCAATCTCACCAATTTGGATTCAGAGCAAAACACTCTACAGTTCAGCAGGTACATCGTGTGATGCAAGAAGTTGAATCTGACTTGTAAGAAAAGAGAGTCTGTGATGTGGTTTTCCTGGATGTAGTTCAGACATTCGACAGGGTCTGGCACGATGGTCTTAATGGAAAATCAGAAAATATTTTCCATATCGGTACAGCAAGTTATTCTCTTCATATCTAAATGAAAGATTTTGTCAGGTCAAATATGGAGATGAACTTTCTAATATATATCCAATAGTTGCAGGTGTTTCCCAGGGTAGCGTATTGGGACCATTGATAGACGTTATTTATACAGCAGATCTTCCTGTTGATGATAATGCTCTAGTGGCTACTTTTGCAGATGATACAGCTGTTCTATGCTCCGATGTAAATCCAGTTAGAGCAAATATTGCTTTGCTGACTGCAGTTAGTAAAATAACATCATGATGTAATGAAAATAAATCATATCATATATTATTTACTAACCGATATGTAGAGCCACAAAGTGTAATTGTTAGCAATAAAATAGATTGGCTATAGGCCCATGTAATCCCAATATTAAAGTCAAATAAAAACCCATTGGACGTAAAGCTACAGGCCTATATCACTAACCAGTTCCTTATGTAAAATATTAGAAAAAATGGTCGCTAATAGACTTATGGACTTCCTTGACAAAAAAAATGTTACTAGATGACAAACAGCGCGGATTTCGGAAAAACCGAAGCACCATCGATCAACTAATTAGAATTCAACAAGAAATAATAGACGGCTTCACAACGAAACAACATACAGTAGCAGTATTCTTCGACATAGAAAAGGCATTCGATAGACTGCCGAGAATACCCCTACTTCAGGAACTGTAGAAATTAAATATTCACGGAAACCTTCTAAATTTTGCTGCTACGTTCTTAGAACACAAAACATTCAACGTGAGAATAGGTAACAAACTATCAACTACTAAACAACAAGAAATTAGTACGCCTCAAAGCTCAGCTTTAAGCCCTATTTTGTTTATTATTGCACTAAACGATATCAGATCAGCGATAAAACTACCAATAAACTATTCACTATTCGCTGATGACTTTAAGAGGTGAATTTATTGATAAAATACAACCGCGCACTGCAATCAACAATAAATGTATTGGAAAAATTGGTGAACTATGAAGGATTTCGTTTTCCTGCCGAAAAAACACAAGTTATTAACTTTCACAGGAATAAAACATATCAACCAATAAAGCTCAAAATATACAATAAACAAATCACACAGGCCAGCCAAGCTAAATTTCTGGGAATGGTACTTGACGAAAGATTAACATGGAGTACTCATTTACAACTTGTCAAACAGCGGAGTAACAAAGCATTAAACATCCTAAAAAAACTATCCACAATCAATTGGGGCACAAACAGAAAGTCAATGATGCGAATTTACTATAGCCACATCAGATCAATCATAGACTACGGATCAATTGTATATATGAGTGAGAAAGAACTAAACAAACTTAATCCAATTCAAAACCAAGCGATACGATTATGCATAGGAGCATTTAAAACGAGTAGTCCAATAAATAGCCTACACGCAGAAACTGGAGTAATGCCGCTGAGTCAGAGGAAAGACCTTCTAGCCTTGAAATATTACACGAAAATATCGGCAAATAACGTGCACCCTAACCATTATAAAACCTTCCATTCACCTCTAGAGAACCAGTATTGGACATATTTTGGAAAACTTTCTCGTGATGTAATGAACAAATATGAGATTGAAGAAGTAGAAATTAGGAGACTGGAAGATATAACCGAAAAAACCCAACCTGATAAAACAATCAAATTGATCTTCAAAAAAATAAATGAGAAAATAAACTTGAAAATGCAGACAAAATGGAACGAGGCAACAAGTAATTAGCTGAGAAAAATTAAAAAAGAATATTGCCAATGGAACACATCCACCAGAGAAAATAGATGAGAGGAAATTGTATTATCAAGACTGAATCATTCCAGGATCACGCACTTTAATAACAGAGGGAACAGTAACAAAATGCAACAATTGCAACACTGTGTTAACAACGAGACATTTCATTATAGAATGTCCAAGATATGCAAAGGAAAGATTTGAATGCATGTAACCACTACTGGAAGAAGATATGATTATAGGTAACAATGAAGAAAATGTCCAGAAACTAATCAAATTATTGAAAAAAATCAAAGTTTATAGTTTAATATAGTTATTGATCGTTTGTAGTTTTTTCACTAGTCATTTACACTTGTTAAATCTTTTTCTCTGTTATTTATCGAAATTTTATATCTTTATATAGGTTGCAAAATAGTTTTTGTTCGTTTATTAATTTTTTTTCGCCTGTTATTGTTAATCTACACTTGTTAAGAAAAATATTTACCTTCATTATTATCAAAATGTTATATATTATATATTGTTAATATTTTTAGTCGACGCAAATAATGGCCAAGACGTCGAGCGTCGCAAAATAAAAATAAATAATAAAATCGTTCCAATGAAAAGGGATGTCAAAACCTGGCTATGCATTTCGACCGAGTATTGAAAAAAAAAGAACGAAATTAAAAAACTACACCGGTAAATAGGGAAAAAATCCCAGCTTGCTATTTGCAATAAAATATTATCATACAACCAAATACACGCGTTAATATGGATATATGGTTGTGAGTTGTGAGGTAGTAGTGCAAGAAGCAATATTGAAATAATACAAAGATACCAAAATGTAACATTACGAACAAAGATCGGTGCCCCACGGTACGTAAACAATAAAACGATGCACACTAATCTAAATATGGATTATGTGAAAATCTGCAGCAAAACATAAGGAAAGATTAGAAAACAATACGAACTCGATGTCAGTTTAACACTATTAAAAAAGAACGCAGATACCCAAGTGCGTAGATTAAAAAGAATTAGATGGCTAGATTTAGCGGAACTTGTTAACTGGTAATAGAACTTAGTCGCTGGATTAAGAACCCGAAAATGATTTAATTGTATTTATATCATCTATTGACAGCTCGCAAGCTAAGAGTAGATAAGAATAAAAATAAATAAATAAATAAAATAAAATCATGAGCTTATAACGATATAATAATAACAGAAAAAACTATTACAGTTTTTAACATAATAAATTGTATAAAATTAATAATTTGATGAAATTTAAGAATATAGGGGATATTTTATAAATATTTCTTGCTAAAAATTATGCACCACCAAAACAGCGTTAGCATATTATTAAGACCACAATACCAAATTTGTAAAAAAAGCATATAAAAAATAGAGAAAATAAAGTTGATTCTTGAAAATAAAATTTTAATTATTCCCACCAGTTTTTTCAATCATTCGATTGGTGACTGTCCTCATTTTTTCCGTCTTACATTTTTCCCAGTTGTTAGCCAACCTCTTCAGTTCCATATATGAGACCTAGGTTTTATTTCTTATTTTAATATGCATCCATAATAGTTATTGTTTTGGGGCGACCTCTTAGACCTACCGCATATACCAACATACCTCTGTGCTGTCAAATTATCTATCAAACCTAATTTTCTTTTACAAATATTTGTTAGAAGTGTTCGTTCTTTCGTAATAGATCTAAAATTTCCTAATTTGTAATCTTGCCTGTTTCAATTCACATTTAGAGTGATTGCTCCAACATCATGTTTCAATGACTTCCAATTATCGTTTGTTCTTTACTATTCAGACGTTCGTACTGTTTAGTGCTACTGCTTATACCTAAGTGTTGACCTTTATTTGTGTAAGGACACGTTTCTTTGTATGTCAGAGTAATTTACAGAAATGATAGATAAAAACGATGCAAAATGTGGAATTTAATCTTCAGTTTTATTATGGGTTTTTGTATTATATTAGGTTACAATGGAACTGAAAGAATTCAAAGGAATTAGGTTTGAATGAGATGTGTCATACTGTTCTTTCATGTAAATCTTCGTTTTAAAGGTAAACTATTGCAACCCCAATCAAAAAGGGACACAATCGTTCGCCAATTTCACTAAAATTAATACACAACCGAAAACATGTGGTTAACAAAGAACGTTGTAAATCATTGTTTAATGATGCAAACAGAATTAATGCGATTGGTGTAAAAACAATCGCATACCGAAAAAATAGATGTATATATTTGAATACGTCATTATAGCGTGTGCGAAGTTATTAATGTAATAAAGTCATTTTCAAGATTCGTAAACAAATTGTATCGATGTACCATAGAAAATATTCTCTTCAATAGTGAGAAAGGGAATCATCCATTCATACTTTAATCAACTGATTCAATGATTAAAGTAATTGCTAGCGATATGATTAATATTAAAAATAATTTATCGATGTAAACTTATATTACATTCTAAAAAAAAATACATTGAATTGATGCACTGATACAGCGCAAGGGGTTTGAAGTTGAGTGATTGAGTGCAAATTGATACCAATCAAAATAATTAAAAGATCAATAATTAAAAATTAAATATATACGTCGGCTTTGACGCGCTTGCATGTGTATGATTGATACGATTTTGCAGCGGTCGGGGCTTCGATGACTTGGAAGAAATAAACATAAATATTACGAACGATAGGGAAATAGGTAGCGGTGATGATGGCTACGTTTCCGTTACGGTCGATGCAGTTAACGGACAGTGAAAAATAAATAAATAAACATTAAGTGCGATAGGAAAACTGCGGTGACTGCGTCAGTGGCGTGCTCGGCGGCTCGGACGGAGTTTAAAAAAAATAAATAAAACATACTATAATTGGTTAAGAAATGGGTGATGGAGACAATGATGTGACTTAGGCGGTCCTGGAAAAAAATAAATAAAATATATTATGATCGAAATACTTTTTTGGAAACTTGAAAATAGATAAAAAATATTTCACATGTTCGATAAAAGGGGTAGATGGGTTAAGCCTAATTTTGGACTTTGAATGTTCATTTTTGGTTAATTTTATATTATGACGGAATATCGGCCGAATAGTATTTTTAGACTAATTTTACAAATTTATAACTTATTAACATATGTATGTAGAGAGAGTGCATGACTTTGCGTGAGTAATGCAGTTGAAGAGATGTTATGTAAGATAGGTAAAAAAAGGTGGAGAAAAAAGTTAGATCAATTTTTGTTATCCAGATAGTATATTTGAATCAATTTTAAATACCAATCGTTGGAATTTTTTCGCTGCATGCGGTATGAAGAAAAAAGGGAATATAATTTTAATTTCTGTAACTAGGTAGTCTACCTCGACTAATTATGCAAATTCATAGTAGGTTACTGGCGGCGAATGGGGTATGCTTTCATAGATGTAGCAGTTCCTAAGACATTGACATGCATGGAAAAATATGAGAATTGAAACAAAAATATGTTGCTCGATGATAAAAATAATTAAACAAAAAAACTCTATCTCGGGGCATAGGGCAGAAGTGAAACTTCAAAGGCGCTTTCCTCAACTTCGATTTAAGGTTATAGTATTAATAGCAAATTTATCAAGAGTAAGAACCAAATGGGGAAATCTGTGTTCTTATAAACATATCTATAAAGTTTCACTTCTGCCATGTTTTGTAAAAGAAAAAAAAAATTAATGCATTTGTTTTATTAATGTTTTCGTTATAGTCTATAAAAGATACAATAGGCTTATGTAACCAAAATATGAAATATAAGTTTTTGATGTAATTTTATCAATATAATATCTAGCAAAATACTACATCAATGGTAGTTCCGTACTTTTTCATTGATTCATTTAGATTATAATTAGTATTTAATTGAAGTTCGGTTTGAAGAAATTTTATTAAAGGCCAAGAATCGTCTGATGCAAAACTGATGTTGAAGTATCCAGCTATTATCATTGGAAGTGTATGTATATTTTCTTTTAATAACCTTGAACCATCGGGAGTGAAAGGGAGTAATCTTCTATGCATAGATTTAATTATATCACAGACCCTTTTTAATTTAATATATTACTGCCTACGTGTCTATCACGCATGATGCCTTTAAACTTACATGAATTTTTAGATGTATTAATACTTACTATTCAAAAGAACTACTCGTTGATTGGGTCCTTTTTGAATGAATTTTTGTTTTCCGTAGAGACACATAATTCATTTTTTCGTCACTTGATGGCATTTTTAAAATTTTAAAATTTAATAAATAAGGCACTGTATAAACGTGGACACTTACCATTTCGTACAACTATTACATACAAAAGAAACGGACTGTCCGTTATCTTTCTTAACTTGATCTGCCGCTTGTAGCGAGTAAGAAAGAGACCACGCTACTGGGTATACACGCAACAGAGAGAGCCGAATGCGTGAGTGTAAGACACGGTAAGCAGCAGTACAGAGAAAAGTGGGGAAGTCCGACTATGAACGTCCGCACAAAATAGAATGCGAGAATAGGCCTGCTTTAGTTATTCATAACGCACGCTCGCTCTCTTGCGTGTTAACTCCCCATAATATAAGGTGCGCCTAAAGAAGTTTCACTTCAAAATTATTTCATAAAGAAACATATAATGTTGAGCGGGCAGAAACATGTGGGGTACTTTCGTGAAGGCTACCGCGGTGGTGGATGCTAAGGAAAATTAAGGTTAGTTTTGGACTTCGGAAATAAATTATTGGTTAATTTTTAAATTCGGCAAGGGGGCTGAGGGGAGGACCCTTCATGGGGCGTGCATTTGGATTACAACGGCTCATCAGAATTGGGTGAATTTTGACTCCAGAGCAGAAAATTGAGGTTAGATTTTGAAAATTTGTCCGGATAATTTGAACTGTAAGGAAATGAATAGAAGGAACTGAGGAAAGTTGGCAAATTTGGGTAATTTGGAGATCGAAGAAAATTGAGAACCTGGAAGAAATTAGAGTTAGTTTCTGATTCCCAGTGCATTAAATCGGGTTAGTTTTTGCCCGCTGGATAAATTACTTGCGTTAGTTTTTGATATATGGATAAGGTTTTGAGTTAAATTACACAACGCTCTGGCTTTGGTATTTCCTGACTACTATCATGTGTACGTGGTAAGTTTTTTTAAAGTATCTTAATACACGTGCAGAATTTGTATAAAAGCCTGACGCTCACTTCAAAGTTCCAATCATTTTTTTAAATTAATTTTTTTCGTTCCAAGAAAAGTAAATTTTCAGAAAATCCAGGCAAGTCATCGCCCGAATTAGAGACTAAAAACTATTCTAAACTTAATGGGAATTACGTTATAAGTAACGCCCGCAGATCAGGGAATTAGTCAGTTTGTTTCAAATGGTTCCCCCGAAACTGAGAAATATTTTTCACGTTTATTTTATTTTTATTTTTCACTGCCATTTAGCTGCCTGTTTTTATATTTCTATTCTAGAATTCGATGAATTTTGTATTTTTTTTTTATTTTTTTTTTTAAATTATAATTTGTGGGTTCCACAAGGCACTGCATTTAAGTGTATACGTTTGTCGGACATACTACATTTTATACTTTAAAATTTTCAGATTCCATTGAATACACATTTTAAAAAAAATTATAAAACTATTATCTCGAATTTTTTTTATTATTCTTGAAACAATGAAATTTGAATATTTCTTGTCGGTAAGTATATATCACTTGCTCATTGCAACTAAAAAGAATTTTTTCTTATGTACTAATATATATTCTTAAAATGTTATGAATATGTCTTATTTGAATTATTTCTGATAAGTAAAATAAATGGGTGACCCGCAAAAAGTTAACTTACTTTATAAAATTTTTTTTCTACTATCATTCTGTCCAAAACTTCCATGAAATCTGAAACATAAAGTGTGTCTTCAACAACATCGACAAGACCCGTTGCACCATGATCGGAATAATACAGGAATATGTAATCATTTTCATTGCTAAAAAAATAACGTACCGTATAGTATGGTTTGCGTAAAAATTTGTAGTTTTTGATACAAAATAGTCGCAGCGTAAAAATGAAACAGTCACTAATGTGTATGTGTGTATCTGTGTACCTACACTTTTAACCGCTTCCGAACATCACGTACTTTTACGAAGTTCTAAACTATGCTGGTTAGAGTGTAACTACCAGAAAATCTACCTAAGACAGATTATAATAGAGAAGTTAGACAAAACGCGTCCCGGGGAGAATTCCTATTCAATGCAATAACGTCTGTTTTCCAAGTTAAGTGTGGCTTTTGGTCAGCGGCTGGTTTATTCAGAGTAGAACAGTAACTACTTACTGCGTTGCAGTTGCTGACAAATAAACTCTCTAGGGGAGGTTCAACAATCTATAATTATAGACGAGAATCTAAGTAAGATTCTTTCAACTATAATACCGCAATGAGAAAAACAATGAAAAAGCCACTACGCCTTTGTTTCATAAACATTGCGATATACAATACTTTTGGATTAGTCCTGGAATAAACTGAAAATTTTGTCATATAACTCGATAGGCAATCGGCACTGTTTCACAATCAGAATTATGTGAAATTCACGATGGCTGTATAAATGTGAGAGACCGGGCATTAAATAAAAAACATGTTAGCAGCCTTAAATGAAGAATAAACTCCTTTGAAAATACGTAATAAAAGGAAAATCACGGAATATGTCCGAAGCTTTATGGAAGTTAGAAAGTTTGGATATTATTCAGAAATAATTGAAATTAAACCAAATAGAAAATTCAAATCAGAAAATCGGTGATCCATACTCAGGAAAAAAATAATAAAATGTCCATGAAATTATCTTTTTGACATGAAATAAAAGTAACTATTTTCGGTGATAGACTACAAGACATTTAACAAAATTATGAGTAAAAATTCATGTGAAACCATATACCTTCATAATGGTTTTCGTTCCAAGGTCAAACTCTAAAAATAAAAAGTTCAATGAACTATACAAAAAGCTAAAACAATATCGAAAAAAGAAATAACAATTATCGAGAAAGATTTTAACGCAAAATTTGAACAACTGTGCATAATGACAGTTATAGACAAATACAATATAGGGGATCGACGCGGACGAGGACAACATCTTACACAGTGTTGTATAGAAAATAACTCAACATTTGCTAGTTTTGTTTTCAGTTGTACAATTGAACATTACATTGCGACTCTTATAAAAACCTATCTTTTTTTCTTTTTTGTTGTTGGTTTATTTTTTTTTTTGAGTTCACCAAAATAAGAGTCAACAAAAACACCAAATAGGGTGGTGATCCTCAAGTACTCATTTCCTTGTATAAGTTCATTATTCGCCCCAAGTTCGATTACTGTTCATTTATCTATGACTGTGCCTCCAAATCCCTTCTTTCCAAATTCGATAGAATACAGAATTCCTACCTCCGTCTATGTCCGCGTGCTCTTAAATCTTCTCCTATTTCAGCAATGCTCGCTGAATCTAATACATCTCCTTTTTCAGTTCGAAGATCTTATATGAGCTATCGTTTTCTTTCTGAACGTGTACTTTGCACTTCCTCTCAACTTACCCCTTCCTACATTTCCATCGCCAGAAACTGACGTTTTGTTCCTAATAAAATTCCCATTTTAGCCCTTATATCTCGCCGTCTTAGTTATTTTTCGTCCCATATAATTTCCAGTAATAATTTACCTTACTTTTCCTTTAATTATTTACTCCCAAAGTATATTCTCTTTCTAATTCTTCCAGGTCCATGCCTCAGGCGATTATTAAACAGGAATTTCACAGCATTATCAGTTCCCTCTTTCCTTTTCATATACTCATTTCCACAGATGGCTCTAGAGAGCCTAGTGGTGTCGGGGCTTCCTTTATTATCCCTGTTTTTAATTTTTCCTAATCCTTTCGTCTTCCGTCTTTCTGTTCTATTTTTACAGCCTAGTTGATGGCTATCCTACGTGGAATTATTTTATATCTCCTCCAATCGTAATTTTTCCCACTATCTGATAATGTCTGATTCCATGAGTGCCCCTCAGGCTATCAGTTTACCTCTTCCTCCTCCAGACTTCATGATTCTCGTATACTATCTCTCATACATAATCTTTTCTTTCATCACTCTATCCGCGTTGATCTGCTGTAGGTCCCTGGTCATAGAGGCATCGAGGGTAACGAAATGGCGGATTCTTTGGCTCAGGTTGCTGCCCACTCCCGCTTTTACTTTAAAAAAATCCCTAGCTCTAATCTATTGTTCTTAAGTAAGAAATTTCACTTTAAATTTTGGTCGGATATGTACCCTTAGTTCCTTCTACCTCTCAATTCAACCTAACCTTCCTACTAATTCTTGGTTTCCATAATTCCCTTCTTTACCACGTTCGGTTATTGTCCCTATTATTCGCCCACGCTTCAATCACACTCTATTGCCTGCTTCCCGTTATTGTCTATCTTTGGTTTCTCCTCCTTATCGTCCCCTACATCCTAATGAAACAGTTGTTTGTGATGCTAATCACATTTTCTTTGAGTGTTCTACTCTTTTTGCGGAACGATCTTCCCTTTATTTACTCCTTTTAAAGTCAAGGTTTCTTGCTTCCAATATCCTGTCCATTACGTCTCAGTCTGTATTTCCTGCCATTGGTTCCTTTATTTCTGCCATTTCCGATAGAATTATTCAACTTCCTAAACCAATAATACTATTAGGGGACTTCAACGCTCATTCCCCGATCTGGGGATCAAGACAGACAAACAAACATGGAGCAATCCTCACTAAACTCCTTTTAAATATTAATTTATGCTTTCAACTATCGACTTAGCGTTCTCCTCCCCTGTCCTATATCCTAAATTAGAGTCGGTAGTACTGCCCGACTTGTGTTTCAGCGACCACTTCCCTATTATAATACATACCACAAGTCCTATACCAAACGTCTCCACATCAACAACTCCTCGCTTCTTATTCCACAAAGTAAATTGGGAAACATTTCGTGACAAGGTCTCTGTCCCACATCGACTCAGGACCTCTGCGGTAGAAAATATCAGGATACTTCTTGAGGCTATGTTACTGCAGCGGAAACGACGATCCCTAAATCTACCCCGTCGCTCCGCCCACGCTGTGTTCCCTGGTGGTGCAGTGAAGTTGCCGTAGCAATACGAAACCGTAAACGAGCCCTCAGGAAATACAAATCTTCACAATTACTCAGTGACCTGATTAAATTCAAAAAGCTACGCGCCAAAGCACGTTACATAATTAAGATGAAGAAGCGAGAATCCTGGACCTCTTTCATTGATTCAATAGCCCAATCCACATCTAACCAAATGACATGGGCAAAAATTAAATCGATAGATGGCCCTAATGGATCCAATTAATCCATAACAACTCAGTCGTATCAGATCCAAGCAATGTTGCGGATATTTTCGCTCAGCACTACCGGAATGAGTTCTCCTCCTTAGTCTATTCCACCAAGTTTACATCTAGAAAAGCTTCTAATGAACAACAAGAATTATCCTTCCTTTAACAGTCCACGAATGCTTTCAACAGCAAATTTTTCATGGCTGAATTAAAGTTTCAACTCAAATTTCATACTCGGAACAGTGCACCTAGTCCCGACTCTGTCCATCCATACATGGTTAAATGTTTGCTAGCACAAGCTAAAGAGTTTCTCCTTAATATTTATAACAAAAAATATGGACATCTGGCGATATTCCGCAAAATAGCATACATTATTCCTATATTAAAACCAAATAAAGATCCACTCCGTCCTGAAAACTATCGTCCGATTTCCCTTTTAAACGTCTTATCCAAAGTAATGGAAATAGTGGTAAACAGGCGCCTCCTTTATGTCCTTGAACAAAACAATATTCTTTCTCCTATACAAACCGGAGAGCGTAAAGCGAGATCGACAGGCGATCACTTAATAACTTTACAACGAATAATAATAACGAGCTTCCACCGCCATCAACATACATATGCTGTCTTTTTCGATTTAGAAAAAGCATTTGATCGCATATGGCGGCATGGATTATTGCTAAAGCTCAAAGCCGCAGGAATAAATGGCCAGATGGATAATTATATCGCTTGCTTTTTAAGCAACCGAACGATCCGGGTTAAGATCGCTACATCATTATCAGCACCTATTCCAACGAAGAATGGCGTGCCACAAGGCTCTGTTCTGAGTGCAACCTTATTTATAATTTACGTCAAAATGACGTAGCCGAATGCATCTACCGCCCGGCTGTTTATCGATGATCTTAACACCTCCTTATCCTCAAATTTCCCTCCTATCGCTCAAAAAATACTCCAGAAAACTATCGATAAAATACAGAGTTGGTCTGAAAACAATGGCCTAACCATCTCGACGAGTTAATCCGTAGATGTTGGTTTTTGCAGGAGCCACCGTTCCTCTCTCAATGTGTCCCTAAATCTAAACAATCTTCCTCTTCCCCCGGACCACCTAATTTACCTCACTGATGGAGCCAAGGCAGTTGGCGAGGCAGGTCCACTGCCCGCAGCCTGTGTAGTCGAAGGTCACGACATCTCATGCGAAACTCGACTCAATGATGCCTGTTCGGCATTGTATGCAGAATTGTACGCAATTACACACTGCTTCCACCACATCGTTACAACTCACACCAGAGCCAGTGATTTCCTCCTGGTTACTGATTCCCTACAGTCTTTGAACATGATTAGGAGTCAAAAATTCAACAACAAGGCTAATTCTAAAAATATATCACGACTTGTGTAAATTGCAGCTAATGGATAGTCACGTGTCGCTGCTGTGGGTTCCTGGGCACACTGGAGTGCCTGGTAATGAGTGTGTCGGCAGAGCAGCATGTTCTGCCTTGCTCTCGGCAATGCCGCAGGACGCGAAGCTACCCTCATCAATCACATATACAGTCCTAAAGGTGTGCGAAAACCAGTGGAAAACTGAATGGGCAGCTGCAACAACATCCCTAAGAACCATTAGCCCACAGTTGAATCATGGTGGCCACCAGAAGGAACATCCCGATACGATTTTAAGATCCTCAGTCGGCGGCGAATTGGCCACATCGCTATTTCGCACAAACATATAGTTGATAAAACGCCGCCTCCGGCTACATGCCCTTTGTGCAACCAGACAACCGCACCGACAGTTTCCCACATAGTACTTACCTGCCAAAAGTTTACTATGTTGCGGAGGAAACTTGGCCTACCCATAGATATAGGGCAGACCCTCTCAAACGAGGTAATCTCCATCAACAGGATTATTGCCTTCATTAAAATGAGTGGCTTAACGCACCACATTTAAATTATCCCCCCTCCCTTGTGTGTACTTTAATGACCATAGTAGTTACACACAGCACATACAATTTAAGGGGGAAAAAAAATAGGAATATTAAGTTTAAGAAATTGAGAATAAAGAAATGTCCTGTGTTAAAGCCCCTAAGGGGGAAAAAAGAACGCTCAGATTGTAGAGTGGATCATACAAAAAATATATGGTCAGAATACATTTCTGATTATAACTAGAAAAATATAAAGGAAAACAAGGAGAATCTCTAGGTGAAGAACAAAAACGAGATGAGAAAAGTGGAACCGACATAAGGCAGAGTTTTTTTATATTTTTTTATTGACATTAGCCCAGGAAATGGGAAAAGGGCTAAAATAAGGTTATACTTTTAGACATTTGAGGATAGAGGATAAAAATAATTCAAGGACAGGAATAACAGAAACAGAAGGAAATAGGAAAATGTAAGAAACACTATAAGGAGTAGGAATACCGAGTTTTAATAGAAAAGAATAGAAAGACGATTGTCCGTTAGGAAATGCCGAATATTCAAATAAAGCATGATCAAAATCACAAGGAATGTATGTGGAAGGGGGATGAAAAGGACAAAATGGAGTCGAAGTGGATGAAAACGGTTAAAATGATGCGGGAAGGAGAATTCTTCAGTTTAAATTTTGCGACTATTCTTTTTAAATAAGCACAATGTTAGATATTTGTCACAAATTGTAAAGCAAGCAGAAATTTTGAGTCGTATTTACAACAATACTGGAAAGCCTGTTGTAATTAAAAAAGATAATGACAAAGATTAATCCTGTTTATTTTGTTTTATACATTTTATTAATTTTACTGACATATTCGTGATATAATAATACTGTTAAAAAATATATTAAGAATATAATTTCTAATTAATAAAATAATATTCGTATGTCTAAATATGAAATTTTCCAAAAAAATCGATTTTTTAATTTTTTTCATAATGTTACATCAAAAAATTCCTGAGTATAGAGGAGCATAAGAGAAGTTTACCGTTAAAATTTCGTGACCGCATGTCCGAAACAACATAGTTTTAAAATATATTTTAGTTTTGCTTTGTAAAACATTTATGTTTCAGAATTACTTTCGTGTCTTTTACTTCCTAGTATTTGAAAAGAAATCACCATTCGTTAATTTTCATTTTTACTGAAAAAATATAAATAAATAAATCTTAGTTTTTTTAATAACTCGGAACATAGAGAGGAACATTTGAAACTTTATGTGAATTTTTTTTAAAATTTTTGACGCTAAAGTAATCTCCTGAGATCAAAAGAAAACACTGTGAGCACAGATTCGGCCATACTTATTTCTCTATTACCCTTTAAGAGAGAAAAATTGAAAAACTAGTATACAAAATTGATACAGCCGGATTTAAATGACGGAATAAAAAGTGTAAATCAGGGAGCAAGTCTTTGTTTGAAAATGAGATTGTAAAAAGTTAAATAGAAAAGGATATCGTCAGCAGTGAGAATGCAGGACAACTGCTATTGCGAGAGAAGCTATATTAAGATTACATACATATATCGAAAAGTGTAAAACTTAAACAGTTGTACTCTGGAAGAACACTGTATAGAGTTCTAGAAATAAGAAAAAGAAGCTTAGTAAACTGAACTGAACGATTTTGGAAAATCAAAAAAAAAACTGCATAATTTATATTTAAGAATGATTTGTAAATATGTGAGACGAAAATATTAAATTCAAGACCAGGAAAGAAAGTAAACATATTACTGGAAAATAAATAATCATTTTCCAGCCATCAACCAAGAAATCTGTTAGAATACTTTTGAAAAGTTTCTCTAGAGTGGTATTGGATGAAAGAAGGAAAAGTTCTTGTTTTAGGAATTGGAATAACAACCCCGATGGGAAGGAGAACACCAGAGGATATATGCACAAATAAATTTTTCGACTTTTTACACATACGTATGATTTGAATGTTAACATTTAATTATAATAAAATAATTTTATACGCGCACATATATTCGTCTAACGAGAAAGCATTCAGACAAATCGATTTTTAATGTCATAGCTTATTCAAATAATATATCACAATTTTAAAAAAAAAAAAAAATAGTTATATCTTTATTGAAAATAAGATAATTGTGTTTTTTAATTATTTTTAGTTGTTAATATTACCTCTTTATTACTCTTCCGGAACCAATGCCTTTCATTTTATCTTCGTTTCCTTCCAAAATGTTTAAAAAGTTTTCTGCCGTTATATTCTACAATATTCAATTACAACAATATGTAAAAAGCTTGTACAGGTTGTATTATCTTAAAAATTAAAAAATTAAAAACACTAGAAACTCAACTTGATTATATAGTCGACTTTTTAAATCACGACGACATTTTTTACTAATCTGTAACTGGACGCAAAGGAATACTTTTTTTACCACCGATTAATTACCATGCGACTTTTTTTTTTTTAAGAACTAGTATTACCAAATAGAATTTTAATGGAAATAATTAATTAATTAATTGGTTTTCTATGTCGTATGAATTTAAATTAATAATAACAACATATTTATTTCGTGTGAAATATGTCTAAACATAATTATTCAATTATTGAAAGTTATTATCTTCAATAAAACTTAGATTAATTTTTTATTTTCTCGCGAGTATTAAACACCCCGTCCGCAATCATTTTCGCAAAAATTATTTTATTTATTTAGTAACGTTTTTTATATTATGATCATTATCATCACGAAATCGTGCCGCCCCTTTATAGGGGCAGCTTGACCATTTTCAGTTATTCGGAAAACCAATTTTCGGCAATCTCTATCTCAGCTAACCGTGCTAATAATCAATTTGAATTTTATGTTTTTGATATAAGTAAGTGGTATTATTAATTAGTGGCACAATGTTAATTATTTTTCATTTGCAAAATGCCCTTGTGCATTGCTAAACTTCCTTTCTATTGTATCGATTTTTCATCGTGTGTCTCTTAATTTTTATATGTCTTCTCTGGTAAAACTACCTTCTTCGGAAATAAGCTATGTTCTTATAACTAAGATTTTTAAAACATACCACTTCTTCTGGTTTTTGTATAATGATGTACGTACCGTTTTATAGGTATTTTGCTGTGAAGCGATAGTTAAAAAAAAAAAATGAACTTGAAATTCCCCCAGAAATCATTTCTTTTGACGAAGACGTCTACAAAGGTCGATTGTCTCCGCTTTTTTCCATTTCCATTGTAAGCTTTACATTCCTACGAAAGAATTTTTCAATTATCTATTCGTGAAATACTTTCATCATACCTCATTTCAGCACGATCCCTTAAGCTACTGTCACCAACATCAATATTACCAGTTAACCCCTCAGACGATGAGTTTGCACACGTAATAAACTGACGAAGACAGGCGTATGTCTAGCATATGAACTGTGAAAATACTCCTAGACCATTTCTCCTACGCAATAATGACCACGATCATAGAATTTTCATCCAAATCGAAAACCACATTTGTCCAAACTGCAGAAAAGAGAATAGACTGGTGAACAAGCAATAAGAGATTCATTCCAGCCGTCCAGGCACCACTTGCCAACCTCAACAACTGACCACGGATCATGATAGCGATTTGCCCTTAGACATAAGGAAACCTATTTCTCTCTGTTAACGATAAACACCACATGCCCAGATAGAATAAATTCAAGTACTACAATTGAGCAGCCGGAAATAGAGATGGACACGGACGCTAGTCCTCTGAAACGGCCCCACCCCAAGACCCCAGAAGCACTTGCCGACCCGAGATCAGCGGTTTTCCCAACACGGCCGTTACCTAAACGGCCATCCCCCTGCATTAATCAACCAGATGAAAAAGAGGAGCGTATACCAACTAAACCGCATAACGAACAGCCAACCCGGGAACCAGGAGACGTAAGCCAAAAAGCCAAACAACTTTTCGATGCCAAACAACCAACGTTTATGATGGGATTTGAAGAATTCAGAACATTTATCCAGACAGTAACGACACACCCAAAGTACATTTCCTATGCAACTGATTATACAAGGAACTGTAACAAGTTAGAATACATTCTTGCAGCAGTTAAACCATATCTTACCGCCAGAAGCATTAAAAGTCGTTGTTCCCGAATCATAAGATAACTATGAGAACAAACTATCACGACGTCTAAAGACGAGCGACCTCATAGCCACGGCAACTTGTCCAACACAAATTAATAAACTTCCCGTGTCCATATAGTCTTACAAAGTTTATACAATATTATAACGTCAATTAAAACCAAGATGGCTGTAAAATCTTGTTTAATGCAATGAAACTGTCGTGGCTTTAATAAACACCGTGCTGAACTGATGCAGGTAATTTCACGACATGACTCCTATGCTATATACTTACAAGAATCACACCTTAAATCAAAACATCAACTGAGAGTAAAAAATTATAAACTCTTTAAATGTGATAATACTCAAGGTATGAAATCGAAGGGAGTTGTTCTATCTCTTATCCACACCTCCATCTCTGCACACCGATTCCGCCACAACTCCTCTCTACAAGTTAATGCCGTCACTATACATGCAATTCGTTTATCTCACTCTCCAATTACACTATGTAACTGTTATATTCCCCCGAACAACATAATTAGTTGCCACGAACTCGAATCCATTATAACAAAACTTCCTAAACCAATAATATTATTAGGAGACTTCAACGTTCATTCCCCGATCTGGGGATCAAGACATACAAACAAACATGAAGCAAACATTACTAAACTACTTTTAAATACTGATTTATGTTTTATTCCTCACTATCTTCACACACGCATTTTAACCTCTCATACCATGTGTTCTCGACTATCGACTTAGCGTTCCCCTCCCGGTTCTTATATCCCAAATTAGAGTCGGTAGTACTCCCCGACTTGTGTTTCAGCAATCACTTCCCTATTTTAATTGATACCACAAAACCTATACGAAACGTTTCCACATCAACAACTCCTCGCTGCTTATTCCATAAAACAAACTGGGAAATGTTCCGTGACAAGGTCTCTGTCCCACATAAGCTCAAATGGTAGAAAATATCAGGATTCTTCTTGAGGCTACATTTACTGCAACGGAAACGGCGATCCCCAAATATACCCCTTCACCCTGCTCACGGAGTGTTCCCTGGTGGTGCAGTGAAGTTGCCGTAGCAATATGAAACCGTAAACGAACCCTCAGGAAATACAAATCTTCAAAGTTACTCAATGACCCGATTGAATTCAAAAAGCTCCTCGCCAAAGCACGTTACATAATTAAGATGAAGAAGCGAGAATCCTGGACCTCTTTCATTGATTCAATAGCCCAATCCACATCTAACCAAATGACATGGGCAAAAATTAAATCGATGGATGGCCTTAATGGGTCCAATTAATCCATAACAACTCAGTCGTATCAGATCCAAGCAATGTTGCGGATATTTTCGCTCAGCACTACCGGAATGAGTTCTCCTCCTTAGTCTATTCCACCAAGTTTACATCTAGAAAAGCTTCTAATGAACAACAAGAATTATCCTTCCTTTAACAGTCCACGAATGCTTTCAACAGCAAATTTTTCATGGCTGAATTAAAGTTTCAACTCAAATTTCATACTCGGAACAGTGCACCTAGTCCCGACTCTGTCCATCCATACATGGTTAAATGTTTGCTAGCACAAGCTAAAGAGTTTCTCCTTAATATTTATAACAAAAAATATGGACATCTGGCGATATTCCGCAAAATAGCATACATTATTCCTATATTAAAACCAAATAAAGATCCACTCCGTCCTGAAAACTATCGTCCGATTTCCCTTTTAAACGTCTTATCCAAAGTAATGGAAATAGTGGTAAACAGGCGCCTCCTTTATGTCCTTGAACAAAACAATATTCTTTCTCCTATACAAACCGGAGAGCGTAAAGCGAGATCGACAGGCGATCACTTAATAACTTTACAACGAATAATAATAACGAGCTTCCACCGCCATCAACATACATATGCTGTCTTTTTCGATTTAGAAAAAGCATTCGATCGCATATGGCGGCATGGATTATTGCTAAAGCTCAAAGCCACTGAAATAAATGGTGATGATCTTAACATCTCTTTATCGTCAAATTTCCCTCCCATCGCTCAAAGAATACTCCAGAAAACTATCGATAAAATACAGAATTGGTCTGAAAATAATGGCCTAGCCATCTCGACGGGTTAATCCGTAGATGTTGATTTTTGCAGGAGCCGCCGTTCCTCTCCCAATGTGTCCCTAAATCTAAACAACCTTCCCCTTCCCCAGAAAGTCACTGTCAAATTCCTCGAATTAATCTTTGATTCTAGGCTTACTTAGAAGTCTGTAACGGTTCTAAGCGTTAGCTTGGTCCTCAGGGATGCCAACCACGAGGTTTTATCCTCCTGGATTTTCTTTATTTTTTAGTTTTATCAAATTTTTAAAAATAAGAGGGTTTGAACAGATTACTTTCGGAACTTTTTAAAATGAACAATATATTATATAAAATGGACACCGATCTTTCTTTACCGGTCGACCGCTGAAAAACAATATTAATTTATGAATATGGCAACAACAATAATATACAGAATTAATAAACGATAAAACAAAATGGTACGTAACACTGTTGCCAGCGGTGGTCCGTGGTCCGTGAATCTGCGGTGCGATGACTGGCTGATGAATTCCAATAGTCACGATTCGTTTATGTTTTTTTCCGAATTTCACAAATTTCGTTATTAACGGTTTTTTGTCACCTTTACCGGTACGACCGAACACTTTAACCAACGATAGTTAAAAATCTTCTTATAATACGAACTCTTCGGAGGTACGAGACACAACTCAGTGGCGGTAGAAAAAGAACTAACTGACAGACTGTAAAACTGAGACTGACTCTATAAGGCTGCCACTGCCTTTCTTCCTAAAATCTTCATCTCGATTTTCCAAAATTTCGACCGCCTACTCGACCGTGACCGCTGGACTTGGCCGAATCACGTAGATCCTTTTTGTTTCCAGTGGGATGCTGATTGGCTGGTCCCACCGACAACAGTTCCATGCACGCGCACACTCGCACCCACACCACACATTCCAAATTATTTTTATTTTTATTTATTTCTTTTATTTTCTAAAATTTTATAAGTTCCATGTAATGGGCACATTACAAGTCTCATATTGCCAACTTACAACATAACTGCACCAATTCTATCCCCATATTGAAATATCTGAGTAGTTCCAGATGTAATATTAATCCTAAATTCTTCTTTAATATCTATAGATCGCTGATCTTATAAAAAATCCACTACGGGTGCCAGGTATACTCCTCAGCCGGCACATCTCTACAAAATCGTTTGATCCTGTACGTCACTCCACATTGAACACCATACTTCCGAAAATATTTCATACTACGAAATATGTACCACCATTTCAATCACACACAAAACCTTCCCCTGAGATTGGAGCATTGTCCCCTTGAACCAAACTTTCCCAGCGAACCACTACCAGAATTACTGCCCGACCTGCGAAGACGTGGTATCACGTCTGTGCAGAGGTCCACACCCACCCCCATATATCCTTATTCCCTTTTGGATCACTTTCTAGATAAATATTAATCTATCGCTGAAGCAAAATCTAAACATAACAAGTCCCCTCTGTACAGCGGAATAGTCAGTTAAAGGAAATTAATAAGTATCTGGACCACCTAATTTACTACACTGATGGAGCTAAGGCAATTGACGAAGCAGGCCCACTGCCCGCAGCCTGCGCATTCGAAGTTCACGACATCTCATACGGAACCCGACTCAATAATGCCTGTTCCGCATTAGATGCAGAACTGTATCCAATTACATACTACTTCCACCACATCGTTATAACTCACACCAGAGCCAGTGATTTCCCACTGGTTACTGATTCCCTACAGTCATTAAGCATGATCAAAAGCCAAAAATACAACAACCCGCTATTACTAAAAATATACCCCTACTTGTACCAATTGTATATCTAATGGACAATCACGTGTCGCTGCTGTGGGTTCGTGGGCACGTTGGAGTGCCTGGTAATGCGAGGGTCGAGGGAACAGCACGTTCTGCCTTGTTCTCGCCAATGCCAGAAGACGCGGAGCTACCGTCATCATTCTTAAAGCGTGCGAAAACCAGCGGAGAACTGAATGGGCAGCTGCTACAACATTCTTAAGAATCATTAAGCCCATAGTTGAACCATGGTGGCCACCGGAAGGAACATTCCGATACGGCTTTAAGATCCTCAGCCGACTGCGAATCGGCCACATCGTTATTTCCCACAAACACATAATCGATAAAACGCCACCTCCGGCTATGTGCCCCTTGTGCGGCCAAACAAGTGTACCGACAGTTTCTCTGCCAAAAGTTTACGGTATTACGAAAACAACTTGTCCTATTGCGAAACAGCGCATCCTCTCAAATGAAGCAATTGCCATCACCATGGTTATTGAGCAGCTTAACTCAGCATATTTAAATAATCTCCCCCTATGTGTGCTGTAATGACCATAGTAGTTACACACAGCACATACAATTTAAAAGGGAGGAAATTATTTATTTGTGAAAATAGGAGTCAACCTAGAAATTATGTCACATTAACTTTTATTTAGAAAAATCTAGTCCGGGGTTCTGTAGGATGAACAATCTTCTGTGTGCAGGAAACTCCAGAAGTTATTATATCACGCAAATGGCAAAATAAGATTTCGAATTTTAAAAAAAACACAAGGAGGCAGATTTCATGCGCGTACCTGTAGAAAATTTAGCTTTAGCATATCACGTAACGATCCCACGTGTTTTAAAATTTAACGAAACACAAGACAATTTTAGCAAAAATTGGCTTCTTTAGACTAGAATCAGAGAAATTGTCAAAATTGTAATAAACAATAATTCGAACACAGAAGGCGGCTCAGTCTAATTGAGTTTGTCCTAAAGATTTGTTATAATTATCAGTTTATTGATAAGGAACACAAAATAAAAAACGTAGTGAGGAAATAACCTCCTCGTGTAAGTATTCAACGGTTTAACCAGTAAAAATCATTCCTTTACGTCGAACCACAGATTAACAAAATAGCTGAGTTGAGCGTTAGTTTTATTTATTTGAAACATCGAATACGTTTTTAAATAGTGAAGTGGTTGTTCACCAAAACTTTTAATTGCAATTTTCTTTTTCTTCTTCTTCTTTGATTAACATGCCGCGTACTTCCGCCTAGGCCAGAGGCACGGATAAGATAAGAGTTAGATGTAGCGGAATAGGTTAGTGATCTTGAGGAAATGTAGGAGGCGTAATTTCAATATTTAGCTAAACAATTTTTACAAAACTTATGGCTTTCCTCCTAAAACAATTCTTATCTCTGTTTCCTTTCTCTTCCTCTCTTTCTCTTCCGTTCTATTTTCACCTTATTTCATTTCCTATAACAATCTTCGCAACCTTTTTACTTTCAATCTTTCCAGTCTCATCAATACTACCAAAAGTTTTATTCCAACTCCACCTTTTAAACTGCGAACACCTCTTCCTGACGTTGAAAAACTTGATCACATTATTAGTGTTAGCGTACAAAAATTCGTGCTGATAAAATCACAAATTATAAATAGATTCATTTTGCTTACAGACATCGTATCTTCTCGCGGCTCAATAATCATATATATTCTATCTGAAACACAAACCTAAGCAACACCAGAAACCAAATAAAATGAATTCAGCTTCGCGTTTTCGGAACACAAATTTAAAACAATTCGATATCGAAATAATCGCATTTAAACAGTTCCTCTCAAAAGTGAATTAATTTGAATAATTACTAAATCTAAAAATAAAAGAATTCAAATGAAAAAAATGATGAAATAGCATAAACTCAAGGTATCAGCGCAGCAGAATCGAAAATATTTTGAAATACTATAGGCAACTAATCACATTAGACGAAGCGGCATCGAATAATCAAAGTTTTATAGACCTAAAAATATTACTAGCCCTTTAAACTCGGTATAATATTAGAAGCAACGGTAATAATCGGATTAAAGTAATATTATAAATAACGAAAGGTGATGTTAATAAAAAGAAAATAGGAAAAGCAAACCGTTTAAAGAAGATCGCTAAATTTTAAATATTACTCTTAATCTTGCGTTGATCTTTGTAATACAACAAAAAATCGTATTTTTTGCAACTAATTAAGATATTTAACTTAGTCCCGAAAAAACAGTGTAAAATTATATATCAATAATAAATAAACAAGATTTCGAAAAATGATTCAAAAAATCTGTAACTTACGTTGCCAGTGTAATCCTTAGGAACACCACTGTAAACGTTCGGTCCATCAGGTTGATTAATAATTACACCAGGTGTTGGATTTCTGAAATAAATACATAACACCAACACTTATTTTTTAATATAAAAAAAAAAAAAAAAAAAAAAGTTGTGGGTCTCGCAAGGCGTACTGCTCGTCTGCGGGTGCCCAACACGCTTGTCATTGTTTATTCAAGAAGAAATGTGTTACAATAATTCTTTACAATTATACTATTAATTTTCATACTTATAAATAGTGAGAAAATATAAACTAAAAATAGAATAATAATAATAAAACATGACCAAAAAAGATAAAAACAAAGAAAAACTACTTATTTATATAATTTCATAAGCACATGTTCGACAAATATATAGGAATGGTCGATTCCACAGCCAGTTCCCAATTTATCTAATCTAATGTCACTCAATGTTATCAACCAACCATAGCTTAATTAATAATTTCCAGGTTCCTATTTCTTTTAGCATTATATTTTCTGGAATTCGTTCTAGAAGTTTAATTAAAACTATTTCATCAGTATTATCAATCTTACCATTTACGCTTTTTGGTCGAATAAAATATACCAGGGATTACTCCTCGTTGTCCTACTTCTTGTCATTGTAGCTATTGATATACTTGTGGTCTTATATTCAAGTAATCGGTGATAAAGTAATACATCCTTGGAGACATTTCATTTTTCTCTTTCTACCAGCTAATATTGCTGTTAACCTGATCTTTATTAGGCAATATTATCTTTAGAGGGGATAAATTAGTAAATTTCTGTTTGAAAAAAAACTTTAAAATTGTGAATAGTTTCTATAAAAAACGTAAAGGTAGATTATGGACATGGACTGCTCCGAACGGGAATTATAATAATCAATTGGACTATATTATAACTGGCTATTATAAAAACATAAGCAACTGCAAAGTACTATATAATTTTCTATTTCACTCGGATCATAGACCAATAAGTTGTAAAATCGATTTAAAACCACCAAAACGAATAATAAGCAATAAAATAGTAAAATCTAAGATTACAGAAAACAACAAAGTAAATTACTGTAATAAGTTTAACGATTTATTAATGGCAGAGAATTTAAAAGCTTATCTAAATGACATAGACGATTTGGACTTGATTATTACTAAATTAATTAAAAAATCGGCACTACACCTAAACAGCTTAAAAGTAGATGAAACTAGGGAATATAGGACATCGATTCATATAAGAGAGAAAATTAAGGAAAGACAGCGTTTATTAAATAAGAGGTATAAGTCAGGTTTAGAAAAAATAGAGCTAAATGTAGTATGAAAATTAATAAAATATGAATTAAGGGTATTTAATAAACAGAAGGAAGAAAAAATGATAAAAGAAATAATCGAGTCAACAAGAAATATGAAAGCTATAAAGAAAAATTTATGCCTAGGACAAAAATGGCAAACTTGCCTCATTGACGGAAATGGAATAAAAAAGAATAGCAGGATAGACATTATAAATATAGCCACGGATTATTTGTCTCAACTGTACAAAAGCGAAACAGTCGTTAATATTAATGACTATGCAAAACAAAGTATATTAGAAGAACCTACTTTTTTAGAAATAGAAATAGAGGAAGTGATCAAGGGCTTAAAAATGAACAAAACACCTGGTCCGGATGGAATAACGAACGAACATATTAAATTAGCGGGTAAAAGAATGATAGAATTACTTAATGTTCTGTTTAATTTGGTTTTAAAGAATAGAAAAATCCCTAAATCATGGAAACAAGCAGAGATTATCTTAATATACAAGAAAGGAAAAACAGATAAAATAGAAAACTATCGCCCAATAAGTTTGAGCTCCACGGTGTCTAAAATATTTTCTAAGGTTGTAGCTAATAGGTTGAAACAATATAGAACAGGCTGGGTTTCGAGATGTATTCTCAACCATCGATCACTTACATGTGATAAATCAACTTTTAGAGAAATGTAACGAATATAAAATAGGGATAAATTTAGCATTCATAGACTATAAAAAAGCGTTCGATTCGTTAGAGCACAAATATTTAAACAGAGCATTAAAAAATCAAGGAGTGTCCGGAAATTACAGGGAACTTATAAGGGATATGTACACGGATCTGAAGGCAAGAATAGTTTTTTTTTTTTTTTTTTTTTTTTTTTTTTTGTCGGGTACCATGTACTGCTGCTGTGGCCAGGAGCACCCGTAAGTAGTCATTGGATGTTATATGGAGTTAATCATATTTATATTTCGGAGAAAGTGAAGGACTGCTTCTATTGCAACTGGATCATTGGATAAAACTTGTTTTAATGAATTGCAACTAAATTTTTGAGGTCGATATATGGAGTATTGTGGGCATTCAAAGAGTAGGTGTCGGAGTGTTAAGGGTGTCTGGTCGCAGCGGGAACACAATGGTGGCTCTGTTTTATTTATAATATAACTATGAGTCAGTGCAGTATGACCAATACGAAGACGAGACAGGACTACCTGTTCTTTTCTACTGAACGTAAAAGATCTCCAAGGAATAGGATAAGAGCGGATAGCTCTAAGGTGATTAGTCGTAGGGATTGCATTCTACAGGTCGCAAAAGGATTCATTTGTTTTGTATTTGATGATAGTGATTGCATCAGATTCAGATATAGGTATCAAGGGATAGGGTTGGATAAGGGCTGCCTCTTTAGCTGTTTTGTCTGCCAGTTCATTTGGTGAAAAACCTGTGTGACTTGGGATCCATAATAAAATTATATTAAGAGTAGGGTTACGGTATAAGAGATTTAAAATTTCTATAACAATAGGATGTAATTTAGTAGAGTTACGGTTGAAGCACATAATAGCAGAAAGAGAGTCGGAGCATATTAATAGATCTTTGTAGTTTTCAGTGATAGCAGTGGATATAGCGAGGTATATTGCGTACAGTTCAGCAGAAAATACCGAATATTGTGGTGGTAAGCTGTAGCGCAGAAGATCTCCCTCTGAAACTACCGCACTACCACATAGTTTGTTGAATTTAGATGCATCGGTGTAAATTTTTCTATATAACAGACATAAAAGGCGAATATTTTAATATAGGAAAAGGGGTAAAACAGGGAGACCCATTATCTCCTTTATTATTTAACACTGCTTTAGAGGAAGTTTTTCGAGAGTTGGACTGGGAGGAGAAAGGTATAAGCATAAATGGGATAAAGTTAAATAATCTTAGATTCGCAGACGACGTAGTGATTATGTCCGACGACATAAACGAACTACAGAACATGCTAAATGATTTAAACAAGGCGGGAAAGAAGGCTGGGTTAATTATAAATTTAGATAAGACAAAAATACTTTCTATAGACGAAAATAAAACAAGAATTACAATAGACAACACAGAAATCGAAAAGGCAGAGAGTATAATTTATTTAGGACAACTAATATCTCTAAAAAATAAAACAAAAAAAGAAGTAGAGCGTAGAATCGCACTCACTTGGAAAAAATACTGGTCGCTGAAACATATTTTTAAGGGACCTTACAGAAATGAACTAAAAAGGGAAATTCTAAACGCGTGCGTCCTGCCTACCTTAACATATGGAGGTCAGACATGGACAATAAAAAATAATATCATGAATAAAATTGAGATATGTCAAAACGCATTGCAGAGATCTATGATTGGAGTTAAATTAAGAGACAAAATAAACTCAAAAAAAATCAAAAACAAATTAAAAGTTAAAGACAATTTCACACATGGGCAATAAGAAGGAAAATATGGGACTGGACGGGACATATCGCAAGAATGGATTCCACAAGATGGACTAAAAAAATAACAGATTGGACAATATACGTGAAAAGAAAAAGAGGAAGACCGGGAAACAGCTAAAATGTTAAAGCACAAACAATACCATCAGGTGGCTTATGACAGATTAGAGTGGGCTCGATTGAGGGAGGCCTTTGCTCGTTTCCAGGGCTAAATTAAATTATACAATAGTTTATTTACTTCAATGTATATTGTGTAACGTTATATCACTAAGGCTAATAATAATAATAATAATAATAATAATTATCTTTAAGCACTTCTTTTGCTGACTACTAATCTTTTTGATTATCGTCCGTTTTGCTTCACCCCAAATTGATATCCCATACTTGATTCTAGACAATACCATAGCGTTATAGTATACACGCAAACTACCACCATATGGTATTGAAAGAGCCAATTTATAAAGTGCCGGTATCATTTGCCTGATTTTATCAGATAAATTTATAACATGCTTGTCTCAAGATAATGTTCTGTCGATGATTAATCCTAAGAATTGAGACGGATTCGGCAGTTGTAGCATTTTATTACGTTTTATACGCTTTCAGATAATGCTGTCCGAGGTAGAAATTATTATTTCGATTTTAAATCATTTATATTTCGAGGTTTTCTCGGGCAGCAGAAATGACGGTGAATTGCGATCGGAAAAGCTATTTCGACCGAGAAGCGTGGTTATCCCGAACGCAACCGTTCTGTCGGCTGTGTTGCGGGAGCGAACTGGTTTCGCGGGGTAAAGCGCGGTCGAAAAACGCGGAGATATAGCTCGTCGAAGCGTATAAATATGGATCGTACAGCTACGAGAGTCGCAAGAGAATTTATAAAATCCCGGAAAGACAGGGCGGCTAACGCGATATATAATATAAAGATACATGTAAAATATATCTAAAATGTTCTAGAAAAATCGACGGCGTTCGTATTATTAATTGATAAGGGGTACCGGGTAATTTCAGCGATTCGACTATGTCGTTCGGTCAAAGCCCATCATGTACCGAAATCTTCGTTCGTGCATCTTGCACTATAAAGCGATAATTCGATTATTAATTCGGTGTTCAGTCGATGACGGTCGTCCGATTAATTTTCGTTGAATTGTTGTTGCTTGTCATCGTCGCGTTTACGTTTTTCGATATATGTCAGCCTTTCGCCGTGCGGCACATTTAGAAGTGTGTTTGTTTGTGCCAATTATTCGTTGGTTTCTTTTTGTTCGCGTTATTTCTTCGTGGTTTTAAAAAAAGCCTAGTGTTCTGCCGCTAACAGAGCTTTTCCGATAGTGGCAAGCCGTTGTCTCTTGACACTGGCGCCCGCAACAGCGTTGTTTTTTTTTATTATTTATTTTTTTATCTGTTTCTTCGTCAAGTTTAAAGCAATAGTCTAATTCGTATCAAATGGTGCTCCGGAACAGGGACCAATAGTTTAATTCATATCAAATGGCCCCCTAAACAGGGACTCGAGATCGAAATTCGTATCAATATTTAACCTCTTCTGTCGTTTCCAGTTGTGTACACCCACAGTTCGAAGTAGAAGTCAAGTAATTATGTAAGCAATTATTGTTATGCGCTGAGATAGATGGTTTATATGTTCTATATCTACTGGACGTTCTTATATACAAAGCCTTCGATATTTTTATATTAATAGTTGGATGTTTATCATGTGCCCACCTACACATACTATTCACATCCTCTTGCAAGAGTTTTTCGGCTTCATGGATATCTCGATGCTCGATAACGAGTGCTATGCCATCCGCATAAGCAAAAACTGTCGAGTTTTTAATATATTTATGTAGGGAGTTGGTATAAATCAAAAACAATAACGGAGCCAAAATAGTTCCTTGTCCTACCCCTGTTGATGAAATTCCCTCTCTACTTAGTTCTTCATCGATGTTTACTACGCTTTTCCTGTTATGCAAATAACTTTCAAACCATTTATTTTGCCTACCTATGATTCCAATTCCTTTCATATCTCGCAACAATATTTGATGGTTTACCGCATCGAATGCTTTACTAATGTCTATAATAATTATATTATAATAAATTGTTTTCCGTTTCCCAACCCCTTATTTATCCTATTTGTTATTACTCTTATAGTTACATTATTTTTAATATCCGACGCTCTAATATCATCCTATCTTGGGGCTTTGTGAGTCAGTAATCTGTTAATTATTTGTTCTACTTATTGATTTGTAACTGTTGGAATATAAAATGACGTGAGTGTCAGCTCTAAGTTATCGCTATTCAATAATTGGGTATTTCACGCTTGAGCACAATGCTGTTTTGGTTGAGAGAAGTGATCGATAAATTTACTCGCCGCAGGTCTTGCACTTGCAAAATGTTTCAAGATGACATCGTCAATTGAAGATTTGTTTTTATTGTATATTATATTATTGATTATCTGCCATACTTTTTTGGTATTGTTATTAGCATGCTGCATTTGTTTATTGTAATATTCTAATTTTGCTTTCCTAATTTCGCTGTTAGTCATATTTCTGTATGTTTTATACAACTTTTTATACCTCGCGTTTGTTGTATTATTTTTACTGCGCTTATAGTAAATGTCCCTAATTTTCATCAGGTTTAAAATTTTTATATTCATCCAGTCATTTTTAAATGAAAAATTATTTTTCTTTGTGTACGCCACCTACTTTCTACATTTCCCATATAAATTATTAAATTTAGATTGCATTTGCGAGCAGATATTTTCGATGGAGTCAATCTTTTCAAGACTATGCCAGTCATAACTTTTAAGTTTGTGGTTCAGCCACATTTCGTTTAACCTATTTTTTGTTTGTCCTTTCATGTTTTGGTAAGAGCACCTATTAATGGGAAAAATACGCAACCAATTATATAATGATCGGATATTTTTGAGTTGATAATTCCTGCGTAAATTTCTTCCGTTGAGCTCCTAATAAAGATATTATCTATACACGATTGAGTTAAATTACCATCTCTAAATTCCTCTCGCGTTACACCATCAATCAAGCTTATATACCCACACCCAGCCATAATATTTAAAAAATTTTCCGATTTAGTATTACATTTTAATCGATTTATATTAAAAAGTCCCCACATATTAAAAGTTCTTGTTTATTCTCAATCTGTTTAGTAAATAAATCTAGCCCATAGAAGAATTCACTGACATTACGGCTTGGTGATCGGTAAAATGAAAATATTCGTGTTGTTTTCTTGCTATGTATTTCTATGTCAACAGCTAAGCACTCGAACGCATTGTTATTATATTCAGCATAGAAGTTGGATTTAAAACTATTATTGACAAATATGGCAACTCCTCCATTAAATTTATCTGGTTTTTTATTGCTATACCTGGTGAACCCCGGGATCTTGTATAAATTTAATTCGTTTTCTCTCACATTTGTTTCCATAATAACGATCACACTGACAAGCGATTTATAAATGTATGCCAAAAATTCATCCCAGTTATTTCTTAGGCTTCTTATGTTTAGATGCAATTCATGAAATAGATCTTTATTAATTTTTGTACACCCTTTGTCTATATTAAATAGTCCCATACATCCCCTCTCCCAGTCACCAACTGTTGTGTAATTAGCGGAGTTAATTTTATTATAAAATTGAATCGGAGAAGTCATTATTATTGGTCGTTAAACACTAATGCGATAGTAGAGAATTGACCATATTCCGAACACATTGATTTATCGAGACTCGCGGCGCGATTATCGTTATTTAACTTTAATTTCCGCCGGTTTATATCTAAATCTATGCACACTTCTACATTCGCATGCATATCACCCTACCTCACTCACACACGCGTACCCAGCTAATCAAACATATCTCGGTACGTGAACCGCTGCTACATTGATCAAAACCGACAAGCCTGACGCACTTATCATACACACCGATTTTCAATTGACCACACAGCGAACCGTGTAAAGATAAACTAACAAAAATAAGCTATCGTACTAAGCTAACTGTAAACAAAAGAAATGATAAGATTTATCAAATATCAGCCACTCTAACACCATCGCCAGGAAATACTTCTTAAAAATACAAATACGTCTCCGGCTCAGTGTTTGCAAATAACAGCAGTGCACACTCACAGCTATCTCACACGCCGATCACATTCCGCTTCATACCACCGCACCTCAAGCCATTGCACTGTATCGCAAATTTAACAATAAAAGGAACTATCAAAACTACACATAACAACCCTATCTCTTTACAACAAACGACACAGACTGAACTCTTTTCACATACCAATATCCACACAACATGTACACACATACCAACAACTTCAAAGTCTACGCTTTCTGCTTCACTTCCCAAAGTAAATTTTTATAATACCGAGACAAATTTTCGTTGATATATATTTTTAAGTTACTATTTTCGTTTCCGGTTATGTCCTTGTCCTGAATTGAACACTTCTTCTTATTCACCATTAATAAGTCGGCATTCCTCCGACCTATTTCAGCAATAATTGGTCTAGGAAAACTTTTATTCCTGGAAGGTATCCTGTGCGCCGTTATGATATTCTCCGCTGTTAATGATACACCCATCTCTTCTGCTACCTTCATGACAATATTCGGCACGTCTTCGTTAACTATTTCAGTTACTCCGTGTAGTTCAATATTCTCGCGACGCCCATATTGTTCTAATTCGTGAACCGTGGAGGTAATTCTTTGATTTGAATATCTTTGCTTTTTACTTGCTCTTTTAGTGCTGAAACTTGTTCCCGCAAAGCCTTCACTTCCGAGATCAAGGTTTGGTTTGCAATCTTTAAGTCCTCGTACTGATTAGCAATGAAATTTATCGAGCTTTTTATTTCCGCAATTTCTTTCCTCAACCATTCCTTTCCCAGCGAAGCCACCAGCGATAAATCGCAGTCCGAGTCAGAATCCTCTTGCTTCTTATTCACTGTTTTTTTCTTCCCACCTTATTTGGGTATTTCTTGTTCGCTGCTGTCACTCATAAATCGCTTATTTCGATTTTTATTCGCTGCTACACTCCTAGAGGATGACATAATTCTTCAGCTTAATTTATCCGTTCGTGTGAAATAAAGTATTCAATGGCTTACTTACTGTTTTAGAAATGATGATAATGGCGTTATCTCTTCAACGTATAAACACGAGAATGAACGTTATCACTGAATTAAATCCGCAATAGTCCCTTCAATACATAAAATTTACATATCTTTGTTTCAAATTAAAGCCGCTTCTGCAAATAATCTCATGAAAAAATTATCTCGCCTGATGTGTTTATAAAATATTTTTCAAGAAAGTTATTTAATGTTTATTCCTACTTCCTCCGGTTCTTTAATCTTCAAAAGTCAAAAGCGAATGCAAGATTTCTTAATTCTTCATTTAATTGAAAAGTTTAAAAAAATTTCTTAACATTTTTTTTTTTTTGAAGAATGAATTTTTTACTAAAGTTTACAGTTGTTATGTGATAAAATTATTTCAGATCTTTATTTACAAATGTTAAAAATAAGAGAAAAATTAAGTCAGAGTTACTTGGTGATTTATTAATTAAATCAGTACATGAATCGATTTGTTATTCATTCTCGTTTTTTTTTTTGTCAATTAACGATTATGCTACATTCTCGTCATCTGCGATGTCAGATAATTCAGCGAGAACATTTTTATTTATCTTTCACAACATTAGCTGCTGTCGGTTTTATTTTAAATCTAATTATATAGATTATTTCGTATCAGTTATATTCTTCATTAATTACATTTTCACTTCTTTTTTTTAAATTTCTCCCCGCTGTTCTACTGAATAATATATTAACAATAAAAATAAAATATCAAACTTTCTCGTAGGCCACTTGTTGAACATCGCCATTCTAAATGTTAAAAATGAAGAACGAATAAAAAAGTAGAAATGGACTTTTATCTTAAAGAACTTCCCGATCGAAAACTTGGCCAAAGCTAAGTTAACCGGTTTTTCTAGCCCTGATAAGTTATTGGTAACACTTTGATAAAAGTGGAGATTATGTTTACGTCGACTGATAACTATAAAAACGTAAAGCTCCACTATCCTTAAATAACCTGAACTGTGCTAAAGACAAAACTGGGATGATTATATTTTACAAACGCAGCAAAAGTAGTTGGAGTAATTGTTTAACAACCATTATTACATTAAATTTTCCGAAGTTTTAAAAAAGAGTAATTTCTGTATAGATGGTGGCAAAATCAAATTAAATTACGCGCGACAGTAAATGTGTTACAAGTGTATTAGTGAACATATCAGTAAATATTGCTTTTCAGCGTGTATGTATAAGTGCATACAAGTGCGCAACACGAAAGAAAAGAAATAGTGCATTAACTTAAACAGCACTTCCATATCAACAAAATTTGAAGAATATTTAAACCAATACTAGCTACCAATTATCATCCGAGTATTGGCCTCCTACAACTCCCAATCGTCAGACAGAAACAAAACAAAATACAAATCAACAATCAACGAGTAGCTATGCGCAGAAAATTAGCTACACGACAGGTTCAAGAAAAACCTCAGACGTCCATTACCACTAATAATACAAGCGCTAATAACATTGCAACATTGTTACAAACATTCATAACTGAAATCAAAAATCGTTTTTTTTCAAGTCTGATGGAACAGCAAGACCAACTACTCAGTGCCATCATTGCCATGATAAATAAGAAATGAGAAACTTAAAAATTGTAACATGGAACACAAATGGCATCTTAAACCATATAGCTGAAGTACAGATGTACACTATAGAAAATGACATCGATATTATCCTTTTGTCGGAAACGCCCCTTCCAACTATCAGGTTAAAAAAAAAATAAAAAAATCACCATACATTACGCCCGAGACATGAAATTTTC
Source organism: Icerya purchasi (assembly GCA_039619475.1). Lineage (NCBI taxonomy): Eukaryota > Metazoa > Arthropoda > Insecta > Hemiptera > Monophlebidae > Icerya > Icerya purchasi. The sequence continues at coordinate 167,027,696 of CM077116.1, read as the reverse complement.
TATAACCTCTTTTGACAGCCAAGTTGCTTATATATTAAAAATAAAAGTTACAAAACTATATTAAAAAGTATAATAAAATCGAAATACTGACTCTGGATTATACGCAATATCATCGTACATCATTACTATTATATGTTCGTCGGGAATTCCACGTGCTTTAATGTTCTGATATCCGTGACAAATACACGACTGAAAGTAAACATATTTTCAGAACTGCGTTACACATAAAAAAAAGATCAAAATTTTTTTTATAAATTAAGTGTATTAGAATTTGGAAATAGGTCGATGGAAAAACATTTAAGAGGAATAAAAAAGGACTTGAATGTAATCAATAGGAAAACTTCCTTACCATCGCAATAGGAGAAAGTCGAATTTTATAGGATATTAAGGCGAGAATCTTAAGATAAAAGTTTTTAAAATAAATATGTGCGAAAAAGGCGCTAGTTGATGTAAATAAATAAAATAAAAATTTAATGAAATGAAAAACAATAAAAAAAAGCTCAGAAAGAGGAATTTAGCGCTAAATAATTTGCTCGAGGGATGTATTCCATTATCATATTCTTGTTTCTCGTTCAGAAAGCTATTCCCCCTCCTCCCCGCCGCGAAATTAAAAAATCTTGGTAAACATTTTCCGCGACTTAGCCATCTAACATTGGTAAAATATACGATATCGCCGTACGCAAAAGATAATTCGCTAAGATATTCTTTGAATTGCCGATGTTGAAGACCATATGAACTAATGTAATTTACTATCTTGGTAATTACGTCCATAACGTAATTCCTGGATAATATTCGGGCATACAAATTTTGTTAATGTATCAAACAGTGAATAATAAAAATATCACTGGATTTCTGCTCCTCAATTAAAAAAACTTAATCAGGCAAGGGCAGAATAATTTAATAACGGTGCTTATAATTTCATCAAAGCTTATGATAAAAAATGAATGATGCTTAATATTTTTCACTGTTAAAGAACAAAAAAAAAAAGGGCCAACCTACGAATTTCTCAAAATATGCTAATGAAATAAAGAAACGTATAGCTGAATTTGATAGTCGTCTCCCAAAATTAGAAAAGAACGGTGAAACATTTGAAAAATTTTTATGCCAATTTCATGTCAACGTGAACAATGTTCTTGAAAATCTGCAAATGGAGTTAACTGAGTTACAGTGCAACAATGAAATGAAACAAATTTTTGAGTCCACACCAAAAATTCAATTTTACAATATTTATATTACATACGAGAAATATTTAAACTTAAGATATTTTGCGCAACGAGTTGTGCGTTCTTTTGGATCGACACATATGTTTCTGAAACATGTTTTTCAAAAATGAAATTTACAAAGAGTTCTTTACGTACTTCATTAACTGATGACAATTTAGAAAACCAATTAATATGTGCAACCTCATACATAAATACATAGATTAAAAATGAAGAGAAAGAAATTAAACAAATATCTCATTAATTAAGGCTCGAGAATTAATTATGTTGAATCATGATATAACAATAAAGTTTTATTCATTTTGTAATTGCGACATGTTTTAAAATCATGTTTACCTGAAATGCAGCCCGCTATAATGTTATGCGTCGTCAGAGTTGGCTAGACCTGATATAAAACTAGGTATTGGTTCAGGAGTAATGTTTAAATTCCATCCGTGATGAGGTTGTAAGTCGCGCTTTTGGAGGTTTCAAATTCACTATTTTTTTTTTTTTGAATCTATATTTCCCTAGGAAACCGACATTAACTGAATACATGTACTTACACGTTCTGCCCTGCCGCTCGATCATACCTTTCAGCGTTTTATTAATGTAGATGAAACATACACAGACGGAATGGTAGGCATACACCCATCCTCTCGATACTTCCACGGCCTAAACTGTGCGACTAAACTAGTGTAACGATAGAAGAACGGGGATGGAGGCGAACTTAGTTATCTAAAAATTCCTTAGCTGAATCTCTGTACACATGGCGGCCCATAATTTTGGTCAAAAACTGCGGAATTACATCATGAGCGAAAAACAACATTCTTTTTATCAAAAATTGCTAAACATACACCATTTTACAAACACAGACATTATTTTTAACCTACATATTATGCAACGCTCTTACCAGAATTGATGAAAAATCTGAAGTACAAGAAACAGAAGATGCAACGCAGAACTTCAAAAACAACAAGGCAGCTAGTCATACACTATTTCAACCGAGATTTCGAAACCAGTTGGAACAAAATTAGCAAAATATTTATGGCATTGTACAAAGAAATAAATATATAAAATCAAAAATTTTTCGGAAAATGTGCGTGTGTGAGATCTTGCTGTCGATCGGGAGTAGCCAATCATCGACCATCGCAAGAAGAAGCGTGTACCTAATTCGATAGAGGCCAGCGGTCACCGGGCGGAAAGGAAGAAGAAATGGCTAAAGATCGAGTGAAGATTTTTGAGAGCAGCTAGTCATATTTTACCTCCGGCTAGAGAAATTATCCAGTTTCTGGCCAGTCGCTTTTTAACGTTTCGAAAAGAATCGTTTAATTTGGTCTTTTCTCAACGAGTCAGTGACAGTTAAGTCAATCGTAAAATTTTGTTTCCGCTGAACAAGTTCACAGTCGCGGTGGATATTTAATGAAACTTTTTATATAAAAAAACGTTCGACTCTGATCGTACAGCTTTCAGCAAGGATTGTTCTCGTATCTTTGATCGATGTTAATCCTTCGGGCAACATTAAGTATTTCACACCGCATCAACCAAAAACCGCAGCCACCGGATTGTCAACGGATCACGGATCGCCACCAATAATAGTGATGCGTACAGCTGGCTTACTTTAAATTTATTTCATTTATTTACGTTAATTAATCATTGTTATTCGTTTTTATTTTCCGTATATGTAATATCGTGTCTTCAGCAGTCAGCCGTCATGAAAGGAAGGTGTAGGTGAATATTTAAATATATCGTGATAAATCATAAGAAAAAGAAAATTTAATGTATTTAAAAATTTAATAATTTAAAAGTCACAAGTTCGATAAAAGAACTCGTGGTTGGCATCCCTGAGGGTAAAATCATAAATAGGACCGTTACAATATTTGGTAGAATCTGTGAAACGGTATCGTTTACTTGTTTAGCCCACAGGGATGTTAACCACGAGGTTTTACTCTCGCGGATTTTATTTATTTAAAATCTTAATTCTTTGGTTTATTGTTTACGGTGATTATTATTACGATATGAAATTATTCCATTGAATTCTTTATCAATATATTTTATTAAACTTGACACCTACCTTTCGGTACCGCCGAACGCTGAAAAAACACAATAATTATCTAAGAATATAACAACGAAATATAATACACGATTGATTAAATTTAAAACAAAATTCTACGTAATTATCGGTGGTGATCCGGGATCCGTAGGTTGGCGGTTTGTTGATCGGTTGTTATAAAAAGATCGGATTCGATATTAATCGGTTTTCCTAATTTCGATACTTGACGAATTTACTACGGCTAAGCGTACCAAATACATTCGACGACGATAGATCGCGAAACAAAATTTTAATAACTTTGTCTTGACTATAAGACCACAACTGTTTTGCCGAGACTGAGGGCTAACGTCTGACTAATTTGAGAGAAAAAAAAGTAATTCATTTCAGCGAAGGTAAAAAACGACAGATTTTCTCTAAAAATCTTGTTCCCGTTATTTCCTAATTCTCTCGCTCTTCCATCAGTGACCGCTGGATCTCACCCTATCAGGTAGATACTTTTTTATAGCTGGACGGCGATTGGCTACCCCTACCGACAACAGGATTTCAAACACACGCCCGCACCACTCATTTTAAACTATGTTTTATTTTTATTTTATGTTTATATTATTTTAATTTTTTTGTTTTATTTTTCTCTGAATTTTAGTTGACCCATGTAATGAACACATTACATCTGAAACCAAAAGAAAATGCCGGCTGATTTTTGTAAGGCTAGCACTGTAAACATTTATAAAAATCGGCTAATAAATAACATACTTGTGTATCTCTGATCGTGTAAGGATTTGAGTCTCTCTGACCCCTCTGTTCCATTTTTCTTGGGCCAATGTCCATGGTGACGAGCCCATAGAAAAAATGAAAAAAAACCATACTTGTGTCATTGGAAACGTAATGGCTAAGATACATAATCTGTTTGAAGTAATAATTTGAAAAGATCTATTAATCCCAGTTATCATGATCATTTCACAAAAAAAATGTTTTGAGCAACGCTGTCTCCATTTTTTTTTTTTTTTTCTTTTCTGATATGGATATGGCTGGGCACATTTCCAAGTTTTGTGGGACACAAAAATCTCACCACACGATGAATACTTCAATTCATTGCACATAAGCTCATATTATCAAGCAAAATTTTTTGCTGTCTTAAATTCGGTGGTATTCAGTTGTTCGTACCATCTTTCGCATGTGTTACAATATCATTTCATACATTCTAACCTTTCATCATGATGTCCTTAAACGCTACTACAGATCATAAACTGAAATCACGCAAGAGACAAGTACTTTTAAAATATACCTATCCATATTTCTCTGTACTTCTGTGCAGCGGAGATACTATAAATAAGGTTTTTTCCTATCGTTCTTCTACCACTTTTTTCTTCTCTTTTTTTTGGGCCAATGAAATATTATGAGGAAAGAAATAAATGAGGATGTCGTCGACAAGAAACAAAGAAAAAAATTTAAAGACAAAGAAGAAATTTTGATAAAGTATACGATAAACAAATTTGGTCTAAGACAAGCATGCTACGGTATCCACCAACGAAAGATTAGTCTAGCAGTAATATAAAAGGGAAAAGAAAGAATGATTGTTCTGCACTGGAAAAGATTATGAACAAGAGATGTTGAAAGAAAACATTTCCAAAATAAAATTGTACTCACAAACAATGAAACCTCCCTCTCCACCTATATACATACGCGAAATTAAAAGTGCTGCACATATGACAGAAGATGATACACCAGCCGACAGAAAAAAGAAAATTCTCGACCAGTGGCTGGAAAACACTTACGCGTCACAGCACCAAGCACCCTGACCACGATAAAATTGAACAATAGCGACTGGACGGACAAAATATTCAAGGCAACAAAAAAGAATAAACCGCTCACATCAGCTATTATCAGGCTATACCTGGGTCATACACAGCTGACGCATAAGTTCATTCTCGAGAGGAAAGAGCCACCGATTTGTGAAACATGCCCTGGTGAAAGAATTACCATACAACATCTGGTACTATGCTGCTCCAAGTTCACCGCCAACCAACCAACTGTCACGGACTTCAACACTTTTTTGGACATCAAGAACCTCGATAACATAATCAAATTTCTTAAACGTACAATGCTACACTTAGTTTTATAAAACTATGTACCGTACTGTAACCAGACTAAGTAGATTATAGCCTATGTAGGCAGTAGAAATCTAAATAAATAAATAAATAAATAAAAAGAAAACATTTTATTAAAGAAATCGTGGGAAAAATCATTATCAAAAGATGCAGAAATATCAAGAAATGAAGTAATACGAAACTTTTGTTGATAAAACATCTGCCAAGTTACTTATCCGAACAAAGAAACGGCAGTCCTGGAATCGTTCGCCTCCTCTTTAACAAAAGATACCGCCAGTACCGATATGTGCGGAAAAATCAAGTCCCTCAATGAAGCCCCAAATCGTTCATTAACTAGAAGAGTCTAAGATTGCGAAGTCTTTGCGCTTCATTTTAAAAGTTCCCTTTTTTTTTTATTTATTAATTTGGCTCGTCAACCAGGAACTTTCACCCAGAAACAATTAGAAAGGGAAATAAATCAGTTATATTTTGATGCGGTCAGATATTCTTAGTAGGAAGAAACAAACGATGGGAACGATGTGTAGAGAAAGAAAAGACAGAATATATGAAGCACAATACGGAATAGGAATACCAATTTGCAACAAATTGGAATAAAAGCAGAACGCTCGATTGAAACAGACGAATACTCAACGAATACATTATCAGCATCGCAAACAGGCTTTTCGCTTGAGTGGAGAAGACAATATGGAGAAGAAACCAATGAAAAACAAAAACGAGAGGAAGGTAACAGAAAGTGGCCAAATCGCAGACGAATAATGGAGACAACAGAATGACGGAGTAAAGAAAACAAAGAGAACCACGGATTCGCAGAAAGACTATTTTGAACAGACAGATAGAAAGAACAATGGTTAGAAAAACAGGAAACATACATATTCCACCAAAACTTAAGATGAAAACTTTTACAAAGCATAAGGAGATTAAAGGATGGGATTTTTTTAAAAACGAGACTGAAAGAAGGAGCAACCCGAGCAGAGGGGTCCATCGCTTCATTACCAAGAATGCCCGAATGACTGGGAACCCACGGCAAATCAATCTGAATGGAATGGAGCGAGGAAAGAACGTAGATAAGTGATTGTATAAGGAGAATAATAAGATAACAGAAATGATCAGGAAGGGGAGAATAGATGGTCTGACGGGCGGACATGGGATTTGATATAATTAAGAATTTAGAAGAAAGGTGATTAGAGGAAATAAAAATAACGGAACATAAGATAATCATTAATTCGTTTATGGATATGGGACAGAAAGGAAGCAGACGAAAAGATTCTAAAAATCATAATCTCGGAGTCGAACCATCTGTAAATAGGGTTACATGAGATGGAAACTGAGAATAGATGTCACTGTGGAATTCCTGTCTAATAGGGGCGTGTGGAAGAAATTTGGATAGCGTAAGTATAGTTAACGTTTTAGAAGAACGGCAGAGTTTTGTGAAATTAAAAGAGAAATAAGGGAAATTGTCAAAGGAAATTGTGTAAGGGAAAAACAAACTGAGCCGAAGAGAAATGAGGGATAAAGGTGCGAGACGCCAGTTCCTAGAAATGGAGAGCTAGGAATGGATAAGAGTAGAGGACGTGAGTGGAAGACGCTCAGCAAAGAAAAAAGAGGAAAGATATTTGATATGTTTAAGCGAAAGATAACGGACTGTCAAGGAAGATACCAAGATAACAAAAATAACACGAGAAAAGGATGTATTTGCTAAGGATAGATAGATAAAAGCTGAATTATAAGGTCGTAGAGTAAATACGACGTAACGAGATTTAGTAAGAGAAACAGAAAGGTTAATTGAGGACAGGGAATGTTCCGGCACAAAAAGAGACGAATTAAGTGTTTCACTGGCTGATACAACATCATGAGATGAGGCAAAAATTAGGATGTCATCAGCGAAGAATAAAGACGAAGAATTTAGAGGAAGAGAATCCACACTGATAAGGTGTAAGTTGAAAAGAATAAAGGAGGAACCTTGGGGAAGACCTCGAAAAACGGTTCTTGAAGTTTCAAAAGATAAAGCAGAGAAGTGGATAGAACGATTCAGCATGAGATTGATAATAAGGGAAGTAAACTGCATTGGAACGTTAATTGCTATTATCTTATTATTTAAAGTGGATAAATGAACATTATCAAAGGCACAAAATCCATCCTTGAAGGAAGCCAAAGTGCAATGTTTTTGGATAAAAGATTTGTATGGGCGGCCTGCAAGTGGTCGATAGATTCATATACTTGGAAGCGTCGATTACAAAAGATGGTGGTTCAACTGAAGAAGTTAAACGCCGAATAGTGATAGCAAAGCTGATATTATCATAGTTAACAAAAGTATGGAAAAGCCATGACATAACAATGAGCGAAAAAATGCGTCTCATTAATACACTGGTGTTTTCGGTTTTCCTACACGCGTCAGAATGCTGGACTCTAAAGAAGAGTGACATTAAGCGCATTAACAAATTTGAAATGCACTGTAGGAGGAATATGCTAAGGGCCCCATGTACTGCGGAAAAAAATAACTTGTCGATACTACAAGAAGTCAATATAAATAACAGATTGCAACATGTTATACAGAGACGGATAGCCGACCTTCTCTGGACACATTATACGAGAAGATGGACTGGAAAAATTGGACGTGACGGGAATGGTAGACGATCGACAGAAAAGAGGGAAACCGCAACAAGATCCATACATGGAGTCAAAAAGATAGTTGGCGCCGGGTCATTGCGTGAGGTGATCGATCGGGCAATAGATAGGACCCCTCATGGCGACTGACCACACACGTTTACAATGATCCATAGTGTCACGATGCTCGAAATGAGTAACCGATGATCAACGTCTAATATACCTCGTACAAATTATACATTTATAGCGACAGAAATATAAATTAGCGGCGTATACCAAGCACCGAAAGTGTGACGTAGTGTGTGTAAATGAATGTGATGAAAAGAGACAGGTGCGGTAACTTCTTATCAGAGATAAACGCACGAAAAGACGTTAAAACAACTTTACTCGCGAATGAATTCTGCCCTCGGGTTATTTTTATCTTCTATCGTTAAACTTTAAGAATACCACTTTTTTTTCAATATATTTATTTATTGTCGCTCGACAATGGAGCCATTTGCGACGAATATATTACATCTTAACAGCTAACTTATTTAGATACTATTATACATATTTACATTTTTTAGGTATTGTAATACATTTTCACAATTTAGTCTATCGCTGTAAAGAAGTTCTAGTATAAGTTTTCCTACCATGTCGCAGGCTACCCGCTGTATTTCCCACTTTTTGCACATGAAGAGAAGTGATCTACCGAGAAAGTCTCTGCGCAGACCTCACAACCGGCTACCTGTCGAGAATGTACTTGTGGTTAAATGAGCAGTGCTCTGTTCTAAGTCTGGAAATAACTGTTTCGTCTTGTTTTTTCGGCCAATAGTTGATTTCCAGTCAGCAATTTCGTTTTTGACGCAACGTAGTTTGTTCTTGATTGGAGACATATACCACTTTATTTTCTACTTCTTCCTATTTTTTAGTTAATCTCCTCGTTATCGAACCCATTATAAAAAAAAAAAAAAAAAAATTATTTGATTTTAAAAAGTTACCTGATAAAAAAATTACGCAATGACCCATAAGTATTTTTTGTGTCCTTGTTTTCTTTTTTGTTTTAAGCTCAAATATTAGATCGTCCGTTTAAAATTTTTTTATAATTTCATTGGGGTTAATTTTTATTTTTGCCAACATCAGTAATCAAATCCGCCACCACTATGCCCGCAGGCAAACGTTCAAAATTCACTAGACCCTACTCTTGCCAGAGATAAAATAAATAAAAAAAGATAAACAAAGTATGTTCCTCAAAAAATGGCTGAAATTCTATTCATTAAGAGAGCTGACAATTTTTTCGACGCATAGAAAAGTAGTCACGAGAATAGGGCACAAAGTGATTTATAGATTTCCTAATTAGCACGAAAAAATGAATATAATTAACTGTGAGTTTATCATAACTGACACTACATTTAAAAATGAAAAAATTCTGTTAAAAACTCAAAACAGCATGTCAAAATTCCTATTTTTGTTCTTAGAAGCGCTGGAAATTTCTTCACTTCTCGGAACGAAAGAAAATAATAAAAATTACTAATTCATTTAATTTAAAAGAAAATATCATTTACCTGATGTCTATAGTTGTAATATTCATAAGATCCTGCAACTAGTAGAGCCCATGTGTTCCGATCGGTCGATAGCGCAAAAGCCAAAATCGATAGTGTTACAAAAATGATAATTCCCAGTTTCTGCTGAATTAAAAACCGTACAATTTACGGAATTAGAATGATTCATTTATGCTGAGTGAAATTGGTGAAGACACACCTTTTCCATTTGCGTCTCAGAATCGAAAGAATTCGAAATGTTGTAAAAAAGTTCAGGATAACTTCTCCGATTATTTGGAAAATAAACGTAAACGTTTAAAAAGTTTAAAACGTGTAAACAAATCGAAAAATGTATATTGCGCAGCGGATAAATGTATCACTCCGAACAGTCGCTCATTCTAATAATCCTCTCGTACGCATAGGACAATGAAGTAGGAACGAATAATAAAATTTACGGATAAAAGTATTTCCTTATCCTTCTGTCAATTCAGACAATGCGAACCACTCGCCGAATTACTGAACGTCTCGGAACGTAAATAGAATATCGAATAGATTCGTTCTCTTAAAGTCTTTCTTCAACAACTAGAAAAACAGTACTTATTGGAGATACATGATTAAAAATGGTTTACACTAGTACTTGAAATCGTCTTTTATCTGTTATAAATTTAAACAAAAAGAAAGAACTTAATTTGCTTATTTAACTGATGTTAAGGTTTCTTGAATTTCTTTGAGCATTAATTGCATCCAATTCAGTGAATTATCTATGCACAAACTGTAGATGCCGGAAAACTACAATTTCAGTAAGTAGCCTACATGGCTGCTGTAAATTAAGCACCGCAGCTAATAAGCGTCTTGTAATTTGCTGCAATCGAATGTATGTAAAATGACTGAAAGAAAAGAATCTGTTCACACAATTCGTTATAATATTAGACCGATCGTATCCTACTTAAATTACGGAGCCATTTCATGACAAGGATATAATTTGTCGCTTTTCGATAAAACCTTCTATCAACTTCAGTTTTTTTATGGATATTTTAGCAGAAATATACGGAATATTTTGAAAATTACGTATTCATTTCGAAATTTCTTCCAAGCATTTTCTATCATGTTCAGTAACCCAAATGAAGGAGCAAAAGCGCAATGCTGCAGTAAAACTAGTTAAAGTACAATATACGATCAAAACCGTAAAAGTTTGGAATGTTTCACACAAATAGGCTTAAAGCTGGTTGTCGTTTTTTCCGTTTTTATTTTATAAATTTTCAATAACATAATACTACGAGTATTTTATCCTCGGTTTTTATTCATTTAGTAACGCATTCCTTTTTTTTGTTTTATCACTTGACAAAATTGACGCGTGCTACAATTAAAATGTGAATATAAAATTAGTTTACTTTGTACCAAATGTACGGTTATTATGGTGAAATGTTTTTCAGTTGCAACATCATTTATTTACCTAAAACAGCGTCAGTAATATTTCCTCTTTTAATGTGTAATAAAATTGTCTAAAAGTAACTGACTTTAAATGAAAATGAAAATGAAAATGAAAAAAAACAAGCTCCTCCATTAGCAAAGTCAGTTATTTTCTGATTTAAAAATATCGTGAAAATTTTCGAAATCTTGAATGTAATACTATCTAATTTTATACGAAAAGTAATATTTCCAGTAGTAATCAAATTTTAAATCTTCAATTTCAAACTTTCTCTTTTATATACATAGAATTGAGCCCGGGCGCTGTAATTGACACGCGGCACCTAGATTTATGCTTCAAAAAAAAAAAAAAACATTCAATTTAACCGATGATATTTATCAGATAATTTTCACCGTAGCGAACAACTTACCATTATTCAAATCAAGCTATAAAACAGTGTATACTGCGTCGTGTAAGCGTAACTGTTTGAAACTATCTGCGGAATCTGTCTTTGAAATTAAAAAAATACTCCTAACATTACAAAAAAATAATTGCTGCTTTTTTTTCATTTAGTTTAATAATTAATATATTACCGTTTCAATATATACCTATTCTGATCAAAAAAACATCGTACCTGAAAATATATGATGTTTGAATAAACTCATAAATCACCTGTATTCACTTGCAGTAGCGCGTTTACGTACGTTTATCTTTCACTCCCTCCATCTCCCTCTCCCCCTAAAACCTCGAAAGGATCTAAATTATAATTACATAAATTATAGACAATTTTATTTTTCAATTTTCTCAAATGCATTTTATATTATTTGTCTTTCGTTAATACACCGTTTCTCTTTGTTCCCACTATATATTTTGAAACGAATCTGAATCCGGTCTGTTGACGGGGAGAACAAAAATTAATAGTCACAAGAAATTTTAAATAAAAAATTTAATCTAGTTTTCGATTCTTGCACTAACGCAAAGAACTTATAATCATGCCCTTTCGGCGTCGAATTAAGCGTTTTTGTCTTACAGCTGCACAATTATTACGATTATATAGAAGTAAAAAGAAAAACAAATAAAAGTGAAGTAGTACAAAATATGTTTTTAATGGCGAAATTAATTCGGCGATTACATTTATAGTAAAACAATTATTAATATGATAAATATAAATATTGACACCACGTTAGTTCGGAAAATTAAAGATACTAATCTACCGTTATAACTGTGATTCAATAATTTTATTAATAACAAATATCGGGATTGCGTCAAAATATTTACAGATGGTGCTAAGCTCACAGGTCCCTACGGTCTCACTGGTTCCGCTTTCATTGTAACTAACGTTCCAATTCAAAAATGCAAGCTTCCTCTTGATGCGTTTACCGCCGAACCGTTGGCTATCGATAAGACTCTTGATTTCTTATTGAACATTCTTAACCTGGATAATAAATTTACAATTTTCTCCGATAGCCTGGGTGCCTTGATAGCCATAGATCACAGCTCTTTTAATTATAAATGTTACCCGCTTATTTACGAGATCAAGACTAAATACCTTCACATTATTAACAACAATGGCTGTTTAAACTTTTGTTGGATTCCCAGACATTGCGGGATTGGGCTAAATGATGACGTTGATGCCACGACTAAATGCGCTGCCTTGAATGGAACTGGAAGATGCTAAATACAGATGGCTTCAGCAACCATGACGTCACATACCAAATACATCGGATCAGAAAGTAACATCGGATCAGAAAGTAACATCGAGGTTTGAAATTGTAAATGAAGAAAATAAGACATGAACGTTTATTTCTTTGTAAACTTAACATATAATATTCGTAATTTAAAAAGATAACATCAAATAAACGCATTATCGATGTAAAAAGGTGTGTTTATATATACGATTAGTAGAAAAAACTTTATTATAGCTGATTTTTAGTTTATAGCATTATAAGTTTTCTTTTTAATTTTACTTCTACATGTTGAAGTTAAAAGTAATTGTTTTTTAGTTATTTAAAACTTTCAATGTTTCAGAACCAAAAGTATTACTTCCAGCCCATAATCAATGAAAAAATTAAGTAAAGTTTGATATGTAAACAAATATAAATTCATGTAAATATATATAATAAATCATTAAAATATAAGCATTAATAACTTTCTAAACTGCCATCTGATGGTGGTATAATAATAATCATGGTATTCTTCACTTAATCATCAAAAACGCTCTACGAAATTAAAATCTAATATATGCAATAGATTTAGTTGTGCATCAAATTTGAATGTCAAATTGCTAGTGTCAAGTGTTATTTGTTATGCTCTACTTATCAAATTTTTAACTACGTTATTAATTAATAATTCAAATGGAATGGCAGTTAATGTTAATGATGACGATAAGTTCTTAACTTCAATTAAAAATTCTGATAAACTTATGAAGAACGTGTTCAGATTCTAAAAGGAAGTCCTGCGTGGAAAAATAATGTTCGAACTCAGGATTATTTCACCAACCAATGGTTAAAAATTAAACACAAATGGACGGAAGTTTTTTATGATAACGACTATTTAATTAAAAATAATTAAATAACAATGGTATTGAGAGATAAAATCGCATGTTAAAAAGTACTGCTTTTTTGATGCAGGCAAGTGACAAACAGGGCCGAAGCGGTTGGGGGGGGGGTTACCCCCCGAAATGTCTGCGAAATCATAATTGCTTGAATTAAATGGACCGAAATTATGTGTGTATAATTATAAATATATTTTCGTACCGCCCAAAAAAATGAGTTTAGAATTGGCCCTGGTGACAAATCATTAAATAGGGCTTTAAATATTATTCTAGAAAAAATTTTACCAGATTCATATCAAAAATATTACCAAAAAAACAGCAATTTCAGTTCGAAATGGAAAAAAATTTATCCTCATATAACTGCCTTTTTTACATCAGCGACCTATGGCGTATGTAAAACACGTTTATCGAAGGTACACATCTGCGGAAAATGCATATACTACTGACAAAATCGAAAAAAAGAAAGATAATGATATTTTCTATGTTAAAAGTGAAGAAAATCCAGAACTACATTATGTAGTTAATTTTAACGTTCCATCTTGCAACTGTTATGACTTTGAAAAAGTTCGCTTAGTTTGTAAACATTTTTGTGCGGTATTTTTGTACTATCCGGACTATGGTTATGAAAGATTACCGGAAAAATATCGGAATAACCCGTTTATTTCCACGAATGCGTCTAAAAATTTTTCCGCTTTTGAATCATTTTCTCCTAGATTCATAGTAAAAATGAAACTCAATCACGTTTGTTAAAAAAGATTTCTTATACTATTTACATCAAATACGTAGTATGTGAAAAATTAACTTGCGCTCCACAACAAACGTGAAATACTTTCATTTCTTACTTCATTTTATACAGGAAACGAACTAAAAGGAATAAGAAACACTTCTTTATCATCAAGAAAAAGCAACGATTTGAAACGGTAATATTTTTTTTTCTTTTGTATGTTACGGTTGCTATGTATCCAAACATATTATAGGTAAATGATTTTAGATAATGTACGAAGAAAACCAATATTTTTACTATAATTACGTATATTAGGAGCAGAACTATTTAAAAAATTTTAATGCAATAACGAAATGTTGTTTATAAAATGCAATTGGTTTGAAGTAAATATTATCTGATTGATGTTTTTTCGTTTTATAAAATTAATTACATTCCCTTTTTTTTTTGCAAGATGACCTTTATCTAATTGCAAAAATTTTAAAACTAGTTCAGATTTTAATAATACATTTGAATTTTATCGTATAATTGAACGTATAATAGCAAAAAAGTTTAATTAGATTCATTTTCATTTGTTACATACTATTTGCATGATTGTTTGATTTAATTTAGGCAGAAATTTAAAATAAAAATAGCATTTTTCACATTATTTTGCACTGTTACTATTTGCTTCAATTATATATTTTCTTCATTTTCAATTTCAAACCTCGATGGAACTTTTCGGTTCGATGTATTAACAGTGATACATGGTATATGACGTCATGGTTGCTGAAGCCATCTGTATTTAGCATCTTCCAATGGAACTGTATTACCGCTCATTCCTTCCTCAGACTTACATCGCAGGAGTCAGGCCACTGCTTTGGAGGATTGGATAGGCAGAATAAAGGAGTAGATATTACGATATAGTTCAATCTGATATACCTTCGCTTCCTTGATATTTGATGCTCCACTGTCTATTCCCGGTCGTCTTATTCGTAAGTATGTCACGCTAGTTTGTAGATTGCGTATGGGACATTGCGAGTGGCTGTAAATTTTGCAGACTCTTCTGGGTGCATCAGTAATCACATTAGTCTACCTTCATTAATGACATTAATCACTTGCTGTTCAGCTGCGACAAATACGAGCACAATAGGAAAATGTTTTACGAAGAATTAATTTCATGCGGATTGTTCCCTCCATATATATAGTGTTCATTATTTACTATAGTTCGCTTTATAATTAATAACAACATTTTGGTTTAATTTATAATAATATTAAAAAAAAAAAAAAAAAAAAAAGAAGAAAGAGTTTATTGAAGAAAACAGGATTTTTATTTGATTTTTCTTTATTTTTTTTCTTTTCCCTCATTCATTGGAGTTTATTACTTTGTTGAGGGCAATTAATTTTTTTTAAATTTTATTCCATATCGATCTATTTATTACATTCTTTGTTTATTTATTTATTTTTTCTTGCATTGTAGTCTTTGTTCAGTGTGGCTACTTCCTTTTTCCCATCAGGCATTGTGAACATCGCCAGGCAACTGTGGTCATATTGTGAGATGGGAATTTTTTAATTTTAATTTTTTATTTTGTGTTTTTTTTTCCCCTGAAAAGAAAAATATATTATTTCTGTTTGTTAAGTTCCATCAGGCATTGTGGGCACTGCTCTGCAGTTTCGGCCATATTACAGAATGAAATTTCCTTTCCCGGCTTTCCATTCCTTCTTTATCTATTACTAGTAATTTATCATATCTAATCATAGTGTAGCTTGCTGGCCAAATGAACTGTATTTGTTCAGGCCAAAAAAAAAAAAAATATATATATATAGGCTAGAAATCGGAACGTGAGCAAGCAAACTAATTTTTATATCATTATTTCACCATAAGATCGCCGTTTAAACGCGACAAAGGCACCAAACATGCGCGTACGTCAAAACATATCGTTAGCAGAGTCGAGAATGAAAGTTTGGGTAGCTCGAAACAGGTGAATGTGGATACTACTCACTCAACCGAAGCTAAAACCAACCATTTAAAAATAGTCTTCCAGCTATTCCGTAATTCTTTTTGTTTTCCTTACTTCGTTGTTCTTTTGTCTCCATCATTTACCCACATTCATAAGCCATACTCTCCTATCTTCCTTTAGTTTTCATTTTTCTTTAGTTTCCTTTGTAGACTGTACTCCCTATTCCAATAATGCACTTGATTGCGACATTGATCATTTCATTGAGTGTACATCTCCTTTTCTTAAGCGCTTTTTATTATTATTATTATTTATACAACGCGAGCTTTCTGGCTCAGATTAAAAAAAAAAAATAGATTTAAATAAGATGGAAAACTTTAGCTTGTTTAAGAAAAGTTAATACTGTGTTTATAGAGTTGGAGGAACCGTTGAGAGCTACTCGACTTGATGGAACTTAGAGAGAGGGTCAAAGAAAAGATGTCTTTGAGCATGTAAAGATGTGATTGGCCATTGAGCTTTTTACGCCGCAATAAAAGGACAGTCTAGGGAAATAGGTGTGTCCAACTAATTACTATCTATTCTTGGTAAAGCCCCTAATTCGAGTAGTTCCAAGGTATCAGACTCACTTTTAACTGCCAGTGATTGTTTCACAGAAGAATTATTAGATAAATTGTCTTTCTCATTACGAACCGTGTAAATCTGTTTCTAAACGTTAAACCCTAATATGAACATCTTTAACGATCTAGATAAGCTAAATGAAGAGAATAATCATTGAGTATAGCAATATCGTGAAAAGATTAACGAAATCAAATCAGAAGAATGGCATGACATATATGTAAAGAAATACAAGAAGCAGCAAAGCAAATAATTCCGTTGAATATTAATAAAAAGCACAAATAGTGGAATTGCAATGCCCTCGAGGAAATATTAAAATATTGGAAAAAATGCAATTCGGCTAAAACAGATAGAGTAAAGCCAAGAAAATTCAAACCGCTAACTGGAAATCGTTCTATAAGTCATCTTTCTCCGATTCATGTTCTCTGTATTTATTTCTTTATCTCGATTCGTCGGTTAAACTACGGTATCTAGATTTTCCAAACGATCAGCGCGCGATTATTTCTTTTATTTGTCATCTTCAAATCAGACAGGGTGTCAGGGATTGTGAAATTAAGGTCCAAAATGTACTAAGGCACTAATGAGAGCATGGGAGCCAGTTTCTTTTTCTCAGCCGCCTTTATTTCTCTGCTATCCCAATTATTTTAAGCTGAGTAAAAATGAAAGCGTCTTGGACACAGAACGAGACAAGTCTCGAACCCGTGACCTCTGGTTTGGAACCAAGCACTACAACTACTAGGCTACCTCCAGTACTAAACTACTATTAACCTTGTCTATCCGCGCTAGTTGCGACAGTGATCGTAAATGACCCTTAAGATTATAAAACCCACCTTTGTTTCTCTTTCTTCTTCACCATTGAGAATTTTTTAGTTTTTTCCACTCTCTACCTTGTTTTGCCCATTAGTTTTCCTTCAGTTCACTTCAGATTCCCCCGTGTATTTTTCCTTGACATATTTCTATCGCTTGCTATGAATTCTTTCCCTTTACAGTTCTGTGCCTCAGGTTTCTTTTCCTTGAATGAATCCTACTTTTGTTGTTTAGCAATCGTCTACTATTGACAAACCCAAAAGAAAGGGAGAAATAAGTTTATTTAATAAATGTTTTCAAATTATGGCACGATGTTGTATGATTCCACTGTATTCCTCAATATTACCGCATACGTTCACATTGGCGTTCAATAGTTTGATCTGCTGTTACCCATTCAATATTACATGCTTTAATAAATCTTTGTTTGTTTTCTTTTACCTTTACAGTAATACAGTTTTCTCGCATACATAGCAAGCCGTAAACACATTAAACTTATATTAAATTGTAGATAACGTTAAATAACAAATAAAAAATAACAGTTTCCTCAGCTGATGATAAAATTTTATTAAATAAATATTTCCGAATCACAGCACAATATTGTATAATCCCACTGTATCACTGGATATTGCTGCATACGCTCACAATGGCGTTTATAGTTTGATCTGGTGTTACCCAATTAATACTACACGCTTTAACCACACGACTAAGAACGCTTTTTGCATAAGAATTCTGAAATTAAATAAATAAAACGAATAAAAATAGTTAACTAAATACAGCTATGCACACAGTGAAATTAATTATTTTTTAAAAAAATAAATTTATTATTTCAGTTAGTCAATATTGTATCACAAAAATAACACATAAAAATATTAACTATACATCACAAGAAATGAAGTTTACATTATTTCATACGACTATCGGAAATTATCTTAAAAGTTATCTATGAAGCTAGTCGATATCATTAATTTTGGCATAACATTAAAACCTAAAAATGCTGTCGAATTGGGAAAGATACAGTTAATGTTTTCAGACTAATACAAAAAAGTTTTTGTATGAATTTGATATAGTTTCAACAATTTTTTTGAAGAATATATCACTATGGCATATGTAAAAAAGAAAATAAATAATCATAAGGTTTTGGTGATCAGAGTGTTTTTCTGTTTTCAGCGTTGTAAAGATTTTTAAAGATTTATTTACAGTCATGTAACAGATTGTAATTATTACTGCGCTAACAGTTACTGTTCGCTATGGCTGACAATTTATATATTCTATTATTGGAAATTACAATTTTCATGAAATGTTTCTAAAAGTGATGCTTTATGATGATGAAAATCATGTTACAATTTAAGGATGCGAAATTGAAAACTTTACAGATTTTTTCTTGCCTCGCGATATCATATCAGCCAACGAAGCACTTCGTTCGTGTCTCGTTATGTTGAAGCATTCTCTTTTCATACTTGAACTTTCCATTTCTCATACTACATCTTCTTATGTTGTATTTTTTCTGCCATCTTACAATCCTACTTTTGTCAATCAAACTTTAAACAATATTTCTCTTGCTGTATTTCTGTTATCCTGATATCTTCTTGGACAATTTTTTGTCTTTTGCCAAACATTATATCTTTCCTCTTCGTCAATCAAAACACTAAACCTGCTATAAACCCCATCGTTAACCAAATGAGATAGTAATCCTTATTCTTATTTTCCTGTTTAAGTTAGCCATCTGTTCCAAACTTAATTATTGTTCGTTTGTTTTCGGTTTTGCTTCCTAGTCTCGTCCTTCTGCGTTATCCTCCCCAATTCCAACATTCCTCGCTGAATCTAACTGTCTATTCATAGATCTCATTTAAGCTACAGTTTCTTTACTAAACGTCCTCTACTCACGTCTTCCGTTCCTATCCATTCTTACGTTCCCATTTCTAGAAATTGGCATTTTACACCTAGGAAAATCTCTATCTTATCCCTTATTTCTCTTCGTCTTAGTTTCTTTTACCCTTTTAACTTGTTTTTCATTCAATTTAGTCGAACTTTGCAATTCACTTTCAAAATTAATCAGTTCATTATTTCCTCTCATGTAACCGTATTTACTGATAGTTCGAAAAAGTCAGTTGGTGTCAGTGTTCCTTTTATCCTCCAAGATTTTAACTTCTCCGATTCTTTTCGTCTTCCTCCTTTTTGACCCACGCTCATACATGAATTAATGATTGACCAGCGTTCCTTTCCCTTCATTTGTTCTAATCACCCTTCTTCGAATTTTTCAATTATTTCGGACTCCATAAGCGCCCTTCGAGCTATCTATTCTCCCCTACCTAATCATTCCAGTAACTCTTTGTCCTTTTATTTTCCACCAACATTTCTTTACTGTGGTCATTTTTGGTTATGAAACGGCTGATCCTTTGGCACGGATTGCTGCTTCTTCTTACTTTTTTTAAAAAATCTATCTTCCAATCTTCTTCCACCGTGTAAAACTTTTCATTTAAGATTTTGGTTGGATATTTATGCTCGTTCTTTTTATAATAATTTTTCATTTCGTCCGTCAGTTCAACCTATACTTCCTGTTAATCCGCGGTTCCTTACTTACCGTTCTGTTATTGTCTCCATTATTAGCCTAAACAATTTTTCCTCTCGTTATAGTTTTTAGTCGGTTTCTTCACCACATTGAGTTCTCTTCTGCGACACTAAATATGTGTTCCTTGAATGTTCATTACTTTTTGTTGAGCGTTCTACTTTACATTCCAATTTGCTGACACTTGATCTTTTTATTTTTTATTACACCTCTTATTTCCTATATTTGCTTTCTCCGCATATTATTCGTGCTGTTTGTTCCTTCCTGTTAACAATATCTTATCTTATTAAATTTCAGTTGGCTCTTTCCTTTTCTAATTGTTTCTGGATAAAGGTCCTTGGTTAATAGAAATGAATTTGTGTGCTTTTATCGGGAAATTAGAATTGCAAAAGAAAACCACCAATATAAAATCAGAAAAAAGAAGTAAATTTAAAAACCTTTTTCTTACACTGTGACCACTAAAACCAATAATGTTGGCTCTCTTTTAAACATAACGTGATAAATCATACACTAAAATCTGCCGCGAAATAACTCTAAATACATCCGGCAGTTTCAAAATTATCGCAGACAGAAAGACAGAGAGACATATTTTTCAACGTTCGTTCACATCAACTAGACTATTGCGACTATATATATAATATATATATACACATATGTACATATAAAACTTGGCCATTTTGGCTTCGCAACGGGCTGTCCTCCCTGACTTCTTTTGCTTACATTTCTGTCACTTTCTCTTCTATGATTTGTATAAAATAATCAAAATTTACAACGAATTCATTTACATGTATGTCCCGTTTTTTTTTTTTGCACGTTTTTGACAAATACTCAGTTTATATTCACCAATTTTTATCAGGACTCACATGGTCCAAGTGGTACACTTTCTAATAGACAAATAATCGGTAGGATAGGTCCATATGAATATAAGTTATAGGCGGACAAACGTTTAAAAAAAAACGGAACTAAAGTGTAACCTTCTCCATTTTAGGAGTCGGTAACAAAGCTACATTTCCATGGTAATTTTGCAAATTGATGGCATTTTAAGTCATCCGCCTCTTTATACTAATAAAAAATAATAAGAAAAAAAATATCCAAACGGACTACATTTTTTTACGTTTTTTGGCAAATACTCAATTTATGTTCACCAATTTTCATCATTACTCACATGGTACCTAAGTTGAATGGTACTGTATTATTAATGGAAAAAGAATCAATAAAATCGGCCTATCGTGGACAAACACAAAAAAATAAACGTATAACCTCCGAATTTTTGGAAATCGGTAAAAATTAAATAATTACAAACGTACATAAAATTGGAACATTTTTTGAGACATTCGTTCGTTACATGAAATTCGGATATTGTTTCTAATTGAGGCCGGCCTAAGCATTACGTTGTAATTAATGTATATATATATATATATATATATATATATATATATATATATATATATATATATATATACTGTGGACAATTAAAATGGAATAGTTCCATGGAAAAAAAAATTACACACAAAGCACACTGCACCACTAAAAGTTAAGTCAAAGCTTCCAAAGAAGTTTAAATACAAAAGTAGCAGTAATTTTTAAATAATCAAGAAAGCCGAAGATATTGTGTCGAGAAAATGAACAAAATAAACGAGAATCTAATTACAACTATATTTTCGTAAAATATTAAGATCGAGACTCTATAATACCTTTTACTTAATGCCTATGAACTAAACTTAAACGCAAGCTGCTTGGCTTAAGTAGGTAAGTCGAATACAAGTTTTGAAAATTGCGCTTTGAGCAAGTAACTATTTTTATATCGAAGCTGAAAAAAAAGAAAAACCAAAAACCGAAATTCGTCGACTTTAAAACCGCTAGAATATGCGATAAGAATGATTACTTTTGTTGATTGCAAAAATGACCCACCTAGTAGAAGAATACTGACACTGTTTTCAGAAACATAATAATTAATAGGAATTCAAACAGGCAATAAGCATAATAGATAAATAAACATCGATTTATCACAAGACGCGATGTTAACTATGTTTCCTGCAAACCCGGTATTTCTATGATCTACCCAAATTAAAAAGTTTACGACCGCAACGCAGATGTTCCACGAGAGGATAATATAACTGAGAATCAATAATCGACAAGAACTTAATTAAGAATTAACAAACAGTATGCCGGGCATTTCAGCCGAAGGGCAAACTTAATACTAAACCGTGCAAAATGCGCCATAGTCATCATTGACAAGGCTAAGAAACTGTCTGAAACCTTCGCATCTATACCGGATATCAAAAAAAGGGAGATCAATCACCTATTTAGGAGCGCAGATTACAGATAATGGGAGTGCAGAAAACGAAATTAAACGTCGTATTGGATTGGGGAAACTGACGAACATATGGAAAGACCACTCCATAACAATAGGAACTAAAAAGAGACTAATGGAGACATTAATGTTCTCAATAGCAAGCTACGGCTCCGAATCATGGACGCTGAGCAAAACGTTGTCCCGAAGAATAGAGACATTCGAAATGATATGCTACAGACGAATGCTCCAGATACCATGGATCAAGCACCGCTCTAATGCTTCAATATTAGAGGAACTGGGAATAGATCGAAAAGACAGATTAGTGCAAGTGTTAAAAAGGCGGGCCCTGAGATTCTTCGGCCATGTGATGCGCCGAGAAGGATTGGAAAAAATGGTCATACAGGGAATAATAGAAGGTAAAAGGAATAGAGGACAACCTCCGACCAAGTTCATTGATTATATTAGAAACACAACAGACCTATCAACACAACAGCTGGTGGAAGCAGCTCAAAATCGAGAGGAATGGAGAAAAATTATTGAAATATGTTCATGATTGGTCACGACATCTGAACACAGACAACGACATAGAAGAAGAAGATGCCGGGCTTTGAGCTTTGTGAAGAATTCCTCTTTGTAATTTAAACTTTTAAACTGGTTAAAAGAAATATAAAGGATACCGTGTAAATTATTGCATAAAAAATAGGAACTCCTAGACACGTACAAATCTATAATGACGACTATATTTTGACGATAACAAAAACATACAATCCAACAGTTGGTGAAAGCATTACCGATATGCTAAAATCCTAGGAAACTACTTACCTCGACCAAAAGTGCCGCTGAATATAATATTTTAAAACCGAAAAGTTCCGTCTATACGGTGAAAAGAAGAAGATATGCACATATGTTAAGAAGCATAAGGATCAGTCGATATTTTCTTGTAATACATAACTCAATATTGTAGACAGATCTGGCTCCGTGCTTAATAAATATGCTATGCTCAGTATGAATCTTCTTGTTCTGATCCAAATCAGGAATTGTTAAAGCCTTTCTTATTTACTAATGAGATGTGTTTTAGAGCATTCAACGACTAGTTTATTGAGTACATCGCGAACATCTAAAAATGTTTTTACCTCTTAAAAATATCGAAATTGCTTTTCTATTAAAATTTGTTTAAAGTAATTCTACTTTTGCAGGAATCCAAATAAATCATACATTCATTTATTGTCGTGCATACTTTTATTTGACAGTTTATTTAAACTTATTATTAAACGTACATAAAAAACCGTTGCACTGCTAACAGGCACTTTAAGAATACATACCTGCGAAACGTTGAAACAATTTTGAGAAAATGTTGTAGTTATGGTTTTAAAGCAGAGCATGTTATCCCGAGTAATCTTAGCCGTCGCCTTTAGAAATTTGGCAATTAGATCTACATCGTTTCCGCATATTTCCGATATGATGTTTTCTATTACATTATCGACTATAAGTCGTTCCTACAAAAAAAAAAAACTAAAAATGTATTGAAATATAATAAAGTGAAAGTTAACTTTATTCTAATAAATTAGAGGTAATTTGTTATTTTGGTAAAAAATTGAAACAAATTTACAGTACAATGAGAGTTTATACAAGTATAAAGTGATCAGTAGATGCTCAATGAAAAATGAGCAAACATTTGTTAGAGTGATGCTCACCGTACGGTAAATTTACTGAGAACTTTAAAATGTTCAAAAATTTTTACAACTGAGATAACTTTCAAAAAATAATGTGCGTAGTAATAAATAAATGGAACACTTAAACCGTCTACTACACACCGCTGCACGAAAGAGTAAAAACAGTATATAAGAAATATATAAAAGGATCGATAGCACGATACTGCAACAAATTTTGGTCATGTAACTCTGAGTTTGGCAAGTGGTTTATAAATTTTCAAATGCTTTTCATAACGAATTACTGCATAAATTGAGATACAATGGGTGTAAAAATCAGTCAACATTATCATCTCATTCTTATTCAAAGAAAATCCTAAATATCTTATTCGGTTATGGATTGTATCAAATTAAATAAACTTTTTCAGTGTTTCTCAAGGATAACATTGCAATTTTATCCGTTAGTGAATCCAAGGTCGAGACGAACCAACACCTCCAACATTCGCCAAAAACAAAATCTGGGCGCATCACTGGAAGATCAGACTTAGTCAGTCTAAATCAGGTAATGTTACGTTCTCATGCCGAAAAATCGAGAAAAATCATCGAGTTTATATAAATCATTAGTTCACTGACTGAAACTGCAAAATATCTAGGAATGCGTCTTGATTCGCGTTTAATTTGACGGGCACACATTGAAAAAAATACTGCCCAGATAAAGCTAAAGTCAACTCTACCGGCTCATTGGAAGACGATCACAGTTAGATATGTATTGTAAGCGTTTAATTTACAATCAAGTAATATATCTGTGTCATAATGATAGGCAATACGAACGCAATTCTAAATTCCATCAGGATTTATAAACCGAATTTATCTACGACTTCATCCGTACTATCGCAGCTAAACATGAAAATCCTCTGCATAGACACATAAACGTAGAAACAATAAGTATTTCAAACACCGAACGAGATCTTTGACACTTCAAGCGTAAAAGCCGCAAGATCTTGTATATCTTTAAATAGTTCGGATTACATAGTATTTAAATAATGATTTTCATATAAGTTTCTTATTTAGTTTTACTAATATTTGTAACCTAGCAAAAAAGAAAAAAAAAAAAGAGAAAAATCTTTACCTCTTCCGTTAAGGCTAAAGCGTTAAGTAACGTCATCGATTACATTCTATCACGTTGTTGCCCCCCAACTTCGAATCTGTTAGCGGCTTATCTGTAGTGCTTATCGGTAGTGCGAATTTCCATAAATTCAAAAAATTTTATTATTTAACTTTAACATCATCGCATTCTTACCTGCAGAATTTGGTCGATTTGTTCTTGGATCGCTTTTTTTTCCTCCTCTGTTTGTGCCAACTCCAATTTTCTTCTCAATGCGTCCAAAGTTACATCTGCATACGTTACAGACGACGACATCTAGAATTCAAAAGCATTTTATTTTTCGATAAATTATCTCCGTAACTATTAACAAACTTTGAATAAACAAAATTATGATCAAACCGATAATGAAAAAAAAATTGTTCAGGAAAATAATTATCACACTCAAAAACGATTTTAACAAGAAGGAGAGAAACGGAAGGAAAAAAGCCAGTGAGTAAAAACGGAAATTAACAAAAGAAAATAGAAAATAATAATAAACGAAATTAAACAAAAGACATATACACCTCAGCTGTACGGAAGTACACTTTTGTTTGAGTGTAATGTCAATTGTTTGATGATGACGATAGGCTATGCTCGAATCCTTAAATTGAGGTATTTATTTTAATTAGTATTTTATACGTATTTTCGTTTAGTATTTTTTTATTTTACATATACCAAGCTATAATGCCGTACCGCTTTTTAAGAAAAATAGCCGGGGCCGGTAGTTTAGGAATATTTCAAAAAGAAGAACACGAATTATTTAAATTTGATCCGAAAAAAGGTTCAAACGCATCATTCCAACTATAATTAATGATAAAAGAGCAGTAATAATTTCTGTTCATTTTACAACAGGTACACCTTTGAAAAATTTTAATTTTTTTATTAAAAATCTAATGTCATATAGTGCGAGAATTTTTGGAATTTTCCGAGATTTATTTGAATTCCGCGCCTTAATTTTATACTAGATAAAGTTCGCGACAAGACTCACAAAGCAAATAAATAAGAGGATCTGTTCTAGCGTCCTTTTTGGTGAACTGCTTATCGATAGTCTAACGTGATACAAAGAGCCTAAAGAGATCAGTGTTAGATGGATAAGTAAACACGTAAGTTACCAACAACCGCCGTGGATTGACTAAATCCAGATGAGGCTGGTTCTATGAAGAATAATCTAGAGTTGGAAGTATGCCAGCAGATGTATACGCATAATTGCACAAACTATTTGGTAAGATACAGTGGAAAGAGAAAATTCCTCGGCGGTTCTCTAATAAATACATTGAAAAATAAGGGAGAAAAATAGCTTCATTACTGCTGTGGTACTACTTTAATCATCCGTTCCATGAGCAGGACCTTTACTCGAATTACTTCGAATAAAATTTAAAACGTTACCGAATCCATACTAACCTGAAGAATAGTACGAGCAAAAAATCCGAAAGGAAATGCATGCAATAAGACGTGCTTCTTCCTAAAGCAATCAATATGAAAATATGAAAGAGTTTATATGCGATGTACTTGTACACATACGTAGACAGATAACAACGATAATAAGGAATAGCAAGGCGCTGTTATTCACTTACGTTCGCTGCATTGAAATTAATTCGTATTACAAACGAATCTAAAATGCGGTGTTGCATTTTAGATGCTGACAATCGGTAAGATAATTAATCCTTCAGTAAGACAACAAGAAAAAAAAATTGAATAACAATTTTCGTATTACCTTATTATTGGTTTTATCTTGAGAGTTCTGGGCTGCAACTGATACAGGGGCGACTTTTATTTCACCCAGAAATTCTTGTATCGTTAGTCGTCCAAGGGCTAAATTACCATATTCCTGAACGTGACTAAATGCTACCTCAGTACGAATAACAGCAAATTCATGATGTAACATTGCACAGTTAGATTCAACCTGCCATTTTTAAAAACTAATGATAAATAATGAATTAATAAGAAAAGAACAAAGGCAACTAATAAAACGCTGCAGTAAGTTCTTACGTAAACGAAGATAGATCGAAATTACATCGCTTTATAGACCTGTAAAATTCGATTTTGACATTAACGGAAAACAAATATTTATAACAAATTTAAAAGATTAGGCTAAAATACATGCTGCCGAAACTCACTTATACAAATTTTGTTGAAATTTCCGAAATTCAGTAAATAAAAATTTAGTCATAAACTTTAATAATACAATATATATATATATATATATATATATATATATATATATATATATTTCAGAATAAAGTACTTCGCCTGATAACCAAAGCCCCTTGGTATATTCCTAATACTGTACTACATCGCGACTTAAAAATCATGGACGTTGATGGAATTGCCAGTCTCCACGCCGGGAAGCACGTGACAAAACTTTGCGGTCATTCAAACCCAATCGTAGCTGCGCTCCTCAATACAAAAGGAGATACTCGTAGATTAAGGCGGATCAAACCGCACGAGATCCTATAAACTGTTATACTTTTATCGTATATATTCTTATGTATAAATAGATTTACCTAAACTTAAGCGCATACAGTTATAGCTCTGAGATAAGGCAGTGGCCGAATCTTCACCTACGCTAGTTATTCTTGATTATTAAAATTATTGTGTGTATGCCCTAGGGCAGTTCAATATAGCAAATAAACAAAAAAAAAAAAAAAAAAAAATATATATATTTACACACACACATACCAAGTGTCATTAATATTCAAATATTAAGTTTAGGAATTAATTTACAGCGCGAAAAAAATGAGATAAAATACCCTTTCCATTCATTTTAATTTTATTATCCGCCACTGCACATTAAAAATATATTTTTTTCTTTGGGGGGGGGGGCACGTCAACACAGGACATTTACCCAACGCAAAGGACTAACAGAATGATGAAACGTAAGAATTGGTAAGTTATATCAGGAGGCGATTAGAGATGAAAGAAATGAAGGTGGCCAGCACAGGAACAACAGAAGAAGATGGAAGAGACAGAATACAGTGAGCACAGTAAGGAGTCGGGAAGGGAGTGGAGAGGATTGTAGAACAAGGTAAAAGGAGTTAGGATTAGAAAAAAGAGACGGATAGAGATCAGTCTAAAAGTTATGGTGAAAACGATAAGAGAGAGGGCAAAGACTTTGGGTGAGGAATCTGCCTATGAAACGACCATTTACTGCAACTAGACGTACCAAAGAATCGGCAAGATGAATCCAAAGCAAATTAATTACTTGTAGAATAGAACAGAATGTTAATAAATTATAAATTAAGGAACGAATATAAAGAATAATAGGATTCGACGAGGGTTTAGGGAAGGGCTACGAGATGGTTAATAAAACGCTTTTCAAGTCAGAGCATAGGAGGAAATTTCGATAAATTCGATGTTAAAGATATAAAACGTAAAATAGTCATGAATTCGGCTAAAAAGATAAAAGAAACGGAAGGCAGTTGAAACGGCTCAGAATAGTTGAGATCAAGAAGAATAAAAGCGGCTCCGACACCTAAAACCAGATTTTGAGCCATCCGTAAAAATCGTGCTATGAGCTGAAAAGAGTGAGGATAAAGTTTGGTTAAATTCGTTATGTATTAAAGGAAGTGGAAGAGATTTAATGTTAGAAGGAAGAGAAAATAGCTTAGGAGAATACGACAGTTCTATGAAGTTATAAGTGAAGTATAAGGATTTGTTATAGGAGAGAATGAAGTGAGAAAATAGGAGAAAAAATTGATATTTTTTCTGGAGAAAACCCCTAATTTTCCAGTTTACATATTATCAGGAGGTATATTATTATATTCTAGCCACCAGACCAGGCATTTATTAATTATGTGTTCAAAAAGTTTTCTCAAGCATGAGGCTAGAGAGATTGAACAGAAGGATTTAGGCTTTTTTTTCGGAATAGGAATAATAATTAAAGAATTCCAAAGTGGTGGAATTGCGAAAATATATAAGAAAGAATTATAGATTGACAAAAGGGTTTGAAGTACTAACTCAGAAAGGTTCTTGAGGACAAGGAGCGAGATACCGTCTATACAGGGACTAGAATTAAAAGAACCGGTCTAGGAATCACGGAGTTCATTAATGCTAAAGGGAGAAGAGAAAAAGTGTGAATAAAATGTAATAGGTAGGGACGGAGTCCATGATTCCTCGAGGGATGGTACATAGGGAGATAAAACTGAATCAATAAAAGTAGTGAGCTTCTCCGAAGGAAGATTGTGTAATATGAAGGACGTTCGGAGCTACAAAAGCGAAAAGCTTTAACCATCCTCCAAAGATGAAAAGTGGAGGTAGATATAGAAAACGATGAACAAAAATTTCTCCATAAATTACTTTTGGACGTTTTGAGGAAAAATCTAGCCTTGGCATTAGCCCTTTCATGAACCATGAAGTCAGTAAAGGAGGAACAAGCCCGGAAGAGTCCTAAAAAGGAAACACTATCCTTGAAGGCATTCGTACAATCATTATTCCACCAAAGTAAGGAAGCCAGAAGATGATAGTTTTTTTTTTTTTTTTTTTTTGGAATGATGAAGCGGCGGAGAGGAAACGTCAAAAACAGAAGATACGAATCAGAATAGGATCAATGTGAAAGTGCATGTAAAGAAGAGATAAGTTGATGTTTGAACGTAATTTATCTCAATCAACCTTATTGAGTGACCATTTAGGAGTGTTAGCAGGTCTGGAATAATTAGGAGGAAAAGGAGAATGAAGGTGTTGAAAGGAAGATTAAAGAAACATATAATGGGCCGATGAATTTAAATAGCGCTCAAAGCGTCTCGCTAAAATAACAAGGATGAACCGTAGGAAAGGAGACATTAACGGCGTTAGAAGTCAGGTTTAAATGAATCAACTGCGTACATTTTAAAGTTCCCAAATAATTGAGAATATCACTTGCGCTACAATAATGTCTACGATAGAATCCAAATAAATTTAAAAATTTTTAAAAAATTAATTTTATTCCCACAGATTGAAAAGTTCTTACACACATTGTAATATAAATTAAAAATTATTTCCTGAAAAGAAAATGCTGGATGCGCTAACAGTGAATGGAAAATCATAAATTAATGCGTGACATTAATATTAGGGCAAGTACAGAATGATGTACAAGGTACCGAACTACATATAGCAGTATCATTAGGCCGAGTAATAATTTTTACTGGCAGATTTAAGTGGAGGTCAAATTTCAAGATACCGAATAGGAGAGCTAATAGCTCCTTTATGAGGGAAACTTGATTTCATTGAAAAAGCAAACGGAGAAAGCAGTAAGTACAATAATGATATTTTTATCAGAATAAAGTATTAATCGAAAAAAATACTAAACTGTATGCGTTGAAATTAAGTAGTATATTATTGGGAAGACGGAATAATTTCAAACGAAGCAATATGTTCATATATAAAAATTATCGGCTGGAGTTCGCGCAAAATGTTGAGCGAGGAGAGGCTTTTATCTAAGTTTAAAAATGTATCAGTTCAATCATAAACCAACCAATCGGCATTTTCAGGGCAAACGAAGGGTGTAACGAAAACTAAAATATCGAAACTGGAAGTTAACATCTTTAACCACCTTATGGTGTGTGGGAGTTTTATAACGTAAATGTGCACTGGTGTTTATTGCAATCGATGTCGAGGTATGCATTGAGATTTCAAGAGGAACAATCTACGCCAGAGGGCGGAAAGAAGAATGAGGAATGAACTGATCACTTCACAAAATCTCAAACCTATGAAGCTTGTAAAATTTGAAAATGACTCGTTCGCAATCGTTTCGAAAAAATCACAAATAGTAATACTAAAATTATATAAATGACATAATTTTCAGTCGGCGGTAATATGAAAAAACCGATACGAAGTATGTAAAGTCTTTCTGTTACGTTTCGAAATAAATACGCAATAAAAATGACCTGAAAACTATTTCCATTTATTTTTATTTTTTTTAATTCTTTTGTGGAACCCAAAATACAAGACAATTCTTCTGTAAACATTATGGATATTTTTGAGTCCAGGAGGCTTGCTCCTTGACGGGATCGAAAAAGCAGAGTTCACATTATATACTTGTATATTTATGTATACATAAATCACCTAAAAATGTATATTCGCCTGTTTTATCATGTTTGCTTGATGATTAATTTTCGCATGTAGTCTGAAATGAAGATGGTAACAGTAATAGTAAAATACAGTTGGCAGATAGATACGAGGTGCGGCGGTTGTATTCGTAGAATTTTGCCCCGGAGGGTCTAAAAATAGGGAAAGGGGAAAACTTACTTCAAACACTTTCACAGTAGTCTCCTCCGAGGTCAGCGCACCGCCGCCAACGTTCGACCCGTTTTTGAAAACACCCCCCTCTCCCGAAGATAGACCTATCAGGACCCTTTTCGTGACACTCTCGGCTTCGGTCATGCCGTCGTATCGGTTTCCTTTCAAGTAACTTTTGACTTGAGGGAACAAATGAACGTCGCACCGAGCCAGGTCCGGGATGTAGGGGTGTGCGGAGCGTGGGGATACTGTGAAGCGTTAAAAACTAGCGTACTGCGAAGGACGAGTGTGCAGGAGCGTTGTCGTGATGCAGCACGCAACCCTTCTCGGCCAATTCGGGTCGTGCGCGGTACACGCGGGTTCGTAACCGTTTCAAAACTTCGATGTAGAATGCTGCATTGACTGTCTGGCCTGCGGGAACGTATTCATGATGAACAACGGCGTTGATGTCGAAGAAATCGATCAGTAGAGACTTGACTCTTGATTTGAACATGCGAGCTTTTTTCGAGCGCCCCGCCCTTCCCCACCCACTGCATGCTCTGTCTCTTGGTCTCAGGATCATATTCGAACACCCAAGACTCGTCCCCCGTGATAATAAACGACATCCACTGGTTTCCTTTAGCGTCAATTCGATCAATCATGTCCTGACAGATGGATCTCCGGAGCTCTTTTTGCTCAGCTGTGAGCAGTTTTAGAACAATCTTGGCTCACAGTTTGCGCATCATTCCTAGATCGTCATTTAAAACCTGCCGAATGATCTCGCGGTTGATGTTTAACTCTTCTTCTAACGTTCAACAACTCACTCGACGGTCTTGGAGCAGGCGCATGTGCACACGTTCAACATTTGCCGCTGTTTTTGCGGTAGAAGGACCGCCGCAGCACGGATCGTCCTCGACTGATTCACGGCCGTCTTTAAACCGCTTAGCCCAGTTTAAAACAGAATCGGTTATTTCATACAGCGTCTTCCTTAAGCACGTCTTGTTATTATACGAGGATGTCCGACGACGGTTTTACTCCGCGTTTGATCAAGAATTTTATCACGTTGCTCAGTATTTACATCGCACATTTTCACGACACGTGTAAAAATGTTACTTTGTTTAAACGACCACAACAGAACGCGAGATATACGTGCTACCGTTATTATGAAAACACTGACTCAGAAATGTCCCCTCTTTCCAACGAGACCACGAGCACCGTCGCAGTGTTGACACAAGTCGCGCTATGAAACAATTCTACAAATACAATTGTCACACCCGGTGGTAGGATGGGTAGCAAAAAAACGTAAGCAATATGTTAAAAGAGTATTTATTAACTAAAACGAAAATAAAAATTTGTTATCAGGAAGATGGTCATGGTCCTGAAATGCTAGCCTGAAGAGAATGAAATCAAATCACGTTACGAAGTTGATTAAATAAATAGTTCTGTTTTCGCGTTCATTTCTCGGCTTATCAGTTAACGGTTTATCGCTTCGTCACCGAATT
The DNA here is from genome assembly GCA_039619475.1 of Icerya purchasi. Taxonomy (NCBI): domain Eukaryota; kingdom Metazoa; phylum Arthropoda; class Insecta; order Hemiptera; family Monophlebidae; genus Icerya; species Icerya purchasi. Next base: position 166,994,824 of record CM077116.1, on the reverse strand, counting down.
AATCGAAGTACGAGGCGTGATCAGCCATGATCCCCTCTTCCCCGCAACCAGCGCCTGTGGCCAACATTTCTATCTCCGCTACCAACAACAACACCTGCAGCATCAGCACGCCCGCCAGGACTGATTTATCGCTTCCGATAAGTAAGACCGTTACTAATCTTATTAACACTAACACATCGCTGAATAACATCGCGTCCGCTAACAATATTCGAAATCAATCTGATAACACGCCAACCCCTTGTAATAATCCCCGAATACAAAACGTTTCTTTCGCGCAGAAACTAAAATCACCGATCTCTCCCATTTCAAACTTTCAGCATCCCACCGATGAACAGGGAATAATATTTCCCGCTTTGCCGCAAACCGAATTAAAAGACTACCTACAGGCGCTAAAACAAAAAGTCGGTGGCGCGCGGAATATCATCGCCGCATCGAAAATCAGTTTAAACCGCATCATGATATTTCTATCTTCCGAGAGTGTAACGGACAATTTCATGCAAACTGACGGAACCATCTTGCTGAACAACCGACAGATCAAGGCAATAAGACTCAAAAGTCCTTCGCAAAAACTGCTCCTTTCGAATGTCTCCCCGACAATCCCGAACGAAATCATTCGGACGTATTTAACAAACAGCCTCCGACTGAAAATCGTCTCAGCAATATCCTTGCTCCGAGCGAGTCCCGCAGACGAAGAATTTTCGCACGTCATCAGTTGGAGAAGACAGCTATACGTACAGGATACTGTGTGCACGGACCTCCCAGAAAGTTTTGTTATTTCGTTTAAGGACAGAGAATATCGTATTTTCCTACAGCTTCCAAACCACACTTGTCCACAATGTAACACATCCAATTCCGATCCCACACCAGTTGCTCCATCATCCTCTTCCCACCAATCACCAGATCCCCCGAACCCTATTTTATCAGAAATCGTGACGGACATCATACACCGAGGGCTAAACACAACAGAGACGTCAATAGAGCCACCTTCTGCTGCTAAGCGACCTGCACAAAGCGTCTCTATTACCCACTCCGCAGCACAAGACTCCAACGCACCTCTATCTCCAACATAAACTCCGTCGATTTTCAAGAAAGCGAAAAGTATCGAACCAGATTTTCCCCCCAAGAAAGCAAAAAGTGTCGAACCAGATTTCCCCACATCAGCTGGCGCAGCGGCAATGGAAAGCGAGCACGTTCTTGCAAATCCTCCTACGAACAGTGGTACCGATGAATCCATCCTGAATAAAGATAACGCAGCTCAGCCGGTGGATGTGAGTAAGGATTATAAAGCCATCCAGCAGCAGCCAATTAGTATTATCCGAACAGCGCTCCTTCCGATCAAAGAACTTTACGAACGTGCCTCTCCGCGTTTCTTATTGACCCATGAGCAATTCATATCCTTCATAGAAGCAGCACTAAATTCCAAGGACCCGCTACCTACTTTCAACAAATTCGCCACAGATCCTAACCATCTGATTACCATTATCAACTTCTGCAAACCACACATCAAAGATCCCCAAATAAAAACAAGATTCACAAAACTCGTCAATAAGGTCACAAAACAGCAACAGTCCAACAGCTAAGGCCGTAATTCGCACGACAGCACTAAACATGTCAAGCGTCAATTACATTGTGTATACCGTTCGTTTATGTTTAAGCACTGTTATATTAATTTAAGTTTTCTCCCTCTTCTTCTCCTTCTTCCTTTTCAATGTATAAGCGAATAGTGGGAACCGAATGAATTGTTGTAATTCTTTAATTATTCAGTGGAACTGCAGAGGTTTCTTTCCCCGTCTCGCCGAATTAGAACTTCTGATCACCCAATATTCCCCAGCTATTATATGCCTGCAGGAAACTTTCCTCAAAAAATCCCACCACCCCTATATTAAATCCTATCATATATACCACAATCCCTATCCCCTTGCAACCAAAGCCAGCGGAGGCACTGCAATATTAGTTCACAATTCCATACATCATAGCCCCCTAACAGCACCAGGCGTCTTTCAGTCAACGGCCGTATCCGTATACCTTCTGTCCCTATCGCGATCACTTATTTCGATTGTGAGTATGTATATTCCTCCCGATATGTCCATATCCACCCACCAGCTTAGCACTTTCTGCACCAGCGTACCCAATCCTGCTATGTTTTTTGGGGATTTTAACAGCCATTCTCCCCATTGGGGATCCAATACCCATAATTCAAGAGGAAACGTCCTCTCCAAATTCATATTAAATAGCTCGCTCCTGCTGCTCAAACCCCCTACACCCACTCACCTCGATGCTTCCTCCGGTTCATTCTCGACTATTGATCTTGCTCTTATATCTCCCTCATTCTATCCTAAAGTTGAATCCACTGTTCTTCCAGACACCTTTTCTAGCGACCATTTTCCCATCCTTATAACTTTTGCTCCCAACACTAATGTAACCCCTCATCCGCCACCCCCAAAATTCAATCTTCAAAAAGCAAACTGGGGTATTTTCACTTCCTTTCTTGAAACCATGCCTCTTCCTTCTCCCTCAGTGCAAGAAAATATTACAATTTTCGCAGAAAAATTAACTTCTGCTGCCAATGTATCTATCCCCAAATCCCGACCCTTTTCACTTCCACGCTACATTCCTTGGTGGTGCATCGAAGTTCGCTTAGCAATCACCGCAAGGAAAAAAGCCCTTCGAAGATACAAATCCACCCACCTACCCTCTGATCTCATTGCTTTCAGGAAAGCCCGTGCTGCTGCACGAGAGGTAATCAGCCAAAAGAAACAGGAGGCATGGACAGCCTTTATCTCTACCATAACACAGAGCACATGCAACCGAACAATTTGGCGTAAAATTAAATTAATAAACGGCATCCCTACCATCCCACCAATTCCCCCTATCATAATTAACAATAATCCAATAATTGAACCTTCTGTGGTGGCAAATGTGTTTGCCACACACTTCAGCCACGAATCGTCGTCCTCGGTTTACTCACAAAATTTTCTGACGCACAAATCTAATGAAGAAAAAACTGCGATAACTTTTAATACTAATAACACGGATGGATACAGCAGCCCTATTACATTAAGCGAGCTTAATTATCAGATAAAATTCCACTCTAAAAACTCAGCCCCTGGTGCCGACGGAATTCATTCATTGATGTTAAAGCACTTACCACCACCTGCCCTTTCATATCTCCTAGCAATCTATAACCAAATCTGGGCTCAAGGCTCCATACTGCTATCCTGGAAAGAAGCTATCATAGTCCCTATCCTCAAACGCGGCAAAGATCCCACCCTCCTCTCAAGCTACAGGCCAATTTCTTTGATTTCAGTACTGGCTAAAACTTTGGAAAAAGTGATCAACAGAAGACTGTCGTGGGTCTTAGAAACCCGTGGACTCCTCTCCTCGTGCCAGTCTGGCGGACAGAAAAAAAGATCGACGCTAGAGCATTTATCCAGTTTGCACAACGAAGTCAGAGCAGCTTTCGCTAACAGAGAGCACACCTACTCAATTTTCTTTGACATAGAGAAGGCGTATGATCGGGTCTGGCGCCTGGGATTACTCCAGAAGATTATTAAGAACAATGTAACAGGGAACATGTTTGCGTACTTAAAAGATTTTCTCCATGACAGATCTATCCGGGTAAGAATAATTAATTCCCTTTCATGTCCGCAATTCCCAGAAAACGGACTCCCTCAGGGCTCGGCCCTAAGCGTGACCCTTTTCAACTTATATATCAACGACATCGTGGATCACATCCCCCCTCCGGTAATTGCCCCCCTTTTTGTTGATGACTTGAACATTTCCCTAACAACATCGAATCCTTCCTATGCCCAACACACCTTGCAAAATGTGTTAAAAAACTTAGAAGAATGGTCTAGCCTGAATGGGCTCTCCTTCTCTCCATCTAAAACTAAATGTATTGACTTTAATAGGAAAAATAAAATTACTTCTCCTCCAACTCTTTTTTTAGATAATTCTCTTCTCACATACTCCAGTACAGCAACTTTCCTCGGGATCATTTTCGATAGCAAATTATCCTGGCGGCCTCACCTGCAATCTCTTAAAAAGAAGTGCAGCAAATATATCACTACATTAAAATATCTATCCCACAAAAACCATAACTCTCCCCTCAAGCTTCTGCTAACACTTTTCCAATCCCTTATCCTCAGCCGTCTCTCCTACGGATGCTCATTGTATTCTACCGCCTCCCCATCCCTTCTCAAAATGTTGAACCCACTACAAAATTCTTCTCTTCGATTAATACTAGGTGCGCACCATACGTCCCCCACGCACAGCCTCCAATCCTTATTGGGTTCTCCACCCTTACACTTTCAAAGATTCTTACACTCCTTCCGCGATTCTTTAAGAGTCTTCCTTCTTGGACTTTGTGATCCTTACCCCACACCTCCTAATGGCGCGCTCCCTCGTCTAACAAAAATCCTATTAGACTCCAACATCGACCTCCAACACTTCAAAAACCTCAATACACCACCTCCTCTTCCACCCTGGGCTACCCTACCAGCTGAAATCGATTATTCCCTTGTACATTTCTCCAGGGGAAAAATCTCCTCCTCCCTCCTCTGCACCAGAATCTTCGCAACCCTTAAAAAATATTCAAATCACCAAGCCTACTTCACTGACGGCGCGAAATCATGCCCTGTTTCCGAATCGTCTCCTACTGCTTGTTCCTTTCACTCTAACCTAGTTTCGTCGTCCGCCCGCCTCCATGACCACTGTTCTGTTCTCGATGCCGAACTTTATGCCATTTTCCTAGCCCTCGAATCCACAGTTAAATCCCCTCCACCCAACAGCCGCATTTTGATTGTATCTGATTCACTAGCAGCTTTGGAGTCCCTTCCCCAACAATCCCCATCGAATTACATAACCAACTCTATACAATCCCTAATCCTAAAATTAAGATCATCCTCCCACCAAATTACTTTCTTATGGGTGCCAAGCCACACCGGACTTAGGGGTAATTACTTAGCTGACATCGCTACTAAGTCAACACTGTCGTGCCCCATGCCCTGTTCCCCTCCTCTTCCCACCGACATAGTAAAATCTATAAAAATTCTTGTGCAATCCCAATGGAAGCAAGATTGGCTCACTAGACAATCTTGCTTTCTAAGAGAGATAAAACACGGAATTGACCCTTGGTTCCCTCCTTCTGACCTCCCCAGAACCCATTTTGTGGCTATGGCAAGACTCCGCATTGGTCATATTTCGCTGACTCATGATCATCTCCTACTTAATTGCGAGCCCCCTTTCGAATGCCCCTTTTGCTCCCTTCCTCCCTCTCCTACAGTAAAACACCTGCTCCTGGAGTGCTCATCCTTCGCGCTCCAGCGCGCCCAGCACCGGATATCGTCTTTGCAGTCGTCTTTGGCCAACTCGCCTTTGAACATTGCAGACACTATTCGGTTTCTTCATACAACTAACCTATTTCCAACCATTTAACTCTCCGATTGCCATAGTGTCGTAATAGCCCCGGCAGCTGTACACGACACTTAAAAAAAATAAAAAAAATAAAAAAAACACCTAAAATAACAGTCTATTGAGTAGTCAGTTATACGTGAACGATGGTCGACATTTCAAAGGAAGCGTTTATCCTATCTCTGTGCACAGTAACCGTTGAAATTAAGAAACTGATATTAAAGCATGCAACGAAACAATTCGCCATGCTGATAAACTTTTATGCGAAAAATATGCTATTTTTTAAGAATTATCATATAAAACTCAAAATTTCGGAAGAATAATTGTTAATTAAGAAACATTTTAATTATTGAGTATAAAAAGATTTTTAAAATAACTTACTAACCGTATCCAAATATTCCCACGTTTTTACTGAAAATTCATCACCGAGATAAGTTTTATATAATTCATCATAATAACAAGAATATGAAGATTCAGTTGGACTGGCCGCCGTCATTGCAAAAACTACGTAAAAAATAATTTATTATTCGCTGTGATATGCTTAGGTGTAACGCAGAATTTAGCATTTCTTAATTAACTGATAAGATTTCATTTAATCCATTCTCAACCTCGGTTAGCCTTGACAACTCATTACAAAAACTAATCTTGCATTTACTAATACTAAGCGTAATCGGTTACTTTAGTAATCGTGATTAATGATGATTATAGTTCACGATTACGAAGTAGAAACCGGATTTATGTCACAGAAATCTAATTTTAAGCTTCATGAAGATTCTCAGTAATCACTGTACGGGCCATTACATAAATGCAATAACTTCAATATTTGAATATCTAGGAATAATAATTTCAATCTCTCACCAGTACGCCCGTAATAATGAAGTAGTAGGTTTACTACTTTCATTTAGTTATACATGTATACTAGGGGATTGGTTTCGCGGCCCGTTCTTTCGGACTTTAAACTGTATTACTTTGTAAGTTTTCATAAAGTCTGTAGCGTTCACATATACTAATTTTTTTTTTTGAAAAAAGATGTACATAAATACGTCAATTAAAAAAGTAAGATTTATATTAAAATATCAGAAAAACTGAAACCGCTAGCAGTGTAATATATGCGAGAGGAATATATTACATTTAATTCTTTTTGGAGACTTTAGTATGCAGGTTAAAAAGAATGACGTTATTTGAAATCTGATATTCTAATTACAATTTAAAGCACTTTCTTGCCAGTCGACCGCTAAAGAACAACACAATAATAATAATAATAATATACAAAGAGTTTTGTGCATAGTATAAAGGAAATATTTAAAACAATACGTATCACTGTTATCAACTGGAGTGCGATGATGGTTAACTTGGTATCAGTACACCATGTTTCTGACTCTCGAGGTCAATTTAAAATCACTCGACAAAATAATTAATATAGCCTACTTATGTATAATTTCGGTGAAATATAACAACGAAATTAACCATGCAGTATTAACAAAAAAGAAACTGATGTCTCATTAATAAAAAATAATTTCTTCGCAATAGCCAGATACTTTTTTCATCAATTTATAAACTGCATATGTTCACAAGATTTCAATAATGAATTTTTTATATTTAACACACTGATTCAGTATACATAAATAAATAAATAAATGTTGTCAGAAATAATATATTATTATATTAACTCTGTTCGCACAAAAACGCCTAGGACACAATGTTCTATAATCATAGTTAAAATATTTCAATTTCAGGAACCGCTACGTTTCCATTGTAACTAGCATTGATAATTTTTGTTACATTTTTTTAAAATTTTGGATATTTCATGTTTTTCTTATGTTTCAATGAAACGACGTTGTTAAAAAAAAAAAAAAAAAAGAATTGTAGCAGTTATGAGAGCTGTTGACTTTTTCCTTATCTTTCTTCCACGACTGTAATGCTTCGGGCGCATTAGATATAAAGCAAAAAATAGAGAAAATGTCTCTGATTCCATTCTGTAGCAGCTGAAGATGTTTTTTTTATTTTTGAATTGACCTATTTTCGTCTTTATAATGTGGAAATAAATAAATGGGCAAAAATTTTAAAACTTAAAGAATCAAATTTTAAAAATTCGGATTGTGGCTTGAAAAAAAGTATTAATCCCTTCATTAGTTGCGGACGAATTTTTTACTCTTAAAGCAATATGAGCATGAGGAAGACGTCTTTTTTTGGAATTTGATTACGTATAAACATATAAACCATTTCTCTGAAAATTTCATCTGACTTTCAAACCCCTAATAAATTATTTAATTTTAATTGGAATATCACTCAATATAAATCTAGACAATCGATGTAATATTGCTTTTCATTTAAATTTTATTTTATTTCTATCCAATTAAGATTACACGTCATCGTAATAAAAAACATTAGTTTACCTAATCTGGCAACAACTTCCATACCATCCTGATATTTTAATTGCATATAATGCGGACCGTGTGTACATGAGCTTGGAAGGTAAATGTTTCCTGGTTTTGGACCTATGACGATCAGTTTTTCGAACAGTTTTTTCACATGCCAAATGCGATCGATTTCCCTTTCCTTCTCATTAATTCTATTCTCTTTGTCAAACTTTCCCTCTAAATTTACAATTTTTTGCTCTGTTAGTCCCCTCCGTCTTCTCGGCCAAGTCGGCTACCTTATTTTGGGTTTTGAAATTATCGATGTTTAGATATATATTATTATTTATTTTTTCTTCCTTTGGTTCTTCGAATTTTTTATTTATAAATTCCATCAAACTGTTCATGTCCACTTAACTTTTAAATTTTGGGCCTCCCGTATTTCCATATATTCTAGCGATTCTATTACATTATAACCCTCTATCTTTTTTTTTCCTTCCCCCTTTCCCTCTTTTTCCCGTTAGATGAGCATGTCTAAAGGGGACCGCTCATCTGCCTCCTCTCTTGGTCCCACTACGTAGATACCAACTCTAAGCAAAAATCGGCGGACCCCCTTTCACCCATTCCCGCAACTCAGCCGAAAGAGATTGGATTGTCTCAGACTGAACCTATTAGCAGTAATTAGCATTTGTAATGATGATAATAACCATAATGATAACCATAATAATTCTAATAGTAATCGTAGTGGTAACAGTAATAATAGCATTGAAAATAATAGTAAAATATAATATCAGCAATAAAAATAATAACGATAAAAACAACAATAATAATAATAATCAAATTAATCCAAATCATTTTACAAAATGTATAAAGTAAACGAAAAGGATGTGTATTAAACTAACTTCGGTTAATCCGCATTTGCGCGAAAACGCGGGAGTAGCGGTTTTACTCTTCATGAACTGAGTTACAACGTTTCTACTAAATATTAAAGATTTATTAGGGGGGAGGAGGGTCTTAGAGGGCAAAAAAAAGCGATTTTTTCATAACTTTTTTTTAGAGAATATGGTTAATGAAAGTTTATTTACATAATTGCTACATCATAAAGTAACATCTCAAGAATATTGTGTTAAATTTTCATTAAAAAATGTAAAGAATTAAGCCAATGGCAGCAAATCTTCGTAGGCGCCTCGAAAAAAAGTTGTTTTGCAGTGCACCGCATAACTCAACACTGAATTATCGGAAATGAAAAAACGTAAGTTTTTTCATTAGTTAATGAGTTTCTGTAGGTAGCAACGGTGAGTTTTTTTTATTTTTTTTTATTTTTTAATTGTTGGTAACACTTGGAAGTGAAAATACCGATTTTCGAGTAAAAATTAGCCATTTGTTATTGTAAAATAAATAATAATAATTAAAAAAAAAAACTCGACGTTGCTACCTTGCAAATTGTCTATGAAAATAGTGTACCAAATTTCAGAACGATCGGTGCAATAGATTTTGAGTTACAGAGTGCACCGACTTTGAAAACGTTGTTTCGAGAAAAATGCGTTTAAAGTTTTTTATAGGTTAAAATCATAAATTAAACGTTAATAAGGTAGTAATTTTTGTCAATACTCACACAGAATCGTCAATGCCAGACCCATAAAGTGATGAACTTCGATTTAGAATGTTCAAAGCATCTGTTTGCTCTTGCCTACGACGAATTCTCTCTTCTTTGGTATGTTCCGCCGCTCGCTCATCCGCTTTGCTCATTCGTGTATTGTCCACTGACTGCGCCCATCCACGAGAACTTGGGCCTGTACTGATTCCCATCTCTTCCAGAAAGGCCAGGTAAGCAACACAGCCTTGATTGAAGGTAGAGGCAGCCACATGAGCTGCAAACTCAACAATAATTGTCGAACCACTCTCAGTTTTTGCGAAATTTTCCAAAATAAGTTGGTTGATACTCTCATTATTGTTTTGAGAGAATCCGCCAATACATCGCTCCAGGAGGGCATCTTTGCTCAGATGTTCATAAATTGGTGTTTAATCCCTTCTAGAACATCACTTGGTAGAGCAGAGTAAGAGTGTTTGAAAAAACGCAATTCGTTTGCAGCAGCGGCTCTCTGCCATTCACACCATGAGCTTTCGCCGGTCGGGCAGTTTTGCTGTGGGTGTTTGTCAGTTGAGGCGTAGTGATAATATCTACAAAATGAGAATTGTAACGGATGGCACAATCATAGTAAAGCGTTAGTTTATCAATCAATTTAGCAGTGAGCTTACCTTTACCGGAAAGTGTTTTTCTTTGTATTTTCTTTGCAGCCTTAGTTTCAGTATCTATTACACTTCTTTTTTTTTACTAAATCGCACAAACGGGTCCCCATCCTCTTCTGGATATGTCCTACACATTCTTTTTTGTTCATTAACATACAAAATCTTCGCTCAGCTCAGCGTTACTTGGTACACAGTATTGCGCTTTCTACCGCAAGCACAAGTCAGTGCCTCGACTACTACCACTCAGACACAAATGCGTCTCTACCCCGAAGCAGTAGTGCAAACGACCAAACTTACAACAGAACACAGGATTTTTGGTTTTGGCCGAATAAGCATCCTTGATACGACAAAGCAGCGATGAAACCTAGAACGACGTTTGAGAGATCGTGAATAGATGAACAAACAAAGACTAATTTCTAACTCAAACGTCGTCAAGGGATAGCACTACGCGTACCGAATCCGTCTCAAGGTATAGAGTTATAAACATTTACCTACCTGCGTAAATCTTTTTCGAAAAAATCAATTAAGGGATTATACAAAATATGCTCTTTAATCCCGCTGTGCGTCAGGGCCAGATAGTCGTTTTCGTTCTTTTAGTAGAGTTAGAGCGGCGCACAGTTATAATGCCATATCTTTGTTAGTTTTGCTTCGATTTATTTAAAATTTTGACACAATATTCTTGTGATTTTATACATTCATTTTATTTTATTTATTTATTTTTTTTCCATTTATTATTGCACGCAATCTGTCTAATAAACAATAAGCGGCAGTGTTAAGGGGGAATTAGTTAATAAGTATGGAATGCTTCCCAGCGGTCGCGATTCCTTATTGCTGATGAGGTATTATACAATTTACACAATTATATTCGACCAATTTAGCCGTTTGAATCGGGTACCGTCTTCGATGAGACTGCGTGCCAACTGATTGCAATGATTTTGTAGCCGTTCTATATATCGTGTGCTGGCTGCCTCGATCTCTTCTTTAACCGTAGGCATTCGCAGATCTTTATGTATCTCATCATTGCGCACATATAATGGCGCACCGGCTATCGTTCGCAGAATTTTGGATTGCGTTCTTTGGATGATCGCTATATTAGACTTGCTCGCGGTTCCCCACAGTGGGATTCCATACGACCATATAGGCTTCAGCATTATGTTATAAAGCAGCACTTTATTTTCTATGGATAGTACTGAATTCTTTCCGATTATCCAATACATTTTTCGAAACTTAACATTTATCTGCTTCCGTTTAGCATCTATGTGCTTTCTCCATGTTAATCTTTCGTCGAGGTGTAAGCCGAGATATTTTACGCTACTCGATGTAGGGATCGTTTTTTCATTTAATTTTATTAGAGGATACCTGTCCCCTCTCTTCAGCGTAAATATAATATGTATACTTTTTTGTTCATTAATTTTAATTTTCCAAGATTTGTACCATTTTTCTAGAACGTCTAAGGGCTTCTATAGCCGCTTTGATGCCGATGCCGCATCGTAGTGAGAGGATAATATCGCGGTATCATCTGCGAACATAGCTGTAGTCGCGTTCGCATTAAGCGGGAAATCGTGGGTGTATATCTGATACAGCGTAGGTCCAAGCACACTGCCCTGTGGGACTCCTGAATTGATGGATCGAATGCTCGAATATGATTCGTTAAAGTTTATCTTAAAAAATCTTTCTTGGAGGTAAGATTTGATTAGTAGATAGTATTGGTAGGGTAGTAGTTGTTTTATTTTGAATAACAACCCATTGTGCCACACTTTATCGAATGCTTTTTCGATGTCTAGGAACACCGCTGCGCAATACTTTTTTTCTTCAAAACTTCGATTTATTACATCAACGACTCGTATGCATTCTGCAGTGCTATGTTGTTCCCTAAAGCCAAATTGGTAGTCTGGTATAATTTTATTCTGGGCTAATAGAGGTTTTAATCTGTTCAGTAGTAATTTTTCAAACAGCTTCGATAAAACTGGGAGTAAACTTATTGGCCTGTAAGAGGCTAAATCCTCAGGAGGTTTCCCTGGTTTTTGTATTTTTATGAAATAAAAAAAAATCAATATTTTTTTACCCCCAAGACTCAGCCCCCCCCCCCCCCCCCTAAGTAGTAAAATATACATCTTTAACGCATACAAACATTTATATACAAATATAAGCTTTAATTATTGTATTTACTCATATGCGCATATATATATATATACATATATACATATATATAAAACTCGGCTATTTCGGCCTCGTAAGGGGCTGTGTCCCTTGACCCCTCTTACTTACATTTCTGTATTTTTCTCTTCTATACTTTGTATAAAATGATCAAAATTTACAACGTTATTCTAAATCGGTCCATGTGAATATAAGAACATAATCACAAAAATCCTATGAAATATAACAAACGTTACATAAAATTGGGACATTTTTCGTTACATAAAATTGAGACATTTTTCGTTACATAAAATTGAGACATTTCTTCTAATGGGAGGTATCCTAAGATATACATACATACAAGCATTCAATATAATAAATATAGACATACAATCGAGCATGTATACATTCATTCATACATTTATATGCTTACATGTATTCATCCAGTGATAAACATACTCAAATACCCTTTACGTTTAAGAAAAATACATACATATACATCTATTAATATTTAGAATACATGAGAATACAATATATTCATACATAATTTATTTCAGTAGTAATCGTGACAGTAAGAAAAACATTATTACCAATCCGATAGTCACATGACAATATATTAATGAAAATTTGAGCTAATGTCGAGATGAAACGACAAATTTTAATAATTATCAATAAAATGCACACATATACACCCACGCGGGAGCACACATTGACACATACAAACACACACAGGTTATATACACACATACATGCACATATATACATTAACTGGTAATAAAATACGCCAAATTTAACAACATTAGTTATCATTATTGTAAGAAATATTAGAAGAGTATTGTAGGAATTTAAATTAATTTTGTAAATGTTGAATCAATAACACAAGCATATATGTAAGACAATAAGATAACAATGACATAGATAATTATACTTTTGAGAGTGAAAAAAATTCAAGTGCCGTAGATGAAATTACTAAGGTAAGTTGTGCAGAACATGATTTGGTAGATTTTGAACATAATTATGCAATACTTCACACGTCTTCGTTTATAATTTATCAAATTAACTTTTACAGGTTTAGGTAACGAGTTAAAAAGAATAGCTCCCATATATCGAGCCTGTAGTCAGACGTGATATTTTTTGAAAAAGGATACATGTGCTTTTTCTTCTAGCGATTTTTTTTTTTTCGAGCATATCGGCTAAGGATGTTACCCAATCCAAAGATACGACAGCACTAATTTTTTTTTTTTTTTTTTCTTGTGAAAGCAACATCCTGTACCGTATTTAACTGCTGTGGCTATTACAGTACGAAGATGCGCAGTTTGTTTTTTTAGATATCTGCTTATTCCGCTAGTTCTGATAAATTGTGTTACAGATAAAATTACATTGGGGGAACTCTCAAGAATGTTGGTGACTGTTTTGTTATTAATTGAAGGGGGTCGGTGGGATGATAGTGCTGGACAGTCGCACAGTATGTAGGAAGTTGAGGGAGCAACACCTTGGTAAAACAAAAAGGACAATTCATAGGAGTGGGCGGGTTCTGTGCAAAATAAAATTATACGACATGGCCATGTGGCCTGTGCACAAGCGGCTAAGTGCAGAGAAATCTCTGCGGGAAATGCTTTTTTCTGGCCACCATAGTTCGGTTGAGGGTTTAATTAACCTCGAGAAAGTCTGACACGAGGACCAATGGGTTTTCCATAAGGACGTGAGATTATTGAAGATTATGTTCGAGAGATAAGGTGGAGGAGGGCTGTTACTAGGCACGGGGCAATATGAAAAATATTATAAATAAGTAGATAGAAAACGTTACTTCTAGGAGAAGAGCCAATCAGGAGCGAGTATTTTGTTACGTGACCATGCCCCCTTTTACTCAACTAATCAAGAGTCAATACTCAATCAAATGACACACCGTTTTTACATCAAACCATCCAGTAAGAGTTCAACGAAAATGCGTCTCTCATAGCGCTACATACAAATGCTAACGCTGTCAATCAGTTGACCAATGCATGTCTTTACTTGTACGTAAATTATCGTTATTCGGTAGCGACTGGTTTTGGAGAATTACGCACACAATGATGTATATATGGTTACGAGCGTCCGTATACATATGTAAAATTAGTTATTACCATTATTGATTTTTGTTGTTATCAATGTTATCAGTGGTCAGTCTGCAGGAACCGTGGTAAAATACAGGTTTTCGCCGCTCCGGTATTTCTAGGAATCGCGAAGATTTTCGTTCGGTCAGTTGGCTAAAACTTTTCTTTGTCCGAAACATTATGTAGGGGGGTAAGTCTATCTCACACATCGCAAAAGCGAAAATGCTTCTCTCATAGCGCTATACGTAAACGCTAACGCAACCGTTGAAACCGGATTTTAACGTTCTTATAATTTCTATTCCAGTCTATGCCTTATTACGGAACCATACCCTACATGTACACACTAACACAAACATACACTCATACTCAAAGTCCATGACTACTTTATTCAATGCGCGTATGTAACCAACTATTCCTGACGGAATGACATTTTTCTGATGCAACATTTCCACTGCCACAACCGATTCAAAGGTAGTAAAAGCGCACGCATCGTTCTCGCACACGTATCGATCGTTCGCGATATCGTGATTTTTTTAAATTAACCAAAGTATAATATTTAAAGCATGAAACTAACCTGAGCTCCCCGTTCACCCACTTTGTACCATTCAAATGTATTTTTTTATTTTTTTATTTTTTTTCACGCCTAAGCATTATACAAATTATTCTAAGTATATTTCTCATTTTTTACGGTTCCAAAAATTTTTCTTCATTCTCCAATCGTTAGAAAAGCACACTGACAGATCACACACTTATATCTATCATATATTATTTTTTCTCACTTACGATTATTTTTCCGTCTGTAAGTATTTATGTATGTTTCCCCCAGTTCTAAAAATAAATCCTTCGATGTCTCGCCCCTCAGCGAATGCACACCGTCCGATCCCGCACACATTCCGCTGTCAATAGTTTCTCTGTCGTTTATAATATTTTTTTTTTTCCGTCCGTAAGTATTATAAAATTAGTCAAAATATATTTTTTCAATTTCTACGGTTCCAAAAAATTTTCCTTATTCTCCGATCGTTACAAAAGCGCACTGACTAGTGATGGGCAACTTCGAAATGTTTCATTCGAATTATTCGATTGTTCGATAACTTCAAATGCATTCGATTGTTCCACAGTTGCATTCGAAATGTTATTTCATTCGTATAATTCATTCGTATTCACAACAATCATTCGAAATGTTATTTCATTCGTATTCACAACAATCATTCGAAATGTTATTTCATTCGTATAATTCATTCGTATTCACAACAATCATTCGAAATGTTATTTCATTCGTATAATTCATTCGTATTCACAACAATCATTCGAAATGTTATTTCATTCGTATAATTCATTCGTATTCACAACAATCATTCGAAATGTTATTTCATTCGTATAATTCATTCGTATTCACAACAATCATTCGAAATGTTATTTCATTCGTATAATTCATTCGTATTCACAACAATCATTCGAATTAAAATCATTCGAATCAAAATCATTCGAATCAAAATCATTCGAATCAAACTCATTCGAATTAAAATCATTCGAATCAAAATCATTCGAATTAAAATCATTCGAATCAAAATCATTCGATTGTTTCTTTTTGACGATTGTTGATTGTTTCGTTTGTAAAAACATTTCGAAATCGCACATCACTAGCACTAACAGATCACACGCTTATATCTACCATAGCGTTAGCCACCGCGAAAGCGAATCATTCGATCCCGTGCACACTCTGCTCTCAATAGTTTCCCTATCGTTCATAATAATTTTTCCAAGCCTAAGTATTATAGAATTAGTCTAAGTATATTTATTATTTTTTCTCACTTACGATTACTTTTCCATCCGTAAGTATTTATGTATGTTTTCCCCGGTTCTAAAAATAAATCTATCGATGTCTCGCCCCTCAACGAAAGCACACGCATCATTCTCACGCACATGTCATTCGTTCGCGTTACCACTTTTTTTTTCAAAATTAGTTCAAGTATATTTTATCATTTTTCTCATTACGATTATTTTCAATCCGTAAGTATTTCTGTATGTTTTCCGAGGTTTTAAAAATTAATCCGAACAAACACCCAAACTGTTGTGAAAGCATACTATCTATCCCCCGCACAGATTCTACATTATACGTTACTCTATTACGAGTTCTTCAAAAATTGATTTGAATATGTTTTTCATTTTTTTTTTTTCAATCCTAAAAATTCATTCTTTCTACCCCCGCCCCCTCACATCTAAAATTACCGATCTTTCATAATCTTTATTTATTTTATCGATTCTAAAAATTAATCAGTGGTTCACTCGAAAGCGTACCGTACATTCCCACACACATATCTTCTATCACGAATTTCCCTATTGATCATGAACATTTTTCAACGTTAACCACAATAGCATATCACATTGGTCTCGCATACGCACCACATGCAGTTCTATATGTTTAATTTTTTATTAACGATCTTTATTTATTTTTTGTACCGGTATTACTTTTTCCTACACAACCATGTCATCATATACACTTAACATTGTCAAAATAATTTTAACCTTTCGAGAAAGAAAAATCTCCGATCAATAAAAAGTGTTTATCAACATCACAATTATTTCCAATATTAATCGTTTCGCTACAAACATAATTTTCTTTATTTAATAAACTCATCCACATCATCAATCGTTTCAAGACATTATTGTTTCAAACATCAATCCCTCTTTTCCAAGAATTGATAACCTCTGCAGGTATATATCTCGTCGCCGCAACAACCTTTACCTGCATGACTTGCATACCTTCAAGACCACTTGTACATTGCTCGCACGCTATTTACCATTATTCGGTCACAGAATATTTTTCACACTCCCACACATATTCGCATACACTCAAAGTCCTCGATTACTTTGTTCGTATACAAATATATCAGCTTTCTCCGACGGAACAACATTTTTCTGATGTAACATTTCCACTACCACAACCGATTCAAAGGTAGCTAATGAGATAGACTATCGAACGGAATCATTCAAGCAGTCAGTATTAGTTTTGTGTTAAACATATGTATTTTCTCGAATCTGTGTTCACGCATTATTAAAAAATTTACGTCAACGTTAAAGAAAATAATTTCCTACGTTTTTTTTCTATCATTTTTTTTCTGTCTTTTATCTTTTCTTTTTCTCTGTCTTTTTTTTTTTTTAATGAAAAATTTGAAATATATATTATTCAATCATGAACGCTAATATAGTTAACGTAAGCAGCAACTCAAAAATTAATTAAGGACGCCAAATTTATTCAGAATTTATTTGCAAGTGATAGCGACTCGCATACGTCTTCGTCACTTCAATTACTGCAATCAGATGATGGTTATTCTTCAACAGAATCAACATCTTTTGCACATAAAATCGTTGGTCCAGTATTATTGTCAGATCAGATGGATATAGCGGAATATTTTGTAGATTTCAGCTTCCATAAGGATTCTGATTATGGTTTTCTAGTAACCGAACTAGCGATGATTGATATGTCTGGCGGGAGGTGTTTACATACGCTATACAAACCAAGCAGAGCATGGTCTGCATCAAAAATATCTCATTTACAATGCTCTTCCGTGAGTCATTACTTGAAAAACCCCTCATTATTTCCCTGTCGGGAAGAAATATTCATGGCACGTGATGTATTCACAATATTGTCCGAAAAACCGAAGGCTCGCGTATATATTTTAACCACTTATGCAAAACTTATATTATGGGAACTTAACGAAAAGTCTGAATTGTTGCGTGACTTGGGCTACGAACTCGTTAATATGGAGAAAATCTTTCGAGTACCTAGTATTGATGATTTATATCAAGAATACTCTGGTATAAGCAATCTGGTAACTTGTAAGCACCATTATGAGAATGATATTTTTCATTGTGCGATGAAAAATGTTATGATGATGAAGACGTGGCACGATCATGTTATCCGTCCGCTGAAGCTTATGAACAATCTCAATATAAATGATTTAAGCCAGTTGTTCATTACAGCCACCAAAGAAATGACAATTACATTATTTCCAAGTTGCATCGGGGACATTTATATATTTTTACCGGACAGATTAAAACAGGATGATGCGATAAAATCATTTCTACCATGCTACGATCACGAACATGATAAAGAATATTATATCGATGGTGATACATTACGCAGGAGTACTCGAAATTGTGTCAAAGTAAAAGATTGCGACAACTGTCAACATTCAATTCATACGGATTAAAAATACAATAAAAGACTCGGAATTTGAAAGCTGGAGTTGTCTAGATCCTACGAAAGTTGAATATGAACATGACAATTACCTTTCAATGTACCAAAGTCAACTGTCGCGTAGTATGTATAATATGTGAAATAAAACCATATTTTTTTCTTTTACTCGCATTTTTTATTTTTATTATTTCAAAATCTTTTACATTGTTTCACATAAATTATAATGTATGTATGTATATATGTATAGAATTTTAATATGTAATAATATACATTTCATACATTTTATTTTATTTCATGGTCATATAATTACTTTAAAATTATTTAGATACACCGCAGATATTATAGTACCGAACACATCATTTATTATTTCATTCTATTTCAATTAATATGTTGTATGGATGAAATCAAATCAATTTTTGTAACTGTTTATTTAAATTTAAATAATCTTTTTCTTTTTCTTTTTCTTTTTTTTTTTTTTTTTATCTCTCAGCACGTGCATGCGTGTATATGCTTACATATACAAGTATGAAAAAAATTATTTTTTTATTTTTTTCCTCGATATGAATGGTAAATCTACGACTTTATTTGAAAAATGGTCAAAACCTGATATACAGATTTCAAACTTTGATGGAAATTTCCGTAAAACGTTTAGTTTACACTTATTATTTTAAAAAAAAAAATTTTCATTATTATTATTCATATCGTTTAAATAGACTGATACAACAGAGAGAGAAAATAAAAAGCTAAATTTTTACACGTGAGGGAGGGAGCTGATGAAAACGTACGGGTCTTATTATTTGGAATACAGATTACGAAGGAAATTTTTATTCAATGTTTCATTTTAAGATTTTTCATTTCTTACATTTAAAATTTTTCAATACGAAAATATTTCGAAATCTACAGGAACGTCTACGAATAGTCTTCGTCATTATAGAAGCACTTGCAGATCATGTATCGACACTGCATGCGCGTAAGGGTGAGTAAATATGTGTGAATATGTGTGAACATGTGTGTGTATGTATGCTTGAAATGTGCGAAATGGCTAATAAGAAACAACCGTTGAATCGCAACGACAGGTAGAGATCCGCTTATAGAATAAGAGAATGAGAGTGAGATAAATTATGTACCTTTATTATTGCAGAACTGCACTGCAGTGACAGACATGAAATATCCGTTAGCATCCTTTTCGAGGCAGTTTTATAAAAAAGGCCGAAAATTAGCTTTAAAACTGGATGAATGAGATAGTTGATAATACGCATACCATTAAGACCGGTATACGTGTATGTGGGCATGTGTGTGAGCGCACGGTTAAATGAATGACAAAAAATTATTAACTCTTCATTTTATTTTTATCGCTGATATGATTTTTTATTCGCGTTCCCTTTTTTTTTCTTTTGCGTACTTTTTGTCGATATTAAAGCGTTATTTCAATTCAAAATTTTGCCGATTTTATTTAAAAATACGCGAAGACAAAACTATCATCAGTTAAGCCAAGTTACTCCATGTAATTTTCATTATTATAAATTTTAAAAGTGATCTGACTAGATTAAAAACAGTCAAATTAACGTTCATTTCAATCTCCTCGCGATAATTAAATACTTACTGTTTCCATCTTCGTCTAACAAACTATCAAACATTGATCCAGACTCACAAGCTTCAACAAACAGGATCATCTAAAAAGAAACAATATACATAATATACATATTTTTGTATATGTACTTTTGCATTAGTTTCCAAAAACAAGAATATATAAAATTATTATAAAAAGAGTAGAATAATTTTGCGAGAACGATAATGTCAAAAAAAAATTAAATAATACTAAAATTGTTGATTTTCGGAAGAACCGGATCAACAAAAGTTTAGAAAAAATAATTTAAAAAAGGAAAGGGGTAAGGGAAAATATAAAGCAGAGTTTTATACAATAATAGAGACCGCTCGTTACAATTTGTAAAGAAATAAGAAAAATTCTTAAGAAGCAGTGAGGATAGCGTACCTGGTTTTTGCGACGAATGTTTTAAATGATAATAAATAAATAAATAGTTTCTGAGCTGAGGGAAGTTTTGTGAATTCCGGCTATGCTGTTAACATTCTTCACTCGTTCACAGTTGATCGTTCACCGGCAATCAACCTCCGTGTCACCTGATTTTTATGAACTTATCGAATCAGAAACCACTTTACATTCCATCGTGCACAGCTACGCCGTCATTTTGTACCTCGTTTTTAGAATTTATGCGAAAAGAGTGCAGAGATTAAATTTTGACCGATGCAGTCGTTGAAATCACCGTGTTTTCGTTTAGTTTTAAATAAATAAATTCGCCTTTTATTGTGTTTTGTACGCGGTTTATGTTGCCGAAGAAAACGAAAAACTCGTAATCGATTAAGTTTTATTATTATTATTTTTTTGTTTATATTTTAATTCCGTAAATTTTATTCCAGTAAGTTTCATGAAAATCAACGGGACCGCGTGTACAGGATAAGTTTTTTTTGAATGTTTTAATACTTTAGCGGAATTTGCTGAAAGCCTGACGCCTACCTGATAGTTTCAATCATTTTTTTAAATCAACTTTTTTGGCCCTAAGAAATGAATTTTTACGGAATCCAGTCACTAGTCATCTCCCAATAAGTAACGTCTGCAAATCAGGAAAATAATCAATTTGTTTCAAATGGCTCCCCAGAATTGAGGAATATTTTACATGTCAACTTTCTTTTTGTTTTTTGATAACGTTTCATTTCGATTTTTATATTTTCATTCTAGAATTTAATGAATTAAGTGTTATAATTTTAGTATACGTATATTTCAAACGTGCTACATTTTATACTTATAAATTTTCATGATTTATTGAATATACATTTAGAAAAAAAGTTAAAAGACTATTATTTCAAACTTTTTATATTATCCTTGAAATGATGAAATCTGAATATTTCTTGCTGGTGAGTGTGTATCATTCGCTCATTGTATCGGTATGAAACCAAAAAAAAATTTCCACCGGTACTGAAATATTTTCTTAAAAACTTACGAATATTTCTTATTTGAATTATTTCAGATACAATTTGATACAAAAAAATGACCCTACAACGCAATACATGAGCCGGCCTGGAAACGGTTAACTTACTTTATAGAATTTGTTTTCTGCTATCATTCTGTCCAAAACTTCCATGAAATCTGCAACATAAAGTTCGTCTTCAATGACACCAAGAATGCCAGTTGCACCGTGATCGGAATAATACAGGAATATGTAATCATTTTCAGTGCTAAAAAATAATGTACCATATAGTATAGTTTGCGTAGAAATTTGTAATTGTTAACACAAAATAGTCACAATGTAAAAATTACACGATTACTAATATGTATGGGTGAATTTCTATTAAAAAAAAAAAAATATATATATATATATATACATATAGAGAAAAAACGCGTCCCAGCGAGAACTCCTCTCCAATGCAATAAATAAGTTCCATAGGGAAGGTTCAACAATCTATAATTATAGACGAGAATCTAAGTAAGATTCTTTCAACTATAATACCGCAGTGAGAAAAACAATGAAAAACTACTACACTTTAGTTTCATAAACATTGCAGTATACAATATTTTTGAATTAGTCTCGGAGTAAATTGAATATTTTGTTATATGACCCGACCGATAGTTGGCGCTTTTTCACGACCAGTGAAATCTATGATGGCTGTATAAATGTGGGAGATTGGAAATTAAATAAAAAATATATGTGAGCAGCACAAATAAAAATAAAATCTTTTAAAAACACGTTAGAAGTCAAATTATTGAATATGTGTAAGGCTTGATGCAAGTTAGAAAATTAGATATTATTCAGAAATAATTGAGATTAAACCAAATAGGAAAAGTAGGCATTACTGAAACACATTGACAATCTAATCTGAATATTTCAAATCAAAAAATACGGGATTCATTCTGTGGAAAAAAGTAATAAAATATTGGTGAAATTACATTTTTGACCTCAAAAAAGATAGGTGGCGTCTGAGGACACCCGGTAAGAATGAAGTTCCTTTCGCTTTTTGATAGATATTAACTATAAGTCACACTCATGAAGTATGTACAATATGAAATAACAGGTTAAAAGAAAAACCACACTACTTGTACTTCGCGAAGTTAAAGAACAAGCAAAATTTTAACAAAATTTTTCTCTAACAGAAAACATCAAATTTTTACTTACATGACTAATGAGTAGTGTCGTTTTGCCAGTCCTGGCACAGTGGGCGGGCGGGGGAGAGGGCAATAATGAGGGGGGACATCTGTTTTCCGTCGGTTAGCGCAGGCTGGGGGGTTCGGGGGGCGAATTGCAGTTGTTTATTCGGTGTTTTTATTGTTAATTAATATTTTAATGGAAATTTTATCGTTTGAACGATCAAAATAGGGGATCGCAGGTGCAGGTGGTAAATTGCAGCTGCTTGTCCGCTATTATTATTATTAATTATTATTTTAACGGAAATTTTTTAATGTCCCAACGATCATAAGAGGGCAGCGCAGGATATAGGGGGTTATGCATGCATGGCAGTAGTTTCTGTCAGTTAATATAGGCGTGCGGGGTGTAGGGGGCGAATTGCAGACGTTTGTCCGATGTTTTTTTTTTTATTATTTTTATTTTTATTTTAATGGTTATTTTTACATGCCAAGAAATGGCGACTTTGTAAAGACGAATGATTGCATCATCCAGATGTGTGTCAGCTCAAGATTCTTCATCTCTGTCTAATAAAATACAAATATACCTATATACAGCTTACCATTACGACCGTCTATTAGCGCTTGCTTACCTCACACATCACTCATTATTTTAGGGGATACATACGAGATAGTTGAAGTCGTTAAATAATTTTTAAAAGTGTAATTATTTTCAGCAGTTGTAGCGCACGCGTTGAAATTCACGTTTGAGTAAAAATATCGAAACTATTTTATTTATTTCCTTGATAGGAAGTCGTTTCTTTTATAATTTAAAAACGAGTAATTTTTTGGAAAAGTTCATAACGAGTAAATATATATAATTTCTTCTATGATGATGAATGATTGCAATAATATTGTCACAAGTACTAACACCGATACATCATCATCATCATCATCAATGATAGCAGCAGAATTAATTCAAAATTTTTTTAAAGATTCAGATGTAGACACCGTTATTACAAATATATCAGAGCTACCATCAACGCTACCTCCTACGCCGCCGCAAGCTTATTTTCAAGTTTCATCGCCAGAATCACCACCTCTAGCAGAATCGCAACAAGCATTTAATATATTTCAATCACCACCACCACCACCGCCTTATCCGCTATCAACTCCACTAGCATCATCAACTCCTGTTTCATCTCCGCTGCTTACACAGATTCCACTTTCGCAATTTTCACAACCACCTCCATCACCACCACAACAATCACTCGCACAAATTCCTCTTCCTCCAGCATCAACACAACCACCAGTACTGGACTTGCCGAAGGAAATTCGATCTCGCCAAGCAGTGGTTTATGTAAAAGATCCAAAAGATCCGCACAATAGAAGAAGTTTTATGTTCACAGTGCTGGCAAAGTTTGCGCACAAACCGTACAGTATGTGGCAGTTCAACGTGTTGGAACATATTTATGATTTCTCAGATTTACATACACCAGTAGTCGCGCTAGGAGAAATCGAACAGTTCGAAAGACGAAATAGAGTAACTATTAATCTATACAAATTAATCGAGCCCGACAATGTAAACACTACAAACTATACTATTCAAGTGGTTCGCGCATTTCACAAAAATACCGGGATGTTAGATTATCGAGCGCACACAAATATTCTATTTTGGGGACCAAAAGGTAATTACCAGTTTGCTTGGATAAAGAGACTAAGCAAATTAATGCGTCTCGCGTTGCAGGAATAAGTCTTAAAAAGCCTCGAATTGAGTATTGGAATGATCCGGATGAATTGGTTGAACGTTTACAATTATTATACGCATCTAAACAAAGTGGAAATACCGGTGTAGATAACGAGATTCAAGCAATTGAAGAAGAGTTGGCTGAAGAAGGATACATTCAGTTACCTTATTGATTAATAGTACTAGTATTAGAGTGAGAGAGAAGATGTTGGCAAAACAAACATCTACATCAAAATCATTACAACGTGACATAGCTGATGAGCTTCATCGCCCTGCAAAGAAACGATATCAAACGCGATGTGTGCAACTTTTAGGTGTAAACGATTTATGGCAAGCGGATCTGATTGATATGACTCAATATGCACGATTTAATTGAGGACATAAATTTATTTTAGTTGTAATAAATGCATTTTCTAAATATGTTTGGGCAATTCCTTTAAAGAAAAAAAGCGGTCCAATAATTGCGAATGCGCTAGAAAAGATTCTATCTGAAAGAGACGTTGAACCTCCTAAACATTTACAAACAGATCAAGGTACAGAGTTTTATAATCCTCAAGTGCGAGCTGTTTTAAATCGATATAATATCAATCTTTACAGTACTTACTCCCCCCTTAAAGCGAGTATTGTAGAACGGTTTAATCGAACGATAAAGAATTGGCTTTGGAAAGAATTTACTGCCAATCGAAATAAGCGTTGGTTGTCTGTATTGCCAGAGCTAACACAAAAATATAATACAAAAATACATCGTACAATAAAATTTGCACCTGCTAACGTAAATAAACTTGTTGAGAAAAATGTTGCAGAAAATATAGCGAAAGCATGTAGTAGCACCGTCGATCGTTTCACTCCTCCAAGCAACTCAAAAAAGTTTAAAGTTGGCGATGTTGTTCGTATTAGTAAAGTTAAAACATTACTAGAGAAAGGATATACCCCTAACTGGACTGGTGAATTATTTACTATAAATACGATAAATTCTACTTTTCCTACGACGTATACGTTAAAAGACAGAACCGGTAAACCACTGGCTGGTACTTTTTATGCGGAAGAATTACAAAAAACATCTTACCCCGACGTATACTTGGTGGAACGTGTTATTCAACGATCATTAGTTAAGTGGCTTGGATTTCCTAGTTCAGAAAATTCCTGGATCGATAATAGTGTTTTGGTAAATATTTAGTCACTCCAGTTATGCCGCTTCACAAGAGTGGAAAATATATGCCTGAAGGTGGAATTACTGAGGGTGCTACTGTCGAATTAGATTCTAACGGAAATTATAATTTTAAAGGAAAACGTTTATTAAATATCAGTACGATACATCACGATCCTGCAGAGTCTGAAGCAATATCTTACAAACAGATGAAATTTCTCCTATATTCTAATATTATTAAAAAAGCCATTATAAATGTGTTCATGGAAAAAATTAATTTAGCCGGTGATCATGTCAACATTTTAGGAAGACGAATAATTAATGTAGCCGAGGGCAATGAAGCAAAAGATGTAGTCACTTTAGGTCAGTTGGGTGATATTCAAGGGTCTATGCAGGAAATAATTATGAGTGAAGTTCAAACAAAGATCGATAATTTAAAACAACTGATTACAAAAGAAACTAATTCAGAATTTTTGAAAAATAAAAATGATCATAATAAACTCGGAGCAGATATTAATAATTTAGCAAAACGAATTGAGACTAGTAAAAATGAATATCTTTCCAAATCTGGAAGTATAGATAATCAGGTGAAGGCTCTATTGAATGAATTAGCCAACGTGAAAGAATCAGTTAAAAAACTCGATAGTGATATAAAAACAACAACGACAACGTTATATGAAGTGTTAAAAATTGCGAATGCAAAGATTGATAATAATATACAACAATTTAGCGATAAAATAGCAGCCGCGGATAAAAGGATTGTTGAAACTGTTGAACGAATGGAAACATCGATAAAACGTTTTGATGATGTACTTGTAAATAATAGAGGAGAACTCGATAGATTACGAAAAAGTTTTACTAGAGAGCATGATTGGGTTGTAGATAATCTCTACAATCGATTACAGGCCCTAGAAGCAAAAATACATCACCATGCTAGTTCAGAATCTGTGGAAAAAACTGTGATTTGATTATAAATATAGAATTCTTGAGATTTCATTTGATTTTGCAATTTATTTAATTTAAAGAGTTTGAAATATTGTAATTATAAGATAATACCACTGCATAAAAGTGGAAAATATATGCCTGAAGGAGGAATTGCTGAGCCTGGCAATATTGAATTGGATTCGGACGGTAATTTTAATTTTAAAGGAAAAAGATTGTTAAATGTGAGCACTATGAATAAAGATCTGATTGAAACTGAAGTGATTTCGTATAAGCGATTAAAATCTATTCTCGCATCGATGGAAAGTAGCGAGAAGATACAAAAATTATCGGATAAATTAAATACGGTTTCGAGTGAACTTTCAAAGCATGAAAATGATGTGAAAGGTACAATTGGCATACTTGGAGGTTTAATAAACGATTTAAGCGGAAAAGTGACTGTATTGCTGGATAAATATGTTACTAAGGAAATAGTGGATAAACAGCGTGAAGAAATAGAAAACCATTGTAAGGAAATGATGGATAAACAGCGCGAAGAAATAGAAAAACGTTATAATAGGATGCTAGATAATCTTCGTGAAGAAATTAAAAAGGAAAAAGTACATCGTGTTTTAGATACGACTCAACTAGTTGCAAAAACTGATAATTTAAATGACCAGTTGCATAATATTGATTCGACTATTCAACATAAGGAACGAGAGGAATTAGTACAAAAAGGAGTTGGGAACGTGTTAACGACGATAGTAAAATCAAAATTTTAAGTTTATGAAAAATAAATGTGAATATATGAAAAAAATATTTATTACATTGTACTCGTAATAATGTTTACATGCATTTTTTGTATGAAATAATGTAAAAAAAAAAAAAAAAGATTTAGAAAAATATATGTATGAATATATGAAAATACGTCTTTATTTACATGCAGTTCATATTGAGCCAACTATCACCGTCACATTTGATACTGTTGAGATGGTCGTAATCAGTATTCATCGAATCTAAGCATGACCAACAAACATATTTCGCGTTCTGTAACTGCATTCGCATTAATTTGCTTAGTCTCTTTATCCAAGCAAACTGGTAATTACCTTTTGGTCCCCAAAATAGAATATTTGTGTGCGCTCGATAATCTAACATCCCGGTATTTTTGTGAAATGCACGAACCACTTGAATAGTATAGTTTGTAGTGTTTACATTGTCGGGCTCGATTAATCTGTATAGATTAATAGTTACTCTATTTCGTCTTTCGAACTGTTCGATTTCTCCTAGCGCGGCTACTGGTGTATGTAAATCTGAGAAATCATAAATACGTTCCAACACGTTGAACTGCCACATACTGTACGGTTTGTGCGCAAACTTTGCCAGCACTGTGAACATAAAACTTCTTCTATTGTGCGGATCTTTTGGATCTTTTACATAAACCACTGCTTGGCGAGATCGAATTTCCTTCGGCAAGTCCAATACTGGTGGTTGTGTTGATGCTGGAGGAAGAGGAATTTGTGCGAGTGATTGTTGCGGCGGTGATGGAGGTGGTTGTGAAAATTGCGAAAGCGGAATCTGTGTAAGCGGCGGAGATGAAACAGGAGTTGATGATGCTAATGGGGTTGATGGCGGATAAGGCGGTGGTGGTGGTGGTGATTGAAATATATTAAATGCTTGTTGCGATTCTGCTAGAGGCGGTGATTCTGGCGATGAAACTTGAAAATAAGCTTGCGGGGTTGTAGGAGGTAGTGTCGATGGTAGCTCTGATATATTTGTAATAACAGTGTCTACATCTGAATCTTTAAAAAAATTTTGAATAAATTCTGCTGCTATCATTGATGATGATGATGATGATATATCGGTGTTAGTACTTGTGACAATATTATTGCAATCATTCATCATCATAGAAAAAATTATATATATATTTACTCGTTATGGACTTTTCCAAAATTACTCGTTTTAAATTATAAAAAAGAAACGACTTTCTAACGAAAAAATAAAATGAAATAGTTTGAATATTTTTACTCAAACGCTAATTTCAACGCGTGCGCTATAACTGCTGAAAATAATTACACTTTTGAAAATTATTTAACGACTTCGACGATCTCGTATGTATCCCTTCATATGAGAAGCGTTGTGTGACGTAAGCAAGCGCTAATAGGCAGCCATAATGGTAAGCTGTATATAGGTATATTTGTATTTTATTAGGCAGAGATGAAGAATCTTGAGCTGACACACATCTGGATGATGCAATCATTCGTCTTTACAAAGTCGCCATTTCTTGGCATGTAAAAATGTTAAAATAAAAATAAAAATAATAATAAAAACATCTAACGAACATCTGCAATTCGTTCCTGCACCTCGCACTGCCCTCTTACAATCGTTGGCACATTAAAAAATTTCCTTTAAAATAATAATAACAATAATAAAATATCGAACAAGCAGCTGCAATTTACCACCTGCACATGCGATCCCCTATTTTGATCGTTTAAACGATCAAAATTTCCGTTAAAATATTAATTAACAATAAAAACACCGAATAAGCAGCTGCAATTCGCCCCCCGAACCCCTCCAGCCTGTGCTAACCGATAGAAAACAGATGTCACCCCTCATTATTGCCCTCTCCCCTGCCTGCCCACTGTGCCAGGACTGGCAAAACGACACTACTCTAATGTCATCATCATAATTATCTCCTCAACCATTCGGTTGGTGGGCAACCTATTCGTATATTTTTTCAGGTGTACAGATGTAGGTTGTGTACTAGGCAATTATTATATGCAACGCGGGTGTACACACACAAGACTACATTCAGAACTGATAGAGTAAACACTTTAGGCAAGAACGTGTATATTGTCGACAAGCATTTTTAGCTCGATGAAAGAAATCGATATAATTAAATAACTCGAAATAAAATTTCAAAGGGGCAGTTACTTTTGGAACAAAGTTCCTTATTACAGGTTGTAGCGACCAGAGCTAGGCAAAAAAAAATATCGAAATATCGAGCGTTATGTTCGACCATTACCAAAAACAGTATATAGGTATATGTCATACACAAACACACTGTTCAGCAGAGATGTAGATATACAACCGAGAAAGTGGGGGAAGGAGGAAAAATAAAAATAACTGACCCTCTGAAATTTTATTTTCAATTATTTAATTACATTGACTTTTTTTTTTTTTTTTTTTTTTTTTTATGGGACATTTACCTTGAACACAAAATATTAGAAAAATAAAAAGACATATGGAGTGACAGGTTATATCAAAAAACGATTAGAGATAGACGAAATGAAGGCGGCTAACAAAGGAACAATGGAAAAGGAGATGGAAAAATGAGAATGCACAGGGCACTGTAAGGAATAGGAAGGCCAAGGCTAAGCAAATTGGAATAAAAGATCACGCATTCTGAGGAAATGAAGGGACATTCGAATAGTAGGTGGTTTGCATCACAGGTGACATTTAAGGTGGGAGGATGAAAGGGACACAAGAGAGACTGAACAAAACAAAACGGAAACGAGAAGCCGGGAGCAGACTATGATTAAAATGAAGGCGAATTATGGAAGAAGTGACAGAACGGCCGATACTAGGAAAATTGTTAAACCAGGTTGGAGAAGATGAGGAAGGCTTAAGGCAAGGTAAAAGGAGTCAGGGTGGAGAAAAAAGAGGAATAGAGATTAATCCAAAAGTCACGGTGAGAACGAAGAGAGAGAGAGAGAGAGAGAGAGAGAGAGAGAGAGAGTAAAAACTCTGGGAAGGAAATCTGCCTATGAAACTACCATTTACTGCGGCTGAGCATGCTAATGAATCAGCAAGATCGTTACCGGATCTTTCATCAAACTAAACGCTCGTCAACAAGTTATCTTATACGTTCCTAACATCAAGCATGTAACTAAAAATTTGATGTTTTCTGTTAATAAAATTTTCTGTTAAAATTTTGCCTCTTCTTTAACTTCACTAAGTACAAGTAGTGCGGTTTTTCTTTTAACCTGTTTTATTTTATCGTATACTTTATGAGTGATTTTATAGATAATATCTACCAAAAAGCGAAAGGAACTTCGTTTCTACCGAATGTCCCTACACATCACCCCTCTTTTTTATTTTTTTTTCCTTCTCCCACTCACCCATTCATATACCTATTGCACTACTGCATAGCGTGTACGTGTGTGACATATACCTATATACTCTTTGTAACGGTCGAACATAACGCTCGATTTTTATTTTTGCCCAGGTCCGGTCGCTGCAACTTGCTATAAAGAACTTCGTTTCCATAAAACTAAATATTTTAAGTAATAAAGTATGAAAAATTTAACGAAAAGATTTTTTTTTTTTTATTTTGGGCTCGTCAACCGAGGACCTTTACCCAAAAACAATTAGAATAGGAAGGAATCATTTACATCTTCATAGGGTATCAAATGTTGTTAGGAGCAAATAATCAATATAATAGGAACAATGTATGGTGAGCGAAAAGATAGGGCATAAGAGGCGCAATATGTAGTAGGAAGACCGAGTATCAATAAAATGGAATAGAAAGCAGAACCCTCGGCAGAAAAAATAAACACTTAATAAACACATGGTCCGCATCGCCAACATGCTCTTCGTTTCAGCGGAGAGGACAATATTGAGAGGCAATAGACGAAAAACAAAAACGAGAGGAAGATAATAGAGTATGGCTCAAGAACGCAAACGAATAACAGAGATAACAACAGAACAAGAAGATAATAAACGGTAATTTTTACTTTATAGTCGTTCCGGTCTACTTTATTAAATGCGATTTTTTTTTTCTGCAGGACATAAGCGAAATGCGTCCAATCGTGGAGGAAAATGAATGAAAATAGGGAAGTGGTCGCTGCTCGTACACAGGTCCTGATTTACAAAAATGCTGAAATAACGGAAATGGGAGCTAAACGCGAACTCTAAATCTGTCGTAGAGAATGAGTTTGAAGGGAGAGGAATACTAAGTCACTATGAAGGATACTAACTTGCAATGACGAGAATCTGTTTGATTGTGTTGAACCTCACTGTGACCGTGAAGTCTCCCAAGAATAAAACAGGAAACTTTATTTGAACTAATAATGATTCAAATTGAGTTTTTGATAAATTTATGACAAAAGGAAAATAACAATTGCAAATTATAAAGAAGGGATACGGATCAGATACTAGTTTAACAATGGCAACTGCAACTTAAAATGAGAAACCTATAATTAATGCCGGTGACGGAATCGCCCCATGCACCAATATAGCGACTTTACCACATGCCACTAGTCCTTAGGTAAAGTCAGAGTAGTAGATTCTGTAGTTTTTAAAGAAAGTGAATGGAAGGCAGACAAATAATCATTGGGTTCTAATTATTAAGTAATTTGAGTTTGTTTATACCAGTATGTTTGTAAAAATCTCTACAACTCTATTGCAGAATACCATTATTAGCCGCCTTCTTAATTAACTGGTACTAAAGTAAAAATATTATACGCCACTAGTGGTGTTGCATATTAATGTCACCATCAGATAGATCATCTTTGTTACGAATTGACTTTAATTATTATGCAAGTACACCTATTCTTTAGTTTAATACTACCCAAGAATTGTTTTCCCAACTGCTGCTGTTATTCCCGTGTTACCTTCCTTTATGCTTTCCATTTCTAATCGCATAGCGTTTTAAACTTTTAGGTAGTTGCTCATGCTTCTTTCTTTGCTATTTGTTTCTGGGTTATTGACGAGCCCAAGGGAGAAAAAAAAGAATGGTTTGATTTGGACAATCAAGATTTATACATTTAGTGTCTGTTTCTTCCAAAAATATGAGTTACGTTAGGCTAGATGCTGCATAGGAAGAAATAGAGTGAGACCGTTTTTGAAGCGGGTTAATCTGGTCCATATCCATTTTAGAGAAATTTTCCATAGGGGAAGAAGTACAATTCTTAATTATATCGGACTCCATGACCGCCCTTCAGGCCATTTGCTCTCCCCTTCCTGATTATTCCTGTGATTTTATTATACTCCGCATATGCTCACTTATCCACGCTCTTTCTTCCCTTCATTCTATTCAAATTTATTTGCTGTGGGTTCCTAGCCATTCGGGCATCCGCGGTAATGAAGCGGCGGACACATTGGCTCGGGTTGCTGCCTATTCTCACTTCCTCTTTAAAATAGTCCCTTCGTCCAATCTCCTTCCTCTGTGCAAAGGTTTTCATCTTAGGTTTTGGTCGGAGATGTACGTTTCCTCTTTCTCTAACAATCGTTCTTTTTATCTGTCTGTCCAACCTAGTCTTCCTGCCAATCCGTGGTTCTCTTTGTTTCCTTCACTTTGTCGTTCTGTTGTTGTCTCCGTTATTCGCTTGCGCTCTTAAGCCATACTTTATTATCTTCCTCCCGTTTACGTTTTTTGTTGGTTGCCTCTCCATATTGTCCTCTCCACTCGAACGAAAAGCATGTTTGCAATGTGGACCATGTGTTCTTTGAGTGTTCATCTCTTTCTGCTGAGTGCTCGGCTTTCTACTTCAGTTTGCTGAGACTTGGTCTTCTTACTCCATACTGCACCTCTTATGTTCTATCTCTTCCCTCTCCACAGATTGTTCCTATTATTTGTTCCTTTCTCCTAACAATATCTGACCGTATCAAGATATAAGAGATTTCTGATTCTTTTTTTCTTTTTTTTTTTTTTTTTTTTGGCCCAGCTTTTGCCTTTTGGCCAGTCTAATCTGATTCTATATTATATATAAATTTCTGTCTCTCGGTCCTTTCGAAGCATATATCTGTGGGAATTTTAAAAAGTTGTTCATTATGACTAGATTTTCTTCTTAACAGAATTTTATTGAACATTTCCTGGATTAATCTGTGTTCCATAGTCAACTTTATAAAACGTTATTTTTATTAAACCTTCTTCTTCTTCTTTTGTCTTATCCGCTTAGCGAACGTTGACGACCGATGTGTTCAATGATTCCCTATTACGCGTTACATCCATTAATTTCCTTATATTGTTGATACCTATCCAGCTCTTTATGTTGTCTAGCCAAGACATTCTTGGTCTGCCACGTTTTCGTTTTCCGTCTACTTTTCCTTGTAATATTAGTTGCACTAGCTCATATTTGTCTCCTCGCATAATGTGGCCCAGATAGTTAATTTTTCGCTTTTTAATTAGGGTCAGTAGTTCCTCAGTTTTTTGTAGACGTCGTATCGCTTCTTTATTAGTAACTTTCTCGGTCCAGCTGATCTTCAAAAGCCGTCGATAAATCTACCTTTCGAATGCTTCAATTCTCTTCGATGCGGCTGCCGTGAGCGTCCATGTTTCAGCTGCATATGTCACTGTAGCCCTTAGTAAATATAAATTTTAATACAACTCCTAGCTGATTCTCCATGTCATATCCGCAGTGCGTTCCAATTCCTTCATTCCCTTAACCTCCTAAATTCAATTTAGTATCCCTTCCGTTCCCCGGGCGCATATGGCCCGTTTGAGCAGCCAGCGCCTGTACCTTCTAATGTAATAATAATAATAATAATAAATTTTAATAAACACAAAACGTATAAAAAAATTTATTATTAAATTGCGGATTCAACACCATGTATAATACCAAGCTGTCTAAAACTAGTCGGCAATTTAAAAATAATAGTTTTTTATACGTTTTATGTTTATTACAATTTATATTTACTAAGATTTTCTCGATTATTACACGTTTCTAACCCATGTTCCTCTGCTACATTTCCTTTCTTATCTTTTTCTATTTTAACATTTACATCTCCCATTCTTATCTCTATCCCAATGTTATTTATTTCCTTATATCCTTTTTTAATTTCTACATAAAAATTATAAAGCCTCCTCCCGGCTCTATACGCGATTCATACTGTACGCAAGCACGCACACGCACACATATATATATGTATATATTCAAATAAATCTTTCGCTTCTTTACTACAAACGTGCGCCTGTTATGTATACAATTTATTTATACTCTATGAATTCAAATGTCAATATTTAATTATAATAAAATAATTTTATGCGTGCATATTTATTTGTATGTGCAAATTTAACGAGAAAAAAAATTATTAATGATCTAGACAAACAAGTTTTAATATCAAAGCTTATTCAAAAAATTTATTATAACTTTTAAAAAAATAGTTATATCTTCATTAAAAATAAAATAACTGTGTCTTTTAATTGGTAATATTACCTTTCTATTACTCTTCCAGAACCAATGTTTATCATTTTATCTTTGTTTCCTTCCAGAACGTATAAAATGTTATCTGGCGTTATCGTCTACAATATTTAATAATAGAAATATGTAAAAAGTTTTTACAGGTTATATCACTTAAAAAATTTTTAAATTTAAAAAACTACATCGCTATTTAGAAACTCAACTCGATTGTTTAGTCGACTTTTTAAATAACGACGACATAACCTATAACTGGACGCAGAGGAACGTTTTTTTTCACTGATTAATTACTCGAGCGGATTTTTTTTCAAGGACATCATAAAAGGCTCTTTAGTATCGGTTTTGTTTTCGGTTGTTCGTTCGCGTTGTTTTCTTATCAGTTAATAATTGTGTTCCGACTGCGGCGTCTTCGATTTAATCAACTTCATCGCAGCCGATAAATCCGCCGGTGAGATCGTTCCTATTTATCTCTTAGTTTCTTATCGCTGTTGTAAATCAACATCGTCGCTTCGCTAATTTCAGCTAGCTAGTAACGACGTTTCTATTTTATTTATTTCGTCTTCAAATCGTTTTAATTTTTCATTATTTTTAGTTATAATTTTTATTTATTTTCTTCTTACTGTGTTAGATGAGCGCAGCTAAGGCCTCCTCCCCAAATCCCGCTAAAGTTATCAAACCTCCGTTAAACTTGTCTATTAATATGGACGTGGACGGTAACTCAAAACGTAAATCTGCTGATCCTCTTTCGCCTACTTCCGCTGCTCAACCGAAAGAGATTAAACTCTCCCAGGCTGAACTTATTTCTCCTCATGTTGTCGATCCCAGCCTCAATATTAAGAATAATAATATTAAAAACAATTCGAATAATTCGACTACTACCAATATTAGCAATAATATCAATAATAATAATATTAACAATATCAGCGGCGAACAGAATACGGCCATTGATAAAATCATTAACAACAGTTCTAATGGTAAAAATGACAATAATAATAATAATAATAGTAACGGAAATAGTAGTAATAGTTGCAGTGGTAGTATCAACGTAAACGATGATAATCATAATAATAATAATAACAGTGGTAATAATAATAATAACGTTAGCAGGGATAACAAGTCTGGAGAGTCCTATCCTTCTGATCATCCTGGTCCTTTCCCCATTATAGTTGAGCACACTTCCTCTACTTCTAATCTAGGCAATTATCATCCCCTTGCTCTAGCTAAACTGATCAGCTCAATATCATCTTCCTTTACGAACATTTCCCAGTGGGGAAGAAACCGAATCTCTGCATCTTTCTCCTCTTCTTTAACGGCAAATTCTTTCCTCCATAATCAGGATTTCCTTCTTAAATATAACTTAACGGCATTCATTCCTTCTACTTCTTTGTATAGGTTAGGTGTAATTTCAGGCGTCCACCCTTCCTTTTCTGAAGACGACATATTATCAGGGATTGAAACCTCTGTTCCTGTAACATCTGTAAGAAGAATTTTTCGTACTTCCGAGGGTAAGAAAATCCCTACGAATTCCATCGAAATCAAATTTTCTAGTAATACAACTCTTCCCAATTTCGTGTCTATCTACATGCTCCGTTTTCCTGTAGCCCCCAGCATCACACCTCCGACCCAGTGCTCTAAATGTTTCCTCTTTGGTCACATCGCTAAAAACTGCCGCAGCTCCAGCGCTATTTGTTCCCATTGTTCCTTAAAACATCCTGTCTCTGAATGTTCTAATCTGCAAAACCCTCCTCTATGCCGAAACTGCAACAGTTCACACTGTTCTAATGACCGCAGTTGCCCCGAGTGGTCTAGGCAAAAGGACATCAAGAAGATAATGGCTTTTGAAAACGTTTCGTTTCATAAAGCTTCTGCTATAAAAAACAAATCTATTACTACTCCGGCATTTTCTTACGCTAGTCGCGCCTCTGTTCCTTCCTCCAAATTGATAATTTCTCCCGATACTCCTGTTTCTACTGATCACGCTCTTCCTAAGACTCCCACTTTCCACAAACCTAATAAAAACCATCATTCTTTTAAACCTAAGCCTCAATTCCCTTAAAACATCCTGTCTCTGAATGTTCTAATCTGCAAAACCCTCCTCTATGCCGAAACTGCAACGGTTCACACTGTTCTAATGACCGCAGTTGCCCCGAGTGGTCTAGGCAAAAGGACATCAAGAAGATAATGGCTTTTGAAAACGTTTCGTTTCATAAAGCTTCTGCTATAAAAAACAAATCTATTACTACTCCGGCATTTTCTTACGCTAGTCGCGCCTCTGTTCCTTTCTCCAAATTGATAATTTCTCCCGATACTCCTGTTTCTACTGATCACGCTCTTCCTAAGACTCCCACTTTCCACAAACCTAATAAAAACCATCATTCTTTTAAACCTAAGTCTCAATTCCCTCCTCTTCCGTCTAACCAACTTCCTTCCCCCTCCAATGGCTGGGCTTTAAACCTTCCTCTTAACGTAAGTAACAATCCCGGTCTTCCTAACACCAGTGTTCCCTCCGTTTTAGTCCCCAATCATTCTGCACCTGCTTCTTCTTCTGCGACTTCTTCTTCCCCTATGACCAATTTAGCAACTGATATTATTGATCTGCTTTCTTCCCACAACATTGCGACCTCATCTAACTTTGCCTCTTCACTTTTCTCCTTCCTGTCTAGTAATTTATGCGGCAATTAACTTCTCTCTTAAATTTCTTCTTCATTTTCCTTTTCAACTTGTCACTGCTCTGCAGTACGCTGTTGAAAAATGATTTGAGTCATCTACTCACAGTGACTCAGTGCAAAGTTTTGAACTTCCTTTCACAATTCTTTCAAATTTTTTCTTTAAGAATTATAAGATATATGGAATCGGTTCATTTTGACCAGTATTCCAATGCAGTTGATGTTTTCCTTCCTATGGTTCAGCCTGGTCATTTTAGAAAAACGCCTTGGGAGGTAATTAAACCTACCGGTCCTAAGGACGTTTTGATAATCTTTCCTTTAGTCAGTCGCAGGCTTTTTTATCTGTTTACTGTTAGATGTTGCATGCGGACTGAGCATAGCTTCATTTATATAACATTTTTACATACTAATGGAAGGCATAGAACCTTCTGTTGTTCTGGTGTAATGTCTTTCTGCATTTACTGTCTTCAGTTACTATTATTATTTATCCATGTTTATTTCCTTGATATTTCGCCTTATTGCCGCAGATTCTATCTTACTTCCTTGTCTTATTCCTCTGCCTCCACAGTCAGCTCCCTCTCTTATGGTTCCACTCATACTCTTCCTTGTACTCCCTTCTTGGTCGGCGAGCAGGAACTCTCTTCATGCCATTTTCCACGCTTTCTTCCTAATGATCCACAAGTTTAATATTCTCCAATGGAATTGTCGTAGTCTGAGAGCCAACCAACAGGCATTGGAGGGAATACTAGACTCCTCCTCTATCCATATTGCTCTTTTATCTGAGACCTGGCTTTCGGAATCCTCTAATATTTCCATTCGTGGCTTTACAGCAATACGTTCTGATCGTGTTGATGGCTATGGTGGCGCTGCCATCCTCATAAGAAATGATATCTTCTTTGTCCACCACGACCATTCTTCTTACTTTCCTTCTGATTCTCTCTCTCCCAACTTAGTCCATATTTCGATCCCAAATATTCATCCTCAGCCTGTTCATATATTTTCTGTATACGTTCCTCCTAGTTTTGACCTTAATAATTTCCCATTCTCTCTTTTGGCTTATCCTCACTCTCTTCCCTTTATTGTCGGCGGTGACTGGAATGCTCACTCTCCTCTTTGGGGCTCTGCGCGTCATAACAGGAATGGCCGTGTTCTAGAAAACTTTATTCTCGGTAAAAATTTTGTCCTTCTGAATGATAACTCTCCTACTCTTTATAGAGGCGCTCACTCATCCAGCTCTGTTGATCTGTCCTTTACCTCTCCAAACTTTGGTCTTCGCTGTCAATGGAAAACTCTGGACGGTACCTTCGGCAGCGATCATGTTCCCATTGTTTTCTCTTTTCACCATCTCCTTCCTCCTCCTCCTCCTCCTCATTATTCTATACCCGTTCTCGCTCCTAAATGGTCTCTCAACAAGGTTAACTGGGAGGAATTCCGTTCTAATTTCAACTTATCTCTTCCTTACATACACTCCCTCTCCGATCCTATTCAACAATATAACGTTTTCTCTGATTCCATTTCTTCTGCTCTGGACGCCTTCTCTCCACCAATTCATCATTCCAAAAGAAATTACCATCTTCAGGCTTCCTCACTTTGGTGGAACGAAGATTGTACTAATGCCGTTAAAGACAGTGTCTCTTCATTTAGATGTTTCCGGTCTTGTTCTTCCTTTGCTAACTTCATAGCCCATAAAAAAGCTAATGCCAAGGCTAGATTTATCCTCAAAACGTCCAAAAGAAATTCATGGAGGAAATTTTGTGCTTCGTTTTCTAGATCTACTTCAATTTCCCATCTTTGGAAGATGGCTAAAGCTTTTCGCTCTTCTAGATCGGATCGTCCATCATTTTATAACCTTCCTTCAGATAGACTCACTACTTTTCTTGATTCCATTGCTCCCTCCTATGTTCCTTCCCTTGAGGAATCTTGGTCTCCTTCCCTTCCTATCTCCAATTCTTCCCACTTCCTGTCTTCTAGCTTCAGCATCAATTAACTTCGTGCTTCCTTGACTAATTCTTCTAATTCTAGCCCTGGTATAGATGGTATTCCATTCCGTGTCCTTAAGAACCTTTCTGAATCAGCACTTAAAATCCTGTTGTCAATTTACAATTCTTTTCTGTGTATCTGTGAAACTCCTCCGCTTTGGAATTCCTTTATTATTATTCCTATTCCGAAGAAGAATCCCAATTCCTTTCGTCCTATTTCTCTAGCCTCTTGTTTAAGAAAACTTTTTGAACGAATGATTAATAGGCGCCTTATCTGGTGGCTGGAATATAATAATGTTCTTCCTGATAACATGTTTGGTTTCCGTCCTGGCTTTGGTTCTTCTGATTGCATATCCCTTTTTCTCTCTGATATCTATAAATCTTTCATCCACAAAAAATTTACTATCTCTGCATTCGTTGATGCTACCTCAGCTTTTGATAAGGTTCACCTTCCTTCTCTTCAGAATAAAATGATTTCCATTAATATTCCTCTTGAGTTTACATCCTTAGTTATTAATCTGTTTCGGAACAGAACTATCCATCTTTCTACCCCTTTCTTTTCTGATTCCAGGACAGTTTTTCGAGGTCTTCCGCAGGGATCGTGCCTTAGTCCTACCCTTTTTAACATTTATTTCCTTAGTCTTTCTTCTCTTTCTATTCCATCTAGTTCGCTATTCTTTGCCGACGATATTCTCGTCTATTCTTCTTCCGATGATCTGTTTTCTGCTAATGAGGAGCTTAATAACTCCCTTGCTATTTTAGAAAATTCTTTATCTTCTCTTCATCTTTCTATTTCCCCTGAGAAATCTGCTGGTATCGTTTTTACATTTCATCCTTTTGATCGTTCCTTGGTTAACCTTTTCATGTGCCAGGTCCCTATTCCTTTGCTCACTTCCTTCTCCTACCTCGGTGTAATTCTTAATAGTACTCTGTCTTTTCATGATCATATTAACTATCTCTGCACGTCTGCTCTCAAAAGACTCAATTTTTTGAAGGCGTTGTCTTCCCCCAAATGGGGTGGTGATCCATATATTCTTCTCATGCTGTATAAATCCATTATTCTTTCTAAGTTTGACTATTGTTCTTTTCTTTATGCCAGTGCTCCTGTTTCCCTTCTCGTCAAACTTGATCGCATCCAAAATTCTTGTCTGCGCCTCTGTGTTGGTGCCCTGAATTCTTCTCCAATTCCAGCTCTTCTGTCCGAAACTGGATTTGTTCCTCTTTGTATTCGAAGACTTCACCTTGGTGAAAGGTTCATGATTAGACGTCTGCAGATCTCTCCTTCCAAACTCATGAATTCTTATCAATATATCCGGGTCAACTGGCGTTTTTCTCCTCGTAAGATTCCAATTCTTTCTCTCATCTCTTCTCGACTCGTTCCACTTTCTCACTTTGTCCTCTCCCAGAACAAATCTCCATACTTTACCTTTAACTTCTCTGAACTGTCTCATCCACCTAAGTTATTCTCTTTACCTTCTAATATTAAGTCTCTTCCTCGTCCTGCCATTCACGAAGAATTTAATCACACTCTTTCCTCTCTATTTCCTGCTCACATCACGATTTTTACGGATGGCTCGAAATCTGCTTCGGGGTTCGGAGCCGCTTTTATTCTTCCTGCTCTCAACTATTCTGAATCATTTCATCTTCCCTCCTTCTCTTCTGTCTTCCTAGCCGAATCCACGGCTATTTTGCGTGCGGTCCTCTTTATATCTTCAACTTCTAATTTAGTGAATTTCCTTCTATGCTCCGACTCGAAGAGTGTTTTAGTAGCTATCGCGCCTCCCCTTCCTGAACCCTCTTCCTGTCCTATTATTCTTTATATACGCTCCTTGATTTTCAATTTATTAGCCTCCCGTTCTATCCATATTGACCTGCTTTGGATTCCTGGCCACTGTGGTATTGCTGGTAACGATCTTGCTGACTCGTTAGCTTGCTCGGCTGCAGTAAATGGTCGTTTCATAGGCAGATTTCCTTCCCAAAGTCTTTATTCTCTCTCTTTTCGTTCTCACCGTGACTTTTGGACTGATCTCTATCCGTCCTGTTTCTCCAACCCTGACTCCTTTTACCTTGCTTTACAGCCTTCTCCATCCGTTTCTCCCTGGTTTAATAATTTTCCCAGTATCAGCCGTTCTCTCATTTCTTCCATAGTTCGCCTTCGTTTTAATCACAGTCTGCTTCCGGCTTCTCGTTTCCGTTTTGCTCTGGTTCAATCTCCTTTGTGTCCCTTTCATCCTCCAACCTTCAATGGCACGTGTGATGCAAACCACGTACTATTTGAATGTTCCTTTATTTCTACTGAACGCGCGATCCTTTATTCCAATTTGCTTAGCCTTGGCCTCCCTACACCTTACAGTGCCCTCTATATTCTCACTTTTCCATCTCCTTCTGTTGTTCCCTTGTTATCCGCCTTCATTTCCTCTGTCTCTAATTGTTTCTTGATATAACTTGTCGCTCCATATGTCCTTCTATTCTTTTAATCTTTTGGCTGGGTAAATGTCCTGTGCTGGCGTGCCCATTTTAAAAAAAAAAAAATAAAAGGCTACCGACTTATTAACTATTTAATAGAGACTAAATGTGAATTTTATCGGGAAAAAAAGATATAAGGATAATGAAAACAAGCATTTAATAAAAGAAGGGGAAAACACGGGAGGGAGCTATAAGGAAGGTTGAAGTTCAGTTGCAGCAAACCATGGTAAAGGAGAGGGAATTCACAAATAAGAGACGGGCATTCAAGTAAGATGTAGTTAGAATCGCATATGATAAGATCGTCTAGGTGAAGAAGAAGATGGGAAGAAAAAGGTAATGGAAACGTAAGCGGAAAATGGAAGCAACTCCGCGCACAAGAGAGATAATATACAGAAAAAAATTGTTAAATAAACAGGAGAATATGAATTAAACCGGATAGTATTCTAAACGATTTTAGACGAGAAAAGAAGACTGTAAGATGCAGCTTTTCGTAAAGAATGACCGTTGCAAACAGCGGAACGAGCCAGGAAGTTCACCTTCTGGTTACCTGGGACATCTATACGACTAGAAACCGAAAAAAAATCTATTTGAATAAAAAGATTATTGTGTAGATTGTAAATAAGAAAACGGATGGAAAGGATAGTGTAATCGTATGAAGAAGAAGGAAAAGGAGATGATATAGGTTGAAGAACGTTTAAAGAGTCAAAAATAATTAAATTTCAGAAAAAAGTGAAAGCGTTGAGGAAAAGATGATGGCATGAAGAATGACCACAAACTCAGTGAAAAAAAATCAGAACAGAAGGCACAGTTTGACTGGGACACAATAATTGTGAAGTAAATGGAATATCAATACTACTGACATCTTTTGAGCTATCGATGATGCCAAAGAAAGCGCGTAGGAATGAAAATAGAGAATCGTTGACAAAGGTAAAAGAAAGTTACCTGTAGTAAAATAAATTAGGAAACTGAAAAACGAAAGAATATTTAGGAAGAAAAAAGGGATGTTTAAAATGAGCACGAGGTTTCCGTTAATTTTATATTAGGAATGAGGTTCCTTATTATCCTCATTTATTTTGTGTTCCTACTTAATAAATTAATAATTATAAAAATCCCTAGGATAAATTCAGTTATAGTATGCCATCCTTTGTGTGTAAATTATCATTTATCACGATTTTGGCGACTTCCTTAATGTAAAAAAATAATTTTTGCTAAAACTGTTTTGTGATTCGTCAAATTTTAAAACATTACTTGAGATCGTTTCTTAATACGCTAAAACTAATTTGTCCACAGTCTCAAGCGTGCAATGCGTCTCTTTATGTTCATTTTAATTCTAGTTTACATTATCCTCTCTCTGTCTGTGCAATATAACAATCACGCAACATAAATGGAATTTATATACACCAGCCAAATAGTAAAAAGGTAAAATTTATTAATTGCTTCACACCATTATAATTATTTTAAATTTACAAAACATAAAAAACCAGTTAATTGGTTATATGAACAAAATCATTCACTAACATATTTCGAAGACACTGACTCCATATGAATATGAAGCTAATGTCCCCATTAAAACATGTCAATGAATTATTCAATTCATGTAATTAATTAATTAGTTTCCTATGTTTGAAGTATTTAAATTAATAATAATAACATAACAGTTCCATGTGAAACGTATCTATTTATTTTTATTATTTATTTTTTTTTTATTTTTTTAATTTTTTTGGGCGCGCCAGCGGCATTGACCCAACAACAACAGAAATTAAGGAAGGGGTTAAATAAAAAGACGATTAGAAATAGAGCTTAGGAAAGATTGGAGTACAGGGATTATATCTGGAGATGGAAAGGAAAGGATAAAAGAAGAATTATACGGAGCAGGAAGACCCAGTGCCAAGATTTTCGAGTACAAAACAGAGCGCTCGGAATCAAGGGCAGGGCATTCAAAGAAGATGTGGTTTGCATCACATATGAGAGGAGAGATGGAATTATGAAGGGGACAATCGGGAGAAGGGGACAGGGAAAAACGAAAACGTGAAGAGGGTAGAAGTGAGTGATTAATACGCAGTCTGATTAAGGAAATGATCGCGGAGCGTTGATAAGAATAGGATTGAAACCACGGCTGGGAAGAGGGAACCGGTTGAATTTGAAGATAATGAGAGGCGGGATTAGAAAATAGGGAAGGATAGATGTCCGACCATAGTCGGGAATGATTAGCTGAGGAAAGAAGGAGGATGTCCGAGGTAGGAATTTTGCAGAATAAAGGACCATCGCGGGCGGCCGAGCGGGCTAAAAAGTCCGCTAACTCGTTGCCCTCGATGCCAGAGTGACTAGGAACCCACAAAAGGTCAATAGTAATGGAACGGGATGAAAGTAAATTGGATATAAGAAAACGAATTAAAAGAATGATAGAATTGGAGGAATGAGAAGGAGGAGAAGAGATGGCTTGAAGAACACTTTTGGAATCGGAGACAATCAGACATTTACTGACCTCTCTTATGGATGGAATGAACGAGACTGTGCGTAAAATTGCGATAGACTCCGCTGTGAAGATAGAACAGAAGGAAGGGAGCTTGAAGGACTCAGAGTGATTAAGTGAGAGGGAGGTAAACGCGCCGCCCACCCCATTTTCGTTTTTAGAACCGTCAGTGAAGAATGTTAGATGAGAAGGGAATGATGTGTCCAGCATGTGGAAGAATTCAGCTTGGATTGAAGAATGTGCGGTGGAGCTGGTTTGGAGAGGGAGAGAGAAGAGATTAATAGTCTGCCAAATGCTGGAAAAGTCATGGGAAAAGTAAGAAAGCTTGGAATAAGA
The DNA here is from genome assembly GCA_039619475.1 of Icerya purchasi. NCBI lineage: Eukaryota > Metazoa > Arthropoda > Insecta > Hemiptera > Monophlebidae > Icerya > Icerya purchasi. The sequence goes on along the minus strand of CM077116.1, from coordinate 166,950,370 downwards.
AAAGACATAAGGCGAAAAATTGGAGACTCGAGCTGCTACGAGAGAAAGGATTGGGATTTTGTGAGGAGCAAATCGCCATTGGTTTTTAATACTAAGATAGGAAGAGATAAGATTAGATGAGGACACAGAAAGCCGTTTAATTAGAAAATTATAACCAAGCTGCGATCTGCGGATAAACAGTGGTTGCATAGCAGATTCAGAGAGGATAGCAGGAATGGGAGAAGATTTTAGCGCTCCAATGCACAACCGAAGGCAGCAGTTTTGAACTTTGTCCAGTTTGGTGAGGAGAGATTTAGAGGAGTTTCCATAGATGAAGGGGCAGTAATCGATTCTGGAACGAATTATAGCCTTGTAAAGGATTAGGAGAATGGAAGGGTCACCACCCCATTTGGATGGCGAAAGGGCTTTCAGGAGATTGAGTCTTTTGAGGGAAGAATTGTAGAGATAGTTGATGTGTTCATAGAAAGTGAGTCGGCTGTTGAGAATAACACCAAGATAGCAGAAGGAGCTGACGAGCGGAATCGGAATGTTAGATGGAATAATATTTACCAAAGCTTGATTGTAGGGGCGGAGGGAGAACACCATAGAAGAGGACTTAGAAGGAGAGAGAGAGAAGTGAATTGAGGCGAGGGAGATACCAAGGATAGATAAAGAGTTATTGATCTCTTCGTTGGCGGCGGCCACATCATTATAACTGGAGTAGATGAGGATATCGTCTGCGAAAAGGAGAGAGGAGGAAATTGTAGGGAGGGAAGCAATATTAAGGAGATAGATATTGAAAAGAGTGGGGCTAAGACATGATCCCTGAGGAAGTCCCCGGTGGATGCATCTGGAAATGACACGGGAGGGAGTAGAGAGGAAGAGGGGTCTATTTTGGAACAAGTTTAGGATCAGAAAGATGAAATTAGATGGAACGTTAAGCCCAAGAAGCTTGGCGCATAGAGTAGGAAGGTGGACATTATCAAACGCAGAGGAGACGTCAACAAATGTAGCAACAGTGAATTTTCTTTCTATGAAAGCTTTGTAGACGTCTGATAGGAAAAGACTGATGCAGTCGACCGGGCCCAACCCCGGGCGAAAGCCAAACATATTGTAAGGAATTAGATCATTGTGTTCCAGCCACCAGACGAGTCGCTTGTTCACCATACCTTCAAACAGTTTACGAAGACAGGAGGCTAAAGAAATAGGACGGAACGTAGATTGATTTTTTTTAGGTATAGGGATGATAACAAAGTCATTCCAGGATTTAGGTGTAGATCCAGAGAGTAGGAAGGAGTTAAAGATATTCAGAAGAAAATGCAAAGAAAGCGTGGAGAGGTTTTTAAGTATAAGGAACGATATACCATCTAAACCTGGTGAGGAGTTGGAGGATTTATTAAGGATAGATAGTAGCTCATCATAACGGAAAGAAAGGGATAAGAAGTGAGACTCTGAGTTGGGTGTAAGAACAGGAAGCGAGATTTCCTCAAGGGAAGGAGCGTAGGCGGGCGCGATAGAATCTAGAAAGGAAAGGAGATGTTGCAGTGCGGGAGAGGGATGTACCGGGCGCTTGGAAAGGGGAGAAGTAAAAACCTTAGCCATCTTCCAAATCTGCGAAAAGGGCGTGTCTTTAGAAAAAGCGGAACAAAATTGTTTCCAAGAATTTCTCTTAGCCGCTTTAAGAACAAAGCGAGCCCTCGCATTGGCTTCTTTGTGAGCAAGAAAGTTGGACATTGAGGACCGCGAACGAAATGATTTGAATGTAACAGTACTTTGTTTGAAATCCTGTTTACACTCTTCGTTCCACCAGAGTGAGGAGGCAGAGGGCGCTTTTCGGTGATGATTATTGGGAACAAGTGGAGAGGATGAAGAAAGGGACGAATGAAGGGATTGAGTGAACAAGTTGTATTGGGCTATAGGATCAGAATTCGCCAGGATATGAGGGAGAGAATCGTCCATCAATGAACGAAATTTGGTCCAATCAGTTTTGGAAAGAATCCGTCGAGAGGAATGGAGAGGCTTGGATTGGGTAGGAGGAGAGACGTCATTAAGGGATAGGAGAATGGGAACATGGTCACTACCAAAAGTGCCATCAAGTGTTCTCCAGGAGCATTTAGGAGCTATATCGGGAGAGGTAAAGGAGAGGTCCACCGAACTTGAGGAGAAAGAGTTTTTAAAGTAGGTGGGAGAATGATCGTTGAGGAGGAAGAGGTTATGATTCAGAATAAAGTCTTCCAGCACAGAGCCGTTGGAGTTGTAACGAGTGCAGCCCCAAAGGGGAGAATGAGCGTTCCAATCTCCACCAATGACGTATGGTTCTGATAGGGTTGTAAGGAATGAGGAAAGCGGAATATTGAAGAGACTAGAGGTGGGAGGGTTGTAGACACAAGCGACATGGATAGGCTTTAGGGACAGATTTAGAAGAGAAATATGGATCATATTGGGGGAGTTAGGATAGGGAGGTGGAAGGAAAGGGATAGTGTGCGATTGGTATGATAAGTCGCTCCTGATTAGGATGGCAGCTCCACCATACCCGTCCACACGATCAGCTCGAACTATGGAAAAACCTCTGAAATGGATGGAGGAGGATGATTTCAGCCACGTTTCAGACAGCAAAGCGACATGAATGTTATAGCGGTCAAGTAGACCCTCTAAAGCTTGTTTGTTAGCTCGTAGGCTACGACAATTCCATTGTATAATGTTTAGGGACGGAAGCTGCGACATAGTAGGATAATGACAAAAGGGAAAGGAAAGACGAGAGCAGTAAAGTAGGATATAAAGAGGGAGTAAAATGCTTTAAAGGAAGTGCCGCATAGGCTCACTTCTAAAGTAGAGGAGCAGAAGGGAGGCCTATTCAAAATATGACATGGCCTCTTATGAAAATAGCTTTTTACTGTTGGAAGCATCAGTGATAGTTCTGAAGAATGTCTGCACGAACTTGGATTTATGCAAGTTTGTAGACTTCCTACAATGTACGTAGCGTATAGAAGATTTGATGGAAGGATTATTTTTAAATCTGAGGAATGCCTGCACGAACTTGGTTTAATGCAAGTTTGTAGGCTTCCTATTGCGGCAGTAATGTATCGTAGCCTAGTGGTGGAGTTTCTCATGTAAGTAGGTTTCAACTTTGCAATTGATCTGATGTGGCAGGAGATGGAAGAACGACTAAGATGTAGGAAATATAAAAAATGGAGAATAGAAGAAAAGTTAGTTGAACTGAACATTATTGGCTAGGAAAGATGAAAGGTTGTCCCCGAATGAAGGGGAGGCGGCTATGTTGAAAGATGAAAGGAGTTGGATGATGGCAGTGGATAAATTACAAATATTAGAAGAGGTATCGATGTGGTGGATAGGAGCACTATTTTGAACAAGAGGGAGATGACTTTCAGCTGGAGACGAGTTGAAGGAAGAGGTTCCAACTCTATTCAGAGCCCATCCGGCTGATGGCGCAGGGGAATACAGAGAAGGGATAGGAGGAAAGTGGGGAACGGGTTTGAGATGCGACTTGGACTTGGGAGATTTATGAAAAGTAAGGGACTTTGGGCTAGGAAGAGGCGTTACTTTACGTGGAAGGGTAGAAGTGCTTAGAGAGGGAACAGGAGCGGCGGCTCGGTTAGCATAGGAAAACGCTTGAGAGACTATGCTGGAAGCTTTTAATTTGGAGGCTTCATGGAAGGATATGTTTTCAAAGGCCATGATTTTTTTGATGTCCTTCTGTCTTTGCCATTCAGGACAGCGACGATCGGACGAACTGTGACAACCTTTGCAGTTGCGACAGAGAGGAGGCTCCTGGAGACTATCACATTCGGAGAAGAGGTGCTGGGAAGAACAATGGGAACAGATCGAGTGAGAACTCCTGCAATGTCGTGCAATATGCCCAAAAAGAAAACATTTTGCACATTGCGTGGGAGAGCGAATACTTGGAGAGACCGGGAAGCGAAGTTTGAAGATGGAAATATATTCGGGAAGGGAAGATTTGTGGAATTTTAACTCTACACTTTTGGTGGGTACTTTGGAACCCTCGGAGGAACGGAAAATGCGTCGAATAGAGATAACAGAGTTTGGAAATTCAAGCCCTTCTTTGATATCTTCGACTGAAAAGGAGGGATGAACTCCGGTAATAACACCGATTCTATATAAGGTATTAAGAGGAATAAAGGCCTTGATTTTGTTGGCGGTGAAATAAGAGGAGTTGTTGAGAAAGGAGTTAGCGGAAGAAGCATTGGGGAAGAAGACCGAAATGCGTCCCCTACCTTGGGATTTGATGTCAGTAAAAGAAGTGGAGACTTTGCTAATGAGCTTAGCCAAAGCTAGCAGGTGAAGGTTGCCAATATTCTCGTCGGAGGTACAATTTTCGACAAAAACTGTGAAAGGACCGGGATGGTTGGAAGGGAAGATGGCCTCAGTGGTGGTTTCAGTGTTGGAATTATTATTGTTAATGCTGTTATTATTTTTATTGAAATTGTTATTATCATTACTGCAGTTGATAGCGGTATTATTAGTGATACTAGTATTGTTACTATTTTGGTTAGTGGTACTGGATGTGTTGTTATTATTACTTAAAGGAATATCGGAGATAGGAGTATCCGGTTGTGTCAGGCGTAATTCCTTAGTAGATGAAGACGGAGGAGGGGTTAAATGACTAGAGGGCTTTCGCTTAGTTGAAGGATCTATATCCATTACGTTAAGCGATAAATGATTGTTTGAAAGTTTATTGGGGGAGGCCGCGGAGCGGCCCCCTTTGGAAACGCTCATTTACGCTCAAGCGAAAAGGTGATCGGAAAAGAACAATTGAAATTAAATAAAATAAACACGCGAGGAAAAAAAAAAAAAAAAAGAGACGGAAGAATACACACGAATCTGAAATTACGAGCGAACGAAAATAAGTCGAAAATCCCGCAACAAGAGTTACGAGTAATAAATGGAACGAACTCACCGCTCTGGTGGAGATAAAATCCGAACACAATAGAACACGACTTTTATCACTGATAACGAACAATCTTCCTCGAAACGTATCTAAACATGGTTCTAAAAGATATTATATTTAATGAAATATAGGAAAATGTATTTTCTCAAAAACGCTAAACACCCCGTCTGCAATTATTTTTGCAAAAAATTATTCCAGTTCTTTCTCTAACTTTTTTTACATTATCATCATCATCATGAAATCACACTACTCCTCATAGGGGTTTCGTGAATACGTTCAATTATTTGGGAAACCAATTTTCGAAAATCCCTGTCACAATCACCCGCACCGATAATCAGTTTGTAATGTTTAACGAGCTATATGTATTCACTGTATAAATTGACCAACAAAAATGAGAGGAAAATGTCTTTTGTATAAGTAAGTCATCTTTTTATGCAGTACAAAATTTCCTTTTCATTATATGCAATCATTGTTTTTTTCAATTTTCCTATATTTTCTCTGGTAAAAATACTTCTTCCGGAAATATGCTACATTCTAGTAACTAAGATTTAAAAAAAAATACCACTTTATCTAGTTTTTATATAATTATGTACGTATCGTTATATAAGTATTTTCAAGCGAAGCGATAGTTTTCAAGAAAAAAAAAATTAACTTGAAATTCCCCCAACAATCATTTTTTTTAACGAGAACATCTAAAAAGGTCGACTGCCTCAGCTTTCTTATATTTCCATTGCAAACTTTACTTCTTACAAAAACATTTTTGAATTATACGACGATAGGAGCCAAGAACTTACATTAAACTATTTTTTGGTTTAAAAAAGTTTAGGCACACGTTCGACACTCTAGAATGTACAAAATTTCGTATGATTGCAGAGATTATTATATCGCACAAATAGGGAAAAGGCAAAATAAGAATTCGAATTTAAACACAAGAAGACAGATTTCCCGCGCGTTTGACTTCATCCTAAGCAGGCCCGGATTAAGTATACGATAGGCCCGGGACTACAGAAATAATAGGGGCCCTTTTCGGAAGCGACAAAATTATCAGTTTTATAGAATAACTAAATTTTTTTAAATTTAATTTAATTATATTATTTTGAATTCACGAATTAATGTAAACAAAACTAAATATCATATAGACAACGGGTAGAATTTTGATGCCAAAAAAAAAAAAATATATATATACATATATATATATGTATATGTATATATATGTATATGTATATATAATTTTAAACAATGAATTTTTTTCTTTTTTTTTTCTGTAAATTCTCGTATAATATCATTAAAATCTACTGAACGGAGAAAACCTGTTTCGACCGTTAATCTTGATAATGCCGATAATCTATCGTCTAGCATGTTTGATCTGTACATATTTTTTATTCCTTTTAATATCGAAAAAGATCTTTTCGCCTCACAGTTTGTAATCGGTATAGTTACAAATAGTTTATATGCAATATAAATGTTTGGAAAAACATTTATTATCGCACGTTTAACCATCCATGTCGGAGGTGGGAGCCTCTCGCGGACCCCTTTATAAGGCGGGGCCCGGGGTTGCAGATCCCCCTAGCCACTCTCTAAATCCAGGACTGATCCTAAGGATTTTTATAATTATCAGTTTTTTAAGAAAGAACACAAAATATAGAACCTAATAAGGAATCAACCTCGCGGCTAAAATAATGTTAACGGAAATCTCACGAAAGTAATTAACGTTTTAACCGATGAAAAAATCATTTCTTTACGTCCAATCACAGGTTAACATAAAATGTCGATAGTAAATCGAAGAGCTGAGTTAAGCTTCAGTTTTATTTCTTCGAAACATCAAATGCGTTTTTAAATAGTAAAATGGTTTTTCACCAAAACTTTTAATTATAATTTTAATATAAAGTTGAATGCAATACTATCGGCATGATAGATATATATTTCACAGAATTATGCTAAACATAAATAATAATAAAATTATCATAAAAAATTATACAAAAAACATACAAATCACATAAAAAATATTACAAAACAACGACTAGTTTGACGATTTTTATGATAATTTTATTATCTTTGTTCGACATAATATTTTGTAATTTTAATGTTTAAGTAAATACAATTTTTACAAAACTTATCGCTTTCTTCCTAAAACAATTGCTCTCTCTGTTTTCTCACATTCTCTCTCTCTTTCTATTCCGTCCTATTTTCCCCTTATTTAATTTTCTCAATGTTTCCAATCTCTTCAATGCTACCAAAACCTTTATTCCAGCTCCACCTTTTAAACGGCTAATAACTCTTCCTGATGTTACGTTATGATTCTACGAACGAAAAACTTAATCACATCATCAGTGTTGGCGTACACAAATTCGTACTGATAAAATCATAGATTATAAATTATTATTAGATTTATTTTACTTTCGGGCATCGTATCTTCTCTCAACTCAATAATCATTTATACTGAACTGAAACACAAACCTGAACCATACCAGAAACCAAACCGGATGAATTTAGCTTTGCACTCTCAGAAGAAAAATCTGAAATACAATTTCACCAACAGAATTCAATATCAAAGTAATCACATTTAAACAGTTCCCTTCAAAAGTAAATTAATGTTAATAATTACTAAACTTTTAAAAAAATAAATAAAAAACACTTTTTTAAATTCAAATGGGAAATTGCAAGTATTGTTCTGCCGTAAACCGCACTATATTATAAATGTAAACAATTTTAAAATGACCATTTACTATTACTGATGTTATATTTTTTGTTATACGAACGACATATTCAGAGTCCATGAATACACATGTATGTCGAACAATTGACGAAACTGGTCGGACTAATTTATTATATTTATGGTTTTTATATATATTAATTGTTCATTTTTTAATGTTTTTTACAATCTAGATAGTGTTATATATTTTTGTGAATGGTTGAATGTCATATATCGTTCACGTAACAAAAAATATAATATCAGTAATGTTAATGGTCATTTTAAAATTGTTTACATTTATCAAATGAGAAAAATGACGAAATAACATCGACTCAATTATCGGCGTAGTAAAATATGAAAATGTTCTGCAATACCATAAGTTGCTCGCCAAGTTAGACGAAGCGGCATCGAATAATTAAAGTAATTGTCCTTAACCATGAATACATGGGCGTCGCCAGCGGGGGACAGGGGGCAGCTGCTCCCCCTAGAGCCTTGAAACTTTTTAATTAACTAGTCATGATGAGTATTCATAGACGCGTAATCATGGACAATTCGGAAGACTTTTATAATAAAGTAGTAGAACAATTTGCCAGAAACCCACGAAAATTATGTTTTATTAAGATTTGTTTAATAAAATATTATGCCTTTACAACTTTTAAATTTTATTTTTCCTATAAATTATATCCTCTTTCTATCATCTTGCCCCCCCCCTGGCTCATCGGCTGGCGACGCCCTTGCATAAATATGGAATTAGTTACACTGAAACATATTGGTCGGTTTGTGAATTATATTATGTGTTTTCTGTAAAGTGTTTAATATTTAAAATTTATATACAATAAAACAGAAATGGAGATGGATAATGTTAATTTAATCAAAGCATCATTAAAGCAAATGTTCAAATATTTGTAAGTGACAGATATACGTAAATTCTCCGAGCAGAAAGTAACAACGTTATAATTTATGGATCTAAAAGGAATATTAAAGTAATACTATAAATAATGAAAAATATACATTAAGCTTTCTAAAAAGGAAACAGAAAAAGAAAAACGTTTAAAGGGATCGCTGAATTTTAAATATCGTAATCGTATGTTGCTCTGTTCAATATAAAAAAAAACATATTTTTGCATCTAACTGACAATGAGATATTTAACTTAAAACTAAAGTGAAGTAAGTCCGATATCCTTGATAACGTATCATGGATTATGAAGTTAAGGTTCACAATGTATAAGCCCAATGGCACTAATAAGAGTAGAGGGGCCAGTTTCTTCTTTTCGGCCGCCTTTACTTTACCAAATTTCTCTAATAGCCAATTATTTCAAGTTAGGTGTATACCTGGGAACGACATGGATCCGGAACGAGACAGGTCTCGAACTTGTGACCTCTGATTTAGTATCCAAGTACTTTAACCACTAGACTACCATGCTTAACAACTCGTTTTCAAAAAATAAGTGGAAATGATATGCTTATTCCTAAAAAGTTAAGTACTCTCTTTAAAAAAAAAAAAAAAAAAAAAAAAAAGAATGATAATAATAAATAAACAAAAGTCGGAAAAATTTGCAAAAAATCAATTTAACTTACGTCACCAGTGTAATCCTTAGGAACACCACTATAAACATTCGATCCGTCAGGTCGATTAATAATTATACCAGGTGTTGGATTTCTGAAATAAATACGTAACGCCAACATTTAATTCTTTCAGTATACGAAATGTATATATCTTTATTTCAAATGAATGCCGTTTCCGCAAATAATCTCATCAAAGTTATCACGTGTGATATTGTTTATATAATATTTTCCAAAAAGGTTATTTCATTTTTATTTTTACTTCCACAGTTCTTGAACTTCCAAGAATCGAAAGAAAAGGTATATTGATTTCCAAAATTTCTTGATTTTTCATTTAATTGAAAAGTTTATAAAATTTTTTAACACCTTTCTGTGAGTAATAAATTTTTTACTGACGCACTTTTACAACCAGTTGAACCCGTATTTTAAATCGTTTGCACTTCGCGCTAAAACAACACTGCCATCATTATAACGAGTACTATTCATTACATTTGTCTTGTACGACCTTTCTAAAAATAGTTATTCTGTTTAATAATTATTTCCGAGTGACATTATTGCACTTTTCTGTAGATATAATAAACATCTAAATCAAATGAATAATACATTAACATTAAAAGTAAAATATCAAACTCCCTCGTGGGCCACTTGTTGGACAACGCTATCCTGAATGTTAGAGATAAAAAATGAATAAAAAAGTAGGAAAGGAGTTTTATCCCAATCGAAAACTTGGTCAAAGCTAAGTTAACCGGTTTTCCAAATCCTGAAAAGTTATTGGTAATAGATGAATACCTTTGCGAAGATTCTACTTACGTCAATTAATAACTATAAAAACTCAAAGCTCTCTACTATTCTTAAATAATCTGAACTGTGCTGAGAACAAAATCAGGCTGAGCAAACTTTACAAACACAGCAAAAGTAGTTAGTACTGAATTTTTAACAATCATTAATGCATATCAATTTTCTGACATTTTAAGAAAAAGAAATTTCTACAGAAATATGACGAAATCAAAGTAAATTTATAATTTATCTATCTTTTCCGTTAGGGGGCTTATCTCGTAAATTTTTTCACATTCATGGAAGAGGTTAAATTTTCGTTACCCCGATAATCAAAAAAAGGGAGATGAAATTGAATTTTTATAATTTTCGTTAAAAAATAATTAAACAGTAAGCGGGAAAGCTTCGTATACTGGGCAGTAACAAAATTAAGTATGCCTCAAATGCATTTAAGCTGGTAATGTTTAATCATAGAAGGTAATTGGAACATCACGTTTACTTGCGAATGATTCATACGTCGAGTTCATCGGTTTTCTCTGAGGTGTACAGTTACGTTACTACACACAATGTAAAAGAAACACCCAGTGCGTTAAATGGGTAAAATATACACATAGAATAAATTTTCCTGAAGCAAATTACTCCAATATACTTTTTTTCTGCAAAATCAATACAAATTTCGGAGCAGTTCTTGTTAAAAAACAAAAATTGAATATGGATCAAACAAAAAAATCCAATTCTATGCAAAACAAAATTTCAAAGCTGCTCCAGAAATCTTCGTAGTATACACTCAGAAACACCTTAATTAAAAACAGATTTTCATTGCTGGTAGAAATGATAGTTTTCTATCCTTCCTGAAATATAACAGCGGAGTTAGACTATTTCGAACATGTTCGTTAATTCCACATCTAAAAAAGTTACCTTGAAAACAGATACGCTAGTCTACAAATAAACGATGCTAAAGCTACAAGGAAAATTACCTGTGGAATACCACAAGGCTCTGTCTTGGAGTCAACTGTTTGGAACATTTTATTTTCTAAAATTCACAATAGTATAGAAAGTGTTTGCACATTTTTAAATATCGAAACGATCTTAACATCATACGCTGACGAAATGTTCATTCTATTTAAAATATTAAAATATACTAATCTTACGAAAGTCAAAACAGTATGCCAAAAACTAGAGTATGAAATAGCAAAAATGGGCCTAACCTTCTCTACGGAAAAGTGTAAATCCATGAAAAATTTAGTAAGAAAGAGATATTTGAAAAAATTGTTAGATTGAAAATAATCTCGGGTCAACCTATCCAGATAGTCAATGAAATGAAATATCTTGGAATTCCGGTCGACCGTGAACTTAAATTCACTCTCCATTTGAAGGAGATAAATAACAAATATATTAAGGTTTATGATAGATTTTAAAAAATCTTACCAAACACTTTTGGGGCGAGCTATAGCGGAAGGTCTGTTTTATATAAGGAATTGTTCTAGCAATATATGGATACGGTTCCGGTTGCATATATTAATAAGAAAATACTTAATAAAGTAAACAGATAACAAAGAACATTTATTTTAAATATTGCATCAGCGTACAGGTACCCTCTTCTGCTGTCTGCATTATATCCAACACTATACTGTTAGACCTATTCCTAGTGGGACGAGCGATAACTTCAGATAGCAGAATTATTAAAAACTTAAGTTTTCTTAAGTCCTTAAACTTTATGCAAAAACAGGACATCATAAATAATCTGGGACTGCCTCCACCTTTGAAGCTGTTCAAAAAATTTATAAATATCAAAATCCTTAATATGTGGCAAATACGCTGGAACGCAGAACACTCTGATCGAAAAACCTACAATTTCTTCCATGACATTAAAGAAAAAATCAAGATGAAAACTTTGTTTATAACATTTTTCAGTGTACAGATTCTTACTGGACATGACGCAATTGGTGAATACCTACACAGGTTTAAAATAGATGTAAAAAGGAAATTCTTGACGATATTCACCATATAATTTATGACTATTCATGTCCTTAAATTCTTCCATGTAATAAAGAAAAAACGTTTTTAACATAATATTACGTCTCTATTACTATTATTATTTTTTAAATAAAATTCGTTGATTTTTTTTTTTAATAAAATTCGTTATTTTTGTAATTCTTTTTTTATTATTTTAATTTAGAGACCACGGAAATAGGTAGGTACTTCGTCGAGTTATCGAGTTACCATCTTATAAATTCTAGCCCCGACGAAAAAAAAATCCTGAGTGCGCCTTTGTGTGCCTAACATGAAAAAAAAATAAAAAGAAATAGTGCATTAACTTAAACGGTTACTTCCATTGAAATCGAAATCACCTTACAGTATGTTATGCGATATGACTTGCACATTAAAAATAGAAGTTACAAAACTATATTAAAAGGTACAATAAAATCGAAATACTAACTCTGGATTATTCGCAATATCATCGTACATCATTGTTATTATATATTCATCGGGAATTCCACGTGCTTTAAGGTTCTGATATGCGTGACAAACATCAGCCTAAAAGTAAACATATTTTCAGAACTGTGTTACATAGCAATGCTATGTAAAAGAAAAATAAAAAACTTTAATTTTTTTTATAAAATACACATTCTCGCAAATTCGTCAGAACGCTATAAGGGGTTTTGTAAACAATTAATATTGGAGAAGAAGAAACAAAGAATCCCTTTATATGCGACCCCAATCATATCCTTTTTGAATGCCCTGCTCTTTTTCCTGAGTGCTCTCATCTATACGCCGAACTTTTAGCGTCGGATCTTCCTACCCCTTTCAATGCTTCCTTTATCCTTTCCTTCCCATTTCCAGCCGTTATTCCCCTCCTTCTTTACTTTATACGTTTTATCTCCGATCGCCTCAGAATCTGAGTAGGTTATCTGAGCTCATGTAGTTGGGTCAGTGCTAACACCGAGCCCATTTTAAAAAAAAGAAAAAAATAAAGATGCAGTTCATCGATTCGTTTCGATTCATGAGTAGCAGTCAAGATAAACTGGCCTCGTATCTACCAGATGATGTTTTTCTTCTTTCAAAAAGCATATTCCGAACCTAGATATATTTCCTCTTCACCACACAAAAAGGGATATTTCTCATATGAGTTTTGCACTAGACCTACAGTTTGGAAGTGACCGCACTATCCGCTAGTTCCAAATTTTATAGCTCGTTGACAAAGTCGACTATCTCTTTAATATCTCTTCCATCATTAGTGAACAGAGCTCCCAAGTATCTGAATTCTTCAACTATCTCCGCTGTTTCACCTTCTATTTTTATCTTAAGTTGTGAACCGCTGTTCAGCGTTCGCGTGAACTTCATTACTTTAGTTTTCCCCATGTTGATTTTTATATCTAATTTCTTTCATTCTTGATTTAATTTATTCGGCATACTTTGCATCTCTCTGGTTGTGTGTGCGAGTAGGACCTTATCGTTTGCATAATTTATGCACCCTATCAGGTATCCATTTATCTTGATACCGACTTTCCTTATCCTTGCTTTTTTTATAATTTCCTCGGCATATATGTTGAATAGTCTCGGTAAGAGCCCTGCCTCACCCCTCTTGTTATCGAGCATCTTCTGACCAAGGATTCGTCGTTCACTCTTACGCTCGCAGTCTGTTCCTAATATATGTTTTTAATTATCTGTAAGCCTTTATTATCGATGTTGTACTCCTGCAATATTTATATCAGCTCTCGATGCTTCACTCTATCGAACGCTTTTTCATAGTCGACGAAACAAGCAATCACATCTCGGCTCATGTCAAGCGACCGTTGTATTATTATTTCGAGCAATGCTATCGCGTCGCTGGCGCCTTTTTTAGCAACAAATCCGTATTGCGTTTCACTAAGCTGCATGTTCAACTTCCGTTCGATTCTCATGTTAATTATTGAGAGAAGTATCTTCAGAGTATGACTCATTAATGCGATTATTCGGTAATCGCTGCATGTTTGGGATGATACCTTCTTGGGGATCGGTATAATTGTCAGGGTTTTGAAGTCATCAGGTATCCTCCCTCCATCGTATATTCTATTTAGCAGTATTAGCAATTGTCGTTTGTATCCTGATATTATAATCTTAAGGACATCTGCTGGTATTTGGTCATCTCCTGTGGCTTTATTATATCTCACTTTTTTAATCGCGTTTTCCAGTTCCCAAATTTTTATTTTCGGCGCATCTTCTTTTGTTCTGTCATCAGTTTGCTGTGGTCGCCTTTCGTCCCCGTCAAGCTCCGTTACATATTCTAGCCATGCTTCTTCTAGTTTCTCTTTATTTCCGCAGTACTTCTCCTTTTTGTTTATAATTTTTGCTATTCGCGTTTCCTTTTTTCTTCTTCTGTTGTTTCATCATATTCTTTATTTGGACGTGCATTTCTCTTATATTGTTCTTTTTCTGCATCTTCTCAATTTCCTCGCGCTTCTCTTCTAGCTATTTTGTTTTGGTTTCCATGCATTTCTTAATTATTTGTTTATTTAATATTTTATATTCTTCTTCATTTCTATTCCTAATGCTTTTTCTTTCATATATCTATTATTTCCTGAGATATCCATGGATTGTGATTTCTTTTCTCTCCTCTTTTTGATATTGTTTTCTTCATATCATTTATTTCTGCGCCTTTCCATATTTTCCAGTCTTCCTCAATAGTCCATACCTGCTTATCATCTCTGCTTTATGCTATAGTTTCGGTTCCTTCCGTAGTACTATGTTTCCCTACTTCCTGTTCGAGCTCTGCTTGCAAGTTTGCTACCACTTTTTCGTCTTTTAGACTTTGAAAGTTCCACATTTCGTTTTTCTTTTCCTTTCGACATTTCTTCAGCATTAATCGTCATTTTGCTACCAGTAGCACACATGGTCTGAATTACAATCGGCTCCCGGGTAGATAAGACAATTCTTCACCATATTTTTATATCTTCCATTGATCATGATGAAATCGATTTGGTTTCTGCTTCTATCTCCAGGGCTTATCCAGGTGTATAGCATTCTTGGATACTGTTTAAACCATGAGTTGCACAATTTAGGATTATATGCTTCTGTAAAATCTAACAGGCGTTCCCCGCGTTCATTCCCACTGCCTAGGCAGTATCTTCCAGCTGTTGTGCTTCCGTGATTTGCGTCGACTTTGGCGTTAAAAGCTCATTTATATGAAAACGATGTCGCTATATTTTGCTCGTTTTAACGTGTTTTCTAGCTCCTCATAGAATTCTTCGATTTCTTCTGTACTACTATCAGCCGTTGGCGCGTATGTCTGAATCACTATTACCGGTCTTGGTTTTGTCTTGATTTTCATCATTATTATCCTCTCTGAGACCGGAACTATCTCGTTTATTGCGGCCGCAATCTGTTTTTTCATCAGTATCCCGATCCCACTTTCGTGTGTTTCTTTCCCGCTGTACATAAACGCTTATTCCTAAGATGTCCAGGTCCAAGGGCTTGGCCTCAATGCAAACGTTCTTTATTTTCCTTATCTGATATAACGTTCTCACACTTCATGTGGCTATCCTCATATATTTGTGTTGTTTTCCTCTTCTCTTTTTCTCTTCACTTGCCTTCGCCTCTCTTATGTTAATATGATTCCATATGTTCTCCATATTTCTCCGCCTTTGACTCCACGGATTCTTCGCACCCTACCCGACTGCTTTGGCGGATAAGAAGCAGCTTGACGGAGACTTAGGGCCATTGTATTCTCGATAATCATAGGTGTAATCTAGGGAAGATAATAGCGGTGGTATCCAGTTGCCTTCCGCCGGTTTACTTCCTTTAGACCCGGTTTGAAGACGTCGGATACTCACCTACTCGCTCTAGATTGGTACTCGCTAATAATCAGATTGGAGCACAACGTCGCGAGCGAGTTGCTGATAGTCTGCTAGTATTAATGTAGTAAAAAGCTTAACGATATTTAGTGAAACGAACACCTTCGGCAAGTGAACCCTTCTCTGTTTTTCCATCAGCGATGTATTGTGAATTTCAATTTAGCTTTTCTGATCGGCACTAGCCCGCTAAACAGAAAATTACCACCCTGCACAACGTGGACGTACGTTTAGTGTATAATAATGACTCTCTTTACCTATAATCTGTTATGATTACTCATGCATGTGTTGGTTATTATGGTTCCTGTATTTCCAAAAGTCTTTTATAATTTTATATTTAATGCATTACGAATGTAGCATAAACCAAATATAATTTATCGAGAGGAGTTGGAAAAAAAAGAATCTAAATAAGTTGATGAAATGTAAAAGTAATAGTCTATTACCTATTTTATTCGTTATAAAAAAAAAAAAAAAATGATTGGTAAATCTGGAACGGCAGACGTTTTGTCCACATTACCGACAGAGCTAATATTTTACATCTGTGATTTTTTTTTTATTTATTTATTTTGTTGGGTTCGTCAAAAAAAGAACATAAGCCCAAGAAAAGGGAAAAGAATGAGAAGCGGAATCAGATGTTTATGCGATCAGATATGGAGGATAGGAAAGACTCAAGTGCTGGAATGACCGAGGGTGATGGCAAGGAGAAAACAAAATATGCACAATAGGGAGTTGGAAGACCAATTGACAGAAGAGAAGAGTAAAAGGAAGAACGTTCGGAAGCGATACAAGTGCACTAAAACTTGTGAGAGGAAGGGTGTAGAGGACAGAAAGGAGAGTGGACTAGAGAGAATCGAAAAAGGAAGCAGGAAACAAACTGTACCCAAAGCGTAGGAAACAGATTGCAGAGAGAGTTGAACGCCGCATGGAGGGAAAATTGAAAAACCATGGATAAGACGGTAGATTAGGCTGGATAAAGATATAGAAGGAATCCGGATTTGAGTTAAGAAGTAAATCATTATGTTCGAGCCACTATACAAGACGTCTATTAATTAAACTCCCGAAAAGCTTTCAAACGCAAGAAGCTAAAGAAATTGGACGAAGAGCTGAAAAATTAAGCTTTGGGATTGGGATGATAATACCAAGAGGAAGGAGTACAGCAGGAACGAAGAAAGGAGTTAAATAAGTTCAAAAGGAACCGAAGAAGTACTCAGAGAGGTTTTTGAGAATGGGAAAGGAAATTCCATCTATTCCAGGAGAAGAATTTCCAGAATTACGTAAGAATGCTTCTAGTTCTGTAAAAGTAAATGGAGTAACCAAAAAATCTGAGGAGGTGGAATCGGATGACGTGAGACAGGATTCTTGAAAGCTTGGAACTTAACTGGGAGCTGTAGAATTCAAAAAGGGGAATAATTTATCGGGTGAAAGATTCTGATTAGAAGGACGTAGGGAGAGAAAGGACTTGAAGGACTTGGCCTTACTCCAGATACGAAAAGCAGGAGTGGAGCGTGAAATGGAAGACAGAAGCTTTTACATGAATTTCTTTGCGCCGTTTTCAAGATGAATCTAGCTTCAACGTTGGCTCGTTTATGGGCAAGAGAGTTGTTGAGAGTGGGGAAGGACCGGAAAGTCCTACATGTGGATAAACTAAGGTCGAAAGCAACTTTACAATCCTAGTTCCACCACAAGGAGGAAGACATTTTGGATTTTCTATGAGCAGAAGCCCGAACGGGAGGGGGAGAACAAGTTAAAGCAGCAGAAACGGAGTCAATAAAAAAATCATATTGAGAGGAAAGATTCAAATTTGTTGGGACTGAAGAAAGTGAGGAATCAACAAGGGAGCGAAAGTTGGACCAATCTACTTTAGAGAGGATCCACTTTGGAATCTGAAGATGGTTAGGAGGAGATGGAAAAGGGATTTCATTGAAGGGAATAATTATGGGAGTGTGATCACTACCAAAGGTACCGTCCAAAGTACTCCATGAACAGCTAAGACCAAGGCCAGGAGAGGTAAAGGAGAAATCGATGGAGCTGAGAGAGGAGTGACTTCGGATACAAGTAGGGGAACCATCATTCAGGAGGAACATATCATTTTGGAGGATAAAATTCTCTAAAATCGTGCCGTTTCTGTTATAATTATTGCAGTCCCAGAAGGGTGAATGGGCATTTCAATCACCGCCAATGAGGAATGGGGGAGAAAGTGTATAAGTAACTGACTGAAAATCGTAATTAGGAAGAATATAAGCGGATATACCATATAGAGAACTAGAAGAATGATTAGGAATAGAGATACGAACTAAATTAGGATAAGATTAGAGGGAAATAAAGTTTGAACATCATAAGCTGTAAATGGGATGTCATTTGTTATCAAAATAGCTGCTCCATCGTAGCCGTCGCTGCGGTTAGAGTAAATGATGGAGAAACCTCGGAAGTTTATGTCCAAAGAGTTTTTTATCCAAGTTTCCGAAAGCAGAGCTATGTTAATGTTGTGATGATCTAATAGTCGCTCTACAGTTCCATTGTAATATTCCAAGTCGACAAGACATAATAGGTTTTAAGGCAGAAGGAATTCGAAGGACGGAAATAAAAGAGGATAAAATATAAAATGAAAGGAAGTATCGCGTAAGGCCAAAGGATACTACAATAGATGCAGAGGCAGACACAGTGTTATTACCAACATCCAAATTTTGAAAAAGATATTGTTAAACCGAAATCAGTAAGACGAACAATATTGAAGATCGAAACTGAAATGAAGTAGAAGCTCCCTCCGCTCAAATAAATCCTTGCAAGAGGGTCGTCGAAAGAGAACCTATAACAACTGTGTTATGACTGAAGAGAATTATGGTGTAGATAATAGTATGAAAATAGGATAGAAAGTTGTGTATCTTAAAAGGAATAACTTGAGAAGAAAAAAAAGAACAATAGTAAACAAATGGGGAACTTAAAGTCAGAGAACGTATCCAGTTAGCTATGTCTAAGATTGTAAAACTTGACATATAGCTATGACTTTATCTTCTAAATTGGGAATGTTAAAATTGCTGAGAGCAGATAAAAGTGCAGAAGTTAGGACACTTGGAACAGAGAGAGCCGAAGAGCTATTTAGGGAACCGTTATTAACGTTTTCAGATGATTCAATATTCCCGATTTTAGAGGCCGAAGGAATTGTTAGGGGGAATGAGGGGAGATTTGGAGCATCGGAACGGTAGCCTTTTATGGCAGCACTATTGGATAGATTAGAATAGTATTTATTGAGAGGATTTTGAATTTTCGAATTGGAGTAATGTTTTTGGACTCGAATTGTAATATGAGAGGAAGAAGAACTGCTTCAGTAGTTTTGCCGCTTCCTCTTTGTAGGGGTGGATGATGAATTCGGAAAAGGGAGGGAAGTTGGCAGAGTTAGAGAAGTCGGGAAAAGTGAATGCAGGAGAGATCAGTTTACCTTGGCCGATTTCTTTTGCTTCGGAAAAGGAAACATTTTGCAAACTCGTGATTTTATGGATCTTGACTTGATCTTTATAGACTTCACAATTAGGATCTAGCGCAGAATGATTTCCGCCTCAAAGAGCACATTGGTAACAGGCAGTATGGATAATAGTGCACACGGAAGAGGCATGACTACCAGCGCATAGAGAGCAAACAGTTTTACTACGGCAGGAAGAACCGAAGTAACCAAAACGTAGGCAGTTACGGCATAGTTTCGGTTTTTGGATCATTGGTTCAACCTTTACACGATAAGAATGTAAAAACAAATAAAAGGAGAAAGAACAGTGCCCAAAAATTTAATTTCGACAACGGGAATGGGAAATCTGTGATTATTTAGAGGTCGAGGATTTAATTTGATTTTCCGGCTGTAGTAAATTGTTGAATAAAGTAGTAAGTGTAGAAACTAGCAAAAGAATACTAGTTTTGGATGATAAATGGGTGAATAGTCTAAACTGGATGGATCTGAATTATAGTGATATACCTACACCGTCTCCAAAGCTGGACACGGTATGTTTTTATAATTTTACTACAAAAATGCATAAAATAATACTATAGCGTACTTTACAAGTGTATGTATATCATAAAACATGAGATGAGAGCCCATTTTTTAAGAATAGAGGACACAACTTCGTTCTTATAAACTGTGGTGATCATAAATGCAAAGTAAAAAGAGAGGAACTATCGAAAAACATAGCGAAGCGTGATATTCATAATTTTCTGTTTATCAATTCAGAGACGAGGCTACCTTTCCACTTTTCATCAGTTTAATTTATCATGTTAAATGGTAATTATACGGTAGTCTTTAATGTACATAATATTAATTCTTTCGTTCTATCTGTCGTTTTTCGTCGTCGCTACTTAAATTTAGCATATGCCTATTCTCGCCACATGTAATTTTTATTTTATCTTTTTCACTTATTCTCTCATCGCTTCACACTGCTACATATTTTATATTTATTTATTATATTGTACATTTGTATCTTACTGGAATATACGTCTTTTGGATACTTTGTGTTTCTTAGTATTTCAAATACATATTTTTTTTTATTTCATTTATTTTATGTTTATTTCGAATTACTATTATCGTTAAAAATTTAAAGCTTTCACAGTGATTACTCATGATAAATAATTTTCGGAAACAACTGTGTTTTTAAAAAGATATTTATTCGCTTAACGTTTCGACCAGCTTACACTGGCCATCATCAGAAGCAACAGTTTGCTTCTGATGATGGCCAGTGTAAGCTGGTCGAAACGTTAAGCGAATAAATACTATTATCGTGTTTATTTTATTATTATTTAAAAAATACTATTTAGGTTCGTTGCTGAAAAAGAAGAAAGAAGAAAAAAAAATAAACTCGTTATGTAAAATTTAAAAAAATTTATAGGCGAAAATTTTTAAAACATTATAAGCAAAAGTAAAAAAATTTAAATCAAAAAGAAACAAAAAAAAAATAATCATCCAAAATACGAAGTTGTTGTAATTCCCCCCACTCCCAACTAATCGTTTCCCAACTCCCTCTAATGGTTGGGCTCTTAACAAATCTTCCTCTTCAAATACTTATCTTCCCCCAAATCCTGCTACTCCCGTCTCCTTTTGTACTCATAATTCCCCTTCTGCTACTCCTTCGCCCTTAATTAAGGATATTTCGGTAGCCATCATCGAACTACTCTCTTCAAACAGTATTGCTCCCTCTACATCCTTTGTTGACTCCCTTTCTTGTTTCCTGTCGAATAATATCCGTTTTAATTAATTCCCTCTTCTTATACTGTACGAAAAACATAAAATTAATTAATTAAAAGAAAAAAAAAATGGAAATAAAAATTGAGGCTGTATTTGCTTTATTATGTTTGAGGGAAGAAAGAGAAGAATCACAAAAAGGTAAAGAGGAAAATGTTAGTAATGTTATGTTAGTTCAATTAATACAACAATTAAGTAAAGATATGAATAGTAAATTTGATGATCAAAATAAAGAAATTAGCCATAAATTTGATGAACAAAAAGAAACATTTAGTAAACAAGTAAAAAATATAGAATTTCAGCATAAGGCCTTTAGAGATGATATTAATGAATTGAAAAATGAATTTAAAAACTTACATAAAGATTTAAATTAAAAGTTTAAAGTACAAAGTGCAGATGTAGAGAAGAAATTGTAAAGTAGTCTAAGTAAAATTATAAAAAACATGGAAGAACAACTTAAAAATAAAGCACGAAATCTGGCAAATGATATTAATAAAGTACATAGTCAGGTAGCAACATTAAATACAGATTTAAATGAGCAAAAAGAAAATATTTCGAAGATAAATAATAATTTAGTACAGCAAAATGAAACCTTAGTTACACTTGAAACGAAATTTAATTGTCAGGTTAATGAGGTAGATCGAAGTTTGGAAGATCAAATAAAGAACAAGGTAACGACGGTAAGGGATAAATTAACACAAAAAGTAGAAAGGTGAAAGAAACACAGCTCATACGACAGAACAACCGGAGGTCAAAACATTAAAGACCAAGGGTGGACAAAAGTGTTCGAAAAGTATCCAGTATCTACACGTTAGCTGCTGGAGGAGCTGAGGAGTCCATCCTTCGTTGATTAGAGTCAATCGGGCTGATACATCGTACCTTCGATCAAAAAAGTCAACGCGGAACTTGTATTCATCGATCGAAATCATACAGGCCAGATTTTTATTAATTCATTTATATTTCGTTTAGTAATAATTTGTGAGTATAGCGGTGTAAATGAGTATAGGACAAAGTATATGTGTATGGTGTATGTGTTTTGATAATTTGTGTTGATTTGTTTATATTTTTTTATGCAGCTGCATCTCACAGTCGTTTAGTGTCCCGTTAATAAAAACAAAAATATATAAAGAAAATTAGTATGCAAAGTGTTTGTTTATTGCCTGTGAGTGTGTGAAGTAATTTCCGGAAGGCCGAGTAAATAGAAAACCATAAATAGGAGTAGAAGGATAAATTAGTTTCATAAAAAAATAAATAAATAAAAGAAAATATTTTATCACAGAACTGGTTACCTCTGGTGGCCGGTAACGTGATAAACACTTTTCTTTCTCGAATGGGCTCACGTTGAGTTGATACACTCAATCTCTGAACTGAGTTCCATTCCTATCACTCTCCGTACTCACCTTTGCTGTTTTAACTGCACTGTGATAAATTTGTCGGAGTTGTATAGCGCTGGCTATGTTTTTTTTTTGTTTTTTTTTTCTTAAGAATAAGTTGTGGGTCTCACAGGGCAAATATGCCCGTTGTGTGAGTGCCCAACACTCTTATCAACGTTTTTTATAATAGATATATAGTACACAAATTACAACTACTTAACTTATTTCATAACTAACAATAATAATAAACTTAGCATTATGCATATTACAGTAATAGCATATATACGTATGCCAATAAAACAACAATGCCGCGTAATACGCATCTGTACATCAATATAATATGCAGACAGCTTAATATTTAGAATCGAAATAAAGTATGGATCGGTGAGAGCCTAAAATCCAGGAAGGACACGACAAAGTGTCAAACACCGACAAAACCGTAAACAGAAAAGAACCATCAAAGAGAGTAACGAGATAAAGGACGAAACTTGATCTTCAGTCTTTGCACCATTCCTTCAACCATTTTTGCACCTCCTTCTTCCACACACCAATTTTTTTTCCCCCCTCTAGTATATGATTAGGGATTGTACTTATTTAAATTAATTAAAACTGAGATAACATTGATTATCAATTCGTAGATTGACAAGGCGGGGATAGATGTAATATATATTACTTTGGTTATTTGGTAATGAAGCGGCTGATATTCTTTGGTACTCGGGCTGCTGCTGCTTCCTCTCGTCTTTTTTTTTTTAAGAAAATTCCATCCGATAACCTATCAATTTGTAAAAGCTTTCATATCAGATCATGGTATCGGATATTCACGCTTCCTCTTTTTCTAATAATTATTCATTTCATCTGTCAATTCAGCCTACTTTTCCTGCATATTCATGGTTTCTTTTGCATCCCTCTCTTCGGCGTTCTGATGTTGTTTCCATTGTTCGTATGCGCTTTGGCCATTCTTTGCTGCCTTCCTCCAGATTTTGTTTTTCCTTGATTTCTTCTCCACACTATCCTTTCCATCCGGATGATGCAGTTATTTGCGACGCCGATAATGTGTTTTTCCAGTGTTCATCTCTCTCCGTGGAGCGTTGTGCCTTGTATTCTTATTTAGTGAAGCTTAAACTTCCTACTCCTTATTGTGCTTCCTATATCCTGTCCTTTCCTTCCCCACTAATTATTCCTGCTATTTGTTCCTCTTTAGATAAAATTTCTGATCGGATCAAAATATAACCGATTTCCTTACTTACCTTTTGTTTTTGGGTAAAGGTCCTTGGTTGACGAGCCCCTCAAACAAAAAAAAAAAAAAAAAAAAGTGAGTTTATCATAACTGTTAATAAATTTAAAAACGAAAAAAAATCTAGTGAAAAATAAAAACTGCGTACCAAACTTCCTGTTTTCGTTATTAGGAGCACTTGAAATTTATTCATTTCTCAGAACGAAAGAAAATAATAAAAATTACTGATTCATTTAATTTAAAAGAAAATATTATTTACCTGATGTCTATAGTTGTAGTATTTATGAGATCCTGCAATTAGTAGAACCCATGTGTTCCGATCGGTCGATAGCGCCAAAGCCAAAATCGATAATGTTACGAAGATGATAATTCCCAGTTTCTGCTGAATTAAAAACCGTACAATTTACGGAATTAGAATGATTCATTTATTGATTACTTCACCGCTGAGTGGAATTGCTGAAGACACATCTTTTCCATTTGTGTTTCAGAATCGAAAGAATTCGGAATGTTGTAAAAAAATTTAGGATAACTTCTCCGATTATTTGGAAAATAAACACCATCGGTGTAATACGATCAATGTATACTTTCGGTGAAGCCTTATAAACTCAATTTGGAATTTCGGAAAATCGACGTAAACGTTTAAAAAGTTTAAAACGTGTAAACAAATCGAAAAATGTATATTGCGCAGCGGATAAATGTATCACTCCGAACAGTCGCTCATTCTAATAATCCTCTCGTACGCATAGGACAATGAAGTAGGAACGAATAATAAAATTTACGGATAAAAGTATTTCCTTATCCTTCTGTCAATTCAGACAATGCGAACCACTCGCCGAATTACTGAACGTCTCGGAACGTAAATGAACTAGAATATCGAATAGATTCGTTCTCTTAAAGTCTTTCTTCAACAACTAGAAAAACAGTACTTATTGAAGATACATGATTAAAAATGGTTTACACTAGTACTTGAACTCGTCTTTTATCTGTTATAAATTTAAACAAAAAGAAAGAACTTAATTGCTTATTTAACTGATGTTAAGGTTTCTTGAATTTCTTTGAGCATTAATTGCATCCAATTCAGTGAATTATCTATGCACAAACTGTAGATGCCGGAAAACTACAATTTCAGTAAGTAGCCTACATGGCTGCTGTAAATTAAGCACCGCAGCTAATAAGCGTCTTGTAATTTGCTGCAATCGAATGTATGTAAAATGACTGAAAGAAAAGAATCTGTTCACACAATTCGTTATAATATTAGACTGCGTTATTTCGATCGTATCCTACTTAAATTACGGAGCCATTTCATGACGAGGATATGATTTGTCGCTTTTCGATAAAACCTTCTATCAACTTCAGTTTTTTTATGGATATTTTAGCAGAAATATACGGAATATTTTGAAAATTACGTATTCATTTCGAAATTTCTTCCAAGCATTTTCTATCATGTTCAGTAACCCAAATGAAGGAGCAAAAGCGCAATGCTGCAGTAAAACTAGTTAAAGTACAATATACGATAAAAACCGTAAAAGTTTGGAATGTTTCACACAAATAGGCTTAAAGCTGGCTGTCGTTTTTTCCGTTTTTATTTTATAAATTTTCAATAACATAATACTACGAGTATTTTATCCTCGGTTTTTATTCATTTAGTAACGCATTCCTTTTTTTTGTTTTATCACTTGACAAAATTGACGCGTGCTACAATTAAAATATGAATATAAAATTAGTTTACTTTGTACCAAATGTACGGTTATTATGGTGAAATGTTTTTCAGTTGCAACATCATTTATTTACCTAAAACAGCGTCAGTAATATTTCCTCTTTTAATGTGTAATAAAATTGTCTAAAAGTAACTGACTTTAAATGAAAATGAAAATGAAAATGAAAAAAAACAAGCTCCTCCATTAGCAAAGTCAGTTATTTTCTGATTTAAAAATATCGTGAAAATTTTCGAAATCTTGAATGTAATACTATCTAATTTTATACGAAAAGTAATATTTCCAGTAGTAATCAGCAAGAAAAAAATGTTATTAAATTGGCTTCTTGGCAGGTACTCTAGTTTATCATTGGAAAATAAACTCTTAGTGTACAAAATAATTATAAAGCCCGTTTGGGCATACGGTTTAATGTTGTGGGGTTGTGCAAAGGATACACACATAAACAAGATACAACGGTTCCAGAACAAGGCTATAAGGCTGATAGTCTCACCGCCC
Source organism: Icerya purchasi (assembly GCA_039619475.1). Taxonomy (NCBI): domain Eukaryota; kingdom Metazoa; phylum Arthropoda; class Insecta; order Hemiptera; family Monophlebidae; genus Icerya; species Icerya purchasi. Next base: position 166,924,569 of record CM077116.1, on the reverse strand, counting down.
TGGTACGTATCTAACCACACTCTACATCAAGACTTAAATATCCCATATGTGAAAGACGAGATCAAGCGAGCTGCTAAGCGATACATAGGCCGCTTGGAGTCTCACACAAACGTTTTGGCGATCAATCTTCTTGATAATAGTCTCGATGTTCGAAGGTTAAAACGTAGTCGACCGTTTGATCTGGCCTAGTTTTATGTTACTAAAATTTCAGTGGGGTCCATCGCTAGATGCTAACCCCTAACAAGTTATTTTCGCGTTACAGTTCAATTGCTGGATGGCCTTCTGGCCAGTTGTAATTTGTATATAAAAAAAAAAAAAAAAAAAAAAAAAAAAAAATTCGATTTAACCGATGATATTTATCGCTGTAAAATTTATCAAATTATTTTTTGCACGGTAGCAAACAACATACCATTTTTCAAGTTCCGCTTTCCGTACAATAAAACAGGAACGTTTTAACTCTATATACTGAATAATCAAACTATGAAATAATGTAGACTGTGTTGTTTAAGCGCAACTATTTGAAACTATTTTCAGAAGCTGTCTTTAAAATTTAATAAGTACACTTAACATTACAAAAACAATAATAGCTAGATTTTTTTTTTTTTGATTTAATTTAATAATTTATATATTACTATGTCAAATACCTATTCTAATTGGAGAAAATCGTACCCAAAAATATATGATGTTTGAATAAAGACATAAATCACCTATTTTCACTTATGTATGGTGCATGTAACAACACATTTACGTACGTTTATAATTCACTCCCTCTCTCTCTCTCTCCCCCTTAAAACCTTGAAAGGACCTAAATTATAATTACATAAATTATAGACAATTTTATTTTTTAATTTTCGCAAACGTATTTTATACTGTTTGCCTTTCGTTAATATATCATTTCGCTTTATGCCCGCTACATATTTTTAAACGAATCTGAATCTGGTCTCTTGATGGGAGGACCAAAAATTAATGAAATTTTATTTTTCAGTAGCAGTTTTATGAAATTAAAATAAAAAATAAAAAAAAAAAAGTAATAAAAAACTATACTAGTTTTTTTGTTTTTTGCACCAACACGAAGAATTTATAATAATGGCCTTCCCCGGCACTGCGTTAAGAATTTTTATATTACAACTGCACAATTAATGCAATTATAAAGAAGTAAAAAGAAAAACAAATAAAAATGAAATGACACGGATTATTTAATCACGGAGGTAATTTGACGATTGTCAATATTAATCAAAATTTACATCAATGACAAATAATATAGACCAGAAATCGGAAGCGAAGCAAACAACTAACTTTTATACTATTAATATAGTGTACAACGTCACTAGATCGCAGTTTAAAGCATACACAGGCGAGAGACGTAATCAGTGGTGACCCTAGCGAAATTTCTAGGTGGTTCGAGATCTCAAAATTGCGCCGCTCCAGATATAAAACTTAACGTTCTTCCTATGCAATTGCTTATCCGTAATTTAATATTTTCAAATCCAAATGAGAGATTAGGAATAGCTAAATCTACTTCATGAGTTCGCCTGAAAGTTGATGACTAGTCGACACGTTTTAGTAAATAGTATCTCTTAGTAGTCTGTGGTGCGGCCGAGAGAAAGGAGCTGGCCCTAATATTCTCTTTAGTTCTATTAAGTTCATTGCGAACCTTAACTTCACAATCCATGATACCTTGTGAAGGATATATGGGGCTCACTTTACTTTACTACGACGGCGTCCGATGCAGCCGCACCGTTCGCACCACTCTAGGACTGCCACTGGACGTAATGGCACCACACGCACGCGTGCGTCGAGACATATCGTCAGCGAAGCGCGCGCACATTTACACTCCAAAATTAAGGTTTCAGCATGTGTAAAATAGTGAATGTGGATACTGCTTTGTCCCAACCGAAGCTGAAACCAACCACTACACACATGTATTCATTCCTAGTTGCATTCAGGCAATTAATACCATTTACCGTCGTCGAAAGCCCTAATTCGATTCACTGTTTAATATCACATTGATTTATTACGGGTTTCTAGCTATTCGATCGTCTTTGGTAATAAAGTAGCTGATTTTTTTGTCTCGGGTCGCTGATTCTTCTCACTTCCATCTTCTAATCTCCTTCCGTTGTGTAAAAGTTTTCATCTACGATTTTAATTGGATATATACACTTTCTCCTCTTTTTCTAATAATTATTCATTTTTTATCTGCACAACCTAGTCTTCCAGCTAACCGCGATCCCTTTTGTTTTCTTCACTTCGTCGTTCTGTGTTGTTTCCATCATTTGCCTACGTACATAACCCATATTCTTCTACCTTCCTCTAGTTTTTTTTATTTTCTTTAGTTTCCTTTCCAGACTATACTCTCCATTCTAGTAGTGCACTTGTTTGCACGTTAATTATTTCATTGAGCATACATCTCCTTTTCTTGAGCATTCTAATTTGTTTTCCAATTAGCGGAGACTCGATCTTCCTACTCCATATGCCACCTCCTATATCCTATCTTATCCTCCTCTACACTTTATTGTCGCCATTTATATTCCTTTCCTTTTCTAATCGTAAGATTCTCTGGTTGATCAGCCAAAAAAAAAAAAAAAAAAAAAAAAAAAATTGGACACGGGGAAAACATGGTCAACATAGAAATCAACAAATAACTCTCGCTGTTCTATTCTTATTGATTTTTTATGGGTCCCCAGTCATTCCGGAATTGATGGCCAGACTTTGGCGGGATATTTATTCCTCCCTATTTTCTAATCGTTATTCACATTACCGTTTTATTCAGCCGATTCCTCATTCCCTATCTTGGTTCCATTCTATTCCTTTCGATCGACCCCCTCCTATTGTCTCCCTAATTCGTCTCCGGATCAATCATTCTCTCCTCCCCTCCTCTCGCTTTCGATTTGCTCTGTAGCCTTCTTCTGTAGCCTTCTCCTTATTGTTTTCTTCACGATTGTAATCCTCCTCGTACATTTGATGCTGATCACATTTCCTTCGAGTGTCCTGCTCTTCGTAATACGCTCCCTTTTACACAGTCAGCTCTTGTCATTAGGTCTCCCTACTCACTATAACTCTTCCTTTATCCTCTCCTTTCCTTCATCCTCTGTTGTGTCCGCACTGCTGTCCTTTGTTGCGTCCATTTCGGACCGCCTAGTTATTTAGTTTTTTAGCTTAGTTTTCCTGTTGTTGGGTCAATGCCGCTGGCGCGCCCACAAAAAAAAAAAAAAAAAAAAGATAACTGCCTTTTATGCTAAATTAGCGCAAAGGTCACACACAAAAGAACTAATATTAATCAGTTGAACGCTGCATAACAGAAAAAAATAGTAGATTATCGGATACTTCAAAGAAATTCCAAGTTATTTAATTATTTTAGCTAATAGTTCTATTGGCTCAGTTCTAATAAAAAATAAAAAAAAAACAATTTTAACTACAATTTCTTTCTAATATTTTTCATAATAAACAATTTTTTATGGCGCGCTAATCCTACATTTGTAATACGAAATTTATAATTTACATGCAGATGGAGTATATAGCCCGAGAGCTCATCAACATTTTTGGGGTAGGTATTTGAGGCACTTCGAAAACTAGCTCAATACGTCCTTTAGTAATACCTAAATGCGAAAAGATAGACCTGGCTGAAGGGTTAGGGGACTTAAGCGACCCTTAAATGTTTAAAGATGGGAACATTTTTTTGCAAAAAATGTATTTGAGGCACGATGAAATTTTAACATGTTAAAATTTAGTATCTGAAGAGTTGAAAAATCAAAAAGCCAGATCATTTACCTGGGGCAAAAGTGTTGCCAGGTGCTTGCAAAGTTACGTTTGAAAAAATCAAAAAAATGTATTTGAAGCACGATGAAATTTATACGGGATAGTAATCGTGGCTAAAAATAAATATTTACAAAAAGACAGGTAGTTTCGGTGGGACATTTTACCTGCCAGGCGATTGAGAATGTTCAACGTGATTGTGAATGAGCAGCGCTATGGGTAGGTTAAAGTTAATTCTTCTTGCACTTCTACAAAAACATCGTCTTCTAAATTGTTTAGCGGAGATATATTTTGATAAATTATACCAACAGTGTCGTGTAATGTGCCTTTACCGGAGGCAGTGTCAACAAAATGATCGAAGTTGTCAAACGCTACTCCAGTACATAAGCCATTTTCAGTAACAACACCTTCAAGACACAACATGGATCGGCTGGTTAATGAAAATGTAGCCTCTGTTTCTAATTCTTCAATCAAATGGCTATAACTATTTATCATCTCAACAACTTTTCGGGAACTCGTTATACTTTTTAATGTCATACCAAGTGTAATATGTTTACTAGTTTTTATTTTTCCATGTGTAACATTAAAAATTAAATTGTCAGCCAATAAGAAACATTTTCGTTCATGTTCCGTGGATTTTGTACTTTTGTAGCGATACCCATACAACACAGCTGATTAAAAATCTTTTATTATTTGTGGTCTTTTTCTTTCTCCTTCCAAGAAATCTGAAATGTGCAAATTTTCGGGTAATGCTGTTTTTTCCATGTTTAAAATTGTTTGCCGTAAAATAAAAGTAGCATTTTGGATGTCTTTTTCTTCTACAAGAGAAAACAAGTCATCATTGACTAAATAACCTTTTGGCCCCACAATTTTTTTATTGTTCATTGATATTTTTTTGGAACTCATCTTTATATATTTTTTTTTTTCAATTTCATCCCAAAGTGAACATTATTACTGAAGACGTTGTCATACTTATCACCGTTTGTTATTGCTACATAACTAAGAGTGGAATGTTTTCTGTTTCAAAATACTTTTATCAATAAAACTACAAATTTCATCAAATGCTTCTTTATGCAATTGTAAATTTTTGAGGTAATTAGTCTCCAGTTTTTCGTCTAACTCTCGTAATGTATTAACCTATGTATTTTCCTGATTTCCAACACTTCAAGACTTTTTTTAAAAAAATTTCAACTTTTTTATTGTCTTTTAAACAAATCAGCGAATGATAACGAAATTAATAACAAAACTATGGAATAATAACATGTGATAGAGAAATACGTTGTATTATAGGATTGAGAATACTCCAAAATAGTAGGAAAAACCTCCAGCCTGCTGTAAGTCACGTTGTTACGCGAGAGCCAATAGCATCGCAGCGTCCTTCAACTGAGACAGTTGCCGATATACGCTCCCTCTTATACTTTAACCTACCCATAGCGCTACTCACTCACACTCACGTTGAACATTCTCAATCGCCCGGCAGGTAAAATGTCCCTCCGAAACGACTTGTCTTTTTGTAAATATTTATTTTTAGCCTCCAATACTATCCTGTATAAATTTCATCGTGCCTCAAATACGTTTTTTCGATTTTTTAAAACATAATTTTGCAAGCACCTGACAACACTTTTGCCCTGGGTAAATGATCTAGCTTTCTGATTTTTTAACTCTTCAAATACTAAATTTTAACATGGCACTGCGGGAAGCGTGCTGGGCCCATAACCTGTTGAAACTATTCCGAATACTGAATCTGTTGAATAAACACGCTAACGCCGAAAATAATATATTATGAATAAATGTAGTTCCGTGGTGGTGCGATGACATTAAAAGAGCGATAACAGAGGGAAAACGAGCTCTCAGGAAATATAAGTCAACTGGAAAATTTGAGGACCTAATCACATTTAAGAAGTGTAGAGCAGCTGCCCGAGACCTCATCCGCACCAAAAAACAGGAGTCGTGGAATTCTTTTGCAGCATCAATTCCTCAAACAGTTAATGCTCACGTAATGTGGGAAAAAATCAGGACTATTAGTAACAGCAATAGTGCCCGTACGCACCCAACATTAAAAGTCAATGGAGTTCACATAACAGAGACTAGAGATATTGCAGAAGCATTTGCACATTATTTTTCCACAGAATTCTCGGCACTGAAGTATTCCAGCAATTTCCAACAGCAAAAAACACTTTATGAGCAACAGTCCATTAATTTCGATTACCAATGCTGACGATCCTTATAACTGCCCCTTTTCTATGGCTGAACTAGAGTTCCAACTTAAGTATCACACCAGGAACAGTGCATCCGGTGAAGATTCGATACACCCCTACATGTTGAAATATCACCCGGGCCATGTTAAGGAATTCCTACTGAATGTATATAATCAGGTATGGTCAGCTGGGGCTATTCCGGATGCATGGAAAGTTGCGACCGTCATTCCTATCCCAAAGGTGAATAAAAATCCTTTCCAAGTTGAAAGTTACCGACCAATATCATTGCTGTCTGTCCTGTCTAAAACGATGGAAAAGATGGTGAACAGGCGACTTCTGCATTTCCTTGAAACAAACGCTGTCCTATCACCAATTCAAGCTGGAGGCCGAAAATCAAAGTCAACCATTAATCATTTATTGAGCCTTCAAAGACAAATTGTATCTGCCTTTCATCGTCGACACCACCTTTATGCAGTATTCTTCGATATGGAGAAGGCATTCGACCGCGTATCGAGGCAACACTTGCTTCGGAAATTAAAAGCGGTCGGGGTGGGCGGTAAGCTGGGGCGATGCATTCACAACTATCTGAGCGATAGATTTTTTTTTTTAAATACAAATTACAACTGGCCAGAAGGCCATCCAGCAATTGGACTATAACGCGAAAATAACTTGTTAGGGGTTAGCATCTAGCGATGGACCCCACTGAAATTTTAGTAACATAAAACTAGGCCAGATCAAACGGTCGACTACGTTTTAACCTTCGAACATCAAGACTATTATCAAGAAGATTGATCGCCAAAACGTTTGCGTGAGACTCCAAGCGGCCTATGTATCGCTTAGCAGCTCGATTGATCTCGTCTTTCACATATGGGATATTTAAGTCTTGATGTAGAGTGTGGTTAGATACGTACCAGGGCGGTGAGACTATCAGCCTTATAGCCTTGTTCTGGAACCGTTGTATCTTGTTTATGTGTGTATCCTTTGCACAACCCCACAACATTAAACCGTATGCCCAAACGGGCTTTATAATTATTTTGTACACTAAGAGTTTATTTTCCAATGATAAACTAGAGTACCTGCCAAGAAGCCAATTTAATTCTTGCAATCTTATATCTAGATGTTTTCTTTTTTGTATAATATGCTTTTGCCATGTTAATTTGCGATCCAAATGAATGCCTAAGTATTTTACATCTTTATCCTGCTTGATAACCACCCCATTTATTTTTAACGGCTGATACGTAAAATTTCGCAACGTGAAGTCTACTTGCGTACATTTACTTTCGTTTACTCTAATACGCCAACGACTCAGCCAGTTTTCCACTTCCGATAAAGTTTTTTTCAATTTATTCGAAGTTGCACTATTGTCTTTACCGGCAGCTAATAGTGCTGTATCGTCTGCAAACGTAGCTGTTATCACGCTATTATCAACTGGAAAATCGGCAGAGTAGATTAAGTAAAGCATCGGGTCCAAGACACTTCGTTGTGGCACGCCAGCAGATACAGGATGGATTCAAATCCGAATTGGCTCCTCGATATCAAGAAAAGTTCCAGCAGAGAACGGGGTACCTGAAGGTTCCGCTTTAAGTGCTACCCTTTTTATCCTCTATATAAACGATATTGTTGACTACATCAGGCCTCCAGTAAGTTCTCGCCTATATATAGATGATCTAAACATATCCGTGGCATCTAACATCCCTTCCTTGGCCCAGTCTATCCTGCAAAATACAATTAATAGATTGCAGCAATTGTCAGGAAAGAATGGACTGGATTTCTCCTCTCAGAAGTCTCAATACGTTGTGTTCCATAGAGGTCGTCCTGTTCAGAATCCGCCATCACTACAAGTGAACAATAGTCCAATTCCTTATAAAACAACAGCAACTTTCCTAGGCATCTTGACGGACGCCAACCTGACGTGGAAGCCCTTTATATCTGATTTAAAAACTAAATCCCTTCAGTCTTTAAGGGTAATCAAGTTCTTGTCAAATCCCAAATTTAATGTTCAACCAAAGTTTCTCTTAAATATTTATAAAGCACTGGTCCTCAGCAAAATCAATTATGGGAATCAAGTGTACTCGTCAGCGAGTGGTTCCCTGTTAAAAACACTTGACCCAATCCATAACGCCGCTATTCGCATGATACTTGGCGCCCATCGTACATCTCCAGCTAAAAGCCTATGTTCGTTAACTGATATACTACCTTTGTCTTACAACAGAAAGTTCTTCACTTATCGCGATATGCTTTCATGGGCTGTGGAGAACCATTTTCGACGTAACTACGGAGTCGAACTTTCCCAAAGATAACCTACCTGAAGTCAATGCAATCTTGTTTCAAAATAACATAAAGCTCAGTTTAACGCCCAGAACGGACTTTTCAAAATTACCCCCACCCTGGGCTTCTTTTCAGGTAGAAGCTATCACAACTCTCACTGATAATAATCACCCACCGGCACTGCGAGGGCACAGGGCGCTAAATATTATTAATAAATATACCACGTTCTCGAAAGCATACACTGATGGATCCAAAGCTAATGAGTCCAAGGCTGTCCCAGCTACATGCGCTTTCGAAATAGACGGAATCGCAGAAGGCATGCGGTTGAACAACGTTGTATCCATTGCGGAAGCCGAAATGTATGCTGTGTTGTTTTGTCTTCAGACATACTTAGAACTGAGATCCCAACCGCTCGGAATCTTACTGGTGACTGATTCCTTGCAGTCCATAAGTGCTTTGCAGTCAAATCACCCGGAATCACCAATGGTCCTAGAAGTCCTGGCTATCTTATACCAGCTGAGCCGAAGGGGTGCCGAGTTGTTTTTTTATGGGTCCTCAGTCATGCTGGTGTTCCGGGAAATGAGCGGGTTGACCTGGTCGCTCGGTCATTCATGATGTTCCCAATGACGTTATTTGTTTTTGGTCCATTATCTTTGAGAGGTTTCCTGTCAGATACGTTCTTCGCACAGTGGAGTCATGACTGGATGTCTCAGCCGACCTTCCTCAGGGAACTGAAGCCTACGACGGAGCCATGGTGGCCTCCAGTCGGAACAGAACGCAAAGTGTTTTCGGCAATCAATCGCCTGAGAACGGGACATACGTCCTTTTCCCACGACTATATCCTCAAACAAGCCCCAAAGCCAAGTACCTGCCCACTTTGTTCTACCGATGAATACCCGTCAGTTTCGCATATCTTGCTGAAATGCACACGTCTAAATGGGTTACGGCGAGGCCAGATCACATCGATTGAAGACATCCTCTCAAATACCCCTACTACTGCTTTGAACAATCTTATGACTTTCGTTCAGGCTAGCGAGCTAAGGAATCTGTTTTAAACGTGGGTCCACTCACTGCGATAACCTAGGTAGTTACATGCAGCGAGTGGTTTAGTATCCCTTCTTAAATATAAAAAAAGAAAAAAAAAAAATTGGTTGCCTGTAAAGTCGGTATACGGGCGAAAGTTTTACGTGACAACGACTTTGAGTGGTAAAATAATTTTAATGTGAATATTCATTCGTATAGTAGGAAGAAGGATGAAATAATAGTAACAATTTAAAACATTTATTTATACAAAGAATTATATTTAAAACATTAATTTATACAAAGAATCTCGCACTGAATTTCATATTAACAAAATTTTATTTTTACCTTTACACATACATACGTATTTATATACAAATATACATACAATAACTTGCAATACATTTGCGTACAATGAAACAGCGTTTACTACAACTTAACTTGTTCCTATCTGAGTGATTTTGTTGAGGATAGGGCGATGATAGGAGAAATATGAAATGAAAGGAAGTGTTTCTGCTGTAATGTGCCTAGAAAATGTCAAGTCAATGGTTGTTCCTTTTAACGTAGTAGACTTAGACATATCTGATACGCAATCAAGATTAAACGTATCTTTAATGACAATTAACTGGCAACGTGTAAACTTGTATGCAGGCGCCTAAGCGAAATAGAAGCGCAAGACATGAACCGGTGTGTATGCCTATCTCTCTCGCTCTGTCTCTCTCGCTCTTAGGCGGGCTAACTGTGCTCGAGTGGAAGGGACGCGTGCCTTTCACTTTTTATGTCTGTCTCTCTCCCTCTTAGGCGGGCTAACCATGCCCGAGTGGAAGGGACGCGTGCCTCTCAGTCGCTCTCATTGTGAGCGCATAACGTGAGCGGAGCGTAACGCAGTTTCTTCAAGTGTCACCCGGCAAACCAATTTATAAGACGTTGTCACGTCAAAAAAACAAACAAAATTAAAAACTTGATGTAACTGGAAAAACCAACTCTAACAACACCACAAAAAACACAATTACAATAACGTGATAACATGATGGGAAAAAACACAAAGAAAGATTAGCGGTGATTAAAATTTGCTCAGCAGAACGCTCCTTTCCTGCAATGAAAAGAATTAAACATTTTTTTAGATCAACAATGTCTCACCAAAAGTTAAATGATTTATCTGCTTTATTTATTGAAGAACAGTTAGTAAAGAATTTAAACTTTGATGATATAATAAATGTATTTGCATCTTTAAAATTGCATCGTAAAAAATGTAAACTTTAATTGACACATGTAAAAATAATGTATGTATAGAATTATAATAAAATTTAGGTATGTTTTAAATTTTTTTTTTTTTTTTTAAATTGTTATTGTATTACAACCTGGCCATCTAGGCCATTTAGCAATATTCTTAACAGGGAAATATTTAGCATGAAGGGAGAAGTACCCAGTAGTACCTACCCGATAAACTTTACCTTAAACAAGGTCATGAGGTTTCTTACGCTTCAACCGCCTCTTATCATTAGCAGTATGTAGCAGTCCAGCAGCAAGTTTATTCGGATGACTTTCAAGTCTTTCTGCGTGTCTTGGGGCATGAGTTTTAATAACATCTGCCACATACTCTGTCCCTAAATCTTGATGCAAAGTTTGATTTGATACATACCATGGCGCCTTGGTTACGAGCCTAAGGATTTTATTCTGCGCGGTCTGTATTATCTTCAGATTTGTAGGTTTAGCACAACCCCAAAGCTGTACTCCATAGGTCCAAATAGACTTCAAGATACTTGTGTATATCAAACGTTTATTATCAATACTTAAAACGCTATTCCTTCCTAGAAGCCAGTACATTTTTTTAACATGAATATCTATTTCTCTTTTCTTTGTCTGAATGTGCTGCTTCCCGGTTAAACGACTATCTTGGTGTAGTCTCAAGTACTTAATTGCTGTTCTCACAGGCAATTCCAATCCATTTATCCTAACAGTTGGGGTTATGACTTTTCTATTCGTGAAATGAACGTTTACCGATTTACTTTCGTTGATCTGAACTTTCCACTTTTTAAACCAGCTTAATGTGACGCAAGTAATGCCGTGTCGTCAGCAAATGTAGCTACCTGCACATTTTCCGGTACAGGAAAGTCTTCTATATATATCAAGTACAGCGTGGGTCCCAGAACTGATCCCTGGGACACTCCTGCTTGAACTGGATATAGTTCTGAAAACGTGTGTTCATAGCGCACCTGGAAATTTCGGATGTTTTAAAAATGTGTGAAATTTTTTAATTGAAAACTTTTTTAACTTTTAATTAAAAATTAATTTTTAACTTGTATGCCCTTTCTTACTTCAGTTACTCGATTATAATTTTTATTACTTAATTTATAAATTATTCGAAGGGCGGCAGAAATTACTGAGTCCATAGCGACATTTGACTATAATCCGGCCCTGTATATATATATATATATATATATATATATATATATGGTTGCATAAAGGGAATAAAAGTCTTGTTTCTCTCTTTCAGAGTATGTTTTAAGCAAAATAAAACCGACTAAATATGAACATGAGTTTGAGCAGAAAATATAACGAATTCTGCTGAAAATGAAAAACAATAATTGCGCTAAAACTAATATCTAAAAAAAAATAAAGAAAGAAAAACAAAAAAATAAATATTCACAACAGACATTTACTAGGTACATAAATAAAGGAAATTAACTAAGATTAATTTAAAAATATTTGTAAGCAAAATATATTTCTTAAATTAAAACAAAGTCCCAATAACAACCGTGTAATTATGCTAATGTCATTGATGATATTGTAATAAATTAATGACTTCATGGCTTTTAAATAAAATAATAAAACATAATGGCAATGGATTTGACAACCAAATTAAGAGTACCAAGAAAACCACAATTTAGCCATAGATTAAAGGAGATCACTGAAATATGGAGTGAATACTGTCAAGCTTTGTACAGTAACATCCAACACAATGATACAGCTGATAAGGTGCAGGATGAAAGGGATAACCGTTTAGAAGAACCTGAACCATAAATTCTGATGAGTGAAGTTAAGAAAGCCATTGGGTACTTAAAAAGAAGCAAGGCTGAAGGAAGTGACGAAATACCTGTTGAAACAGATTTGAAAAGAAGGAATCGTTAAAATTCACTAGATATGCAACACCATATGGATGACTGATGAATGACCAGAAGATTGGTACCGTTCAGTGTACATACATCTGTACAAAAAAGAACAAAAAAAAACGAAATGAGAAAACTATCGGACAATATCTCTTTTGCCGAATGCAAGCAAGATACTTTACGGATAGTAAACAACCGAATCTACGCACAAATGGTCAAAAAATACCCGAATAGCAATCAGACTTTATAAAACGAAGGGTTACACGGGAGCAAATTCTCAACATGGGATTATTGATAGAAAAATCTCGTTAGTATAAGGTACCTGTGGTAATATGCTTCATAAACTACTAAAAAGCCTTTATGTTCAGTAGACCATGGCCGATGCTAATTAAAATAGGTACACCAAAACACTATATATATTTCATAAAGAGGGGTTGTATGGTGATAATCGGAATACTGCGTGCATCGATAATGTAAAATCAGGGGGGTTCTATGTTCGCAAAGGGGTCAGACAGGGCTGCGTTTTATCGCCCATGCTCTTTAAAAGGGGAATACATAATAAGATTAATCCTAGAAGAATGTAATGGCGGAGTAATGATAGGACGATGGAAGATAACAAATCTCAGATATGCAGATGATACGACTCTAAAGCTGAAAAAATAAATGAAATGAAAAAACTGTTACAACGACTGGAAGAAATCAGCGCGCAATATGGATTAAGCGTAGAAGCAAGGCCAAAATAATGATAATAGATCGAAGAAACATATTGCAAAATAATTTTAATACCAGCCGAAGAACGGATTGTTCAGCGGATCGAATCGATGGGGATTAAAATCCCTTCAGAAATTTCATCCTCGGAGAAGAACGGATGAATGCTTGAAATGGTGCCCATTCTGAACAGTACACTATTAGGAATTTATGCCTGTTAAATAAAATGTTACTGTGGAAAGGTTTAATGACGGAGTGGGAGGGAGACTAAACTAGCTCATCTAACAAACAATAAATAGGAAAAGAAAAAAAAAGAGAAGAGGACGATACAAAGTTTAATATGCCTGATAACAAATAAGGGAAAACTTTCTAAGTTTTAAAAGAAATTTCGAAAGAGAGCAATAATAACAAAAAATGTAAGTACTTATAAATATACACATTTACATGAATGCCGCTGCTCATAAAATATATGCAACATTAAAATGAAATATATTTGTTTTGAAATTAGCATTGCATAAATGTATATCTATAATTTAACGTAAAGAATACTATGTGCATGGAACATCACGCTTGACTGACTTTATTTTGTTATATTCATTTGCAAAATTTACTTTAATTTCTTACTATTTTATTTTTCATCGACAAATTACACAAATGTTCTCTTATAAACCCTTTACTTAAAAATAAAATTCCAGCGGCGCTAATAGTAATTTAATGATTTTCTGCATAAGTTCGTGATTTTTGTCGAATTCTGATAAAACGCGAATTACCATCTCTAAGTTCTACGATATTGACAAAATAAACAAGTGTTTACCGTTGCATGGTCAGTCAGTATGGTAGAAATTTACAAAACAAATTGATGTCTAAATGATACACTTTTATAAGATTCATCAAGTACCTTGGTGGTTGGCCATTAATTATCAGTTGCCTTGTATCACTTGAGTGCCGGTTACCAGTTAGCTAATTACCCAATTACACATTTTCATGTTTTCCGCGAAATAGTTACGAATTAGCGTCCACCTCATTTACCTTTCGGCTGAAACTAAAGACGGAGTTTTTAACTTCATCTTAAACAGAACTGGTGCGCTTTTTCCGTGTGAGCGGTTATCATAGTACGCATTTATCCGTATGCACTTTTGTCTTTTGTGTGCTTGTTTCCGGTTATTCACTTTTTCTTAAACGATATATATTACCTAGCGGAAACATTGGGAACTTGTATTTTTATGGTTACACAAAACCGCGTTATTCGTTTAACACTAATTTATAGATAGCAGTTCTTAATTCGATGACTTTTCTTATAATTTTAATTTATGATTTAGAACGACTATATAATGTATTACTGACCTTTATGGAAAAGCATAAAAAGCTTTTCAGTCGTATTGTGGGATTTATAATTAATCATTAAATTATTTGTAAAATTCTATAAGTCAGTTAAACTATGCACATTAAGATTTAAATACCTTTTTTTTATTTCGTTTTCACCTGTTGGCTTTTGTTTTAGATACCAAGCAGTGGCGTCATTTGAGGGAGTGCAAGATGGCAACTGCCCCCAAGGAATTCAAAATTTTAAAAAATTATTAATAATTAGATCCATTGTAATTTCTTGTCTGAAATTTTCTGTTCAGCTTTCCTGATTGTGATTCATCTTTTTTTTTTTCTATTTTCATATAAATTGTTTTTTTATTATACTTACATTTATACAGTTTCATATTAAAGTGAAATGAACAAAATTACATAAAGAAGTATGTAACGTAAGATATAAAAATTATATTTGGAAATTGAAAATACGTAATAAATAGTTACCACGATTTACTTTTAGGCAAATAATTTTGATAATTGTCCTAAAGATGGCTTTTAAAAAATCTTACCCCTGCTAAGCAGAAACTGAAATGAAGCCCCTGGATACGAAAGGATAGAAAAAATAAATTATGAGGTACAGAAAAAAAATGAAATGTATTTATTACCTAAAGCCATCAAAACGATTTAGGGTGCCTAGCGGTATTTTAGAAAAACATGTTAAAAACGATTAATTCAAATGAAATATAAAAGATAATTTGTACGTTACACGTTCGCCATATAAAACGTATTTGGAACTAGCTAAAATAAAATCACATCCTTTAATACGAATTCGAAAAAAAAAACTGAAAACATTTTAGGAGTCAGGGTGAATTGTTTTAAACGCGAAAGTATCAATGGATTAACTGTGGTTATCCGTTCTGAAGGAAGAAAAATATCCAGAAGCATATGCATAGTGAACATTTGAAGGAAACCCAGAGACGTCGTCAATGCGAGAATAGATTTCTTCGTAAACGTAATCTACAACGTCACGGCAGAATTGTACATATTAAGAAAACGGAAAGGTAATTTAATTTTTTTCTTAAACATGCATAACCCAATTGTTCTTGATTGATTAATAATATAAAAAAATATGAAAATTTTTTACATTTTGCAGTGAATTGTAATAATATTTTTAATGAGTAAATGTAAATAACGAATTTAAATGTATATTACATATTCTAGTAATTTGTTATGATAGAATTGGATAATAATTATATACAAATTAATGTCATTGGAATTATTGTGTTGACTTTCTTTTAGGTTTTCGCATTTCTATATAAATAATTACATTTTCAGACCGAAATGTGATATATGAAATAAAATTTTTACAAAGAATTGCAGTTTAAAACACCATAAAAACAGAATGCGCAAGTAAAAGAAGTAATAATAGTTCATAAAGTAATGAAATGCGTGCTTTGAATAGAGTAATTTAATTGAAAAGTTGTATTACGAGAAAATGCAATGAAAAAGAAAGTAAAAGTAATAATCATGGTCAGTGGATGAATTGTGAAAAATGCAACTTATCTTTTTCTGTTCATCAGATTTATACAGCACATGTAGAAGCGGAACGTAATATTAAAATGCTTAGGTATGAATTTACATCTGAAAAAGGTAAATTACTTATATTTCAATGAATACATTAAAGAAATGTACCCACTATGTAATATCACACTTTTTAAGTTGTATATCAATAAAGAAGTATGTAAACATGTGTAAAATTATTGTTATAGTTCGCAATTATAAATATAAAATTTCTTATAAATTTTATGATATTAAAAATTATGTAAATTATGTGAAATTTTGAATTAATATTATATGGTTTTAGAATTTAATATGTGTCGACGAAAAAAGGGATTAAGTAAAGTAGAGCAGTATAGACTGGGCCATGTCAGTAGAAGAAAAAAGTAATTTTGAAGCCGTTCATTTGTAATCGTGTTAGACAAGTAAAAACTAAAATACACAGACGTCGAATACCTCGTATAAAATATCTTTATAGGATTGATGTTTTCTATTTTTTTAATAAGTTGCGGATTCCACGAGGCATACTGCCCGTCTATGGGTGCCCAACACCATTATCGTTTATTCATAAATATAATTACAAAACTTCTTAATACCTACTTTACATTATACACAGTACACATATCATACTGTTGCACTTGACAAAAATTGGTCTTAATTATATACATATGATTGATTCTCCACCATTATATACAATTAAAAACTAACTTACTGTCCCTCATTTATGTTCTCAACTAGCCACTGCTTAATTATCCGTTTCCAAAGTAGTCCTATCTCTGTGTTAATTAAATCTTCTGAAATTCGTATCGGCAATTTAATTAATACTGGCTCATCAGTGTTGTCTATCTTGCTATTTATACCTTTTAGTCGAGTATAGTACACTTCCCTATGATTCCTAATTGTTCTACCTTTTTTCGTTGAAGATAATGAAGTACATATTATTAGTCTTACACTCAAGCAGCCAATGATAATAATATAACATCTTCATACATCTATCTATATTGTTTGTTAATCAATAACAATATAAAAAATTTAGTAAAAAGAAAATAGTGTTTTTGATATTAATAGATTATATTGCATAATTATAAATAGGTGCAATTTGTCCAGCTCATATGGTAGTAATAATCATAAACGGGAAATGTTTCGTTGAAAATGTTGCAACACACTGGTTTCATAAAAGTGAACTAAGCCATATACCAATGAACGTGGAAGAAAAAAAGGAAATATATGGTAATTATTATATAATTTTCAATAGAATATTAACGTTACCTTGGAAAATTTCAAATATTTATTATTAAAATGTATTTTAAATTGTAACGAACCAAATGGGCTGGTTCTTTTAATTTAAATATCATATACAGAAAAAGATGTAAAAATAATAATAATTAACGAATTAATTCAAAGTAGGAAAATAAAAAATTGTGAATAGTTTGCATGTGCATATTTTAAGTTACGTTAGCGATGTACATATGTACCGAGTTCAGAAATGTGGAATTTTTGTTGCAACGTAATCGGGTTGCATTAGATAAATTTCGAGCGGTCTATTGAAATTGCTAAGATGTAAGTCATTATATGTATGCCTTTGTTAGTAATAAAAGCGAGTGTGTGTATCGAGGCTTGCGATTAAATATTAGTAATGGTAAAAAATATTGAACATCTCAGCTGCCGAACGATTGATGGGAAATTTTGCATTAGATGTGATGCCTAGACAATTTCTCAGTTGCGCAAATTATTGCATTTAAATACACACGTCTTTCGAAGCCGGTGGCTTCTTTTCTTCCTCGCCGTTCCACCAACGTCGTGATCGATAGGTTATCGTTTGTCGCAAGTTGTACTTAGAAGGATATCGTTAACTAGTCGAGTAGAATAACCGCCTAGCGAGGTTTGGTAGATACACTAAATATATCATTTTTTTTATTATTTTATTTAATTTCGTTTTTTGTTCTTCGGGTTTTTTAGTCCAATACTTGAAATTGGCATTCGTGTGGTAAGTGTAATAAGCAAGGGACACTGTGGACCACTCTGTGGTGGGTAGGAAAGGCTTCCTTTTCCTCTTTTGTTTTTCGTGTTTTTTTTTCCCTTTTTTTTTAATTTTGAAAAATTTTTCTTCAACAGCGCCCGAACTAGTTTAAACTTTGAGAGAACGAAACTGTAATAATATATATATATATTTTTTTATACGAATGAGATTTAAATAATTAAAACTCGTGTGTTAATATTGTTTTGTAAAACTTCATCCGGTATACATTCATATGTAATGCAAAGTATTTGTATATCTAATAAAAGATATACCACATTTTCAATATTTAAAAACCAACTGAACTTGAATAAAAATTTTACTGGAAATTCTCTTTTTTAAATGATTTTTAATGTTTAAAATAACAATGTAAAACTTACTGAAACTGAATGAATTGGTAACTATTATAAAAAATAAAATCTTTTAAAAAATTATTAATTTTGGACCGAAGGCACACTCAGGATTTTTTTTTTGGTCGGGACTCGGATTTAGAAGATGAGTTAGAGGGTGGTGACTCAGTAACTCGAATAAGTACCTATCTATTTCCGTAATCTGTAAGTTAAAATAAAAAAAAAAATACAAAATTAACGAATTTTATTTTTAAATAAAATAATAATAATAATAGAAACGTAACATTATGTTTGTAATGAGCACAAATTAGATAAGCATATGAATTTTATTTTTAAAAAATTAAGTAAAGGTATATAATATTATACTTGTAGTATAAGCAAAAATTTAACACGTATGTTAAAAAAGAATGATTTTTCTGCGGTGGCCGTACTAATTGGTATGGTGCAGAGGATGCGTAAGAGTGTAATTACACTGCCAAATTATGTCTCATTGCACAAGTCCAATGTCGTGATAGCGTTTTTTGAAATTTAAATATCTTGATCGGAATCACAAAATTCGGTGTAGCACAGCTGAATACTTGACTTTAACGACGATTCCCAGTAATGGGGAAGGTCTTTTTTGAGTAAAATCGACATAATTCCAGAAATTGCTTCATTCGATTTCCATCGATTGGTTGTCTGGTAGGAAATAGACAAAAAAAACTAGAAAGAATATTTTCATGCTTTAAAAAACGTGCATTGAGTTGTCGGATAAACATGTCTACCCAAGACATATAAATATTGCGACAAAAATATTCTTCTTTATTTTCTGCTGAAACGTTACTTCTCGTAGTTTGCTGAGTAGTTGTGCGAGGAGCTTCGATCAAAATATTCAACCTTTGTGCAATATTTTGATTTCTGAAAAACATGGTTCAGCATTTTTTCTTTCAGCCATAACTGTTCGTATAGCGATTATAGTCAAATCAACATCTTTTGATAAATCCGAGTCTTTTTCTTGTAACTTTCGGCTCAAAGGCAAAGTATAACTAAGCAACTTTTCGCCACAAATGTAGAGATATTATAGTTCTTTTAGATATTTCTGTTCAAAAGACGGCTATCTTTCATACCACAGCGATTCAATTACAAATTTAATGAATTTTAACGGCATCCGAAACCGCAAGATTCAGAGACTACGTGACATACAATGGACATAAATCGCGGTCGGATATTCTTCAGATATAATGGCTTGAACGCCATTAAACTTACCACCCATGGCAGCTGCTCCATCATATCCTTGGCCACGAATACTATTATACTTGTGCAAAGTTGACAGAATCGCATCAGCTATATTTCTACCGGTTTGCTCCACGATTTTTTTAAAGGAAAACAATTTTTCGCAAATAGAGTATTTACTATCTGCGTGCTTTACATATTGAAAAGAAAGCATGAATTGTTCGGTTGTTATAATATCTTGTGACTCATCGGCTAAAATCGTAAAAAATTTCGCATCTCTGATTTCTAACGCAATTTTTCGTTTCATTATTTCATCACTTGCATCTATAATTTGATTTTGAATATTCCAACTTATATAGGTTGCATTTTTACCGCAATTTTTGACATGTTCTTTTAATACATCACCAGCGTTGATTCGTAACCTCAATAACGCTCTAAAACTGCCTTCATTTTTTTTAGGCGGATTTTCTAAATCAAAATCTCCATAATCTCGATGGCCACGCAACGGGAGGTCTTCCACATAGAATGATTCTATCTATAATAGGTTTGAAACAGGATGTTGTTAAATCGACATTAACTACTCTAATTTGTTGCATTAGCAGTCCGAACAGTGATCCTAAATATTTGCAAAAGTTTCAATATTTTGAATTGAGACCACACTTAAGCTTAAGTAATCGATATGCAAGTAGTGACGAACCCTAAACTGAAGAAAGCATATAAATTGGTATAAATAAAATTACTGTTTTTTTTTCTTTAGTAGACAATTTGTGCAGTTTGTCTAACTAACAGATATTTTAATAATTATTAGAAAAATGAAACTCAGGAACAAAAGAAAAGTAAATAATATGTTAGAAATTCAATAAATTATTTCATTTCTTACACTATTGTTCAATGTACTTATTTTGCAAAGCTCATCGAGTATAATTTAATTTTAAAATAGCGATGTATAACGTATAATTCGAAATATACAATTAAAATCATCATGTTTTGTACATTAGGCCCCGCATGAAATTAAAAAAAGACTCAGATATATATTTTCTGTTTTGTATTTCCCTCATAAGTGCAATAATTGTTTTTGGTCCTCGAAATTATTTGCAATAAACAAAGTGTAAAGATTAATTTTTATATAACGATTAGTATTTATAAAATATAAAATGTCCACGTGAATTTTATATATGTATTAACGGTTACATACACATGTAACGAAAGAAAAAAATGATTATTTCATACATTGCTTAAAAAGTTTGGTGTTGCTATGAAAATCAGTTATAGTGAATAACAGCGGCATGCTAGTTCTAGTGGAGAGCATTGTAACTGAAAGAAGTGAATAAAACTATAAGTTAATTACTATTTATTATTGTAAGCAAAATTTCATTGCTCATGTAAAAAATTATAGTATAACGACATGGCTGGATATTTAGTTTTAAAAGTTTTTATACTGATACGGATTCGGTATTTGTGCCGCGATCTTTCGGTGATGCTCGAATTAGAAATTATTTCTTCGGTTGTGTGCCATTTTATTCTTTGGTTTTCCAAGCATTGTCGAATATTAAAAATGATCGTACTGCTACGGCATCATCCGCATAATTGATTTTTGACGAGTGATGGGGTAGTGGTCTTGTGAGTGTCTTTGTGATTGTGGCTATTGGCATGAGCTGAGGGAAATTTTCATGTACATATATGAATAGCTATTATCTGATAAGAATCGCGCTAGTCGTTTGGCTTTTATCTTCCCGTTCAGGTATGGATTAATTGTGTGTATAGTCGATGTTTTGAATTCGTTTGGTTGTTCCTTTATTGTGAACGGAGCTGTTATATATCGCACATTTACGTCCGCTAGTCTTTTTCCATTATCTGGATTATCGATGTGTATGTCTTTATGAAATATAAATTATATTACATTATAAATCGTATAAGCAGTGGCGTACCTAAACCTTTTTTACAGGTAGAAGGGGGGGGTTAAAAATCAAAAAAATTGAGCGAAGATATAAGAATATTAAAAGTCAATTGTTACGTTTTTTAAAATTCAATACCGTTGTTTTAGGATACACTAATAATAACCAGCCATTTGACAAACTGCAAGAACTAACAAAATCTAAATTACGTCTGATTTTCGTTTTCTTTTCAGTTTTTTATTTATTTATTTTTTCTTTTTTTTCAATAAAAATCTACTTTATGAATTATGTACCGTAACTTCCGGAATCCGTAAATGTTTTTTCTATGCACACCCATGTGAATTAAAAAACTGATAGCATGAAAAATGCAACAAATATGATTAGCAAAAATCTTTCCAGTAGTCTGCCAGAATTTCAAGTTTACCTGTGTTAGCGAGAAAACGAAAATTGCCTCCATGTGAACAATTATAAATCTTTATTTGTTGGTTATTTATTATAAAAAAAGTAAAAAAATTCTACATCGAACTATTTTTACCCTCGCTATAAAGGTAAAGTGCTAGCCCCACTGGTGGAGAAACGAAACAATAACCGTGTGGGTTCTGTACGTCCACGTCGTGCAGGGTGGTAATCTTCTATTTTGGCGGGCTTAGCGCTGATCAGAAGAGCTAAATCGGAACTCACAAAATATACAGCTGATAGGAAAACGGAGGAGGGTTCACTTGTCGAAAGTGTTCCTTCTAATAAATACCGTTAAGCGTCTTACTGCATTAACAACAGCAGACTATCAGCAACTCGCTCGTGACATATGTGCCCCAGTCGAATTGATATATATCAGTCCAGAGCGAGTAGGCGAGTATCCGGCGCCTAAAACCCGGGTTCTTTCGACTAAGGGAGTAAACCCTAACAGAAAATCTCTAGGAAGGCAAGAAGAAACCACCTGGATCACTTTTCTCAAGAAAACTATTCAAATGGCGAACAAACAGAAAAATACGGCCCTCAGTCTCCGGCAGACCTTAAATGGTCGGAGGGTGCTAAGAATCCCCGGATTGAAAATTTTGAAAAATACTTAGCCATTGAAGGAAAAATAGAAGGAAAAAGAGCTCGAGGAAGAAGAAGAAGAACCTGGATGGAGGATGCGAGAGAATGGACGGGAATTCGGATACCGGAATTGCTACACAGCATGGCCGACAGAGAAAACGCCAGAAGAATAGTCGCTAATATCTAATGCAGATACAGCACCAACAAGAAGAAGAAGATAAAGCAATTAAAAAAAAAAAAGAACAATAAACGACTCGGTTATTTTATAAATGAAATATAATTGAACATAAATGAAAAGAGCAAAATGTCTCACTTATAACCCAGTATTATAAGGCATATTACTTTAAAAAACTATTCCTTTACAGTGTAAGTATAATAAATATAATTTCGCCTCTCAAACTGCACTACTCTGAGCAGTTGCTCGTTTTTCTGTCCTTTGGACGGGCCCTGATATTAAAACTCTTCAAAATTTCGGGAGGCAGAGGGGGCCCCAAGTACGCCACTGTTTATAAGTACAAATAGAAATTTGTTTTTATAATAAAAAATTTAACTTTTGAAAAATACATCCTTCATTTCGTAATTAATACTTTTGTAAATAATCGAAAGAATTCATTTGTCTCTCACTTACTTTCACGTGTAGAATGTCTAACAATATAACTACTTCCATTTTTAAATATGATGACAGCATATACAAGTATATAATAAACTGCGACAAACACTTTAAAATCAGTATATATTTGTCGAAAGAAATGCTTTTATATGCTTCCCTTTTTTACGCATTAAAACAATATCAATGTAACTTCATTATATTTTCGTTAATTACAAATAAATTTTATTGTTAAATTATTTATTTTACAATTTTTTCAGTTATACTATTTAAACGACTTTCTATGTGATTTTGTTCGTAGTATTCGATTAAATATTTTGTTCATAGCTTAAAAAATATTATACAACATACTAAAAATTAAAATGGTTTATATTTTGTGTAGTGCAATTTTTCAAGTGGCTGCAATTCATTTGCAAATAAGTAAAAATTGAACTCTTTTTTTTTTTTTTTTTTGACTTGGCAAATATCGGTGGTCACCAAAGCTCAGTGCTCACCTTGATGAATCGTTACCATGATGTGTGAGCCGACCACATAATTTCCCATGTCTCTGCCTTATGTTGCTGGACGAGAGGCGCCTTCGGACATTAGGCTATATTTTGCTGCCTTAGCAGCCAAATTTACACCCTCGTTCCTCGGCACGTCGGCATGACCCGGGACCCACAAGAACGTTACCTGCGAGCCAGTCTGATAAAGGGCATTAAACATTTTTTGGATACTTACTAATCAAAATTCAATTTACATTCATTCTCTTCGATTTCTTTCATTTCAATAAATTCATTTTTTTTTCTCAAAATATATCTGGAAAATTTAAATCGGTCATCTTTACTTATCATAGCGTATCTGAACTCCGGAAACTTATTTGGTAATCTGATCGTTTTAGCTGCACAGCCATCACAACAAAGTGTTTAGCTAAATTAAATTCTTATACGACCAGTGGCGTAGCGTGGGGGGTGCCGAGGGGGCCATGGCCCCGGGCGGCATACGAAAAGGGGCGGCGGCGAGCACCGCGATTTTTTAATTCAAAAATTTAAAAAAATCGATATATATATATATATATAAAAATGAAACGGCGTATGTTTATGGCCGCAAAACCTGAAAAGTAGTGGATGGATTAACTTGAAATTTTTACACAACTTTGCATTTCTATATGTATAAGAGTGTTTGTATAATTTCTTTATCCCTAAGTTTCTCCGGAAACGGAAAATTCTAAACGTTTTAAGGGACGCGATCTATGATTTGTTTTCGGCATTATAGTGAAGAATTTCAGAAAAATGTATTGTGGCTGCACATGCGGGAGGCTCTGTAATTGCATAAGCGTGTGTAAATTAAGTACGCGGCGACAATTTACAATCAGTGATGAGATGAGTGACGGAGAATATATATGGATGGGAGACAGAGAAAGTGTGCAAGAACAGTTTCGTTGAAAGGAACTGATCATCATCGATGAGCTGCTAGAAAAAAAAAAAAAAATGTTTTTTATGACACTGTTCGTGATTTTGATGCGTAGAGTGCAGACAGGCAGGGTAATCGCCGCTCTGAATAACATTAAGATTTTTCTAGAAACATCGATGGCGCTATTTTTTATTAATTGTTACAAGTGTACTCGGTATTCGGTTAGAAATAGTCGTGAGAGACATGATTTTATAAAGACCGGCAGTGCTTCGAGAAAATCGACGAGATGACGAATGTAATAAACTGAAGTTAGATTTACGATACCACGTGTTTGATTACGAGATTTTATTTTACATACATACTTATTTCGCCTAATATTATAGAATTTAACGGGTGTAAAGTACCGAAGTTTCTCTTGTGTAGATATTATAGAAATTGTTACTATTTCATCTCTCACCGTTCTTCATTTTCCTTTCGTTCGCCTAATAGGTAAGTAATTAAGTTCAATTAAATTTATTTAAATAGATAAATAAGTGCTTCCTTGTCAAATTTTATTTGTAAAGGTGATATTTCTGTACAAATGCACAAAAATAGTTGGTCAAATATTATACAAGTTGTAACTATTCATTTTCCAATATGTATAGTAGTTTTTATGTACAAAAATGAACAATAAATAACAATTTGTAACATTGTCAAACATGGCTTCTATGTGACGATGATCCCAACTCGACGCCATTTTAGAAACAGGGCTGAGACTTGGTCGTTGAAAGTCAGGTCTATGAATCGTCTGGAGGCTTGCGAAATATGGTTAATGCGGAGAATGCTGCGTATACCATGGATAGAAAAGGTTTCGAACATAGAAGTAATGAAACGTGCCGGAGTAGAAAGAGAAATCATGGAGACCATTAAATCCAGGAAAGCTGCCTATCTGGGACATATTTTGCGAGGACAGAAATATGTAATTCCAAAACTAGTGATAACTGGCAGAATGGAAGGAAAACGGGGAATTGGGCGGAAGCGGCACTCATAGCTCAGAAATCTGTGTCAATGGAATGAAATTGAAGACGCGGAGACCATTTTCCGACTGGCGGTGACCGGCGGACTACGTGGACAAATGGGATAGTGATCGCCAACGCGCTATGTAGCGTACGGCACCCGAAGAAGAAGAAGAAGAAGAAGAACCTAATTCTATACAAATTGCATCTCTATCGCACAAGCTTATGCGTTAGAACTGGACCACAGCCGTCTAGCTTTACCAAGCTGCATTTACTGGTTTCGAGACGATTTAATTAGAATATTTTTGCAAAAACCATAAACAGGTGGGTTTTTATGTATTAGGAGTGAAAACTATTTGTTTTAGGTGCTTACGCTTTAATCTTTTCTTTACGATGTGATAAAAGTTTTCTATTTTAGAACGTACAATGGCGACTAGGAATTATAAGATTGCTATTAAGTGAAATTAAAAGTATTTTTGTACACAAAAAGAAAACAAATGCTGTCATTTTAATGATTAGATATTGCTTACGATTGTTTTTTGCTTTACTTTTAAGTTGCAGTACATTCTGAAGGCTTAGAATTATATTTTACGTATTTTGTTTATATTTCCAATGATGATGATGTAAAAATCGATAGTATTCTTATTGCTTTAAATTCTGCTATAAACTGAAATATAACATTTTTTAAAGTTATGCGATATTTTTGAGTCATGTTAGGCGGATTAAGGATTTACAGGGCGCGGGACTAATTTTGAATAAGGGGCCCCCTTCGAAGAAAAAATAGTAAAAAAAGCTCATTATCATACATGTGCAATATATCGGCAGTAAAAGTTTGCCATAAAATTGTTTTTTTTTTATATATACTCGTATATATATAAACAATTTTTTTTTTTCTTTTATAGCACATCTCTAACTAAATATGAAAAGGACAAAAGAAAGTGGAGCATATTATCGGAATAAGAAGAAAGAAAAGGAGGGGAATATCAAGAAGAATGAAGGAGCTATATTGAAGTTTGTGAAACTTTTGGAGACGCCAGAATCTACGCCAGGACCTTCAAGTGTGAGTTCTTCAGAGATTAGTGTTGTTCGAACTCAAGAAGTAGCTCAAATAGAACAAATAGCCGATACTGACGACTTGCAACCTTTGATTGATAGTACGAATTTGTCAGATTCAAATAGTTCTGCTGTGATTGCTGAAATTCCGACACCCAAACAAAATATTGATTTCAACGACATTGGGAAATGGCCTGAAAGTATAGATTCAAACATAAGGTTGCTATTGATACAGAGAGGTCCTGAAATTGTTCAACACATGAATACAGATTTCTCTGAAGAGCCAACAGTATCACCCACGGTTCAGTCAGACATGGACTCTACAACATCAAAAGTATTATCGAGGAGACGGTTGACTAGAGATTGGTTTTACCGGATATTGCCAAACGGCGAAAAAGTTTTACGCTCTTGGATGGCATATTCTCCTTCGAAAGCTTCATTGTTTTGCTTCTGTTGTCGTTTATTTGAAAATGCCAATCCATCAAATGTGTCGAAATTTTACTCCACCGACGGATTTAATACTTGATGGAAATTAAATCCCAAGGTGGCTAATCATGAATTAAGTGCTCAACATAACGGAAAATTTTGCAAATGGAAGGAGTTGAAAAAGAAGCTTCGAAAAGAACAAACAATTGATAAAAAGGAACAAGAAATATTGTCAAAGGAAACCAAAAAATGGCATGAAATTCTGACAAGAATGTTTGATATTATACAATTTCTGGAAAAACAAAATTTGGCGTTACGTGGCCACAGGGAAGATGACATAAGTACTAACAGAGGAAACTTTTTAGAATTGGTGCATCTTCTAGCAAAGTACGATCCTCAGAGAGCATTTAGTAAGGATAAAAATAGGCCAAAACATTTCTCTCACTTATATGTCACCTCAAATTCAAAATGAGTTCATAGAAATTTTAGGAAAAAAAGTTCGCCAAGTAATTATAGTCGTGTCCAAAAGGCTAAATATTATTCCGTGATCTTTGACAGAACCCCGGATATTTCCTACAAAGATCAAACAAGCCAAGCATTACGATATGTGATAATTGAAAACCACGAGGTTAGAGTAGAGGAATCTTTTATAGATTTCATCGAAACGAAAACCAAAACTGCGGAAGGTATAAGTGACACGATAGTAAGCAAACTTAAGGCTGATGGGCTCGACATCATGAACTGTAGAGGGCAAGCTTACGATAATGCTGCCACGATGGCTGGATGCCACACAGGTGTGCAACAGTGGATAAAGGATATCAATCCCAATGCCGAATTTGTTCCTTGCTCAAACCATTCACTAAACCTAGTTTGCCTACATGCAGCTTCAGAGGAGGTAAATTCGATGACTTTCTTTGGTACGCTAAGAACGCTGCTACGCTTTTTTTTCTACGTCGACACATCGGTGGGAAGTTCTTCTTTCAGCCACAAGAAAAAGTTTGAAGAGGGTTCAGGACACACGTTGGAGCGCTAGAGGGGATGCTGTAAATTCCATTAGACATCATTACAAAGAAACTTTAACTGCACTGAAAAAACTGATGGAAATGAAAGAAAGCTTGAACACACAGACAGATGCAGAAAGCTTATTAGTCGCTATGTAATCATATTCGTTTTTATGTTACTTAGGCTTCTGGCAACCGGTACTGTGTGAAGTAAATGATGCTCAAAATAATTTTCAAACTGAGGGACTAAATATACATCAATGTGCTCAGAAAATAAGTGCTTTACAGACTGCATTGGAAGAAAAGCGAGAGGAATTCGCGGATGACGCTTTAAGATATGCCAGAAGTTTATGTGAAAAGCTTGAAATTTCTTTTGAACCCTCAAGACGAATCAGTAGGAAGCATATATTTGACGACGGAAGTAAAGGTGTTGAGATATTGTTCAAAGAGGCGAACAATGTTTTCTTCAATAGACGGAGTAATTGCTGAAATTCGAGAAAGATTCCAACAGCTGCAGAATCTAGCGCAAAAATATGATTTTTTAAGACCTGTAGTGATATTGAGCGTGGACGAACTTAACTTAAATCAAGCTCCTCAAGACATTAATAAAGAACAATTTCAACTTGAGCGCATACGTTTACGAGCTTTCGTAGCTACAACAGACCCAGATTGTAAAAAAGAGCCCATTAAGTCCGGCTCTCTAGGTTTATTAAAATATATTATCGAGTCCAAACTTGAAGATAGCTCACCAAACATTGTCATAATGCTGAGAATTTTTTTAACATCTGCCATCAGTAATGCCAGTTGCGAGAGAAGCTTCTCTAAACTAAAGTTAATCAAAAATTATCTCAGATTGACTATGTCCACGTTGAGGCTATCAAATTTAGCTATTCTGGCAATTGAATATGACATTCATATTGATATTGATAATTGTATAAAAGATTTTGCTATGAAAAAAACACGCAATATACATTTTTAATTAATAAAAAAATTTAAAGCTGCTTTATTTGACTTACTCATTTTTGTGACTAATAATTAATATAGAGGGGGCGGCAAATTTCCGGTCGGCCCCAGGCGGCGAAAGCCTACGCTACGCCACTGTATACGACATTAGCACATCACTAAAGCTCTCTAATTAATTTTTCTAGTTTTTTCAACAGTGTACTTGTACCTTTGAAATCAGAGAAGCTATAGTTAAATCGGAACCTGATAATGTTAATTATTCGGTTTACGCTATTGTGTTGCGTCGCAGTTATCCCGAATGAAATTGTTTTATCTGATCCTAGCTGATAAGTCGTAGCGTTATTATTTTGTATTATTATTATTAGTATTATTAATTTCGTGGTGTATATATTTCGCAAATTATAACTAATTTCTTTTTCTTTTAAAAAATGACGTAGTCAATTGAAATTTACTTTTCTACGAGTGACACAGAAACACTATCATCTGTAGGTCCATTCTACGGGATGTCTCCATGGCGAGGTTCGAAAGATCGAGTTCATATATATCTGTTAATTTAAAAATCTTTTCTTCTCACTTCTTTTTTTTTCATACCGTCTGTGTAAAAGATTCTCCATTAAGGGTGACTTATTTAAATTTTTTTACATAATTATTAATTACTTCATCAATAATGAGTTTCTTCGATAGCGGGGGAAATGCTCCACCTTACCGACAGGTAGAGTACCAAGACAGCAAAAAACGTAAAACGAAACAAACTAAACAAATACAACCTGTCAGCTCATTAAAAAAGCGGCTAAACTTAACAGTCAACCAACAGTTGAATCAAAAATTAACAAGATACTTTTCCTGATGATGAAAACTCCTACGTCAGTCAATCAGTTTCAGCAATATAGCAGTTCTGAAGTAAACAAAGGTTCTGTTTTTTTTTCTCACGAACTATCGCTTATGACCAACTTATCGTCCTAGTATAGAGCAAGGATAACGAAAAAATCGGTAATTTGCATCCTATTTTTATAGCTAACCATTTCATAAAAACCTTCGAGACCGTATCTATCACAAGCACTGGAAGAAACGGTATTAAATTACATTTTGATTCTGACATCGAACCAAATGCAAAGATTCACTAAGAAGTTAATATACATACGTCTTTTCATTATTCTCAATTCGGGATTTGAAAAACGTACCGATGAATATCTTCACAGATAAACTTTCAGCGTGCAGCTTCTTCGTTGTGCCAATAAGAGATATTCACAGACTGCAAAAGCGATTTTTTTATTCCAACAGAAATTATTAAAGCTAAATTTTTTTAGTTCAAAATTGCCGAGTTAACTTACTTTCCTATGAGAAACCTTTTTCAGTTAAAGTTGAACCTAACTTTCGGAGGCAGAAATGTGCTGAAATTGTATTTGTTTCGGGCATTTTAGTCAAACAGTCTGGGTACTCGGTGCTTCTAAACATAATACAAGGAACCATAATCTAAATCAAACTAAGTCATCAACTTATTTCCGCATTCGATACAAAGAAAAACACTCAACTTCCGCCTCAAATCATCTCGCTTATATTAATATACCTTCAAATAGAATACGTTTTAATTCCAAATCCCAACATTCCCGAGGAAAATATTATTTAAATCTTTCTCCTTATTTCAATCCAAAAGGAAGTATCTTTGCCACAAGCTATGCTCCTAACTCTACTATTCTCCATAATTCTATGGAAACTGGTCCGTTTATAACCTTTTATATCCGAATGATGGCTCCGAGAGCTGCTTCATTCATACCTTTCTCACCACTTTTCTGAATCAACTTTAAAGGCCGATACACATTAAATAGAACTACACGTATATTTCTGAGCGTATCTGATAACGTTCTTTTATCTTCCAATTTACATAAAGGTTCGATTTACATTTCACAAATTACATTATTGCTAGCCCCTGTTGTTTTTCGTATTCATGATTTCTTCTACCTTGACATGTCTTCTCGAAGTAATGATAACAATTTTTGAGCCATGGCAGCTACTGTTTGCGAACTTCTTTTTACTCTTATTACATTTATCGCAGTATCGGTGTTGACTTCTGCTAAGATCCATACATTCTATGTATCATCTATTACAGAGCCCTTTTTTTTTTACTTCCATACTTTCAACGCACTTTTTTTGCCTTTACATCTATTTAAATGTTACCCGCGCAATTTAACATTCAAAAGTGAAACTGTAAAACATCTGAAAATATTAATTGATAATCATTTATAATGCACCTGCTTGAATTATGTTCAAAAAATGATAAACCCATTTTTATAAATGTTTTTAATAGGATTCAAATTGATTAGCTTGTTCAGTACGAAGAAATTTTTATCTTATTACGAAAGGAGTTCTCGTACCTGAATATTTCAAGTTCTACTTCGCATCAATCGATGTGAGGGATATTTAAATGATCGGTGTGAAATTATCGTTACCATCAAAACCTTTCATTTACATATATACTGTACTGACATACTTTCTAACAGTATACCTAATGATTTTATATATACATACATACATATATAAACATATGTATATATATATATATATATATATATATATTTTATTCTTTTTGATTCCCTGAATAGTCTCAATATAATGGGGTGAAACTGAATAGCTCTTTGTGATGTTCGGGTTTTAACAGTTTAGAACATTCCTTAACAGTACCTAATTTACGGCTAATACTTACCTTCTCGAAATAGTATTCCACCTAATTTTTTAGTATTAAAGTTAACGCATTAGATCTTACCTTTTGTTCTCCAGTTTTAAGTCTGCTAAAACACGGGCAAATAATGTGAGAATAATAATTGCTTATTGCTATTTCCTGATATTTAAATATTAAACCTCGAGTACCCAGTAATAACCGCACATAACTCTACAACGGAACTTTACCAAAATTCACTAGGATATTATTTTTTACGGCATTGTCACTAGACCAAAATTAGTATTCTTCCTCATCATCTGTTACCGATTCCTTGTGGCAGTTTGACAACTTATGCAATTATATTAACCTCGAGCCAATAAAAGCAAACCTATTATTGCCTTTGGCGGGAGTGAAATATACGAGCAAACGATATGAAAAGACAAACAGATACATTTCGTCAGTATAAATAGCGCAGCAATTCAGAAAATTGTAAAGAAGATGCAACTGAATGGGTAACAGCTACTGAAAAGTAACTGAAAAAAAGGGATCAAAATTTTGAAAGAGACTGAGAAAACAATTAAAGAAAGGAAAATAAAAATGATTAATCGAAAAGTAAATATACACAGTACCGATCCGGAACAGTAATCGACGAATCAACAGATTCGCAGCCGCAAAGTCCCCAGGACAACATGACGGTCTTAAACCAGCAGATTAAAAACCATAAACATCAAAATTATAAACTTCTACAAAATAAAGAAAATTTATCGATATTTATCAAAAAAATTTTCATTCGAAATTTTCCTCTTTTTTCAACTTTCAACACCTTTCACGAAATTATTTATTTTAAGACTTCTAACAAACTATTCAAAAAATGAAAAACAATAGCAAATGTTTCATAATATGGCTAAAGAAAAATGTTTACCATCAGTGCTGTATGAAATTATGAATAATTATTATTATACTATTTTAAAAATTCCTTCAATTATAACCAGGAAAAAACTTGACTTATTTCTTTCTATATTAAACTGAATCGCGATTTTACTAGAAATTAATCAAGCCTATAAATTCCTTTCTGTTCTTGACTTAATTCATTTTGATAGCTTTTGAGGAGCCATCTCCCACTATAATCATATTTTGAAGCGCCCAACTTCATCACCGATTTAATCGGTAACCTGCTTCGCATAAAAAAATACAGATACTGCAAAAAATGCAAACTACGGAAAACTGAAAAAATAAAAAATATCGTTAAAAAAACGTATAATTCAAAGTGAAGTGAAACATTGAAGCAAAGAGAAAAATTTGCACTATTAACAAAATCACTTGCGATGATAATGGATGACGACTGAGTTTTAGTAATAGTTATATAAAATAATAAACAGTAAAAATCATGTATTCTGAATATAAAAATGACTACTATACTTCAAACCAAAAAGATGATCCCATTTTCTTCTCGATTACCTCTTTCTTTAACTCTAAAATACGTTTATTTTTCAATTCTTTTTTAATATCGCTTAGTGTAGGCCTGTTTAATAGTTTATTAGTATTCTCTTTAGCATTATACGGTGACACTACAGCATTATTTTGAATTCTTACTGCTTTCTTACCGAAAACTGGATTAAGTACAACATACGTATTTTGCCGAAGCAGATGATGATGCGAATTGTTTAACGTATTAGGCGACTGACCTCCTATAGCTGGTAATGGAGTATACCGTGAGAACGAATTTCTTCTTTTCGAGGCTTGATAATCTTGTTCCATTAATTTCACAACTACATCTTGTCGACTGTGTTGATTGCTGTTCTTAATCTGAGAAGTAAAAACGGTGTTCTGCGAGTCAGTCGGTTTAATCGACGCTTTTCGTTTTTTTCGAAAACACTTTAACATGTTTTGAAACAACCAAATCATTATAGCGTCCTTATAAATTTTAGAAAAACAGTATTCGATAAATCGTTCGCACATTTATAAAAGAAACTGCACATTGAAAATATGTGAAATACGAATAGATCACATTAACCTATTTCGTCACTCATAATAAATGAAACTCGATTAAAAATTAGTTATAGTCGCACTCGACGAAATAAATGATATAAACAGATGAATCAATATTTTCTACTTAATAAAATCATAACAACGAATGCATTTTATGAAGTGAAAAAATCCATTATTCAATTGAAATTGACAGTTGCTAGCAAGAGTAAACAACAATAAACAGAAGAGATACCGATACAAACCAATAGAAATTTTTCTCTGTTTATTGGCAACAAAAATTTTCGTCGCAATGAGTAAAAATAACATGCTGAATCTCCACTCGAATTCGCAATTCGTAGGTCACTAAATAACTTAATTTTTCAGAAGAATTATCACATTTGGATATCTTTCCTTTAATGGAAAAGTTCTATCACTATTACTACAAACTTAACTACGACGTATAAAATTAAATGATTTGACTAAAATAGAAAAGAAAAAAATTGAATAGTGATAATATTATATTTCAATAGGACGAAGTTTGATAAAACATAGGGCACTTATATAAAACATGTACATATATCACTCATTAATCAAGCAGGTTCTATTTCATAATAATGATAAAAATAAATGAGTTAATTTTATTGGTTTAATTTTTAGAAAACTATGGCGTAGTAGACTTATAATTTTTTTCCCGTCCTTAAAAATAAACACGGCTTATAGATATACTCAATCACCAAATGACCTACTTCACACATAATTACACTTTCTTCGTATCACCGATTATTACCCTATGAGAGTGGAATAGGTTTTCAAAGTAAATCTAACTTTCTGTATGTTCTTTTATCACTTCATCAATAATTATATAATTATCAGTCAAACACAAATTGTATTTCAATTCGTAACAGATCGTTAATACCTGGTGAAAATTTACACTTAAATTCGTGTTTTTATTTGCTTTCGTGAACTTGAAATTTTGTACGTATTTACGTAAGTAAACATATACACACATATGTATATACATATTTATATGAAAATTGCGAGCATCTTTATTTATTAGAAGTTCGTTGTTTATAATACGACATTAAATATTATTTAAAAATCTAGTGAGAATTATTTTTAACAACCATTCAAGTACGTAAAAAAATGTTTAGATAACATACCGTACATTTTCTTCGATAACGAAAGTGAATAATCTGCAAATATCGCTTACTAAAGCATTAAATGTATATGTATATATTATATTTAAAGGTAATTATCAACGTATTATTAATAATTTATTGTAAATTAATTGAAACGTTTACAGAACTTACAAGTAGTATACATCTAAGTGCAGTGATAACAATTCTTAATATTATGTGATAAGGAATTACAGCAGAACCAAAAATTTCATTCTTAACTATATGATATAAGTCAAGAATAGGCGTTTTTCGTTTTTGTTTTTGTTTTGTATGTAGACTGAAAACAATTTATTAAATTCAATGCTATTGAGTACTGGGAGTATAACGAAAATAGTTAACTAGAATAAAACGTATCGTGATCTTGTAACTTCACAGATTTTAAATGTACGCAATAATTTTACTTAAATGTTTAAGCCATTCTACTGCTGTGTCAAGTTTTAAAATGTATCCTAGTTCTTTTTTGTATAAGATTAAATTTAAAAGTTTATAATTTTTAACAATAAAAAGGAATCTTTTTAACATTACTAAACATAAGAAACTTAAAACGTTTTTAGTTCAATTTTTATAATTTAAAAAAGTGTTCTGCTGTTTGTGTTTGTGTCTGTACTGCATATTTATTAAAATAATGTTACATGTACTGTATATACCTTCTTTTTTTTTTTTTTTTTTTTTTGTCACTTCTATAATTAGTTATGGAATTCGTAATTGGAGCTAGTGCTGCAGGAGCTGCAGTTGTTTTTACGAATCCATTGGAAGTTGTTAAAACGAGACATCAACTACAAGGAGAATTAAAAGCAAAAGGCCAGTATAAAGTTCACTACTCGAGTATATTCCAGACATTTTTACAGATATGCAAACACGACGGAGTACTTAGTTTACAAAAAGGTTTATACCCAGCATTTATACATCAGTTATTTTTAAATGGAACTAGATTAGGCCTTTATCAAATAATGGACGAGAACAAATTAATTTACGATAATTATGACGGTGTAGAAAAGATTTCTTTAGTAAAAGCAATGATAGCAGGAAGTGTTGCGGGATCTGTTGGTGCATTTCTCGGAAGTCCCTTTTATTTGGCACGTATATTTTTGTTTTTTATTAAATAACTTTTTTGCTCAAGTTAAATGCTCAATTGAGATAATGAAAACGAAAACTGAAAATTAAATATCTGGTACTAAATCTTAAAGTACGTTTATTTATATACCACGTATGTATGAAAGAAAACAATTAAAGTCCATTTCTTCTGAAAAAAATTTGGAAATTCTATTAAATGGACAACACCGGTCATCAAATTTTTGAAAAATTATTGTTGAAGAATTTTTAAACCACTAACAAATAAAAAAATCAGGCGCATTCATCACCCAGTGCATTTTAAAATATTTATTTAATCTTTGCATATATGTGTAGATTAAAACGCACTTGCAGTCTAAAGCAAATACGGAAATTGCCGTTGGACATCAACACGAAACAAACGGCGTCGCTCGTGGTTTATTATCTTTATATCGAAAGTTCGGTTTAACTCAACTATGGAGAGGTGCAACAGGCGCAGTCGTACGTGTATCTGTAGGTTCGGCAGCCCAGTACAGTTGTTTTATGGTATTCAAAGAATACTTTTTATCGAAGAATGTAGGTTTAAATTTTTCATTATATTATCCATTTATTTACTAAAATTAATTAGCAAATCACGAAAATTTTATGTTAATATTTGCTGACTCATAAAAGCATATGTATATGTATTATTACCTAACTTGATAACGTTTTACCTATAAGACTAATAAACTATAAAATAATTATTGTCAAAGATTTAAAAAAAAAACAACAGTAGATCGAAAAATTTTAGGACCCTTATCTGCTATCAATGATAGTACTATATCCCTTCAGTCCCCCAGGGAAAATGGTTCAGAATAAAAAGGGGGACACTTAAACGGTTAGAAAAAGACAAAAAGTAAATTAGATGTTTTTAATAAAGTGTAACTGCAATATCGCATTTTCCTTTTTTTCCAAATAATTGTTTGGTTTTACATTTATGTCAACTTTATATGTTTATAATATAGAGACTCGCAATTGTGAAAAATGGTGGAGAGGGGGAAATTCTTGTTATAAGTTGACATTAAAAAATTAAAATGTCATGCAAAGAAAACATAATTTATAACATCGGTTGAATAATAAAAATGCAATTTTATTTTCTTCACACTTGTTTTTAATTTAATTTTGAGGCCCTTATATAAGGCTCCTCGCACTGTGGCAACTAAGAAAAGTGCGGTATCACTACTGTTTTTTTTACTATCATAAAGGACAAATTTTGAACGAAGACTAATCCATGGATTTAGACGAACCCTGGAAACACTTTGCCATTAATCAACAACCAGTCCAGAAAGCAATTTTAAGAATTCATAGAACAATCTAAATTATTATTCATGTTCTGTCGCTTTCCTTTATGTACACTATTTACTTGATTTATTACGCAGCTAATCTATAAATGATAAATTTTTTATGAACATTTTTAAAAAACAAGTAAAAAGCTTAACATGAAATTAAAATCAACGTGCTAATTTATAAATCCAAACTACATATAAAAAATTTTTAAAAAAACATAATAAAATTTTTTTTAACGAAAACATAAAATGTTTTCAAATTAATTAGAAAATAAATAAGATTGCTAATTTTCACTGCTGACTAACGCAACATCACATATAAACTTTTCCACTTTCTTAGTAATGCGTGATACAAAAAAAAAAAACTATCATGCCACACATTTGGAGAAGGTTCGCAAGTTCAAACGTTTCTAAAATTTCTTAGAAAAGTCAAAGCTTCTTCATGAAATTACTCTAATCTATTATTAGTAAACTATTAAATTTAGTAATAGATTAGAGTAATTTCACGGATAGGATTTAGTTCTTCTAAAAAAATTAAAACCATTTGAGCTTGCAAAAAAATGTTACTTATATATATATACTAGCTTTTAACCCGTGACGTTGTCCGCGGAGAATTATTATTTCAAGTAAGCTGTTTCGACGTGAAAACAAATATAAATGAAAGAGATTTTATTATTAAATTATAACTATAGGTTGTTTTTTTTTTTATTAGGTATTTACTTCTATATATTTTTTTTTATTATTTACTTTTATGTAATTATTTTTGTTTATTTACAATTACAGTAGTAAAATTTTAATTCAACACATTTTTGTAAACAACGTTTTTCAGACGTTGTCCTGCCAGTGTATATTCATTTACTATTAAATATATATATATATATCTCAAATGGATGGCCTTTATATTACAATGAAAAGCTTTGTCGTAAAAAAATCAGTTAAGCGGTTTAAGCGTGAAAAGGTAACAGATAGACAGACAGACAGACACACAGAGTTACTTTCGCATTTATAATCTCGGCAGCCCTTTGAGAGGCGTGACACTCAGCGTCTAAAGCTTGCCGTGCCTGAGTCTGTTCTAAGGTCTCTGAAACCTTTTGAGAGGAGTGACGCTCGGCATCTAAAATCTGTCTGGTCTGTGTCTGCTCTTGAGATTCCTGTTCTAGCTACTTTCGCAGCTCGAGTTCTGTTAGAGTTACGCGCTAGATCAGATTTACGCCTGCGAGGCATATTGACAGTAAAAATAATAAGAATTTTTTTTTTTAAATCAAAATATAATACGTTTATGTAAATGTTTTAAGTAAATCTCCGGCCTACTCACTAAGTACCTATATAACTATCGTTATGATTTAATAATAAAACCTCTTTCATTTATATTTATATTGACGTCGAAACAGCTTACTTGAAATAATAATTTTCTGCGGACAATGTCGCGGGTAAAAGCTAGGAACGGACGAACGAATGGCGACTATCGAAGATGAACAACACGTTTTAAGCTAGGAACGGACGAACGAATGGAGACTATCGAAGATGAACAACACGTTAATAAAAGCTAGCTAGTAATTTTGTTTACATAACGAAACCGATTTCTGGCGTTCTGATGTTTCTTAGAATTTCCGAACAAAAACATCTGGCTGAATAAAATAACATACACTAACGAACGAATACGTAAGAAATAATAAAATTAATATAATATTTCCAGAATAAAAACTATCCTATGTTCTTTCCTTGACCTCAAACTATCTCCATACAAAATTTCATCTAAATCGGTTCAACGGTTTAAGCGTGAAAAGGTAACAGACAGACAGACAGAGTTACTTTCGCATTTATAATATTAGTAAGGATATATGTATAAATACGACCATAAAATTTATTTCCATCGTTTATGCTGATTATTATATTTTGTTGTAATGTAATGTTTAATAATTAATCATTAATAGTGCAGCCAAGTAGAAAGTTTTAAGGGTCAAAATTCTCCTTCAAAAATTTTCAATATATATTGTGAAAATTTAAAAAAAAGAAGTACCTAAAAACATGAAGAAATACAGAATTCTTTAAAAAATTTTATTTCCGCCGTTTATTTAATTTTAATTATTATTATTAATAACAGAACTGATTTCAATGAATACTACTGTGCATGAATAGTGTCTCTAGCCCCTGAAACTCCTCACAGTATGTTATCAGTATTTTTGTTTCGTGTTTATTTACATTTTTCTACTTCACTAAAAATTCGATATTGAAGTTGAATAATTATAATACTTCTATTTCATTTATAATTCAGATATAATTCACTACCTTTTGTATTCTATAGTGGTATACATAACCAAACTTCTATTTTTTCGAGTTACTTTTAGTGTTACCCTTTTCATAGTTATTGTTTTGACAGTAGGCGATTAAAATGAGTTGAAACAATTTTCCTTTATTTATTTATCTGAAGAGCAATTTAAAAATTCTACCTAATTCAAATAATTCACTCTTTCACTTATAATTGTGTAGAACTTTTGTCACTAAGTGCAAGATATAAACAAATACGAAGCAAAATACTGATAACATCTGTGAGGAGTTTCAGGGGCTAGACACTAGTCTGTGCACGCTGCCATCAGATATGTAATGCTTATCACATCCTTCAATTTCAAAATTAAATCATTCCACTGCGCGCTGAGCTATATATTTACATAAAGATTTATTTACACTATTCTCTTTTTCTCCTCCTTAAGCATATTACTAATAACTAAAACAAATTTTACAATAGCACAGCTCAACAATTGGCGAGGATTTAATTGAAATTTTTAAAATATTCGAATGAAATATACTTCTACAGAACATTAACAATATATTACACAGTTACTAAATTGCATACC
Source organism: Icerya purchasi (assembly GCA_039619475.1). Taxonomy (NCBI): domain Eukaryota; kingdom Metazoa; phylum Arthropoda; class Insecta; order Hemiptera; family Monophlebidae; genus Icerya; species Icerya purchasi. Next base: position 166,884,675 of record CM077116.1, on the reverse strand, counting down.
TAAATATTCAAAAAAAAAAGAAATATCATGAAGTATTTATAATGTAATGTTTTTACGTAATTAATACTTATGCCTACGCAGTAATTAAACACTAGGTTTACATTTCATGAAGCTCCATTGAAATTTGTATCTTCTTTGCTAAAATACATATTAGAGTCACTTGAGTGTTATTTCTGAAGGTCCTATAGCTTTTACCAAGGACGTCGCCAGCCGATGAGCCAGGGATGGGGGCAAGATGATAGAAAGAAGATATGAGTTATAAGAAAAATAAAAATTACAAGTTGTAAAGGCCTAATATTTTATTAAACAAGAATAAAATATTATTTTAAAACATAATTTTCGTGAGTTTCTGGCGAATTACTCTACTATTTTATTATAAAGGTCTTCCAAATTGTCCATGATTACGCCCCTATGAATACTCATCATAGTCAGTTGATTAAAGTTTCAAGGCTCCAGAGGGGAGGGCAACTGCCTCCCTTGCCTCCCGCTGGCGACGGCAGTGGCTTTTACTACTGCAATCATCTGTTTTTTATTTTTTATTCGCCGTTTTCTTCATATTCATTTATTCTGTAAACCGTCTGTTTACTTACTCGCAAGCTGTTATCTGCGATTTCACCCGCTAATTAATACCTGTTTAAGTCTAACTCTTTTTCTTTTTTTTAAATATGGTGAACTCTATATTTCCACTAAAGATTTATTTCCTCTATTCAGTTTTCTTCTCTTTTGAGAATATTACTTACATAATAATTAAAACAAAGTTTATGTGCATTTCACAACAGCAAGCCAGTGTTAGGCAAGGATTTAGGATTTAAATGTAAATATTTCCGGTAGCGACTGTAGCTGTCGCAACCTAACAGAAATTTTTTCTCAACTACAAGGCACACACAGCCATTTTCTTAAAAATATATTAAATCAACAACTGACACATAGTTCCCTTCTCTTTATATTACGTCTATTAAATACTCCGTTATAAATCGATTACAAGTTGATATCTTCCATAATTACACGTTTAAGAGAACATTTTTTCCGCCCACATGTCTGTTTTACTCTGGCTTTTCCAACCTGTCCGTCGAACATTTTATAACAATTAAATTATTACTTGTAAAGTTATTGGTATAATGATTTTCCTCACGTCAGAAATTAATAAAATATTATCCGGAGTTTATATTTATATTTACCATAATGATCGTTTTGTTCAAATTTTTTAAAATTTCATCTGATTTCCCCGTTTGTTTGACGAAAACCCTCATAGTCGGCTAAATTACATCAAAAATCTATAAATTATATACTAAAACCTTCTGCGGGAATCAGTTTTTGTCGCGCAGTCGGAAAAAATGAAGTTGCCAATTTTCCTCCTTCTATAAGAAGTATAGAAATGATAGAGCTTGTAGTCCGGAGGTGTCCCCGGGCGTGATTAAAGGACGAAATCCCTTGCGAGGCACAGAGAGCCGAGTTTTATATATATATATATATATATATGGGGGGGGGGGGGGTAACAATTACAAATTCTCATCAAACTATACGTGAAAAAGAATCATTATTTCATACTTCTTTTATCAAAATAATTTTATTACGTAATAATCTGATAAATAATAAAATTTAAATAACTTATATAGACATTAGAATACATTATTAATAGAATGTGATATATATTTATGGCAGTATTAACAAAGTAAACAAAAAATAAGGTAGTTCGTCGATGCATCACTCCATGTAATATATATGTATAGCTCTTGTTTTCATTTAGTATTTAAATTACACAACTAAGTATTTTTAATATTTATTGTAATAAGCCTTCCTTTGCATTTATTTAACGTTTACATATGGAAAAGCGAACTATGATGAATGATGCGGAAAAAAATATACAATGTAATAAAATTACATTGTATATTTTTTTCCGCATCATTCATCATAGTTCGCTTTTCCAATAAATTCTATTTCCTTCGTAAAAATTAGTATATTTTAATAAAAAAAAAATTGCTACATATGTGTTACTTTCGTCTACCGAATGTTGCCAGCGATCAGACAAAAGTGATAATTTATAAAAACTCCAAAGTGCGCAAATATGTTTAACTTTTTATGAAACGTTAAAGTCTGTGATTGTTTCTGCTTGCACAATCCTTAACTCATATAACTCATTTTAACGTTTTCATCGTATAAAAATGTTTAAGACGTTTTAATTATTAAATTTATCTCCTATCGTCTGTCAGATTATTATTAGTAGATTAACATAAGTTTAAAATATTTATTCGCCGAATTATATATCATTCTGTTCTGCTTTTCTGAACTTAAATTGTAAATGAATATTCAAAGTTCATTTAAACTACTACTTAATGAAAATCATAAATTCATTAATTAATGTTGATTATACGGCTAAATTGCGTATTTGCCGATACGATTTTATTAGTCTCATTTACTTTATGAAATCTAACAAACTATTTAGAAGATTTACAAGAGAGCAATTTTTACAAGTAACTTTCCATGTAAAATTCGCTATTCGTCATTTTAACCCCCCAAACCCTCGCAACTAACCTTAACAGATATTTATCCAAACAATAAAGTTAATCTTAATATATTTTACGGCTATTTGTCACTAGTGAATTTTAAAGAAAATAACTACGGTAGTCCTTCAATCTTCACTTTTAAATCGAACTTTTAAAATTCATTTTCAATTGCAATTTACGCGTGTTATATATTATTATTGGTTTGTTAATGGTTTATTCATTAAACTGATAACAGTAAAATGTAAATTAATGCAAATGATGTAGAATAAAATCAAAATTGTTACAGATATTTACGAATGATCAAAAAATATTAAACGCTTTTACTTCAAGTATGATCGGAGGTGTTGCTGTAGCTTTGGTCATGTCACCGTTCGATCTTATTTCAACCAGATTATACAATCAAGGTACGCTATGAGTTTTTATCTTATCAGTCGTATCACTCGATTTCGAGCGTCGAGACTACCTGCTCGTATTATACAATCCAGCTGTACAGAATAGGTGTAGCGTTCGTGGCAATTATTATATATGCAACGCAGGTGTATACACGCAAGACTACATTCGGAACTGATCCTTGTTATCGCGCTACAAATGCAGTTTCGTCTGTGTCTACTAATAACTGGCGCGCGTACGATATGGTATAGGTAGCAGTTTGCCATTGTCTTCCATATGAAATAACGATTATTTAAATTCATTTTTCGTAATGGTTTCAACCATTTCCGTCGTTATAGCCAATTTTCGCTGTGCATGGTAATTTTCCTTATTACGATTTCACACAAGAATGCAGTCTGATTATGTGGGGGGGTTCACTTGAATTTAATGTCCTCTGCTCCATATTACACCTTTTGCCAATAGGTGGATAAGAATTTAAAATTTGCCCGGGGGAGCTATTGAGTTGATATTTGAGTGGTAAGTGGGTATCGCCAAGGAACATTTGTAACAGAAGTTTCAGATCCCTCACGCCCCCAGTTTTTGTGAAATTCACTTTTTTAATGAAATGCAGTTAATTCCTTTTTTTTGAAGCGCAAGTTGACCGGTTTTCTTGATTTTTCAATATATTGTAGACACATGGGAGAGGGGCATCTTAGAAAAAATTAACAACCCCCTTCCATCATATTTCACCCTCCAAACGGCACTTTCTAACATTGTTCATGTTTTTTACCAATGAAAGTACATGAACACAAAAATAAAACTGGCATTTTTAGATGTATTTTAGACCCCTAAATAACAGATATTTTGGCCAAAAAAAAAAAAAAAAGAATTAGAAAAACGTACGATAAATGAAAATTTTATTGAAAAAGGAGCTGTTTGTGATATAATATTTATATTTCCCCTGTGTGCTGCTTTTATTTCAAAACAAGAACATGGACACAAGAAGTACCGACTCCACTGAGCCCTCTTATGGACCCTTGTAGCACCCCAACCCCCTAAAATTGAATCAAAACGAGGTAATACAAATGTACACTATACTTAGGCAGACTCTCTTAATATATGTAAAGGAATTTATTTATTTCAATACTCAGTGAAAATAAAATCGAAAACATCAATCCCCGTCGCTGTCTTCTTCGATTACCACCTCAGTCTCATCGATGTTGAATAGCTGGTTAACAGTTTCAGCCGGTCTCACCATTTCGGACCCCGGTAACGACCATATGCTAAATAATAAATGATGACTACTGCGGGAGAAAAGGTCGCTACATCCTCATCTGACAAGATGAACTTGAAATTTGTCTTTCTTAAAAATTTATTACAGATACAACAATTTACCTCATTTCGTCTGGAACTCATGATTGAAAATAAAAATTACATAAAGCAAGGATAAAATCTGGAATCCCGGATTTTGGAGATGACCAAGAAATAAAATTTTATTTCCTTTCAGGGGCTTTCTTATTTAATAAAATCTACCCGGATGAAAGAAAAAAAAAAATGAAGAAAACAAAAGCGGTCAAATTTTTTCGCACCTCAAAGGACTTCTCTCGAGGGAGTACCGTACAGACAAGATATTTTGTTATCCGCCGCGGAGCAAAAATAAAAAAAATACGGGTAAAATCTTGTATCGCGTAATCCACGAGAAATAATGAGAAAAAAATACCGTGTAAAAACGTATATTCTTTTCTCTGGACATTCATCAATTTTCGTAATCAAGAGCGTATACAACGCAAAAATAAATTTTTCGCAATAAAACCAAAAAAAAAATAAATAAATAAAAAAAAAACAAGAAAATTAAAAAAAACTCGACGCTGTGGCAATCGTCCGTGTGATCAATTTCGCGGTGAAACGGCAATTACAACAATTAATTAATAAGAGGCACGTGCCTAGAATCGATATAATGTTCTGGCACGCGTTCCACTCGAATTTTGGCGGGATTTTTACAAATCTTCGCTCAGCTTTGCCGGCTGTAACGGCCTATGCGCACAGGTTGTGTCGCGAAGAATTTGTCGTTGCGTTCTATATTCCCCTGATTACGAAGATTGGTGAATGTCCAGAGAAAAGAATATTCGTTTTTATACAGTATTTTTTTCTCAACCTGTGCATATTCGTAATAGTTTTAAACATATTACCGAGGAATGTTGTAGATATGAAGTATAACGAAGTTATTTTTCTACACGCCTAATTGTTATCGCGGGTTTATAATTTTCAGTTTTCATTTGTTATATTCGATGTTACTTTTCCCCCCTGTAACAACACGCAGTATTCTGTGGACTTAATTGTATTAATAATATTATGATAATGATAATAATGATAGAAGAGTTATTTGATTTATAAGATTAATTAATATGTTACAAAATTCGATTAACTGTTCTTATATGCGGAAATATGATTTATACTTTAATGGCAGTTAATAATTTTATAAACGTTACGCCACTTCTTTAAGTTCGTTAATATTTTATAATGAAAATTAAAATTAAAGCTAATATGAAATAATCAAAAAAAGTCTCCATCTACATGCGTGTGATATTCGAGATTTCTTATGTAAATTAAATTTATTTAAATCTACTCCCGGGGAAATGAAAAAAGTTTTAATTTCTGCACTTTTTCCTTTTATTATAATTTGAAAGTAGGATTTACTCGATATTAACATTCTTTTTAATTTGATTAACATTTACTCTCCTCAACCTCTCGCAATGATCATTGTTTTATTTATATAATCGATATTGTTAAGTAAAACCGTATTAGTTGATATTCCCTCGAACATATACCGAAGTCCTCTAATATTCTGTTGCGCATGTAGATCAAACAGCAGCGAAGCAGTAGTTATTTTCAACAAATTCCATCTTTCTCGGTAAAGTCTACTTGCTGCGTTTCTTCTTTTAAACTAACGTCGGTAAGAAAATAGAAGAAAAAATGTTTTTAAATACTTCTACAGTCTTAAAATCGAGGCCTAAAAAACTAACTCTGTGCTCCTTGTAATCCGTTACGTGCAAACTAAAGCAACGTTTTTTTTTATAATAATGATTTTATTTTCAGGAGTTGATGAAAAAGGAAAGGGGCTGTTATACAAGAATTACATGGACTGTGTAATTAAAACATTTAAAGCTGAAGGCGTTTCAGGACTTTACAAAGGTGTACTTCCGTGTTATTTAAGAATCGGTCCGCACACCGTGTTGTCTTTAATGTTCTGGGATATGTTTAAAGACATTCATCGAAGATATATTACGCAAACCGCATAGACATCATCTTCCTCTAATGCTGCGAATACATTTGTTGAACATGGCGATAATCGAGACTATTACGGAATAAAAGATACTTCGAAAAATGGAAGCGAACTGTTAGTAATTCGTAAAAAGAACAATGGTGTAATGGCTAAAATTGACAAACAATGGCTGTAACTAAATTAGTGTAACTATACCAAAAATATATTATTTAGTTTAAAGAAATTCCCAAGAAAGACTTTAATTTAATAGAGCTAATAAACCAATTAATTTATGTTGGTATTTAGAAATCGGCTTGAATCAATCCCCGGATTTTGGTTTTTTCAGTCAACTGTTAAAACGTATCATACAGTTTATGCGTGTTAAATACTAATTAACGGAAATTCTTATCACGGAAATGTAAATTTTATATTTTCTACAATAGCATATTTTAATCCGATAAATTAACGATTACAGTACATATAATAACTGATTGTCTTACTTAGCCCTGAATAATGCGATTGAACAATTACACAAAGGCAGCAACGCGTAATGTTTCACGCGCTACGGAGATAGTAAATTATTATTTTTTCTTTAAGAACGACATAGTTCGGTCAAAGTTATCATAATTTACATTTACATAATACTAAATTGAAAATAAATATTTTTGGTTTGAAATTAAAATTTTGGCTGTCTGTTCCAAAAAAATACCCCCCTAAACATGTATATACCATTTTATAGAAAGTGTAACGCACCACTATAGAGGCAAAGAACATATTAACTTTCCTACAATGATTTCAACAAATAATCAGTTACATACAGATTCAAGACAAACTGCAGCAGAATTCGCATCATTTTTTGAAAATAAATCAAGAAATAACCAGTTGACATCCATGTCACTAATAAACAAACAACTTGATCTCAGTTCATCAAATTCAGAAACAACAGTCCGGGACTTAGCTCCTAATCTGATGGACTCAAAAATAATTTTACCGGAAGGCGTTTCAATAGCGGAAACAAAGTTCAAGTTGATGTTTATAAGTACTTCAAATCCTTGGACAAAAAAATTTTTCGTAAAAATTCCGAGCACTGTTAGAACAGTAGAATAGAACGGTGAATATGTTAATTATTAGCAAACATGTTGTAGAATTCAAAAATAAATTTGGTTTCGAAATAAATTGAATAATTTTTCCCTTACTATCAAAACGGACGTTCTTATTAAAGCACTTTAATATAAACCGACGAAGGGGAAAAAAACTGAACTATCTTAAATTTTACGTATAATGGATTATCCGGTAGTAAGTTATGAATTTTTAAATAATTTTTTACATTGATTTAAATTCCATACTATTATATGTACGCTAGATGTTTTCTTGTTGTGATTTTTGTCACTCCGTTTATAAGAGGTTGTCCCAAAATTATACAATTCCTTAAGAAACGTTTTAATTTATATGCAAAACTTCAAGTTTATAAACCGTAATTGAATTTCATTTGATTTTTTTTTCGCATTTTTCTGAATCAACCTATGAGAGTTCTGTGTACACTATATTATACGAGTACAGATGCTAAAAATTTTGAATAACTAAAACTTGATTTAGTTAATGAAAGTATATAAAGTTTTTAGGATTCCGTACACACATAATGTACGCACTCGTAATAAGATGGTTCAGAAACAACGAAAATATCAAATAAAAATCAATAACTCACGAACGGATTGTCTTATAAACTTCAGAATTGAATCATAAATTACACTTTAAATGCTCTTTAAGACAATCTATAATTTTAAGCTAACCGATAACTCTGGGCGTCAAAAAAAAAAACAAAAAACCGTCAATATATAATATGGGATATAAAACTACCTCAAAAATCACTTAAAAATTCATAACTTATCGCCAGATAAACATTTAAAAGTGAAACTCAAAATATAAAACAAAACATGGCAATAAAAGAAAAAAATTGCAGTTCAAAATATATCATATGCACAAAAGACCGCTTTATAGGAAAACTATAGCCGAGCTTACAACTTTATATTTAGGCTCCCGGGGCCCCGAAAGCTCGAAAGTTCTGATTTTCTTTCTTCCCCCGAGCATGTGATATATCGCTGGAAAAATCGCTATTTGTTGGAAACGAAACTGTATTCCATTTCCTAACCGAAACTCCGAAGTTGGCAAAAAGTTCAAAAAAGCGCGAAAAATGCCGTGCTCTCCCTCTTTGCAGCGCGAAGAATCAGAATCTAGTATTATGTAAATTTAAATTATAGTTATCTTTAACTTAACGTACAGAATCCTCAACGCATGAAACATCATGTTTGGCTGAACTTGTTTTCATATATAAAGGTAAAATGAAGCATATTCCCCCACAGGTGGTTAAGACATATTTTCTTACAAGAAAAAAACGGTAATTTTTACCAATGGATGTAGATTAAATTAGCTAATCTTAAGAAAATTTTAAATTAACTGAAGGATTATCTTTGCAGGTGTAAAATGATTCGTTTTCTTTAGTTTTTAGTTTTCACGTTAATCCTAAAAAAAGTTTTCTATTCACATTAAATTTCTACATTTGCTAAGAACCATTTACTTTTCTTACGTTTTTATTTTTTTTTTACTTTTGCGAAAACGTAAAAAAAATTATTAATCTTCAACAATAATATTTTTGTCTTAGCGCTTTTAAATCATTACCTGCAAAAGCAAACATATTCTCTTCGGATAAAAAGAAAAAAAATGCCTTTTTTGTTGAAAAAAAAAATCAATTTCATATTAGAACTATATGCAATGTATATCCTTTTAATTTTCAAAATCTGACACAAGTTTTCAAATTGATCATTTTAGTATCTGTATAAATTTTTTGGTAATTTTAAAATTATTATAACGAAATTTCTAAATCAAATTATAGCAATTTTAATGCAATTATCGGGTTTTTATGTTTAAGTGTGAAGAAAATGAAGCATTTTTAACAAAAATTGAAACAGTTTTATTAAAAGTAATATTTTGTTTGAAAAACGTTTTATTTTTATTTTAAAAATTCAAACTAAAAAACTCCACCGAAAAAAACGGCAGATGAATTACATTTTTTTCAATACTACACGATAAAACCATCTTTAATTTCATTAAAATAACTGTATAATAATCGATTTCAAGGTTTTTCTTACTTTTAAAAATTTGCCGTATAAAAAATATATGTATCAATTGCAAAGATATAAATTATTAATAGAATCTCTTTAATTGGAGCAACTTAGTTACATCTTACAAAAATAATTTTCACAAAATTTGTAATAAACTATTTAACTTGTGGTAGTTCTTTATTTTTAAATTACAAAAAAAATGTCAAATTCAACATTTACTAAAAATGTTTAATAACAATAATCAATTTAAATAACAGAAGAAATATATTTAAAATCGTACCATTAACTTTTTATTTATTCATCCCCATACAGAAGATTCTTTGATTACATTCTGGTTCTCTTTACGGTTTCGGCGAACAGCACTTGCATTTCCTTTTACAGTGCACCTGCGTTGTCGCATTTCTTTTTCTTTTTTTTGTAACGACTTTTTTACGCGCGAATGTATTACGTGTGGTGCAATAGTCGACGCAGTCGTTGAGATGCTGAAAATGTCCGAATGCGTAACTTCCGAGTATTGTTCGTCATCGCTTCCAATACTTTCTGTTGCCCGGTTGGGTTTATCATCATTAAAACTGTTTTTACCTTCTAGTTTTTCGTTAAATAAAAAATTAGAATCGGATAATTTCAAATTCATCAATTCGTCACTCATGCAACTTACTCGATCATCTGTTAATTTTATCGTATTATTTGGCTCATTAACATCATCAACTGTGACATGACTACAGCAGTCGTTCACATTATATTCTTCAACATCTGTTTCTGAATCATCATTAAAATCAAATTCTGCTTTGTTAAAACCGCTAGCTGATACTTCTATATCTAATGCATCTTCGCGTCTACATATTAAAAACAATAAAATTAAAAACCTTAAAAAAACTGAAAACCATCATTATTTACGGCAACAATATGTAATCAATTTTCGTTAACTTACTCTATATCTGTAAACTGTGGATATGAATCGCTTTCAAAACCAAATCTTCTTCTAAAAAAATCCCGTACACACTTGACATCTCTTTCAAAATAACTGATAACAATAAATAAATAAATAAATAAATAAATAAATAAATAAATAAATAAAATTATCAAAAGCGGTTTTAAATTATTTTAAAGTTTTTTAATACGCACGCGTATACATATATCACCCCTGCTTTTTAACTTAAACGATAAATACATAAGGCCGCGGTTACATTGGATCAGAATTCGTAAGAAAAGATAGTCGTAGGAAATCATATGAATTCTTACGACATGGTCTGAAAGGAACAAACGTGTACAGAATTATGCGCATGGTTACATTATCTGTACTTTTTTCTTACGAACTCGTACGGATTCGTACGACCAATATATTTCGTTTTTTCATCATAACTCGTGCGAAGTTTATGCTACAGTGTTTGTTTTTAGCGTTCTTATTTTTGTTTGTTCCGCGATATGGATTGTGAACAAGTAATCAATCTAGTTGAAGAAAGTGTCATTCGAGTATATTCGACAAATTTTTGATCACTTCTTTTTTTAAGCTCTTCGTAAGATCTTTCCAATTCTCCGTTTACATCTCTTGATGCAAAATAATCATGAACCCATACGCGCCTGTTCCAGTTTCCATTGGAAGACATCGAATTGCAGAGGTATCCACAATTTCGGTTAATGGATTCATTTTACTAAATTGTCAAAAAAATTATAAAAAAAGAACGCGCAATGCAACTACTGCCTCCTTCTGTAAATTCACTACGTTCGTTCGAAACTACCACAAGTAATGTAACCACCTTATTCGTACGAATTCTAATCCAATGTGACCACCTTATTCGTACGAATTCTAATCCAATGTAACCATGGTCTAATGTGTAGAACATTATAAATCAATACGACAAATCGTCCTGCTAACTGGTATGGAGGTATCTAAGTTGGAGGAAGTTACATCTCTAATCTGTAATATGCGAATGAACCACGTTTGTAGCAGCAGACGTGGAAGAAATGCCATGCATTCCGAATTGGCTGGAAAAAGTCAATGCAAAATTTGGCTTCCTTGTCAACAAAATCAAAACCAAAATAATGATCGTTAACCGCCCAGAGGATAATTGCTTCCCCGGATACAAAAAATTGGGGGAATTGAAATAATACCCGTGTTTCGCTTATTTGGGCTACATAGTGGAAACAGTGACTTATGTGAAAATGAGATAGATCACAGAGCACAGATCACACGTAACGTAATGGGCTGTCTGAAATAGTTTAGGCCGACTGCGCTGGTAATAAAGTTATGAATATAAGGTTGGTAAATACGCGTATCCTCTCAGTATTACTATATAATGCGGAGACCTGGACACTATGCAGCGCGGACAAAAAAAGTATGGACGCCCTTCGAATAAGGCGGTGAAGTTGTATGCTACGCATTTCACGGACAGCTAGAAGAATCAATGTCTCGGTACTAACTGGGATTAAAAACTTGAAGAAATTGTCACTAATTGTGACAGCAGGATACTGTGATATTTTAAGCATGTAACCAAAACAGAAAATATGGAAACGAGGTTTTATCCAGGGAAAAATTAGAGGGAGATGAAACCGAAGTTGCGTGCGAACAAGATGGCCGAATGCGGTTTGCAGAGCGGCCGATCGCAAATTTTAAGTCTGTTTACATACCGCACGGAACCATAACTGTTGGTGCAACCTAATCATCCAGTAACAGATTGTGATCACGATACCCCATTTAAAGGGTAATACAGTTCAATGATGATGATGATATTAATGCCTGTCATTCTTATGTTAGCGTTAAGTTCTGTTTTCCGGTGCGTTTTTACTTAAGATAACATAGTCAATTGAAATAGATTGATCGGTAAATATTATAGAACTAGCATGTGGGGTTCGTGATTTTTACGTTCGAAAGACCGTATTACACTTACACTTGAACTTACACATGCACATGTCATACAAATAAAAACAACTTTTCATAGTATCAGAACAAGACCAACAAATGTATTATAGAAATAATAGTCTTTGTCACTAAATTTTTAAAAACATAACTTTCCGTTTATTCAAAAGTTCTCTATTATTTCATTCTGTAATATCTAAATATATTTTACAACTTATTAAAACATTTAAGCTTTTTTTGTTAAAGAAGCAAAAAAGAAAGAAATTATTTAATTATAATACTAACTAGCACGCATTTGAATGGCTTGTTGATATCATTTGAGGAAAATCAATAATAATAGGCTTTTCATCTTCGGTTAATATTATGTTAAATTCGTTAAAATCTCCATGAATAACTCCGTGATTTCCAAATTTAACAATTAAATCCATTACACTATCGTATAATTCTTCCACATTAGACACTTCGCAAACATTGTTTCTGTAATTAGTAATCGTAACAATACGTAAAAATTATAACTAAATAGTACGTACTGAGAGAGCGCTAATTTCTTCTGTATTTTAAGTTTTAAAAATCAATGGAAAAAATAAAATATACATACTTAAAATAATGAAATTTACAAATTTTCTCAAAAACGACGATAAAAATAAAGTTTCCATCATTAAATATGAAACTTTCAGAATATGCGTACGTGAATATTTTAATATATAAATTAAGGCCGACTTGCTAATATTATTATATATTGAAAACTTACAATAGAGTTCCTTGTACAAATTCCATTAAAACGCAATGACGATTTGAACCAATCGGTTTAGGTACAGGAAAATTTCTTTCATACAATGCGTTCATGTAAGCATATTCTTTCGTAGCTGATATGCGCGATAAATATAACCAACTAGTTTTATATCTATGCTGATGATAATCACGTTTTTCTTTCAAATTGCGGAAACAAATACGTCCCAATCTACAACAGTGATTACGCGTCTTTCATTCAAACACATTTTAATATATAAATCATAAAATATCGGTTAAATATATAATTTAAAATCAAACCGGCTGAACCTGTACAAAATGCTCGTATAAATATATGAAAGATGTGAAGTAAAAGCTACTAAAAAGACAGCTTACATAATGTAATTAAAAACTATTCAACGTACACCATTTAACTTTACTGTACCTGTGTAATTTCAAACAATATTCATCACCTTCCGAATCAGATACAATATATATATTTGATTCTTTGCCGACCCCAATCTGATTACCAAATGCAGAAATTAGATCCCTGTTGACTAAAACATTTAATGCTAAGTAGTCGTATCCCGTATTTGTAAGTCGGTACCCATCATCTATAAAAAAAAAAGATAGCAATAAAAGTTACTTAATGAGGAAAAATGTTTTAAACAACTTTTTATTTAAGAATCTGAATAAAGTAGAGCTTATGTTTTAATAAAATAAATTTTATATTTTAACAATATCAAATACCGCACAGAAAACTTCATTTATTTAGATGTTTTTAAATGAAATATTTAATTTTTTAATGTTTGAACCAAAAATATTTCAATTAAAACATAAATCTCTAAATAAAAGAGAAAAAAGTAAAATTTTACACCATTAATTTGATTTACAATAAACATGTCGGTAAAATTTGCATATTCTCAAATTCATTTCTTTATATTTATTTCCTTTTTTGAAATTAAAATTTCATATTTTACATCTAATAAAATAATATTATGTAGACCCCTTTATATTATAATACACAATTAAATATATAAATATAAACAACTGAACACCACTTCTTCATATCCTAAATATATTTCTAATATAACTTAAGGACATGTAATTCTTATTTACAATTAAATGTTAAGGAATATATATAAATATATATATATATATATAAATAAATAAATGAACGTTCGTGTGTGCAAGGTTCATAAACACAAAAAATACTAAACTGATTCAAATTTTCAGCGAATCTTCATTTATATCTAGAAAAGGTTTAGTTGATAAGTTTCGAAAGGTTTTCCATAATAAATAATGTTAGTGAAGCTTAAGTAGTGATGATAAAATTGGAAATAAAACCCACTATAATGCGGAAAAAACAGCGTTAATACTGACGCTAAGAGAAGGATACGCATTAAAACATATATTATGGAAGGCATCAGGAGAAACAAATATTATCGGGATACTAAAATGCAGTAAACGAAAATGGACGGTGTATGCTGTTAAAACCAACAAAGGATAACAAATCAGTGTAATAATCAGATATAAGCTACCGCCAAAGGATTTGGAGAAAAATTGAAATCTGTCGTTTTTGAATGGCGGAGTAGAATCCAAAACCTTCTTATATAGAAAACTGATGGGAAGATCTTCATCCAGAAGTAGTATACTAATCGAAAATGTCGAAAAAAAGAAAAAATTCGTAAATTGACATAACTTTAAAACATTTATTATTTTTTAAATAAATAAAGACCTTTTCCAAAATATTAAAACTAGTGTACATTACGCGTACCTTATATAATGAAACGCAAAAAGTAACAGTATGTATAAATGAATTGTAAGATTTAATTAATTACAGTGTTTTCCTCTTTCATATGCGAGCAACTTATGTTTACATAACTGTTTTAAAATTTTATTAACGCCACCGTATTTTAAATTAGCGATTGATGTAACTATCGTTGATGGAACAAGTTCATGATTTTTCATTCCCATCTCAACCTATAATAATGAAACATAAAATATTAATTACGTTACGATATATTTAAAGTTGCAGTTTTGAAATATTTTAAAAACTGATACGCAATTATAGGTCATCATAGGATCAGTTACAGAGTAACTATTTTATTTCTGTTTTTTGACATGAATATGTCTTATGGCTGGAGGTCATTCTAAAAATTTGTCCATCCCACAAAATATCACAAGAAATGACCCACGAAATTTTACTATAAAATGTTACAATGGAAAGGCAAAAGAAAAGTATTATTTATACTTATATCAGATCGTATTAGAAACTCATAAAAGATGACGGGCCTCTAATAAGTGTAAGCACTGAACTCGTTTCGCACAACGTTCGGAAATGTTCGCATCGTTTTCATCGATGAATGCAGTATGATCGGATCCACTCTCCTCAGACAGATAAATTATCGACTTCAAAACATCATGCATGATCATGGGCGCCTCTTCGGGGGTATAGGCATAGGCCAGACACAGATTTACAAGAAATCGAGTAAAAAGTTCTGCTGCGAAATTGTCTGACAGTCCCTACATTACTACCCACTCGTGCAAGTGATGCGACAAGCTAATGTCGCCTTCTCATCTATACTAACCAAGATTGGTGATGGTTAGCCATTACTTCCACAGGAGAAAGCGATGATTGAGTCCCGCTTCTTGGATCGTGAATTCGTCGACCGCAAGTTTCCTCAGGCTATACACCTCTTCTTCCACATCGTAGACGTCGATCAGTGTAACCTAGATTATTCCGTACAGGGCGCTGAAATGGTCGAAGTTCTCGGTGCTAATCTTAACTTGGATTTACGAAGGTCGCATGGATCCACATTCATGGAATTTATGGGCGCGGAATTCGGACTCGAACTGAAGAATAAGCCAACCATTTCCACATCACGAAATTTCACGTGCAGTGACGCCGTATTTTCACACGTCGACGCACTTGAAACGCGCCACTATATACTACTTTAGTACGGATCGTCCTCTCCTTTCGATAACAACGCATACCTCCAATGTCAATGTTGTGAATGGTGTAAATAATTTAACTATTGTCAATGATATCAATAATGTAAGCGATGTTAATAATGTTGTAAATACTGTCAACGATGTAAATTTAAATACCGTATCCATCTCTAAAGGATCATTTGCTGTACAGTAAAAGTCATAAACATGTCGGCTTTCACACTCGTTGCTGCCCATAAGATATAACTCCAGCCCAATGACGGTTCAAGAAAATAACCTAGATAATCCGCATGTCGAGTGAAAGAATAAAGGAAAGGTGGAGCTGCCCATAAGATATATTCATATATTAATGTATCTGCGTAAAACGTAGACACTCGTTATTTTTTTCTTTAGAAATTACAATTAAATGGCATAACTCTCATTTGTAATATAGAACAATAAATTCTTAAATTTCACCTTTTCTACCTGCAAAATGTTTTCTGATATATGCTTCGAATTACGATCATTTTTACCCAAAGATTTTTTTCCAGCTCCCTCTCTGTAATCATCAGTTTCATTATTTTTCTACTTATTTCATCCTCACATTCTATCATATCCTACGTAGCAATTTTAAATGTACTATCTTCTACAATTTTTTTTTTTTTCTAAATTTTTACCTTTTCAATGATTGCGTCTATTTTTTACAACTATGCGAAAAATACTTCATGAGTTTCAAACTTAATCATCCTTATGATTTTCTCTATTTGTTCCCATACCCACAATTCAAATTCTTACTCAATCTCTTTCCCTTAACTATACGCTCTAAACGTAATACTTCGCGAGTTTCTTGTAGCGATAAATAAATGTTACTACTGTTAAAATTCTTGATCTTTTCTTGCTACGCCGTTTCATTTATTACCTTCAACCTTTATTACCTAAATTTCACATTTCCCTTCTAATATTACCAATATTCTTTGCATCTTACTATAACATTCGCGAACATCATGTTTTTATATTCTCTACCTTTTTTAGATAAAAAACAGAAATTCTACTTTATTCTTCATTCTACCGTTGTCTACCTTGTCGCCTGTTTACTACTTCTTAATTCCATTACGATTTTCATTTTGTATACAGTTTATAAATTACTCACTTATCTCTCCAATCTACTCTTTTAATTAAGGGGGTCCTCTAGTTTCTCGGCTGTTTTTTTACGTCTTTTTCAAAAAAATTTTACGGGCAAACCATCGAAATAATAAATCTCATTGTTTTTACATAATCTTTAATAACATTTAAATGAGCTTTACAAATTTTTTGAAGACAAAATATATAATAGAATCAAAGTTATAGCGGCTGACAGGAAGACATCAAGTAAAGGAGGTGCTTGATGGTGACCAGGATTGCGGCTGTTCTACTTATCCGAAATCAAAAAACCAAACGGCATTTTAATCTTCATATTTAAGACTAGCGATTGAACCAGAATGAATTCTAAATTACAAAAATTAATTTTTTTATACACGTTTGAAAATTAAATTCTATTTTTTACTCATTTTTTCTTAAGTTTTTCGTTCGTAGAAAAAAAACTATCGAAGTAATCACGATAACCCTGGTTCAATCACTGGCTTATAACATATTAAAGATGCTGTATAAATTTGAACAAGATCGGTGCAGTAGTTTCTGAAATATCGTGGTCACCGTTTTAAAAAATAGTGTTTCGAGAAAAACGCGTTTTAAAGTTCGCGCATGTGATTTATAATAAAAATTTCATCTCACCGTCAATCTGCTATACCTGGACCATACAGTAGGCCTTCCTCTTCTTCTTGGAAGTCACACAGAGCTGCTCCGTCTTCCCTTTTCGCGATTCGGGTCTGTTTTACAACATCACTCGTGCGCCTTTCTGAACGGTCGATCCGAGAGCTATCACGCTGTTGAACGTATCCTTTAGCTTGTGGGCCGATTTTCACTCCCAAGGTTTCCAAGGTCTTCAGGATAAATTCGAATCCTTCGTTGAAGATCATGACAGCGAGAAATGTGGTGATTTCGACGACTTTTGCCTCAGAATGGAGGTGCTTTGGAGCAAAAGTCCAGATTAACGAATTGAGCGACTCATTATTATTTTGAGTTTCCGCTCCCAGGCATCTGCTTAACAATTCTTCTCTGGATAAATCCTCATAAATTGGCTTTATAACCTTTTGAACTGCTTCAGAAAGAGGCGGTTTATCGTGCTTGAATTGCTCAGCCTCTTCGAGAAACTCAGCTCTGCGCCATTTGCACCAACTAGATTCGCCTGCAGGGCAATTTTGATGCTGTGAAAATCTTGTGATAGAATGTTGCCCAAATTTCCTTCCTCATTTCCTCAATAGAATCTGGATGTCTTCGAATAGTTAATTCATAATACTTTGTCATCTCACCAATCAATTTATCAGCGAGTTTTCCTACACCTTTTCCACCAATGCCTTTATTAGATTTTTTGAAATTGTAAAGCCCAATCCTCGTACATCATGTTGATGGAAAGTCACTGTACTTTTGCACTCTTTACAAATAACAGCCGGAAAAATAGTTGAAAATACACTCGCGAAATTCAAAATACAATACATAAAAGTCTGTTCAACGTTCACTTCTAAATTTTTATTTTGAACAAGTTTCTTCGCTGACGCCGATGTAAACGACTTGTCTTGTTCAAAAGTGTGTCGGTTGCCTGCGAATTTTTGATTTTTAGGTCGATCGTAACGAGCCGGGGCGTCTCTACTTCCTTTCTTTAACATTTTAAAAATTATTTTCAAAAAATCAGCTACGTGCGACTTGCAAGAGAAAATATACAGTACGCTTTGCAACTGCCACAGCAAAACTGAACTAACCGACGCTTCACAGCGTCTCAGTCAATATTCGAATGCGCTGCTCCGTTCCAGGGCTGTAACTTGTGAACCGCTTCGAATATCGAAAAATCCTTTGGCACACATTTTCTACACATGTTGTAAATGTGATTTATGAAAAAAAAAAAAAATTCGATTTTTTCGACCCGAGAAACTAGAGGACCCCCTTAATAAAATACCAATTAGTTTTATAACCTTTTACTTTATCAAATGTTCTTTAATAGTCTGTTAAAAACCAATTTAAGAATTTTCCATATACCTTTCATACATTGTTCTTGGCCATCTTCTTGCGTACCTCGCTCCTCTGCATCTCACAAAAAAACTACATTATTCTTTTTTAGTATCTTCTTCGACATTTTTAGCAGTCTTATATTTAATATACTAAATTATATTTTTACCAAGCGCCTAAAAAAGCTTATACTATATTCCTCACAATTTCTTATTACTAACTTTTTAGAAATAGTTACTACAACGACATCATTTAGATTTTTTATACAATTTAACTAGTTTTCCTCCCTCATCCTCCTAATAAACTGAAACGCATAATTTTTTTTTATGCGTTTCGTTAAAATTTTAACTAAAATATATTGGCAATATTACTTATCGTGAAAATAGACCTGCCGTTAGCTTTTGAATCGAAAAATTAAATGGTATTTTTTTTTGTTACTATTGATGTTAGACCACCGCAGCATATTTTATACAAATAAAAACGAATCATAATTTATTACTGAGTAAAAAAATGCGTTCATTTTTCGCTTCAAATGATTTTTTTTTATTTATCAAAATCTTTTGCCAGTTTTACAAGAAAATCTCCAACTTTCCCGTTGAGTGGCTAACCTGCAACACCCTAAATTACATAATACAAATTCACAATTTTGTTAATGCATAGTTTTTGATAGTAATGCTCGTATAGACCATTTCGTACGAGAAAGTATATACATTCATTTTATACTCACAAAAAACATAGCCCATTCTGCAAAGTTTTCATTCTGACTGTACTCATAATTAATCAGTAATTTCCACAATTATATCAATCTTATTACACAGCTTTCGATAGTTTTCTACAATTTCATACTATTTTCAACTCGTGCGTGTTTCTTTTTTTTCGCTTTAATTTTTTTTATCTCTTTAAATTACTTACTTTCTCTCTAAAGCTCATGTGCCTAAGTTATTCAGTAATTCTTTAAATTAAAATAATGTATATACATCATATAAAACAATAATAAAAAAGAAAATTATACCGCTGTTAAAACACGAATATCTTCCTTGTTCAAATATCGTAGTAAGCTAACATTTAATTTACCCATTTTGGATTCTATAAACGAAGAAACATAAATTTGATTATAATTACAAAAACATTAACTGTCACATCTGAACCGGAATATATTCTTCAGGAGAGACAACATGTAAAACTTAAAAATACCTCAAATTTCCGTCATTATCAAATGTTAAACTGAAAAAGGTACGACGTTGAATTAATGAATTCCTAAAATAAGCGTACAGCGTTGCTAAAAACTGTTTCAACATTTTTACTATAATAAAGCACGTCCCATTAATTGGTCAGTTTAATAATTTTTTCTATTATACCTAAGGTTTTATTACGATAATACAATAAATATTTTGAGAAATTTAAAATTTTAATTAAAAAATATGTATGTCTTTAATTAAAGAAGTTTTCAAAGAAGTTTAATATAATTATTTTTTTATATGTAATGTAAAAATTTCACCGAATCTCATTTAAACTGAGGAAGGATAATTAAAAATCTCACGTCGACTTTTAATCTCACAAAATCTCACAAGGGGGTGGTCCAAATTGAAAGAAAAATAGCTCACGTAATTAATAGATAACCCTTTACATAATTGAAGTAATAAAAAATATAAAAAAGCTTATGAGCAAACTATAAAACTACGCTAACAGGATTGCTGCAACTTTATTAAACAATTCACTGGAATAACGAATCTTTGAACAAAAAATAATAATATTAAATATCTTGCAACAAATAACCTAAACCAAAATCAAACATATAACATTTGGATGACCTTATCAAAGATAAAACATTATTCAAGAATATAATTGAAGAAATATAAGAGTTGAAGCACACCCAGAAAATTTTCCAAAAATATTGCACAAAATAAGTAAAAAAAATTGTTGTTGTATAGAATTAGTAACAAAATATTTTTAAAAATTTGAAGATCTGTTTTTAGTTTCTAGATACTATTTATTCTATAAGGGTATATAACATGGTGGATTTATATTTTTTTGAAATATAAAAAAAAAATGAATAGAGTAAAGTATACAAATATTTTAAACCCGTCCATTAAAATAGTAAATTGTTGGATCATCTTACAAAGAAACAGGTAGTTGTACATATTAGAGGTGTGTAACTCAGTACTGATTCGAATCAAAGATTCGAATCTTTCTACTAATTTGATAGATTCGAAACAGTAATATGAATAAAGGTAACTCAGTAACTCAGTAACTCTTTTGACTCATTAATTCAGTAGTCTACAGAATTAAAACAAATTACCCTGTGATCTATGATTGTAACAGATGTTTAATTTGAAAAGAAATTTTAATTTACAAAACAACAACTAATAAGAATTTTTTATGTGCTTTAATAATTACTACTTTGCTGTATTAGTCTCAAAACAACTGAACAAATTTAGAATTTGTTGTTAAAACAATTTAAACAGCCTGTTAATTATCTTTTAATTCCAAATATGAAGTTGTTTAACTTCAATCACTTACTTTAACGATTCATTCTTTTTATCTACATATTTAACACCTTCAAATATATAAAATAATTATTACTTAATATATAAATATAATACACAATTAAATATTTCACAAATTTTATAAAATATTAGATTTGTTGTTTTCTAACAAAATTTCTACAAACTTCCTTACTTCCAGTGGTAATTAGAATTTGTTATAGAAATTAACTTTACCACTCAAAATACCGTGTATTAGTAACTAAAGTTCATTTTAGTTAATGTTAAAATTATTCAAAATTCAGAATATAATAAAATATTTCTTTAGTTTTAAACATTCCTTTTCAATTACAGTTTCATAACTGTGTTCTACTAAACTAACTAAACATCATAGTTAGTTTTTTTAAATTCTATTTCTAATTTTGTTTGTATTACATTTTTTCAATCTTTCGTTATTTATAAAGAAAGTTCTTTAAAAAAGTAATACGCCGCTAAAGTTTAATTCATCGCTTTTATTTTTTCTACAAACGTTAATTTAAATGATACACAGTAGTTTTTATAATAAAAACAAACTTGACACAAAGTATAAATTAGTACAATTATAATTAATATTACCAGTTATTTTTCTTATTTATTATAACACAATAAACAATACTAATCATTAACTTTAGCCAATTTACACGTTTCTCCGTAGTACTGCATAATATATTTATTTTAAAAAAAAATTATACCCTTTATTAAAATGTAAACCAAATTGATTTCTAAACCTGTCAGCTGAAAACCGTATAATTGCAACTGCTTGAGAATAATTTCGGCTATCATCATACGCTTCTTTACCGTTTCATTGTCGTGGATAAAAATCACTCAGTGAATAATTCAGAGTTAAATGTTTTAATAGATTTACTGAGTCAACTGAGTTACTGAGTCAACTGAGTCAACTGAGTCAACTGAGTTACTGAGTTACTGAGTTACTAATTGTATACAATCAATTTACTGAGTCAGATTCAAAAGAGTCACTCACTGCAAAGAGTTACTTTTCCCATCTCTAGTACATATAGAGGCATGGGCCTCACCAGCGGGTGGGCGGGAAGGAGGGAAGCTGCCCTCCCTGGAGCCTTGAAAATTTTTAATCAACTGGCCACGATGAGGATTCATAGGCGTGTAATCATGGACAATTTTGAAGACTTTTATAATTTGATTATAAAAATTTGTCAAAAACCCACGAACATTATGTTTTAATTAAGATTTTATTCTTATTTAATAAAGTATTAAGCCTTTACAAATTATAAATTTTATTTTTCCTATAATTCATATCCACTTTCTATCATCTTGCCCCCACCCTCATGTCTTATCGGCTGGTGACACCCTTGTATAGAAGTTATCTTATTAAACGTTTTTTTTTTTATAGTGTAATAATTAATAATATAATTGAAAGATCACAATTACCATACTATTTGGGTCACTATTACATTAACCCCACCTGAAGTTCAATTTGAATACAACCCATATGTAATTTACCTTGGCTAGAAATAGAAAAAAAAAACAGTATTTGATTTTTTGGATCATTAAATTTTAAATTGTAAACATATTAATATAAATTATAAACTAATAATTTGTTTTTTCACGAAGTTAGTTAATATTTATATTAAAAAAGTTATCATTTTCTGTTCCCTTTTTTGTGCTATGGCTATGACATTACTAGAAATGCTAGACTCCATTCGCAATGCTAAAATTGATACTTTGCAACGCGACACGATCGTACCAATTTTTTTGCTTCCATCCATATCTACGCCAGTAGATTGCGTCAGCAGATGTTAGCTGTACGCTTGATGTCCTAAAACTGTTAACAATTAACATTTAGCCGGTTTTGCTGTAACTGTATAAGTTTGAATTTCAATGTTCTAATATATTATAAAGTGTATGATGTACCACATATTTGTATTACATAGTTATATTAATTGCATCCGAAAGCACAACTATCAATACTGTATGATATATTCTACTACATTACTCCCTTTCTATTGTAATCGATATAAACATAAAGTTTTATAGTTCAACTTTAATTTGAAAAAGTTCGGATATTACACGATATTAATCCATCGAGCGGAAGATTATATATTTAGAAAATAGAGTTATAAAAGCGACTAACAATGAACATTTGAGAAATTATCTTCTATATGCAGTACGCAATGGTTTTCAAATCATGGTTCCAATATCATAGGGGTTTGAATATTAAAAACAAAGTTGTCGGTTTATAAACGCATAGTTAAAACATTACAGTTATCATTTAAATATACCCGTATGGTTACGAATTTTTTTAAGAAGCATTTTGTAATAATAATGATGAGCAGAAATAATGGTAATAAATGAAATAAAGAATTAAAGGGAAATAAAGTTCAGAAAAAATCTCACGAGGCAATACAACAAATTATTCAACTAACAACACTCTCAGAAATTATAATTATACTCTCGAATGTAGAAAAAATGTTGTCTATTATTTATGAACTTATTTTGTATAGTACATCGAAAAATGTAATACAAACTGAGACACAGGATTTCGGAAGTAATTAAGGTGCTTTAAAAAAATTTAATGGTAAACGATCTTTACATAATGTTTACAATTACATTCAGTTAAAAGTTGTGTCTATTTAAACATTATCATTAAATACATATTCAGATATGCAAATATAAAAACAGAATTATGCAAATGTAAATTAATGTACAATTATGATAAGGAAGACACGCATCTTTTTATAAATAAGTAAATAAAAACTCGCAAAGCATTGACGATTTTAATAAAATGTTATGTGAGTTCCGACGGCTAATCTCTGTAAAAAATTATTCACGTAAATAATTTTTTTTAAATCATTTTCTCCCGAAAACAATTATTAAATTTATGTTTACTTCGGTTGAAATTATAGTTTTGCTTTTCCCTCCAATTCACATATTTTTTTAAACGTTCGCTTTTTTTCACATAATTATAATAAACTAGTTTTATTTTTACAATTTTTATTTTGCACGTATTTATCATTAAATGATTTCGAGTTAAAGTTAGTAGTAAGTGTATAAAAAATATTTCACATCGTTTAAAAATAAAACAACTATTAATACTCTCCACATAATTTATTATAACATTAAGAAAATTTTTCTGATATAAAATAAGTAACATTTGTTTAAATATTTTAAAATAAAAAGATAACTACGCTGTTGGTTTTGACCTTTAGTACACGCTTAAGCATTAAACCCGTACACATTACAACTAGACCACCATTTCACTTAAATAATTAGGTCTAAAATATTGTAATATAGTATTATATATAAAAACAGTGCGATCGTGAAGCGTTGCAAAGTATCAATTTTAGCATTACGAATGAAGTCTAGCACTAGAAATCAAGCCTTGAATACCAGCCGAAAGCCAAAAGCTAAAAGCTGGAAGCCAATCATTTGTAGGTGTCGTAAGCTTAATCCAAAAGCCATATTTAAATTTCCATAAGCTAAACGCCTAAAGCTTAAGCTATATTCAAAATTTAAACACTGGAAAGATGAAAGCTTAAGCTGTATTTCTAAAAAAGCTAAATCAAGCTTTATATTCGGCTTAAGCTTATTTTTTTTAATTTCTTGATTTTCATTTTTGACATAATTATTCGCGTAAGAAATTGTTCTTAACAATTTTTATCTTTGTGCGGAAAGAAAAAAGTTGAAGTTTCAATAGTAATGCTTAATTATTTGATGCATAGTAATTAGTAAATGATTTTAATTAACTTCTATTGAAATTCATTTCGTAAGCCGAAAGCTGAAAGCTTAAGCCATATTTTAAATCCAAACAGCCAAAAGCCGAAAGCATAAGCTGTATTTTTCAAGGACATAAGCTGTATTAAGTTTAAGCCGTATTATTATTCAGCTTTCAAGCCCTGCTAGAAATCCTAGGAGGCAAAGACATAATTTCGTTGCGTTCTTACATTACTGCCTAGTATCTGTAATTAGTTTTTCTGATTTCGTAATATTACATAAACAAAATGATTTATGTAACATCATAAATTTTTGTAATTTGTATTACATAATTTTACGTTTGCTTTTTAATCGTAGAACTGAAAAAAATTAAAATTTTTATATTTTTTGAAAGATTTATTTTTATTTATTTAAATTTAAAAAAATATATTTTATAATTATAATTTTTGTAATTTCCTTAATTATAAAAATAATTTAATTCATGATTGAATTTAAAACTTGTTTAGCGCTTTTATACAAACAATTTACCGTGCTAATTCTTTAATAACTTCACACACTATGCGTGAAGGAAAAACCGGCATTTTCACTTAAAGAACTGATAACTTATTTGTTAAAGTAATGTGATAAATACTATTTGAAGATTAGTTAAATTTACTGCTGGACTATGCTTACCGAAATAATATATTCAGTTTTTTAGACTAGACAAATTTTACAGTAATGTTTTAAAGTATTGGATTTTTCTTGTCATCTGAAATGGTTCATTTTGAAAAAGGTAATTTTGTATTTTATAATGATGTATTTTCGAAATTAAAAAAAAAGTATATATATATAAACTACACTTATAATATTGTTTAATTATATATTTTATTATCTTCATTAGTGTATATTAAAGTCTATTAGCATTCGGTTAATCGTTTTCATTTGTATAAATACATTTGCAAGATTAAAAGTAACTTTTTGAGTTCCGCTGGTAAAGTGTGTTCAAGAGTAGTTATATTAAAATAAAATCGAAATTTCAAGGAATAAGGGATAAATTATTGTAGTTATCGTAGCACTAAACTTAAGTTTAATAAAATTAGTAACTTAGTTTTAATTAATTTAATAAAACAAATTTTTATCGGGGTGAATTAGATAGAATTAACCGGAAAAGTCAATAACTAAGATGTAGCATTCTCAGAACCAATGTGTCAGTTATTTTATAGACATTTGTAATTGTTGTTTCACTTTATTGATGAAGCATAATAGATTAATGATAATGTGATATGAAAACATACTTATTGTGTGATATTAATTTAAACAAACAACACAAACTATTACACCATGATTATGAATTAACATCCGAAACTAGTCGGTGATTTATAAAAAATTTAATTATATTGTGTTTTAAAGTTTGTGTTGTTTGTTTAAATTAATGATACTTGCACCTTATGATTTTAATTATTACCCTCAGTGGTGTATATCTTTGTACAGTACGAAATTAGTTGAATCCTGGTGTCAGATTGGCTGTCTTTAATTTAGTGTTAGAAAGATGTTTGAATAACTGTTTCAGAAGGGATTTAGTTTAGTATATTTAATAAAATTTTATTTCCAAGCGAATTGTTTCCGAATGGTTGTTTGGATGAAAAAGGAAAATTAAATTAGCGATTCCTATTTTTTTTTAAATCTTACTTTATATATGTATTACTACAAAGTTAAATGTTTTTTCATTACATTTCATGTCAGTAGCGTTAAAATATACTATATCTACAATTCAAATATTTCATTAATACTACTAAAATTTTTTAAATAGATCGGTAAGGGGGTTATAGCTTTACTAAAAACTTGTACTATATATTTATTTTTTATTTTTATAAGTTATAAAATTGGTTTAAATAAGTCAGATGTTATCTATGTTTAGAAAAAAGTTACATCTGCGTTTATGTTCGCACTAATTCTGTACTTTATTAAAATTATTTTATAATTTTTTTGAACCTCAATTTTTATAAAGTATAAAGTGTTAGTATATATTTAAATTCTATTTATGTTAAGTATTAATTCTTACTTTTATTAAATACAAAATATTTTACTATTATATAATCAATTTTTAACAATTTGGGAAAACAGAAAGTACGCTATGAAAAGCAGTATACAACATAATCTATATTTCACGAATTTGTTTAATTTTTTTCTCGCTGAAAACGTGTTTTTTTTTATTTTTTATAAGACACGGAAAAAAAAAGACTAATTATTGTTTTTTCATAGTATGTATTTTTTTTTTAAATTCTCTTATACCTGCGTTAACATATTCTTTCATATATTTATATAGTGTTGATTGCGCATAAATATATATTTTCATATTACATCTTATGTATACATTTTGTATTATTATTTTATTTAAATTTTTACATTCCGCAACCATGTATTTTTTTTTTAATGTGATTTTTATTGAATTCATTGTAATATACGACAAACTGTCAAGCAATAATGTGTACTATTTTTTTTTTATTAAATCAATATATTAAGAACGTATTTTTCAAAATTTGTTTAGGTTCGTTATTGTATCTTTGTTATGGATGTTTGGGCACAATTTTTGGAACTTTAATATATTACTTCATATATTTTGTTAGGTACAGTATACATATTTCCTAATGTATTTTATTATTTATTTATGTTTTATAACAAAGTTGGTATAATTATTAGAAATTACAAACTGGATAAAATTACTACGGAAAAAATGGATTCATTTTTTTCCATTGTAGATCTTTAATTTTGAAGACTTAGTGCGGTATTTTCACTTATCACAATATGTTTTAAATCTTGACGATTTACTAAATTAAATACTAATGTAGATTTTAATTTCTGAGGTGGGAAACAATTTTTTCCAGACAGATCATAATATTACAATTTTTGCTACTAGTTCGAGTCGAGTACCGTTTTTATTTTCTAAACTACCGCTTCAATAAGATTTGACAATTTCGTATTTCGTACAAACCAGATTGAGAAATGAGTACTTAGTATTTAAAAATTCATTTAAATGAGTATTTACTACTTAAAAATAGAACTTTCCCTTTTTTTAAGCGAATTTAAATATGAAATAGATTAATCTCTAATACATATTTAATAGAAACGTTGATTTAAAAATTAGTTTGGTACACTTCCGCGCGCAAAAACCTATGTCTGTTTTCATAAAATTTAGTCAACCTTGAACATTTTATATATGAAATATTCAGTTACATGTTAATTGCTTTATTTTGTTGCTTTAAAATGTCATTTATTGCAATCCATAAAAATGATTAAAATTTAATTTTTTTTTATCCATAATTTTTTTCTTTTTTACTGTATAGTATAATGAAAAATGATCTTGTTGTGAAAAAATATAATTTATCAAACAATTATTGAATAAAAATTTTAAAAAAAGTATATTATAGTCTAATATTTTTTGTAGTCGTTACCATCAACGTTGTTATTTTTTTTAAATATCAGGTTATATTCTATTTGAAAAGCTTTTAAAAACAGTTAAAGAACATTATAACTTCACTATCAGCTCCGATGTTAATATAAAAGAAATTTAAATAATAGGAACTAAATTTTGCGAATTTCATAACTATTGATTTAATAGTTTTTAAATTGGAATAAAACAGAGTCAACTAAATAAAAAAGAAGTAAAAATTTTATTTTAAACTTAGTTATAGTAGCCCAATGTAATAAATCAATACATTACTGTAATCAGCTACGATAGCAACGCTTATCTATATATATTATTTTGTATATTGTAATATTGCTGTATAATTAAAAAATATATGTATATAATATACATACATATATATATACACACCCACCCACCCACACACACACACACACACACACACACACACACACACACATATATATATATATATATATATATATATATATAATTTTAAAATATTTTCTTATGAGCACATTTAAATGTAGATTTATTTTATATTCAGTTGCTAAAAATATTTAAATATATATTTTTGAAGAGAAACGCTTCTAGTCACGAGGAATTGTTGGTTCTGTAATTCAAACGTAAAAGTTCCGTTTAAATCAAGAAACGAATGGTCCTGCATATATTGCAATCAATTTAACGGTTTCACGAAGGTATTTCAAAATTAATTAGAAAACTGTAACTTTGACTGCTCAATCTGTTCTTTAATTTTGTTGAATAATATAAATGTAAATAAACTTAGTATTTATATTTATTTTTTTGTTAATGTATAAGTGTAAAGAATAAAATATTGAAGGTAACTAATAATGAGAAAATTGTTTTAAAAGTTTAACTGATTTTAATTACAAATAAAGAAAATATTAATATCTTTAACAAAAACAATGAATAACCAGTGCGTTCTTGTATAAAAGTCAGTATATTAGCAATACTTTAATGAGTACACTAAATTGAGGTTAATGGGGGATGTTTAAAAATGTTTCTTTCACCAGAATGTATTCAGAAATATCCAGTTATCAATCTTGTTTCTAACAACATTCTTATAATTGTTCTTACAGTAATCAGTGATAAATTTTTCATTACCCAATACATTAATTTTAATACCATTAATGCATGATTCTGTGATGCTTACGAATTATTTCTCAGTGATTTTTTAAGAAGCGCTCAATTATTTTTTTGATTATTGTCACAACACTGTTTGCGGATAGCCTGCTGCATGTATGCATGGTATCTTCATCGTCGAAAATTATGGCAGTGTAGTTGTTGAGGTCCTTGTAAATTATGTACTTTATTAATAGATGTTTTGTGCTTCGTTTGTATATAAGGAAAGAGGAAAGAGGAAGAACTACTCGAGAGAACTGTGTAGGGAATGGTATGAAAGAAAGAAAAATCTGCATTATTCATTAAAGGAAATTCTGTTTTATAAATTAACAAATTATTTTGAAAGATTATGTTAACTACACAAAGAATTTAAATATGTGTTGGGAACCCAAAGCGAAATGAAATCTTTTATCTTTCGTTAAATTAGCTTGTAATTCTATTAGCAAGCCTTTAGGACAAATGACCTCAAGGTTCAGCATTTTTCTGAATAAGATAAAGTTAACAATGGAATCAAATTCGAAAGTTAATTCATTCCTTAATTCCGATATTAAATTTATACACTCGATAACTAATTTAGCATGTAGAAAGGATTCAACCGCGCCACTTAGATTATACATAATTGTATTAAGTAACTCTGAGTTAACTGTTAATTTATGCTCGCGGAAATTTAAATTTGAAGTTGATTCGTGAAAAACTTTGATCGTTTTTCCTGGTGATCTGAACTTATTCCTTCATTAATTCATTTAATTTATTTTCATTGCTCATTACTTTGTCAATAGACTTCGAATAAAATGTGCCGTCGTCGAAATTCGGTGTGCCGAATAGCCATTTGAGTACATAAGATCTTCCGTTAAAGATATCACGTTCGTGGATCACGTAGCCACACAAATGCTGGATCGTTTGGAATTGATATTTTAATTTAACAGTTGTATTATTATAATAATTAATTTTAAGGTTTGGTGACAATTTAAAAAATAAAAATCATTTTTAACACGGTAACAAAGGTCATTGGCTTCGACGTAGAGACGGTTTAACGAAAGTAACTTTTACTCGGTAAAAGAAATATTAGTGGATGCAATGAAGGTCCATACTAGATATGTTAACGGAACCAAGATGTCTGTGAAATAGACCCGAATGTTTAGAGATCTTGGTGACATTGGATGTCGAATGAGGGAGTATAAGGTTATAATAGAGTTGGATTGCTATTAGAAGGATTTTTTTCCCCTTTAATTCCC
The DNA here is from genome assembly GCA_039619475.1 of Icerya purchasi. Classification (NCBI taxonomy): domain Eukaryota; kingdom Metazoa; phylum Arthropoda; class Insecta; order Hemiptera; family Monophlebidae; genus Icerya; species Icerya purchasi. The sequence goes on along the minus strand of CM077116.1, from coordinate 166,853,812 downwards.
TATTTATAACATTGCGGATGGGGCAAATTTATTCTGAAATTTGTCTATAAAGGAGCAGAGAATTAGAGTGCTTAAGAATATAATGCGTGTATGTGTAATGTAACCGATAAATGTAGATGAAAAGATACAAAATAAACTATTTGTGTAGTAGCTCCCTGCAAGTGTACTTAAATTATTGGAAGGTGACGGGATGTAAACATAGTCCTGCCACCAACCACATTGTGTGTAACTAGTCTGTATTTCTTTTTATATTTTTATATATATATATGTTGGTCATAAAAGAAATAAATGTAATAATAGCGAGAAAGGCTGAAGAGACTACGTCAAACATCCAAAGAAACAGTAGCCCCGGGATCACGTTTAAATTAAGGTGTAGGCAAACTATTACTGATTGGGCAGCGTAAATTTTAAACGCGTTTCCCTTTCAGCATATTCGAAGAAGACTGCATAGTTTCTTCTATCGAGAATAAGCGAAGTGCGTAAGGATTCTAAGTTATAGAAATCACGAATATCGGAAAGGGCAGGGAAATCAAACAGAAAGTGTCTCAGGTCATCGACTAAGTGTAATGATCAAAATATGCACTCGGGGGCATCGGCAAGCCCAAACCTGCATAAATAGGATTGAAACTTGCCATTCCCGGACAACATCTGCGTGGTGAAAAAATTTTATTTCATGTTTTTAAACTTTAGTCTAAGGGAAACATCGGGCAAGAACTCGAATGTTTTCTTACCAATGGAGTCATTGTCCCACCGTCTCTGCCACTCATCCAGTATCAGTTTATCCACATATTTCCTAAATAGTTTTTTGAAAATCGGCTGCGGTATCTGTAGAAAGTTATTTTCTAGCACGCCTAATTGTTTCCTAGATGTGGAATCAGCCACTTTTTTTTTTTTTTTGGCTATTAGAAGGATTAGGAGGAGTGATGTCACGATACAGGATAAGTAGGAATTAGGGTGTTGAGCAATCATTAACTCCTGAAAAATACGGTTGTATAAGATTAATGTTAAATTTTACATACTTTTTACCAATTAATAATAATCCCACATTTTGGTTTATTACTTAAACTATTTTGTACGGTCCTTCAAAAAGTTAACTTGTTGAATCTTGTGCCTTCATTCATTAGTATTACTAATTGGCCAGCTTTAAATTCATGCATGTTAATCTTTTTATCAGAATACTCCTTAGTTTTAAACTTGGATTCAATAATGTTTTCGTGGACGATCGTATGTGTGTTGTTTAATCTTAACTTGAAATTATTAAAGTAATCATCGTATGTAAAGCCAAATACGGTTCCGCAGAGAGGGAACTTGGAATATACAGGGCTTGTGGCAAAAAAGTAGCTGAAATGGACAGAAATTGATAGTCTTATGTGTGTTAGTATTATAAGAAAAACAGAATCATCCTAGTTGTTTTGGGTATGATTTATGAAGCGCGTTTCATATAATCCTTTAATGTTAGATGACTTCCCTTCAAGCTACCGTTTGTTTGCGAGTGGTAGGAAGTTGAAAATACCTGACGGACTTTAAATAAACTCTTAAATTCGGCGTCACGGTATAATATTGAGGAATTTCGAATAGACTACAAAAATTAACCAGTTCTTCGGATACCGTTGAAAAAAGCTCCTTATACTTAGGCATAATTTAGTTAACGAATTTTTTTCCTCTACGTTTAAATGATCAGTAAACGAATTTTTTAATTATTTTGTTTCAATTAGCTTTACCCTTGGAGCTTCGAGTTTTTATATTACTTGTATTATTATTTAATACACCTAACAGATTTCTTAATGTAACGTTTTACATTAAGATTTTCTAATACGCGTATTGGATGAATTTAAAATAGTAGTGATTGCCTTCCCATTGTCGTTTACGCGGGCAGTGAATCTGGCTAAGAGAACATCTTCCGCAGGCGTTGCTTTGTCTATTATTCCTTCACCTAAATCGGGATTGGTGACTGTAATTTCAACGGCTATTTCTGAGCGAGACGCTAAATTAATGATGTTACACAACTGTTCTTATAAAATTTTTCCCTTTAAAATAGAGGATAGATTTCATTATTTAAAACCATAGCTGGATCAGAAAAACTTATTTCGACCCTATGATTTTTTAGGAAATCGATACATAATAATTCATCACAAAGAATATTGGTAGTGTCATCAGTTATATGAAATTTTACGTTAGGAATTTCACCAATAGTCAAACATGTATATCCGATCGTTTCTACAAATCAGTCGGTACAAATTCGGTTAAGTTTAACTCCTCTTATATTGTTATAATAAATACCCTTGAGCAAAATTACCCTTTTTTACGATAGAAATTCTCGATCCGCTATCAATGATTAAGTTAAATTTACTTTTTGTTGACTGTTTAGAATGAAAAGTAATGTACGTAGCATTATTGTTTACATAAAATATGGTATTATTATGCGTTACTTTAATTTTTAAAATCTCCATATTAAAATTTATATTTCCCTTGGTACAGTGTCTGGAACCGAGTGGGATTTTAAAGATTTCCTTCCTAAGTTCTGGCAACTATTGATGTAGTGACCAGTCTTTTTGTAGTACCTACAGTAAACGGTATCGGGAGGTTTTCAACGTTATAGTAATAATTATTATATACCCTATTCTGGGGTCTCTTGTGGGGGAGTAGATTGATTATTTACTTTTTGCAACTTCTGGATATGCTAGAGGTATTCATTTAAAGTGGGTAACTGTTTGTTTCTTAGCATTCGTGATATCTCTGCGTGACAGTGCAAAGTAAAATTTTTCCCCGAATGAGTTGATCATCAGTCCCCATTTCCTGATTAGACTGGACACCAGCCGTTATGGCATCCATCCTAATATAGTTCTTTGTGATGCTTTCGTTCGGGAATTGCCTAATAATGACTAGTTCTTCGAGGAGATAAAGCTGCTTATCCTCGTGGCTTAGTTTTTAACTCATTCCAATAATTGTATTTATAGTGTGCAAGATGTACTTTAGTATTTCCACCAGTCTTGCTTACTATGAAGTGTCTTACACCAAGGTGGCGGTCACTTTCTCGAAAATTGGAAAAAGTAAAGGAATTTTATTAATCAGTGAAGAGTCAGGAAGAGCACTTGCGTGATGTATAATTTGTAGTACTTGAAAGTATTAAAAATAATTGCAAAACTGTAGTGTGTATATATTTAGTCGGTATAAAACACATCTTACTGGATTTTACTGATAATCGAATAAATAGGAGATTTGAAGTTGGTAACGAAAAATTTTAAGCGATTTGAAATTTTATCATTAGCCGGGATTAAACGGTATGGAGGTATAATAAAAAATATTTCGTGAAATATTTGGAAATAATGCATATGGCTCTTTCTGTGTGACCACTGTTTTTCAAGTCGGGGAAAAAGCTAAAAAATTCTGTGAAACCGGGAAAAGATAGGAAAATTTATTTTTATATAAAATGGTCAACATATTTATGTATTGTAAAAGCCGTGTAGTTAAAAGAAACTAATAATAATAACATACGAAAATTATTATTGCTTTTCTAAGATTATAAAATCAGAATGAGTACTAAAATATTATTTACCTAAATAAATTTAAAAAAAAGTATCTGCATGTTTTTGAAAAACAAAATTTTTAAATTCCTTACGTAAATTAATACGTAAATTTTAAATTATGTTGACTATATGTATTTTATTAATTGCCACACTATTTTGTACACATTATAGTTGTAGTTTTTTCATTATCAATTGTAGTAACAAAGTTCATTTCATATAATTGCAGTCTTAATAAAACAGTTTTATTCAACTAGTTTTTTTAAAAAGTTTTCGATCTTTTAATAATAATATGAAAGTTAGTAATTAGATTTGAAATGTATAATTAAAATATATTATTTTAATGTGAACAATTATATCTGTATTATGTTTTTGGGAGTTTGGTCAGAGTAAAATATCAATACTTTAATTATTAATTTATATCTTAAGGATGGCGATTACGCAAAATCAATTCCGGAACAGTATGATGAACGTCTTAATCAACCGTTAGTAGTGACTGGTGCTAGAAAATATTGGAAAAATAACAATGGATTATGTCATATTTGTAATACTTTCCAAGAACTAAAAGTGAGACAATTAGCTGCCTATGTGCCACTTAGAGAAGAACGTTACGATATAGAAATTGAAGCATTTAAGTTAGTAGAAGAGCAACATTTTTTATATACTTACATTTTATTTATATATTTATTTATTTTTATATGTATGTGATACATATATATATATATATATATACATTGAATCACATTAGAGCGAGCCGAATTATAAATTATCAATTTTGGCCTTCTTTTGTTCGGTTTTGTTGTAACAACTCCGCTTGTTCGTGCGGGGTTATTTCGACAAATGCCGATTAGAGACATTGTGACAGTTCTTGCGATGATAATCCTCCGTAAAGGATATCAGTTTGACTTCCGTTTTCGGTTTCCGATTTCTTGCGATAAATACAATTTTCTCTTGTTAGTAAAAGCCTAATGCTAGCCCGTTAAGGAAAGATCTGACCAAGAAGAATTTCAGTCAACAACGTCATTAGTACATCATTCAAATTTCATGAATTTGAGTAGTTCGTAGTAATAGCGCCCATTAATCAAAAGAATTCTAACAATATGATTTAACTGTTCCCGGAACAAGGATAGTCGAAATCAACGAATTTTTATTGAAAATGTTTTAATGTACAAATATATAAACATATATATATACTACAGGATTGAGTTTGCTGGCCACTTCGCGGCCCAAACCTTCGGACTATTAATTATTTTACTTTGTGAATTTTTAAAATAGACTGCAGCGTTTACATAACGTTTATTTTATTTTATTTTTTTTTAAAAAAATGAATACGTCAGTTAAAAATGTGAAATTATGACTAAAATATCTCAAAAATTAAAACCTTGAGCATGGTAATATATGTGAAGGGAATACTTTACGTTTAAATTTTTTTTAAATGAAATATTGCCAATACTTGTTTCATTAAATTTACGTTGTAGTGGATACGTTTGTTTTCTTTCTTAGAATCGGAGCAATAATATTTTAAGTAACTGGTTACCAACACTTCAATCATTTCAAAATTTGTACTCATAAATTTTGCAATTTGGGAGTTTTGTATTTTTCCTATATTCCAATAACGAAAATATGTCAATTGAAAAAAAAAAGTCTCAAGTTGCTATAAAACAGGCTTTAGACATTTTTTCCAATAATGTATTCGTACATATAGAAGTAATGTTTTGTTCTTCTATTTGACATTATTAGGTTTTTATTTTATATATTAATTATTGATTTTGAGTGGCGCATAAATATTGATACTCCGGAAAAGGCTCTCTTTTTTTTTTTAGCTTCGGGTCTTACAGTTTAAGATGAATATTTTCTCAAATGAGGGCTCTTAAAAGTTCGAATTAATCCCATAGCTACCGTAGGATGGCTTTGCAATTTTTGGGGAAAAAATGTTTAAATTTCATCCAACGATTTTTGGCTGTTGGTAGGTTTAAAGGTCGTAGATTTAATTTAGAACGAATGACTCGTATTACGAAGCGCATTTTAAAGAAGGAACATCTAAATGTGTATATTCAAAATAAATTTTTTTGATTTTGCCTCATTAAATTCCATATCGACTTAATAAAACATTTCTCAATCTGTACCTTGTATGCACTTTTTCTTCCCCTACAGTAGTGGGTTTTGAAAAATTCTGTTTTATCTTATTTAATACTAAAAACGTTTAGCGTTTTCTTTATACTTTCGTGCCTCTATTACTCATATTTTATTTATAAAAATATTTGTCCTAATCATTTCGTTTTGCATAAACTAGTTCTCTGTAGTTACTTGTAGTCAGAACATAGCAATTGTCTCGCAACATTTTCTGCTGATGATATCGGCCTCCTTTTCATCAATTAGTTAGCGCTTTTCTTTGCTCCTTAGGATTAATACATCATTAGCTTTCCATTATTCTCTGAATGTAAGTAGTGGTAATATTTTAATGGTTATTCGTTTCTACCGTGATTTTTCAAGCATATTTGTCCTGTGTTAATTATTCATAGAGGCACAAACCAGTTAATCACTGAAATTTTTCTATCTAACATGTTGGAAACTTGTCCTTCAGTTTTTACCATTTATTTTCTCCGGCACAATATGCATCCGAATATTTTCATTCTACGCGATGTGTAACGAAAAAGTTTTATAAGTTTTACCCTTAATTTTATTAACTGATATATATATTAATTACAACGTAATTCTTAGGCTACCCCCCATTAGAAAAAATGTCCCAACTTTATGTAACGTTTGTTATATTTTGTAGGATTTCTGTGATTATGTCATTATATTCATATGGACCGATTTAAAATTACGTTTTAAATTTTGATCATTTTACACAAAGTATAGAAGAGAAAGAGATAGAAATGTAAGTAAGAGGGATCAAGAAGCACAGCCCCTTGCGAGGCCAAAATCCCCGAGTTTATATATATATCAAATCAAATCAAAATTTTTATTATTATTATTGTGAAATTCCGCGAATGCGCTACATAGCGCGAGTAGCGGAAACAAAATGTAAATTAACATGAATCTTTAGTGCGAGCGCAAAAATAAAAAGTATACAAAACAAAAATAAACACAAATCAAAGGAAGAAATAAGTAAAATAAAAGTTAAAAAAACAATATTTAATTTAGACCGATAATGGAGACCAATTTCATTTTACATTTATAATAACTTATGATTCTCAAAAACAAATTTAAATATGTTAACAGATTTATATATATATATGTACGTATGTGTATGTATTAAAAAAGTATATATATATATATATATGTATGTATACATACTCGTATATATACTATCTGTCTTATGTTGACCAGTTGAAAAGTGTTTCTACCGCGTGATTGTTAGAAAAGTCAGGTAATTCGTTAATTTCAGTTTGTTATTTTGTGACGGAACAGAGTTTCTCTGAAGTTTTAATAGTGCCGTCTCTATTGATAGCTTGTGTTTTCGCATCTTTGGAACAATTTTGATCGTAAGAATTAAGTTGAAATACACAAAATTGTATACAACTTTAAAACATGTAACTTCTTTAATCCTTTCACGATATGGTTTACTATTTAAATTTTCATTTCGTTTTCTTTATTTTTGGACAATACGAATTTTTATCTTTCGGTCAGTTGCAATATGTTTTTTTGATCTGCTTACAATTAAAGCATGGTAAAAATAACCTGTTTATTCTTTTTCTTACAACTTATGCTCATAGTAGTGCTATACTTAATTCCTGAGCGTCGGTGACTACCTCTATTCGTACATTTCGACTGTACGGACATAGGCATAGTGTAGTAGGCAATTTTTATATGCGAAGGGAGTGTACACTCGCAAGACTGCACTCGGAACTGATTGTAAATGTTTGATTATCGATATACAAGTGCGGTCCCGTGTGTGTCTGCTGTGTACTAGCCAGCGCGCATATGATGGTATGCATGTTTGCCATCGTTTTCCACGTGACTATCAGCGAGTATATAATTTAATTTTTCTTAATAATTTCTGTCATCGCCCGGGATTGAGACTTCCGCAATGGAAGTCGAGCGCTCTTTTTTAAAAATTTTGTTCGGGTTTTCCATTTATATGCTCAAATTTAGTTCATTAGTTCACTTTTTTATTTTACTCTTCAATTTTCGTCGTTTCCATTATTGCAGTCATATGTCGTTTTCATTTACATCATAATTTATTCGCGTCTTTTCCATTTTTTCCCGTAGTACCTGCTTGTTTTCCTTCTCTTGTCGATAATAATATTTATTTTGAACGCTTATCACTCTTACCTGAGTGTCACTTGTTCTGCTTTAGTGTTTAGATTTTAATCTTTTTCATCACTGTATTTTTATTTATTTATTTATTTACAATCTTTATTAAATAAGTATTCGGTGCAACAGGTATAAATATTACAAGTGCGCATTCAGGTAAAAATGTAAACAAATTTATATACTGTAATGATCTTTACATTATACGAATTTTAAAAATACAAAAATTAAAACTTTATGTAATACTTTTGTCGATTTTTTCTATATATTAATACGATTTAATTTATGAATGGTTAATTTTTCCTAGCCTTTTATCTTCAGAACAGCTCTTTTAGTAGGCTAACAACCTGCTTTGCTTTATCTTAAAACTGTTTTAAGTTAATAATTGGTGGTCGAATTTTACTGCTTTGGCAGACTGAAATTTTAATATTAAAATTTATGTTTCAGTTAATATTAATTGTACATGAAATAATTGTATTGCATCGCTAAAGTTATGTAACATATGAATGTTTTCTATTGTCACAGAAACCATTTGGAGAAATCATATACGCTTTGTGCAAGGTGTGAAAAAGTTGTGAAAAATACGTTACAAGCGAAATCAAATTTAGTGTCGAAAAAAGTAGTTAATTCTACATGTAATAATGAAGCTAATAAATCAGATTTCGAGGTAATATATGATTAAATTAATGTTAATTGTTTAAATAAAACTATAATAGTTTTCTTCCTAACGAAAAAACAGGCAATTGCATTATTTGATTATTAAACTTACGAAATGTCGAAAGTGAGATATTTTATATTAGGTTCGTAATGAATCTTTTATAGTTAAATTTAATTAAACGTACAGTTATCAGATTTTAATTATTTTCAGTTTTATGTCGTTTTTCATCGAGTTTAATAAACTATTAAACGTTATTTTCATAAACAGGAATGGAATTTTCGGACTTACTTGTTAACAATAAGTTTTAAGTAGAAATTTCACCGTTAAATTTTAAATTCAAATAATGCGTAACGTACTCGTTTTGCAAGTAAGTTTTATGAATCGTTTAAAAATGAATTAATTAGAGTTAATATTTCATTTGCATTTATTTTATGTAAAAATTGAATGAATAATTTGCAATAACTACGCTATGAAATTGGATACTAAAATTAAACTATTACAGAGAATACGACCTTTATATGTAATACCAGCTTAACTTTAAATTTATTATTTAATTTTTTTTTTCAAATTGAAATTTTGAAATCGTGTTATTTAATTTTTTTATTTTATTTAAATTGCAGAGAACTCGAAGAAATGGTTATCTAGCAGTTGGAGGTGTTTTGCTGTTTACTTCATTCGCTTTTCCATTTCTCTTATATTTATCAAACGACAGAATAAATCTTTACCGACATGTCATTAATATCGACCGTCCCTCTATTAATATTACTTTTCCGCTCCCACTTTCAATGCACTTTTTCCGAAATGTCGCCTACGATAGTTACCTTGTCTACTTCCTAATAATAGAATCCTTTCTTATTCCTGTTCTGTTCACAGAGCGATACAGTAAATTCCTTATCTTAATTGCTAGAACAACTTCTCTCCTATTGGTAATGAACGATTATTTACGTGTTTTGGATATATCTGGCACTTTTAAGGTAATTTAATTATCTACATTTCGACAACACTATCGCACGTACAATGTGAAAAGTTAAATTATATTTAATAGAAAAGAATCAATTTGGTTTAGAAATAATTTAATACGCTTGAGTTATTTAAACTAAATCACAAGCAACTGCGTGTACCGTAAAATGCATTCGTCGTTTTGTTTAATAATGATCTGAACTGAGTTTATCTTATTGCGATGAATTTTTAACGATATGTAACTTTTTATCTGAAATTTTTTTTAAAAATATATTCTGTTCAAATTGATTTAGTTGCTTCTTATATCATTTTATTTAAATGTACTGAAGTATCTTATATTTATTTTTACGGTAATGTTGATGACTTTTATGAAAACATCTTCAATAGTTAATTATGCGGTAACTGACGTTGATTAAAATTAAATTAAAAGCATGAATTTTCTAAATATAAAGGAAAATGTTATTATTCAAGAATTATGTTTTTACCGGAGTAATCCAGAAATTGGTAGTGGAACGCATCGGTGTCTTATAAGACAAAATATCTTTAATTTTTATTAACTGTTTTTAAGGCTTATTTTCAGTATGGAATTTTTAGAAAAAACTGTTTATTATTAATTATATATGACAGATCCATTAAGCGCGAAATAAATTGTCTTCTTTCAAGACTTCCTTGTATCTGAAAAAGATAAGTTTTGCTAGTTTTTTTAAAAGTATTATACCTGTCCGCTTTCTTTTTAATAATAATCTGGACCGGTGTACAGTTGGCTATATTTTTTTATCATGTAAATAGGGAGGAGACCATTTGCCCTATTCATGTTATATCTTCCCGGGTATTCTTTAAAATTTATTTATTATTTTTTTGCATTTGCACATATTAACTGTTCACTTTTATTATTGTCGGAGAGGGGAAAGGGTATTATTCGGAATTATTTATTGAACGCATTTTTCATCTTCTCTTGTTCTTATAATATAATTATTCATATTCAAATATTAAATAAATTTTTAGTTTCTCAAAAAAGAGGAAAAAAAGTGAGATTTTAAAATTACGATTAACTCAATAAAAGCGGTGTCAATAAAATAATTGACTGTAAAAAATGCAAAAAAAGTTGATTCCTTTATCTAATGAATCACGTAATAAACGTTACCTACTGCATATACATATACATTTAATTGTAACGAAAAGTTTATTAACTAAAATATTTAATGTTTGAAAATTTCTTCAAAAAATGGAATTAAAATTTTAATAACATTTTTTTTTTCCTATTTCGCAGATGTATCTTATTCTAATAGAAATTTGTGGTATTTTGCTGTACACTGTTCTTTCCTTGGCACTCAATGCGAATAAAAGCAAAAAATCGCGCGCTTCGGATATTTTTGTAAAGAATTTCAGGTAATAAATGTTTTGTTTTTTTTTATTCAATTTTATCCTAAGGAGACTGGCTACTGTAAGGGCGTTAAAAGAAAAAAAATTGCGCGTCAGTCGAAAAAACTAACAGCGTCAGAAGTGAAACTTTTTGTGGAATGCAAGAACTGTCAAAGAGGAAACAAAAAAGAGTACAATTGAAGTAAAAAAAGTATACTTAAAATTATAGAAATGATTTGTAATGTTAATCAATAACAACGTGCAGATAATCTCGAATTAAACACTACACGAGTTTCACTTGCATGTACTAATTATATATATGTACATGTAACAATAAATATGTACATGCAAGTGAAACTCGTGTAGTGTTTAATTCGAGATTATCTGCACGTTGTTATTGATTAACATTACAAATCATTTCTGCTATAGTTTTAAGTATACTTTTTTTTATTTCAATGTACTTTTTTTGTTTCCTCTTTGACAGTTCTTGCATTCCATAAAAAGTTTCACTTCTAGCGCTGTTAGTTTTTTCGCCTGACGTACTGTTTTTTATAATTTAGTTTTATTTATCATAGTTATATACAAATTTTCTAATACCTAGTTTAATGCATTTGCTCATTTCCACTCGTTAACAATTGCACTTTTTTCATTTTTTACTGCGATTCCTTTGGAGGGTTTTTCAGCTAATTGTATGTTTCTATGAAGATCTTTGCCGGGATTACTGTCTCGCCTCTGTCATACCTTTCTTTTTCGAGACCGCGCAATGGATGTGTGCGCGGGACGGCGGTTTATTATTGTCATTTTTTAATTCGTTCACTTTGTTTTATAATGACCTGTTTATGCGGGCGAATCCGTCTCACGTACCTGACCTGACCCTTCTTTTTTCTGACCGCTTTGCTGCCTAAAGGAGCATTTAACTTTTCTTTTCACAGAAGTATTGCTCTTTCAAAATATTTAAGTGAAAATAACAACCCTTTTGCCTGATTCTACTGAACTGTCGTAAATTTATGGCATGTAGAGTTACCAATTAGTAGGCAGGAAATACAAATATGAAGAAACAATTGAGTAAAGTGATAGCAAGCGTCTCGTAATTTTAGTCCCTATCATATCCGCTAGCATATGCCTAACTACATGTTCCATCCAATTTATAGGAAAATTACTTTGTAAAGTATCAGAAAGTATTGGATGCAAGTTTTTTTTTAGCTGCTGATATGATAATTTAGGAGATGAAAATCGCTTCTAAATATAACCTTCAAAAACAGATTTTTGCAGATATCTCGTCTTCTAATTAATATGTTGTAATTAAATAAATGTTTTTTTTTTCTTCCAAAAAGAAGTAAGCAACCCGCGGTAAATTGAATATTGGGGGTTGCATCCATTGTTTTAGAGGGTGAAATTGTGTAACTTCGTTAATTTTTAATATATAAATTCGAAAAATTACCAAAAATGAATGAAAAAAAAAAATTAAAGGCGTGACGTGAATCAAGGATTTTTTCTCGTTAAACCACCCCTAACACGAATAAATTATATATTTTTTCCCAGTTATCAATTTTTCATAAAAGTTGATATATAGGGGTTTGGGTTGGTGGGGGACTGTACATTTCGATTCTGCTATTAGATTTTAAAAATTCAAAACGGTAAATTCAATATGACTGCTAATTTTTTAGTATTTAGTTGCATCCCTTATTTTATGTAAGGAATGAATATTATTTTTTTCGTAATTGTTTATTTAAGAAATTTTTTATTTTATTATGATTATTTTTTAAACATACGTTTATCATACATGTTACATTCGGATAATTTATGTAACGAAGCCACATAGGAAATGCGACGTAACCGAAACTGCCGAATTCGCAAAATTTCCCAAACGGACGCCTACAATCGTTGTGCAACTTACAGCTAAATGTAGAGCTTCAATATAAAAATACACATCATCGTAAAATCGATAAAACAATTCAAAATAAGAGTACTAACGGGCGGCAATCCGCCTTAATATTTACATTCGTAATAGGGTTGAATAATATAATGGTTCTGACATTTTGTATGATGTTATTGAAGATTAGTTTTATACGTTTAAGTGATCATTTATTTATATATCATACACAATTACAGTTGACTGTTTAGTGGTTAATGTAAATATGTATAGATAAGGGAAAATGGTAAGTCAGATATTTAATAAATCCTTAAGTCGTCGGTATTACTATTTGATATTATTATTATTATTATTATTGTTTCCGTATGTTTCCTACATCTTTTATGAGATTATTTATTTATTTGATATTTATTACAGTTTGATTGCACGAGCTGTCAAAAACTAACGTAATGGCTATTAAATAGCTTTAATTAATTATTGTAGAACACGATATTATATATTTTGGCCTTGCTACTAAGAATACTTTTTTCATTAATTTTTAGTATGCCTTAAAATTTATATATTAAAAATGAATGAAAAAACATATAATTTCACCCTCTAAAGGTAGCGGATACGAGCCTCAATATCCAGTTTACTACGGATTACTTACTTATTTATGGGAAAAAATTCTACACTGTTTTGGATTACAAAATATTACTTAGATGAGGAGATAGTAAAAAATCAATTTTTGAGGTTATATTTAGTGGCAGTTTTCATCCCCGAAATAAATCAGCAACTGAAAAAAAACGTATTTGATACTCTTTGATACTCTACATACAAAGTTTTAAGAAAATCGGTTAAGGACAATTCCGTAATTTTTCTTGTATTTATTAGAAGCGTTTGTCTAAAATTTTCTGATTTGTGGTTTTGTCTGTACCAGACATCTTGAGTAAACATTTTCAACAGTATGTTTCTTTCAAACTTCATTTTATCTTTTGTGATGAAGGTTTATGTGCCCGACAGTACTTTCGAGTGTACATAAGTTTTGACTATTCGTTTCCGAACTTTTAAGAACTTTATCCTTTTGTTAGGGGTTTATATATATATATTTTATTTTTTTCTCTAATTGGGGGTAGCCTAAGAATTACATTGTAATTAATATATATATGTATATATATATATATATATATATATATTACTACTAGTGTCTAAAATCTTTACTCTTGCAGTGACTACCTATTTTTACATTCTTGTTGTATACATATTATATTCGAGGCAATTCTGTGTACCTAATGCGGGTACAAGCAAGACGACACTTGAAACTGATTGTGAGTGTTAGATTTATCGGTATACAAACGCAGTGTTAATTGTGAATAACGAGAAACTGACCTACGCCCATAAGTTGCTTTAACTACTGCCTTTCACGCGACTATTAATGAATAGTTATTTTTAATAATTTTTGTTCGTCGTTTCGACTTAGTGGTCTAATAGTAGTTTGATTTCGCAACGGGTTTTTTTGTATAGAAGTTGTTTTTGTAATTGCGTTTTTGGTCGCTATTTCTCAATGGAACGATATGTCTTCAGTGATTAAAATATCTTAATGTCTATATCTATTGGAAAGTTTTACTGTCTACCGTAATTCTGCACTTCGTGCATTTCTTGTTTACGCGTATGACTTGTTTTTTTAAGTTGATTTTCATTCTGTATTATTTTTTTTTAGCTGCTTGATTTAAATTTTTTTTAACATTTTGACTAAACTTCTTCTACATTTAAATATGTAGAGTATGCGTCCTCAATATCGATTAGCATCCATGATATTGGGCAATGTCGAACGCTTTTTAACGTTTTTCTATGTTTTTTTACTTTATAACAGTATGCTGTTTTATCTATGCATTGAGCTTACTGATTTTTTTGGATATTCCAATTTTTTTCCACAGCAAAAAGAGCTGCTTCTCTAATCTAGCCGATCGAATGCTTGAAAAATATTTTAATTTTTAAAAACTAAGTAAAATATTAAAAAACAGCTAGTCATAGTTTTCGATTAGAATAATTTAATGTTTTTGAATTTAAGTACAACAAATAAGCGGAATCGGGTATACTCGTATATTATTTGATGATGATCGAGTTTCCGGCGAAACTTCATAATTTCTGTCGATATTATTATTATTATTATTATTTTTTTTTTTTTTTTGATAAAAATTCGACTGTGTGTATAGAACAATATGTGTTATTAATGTTTTAAAGTAAAATCATATTATTTCGCTCGTAATTAATTAACAAAATCACTCCTGCTTTTAGCGTTATTACAGTAGGCCTTGGCAGATAAGTTCGTTAGTTTTTCGCATAATGTTCTGCAACTAAATCTCGAATACGTATCCGTCGGGGACTCATATGAATCCGATGTGTTCACAATACACCGGCAAGGTTGATTGTATTTTAAATTCGCGCGCAAAAGGTTAATAAACGTTGAACGTTTAATTCTTCAAAGAAATTTATAACCTCCTCATTAATGATCGAAGTCGGTTTGGCGACATTTAAAACATTTGCTAGCGTGTCGTGCGAATAAATTTAAAAACTTTTAAAGATGAAAAATTTTCAACCGAAGCTGTCGAAATGATCAAAATATGCCTCCGGTATTATTATCGGGGATTTTCAGTACATGGCAACCGTGTTTAAAAATTTACAACGAAAAGGAAAGTAATGTTTTTATGTGTTACTTTTTAAATCGTACGCTATATATAGTAATGATTAATGAGATCATGCGCGGTGCGAGAGATTTATTGAATATGAAATACGACGAACAAAATTACTATAAGAAATTTTTATACATAACTGCGAGTCAGTGCTCGAAAGAAATTGATGAGTAATGTAAAATTGTTGAGTATTTTTCTGCAAAAATTTGTACGTATAAGGTAAAAAAGGGTGCCTAATCGTAATTTTAGAATTGTGCAACTATCGGTTTCGATTACTTCCGGTTATTTTCGGCTTAGCATTTAATTGCAGCTTCGCATATTTCAAGTTTTTTTTTTTTTTTTTTTTTTCAGCTGTGATTTTACCTAATTAAAATTTATTTATCGGTTGCCGGCCAGATAAGGTTGCTTCTTTAGGTCTGGTTACAATTGTGGAATTATTATTTCCTTCGTGTTTTCGAAAAAGCAAATCAGTAATAAAAATTTAAAAAAAAAATATGTGCATACCGTGTTACCACCTTCATTTCTAAACTTTTTCGTGATTCTTTTGTTATGCGAGTATGAGATATTAGCGAAATTTATGTTAAAGTGAAAGTCAGTCCGAATAAAATGTTAAAATGTACGTGGTTTGTTGCTAAATTTTTTTTCTTCATTCTTTTTTTCCACGCAGCTATTTCGAAAATCAAGAAACACCAGAAAATGCCGATGAAAATAGTGAAAAAGAAACAGCTCATTCAAACTGTGATGAAAACGAAACAAAAACGAATACGGTCTATAAAGCAACAGATAACGTGTCAGTGTGCAATCGATTGACCAGTATGAATCTGGACTCATTAAAATCGAATCAAACTAATAATGGTAATAACGTTGAAAAAATAAATCCGTTTCTGAAAATCCGTGAACGTCCACCACCGATTGTGAAACAATCGAATTTGAAATTAAACCATCAGTTTCCCGCTCGTGCCAGTTTTTCTAATTGTTCAAATAATACTAGTCGTTCGCGGACAGATGGATTTTTAAGTGCTGCTCGTTTGCGGACTACGGCCACGTCGGATTCTAGTAATATTCAGAGTCAGTTAGGCAGTAATTCTTCCGGTTATAATTCGGCCACGAAGACTTCTCTGTCGCCCTTTTCCGACACCCTCAGTAATATCGAAAGCGTATCTCAGGTAAGCGATAATTCTCCCAACAACTCGCCCTTCGCAAAACGCGTCGCCGTTTCTCCTTTATCGCGTTATAACTATAAAACCGGCGATGATGCGTTTCAGGCACCATCGCCGATCTATGTACAGTATACCAGTGGGTCTGTGATTTCAGCGTCCAACTACCGTCATGTCTTGACCGGCTATTCGGTTATTCCTACAGCTACGGCACCCTGTTTAAATTCTTCATCCGGCAGTTCCTCCACCTCGTCCGGTCACAGTAATACTGCGACATCGCAGTATCCGTCTGCGGCGAATCTGACTCTAGTGACTATATGTAACGTTTTGCTTTGTTGTTTCTCCTGCTTTATACTGGGCTATTGTTTGAAAGAAATTAAAACGTAATCTCAACCGTGCATTTTTGTAATCGCTGTTTTTCTCCTTTATTTTTATAGCGCTATTTCTGTTATAATGAAACTTACGATTATAATATTATTCTATACGGCTAATTTTAACATTTTCGATACCCCTTATTATCGCGTCTTTTTACAGTTATCGATTTAAAGTTTGTACACTTTTCCTCCCTATAATGTAAGGTCTAATTTTAAGCTTTATTTCGAAATAAATACGAGGCTTAACTATTAGATTAATATTGTCCAAATGTGCTCATGAGTATTAAGCTAAGTTTTAAGTAATCGATTAATTTATTAACGTCTACATGTGATTATTAACGCCGGATGTCGTGTTTAAATAAATCCATGTTACGGAAATTATGTTATTTTTCGTCGAATGCGAGTGTCAATCTCATTTTTATTACTTCTTTATTCACGGGAGGCACTATTAACGAAGTCCCCCTTATAAATACGATATTATAACGAGTGGCCACCTAACCGGAAAAACAACAAACGGCGAATTTTCTTGCAAAACCGGGAAAAAGGTAAAAATAGCCAAACGATAGTTTTGATTAAAAAAAAATAATTTGAAACGAAAAATGAGAATACACTTTATTTTACTCGGTAATAAATTCCGGGATTCTTTTTTATTTGTATTGGATATGCTGCAGCGATTAAACATTATCGATAGTAACAAAAAAAAAACAAAAAACAAACCATCCTTCTTTTACAACAACTTGCCTTTAATTTTTTGATTAAAAGACTTTAACAGTAGTTTATTTTCGTGATGAGTAATATTTATATTTATTGTCAATTCTCGTTAAAATTTTAACGGAACGTATAAAAAAATTTGTTATTGTGCATTTTCGTTTATTTAGGAGGGTGAACTCTCTTAGTAAAACCTTCGGCGGGACTTGTATAATTACAAATGTAAATGTTAGACGTCGAATAAATGTTACAAGTTGAAACTATTTAAAATATGGAGTAACTCAGCCTGTTATGAACTTCATTATTAAATTTTGTAACAATAAAGTAAGCGTATTTGCTTGACTTAGTGATCATTCATCATCATCATCATCATCATCGTGGTTGCGTCTCTTGAGACAAGAGATTGCATGCATTATTAAATTAATCTATCTCTGGCCCGAGTAATCGTCTCTCGTAGACTTTTACATGTTCGACTGTCTTGGTGGATAGGAAGCAGCCTGACGGAGACTTAGGACCCTTGTTTTATCGTTATTCATAATGCAATTCTAGGATTTATTAATGGTGGTGGTATTCCGTTGCCTTCCGCCATGATTTTCTGTTAGGGTTTACTCCCTTAGCCGAAAGGACCCGGTTTTAAGGCGCCGGGGACTCGCCCCTGTCAAGAAAGTATCGGGAATTGTTAAATAAAACGAACAATTTTTAATTTTCATCCAAATTTATTTTGTCACCTTCAAAATAACATCCATTCGAAGCGATGCACATATGCCAACGCTTTTTCCACTCGGCAAAGCACTTCTGATAGGCGGTTTCCGGGATGGCCTTTAGCTCTCGCGTCGCATTCGTCTTGATGTCATCAATCGATTCGAAGCGCATTCCCCGTAGCGGAAATTTGAGTTTTGAGAATAGGAAGAAGTCGCAGGGTGCTAAATCTGGTGAATACGGCGGTTGTTCGATGATATTTACCGAGTGTTTGGCCAAAAACTCATTCACAATTATGGCTTTGTGAGACGGCGCATTATCGTGATGGAGAATCCAAGAATTGTCGACCCACAAATCGTTACGTTTACGACGGATAGCCTCTCTCAAACGTCTCAAAACACTTAAGTAAAACTCTTTGGTGACTCTCTGTCCGGCTGGCACATATTCATAGTGTACCACGCCTCGAATATCGAAGAAAACAATCAACATGATCTTCACTTTCGATCGGCTTTGGCGAGGTTTTTTCGGCTTTGGCGCGCCAATTGGCCGCCATTCGGACGATTGCTGGTTCGTAAGCGTGTCGTACTCGTACACCCATGTCTCGTCACCAGTAATTATCTTTTCCAAGAAGGTAGGATCCAAATTGGCTCGATCCAGCATGTCTGCAGCTACCTGTTCTCGGTACTTTTTTTGAAAGAAATTCAGGTCTTTCGGAACAAGCCGAGCCGCAACGCGTTGCATACCCAATTTTTCGTGCACAATCGTACGTACGCTCTCGTGTGACATGCCCAATCCATGAGCCATCTCTCTCAAGCTCACATGACAATTTTCAGCAACGATTTCCTTGATTTTATCGACGTTATCATCGGTCACACTCGTTGAAGGCCGTCCAGAGCGAGGCATGTCTTCGACCGTCTCCCGACCATCCTTGAACGCTCTGTACCACTCGTAAACCCGCGTTTTTGATAAAGCAGATTCACCAAAAGCCTTCTGTAACATTTTCAGTGTATCGGCACAAGAAATTTCGTTCGAAACACAGAATTTAACACAAGTACGTTGTTCAATATTTTCACTCATTGTAAAACTTCGACAAAACACTTCAAGGTCGACTGATTTTAACAGCTGCTGTAAACACACTGGTTGACAGATCGCGCTAAAAATAGGCATCATAATACAAAACAGTTGTACCAACCTGGAAAAAAAAAATTATCTGCCTAGCTATTACCCGGGAGATTTAAATTGACAATTCCCGATACTTTCTTGACAGGGTGTATATCAATCTGACAGGGGCACATTGTCATGAGCGAGTTGCTGATAGTCTGCTGTTGTTAACGCAGTAAAGAGCTTAACGGTATTTATTGGTAGAAGCACCTTCGACAAGTGAATCTCCCTCCGTTTTCCTATCAGCGGTGTTTATGAGTTCCGATTTAGCTTTGCTAATCAACGCTAAGCCCGTCGAAATAGCAAATTACCACCCTGCACGACGTGAACGTACAGAACTCACTTGGTTGTTGTTTCGTTTCTCCGTCGGTGGGACTAGCGCCATATGACAGTCGAGTGACTATTTACTAGAGAAGGGAACTCTAGAGTTACAACAACCTGTGCCCCGCAGAGCAGTGATCATTATAACGATATAAAATATTTTGAAATGTGAATAGAACAACTTCCAAAAAAAAAAAAAAAAACAAAAAAAATTAATTTGCATTTTTTTTGTTTCTACTGATATTTTATTTGCTTTCGCTTCAATTTTTGGGTTTGTTATTATAGAGTCGCGGGAGGGGGGGGGGTGCGTTCGTGTAAATTCTTGTACAATTCTAGTAACCTGGAAATTGGGCGGATCTGGACAAGCCGGGAATTTAAAAATTTGTATTTGTTTGGCCACTATCGGTCCGAAAAATATATTTTCTTCCTAAAGCTTTATAGAGATACTATATATGTATATTCATCGATTACGTTCAATAGATAATTTAGTTATTAGATTTGGTTTTCGTAAATTTTGTAATTTAATCATTACGCGTTGAAACATTCGGTTGAATAGTATTACTATTAACGATATAGATTTCTTAACAACTGAGATTATCAGATGTCGCGATTTGACAATTTCATTTTATTCAAAAGTGATATTTAGATTTACCATCAGTGTGATTCGATTTCTTTTTTTTTTCTCTAATTAGATTATCGGTTTCAACATTTCCTTTTTCATCCATCGCTTAAAAAATCGCTTATAACATAATGAAAGCTAAGTGTGGACCTCTCTGGAGGATGTACCTCTAATAATGGGTCGCAAACTATTAGGATTTGCAGTGTACCTATAATATTAGTAAACCCGAAACGAGAAGGAGAAGAGGATCATTTCGACTTTGTCGAGGATCTTTACTCTGCAAATTTTTCTAATATCCAGTTGTAAAAAACAACTTGAGTCTGGAAACAACTGAATAATTACAATTAATGATATGATTCTTCTGATTAATTTCATGTTTATTAAAGTTGTTATTTTCAGTCGATATTGTTGGCACTTTTTAAGTGTTGCGGAACTTTTTAAGTCATACGAGTCCCACATTAATTATATGGAAATCAGAAAAGGACAGTATTCGAAGTATACTTTTTTCTTCAAGAATAATCAGTCTTTTCAGATGCTTATAATTTGATACAAAGTGCGCCGTTATTTACGCCGTGATTTTCTCCGATTCTCTGCATTTTTTTTATTTTCTTAAACTTTGATGAATTTCGAATGCATTAAAAAACAAGTATGCAAGAACAACTTACGAAATAATAAAGTTTCCCGGAACGTATTCAAAATTTTCTTACTGTGGTTAGGTAAGGGCTTAACTGGTTTCACTAAATTTTGTAATTAGCTAAGTTTTAATCTCTGGTTATATTTATCTCGTTTATTTTATTTCGATTGCTAAATTTGTTTTCATCGGTACACGTAGAATAAATATTTTTTACACGTTTTTATAAAAAAAAAAAAAAATCTCAGTCGAAAGTTTTAAATTTAAAAATATAATAAAAACTATTTTCCCGAAGGTCGTCAGAAATTGCAAAACGTGTTCTCAAGGTAAACTCGCGAACTACATTCGAAAAACCTCGTTATTTCCGAAATACTATTTATCATGCGGGCCAATGCATACCTTTGCTAACATCGCTGCTACTTAAATGCTCCCGTAAAACATTTTTCGATAGCATTCCGTACTCTATACACTGCCGCTTCTAAACACAAACATCGCGCTCTCGCACTCGTTCATTAGCGCATAGTGAAAATGTGGCGACCTATTATGAGAAACGGCATGGATAAACGCTATAATCGAAAATAAAAAAAAATAAATAAAAACGGTCGAAAATACCTAATGAAATTTTGAAACTTCACCGTGAAAATTTGTTCGCATATCGTGTGCGACCAAGTCCTCGTTCCGAAAAGAATTGAAATTTTATGGCATCGCCGCCGCTTTCACCCTTTCAGACGGTGCCACAGGAGCATTCGATTATTTTATATAGTTAAATATCTTGAATATAATGTGATGACTAGCAAATAGATAATGAAAGTTTTCAAATGTAGTCCGAATCTTCATTATCCCCATATATGTATGTGTGTATGGGCGCAGGCAATGGTATGTTTTGAAAAATTTATTAGCATAACATTTACCTTTTATCTTAAAAGTTTCGCTATGAGCAGACCGACGTACTGTCAAAAATATTTACAGCTTACGCTTGTCCAAAAGTTTTTTCGAATATCTATAAATGTCGGAAATGTCTATATTTTTTAACCTTAGAATAAGACTGTGGTAGATATGTGTCGTATCGGATCTTTGCAACTTCTGTCTAAACATCTTATAGAAAGCTCATATCGGATAAAAAAAAAAAAAAAAAAAATGGAATGTTTTATCAATTTGTACAAAGTGTTAATGTGTGTGTGTGTGGGGGGGGGGGTACCATCTGTATTCCAAGGAGCCTGCAATTATTATTGACACTGAGGAATTTTCGGAATTTAAGTAATTTAAAAAATATCAAGATACATTATAGTGTTAGCTTAATTCTTATAACATACGAGAGTCAATCGAAAGTAATGCGCAGCAGTTACTTAAAAATATTTATTAAAATGAAACGTATACAAAATTACTTCTTACTGTATACGGAGGAACGTATGTGTATTATTCGGCATTAACGTTATGCTACACTCACGGCCCTGTGGTGGCTCTGCAGGCAACACAATGTACGACGGCGCTTTTGTAGCTGGTTGCGCATTATTTTTTTAACCGATAAATACATTTCATCAAATTATTTATTTTTATTATTCAACGCGGTTGTGAATACTTAAAAGCTACACATAAATTTAAAAAAAAATAAACGTGTAGAACTATTTCAATAACGACAAATTAAATAAAAACCATTTTTGTAATTTTAACTAAAACTTTAAATTATAACCGCGCATTTAACGTTTTCCACGAACATGTATATTATTCTGGTCAGAAAATGAAGTATACATATTCTTCTTAAAGTGAAGAAAACATTTTAATTTTTTACTCCATTCTTGGGTTTGAAATTTTTAACCGCTTCTGCGTCATTAAGAAGAACAAAAATGGGCCCCTCTTTGTTTTAACGGATATTATAATAAACCATTTATTAACCGTCTTCACCAAAGTAGTAAAAGGAGAATGCTAAAATTGTAAATTTTTAGTTACAGCATTATGTAAAATATTAATTATCTGTAGGCGTATTAAAAACAAAATGAGTAAAAAAGGAATAAGCCGGTTATAATTTTAATAAAAGCAACATTTTTTCGAGAAGGAAGTAACATTTGAAAAATTAATAACAAAATAAAAATTTAATAATAAAATTTTTCATCGGATCTGTTCGCTGTCGATGATCGGTTTTGTGTCATCATCGCACGATGATGAATTTCCGGAAAATGATTGTCTCGCGTTAATTGTTCCCCAATTGTTTTGCTCGTGTTCGGATGAGGAAAGTAAAACCGAATACGAAGACGAATCGTTTAGTTTGCTATGATGAATTCCGTATCCGAAATATAATAATAAACCTAAAAAATTCAACATTTATTACGGATACCTGTGGTTTAAGTTACGTTTTGTGAACTTTTTAGTTGAAAAAATTTAATAATATTAACCTGATAACTTTAAAACAACATATAAAGTTTATTAAGGCTGAACACATAGTGGCGCGTCGAAGAGAGCTACGATAAAAGCTAAGAGCAAAGCGACAAGGAGTATAGTGTCGATGAGAGAGTATCAACACGTAGTGACGCCTTGAGCAGAGCGAAGAACGATAAAGCATTTCAGATAACGCACTAGTATATTCGGCCAGTTGATATAAATTAAAGATGGATGTTATGAGAATTTTGTCCACTCGGCGAACGCGACAGCGTATCGCAGTATGCTGAAACTAATAGTCCGGTTGCGGTATGTAGGGAAAAAACGAAAGGGAATGAAAATAGCGGCGAAATTCGCTTTGCTCGTTGACGACAGATCTGTCGCGATCATCTTTAACGCGCCACTATCCGTAATAAGCCATGCTTTTAATTTCATCGCTTTACTCTTATATCGCAGCTCTCTTCGACGCGCCACTATGTGTTCAGCCTAAGAAGGTCGCGCGGTTTTATCTTCGCCATTTTTTATTGCAAGTATTAAGGGTGAAAAAGAGAAAATAAATATCTCATAGCTTCCTTTCGCAGTTGTCCGTCGACAATATTATACATGAAAGCCAGTTGAAGTGGGCGTTTTCTACTATATATGTGATACGAAAAATGTTCAAAATTTACGCACAAGCTCTTTATACGGTACTGAAAGTGTTGATGGATAATGGGAAAAAATGTAAAAAGGTACATGTTGTGTTCATTAACATCAAAAACAATATTGGAAGTAACGATAAAACGGATTGAAAATTACATCTGCCTAAGGAAGTGATTTGGTAATTACGGTTAAAATAGTGCAGCTATTTGTTTCGCGGTGGCAAAATGTTTTGCGCTTTTCCGCGGGGGGCTAACACACTCGCGTCCGGTATTATAATCGTGTTAGTCTGATATGTACTTGTTCTGTGAGAGACGCTAATCTTACTCGAACCGGTGCAAATATAATGGTCAAAAATAGAAAAACATGTCATATGAAATCGATGGAAAGCTATCAAGATAAAGGAAGAAAAGTGAAAGAAAACGTTACTTAATTGTCACCTACTAATACGAGTATGATGAACATTAAAAAAAAATTAATAATGCCAACCGTAAAAATAACCGAATTAAATTAAGCGCGAAACCATTATTCGTGATTAAACATGTGAGATATATTTTAACGTAGAACAGATTTTAATTTTTCAAAATTTAATTTTCTTTAAACGAATTTTAATCTAATAGTTTTGAAATAAGTTTTAATCGCTGCTGAAAAAAACCGATACCTGCCAACATATTAATATTGATTACGAAAATTTATCTTCAGATTATCGGAATATCGTTTCTACCACTGTTGTTATATAAAATACTATGAAAACCATTATTTAATTGTTCAAATAGCATAAACGAGTGAGTGTGCCGAATATGCCCCCTCGGTGTTTTCTATCGGCACTTGGCGGATCATTTTGGTACCAAATAGAAACAATTCACATCAATTTTCAGCACACTTCATTTTAGATATTTTCTGGTTTATATATTTTTTTTAAAAAACCCGTATTTTTAGTTTTTATTTGTTTTGAATAGTAAAAACGAAAATTAAAACGCATTATGGTTTTTTTCCTAAATACGATGAAGTGAAAGCATGAAAATAAAATATTTTTAAGATTCTCAAATATAAACCCAATTTTTTGTAAAAAAAAAAAAAAAATTAACTATTCCTTCAAACATGCAAACACCAAACTTTTAACAGTAAACGTCTTTTATGCTCCCCTACACTCGGGAATTTTTCAAATTTTTCGGTTTGGTGCAACATTGTGAAAATAATTAATGATTTCTTTTGGAAAGTTCCGATTTTTTTTTAGTGTTTTTTCGTTTCATTTTATAAAAAATTGAGTTTATATATTTGACAATCTTAAAAATATTTTATTTTCACGTCTTTTACTTCCACTAATTTGGAAAAAAATCAACCTTTTTGTTAATTTTCATTTTTACCATTAAAAAATAAGTCGAAAAATATTTCAGGTTAACGGCTGAAAGTTGGTGCAGAGGTTGTTTTTATAATGATCGCGTTAAGTGTCGATAGAAAACGCCGCGAGGGCTCGGCATGCTTATCCACCTATATATGTACCTTTTAATTTTTCGAATAAATAAATTTCGAGAAACGGAAAACATCGACGAGTTATAATATTATTAATGGAATGGAATTTTGTTTAATTGAAACCACGTTTATTATAATCCATTTACAGGTTAAACGTGTAACTGCAATTCAACATTTTCGATTAATTGTGTGCAGTAGTTCGGAAGGGTCTGTTTCTGTAAATATTAAAGCCAGCAACGGATTATTTTGGTTATTACGGAGATTTGGCAAATCTGAAATAATTAACAGAACATGAAAGATCATAGCAGGATAAGATAGTGAAAGATGCCTATAAACCAATTGCTATAAAAACTATACCATCTTGTCGGGCATCGGAAAATACTATTCTTCTGAAAGTTACAGCCCTCTAGCCCTTAAGGGGCGCCGCCACCTAGGGGAAAAAATATCAGGTTTTCTGACGACATCTCGAGAACCAGTTAGCCGATTTTCTTCGAGTTGGACTCAAATGGAGGGTATCTCAAAACTCTACAATTAAAAATATAAAACAAACACTTCGCTGGAAAAATTATATTACATGTATTTTATGTCAAACCACCCTCTTGAATTTTTTCTAATTTTTTAAAGGAATGGACGACACGCCTTAAAAAAAAAAATAAAAAACGTTTTTTTTCATATTTTCGGCCGTATTTAGAGCATTTACACAAGTTGATGAAAAAAAAATTTTCGGCCTCAATTTTACACAAAACGACAGAATCACTTTCCAGTACTTTACGAAACATTTAAATCTCATTTTTCTGTTGGTTTTTTTGTCGGGTTTTCATTTTTATGGCTCACAAAATACTGAAAGGATTCATATTCGTCTTGACTTTCACCTAAATCGACTTATAAATATCCTCAAATATATTAAAAACAAAATATTTTACCAAAAAACTTCTACCCCCTTGAACTCATCCAGATTTTTAAAAGTTGTAAACACTCTTTATAAACTAAAAACCAGTTGTTTTTTTTTTTGCACTTTTTCTCGTATTTAGCTCCTAAGAGCGGTTGGAAAAAGTTTTTTCGATCTCCGATTTATGCCATAAAACTTTATAAGTATTTTTCAGTATTCTGGGCACAAGGAATATGGAATCAAAAAGTTTTAATTTAATTTTCTCCTATGCTTTTTGTTGGATTTTTTATTTTACTATCTTACAAAATACTCATGCAACAAACTAATAAATAAGATCAACACAACAGTTAAATCAAAGAATAAGTTATTGCAGATATTTTATTCACATGTTATAATTTTTTTATTTTTAGCTTGAATGATTTAAAAGTACGTTACGATATTTAAAATATAAGGAATATAAAAAGAACTATTTAAAAAAACTAATTTTCATCTTGTTTTCAGATCGGTTTATTCTTATAATGATGTAAAAAATAACGTACATAAAAAATAAGCAATAGAATTTGTTTTGGTGTTTTTATCTAGAAATGCACTGCGAATATTACCACCACATATTTTAAACGTGAAATGGTTCATAATATGAAGCCGATTACGTATTAAATTTTTCATTCGAACTGTATATTTCTGTAATCAGGCTTAAATATATAAAAAGCAAAGCAAATTGTTTATTTGATTTATACTTTTCATTTTTATACCATTTTGATGTTAAATTTATTTTTACATTTTTTTGCTCAAAATATACATAAAAATTACTAACCTTGATATCCATATTCCAGAAACATTAAAACACTGTCAAAAATTATATAAGATTATTATATCAAAATTAGTGACGAGATTAATTATTAATGATTATAACCTCGAAAACTTGCAAAAATTCGCTAATGCAAAGCACAATTATGTAAAAACAAAAAGCTTTTATTTCATTCACTACATTAACGATATCAGATACCAGTGGCGGCTCGTGACAAGTAAATCTGGGGGGCTCTAATGTAAAATTACAATAATTTAAAAAGTGTAATGACATAAACTTATCTTGCTTTTTTGTCTACATTTTAAACTAAATAAAACTGGTTTAATGCATTCAAGTTCTGATTTAATTTAAAAAAAGGTGTGAATGCATTTTGTATTTAGATTGAAATTTATTAAATAATATTTTCTAATCCTTTCCTTATATAATGTACAATCCTTTGCGTTAAGTAAGTTTCACTGTTGACGTGTCCACAAAAAAAAAAAAAAAAAAATTACATGTGGCATAATTTTGTGAAATAAGGTAAGCCAAAATATAAAATCCGGGTCTTCTAAGGTTCTTCGTAAACTATATATGCTTCCTTGCATGTAATATTTTTATTACATTTTTCTTCTAGTTCTTCGAAATATTCTATTCATTTTTCTCGATTTTCGAAAACAATATTCACTGTACGCATATTATAGTTCCAACGTGTATTCTAGGTAATTTCCGATTTACAATTTCTTACGGTAGATCACATCTATGAGCTGAATTTGAAAAAAAGCTCGCTACAGCGGACAAATTTGAAAAAAAGATTTTAATTTTAGAATCCTGGCTTGTTGCTTTTTGCATAATTAAATTCAACTGGTGCGCATAACAGTGAATAAAATGACAGTATTTATATTTTTGTTTTATCTTCGCCTATACGCCATTTGTAGAATCGCTCATTATGCTCCATCGTAAGTTTAAGTAATTAGCTTAAAAAGTTAGTCTCTCCGATATAAATTATATCTAATTCAGTTTCTAAAATGTTGAACGTTTGAAAAATCACCGTGTAAAGCAAGTGTCGACGAAAAGCAGTGCTTCTTGCATGCCAAAAGTAACAAAATCCAGATCGCAAAATGTATTATTTAAAGAAGAGAAGCAAGGATAGAAATAGAACAAAAAAAGCAGCAAATTAAAACAGTGCGCTTCACCGGATAAACGGACGACGTAGCGCGCGACGCGGATGTATATTGTTAAAACCGGCTATAATCACGTGTAAAATTGACGAGGGCTCACTTTTCGAGAGCCCTCAGACGCCTTTAAGTTACGCTCGGGAAACTTCGGCTTTATTCGTTTTTCGTGTGTATTTTATATGCGGCTTGGAGGCTCAAATATTCTGAGCCCACGTACTATATTATTGGTTGTTAATATCATGTGATCAAAAAATCAGCTGTTAACGACCTTGACAGTATACTACACTACGAGTAGATCGTACAGTTCCAGCGCAGTAAGCATGAACCCGACAACTGTTATCAGATGTTTCAGCTGTTCGTTTAATAAATCGCGCAAAATGCTTATTTTGCAATTATTTTTAAAATGCACTCTTGCAAAAAAAATTATTTTGAAATAAAAAATTCGTAACACTGATTTTTTTTCTTGAAGTAATTAAATATTATGTATTTTTTGAAAACACACAGGGAGGCTCGCGCCCTTGAGCCCCCTAGGACGAGCCGCCCCTGTCAGATACATAAATTAAATATGCAATATTACGTGTAAAAAGTCGAATTCTTGTGTATTTACCCACCACTAGTCACCACTCCTTTTTAAAAATCAGAAAAAATTCAAGGGGGCGGATTTCACAGAATGCTTTGTTCCTTCAATCTTGGAAGGTATTTATAAGTCGTTTAGGTTAAAATCGAGACAAATATGAATTATTTCAGTATATAACGAGACATAAAAACGAAAAACTGACTAAACAACCAGCAGAAAAATAAGGTTTAAGAGTTTCGTTCCATATTCGCTGTATCCAAAATACTGGAAAGTACCTATTATGTCTTTTTATATCAACTTGAAGTCAAAATACGTTTTTTTTAAACAGCTCTTAAGAGCTACATATGGTAAAAAATGAAGAAAAAAAAACAGTTGTTTTTTAGTTTTTAAGAGGATTTACAACTTTTAAAAATTTGAACGGATTCAAGGGGGTAGTTTTTTGGTAAAATACTTTAATATATCGGAGGGTATTTATAAGTCGTTTTAGTTGAAAATCAAGACGAATAGGAATCATTTCAGTATTTTGTAAGCCATAAAAATGAAAACCCGACCCAAAAACCAACAAAAAAATAGATTTAAATGTTTCGTTTCACATCCTTTATGTCTAAAATACTGAAAAGTACTTATGTCATTTTGTGTAAAACAGAGGCCGAAAAATTTTTTTTTAATCAATTTGGGTAAGTAAATATGGCCGAAAATGCAAAAAAAACGGTTTTTATTTTTTTTAAGAGGTGTCGTTCACCCCTTTAAAAAATCGGAAAAAATCCAAGAGGGTAGTTTGACATAAAATACATGATAGATAATTTTTCCAGCGGGGTGTTTGTTTTAGATCTAATTTTATGGAAATTTGAAATTTCCAAATGTTTTTTTTGGTTGGTTTTTGTTGACAAATAAGTCTGAAAATATATATTTTTAATTTTAGGGTTTTGAAATACCTTCAATTTGAGTCCAACCCGAAGAAAATCGACCAACTGATTCTCGAGATGTCGTCAGAAAATCTGATTTTACATTTTTTCCCCTAGAAAGCGGCGCTCTTTAAGGACTAGAGGGCTGAAACTTTCAGAAAGATGGTATTTTCCGATGCCTGACACGATGGTATAATTTTTTTGGCATTTTTCACTATCTTACCCTGCTGTTTCTTTTGTATTATGCGGACAAATTTTCGAATCAATTTCGCGACATGGGTATCCGCTTAAGAGCTGTACAAAGAAAATAAATTCGGCAATTTCGGAATAAGATACTCGGTACGATTGTTGGTACATCGTAGTAGAGCGTTACGTAAAATTTCTGCAGTCATTAAAATCTGACGCTGTACATGGATTCAAGACCGGAACCGGACTGAACCGCACTAAAATTACATATGTAATTGTGACACGAAATCGGGGATGGGATATATTTTTTTTAATTAACTTCGTTTGGCAACGCAAATCGGCTAAGTGTAAGTTACCAGAAAAAAAACAACAAAAAAACAATTAAAATTGTTTTATTATTTATTCACACTAGGCTTTTTCGTGAACCGGCTTAAATGTAAATAAAGAAATAAGAATAAGAAGGTATGATGGAATATTCGCTGTTCGGAGAGAAGATTTTGGTTAACTAGTGATTCGAAGTGGCCATGAAATACACTTTTAACTTACCAATAATCATCCATAATGAAAATCTAACCCATGTGAGGAAATTCAAATTTGCCATTAATTCGATGTTGCAAAAAATACTTAAGGCCGGTAAATACGGTACGAAGGGAACTTTAAACTTTATACCAGCACTATTTTGTTCATGGGCTTCCATTATTATCAAACCTAAGAAAAAAGAATAAAGAAAAATAAAAATGAATAATTTCGATCAGTTAAGAATTTACAATGAGTCGCATTAATTGCATATACATTTTCGTTTACGGTAAAAAAACATAAACATTTTATTGGCCAAATTTTTCTACAAAATAGAAAATAAACCCCGTAAAAAAATTTAATAATATTGCCCAATTACAATAAAAATAAAAAAACGAAAAAATGTATACGTCCCATTAAATTAAACTGTAAAAGAAAATTTCATACAATATCGGCATTTGTAAATCGATACACGTCTTTTAGCGACAACTAGTAACAGTTTATCGTGAGATGAAATATCATCCTTACTTCAACTATAGAGAGAGACAGCTTCCGTGCGTAGTTGGTTGACCAGTGATTTTCTGTTCGAATAGAACTGGGTTCAAATCCGGCTGACGCGTATTAAAACTCAAAAATTTCACTTACGCTGAGTTAATGTCCAAAATTGGAGTGTCCTTCCAAAAAAAAAAAAATGACTCAGGGAATACGGTTTACGATATTTACTCGATTCTTTTTCCAATAGCGGAAAATCGGATCAAGTTAATACGATACAAAAGAGAAACGAGAAAAACTATCACAGTTTATTCTGCGGATGATTAAAACTCGAATAGATTAGCATGATAGAATTAGCTACTAAGGTGCATCCAGATATTCAACAGAAAGATTCAACTGAAAATATTGGTTAGCTAATTAAAAATAAGAGGAAATATAATTGTTCAATTTGGCAGAAATAAGCCGCTGATTAATTCAGCTGGCTTAAAAAAGTGTTTAGAGTTCGTTTTAGCGTTTACAATTTTGCAACACAAGTTCCACTGGGATGAGGTTATATGAGTAATTGAAATTTAACGTTTTCAGAGCGAGGGAAATTAAGAGGTGTGCAGAAAACCTAATTCCTAATTCGAGCAAAAAAAATTTTATAACCGTGAAATTTGATGGCGGAAATGATATGGGGTGGGGGTGTTTTTCGGCAAGAGGAGTAAATGCACTGGAGTTTATGGAAGAAAAAATGTCAACAGATATCTATTCATAGAGACCCCTTGAAGAAAAATCTTCAGCAGTGTGTCGAAAAATTAAGTATCCTAGAGTCATACCCCGGTACAACTGATCCTAAACATAATCCAGGAGGATTTTATTTGATATGTTACAAAAGAATTTAAAAAATAAAACTTTTTTTACTTTTTATATCCGCGTAAATTTATTTCCGTGCTTAATGTCGAAATGTTAATATGGCATATATGTATGCGTGCGTATATATATAAAAAAAAAAATCATGCAGAAACAAATACGTCTCATTTTGTATTAATTACACAGGACAAATGAACTTAGCTCGAAATTTATACAAGTTCTTTGCAGATTACAGTACATGGATTAAACTAAATGAGTTTGAGAAGTTCTCTCCCCCTAACAAGTGGAGTATAAAATTAAAATTTACACTAAAAATTACATTTAATCTGCGGCGAACATTTTTTTCTTATAAAATATATCAAGTGAAGAAAGTGAATTTATAGTGTTATGAAAAAGCAAATACTTCATCCTTATACATATTCAGTAGGTAACACCGGTGTTTCAAAATACTTTTTAGGCTTCGTAATTGCTTATTTTCGAGAAGCGACATTAATATTTACCTCATAGTACATGATATGCAATCAGTCATGAATCTTGACTAATGATCAATTTTGCTTCATGTTTCCGGTGTAGGATTAATAATTTCATGTGGTAATTACATAATTACATGATAATACGCTGCACCCAAATAGTACTGAGTTCTCTTTTGGTTTTATGCAGAATGATGTGACTGAAGATCCAATTAACTGCAATTTCGTTAATCCATTGATAACAGTCGCAACAGTAATATATGACTCAGCAGCTGTTTCTTTGTTTGTTGCATTAAACATCACGATATTCCCATATATCAACTTACTGCTGGGTGTAGACAATCCCTAGCAGAATAAATTGGTCTAATCTCCCGTGCTAGCCAGGCAAATTGAGAGATGCATTTTATACCTGCTGACAGGTTTTCATGAAAACTGTTCGGTATTAAACGTAGTAATGATAAAACAAAGCAAAGGGGTTTATTTTCGTGATACTTTGTATCATTTTTACAATACACCCCCCATCCCCTATATATATCTGTTTATTTATAAAGATATTTCATTAACTTGTTTTTTAATTTATTTTATTTTACTTATTTATTTACTTTTGTTGCAATAAACAAATTTGTGGCCATACAATCAGTACGTAGGCATTTATTACAATAGTTTAAGATAATACTCGTATTATACTAATTTTATTAGTTTCGCTCTTCTTTTTTAACAAAAGCATACATTTTTTAATACGCATTTCTATAAATTAGTGTAAGATATGATTTATGTTTAGCGTCTACCGAGTTCAGAATTTGTAAACCGCTGTAAAAGGTAACATGGAAAAACGAAAATTTATCATCTTTCTGTAATTATCGCCAGAATATATGACTATATTTTCCGCAAGGATGTTGACCTAACACGTCTATTCTCTGAAAATCTGAAAATATCAACTGAATGACGTAACTTGTAATTAAATTGACCAGAGTATTTTGGTTCTGTCACGATATCGAATAACGGTTTAGAGAAATAATTATGAAAAAATTTCACTGATAATCATTATTACCGCGAAATTTTGCATACTGAATAACATTAATAAGAAGAAAAAAATAGTTTTATCCGTAAATTAGTGCAAAAATCACGTTTCGAAAAAGGAATTACTGCGACAAAACGAAGTAAATATTTTTTTGTTTTTAATTACATAGATACGAAATAGTAGATTTATAAAGCCGGATTAAAGCTGAAAACGCAATCCATTATCCAAAGAAGAGCAAAAGATAAAACAGAGTACGGAGCGAACTAAAAAATATCTTTTGAATTACATAAAATTGAATTTAAAAAAGAACTAAACGAGTTCTTTATGAATACTCTCATCCAAAATGACTGACGAAGAGAAAATTCGCGCGTTCAAAAAATTGAAGATAATATAGGAAAACTCGCTGCGCTTATTCAACATTTAAATCCTGAAAGCTCATCCGAAGGTGTACTTCTCTACCTATCAGGGCACTAAGACCGGGATCGAAAGCAATATATGTATCGTTCTACTCCGAGGTTCGGTAAAGAAAGCCTCATTCGAGTAGGAGGCGTGTATAATTTACTAAACGGAGCTTCGCGCCGACCGACCATGAACTAAAATTCGACCAAGCTGCAACACAGGTTAAAAGAATAGTGTCGGTGCTCGTGACGGGTTCAGAGACATCTGCACCGTCAAAACTACAATCAAGGACAAAATAATTTCTGCCAATCCCGTGCTTGTGCAATGATGCGAATTTTTTGTCAGAGTCCAAAAACAACCGTTTTCGAAGAGTTGTTCATGTTTCCACTTACCACTTGTATCATTCTGGCCGGAGAGATTTTGAACATTAACTTAGGTGCCGAGAAAGACAGTCATAAGTGAAATTTTCTGTTTTCAGTCCAACAACATTTTAAGTGACGGTATTATTTCACCCGCTATATTATGTCAATAGTTCATGAGCCGGTAATCGCACCTTATTAGTTATTGTCGTCCTCCGTTAAAACTATTATCGACGTCTACAATCTGCGATAATGTTAAATTATGTATTGATTAATTAATATTCATTTTTACTTTTACGCGCCAACACCCAATTTCAAACTGTATTCGTCGAAACCCTAACAAATGTACGTGTTTCTCCTGGCAAGGGGAAGGAAACTGAACCCCGCCAGAAGTTAGTAAGAGAAAACGACTGCATAAAAGCGATATTTATTCATTGACTGATGTTATGATTTATTTTAGATTACGAAAATAGTTCTTTCGTTGCTTGTGCGTTTCATTAATATTTTTCTTCGTATTAATGTCTTTTTTTCAACTTTATATATTTTTGTATTTTTAAAAATTGCGCATTCCACTGCAGTGCCGAGTTGCAGATACACACATATATATATATATTAATTACAACGTAATTCTTAGGCTACCCCCATTAGAAAAAATGTCCCAAAAAATGTCCCAATTTTATGTAACGTTTGTTATATTTTATAAAATTTGTTTTGTTATGTTATTATATTCATATGGACCGATTTAGAATTACTTTGTAAATTTTGATCATTTTATACAAAGTGTAGAAGAGAAAGAGACAGAACTATAATCAAGGGGGGTCAAGGGGCACAGCCCCTTGCGAGGCCAAAATGGCCGAGTTATATATATATATATATATATCCGTAAATCAGATTGTAAACATTCTACTTTAAGTTTGTGAAGATAATAAAAGAGGTTACTTACAAATTAATAGTCCAATTACGGAAAATACAATGTACGATATACTGATCCAGCTACTGATTTCTGACATGTATAACGTAGTATATATATTGGCGCACAGTAAAGCACTGAGCACGGTGAATATCAAAACAGTTACTGAGACAACACAGCCCGGCTTATAATCACCGAACATCGGTTCCAACCAACAGTACTTTTTCTTCAGTTTACCGCCAGCGTGTACTTCTTGTTCCTATTTGCGTAACATATAAGTTTTTGCAACAAAAATTAGCCTCAGAGTAAACGAGACTTTTGTAACTTTTTTTTTACTGTAAGTACAAAAATGGAAAATCCTCTAGGAATCTCGAAATCGGTGCATTCTATAAATAATTTAATCTATTCCCTTTCTTCATATTGCAATTATCGGATAGGAAGAAATTTGAAATCTTTGATCGAGAAATTCGTAAATTTACAAAAGAATCCCTTCCTGTCAGCATTATCATTAAAAGATGAATATGTTTACTTGTCGTTACTGTTTCGCCTAATATTCCAACGCGTCGCGCAACAATCATAATTTAACATTTTTAAAACAGTTTCTATGTAATATTCAAATTATTTTAAACAAATACATACTAAGCTCATGGTCATGGCAGTGATAAGGAGGTTCAAAAAATTCTCGGAACTTTTCTAAAATATTCTACAGAATAAAGCAAAAATGATTTATATCGTATAGAACTAATAACGAAATATTACGAGAAATTTGAAGATCCACTTTTGCATATTATTATTTAATGGTGGTTGAAATGGAGTTGCAAATTTTTGCTTTTATAAAAACTAAAACGCAAACGGAGCAGAGCGTAAGCAATCTTAAAACATTCATTTGAACGGTACTGTTCGATTATCTAACGACAAATTTTATTACTTTTTCGTATTCTGAAAAACTATTTGAAACACCATAGTCACCATTCCGTTTTCGTTGCGGGTCTGACGTACGACTTATGTTTATTTAATTTTGGGCGGAAGAGGAGAATATTATCTCCCAAAAAAATTCCTTTAATAAAGTAATGAAATATTTTAATTACAAATTTATACGCGGTGGTAGCTAACTTACGCGTGTTTCAGAATGATTTGTAGAAGCAGTAACACTGGATCTTTGTGTTCCAGCTGCGATCTGAGTTGGTTTATATCGTAGAATAATGACCGATGCGCTAACAATTGTATATGCAAGCAGTGTACCAATCGACATGAACTCAATTAGTTTTTCAAGATCAAACAATAACGCTATAAGCGCAGTAAGTAATGTAGAAGCAATCATATTCATTATCGGTAACTGTAAGCAATACAATAATAAACTCGCATTATATCTAATAATCGAGACATTTAAATCTAGCTTATAATTGTAATAGACAAAAATTCTGGGTCAAAAAAAAATAAATAAATAAACAAAAAAAAAATCCAATTTTGGGAAATTCGTAAAAAAATATGCGTACTTTTCTACTAAACTACTACTAGCGGAATGATTCATAACCGATTAGCTATTTACGTCAATACACTTGTACTTCATTTTTTGCAATTCTTAAAATGAAGAATCTTCGTTTAAATATTCGCCTGGAAGTTAATATTTCTTTATTTATTTTCCCAGAGTAAACATCTTATATTTATAATTAGGAATCAGTCCATTCACCGGTGAAAACCGGAACAAAATCGGTTTAATAGTTCTTGATTTTAACGCGCATAGACAGTCACAGACGTGAAAGACGACTTTATTTTATACTTATTTTTTAGGTAGAAAATTGTTTTTTTTTACCTATTGAACTTCCCGTAAAAACAGCTGTCGAAGACAACAGGCCTTAGCTTTATCTGAAAGGCTGAATTTCAGGTTTGTTCAGAATTAACGTCATGAATAAACACAATAGTTCACGTGTAATTAAGTTTTCGACTATGTGTTCATACATTGTGCGGAATTGAGAATGCTCGATGATTCTAAAAACTTCAGAACAAGATTTTTCACACATACCTGTACAGGTTCAATTTTATTTGGAGTGACTTTTGTGCGGTATGCGCTGAAAAATAATACCGAAGTAGACCGTTTTTTCGATTTAAGTGAAATAGAGAAATATGAAACTTTTATAAAGTGTAGAGAAACTAAGTGAAACAAAAAATAATAAACTTATAATACAAAATATTGCAAAATGTAATTTTTTTAAAAAGAATTAATTAAAAAAGTAAATTTTTTGCCTTTCTACTTTTTTTTTTCTATTTCTTGAAATTGGAAATTTTTAGGAAGTTTCCATTTTGCGTATCTTCTGTATATACATTATATCCGTATTAAATTTTTTGTTGTAAGTACCGTTGCGGCAGACTATAGGGTAATCTTCAATAAAATAGGGTAGTAACTCTCCTGCACCCTTAACATTTGGAGGATTTAAAAAAAAAAAAATGTTGCACACTTTTAATAGAGCATTTTATGCAAAATTAAATTTTAATCAACCTATTTTTTCAAATATATCGCACTTTATGTTGTTTTTGTTTTTTTTTGGAAAAGTCTTTAACCCCTTTTCACCTTTTAAAATTTGAATTTTCAGAAAACTTTCTTATTTTACATTTTCGATACAAACGTTATATTTGCATAAAGTTTCACGCTATAAGCATCTCTCTCGTTTGAGCTGCAACGTGCTTTTCAGTCTTAAAACCCTTTTCCATCTTTAAAATTCAGAAAACTGAAAAAAAGAATTTTACATACTTTTGGTAAACTATATTAGTAATTTTTATACAAATTGTAATTTAAAAATCATATTTATTCCGAAAATGTCACACATTATGCGTTTATTCGAGAGGATTTTTTATTACCCCTTTTCACCTTTTAGACTTCATATTTCCAAAAAAATTTCGTATTTCTTCAACATATGTTAAACGTTCGTATGGATTTTCAATTTATTGAAAAGCGATAAGCTAAATTTATTCAACCCAGAAAATTCAAGTTTTTTATATGTGCTGTTTTCATGCCATGAGCACCACTACTCCGTTAAAATTTTTAACTTCACAGACTTCGTAATTTTATTGGTATGTTAATAACTGTTGGGATACTAAAATATACACGGATTTTCTCCTTTATATAAACATACATACACACACATGTACATATATATATATATATATATATATATATTGATTATTAATATATATATATATTGATTATTAATATATATATATATTGATTATTAATATATAGAAGTAGCATTTTGTGGACCGAAGAAAGGAAAAAAGACACAGTGAAAGAATAAAAGTAGTTTGAAAGAAGAGGAAAAAGAACGGTAGGATCAGTTGATAACGTAGTCCATTTGGTGGCTAATTCGAAATAATAATATATATTTATTAATAAAGCTCCTGATTTAAGGACAGCTATTTTATTTCTGTAATCTTAGATTTTATTTGAATAAGCAGTACTCGTGATTAGAATAACATGTGCAGAAGTATAGAGCCCAATGGCTACTCTCTGTTAATTATATTACTCGGTGAGAACGAAATCACGAGATTTGAAACGCTTAAATCTTCTTGCGCCCAGGTCTGTACACAAAAGGTTCAAGGCCTTCGGATTCAGATGATAATGAAGCCGTTTCTGATGTTGTCCAGCATAATCGTGTATTACTTCGTTGACCCATTTGATCTGCAAAGCCGCATGGAGTGCGTCATTCCGTTGAAACCAACGAACATTAGTAATTAGCTGAAGATCTTCGCTGTTTGGATTGTTTTTCGATTTGTTAGTTCATCCCCATATTTGTATTTCACAAGTGCCCGTATCGGACGTATAACAGTTTTATATATTACAAATTTGTTCTCCGGCTTAATTTTAGAGTGACACCCAATGAGCCAGTACATTTGACGTGTTTTTTCTCGTATTTGGGCAACTTTGTGATCGATATGAGTTGCCCGTGCTAATTTTGAATCCATATGTGTATGCCTCAGTACTTTGCAGATTTTGTAAACTTGCTGGTTATTAATATGAACTACGTAACATGGGTCCAGATTACGTAAATTATTATTATATATAATATTATTTTCTACACTCTGCAACCGTAATACTTTTATTCTGTCTAAAGTATTCCGTTTTATTATATTTTACGTACCTATTACTTATTTCGTAGTGTGATTTATTTGCGAGCATATAAAACTGTCAGGAAATAAGTATTTAGATCAACGATTAGCCAAAAAAATGAAAACAAGCATTCGTCATTATCGACACGCAATCCATGAGATTTTAGTGGTGATAAATCTTTACTTTCGAAATTGTCCTAATATTACCTCCGTTTATTTGCTCTCTCTGAACTCATACAGTTTACTAATGCTCATAATGCGCGAATTCTTGTTTACAGATTGCTCAATCACTGTCAATACTCAACCGCTGCGAATCGCTAAACTTAACTTTACGGAGCGCCGTTCGTTCACTGATATTATACCTTTCAAAAGTGAAATCTGTTATTTTCCTCTTCTTCGAGATTTTGATATTCTTCTCATGATTTGAATTCGTTTATTTATGCGCACCCGAGTACAAAGACATGGCAGTCCGAGCGACAAATACATAACGTTTTTCTTTTTTCCCCCATCTTTTATGTATGTTTTTATCACGATGCGGAATTCCGTGGATGAGTTTTACCAACAATCTTATCAAGAACTATTACCGATGCAGTTATAAAGTGACTAAACGGATTTTAGCTGTGCTTGTGTGAATATGTTGTTACAAGAGTGTGAAATTGAAATCGTTAGTGTTTTATCAGTCGTCGTATAATTTGTAAATATTATTTTAAAGTGAAAAATTTTAATTTTTTACACATGGTTACAA
Source organism: Icerya purchasi (assembly GCA_039619475.1). Classification (NCBI taxonomy): domain Eukaryota; kingdom Metazoa; phylum Arthropoda; class Insecta; order Hemiptera; family Monophlebidae; genus Icerya; species Icerya purchasi. The sequence goes on along the minus strand of CM077116.1, from coordinate 166,813,970 downwards.
AAATAGAGTAGAATTTTCGGTACATTATAATTACGTATTTTCTAAACAAAATTATTCCAATTACTATATATGTACATATTTCTCTTTAATTTTCTCATTACGTTTCGTAATATTATTTTTATTTACATACACCAGTATGCATTCTCGAATCGGCTACATGTATGAAACAAATAAAATTATTTCAGCCTGTACATGTTCAAATCATTCTGAAAGGGTTTTGAAATGCTACTGAAACATAAACTTTTTTTTCAGCATTGTCCGAAAAAGCGCGTGACTCCAGGTTGATGCAGTGCCCGCAAAAAGTCTTAACTTTTTCAAAATAACGTAATGGTCAAGAAGATCGAAGAATGAGGTCGATGAAGGGAAATAGATATTTGCTGCGATCAAAATGATTTTAACGGAAAACTGAAATTAACTTATATAAAACGAAATCTCGACAAACTCTAGATTTTCTTTCATGTAAGTTAATATGATTGATATTTCTGAATTTTACGGATCCGTAATGATTATAACCTCGGAAAAATATGTCAAAAGATTAAACGTAATCATAAATAATGTTAAATGATCTAAAAACCACAATTATATTTTAATTCTTTAAAGAAATAGTATATTCGAAGTTTTAAAATAAAAAAACAATCGGTTTATTTCCTTTGAAATTTATTCAGCACACGCAGTAGCTTACCATTGTTATTGTATGTCATGATTAAATATGATGATATTCTTTGTTGTTTTTAAATCGAAATTTGTTTGAAAATATTAACGCGCAGATGTGAATTAATACAGTCTGGTCATCGACATAACAAATTACAGATTGCCATGTAAATTGTAAATATAAGTGCGCATCTTTTCATGAACTGCGAATATTTTCACAGATTTACTTATTTACAACTATATGCAGAGATACCATGCAAACCGTAAATATGCGTATTTTATGAGGAAATAAAATTGCAGATAACTGTAACATGCAGAAACGCGCGCAAACGGAAATTCTTTTCTTCACTGATTATCAATCGTTGCATGAAAAAAATAACGACTTATTCATTATTATATTCCCTTTAAAAGTAAACACTTGCTAAATTATAATAGCGCGAAATAATTTCATCTTATCAAATCGCGCGTTTTGTATGATTTCAGTCGTCTGCTTAACAATCTTAAACCGTAAAATGTATGCACTCATACTTGCGGCGTCCATTCACTATGGAAATATAAGTCGGAAATTTAGGATCTGATAATGTTTGCCGGACGAGGATTTCTTAAAATAACCAAAATGAGAACTCGTAAGATTATTTTATTTTTCGAAAAACACATTCGCAACACTCTATTGTAAATGTCGACGCACTTCAGAATGAATAAGTAATATTTAACACGGATCTCAATTATTTCCCATTCTTCGTCTGATGAGAAAGAGGTTTTTACTGTTAAATGACGATGTTGTCTTGGTCTAGTTTGATTCGGAAATTTAAAACTTTTACATTTATTATTTTATATAAATAAATAAAACGATTACTTGAGTCCGCCTGTTTATTCTGGCGAAAAATTTGAAGATTAATCCGTCCTCCGCCATCGCGTACAAACAACGCGGCAGGGAAAATAAAGACCCAAATAGGGACGTTGTCATTCCGCAGACCGCACCGACTATAATAATGTAACTGACCCAATGTAAACCAGCGTAAGAAAAAGCATCCGGTAGTGCAGCATTCGGGTTTATTTTCCAGTACGGTATTATTAATGTTAATGCGGCGCTTACCAATATATAAACTAATCACGCAAAAATTAAGAAATACGCATTAGTACTGCTGGTAACTGTAATTTCCGCCGCGTTATTAAACGAATAAAAAGAACAATCGCAGTCGCAAAACTGGATACTTTCATTAATTTCACGTACAATTAATTTAAACTTTACTCCGAAATGGATCTCGGTGTATGTTTGTTATTTAACATATAATATGCTATTAGCGACCGTAATACGTTTTCATTAATAAGAAATTACACCTTAAAAATTAGTTCTAGTGCACGTTTTCGCTTATAATGTTTAATAATAACAGATTAATTTTGACAGATATACTTATTTAAACAAAGTTGTGAAAATCAGTTATAACGACATTGAAAGAGATGAATAATGCGGTCGTTATAACGGGGCCGCCGTTATATCCGATATTAAATTTAACCTTTTAATGTCTAATTCGAAAACTTGCTGCTCTCGAATAATGACTCCAAACTTTCGCGAAATCTATGTACAAAATCATTTTTTACTAATTATAATCTGATTTCTCTGTCAGATGTGGGGCTATGAAAGATGTAATATCTTTCGAAATTTCGCAAAAACGTTTTTCTTTTTTAAGACTGAATTATTCGTACGTGATATTTTAAAACAACTGGAGGCCAAACATATAATCCAATAAATTTTCTGAAATTCCATCCGTAACATCAGCCGTTTCTCTATTGATCTTCGACAGGAAAATAAAATGTCGATTAAAAAACCGCTCTGTACCTATGACGTCGAACACTGGAAAAATCGTGTATGCCTAGTTTTTTAGCGAAAATTTATTTTCTTGCTCTCGTAACATTATTAGTACGCTTAAACATTATATTACTTCGTTGGAATTGCGATCAAGATTTTTTTTTCAATTTTATATTGTACCTCTACATATTTTTTTTTGAGTTTTGTTTTTCACCTTCCTCCAAAATGGGAGAATTTTTTTTTCCCTATAGTTTTGCAGGAATAGATAACATACCAGCAGAACTGTGGAAAGCTTGCGGTCAAAAAGTAAAGAACATGTTATTTAATATGATACAGAATATAATGACGAAAGGAATATGGCCGGAAGAACACTGCCAATCAGTTATAGTTCCTATGCTCAAAAAAAGAAATGCAAAATACCGCAAAGACTACAAGACCATTGCTCTAATACCACACGCGACTAAGATACTACTTAGGATAATCAAAAAGCGTTTACAGCTCCAAATGGATCAGTACCTAGACGAGACGCAATATGATTTCAGGAAAGGTCATTCAACGCGAGACGCAATTGCTCCGCTACAGATAGCAGGAGAACGCATGATAAACCGTGGCATAAGTCTATATGTAGCTTTCATAGACTACGAGAAGGCTTTCGACAGAGTGCTTTGGAGTGATCTTTTTCCGTTGCTAAGCCGAATAGGATGTTCAAAATCATCGATTACAACAATTTATAACTTATATAGCAGACAAAAAGTGATTGTTAAAACCAATGGCATCGAGTCGAAAAAAACAGAGATAAGTAAAGGTCACAGGCAGAGATGTTTGCCGTCAGCTGACCTATTTAATTCATTTGCGGAAATGATTATAAATGACACGTTCAGTGGATTTAAACAGGGGATTCAAATTGGAGGCAAAAGATTGCATGTAATTAAATTCGCTGATAATCAAGTATTACTTGCAAACAGTTCCAAAACACTTGCAGCGATGATTAGTAAATTAGATGTAGTAATGGAAAAGTACGGTATGAAGATTAACACTAGGGAAAAAAAAGAAGTGATTGCAATTGGCAAGGCCTGCCGGCAAATAAAGATAAAACTGACAGACGACATGATAGAACAGGCAAAATCATTCAGATATTTAGGACAGTACATATGACACGTAACATGGATTGTGTTCTCAGGAGATTAACAATCGCATAGCACGATGGGGAAAAAAGTTTTCAACGACAAATACACACTTATTACGCAAAAAACAATGTCCGTCAGCATACGAAAAAAACATGGTTAAAACTTTAGTATAGTCAGTGGCGCTATATGGTGCGGAATTATGGGTAATGAAGCAGAGAGATTGTGATAAACTAGAAGCATTTGAAATGTGGTGTTGGCAGCGCCTATAGAAAATTAGTCGGGTCGAGAAAATAAATAATAAACTAGTACTAGAAAGATTAAAGGAAAAAAAGGAAGTATACTACAAAATATCCGCAAGAGGCGACTTAAATGGCTAGGTCATGTATTCCGTCAGGACCAAAATATCCTGGAGGATGTTGTCGAAGGCAAGATAATGGTGAAAAAGCCACGCGAAAGAATAACACTCATTGACACAGTGCTAAAAGAAACTGGAATAACGACTTATCCGGAATTAAAGAAGAAAACCTGTGACAGGCTTGGATGGAAGCAATTGATACATGGGGCGAACCAGCCGACAGGCTGATACACTGATGATGATGATAGGTTTTTAATTGTTGAAATTTCTGTATAAGGAACGTTACACTCTTCTGTCAAATTCTTTTTGGACTCGGTGTTTCTTTTTTTTTTTTAACTTTTGCTAAACGTAAAGTAATATATGAAAATTTTCCTTTAATGAATCATGGTGAAAAAATATTTCTTGCGAAACGAGCTTCTTAACGGAATATAACAAACACGTGCTTTATTATTTTTACACTATCGACAAACACAGAACGAAACATACCAACTCGTGTGGTGGAAAACCCGCTTGATACGAAATGCGAATCAAGTCTGCAACAGAATCAATTCATATAAGGCATTCTTAAGAAGATGAGAATGTCACTTAATACGAACATTTTTATCGTCTGTAGGGAAAATAATATTTTATATTTTTCACAAAATATCGTGTTAATAATTAATAAAAAGAACGGAAAAAGCATATTTAGTCTCTGGTTAAATATAGAAAAATGTAAAGTCTTTAATAATGCAGCAAAGCAAAAATACCAGAGATGACTCATTGCGGTAGTATAGTATTCACGCCGTAGCGCAGCAGCTTTAAATTTTTTTTAATTACAAAACACTCTAGGTTATCGTTTTCGTTCTGTGCAAGGGGAAGAGAAAATCAACAGATGAATTTTTGTTAAATTCATCTGTAAATTCTTTTGAAGCTAAACGTTGCGTCACAGTGTCGTCACAATTTTTTATTTTTGTACAAAAAAATTTTGGTCGCAGTGACCGATTATTTGTCATAGCCAATAAAAGTTAACATTTTGGTTTATGTAATTTTGTCGATTTCAGCAACATTCGCCATTATAAAGCTATTATTACTTCTTAGAAACCCGTGAAAGTTATCTAGTACGTAGATAACTTGAAATTAAATATTAACGGAGCGAATTAAGTCCTGCCACCCACCAAAAAAAAAAAAAAAATTGCGGAGTTGTTACACAAAAACCTAGACCAAATTTCATAATAATTTTCTTATAAAACATTGTCGAAATGATAAAATCTTACTGAGACTGACGAGTGACATTGCAAAAACAGTTGCCAGAGGAATGGAATGAGCCGGATCTTGAGCTTCTTCACCGGAGGTAGCGATACAGTCAAATCCAACGTAAGCGTAAAAGCATGTCGCTGCTCCAGATAGCACGCCGCGTAAGCCATAAGGTAGAAAACCATTTTTCCCCACGTTCCAATTACTAAATTTTCCGTAATAAAATCCGATCAAAATAACTAGAATTATCACGCCTAAGTTGATACCGGTTAAAAATGAATTCACTATCGTCGAACTTTTGACACCCATTCCTATTGGAAACAACGGTAAATATGTGCGAAATGAAATGAAAAATAATTTATAGTTAAAGAAAAGCAAAATTAATATCGTCGTCGTCCAATATTATTATCTTACCAAGAATGACTGAATAAATTATACATATGAAAAACGATAACAGATCCGGATATTTCGAAAATAAACCTTCGTGTAGTACTTCCCCGAAAATAGATTGAGTGGTATTACTAATTGCTCCTCCTACTAGTGAATCTACGTATCCGCTCCATGCTCTAGCAACTGACGCCGCTCCTGAATAATGAACAACGTTATCGATGAAATATTATGCACGGTAACAAAAAACACTTTTTTTTTATTTTTTTTAAATAATTACGAAATTGCGCAGAAATATACCAATCATATGTTCTAAAACTATATTCCATCCAATAACAAATGCCCAGAACTCTCCTATGCTGACGTATGTATACACATACGCTGATCCAGCTTTTGGTACACGAGCTCCAAATTCAGCGTAACATAGAGCAGCTAACGTTGATGCAATACCGGCTAGTATAAATGACAAAATAATTCCAGGACCAGCTAAATCTTTTGCCACGGTGCCAGTCAAAACGTAGATTCCAGCACCGACCATATGCCCAACGCCTGTTATGAAAAAAACAAACAAAAAAAACACAACAAATAGGTGTTTATTTTCAATTGTTATTCGCATAATTTAATTACATTCTAATTAAAAATGATGTGCCATTAAAAATTTCATACCTAAAAACGTTATATCGAATGTATTTAAACATCTGTTCAAAGGCGTTTCTAAATTAGAATTCTCAAAATTAATTCGTTTCGTTCGGTTAAGTTTAGAACAAATTCCACCAAATACATGTCGTAATATTTTATGCCGAGAGGATGGCATTGTACGTGTTTATTTGAAATAAACTTTTTTTCGATGAAAATACAAAAACTAATTAGCTATCTATACTAAACAAATAAAAGCAACCAAGCTATAATAGGGTTGATGAAAACTACCCCGAAGAAATTACTCAGTGCTGACAGAATTCAGTTAATCGAGAAGACGTAATTTCGAATTACAACAATAATAATAGGAATAATAATTATTTAATTAATAATAATGATAATAATACTTATTGGAAATAAGGATAACATTGCACATGTTGTTTCGTATAGTTTTGAAATTGTTGATATTATTATTTTAATAGCATTTATGCGATAACATTTAAAATCATTTTTTCGTATATTTCAATTTTTATATATTTTTATTAATCTCTTTAAAAATAGTTTTAAATACGTATCGTCGTTCTATTATAGATATATTTGAGAAAAAAAATATATAAATAAATCAGGTGAATTAATGAATATTTTTGTTTATATATCGTAAAAATCTAATAATCGAAAAATCGATCGATTTATTGTACAGTTCCGATTCTATTGGTGCATGCTATTTTTTGTATTGGACGATGAAAAAAAAGTTTTAATCGAGTTTACTTTTAAATTTGTATTGTGATCGAAGTGCTTATTTATTTTGCGGATGATGGATAAATGCTTATTTTCCTATGTTTGGAGATAATGTGTGGCACGAGCATATATTAGGTAAACTGTTAGTTTTCCTTTATTTTTACGAATAATAGTTTTAAATCAAAATTGACTATTAACAATATTAACTTAAACTGATTTTTATAGCAAAACGTTTATTTTCTTTTGGAAAATTTTAATTAACAATTGTTTTATTTGAAGTTTACTATTAGGTTCAGCGGTTTTTAATTATTTCGCCCGAAAATGAGTAAAACTCCTAAATTCAGAATAAGTGGTTTTACTGTTCAGCGCAGTTCAAGTGCGGCCGCACGATCTGCGGCTTTACCACCTCCACCGTCTTCTGCTTTCAGTAAACAGGGATATTCAACTTTAAATGCAATTAACCATAATGCCATTACGACTACATGGGGACTACCGAAGAAACGGGCTAAGACAGAAGAAGAGTGAGTATTCCGTATTTGGTTACGCATTGTTATATAAGTAATTTGTTAATACTTTTATAAGGGCATTTTCAACGGCATCCGCAGAGAAAGGCCAATGGGGGCCATTAAAAAAATGAGATCGCTTTCATTTAGTAATAAAATCTGTATAATGTAGGAATTAATTGTTTTCTTTTTCATAATTTCATGAAATAAACGGAAATCTTGATTTTTGGGCGAAATTATAAATAATTTCACGCCATTTATAATGTAATTTTTAATATTTTCGTTATAAATCTCACCCTAAGAAGTTGTTAAAATTTAATCCTAAATTAATTAAATAATTCCGAGTTTTATTATAATAGTGAAGTGCTTTTTATTTTCGGAATATATTTTTCAATTTTGTCTTTCATAAGGAAAAATCCTGCGAGCGTTCGGAATAATCGTCATATTTCGTATATATTTTGAATATTACCTAAATTTAGAATCTGTTATGTATCAGAAGTTATCCGAGGCTTTTCTCGCAAAAAAATTATTTGTAATTAGTTTTTTCATAACTTACGTATAATTAAATAACGTAATAATTAGAATTAAACTATTTACGCGTTTAACTAACGGACATCCAAAAATATTTTGATATAGATTCTGTTCTTTAAAGCATTAATTTGATACATTATTTCATAATATTACGTATTCTTCGTAATTATTTTCCTCATTTGTCTTTTAAGCATCCTGAAGTCCATCATTTCTTAAAATTGTTTTCAACTTCTGAATCGTTAAATTTATATTTTAAAACATTTATCGTAAACTATTTGATTCTTTTTTTTTTTTTTTCCGAGCAATTACTTTTTTATACGTATAAACTTTCGTACTTGCCTAAATTTAAGAGGTTACAGTTATCTTTTTTAATTTATGATACGCGAGTAGGACTATATATATATATATATATATACATATATGTTTATGCACATTTTTTTTCTAATAAAAATCATAATTTCGTGTCTATTTTGATTTGAATAATTTTCTAAACTTATTATTCCTGGAAAATTCCTTCTTTTTTTTCAAGCTCTGTTCTTGTTAATTTTCATTTTACTCTAATTTCTTTGTTCCTTAAAATTTAATTTCTTTCACTTTTTTCGTTTTATTTCAATCGACATAATTATCGTTTTTTCTTTTCTACGTCCTTCTATTGTTTATTTCATCTAAATATCCTGTTTCATTTGCATCTCGGTCATGTTTTCTTTGACCGTTCTTACTTAAAAATTTTACTTTCATTCGAGCTTACTAAAATTTGTTTCTCCCTCTTCTCGTATATTCTTTAATATCCTTAATTTTTCTTCTTTGATAATAGGGTAATTTTTTTTTTCCATTTATATTAACGGCGACTTTTCGTAGTATTGAAATTTAAAATTTTTTTTTCTATTTATTAATTTTTATAGTTTTCAGCAGTTTTTAAATAATATTTACAGTAATAACAAGCTTAAAAAATAAGAAAAAATAAAAAACAAAACAAATATAAAAATTATTTGCACGATATAAATATGACTAGAACAGAAAATTGTAAAACAATAAATTAAGCGATGCTTAAAGATAAAAGTTTAAAAACATATGCCCGCTATCAATGTAATACGGGTTTTGGTCGTCGATATATCAACAAAATCTGAAAAAACGACTGATAATCCAGAACAATAATGAATTTTCGCAACAAATTTAAAATAAAGCGCAATAAAAATATCACATTCTCCTATTAAAATTGTATTAATAACTTTTTAATGAATAAATTGTATTTTATCATAAATGTTCATCAACTATATAATTCTACAAAAATAAATGATTCTAAATTTAGAAAAAAAATGTAATTTTAAATAAATTTCATATCATGTTGAATACGCAACAAATAAATATTGTTGTTGAGGAGGGGTAGTGGTACTCCGAGAAAGTAATCAAAACATTAAATAAAAGAGATGAAATAACCCAGAAATAATAAAATTATAAACAGTTATAATTTAAATTATAGTAAATGGGGATCAAAAAAGTAGATTTGAAAAATTTTATATACCTACTTTGACGAAAAACGAATAAGAAGGAACGAAAATGAGTATTTTTAATGAGAAAATTGATGCTAAAAGAGGAACTAATAATTAAGTGGGAAAAATAATGGAAAGAGATAATTTAAATTTATGAAATGAAATATTTAATTTAAAAAAAAAAAAAAAAATACGAGTAAGAAAGAGGGAAAATATATTTAAAATAATAGCCCGTTTACTTAAACATGTTAAGATTTAAATCCTAGAAACCAACGGAAACTTTTAAAACGATACTATAATTCGTTTTTTAATTTTAACGTGCGTTTTTTAGAACAACCTCTTGTACCTAAATTGATTTCTAGATAGTATTTAGCACAGGTAGAGATTACAGGATTATCTGTTAATTAAGAAAAACTCGAAACAGGAGTCAAAAATGGATTTATTTTGTCCATAAATTTCACAATATACGATAACGCGCGATGAATAATTTATATCAAAACAAATTTTATGGCATTTTAGAACGAATTAGCAAAAGAGAAACTGGATCGGCATTGTCGTGATGGTAGATTAGATAGTTTACTTAACTTTGAAAACATAATAATTTTTGAAAATATGTTCAGAGTGATAAGGTATTGACGAGGTACGTTAAATACAGGTTAAATTCCAGCTTGTTGCAAGCAGCGGTTAACAATATATCCTCGTGGATGGAGAGATGGAAAATTAAAATAAAACTAAATTAACGCATGTAGTTTTTTCGTTAAGAAGAACGAAGAAAACACCAGTATTTATTAATAACCACATGATTCCAACGTTAGGTTTTGGATACGAGTTTAACTTGGAAACCACATGTTAAAATGAAAAGGAAGGGGGTGGAATATAGGATACGGAGTTTGTACTGGTTACTGGGACGTAAATTGCAGCTTAACTTGGAGAGTAAACGTCTAATATATATATATATACATATATATATATATATATATATATATATATATTGACATAATCCGACTATATGGATGTACGGAGTTCAATTATGGGGTTGTACGAAGCCTTCAAGCAGACAGCTAATTCAAGTCACCCATAGCAAGCTGCTTTGTATGATAACGAACGCACCTTGGATATCAGAAATGGCAATTTACACAGCGATGTGCGGATGGAACCAGTTAACCAAATTATGGTCAAGGAGGCTAGAAGACATGAGCGCCAACTTATAAGCCACGTGAATCCTTCAACGGTCCCGCTGCTCGATAACAATGGAGATGTCAAACGGTTAAAATGTTTGAAGCCATTCTTGACTTTTGTTTCGAGTTTTTCTTAATTAACAGATAATCCACCTGTGCTAAATACTATCTAGAAATCAACTTAGGTACAAGGGGTTTTCTAAAAATCGCACGTTAAAATTAAAAAACGAATTATAATATCGTTTTAAAAGTTTCCGTTGGTTTCTAGAATTTAAATCTTTGCTTAATTTAGTCAATGAACGATTTTTTACATCAATACTCTGAAACCTATCTGGGCATACCAAGCTTGCAAAGGTCCTTCTAACGAAACGCTTATTTGGATAGTACATATTAAGACCCTGCGATCTATCGAAAATGCATTATATTATAGATGAAATGATACCATGCGTAATGATTTAAATTTGCAAACCGTTGCAAAATAATTATCAAGTCCATAATAGGTCGCGGGGAAATCAATTTCGGCAGTTTCGAATCAGGAAATTATGAACCTGTCACACAAAGATAGTACTATTAGATGCCTAAAACGCTGCAAACCAGTCCTAGATGTATATTCATGTGTTAGTCGATGCCTTCTATATAAGCCCCCCTCCCACCATTAGAAATCTGTACACATATTTAATTATAATGTAGCTGGCAACATTGGCCAATTTCTTTATTTACGTCGTATCATTTTACATATTATATGCTTATAAGTAGAGTAAAGCAAGTCCCATACCCTTAGCAGGGCATCGGGGATTGTGAAGTTAAGCTTTTCATAATGGTACTAAGCCCAACGGAACTAATGAGAGTAGGGGGGCCACAGTTTCTTTCTCTTGGTTGCCTTTACTTTCCCAGATTTACCTGGTACCAAATTATTGCTTATACTAATTTTAATTATGACCAATCCTAATATTAAAAAAAAACGCCCGTTAGTTTTTTTTGTTTAAAAATAGTCAGTTTTTATATTAACTTTGGTATTATTTGCAATATTACAATGAAGTAAAGTCTAGATTGTCCGGTAAATTATTAACAACTTTAAATTAAGTAAATTTAATCATTATTAATCTCATTAATTCCGAGATAACCACTGATAAACAGGCAAATAGATATAAATTTCGAAAAAATATATTTTCGGCTTAAGTATAACGAAAATTGTCTAATGCGTTAATATTAAAATGCAGACACTTTCAAATCACAGAGAGAAATACTGTCGTTTTATTAATTGTATAAATACTATTCATTCCCGAACATTCTGTTGGATATAATGAATTTTTGTAGGATTTTAAGTTATCTTGTTTGATGCCTTAAAAAGTGCATATTTATGCATCTAGTTGATATTTTTTTGTCGTGATTACATTTTCTCTATAGCTTCGTTGAAAATGTTAGTTAAAATTTACAGATGTTAAAATTTGAAAAACAAAAAAAAAAACAACAAGCGAATGCTAATGATTTACTTTCATTATTCAATTATTAAAAAATGTAAAATTTTAGAAAGTTAAATTCTGTTGTGTTGCATTCACCATATGAATCTAGCTTTTATTTATATCAAATATTCCAGTCAGGGGCCATAAATGTTTTATACCAGCATAGATGTATATATCTTATAATTCGACTTTATATGTATGGATTGTTTAAAGATATTTCGAAGAAGAAGATGAGGTAACCACTTCATCGCTGGAATATATACCGGCTCCTGGTAGTCCATCGTATAAAGCAACCAATGAAGATCATGATTCCGATAACGATCCTCTTGACGCTTATATGGCTGCTATAGAGAAACAGGTTAGAATTAAATAATGTCACGTTTGTAATATATTTTTATTTTGCATGAAATAAATGCACTTTAACGGTAGAGTTATGCATGGTGTATTTTCATTAAAAAAAGAAAAAAGTACATGGAACTCATTTATTTTATTTTGTTTTTAATTATGGAATAAAGATTACGCAAATAAAAGTGGTTTGTTTTTAATAATTTGTTCTTGATGTTAAAGGCTGAAAAAGACATGAAAGGATGTATTGATTCTGAAGTTCAACAAGAAAAAGCAAAAAATACGGAAGTTCGTGGTGATATTGAAGAAGAAGATGTTGAAGAATCGTATTATAGGTTAGTTATACTTTTGACTGGAATTTATGTAATCACTTAATTGGGATAAATATATGTATGTAGTTCATTAATGGTGTTAACAATAAAGAATAGTAACTGTTAAATATATTTTATGGTTATTTTAATTTATATCGGATATGAGAATTATGTTAATCTGTTAATTTAAATCGCTTGGACGCATAATTTCATTTTGAATACTTTTACAGTATACAATAATGCGTATAAATTGAAAAATTAAATGCACTTAAAATTTATTTTATTGATAGAATATTTATTAACGGTGTAAAGAGTAACCCCTTATGGAAATTCAGTGTCCTGTCTTAAAATTAAGAATGAATACTTAGTCAAATTTTTGCACGTTTTTAATTACTTATTAATACTTTTTATTCTCTAGACTATCTTGATTGCCATAGTAATTTCGAAATATTAATGTAAACCATTTCATTCTTTAATTATTGTTTCTATCCGTACCAACCTTGATTCGAAGTAGAATATTGTTTGCAATGTTACTAAACAGTTAATTAAGGAGGCAGGTGAACAACGGGTTTAGAGTTAAATATTTTTGAAGGTAATTCAGAAAAAGATATTGTAAGCAACGGGCAACAATTAAAATACTTTTCTGATTTATTATTTTTAATAAAAATAACTATTTATTATTTTATTCCCGAAATGTGATGTTTATCAATTTCAATAGGAACCTAGTTTAAAATTATATGAAGCTCGAATTTATTTGAAAAAAGATATAACACTTTCTTAAGAATTAAGTGAATATCTGTATATGCAAACGAAAAAATCCGGGAATATTTTAGTATCTCAACAATTATTAGTGTATCGCTGAAACTATATACTAGGTTTATGAAGCTAAAAATTGACATGTACCATAGCGGTACAGTTCATTTACGCTATGCAAAAATGCATTAAAAAATATAATTTTCTGGGGTGGGGGGGTGAAAAAAGAGGTAAAATTCAGAAACTCTCTTTTTGAAAACTAATAATCACGCTACAATCGAAACCATTTTCAATAAATAATTAAAATTCTATTTAAATATTACTGTCGTATCGAAAATATCAAATAAGAAAATTTTTTTGAAAATTCAAAATTTGAGCGGTGAAAAGAGGTAACAAACTGTTTTCCAAAAAAAAAACATAATTTGTAATATTTTCGTAAAAAATAGGCTTATTATAATTTTGCAATTTCGATTATTTATATTGTGTACTAAAATTCAGCAAATTCTTTTTTAAACCTTCGAAGTTTTAAGGATGGAGAAGGGTTGTATTTAGTAAAATTTAATAATAGCCAAAAGGAAGAATGGTGTTTATAGTAAAAAATATTATACGAATATTACTACATATTGAGCTTTATTTCGCACTGATGCCACAAGTACTTTAGAAACTGTAACAGTTTAAAGTAGCGCTGGAGGAAGACGATGATATGTCTTTAATACCGTACTAGCGACAAACGAAGACAACTATAATTCATTGTGTTAAAGTAAAAGAGTGGTGAACTATGTAGGTTTTAGTGATCACTTTATGTAAAAAAAAAAAAAAGATATTTTGCATTCACTAAAAAATAAGTAAAATATACTTTTTCGAATGAAAAACGCCTATTTTTTGATTTTCATAGGAATCAGTAATTATTATTCTCGTTAAATAACATTTTCTTCAAAGTCGATGGATGCAAGTAAAACACTTTCTAATTAATATTTAACAATAAATTCTATTTAATGTGTTATTAGCCACATAAGAAAAGTAAAGATAAATAGTTGACTAACTATTTCATTTCTAATATTCAAGGCGACTGTAAGTAAATATTTCATTTTATATATATTGTTGTTGTTCAAATTATATTATATTTTAAGTTGTTTAATTTTCGTGTATAATACAAGGGCGTTCAATAAGGATTGCCGCCCCCACTACCGAGTCTAGATTAAACAATGACTCGCGCGCACTTTCCAGTAGTCATATGAATTTCTACAGTCGGAACTATTCTTAGTTCAATTTTCGTAACGATCGGTACAAAAGTTGATGTATATATTTTAGTCGCCTCTAAAGTTTTTCGATGGTACCGTGGTCAACGTTGGGCCATTAAATATTTCGACTAAAACCTATAATGAACGTAAAGAGGTTTGGAGACTACTATGACTAAACGCACATATTTTTGATGGCACAAGATATTTCAAAACGAACGAGAAGGCTGTGAGTTAGTGGTAAGCAAATTACGGTCTGGTGTACACCCACTCGGTTGCGAAAGGTCGTAAGTATATCGATGAGAAAGCAGAGAGATCTCGGTGATCACTGGAAATTTCAAGCATCCAAACAGTAGCGCACCCGCCACGTAGTCTAGATCTGGCATCTTTTGGACAAAAACTAATTGAAAGGATTGCATTTTTCAAATTCCTTTGGAGCCGTAAAAGATTTAGAGACGGTTTTAAAGCAGTTGTCAAAGAATGGTCTGGAGAAAGCCTTCAGAGAGTGCTAGGAATGTATTTTATTTGGAGGGGATTATATTGAAAGGTAAAAGGTCGATGTAAACCCAGGATAAAAAATAAACATTTTTCCGAAGTAAGTGACAGTCTTTATTGTTGAACGCTTCTTGTATTTTCTTCGATTTCCTATTAAGTACATTTCATTACATCAACATTCGCGAAGGAATTTCGAAATGTCTTGCTCCTGCCGAATGTTAAATACTGTGCATATACACATCATATACTACCCTGATCAAAAAGTTTCAGGAATTTGTTCGGAAAATTAAAAATACCGATTTATTTAGCAAAACTGATTTTGTCCTCTTCAAAGTACTCTTCGCTGGCTGCAACGCACTTTTGCCAACGGTTGATCCGATTTCCAAAACATCTGTTATATTTGGTTTTCTGTATGGCCAACAGAGCCGTCTTCGATTTTTTCTATTATCTCCTCTCGGTTGCTGAAAGGCGTTCCCCGGACCGGTTTCTTGAGTTGATCGAACGGGAAAAATAAGGCGAATTCGGTAGTATTCATTCCATTCTTTGCCAAAAAATCACGAATAGCGACAGCATTGTGCGCGACGGTGACGTGCAAAGTCCAGGAATTGTTTGCCCACAAATCCGTCTTTTTTGGCGGATTGCTTCACGCAAACGTTTCATAACGCCCAAATAATAATCCTTGTTGACTTGTTGACTGTCTGATGTTCTGATAAGAATTCACGGTGCACAACGCCGTTGTAATCAATGAAAACCGTAAGCATCATCTTCTTTTTCGACTGAAAACGACGTGGTTTTTTCGGTCTGGGCTCATTTAGCGTACGCCATTCACTCGCTTGATGTCTGGATTGCATGTTATACTCATATACCACACCTCGTCACCAGTAATGATGCGTCTGATGAATGTTGGGCCGTATTTGGACTGGGAAATCATGATTTTCGCGATGTTAATTAATGCGGTCCCTTTTTTGCATGAAATTCAGATCTTTCGGTATCAGATTTGCAGCAATACGTCTAAAGCCTAAATCGTTAACTATAAAATGTCTTGGACGGATCCATAAGCGATATTTATGTCCCCTGCCAGCTCTCTAATGGTCAACTTGTGATTTTCGGCCAACATTTCTTTAATTTTATC
Organism: Icerya purchasi; assembly: GCA_039619475.1. Classification (NCBI taxonomy): domain Eukaryota; kingdom Metazoa; phylum Arthropoda; class Insecta; order Hemiptera; family Monophlebidae; genus Icerya; species Icerya purchasi. The sequence continues at coordinate 166,797,594 of CM077116.1, read as the reverse complement.
GATATTGCGTTCGTCATCTTTAACGGACTCACGACCATTTCTGAAGCATTCCTGCCACACACATGAACATTTGTTTTCGATAGAGTATCGTTGCCGAAACACTTCTCTAACATTTCCAAGGTTTTCGTTCCGTTCAATCCGTTTTTAACACAAAATTTAATACAAACTCGTTGATGCAAAGTTAATTCCATTTTTAAAATCGTAAAAAATGCACAAAACAGATGTATTCAAAATGGCATAACTTTTACAGATGTCGAGCTGTGACACTAAAATTTGGCGGGAATATTAATGACAGTGTGGCAACTTAACAAAAAAATTAAATCGGATGAGACTGGTAGCTCCACACGGTGGTCATTCCTGAAACTTTTTGATCAGGGTAGTATACCTATTTACGTATATATATATATATATATAAATTGAATATGTTTTATGATAGTAACGTTTTATAAAAAAATATTCGAATATTTTAGAAATTTAAATTATAGTGAAGTTCTTAAATATTGTTTACATTTACAAGGCTGTCATATTTGTATTGTCTCATAAAATATTTTCCTTTTTGCAATTTACTTTTTATTGTTTAAAATAGTGTTCATTTTTCGAACATGGTGAGAAAAAAAAGTTACATTCCGTGTGTTTGAAAAATGAAGCTGCGTGTGATTAGCGCAGTTCAAATAAATTATTTGGTATATTAAAATTTAATAATAAGTAAGTGTAATTAAATTTAAAAGTTTAAATTATCAATAAAATATATATTTCTGAATTATCAATAAGAACAAGAAATAAAAAAAAAAAAAACTGAATACTTATGATATTTTAGAAGGAACTGGTGTATAAGCCTATCTAAAATGTTATCACGTTATATAAAGGGGGATGCAGTTAATATATCAGTACATGAAGATAAAGTGTAGAATAGAAAAGAATGGAAAAAATTGATTGGCTAAAACTGCAGCGATGAAAACACATCTCTTATTATAAATAAATCGCTAACTTCATAAGTAACTTTTTTCAGCTTTATACACTGTTTAATATTGTGATTTTAATTTTTATCTTTGTTTTAGGTACATGGAAGAAAATCCTCGTGCTGGTTTACAAGATGAAGATTCTGATAATGAAATTGAATACGATGAGGACGGTAATCCTATTGCTCCTACGAAAAGTAAAGTAAGAGCTTTTTAGTTATCGTAGTTTGCTTTTTTTCCCTTTGTTTTTCAATCTATATTTGAATTTTGTTCTAATATCAGTAATTATAAAGAAGTGTAATGTAATTTTGTTATTTATTTAATACGCAATTAAACAGTACATTGATCCGTTACCTGCGGTTGATCATTCGACAATTGAGTATAAAGATTTCGTAAAGAATTTCTACGTGGTCCACGAAGAGATAGCAAAATTAACGCCAGAACAAGTTAAAGATTTACACGATACGCTCGGCATTAAAGTTAGTGGTCCTGATCCGCCGAAACCAGTTACATCATTTGCACACTTCGGATTCGACGAAAATTTAATGAAATCTATTCGTAAATCAGAATATACGCAACCGACTCCTATACAGGCGCAAGCTGTTCCGGCTGCGTTAGCTGGTCGAGATATTATTGGTAATTGTTTTTTTTTTTTTTTTATAGTTCTCGAAAAAAGGTGAAACTAATTCTGTAATCTTTTGCAGTATTATTATTATTATTATTATTTTATAATCAGTTTTAGATAAAGTAATTTCACGAAAATATATCTTCTATTTCGCATTATAATTGCAAGGTATCGCAAAAACCGGTAGTGGAAAGACAGTTGCATTTATATGGCCAATGCTGATTCATATAATGGACCAGAGTGAACTAGAACCCGGTGATGGCCCGATCGGGCTTATCTTAGCACCTACTAGAGAATTATCGCAACAAGTAATTAAATATTTTTTAAATAAAATAATAAAATTATAAACCTTATAACAAGCTAAAGTTTCACAAAAAGAAGGGAACTTTTCAAGAACAGCCATCTTAAGCTTGATAGGTGTAAATTAATAAAACATACGTTTCACCTACAAAACATAAATAGTATCTAATATTTAAAATGCTTTTATTAATATAATAAAGTTAATGTTTCTCTCTTCGGTTTATTCTTGCTTCAAATCAAATCAAATCAAAATACCTTGAACAAATTATTTATAAATGAAATTTCCTCGGCCCGTGAAGGGCAAAGGTTTAACCGTTCCAAATGTTAATCTATTGATTGCTATTTTTTTCAAAATGTCTTATTATTTAAAAATCGATTTATTTCATCTTTAATCTTATTACATGGCTAGCCCATTTCCATTTCCTCCTTCTAACATAGTTCACCGCGTCAATATTATTACCTAAAAGTCGTTTTATTTCTTTTATTCTTATTCGATCTCTTATTTTTATATTAAACATTGATCTTTCTAGTGCGTTTTGTGTTATCCTTAGTTTATTCATAATTATTGTGTTAAGTGTCCAAATTTGGCACCCATAAGTTAAGACAGATAATATACACATGTTAAAAATTTGACTTTCATGGTGATTACTAAAAAGACCTTCAAAAATATTCTTTTTAGCGACCAGTACTTACTCCGCTTTTTTTTAGTAATTCTCGCGTTTACTTTTTTTTTCATCCTATTATCAAATGATAATTGTTGACCTAAGTATTTCGCTTCACTCACTAATTCTATTAGATTATTATTTATCTGTATTTTCCTCTGGCTTCTTAGTTAATATTTTAGTTTTTTGGGTGTTAACAGATAGTCCAACTTTTGACCACTTCATGTCTAGCTCTAACAACATATCCTTCAATTCTTCAAAGAGGAAAGAAGAATAATATCATCTGCAAATCTCAAATTTGATAATTTCTCGCTATTTATATTTATTCCTTTATTTTCCCAGTCCATTTCCTTAAAAATTTCCTCTAATGTACAGTTAAAGAAGATTGGAGAGAGTGGGTCTCCTTGCCTAACTTATACATTTCTCGAATTAACCTTACGAAATTTCCTAGGACGACCCCTTGCTTGTGCAGTGCTTTAAGTATATATTCATGTTTTAAGGAGTCGGACGCTTTTTTGTAATCAGTTAAAGCTAAATATATATGTTTATCTGATATTCGTTACCTTTTTTCTATTATCTGGTTTACTGTATGAAGGTGGTTGTTGAAAATGTTTTCCGGAAGCCGGCTTGTCCTGTCGGTTGCTAGGCTTCTAAAAAATGTTTTAATCTTATTTCTATTCATTTTGAGAATAACTTCGAAATGCTTAAGCTTAAAGTGAGAAGGCGGTAATTTTCGATTTTATGTCGATCACCTTTCGTCTATCTGAATATTTCCATTCTTCCGGTATATTACTTGTTCTTAAGATATTGTTGAAAAGTATTTCTAGAGATTTAATTAGATAGTCCCCTCCTGCTTTAATATATTCGTTAACTATACCGTCGTGATCTGGGCTTTTGTTAGATTTTAATTTTTCTATTATTATTTTTATTTCGTTTATTGATAACTCGGGCTCTGGTTCGAAGCTTACCATTATGTTCTCGCAAGTATTTTTGCCCTTTTATAATTTTCTATAGTAGTTAGTTATTAATTTATTTATCTCGTGTCTATTACATATTTTTTGACCTGTTGAATTAACGAGGTGTAAATTCCACAGGGTACCTACACTAAGGCGCTTGTTCAGTTTCCTGATATTTTTATCCTCCTCTGATGTTGCTTTTATTATTTCATTTTTCCTAAGTTTGTTCTTTTTCCTCGTCTCGTTCCTTATAAATTTGGAGATTAAATTTAATTCAATTTTATCCTTGGACGTTTTGTTTCGTATTTTAATAATGGTAGCTCTTTTCTTATATAGATTAATTACATCTTGATGCATTGTTAACTCATGTTGTTTATTTTTATCGGAATCACCGACTGATTATGATATAGCGGTTATTATTGATTTTGATAGTTTGCTATATGATCTATTAATGCCGTAGTTATCTAAATAGTTTATTTTCCCAAGTAGTTCATCTAATTTATTTTTGTATATCACAGGATTAAATTGTATCTTTCCTTATTATGTATCTTATTATTTAATCGTCTATTGAATCTTATTGTAGTAGTGAGTAGTCCATGGTCAGTATAATAATTAAATGAGTTCATATCGTAAACTTCGCAATTAGTTATTTTCTTGTTTTTATTTCCGGGGCCAGTATATAGTCAATTAATAATTTATATTCTTGGTTTGGCGATATCCATGTACGGCGTTTTCCTTTCCTTTTTTTAAAAAAATTATTAATTATTTTGAAGTTAAATTGCTGGCAAAACCTTATTAATCTTCACACTCTTTCATTTTTTTTACCATAACAAAATTACCCATTACACTTTTTTCTCCCTTGTTCCTTTGCACAATTTGACTATTCCAATCTCCCGTTAATATTAAATTATTATCTTTTGTTTTAAGTTCGTTAATTGTTTTTTCTAACATCCCATAGAATTCTTCTATTTCTCTTTCTTCTGCTGAAGAAGTCTAAGCATATATATATATATATATATATATATATATATATATATATATATTTTTTTTTTGTGGGCGCGCCAGCGGCATTGGATCCAACAACAGGAAAACTTAAACTAAAAAACTAAATAGCTAGGCAGTCCGAAATGGACGCAACAAAGGACAGCAGTGCAGGCACCACAGAAAATGAAGGAAAGGAGAGGATAAAAGAAGCGTTACAGGGAGTAGGGAGACCTAATGTCAAAAGCTGGCCGTATAAAAGAGAGCGTTCATTAAGAAAAGCAGGACACTCGAAGAAAATGTGATCAGCATTACATATACGAGGAGGATCACAGTCGCGAAATCAATTCTATAGACTATATAGATCTTTTCTATGTTTCGAGTCACTAGTACTGCACCGTATTAATGTAATTATTAATAAAAATGATTAAATAAAATAATCTGTTTTAATGACTTTCCCAAACATTCGCATTCGCGAATATCGAAAATATAACATTCGTAACATCCCTACTGCATTATTACCTTTCTCATTCATCTGTGCGTATTTTTCCTTAATTAAAACCGATAATAAAAAGTAAAATATTAAAATTTTAACAGAATTTATAAGATGTTTGAACGTAATAGAATTTACTTGAGAAGATTTGTAGTCAGCAGGTGTAAACTTAGTATTTTTGGAATGAATGACGTTGAAGCGAACACGGACAGATTTCGTTTATAAGGCAGGATACATAATCTTGAAAATACGTTAAAATATTTATATTTGGAAACACATTATCATCGCTTTATAGTTTAATAATTAAATTGCCAGTTACAATAAAAAAATCTAATTAATAATTTTTAAATCGATTTAAAATGATGTTGAAAGAAAATAAATGTGCCATGAACGTCAAATTGATATCAACGCAAAACTGATAAAATTCGAATTTTGCTTATTGCTGAACTCGACTGTTACAAAATTTCTCTCTCTTTCGATTTCGAACGTCGTGACTACCTATTTGTACATTCTAGCTGTACAGCCATAGGCATAGTGTTCATATCAATTATGCAACACGAATGTACACAACGCAAGGGACTATACTCGCAACTGATATTGTGATTGTTTGATTATCGATATACAAATGCAGTGCCGCGTGTGTCTGTTATATACTAATTAACGCGCATAAGATGGTATGCATGTTTGCCATTGGTTTCTACGTGACTTTTAATGATTATTTAGTTTAATTTTTTTGTAATAATTTTTGTCGTCGCCTGGGATCGAACTCGAGACTTCCATAAAGGGAAGTTAAGCGCTCTAGCAACTAGGCTATCGCGACGACTCGTTACAAAATTTATAGTTAAACTATTGTGTGTAACTGGTAGGAAAGTATTGTTAAACAAAGAGATCTGCTTCCTGTAATACGAGTACTGTTTAATACATTGGCAAAATCAAGGTATTAAAGTAAATGGAAATTTTTTAAACAACCTTAGGTTAATAGACTTTATAATGTTAATATCAGGTAATGTAGATGAATTACTAATTATGTTGAGTGAAATAAGGCAAGAAAAGGAACCGCACAAGGTGTAAATGTAAGTAAAAAAAAAAAAAAAAAAAAAATATTTACAGAGAATCTAAGCGAAGGAGTAACGATAAACAACGAAGAAATGTAGAAAATTGAAAATATTTGCATAAGTTAACCCATATTCGTAGAAAATAGGCAACATGTAAAACATTACTTTCACATGACAAGATTAAAAAGTGAAATTTTGAATAGCTACGTATTAACTACTCTTAGGAGCTTTTGTCAGAATATGAAAACAATATAAAGGGTTCAAAATGTATTGAAAAAAATCCAATGATGGTCATGAAATTAAAAGACAGAATTAACGTAAAAATTATTAAAAATAAACCTGAATATAATAGCTACTTTTGCAATGTAGTAAAAAGATTAATATAGGGTTGAGCGGAACAGTAAAAAATATAAAATGGAAAAAAACAATAATAAATTAGTATATTTATAGAAGTAGACAGGAAAACATATGATGGGACGATAATATTGCTATGAGATATTAGGACGTGAACATTATCAAAGATTATCTTATGGCTGGTTTAAATGGTTTTGATTGAAGGGGGAGCTTTTGCCTATTTTTGAGGCTTGTTTTTTATTTAAATTTACTATAAATAATATATTTAAAATTAAGCATATAATTTGGCATATATAAAATACTATTAATAATCATAATAATAATAATTACGCAGACTAGAGAATTCTGCAGTAGAATAAAGAAAATTATTTCCTATTAATATAAAGAGCCGTTTTGTCTATCAGCTCATTGCCTCTATAAAATAGATTATTTAATATTGTACCGCTGAATTGCGGAAATCGTTTGTACATATGTGGGGATATCCATATTAATTCAAATATTAAAGAATAATTTTCGATATTTTTTTATATCTCGTTATTTTTTTGTTGCTTGTTTGTTTATTTTTACGTGAGTTTTATTGTTTGTTTATTTGTTAATCTATGTTAATATGATAGATAAATAAAAATATTTTACTGCCACCTTTGAAGATATTTTTAATATCGTATTTGAATTGTGCTCCTTTTTTCTTTTTAGATATATACGGAGGCTAAAAAATTTGCCAAAACCTATAATATAGATGTAGTATGTTGTTATGGCGGTGGTTCGAAGTGGGAACAGTCGAAAGCTTTGGAATCGGGTGCAGAAATAGTAGTTGCTACACCTGGTCGAATTATAGATTTAATTAAAATGAAAGCCACTAATTTAGCGCGTGTATCATTTCTCGTTCTTGATGAGGCCGATAGAATGTTCGATATGGGCTTCGGTATGTATAATGAAAATTTTATTTTAATAAAAGAAACGTCATTTTTATTTTTTAATGTATTATAAAATAAATTATGCTTACTCTTGTTCGTGGTTATCATAGTACGATATTAAAATATCGAGCAACTACAAATTAGGACGGATGGAAGTAATCTAAAAATCAAGATAATTTTAGTGTGGAAAAATTTCTTTTTGTAATCCGAATTGTAAGGGTATATATCATGTTTGCAATTAGAACGAAGTGTGCTGCCGAACAGTTCAATTATTTCCTTTTCTTTTTTTTTTTTTTTTCAATTAAAAAAGTATCGGTGCGAGAAAGTTTTGTTTAGAAATTAAATTATATGGTTTTTAGTTTTAATTTTTATCAAAAATAACATTTGCAGTTAGGTTTAAAATAGTTTTATCCGAGTAAATTATTATTATTTAGATTCTTCGCAGTTTGCTTACATTGATCAGTAAAAACAGATAAAATAATAATCCAAAACTGTGGGGTGATGAAGAGTAAACGAGCCTGTGTATCGATCATATGCTGAACTAATTTAGTGAAATTTTCTAAAAATTGTATTATATTTTCGTGTTGAATTTGCAGCAAATAAAACCGTTTCTTTTCATGTGATTACTGGTGAAGAAGCTTTTGTCATACGTTTAATATTCCTGCAACTGTTTGAATACAGTATGCGAACATGAAAATTACTGGTGAATCGCCCGTTTTTATAAAATTCTTACTTTCTTTATTTATATACTTTAATACTGTAGGCAGCTCTGTTCAATATATACTACTAGTCCAATATATCTGTGTAGTCATTGGCTTTAAAATTAATTTTTAATATTGTTAAATAACGTTATTAGTTTAGAACTACTGCATTTTAAAATGGAATAAAAATTTTTCGCTTCGTTTATAAATAAGTGAATTTGCTTTTTATTGGAAACCAAATAGAAACATACTTTTTTAACGCAAGTTATAAATTTTATTAATAATGTCACTGCCGGCAATATATAGAGCGTAATATTTTATTGGTATAAGTTACTTAATGATCGTGAGTCAACATTTGTGGATATCTTTTAGACAGATCTGATGAAGTGTGTCCTAAAATTATTGCTTTATATATATTTTTAAAAGCTATTTTTGATCGAAGGTTAACTGTTTGATCCGATGGAAAATATCAGAAAATTTTCTTAAAATTTTATTACAGATTATTTCATATATTTATAGTAAACAAAGGTGGCTGCCCTATCAGGAATAAGCCGAAAATTTTGCAAACCGGGAAATCCGGGGATTTTGCCGTAAAACCGGGAAAAAAGTCGATATTTTCAATAAGAAAAAATCGTTTAAAGCGAAAAATAAATGCATTTTTTTAATGTACTTTACTTTAAATAAAAACTACGAAGAGTTCTGTTTTATTCATATAAAATATGCTGCGGTGGACAAATATTACCAATAGTAAAAAAAAAATTACATTCTTCTTTTTGCACAATTCTAGTAATCAGGAAATCGGGAAGATTTGGACTAGGAAAACCAACCCGGGAATTTAAAAATTATATTTGAGTGGCCACCATGTAAACTCTAAAAGGACTAGACATTTTTTTTAACTACTTGTTTTTCAACTAATTTGCTAAAAATTTGACTAAAACTCACTTCCTTGTAGAATGTTAAGTTCATTTTAAGTTCAACCGAGTAAGTCTTATTATTTTTTTATTAACGCAGTATTAATATTAATTATATTACATCTTTATGTCATCAGCTGTAATAAATCTAGATTTAATTGAAGGTAAATGTTCCCGGTGAACATTATTTGTTTATGTTGAAATTTTAATAATGCAGTTAAGTGTTTTGATAATTAATAATTTAAAGTGAAAATATATTTTTCAGCTTTGTCGAATATATTTTAAATTTCGTATATATATATGAGGTTTATACGAACCCTAAAAGGAATTAAAGTTAAAATATAACAAGAAACTTCACACTGTAAAAATGAATTTTTAATGTATTCATTTGAATATGGAAAAAAAAAGTGTTTCGTTTAAATTTCTGAAATATTTAATCTTAGTTTTTTATACCTTGCATTGCACACAACTAATGCTATGCCAGTTATAGCAAAAAAATTATTCAGTTCAAAAATGTAAATTATTCATCTTTGATTTTTTTTTTAGAGCCTCAGGTTCGTTCCATTTGTAATCACGTTAGGCCTGATCGTCAGACTTTACTTTTTTCGGCAACCTTCAAAAAAAAGGTAGAAAAGTTAGCGAGGGATGCTTTAACGGATCCTATCCGAATTGTACAAGGTGACGTGGGAGAGGCAAATACGGATATTACGCAAGTCGTTTATGTAATGACTCAGTCAGCGAAATTACCTTGGCTTCTGAAAAATTTTGTTTATTTTCTTTCTGTTGGATCAGTGCTGGTTTTTGTAACCAGAAAGGTAATTTAGTAACGCACTTTATTATTGTTTGAATTAAAAATACATTTATTTATAATATTGCGTATTAATTGCATTATTCGTTAATTATACGTGTGCGTGCGGTGTAAAATAAGTACAGATACGTGGAATTGACAGTCGTGACATTCGCATAATAGCAAATCTGTATTGAAATCAAACAGCGAGGGTGAGATCTATTTATCACAGCTGTCAGAGAGTATCCAGATTATGAAAGACGTAAGACAGGACTGTGCGTTTTCTCCCTTATTATTCAATATCTATTCCGAAGCAGTATTCTCGGAGGGATTAAAAACTGCAAAAAGGGGAATAGACATCGATGGTCGTATCATCAACAACATAAGATATGCTGATTAGATGCCGTGGCCGCGGCCAGCAAAGTTTGGAGCTTATTCCTAAATGTAATCAAAACTAAAATAAGGTTTTTTCAAAAAAAAAAAAAAAAAAACGTACCGACCACTTGCACGGCTAATAATGAATTAAACGGGTATCACTTTTCAAATATCCGGGAACCCTAGTTGACGAACGCTGTAGACCAGAAAGAATCGAATAGGCACGAGTAGCCTTCATAGCAATGAAGAATTTCTTCGCAACTACCGATTTAAGCCTCGACCTATGCCTCCGAATGATACAGGGTTATGTTATATCTATTCTTGCCTATGGATGTGAGGTGTGGACCCTCAGCAAAGCATTAGAGACCAAATTGGGGATGCTTTCGAAATGTTCCTGTACAGGAGAATGCTAAGGATACCTTGGACGTAGAAAGTAACCAATGCAGAGGTCTTACGGCGAATTGGCTGGAAAAGAAAGGTGCTGCTGGCGACAATTAAGATGCGCAAGATGAGCTATCTGGGACATGTTATGAGAGGCGGTACGGACTACTGAAATTAGTCCCTGAGGGAAAAATTTGTGGAAAGCGGTCTCCATGTAGGAGACGGAACTCGTGGATGGGAAATCTGCGTCGTTGGCTGCAGCGTCCCTCCGAGGAGATTTTCAGAGCGGAGCGGTGTCTTAACCTTACTTCATGTGGATCGCCAATCTTCGTTCGGAGACGGCGTAAGAAGAAGAAGAAGTTAATAAAAAATAGTTGAGTCACATTTCTATAGAATACCATACTTATTGAATTTGATTTAATTCAATTATGTTTTCTCTGCGGTATTATACCATAATAAATTGTTTAATTCGTAGTGTTAGTGTAGCATAAGCATCCTCTAACTGTTCTTCAGTTGTTCTTTAATAACAAAGTTTATATTAGTTTTTATTGTTTATTCAGTCAACTTAATCGGCTCCTTAGTAATTTGGCAGTTTGCTAGAAACGCATTTTTAATCTAGCGGATATTTTAGTATAAATTTAAAATTAAATATTGATATATGCCTGTCTAACTATAATTCTGTACTACATGCGTGATAAAAACTTCCGATAAAATAAACACGTAACAACATACAGTGTAAATGTGCGCATGCATTTACAACATTTTTGCAACTTATCGAATTCATCGTTAGCGCAAGTAACAGTATTAGGTTTTCATTTTATAGTTGGCTGCTGAAGAACTTGCAAATTCGTTGATGGTTAAAGAGTTTGACGTTTTATTGCTTCACGGTGATATGGACCAATCGGAAAGGAATAAGGTTATTACGAGTTTTAAAAAACAAGAAGTGAACATTATGGTGGCTACTGATGTTGCAGGTAAGTTTATGATTCACTTTTTTTTTTTTTTTCCGTTGAATTTAAAATTAAATTTACTAACGAAATTGAAATTTGAAATAGCTCGTGGATTGGATATTTCACACATACGAACGGTGATCAATTACGATGTTGCACGCGACATTGATACGCACACTCATCGGATTGGAAGAACAGGTATATATACATTTTTTTTAAATATTATTACTTAGCTCAAAATTTTGTCACTGAAGCTAAGTGTCAAAAAAAAAAAAAAGAAAAAAAAAACTTGATTGCCCGAAAAATTATTTTATTTTATTTTGCATTTCCAATTAGTTCTTTGAATATTTTTTATTTTTATTTTTTTAAAGTGTTCTAAATATTTGAACCAAAACTAATCAGTATCTTTAAATTCCTTTACAATTTAATATACTTATTTTATTATTATTCACTAACAAATACTCTTATTATTATGTTGAAGATTGGTAAACTAAAAAAAACTTACTGAAGGTGGAAATGTAATTGAGTGACAATTATAAATGTACGTTTTTGAATTTTGAAAATTAAGAACTGTGTAAAGTTGGTGATTTATAGTTAGCGTAGTAATAATTAATAAAAGTTCAAATAATAACTATTTAAAAAAAAAAAAAATGTTAATAGGTCGTGCTGGTGAAAAGGGAACAGCATATACCCTAGTGACAAAAGATGATAAAGAATTTGCTTGCCACTTGGTACGCAATTTGGAAAGTGCTAATCAAGATGTTCCTAACGCGTTACTAGATCTAGCTATGCAGGTGCTGTTTTATTTTTAATTTTTTTAGTAAAGAATCTTTATTTTAAAAATCAAATTAATTTTTACTCCTCAAACAGAATGATTACGTCAATAACAAAATTGTAATTATATATTTTTTTTTTTTCGTTTCTATAAATATCATCGCAGAAATTGTTTTGTATAACAAAAAATATGAATTTCGTATGTAGTCAAGAAAAATTGATTCCGCGTTAATAGTACCGTAACTAGTAGTACATTTAAGTAAAATATTTCTGGAAATTTATAACATTTTTCACCATAGTATCCTAAGGATTTTAGAAGGTTCGTTGCTGTTGACTAACGATTAATTTGTATGTTTTTTTTCTTCATAATAAGTTAATGGTGTGTGTACTGTGATGTGATGTGTAGAATATAATGTGTTTCATATGTGATCACTACTTTTATTCATTATACATGAAAAAAACGCCTGCCATGTTGTCAGCGTAGTTTAAAAATTTATTTTATTGCCTGTTGCCTTTCTTAAGCCCGACGTGTTCATTGTACGTATGCGTATTATTTTGTTTTAAAGAACTTCGATGATAAATTTGTACGTGAATGGTGAAATTTTGTTTTATTGATTCGTTTCCTTTCACGGTATCTTATTGTTTCGATAGTTTCTCAATTTCGTTAGCTTTGTATATTAATTAATTATATTATGTTGCAGTGCGCCTGGTTTAGAAAAAGTCGATTTAAAGGTGGAAAAGGAAAATCGCTCAATGTCGGTGGTGCAGGTTTAGGATACAAAGAACGTCCCGGTAAAACTGCACAAAATAATGTTAGTATTCACAGAACTAGTTGCTATCATATATATTTTTATTATAATTTCGTTATTTTAAGCATGTAGATCTGATTTGAGACTGATTATTGCATTATGCTGTAGCCATTTAAATTACGTACGTGGACAAATAGATAATAATGTAATTTCTATCATAAACTGGACGAAGGAAAAAGAGGCCCGATTTAACGCGCGCAGTATTGTTAAGTAGCCTTTGTGCTGATAAGTATAAAAAAGAAAAATTACTTTTATACGGTAGGAAATAACAAAACGGCAGGTGAAAAATTAAATCATAAGCTTAGTTGAAAACGTGAATTATCTTTATAAAATTTGGTATTTACGGTGATTAACACAAACGGATCACAATGTATGTTACTGGTAGTATAGATTTTGAATTATATACTTCTTTTCCTGCGCCGAAGTCTCGTTTGATTTATTATTTTAAATTTTAAGTCGAATGAAGATAAAAAAGAAAACAGGAATTACTCTTCATGATATTGTTCCGTTAATTACTTTATCAAGTTTATTGATTTCAAAGCAACAGTGTTTATAGTCTTTTCAACGTTCAGTTTATTTACTTATTTATTTTTCTTTTCATAAACTAGGAATGACACTGTCTAATAGTGCAAAGCAAGTACCAAAGTATTTTGCTGTATCTTTCACTGCTTTAGTCAATTACCATGATTTTTAAACGTTTAAAACTTTCACAATGATCGTTATTCGTCATAAATAATTTTCGGACACAATTGTGTTAAAGAAGTATATTTACTTGATGTTTCGGAAGGATTACAACAACCGTCATCAGAAAACAACTGCTAAAACTTGGCAACCAAAAATTATTTAAATAAAAGTAGGTAGTTATTTTCGAATTTTAAATACTTTGTCTTCATCGTGCCAAGGTAATTATTTCAAAATCTAATGTTTTTGGCAGAACGTTTAGATAAAAGCATTTCCAAAGTTAAAATTAATCTTAATTTTAGTAGTTTTCGTTTTTAATTACGTTTCAGTTTTTTTTTTTTTTTTTAATATTAGGATGCTGAATCAGACAGTTTTGCCGCGGCTATCAGGGCAGTCCCGAAAGCGGGTCCAGGCTCAGAAAGATTAGCTACTTTAAAAGCTGCATTTAAATCTCAATACCAAAACCAGGTTCGTAGAAAAATATTTATTATTACTGTTGTTTCATTTAAAAATTATGTAGTTTTGTACTATTCTTTTTTTTTTTTTTTTTATATAATAAATAAATATCAAGGAACTTTATGGCGATTTATTTTTTTTCTTGAGGGGGAGGGGTCTCAATCCGCACAAAGCCGGTAGAGAGAATACGTCTGTGTATAATGTATAGAGTGTGCTTAACCCTTAAACGTCCCATGTGCATTATAATACACATCAACTTTGAAGTCATTTTTAAATATTTTGTGTTAAATTGATAAGGAAAAAATTATAGTAATATACAATATTATATTTTGTTTTAAATATATTCAAGTTTGGGATTTTTGGGCATGTTCAAAAGCTTTCTAAATAAAATATACAAAATAATTTTCACTTTGTTTTTTTTACGCAAGGGTATTTAAGGGTTAATGTAACATTATTTAATATTATCAACATGATATCTTGGGTGTCGGTTGTGGCTTGCAAATGTTGTTGTTTTTGGTGATCGATTTTTGTAAATGATTATTTTTAAGAGCGCACTTTTAATCGACCATTTTAAAATTTTGCATTACATAATACTAAATATACAAGAATCATTTGGTGAATGGTCATGAAGGATAAAGAAAAATAGTGACATTTTTAAGAAAAACATCGACTCCTACTGGAATCGGCGAGAAAATAATACATAACTGTTTGATAATTACTTTCTAATAAAACAAAATGGGTGTACAATTATCTTTCGATGGTTCGACAAAAACGTATCGATATTTTTCAACATTACCGTGAATGATGAACCAACTGTTTCATATCCGGCCAACGATAAATTTCCGTAATTTTAATCGATTGCGACAAGTAGCGTCAAATGATTTTTTTTTTTTTCAACTATAGAAAGAAATAAATGGACTTCAATTGTATAAAGGTGCAGCGGTTCTGAGAAACATACGCGACCAAGGGTTATCGCGTTCCATGATTATTGGTAGAATATGATACACGATAAACTGATTTCTTCTAAGATGTTTCAACTGCTTCAACACGTAATGTGGCGATCATTCTAAACCGGCAGATTATTTTACTTTAATTTTTAGTGACCAACCATTATTTATCCTTTATACTCTTTCTCTCAATTTTTATAGCACTGGTATTAGTCGCCTAATAACAAAGGTTCCATTGAAACAATTTAACCCTCTTATACTAATTTTAAACCGCAAGAGTTTCTAACGGTTATTTTTTCAATCGTTAGAAACTCATGTTGTTTTATAGAAGTGAATGACAAATTTCACTACAACGGTTAATGATAAAGAAAAAATGAACGAATTTTAACGAAATTCGGTATTTCATGTCTTGCACGATCTTTTCATCTGGTATTACAGTCGACAGTGCATATTTTTTTCCGATGATTCTCGTACATAACAAGTTTTAAACGACAGAGAAAAGAGTTCATTTTTAAATGTAAGAGCATAGGAACAGATTGGCTCTTTTGATTTAAAAAAATATAAGATGAAAATTAGAAGAAAAAAAAAATCAAAGATGTTGGCTATTTTTATATATATATATATATGGTAATGCGTTAGCCTAGTGGTTAAGGTGTTTGGTTACTAAACCAGAGGTCACGGGTTCGAGAATTGTCTCATTCCGAATCAAAGTCGCTCTCAGATTTACCCACCCCAAAACAGTTGGGTACCAGAGAAATCTGGGAAAGTAAAGGCGGCCGAGAAAAAGGAATTGGCCTCCCTATTTTTACTAGCGCTGTTGGGCTTAGTACATTGTGAAACTTACTTTCACGATCCTCGACGCCCTGCCAAGGATGTGGGACTCGTTACTTTACTTTTATATATATATAAAATAAATAAATTTCTGTCTTTGTATATAATAATCCGGAAAATATTGGGCCCCAGGAGAGACGATGAGTACTGGAAATTAAGGAGCAATAATGAAGTATACGAAATAATAGAAAAGGTCAGTGACACATTTAGGAAAAGAAGAATCGCCTTTTATGGTCACATCAAAAGAATGGATAATGAACGCCTTACCAAAAGAATCTTTGACTACTTCGACAACAATCCGAAATGTAGGATACTGTGGATAGTACAAGTAAAAAGAGATTTGGAACAGATGGGGATCAGCGAAAGTGAAATTGAAGACAGAAACAAGTTCAGTCGGAAGGTTCAGACTTTTCAAGGATTCCGGAAGGACACAGTGAAGAAAACAGGGCGAAAGTGGACAGAAGAAATGAAGAAAGCGCACTCGGATAAAATGAAAGAATATTGGGCAAACAAACGAAAGAAAATGGGGAGGAACGAAATGTAGCTGGCGTTATTCGTGTAATATTTCCGTGGTCCTCAGATGGCCAAAGTCGAAAAATAATAATAATAAGTATATTCGGTTCTTCGTGCCTCTTAAGGGGATCCGCCGCTTGATGCTGCCTGGGGACACCCCCGACCCAGCTCTATCATGTCTGTACTTCATATAGAACGAGGAAAATTACAATGTTAAGCAATCCATTTTATTGTTACTTTGTCTTCTTATATAAGAATGCGGTTGTCATTTCCTAACAATCTATTTATATACAGCATGTCACGTTTTGGGACAAATGTTCGTGATAATTTTTGACAGAAAGAAATTTTGGAGGTTAGGCTAAAAATGACTTCATTAATATATATATATATATATTTTATAAAGTTGGAATAAAAATAATTATACAGCCCGTTCTACAGTAGCTAGAGAGTTAATTTTTTTTAATCGACGTATTTTCTTCGTGAGATTATAAAAAAATTATAAAACCCTCAAAATTTTAAAGTTAAAGGGTCGAAATTTTGAAAACTGTAAAAATTAAGTTTTAAGAGAAAAATTTTTTTTAGAAAAGTCTACAGCCGGTTCTATATAGGTTACAGTTTTAATTTTTTCTTTAACTTGCCTCGAGATCACAGGAAAAATATAAAATCGAAAAATTTCGATATTTAGGGACTAAAATTTGAGGAAAATACACTCTTAAAGCGGTAAAAAAAAAATCACAAGCCCTTTCCATAACAGCTAGAGGGTCGCTCTTTTTTATTAATTATGTATATCAATCACTACAATAAGAAAAAATTCGAGACCTCTAAAATTTTAAAATCAAAAAGCCCAAATTTCGAAAAATATGAAAATCAAGTTTTAAGCAAAAAACGTTTAAAAACTTCTTCAGCCGATTCTATGTGAGTTACAGTATTTATTTTCTTTTTAACTTGCATCCGAACGTCTCTAAAAAGAACTAAATGTATCACAATCCTCGACTCCCTGTTAATGGCACTTGCTTTACTTTACTTTTATTTACTTTATATTCCTCTCGCATACTGTATTACCCTGCTAGCGGTTTCAGTTTTTCAGATATTTTAATCTAAATGTCACTTTTTAATTGACGCACGTATTGATGTACTTCTTATTTTAAACCAAAATGAGTATATGTGAACGCTGCAGCCTTTATGGGAATTTACAAAGTAATACAATTTAAAGTCCGAAAGAACAGGCCACAAAGCGGTTAGCGTGACCAATCCCCTAGTGTATATATATATATATATATGTTATATATATTTATGTATTCCAGATTTACTGAAATACTGTTTGGCGAATTGTTTTCAAACTTTGCGATTTTATTGTCAAGAAGGTATTGGAACGCAACAAAATTTATTTACTTAATTACCAGAAGGCAAAACAAAAAATATTGTTTATTTAAACGCATTACATTAATACGGACGTCCAATTATTATCATTGCTAATCTAACTGTCACTATCGCAGTAAATTTAAATTTCTAAAATTACTAAATTAAAGACAAACTAAATGAAAACTACGTATGATTATAGTTTACCGCCAGTGAAGATCATACTTGGGAACAGACCCGAACGTCGTACGGCGTACAAATCTCTGCGCCTACTGGTACAGCTAACAAATTGGATAATAAAGCAGCTAACAAAGCGGATAATAAAACAGCTAACAAAGCGGATAATAAAGTAGATAATAAAGCGGATAACAAAGCGGCATCATCGTCGAATTCAACTGGGAAAAAGGTGAAGAAAAGCCGTTGGGATAGCTAAAAATTATGGGCAAAACTGGAAGACATGAAACGCGCATGGGAAAGTTTCTCGGATGAAAGCGTAAATACTCGTGTTATCAACAGGATGTGGTCATTAAAACTAATCATTTGACTTCATTTAAAGAGATGCTTATGTTAATTATTTTAAATGTGTAATTTTGCTTCTTTAAAAGGAGATAGTAATCTAAAAGGACGCATTGTAGCAGAGATTAATTTCCATTTTTAAAAATACTGCTAGATCATCGATGAAATTTCTGATATTTAGTTTTTAAAATCTTGTAATTTGTAATGTAATAGATAAGTTTCAAATGAATTTTTTAATAAGATTGAACCGTTATATTTTATTTTGGTAAAGTATTTTTATTACACAATTATATGATTGGAAATGTTTAAAATCCGACTATGAAAAAGTAGATATAAACATTGCATTATCATTAATATTTCAAATGGCAAAAAATTTAATGACGATATAGGCGCGATTGCTGCTGCAAGTATTCTACGAGATACATTGTTATTTTTCACCAATTCCTTTTCAGTAATTATACTAATGGATAATTAGTTGGATTTATTAAAAGCTTTCTTAACCATTTTTCTATACGACAATTATGTCTGGTTTTCATAAAACTTTCTGCCGACACTGGCCCGTTTTTAAAATATAGTAGAAATATATTTTTTTTACTACTACCGATTTTATTATAAACGATTTGGTAATTATTATACTTTTTCTGCCTGTCAGATAGTTTTTTATGTATTTCTAACAGAACCGCGAGTTTTTGTTTATTTTCGAACCTACCTTACTGTAGAGGAAATCGGAAAAATTGTACATTTGTGATTTTTCCTGCGTAACGAGCATTAGATGAAATATACAGAATGTTGCAGTTCCGTTAGAAATATAAAAAAAAAAACGATCGAAAAGCAGTAGAACTAAAAGTAAAGCTGGAAATTAGAGGTAGAGTCGGCAAAAAGTTCCATGAACATTAGATATAATTATCGCATAGAAAAATAGTTGCAAAAACTTTCGATAGATCCAATCAATCACTAGCAATGGAATTATTGAAAACTAATTTGGTTGGAAACGATATATCTCACGAAATATTTGCGGCCACAGTAGCGCATACATTTTTGGTCATGTCAATATTCATCATCTTTCGATGTGTGAAAATGAAAAGTTTGAATTTTCAGAGAACAAAAAGAAATTCTAAACTTACGAGGAAATGAAGTGTATTAAAAATTAAGTGTCTTACAAAGTCTGTTTTGTAGTCAAATTACATTTTTTAGTTATATAATATTCTTTATTTCACCTTTATTTTCAGTTAACAGTTTTAGTTTAATTAATCATTTTTTACTTTTAGTTTTTTTACAGAATTGTATTAGAAATTGTTCTCTCTAATACGATTCGGTAGTAATTTTCTTTCAGCGTATCTTATAAGTACTGTAAAGTTAAATTTGTATAATTATCTTTACAGCTTCTACCAAGAATATTTGTCTGCTCTTTAATGATTACTTGATTATTCATGTAATATAATCTTAAGAGAATTTAATTGACTGTACATATTTTTCAGTATACTTTATATCGACGAATTGGTTAATTTACACGCCCAAGTCTAAGTTGCCTTACTAAACACCGTATTACAATGAATGACATGTATTATAAATATAGTAAAAATGTTTAACCGTAGTGAGAAAAGTGCATCAAAACCGTTAGCGTTTAAAGAAACAAAATGAACTAATCTTTAAGAAAAAGTAATATACTCAAAAACTGTATAAGACAAAGACGATAATAATGAAATGTAGCAAAACAGATCAATGAATCAGTGTAACTTTAAACTGTCCAAAGCTACGATAAGTAAAACCACGCAGACTCTTTTTGCTAAGAAAATATTGAGGTACGAAAAAGGCATAAAATCTAGAATAACATAAACGAAAACTATTTTGAAAAAAAAACAAAACAAATGATAACGTCAAAAAACAAGAAAGTAAAAACATTAAAACGCATTGTGAACATATATAGAATATGTTATACTATATGTGTAGAAGTATGAACAAGATAAAACGAAACAAGTCGCAAGTTTCGTAAGATGGAGAAAAATATTGAAAATTTCGCGGGGGAAACAGGTAGAAAATGAAGTATTGAGCCGAAATGAAGAAAAGTTCTAAATAGTAATTGCGACAATGAGACGGTTTGTTATTGATGTGAATTCATAAAATTGTCTAAGTTAAATAATAGTGGGTATGTTAAATTTCATGTTAGTAAAAGTGAAACAAAATATTTGTTGTGATTTTAGCAAAGCAGCTGCTACAGATGTCTCTCTTCGTTCATTAGCTCGACTTCGAGCGTTGAGACTACCTACCTGTACAATTTACAATCTAGTTGTACGGAATAGGTAGCGTTCTTGGCAATTGCTATATGCAACGGCTAGTGTACATACGCAACACTACACACTCGGAATTTATTGTAAATGTTTGATTATCGATATACAAATGCAGCCCGTGTGTGTCTGCTGTGTACTGACTAGTACGCATCTGATGGTGTACGTGGTGGATTGCCACTGTCTTCCACGTGAATAAGCGATTATTTTATTTAAATTTCCGTAATAATTTCTGTCGTTGCTTGGGATCGAACCCGTCACTTCCGTAACGGAAGCTAAGCGCTCTAGCAACCAGACGACTATCGCGACACAAATGATGAAATAAGATCATTAGGAAAGTCGAGAATATTTCGGTACCATCTATGCACAGGTCCACAAATAGCTGCATTAATTCCACATGGTGGCTAACTTTCAGTAAATATTACGGAACAAAATGGCAATACTGTGATGACAATTATCCGAAGTGATCGACATTTATTCGGCCAGAATATTCATTGTGCAAATTCATACTTATAAATATCCGTCGAATACGTGAAGATAGGACCTTTATTTTTTGATACAAAAGACAAATGGATCATCGAATTAGAGTATGGAAGTTATAAAAATGGATAAAAATCCAGTTCGTTCGGCAGGATTATTACGTGTGATGAAAGTTACGTTTTACTCCTTTGATCCATTCATTTTTAATATGTTCCGGACTTTTAAGGACAAAACTGATGTCCACAAAAAAGTACCAAATTATATAAGGAATAGGTTAATGCGTCAATTTAATGTAATAATTTCATACTGTCGGGCTGATGTAATGTATTTAAATTTTTATAAAAATTATATTCAAAACAAAATGTGGCGTGGCGTGTAAATTTAAAAAAAAAAAAAAAATCGAAATATTATTTTTTGAGCAGTATAGCACTGCCAATTTAACAATGTCAACAGTAGGAAATAGTTTTACTTACTTTTCCTGCTTATTTTCCGTATTTCCATACTTTTCTACTAAGGTTATTATCGCATATGGAAAACAGTGCAGTTTAGATGTAGTGGTAACGCAAACTTTCATTAGCGAAAGCTGTAATGTATTTCCATATATTTAGATGTGAATAACTCTCTTTTGCCCGATCGCCTATTCCTTTACTAACAATCTTGAGCGGTCTAAAAGAGTTGAAATTTTGTTCTTTCTTCCGCTTACAGCTGCTTTCAGTTTGTTTAGGCTTCTCTCTTTTCGTTTTATTTTTATTTTTGGACCAGAATCGAGAAATTTGTTGTTTTTTTTTTACTTCTCATGCAGACTACTTTCACTGTGCATATGTAGCATAATGCGTTGTTTCCGGTTTAAATTCGCTGATCACTGAAAAGAGCGCGCTTATTTAGATTTACCAAAGTTCAATGTAAAGTCGAAATCACCGGAAGTCAGGAAAAATCCGTCAACAACGAGAAGCGAGAAGACTGTGCTCATCGCTTTTTCGGTTGTTACAGTTTCGCTTATGCGCATTTAGCTTCTAGCAATAAATAGCAAATATTACGGCGGCTTACGTGGCCATGTGCAGGAACAGATTACGAAAAAACAACCTTAACTGACTACAGCTTCATAATAACGCGCATACTACTGCCATCGTAGACTAATCGAAAACGAAAAAAAATCTCCATTCTACATCAGCCCTATGATTCAGACCTCATTCTAAGTAATTTATGCTCAGCATTACCGCCTAAAATCAAATAATAATAAATGTCATGCAATCTATACTGTAAAACACACTGCAGGACGAGTTTGATAAACTATTCTTGCAGAACGGGCAAGAGATTGTGCCACTTATCATCAGTGAAGATAGTTAATTGGAAAGAGACCTGAAAATTAGTGATGGCAATAGTATTGATGAATTGTAAAGAAAAAATTTAAAAAATCAGGAAATTTAAAACGGTTCGTCGTTTTTGCTTTTCTTTGAACAGCTGTATTGTTGCAAATTTGAACTCAAAACCTCGCAATTTATACCCTTCTGTTAGTTAAAACTCTAATTATTATGTATGTCTACTTTTGCAAGTTTGTAAATAGCGCTACTAGTGATTAAGAAACATTACTTCCAGACGTTTTAGTGCACTTTGTGTGTGTGTATAAATATGTCGATGCGGATTCGATATTTGTGGTGCTGTCTTTCGATAATATTCAAGATGGAAATGAATATTCATTAAGTGCTTTCCACTGATAAATCATCTTATTTTGTTACTGTTGGTCATACTGTATTAAGAACGCTTACTCGGCTAAAACCGAAAATCCCGTTTCTGTTCGAATGCATGGCATGTATCAGGGTTGAGGCTGTGTAAGTGTCTTTGAGTGGAACTTTTTTTAGTGTATGTCTGCGGCGTGTGCATCCCATCTTTTATAAGTGCCGAGTAGCGTTGAGCTGAGGAAAGATTTGTAAATAATGAAATAATAAAATTATAAATACTACAACAAATACTAAATAAACATAAATTAATGTATTAAAAACTTTTTCGGGATTTCCTATTTTCAGCTAGAAACAAAAAAAAAATATATTAATAAAGATCAATTGAGTATTAAGTATTTGGAATCTAGGAAATATCTTCAGTTGGAAAATATAATAAAAAAATATTTAAAATGAACCTAAATGTTTGATTTTAATTTAAAAAATTAAAATAGAAATATATATATATATATATATATATATATAAATGATTAATACTAAATGAGTTATGTGAAGAAGTTACCTGATTGGAGTTGAAGTGTGCGTGTTGATGAATATTTGTCGAGGAAAATTAATATTCACCTATTTTCGACCGAAAAAAATGAAATATTAGTAAACGTAAACACAGAATGCGTGGTCAGAATCTGAAGCAAAACTAAATCACACTAAATTAGAAAATACACAAATATATATTTTACAAACCGGGAATAAGCTTAGAATTTTGTTGTAAAACCGGGGAAAAAGGTAAAAATAGCCGAAAACGATATTTTTAATAATAAAAAATCATTTGAAGCAAAAAATTAATGCATTTTTTAATGTACTTTACTTAAAGTAAATCACGAAGTTTTGTTTTATTCATATAAAATGTGATGCTGCGGCGGTCAAATATTATCAATAGTTTTTTTTTTTTTTTTTTTTTTTTTTTTTGCATACCGACTCGTAGGTCATCAACGCAAGTGATCATTAGTTATTTTAAGTGTCCTAGATAACGGCGCATCCCAATAGATGAAGCCGCTAGTCATAGATTAGTTTTCCATTTTTTTTTTTTTTTTTTTTTTGAGCGTTTTGGTATTATCTTTAATATTAATAATGAGCGGTAAGCGCATCTCGGCATTGTTTTTTCTTTAGTCGTCTGACGGGATTGTCAGGAAGACCGGTAGTTTTCATACGCGATATTAATGGGTTTAAATTATAGCTGAATGCCGCATGCATTTTGGTATATTGCTGCTTGTATATCGCCAACACTGAAGGAACGTTGAGATCATTCTCGATTATAGTATTACGAACATAATAAGGCGCATTGGTTATGATCCTCAGTATCTTCGACTGGAACGACTGTATTTTTTTGAGATGCGTTTTTGCGGCTGATCCATATATTTCTAAACCGTATTTCCAGACAGGAGCTATGATGGTGTTATACAATAACATTTTATTGTTCAGACTGAGTTTGGATTTTCTTCCTATTAGTGGATATAATTGTCTCAGTAGCGACTTCAATTTTTTCTTTGTATTAATTACATGCAGATTCCATACTAAGCGTTTGTCGAAGGTTAATCCCAAATATTTAACTGATTGTATCTGCGGTATTTTACAGCTGTTATAAGTAACTGGAGGACATGTTTCTTGGTTATTTGTGAACGTGATATGTGAAGATTTTTGTTCATTAATTTCGATCCTCCAGTTGAGAGCCCAATTTTGTAGTAACGATAAATGATGTTGAATGTACCTTGAAGCTTCATGACGATCTTCGTGCGCAGCTAGTATAGCAATGTCATCCGCAAATGAAGCTTGTAATGTAAACATTGTAGTCGGTAGGTCAGCTGTATAGATGTTATAAAGAAGCGGGCCAAGAACGCTCCCTTGAGGTACCGATGCTAATATCTGACGCTCGCTGGACAAGACGCCATTTATTTTTATTTGAAATGATCTACCGCTTAAATAAGACCTCAGCAGATGATACATTTCAATCGGGAAAATCTTCTGGGCTTTGTATAGCAAACCGTCGTGCCAAACACGATCAAAAGCTTTGGCTACATCAAGGAACACTGCCGAGCAATACATTCCACGCTGTAAGACTGACTCAATTGCATCAACGAGCCTGTGACATTGATGAATAGCTGAATGCTTTGGTCTGAACCCGAACTGATGATTTGGAAGATAGGCATTCGCCATATTAAAAAGAAGTGGTTGAATTAATTTTTCGAACACTTTTCCAAATGTATCCAGTAAACTTATCGGTCTATAGGATGAGACATCTGTAACTGGCTTCCCAGGTTTATGGATAAGTATAGTTACCGATTTTTTCCATCTAGTCGGAAAGTACGATAGCCGGAGCATAGAATTGTATATATATAAAAGTAGTAAAGATCCTCTTTTTGGTAGATGCTTCAAGATATCATTTGTTATTCCATCTTCTCCCGGAGCTTTATTATTTCGCAAACTTTTGATGCACGTACGAAGCTGATTTGGTGTAATATATGTGTAATTTTGACAATACTGCATGACGTTATTGTTACACTGTATAACTTCCTGCGTGTGCTGTGGATTTTCCATAGGAGGAGGTTGAAATATATTTTCGAGATAGTCGGCAAAAGTATTAACCTTTTCGTCATCTGTTCTGGCCCACATTGTATTTGTTTTTTTAATATGATAAGATGGAACACATTTCTTTGTTAGTACTTTCGCTGCTTTCCAGATTGAGCCATCGGCATTAGTTAGGGTGGAAAGGTAATGAGTATAACGCTCATTTTTGTAGTGTGCTATGGTTTTCGTTAGTTGGCTGCAAAATTCCCGGTATGTTTGGTAATTTGATGGGTATCTATTATGTTGCCATTTTTTGCGCGCTTTTCTTCTTTTGGCAATTAGCTCACGTATTTCAATGGGCAATATACTGCTAGTGTTAGCACTGGACTTTGCAGATCGTGTTGATTGCTTAGCGCAATCCTGTATTATATCGGTTAGATAATTAACGGCAGTATCAATATCGTGCTGTGATTTTAGTTTTACATTTAAGTTCACTTGGTTATCTATTATATTTTCAAATTTATTCCAATCAGTAGATTTATTTGTTAATCGACTGTCTAGTTTTGTATGTAGCGGAATTGTGTCTAGGACTTGTAAGACTGGTACGTGATCAGATGACAAGTCTGCGATTGTACAGCAGTTGTTGTGTAGATTATTTAATCCTTTATTGAAGTAAAAGTCTAGCACATCTGGCAGTCGGTTGGTATGCTTTGGCCAGTAGGTAGGTGTAAATGGTGAAACAACATCGAGGCGCAGCCCTCTATTCAGCTGGAAGAGTTGCGCTCCACGTTTATTTGGAACTCTTGATCCCCAGTGAGGATGTTTTGCGTTGTAGTCACCTCCACAAATGAATTTGCTGCCTTGGCGATGAAATAGTTCCGTGAGTTCCTGATTCGGTATGTAATACCTTGGGTGGCAATAAACCGATGTGACAGTTACTGTTTCATTAAAAGTCGTTTTTATTTTAATTGCAACAGCTTGGTAGGCCTCTGTTCGGCGAACGAAGTGTAGATGATGGTCAATGCTCTTTTTGACGAGTACAGCAACACCTCTCATTGCTGTACCAGAAGGGTGTGTTCCATGATAGCATCTGTAATTTAGTAACTCAAGGCTCGCTGGATGAACGACATGAGTTTCCGTTAGTAGGGCAATATCGATTCTTTTGGTCTGTAAGAAGTACTGTAGTTCATGTTTCTTCTGTTGAATCCCATTAGCATTCCATAATACTACTGTTAATGAATTTGTACTTATAGGGCTCAAATTCATAATAATTTGTCCATAAGTTTGGTTAACATGGATATTAATGGTGATAATAAATTTCGAAATTCGTTAAGAAAGGAAGTTAATGTTTCGTTAATTCCTTTTTGTTCGGTTGTATGTTGTGGAGCATTGTTATTGTATACTACTGATGATGCAGTCGGAGGAAAAGACGAGGTATATTTTTTAGCAGCATTGGAGTACGAAGTTGATGGTAATTGCTTATGGATGGGTGGAAACGTGCTGGTGTCCGCCAAATTAAATGATGAAGCTTCGAAAGTTCTACTTATTGCACTCTGTTTATATTTTTTACTATATTCTTGTTGGTAATATTCACATCCTTTATAGTTGGCAGGGTGTTCACCATGACAGAAAAGACATATCGGTTTTTCTTCGGATGTTTTAGGACAGTCAGCGGTTAGGTGTTTACCGCTGCATTTCACACATCGAGGTGGAAGATTACAATAAGTTTTCGTGTGTCCAAAATTTTGACAACGCATGCACTGGAGTAATTGCCTAGTTACTCGCGGTTCTTCAATTATTACGACTGTATGTAATAAATGTTTTAATTTAAAAATTTCTGAATTTTTTGAAGATTTGTTGAGATCTACAAAGAACATCGGTAGCGGAGATTTTGTTCTTCTGCTTACTATGTTGGATACAGAACGAACAGAGAAACCTAGATTTTGTAATGCTTGCGTGATTTCTTCGCAACTAGTTGTATGATGAAGATTTTTTAAAATGACACGAAAAGCTCTATCTTCTGATAGTTGAAAAGTATAAAATTTGTATTGATTTTGTTGGAGGGCTTTTGTCAGTGCGCGATAACAAGCTGGCGAGCTTGGTTTTATAGTAATACCGGTGTTTGTTGATTTCAATGTAAATTTGACATTTGTCAAGCTTATTAAAAACTTGGTGAATGCTGTATAATTTTTAACGTCTTTTACTAAAATCGGCGGAGGCGTCGCAAATTTGTTAGTCGGTGGCGATGTGTTTCGTTTCTGTTTATCGTTACCATCAGCGTTGTTCGATGTCTGGTTATCGAGTGGCATCGCGTTTGCATCTGCTGTTTCATTATCTCCGTCTGTGTTTTCGTGGTTGTCGTCATCGTTTAAGTACATAAACGGTTGATACCGATTTCTGGTTTTTAGCTTCGGAGCCGTTGAGCGTTTAAATTCACTCGATGTATGCGGCGGCGAGGAAGGAGAAGGACGTTTTCGTCTAACTAACTGCCAGGTATTGTTGGCCTTGTCTACATTGCGTAGAGTTATAACGTTGTCATTGTTAGTATCATTTTTCTTAAATGACGGAACAAGCATGTTAGTAGTAATAATTGAATCGATCTTACCGGCATTTAGCGATGAGAGTTGGTTACTGGTGTTAGTGGTACTGGTCGAAGGATCTGAGCGTTCGTTGTTTATCGCTTGGGCGGGTAAACCCGGACCATTCGAACTTAACATTACCCGGCGAGATCCCGGCGCCGAACGAGAAAACGACGATAAACAATCGAACTAATAATTATTATACGATAGGAATAATAAAAGAACGCAGTGTAACACGTCTAAATCTTAACTCGATTTTAAAAAGGGTTTTTTTAACAAATTCCATTCTTCTTTTTGTACAATTCCAGTAATCAGGAAACCGAGAGGATTTTAATCGGGAAAACTTGGAGGATTTAAATCAGGAAAACCGGGAATTTAAAAATTATTTTTGAGTGGCCACCGTGATATGGGTCTATTAATTCATAATCTAGCAAGCTCACATAAACCCACATTAGAAATTCGTAAATATAATAATTTGTGCGCCAAAGCAACACTCGAACTAACGCCTACGACAATAAGTACCGTAATATACTGCGTAATACTTAAAAACACCATTACGTACATATTCACACTCATGAACACCTATTCTAGTCCCTATATACGCGAACTTTACTCCAGTTCTTCAAAAATCCAAGCGGTCGATAGTTGTGAACTTTAAAAAGAGAAGAATATTAAATGTATAAATGGTAAACAGACAATCGCCTTAGCAGTATAAACAAATAATAGATTTTTGAAGTGGTGTATTTTACCTTAATTTTAGTTCACACACGAGACGTCTAAAATCTTTAAAATTTGGCAACCCAGAATACTAAGTTTACTTTTCTTATTTACAATATTAATGACTTCAAAAATATAAAAAACAATTAAACGAGGGTACCTTTTATATCGATTCTTTCCAATTTACATAAATTACTTCGCTTGAAAAGTACACTTCCTTCTGTTTTCTTTACTGATATGCTTATAGATTTTATTTCTTCTAACTAAAATCTTATTGTTTAAAACAAATTTTATCGTGTTTTTTTTTGTTTTTTTTACGTAGCACTTGATATGTAATATATATATATATATATATATATATATATATATATACAGTAGCGTATTTTGTGGGAGGCTCGCCCCTTCCCCTAAATTTCGAAGAGATTATTAAGGCTCGCCCAAAGGCACAGGAAAATTGGCAACTGCTCAGAGCGGTACAGTTTGAGGGGCGGAATTATATTTATCATATTTACACTGCAAAGGAATTGTTTTTTATTCCATAAACTTAAATGGACGGGCTCAGGACAGACCTGTTATTTATATAAATTATTGGTATAAATTTTCTAAATATATTTACCCCGTCGTATTACGAATTGGGAACCAAAAAAAAAAAAAAAGTGATACACTGTTATTCTACTAAATGAGTATCGAGTTGTACGTTCCCGTGTTCTTCATTAGTTCGCTCGTTCAATCTTGTGTTTACTTAAAAATCTCAGCAACGATTATTCGTTCGATTCTGTGTTTACACTAAAAATCTCAGCAACGCTTATAACGTAAACACTGTATATTATTCGCATCACATGATTCGTGAGCAGCGATTGGTAGTTGTTGAAAAATTTCTGTGTTAAGTGAATAATTATCGTGATCAGCTCTTTGAGACCGCGGCGCGTGCGCTATGTCCGTATCGCACTCGTCGTCGAATTCTAACCGCTAGTCATCTATAACCGGGCAGCAAACTACTCATGCTGCTGTTTCCGCTACCACCACATCGACGCCAAGTGAGATACTTACGCATAATACTAACAACACTAACAGAGCGAATGACTGAAATCACCGCAATGTTCATAATATCAATAATAATAATAATACTCGCGGCAACGGTAATAATAATAATAATACCAATCGTACTATCGGTGCTAATCATCGCAGTGATGATACTGTAAATACTAATATATATATATATATAAAAAAAAAAAAAACAGTCTAGTGGTGAAATATAAACGTAAATCGAATATTGTTTACTAAACCTTTAAAAGGTAAGATACGATGATAGTTAACTGTGAAACAGATGTGGACTCAAAGGATCACAGCTGGTAACAAGTAACAAACAAACGAAAGAGACCAAGAGAATTTGTTAGAATCATTTCTTTTGACATTGACAAAAAAATGTTAAAAAGAAGTAGCAATAGATATATATATATGTATATATACGATCTTAGCAACTAACGACGACTTCGCAGACGAAGTTACAAACTCAAAACAAGGTCCAAAACCTCTCCCTATCATGGTCTATGGAGTAAAAGATTACACTAGAATGTTGACGGATATTGCGTCTGTAATTAATACGAATGAAATCCGCTGCAGGTCCTTAGCGGACAAGAGAGTTGAAATTAAAAGAAATACCATAGAAAACTATCGCAAGCTGATTCATTATGTTCAGGAAGAGAAAATAAAGCAACACATTTATCAAATTCAAAACGATGTTTCCGAGAGGTAATATGGAATTTACATCACTCTATAGAAATAAATGACATTATCTCAGCCTTGAATGAATATAGCCATAAAGTACCTTTGTATAAGAAAGGGAAGACAACTAAGCATGAAAATTATTGCACGATATCTCTTCTGCCGCATACCAGCCACATACTATTACGAATAGTAAATAATCGGATCTACGCGCATATGGCGAATGAAATACCTGAAGAACAAGCAGGCTTTATGAAACGACGAGGTACACGGGAACAGATGTTTAACATAAAATTATTAATAGTAAAAGCACGCGAATATAAGGTACCTGTAGTAATGTGCTTTATAGATTATCAAAAAGCCTTTGGTAATATTCAATGGCATAAGCTTTGGACAATACTAATTGAAATGGGCGCACCAAAGTACATTGTGTATCTCATAAAGAAGCTGTACGAGAACAATCGCAATATTATTGTACGTATCGATATTGCAAAATCAAGAAATTTTACGTTCAGAAAGGAGTCAGGCAAGGCTGTGTATTTTCTGAAATACAGTTAAATTTTTTTTCTCCAGCGCAAGTTGACCGATTTTCTTAATTTTCCAGTATGTTGTAGACATATGGGAGGGACGCATTAGAAAAAGTTATCAACCCCTCCCTTCAAATGGCAATTTCTAACATTGTTCGTGTTTTTTACCAATAAAAATACATGAAAAATGAAGCTGGCATTTTTAGATGTACATAGGCTATTGCAAAAAATGTGAGACCGAGTTCGATACAGACAGCCAGGCATCGGCTGGAAAACATGCTGAATAAATATTTTATTCATTATCTATCGATCAAACGCTTGATAAGATTAGTTCGTTGGAAACAGCTTACCGTAGGGCTGTTTAAAAATAAGTACTTACCCGGCGGACCCATCCAAGATTTTTAATAATGGGAAAACGTGAATAAAATAGTATGTATCAATTTTTATTCGGAATCGATAGCAGTAAGTAATCGAATATAGTTTTCGAAATAAGCTCTGCTCACTGCTAAGCACGCGTCTATTCGGTCTTACCGTTTAATGAACATTTTCGAGAATTCATTTTCAGGTATTACCTTGAAAAACGTTTATACTTCTGCGACAACTTCTTCGTCCGTTGTGAAGTTGCGACCGCGTAGGGGCGGCTTTAAGCCGCGGAAAAAGCCAAAAATCGCATGGAGCCAGGTCTCGGCTATGGCGGATAAGGGTAAATCGGCATTTTGATCTTCTTCGTGTGTTCCATAACCGAACGCGCTGTATATGGTCTCGCGTTATCGTGGTGCAAAAAAGAAAAGTTGTTTTTGATTTCCGGTCTTTTCTTCACGATATGTGTTGATGCAGGTACATGAGAATTTTTGTGTAATAAACCGCATTTACGTTTCCACCTGGAGGCGAGCCAACAATATGTTGGTATACCATTTCTTTTCTGTCGAAAAAGACGATTGACATGACTTTCCCTGCGCTCTTTTGTTTTCTTTTTGCGCGATGATTCGGGAGATTTCCACGGGGTGCTTTCTTGTTTAGTGGCAGAGTCAAAATAATGGATTCACGCGTTTTGTCGCCGGTAATGATCCTGCCCAAGGAAGATGCATCTTCTTCAAACAACCTCTTCCACTGGGTGCAAACATCAACACGCGTTTATTGCATTTACGGAACCCAAGTGGAACAAACTTTTCGCATATTAAAATGATTTTTCAAAATTCGTAGCGCAGTGTCCTTCGGTACGTTCAGCGCAGCACCCAAAGCTCTCACTGACAAGTACCTATAATCACGAATAATCGCTGCAGCCGTATTAACCATTTTCTTAGTAATCATTGACGCTTTTCGTCTAGAATGTGGTAGTAAAGTAGCAGATTCGCGGCCGCTCGAGAAGGCCGCGTGGAATACGCTAGCCCTACTCAGTCTTTCGTCATTGGAATATGCTACTTGCATCATCTGATAGGTTTCTGCAGCAATCTTACCTAATCGGCAACAAAAGTTTATTTATTTATTTTTTTTTTGGCTCATCAACCAGCGACCTTACCCAGAAACAATAGGAAGAAGAGTTAACTAATAGAAAATTTAGTCGGGTGACATTGTTCGTCTGGAGTACTGATCGCGGAAAACAAATGTACACAGAAAGAACACAAAAAACTGGAGGCGGTGGTACACAAACACGTTGCGCATAACTGGCTGCAGTTGCTCAACGAAGTGCATAAGCAATGCGCAACAAGTATGTAGCTGTGACAGCAGAATTCTTCGCTCTACACGTATCCTTCATTTCCGAAACCATACGCATCGTTGCCAATATTTTAAATATTAAGTCTCACCTTTTTTGCGACAGCCAATGTATTTTAGACCCCTGAATAATATATATTTTGGTCAAAAAAAAATTTCAGGTGGGTTGTGGTTAAAATTGGCAAAAACATAGGAGCAAGTGAAAATTTGATCGAAAATAAAGCTATTTATGATAATACTATATTTATATTCCGCACATATGCCGTGTACTTGATTTTAAATCATAGTGGGCTAGCGTTCATCCACGGCGTGTGCGAATTACAGCCGGCAGTGCGAGCTGAGCGAAGGTTTTTAAAAATCCCGCCAAATCAGGCAGAGCAGCGCCGATAGAGCGTGTGCTATAACATTCGATTGGTTCTAGGCACGTAACCCTTATTAATTAATTGTTATAACTGTCGTTTCACCGTTAAGTTGATCACACGGCCGTTCAACGTAAACGCGGTTTCTAGTTATCGAAACCGCGTTGTTTGTCGCCATCCACAACCCCCCCCCCCCCCATGTGTCTACAATATAGTGAAGAAGTTAAGAAGTTCGGTCAACTCGCGCTTGAAAAGAAGAAAAAGCTATATTTCAGCAAAATGGGAATTTCTTAAAAACTAGGGAGGCGAAGGATCTGAAACTTCTGTCACGAATGTTCCTTGGTGGTACCCACTTACTACCCAAATATCAACCCGATAGCTCTCCAGG
Organism: Icerya purchasi; assembly: GCA_039619475.1. Taxonomy (NCBI): domain Eukaryota; kingdom Metazoa; phylum Arthropoda; class Insecta; order Hemiptera; family Monophlebidae; genus Icerya; species Icerya purchasi. The sequence goes on along the minus strand of CM077116.1, from coordinate 166,764,293 downwards.
GCAAATTTACCATTCTTATCTACCTATGATGACCTTTCACTATTGGATATATAATAATTACGCCTGTGAAATGATGCAGAAGTCGTTTATAGACAAGTGGTTGGGCAAAACGCAGATAAAAGATTTGTACAAGCGATTTAAAAATGGCTGCAGTTGACAGTGACCTCATTGTTAGAGTCACAGAAAAAAGATGGTAACCTGACTTTTTTTTTTTTTTTTATTCTAGAAAAAAACAACCTCCTCTCTTCAACCAAAGCCAAATGACATAAAGATCTACACATTTTCTAAGCTGTCGAAGAGAAATATTAACAAACTTCAGTAATCAAACACCAAGGGCGTCGCCAACCGATGAGCCAGGGAAGGGCAAGATGAGTTGTCAGCCGCCGGGGGGGGGAGATGATAGAAAGATGATATCAGTTATAGGAGAAATAAAATTTATAAGTTGTAAAGACTTAATATTTTCTTAAACAAGAATAAAATCTTAATTAAAACATAAGTTTTCCAAACTGCCATGATTACGCGCCTATGAATACTCATCAATGTCAGTTGATTAAAAAGTTTCAAAGCTTCAGGGGGGCAGCTGCCCCTCTCTGTCCCAGCTGGCGACGCCCATGTCAAACACACGTCCATATGCCATTTTCTTCGACCTTGAACAAGCTTTTAATCACATATAACAACACAGATTATTGACAAAGCTAATCTTCACCCTTAATCGGTAATACGAACAAATACATCCAAAGTTTGCTTTACAATTGGATGAATATCACCTATCTTTCCATCAGAGAACAGAATTCCACAAGTCTCTGCTTTAAGCACAACCTTGCTTTTTATTATATATATATATATATATATATATATATATATATAAATAGCATCAAAGACTGGATTAAACGGACCGTTAAAACCGGGGTTTTTATCGAAGACCTGAACTTTCCTTATCCTCTAATCTTCCTTCCCAATGCCCAAAACATTCTCCAACAAACTATCATTAAATTATAATCCTGGTTACTGATCTTTTCTTTATCCGAAACCGTTTGTTTAGACCTCTTTAGGGCACGTCAAATATTTCAAAATTTCATGGTCAATTAAAGACAACTGAACTTATTTATAATCAACCTTTACTAATAGTAAAATCATTTGAATATTTGGAAATTATCTTAGACGATAAATTAAAGCTTAGTAAACACATGTTAATTACCTTCTGGATAAATCAATAAAAATTTTTTTTTTACATGCTTCTCAAAATTCAACCTAACAGTTCAAAACAAAATTTTGGATATTAACACACCTTGGTATCTAACCAATGAAATGCCTTGCATAAAGATTTGAGCGTCCTGTACATAGCTGATACTGTAAATATTCTCGGAGATACGCATATAGACCGGAAAATTGCCCGATCAAATTAGCTGTACAATACCTGTGTCGTGTTCAGATTAAAGCGCGGTAAACCTTTAAACCTTTGTGTAAGGTAAACAATATCGGGTGAGTACCAGTGGCTACGTTTCCCTTCAAGACGGTTCGTAATTAGAAATTTCACTGGATGGCTTTGTCTAAGCAGATTGTTGTAAGGAAAAATTGAAAATGAAAAAAAAAAAACTACCCTCTTTAGATGTCCTAATGGCAGAGAACCGAAAAATGTAGCCTTAGAGCTTCTGGCGTGAAAATTTCTACCCTAGCCGTCAAAGACAAAGAAGACGACGACTCGACTTAGTTTTTCGAATTAAAGCAACCGTAAATACCGTTAAACAAACTCCGGGAAACCATTTCTTTATCACTACCAAAAATAATTCAATTTTTTTTTCCCTTCATGACCCAGCAACGTGACAAACTAAATTAGAAAAAACTAAATATCCGGGCAGCCAGAAATGGAAGACACAAAAAACTGTAGTAAGGGAATAAATATAAGTTGAATTATAAGGAGTAGAAAGAAAGACAAAAGTTGGACGTATGAAAGGGAGTGTTCGTTGAGAAGTGCAGAACACTCGCAAAAAAAAATGTGACTAGAATCACATGTACAAGGAGGATTGCCAACGTGAAGAGAGTAGTAAGGAGAAGATGACAGAGCAAATCGAACACGAGAAGAAGGGAGGAGAAAATGATTAATCCCGAGTCTGATTAAGAATACAAGCAATGGTACAGCGGTGGAATAGAATGAAACCGGGACAGGGGACGAGGAAAATGTCTAGAATGATTGAAGATGGATAGGAAAAGCATGTCCGAAGAAGGGAAATTGTCCAGGAATAAACTATTGCGAGCGGCTGAGCGAGCTGAAAAGTCAGCTGGGTCAGGACATAATAGATCGAATTGAGAGAATGATAGATGAATGGGGAGAAGGAGGAGAGAAGATGGTTTGAAGGACGCTTTTAGAATCGATAATGGTAAGGAATTTGCCAAGCCCACTTATAGAGGAAATAAAAGAGATAAGTCGATTCAGCTGAAAAGATAGAGCAAAAGGAAGAAATCCTGAAGGGAGTGATGGATCGAAGGGAGCGTAAACGCATCACCCACGTCACCATCATACTCTTGGAACCATCAGTAAAGATTAAAACATGGGAAAGAAAAGAGGAATCTAGCAAATGAAGAAGTTCATAGTTGACTATACTGTGAAAGGAACAATTAGCACGAAACGGAAGAGAGGAGAATTTAATTGCCGTATACTATTAAAATCGCGGAAAAAGTAAGAAAGTTTATTATAGGGGAGAAAAAGTATGGAGAAAATTTATAAATGCGGGCAGCAACATGCGACAGAATTGGGATTTTATGAGACGCATATCGCCAGCGAGTTTTGCTAAAAAGATAGAAATAAATAAGATTGGATGAAGAAATGGGGGATGCTTTATTAAAAAGCGATAACCGAGCAGTGAACGTCGAATGAATAGTGGTTGGGTAATGAACTTACTCACCTATACGGATAGAGGCTTAAATTATGTTTTATACGCTACCGAAAAAACAAAATAAATTTAATCGCCATTGATCAAAATTATTTTAAAGTCAATAGGATCTAACAAAAAGAACATCCGGATATCAGTCGCTTATAGTGTACCTAAGTCGAGGAGACAAAAATGGAGAACATTGTATCTAATTACGACGTTCACTGCAGAGGTCATCATTGATAAGGCTACATGCAAATTAAGCGGCAGCAAGGAAGTATCGGTAAATAATTTGGAAGTAACTCGGTAGAAAAATTCTCCAACGACTTATAAACTGTTTGGTGCAATATAAAGAAAAAATCGGAGCTTCAATATGCTCTTTTCGAAACGGCGTGTTTATCATTATTTATTATCATAACGAGATTGTGATTAAACAAAATACCGCATAGAACAAGCGTGACTGACTTCAATTAACGAGAGCTGCGATAATACAAAATTCGCGCTAGTATTGAATAGGCGAAATGTACTGATGAGAAAAGTTGCTTCGCTAAATTGAAGTTAAGGTTATATTTGCGGATGTGAATCGTACGTTGTTACATCTTTCGGGCACTGTTATAGCTTCAACAGACGAAAAGAAAATCAACGCGTTTGAAATGTATACCAAAAAAAATACCTATCGTGTTATAATTGTTGTAAAGACTTTTCACAAGTTACGGATAGCCCGAAAGAACGCAAATGTTATAGAATAGAACGTATAAAGACAAAGCGCTTTTTCATACTATTCAGAGTATCCCGAAAACAATCGGTGGAAAAGAGATGGTGAAATTACCGAATGAGAAATTTTAGAATACGGTTATAATATTCGTCGTTAGGACGATTTTGGAATGGCACTTCAAAAGTCCAAATTCCATTTCGAGTCGTTAATCTCTTTAACGAAAACGGTGGTTAGAGAACTGTGGAAAAAGAACGTTCCCCTTCTTGTACGCTTCCGCGATTTTTTCGACTTCCTCATTTTATCATTTTCTTCTCCACAATCTTTTACCATTCTCAATTTTCCCTTTCATTTTTCCTATTTTGTTCCTTCCAAGCTGAGTTTTGCGACGCAATCATCTTTTTTCTGAGAACTCATCTCTCACTTCTACTGTCTCTATCCTTTTAAATCTGACCTTTATAATTTACCTCTCTTCTCATATTCTGTTACTCATTTCGCTACTTATAATTCCTATTCTCTTTTTATTCCTTTCCTATCGTGCCTTAAATTATTCTCCCCCTATTGCTGACTGCATTTTAGCGCCAAGTCAATAAGTGTGATAAATGTGTTTTTTTTTTCTTCTTCTATATCAAACTCTGCTATTACTACGAAAACTTATGTCGGTTTCGAATAAACTTTTTTCTGTCATTATTAGCCGCGTTCTTCCTTGAAAATTCAGCAACAAAGTTTTTTTTTTTTTTTCTTTTCTTTTTGAGTGCCGTGTGCAGCTGCCGGGGCTATTACGGCGCTATGACGGTGGGAACGTTAAATGACTCGAAAGAAACCAATTGTATAAAGAAACTGAATAGTGTCCACGATATTCAAGGGCGAGTTAGCCAGAGATGACTGCAGAGACATAATGCGGTGATTAGGGCGCTGAAGAGCAAAAGAAGGGCACTCCAGGAGCAGGTGTTTTATTGAAGAAGCAGGGGGGAGGAAACAAAAGGGGCATTCAAAAAGAGGCTCGTAGTTGAACAAAAGATGATCTTGCGTCAGAGAAATATGTCCGATGCCGAGCCTTGTCATAGCGAGAAAATCGGTTCTAGGAAGTTCGGAAAGAGGGAACCAGAAGTCAATACGGTGTTTTATTTCGCTCAAAAAGACAGTTTGTTTGGAGAGCCAACCTTGTTTCCATTGGGATTGCATTCAAATTTTTATGGACTTTATTATGTCAGAAGGGGGGAGAATACAAGGCATGGGGCACGACAGAGCAGACTTAGCAGCAGTTTCAGCTAACAAATTGTCCATAAGTCGAGTGTGGCTTGGTACACACAGGAAGGTAATTTGGTGGGAGGATACTTTTGCTAGCCCACTTTCTAAGTGTCTTTTTGTTTACGACGTAAGTAGATGTTTTCTCTTCTTTCTCATTTTACACATATATACATAAATATACGTATATTTAATAATAATAATAATAATAATAATAATAATAATAATAATAATAATAATAATAATAATAATAATAATAATAGTAATAAGATTATTTATTTTGCTTTGGGTAAAACTTAAATGTATTTATTGTTCCATTTTTAATTAATGAAAGGGGGGAGCATGTAAATATCTCAAGGGGATGCTAGTCTTAATTGCTTCTTCTCGAAAATTAGCCAGCGGTTACAATGGCACTGTCGCAACCAGAATCATTTAGTGTTGCTGTGAGCTGTCTGATGTCTAAAGACACGTCGTACCGACTCAGTGAGTACTTTTTAAATCTGGGTTATTGATGTGCTATTTTAAATTTTCCGAATTAGTTGGTAAAATGAATAATTTCGCCTCGCATTTCCTTTTGTTCTGAAGAATGCCGCTAGGGAAACAGGAATATCAAAGCGGCGTTTAACTACAAACGATTGTAATTTTTTCATTATCTGTTCGATGATAATTTTAGTGTGACTTCCTGTTATTCATTTGTAATTGTCTTCGGTGCTTCGTGAGAAAAGTCGGTCATTCACATTTCATTTTTGTACATTATACGTCTGCAATAATGCTGAGGTAATGTGATGCATTTTATTAACGCGCGGAATAAAAGTAGCGATGCACCTTAATTAAATTGTGTTCGCGCAAGATAAATCGTATTTATAATGGATCGCCTCTGATTGATAGGTTTTTTTGGGGTTTGGAATGTATAATTTTATCTCTACATGCTCTTGCAATCGACGAATCATTTTCCAGCGTCATTGTCCGTTATGAAGAGACCGCAACTACTACGGAAGGTAATTTAAATGATTACAACACAACTGAACGTAATGCTACAGGTAAGTCGATGTTGAATGTAAAATTACGTAGATTACTTTTGTCCAAAATTATTTCACCTTTCCCTGTCTCTCGCTTTCTCTTTCTTTCTCTCTGTGTTTCTTCTCTTTCCCTTTTTTATTTTACATTCACCGGTGGGAAATGAAAGAAAGATCCTAGCGTAGTCGTGAACGGGGAATAGATCGAATTGATTCAAACGGAAATTAAGGACCACGAATTATATTTCAAGTAAAATATCATCAACAAAATGCGTTTCGCCTTTGATCTGTTATTAATTTTCTATTTTATAAATCGTTCTGTTTTTGCTACCGTTATTTTTTTCTTTTCGAAATCTGTAACTTTGTATGTTTTTCTTCGCCGTTCAATCGATGAGCTTCTGTTATCAGGGCTTCAGTTCAGCGGTAGCAAGCAACGAAATACCTCAGTCTTCTTAAACTCCTTATTACCGCGTTAAATTTACCAGGTGAGGCAATCTTTTCGAAACCTTTTTCCTTTTCTTTTCCCTTTAAACTCATTCGCATACACCCTGTGTATGTACGTAAAGTGACCTGGTTTAAAAAATTATGATTTGAAAAGTAAACCAATTTCACCGGAAAACATGCAACATATACGTTAAACGCGCACTAATTTGCTTTATTAATAGAACATTATAAATCATATGACACTCTTGCTCCCTCTTCACTGACAGTAACGAGATCGATGAGTGTACGATGCTTTTAATTGTAGATTATCGTTATTTATTAGATTTTCTTTTATAGCGTCTTTCTATTTCGCAGAAGACCTCAAATGTTCTTGGTGTCCTATCGAGCTCCGTGAAGTGCACTTATATGCTTGAAAGCTTCTTTAACGATTGCTTCATGTCACAAGGTGTATCCATATGATTTTCAGTAGTATCTGGGCGTCAACAACATATTTCGAAAACCCCAACAAAATACTTTGATCGAATGTTACGCAAGTATAAGGGGCTATAGAAAATAACAAGGTGATTTTTGTGGCTTCAGTAATTCTTGCCTATCTTGTCACCCTTTAAACGGCAATGAGTACACGTGATTTGATGTGTCAGATGTCACGAAACTAATCATCGAGGATCACTCCGCGGCTCCCAACATCGGGAAGACGACGATGTAGCAAACAGGACGTTTGTTTTTTAAAAATCGGGCAAAAGTGATGTAGAGTTTTTTGTTGTTGGGGGAGGGGGGGGGGTAACAGTGAAGCTTACCCATTTATTAAAAAATTTAATATTTAAAATGAACTGGGAAAATTAAAATGCAAGAAAAAATTACGATGAAATTATATTACTCGGATTATTTCACTATTTTTTATCGACTACAAACAGATGAGGTTACATGTTCGTCAAGTACATTTTATTTTCGATTATTTAGACAGATGTTAGTGATCATTGGCAGTACTATATAAGTACCGATGAATATAAATAATCGTACTCAGTGGGGCCATATAATAACGTGAAAAGGGGTTCTCTTTAGAGAAGTTTTTAGTAATATAGCAAACGTGATTGCTACTTAAGAATATTATCGATATTAAGCATAGAAATATAAGTTGGAAAAAAGTTAATCTTTAATAAGACAAAAATGTAAAATATTGTCAGTGTTATAGTTTTTTCATTAGGAGCAATATAGAGGTACCGGTAAAAGAAACAAATTTGAAAATGGCCATGGCGCCATGCTGCCGGAAATATTTCATGCTTCTTTTATATTACTGTGTACTTGACCGTGTGGACTAACTTTAATGATAACCTTTGTTTATTAGAAATTATATCAATCAGTGGTGGAGACCCGCGTGAGTATATCGGTAATGATCAGCGAGTTAGTCATTAAAATAAAACGTTTGAAAAACAAAGGGAGCTCCCTTATTAGAGAGATATAATTTTCATTATAATTATATGAAGAGTCGAAATTTTTAAAGGAACGATGAATCACTTAAAGGATTATTTTTATGTTATTTATCAATGCACGGAGAAATGTAGATTAGAATAAAGGTGGTGAATTTGAAACCTTCGAAGCGCGATTTACAAGCTTATTGCTGGCGAAATTTTATACTTTTTAATCAATTCCCAGCTTTTACAGTGCACAAACTGGCGTCATTTTGGGCTCGTCTATCCGTATTACTATTCAAAAATTTTAAACTAAAAACTGAAAAATAAAATAATCCAAAAAAAATACCGATTTCAAGATTTGCTCTAAAAAATTTAAGTAATTCTTTGAGAAAAGATAATATATCTTATATAGTAAAATATATATACCTCAAAAGAATGATGATTATTCTTAAACAACATACCAAATTCCCAAAATGGAACAATTAAATAACCGCATTAAATACCATTTTATATTACTTGGCTTATAGGGAAAATGAGTGTATTGCTTATTCTCGATGTGGTTTTTAAATTGCGAGATCTTAATTATTGTTTAAGAATAATCATATCTTTCTTTTAAAGTATATTTTTTGCTATATACGATATACTATCCTTTCTCGAAGAATTATTTACTTTTTAGTTCGTTTTCTTTTTTTTTTTAATTTTTAGATCTTGTATTTTTTTAAAACATTTTCTTTTTGTTTATTTTTTTTTTTTAATTAAGGAAGGACGTTGCGGTTACTAGCCATAGAATTTGTTCAGCGAAATAAGAAATTATTCATTAATTTAACTTAAAAAAATGACAATTTCATAGTAACGTGAATATGTTGTTTTTTTTCAATTTCCTATGCTCTTGTTGTAAGGGAATTAATAGTTCTTTTTCAGCGTTAAAAAATTTAATTAAGCATTTTTTAGCGTAGAATTTTATAATTTAAAAAAAAATTTAACGATAAAAAACAAAAATAAAAAGTAGCAAATATGCCTTTGATTAATATAATTACTATTAAGCGTACATTTAAAGAAAACGTACGGCGCAATTTCCCTCCCCCTGCGGTTACAATACCAGTTACAATACTTTTGTTGTTTCGCACCTGATATCTCTGATTACTTTGGATTGTCGGTTTGAACAGCGATGGAAATACCGGAGTAAAATTTTTTTTTGCACACCGTTCAAGTATCAATTTATAAGATACCATTTTTCGAATGTGAAGATAAACCACTTGAAGTAGTAAAACAATTGAAAAAATTTATGGATAAATTTTATGTAAATAAATTTCAAGAAATATGGAATAATTATAATGGAATAACGTATCAAATTTTCCCAAATATAATAGATAAATTTAAAAATAATACGCCAAATATTTTTTTAATGTTCAATTTATAACAACAGGGCACGGTCTATCTTAAAGGTTGATCTTTATATAAATTTAAAATTTCTGAAAACTGTGTAATATGTAATTTTAGAGATGATGTTTTTCATTTACTGCAATTATAATAATAGTAATAGACACACTCTGTAATTATGAACTTGTACAAAATTATTTTAATGAATTTAACAAATTGCAACTGAAGAAATAAAATTCCGAAAACATTATGTACACATTTATATTTAATGTAAATAGTAAAAATGCATAGTATATATTATAAACAACTGTAAAGTGGAAATTAATATAATATCAAATACTTAGTTGGGGACGGGTTATATTAATTCCGTTATTATAATAAATCAATATTGCAGTAAATAGATGTACCTACCCGGCTTTTCGGCAATAGGGAAAAAAAATAATGTACCAACTACGAACAAGAAACTTTACGGCTACGTAACTGGAAAAAAAGTGTTCATTTCTATTCAAATATTTGGACAAAAACGCAAGTGTTCCAAAAAGATCGGATCGATTTGGAATAAATTTAATCTTATAATGCGTTTCCATATGTGCGTACTCTGTACGTTTGAGGTTTTTGCGAATTAAGAGAAAGGTACACTAACAATATTTCATATTGTGGCGGTGATATTTATTGCATAATGTTTTGAAACTAATGATAAAATTCTTTAATGGATGGACATTTATTTGCTCGATTTTAGGACATATATTAGATTATGTGAATTTGACGACGGATCCGTGTACTAATTTTTACGAATTTGCCTGCGGAAAATGGATTCGTAACCATCCGGTGCCGCCGAGTCAATCCTATTTAAACCAGTTTTACGTTGTCGAAAACAGGCTTCAACTGCAGTTAAAGCGTAATTTTTTTGCTTGATTTTCGAATAATTACATATGTTCTATTATTTTTAATTCCTTTATATATTAATCCTTAAATGGTGTTCCCGCATATATTATACAGAGTACCCAATATCAATGTTAAAACGTCCATTATTATTTCTTATTAATTATAACGTAATAAAAACTTTTAAGAATAGTGTATGTAATTTATTGGTGCTACATGGCCACAATGCATATAAATTTTTCACATTTATAATCAGATAGAAAGCTTTCGAGTATAAAACCGGATATAATGAAAACAAAGTATACATAAACTGACTGAGGAATCCTGTAATAATTTATCACGGGCTACGAAAAAGTGACAATAAAGTTGGTGTACAATAGGCAATGTGCAAGGGAAATTTTTAGGTTTAAATTACAGTTTAAAAAAAAGTTTGGTACTGTTCATTTCAGAAACACTGACAAAACGAGATACAGCCCGAAATTTTCATTGCAATCACTATATTTTTAAACATTGACCGCATATCATCTCGAAATATTAAAGACTTATCGAATAAAATTGTTTTCAACGTCTTCGCTTTAATATTAGCCGAAAAACCCTAAAATCGTGTCAAAATTTTTATCTTGAGTTGTAATCATTGTGAGAGTTGCTGTTGACGGTCAGAAGAATTTTTCCATCTTCAATTGTATTGTGTTTTATGGTTTAACAATGAACAGAGTGTATTATACTTTTCGTTAACTGTTATAATTGCGATATGGTTTTTATAAAAGTAGTATAGAATGATGAATATAAGAAGCTACAAAAACTTCTCAAATTATTATTTTTTTTTTGTGATTTTATTTTAGATTTTATTAATTAAACTATCGTGAAAGTCACGTAAGTTGTTTAAATATTGAAAAGTTTGCGATATGTACAGTCTAAATATTTCTTTTTTCATTTCTAGTTGAAGATGAAATATTCCCGAAAACGTTTCTAGCGTATTTTATTTTTTACTTTAAAATTGTTTGTTACTTATTCTAATTATTTACTATTTTATTTTTCTGAATTTCTTTCTTTTACTTCATTCGGGCTCATCAATAAAGGGCATTGAATGTATAGATATAGGCAATGATTTTTTTTCTTATGTCATGTACATCTCCTCCGCGGCTAACTCATTTACATATCAAGGAAAGTACAGCTTAGCTCTAGACTCAGCTCTAGTTACAATTGTGATCTGTTCTAAAGAGCTGTTTTTAATCTACATTTATTATCATATTATGATGAAACCTGTTTCTTCTGTGTTTTAAAGTAGTATATGTTCTAGATTTTTTACTAACGTAAGTATAAAACACATCATTTTTATGTATAATTTTATTAAAATTTGTACTTGAAAAACCAAACTAATATTCGATATATCTAGAGGAACAGCGGTTATTAATTTATTAAATTTTTCCTTTACGCGTGTAGAAATTCTTGAGCGCGATAATGTAACTGATCCGGTTCCTGTCCGAGCTGCAAATCTGTTTTATCGATCTTGCATGAATAAAGGTATGTATAACGTTAGTAAGTTAATGTTTTAATAAAAATAATTCGTTTTTTATTTATTTATTTATTTTTTTTGGAAGGGGGGTTTTCAACTAGGTGCCTTCCTCAGAAACGGTAGGAAAAGAGTCAATTAATTAGATCTTAATTCGATCAAAGATTGCTAATATGAAGAAACCAATGGCGGGGAACAACAGATTGGGAAGTAAAAGACAAGATATAAGGAGCATAATAAGCAGTAGGAAGTCTTAACTGTAACGAATGTGTAAATAAAGAATAGAATGTTCAACAGATAGAAAAGGGCATTCGAAGGAAATGTGGTTTTAGAATATCGTAGATAACTACATTTCATCGAGATGAAAAGGACAATAGGCAGAGGGAACAACAAGGGGAAAGACGACAGCGAGAAGACGGCCCGAAAGTTGATCAAAGCGTAGGCGAATAATAGAAACAACGGTAGAAGGAACGGAACATTCGAAGGAAGATTAGATTGAATTTAGAGTAAGAAGGAATAATTGAAGAGTATGGAATTTTTTTTAAATAAATACGAAAACGAGCAGTACTGTGAACCAAAGCATGCGCCATTTTATTACCCGTCACGGGTGCTCCTATGAACAGCAAATTAATGTGTACAATGATTGAAGTTGTTTTTACCATTCATCATGGGCGTCGCCAGCGGGGGGCAGGGGAGTCAGCTGCCCCCCCCCCCCCCCCTAGAGCTTTGAAACTTTTTAATCAACTGGCCATAATGAGTATTCATAGACGCGTAATCATGAATAATTTGCCAGAAACCCACGAAAATTATGTTTTAATTAAGATTTTATTCTTGTTTAATAAAATATTAAGCCTTTACAACTTATAAATTTTATTTTTCCTATAACTCATATTCTTTTTCTATCATCTTGCCCCCCCCCCGGCCCATCGGCTGGCGACGCCCTTGCCATTCTTAATTTATAATTTTTAAATATCGGATTTTTGATTACTTTACAGTTAAAGCGGTGGCGGATCCACGGGGGTGGGGGAATAGGGTACATCCCCCCCCAAATTAAAGCCTCTATAAAAAAATTTGTTATAACAGAGAAACTTAATTTATGCTGTAAAAGATTTGTATAAATGTTACTTACGGATTTTAATAACTAATGTTTTCTAGTAAAACTATTAATGTTCCTTTTTTATTCTATTTTAAACACAATACTGTCGTCGATCTCTTTCTTATTTATTTTTAATTTTTATTTTGTAATTTTAATTAAAAACAGTTCAGTGAGAAATATATATACATTTAAACTTGCTCACGAACAAAGAGAATTCGGATCGGATTACTAACAAAAATAAAAATAAAGTCTAATAAAAATACTCTCTTTCTTACTATATCTAAACTACCATTTTAGCTAGAATTTTATAATTTCGTTTTATTTTTCACCCCTAAATATAATAAGACAAAAGTTAAATTAAAGATTGTAATAATTATGTATTTTTTAAGTATTTTTAAATTTCTATAAAGGTCGCTATATGATTTTCTTTATGAAACAAGGGCTATTTCTCAAATCTACTGCCTACCGTAGAAGATTTTAGGTAATTATATAATTTCCCCCTCCATAAAAATGTCCTTCTGGATCCGCCCCTGGTTCAAGTAATATTCGAACCGTTTATAAATCTAATTTAAGTTTTTATCATTAACACAAAAACTGAAGATAAGTATGCAATGATACACTCCTATCGGAATCATTATTATCATTTATGACCTTCTCCCGCGTAAATTCACGGAAACAATATTACGGCTATCAATATTTCCTCCACCTTCCCCCTTCCCAAGTGACGGCTTTAAGTTCTTTATACGGCTTTAACATTCTTTTCTCTTTCTTTTGTAACTCACATATATATATATATATATATTATACTTTCCTCCGAAACCATTTTCCAGTATTACCTGTATGAACTATCCATTTTTTTTCCCTCTTTACTACTATCTCCTTTATTAAAACTCGTCCTTCGAAATATCTGTCATAATATTTCTTACAGTATCTAACAAAGAACCTTTTCTATGGCTTAATATTACAACCGGCGATTTTAAATTTTACCGCCTCGTTCATGCATACCTGGAATTAAATTTTGTTTTTCCCTCGTCTCTTCTCCGCGGTCTTCACCCAGAAGATTCCTTTTTTCTGTGTGATGTGAATCATGTTTTCTTCGAATGTTCCTCACCTTTGTTCAGGACATTCTCTCTTCTATTCTCAGCTTTTGGATCTTGTTCTTCCTACTCCATACAATGACTCTTATGTTCTTTCATTTCCACCCTTGTCATTTGTTCCTATTCTGGCTTCTTTCATTCATTCTATCTCACACTAGATTAAAATCTGATATGTGATGCTCCTTTCCAGCTATTATTTAGATTTCTTGGTTGATTGAGCTGTTGCTCTTCGTTAGCGTATCCAAAAAAAAAAAAAAATAAATAAATAACTTAAAGAAATCTTTCAATAATTTTGAACCGTTCTTGACGTAACTACTGTTCTGATTAAAGAATTTTTAATTAACGTCCCTGTCTCAGCAGCTTTTGATTGAAAAAGCAGACATCGAAAGAAGCTGCATTTGAATTTTGCGTTTTGGAAACATTTTTTCTAATAAGCAAACATCTAAATTAGATAGAGATAAAAATTTTAAATTAAACGTTAAAACTATTTTCTCGATTATTCTGCTTGAATTTTCTTTCGGGTGAACTAACTAAGGGGTAACGCCACCCTAGAATTTTGAAAAAATCGTTTTTTTTTGTTTTTTTTTTGACTCAAACAATACTTTAGGATCTCAAAAATGATATATTATAGTGAAAACAAATGTTTAAATAGCTTAATTCCTGGTTTGCCGCAGCGTCTCGAAGCGTCAAAAGCACTACTCCTCTAGACTGTAGGCCACAATTGTAATCTATTTGTACACACACTTACGCATCATAATGCTATTTGCACCGTATGTTATGCACAGTCTACGATCAATTTCTCCAGCTGCAACTCCTTCAGCTGTCATAAATTTGATGATGGTGCGTATCTCGCAATTGACCGGTTCTACTGATCAGATCAAAACGCGAGTGTAGCTGCAAAATCGACGCCGAACTCACGTGTCCGTTATTTTCTCCGTTTCACAGTGTTTAGGTTTGTAACATTGTGTATTTCGTTGTTTTTCAAATTGTTATTCGTATAATTAAAGAAGATGAGTGATAAAGCACCAGCGTATAGTGGACAAAAATCCGAAAAGGGCAAACCATCAAATTTGAATAGACCGAAAATTTCAAAGCGTCGGCCATTGAACCGTTACGAGTTGAAGAAACCAAGCATTGAAAATGCTAGCACATCATCTAACAAATTGTCAGCGCTCGATTCGGACGAACTTGAAGTACAGTAAAGCTTTAGTTACAGAATTTTGAACTTTCTAACAGTATTTACTGCTATATCGCAGGCAGTTGTTTGCAAGAAATGCAAATCAGATATTATGTTTACTGAATGTGGAATGCGTGGCTTGCGATTCAAAATTGTTCTTGTCCAAACTGCGATAAAACTGTTATTCCTACTTCTCCATTTATTGAAAAGAGTTACGATATTAACCGTAGAATTGTTCTTGCTATGCGGCTTTTAGAAGTAGGATTAAATGGAGCCATGAAATTTTGTGCGTTCATGGATCTGCCGCGGCCAATGTTTCATCCATTCTACGATTGTGTTGTAAAGAAAATTGCTATTGAAGCGGGAAATGTTTGTCAGCAGAAGTTTTAAATTAAACGTTAAAACTATTTTCTCGATTATTCTGCTTGAATTTTCTTTCCGGTGAACTAATTAATACTGTATATATATATATATATATATATATATATATATATATATATATATATATATATAACGGCCATTTTGACCTCGCAAGGGGCTGTGCCGACCTCTCTTACTTTCATTTCTGTCTCTTTCTCTTCTATGCTTTGTATAAAATGATCAAAATTTACAACGTAATTCTTACTGGCATCAACACAAAAGAATAACATAATCACAAAAATCCTATCCTAACATTTAACTTTCATTATATAAAATTAAGACATTTTTTTGTTACATTTTTCGTTACATATTTCGTTACATCTGGAACAAGATCCGGAACGCATGGATCAAATTGGTAAAATACACCCTGTCAAGAAAGTATCGGGAATTGTCAATTTAAATCTCCCGGGTAATAGCTAGGCAGATAATTTTTTTTTTCCAGGTTGGTACAACTGTTTTGTATTATGATGCCTATTTTTAGCGCGATCTGTCAACCAGTGTGTTTACAGCAGCTGTTAAAATCAGTCGACCTTGAAGTGTTTTGTCGAAGTTTTACAATGAGTGAAAATATTGAACAACGTACTTGTGTTAAATTCTGTGTTTCGAACGAAATTTCTTGTGCCGATACACTGAAAATGTTACAGAAGGCTTTTGGTGAATCTGCTTTATCAAAAACGCGGGTTTACGAGTGGTACAGAGCGTTCAAGGATGGTCGGGAGACGGTCGAAGACATGCCTCGCTCTGGACGGCCTTCAACGAGTGTGACCGATGATAACGTCGATAAAATCAAGGAAATCGTTGCTGAAAATTGTCATGTGAGCTTGAGAGAGATGGCTCATGGATTGGGCATGTCACACGAGAGCGTACGTACGATTGTGCACGAAAAATTGGGTATGCAACGCGTTGCGGCTCGGCTTGTTCCGAAAGACCTGAATTTCTTTCAAAAAAAGTACCGAGAACAGGTAGCTGCAGACATGCTGGATCGAGCCAATTTGGATCCTACCTTCTTGGAAAAGATAATTACTGGTGACGAGACATGGGTGTACGAGTACGACACGCTTACGAACCAGCAATCGTCCGAATGGCGGCCAATTGGCGCGCCAAAGCCGAAAAAACCTCGCCAAAGCCGATCGAAAGTGAAGATCATGTTGATTGTTTTCTTCGATATTCGAGGCGTGGTACACTATGAATATGTGCCAGCCGGACAGACAGTCACCAAAGAGTTTTACTTAAGTGTTTTGAGACGTTTGAGAGAGGCTATCCGTCGTAAACGTAACGATTTGTGGGTCGACAATTCTTGGATTCTCCATCACGATAATGCGCCGTCTCACAAAGCCATAATTGTGAATGAGTTTTTGGCCAAACACTCGGTAAATATCATCGAACAACCGCCGTATTCACCAGATTTAGCACCCTGCGACTTCTTCCTATTCTCAAAACTCAAATTTCCGCTACGGGGAATGCGCTTCGAATCGATTGATGACATCAAGACGAATGCGACGCGAGAGCTAAAGGCCATCCCGGAAACCGCCTATCAGAAGTGCTTTGCCGAGTGGAAAAAGCGTTGGCATATGTGCATCGCTTCGAATGGATGTTATTTTGAAGGTGACAAAATAAATTTGGATGAAAATTAAAAATTGTTCGTTTTATTTAACAATTCCCGATACTTTCTTGACAGGGTGTATGTGAACGCCAACCTTCGATAGCGAAGACGGCTCAAGAAGAAGAAAGAAAATTGTGACATTTTTAAAATAACAATCACAAAAATCCTATAAAATATAACAAACGTTACATAAAATTGGGACATTTTTTCTAATGAGGGCAGGCCCGTGCCCAGAATTTTGGAGGGGGGGGGGTGAAAATTTTCTTTGCATATTTATTTTATAATACATTTTTCACTAATATTCGTACTATTAATAATTTCCATCATTTTGATTTATATATTAGTAATTTACATAAATGAATTACCCCGTATATGAACATTAATAAAAATTACATATGTTATTAATTATACTCGTAATAAAAAATTTTTTGCATAAAATATTAATGAAGTACCTAAAAATATGGAACATATTTTTTCTTTCTTCTTTTAAAAGTAGGTAAGAACACCCTAAAAAATCATCAATATTTATTTTAAGTTTGTAATTTTTTTCAGATTTTTTTGTATTTATAATAACTATTTCAGTTCTCATGGGGGGTTTACCCCCCCCCCCCCGTGGACACGGCCTTGAATGAGGGGTAGCCTAAAAATTACGTTGTAATGAATATGTACTTTTTTTTTTCAAACCTGATTTCTCGATAATCATTTTATATTGATTGTTGGTTACTTTAGTTATTCGGTAATTGATTTACTTTTTATTGCTACGACTTTGACGATTTTTTTCTGTATTCCACGTTTTAATAGTAGACTCTTTATTAGATGACATCGCGATATTGTATAGTGTTCTTCATAATTTTTATGTATAGTTTTTGTTATTGTAAAACTTTTGGCTTGTTAAAATTTCTTTCATACACCGCAAAAACAGATAGGAAAAAAAATAAATCCAATAACGTTTGTTAACAGCTTGCGACAAGTATTAATCAAACGTTCCTTTCTCTTCTTTTATTGTGACTGATGTTTATGCAATGAGGCTCTATAGCTTTATGTATTCATATATTATTACGTAGACCGATTTATCGAAAATTATATATATCATCGTTTAGTGAGTTACATGCCTTTTCCCACTTGATGAAAGAAGACTCGTTTAAAGAGTACTTTTTTATCTTTTCATTACTTTTTCAGAGAAAATTGAATCCGGAAGTATGGCACAATTAATTCAAATTCTGACGGAATACGGTGGATGGCCGATGACAATAAATAATTGGAAAGAAGAAAATTTTAACTGGATTAAAATGGCGTCGGATTTAGCACGTCGTTGGTCGCTTATGCCTCTGATTTACATTTACGTCGGAGTGGATAAATTGAACACTACTAAAAGGGTCATTCAGGTAATGTAATTTTTGACAATTAAAGTTACCTAAAGATAGAGAAATGGTAATTCACAATATTTACGATAGGTTAAAATTCGAACGGTTTTAATTTATTCGTTCAATTTTATCAAATTTTAAAATGTTTTCTTTATATTTTTTTTTTTTTTTTTTCTTTGTTGCAAGATAGAACTGCTTACATTATTTTCAAAAAAAAAAAAAAATACTAATAACAATAATAACTTCTATATTCAAATGTACACACTTTTAATAGTTATTCTATGTCTTCCCTAGATTGACCAGCCTACATCTATTTTGCCTCAGTCGATGTTGATAAATCACGAGTTTTACGGTATTCAGTTGGAAGCTTACAAACAGTGGATAGCAGCGTCTGCCTTGTCAGTTACAAAATTTACCGGTCAGAACGTTTCTCCTGATGACATGGAAAAACAGGCTGGCGATGTATTGGCGTTTGAAATTAAATTGGCCAAGGTATCCTTTTCCTTTCATTTTGCTGTACGCCACTAAATCGGATCACTCCCGTCCAATTTGACGAGTACATTTTCCATTTGGAATTCGATTGAGCATGACTACATTAAAAATAGTTTTTAAAGAAAGAAATATCCGCTTCAAGATTTACTCTAAAAATGTACTAAAAAATAAAAAAATAATTATTTGATGCGAGATAATATATATTTTACGATAAAATATACCTTAAAGGAATATTATGATTTTTCTTGAATAATATTAAAATAAATTATAGTTTCGGTACACCAAATTCAAATTACAATAGTTACAGAAATTATATTAAACGAGTATATCAACCTAGTTATTCGTTTTCTACGAGCCAAGATTGGAAACCTAAGGAATATTTAATGCTTTTTTTCTTTTTTTTTTCTTTTTGGCCTTGACTCTAATTAAAGTATTAACGTTATTTAAGAATAATCATAATATTTCCTTAAGGTATTTCATCAAGCAATTATTTTTTACTTTTCGGTGCACTTTTATTAAATTTTTAGGGTAAACCATGAAATCAGTATTTTCTTTTTTTTTTTTTAATCGCAATTTTTGGTGTAAATATTTTTGAGCGATAAACAGATAGACCAACCTAAAATGGTACTACTTTTGGTACTGTACAAAGCTGGATATTGATTTAGAAGTGATGTTGAAATTTTGTCAGTCCCGCTTTGGAGGTTTCAAAATTAGCTATATTCGACTTTTTTGTCACTCGTGTTCACTACTGATCCTTTAATTTTAAAATTTTAGGCTTCACACTTTTCCTATATTAGAAAATAATTGTTTTTCCAACTTACATTTTCATCTTAAATTGATGTTACTTTAAACTAATCGCGTTTGTTATATTATTTAAAATCTGTCTAAAGGGACCTCATTTTTTCACTTTATTTGATGATTAATAAGTATCATTAGTACGCACTTAGTGTCACCAATGACCGGTACATCTTCGAATGAAAAAGGAATTATTGAATCCGGTCCTCCGCACGGAAATTACGCACGATATAAAAAAAACCCACATATAACCTCCTTTTTTTGAAGTCGGGATAAAGTGCAGATATATAATACATTCAGAGTACCAAGGGTTTTTAAATAATCGAATAGGCGATTGTCCGTTTTATGCTCGTCTTATGCCGCTGTAATGGTACATATCGGTGTCTGTAATTGCAGTCACCTCATTTTAATCAATGCTTTCAAACTTTTTTCTCCGAGCTGAACTTCGTTACATTTACCTTAATGTTCGCTTGTTCTTTTTTCAATTTTTTCACGAACGAGAACATATTAGGATGATGTTTATCAACAAGCAACCAGATTATGTCACCCCTCGCTAGCATTATTTGTCTTACAGGTGTCACTCAAGGCCACTTCACACTGGTTCCAAATCTCCGTTATTCGTGTGCCATTCCGGACGGTAATGGTTGATTGTGGTTTCTTTTTTTTTGTCCTCCCGTAATGGGTTCGTCAGCGAGGATATTGGCCCAAGAACGGGAAAAAAGAGAAGAAAGAGAATTAGATTTTTATGCGACGTGAAATAGCTAACAAGAATGTATCAAGCGCTTGGACGACAGAAGGAGAAGGAAGGGAAAGAATAAATACAGGGCTGTAGGGAGTAGGAATATTGCTTGACAACAGAAAGGAGTAGAAAGAAGATCGTTCCATTGAAAGCGAAGAACATTCGAACATTATGTGATCAGGGTTACGTACAAAGTGACTGTAGGAGGAATGTAGAGGGCAATATGGAGATGGCGCAAGAGAGAATCAGAAAAGCGACGAAGGGAGCAAACTATAAAGTACAGGCGGCATGTCACTGAAGTACTAGAGCGACGCAGAGAAGTGAAGTCAAGAAACCAGGAATATAGAGGAAGGGAAAGTTGAAAGGACAAGTAAAAAGAATCCGGGTTAGAGAATGCGGAGGAGTAGAAGTTGAATCACAATTTTTAATGCGCCGTAATAGACAAAAAAAGTGATATCGATGGATGGAAATGTAATAAGAAATCTGCCGGAAGAAGAAGATAGCCGGGCTAATGAGTCAACTGACTTATTTCTATTCCGGAGTGACCAGGAATCCGTAAGAAATCAATCTGGATTAAATAAGAAGGGAAGAAATCTTGAATCAAGAAACGTATAAAAAGGATTACGTAATCTCTGTGAAGTGGGAAGGCGGAAAAAATACAATAGCTTGCATCACGCTCTGAGAATCTGAAGGAATAAAGAGATATTACGAGAGACGCTTGAAGACCTGATGAAGGGCATGCAGGATAGAAATGGACTGGGCACGGAAGATTGAACAGAAGAAGGGAAGTTTGAAGGACTCAGAGTGATTTAAAGGACAAACAAAGGCTGCTCCAACTCCACTTAGACCCTTGGAGCAGTCATTGTTGATTGTAACGTGGTTAGGAAAATGAGAGTTTAGAGTTTGTAAAAATTCCGATTTAACAACATGGTGCAGAACGGGTTTAGGAGGAGCAGGAGAATAAAAGCAATTAATCGGATGAAGGAAGGAAGAAAAATTGAAGGAAAAATATGGAAACTTATCGTGAGTGTAGATATATGGTGAAAATTGAAGGAGTCGAGTAGAGGTAAGAGGTAGAATTAGTGTTTTATTAATGCAAAAGCAGCAATCACGTAAGATATGAGGAAATAAGAAAGAATAAGTGAGGAAATCAACAGAATGATTAGCTATACTTTAAATTTTATAGAAAAATTTTAAAAACTATTATCCGACTAGTGTGTACATTCGGGAAAACCTATTTTCGGAAAAATTGGTTTTGAAAATATTTTTCGAGGGAATAGGTTCGGAAAAAGACATCTTTGGAAAAGTGGGCTGAAGAAATGAGTGTTCAAGTAAAATAATACGGGAAAATTGTTAGTCGGGAATTTTGTCTTAGAAAACTGTCCGAAAATCTCTGTTGAGTATAAGATAAATATAAAACGAAATAGAACACATTAACTCGCAGGAATTTATTTTAAATGGTGAAAATATTATATCTTCATAATTTCGAATAAATTCTTATGAGTTAACGTTCTATATTCGTTTTATAATCATGTTGGATGGTAGGGACTTTGTTAATCATATACCGTATTTCGTATCAACGTCGATATTATTCGGTGTCACTTAAGAAAACTTTATAAAAACACATTTACATATGATTATTGTGAATAACTTTTCGGCCGGCTAACCCCGAAACAAAAAACAAAACAGCATTAAGAAATAAAGCATCAAATTTTTAAAATTAAACTTTTTTAGCTAATTTTTACTAAAGTTAAGACGTCATCGCGATGTTTCCCATGATGTAGCCACCAATGAAATGCTTTTCTTGCGAAATCTTACATTCCTCCTTTGTTAATTCGAAGGTCTGGGCTACTGTTTTCTTTTTAAAAGTTGATCTATATCCTCGACCATTCTTATTCCTTCTTATATCTATCATAATTGTCGTTTTACCGCTAGTAAAACTCCAATAATATCTTTCGTCTTCGTCTGCCTCTTTCAGTTTTTTCATTTTCACTCGTGATAAGCCATCATACTTCTCTTGCAAGTTTCTTCGTGTATCTAAATTGCTTTTTTATAACTATCTCGTCGAAACCTACTTCTCCTCAGCATGGTTATTAAATCGAAATTCAGCTCTATTTTCTCAAACCACTTTACGGATCTTCACTGACCACTCTAAAGGATGCTATGAAAATCATTCAGTCTTCCGCTAAACTATTCTGAAAACTCCATTCCTTTTGTTCAGTATTCTACGCTGCGCCTAATGTTATTTTAAGAACCATTCTTTTTCTCTCTCCCTCTCTGATCTCTCAGAATGTCAGTATGTCAAAGTCTCAAGGTATTCTACAGGCTATCTTATCTCCCCTTCCCTTCCACTCCACTAACTATATAATTTTCCTAATACGTTCTCTACTTTGTAACCTTTTCTTTCGTTACTTTATCCAAATTGATTTCTTATGGATACACAAACACTCTGGGACCGAAGGCAATCACTTAGCAGATCGACTAGCTCGTTCAACTTTTTCTACCGGGAGATTTCTCGACATTTTAAAATCCAACAACGCTATCTGTGCTGCTCATCTTCAATTATGCAATAACTTCCTATTCATTTTCTAATCCTGACTTTTTTTATCTGTCTGTTCAATCGGACTTTTTGCGTCTCATCCTTGGTTTTTCAATTTTCCTCCTTTACAGCGTTTATCTCTCTCCCCAGTCTGTCATCTGTGCTTTGGACACAGTTTGTTTTTTCCGCCGCTTTCCCGTTTCTCCAATTTTGTTTTCTCTGCCCCTCTGCCACTTATTTTATACAGGTCATACCGATGATATCTTTTTTAAATGTTCTTCCATCGGTACTGAACGTTTCTCTTTTTTTTTTTTACCAGTCATTTTTACTAATAGACTTACTCATAGCTTCTGTCATACCGGCTATTGTATACTTTTATTATATCCTTTCTCTCTATTATCTTTGACCGCGCAAAGATCTGATTACAATTTCCTTTCTTTTTCCACTTCTTGGACTAATGTTCATGTCGACAAACTCGCACCTTTATTTCTTCTCCCTCCCTTTCCTCCTCCAGATGCGTTTATCGTGGGCTCCCACAGGGTTCCTGTCTGAGTCCTACACTTTTTAATATCTACTCTTTTGATATCGCTTCTCTTCCTATTTATTCTTCCTCCCTCCTCTTCGCTGACAACATTTTGGTCTATTCCACCTGTGACAATCCGTCCGTCGCTATTGATGAGTTGAATAATTCCCTGTATTCTTAATAATTCCCTTTCTCGTCTTCACCTCTCTCTTTCTCCTACTAAGTGGTCTTGTATCATTTTTTCTCTCCGACCCTTTAACCGAGCTCTAACTCACATCACTGTATCTGGTATTCCTATCCCCGTTGTCAATTCTATATGCTATCTTGGCCTTTTTTTAAATAGCCGCCTCACATTCCATGAGCAGATTAATTTTCTCTATAAATCCTGTCTTAAAAGACTTAATCTCCTTAAATCTCTCTTTCCCTTCAGATGGGGAGGCGATCCGTTTATCCTTCTAATTCTTTTCAAAGCCATCATCCGGTCCAAGCTCGACTATTGTTCCTTTATCTACGGTAATTCCTCCAAGTCTCTCCTCACTAAACTTGACGCGATCCAGAACTCTTGCCTCCGTTTGTGCATTGGAGCCTTGAAATCCTCCCCCATTCCCGCAGTTCTATCAGAGTCGGTTGCCCAACCACTGTTTATTCGCCGTTCTCAGCTTGGGTATCGCTTCTTAATTAAACGGCTTCCCATCTCCTCGTCCAAACTTATTTCCTCCTATCTATATATCAAAAACTGCTGGCGTTTTTCTCCTCATAAAATCCCAATCCTGTCGCTCATTGCTACCCGTCTTTCTAATTTTTCTCCTGTTGTCATTTCCTACAACACTCTCCCGTACTTCTTTCATGACTTCAATAGCCTATGGCAGCCTATCAAATTTTCCTCTCTCCCACTTCGAGCCAATTCCTCCTCTCACGGTGCAGTCAACAATGAATTTCTTCATTTGTTGAATTCCTCTTTTCCTGCTCATGTATTGATCTTTACTGATGGTTCCAAGAGCGAGGACAGCGTGGGTGGTGCGTTTACTGCTCCGTCGCTTCGACATTCTGAGTCCTTCCGGCTTCCTTCCTTCTGCTCTATTTTTTCTGCCGAGTCGATCGCCATCCTTCAGGCTATCTCTTATATTTCCTCTTTAAGCGATCTTTCCCAATTCCTCATTATTTCGGACTCTAAGGGCGTCCTTCAAGCCATATCCTCTCCTCCTTCACATTCCTCTGATAATATTATTCTCTCAATTCGTTC
Source organism: Icerya purchasi (assembly GCA_039619475.1). Taxonomy (NCBI): domain Eukaryota; kingdom Metazoa; phylum Arthropoda; class Insecta; order Hemiptera; family Monophlebidae; genus Icerya; species Icerya purchasi. The sequence goes on along the minus strand of CM077116.1, from coordinate 166,739,728 downwards.
TCTTACCTCCACTTTGCAGTCATCCCGTTCTATTCTCATTGATTTTTTGTGGGTCCCCAGTCATTCCGGAATTGATGGCAACGATGCAGCCGATTCTTTGGCTCGTTCTGCTGGTCGCCTTGATTCATTCCTCAACCATTTCCCTTCTTCAGATATCCTTTCCTTATCTACCTCCAATCGCGCCAGACTTTGGCAGGATATTTATCCCTCCCTATTTTCTAATCGTCATTCTCATTACCGTTTCATTCAGCCGATTCCTCGTCCCCTGTCTTGGTTCCATTCTATTCCTTTCGGTCGTCGCTCTTCTATTGTCTCCCTAATTCGTCTCCGGATCAATCATTCTCTCCTCCCTTCCTCTCGCTTTCGATTTGCTCTATCGCTTTCTCCTGATTGTTCTCTCCACGATTGTGATCCTCCTCGTACATGTGATGCTAATCACATTTTCTTTGAGTGTCCTGCTCTTCGTAACGAACGCTACCTTTTATACAGTCAGCTCCTGTCATTAGGTCTCCCTACTCCCTATAACTCTTCCTTTATCCTCTCCTTTCCTTCATTTTCTGTGGTGTCCGCACTGCTGTCTTTTGTTGCGTCCATTTCGGACCGCTTAATTATTTAATTTATTAGCTTAGTTTTCTTGTTGTTGGGTCAATGCCGCTGGCGCGCCCCAAAAAAAAAAAAAAAAAAAAAAAAAAAAAACAAGAGAAAAAATAGGAGATAATGATACAGGCAAGAAAAAGAGAGTTATTTACGTCGAATATTGCATAGAAAGAAGTATATTAATTCGTTGATAAATGTTTTACTTTCTGCATCTTGACAGTAAACTTTTTTTAATTTTATAAATCTTTGACATTACTTCAACTATAAAATTGAAATGAAGTAATAAAATTTTAGGGCACAAATTACCGAAATAAGGTACAGTTTTTATATTAAGTTGATTACGTTAATTCGTTATATACATGTTATAAGAGACATAAAGTACAAATACGAAGCAAAGAAATAACTGGAAATTAATTTCTGAGAGAATTTAAATGTATTCAACAATTTTTTTTAAACCAGTTTCAAAATTCCAAAATAAGAAAACGGATTCTGCAATGAACGGATGTTTTACTTTTTTTTTTGCTCAATAAAGTCTTTATTATAAAGCGCAAATATGTCGAATGAAACAACAATTAACTAATTAAAAGGAGAGGCGTTGGTGTCGGAGTGTTTTTTTTTTTTTTATTTTTGAAAAGAGATCATTCCAAAAACTCTACACAATTACGTCACTAAAAAAAAAAAAAAAAAAAAAATTACCGGAATAAGCAGGACCTCCTCGGATATTAATATTCTTCAAAAATGTTTTGTTTCTGCTTTTTTTCTACCTTGTTTTATCCATTAATTTCCTTCGAGTCTACCTCAGGCGTAGCCTTTCCTCGTGTATTTTTTCTCGACATATTTCCATTGATTGCTGTGTACTCTTTTTCTTTGCAGTTTTCTGCGCCTCGGGTTTCATCTCTTGGGATGAATCTTACTTACCTCGTTGAGTAATCGTCCATCGTTGATCAGGCCCAGAAAGAGGAAAAAATGGGTTAATTATTATCAAAATTATTTATCATCACAAGTCCTCGGGTAATATTTTGATTTCCCTTGCGTACGATGCTGTTATTTCGTTATGATTTAACTTTTAAGCATAACTTCGAAAACAGACGAAAGATTGAATTGTATCCCAATAAATGCGATTTCATATTTTGTATTTGCAACGATTTTATAGAAATCGGTATATGTATATAATCGTGTGTTTTTATAAAAATGAATACTTCTTGTTTTTAGTTGAAGAGTACGCTTGAAATGCAGAGAAATCCTTTTAGGTCTTACAATCGTATGACGATTAGAAATTTACAAGAATGGACCGATTCAGCTGTACATTCACGAAAGGTAAAATTTATTCTATTTCACGGTGGATTTTAAAAAGTTATTATTCCGCGCGTAACGGTGATTAAACGGTTGTGAAAATGTACACCAATTAAATAATCAACCGTGAAATCTTCTAATCACGACAAAGGTCTTTATTAAATTTATATATTATAATAACTGCCGTGATCATGAAGCTTTGTATTCGAAACGCGTCGGCTATATAATAAAAAATTAAATAATTGTTTTATATTAGCGCATTTAAATTTACTTAATATAGAATAAACATAAACAATGAATATATTAAATAGAAATATTTAAATTTCTTATTTTTTTTAAAGGCCCGATTTTTCGGCCAGTTTAATCTTATTTCGGTAATAATTAATTACGACAATAATAATGCCACAGGCTTATCATTATAACGTCATACCTACGCGGTTAATAAAGTGATATAATGCATATGTTAAAGCAGTTTCATCGATTAAAACTGAAATGGTTCCACGCCGTTTTATACGTTCCTTATTTAATTTGTTTCGCGGTTCGTCGTATTTTTGATATTCCCACATCGAGTATTCTAAGGTTTCCCGATTGCCGTACGTGCAGTTTTCTCTAATTCCGGATTCTTTCAACAAAGTTGGACATATATCCCGACCGAGCCCTACATATTATTAGAATGTAGTCTCTAGTCTCTGCTTAAATCTTAATCTCTGAATGACATTGTTTTGTTCAATTCCGTTTGTATAGCGAAATAAGTTTTCATCTCTTTTGTTTTTATAAAAGTCCTTCTCACTCGTCCATCGTCCTATTGTTTCTTTTAAATACATAATCTTGCTTTGTATATCAACGGAATATATTTGTCGACACGTTCAACTTTAAACATTCGATATTTGTTCTACTATTCTTAAGAATAGGCTATTTCGGAAACTCCATTAACATTATCCTTTTTCCTATCTATGTACTTATTGTTGGAAAGTTTGGGTATTTGTTATTTAAAATAATATCTAGCTCGACGACAGTATTGTGTTTAAAATATAGAATAAAAAAGGAACATTAATAGTTTTACTAGGAAACAATATTAAATATTAGTTATATACTCGTAATTAAATCCATTAGTAGTATAATATTTATACGGAACTTTTATAGTATAAATTAAGAAATTTCTCTGTTGTAACAAATTTTTCCATCGAAATTTTGATTCTTGGGGGGGCCTATTTTCCCTCCCGTGGATTCGCCGCTGTTTATCCTTTTTATTTCAACACAATGTTTATTTAAACTAGATGGTCAGCGTAATCGATGATAATTAATATTTCGATAGTCTATTCCGCTTATTTTATTCGACTATTATAACACACCGATTCGTTTGAAAATTTACACAAGGTTATCCACATCGTGCTCATTTCATCTCGCATTCTTTTTAGCATACCGCATCATTCGAAATTCACACTGAATAATTGCACGCGTAGACATCTTACATATTCATCAACCTCAAAAAACGAAAGGATCTACGCTTTAATGACCGCATAGTTATAGTTACTATGTATTAAGTAAAAATTAAAGGCTGAATTATCGTAAATAGAAGTTAATTTCTGACTTATTATGTAATAAATATTTGTAAATACGTTTTTACGACTTTTAATTATTTTATTTCTGTCGAAGTCCATAGACTGGCTATATTTTGTTCAAAACGTATTTTTCGAAACGAATATTCCTATCGACTACAGGGAAAACGTTATTGTTAAAGAAGTAGATATGCTCTTCCATTTATCGAAATTGTTGGAAGAAACACCATCAGCTATTATAGGTAATTACCGTATCAATGTGTTTGTTTTATTTTAAATTTTATCGCATTTATAGTTTTATATTGCTGTCGATGTTTATTGTAACGGTGTGTCTGTGAGTAGGTATTTATAATATCATCACAATAATATCATACACGCTTTAAACGGTCTGAATGTATGCAATGCTTCAATATGCAACAAACGAAAACACCAATAAATTCTTTCTACGAATGATCAGGCTGAACCAAAAGGATAGTAACAATTTTAAGGGAAAAAAGAGAAAATAATATAATCTACGATGAAAAAATACTTTCATTTATTTATTTGGGGTACGCCAGCAAAGTGCATTGGCCCAATAACAAAGGAAGCCGCATTATATCCGATTGGAAATAGAGGAAATAAAGGAATGGAATATCGGAATTACCAAAGAAACAGGAAGAAAAGGATATATATTGAGCGTTATAGGAAATTGAAAGACCTAGAGAAAAAAATTGAGAATAAAGAAAAGAACGCTTATAGATCTTTTAATAAAAATGAAGTAATAGTCTGACTGTGGCGAATACTTTGGCTTCTTTCATCGATGTACCCTGTGCCTTTGATAATGTTCATTTACCCGCTCTAAAAGATAAGGCAACGACAATTAACGTTCCAATGTAGTTAACTTCCCTTATTATCAATCTTATGCTGAATCGTTCTGTCCACCTCTCTGCTCCATCTGTTGAAATTTCGAGAACGGTTTTTCGAGGTTTTTCCCAAGGTTCTTCTCTTAGTCCTACTCTTTTCAACATATACACTATCAGTGTGGCTTCTTTTCCTCTAAATTCTTCGTCTTTACTCTCTTTACTGATAACATCCGACTTTTTGCTTCATCTCGTGATATTATATCAGTCAATTCGTCTTTTTCTGTGTTAGAGCATTCCCTTTCCTCAGTTAACCTTTCTATTCTTGTTATGTCGTATTTACTCTACAACCTTATAACCCTGTTTCCGTTTACCTATCCCTAGAAAATACACTCCTTACTCGTGTTAATTGTTTTTGTTACTTTGTTATCTTCCTTGACAGTTGGTATCCTTCTCCGAACACATCAAGTATCTTTCCTCTTCGGCAACCAAAAGGCTAAACCTGCTGAAAGCCCTATCTCCAGTTAAATGGGGTGGTGATCCTTATATCCCTATTTCTCTATATAAATCCAACATTCGCTCAAAATTTGATTACTGTTCATTTCTCTATGGTTGTGCCTATAAGTTTCGATTCTCTAAATTAGATATAATCCAGAATTTTTGCCTTCATCTATATCTGGGAGCTCTTAAATCCTCTCCAGTTCCAGCAGTCCTTACGGAATTCTCTAACAATTGTTCTTTTTATCTGTCTGTTCAACCTGGTCTTCCTACCAATCCGTGGTTCTCTTTGTTTCTTTCACTTCGTCGTTCTGTTGTTGCTTCCATTATTCATCTGCGTTCTTAAACCATAGTCTATTATCTTTCTCCGGTTTTCGTTTAACGTTGGTTGCCTTTCTATATTGTCCTCTCCACTCAAACGAAAAACGTGTTTGTGATGCCGATCATGTGTTTAGTAAGTGTTGATTTCTTTCTGCTGAGTGTTTAGTTGTCTACTCTAGTTTGCTGCGACTTTGTCTTCCTACTCTATATTGCGTCTCTTACATCTTTTCTTTTCCTTTTCCACATATTGTTCCTATTATTTGTTCCTTCCTCCTAACAATATCTGGCCGTACCAAGATATAATTGAATCCTTCCTTTTCTAATTGTTTCTGAGTAAAAGTACTCGGTTGACACGCCCCCCCCCTCCCCCAAAAAATGGTAATAATTTTCTATTTATTATAATTACTCTTTTTGTTTTTTTGATTTAATCCCGGCAGTTTCGAAAAAATTATTTTCGTTTGATATCCGCTAGCAAAAGCACCAAAAATATTTATCCGTATCTGGTTCAGTTGTTGTTTTTTAACAGTCTTTAACCTACCGTAAAAAAAAAAAAAAAAAAAAGAAAACTGAAATAGTGAATATCTTAAAAACGACCAGTTTATATATATTTTTTAACGCGTAATATCTGAGCACTGGGGCGGAGGATACAACAGGACCGCGTTGAACTCATTTATATAAAAAATAAATTATCTAGTGGTCTACTTAACATATTAGCGTTGAAAAAAAATATTATTAAAATACAAAATTTGTTAATTAAATATAATATAATATATAAGAAACATATGTCAATGTTGAAATAAAATAAACAAAAAAAAAAAATTTTAATTATTTTTCATTCAAATTCGTTACAATTGAATACCGCGTAGATATATTACGAAACTAAACATTCTCTACTAACCCGATTATTGAAGATAACCTACATAATAGAGCTACCATTATTAGAATTTTGCTAATAAATTTATGCCCCTACCTCTGAATCTGAAGGACACCTAAATCGTTTACTATGAATAAATAAATTTTCGAAGAATATTTTCATTTCGATAATTATTATTATTATTAGTACCGCTACTATGAGATTGTTTTTATTAATTATTAATTATTTTTCAGCCAATTATTTACATTGGCGTCTTGTGGTAACTATGAGCCGTGACATTACCGATGAAATGAGGAACTATGTCACTCAATTCGAACAAGTTTTTTCTGGTATTGCGGTAAATCAGCCCAGGTATTAACTTTACCGATCTATTTATCTCATTGTTTGTAATTAATAGCGCGTACGTACATGCAGAAGTCCATATCTAAGGTAGGTTTTGGTGGTGGGTTTATTTTTGTATTGAAATAGTAGAAGGGCGCTTATATAGTTTATATTATGTAGTGTGAAAAATTTTAATGCGTCAACTGCAGTGTGTCGCTGCAATGTTTCATTCAGTCTGATAAAATTGCTTACCACGAGATGAATTATTCGGTTTTTGCAAAATTTATTTCATTCCGACTGCTAACGGGTCCATTCTGGATATTTCGATGTAACTCGATTAATTAACATTTTGTAAATGTTGAGAGTTGTGTACCCCCTTAACTAATCAGTGGATCTCGGAATAGTTAAGAATACTCATGGAGATGAAAGATTAGCTGATTACATACACGGAAAATTTAAAAACTAGATAGGCATTCAGAACGGAATAATTAAAATAATAACTGTTCTGTCGAGGTCAGGTCTTTTCTTTTTGGCCGCCATCTTACTTCCCCAGATGATTTCTTTGGTACCCAGTTCGATTTAATAAGGCTATCGGTAAAACTGAGAGCGCCTTGAGTTTGGAGAAAAAAAATGAGGCTTGGGAACCTATGGCCTCGAATCTGGTAGCAATCTATCTTACCTTCTAGATTACTAATGATTAAATTTATTTTATTTGCGTTTATACTAACCTTGTGTAAAGTATATGAGACTATTAACATTAGTCTTTTAAAAACGCATTTAAGCGAAGTGAAAAATATCGCAGAAACTAAAGAATCCGAAACAAAACAAAAAAAAAGACACATATAACGACATTTTAAAGATATTTTTGAAAAATCTGAAAAACTTTTAGTCACTATCAGAATAATGACACTGAAATTGTTTCGATGTCGTAATCACTCCGGAAAAAAGTATTTTCCGATTACAGTCGCAGTCCCTTTATTTTTACCGATTTCATCGAAAAATTTTCTTACCAAAATTTCCAAAAATTCCCTACTACTAAATATACGGTTAACTGTAGCTAGTGAGCAGTTAAATTTTTCAACAATTAAAAAAGAAAGAACTATACAACCCATTCACTGCAAAATAGTAATTTCTATTTGTAGTCCACTTTCAATATATATATATATATATGCAGGGCTGTATTTGAGGGATGTTTTTAGGGTTCAACACCACCCTGAAATGTCTGCGAAATAATAACTGCTTGAATTAAATGGGCCGAAAATCAGAATATATTTATTTTCAATTTTTGACAAAAGAAAAGAAAATCGAAATTTTTATGAATTCTAAGGAAACAAGTATTTTTTATTTGTTTTTATTGTAGTGTTCAAATATTGCATATACAATAATTAACTACAAGGCTTTAGTGTACTATTTATAAATAAATACATTTCCTGATAAACACACACCCACACATACATATATATATTTATAAAAATATCTTCGTAACCCCTCCCGAAATTTTGGTCTAGATACGGTCCTGTATATATATATATATATATATTGCATATATAAACTGCAATTTCTAAAGTTATTGAGACAAACTCTTCCCTTCTTAAAATTTCCCTTTAGGCAAACTAGAATTTAAAATTTTACATTAGTTCCGTTCCGCTGTATACAAAAATTAACACACTTTCAGAGCGGAAAAAAGTGAATGTAATTATCATGAATTTCAAACGATATGTGCCATACACATTAACCGAAAGCAACATGATTTGTCGCTTGCATCGGAAAAACTTTAAAAGATGCGGTTTAAAACATAAAATAATCGACCGTCAATTATAAAATGATGACGGAACTATAATTAAAGAAAATGTATTGTAACCGATTGTTATTGATGTTGCAGGTGGAAAGACTGTATCGGAAGTACGTCAAGCCTGTTCAGCTTTGCAGTCGGATATAAATACGTTAATGAATATTTCGACGAGAATGCGAAGACAGAGGTATACTTTTGTACTTGTGAAAGTACGCTAAATTAGTTTTCAAAAGTACAACGTTACAGCTAATGTGTAGCGCTTTGCTTTCGTGTAACGCTGGATCGAATTTTATGTAACCGTTAAAGTTTTATTAATAAGATTTTCTCGCCGTTCTCGTTTCTTTAAACATTTATTTACTGTAGACAGGGGTGCATCTATTGTATATGTTTTTTAAATTAATGTTTAATAAGTGTGCGTAGAGGGTAAAAGTTACAATTGGGTTTCTTCTGACAAGATCCGGCAATACACCTAACGGCGTTCAGTTCCTATAAAGGTAGGATAGTTGAATTTTCACCGGTATTGAGAACAGTATTTGTACTCACAGAGGGTACGAACAGATTTGAATTTGTGTAGTTGACACATGTATATGGAAGTATATGGGGGAAGATCACTGTGTCAGCTGGAATCGGTCATTGATGGAACAATAATAAATAAACACGCCACAAGCAAATGGACCTTTTTTTTGTCAACGAGACCGTTAGTGCATGAATTAGAAAGAAGGAGAAAAGTGGCTTTATGTGTAAGAACGGAGAATGAATTAAAAGGAGAAAATGAAAAAAACTAATTAAAGGGATATAAGAAACACTTTTTTTTTTTTTTTTTTTTTTTGGAAACTTAACGCCTTAATAGACCATACTCCATTATATGTTTGTTAGTTATAGTCTACGTGTATAAATATATATATATATATATATATTATATATAGCTAATTATAATTTATTTATGATTACTGGATTTGAGGAATTGTAATAGATTGTGTGTATTTAACTTCTCTTGTAACAATGCGGGAAGGCCACTACGACATATGGCGTAATTCCGACATTCGCGCAGAATGTGTGGTACCGATAATAAAGTATCGCACCGATTACACCAAAGAACTGGACTGTTATTGAGCAGATGGCTATGTGTAAGGTTTGTATGATTAATTCTTAGTCTGTTGATGATCGTCTGCTCCTTGTGGAGTGAGAAAACCATCAATTGTTTTAATAGAAAGAAGTAGAAGGACAATCTTTTAATAGAAAGAGAGTAGGGAATTTAAATAGAAAATATATTCAGCGTCGCAAAGAAAGGGAGAATAAAAAGGAAATGATGTAGTAGATACAGATGAAAACGAGAAAACAATGCAGAAAGGAGATTAAAAACGAAGGTGACAAATAAATTATCTGAAAATTTATGAACGAGATGGTTGAACAGAGAGGTGGAAAACCAGAATTAGAAAATTTAAAAAAAAATAAACGTTTAACCATAGTATCCGGAATGAAGAAGAAAGATAAATATTGGACTGGTTGAAAACGCTTTTAAAAATTGTCTATTTGAAATGGAGCAACGAGCTGATTAATAACCAGCAAATGGTTATTCTTAGGACCCGAATAGCCAGGTATCATCCTCGCAGGAAATCAATCTCGATTGACTAAAAGAGAAAATATTATTAGCGCATATATAGAAGGAAGAGGAGATGAGATGGCTTGCAGAACACTTTTAGAATCTGGAGCTACAAGGATAAATGCACACAATTGTAACGATTTTTTTAAACGATAAAACAAAAATAAAATTAAAATCAAACAGATCTACCGGTAACTGTCTGGGGATGTTTCCGAATTTTTCATAAACGGAATTTTAAGCGATTACGAAGAAAGTTTATGTTTTGTTTTTTTTTTTTATTAATTATTACGAAGGCATAAAAGGTATATCCAATTTTCATTTCTGTTTTTAATAAGCCTGCGATTGCATATAACAACGGCAGTACGATCGTGCTTCGCTGGCATAAACGTATGATCGATTTTTCTCGAAGACAACTACAACTGAAAGAGGAACATCAACCTCCCTTGCGACGGATATAAAATTTTTGTAATTAGTTTAATCGTACAATGTGAAAGTCTCATCTGTAGAAAAATTGTCGATTTACGGACGAGTTTACGTTTTAATTTATTTTATTTGTAATTCTTGATAAACAACGTAGAGACACTGAATGAAAATTACGTTTGCATTTCCCAATGCACAGATTCAGAGCGAACTCGTTAGACAATTTGCCGCAGTATTGTCGAGCGAAAGGAATTAAAGGTAAGTTAAACTTGTCGCTTTCGTTAGTTACAGAGTAACATCAGTTGTACCGTCCCTCTTATCCTTACCACTCGTAATAGTCAACGCACAAGCCGAAATAATTTTCACTGAACCTTGTATGAGATACCGTTTTGTGAATTATTCGAATCAAATACAATATCACACTATTCATTATAAATGATAACACTTATTGTATGCTTCTGATATAATTAAAAATTCCTCTGCAGGCTGAAACAATGGTGGAAAATATTTTAACAGTCTTCAAAGCGGAAGTGAATAATTCAAAATGGATGGACGAGAAAACCAGAAGTTCTGCCGTAAACAAAATCGCTGCCATGAACAGGTTCATCGGTTATCCCGAATGGTTCCACAACGAAAGCGCTCTCACCTATTTTTACGACGGAGTATTAATTATTTATTCTCTTAATGTTTCTGAGGAACATTTTATTGTCGAATGTGTCAGAATGCTTGCTGTGGAGACTTTTCTTCCCTACCCCGATTAACCAATAACGTATCTCTTAAAAACCGCGCCAATTCCACTTTTACCAAGTAATCCCACCCCCGTTCCCTTACTGATTTGAATATTGCGCTAATAGCTGACGACGAACGAAATAAGTTTTTTTTTTATTATTACGATTATTATGTTTAGGCTCGCTAACAATGGATAACCCGGCACAAATAATTATTTACGTTTTCCACGGTGGTATTCGAACCGATTTGCACTTGAAATATCGTCACCTAATCAACTGTGCCGTGTGCAAATAATAATGTGTTCCCTAAAACAGCACAATGTAAAAAAAACAACAAAACAATGAAAATAAAAAAGCAAGGGGTAACCGTTTAAAAGAAGTAGGAAAGGGTGTATTTAGATAGCGTTTTTTTTTTTTTTTAAATAGGCCCATTAACCAATTTGAGTTAAGATGTTATAGTCCGGACAAAATAGCATTTGAATTTGAAAATTCTTATAACCGGGACTTCTTGGGCTTAAAATTTAGCTAAAAATCAGCGGAACGCAACCTTAAATTTGTGGGTATGCGGGAGGTGTGGAACCCCATTGTTAATATCGAGTTTTAAAAAAAAAGTGTTTTCTTTTTTTAGTTTTTTGCGATTATCTCGGTAAATAAGTCCCAAATCGACAAGAAGTATACTGTCGATTTTGTTTCTGAGTGAATTTTACGAAAGGATCAACTATTGCGAAAATTCGTAAAAATTATTTAACATTGCAAAATTAGCGATGAAAATAAAAACAGGCAAAAGGTTCAAATTGTTGCCGTTCCGTCAATTTTCCTCAAAACTCAATGAAACTTTCGAAAAATGTAGCTCTTGCGGTGCTTAAAATAAGTACCCGAGCCGAACTCTCAATAACAATATCTCGGCCTATTGCAAAATGGTAAAGTTGAAAACGCGACTGCTTATAACTTCGGCCTAGAGATAGGTAGCAGCACGAGACAAAACGTAATCGAAAGGTAATTGCAGTATCTACGTCCTCTGCAAATTTCAGATTTTTTAAATTAACAATTGGCTAATTTTCACGATTTTTCCATTAAGTTGAAATTTTTTAAAATTTCAGAAAGAACGGAGAAAAAATACTCAAAATGAAAAGGAAAATCGTTTTTGTAGGTGCATTCTAAGCCATACAATCTATTTTGCAACTAAGGACTTCGAGGAGCCGGGCGACGGTGCGCCGGAGCCGTGCGTGACGTCAGAGCGCTAATTTTAGAAAATTCCAACTTAATCGTGAAAATTAGCCAATTGCTAATTTACAAAATCCGAAATTTGAAGAGGATATTGTTATTGGGAGTTCGGCTTGGGTACCTATTTTAAGCACCGCAAGAGCTACATTTTTCGCAAGTTTCATTGAGGTTTGAGGAAAATTGACGGAACGGCAACAATTTGAACCTTTTGCCTGTTTTTATTTTCATCGCTAATTTTGCAATGTTAAATAATTTTTACGAATTTTCGCAATAGCTGATCCTTTCGTAAAATTCACTCAGAAACAAAATCGACAGTATACTTCTTGTCGATTTGGGACTTATTTACCGAGATAATCGCAAAAAACTAAAAAAAGAAAACACTTTTTTTTAAAACTCGATATTAACAATGGGGTTCCACACCTCCCACATATCCACAAATTTAAGGTTGCATTCCGCTGATTTTTAGCTAAATTTTAAGCCCAAGAAGTCCCGGTTATAAGAATTTCACCAAACGAGCATGTTTTTTGTTTATTTTGCTCGGACTATCAGGTGTAGAAGTATGAAATGCCAATTTTTTTTTTCGTAAAAAAAACAGTTAAATTTGGAAGAATGATAAAAAGTGGTTTACTCAAAGTATGCTCCATGGCTAGTTACACATTTTTCCCATCTTTCGGGAAATTTGTGGATACCACGCCAATAAAAATCTTCCCCTTTTGCCACGAACCATTCATCGAGCCATTTTTTCACATAGCGTTGCTCAGCAAGTGCATGACCCATCGATGCAAACAAGTGGTGATCCGGAAGGAGCCATGTCTGGTGAGTAAGCCGCATGGGCTAGCACTTCCCAGCTGACTACTTCCAACTTGTCGCGAACCGGTTTTGCCGTATGTGATGGAGCATTTCTATGGAGAAAAATTACCTTGTGTTGCCTTTTTTGATATTCTGGTCGTTTTTTGAGCAGCGAACGGTTCAAATCGATCAATTGTTGTTGGTAGCGTTTGGTATTAACCGTTTCACCAGACTTTAACAGCTCATAATAGACCACACCCTTCTGGTCCCACCAAACACAGAGCATCGTCTTTCTGCCAAAGCGATTCGGTCTTGCGGTCGATGTGAATCATGCGCCTGGATCTACCCATGATCTTTTGCGCTTGGGATTCTCAAAATACACCCACTTTTCATCCCCAGTAACGATACAATGCAAAAACGACTTTCTTTTGTATCGTTCAAGCAAAATTTCACATGTGTTTTTGCGCTTCTCTATCTGCCTCTCATTCAACTCATGCGGTACCCATCTGCCGACCTTCTGAATCTTTCCCATTTCTCGTAGACGATTGGAAACAGCTTGTTGACTAACGCTTAATTGCTCTGCGAGTTATTTTTGTGTTTGTGCATCGTCTTCATCTAACAATGCTCGCAATTCCGTGTCTTTTTGGCGGTTTTCCATATTCCTTGTCTGCAACATCGAAATTAGCACTTTTGAAACGCCGAAACCATCGTTCACACGTATCTTGCGATGCAGCATGTTCACCATAAGCTTCAGAAAGAAAATCGGTATGATTCAGCAGCAGTTTTCTTCAAATGAAAACAAAAACTTAATGCTGTCCGCGAATGCTCTTTATTTGGCACAAATGTCGACATATTGAACATAGCAGAACAATACTCCGCAAACAGTTTTTCAATTTATCACTGATGTACGTTTGGCATGTGTTGATGGCGCAACAAAATTCCATATGCGTCAAATCTTTATAATACACATTGCATTGGTGAACATCTGGTTTTTCAAATCCGCATTTCATACTTGTACACCTGGTAAATGAGAAAGTATAAGTATATCAGTATCAAAATCTAGAGTGAAATTTTTTACACGAGGCTAGAAGAACAGAACTTGGACTTTTTAAAAAATAGAAGCAGGAGTGAATAGGCAAACTTATCAGCCATTTTATTGACCCCTTAATGATCCCATAGAAGTCGTATCAAATCATCATGAATGGAGTGGTGAAAATCAAGACTATGAATTTACACGAAGAATGTGATAAAGTCTCAGAAGTGGCCAGGAAAAGGTGTACAGATAGCTTGAAGAGCGCTCATAAACTAAGAGGTAATCAGATAACTGGGGAAATAGCGATTAAAGGTAGCATAAATAAGTGTACACAGGAAGTCATTAGGTCGGCTGTAAGAATAAAGAGAGAAACTGATTACAAAATGCTTAAATCGCTTTTACGAACAATTTCCGAAAAACCGAAGAGGCATTTCTAAATCACTCGTCAGTCTTAAACCGAATTTTTTTTATAAAACTTCGTAAACGTGGAAATGCGTAATTTCCGGATTCCTTACGTCTACTCCGAAGGATTATTTGCATTCGGCCATGTTCTACCACCGGCTGCATCCACACTTCTCTCCTTAAGAGTAGCGTGTAATGTTAATATTAATAATTTCAGGCACATAAAGTTAAAAATATTCTTATTCTTACTAGTCTAGTGCAGGTAAGTGCAATGTATGTGTTAGTGCGTGTGATGAGTGAAACGTGCGTACAGTAATGGCGTAATAATATTTGATTACGAACCTAATGAAGAATTACTTTATTTAGGTGATTATCGGATCGAATCACTTTGAAAACATCGAATTCATGCGAAAATATTTATTCCGCAAAACGTTGCTTACACTCAGAACCGAAACTAATCGAAAAGAGTAAGTATACAACGATTACTACAACATAATACAAAAAAACCTTGAAACATTTTAGTAACATTCACTGTTCAACAGGATATTGCCGCGCAATGACGTAATAAAATGCCGGTAATTTTTATTTACAAGTTCAAGTCCTAAGTAAAGGTAATATTTGATATAAGTTATTATTTTATGCGAAGTCAATCCAACATGATCGTTAATCGTATTAATTTTGAGAAACAAAAATGCTGAAAACGCAGGAATTAAAATCGGATGGTGGAGAAGTGAAGAAACCAAAACTATATAGAAGCTTAAAAGCGAAATAGTTGTAACTAATTGAAAAGAATACGGGGTTGAGAAAATTTTTTTTTGAAATTTTACAAAAGGATAAACTATCGCGAAAATTCGCAAAAATTATTTAACATTGCAAAAGTAGCGATGAAAATAAAAACAGGCAAAAAGTTCAAATTGTTGCCATTCCGTCAATTTTCCTCAAACCTCAATGGAACTTTCGAAAAATATAGCTCCTGCAGTGCTTAAAATAGGTACCCAAGTCGAATTCTCAATAATAATATCATCTTCAAATTTGGCTTTTTAGTCTGCTTTATGCGTAAGATTTTTTAATTTGCTAAAGCACAGCCACAGTTATATTTCAATAATACTATTCGCTGAAAATTACTCTTTACGAATATGTTATTTTTAATTGTAGGCTTTTTTTTTTTTTATTTTAACTTCGTCTCCATAGTCTTGAAATTTTCTGTATTTGCCTTTTTCCAGTAGCATCGTGATAAGTCTAAAAAATTGGATAATTTGTAGCCGCTGTTGACCGTTTTAACATCGATATGAACGTAAAATTTTGTCCGTCACGAAGAAATGTCGCTAAATCTATTTAAAAATCAATTTAATTTCGTTTCTTAAGGAAAATTCCGAAGAAATTATAATGATTTTCAAATTTTTTTTTGTATGTAGCCAGTTTCCCGTGAAAGCCCTTCGTGAAATTCTTTAATTGCAGCTGGGTCATGATCAAAATTGGCAAAAATATAGGGGCAAGTGAAAATTTGATTGAAAATGAAGCTGTTTATGATACAATATTTATATTCCGCTATATATATATATATATATATGCTGCTTATTATGCAAGAAATCTAATGTATATGAAAAGGAATTTATTTATTTCAACACCCAGTAACAATGAAATCAAAAACATCACTCCTTGTCCACTATCTTCTTCGATCACCATCTCAGTCTCATCGGTGTTGAATATAACCGGTTAAGAATTTCAGCCGGTCTCACAATTTTGGACTTTTCTCTGGAAATAAAAATGATATTTTTATGAAAAAAATCAAGCTCATATAACATGTAAAAAGACTGTTACGTGTGAATTTTTTTAAGTCGTAATATGCACTTTGGCCAATTTTTGAAAGACTTCCAAACCGTTTAAAATGCAAAAAGTTGTTTTATTAAAAGGGCTAAAGGTAATTTTTTTTTTTTTAATTACATCTTTTTTTTATGGAAAATACAATGGTTTAATGAGAAAATTGGATTTCCGTGTTGGGGTCCCCATGAAAAATTCAAAAAACCGTTTTTTTATGGTTTTTGGTCGCTAACTCTTCATGGATTATTTATATGGTAAAATTGATAACGTCGTTAGATTCTACAGGAAAATATACGTTGAAAACATATATGACACTTTTAGGAATAATGTGGGATCGTCGTTGAAAAATTTAGCAAATAAAATAATTCCAAACAAATCGGCCCAGCTCATAGTGTACATTTGAAAATCTGGCTCAATTCGAACTCGAACATTTTTTCAATTATTTGACGACTGAAAAACCATAAGAAGTGCATTTAAAAAGTGCCGTTTAGGAAAACGTTGAACATTAAAATTGATCGTCAAGACCTTTAATAATGTAACGTAAAATAGAATCATCATTTGAGTTTACCTATCATTAAGTAAACATACGTAAGCGACATACATTATAGTCGAACATGAATCATTTAAAATTAATACGCGCAATTTGGTTTACCTATGCTTTTGGCGCGGAGTAGAAATAGTTTTCAGTTATTACTATTTTCTATAAATCGTTTGCCATTCTAAAGTCTTCAATTAAAATTCGTTAAATTATATGAATCTTCTAAAATATGATAAGCACATATCATATATACATATATACATATACATATACATATATTATGTCGTATAATGACCATTTAAAATGATAGCTGGTTTACCTAATGTAGAACATATTTCATGATTTTATATTAAAAGTAGAGAATGGAAAATTAAAATATTTCAAAAAAGTAAATAAATACATAGTAATCACGGGACTAAAACAATCACAGTTTATGGTATGTAAAGAATACTTCTAGATATGACAACTGCGCTCTCCAATGATAATATCTTTAATACAAGTAAAAAAAAAAATACTTTAGTTTCAAGCCATTCGACACCGACGAGACTAAGATGATGATCGAAGAAAACAGCGTCGAGAATTGATGTTTTCGATTTTATTTTTACTGAGTATTGAAAAAAATAAATTCCTGCCCATATATTAGACTGTTCGCATTCTTCTTAAGAGGCTGCCTAAGAATAGTATACATTTGTATAACCTCGTTCCGGCTCAATGTTAGGAGGTTGGGGTGCTACAAGGACCCATAAAAAAGTTCATAGGATCGGTGCTTTTTGTTCATGGTCTTGTATTGAAATAAGCAGCATATATATATATATATATATATAGTGGAATATAAATATTGTATCATAAATAATTTTCTTTTCAATCAAATTTTCACTTGCCCTTACGTTTTTGCCAATTTTGATCACGACCCGCCCGAAATTTCTTTTGGCCAAAATATATACGTTAATTAGGAGCCTAAAATACATCTCTAAAGATACCAGTTTCATTTTTGTGCCCATGTATTTTCATTGATAAAAAACATGAACAATTTTAGAATTTTGAAGATGAAATAAACATACTAAAAAATTGAGAAAATCGGTCGACTGGCGCTTGAGAGAAAATAAACTGTATTTCAACAAAATGGGAATTTTTCAAAAACTAGGGGGACGAAGGATCTGAAACTTCTGTCATGAATGTTCCTTGGTAGTACCCACGTACCATCCAAATATCAACCCGATAGCTCTGCAGGGCAAATTTATCTTTCTTATTTACATGACCTTTCACTATTGGATATACAATAATTATCGGTCGATTATCACAGCCATTTAGATCTTAAATTCACTGAAGTTATTGTACATAAGAAATAATAATACACGATAATCCGTTGCAATCATTGTTTACATATATTTTGGTAAAAATAATATCCAAAAGAATTCTCAGGGTTTGTTTCCGCGTTGTAAACCCGTCGAAGTGCCTTCTTACCGCTGTCTTTACAATTAATCTGCCGGCGTCGCCGTAATCGAAAATATGTAATATTTGTGCGTCCTGAATTCGATCGTATATCTGATGACGTATAATAAAAAGGAAAAGAAAGTTAAATGCATGTCCACCCTGCACGATAGCATTGAAGATTAACTTCAGTCCGGACAGCTGTTATTGACAAACAAGTGCTTTTCTCGTATTAAATTTTTAACTCTTTTTTGAAAGACACTTGTCGACTCTTTGTAATAAATCTGCTCACTTACAGTCCGAAACTGAAGGGATTGCTTTTTTAGACATATCGACGATATCTAAGTTTGCACGATGATATACTGAATATTTTGTGTGGCAATTTCAACACTGATCTACATTCGGTACAATGTTAGAATTATAACATATAATAAAGAATCTTTTAATATCCCGTTTGTTAAATATAGAATATAGTAAGTTATAACAAATACAGATATAACAAACAAATTTAAGAATAAAATAATTGCTTACTTAGAAACCTTTTTCGGGTACAACCTATCATCAGCTAAAAACACAACCCAATATATACGATCAGAAACAAATTCTAAATCACATAGAATTTGTTTCTAATCACATACATTGAGTTGTATTTTTAGCTTATGATGGGTTATACCCGAAAACGTTTCTAGGTAAGCAATCATTTTATACTTAAATTTATTTGTTATATTTGTATTCGTTATAAGTTACTAGAATTATAACAATTTTAGAAAATTAGAATTTAGAAATGAATAATGATCCGGACATTTACACGCAACAATACTTGTATCGATGTCATCTTTAGTCGCTACGATTAGAATAATCACATATAACTGCGTATCTTACTTCATTGTCTTCCACATGGCAAAAAAGAAACTGTTTTTATACATAATATTGTTGTATATTTCGTTATTTTGTGCGTACTCATGCTACAGCAGGTATAGACCTCCGATGTTCCTCTATGTACAATTGCACAATGGAGGTAGTAAATTTTTTTTTTCGTAAAAATTTTGCATTTATTTATTTATTTAATTAATTAGTAACTGCATTTACACTTTTAGGTGGGTAACGGGTCCGGCGATAGTGAACGCTTTTAACAATATTTACCTTAATTCCATTAGTAAGTACTGTTTGAATTAAATCTCTGTAAATTGTGCATAAATTCTTGCTACGAATTTTATTCAAAAATTACTAACAATAATAATGATTATCATTGTAAATAATTTGCGGACAACTGCGTTTAGAAAATGAAATATATTTGTCTACAAAAATACAACACTTATTGTTTCGGTCAGCTTACACTGACCATCGCTTCTGATGATGGTCAACACAAACTAACCGAAACATCAAGCGTGTTGTATCTTTGGAAATAAATATATTACATTTTCTAAAGGCAGTTGTCCGCAAATTATATATAATGGTTAGTCACTGTGAAAGTTTTAAACATTTAATAATAATGATTATGTTTCGATATAAAAATGTTTTTGCAGTTTTACCGGCTGGAATATTACAGTTGCCATTTTTCGATGCGAAGCGAAATAAGTAAGAAGATAAGTATAACTTTTTTTGCATAATAATAATAATAATAATAATAGAAATAACAAACTGTTATACCGATTGCCAAACCTCGAAAGATAAATTGTATATATCAGAAAAATTAACTCCTGGAAAAAGTAGTGAATCGAAGGCTACTTTAGAAAATGAAGATTTATTGTCAACATAAATAAACCCCACTACAATATTACAGAGAATATTGCCTCGGATCAGTGCGGGCATCTAAAAATAAATAATTGCGGTATATTTTTGTAAAGTTAAAAACCGTTCAAAGCGGCCCAATATAATAATTAAAGATCGAAAATTATCGGTAAATTTTACAATAAAATATCTTCACTTATGTCTCTGGATAATGAACTGAGACGGGGGAAAATTATGAAAAAGACAGCGTATCATAACAATAGCAACAAAAAGAATCATGAACAAAATTGGCTCATGCTACATTTGGGGATGACGAAAAATCGTGTTTATTCCCATTAGGCAGCGTAATTAAATCGAAAACAGAACACGGCTACTCAATATGGAGCAACATGAAAATACGGAAATAATCGGATACTATATATGTAACGTCACAGTCAGATTAGCAATGGACGTGTTCAGTAAAATCAGCACTCTCTACTGTGAAGCTGAAGAACGACTAGCATCCACTCCCTCCAGACTCTTCGAACTATCAGTGTAAATACGAGATGAAGGTAGAAGAGAGAATTAATGGTAAAGTTAAATTCACCAATGACATATACGGAAAAAAGGCTAAGATAGGAGGGTGAAGAAAGTATGTACAATTAAGGATGAAATATTGAGCTTATTGAAGGAAATGTTGCAGAAAAAAAAGGAATGGTAAAAGCCTAAGGCAACATGAGTGAGAATAGGGATATTTTAAGTATAGAATCGTCGATTTTGGGGAAGAAAATAATAAGAATAAATGAGTTTGGAAGAGGATAATGGAATTCGTTTAGTTAGGAAAACCGATATCCTAGGTAAGACTTGCGGAGGAACAATGGAACTGAATTAGTTTGGGAAAGGATTGCTGGACACGGAGTAGACTTTAGAGCTCCAAAGGAGTTTGGATGCGGCCAAGTTTCAAGAGGACAGATTTCGATGCATTAGCATACAGGAAAGAACAGTGATCTGGTTTTGATAAGATAATAAGTTTATATAACATAACGAGAATTAAAGACAGACATAGAGCCCTGTGGAGGTTTAATCTTTTAAAGACCGAGGCTTAAAAATCGTTTATATGATTGTTGAAAGAAAGACGGCTATTTAAAAGAACCTAAAGGTATCAAAAAGACGAGACCAGTGGAATAGGACAATTATTTAAAGATAAATTTATTAAGGAATGGTTATAATATAACGTGAAGACTATGCACGAAAAGACTTGATGGAGAAGTTGGAGAGGGCTGTTTTTAAACTGCTACGGGAAGCACTCAACTCGCATTAATCATTGAAAATGTTAATAATCGAATATAAAGGAATATTACCTGCAAAGAAAATAGAGAAGGAATTTGAAGTTGAGTGATGTTAAAGATGTAAACATTAAACGAAGTAGGACTGAAACACGAGTTTTGAAAAATCCCCCGAAACACCTTTAAAAAAAAAATCAAATATATGAGGTTAATAAATGTAAATAATAAATTGTAAATATATTGTAAATTTTTAAACTTTGTAACTTTTTCTAAAAATATGTCAAAATTTCGTATTGTAAAATTTATAAATTTTGCTTCATACTACTTACGTCTGTTCTTTTCACTTTCAATCCAGGATATTATTTTATTTTAAATTTGATAATCTATATCTTTTACGTATTTTCTCTAACAATAAGCTCTATTTTATGTATCGGACATTAGTATACAAGTTTAATTTTATTTCTTAGTATCCACTTTGTTTCAAGAAGTTCGTTTAAATTTAACTTTTTCCACTACTCGCGCTATGCAGCGCACTTATGATTTTTTTTTTTTGCAATAATAATAATAATAATAATAATAATAAAATTAAAATAAATTGTATTGTAAAAATTTAATTTTTCCTAGTTGTATTTATAATCCCCTCAATTTTAATTTTACACATGTAAAGTCGTTTCAATAATTTCATTTATTGATCAAATACCAAACGTAAGTAATTTATTTGACAGTGCAAAATATAAAATTTAAAATTTTAATTTTATTTTCACATGCATTATAAATGGTTTCATTATTCGTATCTCATTCTTGTTCCATTCTCTTTTTTCTCTACCCTGGGCGCACCAGCGGCCTTGACTCGACAACATGATAATTCAATAGATAGAAAGCCAGCCGGTCAGAAATGGAACTCACAAAGCACAGCAGCAGCGGAACAACTGAAGGCAATGGGAAGGAATAGGTAACGTTAAAGGGAGTAGGAAGACTCAAAGCTAAAAGTTAGACGTGTAGAAGGAAGAGTTCATTGAGGAATGCAGAACATTCAAAAAGGATATGATTTGAATCACAAATACAAGGATGCTCAGAAGCATGAAGAGAGCAGAAAGATTTTTAATATCATTAGCAATTTTAGGCTTTTCTTTGTTTTTTTTATTAATTTTCAATTTTATGCGTTGTTATTATGTCCTTTACATAATGTTAGTGTTCTCTTTACTAATTTATATTCGAGTAATAAATGTTTGTGTCCATTTTCTAATTTAACGTTTTATTAAAAATGTATAAAAACATGTATTACAGAAAATTGTATTTTAAAAAATATTAAAAAGAGCCGACATGTTTTGGAGTTACGTACTCCATAATCATGGCATTAATAAATAAAGTTAAAAAAGTTTATGTTTTTTCTTATATTTTTTCATATATTTAGACTTTTTCATTACTCTCCATTCTTAAGTATTTATAACTCTGTATTATATTTTTTTGTATTTCATCGTTAATCTCACACATCTTCTTATACATTCAATTGTGTTTTAAACTCCTTTGGAATAGTTGCGATTGCGTTTTCATCTAATATAACTTGTCGCCGTCGGGTTTATATAATTTATTCGATAAGGCGTAGTTTCGGTAACGTTTTTCGGTTTTTCTTTCCTTTTCCTTACTTCTTTTTCAACTACAGATGGGCTAAGCCCGAGAAAACAAATAATTATTATTTTACCATTGTTTGCTAATGTAAGTTTTTTTTTATATATACATATATATATATTTTATAGCATGTGCATTACGTTTGAGGATCCCGCCAAGTTATGTGGCTTGTCTCGACAGGATCCTAAAAATTAACACATGCCTCTATTCTTTATTTAGCTAATATATCATACAATTGCTGCTATATTTAACGAGTCTGAGACATATTACGGTTATCGGTGTAACACTTATATTTAATGTATGCTGTATGAGTTACACTTAAACAAATACACACTCTCTGTATATATATTCTATAATCACAATTATCTCATACCTGCCCGTATAATCAAACACCTATTCACACCTCGTATTAACTATAATTTAAAAATGTACTCGATCAGGTAACCATGATTATTTACTAATAAAGCGTAATATTTTTATGGGTAATCCATTAATTTAATTTCTTTTTTTTTTTGCTAGATGGTAGTCGCTTGATGTATTCCGGTAATATGTTTAATAGTTTTCAAAGTGTTGATATTATTTTCACGGTTATTGAAATTGCTAATTTTATGACTTTTATAAAGTCGTATTTTCCTCATAGTACGTAGCCTCTAAAAGATTAAAACGTACACTCGTGATTATTAAACGTAAACTTGCAGGAAGCGATATCGGTTGCATCATCACCATCGCTTATTCAGAGATATTCTTATCCTTGCAGCTATTTGCTCTATTGTTATCGATTGCTTTCTTTCGCAAATTGTAATTATGTTCTTAAATGTAGATAAAACTCCATACCTGTTTGTTAATATTTATAAATATAAAGTAAGTAATTCCTGATCTTCCTTTAATAATCGTTCTCTCTCTAGCGACTTTGTTTGCTATATGCATTTATATGATAACTGCTTTTTAGTATGTTTCTTATGAAATTATTATTCCTCAATTATGGGACCGAATGAAAGTGTGTTATCACACTTTACTCGATAGTCGTTGATAACAAATTCTCTCTTCCTGCTGGAACTGTTTCATTTGACTTCTTTTCTGTCGGAAATGATTTTATAATTCTGCACCATATGTACGGAACCATGGAGCTCGCAGTTGATTAATTTTTGGTTTATTAACGAGGTGGTGGAGCTTCGCTTTCACCACACCCGTAAGTTAGGTCACTGCGCGCATATATGTTTGTAAATTTCTATTATCCGTATTTAACCGTTGTTAAACTATTTTATGATACCCAATTTTTATTTTGTACGTTTGGCTAATATAATTTTCTTAATACCCGTTAAAATTTAATCCAAGAAATGGGAAGAAGGAGAAGGTAAGGTTCTTGTTTTTAAGCATTTGTAAAGATATACAAGGAATAAAAATAATTCGACGGCGAGAATGACATAAGCAGAAGGAAATGAATGTAAGAAGTACTAATTACTGACTTGGTCAGAAGTTGACAGAATGGAACAGCTGAGAACGGGGAAAATGGACCGGGAGGGAAGGGACAGAATGTATGGATGTATGAAGCGCAATAAGGACTGGCTTTAGAGGTAACAAATTAGAATAAAGAATGGCGCGTTTAGTCTGAGACATTAGTCGAAGAAATGGGAAGAAGAAGAAAATAAAGTTTTTATTTTTAAACATTCAGAGATATACAAGGAATAAAAATAATTCGAATTCGACGGCGAGAATGACAAAGGCTAACAGAATTAAAGCAAAATGAGAAAAGTTAAGAAGCACCGATAAGGGCAGTAGGAATACCGAGTTTTAATAGAAAAGGGTAGAAGGACAACTATCCATTAGGAAAGGCCGAACATTCAAATAAAATATAATCAAAATCGCGAGAAATGTATGTGAAAAGGAATGAAAAGGACAAAATAAAGTAGAAATAGATGAAAACCGTGGTAAAAATGATGCAGGAAGGAGACTATGATTAAAGCGAAGGCGACAAATAGCCAAGATTGTGGAGCGCTTAAGAGAGGGAAAGTATCTAGAAAACCATGAATGAAGTTGAAGAGAGATGGCTGAATAGAGAGGTAAAAGGAGGCGGAATTAGAAAATGAAGAAGAATAGGAATTGAGCCATAGTTTGGAATGAGTCATTTAAGGAAAGAAAAACAATATTATGAAATTGTTAACTTTTACAACTCCCTTTTACATCCGGATTTTTTTCCCCGTTTCCCTTTCCTTATATCTCTGTTTAAAACAGATTCGGTCATAATTCTGATTGGTCGAAAAAATTCCACATGAATATTCAGTTGATAAATGAAGAAAATTACTACTAGTTGCAATGATTTCAGACTGTTTGATTATATTATGATAATTTTACTACCCTTAATTTTGCATAATTATCATCTGACGAGTAAATGTTTGAAGAAAGATCGAGTCTGTAAACGTTAGCAAATGTTTATTTTAAAAAAAAAATCTCATTCGAATCAAATGAAAATTTTGTTAATTGCCGCATTTGCGGAAATATGAATGATTCCTTCTTTTTATTTGCGGACAGGTAACTTCGAGATGTTGGTATCTGAATAGTTATAAAAAGCTCTCTGAGCGCTAGTTACATCATTACATTTTAAATATATAGAACGTTAATTTTCTTGTTCCACAGAGCGCTGAATTATGGTAGTATCGGTGCGATAATAGGTCATGAAATATTACACGGTTTCGACGATATAGGTAATAAACGTAATTTACTGTTTCTATTAATCCGAACGGATATTTGTCACATATTGATTATATCTACAAAAACAATTTCTGTGATACGTAATTGTCCGTTTGCGATGATGCCCACGGCTTTTCAAGATCCGGGTTTTTTTGGCCAACTCTGTTACAGCTGATTTTAAAATATACTTCAGAGCGCTAGTAGGACACTAAATAAGAAACGTTTTAGGGAACATCAACACAACTCATCAGATTGAATGAGCTGAGCGAAAGAGTACTATCGAAGCAGCTTCCTTGCTCAATGCGGCCTGCTAATTTATTAAATCCTTTGGTCCAACTCTATTCCAGCATTGCAGACGGCTCAGCAGTGTGGAAAAAGAAACCGGACAAAATATTTTTCTATCGGTATAACGCAGTCGTCTTCTATACACCAGAACTATCCCAGAATTGTCCTCGTCATGATACGGAGCGGATGCCTGACATAGTGAATCATGTTGATTTTTACGGCTTCATAATATTTTCGTACTCCGTTCGCTGGAGCCGTTTTTCACCTTTAGCAGTTGTTAGATTTATTTAACAGTGAAAATCTCTAGAAATTGAATTTTTACGAAGAAGCTGAAGCCGGAGAGGTATATAAGCTATGAAATAATAAGCCGAAATGCGCTTATTTCGTATTTCATTCACACGTTATCACGTTATGCCTAATTCGATCTAGGCATTCCCCGCTTCTGGTAGCATAAGTTGGCCTAATCTCCCGTGCTGGCCGAACAGATTGAGAAATACATTTATATCTGCTGCCAAGTAATTATCGTGGTGGCAATTGTTAATACGCAACGCTCTAGTGTACACTCGCAGGAGACTACATTTGCAACTGATATTGTGAATGTTTGATTTTTATCGATATTGCAATAATCCTATTTATATCTGTCTACTATATATCAACTAGCGCGCGTATGCATGTTTTCCATTGCCTTCCATATGATATTCTATTAGCGATTAATTCAATTTAAATAATTTCTTTGTCGTCGCCTAGGATCGGAGGGCCAGCTATTTTGACGGAGACTTTTTTGGGCATGGACCGTTTAGGCGATAGCGAGTGAGGGTTTTTACTCAGACCTTTTTACGAATTGCCAGCGGTAATTTTCAGGTATCATCCGCTAAACGTTATCATTTGTGTTCGTGAGAAACACGGATTACCAAATTTATTTCTACATTATCCATTATCAGAAATTCCGTGCAAAAAATACTGTTCCTTGTTAACGATTTAGTTTTTGCGCGTATATAGCACACACACACATACTGGGTGTGCCAAAAGAAAGTACACACATATATTTTACAAATATTACTACTTACAAACTAAATACATGTTCATGTACTATTTAAAATATTCAAATTGGGCTCCATCAGCATTTATGCAGTCCTGTAAACGATCTGGAATACCGTTGATGACATTTTTTCTTAAAGTTGAATTTATTTCCGAGCCATTGAAAACAGCATACATGTACGTCTCTAATTCGGCTAAAGTGTGTGGTTTTTTCTTATAAACATTGTCCTTAACATAGCTCCACATGAAAAAATCTAGTGGACCGAGGTCCGGAGACCGGGGCGGTCATTCAATATTACCTCTTCGCATAATAACTTTCCCATCAAAAGTTTTATTAAGGTCGTCGAACCGGATACAATGTGCTGCGCTGGCTCGTTGCTATGGTAACACGTATAAAGTAGAAAGGGTAAAAGGTGACCTTCGGGAAGGAGATCTACATCATATTGTGAAGTACGCGCGGTGCTAGCGAAGCGGCATTGTGTTTAGAATGTAGTTAGAAAAGTCAACTGCGTAGCATAAAAATTGTGAACTTTCTTTTGTCACACCCGGTATATATACAAAGGCGCACTCAGGATTTTTTTTTGGTCGGGGCTAGAATTTAGAAGATGAGTTAGGGAGTGGTAACTCGGTACCTCGACTAAGTACCTATCTATTTCCGTGATCTGTAAATTAAAATTAAAAAAAAAAAAATACAAAATTAATGAATATTATTTTTTAAAAAATAACAAAACTGACGAATTTTATTTTTAAAAAAGTAATAATAATAATAGAAACGTAACGTTATATTTTTAATATAAGCAAAAAGTAAATATGTATGTTAAAAAAAAAAAAAAATAATAAGTAAAACAAAACATTACAAAACGAAATTAAGATTTCGAAGATTTTTTGGGGGGAGCAATGGCCTCGTGGCACCCCCCTTGAGTGCGCCAATGTATATATATATATATACTGGGTGTTTGGTAATTCGATGCATTCCTTGAAAGGGGTTATTCTAGAGATCAGTTGCAGCAAATTAAGTCATATCAACTAGGGGTCAAAAATGGATGGTTACTGAGTTATAGCGATTTTACGAATTTTTAGAAAATTTCAGACTTCGCATAGAAAAAAAAAATTGTGGTAAAAGAAATGCTTAATTCTGAACAATCAATTAATATTTTTCTAAAAGCTAATTAGCTATTTATTACATTGGAAAAAAATACATGCCCACAATTATCATAATCTCAGAAATAAAACATTTAAATAGCAATGATAAATTTATTACCTAATTTATGTTCATAATTAAACTATTATTATTTGAAAAAAATGTATGACACTTGACTTACAAATGTTTCATTAACTTTCTAAAAAGGTACAAATGTCATTAGTTTGTACATGTGCACACAAAGAAAATCACATTAGACTGGGGAAATCCCTAAATTCCAAGAAACATACCCTTATCAATACCGTCACGCTTTTGTTTCTTTTGTCGCACTCGGGACGAGAGTACAAGTCGGTAGACTTCGGAAACATTCAGGGCAGTTCGTGAACGTGATGGATGGATGGTGCTTGTCTCAGTCAGTTACTTCTGTTTATTTAGTTGGTTTAATCTAATTACTGCAGAGAGCCGATGTATCATTTAATTGAAATGCCTCACAAAAAAAAAATTGTTTTTTTTTTTTTGAAATGGTTAGTTTTGAAAATGAATAATACGCAGATATTTCGTTCTGCTACAGGTTTTGTGATGATGATGCCGCTGCAGTGCGAAGGGGATATCCCTTACCACCGTTTACCAGACATGAATGTGTTTGGCGCGACATATCGATGGATTCGGGAAAAAGGATATGTTCAGGGACGACAAAGTGACGCCGGCAGACCTCGGGTTTACGATTCTGCTGACGAAGAAGAAATTTTAAGGCAATTTTAAAACAGATCCTACAGTTTCAATGAGAGCGGTGGCTGCGGTATTTCAATTAAACGACACGTCCACTCTCTGTATTAATTAAATTAAACCAACTAATTGAACAGAAGTAACTGACTGAGACAAGCACCATCCATCACGTTCACGAATTGCCCCGAATGTTTCCGAGGTATACCGACTTGTACTCCCGTCCCGAGTGCGACAAAAGAAACAAAAGCATGACGGTATTGATAAGGGTATGTTTCTTGGAATTTAGGGATTTCCTCAGTCTAATGTGATTTTCTTTGTGTGCACATGTACAAACTAATGACATTTATACCTTTTTAGAAATAAATAATCACAGGACCATATTTTATATCATTTTATTAAAAGATTATTCATTTCTTTTAAATATTTTCAATGACATCTTTTATATTAAAATGAAATTAAAAGAACCCCATACTTTTTCACATTTTTTCTTTTTTAACAACTCAGTTTGAGTTCACCAATTTCCATCGCGGTATTTGCATGAGGTGCACCGCTGGCTGGTACACTTCTTTCGAATGAACAAAAAATCATTAAAATCGGTTAGCATGGGTACAAGTTAGACGCGAACAAACATTTTAAAAAAAACATCCGAAGCGAACGTATAAAACCTCCTCGTTTTGGGAAATCGGTAAAAATGGAAAACACATTGAAAATATTATATTTAGAAGAAATTAATAATCTAATAAAGTTAATTAATTTGTGAATAAATGTATATATACTAAATACGCTGAAAAACTAAATCGCTAACAAGGAACGGTGTGTATTTTGCGCAGAATTTCTGATATTTACCACTAGATGTTTTATAATGGCATAGAAGTAAATATATCTTAATAACGCAAATGATAACGTTTAGCGAATGATACTTGAAAATCACCGTAGGTAATTCGTAAAAAGGTCAAGAACCTTCGCTCAGTACCGCCTAAACAATCCGCGCTCAAAAATGTCTTCGCCAAAAAGATTCACTCCTAAAAGATCCCACTTAAAATAACTCGTTCCAACAACTAGGCTATCGTGACGACTTGTTTACGTACATCTATCGGGTGTAAATTAACACTGAATACAATCGAAATGGCATCGTAAAGAGGTGTTAGGTGTTTTGGCTTTCTCTGATATTTAACTAGACGTTGATCCCCAGTTTCCAAAAACGAAAATCGCGCACAAGCAAAATCGTCTACGTTCATAAGTTTTAATGTTTCTTAAATCACGAACGCGTTGTTCACTTTTAGCACAACCGTGTACGTAGTTAATAATATTCTGTTCTAGGCAGATTAGCGGACGAAAATGGTAATCTGGTGCAGTGGTGGACGGATGACGCGCTATCAACGTATAAAAACAGAAGTCGATGCTATATCGACCAGTACAGTAAATTTCTTATTCCGCTATTAAACAATACTGACAAAAGCGGAACAAACATATCGGTATGTTGTTATGATTGTTGCGAAAAGTTACGAACCGACTTATTACGTGGTAGAAAGTTTCATTGGTACCTGCTGGTTTACGTTGCTACTGATCTTACCGCTATAATAATCACTTACGATTACGTCCGTAACCGAGAGAGAGAGAGAGGAGATATGAGGGTTCAAAAAGCCGCGAAACTTCTCTGAAAGATCGTATCTGACGAAACAACAGTTTTGCCTGGTCTCATTACTAAACGACTCTTTTTAACGGTTCTTTTGAGATTACCCGATTTCCATGCCCGTAAATACAAATGCATTGACCGCTCTCATATATTGAAAAGCAGCATGTGACTAATGTCGCAAAATTTTTCTCTCAAAACACATAATGAATTAGCAATAAGTTCATAATACAAAAAGGGTTTACAACAGCAAAAAACATTCTAAATTTTTTTGTTCCCATAAACTTTTTTTATTTTTTTTCATCGCCCCCCCCCCGTATTATTACATCATTGTATAGGTGTCATCATCTACAGTCGTCACCCCAGGTGGGATATCGTGATCAACATTTAATCCGCCAGTGATTTTGTGATTTTCCGCCATTTGTCACGATCCTCTGATTGACGTACGCATTGTGCAAATGACAATCCTCCATCTTTTAGGTGTGCGTCCCGGTGGCCGTTTTCCATTAATCTTTCCCATGAGTAACGTGCGTTCCATTCCCTCCTGGTTTCTTATTATATGCCCGAAGAATTTCAGCACTCTCATTGCGACAATCGTTGACAACCTTTTTGTGACACCGACTTCTTGCAACACCGATTCATTTGTACGCTTTGTTGTCCATGGAATTCTAAGGAGTCGTCTCCAGTACCATATTTCGAAGCTGTCGATTTTTCTTCTGTCCCAATTTTTTAAAATCCACGTCTCCGCTGCATATAGCACAATGGAAAATACGAGCGTTTGGACAAGTTTAATTTTAACCTTTTTTCTAATGGAGTTATCTTTCCAAATTTTGTTCATCCTTATCATGGCGCTTCTGGCAATTTCGATTCTCCGTCTTGTTTCACCTTCGGAGCCTCCTTTATTCTCTAAAAGTGACCCTAAGTATACGAAATTTTCCACAGTTTCATAACCAGCGAGTGCCTTTTCACGAGATGGTATAGTATTCCCACGATCGATGATCATTATTTTTGTTTTATTTTTATTTATATATTTAATCCATACTGCACACTAATTTTTTCCAGTTTATTTAGAAGTTTTTCCATTTCCTTCATATTCGCAGCTATTAGTGTTGTATCATCCGCAAATCTAAAATTTGTTAATCTTCGTCCTCCTATCACTATTCCGACATTCCATTGCTCTAGAACAAGTCTAATTATATATTCTGCGTACAAGTTAAAGAGCATAGGCGACAATACATACACCCTGTCAAGAAAGTATCGGGAATTGTCAATTTAAATCTCCCGGGTAATAGCTAGGCAGATAATTTTTTTTTTCCAGGTTGGTACAACTGTTTTGTATTATGATGCCTATTTTTAGCGCGATCTGTCAACCAGTGTGTTTACAGCAGCTGTTAAAATCAGTCGACCTTGAAGGTTTTGTCGAAGTTTTACAATGAGTGAAAATATTGAACAACGTACTTGTGTTAAATTCTGTGTTTCGAACGAAATTTCTTGTGCCGATACACTGAAAATGTTACAGAAGGCTTTTGGTGAATCTGCTTTATCAAAAACGCGGGTTTACGAGTGGTACAGAGCGTTCAAGGATGGTCGGGAGACGGTCGAAGACATGCCTCGCTCTGGACGGCCTTCAACGAGTGTGACCGATGATAACGTCGATAAAATCAAGGAAATCGTTGCTGAAAATTGTCATGTGAGCTTGAGAGAGATGGCTCATGGATTGGGCATGTCACACGAGAGCGTACGTACGATTGTGCACGAAAAATTGGGTATGCAACGCGTTGCGGCTCGGCTTGTTCCGAAAGACCTGAATTTCTTTCAAAAAAAGTACCGAGAACAGGTAGCTGCAGACATGCTGGATCGAGCCAATTTGGATCCTACCTTCTTGGAAAAGATAATTACTGGTGACGAGACATGGGTGTACGAGTACGACACGCTTACGAACCAGCAATCGTCCGAATGGCGGCCAATTGGCGCGCCAAAGCCGAAAAAACCTCGCCAAAGCCGATCGAAAGTAAAGATCATGTTGATTGTTTTCTTCGATATTCGAGGCGTGGTACACTATGAATATGTGCCAGCCGGACAGACAGTCACCAAAGAGTTTTACTTAAGTGTTTTGAGACGTTTGAGAGAGGCTATCCGTCGTAAACGTAACGATTTGTGGGTCGACAATTCTTGGATTCTCCATCACGATAATGCGCCGTCTCACAAAGCCATAATTGTGAATGAGTTTTTGGCCAAACACTCGGTAAATATCATCGAACAACCGCCGTATTCACCAGATTTAGCACCCTGCGACTTCTTCCTATTCTCAAAACTCAAATTTCCGCTACGGGGAATGCGCTTCGAATCGATTGATGACATCAAGACGAATGCGACGCGAGAGCTAAAGGCCATCCCGGAAACCGCCTATCAGAAGTGCTTTGCCGAGTGGAAAAAGCGTTGGCATATGTGCATCGCTTCGAATGGATGTTATTTTGAAGGTGACAAAATAAATTTGGATGAAAATTAAAAATTGTTCGTTTTATTTAACAATTCCCGATACTTTCTTGACAGGGTGTAGCCTTGCCTGACTCCTTTCTGAACGTGAAACTCTCTTGATTTTGCAGTGTCGATTCGTACAATATTGCGATTGTTCTCGTACAGTTTCTTTATAAGATACACAATATGTTTTGGTGCACCCATTTCAATAAGTATTACCCAAAGTTTATGCCACTGAATATTATCGAAGGCTTTTTCGTAATCTATAAAGCATATTATTACAGGTACTTTATAATCGCGTGCTTTTTCTATCAATAATTTTATGTTAAGAATCTGCTCCCGTGTACCTCGTCGTTTTACAAAGCCTGCTTGTTCCTCAGGTATTTCTTTCGCCATATGTGCACAGATCCGGTTATTTAATATTCGTAACATTATCTTGCTGGCATGCGACAGAAGAGATATCGTGCGATAATTTTCGCACTTAGTTGTTTTCCCTTTCTTATACAAAGGTATATATACAGATTGATGTCTTGTGGCCAATCTCCAATCGCCCATATAGTGTTACATATCGAGTGAATTCTGGCAAAATTTGTTTAAATACCTCTGCAGGTATTTCATAATTTCCCACAGCTTTGTTGATTTTAAGATACTTGACAGCTTCTTCAACCTCACTCACCAGTATGTCCGGTTCAGGGTCTTCTAGAGCTTTATCTATTTCATTGCGCACTCTGTCAGTTGTCTCCTTGAGCTGGGGATTACCGTATAAAGTTTGACAATATTCACTCCAAATTTCTGTAATGTCCTTAAGGTCAGTTTTTATATTGCCGTATTTATCTTCCATCGTCCAATTCCTGGTTCTAAAATTCCTGGAGAGTAATTTTACTTTTTTATATAGATCACGCGGTTCATTATTATTTGCATGTTTTTGTATCTCTTCACATATTTTCCTTATAAAATATCTTTTTTACAGCTTTTTTTTATTTCTCTATTTATGTTTTCCCATTGTTGTGATCCGCGTTTCATCGTTCTTCTCTTGTCGATTAGATCCATCGTTTCTTCCGATAGCCAAGGTTTACGTTTTTCAGTTTTTCTTCTTTCCGCGGATTTGTTTACCGCCATTACGATATCATGCTTTAGCTGCTGCCACTGCTCTTCCACTGTGATTGGTGCTATGTTTCCTTCTCCTGATTCTTCGATGATTTTTCTAAATATATTACCGTTTGTGACTACGATTTTTTGGTTGAATTTGGGTTTTATTGGCACTTTTAATCTTGTCTTCAAGTCCATTACTAACAAATTGTGGTCAGATCCACATTCTGCTTCTGGACGTACTACTACATTCTCACGTGATGACTTCCAGCGGTCTTGTACAAAGAAGTAGTCTATCTGGTTCCTATACAGATCACCAGGAGATCTCCATGTTCCAAGTCTTCTCGCGTGATGCTGAAACATAGTATTTGCTATTATTAGCCGATTCTCGATAGCGAAATGGAGAGCATCCGTTCTCCTCTTCCATTACATACGCCTAGACCATATTTTCCAATTACATCTTTTATGTGTTGGTTGTTATCATTCCTTCCAATCTTCGCATTCATATCCCCCATTATAATGAGCATTTCCTGTTTCGGAACTTCCTTTATTTCTTCTTGTAATTCGTTATAAACGGTTTCTAATTCTTCATCTGAAGCCGAGCTGGTTGGTGCATATCCTTGGATTAAATTTATAGACACCGGCTTTAGTCCTAATCTAATTCTAATTATTCTATCACTTTTTGTTTTGTATCCAGTCACAAGGTAATTTAAGTTTTTGTCCACAATTATTGCTACTCCGTTTACACTAGTTTCTTCATTACTAGAACAATACATGACATTGTCGTTGGTTATGAAGTGACCCGATTTTCTGTAATGGGTTTCGCATATGCCACCTATCTGTATACCATATCGTTTTAGTTCCATTTCTACAATGTTCAGTTTTCCTGCTTCCAGAAGGCCTCTTACATTCCAAGTAACAACCGTCTGGTTGAAATTGGTAAATCTTCCCAGTCGCTTATTTTCCATGTTGTAGCTGGGGTCCCTACTTTCATGGCTGGTCGCCAACTTCACATTCCGGCCCCGGTTGCCGAAACGCCGATTGCTAGTCGGATCGTGTGGCAATACATCCACTATATTGACGGAGTTCATGTTAATTTTCTTGGGAAGTATACAGTGGTGGTTTCCCGTTGCCTTCCACCGGATTTTCTGTTAGGGTCTACTCCGTTAGCTGAAGGGCCCGGTTTTAAGGCGCCGGGTACTCGCCTACTCGCTCTAGATTGGTATTCAATACCAATCTGACTGGGCAC
This sequence comes from Icerya purchasi, assembly GCA_039619475.1. Classification (NCBI taxonomy): domain Eukaryota; kingdom Metazoa; phylum Arthropoda; class Insecta; order Hemiptera; family Monophlebidae; genus Icerya; species Icerya purchasi. Next base: position 166,704,693 of record CM077116.1, on the reverse strand, counting down.
TCATGTCACGAGCGAGTTGTTGATAGTCTACTGTTATTACGCAGTAAAAAGCTTAACGGTATTTATTAGAAGGAACACCTTCGGCAAGTGGACCCTCCTCCGTTTCCCTATCAGCGGTGTATTATGAGTTCCGATTTGGCTTTCCTAATCAGCGCTGAGCCCGCCGAACAGAAAATTTCCACCCTGCATGACGTGTACGGAATTCTTTTGGCTGTTGTTTCGTTTCTACTGTCGGTGGGACTAGCACCATATGACAGTCGAGTGACTACTTACTAGAGAAGGTAACTCTAGTTACAACAACCTGTGCCTTGCAGGGCTGTATAGGTGTAGGCCTTTCATAATATTTTCCATTTTCTTCTAGCCCGTATTTTCCAAAGCTACCGCGTTCCCACTGTGTTAGCGATGTTAACAATATGCCCATCTCCTGTTTGACCCTCTTCGGTTCCGTTTTCCGCCGTATAGTCCCCATATCGCGAGCTCTTTTGTCCATCTTCCATCAGATTTTGTAATTTTAGTTTATGCATTGGTTACTGAGTTTGCCGATTCTGATCATATTTCATATATTTAGTTTTTTGACCTTTAACCCTACAGCTTCGTACAGTCATATCCGGTTCCTGCATCATTGTAACTCGTCTCTGTCTTGAGCTATAATCACTATGTCGTTTACAAAACGCCCGAGTGGTATAGGTATTTTCGATTGATGTTTATACCCTTTGAATTCTGGTTCAGTGATTTCAGCGTATATTCTAGCAGCGCTGTAAACAGTTTTGGGGGGAGATAGAGTATCTCTTTGTCTTGCGCCCTTTAATATTAGAAATGTCGGTGTTGTTTCATGTATGCTCACGCTGGCTGTGGCAAAGTTGTATATATTAGTTAAAAGATCGGCACCCAAATCGATACCGTTTGTTTTAAGCGCTTGGACTACTGACTGTATATACACTGAAACAAACGCTTTCCCGAAAATCCCGGATACATATAAAGGAAGGTTGTATTCTTTACATTTTTAAATTAGAAGCGTAAGTGCCTGTATACAGTTCAAAATGTAAAAAATATTTTTCTCCCTCCAATATAATTCAAGTGTTTGTTTACATAAAATAGTTCGGAATTATCCGCAATTATGTTTTTTCATGCTCTCGCCCATATCCGTGTTTAATTATCGGAATAGATTAAAAGGAAATTTTTTTTCAGTGGCAATTTAAGTAATATTAAAAGTAAGACAAAGAATGTGGAGCGAATGTAAATAAAAAACCATGAAAGAGATAGAGAGATTGCGAAGAAGAAAATAGTCAAAGGAGAGCAAAAATGAAAAGAAAAACAAAGTTAAATAAACAGATAGAAGAAAATGATTTGGAACGAACGGCTAAACTAAGAAAATCTATTAATAAATATACAGTAAGTAAACAATCGCTTTTTTTTTTGTCTTTATTATCATTATTATTACAGTATTTTATGCCTAGAAAATATGCAATACTGCAAGCGTAGCCAAATATTTAAACATTTATCAATGACATAAATAAAATATAAATTTATGAAATATAAAACTGTGTAATTTTCTGCTTTATGATTGCTAAGAAAATTCTGTACAACTTCAACAAATGAGCACCGAGCATTAGATTCTTATTTAAGGGCCATCAATCAAATATGCCTGATGCTAATCCCAGGAAATTTGCGTATTAAGTACCCAAAGCAAAGTCAATGTCGGTTTAACGCCTTCACAAATTGCTTCAAAGGTCCTAATTCGATATGCAAAGGTGGAAATATGATTTTTTCTCTTGCAACTAAAAGTTCGTTCCTCAAACCATGACGTTTCTTAGGGTACAATTTTAGCTAACCGAATGTTGATCCTTAGCTCTGCTATCCTAAAGACATCAAAAAAAAAAAACAAAAAAAAAACGATATTTTGTGTTTTCACTTTGCTATCCAAGGAGGAGAAGTTTACCATTTTGAAATCGACACAAATCACCCACTGATGTTCTTCATATTCAATTTTTTTCAGGACTAGTGATATTGTTTCGTATTCTTCTTGAAAAAATGGTAGAATGGCCAACCGGTATTGCGACGTATTTGTTACGGTTGTTCAAAAGAACGCATTTCAAAAACTATATTTTGAATAAGAAGACGTCATTCGTCCGGTGTGTATTCTGATAACTACATTGCTTCTAAAAGTCTTCTTATATCAGTACAGAATACCAGGTTATTTTTCTTTAGGAGAAAAAAGGCAGCAGATCCGTTTCTCTTTTACGATAAAATGTAATATTAGTACCCGGTTTAAGCAGATCCTTTTCGTTTAATCTGGAGGCGAGTAATTCTGAAAACCTTGTTAAAAAATCTCAAAGTCTCTATATAGATTGTTCAGTTCTTGTTGATTGAAACGTTTGGGCTCGTCTGCATCTGCTTCAAAATCACTATTGTTGTCTGTTTGCACATTACCATTTTCATTGGACACTGATGGTTCGTTTTCCGAGAGTCTAGTCGGACTGTTAAATAATGAAATGGGCATTTCGTCCAAACGCAGTACCGGTCTCCTTGCTGAATTAAGATCGGGATATGTCAATTTGTGTTCTATTGTTCCGATTAATGCCTTTGATATTTACCGTACAAAAGTAGCAGTCATCATAATGGTTCCTCCGTTCCCTTCAAACCATTAGTACTTCAAACTTTAGTCGCAAATATTCAATGCTTGTTTTACACACCAAATGTGGAGCCCAAGATTTACCTTGGTCTTCCACGCCGAATTAAGTAAGATAACACCGTTTCACAAAGGCAGAAATAGGTTTTCTGCTTTCTTTCAAAGAAGTGTACTTTCCACACACACATAACAAAAAACGTCGGGGTGATTCACACAGCTACGTCTGCTTGTGGACGACATGATTTTAATTAACTACGACTACAGGACGCCAAAAACAAAAACTGAAGGCACAACTACAATTACGCAAACATAATCGTAAAAACTGAACCGGATATCGCAGATTCCGGGTAATATAAATCGGCGGGTATAAAAGAGATCTAAGTTTTGTACGGTTATCGGCAATTTTTATTGCCTAATACTCGTATAATCTAGTTTTAGCTACCACGTTTCCGTTTAGGACTGTAAAGATACCGTTATTTCACTACTTGTGCCTTTTATAACAATGAAAATCAATTTATCTCGAAAACTAGAGTTTCCACAAAAAAAAAAAAAATCTAGGTATTTTTGAATTCAGCGTATCAGATATATCCAAAATCAATTTTAACTTTTCCAGCACCAAAAAAAAAAAAAAAAAAAAAATGGCCTGTTATTAAATTTTTATAGTGTAAATCTTCGAGTATCTGTATTTTTTTATATATATTTTACGTTTAGTCGCTCCTAAGCTTACCCAGCCTGAAATAATTGGGTACCAGAGAAATCTGGGAAAGTAAAGGCGGATCCCAAGTAGAAAGGAACTGGTCACAGTATTCTCGTCAGATCCATTAGGCTTAGTACCATTATGAACAGCTTAACTTAACAATCCCAACGCCCTCTCAAGGGTATGGAACTTACTTTACTTTACTTTACGTTTATTAAGAACTTTAATTTAAACTTGATCGGAAAAATATATTAAAATTATTTGTATAATTACCGAATTGGTAGAAAGTAATAACTCATTTCAAAGTGAAATAAAAACGCTTCGAGAACAAGTGAGGTTCGTAAGAAAGATAGTGAAATTACAAAATTAAAAGCTACGAGTCGGGAGCTAGAGCAGTACAACAGAAGAGGAAATATTGAACTGCGCGGAATTTCCAAACAAGCAAACGAAAATCTGCCAAATATATTAATGCTGATAGGGAAGAAGTTAGATATAGAGACAGAAAATATCGAGGCAATTCACCGCATACCGTCGAGAAATACGGGATCACCCCCTAGGCCCATTATCGCAAAAACAGATATTTAGCTGCCCTTATGTATTGGTATGCAAATAAGTATTTACAGCATGTGTACGTATTTTCATGTATATTGTAATTCGTACATTACTTGTATATAATAATAAAATTATAAATCATTTAGTAAAAATATATATGTATATAAAAAAAATTTGGGAGACGTGGTGCGAGAGGGAATGTGAGAATGCTTGAAATCCTGTTTGTCGGTCAAGAGGAGAATACATGATCACGCGATTCGTCTGGAGAAAGACCTACCTCGATAAATGATGGTGATTGGTCACGGGGAGAACAAGAGAAAGTAAGGAGAAACGGCTAGGCAATCGAAACTGAAAAGAAGATCACAGCCGAGATCGAACAGTGGTAATTGCTCCGTTAGCAAGTGTCTATCTTACAAAGGTAGTCGTAAATCGTTTCCTCGAAAAGAGAAGTCGGTAGTTTTTGGTAAACCTGCCGCGCGAAAAGTGAAACCACGAGTAGTCAGGTCGTTACAAGTATTAAGACCATTTTAGATTTGTATAAGAAGTTATTCGGAAGTCCGGTTTGTTTCAGGGTTTAAATTAACAGATTAAGTCGTCTCTCGAATATACTGTAGCCGTAACCCGTGATCAAGCATATATCTGGAAGTCTGCATCGTCGACAAATAGGATACGGACAATTTAAATTATAATAATTAATTTCATAATTATTCGGCGTCATATCCGGATGTATAATAATTTCGTTTTTTTAGCGGTCGACCGTCGAAGAAATATCGATGTAGGTTTTATCTATAATATATATCCATTCACAATTTGAACAACTTATTCTTAAAATTATAACACAAAAAAGATAACAAGAAAAAAAGAAATCAAATATAAAAATATATGTCAGTGGAAGTTAATTTTGCGGTGGCATCCCTGAGAGCATAGATAAAACATCTAAATCATTACAACATATACATATATATATATATACGCATGTTATAACTTATATAATCTTAAGTTAACTAATATTATGATATATAGAATAAGCAAGAATAGTTGTAATTTTGTGTTTTAAGTTATTAAGAGTGTCGAGCACTAACACAACGGGCATACTCACCCTGTAAGACACACAACTTATTCTTTTTGAAAAAAAAAAACATAATCCGTCATAATCATGGTATATTCCAGCCTCAAATAACAGGATATTTTACTGAAAAACATTTCGTTCTGAATAGGTTAACGGTCTGATCACTGAAGGTGAAAACATTGCCGACAACAACGGTCTGCGGCAAGCGTATTTAGCGTACAAAAAATACATCGCTGAACGGGGTAGTTCTGAAGATCCGATGCCTGGATTAGAACAGTTTACGTCGGAACAGTTATTTTTCATATCGTACGGCCTGGTAAAGTTTCAATATTTATTGTTTTTCACCTCTGTACCGGGTGCCGGTTTTTTAATTAATGTGACGTGAGCGATCTCGTCAACATTCTCAGTGGCGTTGACTTTTCTAATGCGACAAATAACATGCTGTTTACAGACATGGTGCGAATCGAGTACTAAGGAAAACCAGCTCCGCGATGCTTTAACCGACACCCACAGTCCACACAATGTTCGAGTAATCGGCACTCTCTCAAATTCTGCGGAATTTTCGTCAGCGTTTAAATGCGTCCCCGGCAGTTCCATGAATCCGCAATTAAAATGTTCAATTTGGTGATAACACGGACGGACCGAGAAAGAGAGAAATTTTTTGTGAAAACATTAAATTTATACGCACCACGAAGTATAAAATTGTCGCGCCCGAAAAAATTGCCTATATTAACACTGATTAACATTTTGAATTCCGAGGTGTTCGATTTTATTCAATTTTAACAATCGACCTACACTCTCTTACTACTATATAATATATATGTATATACGTACGGGCGTGTTATTTATATAGTAATTTATTCCATGCCACCTCACAACTAGGTTAATTATGACGGTAAAAAGTTACATCGATTAATAAATTCAATTCAATAGAATTGCAATAATGACACAATATGAATCCCGTTTATGAATTAATTAAAACAAACACAATAAATAAATCATCAGACTCGTTCAATTGTGGTAAGGTCGCACAAAAAAAAGACGCGCCAATTTTCAAATTCAATAAAATGTACACGTGTTTAGAATTGAGTTTATACAGCTGACCATGCACAATGCTTGCTGCTCGAATCTTGATACTCGCACGCACACGCCCGTATATAATAGAAAGAGACAGAGCGAAAGAGAAAAAAAGTGAAGGTCGCCTGGAGGACCCATAGCGCTTTTTCGTAACCTAACCATTTCTGCCAGTTTACTCCTACCGAAAAGCCACGTAAAAGAACTTCGTTCCAAAACAAAAAATAAAAAAAAAACTGAACATCAAAAGAATTAGCACTGTTTTATTCATTTATTTATTTTATATATACGAGTATGATAAATACGGAGGCTTTATCCAGGTGAAATTGAAGTTTGTACAATAATAAAATTATACATTAATTTTTCCATTACCATGTATATCATATACAAATTTTAACCTCGCTCTTTTTCTTCCATTTTCTAATTTTGAAATTCACGATATGACATAAGGTATAATAATTTATAGAGGACAGTCCCCCCGGAAGTACCTGGCCTAACAAAGCAAATAAAAATTTTTTAGAAAAAAATGCCTTTATTTCTCAACGCAGTCTCCTTTCAGCTCGATACATTTTCGCCAACGATGTTAAATAGTATGATAAGTTATATATTTTAAAACCTTAATTTACGTTACAAAAGTTATAGTTTTATATATTACACGGACACAGAGTACCTTTCAACTCATTAAAACATATAACATTTATTTATATTAAATTATTAAAATACAAGTATTACAAACATTATTAATTCACAAAATATATATAAAAATTCGTCCTACCGGTTTCGTCTACTTGACATATTCATACTCGTGTCCGTGTAATATATAAAACTATAACTTTTGTAACGTAAATTAAGGTTTTAAAATATATAACTTATCATATTATTGAGACAAACGATTACAGGAAGAAATAACACATGATGTTAAATAGCCTCGATACCCTGTTTATAATGAGACCCGTCAAGCTCCTCAAAATAGCCGTCAACTGCCGACTTTACTTCATATTGTTAGCAAATCCTTGATCACCGAGCCACTTTTTCAAGTTTGCAAAAAGAAAATAATCTGAGGGGGCTAAACCTATCCAATAATATTTTACTGTTGCAAACGAAGGAGCATGGAACCCCAGAGTAGGATCTAGCTTGGTTATATAAAATTGGTTGCACTGAGACCTCTCAAATAAAAGTATTGTATCGCATAACGCCGACCAATTTTTTCTATGTTTAAGAACTCACTAAGAACGTTCATTATTGACGGGTGCCAAACAAATACTAAACAACGTAGCGTCTTCAAACTTGAAAGGTAAGCTTTAAAAGGTGGGCATTTCCTGAGGTAGGTAACATTTTTCAAATACTACCGCCATTTAAACGTCCAGCCAAATACTTCTGGACGGGTAAATTCCGGTCGTATCATTTTAAGAACAGGGATTGCGAATCTGTTCTATAATTTTTTTTATAGTTAATGCAATACGGGTCGTCCCAATTTATAGAGCTACATTCTAATTAAAATCGTACAAGATTATTGTAGAGAAGGATAAATACATTATGAAATAGTTTTAAATCCCGAATAAGAAATCGTAAATATTTATAAGCTTGCTCACAAAAGCATAATGAATGTGAGAATGTTCGCGTGGAATCCACATATTCATCTGTTTAGCGACTTATTTTTCACTATTACTTTTCCGATTGCAATATGTAGTGGCTTCTTAATTTGTTTTTGTTCGCGTTGAAGAGCATGTGCGATTGAACGTTAATTCTAGTTCAATATTTTTTCCTCTTGAAGAAGTACTAGGGAAAAAATCAGGATCCCCCTCCAGCGCTAATGTTTAAAAAACTCGATCAAACTTGCCTTGGGAACACCTCCGAGAAAATCCCGTCGGATAATAATTTTCTTTATATATATTTTTTTTCCCTCCACGACAATTCCTATAAAAAAAATTGATTTTAATTGACTATCTTTTCATTTACGGTTTACATAATAATTTTTAATTGTATTTCCTTTATGCCACAACTTGTGTGATAGTAAACAATGCGCGCTCATCATACGTTTTAGCAAATTATTTGTCTTCATTTGCCCTCTTAATACATTTTTATTAACAAAGGAACAATAGTAATTTATAAATTTTTATATTCTCAACATTGATAGCGATTATATTATTGGCATTAGTCATTACAAATATTTAACTGTTTAAATTCCGTCTTTTTTTTTGCTTATCATTTGCATATATTACCAATACATCGGCATATGTCGCAATATGCTAAGCCAATAATACCTTCAAGCAATTTGTTTTATTTCCGATATAACGGTAAAAAAAAAAAAAAAACAAAAACAAACCGTTCGTAACAGTCAATATTAACACAATTATTAAGCAATGTAAAAATTGTTCAATATCAATACGGTTTCGGAATTGGACGGATTGAAAAAGCCGGCAACGGTAAAAATTTAACCTCAAATAAAGAAGTATTAATGTTACCGCGAAAATCTAATGCGATAATTTAATGACTATAGCGAAAATGACTGAACGTTCACAAAACCAGAATAGGAAATAAATCATTTACAAAAGTTCAACATACAGATTAAGTTGAAATATTCCGAACAAAGAAGATATTGTAATTAGCGGAAAACAATAAAGTACTAATTCCCAGTGTTGCGATATTTCTTCTTAATTGCGTAACAACTACAGATGAAATAATAATGAGCAGGTAGTGCGTGAGTTTTAATGTAAGAGTTCGCCGAGTCATATTTGTTTGTCTTACGTATTCGAACGATTAATGGAATTTTGCATAGGCACACTTTAAGCAGCTGGGCACGTAACGTGAAGAATGTATTATTTTTTACACCTAAAATGATGAATGATGCGTAAAATTGGGAATCGGTTACTTTTATAAATATATATGTAAAATAACAATTTAGACGATTACAAAGCCAGCTACCATAGCTGAGAGAAAATATCGAAGATGAGCCATGAACTGGAAAGCCGATTGAAGTTAAAATTGAAACAACAGGCAGCGTGTGTGCACTCTTGTGGCTCAGGATCGACGGCTAACTGTAATGTTGGCAGACGAACTAAATATAGACCAGAAAAATATTTTAGTTGAAGATTTATCCGTGAAAAAATTTCGTTCAAAGATGGGGTTCCAAAAAACCTTTCGGAGCAACGAAAACGAGCGAATATCAGTCACGCAGGACTGTCCCGAACAGATTAAAAATAAGCCAACTCTTCTAGGTCGCGTAATTACTGGCAACGAAATCTCTTTTTTTTTGCAGTAAGGTCCGAAAACAAAGCTAACGATGGCTGTCTCTTGGCACAAACAAGACCAAAAAAAGCAAAAATGAGAAAGTTAAAAGCCAAAAAAACATTGTTTCGCTTCTTTGATGGCAAAGGTGTGGTGGCGCACCTGAAATTTGTGCCACCTCGACGGACTGTGAATCAACATATCTACCTTGAAGTACTTGAACGGTTGTGACAAAGGGTCGTCAAAGTCCGTCCAGAGATTGCAAAAACAGGGATCTTTCATAACGACAATGCGCACTTTTAGTGTGACATAATTTTTGATCTCGAACAGCATTCCAGTACTATCGCACCTCCGTATTCCAGGGATATGTCACACCGTGCGACTTTTTCCTGTTCCCTCCAGTCGAAAAAGTTGTAAAAAGAACGTATTTTCAGTAATTTTCTGACACCGAACAGTCCGAGATACTCAGAGAAGTTCCAATTGAAGCTTTCCATAAGTATTACGAAAACCGGAAAAAACGCTGGAATCAGTGTGCAGCTACAAAAGATAAGCAATTTGAAGCGGTTCATATCGATGTGCCTTAATTTTTTAATATACGTGTTTTTTTACAATCACTATCATTATTTAATTGTCAGCCTTGCGTATTGTTTTTCCTTTGCCGAAATTTTTCGATTTTTTTTTTTGCGATTTCGACTGCTTCTCTCATAATAAAACGTTAACTCGAGTAGTGTTCTCAGCTTGGGCTAACATTTTAACGTCGTCGAATGTAATATCTCGTTTTGCTGATTTTTTCTTTGAATTCGGCTGGCGCAAAATTTTCTACCGGTTAGTTTGTCTGACACACGCAACACAGACCGCAAAAGAACATTTTGGATCCGAAGCCGTAGTACCTACATACTAAAAGGTTGGAAACTAAATTGAAGTAACTATTAAAAAAGTAACCAGAAAAATAATTTAAAATTTAAACAAACGAGGCGAAATATACTGTATTTCATTTCAAATTGTTACGACCCGTGTAAAATTAAAACCAGGAGAACAAGTATACCAAACATGCTACTTAATTGGTTTAAAGGATCTATTTCTACTTTAATATAGAATGTCCTTTTCAATCGACGTGATTTTCAAGCGAACCGATTAAAAATTGCTCGAGAGAAATCAATGCTTACACAGAAACGAAAAAAAGGTACTTTATTTCGACTGAAGTAAACAATATGTATAAATGGAACAACAAAAAATGTTTATTTTAGTAAAAAATAATGAACAATAGTTTTCTGTAATTCGCACATATACGTACATAATATTTATATCGTAAAATTATATTATACATACTGATTTCCTTTTAACTTAATTTTGACGACTGACTCACCGTAAGGATTTTATTAATTAAAATAACTGTTAACGAATCTGTAAACAACAAAACAGAAACAATTGAAATTATTATTATTATTACTATTTTTTGTAATTACGATTATGATTACGATTACAATTTCTTCCTTTTAATTATACTGCAATCGAAAATTTTCAAAATATTAATATCCTTCCTCCTTTTTTTCCGTTTTTTTTTTTTTTTTTTATTTACTGAAAAAGGTGCGTGTAGTACACATCTGACCATTGTAAGAAACTGAAATAATATCCTTCGAATTTTAGCTGTGAAATAAAATTGTTTATATTTTTCTCGGTGTTCCATCGCATCAAAAGAAAAAAAAAAAAAAGTTTCATTAATCTTTTTTTTTAAATAATCGCAGATTATTACATCAGCTCGATACGGAGAAATGCTTTAATTAATAAATGATAACCTACGAATAACTGCAGCTAATGCTGGAATATTGAAAATCGGTTTAACTGTTGTTTTTTTTTTCTCAAAAAAAAATCGTTTTCCTTGAAAATAGAAATGTTGAAAATTTCGGAAAAAAAAATATATAAAAATAAAAAAACTTTATTATAAAACGAACAGTAGTCAACTGCGTTTATTAGATGATATTATTGAGGACAACATGAATAATTAGACCTACCTAACGAATTAAGACGATTTTACTTTTGAACAGAATTATTGTGACCACAGACAATACGTGAAACAAAAAAAGCAGTCACGAATTACAAAATGGAACTAGACTAGATTAAATCGACTTCGGTCAACGTATTTATACGAGTATACGTAAACTTGTACGATTTCTTAACAACCGGACTGAATATCATTTCTTCGATTAAAAAATTAATTTAAATTATACGCGATAACCGAGTTCACTAACGCGTTTCTTATTCACTGCGATTAAATCGACACGCCGATTTTATCGCAATATGTTTTTAGTTTTTCGTATTTCGTACACTTTCTGAAAAAGGATTATGTAATAAAACCGAATCACCAGATTAAATTAAGAGCATATAATAAATAAAGAGAAGCGATTGAATATACATGTATAGTTGTATGTATGTACTCACTGGAGAGAATTTTTGTTCTAAATTAAATGTCGCATAACCATATTGTGCTTTTATCCACAGACTGAAATTGTCACACTGTTTCACTGTAAAGTTATATATACTCAGAATGTACGTGTTTGCAGTAATTTTTTAAATTATAACAGAAATATTATAACACACTCGCGACAACCGGGCGCATAGCGGCCAAATTGTCAGATTATAGCAGATATACGCATTTGCACCGTTAAAAACGGCACTAATCATGCTGAAAGTTTTGTCAGAACATATTCGTCTACATGATTGAAGCGGTTTATTGCTGTTTTATTACGATTCGTTTTAAGAAAAATGAATTTTTACGATTTACGAAATTCAGGGGGAAAAAGAAAGAAAAAGAAAGGGAAAACGACCCCCGCACAATCGATTTTTAACTTTTACAAGAAAATAATGTCACTTATACAATCTTCATAAATTCAGAAACAAGTATTTTAATTCGCCCCCTCTTATTGTTATCGTGTCGTCCTAAATAAATCTAACGGAAAGGTCTCCAAGTTGACGGAATTATTTCATCTGTTGTTACTTCGAATTCAAAAATATTCGAGCGTTTCTATTTCAATAAACTACGAAAACCCATGACCATAAGAAAATACAAATTATCTCACTTCCCTTCGCATATTTTTAATGGACTCCGATAAACGGAGAAACTACGAACGAATAATCGCAATGTATCCGGAATACTGACAAATAAAATTACCGGCTTCATAAAATATAAATGCAGATAGATTGAGTATTTTTTGACGTATCGTTCGTTTTAACGGTTAATCGTATTAAACTTGTTTTTTCTCTTTTTTCATATTAAACGCATTTTAATAAAAAAATAGCGATTTACCGAAAAATTAGGGTACCACAGCATATTGTAATTACGTGGGAAGTTATATAAAATCAGTTATAAAATTAAAATGCCTATAATTCTACGGGTAGATACGAGATGACAGAATTAGCGTTTAATTTTTGGAAACAACCATACCTGAAAGCGCAAAAACTAAGATGGACGTTACAAAACAAACTAAACTGACATACGTAAATAAATCGTGCCATCTACACACATTTAAACTTCAATGCTGTCACGTGCGCCGTTGTTGTTTATATGACATAAATGTTAAAATCTCCAATTGCCCATCACTGAAGTTAGTGACTTGTAACTGTTTTATTAAAAGCATTTTAAACACTAAAAGAATAAAAAGTCTTGTAACAGTTTGTTATACACTTCCATTGTTATGATTGGTTTATTTGTGAAATAATTTTTACAAAAAAACATTGAAATTACATTATAGGCCTCGTCGGAATAAAACACGCTTCGATTATACTTTGTTCACGTACAACCATACCTACTGACACAGTATATGTTGACCCGGAGATCAGCCGGTAAAGTACACGTACGCAATATATAGTCGGAGGTTTACTTTTTTTAAGCAATTGTTGCACCCTCCTCGGACTCGGGTTGCTATGAAATTTGAGAATTCCTGCAACTCGTTTTGTTTCCTTGACTCGTTGTTCCGCTCATTTTACCTAACCGCTTCTTTTCCGGTCTCCTTGAATGTGTTTATCCACCTCGGTACTGTTGAGCTCTTGCTTCTCTTTTCATTTGCGAATAAATCTTTAGCCTTTTACTATTTATGCAGCACGGAATAATACAGAAAAAAAATAAAAAAATCAATCGAGAACTATTCCTGAATTGTTTTAACCGAACGGGGTTGTCTTCAAAATAAAAGCGAGCAACAAACATTTTTTTCATTTAATAACATCCTGTGGTTTATAAGATTTCGAAATAAATGCCACCAACACCCAAATCATTTCCGCATCACAGTTATCACATTTAACCACAATCGATTTTAAGGTAGTGCTGATACCCCGTACAATACATTTTGCTCTAGTAGTGTAGTTAATTTATTCGTAATTTATTATTATAAAAAGTAAAGGCCGTAGATGGTTTAGAATGGTAAATTTCCTCTGGAGAGTTATCGGGTTGATATTTGGGCGGTAAATAGGTGTCACCAAGGAACATTCGTGACAAAAATTTCAGATCTGAAAAACTCCCTTTTTGCTGAAATACAATTAGTTTTTGTTTTCTCAAGCCCAAGTTGACCGATTTTCTTATTTTTTCGGTATAATCTTGGAAAAAAATTAACAACCCGCTCCACCGATGAAAATACACGAGCACAAAAATGAATCTGACATTTTTAGGTGTAACCTCTAAATAATATATATTTCAGTTATGGTCAAAATTGGCAAAAACGTAGGGTAAGTGAAAATTTGATTGAAAATAAAGGTATTTATGAAACGATATTTATATCCCACCTATAAACTGCTTATTTCAATACAAGACTATGTGGGCAAGAAGCACCGTCTAAGCCCTCTTATGGACTCTTGTAGAACCCCAACCCTCTAAAATTGAGTCGCAATGAGGTAATACATACACTATACTTAGAAGTAACAATGCAAGAAGCCTATAATATATGGAAAAGAATTTATTTCAAAACGCAGTAAAAATAAAATCAAAAACATCAATTCTCGTCGCTATCTTCTTCAATCACCACCTCAGTCTCATCGATGTTGAATGGCCGGTTAAGAATTTCAGCCGGGCCCACAATTTTCGACCGGTAACGACCATAAAAGGTAAATAGTAAATTATGGCTACTGCGGAAGAAAAAGAAGTCGTTACATCCGCATTCGACTACCTGTTATCTTTCTCAAAAAAATTATTACTGATACAACGCCACATTTCGTCTGCAGCTCACAACTGAAAATCAAAATTACACGAAGCAAGAAAAAAACCTGGAATCGCGGATTTTTCAGATGATCAAGAAGTGAAATTTTCTTTTCTTTCAAAGGCTTTCATATTTAATAAAATCTATCCCCCGGATGAGAAAAAAATAATGAAAATCTGTCCTTGCGTTGAATATTCTCTTGACTACGAAAATTAGTGCATGTCCAGAAAAAAGAATATACGTTTTTATATAGTATTCTTCATTATTTCGTGCATTGCATTACGTGATACAAGATTTCACCCGTCTTTTTTTTTATTATTGTTCCGCGGCGGGTAACCAAATATATCTTGTCTGTATGGTGCTCCCGCGAGAAAAGTCCTCTGAGGTGCAAAAAAATTTGATCACGTTTTTTTTTTTTGTATTATTTTTTTCTTATCCGGGTAGATTTTATCTTTTATTATTAAAAAGTACATTAACAATAGAGGATCTAAACAGGATGGCATATAAAATTTCCAACGACTCAACAGAGTAAATGAAACAGAATGAAGCAAATTTGAGTAAAAGAGTAAAAGTGAATGTACTAGTTAAGTACGAAATGTATTTTGAAAATACGTTATTGTATAAAAAAAAAATACTAATGTAAATAGATCAAAACTACATATTCGTAATACCTCTAAACATATGAGTCATTACCCGCGAATACATAATAATGAATGCTTACAAGAACACTACGGGAATAAAATCACCCACCCATGTTCATGTCCACCGCTAGTGAATGTAACAGATTTTAAATATCTAGGAATATATATCGATAAATTATTGAACTGGAAAAATCACATACAAAACTTAAATTCGAAAATAAGACGGTCAATTCCAGCGTTATATAAACTGAAGACGGTTTTTCCATATGGAACATTACGGATATACTTTAATGAATTAATAATGTCTAGAATTTTATATGGGATCCAAATATGGGGTAAGATTTAAAAAAAAAAAAAAAAAAAACCGAAATCAATAAAATAGGTAAAATTCAGAAAATGTGTTTGAAACTCATACTACCCCATTGGAAGCGAAGTGACACTACATCAACCTGGTGGAAGGAAAATAATGAAATGTCTCCCAAGATGCACACTATTATTATTACAGACTACTTGAATTTAAATGCAATAACGTAAAGAGTTACCTTCCAGACCAAAAACTCGACTAACAAGGAATCAAAGTAATACATGTTACATTCATGCTAGAGGGGTAAATTTAGGAATCGACAATACAGATGATTCGGTTCTAATTGCAATTAATGAGTACTATGCCTAGTCACATAATACAGGGGAAAAAAAAAAATTGGTGTATAGAAGAGGGAAGTGAGGAAGTGGTTGAAAGAATGGTGCAAAGATTAAGGAATTTTGCTACATCCTCTTTTCCCTTTATTATTATTGCTGCATTTTTTAGGGCTCTTTTAGACCATCTATATTTACCAGTTTCATTTTTCTTTCCTGTACATTAATGTATGTGACGTCTAATATGTAAGCGGCTCCTGTGTATGGGTGTATTATTGTGCTATTCATATATATATATATATATATTTGCGTCGATTGATATATCTTTTTATTTTTTGGTTTAATAAGTTCGATTTAGGTAGTAAGAATGATTAACTGTAATATTGTTTACTAGAATAAACGATAATAAGAGTGTTGGGGGCATACTTGCCCAGTGAAACCCACAACTTATTTATTAAATAGAAAAAACAAAAAAAAAAATAATATATACATATATATGTAATTGTTTTTTTTTTGAATAAACCAAGTTCAAAATCATGTAATCATACTCGTATCTACCTAATTGAAAATTAAGAATTATTTAAAAAAACATTATTGTTAATCTTTTTACAACACTATTTCGAAACGATGCAGCGACGTATTGAAAAATAAAAAATTAAATAAAACATATAAAACACAACGAAAAATAAATTTCAGATAAATTACACACCTTAAAGTTTTTACCTTTTTATAGTAACTGATTCTGTAGTAGAATTACCTACCGTTCGATACTTTGGTTTACCAAACGTGAATGGTATATATCTATACTTTATCATATGCTGCGAAAAACAGAAAATATAACATTTTTGATAAATATTTCTCTATGATATTAAATATATATATACCAACGTATTCTAAAATCAATAATCAATAATCAAATTATCACATTGAAAGTGATGCACTCGTGACCACTCTGGTAGAGTTTTCTAACAAATATCTACATAGTCTAGCCATAAATACTGATACTGCTTTAAGCGAACGTACCGCGAAAAGGAAGCACGATGCAAATTCAGAAAAAATTTATTTCAAAAGTACAAACAATGCTCGCTAAAATCATGTCTTAGTTATTCAAAATGACCACCTTTATTAGCGATGCGCGACGAAAAACGCTCCGGCCATTTCGCAATACATGTACGGATCGTCTCGAGAGGAATTCTTGCTGCTGCCTCAACAATGCTTCGCTTGAGCGACTCCAAATTTCGGTGTGGTCTTCGACAGGCCATTTCCTCTAACCTATCCCACAGTTCGTAGGCCAGCGGATTTAAATCCGGGCTGCCGGACGGCCAATCACTAGCTGCTATGAAGCCGGGCACATTCTCTGCGAGCCACTTCTGTGTCGTTTGAGCTTTGTGTGCCGGTGCTGAATCTTGTTGAAATACCCAATCGATTCCGGCAAACAAAGTATCGTTCAGAGGCTTAACCACTGGTTCCAGAACTGTGTTTTGGTACACTCTGGCACCTGTCTTGACCCCTGTTTCGCAAAAATGGATGGGAGTTACCCCATACCACGATTCGCCCCGCCATACCATCACAGAAGTGGGGTGGTGACCTCGTTGAACGCGTGGAAATTTGGTTTTAACCTCAGCAGATGAACGGGTATAAATTCTATCATTTTGCTTGTTATATTTTTCCTCTACAGTAAAAATTTTCTCATCTGTGAAAAGTATCTTTTTTTACCCATTTTTGCCGTACAAACCTTTCAACTTTTTTGCTCTTTCGTATCTTATCGCCTTTAATTTTTCGGTTAAAAGATGACCTGTACTTCTCTTATAGGCTCGCACATGTAAATCATCAGTGAGGATGAGCGAGACCGTTCTCGGCGCGATTTTCATCTCTTGAGCGATGATTTTTTGTTTCCGAAGAGAGCACCTGTTAATTCGCGACCGAACTGCTTCAACTACCTTTTTTGTTCTCGAAACACGCGGCCGACCGGCTCGCGGGCTATCAACAACGTCTCCTGTGTCCGTAGAACGTTGCAGTGTACGATAAACAAAATATTTCGTAACTTTGAGTGGTTTGAACAGAGCGAGAATTTGAGACGCGCTATGCCCCGCCTTCATCAGTCCAATTATTGTAACGCGTACGTGATCATCTATCCAATCCATCTTCGTAGCGTGTACTGAACAGACTACAGCGAAGTTATTTGCTCTTCTACTGTGTTATGACGATGCGCTGACAGTGTTATCACTTTGTTCTGCCCAAAATTCCCCGCATGCAGCGGCAGTATCAGTATTTATGGCTAGACTATGTATATATGTAATCAGAAAACCGATTATCCATTTAAAAGGAAATTTTTTAATATATTTCCTTAGCACCGTCAACAGCAGCTTTCCGTACTAACAGCCGCTAATTTATTCGATAGGAAAACAGTTTTAACGTTACACCGTACTCCCAAAACTTCTCCGTAACAGTAAAATATAGCGCAATTTCCAACATTCTAAAGAGTCCATAAGAGGGCTTAGACGGTGCTTCTTGCCCACATAGTCTTGTATTGAAATAAGCAGTTTATAGGTGGGATATAAATATCGTTTCATAAATACCTTCATTTTCAATCAAATTTTCACTTACCCTACGTTTTTGCCAATTTTGACCATAACTGAAATATATATTATTTAGAGGTTACACCTAAAAATGTCAGTTTCATTTTTGTGCTCGTGTATTTTCATCGGTGGAGCGGGTTGTTAATTTTTTTCCAAGATTATACCGAAAAAATAAGAAAATCGGTCAACTTGGGCTTGAGAAAACAAAAACTAATTGTATTTCAGCAAAAAGGGAGTTTTTCAGATCTGAAATTTTTGTCACAAATTAACACTTTAAATCCGTTCTTTTTTGTACTTTTTACTACTCTATTTTCCCAAACTGCTTTACCACTTTTTTCTTTTTATTTTTCAACCAGCTTATCGTATGTTTCCCACTTTTACTTGCAAACCACGAAAGTATTTTCTTTCTAATACTTTTACATCAAAATTTTAAAATATTCTTTTCTTACGCATACATCGTAACAGAATAAACGGTCGTTGCCATTTTCTTCATTACTACTACACCTATATCATTTATTTTGGAATTAAACAAAAAATTTTGCTAATTACAAAAGTGATCAAAAGGCAATAATGAGACTGTTTTCTACAGGAGAACTTAACACGCGCCAGGAAACAATTTCAGCTGAAGTCGTAACATTCTAAAGAACAATTTGCTTTTTGCGAATTGATAGTAAACAACAGTAATTCGGTCGAGTAACTCAGGGCTTCATTAGTTGGCGCAGCCGTCTCAAAAAAATACCGATCAATGATACACGTGATTCAATTTAAAATCGCGCAGCTTTAGAAAGGTACTGGAAGTGTGCTTAAAAAAGGCAATATATATGTATTGTACGTACTACATTTCTGTTAATATTTTTTTTGTTTTCAACCTATCGAAGAAGCATCCATTAGAAAAGATCAAGATAACTAAATTCAGATAAGAGCTCTGATTTAGAATGCGACAGTTAGGGAAAATGCTGGTCGCCATTTACAAAAACAGCGAACGAGCTGACGAAAAGCCGAAAGAAATTTTACTGCACTGCGGTAACACACATTCCGTAAAACCACACAATTTCACCATTTTAGGCCAAATTCATTTTATGCAACTTCTAATTCTTCCCAGAAATTAAAAAGAAGAAATTCAGCAGCAGTAAATCGCGGAAAGAACTATTTCAAGAAGCATTATGCAAATGTAAAATCGTGTTTAAACCTTTCAAAATATAGTCTATGTTTCATTACTTTCAAAATCATCGCCACAGTGTGTCCCCGAAATTATAAAAAAAAAAATGCTATTAGTACCACATTTACTAAATATTATTGGCATAACTTTTTTTTTCTAATGCACTGTGTGATGGTGCCGTATCATTTCGATATAAAAGATTCAGTACGGCTTTAATTTGATGCAAGTTTGTTGGACACAAAATTATAGTATCCTTTTTTGATACATATGTCATATTCTTAGAGCAAAGAGTATTACATCATAAAAATACGTGAAATTAATTTTAACTTCAATTATAAGTCTGCGTTAAAAGTAACTTAGCGCGATATAACAATGCAGTAAATCACAGTTTAATTAAAATATTTAATATACATAAACTCTTTCAATTTCTAAATGTTCATATTTAGAAATAACGAAAAATAGGTTGTAAATAAAACTTTCAATTTTATAATAATGAATTATGAAAAGTACTCGTTAAGTATAATTTATTCATTAAAATAATAATCTCCACTTAAAAAGGCAACTGATTAATTAACAAATGGGTAAATAAAGGTAAAATTACATAGAACCTGTCTAAACGTAAACGTAAAATTGCGAATAAAGTATAATGTTGATATTTATTAAACAAATAAACGAATTGGCTATTTGAGAATTACGATGATTAATAAAATCAAATTTATGGAAAATCAATTAAAACTGGAAGTCTGAAGTAAGATAAAAATAATGGCCGATATTATTTAAGTAACAAGCAAAAGACGAAAAAAAATTAACTGTTTAAAAATCAGATAAACGCAGCAGTTTAATAAATGCCATATTCGATTTCTTTCTCCCCGTCAAACTTAATGTATAAAAATTTTATTTACAACTTACTTTTCTCCATTTCTAAATATAAATATTTAGAAATTAGTTGACGACAATTTTTATTTTTTAATATTATATCTGTATTAAACTGTAATTTACTGAATTCCACCATCGGATTAAATTACTTTTAATGCCAATCATTAATGGAATTAAAAATTAATTTCAAGCATTTTTGTGATATAACGAGTACTTTGCGTTGAAAACATATTTCATTAAAAACGGTATATTACAACAAAATAACTCTGTCACGAACTAAAATTACGCCGAGATAGAACAGACTCTCATGTGATGTTCCTCAACTCTTTAGACATATTCTAAAAATCTGGACCGTTTATGTTTTGTTTTTTTTTTTGTAATGTAACATTATACACGTCCAACTTTGTTGAATGTAACCGATCCAGTGATCCAAAATTGAACGAGTACATATAATTTTTGTATTCATTACTTACTTAATTTTCACTTATTATATACACATATACATATGTATATATATTGTATACACGCTGATACTTATACTTAAAAGAAAGAAGAGTACATTGAAGATGGGACCCGATTCTGAAAACTAAAACGGTTGAATATAATTAACTAAATATCTATATCAATTAGGAATGACTTCCATGAATTTGAATAGTTTCTCACTAATCTAGACAGATTGCGCGTAATTTTAGAAAAAAAAAATTATAAACAACAAGTATAATTTTGAACAAATGAAATTATCTTACAAATAGTTCAAAAAATTTTAAAAATTCAATTTTTTTAAAAACATTCATCAAATTTGTATTATGAAAATTTGATCGAAATAAAATATAAAATACGAAAATAATTTTCGATATTTGACGCGTTCATAGTAAATAAATGAATTACCTTAATTTGTTTTTTCATTGTTAATCCAAAGAGGACTATAAAATACAGTAAAAGTATCGGCCAAAAAACTGGAATATTAAAAAATTCGAAAAATGTAGTAATAATGGAAACTAAAGTTGACTTAATAACTAAACTCCAACACCTAAATTCTGGCAACCTTCGAATAAACGGGCGAAATTCTTCGTCGTTATTTGTAGTAGGTAAGCCCGGCATATGATCATCTAAATTAAAAAATGAATACATATAATACATATAACACGTGTATAAAATATACATAAATATTATATGTCACTTTCTGTAACAAATAAAATCAATAGAAATTAAAGATAACTTATTCTTACCATGTTTTATTACGTTTTTACGTATTTTTATCAGGGTCTATGCTTTAAAAAATTATATTTAAATCTTATTTTATACAATAATTGAAAAACGGGACACGGAAGATTCGTATTTAATTACCTAAAATCTATTGATAAAATCGAACATTTTAAACTACTTAATGTAGAAAATAATATGAGTTCATTGTTAAATCAAAAAAATACCAAAATAAAAATAAATTATAACTGAAATAAAGATTACATATCTAGCAAAGGTAGTGCAATTACGAGGATGAGCATGAGGTCCTTATTTTTACCCGCAATGATGACTATAGCAGACATTTTACGGTTTATATATTCTATTAAGATTTAAATGAAATTATTTTTCAACGTATAAAACGAAATAACAAAAAAAATAATAATGAAAAGAAAAAAAAATAAGAAAAAGGATTTTTAATCAAGGTTAAAAAATAACCGTTAGTACATTGCGTAGCTGAAATTTTAAAAAAATGGTATGTATTTCATTTTTTAACCCGTTAGAAAAAACTTTCAATAGATAGTAAAGAAAAAATATGACACTTAAAGCACTATTAAATTTTTTTTCCGTCATGGAATTGGAGAGATTTAAGAGGGGTAGAGCAGAAAGTAAATTACGCTTTTAAAGTTCTTTTATTCACATTTTAAATATTTTACAGTTCCTTTATTATTAGACAGGTTAGTAATGATGGTCGATTACAGAGCACTTTCCCATTAAATAGTTCTGAAAAACAAAACTTATTTAACATCTAATATTCACATTTGCAATCACAGGAGCCAACTTCATGAGTTTACAGAGCTCGAGCCAATCCAATAGTTTTACTGAGAGTGCTCAACCCTACCAATAAACTGAAATGGATAATACAAACATTTTTTATGTTTCATGAAAATTTTAATACTACGTACTTCAAATGTCGAAATCAAATTTTATTTAAGTTTGTTGTGTTTTCTATGTTCGTAGTAAACAAAATTAATGGTTGTTAGAAATGAAAAAACGTTTTTTTTAATGTAAAAAAACGTGATTATTTTTAATTTTAATAAAAATAATCCAAATTCGATTTAAAATTTAAAGTTAAAACCGTGATGTAAAGTATAATTTTAAGTTTTAAGAAAGGACCTTCAAATCCTTTCCCAATATTTCTCATAACTCTATTTTCGTGTTTGTAATGCATAACTTTAAAAAATATTATTTACTCCGGTATATAAATCCCGTTTTTTTTTTTTACGTTTTAATAAAATAGTTGTTTATTTCCAAATATTCGAAAGGTGCAAAATAAAATTTCTTTCAGAAATAAATACTTTTAAAAATTATAACACATAATATAAAGCTTAAAAATAATAATTCATACAAAAAACCGATATGGTAATAAATAAGCACCTAGAAAAATATGCGAATAGTGCAGTTAAAACTTTTCAAAAAATAAAAATATAATGCATAAATGAAGATTCGATAACTACTCATATTACTACGCTGCTTGTATATGGCGAAACAGATAAAATTAGACAAATTTTAAATAATAAAATCAGATCAACATTTAAGTAAATAGAAATGTTAAAATGTAACAAACATGACTTGCACCACTTACATGCACTTTTAGCAGAATTCCTTACTTTTGGGTTTTAATTTTAAGTTATAGTGGGCAAATTCAAATGAAACTATAGATTGCTGATATAAAAACAGAAATTTATCCGTGGTGGCCAAATGCAAAAAATAAAAGGAAACAAAAAAAGAAACAGAACTCGAAAAAAAAATATATTACAAATCAGAAATTAAGTTAAAAAATACTAAAATAATGGGTAGAGTTATAAAAATAAACCGGCGTTAATAAAAAAAAAAAAAAAGCTAATGAAATAGAGAAATTTAAAAAGTTGTACTAGTGACGATGTCCTCCTGATTGCATTAGTGTTTTCCTTTCTGACATTTATAATTCCTATATAAACAAAAATTTTACTATCGCAGCCTTTATTGATGTTTCCAGTGCATTTGACAATGTCCACCTCCCTACTCTCAGAAATATAATGCTGTCACTACATCTTCCTGACTGTGTTGTTTCCCTTATTATTAATCTCTTCCAAAGCCGGACTGTACATCTATCCACTTCTTGTTATTCCACTTCAAGAAAAGTTTTTTGTGGTCTTCCTCAGGGTTCCTGTCTTAGTCCTACTCTCTTCAACATCTATACTTCTCATATTGCTTCTCTTCCATTAAATTCATCGTCCCTATTCTATGCTGATGATATCCTTATTTACTCTTCTTCTCGCAACTTAACAGATGCTAGCTTAGAACTAAATAGGTCATTAGCCACTATAGAAAATGCTCTTTTCAATATTCATCTTTTTGTCTCTCCTCATAAATCCGCGGCCATGGTTTTTACTTTCCGTCCATATAATCCTTCCTCAATCAATCTAACCTTAAGTCATTATCCTGTCCCTCTTGTGGAGAGCTTCTGTTATTTGGGTGTGCTTCTTAACGGCCGTCTCTCCTTTCACGAACATATTAGTCGCCTGTATACTTCTTGCCTTAAAAGGATTAATCTTTTAAAATCACTCTCATCGTACAGGTGGGGTGGTGATCCTTACATTCTTTCCTTATTGTATAAGTCTCTTATTCTTTCTAAGTTGGACTACTGTTCCTATATATATATACGGCAACGCTTCTAAATCATTTCTGTTAAAGCTTGACCGCATTCTAAATTCCTGTCTTCGTCTTTGTCTGGGTGCACGTAAATCTACTCCAATTCCTGCCATCCTCTCTGAATCCAAATCACTCCCTTTGTTCATCCGCAGATCCTATCTAGGCTATCGTTTCCTAATCAAACGCCTTCCCTCCTTTTCCTCTAGAATTATAGCTGCCTATTGCTCTATTTTTCGCAACTGGCGTTTTACTCCCAACAGAATTCCAATTTTATCTTTCATTTCTGTTCGTCTTGCCAATTTTTCTCCCTATATTTTCTCCTATGATAAATCTCCGTACTTTTCTCTTAATTATTTCAGTCTCTTACATCCTCCTCACGTATTTCATTTGTCAAGTTCCGCCAAATTCCTTCCTCACTCTATAGTTAGATCTGAATTTCACACGGTTTTAAGCTCTTTATTTCCCAATCATTCCGTTATTTTTACTGATGGTTCTAAGAGGGCTGATGGGGTTGGTGCTGCCTTTGTTTTTCCTTCTCACAACTACTCCGAATCCTTTAAACTTCCTTCCTGCTGCTCTATATTTACTGCTGAATCTGCTGCCATACTTCATGCAATTCTTTTTATCTCTTCCTCTTCTATCCTCTCGGATAAATTTCTTTTAATAGCTGACTCTGAAAGTGTCTTGCAGGCGGTCTCTTCTTCCTTACCGTTGCCCTCTTTTGATCCTTTCATTCTCCTTATTCGCAATCTAATTCACGAATTATTCCTGTTCCGTTCGATCCAAATTGATTTATTGTGGATTCCTAGCCGTGCTGGAATTGAGGGTAATAAAGTTTTACTAATAAGATCTTCTTTAGTCTGAGGGTATTTAAGAGTGCAGGACAGTTGAAAGTAGCGACACTTAATTTAGAATGTGACATCGCAGCACAACGCAGTTCACCATGCAATCATGATTACCGCAGCTAGAAATCGTAGAAAAAATAACTTACCGTCTTAAAATTTTATGTTACGTTCAAAAAAAATGTTTAAATTTATCGTTAAAGAAAGTTATAAATGTGATAAATATGACTAAAACATTCTACATCAAATTTCTATTAGTATTTTTTATTTCAAATAATTACAAACTTTCTTTTGGAATAATTGTAATGGATGAAAGTTGTTCAATGAACATAATTAAAAATAAAATTTTTTAGTCGTATTTATCAAATTTCCCCCTCCCAATTTTAGTACAAACTGTCAGGGACATAATGATTTTTTGAATTACCGAATAGAGATTTGATTTTCATTCAAATTCTTTTCTTTTTACGAGCGCACATCCATAATTTTGGAAAGTGTGTGATTTTTAGTTTTAGATTAAATTAAATCGCTTAATAATCATCCGCTTTTCTTTATCAATTTTAAAATAATTTTAGTAAATTTTAATATAAGAATTTTTGTAACCAAAAATCTTAAATAAAATAAAGCCCTCTACTTCCAATATGGTCGGTCGTTAACCTATTTCAGTTTAATAAATAGGAGAAACGAAAAATAAAATTAGAAAAAAATAACTTTTTAACTTTTAGCACATACATATGAGTTCAAATAAGTCAAAAAACCTTTTTTATGTAGAGACAAAACAAAATGTATTAGGCGAATAAAAATCAAAAATTAATGAATCACAAAGTAGTTAAAATCAGAAACAAATCTCATTTTTTTAGAGGCAAGGTCAACAGAACAATTTGTTCACTTTCATGCAACACGTATCGTACCATGGTATAATATAAACCTATCTAAAAACAACTAATAAAATATTAATGTCCTTTACTTTTCAATTAAATTACCAAAACTAGATATTATTGTATCATTTTTTATGTTAGTTTTCTTATTCAAAAATTTCAGTAGACCTAATTGAAAAAGTTACTGACTTTTATTAGAATGTTAAATGATGAAATAAAAATAAACGGTGAATTACGGGATAATTAGAGCTCTATGCACGTACGCTAGAGTTAATAGTATCCGACAATTAGTTCAACTGGTTTACATAAAGTCATATAATATAAGCAATAATAAAAATTAACCTTCGTAATCTTCTGAAAATGCAGGATCTATCTTGGGCGATAAAAAACCTATTAGAAGATTTAGATGATATATACCCAAAGCATAAGTTACTATATACCATCCCTGAAAAAATAAATAAGTAAATAAATAAAATATTAATAACCAAAACCATATTCGCCGTGCCTTAAAAATCGCAAGAAATTGTGTTAGACTATATTTTTTAATTTAATGATTTTACCATGATATTTTACAATATTTACTCTAATTATTATTTACAAAAACTGTATTTCCGAACGAAACTTTTAATCTGATTTTTGCAACTGTGCAACAGTCAAACACACTTTCACCGGAATCATCTATCATTACGTTAATTACGAAAATTTCCCATAAACTACGGCACATTAACGAAAAAATACTTTTCCGTGTTTAACATATCGATGTTATACCAATAACTTAACGGAATAAAACATGTATAAAATATTTAGTTCATTTTCGAAGGCAATTAGAGTCGCGCAAAAATACGTTCGCTAAATATCCATTTTGAGGAAAATTACGATTTTATTTTATTTATCAACACTTCCTACCGGAGGTGTACATTCACTTGTCAATATTAATATTCACTTTAAAATTACTTAGAAGTAACAATGAATGGTAAATGTAAATTTACTTTTCTGTATATTCTCACGTAAAAAGTGTAATAATTTCATGTTTGCACATCAAAATCATGAGATATGAACCAAACGTTTTAAACCTTACAATACTTTTTTGCTAAATACAAAATGTGACAATATACCTTTGTTGAGTATTGTATCATATAGCAAATTTAATTCAGTTGCGCATAATAGTTTTTAAATCAATACAGGTTGAATAGGTGAATAGAAAGATTAATAAACTAATAAATAAATAAAAAAATCTTCTCGAATGCATAATGTTATGTACTGTTATCCTAAAAATAACGATACAAAGAACAAATTCTTAATACTCAATTTAAATAGATAACAGTTAAAAATCATTTTTAGATTACAGGAATAATGATTTTGTTCGTGTTGTAGAAATTTATCGCGTTACTTGGTGCAATTATTAGCATACTGATAACAGTACAGCACTGTGTATGGATGTAAGAAAAATGCTTTAATTAGAAACTAAATATTAAACAGACGAATTCGTAAAAGTTAAACTTATCACAAAACCAAATTTTGAGCGATAAAGGTTACAAAAGTTTACTGATAAGAATCCCATAATGTGGTATTAAACATAAAAACTATTTTTTCAAATATTGATAATTTAGAAATTTATGTTACCAATTATGGAGAAAAATCTGTAATTCTTCAATGTAACATAAAATATAGTATACAAAAATTCCGAAATAATTATTACGATAAGACAAAGTTTAACACAATTCGCATATTTTTTATTTTATAATGAAATACTAGCTGTTTCAAGTACTGTAAGTTTATATTTTCAAATTATTTAAATATAAATTTTACTAAAAAAGGTTTTTTTTTTCTTTTTACTCCGCCATGTTAGGTATTATCAAATGCATGTAATAAGTAATGTCAATCGTATTTATAATAATTACCTGCAATAAGAAAACCCTCGAAAGGAAAATAATTATAAGCAATAATGCACTGATCCACCTTGAAAATACATACGGCGTTATATCATCTAAAAATTTTTGATATTTCTGAAATTTGACAAAGTAAAACATTACGTAAATTACTGACTTGTGTTACTACTGTTTTTAAAAGTGAGTAATTATTTATGAAAAATATACATATTACTTTTTCATTTATTAAGAATTTATATATGTATTAATATCATAGGGGAGTAGTTAAGCATTTAACGTTGCAACTTGGAAAACAAAAAAATAACTGTTATTCGACATTTTTCGCGCTGTAAAATTTAATTTAACTGTCAGTATAAGGACCGTATCGGGGGGTGGGGGACCAACTCCCTTGAAATGCCTGCGAAATAATAACTGCTTAAATTAAATGGGCCGAAAATCAGAATATATTTATTTTCAATTTTTGACAAAAGAAAGGAAAATCGAAATTTTTATGAATTCTATGGAAACGACTATTTTCTGTTTTTATTGTAGTGTTCAAATATTGCATATACAATAATTGACTACAAGGATTTAGTGTACTATTTATAAATAAATATATTTCACGATAACACAGACACACATATGTATATATGTATATATATAAAAAAATATTTTCGTAACCCCTCCCGAAATTTTGTTCTAGATACGGCCCTGGTCAGTATTAACCAAATTTAAATAAGAAAATAAATTTTATTATTTTGAATGGCACAACTTTATTGTTTATATTTTATCAGCTTATCCCGAAAAATCATTTATTCAAGTGTTACTACGAAGGTAAAATTGTAAAATGGAAACAACAGAAAATATTAAGTGAAATAAATAATACAAAAAAAAAAAATGGATCGAAATTTTAATATTAGAATAAAATTATGGTAAAAAAAATTAAATACTTCTAATACAAAACAATTTTTTTCTATACCGGAACATTAATATGCAATATTAGATGCTCTACTGAATTGATTGTAAAATATTTCATACCAACTTCGGCATATTGAGATAATAGAAAAAAAATAATAAAGCAAGTACGGTTTTTTTTTTTTTTTTTTTTGGTAATACTTTCAACCAGTATCTGGTATTTATCATTCAACTGAATAACTCTACTTATTAATCATACACGTGATGTGTTTATTTTTCACTCAGACCTATATATGAATAAGAAATAATTTCGTTTTTATCCTTATTCTTAACAGTAGACAGTTTATACAAATAAAGTACTCCCTTAGCAGTCAGTGGTCAAATAATTCTATAATTGGAACGCGACGATTTTTTTCATTATAGTTATTATATTTTATGATCCGATGATTAATAAAAGAAAAAAAAACAAAAAAGCAAAAAAAAACGCCGAGACATATTAAATAGAACACGATGAACACACTACACAGGAAAGGACGTTTTTTTAATTATTGTAATTTGTTTACAGCTTAATAGCACTTTTATGATCTGAAAACACGTACCGTACACATACTTGGTTCGTATTACGGCAAACCCTGCAACGGTTTCAGCGCGACGATAAATGCGCATCATTTGCGTTGTACAATACCACATTTTAACGTTTACGGTGAATAACGAATAAAAATGTAACTTGTGAATGATAACTAACGAATAAAAAACACCATTTATGAGTTACGAATAAATAATAATGATTAATGCCTGCCTTCGACATTGTAACTTCAACATTTTTAGTTATGATAATTCAAATAATCGGATTTAATCCCCTGATAGTTCATTTTATAAATGTTTCTGGATGAAGCCTCCTTCGCCTGTAGGAGAAAAAAGAAAAAAATGATGGATGCGTCAAACTCACTATATCGCAAATTAGCCTTGAATCCAAATCAATATTTACAGCAGTTTAAAAGTTAATTTAGGGAGTGCAGCTTATTATAGTATTTTTGTAAATTAATAATTCGTCAAAGCTTTAAATTATTCACAGATGAACTATAAATCGTAGTAGGAGAAATGAAATAATTAAAACGTACAAAGATAAAAATAAGCAAGTGTAGAAAAAAATAAATGATCTTTACACTTTCAATTATATATACAAGTAATACTGATAAGTATATACAGAACAATAAGTTTATAAAATAAAACTGATTTATCCATTTAGCTACAGAGCTGTTCTTGAAAACTTGTATTTTGTTACCGCATTAAAAATTTATATGAGCAACAAAAAATTTTCAAAGTGAATTATGAATTTACATCAAAAAATTCGAGAAAAATCTTGTTTCAAACAACTCTTAAGTTATGTAACCAAAACGCATGAAAAACTTTTAAATCGTAATTGGCATATTAAAATCACTTTTTTATTATGGGGAAGAAAAAAATTAAAAAGAAAAACAGATAATGTTACTAGGAAAAACGCCGATATAATTACTTTTCTCAACAATTATTTTAAAATATAAAAATTGATATCTAATTAAGTACCATAATAAATCCCCCTATGGATTTTTTTTTTTTCGAATGTTATTTCTCCGAATATCTAGTAATTTTATCATATATGAACAATTTTTTTAACGATATCCAGTCAAATTAAAAAGACTAAAAAATGGCATTAGCATTTTTCAAATATATCTATTTATACTTTTTATGAGTTTTTTAATCTTCACTTCTGCTGTACGAGAAATATTTTATTCTCTTAAATATATTTCAGAAACATATAAAAATAATATGTAAAGTATAACTTGAGATTATATCACCACTAGTTTGAATGTGGAACATCTACAGTACATGCACACCTAACGTTCAACTATCACGTTCGTAATGTATAAAATAAATATCATTATTCAATACTCTGTTTTATAAATATAATCTCTTCTGAAATCAAAATTATATTTCCCTATATGCGCGCGACGTTTAAATTTTACAGTCGCAAATATTTTCTACCACATTCCCGAAATTTTCTTTTATCATTTTTATATATTTTATTTCTTTACCAAGTAATTTTGTGTCATGTATTTATTTACAGTTTTCCATAGCTCGACTTAAGTATTATTATTTTAATAGCCGACAGAGGAAAATATTTTTTACAAGCGAAATGTAATTTTATAAAATAACAGAATGAAAATGACTAATAGACTACAATCAAATAACCTATATAAGAGTAGAAAAAGAAGATATCTTGAACATATAGGTACGTACTTGACTGAGTTGTTTCCAAAACAACGATTTCGGTTGGGGATAATTATCTTCATCGGCAATCATGTTTTAAAATATATCACCATAATATTATGTATCACCTGTATTATATCACTAGAACATATTTAAAATTGCTACTATAAATTATATATCTTCAAGTACGCTGATCTAAGTTACTCCGATTTAAACAATATTCGAATCTAAATATTTCAATAAACTAAAAATTAATGCTTAATGTAATATATAATTATTCTGTTGCTTAACTTTTATTCAAACAAAGTATTCTACGTCACGTATGATTCTTTGAGATATGCACAATACATCGTGAGAAGAATAAAATAAACACTTGATCAAAAACTGATTTGTCCTTTTTTTGGCTATTAATTTAGTCGGCCACATCAAATGCATTTATTTAATAAATAATTATTGCAATATGGAAAGTGTAAATAGTTCTTATTACCTGTTATCAAAGGAACATTATCAAATCGAAAAACAACCAACTTAGATTAAAAAACTGTAAATCGGTTTTACTTTTTGTAATAAAAATACTATTATAATTTAGGTTACATTAATGTTTTTATTAAATTATGTACACATCACATTTTTTTGTAATTTCATTATATACAATAAAACATATTCGGCATACAAACTATACTACTACATATACAACACGTCAAAAAAAATACTAAAGTCGATTCATCTATTATCGTATAGATTATAACTTTGTAAAAGTTGGTTAATAGTTTATTTATTTTTACCTAATTCATATATAACAAAAAAAGCTTCAACTATTACATTTTATTTTGCTGATGGCAACCTTTTATTTAAATCGCATATATTTAACTTTAATTTTAAGATTTTACGTTAAATCTATTAAAACTGACTTGCATTAAACAATTATGTGTAAGACGTAACAAACTAGATTATAAAACATCATCAATCTGTTTTATTTATGGATCTTTTTAATCTATTTCAATGAAAATCACAAGCAAAATAAATACCGCAAATTTAATTTTCTGAAACTGCCTTTAGAATTTATAAAAAGTATAATAATATTCAACTTTTGAATTTTATAAATGCAAATAATAGTACACTTTTTAGGGTTCAAAGGGAATTCTAATTTTAATTATGTTTTGTTCATGAATTACACATTGTCTTAATCTTGTTTTTGAATGTATTTCAAGAAACTAAAAATTTTGTAATGTTGAGAAAATATAATATATGTAGAGCAAAATTATAGGTTACTTGTTAAAAGCATTACATCAATAATATGATTATTAGGACGGTTTAACATATGGAATAGTTAAAGAATTGTCTAAAGGCAGCTAGCTACTGTGGAAAAGACAGTAGGCAGCGATGTTCCGTTCGGATAGGACTTGATTTGAATTCTACTATCGCATATTGACACTTTAAAAAATTTTACTTATGCTAGTTTAATATCTACAGTAGACATCCCCCCCCCCCCCAATCCACCCATCAAAACAAATTGTCTAAAGGCCCAAATATACAAAACTATTGAAATTAAAAAATAAATATATATCCTCTATTAGAAAAAAAAAAAAAAGGAAAATTTTCCTTGGAATATGTAATTAATGGTTCTATAGCACAGCTAAAATCTCTACCCTTCAGTCCTCATGTCAAGGCAAGCCTTCTTGACTGCTAATCTTTTCTCTTCTCAAATTCTTTTAGAAAAATTGTTTTTAGTTGATTAAACCATTCTTACCCATCTTTTACTCTTAAAAAATCTTAGTAATTGTATAATACCGGATTTAACTCTTAAGCGGGCACATATTTTGCAGACACACTAGTAGACACGCAGTGGTATGAATACCGCATTCTTAAAATTATTTATTTTATGGAGTTTTCTTTAATAATATGGGACATACGTTTTCAAAATAAAGGGAGTACATCCATTAAGCACTTATAAACATTATTATTATAAAAGATGATAAGAATAAGTCATATAAAGAAAAATGAAGACTGTGTTTAAAAAGTATAGCTACTTATAATTAATTAAAGGGCGAGAAATAAAAGGGATTATTTTAACAAATTTAGAAATAGGTACGAAGAATAATTATTAAAAATTTTGAAAATATAACTACATATTTTGAACATTTATAAACATTATTGGTAACAAAAATAAAAATACAAAATCGCATAATGTAGAATATGTATGATCTAAGTAAATGACCAAGAAAAACAATGTTTTTTCAACAAATTAAAAAGTGGATATAACAAAGAATTAAAAATTAGAAAAGTAAAAAATTCATATTTAGAAAAAATTATTCATCGACTTCCATATCAACTGAACCATTTGTACACTCTGTGCATGTAACTATTACCAAGCTGTGTTTCATACATACAAAATTTCTGCAATCGGAACACCGAGTTTTACATTTATTATTCCTGTGTGACCCGCACAATTTACGAGGTCCTATGTAGATCTGTGTTCCTGCAGCGAGTGGTGCACTAGGTGGAGCGTATTTTTTCAAAAATAAAACTATATCTTTTAGTAGAAATCCAATACTTTGAGATGATCTTCCATTAGAGCGAAAGATAAACTATTTAAGAAATTTCGGCGAGATATATGCGTTTGTAAATTATTTGCGACAAAAATAATGTGGCCATTGATACCAACGATGGGAAAAATTCGAAAAAACAGTGTGCCATCGGCCATCTATTGGTTCTATTCGTTGAAAACAATGAACACTTTTGGTCAACTGTACCAACCCCAACTTTGAATTGGTTGTAATCTAAAATGATTATAGGTTTCCCTGTTTCTGGGTCTATTTCATCATCATCGTGCATGCTGCTTAGTAGTATCTTGTTTTCCTTGGTGACATAAGATACTAATGCATAATCATTTTGAAACCCAAATAAACATGAGCCTACCTCACGGTTCTTAGTTATTGTGAATTGTTCTGGAATTTCTGTCTTATTTTTTTTCCTGTGTGCCTAACGTGGTTATTCCTTTTCCAATCAAATATTCAGCAACAGGATAATTTGTATAACAGTTATCTGTAGTCAAGTTTCTGTTTGGATGCTCTATTGGCTTTACCAATCGCTTGTCGGATGTCTGGTATTAGTAAATTTCAAAATTGAAAGTATAAAAAGTCCTACTATCACAGAGCGTATAATTTTAGGCCATATTTGGCGGGCTTCTTTGGCACATACTGAACAGAACTTACTTACCTTCATGGTCGCGTATGCTGTAAACCTGACTTGACTCACTTCGCGCTATCATAACTATAAACTTATTGCACATAAACACATGAAGCAAATGACGACGTGCGAGATACACTGCAGATATAGAGCATGCCTAGCAGTTTGTAATGTTTCATTAATCCGTTGCATACATGTCGCTAGTTGAATGATGTTTGCGGCATGCTTAGCGTAACGCGCCCGCTTGAGGGTTAACCTTTGTTATAATGATGGGATTAAAAATGTAATGTAGCTCGGGCTTAGAATAACATTAATAAATACATACACAGGGGTTTTGTTAATAAAGGTAACGATAGAGTTACTATTTTATCTAATCGCGACGTTCGATTTAATCAGTTTTATTCATGGCAATCCCCAGCTGAACATAATTCTCACCCTTTCCGATTATTTATTTGCTTATTACAAATTGAGCTGCATTATTCAGTCTAATTTTCACAATTACATCATTCTCATAAAAAATCGCAAAAAGTTCTTAATCTTTAGGTCTCGTTAAGATATTTGTTATACTATTCCCTCTAACAGCGGCAGAACAAGAAAGAGCACTACAACGTATTATAGGTTCGATCTATCTAATTAATATGCAGCAGCTTACACTCTTTATCATGCAGTGGTACTTTTTCTGATAAACACCGAAACCAAGTTCATAAAAAAGGGAAGAGATATGGGAGTGAATGCATGCCTAACGTGACCATACATCTCGTTTTGCCGGTGACCTCGAAAAAAACTTCGGAACGCAAAATTGCCCCGTTTTTCCAAATCGCCTAAAAAATTTAGCGGGCCGGATGGGCGGGGCAATGCGAGAGCGCGTCGACGACAGCCAATTCGCAGACCGCGAGCGCTGATTGCAGTGACATGTCATGATTGCATCATTTCATTTATTCATTAGCTGATAGCCAGGCGCACTTGCCGAGATTTGTTATTCTGTTTAGTTGTTCGATATTTGTAGCGGTAATTGATTTAAAGTTTTTTGTGTTTTGGAATTTTAACTAACTACGCTAAAACGGAAGTGTACGTTCAATGTTAGTTGTTTTTTTTTTAAATTTATTTATTTATTTTTAACATATAAAGCTTTAATGTGGTTAGGGGTGGAAACCATCCGATTAAGTTTTTGGTTTCCTCCCCTTCACATTGTACTATTCTTAATCTTATCTTAACATGTCATAATATTAATATAATAATAAAACAAACTTTAATAACAAACAATAAATTAGATAAATACCTATTTAGAAACGTTTTCGGGCATAACCCATCATCAGCTAAAACTAACTTAAAGGAAACTTAAAACATACGTTAGTTTTAGCTGATGATGGGTTATGCCCGAAAAAGGTTTCTAAATAGGTATTTATCTAATTTGTTGTTTGTTATTAAAGTTTGTTTTATTATACAGTTTTAACAAACAGGATGTATTCACCTACATATTAATATAAATTGATATTGTATTTTCTGTATTGCAATTCCTTTTTGGCCAAATTATTGAATATGTTTACTTTTTTCCATCACCAATTTTCCACAGTCGTCCGCGATCTCCAAGTTTAATATGTTACATCCATTCAGTATATGCTGCACACTGTCCTGCTCATTGCATCTAATGCAATTTTCGGTTTCTGCTATCTCGAATCTTTTCAAATATATTTTGAAATTCCCATGGCCTGATGTAAATTGTACATTATAGAAATTCGGTGTGTAATAATTGTTGTTTAATCTCTGCTTGAATGTTGGGAAAAAACCTTTCGCTATTCCACTATGATTCGTCCAGTCCGATTCAAACTTCTCCAGATATTTTTCTATGATAAATTTTTTGAATTGTCTGTCTGTTATTATTTTATTTTCTACTCTATATTTTTTGATTACATATGCGTTCAATGTTAGTTTATAAGCAAAATAGCCGTTTATTAAGCAAAAACAAATACTCCCTCGCATGTTAGATGCGAAAAGTGTGTAGCACAGATTTTAGTGTTTCTCATAGCGGTGCCGGTGATATTGAACAGCATTGAAAGTCTGGAAAACATAAAAATATATTGTAAAGATATATTCATTTTTTTATACTTACACGGTTCGAGTTGAAGCTCTAAAGGAGTTTTGTGCCGAAACTGAAACAGAATATCACAAAATGCTGGGCTATAGCAAAACCAGGCAGCTTGCACTTATGTCTGCCGTGAGGAAAGGGTTTTAAAAATGTACCAGCCATTAAAGAACTACTATTTAAGCATTGAAAAATGTCCCTAAATATAAAAAAACTTTTTTGAAGACCCCGCGTCAGAATTGTGGTCTTATTTTCTACATGCTCAATCAACAAGTTTTCATCGAACCGTATTGAAAGTTGAAGGCCAAACTTTATCGGAAATTGAAGCTGCAAAAGAAATTAGACAATTTGGCTCAGAAACAGACTAATCAGTTTCTTCCATTTACAGTCCGTAGTTTAATGGTGAAATTGAAATATAGTGGCACTGATGCTGACTAAGAATTTGTGATAAGTACGGCTTCAGAATTTTATAAAACGAGTCTCGAATACTTGGAACAGTGGGCTTGATTTTTTACTAGAAAATTGGAGGTATTTTATTGGGCAGATCTGAAAAAAGTACTTGCATGGGAAGACGTTCAAAAAGCATTGAATATATCGATTGAAAAGGGTTCTCTATATTGATTGTAATACAAATACAGAAGTTTTTGACGAATTTTCCTTAATTTCCAACTACATTACAACGGAAAAAGTAACCGAGTGGAACAATCTAAACGTTTCGACGAAAACTCGTTGTGTGGAAGTATTCAATTAGTTCCACACCAACAATCTTAAACACGAAAAATTTTCTATTTTAATTGAACATATTTTATGTCTGCCTGGCGGCACAAATGCATCAGTAGAAAGAGCCGTTTCTTTAACGAACAAATTGTAGACGTCTGCAAGTTTTCCGGTCATTATGGCTATGTTGATAACTAAGGTAAATATTAAAAAAAAAAAAACCTGCCAAGAATTTTATTCTTACTTAAAATCATCACCAGCTGTATTAAAACCAAGTTTGTTCCTCTGACAAATATAAAAATAACTAAACATTTACGTTTCATACCGTTTTTGAAATTTGTAATATATACTATTTTGATAAATATAATAAAACTTATTATAAAAATGTGTTTTATCCATTGAGAATTTATTAACTGAGGTAAAAAAAAAAAAAAATAGTGTCCCGTTTTGAGTGAAAAAATAAATGGTCACGTTACATATGCCCCAACATTTTCCGAAATATTTTACAAAATAAAAAAAAAAAAGTTCCCTTGTATAAAATTAATAACAAAATGTTATGAAAATATGAAGCATCCCCCTTTGCGTATTATTCATTCTGTTCCAGTCGACGGCATGATAGGTTTAGAGCATACAAAAATCTTACATTTATAGAATGGAATAGGAAATTGTTGGATTATCTAACGATAAAACAAGCGGTAATAATGGTGAAGCTGCCGTCTTATTAAAAAAATTTTTTTCGTTAAAAAGATGCCTTCTGAACCACTTGCAGCTCTCCCGAATGTTAATTCTGATTATGAACCGGGCTGAAATATTTTATTTTGAAATTTAATTGTGTTACTTGTAAATTATCGCAATTACAGAACGTTAGTAATTAATAACTTGGACTGATATCAACTTCTTAAAGTGGGAAAAAGAAAATCAATTTCCGTTATTGATTTATCTACTAAAGTCGATCATAATGCAAAACGACGAAGCATACGCAATGTATTTATTTTTAATAACACGAAATTAACCTACGTGACCTGCTGGGGGAGACACTCGTGTCATCTTTTACGCCTAATTGAACTGTTCACCTTTATATAAATTCTGCACCGGGAGCGGAACTTAAAATACGACGTTTACCAAATTAAATTTGTGCACGTACAACTGGTCTCGGATCGATGGATTAATTTAAACAAAAAATGACTGCGTTGAAGTTAAGTTTCACGAACTCTCTCTCGAAGAACAATTTTTCACGAAAAAAACAAATTCGCTATTATTCCGGGAGACTGACATTATTGATGAATTCATAATCAAGCAGTAACTAACTTCATCGAATCGCTATCGGCTCTCACTTACAAAGAATTACAATGAAAACGAGTAATCGCGTTATAATTATGCTTCTAAGCAGCTGGAGTTCAAATTGGAACGAGGTGCGTTCACGAGTTGCGGATAGTGGAATGAAGATTAGCTGCGATTAAGACAATCAAATAAGCAGTCGCGGACGTAAGAGTAACCACTGGTAGAAAACCTCAGACAGGTGATTCCAGTGGTGCCCGGATTAAAGATAGAAGGAAGCAGAGGGACCGATTGAAAACTGTTTATAAAACTCTACAATCCTGCGAATGTCTTTAGTCCTTGACGAGCTGAGACCGCCTGTATAAATATATCGTACTCACTATCTCAATAGCAAATTGTTTTCTGCCAGTTAGGGCGTTTACCCAAAGGCTAAGGAAGTAAACCCCGACAGAAAATCCTCCAGCAGGTGACGGGATACCCTTGGAGTAAGCATGATCCCATGGTTATCGGAAGCAGGATGATCATTACTAAATTCAGGCGTGATGCACTTATAGCAGAAGTGATTGTGTTATAGATATATTTATGCGTGATGCATCTATTGCAGAAACAGATAGATAACTGCGGTGAAGAAAGCAATGGAAAATTGCTTTAGTATAATTTAGAACAAAACTATTCCATTGGCTCTGAGTTTCTAGCGCTACTCTGTATCAGAGGTGTGAAAAATTCCCAGAAGTATAACCAGTCTTGCAAATGTATGTAGTTACTATAGGTGTGTGAAATGTACGCACGTTATACGACCCGGAAAAACTGGCAAACATGATTTTGAGATATGAAAACTAAAAATTGAATGTACTTGACCTCAATGATGTAAAATAGCTTGAAACTGAAAATATCATAATAATAAACGAGCAACTAACTGCACAAATACAAATACAAATACGACGAGGGATTAGATAAGAATGTGTACTGTCACCATTATTGCTGTTTAATTTATATTCAGAGGCAATTTTTGCACAAGTTTTAAGAGGGCGTGATGAAGGAGTAAAAATTTCGGTGATCTGCTTTGCCGACAATAATGCATTACTAGTGCAGAACGTAGCAGACCATAGTTGCCTTCGGAAGTAGAAAAAGAGGAATCCGTATTAATACCAAAAAAAAAAAAAAAAAAAAAAAAAACATGATAGTCTCAAGACAAACTGATACAAATGAAAAACTATTACTATGTGGCGCAGAAATCAAAAAGGTAGAAAAATATAAATATATAAAGATTATGAAATTTACAAAAAACATCCTTTGTAATCTAAAGTTAAGCCCGGAGAACAAAAAGAATGTGCTACGATGTTACGTGTGGTCGGTGTTCCTGTACAGATGCGAGACGTGGATACAAAATAGAAAATATGAAGAAGCCTATCTCATCATCCGAAATGTGGTGTTACCGAGTAATATGGAAAATACCGTGAACGAAGAAAATGAAAAAGTGCTAGAACTAATGAAAATTGAAAGGGTATTAATGGCAAAAATAAAAAGATGGAAGACGATTTTTTTCGGATACCTCATGAGAAGTGAAAAATACGAACTATTACAAACAATAATAATGGGTACGATAGAAGGAAGGAGAAATTTGGGAAAAAAGTACCTCTTGGTTGGACAATGTCATAAAAGGGGCCGGAATTCAAAGAACAGAGGATTTATTACGTAATCCAATCTATGCAGGGTGATTAAGCAATACCCCAATCGGGTTGGGCGAGAAGAAGAAGAAAAATTGGTAATCGGTATTGATGCAGTATGCAATGAAAATTTAAAGGCAGCGATGTTTTTACTGAAATTAATATTAGAATAAACGTTTTAATTTATCTTACTGTTAGGTTGTTTTTCTATGAAATAGAAATAAAGATTGCAACATAATAATAAATGCAGTATTTGTACCACTTTTATTTTTGTTTAATAAATTTTATTTCATTTTATTTCGATCATTTATACTATTAGTTGTATTTAATATTGCTTCTATGCATATTTTTGTGTAATTTAATGTTGAGAATTGACGAATCTCAAGAAAAATGAGGAAAAATTGTACTTCAAAAATAAACAATATTGTCAAATTACGAAATAGAATAATTTAATTAAACTAGGAAAGAATTATAATTTTAAAAAATCCATGGGGCGACCCCGTATACATTAATTGCCAACAAATAAAAATATTAAGGGAAGAATTGAGGAACTCTATACTTTCTGCTCGTGAAATAATGAATAAATGTGATGTGAAAACGAACGTTCATAATATTCATAAATTATCAAAAAACATCTACCACTAATTGTAATAAGTTAATGAAAAAAATACTATTAGAGTAATAAAATGGCTGACAATATTTTATAAAAAAAAGGTAAATGAGGCAAACAAATGGAAGCACGTTATATTTTCAGCTGACAAAAAGTTTAATTTTAATGGTTCCAGAAAGGTATTTACTGCAATTTAGCAGCAGTGGATGTCATGACAATGCAAGTAAAAGAAGTACTCGTAATGTTTTGGTGTACAATTGATTGCGAAGGGTGAAATGTGGTTGTTTTTTCGGATGGTGAAATGAACGCTTTAAACCAAAATAGCAGGAACGAATTTTAATTCGGTACACAAATTCATTCAATTCGTGCCTTACATTATAATTATGTACCAATATTAGATTAACCTGAGCACAATTTGCAGAGACCTATTTACTATTAAAAATACATATTTGGGGAATTTTTGCTAAAGTGCAGTAGTAGCCTCCCAATTAACCGACTCCGGATTATCCGATTTAATCGTTCTTTTCATACTTAACAACGGGAAAACGATTGTGAACGATTAAAAAACGCTTATTTTTACATGGCGCCAATGATTATGTTGATATCGAAACGCAACGACGGATGTACGTGAGAAATAGAACCGTCATTTTCTCCCATTACACGTAACAATCGCTATATTCGAGTAGGAGACACATGTTGCTTTTTGTTGAGTTGACGCATGGGCGAAATTGATACGCGATCTGAAGCGTTTTTCTGTTCCTATAAAGTATTTTTTCTAGACCACTGGTTAAAAAGTTGTGTGTTCTTAATTCATTTTGTTTTTTTGCCATGTTAGAAAAATGGATGCCAAATCCAAAGTAAATCTGTTACAAAAAAAAAAAAAAAAAAACCTCGACAAAATCAAAACATAAACGAATTGTGTCGTTTCTATCGATAAAAAACTCGAAACCATCAAAAGTCTTGATCGAGGAGGAACACTACGTGTAATCTCATTGCCTCGTACAATGTTTCTAGCAAGATTGGCGCCGAGATTATAAAAAAATTGAAAGATTCGTCGCCGCTAAAAGTGCAGTAATTGGCACTAACAGAAAAACCATGAAATTCTCTTTTTTTTTCAAAAATTAATGAAGCTGTTTATTCGTTGTTTTACTCCCAGAGGAGCCGAGGACCCTCTACATCAGTACCTACCGTCAAAGAGAAAGCTCGAATCTTTTCCAGGAATTTTCCAGAAGAAAGTGAGAATTTTGCAGCTTGCGAGGGTTTGTTGAGCAGATGGAAAGCTTTTTATAGAATTCGACAGTTGAATGTTTGCGGCGAAAAGTTATCTGCTGACGAAATATCGGCGACATTGTTTTGGGATGAATTAGGAGATTTAATTTACACGATGGTAGCTATTCTCTCAGATTTTTAATGCTGACGAAACGGGACTATAAGATGCTACCTGAAAAAACGTTGGCATCGAAAGCTGAGAAGGAAACTCCTGGAGTGAAAATGTCTACAGAACGTGTGATGACGTGCGCTAATCCAGCTCCTTTCGCTTTACTCTAATGATAATTGGTAAATCTGTCAGACCTTGAGCGTTACGGCATATGAATTTCAACTCATTACCGGTACTATACAAAAATTAAAAGTCTGCGTGGATGGACGTTCAACTTATTGAGACTTAGTTTTTGCAACAATTTGTACCACTCATCGAGAAATTTTTAAAACAGAGCGACCTTCCTCAAAAAGCTGCTTCATTGATCGATAATACGCCGTCTCACCCCCAATTTACTCGCTAGAAAGCCAAGGAATCACCATTGTGCTTTCACCGCCAAACACAAGAGTATTATTCAACCAGGGAATTATTGTTTTGTTCAAAAGACATTATCGAACAAACCTTCTTCAAGAAATTTTATTGAATTCTGACAAAAATGACGTTAATTTGACAAACTGCTTGAAAAAAATAAATGTGAAAGACGTCGTTTTCTGGCCAATTAATGTGTGGAATGCAGTTACCGTATCTTACTTTCGAAAAGCGTGATGTTCTCTTCTGGATTTCAGTTACGAAGATGAACCGACCGGAAAAGACCATCTAATATTGAATTTTTTCAAAAAAATACCCGGTTTTAGTGACGTTACTTCTGATGTCATTGAGAAATGGGTCACCGAAGGTAAGCCTGAATTAATGACGAGTGACCAAGAAATTGTGGCAACCGTGTTACCTGAAGAGAGCAGCTCATTGGAAGATCTTCAAGAAGAAAATTAGTTGAAAATTTCACCTGATCAAGCGTATTCAGCTTTACAAACATGGTTGGATTTCATTGAAAGGCAACCAGACGTAACAGCGCATGGAATTCTAATTTTGCGGAAGTGAAGAGACGTTACCGCTTTTCAACGATTTTCATCAAAAATACAAACCGTTTTGACTGATTTTTTTAAAGTAACTTTTTGTCTTCTTATTGTTCGTATAATTTTGTTTTTTGTTTTTTTTTTTTTTTTCGAAGAATAAACATTTTATAGATAGTTCTCTATCGAGGGTACAATTTTTCTTTTAAAAAATATGACTTCGGTTTAACCGACTTTTTCTGGTATCCGAGTTTTCCTCGTCCCGATTAACTCGGTTAATCAGGAGGCTACTGTATAGTTTATAAAAGTGCCGAACAATATTTTTCAGTTTATAAGTTGAAACAATCAATTACATATATTTTGGCTAAATTTTCATGTTATAAAAAAAAAAACTGTACGACACTACTTCAAATAGAACTTTTTTTTCTATTTATGCTAATGCAGATTCTATTAAATAGATAATTATTAATATGATAAAAATCAGAGCTTTAATGTTTAATTTTTTATAAAAGTATACAAATTGTCATTATTTCGTTGTTAAAATTATTATGTTGTATCTTTAAATGTTTAAATTTATTAAAAAATTATAGATTTATATAAATCAATTGGATTGCAATGTAAGATATTAAACATAAGCATAATTTTTGTAAAAACTTTTATGGTTTTATTGTCTATCTGTACGTTTTCAGTAATGTTTTATCTTTCTTCGCTTTTTTTTTAATTTTATAAAACTGTGCTCTTCGTCAGACATTATATACCTATATATGTGCCATTTAATAATTTAAATTTCTGTATTTATAATTTCAATTTATTAATTTTCAATTTCTTAAAAAAATGCAAAAAATTAACAAGTAACATTTTTTAAACAATTATATTATTTCTGTGTTTAAAAATTATATTACGAGTATAATAATCACAAATATGAAAATAATTTTAAAATTTTCCTCAAAAATGAAAAGAATGATAAAGTCGTAATGTATACGACGTAAGCGCTGCTGTTTGATACTTTAGGCTGGACACTCGTATGCAGGTGACCCCTACCGTCAGCTATCGTGTTCCAACCGATACGAATCACCGATCAACACGTAATATTACAGGTAAATTTTAGGGTCAAAGAAATAATCCTTATGTCCTATAAATTTATCTAGTTTCAAGTACAGCTGAAGATATAAATCAGTTATGAATAAATAAATATATAAAAATTTTTATTGTCTATATAACATAAAAAAATAATATATTACATAATTGCAACATCCAATTATAGTAAAAACGTAAAACAGCGAATTATTGCTCTCGAGTTTCAAAAATAAAGCTAATAAAAACTTTATAAATTACACCGAGCGCATTTACGATACAATTCACGCCGTTGCGAAGTTGCATCACCGTTTGGTTTAGAAGCATTTGTAATATAGCACATAACCGTCGAATATCTAGGTCGCATCAGCAAACAACAAAGCATTATGACAATGACTGGTTTATGATCATCAATTAAACCCGGGTAATAAAAAAAACGGCCGTTTTATTCGCATAAAAATATGAATAATCTTTCAGTAAAACTGGCAGTAATACGAACAGTTAAATGTAATTGTTCGAAACTACAGGTTAACATTGATTGCGCATATTTCTGACAAGTCCGTGGCTTTTTTCTTATATCTCGCACATTACCCGGTGTATAAATTTTAAGCATCTTTTTTGATAATCTCTTTAAAAAAAAAAGTCTAAAATTTTTAATAATTCCATCACTTGAATAAGTTGTGTAAGTGTTGGTAGTTTTTTCATAATTAGCATTTTTTAAACGTTTTTCTTTTTCTGTTTCTATATATTTTTTAAAATCCGTCAAAAATGTAGAATTATTGAAACTTCATACGTTTTGTAGACCTCACACTTTTTCTGTCATCTTTGTT
This sequence comes from Icerya purchasi, assembly GCA_039619475.1. NCBI lineage: Eukaryota > Metazoa > Arthropoda > Insecta > Hemiptera > Monophlebidae > Icerya > Icerya purchasi. Next base: position 166,659,968 of record CM077116.1, on the reverse strand, counting down.
GACGAACTTTAAGAGTTCTATTTTAGTTTTTACTTCGTAAAATATAACTTAATACGGTTAAATCGAAAAAGTTTAAAAAGGTAAGAGCATTAAAACAAAAATATATATTTTAGTAATACAAAAATAATAATCCTTACTTTAAAATCGTAAGTATTAAAACGGTACTCCCGTTATTTAGTAAATGATATTTCGAATGGCTCGAACTGGCTTGGTCGATTTGTGTGAGCTGTCTTTCTTTGTTTCCATCGCGACTATTAATCATACAGATAGATTTAACACCAGATTCATCCATTATACTACTATTCGCACGAACATTATTGTATTCATGTTCCACTTATTTGCTTCTATATTCTTTTATCAAAATGTCGACCCTTTCATCGGCTAGTATTTACTCTATTTTATTGATAGCACTGCCAGATTTTTAATGACTCTGTATGGAAATTTTCTGTTTAAAAAAGGTTGAATAAATTATTTAAAACAATAGTAATTTATGCGCTATAAAAATATTAAAATATTAAAATATTAGTCGATAAAAATAAATAAATAAATAATACATTTTTTTTTAGGAATTTGAAAAATCTACATTTGTCAAATAACCCGACTAGATCAGATGCACAAAGAAATGAAATAATAATGAGAAAAAGAATGAACCGGCGCATCAGAACGTATTTTCAACTAATGTTAGAACACTTTAAAGAGATTGTCCACGCCATCACCGGAAAAAAACAAACTCGCTGAGCAGTGAATTTGTTAATTGCTTCAAAATTATACTAATTAAACACGGTAATGGTATTTTTCTTTAACAACTCACCCGATGCAATTTGCAAATTCCTGACTGAGCCAAAGGTAACTTAACTATTTTAACTTTTTTATTTCCGGAGAAACACGTACGATACCGCTAATTGAACGTAGACTAGTACCAAAGTCGGTTTACAAGTGTGTTAATCTCATAGATCACCACCTAGCAGATGTAAGAGAATCATATTTCATAATTTTTCTTTCGTGTGTTTCAGACAAATTAAAATAGACAATTAAATAAAATCCCACTTAGAGAATTATGACATAAGTATAGTATAACAATCGTTAGCATAAAATCCAACCGAGATCGGTTTAATTAGCAAAGGAACTGAAGAAAAATTGTATTGCGGCAGTTAAGGCTTAATACTGATTAAATCGGCTAAAAATTATTTATAATACAGTTTCTATCGAAGGTTATGCATCGGAAAACGGAACGGTAACAAAACGCACGGTATCGCAACGTGATTTTTGTACTTTCTTTTTATTTTCCAGTTTTACGGAGTAGATTAAAAATACTTTAATTTTGTAAAGTCGAAAAATTCTTCGCCCGTTACCAAAAACGAACATTTATTCCGTTACCATTTATTTTGAAAAAACAATCGTACGCCATTAAAATATGGACAGTCGCGCTAGTTTTGAAAAAAAATACTGTAATCCACCGTCAATTTATAAAATGAACTTATAATTGCGAAACCGCGGTATTTATATAATTTGACGCTAAACACACTTACCTATTTAATTATGACGCGATCAATTTTTCTTTCATGAAAATACCGCGAAAAATTATTTATCGAGTAGTTCTTATTTTTGTTCTATAATTACCCTAAACAGATTAATTCCATCGAAAGTAGGCAAAACGATAATTTGCTGTGATAATTTCCTACTATTCGAGAGTTTAACCGAATAAACAATTATACGGTTCGCAAGTGAAGCGCTAGCATAACACCGGAGCACGGTATATTTAAACATTTTAAAAATAACTTTGCAAATCGAACTTGTTTCGTTACTTTTTTTTTTTTTAAGAAAAACGTCGGACGGTACAAATTCAAGATAACGACGCAAACTATAATCGTTAACGACGTTGTATGATCTTCTAACAGTAAACCGTTTTTTTTAAACGGCGGAAATCCTTTGCTCAGCGAAAATTCTAACTACTCGCGAACGCACAGAACTTCTCGCACGAAATCCCTTCGCTACCTGGTCGCTATTAGAGAACTTTTCACGTACGTATAATACGCGTGATAAAAATCTCCCCGTTGGAAGAGCCGTTAAACGGTACGTTTTAAGCAATTTCCATCAGTATCTAGAGTCGTACGGTTCATCGCGTCAGTATATTCGTTTCGATAAAGTTAACTTCCACATCGATATTGGTCGCTGGAAGACGGTCAACTGACTGTTTTCTTTTCCGCCGACCAGAAAAACGTAAAATGCAATTGCGCTGTTTGAATACGGACCGACAACGTTCGACGTAGAAGCTCCGTTGTACCGGCCTGTGCTAGATGCTCTATGGTATTTCCTACGTTTTTCGACAACGGCTGCGCAGTTACTTTGTAACGGTAACGAATTCGGCGGAATCGGTCGCATTTCTAACGACTCGTATTTAGCGGTATTGTCGTAGGCGATATTTTCCGTCGGTCCGAGCACCTTAACGTAGTCACCGCGAGCAATTTTTTTCTCGATACTTCGCTGATCGGATTCCGCGCTCGACTGTTGCCCGTTAAAGTAAATCGGATTACTAAACGATATGGGCGGCGACTGCGGTAACGACCGTTGTTCCGTACCGTTTGTTCCTTCGACGGCAATCTCGCCGTAATCCGATTTTTCGAAACCGATACTTTTGTCGCACAACGAAAAAAACGAAGAAGACGAGGAAAATTTGCGAACACTCTCGCTAATCGGTTCTTCGTCGGGCGTAACCAGCGGATTGGCGAAGCGCACGGAATTGGCGCCCGGGAAACTTCTTCTGTTACGATTAATATTAGCGCCGGTTCCGGTGACGTTGCTGTTACGTCGAACTACCGTCTCAGATCGGTCGTCCGGGATGCACGCTTCCTCGCCGTCTAGGTAGACTAGTTTAGTGGCTTCGATCGGCGTTACTAAGCCGCCATTAACGTACGACGATTCCGTCGGCTCTGCGTATACCGATGCGATGTGTTGTTCTTGTAGCTTCAACGAACCGGTCGAAGCGACGACGTTATTACTGCTATAGCATTTTGTCATCTCCGTATTATTCGACTCTTCCGAATTGTTTATACTTTCGTTGCTATTGCTGTTCAACACGCTGTAGTTGCACTTCATGTTTTGATATAAATTCAAGTGAGAGAATTTGCTGATTTCGCGAAAAATATTTAAATTGCAGCTGTTCGGTGTAGTCGCCTGCCTGCGCGGAGGTACCATGACACCTTGTAACGAAGTTTTTCGGTCAAACGTGCACGACTGCTCCAGATGCGACCGGAACAGATTATTGTTACGACGGCCGCTGCAGCTACCCTCGTTGTCGGAAAACGAACATCTCGATTTCTGAACAGCGTTCGCTGAATTAACCGCGTTACGATTATGACCGTCGCTGCACTTGTTGCTCTCGGTCAAGTTTTTCCCGTTCCGTAGCAATACTAATTCGGATACAGCGACCGCGGAGCAATCGGACAATGGTTGTGGACAAAAAATGTCCGTATGAATATGCTCCCAACAGTCGATTCCTGAAAACGAACAAATATGAAATCAGTGTGGAATTGTCGAAAAATTTACGAAAGACTTTAGGTAAATCAATTTACAGTACGGCGATTTCATTTTCAGACAGCGATAAATGTAATAAGAGGTCGAAAATCAACGATTCCATGCGCTGTTATTTCCGAATCTATTAAATATATAAAATTACAAACTATATTGCAAATTTTTTTAAACAAATGAAATATTGTACCTACATCGATCACTCCTAATCCTAATAAAAACACGGAACGAATTCAATAAAAGTAACGTCGCACTTATTAAACTAAAACCGTCTGTGCGAACAGCGTTAATATCGAGAAGAAAAAAAATCTTATCAAAAGTCTTTAAAAAAAAAAAAATAATAATACAACGCGTGAATCACGATTCCGTTTTTTTTTTCTTCTCTCGAAGCTAAATACCCAGTCAGCATTAATGTGCACGGCAGTTTCCGTCAACTGACAAATTAAAACAGGTATTGTTCCGGAAATGGTATGAAATTATCTTCTAAAGGCAAATTAGGTATTGTTACGGAAATGGTATGAAATTATCTTCTAAAGAGGCTTCGCGCGCCTACCTACGTATTGTAATGAGAAATTCAAATGAATTTACTGTTTATTGTAAAACTTCTTCAAATACAGTATTACGAATTACTTTACTTCTTGGTCTACATTCAATTTTAATACGCAATCATGCACGTCGATAGAGCTACATATAACCCTGACCACGTGTAAATATTATGTCTTCCGAGTCGACAATTAAACTAATTTTATATCAAATGTTTGACGACCCTGCGCTTTATTTATAGTCATTGAAAATACAAGACGTACCGGGAATTGCGTTCTTTTTAAAACGAATGGCATGTCAAAATCTCGCCTTTTTGTGTCTAGTGTAATTCGTGGTATATGTACGGTCTCTCCCGTTTTTTTTTTTTTTTGGCTGTAAGTATTTCACATGTTAAAATGATTTTGCGAACTTGTTTTACCGGAATTTATGTTACATCATCACTAATACAGAAGTTAAATGTAGCATCATCTAGGTAAAATTACATTCAATTATGAAAGAATGTATTTATAATATTGAGATAAACAAAATTATTTTATATATTTTATTGTAAAAATTTGGGTGCGGCAGTGCTGGGGCACAGGCCGTTGATTTAACGTGAAACGCCTTTATTATTGCCGCTATAAAAGTTAATTAATTTGCATTGCACCTATTATAATACAAATTTTCGCTCTAATTAATAAGATAAAATAATTAAACGTCGAAAACGTCATTTAAGTGTTTAAACTGCGAAGTTCTAATTATTTCGCGCCGCATTGCATGGCGTTTTTTTTTGTTTTTTTTTTTATTACAAAACCAAAGAAGCCGATGAAAAACTAAAAAAAAACCGGTAAATTCGAACACAAAAATTGATCGCTAAGCATGTTTAACAGAATTTTTAGAAACCGCTTTATTATAAATATACAGAAATTAATTGCACAATGTACCGAAGTGAAACCTCCATAATTCATTCACCGCCTGACCATTACGTTCACCGCCGAAAATCAACATAGAACTTGGTAATTTGCAAACTGCGTGGCTATGTAAAGCTCCTGGACTAATTTTGCACCTTATGTTTGTCCATTTCTTTGTCACTGCAACATAAGATCATTATTTTATTCTCAACAGAAAATAAAGTTTATATATTTTTATTTTTCTATTTTTGGATGCGTCAATTTTTGAAAGTATCAATGTGCGGCGGCTGGAATCGAACCCGGTTCTACCGGAACAAAACACCGCTGCGTAACCTAAAAGTTTACATTAAATACGTCGTGTGCTAGAGTTTATAGACGCACAGTTTTACAGTACAAAATTGAATAGTTCTGGTCGAGGAAATTTTTCAAAATACATATTTAACTTTCGCTCATTTTCATCTGTTGCTTTAATGGAGAATTAAAATCATTGCATACTCGACTGGTGCCGATAAAAATTACGTGTTACCGTTAATTCCAATTAAAAATGAATACCAATGTCGAAGCGCCACATATCCGAACGTTCCTGCAAGTTGGTCATTCCGCCGTAAATCCACATACTATCATCGTGCAATACGGCTGAATGTTTATGTCTTCCCGGAGGATCATTTCGACCGTTCATAAGTAAATGCCAAGATTGAGTTTCTGTAAAAATTGTAGCGCTGATGAATCAATTAACGAAAATTAAATCAGAAAATAATAGTTCTGAAGAAAAGAAAATTTTAGCGAAAACGAGATCGAATAATGGAAAAAGATACTATTAAGAGGAAATTTTATAAATACGAGTAATAAAAAAATTTCGCTAAGGAATATTAAAAAAAAAAAAGTTAAAAAGAAAATGAGAATATTACGATAATTTTGTTTCTTTAAACAAAAAACTTGAAAAAGTACAAAAAAAGTTCTCTAAAGTAATAAAAAAAAAAAAACTGATTTTTAAATTGCCAAATTACTTGCCTTCAATATATTCGTATTGTGCAATCTTTTGGGCTGTAAAACTAACCTGTACATTTTATAAGTTCTTGTTTTTGTATGGACAAATATGCATATATACGTGTACAAGTATATTAATAGACTTGTTTAAAACGAAATACTCGATGCAGAAAATCGGCATTTTAATAACCTTTAGATATTTGCAATTAACAAAAAACCGAAAATATGTTTTTAATCAGAACAAAAGTTACATTTCTAAAAAAAACATGCTTTATACAATTCTTTAGAATATGTGTGTATAATATATACAACAAACGCACACATATATATGCACACAGTAGTAACCGCTAGTTTTTGTAATTTGAATGCATACACTTACGCGTTAAACTTGTTATTCCTATAATTAATGAACTTCATTGTATATGTAGAGGATATAATGGGTCTCGTTAAAAATTGACTTCTTTTTTTTTCCAGTTTAAATGAGGGTAAATTTTGAATCTGAGTTTGAATAAATGTAAATTTTATGAAATGATATAAACGTTTGCAAAAACGGCAATTTGTATATTTAAACCGACGTATAGATTTTCTTGTAGGAAAACAAATTTCAAATAAAAATTTAAGTATAACTTTTTAAATTTCGATTGCAAAACGGGAACCGATGTGATGAAATTAGAAAAATATTCTCGGATCAAAAATCTCATTAAAATTTTTTTATTTAATAGTAATGTATTTCTTGTTTTTAATTCTATAACTTTCATTTTTATTCTCTTTTACCTACTTAGTAATTTGCAAAAATATAGATCCTAAAAAATAATAGTGTGTAAAAATACATGTATTTTTTTATTATCACCAGCTATTGCATTTAAGAATCAAAAAATAAATAAAACAGAGTAATAATTATACATTGTTTTATTTAACCCGATTGCTGACTGCAATTTAGAAAATAGTTTAATAAATGTTTTTACAACTTAATAGCTTAATGTATAATAATTTCATCCCCACCTTGCTACGAACGTCCTAAGAGAAAATACCTTTAAGCGCTTTAAGTAGTAAGATAATTAGACAAAGAAATTTTAACTGAGTAATTAGGCATCCTAATTAACTTGAGTGAAAACGGAACGGAGAATCTTAGGCACGAAAAAAGAATCCCTACCGCTGCAAATCCGCCACCTATTATCCTCTAACGAATGTATTTAAATGTATTTTTAAATCAGTCATTATAAATAAAATGATTAAATTCAAAACTTCATCGCGTAATTCATTTTTTTTGAAACTCGAATACACTTCTGTTCAGAAAAATAGTTTTTGTCTAATAATACGAATAGAATAAAGAAATAGCGTATAAAACGTTAACGGAGTTACAATCGAACTCATTTCATTCACAGTTACATTTATAAGCAGATTAGAAATTATTAAAGGACCAGAGTAATATTTAAGCGAGCAACGTTGATAGCGAATTAATCGTTACGTTCTACACAAACTTTAATGAAAAATTAAATTAAAAATACCGAAATGGAAGACCCATAATTCGTTCGATGAACCTCGCAAATCGCAATAGCCACCGTACACCAATGCAGAACCATGGTGAACTAACGCCGTGTGACCCCTTCTGCCTTTTGGTATGCTAGTTCCTTTTTGGCCTCGTATCTTGAGCCAATTATTTGTCTAAAATTAGCATGATTTCGCATTATATAAAACAGTAGTCGCGATGGACGGTTTTTGTTTCGGGAACAATTGAATTTATTTCAGTTCATTGAACGGAAAAACATTACACATATGCGCACTACTTTTACCTTTGTATAATACACCCACAACGGGGTTTCGTTACTAGCAGAAAAACTTAGTTCACCGCCGAAGACGTATATGTTTTCCTTATAGGCTACCGCTGTATGTTCTTGTAAACACGGTGGTACATCACCGGACGGATTCAACGGTTCCCAATAATTAGCACCTGCGAAGAAACGTTATGTATGAAAAGATTCTAACAATTATGACATGTAGAAAAATGCTCTTCCGCTATCGATGAAATTAAAATTTACCTGTTGCGTAATTTCATATTTTTACAACAAATGGAATTCCGCGATATAATCAAAAATCACTAAATATTAAAATCCTCATTTATCGCTCTCATTACAATATTGCGCGCACTAACTCTTAACTCTAAAATACCATTAGAAAATGCTTTATCCATTTTTTATCTCTCCTGCTAAATCTTTTACTGCCGTTTTTACACTACGCCCTTTTGATCCGTATTTTCTTTCACCTCGTGTTAAATAGTAATCGAATATCCCTCTTACTTCCTCTTTCCGTTATCCGGACGCATTTTTAGATGGTCGTCTTTCACTCCATAATCACATCAACTATCTACACTTGTCACACTTCAAAAAGCTCAACACCTGACTAAGTCCTTTTCTCATATTAATTACGGAGATGATTCCGTGATTTTGCTCATGTTCTACAAATGTTTTATCCATTCTATCCGTATTCTTCTAGGTCCCTTCCGTCGGACAATCTTTTTTCTACTGAAAGAGTTCCTAATATTTTTGAATCCAACAACAAGCCATTTCCCTCTGCTACTTCTCATATTTTTTTATCTGTCTGTTCAATCGGCGCCTCATCCTTAGTTTCTCAACTTTACTTCTCTACAACGTTTATCTCTCACTGCAATCTGCCATTTACACGGTGGACACAGTTTGTTTTCCTCGTCGCTTTTTCTTTTCTTATCCGTATCTTCTCCTTTTTGTCCCCTTCACCTCTCTACTTTTCTTTTTATACATAACACGCTGATATCTTTTTCGAATGCTCTTCTATCCTCTTTCTACTCGCACTTTTACTAATAGATCTCTCTACTCCTTGTATGATCCTCTATTTTCTTTCTTCTTCCGTTATACTGGCTCTTGTATCTTTTCTGTCTCCGATCTTTGATCGCGCAAAGATCTAATTACAATTTCATTTCTTTCCCCAGTTTTTGGGCCAATGTCTATGTCGATGACCATCTCTCCCCAAAAAAAGAACTTTTATCTTTAACTTAATCGGTGTCTTACGATTACAGATATGTATTTTAGCTCGTCAAAAGCTGTCTACGATAATCTTCTACGTTTCTTATTTCGCAGTTTTGATTTTCTTAGATAACTTTATTTCCTAGCCTAGGCATACAAATTCGTGTACACTCCCTATTTTGTAGCTATTTATATTAATTAGATTTTCCTCGTTTTTATGCATTACTTTTGTCTTTCTTACATTCAATTCTAGCCCGACTTTTGCAGATTTGCCTCCGTTCATACGTCATTAAAAATGAATTATATAAAGCATCGCGTTATGAAATAATGACCTTTCACTGAAATAAAATCAAAAAAAAATTTGCATAAATTGAAAACACGGACTTTAAAAATTATATTTCATCGTGTCGTTAAAATAATACTCGTATTACGAGGAATTAGCTTGAGTTTGCACACGGCTCTAGCAAATAAAGGCCGATCTTATTTTTATCTTTGTATGCGCTACACCATTTTAAGTTTTAATATTTAGATCGTAACATATTTGTATAATATCTGCAACCTCCGAAATAATGTTCGTTCAGATGAAAAATGTATCTTAAACCTTTAAACATGTATTTAGATAATTTGTATTTGTCGATAAATCTGTATTGAAATAAATTAAAAAATTGGCATGACCTAAATTTTTTATCTAGAAAGAAAAAAAATATATATCTACATGTAATTTTTAACATACTTAAATCATATCTCCAGAAGTCTTTTAAAGGTAAATTTCCATTACGACCGCCTAATAAATATAGATAATTTCCCAATAACGTTACACTGTGCTTCGATCTAGAAGATGGATTGGTTTTTTTCTCTTCGTATACTACGGTACTCCACATTCTGAAAAAAAAAAAAACATTCTCACGATAAAGAAATTTTTTATTTACCTTTCACCCATAATTAATTACACACAAAGGATGAAAATTAACCGTAGAATTTCAAAACGAAACAGCAGTTTAAAAAACATTGCATTTTTGTATTTAAAAAAAAAAACAAAAAACAAAAACATCTCTTTTTATATTTTTCATTTATGTTGTTTAAATAAACCGTACGTCATATGATAAAATTGTTTACCAGGTGCTGATTACATTTATCCACTTAATATAAAAAAGCAACAGATAAGTTTACTACAGAGGAAATAAATATGCGCGTGTAACACAAGTGCGTAACAAAAATTAGTTTCTGACTATCGTCTAGTTCAAAAATATATTTTTATTACGAGTACGTATAGTAATAAATATTTATGTGACCCCAACCATATCCTTTTTGAATGCCCCGCTCTTTTTCCCGAGTGCTCTCATCTATACGCCAAATTCTTTGGATCTTCCTACCCCTTTCAATGCTTCCTTTATCCTTTCCTTCCCATCTCTAGCCGTTATTCCCCTCCTTCTTTCTTTTATACTCTCTATCTCCGATCGCCTCAGAATCTGAGTAGGTGATCTAAGCTCATGTAGTTGGATCAGTGCTGACACCGATCCCATTTAATAAAATATATATATATATATATATATTTATAAAAACTAGTTAAATTATAAATCTAAAAAAATCTTGATTTATTAACGTGCAAGTAGTAATGATAAATTTTTAACATAAAAATTAAGCACAAAAACGCAAAGAAAAAAAAATTATCCAAAACATAACGCACAGCAGAACAGACATTAAAAGCCCAGTTGTGTGTTCATAATCGCGGCCGGTCGCGTCGCTTATCTCGATTCAATTGTTGTTTCGATTGTATCGATGCTGATTAAGATCGCTTCCTTTTACCACATGTGTCTTTCATTTCTAATTCGATTTTTTTATATTGTAGAAGTTCGAATTTTTCGAATTTGTGTTATAGAGTTTGAGTAAATGTCCTGTGTTGACGCCCCCCCCCCAAAAAAAAAGAAGGTAGTTGCTTCATTTAAGTTAAATTTAATTTTTCGTTTAGTTGTTTTTCTTTTCTTTTTTCCCTTTCTTCTCATCAGTATTGCATCTTGATATTTGCGTGTCTGTGAATATATGAACTCGTCTAAAGGAAACTGCTCCGCGACCTCTCCTACTAACACTAAACCATAAAGCAGTAATATCAACCTTTGAACATTATGGAGCTGGACGTTTCAATGAAGCCTAGCTAGCCCCCTTTCTTCAGCGACATTACCTCTGGAGTTACGTCACTCTTTTACAGAATCTTCTAATATAAACATCCCGTTAAATACTACGAACATTAATAATGATAATACAAATAATAATAATAATAATAATAATAATAATAATAATAACAACTCTCCAAGTTCTGACATCCCTTACAATAATTCGAATAGCATTAATGCCAGTAGCTCTAATATTAATAATAAAAACAATAGTAACATTAAAAGCACTAATAACAACAGCGATGGTATCAATGATAAGGATAATAGTAGTGACAATTACATTAAAAAAAGTGGAGTAAATAATAAGAATAATAATAGTAATAACAAGAGTGATAATCACAATAATAACCATAACATTAACAGCAACAGTGTCAACAAAAATAATAATAAAGGTAACAGAGTAGTACTAGTAGTAGTAAGGATAATGATTCCATCAAGAACAGTGTGAGCAACAAATATGATCTTCATGAAAGCAACTTCCCTTTCGACCACCCGGATGTCTTCGTTGAGAACAATTTCGCCGATATTGAACGGATAGGTAGAAGAAAGGTTAGTTGAAAAAGGAAGAGGCATAAATAACCTGACCAGAATCTAGTATGAAAACTTTTTACATAGTAAAAACAAATTGGAAGCAGGAATTTTAGTGAAATAAAAGTCGGAAGCGCAGCAATATGAGCCAAGGAATCTGCTATTTTATTATCCTTTATCCCCATACGGCTAGGGACCCAGAGCAAATCGATGTAGACAAAATGAAGTGAGAGAAGAGTGAATAAAAGAGTGAATACAGGGATTAAAAAAATCGAAAAGGTCAGAGCCGAAATATGAGGACAGCTTTAAGAGCACACATGGAGTCAGAGATACTTAAATATTTGGAAGAAGATCGATGTAAGATGGCCATTAGCTTAGCGGTAAAGATGGTACAAAAAGAAGAGAGACGAAAAGACTCAAAGAAATTTATGCCCGGAAGGATGAAAGAGGCTCCAACTCCATTAAACCGCTTCGAATCATCCGTAAAAATGGTCTCTTGCGAAGAAAATCGGGGGTTTGATGAAACTATGGAATTCCTATATAACTGTTGTATTGGGAAGGGATTGGGAGGAAAGAGAAAAAAAGAGTACATTGGCCGGTTAGGTCTGAAAAATTGAAAAAGTAAGGAACATTATTATAATAAATTGTATAAGGTGAAAAATAATTCAACCGCAAAGCAACGTAGGCTAGGATAGAAATTTTCTTGGGAGTAAAACGCCAATTTTGCAGAATAGGAATAAGTCTAGAGGGTGACAGCGGTGTAGGCGTTTATGTAGGAAACAGTATCTTAAATAGGATTTACGGGTGCGAACAGGGTAGGCCAGTTTGAATCAGCGAGAACTGCTGGTATTAGAGAGGATCTAAGAACACCAAAGCAAAGATGAATACAAGAATTTTGGATTACATCCAGCTTGAACCAAATAGTTTTGAGACACAGTCATAGATGAAGGAGCAATAATCGAGTTTAGAACAGATAATTGATTTATACAAAGAAATGAGGAGAAGAGGATTGCCTCTCCATTTTGTTGCGGAAAGAACTTTCAGCAGATTCAGTCTTTTAAGAGCAGACGACAAAAGGAATTAACATGTTCGTAAAAGAACAGACGACCGTTGATAGCAAAAGCAAAAGGACGAAAGAGAAAATACAACATAAGAAGGTTTTTTTTGGAAGGAGAGATAGAAAGGTTCAAAGAGGAGATTGTTTCAAGGTAGCTAGGAATGAATTAACTTTTTCGTTCGCGACTACAATACCGTTGAAAAGAAAAGAGTGTTATCGGCAAAGAACAAGAAAGAGGAGTTCGTAAAAAGAGAAGCAGCAGAAATAGTATGAATATTAAAAAGAGTAGAACTTCTGAGATACGATGCCAAAGAGATCGGTCGAAGGGAGGAGTTTTTCTTAGGGATAGGAATGATAATAAAGGTGTTTCAGGCAGGAAGTGTGACTTCTCCGGACAGAAAGGAGTTAAACATATAGAGAAGAGTTTAGAGAGCTTGATCGGATAGATTTTTAAGGACAAGTAAGGGAATACCACCAAAGCTTGAAGAAGGGATAGAAGATTTTTCAAGGATAAACTTTAATTCATAAATATTGAAGGCAGAAGTAAGGAAATGAATGCTAGGGTCTTCTGTAAACGGAATTAACGGTAGAAACATAAGCAGAAGCAACAGCATCAACAAAAGATAACAGACTATCGGAAAAAATGGTGTAAATAGAAGGACATTCAGAAGAAGGAAATTTGAAAGCTCTGACATTTTTCAAATACAGTTAAGTGGAGTGGTTCTCGAAAAAGAAGAGCAGAAGTTTTTCCAAGTGGATTTCTTAGAAGATTTTAGTATACACCTAGCTCCTTTTGTGGGCGAGAAAGTTCTCACGTGCAGGATTTGACCGGAGAATTCTAGGGAATGAAAAAGAGACCAACTAGTTTTGGATAGATTCCATCGAGGGTAATGGAGAGGTTTGAAGTAGGAAGGAGAGGATTCTGGGGAGTAATTAGAATAGGAATATGATTATTACTATAGGAGCCCATAAGGGTTGACTAATTATAGTCGAAACCAATAGTACTAGGACGCTTGTAATATATAGGAAAGAGATCATTGCGGAGAACTATATTACCAGGAAAGATAACATTTTCAAAAACAGTACGGTTGTTGTTATGGTTTGAGTAACCTCATGAGGAAGACCGAGCATTCTAGTCACCACCATCCATGAAAACCGTTGTTAAGTCAAAACCGCATTTTTGACACACACTATACACCTTTTTTGAGCGACCGTCACATATGCAAAGAGGTATTTTATAGAAATATTCTAATCGACTCGTGTAATTAAATATTTAAATTTTACATCTTAAGGAACGTTTTGTTTTTCCTTGTCTTTTTTCTTATCGCGATAAAATATTTTATTCCCAACTTGTTGCGGGATAAGTATATTATGGTAGCGAGTGTACCTCCTCATAGCAAAACTTATATTTTCAATTATTATCAAAAACTAAAATTTATAACTAGTATAATTGCCGTCTAATGGGATACACCCTATTTTTTATTCCGGTTGAAAATTTTTTGCGAACTTTTAAAGATTCGTCAAGAAATCGAAATGTGGTTATAGCAAGTTTTCCATCGAGGCATGACACATCCGGAATTAAAATATTTTTTTTCTACTCCTAAATTTTTAGAGTCTGGAGGATGCAAATTTTCAGAATATGCGCTATATTTAAACTTAATTCGATCGGAAATAGCTGAAATAAAGGAACCAATGGCAGGAAGAACAAACCGAGAAGTAAAGGACAAGATATAGGAAGTACAATACGGAGCAAGAAGCCTTAACTTTAAGAGGAGTAAATAAAGGGAAGATTTTTAATGGGTTGGTCAAAGAAAACGTGAAGAAGAAAAAAATAAAGTTGTATTCTTAAACTTTTAAGGATAGAGAATAAAGATAATTTGAGAGCAAGAATAACAGAAGTAAAAGGAAATGAGAGAATACAAGAAAAACTGTAAGGACCAAGGATACCGAGTTTTAATATAGAAGAGTAGAAGGACGATTGACCAGCATAAAAGATGAAACATTCGAAAAAAATATGATCGAAATCACAAGAAATATATGTATATGTAAAGGAGAATGAAAAAGACAAAATGGAGTAGAAGTAGATGGAAACCGAGAAAATGGTGTAAGAAGGAGACTATGATTAAAACGAAGGCGACTAGTAATTGCGGAGCGTTTAAGAGAAGGGAAGTTTAAGAACTATGAGCGAGGAAGAAGAAATGTTTGAACAAAGCGATAAAAGGAGCCGAAATTAGAAAATGAAGAAGAATAAGAGTTGAGCCATAATTTGGAATGAACAACTGAGGAAAGAAGAAAAACATAATTCACTATCTCATTGCCCCCAATGCCTAAATGACCAGGAACGGATTCCCATCGATCTCGATCGAGTGAAGGAGGAAACGATCATAGATTAGGGAGCGTGTGAGAAGTATTAAATAACCGGAAGAGGAGGAAGAAAGAGGAGATCTGATAGCCTGCAAAGCGCTTTCAGAATCCAAGATTATGAGCACTTTATGGAAGTTAGTGAAGAAAAAACAAAGAGAACTGCGCGCAAAATAGCAGAAGATTACCCATAAAAATTGAGCAAATGGAAGGAAATTTAAAAAATTCAGAACAATTCAGGGCAAGATAAGAAAGGACAGAACCAACTTTGTGTGGCCATTTGGAACCGTCGGTAAAAATAGTGACATGTGTGGGAAACAGAGAGCTCAAAGCATTGGAAAATTCAGTTCTATCCAGATGTTGCGGAGCAGATTTAGAACAGATTGTAAAGACATTTAATGGGATGAAGGAAATTTGAAAAACTGAAAGAGAAATAAGAAAGTTTTTTATGACTATAAATAAATGGTGAAAATTGAAAAATACGAACAAAAGCAAGGAATAAAGCTGGAGTTTTATTGGCCAGTTACGAAGGATAGAAAAGTAAGAAGAAATATGTGAAAAAAATTATGTTGGCAGTGAAAAAAACGAATTCTGTTGATAGTCATATAAAGATAATTTAGATAAGCATTTTTAAGAATGCGTAAAGATGAAAATGGACGCCAAGGAAAGACACAGAAAAAAGCAAACAGAAATATTGAAAGCGATAAGAACCCGAAATACATATAAGCAGAAACAGGATATTGAGGCGAAGGAGGGAAAATACATAAGAAATAATGGAAGAATACATATGTTAATATAAGGAGAAATAAACGTGAAATTAGAGAAAATGTTGACTAACAAAATCTCTAAGATCGCAAAACTTCACATAAAGCTGATATTTTATCGTCCAAAGTAAGGATTCCAAACTTACCAAGAGTAGATAATAAAGTAGAAATTAAGTCATTTTCGGAAAGAAGGGGTCAGTAGAAACAGAATTATTAACGGTCGGAGACATGTCAACATTCACTGACTTAGAGGAAAGTGAAATTTTAAACCGAATTTTCAACGATCGAAAATTACCGATTAGACAGCCAACGTTAATTGAAATATGTTAAAAGAATTTTTGTGATTTCCGTTGGGAATTATGTTTTTCGGAAGGCACTCTAATATACGAAGAGGAGGAACTACTGGAATAATTTTTCCGCTTCCTTTTTGTGACATTAGAAGAGTTCCGTAAAAGGCGGAGAAATTGTTTGGGTTAGAAATATCATCAGCAAAGTTGAAAGCCAAAAAAAAAAAAAAAAAAAAAAAAGTTGAAAGCCAAAAAAAAAAAAAAAAAGTTGAAAGCCGGGGATACCAGCTTCCCTTAACTGATATGCATTGCTTCGGAGTATAAAACATTTTGCAGACTTATGATCATATGTATTTTTACTTTCTCCGTAAATACCGGAGACAGAAAGAGTCAAGGCTAGAATGATTTTCACCCCAATGAATGCAATGAAAACTAGCTGAGTTATTTTGTTGGGTAAAAGTGCATTCGGAAGAAGAATGACTACTGGAACAAAAGGAGGAGGTAAATTTGCTTCGCCGTGAAGAACTGTAATGGCCGAATCGGAGACAATTACGGAAAATGTTTAGGTCTACGAATAATTTGCTTAATCTTGATACGCAGTAGGCGTGGTAGGAATTAACAAAAGACAGAAGAATCAAGCGCAAAGATTTAATTTCGATAACAGGAATCGACGCAAAAGAATTTTCGAAAATACGTTTCTGTAGCTTTCGGTTGTACCTATCCATATCTTCACTCATCAATCGTCCTTGGTTTCATAATTATTCATTTCTTCGTCGCTCAGTGATTTTCGCTATTTGTCATCTACGCACGAGACACTCTTTATTGTAGATTTTCTCTCGCGATATCCCATTATTGTCCATTACACTCTCATCACTTCCGTTTAGTATGTAACCTCAATCATATTCTATTTTGAATGTACTCTTCTTTTTTACCCGAGCGTTTATATTTTTACTTCGCACTGTTGAAACTGAGAATCCCTCCCCCGTACAGTGCTTCCTCCATACTCTACTTGTTCTTATCCTTCCTCTTGCTACCTTTATTTCTCTAGTATTCGATCAAATCAGATTGTAATATTTTGTCCACTTCCTTTTATAATCTGCTAAGTCTGCTGGATTGACGCCATTTTTCGGAAAATTCAAAAAAATAGAAAAAAAAACTCACCGATTTCTTTAACGGGCAATTGAACGCAGCGCGAGTGTATCAAAACGAGATCTGTTTAACTCACCAATTTTAAAATTTAGATATTATTATTTGATACCTATCGCAAACAAATTTTAATGTTAATATAAATATTCATTTTTTATTATTTAAAATTAATTAAATATAATCTGTAATGCTATATTACGTTATAAATCATTTTTCATTAAAGAACAATTAAAAAAGGAAAAAAAAAAGAAAAGAAAAGGAAATAAAATATTATTATGATGACGTTCGTAACTAAAAATTAAATGAAAACATGTTATGCCCTATCGTAAACCTGTACTATAATCCCCAGATAACAAGCTTTTTCAAGATTATTAATTATTAATGGCAGAGGACTTCTGAGAACTCATACGCTGCAGAATAATTTTTTCTCATGCAACAATCCAGTGTTGAAAGTATTTCATTTTGTGAAAACCCGATCTTAAAGTTTTACTTCAAGTTCACCAGTTGAACCTATTCCGATTCTTGTCATATTACTCATTATTTAATTCCTGTAATATATTCTAGCGGACTTTCATCGGTATAATATATCTATTATTATTATTATTATACGATTGATCGGGCGCAGGCTGCACTAACGGGCCATATGCACCCAGGGGCTGGCTAGAGTCTAGATGAGATTTAATAGCTTAAGCGACTGCAGGAACCGGAAAACACTATGGATATGTGAGGAAGATTGAGATAGGAGCTGAGGTAGGGAGGCGGGGAGGCTGTGCTGGGTTCTGAGTGCTGTAAGTGCCTGGCAGGATGTTAGAATATGGGGGATAAGGAGTTGAGCTGTTAGGCAAAAGGGACAGAGAGGAGGGTCCATGCGTTGTAGAAGGTAAGAGTGGGTAAGATTTGTGTGGGATATGCGGAGTCTGGTAAGAATAATATTATTCTTTCTTGATCGGAACGGAGAGGATATGTGTGATAGAGGATTAGGTTTTACGGGGAGGAGTTGATTTTGATGGTTGGACTTCCATGCACGGACCCAAGATTTGGTTATGCGTGATCTCAGGAATTGCTTGGTATCGTTAGAGGAAACAAACCGGGAGGTGAGGAGAGGGATTGTGGAGGCCTCTTTAGCAGCTCGGTCAATGGCCTCATTGCCCGGCAAGCCAACATGGCTGGGGATCCACATAAAAGTTATCGAGACATGGGATTTGCTAAGGAGGTCATGGAGAAGTAATATGCGTTGTAACAGCGCGTTGTCGGTGTGACAGTTACAAAGTGCCTTTAGGACAGAGAGCGAGTCGGAGAGGATAAGGTATTTGGAGTGAGGTGGAGCAGCTGTTAGGAATTCCAAGCACTTGAAAATGGCAAATGATTCGGCTGAGAATATGGAACACACCTTGGAAAGACGGAAGCGATGGGTGGCGGGGGGAACTGAGAAGGCAGACCCCACACGGCCTCCAGATTTTGAGCCATCCGTAAAACAGCACACCGCGCCACTATATTTGGAAATTTCCAGTTTGATATACTGGACCAGTACATGGGGGGGATTGGTAGATTTCGTTAGCCGTGTCAGGTTCAGATTCATGTGAAGGGGTTGGAGAAGCCAAGGAGGAGGGTCAGTATATATTGGGCAAAGCGGGGGGTTTCGAATGAATTTAAAAAATTGAGGGACTGCAGATTCAAAACGGTTTTTGAGGTTAGTAGAGTAGCTGGGACTGCTTGACGAAATTTGGCTATGGCTTGGAGAGTCATACAGAAGATCATTAAATGGGAGGTTTGGGGTTGTAAGGGTAGAAGTAAGGAAATTGGCTGCCAGGATTTGCCTTCGGAAGCACAAAGGAAGTAGGCTGGACTCGCTGTTGAGACTGGCTGTGGGGCTGGTGTAGAACGCACCGGTGGCTATTCGGATGGCTGAGTGTTGGATGACATCCAGAGACGCCAGTAGACCCTGGGCCGCGGAGCCAAACGCCAGGCAGCCGTAATCTAATTTAGAGCGAATAAGCGCTTTGTATAGCAATAATAGCATCGTTCGATCGCCTCCACTGCGTCTATTGTTAACTTTCTTTAGCACGTCCAGGGCCTTTATGGTAGACTTCTTAAGGCTCTTGATGTGTGCATTCCACATCAGTTTGCTATCGAACGTTACTCCAAGGTAGCGCACTGTGTCCTGGAACTGAAGGTCAGAGTTGTAGAGGGAAATTTCAGGGTGCTGACTGCACTTGGTGGTTCGGTGGAAGTCCATACAAATCGTTTTTTCCGCAGAAAATTTGAATCCTCGCGTTGATGCCCATTCAGCTATTTCGTTGATGCACCGTTGCAAGATTACGCTTGCTCTGATTGGCGACGACGATTGAAGGGTTATTGTCAGATCATCTGCAAACAGGCTGAAATGTATCGGCGGTCGGATGGCTCGTCTGATGTCGTTGATGGCCAACAAGAAAAGTGTTACACTAAGAATGCATCCTTGGGGTACGCCATTCTCCACCTGGAACAACCGCGAAAAGGTGTTGCCTAATCGGACTTTAATTTGCCTGTTGGTTAGGAAGTTCTGGATCAATCTGGCCATGCGGCCTCGGATTCCTGCTTTATATAAGTTGGAAAGTGCCTGATACCTCCATACCGTGTCGTACGCCTTTTGTAGGTCAAAGAAAACCGCATACAAATGTGTGCGGTTGCTGAGTGCTTTTTGAGCCTTCAGTTGTAGATCTAGGATAGCCTGCATTGCTGAGCGATGTTTGCGGAAACCATATTGATTTGGAAGGAATATGTTGTTCATTTCCAAGGTCCAGGTTAGTCTCTTTTGGATAACTTTTTCCAATAATTTCCCCAGAATGCTAGTTAACGCAATGGGTCGGTAGCTATTCGCTTCCGTTTTACTTTTCCCCTTCTTCAGTATAGGGATTATAGTGGCTATTTTCCAATTTGTAGGGAAAATTCCCATGTTCCATAGCTTGTTCAGGATATGGAGCAGGTATAATTTAGCCGATTCGTGGAGGTGTTTCAACATGATTGGATGGATATCGTCTGGTCCTGGTGAAGAGTCCCGGATATTATACTGGATGCAGTGTTCCAGCTCGCCTAGCTGAATTGGGCAGTTGTAGCTTTCCTCATCGCAGGAGTCGAAGGGAATTGGGACGGCTTCCATCTTTTTCTTGAGTTGTAGGAATTCTGTGTCATAGCTGGAGTTGGATGACACAGCCGAGAAATGAGAGGCCAACAGGTCGGCCATCTCGGTGGTATTGGTAATGAGGGAATCTTCCTTGGATAAAGCGGAAACAGCTGTTTGGTGGTTCTTCCCCTCAATCAGCCGGATCTTCCTCCACACTGCTGGGATCGACGAAAATTGGTTGATGGAGGAAGTAAGAACTTGCCAGCACTTCTTTTTGGCTGCTCTTATGAGGGTGCGTGCGTATGCTCGACGTTTACGATACTCAATCAGGTTAGCTAATGAGTTTCGTCTTTTGAGTGTTCTTAGCGCTTTTTTTCGGCGGTCGATTGCCTTTGAGATATTACTGTTCCACCAGGGCACACGTTTTCTTGCGCAAGGATTACCTGAAGAGACAGGTATAGCCTTACGCCCAGCTTGGATTATGACAGTAGTTAGGAACTCGATATCCTCCTCTACATTGTCCCTATGACCGGCGTGAATCATGGTGCTGTTCGTGAACGTTGTCCAGTTGGCTTCACTTATTTTCCATCTCTGATATCGAGAAGGCTGGTAGCTGGATGCTTTATATGAGAGGAAGATGGGGTAGTGATCGCTATCGCACAGATCATTGTGGCACTGCCAATCCACCTCATTTATAAGGTCGGTTGAGATCAGCGTGAGGTCGATCGCGGAAAAAAGTCCTGTTTTTGAGTCAAAGTGCGTTGGTTGGTTTTGATTGTTTAGTAGAGCTATATCATGGTTGATGAGCAGATGCTCAATTTGGTTACCTCTGGAATCTTGACGTCTGGAGCCCCACGTAAGGCTATGAGCGTTGAAGTCGCCGAGCAGGATGAATGGCTTTGGTAGTTGTTTTATAATATTCTCGAACTCCTGTTTCGAGGTTTGTTGGTTGGGTGGGATGTAAACGTTACATACTGCGATGGGTTTGCGGTGGATTGTAGGAATTGTTATTGAGACCACGACTGCTTGGATTTCAGCGCTGATTGGAAGCTGGACTGCCTGAGGAATGAGATTGTGGACTAGAGTTAGTACCCCACCAGCTGCGATCAGGTGCGAGGTATCGTCAAATCTGAATGATTTGTAGTTGCGTATAGTAAGCCCTTGGTTAGCCTTCAGATGAGTTTCTTGAATACAGATTACTGGTGGCTGGTGCTGTGCTATTAGCGTTTTAAGCTCAGCTAGGTGCAAGAGAGCACCGTTTATATTCCATTGCAAAATTTTATTCATGGTTCACTGACTCAGTTTCCGAGTCGGTAGCACCGCCACGTATCGCCTTAATCAACCTGGACAATTTGTTCTTGATCCCTTGCCCTACGATAAATTTTTTTAGGACAGGCAACGAATTGGAGAGCTGTATTGGATCAAAGTTCATTTGTGAGACTGCCTCAATGTAATTAGTTTCCGTGAGGATCGCAAACATTATATCTTCGAACTGGTCAGGTGTGATTTCGTAGCGGCCCGCATTTTTCTCCATTTCCTCTTTTGCTGCTTTGATCGTCTCTAATAATTGGTCAGTTTTGTCTTCAGTTGTTCTTATCTTTTTGGGTTTCGGAGGCAGTTTCTCCGATTTTGTAATGGAGGTGGTATCGATTGATGAGGCAGAGGTGGAGGAAGAAATTGCTCGTTTGAAAACTGTGGCAGAGGGAGTTATGAAGTTGCAGTCTTCCGTTGACTGAATGTCCATCCGTTCTTTTCCTTTGGCTCCATCCATTATAAAGGAAGCCTTGGTGTTGTCCGCATTTGGGAGGCTTTTGTCACTCGTTTCTGTGGCTGCACAGTGAGCTGCCAGGTGGCCCTTCTGCTTACATCGATAGCACACGGAGCCTTCTTCGGCTAGAAATATCCGATATTTGGTATTGTCATGAGTGATAACTAAACTGTCTGGTATAAGCGTGGCTGCATCGGGAGCAATGTAGAATTGTTTTTTGTTGGTTAGGATATGTGCTAGCGCGGGTGATGCAAAGCCTGCTCGGATAGTGGTGATAGGCGATAACGGCGCTATGTTGTGTCTCCTTAGCTCCTCTTCAATCACGGCGGTAGGGATACTGGGGCAGACATGAGAAATTATGATGCGCTTAGCTGGGTTGATCAAGCGTCGGATACTAGTTGACTGGTTATTGATTGTTATAACTCTGTTCTGCTCGATGATGTCATCAACTATTTGCTTAGACGTAAAGAAGATGCAAAATCTTTGATTCGGCATACGGTAGGCTGCTTTGATGTGATGAGGGTTGACAAATTCGGTGACTTTTTCTACATACTCGATTTGTTTAACACCGTCGATGGTAGGGATTACTATTGCGTGTGTTTTGTCCAGCACTGGTTCTTTGTTCGCGACTGTTGCGTAGGAGGTGGGATGCAGTTGTTGACTAATTGGGTTGAGCATCGTATCAGTATCGGGCGGTACAGGTGTGGAATGAACAGATACGTTTGCTCTTGGCTCGTTGTTAGATTGTTTAGGCGTATTAACGGGGCCTGGTCTGCTTGTCGCAGACTTGTTGACTATTTTTTGGCTTATCGGTTTGCTAACATCAAGTTTAGTGTCTTTCTTTGATTTAGTCGACATCGTGCGTCTAGGCACGAGTCAGAATACGGAGATGACGCGCGGCGGTTTAGATAAAACCGCGCTAGTGGAAATATGTGCAAACGAGTTAGATTATAGTATACAATGAAATAAAATAAATCGGCCTCACCGTAAGCTTCTTCTTATCAGTAGACTGATAACGGAACCGGCATTAACGCGAACGCGAACAATCAACTTATTTCACATTAACACAATCTAAAATCCGTATAATATATCTGATGGTCATAGAATCGGGAGTTTAATATTTTCGATAATAAAAAATCGTTATAATTACGGTATGAAAGATCAAATTCTACGAATCCATTCGAATCTAATTTTAACAAAGTAATTCCTGAACGTCTATCAAATATATGATTCCAGTTTAGTGTTTCTGTATATTTCTAGGTTGGAATAATTGTTACAATTTATTTATAATCATCAGAGGGATATATGTGAAGATGTAACACTAAGATGGCGGAAAGTGACAAGTCCCTTGATGGTATGTATGTGGAACTTTTTTTTAAATTACGGGCCTAGAAGCTTAAAAAGCCCTTTTAAAGCAATTTTGAAATCCCGTTGCTCGTCTAAGGAATTCAAAAAAAAAAAAAAACAAAAAAACAAAAAAAAACGAAGGTTATTAATTGCGAAAACTTAGAAAAGACGGAGAAAACCCCAAAAAATGGTCGATCAATATCTCTTCTTTCTTTGATATTATCGCAGCTCCGTCGGAACTGTCCCAATAAAACTGCGATAAATTTTTTTTTTAGTTAATCTTGTTTCTTTTTATTTATTTATTTATTTTTTTATAAACGTAAATTTAGTAGCATTGCCTAGTCGGCCGAGAACATCTCACATCCACGCTTATTCAATAAAGTTGTTTCGTAATTATTATTATTTATTTTTATTATTATTTCTTTTTTATTCTAAAATCGCCGCACAATATCGAGAAGGAAATGCAGCTGCACCAAAAAGACAAATAAACAGCAAATACGAACGCACGAAATAAATAACACGAATAACTATTCACACATAAATCAAAACCTACGTATAAACATTTACACCGAAATATTCACAACATTAAATAAAATATAAAAATCTGGCCTGTTTATAGTCCTTGTGGCTTCCAGGATCTTCACCGCTTCGGACGATGTTGTCCTTCAATCGTTTCCGCTAGCCGTACTGCTTCGATGATTCGCCTCCGGTGGATCTTGATCAACGTCCTTAATTCCGGCAGTTTTTAAGCCGTTGTTTTTTTTTTATGGTAGGTCGCGTGAAGAGTAGGGTTTTTTGACTTGACTAGATTCTTCGCGGTGTTATTAAAAATAATTTTTTTTTTTTTTATTTATTATTATTATTTTTTTAATTAGTTTATTTTGCTTTGACTAGCTGAATTTGAACACGAACCGTGGCACATACGTAAATAACAATTAACGATAATTATAACGCCTCTCACGAGATGACGCGATTTTGAACCAGCGTAAACGTTATCTGTTTCGATACTGCTCTCGGCCGAAGCACAGGCTTCCCTCGATCTCTTATCATTCCGACTTTAATACTATTAATAATACACATTTCTGGTTTTTCTGTTAATTTTCATTCATCTCGCAATTCCCCCGGCTTATGCATTACCTGTCGACTCGTATTTGGAATTTTATTTAATGAATATACATACTTTCCGTTTTTAACCTTCTAAATATTCCCACCGAATTACACAATACTTTACGGCTCTTTACGAAATAATTTATTATTGAATTTCTTTCAGCCTAGTTATGGCTATAACGCCATAATATTTAAACGTATTATATGTAATTGAATTTCCACAAGATCACGCAATTCAAGCATATACAATATATTTTTAAACAGTACGCTAACAAAAAAATTTTAGCGGTTTTTTTAAATCTCACGGCAGATTACAATAGTACTACTAGGAAAGTAGGAATGCTAATCAAACTTGAAAAAATCTTAATATTCGAAAATCATTGCAATAGTCGTAATACGATAGAAAATAGTTAGAATTTTCTTTCAAGAGGTCAGCAAATCATACTCCCTTGGAAATCAACATTTCCGTCTATGGGATCTTTAAAATTAAAAACTAAAAGTTCAAATATGTAGATATGACACATGGTAAAGACGGTTCAAAATGAGATGAACCACAGGGTTCAAATACTAGAACGGGACCTTAAAAAGTTCAAGGAGTATTTTCATAAATGACGACTGCTTTGGAAAAATCGGAAGTTCCTCTATTCCATTTAAATAACCACATGTTCAACAACGAAATGTAAAAGTTATTTCTGATCACGATCAGCTAACAAACATACGCAATACTAAGATATTTAAGAGTGATCTTAAGGAATAGTTTTTTTTTTTTTTTAAACCCCCCTTTGGGCATGTCAAAAAAGGATCGTCGCCCAGAAACGAAACGAGGGAGAAGGATGAATTAAATGTACATAGATTAGGTCAGCTATTGATAAGATAAAAGAACTGAGGATAGGAACAACTGAGATCGACGGAAACGATAAGATATACAAGGCACAATAAGGAGTAGGGAGTTTGAGTGACAGTAGATTGGAGTACAAAGAAGTGCGTTCGTCCACGAGGGATGGACATTCAAAGAGGATATGGTCAGGATCACAGACGGCTTCGTTGTCAGAGTGAAGAGGGCAATAAGGGAAAAAAGCGAAATGAAAACGAAAACGTGAGGAAGGAAGAAGAGCTTGACTCGACTAGCTCATAAACTCAGAAGTAGAAATAATTCAATTGAAAGACTGGCGAGTACAGACAAAAAATCGTTTTACTATTAGTCTACTCTGTAGCAGAATAGCAGTTCGCCTGAAGAAGGTGAAAGAACTCGGTTTACATACTAACTTCATCTCCCGATGGTTACAAGATAGGTACATACTTGCCATGCAACCAGGTCACCTAGTGAACGGCCTATCAGCTTTCCTGGAAAAGTGCGTATGAAAATATTTTTTGAAAAGTTACATAAACTTTATACCCCGCCGACTTCAACTTCCCCGGTGAAATTTTCTAAGACGTTCCCCATAATAAATTATCCAGGTACATATTAAAAACTATTAGATACCGTGTAATTGCACCTTTCCGAAGGTAAAAAATGTTTCTATACTAATCCCATTTATTCGTATCGGGGAAACATATAACTTGTTTATTAACTTCAATTATTTCGGCACCGCCCACTGATCAATATATATTCAATAGTTTATGCTCCCTTATTATACTTTCGATTAATTGTCCAGTGGACGATATTTGCTGTCCAGTAGAACTTATGTTGCTCGCAAAATCAGGCTGTGTTCTTTGACCATGTGCCAATTTAAATTGTGTTTCATCTATTATTGATAGTCTGCAGTACATACATGCCGGTGAAAAGATAGATTTCACTCAATATCACGCTATCAATTTGCGCCGAGTGATTTGTTATTTTTAAGTTGTCAAATTGCACATTCCATTTCTGATAGCTATTAATGCTCTCTTCTTCTTGGTTTATCTTCAGTGTATCCGAGTCCGTCCCGTCATTGTACAATAGTTGGCAATATTTCTCCCAACGCCGGTACAAAACTTTATCGTGGTCATGATCAATGAGAAACACTTTAAAGGATCCCGCAGAGGCAGTTAAAGTCAAAGCAAAGCACGTATTCAACAAGACGCTGATAATGTCACACTTGTTACCGCATCGAAAGAAGAAATGATTCGACTTACGAAGCAGAGTTGAAATACGAATTAACGGGAAAAAATTGGAAATTCATAATGAGCACAAGAAGTAGATCATCAGAAAATCGAAACATACTACACAAGAAGGAGGTAGTAAATCAGTTTACATATCTCGGATCATCAATTAATGGCGGCGAAGAAAAAGTTAGACGATTAATAATCGAAAAGGCCGAAGACAACAACTATATTTTAGGAAAGACCGGCCGCCCATCGATACCAATACATAAAATATAAATTAAACTCACGAACGCACACAAATAATTTTCGATCTTCTTATGTGGGCCACAAATATGGGCCTTTGGAGAAAAGGGCGAAAAGTTGAACGTTTCAAATATGTGAAAACGGCCAGAATGTTGAAAATCCGATAGACAGCAAAAAGAATTGAACATTGCTCATCGTATTTCAGTGACCGGTCGATAAAATATTCTAAAGTATTATGGAGAGAATAGTCTGTAAAACTGAACATACAGAAAAGAGCTCACGAAGACCACCAACTCGATGGACAGATACCATTATGAGTGAACAAACACAAGCAGTGGATAGTAGTTAAATTAGAAAAGTCAGCGGAGAAAAAAATCATACCAAACGCATTACAAAAACGCTAATGACTATAGAGATGAATATAATGCAATTTTTTCATATTTAAAAAAAAATTCGCCGAAAACTCAAAATTAAAAGGAAAAAATCAAAGGAAGTAATGGACTATAAAAACATCTGAAGAGAATGATGCTAAAACACTACGAGAATTGAACTGTGACCCCTTTGAGACATTATCAATATTATACATACGATTCGTATCTTCTGTCGATTGCACCTAGTGCACCTGCCAAAAAAAAAAAAAAATCCCCCGCCCAGTCCACTCCAATCATTAATTAAAATTAAAACTTACATGCCTCCAGATTTTCGAATCGGTTGAAATATATATTTTTTCCTCCTTCTTTATAGTCATCGATAATGAAATACTTACAACGGAAATTGTCGCAAAGTTAATTGAGCAATTTCCATGTCGCTTATGAAAGCGAAAATGAAAAATAATCTTTAACGATTCCATTATGGTTTTGGAAAGATAACGAGTTAAGTATATAACGTGTGCGAGAAGGGTTATTTAGGATATCTTCACCTAGCGCAACGAGTAGAATATTTCGATCTGGTACAACGGGCCCGCAGATATGAGCGTCAAAATATTTGGAACGCAACGAGGTCTTCAATTCAGTCCACTTCACCGCTCTTATCCGTATCGCAGATTGGAACAACGGTGCACTTGGGCAATTTACGAAAGGGGAGAAAAGCCCCACACACACTCACCGATTCATCGCAAGAAGAAAACCAACGACAACAAGCCGAGTATCTGTTTTCATGTTTTCAATTTTACATACACACAACAGTAAACAGATCCTTGACAGCATCTTATGAATAAAAAATAGTACGCCACAATCCCCTACAATCTTCTTTCGGATATACCACTTTTTTCCTTTATTTCTTTTCTTTTTCTCTCTTTCTTTTTTTTTTTTTTTTTTTTTTAATATCTGCAGTCCATATTTTACAAAATACAAAAACGATGTTCCCTACAGAACGAAACCAACAAGAAATTTAAAAAGGTATCGATTACGTTTTTCCGATTAAAATATAATCTAAAAAAAAAAAGAATAAATAAAGTGGGAAAAGAGGCCTATAAACTATTACGAATGCAAAAAATTTAAAGCATGGAGATAAAATATTGAGGAAATAACTCGGTTGATGAAACAGCGCTTCGAAAAGGAAAAAAAAAACAAACAATTAAGTAATTACTATCGGAGGTTTTTTTTCCGAAACAACTGTTGTATTTGTTGAAAAACTGTAATAACGCAGCAAAATCTTTTATACACATATATAGGATTTAGCCCGAAAAAAAATGCTTCAGTGTCCCATGCAAAGAACGTACACATAATATGTAATTAGAGATACACTGATGAATAATCAATAACCGCAGTGTTTGTTACATAAGTATAAACAGAACACTTTAAATATACAAAAAAACCTAATACGTTATGCCATTGATAATGTTAATAATACAAAAACATCCGGTAATAATGCGAACAATTACTACTCGTAAATGTTAATGTTCACCGGCACGTTTCGCAGTGTAACTGTTAATATTTAATAATAAAATTGTAGTCCGATTATTAACACAATCACACAAAAATCTGCTAACGATTCATTACACAAGATTAATATGTATTATACATATATGTATATGCGTGCGCATTTATTTTAATTTCATTTTATTTTCATTTTATTTTCATTTTATTTTCATTTTATTTTCATTTAATTTTCATTTTTTTCGCAATTTATATCAACTATTTACATTATTCCGTCATCGATATGTTAAATATTTAATCGACTTTTATGAATTCATTATCAATTTTCAAAACTGTTTGTTTGTACACCTCTAATACGTAATCATACATAGCTGTTTATCAATGAAATATGCCGATGAATTTGATATAATGATTATTATTAAATGCTTTTCCGAATTATCATATAGTTTATTGACAAATCTAATCGACTGAAGAAAGTTTGTTTCGATAAATATGTCGCGAAAACACTTGTCCCAAAAAAAAAACCGTAATATTAACACTAAATGTTGAAATTATATAGAAAATGCGGTAAAACATACACTTCAGAAACAAATTGTTTAAAATCCTTGCAGAATCCGTGACGACCGTCTAACTAGCCGCAATATTATTATCCTCGGAATACACGACATGTGATCACACCGCGGGGTTTACGCACAATAAAACGGAAGAATGAAAATGTAATCGAGCCGTTAGAAAACCTCTTTCCAGAGTTCAAAGTGAATAAATAAAGTAACATGGCATATGGACAGCGCAATGATCGGATTTTTCTTTGGCGAATATGAAAAAAACCGAAAAAACCCGCAACCGTCAAAATTTCGTTCCACCTATCATCAACAAGTACGTCGTGTACGACAGATCCGCAATAACAATCTTAAAACCGGAAGAACAGATCCGATCCAACCGCAGCGTGACTTTTATCAGTAATAATCGTAGATTGCTTAACGAGATTACGAATAATTGTCCAATTACACCTAACCGCTTTTATAAACGAAAGTATTCTACATTGATAAGTCATCCTTGCAACGTATAAAGAGTGAACAACACAGTCTAGTTGTTTGTAAAATTTGTAAGCAGATGTGAACGAAAAAATGCCAAACAATCAGAGCGTATATCGATATCTTTTTCGAAAAATTATCGAAAAATTACCGAAAAATTGGTACTTATTTATAGATATTACACATTTAATCTGGCAGATTACGGTTTATTCACGTGCCGTCTTCTTCGGCGATACACTCTTATCTACCAACTAGAGAGAAGAACCTCACTAGTAACAGCGTCTTTAATGCTAAAAATTCGATATACATATACTGTAAAATTATAATACATCACTTACCTACAGAGAGATTTTGAGGGAAAAAGCTGGCGAGAACGTATTGTACGGTACCAGCGAACGCGAACAAGTAGTAGCGTGCAAATCGGTCGAATTCTACTTAGGATGGAAATCGCGGTTGAAGCTTTCACCCTGCCGTTGCTACTGCTACAGTGCCGGAGGAGAGTTTGTTGCGGCGGTGGAAGCAGTGGCGTTCTATGCAAGTTTATTGTCCCTTCAGATGAGCCAGATCGAAATACTCTCTCTTCTCCACAGCCGAGTCTATGAAAATCTTCATCTTCAGCAATGCACACGTGCGCACAACGAGAAAATTGCAAAGGCCCCGTCGTTGTTGGCCGATTTCCCGAAAGTGCGAACTTACCGGTAAAAGGGACAACAGAACTTACGCGGGCTACAAGTACGGCAGTTTCAGAAAAAGGGGTCCGTTCCGTTAAAGCTCGCTTTTACCCTTGTCACCAGAGCCTACCGTTCCTCTGCTACAAACTACGCTATAGAACTGTAAAATAATTGCACACGCGGCCGAATCAATTGCAGCTGTCTAAAAATTAGAATTTATCCGTTTTCCATTAATGTCGAGCGTCGCAACAACGGTCCGAGAGAATTTCTGCATTTTATTTACGCGTTTTTCGTTTATTCTGAACTATCGTTCACGAACTAATGCGCAAAACAAATTCGAACTGTAGTTGGCGACTGATTTTAAAATTAAAAATTTGCGTCTTTTTGTTTTCATAGTTCGTTTAAATTAGCGCGCGCAAAACGTATTGCAGTAATAGCTAACGACTTACTTGTTTCGGTGACTACTAAATTTTAATGCTTTCACATTTCCGCATTTCTCAGATCTCTCTCTTTTCTTTTATTATCTTTTATTATCTTTTATTATCTTTTATTATCTTTTATTATCTTTTATTAAATACTAGCTGTTTTCTATTATTTTTGACGAGAAATAAAAAATCCTGTAACGGAATTTTTAATATTTGCTACCACCGGGAGAATGTTATTTATACTCAAATTTGAAATCTTTACTCAACTACTCTAGAGTTTCCTGTTGTGGTAATGAATTAATTTTAATAAAATGCTCCAGACCGAGATTGAAATATATGAGTGATTAAATGTGTAATTATGGGATATCACCGTGTGAATAAATCGCCCTCTTCGAAATGATGGCTGTATGTGCTGTTTACTCGAGCGAAACTTTTTGTTACAACAGACAATTATTAATTTTTTTTTTTTCTTCCGTAAACCGCTTTTATATTACAAATGTATAATAAATAATTGTAAATAATAACTGTTAATGTTACTAATGTTATATTCTTATTATCCGAGCGACATTGACAATTCACAAAATATATAACATTATTTATATTGTACTTAAATCATTTAAAATTGTTCAAAACACATTAAATATATAAAACGAATAAATAATGTAGTATATAAAAAAAAATAAAATAGTCCGACTGGTTTCGTCATTTATGCGACATGTTACTCATCTTAATCCTTAATTTCTCTGCGATTTTCTGGATTTTTCTTTCGATGTTGTGGTTGAATTTCTTGTGTGCATAATTATCCGTAAGCACTGTTTATTAAAATATATATTTGCAATAGTTCTTTATTATGTCTGACAAGTTCATATTTATATATAAAATACATCGTTTTAGTGTTATTCATTATAAATACGTTTTCTTCCGCAAACCGCTTTTATATTATAAATGTAAATAATTATAAATAATAACGGTTGTCGCATAAACGACGAAACCGGTCGGACTATTTTATTGTTTTTTATATATATTATTTATTCCTTTTATGTACTTAATATGTTGTTTTGAATAATTTTAAATGATTTAAGTACAATATAAATAATGTTATATATTACATCAATTGTGCATGTTCGGATAATAAAAATATAACATTATTAACCGCATATTAACGGTTATTATTTACAATTATTTACATTTATACCAAACAGACAAGTTGTTATAGAAAGATCGATAATCTTCAGCTAGACCGGGAAACGTGAAGACCATTTTTTATTAGACGGGGATAAACATATTTCCCCGGAAAAAAGAGAGAAAGAATCTTTACATAAATATAATTCTAGATAAAAGAAAATTAATTTTAAAATTAATTTCCAAGTATAGATTTAAGCAAGTATTAATACCTTCGGTAACAGCTAGTTTGCGTATAAATAACATTCCCCCGGTGGTAGCAAATATTAAAAATTCCGTTACAGGATTTTTTATTTCTCTGTCAAAAATAATAGAAAACACTACTGCTTTTTCTTTACTATCCGCAACGAGTACAGTAATTAGGCTAGGAGCGCCACTTGTATGTTTAGATCATGTCATTTGGTGATTCCAGAAACCAAGAAGTGAAGTGAACGCGGCTCACGCCAGAAATTAATAAAATGTCATCTGGAGTTCATTATTTACCATAGTAATTATTTTATTTAAAATTCTATAAAAATTAATTTTTCTTTTTACTCGTCCCGTATACATTTCTGAGTACCGCTGGGGTCTCATCTCAGTTACTTAAAACCCTATATTTCGTGAAGGAGCGAGGGAAGAAAACTCAGCCATACCTTAAAACTTTCGTTTTAACAATACCAATATACACTGAAAATTTTAACATGATCCGTTTTACAACGGTAAAGGAATGATTACGGGACAAAAACAAACATTCATTTATATATATATATATACAGATATCTTTTTCATCTTTATTTTTATATTTTATATTTTTCCAATTTCGCGAACCTTGTTCCCGAGGAGAATTTTAATTTTTTTGCATCAGATTTTTTCTAACTTCAGTTATAAACGGTGCGGAATCTTTCAGTCCGTTAACTGTCATTAACTTTTATCTATTACATCAGCATTCCTCGCGAAGCATTAAACCGAATTCAATGCGTAAAATTTTTAATAACTAAACGCGACCGATAAAAATTGTTAAATGCGTCGCAGTTTCGTATAAAGTTGTTGTATGTTAATTATTCGTTCGACATCGCACAATCCTCAAACGGTTGACGAATTTCGTTTCTTATCAGGCGGATGCAAAACCGGCTAAATTACGGAAAAGCGATCAGATAACACGTGTCGAGTCTGTTTTCTAATTATTCTTACAGCTACTAACCATAATACGCAATCTGTAATGGAAATAAGCAGATTTCAAAATAATTACAGAAAACTACGATTGTTATTTTTTTCCCGCCGACACTACAAATACAAGACATAATGAGTCAGAGCCGAACAAGTATCGCTCCACTATCTTATTCTGCGATAAAGCAAAAAGAAAAAAAAAAAAAAAAAACAATTCCAACTTTAGATTTCAGTCGCATCCATCCGAAAAGCGAGACCACCGATTATCTGCAATTGTAATGGATCAAACTTAGTGTGGAAGGTACAAAAGTACGTAATTGCTGCCATACGTACGGATAACAATAAAATAATAATTACAAAGGTGAGCGAGTGTTCATCAGTTCTTACTAATAAAGGAATTAAAATCATCGGCGACCATTTCGTAAAATTCGGATTCCGCGTATATTTAGTTAAGATCACTGTAATTTACATTTACATAATACTAAATTCGGTAAAAATACTTATTTAGTATCAGTTTTATTTTTCCCGCCTATTTATAGATCGCTTAAAAATGTTTTAGGGTGGACGAAAATTTTAGCAAAACGATCACAATTAAATACATTGAATGCGACAAAAACGTTTACTTATAACTCTAGTCGCAGCAAAACTAGTTACTTCCGTAAGGCACGCCGTCAGTGGGTGATTTTACTATTTTTTCGAACATATTATTTTAAAACATTAGCTAAATATCCAATAATTTCAAACCATTGACCAAATGTTTAACATATCTTTACTGACGATTCTAAATCCCTTAATTTCGCAGGTGCAGCTTTTTTCGTCCCTTACCTTTTAACTTAATCAAAAAATTCTCTCTTCCTCGTTTCACTTATGGCACCGAATATTTTGCAATTGCCACGGACCCTATTTAATTTCGCAGAACTTCTCCGAAAATATTATTGTTTTGTCCGGTTCTACGAGTACCAGCTCTGAAACTCTTATCGTTCAGCACGAAGTGCATCCATACATTTACCAAATCAGGAGCTTAGTAATGTCCCCGACTGAAGCTGGTGTAACGGTGAACTTTGTTTGGATCCCAGGGCATACAGACATCCCTACCAAAGACGCACGGATTTAGCTCCATGAGCTTGACCTTATTAAATATGCTCACAAAAAATATTAGGAAGCGATATGGTCAAATCTCTTTACTGCGCAACAGTATAAAACTGTTCAATCCAACATTACTACGTTTCTTGATTTAGTTATACTTTGTCCGTTACTACGAATACCAGGTCGTTCATTATTACAATATGCCGCCTCCAGTTAGATGTAAACCGCCTCCCCATTTCCATATATGATATAGGCTAATCTCTTCTTCTCCCTGCTGTCAACATCCGCTGCACTCTGATAAAGTAGCGGATGCCTATCATCTCATCTTTGAATGTAATCTGCACACGATCCAAAGAATTAATTTGTACGACTACACTCATTATCTTACTTTCAGGTCCCTTTTCCATTTAATTCTCTCTTGGCCACCGGTAGTGTTGCAATATACAAGTTCTTTAATTATATAGTTCGGTGTAATATTACTGCGAAATACTAGCTACGGTTGTGTCTAAATATTTATAATGCATGGACGATAGATAGAATTTTCGATGCCCCTCTCACCAAAAAATAAAAAATAAAACTTTTTATAATTTCTGTAAATTTCGTTAATTAGTCCAAGTATGAGACTTCGATATCTCCAAATAGCGAGCTTTCCATCGATATATAATTTTCTTGTCAAAAAAAATGTATTTCCCAAACTTGGGGCTTCCAAAGTTGAACGCGATAATTTTAATTATTCTATATATATATATACGAGGGGCGTTTCAGAAGTCTCCGCCACGCTTTCAGATCTCAGTTTGTGGTAATACTGGCGAGATAAAAAATACAACGTTATTATATTCGAGACAATTATGAGAGTAACTGGTAACAACTTCAAGCTCCTAATTAGCACGCCGTCAGTGTTTGTTTAACAGTGGAGCTACCACTACAGTACGCGTTCGATTTTTGTGAACAACGTGCAGTTTTACCCCGTTATTGAAAATTTTTCGGGTAAAAAAATACACGACGAGTTGAAAAATACGTATTCTGATAATGCAATATCGAATTGATCCGTTCGTGAATGGATTCAGCACTTTAAACCACGAAAATCGATACCATGGTGTGGAAACGAGTAAATTCACCGCGGCCGAAAAAATGCAAGGCAGAGAAGTCTGCGAAGAAACTTATGGCCACGGTCTTTTGGGACTGCTGCGGGCTTTTTTTGATCGAATTTATGCTTCGAGGTACCACCATAAACTTCGATAGTTACTGTCAAACGTTGGATAATTTGAAAAAAGCCATAAAAAACAAGCGGCCGGGCCTTTTGAAGAAAAAGCCAATCTTAACCTCTCGCGCGACGCTCCAGCACATCGAAAAATGGAAATTATTGTTCTTCGAAAACCCAGCACACTTCCCGGACCTTGTGCCGTCTGATTTTCATCTTTTCCTCTTGTTGAAACCGTTTTTGGGTACACAACGATTCAACATTGATGACGAACTCAAGAACAACCTGATAAATTAGTTACAAAAGTTGAATGCGCATTGTAGTGAAAGTTCCATGGTTAAACGAACACTGACGGCGTGCTAATTAGGAGCTTGAAATTTTTACCATTTACTCGCACAACCGTCTCGAATATAATAACGTTGTATTGTTTATCTCGCCAGTGTTTTACTACAAGCTGAGATCTGAAAGCGTGGCGGAAACTTTTGAAACGCCCCTCGTATATACTTATTTAAAATGTTTCAATTTTTTCAGCTTCCATATAGCCGACTTAATATATATTTACGTTTTTGTGTTTGTTTTTTATTCCACAAAAGAGGAGGCAGTTAAATTATTAAACGCTTCGCTTAAAATGTTGTCAATCGGCAACATCAACTTTAAGAGCATACAATACGTCCTGAACCATATGACTATCTTCGTAAAGTTTTAGCTCGATCACATTCTCGTTTATCGATTAAAAATAAAATATTTTTCTTAAATTTCAATAAAAGATATTAGTTGCAAAACAATTATCTATAAAAAAAAAGGAATTGTTCCCATGTGTTCTTTCTATACTGTTTTTATAAATTAACTTTTTATAAACATTTAACACTGTACAAATAAAAAAGGAATGCACAATTACATGTAAACAATATTTTATATTCTCCGAGATACAATTTTTTAAAGATCATTAACAGTCATTAACTTCGTAATTCGAAACGCGCAACATTTATGTTTAGACAGTAAAAATAGCTGCTTCAAAAATGTTTACAAGTAACTATAATTAGTTCTAGCATATTATGATTATTATGTATCTTAGTTAATTATATATATTTAAATAATTATTTTTTTACGTACTTACTTAATTATCCCTCATAATGATACTTTTAGAAATAAAATATGTATAATTATTCCTATTTTTTCCGTAAAAAATGTTTAGTATGATTTCGGGTTTTTTTCCCTCGTTGACAATATATTACTTTGTAAACTAATAATTAGTAGTACGTTTAAATTACGTATGTTCTTTCAGCTGCATACTATGGCAACATTATATATATAGGGTGGGCCAAAAGAACATCCTGAATTTCAAATGCTCGTCAAAATCATACACTGTGAGTTAGCGTGGCGATTGCAACGCCATCTGGCGCTAAATAATATGCTGTTTAATATAAATATAGTTGGTTAGTAGTCATGATGTCGTGTACGCGTAAACAACGCTCTTTTGTTGTCGAGTACTTTGTGAAAAACGGTGAAAGTGTAATCGCGGTACAACGAGCGTTTAAAAAACAATTTGATTTAAAACGTCATGACAATCCCCCCGATCGTAAAAGTATCCTCAAATGGGTAAAAAAATTCCGAGAATACGGTAACCATCAAGGTCGCCGTAGATCGTCTAGAACCCCGACAAACATCGAAAAAGTGCGCGTAGCATTGTCGCGAAGTCCGCGCAGATCCGTTCGTCGCCAGGCTTCCGCCTTGAAAATTCCCCGTACTTCACTCAGAAGAATAATTCGAAACGACCTCAATATGCACCCATACAAGATACAACTAACCCAAGAATTGATACCAACAGATAAGCCAAGAAGGTTAGAATTTTGTAATAAATTTTTGGATATGCTGGAGGAAGAAGACGTCGATTTGGATTATGTTTTTTTTAGCGACGAGGCGCATTTCGATTTAAATGGTAACGTTAATAAACAAAACATGCGGTATTATGCTACTGAGAACCCTCGAATCGTTCACCCGGTACCCTTGCACTCCCCTCGTATCACGGTATGGTGCGCAGTCAGTGCGAAAGCGATAATCGGTCCCTACTTCTTCGAGGAGGACGGAGCGAATGTTACTGTGAACGGCAACCGCTACATCCAAATGTTAAACGAGTTTTTTCTACTGGAGCTCAGACGGAAGAGGATTGCATTATCTAAAACGTGGTTTCAACAAGACGGGGCCACACCACATATTCGTAACGATGTTTTGCGGTTATTAAGAGAGAAGTTTCAGGACCGCTTGATTTCGCGAAACTGTGAGCTGTTTTGGCCGCCGCGCAGTCCGGATTTAACACCGACAGATTTTTACCTATGGGGCTACTTGAAAAGCAAGGTGTACGAGGGTAAACTAGCAACAACCGACGAGATGAAATTGGCCATTCAGAAGGAAATTACGGCGATTAAAAAACCAACTCTTAAAAAAGTAATGCATAATTTTGAGGAAAGATTGCAACAATGTAAAAATCAAAATGGTGACTATTCATACGGAGTATTGTTCAAAACTAATAGTGTACAATAAATGGCGTTCTTTTTGAAGTATTTTAACGTTTGTTTCATTTCCGTAAGTATATTAGTCTTTATTTGACGAGCATTTAAAATTTGGGATGTTCTTTTGGCCCACCCTGTACCTCAATAAATAAAAATGCTGGCGGAATAAAATTTTTACAAACGGTCGGTCGATAAATTCGCGTTCTTAATTAATATAAATGTTAATATTTTTTATTTTTTTAACACGTAATAAAAATGTGTAAACAAAAAGGTTAGTTGGTTATCAAATTTTTTTTTTTTTTTTTTTTTTTTTGTAATAAGGTGATTCGATTTTTGTTGTATTTTTTTTTTAAATTTCGCGTTTAACGGGTTATCGGATAACAAGATTTGAATTTCTAAGTGATCTTTCAAGTCTTATTAATTTCCATCGGTATCTTTCAAGGAGACCTAAACTACTCATATTACGGGAATAACTTTTATAGTCACAGGATAACGGACTGCAATGTAGAAAAATCATATTTACCGCTATTTCGTAATCTGCTATGTAGATGTAGATAAAAATTAACGGAAAGACTGAATGACTCAACCGGGAATTTCTGATACACGGGAAAAGTTTAGCAGTGAAAATTATTCCCAAAGGAGGAATTCTGTGAATAAAGAGTTATGGTCAAGTATAGAAACCGAGAAAAATTAGCAATTTCGGTGTTTACCTTTACCGGAAAACCGCGATACTGCATGCTTCAGTAAAGCCAAAACACGATACTCGGACAACCTGATCTGTTTATTACTCTTATGCATGCAATTCAAAATGATGGAAAATCACGAACCACTTAGAATCCGGACTAAAAACCATCCTCACATATAATTCAGTGATGCAGGTTATTCGCATAACATGAAAGCTGACGATGAAATTGCTCGTCAAAATATTCGGGCCTCTGTATAGAACGGGGAAAAACGTAGCCTATCAAGTCCATACGTTCTTTCGCCACTGGAAAATAATTCTTCTTTTTTTATATATATTATTATTTCATATCACATCTGGCCAACCAGTCCATTCAGCGAAATTTTTAATTATGAAGTATCATGAAAGGAAGAGCGCCCATTGCACCCAATATCCTTGACCTTACAAAAGGGTCCAGGGATTTACGGCGCTGTAATCAGTGCACATTACAGGGGATGTTCAACAGACGTTCCTCTAAATTGTTCGGGTACTTTTGCACTCTGTATGGTCTCCGCGCATAATGCTTAACAATATCAGCTACATATGGTACGCTCAAATCTTTATGCAAAGCATCATTGGTTAGCAATCAGGGTGCGCTTAACATTTTCAAGATTTTGTTTTGGACTGTATAAATTATTTTTATATTTGTTGGTTAGCGCAGCCTCAAAGCTGCATATGTCCAAATTGATCTAATGACAGCGATGTATAAAGTAAGCGTTTATTATCTAGTGAAAGATGCTAGTTATTTCATTTTCTTAATTCGAATATTAATTTATTTTGTTTCTTATCAGTATGTTGCTTCCATATCAGCCAACTATCCAAGTGCATACCTAGATATTTAACACTTTTTTAGACTAGTATTACAGTATTACCGATTTTAGCAGATAAGGACCAAACCTTTTCTACTAGTAAATTGAACGCTTCTAAGTTCCACTTTTTGAATCTTAGTGCATTCTGAAAATCACTACTGATAGTGTTCGTATATCTATGTTACACGAAAGTAAGGCCGTATCGTCAACGAATATGTGTGCATCTACTCTTACTAGGAAATCGACGATGTATAGTAAATACAGTGTAAGCTCCAAAATTGAACCTCGGGGTACTCTAGCTGGTAAATCCTAGAAATCTCATGTTCAAAGCGTACCTGTAAATGTCGGTCACTGATGTGTAAGAATTGATCAATACTAGAATAAATTTATTGGGAGTAGCAACTTTAACTTATACAGCCTTGTGCACACCTTATCAAAGGCTTGAACAACATCAATAAACGTAGTTCTACCTGTCTTATTTCCAGATTGCTTTCAATAATATTTACTACCCTGTGTATCTAATAGAGTGTTCCAAACTGATGATTTGGAATTATATTATATTATTTAATTGTAAATATGGGCCTATCGGTTTAATATTAATTTTTTCATTACTTTTGATAATATCAGTAAT
The DNA here is from genome assembly GCA_039619475.1 of Icerya purchasi. Classification (NCBI taxonomy): domain Eukaryota; kingdom Metazoa; phylum Arthropoda; class Insecta; order Hemiptera; family Monophlebidae; genus Icerya; species Icerya purchasi. Next base: position 166,619,761 of record CM077116.1, on the reverse strand, counting down.
TATTTATTTATTTATTTGCAATAATTCGGACATCGAAAACATGTCATCCGCTATACAACTACATTAACTATCAATAAAACGTGATATACATACAAAATTAAAAAGAAAAAAAGAAAAAAGTACAATCTGCATAGAAAGAAAAATAATAATTTTAACTATGAATACAAGGAAAAAAATAATAAGAAAAACAAATACAGTATCATGTTGCACGTTAAAATGTAAAATTTATTGAGTAAATAAATGATTATTTAAACTTGTGACGCAATAAACCGCACGGTATTTCCTGCTGTTCTACTCACATACAGAAGTGCATAACGGAATAAAATACGTAAATTAAAGTTTAATTAAATTATGATAGATGTTTTTACTATCTACATGAATATCTAAGGATAACAACCTAATAGAGAACTGTATAGCCTAAAAGTGGAGATTAATGGAACATTAAATTCCAGATTCGTACGTCCTTGTGGTTTATAAAAACAGCGTCTACTTTTACTACCATGTCTTGGTCCTTTATAATAAACAGTTGACAGCAAATAATCAAACTTTAGCTTACATATTTTCCTAAGCATATATATATATATATAGCAATTTAACATTGAAGTAACTGCACAATGTAAGATAATTTACATATTTAAAATAATTTCCAGTTAAACAATACAAGTACCTTAGAAATTTGTTCTGGATTCTCTCAATTATCTTAGTATATTTATCATAATACGGATCCCATATAACAGACAAATATTCCAGCTGGGACCTTACTGAAGTATTCTAAAGAGAGAAAAGAGGTTTCGGATTGTGGAATCTGGACAAATTCCTTATAATAAAACCCAATGTTTGATAAGCCTGCTGAGCCGTATAATCAACGTGAAACAAAAATTTAAGTCCACTGCCAATGTAAACTTTCAAATCACGCACACAGTCCTCATCGAATATTGCAATACCATCCATAGTGTAATTGTAACTGCATTTTACTCGACTACGACCAAACAGCATTCGAGAATATTTCTTATAGTTAAATGGTAAATGATTATTTTTACTCTATACCACAAGTTCTTCAAGATCTTCTTGCAATATTGTAGTCAATCACAGAATAGATTGGTGCGTAAATCTTTAAGTCATCTACAAAGAGGCCGATAGACGCATTACTTGGATTTTTTCTAGGCTTATCATGATAATTATGAAAATTTCCGCTGCTTCGTTAAATACTGTAAGTGAAAAATAGAACTTTATAAGGTAGCTCTTTCAGTAACTTCGCTGTTATTATAGCCTGGACTTTTTCTGTTCTTCAGCGACACTTTTTAATAAATTTTACCTCTTACGGTGGAATAAACTGAATCGGAAGATTTAGTAGCGATAACGAAGACTATTGCGCCACTGAATGTAAAATATTACTATTCTACGACATTAAGTCAGATTTCAATATATATTTGTCAAGTAAACAGCAAATAAATTTGCCTTTTCTTTTTGTTCCCTAGATGTTCACTATTGTTATCATTTTAGCATGGAACACGCTTTAGCCGTGACCTAACTAGCAGAAAACGTCACACTAAAGTGGAACGCGAGGGCATTACGCGGGAGGTAAATAAGAATTCAGCCTTTTCTTCTTTCGCCAAAACTGTATACATGAAACTATTTATATTTTCGGAATCGTTAGGATCTTTAACGTAGACGACTATTTTTCGGTTGACTATTTCTTTAGGTAATTCAATCATTGTTGAACTATACACGGGTTGAGACGGTGGAAAAAGTATTTGTGTTAACGGTGGAATCTGCAAATATTGTGAATTTTGTGATGTTACCGGAGATGATAAAGGTGTTGATATAGCCAAATGGAACTGAATCCGAGAAAGATTGTTGCAGTGACAATTGTAGTGCTGTTGGTGCTGGTAATGGTATTGGCATATGTAAATTTAGAAAAATACTCATTGTAAAATCGTCCGGAAACATTGCATTAAAACTATCATTTACGAAAAAATTCTGGATAAATTCGCTGGCGGTAACGCTATTCACCTCATTGATATTAGTATTCATTATTGAAAAATATTTTTATTTTACTAAAAAACTTTGAAAAAATATTAAATCACTTTTAAAACTCTTAAACTTCAAAAAACGATCTGATCACAATGAAGAGCAAATTACAAGTTAGACACTTGTTCAGGATTGCAACTACCTACCCCGATTTAGACTAGTGCCGTGTGCAACATGACTGACAAACCGGTGTTTTCGGTTGGAGAGATTGCCCACTTTCACCATGATTCCTGGAAAATGTGCATGGAGGACATAAATTAGCCCTCTGCAAAGGTTAAGAAATAACGGTACCTAATACGCGCCTCCACGATGTCGCGATCGAACCGATAAATGGCGGGCGGGGACTTCTTAGACTGCGGAGCAACAATTTACAGAGACTGCGGGTGGAACAATGTGATGTACGCGCCTTGAGGGCGGCCAATGACGATAGTGTTGATTATTACATGCGTGTGTGTGCGTACATGTATGCATGTGGACGACTCTAAAAAATATTCTTCAGTAGAATAACGGTAAATAGCGTGCGAGCAACGCACAAATGACCTTGAAGGTGCGTGACTCGTGCAGGCTAATGCAATGGCGAGCTGTATACCAGCAGAGGTTACTGATTCCTGGACAAGAAAGATTGACGTTTGCAGCGACATTGTCGCAAAGCGGCCGACCGTGCGGATTATATTAGTAGCGATACGATTAACATTAAAAATAATTACGATTTGACGGAGATTTTTTCTATGCAAAGGTTAAAAGTACGATGAAGTGGTTATGTAGGAAAAGTTGATATCTATAAAAATAATTAAAGATCAGTAATTAAAAATTAAATATATATGACTGCACGTGTCGCGTGTGCGGAACGGATGTGATGCGCTTCCGCAGCTAACGTGGAAAAAATGTTCACAATCAATAGGAAATCAGCGGTGAATGCGAGAGTAGTGCGTGCATAGAAGCCTGGGAGGACTTGGAAAAATAAATAAAACATATTATAATTGGTATGAAACGTATAGTGGGGATGTGATGTGTAATTGGATCTGGGAGGACTTGGGAAAAGTAAATGAAATATAATACGATCGGAAAAATTTTTTGGAAGCGTGAAAATAAAAATATAGTCAATTTAATTTTGAAAATTCATATTAGGATAATGTATAATGCAGAGCATACATGAGAACGTTTATGCATGGAAACGGATGTCGTTCTTACACTGTGGTTAATTCTACGGTATAGGTATGTGTAGGAATTTATAGTACGCTTTCGCAGCAGACTGTGCGATTGGTTATTTAATTTTTAGAACAGTAAAAATAAAAAAATACGTACGAAAGGGAAAAATTTTCAGATGGCTTTTGGAAAAGTAATCTGACAATAATATAAAATAATTGATAGTAAAATAGGTGTTGGAGACAACGTCTACGCTTCTGAGGCGGTTGATGCTTTGGCGAGCTCTGGAAAATATATTAAGAAAGATCAGTAATTTTGGCTTGGAGGAACAGGGAGGGATAAAGGAATTTTTGGGAATACGAAAAATTAAAAATATACTCGAATTAATTTTTAAAAACTCATAATAGGATATCGTACAATGCAGAATCTGTTCGGGAATGGATGGTGCGTTTTCAAAGCAAACAGAGGGTTCTGCGGGTTAATTTTTGGAACCATTGAAAACTGGTAAAAAAAAAACTTACGAATGGTAAAGTAATCGTAAGTGTGAAAAAATAAAAATATACTTAAACTAATTCTATAATACTTAGACTTAGAATAAATTATTATGGCCAATAGGGAAACTAGTGACAACAGATGTGTGCGTGGGAACATGCAGTGCGCATTCGTTGCGTTCAAGATATTGATGAATTTACTTTTGGAGCTGGAGAAAAAATAAAAAATTACGAACGATCGGAATAGATGTAAAAAAGTATAAAAAATATACTTAGACTAATTTTATATATTTCAGCTTGGAAAAAATTATTATGAATGATAGGGAAACTAGCGGCTAAAGCGTGCGCGGGAACAGTCAGTACGCTTTTGCGACGGCTGTCAGAGCGGCGTATGCTTGCGTAGAAATGGACGGTGCGTTTTGATGCGTCTTAATTAAGCCCTGATGATTCATAAAAATAATATTTCTCCATCCGAATTTAATACTTTCCATGTAATAATTTTAATTAGTGACGCATACACTATTTATAATTTGTTTCAAATAAAAAATATATTTTATACATATTTAAATTTCGTTTATTTTACACGGTGGCATTTATTAATTTTCTCCTACATCATAAATCCCCGCATTTCTTTTTCATTTTCTGCTATGCACGTTTCCATTAAAAATCGTTTGTGTAAAATATAGCTAGTAGAAATTAACATTTATTTAAATACTAAAGTTCAATAGTCTAATATTAACAAAAATACACACAACATATAAATATGTCCAAAGTATTAAATAAAAAATGACTAATTTTATTTTTTAATGTAAAAAATTGTCTCTTATTTGTCTATCATTTCTTTTTTTTTAACGAAAAAATTAGAAATTAATTTAAACAGTTTAAGAAAATACAACTATTGAATTTTAATAAACGAAATTTCTATATTTTAAAATTATCGTTAAAAGTTTTAAAGCACGGTGAAACGAAAGAATTATGTTCAATCCAATGTTTGGATGCGACGTTACTAGTAACGTCTTTGCAAATCTTAGATTCCTGTATAGATCGCTTTAAGTGATAAAGTAATAAAGATTATCCGTGGATACGTTGTGCACATGATGCTTCGTAGTATCCACTGATGTTCCGCCATGAAGATGCGTTTTTTCATCGATTTACTTATAATCTAGATGCAAAACTATCTCTTTAAAAAACGATATCTACATCAAAATTTTATTGTTACTACTCCAAACCGTGGGATATTATTAAGAAATTTAAAGTACCCAGAAAAAATCTTTTCATAAACATGCCATAAAAATGGTTTTAGAAAAATACTTTTTATATCTTCCAATATCTTTATTTCCATTAGACATTTACAGTGAATGTTTATTTTAAACTAAAAATGGTTCACATAGATTTAAAAATCGACTTTTTCTCATGTGGTATGTAGCTTGCTCAAAATTAGCTGCCTCGGAATTCAATCATACCGGAACCATAAAAACAAACAAAACGCAATTTGTAAAGAGATTTAAATATTACATATTACAAACAAAATTTTTGTATAAATTCAATAATATATAATTATGAGACATTAACTCATTTCATGATAATTTTAAATATGAAAAATTATATAAATTTGATAGTAGAGTCGCACATATAAGATTAATTAAACATTCGCTACAACTCTAGTTGATTTTATTAAATTATGTTTCTTTAAATAACTTTATCTCAATATAGCGCAAACAAGAAATATTTTTCTACTCTTCTAGACAAATTAATAACATTTATAAAAAAGTATAAAAAAATTATCATTATTATTATACACGTATATAAGTATACTCTTACTTATTTTTTCTTTTTATAATTATAAATTAATATTTGTAATTATTATAAATTCTGAAAAATAATATTTGATAACTAATATTATTTGTAAAATGTTTAAAATTTTCTTAAACGTTACAATTACTACTGATGGAAGTATTAAAAACGTTTATCATACTCGCCGGAAAAAAAAAATAATATAATTTCAGAGCAAACTATTACTCTGAGCGTCAAAAGTAGCTAAAAATGTCAACAGTATATTATTATGAAGAAGTTAAAATGACTTGAAACTTAAAAACCTATAACTCACCACCCGATATCTAGTTAAACACGAAATTTACAAGATATATCAATCACATTATTCCACAAATAAACATTTCCGATACTAATTAATATTAACTTCCTCTTCTCTACAGATTAAAAAAAGCAACTTTCGTAAATGATAATTCGACTACAAGAATTTAAAAAAATTAAAACATACCTTAAATAAGAATATAAAGTAGAACTTTGTAGAAAAATAGTTTATTTCACAACTCCAAATCTGAACTTTGGAGGTTCCAGAAAATCTCAAATTTGAAAAAAAAAAATTTCCGATCGTGTTATATATCGGTGGAAAGATCACCATTTGGAAATAACGAAACCATATTCAATCGCTTAACGAAACTTTCAGAAATTATAAAAAGTTAAAAATTGTTCAAGAAAAAAGATCAAATGATAGCGCGCATATTATACTTAAAATTTTTTAAACAATTAATAAATAGGCCAACTTATTTACAACAATACTGAATGAAAAATAAAATCTATATTACAACTCCAAAATGGAAAACATTTAGCTTTATAATTGTATATAAAAATGCGATAAGTATAATAATAAATTACAAATATATTTACCGAATATCGCCCTCTAAATTTAAAGCAACATTCATCCATTCTTGCGATACAGCTTTCGTATTTACTGACATCTGTAATTATTTACAAATAATGTTCATTCAATCAAGAAAACATATTAATATTATATGAATCAGAATAATTGTAAAATCAACCCTATTTAATCCGTTTTATTTTAGTATTATGTTTCGTATGCAAACGCGATTTTCTTCCTACGTCAAACTTTTGAAACTTTCAGTATTTTATTTAACTAACAGGAAGTTTTCAACACGCTCGAATTAATATTTTCTTTTGTTTAATTCTTTTTTATTAGATGTTTTATAATTGACATTTTAAATGCAGCCTATTAGAAAATTATCAACAAAAAATTCATTTTATAAATATCATTTATTTCAACTATTTCAACCACATATCTGCATGTTTCATTATAAATGTAGTCAATTTAACTCAACCAACTAGGCACGAGCTAAGATCAATATATTACACAAAGCATTCTAAAGATTTAGTAATTACCCTAAAAAAATGTACTAATAAAAACATTCTTACACTGATATAATGCTTTAATGAAAAAATGGTTTTATTTTAGTGTCAAAAACAATTTTTTTTCTCTTTTTATGTAGGTATATTTAGGATAAAGTAATTATAGCATTATAAAAACACTTTAAAATTATTTGTTAACAAATTTGATTTTACAATTCATAGATTCGCCACTTTTAATACACACACATGTATATAATATAAAAAATGTGTGTGCGTGTGTATATATATTTATACATATATACATACATATATATATATATATATATATATATATATATATATATATATATATATATATATTAAAAGTCAAAAATATATGTTTTAACCGGATTAACGTTTTTATTGCTTTATATAATTTAGAAAAATCATCTTAACCAAATTAAATTAGTCTTTTTTAAATACTATCTTAAATGTACCTTTTGTCATAATTTTAATTAATTGTTGTTAGGAAATTATCAGACTATTCTTGTAGATGTGAAGATAAGTTCTCTCTTTTATTCCTCAATCTTTCGATTGGTGGCCAATCATCTGGAAAATACATTACTTAGAATCGCTTTGCCTTTAAACATCTAATTGTCGGACCTTCTCCTTCATTAGCCGGTATTTGTTCATCTTTGTATCTTCCATTACTTGTGAAATGAATTTTTGCCTCGGTCTTCCCCGTGCTCTTTTATCATTTACTAATTCTTAGATTATTGATGTTAAATATCTCTTATTTCTTATTACAAGTCTATCCAATTGCGTCTTCTTTCACTTATGATCTTCATCAAGCAGCGTTCTTCATTAATATTCTTGAGCACTTCCGTAATTTTATCTAATTACTTAACTTTTTAAATTTTCCTCCAACACCAAATTTCAAACGCTTCTAATTATTTTTTCTTCCTTTATTTATGATCCGCTGCACCATACACAAGCACACTCCAAATGTATACTTTTATTAATCTTTCCCGCAGTTCTACAGTTATGTTTTTGGATGTTAGCAATGATTTCTTTTTAATGAAAGGGACTTTCGCCTGCGTTATCCCAGATCTTATTTCCTGATCACACCTTCCATCTTCTGTTATTATTAAACCAAGATATCTGTGCTTTTTTACATGTTGTAGTATTTCATTTTCTAATTTTATTTTTACTTTTTTATTATTTGAAGATAAAATGTAAAAATTTTTAAAATCAAACGCAGATAATGTTCTTAAAAACTGTTTTAAATAATCCATAATTGAAGACGAGGCTCAAATGACCAGGTTTATGCACCATAGACAATTTTTTTAATTCTTTACCTTACAGGATTAATCATCTAAAGTGTTTAAAATTCCCGCACAAAACAGAGTACTTTAGTAATAAATATTACTTGAACTGTACACCTAGTTTATTTAGTTTTGTAAACACAAATAACAAACATTAAGTAAACATAAATGAATACGCTAAAAACCGAAACAATACTATTTAGGATTTTGCCCTTAGGGATTCCAGCAAGGTTCTGGTAAATACCGTGGACGTAAAGTTATTATTTTTATTATTATTGTTGATAGTTTAAAATTTTAAAAATTCTTTATTTTTCATATTTTATTTTTTCCCGTTACCTGCATAAATATTTCTTAATCAACCGGCCGCTGAAAATGCACAATTATAAAATTTACGCAAATACGACGGAACGACGAATTATTAAAATATAATGAAAAAGTTCACGAATCACTGTTGTCGGTAACCCGGCGGTTTTCCGACGATCAGCGTTGTGATGGTCGTACAGCGAGACCCTTTAATCTGGTCTAAGATAAAAAAAAATTTAACGAGCCTTAATCGGGCCTATGATTCACGGTAGTTTTTACGTCGAACTGTTTTTACAACTGCCCTACCGGACGATACATTTCTATACGCCTTATTTGCCACGGTTTTGGGCATAGCTAATGCACGGTTATTTTCTTGGCAGATAAAACGGCACTGACCAAAAGCTGCATCATTTTTCTAACTAAAGGTAAGATACGCTGCCTCTAAAAAATCATCATCCCATCTTTTTTTTCATTTCTTCCTTTCCGCCCCGTCAGCACTGGAATTTACCCAACAGGTATACGCTTCTTATTGCGGTGGTCGATAATTGGTTCTTACCCCCGACCGACAACAGGATCTCACATACTCTACCAAATTTACAGACATATTACGTTCTATAATTTTTTATTTTTTTTTTTTATTTTTTTTTTTTTTTTTGTATGTTATTTTAATATGGTAACTGTAGCGTACACATTACAAAACATTTTCAGGAATGTACTATCTTCAGCTAAGAAAGAGAAAATAAATACACATCAGTAAAAATAAATGTAATGCATACTGTTTAAATCTAAATGAAACCTAATTTGTCCACTTTCATATGAGAAAAAAAAACATTAACAGTTTAAAATTGCGATTTAAGTCTCACTTACAAGGAGAGATTACGAACTGCAGGTCACTGATTTTGATGAAATTTTGCAAATCGATAGAGGACCATGAGTATATGAACTGAGTAAAATATTAGAATGCACCTTTTTGATTTACGTGAGAAATTAAAATTTTTAGAAGCTGCATTTAATGGCTAATATACATAGCCGTTTAGACAAAAATATGCAATAAATTCCAGATTATTTTTATTTACTTGTGCAATTGTTTCGTTAAACTGATTATTCCAAAATGAAGTTTATAGAACAAAAAAATTATTAAAAGACAATAAAATAATTTTAAAAAAAACAATTTTTAATTTAATAAAAATTTAAATATGTTATTTATTACATTTATATAGTATAAAAACACAAACCACAACAAACTTGTTTCATGGCGTAGTGGTAAAAATGATGCGTATTTGTACAACTTGAAAGTAAGGTTTGGGTTCGAATCCCTCGATGTCACGTAAAATTTTTGATTTTATATTTTTAATTATTAATTCTTATTATCTAATTATTCTGAAGATAGTTTATAACTAAAAACGTTTCTAGCACATTCATTTATGCCTATTTAACATCTTATCCGATAACATCTGTCAGCCGACGGAATTCTATGTGACAAAACAAAAGGTTATGTCAGAAAGGCTTTCATTTTCACATTCCGCAACGCCATGAATTTCAAAATTCTCCCTACGGTTATATTGTTGTAACTCGTGAACCAGCGGGATTAATTGTCTTATCTCTTCATCCTTCTTTTGAGTTTCTGTTGTGAGAACAGTAATTTGATTTTTTACCCCGTAAATTTCGGTTAACAATGTCTGAATTTCTCATGTCTTCATATTCTTCGGATATAAACTCTATGGAGTGCCTTAGTTCTCGTATTTCTCTTGCAATACTCGTAACATCTATGGATTGTTCATCATCAGTATCTGATTGCTGCGTGTTCTTGTCCTTCTGTTTAATGTTATTTTTATTACTATTTTAGATGCTATCATTACTTCTTTCTGCGAGAACTCTTTTTCCTGGAATGTCTATTTTCAACGGGCGTTCATCACTTTTTTTCGGCATTTCAATCTGATTTGAGTTAGATAATAGATATCTATACACACTTACATATACTAAACAAAAAACGTAAATAATATAGCTTATCTTACTTCAACAATCAGTTGTAAACGATTCGACCGATTTAATTACCACTTCAACGCGAATAATGAACATGTAATACCATTATCGCACAAAAACCAACAGTTCTCTAAAAACGCTAGTCCTATAAACAGCCACTTACTCCGTTAAGGCAATTTCAGTACTAGAAAATACGCAAACAAGAGCACCGAATAAATCATTCGATATACCGTTTCACTGTCAAGTCAGTTTGCGTGACCTTAAAACGGCTCACCAGACACAATTTTGATCACATGGTAAGTAACGATTATTATGAAACAAGAGCAACACCCAGATCAACATCAGCTTAACATAAAACCGAATATCGCATGTAAACAACGAAACCTTATCAAATTGAATGGGCTATTTCCTGTAACTAATAAGGGAAGATAGTTTCCTAGCGTTAAACATGATTTTATTCATACCCGGGTATTAGAAATGTATGGATGTGAGCCAACCACTGAAAGAAGATAACTACCTCCAATTCTATTCCATTAGGATGATCCCTCTGACTGCTCGATTATAAATTGTAAACAGCCTAGGAATTAACAACTGCAAGTGAAAATTCATTAACTATTGATTAGAAACTGATCGACAGAGTCGTCGTCAATGTAGATTTGTAAGACCTAAACACTAAAATCTGCGACAATGAACTTTACGCTACCCTCAACTAATAACTACGCATGGCCTTACCCCGCTGAAGTGCAAGCTACTAACATTCTCACAATGGATTTGAGCGGTGTATTTATATATTAAAAGTGGCAGAGTTGAGCCACCCCGTATCAATTTGGCAATGGAATAGTTCACTGGTTTCACCTTCTGAATCACCTGAACTACGTTCGGGATCCTCTATAGCAAAATAAGGCACAGTTTCAAGTCTTGCTAATCCGCGTAAATGCCTATTACTTACATTCTTCATACTGATGAAATTTGTCAGCACTTAAACTAAAGTTTTTGAGACAAAGCGTATCTATCCAGTGATTATAAGGAGACGATTTAATTGAATTTAACAGGGTCAATCTATTAACTTGATTGTACACCTAGTTGCCATCAACATCAGGCATAAGTTACGAAATTACAGCTGGAAAGCCTACCTTATGGATGGCCAGCTCGCATCACAACCCCCACGAGTTACTCAGCATGATCTCTTACACAAACTTTTATTAAAAAATTTACTTTTGAGTACGAATCATGCTAATTAACCAAAATTTTTGTAGCCGGAATACGCCGCGTTTTATAGCATATTAGATACTAAATCTATTGCGAAAGTACATTCATTTATCCACCGACAACGCATCTATTGCGTTAGAAAAATTCCATTTTTAATCAAAATCACCCTTTTTATTGTAAATTCGTTTCTTTCGGCTTCAATTTTTTTAAGAAAAATCTTTCAACCTCCTTCAAAAATCCTCCCCTGTTGTAGAGTAAATTACGAGCAAGTATCTCTATGAAAGTAGACCTAAAAGTAGAATAACAGATAGAAAAAGGAGAAAGACAAAAATAAAATGCAGAAATATAAATTTAATTTAACAAACTTATTCTCCGAATTTATATTTGTTCAATAAATATGTATAATGTACTTTCGTTTTATAAAAAAATATTGCAATAAAACTAGTTTAAGTTTACATATGTTTACATATATCAGTCAACAATACCATGTCAAGGGCGTCACACACACTCATGATTAAAGAAAGAAAAAAAAAGTACGTTAAAAAGTGTACAAACATATACATAATGTTTTTTTATGAAAATTTTATTTCTAAACAGAAAAAATAAAAACTAATTTGGAAAAGCAATCAATTAATCGCTAGAATTAAGTTTAATAAACATTTTTTTTTCTTTTTCGAATCATAAAGAAAAATAGAAAAGTCTTTAAACTTTTCCGAAATAAGTTTACTAAAAAAATTTTAAATGCGTACTCTAGTATATATATTTAAAACGCCTTTTTAGAAAGAGAAGAATATTAGGTCTTTATTAAATACGGTACCCTACCATAGTTTTAAAAAATGAAAAAATTTCAATTAGTATTTCTTAAATAATATGTTAAACCTCCTAACAATTGTTTATAAAATTATGTGTTATAAAAATATTACTGATCAATAAGCTCAAATAAATAGAAAGCACAATGGAATTTTTAAATCTGGACATCTTAAGAAAATTTAAAAAAAGAAACTTGCAAAACTTCGATTGACTAAACAACATATATTTAACTGCGGAAAGAAAAATAATAAAAAATAAAATGCTTTTACCAACATTATAATATTCTAAAAACACAACATTTTACGATCGCAGCATTTGCAGTAAATAAATTACAAAAATACTTCTACACGATATATTATGAGAAATTTATGAAGTAAAGCATATTGAATACATTTTATAATGATCGTAAATATAATTTTAAAAAACTCATCTTTTTTTTTTTTCTTCTTTTTCTTCATTGTACCGACAGCAGTCTGCCATAAACAATGGTGATATAAGAATATAAGGAAGGGGGGGGGGGGGGGGGATTGGGGAAGAGTGGAATGAATAGAAAAGGAAAAGGAAACGAATATTAACCTGACAGTTCCAACGAAATGCCCGATTCAGGTCTTAAGAAGAAAATGGTTTATTTATCCTTTTTTTATTTATTTATTTTTTATTTTTTTTTATTAATTTATTTATTTTCACACTACATAACGATTATGCGTAGTGTCTCCGAGAGCAATATAATAGCGCTTAAGTTATCGGAAGTGCATCCCGGCACCACTTTTTCCTTTTCAGTCGCCGGCTGGATCTGGCTGGAAGATCAATAGTGAACATTCGGTATATAAGTGGATTCGAGCTAAACTGAAGTTTCTCAAAGAACTTTTTGTACTGTTCCGCATTAACATCCTTCACGTATGGAACATTCAAGTCCGCATGCAATGTGTCGTTGGATACGAAATAAGGCGCAGATACCAACTAAAAATACTGTCATTGTCATTAACTTTTAAAATCATTTTGTTAAAAATGTTGAAATTTTGATTTTTGTTATTTTTTTAATTTTAAACGTTAAAAAGTAAAAGAATAAAGTCTCTACTGCTCTATAAAACCAAATTTAATCAATGAATTTACAACAATTTTGATCGTTTCGTAACATTTCTTTGATGCAGTTTTTCAGCGCATTTCTAATTTTTCCTATATATGTAAAAATACTGTAAACAACGGTATACCATGCACTTAGAATATTTTGTAAGCACCAATATTTTTTATTACCCAACTCTTAACGTTGTTAGCACTTCTGCCTTCTCGATCTTACGGAGAATATAAAAATAAAATAAATATGAACAAACAGATGAATTACGAACACAATATAAGAAACGGGACCCAATCCCGCCATTCGTTACGATGCGGGTCACCAGGTCTCTTTGGCGGAGTATCCACCGGCTTCACGCACTTACGACTCGTTCAGAGAGCAAACAAAATGTAAACAAAATAAATCACACAAATTATATTTCGACTATTACTCGTGACTAGGAAGAAACGATAAAAAACACACGGTGGCTTTGAGCCCAAAATACACAAAAACAATAGAAGTATATACACACACAAAGCAAAAATGACTAGAAAAAATACGAAAAATAACTATAAAGGGTTCTAGCCGAAAAAACTTAATCGACGTGTGACACGGTAAACGGTATCCGGCTAGCCTGACCGACGCGATCAGAAGCAAAACGATAACTGATAAAAAATAAAACGATTAAATAATTCCCTCTCATCGATACACCGCTATTCTACAAGATTTTATCAACTTCTCTCAGCTCAATGCTACTCGGTGAGAACAACACAAGCAAATATACATACGTACCGAGTCCATATTAACGTTCATAACATTAAATTTAAAAATTCAAAAAATTTAAATTTCATTGTGACTGTTTAAACCTCACATATATAAATTCATATTTCGTATGAAAAATGAATAAAACTTAAAGCAAAAATAATAATTATAAACCATAAAAGTAAAACAATTAACAAACAAACACTTAATAAATCATGTATTCATTTAGTGATTTTTTCACATTTTTCAATTTTTATCTCTCTAATACTATTTTATGATTTTCTAAATAATGAAAAATCTATCACACTTCGTGTACTTCTTCATCAGTTGCATTATAAACCTAAATCAATGGATCTAAACATCAATGATATTAATACTTATAAATACCAATATAACAGAGACAAGCAATAAAATATATTTCAAAAATAAGTAATGCGAGAAAAATAAGGTCATTTCAAAAAAACCCAAAATTTCAGCGGTAAAAATATTATACTTTTATTAGTTAAATATAATTTTATAACAAAATTTACAACTAAGAGAGGAACAAATACTTTTAGAACTCCATTTCTTACTACCTTTTGGATTTCGTGTAAATACATTTTAAATATTTTTAAAAAGCTTATAAGGAACTTTTCTCGAACGTAAAATTATTTACAGTTTTATAACTTAGGTATGTATGATTATAAACGTAATATGTAAACTTTAAAATTATAAATACCTTCACCAACAGTTGGCATTAGGAAATCCGAAAATTGGGGAAAATTCGAAAATGTGTATCACCCCTATTTTAAAAAAAAACAAAAATGCAAAAAAAATTAAATAAAATTAATGATAATTATATGAAGTATGTAAACATCTCGCAATCTGGAAAACTAAAACCAATATAAAACCGAACTCAATGGATTTTTTTTTCATTTTTAATAAAATAAAACCCCACAACTTCAGAAAGTAATATTAATTCAAAACTGTGATAAAAAAATAAAGAACATATCTTTTAGAAATCCAAGACTAAAGCAGTCATCAAGGTTGATACACGAATTGAAAAAATAAGAAGCATGTGTAATTTTTTCTGTTCTTTTTTACACTTATATTTTACTTCAACGTCTATATTAACGACTTCAGATTTTCAAAATTAGTTATCTCAGTTCAGAACAAATATTATGATACGGCCAGAGGGGCTAAACGAGATCTAAAATTGTTATATAATCACACAATTCATTAAAGTATAATTTCTCATCCTTAAAAATTGAATTATTTTTTATAAGTTGTTAAATAAAATTATTTTTTCTTTTAAAAATAAAAATGTTATCACTATAAAGTAACGTATGATGCAAAATCAGTTCCAATTTTATATCACCAAATAAAAAAAAGATCGGAAAAATAACATGAAAAGAAATAAAACTTTATATGCATGTACATATATATATATATATATATAAACTCGGCCACTTTGGCCTCGCAAAAGATTCTTCCCCTTGACCACTCTTGCTCAAATTGCTGTCCCTTTTTCTTCTATACTTTGTATAAAATGATCAAAATTTACGTCATTCTAACTGGCATCGTCATAAAAAAAATAACGTAATCGCAAAAATCCTATCCTTATTTCTTTTAAATCAAATACATAAAATTGGGACATTTTTTTGGTTACAAAATCTAATGTGTGCCGGCCTAAGAATTATGTTGTAATTAATATATATATATCTGTGCAATAGCGAATAATTTGCCACATTTATACGTAATACACGCTTTTTGGTTCAAAAACGGCAAATGAAGAAAAGTTTGAAGCGTTAAAATATAACAAACGTTACATAAAATTTGAACATTTTTTCATTACATAAAATTGGGACATTTTTTCTACTGGGGGCCGGCCTAAGAATTACGTTGTAATTGATATGTATATATATATATATATAATTTTATAATTACATTTGAATTATTCTCATTAAAATTATCTGCTTTATCATTACTCTCAATCGGGTACAGTGAAATTATTTAACGGTGTACTGTTGCACACTAGCTTTCACTTTCGTGACTTTGTTGATATGTACAAATATATAGAAACTAATTATTTGAAATAAACCTTCTTGTTGTGATTACTATCTAATAAATATAATACATAAATTTATTAAATTTTTACGCTGTAAAACCACATAATGACATTATTGCAACACACACATTATGAAGATATTTATCTCTACAAAAATATATCAGTTATAAAAGTACATGACCAATACAATGTCATTTGCTCTTAGCTTATTATTAGTGATACTTGTTTATATGTTATGGCTTTTAACCGAATTAAATTTTTCACGTTTTTATATTTTAATTTTCTACTAAATAATCAAATGTTAGCTATAATTGTAAAACAAACGTCTGAAAATCGGCTAAATAATACTTCGTACTTTAATCATTACTTAGAACATTCAAATACATTAGGTGACAGAAATGAAACGGAAGCTGCACCAACAATTTTAGCACTAAAGTATGAAAAATTAAAAAAACACATCCAACCGGAGTGGAAAAGTTTTTCATCGGGTAACGTAAATAGGAAAATATTTCCGCTTGAATATCAACAACAACCGAACATTAACTTTCCAGGTAAATTATTTATAGTTTCAATTAGTACGTGTACTTTTCTGTGATTTAAAAAGCTAATTTATATTTATATTACTTCGAACAGACCTTAAAAATAAACATTACCATGATTCTATCCCGAGATCTTCCGCAACGGCAAAATATAATAATCTTTTTTTTTTTCGGTTCAGAAGTAATGTAAAACTACCCTGTTATCACAGAAACAAAATATATTTACCAATAGTGATAATTTTTTTAGCGCTAATTTTCGTAACTTCAGTTACCGAAAATGAAAACGTTATTCGTTACTAATGTATCTCGTTTCTCGTTCTTTGTTCCTTGTCTGTATTGAATCACGTTTGACAACAACAATTAAGTAAAAATTTTGTCTGTTTGGAAAAACATAGTACTGAAACCACCAAATGAATAATTTCAAAGGAAGTTAGTTTACAAAATCTAAAATAAAGTGTAAATATATTAGTAACATAATTAAAAAGAAGTTCAATGGATTCACATTACGAATCCCTTTTCATAATTATAATAGAATAGCTTTATCCATTCAAAGAATAAAAATTTCTTTAATATTTTTAATATCCTTCAAAGACTTAATTTCTTTATATAACACATTAAGCGAGGAGGTATACATGTTCTTAATATTGCAGCGTAAATTTTAAACCCCCTTCAATGTTACAAATAATCTCTTTAATGAGTATTTATTTTGGGACAGTTGCAAATTCTAATCTTTTATTTAGTGTGCAGATTAAATATTTACTTATATTGATGTCCGTTAAATTAATTGCATTTGTACATTATTCTAAATCTATAGTATTCCTAACATTATTGAAATCGCATCTTTTAAATAATCTGTTAAATTTCTTTGTTTTTTTTTTTTTTTTTTAATATCGAAAATATTATTTTTACTTGATCCATTATGATTTCATCTAATGGTTTCCAAATCTCATTAGACAGAGTATTTTTTTAAATTCAGGATCCTGTCGTGATTACCGTAATTACCAATTTTTTACTTAAATTGCAAAACAGTTTTTTTTATTATTCACTTTAGATAAATCATGTTTGATCTTCACAAATACCGTAATAATATTCTTGTATCGACAGTGTTTCAAAAAGCTAAATCATTTAATAACTTACAACTTTTATAACGAAGCTTGCCCAATTATCAATTAGTTTTAAAAATATTCGGATTTATAATCGATTGTAAATGTGTTTGTTATGCTTTTCTGCCTAAAAATTACACAGGCACATTAAAAACGGTTGTAAATTGTTTTGATTTATACAATGTTCGATACATTTTCGTTATCTATTGTTGCAATTCTAAACAGTTGCATATTCATCACGCGAATACTCCCGCAGCACCGGTCACACCGACAACCGTTGTAAGTTTTTCTTCAATACTGCCGTATAATACTGAAAAGAATATCGATATCACACCTACTACTTTTGTGATCAGTAATTCTAGTCAAACCCTTCCATCCTCATCACCAATACATTTATCAGTAAATGAAATAACCGGTGAAAAGTTGCTTCTTTCAAATTATTTAAATAATTTTTTTTTCTAAAAGCACATTTTTAAAATAGACTAAAAAGTATAAAATAGTTTTTCCTAATCCCGTTCAGATTTATACCATACAGATTGTCTTGAAAATTTATGATTGTAAAATTTAATAGCTATATACAAATAGGGCGGTATCTAGACCAAAATTTCGGGAGGAACTTCCAAAATATTTTTTTAAATATACAGCTATCAACATTAATATTCGGACACGCGTAAAGTTCAATAATAACCAGGCCTGGATTTAGGGTGGGGGAGGCTAGGGGGCTGCAACCCTGGGCCCCGCTTATAATGGGGCCCCCAAGAAGCTCCCACCTCCGACATGGATGGTTAAACACGCAATAATAGATGTTTTTCCAAACATTTTTTTTTTTTTTTTTTTTTTTTTCTTTTTTCCAATGTGCACCTGTAATGTATTAACAATTAGCACATGTGCGGGAGCCTATTAACAGGAATTTATAAGTTATTCAGCAGTAGCTCCTTTGAGCAGTCAGCTGTGTGCTAAGTTGTTCAGGTTACTGATATACTGAGGATATCACGGCACAACCTCCTTCCTAGCCTTCTGCGCGGTCTGTCCGGTAGCGTTGTTGTGAACATTCTTCGAATTAACGGGTTTTCATGCATCTGTAACGCCTGATAAAAGTTTTGATAATTTTGTTGATAAATTTCTGCTACTGTTTTCACGTTCAAGTCATGATGTATTTGTTCATTGCTTACGTAATATGGAGCATTACACATTGACCTCAATGTTTTCGACTGGAATTGTTGAATACGTTTACAGTTAGTTTTTGCGGAAGTACCCCACAGTTCGATTCCGTATTTCCACTTTGAGGCCAGAATTGTATTATATATTAGGACTTTGTTTTCCAAAGATAAGTTAGATTTTCTTCCAATTAAGTAGTATAAGGCTCTTGTACATGCATCGAGGTTTTTACGTAAATGCAATATATGCGGTAGCCAAGTGAGCTTTCTGTCTAAGATTATGCCCAAGTATTTAATTGAATTTAACTGTGGAATTGGTTCAAGTTCATATAGAACTGGTGGACACACTCCTTTGCGTAGAGAGAAAGTTATACTGGCTGATTTTGTTGAATTAATTTTTATTTTCCACTTTGTGCACCATCTTCCTAATACCTTAAGGTGCTGTTGTATTAACTGGGCAGCAATTTCCGGTCTCCTATCCGCAGCCATAAGAAGCATGTCGTCCGCATATGTGAAGACTGATGAATACGCTGTTGTTGGAATATCCGCAGTGAAGATGGAGTACAATACTGGACCAAGCACACTGCCCTGTGGTACAGAGGCTAATATCGGGTACCAATCAGAGTATTCGGATTTGTGACGTATTCGGAAAGTCCTAGCTTCAAGGTATGAAGCTAAGAGAGTGAAAATTTTCGCTGGAAACGATTTTTTAATCTTGAATAGTAGTCCTTGATGCCAGACCTTATCGAAGGCCTGACTCACGTCAAGGAAAACAGCTGCACAGTAACGACCAGTTTGAAAGCAAGAAGAAATCGCATCAACCACCCGATGACACTGGTGGATAGTGGAGTGACGCTTCCTGAATCCGAATTGATGAGTAGGAATTAATTTTGATTCTTGTATCGTTATCTGCATTCTCCGCAAAATAAGTGATTCTAAAATTTTTGCCATTGAGCACAGGAGACTTATGGGTCTATACGACGAAACTTTATTAGCTGGTTTGTTAGGTTTCAGAACCATAATTACCACTGACCTCTTCCAAGCTTCAGGGAAGTAAGAAGTGCGAATTACAGCGTTATACAGGTGAAGGATTTGAATAAGAACACTTCTGTTTAGGTGTTTTAGTATATCATTGGTTATATCATCACAGCCTGCAGCTTTGTTGGCTGGTAAACGCCGAATTTCTTGCTCTACTTCTGTAAGTGAGAATGCTTTAACTGGCGGAGAGGATTCAAGTGGAATTTTTAAGTATTGTTGAACTTGTTCCTCAAAATTTTTGTTTTGCATTTCTCCGTGCGGCTTGAAAACTCCGGATAAGTGCTCAGCAAAGAAACATGCTTTCTCGCGTTCACTTCTAACCCATTTCCCAGAGTCATTTTGCATAGGATAGTCTGAGTTATGTTCTTTCAGGATGCTTTTTGTTGCATTCCAAAGTGTATTGTCTTTTGTGCTTAGTTTTTTAAGATGTATTTGGAAAGATGCATTTTTGTATTCCATGATTTTAGTTTTCATATTGTTTCTTAGAAGATTGTATACTTTACGATTGCTTGGGTATCTGTACTGTGTATAGAATATTTGTAACTACACCAATTACAAATTGTGAGGCGGAAAGATCTTTTTCGATATTAAAAAGAATAAAAAATATGTATAGATCGACCATACTAGATGATAGATTATCGGCATTATCGAGATTAACGATCGAAACAGATTTTCTCCGTTTAGTAGATTTTAACGATATTATACAAGAATTCGCAGACAACAAAAACAAGAAAAAAATTCATTGTCTTAAAATTATATATATATATATATGTGTATATATATATATATATATATATATATATTAGCATTAAAAATTTTACCCATTGTCTATATGATATTTAATTTCGTTTACATTAATAATTATATGTTAATTTGTGAATTCAAAGTAATATAATTAAATTAAATTAAAGAAAATTTAGTTATTCTATAAACCTGATAATTTTATCACTTCTGAAAAGGGCCCCTAATATTTCCATAGCCCCGGGCCTATCATACACTTAATCCGGGCCTAATAATATCCGTGACTTAAATAATGTTCCAGTACGATTTTCGAACAACTAACGACGAAATATGTTTGCTGTAAGTATGACCAAGAAGAAATAAAAAAAATTTACATTACCACAGTCATTCCATAAAAATTAAAATTACAAAAAAACTCTTAATTTAAAGGTAACAAAAATATTCGGACATCCATCTCATAATGTGCTATCTTTCATGAAGATGTCTCATTTATCTGGCATTATGTGTTATCAGGTGACTCACAACTGTACGCAAAGGCTTCTACGTAATCGCTCGTCACCACCAGGTGTGTCATCTTCGCGTCAAGTACGGTTAAAAGCATAACGTCGCGAAAAGGTAAAAATATGAGCTCTGAAATGCGAAAATGAACTAATTTCAATCGCGCAAAGGGCAAAACTTATCATGAAATCGCGAAATTGTTGAATGTTAAAAAAAAAAGTACACAGTATACACGATATTTGTCGAAGATTCGATCTTGAAAACAGGTTAGATTTCATTACTCAGAAAGGACGACCACGTAAATTGACACTGTACGACGAGCGATTCACAATGAAGGAAATGAAGAAAAATCCTACAATTCACGCGTCGAAATTCGGAGTTTCTCCAACACTTTCAACTGAAAGTTTACCCGCAAACCATCCATCGAATTATTAAAAAAAATGGTTACAATTCACGTACTGCTTGAAGAAAACCTCTCGTAAATGAACGTAATCGAAAAAAATGTTTAAATATTGCTAAAGAAAACCAACAGCGCTATTTTAATTATTAGAAATCGGTGATATTTACGGACGAAAGTAAATCTTAATGTTCTCGGTAGTGACGGACGTTCGAAAGTGTGGCGAAAATCAAAAGAAGAGTTAAAAAAACCGTAATTTAAACGCTACAGTTAAACACAGAGAAGCAAAAGTGTGATGGTTTGGGGGTGTTTCGCAGCCTCCGGAGTGCAGAATTTGGAATTTATCGATGGCAACATGAATGCCGAAATGTATGATAACGTTTTAAAGAAAAATTTAAATGCCAATTTGGGGCTCGAAAAGCGTTTTAGTTTTTATCAAGACAATGACCCTAAACATAAATCCTCGCAGTTGGTTCGTTTACAACTGGCCAAAAATGATTGAAACTCCCCCACAGTTACATGAACCCTACGGAAAATCTGCGTTGGAAATATTGGATCGAAAAGTACGTGGAAATAAAGTTTCTAACAGAAAGGAGCTAAAAGAGGTGTTGCTACGCGAATGGAAAATTATTTCACCAGCTACAACTGCTAAATTGGTTGAGTCGATGCCGCGAAGAATGTCTGCCGTAATAGAACAAAAAGGTTTACCTACCAAGTATTAATTTTTTTTTCTTCAAATATCAAATGATTTTTTTTTATTTCCTTTTCGAAGAGTCCGAATATTTTTGTTACCTTTTTAAATCGTAATGTTTTAAATTTTTTTGAATTTTATGAAGTTAAATATTTTTAAAAATTTTTGGGTATTTCTTCTTGGTAATAGATACTACAAACATATTTCGTCGTTACTTGTTCAAAAATTATATTCGAATGTCATTTTTTTCATGTTTATTATTAAATTTTATGTGTGTCCGAATATTAATGTCGATCACTGTATATATACATATATATATACATATATATATATACACTAGCTCATTGGCGCACTCAAGGGGGGTGCCACGGGGCCATTGCTCCCCCCAAAAATCTTTGAAATCTTAATTTCTTTTTGTAATGTTTTGTTTTCCTTAATTTTTTTTTAAAAAACATACATATTTACTTTTTACTTATATTACAAGTATAATGTTGTATACTTTTAGTTAAGTTTTTTAAAATAAAATTCGTATACTTACCTAATTTGTGCTTATTACAAACATAACGTTACGTTTCTATCATTATTATTTTTTCTTAAATAAAATTCGTCAGTTTTGTAATTTAAAAAAAAAATAATATTCGTTAATTTTGTGTTTTTTTAATTTTAATTTACAAACCACGGAAATAGATAGGTACTTAATCGAAGTACCGAGTACCACCCCCCTAACTCATCTTCTAAATTCTAGCCCCGACCAAAAAAAAATCCTTAGTGCGCCTTTGCACTAGCTGACCCGGCAAACTTCGTACCGTTTCAGAATCAATAAATGTTGTGTTAACTTATTAGCTGAATTAAATTCAGTTTTTATTAAGATAAAATTAATACTCAAAATGAATTAAGTCCAATAAATGTACAATGAACTCCTGTGATCATGAAGCTTTGTCTTCGAAACGCGTCGGGGTATTTGATAAAAAATTAAATAATTTTTTTAAATTAGCGTTTAAAATTAATTACTGTACAATAAACATTAAAGAAAACAATGGGTGAAATAAACAGATATAGTACAAAAATCAAAATGAAAAGTATATATTTTAATTACATTGAAATGAATGTAATTCACGTGGCAGCAAGGCATTTGCTTTATTGAAGCGAATCGAAATGATTCGCTTAGCATTGTTGCATTACTTTCTGTTAAGCTATTTGCTGGATGGTTTGCACTCAGGTCGATTCCATTCATCGAAGCACCTTTTTATCTTAATGCGAGTTGATGGACAATGTTTTTCGTCCATCCCTGAGGTGAATAAATGAACAGACTTGATGGTTTGCCAACTCGAAATTGGCCATGTGAGAAGTACGGATTTTCTAGATCTAACCCACAAATGGACATTGTTTGGCCTTGTGACTTATTAATGGTCATGGCGAACGCCAAGCGAATCGGAAATTTGCAGACGTCTGAATAGAATGGGCAAGTCTGAAAGGATCATTGGGATCCGTGGCAGGAGAACAACTTTACCTTGAAACTTGCCGCTAAAAATGGTAGCTTCAGGAACATTGCCCATGATTTTATTTATGACCAGTCGCGTACCATTGCATAGTTTTGGTGCATTCAAATTAGTTTTAGCGTACTTAAACTGTTGAAAACATATATGACTTCTTTTTAAAAATACATCGCTTTTTATATTTGGGAATATAGTTTTAAAACGTTTTAAATACTTTTTGAGATCCCTTTCTTGTACATACAAATTTGAAAAACATATCTAAATTCTTTTTTTAAAAAATACATCGCGTTTTATATTTCGGAATATAGTTTTAAAACGTTTTAAATAATTTTGCGATCGCTTTATTTTAAGTAAAACTTTGAAAACGTATTTAAATTCTTTTTTAAAACTAAAACATAATGGAAATTTGGGAAAATATTTGTAATCAGTTTTATAAAATACAAAGAATAAGTACGATACAGATGAATACATAAGTGACCATCACATTATTTTGAAATACTCAAAAAGAAAATTTTCTTTCTTTAAACAAAGCAAATCTATCAAATTAAACCCATGGCGGAATCAATAAATAATACCTGACTTTCAAGTAGCAGATAATTCTGATTATAATGAGTTTATAACTATGATCATTATGATTATAATGAGTTTATAACTATGACCACCAGTGGCCAAATGGTTTGCTGTCAGGCCAGGAAAAAAAATGAAAATCAGATAACGTATTATCAAGAGAAACAAACGAGTATCTACGCTTCACGCAGATAGATTAATACGTGAATATATCTTATGGGCAACTCCGCCTTTTCTTTATTCTTTCACTCGACATACGAATTATTTACGTTGCTTCGTTGACTATCGGTGGGCTGTCTTCAAGGCCGTGTCCACGGGGGGGGTTTTGCGGAAACCTGGTCTTTCGATTGACTGAATGAATGTGGTAAATTCGTCGCTATTGTATAGTTTGTCGTCCCGTTTCCGTTTCCGCAATTTAAATTTGCTTTCGGTAGTGGTTTTCGTTTTTGGAAACATAATGAATACACTTATTACCGTGCAGATTGATGAATAAGAAGTCCCACCATATGAAGAAGCATGTAAGGACTATATTGCTAATTTAATAATACTATGGAAACCCGAAAAAAGTATTATTTATATGTATATGTATATAGTGGTTAAGGCGCTTGGCTAACAAACCAGAGGTCACTGGTTCGAGACTTGTCTCGTTCTGAATCCAAATCGTTCCCAAGTATATACTTAAGCTGAAATTAATTTGGTACCAGAGAAATCTAGGAAAGCAAAGGCGCTCGAGAAAAAAGAATTGGCCCCTCTACTCCAATTAATGTCGTTAGGCTTAGTACACTGTGAAACTTAACTTCACAATCCCAGACGCCCGGTCAAGGGTATGGGACTTACTTTATTTTATAGTTGATAATAGAAACAAAAAAAAAACGCTTTACAATATGCAGAAGGGTCGGAAACTCCGTAGGAATTTATTAGTTTAATGAGTATTAAAGACATACTTGGTACGAAAAATCTACGAATAATCGACGATAAATTTAATGATAATGATCCTTCTAATTTCAGTCTGCAGGAGGAAAATACATAGTAATAATCGAGTTAGTTTTTGGTGACCGGGATAAACGCGCTCGATGCATTAAATAATATTTTTAATAGTGATTTTCTATTGACAATTTTAATTTTAATTTTAATAAAATGCACTACGGAACTCGTTGCGTATTACTATATTAAAGATAATGTATATTATAATGTATGCTGCCAATGAAAGGGTTAAACATCATTTTTACTGTATTAATCTTCCGTAATAAATTATTATTATTATTTATAAAAACTTTGGAACCCGAGACAGATTTGTATATACGTCACTGAGTAGATGTTACATTTTGACTTTAATGGAAGCTCATTATTTTTTTTTTTCATCTTGATTTTTAGATTTGTATAATTTCACTCTTTTGAATTCGTTTTTTTTTTTTCCATTTAACTTTTACGTATTATTTCTGTTATATCATAAATCCTACGACATCGTTTTATTTCAGAATTTTGTTAATTTCCTTAAACATTACATTATTACAGAGTATAACACTACTGTACATTACGAAAATTTAAATATTTCATGTTTTACTCTTTAAAACTTTATTACAAATTTCATATTATCGTAAATTACATATTTTGATTTCGGAGCTCTGTAATTTTTTGAATTTTATATTTAATTTTCAGACTACTACAATGATGGCCCAATTTACTCTGGAAGGCATAAGAATCCTTATTCAATAACTTCGGACTTCCATAATAATAATCCAAATTATTATTTGCATCCAAAAGTTGAAGAACTAGCTCTGAAAGGTATGTTACTGCCGTTAGTTGGTCTTATCGTATTAAAAACAATGTCTATTCTACAAGCTACGCCAGTATTGTTGAACGTACCTATTACTGGAAGAAGACGTAAACGTGAAGTGAATTTAAGGACACGTAGAAAAGGAAAAAAAGCAGACATCGTTTCATTTCATTTAGCATCTTAAAATTAAGAAATACTTTAACTTTTACACTGTTGCACTTTTTAACGCGTTAAAATATATTTTGAAGTTGTGAATTGTTCAATTATAAAATCTAGTTTACATTGGTAGAGTCAGAAAAAGAAAGCTCGGGAAAATATTAACTATGCCAATAATCCAAAAATTGCAAACAATTGATGTAGCTAAATTATTATTACTATTATTATTATTTTTGTGAAGAAGGGGTTTGACCGGTTATCAGTAGTATAACTAAAAATTTTGAATTTCCATCGGAGAATTGCGTTCAAACAAACTTTTTTCATATTTCATTATTACTCGTTAGAAGTAAATAAATATTTAAAGTTATTAAATATACAATTTTATCCGGCTACTAAGTTTTATTTTAACAACTATAAAATTTTATTTCTAGAATAAAAAATATAGAAATATTTATTATTAATTACTGAAAAAAATTTCTGGCTGTCAAGAGGAATTTTAATAATTCAACTATATCAGCCTAAAAATCTAAAAGGGGACGATAAAAAAAGTTTCATTAACATTTATTAAAAACATTTTGTAGAATTTTCGTTAATGATAAGTTTTCGTTAAAAAAAATTGATTTTACGTTACAACAGGAAAAACTTGAATACAAAATTTTCAAACACAGTAAGTAGAACTGTTTTAATGTAGACTAAACTTCATTAAAATCTACTTATTGTATTTGAAATTTTTTTGTACAGGTCTTTGTGGTAAATTTTAGTAATAAACATCTGTCATTAGAAAATATTAAAAAAAGAAAATTTAAAAATGTTAGTGGATTTTTTTATAATATCTCAATTGAACTTATTTTTATGGACTTTATTCTTCCGTTTTTATGATTTCACTATGGCTTTTTTGTTTTTTATCTCTAACATAGCTAATTAATTATTAAAATGTAGTGCACTGTTTTTATGTAGCACGTTCTAATTTAGAAGACATCTGCAGTTAACTCTGTGATATTTATGAGAAGTACATCCCGAAATTTCTTTGCGAATGTGAAGCTCACATTTATGACAAAAAAAAAAAAATCTTCTTAACCGATTTATAATAACGCAAAATTACTCTTGAAAAAAATAAACGAATAATAAATTACTGAATTTTTTTATAGCAAGAATGATAAGAACGCATAAAAATAAATTTTAAATAATCACATTTTGTAATAAATTATTGCCAAACTTGCTTATTTTAAAAAGAAAATTATTTTCTTCTGTTTGTTTTCTCACGAAGCTTCGTTGGTAAATTTTTGTGAGATTACATCACTCGTTAACATTTTAAACTCCTTTCGATATTTAAATCGCAATTTAACAGTTTTGACATGAACTATCTTTATAGAATTAAAGTTACCAACATAGATTTATGTTTTACACCGTCGAAATTTGATGAAATAATCTTATTCTACGTTGTTATTACATAAATTTATTAGATTTCATCAGGCAAATTAAATTGTGAAGTTATATGTAAGATTATACTAGTAGTAATTGGCGGTGGAGTTGACTATCTTTTCTGCTCTACCAAGTATTAGTAATTTACTCTGCCGTTTATATTTACATCGGTGTAATAGTAGTGAAGAAAAGTTAGTATTTTCTAAAGTTAAAATCATCCTTAACCTAATTTAATTTTAATATTTCTGTAGATTTTAAAACACAATTATGTAGCAAATTAAAGAAAAATAAATACAAATCTTTATTATATATTTTGGTTGTATTTTAATGTTCACTATTCATTTTTTATTTTTTGTATGTAAATGTAATATATTATTAATACAACGTTTTTCCCGATTTGTTATTTTTTTAAGTCCATCGATCAAATTAAATAGACAACGATTATTGATTTCCATACATGAAATATTTTACTGGTAGACTGCACAAAGTGACAGATAATGTTGAAAAAAATAATAATTCTTTTTGTTTTTACTTATGTACCTTCCTTTATGTGCCATGTACTATAACCAGGGCTTGAAAAGCTGAATGAAAATTTGATCTGTTTGACAATACTGTATGTTTATTTTACGAATTGATTGGCTCAAATGCTTACCTTTTTTTGTAACTTTTTAAGCCCTGACTACAGGAAAGGTTAGGAAGATAGAAGAATTGGAGTTTTATGTTTAGACTAGAGGATTAGTAGATTTTAAATAGGCGAGTGATTTCTTTACAGTGATTTCATCTTCACTCAAGGAAGATGAAAGTAATAGAGTGAAATGGATGTGATTAAATTTGTAACAGTCTAACAAAACCTGTTGAATAAATTCAGGCGAAAAATAGATACCATAATTAATGGTAAGGATTTGTTCAGGAGGATAAATAGGTAATGTGTATGCGGTCTATATCCAGATAATATAGCATTACTTCCTTTTTTCTGCTTGACCATAATGACGATTAATATCCTTTTTGATAGATCACAGTTTATTTAATAATAGGATGTTAAACAACAAAAGAAGTAATTTAATAAATCAAATTTTATTTTGGAAATAGTATCAGAAACAGGTATTCAGTTATTCAATGCAGAGAAGCACAAAAATGCTTCTCCCACAACACAATCGGCTGTTTCATTTTGTACAATGCCTTCATATCCTAGTACATAAGCAAATTTTATTTTATAATCCATGATGGTTAGAGAAGATATTATTTCTTTAGTTATTAGATGATGAAACTTGTCATGACCTTTGTAGACAAAACAAGTTCAGTCAAGTGTGATGTTTCATGCGCTGAGGATTCTGTATGTTAAGTTAAAGATAATTATAGTTTACATTTCATTCATTTGGTTTCAGTCAGTTCTGACCGTTATGACCTGCGAGCGTTCTCTATTGTTTTCAGTATTGAGCTGGGTTGACCGCTGTTGCTATCTCACTAAATTGGCTCCATAAACCGTCAGCCCAACGAGTGGGAGCTCTACCCTTTTATCTGGTACCGGGTGCTTTGTCGAGCAGCAATAGTGTTTTCTCCAGATTTTCTCCTACATGTCATACAATCTGTCCAAAAAGTTGATGAATCCGTCTTCCGCATAATCTAATTTACATTTACATAATACTGAGTTCAAAACAAAGAAATCATGGGAGGAAGGACACACGCTTTTTTGAACATTTCAGCAACTTTAAAAGTATCGTTAAGGAAATGAAATATGAGTTCGTTCCCAACAATTAGCGATCTTTCCAAAGATATATATCACATACCCGAAAAAAAAAAAAAATTTTTCAAAACTTTTGAGCTTAGGGCCTAAATATGAAGTTATAAGCTCGGCTATATTTTTCCTATAAAGTGGTTCTTTATGCATACATTTGAGGTACATTTTGGTTTCCTCAACTTTTTTACTTGGACTGTTGCTTATGAAAACTTCCTTTTTTTTTGCTATTTTTGGTCCAAGGGGGTGGAGGGTTAAATCATTTTTTGACCATAATTTTTTGATTTTATGAAAGAGCTTCTGCGTTTTGTTTTATATTTTGAATTTCACTTTTAAAGGGTTATCTGATAATGAGTTATGAGTTTTTAAGTGATTTTTGAGATCGTTTTAAATTCCATATTATATATTCTTGGAGGTTTTGAAGGTTTTTGCCACCCAGGATAATCGGTTAGCTTGAAGTTATAAATTGTCTTTAAGAGAATTTTATTGTAATTTATAATCTAATTTTAAAGATTATAAGTTAAATAGTTTGTGTTATTGATTTTTATTTGATATTTTTGTTGTTTTTAAAGCATCTGATTAGAATCCAAACATTTATGTGTTTTTATTACTTTATGATATAATTAACTTAGTTAACTTTTGCTCAACTTAAATATACATTAAAAACTTTTTACTTTTTTTGTACTGCTTAAAATAATATTATTTATTATTATTAATATTTATTTTAGCAAGAGCACTCTCCAAAGCAACATGAAAAGTAATATGGAAATTGTTCTTCATCTTATTTTTGTTATTCAGCTATTATCTTATGGTAGTTTTGTATGTATTTTATATATTTATTTAATTTTTATACTATACAATTTGCATATTCCAGTCATATACTTTTATAAATACTGCATAAATGCTTTAAACTTTTAACTGTTAAAATTTTTATAAAAAACACAAATTTAGCATTTGTAATTTTCTGAAGATAAATAGGAATTCCTGAAGATGTTTTAATTGTTTTTTCTATGCCTGTAATTTGATTATCAAACCTTTGAAACTTTTAGCATTTTTGTTTCCCGTTTCATTTTTTTAATTACCTCTAGGAAACAGGTGAGTGTACATTTTACAGATTATATATTCCTTTATTTATAACATTAAAATGGAGACCTGTAAAAACTGTGTACTATGTTTTTTAGTTACTTCTGCTCAAGGGCGTCGCCAGTCGATGTGCGGGAGGAAGGGGGGGGGGGAGATAATAGAAAGAGGATATGAGTTATAGGAAAAATAAAATTTATAATTTGTAAAGGCTTAATATTTTATTAAACAAGAATAAAGTCTTAATTAAAATATAATTTTTGTCGGTTTCTGGCAAATTGTTCTGTTACTTTATTATTAATGTCTTTCAAATTGTCCATGATTACACGCCTATGAATACTCATTATGGCCAATTGATAAAAAAGATTCAAGGCTCGGGGGGAGGGAGCTGACCCCTACCATCCTGCTACCTGGTAATGCCCATGCTTCTGCTATTTCTGCAGATGATTTGAATTAATGGAAATGTAATTTAGATTTCTATTTTACTGCTGAAAATGTTTCCTATTACAAAATTTAAATAGTGAAGCTGTTGTTTTATCTACATGAGGAAATCATTGATTTATCTGATTAGCTGAGTATCTCTAAAAGGTCACTTAAGCACTTCATATGCTTACACAGTAAATTAATCCTATTCATAATGATCTTTATGAACAATATATGTTGCATAGATCAAAGCAGAACAAAGATGAATTATTTTCTCAATTTGTTGTCTGCCAGCAAGCTAAGAAACATAACTTAATTGCTGCTACTCACTTATCTGATAATTATATTTTAAAACAAGTTGTTGAAGGTTGATTTTTAGAAAATTTGCAGAGAATTAATGAAAAAAGGCTATCGTCATTGAAAATGGCAGAAGAACAAGCAAATATCATTGAAGCTATTAATGCACAGTGTAAAGCAATTTAATCTTCAATACTGATTAATGATACTACTTCAGATTTAATGAAATATGCTATTATTTCAAAAAATCATAATTTTAAACCTATTTCTATTAATAAACCTAATACTGTGAATTTTGTTTAAAAAAAACGGGGAGATGTTATCAATTGGTTTTGACAAATACTATGCTAACAGTGAAAATGTCTTACAAAGAATGATACCTGTTAAAATGCAAGTAAATTGGGAATTAAAAAAAATATACTATTTTTTTAACAAGTTCCCTTTTGTTTACCAGCATCAATCTAAAATGAATTTATTGAGTTGGAGAAGCTGATGTTATTAAATAAGTTAGTTGTTCTTCTTTTTGTGTATCACTAATGATACTTGTGCTAAAGGGTAAGAAAGCAGTATGGATTTGTGTTTATATGTGACTTGCAAATATTGTTATTCTAGATAAAAAATATCTTTTACTAACAACTGAAAATTTGTTACCATTATTGAAATATATAGTCATGTTTAGCAGGATTTATTTGAAAATAGCTAACTACTAGATTGGTTTACATGAAAATTTATGTGAAAATACCACATTTAGTATATAATTTTGTCTATTTTTCCACAAAAACGCTAGAGTCTAGGTTTAAATTGTCTTTTTAAGATGTTTCAAAAAATTATAGAAAATTTATTGTCAGTGTGATGGTATTTTTATTTATTTAGATAATGTTGTTGTATATGCTTTGTCAAAAGAGGAACTCAACTAGAGACGTGTAACAGAAGTCCATCAAATACAAGAACTTGAGTCTAGCCATTGTGCCAAGAAATGCCATTATCACACGATTGAAATTACGTTTTTAAGTAGCCAACTGAGCGCTGGATTTATCAAATCAACTCTAAATGAGGTCACAGCAATACAAGATTTTTATTCCCCATCTGCTATTTTTGAAATTTTTCAGATTTAGTTACTTACGCTGAAAAATTTATTTCAAATTTATGAATTCTACTTAACCTACTTTAAAACATTGCAATACAAAAAGTTTTTTCATAGTTGCCTACTGATGCAGCAAATTTTGAAAAAATAAAAAAATTGTTGTTTACTGGTATAAGTCATCATTTTTTTGATCTTGACCTATGCACCATAGTCATGGATGATACTTTACCAAAGTTCATCCATCTACACAATTCCCTACATCAGTTGCATTCTTACATTACTATAGCTAAATTAAGAAAAAAACATTAGTGTTCATTTTTGCAGTAGAAGGCTTAAAATGCTATCTGGTTGGTTGTCAGTATGATTGTAGACCCGAGGTCGTGTCCACGGGGTGGGTTTTGGGGGTTAACCGCCCCCCCCATAAGAACTGAAATAGCTTAGGTACTTCATTAATATTTTATGCAAAATTTTTTGTTACAAGTATAATCAACAACATATGTAATTTTTATTAATGTTTATACAGTAATTTGTTTATTTAAATTATTAATATATAAATCAAAATGATGGAAATTATTAATAGCATGAATATTAGTGGAAAATGTATTTTTATTTATAAAATAAATATGCAAAGAAAATCCCCCCCACCACCAAAATTCTGGGCACGGGCCTGTGTAGACCATAAACTATTCAAGGTTATTTGGGCAATCTGTTCAAAATTGTTTGTGAGAATTGAATATTGGTTTCTATGTTACTGTTCCTTTGTTGCAATTACTTCTTGATGATCCTGCTGTTGCGATTAAAAATGATAGTTATGTGAAGAATTTGGTAATATGTATTTGTTTATGAGTTTACAATATGTGTCTTTTTTTGACTGATATTTTTAAGTACTACCAAATCATCTTGAACTATTACAATTATGCAATGAGTTTTTTTTTGAGCTGAGTACTATCCAACATACCCTATATCTTTTAAAGATGAACTTGGTGTGGTTGATAGCCATACTTCTGT
Organism: Icerya purchasi; assembly: GCA_039619475.1. Classification (NCBI taxonomy): domain Eukaryota; kingdom Metazoa; phylum Arthropoda; class Insecta; order Hemiptera; family Monophlebidae; genus Icerya; species Icerya purchasi. Next base: position 166,586,247 of record CM077116.1, on the reverse strand, counting down.
GTTGTTCATAGTTAATTATTTCTACTTCACTTTGAGGATGTACTATACAAAATGCACATCTTGGGATTACAAAAATTAAGGATAGGTTTAGATTAAAAGTTTAGTGGCCTAACATTGGTGTTTAAGTTGAAAAGTGTATGAAATTGTGTGATGTTTGCCAGAAGATGAGTAAATCTATTATCAAGAAGAAATTTATCATTGTAAACTGCTTGACGAATCATGGTAGGACTCAACTAATGATTTAAAAGACCTATCAGATAGTTTTTATTTATTTACCATGGTCAATAATTTTAGTCATTACATTGAGGTTTCTGAAGTAAAAAGTATCACTAATAAAGCTATATGTTTTTAAAAAATCAATATATGTTATGATAGAGGGCCACAATTCATTTCTAAAGAATTTGCTCATCACTGTGCAAAAAATGGTGTTTAACATTACACTACCACTGTCTACTGACCACAAGCAAATGGTGAAATCAACTGACCAAATTGGTGGTTGTATAAAATACTAAGTTTTTTGGTCATATTATATGAGGACAAAAATATGAACTATAACATTGGATTATTGGGGGAAAAATAGAAGGGAAACGAGGAAGAGGTTGAAGAAGCATATTATGGACCAGAAATGTCTGACAGTGAACTAGAAAATCATGAATGGAACAGCTGGTGCAAGCAACAGGAAACCATAATATATGATCGTCTACATGTAGAACACTGCATATGACACGCTAAAGAGGAAGAAGAAGAAGAAGGAAATTATTCAAACTACACAACTGAAAAATGGCAATTGGAGAAAAGTGCTTCTATAATATCTATTAATGAACTGCTTTACAGTTTATTCTATTAGTGGTGAAAGCTCAACAAAGCTTCTTTTCAATAGGAAGATTTGTGATAAACTTTAAAAGAAGAAGAAGAGCTGATGGAAGTTTGAGATCAGAATGCTTTAAGAAGACCAAGTTTACAAAGCTGTATATGGTTGGATTTGAAGATATTCATGTAGGTGGTGAAATAATGCTTAAATATCCATGCTGATTCTAAATTTGAGCATGATACTGGTGTTGTTTCAGCTGTTTTTAGGCTAGTAGTTACTCTCTGAACTCTTACTAATTCAGTTGTGTGCCACAAAAACCAAACAGGGTTTTTGTATATTGAGTAAATTGTTCTATCATTACTCTTGCTGTATTAGATATTACCAACAAGTCTACTATAGTACATCCTTGGAGTCCAATAGTTGTAGAGAAACCTTATCATTTACATATTACAAAAATTTCCTCATTTTTAAAATATTTTAAATGTTACTAATTTGTATTTTATTTTCATATTTTTGTTATTTTTTAAAATTTTACTATTTTTTATATTGTTGGTAAAGTTATGTTTTTTATTTTATTTAAAGATAAAAAGAGGTTGTGGTTGTAATACCAATGGATTCAATCCTTCATTGATTGATTCTATAGTTCATTAATTTGAATCAGTTATTATAGTTCACTTGTTTAGATGTAAACCATGTTAAATTTTTGTTGATAAGTGAGTAATATGACCTTTTTATTGAATAAAGATATTAATCATTTTTTTATATGAATACTATGTTTACTTTGATTATTTATCATGAGTTAGAATACTACATACATAAAAATAAAATAAATTATATAAAAATTATAAATTAAATTTGTATAGCTTATATATTCAAAAATTTAATTATTTTACAATAGGATAATTAAAGTTTTTTTTTTTTTATATTAAGTTCCTATTTATCTCTATTATAAATACAATGAAAAATAAGCAATTATTAGTTCAAACAAAAAGTGAAATATGCGGCACTTATGATACCTTTAAAATTGTTGCTTATTAATGGTTTATCACTAAATGTCAGTAAGCATTGATTCATATGATAACATTATTTTACCAACGTTTTTATCAGATTTCCTTTTTCATTGATGAAAATTAATTTTACATGTGGCTTCTGAAAGAATGATAATGAATCAAGCAGAGATAGTGATGAGAAGGAAGGAGCAAAAAGAAAAAAATTTGAGGATGTGCCCCAGGGTACCACTTTTGTTTCAGAAATGTAAAATGAAAATGATTGTAGGGGTAATGTGGCAAGACTGACGTCGTCCAAATATTTTAATGAGAATCATGATTTAACAATGGATCACTGCAAAGGAAATGACATTGGCCACTTTGTTAATTGAGTGTTGATGTTATCAACTGAAAAGAAGAAAGAATTATTTGAAAAATGTAAAATGTTGGTGGCCCCTTCTTAAGACATATGACTTAGCCTAGGATGCAAAATCTGAAGAGGAAATTTAATTATTCATGGTTGGATATGTATTCACCATAACTGGTATACTATAAACTCCAAAAAGGTACCTTTTGCAAGTATTGTACCTTATTTTCCCTAAATCCAAGTTCCATTAGAGGGGTATTGGGATCATCCATAAAAAATCGATTTTGCAGATGTAAGGATGTACACAAGGCATGCAAAAAGTATGTGAAAACACAATTTCATAAGGCAGCACTGAAAGCTGCTAGATTATTTCTTGAAAGTTTGTCAGTAGATGTACAACTCAATAAATACTCACAGAGCGTTATTGAGGAAAACAGAGAAGTTATTAAGTCGATTATATTTTGCAGTTCTCATGACTAGCGCTGTAAGCAGCATTACAAAACTTACAAGTATTTAGTTATTATGTTTTTCCAAGATAGCTAATGATCTAGGGTTAATTAAAATACAGTTACAGTTAACCCTTCCAGCCATAATGTCCCATACATGAGACATTAACATTTGGTAGCAGAATGTATTATTTTTATCATTTATGTCACAAAATCATTTTGCCCCAATATTTTCTGATATCTTTAGGAGCATCTATAGATTATGAATGTTATTCTGTGCAAAGTTAAAAAGTAAACAAATCGTTTGTAATACATAGTGATTTTATATTTTTTTGTTGTTAAATTTTTGTGTTTTTTTATTTAAACTAAATTGCATTTTTTAAAGAAAACCTGAAGTGAAAATTATGTGAAACGGTAAGTTAAACATCTAGTAATTAATTGTAGTATGATTTTAATTATTTTATTAAACAATAATTATATGTGATTTTTCTAAAAAGTGGGTTCCCATATATAGGACAACATAACTCATAGATGTATTTGTTGACTATAGCTTCAAATTTTATAGGGTCAGGAAATATTGACTACTGTTTTTTAGTAAATGTGTGGCTTAAATATAAGGAACCAGCTGAAATGTTAAGCGTTTCAGAAAAACAAATATCAGACCCAGTGGCATAGCATCAATGGAAGTGCCACTTCCTCTAACAAATTAGTATGAAATTGTTTTTTAGTATTTGTAAAAAGACTGTGAGCCTCAGAGAGAGAGAAAGTGAAGTAACTTGTTGAACTTAAGTGCCAAAATTTAAAATTACTAGAAAGAAACAACCGCTAAATGAAAAATCACCTGCTGGAGCGAGTGACAAATAACCACACGCTTACTACAAGTATTTCACGTTACTACTGCCTACAGTTGTCTCTGAACGATCTGCTGCGTATCGATGATGAAAAAAGGTTGTGTACGCATATTCAATTTGGAAGCGCAGGTTGTGTCGCTTCAAGATCACATCATTTGGGTGAATTTTTATCCGTGCGATTCCTAAGTAATGTATATTGAGAGTGAAGAAAAAATGCGCGCACATGTTCAGTCTGGAAGCGTTAAGTCAAATTACTTCATGGTTACATACGCCGATCAACAGCGCAATTTTTGTGCATATCAGTGTGTATGTGAGTCGACCATAGAGTAGTGTGGTACTTGCAGTACATTTTCTTCTTTGGATCGTTTTTTATGTACTGTCGTTTACTGACAGTGAAACTGGAAGCGATGATCAGTCGCGTTTTCAGTCCGTAATATCACTTTATGCTGGAAGCTATACCAGCTTGTTTAACTTATTTCCACAACTGCAAATGTACCAGTTTGTTAAAATACAAACACTTTCGAAATTAAGACTACATGCAATTGTAGTATTGAAAAACGTCTACTGATTAGTTTTAATTCATCAAGTTTTCAAAAAAAAAAATTAGTAGTATTCAAAATGATAAACTAACGCCTAGTTTAGAAAATTCGAATGCAAAATCAAAAGGCATGTAAAATTCTCTTCCATAATTTATCAAACTTCTCTATGTATGTAAAGTATTTAACTGCCATTTTCAAACAAATTTATGCACAACAATGCCATAGTTATGCGGTTGTGAGAAGATACAAAATTTTTCTGTTGGGCTTACCTTTTATTTAAGTAAAAAAAAAAATGTATGGAATGCAAATGGCTTTGACTTAATTCAGTTATTGTGGAAGACAGGAAACTAGCATGAAAAAGGATATTTTTAAAAATTATCGATATTACACCACCAAATACATATGTCTAATAATAGGTTTAATGATGTAACAAAATTAAAATTTTTAAATCTTCTAAATATAAACAATTTTTTAAATTTTCATAAAATTTTCTGGAAGAAGAGTTCATAATTTTCAATTTTGCAAGTTTGAAACGTGTACTTTCAAGATTCTAACATATATAAAGGCATTGCAGTGCGTCTTATACTTGACCACTTCAGATTTAACAGATGTTTTTCCAGAATTGTACAAGCTTTCTTATTTAATACCTGCAATTCCGGCAACTACTTTTTCTGTAGAAAGATCGTTTTCACAGTGAAACGAATAAAAACATATTTAAGAAATACACAAGGTCGGGGGTAACTATCTTTATTAGCTTTTTTTGGTATTGAAAAAAAATTATTATCAGACATTAGGAAATGAGCTTCTTTTCGTGATGATGTAATGGACATTTTTGCAAACAAAAACCGAAAAATTTAATTAATTTATAAACAAGTTCAGTCAAGCATGAGGTTTCATGCGCTGAGGATTCCATATGTTAAGTTAAAGATAACCATAATTTTCATTTACATAATACTAAATTCAAAACAACAATAATTCCAAAACAGATATTTTTAGTCCAGTTCTTTTTCACACATCATGCAGTGTCATCATAGTGTACTGCAAAAAAAATAAATTCTAATAAATAAACGCTATTTAGTCCTAGATTTTTGGAAGGATTAATTATCAATAAATATTTAAAAATTTGTAATTGTATTGTTTGTTTTCCGAACTTCTATATAGTTATATTTGAATACTATTACTTAAACCACCTTCCTCGTTTGTCACTATTTATTAGATTACTATACTGAGAAGTTAATTTCTCAACAGTTCATCAAATAAAATCAATAATTTTCTTGACGTAAATTTCACTTCAGTTACGATTTTTAAATAAAATTTATTTAGATATATACACAAAATTTTAAATAAACTACAGCAAATATGCCAGAATGAGCATATTTTCAACTCCATTTGAAATTTATAGCTATAATATTCACGATGCAAACAGGGGGCTACATATTAGTTCTCGCACTTTTTGAACTTTACAGCAACTTTGAAAGTTTCGTTAAGGAAATGAAATACTGTTTCGTTCCGGACAAATAGCGGTCTTTCCAACAATATATCACATGCTCTGGGGAAAAAAAACTTTTTTCCCAAAATTTTGAGCTTTCGGCGCCTCGAGGGTTTCATTCTAAAGCTGGAGAGCCGGATGTTTCAAACCAGAGAAATATACGTGGATTCGCATATTTTATATCTTGTTCCAAATGTATAGCTATAATACTCACGTCGCAAAGAGAGGGCTACAAATTAGAGCTCGCACTTTTTTGAACTTTTCAGTAGCTTTGAAAGTTTTGTTAAGAAAATGGAATACGGGTTTGTTCCCGACAAATAGCGATCTTTCTAATGATATATCGCAAGCCCGGGAAAAAAAATTTTTTTTTTGAAAAATTCAAGCTTTTAGCGCCCTGAGAGTCTAATTTTAAAGCTGGAAATTTCGATGTTCAAAACTAGAGAAATATACGTAGAGTCGCATGTACATAGCATTGTATGAGTAAAGCAAAAGATGAAAAAATCTAAATCCAAAATTTTAAATTAAGTTGAAGTCAGGGACAAAGGTTATTTTGCGTGTCGAACAATAATTCAATCACATAAATAAATCATTTTACCAACTTTTAGTTTATAATGTATTTTAAATGCTTCCATTACTTCACTTAATTTTTTGTTTTGTTGTAATTTATTTTACTGGTTAAATAATTTAATTTTCCAAAATACGAAAATTTAATAGTTTAATTAATTCATTTTAATATTGAAAATAATGACGAATATGTAACTATTGTCGCGATATTGTACGTTTAATGAAGTGAATCTTTTGAATACTTCTGATTAACTTTGTAATAAACAAATCTAAAAAAATTATTCCCGCGTGTTTGTTTTGTTTGGCGCTAAATAGGATTTTAATGTATGTTTACGTTAATTGTGTAAAGCGTTTTTTATACTAAAATTTTTTGCTAACTGAGAATTACTGATAAATAGGTAGTAATATAATATGCGCATTATTATGGGATAAATATATTTTAAAAATTTTGTGTAAATGGACAAACATAACTTGCCAGAGTAGTAAAATATAGTTTATTTCAATTTTCTCAATTAATAATCTATTGAAACAGTTGTTTTTTTACTAGGTTAAAGAGAGTTTTGACTTAATGGAAGTAATTGTTTCTTAATGAATTCTTATTTTATGAATGGCGCGTACGTATATTGAATAGAATATTTTACGGAGAGAATATGAATAATATTTGTGATAGGTAAGATAATGTTTTTTTTTTCTTGTACATTTATAATTTGAGGTATCTATTTATTACTTTTTTAGTGACAGAAATATAACCGTATTTTTTTATAGTTTCTTTAATAAAATTATTAATTGTGTTTAGTTGTAAGAAGTAAAACACAGGTTGAATACGACTTGTGTCGGTATATGATTTTGTTTCTTTTTTTTTTTTAAGTTTATTTTTCATTAACTGCAGAAGTAAAAGGTAAAAATATATTTCATAACTTACTCCGGTTATAACTGGAATATTTTAACGTTTTAATTTATATTGCTAAATATTTTATTTATACAGTTGGTTCTCGATATAACGGACCCCAATTCAACTGATTCGAAATAACAGACTAGGTTTTTATTTTAGGGGTATTCAATTCGTATAAATGTAGTTCTTATAATTTTCTAGATTTAAGCGTATACATTAAAGTTAACCTTTTTAAAGTTTAAGTGTGTACTTGTTTGTCAATTCTGTGTTATCTGCGAGCCAATTCACACAAAATAGATCCTCCTTTATTGTTGGTAACAAATATAATGGTGGTGATATTGATTTATCGGACTTTCACAACAACGGACTATGCCTTCCCCAAATTAGTTCGTTGTATTGAGGACCGGCTGTCATTTCTGTTTATTTTTTCGTTGCTTTTACTCAGTTAACTGCGCAGTTTCAAAAGTTACGAATTATTTTTCTGTTAATTTTAAATTAAGACGTTCAGTAAGATAAACTTTTTAAATGCGAACGTAAAAAGGCCAAAATACTATTTTATTTATGATAGTTTTCAATAACTTATTGTTATGGTTTCAGAATGTCAGTATTTTTCTTATAATCTGAATATAAAGCATGAAGTTTGGAAATGCCCTAGTTGGAGGAAAGAGGAGAAACTATTCAGAATCGCTTAAAAATTGAACGTGTTTTGATGAAATAGATGTATTTTCATTGTCCAGACATGTTTTTAGTTTCAAGTGTATCCGTGTAATTGGCATATGTTTTCGAAGAAGTTTATTGCCATGGTTAAATTTATTATTAAACGTTTTTACAATGATCAATTGTTATCACTAAAGTGTAAACGGTTTTCGACATTTACCTCGTTTAAGAGATTTGAGAGATCCGGTTCTGTGTATTTTGTATATCTCAGCGCAAATATGGATAAAAGGTTAACTTTTAAGAAACGTGTCAATTCCATTATCGATGAAGCAAATTAATCCATTATGAAAATAGATCTATAGTTAAATCAAAAGTCACATTTAAACAAACTTAATAATTTTACGCTACGCAAGATTTGTTTTTGGTATTTATTTCAGTTAACAGCTTACCTAGAATAGAAATTTTACACTTAATGTTCAAGTTATTTAAAATGCTTATATAAACATTAACAAATGCAGTATTTTCGCGATCATGTTATTACAGTTTTCCTGAAATTTTATGAAAATGACACTAACCACGATCTTAATTGTAACGATTAATGAATTAAGATTCCAAATCAAGTATATTGCTGCGTAAAAAAAGTAAAAGAACTGAAATTATAGTATAACTTAATAATTCTTTTTTAATTAATCAAGTCTTCTTTTTCATTTTTTCTCTTGATTTCTTTAATTATTTAGCCACATAGTACATAAGTAATTTCGCTTAAATATCTGAAATTAAAATAATTAAGAAAACGTAGCTTGGCAAAGTTAAAAATATATTTTTGAAGAGTACTTTTAAATAACTTTAAAATGATTTAAAAGTTATATCTTCTACCGATTTTGAATAACTTCAAAGTTTCAGTGTATTAATGAATTTTTTAAATTGAAGATTTTGTTCTTGTCAAATTAGAATTTCATTTCAGTGACTTCGTATTTCGTTGCTTGATTTAATATAATTTTTTTCCTAGAAAACATCTTACAATTTATAGTTGATAAGATCAAATTTGCTATGAAAAGCGAACCTTGAACTTTAATAAATGCTGAGATGTTGTTTTCAAGCCATTATGGTTAATATGCTTGTTTTTAAAAAGTGACTGATATAACATTTATATATTACTATCTAGCATCTTCGGGTAAATGGTTTCGTGCAAATGACTATTTATTACAATTAAATAAAGAATAACATTCATTAGATCACAATGCTGGGCAAATGTTTGTCTTTTTCAAGTTTTATAGCAGTGATAAATGTAATCGCGTTTAACCTGTCGATTGAATTTTTCTTGAATTGTAATAACTTTTTGATCGATAAAAGAAATTTGCTTGTGTCCGTTTTATTACTTTTCTTGTTTTTTTTTTTTTTAATAAATCAAGCTTTACAGTATTTAAGACTTTAAATATTTCAAAAGTTTGTGCGGATAGTCGCATTTTTTTCATGTTTTTTGTTTTTTTCGGTACATAATTTTGATTAATATGGAAATGTAGGGTTTTGACAATTTTTTTTCTTTGAACGTTGTTAAGAAGGCATCACACGGAACGATTGATAGCTGTTAATATTTCTGAAATTCAAATGTGCTCTTTCATATTTAGTTTCGGGTAAAATTGCAATACGATTTCTACACTCTATGGCGTGAGTGAATTCATTGGTTATTTGTGTATTTCAGCATATTCATAAAGATTGAAATATCAAGTTTACAACCACTGGCTCGAACGCAAATTGAAAGTAAATTTATTGGGTATAGGAATGACAGTATTTATGACTAAATTGAGGAATATAATTTTGTATTATTTATACAAAGAGAGACTAATCGGGTCGTTCCAGTTTTGGTTACACTAATACTTTTATAATTAATGAATAAACTACGTTTTTTCATATGAAGAAATTGCGAAATTTTTTGTATTTAACTGTAGGATCAGAAATTCCCCAAATGAGTGTTTAAGAACTTATGTCTCCGTACTATACTTCATTATTTACATTTATGCAAAAATTGATTTATGGGAAACAACGAGAATTTTATTAATTTAAAAATCTTTCAGAACTGAAAAATAAAATCTATTTCATCGATAACATTATATGTTCGGCATTTGAAACAAGTGAAGGATTTTCGTTTAGATTGTAGATTCTTAAATCTTTTTGCCAGCGTGCCTTGTGCTAATGTAAACAAAATTTACAAAATAAAATTAAGTTTATTTTTGGTCCTTTTTTATATACATAAATATATATGTGCACGAAAAAGATGGTGTCAGGCGTATATATAAATTTTTCATTTTGAAACGTATAATGAACTTCAGTTCCAATAACGGTGCAAAAAATGGTGTTTTTATATATGTAGAAATATATAACCGAATTCAAAATTAATTTCGAAATTATTAGGTAAATTAAAACTAAGTAGATTACTGTATTGAGGTAATGATGAAGTGTTTGAAGTGCGAAGTTAACTTATTTCAAGTATCATGTAGCCAAACTTTAAATGTACTTCACTTTTAACGGTTATTCTGTTATATTTATTACGGAAGAAATTTTTGATGAAAATACAGGTTTTACGTTCGAATCTTGTTAAAAGCAGCATTAAAAATTAATATGAGTGAAACTCTGACAAATTTTCCTTTGAATTCTGAATGCCTGGTCATTTGTGTTGTTTTTTATTTTTCTATACAAGAAAAATTTCTCGCAAAAAATTGGCTACTTATAATAATCTGCTCTGAAGTGTCGAAAAAATTAATTTGTTAAAATTACAGTTAATTGTTTGTAATTTAATAAAATGTCTGAAACACGGAAAGAGAGGTGTTTTTCTTTTCTGGTCATATTACACATTGTGCGCAAATATTTACTTTCCACACGGCTAAGTGTAAATTTAAAACATGGGTAATTTGGAGTATACCTGTTGTAATTTTTCTTCTGCTTTGACTTACTAATGTTGAAACTTTTAAATTGTTAGCGACAAAACATGACGATCATTGACATATTATAATCTGTTAATTAACTGGAATGTATGTGTTACAATATAATTTGCAAACTGTTTGATTTAAACTATTGTTTTCGTTGTATATTAAATTACATTTAATTATGTCTGAATGATAGTTGTACATATTAAGATTAAAATTTGGATTCATTTTATAGAATTTTTACTGAATGTATTAGCAGTTGAAATTGCTTATATTATATTTTTTTATGAAATAATGTTTTATTAATTCAATAAATTACGGACTATATATTTGTAAAATATGTTTGTTTATAAAATATATCTTTTATTATGCATTTCAGTTTATGGAGGAGGTCTTAGTTTTATTAACTAAATCTTTTGATGGCCTGGGTATTGTGAATTTCGCGAAGTAGGTATGTATGTACATTTGTGATTTATTTCGAAAATTTCTAGCTTTAACAGTAATTGAATACGTATAGATGTACTCTTTTTCAAAATAATTTTGAACTTCTTAATGTTGGTTAAAGTTTGTAATTTTATTTTTTTTAAGTATAATTTTTGTTACGCCGTCAGCGCGATATTTTAATTAGTGGCATATTACGTTTGCGTGGTTCTTAAAAGTACTCGTTCAACATATTGGGTGCCATTATAATGGCTAAAATTAAAATTTTTACGTCTAAAGACGTTGTGTTTTCAAATTTAAAAATGTACATCCAAAGCAGTTGGTAATTCGTTTTAAAAAAGACGAAGAAAAGTGGCTGAGTTGAAACTTTCTGAAATTATAACGAACTGAAGAATTATATCAATTATAGCATCCTACACATTGGTTTTGGACTGGTATTGGTTATCATTTGGTCTAACAGCGTAAGGATTTTAATGAGCTCAAACATGGGAACTGTGATAAATATTCCATCATGAGTAAAATGGGTGCTTCACGGTCCACAAAATACGTCAAAAGAATTTGAATTCTAATTTGTCTGTTGTATGTACCACCGATTGCGTATATCCAGATTTCATTCTAGTAGATTATGAACTGGATTAAAATGGGGAGGATTTTTCCCCGTAATTTCTGTAGTGTTACGGGAAGGAGCTTTTTACAATATTTAATTGATGGATAGCTCTGCTAATGATAAGTTTCGATTTAACCTTGCAAATATTTGCGATTATATCAGACTCCCGATCGCTTGTCGATCAATGTGATTTCGCCGAACGAAGGAGGAACTCTTGTTTCTCTTATATAACGACATGTTGACTGAATGTTTTTTTTTTCTTTTTCTACCGAGAACAGGTCTATTTGGGGAACTATGCCCGTATTCCGCTACCGCAGCAATGCTATTCTCATTGCAATATGTGTAGATAAACATAATATTGTGATACTACTGTACATTTGTGAATCAATTTGGGCATCGGATTGGGATAAATTTGAATAAACGTTGCAGAGCATTAAGCACTGCTACCATTCGTTATCGAAACAATCTTTATTATTACGTAAAGAGGTAAATTAGTACCACTGCGATTTTTTGTTCGTGCACGAATATTGGTACTGTTGCAACAGCGATTGAATGTGGTCTTTCTCAAATACCTGGATTAGTACACGTCTTATCATCATTATTATCTTTTCCCAGGTGGTTAGTTTACTTTTATTGCTCCCGGTGGCATTGTTAATTTATTAAGAAAGAGACGTTTTTAATTTTTTTTGCCAATAAGTTCTCAATTACATTTATCACAAATTCAAACTTTTATAAAATTATCTTTATGAATAAATACACTAACTTTTATACGCGGACGACATTGTACTATTTGCAAAATGGCTTGGAAGAATTACAAGAAATGATACAGACAGTCGGTGGTAAATGCGCAGAAATAGGGCTTAAAATAAATATAAATAAAACTAAATATACGTACATATAAACACACTGAAATTGGAAATGGTAGATAAATTTATTTATTTAGGACAATTAATTAAAGGAAATAACGATTTAGAAAATGAAATATCCAGAAGAATACAATTTTAACATGGATGGCGTTCTCAAAACTTAGGAATATACTTAATGACATTACAACACCCCTATGTCTGAAAAAAAGTGTTTTACCAGTGTGTTCTGCCAGTTTTAACGTATGCCAGCGAAACATGGGTATTAATAAAAAAAAGAATGGAACAAAAAATAAGAATTAATCAACGAAAAATGGATTATGTTGAGGTTTACTCTGAAGGACAGATGGACGAAGAGACGTATCCGAGAAATAACGAAAGTGACAAATGTAGTACATATCATTAAAAATAGCAAATGGAGATGGTGTGGACATGTGGCTAGAGACGAAGACCGCTGGATAAGTGTGGCAACATCATGGAAACCCGATGGCAAACAACCCTTAGGACGACCGAGGATACGATGGGTAGATGAAATTCAAAAATTCAGACCAAATTGGTGGGAAGAAGCACAAGAACGCAGTGTTTGAAAAAAATTGGGGGAGGCCTTCGTCCAGCAGTAATGGCTAACGAAGTTCTGAAAGAAGAAATACACTGGCTAACTCTTGGCTCCTTTCTTATTGATTTTGTTGCTCTTCTTTTATTGATGTACCTGCATTATCATTCCGATTAGTGTTAATCAATCGACATGCAGGGTAATACTCCACTAAGAGTTCATTTCAAATTTTCTTAACATGATTAGAGCTGTTTGTGTATTATTCCGAAAACAATTTTGAAAAACGTTCAATTTTTAGGATTATTTACCCTAGCTCCGTATTAAATCATTTTCGGCCTTATGTTTATAGAAACTTTTTTAATCAGTATTTGAATTTTCTATTAGTATTTTTAGTCAGGCGATAACGTGCCTCGTCACTCTGTACCCATATATATATATATATATTATCTATGTATGTGTGTATATGTATATCTGTATGTAGCGTTATTGGTAATTTGATGTATTTCTTGCAGGATTTGATAAGTGGGCCAAAGCGCAACGCATTTAACTCAGCATACGTTTGCTTGAAAATCAATAATTTTTGAGGTAATTAAATTCACGGTTTTTTAAAATGACCCTAAATTTTAATATTTTGTATCTGAGTTTTAAAAAAAAGTGTCTTTTGAATAAATTTGATTTTAATTTTTATTTTTAACTGCCCCTTTAGTGAGCTATTGTAGCAACTTAATGTCCAAAAGTACACTCAACTGTCTGAAATAATAATTAACTTAAAAAATTTATTTTTTTCATCATCGTAAAAAAATTTAGTCTACTTAAAAAAATCACGAAAAAATTACTAAAGGACTTCACCTACTCACTTATTCAGAAGGTATGAATACTAATTTGCATGTCATACGTATTGAAAATTACTTTTAATTTAGCTCCAAGAAGAGCGCATCCAGTGGAGGAAATAATTACGTTAGAAACTAAATTATGTTATAAATTAAGTACATAAAAATTTGTTAATTTTTGACTTGTCTTGTTCAGTGCCCCGTATTGTTATCGTCGATGTGAAAGTGGTTTTCATCTGCTTCGCTGCATTTATTAATTTTTCTCTGAATTCTTTTGTTGAATTAGGCCGCGTTTGGTAAACTAAATCCCTTATATGATCATCCCGCACCTTATATAATTCACCGGGATCAAATTGAAGTTTCGTGCTGACCAAAGAAATTATCTTTCTCTCCGTATCCATCTGTTTGTGTAATTTTCATTTAGCTATCGTTGTATATCTGAAGTGAGCTAGACATCCTTCACGTTGAAACGTTAATTTTTTTTTTTTTTTTTTTTCAATCAACCGGTGATTTTTTTAAACAATTCTTCAGAAAAGTTCCATTGATTTCTTTAAGTTTTGAGGCTAGAAATATGAGCCAATTAGTTTATCGTTAGAACACTATTTATATATTTAACAAAATTTCGCGCTATAATACTGTTTATTATAGTTGTTTTTTTTTTTTACATAAAAAATCTACATTATGTTTGTAAAAACTTAGAAAACAGAAAAAAAATCGAGAAAAATTTTGATGTTTTTTGTCGTTTTATCATTTTAAACCCCTAAAATCACAATTTTTACAAATGCAAAATGTGGTTTTTAAATTTTTTATAAAAAAATAATTAAACTAGGATTATTAGTAAAGAGAATTAATCTTGAACCCGTATTATTCATAGACAACTAGAATAAATATTTAACAGCGAGAACTTTTTAAAACAATTGTTTTCTTAAAATTATTCTAAATTTTTCCCTCAATCTACTCATAAAAATAAACATTTTTCTTTTTTTAAAAACAAATTTCTGTAGCACTAAAATTTATGAAGAAATAAGATCTCAAATTTATGGTAAAAATTAATTGGTGTGGTAAATATACTAAATATAATATATGTACCTATATGGTATTATAATACCAGTTATAAATACATCGGGAGTCAGGTTAAATAATTCGGTGATTCATTTATGATGTGAATATATTATTATCGGTATTATGTACGTCTAATTAATTATTTTTTGTGGTACGTTTTCTTCTCTGAATTTAAAAATTGATTAGTTTAACTTTTTTTTTAATCTTTTCATATTCTTACCTTTAATTTAAACTTTTATATTACTGACCCTCACACTATTTTTTGTCTACTACATTTTTATTCTGTAATCTAGTCCGATATTAATGATTTGTGCTAAGTCGTTTTTTTTTCTTTCTTTCTAGTAAGTTTCAGTATGATCGCGACACTTTTTTTTAACCCAAAGTTATATTTTAAATTAACAGTTTCCCCGCGCAATTTGAATACAACCGGTTTGTGCATTAAAATTACCCTTTTAAATAAATTTTATATCGAATTTGTGGCATATATGAAAAACAAAGAATACAAGCAATACTCTATTGCGAGCATCAGAGAAGAAGTATATGCAGTATTCTCTTACATTCTATATGTATTCTTATTTATCTGTTTACCTGCCGTACGGTGATTTAACGTATACTTTTGATATGTTCGTGCATTTATTCTTTCCTATTGAAAAATTATAAAAATTAAATTTTTCTTTGATCGCAGGCGTTTTGAGCTGTCATTAATATGCAATAAAAATCGTGATTTACGAAACAGGTGGGAGGGAATACAGTCAGGTTTATTTCATGACGTTGCGCTGTTAAAATAAAATCAAAAATTTTCAGTTTTCTTCAAAAATTACATTACAATAAGGAACGATTAGGAAGATAGGAATAAACGATATTACGGTTTTAAATTTAAATTAAAGTACATAATATTGATATTCTAAAATCAGTTCGGCATAATTTTATAATTAAATGAAATTTAAAATAATGGGTATTTATTGAAAGTTCTTCGCGATTAAGTATTGTTCTGTTATTGTTTGTCGTTTAAAAAATTCGTCGATCCAATTACCGGCTTGTAACTTGAGTTCAGTGACATTCCATATTCGTGGAATAATTCCAAACAGAAACCATTAGTCCAGCCAAAGCCTTTTTGAGGTTCGTATTCTCCTCCATTTCCGGATTCACCTTCGTATAGTGCGCTATACTATAATCAGTATAATGTGTACATATTTTATTACTATTATTACGATTTTAATTTTTAGAATTTCAAACGGTATTAAAATAATTTTCGATTTTTCAATGATGGGATAATTGAAAGTATCTTGCGTTTAGAATTAATGCAAAATTGCTGCAATTAAAGTGCAATTTAACAAAATTGGTTTTCCTATTTTTGCGTATATTAGGAGTATATTTATTGACAAGGAAATGTTAAATACAGTTTTTGTGCAATTTTTTTCATATACATTTTTAGAACTTTACTTCATTTCATTAAAAAAAAAAGAAAAAAGAAATGTAGTATTCGAGAGAATAATTACGAGTAAAATTATACCATCATTTTTCTGATTTAATGACAAGTATTCTCGTTTATGCATATTATATCAATTTACACATTTACAATAGTTACAAACAGCGGCATTGGTTTAAATTGTTTTTTTCGAAAATATTTCACTCGTAAATTTGGTTATTTCGCAATTGATTGGGTTCGCTTATTGTTTAAAAAATGATGTGAATAAAATCTATACGTTTACCTTTTCAAACATAAAACCGTATTTTTCAAATCCTTTATATGTTGTTTGAATCCAGTTTTCTGCTAGCTGAAATGCAATGTCCTGCGCTTTAAAATAGCCCGATCTTCCTAACGCTTGTATGACAAAAGCTTGTAATGGTGCCCAGCAGTTGGGGTAGTCCCACTGTTGAGTTGAATTTATTAGCGACGACGGTACTCCTGCGTATAATATATAAAACATTTAAAAATTATTATTATTTTTTTTAATGTTTTTTTTTATTTGAAACTTCAATTTAATTTGGATACATCCTGAATAAAACGTCGCTCTACGTGTTTAAGACAGTTTTCTCTCTGAAAGTTTATTTAGCGACTGCGTTTTCACATGTACTTATTTATTCGCTGCATTTTAAAATGATTTTCTTGTCACTTCGTTATATTTACACTTCCTTATATTTACACTTCCTTATATTTACACTTCCTTATATTCTTTTACTGATTTATTGTCATTCGAAGGCGAGATTAATCAAATTATGTAATATTACGTAAAGTGAAATGGATAATGTGTGAAATTTAAGCAATTTTGTTAAACATCTGAGTGTAGAGTTTTCTTTCATTAATTTTCGGTATATGTTGTATTTAATCCGTACATAGACAAACTAGCGTATTTAACATTTGGGGTGTAATTTTCTTTCATCGCGTGCTCGTAAAGTTTTATTTAAAAATTTTCTGTATATGAACTTTTCCTGATATTTATTTAATTCTATTCTAAAATTTACCCCAGTAGACTGGACTTCCATCGAGTCGTATAATTTTTTGCGTTTGAAGATAATCCAGTACTCGTTCAATATAATTTTTTTGTTTGTGGTAACTGTTCGTCCATAGTGGCGTTAAATTAGAAGGATAAAAGTAATCTCGATGTCGGTTGTTTATTAAATCCCAGTCTTGCCAAATGCCGACGTGCCTGTTCCAAAATACCTAAACATCGAAAATATAATCATTAAGTGCTTATGTCTTACGTGAAATTAAGTAGTTCTTACGAGAAATTAAAAATGCTTCATTTTAAACGAGTTCTGTAAGCATAAAAAGCGTGTATAATATCTTATTTAAAATAATTTGGTATCCGAGAAATATAGCGAAAGTAAAGATAACCAAAAACTGGCCCCGTATTCTCTTCAGATTCATTTGACTTTGTACATTGTGAACTTCGAATCTCCGGCATTTTTTCAAAGGTATTGGATTCGTTAAACTTTATTGTTCTAGCGTGTGTGGTAAAAAATATTTTGTAGGAATTCTGTGCTGAATATATACATAAAATATTTATGTACGTAGGTCTTTATATTACAGTTGTAACTGAGAAGAAGTATAAAATGCGTGTGTGTAACCGTTTTCAGTTTTTCTGAAAGTACAGCGCGTTTATTATTTTTTGGCGTTAGTTAAAACGACTTAGTTTGTTGTATTTGAAAAAAACACGTGATTATTGAGAGATGAACACGTAAGTCTTGTTACAGATGTTTTAAGACCTGCGCTACTTCAAACGAGTATTGTAAATAGATTCGTCTTATGTTTGGGTCCGCATAATTTTCTCAAAACAGAATATAATTAAGTTCGGAACATGTTAAATTATAGTTATTGTTATCGAATGTTTATTTTAAAAAATTGTATGCGGATTAAAATAAAATTCGAACATTTTACTTATCGTAATGTTTATTTCAGGCGGATCATACTTTTTCTACAGTGCTTGCAGAAACCGATTATTAAATGGTCAGTATTTTCTCGAATATACTGTAAATTGTGCATGACCAAATTTTATGGTTTAATTTTTTTTTTTTTCGAATTTAATTTTTTGATTATTGTAAGTTTAAGTTTTTGAATAATTTTAGTCTATTTTCATTTGAAATGTATTAAATCAAAGCGACGTTTTTGTTGTGTATTTCTTGGAAAATGGAAAATCTAAAATTTTAGCCGTTATACTTACGCCGTGAATAGCAGCTAGCAATTCATTCGCGATATGTTTATAATATGAACTCCTTTCTGTATTCCCCAGAATGCGGTAGAATTCACTTAAGACAACCGCGTTTGCTTGTAATATGCTGTTTAAATCGACGTAGAGAATGTTTATGGTATTCAGATATAACAGTGAACCTGTATCACAGATAATGCGCTTTTAATATAGAAGCTGATATTAATCTAATATAAAATAGAAAAAAAAAGGTTAATATGTTTTTTAACGCGTGCGTACATATAGACACGTATGCAATCTTGTCCCATAAAACGTTAGTAAATGTTTCTGAAAGAAAATACTGTAAACAGCAAAAACGATTCAATACTCGCCTTGATTTAAATTTTAATTGTCTTTGCTTAATTGAAATGTTATCGCATCGACCGCGTTACATTAATATCGAAAAGTACGTTACGTTAACTTCGCTCAGTTTATTAGAAAACCCGCGTAAAATGAAACTGTAATTTGTTGGCTTTAAAATTGGGAAAACCGTTAATTTTCTTTTTTCTTTTTTGTGTAAGGCATTAATAAGTTTAAGTTCCAGGAAACTAAAATATTCGGTATTTAGATTTTTTTTTGCTCTATTGCTGTTATTATAAGAATAAATATAAGAATTTGTCTTCGATGAAAAAATTTACAGGTCACTTCTCGCACGTCCAACATTTATCACGGGTAGAGTTACTAGGCTGAATCCGATGTTGGCGTGGTTTGGAACTAATTGATTGTATCGGCTACGCACGGTCGCAGTTTGGCATCATTTGAAACTCCTTTATCATCGATCACTTTGCGTAATAATCGGTCAATGCTTAACAAATTCGATTTTTTGTTGTACTAACATTCTGTGAAAGTAATGGAATGATATGTCTATTTTTCTGTATCTAAATGAATTCTGTTTTTTCGTGACGATGACAAATGCTATTAACCAAAATAACTACTGGTTCATCTTTCCGCCCCCCCACAAATTATCTTGTTCTTTCGTAGTTTTATATATATATATATATATATATGTTATAATTACACAATTTTTTTAACTTCTTATCGTTCACCTTTTATTAAGACTAGTTTTTGATCGTTGACACTGTCAACGATTTACATTGTCAAATAGTTCCGGTTTGAATAAGTTGCTTGGTGGATAATTTAAAATTTGTTAGTTCATGTTTTCTTGTATGATTTTTATGTAGCGAACTGAAAGTTTTTTTCAAAGCTTTATTCTAAATTTTTACTCTTTTTTACTACAGCTTAAAAGACTGTCATTCTGAAAACTATTATACGAGTGTGCATTTGGTTCAGTTGCAATTTTTTGATTTTCAATGACTAATTTTAAACTTAAATTTCGATACGGCCTTTTTCTGTTTTCAATCGTGAACTACAATGAAAATATGATGAATTTAATTATTCTGAAAAGCGGCGCATCAGTTTAAACCCATCAAAATACGTAAATACGATACGAAGAAAGTCGTAAAATAAATTTTTGAAATATTTTAAATTGAGCAATATTAGGAATAGCTTAATCCGTTATGAAATGACTCTTGTGATGACCGACATTAGTCTTGTCAGGTAATGGTACAGAAAATAATATTTAGATTGGTATGTGGCATTGTGGCTTACAACTGATACGAATTGTTCGCATCTTAATAAACTGTTTTTGTCTTATTACGACATAAAAAAAAGAAATTTAGATATGCAGTTTTTGAATGTGCAGTTTTTATAGTTGATAAACATGTAGTTTGAAAAAGGTGAAAGATTTTCATATAACTTGAAGGGATTAAGATGGTTAAATGTTAGACGATGGATATTTGTAAAATTGTTTTTTTTTTTAAACATTACGTTGTAAATATTTTGGAGCTGACTATTAAATGTACTTCACTTTTCAGTCTTTCTCTCTCCTTGTTTTTATGCTCACTTAAATTTTACGTGGGATCATTAAAGCACGCAAAGATTGAAGTAGTTTTAATGAGATATATTAGTCGCGTTGTTGTGTTATATCGACAAAAAAAAGTTAAAACAGTGTGATATTATGCGCATTATATTCGTACATGTACGTTTAAGTATAAAAATAAATGGTAAAATAAACAAGATTATCTCACCTTCATTGGAACCATCCGCGGTTATAATATGTCTAGTGGAAAAATCCCATCCAGTTTCAGCTGCGCTTTTGATGTTGGAGTACACTTTCGTTCGTTCTGATTTTGATAAATTTTGAGCCGCTGTATAATCTTCACTTTTTGATAAACAATAATACCAGTGATAATAAAAAATAGTAGTAATGGTAATAAATTTGCAATTGTTTTATTTTCTGAATAATTTCATCACGGAAGACGTGCATTAACGTAATTTAGTAAAAGTAGGGCACGGTTTTCTATTAAAAGAGTGTTTATTTTGATGCACTAATGAATATTTTTTTGTTGTAGTATAGATGGTGTTAATTTTTTGGTTTGGTTTGAAATTACTGTCGCTGGTTAAGACGGTTAAATTTCAAATTTTCGAAATAACGCGTTGAATATTGTTTATTTTATTTTTACGATAAATTAGGTCCACTTAGGTTAGTTTGTTAACTGGAAAAATCTTATTTTCGACTGAGTCATTTTATTATTTGCTTATTGAAGTACAGTAGAGAATCTGGATGGACACGTAACTTGAGGCTTAGCTGGACAAAATGGACATGATCCTGGAGTGAACATTTTTCATAGGATAACCGTGTGGAGAAGATGTGTCATTTTATATACGTCTAACGTTTGCTGATTGAGCGTATACGTTTTTTTGTATACTTTTAATTGCTAATCGACAGTTGCGCGATAAATTTTCTTCGTAAAAGAGATTACTGATCCGAAAAAACGTATTTTGTTTAAATTTATTTATCTGCAATAAATAATGTCCGCTATTTTTGTTATTTATTCAGCTTGCGATGCAGATAATTTTTTGCTAAACCGACCCGTATTTTTTTTTTTTTTTCCATTTTTGCTATGTCCACGCTGATTTTAGATTTATTCGAAAATTGTTGTTAAATGTTTTGCTGTTGTCCCAGGAGCTGAAATATAAATTTTGAAGTTTGCAGTTGTTTAAAAAAAAAAGAAAAAAATCATCATAATGTAGATAGTGAAGTTGTTAAGAGTTATTCAATTACGTAACTTAACACATTCTCGCGAACTTTATTTACATCGCAGCCGAAAACATGATCATATCGATTTTGGAGTTGAACATTACAAATGGAATTTTTACTATTTATTATTTTTATGTATAAATTGTTAAATGGTTTGTGAAATCAGCAATTTTCTCGTGTTTATTATGTACAGTATCATTAGTGTCGTTAGGCTTAGTACATCGTGAACTTCAACTTCACAGTTTCCGATGCTCTGCGAAGAACATGGGACTCACTTTGTTTTACTTATATATATATATATCTTTGTACGTATGTATACAAAAAATATTGTTACTTCTTGGTTGAAAACTAAGTTATTCCAATTTCGTTAGATTAAATATAACGGCCGCTTTCTTTACATCCATTAAATGTTTAATAAATTTGAAATTGAAGCAATTGAATAGAATTATTCTGCATCGGGTTTTGAATATATAAAATTGTATGAAGGGGAGATAATAAAGTAAAAAATTGAGTATGTAAAATACCACAGTAAAGTGTAAATTATTGATTTAAGAAAAAGAAATAAACGCTGTTTCAAGTCATTTTTTAAGGTTTCAACAAAAACCCAACTATTCGGAAAGAAATAAAAGAATAAACAACTTCTGTTACATAAAGTGTAAGTAAGAGAAGATAATAGAAAAATATGCAATACTTCTTTAATATTATTTTAAACTTTAGTAGCGTAATAAAACTTGACGCAGCAGGAAAGTAAGAAATATGTACACAGTAAGAAGTAGATTCAGTATCGTTTTGCTCAGTTGTGTTGTGAAACAATCCGTTAATAAGGAGAATATATTGTTAAACGGTGATAAATTGAAGGAAGTTCCAAAGGATTTTTTTAGATTATGTGAAACCATTCAGTTTATTGAAAGCTGCTTGTCACTTTCTTTCGGAGTATTGAGTGCGTTATGAATTCTTTGGAAACTGGGGCATTAGTGATCTGTGAGTTCATCTCCGTCCTTTTATATTTCAGTCTATTTTTCAGTAAATTTTAATGTGCCCGTAACGTAAATATCGTTTAATCTTTTAATGCAAGATTCACAGAAAAATTAACTTCTCATAAAAAAAGAACTTAACAAGGAGATACTATGTCGCTTAAAGTTCACAAGAACGGAGGAACATATTTCACTTCGTTGTTAATACAAATCAGTTTTATTACGAAGCATCGTATATTGTTCTTCTGTGTTCAATTACGGCCTACCTGGATAGACCTCGGTAAGAAGGGATGTATATACATCTTATAAAATATGGATTGTCCATTGCATTTCGTTCGAAGAAAGAGAAAACTGAATAATATCTCTGTTTCTACTGATTTTTTTAATCTCGATGATATTGAATTTTTACGTAATATTTCAACAGCTTTAAGAACATAGAAGAATACTCTTATTTGATCAGAAATATTTTTTTCTACAAACACTTTGTAATTAGTTAGATTGCTAAATTAAATCGGCTGCGCGTTTATTGTTGTTTTGATTGGCATTCAGTATTGTCAGTATCAAAATTGCTATTATTACTTTATCATTAATTCTGCCATTATTATCAGCAATAAATAGCCAGCTGTGATATCAACAGACATAATATTATTATTACTGTTCGTTTGAAATAATGAATTGGTTGCAGTGCTGCTGACGAATGTAGTGATAACATTTGTGCTAATAATTTCAGGCAGGAGTGTACCATTTTCGCCAATAGATAAGTTTTACCAGAGTAATTGTAAGGAAAGAGGCATTGAGTGTTTAACTGTTAAATATGGATACGTTATGCATGTAAATGAGTACATCGGTGAATAATTTAACGTATAACGAAGAGATGGCAAACGGTTATCGCACCCATACGATAGCGCGGTAAAGTTCGAACACAAGGTATACGCAGACAAAGCGGACAATGCGAATGATAGTAACAAATATGTTCTTTGTTCTGTCGAATAGTTTAGAATATCGTTAAAATGTTGGTGATGTTAGGAGAACGCAGGATAAGCTCATGTACAAAATATTTCACAGAAGAAACAGAATTACCTTTAAAAAAACTGCACGAATTGCAGCAAGCGTTAAATTTTAAGTTACCAAAACCTGGAAATGAAAGAGGAGAAAATAATCGGTCTTGCGGACTTTTTATTGCGCTTTTTTCTAATTAGTGCGTATAGAAATAATGTGTTTTCTGTTAGTCTGTAATTATCGTTATTGTTTTGCGGGTTTTCATTAACGCTATTCGCTACGCCGAGAGCATGTTGCTCCATGAATTTGCCTAGTATGAAAAGTTTGAACGAGTCAGCTATTGAATAATTTTCAGCAGCAAATGAAAACTAAGTAAACATTCAATTTCACTGTTGTTTGATTAGAAAATATCTTCTTTTTTTTTTACATTACCGATTCGATGTAAATAATAAATGTAATTAATTTGCGATGAATTTATAACGAATAATTGCTAAATTTAATAAGCGCAACGGAATTAATACTTGTAAAATATAATTATTCTTACTAGAAGGATTCTGGACGTGGATAACAACTGGGAGCGTTGTATTTGGCTAATTTATACATTCTTCCGTTTTTATACACTGAAACCATTCTGTCACCATACCAGTACTGGAATTCGGCATCTAGATACTAATCGCAGTTTTGACTTTTATTTTTTGTTAAAAATTAAATATAAGTGAACGTTAAAGTTAAAAAACGCGTATATTAATGCAAATGGTCGCGGCGATAATAATTAATTGCTTGTTTTTTACCCTAGCATATCCGTTAAAATAACGGTATAAACATTAATGAAATAGTATTATTATAACAGGGCTTTGGAAAACGGATTAAAATTGCTTTTAATGTTGTTTCGGGGGTTAGAAAGAATATTTTGCAGGATGAGAGGACGACTGAGGATACTTCTGTGTGATTCGAAACATGCACAGGGTTTATATGTGTTGAGCAGAGGTGGAAACGTTGCAAGTTGGACATGTTGGAATGGATTGGTGATTAAGTAGGCTGTGAGTAATTTTGGTGTGGCCTAGACGTAGACCAGGTTACTTAAACCTCCTCTCGGTGGCATTCAAACGTTGAGGTTGTCCGGGTATGTGTTGGACTTCGTATTAATCGTAGTTTGTTGGGGTCTGCTGCTGTCGATCATTGGCTGTCCAAAGCTTTGATCGCTGATGGTTTTATGTATTTCTCCAGATCGTCTGATGGCGTTGGTAGGTTCGGGTAGGACTGTAGTCGGGCACCTTTCGTTGCTCTGTCAGTAAGAGAATTTCCATTGATGTCGCTATAGATCGGAACTCACGGAAAACGATTTGGAGAGGTTGTTTGAGGATAGAGCGCATACTATTTCTTTGACAATGTTAACGGTAGCTACACGTCTGGATTAAGTATTGAGGAGCGTTGTTGGAATCAATGCAAAGGAAATAAGGAGAATATGTATCACTGCATGATAATAATGGCTTAAAGTTTTGTTGAGGGAACTGAAAAATGAGTCAGAAGAGAGAAACAAGGAATGCCTGAGCGGGAGGAGGAAACACCTTTCATAGTAAGGGATAACGAGATGGCAGTTCCGAATTTTCATGAAGTAGTTGGCGCGGAATATTTTTTTTGAACATATTGAAAACGTAAAAATTATTGGAGAGATGTGAAGGTTAGCCCAGAAAGGAAAAACCGCAGGAGTGAATGGACTAGGTAGAGGGAGGTTTATTTTCACGGAAGAAGGATATATGTTGGGCATCATGATGACAGGATAGGTTTACAGGAGAAGATGCAAAATAGTTTATTATAGCGTAAGAAGGTAAATGTGGATTATCTGTTATATGGAGAAGAGAAGTAAGTATAGTGTGATATCTATATAAATCTAATGGTAATTCGTCATCCTCGCATAGGATGCTGCTAATGGAGAAGTAGAAAATCACCTATTACAAGGCTCTTAAATGGAGTTTAATGATTGTAGACGAGTAGGGTGCTATGTCATAATTAATTTTTGATCTTATCAGTGAGTGGTATATTTTTGATAATGGTGACTGATTCAAACCATAAGTAGTGTATGCGAGCTTTTTAATGACAAGTAATTTATTTGTGCAATTTAATGGGTTGCTATGTTATTTCTACGACAATTTTTCGTCGAGAATCAAGCCTAATGTACTTCACTGCGTTTTTGACGAATTTAAAAATGGATTGTTCATGGAAAGTTGTATGTTATGCGGACATTTTTGGATACGTCAAAAGGTAATTTAGCTGCAAGTTGAAACCATTTTTATTCGACTAGTCGCAAACCTTATTGATAATGTTCTATCTCTTCTCCTATGAATATTTGGGGGGCAAGAGATGAAAATTTTAAGGTCATCAGCAAATAATGCGCTTTTTATTGGGCTGATATTTCGTTTATAATTCCATTGATGGCAACGTTAAATAATGTAGGGCTTAGTATCCTGCTGAACACGATTTATGAGATTACTTAGTGAGCAAGTAATATTGCCGATTCGAACATACAATTTCCTTAAAGTTAGGAAACTTTGGAAGAAGTGTGACAGATGTCCTTGAAAGTCCCAACTGTGAATTGTAGATAATATTTGTATTTCTAGGTTCGGTCGAGCACTTTTGAAAAATCGAAAAAGATGACCAGAAGATGCTGTTTTTTGAAAACTATTCTTGAATGCTATTTCTTACAAATATTAAAAGATCGGTAGTTGATCTTTAGATTCGGAAACCATATTGAATATCGGACAGGAGTTGATTGGTTTCTGTTATCCATAACGGGGCTAACAGGTAGTGTGGAGGTTGTCGACAATAGTTTGATTTTTAGTTCATTTATGATGAAGTGTTGAAGTAAAACGGCGGGAGAGACATTAAAGAATATGAATTTTTTTGAAGATTGCTTAAGTTAGCAACATTTTGTGAATTCCACTTGAGACAGAAATCTACTATAATCATTCATAAAGCGTTTGACTGGTTGTTCATTTTGGAGAAAATTCTTTTATCGCCGACTTTAGGAACCGTCATAATTTTATTGGGATTTTGAACGAGATTCATGATAGCGGTTAAATAGTCGCGCTGTCTGTCCGCAGTCCTGCAAGTAAGAAAATACTATGCTTTGTTTTTAGTTTAGAAAAGAGATTAAGGATTTTAAAATTCGGAAAAAAAAAGTTTTTCCATTATACGTTCATGGAACTGCAGTAATTTGTTTATTAATTCGGAAAATAAATATCGATTAATGTGCTTCTGTTATTCAACAGAATAAGAATATTTTTTTTTATCGAATTTAGCAGTGGCAGAAAAGATTCGTGCGCTAAAAGATCATTTAGAACTCTATAGAAATAACATCGAATCTGCGGGCTTCATTGCAGTAATAGATTAAAGGCATGTTTAATAAAGAAGGAAAACACAGTTCGATAATATGTTTATAACATTATATGTTTTTTGTGATAGCGTATAAGTTAGAAATGTATAGGTAAGCAGCGAATGAATCAGTAAGAATGGATTAGTTAAATGACGGAAGGTTACATCAGTCGTCTGAAATAAACGGTTGTATAGTCGGAGACTATGAATCGATCGCATTTAAAAGTTCGTTCATTCGCTCATCAAAATGTTTTTGTCATAATTCTGTCTCGCCTGCACCCGTTTAAGGTTTAAATTAATATATCTCTTCTCGACGGACGATATACTTTTATATAATAAGATTACTAAAAGGAAGAAAAAAAAAGTAATAGAAATTTGTTTCGTTTTACTGTTTCATTGTTGTAAGCTTCTGTTTGATGTATGTTTTGTAGTTTATTAATTCATCTTCTGTCGGTTCATATTTAAAGGTTTTTTCTTTCTATTAATTAATAAAAGGAAATTTAAAAATTATTTGACAAGGTTTTTTTTGATCTGTGTTTTGTTTTATTGCCTTTGCATTTTATATGTCTTTAGAAAATCAATATATATATATATATATATATATATATATATTTATTTAAAACATTTTACATTTTAAATGTTGAAACCGTTTAATTTTAACGCGACTATTTATTATGAGTTCGTTTCTTTAGAAATGGATAATTTACTCAAATTATTCTGCTGCACAGATTTGTTATTATAGGATTTGTTTGTTTGTTAATCGATTATTATTATTATGTTCTTTTTAATATTTCCTATATATCAATTTTCTGACAGTTTGACACGTAATTTGAAAGTCGAGATGTGGAATTATATTAATCAGAGTCATAAAGAAAGTAATTAGAAGAAGGATGACAAAATGGAGTAGAAGTAGATGAAAACCGCCGCTGAGTTGTAATGACGTACAATTGTAAACGTGCCGTAGGGAAAGAAAATGAAAAATTTAATACGTGATAAACAGATGGGGGCATAGTTCTTGAGGAAAATCGAACTTTAATTAAAGTCGTCTGATTATATTAGGTACACAATTAATAATTATGAATAATACATATTATCCTTTTATCGTGACGGAGAACTTTGCCGCGGAAAACTTTCGCTAAAGAATGCGTTCAAGCAAAAAAAAATTCGATGTTAAAAGTGAGTGCTCGAATGAGTTTATTACATATTTTTGACGAAACACAATTACCATCAGTAAAATGTTCACAAGCTGTATATATATATGTGTGTGTGTATGTGTGCCAAGTGGGAAAATTTGTTTAGAATGGTACTTAATCGACATACCTGTATGTTAGTCTGTAGAAATGAGTAATCTTCGGTACAGTAATAATAGGTAGCGGCCATCTGAATTAAGAGCGGTGGTTGCGATCTTTGCGTGTAGTATATTCTATTACCGTTTGGTACGTGCCCAAACTTGATGACCAAGTAAATGAAATTTTCGATAATTCCTTTGACCGTCTGATACATTTCGCACAGAATTAGCCCTCGTATGATCCAGTACGTGTCCCAGTAGTACACTTCCCGGAACCGACCTCCGGCTATCATGAAGCCGTTTGGCACATAGATTACGGAATGACGGTCCGGGTATTGTAGCGCGTCTACGTTAACCTTCTTCGATAGGTCTTTCCAGATTTCGTTTATCTGCAACACCCACTTCTTGTAATTTTCGTCGGCAACTCGATTCGCTATGGCCGGATTCGATGTAAAATCTGGCGGAACCCAATCGTCCAACGGATCGTCTTCGAAGTTTTCATCGACAAACTGCTTCAGCTGATCTAAACTCGGTCGTCCTTTCGTTTCGCTTTTTAGCTTCTGGTATCGTTCCAGGATTTCATTTTCCGAACGGAGTAATTTTTTGTCAACGAACGTTTTCGAATCTGGATACAGTCTGGCCATTTGTATATCGCGAAGTAATTCTCCGTCGCCGCAGTATATTTGACTAAATTAAAGTCGTAAGTTGTCGAGAGTTATATAACTGAAATCGAATAAATGAAACTAACGCTAACAAATCACGCGTCTTTAGAGAAACAACCATAGATTTATTGTAAATATTGTAATAAGAGAAATCTGTGTACCTCGCACGAGTTGTAATTTACACGTGATACTCTGAAATATTTAACTTATGCGATAAAGATATCATGAAAAACAAAAATTAAAGAGTTCAGAGAAACGGAATTTCTCTAAGCCGTGGCAAGTTTAAAAAAGAGATAAATTGACGTAACTGTGGGGTTTGTAATTTAAATGGATTTATGTATTTCAAGAAGTTAAAATTAGATCTCCTCCCTAAATATATATATATATATATATATATATATATATATATATATAAAGATAAGTTCTGCTTGGTTCTAGCGACGTTTTAAAAAATGTAATAGAAATGTAAAATATTTCAATGTCCAAAAATAATTAAAATCGGAACGCTTGAATAGTATTTTTGATAGCTTTCCAATACCTTGGTGTTCTTTTCGATAGTTAAACCTCCTTAGGGTACTTTCTCCGAGCAAAAGTGTGGCGGGGGATGATCATTCAGTCCTTATTGTTTTGTATAAATGTATTATCCTATCAAAACGAGATTACTGTTCTTTTGTGTATGCCAATGCCCCAAAATTTGTTCTTTCCAAACTTGACCATGTCTTGAACCTATCTTAAATTTACGTTTAGCAGTTCTCTCAGAAGCTAATTCTACCGCATTGTTCACCCGTAGATCCTACCGGGGACATCGATTTCTGATCAAACGTCTCTCAATCACCTCTTCCAAACTTATCCACACTTACATATTCCTTTTCCACTAACAAAATCTCTATTCTTGCTCATATATCTCTTCGTCTATGTCGGGGTTTCTTTATATTATGTCCTTTATTAAATCTCCATATTTTATCTTAAACTTTTCAGATGTTCTTCATCCCCCTAAGTTAGTCTAGTTTCTTATTCAATTACACCTTTAATTTAAATTTCCCTTTTATTCTCCTATTTCCACTCATGGCTTGAAGAGACCATAAGGAGTGCGAGCCGCCTTTAATATTCAGTCTCTTGACCACTCCAAATTTATTAAACCACCTTCTTTTGCTCTATCTTCACCGTTGAATATTTTGCTATTCTGCGTGCCATCCTTTTTACATCTTCTTATTATTCGAATAATTTTGTTATTGTTTCTGATGTAAAAAGTGTACTTTTGACCATTACTTCACCTCTTCCTCCGTCGTCGGTAGATGCAATTATCCTGTCCATTCGATCTTTAATCTTTAAATTGTCCTGTCGTTCTATCTACATTTAGTTTCTGTGGGTACCAGGTCATACGGGGATTGAGGGCAATGAGTAGGCTGATTTGTTGGCCCAATCTGCTGTACATACCGGCCTTTTCATTACTAAATTTCCTGTTTCTAATATTAATTTAATCTCCAGTAAAGTTCACTCTTAGTTCATATCATTCCTTTTCTTTTCTTTAATCCTCTATTCAGCCTTTCCCTCCTCCTTTATGGTACTATGATTATGCTTATCTGAGTCGTTCTTTCATTTTTTTTATTAGTCACCTTCGCTTTGGACATAGCTTGCTCCCTTCATCTCTTTTTCGTTTTTCTCCAGCAACTTCTTCTTTCTATCAATTCCATCCTAGCGACAGCAATTCAAATTGCGATTTTAACTACATTTTCTTTGAACGTTCGTGCTTCTACTTCCAACTTTTAGGCTTGTCTTTTTCTATATAACGCTTCCTTTCTTCTTGCGATTCCTTTATCCCCCCTCCCCACAGTCACTATTTTTGTCTTCTTCCTATGTTTAATTTGTGGCCGCGTTAAAATCTAGTTTGCTTTCTTTAATATGCTGAACTGTAGTGCTTGTTTAATGCCCTTAGTTGACAAGCCCTCCTCCCCAAAGAAAAGTTTAACGTGTGGGTGCTATCGAAGCAAATAGATTGAGGAGAATACGAGCGTTTAATAAAAAAGTGTTGTCCGATATTATTTTTTCAGTTTTTATTTTTACATCATATTCAACGTTACAAAGAGCAGTGGGTTTGCGAGCGGAGCGCGCAGAAACGAACAGTTCCATCGTATATATATATATATATATATATAAACTCAGCCAT
Source organism: Icerya purchasi (assembly GCA_039619475.1). Taxonomy (NCBI): domain Eukaryota; kingdom Metazoa; phylum Arthropoda; class Insecta; order Hemiptera; family Monophlebidae; genus Icerya; species Icerya purchasi. Next base: position 166,555,114 of record CM077116.1, on the reverse strand, counting down.
TTTGGCCTTGCAAGGGGCTGTGCCCCTTGACCCCTTTTGGTTACATTTCTCTCTTCTATACTTTGTATTAAATGATCAAAATTTACAACGTAATTCCAAATCGGACCATATGAATATAATAACATAATCTCAAAAATACTATAAAACATAACAAACGTTACATGAAATTGGAATATTTTTTTGAGACATTTTTTGTTACATAAAATTGGGACATTTTTTCTAATGAGTGGTAGCCTAAGAATTACGTTGGAATTAATATGTATATGTATACTCTAAGTGGCGAGAGAAAAGTGTATAATAATGTAGACATATATTTTTATTTGGCCGACTAGCGTGATATACATGTAGTTTGCTGACAGTAGTCCGTAGAGAATTATATTCGATTCAAATCCCGCTATTCAAAATATAAAAAATGATCACTTGGAGATATAGCAAAAGAGATAGAGATAAGAAAGTAAATGTAAATGTGCATTAAAAGATAGTAAAACAAGCAAAAATAAAAAATATATATTTAAGCAATATAATAACGACATCCTCTTATAAACGAAAGAACGGGGTTACCAAAATTAACATTTATGGTATACAAAAACATTAATGTAGAGATAAAGAAAAAGTTTATTAAAATATGCATACGGAGTGATTCGAAAACTTGGACAATAGACAAAAATTGCAAAACTAGAACTGGAGAATTTTGAAACCGGGTGCCTGGAGAAAAATGAAAAAAATCAAAAAGCGATAAAGAAGTGTTCAATATAATTTGAGAACAAAGAGATCTACTAAAAGAGTTAAAAGAAGATGCAATTGGATTAGTCACATATGTGAGCAAAATAAATACCTAACATAAATAATCAAAAAGACCAAGAGGTTAGATGATGATAGGCAAAAGAATATATATATATATATATAAATATGATGTACATATATGGAAGTGTGATGAAAATGGCGCCATCCAGGGAATTCTAACCTGCGATGAACGAATTCACGGTCTACCAATGTAATCGGAAAATTGAATTATGATAATGTCGTTTCAGATGAAGTAAACATTAATTTTAATTCGTCTTATTAATTTACCCGGTAGAGATTTGGATCGGGAAGTGCGCTTGAGATAACGTTGTGGCCATTTTGTAACACCTGTATTATTTGTACGTTTTTATCGATCGGAAATAGTTGCCTTCACGTGCAGACATCAAAAGATGGTGAAATTGTGCGCTGCGCTTAATAATTCTCGTGGATGACGATAAGGTTCTAGTGGTTTTCGGCTACCAAATAGGAGGTATTGTGGACTTCCGGAATTGTCTTGTTCCGGATTCAAGATACTTAATATAAAACCGAATTGGTCACCGAAGAAATCTGGGTAGTAAAGGAGAATCGTTCTAAAGAAGAAAGCAACTGCCCCCAAAATATTTCCTCCAGATCGATTACATTGTGAAAAGTGTAATTACACAATTCTGAAACCTGATCACGAATGTATAGGACTAATTTTACTTAATTTACTTATGTAGAGGAGACAAATCGGTCGGATTAAATCTGAAGGTTTTATTTCGCGTTTTACAGTTCATTTTACGATTTTAGAGAGATATCTATTAAAAATCCGTTCCGATGTCATCTCATAATGTTTACGTAGCGTCATTAAAAATATCGCGATATTTTTTTGTCGTTTCTGTTATTTTTCGTTATCGTATTTTTGTTTAATTTATTCAAAGTTTAAAGTCTCATATATCCTCGATAAAGTATCACGGATTGTGAAATTAAGCTTTACATAATCAGGGTGACCACTCAACCGGGAATTACGTTGTAAAACCCGGAAAAAAGTAAAAGTAGTCAAAAATGATATTTTTAATAAGTAAAAATCATTTGAAACGTTAAAAAATGAATGTATTTTTTAATGAACTTTACTTTAAATAAAAATTACCAAGTAGTTCTGTTTTATTGATACAGAATATGCTGTAGCGATCAAATATTATTAGTAGTAACAAAAAAAAAATCCACTCTTCTTTTTATACAATTCTATTAATCAGGAAATCGGGAGGATTTGAACCGGGAATAAACTGGGAATTTAAAAATTATATTTGAGTAACCATCATGATAATGTACTTAAGACTTTAATAGGATATTAGGGGGTCTAGTTCCTTTCCCTTTCTACTTAAGACCCGCCACCTTTACTCTCTCAGATTTCTCTGGTATAACCAATATTCAGTTTTAGGTCATGTAGATTCCTAGGAGTGACTTGGATCCGGAACGAGATAAGTGTCGAACCGGCGTCCTCTGAAACTAGTAAGCTGCCACGCTGCCTTCTTTTTAATTTTTTTTAGCGCCAACTGTCTTAATCAATTGCGCTTTGATTTAACGAAATTTTAATTGATTTCTGTTACGATTCATTTCTATACAATACTAATTTCACTTTACCTAATGTGCCCGAAAATTAATTGCTATAGACATCGCAAGGAGTAGTACAGCAATTTTTACGTTTTCGCAATATTTCGAGATCAATTTTTCACGCAGATATAGAGACCAGTGTGATTTCCATAGTAATTAGCCGTACTGTTCTAGAAAATAAATCGTTCAAAAGTAGCTTTCATCTTAAAATATCGACATTTTATGGAAAGTGCTAAAGAAAAACGGATATTTTTCAATTTATCATCTGACCTACAATTAAATAACCAATTAGCGTCATCGTGTTATTCTTTAATTCGTACGGGGACTATTTTGCCGAGAGAAATAAAAACGAGCGAAAGGTTTCTGCATTAATTCCGAAATAATGAAATAAATGCCGAGCTAACGATCCACTTTTAAAGGAAACGTGCTCTACACTAGCAATATATATATATATATATATATTTTTTTTTTTTTTTTGAATATTAATTTTTAATTAGTCATTTTTTATACAACTTTGTGACCGAAAGCGGTAAGCCTTGAAGCTTGTTTTAATGAGAACTTCCGCCGAAGCCGTGACCAGTTTAGTAGCGACAATAACGTTGAAATATTTACGAATTTTGCTTTATCCTTGTGGATAGATATATTCTCGGACTAATTAAAAGTCGCAACATGTAATCGAGTTATAATTACCTGGAGCAGTCTGACCCATATTCGCAATCTTCAGTCCAGCTGATATCGTTTTCTTGACAATTTTGCGAAACAGATATTGTAATTAGCGCAGCCAGTTGGCAGGAAGTAATGAAAGTACAAAGGAACTTATACTTCATCTTGGTTGACTGCTGTGTTTTTTTTTTCACGGAAAATCAACGGTGCAATTGAAAGTCAGTTTCGATTGCGATTTCGCTGTAACTTGCTCAATAGTGCCTGAACGAAAGCTGCATTTAATGATCTAAGCCATTGCGACATTTTCCTCTGAAAAGTGAATTATCAGTTTTTCATAATATTATCGATTTAATTCGCGTAGCCTCGCGCATCAACAGCGCTTTTGCATACATATTGAAATGGCATTTTCTTTTCTACCGAGAGAGGACAATGTAAATTAGCCGTTTACAAGTGATTATACAAAGTTGTTGGCCGTCTCAGTTACGGTTCGAATTAATCAATACACAGGGCAGATAGACATGTTTCGTTGGCGCACATTGAAACTTTCAAAAATTTCACATACGCTGCATTGACGTACATAGCCTGTGCGTCAAAAAAAAAAAAAAAAGGTTGCGGGGGAAGAAAAAAGAGAACGCAGTACAGCTGCTTACTTTAATTAACCATTTTACTTATTCAGTAATGGATTTTCACTAATTTATTTATTTCTATCCTACTCGGAAAATAGATTCCTTGGTAACTCATCTTTTTCACATATTCAGCGAGTAAGTACAGATTCACACATAGTCTTTTTGATTCTTTATAGCTCGGTTAAATCTTTAAAAACCAAAATTTGGGATTACCAAATTTTCCCATTAATAAATTTGCCCAGTAAGTCTTATATTTCAAAAATTTTGATATCTAGTAAATTAATATTAAAGAGTAATTAGTTTGTTCTAACTCGCGAATAATGTTATCTTTTATAATTCTTAATGTGTATTCTTTTCCTTCCATTGTCTTCTGTTGTTCCGTCCCCCTGCTGCATTGACCTTTTGTGTCTTTTTCTCTGACCGTGCCTGGCTATTTAGTTTATCATATTGTTGAATCAAGGCCTCTGGCGTACCCAAGAAAAGAAAAAAAATTATGCGATAGTTGGTTTTTCATTTTTTATGGCATTGCGATAAAATTATAATATATTTCGTTCGCGTTATCATCATTCGCTATTCTGCGTATTTATCGGAATTTCGTTCAATAGTTTCACGTTAGTTAGTACTCAATTTTGTGTGCTGGTATAGGTGTGTTTTTGTGTTTTACAATGTGTATACTGTTCCGTGTTAGTTTTTTTAAATTAATTTTTTAACACTATATACTATGTATATACTTTTTTTTTTTTCGTGGTATATTGTGTTCAGTTTTTCATGTCTGTTAACAGACGCAAGCACAAAGATAAACTGTTGCGTGAATGCTATATTTTTGGTTAAAAATAGAATATTAATGATTAAACTGAGTACGAGTACGCTTCTAATCATGTATTATCATTTCTAGCAGTTTTAACAAAATAACTTGGCCGCTCTAGTTCGCATATAATAATGGTAATAAAAATGTCCGAGGGTCGTTTTGAACACGTTCGTCGAAGCGAATATAATAATAACAATAAAAAGGATCCGATGGTCGCTCTGAACACGACACTGGCAGTTTACGTTACAGACCTCGGCTGCACTTTTTACAAAGCTTTTGTTTTTATATATCAATATTACCAATTTTTGTGGATTGAAGATTATTTTGAACCCACTCAGCAAGAGCTTTATGTATTTTACGTGTTTCGGAATTAACATAAGCAGTATTATCCAAAGTTCTATGTTATTTTTAATTAATATAGAATCATTTATTTTCGTAGAACTGAATATATTTTGCGGTTTTGGATTATTTTTAGGTTCTGCGTTTGAACATTTTAAGATTTTACAATTTTTGCTCAGTAATGATGTTTAATATAAACACATGGATACGTTTCAGTAATTACTAAATTTACATCTGAAGAAGCACTGCAATTTTTTAAATTTCCCCGGTAAAGTTACTTTTTTGCTTTCGGGAGTTTATTTTCGTTCTTAAATATAACTTCTTTAACGTTACCGTTTCGATAAATATTTATCATTTTATAGTTCCGAAGTGACTCGGAAATATATCGTATCTATTAAGTATATATATTTATTTTATATGTACATATATAAAATAAATATACATATGTACATATATAAAATAAATTACCCACGTATATAAAATAAGTAAATAAATATGTATATATAAAATAAATAAAATGCGATCTTTCAAATCTCGCCGCGAAGAAAAATTTATTGGACCTCTCTCCTTCTCCGATGATAATCTTATAATTTTTCTCGATTTTTAATTGACTGTGCTATTTTTCGAAAAATGAAATAAATATATTAAAAGAATGAAAAGCTGAACAGCTATGGTGTTAGAAATTGTGGAAGACTATCTAAAGAATAGATAAGTGTTGATACCAAGGGGAGGAGACATTTAGAGAATGCGGTCATAAAGCCATAGCGGTATCTACATCGACGACCGTGTCTAATTTTCATCGTGTAGCAAAAGCAGTGATTACACTAATTGCGTTCGTGACCGTCATGTGCGGTTCGGTGAAATAAGTCGGTGTCTACAGGAACACTTCAAATGACGTCTGTTAAAAATTTTTGGTTTGCCTTAAATAAATATTCATCGTTCTATTAGGGGGAAAAAAATAATAAAATATTCATCACCGTACCAAATCTATCTTGAATGCGTGTAAAGCTTCTTTTTGACAGATGCCTTTTTTCTCGTATTTACATTCTGTACTGTAGTGTTATAAAATTTTTTCTTAATAACTATCGTTAAAGGGTTTAAAAGGCTTGTTGGTAAGGTTTTTTTTGTAGAATATATACAAAATTCATTTAAAAAAAAGTTATAGAGCACTTCTGATTTCCGGTTTTTAATGGTCGTTGAAGATTTTTAAGAAAAGTAACCAATCGAGAGTAAAAAAAAAAAAATAAATAAATAAAAAGCCCAAACATTTAATAAGCTAGCTTCTAAAAACACATAAAGAACACATTCTGTACTCCTTCAACAAGCAAGTCCATAACAGAGATATGTCGGTCCGACTCATAGTACCCTGAATAATGAAAGGAGGAAACACAAGAATTTTGCTTAAAAGTTTAAAAATGAATAAAATATAATTTAGCCAGTTTTATTTTATTGATGAAAATAATCAATAATGAAATAAAATTGATCGATGATCAGTCGGATGAAATAATGCTTTCCAGTGAAATGTAGTAACTACCAATTATTGTAAATTTAGTGAGAAGCATTATTTCATACCGTACAATATTTTTATAAGCAGTAAGATTAATGATAAATAACGAAAAGACACAATTAACAGACAAGATGAGGGAAATACAAACTAAGCTATTTAAGGCGTACTGCTATATTTCAGTTTGTGTGTTTTCCACAAAAAAAAAATGGTTTGGGTTTTTTTCTTTTTTTTAAAATTAAACATAGCTTCGATCAGAACGGGAATGTTTTAATCAGAAAATTTCGATTAATCTTAGAGGTGTTTAAAAAAAAAGTCGTTGCAAACAAAATTTCATTACTTAAAATACATATGGAAATTCAACTATACATATTATATACATATGTACGCGCATACTATATTAATGACTGCGTCCTTCTTAGTCGCCCGGGGTATAATATATTTTTGGTCCCATGATTATGTCCTGTTACTTTATATAATCATGGTACCCAACCGGGAATAAGCCGGGAATTATGTTGTAAAACTGGGAAAAAAGTAAAGACAGCCAAAAACGATATTTTTTTCAATAAGTAAAAATCATTTGAAACGTTAAAAAGTGAATGCATTTTTTAATGAACTTTACTTTAAATAAAAATTACCAAGTAGTTCTGTTTTATTGGTACAAAATATGCTGCAGCGATCAAATATTATTAGTAGTAACGAAAAAAAAAAAAAAATCCACTCTTCTTTTTAACGGGGTATAAACTGGGAATGTAAAAATTATAGTTGGGTAGTCACCGTGACAATGTAATTGAAAAATACAGATCGTTTTTTTTTTTTAAAAAAAAATCAAAGATGGAGAAAAATGACGTAGTCAATTGAAAACGATTTTTCTACAAGAATTTTAGAAGAAAAAAGATTGGCGGTCAAGTGGGCTCGCGCCCTTTCGATGTTCGAAGAGCTGATCCATATATATAACTTAATCCTTCGGACTTTTCCACGAGGACCCTTCTATTCGAGAACTTTAGATCAGAGTCTTCTATACTTCTTATAGAAGAGTCTGTTTCCATAGTTTGTCGTTTTTCGCGAAATTAGGTTTTTTTTTTTTTCACTGTATTAAATTCAGAATTCCCTGGATTTACTAATTTTATATTTCTATTTTTTCATCACAATTCTACATTAATTCATGTTTGTACGAACTTTCGTTACATAAATCCGTGTCATGTATATTTACCCCACTTTAGGAGTGATATAGTCAATTATATATACATCGATTTGTGTCGTATGTGTGCGTGCGTGCATATTATAGATATCGTACATTTGCAGCCGAAAAATAAATTGGTATTATTAAAAGTTTACCAAGAAACGTAGGAACTATTAAATGTATAATTATTAACGGTAATGCAGTTAGACGTACTTACCTCGAGAGTAGATGTAGTTAATTAAAATGCGCTGCGCCTGTTACCAATCTCGGTGCTGGTCTATTGTTTGCAATGTGTCAATTCGGCATTGGAAAGCAGCTGAGGCTGTACGGGGGCGGTAATATATCGCGTGTTTTTCGTGCCTACCGGTTGTCTTAAATATCGTACGGATTTATCGGGAATTTTTCTAAACCGTCCGACTTGTCCGAGTTCCGATTCTATTTAGTGCGCGATTTTATGCCGCTGTTACGGCGTCTATTGTTGGCGTATTGTTATTTAATTTTACACGTTTTGATGAGATAACGGGTTTCGCTTTGCAGTCGTGGTGAACCTCCATCGTCCGCGACTGTATGACGTCTCCTGCTAAATTTCTATGTTTATTTTTCATTCAAGCTGTTCATTCCTGTTTCATCCTAACCGTGCTAATGGTCCGCCTGTTCAAACGATTAATTCTCTTGCTAACTGTGTACGGTTTGTTCGTGAAATGCCTTTAACTGGTTTCAACTGGTTTCACTTCCGTTATCACCTTTTCCTTTCACGATCCTCCCTGGTTGATTTCCTGAAAATGTGTTTCGGACATTTTCGTCGGAAATGCGAGACAATACGAGAATATACTATTTAGAAACGAGATTGACTTATCGAAAATGTTAAGCTCGGAGTAGTCAGAGCTGTCTCGAGCGACAACCCCTGCTTATTTTATCGTTAGCGAACACGCATCAGAGAAAATGCGAGACTTAACGTCGGAAGTCCTGACGCGCAATAGGTTTTCACATGTGCGCGGACGCGAACGAAGTTGTAATAATATTTCAAAGGTACTCGTAGAATTTAAACTGATCTCTTAAACGTTGCACCGTGTGTGTGACGTTCTTCGAAACGTCCCCCTATAAATGTGTAGAGTGAAGTCATTTTTTTTCATTATTCCACCAATTGCGCATAAACACGCTTTAAATATCACGGGTTTAAAGAAATTAAAAGGAAAAAAAAACAACAAAGGATATATGTCATCGCAGAAATTATCGATGGAGTAGTTAAATTTACCGTTAAAAAAATTCTCCCATAAAATATTTAATTTAAAAAAAAAAAAAAAGGAAGAGAAAACTATACCAACTTTAAGATTTATTCTAAAAATTTAATAAAAATGCGCTAGGAAGTAAACATTTTTATATAAAAATAATATATATTAAAGTAATATATTCTTTAAATATTATGGTGTTATTTTTAAACAGCACTAACTTTTTGTAATCAGCGTCGAATTCGCAAATTATAACAGTATTTTACAGCGCTATCGCTCATTTTGTATAAATTGATTGGAGGGAACATCAAACAAATGTTTAATGCGATTTTTCATTTTTTATTATTGCAACATTGTGAATTTGGTGCCGACCGCAAAGAGTTAATGCTGTTTGAAAATTTTCATAATATCTCCTTAAATTACTCTCTGACATTACTGTTACTTATGTAAAAAATTTTACTTTTCCGTGCATATTTATTACATTTTTAAAGTAAATCGATTGTTTTTTTTTTTTTTTTTTTTTTTTTTTAAATTAAATATTTCGCCATTTTTAGTGTAAATGTTTTCGAGTGATGATAATATGGATAGACAAATCTAAAATGATGCTGCTACTTTCGGTACTCTATAAAAGAGTATATTGGTCCGGGAGTTTTGTTGACATTTGTGGTCGCCGCTAAGCTGTTTTCGGCGCCAATTTTTGTCCGGTTATATTAATTAATTAAATTATATCTCTAAGGAGATCCTTTTTTTTTTTAACCTTTTTTCGTTTAATAATCAACATTCACCAATATTCACCGATATAGGGGACCGACGCTGTGACTGGTAAAATTTCTAATCAAACAGAACGAATCGTTCGAACTCGACACAATCAATAGTTTTATAGGTAGTAATGTAAAAACGTCGTATTTCCGTCCGTGATGTAGATGGCGCTACGGCGGTTTCAAATTAATTTTCTTTATTCGAATCTGTATTTATTACTTTATTAAATATATATATATATATAAAAACAAGTATTAGAGAAAATAATAATTGTTATAAAAATATAAAATATAGCCGACATGTTTCGGAGTTACATAAATCATGGCAATAATTCGACTATATTTTATATTTTTTTAATTATAATTTTTTATAATACGTGTTTTTATATATATATATTTAATAAAGTGACAAAAAAGAAAACGGATACGAATATTTATATCTATATTTATTAATTAGCATTAATGATTCTTCTTGTTTCCAAATTTAAACTGATGACGTTTTAATTCGATCGCGATTGTTAACTAAAAAATTATCTAAATAGATCGCATTTTTTAATATCGAATGATTATCGAGTGTATCTCTGTGTTTACCGATACTCATCGATATACCTACATGGTACGCTGATTTGTACACTTTTGAATGAACAAAGAGTGTCATTAACAAACATAAACAAAAAAAAAAAACCATAAACAAACGTATGACTTGACCGAATATTTTGAGTTCAAGTGTTTACAGCATTGGTAATCGAACAGAAAAATTTTGACTGTGCGATTTCAGCGCCATCAGTTGGAAATTATTGAAAGATTTCTTTATTGTGACGGTGTTTTACATCGCATTAACTGACTTTGTTTAAAATCGTAATCCTCCTACCTAAATTTTAGTCCGTATTTAATTTTATCGATTTATTCAAAAATTTTTCGGAAACGATAAAATGTATTTTCTCGATTACACCATGTAAGTATTTCATTTTTTAGGCTACTTCAACTTTTTGTTAATCTTATAAGAAAATATAATATTGCAAAACCGGGAATTTAAAAATTACATTTGAGCGGATGAACTCTCAATCTTTTCCAATAATTAGACTCATCGAGTTTATCCTCAAGCTTAATTCTCGATCGCCTGGGGATAATTTTTTTATACGATTTTTGCACAATGTTAATTAGTATTTTATTGTTATCTTTTTATTTTTCTCCTGCGAATGAATTTCCTTAATTCATGTATACAGGCGTATCGTGAATCGTGCCTATTTTCAAGAATCTTCAGTTTCCGGCAATTTTTGTTTTATTCAGTTTTTTTTTTTTTTCGTTTATTTTCAATTTGTTTCGCCTGGGCATTTGTCACTTTATTATTTTTTTTAAAACGAAAGGAAAAGTGACCAGAATTTTTAACTGTAATTAGAGTCCCCAGAAAGTTTTTAACGAGATTTTGCCAGCAAAATTAGGTAGGTGATCTGCGACCATATATGAAGTTTTTTAATTGTAATTAACAATTCCAAATGATAATTATTTATGATAAATAACGAGTGATAGAGTACGTTGATATGTTAAAATTGTTTTTGTATTGAAAGATTGGACTGTTTCTGTTGTAGCGGTAATTTTTATATCTTGTTTAATCAAGTGCGGGATTTTACGAAAAAGATGTATGTTGTTGAAGCGCGTTAATAGATTAACATAATGCTTGTAAGTGTGTTGAAGAAATAATGTTTTGCAAAAACTTCATTCAGGTGCGATGAATAATTTGCCCTATATTTATATTATCGATCATTATTTCCCTGACGTGGCTGGCTGTGCAACAACCTCTTAAGAGCTAATTACAACACTCCTTCTTAATGTGTTTATCTTGGATTTACAATTCTATACCTATAGTTTGTCCGGCTACTGCTGCTGCTGCTACTTTAAGTGTAAATAACAATGTTTTTTTGTTTTGAAAATATAAAACTTATTTAGAATTATACTTTAGTTGTTTGAGAAGAAGAAATAAAAGTTAAATGTTGACATTTATTTGCTGTTTTTTTGAATAAAAACAAAACTGTACAAAGGAATTACTGGCCCTTTCCCGCTCGCAGTGGTATCGTTGAACTTGCGAACTGACGATATACCTTATCAAGGAAGTCTTACTTGGTAGGGACGATATATATTTTTTCTCGCACCTGATTTTATTTTTCCCACTTTTTCATTTATCCTGTTCGATTTCAGTGTAAGTATTAAGAATTGCTAAAATCTGGAACGATCCGATCTGCCAGAGATCATGAATTTGACAACGCCGAGTATTTTAAAATTACTAGACTACAGCGCCACGAAAACAGAGTATTCATTCTTTTTTAATATACATGTTAATTTTGAGTACTGAGCAGCATCGTGTCGTCCGAGCTAATTAAAATTTAAGGCGGTCTAATGTCGGCAGGATAAAAGAGTGAAAAGGGCCAACCAACAGACAAAGGGGGAGTAAATGCGTCCAAGTTTCGAAAGGTGGGAATACAAAATAGATAATGTTTAAGGAAGAGAACATTCTGGAAAAAAAACCAAAATAAAACACTATTAGTTTCATGAAAGAATGCTTTTTTTACGTTCGTGTTTTTTCGTTTTTATTACTCTTCGTTATTTTTTCTCGTGGTTTTTTCATCGTTACCATTGTTGATCCTGTATTTAAATTATTGTAATTTTTGCCAAACATAGGTCGATGACCTTTGTTTAATTTTAAAAAAAAATACAACATACTCATTTTATTCTAAATTCTTCATCTAGCAACGTATATTAAATTCTCGTTTATAACGATTTCCGCTGTAAATTTTTTTTTACACAGATGTAGAAAGTTGCTAAGCCAGCTACCATGGTGTAGTTGGGGTTAGGTAGCGGTGTTTCGTTCGCACGGAGCCGTGTTCAAATTTCGCTACCGTACTTTTTTTTTTTTTTTTTTGGACGTCAACCGGGGACTTTTACCCGGAAACAATTAGAAAAGGAATGAGTCAATCAGATATTGTTAGGAGAAAGGAACAAATAATAGGAACAATATGTGGAGAAGGAAAAGATAGGATATAAGAGGCGCAATATGGAGTAGGAAGACTAAGTCGCAGCAAGCTGGAGTCTATTTTTTTATTATTATTATTTTTTTGGGTTCGGCTAACAAACAGCATTGAACCATGTCTTTATTTATTCCGATTCTTTTATATTTTTTTGAGATAATTTAAATTTTGGTACTATTCGATATTGAGTAAAGGAAGGATGCGATTATTAGAAAAATGAGAGGATTTGGGAATGTAACTATCGATGAAATATTATAAGGTGTAGGAGCATTGAGTTGTAGTAAATTTAAGTATAGTACAGATTGTTCATTAAATAAAGAGGGGCATTTAAAAAACACGTGATTAGAGTCGTATACGTAATTATTCTCCGATAGGTGAAGGGGGCAGAATGAAGATGAAGAAGGAAAGACCCGGTTAAGCGGGGAGAAATGAATGGTCAAATCGAAGACTACATATGGATACAATGGAGTTACGTTGAAGAACTTGACAGCCATGGAACCATGGATTAGCAGGGATGGAAATACAAAGATAGAAGGAGTGCGGATTGGAAAACGAGCGGGCATACATGTGGGACCAAAATTTCGAGTATAATTTTTTGGAGAAAGAAAAGATATTATTGGCTGGATAAATACTGATGCAGTTACCCTTTCGTAGTGGATAAGTACGCTAGATTGTCGATCCTTTCATTTCTCTCAATACCAACATGACCTGGTACCCATAAAAAATCTATTTGACAATGGTGTATGTAAAGTTAGATTAGAAACCACAGATCGAATGCGAAAAATTATAGAATAAAAAAATGGGTGACAGTACAGGGAAGATATAGCTGTCAATACACTTAGGGAATCGGAAACTATTAGAAACTTACTATTATCCTGAATCGAGGATATATACAGCAATGCTTGAAGAATTGCAATCGATTTTGCGTAGTAGATTGAAGATATAGCAGGCAATTTAAACGATTCAGCATAACGTCTACTAGGAACAAATAATGCATCTCCAACTCCCTAAGGTCCCTTAGATCCATCAGTGTAAATAAGGATGTGTTGAAGAAATAAGTTGTTAATGATGTTGATGAATTCGTGATTAGCGGGAGTTGTTCGTGAGAGACGTTTTATGTGTGGATATAGCGAGAGGTTAAGTTGACTAGCTGAGAAAAGTCATAGAAATTTAAAGAAAAATGTGGGAGCTTATTGTAGGAAATAACGTGGTGGATAAACTTTTCCATTCTACAATAAACATACGATAGGATGGGGATCTTTTTAGAAGAAAATCGTCAATTGTGAAGTATAGAAGTATAAGAATTAGTGAGTTTAAAAGGCTGTATAGACGGGCGTTTTATTATAAATCGAGTAGAAAGCAGAACAGTTAGCAGAAAGAAATCAACACTTAATAAACACATGATCCGCTCCGCAAACACGCTCTTCGTTTAAGTGGAAAAGACAATACGGAGAGGTAACCAACGAAAAATGAAAACGGGAGGAAGATAATAAAGTATGGCTTAAAAACGTAGATAAATGATGGAAACAACAACAGAGCGATGAAGTGAAGGAAACAAAGAAAACCACTGGGATTGGCAGGAAGACACTAGGTCAAACAGACAGATAAAAAGAACAATTGTTAGAAATAGAGGAAATGTACATATCCGAATAAAACCTAAAATGGAAAACCTTTCCACAGCGGAAGGAGATTAGATGTTGGGACTTTTTTAAAAAAAAGGTGGGAAGAGGCGGCAACCCGACCCAAAGAGTCAGCCGCTTCATTACCGAAGATGCTCGAATGGCTAGGAACCCATAGTGCACATTGAAACTTCCAAAAGATTTTACTTGTGCTGGGTTAATGTCCATAGCTGCCGTGTTCAAAGAAAAAAAAAAAGTTCTTAATGCTGCACATACGCGAGAGTATGTACCGACAAAACTTTAGACTAACTTTTTAATCACATGTTATCGTAACACAAACGTAGCCCAACTGTACTGACCAGCGCGTATATCATATTGCTGTATGCGTGTTTGCAATTTTCAAACTTGAAAGGAGTTTTTTAGTTTTTGAGATATTTCTTCTTTTACAAAGGACATTTCAACATTTACTTGAATCGATATAGTTATTTGGAAGAAGAAGATTATTCTGAGAAAAATATTTTACTTTCTTTTAGAACATGATTGCTATCCGGTATCTTCGGATAGATTTTGTGTATCGGTTATTTCATTTTCAACGGATAGTTGAGAATTCTTTCGTAATGGCCAATGCACCTTTCTCGTTTTACTTTTTATATTTCGGTTTAATCTGGATGAATTGCTAAATACTTACATAACTTTTAACCGAAATGTTTTTTTGTTATTCACCGTTATGGTGCGGAAAGCAGATATTGTTATAAACGCGTACGATTCGTTAATATTTTTATTCGTCACTTTTTAAACACGCAAATAGTTCATTTACTTCGGTTTGCAGATTATTAGAATTTTTACTAGTGTCAAAGGTTTAGGTAAACACACTATGCTATAGTGTAAATCATGTGTAGTATCTGAAAATACAACTTTTTGTGCAGTTCCAATCTTTATTGTGACCCATCGTCACCATCAACCTTGATAAAAAATATGCTTCTTGGAAAGGAACGACAAATTTAGTAGTACGACGAGAAGAAACTATTTTTGAATTTTTGAATTTTAGCCGTCGTGTCAAAATTTGGTCAAGAGAATATCGTTTTACATATCCGCTTCATTTCGAAGACATGTTTTCAATCGCTTTGACGACTACACTACCCCCGATGTTTCAGTAATTCCGTATCGTACTCTAAAGACGCGGATCAGATTTAGATCTCTAAGAAAAAGTTGAATCTGTTTCAGTTTTTATCTGCGTCGCATAGTTTCGAAAGTATAACGGCATTACATGAAAAAGGGTTTTTCGGGTTTTTAAAATCGTGAAGTATTTTACTTTGAGCATTGTGTTGAAATGCGAACGCCAAAATTATTCGCCAACTTGGAAATTCTTTTAATATTTTGTTTTTCGATCAAATCGATTCCATTTTTTTTTTTTTTTTTTCTGCTTTATGATCGTACTAGTATATAAATCTCCGCGAGCGTGAGTTACTTTATTGTCATCTTTTAAAGCTTGGTCTTCCTGCTCCTTTCAACGCCTCTTATGTTCTTTCTCTACCCATTCTCTCAGTTGTTCCTGTTCTAGGGGTGTTCCTTGATTCCATTGTCGACAAAATAAAAATATAATTTCTATTCTGTTCCATGCATCTATTCCTGTTTGCTGGGCTAATGCTCTCTGGTAGCAAATCCAAGAGGGGTTAATAAAAAAAAAAAAAAAAAAACCTAACGAGGTAAATTTAATAAGTTTTGTCGAATCGATCATCCATCTACATATGCTGCGGGTAGCTGAAGAATTCCATGCTGATTGTCTTATCATCCTGATAAACTTGTCTGGGATGCATTTTCAGTATGTTGCCTCATGGGGGGGGGTAGGTCTATTAAACTTTCCGATTCTGAAATGCGCACTCCATTTATTATGTATAATTTTACCCTACATGCTTTTTTTATCTTCAACACTTAATAGATGAATGGTCAAACAGAAATCTTTCACCTGTAATTAAAGCTGGCTAGAAATTTTTTATTATATTAAAAAAAAAACAAACAAACAAGAAACAATTCAATTTTGCGATTTAACTGGGTCAGTCGGTCAGGTATCAGCCGGAAGGTACTTTGCGTTTATTTCCATTTGTGCCTCGATGCATTTTTAAATTGTTCTCCTTTTGAGTTAACTGAAAGTCCGCATGTATTTTTAGCACTACCACGTGTTTCCTAGAGTTTCAAAAAAATATTGCTGATTACGTTGGAATGAAGTATTTAATTTTGTATTAATCTTCCCTTGTACTAAATTGCGCAAATGGTTTCTCTTTCGTATGTGTTTTTTTTCCAGACATCTTAAATAAACATTCGGGTCCTGTACAAAAGGAAGGGGCGTTTGCAAAGAGGATGTTTTTCACTAACGCGCGGAATTTCTACTGCCTCCACGTGTGCCGGGCCTTACATACTTCGTAAGCTACGCGGGAATGATTTTTCCAAACAATGTTTGTCTTTATCGCGGTAACTGTTAATAATATCTTCCTCTCATGTGTAAAATAATTTTTATCTAAAACGACGGATATTAACAGTGCTAGCCACACTGCGACTACAAAGTACTTCATTATTATAGTTCCGAATAAGCCCGTAAAATTACTTCTGAAACGAGTTTCAATAATTTAAAGAAATATTTTGTAATGTAATGTTTGCTTTTCACTTGTTTAAATGAAGAATGAACACGTATCGGATTTACCAAAATTATTTTATTAAATTTCAACAATTCATAAACTTGTCAACAATAATTTTTTTTTTTTTTTTGATGGGTGGGGTGAGAGGTTAATCGCTGGTAGTCTACAAATTTGATAGAAAGTGGCGTTGGGCAGTAAGGCTCATTGTGCTGAAACTACGGCATGTATTACAGAAGTGTTGCTACATTGGTTGGTATTGTGTTAGCGCTTTATTTTGCGCCCCGGAAGCCAGCAAAGTTTTATTTTACAAAAAAATTATGATTAAGAAAGGGTATTAAAATGGCGCTTTAATTACGTGACGCTGAACATTTTTCTTCGGAAAACTGGTTACATTTTCTGCGCATTTACATATATGTTAGTACACTTTAAGCGTTTCTCGAAATTTGTAATTTCGATTTTATTTCCGCGAGCCTAAGAAAAAAAAACAATGGAGCTTGAACAGTTGCGCAGCATAGTTCATCGTTATTTTTTTTTTTTTTTTATAGTATTAAAAAAATTCAAAAATACTTTCGGAGTAGAGGTATTAACTCTGAACATTGGAAATGCTGGGTGAACATGATAGCAGATCGGTATTTTGGAAAAGACAACGAAGTAAAAATTCGTATATATATAAACTCTGCCATTTCGACTTCACAAGGAGTCTGCTTCTTGACCTCTCTTGCTTACATTTTCTCTTTCTCTTCTATACTTTTTATAAAATTATCAAAATTTACGTCATTCTTATCGGCATGATACATTTTTTGTTACAAAGTGTAATGGGTGCATGGTTAAGAATGACGTTTTCCTTTAACGTTTAACTTTCGTTACATAAAATTGGGACATTTTTTCTAACGAGAACCGGTCTAAGAATTACGTTGTAATTAATGCATATAGATATACATGCATACATCTCTTTCCAGCTCACAGCACGATTTTTACGGATGGCTCAAAATCTGCTTCAGGTGTCGAAGCTGCTTGTATTCTTCCTGATCTCAACTATTCCGAGTTGTTTCAACTCCCTTCCTTTTCTTCTATCTTTTAAGCCGAATCCATGGCTATTTTACGTGCTATCCTTTTTAGATCCTTAACACCTAATTTATCGAAATTCCTCATGTGCTTTAACTCGAAAAGCGTTTTATTAGCCATATCGTCGCTCTTTCCTAAACCCTCATCAGATCCTATTATTCTTTATATTCGTTCCTTAATTTATAATTTATTAACATCCCGTTCTATCCTAATTGACCTGCTCTAGATTCCGGGCCACTGCGGCATCGTTGGTAACGGTTTTGCCGATTCGTTGGCATGTCTAGCTGCAGTAAATGGCCGTTTCATAGACAAATTCCCCTCCCAAAGTATTTGCCCTCTCTCTTATCGTTTTCACCATGACTTTTGGACTGATCTTTATCCGTCTCTTTTCTCCAATCCTAACTCCTTTTACCTTGCCATACAACCCTCTCTACCCTTTCTTCCTGGTTTAATCATTTTCCCCGCATCAGCTGTTATGTTATTTCTTTCATAATTCGCCTTCGCTTTAATCACAGTCTGCTTTTTGCCCTTCCTCTTTCGTTTTAATATTGTTCAGTCTTCCTTGTGTCCCTTTCATCCTCCTGACTTAAATTTGACCTGTGATGTAAATCACGTCCTATTACTCGAATGCTCTTGTATTTCCTCGGAACGCGCAGTCCTTTATTCCAATTTGCTTGGCCTTGGCCTCCCGACTCCTTACTGTACCTACTACATTCTTGCTCTTCCGTCTCCTTCTGTTACTCCTATATTATTGGCTATTTTCATTTCTTCCATTTCTAATCGTTTCCTGATATAACCTACAAATTCCTACGTTTCATCATTCTGCTAGTCCTTTACGTTGAGTAAATGTCCTGTGTTGACGCGCCTAAGAAAAAAGAAAAACATACTATACATACATACATACATACATACATACATAACTATACATAACTATACATACATACATATATACAAATATATATATATTATATGTATATGTATGTGTGTGTGTGTGTTGTGTGAACTTAAATATTTTTTTATTTGATTTAACTAATTAAATTAAAACACTGTTCGCTGACTAGTTTTTAACTTAATTATATAAAATTAAATTTGCGTTTAAATTTATATTATAATTTATTTGAAAATGGAAAGAATTCTTAAAGATAGTTCTCTAACAGTAGGCGTAAATGTTTTTGTTGGTTTTTCAGTATGTATGCCGCGCAGAAAAGAACTGTTTACATTTTTGTGTTAATATTAGATAATTATGGCGTTTTCTATTCGGACTTCCGAACTGTAAAGAATGGTCTTGTTCAGTTGTTGCGTGGAATCGTATTCTGAAATTGTTTAGATCGGCCGTCGATTATGAACAGCTCACACCGTATATAATAGGTTTACACAGTCAGATATTTCACGGGTTTTTAGCTTCTATATCATCGGCTCTTTCAAATTGTCGCTATTAATTTTAATTTCTGTAGCACAGTAGTATTACATTAGTGTGCGTGCATAGAAACGGAAATACGCGAATGCGGTCGGGCTGACGTGTCTTTCAGTTTTTGTACGTTACTAATTTATGCGCTTTATGAATGAATAATAACGGAGAAAAATACCTTTCCACAGATGCACGATTTAGGTTACGTAGCAAAACACAACGGTGAAACTTGTATTTTCATTTCTCAGAGCGGTTTTTACGAATTTCTCGACAAACTGTTGTTACGGACGAATATGTTTTTCTGAAAACCGAAAAGTCATTTACAAAGTTGAAAATTGCATTCTATTCAAGAAACTGATAGAAAACAATTAAAAATCAAATCGTTATAAAAATTCCCGGTACGAACATGATTTTGAGACATTTAAAAAGTTGCAATTGCAATTCTTCTTCATAGCCGTTTACGCAATTCATCGTGACCTCTATTTTAATCTACCAAGTACTCTAGTTGTCTCCGGCGACTTCTGTTCTGGCTTTTTTTCATTGCCGTGGTTCGCGTTTGATCGCTTAGTACTATCATTGTGTTCATCCATCGTCGAGGCGCTCTTCTACGAAGCTTCTATCGGACTCGCTATAATACATTTTTCAAGGCTATCTTTTTCCCTTGATATGACCATAGTATTTCATTATTCTCTTTTGACAAGTAACCGAGAGACGCTGTTCTGTGTTTAATTGGTTTAAAATCGAGTTGTTTGGGCGTTTCACTGTCCATGGGATTCCTAGCATTTTCCGCCAAGTCCACATCTCGAACGCGTCAATTTTGCAGTAGCGCTGAAAAATTAAAAATATGTTCCGCATTCTTTTTACAATAATTTAATTTCGCATCGCTGCTGTTCGCATGAAAAAAAACCGATAGAGCATCTTAATTATGGGACGTTTTGATGAAAAATATATATATATATATAGCTTTCGTTTTGTCACAGTTACACTTTTAGGTTTGGCCACACATTTATCAGAAAACGTTCTCTTAAGCAAAGCTAAGTCTGAGATGATACAATAAAACTGTCTCACTAAAAAATTGATTTAATGTTCTTAAATTCGTGTTTAATACTGGTCTGGTGTTGTTGAATCGTGTTTTGCGGTCGGTTGTATATTTTAACTCTGTTATTGAAAACACAGTGAATCGTATTTATTTATATATATATATATATATATATATATAATATATAATATATATATATATATATATATGTTTCGAGACAATTTTTTCTAATACGTCTGGGCTAGATGCTTGCTTGTTTAAGTGTTTCATACCGGGAATAGGTCGGGAATTTTGTCATTAAATCGGGGAAGAAAGTACAAATACCCAAAAACGGCGACATTTTTAATAAGAAAAAATCATTTGAAGCGAAAAATGATGAATGCCTTTTTAATGTACTTTGGTCGAAATAAATTACGAAGTTCTGTTTTGATTCCTACAAAAATATGCTGCGGCGTTCAAATATTATCAGTAGTAACAAAAAAAAAAATCAACTCTTCTTTTTGTACAATCCTAGTGTAATCAGGAAATCCGGGACGATTCGGACCGGGAAAACTAGGAGGAATTAGGAAAACCAGGAATTTAAAAATTATATTTGAGTGGCCACCACGAGGCAATTCTAATTAAATTAAATTAAACAAAATTATATTAATAAACTTGTGGAAACATTTTAGTATTCCAATAAGCAATAATCCATTATTTATAATTAATTTCAATTTGTAGTAATATTTGCTTTGTTTTAGTTATAACATCATTATTCGGTTTTAAATTATCGACTTTTATTTTTTCCGTATTTTGTTTACATATCGTTCTGCGATTATTTTAAGTTACTATAATACCGTGAATAGCTGTCGCTAAGGAATGTGTTTTTGGTACAGTGTTTTTAAATAATACTTTTTTGCTTCTTGTAAATTTGATAATTCGTACATATTCCTGAGTATATTAAATATTCGCTATTACAATTTTTAAATTAATTAACCGAATTTGCGGCATTTTAATCTGGTAAAAGTAAACTCTTGACTGAGTAATCAATTTTTCGATACGATAAATTATAATTTAAAAACTTCTTGATCATTAAATGAAGCCTGCACAGGGGCACAAGTTATTCGTTATCAGAGTCACTTTTGTAGGCAGTAGTCTCACTCGACTGCTATACGGTGATAAGTCCGTCGGTAGAGAAACGATCGATAATCAAAGGATACCTACACAATCTGACTAGTAATCACCGCCGACAAGTTTCCGCGCTTGCTGCTGTAAAATGATATGCTGGCCACGCAGACTGTACACAGGCATGCCTACGCATGGAAATTATGTTTGGCTCTGATTTATGCAACTTTCTGTCGCAGCATAAGTATTGAAGCATGGAGAATGTTCGAAGTTTTTTTTACAAGCTGGAAACTTTTAACTCTGGAAATAGACTAAAAATGTGAGAGACACTCTGGAACGGTTGTGGACATTTTATATGTGCAAAATAAAATTATCAAATATTTGACAAGAGAAAGTGGAAAGTATATAAGCTGAGAGCGGTTTTTTTTATCATAAATGAAAAAGGTTAAATCATCTGCCCACGGATACAAACCGATTAGAGTGCTAGAATGATGTCAATGAACATTGAAAAAAGCTCAGTAAAACTGAAAACGCAATCTATATCTCCATTTTTTGGAGAAAATATTTTCGATTTAATACATTGAAAACAATCGCAAACAGCGTAAATGATTTTTCGATTATATACATAAAGAAGAGATTTATTTGTGGAGTTTAAAATTTTCCTACACAGTATTGGGATCGAATTTTTGAGTCAAACACCGATGCTGAATAATATAGTGCCGAGAAAGTTAATTTAAACGTCATCAGAATACCGTGATTTTACGAATCGCACAAAAGAAATACTTGTATCGGAAGAGATTCCTGCGCGGAAAATGTTTTTGTTTATCGCATTACTATTAATAAAATAACGTTGTATGCGAACATTATGCGCAGTTTATAAATGTTGTCTAGTTTCGAAAGTTATACACTTCCATATGAATCCGTGAAACCTAAGTACGCTTCTATATAAACGTTTTGCTGCAAACATTCGTATAGAACTTACGTCTCGTGTATTATTTGATAGATATCGGAGAGATGAAATTGACGAATATTGGGGAAATTTTTTTAGGGGTTTCAGAGAAGAAAAAAAAGCCCTAATGCACCGACTTGAAAATAAATTTACCGTCATTTACGCAATGTATGCATGGGGGGAACAGTTTATTACGAATTTATTAGCGTTGTTTTTTTAATCTATTTACCATAATCTTGTTGTTACGGTTTAAATATTTCGACAATCTTTATTCTTACGACTTTTCGTTATTTGGATAATTTGTTACGGTTATACTAATCGTTTAAACTATCGCTTTAAACTTATATTGTTCAGTTTTTTAATAGCGCCATTTTTTCTTTCCGGTTAGTTTCGCAATTTGAAACGGCGGTAATATTTTCATATTTTTTTCAAACTGTTACGTGTTCCTATTAAAATTCTAAGCTACGGTGGAGAGTCTATTTTATGAAGTTATGAAACTAAAATAACAATAAATTGAATTTTAACTACGTTTAGGTTAACTTTTTATTTTCGATGCTCGAAATTGAAAGTGAGTTGTTACCTTAACCGACACGGATGGAGATTGTTGTGGTCGAGTTATCTGAAGGTTCAGTTAACAGAAGCTGAACTACGACTGTTGCAAACAAAAAATTAATTTTACGACATTTTCCGTACGTAGTAACTCGTATTGTATCGATAACATAAATATACCGGTAATAACGAATATGGTTGGGTGGTATTTTATAAATTATTTAAGTCATTGTAGTTGGTTAAAGAATGTCAAATTTAAATACTTCGATCCAACAATAAGCCAAACTTCGACTCGGATACTTAATAAAAGTTTACCTCAAATAATTGATAACTTTTTTTTTCCTTTTTCCTTTTTTTTTTTTTTTTTTTAAATTTTTATAATCATATTCAGGTATATGGAAAAGATAATAAGCCCGGAGGGGAATTGTCTTCGCTATCCTTCCTCTTGATCATTCTGAATCCGTTAAATTACCTGCCTTCTGCGCTCCGTTTTCTCCGCTGCATTTCTAGCTATTCTCCGTGCTATCATTCACATTTCTTCTTCCAATTGCACTAATAATTTCTCGATTGTTTCTGACGCTAGAAGTGTTTTCCTAGACATTATTTTTCCTCTCTCTTCATCCACCGCCGGTATTATTCTTCTTTATTCGAATATATTGGTCTCTGAATTGTCTTCCTGTCGTGCTATCTATATTGATTTCTTGCGAGCCCCTGGTCATGCGGCGATCGAGAGCAATGAGCAGGCTTGTTGAGCTTTCCTGATCTGCTGCACACAACGGTCTCGATTCTTTACTAAATTCCCTGCTGCTAACATCAATTTTCTTTCAAAAAAGCTGTCCCTCTAAACTCTAGCGCTATCTATCTATCTTTCCCGTTTTTCAAATTCCCAGTCTTTTTATCTGCCGATTCAGCTCTGCCTGCCGTCTCAACCGTGGTACCATGACTTTCCACATTTCTTTCATTTCTGTTATCTGTCCTCTTCGCTTTAATAATAACTTACTTCCTCATTTCTTTTTCGTTTTTATTTTATTTTCCCTCCATTTTGTTCTTTACACTCAGATGATTGTATATAGTTTAATTTGCGTTGCAAATCATATTTTTTTCGAATGTTCTGCTTTTTCGAACGCTCGCGTTTTTGTTTTCAGCTCGTAAGTCTTTCTCTTTCTACCCTTCTCAATAACGAATCCATTTGCTGTAGTAAAATTTAGTTTCTCTTCCAACTGATGATTTCTCGGACTGTATCGCGGAGTTAATGCCCCGGTAGGCCAGCTCAAATTTAAAAAAGAAAGACGTTGAGGGCCACAAAAAGAAAGTATTATAAAAAAAAAAAAAAAAAAAAAAACAGCGTTGGGAAATGTAATTCGTTTTAATTTTTGTAACATAAAAGTTTGATGACTTTTTTTTTTTTTTTGCAAGAAATAAATTTAAAGGCGAATTCGATGAAACTGAAATAATTCTGACGTTAAGTGAAAGAGACAAAAATATTTCGTTACGTCAGTTGGGAATTTTATTCAGCTGTATTTGTTTAAAATGACAAAAGTAGAATAAGAAAGTGACGGGGCAATATAACGAAGCGGAAACCTGGCGCTGCGATAATTTGATCATAAATGTTCTGTACTGGGTATAATAGTTCCATTTACTTTAGATGTATTCTGTATTACATTTCACAAGAAGAAATTACCGAGTTACAAAATGATACTTCAGCTCACATTATATTCAGAAATAATGGTTTTTTGATCATAAACATTCGAAACTTCGTGAATTATTTTACGGGTTTCCAAACATCACATATATGGTTGAATATGATATTATTAAAGTTCTCTTTTATTTGTAATCGAATAGAAAACAAAAAAAAAAAATATATATATATTGCTAACAGAAAAGTTTCGAAATTAGTATGCTAAAACTTCATTTGAATTTAGTATTGAAGAAGTCGTTTAATTTTATTAATCTCAAGGTGTTCACATTGAAAGTTAGTTATATTACATTCATCTTTAAAAATATTTTTCTTTCTTGACTTTAAAATTACTTTAAGTGTCACATTTATGTAAACCATTTATAACAGATTGAGAATGAAAATTATGCTTTATTCTGTGTTCTGCATTTTCGTTTGTTTAGAAAAATATAATAAAAAGATCGATAATAAATATAACTACAGGTTTATCTTTGATGCAGAGGGGACAGAAAAAAAGAGGTTGTGAATTATTTGTTCAGCGTACTAAGGAACAGCTGGGAAATATTAAAATGAAAAGAATTGTAAAAATTATCCGTATATATGAGGGATAAAATACGGTCCTGATATTCGTTATGAGGAAAAATTTAATGAAATACAAAACTCCCAGTAATCGATAATTCGTAGAAAACTAAACAAATCGTTTTAGAACTGTACTACTACTACAACTTTGATGTGCCTACTCGTGCCTCGATAGAGCTGGAATTCATGAAAAGTTAATTTTAATGCTTTAATATTTTTTTTTTAAACAAATTACTCCGAATTGAAGGTTTACATTCTAAAAATTTAATAAAAAAGTAATTACTCCGTAAAAATAATATATATTACAGTAAAATATACATTGAGTATGAGGAGATGTTATAACTGCTTGTAAACAATATCAGTAATTCATTGTATTATATTTAAAATCTTAAATTATTAACCATATATATATATTAAATATTGTTTTTGTTATTTACGAGCATTTCGCCACAGTTTATTTAACGTTTTTATTAACAGTATCTTTTATAGGCTATCATTTGCATATGCACTTTCTTACTTTTTTTATGTTATATTTGGATAAAATTTTTAAATTAATATAGTTTATTAATTTTTTTAAAATCAAAAAGTATAAATTAAAATATTGGATTTACATCTTTTTGCGAATAATTTATTTGATTAAATCCGGATTTGTTTGTACACTATCTCTCATGTTAATTTTATATACTTCAAGTGTAAATAAATTATATATTAGTATTCTTTCGGAATAAATTAATTATTTAATAAAATAAATAAAATTATGAACGCAGTAGCAAACATTAAATAAACATAAATGAATATGTTTTGCGGGAAAAAAAAGTGTATGAACCTGATATCATTTAAATCTCTTTTATGTTCAAATCACGTATTTCACGTACGCTCTGGTCTAATATTCTTTGGTTTTCGTTTTTTGTAATTCAAAAGTAGGTAAATTAAGTTCCCTTCAGATGTTTACAGTATAAACTAAATTTATTTTTATTAACATATTTCTCTTATTTGTTTTCTAGTTGAATATAAGACACTCTCGAAAACGTTCCTAGAGTATTCATTTTGTTTTTACCCAATGTTTGTTATTGCGTTTATAATTTCTTATTTTATTAACTAACAAACAGGGCGTGTAAATATGTTATATTTAAATATAATTGATCCTTCGATATATATGTATATATATTAATAACGTAATTCTTAGGCTGTCCCCCGTTAGAAAAAATGGCCAAGTTTTATGTAACAAAAAATGTCCCAATTTTATGTAACGTTTGTTATATTTTATAGGATTTTTGTGATTATGTTATTATATTCATATGGACCGATTTAGAATTACGTTGTAAATTTTGATCATTTTATACAAAGTATAGAAGAGAAAGAGACGGAAACCCCCTGAGTTATATGTATATACAGTGGAAATTGTTTAACACGAAACCGGTTAACCTGAAAAATCGCTTAATACGAAACAACACTACGGTCCCGACAAAATGTCATATAATTACATGCATTTTTTTTCTTTTATCACGAAACAACACGAAACAAAAATCGCTTAACACGAAAAGATTTTGCTTCTCAGAAGGACAAATATACCTGCTTTTCCAGTCGCATCCCTTAACGGATAAATAAAATTAACAATGGTTACTATTATTAACCCCCTGGGAATGCAATACTACTTAATTTCGGTCGACAAGTTTCTCAAAAAACAATAATTTTTTATGTTTTTTTTTATAATGTAATTATTTGAAGTGTATATATGTACTACCTACAAGTGTTAATGTTAGCGGAAAATCGAATTGATACATTTTACCGACATTAAAAATATTGGTGAGTTTTTAATTTTTTATTTTCGTTTTTTTTTTTTTTTTTTTTTGCATGTTTCGGTTAACACGAAATCCTTTTAAAACGAAGAAATATTTCGGTCCCTTCAGTTTCGTGTTAAACGGTTTCCACTATATATATATATATATATATATATGTATATATATATATATGTGTATATATATATATGTGTATATATATATGTGTATATATATATATATGTGTATATATATATATGTGTATATATATATACACACATCTGGAACAAACTTGCGAATTATTTTGCTTAACTTATTAACGTACTAATTTTATATCTGTAACAGGTTATCAATAATTTTTAAAAACATTTTGTAAGTCCACTATATTACCATAGCAGGTGTTTTGTGATTGACTATATAAACGTTCTAATTCGTGATTATCTTGACATCATATATCATTGAGATCACTCAGTTTGATTTATGGCAGTTTCGATTTATCGGAATTAATCTGGCGACCTCTGTTGCGTATTTGTTTACTTATTTGTACTGCCGAGATCGTATTGCATAATATCTTTCGTTTTCGTTCCTACGACTTATTATGATCGAATCTCCGTATAAGTAAATATTTGTGGACTTTAAAGTGATTATAATGAGCCCTATTTCTTCGGCCATTTCAACCCAGAGAGATTGTCTGGCTATATATCGTAATGAACCGTGTTTTTTGATATTAACTATATG
This sequence comes from Icerya purchasi, assembly GCA_039619475.1. Classification (NCBI taxonomy): domain Eukaryota; kingdom Metazoa; phylum Arthropoda; class Insecta; order Hemiptera; family Monophlebidae; genus Icerya; species Icerya purchasi. The sequence goes on along the minus strand of CM077116.1, from coordinate 166,527,469 downwards.
TCCCACTCATATTATACCCGTTACTTTGGTATTGTTTATTTCTCAGTATCTTTTGTTTAAGTTTACCTATTAGTTACATGCGTTGTTTTAGCGATTTATAAATTGCTATTTATGCGTTATTGGTTATATTACATCGATCGTAGTATTATATAACTTTATATTACAGACGTATAAGTTTTTCTCTACTGAATGTTATTTAAAATGTTTGTATCATCTACCGAGTTCTATTGGATTTTTTGTCATTTAATTTTTTTCCCTTCAATTTACGGTCCACAACATCTGTGAATTCTGTTTAATCTTACAATTCTAGTTATCCGGTTTTTTAAATTTTTCTAGTTTTCTTTACATTTTGATATTTTAGATTTAAACTTTCATGTCTGTATTATTTATTTTTCACTTACCCACTGCTTCGTAACTGTTACGTTTTTTCCCGTTATAATTTCTTTGTATATCTATGCCGCCGCTCTTCTAATTTGGCCATCTATGGACCGCGTGAAAACAGCTAATTTTTCATGTTTCGCTTTTCCTAGTATTTCGTGCGTTTCGTTACTTTTTTTCTTTTCAGCTGTCCGTTTTTTTGCAAGTTCTTCTTTTTCTTGATTTTTCTGAAACTCATAAATTCTTTTAACTTTTTTTAAAGTTCCGTTTCTTTTTCAGTAATCGGTACATCAACTTTTTGCTTCATTCGAAAATTCTACTTTGTATTTAAGAACCACTTCGAAATTATAATTAGTTTGTGAACGATTCTTTTGATCAACCAGGTGTTAATTCTTTTGATATACGCGTAGAACGCCAATCTTCTTTTCGTGATTGAATCCGACCGTTTTTCTATTTCCCCCTACGAAGTTCTTGATTAGATTTAATTTTCCTCTCTTCTTAGGTCAAACGTTTTTCTTTCGATTTTTCTTTCCTTTTTCTCTGTAACATCGGTGTTCGTCTTAGTCTAGGCATATTTAGTTGCATATAATCATGCAGGTTTTGATAACTGTACATTGTAATGTTTTTATTAATATTCATTTTTTATTTTTTGTATATTTCGAGTTCATTTCCATTTTTTTCGCTCTCATTTTAAGTGTACCGCCGTTTAAGTTGACTTATTTCAGCTGGTCATTTAAATTGTTCAGTTCTTTTTATCTTTCCATACTTTGCACATAGGCGTCTTTAATATTAAAAAAATCTAGTTTTATAAAACTCTTTTTTTTTCTTCTTCTATTTGTATTCAGTTATATTTTCCGCTTTCAGCAGTTTTTTCATTCTTTTAGCCTTTTCTGAGACACAGCTGAATTACCATTAGCTTTCTTCGGGTTTAATTGACAATTAACATCTGTAAATTCTACTTTAGCTCTAGTTTCTGATCGTGCCTGTTGTATTAATATTTCCAATTTAATGGTCTGCATAAAATTTTCGCAATATTTTCATTAATAGATGTACGCTTTTTTTAAGGCTAAACTAGGCGTCGTTTATTTCTTATCATTTTGCCTCTTATTACTAGTTTTAAACTTAAAATCTGTTCCGTGCACGATCGAGTCTTCCGAAGGCCTGCTTGGTTCTATCCTAGTTTTGTTTCTGTTTGATTTTCCACTCGATTTAATAATGCTGTAGATAATATTTTATTACGGGTAAGAGATTCCTTTTGGTAACATATGATTTTTCATGTTTCGGATACATTTTCATTCTTTCCCTTTTCCGTTCTCAAGCTATCATCTGTACAAGTTTTATTAGCTTTTATTTCTATTCATTTATCAGTTGTATTTAATAACGCCGTTATTATTGAATTGTCATCTGGAGATTTATTATTTTTCATTTTTGACATTACTTCCTCAACTTCTATTCTATTTGTACGGTTCGAGTGTGCCTGTTTTCTTCTTGCTGAATGAAGATACCAGTTGTTCTCGGCGTTTATTGTAGCGTAACAATTTTTCAAAGTACTTCACAATTTTCTTTATTATTAATTACTAGTTTCCCGTCCACTTTTTTCTAAAACAAATTTGGGCGTTGATATCCTTTTATTTTGGCTTTAAATATTTTATAGAAGTTTCTAGTTTTATTTTTTTTTAAATTATTTTCTATTTCCTCAAATTTTTTGTGTTGATTTTTTGATTTTTTGATTTTTCAGTTGCGCTCTACTTCTTTCAGCATTCTAATTTTCGCTTAAGAGCTGTGTTTTTTGTTGAAATGGGAATTATTTGTGGGATTTTTTGATATTGTTGCACCTTATCTTTATCTACGTTGTGTATTGTTTAGGAGTCGTATTCAACTCTGTTTTTTAGCATGTGTTTTTCTTAGTTTGTGGCGTAGACTTTGGTTTTACACTAGCGAGGAAATGGTCAGGAATCGATACTACGTTCTTTTTTAATTTCAACATTCGTAACCTCTTTTCGATTTTCTTCGAAATGGACAGCACGATCAATTTGAAATTATCCAAAGCTTTTGTTGGAATATTTCCAGGTTTTTTGTTGGGAGTTTTTTAAAATTTTTAGACGATATTCTAAGATTAAAGCTCTTATACGGGTATCAGTCATTTACCGCTCTGTATACTACGACGCTATTTTCGTGGATTTTTTTTTTCTTCTTCGATTTTAGAATTAATATCGTCGCGTTAACATTTGAGCATTCTTGTCTGGTATAGTACTTATGATATTGTTCAACCTTTTCTGAATTTCTTTTATTACTTCTTATGGAGCACATCTTAATGTATAAAAATTTTCTAGGGAAGATTTTACAGTTATCGTGGATAATTTTTCCGCTAGGATTTCCGAATCTATTATTTTCCGACGACATAGAAGGCCTTTTGCATGGTTATTATATATCAATAAAATCAGACCGAAAATAAGATCAAAAATTTGAAGAGTAACTACGAATTTAAAAATGAAGGAACTTCTTAATTGATGAAAATTAATTGGGATAAGTTCAATTTTTGCCCTTACTATTATTTTTTCTCTAAATTCACCTAATTATAACAAATTATTATGCCGTTTTATTATATTATACGTATTAATGCTCTGAAATTAACCTTATTTTATATTTTACTCTTTGTTAAAAGTAACCAATAATATAACATTTACCCAGGGACTGATTAAAATAAGAAATAGTACAAATATTAAAATGGTAATTTACGATATTCTAAATAGCTTAATTATTGTTTCAATAAGGATTAAGGAGGAAAATTTAAAAAAAAAAATAAAAAATAATTCAAAAATTTCGTTGCGTTTAATTCTTTTATTTATACATTTTTCCGGGGTTTTTTTTTTTTGTTTTTTTTTTTTTTTCCCCGGCGTTTACCGAAAAACTTTGTAATGAAAACAGTATGTATTTGATCATTTTTTCTTGTTTTCTTTCAAATCTCTTACGGTTCATTCTCATATGGGGTTATTCGGTTCTGCAATCAATTTGCTCGCTTGTATAATAATTTTCCGCTACTTTTCTCATCCGGAACCTTAATATTAAAATCGGTTGATGTATTCAAAAAATATTTACTAAATTTTCCGCGATATTATTGAAGTTTTCCTCTTTCAACCAGCATGTAATATTGTTCTTTCTTTGAAGTAAACACATCATCATAACTGAGATACTTTTAAAAGAATGTTTTTTTGACAAATTTGATGACTCACGTTTCCTCGACATGGACTCTGTACTTTTTATGCGATAAGAAAGCATGATATTGCACGCGCACAACGACTTTTAATTAAGGGGAGTAGTTAGTGTGTTATATATGTTGTTTATGTATGCGAAATGTTTTAATAGAAGAAAAAAAAAATATTTCGTACTCTGGCTGCCGAATGATTGTTCTGGCCTAAACGGCTACTTCTCCCTTCTAGTTGTAGTTGTAGTTGTCGATGAAAAGATCGATTTTATAAAACTTGTTTAAAAATAATAATTGTTGTAGTTCCCCCGGTCTTTGTTTTTCTTCCTGACAGGGCGTAAATAGCCCCATGTTTATTTTTTATTTTAGGTATGTAGGATTTTCTTTTAGGCACTACTAACTACATACATATATTGTTTAGGCGCGCGCGCGCGCGCGTAATGCAATCGAAGCTAGACGTGCAATGTAAAGCGTGGGGCTAGGCTTTGCACCGTGTATTGGATTATAGTTCGCGATGTGCACGGGGTCGGTTGTGTGTCACAAATGAGAGTGATTTGTTCCGATTTATTATCGACTGCAAAACTCAACCGGTGAACTATTTAGACACAGTCCTCTGACAAGTTCGAACGAAGAAATTAATTATCTACGTTGACAACTTTGTTTGCTTTGTACAACAACTCGCGTTTCGACACAACGAAGCTCAGAAGTTCAACTGTGGCGGCTGCTAATGATGGTACCACCACGGTTATTTGCATAGTGTAAACTACCACACGCGCGGCAAGTTAAAGTTACGAATTGTTTCGTTCGCGTGTCGTGTGAGCAACGTTTCGATAAAGAACGAACTAAACCGTTGCGGTGGAGAATCCTTCTCCTTTTTCCTATCGCGTATTAAATTCCTTCCCCCGGTACGTTAGAAGACAGGACGCCGATTGGAAAATGGTTTACGTATCGGCCATCGGTAAACTTGAAATAGCGCCATATAAGATGAAGAATGCGGAAGCGGGTGCCTGGTTAATCGTGGATAATAAATGAGAGGAGCTCGGATTATTGTTCACTTTTTTGTAAATAGCGCTGGGAAAGTTATTTAGAATAGAGTTTGTCGGTGAAATTGGATGTTTTTGTCGCGTTTCTCTTCTGAACTACATCCTCTTCCGGCGATATTGCTCCTTGTTGTTGTCATTGTAGGGTGCCGAACGGAATTGGAACTGGAATTGGAACTGGAACTGGAACTGGAATTGGAATTGGAACTGGAACATGAACTGGAACTGGAACTGGAACAGGAATTGGAGGGGGAAGTAAAAGCAACAGCCGAAAACTATAACCAACATGTGCAACAGCGTCGCCGTTACAGTTTTCGATTTATTTCTGTTTCTTTTTTTTGTTTTCTTTTTGTTTTTTTTTTTTACCAGTGCGTGTGAAAATAATTTTTTCTTTTCCGTTTCGCTTTCTTTTCCGCATCAGAAATTGAAATGAACGGGGTTGTCGGTTGTTGCCTGGCAAAGCTGAAAGCGCGCGATTTTTTTCAATTTCTACCGTCGTTTATCTGCGCCTCCCGCCGCTCGTCTCTTGCTCGGTTGAAATTCGTTTTTCGCAGTGGGCGTGTAATACACGCTGCACGTTTATTAAGACGTTGCTTATTTATTTATTGCGGAATAAATGTTCCCCGTAGGAACTGGAACAACGAAAGCACTGCCTGCCGATGTTCCGCAGTTCTACCGAAACGTTCGAAAAGTTTTTTTGTCAAAATTAGCTTTATGAAAATTTTGATTAGAAAATAAAACTTATTTGAAAATCGGCGATAAGGGGAAGACATTTATATGAACCGATGGAAGTTTGCTGTTAAGTCGTCGACGTTTTAAACGGATTTTTAAAATGTATATTTATTTGTACAGAGTGACCATCCAACCGCGAAAACCGCGAATTTTGTTGTAAAACCGGAGAAAAAAGTAAAAATAGTCGAACGATATTTTTAATAAGAAAAAAAATACTTTACTCAAAATAAACTACGAAGAGTTCTGTTTTACTCATTCAAAATATTATCAATAGTAACAATTAAATTTCATTTTTCTTTTTGTAAAATTTTAGTAATCGGAGAATCGGGAAGATTTGGGCCGGGAATTTAAAAATTAAATTTTTAAGTGGCCACCATTTGTAAAATAATTGTACTTTTATTATTTCTTGCTTATTTGGCTTCATTGTTTTTTCTTAATTTTTTTTGTAATCCTATGTCAAGCTAACACTTTCCGACGAATTGTTACCGGCACATCTTAATAATAACTTTTACATTAAAAATGTGTTTCGTACGTTTTATTGTAATATGTAGTTAATATGCATCTTAAAATTCCAATTAAAGTGCGGAACGATATCATTCCTTCTTGCGCCTTTTATCTTTCTATTTAAATTTTACCTTGTCCCGCTTCTTGCTTTTACAAATTTTCCCCTCTTTGTCGTTTTCTGATCATAATATATAGCTTCTTCTTTTCGTCTCTTTATCGATTCCTTCATGATCAATACCAATCTCGTGTTTTCTATGAATTTCTTTTTTATTCTCAGGACTTTTCCTATTCCTCTGTATGTCCTTTTGCTTCCATCTCTGTCAATTCTGAGTTAAGTTTGTTTTATTCGATCTTGCGCCAAATTAAATTTTAATTTGTTGTCTCAATTTTGGTTTAATCTGTGTATTACGTTTAAGAGTTAATTGAGCTGTTGCTTTTGCGTATTTTCCCCAAACACACATGCACACAAAAAAAAAAAACAAGAAAACAAAAAAAAAACTAGAGGTAACGTAATTTTTAGTTTAAATTTTATTTCTTTCCAACTTTATTTTTTTGCCGCAGTCAAATAAATCTTTGTTGAAACGTACATTCTTTCGCTTAATAGATCTTTTTTTTAAAGCCTTTTCTTTATGATTTGTTAACGCTTTTTTTATATTTTTACCGAAAATATCACTACCCTAAGTACATTGCAGATCGTGCTGCAAGGTCAACTTCTCCGCTCCTACATATTCTCCCACGACTTAGAATTCATAGGAAAGACGCTTTTTCGCATCCCCTTCTGTGCAGCTTAAATGAGTATTCTTGGATTTTTGTAATTATTCGGCTTTTATATTAGATACAAAGAGACCAGCGAGTCTATGGACTCACCGGTAATGATGTTTATTTTATTCGACATACTAGATATTCCACACAATTCTACATCTAGGAAAGTAAAACCATCATTTAATGGGGTTCTCGATTTCATAGAAGCAGTCTGCTGCTATTCCTTCGCCAGCTACCATGGGTTTTACTCCGTCAGTGTATACACGAGTGTATGGTCTTTGTATTTCTCGATAGTCTCTAATACAGTTTTCCGAATATTCTCGCATTGTGAATGTTTATTATACTCAAGGGTAGATAAATCAATATATATATATATATATATATGAAAAGGCTCCCCCCGGGTACTATCAGCGCTATATAATGTAGAGTGGATTTCGGCATGAACCTATAGTCTGATAACGTTCTAAGAAGTACTAGCACACGAGGTCGTTGGGATAAATATCACTATGCGGTGAGTATTCTTTACTGCATAGAAAGGGTTTGTCACGACTTAGAGTAGATGTCTCAGATACAACTAAGCGTAAAGATTTTCTACAATAGGATAACGGACGGGACATTCTGCCAGCGCACATAAATTCACCGATGGTGTGGAAGGGTGCACTGCCGATGATAGTTCGAAGAGCGGAATGGTGGATCATACTTAAGAATTTTAATGTAAGTTTGCTGACTGTGGATTGCGTCTGACAACCACATAATTGATTCTTGAAAGGATTAATGATTTATTTATTTTTATATATATATATATATATATATATATATATGGGCTTTGGATTTATATTGCATTTAGAGCTGGAGCAATAGTTTATGATCGGGAAGAGTTTAATATATTTTTGTTTTACTTCAGCTACATGGTAACACATCAGGACAATTTTGGAGTCAAATAATAGTTCTAGAAATTTGACTTTTGTTTTAATTGTTAGTGTAGAATTTTTTAAATTCAAAGATACATTGGATGATGATAGATATCTGTTTCTAGCGGGGAAAATATTAGTAGTTTAAAAAAAATATATTTGATTTAATTTTTATCGATAAGTACAACCAAGAATTTGTTCATGATTGTGTTGCGTTTTTCGTTCCTCGTTGGTTTCGATAAAATTAAAATGTGTTTTTTCTCATCGTCGAGATGTGTAGCAGTTTCAGAGTGTTTTTTTTCCCGGATATTTTCCTTTGTGTTTTTTCGTGATATTACTTCGTTCGTGGTATTTTTCCCGTTGTTCCATGTGAATGTTTATCGTTGTACTCGATGAAATACAGTAATTACATTTTTAGTTGATTTATAATTTGCGTAAAATAAGCGTAACGACGCCCTTTAATGATCTGGACCTTGAAAAGTCTAAACCATTACTGTTGTACACCACTGTTGTTACTGGTCAATAGTATTCTGCAGGATACTTTGTGCATTGGACGGAAAGTTGGGTGACGAGGATATACTATATTGAGCTCATCAATGTATAATCGAGCAGTAACCGGTGGCATTATGCAGTTTGTTATATCATTAATATATATATATATATATATATATATAAAAACTCGGCAATTTTGGCCTCGCAAGGGGCTGTGCCCTTTGACCACTCTTGCCTTCATTTCTGTCTCTTTCTCTTCTATACTTTGTATAAAATGATTAAAATTTACAACGTAATTCTTACTGGCATCAACACAAAAAAAAAAAAATAACATAACCACAAAAGTCCTATTCTAACATTTAACTTTCATTATATAAAATTAAGACAATTTTTCGTTACATTTTTAAATAACAATAACAAAAATCCTATAAAATATAAGAAACGTTACATAAAATTGGGACATTTTTCTGGGACATTTTTCTGGGACATTTTTTCGAATGGGGGTTAGCCTAAGAATTACGTTGTAATTAATAGTATAAACAGGGTAGCATTGAGTGTAGAGCCTTGTGGAACACTGTTCTCAATTTGAACTGGTGTTGATGTCGACGTGCCTATCATCACCTGGAACAACGTTTGGTTGTTTAAGAAACTGCATGGATAGCTTCCCGTGTTACCAGTTATCCCAGGGAACTTTATCGTAAGTCCCCGTTACGCCATAAGCGATCAAACGCTTTTTCTAGGTCAAAAAAAGACAGCGTAAAGACTTAAAAAAAATTATGTAACGGATAATTTTCTAACAATAACGCATATGATTTTTTTTAATTTATTTATTTTTTTTAAATCCCCCCTTTGGGCACGTCAGCTAAGGACCTACACCCAGAAACAACAAAAAAGAAAAGAGCCGTCAGTTAAATTTTGATTCGGTCAGATATGGACAATATAAAGGAACTAACGGATGAGATAATCGATGGTGAAGAGGACAGAATATATGATGCACAATAAGGAGCGGGGAGCTTGAGTTTCAGCAAACAAGAATATAGGATATCGCGTTCAACAGAAAGACATGGACATTCAAAAAAGATGTGATTGGCGTCGCAATTCGCCGCCTCATTAGGGTGAAGAGGACAATTTGGAGAAGAAACAAGGGAAAAGCGAAAACGAGAGGAAGGAAGAGCAGAATGGCCAAAACGCAAGCGCATCATAGAAATGACAACGGAACGGGGAAGTGAAAGAAACTCAAAGAACCAGGGGTTAGGAGGAAGACTAGGTTGTACAGACAGATAAAAGGATTGTTCGTTACGGAAGGAGGAAGGGTAAATATCTGACCAAAATTTAAGATGAAATTTGGAACATAGGGAATTCAAGTTGGAGGATGGAATCTTTTTAAAGAAGGAACGAGAGGAGCAGCAACTCGAGTCGAGGAATCGGCCGTCTCATTACCTTTAATGCCCATATGGCTGGGAATCCACAGAAGATCAACACAGATGGAGTAGTGAGAGGAAAGAAGATGGATAAGACAGCGTATGCGAAGAATGATGAAATCAGAAGAGTTATCAGGAAAAGGGGAGCTGATCGTTTGAAGAACACTCATGGAGTCTGAAATAATCAAATAATTAGAAAACCGACGACTGCAAGAAATGAAGATAATGGAGCGTAGGCTAGTCATTAATTCGTTTATAAAGATAGAATAGAATGAAGGAAGATGAAATGATTCAGATAAGTTGAAATCCGGAAGAATAAAAGAAGTTCCAACACCATGAGGTCCCCTGGAGCCATCCGTGAAGATGGGTACATGCGATGGAAATTGGGAATTGATAATGCTGTGGAATTCCTGTTGGATTATTGCCTGAGGAAAGGATTTGGAAAGTGAAGATACAAAAGAAACATTGGGAGAATGGCAGAGATCGACAAAGCTAAAAGAAAAGGCAGGAAGATTATTACCTGAGATTGTGTAAGGCCAAAAGGAACTAAGGCGAAGGGAAATGAGGGCTAAAACAGGGATTTTCCTAGGCGTAAAACGCCCGTTTTTATAAATTGAAAGGTAGGAATGAATAAGAGTACAGGACGTAAGAGGAAGACGTTTGGAGAGGAAACGATAGCCTGAGTAGGATCTGCGAAGAGACAGGGGTGGTGTGTGAGACTCTGCGAGAATTGCTGGAATTGGAGTAGACTTGAGAGCACCAAGACAAAGCCGAAGACACGAATTTTGGATAATGTCCGATTTAGAAAGACGAGATATAGAGGCACAACCATAGATAAAAGAGCAGTAATCAAATTTGGAACGGACAATGGCTTTATACAAGACGATCAGAATGTACGAGAACAGCGCTTTCTGCAGGTTTAGCCTTTTAATAGCAGAAGAGGAAAGATAATCAATATGTTCAGAGAATGTCAGCCGACTATTGAGAAAAACTCCAAGATAGCAGAAACAGTTAACGTGAGGAAGAGGTAAATTGTTTACAGATAGATTAAGCAAAGCAGGATTGTAAGGGCGAAGTGAAAAGACAATAGACGAAGACTTAGAAGGAGAGATAGAAAGGTTAATTGAGGATAAGGAGTGATGCAGTGCAGTAAGAGACGAACTAAGAGCCTCATTAGCGGCTACAAAATCAGAGGCGGAGGAAAAAAGCAGACTACAGAAATGGCAATAGGATTAAAATAAATCTTCGTCACCATCGTTTTTTCTGTATTATTCAGAATACGACTCAAAATATCTGCCGGCTTTATAATTTTTGGCAATCACTGTGTACCTATTTAAAAGGGAAATAGTTGTAACATTTAAACTAAAGAAATTGCCAGTGTAAATTAATAATAAAAAAAGTCGAGAATTAACCAGTTATGGCAATTATGCGCTTGGAGAGACGTTATTAAAAACAGTAAATAAACTAAAAGTCAGTATATTAAAATTAAAAGGAGAGGGAATTAATAAAATAAAAAAGCAGCAAAATCGAAAAGAAGCGCAAGAAAAAGAATAGTATTTATTGATGTATTCCGGCAGTATTCGATCGTTACCGAATAGTTTATGATTTATTACAAAAATTTAAACCTGCAAATTGAAAATTTTCAAAAATGTCAATTTTTAACTGTTTTTCATTATGTCACATCAGATTGAAAAATTTGAAAAAAATTTTAATTCTGCGGAAGCATAAAAGACGTTTGTTTTTGTAAACGAAACTTTTTTCCCCTTTTTCCTGAGATTCGTTAACTATAGATACATTACGCTAGCGCAAGAAGAATTTTTCCGTACTCGTAATTTACAGAATCTGCTTTACCCAACTTACGGTAGCTGGTTACCGTGTCTGTTAATCAGACTACGCTTATAATTTTCTATGGAAGAGTAGAAAATCAATAATTGCTATTGTATATGTAATCAACATATCCGAGAGAAAGGAACTGGCCTCACTATTCTCATTAGATCCATTAGGCTTAGTACCATTATGGAAAGCTTAACTTCACAATCCATGATGCCTTATGAAGGATACATATGGGACTTACTTTACTTTTATTTACTTTAATCAATACATAGGCTACCGTTTTCAGCTGTGCACTTTTTTTTTTGAAGGATAGTTAATTCTGAAAAGCAAAAAACGTGTCAGAACCGAAATGAAAAATTCTGCGCGAATAAGATAGCAGGAATACAGGTGTAAAGATGAGAAGCTAAATTAAAGTAAAAAATGCAGACGTTAAATGGCCATAAACTTTTGAACGCTCCATTTATTATTTTCACGATGTGGTGACTGCTTTAATTTATGGCCGAACATTTCGCTAAAGGGCCAGATATTTTTGATAGTAAGTTAAAGTTGAAAAGAAACGGAAGTTATGGTACAGAAACATTCCCCAGCACGTGGCTGCAAGTGTAAAAGTAAAAAATAAAAAAAATAAAAAAAAAAATAAAATGAACGAAAAAAGCTAAAATGGAAGCTACTCTCGGCTGTTTTCATCGTCCTCTAGCGAGAGCAATTGTGATTGCGTTGAGAAAAGTTTTTTGATTATTAACATACCGAATACAAAAGTTTTTGGCCAACTCCTAAATGCTATTCGCTAGTTCTCTGTTTCAAACTTTTCAAAAGGAAAGAATACCGACGAATCGCCCAGACGAACGCGAAAACGGGAATCCTATTCAGCGCTAAAAAAATAATTAATATTCACCGGAAATATGGAGTTTTTCTTTTATTTTTTTCGTCGAATTAAGTATTGGCCAGAAATAACGTTCGTAGATCAAAATCGTAATGCTAAAACAAGTCGATAAGTATTCGAAAATATTTGATATTATGCTTAGAAAGGAATTTGGTCGTTTCTTTAACACACACGGCTTGAACAACACAAAGAATGTGAAACAAAAGAGCCGCATATTTGAATATTATTATTGTAATATTCGGCCATCGTTCAAGGAGAAGAACACGATTATTGTTGTTCGCAGATAAGTGTATTGATAGTTAAGTTTCGATGGTTTTAGTTGAATTCTGTTGAGTGAAAATCGGATTATAGTATATTCAGAAAGAATAATTGGTCCGAATTTAGAAAAAGAATTTTTTTTTTTTTTTTTTCAAAAGGAATTTTAGATTAGCGAAGTTGTTTAACACAAGCTCTCTTCACGCGGGAAGGTTCCGAATGAACAGTTGATACATGTTAGACGCAGTAGTTTACATATATGTACGGAAATCATGTAAATATAAAAAAAATACGTTATACATATATTCAGTGCAATTACTAGATAGGATTTCAAATGATTTTTTTCACGCTTGTTCCTTAATTTTAAAAGGGTTAAAAATAGCTATTTCCGATAAATTTCCCTTCCGCGGCATAAATAGATGGAATGCATTCGAACATTTTAATCATTTTGCTTTTTTAATTCGGATCCGTGGGACATTTCCATTCATTTTGTTGACCGTGTTTTTCAAAATATATTTTGCAACATTTGCGACCTTGAATTTTTAAACATTTTTGCGGGTTTCATAATTTTTCTGAAGGAAAAATGAATTTCCTAGCTGTTATATAACGGGTTCTGGACTTTTTTTTTTTTTTTTAAATTTCGTTTCGTAATTTGATGCGTATGGTTTTTAAAGTAGGACCACCCTTCCATTTCATTTTTTCCAGTTTGAAACATCTTTTCTGAATGAGGGGAGAAGTTTTTTAGTATGTCATTTTTTTCCGATTTTGAAGCTTCTTTACGTGTTCGGTAAGCTAGTATCCGGATTTTTTTCTGTTATTATAATTTGCATTTGCTTTTGGGGATATTAAGATTTCAGGCTGTAACGCTCGATTTCTACATTTTCGTGTATTTAAAAAATGTCATTTTTTTTGTTCTCGGAGATCTTTTTTATTGTTCCTGGGTAAAAGTCCCCGGTCAACGAACCAAAAAAAAAAAAAGCTTTTTTCGTGTCAGGTTTTATGCTCATTTTTCGATGGCGTATGTTTAAGATTTTAATTACGATTTTTACCATCATACGAGTGTCGAACTGTTTAACAGTTTTGACTGCATTTTGAGCGCGTGATCATGGAAAACGGGAAAAAATGTTTCATTTCGATTCCGACTTTTTTATAATAGGGCTGCAGAGATACGAAAATTCAGATTGCTTGGATTCTTTTTCGGAGAAAGGATTTAGAAAAGGAAGTTGAGGGAAGTGAGTGGTATAGAGAGAGTACGTGTTTGATAGAATATGCGCATGAAATTTTTGAACGAGGAAAAATATTTCATTTATTTAACGGTGAAGGAACAAATATTTGAGGTAGGGAGTTGTTTATCGTTTTAGGAGATTATTTTCTGAATGCGTGATATGTTTCAGGCGATTATTTCAGAGTATGAAGTTTCCTGCATCTTCTTTGAATATGAAGTTCAGTCACTTCGACTTTTTAGTCTTTCTTGCTGCACCTGAAAGTATGTAAAGTCAATAAAAGGCGATTGAAAAGGACTTAAAGTACGTGCAAAGGTGTTGTTTTGGACTGCATTGCGAATAAGTTGTCGAAGAGTTAGCCTGAGATTTTGTTTGCTGTATTCCACATGGGGCACCCCAAGTTTGCCAGATTTCCGAAGTTCTATTTTTAGGATTCCGTACACATATAGTGTACGGAATCCTAATAAAATAGTTCAGAAACAACGTCAAAATATCAAATTAAAATCTGCAATCACTCACGAACAGTTTGACTCACAAACTTCAAAATTGTATCGTAAATCACAATTAAAATTCTCTTTAAACCGATAACTATAACTTCGAGCTAGCCGATTACCCTGGACCGCAAAAAACCGTGCAACAATATATAATATGGAATTTAAAACGACCTTTAAAAACACCCTTAAAAAATTCATAACTCATCATCAGATAACCTTTTAAAACTGAAATTCGAAATATAAAATAAAACGCCGGAGCTCTTTCATAAAACCAAAAGAAAATAATTACGGTTAAAAAATGATTTACTCCCGCCCCTGCTGCGCCGTAAAAAAAGGGAAAAAAAAAGGATGTTTACGCAAGTAATAGCCCGAGTAAAAAAGTTGAGGAAAACAAAACATCAAACATATGCATAGAGGACCGCTTTATAGGAGCACCAAGAAAGAGCTCAAAACTTTAAAAAAAAAAAGGGTTTTTTTCCCCAGAGTATGTGATATATCGGCGGAAAGACGCTACTTGTCGGGCACGAAACCGTATTTCATTTCCTTAACGAAACTTTCGAAGTGTTGGCAAAAGTTTAAAAAAGCGCGAAAAATGACGTGCCTCTATCTAGCGCTATGAGTATTATAGTTAAACATTTTTGAACTATCCCCATATTTTTTTTTTTTTTGTTGAAAGCACCCGGTGTTCCAATTTTAAAATTAGTCCCTCAGGGCGCCGAAAGATCAAAATTTTCGAAAAAACATTTTTTCCCCCGCGCATGTAATATGTATATCGATGGAAAGATCGCTATTTGACCAGGAACCCGTATTTCATTTTCTTAACGAAATTTTCGATGTTGGCGAAAAGTTCAAAAATGACGTGTCACACTACCTGTTTGCGGCGCGAAGAGTCAGATTTTTTTGTTTTGGATTTAGTATTAAGTGAAAATATTACGGTTATCTTTAACTTAACATACGGAGTAACCCTGAACCCATGAAACATCGTGCTTGACTGAACTTGTTTTTCGTTAGTTTACTGACGTACGTTGAATTTGAACACCAGCGATTTGGTATATTTGTCGATGCTAATTTGTCACTACGAGACAATTCGGTGAACGCAAAAACAAACGTTCGCCAATGTCGCGCTAAGGCGAAAAATGTTTTTCTCCGGATTTTCCTTAATTCGACTTCCTTTTTAATGAAATATTTCATTTTTCGAATTATCGTTTTAACATTGGTCGATTATTGAGCAGCTCTATTCCCTACCGGGAAGTTGATTCGGCATCCGGCGAACAAAGTGAGAAACAGTTTCAACAGTTATCGTCAGGCGATGCAGCTTCGTTAATCTTTACACAGAAACACTTTAGTGAACTTGCGTAACCATTTACGCGCGTAAACGCAGAGCCAAACACGCACGCACACAACTCTTCCGTTATGTGAAAAATACCACCCGTCGAATAAATTGCCACTCTGTCGCGGCTGCTGTCACAGAACCTGCTCACTTTACCGACTACTGACAAACATGCTTGGTGGTGTCGTCCCGAAAACACACTGACTAAACAAACTTTCGCTGGAAAAGTTAAAATTATAACAAAAAAAAAAAAGAAAAAAAAGGCTAACTTCTTTAATTAAATTTGAACATGCGACAGACGAACAAGCCAAGATATAATAGATCCCCCATATGTCGCACCGTATGCCGCTCGTGATTACCTCGTCGCGTTAAAAGAATAAATAGGCCGTTCCCCGGTAATGTGACAGTCGACTTAGAGTTAGCCGGGAAAGAGAGAGGTAGTTTTCCTACAATCAACAGATACCCTTGCAACAATGGTGCGAAATTAATCAAACTATTAATGCGCGCAGAAAATACGGCAACTAAACTTGTACTGCTTAATATTTGAGCTATAAAGCCATTATTTCTTATCGTTTATTGTGATAACAGTCAGCCGCAGCGTGTATACCACGCTTAAATCTATCAGATTTTGATTTCGAATATGCGACAAAAACTGGAGACGTTAGGTCCCCGTCGAAAACGATTTTATTAGAACGATATCATATATGTCCTATATATTCATTTTCACTTCTTTTATGCAACTGCCATAAGTAATGAACAAGGACCGATGGTCGAAAAGGCGATAAATATCCGAGGGAGGCCGTGTATTCTCATCCACGACTCAGAATAATCAAGATTAAATAAACCATGTCCGGAAATGAGTGAAAGAATTATCGAAATAAGGCACAACTATATTTTTCGCTTCAATTTGCAACGAAAAAAACAATAATTGTTTACAGAGCAAATGTGGAATATATATATATATATATATATATATATATATATATATATATATATAAAACAACCGCCTGAAATTGATTCTGTACAAAAATCTCTTGCCGTATGGCCTAATAAACTCTTAAACATAAAACAAATAATTGGTGAAATACTTTTTGTAATAACTGACCTCTGTAAATTACTACGATTTTCAAATACATATATTTGGAGGAAATATAGTGGATTCCATTTGAGTTTCATTATTTGTCTGGTGTTATTGAAAATTATCTTTTATTAAGATTTCGCGCGTTATATGTGTACCAAATTAAAAAAAAAGCAAAAAGAAGTTTGCTTTAGAAATTACGATAAAGAATTGTACAATTTTACGGTAAAATTATAATTGCTTGTCGGCTAAATTTTTTTTCGCTTCACCATATTCATTTGTAGCAGAAATACACAATGAAAAATATACATGCGGATAGTGTTCATTAATTTGTCTTTTGGTTAAATTAACTTTTTCAGTATTTTACCTGTTTAGTGAGTGTACAAGTGACATCAATTTTCGGTTATACCGAAAAATATCGTGCATTTATTAAAGGAATAAGACAGAAAAGCAGACGTTCTTTTCGGTAGAAACAATTTCTTGGTTTTCCGATTTTTAAAACTAATAAAAAAGTTTGGAATTTGAAAGTTTTTAAAAATTGCCTTGAAAATGTGACATGTTTTTTTAAAATTTCGGCGGGGCCAAACTATTTTTATTTATCGCATATTTCGTTACGTGTTCAAAAGGTTTTATTTATTTTTTTCCACATTCTTGACGATCTTGTTTCGTTATTTGCTTCATACTAAACTAGAAAGAGAGTATATTTTTCACTTTTACTTGCTTTTACATTCCATTCGTTGCTCGTGTGGCCAGAAGCACGACTATATTACAGGAGCCGCAGAATTATTATTAAGGAGAGCTCGAAGGCCAACGCGATAGTTTTCACGAACATTATTCATTGTTTCTAGAATTGAATTTGGAAATCTCAGTGCAAAAATAAATTACGTGCAAAACAATTTAAAAGGGTGCGTAAGACGCGAATTGAAATGTTAAGGCTGGCGCAAACCGAAGGACTTGTTTTCGTTAATAAATAGTCGTTAGTCGGTACGACTTCTTCTCTAAACATGTTTATCCAAGTTTTCTTACGTTGAAGAAGAGTGGAGAATTTTACTAGTATCCTTAATGAGTCAGTGGTGTTGCTCAACAAGTTGTTCAGAGTTGGTGCAGGGAGGGCATACACGTAACAACCAAAAATCGTTTTGTCCGCTACTTTTGTGACTTAGAAGTCAAGTCAAACTTGCGATCTTTGTTTCTGACGTAAATATATAAATTTCAGTAGAGCATAATAAATATGAAGCTTCGGTAGCCCTGTAGTATAAAGCGGATTTTTATACGGAAGAATGCCGACCGCAACGTTTTATAATGTGCTACATTTAATGACCGTAATAATGTATTTCGAAAAGGATCACTGAAAATCTCTCACGTTTTAAACGGATTACATCTCTCTATATGAGCTCAGCCAGCCCTGTGAAAATGGGGAACTAAATTCGTTCACTCGAATCACTTCATTTTCACTGCCCTTTTCCTTTCAAGCAAGAGTTCACTATTGTTAAATATTTCTAGTGTCTAGAGTCTTATAATTAGTAGACTGCAATTAATAGATTGAACATGTTGTACGAAAAACATGTTTAGATTCCTTCATAATTCGTGTGTGCTTAAAAGAATGCTCTGGATTGAATTTTCTTTATCTTAAAATTATTAAACGCTATCCGGGGCAACACCTCGATTCTGCTGGTGACGTACCGCTGTAATTATACCATTATTGAAATCATGAAAAAACCCCATTCATTTTTATGTAAAAATACTGGATAATATAAATAACGTCAGTTTCATGTAAAATCATCGAAAAAGTTGTGAAGTAACCAATTTCTGTAGATACTTTGTAACCTTCTAACAAACACACAACGCAGCTTCCAATTATCTTGCTAAAGATAAATTATTTTACAAAATTATAATATTTACATTACATTAATATGCATACATATACATATAATATATGTACATAGAGAAATATTCAGCCGGCGAACAATCGCATCAACGTGAGTAAAGGCCAGTCGTCTTGGTTCGCCTCGCCATTGGTATCTTTCTCACGTTGTCGGCAGCACGGAAGCCAGGTTGCGCTCCTGCTTACGTGCTTATCTATTGCGCAGCTATTCTATCCTCTAATTCTCTTTTGAATTTAGGGGATATCTCATACTCGAATTCGAGTGAGAATAGACGACATATACATATATATATATATATATATTATATATCTCGGCGAATCCTATGGTATTTCTAGTCATGCAGAGAAGTACCAAAACAAATTGAAAAAAAAAAGAAATTCACTAGTATTTCTCCGATGACAGCAGAGGTTAACTTGGATAAAGAAAGAAAACAATTTTTAGTTTTCTAATAAAAATCCGAGAAGCCGCTATTTGAGTTTGCGGTGAAAAATGCTTATGTTGGTGTGGAGTAGTTGAATTTTAGTTTAATAATCCACTAGCTTTCTTGTGTTTGCCAAACGCTGTAATAAGCACTTCTCCAATTAAACATCTAAAACTTTCGTGGTAGATATGATTAGAAAAATAATTAACGGTAGACACCATGTTATAAAAATTCTGCGCTTAACGTTTCGGACAGCTTACACTAACCATCATCAGAAGCGAACTAAAGCAACAGAACGGAAATTACGGTCGATAGTGGCGACAAAAATGAAAAAATATATTACGGAGAACCTTATCTTATATATTTAAAGAGCCTTGCTCTTGTCGTTGCCGTACGCTACATAGCGCGTTGGCGCAACCTATTCGTACATTTAGCTGTACCGATGTAGGTTGTGTACCAGGCAATTGTAATATGCAACGCAGGTGTATACACGCAAGACTACATTCGGAACTGATTGAAGCCGCTTGTTATCGCGCTACAAGTGCAGTCCGTTCGGTGTGGGTCTGCTGTGTACTGACCTAGCGCGCATATGATGTTGTACGTGGTGGTTTGCCATTGCCTTCCACGTGACTATTAGCGATTATTTATTTTTATTTAATTCTTGTAATAAGTTCGTCGTCGCTCGGGATCGAACCCGTGACCGTCATATCGGAAGTCAAGCGCTCTAGCAACTAGGCTATCGCGCTAAGCGGATAAAAATGCCGAAACACGAACCAACAAAAAAAAAGACACAAGGGATCGTCACTGACGTTCATATAAAATAAAGTAGAAAGCAATAAATAAAATTAGAACGTAATGAGACAGTAATTATGCGAATACATGAGAACCAGTTGTTGGCTTGGGGTTGATAGTTCATCTTGCATCGAAGCTGAGAATCAGCGGAGAAAATATCTTGATCACGAGGAGTGGACAAAGGAACGGACAAGAGTAGCTCTTCATCATTTATTTTTATTTTTTTTATTTTATTTTTTGGGGTTTGTCTATAAGGACATTGGCCCAAGAAAATAAGATCTTTACACGATTCAACAGGACAAGGCACGGAGAGAATGAATGAAGCACTGTATGGAGTGGGAATACCAATTTGTAAAAGGGAGGAGTAGAAAGCAGCTTGATCGGTTACAAAAGATGAACACATTACGTGATCGGAACCACACACAAATTGAATATTGGAGAGGTGCAATGGACAAAAAGGAGACTGCACAAGAGAGTAACGGAAAAGCGAAGAAGGGAGCGAACTGTGCCCAAAGAGATGTTGGAGCGACGCATGGAAGGAAGTTAAGGAACTAGGGGAAGCGAGGAAGGGAAGACTGAATAGACAAGATAAAGGAATCCGGGTTGGAGAATGAGGAGACGTAAGAGTCAAACCATAGTTTGGAATGAGCAGCTGCAGACAGAAGGGTAATATTGGATGAAGAGAAAACAGGAAGAAACTTACCGGAAGAGGAAGATAACCGAGCGAATGAGTCAACTAACTTATAACTCTCAATTCCGGCATGACCAGGGATCTAAAAAAAAAAGTCCGTTTGGATTAAGTGAGAAAGGAAAAGATCATGAATCAAGGAGCGAATAAGAAGAATAACGTAGTCGGTTGAGTGAGGAAGGAGAGGAGATGCGATAGTCTGCAGTACGCTTATCATTTGATTGTTACGGTATATTAACTTTAATTAATTACAGAAGAAAGTATTACGTGGCTCGGATCGTCGTAATTTGTTTAAAATTATTAGTTTTCGAAAGTCACCTTTCCCGCTACTGAACACATTCAGATCCGAAGCATCGACTACTCATCATTCAATTTCACGGGTATTTACTCGAAATCGGAGATAGGTATATTATCTATTTGGACGAGCGAAGCGAACCTACATATAGATCCGAATGAGCATTTCTTGTAACATCCATTACAAAAAAACTGCTAAACATCTGGACATGAAATTGAATATAATTATTAATATTCACGTCTAGATGCGCCATCAATCGTTATTTAAAAAAAAAAAAAAATAGTTGTATAAATAAAAAATACCATTTTTTATTTCCGTACCTACGTAACCGTAAATCCGAAAATGACAGAACATATTCCGTAACTGAAAAAAATATTTATTTATTAAAAAACCTGCAACCACCAAATTATTGGTGTTGTACCTACATAATTGTAATACAACTCTGCGCTGTGCTAACTTTTCGTCATAGCTATTAATCATGCTAAGAACGGTCAAATATCTTCTTTAGGGGCCTATATCTATATTACCTTCTATCTCCAAATTGTTTGAAAAATTGCTCCTAACAAGACTTAAGCCATTTACTGATGTTATAATACCAAACCAGCAATTTGACTTCCAGAACGGCGCACAATCCCGCGAATAAATTACACAAATGTAGTTCGAAAACTACGATCTGAAATTTTCATTCGAAGCAGTGCATTTTCGTAGGATACTCCAGTATTCTGCGAACATATGCTTGGTGTTAAAAGTATTTTACCATTCCGCTGTTCGATGGCTGAAGGTCAGCTTAATTTTTTAAGTATATACGTGGAAATTACACGCAAGATGTCTTAAAACATTTTAGTCGAGAAAATTACATTTATCGACAAAACTACTGAATACCACATATAGGCAAAGAAAAAGGCATTTTCAATTTTTGTATCATTATTAATCGGATTATACGAAAAATATTTATAGAACTTTTTTTCTTTTTTTTTTTTTTTTTGTAAAATATCTGTTTTTCGTTTTAAACGTTTATACTCGTATATTACATATATGTTATGTGTACGTGAATCTAATAAGGTGGTCCCACTTTGTCGAAATTATTTACGGATGTTAGGTCAAAAATGTTAATTTTGGGGTGATTTTTAGCGTTTCTGATAGAGTGAATTCCAATGCCGCAACTCGCAATGTGATCCGACTTCGCTCTCGTGTTCTATGGCTACAAACCTGAATGATGCAAAACTTTAAACTCGTTTTCTCAAAAGTGTATGTTTTTTCAAATTTCAACTTCAAGCGCGAACATCTTGGCGAGCGTTGTATTTGGAAGGCTCCGTAAGGTATCAATCGATCAGAAATTTTGTCTACTATATCGTACTGGGCTTAACACCATATCGACAAAGTGTGGGACCACGTATGTCTTTTCGTACTGATTCGTTTAATTTCGAATTACATTCTCTTTCTATGCTCTTTTTTACGCCGGCTATCCATCCTTTTTCTGTTGTATTCGTTTTCTGATGTATCATTTTATGCGCAAACCGTTCTTCAGTAGGTTCAGTTGTTAGTTTTACTTGTGCGTCATTTATATTTAATTTTTTGCTTTCACGCATTTTTTATTTACACGGCTCTAATGTACATTGGTTGTATTTACCTCTCTGACGGGCTCCGACGACGGCTACCTTTTATCGTTATCCGAGAAAAGTGGAGCGCGGTTCGGTAATAAAGCATTTGTATGGGGGTGTATACTTTTGAAATTAATTTTAATAGCTCATTTTGGATTCTAAATTGCGAGAATATGAAAAATTTGTTATCCGATTCGGTGAAAATAAAAACAAAACGCTAGCATAAATGTGTATTGGAAGCTGCATCCAAAATTTAGCAGAACTACCAGCGACTGTATTTTATGTCGCGCCGATATATCTGCAAATAGTGTATTACGAGTGTTCAAATTTGTTTTACATTTATAAAATTCACATTATATTCGGTTGATAATAATTAAAAAGTGTCAAATAACAACATTGTAACGAAAAAATCGAAATCGTTTATTTTTCTCTCAGTGGAATTATTGAATAACACATACATACACATACATATATATGTATATAAAGTAGTACGAATCGGGAAATGATTACTATTACGTTACTTACAACTCGTATAATAAGTTTAGGTTCCGATGACGTAATTGACGTTTAGTTTAGGCGATAATAATGTATGGCGCTAAATTTATTATCGCTGACTATGTGTCGGTTACATTTACATTTGTTGATTCTTCTTAATTAATTAATTAATTAATTAATTAATTAATAATAGTAATTCTAACATATTTACAGTATAAATATTTAATATCGTAAACGTCCGTATATAAATTGAGCATATTCGTGTGTACAAGAAAAAAATTACGATATTTTATTCAGCGAAATGGTAATTTTTTTAGGAACAGATCGCCGCGAGAAAAGTACTAATGAATATTATTCGTTATTATGTAAATATTTCATTCTAACGCGTGATAGTACTACATTTTAGGCCGGATAATTTTTTCCTTTTTTTTAATGTACGCGAAATAGGGAATAAAAATTTTTCCGGATTTTTCTCGTATTTAATTTTGAACACTGAAACTCTTAATTATAAAATGGAGAGGAGCGACGATCGCATTCTAATTTCAGTGTTGCAGTTGCACTATATTTCGCTCATTCATTCGGTAAAAAAGGTAAAGTAAAGTAAGTCCCATATGTATCCTTCATAAGGGGTATAACGGATATTGTGAAGTTAAGCTTTTCATAATGGTACTAAACCTAACGGAAATAAAGAGAATATTAGGGCTAGTTCCTTTCTCTTAGCCGCCTTTACTTTTCATTAAATTTCTCTGGTATAACCAATATTCTATTTCAAATTAGGTATATATACCTGGCAGCGATTCGAATCTGGAATCGGTAAACCTAAATAATTTTTATTTATTTTAATTATACGGAAGTTTTATTGCCGAAATTTTATTTTCTTCGTATAGTTTAAAGATTATTTATTAAGCGTTCACCGTAATTTTTTTTTTTTTTAATGTTTAGAAAAAGGTTATTATTTAGGATTTGTAGACCGCAATTTCTCTTCAGCAATGAGAATACAAGATTTTATGGGTTATGTTTAACTGTTGAGCTATACGAATCGGCTGCGAACCGAATCATTGAGAGCTATTTTGTTAATTAGTAGGAAGGGTTAGTATGCGTGATTAAATGTTAAATAGAATTTGGGCTGGGGATTGCGGTTAAGGAGAACGTGAAGATAAATCAATAGCACGAATTAGAGAAATGAGGGGAATCACTGTTGTAACCGGACTGAATAAGTAGTGCTAAATTCTCGATGGAAAACGAAAGAGCCACCGTCCGGCACTACAGACGTGCCCCTGCGGTAAGGGTGACCGCAATATCAACCGAAAAGTGGAAGACGGATTCGCCCCCGGTCTATTTCGCGCAATGATTGTCCGCTTAAAAAGCGTTATCATATTCAACTAATTGGGCCAACAGAAATTATTTCACCTGCTTTCCCCCTTGATGCTGATGAGTGCGGAATGTGCCGGTAACCATAAGAATGTAAACAATTTTAAATGAATCAACCGGCGGAATGTGTTACGCGATACGCGATGTTGAGCATGTAGCCAATTGCGTTGGTTAGCAAGTTCATCAAAAATGGAAAACACGTCCTCAACGTGAACAAAAAAAAAGAGTCGCAGCAAGCATTAAGAAGAAAAAATTTAAACTAGTGAAAAAGATTCAGGTAGGTAAAACTTTCACCGAAACAACCGGGAAAAAGCTCGGGTTCAATCTCAAGTACTAGCCGTTAACATAATTTGTTTATATTTTGAAGATTTCAAATTAATATTGCTTAAAGGAGAATTTAACCGCTGAAATCTAGTAAAGAAGAAGAAATGACCGCCGATTTTTCGAATTTTACTCGGAATGTAGTCGATGAGTTCAAGAATTTCGGGCTTTCTCCCCGGTATAAACCTTACCGGTGTGTCGTATTAATTTCCGAAACGAATTTCATTCAGAAAAGTTTTATATCATCTTTGGTTACATTAGCCATGATCCTCTAGAGGATGGTAGAAGTGAGGATATTAATGAGAACATCAAACAATGTTTACGAGAAAAAATGTAATTCGATTTTCTTCCGCAGTCATATCAGTGTTATCAATAGTGCAAATCTTAATCTTGTTAATGAATATCGTTCACTTCTGCAACAGTAAAACAAGCCCTACGAAGATTATGCGTGACCGCAGAAAAGAAAAAAGTAAATTATTCCTTACGATTAATTTTGTGTAATTTTTTTTGCATCGCAGAACTGCAAAATGCGACGTATAACGAGGGGGTGGCCTTCAAATCGAGAAAAGTGGCAGTGATTTTGTTGTAAAACCAGGGAAAAAATTTTTGATAAAAAAAAAAAAATTGTTTGAAGTGAAAAATGAATGCATTTTTTAATGCACTTTACCGGATATAATAAATTACCAAAAGTTCATTTTTATTTGTATAAAATATGTTGTTAAACATTATCGATGGTAAAAAAAAAACAAAAAACGTTCTATTCTTAATATAATTTGACTCTAATTTTTCGATTAAAAGACTTTTTCTATAACGAGGGGGTAGGTCTATTTTCACGATGGGTTTGTATTTATATTTATTGCCGGTACATTTTAGTTAAAACTTTAACGAAACGCATAAACAAAAAAAAATTTATTACGCATTTCGATTTATTTAGGGGAGGGTTGAAGTAAAACTTTTGGATATTTCATGAACAACTCCTTAGTAGCGCCTATGATTAAAAAGGTGTAAATATTAGACGTCAAATAAATTTTATGTCAGAACTATTTAAATGGTGAAGGAGTAAATCAGCATGTTATAAACTTTACTGTTAACTTTTGTCAGAATAAAGTAAGCATATTAGATTGCTTGAGTTAGTTAGTAGTCATTAGCCATGTACACTTTTATAAAATAATAATATATTTAAAATTAAACACTGTCACGTTTCGAAGCTAATACTGAGATGATGAAAAGCTATTTGAAGCGCGTCACAGTGTTTAATTTTAAATATATTATTATTTTATAAAAGTGTATATATCTCTAATGAATCATTTAATAAGTAACTGAAATATTAATATGTTCATCAAATTTCACGTTGTTAGTGGTCGCTGTGTCGGCGAAATGTTTAAAATGTGCATTACTTCGAAAAACTAAAAAATTGAATTTGCTATTTTTTTGTTTTTACACTGATATTTGTCTCTGCTTCAGTTGGGGCTGGGTTTTTGAATACGAGCGGGAGGTACCTGCAAGCTCTTTTCCAATTCTAATAACATCATCGGGGGGATTTGAATAAACTGGGAATTTCAAAAGTACATTCGAGCGGCCATCGGTGTTAACTTTTTTATTATTAGAGAATTGCAGTCAATTACGTACAGGTAGAGAAAACTATGGGCTTACATCGTACTCCGCTATTAACAGTTTTTTGTCATCATGGGGTAAAAATTCGCTCGACTCTCATCATCCGTAGGGATATCTCAGTTGAGACTAGTTCAGACACAGACCTATTGTTGTACTCTGTAACTGAGCTTAAAATCGGACTTGAAACTGCTGGAATAGCAGACTTAGAACACCGACCGATTTGCTGCGGGAAGCCGCTAGCTAAGTTACTCCTGTCCGTTGGATGGAGTTCGAAAACTACTTAAGCCTCGCTATTTGTTCAACGTTTAATCGTATTGGTCTTATCAAAGACATCAAGAAAAAAGTGTTAAACAACCCCCCTGCTTAGGAAGTGTGCCGTAGCAGACGAAGATTATTTAATGCGATATGTACGTTTCAAGAGATCACTAGTGTCCAATTCTTCTCTCGTTAAAAATCGCAAGAACAATGGATGCGCGGAGACAACAAAGGTGAATCGTTTGATAGTCATATGGTGTTCGAATCTTTGCAAACTAATTACGACAACGAATTAACAACCGGTGCAGTAATCAAAACCCGTAATTTATATTTTATTATTCACCGAAGGTTATTATTACATGTAATTTTATTAGGCACATTAGAATATTTATATGATTTCTCATTTATAGATTAATTGGGTAAATATTTTATCTAGCTCTTTGTTAGCGTTTTGGGCCGGTTTGTACACAGTTTCATTTATAGTTCCGGTTGAGGCGAGTCTACGTTTAAATCATTAATAAGCCGCCTATATTGTTAAATAAGGAAATAGAAATACATCGGAAATGGCGTAACACTGTTTTAAAAAGTAGCGCCAATTTGTGTGTTAAGGTCGTCCTGAAAAGTTATTGAAGGAAAAACGGTCACGATTATCCGAGAGTTTTTGAGAAAAACTTTAGTTTTTGGCGTCGATATCGTAAAATTTAAAATTTCTATTTTACAAATTTGTGCCCTGCTAATGTGTAGATTCATTTATAATGTTATCAAATCCTTTTATATGTAATTAATTTAAATATTAATCGATTTAGTTTCGTGTAGTTAATTCGTGTCTGAATGTGATTATGAACGATATAGTTCCGAACCGAACTAGTTGGTGCTTTATATTTTTTATATTTGTTTTTTCGATTACTATAATTGTATCTTTTTATATCGTTGTTATTAATCGAATAACTTACATAATTTTGTTTTATAATGATCAAAAAATTTTCCAGCATAAATTTGGCTATTAACAAAAACTTTTCTTTCAATGATAAAGAATTGCGACTTTGTATTAGACACACTTTAACAACGATTAGTTCCCCGAAATTTTTTAAACATTCTTCGATATTAATAGTTTACGTTGATGACGTTTCAATCACCACCCGTTCTTTTAGTTTGATTTACATTCAATTTTAAAAGTATTTTTTTAGTTTTACAAGCTTATTCGGTAAAATGCTTAAATTATATAATCTGTATTAAAATATTAAATGCGTAAACGTCACGAGAAATATTTTTTTACTTTCGGATCGCTACGAAGAATAAAAACCTGTACATATCGTAATAAATAAGATTTTTTTTTTTTTTTTTTTTTTTTTATGGGTACGCCAACGAAGAGCAACAACCCAATAATCAGCCAAGGAATCTAAGTAATAGTTCAAAAGGAGAATAACATATTAGATTTCAATCTGGTGCGAGATTGAATGAATGAAAGACGCTAGAATAGGAACAACTGACAAGGAAGGAAATGAGAGAACATAAGAGTCATTGTATGGAGTAGGAAGACGAAGATCCAAAAGCCGAGAATAGAAGAGAGAGCGAGCGAGGGACTACTGGCGTCTGGAAAAATTGACGTTTTCTACTCACTGATAATGTGTGGAATATTGAGTATGTTTATTTTTGATCCAAATCGCGCTTGTAATAAACTTGTATCTTAAAATTTGTTCTGATAAGCACTTTTTTACATGAAACTAAATTGGATTAAAGGGGTACGCGATGTGTTGTTAAATTTTTCAATTTTAACCCGAAAGCATTAAACGAGAAAACAGGTATGTTAACGATGGCCGAGTTTTAAGGCACGCTATAACGGTGGTATGTTGGCGAACAAAATCGGTTGAAGTGATTAAACTGTTCACACTTCAATGCGCGCTGCTATCACATGGGCACCCAGAGCGGCATCACGCGCGTGATTCACATTTTAACGGCAACGGCGCGGTATAAAGTTCACCATTGTAAATTAATATCATTTAAATTATTTATTGAACATGAGAGTTTCGAAGTGTCGCTTAAAATCGGCAATGCAGAAGAACAACTTATCGAAGGAGTTCAAAAATTCCAGTCCTTTACGACTATCTTTTTTTCTTTTTTCCTGTTTTTTTTTTTTTTTTTCATTTAGGTTTCTTCATCAGGTACAATGTGCTATTCTGAAGTAATCGTAAAATTTTTATTCGCACCCATTTAATAAAACGTTCGCTTCCTCAAAACAGGCTTCGACACCCAAACGGCTGCCTGTTTCTTGCCTTACGTGAATCTTCATTTTCTCGTTCTTGGGCAAGTGTTGTAATTACCAAGTCACTATTGCGAAAGTTGGGGTATTGTCCATAAGAGGGCTCAAGGGAGTCGGTTCTTTCTGTCCATGGCCTTGTATTGAAATAAGCAGCATATATGTGAAATATAAATATTGCATTATAAATAGCTTTATTTCACAATAAAATTTCCACTTGTCCTACGTTTTTGTCAATTTTAATCATGACCCACCTGAATTTTTTTTTTTTTTTTTTAATCAAAATCTGAAAATACGGGTTTCATTCTCATGTCTTTTCACTAGTAAAAAACATCAACAACGTTCAAAAGTGTCATTTTTGGGGGTGAAAATGAAGGGGTCGTTAATTTTTTTTAAGATGCCCCTCCCATGTGTCTACAACATACTGAAAAATTAAGAAAATCGGTAAACTTGCGCTTGAGAAAAAAAAAAATTAATTGTATTTGAGCAAAAAGGGAGTTTCTCAAAAACTAGGGGGTGAGGAATCTGAAACTTCTGTCACGAATGTTCCTTGGTGATACCCGCTTACCGCCCAAATATCAACCCGGTAGCTCTTCAGAGAAAATTTACCGTACACTTATCCACCTATGGGTTTTGTTAATTTTCTTTATCTAAATTCAAATATTTTTTTTTGATTTTTGAAATTGTTTTGCAAAAGTGGCCTCATTCGTTTTTTGCGTGATAGTGAGTGTGTGCGGCTGGTACTCTTTTTACACCTTTTACTCAAGTGAAGTACCAAGAAAAAAGAGTTCACCAATAATATTTACGTAGGTCTCGCAATCTATAAACAGTTTTTTACAAATTATTCCCTCTTTTTTTATGTGTACGTATATATAATATAAAATTATTTATCTATTATTTTTTACATTCGACTATATTTTATTTTATGACGCTCTGATTAATATAGTTTGTCACGAAGCAACTAATTACTTTTTTAAATTTTGAAAAACAAAACGGTCAAATTGACTTAAAATCTATTAAAGTTTCACATAATATCGAAATGAACAAGAAGAAAATAAACATTATTTGTTCAAGCGTAAATGTGCCGTAAAATATTGCTTACAATAGAGATGTAGACGTTTGTTTAGAAAATGTTTCTTGGCTGAAAAGGCGTAGCTTTAAATTTCCAATTTTATTTTTTGACGTAATTAGAATAGGGGCCTTAGGTTATTTTCCACTGATTTAAACTAACTGTCAAACAATGCAGTTGTATTCTCTGATTTTTTGTTTTTTTTGTTGCATACTGCAGTGATGAATGGAAAAAAATGAGTTCCACATTCTATGATAAATTGTGGGGAGTTGTGAAGTTACGGGCTACAATGCATTAACCCTAACATTACTAATAAGATTAGAAGTACAAATTCTTTTCTTTTTTTTCCCATTTTTTCCTCCATTTTTTGGTATGCCGTAAACCGAAGGTGCCACCCGGTACCGCATTATATTATTAAAAGGGCGATGAACGAAAGTAGTTTGAAAGATTAGAAATAGTTAAGTGACGGAGACGTACAATCCCCGGCTCCTGCTGTCCCTCTGCAACCATTAGTAAAGATAACAGTGTGTGATGGAAATAGCGAGTGAAAGACGAAGTTATACTTTTTTTAGCTACATGGACAAGAGAAAATTTAAGAAAAAAAGAGGGGAGAGAGTATATAAGGGGCGCAGAAAGTTAATGTAATTAAATGTGAAATAAGGGAGTTTGCCAAACGAAAAAATGTAAAGAGAAAATTGTTGAGCTGTATAGATATAAGAGAGAGAGAGAGAGAAAATTGTAACTTTCCTGGGAGATAGACGCCAATTGTGCAGTAGGAAAATGTGGCAGAAGAGTTTTCTCTGGTACTTGGTTATTTCAGGCTGGGTTGTCGTGAAATGGAATTGACTGTGAAACGAGACGAGTCTCGAACCTGCGACCTCTGGTTTGGTAGTTGAGCATTTCAACTAGTGGAATACCACATTATCCGATAAGTAAAAAAAACTTGGTAAATCAAAAAATAACAAAATGCGTATTTCGTAATTTCAGTTTATGAATTGTAATTTTTGTATATAGCTTTCTTCGTGTGTTTTGCTTCTCAAAAAGAAAAAAAAGGATATTTCCAAGTTTTAAATGTGACTTAATTAAATTTTAGAGAAGATACAAAAAATTCAAGTTTCTTTTATTTGCTAGTGTATTTATTTCCGTTTTATTAAATTTGTATCATCCCTCGTATAATAATTTCGAAGCTGTGTTGTAAATTAAAAATTAATAACAGAATAAATATTTTGCACAAAAATTGAAATTTTTCGCCATTTGCTTCATTTGATCATTTCGAAATATTATATTTTAATTGAAAACTACATTATTTTTTGACGAATACTGTGCGGCACCAAAATAATCGCCAGTTTCGTAAGATACTTTTCATTGTATAAATTCAAAATTAATAGTTTTTAATACGTCGAATGCGTGAAAACTCATATTCGATTAATTAAATATTCGTAATTTTCTAAATTACACACAGATCGTATATTTTCCGTTTCTATTAAATGTAAACGGTGTATTTTAAATTTATAAATGAAAAAACGGGGATTAGCGATTTATTTGCGTAATTATTTACGATAGATATTCGATAATACATAGCATTTTCCAGTTAAATATTTTAATTGAACGTGTCGATAGTAATTAATAAGTAATAAGTATATTTAACTTTTAATAATTGCGTGGATCCATATGAATCTTATCCGTAAGAAATAAATATTTCACTTTATGAGCGTGCGCGATCGGTTAAAATCTTCTACACTGTTCCAGTTTATTCGCATGGAATGTGTTTAGACTAATTAACCCGAGCAATAATATCATTTCTTACACTTGGTTTGTCGAATATTACGATTGATATATTTCACATTTTATCTTCTTATATCACATATAAAAAACATCAGTGTTATTACGTAAAGCGTGTTCTCCTGGTACATATATATATATATATATCCTTTTGTGTAATTATTCTATTTTTAGCTAACAAATTGTAATATAAAAATCTAAAACAAAAGTTACTGAACTAATTGATGAATTCGGGGCAAAGTTTCATTCAATTTAAATTTTATATTAAATATACATACATGTATGTGTATATGTAAAGCGCTGCATCAATAAAATTTATGGAAAACATATTTTGCAATCATGCATAAAAACTTTTATATCTATGAAGTTTTCCGCAAACAAAATCGGATAATTTGTTAATAAAAATTTCGTCGAATTAGACAACTACAATCTCAAGAATTTTCTGTTTTTTTTTTTTTTTTTTTTTTTAGAAGACTAAAAAAATCTTTAAAAAATATTGTAAAATTTGGGAAAACCAAAAAAAAAACAAAAAACAAAACAACATAGATTATTAAATTTGTGTTTTTAAATAATCCTTTATTTTAATGTTATTTTTAATACAAAAAATTGTGAAGCATTGTGGATTACCGAGGTCTAGAGTTATACATTAGAGTAAAAACAGCGCAAAGTAAAAGTTGTGATTCTATACAGTCAGTCTATATTCCCTTTTTAGTTAGGGGGTTAATAATGATACCGTGATGAAGCGAGAATCGTGATAATTAAACAAAAAGGAATATTCAGGAGTTAGTTAATACTTATTAAAAACTTTTAATTCGCATTAATTTATATTCGCAGCACGCACTTATCGGTAAATTCGAAATCCATAGTGTTTATATAACTATGAAGATTTTTTATTCTATCGAAGGATACAGAGCCGTGTAAAGAAGATAAAATGGTGAACTAAAAAGGTCACAATTAAGTTGCCGATGTCGAATATGAAATTGCAACGGTTCCGTAAAAACTATGAGTTTTTTCCTCAGCAAAATGTGTAGCCTGTTTAACAGATATAACAAATGAACCTAACGCGAGAAAGCGGTTAATGTTCTTGTAAATTTTTTTAAAAAGTTCAGCCGTTCGAAAAAAAAAAAAAAAATCATCACCGAGATCTTCAAAAAATAGTTTGTCCATGGCTATAATAAATTATTCGAGGACTCGGTAATAATAGCAACATATATTGAAGCGGGAAACCGCTTAGAGAAAGAGACGAACAGAGTTAGTATTCTAATATTTTGCTGCAAAGGATGAAGTAATTTACGTTCGAACGAATAGCACTGAAAATACACTATTAGTTTTGGAAGGGAAAGAGGCTGCACTGATAAAACTAAAATGCGGTACAAAGTGCTATTAATGTAGTATTAATTAGCAATAAATGAATCTAGATATAAATTAAGAGTAAACGTTTAACAGAATGTTTGGAGGAACTTATATAATAATCGAATGCGGATGACAATGATTTGTATAAAATCGAAGTACTTCCGAAGCGTAATGAGACGAATGAGGACGGTTGGTCTGTTGCATAGAGAAAACTTAGAGACGCGTCGAAACGATTTTAGGATGGATAAAAAACGTTAGCAGATGTTTAAAATGACAGATTTTAAAACTAAAGTTAGCAATTTTTACAACATAGTCGAAACACGCTTACCGATGAAGTAAAATATGGATTTGCTTTGGAAGATGTTTCAGTAGGCGAATTATTTATAATAAAAATAAAAATAAAAATAAAAATAAAAACCGAATAAATATTTCCTTCAACGAGAGAGGGGGTTGATACGCACGTTTTTAATTACCGTATTGTGTGGGCGCTTTTGTTTGAAAAATATTATCAGTTTTGATATGTGTGAACGATGATGATACGGCTGTAAAGTGTCGACGATTCAATTTAATAAACGTATCCCGGGAGCAGTACTACGTCTAACGCGAAAATTCGCGCCCCGCAGTTTTAAGGATGCCTATGGGATGCTGTTCCATCTGGAATACCTGAAAACAAAAATTTCCATATTATTAATATTTCGTACATTTCAATAAAGAAATTCGCGAAGATGTTCTCTCGTCTCTTTACGTATGTATAATCACCTTTTTATATATATATATATATATATATATACATATACATATATTTATATATATATATATATATATTTATACATAAATAAAAATGCAAAAAACAGCACATGCATTTTTGTATATGTATGTCATGAGTAAGAAAAATAAAAGTAAGAAAGGAACTCCTCTCGAATCTCCCGAGTATATTAAAATATTCAGCAATAGCATTGCTTACGTAAAAGTAAAGTAAGTCTCATACCCTTGACAGGATGATACGTAATGCAAATTTATTCAAAGGCTTTCGTCCAAAAGTGCTGCTGTGAAAAGTTTTTTTATAAATGAAGTAAATGGTTATTCGGTTATAGAATTGTAATCAAGAAAGCGGTAAAAATTAAAACAATCTGTGAACAACTCTAAATGTATCCTGTTATTTGTACGTTTTTTATGAACGAAATAAGTTGGTACCCATCAAACAGACGAAGAAACTGGCGTAGTTTTGTAAATTTTTCTACGAAAGTATCTCAATAATATTAACTGATTTATACTTAATGCACAACTAATAGAAGTATACGACGATGGATTTTCTCTTAATCAATTCGTGTGAACGGAATGGCGATCGTAGAAAAATTACTTAAAAGCCAACTAGTTCACGTGTGTCATTAGGTGGCTAGTATATAATGGACATTTAAAACTCTAAACAAAAAATAATAAACAAAAAAAAAAAATTACTTATTTAAAAAATAAAAATATATTTTTTTCACATTTAAAACGAGTGGCACAAAAAGTAATTTATTTTTGTTTTTAATAAACAGTTTGAATAAGAAAATGTTATTAAAAATGAATATTTAGGATGAGCACGACGCAACACAGTTTGTGCGTGTATATAAATATATGCGGAGAGTCCGCCCGCTTTCGGGCACAATCGTTTAGACGCGATCTTTCGGGCGGTAACGAACGAGGGTTTTTACTGTTAATTTGTAATATCGTACATTATATTTCTCGTCCAGCACTAATATAAATGTGTTTAAAAATGTTTGTGCCTTTATTTGTCTTTTTCGATATTTTTTTGAAACCTAGGTAGAGCTTCGTCCAGGAATTAAATATACAATTAAAATTATGGATAACAAAAGAAACTTCAATAAGCGTATTCCCAAATAAACTTGCTAGATACGAATGAAAAAGAAAGATAATATAACGAATATATCATTAGAAGCAAGGCAACAATTTATGGCATCCATCTCCATTACTACCATCAGTAACAAGTTATGGATCAAAATTAGAACGTTAAATGGCACCAACCGCACCCTCATTCCCATTTCATTACACAAAGATGAATTGGTCACATCAGACCCCGTGGAACTTTGCAAAACATTTCGCCACCATGTCATCCGAATCCGCCTATTAGCCCGCTTTTTCTTTAAAGAATAATATGTTAAACACCCAATACCTGCCACTCCTGACTACTCTTGCCTTTATAACTCTACCCCTTCACTATGTCAGAGTTGGAGTAATAACTCAAATATCATACTTCAGCTGGAGCACCTGGACCCGACTCCATTCATCTTTTTATGCTGATATACTCGCCTTTTTCCGCTAAATTTTTTCTGCTACGTAATTTATAATCAAGATTTGATCTTCCGGTTCTATCCCAGGGTCATAGGAATTAGCAGCCGTTATTCCCGCCCTGAAGCAAAACAAAAGCCTGTTGTATCCACAGAATTACAGATCCATATCCCTCCTAACTGTTCTTGCCAAAACTCTAGAGAAGATGGTTAATTGGCCGCCTCCTTTTCTTCCTTGAGTAAAATAATCTCTTAACCGCAGGGTAAGCCGGAGGGCGAAAAACGCGTACTACAGCTAACTACTTACTAAGCCTACAAAGGCAAATATTAACAGCATACCAGCACCGATAACATGTATACTTCGTCTTTTTCGACATAGAAAAGGCGTTAGATAGATTGTGGCGGTACGGTTTACTATCCAAGCTCATATCAGCTGCTATAATTGGAAATATGGCCAATTATTTACGCAATTTCCTAACAAATAGAACATTCCATGTTCTTATTGGTTCGGTAACATCGGTAACCATTCAATCTGAGAATGGTGTACGACAAAGCTCTGCTCTGAGGGCAACCTGGTTTATTTTCTATATTAATGGAATAGCTGAATGTATCGCGTCGCCTGTGATTGCCCTGCTTTATATTGACGACTTAAACATTTCCTTATCCTCCCTTTCAACTAATGCTCAAAAGATCCTATAAAAAAGTGTCAATAAATTGTAATTCTGGTATATATCGATAATGATCTTACCTTTTCTCTATCCAAAACTGTTTGTGTTGAGTTCCATAGGGAGCGTCAGACCACTCCTAGCATTTCCTTAAAACTTGAAAACCCTCCAATCCTCTTCCAGCCTACTACTAAGTTTCTTGGCCTACTGTCGGACAATAAACTAACGTAGCGTCCTTACATAATCAAACTCAGAGTTAAATGTTAAAAATATTCATCAATCCTCGAGTATTTGGCAAATGTAAAATACAATTTCCCCCACCTGAAACCCTCTTTTCCATCTACAAGTCTTTGTTCCTCTTCGGAATCAACTATGGGTTACAGGTCTACTCATTGGCTAGCTGTTATTTGTTGAAATCTCTTGGCGCAGTGCACCACGCCGCCCTTCGCACAATTTTACACGCACATAGATCTTCCACGTTCTCTAGTCTATGTACCCTTTTCTAGGCATTCTTCGTTTAAAATATATCAGGAAACTTAACGCTTACCGAGAAACCTATCTGCATTTCACATCTAATCTGCCTCCTCCTAGCCACACAAAGAAACTCACCGCTACCCAAAATTTCACTAACGATCCCCTACCTGAGATTCTAGAGCTCCTGCCAGATTAGAGAATAAGCATAATTAATTTCCACGACAAGCGCTCAACACGTTGATACCGCCATGGGACTCCGTAGCCATCTGTGTTGATTTTTCCGTATTGAAATATAACAAACCCCAATATCCTGATATCACGCAAATAGCACGAACTACAATACAGAAATATCCAGACCATCTACTATTCTACACAGATGTAGCTAAAAACTACCCAACTGACGGATCATCGCTCACTGCCTGTGCTTTTGAGGCATGCGATGTATCACACGCAGTGAAACTCGATGACAGCTGCGCGGTCGTGGACGCGGAGATCTTCGGGATATTCTGCTTTCAATAGAGCCTTCGACTTAAAAAGCGCTAATGGTGACAGACTCGTCGGCCGCTCTAGTTGCAATATCAAACCTTTGCACCAAACATCCTGTAGTAATTCAGATCCACCAAATGTTGTATAGATTGTTCAATGGCTCATTAGCGTGGTTATGGATGCCCAGTCATGCTGGGATTCTCGGAAATAAATTGGTAAACATATCTGCTCGATCAGCAATGCTTTCCCCCATGCCTGAAACTGCCTTCGCGACGCCGTGTATTTCAGCTTTGTTCTTGGCTAAATGTTCGTCTGCATGAAAATACGTTGCTAAGAACCATTAAAGCCACAACCAAGACGTGGGAGTCAATGGAAAACATGTCTCGCACATAGTTTTTGCGCTCTGAGTCAGCTGCGAATAGGACACATAGTCCAGTCCAACGAGACTAAATATTCCGAGGAGTTCCGTCCCCTACATTCTGCCCTTTCTGTCTACAAAGCATGATTCCTACTGTATCGCACATACTACGTATGTGCCCAGCCTTTTCGGATCACCGAATCTCATGGAACAGCAATGATGATGTCGCTAGTATCCTTGCTAACTCATCAACGGCAACGGTATCTTTCCTTCAGTTTATTAAGACAACCAAGTTAATTATTTACCTTTAAATACTTACTGCACATCTGCCTGCTGTAATAGTTTTGGCAGCTAAAAACAGCGCGTTAGATGGTATGCTAAATGTATATATATATATATATATATATATGTGACGTTCGCTGAGAAAAGGTACACAGTGTCAGAAAACAAGTTCTCGAGAAAAATGCGTTTAAAGATTCGCAGTGCAATACACTTTAAGGCGGTAATTTTAAACATACATTTACGATTTACAACAGGAAAAAATTTGTTTCCACTAGTTTGACCTATTTCACGTTAAAGAGCATGCTGAAAAAGTGTCCGAAACCGTTGTTAAGTCAAAACCGCATTTTTGGCACACTATTCACTTTTTCTCAGCGAACGTCACATATTTAAAAAAAAGAAAAAAAAGAAGAAGAACTCTAGAACTGCGTAGATTGGTTAAAGGGCAAGAACCGAGTCAAAAAAAAAAAAAAAAATTGCAATTCTTGAAAATAAAACCCACACGACTTTATCATTGTTATATTAAAAAAAATATCGCATTAGCATTATCAGTAAAACTTTAATTTTTAATTATCGCAAGTTAAAATTTTTCTTGCGAACTATATTTTAATCCAATATAATCTTTGTTATGGTGTAACTTTTGTATGTTGGTTTGCGTCATGTCTAAATAATATCGCTAGTAAGTTTACAAAATTCATTTATGTAAATTTTTCTCAAGTGTAATTTTTCTTCGTGTTGGTTATGCGATTGTTATTGTGTAAAAGAGACTTGCGTTGCAACAATATAATAACTGCTTCATTTCAAATTTAATCTATTTTAAAATTTCATTTGGTACAACTAGATTTGTATACATTTTATTTTTCGATATGTTTCATTATTAATAATGGTGGTAGTAACAAAGTTACAGAAGAATATAGACAGTATTTACTTAATAAAAGTTATGTGATATAGGAAAAAGTTATTACTGAGTAAAGGATCACGATTATTCTATGTTATTCCTAAAAATCTAAAAAAGTTCAGGTAAACGTTTTATTTGTTTTTTTTTTTTTTTTTTTTTTTGTAATTATCAATGGCGTAAAGAAACGCGTTTTTATTTTTGAACCTATTCAGGACACCACTTTAAAGAATCTAAAGAAATTTATGGTAACGTGAAAATATAAAATACGTAACAAGTATTTTTTTTCATAATTTCTATGTTTTAATGCTTTTTTAATATTTTTTTTTTTTTTTTTTTAATTTTCTATCTGGATTTACATTAACGCCAAAAAATGAAAAAAAAAAACATACACGCAGTGCATCTTGTGCTCTTTAACTTCCATTAAAAACTGTTTTAAAAAGTTGAAAAATCACTAAAACCGTCGTAAAGGACTCGCGCGAGGTTAGGAAGCTGAGAATTTGAAAGAAATGTTTTTATCGTCGTGCTATACAGGAACTGGAACGTAATTCTTAAGCTACCGCCCATTAAAAAAAATGTTCCAATTTCATATAATGAAAAATGTCCGAAAAATATGTCTCAAAAAATGTTCTAATTTCATGTAACGAAAAATGTCCCAAAAAAATATCCAAATTTTATGTAACGTTTGTTATATTTTATAGGATTTTTGTGATTATGTTATTATATTCATATGGACCGATTTAGAATTACGTTGTAAATTTTGATCATTTTATACAAAGTATAGAAGAGAAAGAAACAGAAATATAAGCAAAAAAGGTCAAAGAGCACAGCCCCTTGCGAGGCCAAATTGGCCGAGTTATATATATATATATATATATATATATTACAGTGGTAAAAGGATAACACGTTTATTTATTTCGAATGATTCAAGACTTAAATGCTCTCGCTGCGGAGTAAATAAAGCTATATTTTTTCTTTAGAAGGTGTCTAGCGAACGAAAAAAAAAATTGCCCCAAATATAAAAACATTTCCGAAAAAAACCAAGGAGGAAGTTTAACTTTTTTTGGTTGTGTGTACGTGCGCGCATTTGCGAATAATTTGTATTACCGCCAATGTTTCTAGGCGTTCAATCTATCTCGCTAAAACAGTTCTGAATAAACGGATCAATTTGATTAATTTTAATTTTTATGTTCAGCCCAAGTGTTAATATAGGCGCAGAGGAAAATTTCCATTACAACCTGCTTCCCAATACAGACAGACAGACAGATATCTTGGGTGCGTTCGACATTGTTCTCAATTTTGGTCGATTTAGAATAACAACATCGTACCGCTTTGTATCGCGTTGCTGTTTGCCATCTAGGAACCATTCGAAAAGTTTCCCTTAAACGGCTTGAACTGTTTGTTCGCGTTCCAAACTGTATCAATTCAATTTTCGTAATTAACATTCCAGCGCAAACCCGCGGCGTGCGACCCGCCGTTAATGAAAAGAGCAGTCAACGCGCAGAGTTGATTACTTATAGCAACCAATTCGGTTGTTCATTTATTAACTGAAATGTTGTCTCCTGCGAAATTGTTATCATTTCTCTGAATTATGTCTTACGGGTGATGGTAACAACTTGCAGGTAACGTAAGAAAATCTAAAGTTTACTCAATCCGCCGATGGGCTCCGGATAAAAGTACGCTTACGTGCAAACAGTGTTACGATAATATTCCGGCATTAGCGGATGAATTGAATAACATATCAGCTAGCTTTGAAGCACACGTGAAACAGATATGAAACAAAAAGCCACAGAAAACTAAAGATAATGAAACTTTCCGACTATTTCTAAATATAGAATATATATTGAAATATCATCATCGCCTCCATTAGTTAACATTCTTACCTGAAATGCTAGTCGGTATTTTACTTACTCTTAAAGAGTGTGAACATAACCGCTGTTTTAATGTTTATGCTGTAAAAAATGGCTGCGTTGAAAGTTACATTCAAGCTTATTTTTGGCAATTTCATGCATGTATTCTATATGTTGGCGAGCATTACTGGTTTTAGTGTGCGAGCAACACTCACATGGTAGAGACATCAATTCATAGGACATTATTCAATCATCTTTGCCCTCTTTTCACTGGTTTGTCCACATCTCGTCTTTGATTCCGACTGGTACAGTTCGTGGATTTGTTACGGTTATTTGCAAGCTGCGCTCGGGTCATTCTGGAGTGTCACGAAACTTTTTTGTATAGTAGGTGTTCCATATCGGAATTGTGACAATCATGCGAGCATCAGTTTCAGAAAGGACATTAATTATTTGTTTTTTAGTTGTGGTTGGTTTGAACATTGTAGAATCACCATAATTGTGATGAATTAATGGCTATTGGAATATATCCGCCATACTGTATATATTCATGGATGACCGTACTACCTTAGTAATTTTGTTCAAATTTGTAAATATGAACCGTATACACTTATACTTACAATTAGTTAATACATATGTAACTTCCTGAACATGGATTTGTTCCTCCGACTGGGTTGGACCAGTTGAGTTGTTTCTTTTTAGTTTCTTTCCTTCTTTTTTTTTCTCGGCTTTACTCACTTCTTTAACTTTTGCTGTTCAGTGCTGCAATATGGTCAGTTTTTAATTTTCTACTCATTCTCTTTCGATATTTGTGGGCTATGTTAAAACGTTGCGGCCATGTTTGTTAGAACCAAATTGTGTAAATATAGGGTGATTTTTTAAGAGTTAAGTTTTTCAGCTTGGCAGCACTGATTGGTATTGGCGTCCAAACGCTGTCAAAGTGAAAAGTTTTCAGTATACTCTGCCATTTCATCATCATGGAAAGACTTACAAACGAGCAGCGATTGCAAATTGTTGAAATTTATTATCAAAAACCAGTGCTCTGTGAAAGATGTGCATCGTTTGTTACGACCATATTATGGTCGTCATAATCGACCTGGTGAATCAACAATTCGTGCTGTTATCACCAAATTTGGTGCGAAATTTGGTGATAACAGCACGAATTGTTGATTCACCAGGTCGATACAAACGATGTACATTTTTCACAGAGCACTG
Source organism: Icerya purchasi (assembly GCA_039619475.1). Taxonomy (NCBI): domain Eukaryota; kingdom Metazoa; phylum Arthropoda; class Insecta; order Hemiptera; family Monophlebidae; genus Icerya; species Icerya purchasi. The sequence goes on along the minus strand of CM077116.1, from coordinate 166,486,218 downwards.
GTTTTTGATAATAAATTTCAACAATTTGCAATCGTTGCTTATTTATAAGTCTTTCCATGATGAAATGGCAGAGTATACTGAAAACTTTTCACTTTGACAGATGACGTTTGGACGCCAATACCAACCAGTGCTGCTAACCTGAAAAACTTAACTCTTAAAAAATCACCCCATACATAAAGTTGCTTGATAGATCCGATTTTCCTTTATATGTATATATTATCAAGCTTCTACTTATTCATAGAATTTCGTCAGTGGCCAAATGGTTTTTCGATAGGTCAAAAAAAAAAAAAAAACGCGGGCGGGACTCTGGGGTGTGTTTTGGTTTCATACGTTTTGGTGTTTCATTGCTCCGTAGCGTGATATGGTGTCTTTGATTTTTTATGTTTTCCTACTTTGATGGGTATCAATGAGGACTGCAACGAGCAGCGGTGGACAGAGTTGCATAAACATACGTTGTCATAATTACCGCAGTTCCGAATTGTGTTGGGTTTCAGCGTCGCGTAAATTTAACTATAAAGTTGTAATTTCTTTTAAAGCGCTCTTTTATTTTCACGTTTAAGGTGTGTTTTGGATTTTTTCGTTACCTGTGCTATTACTAACGCGAACATTTTTTTTTTTTTTTTTACTTTTTTGCTTCAAACATAGGTGGAGTTTAATTGATTTTTGTTGTTACATGTTTCAAATTTCATTTATAATGGATTACTTCACTGCTGTGAATTTTTGAATGGTAATTTTTAAGATCGTTTTTAAATTTGATATTGTATGTTCTTGATAATTTTTTGCAGATTTTCGGCAACTGGAGTAGTCAGTTTGGTGATAGTACGTATTGTCTTAAAGAGCGTTTTAATTTTAAAGACCATGAGGTCAAAGGTACTAAATTTTTATTTGGTATCGTTTCGGAACTATCTTATTAGGATTCTGGGGATGCAATGTGTACGCTGTAATCCAAATAAGGCGTTACAACAAAAATATCCAAATATTGCAATAACTCAACAACTGCTTGATTTGTAGAAATTGTGCGAAAAATATTAAACGTTCTTTGAGACAAAATGTATCAACTTTGAAGGATGATATACTATCCTAGGCGCTAAAAATCTCAATGTAAATATTGAGAAAATACTAACAGAATTAAAACTTGCTTGAACATAGTTTGAAGTGGGAAAAATTTTAGTTTTTTTTTTTTTTTCTCCGTGGCCATTATACTCTCCCATCCTATCCCCCAGTTTTAACATTTAGTCAGTCTGAAATTTTGCCTGTGAAACAGATACAAGTAAATAAAGAAATATACTAGTAAGAAAAGGAATTTAGGTTAAATCGAATTTTCATTCATTTTCTAAATTTCTGGAAGATGCGAAATTTTAGAAACGGAGTGTCGGGTAAAAGTTAAATTATAAACTGGACAAGCGTTTAAAAAGAAATTTTTTATCGCAGGTACTGTTATTAATTTACAGATATAAATTATTTTCGGAATTAACATTATAAAATGAAATTAAGGAAAAAAAATTCGATAGTCAGTTGAGGATAGAAAAATTTGTAGAGGCGTCTAAATCGGCAGCTTGTTGCATCATGGGAACGGCATGCTATTTGTTTAGGAAACGGCTTTAGTGTGATTTAGCCAAAAAATTACTTTTTTTTCCCCCCCGAATAACCAGACAGCTCTGAAATAATATATACTCTCTCCCACATAGTTTCTAATAGGCTTCCCGCCGTGCGACGAATTATTCTGTTTGCCTTTTTTAAAACCTTTTTAATTCCTTTTATTTTGAATTTCATCTTGTTTGTTGCATTTAAAAAAAATCCGCCGAATGATCCTTGAAAATTAATCAAACCGCTCTTTATTTGCATTTTGTGACGTTGCGCTGTGGTGCGTGTAATTTTTTGTTAATCCATTTGCGCGGGTTGGCCGCAAAGCATTTTTCGAGTTTAATACGGCTTCTTTCCTTTGCAAACTTTTCCAGTTCCAGATAAAGAGTTGACTTTTAATGAACTACACTTAAATTACTTTCCGTCGTGCTAATGCTGCCGCAGTGTTTCCTTTATGCCTGCCGAACTCGCCGCTAGTCGTTCAAAACCTCTTTAAATTCCATATGCTTCCGTAGTTGTTGTTGTCGAATACTTCTGTTACCGCGTTTTCTTTTACGTAGTTCCAACGTAAAATCAAAGGAACTAGGAAGCAAAACTTCAAAATTTGAACTACATTTACGTTTTTTGATCTTTCCCCATTGTAATTCTTTAACTGCTTTTCGACCGCGCCGTTTGTGTTTCCATTGGTTTTCCAAATAAAGTTTTTCATTTGAACCGAAAATTATCAGTATTTTCTTGAATTTTTCAGTGAAAATAACGTGTTTCAAAATTTTGTTCGCGCAATGATCGATTGAGAATACTTTTTCGACCAAGAAAAATCTATTTCTACTAATATATAGTTTAATACGAAAGCCGCGAATCAAAGCAGCAAGCATAAATTCGCTCTCTGACGTTGCCGTCAAGCGGAATAATTGCTGAATATTCTTAAGCTTTCGTTTGCGCGTGTTAGGATGCTTCTTTTTACCACTGTAATTTGCCTCACAGAGATTAACTCGAAAAGAAAAAAATTTCATTACAAAATTCTACATTAGCGAACGCACTGTCGTTGTCCTCGTTCTGTATTTTTACTTTTTCTTTGCACATTCCATTGTTCTTTGGCGTGTTTTTATTTTTCATTTTTTTTTATTTCCGCCCTGTTCTAAAGTTATATTTAATGTTTATGTAAATAATGATGTAATATATATGATGGTGGGAGGCATTATATATAAATATAGGGATATGGTTAACAATAAAAAAAGTAACAAACTTCACTTATAGTGGACGGCATAATTTAAAATCAGTTGGGCGCTGAAATTAACATCCGGATTGTGTCCTTACCTGTTTTTGCGTTGTAGATGCCGAGGTAACTTTGCTACTTAACGGGAATGCGAGTATATCCTGTATGGAAATGGTGAGTAGGAGACGAATTCGTGCATATTATCGTTCGTTTTTGAAAATCAAGAATTCCTTCGTGTATTATATTGCTATTAAAGGGTGGCCATTTAACCGGGAAACCGGGAATAATTAGCCAGGAATTTTTTCAAACCCGCAAAATAAGTGAAAATAGCCAAAAACGATATTTTTAATAAGAAAAAATCATTTGAAGAGAAAAATGAATGCATTTTTTAATGCACTTTATTTTAAATGAAAATTACGAAGTTCTGTTTTATTCATATAAAGTATATGCTGCGGTGGCCAAATATTATCAGTAGTAACAAAAAAAATTCCATTTTTCTTTTTGTACAATTTTAGTAATCAGGAAATCAGGATGATTTGAACCGGGAATAAACTGGGAATTTAACAATTATATTTGAGTGGCCACCATATGTATTATTATTATTAACTACAAAACAACGTAATCAGATTTATGATATAAAATAATGCAAAAGTGTTTAAAAAAAAAAATGCCCCAATTTTCAAATTTATCATAAAAATGTAATAAAAATCCCCCCACCCCCCCTTTTTTTTCTTCCGCTGTGCCGGCTTTAAGAGACCATAAACAGCGCCAGTGATTTCAACTTTACAATAGCCTACCAGAGAACATAAACCAAGCCAATCCTTCCAACAAGAGGATATAAAATTAGTATCTAGTCCCATGGCGATAATGCGATTTGACATTGCCCATAGGGCCCTCTAGAAATTAAAAAACAATTATTCAATAAGAAGATAATATATCTTGTACAGTGAGAGGTATACTTTATAAGGGGTGATATTATGGTAATTTTTATATAACGTTAATATTTATTTGTATGTAGAAGCCAATTAAAATTACGATATCTAGAAACAGTTGAATGACTATTTAATGCAGTTTTTAACTATTATCGTGTCTACCCTAATAAGTATTAATATATATATATATATAAAAAAAAAATATTAATGTGGTATAGGAATTATCATAATGTCATCACCCCTTAAGGTATATTTCACTGTGTACGATATCTTCTCATCGAATAATTATTTTGTAATTTTTTTAGGGAATTTTTATTAATTTTTTATAGCAAAATTTTAAAGTCGGATTTTTTCTTTCGCAATAAAACCAACAAAAACCAACATTGTATTTTATAATTTTTAGCATAATACTTAATTTTCGTCTAGTTAAAAATCGGGTTTTTTAAAAGCGACGCGCTCTGGTGGGTTAAAATTTGTTTTCTTTATTTGAATCCTTATCCGTGGCAATTGATAATGCTTCCATTTTTATTCAAATTACGTTTTTATGCTTAATAATATTGGTATAATATTGTTTGTTATATTAATAAAAAATTATCTACAGACTTTTTCACATTTTTTGATGATTATTCAGGTTACACTGTTTTTCATCTGGACTCATACATGATAATACCATTGCTGAATGTTATACTTTCGAACAGGGCCGTATCTAGGTCAAAATTTCGGGATGGGTTACGAAAATATTTTTATAAATGGGTGTATATATATATATATATATATATGCGCGTGCGTGTGTGTGTGCGTGAGCGTGCTATTATGAAATTTATTTATTTATAAATAGTACACTAAAGCCTTGCAGTCAATTATTGTATATGAAATATTGCAATAAAAACAAATAAAAAATAGTCGTTTTCGTGGAGTTCATAAAAATTTCAATTTTCTTTTCCAATGTCAAAAATTGAAAAGAAATAAATTTATTCTGAACTTTGATCCATTTAATTCAAGCAGTTATTATTTCGCAGCCATTTCGGGGAGTGACGGTGAACCCTGAAAACCCCTCCTCAGATACGGCTCTGCTTTCGAACGAACAAAGAATGATTAATATCGGTTCACATACGCGAACAAAAAAAGAACATGAACGTATAACCTCTTTTTTTTTTTTAAGTAGCTATAAAAACAATAATAATGCTCATATACCGCGTTATATCAAAAAATAAAAAACTTTTAAATGGTGTGAATGTTAATTAAAATATTAGCAAAAAATCTTTTGGCCAAATAACTTTTCGCAGCCAGGCCAAAAAAAAACAAGAAACGATTTATCCTTCTTCTTATATTGCTGAGCCAGTGCCTCCGTCCAAAAATTAAAAAAGAAAGCATTTGGGGTATTTTCCTTTTAGCGTTTTAACTTCAGTCACCTGTTGTAGACACCGAATCATGATCATATTCTTCTTGATACAGCAGATCACGGCCGTACTATCCTTAAAAATCGTTCATCCAAACGGACTGACTGCTGATCTCTTCGGCCATCCTTCCTTCTGAGAATTCCGTAACTCCTCATGAAATAACTAAAATATTATGGCGGTACAAGTTTTCCACCTTAACGCGGGGGGCAGTGTTCTCATCAGTTTCAAAGTTTCAAAGTTTTCTGTATCAACAATTTTCTCGCCGCGAACCGAAAGTCATTTGCTCCGATGTTTAAAATCTGCGATTTGTTTTTAGGAAACAGTTAACGAAATTATAGATAAAGGGATTATCCGGAATTTTCCGCTGTTATAAACTTTGTTGGAACTTTCGGATACGCCTGGGGAGGGGGGGATCATGGGCGATCGTCGAAAGAGATTATCGCACGAGCTGCGCCTCATCATTGAAGTTCAACTTATTGTAAAATGGTTGGTTGTACGCGTTTAGAAATTTGTATTCAGCTTCTGCCAGCGCCTTCGAGTGCTTTAAATGTAAAAGAATTTTGTTCTGGTTTTTTTTTTCAGAATATCGGGGGGTTTTCTATTTATTTGTTGTTGTTTTTTGTTGTCCTCCAAAATAACTAATTTATATCTGAGAAGGGGATTTGTATGTGTTTACGTATATTGTATAAATATATTTGCGAGGTTCCGTTTGTGTGTTTACACGTATCAATAAATAAGGTTCGCTCAGTCGTGAGAGTGAAAGAAGGAACGGGTAATCCGTTTTAAAACTTTGGCATTTTGTTGTCGGTCCGGCTGGATTTAGTTTTGCCGCAAACAGCAACTAAATTTACTCTCCTTAAATAAATTCTTTCCTCCTCGCTTTCGCTGTATTTCATCGTTTCTTTCTTTTCTCCTTCTTAGGTGTATTTATTTACGTCACACAAATTCCTTTCAAATCCACCTTCCGACTACTGTTGACATAGGACTTGAAACTTTTTTGAAAGCTGATTTGTTTCGCCTCGCCCTTTCTCCCTCTTTTTGTTCTTCTTGTTGTTCTTCTTGCACGGCGGTTCCGAAAATCACGATGAACTTTTATATTTCGCTACTTTTTCCAGTTCAGATATTATCCACAGTTAATCCGACACATGCGCGAACACAAGTTTCCGAGAAACCCGTAATAAATGCCTCGATGATGTGCCCTGTAAAGAGTGCTGACGAAACTACTTTTGTGAAATTTGGCAGCAAAAATTTAGCCGCCTACCAAAACCTTTTACTCGTTGGAAAGCCTTCTAGGGGGGCGGAGAAATTTTAGGAACACTCGCACTATTCTGTGCACTAGACGCACAACAGCTCCGGAATTGGACAACTGGTTGCATTGTTATTATTTTATACATGATCAAAAATAAACAGGTTTACCAAGAAAAGGAGCGGTAAAAATGAAACAAAACCTATTCCTGCTAAATCACCAGTAAGATCGTGCCAATAATTTCGCTACGTTTAACAGGAAACCACATTCAAGTAGAAAAAACAAGTTATATGAAATTGCTCAGTTTGATCATCAATTTTTTAAAAATAAGTATGGTTTTAACCCATCATTAAGTATTTCCGGCATAATTTTGCACGAGACACGTTGTCAGTCTTAATTGTTGCATTTTACTATTAGTTTTTTTTTTGTTTTTTTTTTTTTTTTTTTATGTATGGGTATGAAAATAGAGTGGCACTAATGCTCCGGTCGTCTCCTCGTCTTAAATCTACACAGTATTATCTCCGCGCGTTAGGAATTTCTATTGGATCAATCGTAATACCATTACCTATTTTTTGTATTATTTTTGTGCTTGGTTTGAATTGTTTGGCGAGAAGCCTCGGTATATAAATTTTTAGGTTCACCGCATATGTCTTTATATCCAAGCGTATATTATTAATGAAGTTCCTGCATGGTACCCGAATCCCTTTATTTATTTGAGCTATTTTCCTTGTCACCATTATCAAGTTTGCTCCCTTTAACTTTGTTTTTTGTTTGTTTACACGGTTTATATTAGCCTACGTTTTAGTCATTCTCTACTACCTGCTTCCCGATTTCGTTTTTTGGTAACTTCTTTCCCACATTGTCCTCTTCGTTCAAAAGGTGCAGTGGTTTGCGACGCTTATCATGTTCCGTTTGAATGTTCATCTTTTTCTAAGGAGCGTTCTGCTCTGTATTATTCCCATTTGCTAAGATTTGGGATTTCTATTCCTTACTGCGTCGTCTTTTCTTACTTCTATTATTCCTCCTATTGTTTTCCGTTTTCGCTAGTAAAATTTCCAATACTAAATCACTATATTTGTTTCTGTTTTTTCTTTTTATTTTTTATTTTTCTGTTATCGGTTAATTTTATCTATATTTGTAACGCCGTAGGTAGAAAATTTTTTAGGCGAAGGGGGTTATAAATTATCTGGAGCATTATATGATGGAAGAGAACATTAATAATATAACTCTATTAAACTGGTGCACTATATAATATTTCTCATACCGTCAGCCGCACAATCCCGCTTATGGAAATACCAGTTGTATATGAATTATAATTTGAAACTAAGAAATTGGTTACAAACGAAATAATATATATATATATTTTTTTTTTTTCGGCAATTTTGCTCAGTTAACCACTGCGCTAGTTATAGCCCACGGTATATAGACAGAACGAATTCTTATTGAGCCGTGAAAAAAGATGATTTATTTTATCAGATGTTATCGCTGCGAAAAGTAATTAAATTTAAACGATCGGGGGTGTAGAGGATTTTTCGAGAGCACCTTTTATCGATAGATGTTTCTTAATTGATTGTATGTAAATATTGTCAATGAGTTTTTTTTTTTTTTTTTTTTTTTTTTTTTTATATTAAATTTAACGCTTTAATAATTCTTAATTATTTTCCGTAGTATAATAGATATTGGGGGTAATTAAAATAACCGACTTGTACTCTTGACCTTGTATTTATGATAACTAGAAGATATATTGGTGTCACCGAAATGAACATGAGACTAGTAGTTTTCTTATTATACGTATGCGAATTTGTATTCTGCCTACGGGGTCAGGCTTTCGAAGGACTGTGCTATCCATATTATTAAAGCTTCATTAGGTTCATACGAAAGGTGTCGTTTATTTTAGGTACCCGCATATTAGTAAAGACGTTTAATACCATATATTTCGAGTAACAATACTCCGCGTCTATTCAGGTCGATTTGTATTTATTTACTCTGATCTGGTTTCCGGAACATTGAATTTTATATATGTGTGATATATATACATGTTAAAAATAATCGGACTTAAGATAGATCCTTGACATAACAAATCACTCTTCTATATGTTCTCTAAACTGGATGACGAAATGATACTATTCTGTTCGAATATATAGATTACTCAGGGCCAAAGCAAACTGTCTAGGGAAACCTAAAGTATTTAAAATCAATAAATTCCGTTCGATTTATCATTTTCCTTATTAATTAAACAATATTTTAATAAGTCTTTATTTTTGAATGCACAATGATACTTTTCCATCTACGTTCGCTTTAATATTATCGATCGGCGTATGCGTAGTAGATTTTTTAACATAACATTTTTGTAAAAATTAAAGGCTTTAAGCGTTTGAAAGGTTAAGAAAAAATTTTACTTGCAAAAAGGCCTACAATTGGCCTACAAACATAGGCGTATAAATAGAATAGAAAAATACCGCTACATTGGCTAAGTGCGATATCATCAATATCAGACGGACTGGGATTATACGTTTTGTTGTTTGATTTTTTGAAATAATAAAGAAAATGCGTAAAAAGTTGAAATAAATATATTTTCCTATTATTGCCTTTAAGAATAGATCTTTTCCTCCTGTCTTTTTCACAGCGTCGCAGTTAATTTACTTTTTAAACAGTGGAAAAATAACATTTTTCTCGATGTCAGTTTTTTTTTTTTTTTTTTATGGGTTTGTCAACGAAGACACTAGCCCAAGAAATTGGAAGGAGGAGAAAACAAAGTTCTTATTTTTAAACATTTAAAGATATAGGGAATAAAAATAGTTCCAGAACAGCAATAACAGAAGTAGAAGGAAGTGAGCAAATATAATAATAAACGCCGATAAGGGGAGTAGGGATTTACCGAGTTTTCGTAGAGTAGAAGGACAATTGATCATCATCAGAAAAGGTCGAACATTCAAATAAAATATGATACCAAAATCACAAGGAATGTATGTGGAATGAAAAGCACACATTTACATTAAAAACTTCCGCTAATATGTTGGGTGTGTTATTATACCATGTCACAAATCTTCTGGCGAATTTTATAAACAAGTTTTAATAGTTCCAAGTACGCATGAACTACTGTAGTTTGTCAAGCGAAAGAAGTCCGTTCGTAAAACAACCGAAACGCGATAACGTCACGAATTCAGGGGACTTCAGATCAATCTTCAGTCGATCACGTATCACATATAACTTTCTTTTTTTTTATGGGTTCCTCAAAATGGACATTGGCCCAAGAGCAATGGAATAGAGGGGTAAAAGAGACTTAGATCCTTACTCGATCAGAGATGGCCGACAGAAAGGAATCTAGAGCTAGGATAAGCTGTGTTAATACCATTTGGTCCGTCTGGATCAGAACAGGTCGGAAAAAAAGAAGAACGGATGAACGTACAGAGATGAAACAAAAACGGGGTTATTGCTTCCGAGAACGGAAGGAATAACGGGAGAGGGTGGTGAAATGATTTTTTTTTAGTAATATTTAAGTACGCGTCACGTGTTAATATGCGCCCCGTTGCTGGTACACTACTTTGAGCAACACTTACGCTCGTCAACGAAACTCGAACGGACTTATTTCGCTTGACAGACTATACTTGCTCATCAGCTCGCATAACAATGAACTCACTTCTTGACCCTTCCTTACGAAAAAAAAAAAAAACAAAATTATCGATAGTAACAACTTTAAAAATCGAAATTTTCCCCCCCTTATTACGGCGCTTTTTGATTAGTTGTAATTCGTTATTTTAATCGACCGCACGATCGCTAGATTTTAGATTTAATTCGAATTTTTTGTCCCCTTTTTTTCCTTTGTTTTAAAAATTTACGCGATTTATTTCAGTCGATGGATTACGGAAAACGGTACTTGCCGGCCAGAAACCGGAAACGGAATCCGATCTATTACGATAGCGAAGTGTTCGAAGAAAAGAAAAAAACGAAATCCAGGAAATCGTCCAGAAAAATCGTTTACAGATCGGACGACGAGGAAATAGTGTCGAAGGAAAATCGGTACGGGCTGACCTCGGCGACCAATAGCTTATATAGAAAAGTCGCGCCGTCAAAATTCGATCGATGGAATCGTAGCGTGTTAACGGAAAGGAATTCCAATTTACCGTCGTACTCGGAAGTACGGTTAAAACCGGTAGCGAAACTGTCGAATAATGCCGGGCTCGGTAGCGATGATAAATCGCGCGCACGGTCCGAGAACGACAGTTGCATCGTCAAGAACAACCGTCTAGTACCGGAAACGCCGAACAATCGTCGCGCATTTAAAACCCGTATAACGACATTACCGCAACGTCATGCGTTTAGACTCCGGAACGGTTTCACGTACGACAGACTGCTGAACGATGATCATTATTGCTCGCCCGACTTCTTAGCTGGTCGAACGAAAGTCGCCAGCAAGGATTACACAATTACGCGAATCGAATGGATGACTGTTTGTCGTCAACTTCGAAATTGGCGCGGGCAAGATGTCCCGACCATCCGGTTCGGTAAAAAAATCGGACAACGGCTAAATAACGGCACGAATAAGAGTAGCACCGTTACATCTTCTCTCGTGGCCACCTTTTTTTCCCGACGCAATTCAAGATTATCATGTGGCAATCTGTTCGGCGCCGTTAATAATCGCGGTCGTTATATCGTTCGGATTAGTCTGGAAAGACCGATTTGTCGAATTCGGTACGCGTCGGCGGATGACGATCGAAAGGAGCAGACCGAGCGTGTCGGGAACCGAATTTTTAAAGTTCGAAAATCGGAAACGCATTTCGAATTGGGAACAGCTGCAGGCGGTCGATCGTTATCGGATCGTCCAAAGTCACCGATCGTCGACCCGAAAGAACGATTAGCGCAAACTATCGTTCAGCTGAAACGGATTCTGGAACATAAACGCGTCGAGGTGCAAAAGTTCCGTTTCTTGAACGATACGGCGGAATACTCGTTGCGATACAGAACGGTCCTGCCGGACGATCTGAACGTCAAGTACGCGATTAGCGTGGTCACGCTGAACGCGATCAACGATGATTTGGCGCAAACGTACGGTTCACTGCGAAGTTCGGTGAACGATTTCATATCATTCGATAATAGTAATGAGACTGCTGTTAACGCGGAACTGTCAGTCGAGTCGAGGGCGAACGAACTGGTCGAAAGACATCGAACAAAGTTACCGTTGAGTTCGGCGGCGCGGCAAGAAGGACCGATTTTGAAGCTGGTGCGGAATCTGACCGGGGTGATGCTTCGATTGAAACATTCCGGCGAAGCGAATGGTAAAAGCGAACATTCCGAACGAAGCGAGAAGTTGGCATGCGCGATGAATCGTATAAAGGATGCGCTGAGCAGTTCGAATGCCGCGACATTCGATAGTTGCGTCCAAAAACCGATAATGACGATTCAGAGAATCGTCTCCGGCACTTTGGCCGATTGAGATACTATTTAAGGGACAGCCCACCTAATACTGAACTATTCCAACTATTACCATGACATAAAGGACTGTTTATTTCTTTTTCTTTCTTTTTTTTAGTTTTTAACTTATTTTTAGAACGATGTTGATGCAGAATTCCAGCCATGTTTTTTTATATATTAAATCAAAAAATAGTCGTCTCGATAGTGTTGATTATGTGGAACTGCTCGATGGAACTGATGTATCATGATATTGGTTTTGGGCAAAGGCGTATTTCTTATTTCTTTTAAATACCGTTAACAGCGACAAATAGGCGGCGACCATCAAGTTTGTAAAATATTAAGCCATTTTCGATTTCCTGTAAAATTAGAGATCTGCGTTGGACACATGAATCCCGGCTATTTCAAATTAGACGGGGAAAAAGATCTACAGAAACGGTTTTGTCTGAAAGTATCTGATATATTTCTAGCTGTACGCGATCGGTACATTAAAATGTACAGAGATTTTTCGTAACTTTTAGACTTTAGTTAGGCGAAAACTTTTGATGATTTCCATAAATCCATCTTCCGGCGCGTGTCCATTAATTCCGAGATCGCGACATGTTACTCGGTTGCAAGGAAAAATGTAAAGTCCCCATCTTGTATTCTCCGGGTCTTCCAATGAGAGAATTGTTTAAAGTCTGTGTTATTCTCCTCTACAAGAGGAAGGCTAATCGAATTCGGAGGCTGCCGATTTTGTCTTTAAAAGCTTTTAACTTTGCTTTTTTCGTCGGCCGGAGTATCGAACATGTGTTTTCATCGAGAATTATATTTTCGTTTTGAATTTTACTTTGTAATACTTTGAAAAATGGAACAATTGAAAGAAAAAAACACAAAGTCTAAAAACAAAATGGAATTAAGTGCTGACACTGGTAAAAGAGGAAGTTTCAAATATGAAATCGGCAGCCTCCGAATTCGATTAGCTTTCTTCTTATAGAGGAGAATAACAGAGACTTTAAACAATTCTCTCATCGGAAGACCTTGAATTCGAGATAGACTGTACCTTTTTTCCTTGTAGCCGAATAGCACGTCGCGGTCTCGGAACTAATGAGCGCGAGAAGATGGATTCGTGAAAACCGCCAAAAGTTTCCGCCTAACTAAAGTCTAAAAGTTACGAAAAATCTCTGTACATTTTAATGTACCGATCGCGTACAGCTAGAAATATATTAGATACTTTCAGACAAAACCGTTTCTGTAGATCTTTTTTCCCGTCTAATTTGAAATAGCCGTGATTCATGTGTCCAACGCAGATCTCTAATATTACAGGAAATCGAAAATGGCTTAATATTTTACAAACTTGATGATCGCCGCCTATTTGTCGCTGTTAACGGTATTTAAAAGAAATAAGAAATACGCCTTTGCCGAAAACCGATATCATGATACATCAGTTTCATCGAGCAGTTCCACATAATCAACACTATCGGGACGACCATTTTTTGTTTATGAAATTTTTTTAAAACTACTTTTCTAAGTCTACCATTAAGTAAAATCAAACTCAATAGCGATAATTTCACTTGGGTGGTATATATTTTGTATAAATTGAAAAAATCAATCAACAAGAAAATCATTCGCGCTAATATGAAATACGGTCGAGAGAAATATATTATCTATTGAAGATTCCGTGTATTCGGTTTAGAATTATTGTAATTTACATTATTTTACAGCTAATTTTGCGAATGTGTGTACATTTTTGAATTGCTTAAAAATATTCAAGAATAGTATCTCTTTTTCGTAAATTAAAAATTCTTTTAAGGAATTGAAATAATCCAATTTTGGAAATTTATATATGAAACCCCGTGAAAAAAAAATTCTTTTTGATATTTGAAAATTTCCGGCGCCTTGTACACATGTGAAATAGCATTATAGCTATATTTTTCCTATAAATGTCACTGTTATATACATATTTAAGACTTATTTTGGTTTACTACAGGAATTCCTTTTTGTATTGTTTTTAGCTTCAGATGTGGGTTAAATTAACTGCTTATGGGAAATACTCTTTTTTTTTTTTTTTTGTTACATATTTCTAATTTCACCGTTAATAGTTTCTCACAGATGATGAGTTGCGAATTTTTGAAGTGATTTAATTCGTATTTTTAAGTTCCATGTTATATCTTCTTGACGTGTTTATTGCGATTTTATTCGTTTGTTCGACCACGTTATACAATTCCTGAAAGATCGTTTTAATTATGATATTTATACCCATCAATTTCCGTCTCATCATTTTTTTCCTATGAAAAGATATTAAAAATTAACAGGCTTACATTGGTATATCACATTAATATGCTTGTTATTTAAGTTTTTATTCTATTATTATTATGCAACAGATAAAAAGTTCTATAGAATAGTAATTTTACAACAGTTTCGTGGAATTTCACTAAAAGAATTGAATTTGTTAAAATATTAATCTTTAAAGTAAATATAACACATTTCCAACACTGTTAAAGTTGGTTGCGTTAACGAATATTAAAATTAACAAATTTAAATCAATTTTTTAAAAATACATTTTTTCCGAGAAAGCATATTAAAATGAATTTTCATAAAACTAATACTAGTTGAACTCATTTTTTTCTTTTGGTCAGTTCTATTTAATTTGGAAATTTCGTCGCTAGAGCTGTTTGTCAATATACTTCAGAAAATAAACAATTTTTGCTCGTTTAATAATGCTCTTGATGTATATTTAATTAATAAGAAAAAATGTATTTTAGGAAATATAAATTAACTCTTCATCCTATAGTTCTGAAATTGTAATCGGGGGACCTCTGTATTACAGTTTTTACTTCTGAATTTAAAAAACAAAAAAAAAAAAAAAACTATTACGTACACTCGAACAAATATAGTATTTGTTATTAGAAATGCTAGAAAAAGTTTGCTATTGGATTCGATGTACTGTTCTTTAAACATTCACTGCACTTTAAATAATTTTGATTCAACGAACATTTAAACAGTCCATAAGGTAAGAGGTTTTATGAAACACAACGTAACTAAATAATGTAAATGAAAATAATCTTTTAATAATTTAAGAAAGATTACACACTACTAGTACACAAAAGATACTAGCTGGAATAATTAACATTTTTTTGAGAGAAAACTATATATAAATACAAAATATTACAAAATATAAATAGATTGGCAAATAAACATATTATAGATGAACCCCAGTAGATAGGTAATTTATTTTTGATTTTTATAATCTCTATAAACTCCGTCAATAAAATATCCGTAGTCTTCTGAATTTTCTAATTATTTTTTAATTTAATTTTGGAAACGTTACTGCTTTGTGAATTTTTAATGTGTATTTTAGAGTAAAATTTTTGTTTGGAATATTGTGTATTGAATATTTGGGAAATTTTCAACTCTGTTTGTCTCTATTTTATTGCTTTAATTTTAACGTTATTTATTTCAGCGCATTAAATTTGTAAATTCTGACTGTTTTAAAATATTATTTTTATAAAATAGTGTATATGTAAAAAAAAAAATGAGTTTATTTAAATGTGAACGAATAAAAATAAATGTAAATGATAATTTTTTGCTAAAATTTTACTGAAGAGTATGTAATGTTAAATGGAAGCAATAAATTGAAATTAATTCAAATCGTAATTTTAAAAATACTCTTATACCCTTATTTCGTGTTGTATAAGTATATCATATAATTTTGTCTGTAACTTCTAGTTTATATTAATGTTCGCGTGCATATTATATTCCGTTTAAAATGTAATTGCTTCTTTTCTGTATTTTCCATGCAAGTTCTATATGTTACCACTGAAAACAATGTTGTTATATGATTGATATATATATATATATGTGTGTGTATATATAAAGAAATCAGTAATGTATTTAGAAGTTTATTTGTAAACCCTGCGAAAATTACATCGAGGCTTACTTTAAAGCTAACGTTTTTTAAAAATGTATATATGTTGTAATTATATAATTAATTATAAATCAATCTTCAGACTATTGTGAATAATAATATTAAGTTTAAACTGTGCATTTGTTTGCATTTGTATAGATATTTTAAAATCAATTTATTGTTTTTGTTGACATCAACGTTTATAAACTTTTATTTGCACTTAATTCGTCTTTTAAAAAAAAATTAGTTTTTAACAATATATTTTGATACATTACGAATAATTACGTTCTTTCATTTTAGAATGTATTTAATAATAACCGCGTAATTTTAAATTAAATATAGATGTAAAACATTTAAACTTTTTTTTTTTTGAAATAACATTAATAAAGAAAGAGGAGTAAGAGTTACTTGGTATTTATATGACACCGAAGTAAGAAAAATTATAAAAATAAAAAATTACGTGATACTGAATTATATGTTTAAGTAAGGTGCCATTAGCAATAATTTTTAAATGATTCACTGAATGATTTGAAAGTTTTTTCTTTAAAATTTTTCCTGATATTGTTCGTGTACAATGGTAATTACAGCACAAGGACTAGGGTGTTAAAATTACCTTAATATTCTCTATTAGCAGGTTATTTATCCTAACAACACTAAGTAAAGAACGTATTAGATTGGGATTTTTTAGGAGATCAATAGACAAGTAGGCAGTGGAGGCGGTAGTACGAGAAAAGTCTAGATATTGCTGCAGCAAACGATTGTCGGGGAAGGGGATTTTTAAGAGGGTATGTAGTTAGAGAGGGTGTTCTCTTAAATATGTAATTGTGCGAGATTGCTGTTTGACCGACCTGTAAGCGATTTAAAGCAGAATGTATTCGTTGTACGTAAGATGAAGCGGATGAAAGCACGGATCATTTGATAATTTCATATTTTTCAATAAGGTCAGCTGCGTGTATTACTGGCCGATCTATTCGGTCTTCATACGTTCTTAGAACTCCTGTATTTGGCATACTGGTTGGGCATCAAAAGACATTGGGAGTAGCAGTGCTGACCTAGCCTCTAAGTGCACTCACCGATTATACTTATGTGGCTAAGCATGTATAAAAACTTACCTGACATTTGGTATAAAAAAAAATGTTTTAGGCTGTAATTAAGGGAATTAGTTGTTAAAAATATGTCTCCTTCTACGCAACTCGTTACCACACATGCATTGAGACTACAGTATATTAAAATGATTTCAAATAAACTTAGACTAATTTCTTGTGCCGTTAATTTCGTTTATTACTTTTCAATTTCGGAATAGTGTGATTTAATTATGTAAAACGTGATGAATTTCGTTTTGTTGAAAATTTAAAATGATTATTTGATTAGCATTTTGATATTATCATTATTATTATTGTACACTGTTTGCAGAATTATTGAGTATTATGCAAAACTGGAAAAAAGTGCACTTTAATAAATTCCGTTTTCGTAAACTCGGGAAAAACAAAAATTTTTGAATTCATCTTAATAATTAATCGTGAATTTTTTATAATTTACGAAAATCTAGAATACTAGCGAAATTATGAAATAAAAAACCTTTTTGATAGCCGTGTGGTTCAAGCGTTCGATTATTAACACATAATGGTCTCGGGTTTGATCCTTGTCTTGTCGACAAAAGAAGATAATAATTAAATTACAGCGGTAAAAATAATTTAATGATTAATTAGTGGCGAAATTTTAATTCTTGCGGAAAAAATAAAAACGAAACTTTTTGAGAAAAGAACGGTTGCTCAAAAATTTTGCATTCTTATTAAAATGAAAATAGCAACGAAATAAACGATTACAGTCAACTGTGCGTTTTTTTGTTTAAAGTGTTCCTTCTATTCAGTCGTCTGTTCTTTATTGTTTCATATTAACCAATTCATTTCCCGTTCCTTTTTCTTTTTTTTTTAAAGGCTCATCGACATGGGATTATGAAAAGAGAAGAGTCAAATATTGATCCGGTAGAAACTGACAGAATGATAGAACCAAGAACTCGGATAATGAAGGTAAGGTGTAGGAGGCGCAATAAAGATTAGAAAGTTCAAGGGACAACAAATTAGAATACTGAATAATGGTGTGTTCAGTCCAGAGAGGGATACATTCAAAGAAAATATCTTTAAGATCACAGATCACAGATCACAGACAGCTTCGTTATTATAATAAAGGCGGCAGGTTGAGGAGAGTAGTAAAACAAAACGAAAACGTAAAGGAAGTGGCAAAGTATGATTAAGGCGTACACGAATAGTGAAAGAAAATCGTAAAATCAAGGGTGAGAGCAGGAAGATTCAGCTAGATGGACAGGTGAAAGTTTGTTGGGAAAGGAAGGAACGTTTGACCAGAGTCTGGTGTATGGAATATGTTGCGTAGAGGAAACAAATTAGAAACAGGAATTTTAGGGAAACAGAGTTGGGAGGGTGCATAGCAATCCGAGCCAAAGAATCCGTCGACCTTTATATATCTATATCATCATCATCAAAATGCTGTACAATAGGGGATGTTGATCATATATCCCTATTCCTGGAAGCTTGAACTAATCTATAGATATTATTTCGGTCCACTTCCGAATGTTCTGCGTCCAAGATAATCTTCTGCGTCCAACTCCTCTTTTTCCTTCAATTTTCCCTTGAAGAAGAAGTCGCATGATTTCATATCTTTCTCCTCTGATTATGTGTCCAAAGTATTTTATTTTCCTTTCTTCGACTATTCGGCGGTTCATTCTTTCTTCTTGAATAGTTTTTAGTACATCTTCGTTTCTTACGTGCGCTATGCAAGGAATCTTAAGTATACGGCGATAAAGCCACATTTCGCATGCCTCAGGATAGTTGAGTGCTCTGCTAGAATATGTTGCATCTTCGAGCTCATAAAGCATAATAGGTCAAATATAGCCTTTCATTAGTCTTTCCCGAATGCCCAGGTTTAATGACTTATCTGTTAAAAGCTTTTTCAGTTTCCCAAAACCAGTGCGTGCAAGTTCGCATCTTTGTTTAATTTCTATCTCAGGGTTTAAATTCTTTGTAAAATAGCACCCAAGATATTTAAATTTTTTAGCTTGCTCTATTCTTTGATTGTTCGCAGTCGGTCTAATTAATATGGTCATTTTTGCTTACTACTATAGATTTTTTTTTTTTTTTTTTACGAAACGTTCAATTGAAGACCACATTTTTGACTGTTGTTAATTACTCGGTCGGGAATAGTTTGAAGATCAGCAGCTGAGTCTGCAATTAATACTGCGTTATCAGCATAGCCGATGTTGTTGATGTATTGACCATTAACATTTTAATCCCAATAACCATATTTTTGCATTAGTAAATTAACTGCTAGAAGTGTTTTTCTAGTACTAAGCCCTGGTCCAAAGTCAAACCGGTCATTTGTCTAAATTCCTTTCAATCTTATCTCTTATTTTGTTATGAATAATTCTCAGAAAGGCTTTCAAGAGATGACTTATGAGGCTGATCAATCTGTAATTATCACATCTATTTGTAGATGATGTTTTCGGCAATATTATGAAGGTCGACGTAAGTCATGCGGCGGGTAGGATACCAATGTGATATATTCGATTGAAAAGTTCGTGGTGTATTCTTCTTATATTTTCTTCATCAAGTAGCTGTATGATTTCGACATAGGAATTCCATCAGGCCCGGTTGTTTTTCTTGGTTTTCCAAGTTTAATTACTTGTTCCACCTCACTTATAAGTATTGTGAGGTAATCTGCCGCCTGTTCGAGTTTATCTGGGATATTATTGGTTCTGGCGTTATTCTTGGATATATTTCAATCACGTCTGGAGCTTTTCATTCACATCTATTGCAAATTTCCCATTTTCTGTCATCAGAGACACTGGTATTTTCCTTCTAAAGATACCGGTATTATATATTTCAGCTCTTTATATAGATTATAGGAATCATGCTTTTTTTGAAGCTCTTCCAACATTTCACATTTCTGCTTCATCCATTTGTTTTTAGCGTCTCTAATTTCTCGTCGTATTAATTTGTTTAATCTTTTATGCACGTCTCTATTATATTTATTTTCTTGACGTTGTTTCATCAGGATTAGTATTTTGTCTGTCATCCAATTTTTTCTTTTCTCAGGTGTAATTTTCTTTTCCTTCATAGCTTTTTAATACAATGCGTTCTAACCTTATTTATAATTTTATCCATCCTTTTCTGGTTAGTTTCATGTTGCGTTTCATTATAACTGTCTGGTCTCATTGAGTGTAGATTTTCCTTATTTTCAATGGTCTGAAGGTATATTTGGTCTTTATTTGTCTTTCGTGTTTTCATTCTTTGGAATTTAAGCATAAATATTGCTACCAATGATCAGACCCAATGTCTGCACTAGGGTATGTAACTACTTTCTTAATCTTATTTATGTAATGATAAAATGATTTCTTATAATTACTCCATTGCCGTTATCTATGTGGATAGAGGAGTGGAATGCGGCCGACGAGGGAAAACGTAGACGAACGATAACAAAGTCGTAGGAATGGGTCCGTTCGCTACTTCATTCGGGAGTCATCACTTGAAACTATTTTCATTAATTATGATTTGTCCCTTTTCTCAACTAATAATAACCTCCTTCAAGCATTTTGATTCGCATAATGTGATTCGTGAGTTAATCTCGACAGATAAATACTACTCACAAACTATGTAATACGTACAAAAATAAAATTAAAAAAAAGAGGAATGTTCTGCTGTATGACTTTTAAAATAAAGTTGGAATTTAAAGATTTTAAATAGTTTTTTTTTTAGATTTCGCTCGACGAGCATTTATTTGTTAAAATAATTTTCAATCGCCGGCTGAAATCAAATTTTTCACTACGAAAATTAAAATCGTGTATTAACACTAATTTCGAAGACAGTTTTTCTTTGCGAACTGTTTCAGGTATCGATTAACACTAACTTTCTGAACTGTTTTTAAAAATGAACTACATTCGTGTATATTGAATTTGTTGTAATAGGAATGATACCAATTAGAAACACGGTTGAATTTAAAGAAAAAGGGACGAAATAGGAACGATAATTTTTGGAAATACGCTTGTTTATTTATGAAGAAAAAGTTAATCTCTATACAGTGATATAAACTTTTTCGAAACGTTTACTTTTAGGTTAACCAAAACGTTCAAAAACAGTCCTCATTAAGAAGGAATTTTTTTATCTTTACGCAAAAATATTTAACAATTCTGTTTAGCTTTTTTGAAAAAGTTGTGGTGGAATTTTTTCTTTTCTTCCATTTCGTCGTGGGAAATTTTGAACACTAATGAAGGAATTTATTTAGTTTTTTTTTCTGCTTTTTCGTTCGGAGTTTTTAAAATATGTGAAAGATAAAAAGCAAAAGCAATTTTCTGTTTTTTTTTTTTTGTTTTTGCCTTTGCTTTTACGGCCTTTTTTAATTATCTATAGAAAGCGTCGCGTCACAAAGTATTTTCAGAGAACTTTTTTATCTATTAGTATTATTTAATTTTTTCGAGTACAATTAACAATTTCGAGGAGTATTTCGTGAATTATTTTTTTTCTTTTCTACATTAAATGACCCCTTCAAATATTGATTGCGTTTATTTTAGAAAAACTGTACGCGGTGAATAATGATAGTAATTTTTATTTAATTATTTATTTTTTTTAAAGCAAATTAACCAGTCATAGTGAAAGTAACACCGAATAAAAGATGATATAAGCGCACTATTAAAATATTTTAAGATAAACGTTATTTTTTATTTACTTTATTTATCCGTAACTCCAATGTTTATTGTTGTACATAAATAAACTGAAATTATATGCATTTATCTGGCCTGTCTGTATCAATAAATTCCCGCGCAAAAAATCAGTTTGGTAACTGTGTGTAAAAAAAAATGATTTGTACTAAACTCGAGAATTACTTGCGAGATATTTCGAATTGACGCCGCTAGGGGTTTAGTGTGATGATTTTCAGTTAAGTAACCTAAGACGTAACTCAAAAACTGATTTCACTTTTTAAACAGGTATATACGCTTGCGGAAAGCTAAATATAGAGTATAGTGAAGAAGCATTTTATGGGGCTGAATAATATTGATTCAGGAATTAGATAATTTACCGGCTATTGTATTTAATTTTTGTAAAACGTTTTTGTATTTGTGTTCGTTGACGAGTTAAAATAATATTTTAAAAATTATGAAACATTAAATAGAGACGTCTTTATTAAAAATCAAAAAATTCAAAAAATATCCTGACATGTTTTGAAGAATTGTTTTGGCGTTACTGAAATGATTACATCTTCATGGCAGGATCTAAACTATAAGTCGCGCTCTTAGTCTAGCTGCTGTATCCAGCGCGGATATTTAAAAAAAATAAAAAAGATAATTTTTTTTTAAAAAATAGTCTTTTATTCATGTACTAAAAAGTACAAAATAACTGTATTAGTGCGCGACTACCAGATACGCATCTTAACATTAAAATTTGAAACTACAAAATATTCTGAAAAATAAAAGCGGCGGCCCGCAGTCACAAAAATATTCGGTGTGTGTGGTATTGTGATGCACAGCAATAGAACAACGTAGTGGTGATTGTAGTTTTGGCTTAGGATGTATTATAATATTAATATTTAATTATTAATCCGCGGCCCCCGCTTTTATTTATCACAATAGTTTCTAGTTTCAGATTTTATTGTTAAAATGCGTATCTGGTAGTCGCACACTAATAAAGTTATTTTGTACTTTTTAAAACTACGAGTAAAAGGCTATTTTTGAAAAAAAATTCTTTTTTTTATTTTTTAGTCTAGACTTTTTACTGTGTATTTCAATAAAAAACAATAAATTTAGAATTGTATTTTATTTTGCTTTATTTTATTCCATATCTTGTTTACAGGACATTTACAAAAATTTGTGTTACATTTTACTATTAAATAATGGATCGCATTCTTTCAATTATAGTGTCTTTTGTTTTTCATACAATACATACGGAATCCTCAGCACATGAAACACAAGGAATAAAAAAAAAAGATGATTACAATGATGAAAGCTATGGAAGTTCCAGAAATGTTACTGAGTTGACTCTAATTGCCAAGGATGTATTAGTTTAAAAAGGTGGGATAAAATGAATTAAAGATTTAAAAAAATGTTCACTATAACATATACATGGGCATCGCCAGCGGGGGGCAGGGGGCAGCTGCCCGCCCCTGGAGCCTTGAAACTTTTTAATCAACTGACCATGATGGGTACTCATAGGCGCGTAATCATGGACAATTTGGAAGACTTTTTTAATAAAGTAGTAGAACAATTTGCCAGAAACCCACGAAAATTCTGTTTTAATTAAGATTTTATTCTTGTTTAATAAAATATTAAGCCTTTACAAATTATAAATTTTTTATTTTCCCTACAACTCATATCCTCTTTCTATCATCTTGCCCCTCCCCCTGACTCATCGGCTGGCGACGCCCTTGAACATATATATATACATATATATATAAATTTCTGGATAAAACAAAAATTGTTTTATTAATTTCCAAATATTAATATATGGGCGAAGCTATGGGTAACAGCCAGTATACTTATAACTTAAAAGTGGAAAATAGTTTATCTATCTGTCTGCGCTAATCTCGAAAACTACTGGATGGATAAATAGAGATAGTAATGTTTGTACATTTACTGTTTTATTAAATTTTGTTAGATCAAAGATATTCACTGGGACCACTGTTACAATTTTTAGAATCTTTTGATCTAGTTGTAGATATTTTTTCTTTTTCCTTCTTTTATTTAATTTATTTTCTTTTTTACCTTTTTTTTTTTTTTTTTTTTTTTTTTTTTAATTTAATATTTGTAAATTTTCAAGGATTCATTCTTTGCTACTAGCTTTAGACGATTAAAAAATAAATAAGTAAAAAAAAAAGAAATATTAACCAGACTGCGGTGTTTAGTGAACATGTACGTCAGTTCAGACTTATGAAAAAGATCTACAAAAGCATTATCTAAGAAAAGAAAAAGTTGCATGCTAAATGAAAAACTTATATTTTGCGATTAATATTCAAAAATTAAAAATTATGTACAAATTATATATATATATATATATATATATATTAGTACAGCGATTTTCTATAATCTCAATAGAGAATATGTAGTTATAAATTTAAAAAAGTTGAATATAAATTGTACCATTGCTTGCCGAGTTGTAAGTGATAGAATGGGCAGGCAATTTCGAAAAAGCGTTGTATTTTACAAAATGTTTTTTAATATTTAAAGAATTAGTAGTTGCAAGAATAGTGCGTTGCATGTTGTAACGAGGCTTTAGTTTAAAGTAGTCGTACACGTTCTACACGGTGTACTCATTACTGAATTCTCAAATGAAAACTGGTAATGTCTTCAAATTCTAATGGTTTGTCGTTACGTTTATTCATTGTTAAATTTCGTGCTTCAACGTAATTTGAATGTTCTAGATATTGAACTGTTTTGAGGAAGTACTTAATGAAACTTTTAGTTATTGAGCATGGCATGTCGTGGATGAATAAAGCAGTTTTCGGTGTAATAATTATAGTAGACAAATGTATTTATTCATTGCGAATAAGTGTTATTATACTATTTGATAAACCTATTAACTGTATATTCGACTCACTTTTTTTTAACAAAACGGTGGTATGATTACAAAAGTCATTATTCAGTCATCTTTCTTTTAACATGTTACATCGGTCTGCGTATTAAAATTTTTTTTTGGAAACACTCGAATTAAGCGAAGTTGCATTATAATATAGAATACAGTGGTTAGGAGGTTTAGGTATAGTCAAAGTTTCTCGTGTTTGAAAATCATTACCAACTGATGTGTACATCCGTGGAAATAATCGGCTGTACGATAACAATAGTAAACCGTTTACGTAAAACGAAGCAGTATTGATTCTTTTAATAAGCCGTTGTTCCTATATTACACTAAAATAATAGTAATTCGTAATTTTTGTTTTAAATAATAATCGTAACATTTATTAAATAAAATTTTCACGCTGTAAAATAATAAAATCACAAACACAATAAACACATAAATTAATATACTAAAAATGTTTTTGGGAATTTCTCAGCGTATGTACATGATACTGCAGCTTAGGACAAAAATTAATTGGTGTTTATTTGTCACACAGCATACACACAGCATATGCATGTCCCAATATACTGTCACAGTTTACATACGTATTGCTATGTCATGTACAACGATGTCTTATATTTATACTCAATTTTTATATACACACGTACTGCTCTGCGTTCTATACTCACTATGTAGCTTACATATTAATAACGTACATACAATAAACTCGCCTTTCGGGCCCCGGAATGGGGCAAGCTCCCTTTACCCCTAGGTTTAGTTATTCTATAATTCTTATAGAAGAGTAAACTTTTTCATTGGCTACGCCGTTTGACAGAAAAAAATCTTTCAGTTTCCATTTTCACCACCAGGGGATGTAAGAACGCTAATATCGCATTAAAGTCTCACATATGGGACAAATTTCGTTACAGGACACTTTTCCTGATGACCCCTGGTGTAAAAATGGCAGAGCCATTAATATATACTCGGCCTTTCGGGACTCGGAACGGGGGAAAGCCCCCTTCGTTCACAGGTCTAGTTCTTCTATAATTCTTATAGAAGAGTAAATGTTATTGGCTATGCCGTTCGAAAAATTGTAAAATTTTTTTAAGACAAATTTCGTGACAGGACACTTTTCCTGATGGCCCTTGGCGTAAAAATGGCGTAGCCATTAATATATGTTTATATATAATATATATATATATATATACATATACATATATAAATATAAATATAAATATATATATATTATATATCATCGTAATATGTTTTGTACCATCACGAATGAAAATTAAAATTTTTTGTTTTTTGAAATGCTTTTTCAAAGTGTTTTTCCTGCTTAGGGAAAGATTAAATTAGGATAGTTCCATGCATGCATTTCATCCGTTACCCTAGTTTCACTACAGCTTTCAAGCGTATAATTTCTATATTTATGGGTGATCAATATAAATTCCGTCTTCTAATCTAAAATAACTATATGTTAATGTTTTTCATAATTATTGCATCGTTCCTATTTATAATTTATTTTAGCGATAACTAAACTATCAGTGATTAACGTATATCGTATATTCGATACTATTTATTGTACCGTTAGGATATGATTAAATTGATTTCAAACGAGAATTACCGCTTTATTGTAAAATATTTTCAATCAAGATCTTAACGTGTTTTTAATGGCAGGCATACATAATAAATTGCGATCGTACTTTTGGTCCCTGTTTTAAAATACTTTCACCACCAGAATTATCTGATGTTACAACATATTGCTGAAACTTAGTTAAAATTTAATTCGGAAATTACTGCGACAAAGTTTTACCCGAAGAGAAAATATAAAGAGATATTATCAGGCATCTGGATTAATATTTGCTGATCGATTATCCGGAATGAAATATATAGAAATGGAATTTGATTATTCCGGTTTTCAGTTTTACCCATATTTATGAATCAACCCCTACTCTTCCGAACTTTATTATTTATCGGTTATGACTACCGGTAAAACTGTAGCTAAAGAGGTCGTACAGCTGCCGAGCATCCATTTTCATTAGTTTTCTACGGATTAATTCGAGCCGTTTACATTTCTCCCGATTTTTCCATTTTCTTTTTGATAATTCACGACTTTTTTTTTTTTTTTTTTTTTATTTATTTATTTATTTACTCCACTGTACCTTGCGGTTTTTCAGCCAGAGTTTCTGATTGTTACTGTTATTATTTATTGTTGATGTGTTTTATTTTGTTATTCATTACACGGTTGACAAAGCTGATCAAATTAAAAAAGTCTTTTTTATGTACTTCGGTTATCGGTTATTTTATTATTTTCCGTTTTTCTCTTTCGTTTTTAAACTTATTGCATTCGAAAATCGAATGTTAATCGTCTGTTTCCTCTTTACAGTCTATACAGATGTCCGATTCAGCAATTTCAAATCGTTTCATATAGACACCCCATTATTATTTCCATGTCCGGTTAAAAATTGAGTGAAGTTATAATCGGTATAAAGATGTTTCATTTGTAGTCTTTCTTCTAAGTTTGGAACTACTATTTCCCGTGTTGTTACTTTGCCAGTTTTTGATTTATCACACCTGAGTGTTGCCAGAGTTTCGTATACTACTTGAATTAATTTTATTGATTTGTTTTCGTAACGTTTTTTTGTCTAAAATTTTAGTTCTTCTTGTTTGCATGTTTTGATTTGGTTTACAGTTTCTAACTTTAAGTCTATAGGTATTATTATTGCTGCTATGATGTTGACGGAAGTATACGATATTGTGCGAT
This sequence comes from Icerya purchasi, assembly GCA_039619475.1. NCBI lineage: Eukaryota > Metazoa > Arthropoda > Insecta > Hemiptera > Monophlebidae > Icerya > Icerya purchasi. The sequence goes on along the minus strand of CM077116.1, from coordinate 166,459,226 downwards.
AACCAGAGATTGTTCCTATTAATATTTTCCTTTGTAATTTTAACAGCTTATTCTTGTCTTTTTCTCGTAAAACTGGAAAATATACTGTAGAGCAGTATTCTGTTATTGATCCAAAAATGGCTTTGTAGAGTACTATTCTATCTTTATATTTGAAACCGAACATTTTTGAGTATAGTGATCTTAGTTCGAAATTAACCTTAATCTTGTCTATTATGAATTCGATATGTTTCCCAAAATTTAAATTAGTGTCTATGATTATTCCCAAGTATTTTATTTCTTTTACTATTTTTATTTTGTCGTTATTTATGCATAAGTGCTGTACAATGCAATGTATCATTTCTTCCCTGTCCTGTTTTTTACTTATTATTAGTACTTGCGTTTTATTTATGTTGAATTGTAAGCCTAAGTTTTGAATGTTTTTACTCGATTTTTTTATTGTTTTATTTATATTGTACACTTCTTCCTTTTTATTAATTCCTGGGACTAATATTATATCGTCTGCGTAGCTTATCATATTTCAGTGTTGACTGAACTGCAAATTATGAACGTCATTCATTGCTATGTTGAAGAGTGCTGGCCCTAGAACCGAACCTTGTGGTACTCTTGACACTCCTGTTGTATAGGATTTTATTATCTTGATTAAATAACCCGATTTTCTATCTGTTAAGTAGTTTCTAGACTTTGGTCTGACATGTATCCATCTTTATTCTCAAATCGCTTTTCACAGTACCGTCTTATTCAACCGGTTCCTAGTTTCCTGCCTTGGTTTCAATCTATTCCTACCTGTCGTCGTTTCACTGTTGTTTCCTTAATTAGGCTTAGAATCAATCATTCTCTACTCCCCTCTTCTCGCTTTCGTTTTTCTTTAGCTCTTTCTCCTTTCTGCACGCTTCACGCTTCTGAGCCTTCTTGTGTTTGTGATTCAAATCACATCCTATTCGAATGTTCTGCACTCTCTAACGAACGCTCCTTTCTTTACGCCCAACTTTTAGTTTTGGGTCTTCCTACTCCCTTTAACGCTACCTATATTTTGTCCTTCCCATTGCCTTCAATTATTTGATTGCTGCTGTCCTTTGTCTTTTCCATTTTTGACCGTCTGGCTATTTAGTTATAACTCTTAATTTTTCATGTTGTTGGGTCAAGGCCGCTGGCGCGCCCAGGGTAGGGAAAAAAAAAGTAGTTACGAATTATGGTTTGTACTGTATAGGATATATTTTTTCTTTTCATTATTTTTGAGATTTCATCAATTTTTACAAAAGTTACGCTGATATAACTGTTTTAATGAATTCGTTTGATGGATAAAAGTGACCTTTTTTTTGTCAACTTAATGCGAAAAAATTATATAGAGATCAACGACAGGCGGTTTGCTATTCTCGATTAATGTTGCCGTTATCTTTGAAAGAAAAATATTTAGCTGAGATAATCGATCACATCCTCACATTATAAGTATACAAGAAAGAGTTTCGGAAACAAAAAGTTAACGAACGGTACGCAATTCTCGTTAACAGTAGTGGCAATTAACATGCTGTAGTGAATCGCATATTGTACTCTTATGAATAATTTTATTACATTAAAAAAACACGTATTTAAAAAAAAAAAAAATAACATGTTCCTGGGCGACTATATAAGTGCGGCTGTAAATCATCTAGAAAATTGGCTACGAAATGTATCGATATATTGTTTTTAATAAATTCTTTAACGTGATCATTTATGGTTCAAGAAATTAGAAAATTAAATATGCCAATGTGTAAATAAATAAATAAATATATATATGTATATATATTAATTACAACGTAATTCTTAGGCTATCCCCCATTCGAAAAAATGTCCCAGAAAAATGTCCCAATTTGATGTAACGGAAAATGTCCCAATTTTATGTAACGCGAAAAATGTCCCAATTTTATGTAACGTTTGTTATATTTTATAGAATTTTTGTAATTGTTATTTTACAAATGTCACAATATTATGTAACGAAATATGTAACGAAAAATATAACGAAAAAATGTATTAATTTTATATAATGAAAGTTAAATGTTAGGATAGGATTTTTGTGATATGTTATTTTTTTTTGTGTTGATGCCAGTAAGAATTACGTTGTAAATTTTGATCATTTTATACAGAGTATAGAAGAGAAAGAGACAGAAATGAAAGCAAGAGGGATCAAGAGGCATAGCCTCTTGCGAGGCCAAGATGGCCGAGTTTATATATATATATATATATATATATATATATATATATATATATATATGAAATATACAGATCAATTAGTATCGTTTTCGGGCAAGGCCCATTTTTAGCTAAGATCGAAATTAGTGTGATTTTAAATTTAAATTTTGTTACGCAGTTTGATTCTGTGTTCTTGCTTTTATATTTTTTTTGGCCAGTTAAAGTCAGGTCTTGCCTCAACCATATTCTGTTATCGTACTCTCGTTTTCATCTTGGCATAACTCCTTCTCCAAATTGTCCTCTTCATTCAAATGACGGTACCTTCTGTAATTCGAATCGTGTTCATCGTTATATACTGAACGCTCTATTCTGAATTCATACTTGCTTTCGCTCGAGCTTCCTCCTCCATATTGTGCTTCATACATTTTATACTTGCCTACGCTCTACATTGTTCCAACTCTCTCAGTTTGTATTTATACTATCAATTTTTGGTGAAATTTCTATCTAGCTGACTTTTTCCCTTCCATAATGTTTCTGGGTAGTGCTCCTTTGCTGACGTGCCCCCCCCCCCAAAAAAAAAAAAATCATTTAGAATTTTAACAAAAAGGTATGATTTTAAAAGTACATTTATGGTCCATTCAACGGAAAGTGTGCCAATGAAAAAAGTTCGCTAAAAGTCAATATTTTAACGTTGTTGCCAAATATTTAATATTATCCATATTAAAATTGGATTTTTTTTTTTTAAAATTGAGATACGTTTTTCAAAAAAAAATGTTTTACAATCATAATCAAAAAAGCAAAAAAGTAATCAGTTCTAGCGCGCGTTGTATGATAATTTTTATTAGTGAAATTGATTAGTCTTGAAATCGTCAAACTTTTAATATGTGAGCACTTCTGTTCCGATCGGCACACTTTCGCTGAGCAGTAAATAAATAATCTTAAAAAATAAATGAAACGTTAAAAATAAGTTTTTTTTTTTTTTATAACTTACCATTTTCATCACACGGACGATGTTCTTTCCCGTTTGGAGTTTATGAAATATATACAGCATTAACTATGTAAATAAAATATACAGAGCAATATATAGGTGTGTATAATTAGTTTCGTTCACGGTAAATAACATTTACATTTGGATCTTGTTGCGGTTTCTCACAGCCATCTCTGGTATATCCTGCAAAAAGAAACAATACAAAGACTGCGTGTTACCATAATGCGAGAATATATAATATCTAAGTTTTTGACGCATTTAACGCAATTTATTGCGGGGGAGGGGGTTAATGGAGAAAAAACTTAGATATAACACCTTTGTCCGGTACATTACGGGTTTCGGTGTAGTCTGCACCCTTTCGAGCATTTGCTAGTACAATAGAATTTGCCAAACATTTTTGGTAGCCGATAGAAACAACTTTTCACGCTCGGGATGAAAACTACAAGCTACTGTTAGCTAACAAGTCTCCGATTATATTGTAAATGAGTAAAGATCGGTCAAAAAATGTTGCTTAGGGTACCTTAAAAATACAAAAATTAACGGTTGTATCGTGTTAATGTATAATCAGTATTAATGAGGAAAGAATAAAATTAATAAAATAAGTGATTTGTAAGTGTTGTCCAAAATGATATATATATATATATACAAATACACACGCATATATATGTACCTATATATATATATATATACTTTAATGAAAATCATCTTTTTTTTTCGAAGTCTATAAAGAGAACCGGGACGATCTGAAGCAAAACATACCGGTCAGGGTATTTGAGAAATAATTTATAATTTTTGGCATATTTTCGGCTCATAATATTGTTCTTCTTTTCTTAGTTCTTCATTCAAAAATTATGGCTCAAATCCTTCTTTAATCTTGCCTTTTTTAACTTCTTTCTTCAGCCATCTCTTTCTCCCGTCCATGGTTTTCTAGATACTTACCCTGTTTTAAGCGCCCACAATCTCGGCTATTTGTCGCCTTAGCTTTAATCATAGCCTCGTTCTTGTATCATTTTCTCAGTTTTCATCTGTTTCTATTCCATTTGGTCCTTTTCGTTCCCTTTCCACATACATTCCTTGTGACTTTGATATTTATTTTAATTTTCCGCTGAACAATCGTTTTTCTACTTTTCTTTATTAAAACTCGGTATCTCTGCTCCCCATATCGTATGCTTTCATTTCCTTCTACTTTTGTTATTTCTGTGTTCGAATTATTTTTATTCGCTGTATTTTTGAGTGTTTAGAAGTAAGAATTTTATTTTCTACTTCTTCGTGTTTCTTAGGATAAGGTCCTCGTTGACAAACTTATTTTTAAAAAAAAAACTTTAATTTTTATCGGCGGGTATTTTCCCATAACGATATAGTTATTACATGAAATATAAAAGTGGAGGAACAGAATGTAAGGAGAGCGAATAAATTTTTTCCCCCCTGGCATCGAACAGCGTAAGAGAATTTCTAATTCGCTGACGGCAAAAAAAAGCTTGCTCGGAGAAAGTTTGATGAGGTTGTGACATTGATATCGCAGCCGATCAATGCGCATTTCAACTAAAATGCCAGAGAAATCAAGGTGAACGTAAAAAAATGTTCTCTATTCGATATTAGACATGCCGATGAGGTGGCACAGTATGAGCGATAAGTGTATTGGACGCGATGATGGATCGACCGAATGGAATGCGAAGAAAACTGTATACCGTTAACAGGAGAGTGGCAAACACTAAAACCTTCTTACCGTAGTCGATATGGGAAACGTAGCAGACGATAATCTTTATGTAGGCCGATTGAAAATTGCACGACTACGTTTATATACAGGCGCGAACAACAGCTTCACTAAGGACAATCGGAAACGAAAAATTTAATACACTTTGCCGATGTACGAGATGATGCCGTTGGAAAATTTCGAGCAACTTACTCTTGCATAAGGTTGCACTATTTCTTGTCATCGCTGATTTCGATTCCTTAAATTGGGTCTGCAGCAACGTCTACCTGTCGCCATAAAGGTCGTCGTTTTGTCGCGCATGAACGGTCGTTTGATAAGTGACCGCCATTTCGTACAAACTTTGAAAAATCGAAATTAGGACACGTATATAGAAACAAATAGCCGATTCCCAAAAAACGAAAACAAAAAAAATCCGCCGATTTTATCATTTTCCTAAAGTTTTTTAGGCAGGTACAGAACAACAGGTTGCTAGCAGTTGTTTAAGAAATCGCTCTCTTCCATAAGCATTCTCCTAGTAGTCGATGAATGATGAATTTCAGACACATCTATCATTTAGAATTCCATAGCTCTATTACGTAGCTTACTGAATTCGCTTCTTACCTTTACGTTGTGCCTTTTCTGATTTTTTTTCGCGCTGGTATATTAATCAAAAGTATCTTTATATCCAATATCGTTCCGATTTCGTTAGCTATACAGCACGATTTCCTCTGTGCTATGTACATCAATTTGACTATCTAATCTCTCTTTTTGTACCGCGCTAGTCATTTCCGAGTCTGCCCTGTCTCGTAAGGCGTAGACGATTTTCTTTCTCTTGGATTACATTCTCGCGGGTTGGGATGAAGATTCTTTCACGCTGGTCACCCGTTAGCGAACAAAAATTCGACAGCTAAGATTACTAACTTTTCTAGGTCATCTTTAGTGACGCTGCAGCATAGGGCGTCATCTGTTGCAGCGTCGGACAAAGCAAAACATGATTGTGCACTGAGGGTGACCACGGGTCGAGTAGTGTACTCTCATTCATTCTGCACCACACAACGGTTGGACAACAGTGAGGTTCAGAAGCCGTGCAGGAAAAGCTCCCCACTCTGTTCTAGGTTTTTACCGGTTAAAATTCTACTGCATATCTCTATCGCTGACAAAAGCACCTTTACTGCTACTCAAACCTAACTAGCGGCAGTATAAATTTCTGAAGTCGGACCATTTGTCCGTATTACGTGCTCTCGTATCTTAAGTTAGAAGAATGTACGTTATGCAAAAGGACCTAAGTGGCGGAAGTACAAAGCTGGGAGAGCAGAATATTTTTCGAAAGAAAATATGATTAGCATTGCGCAAATTGAACTGCTATCGTTAGCAAAAAGAAGTTGTTGTAAGAAGCAAGCGAAAAGGAGAAAAGCGAGTGAAATTAGGGTTAAAATGAAGACAACCAACTGAGTCTCTATCCCCTCTTCTAAAGTTAGCGTTCCTCTCAATATTTCTGTCCCTAATCCACAACTTTCCCTCAAGTCTCCCACTTTTCGTAAACAGATTAAGCCCTTCATAAATCTCTTCCTCAATTTCTTCCTCTCCCTTCCAATCAAATTCCGTCCCCTTCCAGGGGCTGGGCTCGCACTCAACATCACAACTGAAGCGACAATTCCTCCTACGCTAACTTAAATATAGCCTTACCTTCCTCATCCTCGGACGGGATATCGACCATTGCGTCGGGTTCATCACCATCCGCCATCAATAACCTATCAGCTGCAATTCTAGATCTGATTTCTTTTCACAATATAGCTTCGTCTCCTAACTTTGTCACATTTCTTTCTGCATTTCTCTCTAGTAATTTACATTTCTGCTAATTCCTATTTTACTTTCTTCCTTGTTGTTTCCCTCTGCATTCTTGTTATGTTTTACTATCGAACAATTCACAGTATTATAGGTATTTCTTCTGTACTTTTTCTCCGCTATGGTACTTTGATCGTGAGAGCTGCTGTGGGATGGCTTAACCCCATCTTCGCACAGTGGTGTTTCTTGAGGATAGCCATGACAAAGCTAATCGCATTCGGTTATGCTTATATGACAAGTTACCAGAAGCAAAGGCTCGTCAAGAATACCTCTAGTTTGGAAAATTTCTCCAGTTAAGCTTATTTATAATTATTTGTCTCTCTGGGCGGTGATTCTATCGATGAGCCGCGTATGCGTTTCGTTACGTCTTTGACAGGCATCCGAAAATCATGATCAATATGCTCTACTGTGGATTGTCTTGTAGTACAAACTGGCAGTAACTTTCAAGATCGAGGTCATGGCCTCTAAAGTTTTGTGTGTCTCTCTGGAATTTATTCTTTGCTGGATTGCTGCTGATTCAGGCTTCCATTATCTGTCTGTGATATGTTTATGCTGTCTTCCTGTTGGCTGCATGGCTCGCCTTTGCCGTTGGCCTCTGCTTCTTGTGCTGGCGTTCTGGTTTAGTCATTTGTTTCATCCTACGAATTCTTCTTACGAATCATAAATTGAATATTCTCCAATGGAATTGTCGGAGCCCGAGAGCTAACAAACTGACCTTGGAAGGGATTCTTGACTCTTACTCCATCCATATTGCTCTCCTGATCGAAACTTGGCTTACTGAGGTGAATTTAAGTTAATCCGATCTGATCGTATGGATGGATATGGTGGCGCCGTCATATTGATAAGGAACGATATTTACTTTAACATTCACGATCACTCCGCTTATTTTCCTTTTGGCGTCTAGTCAACTAACCTGGTGCATATCTCTGTTTCTAATATTTATCCTTAACCAGAACCAGTCCATATTATCTCAACATACGTCTCTCCGCAGTTTGACCTCCACAATTTCCCTTTTACATTATTGTCCAATTTTCTCTCTCTTCTCTTTATTATTGGTGGCGACTGGAACGCCCACACTCCTCTATGGGACTCGATTGCTTATAGCAGTAATGGTCGAGCTCTTGAAAATTTCATCGCTAACAATAGCTTCGTTATTCGTAATGGTCATTCTCCGACGTTCTATAGAGGCGTGCAGACTCGCAGTTCGGTTGACATTTCCTTCACTTCTCCCAACTTCGGTCTCAGCTGTCATTGGAGAACCTTGCAGGGTACCTTCGGTAGTGACCATGTTCCAATTATTCTTTCCTTTCTCGATCTTCGTCCTCCTCCTGATCCCAGTTGTTCCAGAGTTCCCCATGCTTCCAAATGGTCCCTAACCAAAGTTGATTGTGATAAATTTCGGGCTGGGGTCGATTCGGCCCTCCGAAACGTACATTCCCTCGCAGATCCTGTTCTTCAATACAATAGGTTCATCGACTCCACTACCTCGGCGTTGTCGGCCTCTTCTCCTCCAATCCGCTTTTTTAAAAGGAACCCTAATCTTCTCATTTCTTCCCTATGGTGGAACAGAGACAGTTCTTTGAAATTCAAGACCTTCCGGTCCTGCTCGTCCTTTGAAAATTTTGATAGCCTATAGGGAGGTCAATGCTAAGGCCAGATTTATTCTCAAAAAGAGCAGAAAGAACGCGTGGAAGAAATTCTGTTCATCATTTTCTAGATCCATCTCCATCTCTCATCTTTGGAAAATGGAGAAAGCCTTTCAGTCCCCACGGTCCGAACGTCCCTCTTATTACAACATTCCTTCGGAGAAGCTCGTCTCTTTCCTGGACTCGATTGCTCCCCTATATGTCCATCCTTGGGGGAAATATGCTCTCCGGCGTTTTCACCTACATCCTCTACGCACATTCTGTCTTCCGACTTTAACATCAATCAACTCCGTTCATCCTTAAATAATTCCTCCTCCTCTAGTCCGGGAGTGAATGGCATTCCTTTTCTGGTTATTAAGAGCTTATCAATCTCCGCATTGAATACCTTACTTTCTATTTACAACTTGTTTTTGCATACCTGTACCGCGTTATCAATTTAGAACTCCTTTATCGTTATCCCTATTCCGAAAGAAAATCCTAACTCTTTCCGTCCTATTTCTTTAGCTTCGTGTTTTAGAAAATTATTTGAACAAATGATTAATATACACTTAGTCTGGTGGCTGGAATTTAACAATATTCTGCCCAGTAATATGTTCGGTTTTCGTACCGGACTGGGAATGGCGGACTGTTTATCGTTGTTTCTATCTGATGTATAAAAATCCCTTATTCGCGAAGAATATAAATAGCCTATGAATTACTATAATCATTAGTGCTGCCATACCTTGCACCGGGTAACGCACCTAACCGACATGCTCAAAAAAAAAAAAAAATCTAATCTGCGGAATGTTTACTTCTAAAATATTGCAAAAGTAGCGCTTTACATTTCGTCGTGTAGCCGATATTTTTTCTTCTTCATTTCAAATAGATACGCTGACTGCTAACACAACGTTTTTGAGAGTAAATAAAGGAAGTCCCATATATCCTTAATAGGATATCATGGATTGTGAACTTCAGATTTTCACAATGTACTTGAGGGTCCCTAATGGGGATCTGAAGAAAATATTGGGCCCAGTTTCTTTCTACTTTTGGATTATCCGCCTTTACTTTCACCCAGATAATTCTCTGGTATAACCAATATTCAATTTCAGATTAGGCGTATTATACTACTGGGGTAGCGACTTTGGAACGAGACATATGACATATCCGGTTTGGTAGCCAAGTATCTAAAAGACCGATTGTTTATTTCAAAATGATTTATGCTCATGGGCTGATGTATTATATTATGCTCGGAGTTAAAGCCTTATATCATGATCAAAGCCGTGTTCACGGGGTTTTTTTTAGCGGTTAACCCCCCCCCCCCCATTAGAACTGGAATAGTTATTATAAATACAAAAAAATCTGAAAGAAATCAAAAATTTAAAATAAATATTGATGATTTTTTAGGGTCTTTTTACTGTTAAAAGAAAAAAGAAAAAATATTCTCCCTAGTTTTAGGTACTTTATTAATATTTTATGCAAAATTTTTTATTACAAGTATAATCAATAACATATGTAATTTTTATTAATGTGTTTATACGGTTATTCGTTTATTTAACTTATTAAAATATAAATCAAAATGATGAAAATTATTAATAGTATGAATATTAGTGGAAAATGTATTGTTATTTATAAAATAAATACGCAAAGAAAATTTTCAAAACCCCCTTCTCAAAATTCTGGGCACGATTACTAAATCAAATATTTCCCATTTTGAGATGGTTTTCACGCAAAATATTTCCCCATAAATGTGTATAAAAACTGCCAAAAAAAAATTAAATCGCCTTTCTTTTGTGATTTCTGCCCTTCCTGCCTATGGTCATCTTTTTCAGTTTGTGTAAATCTCTGTACTTCCATTCATTTCCATTACGAGTGATTTGTGCCCAAAAATGTCAAAATCGTTTTCTAATAATGTAGAATATCTGAGAGATATCAATGCGTATAATAGAATATTTACTTTTTGCAAAACGAATTGAAAGAGTGGAGCATATTTCGGCTACAAAAGTTAGTCTTATTTCGAATCGACTTTATCCTTCAGAACAGATCTCATTCGTCCTTTTTGCCTAAACTGTCAGATTTTTGGGCGAATCGCATAAGGGGGGAAAAGTTTCATCGTAGAAGCGCAGCATTTTCCCCGAACTGGTTTTCAGATTTTTAACATATCAGAAGGATGGTCAGAAAAGCAAACATCACGGAAATATTTCAATGATATGTTATTTTTTTTTTTTTTTTTCAGTTCACTGCAGTGTACATTGACTCCTACAAAAATGCTGAACATTAAAATAGAGGGCGATTGTCTTTTCGAAGAAATTAGAAGACTGATATTTAAATTCTGAAAAAATATCTGAAATTCTGAAAACATTTCTGAAATTCTGAAAAATGTCTGAAATTCTAAATAAATATATAAAATTATGAAAAAATATCTGAAATTCTGAATAAATATCTGAAATTCCGAATAAATATCTGAAATTCTGAAAAATGTCTGAATTTCTAAATAAATATATGAAATTTTGAAAAATGTCTGAAAAACTAATAAGAAGATGGGGGCGGTCGGCCATTTAAAAAAGTAAGTGTATTCCGCGCTAGCATTCATTCTTGCTCAACATTTGGCGCTGTGTGAAGTAGCAGTCGAAATGGGTTTTTCAATCGCTAATGATTTTTAGACAAGCAAGAATCGATATCGAATATTCTCTTATACTCTAGCTGAAAATTCAATATGAAGGATATTTAGTTATTTTCAATATAGCGCGTTATGAAGTATTAATTTAGTCAAAATTTACTCTCGTTTAAATAATTAAACGTAATTAGAAAAAGCCATGTTAGATATTGGCCATGTGAAAAATTTTAGTTTCGATATTGAAACAGCGTTTGTCTAAATGCCGCGCTTAAGCCTAAAGAAAATTAAAGGGCGATGAAATGTTAAATAGATGCAGATAAAAATTATTAGTAGGCGCGCGAACCTTTTACAGTGGCCAAATTAATTAGGTAAATTGCTTAGAAAACGTTTCTGGACGTGCTGGTCGGGGCTGCGGCAAATTGGGCTAAGTGTTATTTGTTGCTAAGCGCAGGTAATATCGACGTTTGTTGTTTGTTAATGCGGCTTTTAATGACATTTCTGTCAGGTCAGCCGAAAGGTTTGTGCAGCCTATACATATTATTTGAGTCAGGAGGGCGGCGACAAATAAAAATTATACGTCGAGCGTGTACGGTGTAGCTGACGTTGATCGATTGGCTCACATCTGATTTGAACCGCAATCAACTTTTCCGGGCGTGATTTATATAAGGGCGAGATGGTGTTGGTGGCGAGCCAGTCTTTTCATCAATCTGCTCGCGATAAATAACTCGCCGTGTAGATTAAAAAGGAATCGAACTGCCACGTCTACATCTACACTCGGATCGTCCCGTTCTCAGTAGGTTGTTCGATTTGTAAATAAATTTCTACGCTTATGTCGCCGCTGACGATATTTCCACGCAAACTTTTCACTCGTTCGTATATACACCTATACGGTAATTTTATTAGTCTGTCACCTTTGCAGTTTTTTCACTTGCTAGACACCAACGAAGCAAATTAACCCGCTAAAGTCGACTGATTGCAATTAACACGGCCGGCTGGCCGTTAATTTCGTTCGACATCACCGTATTTTCGATTTTGCCCGTTAAAATTGCCGCAGTCTTGTTCAAGAATGTTTCGACAGAAATTTATGCTGCGCCGAAACGATAATTTTTTAGGCGCTTCTCTGTCTATCTATCGAAATGAATATTTGTTAATTTGAATATCGCCTTGATTTTTCTATTATAGTTGCAAATTTTATTCCGCCTCTACTTTTTTATTGATTTTCTTTTTCTTTTCCACACTTTTTATTTATAATACCCTCTCGCTGAAATGTAGAAAAGGCAAAAGTTGGCGAAAAAAAGTAATATATAAACGACATTTCGGCCTGTTATAATTATAATCAGCAAGATTAGTTACGGGGTTTCAAAAAAAAACAAAAAACTTTCACTTTTTAAAATTCTTCTAAAAAACTCTGCGATGTAATTTTTAGTAATTCCGGTTTCTTTTGAAATTAAAAAGCGTATAGTTTCTAGTATCCGTATCTTTTTAAAATCTATCTATTTTTGATCGGTATTTGTGAAGAAATATTATTAAAATTCCATTTACAAATTTTTACCTTTTAGGGGTTTGTAAATGAAGGGACAGTATCCCAAGAAACAGGAAGAGGTAAAATATTTATTTTTTTTAAACCTTGCCTGTTTGTAAATACTATTTGGCTACTAACTATTCATTAAATTAAATCAGTCTATTTCTTTTTGGCCGCCGCTGGGAATCGAACTCTTGACCACTATCTCAACGATCAAGAGTTCACGCCACTAGGCTATCGCGGCAGGTAAAATATTTGTTTTAAACATTTAAAGATACAGGAAATTCAAGGACAGGAATAGTAGAAGTAGAAGCACGTAACCGATTATAATAAGCACTTTCCGAACGTACTTCCTTTTACTCTTCTCTTCTGTCAATTGGTCTTCCAACTCCTTATTGTGCATCTTTTGTTTTCTCCTTGCTATCACCCTCGGTCATTCCAGCGCTTGAGTCTTTCCCATCCTCCATAGCTGATCGCATAAACATCTGATTCCGCTTCTTATCCTTTTCCCTTTTCTTAGGTCAATGTCTTTTTTTTTTTTTTTTTTTTTTTGACAAGCCCAATAAAATAATAATAATAATAATAAATAAAAAAACATTTATAAGGGGAGTAGGGATACCGAGTTTTAATAGAGAAGAGTAGAAGAACGATCGTTCAGTAGAAAATTCAAATAAATATCAAGGTCACAAGGAATGTATTTGGAAAGGAAATGAAAAGGACAAAACGGAGTAGAAATAGATGAAAACCGAGAAAATGTGATGTAGGAGGAAGACTATGATTAAAGCGAAGGAAATAGCCGAGATTGTGGAGCGCTTAAAACAGGGTAATCTAGAAAGCCATGATGGGAGAACGAGATGGCTGAAGAGAGGAGTAAAAAACGGCAGGTTTAGAAAATGAAGAAGAATCGGAGTTGAGCTATAATTTTTGAATGAGCGACTGAGGAAAAGAGAACAATATTATGAGAAGGCGTGCTCAAAAAATTTGTCACTGGAAATGGAAGATCGGGCTAATGAATATCCACTAATTTATCACACTCAATGTCTAAATCATCAGGAACTTACATAGAAGATCGATTTTGATCGAACGGATGAAGAAAAGATTATAGATGGGGGAGCGTATGAGAAGTATCAATCAATCGGAAGAATAAGCAGGAAGGTTAGCTTTTAGAATCCGACATTATTTGCACTTTGTGGGAAACTAATTAATGAGGAAGCAGAGAGAATAGCACGCAGAATAATAACAGATTCTGCATGGAAAATTGAGCAAAAGGAAGGAAGTTTAAAAGATTGAGAATCTAACACTGAAGGCAGAAGCAACTCCATTTGGTCTTTTAGAAACGTCAGTATAGATAGTGACATCTGTAAGAAAGAGAAAGCCTAAATCATTGGAATATTTAATTCTGGCGACAGTTGGGGGCGGGTGTTTAGAGTTGAACGGTAAATAAAGACGTCTGATAGGATAAAATTGGAAAAACTGAAAGAGAAATAAGGAAGTTTTTTATGACTATAAATGAATGGCGAAAATTGAAGAAGACGAAAACAGAAGTAAAGTTAACACTTTTTCCAAAACTTAAAAATGTAATGCTTAAATTAATTGATACATTAAAAAATTTTAAGTAGATTTTGACGGTAACGACTTCGTTCGATGTGACAGACTGTTTTGGTTAAAAGATGTTCCACCGTGAAAATCTCTCTACAGGTGTCATTGGCTCGTAATCAAAAATGTACCTGTGCGTGGATCTGTAAAGGACTATTTCGTCTTGTTTCTCCAGTAGCATGTTTTTTAGTCGGTTATTGCATGTTTTTTTGTTGTTTTTTTTTTTTTTTTGGTGCGGGCTAATTTATTAAACTGCAAAAGCTGATGCCATTCGTTTTGCCAAGTTGAATGGATCATTTTTTTGAGTTCTTTCATCAAAGTTTTATGCCTTTTTTTGGAACTAGCCTTCTGAAAGCACCACGGAAGCAATTCTATTGCACGGTTTAAGATGTTTGATGAATTGTAGTTTACATATTTTATTATTATATTTTTGCCTCGTATTCTCAATGGTTCTAGTATTTTGGATTTGTTTCTTTTCCATATGACAAAGTTAAAAAATATAACATGCTAATAAATGAAGAAAAGACAGTAGTAATGAGGTGTGATAAAAAGCAAGGAATAGTAAACGTAAAAATTAATTGAAAAACTCTAAAGTAAGTAAATAGTCTTATAGATATACCTGGGGAGCATAAAAACTAATGACGGAAGAAATTGGCAGAGCTAAGGAAATTCTAGTGCTTAGTTTCAGTTATTATGATCGAGAATCATAAAGGTTATCTACCAATCTGCGGATTGAGGAAAACAAGAAGAAGAAGACAGATGAGTAAAATTTATGGTTCTTTCATGCGCTAGATTTGTCGAATTTGAGATTAGTTTCATTTAATATTTTGAGGGTAAGTCTGTGCTTTAAGGACAAATCATTCGTCTCGGTGTGGAGGCTAGCATAAAATGTGCCTGTCGTTGTCGTAGAGCGAAATTTTAGACGGTGCTTAATTTTTCGAAAAGGTTACCTTTGGCGTTATTACATGCTACGGATGCGTAATATCCTACTTTGATAGTGTCAGTGCGGAGTAGAGGTTTTTCAGAGATTTTCTGTCTCCTCCCCACTTGGTACGAGCAGGACTATTTATTAAAAACATTTAGGAATTTTTGGCAGTTTGTTGTCAGACTTTTAACGCGTGTTTTCTTCAATCCACACTTCTAAAGTTTTTATGCTTTCGAAGCTTTTTGGATGATGGGTGTATATTGTTCAGCTGAATGTTGCGGTTTGTTTTTTGTCCGCTAGCGAATGTAATCGTTTTCTTCGTTGAGAATAAAAGTCCATTTGATACCTGGCCCAGCCGCGCAGTTTGTTAAGGTGTTATTTAAATTAGTCGCAATCGTATAAATCACTCTAAGTCGTCGGTAAATAGTTCGAACCTTTATCCAATTTTTCACCATCTTTGAATAATCACTTTGCGTGAACATCGAATTAACGCGATTACGCTCGGCTGAAGTAAAACTTTTTACGCGGAATGTTCCAAATATACTATTTATTTTTTTTCCTTGTTTGGGTTTTTCCCTGGGCTTGTCAGCCATCAACACGTGTAAGTAGAAGCAATTAGGAGTTACAAGGAATGGAATTTGACAAAGAACGCTATACTAAGGATGGAGAATCAGTGACAATCAACGTCGATATATGCCAAATATATTCTCATTCTGAAAAGAGAAGGAATGACATTGCCGAAAGTAAGAGCAAATGGAGTTAGCTGTCTCATTCCGT
This sequence comes from Icerya purchasi, assembly GCA_039619475.1. Classification (NCBI taxonomy): domain Eukaryota; kingdom Metazoa; phylum Arthropoda; class Insecta; order Hemiptera; family Monophlebidae; genus Icerya; species Icerya purchasi. The sequence goes on along the minus strand of CM077116.1, from coordinate 166,443,475 downwards.
GGCCACGTCTGCAAACTAAAAAAATAGACGTGCTAGAATTTGGCTGTTCATAATGTAGTGCGGCGTGTGCCGTTGTTAGTAGCCGCAGTGTATCGACTTTGGGGTTTATGGTATCTAAAAATGTGTCTTCGTACGTTTGAGGACTGCAAAGGCTATCGATATTCTTTTTTTCCATAACATTGATGCTCCGGAAAAATAAAATCAACGTCCGACGTCTAAAAGAAAAACTCTACAGCTGAGAATATCGATTTTCTCTTTAGTAAGGATATTCAACGCCGCCACTACGAAGGGGTTGCCGTATTTTTTTAAAATGCATCTAGCATACCATCTAAAGTGCTGTATTGAGCTGCCAAGGCTATTACAGCACGCTGATGTGCGGTCAATATTTAGAGGTAACTAATTAATTCGGTTGCTTTAATAAACTGAAGGACGCCGTTGCCGTCGATGAGTTGGCAAGGATATCAGTGACATTATCGGTGTGGTGATCTGAATAGGCTGGGCACATACATAGTATGCGCCAGTAGGGATGCTGTTTTGTAGGCAGAATCGGCAGAATGTAGGGGGCGGAGCTGCCTGAAACATCCGGGCTATATGTACTATTCGCAGTCGGCTCAGAGCGCAAAACTCTGCACGAGCCACATTTTCCACTGGCCACCACGGCTCAGTTGTGACTTTAATGGATTTTAGAAATGCCAGGCAGCAGACACACAGTGCTCTTTCCATGCGGAGGAGCATTATTACTTCGAGCGAAAATGATTTCCGAATTTCGTATATACAATAAGCAGCGAGCGAAATTATACGTTTAAAACGATAAATAAACGAAAATTTTTGGAAAAATACAAAAAATTTCTTCGCGAAAAACCTCCTTATGTACGAATGTGGCTCTAAAAAAAGTTTTTTCTTTGATCCGATCACGTGCGCAGCGGTAAAAGTAGGGCCATATGAGAAATAGGATTTCATATATAAGGATAGGCCGCGGCCCGGTTTTAATAGCGCATTCGATTCGGTTAGAATATATTTCTGGAGGAAATAATAAATTACACTTCCAACCGTGCTGAACCGGTAAAAGATTAATTAGACTAATGCGAGCTGCTATTTTCATTAATACGTGGCGGAAGATTTACACCATTTCGTACAGAATGACACGAAAATGAGCGATTTAATTCCAAGTGCGAAGGCAATAAACGAGACGGTAGTAATTTTTTATACTAGATGACGATGGCGAACGAAAACAGCTGCTCGTCGATAATTCCCGGTAGGACAGCGTGAAAAATGCGAATTTCTATAATTGCGTAAGAAAAAAGTCGAAAAAGTCGAAAAAATCGAAAAAAATCCGAAAAAATCGAATATTTTTTCGAGCGAAAGTAATAACGCGACTGGTAAAAGTTTTATCGGAAAATTTGGCAAATTTCGCTTTCTGTTAATTTGCTCTCTCGCAACAGCCTGCACACTTAATAAGCTCGATGATTCGTCGATAGCGTAAACATTTCACAAAGTTGCCAGTTAGACAACTTTTCAAAGTTGTACCTTCGACAGAAATTTCATTCTTGCCCAGTGTAGTTGGTATATTAATATTTTCGCATTTTTTTCTTGCCACTCGGGATAAAAAAAAAAAAGCAAAAAAAAACACAATTTTTGCGAGAAAACACAGTAATTAATAATAATTATTTTATTTAATCCGCTTGTAAAAAATTTTAAGCAAAATTAGTCGCGAGGTATCAGGTGTTATCGGCAGAGAAGAACGGACTGAAATGTAAAACCTGTCTACTTTCGACATTTGCATCTCATACATTTTGCGTGATACAAAATTCTTAACATGTGTCGCGCTTCTGTTAAAAGTTTGTTCCGATATTTATTATTTTGGAATAATTCAAATTTTCTCATATGCAAATTATATATCTTTTTTTTTTTTTCATTTTCAATATTTTTTTTTTGTTTCTCTCCCCCGACCTGCCATTTTTTTTTTTTTCGGACAGAGAAAGAAACGAAAATAAAGTTAGACTAACTTTAACATAAACGATCTATTTACAATGTTGAAGAAGAAAATATTACAACTATAAGGGCTCTTTCTAGAGCCATTATTTTTTATCTATAATTTTTCGAGAAAAATTTATTAAATTTCAATACAATACACTTAGAGGTACTTTATATAAGAAAAACAAAGAAAACAAAAAAAGTAAAAAAGAACGATTTTCAATTTCTTTGTTCCCATTTAAACGGCGTCATTTGTAAAATTGCAATTGTTTTCATTTTTTTTATTAGAAATAAATTGTTCGTTCAGGGAAGGAATCAGCTGGGAGAGAATAAGAAAATTGTGCCCGAAAGGGTAAAGAAGTGAAGCTGATTATTTGGCTTAGGCCGGTATAAAATTCGTTAATATTTGCATATCGTAATGACAGAGAAGAAATCGGATTCAGCGAGGCCTAACACGGCCATTCTAATTATTATCACAAATGACCATTAACATTACGAGGAATACAATTGTTTTAATTGTCATGATTATAATTTTTTCGCTCGTGGACTGTTAAAACTTTCGGCTGATAATTTTAAAGAGATCGCTGAACGAATTCGCGAAAAAACAGTAGAGTCCGTTCACTGCATTGCGAGTACTTTTTTCATTTTATTTATTTTTGAACTTTATCCGTTCATTTATTAAAATTAGACCGTTCATCACGCATAATGCGATCCGAATATTTTTTGCGGGTTATTTAAATTTTTAAATTAAATTTTTATTATTCTTTCAGCTGAACTAGGTGCTTTGATAATTTTAACTCTGTTATTATTATTATAACTTCGTAGCGAAGTGAAATTTTTGAAAAAATATTTTAGTCCAGTATTACACTGTGAAAAGAAAATGCTTGTTGCTTGTTTGCATTAATTTCTTATCTTATTTATCCAGCGGCAAACTTGTGCGAATAAAAAAATAATTGATTTTATGACCGCCACTTGTATAAAATGTAACCAGATGTTTATCTATATAAAAAAAAAAAACATAATGCGAAGGGGAATTGATTAAAATTTTTATTTATTTACTTTACGAAAGCAATAGCGAATACATAATATGTACGTATACATATATATATATATATAACTCGGCCATTTTGGCCTCGCAAGGGGCTGTGCCCCTTGACCCCTTTTGCTTTCATTTCTGTCTCTTTCTCTTCTATACTTTGTATAAAATGATCAAAATTTACAACGTAATTCTTACTGGCATCAACGCAAAAAAAAAAATAACCACAAAAATCCTATTCTAACATTTAACTTTCATTATATAAAATTAAGACATTTTTTCGTTATATTTTTCGTTACATATTTCATTACATAAAATTGTGACATTTTTTAAATAACAATAACAAAATCCTATAAAATATAACAAACGTTATATAAAATTGGGACATTTTTTTTTGACATTTTTCTGGGACATTTTTTTGAAGGGGGTTAGCCTAAGAATTACGTTATAATTAAAATAGCACTAGGGACTCCGCCATTGAGATCCGATTGAAACCCTGGAGTTTACAAACACAAAATATTGTAAAAAGTTGACGATCGAAAAGAAATTATAAAACATTTTCAAAGAATCTACCTTAAACAATTTGTAGGAAAACACGGACAAAAAAGAAAATTTCGTAATGTTTTAAGTTTTTTGATAAATGAATACGCATATAATGGGTATAAAAATTAACAAATCAATACTAATTGAAAAAGAAAGAAAACCAAAGGTCCATTCGTCTTCACGTATTCCTTTCACGATAAAACGAACATTTTTTTAGATTTTTCCACTCTACAACAATTCGTTTCTATCGAAATCACGAAAAATTATTTTATATTTATACATAGAGGTGGATATGTATACAGCGTAATATATACATAGAATTTAGGAAATTATTCAGGTCGGGTGTTTAATTTGTATTGTAAAGCGTTTGGTTTCCAGCTACAGAAGGAGTTACTTTTTTTTTTTCATGTTCTCTTGCTCTAGTATTTGCCACAAGTTACTTCATAGTCGGAGTTGTAGTATATTCCAAAAAACGTTCATATCAGACAATATGGTAAGTTCTATGAGAGATTAGGTACAAATTTAAGTGTTTTTATTAATAAAACGTATATTAGACCACTGCCGGGTTAAGCGGAGACTAAAACGCAGGGAATGGTGCCGCGAGTCGTTTTTAGTTCGCGCACAATACATTTATCTAAATGTGCCTTGTATCCTTCTGATACTATTAGCAGGAGTCTATGGGACACTTCTTCTTCTTCGAGTCCCGACCGTTCTCGATCGTAGGTGATCTTATTAAAGAAATCTTTCATATGCAAGGTGGACTAATTGTTCGGTATTCATCCCCGACCATGCATTGATGTCGCACATCCATGAGCGCTTCCCCGACCTTCCTCTTGCCCGATATTTTTCCTAATAATATTATTTGTAACAATGAGTATTTGGATCCACGTATAAAATAGCCAAAGTATTTCCTCTTCCTGTCTTTTATGATGCCTGTTAATTCCATATCCTTATTTCCCATCATCTGCATCACTTCCTGATTCGTCTTCTTTGCTGTCCATGGGATTCTTAGGATCCTTCGATAGCACCACATTTCGAAAGAGCCGCCAAGCGCTTCATATTGCTCTTCTTTAAGGTCCAACATTCGCATCCATATAACAACGTACTCCACACGTAGCACTTAAGAATTCTTATACGCAGTTCTAAATTTAAATCGTGTGTTGTGAGTGTTCTTCTCATCTTGCTGAAGACCTTTCTTCCTTGTTCAATTCTACACCTAAGTTCGGCATCAGTGTTGCCTTTATTATTCACTTGAGTACCGAGGTACCTAAATTTGTGTACGCTTTTTATTACTCCGCCGCGAATAGCAACATTTGGAGCTGCTTCTTCTGACTGAGAAACAACCATTATTTTAGAGTCTTTCTTGCGTTCAATGAGATCCCATATGTGCAGCTGACATTTTCAACTCTTTGAAGAAGTGCTTTAAGATCTTGTCAACTTTCTGCAATGAGCACTGTATCGTCGGCGTATCGTATATTGTTAATTTTAACTCCTCCTATTTTGATGTCCTCTTCAGCGCTTTCCAAGGCTTCCTTGAAAATCTGCTCAGCATAAATGTTAAATAAAATAGGAGACAGAACACATCCAATCGGTTGTCATGGTACTCTTTCTATTACAAATATATTTTATGATACTTTAGTAGGATTTCATGGGTCATATTCGGCTGTATCGGTTACCATGTTATTGCTGTATTATATATTACATACCGGGATAATCACCTTGTACTGTCAATAGCATTCTTTAATCTTCTCTAATAGATTGGCAAGGTTTCATGGGTCGCATTTAATTTTATTGGTTGCCACGATGACCTTGCTGCTCTATATAATCAATTAATATCATTGTGCTGGTCCTCCGCGGGAGGGATGGGTTAGTCCCTAGGTTGTTGTAATGTATTCCTAGGTAGTAATATATAATTAACATATTTTTTTAAGTTACGGGGTTCAACAGCGGAGAAAAAAAAATTTCAAGCCGAAACATTTTTTTTTACATATATCAATTTTACCAATTTTGTTTCAATAATATTATATTACAATCAGATCGGTTGCTGAATTGCAAAATATTGCACAAAATGAATTTCAGTTCAAAAAGTTTTGACTTACTTAATTTTCGAATGAAAATTTTTCTTCGAAATTGTAAAATTTAGATGTTCGTTTAAGTGTATGTTATTTTTTATTTAAACATATACAACTATTTCGTGTGAGAAGGCCTTTTTCGTTCTTGCAATTGCCATATTGCTTCGTCATTTCAATTTTCCGGCACGCCCCTTTTATCGAAAAGTCTGCACTATTGTATAATCTCTCTTACCTTTACTTTCGAGCTCTTTCGTTGTCTAGCCTCACTATCTTCCTTTTCACTTTTATTTCTGAAATATCGCACTTCCTTTTCGAGCAGCTCTTTAATTATTTATATTTTGCTCGAGTCTTACGTGAGAGAGGTGTATCTTTTTATCGATGATATTTTGCGCTGGTACGTAATATAAAACGTATCCGGAACTGATCGGTGATTGTATGGTCTTTGAGGGATAATTACGGTAAAATCCATCGAGCGAAGTTTTATAATCTACTGATTTGTCATAAACTCGAATTTATCATAGAAATATTTCAGTATTTCAGATAATTAGGGAGTCGGACATGAACGATTAGTCCCTTGTGTCAGGAATTGTTAATGGGAACCATCATCGATGCTTCGTAATATATTAAATTCGGAAGAGGAAAAAACGAAAAAGAGAAAAAAAAAAGGGAGTGTCGATAGTGTGAAATTTTAAAAGAGGTTTTTAGCAGTTACATTTTAAAAGTCTTTAACCGATCTAGCTTCGCGGAGTAAATGAATTTCGATTGAAAATCGACGTTTGAAAATACAAATATAAGTATGCTACTACTAATGTATTTATTTAATTCCGAAAAATATTTATTTACTTTTGAAAAATACGCATTTTTAGAGCAGTAAGGTTTTAATTATTCCCGTAATACACGCGGTTTTTTTAAAAACAATTTTCGAAAATATTTTTCAACGCTCAATTTCAAAAATTTCAATATATCAATTTATTTTTAGCTTCGCCGGCGGAAGCGGGTAATCTTTTATATTGCGCCAAGAACAATTACAACAGATGATGTCCCCCCGTTTAAAGTAATATTTTCGGAGAATGGTAATTTAAATTGTTCCAAAGGATTTTTTGAAATTCCCTTATATAAAATGATTGAAAACCTTAATCTAATTAAAATACTTATTTCGATGAAAAACTCTATTTTCCACTTTGACGTAAAATAAGTATAAAAATAGTTTACAGACTTTGAAGTGAAAAAGCGAGCAAAATATTCCGATATTAAAGCTAGAGACTATATAATAAAAATTTTGAACGAAATACAGATTAATTTCATAAAAGTACGAGGTCGGGTTTTCGTTAAATTTGTTGTAATTATTAACGTTTTTTTAAATCTTAGAATTTTTTGTGATAATAATTGAGAATTATAAGATCGGATAAGTTCTCTGTGAAAAATCTTAGATAAGTAATACTACGTCACAAATGAGTGCGTAATTCCAGTTTTTTCGGTAGGCGAAGTATGTGACTATTATGATCGTTTTAAATCGATGTGCGGTGGAAATTCGTTATGTTTCATAAAGAAATTAGAGTGTTTTCTTTATTGTTTTTTTTTTTTCTTTTTTGGCCCAGTTCTTGCTTTTTGGCCAGTCAATACAGAACTCTAAAGAGAGTTACTTTCCCTTTTTGTATTTTAACATTTGGGTAACGCCTTACATTGTAAAGACTCTGGCTCATTTACAATTTGGTATACAGATATAAAGCGTAAAATTTGGTTAAAATTCTTTTCGCTAGTCCTCTTTCCTCATTGTATCTGTCACAACACCGCGTGTTCGGTCGACCCCCCAATCCTACCTATTATTCCTGGCCTTGCCAAAATGAGCAATTTTTCCCCTAGTTCATCCTAAATAAACATTAATTTAAAAAAGAAAAAAAAAAAAACAACTTTGAAATCCACCCGACGCTAAAATTTTAAATAAACGAGACTGAAACATAATGATCACGTAGGCAGCAATACAAAATATTGGGAAATTATATTACCGTATTCCTTCGAATTTAAGACGCACATGTTTTACTCGATTAAAGGGTTAAAATAATAGGTTACGTCTGAAATTCGAAATAATACGGTATTCTTTTCATGTCGAAAATTCTTTTTATTTATGTACAAAATCTGGTCGGTGATTTAAAAATATTATCACTCACTTGAACGAATGTGCTGGTATTCAAATACACGAACATAGCTCATAGTGAATCGTAAGAGTGCTATTTCCGATGAAGAAATTAAAGAAATTGTTGCATTTATTCGTCAGAATGCAGAGTCTGTTTTGCCTGGTCGTTTACCTAATCATTGGAAGTATTAACCTTTTTTTAAAAAAATACCATCCGACGAAAATAAATCTACTTTTTATTAACGATATATAAACAGCTGCCAACCTGGTATTTTCGAGTCATTAAATTATGAGCATTCTAATAGTTATGGAAAACTCATTGTCCCCATACATCCAGGCCTGGATTTAGGGGAGGGGGTCTAGGGGGGGGGCTGCAGCTCCGGGCCCTGCCTTATAAAGGGGCCCGCAAGAGAGAGACACCCACTTCCGACATGTAATAAAAAATTAATCTATCATTTGTCATATACATCAAACTTTTTTTAAATAAATAGAATTAACTTTACAGGATCAAGTGCATTTTTTAATACGTTTATTTGTTAATAATTTTGTATCCATTTTTTAGTAAAATTTCGTGTTTCTTAAAATCGTACCAGAAATTTGTTTTAAGGTATAACGATTCGAAATCTACGATTTTAGGAAATGTGTGTATGAATGTGTGTGCGTGAGTACACGTGAAACACACACACACTATCCTTTTCTGCAAATCTTTGGTTAAAATTTTCTGAAAAATTCATTGTTTAAAATTATATATATATATTTTTTTGACATCGAAAATTCTACCCATTATTTGTATATTTAGTTTTGTTTACATTAATAATTATATGTTAATTCGCGAATTCAAAATAATATAATTAAATTAAATTGAAGGAAATTTAGTTATTCCGTAAAACTGATAATTTTGTCACTTCCGAAGAGGGCCCCTAATATTTCCGTAGCCCCGGGCCTATCATGCACTTAATGCGGGCCTGCATATATCATCACTATGAAACCCACATATGATTTATGTGTGACGTCTGTTGCAAACTCGTTAGTAAGTTACAATTAACACGTCAGTGATGAAGAAAAGCAAGCTGTGTATTGGATGAATATCGCAATCATTTACACAATTGCCTAATGGTCAGCATGAGGAAAAGTACCGAGAAATTAGAAGAATCTAATTGTTTACGATATTAATGGATTACGCGCAGAATATTAATGTACCATCTGGACCGCAGCAAGTTGGAAGTGTGTCTATTTCAAGTCCCTTTCTTCCAAATACCTTTTTCCTTAATTTTCCTAGTAATTACGATGCGTTTTAAATTTGATGTTTTTATTTTTTTCCAAGAATCGTTTTCTAAAACACATGGGTGCGTCTTAAATTCGAAGGTATATAGCGCCAGAATAAAAACCAGTAAAAAAATAGAACGAATGAAAAAGTTGAAAAAAACATACACCTTCAAAATAATAGCGGGTACAAATTCGGATGATAATCAGAAAAATGATAAAAGGAAATTATTTTTAGCGGAAATCACTTAGCGGTGCATCGGATATATTACGTGAGAGAAGCTGCGAGCTTTTAACACGTTTGACCTCGAATGATTCGGGAAATAAGCTAAGAAGCGCTCGCTAGAATTTGCGAATAAGAAAAGGCGGCTATATTAATTTATGCATTTTTGATAAGTATGTTGTTTACTCAATATTAAACCATCTGCTGCTGCTTCGCAGTAAAGTTGCTCTTCATGGGAGAAAAACTTTTCCCGCAGACGTAATTTCACTGTATTACTACATTATGCTATGCGCGTATTACTTGTATGCATGTATGTGTGTACGTATTATTTCTTATTCACGGAAGAACGAGTGCGTTTGTGTGCGTGTGTGTTGATAAGTGTAAGTTTTCGTTGCTTTTTTACTGCCTATTTAACAAGAAAATGTATTTACACAGTTTTTCTCAGAGAACTCCTATATTATGCTTTTCGCGTGCCGCTTCATAATAATAACTAAAAGTTTGGGCATCAACTTGAGGCAACTGGGATGCCTTCTTTTAATGGCACCGAAGGCTTCCCTCACACACTGAAAATGAGTTGTGTTTATGGATACAAATTTTACGAAAAATTTTACTATATAATAATGTTTTTTTACCCAGACTTCCAAAAAGAAAAGAAAGTTATTTCGCTTATGTTTTTTTTTTTTTTTTTTTATGTTTTTTAGCGCATAACTCATATTCATAAGGAGACTGATGTTGTTACCGATTCTTTCTTCATTAGAAAGAGTACCATTCAACTTAGATACCCCATGTGAGTAATGATGAAAATCGGTGAACATAAGTTCAGTATTTGTCAAGAAACGTGATAAAATGTAGCGCCCCTTTAGATAATTTTTTCTTCTTCATATTTTTTATTAATTATAACAACAGAAGTGATTGACTTAAAATTATCATCAATTTTCCAAATTACCGTGGAAATGTAACTTTTGATGTTTTTACCGTGGCAATGCGGTGTTCAAAATAAGGAAATGTTTTTTTTTCTTTTTTTAGGCATTAAATATGGAGAACAGTGTGAAAAAAAGAAGTTAATTTTTAGCAAGAAAAAAATTGAAGTATAATACTAAAAATTGTCAAATAAAATATGTTTTTTTACAAAAATAAATACCGACTTCAAGGTTTAGGTATAAAAATTCAATAAAAATGCACTAAAAAGTAAAAAATAATTACTCCCGATGAGAAAATATATTTCAAAGCGATATTATCGAAATTATTATACAACATTAACTTTTTATTCAATCAAAAATCGATATTTCAGAATGATATATATATTATAAGGGGTGATATTATCGTAATTCTTGTACAACATTAATACCTTGATTAGAGTAGGATTCATATTACATATTACATATTACGATATCTAGAAGCAACTTAACGAACATTTAATGCAGCTTTTAATTATTATTGTAATAATACTACATATTTGGCAAATTGATGATAATTTTAAGTCAATCACCTCTGTTATAATTAATAAAAAATATGAAGAAGACAAAATTATCTAAAGGGGCTACATTTTATCACGTTTCTTGACAAATACTAAACTTATGTTCACCGATTTTCATCATTACTCGGGAGGAATTGTTTTTTACTTTTTAATGCATTTTTATCGAACTTTTATAATAAACTTTGAAGTCGGTTTTTTTTTTTTTGTAAAAAACAGTTTGTGTAGCCCCTATCTCCTGCCAACAAAGTTCGGGCTAAGAATTTAAATAGTCTTCGATTACTTTTTTTTTTTTACTATGCATATTTTATTGAGATTGCCATTTATCCCGGCTCGAATGAATCGCACATCGCATTAAAGTGAGAAACTGAGTTAAGCAACATCGAGATGAAGGCTAGCTTCTACATTATTTTACATCTCTGCACTGCTCCCTTTATTACAGTCTTCTACTTTTGATAATTCGCATTTTATCATTTTATTGATATTAATGTTGGAATTTATTCCGATTTCTAGTTAGTTTTTTTTTCTGTTTTCTGTTTTTTTTCTGTTTTTTGTTTATTTGTAACGCCATTGCACGAAATACTTTTAAAGGAACAACAACACTCATGTGTTTACATCGAAGCCCGCTTTCCATTCATGAAACACTAAAAGCTTAGAATTGATCAAGAAGAGCAAAAAGAAGGTACGTTGTCGGTGCTTGAGGGACTCGGTGTGTTCTGAAACCTTTTTTGATTATAACTCTAAAATAACCGTAACTATAGATGCGAGTAGCCGCTAGAATATGGTGTAGTCGTTGGCACAGGTGGTCGATTGCCATAATATTTAGCGAACGTGATGATTGTTTTGTCTACTATGTAAACCGTAAATTTGCGTACGAAATAAATGTTTTTACATGCTTCTGTTTTGAAATTGTGAGCAGCCATTAACGCCGCCACAAAAACCATAATGTAAGTGAGAACATACTAAAATTTGTTGTAATATATGCTCCAGATGGAGGGAGGGGATGGCGAGAAAATGAGTAGGTAAACGTAAGTAAACATTTTTTTTTTTTTTTGTTTTTTTACCGGCTTTGAAAAGAGGAAGTTATATATTTTTTTTACGTTTGTTCGCGCGTATGCGCATGTAGAGCGATTACGATGTTTCTTTGTTCATATCGATGATTATCGGGGAACATCAACTGAGTAGTCACCAAATAATATGAAAAAATTGAGTTGCATTAGAGAAATTTTCGGTAATATAACAAGCGACATTGACATTTAAAATATTATCAATTTGCAAAACGCGAGTTGAAAAAAAAACAACAAATTTTTAATAAGATAAAACATTAATTCATTATTACGGATAAATACGAAAAAATGGAAACGAGTTTTACTAACTCACTATTGACGGAAATTTCAATTGGCTTAACATTACTGCGTATAAATTTTGACCATGCGGACTGTTTGCTTAATGCAAGCGGATAAAAAAAAAAAGATGAAAAAACGTAACGACATTAAGGTTTACTCTGAAAATTTAATGAAAAGTGGAAAATACAAAAAAATAACATACGATTGTTCTTAGACGACATTTATATCTTAATTAGAGAAATTCGCTACAAATAATTAGAAATCGCGCATTAAATATTCCAGACGTTGCCGGTACTTGGCTTATAGAAAATAAGTGCATTGTTAAATTCATTTAGTATTAAGATTTCTAGTTATTATTATAATTTAAATTTGAAGTATCGAAACTCTAACAAATATCCAGTGACGGATCCACAAGCGAGGAAATAGGGTGCATTTCCTAACCCCCAAAGAACCACATAACCTTGATGAAAAAATTTGTTACTACAGAGAAACTTAATTTATATTGTAAACGATTTGTACAAATGTTACTGCTAATGGATTTAATTATAGCTAATATTTAATAATGTTTTCTAATAAAGCTATTAATGCTACGGTTTTTTTATTCTATTTTAAACGCAATTGTCGACGATCTTTTGCCTATTTTATTTATTTTTAATTTGCAATGTAAATGATAATAGTTCAGTGCGAAATATATATATTTAAATTTGCTCAGGGGGACAAAGAATTCGGATCGGATTACTAACAAAAATAAAAAAGAAGTAAAGTAGAATAAAAATACTATCTTTCTAGTAATTTTTCCATTTAAATTCTGAACTACCACTTTTTTAGGTATAATTTTATAATTTCGTTTTATTTTTCAGCCCAAAAAATGAAACAAAAGTTAAATTAAAAATTGTAATAATTACGTATTTTTAAGACATTTTTAAATTTCTAAAGGGGTGGTCGCTATTTGATTTTCTTTACGAAACAAGGGGTATTTCTTAAATCTACCGTCTACCGTATAAGATAATTTCTCTTTCCAAAATGTCTCTCTGGATCTGCCTCTGCAAGTATCAGTGTTGTTTAAGAATTATCCTATCACCTGATACGATGTATTACTCTGGAATAAGTATATTATTATTTTCTAACAAATAATTACTTTTTAATGCATTTTTTACTTTTAGAGTAAATCTCGGAATCGGTTTATTAAAAATTATTTTATTTTTTATTAGCTGTACTCGCGCGAAAATATTTTAGTACAAAAAATTAAAATCCTTAACGTGTGTGAATGAATTATCATTAAAAGGAATTAGAGAAAAAACAGAAGAAATAAAATCTAAATACGAAGGTTGATCAATAAGTACCCGTGTTTGATAACACAGATGGCACTGGTGAGTGAAATTGACATTGCCATCGTGTACTGTAATCTATTAAAAGATATCATGCTGAATTTCAGATTAATTCATACGTTAGATTCCTTGTGACAGCCAGTTGTATTGCACGTGTTTTGTATTTCTCGATAAAATGGAAAAAGAGCAATATCGATCCGTAATTCGTTTTTTATTTCTGGATGGAAAAACGTGCGAAGAAATAGAAGTGAAATTGGATTCTGTCTATGGGGACCCTTCACCATCTATGACAACCGTGAGATATTGGTTTAACGAGTTTAAGCGTGGTCGTACAATTGTTTTTGATGAAGTACGGCCAGGACGCCCGTCAGACGTGACTACCGAGGAAGCCGTTGAAAAGGTCCATGACGTGATTCTCACTGATCTCCGAACGAAAGTGCGCGAAGTAGCTGAGGCCGTAGGTGTCTCGTACGGAACGGCAATCAAGATTTTAACTGATAAGATAGGTGTGAGAAAAGTGTCAGCCTGATGGGTGCCGCTATTGCTCACGGTGGACAACAAGCGAATACGACTAACAATTTCGAAGCAGTGTTTGGACCGCTTTAAGCGAAATCCATAGGATTTTTTACGTCGAGTCACCACTGTTGATGATACCCGGATACATTATTACACGCCAGAGACCAAGAGACAGTCAAAACAATGGATTTTTTCGGGTGAATCTGCTTCGAAGAAGGCAAAGACGGTTCCATCAGCCGGGAAGGTTATGGCCACGATTTTTTGAGATTCCAAAGGAATAGTTCTCATAGACTTTCTACAGAAAGGAAAAACAATCACATGGAGGTAGTACTACATTAATTTTTTAGGCAGATTTGATAAGAAATTGAAGGAGACACGGCCCCGTTTGGCGAGGAAAAAAGTGCTTTATCATCACGATAATGCATCAGCACATTCATCTTCAATTGTCGCGGCTAAATTGCACGAACTGCACTACGAATTGCTTCCGCACGCACCGTACTCACCCAACCTGGCACGCTGTGACTTTTATCTGTTCCCTAACTTGAAAACATGCCTTGGAGGAAAAAAAATCAGCTCGGTTATCGCCGAGACTGAAGCGTATTTAGATGAGTTTGAAAAATCGTATTTTTTGGACGGGTTAAACAAATGGCCCCGACGTTGGGAAAAGTTGTATAGACCTAAAGGGAGATTACGTTGAAAAATAAAAATTGTGAAAAAAATTACGTTCTTATTTCTAACACGGGTACTTATTGATCAACCCTCGTAGAATACAAAAAGAAAAAAAAAAAAAACAAAAAAGTTTAATGTTAATATAACGATTACATTACTAGACGATTAGCATTCGAACCTCACTGCTGCACATTAGAAATATAAATAATGACCATAACACTTGCATTGGTTTACATGTGTCTATAATAATAGTGCGATGTGTGTAACTTAGTTAAAGTGCTGGCTACCGAACCGGTGGCAATTCGAATTTTTTGGATTTGACTCGTAATTCAAGTCGTTACTCCTAGAGGTATACCTAATATCTGATTATCGGTTATGCCGAGGACATTTGGGAAAGTAAGGGTGACCAAGAGAAAGGTATTGACTTCCCCATTCTCATCAATACCATTGGGCTTAGTACGTTGTAAACGTTAATTTCATTAATCCACGACACCTTATTAAGTCTATGCAATTTGCCTTACATATCTAATGTGCTGGAATAAAAAAAAAAAAAAAAAAAAAATTAATAATAATTGCGGATATAGCGTGAAACAGAGAGATAAAGATTCACTTACATACACACATACAAATTGGGAGAGAGTGAGTGAGAGAAGATGGACGGATAGGTGATGAAAATAAGGTTCCTTAATATTAATAATTTATTAATTAGCATTATTATTTATTTTTTATGTAATTTTGATATTCTACCGGGTAATGTATATAATGCAGCGGCAGAACTTGTGTGACACAGTGACGTACAGGTGCAGTATGCTTGCTAATGTTGCATGACGAGTGTTGTAGCAGAGTGTGTATACATCAAGATGGCATGTTGATAAGTCACACTGGCACAAGTATATGTGTAAGGCGTGGCAAATATGTGAAGTGCGGCAATATACAGTATATGAGCTTATTACGATAAACAAATGCTATATTTAACGTTCGCGCTAAATTTGTATAAGTATAACATCTTTATCATTGTTTGAATTTACCTGTACTTGCCATATAATGAATCGGTCGATGAACTTATACAAAGCTAATCTTATAACAATATTCGTAAAGTGTAATGTGCGGATTTTTACCAGAATGAAGCAATATCCTGCATTACTTAACCTTTATAATCCCGTTACAGTTCTTGTAATATTTTGTTTTTGATTAAATTAAAATTAAAGAAAGAATCAACTTGTTAATATCCATCAGGAAATTATAATGACGGGGTATGCAGTGCCCGTTGGTGTGTACGTTTAATGACGTCGTGTAAAAACCAATCTGTTTACACGAACTAAATCACTTTAAAAAAAAAACAATCTGTTTACACGAACTAAATCACTTTAAAAAAGGTGTGGAACGTGCAATATTTAATTAACAAGTAGCGCTCTTGTGCTAATTAAAGTGCACATTTCCAAGTTTTTACCGTTTTGAAAGTATAATTGCGCACCCGAGAATTTAGTAGTATACTTTTCTTACAAATATGATTTCGCTAAACTGTTACAAAATCACTTATCAAGAGGTGAAAGGTGCTGTAAATTTCTGAATAAGTCGATCTTTAAAAAATCACACTTTCAGAATAAAAGCAATTATTTCAATAAGAAATATTCAGTTTAGGTCAAAATCACTATTAGCACACAAATTGGATAATTTTGAGCTCATCATCATAATGCCATATTCAGATTCTGTGCGTCGGCGACTGTTTCTATTCGTACATTCTACCTATATAAACGTAGTGTTCGTAGCAATTGTTCTATGCAATGCGAGTATACACGCAAAGGACTACACGCGAACTGATATTGTGAATGTTTGATGTTTATTGACATAATGCAGTCCTATTTATGTCTGCCTACTACACATCAATTAGCGCTCATATTATGCATGTTTGCCATTGCATTCTACATGGTTCTATCAGTGGTTAAGATGAATTACTTATTATGGTAATTTCTGTCGGCATCTGGGATCGAACTTAACACTTATGTAACGGAAGTCAGCTAGGCTATTGTGACAACTCTGAGCTATATTAATTAAATAGCAACCTGTGAAAGTGTTGTGTAATAGTGGTTCTTTGCTTGGCGATGTACGGAAGGCAAATTATTACTAGGCTATTCGCAGAGTCTCGATGATGCACTCGTTCATTTATGAAGTAATTCGAACGTAAGAAGAGAACTTTTTCGAAGGCAATACTATTTGAGATTGGTGTGATGTTGCTACTGATGACGAAGATTAATATTTGGATGACCATCTTTAACACGGAATAAAGTCAATAAAATATCTACTTCTTACCCCCGTTGCAGGTAATGAATAGAATGCTGCTGCTGCTGCTGCAAAAAAAAAAAAAAGAGAGCTATTGTTAATACTTTGAACTTTGTAATTATTTAAAAAAAATTAGACTGCCGGTAATATCAAGTGCCGATAGATGCACAAATCAGCTCCGCCAAAAAGATTAGATATGTACTCTTTCCAACTGCGGATATATATCTGCTTATCAACATTCAACGGAGTTAAATCATAACTAGTCTAAACAATTGTATCTTAAGGCGCCTATTCAATTCCACCTCCGCTAACTACTCCGAACACATAGGAGAAAACATGGTGTCTTTAGCAGATTTGAACACTTAACTCTAGTGTCTTTCGGAGTTGTGCCATTAAATCACAGTGCCGGAGATAAATTCAATATCCGGAATAAGAATTTTTATTTTTTGGCAGGTAAGATTAAATTAAATTATTGAAGATATATTCGACTGCGTATGAACACGAATAAATTTCTGAAGATAATATAATCGCGTCGGGAGTGGTACCTACTCTTCACCATCAGCTAAACTACCTTAAGGCTAACACGGAGTACCGTTATTTAATTATCTAACGGTGCAACGATGAAAAACATGTTGTAAAAACGATCATGAAAAAATTCAGCGTTTATTCGATAAAATAAAGAATTTTCTACTTCCATTTTGCTAGAATTTACTTTCTACGGATAATTTCCGAAAACCACATCATAAATGTCGATATTTAGATTGAAGTTGAGCAAGTATCAAAGCCCCAAAAAAAAAAAAAAAAAAAAAAAAAAAAAGTTGAGCAAGTAATTCCGAATTAAGTTTCGTGCTCATTAGGCAGATATTTTATAAATGCACACCTTTCATATTGTGTTTGCTTCTACTATTAAAGTGTTTTTTTTTTAGAAGAAAAAAATAAAAGAAAGAAAACAAAAACAACCTTTAATATCCGAAATCGGTGAGAGTTGTTTAACCCGCATGATAGAGGACAAGTATTGCGCGATTATTACGTTAGACAGCACGAGTTTATTAGCCGGATTTCTCACCCTACATGCTTGGATTGCTTTTTTCACCTAGCGTTATTGTTCCGTTATTTTTGAAGAACGAGTCTGTTAGGTGGACGGATTTTAAGAAAATTATTATTCTGTCGCCACTGATACGAGAGCCGGCTGTGATATTGTGAGCACCACCGATTTTGTCTTTCAGCGCTACGAAATAGTCGCGAATTGATCGAGGAGAGATGTACGGGAATATTATGCCCTGTTCGTCTTTAGGCTGTTCAAATTTCGTTAAAGGAATAATCTTTTTCGTTGTTTTAATTTTTTTGTTTCGATTGCGTATTTGAA
Source organism: Icerya purchasi (assembly GCA_039619475.1). Taxonomy (NCBI): domain Eukaryota; kingdom Metazoa; phylum Arthropoda; class Insecta; order Hemiptera; family Monophlebidae; genus Icerya; species Icerya purchasi. The sequence goes on along the minus strand of CM077116.1, from coordinate 166,425,251 downwards.
ATCTTAGCGGGCGCATTTATCGACAGTGGTAAAGCGGCGAAATCGTGATCAGATGTATAGCTAGGCAGTGCAGAGCTGTTCGTGTTATGTGTAATGGTTGTGTTATCAGTGAAAGAGTTGTGGTGTGTGTCTGTGTGGTGTTGTGTGTGAGTGGATGCGCGATCACTCGCATGTTTCGGTATCGAAAGAGAAATGAAACGGTATCACCTGATTGCTGCGGTTGTAGATTCGTTTGGTTTATCGGTGATTGAGCCGGATTCCCGGTCGATGATGAATCGGGTAGCATCGCTCCCGTTCAATTATCACCGAACGGTATGCGACTTACAGATAATACGATATTACGAGAAATCTAATTAATTGTTACACTGAACGCGTTAAATACAACTTGTGATCACTTATCATCCCCAGTCATGCCGGTGTTCCGGGGAATGAGCGGGTTGACCTGGTCGCTCGGTCATTCACGATGTGCCCAATGCCGTTATTTGCTTTTGGCCCATTATCTTTGAGAGGTTTCCTGTCAGATACGGTCTTCGCACAGTGGAGTCATGACTGGATGTCTCAGTCGACCTTCCTCAGGGAACTGAAGCCTACGACGGAGCCATGGTGGCCTCCAGTCGGAACAGAACGCAAAGTGTTCGCGGCAATCAATCGCCTGAGAACGGGACATACGTCCTTTTCCCACGACTATATCCTCAAACAAGCCCCAAAGCCAAGCCCACTTTGTTCTATCGATGAATACCCGTCAATTTCGCATATCTTGCTGAAATGCACACGTCTAAATGGGTTACGGCGAGGCCAGATCACATCGATTGAAGACATCCTCTCAAATACCCCTACTACTGCTTTGAACAATCTTATGACTTTCGTTCAGGCTAGCGAGCTAAGGAGTCTGTTTTAAACGTGGGTCCACTCACTGCGATAACCTAGGTAGTTACATGCAGCGAGTGGTTTAGTACCTCTTCTTAAATAAAAAAAAAAAAAAAAAAAATAACCGGAGCAAAATAATATAAGATGCGGAGGTTAAACGGATAAAAACGTTTAAAGTAAGAAGAACGAATGATTGTAGCTGCTGCATTCGATGTTTTTAGTGCTACATATATTTCTCAAATCCCATCTGCCCCATATTTATCAGCATATGGGAAGCCGTATTGATATTTCGTATACTTTTTCATTCAAATTCAGAGTTCCCAGAAAGAAGAAAGAAACATACTTTAGAAAAAGAGCTATTTGTATGAAAACAATTGATTTCTATTATAAACTCGAGAACAATTTGTATGTGTGTCATTTAAATACCGTCCGGTAAGAATGTGGTACGCGTAAATATTAGTAACATGCGCTTAAATGTTTGAAATTCAATGTTTTCCATTTATTTTTTGTACGGGTTTAATAAAAAGAATAACGTTAAAAAATAAATAAAGGACAAAAAAAATTATTTTATCGAGTTATTTATAAATTTAATCAATTTTATCAATTAATGGCGGAGGACAGAAATATGTGTGTTGTCCTGCATTTTTAAACATGTCACAGTTGGTACCTATTTACTACTGTCAATCCTGGGCCTAAGTAAAATGTAAAGAAAAATGTAATCTTTTAAATTTAATTCAAAGTTGTGTTTTTTTTTGTGATTAAAAAAAAAAAAAACTTCTATTTTATGAACTTTATTTATATTTATTTGTTAACTATTTTACTTAATATCAGCCGTCTAAACTATATAAGTGTGATTCATATTGAAATACGTGGCAACCTCACACAATTTGATTAGAAGGCGATAACCTAAATAGAGGATATCAACGAACGGAGAGAAGAAGAGAAGTTTGGCATTCAGCAAGGATAGATCCCGAGACACTAAGGCACGAACAAAGGCGGATATTTTAAGTGCGATCTAATTTTGAAAGTAGAGACCCGGAGGAATTGCCATAAATAAAGCAACAGTAGTAATCCAGCCTAGAGCGGATAGAGGATTTATAGAACATGATTGAAGGAATCGCCTTCCTAATTAGCATGAGAAGGGACAATATAGATTGAATATTAAAGAGCGTAAATTCCATGACAGGAATCTTACGTATCTGACATGTTGATGACGTGATTGTGATAGTTCATTGTTATCAAATGTTGTCGAAATAACATGCGATTTTACTAAAAAAAAAAAAAACAACTTATAAAACACCGGATACTGAACGGAAAGGTAAAAAAGCAGACAGCCGGTAAACAACTGAAATCGAATTATTATTTAAAATTTTAACGTATTGCAAAATGTTTGAGTCGGCTTATTATTGATTTTCATATATACGGGGGCCAGAGTTATAAAGATTTAGTACATCGAGAAATTTTTGAAATGTGTTTGTGTGCCGATAATCGACTACTTGTTATATACACGATAATTTAATTTAATAGTGTCTGTCTACGATATAATTTAATCCGCATGAGCGAGTCTATTGCATTTCAGTTTGGTAAGAGTCATTCTAATTACTTTTTTTAAAAGTCGTTTAATATATATATACGAAAAAAATATTTTTAGTATTTTGGGGTAAATAATTTTAGTTGAATATTTCTTTTCAAATTAAATTTACGTTATCTTCTCATTCGTGGTTTTGGTGTAAATGTAATTTCTCGTTTGTTACACCAAGTACGTGCATGTTTTAAACATAATAATAATAATAATAATAATAATAATAATAATAATAATAGTAAGTTTCCTGAACTAAAAAGACCGGATGCTGTTTGCAATTTTAAATTTCCCGAACTTAGCATACACCGACATCCTGATAAGTGTAAATAGAGCATCACTTCATGTACGAAACGCTTGCGATTAGTGACTGCAAATTGTTGTTGTTTAAGTTTACAAAGTAGCAAATTTAATCTTCCCGTGAAATGTTAAACGCTTATCTGCCAAGAGGAAAAACCGCGATATGGTTTTCGTTCGAGTCACATTCTGCACTTTCTGTCGAGCATTTCCGATTTTTTCACGAACTAAGTAAATTCAAATAAAAGTTTATTAACAGAGCATTCGTCTTACTCGATTCAGGGTCCGCCATGACACTCTTGGCGAATTCTATTCCATCACCGGGTGTAAGAAAGTCGGTCAGCAACGAATGAAGGCGATTTATCCGCTATCTTACTTTTCATTACGCTCATTAGATTACGGGGATACGCAATTAAGGTCTTGTCGAGCAATTGATTGTACTTTGCTTAAATTGTGGTAGACAAAAAAAAAAAAAAAAAAAAAAAATTGGAAGTCATCCGATACTCCCTTTACAAGTATGCGAGACAAAAACGCGCTAGATTGTCGGCAACATTTTGGAAGCTATACACGGAATAGTCTGTATGACATGTGCTAGCGGGCGCATATCTAACCTGGGGGGGCCAAGTGAGCGTGCCGGTGAATTATGCAACAGTAACCGTTTGAACGGTGACAGCTTAAGAAATGTGTCAGCAGCGTGTATAAATTGTCCCGAAATTAAGTATATGTAAAATCCGCTGGTGGTGAACTTGAAATCGCTGTTTTTGTCAGCCGGAATTGTTTCGGAAACGTTACTTCAGGTTCGGGTGCAAGATTGATGATTGGTGAGCTGGTGTTTCGTGTCATCAGCACATATAGAAGTCGTTCTTTAAAAAGCAACCGCGACAGAATAAGAGAGCTTTTGATAGTCCAACCATCGATATATCGACTAAGTTCTTTTTGTTAACTTTCGAGTAAAGAATCGAAAGGGAAAAAACGCCGCGAAAAAAGAACGGGTCGAAAAAGTGAAAAATCTTCGAACCGCCAACTAAGGGTATTTTAAAGCAATTTTTCGCCGGCCTAAGGAAAAGCCGGTTATCGTAATGGCTTCCTGTCAACCGGGATTACCGCTAAATAGCTTTCGCTTTCCCGAGTTGTCTTTAACTCGATTCTGTCTGTTAGCAACTGCTCGATACTCTTTCTTCTGTCACTGCAAAGTCATTTTCCTATCTTGCCTTTACGTGTAATCGCTATCAGCCGCTTAGCGCTGTTGTCTTCTTCAAAACCGCCGTTTTTGCACAAGCATACATCAAAACACCGGCCTAGCCCCTCCAGTTTTTCTTTGTGAAATTCGCGCTCTTCCCGTGTCCTCTTCTAGCGTCGTCCTCAGCTGAATTTCAGTTTCCCCCCTACGACCATGTCGCCGCTTCATAGTTTTCTTATTTCTTCGGTTCATTTCGTCGCTACGCATACAAATTACCATCGATGCTTCTTCAGAGAGGAGTATAATTTACCGATCGGTATTTTATCAGCGATTAAATATATATTATAAATTAAACGTACACCGTGTCATATTGCACTATTTTTCTTTCTAGGTAGGAATCGGTAATGACCGAAGTCTAGGAGGTGTCCGTCGTTTTGGCATACACTGTTCGTTTTCGCTGTCTTACTTTTTTATTTCAGTTTAGCATCGTTGTGACTGCACTCTTTTTAGAGCACAATGAATCATAAGAACACATGTAAAATTAGTCACTAATTCCCCTCTAAAACGACGAATTAAAAATTCGTAGATATGTGCATAACAGTTTATAATAAACACCCAACGCAAGCGGTATTCAGTATAAGCACCTTAAAACTGTATTCGAAACGCTTATTTTCGTATTCTTGATAATTACGTTGTTCATTAGATGAAAATGTAATAATTTTTTGTTCGGTTATATTGAAACTGCGTCGCTGACATTATGCAACAAGCGAATTCAATATGAAATCGAAAGTAACAAATAATGTCCAATTTAAGCTCTTGGTCGAATAAAAAGAAAGTTATTAAAAAATGCTTAATAAGTATGCATACACACACATATACGAACATATAAACATACTTATTTATATATGTGCATATACATATATTAGCTGTTACCCACCGCTTCGTCTATGTATTAATACTCGTTTAAATCGATATGTAGAAGTTAAAAAAGTAATTTTTTTGTTTTATTTCGAATTTATGTATATTTTAGTGTAAATATTTTTTTAAGTCTTTATTTTATTTTATGGCACTTTTTTAAATTTGTACATCATCTGCTAATCGAAAAAAAAAAACATTTTTCAACTCACCAATATTTATTGCATCCACGTCACAATAGAGTCACAACGACGCAATGCTATTCCTGCCCAATGCTATAAGTGACAGGCATTTGGAGACACTGAAACCAGATTTACTGCTATTCGCTGCTGCCCGAAATGTGTGGGAACTAGCGGATAATTTGAATGCCACAAAGACAAAGATTCTTCCCCTAAATACGACATTTGTGTGGACTCTCATATTGCTTCCTACCGCAACTGTAAATCCCGACTCACCCTAACCTCTACTTTAAAGTGCTAAAGAAACCCTCCACCATACAAGAAGAAGTCATCTAAAGTAGCTCTAATAGTCTATACTTCATAGTTGCTTAAATAATCCCAAATCTACATACATCATCACCGTTTGCTGAAATGCTGACGCCTTGCAAACTCCCAAATTCTACTTTATTGACATTATGCTCATAGCGGAAACTCACTTCAGAGCTGGTGATTATTCTCCAAAGCCACCTATATCACATTCAGAAATAATTTTTAAACATAACCAAGAGATGGTACAACTATACTAGTACATAAAAGCCTACAACACTACTTCAAACTATTCTTAACATTCAACATAGAATTTACAGCGATCACTTTACATTATTGTCTCTACGCTACCATAACAATTCTAGCTGAGCATTATCTTTCAACCAAAAAATTAGCGTTCAAATACTTACACTCTCTATTTCATATGAAAACCATGTCCTCCTCATGGCTAGCATAAATTTCAAGCCTACTCTTTTTAGGTATGCAATATTATTAACACGCGAACCTCCAGAATTCCTAAACTTATTTACAACACAAATACACACCTCCATCATAAGCTCACTATATGGTTGTATAGGTCGACCAGATATCCTTAACCTCTTTCGCTCTTTCCAAAGATTTCTATATCACCCCAATCTTTCCAAACTAACTTCCGGTTTCGTGACCATTCCAACAACCAATGACAAGAACACTTATCCCACCTCAAAGTGAATTGCAGTAATCTTTAGAAAACCTTCCATCCTTCTTATTCTCATAAAAAACACATCACAGTACACTAACACACTCTCCTCTCAGAGATAATTGTCATTTTTGCTAAGAGTCTCACATTCCAGTTTCATCCCAATCCTTCTCGACCTCTAAATCCACCAAATCCTACAAACTATCTAAAACACTTCCTCAGTTCCACTTCCCATCATCACTTTATCTGGACTCACCAATACCATCACTTTTCTAAAACTACAAACAGTCCCCATTAATGGTATCGCTAAACGTCAACTTTAAACCGCATCCAAAAGGTATCTAATAAAAATACTACATAAACGCCTGCCTTAACTAAACTACTTCTGGAAATCTTCCATCATTTCATGATAACTAAAATCCGAATCCTGAAAACTATTAACCCTCAAGCCTCCTTAGTCAATTCTGTAGATTATAGAAAAAAAATAAAAAACAGTGATTTATAGATTCTAGAATTTCTTACAAAAATCTACCATCATCTCAAACGAGCAGTTTCGTTTTAGACACCAACACACTCCTATTTCCCAATAAGTGTTCAACTTAATCTCTCACATCCGCTTTGGATTCTGCAAAAAAGCCTTCACTGTTGCAGTCTTCCTAGATATTCAAAAGGCGTTTGACAAAACCCGGATTGGAGGCCACATATATAAAATGGTTCTCTTTAATGTACCTTTTTTTTTCCCTTCCTCAACTTCTATCTCTTCTTCCCTAACAACGGATTATTTCAAGTTAAAAGCAGGCTAATACACTGTTCTCCCGAACGCTAATAGAAACTGCAGTCCATCAAGCCTATTTGCCCCCATAGTTACTTATACATATACAACATTTCGAAATCTCCCAAACAGAGTTCTTTCAATATGCAGACGATACAGTCATACTAGCCGCATAACTCATCATACTACTTGCCCCACCAAAAAAAAAAAAAAACAAGCCGCCCTAAATAGCTCGAGAGACTGGCAATCTTCCCGGAAAATCCAAGGGAATCTAAGCGAAAGTTAAACCACACTCTTCTATCACGTACCTTAGCTACGGATCTAAACTACACTTCCATTCCCTAATCCACTTGCGTCAAATACCGCGGAATCCACATCGACCATGAATCACCTGGTTCCCACGCTGCTTGCATACCAAATACAAGGCTCATGAAGCTATTAAAGCTCTGCACTACTTGCTGAAATCCAAGACCGTATCTTTATCTACCAAGCGCACCGTCTGCCGAGTTAGTACTCCGACCAGTGTTATGATGTAGCTATATGGAATCCTGTGGCCTCTTCTACCTTTACCCGAGTTATACAGAACAAATTTCTAAGACTCATCTCGAGTGTCCTATTCCTCTTCATCCATCAACTATACCGCTATCTTGCACTAGAAACTTTCACTCAGATAGCCCGCCTAGCATACTCTGGAAGCCAGAGAAACATCCGCTGCCCATTTAATGCCTCTGCTACTATTGTCTAACTAACCTCCATCTGATCGGCATTCGGATTCTATTCGCCGCCAGTTTTTACTACTGCGAGGCATCGTAGTTGCTACAGAACGATTTTTCTTGGCGTTCAGCTTCCAATCGTAATTTGGGTAGCCAAATTATTGCTGCAAATTCATCTTGCTCGATTTTTCAAATATTTCGTATCAACAGCGCGGCAGCGTTACGAGGCGGTATTTCTACTTTTTACCATACAAAGATTTCAATTATTTGATGTGGTCCTTCAGAATCAGGACGCCCATTAAGTTGGTTGCCCGGATCGGATTGCCGTTGCAGAAATCCGTCAGTTTTGGGATAGGTCTCAAATAATCTAAGCGCAGAGACGCATAACACTGCTCATATTAAAAAGGCGTTACGATCCGGAGAAAACGAATTTGCTGGATCTGTTACTGCGTTATTATATTATTCCGCTTATTCCAATTGCGCAGACTCTCATTTTATGATTCGATTAGGTTTGCAAGAAAATAAATTATTAAGCTTTATATTCGGCAGAGTATTTAAGATTAATTTTTACGGATTTTTCTTGTTTTACATGTGTTTTTCACGAAATATAGATTTTGTAGAAGAAATAACATAAAAAAGAGGTAAATGAATTTAAGAAAAAAATATGTAATACAAAGAAATCCGTAAAAACGAATTTAACCTGAAATCTCGAAGAACCCGATGTCAAATGTAAAATTGAATAATACCTCGGCAATAAATCGTTCGAAAGCGTATGCTAATCCAGCTGTCCCCGAGTTCATACCAATAACATCGAACGTGTATGGCATGAAGCCCGGGGTATAATTCCGAAATACGGTGCTAAAGAAAATGTTTTTCGCCCATCGTATTATGTAATTTTACTTTTATTTCTAACGGGGATAAGAATTTTTCAATTCTACAAATGTATCCGACTTATTAAGATATGTAAATTTAATTTATTCGCTATTTTTAAAATCAACATATTATTTTAACATTATGTTTCAAATTTTTGTCGAACGATTACATTACTGGCGTCAGTTGCTATTTGGTTGTAATTTTAGTTCGTTCATTTTCCTGCCGTTCATAGTTTGTGTTGGTTCTCACACCACACTATGAATAGCAGGAAAATGAGCGAACTAAAATTACGACTAAAAATGAATATGACGCAAAAAAAAAACCAAAGTAATGTAAAGAGTGAATTTTAGAAATAAGGAATATATTGAAAATGGCGCAAACGTAAAGAGAAAATTTTAAAAATAACGCCAGAATAATATGTGAAATGTAGTCATTTTAAAAAAGGTAGGTTACCGAATAGACTAAATTGACATATCTTAATAAGCTGGATACCGTTAAAAAATTCATGGATAAACCGGAGATATGGCACTGGTTGCGTAAAGTAAAATTGCATCATATAGTAGGGGAAGAAATATTATCCAATACCATATTTCGGAATTTTACTCGAGGCGCCATAAACGTTCAATTTTTTTAGTGTGAACACCGCTTAATCGGATTAATATATGCAAGTGGATGATTTATAGTTCCGTAAGTATAACTAGGATCAAGTGAAAGTGGTGTATACCCTTACCATTCGATACATTAGACAAAAGAATCGGGACTCATAATACGGCCGATAATTGGAAGTAACGTTTCGGAATTTCGGTCAGGAACGAGAAATTCTAATGAAAGGAATGCGATAAGAGTTGCACAACGGTAACAGATTTATTTTTATTTATTTCATTTTTTTTAATCGCAGTAGCGGCCAGTAAATCAAAACATATATACGAATATCCAAATTAAATGATTATGTAATTTTAAATAAAGAGCAGAAAACGAACCGAAAATCAAACTTACTAAATATGACTTTGCTAACGAAAAAAAAAGAAAAGAAAAAGAATAAACAAAAACTAAATTTACAAATTTTAAATGGAGATTTCACGTTTTTATTTAATTTTCAGTAAAATATAAAATAAATTTATCGACAGTTATTGACGAACTATAAAATAGTGACAATAGACCAGAGACCAACTATAAAGTAGCAACGTCATACATATATGAACTTCAAAGGAACAGAATGAATTGGCGTCGGTAATGTAAAATATTATCAAATTTTTTCTATCTTAGTTTTTTTCACTTTCAGTTATCTTTAAAAAATTATTTTCATGTTGCTTTTTTTCACGCTGTATTCATTTTTGATTGTAATTTTAGTTCGTTCATTTTTGCTGTTGTTCATACATAGTTTGTTTTGGTTCACATATTAAGAATAACAGAAAAAATGAACGTAATAAAATTACGACAAAAAATGAACTGATGTGACTGACGTAATCGTTTACTGGAAATAGCTAACTAAAACCGATTATCCTATAGTACAATTTAAAGGTTCAGAAGGTGTCTCAATGGCACAGTCTAAAGAATCTCATAATATTTTTGTATATATGAGGGAGAATCAATAAGTAAGTAACAGTCGCGCGTAGTTTCTACCTAAATTAACGTACAACCCCCCTTTCCAGCTTAAACGAAACCGATTTCCATTCTCTATACTTTCGTGAAAGAATGAAACTGGTGTCTTGTTTGGTTCGTTTACAGTGTCTATTCGAAATGGAGCGTGAATCGGTCGTCCAACATTGAGAGGTGAAAAGTAGTACGGTTTTCGTGGGTAAAAATCATAATCCCACTGAAATTCATCGACAAATATGTGAAGTGTACGGCGATAAAGTCATGTCGATAGAGCAATGTCGATACCCACCTAGTGGCCGTATGGTGTGCCGTATGTTCGAGGAAGGGCGAGATTATGCGGAAGATGAAGCGCGCAGCGGTCGGCCATCAACCTCGCACATAGATTTGCACAAACGTTAAGCGTGTCGAAATTTTCATTCTTTTGGATCTCCCATGTGTTCGGTCCGTTGAAAGCAGCCATGGGAGGAGAGCGTTTCGCGAACGACGAAGAAGTGAAGAATTTCGTCACGAATATTTGTTAGCCGAAGTTGGACGGGCGTTTTTTTCAAAAACAAGACAACGAAAAAAATTGGTACCACGTTACGACAAATGCTTGAATATTTCAGGTGAATACGTCGAAAAATAGAGAAAGGACTCTTTGTAGATTTCAAAAATATATTTACATGTTTTTTACAATTTTTGTTTTTTTTTTTTCATCGCGAAGTGTAACTTACTTATTTATCATCCCTCGTGTGTGTGTGTGTGTGTATATATAAATATAAATATATATATATATATATATATATATGTATAGAAGGAAAGAAAGAAATAATTTCACTTCAGATTAATAGGAAACGGCGTTCTCATTTTATTTGAAACGGTGCTGTAGGTGCCTGGATTTATTTGTGTTAACTTTAGACGACGGATTATAACAGGCAGTACGGCTGCAGGAATTGACTTGCCCTCTGCTGATAATGGGGATTTGTTATTCGAAACAGGGAAATCAGTCGGACCGTGTTTCAATGTCCCTGCGGGAATTGTCCTTTCGGCACTTACACTTACAGAAACTTCTCAACTGGTCACTTCAAAGTGCGTTTGTGTGCGACACGACCAGCTTTCCAGTGCTGATCATAATAGCGCTTTGCGAAGGCTCCATCTTATTGTCAGCACCTAATCTCGTATTACTAGTTACACGGACGTCTTAGCATTATTGCAGCACTCTATGAGGATTACGAAGACAACACAGCGACCGAAAGATGTGGATAATTCGTCAAAGAAGTAATTCTAAAAACGTCAACCCCGGTTAATCTTTACATTGCTGACATTCCGCTGAGCGTTCTATATTTCAATCGCTCGTTACGCTTCCTCTTGCTTATTTCATTTAATCCGGCTCCCAGTCAAGCACTTCACTTTTGACGTTTTTCCACTTTAATATTTTTCTTAACTTTCTAACGTCTGTTCGTTTTCCTTCATTTATTTTTTTTTCTTCTCCGTTTTCGTGCTTTCCTCTTTTTCTCTCACTGCCCACGCTTCTCTATCCGTGTTATTTAATTACTTTTTTTTTTTGCAGTATTTTCCCAGTCTGGCAAAATTAAAAACTTCTGCTGTCCAATCGAGAGAAAATCTGTAAATTTTCGTAAGCGTTTTAAATGTTTTTCTGATGTTTTTTTTTGATTTTTCTCTCTTTTTGTTTTCTGCGTGCCCTACCACACACACACACACACACACATATATATATATATATATACATTTTTAATTAAATGCTTTTTTAACAAAGTAGGTTGGTAATCATGTGAGGATATTGTTTTCGATTTAAGTTTTCTTTATTTATTTTTTTTTAAGTGATTTGTCAACAATGACGCTAGTCTAAGAAATGGCAAGAAGAAGAAAATAAAGGTCTCATTTTTAAACATTTAAGGTTACAGGGAATAAAAGTAATTCGAGGGCACGAATAACAGAAGTAGAAGGAAATGAGAGAATATAAGAAGCCTTAATAAGGGGAGTAATGATAACGAGTTTGAGTAGAGAAGAGTAAAAAGACGATCGTTCAGCAGAAAAGGTCGAACAATGATGAAGTGTGTAATAGCGAAAAATTTGCTACATTTATACGTGATACACCTTTTGGTTCGAACATGAAATAAAACATGATATCAGAGTCACGAGGAATGCATGCGGAAAAGGGAGAAAACGGACAAAATGGAGTGGAAGCAGATGAAAATTGAGAAAATGATGCGGGAAGGAGACTGTGATTAAAGCGAAAGCAACAAATAGCTGACGTTATGAAACGTTTATGAGAGAGTAAGTACCAAGAAAACCATGGACATGGTTAAATAGAGTAGCCAAAGGAGCCAGAATCAGAAAATGATGGAAAATAGGAGTTGAGCCATAGTCTGGAATGAGTCCTTTGGGGAGAGAAGAGTAATATTATTAATTGAAAACGTGTCGAAAAATATGCCACTGGAAGTACTATCTTATTGCCATTAATGCCTAAACGACCAGGAATATGCGGAAGATCGATTTTAATCGAGTGAAGGACCAAATGTGATAGATGAAGGAGTGTATGAGAAGTATTATACAATCGGAAGGGTGAGCAGGAAAGTTATGTCTGATAGGCCGTAAAGCACTTTTAGCGTCCGACATTATAAACACTTTTCCAGAAACTAATTAATGAGGAAACAAAGGGAACAGCGCGTAGAATAGCAATAGGTTCTGCATGGAAAATTGAGCAAAAGAAGGGAAATTTAAAAGATTCAGGATCTAGTTGAAAGCAGAACAATAGAGACAGATACAACTTCATTTGTCCCTTTCGAAACGCCAAGCATTGGAAAATTCATTTCAGGCGACAAGTTTAGGAACAGATTTGGAACAGATCGGTAAAGAAAAACACTTATTAGGATGAAGGAAACTGGAATAATTGAAAGAGAAATAAAGACATTTATCACGATTATAAAGATATGGTGAAAATTAAAGAGGAAAAACTGAAATAAGGGTAAAATTGGCGTTTTATTAAAAGTAAATCGTCATTTATGACGCATACAGGAGTAAAAAAACAAACAAAAAGTACGTATTATTTTATTTTTATAAATATATTTATATGTGTTACACTTTAGGAACGTATTTTCATAATTAAGTATTACACTAAATACTGGTTTTCTTACCGTACGAATCTAGTACTAAAAACCGTAAGCAGAATTGTATGTTCCGACGTTAGTTGTAAAAATTAATAAATACGGTCGGATACGATATTTTATCCGACTATGTATTACACAGTTTTTTGCGATATTGCGGAAGAAAATTAGGCGCCCAGTCGCATTACTGAACAAGTGAAGGGTGTAATTTAAACAAATAAATTGTATACTGGCCGGAATTTAATTACGACGGAGTTTGCCGTGAAAATTGCGAAATATTCAAACGGAAAAATAAAAAGCCGACAAATTACATTAACGGTCAATTCTGCACTAACAGTACACAATGTGCTCCCGTGTGCTATTCCCGTTATCAGATGAGACGTAATTCTTCAATAAGTTAACGGATGCCATTCTTCTGTGCTTCCTAGCTTACTACGAGTGTTACATTGAAATAACGTACTAATTACCGCTGATTCACACAGATTTTATGAATTACTAATAAATAAACATCAAGCGAGCAAAAAATACAAAGGACTTTACTATCACTGGATCAGAGCGCAGACCTCCTATATGATATTGTTATAGGTTTCGGCGATTTCCAGGAAATGAATAAGCGGATCTACGAGCCCATTCAGTCGTGCTATGGGTATGTTTGCTTGAAAGCGCCCTTTCATTTGATAAACTTCTACTAGAAAACTAATAAACAATCACTGGAAACAAGGCATTTACGGCCCGACCACGGAATCATTGTTGGCCACCAGACGACAACAAATGGGCGGAACATATGGACGATCGATCGATTAAGAATAAGGCATGGAGGGAAAATTTAAGGTTACATATCGCAAAGAGCATCTCCTCCTACCGCATGCCAACATTGCGTGGAATTCGCTTCGGTCCCAATATCTCTGAGTCGTCACGATAGCCTAGTTGCCAGATTCCGTTGCAGAAGTCTCCCAGGCAACGAAAGATGTTACAAAAATTAATAATTAAATTAACCGCTAATAGAATTATATGGAAGGCAATAATAAACCACCACGTATATCACCATATGTACGCTAATTGATGTGTAGTAGGCAGACATATGCAGGGCTGCATTTGTATCGCGATTACAAGCGATTACAATCAGTTCCAAGTATAGTCTTGCGTCTTCACTAGCATCGAATATAACAATTGCCTAGTACACCACCTATATATCTGTACAGATAGAATGTAGAGGTAGTCACCGACGCTCAGAAGCTGAGTATGGCACTATGATAACCACATATCTTAACGGAGTGACGCAATCGTTCAGGTTCGGGAACACTAATCTTTGAAATATTGAATAACAAGTTTTATCCTAGCCTTGAGGGGTTCCACAGGTGACTGATGAAAAAGTAACAAGTGATTGTGCACCTGATAACCGCAGTAGTTATAAATGATGATCGAATATACATCTTCCTCCCGGAGAAAAAAAAACAATTGCCGCTAACCAACAGAGCGCAGAAGGTGGAGGACCCTTCCGATTATCATGTTCTGTTCGGCTTTTCCTCCAAGTTTACATATTACATATAATGATAATAATGATAATAATGATAATAATGATAATAATGATAATAATGATAATGATAATGATAATGATAATGATAATGATAATAATAATAATAATGATAATGATAATAATAATAATAATAATAATGATAATAATAATAATAAGTGCAATTGGTCTTTATTCGACATTAATTTTGCTTAATTTTTTGTTTTCATTGTATTGGTACTAAAAGTAGTGCAAAAACATCATAATTTCTAATTTGATTTTAAGTAACTAATAATATAAATTAAAGTGAATAAAGAATAAATAAGTTAGAATAAAAAAAAGATGGAAAATAACATAAAACATAATCAAATATTCAAAGCCTTAAATTTTTTTTGATCAGTGTTCTTTCCATGACAGTACACTGATCGTCTGAGCAACTAAGCCGAGGAGATACACTAATTCTAAGCATCGTCCGAGTACGCATCATCAGCTGACATATATATATTAATTACAACTCCTAGGCCGGCCCCCATTAGAAAAAGTGTCCGAAAAAATATCTCAATTTTATGTAACGTTTGTAATATTTTAATTTTTACCGATTTCCAAAAAGAAGGAGGTTACACGTTCGTCACGTTTTTTTGTTCTTTTTTAATATTCATATAGACCGATTTAGAATTACTGCGTTGTAAATTTTGATCATTTTATACAAGCTATAGAAGAGAAAGAGAGAGAAACCAAAGCAAGAGTGGTCAAAGGGCACGTCCCCTTGCGAGGCCAAAATGACCGAGTTTATACATATATTGTGGTGAACGACGAATACAGCGAAATGTGGTTATTGCATCAAAACCGCGTTTATTATTAAAATATTATTTATTTGAAGAGAAAAGATAATTATTTTAATTTATTCTATATTTTGTAAAATTATATTGTTCTCGATGTATTTTAGTATTGCTGGTAATAAAGTAACGTAATTTTGTGCATATCGGGAATTTTCTTCTCGATGCATTCGGAAAATCGTTTAACGTCAATTTAATCTGGTTTTATCTTTAGTGTATGTAGTGGTCGTAGAATAGTATGTACTGGTGGCTGCGTACACTTGATATCGATCGCATTGTTGCGCTTAGTGTTAATGTAATTCTCTATTATATTATACATAACCACATTAAAGTTTTCGGGGTTCACTGATATCTGTGTGAATAGAAGAATGTACGAGGGAAATATGTATTCTGATTTGTCTCCCGTCTATTTTCGATCGGCGGTGATTTTAGTAATTTAGTCTTCGCTCATCGGTCCGGTGATAGAGCTGCGTTGTCTTCTTGGCTCTATCTGCGTGTCAATGTTTTCGTAAATCTAAAAGTTCAGAATTTCTTCACATTCAATCGAGAATAAAAGCATTTATACGTTTGCGGATCTTTTCCAACATAACAAAAACAAAATTGAGTAATAACTAGAGAGTACAACAATATAAGCTCGATATTAAATAAACGGAAAGTTAGTTAAACCGACCGAGATATGATGTAAAATCGCATAAACATCGCGAACAGAAATAAAATCAAACGAAATAATTTTAACAGAAATAAATAAAAAAAGAAAATTGAACAATATAGAATTACGTTGTAATTAATATATATATTATATATGTGTACTGTAAGCTTATGCAACGTTATTTATAAGTATAATTTGTCTGTATTTCGAATTATTTGTGTTTTTATAATTTCTTTTTACTCTCATTCTAGCGTGTATAAATTTACAGTATCTTTAACAATGTTTAAGCGTTCTACATGGTATCATGATTGCAATGCGGCCGGGATTCGTTCGAGCTGGTTGCATTTTATGCGCTGCAGGTGTAATTCATTTTGCTAAATAATATACCTTCTTTCTTTCCAATATTTTTCTATTATTTTCCAGATTATATACACCGCTCTTGTCTATAGCAGTATTTCTTTCGTTTTTCTGCCTGAAGATGGGGCATGTCCCCCTAAAAATAATGCTCCCAACATACCTATTTATTTCGTATGTTTATAATTATTCGTTACTTTATTGAATTAGATAATTAACGGAATAGGATGCACATAAATTACACATATATATATATATATATATATAATTGTTTTTTTCTGAAATGTCGTTGTTAGTGAGAACAGTTTGTTTCAATATCAGCGACATTATCATTAAAATGATTAAGTACGTTTGCAACACGTACCCATCGTGTAAAAAAAATAGTAATAGTGCCGATGTGAAAAAGGAAAAAAGGGAGAAAAATCTTTTTTAAGTTTTTCCGCGGTCTGGCGCTATTGGAATTAAATTTAATTGATGGAAAAGTTGAAGGAAAATCTGCGGAAATGAACATAAAAGAAGTATTTTTGTTCAGAGTTGCTTTATGTTTGGCTTTATACGGTCTATTTCGAATTTGGCTTTGTAACTTTATTCTCCGCAGTCAACAATTTGGCACAAACAGTACAAAAAGTCCATCGTAGACATTTTTGCACTGAGTAAACGGAAAGTTGCCTTTTCATAGCAATTCCCAATTGATGCTTTAATATTTTACCACAGACATTCTAATCAGAAGAGGTGCATCATTATTTCGGCTTTCAAATGTTCGATGACGCATTGAAACTACATTCAGATGAACATCCGAAAGGAGAGTTACCTTTACTGTCATTTACGTCTGATTAATTTTCGATGCGATCGTATTGGTTTCTTCCGGTTAAATTTGTGCTTTGATTGCCGTAGTAGAACCGGATTTTCAATTTAGCTGTATGTTTTGCTTTTCGTTTTCGTTGGCGTGACACATCTTTTACGATTCCTTTTTACTTTAAAAAGCGAAACAACAAAAAAGTTTTATCGCTGTTGCTGTTACTGTTGATCATTCTACAAAATAATTAATTTCACGTAATCAGGTTTACTGCAACAATTCTAATGCTAATTTAAAATTGTCTCTAGTTCTCCCGTCAATAGCAATACTTGGATAAACAGGATAGGTGCATTTAAGAGATGCACAATGTTTTATTTGAGGGGCGGGGGCTATCAGCTTGGGGAACCTTCACCCAGAAACGATTAGAAAAAAACGGAGTCATTGTAATGCGATCGGATAATTTTAATAAGAAGGAATAAACAGCGGTATGTAGAGAAGGAAAAGATAATGCGCTCAACGAAGAGTAGGAAGATCAAGTTTTAGCAAATTACAGAACACTTAACAGAAAGAGATGGACAATCAAAGAAATAATTAGCTTCGCAAACAAGTACATTATTAGCTAGAATGGAGAATACGATGTTGAGAGGAAGCTAATAAAAAGCGAAAACGAGAAGAAGATAATAGAGTATGGTTTAAGAATGTAGACGAATAGTGGAGTCAGTAATAAAACGGCGAAGTGAGGGAAAACCATGAATTAGCAGAAAGACCACGTTGAATAGCTAAAAAATTAATAATTATTGGAAAAAGAGCAAAAATCTGAGACGAAAACTTTTACATAGTGTAAGCAGATTAGAGGATTGGCTTTAAGAAAGGAGGTGGGAAGACGGAACAACCGGACCTAAAAAGGAATTTGCCGTTCATTATCGATGATGCGTTCGATCGGCAAGGTGTTACTGCTGTGGGTAATTTTCAAAATTTCAAAACAACACACCAAAAATTAGTTTCTTGTGTCCAGTGTACGGTATAGCGTTGATTCATTTTGGTAAAAATAGTATGGTCACTTGCGCTAATAAAGATGATCAAGATGAAATTGCTAAACATAATGAAACGGTAAATGAGGCACATTCTCAAGCGTTTAATTGATTTACATGTTGCGAGAGATGGCATTCATGGGGGTCACGATGATAATGCCGATTCTGATAATGGAGGAAATTACGTGAAATGCTTAAACCTTTTACCATTACGAGAGAAAAAATTAGCGCGTTATTTGAAGTACAGTCTTCACTGGTACATCAAAAAAAACTATTCAAAACGAATTGACTGGATGCGTAAGTACTGGTTGTTACGAGTGACATTAAAAACGAAATTCGAAAGGGGCTACCTATGCGTCTATTATGCTTGGTAAAAAATTCACAACCGTCTGTCACGATTCGATGCACTCCCGCGGAATCGATCTGTTGAACGCCTTATGACGTATTCCGATGTTAGGTAATGAATGCGAACGGCTATGGCTTTATACAACCATATCAACACAGAGCAGGAACTAATCGCGGAGACCTGTGACGGAGTAGCGGAAATGGGATGAATGACGAAGCGGAATTTGTGCATTGTTAATCCCAGCTACATTTTTTGGCGTTAAAGTAGTCTGTTGGTTCCGTTTGGGAATGCCGAACATATTTCAAAACGCTAAACAGTTTTGTAAGATTCTTTTTTTTTTTTTTTTTGAACTTCTTCAACATTTAGAAAAACTGGTGGAACGAAACATCCGCCTCGGCTACCAGATGGGAAAGGGATTTATCTATTTCAATTACAACAAGCCGTACTATATACAAAACTGCTACAAAGGCCAGTAGTACCGGGATAGCTTAATTTACATATACAATAGTACAGTGATAGTTTCGAAGCTACACCGACGTCCTTTAAGAATTCGAAAAGGATGTATGAGGAGTGCGGAGGAGGATGACTCGCAGTGTTGTTGGAAAAGGGTGGGATTCAAATAGCGAATTAGTTTCCATGATTTCTACAGTTAAAATAAATTTGTATAGACCTTTTCTTGAAAATATGGATCCGGGACACCTGGGATAGCGGAACTTTTGCCATGTGCCCAAGGTTTCCTTTGTCACCTTTACAATTTTGATTTCGAATTTCTACTCATGATTTTCGAAAAAAACGTAGGGCATTTCAGAAGTAATGCACACGACGTTCTTACGAAGCCTGTACGCATTTAAGAGAGGGGGAAACAGAAAGAATGTATACTATTTTGTCAACACGGCAATGTGCACCGTGATTTGTTTTGAGTGAGTTTTGCGTGCGTACAAACGTGTTTTTGTAATGATGGAAGACCCCTTGGGTCGCGTTACAAATCCGGACTAGCAATTGTATGTGAAAATTGCAACTTTTCCTGGTGGTATGGCTACAGAAATTCATTCTGCATTAGAAGAAGTGTGTAGCAGTGACACCGTGGACTGTATCAGTATTTCCCGCTGGGCAAAAAAATTTAAAGAAGGCCGTTTTTCGGTTGAGGATGTGTCCCGTACTGGTCATCCAAGAACCTCGCGTGACAACACAAACATCGCTATAGTGGCAATACTGATCGATGAAAATCACCGTATGACTTATGAAGACAGATAGCTCATATGGCTGGTATCGAAAACCTGTCGGCCTCCAGCGTTTTTCGTATTCTACGAGACGAGTTGGAGAAGAGGAAGATCATGATTATGCACGATTCGAGTTTTGCGGAATACGGCTGAGAATTGGTATGGTATTTGCCGGATATGGCTCGTTGGGATTATGACCTGTTTTGCAAACTGACAGGGCCATGTGAGGAATCCATTTTCCGGATTTAGAGGTGTTAAATAGTGCTGTGACCCGACAAATTCGTGAACTAAACTTCAAAGGTCTCCAGGACGGCATCCAGAACCTTCTCCGACGCTGGGAACTTGTATCATTGTGGAGGAGGGTGATTATATTGAAAGATTATAGTATTTATATGACTTTGTGAAATTAATTTTTTTTTTCTGTACAGGAACATGTGTGCATTACTTTTGAAGTGCTCTACGTATTTCCTCATATTAGGACGATGCTTTTTGAGGGAATCTTCAGTTACCTTCCACAGAATTGGAACGATTTAGAACCGTTTTGAGCGAATTTCGAAATTGAAGTAAGCTTTAAATGAATCTACCTCAACAAGTTTGATGGTGTACAAAAACGAAAAGAAAGCGTGAAAATCTTTCACCTGAAAAACTATATAGACGATACTGCCGTGATTCAAATTTCAGAAAGATCCCTCCCCCTCCCAGAGGGGAAATGAAAAAAATTAGGTTATCTGACACGCTAAAAGAGAAGTTTACCAGTCAGTAGTGAGAAAAATTTACTGGTAATTTACTCAAAATATTGATAACACATTTGCTCGGTAAAAATTTTGACACGCCTAAATTGAAATCCGAATTCATCGTGTCGGCAGATTTTCGAAATTACATAATTCACAAACTATGTACGCATTAAAAATATTATCCGGTCTTTCGGTTGCTTTGCCAGAAGTTATGTATAACTGTGTGCGTTTCTAATTCCGATCCCAGCGGTAAGTGGAACAACTATATTGGTCGTCCTTAAAAAGAACAAAAAAAAAAAAAAACAAACGTTCGCGAAATCTACTCAAAAAGAAGAGACATTATCTGATTATCTGAATTAGTTCTTGTCTCTCGACTGAAAAGAATTTACCGTGTAAGTTACGGAAAGATGTGTCAAAAAAATCCGATGAATTTGTCGATAAAATTTTTTGCGGCGCGAAGGAAGTATTGCCGATTATAAGTTAATTTTTAAAACAAAGAGTGTCCTACTTTTTTTATTTATTTTTTTTTTTAATAAAGTTACTAGTCGAATTTTAAAGTAAATACCAGTTTTGCTTGATTTTATATCGATTTTTGTGATTCCTTTGAATAAAATTTGTATCCATTTCGAGTATTTCTATTAAGTTTTATTTCTTTTGCCCTTCTGCAAAAAAAAAAAAAAAAAAAAAAAATGATGCACTAAAGTAAATCTTCTACGACTGCGGTTGCACTAGATTATAACTCACGAGCCGCTAATGCGTATTCGATAATATTCATTGATGTACCTTTATGAGATAGACTTTCGAATGAACAAAAACTGCTAAACTCGATTTTAGAAAAGTTAAGCGTGAACAAAAACAAAAAAAAAAACTAAAAAATCCATGTAAAACTTTTTTTTTCAAAGTAGCTGAAAAATCAGCCGGAATATTTGTAGCGGTAATTATGGCTAAAAAAAATTCTACGTTCAATTCGGCTTTTATGTTGCCATTATAACCTTCGGTTCAGTTTAGATCTTGGACTAAAACGCCTTTTTCGGAAAACTCGTATCGTTGCGACAGCCGATTGACACCAACATCGAGAATATTTAAAACGACCTAATTGCACATTTTTATAGTAAAACTCGAAGACGAGCCGAACGCGAAAAATAACTTTCAATGTGTTATTCCAGTTATTATTTACTAGCAATTTTGTTTTTATTCATGCCGCGGAGTAGTTGAATCGTTTTTCGTTTTTTTTTTTTTTTTTTTGAGGGGGGGCATTTATATAGGCCATGACCTGTATTTGAATTATTTAATAATTGAGCCATAGGCTGATTAACAAAATTGAAACTAGAATTATAATTAAGAATTACAGGTGTTAATAATTTACCACATTTCTTATATAACCGACGATTATACGATAAGATGAAGATTTAATAATTAATACAAATAAATATTCCTCGAGTGGGGGAGGGGATTAAATGACAATGATCGGGGCGATACTAATGTTTTAATACACGTCAAGATTTGGGCCACTGTTGAAGAGGTGTATGTGGAGTTTCGATTAGAAGGAACAAACGCGATAAATTTAAGGCAGATAAGCATGTGCGGTGGACCGATAGATAACTTCATGGCTGGTAACGGCAGGTCGACGGAGTTTCATGGAACAGGAGGTAATCACGGGACATGTGGTGCTCAGCGGTTAATAATTTTCGAGACAGAACATACAATAATCAAGACTCAATTGAAGGTTCAATAGTTTTCAGAAGCGAATAAATGCTTTGAGAATATATTTCAAGAAATTCCCCCGGAAAAAGCATAAACAAACGTACGAAGCAGGTGTAAAAATGCTATAGCAAGGGCGTAATTCCAAACGATGCGATCGTATTAGTTACACGATGTAAACGCAAGTTCTGACGTAACAAAAGACCAGCTAATTTAGTAGTCGCATTTTATAAGTAAAATAACTAAACCGTAAAACCGATAAGCATAAGCAATTTTAAGCGTTGTTGATTGACTATGTTTATATCGCGAGTATGTCCTTAACTAGAAAATAGGAATGTTGATACCTTAGTAAATTGGTTTAAGGCAAATAGGCTTATAGTAAATTTAATGAAAACTAAATTCATATTATATAGTCATAAACCTCAATACACGTGGGACTGCGAAAAAATTTGTTTAAATGAAAATTCTGAAATAGAAAAAGTATTTGAAATCAAATATCTGGGTTTAAATTTAGATTGTAGATTACAGTGGAATAAGCATACTGATTATTTAGCTGCTAAACTCAGAAAGTTAAATTATATATTTTACTACATGAATGAATTTTTTAATGAATATCATCTGTATATGTTATACCAATCACTATACAAACTTGTCTTGACGTATGGTTTGATGCATTGGGGTAATACCGCTAAATACCACTTTTCACAGATTGAGTTTTTAAATAAAAGAGTAATCAAGTTAATCACTAAAAACAAGAAAACTACATTTGATTATAATTTATTTAATGTTAGTACATTATATAAAACTGAATTGCTGTTGTTTATGCTAAATAGAAAAAAAGAATTTAATTTTCACATTAAGGAGGGTATCACTAGAAGTTGTGGAAATGAAATAGCTGCGCTACCTAAATTTATGAAATTCCATTCAAGAATCCAAGCCCTCTATATGGCGCCTCTCATTTACAACCATTTACCACTAGCTTTAAAAGACGATTTAAAAAACTTTAAAAAAATACGTAAATGTTTACTGAAATTTTTCCACTCCAATAATCTTTCTGAGGAATCTTATAAATAATCGATAAAGGATTGTGGATGGGGATGTAATATATATTCATATAGAGTACGTTGGTTGCATGGAAATGTAGAAATTTTCTTTTATTTTAATTGTAAATGTTAATGAATTAAATAAATTAAGATTATAGATTTAATGTAAGTTATATTATTTTATATAAGTTCTGTACGGTATATTTCTACTTTATTCCTTTATTGCAGTGTTTTTGATTGTAATTTTAAGGATTTCAGTATTTTTTCAAAAAGGATTTTTATTTCTTTAATACCCATCGCTCGCGCAAATATGCGCATAGATGGATTATGTTGTAATGATAATAATAATAAATTGATTTGATTTGATTTGATTTGATTTATTGAGTAAGAGTTTTCGAGGGAAGTTATCAGTTCTCTACCGGTTAAATTTTTTTCGGCAAAATACAAATACACGCAACTATAAGAATAATTTGGT
Organism: Icerya purchasi; assembly: GCA_039619475.1. Taxonomy (NCBI): domain Eukaryota; kingdom Metazoa; phylum Arthropoda; class Insecta; order Hemiptera; family Monophlebidae; genus Icerya; species Icerya purchasi. The sequence goes on along the minus strand of CM077116.1, from coordinate 166,401,487 downwards.
ACCAGAGAATTATTATCTGGGGGGGGGGGGGAAGTAAAGGCAATTCAAAAGTAGAAAGGAACTGGCCCCAGTATTCTCCTTAGATCCATTAAGCTTAGTACCATTATGGAAAGCTTAACTTCACAATATCCGTTATACCCCTTTTATTAAGGATACATATGGGACTTACTTTACTTTATGAGAAAATTATTACCCGTTTCTAATTAAACCGTAGGCAATCTCATTAAAAAGTAATCTCGCCTTTCAAAGAAACATTTCCCAGTGCACAATTCTGAAGTATTTTCCAATCGTTTGAACTTCAACAGCGCTCCTTCCGCTAACGATTGTGTGTTTATATTATTAATAAATTACTTCAGCATCGAGACAAACTCGATTTTTTTCGCTTTTCGTTCGCCCTTTCAGTGTCCGCTTCTTTCAGTCCCATTAAGGCTTCAGTTTGTGCGCGGTGTGTGAATTCTGTAAACGGAGTTAATTATTTTAAAACGGCAGCTAGCTAGGTTCGAACGTAATATAACTAGTAATTTTATTTAGTATTATTATTTTTAATTTAATTTGTCGCAAGCGGAACGAAAAACAAGCAACTAAAATTTTCCCCTTTCGCCGCTTTCCCGCCCTCTCTTTTTGGTACTTTTTGAGCGTGTAATTTTCGTATCGAATGCAGTATACACAGTTCGGAAGGAATATCGTTCCGACCTTTTCAGTAATTTTCATGACTCTCTAGCTTCGCCTATATGTCGAACGGTCATAATTGTGACGTGGCTGCGTTTTACTATTCCGCGCGCAAAGGTGCATCAGATTTCAGTGTTAAAACCATTAACTAATAATACAGATGAAACTGAGGGAATATAGGCCATTGTGGTGCTGCTTTGGGTCAAATTATTTTTTTTATTCTTCTTCTTTTCATCGTTTAATTTCAAATAACACCGACTTCTTTCTTTTTTCTTTTTTTCAATTTAGGCCCGGTATATTCTTTTCTCGCCTATCAGCTGCTTCCTTCGACAGTCATTACTTTCGGATTTCATTAATTTGTCCCCTTTTTAAAACTGCCCTAGCTTTTTCTTCATTACATATACCTGTATATACTTTCGGTTCCATTTGAGGTACCCTCGAATTTCGAAATTAATTTTTATTGCTTTCATTTTTTCTCCGTGCAAACCGTTTCCATGTGGTGGAAAAATTAAAAAATCTGCCTGCTAGACCTACACCCCCCTCCATTTTACATGAGTTCATAATCTGTAATTTTCCATTATCGTGTTTTTGAAACCCCCCCCCCCCCCCTTTTTTTTTCATATACATATATCCATTTTCCCATTAATATGCACCAAATTTTTAGTTATGTCTGTATTCATCGTGTTTTTTGTATTCCGCGCTCTCTGAATTTTTAGAATAAATGTTTTTCTATCGCCAAATTGTTCTACTATGTATAAGTCAATCTAGTTAACTCCGTTTTATAGGCCTGATTTTAATAAACGTTGATCTCTTATTATATTTTTTCTATATATATATATAAGAGTTTGTTTTGTTTTTTTTTTTGGCCTGGCACAGAATCCCATTTGGCTACCAACAAATCATCAGGTGGTTTCGTTGTAGATTTTAACTATTAGAGAAATGTGGTTTGAGAAAGCCAGTTACCATCCCACTAGGAATATTGTTATAGGATTTGCGAGTATCTCTATTCGAACAGCCATGGTCATCGATGATTTTCATATGACCCATGGAAATCGAAACAGAATAAGAGAGAAGATGAACTGATCATATCTCGTCAGCGCCATGGGCACTACGAGGACGACTGGACAGTAGGCCAGAGCACAAATAACAAAAACATAGACGAATAAAGTGCAGATTTTCATCTTATTTAATCTGCCTACTTAACATTAAAATATTACGAATCTAGTGCTATACGTCTAATTGGAACAAGCGCAGTTTTCGCATAAAACCGAATTCGTTGAAATTAAATTATTTGTGTCACCGCTTTTCCTATAGAATGCATATAGAATACCGACAATCGCAAACAGACTTAATGGACCGGTTAACAAAACTGTAATTTCACAATAATAATATGTGTTCAAAACATAGGCCAACTATAGATAAATACATTAATATTTCGAATGTACTCATCAGGTGAAAATATTTAGCTGAGCATTTGAGTCTTATACCGAATAACTAAAGTTTACTGAACATACTGAAAATACTACAAAAACAACTCAACTGAAAATCTGTTGTTTACTTTCTGCATTTATAAGAATATTTTTCCAAACTAACTCTTAAGTAAACATTTAATTCTGCAGTAACCTACGTTTCCGGAAGATTGTATTAAATGTACGTATATTACTGTGGGATTTTCGTTTTTTATTCGTTTGTAAATTAACCATTATTGTGTACATCGATAAACCTGAAATATATAATAGCATAAAATCGTACGTGCCTAGTAGAGAAACCGAAATATTCATTTTTAGCTTCGATATGAGGGATTCGAGACTTGTCTCGTTCCGGATCGAAGTCGCTTCCAGGTTTACTTAGCCTGAAATCAATTGAGTACCAGAGAAATCTGGGAAGGTAAAGGCGGATCCCAAGTAGAAAGGAACTGCCCCCCCCCAGTATTCTCATCAAATCCATTAGGCTTAGTACCATTATGAAAAGCTTAAATTCACAATCCATGATACCCTATCAAGGGTATATGCGACTTACTTTATACTATGAGCGAATTACAATAATGTATAAATTTTTGTTTATTTAATTTACTACAAATAGGTATTTTTTCATTCATCATATTCTCGCCGGATGTCCCATTAATTCTTTACATGGTGCATCATTGCACCTTTCTTCTCCGTTAGCTCTCCTATATACTTAGGCGATTCTTATCGAGTCAGTTATGTATATCATTACTCTGCACTAGACTTTGTAAGATATTTCTATATCGTGAGCGTACTACCAAAACGGTGTCATCGGCATAGGTGAAGATTTTACTCGAAACTGACAGATTACATTGGGCCTAATATGCGTCTTTGTGGAACGCTATAATGTTGCTCTACATGTTCATTTAAGACACCATTTATTTTAGTTACAAATTTTCCTTTTGTCAGATATGAAATAAACCAGTTGTATTCTTCAATAATATCTGGCCATCAACCACGTCAAATGTCATACATAAATCAAGGCAGACCACAACACTTTTTATTCCTATTTCTAGATTTTTTTTGTTATATATGATATGTGGTTAAGTATTACACATTCGGAACAATTCTAAACATAAGATACGCGACCCGTGAATTGTCCTTCATAATAACGATTGCCTTCATGAGTTTCATGTAAATAATTATTAAACATCTATGTTTTTGTCCACCGTTAGAGAACGTAAATTACTTTAAATATCCATAGGTATATATATATATATATATATATATATATATATATATATATATATATGTATTGATAAATCCGTGAACTGGAAAAAACACATTCAAAGTTTAAACTCGAAAATAAGACAGACAATTCCAGCTTTATATAAAATAAAGCAGGCACTATCGAATACTATGTATATGTACTATAATTCAATAATAATGTCTTGAATTTTATATGGAATTCAAATATATTATGTAAGGCTAAGAAAATGGAAATAAATAAAATGAGTAAAATACAGAAGAGGTTAAAAAAATTGGTGTGTAGACAAAGGAGGTGCAAGAATGGCTGAAGGAATAATGCAAAGATTGAAGATCAAGTTACTATATTTCGCTACTTTTTTAGGCTTTATTATTTACAGTTTTTGGACTTTATCGTGTCCTTCCTGCATATTAAGTTCTCATAGAAGATCATATTTTTCGATCTAAAAATATTAAGCTGTTTGCATGTACTGGTGTACAGATGTGTATTACACGGTGTGTTATGTATTGTCATTCTATTCTATTTGTTCGTTAGCTCGATTACGAGCGTCGAGACTACCTATCTGTACAATCTAGCTGTACAGAACAGGTAGCGTTCTTGGCAATTATTATATGTAACGCAGGTGTACATGCGCAAGATTACACTCGGAACTGATTGTAGCCGCTTGTTATCGCGCTACAAATGCAGCCTGTGTGTGTCTGCTGTGTACTGACCTAGCGCGCATATGATGGTGTACGTGGTGGGATGCCACTGCCTTCCACGTGGTTATTAGTAGAGTATTTATTTATTTAATTCTTGTAATAATCGTCGTCGCTCGGGATCGAACCCGTGACTTCCATGTCGGAAGTCAAGCGCTCTAGCAACTAGGCTATCGCGACAACTTGTATTGTCATATGTTATATATATATATATTGATATGGATAACATGATTTCGGGTCCCTGTTCGGGCGCCATTTGATACGAATAACGTGTATTTGAATTTAATTTTTTGTTCTTGTTCCGGACGCCATTTGATACGGATAACGTGATTTTAGGTCCCTTGTTTAGGGGGCCATTTGATACGAATTGCTACTATGAGTCTCTTGTTTCGGAGCGTTATTGATATAATTCTCTTCTCGAGTCGTTGTTTTCGGAGATCAGTGAAATATTTTCACTTATTTTCGTTAGTGAAATAGTTTATCGTGATTGCTTTTTATAGTTTCTTTTCATACGAGCATAGGCTTTTATTCAAATTTTTTAATTTATCGAAAATAATTTAAAAAGAAAATAGAAGTAAGATAAAAAAATAAACAATAATTCGTTTTCGATCCCGCCCCGAAGCGGCGGTGTTCTCTCCGCTAGAGATATCACGAAGCCGATACCACGTGTTCAATAACCAAAACTTTTACCAAGAAATAAACTTATATTTGACGGAAAAGTTCACAAAAAACTGACAGGTATATACTTTTACTTAAACATAATGCTAGGTTTATTAATATCGTTATTTATGGAATAAGTTAAAATAGTTGTAATTTTTGTACTTTGTATCTTTTTTAATAAACGTTGATAAGTGTGTTGGGCACTCACACAACGGGCATATTTGCCCTATGGGATCCGCAACTTATTTTTAAAATAAAAAAAAGAGCATCCTCTGTACCTTTATTAGGTAGGAACCCGAAATGGGTTTCACTGAAATAATTACTTTTTTTGTAAGAAGCATCATAGTATTTTTATTTTTATGCATTTCTCGAAAATTTTGGAAAAAGTAGATAGAATACAAATAGGACGTTTAAAAATTGGAGTGATTATGCCTAAATAATAATAATAATAATAATAATAATAATAATAATAATAATAATAATAATAATAATAATAATAATAATAATAATAATAATAATAATAATAATAATAATAATAATAATAATAATAATAATAATAATAATAATAATAATAATAATAATAATAATAATAATAATAATAATAATAATAATAATAATAATAATAATAATAATAATAATAATAATAATAATAATAATAATAATAATAATAATAATAATAATAATAATAATAATAATAATAATAATAATAATAATAATAATAATAATAATAATAATAATAATAATAATAATAATAATAATAATAATAATAATAATAATAATAATAATAATAATAATAATAATAATAATAATAATAATAATAATAATAATAATAATAATAATAATAATAATAATAATAATAATAATAATAATAATAATAATAATAATAATAATAATAATAATAATAATAATAATAATAATAATAATAATAATAATAATAATAATAATAATAATAATAATAATAATAATAATAATAATAATAATAATAATAATAATAATAATAATAATAATAATAATAATAATAATAATAATAATAATAATAATAATAATAATAATAATAATAATAATAATAATAATAATAATAATAATAATAATAATAATAATAATAATAATAATAATAATAATAATAATAATAATAATAATAATAATAATAATAATAATAATAATAATAATAATAATAATAATAATAATAATAATAATAATAATAATAATAATAATAATAATAATAATAATAATAATAATAATAATAATAATAATAATAATAATAATAATAATAATAATAATAATAATAATAATAATAATAATAATAATAATAATAATAATAATAATAATAATAATAATAATAATAATAATAATAATAATAATAATAATAATAATAATAATAATAATAATAATAATAATAATAATAATAATAATAATAATAATAATAATAATAATAATAATAATAATAATAATAATAATAATAATAATAATAATAATAATAATAATAATAATAATAATAATAATAATAATAATAATAATAATAATAATAATAATAATAATAATAATAATAATAATAATAATAATAATAATAATAATAATAATAATAATAATAATAATAATAATAATAATAATAATAATAATAATAATAATAATAATAATAATAATAATAATAATAATAATAATAATAATAATAATAATAATAATAATAATAATAATAATAATAATAATAATAATAATAATAATAATAATAATAATAATAATAATAATAATAATAATAATAATAATAATAATAATAATAATAATAATAATAATAATAATAATAATAATAATAATAATAATAATAATAATAATAATAATAATAATAATAATAATAATAATAATAATAATAATAATAATAATAATAATAATAATAATAATAATAATAATAATAATAATAATAATAATAATAATAATAATAATAATAATAATAATAATAATAATAATAATAATAATAATAATAATAATAATAATAATAATAATAATAATAATAATAATAATAATAATAATAATAATAATAATAATAATAATAATAATAATAATAATAATAATAATAATAATAATAATAATAATAATAATAATAATAATAATAATAATAATAATAATAATAATAATAATAATAATAATAATAATAATAATAATAATAATAATAATAATAATAATAATAATAATAATAATAATAATAATAATAATAATAATAATAATAATAATAATAATAATAATAATAATAATAATAATAATAATAATAATAATAATAATAATAATAATAATAATAATAATAAAATAGGGTTCATTCGATATCAATACGTTAAGGATTCTTTACACCATTTAATGTAATATTTGTTTTAGGTTTATGTTACGGTTTTCTAAGTAAGATTTTTATTGTTTATTCTCAATTATATTTTCTGCTCGTTTTTAACAATCTCCATAAAGTTTTATCCAACATCCTCTCGTGGCTAGAATAGCCTCTTTTTCATTTTTATATTTGTAATTCACTTATTTTACAACCGAGATACCGCCACATAGAGCAATATATGAATTTCTTGGTAGCCCACTGCTGGAGCAACATTTGTCTTCTACGAGCTTTTATATTTTATCATTTAGTTAAAAACTCTGTCTCGTTTATTACATCTTTTTACTTATTCATTTTATTCGCTTTATGACTTCTTCAGTGGGCAGTTTATTCTAATTTTTCCTTAAACTGTTAGCAAACATCGCTGCTGTAAGTACCCGAAAGACACATATCCATAGTAAAAAGTAATATCTCATTCGAAATAAGTGGATAGTGTAAGAAGGGTCGAAATAATTGAAAACTAACTGGAAAACAAAAAAGAAACAAGTAAAGTGAAGTAAATATGATGAAGAATCAGTATAACGTGTGTGATAAAATCGCAACAATAAATCAAAAACATGATACCTGATATGCGATAAGTGGGACTTTAGAAAGTGCGCTAGAGGGAGCGCTTATTATTAATTGAACAATTTACCATGTAAAAATTTCACCTGCGATCTGGGTGATCGTTCATAATTAATGGAACGCCCTCAGAAAAAAATAAATAAAACGTTTAGGCGACAGTTCTTAAAGCTAATCTGAGCAGACCAGAACGAAACGATTTTGATCCAACAAGCACGCGGAGCGACTATTTTTGAAGTGAATTAATTTTTCTATTTTAATTTAAAATCTGGATATTATGGGAAACGACCGCGACTAATTCAAGAGCTAGTGAATTACAGGAGTACTATAAAATTTTAGGCGGTAGCTCGAAGAAAAAGACGCAACTTAGTTGCGTCTATTCTAATTGTACCGACAAAAACGGAAACGCGACAAGATATTAATTTTTCTTTTTCTTTTTTCATTATGTATTGTGCTGTGGTGTAATTGCCAAGATTATTACAACAGATGGTTCGGTGCAGGTTTAAAGGTACTTTAACCGCCCCGATTATCCTGGACTTGTTTTGGCTCGTTTGACAATACAACAGCCGGTAAGTTGGCGTGTGCCTAGATGCCTGCACGATGACAGTGTACCAAGATGAGTTCGGCAGTTAATGAGACGAGAGAATTACACAATCGACAACGGGGAAGCAGGGGAGAGATGCGGCTTTTAATAGACAGTTATGGAACATTGATGTGTATGCTATGCGAAGTGTGGTCGGTGCTTGGAACTCTCTACGGGACATATCGGTGACTATCTCAGTACTCACACCTTGATCGATCGCAGCCATGTCGTGTTTGAGCAGACCACATAGTTTCTCGTTTCTCTGTACCTGAAAAAAGAATGATCCTAGTTGAGAAAGGGACTCTATACGTTGTTACCTTAGAATTCCGACATTAATTTTCTCTTTACATATGTGTTTTCGAACGTTATGGCCAGTGATTATCACTGCTATATAATAATAATAGTCTTGCTCACTCGATTATTGTACTAAAAAGGGGTAATACACAATTACGAAGTGTAATCGAAACAAGCGAATGATTTTCATTTGAAATAGTAATTCCCGATGGAAAATTGATCGTAGTCGTTAATTATTTGCTTCGTTTCATTCTCGTGTTCGTAAATTCGAAATTATCGATTTTTTCCGGATACTAGAAAGTGGAAATAAAGTCAAAAAGTCCAAACGGCAAAATAAATAATTAACTCCGAATTGCGAATTATAAATCGTAAGCCGCTCGAACATTCATTAAACATACCGGACATGCTTCCGGAAGAAGTAATATCGCGACATTCTACTAAATAGTTGAAATTTTTCGATTCCATTGAGCAATGTTCAATCAAAACGTTTCAAGTTGCCCACCCCGTTAGAAGTCGATGCCAGTTTTCTTCTACTTCCCCCCACTTAGCCTGAACGCTAACGATCTCATATTTTATTTTTACCGTACAGAAAAAATATGTGTCAGCGAACGAACTCTTGCGGTCGGTTAAACATGTCCAGTTCTTCGTTAGTATTGATTTGTTGGCGCCTGGTTCAGAATAAATCGAAACATTCTCTTTCTCTTAGACGATAATTCGATTGAATCTACTATTACGTGTGCTATTAATTGAATACCCGATCTATCGACGGTAAAACAGTGTGCATGATGCATATGCGCGTCATTGAAATAAATGTTGGTTTATTGATTGTTTGAAGATATATTAATGAAAGGTCTTTTCTTTTTTTTTTTTTTTTTTTCATTTCTTTCAAATGGGCCAATCTTGGCTCGGTTTTATTTCTTCGCCTACGTGCGAGATACTTTGACCGGATAAATTATTCAATTTTTCAATCGAATGATAATGTTTAACGTCGACGGTAACTTGCTCTATAATTGTTTGAAAGGGACCGCAACACATTTTGGACACACGCTTCATTTATCAAGTGTCCAATTATTTTGACTAATTCAGCTGTCTGCTCTTTGCCGCTATCAATTATTCGCGGTAACATCTGCCTATCAAAAGTTATTTACTTTCTATTTTCATATATTTCCAAACTGCTCCCTATATATGTGTATAAGTGGAGAATCAGCGACAGAGATCCCGCCGTACCCTTTTAGAACTGTTATTTTTCACACTTTAACACGTACAAAAAAGATAAACTCAAAATTAAAAAAAAAAAAAGAAAAAAGAAAAGATATTCTTATTATTAATGAAAAAATAAACCGCTTAATAAATTGTACAATTACAGGCTACTTTACTACCCGATATTTATTTATTTAATTTATTGACTAATTCAAAATCTTCTATGGCTGTCGTGAGAGAAAATTTAAAATTTCACAAATTCATGATAAATAATGCGGTGGAAAAGGATTTTTTTCTTTTTTATTAAAAGGTCGAATTCGTTCTTTCTATTTTTAACGGTTCGTGTACAATATTGCTTGCGTTGCTTACATTTTTGCGTTGAGAAAACATGGGGTTTTCATTGCGCTATTTATATGCCCACGGCTTAACACTGGTGTGTCGAATTCACAGAATTTTTCAATAGTTCGCTGCACCTATTCATAAAGCCTGAACTTTGTGCGCTTCTGCTCGGGCAAGTCTTAGTAAATTAAAAATCAAAGACGCTTTTAAATTTAAGATCCACGATGTCATCCCGTATAAATAGAAATAGGTACATTACCGATTAAAACGTACCTATATCATTCTTACACTAGAAGCAATATTATAAAGGCGGCCGTCGTATGAAAAAGCACCGGCTTCAATAAGCGGCGGTTTCGTTGTATTCAGTAATTGTTCTCGTTATTTCAATATACTTGTATATTATTTAAGTTAGGTTAGTGATAAATATACCGAGACCGCACATGTGGAATTTTTGTAGCAACCTAATCGAGTTGCATTAGACAGATTTCGAGCGATCTATTGAAATGGCCAAGATTTGAGTCACATTATATGTATGCTTGTGTGTTAGTAATAAAAGCGAATGTGAATGATATCATATTGTCTGAGACCGCTCTGCGTTGGGTAGGAAAGGCTTTTCTAATTTTATTTTTTTTTAATTTTGAAGAATTTTTCTTCAATAGGTGTCCAAATTAATTTAAATATTAAAAGAGGCATAACAATAATATATATACATATATAACTCGGTCATTTCGGCCTCGCAAGGGGCTGTGCTTCTTGACTCTTGCTTACATTTCTGTCTCTTTCTCTTCCATACGTTGTATGAAATGATCAAAATGTACAACATAATTCTTGCTGGCATCAACATAAAAAAAACAACATAATCACAAAAATCCTATCCTAACATTTAACTTTCATTACTTAAAATTAAGACATTTTTTCGTTACATATTTCGTTTCATAAAATTGTGACATTTTTTTAATAACATAATCACAAAAATCCTATAAAATATAACAAACGTTACATAAAATTGGGACATTTTTTTCTAATTGGGTGGGGGGGCTAAGAGTTACGTTATAATTAATATATATAAACTCGACCTTTTATACACCAAAAGGGGCTTTGTCCCTTGACCCTACTGGGGGCACCCTCGAAACCACCAGCTTTATCACTCACGAGTAAAATTGACAACGTCAAGCAATAAATTTTGTCGGTACTTTGTCTTCTTGTATACGTAGCATGTTATGGACAAATTTTCGTGAGTTTTTTTTTTTTTTGTGGCAGAAAAAACTTTTGGGTTTCGCGTTTAGATATCTACCTATCTATCTATCTATCTATCCATCTATCTATCTATATATATATATATATATATATATATATATATATATATATATAACTCGGCCATTTTGGCTTCGCAAGGGGCTGTGTCCCTTGACCTCTCTTGCTTTCATTTCTGTCTCTTTCTCTTCTATACTTTGTATAAAATGATCAAAATTTACAACGTAATTCTTACTGGCATCAACACAAAAAAAATAACATAATCACAAAAATCCTATCCTAACATTTAACTTTCTATTTATTTATTTATTTATTATATTTATAAGTCGCTTTTGGACTACAAGGTCATTAGCGACTACGGTTTTACAGATAATTATAAAATTTTATATTGAATATTTGAAAATGCGCGAAACAAAAAATAAACAAAAAAGTCAGCTGAAGGCTGAGGAAGTTAGATCAGTTGGAATACAGAGATGTCTTTGAGGAAGGCTACGATTTTTTTACACTTCTCGGCGTCCGAAAACATCTCTGGAAGGCCGTTGGTAATACCCGCTTGTTGTTTGGCCTGCTGGTAGTGATTACACTCGATCAAAAGATGCCTCACCGATATAGGCATGTTGCAGCGTTAACACAGGTTGGGCGGTTTATTAGATATGAGGAACGAATGAGTCAATTTGTGTGTCCAATGCGGATACGAGTTAGGACACACTGCTCGTGTCTACTGAGATTTGGCATGTTTTCGTAGGTATCTTTTCTAAACTCGTGTAGTTTGCTCGGCGTTTGGAGCCAAAGGGTGTTCCAGTAGTTTTTGACTGTGTTGCTTATCACCATTCTAGCTTCATGAGGTGTCATAAGTACTTCAGGCGGGCAATCTTGTGTCGTCGCGGTTCTTGCAGCTTGGTCCGCCAATTCATTTCCTTGGATTCCTGTATGCGCCGGTGTCCACACAAGGCTGACCTGTATATGCTTTGATTGGAGCTGGTCCAATTTTAGGTGAATGCGTTGTATGATAGGGTTTTCGGTAAACTGATTTTGGATGGCTCTTAAGCAGGACAACAAGTCAGTAAATATGGTACAGTTTGTTACGTCTTGGCGCAGTATTAACTTTCATTATATAAAATTAAAACATTTTTTCGTTACATAAAATTGTGACATTTTTTAAATAACAATAACAAAAATCCTATAAAATATAACAAACGTTACATAAAATTGGGACATTTTCAGGGACATTTTTTTGGGACATTTTGCGTTACATAAAATTGGGAGACTTTTTCGGACATTTTTTAGCCTAAGAATTACGTTGTAATTAATATATATATATCATTGTATAATAAAGTATTTTTTCGTGATACCAATTTTTTGTTGTTTAGAAATCGTGCTATAGACCGTTAACAAACGTAGATGACGAGACTATTATCATCTTCATCTCTACGTGTCGCATGAGCAAACCAGACAGTTCCTTAATAATAATATTTCGAATTAGTGACTGGTTGAAAGGAATACTGTTACGATGGGATTTTAGTTAGTTATCGTATGTTGACACATATGGGTGACAGCGATTACCGGAAAATGACGAGTTTTAATAAAATTTTGCGGTTGGAGACACGAGTTTTGGGTCTCAGGGGCTCCATTATATATATATATATATGTATGTGTGTGTGTGTGTGTGTGTGTGTGTGTGTGTGTGTGTGTGTGTGTGTGTGTGTGTGAGTGTGTGTGTGTGTGTGTGTGTGTGTTTGTAAAAGACAAACGGATAATCAAATATGAAGTATTAATAGACGAAGAGTAAATTGAGCAAGAGGCATTAGAGCAAAAAAGAAATAATAGTGTAGTAATTTCGCTAGTCTTTAAATAATATTTAAATTTTACGCAAAGCCGACAAAAACAGGAATAAATTTTCTCTGTCAGCACCGTGAGAAGGCAATGTGATAGGGAGTGGTTGAATGTAAAGGATTTGATAGTGTCGTTTGCAGGCTGGTAAAAAGGGCTATGTAAAATACTTTACAAATTACGGTTTGGCGGCTGGCGGAGATGAAAATGCGCTGTTCGGTTTGTATGTGGCGTGAAAAAAGTTGTCAGTCGTCTTTTTTTTCCGATTCTTTGCGGAGAAAGTTTAGCAGCGACAGAGTCTGGAGTGTATTGTACTTGTTTCGTGAAATGTATATGGATGTTCGAAGGTGCACGATGTACGTATATTCGGTTAAAAGATTAAAAGCGACGTGAAAGCTTAGGGGAGTTTATGTGCAGTAAATTTCAGGTCACTGGAGAAATAACGCCATTGCAGATAACACGCTTTTCCTTTTAATTTTTTGCCTGTAGTGCGGCCGGTTCGCTCGATTACACGGCGTATAATTTTAAAAAGTTTCGCCTGGTCGCGACTGTCAGACACCAGCCATCGAATCTGGTTTTATTTCGTCGCTATTCGGCCAAAAAATTCTTTTCGACATTTACAAATCAATCGGTTTTTTTCGTTGTTTTGTTTTCCTCCTCTCCCGCGACGGGGAAAAGTAGCGGAATAGTAGTAGACATACGAATGCACCCGGTATCGGCATTTTTCGATAAGGAATTTTGGAATTTTTTCAAAGGCAGACTTTAGCATGTATCGTTTTTCTCGGTCTCGGTTTCTAACTTTCATAGTACTGTCACTGTTGTTGCGTACGGTATTTTTCCAGCTTTCCCGTTTATCGCGAAGAAGAAAACCGAATTTTTCTTTTACGAGATCGACACTAATTTTAATAAATGAAAAATTTCCAGACCGAAATAGATAAAAAGCTACGGAAGCCGACTGTGCAGGGGGGCTGTTGGAATAAAGCAAAACGCGGCTATTCCGAAACTCGGTGCGCCGCTGAAGAGGCGCTTGTATGAGAAGTTTTTGGGGCTGAATGGAAAGAAATTAAAAATCAAAAATCAAAAAATCGAAATTGGAAAGAATTTCGATGGGAAAAATATTTAATTTCGGTAAAAACCAGATATATTGCTGTTCCGTTTTTGTTGAATTAAAAAAATAAATAAATAAATAAAAATAAAAACAAGTTTTTTTCTTTTTTTTTTGTTCTTTTCCAAATCACTGAACGAACAGCGACGGGAAAGCGAACAAAATGAGATATTTTCGATTAATCACAGGAGTGGAATGCAGTTTTCTACAAAAATCAGTTCGCGTCGGAAAATCTGACGATAATTTTTCCTATCTAGGTGAAACTGACTAAAACCGGGATCATCATCAGATTGAAAAGTAATAAACGCTTAGCGCTGAAAAATAGCGTATCTTTCTAAAAATATCTTTACGAAAACGCACAGGTCGTTATGTCTGACCTTGCGGCTGTATATTATATAGCACCGGTGAATTTTATTGAGAAAAAAATTTAATCTCCTCATTAATCTTTAAAACTGCTCCATTTGCATTTAACACACGTTGACAGATATTATAATTAAAATAGCTCAACTGAAACTATCCTTCGTACATATTTAATCTTATTTACAATATTAACAGAGATTTTTTTCTTCTGAATCACCATCGTTAAGTAGCTCGGTGTGTATTGTCTGGATCTAATTCATACATATCTATCGGTATATATTGCGTGGTGCCATACAATAATTGTCTTATAAATTTAAATATTAACGTTATTTGCCGATTATAAATGTGATCAATCTTTTCGCTCGAAATGTGTGCTATATATCAACGCAGTAGAGATGGCATTTCTAGGTTACTCAAGATGGCAACAACAGTGGACTACCTTCGGTCACTACCATCTTCGCTCCTTAAAACCTTCTATTGGAGATCAAACCTCTCATTCTTCGATAGAAGACACCAGGTTGTTCTCATATGCGCCTCGGTTACACTCTTCTCACACATTGCTATCTCTCCATAGTAGTTCTGGCCGTCTCCTTCTTCCCCGAATAACTTTTTTAGTGTCCCCAGTTTCCTTTTGTCCTATATTCTTCCTTCTTGATGGGTAATCGTCCGTATTTGACAAGCCCAATAAAAAAGTAAAAAAAAAAAAAAATATCTCTTTACTCGCACTTTAGTCTGCTCAAACTGCTCAGCCGCTCCGATTTCTATTCGTCACCTTTTACTTGACTGCTCAGGCCCACTTTCACAGCATCAAAAAGCATACAAAAGCTTCTTCACCGCATCACTCCTGGTAGACTCAGACAACTGTGTTTCCGCCCTCTTTAAGTTTCTCCAAGATACCAATAGGCTTGGGCGATGTATCGATACATCGGGAAAAACCGGTGCAGAATCAACATCGTCGAACTGGTATAGTGAATTTTTGAAAACCGATGTATCGCGGACCGCGGTGTTGTTGAACCTTCACGATGTATCGCGTTATTGGTTGTTGTCGATTCAAGTAATCAATCTGAAAGAGCTAAAAATGAACTCAATAATTACTTACTGATGCCTAAAGTTAGTTTAGAGAAAAATCCATTGACACGGTGGAAAACTCACGAGGATTATTTTCCTTGCATGAAAATCTTGCCAAAAAGTACTTGGCAACTCAAGGTACCATTGTACCTTCAGAAAGTGTTTTCAGCACAGGAAGAAATGTAATAACACGTCAAAGAGCAGCATCACTCCCGAAAAATGCAGAAATGCAAATTGTTTTGGCTCAAAATATAAAAAATGCATAAATTTCTATGTTATAGATCAATTACTTTATTTCTTCCATTGTTTCATTAATGTTCATATATTTTGTTAAAAGTTAAGTAAGAAAATTTATTGAACATCTTTATTTTTTTTTCTTGACTTAAAGCAAGAATTACCTTGACTCTTAAGTGCAAGCTAAATTATTTATTAATGAAAACTATATTTACTAATATGACTATAGTTATGCAGTATAATTAAGCTGTACTGTTTTTTTTTTTTTTGTTTTTTGGAAACATAAAAATCGTGATACATCGTGATATCACGATGTTTGCTTCCTGATGTATCGTGATGCAGAAATATAGACATCGCCCAAGCCTAGATACCAACGTCTCCAACCAAATTTACCCCCTTTATCTCAACGTCGTGCTGCTAGCCTATGATGCTTTAAGCGTCGTATGGAAAAAATAAAAAACAAGTAAAATAAAAAATGATTATCGACGAAATGCCACAGAATTTTCTAGTGGAGCTCCTTTTATTATTGACAAGGCGGCCATGCAGTGGACTAAACTGCGCTATCCGGTATATTTATTTTTTTAGCTAAGTTGCTAAGGCTCGCGATTACACATACTCGATGTATGTTAGCTAGTAGTGGGGATAAATACGTTTTATGTGGGATGACAGAAATCCTGTGTCGGCTCTGCTGAAATGTTGCCCATTTGAAGTACAACTATCAGACAAAAATGTTCGAAAATAATCTTTCGAGACGGTATTTTAAAATTTTGTCGGGTTCCAATTAATAACGCGGCTGATATTGTGCTACCAAAGAGGCGTCCGTAATAAATATTGAATTCCCATATACTCGGATCTCATCATCTTTATATCATCTATTCTCACTGGTGACCGACTATGAGTTTTCTACAAATATCCGAGCTTATACCACATGCGGGAAACCAAACCTAATCGATGCGTCGTTGTAAAGTTATACAACTGGAAAACTACATTTGGAACTGCATCATCCTTCTTAATGTTGTTTTCCTTTTTCCGTAGCTTCTTAATATCGTATAACTGCCGTTCTTCTGATTGGCAAATCTTCGTTATCTAGAACCGTTCTTTCCATACGGCGAAAGTCCATTTTTTCCCAGAATTATCGTTCAAACGGATAATCGTTCTTGTAGAACCGTGCGAAAACATATTGGCGCATGAGGAAACATGGTAGTTGAAGCGCAAACAACAATCATGCTGCCATTCCCGTCTGTCATCTAGTGGCAAGGCAAACAGAAAGACCACTGGTATGTCCAGAAGGGCACGGTTTCTCTTCGCAGGCTATTTAAGGAGATAATAAAAAAATAATTTTAGAGGAAGGAATGAAGGAAAGAAACAAAAGGAGATGGGAGAAGGAATACCACTATTTCGGGGTGACACCCTAACCTTTGGATTTATCCTAACCGCAAGGCAACGGCTTGTTAATAAGGAAGTAACGTTTCAAGGTTTTTACGACGACCTAGACCGACTGAGAGAGAGACAGACGCTGGATTTATGCAGACTTTTAGTAGACAGTTCCTCAAACTGTGTCTCCTTTCGCTGTCGCTATTGGAATCGGCAGCCTGAGACTTTCCATCAATAGTCGCTCTTGATCCGCGAGTGTTTATTTGACTAACGCCTTATTCGCTGCTAACCTACATATCTGCAGGACACTCCGCTGTCCGCCACATCCCGTTCCGGTTAGAGCTCCGGCCCAGAGGAGCACAGGCAGATGATATAAATTAAACATGACCATTGTTTCCTAATGAAAAAAAAAAAAGCATGTAAGTAGCTCAATATTGTTTCGCCATTGCAACATACAGTAGAAACAATGTATTCCGACATTTTTTCATGGTATCTTCTCCGGGTGTCAATTTTAATTGTATAATAAAATAACCAGCTTCAATAAGAAACAAAATATAAGGGTAAAAATAATTTCTAACAATAAATTAAATAACTTATTTAGAAACGTTTTCGGGTATAACCCATCATCAGCTAAAACTAAATCAAATACAACTCAAAACACACTGCATAGAATATAAAGATTACACGTGTATATATAGTAAACGCATAAGTGGAACAAACATAGAAGGTATAAAAATCAATAGTGCGAAATTATAAGGTATTTATTTAATTTATTGTTATAAATTATTTTTACCCTTATATTTTGTTTGTTATTGAAGTTGGTTATTTTATTATACAGTTTATAACAAACAGGTATGTATTCACTTAAATTTAATTTTAATTGCTCCTCATCTTCTTTGTAGATATTTCACCGAGGTTTGTCGGCTGCTACTACGGATGTCATCACTCTTGTATATTCCTTAATTTTAGGGACCGTTCGTGTCGCTCTCTAGAGGTCGACTCAAATTAGCCATTGGGTGAACTAGCCGGATGATCGAATATCTGTCGCGGGTGAACATATCGATTTTTTTTTTTTTAATACCTGCTCTAGGGTTCTGGAGTTTTTAAATGTTTTTTGTCTTTGTACTAGCATTTAGTATATTAACTTAGCATATGGAGTTTCAAAAATTACGGCGTGAGAAATGTCAGCTTATTTTTAATTGACTCATTCCTACAACGGCGGTGCTAAAGAAGTTACAGAGCTCTTTTTATTTATTTTCTTTTAATTTGCCGCTAAATCACTCGCACAGCGCGGAGTTTGAATCGATGTAGACGGAAGATATGGTGCAGGTAAAAGAGCAGCTAGCGTTGTTGTTAAAACTGAATACGAGAATAGAACTTCGTCGAATTGAGTTGTTTACTTGACAAAACGAACAATCGAAAACGGAAGTTCGCGATACGAAAAAATAGGTTCACCGCTTCGATTACGCAAGTAACAATAAATCCGAAAAATGCAGTTAAATAAATTTAGCGATTCGCAAAATTTAGACAATTTAACACGCGATTACGCAATAGAATCGAACGGAAGCTCTGAAAAGGGCCATTTCAAATAAGTAAAAGCGAATAAGCTAGAATGAGTTAAAACGAATTAATTAGAGGAAATAACGAAAATAAGAACTGAATGAATTTGCATAGAAGAAAAATAAAAGAAGGAAATCAATAAACATGAAGTAAACGAGTAAAAGTCAAAAACTATAAAGCGAAAAACAAAAAACCGACATATATAATCTTACTCTGCTACGACTTAAAACTTTATTACCACAGATCGTCGATATTGACAAGGAAGCGAAACTATCCATTAAGCAATATCGCATTTCGCTTACGCTTTTCTTTAATTCGTAGTTCCAAACAGCTAGTCTAAAACGTTATTCCAAGCGGCCGGCTAGTTTACCACCACAGTCAACTTGTTCAATCGCTGGCGGCTTGATCTACGTAGAAATACGGCGAAACGATGATGATATTTTAATAATTTTAGTTACACGGATTATCGTCCGTCAGTTAATTTTTTAAAAGGTATAAATCAAATTTGAACATATCGGAAATAGTCTTTTTAATAGACAGATCACTTTTGATATTTATGCGTCATACTACTTGTTTCATGTTGCAGGGGAAGAGAGTCCTGTTTTTAATTTCTAATTTTATTTTATAAAAAAATATAATTAAGTATACCTGATAGGCGCTGAGAGATATTTTAATTGCAGATATTTAAATTTATTTACTCTTTTTATTTATTCTCCCTTGTCATTTGTACTTTACTGTTTATGGCTTTGGTAGTAGCTTAAGAACATTACCTGTAACTATAAGAAGTCTTTATAGTTATCGTTATTTATTTATTTTCGGGTTCGTGTTTTTTTCCTTTTCTTCTTTACAATACGCAAAATTTAATTTCAATTTAGTTTATTTTTTCATTTATATCCCCCCTTAAATGTGCTCGGATTTCTGTAATTGTCTTCCCTTTAGAAATTTCGTACTATTTTTATTTTTCTTATTAATCTAATATATATATATATATATATATTTTATTATCATTAATTACAAATCCAGAATTTAGTAGTACCTCCGGCGCTTTAAAATAATATTTTTTAAGGGAGTAAACTTTAACAGAAAGTCAGGTGTGGTTTGGCAAATCGACCGCAGTGTAATCCCCGGGTCATGGCAGAAGACTGTAAACGAATGGCCCTGAGTAAAGTGGGCACAGGATGTGAAGAATGCCACCGTCTACAGAGATTATCAAACAAATTTTGATTGGAACTAGAAATGTTAGAAGTCTCTATTGTACTTGCACCTCTAGTAACAATAATGGAAGATTGCCAGAAGTTAAGTTACATCGTGATGAACAAATACGGAAATGTTATTTTTAAAAAAACAGACACACATATAGCTCGGTGCAGATATTGTGTCTGATCGCAACCCCTTGCTAGCGAGACTTTCCGAAGAATAGAAACACCGAAAGGAAAACCGAATAGATCTTCAGAATAAGATAGTCAGTCGAACTTTCAAATATGAAAAATGCTTTTTTACAAAAAATAAATACCGACTTCAAGGTTTATTATACAAATTTAAAGATGCACTAAAAAGTAAAAAATAATTACTCCCGATAAAATATATATATCAGAGTGATATAACACCTTAAGGGTGATATCGTAATTCTTATACAACATTAACTTTTTGGAGTTGGAATTAAATTCATGTTAGGAACAATTTAATCAACATTTAATGCAGTTTTTAATTATTCTTTTAATATGAATTTGATGCCAACTCCAAAAAATTAATTTTGTATAAGAATTACGATATCACCCTTAAGGTGTTATATCACTCTGATATATATATTTTATCGGGAGTAATTATTTTTTACTTTTTAGTGCATTTTTATTCAATTAAATTAAAACATTTTAATAAGAACAGATATTTCCACGGTGTGAAAACACCAAAAGCTACATTTCCATTGTAATTTGGCAAATTTATAGTATTTTAAGTCAAAAATCTAATCCGACGGTGAAAACAATCATGAATGAAAAGCATCCAAAAAGCTTCAATCTCCCGCATTATTAAGGATAACTCAAAAACTATCGGTCAGATCTTGATCAAATTTAAATGGGACCACATGACAAACACTACCTTTCAAATAAAATAAGAATCATCAAAATCGGTTCATCTAGAAGAAAGTTCTGTGGTAACACACATAAAAAAAAAAAAAAAAAATACAGTCGAATTGAATACCTCCTTCTTTTTTGAAGTCGGTTAAAAACACTGGAGAGATGGAAACGATAAAATTATAAATAAAGTTAAAACGGAACGTTTATGAAAGAAAAGAAGAAAACTACATTCCGAGAAAAAGAAAAATTGCCATGACAGATGAAATATTAGACCCGATGATGCACTTTCACAACGTTAACAGATGTGTATATTGGATAACAAATCGTATAACGCTTTGAAGAAGTACATTCAGGACTGTTGGGTGATCTTTAAGTAGCCTAAGAAACTTTCACTGTGATAACCCTAGTAGCTAAAAATGGCAATTCAATGTAAGCAAAAAAAAATACGAAATAATTTACAGAATACTCCAATTCCACTGTTTTTAATTACATTTCCTACGCAAACTAAAATAAGTGATATTAAAAAAAAATGAACAGTTTATTGGGAGGGGAAGTGTAAATTCGAAAAGAAAAAAGAGAACGATTTTGCTTACTCTGGAAGCTAGAGTTACAACGAACCATGCATTAAAATAACGATCGATTTCAAACTAATCTCGATCAGTGATAAGAGTGTAAAGCGTGTTTATATATGCGCTATTATTTTAATAACTCTGTATTTTAATTTTAATTACTGCAGTTTACTCTGAACTTAGTTTTACGGTAATTTTCGGACTGGTTTTTAACTTTTTCTCTCTTCGCTATTGGTGTGGACATTAAATAAAATGTTTGCGCCGGCAGTGTTTACAGCACGAACGAATCCTACTGCGAGAAATACCGCGTAAAAATGTCACACCGGTTGATTTGGTGCCTGGAAATGTCAGCACGTGTAAGAAATTTTATGATAAAAGTGAAATTATTAATAAGTCAGAGCAGGGGTGGGGGGGGGGATATTAAAATGGAGAAATTTAAGAATGAATGGCGCGCTTTAATGTTTGCGTATTTTAAATTTTAACGGTCATTTCGTAAGCAGATTTTAATAACTTTCTCAAATCGGTTTAAAATATTAATTTGTAAACGTCAACGACCTAAACAGGTATACAAATTTCAGATCAGACTGCGTTCTAAAGGAATATCTCGACTTTTATAAAAATATGTTCATTCGAAGTAGGGATTTTTATTTTTATTTTTTATCTTTTTTATTATTATTAAGATGAGAGATGATTTTTCCGAATGCTATTCTAAGATTTGTTAAAGTCTCGAGAGAATGCTGAAATAGTTTATTTTTAATTATTTTTTTTTGCACGACTCGTAAAAATAATGCATTTTCATTTCGACGTTTAATTACGTTTTTTGTTTCTTTCATTCTAATATTACCTTTGTCAACTTAGAAATTGTGTTCTGCATCGGACCAATTCTCTGGTTAAGGTCTTCAGCTCATGCTGACAGTATGTTCCCTTTTTCAATTTCATTATATGTTCCCCTTATATCTGCATTTGATTTTTCTACCCCTGGTTGGCCAGCCTTATCAATACTTTGCAATTATGTACGCTGCTTTTATTGTAATAAGCCGATCTAAACAGTTAAAATGTACCTCGAAATTTACACAGCTTTAAGCTAGGTGTGTTGTTTAAACGGTAAAGGGTTTGTGTATGAATAATAATTATGACATTCTTTTCCTCTTCATCGTATGAACTTAATACAGCATGCCAAGAGAAGTCCGGAATATTCCAAATGAAGGACGTTGTCGAAATTTTACGGACAAGCTTTATACTCGAAAAGGTGTTCTGCATTGTTCGTATTTCACATTGTAGCTACCCGTAGAACCTTTAGTAATGTTCCATTTTTTCATGTTGTTCCTTGTGTATGCAATCATCGTCCTTAATCTGTTAATCAGACTTTCACCCGCGCGAGTTCAGATTTGCAAAAGCGGGAGGCTTTATGATGGTTCAGTCCAGCGGTTCCGGAATAATTGTTACGAAATCCGTTCGTTTTTGCGTTATGTTACCGCTTTTAGAGATCGACCAGCTTCGTTACTTACTCCTTCCCCCGTCAGAAATCAGTGTAAAAGAAAAATTAAGAAATTAATTTCGAAAACAGTGAAATATTCTGTCTTTTGTCAATATTCACGTAATCAGTCGAAAATTCTCCTGTAAGTATTGTAAAAGGACTAACATTTGGTGTTCCCCTTGGCGAGGTCATTGTACATTAAAATGGCTCAATCGAAAAAACGACTCTTAGTTTCTTCTGTAGAGCATTAGGTTTTTTTTGTTAAACAATAAATAATATACGTTGAAAACCAACCCCAAAGGGTATAGAGGTCCCGGTGTCTTTCTTGAAAGAGCGATTAATTCACTAAAATCGACTAGAGTTGGAAAAAACAGGAACAAAAAATAGAAAGAGACAGAGAGAAAGAGAGTGAAGGTCGCCTGTAGGACGTATAACGTTTTTCCTTACGTGACAATTTCTGACAGTTTACTCCCACCGCAAGCCGCGTTAAAGAACTTCGTTCCAAAAATGATTTGGTAAGAAATAAGCACTTTATTCGACAACCAGCCAAAAGTATATATGTATGTCCGAAAAGTAAGGTAACATTATAGCTTCACCTTTCGTAGCGTAGTTGGTTTTTAGTGGTGTTCCGTTCGGGTATGACCTAGTTCGAATCTACACTGCCATAAAAATTTCATTTACGCTGGGTTTAGCTCCATAGTTGACTTGTCAAAAAAAAAAAAAAGAAAAAGAAAAAGGTGACATTATATCATGGCAAAGTGTTAAGTATGGACTAGATGGAACGGTTCTTAATTTTTCCTGGCGAGAACGGCGACCGAATCTGTTAAGCTCAACTGAGCAAACCAACATCGTATTATATTTAATTATCTAGCTCTACTATACAAAACGGGATTTTTGAGTTTCTAGTTACTTACAATTAGTGCTGCTCGCTATCGTCAGCACGTGTCAACTGGAAATAAACCGTACAAAAGGCGATTTCCTACACCATACTGAATTCTATCAATATACATATATATATATTTTATTTATTAAAATAATTGTTCCTGGTAGAGTCGAATTATTGTAGAATGGAGGATTCGAAAATGAAAGAAATACGTGAAAAAGAATGGAGAAAAATTTTCATTCTTTTTTTTAAAAATTAAATTGTATATTACTTGTTTGTTAATTTGTATGTTTTATTCATTTGTTAAACATGCTAAAATTGTACGAAATTTGTTTATCATTCCTCCTCATTTCCAAATCTGTGTCTGTCATACAATCCCATCGCATGACAATAATTTAGTAACCGGTAATAGTTATATAACTATATATAACTATAGTGGATTGTACCCGTATACTTCAAACGCAGAAATGCATTTTACTGATTTCTTTAAAATTAATTACGATTTGTTTGAAAACGTTTCACAATCGGATAAACGAAGAAAATTATTAGCAAAAAATATTAAATGGTCTGCTTCTTAAAAATATTTTATTTTCATTTGTTTTTTTTAAATTTATGAACCGTTTTTAATATCTACAGCTATTACGGTTGTATCAAATCATGTTAATACTTTCTAAAGAGTCTCTTTATATTATTATTAACCTTTCAGTCATTCCACTATATTCTCAATCACTTACTAGATGGGCTATTGTCTTCTAATTGCATCCATTTCAAACCCATGAGAAGATGGTTTTATTTATCCTAGGCCAAAATAAGCCATATAATCTCCGACAGAAAAATCAAAAATGTACATGTATATTTTTATATTATATGTGTATACAAAAAAAAAAAAAATTAAATAAAAAAAAACACAAATTAATTATTATTTAAAACACCATTTATTAACAAAGTTTCAAATCATTATATGTGATACATATTAATTACAACGTAATTCTTAGGCTATCCTCTATTAGAAAATTATGTAACGTTTGTTATGTTTTATAGGATTTTTGTGATTATTTTATTTTTTTGTGTTGATGCCAGTAAGAATTACGTTGTAAATTTTGATTATTTTATAAAAAGTATAGAAGAGAAGAAGACAGAAAAGTAAGCAAGAGGGGTCAAGGGGCCGAGTTATATATGTATATATGTACATATGTGTGTGTGCAATATATAACATCTTAATAAAATTAAATTAACGTACGAATAACCGAATATCATTTTCGAAACTAGATTCATTTATTTATGTATGCATGATGTGCCGTCTTCATTTTTTTCATTCTCGGTTTTCTTTGTTATTGTTATTCAAAGTCGATAACTCCGACTTCGAGTAATTTAATTTCGAATTTGACAAAATATATTGAATATTTTAAATATGTATTTCAATTTAATGAGAATTATAACATCTTGTATCTAATAGTAATAATAATAATACTAATAATAGTAATAATGACAACAATAACATTTCACTATTCTTAAAATTGGCTATGCTACACAGTTCGATTGAGTTTGATGTTTAGGCTAGGGACATACGAGCGTTAATTTAACGTGCGTTATGACGGACCTGGTAGCATTACTAATAATTTACACAGGTAGCATGAGTCACAAAGCAACGGTTCGATTAACGCACGTTGAATAATCCGACGCGCGTATTATGCTACAACGCGCGTTTAGTTTTGCATGCGTGCGTTATTCGATTTGTATTATTCTAACTTTGTGATTCACGCTTCATGCTACTTATTGTTAGCGACGATTTGATTCAGGATGAAGAATTATCGGACAAGTTCATCTCTTCAGTCTTGGCACACGGTTCTTCGACTTCCCTTCTCTTAAGCGCTCTACAATCTCTGCTATTTGTCGCCTTCGCTTTAACCACAGTCTTCTTCCCGCATCATTTTCATGATTTTCATCTACTTCTATTCCACCTTTCTTCTAATTTCTATCCTTGTGATATTAATATCCGTGTTTTATTTGAATGCCCGGCCTTTCCTAATGGCCAATCGTTCTTCTACTCTTTTCTATTAAAACTCGGTATTCCGATCTACCTTAATGGTGCTTTTTACATTCTCTCATTTTATTTTAATTCTGTTATTTCTGCCCCCTTCGAATTATTTTCATTCCCTGTATATCTTTACAAATGTTTAAAAAGAAGAACTCTGTATTTTCTCCTTCTTCCCATTTTTCGGACACTAATGTTCTCGTTGACAAACCCGTTGGGAGGATATAAAAAAAGACAAAAACAAAAAAAAAAAAAGTGTAGCGGAACGTATACAGTTGTATCGGGAACGAAACAAAAAAAAAAAAAAAGAACCGAAAAGCCCACAGCTTCAAACAGAGACACGAGACTAAATTGAAACGGACATCCGTAAATTTGAACCTGATATGACTTTTATATCGATCGTCGCATTTCATCTGCTTTCAAGTTAAAAGATGTGTAGAGATGTTCTGACGGAGTAAATACGATCTTTCGTACAAACATTGAAAACGTCGACAGTTGTCTGTCAGACACACGGTAAAAGGCGCCAAGCTAACTTCCAAGGGGATAGAATTCCATCAACTTGGAGCGTTACGATTGGAATCGCTGATTAACCGCTCCAGCTGCGGGCTAATCCGTTCCTGTTGCTAACCTGAACCGAGCAAGCTTTTAATCGACGTCGGGTTTGGTGATGTAAAATTATCGCAATCCAACGAAGATTTTCATTCGGCGTTAATTTGAAACCCGATGCTGCGCAAACGTATACGCTCGTGACATATTAATAAGCAAGATGAACGGTGCGGGTGAAAAGCCCCAGCTTTATTCAGAAATCCGTAACAGCGGATGATGTACAGTTGATGCCGGAGTTGGCACTGTCAAGCCGAACTGTAAAATCAAGAAAAGTTCACGGGACCTATTGCTTCCGGCAAAATACGGTCATGCCGTTTTGTCGATTAGAGAGATGGCCTTAAAATTATACGACAAGCGGATTACAGAGAAAGTTTATTGTTCAATCCATTGGACGCTATAGAGTCGATCGACTCTCTGTGTAGGAGACGAGATATAAGACTCGAATCCGCGGCGAAAAAGCGATTAAATTTCAATTATTAGTTATTTTATCATCGCACATTTAACTGGAGGGAAGTGAAAAGACATCGGTGCTATGGGTTTTAAGTGTATTCGGGCGATTACGGTATCGCGTGTTTAAATATTTTCCCGTCGTTTTTAATATTGCATTTTTTTTTTCTAATTGTTCAGCTTCCCTAAATATACATAGTTTGAATAGTTTTAAAAATTTCGACATTTTCATTGAATTTGGAATTTCGATGAATGCGCTTAAAAATTATTTTTATTTGATTATTTTTATTTATTTTTTCTTAAAAATAAAATAAAAATAAAAATAAATTTCCAATTGATTCGCTGATAACAATTAGAACAGTTTGCGGGAAAAATAACGAACGAACCGGCATATTATCTATTCTAACGGAAGATTGTTTCGCTCGCATGTGCTTTTGTTATTCTATATGACACAGAGCGACGTTATAATAACAGCGACGAATATATTCTAGGTCCTCATCCGTGTACGTTGCGCTAATATTCCTCTGTTGATGAATTAATTTTAACAGCGATCGGACAGCGATTAATAACAATAACTTATAGCGCTTGTCTTGTTCGTTCTCTTCCCTTCTCTCTCTCTTTCAGCTCCGTGTTTTTGCGGTAATTAATCTTCTAAGAAGACGTGTTTGTAGATAATTAATTGCTATTGATGATCGCGATTTTCCACAAAATGACTCTGCTAATCATCCTAGTTCTCTGGCACATTTTCCCGTTTTTACGGCTACAAAGTATACACGGGCATATGTACACGCGGCAAACAATAGCGCTTGCCGGTTGGAGACTAGCTTAGTGCAGTACACAAGTAACTCTTTAGACCTTATTTTCGAAGCCCTGTTCGACGCGAATATTTCGCATGTTGTCGCAAAGTATAATCTACGTTTTATTCCGATTTCCCTATTTACATTATCTTACGCATACTCATATACATCTATATATTTGTATATATTTAATCTCAGGAAGAAATAATTCTATAAAATGTATATTTACAGAAAAGTGCATACGAAGAAAACGTTGTATACACACGCGACGATAGTAGAGCAGCTGGAACGCTATGTAATCTGGTGTTTTAAATTCGGTCAGGCGCAGAACTAGATCTGAGGGAGGGCTAAGGATTGGGTTCCTGCCTCCAGGGGGCTCCGCGCTCTTGAATAGAAAAAAAATTAATTTTCCACGTGCAAAATTTAAGTCCCCCCCCAAAAAAATACTCGATACTGTAAAATGCAAGATTTTAAATTTGAGTTTTTAAAATTTCAATTAATAAAAAAAAGAATATAATATGAGTTCATTAATAAAATTGTATACTTTTTCTCTATGAAACTTTCTCTTTTTTTCCCCCATTTAGTATGCTGTATAAAATGAATATTTATAGAAACTTTTTACGATAAATCTAATTTATTGTGTTAAAAAAAACTGAGAATAATTCCTTTAACGTGTACATATTGAATAATAAATAAACATTCGACAAATCGGTTAATAACAATTCTCCATGCAATCGTTTTAAATTTTTCTATGTAAAAACGTTTTACGATCTGCAATATTCTTAATTTTAACAATATTTAATTTTTTACCTATACTGAAAGAGTTAATTAGTTTTATTTTGAATTACATAAAAATTATTTAATCGATTGTTGAGTTTTTAAATATATTTGTATTTCGACAAATTTAATAAATCGTACTGCGTTTTATTTACCGTTTTCTGGTCACATAAACAATTATGGAATTTTAAACATAATTTATGTAAAGAAAAGAGAACATGATCAAAAGCATCGCATGAGTGTATCAAAATTAGCTTGAAAACCGCTGTAGCGACCATATGAGCGTCGCCGCTGCAGGTAATGCATTATAAATAAAGTTTTTATTTTCATTAAAAAAAGCAATTACGTTTTTTCTATCCACAGTATTTTATTTATTTATTTATATATATATATATATATATATATATATATATATATATATATATTAATTACAACGTAATTCTTAGGCTACCCCTCATTAGAAAAAATGTCCCAATTTTATGTAACATTTGTTATATTTTATAGGATTTTTGCCATTATGTTATTATATTTATATGGACCGATTTAGAATTACGTGGTAAATTTTGATAATTTTATACAAAATATAGAAGAGAAAGAGACAGGAATGTAAGCAGAAGAGGTGAAGGGGCACACATTTTTTCGTTACATTTTTCGTTACATATTTCACTACATAAAATTGTGACAATTTTTAAATAACAATAACAAAAATCCTATAAAATATAACAAATGTTACATAAAATTAAGATATTTTAGGTTAGATAAAATTGGAACATTTTTTGGAACATTTTTTTTGGATATTTTTGACGTTCAATTTATGTAGTATTCAGTTTGTTAAGCTAAGAAAGTTGATTTTTTAAAGAGAGTATAATTTTAATTTTATTAGTCATTCATACGTATCCAGCAGGTTTTTGTTGTTTGTTTGTTTGTTTGCACAAATATGATAATGAGTTTTTTCACCATTTTTTTTTCTCGGGGTGACCACCCCTCATTCAAGATTAGTCCTGGGCCCTGTAAATCCTTAATCTTCCTCTGATCAGGCGGAGTTTTAACAAAAAAAAGTTGATGTTATTGATATAAAAATTTTTGATAAACACATTACTCCTATTATTTATTAAGCGAATTAATATACGTATACATTTTTAAAAAATAATAATATATTTAAAATTGAACACTGACCCGTTTCCAAAATGATCGTAATAATCGTTATCAGACTTTTACGATGATACAAGCAGAGAAAAAAGTAGCGCATGTGTAGGCACGAAGAGATCGGTGTAAATAGGGCTGCCGTATCTTTAAAATTATAAAATGGCCGTTCGAAATCAAAAGTGTGCGTATAGTTATACGATGTACAACGATACGATAGAAGTAACCATGGCTTCAGAACTATAGACTAGGCGTCAAGGGCATCGCCAGACGATTAGCCAGGGGGGGGGCAAGATGAAAGAAAGAGGATATGAGTTATAGGAAAAAGTAAAATTTATAAGTTGTAAAGGCTTAATATTTTATTAAACAAGAATAAAATCTTAATTAAAACATAATTTTCGTGGTTTTCTGGCAAATTGTTCGTGATTACGCGCCTATGAATACTCATCATGGCCAGTTGATTAAAAAGTTTCAAGGTTCCAGATGGGGGGGCAGCTGCCCTCCTACCCCCCGCTGACGACGCCCATGCTAGACATGGCGGTAACTTCAGGCACAGTTATATCCTCGGAAGTATATCTGCATTCTGACACTGCCGGATATATCTCGGACAATGTGATTTAATATATCTCAACTCTGAAAGACGTCACGCAACGAATAAATGTTATTCCGGACACAGTCGGATTTACCTTTGACGGAGTCATTTAATATCACTCAACTCCGAAAAGCGTTAGCTGCGCGCATGCGCACTATGTTCAAGGACGTTCTGTTACTTGTGCATTTCGAGTGCTACGCGGAGTTGGAGTTAAATACGCAGCAAGGATTGCGATTATACACTAGTTATGAAATACATAACTTCGAGGAGGTTGGAGTTGAGAAGACTCCTCTGGAGGAGTTGATTTGCGCATCTCTACTATGTACTGCCAGCCACCTACTATGGCGTAGTCGGTTAGACAGCGCTGTTTCGTTCGGATGGGATTTGGTTGCTGCCGTACATTGAAACACGTAAAAAAAATAAATTAGTTTGCTCTAGATTAATGTCCATGGTTGACCGTGCATTAAAAAACGAAAAAAACAACTACGAACTGATTAGCTAGTAGTGCAGACTGTTATAGATACAAAATTAAAAATAACAAATGACGAATATGAAAAAGAATTAATTACGCAAATTACTGGCGATTTTGTGTAATTTAAAAGTGAACAGAGAAGGATAAAGTATTAGGTGCAGTAATGCAGAGGGGACGGCTTTTTTCGTGGCAAGATTTCGGCGGTAACGAGACATTCAGACTTTTTTATGAATTACCTGCGGCGTTTTCAAATTTCATTCGCTAAACGTTATCATTCATGGTAGTAAGAAACTTGGTTTTACATTTGTAGAAAGCTTTCGATGTTTTGTAGACTATAAAGTATTATTATCTAAATTGAATTTTGCAGACTTTCGAGGGATTATCCAAAACTGCTTTCAGTCTTATCTAGTTAACAGGAAATATGTGTAAAATTAATGAAGTTTATAGTGAAAAAGTTGTACAGTCACCGGGGGGTCTGGGTGCCCCTCAATGGAATATAATCATTCTTTATTTACATCAACGACTTACGCGATATAAAATTATCGAGACCATTTTTTATGTATGCAAGGCTCGTTATACTCAGACATAATGACTCAAAATGAT
Source organism: Icerya purchasi (assembly GCA_039619475.1). Classification (NCBI taxonomy): domain Eukaryota; kingdom Metazoa; phylum Arthropoda; class Insecta; order Hemiptera; family Monophlebidae; genus Icerya; species Icerya purchasi. The sequence continues at coordinate 166,370,142 of CM077116.1, read as the reverse complement.
GTTAATATCATACAAAACAGGCTTAACAATAATAGGTTTAACTTATTAATTTAAAGAAGACTAAATTCATGATTTAATGGTAGCTCAACATAAACGGGACAATAGCCCATTTAATAAAAAAATAAAAATACATTTAAACAACAGCTTGTATAAAAATAAAATTACGGCATCAAATGCTTCGGTTGAAGCCAGACTATAAAAACTAATGTGAAATAGTCATATCAATTGTTTAAAAACTATATTAAGAGAATTAAATTACATTTTCGTTTACTCGAAAGACCTTTTGAACCATCTACTGCGTGCAAATAGCCTGGAGAAAAGGATTTTGTAAAGGAAGGTGAATAGAAAAAGAAGAAAGGGCAGGCCGATGAATGGCTACATCGATCGGATCATGAACCTATCTGGATTTGGCATACCTGAATTAATAGAGCTAGCCTGTGAGCGAAATAAATGACGACGTATCGTCGTTAGATAAGGTCACGGCATCCAGAACGGATAACGGACTTGGAAGAAAGAATAATAATAATAATAATAATAATAATAATAGTTGGAATAACTATTATTATTATTTAATTATTCGCTATTTGCGGCATTTCCATTTCGACAAAAGCAGGTGGATTAGTCCAAAGCTAGGTCTCGATTTTTAAGAATTTTCTGACTATTATGGCTGTGTTTAAAATTTCGATTTTCTGTAATTGAATGTACGTGTGCCTCAGGTCTAATTTCTTTCAGCTTTCTGCGAGATTGTTTGGTATTACTCCCGTTGTGAATCACGTGATCGGAACATTCTCAACGTTAGTTTATTTATGATTCTTCTTCATCTCTTGGGATATTAGAATATATGTATTTTTTAATAATAACGATAAATTAATTATTATTGTTATTATCATCATTATAATCATTATTACTTTTTTTTTTATTTTTATTTATTTTTTTAAACATTTACCTATATTACAGCTGAAGTGTATACGGGAACTTTGGAGGCTCTAATGACGAGTTAAACTATTGTTAAATACTATTATAATTTAAATAGAAATTATACAACTAGTGTAGACGCGGATCAATTAAATACCGATCATTGCCTTTGATTCTACTCGAAACAACGTTAATATGTAACATGCAAACATGCAAATATGCAAACTTGCAAATATTCAAACTTGCAAACATGTAAAATAGATTATGTATGTGTATGTAGTTTACGTACATATATTATATGTATGTATGTGTACATATATATGTTAATATATGATGTATATTTTTATGTAATCTTTATTGTAAATATATTTTCATTTAATTTCGTTTCGTTATCATTACTAATTGGACTTGACGAGTTTAGACATTGACCAAGAAAAACAACGCGATTTGAATGTATAGAAAAAACCAGAATCGACTTGGAGTCGCTGGACCGACACTACGTTAGCGATAAACTCATCGAATGTTTCTATCTCTTTTCTCGGACCGCTGCATCATAAAACGAGCTGGCCGTCCACGTGTAATGTAAAAACCATACGTGTTTCACCTGGAACGTATGTAAAAAGTATAACTGTCGTCAGTTTCGGCATTTTTCTGCCTTTTCATTTTTTACATTTTATTCGGCAGGCAGCTCGACGTGTTAGGCTGGTCGCATAAGTTTGCACAGGTAAACGGCTAGTTTCCGCCGGGCGTTGTATTTATACAGCGACCGCGGGCACAGGGGAAGGAGGGAAGTTTTATCCAAGTTATAATAGTATAACTTTACCGAGTTAGAATTTTATACTATGTAAACAAACAGCTGAATTTTATTATACACGCTGCTCTGCAGACTGTGTTGAATATATAAATTGTCGTCGTTGCCGACAAACGGTATAAAATATGTCAACAAACTTAAAATTGGTTTTCGCTACTCATTCGAGAACCATTCAAACATCCTATATCCCCGCTTATTCAAAATTGGATGATGCTGTTTACTACCAGATGTACGAGAATATTTGTTGATGGCTGGATTTGGCTAAGCCGTGCGCGGAATAAACACTGACAAAACGGAATGCGGGCTATGCATGTTTTTTAGTAGCCCATCTCCATTTCAAAAATTCCGCCAATCGCCGCTTCTACTACAAAGAATACACACCCACATACAGAAAAAACTCAGAGAGAGAGATAGAGAGAGAGAGAGAAAGGCAGCTTCTTCTAACTGATTGAGAAAGTCTTTCTACTGGAAACGGCGGGTTTTTCTTTAATTTTCAACCGGTAAAATTTTTTTCTCAAATAGTCGAACCGATGCACAAATTATTGCACATCTAAAAGCGTCTGTTCTGCACAGCGATAAAATCCAGCGACAATTAAGTCACCTTCGTCCGATGTCCTGCTGACAGTTTTCTCTGACAAACAAATTCGTTCGATACGCCGATTAGATAAACGCGAACAATTTCCGTTCCAGTTTGTGAAGAACTACTGGAAGGAGATTTTCGGACACCGAAAGTCGTCATAATTACACGCAGAGTATATAGGGTCAGAAACATGTTAAGGGACCGAAGCGCAGAAGGTCTGCGCATGCAAAACAGGTGGATGTTGCTTTGAACATGGCATTAGTAAAACCAACGGCGGTAGAAAAATATTTACTTACTGAGAGGTACAACGCCATCAAACATAAGTCGCCGTATAATAGCTGACAATGCACAATGCCGTAATGTAAAGTCAGATCCCGAGGTAACGTACAGGCTGAAAATCAAGGAGCAGTTACATGAAAATTATCAACAAATCGGAGCTTTCCATTCGAAAAAGAACGGATAAACCAGTTGTAGTAAAGAAATCCCATCAAATCTCCCGGGAGCACCAAAAAAATATTCTAGCACCGGAACGCTAATAAGGCGCACAGTAAATCGAGTATAGGTGGGCAGAGCGCTTAACTTCCGTTATGGAGATCACGGGTTCGATCCCGAGCGACGAAAAACTTATTACAAGAATTAAATAAATAAATAAAATAATCGCTAATAGTCACGTGGAAAGCAATGACAAACCACCACGTATAATATGCGCGCTAGGTCAGTACAGAGCAGACTCACACGGGACTGCACTGGTATATCGATAAATCAAACGACTATTATCAGTTCCGAGTTTAGTCTTGCGTGTGTACAACTGCGTTGCATATAATAATTGCCTAGTACACTAATACTTATGTCTGTACAGCTGAGATGTACGAATAGGTAGTCGCCGACGCTCAGTAATTAAGTATGGCGCTATAAAGAAGAAAAGTTCGGGAAATGACGAAATCAGGTCTGGTGGTGAAAGACTCAAAATGTCAATGCAGAGAACAACAGATAATACAAAACATATACTTGATTGGATGAGAGATAGAATTAAGAAATGGAGGGAGGGTAAAATCACAAAGATTACAGCCGGTGAGGAACACGGATGGAAATAATGTTAAGAGAACGTGCAGGAAGTGGAACGGATGGAAACATATACCATGTTAGGCTAATTAGGACTGGAAGAGGAATTAAAAGAGGATTCCCGTGAGTGTGAAAAAACATGCGGTTCTTGATAAAAATCGCGCACTCATTATAACTGTTACCGCGATCGCTCCGAATAAGCTTGTATCGCCTAATATTGATGATAATATCTGGATGTAGCCGAGATAAGTGTGGATATCCAACAATAGATCCTCTCTTATGAATGTTTGCTGGCTCTGTGACAAGAGAAACAGACATGACGAATGAAAGAAACGAGCTCTAAGGCTTTAGGGACAGCGGCGCAAAGTTAAGAGGAAAAGAGGATGAAAAAAGAAGTGTAAAAAAAATTAATAATAATAAATACGTAAATAAATGAATAAATAATATAAAAAGAGACATAAAAAGGGGTAAGAAAAGAAATCAAGGCAAGTGAACTAAAAGAAAAGAAACTGAGCGAGTAAATGAAAAAATTACAGGGGTGTTGAGCAAACGAAACCTAATAATACACAGGCGACAGAAGTCTTAACATGAACAAATTCGAGACCGGAATGTGGAAAGTAGAGGAAAAGACGATAGCACGAGAAATGGATCGATTATAAGCGTTTGTTAATTGTCTTGCAGGCTATTTAAAGCTTGCGTCCTTCCTATTATATTTGATGACGGATCCGAATGATTGATAAAGTTTATTTCACAATGTTGTATGCGAATGATGGCGATGTGGTATTAACTGAAAGCAAGGGATGTTAATTGGGTGGAAAAATTTAAAAAGTCAATAAAAAGTATTATTAACTGGAGAAAAATGTAAACAAATGAAGACGGTAGGGTGGGGTCCTGAAAATTAACCAGAAACTTCAAATACTTTGAGGAAAAAGCTACGTGTTATCAGTGAAGACGAATAACGCAGTACGTGCGGTACTTGAAAATGTAACGAAGATTTAATCGAAATTTAGGCGTCCTCCAGATTCGGATATACGACTGAAATATTTCACTTCTTTTCTTTTCTAGTTGAAGATGGCTCAGATTCGGATATACATTTTAATTTTTACCAACCGTTCTTTTCTAGCTGAAATATTCCCAAACACATTTCTCGTATAAATGTTTAAAAATAAACCAGCGCGCTTTTGCATTTAAAATAAAAACATTTTATATATTAGCGCTTGAGCAAAAATTAAAATTCCTACATAGTTTACAACCTCATCACTGATGAAAATATTACATTTCTTAACATTATTGCATTTCAATGGTGTTCTCACTTTTTTAGTTCTATACGAGTCCCGATGGCTATTATTGATACTCAGCAGTAGTCATTAAACTACGCGTTAAAAAAGGAAAACCTCCTCGGAGGTGTACTTTTATCGATGAATATAACCGGTCAAAAATTAGCCGATAAATTCTCATCAGAAACACCCAAATTTAAACTTGAAGAGGCGGTGAACGCGAGTAGCTCTTAAAGTATTCTTAATATTAATTGTAGTACAAACTTAGATTCGAATAAATATATAATTAATTTGAAACCCCACAGCGTGATTTGTAAATTCATTACTGACTGAATTTGAACATTACACTCTCTTTAAGCAATCCTCTAGCTTTTTATGAATTTTTAGCAACCTTTTTCCATCTGCGTTATCACACTCGAACATATTTCGGCTAAATATTGTATAAGGAAATACCTAAAAAAAAATGTCGACTTCGAGGTCTATAAAATTTAATAAGAATTCCCTAAAATGTGAACAATTCTTTGATAAAAAGATTTATACAGTAAAATATACCTTGAAAGGGGGAATATTATGATTTTTCTTAAAAAACGTTGAATACTAATATTAGGGTGGTGATCGGCAATAAATTCAGGTTGTAATAATAATTAGGGTCCGGCATGAAATATTTCCGACGATTTCAATACTTGACTTATGGAAAATGGGTGTATTATTTTATTCATTTAGTTTGCGTTTTTTTTTTTTTTTTTTTTTTTTTAATCGTTGTAATTTCAAATATTGGTGTCCTAAGAATTTAATTAAGGAATAAATGTTGTTTAAGAGTAATCATACAATCCGCTCTTTGACAGTATATTTTTTACTGTAACATATAATTATTTTTTAATTTTTAGGGCATTTTTATTAAATATTAAGAGTAAATCCTAAAATTGATACTTTTTTTTTTTTTTTTGAATGAAACAATTTCAAAATTTCTCTCACTTTCGAAAATATGATGAAACAACATTCCATTTTTGTTCCATAACCTTTTTTTTTTCTTTTTTTCTAGAAAATATTTAAATAGGGCGCTATTAATCGTTTCCTCTCTATGCTACGTATCCGATAGGGTTATGTTTTTATTAACTTTTTAACAAAAATAATAACAAAAAAGTGGCCCATTATTATTTCAATTCTAGTTGAACTGAGGCCATTAATTTGTATGCATGTTGCACTGGCCTCAGTACTCGCAGAATTCTAAATCGCACGTCGATAGAAAATTCACAGCAATGTGACACTGAACATATACGAGAAGTCTTTTTCAGTCGAAAGGATTATTATTTTTTTGTAATGTCGAAAATTGTAGGAAGCCGGTAAAAATATGGATTTTTTTCATTCGGCTCCTACGCTATTATTATTTTGACTTACTGAATAAGAAAGTTACACCCTTTTTTTCCCCTCTGTTTTAGGGTATTCATTTTAAAGAGTGGCTGTCCTGTCGGGAAATCATTTTGTTCGGGATTTCATTCATTCCGCTATATGCTAAATATGATAGGCAAATAGCCTAACAGAATAACATTATTCTTCCAGCAAATTTACATTTCCTGACAATGTTCTCCGAAATAAAATTTACTGCGCCCAATATTTCGTAATATTCGATAAAATTTGAAGACTATATCTCTTCTTTTTTGAACATTGTTATCTGCACTACCGTTAACATTATTTATTCAGGCTCTTTATTTTTTTTCAGCCTGTCACTATTCTGTCGCAAAATAATCATTAATTTTAATCTATTAATCGGATTAATTTTCAATTATTTTACCATCGTTTGGAGGTAATGTCAATAGCAAACACTCGCTTACTAGACTTTAAGTCTAATTTATTAGCCAAAACCTAAACAATTAAAATACCAGTTAGATTCAACGTGTAATGTAGAAACTAATGTGAACGAGAGTGAAGTCATTTTCTGTAAAAATTTTTACATTTCAAATCAAATCGAATCAAATGTTTATTTCTTAATTTTACAATTGAAATATAAATAAATTAGAATAATCATTGTATTTATTATTCAAACTCATTGTTAAATATATTTATTTTAGAATAATCATCTTGAGCCGCAAATGTGCTTGGTTAGCGCGAGTAGCGGAACTGTTATTAACATTTAAATATAATAATAGGCTTTTGATGCAATCTTTAGTGTCTTCTTTATAATAGGGCAGTTATCTATGGTGTTCTGTTAGGCTGTAGTGGGAGCGGTATTGCGGTCCAGATCTGGAGACAGTAAATTTAAATTGTCATTATTACTTTTTACTGCGGCTATGACTGAATTAATATCGTTAAATATGTAATTATTACCGAGAATTTCAGCTGAATGTATAGAACTTGTTGTTTTTGTCAAATTAATTAATAGTATTATTATAAACCGATAACAGACGTATCAAAATGTGTACTACATTAGTAGCGGGGATTTACGTGGCTTCGAATGCGGTCCATTTAGTATGTGGGTTTGGTTCTTTACTATACTGTAATGATGTTTTGCATCAGTTTTAAAATACATTTTTTTTTGTTTTTTTTTTGTTTTTTTTTTTTAATTGGGCTCGTCAACCGAGGACCTTCACCCAGAAATAATTAAGGGAAAACGAAAGTTATATAGTGAGGCGATCAGCTATCGCTAATAAGAAGGAAACAATGGAGGGGATAATAAGTGTAGAAGGAAAAGACAGGATATAACGAGCACAAAAAGGAGCAGGAAGCCCCAGCCCAAGCAAGTGGGAATATGTTGAGCAAAAGAATTCAAAGTGCTCCTCCTATGATTAATCATCCAACCGAAGCAAAAAATGGAGTGAACTACTTCTCCTCCACACTTTGCATAAAGGGAAAGATTTAAAACTAGTTGTGAAAGACATGTTTATAAATCTTATTTATGTAGCAGTGTCGACGATCCTGAAAAAGAACTACAGAAACGTCAGGTGATTAGTGTGCGTGGTAATTTGTTACCGTTTTACTAACGAATAGAGGTCTATTTATTGATGGAAAAAAAAAGAAAAAAAAAAAAAAATGATGATAGAGATTTGTTTTAGTACGCAAGGAGTGTATAATGAAAGAGATTTAAATTATTATTGAAATTGTAAAGGTTTAGTAGCAAAAGTCGAGGTTGAAGCAGAAAAACTATGCTTTATTGATGCAAATTAAGAAACTTTCTAATAAACTACAATACCACAGAGTTTTTTATCGCCCATCTGTGGTAACAGACATGAAAAAAAAAAAAGATATTTTTTTTCGTAATGCATCTATCAATTTTTTTACGCTGCGAAGACTCTTATGATTACTTTAACAAAGTTGGTGTGAGATCAGCGCATTGAGAAATTCAAATTTTGAACACGCATGCGCAGTACTTGATTTTTCAGTATACTCGTAATTACACAAACTGTTATATAACAAAAACTTCAAAAATGTTTGTAAAAACTACTTAGAATGTTAATCTCATCGTTAGCCAAAAAGCGGACATACGAATGTATAACAGAAGCCACTGAATTCGTTTCAGGTCTCAAATGTTCCCTTGGGGCTGCTAAACATAGTCGATTGACGAAAAAACATTATTCCCGAGTTACGTATTTATCGTACATAATTGGATTTGTGATTTAACATTTTCTTCGGATATTCTCACGTATTTGAACGAATTTAACGCACGTTTACGAGGAAAAAATGATTTAGTAAATACAGAAATTAAAAAAGCTTTTAAATGGAAGCTTAGCCTTTTTTTGGCTTAACGTAAATTTAATCATTTTCCAACGTTACCGATCATATATTTAAATATTTTAAAAGAAAAAATGTTCAAACACTTAATAAAAATATCCTGCACTAATTACAGATTTCGAGCAGAGATTCGATTGCACTAAAAAAAAAGTGATAAAATTCGTGTCTATTATCCGAAATTCATTTTCTGTACAAGTCGATCCGGTTGATATAAAATTACAAATAATTAATTTAGAATGTGATGAACTATTATTACATGAGAAATATCGAGAAAATTTGTGTAATTTTCATAAGCAATTGAATAATGAAAAAAATATGGACATTTAAAAAAACTTGCCAATACGTACTTAGTAATTTTTAGCTCAACTTATATTTGTTTTGCTTTAACGAATCTAAATAAAAATACAAGATCAAGACTGAATGATTTACATTTGGAGGCTGTGTTAAGAATCGCTATACTAGAAGTATAGAACCGGATATTAAAAAAATAATAGCCGATATGCAAAGACAGCACACTACGTCGCATTAGTTTTATTATGATAATTTGTTGTTTTGTTTTGTTTTTTTTCTTTGGGCTCGTCAACCGAGGACCTTTATTCAAAAACAATTAGAATAGAAAGGAGTCAATTATATCTTTATACGATATCAAATATAGTTAGGAAAAAAAGGGAACAATCTGTGGAGACAGAAAAGATAGAACATAAGAGACGTAATACGGAGTAGGAAGACCGAGTATCAATAAAATGGAATAGAAAGCAGAGCACTGAGCAGAAAAAAATAAACATTTAAAAAACACGCATCGCAGACATGCTCTTCGTTTGAGAATTTGTTGTATCGATTTATTTATAATTTTATTCATAAAAAAATTTCATAATACAATTTTGTTTACTTAAAGAAAGATGTGTTTTTAACATTTCGTCCGGCCCATGAAGACATTTCAGTTGGCCATGTTTGCACTAGACGATTACATTCGTGTTAGAGCGTAAATTTTTCAATTGACTTTAAAATGAAACGTTTGCTCAGCGACTCGCTTTGAATACGACGAGGCCCACGTTTCAAAATTCTTCTTCTTCACGATAGCACATTAACTGTCTAGGTTCTCACTGAATATTAAGGGCCATTTTCGTAACTTCGCTGTAATATTGTTTTACATAATGTTATACATTTCGGATATTCATTCATTTCATCGTCACGTTTCGATAAAAACTCTATGCTTGCGTTATTTCTTTTATCCTTCTTTCTTTGTTATTGATGGGATTCATTGTCTGCTGTTTTACCGTCTAGCGTGTCGTTAGTTTTGTTTTTCGCCAACCATAGGGTTTCGTAATTGAAACATAATAATTTCTTTCAGTTTGATGTTTATAGTATCGCATTATGTCGTCTACATTAAATTATTTATTTTTTTTTTGGCCCCCTATTCACGTTATAAATTCAAAGTATTGAAAAGCAGAGGCGATAAGGCTTTTCTTACGATTTTGTTTCAAACATTACCGGCGAGTTACTGCTAATTTAGAAAGGCTACGGAAAAGTTTTTACTTTTACTTCTTTGATAAGCAACTAATTATTCAAGCTCATTTAGTAGCAACATTAATGATAACTTTTCGGACCGCAGCGCTGGTACGAAGCCATCAATTTTTTTTGTTATATAAAAACGCACACCTCGAAGTTCACTCTATTTTTATAGTTCTAATTTGACTTTTGAATGGAATATTCGAACTTTTTTACATTCTAGAAATGTTTCACTTCTAATTTTCATAGAAAGTAGGCTATTACGATGGTCAATAGCCTCGTTAAGAATTTTCGATAGAAAAAAAAACAAAAAAACAACAAAACAGAAGAAGATCGTACGCTAAAAGTATTCTCTTTTATAAACAATAATTCAGCGTGAGCAGACTGCAAGATGAGCCGTGAACTTAGCTTTTACTTTATTTGAACTAATCGATAAAATTCGAATGTGAAACTTTATCTAGCAGTTAAGCTGGCAGCGAAATGTTGGTGTCATCTTACGTTCTAGATTCAAATTCGCTCTTGCTAGCTTCACTCAAATCTCACGGTAAGTAAATCAGAGAGAAATCGAATTATTTGAAACAAAAACATTAAATTGACCAGAAGGTGAAAACGTGCTCATATCGAGTATCTTATTATACAGCTACACGGCCGGTAACAAAAAATCTAAAAAATCGATTGGAAACCTTTACAATAATAATGGGAATGGCGCTGCATAATGATCATTTGACACGCGGAAGTTAAGGAAATCCGGAGATATTGGAAATGGTGAACGAAAGGAGAAAGCTGGTGAAAATAGTACAACAAAGAAGAGATCGCTACTTTTGAGGCATATTCAATGTTACAATAATTGAGGGTAAATTAGAAAGAAATCGAGGATACCTAGACAGATCAAGTAAACATGAAAACGCAAATGACATATAAAAAAGTCAATATGACACGCGATAGAAAGAACTAAGCTGAACCGGAAGCAAGTTCTTAATACAGATGATGATGATGATGATGATGATGATGATGATGCTGATGAAATACACTTAACGAGTAAGTTCGAAACCATGTTTTTCGTTATTTCAATTGTAGTTATATTTAATCGAATAATTCTTAATATGCGGATTCCAGTTGGTTTAAAGTAATTAAAAATTTGTGAACATACGATTTTTTACACACGTAAAAATATACTAACCGTAGAAAAATAGTTTCTCATCTGAGACACGGAGCTTCCTAGCAATCAGATGTGCTTTTCTTATTGAAGTAAAAGATATAGTCAAAAGACTTCGGTCCTAGTAAAAATAACATTGACACAGGAATCCCCTGGTTTTCATGCCCTGCCGTTTTTTTCCGATGTCGAATGAACGTGCTGTAATTAAATTCAATGAAATAATGAACTTTAAACGACTAGACACTGACGAATAAGAATATTGAATATATTGACGTTTAAATTTAAAAAAAAAAAAAAAAAAAAGTTACGTACAATTGAAAAGAAAAGAAAAAGAACGAGACAAACAATTTCTGAAAATAAAAAATACAACCCGTTTTATGCAACCACATTAAAATCTTTCTGTTTACTCTACTGTAGACTCTGATGCGAACGCGAATTGTAAATCTAAAAGAGAAATAAGAGAATGTGCTCTTGTGCCTATCTGCTTTCGTTCGGTAAGTAGTCTCTGTATACCAGAGTATTTACCGAAAAATCCTTCTGCTCTACAGACGTTCCGCGTGAGTGATATCGCAGGAAAATAGAGAATTTCTTAAGGCGAAAAAATAAGACGTCCAATCGCTGCGGCTCGAAAAATGATTTTAAAAACTACACTTTTCTGTCCGATAGAGTAACTGGCTCTTACATTTGACCAAAATGGAGATTATTTCAGTGCAAAGATGCGAATAGGAAAAAATGTTTGTGTTTTTTTTAATAACAATCTGTTTAATTCTGAGAAGTTACAGAAATTCAGCTATTGTAGTATTTATTCTGGAAATAGTTAATAAACACGCGTTCCATTCATGGGGGCTGTATGAGTGAGAAGCAAGGCGCGACAGCGATGTCGTGAAGCATTCATGTGTATATTTCATCACTTTTTTTCCAACACTATCCCAACCGGTAAGTGATGATCCCAGTCATTTTTACATACTTTTTACTTCTGTTCCTGTTACATCGATCTCAGTTAGAAATCTGTTACAACCTGTTTCAATTTCTTCCGTTCGATTGCAGTCGAATTGACTTATTTAAATTGCGCGGAACTTCAAGTGAACTGTAATCTATACTTTTTTTTTAGGCATAATATAAATCATATTTCGATTATTCCTTTTGTATAAAAATATGTTTTTATTTTATTTTTCTTTCAGAATACCTTTTGAAATCCGTTTTTTTTTTTTTTTTTTTTTTATTATTATTCACAAAAACTGTTAAAATCTCCTATTTTCATCGAAATTTTCTAAAATTTAAATGCACATATTTGACATTTTCATGTCTTTACTTTCGAAAAACGTCACGAAATGGAGCGTGCGTCACAGATTACGTAAATACGACTGATTTCAAGGTGAAAGATCTGTTTCTCTTTATTGATAAAATAAAGTTGTACGATTTACCGATCGTAGTCTGTGGTGATTTCAACCTCGATTTCCGTTTGGACAAGGGATTGCGATTCAGCCAATTCATAAGTGAAACGTTCGGTTGTAAGAATTCGGTGGACCTCTCGACAAATATGACGTTCATCGACAGTTACTCGAAATGTATCGAACGTACAAACGTTAGTTTTCGTGTCGTACTTTTCTCACCATCGGCCATTGCTCAGTATTACCACTACCCCTAACGATAATGATGTAAATAAGAAACCTTGTATATTAGCAATAGTTAGTTGTTAAATATATATTTTTGCACATACATTGAAATATTATAATATGTATAAAGGAAATCACAGGTGCGGTACGTAGGTTCAATGTTTATACGTTGCGATATAATATGTATGTATGAAGGAAATCACAGGTTGCACCGCGACATTCTCAAGTCAACGGAGACCGCGAAGCGAACGACATTCTAATGTCGGCGGACGCATGAATGGCTGTACAAAGTCTACTTCTTTTAACTGAAAACATGAAAATGTCTCACTGTGTTGCGGGCTTGTATTATTGCGGTAATTACTAAAGATTGTTTTAATATATGCCAAGGTTTGGACGATCGTTGCAGGAGCATTGGCCAGGATCTTTTGTATAGGAAAATTTAGGTTAAATGATGAGCGTGATGTTGTAAATTTAGTACACGTGGAAAGGATATGATGAACTGAGGGATAACACGTTCGGGAACGGAAAGGGCAGGTTGTGAGAGGCGAAGTCCTGTGGAACACGCAGTCGTGAGACAAAGAAATGTACCCAATTCTTAAGCGATTAATTATAATAAAGTCGCGTCGAGACATATCCTCTGGTGGCCACCAAGGCTCAGTTGATGGTTTTATATTTATGTTATTGCAATCGTATGATCAGCAATTCTCGGCGTTAATAGGATACATAAAAGAATGTATAATACAAGCTGATGTCATTGCAGTTGAGACCGAATCTGGTACTTTTTTTTTTTTTTTACCTACTGCAGAATTGTATTTTGAGATGTGTTCGAAACAGAAAATGTAATTAGTTTGCTGCAAAAGAAATAATTTGGTTTATCCGTAATTTTTTCGTGTGACGAGTACCAAATCCGTTTAACTGTTATTTAATGGACCATCGCTTATCACCTTGAAAACTGGTTAATCCTAGAGCCATATTTTAAAACGAAAAAAGCCGCAAGGAATTAACGTATATGAAAGCTTCGCCAATAAAACATATCGCAAAGTTCGATTCGTCGAACTTTTGCGTGAAAGTTTTTGTTAGTTGCTATATTTAAACGAAAATTTTATGCGATATTCGAGTCAATATGCCGGCAGCGACGTTTGTAATTTTAGAGTTATTCTGTAAATCTTTTGCTCTAACAATATCATTTGGTATGCATAATGATGTGAGAGTCGAGCTCTTGAACTTACGCTAGGCGCGATGTAGAAGTTTAAAACGATTTCTGTATGAACTCAGCGCGAGATAACTTGGCCTAAGATTGATTAATTAAACAAAAAAAAAAAAAACATCAATCGAAAAATAGTGAGTGCTTTGAAGAAAACTGGAAAACATTTCGAATGCTTAGATTTTTCTGTTCATCCTGCGTACTGCGTTCGGCGAAGGCACTCTCAATCGACTTCACTTGCACCACTCATGTTTGACTTTTATTTCATTTAACCATCGAGTTTTTGGCTGGCCTGAATTTTGATCCGGTTTGTGCAATTCCCACTGACTAGAGAAATAATTAAAAATAAAAGACAAAATTTCGCATATATTGTTAACTAGCGGTGTTTGACAGCATTGGGACAATCGCGATAAGGGGATAAGTCAGAGTTATTCAAACGGCCATGAAGGGAGAGATAGACCTTCTCTCAGTTTGATTTGGGAGACATTCGAAATTAAAACATTCGCAATTAAATTTCAGTCCCATTGTTTTGGAAATACCAAGAAAAGCTTCGATAATGAGGGTAGAGGAATGATCCAATTGAATGAACTCTCTAGTATTGCCTCAAGTCGCATTGATCGGATTTTCGATGTTGCTCGCAGCAGTACACCACGAGGTAACAGCGTTCGCATTCGAGAAAAGCTACGCGTTGAGCGCCGTGTTTAAGCTTTTTGCAAAAAATTGCGCGGCCATTTTTCAATGTCGACATTAAGTTTTTAAATGAAAACTCATTAGATTTAAAGAATTTAATATATAAAAAAAAATGCTTTTTTTTTAAAAAAAAAAAAAGATCCCCCTACTTGAAGATTTTATTACAAAATTTTTTTAAAAAATGCACTAAAAAGTAAAAAATAATTACTCTCGATGAGCAAATATATTTCAGAGCGATATATACTTTAAGTGGTGATATTATCGAAATTCTAATACAATATTAATATCTTAATTATGGTCGGCACCAAATTAAAATTACAATTTTAATGAATATTTAATGCAGTATTTAATAATCATTGTAATATTTAATGCGAATTCTACTCTAATTAAGGGATTAATGTTGTATAAGAATTACCGTAATATTACCACTGAAATATCACTCTGAAATATATTTTCTCATCGGGAGTAATTATTTTTTACTTTTTAGTGCATTTTTATTCAATTATTTAGTTTTTTTTCTTTTCAGTGCATTTTCGTTGAACTTTTATAATAAATCTGGAAGCCGGTATTTGTTTAAAAAGAAAATATTTTATTTTCATTTTTTTTTTCCCGCTAAAAATCAACTTTTTTGTCACATTATTTCCCAAATTTTAAGGCTTCAAAAAAAAAAAAAAAGAAAAAGGAAAAATCGGTCTCTTTATTTTAAGCTTCATTTCCATGGTAAAGACATCAAAATATACAATTCATTATCTTATTCAAAGCTACATTTTCACGGTAATTTGGCAAATTGATATAGTATTTTAAGCCAATTGCTTCCGTTATACTAATAAGAAATCATCTAAAGGAACCACGTTTTTAGACTTTTTTTTTGACCAATACTCAGTTTATATTAACCGATTTTCATCAGTATTCATATGGTACCACTACTGAGTGGGTGTACTTTCTAATAGACAAAGAATCTGTGAAATCGGTCCACATGAATATAAGTTATGCGCGAACAAATATTAAAAAAAAAAACACAAACATACAAGATAAACTCCTTTCTTTTTGGAAGTCGGTAAAAAATATAAAAAGAAAAATGCTAAAAACTCGTTAACTAATAAAAGGCGCAAATTGCTAAAAATAAATACTTTTATGATTAATCAGTTATATAAAGTGAAACATTAGTAATAACCTGATGAATTTGCAATTTAAAGGGACTCTTTCGGGTCAGATGCATCAAGTTCATTTTTCATTGGCACTTTAAACTAGTTTTAGTCTTTCAAATTCATCTTTCGCGGTTTATCGACGTTAAAGTTTTTATACCATTTTTCATGCGGAATGTTCTATCGATGGCTGAATTATCTTCAACCGACCTAGTTCATTTCGCTAATGATATTTCGAACGAGTCATCATATAAATATATAACTGCTTTAAGTTATAGATGTCTTCAGCCTTAATATTCCCTTCACCGGAGCTGCTCAGTCGCGAATTTTGCCTCGGTCTGGCCGGTTCCCTCCTTTTAATTACTCTACACAGAAGGTATTGAGGGTTATGTTCAAACATTGCCATGTACGTTTGATATTGGCAATATTAATCTATTCGAATAACTTTGGTGCATGACGGATCGGTTTTTCCTAATCGTTGCTACTTTTATCCTTAAATATATATGTACATATAAAAAGAAAAAGAAATTATAAAAATAAAGAAATGATAAAAATAAAGAAATGAGAAAAATGAAGAAATGAGAAAAATAAAGAAATGATAAAAATAAAAAAAATGATAAAAATAAAGAAATGATAAAAATAAAGAAATGAGAAAAATAAAGAAATGAGAAAAATGAAGAAATGATAAAAATGAAGAAATGATAAAAATGAAGAAATGAGAAAAATAAAGAAATGAGAAAAATAAAGAAATGAGAAAAATAAAGAAATGATAAAAATAAAAAAATGATAAAAATAAAGAAATGATAAAAATAAAGAAATGATAAAAATAAAGAAATGATAAAAATAAAGAAATGAGAAAAAAGCAGTAAAACAGAGGGGAGAAAAAAAAATGAACTTGGTAGTGGCCAAATGGGTTCTTGTCGGCCAAAAAAAAAACAACAAAAGAATCATTTTTCTCAGAAAAAATTATATACCTTATATCTATTTTTTTTCCCCGTTTTAAATTGTATGTGCTGTGTATAATGGCCATTGCAGCACATACAGGGGGAGATAATTTAAATATGCGGAGTTAAGCCGCTCATTCTAATGAAGGCAATAACTCTGGTTATGGAAATTGCCTTATTTGGGAGGATCTGTTTTCTATGTATCTCAGTAGGCCAAGTTGTTTTGGTATGTTTTCGTAACACAACAATTTTTCGGCAGATAAGGAGCCTATGTGAAATTGTCGGTACGCTTGTCTGGCCACACACGAGAGGCGACGTTTTGTCGATTATATATTAATGGGATATAGCGATGTGGCCGATTCGCAGCCAGCTGTGGAAAATCGTATTGGGATGTTCCTTCCGGTGGCCACCATGGTCCAAACTGTGGCCTTAATAATTTTTAAGAATGTTGTAGCAGCTGCCTATTCAGTTTTCCACTGGTTTTCGCACGCCTTTAAGAATGTATATGCAATTGATGACGGTAGTGGCTTTGCGCCCTCTGGCATTGGCGAGAGCAAAGCAGTGCTGCTTTGTCGACCCTCTCATTACCAGTCATTGCAATGTGTTCAGGAACCTACTTTTATTTGTCGCATTTGAACCGAACAAGTTCTGATTTTTTTTTCCGGGCACGTCAGCGAAAGACATTACCCAGCAGGATGCATGAAGCGTTCTGCAGGCTAATGAATCTGCTCTTTCTTCGCACTCAACCGACTACTACGTCATCTTTCTTGATTCGATGATATCTTCCTTTTTCGTTCAATACAGACTGATCTCTTTTTTAGGTTATCTTCCTCTTCTGGTAGGTTTCTTTCCGTTTTTTCATCCTCCAATCTTCCGTTCACAGCTACTCATTCCGAACTTTGAACTCTTATTCCTCCTCATTTTCTTGTCTTTCTTTCTTCGTTTTTAATGGTTTCTTAACTTTCCTTCTGAGAGTCACTCTAATCTTTCTGCTATTTTCCGCATGCGTTTTCGGCACAGTTTGCTCCTTTCTTGGCCCCTGTAACATCCATTTTATTTGTGACACCGGTTGCATAATGTTCGATTGTTTTCCAACTGAACAAACTTCTTTTTATTCCTCTCTTTTATCACACGGTATTCCCGCTCCATGCAACGCTTCATTCATTCTTTCCTTTCCGTTTCCTTTGTTTTATCTAAGTTCTTCATTTGTTTTTGTCGGCCATCTCTGATTGAGTGAAGATATCCGAATCTCCTTCTTCGCTCTTCCGCCGGTTCTTAGGTCAATTTCCACATTGACGCACCCATAAAAGAAAATAATAAAATCATCAATATGGTAAAGGGTCAGTTAGATATTCTACCAGATTAGATTGGAAAGTGGAATGATATAGGCCGTAAGCGAAAAGATAAGATGTACCAAGCACAAAATACAGAAGAACCGGAGCGCCGGAGCGATAACAAGTAGCAAAACAGAATATAACGTTTGAAGTTCAAGAATTTCACGTTTGAAGGACACTGGCTGTTTGTCTACTCAATTAAAAAAAAAAAAAAAAAAAAGTTATTCGACGTCAGAAGAAGTTAAGGGATGCGACTAAAATTACAAAAAAAAAAAAAAAAAATAAATTGAAAACCGTGCCTCAAAATAGGGATCGACACAGAAACTTTATGAAATGCACCGATTTTCTAAAATTCTGCTGCGATCAGTTAACGATATTCCCTTTAATACTACGGAATCTAATTAAAATATACCAATAATCTGGAAGAATTCCAGTAAAAAAAAAAAATTGAACGGCGTCCAAGAAAGAAATTTATAAATTCATCGGGGGCTTTAAATGTGAATTTCGAGCGAAATGTGCGGAAATGCATACGGTACACTCATTTAAAAGGAACAAAAAAAAATTCGTAAAATAGTTTTAAAAATTTGTTTTTTCATAACTAAACTAAATGAAAAAAATCGATTGCTCTCAGGCTGTTTACCTGTTTGCATTGAACTTCGCATATTTGTTCATTTTTTAAAAAATGGTCCCGTTTCGGTTGGTCGCTAGTTGGAAGACACACTGCTTTTTTCAGCCTATTAGCTTTTTATCTAAGCGGTCGCTGAACAACGAACAGTGTAGACAACACAAACGAGAAGTCGACCGCTAAACTGTGGGGGCCCGATTATTCTTCTAACCCTACGCGTCGTTGGGTGAATAGTTTAAAAAAAAAAAAAGCGTATAGAAAGCAAACGAGTGTCTACGCTTCACGCAGAGGTACATTTAACATACGTGAATATATCTTATGGGCAGCTACTACGTTCATTCTTTCACTGGACATAAGAATTTTTATGTACGTTGTTTCGTTGAACCGTCGTTAGGGGCTGGCTTTATATCTTATGGGCAACAACGAGCGTGAAAGCCGACCTGTTTATGATTTTTATTGTGCAGAGAGTGATTCTCTTTAGAGACGGATACAATATTTACATTTACATCGTTATACTGACGTCGGAGGTATGCGTCGTTATCGAAAGGAGAGGACGATGCGTACTAAAGTAAGAGGTATAGTTGAGCGTTTTTCATAATCAAGAATTACAAACATTATTTTATAGCAGTGGAGAAAGTCATTAAACTTTCGGATAACTCTTCAAGGCACGCTAAGCGCTGTGATCTATATTGCTGCTTGATGACTCTAACTGCTTTTTAAACATCCCGTGTTTCTTCTTGATTCCTTTTTTCGTACTGTGGGCTCTGTAATTGCAGATGTGGCCATGGTATGGGACAGCTAACTCCTTTTAACCTTCGGCAATGTCATTCCTTCTCTTTTCAGGATGCATATGTTTGACATTTATCGACGTTGATTGTCATTGTTTCTTCATCCTTGGTGTATAGGGTTCTTTGTCAGATTCCATTCCTTGTAACTCCTAACTACTTCTATTTACACGTGTCGATGGGTAATCGTCTATTATTGGCAAGCCCAGGATAGAACCTAAAGAAAAAAGTGCGTCAACGTGTCGATTCAAAGACGGCGTCAATGCACGCGGAATTGCCTGATGTGGAAATGGTTGGTTCATTCTTCAGTTCGAGTCCGAATTCTGCGTGCATAAATTCGATGAATGTGGGAGCAATCCAGGCTTAAAATCACCACTGAGAACTAGCGGAATATTGTGTGGTAACTTAGCTCATCCGGATTTTTAAACAAACCGTTTAATTATTTCGGATTGTACAGGATAGGAGGTTCAGGAGAACGGTATTCTTGAATACGTTCGAAGGAAGTGTTTGGCGTGATGTAGACTAGCACTACTACTGCGTGATTTCCATTTATAGTTGCTTTTGCACTGAGCAAATGTCGCCGACGCCGTTATTGTCGCTATCCTCTTGACTAGCATTTCCGACTGATCGAATTTTAACTGTTCGACAGATGGCACGGCGTCTGAATGTGCCATATTTTCGCAGATGCCCGTTGGAATAGCGATACTATGCGGACGGCTGCTATTTCGATTGACTGATCATTTTCGATCTTTGATCATCATCATTCTATTGTTTTGCATCTCCCATTAACATTATAAATTCCTGCATCTGGCTAATTTTGTTAGTAGGAAGAAGTCTTTAATTCCTCTGGTGTTTGAATATTCATCATTTCCATTCTCCTTCTTCCTCTTGGAACTTTTCCTTTAATTTTCTCCTGTGTGACCAGATTAAATAAGTTTTTTTCTCTAATTTTGTGTGCAATATATGCAATTTTTCTTCTTCTTATATCGAGTCATATATTTGAAACTTAACTACTTTGCACCTATTCTCATTACCTGACGCGGTTTTTTATGAAATCCGTCCACGGGATTTTTAGCATACGCCTGCATGTACATATTTCAACGGTGTCAATTCTTGTTTTACAATCTACACTTATCGTCCAGGTTTCAGCAGAATATTGCATTACGGACTACACATAGCACCGTAATATTCTCGTTTTTTCGTATCTATATTCATTTTTTTGTTTGTTATTATTTTTTCTAAATTCTCAAAAGCCTGTCCGGCCATTGCTATTCTGGAATTTAGTTCTATATTTCAGCGCGATAGCACAACATTTGGACTGGTATCGGAAAAATCAGCGATTGAGAAACGCTTCGAACTTTTCTACATCTGTTGTTTTCGAACCAAAAGGCGTGTCATGTATAAGTGTGGCAAATTCTTCGCTATTGCACAGTTCGTCGCCCTTATTTATATATATATATATATGTTTATCTGTATATATGTATATACATATGTATATATATGTATATATGTGTATATATGTATATATGTGTATATATGTATATATGTATATATATGTATATATATATATATATGGGGTATAATTATATACATATATGCGATAATGTCTTGGTAACATTTCGTATGACATTTCGTGGGACGGATAAATTTTGGGAATGACTTCCAGCCATAAGAGACATTCCTGTCAAAAACAGATACAGTGAAAATTAGAAAAAAGGTGTGGTATACGCATTAATATCGGTCACGTGTAAATAGTTGCGTTTCTTGTATAACGGAAGGAGCAAAGTATTCTGCAGCTCGAAGAGCAAAGGAAAAATCGCGAATTCAGCAACTAGATTTACGCGCTATTTCGACTGTTAACTGTCGCGCGAGAGCTATCACATCGATGAAATTGTAAACAGACAAGCGAAAACTCTTACGTTCGATGGACCTCGGAGGACATCGCTTTCTTTCTTCCGTTATCTTCATTTTCGTTGGCCACACAAATGCAGTGCACTGTTACGGTACTCCGGAGGTTAATTAACGCTGTGATATTTCGCGGCCTTGCTGAGTGTGCAGAATAACAGAGTGCTCTTCACTTCTCCGGTAGATGAATTTTTTTGTTTTTTCTAAAAAAATACAGTTAACTCGCTAGGGAAATGGAGTTGCAGTCGAGCAGACATGGCTCTAATAAAAGTTAGACTAAAGCTAGCAGTCAGCGATAAAAAAAAAAAAAAAAAAATTAAAAAAGAGAGTTTTTTATGAACAGATATAAACAGTTTTTTGTTGTTTTTTTGGCGGAGGAGGAAAAAAGGCCAGGATAGCTTCATTAACTTTATATTTTTCCTTTAATTACTCCAATTAATTTTTAATATTGCTTTTTTTAATAGAGCTGTTTCCGGATTGTTACGTCGCCTTCTCAGCGGTGCCGCTGCAAGAGAAATGAGCCGAATAATGGCGAAAAAATGTTTACTTGTCACAGATGAAAACCGGTCACTTAAGTACGAAACTTTAAACTGGTTCCAGGGTAGTATCGCATTTGTCCGTTGATTTTCAGTTAGGCCCGTTTCAGCTGCAGGCGTAAACTTGTCAAAACTTTTGCAGCAGTTTGCGCGTAGATTTTAATTAAGCGCCTCCTCCGATTGTTTCAACTAAGTAGTCTATTTCTTCTTTCTTTTTTTTTTCTTTTTTTTTTTTTTTTTTGTCTTTATATTACAAAGTCGTGCACATTTTGATTCGGTTTATTATTTATTAGCCTCATATCAAAAGATAACTTCAGCAGTTTGGATATTTTTCTGCGCTCGGAAAACCCTGCGCATGTCGACGATGAAACATCGTCTACGTATCTTAAGTTTTTGCTTTTTCATCAATTTCCATTTTTTTCGGAGAGCTAATTTTTATGTTTCCCTATCTCATTTTTCAAGTCGTCTATCCTAATCCTTCTTCTTTTCCCGCCGTAAATTCCATCCCTCAACCTTTTCCTTCGAGTGCTCCTCTTTATCTCGCGAGCGTGAGTTACTTTATTATCATCTTTTAAAGCTTGGTCTTCCTGCTCCTTTCAACGCCTCTTATGTTCTTTCTCTACCTATTCTCTCTGTTGTTCCTGCCCTAGGGGTGTTCCTTGATTCCATTGTCGACAGAATAAAAATATAATTTCTATTCTATTCTATGTATCGATTCCTTTTTGCTGGGCTAATGCTCTTTGGTAGCAAACTCAAGGGGGGTAAAAAAAAAAAAACCTTTTCAGAGACAGCAGTATCATTAAATGACTTATCCCCAGTTCTTCTTCCGCTGTCTGCTTTACCTCCATCCGCTTAATTTTGTCCACCTATATTCTTTATCGTCCGTCGCCGGTACATCACATTTGAAATGCTCTCGGAATTTCTCGCGTTCATTCCATTTCACGTTTCTGATGCAAAAGGATATATAATATTGTTCTTTTGTGAATATACGTGCATCGGCGTAGCAAGTTACTTTTGTTTCCTTCTTTTTCATCTTTCTCCCCTTTGAAGCGGCTTTCCTTAGCTACATCAGTCTAATTTCTTCCCTTTTTTATCGTTTAATTTTTGCATCAGTTAGTGCGCACGTTTTGTTAGTGACCACAGGCTCCTTTTTCGAAAAGTCATCTTTTTAACAGCGCTTCCTGAATTACATGCGAATTCTGCTGTACTTCTCTCGCAGGATTCTGGACAATTACAGGAGATTATCAATAATAAAAAGATAGGAACTTTAAAAAAAAATTGGCAAATAAAGTTTAATAACTCATGGGAACATACACGTATATGAACTTAAAAATTGAAACACTCTTTAGTGTATTAGACACTGAGCCGACCGAAGCCTAATGAGTACACAATAACGCGCAGTCGTTTGTTTTCGATAATTCCAGTATTGGAAACGTAATGAGTATTTAATGCGGTTTTTAATTATTGTAATTTGAATTTTAGTGTACGGACACTCCAATTACGGTATTAAACTATCAGAAACTTAAGTAGTACATTTTACTGTAAAATATATTTTTACTTCGCGATGTGGACTTTAATTAAATATTTATGTCGGCAATGTTTAAAAAAAAAAAAATTTAATCTTATGATTTTTAGCGCAATACTTACATTTTTCCGCCGGCTAAAAAGCAATCTTTTTAAAAATGACAAGAATTTTTTTATTGTTAAAAATCCTTTTTCTTTATTTGAATCGATATTTATCTGGAGCTCTATACATTTCCATTGTAAGTAAATACTATAATTTTTTTAAATTAAATTTCTACAGTAAATCAATTTAAGTCAATCGCGTGTTTGTATGAATGAGAAAAAAAAAATTACTTAAAGGCAGAATCACTGAAATGCACTCATACCGGTTCTGGTACACTTCCGAATGAACGAAGAATCATTGAAATCGGTCCACATCGTTACGTGAAAACAAACGTAAGAAAAGAAAAAAAAGGTATATAACCTATTTTTTTTTTTTTTTTTTTTTGAAATCGGTAAAAAAAATAAAAGCGGAATGGAGCGAAAATAAGGAAGAAGACAAAATAGGATAATGCACGAGAAAGAAGAAATAATGTCAGCGTAAACATTTTAACAAAGTCCCCTAGATATACCAAAACAGAATAAAATAATTTTAACGCCAAGTTAGATGCAGTCGATGCTATATTATTTGGCTCACCTTTTTCTAGGGTATTCGTTGTGATGCAGCCATTCCTCCTCGATCGATTTCAACGTATGATATCAATGCATCGAGAGACTGTACAATATAACCGACACACAAAATATACACATTTTGAGTTCAGTCTTTTCGTCGCATTATTTCATTAGTCGCGTAGTTTATTCGGAGTTAGCCGTCTTTGTCGCACTGTAGTTAATGCTGGTAACGGAAGCTAACCGCCTAACATCGAGAAATCGAATTCGTACGTATTCTTCGAATCACACACAGTTCGTAGGACGATTCGTTAGAAATCATTCAAATTGCAGGAGGAATCAACTGTGACGACCCGTTAATACGGTGACGTCACTCTTATCAATCAGTGTTTTATCAATGGACTACTGTTAAAACGTTATCACTCTGTGACTCGGCGCGTGGGGCCACACTTACAAAAGCTACAACTGTAGCTGAAAAATTCTGATCAACGTGCAACCCCCCCCCCCAAAAAGAAATCGTTAACGCTTGTCAAAATCGCAATTATGTGGATTTGTTCGGATAATATATCCGCTCCCCTTATATAGTCGCCGCCGTCGCCGTTGTAAATATCGCCTCTTCCGCGGTTTAGAGGCGGAATTATTTTCGAGCGAGAGGCTGTCATCTGCGAAATATAGTTTTCCGGTATCCGACATGCGGCCAGATGAGTTCAAGAATGAGGCTGTACAAGATCTGGTATTCCGATAGGGAGAGGGCATACGGTGGCAGTGAAATATTCCCCATCATGGAGAATGATGGACGATAGAGCGGCGGGGGGAGGTTGAAAAATTGGACGCACGTGTAGAGCAATTCTCGAAAAAAGCCGCGTAATAAAGCCATTCCGAGTTGTAACGGTGGCGGAAAAATTGTTTCAGCAAAGGCTGTCGGATTTTTTCCATTCTTTTTACGATCTAGTCTGCGCACGATTGGCCTCGTTTCCGAGCGTAATAAAGGCCTAGTTCTACTTTGTTGGCAGCTGCTTAGCTCATGAGTTGGCTACAATTCAAAAACGTAATTTCAGATCAGGTAGAAAAATTTACACCCGTTAATTTCGTCATTCGTTAGTACGACCGGAATTCAGTTCTGCGCATTGGCCGTCAACAAGTGCGACCTGCATTTTTACCATTATCCATAATTCGATGATACGGATTTTCCTCGTTCGAAGTTCCTACGCCGCCGCGACTCCTCCGTTGGTAAAGGGATCGCAATTATCCGACGATAATTACGACAGTTCGCGTATGAGCGGCTGTTGAGAAATATCGATATTATATCAGTACAGCGTCGCCTATAATTCAAAGTGAGTTGACGCTGGAATAAGTTGTTCGCAATGTACCGGGACCAATCGAATCGATGGTAGCCAATTCCTTTCTACTTGGTACTTAAACTTTCGTGGTACGTATGTCCGGTATTCGATTGCATTAGGCGTGTATATACGTACAAAGGGGTACGTTACTTGAATGCGGAACCGGACAACTACCGAAAACCGGTTACCGATGGTTTGGTTAAGCACCTTAATGAGTTACTGCACCACCAAACGGGTCTAATTTGGCCAATCGCTCTATTTATACAGATTTTCTAGACCAGTTTACCCACTTCATTACAACGAAGAAAATTCGCCCTGGTTATTTTCGCGCGTAATCTATTAAGAGGAAATGGGCAATATCTTCGGAAATTGGTTTCCAAATGTATACGTCATTTATTATCTGATTTTATTTGAAGAAATATATTAAAATTTACATAGAAATATAAGTTGTTACACCACGTATGCGCATAATAGATTAGTAGACGTCACCAAATGTTCCGATTGTATATTCGAAAACGCAATTATCTACAAATTCTTAGAAGAGGGTTAAAATTATTAACCGATAAATCTTAAATGTTAAAAACATATTTGAACAGGAAAATTTTAAGCTGATGCATGATAAATATTGTTAATTTTACATTTTTTTATTTTTATTTTTATTTTTATTTTTATTATTATTTGATCGGCGCGTCATCCGTGGACATTGTCCAAGCGCGTAAGCGAAATATTTGGAAGTTACAATGTGCGGCAACGGGATATTCTATCCGAAACTAATCTAACGCCGTGATAGCTGGCTTACTAATTTAATTGAATTTCAGGCTGTTTGTATTACGTAATATATGTTGTACATCTCCTTACGCTGCTTACGTAATCACATATGTATATAAAGAATGCCTGCATATATATGTGTGTGCACGGGTATATGTCTGTGTATAAATATGCATATTCAGGCGTGTATGTTAACTTTATTTAATTATCAAATGCTAATATTAATTTAAATACATACGTTTATGTGTATTATTTCTATTACGTTAATGTTCGGAATTATGGAAAGAGTGAAAAGGGGTTTGAAAAATTTTCTTCAGATGGCTATTAATATACTTTTTACTAATGTATAGATTACTAGAAGTTTTTACCATTTTTTTCTTTTCTTTTTCTTTTCTTTTCATTTACATTTACATATTAATATAATTACATAAATAATTATACACGTATGTAGTCATTATAAAAATAAAAATAAAAATAAAGACGCGCGTTTTTAGTTATAATAAAAAATTACACATAAAATATTTACGAATCCAAAATACGGAGAGCGGGCTTTAAAGAAACAGAAAGTTGAACACATTGAAAACTTTAAAAAAAAAGAAAAAATACTCAAGAATGAATGATTTTTAGAAATGGATGTTCTGCACATTTTTTAAATTCTCCTTTTACTTTATCAGAACTTCGTTCATCTTTAAGTAATTTCTTTAATTTCTCTTCGGGCTTAGTTGGGATCACTTTTTCTGTTCTTAAAAATCTTCCTTATCTCCAGATACTTCTAAACATTTTTAACTCCTTTCTTGATTCCAGTTCTTCTCCTTCTTCCTAGAACACTTATATTATTATTCCTATTCCGAAACCTCATTCTTCTACGTTTCCACTTATTTCTCTTGCTTCGTGTCTTAGAAAGTTTTTCGAAAATTGAATTAATAAAAACGTCTTGTTTTCGAACGCAGCAGTCTGTTACCTAACAATATGTTCGGGTTTCTAGTCCTGATCATCCACCAAATTATATCAGCATGTGTTTTCCTATCGGACGTTCACACTGTTATTTATTAATAAAAAGATCTTAATTGCCTCTTTCGTATTAATTGTTATTGGTAGCGTTCGCCTTCCCATACTCTTTAGCATAATGCTCTTAATTTAAAATTCCTGTTCACCTTGCTTCACTTATTATTCTCTTTTAATGCGCACTCCTCCCTTTTCTGCTCTGCCGCAAAGGTTAATCTTTCGAGGTGTACTTTAAGAATCCTGCCATATTATGTTCTTTGATATTAACTTTATCCTCTTAACTTCACTTTTCTTTGCTGACAATGTGCTCAACTACTCCTCCAATATCTTTTTTTTTTTTTTTTATTATTAAAAAAATAAGTTGTGGGTCCCGCAAGGCATACTGCCCGTCTGCGGGTGCCGAACACGCTTATCATCGTTTATTTAAAAAAAATGTGTTACAATAATTCTTTACAATTATACTATTAATTTTCATACTTATAAATGGTGAGAAAATATAAATTAAAAATAAAATAATGATAAAACAAGACTAAAAAAGATAAAAACAAAGAAGAACTACTTATTTATACAATTCCATTCCACATGTTCGACAAATATATAGGAATGGTCGATTATCCGCCACAGCCAGTTCCCAATTTATCTAACCTAATGTCACTCCTTAAAAGTTATCAACCAATCATTGCTTAATTAATAAGTTTCAAATTCCTATTTATTTTTGCATTATATCTTCTAGGATTCGTTCAAGAAGCTTAATTAAAACTATTTCATCAGTATTATCAATCTTACCATTTACGCCTTTCGGTCGAATAAAATATACCCTTCCCTATTATTCCTCGTTGCCCGGCTTCTTGTCATCATAGCTATTGATATATATTTGTGGTATCTTATATTCAAGCAACACACATCCTTGGAGACATTTCATTTCTCTTTCTCCACCAGCTAATATTACTGTTAACCTGATCTTTATTAGGTAATATTATCTTTAAGCATTTCTTTTTCTGACCAGACTAATTTTTTTGGATTATTGTCCGTTTTGCTTCACCCCAAATTGATATCCCATACATGATTCTAGACAATACTATAGCGTTATAGTATACACGCAAACTACCATATTGGTATTGAAAGAGCTAATTTATAAAGTGCCCATATCATTTGCCTGATTCTATTCGATAAATTTATAACATGCTTGTCGCAGGATAATGTCCCGTCGATAATTAAAATCCTAAATATTTAACCTCTTCTGCCGTTTCCAGTTGTGTACACCTACAGTTCGAAGTATAAGTCAAATAATTATGTAAGCAATCATTGTTATGTATTTTAATAGATGGTTTATATGTTCTATATTTACTGGACGTTCTTATATACAAAGCCTTCGATTTTTTTATATTAATAGTTAGATGTTTATCATGTGCCCACTTACACATACAATTCACATTCTCTTGTAAGAGCCATTAGCTAACTCTCTTCTTCAAAGCTCTCTGTAGTGTTACTAGAAAATGACCTTTCTAATATTTATCTCTTTATTTTTCCCCTTAAATTTTCGTTTGTTGTATTTACTCTCCATCCTTTTAATTCTTCCTATATTAGTTTTAAAATGGTGTTCCGAATCCCTTATAAATTCTTTTCGCTTTTTTTTTTTTTTTTTTTTTTTGGAATCTTTCTTGGCAGCCGTCTCTTCTTTCACAAGCACATTAAGCATTCGTATCTATCGTCTCTTAAAAAGGTCAATCTGTTGAAATCTCTTTCTCACACTAATATTGTTGAAGCGATCCGTACATCTTACTCATGTTCTAAATCCTTCATCCGCTCTATGCTAGATTGCTGTTACTTTATTTATGGCAATTCTTCAAGATCTCACATAATAAAAAATTCAAAACAACGAAATCTGGTTTTTCGCGCTACAACGAAAAAGAAACACGCCGTTTTTCGCCCTTTTTTGAGCTTTTTGTCAACCTCGAAGGTTTCGTTAAGGAAATAAAATACGGTTTCGTTCCCGACAAATAGCGTGATCTTTCCATCAACATATATTACACATGTTCTGGAAAAAAAATATTCTTTTTAAAAATTCTGAGCTTTTGGCGCCACCTCGGCTACATTTTTACTTTAAAACGGTTCTTTTTGCATATGTTTGAGGTACGTTTTAGTTTTTCCAATTTTGTTACTCGCGCTGTCACTTACGTGAACTCTTTTTTTTTTTTTACTGTTTTTGGCCCAATACGGGGAAGAGGTTTAAATAATTTTTTAACCGTAATTTTTTGATTTTATGAAAAGGCTTCTGAATTTTATTTTATATTTTGAATTTTACTTTTAAAGGGTTATCTCCGGTAGTGAGTTATGAATTTTTAGAGGTGGTGATTTTTGAGGTCGTTTTGAATTCCATATTACATATTTTTGACAGTTTTTCAGGGTTTTCACCGCCCAGGGTAATCGGTTAGCTTAAAGTCAGACATGTGATTTTAAGAAGAATTTTATTTGCAATTTATGACGTAATTTCGAAGTTTATAAGTCAAATCGTTCGTAAGTTATTGCATATTTTAATTGAATATTTCTGTCGTTTCTGAACCATCTTATTGATATTATACTCGTGTAGAATCCTAAAAATTAAAAAAAAAAAAAAAAAAAAAAAAAAAAATAGATCTTGAAGTGAAAACATTTTTTTGCAAAAAATGATGTGAAAAATTAAAATATATATGTGTATTAGAATATATTTAAGGAAGTAAAAGTTATTATCTACTAAAATAATAAATAAAAGCGATATAAACTGGTTTGATTTAAAGCGATGTCTATAACAGGTTTACCCAACAAAAAGTTCAAAACCGATAATATTATTAACCTGACAGGATTTTCGGTTTTCCTAAATTTATTTAACTATTCCCTAGGCAAATGAGTATATATGGTAGGCGCTGTTTTCGCAGTCGTCGCCATAAATATGATTAATGTTTCATAATTAAGAACTATAAACTTTGCTTTATAGTGATGGAAAAAGTCATTGAACTTCCGGATAATTGTTTACGGACGCTAAGCGCTGTGTTCTATATAGGTTTCGTGCTTGATGGATCTAACTGCTTTTTAAACATCCCGTCTTTCTTCTTCCTTAATTATTTATAGCCAGATTCCTTTGTCCGTTTGTACTGTG
Source organism: Icerya purchasi (assembly GCA_039619475.1). Lineage (NCBI taxonomy): Eukaryota > Metazoa > Arthropoda > Insecta > Hemiptera > Monophlebidae > Icerya > Icerya purchasi. Next base: position 166,339,901 of record CM077116.1, on the reverse strand, counting down.
GGCTCTGTAATTGCAGATGTGGCCATGGTATGGGACAGCTAACTCCTTTTGCTCTTACCTTCGTCATTCTTTTTCTTTTCAAGATGCATACGTTTGGCATTTTTCGACGTTGATTGTTATTGTTTCTCCATCTTTGGTATAGCATTCTTTGTCAGATTCCATTCCTTGTTACTCCTAATTGCTGCTATGTACACATGTTGATGGGTAATCGTCCGTTGCTGACAAGCCCAGGGAAAAACCCAAACAAGAAAAAAAAAAAAAAAAAAAGAGTATATAACGAAGCAGAACCGTATTTAGTCGTTTGCCAAACACCGGATTTTTAAGATGGATTTTAAGCCGTCGTTGCATTAAGAAAAACCCTTTCCTTTACGTTTGTGACGGAGCTGTCTTCATTGATCCAATCACCGATGCGTAAGTTCTGAAAAGATTACTCCCTCCATTAAAATTAGCCTAAAGTTTTTCGGGTTAATAAACTAATTTGTATTGGCTAAACTTAGTTTCAATTTGAGCAGTATCAGTTCATCTCGGAATGGTATAAACATGGAAATTCTCCAATGATTCGCTACAATGTTATTTCCATGTTGCTGTTTCCGTTTAAAACCTTAACATACTAGTTTGTCCGTGGTCTCCACTTGTGTCTTTTTATGCGGTTTTTTGAATTTCTCGTCTGCACAGTTCGTCATATTTTTAAAAATCTATTAAGGGCTATTCACGAATGCGTATGGCTTCGTAAAGGGGATGTTAAGCACGGAAAGACTAACTGAATTCAAATGGATAATTTTTAATCACGCACTTGTTGAAAGGCTTCTTGATCTATTTAGCGCTTTCAACACGCTCTAGCTGAACGGTATTTTTTGAGTTTTGATGCTATGCTACAGGTAAAATTTCAGTTGAAATTTCTTAAAAAATTTACTTCCGTTTGGGACCGTTAAAGAAATTCCCAGTGCTAAAATTATTCATAAAAAAATTCTAGAATACCTGGTACTCGTATACTAATTGTTCAGCATTTAAGGCTAGATGTAAGCAATATTTTTTTTTTTGTTTTCTGGGGTTTCCAGCGGAGGCCAGCATTAGATTATATTAGTGAGGGAGGAGGAGAATCGAAGTAGAATTAAATACTACTAGAGATAGAAGAAATGAAGGACGCCATAATAGAAATGATCCCTGGCGGGATGAAAGTGAAAGGATAAACAAAAAGCATTGTATGAAGTTGGCAAATCAAGATTTAGGAGTTGTCTATAGAGGTGGCTCAGCGTTCTGTGGATCTATCTCATTCGAAGAAGATTTGATTTGTATCGCAGAGAGGGGAAATTAGAATCATCAGCATGGAAAAAACAAAAAGGAGAAGAAGAGGATATAGAAAAACGAAGAGATGATGCAGGAAGCCGATTATGGTTAAGGCGTAAGATGAGGGAAGTCTTCGTAGTAAAAAAGGATTAGGAGGAGGCTGAGTTTGAATATTAAGATGACAGGATTCAGGATTGACGCACGGTGTACATATAATGCCGGTAGAAAGTAATAGAAATATTCCACTCATTGCAACTGCTCCGCCATATAATGGGGTTATACAAGTGTGTTGTATTAACGTTACTTTTTCCAAGTTATTTTATTTAATGATTTACCCATACACAATCCCAGCTATTATATGTAAAACCCTCCAAATTCGTTTTTCATTACACACATTTTTGTTCTTCTTTTTTTACATAGCATATGCGAACTGACCGCTGCACCGTCTATTGCGAATATAAAAAAAAAATAAAAAAAAAGCTACAGGTTCATTCATTTTTTACATTACACTTTTCGGAGTTTTCTTTTGAAAAATCGAAATTATCTCTCATTTTGATTGATGACTTTAAATGTTCTTTTACCCGATCATCTGGAAGTGTGCAAAACCTAGGAGAGCTCGAAAATTTCCGTAACGACTACTGATCAACCGGTTTTCTTTGAGCTTTTCAAGGCTAAACCTTGTTGTCCGTCAAGTTGAATAGCTTTTCGCCAACTTTAAGTTTTCGTTTATTTTACTTATTTATTTATTTTTCATTATTTAGACGTGTATCGATAGAAAAATATTTTTACCTTCGTCAATCTTTTTAATATGTATTTTCCGATTTCTCTTCGTGATTTGCAAAATGTTACAGAGCTTCCTTCCAATAATTCCTCATAAACAAGTGTCTACAATTATATATTGATTAAAAATTTTCGAATGCAAACAGCGGAAAACTTTTTCTTCGCGCTTTTTTGAACTTTTCACAAATTTCGAAAGTTTCCTTTAAGAAGTTGCAATATAGTTTGTTGCTTTCAAGTAACGAATTTTCCATCATTGTATGTCGGGAAAATTTTTTTTCCACCTTTCCCCACTGTCTTAAGGTAGTGCCCCAAATATTAAGTTATAATACCGGCACCATTTTCCTTGAAAGTTTCTCTTTATATACGAATGTTTCAGATGTATGTTGTGTGTTCTTCAAATTATATAAAAAAACTATAATTTCTGCGAACTTTGCTGGTTTTCACCTCGAGTAAGGCATTAAATTAGCTGGTTATCGAAAATGTTTTCTTTTTTTTTTTGATTAGTATATTTGATAATTAAAAGTTGCAGGTGTCTGATTATTCTTGATTATTTTTTTTCCCCCAATTAATTTTCTGTGATCAAGATGTTTGTCCGATTCGGAAGGAGCGTTTTTAATTATGTCGTTTTTACAAGTACAAGATCACATTTAAATAACTGTCATAGATTTTCTTCTTATGAAAAGACTGCCCAAAATTATTATATTTGGCCTACGCGTATGCTGTATCATTGCATCAATCGGTCAATTGCGTCGCTCTTAATTAACCGTAAAATAATAAATTTAAAAAAAAAAAAATATGGTAAAATAATAATTCAACAATAATTATTTAAAATGTCGCACAGCAGTGTCTGAATTGAAAATAAAAAAGAAAAAAATAATAATATTCGTCTTTCTTTTTGAAAGTGAAAATAAAACCGTTAACATAACCGGTAGAGATGTTAACGAATAATTTAAACGAGCAGCACTGTATAGAGAATTACATTTTAACGCGCTTCGACCGATGTGTATTATATTTCGCTTTAGGGATGAATTGAAATTCGCGATCGCAATATGAATAAAATGTTTACAATACGGTTTTGCGTAAGTATAAGTGGGCAAATTTAAAAATTTAAATGAAATTTTTTAGTAAAAACTTCAAACTGTTAATCACACGATTGCACGTGGCCTAACACTTTTGCGTGACTTAATTAGCCATAAGACGAATCCGATTCAAAATGGAATCAACATTAAAATATATACGAAAATAAAATTACCATAAATAGAAACGTGTAAGTAAAAAAATTCTAGCTATTTGCTGTGTCGAGCGTTATCACCTGTATAATCATAATTTCTTTGAAACTGCAGACAGTATAAACAGGAAGCGGGGTAGCCTAGTAGTTAAGATGGTCGGCATTCAAACCGGAGGTATCATGGATTTTCGGAAGTTGTTTCGTTCCGGATCCGAGTCTGTCAAGCGGAAGAAGTCCATTCGAGTTTCGTTGCCGAGTATGATGCTCAAAGTAGTGCACTAGCTACAGGACGCGTATTAATAACGTATATTTTTCAATATCACCGAAAAAAATAACATATCCATCCCTTCCTGTTATTCCTCCCCTTCAAGGAAGCAGTAACCTCGTTTTTGTTTCATCTCTGTACGTTCATCTGTTCTTTTTTTCCGACTTGTTCTGATCCAGACGGACCACCACGTGGTGTGTTAACATACGTGTTATATTAGATATATGTGATCGACTTAAGATTAATCTGAGGTCCCCTGATTTCGTGACGTCAGCGCGTTTCGGTTGTTTTATGAATGGACTTTTTTCGTTTGACAGACTATATCATTAATGAAATATTTCGGCCATGTTATTCGCAGTGAGCGGAAATTAGAAACACTAGTGATGCAAGCGAAAGTCCAAGAAAGAAAATAAAAAGCCTCCTTCCACATCGCTGGTCAGATATGATAAGAAGACAAACTGGATTACCTTTGCACCGATCTATACAACGAGCAAAAGATCGAGGGGTATGACGTGCAACAATCGGATTGCTACATAATCACGATACCCCACAGGGGTGAACGACGTAGAAGATGTATATATATATATATATATATATATATATATATATATATATATATATATAGCGAATATTGTATATACCAGAGAAATCAGGAAAACTAAAGGCGAATCCCATGAGAAAGGGTCTGCCTTTCATTTTCTTCAGAACCGTTAGACTTAAGCACATTATGAAAAGATTAATTTCACATTTCGTGATAATTAAGTGTATCTCACTTTAGTACACTATATGGTTCTAAGTTGACCGGATAAGTTGTAAAAGACAGTATCAATTATTGATTGCAGAAATAAGGCCGATAATCCTCCCCGCAACAAAAGTAATGTTTTTTTCCGTAGCCGAAAATGAAATTGAATATTTAAACAATTTTATACCTGTTACATTAAGCGTAAAATACGCTATTATTCGATGATTACCTTTTCGTTATGGTACACACTAAAAAGACTTGACGGAAATTTCGCGCGAACACTATGAAAACGCGAATAAGAGGTAATATCAGCTTGTGACTTTTTTTTTTTTACGTTTTTATTGGCTTAAATACTTCCGATCAATAGTGATGTAAAAAGTTGATTACGAGGGGGGAAAACTTGTAAGCGGGTCAAAAAGTCGTTTTTCCGAACGTAGTCCTGAAGCAAAATTAGCGGTTTTACGAGTGTGCGGAGAAGCATACGTTTGAAGTCTTTATTCTTTTTTATATGAATTATACCGACACACTTCTCAGCTTTCAATTTTGATTAATAGATGCCTCTTCTACCCCAATTTTGAGGCTGAAAAATCAGCTGCTTGTAGAAAGTCCGCTAGAACGTACAACAGTTAGTGTTCGGCTTCTGTACGTGTATGCCGGTAAATATCAAAAGTAAATTCTGCAAGTCATGTTCATTTTGGAAATCAAAAGAAGACGCTGCTGAATTCGAAACTTGGAAAGGCGAAGCCAATAATGAAGGCTCGGCAGGAAAAATGGAAGAAGTTGCTGCGACCGACATGTTTGGTTCTTTTTTTGTATAGCAAAAAAGAGTGTGGATTTTGATCCTCGTTGTAGCAAGCTTCTTTCTAAATAATATTAAATCGAACGTTAAACCTCTCGGTAAACTTGCCATCAGTCAAGAAAAGAATTCCTCGCCATCAACAGATTGTGGTTCGAACATATGTCTGTGCCACGCAATCGTACCTTTACGGGAGTTCTTTCACCTCTTCCACTGCATTAGAATCAATGGGCACAAAGGAGCCACAATTTTTTTATTATATATATATATATTAATTACAACGTAATTCTTAGGCTACCCCTCATTAGAAAAAAATGTCCCAATTTCATGTAACGTTTGTTATATTTTATAGGATTTTTGTTATTGTTATTTAAAAAATGTCACAATTTTATGTAACGAAGTATGTAACGAAAAATGTAATGAAACAATAGCTTAATTTTATGTAATGAAAGTTAAATGTTAGGATAGGCATTTTATGATTATGTTTTGTTTTTCTTTTTGTGTTGATGCCAGTAAGAATTACGTTGTAAATTTTGATCATTTTATACAAAGTATGGAAGAGAAAAAGACAGACATGTAAGCAAGAGGGGTCCTCTTGCTTACATGTCTGTCTTTTTCTCTTCCATACTTTGTATAAAATGATCAAAATTTACAACGTAATTCTTAGGCCGGCCCCCATTAGATTATATAACGAAAAAATTACCCAATTTCATATAATAAAAAAAAAAAAAATACAACCAATAATTTATACCATAAATTTTATTAAACTACCGCAACAACTTACCATACTACAACATATATAAATAATAATTTTTTTTTGCGTTTCCATGGAGTATTATTAAATTAGCAATATAGTCTTTACATGCTTCAAATTATGGTGGCACTTCTTATTCATCAAGCTGTGCCATAATAAGAAATGTGTATTCATTATGTTTCCAAAAACGAATACCGCCACCGAATGCAAACGTGAATTACGGAAATAAAAACGGGACGACGAACTGTGCAGTAGCGAAGAATTTGCCACATTTATACGTGATGATACGTCTTTTGGTTCGAAAACGACAGATGTAGAAAAGTTTGAATCGTTTGATGATAGCATTTTAAGTTAACCGTCTCTGTTATACTAATAGAAAATAATAAGAAACAAAAATTATCCAAAGGACAACATTTTTCCATATTTTTTGACGAATATTTAATTAATGTTCACCGATTTTCATCATCACTCACATGGGGGACCTAAGTTTAATGGTACTCTTTCTAATGGACAAAGAATCGGTAAAATCGGTCTATATAAATATGAGTTGTGCGCGAACAAACATAAAAAAAAAACATGCGACGAACGTATAACCGCCTTCTTTTTGGAAGTAAGTAAAAATTAAAATATTACAAACGTTACATAAAATTGGTACATTTTTTCTAATGGGGATCGGACTAAAAATTACGTTGTAATTAATCTATCTATATATATATATATATATTTAACATGTTATTTAAAAAATTTTTTCATAAATTTTGATTCTATCAACTTTTATTATTGTTAATGTTATTGATACTACTACAATTAAAACTTGATAAGCAAACAAAACAAAAAAACCATCAACCGCGATTAAAACAATTCTCAACATAATCATATACATACATATATATATATGAATATATATATATACAAACACACACACATACATATATACATATATATATATATATGTAGATTAATGACCATATTACTTTTTTATTTTTATTTATATATGTTTTTAATACATATATGCAATTAATCACTATATAATTATGTTTCCTACTAATGATTTAAAGATTTTTTCTTAAAAATTGGTATTCTGAAACTTTTCTAATATTGTATTGTTATTGAACACATACAACCATGCAAAGTTTCAACGTTTTCGAGAGCGTGAATGCGGGTCGGTTAAAATGAGACTAAGAAATCCGCGCAGATAAACAAATAAACAAACAGAGCAAGCTAAAAATAAAACATGTAAATAGAAAAACGAAAAATAGTAAATTTTTGTGACTATAATTTTTTGAAAACTATTGGGCAAAGTTTAAGCATTAAATAACTATTGAAATTGCATATTACGTGTTTTTAAACATTTTCAGTCAGTATATTTAAGCGTTTTAATATTATTTAGGCATGAAAAAATCAAAAAACTCACAAGTTTCTTTAAGTATTTCGCTCAGTCGCAGATTTTAAATAACTTTTTTCAGTAATATGCGTTTTCTTAAATAAGTTCATTAATTAACTAATTACAAAAGTAAATAAGTAAATGAAATAATTGAAGATTATTTAATAAGAGTTATGGAAATAATTTGACAGTGTACATGTTTAAGATTAAAGAGGAAAGAAGGTTTTTGCGCAAACGAAGAAAAAAAAAATAAATAAAAAATAAAGACAAACAATTTTTAACATCAACTTGTTTCGGTTCCACCTATTTTCGTGCATATCCGTAATTATGAAAGACATTTTCCGACAAAAAAATCGATATTTTTAACGAAAATATTTGCGCTGTTTGGAATATTTTCGCTGGTCGACAGGTCGATAAACATCGTTATGAATCAGTAGTCGAAGAATAACTGCATCGGTCCAGTCTGTATAGAGGGGACTTTAAGCGCTGCGAAAGTACGGTCAACAGTGGAGCTTGTTTTTTCTGACGCCACTGTACAAATATGAAAAACGTACAATAGGAATGAACGAAATTTTCCGGTAAATAGTTTCCCGAATTCGTCGACATATTTACAGAATAATTCATCACCGGCGCAATGCAAAATTCTCGAATATCGCGCATATTCGCAGAGGTTTTTCGATGATATTGCCCGTATAATTCCGTTTCGGAACAGCAACAACTTCGTAGTGCCATTATGTAATTTCCCTATAAATATAACGATTTTTTAAATCTTCTTCCTTTAAAGATGAAAAGAAAATTCTTATTTTTTGCTTTCGCACCCCCCTCACCGATTTTTTGAAATTTTGCTCGTGCCGTAATTTACATTTTACTCGCTTCGCTGCGATTTCTTTGAATTGTTTCCTTTTCCTCTTTAATTGCGGTTTATATTTTTTTTGAGAATACGCCTTAAAGGTTTTAGTTGAAAAGTTTGAAATACTTAAAGCGATTTCAACAAGAAAATTAACTTCAGATTTTACAGCTACGCGTAAAAATAAATAAAACTTCTCGATAAATATAAAATAAATAAATTTCTCTTAATAGCAAACAATAAATGAGCATAAATTAATGTACATCATTAAATTATAAATATCTTAATTTAAGGAAACGTTTTTGCGCATAGCCCATCAGTTTCTAAAATTTTTGCTACAATAGTAAAATTTTAGAAACTTTATTAGGAAGACACGAACGAAACGAACTAGTCACCGTCGAGTGAACCGTAAGCCGCGTTTAAGTTTTAATGGAGGCCGTCAAATATATACGCACGTTAGAAACGATCCACGATCATCTGGATGAGATTAATATAATCGGGAAACGTCATCGGCGTATAAAAAAATATGCAACAAACCGGCCACGTAGAAATTAATCTTCTCTAGAATACATAGCACGGATGCTTCGAAAATAATACGTGAAATTCCGAAAGAAGATATCACCTAGGGAAAGTCAGATTTCATTCTCGTTATCATCTATGATCACTTTAAGGGTAGCGTAATTGGATCGAAGTCAGTAACTTAGCGGCCACTGAAAGTGTTTGTCGTGGAAAGGGAAAGTATTTTTTAAATTTCAGACAAATTTGAAATTTATACCTAGGATAAAATCCATGGAAGTGTCCAACTTCACGTTTAATATGCGCAATTAATCTCATAACGCTATCACAGTTCTTAAAAGAAATCAGCTTTATTTTCCCAAACAGTTTCTGCGTCCGGCACCGTTAATTTTTATTTACCTTGGAAAGCCGAGTGGTGCATTTTAAACAGCGATAAGAATTAATTAATAGCTTTGTTAATATTTCGCCTACACCTCGTAACCTAATTTTCACAAATCAGTTTCTGCTTTTAAAATCTACTTTAGTTTTAAAAAAAAAAAAGAAAAGCCATCCCCCACATTGAAAAGTTTTAAATGTAGATAAGTGTCCCTTAGTATTTGAAATAATTATATTATTATTGTTAATACAGCCGTCAGTTTTACTGATAATTTCAGTTTCTTTGATGGTAGATTTTATTCATTTATTTTATTATTTACGTGGTACTAAATAAATAAATAAATTTTACACATTCTAAAACCAATTTTAAAATGATAGAATTATAAATTTAACACATGTTACCACTGTCTGCTAAGAACAATTATTATTAAATAACAACTTTCATTATAATTTACTAAAATGTCAATAATAAACATTTTGAAAATTTAATTGTAGAAACAGGAACGATAATACGAGGGTGGTTCAAATATAAACCGGAATTTCGTCATAAAATTTTTTATTTTATACTTACAGTGCTCATATTTTTTACAATTTTTCGAGATAACCCCCCTCAGACGCTACGTACTTTTTCTACCTCTCCGGAAATTTTTTTATTCCTTTTTAGTGAAAATCTCGCGGCTTGTCACATAGCCATTTGCGCACGAACGATTCCACCTCATCGTTGCTGTCGAAACGTTGTCCACCAAGTGCTTCTTTCAACGGGCCAAACAAATAATAATCACAAGGCAACAAATCTGGACTGTAAGGAGGATGTTCAAATGTTTCCTAGCCCAATTCGGCCAATATCTCCATCGTGAGCCGAGCGGTATGTGGCCTGGCGTTGTCTTGAAGCAGTATCGCACTACGGATCGGAATTTCGCGCCTTTTTGTTCGATAGGCCGGTTTGACTGTGTTTTTTAGGAGGTTACTGTAATACTGCGCCGTCACAGTACGTTGTTCAGTTAGGAAATCGACTGCGATCACTCCCTTCATGTCCCAAAACACGGTACACAACACCTTCCCAGCTGACTGTGTAACCTTCGCTTTGACTGGCGCTCCCTCTTTTTTTTTCCGCCACTCCGTAAACGAGCGTTTACTCTCCGGCGTATAGTAGTGTACCCAAGTTTCGTCCGTGGTGAATATTCGCCGCAATAAATTCTCTCCTTCCTCTTCATACCGCTGCAGGAGACGCGTACAAACTTCCCAACGAGTGAATTTCTGTTCAAAATTCAGAAGTCTTGGCACCCATCTGGCTGCAATTTTGCGATAACCTGGCCGATCATGAATTATTGTCTCAATACTAGCTATGCTGATGCCCAATTCGTCGGTCATATCGCGTACACGGACGCGTCGGTCAGCCAAAATGAGTTGTTCGATGGCTTTGACGTGTTCATCTGTAATGCTGGTTTTTGGGCGCCGCGCATGTGGTATGTTTGACACCACTTCACGTCCTTTTCGAAACGCGGAACACCACTCGTACACTTGAGTTTTGGAGAGACACTCATCGCCGAACTGTTCGTGTAATTTTCGGTAAATTTCCACGGATTTTACGTCGTCTTTGACTAAAAAACGAATAATGATGCGTTGCGCAACAGACACTGGTACTTCTTTTTCACTCATGGCTCTAACTACACTAAAAAGTGAGCTTACGCGGTTCTAATTGCTCTACATAACAAACCGGTCTAACTGCCAGTGCAACCACTTTTTCCACAATAAATTTTTCGCGCGTTTATTTAAAAATTCCGGTTTATATTTGAATCACCCTCGTATTACATCTACCCGATAATAAAACATAACAAATATAAACACGCAATAAAGACAGGAGATTTACTGAACCTGTTGATGATTTGATACTAGAAAAATGGGCATTCAGCAGGAAGGGCCTAAGACCCCAATATTCCATTCAGATCTTTACCAACCTTTCCAGCAAATAAAACCAGCAACTCTTCTTGAAATTGCACAAGAGTTAGATAATAATATGAATCTCAAAAAGGCTCCTGGAATCGATGAAATTTCACCCGGAGCGCTAAGAGAATTACCACGTAAAGGAATTATCATGATGACATATTTCTTTAATGCCTGTTTCGGAATGAGATACGTACCAAAATGTTTCAAAATCGTTCAAATCATCATGTTACCGAAACCTGGGAAAGCAATAGAAGTAGGTAACTTCGTATCGACCAATCTCTTTGTTACCTTCCATATCAAAATTATTTGAAAAGCTACTCCTTAAGCGACTCAAGCCCTTATTAAAGAAACCAGATCATCAGTTTGGATAACAGCCTTTGAAGAAAAAAAAGTACTATCCGGCGGTTTTTCTAGACATATTGCAAGCTTTTGACCGAGTCTAGCACGAAGGGATGATCTATAAAATGAGCAACCTGCTACCGGAAAATATGTGCTAACTTCTTAAATCATATATCTCTGATAGATATTTTAGAGTTTCTTATGCAGGAGCGAAGTCCAAATTTCATCTAATACAGGCTGGTGTACCACAGGATAGTATTACTCTGTACGTATTGTATACAACTGATATTTTAACAACAGCTGAGATAATGACTGCTGCCTTTGCAGATGGTTCAGCCGTCCTGTTAATTAGCGACTCGCCAGAATTGACTACGAATAATTTGCAACATGCAGTAGAAAAAATTAACAAATGGACATGTGATTAGAAGATCAAGATTAATCAAGAAAAATCGGTGCATGTTTACGTTTCGTAAATTTAAGACCTGTCCTACATACCTTGACCGCCTTCCTATTCCGAGATCCGACTCCGCCTAAATTCCCCAATATTTATTTAGATTCCAGACTGAATTGGAAAAGAACAAACCATGCATAAATTAAGACAGATTTATTGGTTGATTGGGCGTTACTCTAAGCTCAATCTGTCTAATAAATGTATGATTTATTGTTAGATCATCAGACCGATAATATCACGTGTCTTAATATTAAATATTAATTTGTTTGAGATTGAACCGATCAGTGGTGTCTCTAAATGAGGAAACCGATAAGTATTGAGTACCGCGAGTGGTCCGTGAAATAAACGTTTAAAAAACAGGTGCCTGCTTAAGAAATTAAGAAAAATACTTTCCTTAGTTAATATAGCCGAACCAGAATTGAGCAAAAAAAACTTTAATTGCAGTATAGAAAAATATAAAGTTGTAAAATTTTTAAATTTAACGACAAAAAATTTAAAAACCGATGGGACAATGAACGCGATTTACCGTGGAAACGTAGATAACATTTCTAAGCAATAATAATACAAACTGTTAGTCAACACTACAATCTACACAACAGACAGAAGCACCAGTTTATTTAATGGAGAAAGAATTTCGTGTAACATATCAATTCAGGACTATTACAGAGTCGATTCTTGAGCGGGGTACTTTTCAATATATAGCGACCAGTGAATTTCGCAATAATCTCAATTCAATTCTTCTGGAATATAATTGTTTCACCAATGTACAACATAACCTTACCAAATGACATAAATCACATTTGTAGATGACATTGCTATAAGTAATTGCAGATAAAAACGAGAGACAATGTTAGAAAACAAAATATATCACGTCTGCACAAAAATTAAGAAATGGCTCAAGGAATTTAATCTTGAAATAAATGTAGATAAGTCAAACTGTATTTAACAGAAAATTCAATAAAAAGCCACTAAACTTAACGAGATTTAGTTTAAATATTAGATACATAAATCAAATCAATTATAGATAATAACTTGAAATTTTACAATCATTTTAGTTACATCAAAAATAAAATCGACAAATTTATAACTGATTTTCAATAAAAACTATACAGTAACAGTAACCAGATAAATTATAAAAAGGGAATATTATTGTATAAGTGTATAATTTTACCCAATATTATATATGGTAGTATTATTTATGCTGATATGTTAAAGACAAAGAGATTTCAGAATATACTTAAATGTTTCCAAAGAACTGCAGCTATTAAACTTATTGAAGCATATAGAACGATCAGTTATATGGCTGCGATAGTTATCGCAGATATTATGCCCATTGAATACGAATTGCAAAAACACATAAATATCTTTTAAATTAAAAATAAAGTTGAAATCAATCACAATTTCAGTAACGTAATTTATATCGACAAATTCCTTGTTACATTTATGAAAATAAAGTGCTTAAATGTAAAATAGTATTATAAAGTAATCTTAAATGAATATTATATGAACAAATATCGAAATACATGATAATAGACTAGCGAAAAAATATTTTCCAAATATCATAGAACGAATAAATAATAAAGATTTCGTGCCCAATTTTTTAACGTACAATTCATATGCGGACATGGTATATTTACAGTTATATAAATTTAAAATTATAGATAACGAAAATTGCAAAAGATGTGTAACTTTTTAGATGATATTACGCATCACATATTAAACGGATGTAACCATAACAATAAGGTATTTATAACTTCTACGCTACAGAATTAGTTATAAATCTGTTTAAAGAGTTTAATGAATTTATCGTGGAAAAATGTTATATATCGTAAGAAAAATTCAATTATGTAATAATATGAGATAAATAAAAGTTTATGAAAATATTAATTTAATATGATTGTAAAATGGGATTACAGGATACCAAATACTTAATTGGATGGTGCCTGTAATGAACATTATAGTAAAAATTGTAAATTAAACAAATATAAACAGCCCTATCCAAAGTTATTGGGAATAAGGAAAACAAAAAAAAAAAAAAAAAAAAGGAACACAAAATAAATGAAGTAATAAAAAATTGAGTAAAACATTAAATACTCTATTGAGAAGCGGAAAATATGCCAGAACAGAATATATTACGAACAGTATTTACTTATAAATAAAAATAAAATAAAAATTGTAATACTCGGTATTAATTGTTAATAGTAATTTATAAAAAAATCAATTTTAAATGAAAACCGTTGCTTTTGAATTGATTTCAAATACGAAAAGATAGAATAGTACTTTACCTGGGCACATCAATAACCGAGTACTGTTTAACAATTGCGCAATTTTACGAGAAAAAGACAAGAATAAGACACTAAAACTACAAAGGAAAATACTGCTGAGAACAACAACGTCATTATTATAGCAGGAATTGTGTATACATGGATTTGAAACCATAAACAAAATCAAGATATTGAAACCGGAAGAAAACGTACTCGACAAGGAAAACTACGAAAACATATTAATAAAATTACATCAAAACCCTGGCAACTCAAGTTAGAAATGAAACATTATTTTCATTACTTCATCGGATACTTATAGAAATAACAGAGCCTCTTTTTCGTTTTAAATTCTCGATAACGACCATGTAACATTTTTGACTGTAGCGATCGTTACATGGACCAGGGTGAGGACGTTATTTCAAAGTTTACCTAGCGAGTTGTTCGCCCGAAGGAAGCCGAGTAAAATTCGTACTCGATTTGGGTTATCTGAGAGAATAGTTGTTGGGACACCGGTGATGGCGGAGCAGGTAAAAACCGCATACTGATGTATTGCACGGACGAGTGGGAAGAACCACAGCAAATTCAAATATATAGAATTATGTATAGTTATGTGAGATAGCCGTATGGACAATCCGCAAACGATTTAAGGCGGCATATTCGTAAAGAGGAGGGAACCACGGATTAGCTGTTAAGTATTTTTCATAAACTGCCTATCAGCCAAGAAGTATGCCTTCATTTTGCAAATTGGTGGAGCTGCTAACGACATTGGTGCTCAAAAACATTTTAAATTACCAATTCGGATACTGCAATGAAAATATTGATGGTTTTTTCTTCTTTTTTTTCTTTTTCGATTTTTAAACGTAAAAAAGAAATTGAACAAGGAAAGAAAAAAGGGAAAATAATAAAAATGTAAGACACTTTTACAATTTCATTAATTTCGTGGATTATGTAATGAATAAGAAAAAAATAGCGATTAAGAACAAGTGTAATTATAGTAACAAATGGAAACTCCGGCTGCGAAGCCCTGCGAGGTACATCGGAGTTAAAAAAGGAAGGAAGAAAAAAGGAAAACAATAACTTTTTTCATTACATCTTTTTTCTAATGGATTTTATATAAAACAATTTAAAGTAATTACTTTTTCATAGAAGGCCCCGAGTTAAAATTTGTAAGCAACAATTACATTTTCGGTAATTAGGTCAAAATCAAAAAATCTTCGAAACACGAGGAAATCTATTTATCGGCGTAAAGAATTGTGTAAAGCTCTAGAATATATCGCGGATTTTATCAGAGTTTTGTTGGGAAGGCTAAAGTGTTGTAGTTTTCTCTCACCGCAGACATTTTGATACACAAAAAAAAGTAAGAAAATTAGATTCGATTAAAACGCGCCGATTTCAAACCAAAGGTTATATCGGCAGATTTTTTGCGAAAAAAAAAAAACTTAAAAAGTTTTCTCGTACAAATCTCTATTGTAAATGTGTCTCTCTATTTTTTCTCGGATTTTTTTCGGGAAAATATTGAATATACAGAAATCTCGACTATTTCATTCTCGAAACGTTCCACGATTCAATATTTTTTTTTCGGGAAGTGGAGAAAATGGATACATTTACAATAGCGACTTTAGTTAAAATTATTTATATTACCCATTTGTTAATGCATTATTGAAATGATACAACACTAAGTACAAAAATTAACCAACATGTTTCGTAATTCACGACATATAATAATTCAAATGTAAGTAATGTAATGAAACATAAAGATTAATGCAAAAATGATTTTCCTCCCTATTCTCATTATCACTAGTGTACGATCGAAACAAAATTTTCAGCCAAAACCGAAATTTGTTTTTTTTTGTCCAGTTACGGCCGAAAGCGAAATTTATTTTTTTTTGTCTAGTTACGGCCGAAACCGAAATCGAAACTCTTTTTTAACAATTGTTTTAACTACGGTTTAAACTTTAAGGCTTATTATATAATATTTTTTTTTTATAAAAAGAATAAATAATAATAATTAAACAGTCTAATATTATAATTCAAAAACAACAGTCATTTCTATTTATTGTTCCTGTTATTGTTACAAAAGCAGATCGATTTTTATGACATAAACATCAAAAAGAAAATATTCTAAGAAAATCATAATGCTTCTTTTTTCACTGCTTTACCGGAAACACGTTTCATCTTTTTGTTGAAAGGAATTTTTAAAATTTAAACGAGTGGTAAAAGGTATAATTCTTCTTCTTCTTCTTCTATGTCGTTGTCTGTGTTCAGACGTCGTGACCAATCATGAGTATATTTCAACAATTTTTCTCCATTTCTCTCGATTTTGAGCTGCTTCTACCAGCTGTTGTGTTGATAGACCTGTCGTGTTTCTAATATAATCAATGAACCTGGTCGGAGGTCGTCCTCTATTCCTTTTACCTTCTATTATTCCCTGTATGACCATTTTTTCCAATCCTTCTCGGCGCATCACATGGTCGAAGAATCTCAGGGCCCGCCTTTTTAACACATGCACTAATCCGTCTTTCCGATCTATTCCCAGTTCCGCTAATATTGAAGCATTAGAGCGGTGCTTGATCCACGGTATCCGGAGCATTCGTCTGTAGCATATCATTTCGAATGTCTCTATTCTTCGGGACAACGTTTTGTTCAGCGTCCATGATTCGGAGCCGTAGCTTGCTATTGAGAATATTAATGTCTCCATTAGTCTCTTTTTAGTTCCTATAGTTATGGAGTGGTCTTTCCATATTATAATAGATAAGCTAAATCGAGTGGGTTACATCGTTCGTCTATAATGTCCTTGAAGAGAAACTATTTTGTTTAAATACATATCTATAGCCTAATTAAGACGGTCATTATCGAATAAATTCAAATATGAAATGGCGTTTTATCTTTAAAAAGCCCACAGTGGAGTAAAATAAAGCATTACGATCAAAGTTTCCGTTAAAGCTAAAGGTTCGACAAATAACTTGAATCGAAACTGAAACTTGAGCCGAAACTCATATTTTCAGCTGAAATTAGCCGAAACCGAAACTTCGGTCGGACACTAGATCTCACGCGTTTTTTTATCGTATTTGCACGATTTGTCATCATTTAAATAAATTTTGCAGATTGAAATTTAGTGAGCATTTCTTCTTTGGTTTGTTTTAAATTTACAATTCATGAATTGCTCTGCAGAACTGACTGGTTCTCTCCGAACATCATCAAACTGGTTGTTTATCTTTGTTGCGATAAAGTTTATTCGCGTTGCGTTTAATTGTTTCGGAAGAACTCGGTGAGATCGTTACATTTATTTATCTCGATCTATTTATCTCTTTTACTTATTCTTTTATTTTTATTTCGTTAGTTTTATTTTATTTCGTTCGCGCTAATCATTTTCTTCTCTCGCTCCGTCGTTATCTGATTTTTCGATAATTAATATTTATGCCGGATTCGTCTGACGGGGGAGGTAAACCTCCCGCTCATTCTCCTCGCACGACTACCAAGAGTGTCAGTAATGCGGCTGCACCGGTTAAAGCTACGACTAAAATAAATAAAACTGCCCAACAATTATCTGCTTCGTCCGCGTCTACTTCTTCTGCCACAAAAGGCAATAATTCTCCCGTTCAAAATATTAGCGAGTCCGTCGACATGGATATTTCGGCCGGTTCCACTAATAATGTTATCATCAATCCTCCCGCTTCTCCGGTCAAGTCTAGCCTTTCCTCTGTTACTTTTCCGGATCACTACGTTGGTCAAATCGTCGTCTTGGTCGAAAGCTTGGATAAAGAAAATATCGCTTATTTACATCCGATGTCTTTAGCTAGAAAATTTCACAATAGAGTTAGTGGTATTTCGCTAATCTCTCGTTCCGGTAAAAATTTAGTTAAACTTAATTTTATATCAACCGAGGCAGCTAATAAATTTTTACTTTCCGACGGCGTCCATAAAGATCTCAATATTCGATCCTTCATCCCGCAATCCCTTTTATTCGGTTTTGGTGTAGTACGCGATATTCCGGTTGATCTTTCTGTGGAAGAACTTTATCGTCACTGTTCTTCCGATATACCGATCGCTAATATTCGTCGTTTGCAAAAACGTACTGCGGATAAGACTCTAAAACCTATCCCGGTTGTTGAATTTAAATTTATGAGCTCCATTCTTCCGTCCTCAATTCTTTTTTATGATTCTTATCGAGTTAAAGTTGAACCAATGATTCGTAAACCCAAACTATGTCACAATTGCCTCCGTTTTGGTCACTTCAGTGCTTCATGCCGAAGTAAAACTACTTGTCCCACTTGCGCTGATAAGCACTCCTCTTCAGAATGTCCCAAAACTAAACAAAATAACCCCTCTTCATATCTTTGCGTCCTCTGCGGCGGTAACCATTCCGCACTCGACCCTTCTTGCCCGACTTATAAGGAGCAAGTCAAAATTCATAAAATAATGAGTTTAGAAAATGTCTCCTACTCCGAAGCCAGAAACATCAGCGAGGGTTCGATAGTTTCTCCCGCTTTTACCTTTGCAGAAGTTTCAAATCCCGCGAATTTCCCAGCCTTACCGAATTCTGCATCTACTACCAAGAGGAGGCGTCAGAACTATTCTAGCAGTTCATCTTCCTCTCATGTCAGGATTCCATCTCGTAAACACCATTCTTCTTCGAAAGCACCCAATCCTCTCAATTCTTATTACTCCAAACTTACACTAAACGCTGGCACTAAAGTAGACCGTTCCGTTATTCCTTCCCATCCTTCCAATTCTCCCGCATGCCCATCTTCCTCTAATGCCGCAAATGCCGAGTCGGCTCCAATTATTAATAACGTTTCTCCTAGTAACTCTTCCTCCATTTCCTCTAATAATGTCTTATCCACAACTTTGCTAACCGCTCTCAGTAAATTTGATATTCCAAATTTGGAGAATAAAATATTATCCAGATATGGTGGATGTTACCTTTTTTTCTACTTCTAACTTTTTCCTTGTTCTCTCTTTCCTTTTTTCTTCTTCTCTAAATTTTCTCCTTCCTTTATGTACCATCTCGTTCCATTACCGTAAAACCAAAGCCATGGTTTTTCTCCTCAGTTTTTACTTTGGCATAATGCTGCCGCTTTTACAATTTTACATGGTGCTCCTTCGGTGTTGCTTGCCTCCTTTAACTAGGTTGGTTGATAGCATACGGGGACCCAGACGCAATGAATTTTTTGAGCGATGGGAGCCACCTTTATGGAATTTTTCCATATTTATACCTTATTTATTTTTTCTTTCTCATTGTCTCTTTTCCTATCTCTGTACCGTCCTTCTTACAGCGCGACGGTGTTGCTTGCTGCCTTTAACTAGGTTAGTTGATAGCATACCTCAACCCTCGCGCAATGATTTATCTGAGCGGAGGGTGCTTTATTGGTTTGCATTTTTCCTTATCTTGTTCTTTTTTTACCCTTTCCTCTTTTCTCGAAATTTTAACGATTTCGTTGGTTCATGGAAATGGAATATTGGTTATTTTCTCTTCTTCCTTTTCACCTTCCCTCCTTCTCTGGCCTATTGCATATTTTCTCCTTCCCTTGTTCTACTTCTTCCTCAAACTACCACCTATCTAAGTATTCATTATGTCTTGTCGTCTTAAGGTTCTACAATGGAACTGTCGCAGCATTAAGGCCAACAGGAACTCCTTTGAACGGCTGTTGGATGAATATGACGTTAACATCGCGCTTCTTTCTGAAACGTGGTTAACAAGCGCTTCTGACATCAGTTTTAATGGATTCTCTCTGATCTGTTCCAACCGCAGCGATGACTACGGTGATTCAGCTATTTTAGTAAGAAATGATGTCCGGTTTTTAGTCCATGCTTCCCAACCCTTGTTTCCTCCTAATCCTCCTTATCCCAGCTTAGTGCACATCTCTATTCCCAACTATTCTTCCAGGCCCTTTCATTTAATTTCCGCCTACATTCCTCCGACTTTCGATTTGCGTGATTTTCCGTTCCTATCTTTAATCAACTCCCTTTCTTCTCCCTTCCTCATAGGTGGTGATTGGAACGCCCACTCACCCTTGTGGGGTTGTTCCAACTACAATAGTAATGGCACAATCTTAGAGAATTTCATCCTTCAGAATGATTTATTCCTTCTAAATGATGGTTCTCCTACGTGCATCAGAAGTCACTCCTCGCTTAGCTCTATTGATCTATCGCTTACCTCTCCTAATCTTGGTCTCAGTTGTTCATGGTATACTTTAGACGGTACCTTTGGAAGTGACCATGTTCCTATTATTATTTCAGTGAATGAAGTCTCCTCCTCTCCTTCCTCTACTCCTCGTAATTCTCCAAATTGGGTTTGATTGGTCTCTATTCCGTTCCTCCGTTGATTCCTCACTATCTTCTATCCCTGCTTCTTTGAATTGTTTTTCCCAATATAAATTCTTCATTGATTCTATCTCTTCTGCCTTAACTTGCTCTTCTCCTCCTGTCCGTCGTTCATCTCATAAGAAAGTGAAATCGTCCTCCGCTTTGTGGTGGAATCAGGATTGTAAGGCTGCTTTCGATCTCAGTTTAACCACTTTCAGATCTTATCGCTCCAGCCCTACACTCAGCAACTATCTTTCTCATAAAAGAGCCAATGCTGGAGCCAGATTCATCCTCAAGTCAGCAGAAAAAAAACGCGTGGAAAAGCTTCTGTTCCTCCTTCTCACGCTCTACTCCTATTTCTCAGGTTTGGAAATGGCTAAGGCTTTCAAATTCCCTCTTTCCCGTCATCCTCTTTCCTGTAATCCCTCGAATGATGAGTTAATCTCTTTTTCATTGACTCCATCGCCCCTTGTTACGTTCTTAACCTTAATGAATCTCGTCGCATTTCATCTTCTTCCAACTCCTCCCATTTTCTGGTCACTCCGTTTACCCTTACGGAATTAGAAACGTCCTTACGCAATTCTTCAGATTCTGCTCCCGGAGTAGACGGTATTTCCTTTTCTGTTCTCAAAAATCTTTCGGACTCTTCTCTTCGGTTTTTCTTAAACTTGTTTAACTCTTTTCTCCACTCTGGTTGTACTCCTTTATCTTGGAATACCTTCATCATTATCCCTATTCCTAAACCGAACTCTTCCTCACTTCGTCCAATTTCTCTTGCTTCTTGTGTCAGGAAGCTTTTCGAAAACGTAATCAACAGACGCCTTGTTTGGTGGCTAGAACACCACAACTTATTGTCTAACAATATGTTTGGTTTTCGCCCTGGTCGCGGCCCTCCTGATTGTATTAGCGCTTTCCTAGTAGATGTTTACAAGTCATTCATCGACAAAAAATTTCTTATTGCTTCCTTTCTTGATATTTCGGCAGCCTTCGACAATGTCCATCTTCCAAATCTTTTTGATTTGATGCTTTCCTTAAACATTCCGGCTCATTTTTCTACCCTGATTATTAATCTTTTCCTCTGCCGAACGGTCACTCCTTCTGTTCATATTCAGGATGCCACTAGACTAGTCTATCGTGGACTACCGCAGGGTTCTTGCCTTAGCCCCACTTTAATATTTATTTTATCAAAATTGCGCCCCTATCTTTGAATTCCTGTTCTCTTTTCTTTGCTGATGATATCCTCATTTATTCCTTTCATCGCAACATCTCGCAGGCCAACTCCCATCTTCAAATCTCCTTAATTGCATTGGAAAATGACTTATCCAACATCCATCTTTTCATCTCTTCTTCTAAGTCTTCTACTGTCGTCTTTACACTGCGCCCGTTTATTCCTTCCTCAGTCGTCCTCGTCCTAACTAATGGCCCAATTCCTCTTACTTCCTCCTTCCGTTATTTAGGTGTTTTTCTGGATAGCCGACTTTCCTTCCATGTCCATATCAACCGTTTATTCGTATCTTCCTTCAAAAGGCTCAACCTCATTAAATCCCTTTCGCACACTGTCTGGGGAGGTGATCCTGTGATCCTACTCATGTTTTACAAATCTTTTATCCGCTCTGCTCTTGATTACTGTTCCTATATTTATGCTAATTCTTCTAGATCCCTTCTGTCTAAGCTCGACCAGGTCCAAAATACATGTCTCCGCCTCTGCCTTGGAGCCCGGAAGTCTACTCCTATCCCAGCTCTGCACGCAGAGTGTCACATTCCTCCCCTTTTCCTTAGACGCTCCCTCTTGGGTTATCGTTTCCTCATCAAACGGTTGCCTATTTCCTCTTGCTCTCTCATTCCTTCTTATTCCTACATATTGCGTTCCTGGCGCTTTTCTGCTAACAAGACTCCTATTCTATCTCTTATCGCTGGCCGTCTTATACAGTTTTCTCCGTATATCTACTCTTACGATAAACTCCCTTATTTCTCCTTCAATTTTTCCTCTCTGCTTCATCCTATTAACTGCTTTTATTCACCTGTTCCTCCCAAACCTCTTCTTCATCACGTTGTTAGATCAGAATTCCAACAGAATCTTCGCTCTTTTTTCCCCAACCATTTTTTGATCTTCACTGATGGCTCCAAGGGACCCAATGGTGTTGGTGCAGCCTTCTTCTGTCCTTCTCTCAATTACTTCGAGTCCTTTAAACTTCCCTCCTTTTGTTCAATCTTTTATGCTGAGTCTTCGGCTATTCTGCGTGCCCTCCTTTTTATCAAAACTTCTCCGGCTTCTAGCATTCTCCTTATCCTGTCGGACGCTCAAAGCGTGCTGCAGTCTATCACATCTCCTCTCCCTTCTCACTCAATCGACTGTATCATTCTCCTTATTCGTTTCTTAATTCACGATTTTTTCCTTTCCCACTTTATCCAAACGGATTTCCTTTGGATTCCTGGTCATTCCGGAATCGAGGGAAATGAGTTGGTCGACTCATTCGCTCGATTATCTTCCTCTTCTGGTAGGTTTCTTCCTGCCTTCTCAGCTTCTAATATTACCCTTCTGTCTGTAGCTGCTCATTCCAAACTGTGGTCTGACTCCTACGTCTCCTCATTCTCCAACCCGAACTCCCTTTTCTTGTCTATTCAACCTTCCCTTCCACGTTTTCCATGGTTTATTAACTTTCCTTCTATGCGCCGTTCTAATCTCTCTGCGATTTGCCGCTTGCGTTTTGGGCATAGTTTGCTCCCTTCCTCATTGTTCCGTTATTCTCTCGTGCCTTCTCCTTATTATTGCACCCTCCCGGCGATCAATGTATTTCTGATCCCGATCATATAATGTTCAGTTGTTCGTCGCTTTCAACTAAACAGGCTTCTTTTTATTCCTTCCTCTTACAAAACGGTATTGCCGCTCCATACTGTGCTTCATTTATTCTCTCTCTTCCTTCTCCTTCGGTTATTCTAGCTCTCGATTCTTTTCTGTCAGCTATCTCTGATCGTGTAAGGATCTGAGTCTCTCTTTTCTCTCTATTCCACTGTTCTTGGGCCAATGCCCATGTCGACGAACCCATTAAAAAAAAAAAACTCCCGATAGATTACGATAACAGAAAATAATTCAAGGAAACCGTAATAATTAAAAAAATTTGTATTTTATCTGAAACCGGTATGATTACAACTCGCAGTTGTAATAATTACCTCGGATTTATCGTTGGACCGATTTATTTTATGATAAAGCAACTATTTTTCACTGACTTTCCAATGAAAACGTATAGCAATACAAATTACACACTGACGAAGAGATCAATTTGTTTTTTTTTTCTTTTTTTTTTAAGTATCGTCAAAAAACTATTTTGTATTAAGAGTTTTTTTTTTTGTTTTTTGCCCTGCGGGACACAAGTTGCACTAACTAAAGCTATCTTCAGTAGTAAGTAATTACTCGACCGCCGTGTGATGCGAGTCCGGCGGTGGTTCCGTACGTCCACGGTAATTTTCTATTTGGCGGGCTTAGCGCTGATTCGAAAGGCTAAATCGGAACTCACAATGTACCGCTGATAGAAAAGCGGTGGAAGGTTCATTTGCCGAAGGTGTTCCTCCTAACGAATGTCGTTAAGCATTTTACACTGCCCTACCAGAAGCAGACTATCAGAAACTCGCTCATGACATATGTGCCCCAATCGGATAGGTGAATACCAATCTGAAGCGAGTAGGCGAGTATTCGGCACTTTAAAATCCGGGTCCTAAAAAAACCTCGACAGAAAATCTTCCGGAAGGCAACGGAAAAATAGTCTCCTGCTCATCGTCATGGCTAGAAATCCTGAACAAATGGCCGTTAGGCTGGAGCAGCTCTTAAGTGTAACGACGGTGCGAAGAATACCCCCGCTGGCTAATGACGAGGCAACAAGTTCGAGATTTTAAACAAGAAGACACGTATTGCAACATGGAACATCCACTGCCTCGTCCAAGCTGGTAAAATACACAATGCGAATGCAGAGACGAAAGGACTGAACATTCTTGGATTCGGTAAAGTATGTTAGCCTGACGGTGGATGGATGAAGTTAGAAGAAGCGGACTTTTATTATTCTGCTGTAGACAACGGAAATCACGCCTAAATCGGGGTACTAGTCGATAAGAGTATCAGAAACCGTGTGCTGGAATTCATACCAATTTCCTTGTCGAGGATGTACTTGTGGCTAAATGAGCAGTGCCCTATTCTTAGTCTCGAAATAACTGTTTCGTCCTGTCTTTTTGGCCAATAGTTGGTTTCCCAGTCGGCAATTTCGTTTTTGATGCGGCGTAGTTTGTTTTTGATGGGGAGAGATTCGATTGCACTCTTTTTGCCAAGCTGAGCGGGTCACCTTTCTGATATGTCTGGTTAAGGACGAGTCCATTTTTTTAAGTCTGCTATGGTTTCTTGAAAGGTTGTGTGCCATGGTGGTAGTTCTCTTATGTCCTTTACGATGTCTGGTGTGCTAAAGTTGATGTTTTTAATTGTATTTAGGCATCGTATTCCCAATGGCTTCGGAGGTATTTCTCATATAGTTGAATAAAGTTTGGCGAAATAGTTTTTTCGGAAGTAGGATTGGCTAAATTTGAAGTCATTTTTGTATAGTATTTCAAGGATGAGAAGATGCTTCTATGTTGCAATGGAAAGATGTTTGATTCTACGTGAAGGCTAGCAATTGGGCTGGTGTAAAATGCTGCTGTAATGTGAGTCTTATAGCTGAATTTTGAACGAAATCAAGGTTTATCCGATAATAATGATGTAATATCGGAGAAACAGGCGAGTGAAATGAAAGAAATACTCAAACTGTTCGGAACAATTTCCATCATCTTTGAATTGAACAAAAAAATAAACAAAAACGAATTAAACACAAAATTGCGAATGTAACAATATGCAATAACGACGTTGATAAATATGTTGGACCGCTGCGTGAATTCAATAAGTAAAATAAATAACATTTCGGGAACTTTATCAAATTCAGTTTTACGATACGTGCTCCGTGACATTTTCTACCTCAACTTTAATAGATTTTCAATTTGCAAAGTGCAGCAAATGATTACACTTGTAGTGGTATACATACATATAACATATAATATATATATCAGCTGGGAAAAAGCTCGGGATATTTTCGAAACTTCTGTGCAGCAAATAATTCGCCATACGGTGGGGCACTTTATTTTATATGTTTTGTTCGAATTTCTATCATTTTCAACTCGTATTTCGCTTTTTCGCGAGAGCAATTTGTTTCTCAGTTGAAATAATTTATTATACGTCTTGACGTGCAGTTTAATTGAAAATTAATTTACGTAACAGCATGAAACTAAAGTCACATACGGTTCTGGTTCTTCAACCGCGCTAGACCACCGCATGATATTTCTCTTACTACACTTGTAGAAGAACAAATTTCGACTGGGTTATTCCTAAAAAAAAAATAATTAATTTACGATTTCCGTAACAATTTCTAATTGTAACGGAAAAACGTTATGCATTTTTCATAACGTTTTTGACCTATAGTAGTATGCCTTTTTTCTAGCAATTAAATATTTTTCTTCGAGGACAAGTTCGCGTTAATTCCTTTTAATGCATTACGTTTTTTCAATGAACTGTTCACGACAGCTTTTTGAAAGAAAAAAGAAAAAAATAAAAATAGCTCACGTAATAATATTACGTAATTTTCTTTAAATTATATTTTTTTCTTTTTTTTTTTATTTAATCGGTTTGTCAGCGAGGACATAAGGAATGGAAAGAAGAAAATAAATGTATATTCTTATGCGCTTAAAGACAGAGGATAAAAATAATTTGAGAACAAGAATAACTGAAGCAGAGGGAAATGAGAAAAAACAAGCGAACGTAAGAATATCAAGTATTTGATGAATAGGACTCCTATCATATCACTGGACATTTAACGTACAACAATTTCTCGAGCAGAAGAAAATTAAAAAATTTATGATACACAAAAATATACGTACAGCGTAAACTTATGCATTATGTATACTGTTTAAAAAAATAAATAAATAAATAAATAAATAAATAAATGTACGAAAGGAACGACAGAAATTATAAAATAAAATTTAAGCAATAGCAGATAAATATCGACTGTAGAAGTAATTTCAAATATTGTTTTACCAATGTGTATTTTTAATGACACGAAGAAATTTAGGTAATACAAAAAAAAAAAAGAAAAAATGACGAGTGATACAGCTGTAGAGGTGTTTATTCGACTTCTTTTATGACCGAACGGAAATACTTTTTATTTTTTTTTCCTTTTGTGGGCGCGCCAGCGGCATTGACCCAACAACAGGAAAACTAAGCTAAAAAACTAAATAGCTAGGCGGTCCGAAATGGACGTAACAAAAGACAGCAGTGCGGACACCACAACAGAAGATGAAGGAACGGAGAGAACAAAGGAAGCGTTATAGGGAGTAGTAGGAAGACCTAATGTCAAGAGCTGGCTGTATAAAAGGGAGGAGCGTTCATTAAAAAGAGCGGACGCTCGAAGAAAATGTGAAAGGATCGCAATCGTGAAGAGAACAATGAGTAGATGGTGACAAAGCAAATCGAAATCGAGAGGAGGGCAGGAGAGAATGATTGATCCGGAGACGAATTAGGGAGACAATAGAAGAGCGATAGGAGTAGAATGAAACCGAGACAGGGAACGAGAAATCGGCTGAATAAAACGGTAATGCGAATGGCGATTAGGAAATAGGGAAGGATAAATATCCCGCCAAAGTCTGGCGTAATTGGATTTAGGTAAGGAAAGGATATCTGACGAAGGGAAATGGTTGAGGAATGAATCGAGGCGACCAGCAGAACGAGCCAAAGAATCGGCATCGTCATTGCCATCAATTCCGGAATGACTAAGGATCCATAAAAAATCAATAAGAATAGAGCGGGATGACTGCAGAGGTAAGAGAACGAATTGAGAGAATAATACTATCAGAGGAATGTGAAGGAGGAGAGGATAGGGCTTGAAGGACGCCTTTAGAGTCCGAAATAATGAGGAATTAGGAAAGATCGCTTAAAGAGGAAATAAAAGAGATAGCCTGAAAGATGGCGATCGACTCGGTAGAAAAAAATAGGGCAGAAGGAAGGAAGCCGGAAGGATTCAGAATGCCGAAGCGACGAGGCACATCACCCACGCCGTTCTTGCTTCTGGAACCGTCAGTAAAGATCAATACATGAGCAGGAAAAGAGGAATTTAATAAATGAAGAAATTCATTGTTGACTGCACCGTGAGAGGAGGAATTGGCTCGAAGTGGGACAGAGGAAAATTTTATATATTGAAGGAATGAAAGAAGTACGGGAGAGTGTTGTAAGAAAGGACAACGGGAGAAAAATTAGAAAGACGGGTAAGCGACAGGACTAGGATTTTATGAGGAGAAAAACGCCAGCGGTTTTTGATATATAGATAGGAGGAAATAAGTTTGGACGAGGAGATAGGATGCCGTTTAATTAAGAAGCGATACCCAAGCTGAGAACAGCGAATAAACAGTGGTTGGGTAACCGACTCTGATAGAACTGCTGGAATGGGGGAGGATTTTAAGACTCCAATGCACAAGCGGGAAACAAGAGTTCTGGATCGCGTCAAGTTTAGAGGGGAGAGACTTAGAGGAATTGCCGTAGATAAAGGAACAATAGTCGAGCTTGGACCGGATGATGGCTTTGAAAAGAATTAGAACAATAAACGGATCGCCTCCCCATCTGAGGGCAGAGAGAGATTTAAGGAGATTAAGTCTTCTTTAAGCGGTTCAACCTTTATGATGTGGTCGTATATTTAAAATAAGGGCTTCTAATTTATCTTGTTTTTGTCCGATTTTAATCAATATATTAAATTTTTTAAACGGCGACATTGAAATATAAAATATAATCATCATTTTAGGGCACATAATTTTCGCAAATTTAACATTTTCATCGTATAAGCCAGCTAGACAAATTTGGTGAGTTATTTATATAGGCTTTACAACTTTTTTTTTTTCTCTAAAATACGAAGGGCTTAATGTATAATTATGTGGTATCATCACCACCACCCGTAATAAGAGCATAATTATTATATTAGGAAACTTAGAGAGTGGTTTTACGTTTTCCGGGAAATTCGATAATTTACAAGATTAGTTCTATACTCCCACAAACATATGCTATCGACAAAACGCCGCCAGCGGCTATGTGTCCGTCCCCCTTCTACGAATTTATCCCGACAGTTTCCCACATACTCCTTATTTGTCTAGTATTCATTGTGGTACGAAAATAACTTGACTTAGCAAGAAACATAGAGAAGATCCTCTCTCAAATGCTGCAATTTCCATCACACCAGGGTTCTTAACCCGGCGTATTTAAATCACCATACGTGGAGAGAGAGGGGGGAAAAAAGTCACCCAATTTTAATTTTAACGGCGTGCATTCGTAAAATAAAATAATGAGAAATTTAAAGTAAACGGGTGAATTTAAACAACATGGCGCCGTTGTTACCTGCGAAAATTTATTAATCTCTTTAATTATATAAATTTCGTTAAACAGTTCGGGAAATTTATTTGCCGAACTAGAATACGGTATGAACTAATGAACTAACTGTCGAGTGAAAAATCAATTCTCAGCCCCGCAGTACGTTGCTGCGTAGTCATTTCATTTTTTCCGCTAGATAATTACAATTTTGTGCGAAAAACTTTTAGTGATAAATATTTATGAATTGCGTTCGCAGGATGGAAAACGCGTGTGAAATGTTTTTCCTATTCCGACCGATGCAGAAATGACGGTATTGTATCGGGAAAAAATTACGTATTCCATGATGACCTTTACGGTGTTGTTAGGCCATGAAAAAATAAGCTTTTTCGAGAGAATTTTCCTCGGGGAAATAATCGAGAATAAATCGAAATTACGTTTACGGCATTTTAACTATGAATGATGTACGAAAATAAGTTTTTCATGATGCTTAATCGTGCCGCGGCTCCATAGCATTTCTCCATTGACGCCTATTTTGCGAACGTGTCCGCGGGCGGGTAACTTCGTCAATTTTTAAACAATAGAAGTACGTCGCATTTTTCGACGTATTGATTTTTACGGAAACGGCGCATTCGTTAAAAATTCGAAAGTTCAAAAAGATCCCTTACATACAAGTTCGTAAAAAAAGAACTATCGGGGAAGTACGTAATAAAAAAAAAAAAAGGTCTAGATCTGTAAAGATTTGTTTGTTTTTTTTTCAGTTATGCTTCCGCCCAGTTCAGGAAAAAACTTGATTTCCAGAAAAACATTTTTAATGTTTTCATTGCAAGAAACGGTAGACATTTTTTTGGGGGAATTTTGCTCAGCGAAATAGCAGAACAAATTCAAGTTCGGACTCAGTTTTATGGCGTCTTGTAATTTCATATGACGATCTTTACGGTGTCTTTTCCTTTTTGTTCTAAAATTTCTCGAACGTATCCAGCGCTTTTTTTGTAGCTTCAGATAGGCTTAATGCGTTGCTTGTCCATCGGCAAACCTACAACTGTTTGGGCCAGTTTACTCATATAATGACACGCGTAATTAGGAAAAAAACTATGACAGTAAACGTAAACATTCGTTGTAATATCTAATGCCGCTTTTGATTTTGGGGGGTTGAATTCCTATCGATATCAATCAGGAAGACCGTCACTACTTAGATCCTCGTACATTTAAACTTCGTGACAAAGAGTTCTCTGCTTGTTTTTACAACTTATTGCTAGTTTTCGATTTTTGTCTCGAACAGTCGGATACTTGACGTAAAGTGGTTTTCAGATCTTTTGCTATTTAGTATCGCCCATAGAAGTGATGGTTTCTTATTAACGCTCGGAGTAAATATCAATTCCCGCGAATTGCGCTAATATGTAAAAGATAGAAAATTCATCTCCGTAAGCTTACCAGTCAATATACCAAGGCCTATCGTTTAATTCTACAAAGTTACGGAGACAGGCATCATCCGCATTCGCTCTAGGGCATATGCGTTAAAAATTTTCTGTAAAAATCCTGTGTAATTATATTCCTATTTGTACGTTTTTGAATTGCCTCCACCAATGTAGTTTCCGTATTTCAACGAGTGTGTAAGTTTTAGCGAGCGTTCACGACTTTTACCGACAAATCTCTCGTGATTCATTTCGTATTCGCTATCATAACTTCCTGCTTATTTCATTTATCCATGCTTTCTGTTTTCTT
This sequence comes from Icerya purchasi, assembly GCA_039619475.1. Taxonomy (NCBI): domain Eukaryota; kingdom Metazoa; phylum Arthropoda; class Insecta; order Hemiptera; family Monophlebidae; genus Icerya; species Icerya purchasi. The sequence continues at coordinate 166,309,482 of CM077116.1, read as the reverse complement.
TTAATATTCGCGCGCCTTACAATATTTTGATTGTTCCAAACAATGGCGGTACACCAACACCAAAAGCCAAACGTAGAAAAAAATTCTCCATGCGCCTGACACTGTGCGATTCTATTTGTTTCTCGGTAAATTTTGTTTTTTCTCTGAATTCGAAATGCTCATTTTGCGAACAGGGCTTCTTGCAACGGTAGTATTCCGAACAATCTTATCTTAAAAGGAAGATGAAAATTTTTCGTAATCTCACGTGAACCAACGGCAACTATTCGCTTGGAAAGAGCGGTAATTGAACACCTGTCCCAATAAATGGGCATGTTTTTTTACAGGATACGACTATTTGAAATTTCACACCTCGTCTTCCGCTTTCAGCGAATTTATCTTCCCAACAGTGTTACTCTTTACAATCACACTTTTTTTTAGGGAGATTGAATATCTTCGATGCTTTTATATACGTATCTCCATTCGCCGACGTAGTTATGGGCATATACACTACTAGTATGCGGCGGGTGTTAGGCCTCGCATTAAAAGTTACATTCTAAATAATCTTTCATTGATCGATCTGTAGTCCCATACGTATTTTACTGATTGTTTGTTAACTAGTATATACTGATACCATTTCATCTGTTTTTACTAACTCCCGATATAAAAATTTTATGATTTTGAGTACTAAAATGGCCAGAGTTTTGCCAATGTGTTCCTGTAATAATACATATATCTACAAGTTTTTCAGTTTGCAGTAATCTCCTTACATTCGAAATTGCTATTCCCAGAGGTTTATAAAGTTGTATACATTATATATATATATATATATATATTGTTTCTAGTTGCTGATGTCCGGTTATTTGGTTTCTAAACGGATCACATGACACTGACGATGTGCTCTGGAAAAATAACCAAGTGGTTTACCGATGGCTTGCTTGATCTCAGTGCTGTAATTGTACTGTGTAGAGCGCTCACGGTTATTTAATAAGAAACTGCACTAGAAGCTTATTCATCGCGCTCGCTCTTAATACTGTTGAGCCTACCGTCGTACAACAGTTGGATTTCCTGTTACGGTTTACACCCCCTGTTAGTTTCTAACCGCAAGAGATTGATTGCCGCAGGGGGCAGCGGATGAGACTTATTTATACAGAATAGACGGTCCCAGGAGTTTAAAGTTTTACAGACAGTTCCTAATTACAACCTTATGCTTATAACCCTGTCACTAGTGGAATCACTTGCCTGAAGCTTTCCTCCAGTAGCCATTTTTGGTTCACGACTGCTCATTGATTATTCGTGGACAACTTGAAAATTTGTGGGCCATTCTACTATCCACCGCTTCTCGGTCAGAGTTTCCAGTACCTCACTAGACCTAACATCTGTATTTAAAATATTTTATTTTACAGCGTTGACTTCATCTGGATGTCATAAATACTATAGATTACACGAATCCGCTAGCAGATTTTTAATCCGTTCACATATTTTAAGAACACCGGGCAAATTTTAGTAATTGTATCTTCCATAGGTAATGAAAATTACTTTCACAAAAAGTAATAAAAACGTTCCACGAACGAACGATAATAAGGAAAAGCTAAAGATAGTCACAAAACGATAGATGTGGAACGAATGTAGAACAGGTAAGTAAAGAATACATTGACGCCTGCTGATAACACATTGAGACTGAAATATTTCGACTGCGGGTGAATCAAATTCGCTGAAATTTCAGCCGCTAAATAATGCAATAAAATTAGAAATGTGTCGGAAATATAACCAAAAAAAGATATAAGCAACATTGCTTATAGGTAATTGAAGAAAGTGTAATTTTGTAGTACACCATGATGCGACTCTTTCAGTCTTAGTACAGGAACCGACGTATCGGTTCAGTGTTTTGACACACTTAATGAGATTAATTTTACAAACGAAGCTTTGATCGATGCCCAATTTTCTGGCGTATAATAAATTTCTAACACGCCTTCAAAAGAAAAAACTCCGAAATTATTATCGATTTAACGATAATTATAAATTACTTCGTCGCTTCAAATATACTTCACGGCATTTCGTGCTAGGCTGCTTTTTCCGTTGGTCGCATAACGTTGCCAAGGAAAGAAGTACGTTCTCATTGTTTGTTTTGCATTTGTATTTACATGTTTCAATCGTTTATAATGGCCGAATCATCTCGAATTTTTCAAGAAATCATCTCGAATTTTTCAAGAAGACTCCGGAGTTATACAAGTGGTGTGCATGTGATAAGCGGTTGTTCATTCGCGTTGTTTATTAGATAACAATTGTTCTCCGGTAACGTCGTCTTCGATTTCTTCGGCATTGTTCGATATCATCGTAGCTGATAAAACCGGTGAGATTGTTCCGATTTAACTATTCTAGTGTATTTCTCTTATCTGTGCTGTAAATTAACTTTGTCGCTTCGCTAATTTAAGTTAACTTGTAGCGTTGTTTTTATTTCATTTATTTCGTCTTCGTCTTCTTGACGATTTAATTTTTCGTCATTTTTGTTTCTAGTTTTTATTTATTTACTTTTTAGTTGGTTAGATGAGCGCAGCCAAGGGGGGCCGCTCTGCGGCCTCCTCCCCAAGTCCTGCTAAAGCTATTAAACCGCCGACCAATTTGTCTATTAATATGGACGTAGACAGTAATTCAAAACGTAAATCTGTTGATCCTCTTTCGCCCATTTCCTCTGTTCTACCAAAAGAGATTAAACTCTCTGAGGCTGAACCTAGTACATCCCCTGTTTCCCATGTTGTCGATCATCTCAGCCACAACATTGTTAATAATAACACTAAGATCAATTCAAATAATTCATCTACTAACAACATTATTAATAATAACACTAAGATCAATTCAAATAATTCATCTACTAACAACATTATTAATAATAATAGTAATAACATTAATAGCAACAATAACGACAACAACAACAATAATAGTAACATTAACAATAGTGATAATAATAATAATAATAATAATAATAGTGCTAGTAATAATAGTTGCATTACCGCCGTTTCCAATACTTGTTTCGTAAATGATCATCCGGGACCTTTCATTGTTTTTGTCGAAAATTTAGATGACGATAAGAACATAGGCAATAATCACCCTTTGGCTCTTGCAAGATTATTAAATTCTGTTTCTTCGTCATTTCTTAGTGTTTCCCCTCAAGGAAAGGACCGCATTTCAGTCACCTTCCCTTCTGCTTCCACTGCAAATTCCTTTTTATCTAATTCTGACTTCTTTCTCAGTAAAAATATTAAAGCTTACATTCCCAATAGCGCCTTATTCAGAATGGGAATTATTTCAGGGGTTCATCCTTCGTTTTCTGAAGACGATATTACGGAGGGGATTGAATCGTCTATTCCCATAGCGTCCATTCGTCGTATCTATCGTTCCTCCGAGGGTACTAAAATTCCGACTAGATCCGTAGAAATTAAATTCCACAAATCCGTTCTTCCAGATTTTGTTTCCATTTACAGACTCCGTTTTCCTGTTTCGCCTAGCGTACGACTACCTACACAGTGTTCGAAATGTTTCCTTTTTGGGCATATTTCCAAACACTGTCGTAGCTCTTCGAATATATGCCCTCACTGTGCCTCCAAACATCCTTTATCAGACTGCAGTAATCTTCAAGAGCCCCCTCTTTGCCGGAATTGTAAAGGCTCTCATTGTGCTTATAATCGTACGTGCCCGGAATGGGTGAAACAAAAGGAAATTAAGCGCATTATGGCATTCGAAAACATCTCTTTCCATGAGGCTTCTAATTTTAAAAATAGTAATTTAGTTTCCCAGGCTTTCTCATATGCCGACCGTGCTTCGTTGCCTGCTTCCTGTCCTAATGTATCTTCTAAGTCCTCTCATACAGTTCCTAAATCTATTCCGCGGCCCAAATCCCCAACTTTTCATAAACGTCCTAATTTTAAATCTTATACTAAACCTTCCCCACAGTTTCCTGCCCTTCCTTCTAACCGCCTTCCGTCGCCCTCTAATGGTTGGGCTTTTAATAGTTCTTCTTCTACTAGTAATTCCACCTCCATTAATAGTAATTCCTTAGTTCATGACGCTTCCAGTTCTAGTTCCGCTTCTACTTCCAAAGTTCCTTCATCTACTGTTCTTCCTACAGCAAATTTTATAGCTGAAGCGATTTTAGATCTTCTTGCGTCCAATAACATTGATTCTTCTCCTTCCCTTGTTGACTCCCTACCTCTCTTTTTATCTAACTACATTCACCTTAATTAGTCTTTCTTCTCACTTTTGTTATAAAGTGAAAGTGAATGCAACCGGGGCTAGCCTTTTCTTTCCCATTTCGTTTTTTCTCTGCTTTTTCTGTCTTTATTTCTTTCCATTTTCTGTTTTCTCCCTATTCTCTTTTTAAGATCACTATTATTATTACTATCAATATTTCCTTTCATATTAATTTCCTCCTTTTCCAGATTTTAAGACTCCTGAATGTATTGCCCAGAGGCGGACAAGCAGCAGTTGCTTTTTTCACATTTCAATGTACTGACGCTGCTGTGACTAAAATCACTGCCGGGCTCAGATATATTGGTTTTATTCGTATCATGATGCATTGTACTCTTGTCTTTTGCCGGATTTTAAGATACTTGGGTGTAATGCCCAGAGGCAGACATGTAGTAATTTATTTTTTCACATTTCAATGTACTGACGCTGCTGTGACTAAAATCACTGCCGGGCTCAGATATATTGGTTTTATTTGTGTCGTTCTGCATTGTACTCTTGTCTTAATATTTTTGAGACCGCAGCACTTTGACACTGTTTTACGCTATTGTAATTTACATTATATTCTCGAAAAGTTGAGACAATTATCGAGAATCATAGCGACTACGAATTTCGCTCTGTTATGCAACTTAGCTGCAATGGGCTCCGAATCATTTTGTCCGTTGCCTCTAAAATCCTGTTCCTTACTTTTCATTTTCTCTTTTATTTATTCCAGTCTAGCATCCATCGCCGTCCTTTTTTCATCAACAGTCTATTTTTGTTTAATTGTTTTTATTTGTTCCTTCCCTTTTCTTATTAACTTTCCTCTCATCTTGCTAGCCCCAATTTTCCTCCACCCATTCAAGTTTCTTTCCTTCTGTCTTTCTTTTTTATATTGTAATTATTATTTTTTTTTCTACTCTACCTTGCTGTTTTTCTTCTGGCACTCTCTTTGCCTCTCTTCCTCTTCCTCCCCCTCTATATTTTTGTTTTCTTTTTATTTCTTTTTCCTTTCCCTACTCAAGTCTTTTCCTTTTATAATTTACTATGCCGGGTACTTTTAATATTTTACAGTGGAACTGTCGCAGCCTTAGAGCCAACAAAAATGCATTAGAGGGTCTGTTAGACATTCATAGTATTAACGTTGCTCTCATTTCGGAAACGTGGCTACGGTCGGATATGAATATTAATTTTCGTGGGTATAAGATAATCAGATGCGATCGTGACGATGGTTATGGTGGATCTGCTATTCTTATTAGGAACGGCATTCTATTTAAATCTCATGATGTTTCCTTTAATTCCCCTTCTAGTCCTAATCAGCCTAATATTGTACACATTTCCATTCCTTCCAATGCAGCTCGTCCGCTTAATATTATTTCTATTTATGTTCCCCCTAGTTGCGACCTTCGTCACTTCCCTCTCGTTTCTTTCCTCAGGTCTATCCCGCATCCGTTCATCATTGGGGGTGACTGGAATGCTCGGTCGCCCTCATGGGGCTGCTCAAACCATAACAACAACGGTACTGCTCTTGAAAATCTTGTTCTTTCTAATGATTTAGTCCTTCTTAATGATCTCTCTCCTACCTATTACAAGAGCGCATCTAGTTATAGTACTCTCGATTTAACTTTCTCATCTCCTTCTATTGGTTTTGATTACAATTGGTCAACTCTCATGGGCTCCTATGGTAGTGATCATATTCCTATTCTAATTACTCCCCAGAATCCTCCTTCTTCTCCTTGCTTTAAACCTCTCAATTACCTTCGATGGAACTTATCGAAAACTAATTGGGCTCTGTTCCACTCCTTAGTTGATTCTATGCTTCCTAAACTTCTAGATGGCTCTGATCCTGTACTCCATTACCATCTATTCCTAAATTCGATTACAAATGCTCTATCGCTGTCTTCTCCTTCCCGTAAACCGTCATCGTCAGGCCATCGTGGATCAGCATCGTCCCTCTGGTGGAACGAAGAATGCAATGCCGCTTTCGATCATAGTCGCGCTACATTTAGAATTTTCCGATCAAATCCTACACGCGAAAACTTTCTTGCCCACAAAAGGGCCAATGCAAGGGCTAGGTTTATTCTAAAATCGTCTAAGAAATCCTCTTGGAAAAATTTCTGTTCATCTTTTTCGAGAACTACTCCTCTCAAGCATATCTGGAAAATGGCCAGAGCTTTCAAATTCCCTTCTTCTGAACGTCCTTCTATCCATACTATTTCCTCCGACAGTTTGTCTTCTTTTCTTGATGCTGTTGCTCCTGCTTATGTTCCTAACGTTGATGAATCCTGCCCGTTTCCTGTTATGGAAAACCCTAATTCTCATTCTCTTTCCTCTGCGTTTAATATTAATGAATTAAAATCCATTCTCAAAAAATCTTCCAGCCCCACTCCAGGTCGTGATGGTATTCCCTTCTTTGTCCTAAAAAAGTTATCCGATCTTGCTCTCCGAACCCTTCTTTGTATATTCAACTCCTTTTTGTCCAGAGGAGTCACACCTCCTGACTGGAACACCTTTATTATCATTCCTATCCCTAAGAAAAACTCCTCTCTTCGTCCGATCTCCCTAGCATCGTGTCTCAGAAAACTGTTTGAGGGCATGCTTAACAAGCGCCTGGTCTGGTGGCTCGAACACAATAATGTTTTTCCTTCTAATATGTTTGGTTTCCGTCCAGGCTTAGGTCCTGCTGACTGCGTCAGTCTGTTTGTTTCCTATATCTATAAATCTTTCATCGATAAACAGTACACTCTAGCTACTTTTATCGATGTTTCCAGTGCTTTTGATAATGTCCATCTCCCTACTCTTCGAGATAGAATGATAGCAATTAACATCCCGACGCATTTTTGTTCCCTCATTGTTAACTTGATGTTAAATCGTACTATTCTCCTGTCTTCTTCTTCGTTCGAGGTTACAAGAGTTGTTTCACGTGGTCTTCCACAAGGATCCTGCCTTAGTCCTACTCTTTTTAATATTTATACTATTTCTGTTGCTTCTCTTTCTATGAACTCCTCTTCCTTATTTTTTGCCGATGACATTCTTCTCTTTTCCTCATCCCGTGATATCGTAGATGCTAACGAAAGTGTTAATTCGTCTCTAGCTACTTTGGAACAATCTCTTTCCTCTTTGAACCTTTCTATTTCCCCTTTAAAATCCTCTTGTATTGTCTTTTCTCTTCGTCCTTTTAATCCCGCTTTAGTCTCTGTATCCTTAAACTCCAATCTTATCCCTCGTAGGGAATGCTTCTGCTATCTCGGTGTATTTCTCAATAGTCGTCTCTCCTTTTATGAACATATTAATTTCCTTTCCTCTTCTGCCCTTAAAAGACTAAACTTACTGAAAGCTCTTTCTCCAACAAAATGGGGAGGCGATCCCTTTCTCCTTATTTCCTTGTACAATTCGATTATCCATTCCAAATTCGACTACTGTTCCTTTATCTATGGCTCTGCCTCAAAATCACTTCTTTCCAAGCTGGATATAATTCAAAATTCTTGTATTCGTCTTTGCCTTGGTGTTCTTAGATCTTCTCGAGTACCAGCAGTTCTCGCTGAGTCTAACTCGCCTCCCCTTTTCATTCGCAGATCCTATTTAGGTTATCGTTTCTTGTGTAAACGCTTACCGTTATCATCCTCCAAACTTATTCCTTCATATCTTTCTATTCTGCAAAACTGGCGTTTTACTCCCAAGAAAATTCCTATTCTAGCCCACATTGCTTTGCGGCTGAATTCCTTTTTATCCTGCACAATTTCTTATAACAATCTCCCTTACTTTTCTTTCAATTTTGCAGATCTCTCCAATCCTCCCAATGTATTCTACTTTCCTTTTTCCTCCAAATCCCTTTCCTATCCAACAGTTATACAGGAATTCCATAGTTATATCGAATCCCGTTTTCCTTCCCATATTGCTATTTTTACGGATGGTTCGAAGGGGCCTAATGGAGTTGGAGCTTCTTTCATCATTCCGAGCATTAATTTCTCTGAATCTTTTCGTCTCCCTTCCTTTTGTACTATCTTTACGGCCGAGTTAACGGCCATTTTACGTGCCATAATCCATATTTCCTCACATCGTTCTTCTTCTAAATTTTTAATTATCTCTGACTCCATGTGTGCTCTTAAAGCTATTTCCTCTCATTTCCCCTCTCACTCCTCTGACCTTTTCATCCTCCGTATTCGCTCTCTCATTCACACTCTCTTCTCACTTCACGCTATCCGCATTGAAATGCTCTGGGTCCCCAGTCATATGGGGATAGAGGGTAACGAAATGGCTGATTCTTTGGCTCAGATTGCTGTATCCTCCCGCTTTTTTTTCTCTAAAATTCCCGTTTCGAATTTACTCCCATTGTGCAAAAAGTTTCATGTTAGATTTTGGTCAGATTTTTACGTTTCCTCCTTTTCTAATCATTCTTCCTTTTATTTTTCCATCCAACCTAATCTTCCCACGCGGCCTTGGTTTTACGATTTTCCTTCGCTTCACCGCTCCGTTATTGTTCCTATTATCCGTTTACGTCTGAATCATACTCTTCTTCCTTCCTCACGCTTTCGTTTTCATCTCGCTCTTTCCCCTTATTGCCCTCTTCATCCTGACGACGTAGCCGTCTGTGATCCTGACCATATCCTCTTTGAATGTCCATCCCTCGTGAACGAACGTACCTCTTTGTATTCCAATCTGCTGTCACTCAAACTCCCTACTCCTTATTGTGCCTCGTATATCTTATCGTTTCCGTCGATCTCAGTTGTTCCTATCCTCAGTTCCTTTATCTTATCAATAGCTGACCGAATCTACATTTAACTGATCCTTCTCCTTCCTTTCGTTTCTGGGCGAAGATCCTTTGTTGATATGCCCAAAGGGGGGTTAAAAAAAAAAAAGAAGACTCCAATTCTCCTCAGTTTATTATTATAATTATGAAGCCGCTTAAGAATGAAAATAAATTAAGTATCTCTCCCGATTCGATTGGTCTTCGTTATTATTTTCATGAAATGTTCATTTTTGGAATGTCTGATTTTTATCTAATAATCTGTGAAATTCTTAACTCTATTCATCGCAGGCAGCTTTGCACCGCTATTCCGGCGCGGTTATGTATCATACGATCGTTAGCAGAGATAAACGATCACACATTATTTTCATCCTCTCCGTAGAAAATTATTCGCCGCTATTTGTTTCGTATAAATTTTGTAAATTTACTTTTAAAAAAAAGTTTAAATTTATTTCAGAGCGGCGAAAACTTTCAGGTTAATTTGTCTTGTGCAGCTGCTCGTACGTGTGCGCATCACGCGGCGCGATATTATAGTACTGGCGTTCAGAGTGCAAGAGTTTCCAAGTCTTCGGAGGGTACCATCAGAGCTTGCTAGTGCACGAAGTTCAGCTTCTTTCTTGTCTTGTTTGTTGCCCGATGATGTATTTTATCACTGTTCAAAGTTTTGGCCGCTAGGTGAACGTATTATATTCAGGTCAATATTTTTCTCCGCTTTCGTAATAATTTTTTTTTCTCAATTCCGCAAAGCGTGGGGACGGATCTCTGAACTTTGAAAAGTTTCGGCATTGTTTGAAACTTCCGCGGTTCGATTTTCAACTAAAGTTGAAAAACATTCCTTCTGTAATTAAATTTATATCAAGAAATCTGCGTGTAAAATTATATAAGTACTCGGTTCGGTACTTTGAGTTTGTTTAAACTGTTTAACAATATATATCGAAATGAACGCGAGGGCCAATCGAGGAGGGACGTGATTTATTCCCCCCCCCACCACCACCCCCTCTCCCGATAAAATAACAAACTGTCAATGTTTGTTGTTCGTTATCACGAAACTCTACTTATGAAGAGTTCACGACGTTGTAAATATGCTCGAGCAAATTTCCGAATTGATTACTCATTTTAAATTACACCGCGAGTATTTTTACCGCGTGGAAGGCGTTCTCCTTTTCGCGCTGCTAATTTATTGCCTTTTTATTACGAGCAGTACCGAAAGTGATTAAACGATTCGCCAATTTCGGAAAATTAAAAGAGCTCTCTTTTAACCCGCTACTCTCTTCCTAAACGATACTGAAAACTTATCTCAGAAATCCCTCTCCGAAATAACGAATATGTCATGAACAGAACATGGCATAGAATGATCAGTTTGGCTCGCGAAGAGGAAAGCGAATTAGAAAATGGACGTTAATTACCGACAGGAAAAAATGCAAATAAAAAACGATATAAAGAATGTGTTTGATCTTGCAGAAACTAATATTGTGTAAGACTCGGCATTAATTCAATGTCCGGAGAATGAATTCAAACTGCAACGATACAAATTTTTGAAACAAATGAAAATTTAAACTTACGTATAAAAGAAAAATATGCCAGTTAAACAGGGATACTATACAAGAGTTCGGATTAAGCGGAACAATTTTCCGATGTTTCTAGGTATAGCGTAATAAGGAACAACGATAAAGGTCATGTTGAACTAAAAGAGCAGGTGAAAATAAGCGAGATGAAAAGGAGCGAACTTTTTAACCCTCAAAATGATCCCACATAGAAAAAGCAAAGTGAAAATTATTTTGCATATTTTATTTAGAAAGCTTTTGAGCATGCCCAGAAATCCCAAACTTGAATGTATTTAAAACAAAATATTGTATATTATTATAATTTTTTCCTTATCAAAATTTAACACGAAGTATTTAAAAATGACTCTTCAAAGTTGATGTGCATTATTATGGGACGTTTAAAACAAACAAATGAAACTTTTTTTTTCACAATTTTAACTAGTATGTTAAATAATTGCTAATTATAATTAGTGTAAAATATATTATGATGTATACGAACTAATTCGGTCCTATGGTCGATAGTCCGGGAGCGAGTTAAATCGGAAATATGTACGAATATGGAAAATTTTTGAACGAGTTCATTTCCGACTTAGAATTAAGTAAAAAATACCTAAATAACAACCCCCCGGTTCCTTTTTTTTTTTTTTTTTTTCATCGAGTATGATTCATCTTGCTTTTTCCCTTAATTGATTATAATTCGGCTAAATTGTGCTAAGTACTTATAAATAAGCCCTAAAACCTTTTTCCGGAATTAATTTATCCACTGGTGAAAACTGGAAAATCGGCAGCCCCGAAGATAAGTGTACACGACAGGCCCCCGGACAGATGAATACGAAAAATGATTTTACTTTCCATACAGATAATATTAAGGGACCGAGCCGGCTGACCGCTCTGACTAAATCTTCTGTTAATTCCGGTCCATTTTTTGATGTTATCTAGCCAAGAGATCTTTCTTCTTCCCAGATTTCTTCTTCCTTCTATCATGCCCGCTATTATTATCTGCAGTAACTTGTATTTTTCACCTCTCATGAAGTGTTCAAAAAATTTTATCTTCCTTCTTTTTACTATTGCCATTAATATTCGATCAGTTCCCATTAGTTCCAATTCTTTTTCATTTTTAAACTTTTTTGTGCAAGGTATTTTCCACATTCTACTGTAGCACCACATTTCGATTGATGATATATGTTTCCTCATATTTTTCTTTATGGTCCATGTTTCGCTTGCATACAAGTAGCACTGACCACACGTAACATTGTAATATCTTATTCTTGATCCTTAGGCTTAACTTCCTATTGCAAAGGGTGTATTTTAATTTCATAAATGTATTTCTGGCCATCTCAATATTTCCATATCAGAATCATTACTCTTTGTGTTATCCAGCTACCTAAATATTTAAATTTTTCCGTTCGTTCAATTTCTTCGCTATTCAAAAATAATTTTTCATTTAGATTAGGCTGCCTTGCAACTGCCATGAATTTTGTTTTTTTTTTTTTTTGTATTTATACTGACTCCTTTTTTCTTGCTTTCTACCGCAACTATGTCTAGTAGTCTTTGTAAGTCTATTACATTTTCTGCCAGTAGTGCAGTATCGTCAGCAAAGCGAATCACTGAAATTCTTTCGCCTGCAATTTTTATTCCTTCACTACGTCCATCTAAAGCTTGGGCAAAAATTGCCTCAGAATACAGATTGAATAGTACCGGCGACAATACGCACCCTTGTCTAACCCCTCGTCTTATTAGGGTTAGACAAGGGGTGTTTTCGTTTATAATATGATTGGGCATAATATTCATTAATTTAATTAAAACCGAATCATCTATGTTATCAGTTCGTATATTTGCCCCTCTAGGGTGTTATGTAATATATATTATTTTGATTTCTTGTTATTCGAGTTTTTGGCCTCTAGTTGGTAGCATTATACATATTATTGCTATTATATTCCAGTAACCTGTAAAAGTAGTAGTACATCTTTGGAGACATTTCATCATTTTCCTTCCATACATAATTGATCTCGAGTCACTCCGCCTACAGTAGGATAGTATAAGTTACATTTATGCGTAATGAACGTACGGACAAATTAAAGCGAACAACAAGTTAATAAAAAGAAATTCAATAAACACGAAAGTTGAAGTATCGCAGTGTTCAAGTGGCTAAGCACTTTGCAATCGTTGTACCAAGTGCCGGGTTTTAAAACGGCAAATATGACAAAACTTGAAATATTTCACGTTTAAATGAAATGAAGCGAATGTGTGCAGATTTGAACTTTGAACAGGAAAGCAAAAAATATAGAAAAGAAATGAAGAGGAGATTTTTTGTGTACTAATTTTTAGAAACAAACAGAATACCATGCGCAGGCGTCTTAGTTTAATAAAAAGTACACCGGTTTTTATTACGTTTTCCCGATTGGTCGTCCCTTAAATTGGAACTTCTTTTCGGAAGTATTTTTCCAATATTCTCATGACGAAAACGTGTCGCGATTAACAAAAAAAAAAAATCAAAAAAGCTATTAACATTCGAGCTACTAGAGGAGTTTTGGATTTTTTCAAATTCTTTGGCTTGCAGCTTGTGGTATACACGAAAATACGTCGCTCAAAGAAAAAATCAATTTTCTGGCTAGTATAGAACAGCCTGTGGACTTTTTTCTTAATAATAATAACATATATATATATATATATATATATACGTACCTACCTATATATGTGTGAGTGTGTGGATATGGGCAACGAGATAGATTAGTGGTTAAGGTGTGCTCGGCTACAAAAAGTAGAAGGATCAGTACATTATAAAATTGAACTTCCTAATTCCTGATGACCTTTCAAGGGCGTCCATGGTATATTCCCTTTACTATTGCGTACAAAAAATTCCGATTATTGTGATTTCTGCACAGTTGATAAACAAAGCTGGTGATTAAAAGCGGAAATGTAAAACAAAAACCCAGAAATCATCTAAAATGGTACAAAATTTATAGCCGATCAGCGCACACTCTGAAAATTTTATTCTCGTTTAAATATTGGTCCGGGATAAGTTTTGGAAAAACGTATACAGTAAGTAAAATGTTGAAAAAAGTTTGTCTGTTAACGGATGAACTCACGCCGGAACAGTTTTTTGGGGGGGCACTGAAAATAGTTATATCAAACTAAATTTTCGAAGGTCTAAACGTTATTTCTACGGCAAATTTTTTCTTTGAAGAAAAGACACCTCAAATAGAAGAAAATCGCTTTAACCGTGTGCGTGTGTGTCAGGTGCGTAGTAGAAAAATAACGAATCAGCGGATTTTATTTTAACAAACGTAAAACCTACTCGTGTCGTCCTATTAGTATGTAAAATGATTTGCAACTGCAAATCACAATTGTAATTTCGATTTTTTCGTTTTCTTTCGCCAATTTTTCGGTTTTCTTCTCATATTTAAGCGTTTCTTTGCTTTCGGTGGGTGCTGTTGTTCGAAAAAGTGAATTTTATTTTTCTGTCGTATACCGTAATTCATTCTACGCAATAAGTATTTTTTTTCTTTCAGTAAAATATGATAACTTCGTTGAAAAAGAAAAGAAAATCCGCACACATACTCCGATAAACGTAAATATTAAACTTTTATAGAACATCCGCAGTCGTCGCCATAAATATGATTAATGTTTCACAATTAAAAACTATAAACTTTGCTTTATAGTGATGGAGAAAGTCATTGAACTTTCGGATAATTGTTTACGGACGCTAAGCGCTGTGCTCTACATAGGTTTCGTGCTTGATGGATCTAATTGCTTTTTAAACATCTCGTGTTTCTTCTTCCTTAATTATTTATAGCCAGATTCCTTTGTCCGTTTGTACTGTGGGCTCTGTAATTGCAGATGTGGCCATGGTATGGGACAGCTAACTCCTTTTGCTCTTACCTTCGTCATTCTTTTTCTTTTCAAGATGCATACGTTTGGCATTTTTCGACGTTGATTGTTATTGTTTCTCCATCTTTGGTATAGCATTCTTTGTCAGATTCCATTCCTTGTTACTCCTAATTGCTGCTATGTACACATGTTGATGGGTAATCGTCCGTTGCTGACAAGCCCGGGGAAAAACCCAAACAAGAAAAAAAAAAAAAAAAAAAAATAGAACACTCGTTGAATCTCTTAAATTTTTGAACGAATTACTCCAAATACGAGTTTATCTCAACATGTAGCTGAAAACGTTCTGAATTTAACCGATACTTGTCTGTACTATTTACATCTGCCCGACTGTATATGACTTTTAATTTGCTACATTGATTACACCTGTTAAATTCTCAATTTTGATAATCGCCGCCTGGTTTTGTTTCTTATTATGTTTTACAAATTTTCAATTTTTTTTTTTTAAAACAAGTTCTCTCTATACAGTTCATTTCTAAGTATGGTTTCCGTTCTCTTTTCTTTTTTTTTCATCTTCTTAGAATCTAGTTTATATAAAAATGATTTCTAGGCTAGTCGTTGGTGTATTAAAAAAGTATCTGTATAATTTAGACTTATTTGTTCTGTACCGACGTGCGTCCCCGATCAGTACCAAATATATCAGATTAAAATAGCGCTTATTAAGACATTACGCTCTGACGAAAGTGAACTTTACATTTACACACTTAAAATAAGGCTTATTAAATTTAATTGTCAGATTTTTCCACTTACTGGAATTTTCACTAAATATTCAAAATCGCCCATGTTCAATTGGCTTATATTTATTTTCATTTATTTTCAGAAAAAAGAATCCGCATCATAGTTCAGCAAACAATTGCATAAGTTTTTTTCTCGAAATCGTTAGGGGCCCGTTTCCACTGTGTGAGATAGTCAAGTATTGACTTTCAACCGTATACAACTACTCAACGCGTTAAGCTTCCTCCAGAGGTTTCGAGTTTTTCTGCAGAATCTTTTGCCGTAGATAAGGTTCTTACGTATATGCTCAATTTATTCAATGGTTCGGGCAAATATGTGATTTGTAGTGATAACCGCGGTTTATTATCGGCTGTTTTTTTGTTTTTTTTTATTTTTTGGGCTCGGCCAACGGAGGGCAGCCTACCCAGGACTACACTGGACTATGTTAGAAATTAAATTTAATCCGGTCAGAGACTGATGAAAGAAAAGAGAGAAAAGAATAGGAACTACCTTTGGAGACGGTAAAGTTAAGATATAAGAAGCATTATGGGAAGTAGGAAAATTCAGCTTTAATAGCTGAGCGTACAGGAAATTACATTTTCGGAGGAAAGATTGGAGCATTCAAATGGCACGTGGTGAGGATCACAAACGAAAAGAAGGTCATTAGAGTGCAAAGGTCAATGAGGAGGCGGGGAAAGAGCAAAACGATACCGAGAGGGTGAGAGCAAAGTGTGATTGAAGCACAGACGGCAGACAGTAATAATGAGTAAACGTTTGAGGGTAGTAAAATAATAGAATCACGAACAGGAAGCAGGACTAGGCTGAATAAGGTAAAATGAGTTAGGATTAGAAATATGACCAAAGTCTGGCATGAGCTTTTTCGGAAAGAACGAGTATGTTATGTCCAGGAATCTTTTTAACGAAATGTGGAGAGTGTAACGTTGAGCAAGCCAAAGAATCAGCCACCTCTTATCATCAATATTCGCATGACTTTGAACTCAAAGAAGGTTGATGGAAATGGAATGAGGAAAAGAGCACTTTTGGAGTCCGAAATGATTAGGTATTATCGGATTATGGAAATAAATATAATTGCTCGAAGAATAGCATTAAGTTCCATGGAGAAGATGGAACGAAAAGCCGGCAGCCTGAAGGATTGACAGAAATTGCTGGATGGCGTGAAAAAAAGGAAGCAGCTACTGAACTCTTGGAACCATCAGTAAATACTAAGGAATGAAAAGGAAATAAGAAATTAATAACAAAATTAAATTCTTGATTAGAAGCTGCGGAGCCGAAAGATTTAGATGATGAAAGGGGGAAAAGAATTTTGAAGGGTGAAAAAACCCGACAAGAAGTTAAACATAAAATAAGGAAGTTTACTATGGGAAATAGTATAGAAGGAGCATTTGTCTAAACGATGAGAAACAAGGGCTAAAATAGGAGTTTTATCAGGAGAGAAATGTCAATAATGATGGATAGAGAGGCATGAGAGACGGATCATAGAAAACGAGATGGAAAGTCTTTTTACAAGGAATCTGTATCCTAAATATGATCGATGGATGAACAACGGCTGAACATTGGATTCATCGAGAATAGTTGGAATAGGAGTAGACTTGATCGCCCTTAAACAAAAATGAAGAACCAGATTTTATATTGACTCCAATTCGGAAAGATTTGGAAGCGTTGCCATATGTGAAAGAACAGTTATCTAGTTTCGATAATATGATTGATTTGTAAAGCAGGATTAGGATTTAGGGATTTCCGCCCCATCTCGTGTGTGAAGGGGCCTTGAACAGATTGAGCCTTTTGCGTCATGAAATATTAAGGAAATTAATATGATCAAAGAAAGACAAGCGACTATTTAGAAACCCTCCAAGATAGTGGAAACAGTTAACTAAAGGAATAGGAAAATTATTCAGAGAAACATTGACCACGGCTGAATTGTATGGTCGGAGAGAGAATACAACGCAGGAGGATTTCGAAGGAGAGACAGAGAGATGAATAGAGAAAAGCGAAAAATCGGTTAGTGATCTGTTAAATTCCTCGTTGGCGGTAATGATATTCATAGCCGAGTAGTAAAGAAGAATATCATCTGCATAGAATAGGGAAAAGGGAGAAATAGGGAGAAAGGCAACATTAAGCATGCAGACATCAAACAGGGCGGGGCTGAGACAAGAGCCTTGGGGAAGGCTACAAAGAACTTTTCTTGAGATAGAATCTTTTGAAGAAAAAGGACAGACCGATTTAGAATAATATTTAGAACAAGATCAACGAAGGTAGGAGGGATACTAATGGATAACATTTTTTCTTTCAGGCAGGCAATATAAACATTATCGAAAGCAGCAGAGATATAAAATAAAAGCTGCCAAATAAAATGATTCCCGGTAAGAATTTGGATACATTACGTAAGGCAAGTTGGAGTTCATTGATATGAAAGGGAGAGGTAAGAAAATGAGGAGAGAGGTTAGGAGTTGACGTTATCATCGTTTCCTTCAGGCTAGGAACATAAGCAGGGGCGAATGAGTCAATAAAGATAGAGAGGTTGTCAGCAGAGAGGGATGGCAGACAGACGAAGATTTGAAAGCAATGGCAAGACTCCAAATCCGTCCGAGACGGGTATTTCTCATGAACGATTAACAGTACTACTTCCATGACGTTCTCCTAGCGGCTTTTATTGTAAATCTAATTTTGGCATCAGCCCGTTTGTGTGCCTAGAAAGTTCTCTAAAGTGGAATTGGAACGAAATATTCCGAACGCCCGTGAACTAAATTCATAAGCACGTTTACAGTCATCGTTTCACCATAAATAGGAAGAGGTTTTATGCTTGGCTTGAGAGGGCAAACGAGATTGAGAACGCGACATAGTTAAAGCATTAGTAATGGGATAGGATAAAAAAGTTGTGTGGCCGCTGAGAATCTTTGACATCCTATATTCTCGAAACGAATCCAGTACTGAGCTGAATTTAGTCCAGACGGCCCCAGATAGATTCCAATGAGGAATAGGAACATATTTAGAAACGGTAAGATAAGAAAAATCAGAAAAGGAAATAAGGATAGGGACGTGATCACTTCCAAAAGTGCCATCTAAAGTTCTGCAGCTAAGTTGCAAACTGATGGAAGAAGAAGAGAAAGTAAGATCAGCTAGTAACTGAAGCGTTTCTGGAAAAAGTAGGTGAAGAGTCGTTAGGTAAAACTAAATTATTGTTAAGGAAAAAATCTTCCAGAATCATGTAATTTGTGAGCAGCCCCAGAATGGCCAGCGAGCGTTCCAATCACCTCCAAAAATAAGGGAACGAGAAATCGAAATCAGGAAGGCTATGAAAGAAGAGTCCTGGAGGTTATAAGAAGGAAGAATGTAGACAGATTATCGGCTCTTCGGAATCAGTTCATTTAAGTAAAAATGCCATCTAACGCTATGGCAGATGAAGATGTATTAAAATCGCTGGCAGAGAGTAGTGTAATTTTTCTGGATGTACTCGGCTAGAGTGGATGGCAATATCCGTTTTTTGCCCCCCCCCCATCCCGAGATATAAAACCGGAATTAAAATTAAAGATAATCTGAAATAAACATTGGCGAAGCAGTGGTAGGAGGAAGTAAAAATGGTTCAATATAGGCTCCTTTCAGTTCCGTGCTAGCACGAGTTGTCGATGCCTGCCGGACCGATTCGCAAATTTATTACTACACTGATTTTCGGGGATCTTTCATACGACGCTATGCTAAAAAGCGGAATGTAGCGTTCGACATTGAAGATCGATGAAATCATTGATACGGCTGAGTTGAAAATTGTATTCTACTTTTTCATCCCTTTTTTAACGGAGTAACTTAATTTCCGTAAGAATCGAAATTCAACAATTTTATAATTATCAGTTGTCGATTTTACATGCAGTAAGTAAGTGTGCGCGTCAAGTCTACCAAATTAGTAACATTGGAAGAGTCACGGATGTTTCTTCTGCTTTCCTTTCAATTGCCGACTATGATTATGGGGTTAAATAGTAAAGCCAATTTTTTTGGCTTGCAACTTTTACAATTTGTTTGCAACGAAGTTCTTTTACGCAGCTTGTCGGTAGGAGTAAACTGACAAAAATGGTTAGGTCACGAAAAAGCGTTATGCGTCCTTCAGGCGACCTTCACTTTCTTTCTATTTCACTCTGTCTCTTTCTATTATATACGGGCGTGTGTGTGTGTGCGTGTGCGTGCGAGTATCAAGATTCGAGCAGTAAGCATTGTGCATGGTCAGCTGTATAAACTCAATTCTAAACACGTGTACATTTTATTGAATTTGAAAATTGGGGCGCGTTTTTCTGTGCGACGTTAGCACATTTCAACCAGTCTGATGATTTATTTATTGTTTTTGTTTTAATTCATACGGGATTTATACATATATTGCGTGTCACTTTTTATCGTATACCTTATGAATGACACTTTATACTTGTATATCTACCAAAAAGTGGTGAAAGGAACTTTGTTCCTACCGAGCGTCTAGATACTACTCTTCTTTTTTTTTTTTTTGTTTTCGGGCTCGTCAAGCAGGGACCTTTACCCGGACACAGTTAGAAAGCGAAGGAATCGATTACATTTTTACACGACCTCGAAGATTGTTAGTTTGAAGTAATCAATGTAGCAAGAATATAGTGCGTTTTTCATTGGCGGTGTAGCGGTGATGGTAGTTTGAGAATTATTTATAGTTGTAGTTGTTGATGAGCGACAGTACTATCTGTAATGTGCTGCATGCGCATAAAACGAAATAAACTTGACCGAACAGTTCTCTTTAAAATTCGAAATTATTTCCTCGTCGGATCCGGTAATATTAGGCGGCACCGAGAATAACGGGTAAAATTTTGCTATTTTGTTTCGTGTTAAGAAAAGGCGGGCAAAAAAATCAATTGTCAAACTTGCAAAGTTCGTAAGCGAAATATACGAAGGAGGAAATTTCATTCGGGGACAGTTTTGAATTCTGCGCGGATGTTTGATTAAAGTTTGAAATTTTAATTAATCGATTTAGCGCGGTAAGGAGACAACAAGCAACTAGAATAGAAACGGCCGAGGAGGAGGGAGTTGACAAATGATGATGGGAAAACAATTGCGAGAAGTCGTTTGTTAAACGACCCGCGTTGCCTGCATGTAAACGAGCGTTAATTTCAGTCGAATGATAATCGAAAGACGCTCGATTACGGTCAAGCGCGAGAAATCATGCGCATAAAAGCTATTATTTGTGCTATACGTAGATTAACGAACGCCGACTCGTTTTCTCCTTTTAATTGTTTCTGGCTGTTCTCAAAAAAAAAAACGGGGAAGAGATATTGTGCTACGATTAAAATCGTTCTATTCTTGCCCATAAATCTGCCGTGTATGAAAAATTCGTAACATGACAAATTCATAGCATGAAAAATTCGTAACATGACAAATTTGTAGTGTGAAAAAATTCGAAGCATAAAAAATTTGTAGCATAAAAAAACTTGTAGCATAAAAAATTTATGGTATGAAAAATTCGCAGCATGAAAAATTTATAGCATAAAACGCGGGTGACGAGTCTTTCATCGTTTTAAATGAAACTGCTGTGACTCTTGAGCTGCGGTTTTTTTGGATGATTTTTTTCGGTTTTTGATTAGATTTTATTTGTTTAAAAAAAAAAAAAATTAAATAAACTATTGTTCTTTTGTAAGAATTAATGACCGAATCTGAAAATGTGTCAAGAAATTTCTTCTCTCTGAATGTTAATTAAATTTTCGACTGAGTTTCGGTTAAATTTCAGAATTCTTCTAATAATTGTGTGCGAAGAAATCTGAGAAATAGGGACGGATCCGACGGAATAAAGAACTCCAAATAATATATTTTCCACAGACCCGTGAGACATAATTAGAGTACGTTATGATGGAAAAGAAACTTACTGCGTATTCCCAACACTTTCTTGTCGAGGGTCCATGAGCTGGTAGAATATCAAGGGGCCAAAATGATCTCGGATTTAGTATTCGAGTATTGCAGACAAAACTATTACGGGAGTTCGTAATATATTGACGAAAGCAACGGAGACCGATAAATAAACTTATTAAAAACAAAAAAAAAAAAATAACCCTGAAGAGTGGCGCCGCGCCAACTTCAAAAGGTTGCATTCGCGAAAAAATTACAATTAATTTTTAAGTTTATAGTGGTTTTTAGTAAATCGATTTTTGTGTAAATTTGTTAAAAGTTGTTATTTTTCACATCGATTTCATTATAAAAATAACATCTACGCGCAAATATAGTATTCTTTTTTCGTTTCTTTTTAAAGGCTTTCAATTTCAAAAACTAATCTTCATCCAAAATGGAAAAAAAAAATATTACTAGATTTTTTCATCGGAGCTGTTTAATATCACCTTAGGAGGAGCTCTTTTAAATTTAAATTTAAACGAATTGTTCTCAGATATTAAAACATCCTACTAAAATTCGAGGTAATACGATTTTTTCTTTTTGTTTTTCTTTCCGTTTTCTTTTTAAAATTTGACCGATAAACAATTCAATTTTCAATTTTTAAGCGACAGTTTTTCATTTCGCCGAGTAAAGAGCGTTAATCTCATTTACGCCAATAAGAAAAATTAGCGCCCGCAACGCAATTGATAAAGTGAAATTTTTATCTCTCTCTTTCTCTCTACTGAACATATCTGGAATACGGCTAAAATGAATCGTAACACTCTTAAAAGAGGGTGGAAGGGGGAGTAGATTTTTATTTGAATTTTAAACATTTTATGAATATAAATGAAGCAATCCATTCCTCTACATCTCTGTCTCAATACGTAAAATTCTCAGTATCATGTATTAGACGCGGAAAAATTTAGTAAGTTTTAACTAATAATTTCGGTAATAGCGAAAATTTTAGAACATTACGTAAACAGTCATTTAAAGAGTTACCTAGAAACAAATAATCTCCTTTACGAAAATCAACACGGATTTAGAGGAAAAAGATCCACCTTAACGCTATTAAGTAAATTGGGAAATGAAATAAATATGGGACTATCGATAGGGAATCAATTTATAATTACTTTCATTGACCTATGCAAGGCGTTTGACTTAGTAGATCATGATTTATTAATAAAGAATTTAGAAAAGATTGGTATTACTAACAGACAACTCCAATGGTTTACAAACTATATTAAAAATAGGAAGAATTGTGTAAAAATTGCAAAAAATGAAAGTAGGGATAGGTTGTTACAATATGGTGTCGGACAAGGAACCATACTGGCTCCCATTCGTTTCTTGATATATACTGACTCGCTTCACAAATATATTAGAAATGCAAAGGTGTTTGTGTTTGCGGATGACATTGCGCTATTGATAGAACACAATAATATACAAATGGCGAAGAAGTTACTTCAGGAGGACGTTGATAATCTTAGTAAATGGGCGCATGACGACAGGAGGTTAGCAGTGAACATAAATAAATCAAAGATAATGCATATTCGAAACATATCCGAACATGCTACTCATGAACCGCGGATTATCATCCACAGTAGCGAATGTGTCCATGATTTATATTTAAGGAACAACAGTCCAGTCTGCGCATGTAAACCATTAGAAAAGGTGCAGGATTTTAAATATTTAGGGGTTTTTATAGATAGCAATATGAATTGGAAAAAAAAAACATATACAAAATTTAAGTGTAAAAATCAGACAGACCATTCCAGCATTATATAAGATGAAACAGGTACTGCCATATGAAACAGTAAAAATTTTTTTTAACGCAATGATAATGTCTAGGATAGTATATGGTATTGAAATATGGGGAGAGGCGAAGAAATCACAAGTTAACAAGATAGCGAAATTGCAGAAAAGATGTTTAAAATTACTGCTTCCTCATGGGGGGCATAATAATTCAACATCATCATGGTGGAAGGTAAACAATGTGATGTCGCCAAAAATGTATTATTATTATTATAGATTATTGGAGCTCAAAACCAATAATATCAGAATACCATCAAGACCTAAAATTAGAGTTACGAGAGATCGAAATACAAAATACTTTATTCAACCAAGGGGGACGAATTTAAGGATTGATAATACACAGCAGACAGTACTAATTAAATTACTACGGGAAATTCTAAGTAATATATTAAAGGAGAAAAGATTAGGTGTGTGGAAGGAAGACGTAAAAAAATGGCTGATAGATTGGTGTGCAGATTAAGAAATTTTCGAGGATTCTTCTATTTGTACTACCATGTCGGTGACTTCTTTATTTCGTAAATTAGGTTCCTAAATTTCTCATTGCTCAGCACAGGAACTACAACAGGTTCATGTAGATGATTTTCAATAATGTAGCGGAAAAGATCTTCTTTCTTGTACATTAGTGGGAATGATTATTCTGAGTGTGACTGGTTGGTGATGTATAAGTGCTAAGTGTGTAGTCATAAGAAGTTACTGTACTAAATTAGTTAAATTACTATAGTGATAAGAAATATTATTTTAGATGTATTGAAATGTTATTAGTAAATTGTAAATTTATGTCAAATAAACGATAATGAGGGTGACGGGAACTCACGAAACGGGCAAAATTGCCTTGTGAGACCCACAACTTTCTTATTTAAAAATAAAAAAAAAAACTTTTTTTTATCTTTCTTTTGTGCCATAACGCGTACTGTAATAAATATAATAATACCGATTAAAGTGTTTGTAAATATTTTTCTAATATTGCGGCATTTTATAATGTATACGAATGCAGACAAATTAGAAGAAATATTTCATACATCTACATTTCCCCGCCGGTTAACATTAAACACCCTTTATCACAAAGAACTCTTGTTTCTTTTCCTGAAAATTTTTATCAGAAAAAAGTATTTATTTCGTTGATCTCTATTTTTAAGAAAAAACTAATCCCGTGCTTCTGGCAGAATGTCGAGATTGTTGGAAGCTTTTCGTAATATGCTCTAACGGGTGAACACGGGATCTAATAGGGATCTGTAAAGAATCAATGCATCAGTTCTTTTCTCCTTTTTTTTTTGTGATGATTCGTCTTTACTTTTCTAAATTACATCTCTGCTGTAGTCGGTATTTGATATCGTATTAGGTATATGTTATATTATTGGGTGGTTAGCGGCTTGAGTCCGAAACGAGGCAGCTTTCATGGCCTCCTGTTTGGCTAAGCACCTAAACCACTAGACGCTAACGTGCTACCGATTGTAATCTATATTCCGAACCAACAAGCAGTCCCGAAAAAATATATTAATTAATATATTTACAGATAAGTAGGCGGAGAAAAGTTAAATATGCGTTTGAGGTGGCAGCTAAGGAACATCAAATTTGGTCTTTATTATTATTACAAAATAATCGCTATTAGTGACGTGGAAGGCAATGGCTTCGGTTTTCAAAAATTCTATGTTATATTGAGATGAAAGATGATACTCTATAGCTTAAAAATTAGCGACCACATTGTCACCGATGAATCGTCAATTCAAAATGTTCTTGTAAATAATTTTGCCAAAATTCATTTTCAAATGACAACTTCAGTGAGTTTTTTCAAGACATCAAGAACTCCAAACTAATGTGGATTATTTGGTTTTTTTCATCTTCGGAACGACAAATTCTATCAATGACTCTTTCTACATGAGCTAAAATCATTTGTCAGCGATAGTAAATCTGAAACTTCCACATCGATCTCTTTACCCACCGGACTTCGCTTCATGCTTTCAATAACATTTAATTTACCGGCGAACTGGCTACAACATCTATTTTTCTCATACTCTACTGGTAGATAACTATCGGCCAATGTCACGAACATCGGTAATGTGTAAAGCATTTGAAAGAATTGTAAATGTCTCGGAGAGTAGAAAATAAAAAAATTAATTGGCGGTAAACGAAATTCGTTGCCAAGAGTATTCTTCCAAAACGCAATATGCGATCGTTCATTTATCCGATAATTGTTTTCAAGTGCTCCAAAGCCGGAGACATGACATGGAGCGTGTTTTGAAATCGTAGAAACACTTCATAAATTCGCGGTTTCGTAGCCTAGTCATCTTCATCAGTAACTTCTTAACCAATCGTTATTTCAGCAACGAACGGAACATAACTACTTGCGCGTCTGCCTTCTTTTATCTATTAATCTATAGCAATAATGATTGATTTACATTTTAAATCACTTTCTTGTCACTATTTTTCCAACTACAAATATTCCACCGCTAAATATAAGCGATTTCATTTATATTCTCCGTTTTCAATTACCTTTGCATTTAAGCGGTGAAAGTAATTCTAGAACCATTTTAAGAAATTAAAATAAGATGTTAGCAATTAATTTTTACGTAAGGTTTATTTATTTTATTTATTTATTGTATTTACAAGTCGCTTTTGGACTACAAGGTCATTAGCGACTACGGTTTTACAGAGAATTATAACATTTTATATTGAATATTTGAAAATGCGCGAAACAACGAAATAAACAAAAAAGTCAGCTGAAGGCTGAGGAAGTTAGATCAGTTGGAATACTAAGATGTCTTTGAGGAAGGCCACGATTTTTTTACACTTCTCGGCGTCCGAAAACATCTCTGGAAGGCCGTTGGTAATACCCGCTTGTTGACTGGCCTGCTGGTAGTGATTACACTCGATCAAAAGATGCCTCACCGATATAGGCATGTTGCAGCGTTGACACAGGTTGGGCGGTTTTTTAGATATGAGCAACGAATGAGTCAAGTTTGTGTGTCCAATGCGGATACGAGTCACTGCTCGTGTCTACTGAGAGTTGGCATGTTTTCGTAGGTATCTTTTCTAAACTCGTGGAGTTTGCTCGGCATTTGGAGCCAAAGGGTGTTCCAGTAGTTTTTGACTGTGTTGCTTATCACCATTTTAGCTTCATGAGGTGTCATAAGTACTTCAGGCGGGCCATCTTGTGTCGTCGCGGTTCTTGCAGCTTGGTCCGCCAATTCATTTCCTTGGATTCCTGTATGCGCCGGTGTCCACACAAGGCTGACCTGTATATGCTGTGATTGGAGCTGGTCCAATTTTAGGTGGATGCGTTGTATGATAGGGTTTTCGGTAAACTGATTTTGGATGGCTCTTAAGCAGGACAACGAGTCAGTAAATATGATACAGTTTGTTGCGTCTTGGCGCAGTAGGATTAGTTCTAGAGTATGGAGAATCGCCTTAGCCTCACAGGTGAAGATTGAATTATTGTCGTGCGTTCGTTGTGCTGCTAACGTGATAGAGTCAGAGACTATAGCGTAACCAGTTTTGCCGTTGAGAATTGAACCGTCTGTATAGTATTCCGTGCATGGCTGAAATTTTTCGCGTATTTCAAGGAAAAGTAATCTAAACGTCTCTGAGCTTGTCGTTACTTTCTCGTGCTCACTTAGATCATTGGCACCACGGGGGTAGGAAACGTAAGGTTTATAATCTAATTTTCTGAAAGATTTCCTTCATTAGGTCGGATTAGCTTTTTTTTTTTTTCAATAATAAATTTCTTCGGGCGCGCCGCCGTTGATATAGGCTTGACCCATTCGAAAAAGTCAGATTATCATTAAATACGGAACGCGTGTTGCGTATTTAATGATAATCAAATACACACACGAACGAGAAAGAATGCAGTTTTTAAAACTGGCTAAATGAATAAACCTTGGAGCCTTTAAAAAAAGAAAAAACAATGACTTACAAATTACAGACAGTTTCAACTGGGATACTTGCGCGATGGTCAAAAATAAACGAACTTTTCAAATTCATTTTTTTGGATATTATTTATTTATTAAGTTTATGTGTCATTTCAATTTATACGTTGTAATATTTCTTTTTTTTTTCTTCTTTTTTTAAAATACTAATGGTTTTGGAGCTATTATTTTTTTGCTGAAATAATAAAAATAGAAATGTACATATCCTTTGTCAACCTTTTAAATATTATTTTTACCATAATAACAAATTTCAGAGATAAAATACTATAACTATATAGAAAAACTTTAAATTATTCTGAACGAACTTGAAAATACGCTGTACTGGTAATAAGCAAAGGAAAGGCAACTAGCAAAATCATTTAAAATGATCTTCTCAATGGAATTTTCTTATCGGCAATATCATTATCCGGGGTTAAGTAAAATTGGTTGAAAAATAAATACTACACCGAAATCGCATGAAAAACATTAAAGGAACCAGAGTAGTTCCGAAATAGGAGACATTTATGAGCTTTCTACTAACTTAAACGTCGCATATCATGTCTTATTTATAGGTATACTCATTAATTTCGTTATGTGGTAAGACTCGTGTCAGTACACATATTACTAACTATATCATGCAATGTTATTGTTTATGCAAATAAATCTTTCTTTCTTCTTTCTTTCTTTCTAAAGTTTTTTTGTATGTCAAAAGTAAAATTATCACATGACGCTATAGAGATAAACGATTTGATACGATTGCCTTTTTTTTCTTAAGACAAAACAAATAATGTGCTACATATATGTATGTGTATGTATGTATATGTATGTATAAGTATACATATATATGTGTATATGTATATGTATATGTATATGTGGGCATATGTGTATATGCATGCATGTGTGTACATATATACATATGCATATGTGTATATGTATATGCATGTATCGATGAAGATGAAAACTTAAGTTTTTTAACGATAAGTTTTCCAAGTCACGTAGATGTCGGTAAATTTGTATTTCGGCGGTTTGGATGAAAAGTCTTTCGTGTTTGGCTGTAAGTTGATTTATGCTGCCCTTTATCGCAATTTTCGCTGCACTTGTTTTTTTCCTAATCATTAGTCCACATTACGAAGATTGTCTCTGGTTCACGGCATTTTTCTGAGAAGGCCCTCCCCCCACCCGAGAAACCCCGTTCCTACGAGAACAGAAGTCACACTGGCGTCATTTAAAATTTTTCTTTTTCGCCCATCTTCTAGAACTTCTCATTTACTATAAACCTTTGATTATTTTTGTTGCAGCACACGTTGAAGAAAAGACCCTTTATCGGGCCAGCTCTCTGACATTAGGTCTCCCTACTCCCTATAGCGCTTCCTTTATCCTCTCTCTTCCTTCATCTTCTTTGGTGCTTGCACTGCTGTCCTTCGTTGCGTTGATTTCTGATCGGCTAGCTGTTTTATAGCTTAGCTTTTCCTGTTGTTGGGTCAATGCCGCTAGCGCGCCTATACAAAAAAAAAAAGAAAGAAAAAAAGAGAAAAGAGAAACAAATCAAAATCCTTTTTTTCCGCCTCAGCGCGCAAAAGCGTCTTTAATCACGTGTAAAAAATGAAATGAAATACTTCAGACTTCATTTTGTATGTATCTTTAAAAAAACGAAATTAATTTATTAATTTAATTTATCAGCAACAGAAGCAATAAAAAAAAAAGAAAAAAAAAGAAAAAAAAGAAAAAAAAGAAAACAAAGATGAGTTGGCTCTGCGGCCAGTGCGAATAACTTTTTAATTATATAAAAATTTTGAACAACCTGACAATATATCATATACCCGCCGATGAGTCATTATCGTTTTTCCGTACATCGATTCGTCGTAGTAGGAAGAAGTGGCTGAGAACGAACACTTCGTATACCTGCTCAGATGTTCACCGTGTCTTCCGTTTCTGCATCGGTTTAAACTCTGTATTCCGGAAGTAATTTAGCGGTAAATAAAACGGCATAAAAGAAAACCAAAAAGTGGAACCTATTTGATGGGTTCGCGCTACTTTATCTTATGCAGTAACTGAAAATAAACTGACATTTCGACTATTAGAACTAATACATAAAATGCTAATAGAACGATTCGGAATAGACACAAAGCTAATGAAATTCAAAAATTCCGGAACCGTACAGCAGGTAATCCAAAAAAGTTTCTTCTTTATCTTTGACAGACGGCTGCGCGGTAGGTTGACGTATTTAGCCGGCAGCTGGTTCAACTCAGGGCGAATTGATCTGCACAGCGAAATGAACGACTAACAAACTTTTTTTAAACTTGTCATTTTGGGGGCAGGAGAAGGAAAAAAAGTTGCTCCATTTTTTGGACAACTGTAAGACGAATCGATCAACATCATACTCAAGTTCGTGTTCAGTATTTACGGTACAACTGAACTATCCAAATTTCTCGAAACGGTCCGGGCCGAATTTCGCCTAAATTTAATGGACCCGATTCAACATCAATATCTTTAAATTATATGTGCCAGAAATAATTAGCGTCATTCGTGCCAACGCAGTTTATGGCCTATAGACATACGTACGCTGACGCCCTCGCATACACGTTCAGACATTTGTTTAAAGAGTTTTTGTTTCTTTTCACTTAAATACGTAATAAAATTTGCAATTCCGTTTTTCTGCATGATTACGATAATTCCGTCGTCGGTGAGTTAATCGCTTTTCCCGTCTACACATCGATCATTACGTTTAATTAAATGAAACAATGGCCGCGAAGAATATTTATGGAAATTGTCGAATTTAATTAAAACTTTCGCAACCTCGAATTACGAGCGCTGTATTCCGTATAATTCAAGCTGCGGCGATGAAAAAATTATTATTCGAATTATTATTCGAATTAGTTGATGACTCTGCTGGGGACACGTCTGATTCCGATTATTAAGTAACCACGGTAAAAACCTTTTACCGTGTTACGTAACGCAAATGAAACGTTTTAGCCGTTGCGGTAATTTCATGCTATTAAGTTAAAACCGTTAATTACGCATACCCGCTTCGACATTGCTTTTTTCTTCCCGGTTAATTTTGAACAGCCTATTTTGATTTCTCTGTTTTATTATTTGATTTTGTTGTTACTTTTAGTGATCGCGAAGCAGCGATGGAAGAATTATGAAATACTTTGACAACGTCGACGATACCAACACTGAATGCGTCGTGAGGTGTTTATTATTAAACTTACAAGCAATTTAATGCCACACATTTGTGTTTTTTTTGTTTATTTTTTAACTTTTTTTCTTTAGTTCCAAGTATACGTTGTTTGCATTTCGATGATCGACGCTGATATTTAATTTTCGATAACGATGAAAATAGAAGCGTTTTCTGATTATTAGAGCGATATAGGCTTAACATGTACGTGTTCAATAATTATTAATAAATTTCAAATAGAAATATTTTAAACGTTTAATACTTTTTCGGGACCATACCTCTGGAACATCATTTTTTCACAAATTTACTAACGTTACCAAACGATATAAAAATAATCACATTCGTAAATGACATTGCCATTCTCATTGCAGATAAAAATGAAACGATGTTGGAAAATGAAATATATCGAATTTACACTAAAATTGAAACATAGCTCACGGAATTTAATCTTGAAATAAACGAAAATAAATCAAACTATATTCTCTTCAACAGTGAAATTAATAAAAAGCCACTTAACCTAATGAAATTTGGATTAAATATCGAATATGCAACTCAAATTAAATACTTAGGTGTTATTATAGACAATAATTTAAAATTTTATAATCATTTTAACTATGTATGAAATAAAATTAACTATTAAGAAGAGAATGGTATAAATGTATAATAGAACCAAATTATATTATTTACGGTAGTATTATTTATTTAGGTATGCTAGCGACTAACAGATTTCTAAGTAATAATTAAAGGTTTTCAAAGAGAGGTTGCCATTAAACTGATTAAAGCGTACAGAACTACTAGCTGTATGGCTGCAATAGTTGTCGCAGGCATGTTACCTATCGAATACGAACTGCAAAAACATCGATAAACGTATTTTTGATTAAAAATAAAGTTGGGATAAATCATAATTTCGGTAACGATAGATATAGCTTTCCTTACTAAAATTATGAAAATAAAGTACTAAAAGAAAAACATTTTAAAAAAATTTTAAATGAATACTACATTAATAAATATCGAGAGATATGGAATAACTGTGACGGACTTGCTAAACGCTTCTTTCCCAACATCATAGATAGAATGAGTAATAAGGACTTTGTACCTAATTTGTTTAACGTGCAGTTCATATCATGGCAATTTTGCAATTTATTTATATAAATTCCTGAATTAATAGATAATGAAAACTGTAACAGATGTAATTTCATAGGTAATGTAGGGCATATATTAAATGGTTGTAATCACGCTAATAAGATATTTAATCATTTGATACGCAACGGATTTTAACGAATTTAATGGATTCGCTATCGAAGAAATGACACACACCGTAAGCAAAATTCGATAAATTAGTATTAAGTATTTTTAATAAGAACTAATTGATTGGAAAATGGGATCACAGGCAACCAAAAACTTAATTGGATGGGGCCTGTTGTGAACATTATTGTAATTAGAAATATTATTAAAAATAAACGGCTTCGCCTAAAGTCTCAGGGGAAAAAAAAAGTCGATAATGCCTGAAAAGTGCGAATTGTAATAATTCTAAACATTCCTCTCCGCACTGACGAGAACGATGCTCCACGTGGTAAACAAGTTTTTGATAGATACGTTGCGGAGATTAGAATTTTATGTGACGTCAAAACGTATTATTTGCTGGATGTGACACACACCGGGAAAGAAACTACAGAAAAACCACGTCTCGTAATCAATTATAATCACAATATATTCGTATAATGAAAATGAATTGATTTTAACACCATCAGCGGACGAAACTGAAACTGTCGCATGTGTTTGTGTGTTTTTTTAAGGGATAATATCACTATTGTCAGGAATCTTAAACGTAAAAATACGATTATCGGTATCTTGTCCGGTGGTTTTTTTGACACTAACAATAAATATTACCTCCAACGGTTTAAATTTATTAATGTGCAAACAAATATGAAATAACTGAAAATTATTATCAGTCAGAGCTTTACATCATAAAGTTTAAGATTTTCATGGCTAGCGTTATATCTCTAGTGTTATTAATGGCGCTTTTTTTCTTCCTTGTGAAAATGAACTCCTTGTCGAAAAAGTATAGCAACAACGAATATGTTAATTTATTTTGGTACGCAGAATACTAGACAAGCTCTACGCTGTATTTCCTTCGTGGCGATTAAGCTAAATAGAAAAATGAAATGAACAGCTGAAGTTGTAGTTAATTAAAAACAGTAAAAAAAAAAATGAAAGGTAAACAATACGTGTATTTAAAATGATACATAGATCCGCAGAAGATATTTAAATATGTTCTCTTATCTTATTTCAAACAGGGACGTCCGCTGTACCTTGTGTGTATGTTGAGAATTCTCTCTAAAAAATTTGACTTCATTCCAATCCCCAGCCTAGCCACCATCATTATCTCCGTTTATCACTCTTGAATTGAGTGCAGACATTCAGATGAAGCGGTTAAGATCGCACAACCCCTGGAGATGGCGCTGTTTGCTGATTATGGCTAAAACAACACGTGGCTTTTCGCTCGGGTGTTAATAAATTTCGGAAATTAAAAACGACCGATCGATTTCAATAATTGCTTTTCTATCTGTAGTTTTATAAATATTCAATATTTTAAATTAAGTCGTCACAATAAATTACACCATAAGCCTTAAATCACCGACATACTTCTAAGAGCCATAATCGTGGATATAAATTTTCCTACATAATATGCATACATATATGTATATTTAAAAGCAATGAAGAAATCATTTTTATCTTGAAAAGGTTAAAACTCTATGACGTCCATGTTCTCGAGTGCATCGAGGCCACAGCTGAAAAAGTTTCTCCTCGAAAATGTATACAATTTAGAATTCCGTATCCTATACTACAATAACACGGATCTTCAGTTCTGAAAGGCCCCTCGTACTTATTCTGGATTCATTAAATTCATCTTAGCTTATCCGACAATTCCAGCCGTCTCGTACTGAAAGAGATGTAAGTAAAGTGAGCCAGGGCATCGACGATTACGTTAAATTTTAAGATTAAATTCTTTAAACATGGTGTCAACCGCAAATTGTTTTCCTAAACTATCAACCGTTTTCAATTAGCTTGCGTGTTGTTCCGATCTGAATGTGCCATGCATGGACACCTACAGTAAACTCTTTATTCAAAGCTATAGCAGCATTTTAAACATAGCGCGTGCATCACACTTAAAAACATGCCCTCTGCGGAACGTTCGTGTACACCAAAAAACGATAGCTAACTTAAATATAAAAGAATAAAAACCAAAAATCGAAATTGAAATTATTACACATATTCGGAATCAGTTTATTCTTACAACGCCGTCGGATGGTATTCGCACAAACTGTAAAAAGTGAAACAATTTTAATACCGTTCGAATTATAGGCCCATCTGTTTTGTTTTTTTTTAAAGAGAATATGCCTGCGTTCGTTTTTTTTTTTTTTTGGGTTTAAACGATCTTTTAATCATCAGACCATGGAAATAGGAAAAAGTTGAAATACTATAAGTGATAAATTGTGTCGTAGTAAAATAAGATCTATTGGTCAATTTATGGTGTATAGCAATCTGTAATTGTTATGTCGAGAACTGGATTCTATTCTGTTCAAAAATTTATATGTAAACACACACGTAAATATATATACATATATATATATATACATAAACTCGGCCCTTCAGGACTCGGAAGAGAGCAAGCCCCCTTCACCGCCAGGTTTAGTTCTTCCATAATTTTTATAGAATAGTAAACGTTTTCATTGACTACGCCGTTCGACAAAATTTTTTCATTACCTTTTTTCGTTACACAAAACTGTGACATTTTTTTGGGACAAATTTCGTGACAGGACACTTTTCTTGACGATTAAGACATTTTTTCATTACCTTTTTACGTTACATTTTCGTTACATATTTCGTTACATAAAATTGTGACATTTTTTTGGGACAAATTTCGTGACAGGACACTTTTTCTGATGACACCTGACATAAAAATGGTGTAGCCATTAATATATATATATATATATATATATATATAAATAAATAAATAAAAACTCTGTCCTTCGGGAATCGTTTTCAATTGACTACGTCATTTTTCCTCATTTTTTATTTAAAGAAAAATCTTAGCAATTGTACGACACCACAGCATTCAACCTTTATTATCTTATAAAAAGTAACAAGACATAATCACGAGACAAAAAATATAGCGTACTCCGAGCTAAGAATGACGTTAATCTCCTATAGGACCTCACCATAGCGACACTTCCTAGACCCAGGTGGATAGTCTTCTGTAATTCTTATAAAATGGTTGATTTCAATTTACCGAGGCATTCTCCGCGAAACAAAATAGATGTATAGACGTTAAAACGTTGCAAATTTTGTAACATGGTTTTCTATATATAATTGTGACGGTCGCTAAGAAAACGTACACATGGTGTCAGGAAACAAGTTTTCGAGAAAAACGCGTTTAAAGCTTCGCAGTGTAATGCACTTTAAGGTGGTAATTTTAAACATACAATTACGATTTGCAACAGGAAAAAAGGGTTTGTTTTCACAATTTTGACCTCTTTCACGTTAAAGAGCATGCTTTCATATGTCTGAAACCGTTGTTAAGTCAAAACCGCATTTTTGACACACTATGTACCTTTTCTCAGCGACCGTTATATATATATATATATACACGGACAATTTGGGCTCGCAAGGGGCTGTGCGCTTTGATCTTTCTAGCTTACATTTCTGTCTCTTTCTCTTCTGTACTTTGTATAAAATGATCAAAATTTACAACGTAATTCTAAATCGGTCCATATGAATGTAATAACATAATCACAAAAATCCTGTAAAATATAACGAACGTTACATAAAATTGAGACATTTTTTGGGATATTTTTTCGGACATTTTTTGCGATATTTTTTCTAATGTCGGATAGCCCAAGAATTACGTTGTAATTAATATATGAAAAAATCTCCCAAAATATGTTCCGAAAAAATGTGCCAATTTTATGTAACGAAAAATGTCCCCAAAAATGTCCTAATTTTATTTATGTAGGATCTTTGTGATTATGTTATTATATTAATATGGACTAATTTAGAATTACGTTGTAAATTTTGATGATTTTATACAAAGTATAGAAGAGAAAGAGACCGAAATGTAAGCAAGAGGGGTCAAAGGGCAAAGCCCCATGCGAGGGCATAATGGCCGAGTTATTTATATATATATATATATATATATATATATAAATAAATGCGCATGAGTGTGTGTGCGTGTAAAATTCAGCATTCGGGCCTGCAAGGGGCAAGACCTTTTGACTCCCAATCTTTGCTTTGACCGCTTTTAATATTCGCAATTTAACGATAGCGAAACGCAATTGGTTTAGCTGAAATACAGGGCATTCTATCTGCACATTACGAAAAAAATAAAAAACAAAATAGCATTTAATTAATTATTTAAAATTTTCGATTTAATGTAGGTGTCTTCCTGTAACAGCAGATTTAAAATATGATACTGTCTGTTGTATTTTTCAAAAATGATGAAAATGATTGTTTAAAATTTATTTTTATAGCTCTATATTTTTAGTTAATTTATGTCATTCGTATTGTAAGGAAACTCGGTGTATTTTTTTAAAAATAATTTTAGATTCTTATAAATCGTTTGTGAAGAAGAAATTTTACGCATTAACTTTAAATCTGTATCTGCGTGGATAGTTTAATTTAATATAAACCAGGATACTTATTGCAGCTTAGTACTTTTATCAATTACTGAAGCGTTCTAGTTTGACGAAGCATCGATCCATAGCCGGATCCCATAGTCAGATTGGTCTTGACGAATAATCGGTAAATTAAAAAGACTACGCTAAAACTTTTCCCATTTTTTTTTTTTTTTTGACATTTACCTGTACAGAATATATGTTGAATATTTAATAAGTTTCAAAAAATGTGTAGATGTTGATTACAAAAAAAAAGAAATCCAATACGACTTACGATTAACAATTGCTGTTATACTTATAAACTTATATTTGGTAATAGTTTATATTTTTTCGAACGCGCGTTCGAATTAATTTTTTTATAATACTTTATTTAATGTGGTTTAATGTACGTTGCTTAAAAAATTTTTCATTTGCAATTTACTAAACCCCATTTAATTGAGCACAGTGGCTTTTAGGTACCCTTTTTGAATTTTAAAACGGCTACATATGTAATGTACATACAATATATTAGATTCGCATTACTTAAAGGAGGTTGTTAATTTTTATTTCGATTGAATTTTATTTTATTCGTTTTATTAAATTGCTTTTTCACATACTTTGCTTTCGTACTTTTTTTTTGTTTATTGTTTATTTTATGTTTTTGGCTCACCCTTCATTTTGACCCCGGACCACTTGAATGTATTATGTTAGTTCTTTAGCTTTTGGAACGATAATAATGGAAAGAACACAGAATTTAAGTGAGGAAATTATTACTGCAGATGGGGAAAGGAAAGGGTAAAGAAAGCACTGTAAGCAGACGGAAGAGCCAAGATTTTCGAATGCGAAAGTGAATGGTCGCTAACGAGAGCCGTTCAAAGAGAACATGGTTCGCGTCGCATTCGAAAGCGGAATCAGTGTTGCCGTGTGGACGGTAAAGAGGAGACAGAAAGAAACGAAAACGAGAAGCGGGGAAGAGAGAATGATTAATTCTTAGTTTGATTAAGGAGACAATAGTAGAACGACGATTGAAAGGAATGGAAAAAAAGCTGAGGATTGGGTGCCGGCTCTATGAAAGATAGTGCGAAGCGTGATTGGAGAATAAGGAAGATTGGCTATCCGACCAAAGTCTGGAATGATTGATTGAGGGAACATGATATATTTTCAGTTACTTATTTCGGTAAGTTTAAGTTTTATTGGTTAATTTTTTTTTTTTTTTTTTTTTTTTTTTATTAAAATTTTCAAACCGTGTCTAGACTATTACGGCCCGAGAGTCTCCGGTTACAGGAATGCCCCTAATCCATTGTCCCTGACGAACTGGAAGACTGCACTTTGGTTCGCTATCGGTTAATGGTAATTATCTATTTCGATTTAACCGCCGCGGTATAAAAATTAAATATAGTTATTGTTGATGTTTCGTCCGTTTTCATTACTTTTATTCCCATTTTAATTATCATCCGGGTTCCCGTTTCCTTTTAAATTTCTTTTTTTAAATTTTTTCTACTTGTTTTCGTTTTTATAAGGTTTGTTTCTCATTTTGTTTTTTTTGTTTTTTTTTTCCTGATTTTTTCGATCATCCATAGTCTAATTTGAAACTGTTCTTTACAGAGCTACCTTTACGATAATTTTTTGATTTACCACGTTTTCTGTCTCCCCCCTCCCCCCAAAAAAAATATAGTCAATCTCTCTTTTTAGGATTCCGTAATAACTTACGGAATTCTAATAAGATGGTACACAAATGACCAAAATATCAAATGAAAATCAATAACTCACGAACAGCTTGACTTATAAACTTTAAATTTTTTTTTTTTTATCTGATTAATTCAGAGTGTTTATTTTATCGTGGAAAATACATATACTTCTGTATATATGTGTGTGTGTGTTTCTTACGTTAAAATGTCCAAAGTGACCGGTTAAATGTTACGTACGGAATTAAAAGAGCGGTCCTGCCTTCCCCGGTTTTTGCTGAAAAAAATTTCCGACGAAATTAGTTAAAAAATTTTTGTATTAAAATAGAAATTGGCAAAGACGAAAGAAGGTTAACGATATTCTTTCTAAGTGAGCGGACTTTTGCGAAGGCGCAAAATTTATTTTTAGATTTATTCCTGTCGGTAATCGTAATAAGTTGCAGTTTGTAGCGTTAGGAGTCGTTTGCTACTTCTTTAACTAATACAGTAGCCTGTCGTCGGAGGGGCGAGATAAATATTATTGGCGAAAATTTTGCCATAAATTTGGAAATTTCTCGTTAGAACACCTTTTTCGCGCGTTAAACTTTTGAACGCGCGGTTAAAATTTTTTCATACCGAATATTTTTTCTAACGTAATGATTTATTGCCCTTTTATTTTTCTTTTATTTTGTTTATTTTTTTTTCGTAGTCCCGAATTTTTTTAATTGCTCGCTCGTTTTTTAAATTCTTTTATTATTTTATTTTTTCGCTAATAAGTTTGCAATATTAGGTAATTGTCGTTTTTTTTTTTGACGATTGAAAAGCTTATTAGCGAGGGAAACAGTGGCAGTGAAGAAGGAAATAATGAGTTAAACGAAGCTTCCTCCGATGAAGTATGCAGGTGTTGTTTTTTTGTTTTTTTTTTAACTTTTATCACAGATCCGGAACAGATTATTATACGGAGTGTACCTGCGCATACGTACTGTTTGTTAATTTGTTGATAAAAATAATGAAAATCGTTAATAACAGACGTCAATCATAAACGTCTGCAAGTTGAACATATTTTTATTTTGCTTTCTTGCTTTCTTGCTTTTTCATTTAATAATTTTCTAATAATTGGCTAGAATATTCTTTTAAGATTAATGTCATAGTATTGCTGTTGATAATTTTCATTATTTTCTACCGAAAGTAGCGTCGCATTATACTAATGAGGGTAGCCTGAATAGCACGGAATTATCCGAATAAGCAGACTAGAAACGACGGATATACCACTCGGTGTAGTGAGTTTCTTCGCACAGTGTAATAGAGGGTAGAGTAAGTTTGCCACGTATTGCCACAAGTATTTTTATCGCTGAAGGCGCGTTTTTTCGCCGACAGCATTATACTGAAAGCGATGGTTCACTCTCGGCAATGGCTCGCCCCGCCTGAATTATATAATAAACGGTTTGTGCGGAACAAAATTATACATCTCTCTAATGCGTTGAGACTTTCCTACTTTCATTTGTTTCATTCGATTAACGTTGCATATTTGCGGACTTGTAGAATTGAAGCAAATTATAGGAATATTTTACGATAACATCGTTACTAAAAGTCAAATCGGAATGGAAAATAGCTAAAAGCCGAAAAAATATTTCTATCCTGACTTCTCTGGTAATGATTTTATCGTAAAATGTTCTTTGAATTTGTTTCAATTCCATATTTGACGTGTTAATCGAACGAACAAATAAAAGTTAGTTTAACGCAGGAGCGAAATTGAAAATTTTCCATCGACTTTAAAAACAAACACCTGTTTATTAAAACGCCGAAGGCGAAACGTGGGTTTTGGTGTGTTGGCGGAAAATTATCGTAGTGGCGATAAAACGGTGTCGCGGGGAAACGTGGTTCTCCGGGTTATTCGAAAAAATTTCAAATTTGGTTATGTTTGCGAGCTACCACCAAGGGTATTTAATTTCTAAATGTGTAGGATTTGCCGATTTCTAATCAAGTACTCTACATTTCTCTATAAAATGTGTAGTAGCACCTTAGTATTCCATCGCCCCATCTTCATTTGAACTTTATTTAGTATTTGTATGTTGATACAAATAGCGACTTGTGGCGCTATCTTTTGTGTATTAATGCCTGTGTAAATAAAATTAAGCAGAATATTATCACTGTCATCGTCATTGCTGGTCGATATAGTATATCGGGAGAGAAGGCCAAGCGGCCGTAAATGGATTTCAGTGGTGAATTTTAAAGTTCTCTTCCGACATAGTTTACACGGTAGATATACGTGCCAGTATGATATCGTCGCAACTTCCTGTATACTACTTAAGGCGGTATATTGTACGAGGATACGTATAATACTAGAGGGTAAGGGGTAGTAGGCACAGCAGCGCGAACAACGGTAAATTTTTATCGAGATAGGAGCTTATTAACCGTCAAAGTTCAACTGTCTAGTGGTGCTAAGTATTGTATTTTATTCGGAAAGTGTAGATGTTGTTCGTGTTTCGTATCGACTTAGTCGGAAATTTTATATAGTCTTCGTCCCGTAATTTATGTCGGGTTTCATTTATAAAGAAAATTATAATTATTCCAAAATTTGGTCAAACACCGTTATCGTCATCGGAATTTCAATAAATTTCATTCTTTATTTTGTAAATGGTTCGTAATATATATGTAAAATCTCGCAAAAATAATTATCCAGTCTACAATAAAAATCTTATTTTCACAAAGTTTTGATATTTTTTTATTATTTAATTACTATGACTAAACGAATAATATATATATTTTTTAAGGTAATAAAGGCGCGCGTTTAGTGTCCGTGACATTGAGCGACGTTTTTTTGGGGGGGGGGGGGTTGTCTACATTGGACCAAGAACAAAGGAAAAAGAACGCAAGAGACTCAGATCTTTGCACGATCAGAGGTAGCTGACAAAATAGAATCAAGAGCTTGGACAACAGAAAGAGAAGGAAGGGAGAGAATGAGCAAGCAATGTATGGTGAGTAAGAATACCGATTTGTAAAAGGGATGAGTAGAAAGAAGCTTGATCGGTTACAAGAGATGAACACCCGAACATTACGTGATCGGGATCGCAAACAAATTTGATATTTGAGGAGTGCAATGGGCAATAATGGCCAAGAGCGGCAAGCAGAGAGGTTGGAGCAACACATGGAAGAAAAGTCAAGAAACCAGGGTAAGCGAGGAAGGGAAGACGGAATAGACAAGAAAAAGGAATCCGGGTTGGAGAATGAGGAGACGGAAGAGTCAAACCATAGTTTGGAATGAGCGGCTGCAGACAGAAGGGTAATATTGGAAGAAGAGAAAACAAGAAGAAACCTACCGCAAGGGAAAGATAACCAAGCGAACGAGTCAACTAACATTTTTGTTTAATTCAATATTGTCACAGCACGAAGTAGATAGAAAATTTCGAACAAACCAAAATAAGAACCTGATCCAGTAAAAATTAATTTCATTGGTGCCTCCACTCCTTCGATTTTTTTATCCTCCTTATTCGCTCTCTTATTCGCGATTTTTTCTCACTTCATTTCATCCAAATCGATTTGCTATGGGTTCCTAACTGTATGGAGATACTAAAATGACAGATTTCTAGGTTGCTGCGTTTTCTCGCTTTTATTTCTGAAAAATTCCTACTTTCAATTTGCTTCCACTATGTAGAAAAGTTCATACTAGTTTCTAGTCAAATATTTATGCCTCATCCATTTCCAACAAACTTTCCATCTATCCATCCAACCTAATCTTCCTACCCGCCCCTTTGATTTTACGATTTTGCTTCGCTTCGCTGTTCCGCTATCTGTTATTCGTTTACGTCTTAATCATATTCCTTCTTAACGTTTTCGTTTACTTTTCGCACTTTTTCTTAATTGCCCTCTCCAATTAACGACCCGACTGCGATTCTAACCATATCTTCTTCGGATGTCCTCCGCTCTTGAATGAGTGTGCTGTATTCTGATCTTTTTTTTTTTTTTTTTTTTTAAATGGGCTCGGTGTTAACACTGACCCAACTACAAATTACGCTCCACAATCATTATTGTGCCTCTTATATCTTATCATTTCCGCTGGTCTCCATTGTTCTCCGATCCTTAGTTCTTTTATTTTATCAATATCTGACTGAGTCCATACTTCATCATATTCCGCTGCTTACATGCTCGAATTAGTTAAAAAAACAGAAATTCATATCAATGTAAATGATAAAACTGGTGGAACAGTGGTGAACACTGGGACAAAAAAAAAAAAAGGAAAAGAAAACTAAAAATCAAAAGTGCAAATTCCAATTTTTGTCGATGATTTTTGAGAAAGGAAGTTTTGTGCTTTCCTTGTTTACAACTACCGCACAAAGCGTCTGACGGCGAAAAAGGTTAATCGAGCATTCAGTATCTATGATACTGCGAACGCAAGGGGAAGGAAAAAAATTCGACGTTCAACAATTGAACGAACTGGAGAGCCGTTCGGAGGACATTCTGTAGGAGGTGGCTGTAAACGTTGCTTACGTGTCTTGGAGGAATTGCGTGATGACGATTTCTTCGTTCGGTCCATTGAGAAAGTGTAAATTCTCCGACTTGCAGTAATTTATTTGTATTCGTCGAAAGCACCGCGTGCGCTCGTCTTTGGGATCGGAATTTTCATCGAAGAAGATGTACACACTCCTAGTTAGAGGTTGATAGCTCTGAAATATCGAAGCGTGGCTGAAGGGAGGGGGCTCTTTTTTTTAACAGTTTTTCTACACCGAAACTGTACAAACTGGGTGGAGAAGAGAATCGAACAAAGTACAGAATCACAAATAACAGAAGGAAGAAGTATAGTGTGCCCGAGGGAGCTCCGATTAAGCGAAATAACTATCCTGAATGTGTAATGCTCATCGCGCCAGCTCTTTTCAAAGAGCTGTTCTTCAATCTTGCTCGTGATTCATTTTAAGTCTTTAATCAAAACTTGTTCAGGCTCGTGAAGACAGCTCTCTGCGTTCTTTTCTTCGCGCCGTTGAAAAATTACCGGTTCTTTTTGTACGTTAAAACCGTTTTGCCAACAGAACAATACGCACTACTGCCACTATTACTCATTATCTGTTCTACCTTGTTAATTTTATTGCTTCGCAAGCGAATATTCGCAACGCTTCGACTGAAATGGATGAATAATACTCTAACGGTAATCGCAGCTTTCCTTTATACACTGTGCTACTGAGCCCACTTTCGCCTATTTTTAACGTAAAATTACGTAATAGAACAATTTTATATTTTTCCGATTCGGTTACACTATAATGAAATCATTAAACGTAAATTAAAATTGGGAATTTTATTAATATCGTATTAGAATTACGAAGCATTTATTTAATTATCCGGTAAAGGCGAACAAAAGTAATGGTTTAAATCAAATTGTTCGACAAGTTGGAAATTTATGACATTTAAGCAATATTCTCTGAGTAGCTACTGTGCAAAGTGTTAACGCCGAAATGTTAGTAAGTACATGAAGATCAAATGGAAATAATATGTAAAATCGTCGAGGTATCTGTGTTGGATGTATACAGAGTAAATGTATTTATTAATTTATTAATTGTGCGTAAGTGTATAATGCCTGTTTGACGTTAATGAGATCTCTTCGGGTAGTATTCATAGCTGACCGCTATGAGGGTTCTTTGGGAACAACTCACACGATCTGTGCCTACGGCTATATCGATCAAACGTCGCGGTCAGTCGCTTGCAGAGTTCATGGTATTGTTAAAAGTTGTCTCGTTTGTTTTGTCGCCGCAAGTCGTGCTATTTTTTTTTTTTTTTTTTTTTTTTTTTTGGATTTAAGAGAACGACTTCATTAAAATATCATATTTTTACAATTACACTCTTTTAGAATAAATCACGAACTGCTTTTCCGGGACTTGTACTTCAAAAAATTAGAAATGTTAATAGAATAGGCTGAAACACGAAGAAATATCAAATTAAAGAGATAAATATTCCTCAACCAGGTGACAGCTATCTGACTACAACAGGAACTTTACAATAACACA
The DNA here is from genome assembly GCA_039619475.1 of Icerya purchasi. Lineage (NCBI taxonomy): Eukaryota > Metazoa > Arthropoda > Insecta > Hemiptera > Monophlebidae > Icerya > Icerya purchasi. Next base: position 166,266,309 of record CM077116.1, on the reverse strand, counting down.
CACACACATATATGTATGTATATAAATATTATATACATGTACAGTAGAAGCTCGAACGATTGTTTTTTCGTTTTTTTCCGCGGATTAAGGGATAGACTAATGCGAGAAATAAATAATAAATGGTTATCGAAAATAATTCAGATACGACGATATCCTCCTTCATTTCGTTATTCGAGACGGATGTCGTGAGCTTATTTGATGCAAGATACAACACGTCGCCATTTAAACCGATCGCGTGTTAAATCTACAATATGTTGTAAATTTGATTTTTATACTTTCTTGACTTGGTCGATGTTCTTTGGTCTGCCTTTCTTCCTTTTCCCCTCGACCTTTCCCATCAAAATCGTTTTTTCCAGCCCATCTTACTATATGACCGAAAAAGCCTAGCATGCATTTCCTGATGAATGTTAATAGCCGTTGGTTGGTTTCGATCTCGAGCTCCTTTAACACGTTTTCGTTTGTCCTATGGGCCGCCCACCGGATTCTTATGATTTTTCGATAACCCGGCTATTAAATTTCCTGTGGCCGGTCGTCCATTTCACACATACGGTATTTGTGTCTTGCGTAAGGTTTTCATGGAACAAAAAATTTACACGGCAGGGTTCCTCTCCTTTCCGTGTTTTGAAATAGCCGCTCCTAACCTGGAGAATAGACGCTTCAGAATTTATGTTTTTTTTCTATCAGGGTTGTCCCCCTTAGCCTTTGGGTAAATACCCTAGCCGTAAGGCAGCGGTTTGCTACTGGGATAGCGGGTGAGACATATTTATACAGGCAGCCTCGACTCGCCAAAGGTGGGTTAGCTGTCTTATGAAGACAAGTGCTTTATCCGCAGTTAAACTGCATATTTCCAGGCCATTCCACTATCCGCCGCCTGTGAATGCGCCCCGCCGCGATTAGAGCTCCGGTCCGGAAGGTTGTAAATGTATATATTAAAATATTATTGTTAACTTTTTTTGAGGCGGACGTATCGTTTAATAAAACAAAAACCTTGAATTGTTCTTTGTTTCTTGACCAAATTTTGTTTTACGCTAAAGAACGATTTTTCGACATTCGAAATATTCTTCTGATGATCTCCTTATCGGTTATGCATAAAAACCGCTTTTATCTCTTGATAAACTTCATATGTCTCGATAAAGATCGGGCGACCACACATCAAAAGTTTCATATGATTTTTTGCCTGCTTTAACGGGCTTCACTTGTTTTCAATATCAACGTAACTTCAAAAGTGATATAACTTTCCTACACAATTCTGAAAAGTATTATCATTAATGTTTTTTTTTTTTTTTTCCTACCCTGGGCGCGCCAGCGGCCTTGACCCAACAACATGAAAAATTAACAGTTATAACTAAATAACCAGGCGGTCAGAAATGGAGAGGACAAAGGACAGTAGCAATGGGATAACTGAAGGCAATGGGAAGGAAAGAATATAGGTAGCGTTAAAGGGAGTAGGAAGACCCAAAACTAAAAGTTGGGTGTAAAGAATAGAGCGTTCGTTAGAGAGTGCTGAACATTCGAATAGGATGTGATTTGAATCACAAATACAAGAAGGCTCAGAAGCGTGAAGAGAGCAGAAAGGAGAAGGGGACAAAGCGAATCGAAAGCGAGAAGAGGGGAGAAGAGAATGATTGATTCTAAGCCTAATTAAGGAAACAACAGTGGAACGACGACAGATAGGAATAGATTGAAACCAAGGCAGGAAACTAGGAACCGGTTGAATAAGACGGTACTGAGAAAAACGATTTGAGAATATAGATGGATACATGTCAGATCAAAGTCTGGAATGATTAGAGCGTGATTAATGTTCATCATTGTTACCTGATCGAAGCTAGCCATCAGCTCTAATTCGAGTGCTGCAGAAGTATAATTATCGTCACGCTGCTGTTAAGCGTCACGAGTATTGTTTTTTTTTTTTTTTACAATTTCATACCCCGAATCAGCGAAAGAAAAACTATTGCGATTTCGTACATATTTATGAAAGTAACTTTCTAAGAAATGGCCCGGTTTTAATAGATTCTCAGCGATCACTCCAGCTTCCTGATTCAGGTTCCCCACTCATTGTTCACGCCATCCAGCTCCTAATGGAGTTGGGCACGTTTTGCCGCTGACAACATTACACCAAAGCCATAGTTCATAGTCAGCGATATAATAATCAGGTGTTCCTTTTTTCAAAGTCCAGGAAAAATTTTCAGTTTCGTTTAATACGTTAAATTTATTTACTTTTATTCATTCAATTTGATACACTTATGGAAATAAAACAAATTATAAGAACATTTTATGATAAAATCCTTACTAATAGTCAAAATGAAGGAAATAATTGTTCCGGAGAAAAGTGGAACGCGTTTAATTACGTTTACCTGTTTCGAGAACTATTTTTTCCGCTTTAAAATGTGTAAAAAAATATGATCAGATAACCAGGTTGCACGAAGAAAACAACAGAAGTATTAGAATTAAGTCTAAAAACGTATCATTGCAAAAGACATAAAACGAAACACGCGAATGAACCCAGGTAGATGGACTAAAAAAAGCACAGAATGGGGATACTGATAGATAAAAGAAGAACAAGAGAGAGACCTGGAATTAGATGGAAAGATTTAATTGAAAAATATGCAGGAAAAAACTTGATGAAAAACGCAAAGAATAAAGAAATCTGAAAGTAGCTGGATACAGAATATATCGCGATTGAAAAATAGCGTTTAAATATCGAAAAAGTCCAACATTCGGAACCTAGCTTAATTTCCTGATAAATACGCAATGTTAACATAGTAATTAATAAAGCATACTGTTATATTACAAATATATATGTCTATATAAAGCTTGTGTGTATTATGGTGAAATGGATGAAATGCTTTTGTAATTACAATTATTACACGCACACATATATATTTTATGTGATAAATTAGGTATCGATAAGGATCTTGTGCAATGCAAGCTATTAACTACAGGACTTACTGTGATCAAAAAAAAAAAAAAAAAAAATTTAGTTCGCGTTATGTATTAGGAATTTATTTACCTACTGCAAAAGATTTTTAAGATTAATGCAACGTGTGGATTATAATTACAGATTATCTATATTTAAAATGTTTGAAAGAAGTTGACAATTTAACTATTTGATACAATTATTTCCTAAGCGAACGATTTGTAATAGCTCAAAATTTTTGGTAATTAATGTTTATTTCCGATATTTTTTTTTTGACGCGTAAAACTGTTTTGTATTTACTTGTGTTTCACTTTGATTATTAAATGTTGATGCATATGTTAATAATTATTGACTTATCCGGCATTCACATATTTATCCGCCGATACTGGCTCAAAAGGGTTCTAAGCTAATATTTATTATTAGGTGTCTTTTAGAAATTGTTTGTAGTATTTATTAATTTCATTTTACACTTTGTTACATGAGAAGAAGAAACAAAAATATCACAACGTTAGTGCATATATGTAGCTTTTTTTTTTTGGTCCAAAGTTTTAAATAATGAGAAAATACCGAAGTAATGAATTGAAAAAGTTTGTCCATTGAAAATATTCTGTGAAGAGAAATTGACATACGTTTCATAATTTATAAATAAAAAATTCAAGTACAAATGACTCGTTTATTTAGAATTTTGAAAAATAAGGGGAAAAAACTAATTTTCTTTAGACTGAAATATATTTCTCAGTTAATATAGGTGTAATAATATATTTGTACTGAGCACGTTTTGTTTTTTTTTTTTTGTCGAGAAAGGCCAATTGATTAATACTTGAGAATCTTTTTGGAATAATCCGAAGACGGATTTAGTACTATTGGTTTCATAATTAAAAAGAAAAAAATTAAAAATCCAGAAACAATTTTAAAACATTTTTCATAAAAAATAAATCAATTTCTAACCGAAATGCCAATAAAAGGTAACTCGAAAATGCTTTATGGATTCTTTATCTGCAGCGATGTCGCTGGCATAACTGAAATAGTTTTAAAAATTATATATTTATCATTTATAATAACCATAAATAGCCTTTACTTTTTAGAGAGAAAATAACTTCATTTTTTTCTTAACGGTATTATTAATAACGCTTTAATTCTGCTTCTATAAGAGGTTGATGGAGTTCAAAAATATTTTACGTTTTTGGATTTTAAACCGAATTTATTCTAAATCGAGGGGAGGAATCTTCCGCGATCGAAAGCTGGCAGGTTTATTGCGACATTAGAAGATAACGGTGAAGGGGGTGAATAAAACGACCCGGTTTGGGCGGTTTACTCGTCCCGGATAGTTCAAATTTTACGTAGTAAACACAGTTTCGGCGGGATAAAAATGACGGATGACGTGAAATTTCCATTTTCAGCGACCGCGCACACACTTATTTATATCATTACCGCAATACCCGGAATTAGCGGGTGATGAACGAGGAACTTTCTCTCTATTTAGCTCGGGAAATGTGCGGTTAACTGTTAAAGAGAACATGACAATGTTTAAAGTTTCCTAGAGAACTGGTGCAATTTCAAAAAGCGTATAGCCTATCTCTAGCGGAACGCATATTTTTCGCGCCAATTTGACGGAAAATTGGGCGCATAAACACGCATCGGCATAAAGTTGAGGAAAAAATTACGCTAAGACACGCTGCGCAAGGAAGTTGCAATGCTATTACAAGGACATTACAAGCATAGTACAAAGATATTACAAGCATAGTGCAAAGATATTACAAGTACAGTGCGAGCATAGTACAAAGATAGTAGTTGTTAAATGTGTGTTACATGCGCGCCGTGACGGGACTACAACAAGTGTATGAAAGAAGAAAATAATTCAACCTGGTCCCATAGTAACCGGTAAAATGGCTGCGAACAGTTTGTAGCTTTAATTTTAAAAAAAATCGGAGCACTTTGAGCATTTTGCCGAAAGTGTAAAAACTTTTTAGGGGATGCATATGATAATTATGGATTGTTTTTCAATAAATTGGAACCCTTTCACATCAATTAAATGCCACGTTAAAAAACATAATAATATTTCCCCAGTTATTTGACATTATATTCTATTGGAGCGTAGATAAATAGTGCAAATTGCTGGAGCTTTTAACTGATAATGGATGTAATTACGCATTTGAAGCTTTCATAGTGGACATAATTAGGAAAACAATTTGTGGTAGAAGACATCATGTTTAAAAATTTGTTATTTTTAAACATGGTGTAAAAAATCGTTTTCTTAATGATAATGGCTGTTCTTTACATTAATTCCGCGCCTAAATTACTCGGAATCTTTTACAAAAGCACACGCAATATTCCACGATAATCTTTCGCATATATGTATATTTGAGTACGAGTGCTAAAAAAGGCCATGGAAGGAATATGTAGCCTTAAGAAAAAAGGGAAAACATAAAACCGTAAAATAGATTTGGAATGAAACAGAATTTACAGATGTTGTAGATAAAATAATATATAGTGTTAAAATTAAGTAGGTCATGTAACCAAGATGTGAGATGGTAGATGGATAACGAGTTATTAGCAAAACGTCAAAAAAAAAATTAATAAACAAAAAGGAAGTTAGCATCAACATGAACAGGTATCAGGAAGAATACTGGGTTCTTTATTATTTAATTTAGTTTCGTTTCGTTTTTCCGGCTGTTTAGTGCAATCCTCGTGATTGGCGTTCGCGTGGTAGGCATTCTCAGTGAGGGACACTGTGGACCACTCCTGCGGATGGTAGGAAATGCTTCCCTTTCCTCTTTTGTTTTCGTGTTTTTCCGTTCCTTTTTTTTTTTTCTTTAATTTTGAAGAATTTTTCTTCAATGGCGCCCGAACCAATTTAGACGTTAAGAGAGCCGATGCACAGCAAAATAATATAATATATTAATGGAAACTTCATTCATGCACCAGGAAAAAGTCGGAAGGGTCGAGTTTATAATACAAGTGCGCACTCTGTATTTTAGAACGCAAAGACCTCATACATCTGCTTTTATAAATTCCAGATGTAAGTGAATAGACGGATGATAAAACTGGGCTAAGATGTGTATGTTGGATACAGAGTTTTGTAAGGAATAAGTGTTTCCCGCTATTATTTCCTGCACTCCGCTACTTCGTCTATTCCGTTTATCCTCGATTCCTGTTGGAGCAGGCGGGAGTTTCAAATATCAGCGGTCCGAAATATTAAAAATATTACGGCACTCTACGGATTAAAACTAATTTGTCCGGACGGAATTCTCTGTGATTCTTTCGGATTCGGCATTGTTAATAATTAATCGTCAAAATAAATTTCTTTTTTGTATATGAAAAATGTTTACTATTATTGGGTACCGCGTGGACGTTAATGTGAAAATAAATACGATAGATAATAGTGTTCGAAAAAACAATAAAAACACTGCTATAAATTAACGGTTTCGTTTAGCTTAACTGGTAGGGAAAAGTGCTTTTCAGAACTAAGCATCCGCAGCAGACCGTTTAGAGACCCATTAATGCAGCTATTGCTGAAAATCCGGTTTGGCGAGCCGTGTAGCAATTGGGAAGATTATTCCGAAAGTTTTGTTTTTTTTCTTTTCTTTTTGGAGTACCAAAATATCTGCAGACTTAATATAAAATTTCAGACAGGCCGCTGAAAGTTTAGTCTACTTAGCTTTCCAAAATTTGTCGATTGAACTATACCGAAAGTATGCGTTTTACCGAAAACCAAAAAAAAAAAAAAAAAAAAAAAAACAAAAAAAATACAATTTCATTTCTTAATTTGTAAAAATCCATCTTGCTTATTCTATAAAGTCACGTCACTCCCGGGTTTCCTCAATATGTAACGAAATAAATGTAATTGAATAGATATGTGAAGAACAACAACTTCGGAGGAATACGTTTAAAAAGAATTTAAACATCAGCAAATGTTTTGTAGCTGATGGAAATTATTCTGCATTCTCTTTTAATGGAAAATTAGAAATAAGAATCTGGTGTTTTTTTTTAATAACTCGAGGGGCGATAAATCACATTACTGTTAGACAAAAAAAAATTTGTATCAATTTTGGAACAATTTGTAAAATTACCCAGGATCATTATCGCATGTTTAAAATCAAATTGAAACGGGTCCTGAAAGGAAGGTGTTTTTGCAAATAAATTTCCGAAAGCCAGAATAATTTTAAAAAAATGTATTCAACGAGAACAAACATGACGTAAGCCCTGAAAAGGGCTATTTCAAATATTTAGACGACAAAGAAAGTAATAATGACGGAAAATAGCGCAAAGAGGAATACGAATGAAGGAAGCGATAGCAAATGAGGAAAACGATACGAAAAGAGACGAAAACGGGATGTAAAGAACGAAAAAAAGGGGGTATTAAAACGAAAAACACGATATTACCGAAAAACCGCAAAAACCGAATAACAACGTATACAAATCGAATCGAATAGAATAGAATGTTGAATTAAAGCCGGCACAGATAACAGTGATAAGGGACGGCCGAGCGCTGTTGTTCACATATCGCTGCATGCTGCACCGGATTCAATTTATTTTTACACAACTAAAATGCGATGTTGCATTTTAGCTCTAAACAGAAGGCATATTGATACTGTGACAAGTGTAATTCGACAGTCCTCCCCTCGGTATAACTATATCACAATTAGAATACAACACTGGCTTGCGATGAAAATAAAAAAAAACAAAAAAACAAAAAAACACGATAATTCGTAAGTTTAGTTTATTTTTTATATCGACCGAAATTAAAATATATTGTAAGTATATATTTTTGGAAATATTTTTCACGATAAACGATTAATAACAGCACCAGCAGACACGCGCAAAGATAAGAAATTTACTTCGTCGTATCATACGGGCGAAATAAATTATTTCGTATGAATGACAAATTTCTTCTTACGAGAGATCTGTGTGCAACTTAATATTGAAAACAGTGCAAAAACATGAAACTAAACGGGCCTTATTTCGGTCGTATATTTACGTACATTTAAAAACATTTTGAAATACTACAAATCACAATTATCCAAGATGTTTCGCAGCGTTTCAAACGTGAGAAATATTCTACGAAACGATTTAATTCTTGATGGTGGTCAAGGTATATCTTGATCATCATCCAGGATCAAATATCAACATTGTGAAATGATTTTTTAGTTATAATTCTGCGGTAGTATTGGCTGATTACCGAATCGAAAATGTCTAATTTGGAACTACGAAATTTGTTCCGCTGATCACGAACGAAGACGCTTCTAAAGTTTATTAGTTGAGCAAAAAATCAATTTGATCTCATTCGAGAACGTAAGTACAGCAATGATATTGAAGATGAATTTGATTGTCTACCGAAATTTTAATAATTTTCGATTAGTACTTCGGAAGTATGAAAACGGCTGTAATTAATATTAGAGTATTGGCAAAGCCTAGTTTACCCACTTAGTTTAAATCGAAATGCTCCAATACCGTTGCGGTGAGGAATCTACGGAAAATCAGTTTGAAAATAAACACCGAAAGATGGCTGGAGCGAAGATTCGGATGAAAAAAAAAAATTAGGAGTTCTGAGGGACGAAGAGGAAGTTAACACTTTTAGAATCGGAAGATAAAAATAGAAAATTTATTACAGATGACAGCGCTTGCGAAATAACTGCGTATTTCCTAGTGAAAATAGAACGAGTAAGGGAAAAAGTAATTTGAAGGATGGAAGTTATGAAGACGGTGGTGCTCCTATAGAGTTCCTGGGAAGATCGGAGAAAATAACGTAATATAGAAAGAAATGATGGGAGTGCGGGATGAAGTTGTTAAATTTGGCATCATCAGATTTTTAAATCAGGAGGAGAAAGAAAGTAAGTTAGCACAGGCCCAAGAATGGAAACGGGAGAGTTTATGTTGCGGTAGAGGGAATACTTAAAGTTAAAAGGCGTACAAAAAGAATAAACTTTTTGAGTAGGGTTAAAAAAAACTGTATAAAAAAGTTGATAAGAAGCTGTTTAATCAGAAAGCTGTTGATTTGCAGTTTAGCAGATCACTTCAGGTACAGCTTAAGTGAGATTTTGAAATCCGCGCACTTGCGATTGCCGTGTACGCTTTAAATTCGATCTGAAAATTTTAATTTCGACTGAATAATTTTAATTTATGTAAGTCGAGAAAAATCGGAGGACCCCAAGAAGGTAACAAGGATACGAAAACAACGCATAGCATGTATAAAGATATATATTGGAAAGGGTTTATAGATCAGAGACGTGTCGGCTTCTGCGATTTGTTATTTACAGCGGAATAGGAATGTCGTTAGTAAAAAATAAGAAAGAGTATTTAACACGAGAAAAGTTCTATGAAAAGACTGAAACGGAAATTTTGACCTCGGAGCGCAACGTGGAATGGAGTGAAGAGATGAATCGTTTTATTTCCGGGAAGATTAATGATGAGCGAGGTAAAGAGAACTGTAATTCTTCTGTTCCGGAAAATGGAGAAGTCAAACATTGTTGAAAGACATCAATGTTAAGAATTATTTATTTATTTATTTATTTTTTTTTTTTTTATAACGGATTTATCTAGGAGGAATAAACTAATAGAATCATCATAAGAACTAAGCCGTAGGCGCACGCTTTCGGTTTTCTTAAAAACGAGAAGCGAAAAAGAAATAGCGTGAAAAGAGAGAGTGAATTTCTATTTTCTCCCTTGCTTTGATTTGTTTTAAATAGGATATATATATGTATATACAGTTGAGGTATTGAAGATGTTGAAAAAAAAATTATTGAAGCGGACAGATGAACAATTTTTTAAGAATCAGAAAGGAAACAATAAAATTAGGAATCAAGTTTTGAAAACGAAACTCATTAGTGTTAAAGGAATTAAGGAGATGAGGATTATAAACAGCCATTTTCAACTCCCTTCTTCTCGCATTCTTATTCGCTTTGTCCCCTTTCCCTTTCTGCTCTCTTTACGCTTCTGAGTCTTCTTGTATTTGTGACTCAAATCAGCATCCTTTTCGAATGTTCCGCACTCTCTAACGAACATTTCTACGCCCAACTTGTAACTTTAGGTCTTCCTACTCCCTTAAAATTTATTTATTTTTTCTTTTGGGCGCGTCAACACAGGAAATTTACCCGACACAAAGGACTGACAAATGATGATGAAACGTAGGGATTTGAAAGTTATATTAGGAAGCGATTAGAAACAGAAGAGACGAAGGTAGCCAATACAGGAACAACAGAAGGAGAAAGAAGAGCAAGAATGTAGTGGGTACAGTAGGGGGTCGGAAGGCCAAGGCCAAGCAAATTATAATAATAGAAGAGCATTTGAATAGAATATGATTTACATCATAGGTCAAATTTAAGATAGAAGGATGGAAGGGACACAAGGGAGACTGAACAATATTAAAACGAAAGAGGGATGCAGGAAGCAGACTGTGATTAAAGCGGAGGCGAATAATTATGGAAGAAATAATAGAACGGCTGATGCAGAGAAAATTATTAAACCAGGAAGAGGTGGGTGACGCTACTTGTATCCTCTTTCCATCCTATTGCTTTCAGTTATTCCGCTGCTGCTGTACTTTGTTTTTTCCATTTCTGACCTCCTGGCTATTTAGTTCTATCTCTTAATTTATCATGTTATTGGGTCAAAGCCGTTGGCGCGCCCAGGATAGGAAAAAAAAAAGAATTCTATAAACTGAAGAAGCAGGGCAGGATTTACCGTAAATCGGGTCGCAATTAATAGAACAAAAAAAACGAAGAAAGAAAAGAGGTTGCCTATCGGTAGATTTAAAAGGGACAATAGATGTGGAGCGTAACGGAAAAATAAGGATTTTTTCTAATTTTTTTATATTTTGATTGTCCTTTTTTGTAATTTTTCCTAGGAAAAGAAGTTTATTGGACACATTTTATTTAACCTGCGGGTATTATTTTCTAAAACACAACATGTTTAAGTAAAATAATTAAAAAAGTATAACTAAATTAACCCCCCCCCCCCCCCCCATCCCACGAGTTAAATTGAATATCGGTTATACCAGAGAATTATGTGATGGAAAGTAAAGATGGATGATCCTGAGTAGAAAGGAACTGGCTCGAATATTCTCTTCAGATCCCCACTAGGGATCCTTAAGTACATTATGAAAAAAAGCTCAATTGCATAATCCCTTATCAAGGATCTATATGAGACTTCCGTTACTTACGGTAAAACTACCAAACCGATCGATTTTGTTGGCTTATTAGCGCGTAACTTTTTAAATTAGCTCCGTGTTAATTTCCCGTCGGGTTTTGAATAGGATGAAAAAAAAAAACGAACAAAAAAACATCAAGAATTACACTCTATTAGACGATGTAGTGAAAAGCTTTTATCGCGATAAAAGCACAGTTGATCAAGTTAAAGTAAAAAAGTTTCATTCAAAGAAAGATGTACAAGGTCTAAGGAACGATTTATATCGTAATAAATGTGGTATGCGTCAGAAGAGAAAGCGACCGATACGAAGAAGTTGGACTCTAAATTGCGCCATAACCGAAGCAGAAGTTTGAAACTTCCAAGTTAGCCCGAGTTTCTTTTCCGAAAAAGAAACCGCTGGCTATAGGTTTTCCTATAATTACCGCTTGCTATCATCCAGGTAAAATTCAAACTTTCAAGGTAATAATTAATATTTTTAATTAAAAAACTACTCTTAAGTGCTCGAACTGAAGAGTTATTTAAATTTCACGCTTAAATAACGTTTAATGTACAGCAAAATTAATAAGTGGCCGGGCGAAGATGAAACGAGGCCGAATTTGTTTTTTCAACCGATATACGTTGCGAATCGCCTATAAAATGGATATTGTTTTGAAAATCGTCCTTTTAAATTTATAATTGCATTCGTCTCTTTAAAATGCCCGTTTAGTTTCAGAACTTTACTGACTGCAGTAGGAAAGAGCAATTCCTAAACGAACAAAGTAATTGTAAATGAAACTTTTAGAAAAAAGCGCAATTGAAATTTCTTCTTTGTTCGCTACTACCTATATTCGTATTCTGAAGTTAATTTCTAGATCTCTGCCCGGAATAAGCCTGATATTCTAAATTGTGTTGGTGGTACCCTTTCTTTTTTACCAAGATTTCATTCTCTACGCTTGTTACTATAGGGTGATTTTTTAAAAGTTAAGTTTTTCAGGTTGGCAGCACTGATTGGTATTGGTGTCCAAACGTCATCTGTCAAAGTGAAAAGTTTTCAGTATACTCTCTGCCATTTCATCATGGAAAGACTTATAAATAAGCAACGATTGCGATATGGTTGAAATTTATTATCGAAAACCAGTGCTCTGTGAAAGATGTGCATCGTTTGTCATATTATGGTCGTCATAATCGACCTGGTGAATCAACAATTCGTGCTGTTATCACCAAATTTGGTGCGAAATTTGGTGATAACAGCACGAATTGTTGATTCACCAGGTCGTAACAAACGATGCACATTTTTCACAGAGCACTGGTTTTCGATAATAAATTTCAACCATATCGCAATCGTTGCTTATTTATAAGTCTTTCCATGATGATGAAATGGCAGAGTATACTGAAAACTTTTCACTTTGACAGATGACGTTTGGACGCCAATACCAATCAGTGCTGCCAACCTGAAAAACTCTACTCTTAAAAAATCACCCTATAGTACCACCCTTTCCTCCTTTATCTTTCCTCAATTTCCTATTTTTTTTTTATGCATGATTTCTTCATTAGAAAATTCACTCTTTCAAGCTTAATTACCAATCATAACGCCCTCTACAGATCATTTATTCGTCGCTACTGTTTTATTAAATTCCGTTATTTCTTCTATTTGCGGCTGAGTAAAAATGCTACGTAACGTCCTTTGTTGCTCGGCCAATGCCCTTTGTTGGTGCACCGGAAAAGGAGAAAAAAGAAATATCTGATGATCGTATTATCACTAAAAATAAATGTCCGAAATTTTCGATAGAACGTTTCCGATCAATGAAACGAGAATAGTTGTCAACCATGTAATGAATGACAAAACAAAACACATCAACAACAAATATTAACAGTAACAATCAGAAACTCTGACTGAAAAACCGCAAGGTACAGCGGAGAGTAAATAAATAAATTAATAAATAAATAAAAAAAAAAGATAAAAAAATAATAATATGACATATAGATGGCCGGTGAGGGGAGAAAAAAGATGCTAAAACGAGTTATTTGGAGAAGATTTAACTATTCGTCGCGCGAAAATGACATTATTCGAGTTTGTCTTGTATTGGGCCAGTGTAGGGTGAAAAAGAAGAGTGGGAGTTTTAATAGCCGTAAAAAACAGTATTCATCGGCGGGAATATCAATTGGAATATCAATTGGAATATCAATTGGAATATCAATTGGAATATCAAAACAAGAGTGATCATCTGTCGTCAGTACTGATTGTCAGATTTCCATTCTCTTTTTTACATAAATAAAAATAACTTTGAAAATAACTGTAAAGAGATTACGCATAGCTTATATATCACCCATTCATTGAACCCTTACGAATTTCATTCACAATAATATCCCATATCATATGTGTACAATCAGATCAAAAGTCACGGAAGTATTCTAAGCACACGCAAACATCCACACATACTACTGCAACAGGTAAAGTAAGTTTATTGGAACAGATAATTTTTACCATTTTTATTTTATATATATATATTTTTTTTTAAACTATTTATAATTTTTATTTATTCTTATATTATTTGTTATAATTACTTATTATTATATGAAATTATTAACTTATTATAATTTACAAAGTACTTGATCATAAGTATAAGGTCAATATTTTACGTCTGTGTTTGCGATTATTTAGAAAAGTGTTTACATCTGCGCCGGTAAAGAAGCTGCAGCATATTTGAGAATTCCTGTACGAAATTTATAGTATCCAGAGGAATCAATAATCTTTAGCAGACCCTGTTGAACCAGGTTTAATCTTAAATTTACTCCTCTATTTGCATAACTAATTGTAATTTATATATGCTGCTGAACTATACCGACAGCTTCGAGAAGCTAATCGTGGTTTCATCGTAGGATTCATGTGAACGCTGCTTTCGACCTTTAAAAAATGTGATAATTTTCTGTTCTTAAATCTTTTCAAATAAATTATTATTCCACGATTATATAATAGAAAAATTGCACTTAAAATACGGCGAAATTATAAATGTTGAACGTTTAAAAATTCCACATGTAACGGATATCCGATCAGTTTGGGAATGTCGACGAATTTTTCTTTTTTTGTTTTTTTTTTTTTTTTTTTGCTTTTTTGCTTTTTTGTTCTGTCACTTTTTTGCAAGTAATGCTCGAAAATTAACGTAAAACTTCGAATTATTCGCGCGCATTTCTACTGACGTATTTTTACAGATGCGGTAAACGAACGCGACAAAATGATAAAAACCGAAAAACAAAAAAGAAAATGATGTAGTTCTTTTTTTTTCTAATTTCTCTTTTAGCTTACCTCCGATTTTTTAATTCTTTTTTCTTTCTATGGAACAATTTTCAGATGATCAAAGTTGCGTATTTTGAGGGCCGTGTGCATGCCAGGTTAAATTCTGGAGCGATAATTCCAACATCTATACGAGGATCTTTTCGAAGCTCATACTGCTAACTATTTTACCAGCACACGTTGACCTTGTTATAGCAATGCAGGCGCAGCGTAGCTTCCTCCCTTAATTCAGGCAATTATCAAAATAGCTTGGCTATTGAAATAAACGAGGGCAAAATTATGATCGTGCACCCGGTAATGACGATCCTAATTATATAAAAATCAAGAGACGATTGCTCGAGAATAAGCGATTACACGTATATTAGCAGATTATCGTGCCAAACTCATATTTCACGAAAAGACAACAATCGGAGGAACTTCGAGAATTGAACTGGCATTCCGATCGATCCTTGCACAAACTCACCTTATTCGTCGAAAAATGAAAATAATAATTTCGGAGCATAACGTTGTGCGATCGCGTCCGATAACGTGTCAAAGTGCTATATAGCAGTGCCGAAATAAGATCGCCGCAGACACAGCCGCCCCATCGCGACTTCAATATTCCACATATACAAAAGGCACGAGGTGACACACATTACACGAATCGTTTAGATTCTCAAAAATGAACAACAATCCCGGAGGAAGTACATAAACGCAACAGAACGTTTCATGCGTATCCTCCGAATTAGCGTGGGAAATAAATGCACCGCTGCACGCTATCGCAACATTACGTTTCATGTCTTAATTCTGCTATCACTTCTTCACGTTTTCGTTCAACAACTCCCCCCCCCCCAATCTTCCTCTGTGACCCCCTTTTTTCTTCTAATGTTATAATCTCTTTCGGCAGAACGTGCTGTTCTGAATTTTAATTTGTTACCATTTCTTAGGCTTTCCAATCCTTATTGCGCTTCCCTTGAATTTTCCGTCCGTTATCCCAGGGTTCTCAGTTTCTTCATTCTGCTAAATCAACTGATCGAATCAGAATTTTTAACCGATCGACCTTTTTCGAATTGGTTCTCAATGAACGCTGACGTGTTCAAAAAAAAAACAAAAAAAACAACTAATCAATAGATAATTAGGAAAAAAGTTAAGTCGAGTAAGTGCTTTTTTATCAAATTGTTGCAGGCTTTTTCTTCGAAAATTTCAGTAGGAAACAAAATGACATCGCAATTTTAAATTTCCATTTTAAACGATTTGCAGCGCTGTTCATTTTGAGGGCCGTATTTTCCGCTGATAGTTGTTAGACTGAAAAAATAAATTGCACTCTCATTAAGCCGCCGACCAGAGAAGTAGGTTAAATAGAATTTTTCGCACGCTGGACACGCTCGTTTCATGAAACAATTTTATGCTAATGAATACGAATAGCACAGCATATATTCTACAAAACATTTCTGACATTTAAACACGCGAACGCGGTTCCTTCCTTCATTCATTCGGCCCGCATCGTCTACAGCATAGCCTGCATTATGTTAATTACCGTTACATAATTCATAATTGTTCGGAAAAGGTCAGACAAAGGGCGATAAATTTGTCTGTATCTTCGAGCGGCCAATGTGCTAAAACGAGCTTAAAATTCGGAAAATTGAAATACAAAAAATTAACCAGCGACATGCGATATATCGTTATTGTGTATAAAAATTTGTCACGAAACACAGTCTGATTAAAGTGTAATCCTGATACCGTCGTGGAATTAATCTGCCGCTACTGCAGTCAGATTCGCTATCTTTTTCCAACCATCATTTCTTCGCCGCATCCAAGTGGACATTTTATGAACATTTTTAATATGAGCAACCACAGATTTATACGGAAGTGCATCTACGAACGAGCGCTTTGTTTTCTCGCTATAGATGGAGTAGAAATATTTCGGTTTTCTCCATATGAATAATTTTAAATGAAAGCGTCTAGAAACTCGTAAGGAAAGTGAGTCCCATACCTTCAGCAGGGCGTCGGGCATTGTGAAGTCAAGATTTTCGTAATGGTACTTAAGGGTTGTTCTTAATGGGGATCTGAAGAGAATAATGAGACCAGTAGTTCCTTTATACTTTTGAATTATCTGTCTTTACTTTTCACCAGATAGTTCTCTGGTATAACCAATGTTCAATTTCAGATTAGCTCTATATACTAGTATGGGATAACGACACTTGGATAATCCGGCACGAGACAAGTCTCGATAATCTATGACACCTCTGATTTAGTGGTCAAGCGCTTTAGTGTAGAAACATTGTAAAAAACGAAAAAAAAAAACAAACGATTCTTCATATCGTTTTTATCTAAGTCATTCGGGGAAATATTTCGCGAATTGTTTGAAAATCGTTTTAAATCGAAATAAATGACCGCAATCTAATATACGCTTTGTATGAATTTCGTCTTTTTAATATTACAACGACTAGAGGGTATAAAATATAACATTACGGGAATATACATTGGCCGGCTGGTAACTAAATATCAAAGGTACTCGTAATTAAGGAAGACACGCTAACTCGTACCTGGAAAACCCGGGGGTAACTTCTTTGCGCCCGTGAAACACATGGGGAAATTTATCGTCAACGATGGCCTGATGATCTTCGAACCAGTGCCTCTCAACGTTTCATTCATCATGCCTTCACCGTGAACTATTAAAAAATGTACTCATCTTCGCTGATGGCTCTAGGGCGGGGGGGGGGCTAGTCTTGTCGAGGCTTCCTTTGATTTTAATTTTTCCCGAAGAATCCTTTCGTCTTTCTGTTTTATTTTCACAAATGAATTTATGACCAGCCTACGTATCCTCTAATCGTAACTTTTTTCCCACTATCTGATAATATCCGACTCCATGAGTGCCCTTCAATCAGTTTACCATTCCTCCTTCCATCTTTCTTCGTATACGTCTCTCATTCACAATCTTTCCTTGCTTCACTCTACCCACGTTGATCTGCTGTGGGTTCCTGGTGCAATAGAGGCATCGAGGGTAACAAAATGGCGAATGCTTTAGCTCAGATTGCTGCTCGTTTCCGCTTTTACTTTAATGAAATCCCTAATATTAATCTATTATCCTTAAATAAGAAATTTCACTTTAAATTTTGATCATCGGATATATGCCCTCTCTCCTTTACCAATAATCGCTCCTTTTACCTCTCAATTCAGTCTAACCTTCCTACTAATCTTTCTTCTCAGAATTCCCTTCTTGTCCACGTTCTGTTATTGTCCCTATTATCCGCATACGCTTCAATCACACTTTATTGCCCTCTTTGCGCTATCGTCTTCCTTTGGTTTCCTCCTCACCTTGTTGCATATCCTCTATATCCGAATGAGGCAGCTGTCTGTGACGCTAATCACATTTTCTTTCAGTGTTCTGCTCTTTCTGCGGAACGCTCTTTCCTTCATTTACTCTTATCGTTAAGGCTTCCTGCTCCATAATTTGTGCTCTTCCTACATTCTGTGCTTTCCTACTCAGTCTGCTGTTCTTGGCACTGATTTATTTATTATTTCAGCTACTATTTCCGATGGAATTAAGTTTTAATTAGTTAACTCTTTTCTTCCTATCGTTTCTGGGTAAGGTCCCCCTGGTTATAGAGCTAAAAAAAAACAAAAAAACAAAAAAAAAAACAAACAAAAAACTATTGATTCTTGACCGGT
Organism: Icerya purchasi; assembly: GCA_039619475.1. Lineage (NCBI taxonomy): Eukaryota > Metazoa > Arthropoda > Insecta > Hemiptera > Monophlebidae > Icerya > Icerya purchasi. Next base: position 166,248,328 of record CM077116.1, on the reverse strand, counting down.
AAATAATTCGCTTACGAACCAGTATTAATTAAAATAAATAAGAAAACCGACGTGATATAAAAGTAATTTTATAATATAATGCCACATATTCATCGCTATATTTGTGTTTCCCAGCAACATTTTATCGATGTTATACTAAATTCCGCTTACAATCGCATTGAAATTTTGAAAAAATAAAAATTAACATTAAATAGTTTTTATTTTCGAGAACGTCATGATATATGGATAGTAATAAAGAAAATATTAAATTTTAATGAAGATTAGAAGCTTTTCGAGTTTTAAAATTTGCAGAAAAGAAATCGATAATGACGCAAAAATTTTTGAGCATTCGTATTATACATAAAGAATTTAGAGGAATGTTGCGAAAAAAATATATCATCGCGATAACATTTTCAAAATGGGAATGTTTCGAATTTAATATTATATTTAATTGCCTAATTTTTATTTTTATTTCCCTTATACTGTTTCATTTCTCCCCGATAAATTAAATTTACAAATATATTATTCTCTTACAAGAACAACGTATATTGTCAATTATGTAAATAAAATAGCAACGATATATTAATAATAATTTCATATTTTTCTGTAAAAGTGAATAATAATTCGTGTTTTTTGACACAGACCAATGAAGTTCGAACCGTCATTTCCAGTTTGGTACTTATTCAAGAATAGAAGAGTGTTTACGTTGCTTAGCCGATCTCTAGGGTAGAGAAAAAGTTGCGAAACGTACTAGGCTCGAAATTATTCATTTCTATGAGAGTTATCGAGTATTTTGCTGGTCGGTTGTTAGTTATCAGTTGTTGGCCAATTACTCGGAGACCCATTTTCCAATATACCCTAATATAGTCACCAGTTGGCGTCTGCCCAAAATTACCGTACAAACGAAATGACAATCGAAACAAAACCTATTACATTTATTTTTTCGTGGGAATTAGATTAAACCCTTAAAAACTCGCCAGAAAACTGATAATATAGACGAAGTCGTTTTTAAAGTAAGTAATCCCATATTAAATTTAAAAAAGAAATTCGGTGTGCGGACAAAAAATAAATAAATGATTGAACAAGCTTGATTAAACGGCGTATTCCGAATTTTGTTTTCCCCATTCTAGCTTTACTGTTGATATAATTTTCAAAGAAACGTAACGACTTAGAATACTTTAAGCTGTTCACAATATGAATATTTTATGCTTTAAACGTGTATTAAGAACGGATTGTAATTTTATTTATTTGAATAAATGAGAGTGTTCTAGGAACTCGCATAACAAGGTAAGTACCTTGCAAGAGTCACAGAGTTATTCGCGAAAAATAGATAAAAAGAAATTTCGTACGTTTTTTTTTTTTTTTTTAAAATTTTCGATTTACATGCGAATAATGAAAGTATTATACGGCATAGTTATAGTCAAAAGTTTAGCAAAGGAAGAACAAATTAGAAAACTGGAAAATCGGCAATGAACGAATATTTTCGGAATCTTGTAACTTTCAGTCAATGGCAATTATGAAGAAGCGCATAAATTATCCGATAGAAGGGCGGCTTCTATTAAAAGGGGGAATGGCAATTTCTGAAGATTTAAATGCGTGTCCGGTATTCTACCATGGTATAAGTGGAATTTTATACGGAATGAACACGTTTATTTGGCGTCACCGATCACGACCGTGATAATAGCAAATGGCGACCGATATTTTCGGTATTCGGAACAGAATGTATTATAGAGAAAAATATAAATATAGAAGTGTATATGTAACTACGACGGTTACGCTATTTAAAACACTGCGAATAAAACAGTGTGTGTACGTAAAGTGTTTTATGGGACGATGATATGTACCGAGTAACTACAGGAGCTACTTTTGTAAATTTTACAAGTTAGCTGTGCACATCGGTTCTGTTCCAATCACTATTCCGAGTAAAATTATGATACTCGCGAGTTCACCCGCTGCCAGACACTTCGTGTACATCACTGTAGATAGACAACATGCCTAAACACCTGACCAGAAAATAAATCTTCGATAAGAGGTATCCATAGACCGGATTGTAGTCGCGAGTGACAAAATGAAGTTTGAAAGACGAGGCTCCATTTAAAAAAAAAAAAAAAAAATGACGGCAGTTATTTAGCCTCCGGCTTTATTTTACAGTGATGATCGATCGAGCTTCGGTGTTTGTTCTTTTATTTTGAGTATAAATGTTCGGGGGGGCCTAGAAGTGTATAAAATCAAGTCCCATTTACCCTATCGTGGGTCGTGGAATTAAGCTTTTCATAATATACTCTAATGGAGCTCTGAAAAGAATATTGAGGCCAGTTCTACTCGGGATCCGCTTTTATTTCCCCCCAGATAATAACCAATATTCAATTTCAGATTAGTTTTATATACTACCGGGATAGCGACTTGGATCCGGAACGAGACAAATCTCGATAACCTACGACACCTCTGGTTTTGTTGCCAAGTATCTTAATCACTAGGCTACCGTACTAGAAGTGTATAGAGTATTTATAATAAATCTCCCGTGTAAAGGCAGTTAAGATACCGAAAGAATTCATAAATATGGACTGTGGTGTTCCGAAATGAGCTGCAGACACAGAGGTTCCATAGCGCTGAAGAAGTTCAGAATACTCGGGCCGTGTTTCGAGGGGCAGTAATAAATGTTTATTTTTGAACCATTTAAAATTTGAGTGCATACGTTTACGGTTTTATCCGCGCAGAGACATACACTAAATAGCGGAACTGAGCAAATCTCGATAAATATTAAAAACAAAAAGGAAACATTCGATGTATTACGATTAAACTCGTAAAAGCACAATAAAATAAAACACCGACTGGTTTCGAACAGTCTTTAGTTCAAGATCGCATTACTAAATGTTAGGAAAAAACGAACAATATCGGTAGAAGTGAATAAGCGATTAAGAAGTCAATAATTTAAATATATATATATAGAAAATATATTAATTACTTGTTATATTTTAGATTAAATCGATATCAGATGAATTATGTTTAATATTTTTTTATAATTCTGTAATTCTCGGAGAAATTAAAAAAATAATTGCGATTAATATTAAGAAAATGAATATCAGAACTCTATTTTGTGGCATATAGATGATTTAGTTTGAGACTGTTAATTTCAAAGTTTTCCCTTAGAAAAAAGTTAGACTCGACTCTTTACATTTTACTCCTGATCACGCGCTAATGTTGATGAAAATGATTAAAAGAACTTTACATACATGTAACCCCGCCTTGACTGAGGCCAACGCTGAATCTGTTCGCTACGGTTCACTCGTAGTTTTTCTCTTCTTCGGCCTTGTCCAGCAAGGACCTTTATCCAGAAATAATTACAAGTAAAATAAAAAAAAGTTACATAATGCTCAATATCGTTAATAAGAAGGAATGAAATAATGTGTGGAGAAGGAAGAATATAACAGGAAGGAGCAGGGAAAGCCTAAGCAAGTGGGAATTCAGAGCTGATCGCTCTGCAGAGAGGATCAATGAATGCACGATAATCATTTCAGACAACTGCTAATAATGTAACATGGCCAAAACGCAAGCGAATAATGAAGACAACAACAGAGCGTCAAAGTGAAGGAGACAAGGAACCACGGAGTGGAACTGGGCTGAATAGGCAGATAAATACAGAAAGAAGCATATAAGAGTTCCGACTGAAATTTGGAAATTCTTAAACTGCAGCAGGAGGTTGGAAGATGGGATTTTTTTTTTAAGGTAAAATGAAGAAGTAAACCGTGCCAAAGAATTGCCAGAATGGCCGACAACTCGCATCAAATATGAAAGAATGTGAATGAGTGAATGAATGCGGACAATGATAAAGTTAAGAGAATGATCGGAAAGAGAAGAATACTCGCGCACTCATGTAGTTGAAAATAATTAAAAATTCGAAAGAAAGATGATTAGATGAAAATCTACGTAAAATAGCCCCATTAAATATGGAGCAGAAAGAAGGAAAACAAAAAGAAATTTGGAAAAAGTCCGAATGAGTGAAAGAAGACAACAACAGGCCCACTCGAATCGTCAGTGAAAATGGTTACATGAGAAGGAAAGTCTGATAGTGCTGCAGAGTGACAATTTTTTTTTTTTTCCTAAATTTATATGGTCCATGTGCTGTGTGTAATTGCCGGGATTATTACAGCACATGGATCAGTGCAGGATCAGAAGTGTTTTAATATGTTAGCCGCTCTAATATGGTTTAGTATATCCTCGACCTGTTTTGGTTCGTTTGACAACGCAACCGTCGATAAGTTGGAGGTGCCTGCAGGCAGGCAATGTTCCAGAACGTGTTCAGCGGTTGGTGAAATTGGGGAATTGCATATGGAACAGGCAGAGGGAGGAGATGTTCCTTCCACAAATAGTTGTGGGATATTGCTGTGTGCCCTATGCGGAGTCTAGTTAATGCTGCAAACTCTCTGCGGGACATGGATATCGGAGGCCACCAAGGCTCAGTGCTCACCTTAATGGATCGCAGCCATGATGTGTGAGCCGACCACATAATTTTCCATGTCTCTGCCTTATGTTGCTGAAAAAAGGGTGGCCCCAGCTGAGGCAGAGGGGCACCTTCGGGCATTGGACTATATGTTGCTGCCTTAGCAGCCAAGTTCACACGCTCATTCCCCGGCACACCGGTATGACCCGGGACCCACAAGAATGTTACCTGCGAGCCAGCCCGGAAAAGCACGTTAATGATGCGCTTTATTTTTCGAGATAATATGTGAGAGGTTTTTTTTAATTACGGTTTAGAAATGTTGAAAGTGAGATAACCCCTGCAAGGAGGTCATTGAGGTGTGAGGAAAGACAGGGAAGACCATTAAAGGAAATTACGCGGAGCTAAAATGAACTAGGACGGAAAGAATTAAAAAAAAAGAAAGATACGGATTTTTGCAATTCCTGGGGAAGGTTCACTCAGCTACAGTTCCTGAAACTGCACATGGTGGGCAAATCACACCGGTGCCGCAAAAACACCCAGCGAATAGTCGACGGAATCTTTATAACTCTTCAATGTGCACACCACTAAATTACATAATTCTTTACATTAGTCGGGACAGAATTTAGATTTTGAATGAGATGTCTACTAGTTGCGAGAGTGCATAATGCGAAAAGTAGGCTACCCCTGTTTTGTGAGAAACTATTCAACTTAACTATCGTGCTACCGCTATTAAAATCGTGTTCGAAAATAAACATTGGTTCGCGGCTGTTTGAACTTCAATAGAGGTCATAAAGCAGAACGATGGTGTGAAGTTCACCTTGCGATCTCTGTTAATTAAGTATCGTATTACGAAACAATTGTAAACGGAGAAAAAAATTCATCGATAACTCAAAGTGTGTGCGTAGCTCCTTAATAAAAACGGGAGAGATTTATTTTGCGCTTTTATAATCTGTAAAGCGTCCATTTCAGTTAATTTTTCATTAGTACTTAGGCATCAGTGGGTGAAACTTTTACGTAGAACGACGGGATTTAAGCTGTTAAAAATGGCCGACACACTGTTACAGTCGCAATTTAGACGTAATTACGATGCACTTTTTCCGGTGAATACGAATACGCAGTCTAGATGTTATTCCGAACTCCGTCGATTGTCCTCAAAAAGGAGCGAAGAATTTTCGATGACGTCGAAAAGGAATCGAATTTTCTTCGCGAAAGAACATGATGGATGGTTAATATTTGCCCGGAAATAATAGAATTGATTTTAAGTGTCAGGTAAAATTATAGTCGAAAACTCACTAAAACTTCTTCGCTGGATACTTTCAATTTTATTCGCTATTCCGGAAAACGCATTCTCTTTCGGTAATTTTCCATTAGTAATTTTCCATACAGCGTGTATGTCTGCGCTGGTAGTTCCGTTCCGTGGGGCTCGTTCGTTTTAAGGTGGCGATGATTATGAAAGCTGCAAAAGTTGGAGCGACAATTACAGAAGAAGAAATAGGTACTCTCAGAACGAGATGGTCGTCGTTTGAAGACAAAAAGGAAAGTTGAACTTGTTGTCGGGAATTGTTTAAAAGTTTCTCCGAAAGGGGTAGCAACCACCGCTCAGAACGATGCCGTTGCTCGAAGTTTATCAATTATTTTGACCGCGACCGTTATCTCTTCTCTTCATTTTTAGTTAGAAATTGTAATTTTACGATCAATGCCGAAAACAAAACATTGAAATTACCGTGAAAGGTATGGCGTCGTAAAAATTCCGTTATTTACAGGGTTTTTTTGCAAAACGTACATATATATGTTTATGCGAGATTTGCTTGCAGCGGTATAGCAGTTGGATGTCGACGGTCGGACTAGTTGAGAACTGACGACGACGAGTAAAAATGATTCAACTATTTAAAATATATTCATTAGTAGTTGCGCGGAAGCAAACCATTTTAAAACATGTTGCTCTACAGATACGCACACTTATGCGACTCGTAAGCGTAATCTCGCACACGACCGCGTTACATGAAATCGTTGTAAATATTAATGTCTAAGAATACGCGGGGTACCTGTAATACTCAAAATCGGGTCACTTTAATGTCTCTAAACGGGCGCCCAACTGGGGCTGCATGCTGTTGTTTAACTTACATCTAGAAAACGTCTTTAAAGAACTTTAGAAGAGACTCCTGTCGACATAACGATGGGGTAACACAATTTACGTTAGAAGTCCCACATATTCTTGATAAGGTATCCATAGATTGTGGAATTAAACTTTTTCGTAAAAGAGAATACCGGGTCCAGTTCCTCTCTACTTGGGATCCGCCTTCACTTTTACTGATTTCTCTGGTATAACCAATATTAAATTTCAGATTAGGTAATGGGAGGACAGCGACTTGGATCCGGAACGAGACAAGTATCGATAACTTAAGACACCTCGGGTTTGGTAGTCAAGCGCCTTAACCACTAAGCTACCGCGTTTAGATTACGCGAGTATCACGATGCAGTTCCGCTGAACTACAACGTATGATAGACAATTAATAGTGAAATACAGCAACGAATTTCGGGCCAGCAGTGAACATTAGGAAAACGCCAAAATTACGATTTTTACCATGGAATATCCCGAAGGTACACAACAGGTCAGCCGACCGAGAGGAACACGATTCATACGTATAGATGAGTACGTGACTTTGATCGTGGAAGGTAAGATCATCGGGAAAAGATCTGTCGGCAGAAGAGTGCATTTGGGACGTCGATTGTTCATCGGTAGATATCGTTCGTGGAACGAGGTGACGTGTATTTTTTTTTATTTATAAATTTTTTTTTTTTGGGGGGGGAGTTTATCTACAAGGACATTGGCTCAAGAACAAAGGAAAAAGGACGCAAGAGACTCAGATCTTTACACGATCAGAGATAGCTGACAAAAAAGAATCACGAGGACCGTGCAGACCGGAATTTATATCGAACTAGAATTCGAATTAAGCAACGATCTCGCAATTTCCACTTTGCGCAATTCAACTTGCATCGATGTGGACTTTTCAGGGCACATCGATTGGCTTGTATTTCGTATTTCAATACCCACCGTCCTTCGTTAAGTACAAGTTCCCTTGTAAATGATGTAAATACTGTACCCGTTGTTTGAGAACTACTGTCTATACAATAAATATTCGAAACTCGTTTAACTTTTACAGGCATCAATCGATTGAACCTAGCTATAGGTCGGAGAATTTACTTTACTTTTACTATATTAAAATCTCGGTTCAATGATTACAAAAACCATTTCACCGATGAATCGTTTGATTTGGAACAAAATAAATACGCACCGGCATTCTATTATCTCAGCCGAGAGTTTTTTAAAACTTTTCGATTGACGTATGCTGCCTGGACAACAGAAGGAGAAGGAAGGGAGAGAATGAACGAAGCACGGTATGGAGTGGGAATGTGTAAAAGGGAGGAGTAGAAAGCAGCTTGATTGGTTACAAGAGAAGAACACTCGAACATTATGTGATCGGGATCACATACACACTGGATATTGGAGGGGTGCAATGGACAAAAAGGAGACGGCACATAGGGGTGACGGAAAAGCGAGGAAGGAAGCAAACTGTGCCCGAAGCGCAGGCGGCAGATCGCACAGATGTTGCAGCGACGCATGGAAGGAAAGCCAAGAAACCAGGGGAAACAAGGAAGGGAAGGCTGAATAGACAAGAAAAAGGAATCTGGATTGGAGAAAGAGGAGACGTCGGGTCGTATTGTAGTTTTTAAGAGATGTTGGAATCGAAGATGGACCAGCTTTCAAAGAGAGAGTGACAAAGTGAACACGGTGTAGGCGAAAGTGCATTACTGACCGGTGATATTAACAAGACAACCGATAATGAAGAATGTGTACAATGTGACAGTAAATAAAAATTACGTAAGCGAGAATTAATGTAAGCCTTTTTGTATTTTTGTGTAATGAAATATTTACTTTTGTCTAAAAATTCCTCCATAAATTTCGACCGCATCTTATGGTCTGAAAACTGGTACGCTCTCATTTGTATTAATTTTATTTACAAATATTCCGGTATGCTACCGCGCGGATAATATTCAGTTCGAATTTCTGAAATAACGCGCGAATACTGACTAGAAGTTTTATTTGGCTACATCAACCATGTGGAAACAATATATATATTATTATTATTATTATATATATTTTTATTTAATGACGCTCGACTACTGTGGACATTTGCGTCCACGATACAGTATGGAAATCGGAGCGTGAACGATGAAAAAGTAAATATTACTACCTATTAATGTATTATCTTAATTATATTAAATTTACTCCGCTGTACCTTACGGCATCTCAGCCAGAGAGAGTTTATTATGTGTGTTTACATGTCCATTTCTTCATTGTCTGGGTTGTAATCTGTATAGTCTGTATTGGAAATAGATCGACTTTGTAGTTCAGCGGCAGCTTTTAATTTTTTGAGAAGTCAGGTTAGCGATCTTTTTGCGTCGCTGTTTATGTGAGGACGTATTTCTTCTTCTACCATACAGATAATTCCTGTGAAGTGAGGGGTGTATGATTTAGTATATCCAATTTCATCCTTTTTCGGGTTTTAAGGCCTTACACATCAGCTTTACAAAGTCGGTAGTGGTTATTGGGCAAACACTGGGATCAGACATAATCTTAATGACTCAAGTTGTTCCTGTATCAATTTCATTCATCGGTATTTAAGCTCCATTTAGTAGCTTCCCTTTCTAATTTAGTTTTTTTCTTCCTGTTTTCTTTGATTTTGTTTTCCGGTTTTATGGCGTTCTCTGTCTGTACTGCAGTACCGTCAATAGCGAATTGCGAAGACATTTCAGATTCAATTTGTGGATTTTCTGGTTCAGAGGGTGTCCCATCAGTTGAAGACGCCCGCCTTTTCAGTTGTTTTCTGTTTATTTTTTCGTCCGATGCGAACTCGCTACTTGTGTGGGTTCTCCTATCGTAGACGGATTATGTTGTTCTGCTTCTGCTCTGACCTCTGTTCAGTTGCTATCAAGTTCTGTATTTACTGAAGTTTCTAAATCCGTGCCTTTAGTTTGCGTTAGACATTTCTTTGCTGCGTGTCCGGTTTTTTTGCAGATGAAGCGGACCATGTTTTTATCTGTTGTCAAGAATATTCTGTAGTTTTTTTCTTCATAGTTTTTATTAGGTAATGGAGTCCGGGATGTACTTGCTGATCGTTTTCTTGTGCATATAATACTGTGCGTCGAAAGTTGCAGATGTGTTGAAATGATGGCTGTGCGAGCCCAGCTTTAACGAATGCTAATGGTGAGGACAGTTTCAGTCTGATTTGCTTCCCGCGAGCACATTTTCGATTACTTGGTGAGGAATAACTGGCGTAACGTTAGAGATCAGCAGCTTTCTAGCTGGGATTAATTAACGGTCGGGCTTTTATTGTTCTAGCTTTGATTCGGATTTCGCCGTAATTTATGATGAATTCCTCGGCTGTTTTGACCGAATCGAAATAGAAACACATCCTACCGTTTGCCATTCAGGGTAGAAATGTTATTTTGGATGGTGGAACTAATTCGCTTAATTCTAGTAAATATTCTTCGTTAGTGGATAACGCGATGATAATTTTCTGAACTTTTCCGTACGCCGCAATAGGGCCTGAAGTACTACTCAAGCATAACAATAAACTAGAAAATTATAACAAATTTATAAATAATTAAGCTTGTGTAAAATTGATTGAATTACAAAAATCGGGGAAAGATTTTACAAAAATGTTATCTCCTTTACTTTATTTTTTAAAAGAGTAGTTTGGCAAGTAAAGTAAATTGATCCATAATAAATAAATAAATAAAAAAAAAAACCCCAAAAAAGTCAAAAAACCCCGTTAGTTTTGATGTAAAAACTTTTAAAACTAGATCGATGACTAACTATCTTATAAAATGGACGCGGGCAATCGAAAATTAATTAAAATCAAATTTTTAACGAAATTTCGAAATATATCAATCCAGCGGACTCAAAAATTATACGTAATACGGGGTTATCTTAATTTTATTTCTGCTGTATAATATCGAAAGGTTTGATAAAGTCGCGGCTGTTATACGTAATTCTGCTTAATCATCCTAACATTTAAATATTGTAACGAATTCGTTGTAAACTATTTCGGCTCAGCAAATTTCTTACAGTAGATTATAGAACACGTAGAATTCGTGTGGTTATTTTTAGAATTCCTTATTTTATAAAATCTGAGTGTATACAAAAATGTCCACAAATTTAACAGCAACTCTCGATGAAGATCTCGTGACCTTATTAAATTTGTAGTTATACGTAAATTTTTATAACTACAGAATATTAATTAATTAACCTTGTTTTACAAGTTTTTTCCGTACGAACCGTGGATTTTTTTCTGGTTTTTTTTTTTTTTCTCTAAATTTATTTTTGATTTTTCGTTTTTGACCTATTGTTACACAAGCCTAATTATTTGTATGTATATACTAATTTTCTAGTTAATATTCACGGTATTCGCATTGAAATTCGTGACATGTTTAAAACCACTTAGCTGCCTGACGAGTAAGTACATTCCGAGTGTTTGAAAATCAGACCTTCTTAACGCGTCAAGAGATAATTAATAAACCCGAAATAAGACGAAGCCTTTGGAAAATACCTTATAGCACTATCATTGTTATTATTATTATTAAGACTATTAGGTAAACATTTGTTTACATTTAAACAATGATGCGGGGCCCAAAATGTAAAACAAGGATATTTTATAATGTCAACTAAAGATGTTTTTAGGGCCCAGCTACAACGTCCTCCAACAGTATATCTTAGTATTTCTAACGTCTTTACAACTTATCTAGGATTATCTTTGTTGCAGAAAACACAAACAGGACCATTTTAAATCTTTAGGCTCGCTGCATTGCTGTGTTTTTAAATTACGCAACGATGACCTAAAAAATCACGTTTAAATATAACGGAACAATTTAGGAGAGATATAACAATAAACTTTAGACTTGCTAAATATGGAGGAAACCAAATCAAAAAATAAAGAACGTATATCACTTGAAGAATACAAGGTAGCAGCGGGAAATGAGTAAAAAAACAGAGACAATTACAAGTATCTAAATATTCCATCAAGTTCGTTTATACCTAGATCAAAAACAAGTTAAGACAGACTTACAAAAACCATATATGTATGTATGTCTTAATATACAAAAAATTCTAGAGTGTGTTTTGCTCGAGGCCACATCTCGATCAAACCAGCCGACCGATTGACTTCAAACATACGGCAGTTAGATTGCGAAGGTAGATGTAGTCCCACAAGGACTGCGGTTAGGGTTAGAACTTCAGATTTTCAAATCGTCCGTGTTCGGTAAAATATATCTATTTCGAAATCCAGAGTCCGTTTCGACACATCGTTTTAATCGAAATCCCCCTTATAGGATTGCGTTTGCTAGGGAGCAACAACTTCAAATTAAAGTTTTCAAATTAACCTCATTCGTTCCTTTGTTGGCTTGTTGATGATTTGACGATATATTCAGATAATTTTGTGATCTATATTATTATGTAGATGTAGTATTTAGAATCGTGTAAAAATATTACATTCAAAATCCTGCTTTGTAATAATTTTAGTTTAATATATTTAAAATATTTTACTACGCAATTTAGTAATTACACCGTGTATTAAAGAATACCGAACAATTAGTCTACCTTGCATGCGAAAAATTTCTTTAATAAGGTCACCTACGATCGAGAACGGTCGGAACTCGAAGAAGAAGATTAAATATTTAATTAAAATATTTCACTGATGAGATATGCAACAGAAAAATGGCTGCCGGGCGAATAAGTAAATAGGTAGGAATTTACTGATCAAAAAAAAAGCATGAGACGGACGAAATGCTAAAGAGCAAATTAAAAGATGATAGCAGTGATCAAAGAAAATGAATCTAAATAGATTAAGCGTAAATATATGTATATACATACATATATCTACATGGAGTGGAAGCTGAAAATCTTATTTGAAATTTAGTAAATATGTGAGAGTAGAATGATATTGCGCAAAAAAAATAAAACAGTTATCTCAAAAGTTACTATTGCGAATACTTATACGACATTGTTCTTTTTTTGTCAATCAAAGCGTTATTCTTCGCTGATAGGCCAAAATGGATGTAAACATTTCAGAGTAGTACGTATTTCCGTAATGTAGGCCTTTTTTGTTTCTTTATCTTTCGATACCAAGCGTTTGAATTATTTTCCTAGCCGGGTTATGCGAAAGGTAAATATCGGGCGTTAAGTGAATTGAGCAACTTAACGTAGGGAAGACCTCTGCTAGGTTTCACTGGCGAATCAACTTCAGAACTTGGAGCTTTTCAAAATCGCATGTTTTTCTTTTAGCCGGTTATTTTCGTTTCGAATTGCGGAAAATAAATTAATAAATAATGAAAATCCGACTTCCGGTCGGCAGCGTTTGGAAAATTTTATTTCCATTTTCTTGTGCAACATATTTTCTTTAGAAGGTTAGTTCGGGAATTTTGATCGCGGGCTTTCTAACATTTTTAAATGGGGAACATAGGTTTTCCGAAATTTATTCAACGATTTACATATTGCCAGAGTTGCCATTTCTTGAATTCGAGAAAAAAAATTATACACTTTTTCCTTGCAAATACTTCAACGTGCTCTCCCTAAAAACTACTTTTATAAGAAGGTGCGCGGTTCCATTGATAAACGGCCTGGAAAAAGGGAAAAAAATCTGAAATACGGCGCAATGCCTAATAGCTTTTATCTAATTGATGACGAACTTGTAGTCGTTTCAGAAATGGAAAAAAGTAAATTATGCGGAACAATAAAATCTGTACACTTTTTTCAACGACACCAGCGCTGAAACAGGGCTAATGTAAAAAGTAAATGATGGAAGACTTTTCTCGCTGACATTAGTAAATCCCAGAGCCTATTTTGAACTTAAACCCGATGCCGAAAACATAAAAAAAAAAAAAAAAACCTTTTTCTTCGCTTTGCATCAAGATGATACATATATTAAATACGATTTTACGAATTTTTATCCGATGAAATGACCCACTTTCGCTTTCGTCGAAGTTGATTAGTTTCTAGTTCGCGTTACTGGCTCAGAGATACCTCGTGATTATCGCTCGTACGTATCTAAATTAGAATAATCACTCGTTAAACGAAACACAGCTGCTAGTAGTTAACTAATAATCGCAGTCCAGTACTTTTCGAATTGGTCCTCTTTTATTCAACAATTACACGAACGTTTAGGTACGTAATTTTAAATAGATTAACTTTACCGAATTCGATATATTTTATGAAGTTAGAGTTAAAAATAAAACTGATAGAAAAAAAAGAAAGTTAGACGTGTCTCTTTCTCCTCTTTAGACACAAACTACCAATAACCAGCAAGAGAAAGGGAAAAAAGTGTTTGTCCCTCCTCCAATTATTGTTCAAAGGATCAAAGATTATGATGAATATCATGAACTGTTGAGAAATCACCTACCTAATGCCCAATATATATATATATATATATATATATATATATATATAGTGTGAAATTATTAGATAATGAAAGCATTAAATTTAATACACCAGGTAGAGTGACACATATAGAAGTTTGACGAAATTTCTTGAGGAAAAAGAATACTTATGGCACTCTTATGAAAATAAACAGGATAGACCAATTAGAGTTATGGCTAAGAATCTGCATTACACATGTACAGGGGAAAGCATTGCGGCTGATTTAAAAAGCCAACGGTAAATAAATTAAAATGGAGAACCAAATAGTCATTAAATATGTTTATATTAGCATTTGATCCTCAAGAAAATGTTGATAAAACATTTAAAATTTCGTCTATATATTAAGATGCAGTGTAGAAATCCATCCATAAATAGTTCCAAAACTAATACCACAATAAAAAAAGTGTCAAGGTTTTAATCAGAAACACTGCCATAAGGACCACCCAAGATGTGTTAAGTGTGCTGGGCATCATTTAACAGCAGATTGTTATCGCGGTTGTACAAGAGCAAAAGAAATAGAAAAATTAAAAGACAACAAAATGAATAAAACTGAAATGCAACAAAAGTCGAAGACGATTACTGAAAAACAACAAGAAAACTTATCAAAAAAACACGTGGCTACATCATCACAGCAAATCAGAGAAGAGCAAAGTTTTGCTCAAGTAGTAAGTAAAAACACAAGTAATGCTATTGTAGTACGACAAGAGAATGACATTTTGGTTTGCAATTAATAATAGAAAAATTAAACAAACAAGAAGCCTTTATAAACTCATTTTAGGCGAGATTAAAGAAAATAGAAATTAGCGTTAAGGGAGCTGCACCCGGAATTAAAATGGGGGAATTAAAAATTCTTACATGGAACGATAATATTGCAACATCAATACGAATTACAAATAGTGCTACACAAAGAAAAGAGAGATATTCGCAAAACAATCTTACAATAAATTTTCAGGATATAAAGTGGTACACTTTATATCCTGAAAATTCAGCAAAAGGTGGTAGTGCAGTGTCATTATAAAAGAAACGATCCACAATAATTAGCATACAAACTATAAAGTACCGAATTAAGATAGCGGCGATATGTAGTCCACCGAAACGTACGATTAAAAAGGAACACAATATATTGAATTGTTTAATCGAGTTGGAAGTAGGTTTATCGTTGACGGTGACTTCAATGCTAAAAATACTTATTGGGGTTCTCGTCTAACTACAAGTAAAGGTAAAGAGCTACTGAATGCAGTTAATGAATATGGTTGCGAAGTGGCATCAACAGGAAAACCGACACATATTGGCCTACAGATCCAAGTAAAATCCCAGACTTCATTGATTTTTATATCGTCAAAAGTATCTCTTCAAATTATATTCATGTGGAGCGGAAGGATTAGATCTATGTTCAGACCATTCTCCAGTTTTATTAATAATAAGCGATAAGGTAATAAACAAACCTGACAACCCAGCTTTGGTTAAGCAACATGCAGGCTGGGAAAGTTTCAAAATTAAATTAGCAGAAAAAATTAATTTAAGGGCATCATTACGAAGCGCGGAAGAGTTAGACATTGATCTAGAAAAATTTGTTAAAGACATACAATATGCAGCTTGGGAATGTACTCCTGTGATTAAGGAATTAGCGGTAATGAATACCCAAAAAAGAGATAGTGAAACTTTTGGCTGAAAAAAAAAGGCAAAGAAACAAATATGACGAAAGACCCAAGTGATAAACATAAATTAAATAGATTTAGTCAACAACTAAAAAGAGAAATTAAAGAAATTAAGAATCAGACTATCAAAACATACCTATGCGGATTAACTAATATAATAGTGGAACTAATTAGTCACTTTGGAAAACTACTAGAATGATTAAAAGACCGATTATACAGAATTCACCTATAAAGGACATAGATGGCAAAATGGGCCAGAAGTAGTGAGCAAAATGCATTACAATTTGTTCGGTATTTAGAAGGTATTTTTCAACTTAATATGGAACAAAGTGATGAAACGCTTAGTGAAGTAAAGCCAAAAATAGAAAATGAACAATCTTCCAGCGAAGTTAAACACAAAGAGGAAATAATAAAACTAACAACACCAGCAGAAGTAATGCTTGAAATCAAGAATAATATTGACCCCAGAAAAGCCTCAGGATATGACCTTATCACAGGTGAAGTATTAAAGCAACTACCAAAAAAAGCTATAGTAAAGTTAACAAACGTTATCAACGCAACATTCAAATTAAAATATTTACCCAGTCTATGGAAGGTAGCTGAGGTAATAATGATACCAAAACCAGGGAAATATGAAGTGACATCCTGCAGGACAATTTCATTATTATTATGAAAAATTGTTATTGAAAAGGCTGAAACCAATAATAGAAGCAAACAATTTGATACCACAACATCAATTTTGTTTCAGGAAAAAAACATTCTATTATCGATCAGTTACACCAATGTAATAGAAAAAACGCTTGAAGAAAAGAAGGTATGTTCCGCAGTATTTTTAGATGTTGCACAAGCTTTTGTTAAAGTGTGACATGATGATGCTTTGGAAGCTTAAAAAAATGTTGCCTTGCCAATTCACTAACATTATCGAATCATATATATCAAATAGATATTTTCGAGTCAAACAAGAAGACATATATACTGAAATCCGAGAAATAAAAGCTGGTGTGCCGCAGGGAAATGTACTCAATCCTGTACCTTCTATACACCTCTGACTTACCGATAGCTGAAAGTAATGCAGTCACAGCTAGGTGTTTGCTGATGGCATGGCGATCCTAGCAGTAGGCAATAATAGTGAAGAAGCAACATTTAAACTACAAGCAGCTATCGACAAGGTACAAAACTGAACAAAAACATGGAGAATTCAAAATGAAAGCGAGTCAATTCATGTTGTTTTTATAAACAGAAAAATTACTCCAATTCCAGTATTTATAAACGGACAGGTAGAGTGCAGTTAAATAACTCAGCTAAATACTTAGGAATGACATTGAATGCAAAATTGAAGTGGAAAATGCATGTTAAAAAAAAAAAAAGAGAAGAACTTGGCATCGGATAATGTATTAGTTATTAGGAAGGGGAATTCCGAATTAACAGTGCAAAATAAATTATTACTTTATAATCAAGTGCTAAAACCTGTATGGGGCTATGAAATCCAATTATGGGCGTGTACCAAAAATTCCAACATCCCGATTATACAACGGTTCCAAAATAAAGTACTTAGAAATATTGTTAATGCTCCATGGTACATCAGGAATAACAATCTCCACAGGGATTTAAATATTGAGCCAGTAAAAGATGTCGTTAAGAAGTTTCAAAAAAAAAAAAACACAAAGAAAGATTACGCAAGCACATTAATGTTGGATGTATGCAGTTAGAAGACTGAAAAGGACGAAACCATTTGAGCTTGTATAATAAAGTCATTATATAATTCATATTAATTATCAAGTGACCGCGTATGTGCTTAGTAGTATAATAGTATAAGTATTATGTTAAGTTGACATTAAATTACTGATTAGTCTATAGACTAGATTGTAATGTTAATACATACCCGTTAGGGGATGTAAAAAAAACGAAAACATGAAATATTGGTTGATCAGCTGACGAATAATAATAATATTTTTATCTTTACTGATATAATTCAATTCTATTAATCACCGATTAATATTTTTTTGTGTATATATTCAATACGGTATTTACATCTTAAATTTCTTTTAAATTGAAATGAATACGTTCGTGTTTCTTTTATTAACTGAAAATTGGTGATAATTTAGGTTTCATTCAGATTTCAATGTCTAAACTAAATGTCTATCTTTATTAATATAATTTTTCTAAAGATGCTTTCCGAAAAAAAAAAAAAAAAACGTTCTAGCTTTATTCTTTCGTAGTATTTAATTGAAATGTTTACTATTGCGTTCACAGTTTGATAATTTCATTAAATAATTAACAAATAAAGTGTGTAAACGTGCTACCAACGTTTGCAAGGAACTATTAATTTTTTATTTGTTTTTTCATTATTTCCGCGTCTAATAGTCCTTTCTTCAATTACTTTTTTTTTTTTTTGAGGGGACGTCGGAAAAGAGTTTCTGTCAGTAGCGGTAACATTTCATATACAATGTTGTTTTTTTTAATTAATTTATTTTTGCTGTTTATTTTATTTTAATTTTTTGAGAGAGGATGTTGGAAAAGAGCTTCTGTCAGCAATTGGAAAAGTCAGTTAGATATTGATTCGGTTAGCAAACTCACAGAATACGAAAAATATAAACTGTAATATGGACAGAAAGAGGACAAGATGTAAGAGGCGCAATAAGGATTAGGAAGCCCAAAGTAGTGTTGAATCAGAATACAGAACAGCACGCTTAATCGAGAGGAAGGAACATTCGAAGAAAAATGTGGCAAGTATCGTAGATAGGATAAAGCTGCTTCGGGAAGGTGTTAAAAAGAAACGAAAACCTGAAGAAAGCAGAGAGGCACGATTAAGACGTAAATGAGAATAATAGAGGAAGTTGTAAAACCGGTGGTGGGTAGGTAGAAGGAAAAGTTTGATATTAATGTGGATACGAAATATTTTTACAAAAGAGAAACGCACTCACGTAAGGCAAGTAATTCGAAAAGGTTGAAATGTTGACAATTAAGATTGGTTCAGCGGTAAAGATTGTACGGACGAAAATATTCAGAAAGACTAATGCCGGAAAGGATGAAATAGGCCCCAACTCCGTAAAAATGGTCCTGCTAAATTCTTCTGTTAATAAAGGTCGGTAAATTTGAAGGAGAAGTAGAAAAGATTATTGGGGTGTGATAATGATAGGAACTTTCTTAGAAGTAAAGTGCCGGTTTTTTACAAAATCAAAAAGCGGAAAGGAACTAATATTTTCTTTAGATCCGTTATCATTGAGAGAACCTGAACTTCACAACCTTCGACACCCTATCAAGGGTACACTGACTTAGGAAGAGGAGTGCAGATGTATTCACGAGTATTATAAAGTACCATTTTTAATGGAAGATTTACACAGAAGGATATGGAAAATAGTAAAAGCTTTTCCGGACGGCTTGAGATAAATATTATTCAGGCTATTCTCTTGAGACAAAGACGTGCTCAAAGTTGTTCTGAATGTAGCTGGGGAGATCTCGTTTTCTCGAAACGAACCTGAGTTGCCTATCGACAAAAGAGAATTCGCAAAAGCTTAGACGCTTATATATACATTTGGCGAAGGAAGGCAGTGAAAGGAATGAGAACATACCGAGAAATCGAAGCTGTCGAAGAAAGATTTATCAGTAGAGCGGGGATGAAGCAGACATTTCTTAACTCAGATGAAGAGTCTGCTGCGGTATCCTCCTCTGTCGTCACCGAATCGCAGCGCATAGCGGCATATCATGAAATTTCCGCACAACCTTTGAATTTGCCACTAATAGAATTTCACACTCGTCCAGCTTCTTAAACTATCCAATCGCGTACGGGAGCTATTCTACATATTTACAAACTGCTATGTGGCGGAAACAGCTTTTAAATCTCGCACATTCCGTCGATTTCGTTAAACTACCGTTTTCGTATAATTACCCATCAAAATTGCTCTGCTAGGGACTCTCGGAGGTAATCTTCGAAAGTGGTCATCGTTCGGTCGTTAGTTGTAGCGTGTGCTCGCCGTGTAAGTCTCGTTAGAATGTTGTCTATAAGAAAGTGTGTTTAATGGGGGAAAAAATCCGGAAAGACACTTGATGGTATATTGGACAGACAATTTTTCGCAAAGCCCTTTTTCTAACGTTTTTCTTATTCCAATTAGAAAAAAGGAAAATGTATATCAGATCGGAATCATATCGAAAACGGCATATTTAAATTCGTATTTAAATTATTTTAAAACGAGAAAATTAAATTATGTTTTATCCCGATGGCGGGAGCAACAGCGAAAACAAGAAAAAGAAAAAAAGACACCAAAATTCTCGCGTCTTATTAATATTATTATCCTTTTTTCAAACACCTTTTAAATCGAACTAGACTGCCGGTTATTTCAATTTTTATATTATCCGCGTTCCAAATTTCTTCTGCATCTCAACGAAAGAGTACGAACGGCTGGCCCGCGAGCAAAATTAATAATAAAAATCTTTCATTTCGAGTTAGCAATAGCGGTGGTCGAAAACGTAAATTAGAATAGATGTGTCTTCATTTGAAAAAAAGACAGTTTTCATACGGATATTCAAAAAAAAAAAAACCCAAAAAAATTCTCTTCCAAATTAGATCGTAATAATGGTAATGGCAGAAGTGAATAAAAATATCAAACATCTTTCGACCGCGCAGGATTAACAGAAAGCTGCCATCAAAAAGGAATTCATGAAGCATCAGCTGAGAAATTAGAAATAAAAACCGGGTTCAACATTTTAAAATTAAACTTTTAAATTATATTACGGGCGGCGCGCGATGCTGCTAAATTTTTATCTGAATTCGCTTCGAACTGCCGAATGTGTAATTCTTTTTTCTCGTATTCTGCTCTGCCGAATCCTACGCAGTTGTTGCAAGTTCCGCAAAGTCCTTTATATTCAAAAACGGTTTACCATTTCGTTTAATAATGGACGTTCGTTTACGCTGCAGCTGTTGTTAACGGTCGAAACGGGTTTTCATCAAAGACCGACGATCCCGAGTCGTTTTTAATCGCTCTTTGAAAACTCGTTCGTTCTCAATCCGCGATGCATTAGCTAATTTTCAGTGTTACACTTGACGCTCAAGCTGATCAGAACACAGGACGTCGTTCCTTTCATCCTTTCATTCGTAATTTCGCATCGGCATTCCGTTTTAATTCGTTATATAACCGCACGTACCGCTGGAAAGAGCGCCTTTTTTGAACTACTTCGCGCCTCCCCCATGTGAGCGACAACCGCCGGTTAATTCTATCAACTACAGAAACGAGTTCACACTGCCTCTCGGAGTACCTACAAAAAAGTCGTAAAGAGCCGTAAAATAGTTTCGAGTCCGGCGATGAAGCTTAAAATTTCTCTTTATCCGATCTCAGTTCTTCCTCGCTCATTTACTTTTCGAAAATTCCAGCGTCTAATCTCGGAAAATACCATTTTAGAGTCTGGTCTGAATTTTATGTCCCAGCGCTTTCCAATACGCACCGTCCTTTTACCTCGGTGTACAGCCTAGCCTTCCTTCTCACCCGGGTTCCGTGATTTTGGTTTGTCGGTCTGTTATCGTTTCCGTTGTTTGTTTGCATTTCAATAATTCTCTATTGAGACTCGCTTTCGTTTCGCCTTTGCATCTTCTTCGTGTAGTCCTCTCCTCATAAAGCCCCTTTTGATTTTAACCACGTCCTTTTTGAATGTCCTTCGCTCGCAATTTTTTGTGCTCAAATGTTAGCTCTTGGTCTTCCTGTCCCTTATTGTGCTTCTTACATATATCCTGTCCTTTCCCCTTCTTTTGTCTCCTGCCTTTGTTGTTTCATTTTTCCGCCACACCTGATTGTATTGCTATTTGATTGAGGCTCGTTCGTTCTTCTGCGTAAAGATTAACGTGCCCCCAACGAAAACAAAAACAAAAAAAATGTCTGAGCCAAAAGCATCGTTGATTTCGCGATTTGTTTCCATCGCTTTAGTACTGAGTTCGTACAAAAATATCGTCCAAATTTTCTTTTTCCTCCCATCTTTAATTAAATTAAATTCTTTCTTTTTCAATTTATTTAACTTAAGAGTTAATTGCAATTTTTATAAAATACAAATTTACGTTACATATGCGCATAATTGCGCGAGTTGTGGAGACTACTATCATAACTTAAAATTTCCAATTTAACATTTATACGCAGTGGCCATTATGTAGTAGTCGCATGAATTTACTTACTGTAGTTTTATCTTTAGAAATAACACAAATCAATAAGAGGAACGAAAAATAAATGGATAAATAGAAGAAACGAAAAATATCTTCTTGTTCCGCCTGTACTAGAGGGGACTTACGTAAAGAAATATATTTACAAGTAGCGGAAGTAAAAAGTTAATCAACATTAAAAATTCACAATGTTTTTTTGTCAAAATATGGAGCGAAGCGTGCGCTTTCAAACGATACTCTAACGTCACATTTATGAAATATCTAAACATCAAATCGGGAATAAAATAAAAAAGAGACATTATTTTTCTTCTGATAATAATTTTTTAAATATTGTCTTGTCCCTTTTTTACAAAATTTTCAAAAAGAAGAAAATAATCTTTTATCTCGCAGTCCTTCCAACAGAAAAGTTCGGCATTTGCAAAAAAAAAATTGTGCAACGTATGCATCACGAATGTTAACGGAGTTTACTGTATTCTTTTTTTTCATATGATTAGTGCAGTAGATTATAGAGTTATGATCGGCCCTGCCTTGCAGCTGCCTGAATCAGCTACACCATTTTCAAAGTTTATCGTTATTTCTCTGCGATATTCTGGCCGGCTGTAAAAAAAGAGTTCGAAATCGAATTTTGTATTTAATTATTAAATAAATTAATACGCAATTATTTATGTATATGATACATATATATAATGGTCGAAATAGCCTAGTTGCTAGAGCACTTGACTTCCGTTATAGTGGTCACGGGGCCGGGTGGCGACAAAAATGATTACGAAAAATTAAAATTAAATAATCGCTAATTTACGTGGAAGGCAGTGGCAATCTCCATCACGAACGCCATCGTATGCGCGCTAGTTAGTACACAGCAGATTCAGACGGCCGCTGCATTTGTGTATCGATAATCAAACAATCATAATATCAGTTGCAAGTGTAGTCTTGCATGTACATACCGGCGTTTTGAATATAGCAATTGCCATGAACACACTATTATGACTGTTAGACTGTACAGATAGGTAGTCCCGACGCTCGAAATCGAGCTAACGGAATATAAGATAAGATATGCGCGGGCGCGTATGTTTTATGCATTTTTGATCACTAACCCCATAAAGTCAGTTCGTAAATATGGCATGCCGGTGAACGGAAATAATCGGAGTATGTATGTACATGTGATGAGACTGAAAGACTGAGCGATGTTGCAATATAATCATCAAGCTGCAAAATTTGTCCTCCGTTAAACGATCAATTGAATACAATTATGTATGAAATTGCGAGTTATTATTCGATTTTCTAGTCGTTAGATATGGTCACAAGTGTTTATCATACATCGCAATCGGAAATACGATGAAAACCGTGTCCCTTTGTTGAAACACGCGAGCATTAAAATCTACCCGATTAATACTAATCAACTTGATTAATAATACAGTTTAATGATTTAAATTCGGATAGTACCGACGCTGGAAACGTAAAAGTTGAAGCATTCCTTTTTCAACATACTAGCAGCTTTGTATCGATATAAAAAAAAAAAACAATAAAACTCGGAAGTGACGGAATACTTTTAATTAGGATTTTCATTTGCCCGAGCTGTTAGTTTTGAACAAAATGAATCTGTGTATCACGGACAGCTGTTAAATACCCCCCACGGCATTCTCGAAAACGAATTGTTACTAGGACGATTGAAATCCTTAGCACAAATCAAAAAAAAAGAAGCGAGATCGGGTTTCCACCTTGAACAGAAACGTAGCGCCTGGAAATAAATACACAGAGAGATAATTAATTACGTCATCACTCGAAGCTATGGGCAAAAAATAATCATTTTTTTTTGTAGAATCTGAAAAGCCTTTGACAAAAAAATCGGCTTTATGCGAAAAATAAAACGGCCATATTGCTGTCCCTCTTGCTAATCGTAACTCGACGAAAAGCATTTTTGCGTGAATTTTAACGGAATTCTCGAAACATCCGGTGACTCTTGCGAGTTCCACTGGTCAGTTTGAATCATCTCGACGTTTTATCAAATACACACACACACAGACAGACGCGCTTAGGACTTCCGGAAAATCCCGCGAAATGACAACAGCCATGCTTATCGTATTCGCGACGCAGAAATACACGCTCCAGAAAATTATTAGTGCAAATGTCGAAACGAAGTTAAAACCGAAAAGTCCAGTTGTAGGCGCGCAGTATTTCAGAAATGACGACAGCTGCTCGATAATAAAATTACGAAACGATTTTTGCTTCCATATATACATATTTACACATATAAATAAAAAAGAAAAAATACTTCAATAAGTTTTCCACGCCAATTTTATTCGAACGACATAAAATACGTAAACACCTAAGTACACCAAATAAACACATATGTGTGTATGTATATGTATAAGTAAGAAAAAGTACTTCAATAAATTTGCTTCATCGGTTTTATTCGAACTAGGAAACCAGAAAAAATAAAGTAATTAATTAGGGAGAAGATAATGAACGATATTCACGAGGAGGAAGATCCTGCCTTAAAACGATACAATAATGAAATAAATATATAAATAAATGATACATATGGTTTGGACTTCGTATGGCACTGGTGCGGATTAGCGATTAATCGAAACCTCTAGCATAATCATTACCTCGTTGTTTCCAATTAAACCCTTTAAATTTTCAATAATGCGTACTGGGGAGCGTAGATGAACGAGCATTAAAAAGATCTTACACTCCTCCGTTCGATTTGAGTCTGCCCGTACTTCCCTATAATAGTAACCTATTTTTCTTTAATATTTTACTCTCTAAAAAGGCAAAAAACAAAATCGGTTCTAAGACGAAAAGAGAGGGATATAAAATCTCAGGATATTCGGGGTTAATAAGAATAATTATTAACATAACGAACTTAGAGCTTTACGTATACAAATACGTTTCGAAGCGGAATTTATGCACTGTTATAATATAGGTTTTCTCTTCAAAATGGCGGAAGGGAAATGAAATACGGGGAAAAAAAACAAAACAAAGGCAAGGTGAAAGATTATTAGTATACTTCAGGTATTGAACGGAATTCAGATATTTACCCCTGCTCCTATCGCAACGATCAATCCTTTTTATCTATCTGTACAAACTAATCTTCGTTTCTAATATCTGGTGTTCTTTGAGTTTCCTTCCCTGTTCTGTTCTGTTGTTATTTCTATCATTCGCTTGCGTTCATTTTGCTCTGCCTTCCTTTTGTCTTTGCTATATTCTTGTTCCCTCTCCAAATTGTCCTCTCTACCTTAATGAAGCGGTGCAATTTGCGACGCCAATCACATCTTTTTTGAGTGGTGTCTATTCCTTTCTGTCGAACACGTTGTATTTTATATTCTTGTCTGCTGAAACTCAACTTACTCCTTATTGTATGCATCTTATACTTCCCTTCGCCATGCATTATTTCATCCATTAGTAGTTGCTTTATATTGTGTCCGTATCTGACGCGAATGAAAATTTAGCATTGACGGTTCTTTTACTTGTTCCTAGGATCTTGGCTGGCTTAAAGAGGTGGGGGGGGGGGAGACTGAACGGAACGTAGACAACGCATAAATGAGAGGAAATTTAAAAGCGTGACAAACAAGAACGTGGGAAAGAGACAAAAAACTTACGAGGTAGATGTGCGATAGACGGAAAAAAGAACGGCTCATGATGCTTTATTTTGTGTCGCTCGAAAGATAAATCAGCGATGATAAGGAATAGGGTATACATATATGTTCGTGTTTTAAAATAAACCAACTGTAGGTCTTCCTGGGCAAGTATGCCCGTCGCACGAGTGCCCGACACTCTTATTATCGTTTATTCTAAGTAAACAAAATTACAATTAAAATCATTCGTACTACTACATAAATGGAACATGTTAAACCAAAAAAAAAACATCAATCAAAGTAAGTATAAATATAAAAAGCGCAATAACACAAGATATTGGGGACGTGTCGCATACATTAACGCGCAGGAAGGAAAAAGTAAACGCGGGGAAATACCTAAAAGAGCCTTAAAAAGGAATGCAACAATAAAGGGGAAAAGGGGTGAATTCCTTAATATTTTTGCACCGTTTTTTCAATGTTAATAGTGAAGACGGTTGGGACAGACTACACAGGCTGATGAAATAGATTGTGAAGAAAACAACTAATTGAAAGTAGTTTCGGGAACAATTGCACGCTAGGGAAAAGTAAAAGAGCTATTGTGCCTCGAAGAAGAAAGCAAGGGCAAACAGAGAATTCGAAAATGGAAAGGTTTTTTATTATTTATTTTTATCTTTTTCATAATTCTGCGATGATATAAATAGAGTAATGGATTAAGGCGGATAATCGGAGTAATCTCCCGTCTTGACGTATAATCGATGTTTTAAAAAAGAGGGCCGATTCTCATCGCGAACCCTCAAGAATAGTGAAAGAAATTAACCGATGAGGGCCCGGAACGAGATTCATTTTCATCCTTTCATTAAATTCTCTTCGTACGGAGGGAAAAGATATAAAATCTAGTATAAGGAAAATGCAAAAAAAAAAAAAAACAAATTAAGTTTACTTTTTAGCTTTGCGAATAAATTTATCGCGTTTCCGTTCGCGCGCGCTGATTTTTCAGTGAAAACCGACAAATAAATAAACAAAGTAAAAGGTAATGTGCGTAAAGAAGAGAAAAGAAGAGTGTGGGGAAAGATTTCTGCCTTCTGAATTCGATTGGAACCGATAAAAAAAAAAAAAAAACAAAAAAAACCGAGCGAAGATGAAGCTCTATATTCGGTACTTTGCGAAATGAATGAATTTCGGCTGCGGTATGTGTGAGCAGAGTCGCTGAGATGCCCGTCCGCGCAGGGACTTAATTTATTACAAGTTTGAATGGAGAGGATTTTCGGCGGAAATTTCTATGTGTGCAATCAATCAGTATCATCCGAATTCTATGACGATACTTTTCCTGTCTACCGCTGCTCCCTCCCAGTTCCGCTGCATGCTACGTCGGCTCGCATGAAATAATGCACATATTTATTTATTTGTAAGAAGTTCTGTTCGCCGTTGCAGTCGTTTTTTTGCTTATTCATTACCGACACGGAAGGGCGCTGGTAGGGTGAAAATAATATAACATTTTTACTACACTTTTCGAAGTCGTTTCCTCACTCTTTCTTTATTTAAGTGTCTGCCACCTTTTTCTATCTCTCTCTCTCTCTCTCCGGTGCCCTTTATTTGTCGGTCATTCGTAGAAAAGTTAACAAACGGAATGTATGTCCCCCGCCAAAAAATATCGATGACGGATACGTACAATTTGACTTTTTTCCTTTTCTCATCATTCAACATCTTTCTCCGCGATATTCGTATAACGGAACGGGAAATACATCTAAATTTTTAAAATCATTTGCGCGATACGATTTTTAACTCCCCCCCCCCCAACCGTTTTTATTCGCTATTTCTACCGGCACCCAGTCTATCTAGCTGAATAAAACGCAATATTAGAAGTGTTCAAAACGTGAGAATGCTAAAAAGTTTCGTCTACCCGAGATTATTAAGACTGGAATCGGAAGGTGCGGTTAATTTTTGAAAATATTTCCCCAGTTGGCGAAAATTTGTACTTGGTAAAAATCGGAAATCAGAAAAAAAAAAACTCGGAAGATGCAGTACATTTTTATCGACTAGTACAATGGGAGAAAGTCAACACAATCGTTTATAGTTCTGATCACACGTGTTTTGTCAGCAACCGCAAAGCTTACAACTTCGAACGATCATTATAAGCGCGGTTTATTTCGAAATTGTCCGTTTGCTTCGCAATTGTATGTGCTCATATTTTTTACGTTTTGATTTTTGGTTTAAAATTTTCTCACGTAAAAATGTTTGCGCGTGATTTTAGTTTAAAAATCAAAGACGACCATCATACTGAAAATGATTTGTCCCATGTGTATGTAACATTTCCGTCGTCGCAAAACCTTCTCTAATTATTAAAAGGTATGACATAAATTAAACCTTTCATGAATATCTCTATCCGGGATGTCGGAAAATGTTTAAAAGAAACATTTATTACGTTCGTACGAGTTGTGTATAAATCTAGATGTAAACTCGGTTGAACGGTGCTTGTCTGCAGGTTTTTTTTTTTTTTTAATAAGACGCTTAACATTAAAAATTAATATTCAATACACGGCTGAAGTGTTAGCAATGCAGATGTATCGTGGAAGATTTTTTTTTTTTTTTTTTTTCAAATAATTTGCGGGTCCCACAAGGCACTAGCCGTCTGTGGGTTCCCAACATAATTATATAATTTATTTGTACAATAGTTACAGCATAAAAAGTATTAACTTATATATTACTATACTATAAAATGCACACTCTCATTATTTATCATTAAAGTAAGAAGTGCAAAAATATTAGTCCTAACAGATTCGCGTTAGCAGCAATCCAGGAAATTAGTAGAAGAACGGGGATAATATTTTACGGAACACCGTGAAGGACTGCGGCAGATTCTAAATAAGAATAATAACAGAGTAGTGTGTTTAAGTGGGGATTCCATATACACGAGAGGAAACTGTTAGACCCTATTAACCAACAAAAAGTAAATATAAAATTGACTTGGAAGGAGTTTAAAAGCAGACTGAAGTGTGCAAGTTGAATACGTAATACAGATAGAGAAAAAAATAAATCGTTAGTATAAATTGCGCGAAATACTAGTATGGCATTCAAAATGACGTATTTTAATACCTGAGTTTCTCGCGAAGCTTATTTTATTAAACCTACATACATATACATATGTATGGTACGATTAAGAACAGGATATGTAAATTAAAAGAATTACAAATATAATTAGCTCAGATGTGAATGCGGAGAACAATGCACATTGGAAAACAAAATAAGAAAATTGTTTAAAAAAATCATCCGAACGTATAATACGCTGCCAATTCATTGAAATAATATCACTGAATCAATGCGGAGTTTTATTAAAAAGCAATCGTGTTGATGTACTTAAGTTTGAGATATAAACATATTATACTTCGATTAAAAAAAAAAAAGAACTGACTAAATACTAAATACCGGAGCCAAAAAATAAATAAAAAAAACATATTTAAGCTACACTCTGTGTGTAAATATTCATTTTAAAACGACTATATCGCAACTTTTATATCCGCTGGGAGAGATATCGCTTTTATTTTTTATATGTTAGTATTGAAAAATGCCAAGTATGGGCCCTGTCCCAAGACTAGTATGTTTCCCAGAGAGTTTCGCCCCCTACATTCTGCCAACAAAGCAGCGTCCCCTTCGACTATCGCGCGTACTCTATGTACGTGCCCAGCCTTTTCAGATTATCGAGTGAACATCCTTGCTAACTCATCGACAGCAACGGCATCTGCCCTTCAGTTGAATAAAGCAACCGAGTTAATTAATTACCTCGAAATACTCACCGCACACATCTGCGTGCTGTAATAGCCTTGGTAGCTAAGCACTTTTTTTTTTTTTTAATAAGAAAG
Organism: Icerya purchasi; assembly: GCA_039619475.1. NCBI lineage: Eukaryota > Metazoa > Arthropoda > Insecta > Hemiptera > Monophlebidae > Icerya > Icerya purchasi. The sequence continues at coordinate 166,219,198 of CM077116.1, read as the reverse complement.
TTGTGGGTCTCACGAGGCAATTTTGCCCGTTTCGTGAGTTCCCGTCACCCTCATTATCGTTTATTAGACATAAATTTACAATTTACTAATAACATTTCAATACATCTAAAATAATATTTCTTATCACTATAGTAATTTAATTAATTTAGTACAGTAACTTCTTATGACTACACACTTAGCACCTATACATCACCAACCAGTCACACTCAAAATAATCATTCCCACTAATGTAAAAGAAAGAAGATCTTTTCCGCTACATTATTGTTGTAGTTCCTGTGCTGAGCAAAGAGAAATTTAGGAACCTAATTTACGATATAAAGAAGTCACCGACATGGTAGTACAAATAGAAGAATCCTCGAAAGTTTCTTAATCTGCACACCAATCTATCAGCCATTTTTTTACGTCTTCCTATCACACACCTAAACTTTTCTCCTTTAATATATATTACTTGGAATTTCCCGTAGTAATTTAATTAGTACTGTCTACTGTGTATTATCAATCCTTAAATTCGTCCCCCTTGGTTGAATAAAGTATTTTGTATTTCGATCTCTCGTAACTCTAATTTTAGGTCATGATGGTATTCTGATATTATTGGTTTTGAGCTCCAATAATCTATAATAATAATAATAATACATTTTTAGCGACATCACATTGTTTACCTTCCACCATGATGATGTTGAATTATTATGCCCCCCATGAGGAAGCAGTAATTTTAAACATCTTTTCTGCAATTTCGCTATCTTGTTAACTTGTGATTTCTTCGCTTCTCCCCATATTTCAATACCATATACTATCCTAGACATTATCATTGCGTTAAAAAAAATTTTTACTGTTTCATATGGCAGTACCTGTTTCATCTTATATAATGCTGGAATGGTCTGTCTGATTTTTACACTTAAATTTTGTATATGTTTTTTTTTTCCAATTCATATTGCTATCTATAAAAACCCCTAAATATTTAAAATCCTGCACCTTTTCTAATGGTTTACATGCGCAGACTGGACTGTTGTTCCTTAAATATAAATCATGGACACATTCGCTACTGTGGATGATAATCCGCGGTTCATGAGTAGCATGTTCGGATATGTTTCGAATATGCATTATCTTTGATTTATTTATGTTCACTGCTAACCTCCTGTCGTCATGCGCCCATTTACTAAGATTATCAACGTCCTCCTGAAGTAACTTCTTCGCCATTTGTATATTATTGTGTTCTATCAATAGCGCAATGTCATCCGCAAACACAAACACCTTTGCATTTCTAATATATTTGTGAAGCGAGTCAGTATATATCAAGAAACGAATGGGAGCCAGTATGGTTCCTTGTCCGACACTATATTGTAACAACCTATCCCTACTTTCATTTTTTGCAATTTTTACACAATTCTTCCTATTTTTAATATAGTTTGTAAACCATTGGAGTTGTCTGTTAGTAATACCAATCTTTTCTAAATTCTTTATTAATAAATCATGATCTACTAAGTCAAACGCCTTGGATAGGTCAATGAAAGTAATTATAAATTGATTCCCTATCGATAGTCCCATATTTATTTCATTTCCCAATTTACTTAATAGCGTTAAGGTGGATCTTTTTCCTCTAAATCCGTGTTGATTTTCGTAAAGGAGATTATTTGTTTCTAGCTAACTCTTTAAATGACTGTTTACGTAATGTTCTAAAATTTTCGCTATTACCGAAATTATTGTTATAGGGCGGTAATTTTCCAGCTTATTTTGAGCTCCTTTTTTGTAAATTGGTTTAATAATTACTTTTTTTAGCCCCTGCGGGATGGTACCACTCTTTATAGAATAATTAATCATGTTTGTTAGTATAGGAACGAATCTCTCTAAATTTCGCTTAATGTCCATAGTCCTAATGCCATCCCAACCTGGTGCTTTGAAATTTTTTAGGCTATTTATTATTGCTTCGATTTGTATATTATCAGCTGGAGAAATGAAAAAAAGAACACATCAACCTGTTTTCATCATTTGAATTCAATAACTGGACATCACACTTATGTTTATATTGTTCCACTGATTTTGCAAAATATTCACTGAATTTCTCCACTAATAATGAGTCGGTTCCAAAATGCCTGCAAATGCAATCATCAATTGATACTTTATTCCTTTTATTTACAATATTATTAATTATTCTCCATATGTTTTTACTCGCATTATTTGCTCTATCAATTTGACTTAAGTAAAACACCTGTTTTGCCTTCCTTATTTCTGTTTTGACATTATTTCGATATTTTTTATAGAGTCCCTTATATCGAGTACTGGTTCTATTCCCTTTACTAAGTTTTTAGTATTGATCTCTAATTTTCATAAAATTAAGTATCTTCTGATTCATCCATTCCTTTTTTTGGATGATATTTGTTTACATTCCTACCTTCACTCACACCCAGTTCACATTTCTTGTAAATGATTTTGAATGCGGCGTTTATATAATCATATATGTTTTCTGCCGTGCTAAATCCCTTTATTTGGTTCCAGTTATACTTGTATATTTCACTACGTATTTTCTTTTAGTTGGTATGCTAGATACAAAATAAAAAAAAGAAAAAAAGAAAAGGTAAAGCAGTAACATTGTTTTCTCAGAATAATGTACATTTGTTTTTTGATGATTTTATTTTTTTAATAAAACAAGTAGTTTGAAGATTTATTTCACACTTAACGTCGACATAGCTTGGGAAAATTGTCTTATAACAAGCTATATTTGAGATATTCTTTTTAATACACCGCCATTTCCGTTAAACGCATTGTTATCCTCATCTAAAACTGTATATACTGCAATAGCGCCTAAAGTTACACACGGAAAATTAAGCTATTCCGGGGAAGAGGCAAACAGCTATCGGGAAATTATGTCGCAACAATTAGTTTGTAAGAAGAATTTGAAATAGTTTGAAAATTGTAATAATATCGATAATGTTTTGATTTTGTTTTTTTGTGTTTCTATTAACAGTAATGATGTCGGTAATGGTTAATTTTGTGATTCGATTTACACATAGGAAAATTGTTGTTTTTTTCCCCCGATTTTCGGACTCGCTAACTATATTAACAAGGGGAATTTCTCGATATTTTCATTGTGCACCGGCCGAGTACGTGAATAAAACAAACAACGCGATAAAAGTTGTAACATATTCGTGCAAAATTATCCTATGAGCCTGCGTTCAGGAAGTGAGGAATAAGAGTAGAAATAAAAAAAAACAAAAAAAAACAAGATAAATAAGAACAATCAGATTTTTTTTTACACTTGCGAAATTACTTCCGGTAAAATCGTCCTGGTTAGGGGCGTAAAAGTAAAAAACTTACCTTTGCAGCAGTTGTCAGACGATATCGTTGGTGCCCCTGGTCGTTCTAGTTTGATTATTGTCTGTTTCTGGTCTGCCGTTGGCTAGTCGGCTTTGCATATACCTGTCCGGACCGCAGTAGATGACTTTACGGAAGGCTTTCCGGAAATTTTCCGATAAGAAGGCGTACAGAATCGGATTCAGGCAGCTGTTCATGTAGGCTAAAACTTGGCTGGCAATTTGAAGCATCACGTTGAACGCGGTTATGTCGTACGCATCGATACTCTTCATCAGCAGTATTATCTGTAAAAAAAAGCGTCATCGTGTCGTTATACTAAAGTGGTGTTTTCGGTTGTACAAGCGTGTCTATAAAAACTACATTACTTAACACTCTTAAGAATGACGTTGCGCGACTTTGTTCTCTACCATTACCGAATTTGCTATCTTCGTACAGATTTACTATCCGAAATCCGACAAGTCCATTCGGACGCTTGCCTTTTTCCAAAACTGTGGAGCGGACAAGATAAGGAAGATAATCATAGTTTAGAAGAACTACGATTATCTTCCGCTTTTTTAAGTTAGTAAAAGATTTTAACCTTTTTTTTCTTTAATTAACTAGCTTCGGTGATTACACCGGATGAAAATTGTGCCGGGCCAAACGGCGTTCCTCACGAATTTTTGGTAAAACTCTCCCCCGTTTTAATCCACACATAAACCTTTTTTCTCGTAATATCATCCTAAAGTCAGCGGGATATATAGAGCAAATAAAGCTGTTTATCTCCTAAAACTTTAAAAGACGGATTGATTCGAGGTTGAAAGGTAAGCAAAATTATGCCATCAAAGGCTGTAGATATCCAAGACGTGTTTATTTGGTCTATATTATTTCATCTTTTACCATATCTTGCACACATTCACATGCGACGCACACACGCTGCCGCATAAACTTCCATTTCGCACTGAATGGGCTGCCTTATTTATTTATTAAATTACTATTAGGTTAAGTACCAATCGGATCGCTCTGAATTGTAGTTGCACAGCGCTGATGATATCTCCAATCTCTCCGCCGGCAACAATGGCCCTGTACATTTAACGACCGGTATCACGATGAGGGTAGATAGAAATTTAGTTAATTACGCTTTATTTTCGAACAACAATGCTCACGATGACAATAACGCCCCTATTAACAGACTAAACAATTCTGTTCCGTCGAATAATCATTCTGCTACGGAAAATGAATATAAATCAACCATGTCCCGTTGAATATTACATATATACATATATATATATGTGTGTGTGTGTGTGCGTGTGTGTGTGTGTGTATGTGAGGCCTAACAGAACGCTAATATGGATAATAACCTATCATTTAACGTAATAAACACTCACGGGAAAAAAAACAAAAAAAAAATCTTTCAAGCGGAATAGGCGCTATCAGTATGCTATTAACGAAGGCTTTAAAAAAATTATTTTGCATAAAAACATAATGCGGATAAAATAAATTTAAAAATTTAATTAATTGTTATGCAATATACATATATATATATATACATATATATAACTCGGCCATTTTGGCCTCGCAAGGGGCTGTGCCCCTTGACCCCTCTTGATTTCATTTCTGTCCCTTTCTCTTCTATACTTTGTATAAAATGATCAAAATTTACAGCCCAATTTTTACTGACATCAACACAAAAAAAATGACATAATCACAAAAATCTTATTCTAACATTTAACTTTTATTATATAAAATTAAGACATTTCTTCGTTACATATTGGTAAAAATGCGTGTAACTACTTGCCCTTGTAACAACGTGCCTCCCCCTCCTCTACTAATCAAAAATGCGGATAATAAAGAAACTTCAAAGAACATATAAATAAACTTGCTAAATACGAATGGAAGAAAAAGATAAAGAACCAAATTTAGTCCATTTAAGTTACGTTTTAAATGATTAGAGCTGTTTCAAATGTAGCTGGGGAATATGACTTTGAATAACGTGAGTAATTCGGAGGTGTTTGGTCGCGTTCGTTTAGTGCGTTGTTCGTTGTCTTCGAATAATTCCTAAAGTATTTAACTTAAGCCTACACATACGGAACTACATTTACATTTACACGCATCTTCACACGCATACACACACACTCAACTTTCAAATTTAATCCCGGTGCCTGGTATAACACCGATATATTGTTTATTTTATCTTAACGATGTCTGAGGAGGGGGCCGGTACAGACCGGCCGCCGGATGATATAATGGTCATAGATGATAATTCAAGTTTCTCTGTTATCTCGAGTAATCGTAATTATACTGATAAGCCTGATATAACAAACAAAGATGTTTCTATTGCTAATTCAATTTTCGAAACAGGTAACAATTCTAACAGCTGTGATAGTTCTAACTCTAGCAATCCCGATAAAGACAAAAATAACGTTAATGATAATTCTAACGCTGAAACAAGAGCAGCAGTTTTCTCAGAAAATAAAAATAATTATTCCCCGAGCAATTTCAGTAATGACAATTATAAAGTTTTTATAGAAAAAATAAATTCGGATAGTAATGTCAGAACATCGATTAGTGCATTAAAAATAGCTGAATTAATAAGAAAACAGCCTTTTTATAAAAACATAATCGAAATAAAAAAAGTAAGCCGTAATAGAGTAATAGTACAACTCTCTTCTTATATCACAGCTAATGAAATGGTGAATAGCTCTCTCTTTATAAATAATGGATACAAGGCATATATCCCCTCGTATCTCATCTCACGGGTGGGCGTTATTAAGGGTGTAGATTTAGATTATTCTGAAGACCAGCTGATCGAAATGATAAATTGCGATCCGTTCATTGTTAATAATATCAAACGTTTAAATAGAAAATGCTTCTCTAAAGGTGAGATAAGTTATGTCCCCAGTACCTCTGTACTTGTTTCCTTCGAAGGACAAAACCTTCCTTCTTATGTGTTTCTTTGGCACGTTAGATTTCAGTGTGACCCTTTCGTCAGAAGAATTCGGCAATGTTTCCGTTGTTTACGATATGGTCACGTGGCAAATCAATGTAAAGGAAGTGCCAGATGTGATAAATGCGGTGAGAATGATCATACGGCAGATACGTGCAAAAATGAATTTGTATCATGCGTTCATTGCAGAAGTAGTCACAAATCGTCGGATAATAATTGCCCCGAAAAAAAGCGACAATCTTTAATTAACGAATTAATGGCCAATCACAATCTAGGTTATCATGAAGCAGCTATTGAAATACCCCAAACGTATAAACAGCAACATCTTTATTCTAATAAATTAAGTTATAATAGATTTTCATTGCTGCCGCATGATGACAGCTTCCCCGCTCTTGTTCATGATCAGCCTACACAGGATCATCCAGCAGGCGTCCCTGTCTTTAAGCCAAAACCGATTTCTAAACGCACAGGATTTCACGATTCCAATCAATTAGTAGACTCAAATTTAAAACGGTCTGTTTCATTCTTCTCTTCTGATGAAGACGGGAAAGCAACGAAAAGAACGAATACGGCAAGGGTAACAATTCCGAAAAGCCAAACTGTTAAAATAATGGAGAAATCTGATCTAGATAAAACGATCAAACCAGGTCCGTCTGGATCTAAAACTAGTTCGATTAAAAGCAATATCGTAGACCCGAAGGGTAATAAACAGAGTATTCGGAAAAATCCTATGATCTCTAATAAAAAGTAAATATTATATACCGTTAATATTGTATAATGGGAATTTTATTTTATTTTATTCTATTTTTCCATTAGTTATATAATAAACATTCATAATTATCGTGATAATACAACTAATTTTAAATTATAATAATTTTAAATTCCGTTCATTCACAGTATTATACCATAATTAATTAGTATTATTTAAATAGATTTTTTCCTACAAGATAAAATAACTGGGATATTCATTTAAGTTTAGTAAAATAGCTACTTATGGTAATTGAATACACTAATCAGCCTCGAACCTAACCTTTTTTAATTCTATTCTATTTTTATTCTTCCTTATTCCACATTGCTTAGGGTAGTTCAATGGAATGCCCGTAGCATCTTGTGTAATTTGTGCGAGTTTGAGGTTTTTGTATTTAATAATAACTTTGATATAATATTATTATGTGAAACTTGGTTATCCCCCGATAAACAGTTCCACTTAAGAAATTACAGCTGTTATCGTGATGACAGAGCCGACGGGTACGGCGGCGTCGCCATACTAGTGAGAAATGACATTGATCATGATCTGATTCAAACTAATTTAAAATCATTTAGTAACAATTCGGAATCTAATGCAGTTTCCATCAGGGTAAATGTTTGTAATTCTTCATTTTATTTTATATCATATTATTCTCCCCCGGGACATCTTATCAATCCAACATCTGTTTCAGCTACTCTTGCCAGTTTAAGTTCGTGGCCTATAATTTTCAGTGGAGATTTTAATGCTTTGAATAGGATGTGGGGCTGCAATTGCAATGATAGTAAGGGAGCAGCAGTCATAGAAATTCTCTCTGAATCTAATCTGTGCCTTTTAAATGACGGTACACCGACTAAAATTCCTCATCCATCTCGGTTTATGAATCCGGTTGATTTGACGATGGTGTCGCCCGATATTTATCTCGATTGTTCATGGTCAGTATTTCCCGATTCTCTTGGTAGCGACCATCTTCCCATATTATTTGAAATCAATAACACACATAGAAATCCTTCATCATTCCCTGAAATCAAGGAAGTCGACCAAAGGAAGCGCTGGAAACTCTTAGATGGTGATTGGGGAAAATTTAGAAATATTATGGAACAGGAGGTAGGTAAAATCCAGATGGAAACTACCCCATTGGGACAGTATAATCTTTTTCTAAAAATGTTAAGCTCTGCCTTGGATCAATCTTTTCCGAAACCATCTCCATATTTAGGTAACAAACCGGCTTCTCCCTGGTGGAACAGGGAATGCGGGGAAAAGATCAAAGAACGGAATCAGGCACTAAACGTTTTTCGAAGAAGTGGTACGATGCAAGCTTACCTTGAATATAAAAGGATTAATGCGGAAACACGTAGACTTCTCAAAAGCACCAAAAGAGCCTCTTGGAGGAGATTTTGCTCATCGTTTAATCGAAACACTCCGCTCAAAGTTATCTGGTCTTTAGCTAAACGATTCAAGAATAAGAATTTCCACTCCACATCTCTAAAAAGTGATTGTTGGTTCGACCAGTTTACTTGCTCTGTAGCCCCGTGTTATGTTCCTTGCATCTCGGAAATATATGGAATCGAGCTTGAAAACAATTATCAACAATCTCATATTCTGTCCAATCCCATATCAGTCGAGGAACTAGGATTGGCATTAAAGAATAAAGGTAAAGATTCTTCGCCGGGGATAGACGGTATTACTTATTCGATTCTGAAAAATTTAGGGAACAAGGCGAAAAGCGTTCTGGTACACATATTTAATGAATTGTTATTCAACTCAGTCACTCCTCTTGAATGGACACAATTCATAATAATTCCTATTTTAAAATCCGGTAAATCTCCGTTAGAAGCTACGTCTTACAGACCGATCTCACTGGCTTCTTGTGTTAGAAAAACATTCGAAATAGTCATTAATAATAGGCTTGTTTGGTGGATAGAGAATAAAAAAATCTTCCCAGCCGGAATGTTCGGATTTAGACCGGGCCTTGGAACGTTAGATTGCACTGCTCATTTAGTGAACGAAATCTATGCTTCTTTTTTGAGAAAGGAATTCCTTTCGGCCATTTTTCTGGATATCAAGGGGGCATTTGATAATGTTAGTATTCTGACATTACATCAGCAGCTAGTAAGTATAGGAGTTCCAACAGTCTTGGCTAAGTACATCAGCAACTTGTTTCTCAACAGAAAACTTAAATTTTTGAACCCGGTCACCAAGGAAATGGTTGGTAGAGTTGCTTACACGGGTTTGGCACAGGGATCAATTTTAAGCCCGGTTTTGTTTAATATCTATGTACATTCAGTCTTCAGCATACGGTTGCCACATAACTCACAAATTTTCTCCTATGCTGATGATTTTATCATACTGAATAGAAATAAAGAGATAAAGGAATGTACAGTAGAGAGCAATCAGTCAGTCTACTTATGTGGCAAATTCTTTCAGGAAATTAAACTGGAAATTTCCCCTGCTAAGTCCACTGTTGTGATATTCACATTAAGACCCTACAACGCAGAATGTATTAAGATAAAAATAAATGGGATTAATATCGCGCATAAATCTTATGTGAAGTACTTGGGATTGTATTTGGATTCAAGGCTTACTTGGGCTCGTCACATCCAAATACTTCAAAGTCAAATCTTGAAAACACTGAACCCCCTGAAGGCTATTGGAAACGCTTCATGGGGATCCGACCCTGTAATTATAGCCTTGTTATATAAATCACTGATACTTTCCAGAATTGATTACGGCTCGATATTTTATGGCTCAGCCTCCAAATCGAACCTTAGGAAACTAGATACTCTACAGAATATCGGACTTAGACTTATAACAGGAAATGTTCGATCCGCTCCAGTAGCGGGTCTTGAAGCGGAGACGAAGATTGCCCCACTACAGTTAAGAAGAAATATATTGGCGGATAGATTTTTATTAAAGTACTGTAATTATAGTTATCCGCATCTGCTTAATATTACTTATAGTATTAGTAATAACTGGAGATTTCTTTCCTCTAAACTACCGTTATTATCAGCCAGAATTCCTCAATACTATAAATATTGTCCGGCCCTAATTCCTAAATATCCATCTAAATATTTCAGAATTCCATACGAAATTAACCTTATTAACTTAAACATTAATACAACATTATTTGACAATATTAGACATAATCAGAATACTCTTCTCGGTCGGGAAGCAGATCTTACAACCGCATTAGAGACAGCATTTTCTGGATATTCCAAAATCTTCACTGATGGCTCCAAATCCGGTCGGAATTCCGATCCTGTTGGTACTGCCTTTGTTGTTGACGAAGTTACTGTACAAAAATTCAAACTCCCACCTTTGGCATCTATCTTCTCAGCCGAGCTGTTGGCAATTGCCAAGGCCTGCGACTATATACTTAATGTACTTGGTAGCAGGGGCACATATGTTATATGCAGCGACAGCCTTAGCTCCCTTTTAGCGCTACAAAATTGCCTCTTTAAACCCAACTATCATCCCACTGTTTGGGAGATAAGAGAGAAATGTTCGATTATCATTTTACAGGGCGGTGTTGTGGAGTTTTGTTGGGTTCCAAGTCATGCGGGGATAGAACTAAATGAGGTGGCCGATAGGGCCGCCAAGGATGCGCCTTCAATGGGCATTGAATTTCCTTTTATTCCAGCTGGTGATTTAAATTCTGTAATTAACCGCAATCATTATACGTCCTGGAATAAGCATTGGCGATTGGCCAGGAAGGGTTCATACTTTAATATCGTTCAACCTTTTATTCCGACACACCCATGGTATCTCCACGTGTCAATTTCAATGCCTCCTCATCTCCTCCGCAGATATGTTACTATATTGTGTAGACTGCGTATGGGGCATTCTCGTGTGTCACATAATTTTATGCATGCTGATAACCAGCGACAATGCAATAACCATTCGTCTGTTAACTTTTTGGAGGACATAAATCATCTTTTGTTTAATTGCGAGAAATTTGAAGGCAGTAGACATACTTTTTTTAATAAATTGATATCCCTCGGAAGGTATCCACCGTATTCCTTGCATCATTTGCTAGGATGCGGAGAGAAGGCTCAATTTTTGATTTTTAGGTTTATTTTTCAAAACAAGATTGTTATTTAACTTATTTGTATGGAGGACTAATTTTTTTTTTTTTTTTTATTTTTTTTTATTTTTTATTTATTTATTTATTTTTTCCTTCGCTCCCGGAGTTTGTTTATCCTTACTATTCACAAGTATTTATAATAATAGTTCTGTCAAGTGCGTCCTATATTAATTGAATTCAACCAGAAGATATGATCATCGCCGACCACGAAGATATGGTGCAATTTGTACCATCTTAATCTAACGAGCAAAATATTATGGCTGTTCAGTTGAGTCTGGAATTTCAAGTTCCCGGGTACTGACCAGAACAGTCAGGTTATTGATAAATGATTCCAGGCAGACAGGCTGTGGGTAATGTTAATTCATTTACGGCCATAGTTGTCCGGAAATTCAAAAAAAATATATTTATCTTGCTCAGTTGGTCCGGATAGATGGCTGGTGAATTGTCCTTGTCATTAGATTTTCATTTGCTCATTTTTCCAATACGTTTTTCTTTATTCATATAAAAAAAAAAAAAAAAAAAAAAAAAAAAGGAAAAAAGGGAAAAAAAGAAAAAAAAAAGAGAGAAAAAGAAGAGGAGAAGAGAAGAGAAGTGGAATAATTTAAACTTATTTTGATATGGAAGTGGCCAAATGGTAAGCTACTTAGCCGCCAGGCCATAAAAAAAAAAAAAAAAAAAAAAAAAAAAAAAAAAAAAAAAAATATTACATATATACATATATATATATATATGTGTGTGTGTGTGTGTGCGTGTGTGTGTGTGTGTATGTGAGGCCTAACAGAACGCTAATATGGATAATAACCTATCATTTAACGTAATAAACACTCACGGGAAAAAAAACAAAAAAAAAATCTTTCAAGCGGAATAGGCGCTATCAGTATGCTATTAACGAAGGCTTTAAAAAAATTATTTTGCATAAAAACATAATGCGGATAAAATAAATTTAAAAATTTAATTAATTGTTATGCAATATACATATATATATATATACATATATATAACTCGGCCATTTTGGCCTCGCAAGGGGCTGTGCCCCTTGACCCCTCTTGATTTCATTTCTGTCCCTTTCTCTTCTATACTTTGTATAAAATGATCAAAATTTACAGCCCAATTTTTACTGACATCAACACAAAAAAAATGACATAATCACAAAAATCTTATTCTAACATTTAACTTTTATTATATAAAATTAAGACATTTCTTCGTTACATATTTCGTTACATAAAATTGGGACATTTTTTCTAGGGGGGGGGGGGGGGGGGGTAGCCTAAGAATTACGTCATAATTAATATATATATATATATATATATATATATATATGCACATAGTAATTCCAAGAAAAGAAGGAGTACCGTGATTGGCTAGGAAAAATTGACAAAAGAGAGTCTGCTATAAAAAAACAATTACTGCGTGCAAATAATTTATTATAAATAATTCCAGGAATGTTTAGTGAGAATTTTAAATACGTATAATTCTTCATGCCTACTGCTGCATCTATATATCAAAGTTTTTTTTTTCGCTCCACTATATTTAAGATGATTATGTACAAAATGGGAGGTTAAAGATGGTTTATATATATGAAAGGTGAACAAATGGAAGCAGTAAAAGAAAGTAAAGTTGTGCCGCTAGACAGTTGTCTCCGGATTGTTATTTATCATGCACACAAGTGGGCTATATGAAACATTACAATTCCGAGTTATTTTCTTTCGCAGAGGACACAGTCATAACGATTATGCATAAAGATACTGAGATAGCAGAAAGATGTGCAGTAGAACTTAATATCAACAAGTAAATTGACACGTGATGACGGTCTTAAAATAATGTTATTTAAAAGGGAATCCCCAGAGATGAAAATACAATGCATGTAAATACGCACACTATTATTATACGGGAAAAGTTTTTAAAAGTAAATTGCGAAATTATTGAAGAGATACAAAGTTATAGAGAGCTATTTAATTGTAGATGAACATTTATGATTACACCGTTTTATACATTAAAATACACATGTATCAAGTTAAAACATTAAAAATAATTTATCATGCACTGATGGAATCGCACCTGAAACATTCAATTTCATATGGATAAAAGAAATGGATTACAAACGAAGTGAATTTAAAAGAAGAAAACTTTCAATTGTAAGAAGTCGCTCTATACTAGATTATGAAGATTTAGGAACACGAAATAGTACATAAAAATACAAAGTTAGAAAAAATAATAAAGATATATGTAATACAAAACTTGAGGAAAAAACAGAAGTACGAACTTCCAATTTCTAGAACAAAATATGACAAGAAAAGGTATGTGTCATATATTGAAATATTAAAAGAAATAAATGAAATAATAGAAACGAAATTGACAGAAGAATTAAACAAAAAAGGCATGTTATAGATAGAAGGAAATATAAACAAGATCATGAAACAAAAAAACAACAAAAAACAGATGCACATATAGATGAACATTTGATGTTCTTGATTTCAATTCGTATAACGTACAAACTATTGTAAAATATAAAATAAGAAATCTGTTGACAAGTATAAGCTCGACGGGTCTAAACCCCTAGGATTATAATTATATTTGTGAGAAATTTTTATTCTCTTTATTGTATTGTACCATATTTTTTTTAATTTTATATTTTTGATTTATAGCGTCCTGTACAGCTTTTTGACTAGAGGCGAAAAAACTGCGATTGTTAAATCAGGTTATAAAGTTTGGCAGCTTTGAGGTATAACAATAGCTTGAAGTATTGTAACTCTCGGAGGGATAGTACGAATTCAAGAGTTTCATTTAGAAAATGCTAATTTTTTTGACTAGAAAATTTCGAGCATTCGGTAATTATGTGATTGATATTAGGACATTGCAGGTGTCACATATTGGTCGCGGTTGCTTATTTAAGATGTATCCATACGTTAAGGCGGAGTGACTCGTTCTTGGGCGGAAAAGAATGTCCTTCAACGGAATTTTCTTAATTGATTCTGGTTTGTTTGCGTCTGACACTAAATCGCAGATTCGTTGGAAGGTTTTTTCAAATCGGCGATTGAGATTGGAACGTTTGGTACTGGGGAAATACTTAAGGCTAGTTTTGCAGTTTCATCGGCTTGTTCGTTTTGACGAACGTTTGAGTGAGATGTGATCCGGAGTTCTTCGCTTGATGACGATAGCATTTAAATTATTTCCCGGGATATGGGATGATGTTTCCCTTTTTTGTAAAACATTTCGATGGAAACGAGCGCAGATAGTGAATCAGTTAGTATCAGAATGTGGCTGGATGTGAGTTCTGTGCCATAGTTCGGTTGGCTGAACGGAGAACTCCGGTGTGTAGTGCAAACGGAAACATATTGTTTTCGTGAACGATGGAGAATACCCAGAGCTTTGTATGGTGCTTTAGAATCATCTGTGTATTTGGTATATATTTAGGAGGTTATTGTAGTTTTGATGATAAGTAGCCGGATTAGTTTGGAACCTGTTCACAGGTCAATAAGAGATAGATCTATAATTAGAATTTAGCCACGGTGGATTTATATTGAAAGGAAAATTTAGAAGATTGATGTTTTTTAGAATTACCGATTTAAGATTATCGTTGTTATGAAAAAGCGAGTTCGGCGGGATCATGAAGTGAAGAGAATAGTTGATTGGCGAGAATGTTAAGAATGGCATTTGTGGAGGCAAGATCAATTTGAACATTTAGGGGGAGGGGGGTCCTGAAGATTCGTTTAGAAGACTGCCGATTGATGTGGTACGAAAAGCGCCTGTAATTAACCTCAGGCATGTTTTTGGAGTTCTATTCAAAGAGGCGAGGCGTGATTCGAGTAGCGAAACCGTGTCAAGAGGTGCGCCATAGTTAATTACTGGACGGATAAAAGGGTTCGATGAAGCTTCAGTAGTGACACATTTGTGTGAGCCAATATTTTTAAGAGATTGATTTTTTTAAAGCATTTTGCTTTAAGATTTACGAACTGTGGAATCCAGGACGAGGTATTATGAAGGAGGTATATTGTCGATTCGAGAGGTTAGGTTTTTAGGGAATTTATAGTGTTTGCAGAAGTGGATTGCAATTGATTTAGTTTGTGAAATGTGCAGTCAATTGCGTCGGGTCCATTCGTGTATTTGCTTAGTTTCTGTTAGAGGAGATTTTCTTCTTCGACTATAGAATTTTTGCAATTGATAAACATGCACAAGTCAGCGGAGTTGATAATGTATTATTTTCATGAGTCTATTTTTGCTTGTTTGATAGTACGTTGAGGCTTTCAGTTTTCGATAGTTAAGTAGGTTGAATTGAGTTGGAAAGATTTTCGAAGTTTTTAAGACTCTTCTCCGATTACGAATTGTAACGCTACAGTCTTCTCTCCACTATGAAACGAGCTTTTTTTGCGAGAAGTATTGCAGTTTGATATAGACTGAGAAGCGTAATCCAGAATGCGACTAGTGAATGATGAGACCAGTTTGTCAATGGTCGAAATTTGACACTTCCGAGCACCGTTCTTGAAATAGTTTCCAGCTGGCCTGTTTAAAGTTCCATATCTATTCTCGGTCGATGCTCTCTTAAAGGATTTATATTAAGGTTAGACGTGAACGTTCCGTGACATATCGTAGTGATGAAATGCGTGATTTAGATGGCTCAGATTAGATGTTCCAAATAGGAGGTCTATAGTTGACCAGAACTTGGGACTGAAATGAGTGTGTTCTTTAGGGTTGAAGATAAAAAGTTTATTTCATTCAATATATCTTGGATTATTTTTCCCTTGTTGTTTGAATACAATCCATCTCACATGGGATTATGGAAGTTTAAGTCTCCTACAACAACGAAAGGTGTAGGAAATTAATCTATTATAGCATGTATGTCTTGCTCTGTTATAGAGAGGTTCGGCGGTAAGTATAGGCAGCAAACAGAAATTTTTTGACCAAACCATATTTATATAGCAAAAGGGGGATTCCATTTGTTTATCAATTATCGGGGAATATTCACGGGAAGAAAAAAATTCTCAAACCTCCCCAATTTGCGGATGATACAGTTCCGAAAATATTAACTATACCTATCAGTAAACTGAAGAACTGGTCAATAGGTTTGGGGGGAATATTTGAAGTAAATATAGCTTACAAATTAACTATAGAAAATCCGAAACAACGATCGCCTGAGAATAAGTCTCAGGAATATTGCCGAACGTGAAATAGTAACCATTTTATTAATCTTGGAACGTTAAAACACAGAAACTGAAACACGTCATGTTGCAGTAATTGCCAAATACACACAGATTCCGACGCAATGGAAAAATAGAAGTAATCCAAGAAAAATCAGAATCGGGTTGAACGTCAGCTCATCGAAAATATTACTTAAATATCTGTATCGATGTTCTTGAAATGTAGCGTTAGCGCTGTATTCATATCTAATGAATCCCCTTAATTCGGCACAACCTAAAGCACGTGAGACAAATTCAAATTTTATTGCTATATCACAGAAAGCGATTATGGAAGCTAGCGGTAGAGGAAAAAAACAAAAGCTATCAGGAGAAAAGGTAAGCCAGCAAAAGGAAATGGACGGGTGCTGGAAGCTGTCTGAAGGGGTGAATGAACGATAAGGACACTCAGCATACGTACCCATAGCAGAAGATACGATTTGGAATGAACCTTTTTTTTTTTTATTTTTATTAGGAATTTTAGTGTTTATCAGTATGTATACGTCATCGACATATGGTTGCGTAAGTCACGATTAATAATGATCAAATGGTTTGTTTCCAAAAAAAAAAAGAAAAGAATAACAGACTGTGTCCGGTTTAAGAAATATGCTGAAGAAATTTCAAAATCATTTTTTACATTAAAAATAACATTTCCATTTGATTTGTTATAAGTGAACAATTCCACAAAAAAAAAAAAATAAAGTCTACAATGAAGTACATTCGTAATCCGGATTCACACGGAACTTACCGGAACAAAAAGTAATAAAAATGAAAACAAACAGGAAAAACATTTATTGTTACACAGCTACTGCTGATTAGAAATTCCCCTATCAGCACCGACTGCTACACCGAATATGCTTTTAACCATTCGATGCTGCTCATCATATGCGATACCTCGTCAGGATGGTTCGGCCGATATTTAAACACCGAGAAACGGAATTATATGGAAATTGATGGACCGGAATAGGAAATACTCGAAAACTCGCCGCTAACTGAACGCGGAGTTTGGTGGCTCTAACTGCTTTTTAAACATCCCGTCTTTCTTCTTCCTTAATTATTTGTAGCTAGATTCCTTTTTTCGTACTGTGGGCTCTGTAATTGCAGATGTGGCCATGGTATGGGACAGCTAACTCCTTTTAACCTTCGGAAATGTCATTCCTTTTATTTTCAGCATGCATAATGTTTGGCATTTATCGACGTTGATTATTATTGTTTCTCCATCCTCGGTGTATAGGATTCTTTGTCAGATACCATTCCTTGTTACTCCTAATTGCTGCTATGTACACGTGTTGATGGGTAATCGTCTATTATTGGCAAGCCCAGGGAAAAACCCAAACAAGCAAAAAAAAAGAAAAATAATTTAAACGTCGAACGGAGTCAGACCGATTTTTCCTCTGTCAGCTTTTTGACAAACGACAAGTAACCGGTTTGCGGATGGAAATCAATTTGCAGAGTAACAATTAAAACACGGTTTTCGATAAATCTTAATTAGCGGAAACTTTGGCAGGAGTGTACTTAGAATATGAGTGTGACTTATTCGCCGAAAAAGAAACTATCGCAATTTTCGAAGAAACATCAATTTTGCTCGATAATAATAAACACCAGTCCTGCGTTTACCTCAAGATGGCGGCTGATTTGCCTGGTTTCCTGCGAATGCTACATCCCCCGATATTTTGCGTTATCCTCCAAGGATAGTGGATTTTATGCATATTCCATTCACGATTCATTTTTCAAACAAGCTTATCACAGCGAACGAATTACTTGAGGAAAACACAGATGCAATTCCCTATAGGGTAGTGTGTTTATAGATTTTATTTGGCAAGTAGGGCTAAAACCACGCCGAGAAATATTCTTATTACTTTTCTGAGTTACGTTATTTGTCCTGAGGAATAGGGATAATCTCGAGTCATCTTCTTACAGATCCGTGTTTGTGCCTAATGTTTTTGAAAGAGTTCCTCGAAATGGAAATGAAAAATAATCGAAATATCTTTCGGCTTTGCGGATATTTTGCAATTCGGAATTTTCCCTTCATTAACGAAAGAAAGTTCCCATTTCCCTGCGTGCGGATAAGTTTCATTATACTTTGATAAATAGTACGATTTGGTTTTATCGTCCTCTGGACGTTATGCGATCGGTTTATATACTGATTCGCAAAAATCCGCGCGGACCAATAGAACGGTTTTCTCTTAAACGTGGCGTTGATAAATTTGACAATGTTTCGGTTTTTATATAAAGTTAAATTCTTGTCCAGAATAAATAAAAATAATTACGATACATTTGTTCCGTTGAAGAAATAAAAGTACACGAAAAACGTGTTATTCTAGAGAGCCAAGAACTTTGGTTAAACCGTTTTTTTTTTTTTGTTTTTTTTTTTCTTTTTTCTATGACAGAACTATTTTTAACTTTCGCTATTATTTTTAATCTTTTTTGATTTATTTTGCAAAGGATACGATTCTTTATATTGCTACAGAAACAGCTGAAAGGCTTTTTTTTCGCCTTGTTGTTTTTCAGAGTTTTCGGAGGACTTGCATATTTACCGCGCTCGATTTTAAATGTCCCCAATGTCTGAATTTCGGTTAATTTTTTTTTTTTTTTTTTTATCGTGTTTTTAATGTTGTTGAACAACAACATAGTGCCGCGAATTATTTTCATTAATCCTGGAACAAATACTTTAATTGCTCAACGAATGTGAATAAGCTAATAATACTGATAATAATAAGTATTACGTCTTTATCGGTTGACGGAAGATTCTCACTTCCTTTTTACAGTAATTTCCGCGTAATTTCAATAATCTTGCAAGGAATCCCTCGGTTTTGTGTGCTTTCGGCACATAACAATATTATAATTGTAAACTATAAAAGCACAAATAATAGAAACACACACATCCATAACAATTAGATCGACACGTTTCGAAATGTACTAATAATTACGGTGATGTATAAATTGAAGTTAGAACGTATATAATTGATAGTTGAAAATTATCATAAGTGATTTTTTTTTTTTTTTTTTTTTACCCCCCTTGGGTTTGCTACCAAAGAGCATTAGCCCAGCAAAAAGGAATATGGAATAGAATAGAAATTATATTTTTATTCTGTCGACAATGGAATCAAGGAACACCCCTAGGACAGGAACAACAGAGAGAATAGGTAGAGAAAGAACATAAGAGGCGTTGAAAGGAGCAGGAATACCAAGCTTTAAAAGATGATAATAAAGTAATTCACGCTCGCGAGATAAACCGGAGCACTCGAAGAGCACGTGATTCGCATCACAAACATACTGGGAACCTTCAGGATCCAATGGATAATTATGAGATGCAGCCAAAGAAAAGCGAATTAGTAAAGAAGGAAGGAGACTATGTGAGAAACGGAAGCGGGATAATTTAGTAATTATGGACCGACGCAAACTGGGAAACTCATAGAACCAAGGACGCGGAGGGGAACAGGATTAATCAAGAGATAAAAGGAATTAGGATTAGCGAAAAGAGATACATAATCATAAGTGATGTATGGATTAATTCAAACCAAACATAAATAAATACAAAAAGTGAATCGTAATATGAAAAAATTAAAAAAAATTTCAAAACCAGATTTGCCTGAAATTACCTCTCTGTTTACTTCTTTCGATAATCCTATATGAAGTACTTGATTTCCTTCCCCTCCTCTCGTTTTCGATTTGCTCTATCGCCTTCTCCTGATTGTTCTCTTCACGATTGTGATCCTCCTCGTACATGTGATGCTGATCATATTTTCTTTGAGTGTCATGCTCTTCGTAACGAATGCTCCCTTTTATACAGTCAGCTCCTGTCATTAGGTCTCCCTACTCCCTATAACTCTTCCTTTATTCTCTCCTTTCCTTCATCTTCTGTGGTGTCCGCACTGTGGTCCTTCGTTGCGTCCATTTCGGACCGCCTAGTTATTTAATTTTTTAGCTTAGTTTTCTTGTTGTTGGGTCAATGCCGCTGGCTCGCCCACAAAAAAAAAAAAAAAAAAAAAAATACTCGATTTTCCATTTCTGGCAACAATCTTGGTCACGTCAACCATCTAATCAACTCTAAACAATTAAACCGAATGTCTCCTGCTTCCAGCCAATTCCAATCCAAAAAGAAAAACATCATCCTTACCCGACTTGGAATCTCCTATTCCGCCCACTCACTCATTCTCAGTTAATCCAACATCTTGATCCGCCCTTCTGCCAAAACCATCTTCTCAACATATCGCGCATCTTATTATTGTGTCTTTCACTTCAACCTCAGATATCCTCTCTTAATTTTCCGCCCTCAATTCCCGAAATTCTTTCTAAAGACTTAACTCACCCTGACAACCTCTTCTTTTTTTTTTTTGAAAAACCTTAAACTCCAACGTTTAATCTAATATCTCTCGTAGTCTCCGATTGCATATGGCCGAATGAGTAGCCGAAAGTGCCGTTTTTTTTGTTTTGCTTTATTTATTTATTTACTTTTAATAATAATAATAATAATAATAATAACCGGATTATTAATAAGCGTGTAATTAAAATTAATTTAATTATTTTTTATATTTATTTATAAAGATAATTTCGGTGTAATTTAATAATTTCGCATCAATGATGTCATTGTATTAAAGGTAAGTTTATGTTTATTAATTACGATATTGGATGATCCGCATGAGTCTGATACGGATACGTATCCGGGATGCAGTTCTTCTTGAGTCTGCGATTCGGTTCCGGATCCATATCTGAAGAAATAACGAACTTGCTTATCATTACTGTAGAGACAAAAATAAATAGTACGCAATACAGACGCTTACGAATTTTCAAATGTTTAATGATTTTACCGTTACAGAAATTAATTTCTGTAAGCAACATATGCACTTGTATTAATTAACCGCAATCAATGTTAAGGATGATCTGATACCAAAACCTTTATTGGATGGGTCGTTTCACACCATCATACAAATTGTATTACTGTAATGTATAATACATTTACCTCATCGGTACTATCCAAAATGAGGACCCCCCCACCCCCACCCCCACCCAAAAAAATACAGGTACACGGGTGAAACCATCTCCTCACCCCGCTTTTTCTTAAAGAATAATTTTGAACGCTACATAGATAATCGTTGTCGCAGAAGACGCATATTATCAGTCTTTAATATAAACAGTAACAAGATTACATTAAAATATTTATGTCTAACAAAAAATTAAATTAAATTACGCCGAAGCTTTCTATATATAAGTAAACATGAAAGTAATTTAATGACTCTAGTTATATATACCTTTTATTAATCCGTTGTTAAAATTGTTTAATTTTTGCATTTTATTATTATTAATTTCTTCGAATTTTCATAAATAGAATTTATTCATTTTAAGCGTAGATTTTTATTTTGTTTATACACCGTTTCGAATAATTTTAATTTATATTTTATCACAAAAGTAAAGTCTTTTTTTTTTTTTTTTTTTTTTTTTTTTGTGAAATCGTGAACATATATTTGTTATTTGTGATTTTATATTTTCAGTATCCGCAGAAATGAAATATGATAAAATTTAGATCACCACATTGCTAAGTATATTGTGCTGCGTGTACAATGTGTCTGGAATTAATAAAACTATTACAATACTACTCGTATCCTCCTTCTTATGTTAAATGTAACGCAATTAAAACAGCGACTTAATCGATAAAAGATCACATCTGTATGAAGTATAGCTCTCTCTATATTAATAGCAATTTACTAGGAGGCG
This sequence comes from Icerya purchasi, assembly GCA_039619475.1. Lineage (NCBI taxonomy): Eukaryota > Metazoa > Arthropoda > Insecta > Hemiptera > Monophlebidae > Icerya > Icerya purchasi. Next base: position 166,197,251 of record CM077116.1, on the reverse strand, counting down.
AAACCGTAATTAAAATTAACATTTTTATTCGCTTTAGTGCATTATGTGAAGTTTAACTCTTCACAGTCCCCCTTTTACAATTCATAATTAAACTTTTTCTGAAGTTATTCTGCGAACATTGACAATTTTAAATATTTTTAAACGTACATGGAAATAATCAGCTGAGAATATTAATAAAACTGCGGGTTAAGGAAAGGATATCTGAAGAAGGGAAATGGTTGAAGAATGAATCAAGGCGACCAGCAGAACGAGCCAAAGAATCGGCTTCATCGTTGCCATCAATTCCGGAATGACCGGGGACCCGAGAATAGAACGGGATGACTGCAAATTGGAGGTAAGAGAACCAATTGAGAGAATAATATTATCAAAGGAATGTGAAGGAGGAGAGGATAGGGCTTGAAGGACGTACTTAGAGTCCGCAATAATGAGGAATTCCTCCAATCACGCCAGACTTTGGCAGGATATTTATCCCTCCCTATTTTCTAATCGTCATTCTCACTACCGTTTCATTCAGCCAATTCCTCGTTCCCTGTCTTGATTCCATTCTATTCCTCTCAGTCGTCGCTCTTCTATTGTCTCCCTAATTCGTCTCCAGATCAATCATTCTCTCCTCCCTTCCTCTCGCTTTCGATTTGCTCTATCACCTTCTCCTGATTGTTCTCTCCACGATTGCGATCCTCCTCGTACACGTGATGTTAATCACATTTTCTTCGAGTGTCCTGCTCTTCGTAACGAACGCTCCCTTTTATACAGTCAGCTCCTGTCATTAGGTCTCCCTACTCCCTATAACTCTTCCTTTATCCTCTCCTTTCCTTCATCTTCTGTGGTGTCCGCACTGCTGTCCTTTGTTGCGTCAATTTCGGACCGCTTAGTGATTTAATTTCTTAGCTTAGTTTTCTTGTTGTTGGGTCAATGCCGCTGGCGCGCCCAAAAAAACAAAAAAAAAAAAAAAACAAAAACTGCGGGTTATCTGAAATGCGTCGTAATATGTACAAAAAAATTAAATTTATTGCCCTTGTCGAATTATTAACGCAGTAATAATTTTGACCGCGCCGATGTCGTGGCTGATGTACATTCGATAATAATGAATAAATAAATAAATAAATGCTGGTTGAAAAAAAAAAATGAAATCCCGAAAATAAGTCGGTCTTGTTTAGGCGCATATGTTCGATTCGACAGAGTCGATTTTAATATCGATTAGAAAACGAGCGAAGCCAGCGAACGCGATGAAAAAGCCGTTGTTAGCGCTAAGTGTTTGGCTAGCGATTCTGCTCTGTTTTGGCTTTTTAATCGCGTCTGTCTGTCTGTTTATTCGATGATTTATTGAGTATGCCGTTCGTCTGAATTTTCCTATCAAATTTTCCGATAAAATACACTCTGCCGGTAGCATTGGCGCCTTCGTATCGCTCAGCCTTCTAGTTCGTTTAAGTTCACGCGGAAATTCTTTAATGAAATATGAACTAACGCCACTTCTGTTTATTATCCATCATCGTTTCTTCTATCTGGAAACTAATCTTTCGTTAGACTTGCTCCTGAAGAGGAAACAGCTTTCTTCGTTATTAACGAACAGCTGCTGCTCTGAAGTCGCTTATCAATGCCCCAGCAACGTATGTACCTGCGATCGAAGATTTTTTATTAAATTACAGCGAACGCGATATACATATATATAAAAATGTACGCGGACACGTTACCTTCCGTTACTATTGATCAATGGCCTTTTTCCATTTCACTTAGTCGATCTTTTCATTGCACCCGGTACCCTACTACGGTTCACGATCAATTGCCAAAAAACCGTGTGATCTTTATCACTTCATATACTCAAAAAAATAAAGAGTAAAAAACAAGATAAAAATAAAAAAGTTCAAAATAACTACGGCTAGTTCATCAAAAAAAAAAACGCTTCGTTATATTCCGTTTTTTATTTTTCAAAACATTAGCTACCCCCCCCCCCCCCACACACACACACACTCTTTTGCTAAATCTATGTGGACTTGTTTAGTAAGGCATAGAACGAATTTAGATTTCTTATTTCGATCAGTCTATTTAAAAGATTACCTAGTAAAATACTAGCTTTCAGAAAGTCATACTATATTTTTACGAATTTTTGCTCACACACGTTCGGGGGGGCCCCTGTACCCCGGCGGCCCCGTATCATTGATACAGCTGACACGACGGTAGCTACGCCCCTGGCAACAGCTACACACTCGATCGGTTCGCAACATTGCTAAATTTGCTTGTTCTTTCTGTCTGGCAAAAATATGCTGAGATCAGTAACGCTTATTGGCATCATTAGTTTTCGGAAAGAAAAGAAAAAAGATGAAATCAAAAATTCAAGAAAACATTCTGCAACGAATTTCTCCCAAAATGTATATTAACACCGTTGTTTTTACCTAGCGCACGTTTCATGAAACCGGACAAGACCGAATTCAACATCTGTACATACGGAAAATACCAAAAATTAACAGAGAGCCTTTTTTTTTTCCTTTTTGCAAAAACAAGTTTTCTCAAAATTACCGATTTACCCGTTGCTATTTTCATCCCTCCCTATGCAGAGAAATATCGAAAAACCGCCTAATCATTTTACAAGGTTAATTTTTTTGAGCATTGCCGAGAATTTATCGATTAATAATTCTCGCTATTTCGGTATTGCGCGTGGTTATGCACATCTCGAAGAACCATTATTATTTTCCGTTACACTAGCATTTGTATAATCTCTTTTTTTTCCCATTTTTTCTTTGATACTTTCACCGCCCGCTTGTAGTTCCCATATTTATCCTGTAGGTAACTGAAGCCGCCAGCAATTTCGAAGCGCTATATGAAAATTTCTCAGAATTACACACTTGTTAAACGGCTTAAGTCTCAGTTCGTTCGATTCATCGGTTTTCAACAAAACCACATTACTCGTCGTAATTTCCGGAATTTCAAATTTATTCCCGATCGTAATTTTTGCAAGAAGGAATAAATTGTACCACAAAGAGCGCAGTGGAGGAAACAGAATAGAAGAAAAGCCAGAACACAGGCTGGAGAGAATATAAGAGATGAAAAGAGGAGGAAAAGGTGTGTAGTTAGGGGCGAATAAAAACGAACGACGACCGGGGAACGAGAAAGATGTCGAATAAAAATTAAAGAGGAAGACTAAGAGAGCCGCTGACGAACGGATCAACGGAAAAAGCAAACTCGTCCAATGTAAGAGCTTGAAAAGCAATTACATTTTGGCCGGCTTCGAATCACTTTCTGCGATGCGGCATTCCTCCGTCTGCAAAATAAACAAAAATGAGCCATCGCGCAACGGTAAATGTCTACAAGTATCATCCGGCTCTGTCGAAACGTTCTGCTCCTAACGAAATTAAACACTTCCGCCATTAACGAGTCCGATATGTCCGATAGGTTACACCGGATAGGCCTCCGACAGTCACGAAAGGTGATTTTCACTTATTCTCTATTCTCCGCAATACAGAGACGGTCGAACGATTCATGTCGCACCCGGAATCGCACGGTCTTCCCTTTTTCTCGGCAATAATACGTTTGTCGTGCGCCTAAAATATCGATTAAAGGCGAGGAGATTAGAGGATGTTGGGACTTCCCTCGTAAGGAAGGAAGCGAAAGAAAAAACAGCGAGCCGGGCCAAAGAATCTGCCGCTTCATTAGCAAATGTCGCCGACGAAATTAAGTATTCCGAAGCGTAAGACGTTCCAGTTCGTCAGCTATCAGCGACGGTGAACTTCAGCAGCCACCGGAAACTGTTTTACCTGACTACGGGTTGGCATTTACCGCCTCTAAACAGTTCACAAGCAGGACCGAACTGCCATCCTTTAACTAGTTCACGTTAAATCGTCGAACCGTATGATTTTCTACCGACTTTTAGGGGAAAAATGATCGTCTGAAACCGTTTTCAATTCGTCGACATGTGCCCATCGAAATCCTGCCCTCGCAAATTTCGTATCGTTTACAAACTCCACGCACCGGACAAATTTCATTCCATCTGTCTCTTTTTCCTCATTTTTTTTCTACTTCTAGCCTACTTCCTATTAAGGTCGATTTGACCTATCTCGGCTTTATTTCAATCCTATTCAGAATTTACGCTTGTTTTTTTCATTTTTTTTTATTATTTCCCAATGACAATCGCTGTGACAAAAGCCGATATCTGCGCGCGCGCAAAAGGATTATACAGTAAAACCTCGCTAATTCGGACTTTACTAATTCAGAACTTCTGCAATTGTCATTACAAAAAAATAAACTTTTTTTTTTCTATGCTGCCGTGTTAATTTTTGTGTAAGCGAAATTGAAGAAGACGAGTACATAAATGGTTTACTACAAAACGCTGATGAAGAATATGGCAGACGTACTGGATTGGTTAAATGGTGATGAAGATGAATTTGGGTGGCACCCTGTCCAGACGGAAGAAAAAAGTAGCGGCTGTCATAAATGAACGTTTAGAGTTGGGGATGTGCAACAAGATTCTTCTGCTAGTGGGGTTCCAAGACAACTGCGAAGAAATCCAAGAAAAGACTGTTAAACTAACTGATGCTAAAAATCACTCGTTGATTCATTATTAAGGTTGTGTAATACTACAAACAGTGAACTTAATAAATATTTCTTCATGTTGAATGAAATGAAGCAGCACATTGTGTCAAAAGAAATCCAAAAACAGTACACTCAAAACAAATATCAGACCTTTTCAAGTGAAAATATACCTTGTAAGCAATATAGCTATGTAGATAGTGTATATAGTTACAGTACTGTATTTAGTGTTTTTTTTTAAGGAACATATAATTTGTATAGTAAATTAGTATTTGTAGTAAATTTTTATTAAAATTAAACAGACGAGTAATTAAAATTTTTCATTTTTATACTTATTTGTTACGGAATTCACCGATTTAAATTATTACATATGCACTTATTGAGATTTATCTAAATTAAGTACACGATATATTTCGTAAAAGTTCGGATTACATGTGATTTTAGAAGTGTTCCATAGTTTGGGAATTTCCGCTAATTCGCACCGACTGTAGTCCGCATTAGGTCGAATTAGCGAGGTTTTACTATATTTTATTACGGGAACCGAGTTTTGTAGTGAAAAAATGAACAAGTCATTTAAATTTTTCTTTCTGAAATATCCTTTATTTTCTTCATTTGGTTATTTTTGTGCACCGATAATCGGGGGGGGGGGGGTGTAATAAAATTTTATAAATAAAACTGATTAAGTACACACAGCGTGTTGTGGCAACTTGAAATATTCAAATTTTCAAAAAAAAAAAAAAAAACACAATTTGTTTTAAATTTATCGTTTGAAAAAAATAATAAATGATAAAGAAGCCCGATTAATTCATGAGAAAGTGAAAAAAAATGTCGGCTCTTTACAGTAAATATGATATGAGAAAGATGAGGACAGCACCGCACTATAATGGAAAAATTAAAAAAAAAAAAAGTGATAAATAAATAAAGGTTTAGAAAGAGGTACGAAGAACGGGTAAAATATTAGTAATAAGTGAAGCGTGTGTGATAAATTTAATTACACGGGGGGAGAAAGAAATTTTAAAGAATGCACTAAAAAGCGGTATCGGATGACTCCTCATTTGATAAAAGTTAGCACATATCAATATACATATTCCAGCTCTCTCCTGTGTTTCAAGTCTGTACTCATCAGCTTCACTGTCGTCCTCTGTGATTGGCTTTCCACAAATTCCCTCCCGCGCTATCTCCACTAAAATACCGTTCTCGCTTAGTTTGAGTTGTACTATGCATTTATATCTCGCACTTTATATCGTCCAGCAGATATAAATTTTTTACTTCTACTCCGGGAACTTGGCTATTCCCCTAATGCAATCTCGACGGGTCCGCATTTTAAATTCTTCAGATTCCGCATTTATTTTCGCCATTGCGCGCGTTAGACTACACTCTTTTTAGCCTCAGACTTGTTTTTATCCGCCTTTTTTTTTAACATCTTTTCTAAACGAACGAAAGCGCCTTCTCGTTCGCGGCGACGCTCGTGTTTCCATTAGCGCATGCTAGAAAAAAGGCTCTAACAGAAGCTCTCCTTGAAGAAAATTTAACTAGCCCTGTACCTTGTGTGCAGAATTACATTTCGACATACGTGTTTCGGCTGCGCTGTGTAAAACGACTGTATTTCCGTTTCGGTAAAAACATCTGATGAAGACACGACCCTTCATCGTAATACAAGTAAAATAATGTTTACACTACGATGTGTAAATATATAAGCCCGTAAATGTGTAAAAAATTTTAAATAAAAAATTTCTCAGTAAAAACACGAACGCAGATGATCACAAGATCTTGGCGATGACATCATCGTGAGGCAATGAACATATTTTGCCGAATGACTCCCACGGCTTGTGCAAAAATTCTGCATAGAGACCTGTTAATCGTACGGCATCAAAGCATGGAGACCGCTCTGCCTAAATCTAGAAGCGTCTGATACTGAAGGCAGCTGAATGATACAAGGGATCAAAATTATAATCATTATTGAACGCAATCGTGAAGATATCACGCTGAAACAGTTATGTATTGCGTATGTTGGATAGACTAACTGAGCGAAAGACGGATAATCGTTACTTCAACATTTAACCTAGAATCATAGGAACATGTCGATAAGAAGGAGCCCGAATCGTTTTTTTTTTTTAAATTTGAAAAAAAATGACAAAACTGAAGGGAAAAAAAATCGTATTAATATAATAGGCGTAAAATTCTACAGCAAATCTGTGTAAAATTCAAGAATCGTTACGATCGGAAACACACTCTAATGACACTAATTTTTTTTTCTGAGTTTAAATCGGAAAAACTACTCGGAAAGGATATTTTTTTGCCAACGTTATAACACTAATTACTTAAATTTTAAATGAGAGGCGCTTTTTTGATAATTTCCATTTCCCGTAATTTAGTAAAGGCAGAGTAAAAATAAAAAATTTATACCTGATTTTTCTTTTTTTCTTTTCCACGGAGGATTTAGTAAAATTTATTAGTTTATTATGAAAATTCATTAAAACAAACACATCAAAAGGATCTCAATATTACTTTCGCAACGTTGAAAAATAGATCGGTCTTTTGAAAAACTCGAATTCTATTAAAAAACTCGAATTCTATTAAAAAACTCGAATTCTATTAAAAAACTCGAATTCTATTAAAAAACTCGAATTCTATTAAAAAACTCGAATTCTATTAAAAAACTCGAATTCTATTAAAAAACTCGAATTCTATTAAAAAACTCGAATTCTATTAAAAAACTCGAATTCTATTAAAAAACTCGAATTCTATTAGAAAACTCGAATTCTATTAAAAAACTCGAATTCTATTAAAATCGTTGAGAGTGGATACTTTTTTGCAGGCCTGAAAAAATCTCTAGCTGTTTTCGACAATCCGTTCGCCTTCGATTAACAGATGTACATTGAATGTACCGTGGTGAGGGATATTCACTTTTCTCCTTCTATTCATTTCATCCTGAAACAGAGTGACATACGGAGGAATATGACATCGAACCAGCACCGGCACTATTTTTAGTTCGCAGAAAGGTCGGGAGCAGTAGCGAATACATTGTGACTGCTGTAATCGCAAGGATAGTGAAGATTAATTGGCCGTGTATTATACCTGTAAAAAAAGGGGAAAAAAATCGAGGAGGTATAATATTCTGCATGAAATCGACCGATTTCTTCTAGTCGAAATACGGATCTCCTTTTTGTTCACAATACTTGTCGCACATATATGTACTTTCTTTCGATGATTTGAATCTTTCAGTGTAGAATCGCGTCAAAATTAAAAAAGAAATTGATCGTTTTTACAAAACTCTCCCTCTAGATTGAATTATTAAGTACGAAAGTATTTACGAATTTGGATTTCTTAAAATAAATGAATTATTTCATTTTAAAATTAACATCGCTTGCATTTATAAATGCGCGCTTATTTTATTTTTAAATATTGAATAGTTTTAACGCGTACCTGGTTAGATAACATCAAGCTATGGACGAGAACGTGGTCGTTAGGAAGACTCATGCAAGATGGCAGAAATAGAAATTTTTGATGCTGACATATGTGATCGTCGTTCGAAACACAAGAAGAAGAAGAAGAAGAAGAAGAAAATAAATAGTATATTTTTTTTTCTATAACTGAGAACATTTTCATAATCCAGCGCGTAGACGTTTTAGTATTATACATGTTGCTTAGCAGTTTCAAGGAATACTTTAAATGTATAGCCGAACAATTGAATTTACACAGTGTCTGAGCATTTCAAACAATTTGGATGACTAAAAATAAAGTACCGGGAAAGGAAAATGCATCAGATGAATTGAAATGAAACAACTCGGAGGAGATATTATTTAATAATGGTGGGCGGTGGTGATTCGAATGAATAGAAAAAGTTTTTGTTTAATCGTACAACTAACCACATATTCTCAATAAATCGCGCTATTTTGTACGGTGTTAATCACTTTTAAAGTTTATAACGTAATTTGTTACATTTTCTCGTGAAACAAAATAGTTTTCGTTAAACGCGACCATAAATTAAGGTGCGCGTTATGCGTATATTTGTAGCGTATGTAAAAAAAATATAGGGTAAAAAGTATTAAACGTCTCATAGCTTGTATACTAATGCATGGGGTATTACTGTTGTTGTTTTTTTTTTGATTCGACGATGGCTATACGCGTTTATATTTATCGCAATATTTATTCAAAATTAACGCAAGTGTTAAAATTTCAGGGAAAATATTAAATGAAGAAGAAAGTAAACAGTTGAAGTTTTAAAAGAAAGCGAAAATAATTTAATTAAAACAACTGAGAACGCGAAAAATAAAAACAAAAATACCACCGTAGGGTACCGTGCGAAAGCATGAATCGGTGAAATACGACTGCGTGAAAAATTATGTTAATTAAAAATAGAACTCAGGAGAAATTAACTCTGTACGCTGAAGTTAAAAAAAAAAAAAAATAAAAATAACGCCATTTTCTACGCTATTCGCAGAAACATTAAATCATGGATATGTTTTTCGAGGATAATAATTTTTTTTTTCCTTTTTTTTTTATTTTACGCAGAATATTACGTTATATTTTCTGTAATTATTTAAAAATATATAGATGGAAAAGAAAATGAGAAACTCTATCGCACTACGCCAATTTGAAAAAAAAAAGTGCAAAATAAAGCAAAATTTTTTTACTTCCACAGTAAAATTTCTAGATAATTTAAAGAAATATTTATGACGCCATCGTAACACATTTTTATTTTTATGCCTTTTTTTTTTTTTTCTCCCCACCAAAGGAAAAAGGAAAAACATATCCGTGTTAAAATGTGTATATATATATATATATATATATATATATATATATATATGCATACACACTTGTAGCGTAAGCCGTTCGTGAATCTGAACATTATGTACACTGGTACGCGTATAAAAAACTAACAAATTTTCGGTACGTGGCAAAGCTTACCCGGTACACAGTGAGTGGAAGCGACGCTTGCAATATATAGCCTAAGCCTGTGGCCCGGACATGTCCGATATTTTTCTTTCCGTAATTCTCTGATTAGAGCACTTCTCTGTATAGCCAATGATAACCATCCTCTTCTTCTCTGACAATCCTAACGGCCGTTATTCCCGATAACGATGACGTTTTCAACACACTACCAGGACTATAAACTTCTCTTCGTATCCTGTCCATTCCAGTCAGTTAATTCTTCTTTTCTGCTACCTTCACCGTATTTTTGACGAGTCGTTCCATTTTCGATATCTTTCAAACTTTTTTTTTTTTTTTTCTTTCTATTGCTAATTAAACGCGCATCTTTTCATTCATTTCACTATTAGTTCTTTTTTTATTTATAAAAAATTCGTTATACGTTTAAAAATCTCGACGTTTTTTTGATATTCTCAAAAAAGCCGGCATTCATTTACCGGCTGGCCAAGAACAGTGATAAGAAAAAAAATCAATAACAAGAAGCTATTCTAGATTGACTGAAATAATAATTAACAGTTTTGTGTTAATTGATTAGTGAAAAGTTTCCTTTATCTCCCGACTAACCTAGAATTCGGAACGATTGGGATGGCAAAAAGCTGCACAAATCGGTTCAGTCTTTGATATGTAACATTTTGATCTTTCTAATTCATTACGCGCTTCTTCCCGACTTTCTTTTCTTTTCCTATATTCTTTCTTCATTTTATTATTTTTCTCCGGTCGCTTTCAATTTAATTCTTCGCCGTATTACTTCCCACTTCGATCGACTTCTTTTCCTTATCCTTTCCCGGCGCTAAATTCTTTGCCATATTCTTCCTTCCTTTCGTTCCTCCCTTTATCCCTTTTGTTTCTTTATTCGCTATTTTATTTATTTTTCTTATTTGATTAATTCTGCTGTTTTGTCTTTTCTTCTCCACTTTCATGGTCTCTTTCTTTTCATAAAAAATCAGGCTATGAAATTCTGATACGCGAATTGAAATTATGTTTAATGTGATCAGCGGCTCTTACGGCTTCCCCGGATAAACACTGATCAGAAAATCTGAAGAAAAACATCATTAAGAAGAAGAAGAAGTTACTGGAAAACGGCTGTGCCCTAGAACGGGTCCCCGAATTCAAGAATCTTGGCATTTCTGGTTCAAAAATTGACCAGTTAACTGAGAAATACGCACAACGATAGGAAAGTTTTTCTAGGTAAAAAAAAAAAAAAAAACAACTCGTTGACTAGGTGACTAGGAAAGAGACCTTGATCTCCGGCTACGGATGCGCCTTGTACGTGTTGCTATGTCTGGTCAGTGCTGCTCTGTTGTATGGGAGAGCTGCTTACACAAGCGCTGGAAAAGAAGGTAGAGGCGCTTGAAATGTTTGTGTGTACCGGCCATGTTGAAGATATCGTACCGGGACCACATTCCCGTCTGTCCGAGGAAACTCTAGAAAACTCCACTACTTCGGCCACATATCTAGACATCCGGACAAAAGTACCACTTACTCTTCAGCTTGTTCTAAACAGTACAATGGAGGGTGGCAGAAGAGAAAAAACTAGACCAGGAAGAAGAAGACAATCGCGGCTAGCTGACACGCGGAAAAAATACACATTTGTAACGCGTTAAATTTTCGAAATTTAATTTGTGTAACTGATCGCAAATCTCGATGTGATGTTGATAAGATACCGGAAAGTTTTGAGCATGCTAATGGCGGGAAAATAGATGATACGTTTCGCGTTGTTGACAGCGCTCCGATGTATATAAATCGCCAGGAGAATATAATAAGGGGGTACGCTGTAATGTGTTCTCAATGCACACTGCCTTGTGCCCTATTTTTCGATACTCTGGAGACAACAGGCGTTGTTATAGATACATATAAGAGAGCGGATTAACTCAGATTTTAGCTGAAAAAACAAAGTACTTCCATTGAAATTTTCAAAGATCATCTCTTAGAAGACGCTTGAATTTTTCGAAATATTCCAATAATACGGAGCTGAAATAATTGTTGTAAACGTTGAGACGGATTCGGTACGCGTAGCTGTCTATCTCTTGACGACGCACGTTTGAGTTATAAATTAATCCCTGACCGTTTCATCAAATCACGAGCTTATCAAATGTCGTTCTAGGTTGCATCGCTGCTTTGTGGTCGTGTCAAGAATGCTTAATAATCGGGGCAAAACCAAAAACCGCCATGTTCAGTTGCAAGTCCAGTCGTTCGAACGGTCGCATCGTGGCAGAGACGCGTTTAAGTGGTAGTGGTCGAGGGCTGAGATAGTGACTTGTGTCTGCGACGAAAAGCGCGCGGTATACTCTGTGTCGAGTAACGTTGAGCTGCAGGCAGACTGTAAAATCCCGCCAAAAGTCAGGCAGGGGAGTATGTGCGGTGATCTAATAAGAATACTTCTGCGTAGCTTACTGTTTCCCTCGCGGCACGAACACTGTGTTCGATCGATCTGTTGTTTGTTAACGTTAAAAATGTCATTCTAATCCGTACCGCCGCGTATATTGAATATTTGAAAACGGTGCCATTTAGCAAACCTGTTTTTATATGTATTTTTTGTAAAGTCGCGATCTGTGTGTATGTGTGTTCTTTTTTGCACTCAGATATTAGTTTGGATCCATTTCCGTAAAATTTACGTGTTTTATTAATTGCATCGTCTTTTTCGTTACGGACACGCCTGTAAAGAAACTCACCGTGAGATCTCCTACTTAGAGAGGTGCCGCGGCACGATGTTTTTTTTTTTTCTTTTTTGAATCGGAAAGCCTAAACTTTATCGGAGAGAGCGTTCGAAATTGTGACAGTGCGTGTGTCACTGGCGCCCGTATTTTTTAGTTTTATTTCGTGAAGTTATAAATCTAATCAAACGCTCCTGGAATAGGGACCAGACTGAAGAGAAAGATGAGTTCTTAACAAGTGGCTCTGCAGAACAGAGATTCGATGGAGAAGTTGCTATCAATTAGCGCCCGTAATTCAAAAATCTGAACTGTTACAGACATCATCATTATCATCATCATGGTTGAGGTAATTAAATTTTCAATATGTTAATTTATTTCGCTACTTCGTTAGATGACGTAAGTTTTTACTTCCTTAAAATCTATTTTCTATATTCGGTAGTAAGCACATATTTTGATGATTTTTTCACGCAATTTTTCCTATAGAGAACGTTTTTCTATTCTTATCTTCTTTTAAGATTTGCATTCGGTTACTTTTTCAATTAAAATTTTTCCCATACGTTTTATAGATTTTACAATTCCTTAAAATTTACATTGTTAAATATTTCATTATTTCCGATGGTCTTTTTCATAAATTTTTACTTTGAAGTCTGCTCCCTCTATTTTCAAGCCGTTCATTAATATTTTTTATGCACAATTTTTTATTCGAATTAATAATAGTTGGAAAATTATTAATATATAAATCATAGAAAGGTAAAAGATGATTTATTGTTTATATAAAATAAATATTCGAAGAAAATTTTGCAAGCCCTTCCACCTTCCAATTTTATCTAAGCACGGTCCAGTGTGGCAACCAAAATCGATGAAAAACAACGGAAAAAATAAGTTCGGAACTTATACGGTGCTGTGTTAGCAGTCCGAAACCCGCGTCCGGAGTAGTGCGTACATACCCGGTTTGCGAACTATACGCTAAGCAACATTAAATACAGTACTATCTCAAGTAGTTCGTCAAGGGACCTTTTCAACAATTTCGCGATAGGTACTAGACATACACCCACACACATATATACATACATATATACATACATACACACTTGATTATTTGTCGGTTCTGTCGTTAAATCGGTGTTTTCGCTTTGTAGTACACAATGGAAAAGTGCTATCGGGGCGACTTTGAAAAACGCTACTACGAAAAATGGTTAGGCTTATTCCAGCTTTTACGAAGCGAATGTAAAAAAAAAAAAAACGAAAAAAACGAAAAGAAAAGAAAAGAAAAAAAGTCAACAGCTTTCGTCGACATCCTTTCGTCACATCTTAATATTTAATCCAGACCTGTACAGAGACCATCGAGAGCCGTTTAAACCGACGCCATCACTAGCTCTACTTTTTAAACGAGACTCCGTTCGTGAGAAAATGTTTCACATTCATAAAATATTCAGTCGCTTTGGGTATTGCATTAAGAGAAGGAGGTGCGCGGTCCCGCGAAAATTTCACAAAATTTAGAATTCAAGTTGCGCCCTCTGCAATAAACATCATACATATTGCAGTGGGATGATTAGCGACCAAGACATCGCGCATCATTGCACCGTCGTGTTTACCGGACAATATTCCGGAGAAATATCGTTCGCCGTGACAAATATTATTGCCGTAAACTGTGGAAACTCTGCTGCTGTTTATTCGATAAATATTTCGCAAAGCGACTCTCAATATGCGCCGGGAACGTCCCCGTTGTCTCATCGACAAAAGTGAAACATCGTGATTCAACTTTTTTAATAGTCGTTCCGGTTGTACGAGAACTACTTCTTTCCCTACGGCGGCCAGTGTGTATAACTCTATTGTACACAATTTCCCCCTATAGAGCGGTGTAAGTTGATGAGGCGAGTACCACAACATATGTCAATGCACGCATGCTATGGATACGATAATTATTATTATTACTTTACACGTTAATTTTCGAACTTAACAAAAAGAAAAAACGAAAATAATGAAAAACTGTGAACTTCGTCATGTTCTAAACTAGCTCTGCATGATACATAGACCCCAAAGACTGGTTTAGAACGTGAACGTTTAAATATTATCACTTATATACCTACTAGAAATATAGTCTCATAAAATTATTGATAACAATGGCTATGTCCAGATAAATCCCCATACCTGTTTGTTAATGTTTATAAATGAAAAATAAAACACATTCCTTAGGTAAGTAATAAACAAAAATAAAGTATAAATTCACCTGATGAATACTTCAATTTAAAGAATCGTTTTCACAAACATAGTCCATCATCAACTAACAATACAGAGTGTACTCTGAAATAAAACTAAAAACACAACGTTCCCTTAAATTTACGGGTGGTATTTTAATTTATTAAAGTATTTTACGCTTATTTTTGTTTATTATTTAGGTATTTATTTATTTTATCATCTACACACACCTTATGATTGACAATTGAATATAAAATGTGTGTGTGTGTGTGTGTGTTAGAAACGTCTTTTCACGCGAATTTTCCATCTTCGGCGATAAAAAAATAAATAAAAAAATAAATAAATAAATAAATAAATAAATAAATAAATAAATAAAAATATTTAGTCCTACAATGTTTGAACATGTGAAGGAGATGTAAATAATTTTTATCTTTCCATTTAGAAAAAAAGGAAAATCAAAGAGAATATCATTAAAAATGAACCTAAACGTTTAAATTTTAATTTAAGAAATTATAAGTACGGCAGTATGTATCAAAATGTTAATGATAAGGAATATGATTGATTCTTCTTAGCAGAGACGAAGTGTTGGTATAATATTATGTTTTCTTTTCGTTTTCCTGATTTTAACTTTATTTTCAACGGAATAGCAAAAATCAAAGAAATATTAATAGAAGTGAAAAGCCGTGATCGAAATATCTGAACAACAGATCTAATTCTCGTGAGAAGCGAACTGTACTAATTTCATTTCTACTACTCGGCATAATTGAATCGTACTACATTTATTTCTCATTAATAATTTCTATATAGATTTATGTTTTAATTTATTAAATTAAAGATTTAATTTTTAATTATTAATTTCGATTTTCTTAGCTTAATGTTGATAAATACGAGTATATTAACGTGTCCTTTGGATGTTAATATTAAATTTGTTGTCTTATTATTTCGTAATTTTTCTAGTACGAAAGATGAGATATTCCATCGAAAAGTAATTTCCAGTATATTCCGTTTAATATTCAATCTTGAGATATTTGTGTCATTATTAATAATTTTATAATTGTAATGTATTCACTACAAGAAATGTAATAATTAATATGAAATTTTCCTGCGTTCTGGCCTGACAACCACTTGGATATAGAATAAAAATGGGTCAAGCGTAATCTGACAATGTCGCATTTATACAGGATGGGGTGGCTAACGCTTTATCGTACATTAGCACCGGATAATGAATTAGGGAAACCCTAGAGGAGGCTTAGATTCTTAAAGAAAAAAATTCTCGAAGACAATCTTCCGGCTCAGCAGTGGTCAGCAATTAAAAACAGAACCGTGTGGGCAATATGGAACTTTTCTCTGGACAAGCTGCTTTACTTTGACGAACAAATAAAGTCCGTAGTAAGACAAAGTAGCTAATTTTACGACAAAATACCTCGGTGATTTATTAAGAGGAAAAAATTCGCATTTTATCTGCTACCCGGAAAAACCGGATATTCTTTTGAGTTTACATATCCGCCATTCTATGAATAAAAAAGAATTCCATTAAAAAAAACAGTTACTTTTATCTTAACAATCGCGATTGTGAAGTTTTGATGACGGCTTGTGCGTATTGCGTGTATCGCTCGTCTTCTAAAAGTGCTTACTCTAAGAATAATATTCTCACAGTTTGTAGAAAGTATGAACTAAAGTGAAATCGGATTTTTTCATCAAAATTCTGTTCCAGTCGGTGAGAATTCTGTTCTTTTTTTTTTCTTTCATTTTTACATCGGTTTATCGGCGTACAGAGAGTTCGGCAAAATATTTTGTCAGTGTAGCCAGATACAGAATGTCAAATATCGAACATTCGCATATTAATATATCGATCGCTATCATTTTTACACGCGTCGTGTTTAATAGCAATTAATAAAGAACGATCACAGGGAGCGACTAATAAACGGAGGTCCTTCCTCTACACAATCACAAGTTGCTGGTATCACTATACAGCAATATCAGCAATGGCAAACTGAAGCGAAATAGAAAGAGCAGAAATATATACACCACAAATAGAATAGCTTCAAAAGTCGGTCACGTTTTTAAGTAATAAGCTAGCAAGTCAAGGAGGCATTAGCTCACGAACACAGTCGCAAAGTACTCCTAGTGCACTAAGGCCGTGTCCACGGAGTGGGTTTTGGGGGTTAACCCCCCCCCCCTCCATGAGAACTGAAATGGTTATTATAAATACACAAAAATCTGAAAAAAATAAAAAATTTAAAATAAATATCGATGATTTTTTAGGATGTTCTTATCTACTTTTAAAAGAAAAAAGAAAAAATATGCTTCATATTTTTAGGTACTTCATTAATATTTTATGCAAAATTTTTTATTACGAGTATAATCAATAATATATATAATTTATATTAACGTTTATATACGGGGTAATTCATTTATGTAAATTATTAATATATAAATAAAAATTATGGAAATTATTAATAGTATGCGGATATTAGTGAAAAATGTATTATTATTTATAAAATAAATATGTGAAGAAAATTATCAAAACCGGGCCCTTTCAAAATTCTGGGCACCGGCCTGTAGTCCACTGATAGGAGAACAAATACAAAAAACTGCACGAGTTAATTAGCGATAAAGATACTTCGACAGCACTCAATCAATTGAATGTACCTATTATAACATCTGATAGTACATCTGAAAAACAACCTACTATTATGTCAACTAATAAAATGGCAGAAAAAGCATCATAAGTTATGTAGCGCAAGCTCCTGTTAAGGATAAAATAGCGCCCAACTTTGTTAGTAACGTTATAGATATCGAACACTTTACGTAGAATTTAGGTGAACTAGACCGTTCAAAACCAACCATACAGTCACCGAGCAATGGAGATACCAAATTAATTTGCTCTGACGAGTCAAATTTTCGAACGGTGATAAACAAATTAAGAGAAGGAAAAGAAACAATAAATCATTCCCTAAATGGTATAGAGTTTCATACATTTCGGGTTAAAAATAGAACCCCTTTCAAAGCTGTAATTAGACACCTACACCCTACAACAAAACTGGAACAAATTATTGAAGCCCTTTGTGAGAAAGAACATCAAACAGTACACAAACCGAAACATAGAAAGACAGAAGTGTCTTGTGTAAAACAATTAAAACACGTAGACCATTGTTCTTTATTGAATTAGCGCCTAATTCTAATAATAGAGACAGGTATAAAATTGACAACCTGATGGGCGTCAAAATTTAAAATAGAAGCACCATCCCAAGAGGCAAACGAAGTGGTTCGGTGTAAAAGTTTGTCAACAGTACGGACACACCAAAACATATTACGCAAGGCAAGCACAATGTGTTAAATGTGGCAGAGGGGTGCTATACAACACAGTGCCAGAAGCCTAACATCCAAGAATGTAAATGTGCTAACTGTGGCGGAACCCACACTGCAAACTGGAAAGGTTGCCCAGTATATCAAAAAAAGCTAGCAACTCAGACTACTAAGATCAAGAAAGTGACCGTTCTGAAGAGAATAAATGAGGTAGCGTACCTCCGAACCTACCTTTCTAAATACTATTGAACCTGATACATCCGTTGATGACTTTCAGATGGCGTAAATCGCTAGGAATTGTGCGCCTCGAATCGCCGCCTACGAATGAAAAGTCCAATACATCGATATATCTTCACCGATTCTTTTCCCTCAGCGACCATTCACCGCTATCTGTGTTCTTGTAATCCTTGAGTGCTCGGTGTTCAGTTTGTCCCGCATCAGAACGTGAACAAGCTGCATAGACTAACCGCTGTAACTTTTCTACTATTCCGTGTTTGCACCGTCGTAAAATATCTCTCGGGACAATCGAATTAATACCAAACTCTTCTAAAAGTTCATGATTAGTCGTTGTGTTTTAAAACAAAAAAGAAAAAAAAAAAGGCATTTTTACATTAGAAGAAATCGTGTTTTCGCGGCTGTTTTTTTAAATATCCGTGGCAGTAAGGCACATTAAAATGTTCCCGCCATTACACTTCTCTACAGGTTTAACAAAAAAAAAAAAAATTAAGAAACAAAAAGAGAATTTGGTCCTCACTGGAGGATGATTTTTTTTGGATTTCTTTAAATACGATACTTATCGCGATAGGTCAAGTAAAAGACTGGGGAAATCGAAAGTGATGAAATTTCACTTATTTTTTTTTTTATTAAGTCTTTCTAAACTTTTTTTAAAGATCGTTTTCGTTTCTTCATTTAATGCTTCAGGATTTCGTTAAAATATTCGCATGTGTCTGTTAGAAGGTCATCAGACAAAAGGTGTGTAACGATTTAAATTTTAAATGTATACCTCTTCTTATAAAACAATTATGTATTTAAAATTAAAAACACTGATACGTTTCGAAGCTAAATAGCTTCATGATTACTATGCTTTCGGAACGCGTCGGCGTTTTTAATTTTAAATACATAATTGTTTTATAAGAAGTGTATACGAATGATTTATATATAAAAAGAAATTGAAATAATGTGTTTTTCAAATGTTAATAGTGTGACGATTTGTTTAACCATTGTCAGCATCGTAATGTGCGCATTAGCGCTTTCACACAAACTAGAAGCACTCCCTTTTTCTAGTAGGGCCAATTGCGAAAGTATGCCTGATCCGATTATCCGCAAAAAAGGAAAGTATCCAAAAATGCCGATTAAAAGTAGAATGTAAACGATAAAAGCAGAGTATTTGCTTTACCGATACAACAGTAGTGTACAAATGACGAGGCGTAGTTTCAGTGAAATAAGCTCGCATCGATTATCCCGGCTTTCGCGATGTGTTTAATAAAACACACCGCGCAAACTATCGCAACAGTAATTCTGTACACCCAGTTTCGGAAGTTAATTAAATCTCTCCTATATTCAGATTAAAATTAAATTTGAACTTCCAGCTTTCTGCGAATTTTTACTTCTTTTTCTTTCCCCCTATCGCTATCATCATCGACATTTGAATTATTATAAAAGATTTAACAGATGCACGTATAGGCGGAATAACCAATAGTCGAGTTTCATAAAAAGGCAAACGCGATGCTCGCCGAATTTAATAGTCCGCTAATAATGTCGCAGCTGGAAATAAAGAGCACCACCTCACTGTGGAATCTCAGATCCAAATGCGGCAGACGCTAGTCTGTTAAAATGAATAAAAGCAGAGAAAGCTGCCATTTCGTTAAACTTTCAACTAAAAAAAGTTGCAGATCACAGAGTATTCCATATGGATGGTACAGAAAATCAGCCTTAGCGAGAATTATAAAATTTACTTTCACTGCAGCATCGTTTAATTGTTGTGCTAACTGTACGCCGAGCATCTGATATAATCGAAAATTTGAAGATGCGTGTCTTCGCGATAACCACAAACTCGAACTATCACTGCAACATATACTTTCGTACTTTCGGTTCAACGCAAAATTACTAGCTGCATAGTCTCTGTATACTGTCTCAACACACAAACTAATAAAGTAGCAAAAGTCTCGTATTGCCTCCAATACCAGTGATTTCGAAATCAGTTGAACATATAGTCATAGTAATGGAACTGAAACGAAGCAGTATCCTCAATTCAAACATCGCCCGTTTAAATCAGCGCCAAAATCTTCGCCATATACCACTGTCGAACGAAGCAAGTCACATCGCCTGCGCCTAGGCTACATCTTCATAAATCAATTTTACATTGTAAAACGTAAAAATCCTCCTACTTTGACTATCGCTTTGCTCTCTAACATGATTTCTCACTTCCTGACAACCCATACTGCTCGGTCAAAGAACGTAAGCTACAGTATCTGGGTCATGTAATGAGAGACCCTAAGTAGGAGATCCTGCGAGTCATCCTAGAAGGAAAAATAGCGGAAAAAAGATCTATTGGATGCCCGCAGAACTCCTAGATGAACGATCTTCACCGATGGCTTGGCTGCACATCAATTGAGCTGTTCCGCTCCATTGATTCAAAGGTCGTGCTGGCAACATGGATCGCCAACCTCCGAAGCAGAGATTGCACGTGAAGAAGAGGAATCATTTCTATTATTCGCTTTCCTTTAAATGTATCGTCAAATTTGGAAAAAATATTCTTAAACACTTTTCTTACCCGAAAATAATCTTTCCTAACCGCTCTAAACTCCTAATTGATTTTACATTTGTGCCTCATAGTTATGTAATATCATGTCATGAAAAAGAAAAAAAGAATCGAATACATATTTACACTGTTTTTTAATTGTACATATTTGCTTAAGTTTGAAGAACGATACAAATTTCTCCTTTATTTTGTTTTGGCCTGAACGGAGATATTCATTAGGCCAGCTCATCTACATTAGACAAGATGAAAGGAAGAAAACAAAAACTCAGAAAAAAATGTCAGCCGACATAAAATAAAAATTGTTTAAAAGAAAAGAGTACAAAGCAAAAGTAAAACAAAAACATGCACTGCCATTTAATAATATAATGATCTTATTCAAATACAAATAATGCTACTAATGGCTGATTACCTGTAGAGAGCAACATGTATATACAGTCGAGCGGGAAAATACTATTTATGAGGGCGTGTCTATGATTTTTGAACCGATAGCAACTAAATATTAAGTGGTTCATATCCTCTTTTAAATTATTATTACAGGAGTGATTGGAGTATATTGAACAGGAAGAGTCAACTTTGAGAAAGTTCAGGCTTAATCTAGTATGCCCCATATGCAAACAACAAATGATTGTTACAAAAGAGTGTGTTCAGCTGACAATGTAGGAGGAATAAAATAAAACTATGGAAGGGAAGGGAAAGTAAGACAGGTTGCACACACAATAGTATGATCTACCAGAATGAAGATTTACACAATTATCTCTGAGGAAAGGATAAATGGAAGAAAAAAAACTCAATTAGTAGATATATAATGTTCATTCTAGGACAATAGCCAATCAGAAGCGAGTATTTAACCATGTGACCCCATCCCTTTTACTCAGTCTATCAAGAGTCAATACTTCAACAAATGACTATGCTCCCTTCATGTTAGCCCCAACCAATAAGATTTCACAACCACACCACAATATTATATGCCAACTATGACCACATTACAATGTAGTCCCATGTGTGTCTGCCTACTATATATCAACTAATACACATATAGTGGTATACATAGTGTACCACATGAATATTAGCGGTTATTTAATTTTCAATTTATCATAATAAGTTCTGTTATTGCTCTGATTTGAACCTGAAACATTTGCAATGGAAGCCAAGCACTCTAGCAACTAGGCTATCATGACAACCACAAAGAATATACTTTACAGTATTTCTAGAAATACTAGTTTAGACTGATCTAATTAAGCTAAAAAAAATAAATTATACTACTACTAAACAAAAAATGTGTGTGAAAAAAACTTGTAATTATTTCTGCTGTTATAAACTGTAAAGTTTCCAAAAGTCACAGCCACATACACTTGCATGCAAGTGCACACTCGCATGTATGCATACACACACACTTACAGATAAACACATATATGCACACGAAACAGCTTAGTATGAGGCAGCAAGTTATATTAGCATTGGTTAGTGATAGATGTAGTAAAGCACATCCCTAAAGCATGCACACATAAAACCAGCTGATTTGTAGGGGTTAGGAAAGTTTAAAGGTGAGAAACATATTCTCAAAGTATATATAATCATAAACAGATGGTAATCTTTATACTGGATGAGTGTTGGTACAGAGAGGGCATGCTGTTGCATTAAGGTGTGCTGGATGTTTCATGTGGTTTTTGTTGGTAATATTGAAGATGTATATATATATATATATATATATATATATATAGCAAGCAGGGTGGCATAGTCTGCATATAATATGGGGGTGTGGTTGTGAAATTTCATTGATGGGGGCTAACATGAAAAGGGCATGGTCATTTTACTCACTTCTGACTGGCTAGGGGAAGTGGGAATATTCATATGACTAAAAATACATACTTCTAATTGGCTCAGAATGAACATTATATATCCACTTCCATTAATAAATTTGGCGTAAACTAATTTCTGATTATTACTGAATTAATTAAAAATTTATTTTAAATGTTAATTTTGAATAAGTTAAATGAAAATTGAATTCAAATGGATTAAGTAGTAGAGCATAGACATTAGTTAAGCAAATTATAAAAATTTTGTCAGCAAAGAAAATAGTTAAATCACCAAAATTTTCGATAGAAATCTAATTCTAATTGCAAAAATCTGCTGTTAATAATTTGAAATTTTGAAAAAATTATTATAAGAAAATTTTAAATTAAAAATTTTTTTAACAAGAGTAAAATATTATTTATTGCGGGAAGCCTAGCAGTGATGTATACGCCATGTTATTAAATATGTTTTACTAATGTGTTCATGGAATCAATCACGAACAAAAAAAAGATAATATACAAAACAAAAAAATTAGAGAAGGGGAAAATAATAATTTTTGCGGGTTCATCAAATTGGGGTATTTCAAAAGAATAAGATAAAAGCGTTGGTCGTTACTGATATAAAATGCCATTTTTTTTAGGCCAACGCTTTCAATTCATTCTATTAAAATGTTCCAGTTTGATGATGGACCTGAAAAATTTATTATTTTCCTTATTTTTATCACATTAATAAATAAAAGCCTTTCCTTAAATTTCTTTTCCTGTATAATTTTGTTTTACAATTTTTAGTTATAAGAGATTTTTCCTCATTTTCGAAATGTGTATCACAATTTTTATATATAATACAGACTACTTTTTATTGACTTCAAATAAGCGTGAGTTTATTACATGTTGTCTATTTTTTTTTTTTTAAGTTTGTTCATGCATAAAACTCGCGTGGATCGATTTTAGTGATTCTTCGTTCATTTGAAAGTGTACTGTTCAGTGGTGTGAGTATATCGGTAATTATCGATTAGCACAGATGCGTCGGAGTCATCAAATAACGTAAAAAAAAATGTAATCCCTTTAGATAATTTTTTTATTAATACAACAGCCGCTAATGGCATTTAAAATGTTATCAGTATATTAAGCGCGAAAACGTAATTTCATTCAAATTATATTAAGACAGATAAATATAGATTCGAATAAGGAAAATTTAAACCGGCGTAGTGTAAATGAAAAAGCTTGTCAGTTTTAAAAAAGTCGCAATTTTAAGCGAGATGAAAATTTGAGTATTATGCGAAAAACTGCGATATAAGTTGTTAAAGAAAAAAAAAGCTACGAACTTTTACACCGTAAAAATTTAATGAAATTACACTAAAAAGTAAAAAAAAAAACCATTAAAATCCGATAATAAAATTACACTAGAAAATTAAAAGAAACAATTATTCGATAAGTGTACTTTTAAATTAAAATAGACCTTGAAGAAGGGATATTACGACGATAAGTCTTATACAACATTAACACCTTAATTAAAGTCGGCACTGAAATTATAAACTGCAATAATAATTTAAAACTGCATTAAATATTCGTTATGTTTCCGATGCTTGGATTATAGAAAACGAGCGACTGTGTTACTATACTTAATAAACTGTTTCTAGATATTGAGAGAAATTTATTTCCGTGCCGATTCCAGCTAAAGTTTTAATGTTGCATAAGAATTACCATATATTGTCCTCTTTAAGTTTTATATTTTACCGTATAAAGATTATGTTAATTATTTTTTAAATTTTCAGTGCATTTTTATTGAACTTTTATACTAAATCTTCAAGTGTATTGGTATTTTTCTTTCTCTGAAAAAACATTTCATTTCTTTATTTACAAAACGCTATCGAATTATGCATCCTTGAAAACTTCATCCTAAATCATAACTTCTTCCTCCTTAATGATTCTTCTCCCAGCTGCTTCAAAAACCCTTCATCTCCTTGTGCAGTTGATCTTTCTTTCTCTTCTCCTAATTTGGATCTAAAATGCTCTTGGAGAACTCTTGATAGCACTTTTGGTAGTGATCACTCTCCTATTGTTCTATCTCTTAATGATGTCCTACCTCCTGCATTCTTCAAATTTCTTCATTCTCCTCATTGGCTTCTCTCCAAAACTGATTAGGGCAAATTCCGTGCTTTAGTCGATTCCTCCTCTCCTATTCAGGCTAATTCCGATCCTTTATCTCAATACAACCTTTTCACCTGGTCTCTCTATTTTGCTCTTTCCCTCTCATCCCCTCCCTTCCCTTCTACTAACTGTTGTAGAACTTGTGCTGCCTACTCACTTTGGTGGAATGAAGAGTGTAAAGCAGCCTTCAGGAAGAGTGCCGGCTCTTTTAGAACCTTTCGCTCCCGCTCTTCCATGTCTAATTTCCTAGCTCACAAAGAAGCTAACGCTAGAGTTTGTAGCATCCTAAAGGCTGCCAAAAGGAATTCTTGGAGAACATTTTGTTCTTCATTTTCTAGAGATACGCTCTTTCTCAGATTTGGAAGTTAGCTAGGGCCTTTAGATTTTCCTCCTCCGAACGCCACTTTCATTTTATTCCTGCGTTACCACATCTTCACTCCTCCTTTTTGGACTCTATCTCGCCCGTTCATGTTCCTTCTCTTCATGAAATTAGTTCTCCCTCTTACTACGCTACTTCTGAAAACCATTTTCTTTGCTCTCCTTTTTGTTATAACGAGCTCCTATCCGTTCTTAACAAATCCACTAACTCCACTCCCGGATTAGATGGCCTGTCATATCTAATCCTTAAAAATCTCTCCTCTTCCTTGTTATATTCTCTCTTAGCCGTCTATAACTCCTTTCTAATCTCTGGTCGCACTCCTAAATCCTGGAATGAGTTTATAATCATTCCTATTCCTAAAAGAAACCAGTCTTCTTTTCGACCGATCTCCCTCGTCTCTTGTCTTTGAAAACTTTTCAAAGGCTTAATCAACAATCGTTTAGTCTAGTGGCTGGACCATAACTTCCTTCCAATATGTTTGGCTTTCGCCCTGGTTTTGGCCCAATCGACTGCATTAGCACCTTTCTCTCTCGGACATCTACAAATCATTCCTAGATAGAAAGTTTACTATTGCCATATTCGTCGACGTCGCATCTGCGTTTGATAATGTTCATCTTCCTTCACCGACTTCTAAGCTCATTTCCCTCAATATTCCTCCTATTCTCGTTACCATTATTCTTAATCTGTTCCAAAATAGATTTCTTTTTCTTTCTGTTCCCTCCTTTTCAACAATCAGACGTTTTTATCGCGGCCTGTCTCAGGGTTCCTGTCTTAGTACTTCTCTTTTTAATATTTATCTCTTTGATATCGCTATTCTTCGCATTTCTTCTTCTTCTCTTCTTTTTGCGGATTATATCCTTACCTACTCCACTTCAGACGAACTAGCTATGGCCAACGAGGAGATTAATTACTCTCTATTAGTCCTCAGTAGTTCCCTCTCCAGTGCTTTTCTCTCTCTTTCTCCTTTCAAGTCTTCTTCTATTATTTTTTCCCTCCGCCCATATAATCGTGCTCTGGTAAATATCATCTCCTCCAACTATCCTAGTCCTACTGTTAATTCCATATGCTACCTTGGTCTTTTCCTAAATAGTCGATTCTATTTCCAAGAACATATCGAATACCTTTATATCTCTTGTCTTAAAAGACTGAATTTTCTGAAAGCCTTATGTCCTCTCAAGTGAGGCGGTGATCCATATATTCTCCTAATTCTCTACAAATCCATCATTCGTTCTAAACTGGACTACTGCTCCTTCTTATACGGCAATGCCTTAAACTCTCTCTTTCGTAAACTCGATAGAATCCAGAAGCCCTGTCTTCGACTCTGCATTGAGGCCCTAAAGTCTTCTCCCATCCCTGCTATTTTGTCCGAAACCAATATTTTAAACCCCTGTTCATCCGCAGATCTTTGCTGGTTACGGTTTTCTAATCAAACGCCTCCCGCGATCTCTTCATCTAAACTTGTTTCTTAATGGCCACTGGTGCTTCGTTCCTCACAAAATCCCGGTTCTTGCACACATAATACTTTCAAGTGGCGTAAATTAAGGTTTTTGGTCGTCATTCTTCGCCGTTATACTCACCGAATCGTCATAGTCGTTAACGTCACACATACGGTAAGCACGACAGTCCTTCCTGTTACAAAAATAGAACCACTCTAAAAGTCCTGCGTTATCAACGCTCGACTGCATGGAATGATCATCAAGGATATTTACTAAGTTACTAGTTTATTTCTGACTGTTATATTTCTCTTTGCTATGTTGTTATGTTGTAAAATGTTTGTGGGTGATGTTTTAAGCAATACTGTAATAAAAGCAACTTAAGTTGACATCGTCATAACCATCGTCATACGGAATTATTGATTTGCGCGGAATATAAGATTACGTTAAAATTAAATTTCGAAGAAAAGTTGAATTATATAGTGTTTAAAAACCTAAATTTGTATTTTTCCTTTTATTACTAATAAAGTATTTTGAATTTTAACAATAATGACGTCAGCAGTGGCGTACGACTTTTTGTGGATCCGTTTGTAGCAACAGGGGAAAGATCCGTCGGTAAGCATGGTCTCTAATTCAGAAGCGTATAGTACTAAAATGTCCGAGAAACTACCAAAGATTTTTCCTACAAGGAGGTGTTACCTTTTTTAGTCCACCTCAATAATATAGTCGGTGTGGTAATATTAAAAAAAGCGTTTATACGGGGAAGATAGAAGGTTCTCTAAAAATGTATACATTTAAAATTTTTCGGTATCCTCCAGCATAAGGCACTAGCACTACCAAATCCCGGAGGTTTACTCGTTTTGAATTCAAGTGTTGTTCTCAGGTCGCCACGGCGATTGAGAAATTTACCGCGCTTAATATTTTTTTGAGTTCAGTCTAAAATCAGACTGAAGAGTTAAAATAAAAGGGTGGGTGTCTCGGAAAAAGCGTTTCATCGAGTTTCGTCGACCATTCTAGTTTCTTCTACGTAATTTTCTTACTTTAAATTAATATCCGAGTTTCTCTCTTTAAACTGATTAATAAATGCGAGAATTCTAATGCACCGCCAAAAAAAATCCAAAAAAAAAAAAAAAAAAAAAAAAAATCGCACAACGAATTATCTCTAAGGAAATGCGAGATTAGCGATATATCCTCGTTGGCTCTGAGCCAAGATATCCGCGACTGTTTTGTTCGCAATTTTATGCGGAAGCGGCCGTGGCAGCTTCTAATTGTATTACACGTTTCGTTACAACGGCATTCGCTTTACGTAGTTTCTTTTCGCTATCCGCTAAAATTTTACGAGAACGGATTACTCGCTTAAAAACGTGTTCGCGATTTGGCGCTAAATTGGCAGATTCCTGTTGTTCGATGACATCATTTTACGTCATCTTCCGTGTGTTGGGCATTACGTTAACGTTCAATTAACACACACACACACACACACTTTACAGCGGCGAAAATATTAATTTACATTTAGAAAATTCAGAAAAGATCTGGTCGAATATCTGAAATTCAAATTCGTGATTACGGAGATACTTTGGGAAAAATTTTAAATTAAAATTAAAATTTACCCATATACAGATATGCGAAGTATCACACTAGTGGTGTGCCAAGCGGGAGCAGGGAGGGGGCATACCCCCTTCCTGAGAAAAAAGTTCCTTAGAAAAATATATATATTACACCAATATATGTTAGAGTTATTTAATAAAAATCCGAAGAAAATTAAACGAACAGCTAAATAAATACGAAGAGAGATCGTTTGAATTAATAAAATTCAATTTTTCAACCATATTTTTAATATATTATATCGTTGCCATAGAAATAAAACAAAGTGGCCACCAAACCGAGAAAACAAAAACCAGGAATTTCGGATACTCTTGGAATAAATAAAAAAATTCAATAAGAGAAAATCATTTAAAGGAAAAAAGAAAAACCTTTTTATTTCACTTCATAATTAAAGCTTTTTTTTATTTGTACGAATTATGTTTTTGCCACCCCACCCACCTGCTGATTATGATTTATTTTTCCTTTCATTCCTTTTCCTTCTTTTCAAGGAAGATGCTATTACAAAAAGGATTATGAGCGGCAGCTATCATGGTGGGCGTGAAAAATAGTTTATTTTAAGATCAAAGATATTTTTCATGTATATTCGTCAACTATTGGAATTTACTTTCTCGGTATAG
Organism: Icerya purchasi; assembly: GCA_039619475.1. NCBI lineage: Eukaryota > Metazoa > Arthropoda > Insecta > Hemiptera > Monophlebidae > Icerya > Icerya purchasi. Next base: position 166,168,897 of record CM077116.1, on the reverse strand, counting down.
TCATATTTTTGTTACTTCACATACTTCATTGTGTTACTCAACAGCAGCCTGCGAGTTAGCTTTGAACGTAATCTAAATATTTTTTCTTACATGCGGGATATCCGATGAGGCATTAATGAATTATAAAAAAAAAAAAAAAATGAAGATTCCCAATAAAAATTTCCCTGTCGCAAATCAATTTTTACTACTTCCAACAATATTTTTTTGTTTTGTTTTCGTTTTTTAATATTATTAATTATTAATTAACTTAATCGGTTTTCTAAAATATATTTTTCATTTTTTTTTTAGAACGCATTTTGTTTTTTTTTAATACAATCTCAGAAAATTTTATAAAGTATTATTGTTGTACGTTGTTTCAGACGTATTTTTGCTTAATAAGAAGCGTCAATATGAATTAATTTCTTAAATTTGCTTCTATAATTTAGTATTAAATTAAACTAGTTGATTTTATTTTTGTCGGTGCGTTCCTAGACAAGAGCCATTTACATTTATTAGTTTACAACGAATTTTTTATCAAATTGAACTGTCCAGGATTCATTATATGCTATCGATTTGTTGCTCAAGAAGAAAGTTTATTACTGTTTCTACCAAGTCCTCTTTTTCCGATAGAAGCACCGGATCGTTATTTTATACGCTGCTCCCTCGTGACAAATACGCTGAAGCACTTTACAACGGCCATAAATATTTTCCGACTGACCCGATTCTGTTTCGTCAGCATCACTTTCGAGCGTATAGCGTGCCGGTTGCAAAATCCAGTCAAAAATAAAGGCACATTATCCGTCTGATTTTCTTTAATTATTTGTACAATTTGCCCAGGCCAAAAATTTACCACGTGGCGGCTTATGCTGTTGTTGTCTCGGCTTTCAAATGAAATTTCTTCCAATTTCACACTACGTACTCTATCACGGCGCAGTCTTCTTCTTCCACTATTCCGGAACACCTTGAGCACATTTCTATTAATATGTGCATAATTATTTACAATTGCGCATAGTTAACCGGTCCGATTAAGCTTTTCGTATTATAAATAAAAGAAATGATAATTAAATGTTATATTTAATTAACCGCAACGTTGAACAACTATTTAATTAATTTTCATTTATTTATTAGTATATTTACAGTTTACACAGTAAGTAGAAACCATTATAATTTTCGTATTAGGTTAAACACGATTTTTTATTATCGTGCGTACATTATGTAATTACATTATTACATAAGTGCAGACCAATAGCATTAACTTCCGTCTTATGTAAAATTTTCCAAGAAATCATTAATATAATCTGGAAACCAGAATATAATAGAAAACTGTTACCGCCTAAATAATGCGGCTTCCGACTATTAAGCTCAACAGCACACCGCCCTATCCACCTACAAACGACTATTCTGAAAACAACCTCGCGAAACTCCTAACAATCTTTTTCGATATATATATATATATATATATATATATATATATATATATATATATACATATAAAAACTTGTCCCTTTGGGCCTTGGAATGGGGCAAGCTCCCTTCACCCACAGATTTAGTTATTTTATAATTCTTATAGAGGAGTAAACTTTTTCTCATTGGAAAAAAACTTTCATTTCCAATTTTCACCACCAGGGGATGTAGGGGCGCTAATATCGTATTAAAGTCTTATATAGGGGGGCAAATTTCGTGACAAGATACTTTTCCTGATAATCCCTGGCGTAAAAATGGCATAACCATTAATATATATATATATATATCGGAAACCTTTGATGGGATCTGGAAGAAAAAAGCAATCCGAAGTATACACAAGTGGAGTTTCCAGGGTAATACACTTCATAGAGAACTTCCTAGCTGAGCGTATCTTCCGAGTTCGAATCGGTCTAGCTGATCCGTATCAAAACAGCTGAAGAGTTCCGTTCTAAGCCCGACATGATTCGTTATCGCAGTAAACGACCTAATACGTTCACATATGTTCTAGTCGTCCGACTTTACATTTTGTATCGGTTGTAGAGATCTATAACCGGGTACCGAAACGCGATTAATAAAGAGCACGAGTGGGCAACACGAAATGGTTTCTAGAACTCTCTCTCTGTATCAGATACGAAGTGAATTCATTTCTGCAAATTGGGAAACTGCGAAAAGGCTTTAAACATACCAATTGTCCTCAGATATTGGCTTAACACTGGACAACACATTCTCCTGCAGATAAACGAATTAAAACCATCGTGTCTGAGAAAATAAAATTTAATAAAAAAAAGCTATATCGCAGCTCATTTGGAGTCGATAGAGGTGTTCTACTAAAAATACACATGTCCCAGTTTAGATTGCGGTGCTCCAATTTACGGAATGTCAAAATTATCGATTCTGCGTATTCTGGATCCCGTCCATCACTCAGCTATTCGATTAGCAGTTGGAGTAGAAACAGTGTACATTAATCTCGAAGCTAACGAGTGGTCGTTAAAATTCCATATAAAATACTTCATAATGAAGCTCACATCTCAAAAGCAGTAAACATATACCGCATATACGGAAAGCAAAAACATCACGTCGTCTCCTCCCACTCAACAAGATTATTTCAAACTCACGTTGCACATATCATCGACCACTCTGAAGAAATTGATCATTGTGTAATATCACCAGCGAGCAGCAGAAGAACGAACGTAAAAACCGACATAAACATAGCGTCAAAACAGCTACGATATATCCTAATGACCTAACTCAACTCGTATGAAAAATTTTATACCGGTGTATCAAGAACAATCGGAGCTGCTGACTGTTCCGTTATACATCGAGATATCACCGCAAGACACGTTGTACCAGTCACATTCTCGGATCTACCAGCAATGAAACTGGCTATCAATGAAAATAGAGTTATCTTTACTGACGCGCTTTGCTCCGTTCAAAACATTAATCTTGACCACACGGAAGCTAACGATAGTTCAGGATATTCACCTGTCGGCGAACCAACATCTGCAAGTAACGATTCCATGCTGGATCCTATCACATTCTAACGTAAAGTAAAATTTAAAAAACTAACATCAACGAAGATGTGTTTCCAGTGCCAAAAATTTCAATCTCAATACAAGACCGGATACACTACATTAAAAATCTATTTCACGATGCATGGGACCCACACCGGAATCGTACTTCCACTATAAATAAACTCCGAAACGTTAAGTTGAATTGCGGAGGCAACCAATCTGATGAGCTTGTAACAACAACTCGACTCAAAATTGGGCACACTGCATTAACTCATAATCACATACTTAAAAAAAAACCAAAACAGAACCGATATGCTATTCACAGTCGAACACATACTAACGGGGTACATACCACTTCGGAAATACCATTTCAACCACAACATTTTGATACATACAGCACTCCTAGATAGCCTAGAGGAATTTAAAAATATAGTGTAAATATATATATATATATATATATATATATTCGGCCATTTAATTACAATAGTCTCGGTGCCTCTGAGCAAGGTTCTAAAAAAAAGAAGAAAAAAGCATTATTATTAATACGTAAATTATGTTTACTACATTTCGTTTCTTTAATCGCAAATTTTGTTAAATTCCTTTAAATCTTTACAGATTATTTTCATCGTGAATATTACCATAATTGTATCTTTACAATGTAGACATCGTTTTTAAAATTAATTATTGCTTAGTTTTATGCGATAATACATATACGATATATAAATTATTTTTACCCTTCTATTTGTTTGTTATTAAAGTTGGTTTTTATTATACAGTTTATAACAAAAACAGGCACACCTACATTTACAGAAGTTTTACAGCTAAAAGTCTTTATGAAAACTTTTTAACATTTCTTGAACTATTTTAATTTTAACATTTCTTTATTTATAATACGTGTATACTGTTATACATTTTTTTTTTTTTTGCTAATCTATTATATATTGGTCTATCAATAGATCTTCTTATTGCATAAACTAATCACTTGAACTACCCCTGTCCACTGACATAGGGCCTAATTTATACATTTACATAAAGTGAAATTAAAAAAATTACGAACCTGCCTTATAATTTATATGGTTACATGCGCATAAGAAAAAAAACCCAGCAAAAATAGAGGTAATCATCACGATGACGGGAGACGATGGAGAATAGTTATTATACAGTTCATTGAAAATTACTGCGAATTTTTGTTAATTTTATTTATAATACAAGCGTAAAATTTTAGATTATTAATTATTATTTGTAAATATTTTATTTGATTTACATGAAAATCGTATTGTTCTTAATTTAACGATATATACATGTATATGTATTTTTAAAATTATTTATCAATACATAAAGATTCACGTTAATATTAAGGTTAAACATTTATTAAATCATCTTAATTTATTCCATTCTGTGAGAAATGTCTTTTCATTTTTGATGTCGTTTAGCTGACAATGGTGAATGTATTTTAACGTCATTACAACTTTACTGGTAACATTAAAAGAAAAACCTTTTCAATTTCATGTTTTTCGCATTCTCATAGAAAAGTAATTCCTGAACAGACTTTTATAATACTAGGCAGTGGCCGCGCATTAAGCAATATAATGAAATATATTCCTCGGCGCAACTTTTAAGCACCGGAAAAGAGAGTTCGCTGAACAAAATTGAAATTCGGAGATGACAGCGTTCACCTTAACGCAAGTCATTCGCCGGCGTATCGTGCATTTCTTTCTCTGGCGGATGCAGCAAATCGCCTTAGTCGGCTCTTTATCCGAGTCTCTATAATTGTCGATGTTAGAGCCGCGGAGCTGAGTGTTTGTCTTGAAAATTTACCTTTACAGAGAGTCATTCGGACGTAATTATCGCTCTCGGCGCTCTACGGTTTGCGAATGAAAATGTACCGAAAACACGTCGCGTAAAATCGGTAACATTTGATAAAGTTTTTTGCCCGAAGGAAAGAAAATAATTCCGTGCACTTTGAAGAGATTGGAATCACCCTCTGCAACAGATGATAATTTTCCAGGACACCCGGCGCTCTTTCTCGTAGATAATGCGAAATTTTTCCAGAGCGGATCAAATTTGAACGCAAATTGAAACGAAAAATTCCTCGGCTGCGTTTATATACGTATATGCGCGTATTCTCGGCTCATCGGAGAGTTTCCCGGGAAGGGAAATTAATTCTTGGAAAATTGTAAGTTTTAATCGGAAGTGACGGCGCAGAAAAAGCAACAACGATGAAAATGAGAAAGGAAATATCGAGAGAGATTTAATGAAAGCAGACCTAGCTGGTAAATAACGAACAGCAAAAAGTATGAAAAAACGATAGCAATAACAACAGGTAATGGCTGCAATATTAAAAAACGAAGAAATAACAACAATAATAAGCAGTTTAAGCGAGGGAAATAAACGAAATTCGAATAAAAAAATGAAACAGATAAACAATGCGTCGCGAGGTCTTTTGTAATACGAGCGAGTGAATGCGTCGAATTATTTGCTTTGGCTGCGGTCATATTTGAAGACGTTTTAATGAAATTGAAAAACGGCTTTACTACAAAAATAATCTGAACAACCTCTTAACACAAACATCTATCCGGGAAAAAATACGAAACAACTATTGCGAAAATAAAATTTTTTCGAAAGCAGCGTTGACCCGCATATTATCCGTGTTCACATTTACCTATTTAAAAAGTTTACCTAATTTTAGTAAATTTTTACATTTTGCTGTTGACGGCCGTTCTAAGATAACGTTCAGATTTTTTAAAAATCTGCCCGGATATGAATTTAAAAAAAATATTGCATAACCGCCGAAAATAAATATATGTATGTTTCAAAATGAACACATTGATTAAATTGAAACGGACAAATATGTATCTCTAGTTAACCAATGTGCTGAAACATTGTATTTTTTCTCTACTTTATCTGTTTTTTTCACAATCTCCAGCTAATTTTATTTATGTACTATTATTATATATATATTTCTCAGCCATTACGGCCACCATTAAGCTTATCCGGAAATCGACAGGAGACTCAGATACGTTAACTATTATTACCACCGGGGAATGGAGTTATAACATTTGTATTAGGATAAGTGGCTTAGCATATTAAGAAGATTTTCCTTTATATGCCGTAATAACTGCTGGAGTAAAGTTACACGCAGGACACATATAAATGCCGGTTAAAAAAGAAGAAAAAAAATATATTACAATTTCAATCATTTACGCGCATAGTAGGGCAGAACATTTTTCAGGAGGTATTCAAGGCAGTATTATTATTATTATTATTATTATTATTATATAAGGACAACCATTAAAACAATGCCTCGTGTAGAACTTCTCTCCATCTCTAGTAGCATTCAATTCTGATTCTCGTTTCCTCCCCCCTTCTCACTAATATAACCTAATACTGGGTAATGCCCTCGGCTGGCGATCCTAAAAAAAAAAAAAAAAACAAAAAAAAATGCATCATGTATGTATTAATGTTACGTGAAACAAAGGTTGCACACAGGCCCGAGATCTACAGCGTGAACGACTGGCATAATATAGAAAGTTACTTATATTCAGCGTTATTTATTCGCTGCAAACTACCATCGAGGCACGCGGAATATCATAAAAAAAATGATCATAAAACAATATTTACTTATTGCAAACTGAAAATTTTAATTTTCATGTTCTAGAGGCAATATTTCAAGAAGCACTAAACGATAATATTGGAAATCTTAAAGTAAATGGAGTCACGCCGAATGATCTACGATATGCGGATGACAGTTTAATTCTTGCCTCTAGCGAGAAAGAACTACAACGGATGTTGAATAAAATTGTTGATAAAAGCCAAAGTTACGGATTAAAAGTGAACATCTCCAAAACAAAAGTGATTGTTTTTTTTGAAAATCAAAAACCAAATCAAATGCAAAATCAAGATAAAGAGAGAAACGATTGAACAAGTTCAGTGCATTAAATACCTAGGAAGTATACTAGAGGAAAACTGTACATCAACTCCGGAAATACGCAGCAGGATTGAGCAAGCTAGAAGAGCTCTCACCAAAATGAAAAGCTTATTCACCCATCAAGACCTGAGGCTCGAACTTCGAATCAGACTGCTAAGGTGTTACATCTTCTCTATTTTGCTTTATGGTTGCGAGAGCTGGACCCTGAATGCATCATTGGAAAGAAAGATTACCGCATTTGAAATGTACCGTTATCGGCGTATTCTGAAAATATCATGGGTGAAAAAAGTTACTAATATCGAGGTACTTCAAAGAACGGGAAAGACCCTTGAATTAATGCTTACCATCAAGAAACGGAAGCTACAGTACCTCGGACACATCATACGAGGCCCCAAATACGAAATTCTGAAGGTCATTTTGGAAGGAAAGATAAATGGGAAGAGATCGAGAGGAAGACGACAAAATTCATGGATGGACAATCTTATCAACTGGTTCGACTGCCCTTCTATACAACTCCTCCGATCGGCCATTGTAAAAGAAAATTTTCAATTGTGGATCGCCAACCTTCAATTTGGAGACGGCGGATAAAGAAGAAAGAAGAAGAAGTGCTGGTGCGTCAGACACCTATTTCCGAAATAGAATTATTTAAATATTTACCATCGTCACTAAAAAAAAATTATCCCTTTGGATAATTTTTCTCGAGAATAAAAAAAAGAAAAACATTTTACAATGTCGGATTGGTGCAAGTCCAGGTCGATAATTAGTATATCTTCTACAATATTTCGGATCTACCGATCGGATTACATCGGCTGTTAATCATACGTTTAAAAGTTCGCCGATTGTGAAGGAGATGAACCGATTTTAAGAAAAATAGCCTTCCATCTTGAGGGGAAGTGTTTGAAATTTCAGTTTGCAAAGGTTGTTTTATTGATAATTAAAAAGTTTATATACATTATTTATTGAAAATTAAAGTTAAGATATTAACTTCAAGATTTATTCTATAAATTAAATAAATACAGTAAAATACGAGTAATTTAAAGGGAGGATACTGCTTCTAATATAGAATTTGTTCAGTAATTTTTCTTTTACCATTACATACACATTGTATCATCATCATCATCATCATCATCATCATCATCATCATCATCATCATCATTTTGTGTCGACTGTGTCTATCGTGGCCACATCATCAATTGTGCGAAATATTTTTTCAGCCTGTACGGTTTTTTGTTCCTCTTATAATTACGTGAATCGGTTCTTTACACTGAACACCTTCCACGAAGTTGTTTGCCATCTGTTTTTCCCAGAATTACTCTCTAGACATGCGGTGCCCAAAATACCGTATTATCAGCCGTTTGCGCATATTAATTACACCAATTTCATTCAGAATGAATTCATTCGTTTTGCCGTCCAAGGAACACGAGGCCTCCACATCCACATTTCCAAACTGTCTATTCTTTTCTGATCAGCTTTTCTTAACGTCCAAGTTTCTGTTCCCCATTAATGTACGCACTACTATCTCCATTTTGGTTGTTTTTATAATATCATGGCTTCTCCAGATACGCGACAGCATATTAACCGCTTCACTAGTTAGTTGCGCTCTCTCCTTATTTCCATTTCACTGGAACCATGACAACTGACCAGTGATCGATGCCACTACTTCAAATCCCGCTATTTATGCTCGTTACATTGCCTCTATTTACCGCCGTGATTTTGGTCTTATCCCCTGATTTTATGATATACCATAATCAGCGATTATTCCTTTGATTCTGTTCGAAATTTCTTCCAGCTCTTCTCTCGAAGCCGCCAGTATTGTGGTATCATCAGCATATCGAAGATTGCTTCTACGCTTTCCACCAATAGATACGGTATACCAAATACAAATAAGATAACTTAGAAATCAGAGAATCGAATAAAACTCGGTTTAACTCTGTATAATGGTTTTCTAGCATATAAACACGAAAGTACGCGCACGAATCGCATTTCTTTCGGAAAATTCATAACACCTTGTTCGGACAAACGACTGATAGACCGATCAAGACTATATTATATGGAATTTACTACGAGTTGAAGAAGTCATTTGGAAATAACATCATCAAACAGCGTTTCGTGCAAAATAAAAAAAAAAAAGATTAATACATTTTCGATTTTTAATTAATGCCCCTATTTTGAGGGGTTAAAAAACAGTGAGAGAAAACGGAATTTAAAAAAAAAAATCCGCAGAAAACATCTCGAACATGAAACATAAAAACGTAAATAGTAGAAAAATTTTGATGAATATTTTGAGTGCTGTTTTGTTTAAAATTAAAATTAATTTGAAAAACCATATTTCGAAAGCTATTCAAACAATTCCGAAAGTAAGGGCAGAGTACAAATTAATTTTTTGCACTTCTCTCGTTGTTGATAAAACTTTTTTTCATTTTTTTCCCTTTTTTTTTTTTTTTTTTTATGGATGAATATTAACACCCGATTCTTACTGCAGCAGTGTAAACATTGCGGCAGGTTCGAAACGGTAAAATTTAATCGAAAAAAGTATAAACTCTAGATAAAATTCAAATACAATTCTTTACATTGTATATACACGTACACAAACATACATATATATATATATATATATATATATATTTATATTTATATATAAACAAAAACGATGCGTAAAATAAGAAAACTAACTTTTCTTTATTTAAAATTTATAAATCAGAAACCGAAATTTAATGCATCTTTGAACGTACAAATATTTTTATATCGGCGGTAACCTTAACTTCGAAATCCCCGACACCCTATCGTGGGTATGAGATTTGCTTTACTTTACTAATTCGAGTACTACATAAATATTAGTTTTAATATAAACATCAACGTTCTGATTGTAACTAGTCCAGTTTTGTTGTTTTATTTGTTTATCGTATTGGGCTCGTCAACCAGAGACCTTCACCCAATAATCGAGTTTTATTTTAAACAAATTTAGTCAGACATGACCTATCGAGGATTCATTCGATTAAGAATAGCCCGTAATTTACGCATATTATCAAAATTCAAAACGAATATTTTCTGCCTCAATTGGGCTTATCTCTTGCACGTGATAAATTCGTACACTTCAAAAATTGTTAAATACAATGAAAACTTATTCTTTGTCCTTTTTCGAATTTTCCTCACAAGCTTTGAATGTTTTTTTGAAACATACAATTTCGTCGCCATTAAATAGATAGTTTCGCATTAGTATAGAATAAATGCAAATTGGGGGGGGAGGGGCATTTTTCCCGATTCGAAGTGTTTTTATTAGCCCGAACGTGCACGTTTAAGGTTGATATCGATTATCACATTTTTTGCTACCAAATTCTCTTTTATAAATACGTACTTGAATGTGTTGCTTTTTTTTTTTTTTGGTTTTTTCGAAGTAAAACTTCTTTCGACTCGTTTTAAATATTTCACTAAGGATGGAGTGAGTTAAACGTTACTTTTAGCGTTACCAAATACCAAAATGTCATACGCGTACTTGCAGAGGTAATAACATAGAATCTGCGACCGAAACGACCGGCGCAACGTATTATTTCTTTTTTTATATAAACCTCCCCTTTAGGCATGCAGCAACGAATCTTCGCCCAAAAACGACACGAGGGAAAAGAATCAGTTAGATGTAGAGTCGGTGTCAACTATTGATGAAATAAAAGAACTGAGGACCGGAACAACGGAGATCGACCGAAACGATAAGATATACGAAGCGCAATAAGGATTAGGGAGTTTAAGTGAAAACAAAGCGGAGTACAAGGAGGTACGTTTATTCACGAAGGATAGACATTCAAGGAAGATGTGGTCAGGATCGCAGACGGCTTCATCATCAGAATGAAGAGGGCAACAAGGAGATAGCGAACGTATTATCTAAGCGAGAATTGAAATATCGAATAGTTCAATATGATTGCATGATTTTAGTGCAGTTTTTTTAAGAAATTCATAAAAACCGTAAAGCAGAATTTCAAGCTATCGTAAGCCTGTTATTCAATTCAATTCAATTCAGTTTATTATTATAAACTGTAATAATATTTAAGGTAATAATTTTTGTATAATGTTTATATAGAAGAAGATTAATCCAAAACGGGTCTCACTTATTTTTAATTTAACCGTAACATCCGTCACTGGACATAAGAAGTTTTACTTCGACTGCATGTCTTGCACACTAATTTCACTTTTTGAAATGAACGCCGCCGGGCATTGTTAATCGTAACATTTTTCATAGCTGAACTATAGTTTTCCGTCTGGACGTCAGAGCTACATATCGGGCTTGGGTGTCATATCATTTGACAGTAACCCGGTTAATTAAATTGTTATTGGATTCGATTTTTCAATAACTATACCATATTGATACAGCTTCTTCCCCTTTAAATTCCTCTTATGTATTCCTTACCGATGACATTCTGCCGGTATCAACATCTCGTGGTATTGCATGAGCCGGTGAAGCATCTTAATTCGTCGCTCAATTTAGTCTATCGTTTATTGATATTTTCCTTGCTATCCTCCATTCCTAACTTTTCATTTCCAAAAGGATGACTACTTTACACGTAAGAAAATATTCCCCACCTTATATCTCTTTTATTTCTATTCATCTTAGTTCGTTTTGCCTTTGCACAATCTCCTTTAAGAATCCACCCCATTTTTTCCTTCGACTTGACCGTACTCTACTTTTCTTCCAAAATTTGTATTCCATCTTCTTCTCGCTTTCAAAGTTTCTTCCATTAGGTGGGAATTCCACCGTATTATTAATTCCCTATTTCCCTCACGTAAGCCCGCGTTCATAGGCCAGCTGCTGTGTCGGTGCCTCTTTCATCCTCACAGGGTACTTCTCCGAATCTTTTCGTTTTCCTGTTCCCCAAACTGGAGAATGAATTAACAATCACTTCCTACATTCCATTACTTTTTATTTGCTCCGATGAAATTTTTTTTTTTGATTATTTCTTATTTCTAACACTGCACGCGTACTTTTCAATTTATTCCCCCCTTTCTGATCGTTCCGGCGACTTTATTATTCTTCGTATACATTTATCTCGCACACCCCATTTCGTTCGTATTAATTTGCTACGGATTCCTATTCAGGCACACAAACAGCTAATTCTTTGTCTGCCCTCTCCCTCTCTTCAGAAAAATCGCATCCCCTAATCACCTTCCACTGTGCAAAAGTTTTCATCTCAGACTTTGGTGTCGGATATTTACGTTTCCTCTTTTTCTAATAATTTAGTCATTTTATAACCTAGTTTTCCGCTTAATCCGTAGTTCCTTTTGTTTCTCGCTCGCTTCGCGTTTTGTTCTTGTCTCCTTTATTCACATGGCATTCTTAAGCCGTATTATCTTCTTCTTTTTATTAGCTTCCTCTCCACATTGTCCTCATCAGTCTAAGTACTCGTTTGCGATGCTGATTATTTCTTTGAGCGTTCTACTTTTCATTCCAATTTGCTAACTCCTTATCGGGCCCGCCTTATATCTTGCCTTTTCTTTTTGCACATATTATTTCCGCTACTTCTTACCAGCGATATCTGATCGTACTGAAATATAATTAACTTTTTCCTTTTTTAATTGTTTCTGACTAAACATCGTTTGTCTCCTTTATTGATAAACCTTCCCAACCAGAAAAAAAAAAAAAAAAAATACGTATAAAAGATGATATTACGAAATGACAATTTTACAGTTTCATAGAATTGCTCGGTAGTATATCATTTTCAAGAAGGTTCTCGTATTCCTTTTTAAACATATAAAATCGTCAACACTGAAATCATATTAAAGATATGATCGACATTAAAATATAAGTGAATAACTTGTAAATAAGGAAAAATTCTAGCTGGCGCCGGTAAATTTCCCAAATGTACGTATTATTTTTCTATCCTATTAAAACTGAGCCTATATCGAATTTATCCGACGAACGCCCACTTGCTTTATAAAGGCCTTTTTATTGTAGGCTTTTCGCACGGAGGGGAAATTATTGTTCAGTGTACACAAACGCATCGCGGATTTCTTACTAAATACTTTTTAAGCGACTATTTCTGGCAAGAAGAAATAGCAGTACTACCGAACACCTACGGGAAATGGAAAAATTTCTCGGAATGAATAATGATAAGAATTCGTTATTTCCCTGTTCTTTGGCGACATTTGTAACTGACCACTTTCTTCGATGATAGAAAGAAAAAAATATAAAAATAAAAAAGTAAAGAAAGTTCCGGGCGCCAACGTTACTTCATTGGGTGTAACGTAACCGTTAGCTCGTTCGGGTAGAGCTTTAGGCCTTCCTAAGGTTTAACGAAAAAAAAGAAAGGTCTCCGCGGCGGAGATGTCACGAAAACGTGTCCTTGCAACGAAATAACGAATAATTCTTTTAAGAGGAGTAAATCCAATTATATTTTTTATGAAAATAATATGAAAACCGATCATAAAACAAAATGAAAAAACGACAACGAATATCCCAAACGGGACGATTTGCCTCAAGCGGCCAAAGCAGTGAAAAAATACAAAAATGCCTTCTGGCCAAAGCAGTCGAGATCTGCCTGCGACGAGCAGCAAGCGAGAACTGATCGGCCCGAATTCACAGTGAATTCGACCACAATTTTATTGAACGGCCATCTTGCCTAATAATAAAATATATATATATATATATAAAAATGAATACGCCACCGATTTTTCTAGAACATTCTCAAAATCGGTGGAACGGCGGGTACCCTGCGTCGGTTCTTTCGGGTTCTAAGAAAAAAACTTCTCACGCCTCGACGTAGCTCGAATCGCATCTCCGACGCACACAACGCCAGATCGGACAAACATCGGAAGAACCACCCTCATATAATTAACACACACCTATGCACGGATCGCCAAATTGGCGCCGTGCACATTGGCAATTCCCACGAAATTTGTCGATCCACCATTACGGTCGGAGAATGCTCAGTTTGCACGCTGCCCGAAGAAATCGGAGAAATAGAAATCGGAGGCCTGAGAAACTGTCAAAACGCGGAGAAATGAGGAATTTAGAATTTGGCAAAGAGTAATCATTATCATTTTTTAATTCGGTACAGCGTGAAAAATATCGAAAGTTATGGCGGCCGAATCCGTCACAATAATGAAAAACGTTTTCAAGCAAAATCTGAGGAAAACAAAAAAATTCGATAATTCTCTGTCGAAGATTTACCTGAAAATAAGACTTTTTTTATTATTTAATTTCAGTTTATTATTATTATTATTATTATTATTATTATAGGTAGTTATTTTAATGTGAAACATGTTTTAAACTGTACAGGTGGTAAACATTTAATCTTCGTAATACGCGGGATGTGTTATTATAACGTTACATTACTAATTTCTACTTCGTCCGTAATTAGATCATACGATCTTGAAACCCGTTTCACGCTTTTACATCTTTAACTTTCTGGTTTATTTTATATACTTTCAAGGGCGTCGCCAGCCGATGAGCCAGGGAGGGGCAAGATGAATTGCCAGCCGCCGGGGGAGGGGGGGGGGGGGGAGATGAAAGAAAGAGGATATGAGTTATAGGAAAAATAAAATTTAGAAGTTGTAAAGACTTAATATTTTATTAAACAAGAATAAAATCTTAATTAAAACATAAGTTTTCCAAATTGTCTATAAATACTCATCAATGCCAGTTGATTAAAAAGTTTCAAGGCTCCAAGGGAAGGGGCAGCTTCCCCCCTGCCCCCCCGCTGGCGACGCCCATGTATACTTTAGAGCGATTTGTTTTTCTTCTTTTTTCATTATTTTCTATTTTCAATAACATAACCCATCCGCTTCCATACTGATTTTAATACGGTATTTGAAAAGTAATTTCATTTTACAATACAAATGCGTATTAACTTGATTGGATATTGTAGGTACATCAATTATTTATAAAATTATTTATTGCAAATTTTTTAGCCGTTGTAGCAAATCAATTTCTGCATTTCCTTTCAGTTATAATTTCGGCTACAGCCACATTTCTGTCGCGGTACAATCTTTGTTCCAGTTGCATTTCAGTGTCATGCAGTTATGTGACATACTCTTTCCATCTGGTCCGAATTATTAATATTATCGCCATTATAGCGACTAATATTCATTACGTTTTATTAGCATAAAGGATACTTTTGCTCTGCATGGGCCGAGGAAATTTTATCTATAAATAATTATTTTTCTTTGTAACAATTATGTATAATTTTCTCAATAATTGATTAATGAAAATGTCACATTACAGGTATCGCTTTTTACATGAATAAATTGCTAATTATAAAATTTAAACGGACACTAATGTCGTATTTCCGTTATCACTGTTGTATTATCGTATCTTTTTTTTAAATCTTTATATTAATTACAACTGGTCTCCATAGACCATCAAACAACTGTACCGGAATGCAAATTAACGCGCAAGGGGCCACCACTATCAGGGTTTCCCAGGAATACTCAAGTTTTAAATAAAGTCAAAGACCCTAGAGCGCTTCAGCCGTCGAATTTCTCGGCTGTTGTCAAGCAGGTTGATGTTTCTAAGCTACTAGTATACCGATAGGCGGCAAGTTCGTAATAAAAATATTCAGAGTTACCGTTGAAAATTTAAAAAAAAAGAATGGATGAAGAGTTTCGAATATTCTCAAAACGTACTCGGAAGCTTTTATATTTTTAGTGCAGCATGAAATTTTACGGCGCAAATTCTTTAATAATGGCGTTTACTGTACTAAAAAGAGAAAATTAAAAATTCAAACTATCTGAAAAACTCGCGAGATCATGCAGATAAATCTTTCGCCGAAACTGAAATTTCATCGAAAGTCAGAAAGATCTAAAATTAAATGCGAATTTTAACATTTTCTGAATACAAAAATAAAAATGGCGCCTAATAGCAGATGATACGTTTTTTGTGGAAATGTTTTCCCGTCTGACAATCAGATGAAAAAGTCGTTCACCTTTCTCGCGTAAAAGGCTAATGGGGTTGGCCAAGTGCGATGATCAGATTGCATTCTTTGTTGAATAACATTCAACTCGCTTAATATACTTTTTCATCTATTATTTCTTTTCTATTTTTTGCAATTGCGAAAACAAATTTACTTATTACGCATTTTCTGACTTGTGTGATAATTCACATTCTTAACGCTTGACTCATGGATATGACGATATTTTCGTAATATTTGAAGACTGTCGCTGTTTAATAATCGGAATAAGAATAATAACTGAGATTGGTTATTAAGCAAAAGTTCAACAATTGAGATCGGAAAACACAGCCGAAGATAAAAGGGGCGACTCCACTTGAAAATAAATGCCGTATGCTCTGTTCGTAGTCTGTTTATATTGCCGAATAATTTTTGAGAGCTTTACAAAGGTCGTCTCATAAAGACAGAGACCTACGCTGGCGTCGCGCCGTCGCGCATCGAATCGACTTGGCACCTATGCCATCGTGTAGAGCATTCATTTCTGTCACCATAACAACAAGAAGTGAATCCGTTCAGCAGTCGTCGCGCAGTGCGAGTTTAACGGAGACATGTACGCGCTAACCCTACAGGTTTTTTACGTATGTGAATATGAGTAACGTGACTATTGAAAGGGAGTAGCGTTACGCGATCAAGTATTGTGTTCGGCGTGGTTTGTCCGGCATGGAAACTCTCCGAGAACTTACGGAAGTGTTTAAAGATGATGTTTTAGGCCGGAGTACAATTTTGAGGTGGCATAAGCACTTCGTAGAGGGCCGAGAATCGCCTGAAGAGCAACGGCCGAAGAAGAATTCAGAGAAACGATAACTGTGAAGTGGCAGCATCGAATGCGCCGATGTATCAAGAACGAAGGACGTTATTTCGATTGCGGTTTAGGTTTACGCGATGGTACTAGCGATAGCGATTGATTTTTTTCCGATTTTGTATAATTTTGTACTTCTTGAAATGAAAATTTTAAAAAATCAAGTTTTCATCTTCATTTCACTTCAGTAAAATCGTCACAACTCATTCAATTTTCGACCTGTAGACTTCACCAAGCGCCCATTTTGTAGCAAATTAAATTCTCTATAAAAAAAAAAAAAACAAACAAAAAAAACAAAAAAAAAACCGAAAAATGTCAAAAAATCCACACACGTGTATTTAAAAACCCTGTAGGATCAGAACAAAGTAGGTCGCGTAAAATGCCCATAACTTGGACAATTTTTAAGTTACAGATTTCAAATTGGTCTCATTTTGTAGCCAGAAGATTGATCTAGTTGCCAATATATTCACCAAGTCGATGCGGTACGCCAGTGTTGGTCTTTGTCTTGATGGGACAACCTTTGTACTGCGTCAGAGTTGGCCAGCGGAGCTCCGTCGGAGGTTTAATTTCAGAAAAGTCGACTTTCGGGGGGCGCAGATGTGCAATTTTAAGCAGTTAAGATTAGTTGGAAGAAAGGTTGTGGCAGGCATAGAAGATGTCAACTCTTTAATTACCGAGAATCCCTAAAAAATCCGTTAAATTAGAGAAGATAAACTGGATCTCTAAAAGCCACCTATTTTTTTAATTTTCTTTTTCCCGGTGTTTTCAGTAATTTGTATTTCGCTTATTTCTATATTTCCAGGTAGGTCATTTGAACCTTAGCAAAAACTACTAGCTATTTTATAGAGTCGCTGGGCGGCCCATTGTGAAGTATTTGTAGCGATTAAGGTTTTTTGTTTTTTTTGTCCCCAATCCAAAAGGTGGAACAATTACATATTTCAATTTTTTTTTGTGGGCGCGCGAGCGGCATTGATCCAGCAACAGGAAAAATAAGCTAAAAAACTAATGAGAGAATAATACTATCAGAGGAATGTGAAGGAAGAGAGGATAGGGCTTGAAGGACGCCTTTAGAGTCCGAAATAATGAGGAATTAGGAAAGACCGCTTAAAGAGGAATTAAAATAGATGGTGTTCGACTCGGCAGAAAAAATAGAGCAGAACGAAGGAAGCCGGAAGGACTCGGAATGCCGAAGCGCCGGGGCAGTAAACGCACCACCGACGCCGTCCTCGCTCTTGGGACCATCAGTAAAGATCAATACATGAGCAGGAAAAGAGGAATTCAACAAATGAAGAAATTCATTGTTGACTACACCGTGAGAGGAGGAATTGGCTCGAAGTGGGAGAGAGCAAAATTTTATAGGCTGCCATAGGCTGTTGAAGGAATGAAAGAAGTACAGGAGAGTGTTGTAAGAAAGGACAACAGGAGAAAAATTAGAAAGACGGCTAAGCGACAGGATTGGGATTTTATGAGGAGAAAAACGCCAGCGGTTTTTGATATATAGATAGGAGGAAATAAATTTGGACGAGGAGATGGGGGAAGCCGTTTAATTAAGAAGCGATACCCAAGCTGAGAACGGCAAAAACGAAACAATATTGAAACTTAATAAAAAATCATTCAACGGACTCTGCTTTACTAGACCAGAAGGACTTCTGTGGGTCCCTGCACATACTCAGATTGCAGAGAATGAGCGCACGAATCCAGAAGCTCGGTCTGCTATGTTATCCGCGATGCCGCATAAATCTCCAAAGTCCAACAATACTCGATACGTTCCTATGAGAAAGAATAACTGAGCAGTAGAGCAAAGAATGGATGTCTAAGATTACGGTTTTACGCCAAATAAAGCCGATGATCGAACCATGGTGGCCACCGACTAATAGCCCGCGTGTCGAATACACAATGATCAAAATCGGCTAAGAATAGGTCATCATATCCTATAGCTAAAAACCATGACCACAAACTGCAAAGGATAACTTCCCATTAAACACGTGTCCATACTGTGCTGACCTAAAATATCTGTCAGCACAACTTATCGTAATTGCATGCCGTAGTTTGAATGCAGTCCGCCGAATAACTTTCATATCGCTGGAAAAAAATATTAAACAACAATTAATCGTATAACACTTTGAATAAGTACATTCAAGATGGCGGACTATTGGTTTTTTAAGTAGCCTAGGCAGCTCTCATCATAATAACCACCTTAGTAGTTAAAAACGGTAATTCAATGGGGAAAAAAAAATGATATACTTTAAAACAGAATATAATGCAATTTCCTACAACTAAGTCTTGAAGCTATATTGGCTTGGTTAATATACATTTTTGTTGAAATTAAATATTGAAATAAAAAATAACTGGTTTCGTGATTTTTCCACTGGCTGTATTTCGTACGATTTGCAAAAAGGAATCAAAGTAAAACGAGAAATATATACGTATATATATATATATATATATATATTTTAAATGGAATAAAATAAGTAATTCAAATAGACCGAGACGAAAAAAAAAAATTTCAATCATTTTAAAGCTAATTAAAAATTCGGCGGAAATTAAAATTGCGTCACTTTTGCAGTTTGAATTTCTTTTTTTCTTTGACCGTCAAGAGAATTAACGAATTTAACGGATTTGAAAATTTTTGCCCGTGTTTTTGCTTGCATTTTTCACCGATATATCGAGTAAATTATTGAAAAAATTTACTTATTTCGATATACCGGTGTAGTACGATAGGCGTTTAAGAAATTCCGCATCTTCGGGAGATTTCAAGGAACTTTTAGAAAGAAACCGAGAATACGAAATTTTAGAAAACGTCCTGTATAAAAGATAAAAGAATTTAATTTCAGAACGGTTAACCCGGGAAGTTCGATTTTTTTGTTGTTTTTTTTTTTTTTTTTGAAAATGAAAAAAAATGCTCAGTTAAACTGATCCAGTTTTATACCCTTTTTTTTCATCGTTACCGTAAAAAAAAAAAAAAAAAAAGAGGAAAGAAGAAGTTTTAATCGAGTAGCCTGGCGCGCGGCGGCGAATGGGGTTAATAATTTTCAGGTTAAACCGGAAATTCCGGTTGGCCCTTTGAAGACCTTTTATTTGTTCTGCGAAGAAGTCGGGCAGCTCGCGGAACCGATAGTTATTCAAATTGAACTAGTGGAAAATACGCGCGATTTCATCAAAGCAGCTCTCTTCCGTGGAAACTTCTTAATACGGCGAAAGCAAAAAGAACACAGCTGCGCCTCATAGCGAATTAGAATTTATACCAGAAACCTAAAGGACATTTTACCCGAATGCAAATTCCGTTTAACCCGGCGGCTAATTTCCATGGCAAATTTAGCGAAAGGTCACCTCCCGCTAAAAGGTTATCCTTCTGGTGTTTACCGTAATGGCCACAAGACGCTGCCGATAAACCCGACACTGTTTCTTATCGCGAATTAACCGAATCTTCCCAATTCGTAAACTAACCGAGCCGCCCAAAACATAACCGCAGCCTCATCGTCCGTCCATTAGTATGAAAATGTTCATCTCCTCGACCCTTTATCCGCATCCGCTGCTTTCGGGGGGACCGTTAAATACAATTTCGTCCGTTTTAATTATCTTCCGAAACGTTCGAATTTTCCTTATCCGTAATAATAATGATTTGTTTTTTGTTTTTTTTTTGATTTTTTCCATCTCTCTAATATAGAACGACGAGTGCGAAATACTGTGATGCATCACATTTCCGCGATTCTTTCATTAGATTCTGGAAACTGATTTGCAGTTATTTTTCCGGCGAGACAGACTTTCCACCGTTCTCACTCTGTGCTTGCAGGCTTAACGGATATGGTAAATTCTTGGCGTGGTTTCGAGAATGCTTCCGAATGCGAAGCGGGTCGTCGTATAAAAAGTTTACTGCAACCGACCGGAAAATGGTCGAATAAAAAAATTCGGAAAAAGATGCGACAAGGTCTCACATATGCAATCGAAAGTATGAGTTCTTAAGAGAAATAAATGATCGAGGGAAAAAACGGAAAGCCTCGCAGAGAAAACGAAGAATTTCGTCTGCACGAGGAGTTCATTGGAGTGGCCTTGAAAGATTGATTATAATCAGCCACGTGCAGTGTACGACGAGGAAAATAGTATAATGATTAATTACGCAAAATTATTTTTGTAAAATGTACGCCCCAGTTCTTAAAAAAAAAAAAAAAAAAAATCGGGGCAAAAGAGCGACGTACAACTTTACAACTTTGATAGCGGCCGTGTCTAGTCGTTTCGTGTGGGATACGATGTGCGCAAAGTTAATAATCAGCCGAACACGACACATTCCGTTGGAAGTGAAAAGTGCTTGCCAGCTAAAATTAAAGGTAATCCACAGCCGTCAGGAGGCGGGTTTGTGCCTCCGCTGCAGACTTAGTTATCAAATTTTGTATTTGATTTTTAAGTCAGATTTTGGTTCGTTACTTTTTCAAAGTTTTGAAGTGAAGTTCCTAATGCGAGTTCTCCGAGATTCTTTCATACTTCACGGCATTCAGTTAATCGAAAAAAGTCATTAATTTTTATACTTGTGGTAGTTCAGTTTATTTTCTTCCTCAAAAATAATCAACTTAAGTGGTTTAAGAATTATATAGCAACTAAGAATAGTATTCAAATTTGATCACTACATTTACACAGACTTAACCGAAATAACATCATTGTTTGCGAAATTTATAGCTCTACAGTCCAGCAACTCCAACTTCTCAACAGAAGCGCTCAATCATAAAAGAAACCTCGCCTCCATAAATCTTGACTTTCAATCTAACAATGAAGAACCGTACAACAGTCCTATTACGCTCGAGGAACTTCAACGAGGCATCAAACAACTGAAACCAGCCGCAGTTGGACCGGATAGCATTCATGTTTACATGCTCCAAAATGTCCCTGAACCAGTTATTCTTCTACTACTATCAATTTTTAACCACATCTGGACAACAAATACATTCCCAGATTCATGGAGAACCGCTGAAATCATCCCGATCCCGAAACCAAACAAAAATCCAATGTTGCTAGACAATTACCGACCTATCTCACTCACTAGCGTTCTGTGCAAACTCATGGAACGAATTACAAACGCGCGATT
This sequence comes from Icerya purchasi, assembly GCA_039619475.1. Taxonomy (NCBI): domain Eukaryota; kingdom Metazoa; phylum Arthropoda; class Insecta; order Hemiptera; family Monophlebidae; genus Icerya; species Icerya purchasi. Next base: position 166,147,206 of record CM077116.1, on the reverse strand, counting down.
GCAATGGTTCATCGAATCCAACAATCATCTGACCGATTCGCAATGTGGTTTTCGAGCAAGGAGATCAACGATTGATCAATTAATTTTCCTCGAGCAATCCATTCAGACATCATTTATTCGCAAAAACCATCTGATGGCTGTATTTTTCGACATGTCCAAAGCGTTTGACAATACCTGGAAAGAAAAAATTTTAAAAACTCTCCACGGTTGGGGAGTTCGCGGTCACCTGGCGTACTTCGTTAAAAATTTCGTATCGAACCGCAAATTTCATATGCGGCTAGGCTCGGTTAAATCAACTTCCCACGATCTTCAGAATGGTATTCCTCAGGGTTCCGTCCTGAGCCCCACCCTCTTTAACGTGGCCATAAACGACATTTCGCACCAAATCTGCCTTCCTGTCAAATGTTTCTTATTTGCGGATGATCTAGCCATCTTCATATCCTGCTCGGACCCAGCCCTCGGAACGTCAGCACTACAGGAAACGATCGACAAATTACAAATCTGGTCAGTTCAAAACGGCTTCAACTTTTCCAACACGAAAACTACCGCTATACATTTCTGTAGAGTTCGTCGTTGCAACCATGGAATCTCAGTTCAGATGAACAACACAACTATACCATCCTCAAATACTGTGAAATTTCTAGGAATCAATTTGGATGAGAAACTTACATGGAAATCATATATCAATCAACTAAAAACAGACTGCACCAAAAAATTAAACTTAATTCGTAAATTGGCTAGCACATCATATGGCTCGGATCGTTCCTCCTTATTAAAATTATATCAGGCACTAATTAAGTCGAGGCTCGACTACGGCGCTGTAATATACTCTTCAGCAAATCAAAGCAGTATCAACACACTTAACACGATTCATCACACTGCGGCGAGACTCGCTATTGGCGCTTTTCCTACTTCTCCATCCATTAGCGTTCTTTGTGAAGCTGGTATTCCTCCTTTCAATATTTGCAGAAATCGGAGCATTCTAAACACATGGATACGACTCAAATCGTCGGACAGCCTTCCTTCGCTAAATTCTCTTCTTCCAACACCGCATACATCGGTGCTTACTCTTTACAATCAAGTAACTGAAATCTTGGACACGATGCAAATCATGTTACCACCGACATATAAACTTACTATGGCATCAACACCTCCATGGACGAATTTACAACTCAACATAGATCTTCAGCTTCAGCAATTCCCAAAGAAAGGATCAGCATCCAGTACTTTATGCTCCGCGTTTCAGAGCATGGTTAACAAATATAATAGCTGTAAAATAGTTTTTACTGATGGGTCCAAAACACCTCAAGGAACAGGTTGTGGAGTAGCATCTGATACAGAAATTATTCTTCGGTACTCCCTTCCGGCTCCATTTTCAACACTTTCGGCGGAACTAATGGCCATAAAACTGGCTATAGAAAATATAACAACTTTTGATCCCGATTCCTCATACCTTATATGTACAGATTCACTAAACGCAATTACATCTCTTCAAAAATACAATTCCCCTCATCAGCATCCAATAGCCGAAGAAATTATTCGCGCCCTATGCAGTACAAGTGTTCACATCTCGTTCGCATGGATCCCATCACACGTTGGAATCGACGGAAATTCACTTGCGGATACTGCGGCGAAAGAAGGCTCATTATTCTTTCCAGTTCCAAATATCGAAATACCACCGATGGACCTCAAAGCTTATATTGCACGGAAATCACTACAAATATGGCAGGAACAATGGACCAGCACCCCAAACTCGAACAAGCTTCGCTCAATTCGTGACACCATTCATCCATGGAAAACTTCACTATCAACAAATCGAAGGAATGAAATAGTTGTCACAAGACTCCGTCTAGGCCACACCAAAATCACGCACAGTCACCTCCTGTCCAGACAACCCATCCCACTATGTTCCAATTGCAATTCTCCCATCACAGTCCAACACTTACTCATCAACTGTCCTACTTACAATACATGCCGAACACAAACTCTCCGGTCGTCTAACCTTTCCAAAATCTTATCTGATCATCACGACAAAGTGAAACATCTGCTCCTTTTCCTCAAAATTACTAACTTATTCCATACCATCTAACTTCTGACTTATCAGTGCCTCTGGCTTAGGCGGCAGTACATGGCACGTTAATCAAAGAAGAAGAAGAAGAAGAATAGTATGGTCAAAATCTCAGAGAATAAAAGTAATGAGAAAACTATTTTCAATACGGAGTAGGTCGGGGTACTGTATTGGCCCCTATCCTTTTTCTCATTTACACTAACTCGTTACAAAAGCATATTAAAAAATGCAAAGGTATATGTTTTTGCCGATGATATTGACTTTTTAATGGAACAAAAAAATTTAGAGATGGCGGGAGAATTATTACAAGAGGATATAGATAATTTCAGTAAATGGGCACATGATAGGAGGTTATGTACAAATATAAATAAATCTAATTACTGCACATTTGGAACAGTACTAAACATGCGATCCACGAATTACCCTCCATAATAATGATTACATGAACTTCATATATAAATAACAATACTCATTTGTGTTGTTGTGCACCGCTTGAGAACGTAGAAAATTTTAAATATTTAGGTATATATATATATATATATATATATATCGATGAATCCTTGGAAAAAGCACATTCAAAGTTTAAACTCGAAAATAAGACAGACATTTTCAGCTTTATATAAAATAAAGCAGGTACTATCGAATGTACTATAATTCAATAATAATGTCTAGAACATTATATAGAATTCAAATACTCGTATATTATGTGAGGCTAAGAAAACGGAAATAAATAAAATAGCTAAAACACAGAAAAGGTGATTGAAACTTATACTTCCCTATTAGAAATAAATCGACTTTAGCTCAATTATGTGTAAAAGGAAAACAACGAAATGTACCCCAAGATGTATTATTTCTATTATAGATATTACTAGAATTTAATGTGTCAATAATATAAAATTACCATCTAAGCAGAAAATCCGGTTAACAAGAAACCAAAGTAATATATATTACATCTATCTCGGCGGTGTAAAATTAAGAATTGATAACACTGATGATTCAGTTTTAATTAATTTAAATAAGTACAATCCCTAATCATATATGAGAGGAAAAAAAAAATTGTTGTGTGGAAGAAGGAGGTACGATAATGGTTGAAGGAATGCTGCAAAGAATGAAGATTAAGTTACGTCCTTCATCTCGTCACTCTTTAAAGGTGCTTTTTGTTTACGGTTTGTTGGTTTTTGACTTTGTCGTGTCCTTCCTGGATTTTAAGCTCTCGCAGATCATGTTTTTTTTCGACATGTCTTGGTGTACGGATGCATATTAGGCGACATGTTATTTAATGGCTTACGTATATATATACAATTACTTTAATATAATGCTGGTTTTATTATTATTGTTATTTATGGAATAAGTTAAGTTAGTTTTAATTTTTGTACTATACATATATATTTTAATAAACGTTGATAAGAGTGTTTGGCACTCACACAACGGGCATATTTGCTCTGTGAGACCTACAACTTATTTTTAAAATAAAAAAAAAATAATAAAAATAGTGCCTTGAATTCTGTGCTGCTAAGTAAGTCCTTCTCGGATTTCGTGAGTGATATATTTAGTTTTTCTTCCTTTTTTTATCATCCATTAATTGCAAACTGTCGACTATGCATCTCTATTCATCAACTCTCGGTTGGTCACCTTATCTGGGTCCATGGAATTCTTAGCACGCGTCTATAGACCCACATTCCAATGGCGTTAATTTTATAAGCTACATAATATACTACGAAAAAAAATAATAGCAAATATCTACTTGGCCAAAGTCGAACTTTATCAACTACCGACTTTCAGGTTATTTTTTGCGTGCACATGTTATAACTTTAATGTTTGGCTGCGAAACGTGTATCGGCGTTTTTTAAAACGCTGGCTGCTTGCGCTGCACACGAATTGACGAAGATTTCTATCGAGAGGTTGTATGTGCGAGTGTATGTGTTGGCTTAACCGAATGTAGCCCGATTTTGAGTATTATAAGTTTATGAGGTTAGTGTAATCGAACGCAATTTGGCTACGGACATGAATATAACGCCATCCGTTGACCATGATGAAAATTATTCATGTTTACATTACGCTTAAAGTAGAAGTTAGTAGTAATAATGTATACGAATTATCGGAGTTTCTAAAGCAAAATATGTTTCAATTTTTGCATTAAAAAATGTGTACATCAGTTTTTTTAGAAATTTGCAAAACTTACAAAGATTAAATACTAAGTATTGTTCTGCGTAAATCGAACAATAATATAGGTCATAATTTCATCGATGTAATTTTGTATTTATATATCAATTTTTTTTTTTTTTATACATATTGTAGCCTGCGATTTAATATTATATTTTCAAATGATTAATAAAAAGTTAATATGATTTTTATCGTCTTAATAAATGAAATATTAAATTTCCAATTGATAACGCTGTAATAGTACACATTTTTTTGTTCCATTACCAAAGCTGCAAACTTATACTGAAAATCGAGAGTTATATTTGGTTAAGAGTTTGTGTTGTGAGAATATATCGCCGCAGGTCGAGTACACTACAATAATCTAAAAGGAAACCTTCGGAGGTGACATTTCGTTGCCAAAGTATCCCTCTGAAAGTAAAATTTTATGATTGTATATATTTTAAAATAATTATTATTGTTTTTTTGTTTTTTTTTTTAAACCATATAAGCATAATTAAAAAAAAAATTACTAGTTAAAAACTATGATAAAGATACTTTGAAAAGCAAAATAAGTGTTATTTTCGTAACACTGTTAGTGGTATATAAGTTTCGAAAGTAAATTATTATTTTCCTACTAGATATTTTCTTCTAATACTCATCAAATACTGCTATTAGAATACATATAATTAAGTACGAAATTCTTATTAAATATTTTTCAGATCTTATCTTTTATAATATTAAAATAATATTGTATTTGTTAAATGTGTATTCAATTTTAGTTCATAAAAGTTACCAGGGTGGTGCCCGGAATTATGAAAGGGGGGGTTGAAATTTTTTTGGCATTTTATTTTATAAAAACAATACATTTTTTACTAATATTCATACTATTCATAATTTCTATAATTTTGATTTATATATTAATAAGTTACATAAATGAATTACTTTATAAACATATTAATAAAAATGACATATGTTATTGATTATACTCGTAATAAAAAATTTCGTATAAAATATTAATAAACTATCTAAAAGTATGGAGCATATATTTTTTTTTATAATGCAAGAACACTCTAAAAAATCATCAATTTTTATTTTAAATTTTTGATTCTTTTTAGATTTTTGTGTGTTTATAATAACAATTTCAGTTCTAATGGGAGGGGTTTAACTCCACACCGTGGGCACGGCTTTGAATATTTTTCTACACAAATCTACTTGCTACAATCGTAATTTGAATTTAGCAGCACTAAAGCGATAAAAATTTGTAATACTTTGGAAGTGAACCGAATATAATACTGCCTTTTTACAGGAGTAAAAATTCCACAAAAAATTTAAAGATAATTTGCAAAGCTAGATTTGAATCGCAATGCTAAAACCAAAAATTTGCAACCCGATACCACAACACTGTTTGCATATATGCAATACTATATTACGGTATTTTAGATTTAATCGCAGAAGTGAAATAGTCGTCTAGACTCTAGAGGTAATGGATGTGAGTTAATGCTTGTAGTATCTGTCGACGTATGTGGATTACATGTCAAAACTGGCACATTGAGGCCAACTTTTTATTTTAAAATATTTAAATAAATATTACATAATTTATATTAGAAAAATTTTCTTAATTTTATGATAAATTATATAGAGACAATATTTGTAGTTGTTTTATTTTTAAACGATGTGATATATTTTGTATACACTTACTACTAACTTTAACTCGAAATCATTTAATGATAAATGCGTGCAAAATAAAAATTGTAAAAATAAAACTAGTTCATTATAATTATGCGAAAATAGCGAAGGTTACAAAAAAGATGTGAAGTGGAGGGAAAAGTAGAGCCCATAAAATTTCAATTGAAGTGAACAAAAATTTAATCAATATTGTCGGAAAAAAATTATGTTAAAAAATTTATTTCCGTGAATAATATCCACAGAGATTAGCCGTCGGAACTCACATAACATTTTATTAAAATCGTCAATGCTTTGCGAGTTTTTATTTAATTGTCTATTCCTGTTATAAAAAAACACGTTTGCCTTATCATATAATTGTGCATTAACTTTACATCAATGTTCTTATATTTTAATATGCATTTAATGATAATGGTTAAATAGACAACTTTTAACTGAATTTAATTGTAAAAATTATGCAAAAGATCGTTTACCATAAAATGTTTTTTAAAGCACCTTAATTACTTCAAAAATCCTGTGTCTCAGTTCATATTGCATTCATGGGCGTCGCCAGGGAGGGCAGGGGAGGTTCCCCCCCCCCCTGGAGCCTCGAAACTTTAGTATTCATAGGCGCGTAATCATGGACAATTTGGAAGACTTTTATAATAAAGTAGTAGAACAATTTGTCAGAAACCCGCGAAAATTATGTTTTAATTAATATTTTATTCTTGTTTAATAAAATATTAAGCCTTTACAAATTATACATTTTATTTGTTTCCTATAACTCATATCCTCTTTCTATCATTTTGCCCCCTACCCCCTGGCTCAACAGCTGACAACGCGCCCCTGATTGCATTTTTTAATGTACTATATAAAATAAGTGCAAACAAATAATAGACAACATTTTTTTTACGTTCTAGAGGGTAATTATGGTTTCTGAGATTGTTATTAGTTGAATAATTTGTTATATTGCCCTATGATTTCTTTTAAAATTTATTTCCCTTTAATTCTTTATTTTTTGTTTATTATCATTATTTCCGTTCATCGTTATTATTAAAAAATGTTTTTTTAAGAAAATTCTTAACCATATATCGGTATAAGTTCAATAATAATTGTAATGTTTTAAATACGCACTTATTTATCGAGAACTTTTTTTTTTAGTAATATCCAAACTCTATGATGTTGCAACCATGATTTAAAAACCGGTACATACTACATATAGAAGATAATTTCTCGAATTTTCATTGTTAATCGCTTTTATAAATATTTTGTAAATATAATCGTTCGCTCAATACATCATGTTGCGTAACATCCGAGCCGGGATGAAGTCTTCAAATTAAAGTTAAACTATAAAACTATTTTTATACTGATTACAATACAAAGAGTAATGTAGTAGAATTTTTTTTTTTTTTTTTTTTTTAATAAATATATGGTCCAATATTCACATTTGTGCTTTCGGACGTAATTAATATAATTTTGTAATACAAGTATGGTACATTTTATAACGTATTGGTACATTGAAATTCAAACTTTCTGCAATGTTAATTAATGTTATACTCTATTCTGACACGCGTTTTCTCGATGTGAATAAAAAAATAAATTCTCTCGAACGAGTTTTTTTATTCCTTTTTACATAGGAACGCAACAAATTTAATCAGATCCCAACAACTGACAGCAGATTGACTGTGAATTTGACCGGACGGCGAGAAGGGCCTTTCAAGGACACATCTATTTATATTAAATAATTTCATAGACGATTGTCTAATTGTAAGCCATGCAAAATTTCACATCAAAGCACTCGGCTACTGAGACGTCTGACAAATCATTTACTATTATTATTATTATTATTATTATTATTACTGCTATATAAACTTATACATTATGCTACGAAACAACACCCTTACCAGATTTATTTGCAATTCTTGATACATATAATTCATACTCTCTTTTACTACTAGTACATACATACATGGATTATTTCTCGACGGTTTCCCCTTAGATTATTTGGAATTTTTGTTTATACAACAATGTTGCAACAAAATTCCACATTTTCACTCTCGACGTATTTATTGTTCCCTACGAGAATCTAACATTTCTATAGTTTAATTTTATTATAGAAATTAACATATTACTTTATAATATAAAATTTATACAAAAGCAAAATTTAAAAAAAAGAAACTATTTAGGCATCAAAATTAATTAACTGTGACATAGCAAAAACCGCTAAATGTTAATTGTTAACAGTTTTAAGACACCGGCGTCTGCTAGCGCGATCTACTGGCGCGCATATGGAAAGAAGCAAAAAATGTGGTATGATCGTATCGTGTTGCAAATCGTTGATTTTAAAATTACGATTCAAATCTAGCACTTGTCGAAACGAACAGAATAAATAAAAACCCATAGGGATAATATTTTGGCAACGAAACGGCACCTTCAAAGGTTACATTTTAGATGCTTCTCGAGTACACTGCTCCCGAGGAAAATGCCATGCGTTGCGTATAGAGACGTATGAACATAGCACATGCTAGATATGCGAGCATACAGGAACACAAGTAGCAAAAAGTTCAACTTACTTATCGATTTACGATCGAACAACGCCAATAAACAATAGCCAACGAACGAATGTTTGTAAGATGCAATCGGCTCTCGTATTGTACTTAAATTTTAATTTAAGTTCACTGGCTGGAGATTTTGAAAGATACAATATAATGCATATTGGTGGATACACTAAAGTCCGTCGGTTTACAAGACTAACATAAATTTTATATGTAACGAATACAAACTTTACGAGGTGTGACAATTGTATTCGTAGAATTTTGTCCTGGAGGTCTAAAAATAAGGGGAGGGGAAAACTTAAAACACCTTCACAGTAGTCTCCTCCGAGGGCAGCGCACCGCCGCCAACGTTCGACCCATTTTTGGACCCCACCCCAACCCAGCTAAGTTCATCAGGATCCTTGTGACAATTTCGACTTGGGCAGTGCCGTCGTATCGGTTTCCTTTCAAGTAACTTTTAAGTTGAGGGAACAAATGAAAGTCTCACGGAGCCAGGTACGGGATGAAGGGGGTGAGGGAGCATAGGGATGCTGTGGAGCGCCACAACTGGCGGACTGCGAAGGACGAGTATGCTGGAGCGTTGTCGCGATGCAGCACGCAACCCTTCTCGGCCAATTCGGGTCGTGCGCGGTACACGCGGGCTCGTAACCATTTCAAAACTTCGATGTAGAATGCTCCATTGACTGTCTGGCCTGCGAGAACGTATTCGTGATGAACAACGGCGTTAATGTTGAAGAAAGCGATCAGTAGAGACTTGAATCTTGATTTGGACATGCGAGCTTTTTTCGGACGCTCTCCGCCTTTCTCCACCCACTGCATGCTCTGTCCCTTGGTTTCAGAGTCATATTCGAACACCCAAGATTCGTCCCCCGTGATAATGGACGACATCCACTGGTTTCCTTCTGCGTCAATTTGATCAATCATGTCCTGACAGATGGATCTCCAGAGAACTCTTTTTGCTCAGCTTTGAGCAGCTAGAACAATCTTGGCGCACAGTTTGCGCATCGCTAGATCGTCATTTAAAATCTGCCGAATGGTCTCGCGGTTGATGTTTAACTCTTTTTCTAACATTCGACAACTCACTCGACGGTCTTGGAGCACGCGCAGGCGCACACGTTGAACATTTGCCGCTGGTTTTTGCGGTAGAAGGACCGCCGCAGCGCGGATCGTCCTCGACTGATTCACGACCGTCTTTAAACCACTTAGCCCACTTGAAAACAGTCGGTTGTTTCATTGTCCTTAAACAAGTCTTGTAACTGTACGAAGATTTCCGACGGAGGTTTTACTCCGCGTTTGACCAAGAATTTGATCACGTTGCTCAGTATTTACATTGCACATTTTCACGACACGTGTAAAAATCTTATTTTGTTTAATCGACCACAGCAGAACGCGGGATATACGTGCTACCGTTATGAAAACACTGATTCAGAAATGTCCCCTCTTTCTAACGAGACCACGAGCACCATCGCACTGTTGCCACAAGTCGCGCTATGAAACAATTCTACGATTACAATTGTCACACCAAAGTATACTTTTTTTTATTTGTTAAACTTAATAAACATTTTGGATCAAAAAAGAAACCAAAAAATATTTCTGAGCCATCTCATTAGCTTCCTGGGCATTTTTATTAGCGTAACAAACTCGATCGGATTAGTATTAAACGTCACTTTATAGAACAACCAAATTTTTCATCAAAATCAAACGTCAACTTTGGATGATTACATCTCGTATTTATTTATAATATATCGCCTTACAAAAAACATCATCGATGTATTTGTATTAATATTTATTCGGGTTTCCGTCACGTTCGTTGCCGTAAATATATCGGGAACAATTAAATAAATTGCGCAGCCATCACTTTGTATTCAATTTTTTTTTTTTTTAATTATAATTTCATCGCCTAATTAACTAATAAAATATCTTTGATTATGGCTGAACGGGAGAGAACAATTATCATTTGCTCGACTTCAACGGTGGAGTAAGAAATGGAGCATTCATTATTTTTCGGTTGCCGCAGTCTAACAGTCGCAACTCTGCCCAATTCGCATTTAAATTGCAATAAAATTACTATTATCCGCCTCTCGCTTATCCCTGACCTCAGTCGCACTGTTTTCCTTAGCCGAGGGAGCCAATGGAATGGACGAACTAATGCGAAATTAAGTCGGGAAATTACCCAATTTACAAACAGTTCACTTAGCATTAGCAAAGTTTAATTTGTTTCGGTAAGGACTTGCAAGAGCAAGACGTGCGAAAACGTATTTCACTTGCTTGTCTCTCTGATCTGCCTGAGAGTGGCGTGTATAGATTATTCGAATTGCGATAAATGCGACCACCACTCGGCAATTCAGACAGTTTATTTTTTCGAAAATATTTCAATAGGCAAAATCGAATTTCGGTGGTATGTTAAAAATCGTGCTTCAACATGTTAATTTTTCACTAATTGAAAGGTATTTATTACTCCTTTCGAACTGCTGTTTTAGGTTTATTTTTATTTAAACTGAAATTATAATTGCTTTTTTTTTTTTTGTTTTTTAAATTTTTGCAACTTTTTAGCAGTTGATCTGATACACGCAACTCCACTTGTAGAGTCGCCAATGTTGTCGCCGCCCCAGCCGTCTATTTCATGTACACAATTTCGGATACATTTTAATCTACATATCTCGAGACTGTATCCATTTGATGTTTCTTTGGTCGTCTAAATGGCGGAATTTTTATTTAATGTGTAAACGGGTAAGCGGGGAGATGTTAACGTGCTGCTGTTTTTATTTTTATTGATGGTTTTCTTCGATTTTATTTTTCAATTTTGTCGAAGTAATGCTCTAATCGAGTGTGAAATACCTTTAAAGGCACGATTATATGTTTTTTAAGCGGCGTACGAAAGGGGGAAACAGGGAATCGCCGATTCGTTAATTCGTTGTGTATTTACTATTTAATAAAAACAAATTAATTAATTTCGTCGGTGAGTGTTCTTTTTGATGCGGTGATTATTTCACTTCAGATAGTAAGTATAAAAAGGAAATAAGAAATCTAAATTGGGAAGCCGTTTCCGAACAAAAGATAAGGCCGTAAACAAGCCAACTTGAATTAACTTTCCTCAACAAAACTATTATACGAAAGATTGGCAAAAAAAAAAAAACCCGGAAGAGGGAGGGGGAGAAATAAAAGAGATTTAGCGAACGGTAAAATTTATTTCAGTATTATTTATTTAAAGAATCGCTTAAACCGGCAATTTATAAATATCTTTTTTCGCTCGATTTTCTTTTTTTACTTCAGAGCGCTCTTAAAATGTTTCGTCTGATCTACTCTTTCAAGAAATCCGTTAATTGCAATTTTTTGTTAGTTTGAGCGCTTTAATGCATTCCAAGCTATTATCGCTTCCAAATTTTCACTTCGATGAATATTTATTAATCACAATGGCGCGGGGGGGTGGTGCCGGGAGGGGTGAGAGAAACGTTAGATTAATAGTATATTTAAAGGTTGTGCTTAGCGTTACTAGTAGTTTACTTAATGTAGTTTTGCATGCTTGCCCGTTCGTGTTAGGCCAGCTTTCAGATTTTCAAAATGCGAACTCTGTGACGCATCTATTACGAAGAAAAATGAACATATTTGATTAGTTATGCGCGGGATTCGGCGAAAGACCGGAAAGGAAAATTTTCTTTTTAGATTGAAATAGGGAAGAAATATCAACGCGTGCATCCTGAGAAGGTGGTAACCTTCATTTGTTTTTGCAAATGATGCGGTATTATTTTACCGCGCAAAATTTTCAACTGAAGCGACGCTGCCAAACCGAATGTAACGACATCAGAAAATTATAACTTTCACTTCAATCATTTCAGAGCCATGTCAGTTCGTTTAGCGGCTGTGCAAGAACCGTACGAATCAGAAGTATCCATCCTAATCAAGTTTGTTCTTTATCGCGAGTAATTAAAGTTAGTCTACTAACAAAATTGCTACACCCTCTAACATCCAGGATCTCAAGACTAAGTGTAATAAACTAAATCTTCAAGGCAATCTACATTCCTATCATAAACCAGTGCAAGATGCTATATTAAAAAAAATCCAAGTTACACAAAATACTGATTCGGGGCCTGCCTCAGCTGTTTGTAACAACGAATTTACATGGGAAATGTTGAAACGGTTTCTGAAATGATTATCAGGTTAATTAACCGGTTCTTCAGTAAAAGATGCCCCCTATGTATCGACTGAAAGTTTACCTACTGCCTCGATACCGAAAGGCAGAAAAACTAGAAGCGATATAAAATTGTACTTCATTCGACTGAAAGGGAAAAATAACGCCGATGAATCTGCCGCAATTAAATTGCTCGAACGTATTCCAGAAGATTTAATAGGCAAGCGAATGAGAATTACAAATCAAACAATGGTTATAGCATAAACGAATGAACGATTCATTTTTTTGAAATTATATGCATGTATAGCCCAGTAGTTAAGGCGCTTGGCAACCAAACCAGAGGTGTCATAGGTTATCGAGACTTGTCTCGTCCCGGATCCAAGTCGCTCCCAGGTATATACCTAATCTGAAATAATTGGGTACCAGAGAAATATCGAGAGAACGGAACTACTGGCCTCAATATTCCCATCAGAAACAGCTGGAGCCGCAGATTAATAATTAAATATTAATATTATAATACATCCTAAGCCAAAACCACAATCACTATTTAATGTTGTTCCATTGTTGTGCATCACAATATCACACACACACACCGAAAAAGTTTTTGTAACTGCGGCCCCCGCTTTTATTTTTCAGAATATTTTCTGGTTTCAGATTTTAATGTTAAGATGCACGTATCTGGTAGTCGCACACTAATAAAGTTATTCTGTACTTCTTTTTAGTGCATAAATAAAAGGCTTTTTTTATTATTTTTTATATGGTTCAACTGTAGCGATTATACTTATAATTAATTACGGATTAAATTCATTTTATCCTTTAGTCATATGTACAGTTTCTTCGTATACATTATAGTAGTAAGTGCTATTTTATTACAACAAATGTTGTAATTATATTATACAATAGATGGTAATCAGAGTATCGGGAACTCATAGACGATTATTAGCCTTGGTGAGGGTTCCTCCGCAACTTATTGTAAACGAAAAAAAATCGAATTTTCTACATATCCTGGAGCTCTCACACAGGCTGATTCCCACTCGAAATGATGTCGAACCTACATCGTATATAAGTATCATGCATAGGTTTTTTAAATAAATTTTTCCTGCCATTTCACCGTCTTTAGAACCTTACATAGAACTTGCGATTCAATATAAACCAGTAGATCATAGTAGATTATTCACCTAAGCTCTCTTGATTTATTAAGCCGAAATTATTTTAGATTGTAAATATTAAAATTGTAAATTAATTAATTAATTAATTAAAATTTATTTGTAGAACTAAAATAAAAACGACATATTAGCATGTGATCAACAAGTTAGTGCATAAATGCAACTTGCAGATCGTTCAGAGCGAATAAAAATCGTTTATTATTATATTTCTTGGTTCACTTCGCTGGAAACTTTACATTATTACGGCAACAACGTACGTTGAAAAGAAATCTTTCCATTCGATTTTCCCGACTTAAATGCTATTCCACCTCACTTTATTGAGGTTCCGTCTCTTTTATGTCGTTCGCTGATTTTCACGTGAAATTAACTTATTTCATGAAAGAGAGACCAGCAAAATGAAACTTTTAAGTTATAAATGTTCGTCTTCAAAACTTACATATATAGTATAACTTATTTCCTAGCAACAGACGAAAAAAAGGACTCCTTATCTCAAAAAAGGAACTCATCCTTTGATAAGCCGTAGCAGCTTAATTGACCTATCTGTAATTATTGATTACAGCTGATTCCATTCCTCGAAAAAAATATGCAATTGAAACTAAATAAATTCGTTTTTGTAGGTTAGAGGTTGTTAGATTTAAATTAACTGTATAAACTCGGCCCTTTTGGTCTCGCAAGGGGCTGTACCCCTTGACCACTCTTGCTTACATTTCTGTGTCTTTCTCTTCTATACTTTGTATAAAATGATCAAAATTTACAACGTAATTCTAAATCGGTCCATATGAATATAATAACATAATCACAGAAATCCTATAAAATATAACAAACGTTACATAAAATTAGGACATTTTTTCTAATGGGGGGTAGCCTAAGAATTACGTTGTAATTAATATGTACATGTTGATACCTCGGGATGATGCCTGAATTATAAATTAATTATCGGTGAAATTCCCCGTACTTTGGTTATCTCGGATATCGTCTTTTATTCAGTTTATCCACGGCGGATGTACGACGATAGACTTTCTTTTATATCGAGTGTTTTTTTCTTTATTAATTTTTTTTTTTCTTTGTGGGTTTTTTTCTTTATTATCATTATTTTCGTTTCTTTTCATTTTATCGTTATCTGGTCATTGAAATAATCGTTGATGTTCGCAAAAGACACTGGGACCCGTGCCCTTAGTGAATAAAAGTTTTTATTGCGTTTATTGTATATTAGTATTTGTGCGAATAAAAAAAAAAAAAATAACCAAAACGGTAAAATAAAGCCAAATGCTTGAAACGAATAAGAAGCGATCCGGCCACAGATTTCACTGGCGTCGCCAAGGGAAACTTGAACCCGAAAAAAATTCGACTGAGTTGTTACCTGTGCAGGCCAAATGAGGTTGCTGAGGCCAGGTTTCGTAAACTATAATTCTGATGTGGACACGCATATGTAGTAGTTAAAAAGGAGCCTTCTAAGTTGTAGGTATAATTGATACTGCGATACCACACGGCTCGCTCGAAAATGACATTATTATACGCTCGTTCCACCCCTGCTTATTGTTACCGTAAAATGGTTATACTGTAGCGAGACAGATGCTCGCCACATGAGTTTTAAAAATTTTAATAATTTTTTATTATGAAAATAAAAATTTGATTATATATATATATATATATAATAATAATAATAATAATATTAATAAATAAAAAATAATAATAATAATAATAACAAATAAAAAATAATAATAATAATAAATAAAAAATAAATATATATATATATAAATAATTAGTCTATGCCAATCACATGATCATCATTGTTTCCTTTGAGACAATGATGATCGAAAATGTGGTTGGAGAAATAGAAGTTAATAGAGATTTTCGAAAAACGTTGAACGGAGAAGTTGTTAAAATATGAATTGTGCCAAATTTAATAATATTTTGGTTTTTATAGAAATTATGAAAATTATGTGTAATTAAAACACATAATGTGTGGTTGGATGTAACGAGGATGTTTCGAAGGGATTTAAAATTTAATTAATGGCGGGCAGGGTAAAACATAATATATTAATATGATGAAGTAATCATAAATATTATATAAAATAGAAAATACATTTTAAGTTATTTTATTATATTTCTTTATTTATTCATTTGTGTTAGTTTAGTCATTCTTTTAATTAATCGTTCGGCAACGAATGTGTGCCGGATGTCAAATTATGTAATGTATAGGTGTTATAAAAACTTAATTTGGTAGCAGAGCGTGATAATAAAAAAATATTAAAGCACATATACATTACAATACGTAGTTTCGCTTAGTCTTTAGTATAGATTTTTAAGCGAGAAAAATAATATAACACAAATACAGAAAAGTTTGATATGTTCAATTTTTAGAATCCTAGCGCCCGAAATTCAAATTGTACAGGAGACATAGTTACTATTGTAGCACGGAGGTGGTATCTACGTGTATATATGTATATATATGTATATACAGTGGTCAAAAAAGGTATTTGGATATCGTTGAAAAACAATGACTTAACGGGTAAAATAGGGGAAAAAATGTGTTTTTAATTTCACTTTTTTTTGACAAAGTGTAGAAGAAACATTTCTGAATATATTACGTAAAAATAAAATGAAAAATGAAAAAAAATAAACGCAGCTACGGTAAAACGAAAAAAAAATAATCAAAATTCGCATTCAAAATATATAAGTATTTAGACCAGTTTTGGGCATTATTCGAATAATAATTTATTGAAATAATAATCCGAATAACAAAATTATTCGTTATTCGTTAATCATTAATCACACTTATGAATAATGATTAAATTATTCATTATTCGTTATTCGTCAATAATACGTTAATCATTATTTCAAATATCAGTTAATGTTAATGCATATAAAATGTTTTTTTAATAATTTAATATTGACGACCCCCTTTTTTGATTATTTTTTTATGTACTTTATTGGATGGTGCCTGTAATGAACATTATAGTAAAAATTGTAAATTAAACAAATAAACAGCCCTACTCAAAGCTATTGGGAATAGGGAAAACAAAAACAAAACAAAAAACTTTTTATGTTAGTTTTAACTGTATGTTTCATTAAATATACTTTTCACTGTTATTAGTGATCTGTAAAAATTTAATTTGTTATATAAGAAGAGCATATTTCGTATATATTTTAATTTTTAAGATTTATATTTATTTTTTTCTATATTTTTGTGATTTTCTAAAATTGAGAACAAGAAACCTTCTAGGATCACGTTATGATGGTTATGAATCGCTAATATAAAAAGGATAACTAATATAAATTAATTTTAATATTCATATTTTTTGATAGCCAATTAAACATTTTAATTAATAAAAACCTATAATATTCTAAGCAATATAAGTAAAATACACTTAATGATTCAAAACATTAAAAAAAGATGCTAAATCACTTAATCTACTTTCAGACATACTTGAACGTTCTCACGTAAAGATGAAATAAATGAAATTAATAATTTCTATAAATCGATGATCAATCCAACATTTGCGTCTTCCTTTGATAATTTTTGACTGACTGCATTGACACGATTCAAAATACTACTCTAATAAACAGTCATAAGCGCAGTTTCAAATTTGGTTATATTTTTGAGTAATCCTTTTGCTCCTACCTTCGCATTCGCATTTTTATCATTTGTAATTGTCTGTCGAAGCACGAAGGACATTAGGAAAAGACTAGCTTTCGTGAACAACGCTTTCACGAAAAAAATCTTTCCTTGCATTAAAAAACTTATCAATTAATACCAGAAAGCTTTTTACAAAAAGCTTTACTTGGAGTGTGGCACTATATGGAGCAGAGACATAAACGATTTTAAAAAGAGAAAATGATAAGCTCCGTGTGTTCGAAATGCGGTGTTGGCGTCGGATGTTAAAGATACCTTAGACGAGTAAAACTACTAATAACGAAATTTTGCACAAGATAAATGAACAATGCGAAATCTGAAATACGATCAACATGAAAAGAAATGAAACGGTTGGACATCTGATCAGACGTTCAGAATGGATGACAACATTAATCAAAGGAATGATGAACAAAAGAAGAAGTAAAGGCAAACCAAGACTTAAATATATGGATCAAGTAAAAATCGGTGAAAGTTATGTCATCATAAAAGCACGAGCTCGCTCCCAAAGACGGATCTAACATGGTCATATTAATACCCACCAACCATAAAGTTGAGGAAAGAAAGAAGAAGATGCTTAAATACTATTTCATGATATCAAAATTTGTCAAATAATATTGTGAATTTATAGATTTTAAAAATTATCTTCGTGTTGATAATTTAAATTTATCATTTAATTAATATAATAACAAAAAAGAATGTTATCGTATTAAATAATATTAATTAGAAAATAAAATGTATAAAATAAAAAAAAATTTTTAATCAAAAATAATTATACACCCACTAGGTTTGAACCAAGTTTTTCTGCAACACTTTTTTGAATAACATACCACTATACTACATTACATAGCTTTTAACTGAGTTTAATAATTACTAAATAATGAATAACGAATAATGATTAATGAATATGATTGACGAATAATGATTGAACATATGATTAACGTATTATTGACAAATAATGACTAACCATGATTGATGGATAATGATTAATGTCGAATAACGAATAATGAATAACGAATAAATTAATCATTATTTATTTGTACGTTATTCAAATAATTTATTCGTTATTCGGTTATTCGAATAATAAATACTCTGATTTAGACATAACGAAAATGTTCACAAAATACGCTGCAGACTGGTTTTCCCGCGTGATAGCCCGTTGAGCGTGTTTTCATTCACCTTCTCGTATTCTTATTCACATTGGCGTATTGGCGTCTAATAATTTCCTCTTCACCCAGAAGATTCTCATTTTCTGTGTGATGTCAATCATGTTTTCTTCGAATGTTCCCTACTTTCTTCGGAACGTTCTCTCTTCTATTCTCAGATTTTGGGTGTTGGTCTTCCTACTCCATACAATAACTCTTATGTTCTCTGATTTCTTTCCTTGTCAGTTGTTCCTATTCTTAGCTTCTTTCATTCATTCTATCTCGCACCAAATTAAGCTTTTTTTGAGCTATTACTTAGATTCCTTGGTTGATTGGACTGTTGCTCTTCATTAGCTTGTACCCAAAAGAATAAAAAACAGAAGAAAAAAAAAAACGTCTAATAAGTCAAATTACAGATAGTCGTGAAAATAATAAAAATTGTAAACGTAACTGAAAATCGGTCCTAAATCGCAAGAAATCTCTTTCGAGAAGCGCCAATTGGTGATTTTTAATCGCGGAAAGAAAATGTCGGCTGATAAAAAATTGCAGCATTGTTAAACATGAAATGAAGTACCGTTTACAAACGTAAGTTGGTGCTTTAAACAAGAAAACCGGATCGAAAGGATGCCTCGGTCTGGTCGACCTGGTAAGTTATCGTGTCAAGGCAAACGATTTATCTTGCGACCAATTCAGCAAAATCCAAAATAAATAAATGAATTAAGTACAGAGGTCTCTAAGAGGTATCAGAAGGAAATCACGGGTCAAACGATTCGGAATTTAATGCAACGTACCGGTTTTAATTCGCGCACCGCTCGCAATAAATCTTTATAATTCAGTCAATAAGAAAAAAACGTTTAGATTTTGCAAAAAAATGTATTTTATTGCACGAAACGTTTTGGAAAACTGCAATATTAAGTGACGAATCGAAATTTAACCTATTCGGCAGTGACCCGAAAGAAAAAGAGTCCAGCGGAAGCCTGATACTGAATTGGAAGTAAAATATATAAATATGAATATGAAATACGGTGGCTGACATACGACATGATCTAGGACTATTTCGCAGCATCGGGAGTGTGCTCACTGGAGTTTATATGACTGCAGATTACTACATTAATATTTTGAAAAAAAAAAAAAAAACAAATCTGCATCAAAGTTCTGTAAACTTAGCCCGTTTTAAAATTGTATCATTTTTATCATCATAATGACCCCAAGCACAAAGTACTTAAAATTCGCGAATGGATCCGCTTTAGAATTGCCGGAAAGCGTTAAATAAGAAGTTCATCAGCGCCGCCTCGTTTTTCTAATAAACTGGAAATGAAAGAACACGGCTCTTAGAAGAATGGAATAATTTTCCCGCGAATTACCTGCGAACTTTGGTCTCATTAGTGGTCCGTAGAATTAAAGAAAAAGGTGCACACGCGAAGTACTTGGTATAATTTTAGTTTGCATTTTTCTTTGAACGTGCTTGTTCTCTTTTGTTTTCATGTCTGAATACTTATTTTGAATGCGAATTTGAATCTTTCTTTTTTTTCCCCATGAACACGGCTGCGTTCATTTCTTTTTTTTAAGTTTCGCTTTTACATTTCTATCTAGAAATGCTTCTTTATTGTGTTTTTTAAAAAATATTAAAATAAAAGACGCATTTTTTCTCCAGTTTTAGGGCTGGAGTTTATTTCTTTCAGCGATGTCCAAATCTTTTTTTAACCACTTCATGTATATATATATACTAATTATTATGACATTTTTACGCTTGGGGTAATATGAACGCTACGAAATTAGGTAACGTAAGTGATGACATATTTTATAAGAAAAAAGAAAGAAGAAGATTTCACTACGAAGGTTTTCATTTTGGGAATAATGCGAAACTCGTATCTCCCTTCTGCAAAAGATTACTTCGTAAGAATATTAAATGAAAGTTGAAAAACGCGGTAAATAAATTGTTGATGAAATTAATCTATCTATTTATTACTTTTAAGACTGACTTTCACTTTGTCTATAAAGGTAAAATAATAAAAACACGTACTCAATTCCGAACCTCAGTTTCGTTGTAAATGTTATAAAACATATTTCTGTAGCGGGAATAAAGTTTCTTGTGTTACATCGTTCATGACTGGTTTATAAGCAGATCGTATTTGTGAACATGAGACATTTTTAAACGTGTTTTTTTTTTTTTTTTATTTAAATAATTTGCGGGTCTCACAAAGCAAATGCCCGTCTGTGGGTTCCCAACATAATTATATCGTTTATTCACAAATATAAAACATCTTAATGCTAACACATTATATTGATCTTATATCTATTACTTAATTATACTTAAGCTGTTATTTTCACTGAATTACATCTCATTTTTAAAACAAATACATTCATTCCCAATCGCACATTCTAAAGCAATATTTACTCGTAAGCCAAAATGTATGCAGCTAAAGAAAGGAGCTACCGTGCATTTTTTTTATATACCTTATTACATTTTTTATGTACCTTATTTCATTTTTGATGTACCTTATTTATAATTATTCTCTTTGTTTCTTTCGGTTGCAAATTTATGTACATATTTCAGTTCGCTGGTGTAAGAAATTAAGTTACTTTTATAAATCATGTAATTTTTCTTAGTTATATTACACATAATGTTACGCTTTTTTAGTTATGGAAGTTGTATACAATAGTTGTAATAGAAATTAATAAGTAAATCGTAAATTAAATTTATCGCTTCCGAATTTTTCTTTTGATTATCATTAAAAAAAGATGTTATTATTTCGAAACGAATGATATTGTTAGTTGAAATCCACTCTTTTATAAAAATTGTAAAAGATTATAATCTGTGGTTCCCTTGCGAGATGCGCAAGATCGAGTTATATATATATATATATGTATATATGTATGTGTGTGTGAATATGTTTGCGTGTTGTGTCTATACGTAGTACAACAGCGAGAAGTTGTCAGGATAATAATGGGGGAATTTCGCACAAGTCTGACAGTTTGTATTGTGAAGCAAAAGAATGGCCGTCGTTTTTAAAACGTAAGTTTTTGATTAAAAAATTTAAAATTATATCTAACCTAATTTATGTCCGATATCTTAGCATTACATCACACAACACTGGGTTCTTTAAGTTGAACTGTACGCTATACAACGCGATAAAACTTTCGCTCTTTCAAAATGTCGTATAAATTCTTTATACATGCAGATCCACTTTTTTCGTTTAACCACGCTTTTCTTCTCAATGAAGAATTCACGCCATTAGGCTATCGAAACGGCCTGGAAATCCATCTTCTATATATACACACATATATATATATATATATATATATATATATTTATATGCAGGGTGTTCTGAAACTAATTCAGGAAATTTGTTTTACGCTATAAATCTCGTCAAAATGAACAAAAATGTCCTGAGGGAAAAACCATTCGGGCGAACAATTAATTAGTTATAATTAATTTAATTAATTTATTGTAATAAAAAAATAAATATATTTTTTTTTAAGATTCAATAAGGCCATTGACTAATCATCGTTGACTACATTTAATACGTATTTTACTTCTTTTCAATATTTTCTTTTTATTTTACAAAATATTGATTTATAAAAAAAGATTTTTTTTTTTTTATTTAGATTAAATAATTAAATTAACTATAAATAATTGATTGTTCGCTCAAATAATTCTTCCCTCAGGACTTTTTTGTTCATTTTGATGAGCTTTATAGCGTAAAACAAATTTCCTGAATTAGTTTTAGAACACCCTATACATATATACTAGAGGATTGGTCTCGTCGCATTTTAAATTCTATTACTTTGTAAATTTTCATAAAGCTGCAGCGTTCACACATACTTATTTTATTTTTAAAAAAGAAGTACATGAATACGTCAATCAAAAAAATGAAATTTAGATTAAAATATCAGAATAACTGAAACTGCTAGCAGTGTAATATATAAGTGAGGGGAATATATTACATGTAATTGTTTTTGGAAACCTTAATATGTAAGTAAAAAAGAAAATCCATGCCGTAACTCATATAGAACCGGCTGTGGAATTTTTACAAAAAGGGTTTCCTAACACTTGATTTTCACATTTTCCTAAATTTGCGCCGTCCAATTAAAAAATTTTTGAGGTCTTGTATTTTTCCTATATTCTAGCGATTGAAATACATCATTTAAAAAAAAAAATAGGGACCCTCCAGCTACCACAGAAAGGGCTGTGGACTTTTTTTTAGTTTCTAGTCTTACCGCTTTAAGAAGAAATGTTTTCTTAAAACTTGATTTTCACATTTTTCAAAATTTGGGCCCTTCAATTTCAAAATTTTGAGGGGTTTATAATTTTTTTGTGATCTTACGAAGAAAATAGATCGATTAGAAAAAATATTTACTCTCTAGCTACCATACTCGTATAACGGACTGTACGGTTTTTTTTCTGCAGCTTTATAAGGTATATATACATATATATATATATATATGTATATATATATTAGTTGCGAATACTTATTTTTTCCTCAGTACTTCTCTAAGACAGAAAAATTTGAAATCGGATCATTCACTACTATACAAACAAAACGAAATTAGGAGCCATTTTTTTTTAAATTTAAAAAATAAAATTTAAGTAAAAGAAAATAGATATTTAAATGCCGATATAGAAAATAATTCGTATTAATGGCAAAAAGGAATAATTCAAAAGGAATTTAGAAAATAAATAAATAAACCAAAACGATTTAACCTTAATTTAAGAGCTGTGAAATATAAACAGCGCCTTCGATTTACAATAAAGAAAAGTTGAAATATATTATTTAAAGGTAAATTACAAACGCGATAGGAAATCTATTTAAAAGTGAATATGTCTGCTCACATGAACAAGCTTCTCTAAATTGCCGATCTAATTTCGCTGATTCGCTGTACTACCGCTTTTGTACCGCTTTTTCCTTTGTTACAATTAACAGATTTTCGCTATATTTCGCCGAGCCTATTTATAAACTAGGCGCATGAATTTTATTTCGCTCCGATAAAATAGCGGTAACATCGTTACAGTTTCATAATAAGGAATATGCATAACGTACACGTAGTTCGCTCAAAGTGTCAAAGTACCCGGTTCTCGTGATATGCTTCCATCTGTTTTCCTTGTGCGCTATTGTATGTGCATGTATGCTTCTCAATGCGCTCTCTTGTGACTCGCTGACTTTGACAAAGTATTATGCACAGCGTCTGCGAACGAAACACGAAAACGAACGGATCATCAAATTGCATTGATACTGACAAGCACTGGAGTTTTACACGTTGAGGATTTTTCTTCGCATCAACTTTTTGGATTTATGCTAGACAACTAAAAGCTGTCCCTTCAGCCGTGTTAATCTCTGTTGTCAGAAGAGGATGGCAAATTTCTTTCTTTTTCAATTTGCTTCAGTACTTTGCCGCGTGATTGGAAGTACCTGAAGACATTCTAACACTCCTCCCCCCATATATATATATATATACACACACACACATATATATATATATATATATATATATATATATATATATATAAGACTAATATACCAATCGTATGAGAGAGTCATGCAGGGCGACTAGATAACCACAGCTGATTGATTAATTAGATCCACCATTTTCAGTAAAATGATTTTGAGATAAATATAAGTAGTGGAGTATTTACATGTAGCGCATATTTATATCGCCAGTACTGTACTCTAGAATAATGGGCTGCAGAGAGTGACACTGATGACGCTTATTGTACCGGACCAATAAGCAGAGAATAGCTTACTGCTTCGAATCGCATCTGTTCATTTGTTGTTGCAGCAGTTGTAGCGTGAATGTGTGTGTTGCATATTTTTGTATGTTAGATTATATTTTATAGCTATAGGTTAAAATTATTATTAATAATATTCGGCGTCCGATATCCAAGACTAGTCTACACTTGTCACGTATTCAATTAACTAGATGAATAAATTATTCCAAAAAAACAAAACAAAACGGAAAACAGAAAACGCTTAATTTGTTCATCTCGCTTGAGATTGCTTTATAATTTCAATTCCACGTTTCAATAAAGTATTTTGCCTAATCTCATGACCAACTTGAGCGTCGTCGTTTAAGGTCAGTACTTCCGAAATTCCAGACTGTGGTATTCAACAATAATGGATGACGTCTAATTTGTCTCTTTCAAGTGTAGCGTTTGATAGATTTTAAGCGGATGTTAACGAGGATTTCGGTTTTAAGGGATTTCTAAGCGGATATCACCCGATATTCGGACATCAGCCGTTTCGTTCGTTAATTTGCAACACTTTATAGCGCGTTTATACGTTCATCGGTCCGTTCCTAGTTTTCGACGCAATGTTAGAGCCACGTTGATAGTACTAGCCGCTGCAATTTCGATGCACGAACGAACAAGCTGTTACCTGTTCGGTTCATTGACTGGAAATTCTGTTGTAAATCCGCACGTTGCAAAATGGGCGTGTAAAATAAGGCCGCTGAATGCCTCCTAATTCGAACAGGAACATGCTATAAACGCAAACAGACTACGTTTTCGGGAGTTCTCATTTACTGGAACTGTACCTGCGAAAACGTGCCGACTGTCTTCCATGCTATAAGCGCATTTCGAGTTCGGTCGAAGCTGACAGTGTTATGGCATTCCAAGAAATATTTCTATCGCGTGTAGATATTTTCAAAATTGAACCGAGCTACGGAATTCCGGGACAAGATCTGTTTTTTCCCGACGCAAACTGAAAGTCAATAAAAATTAAATGATCCTCATCTTACCTCGGCGCACCATCCCATCGTTCTCCATTCAAAACTGATACCGCTAAAGTCAAACGGATTTTTCTTATATTACAGATAGGCCACATGTATAGCGATTATTTTGGTACGTATTGGGAAACCGGCCACACCGTGAGATCGGTCGCGTAAGTTGATGACCATGAACCTAATTTAGTCTGCAAACGGCACGAGTCCAAAAATCGGATGTGTGCACGTGTTATTTACGGTGCCGTATACGTCGGAAAACCGAATATTTGTGCATCGGGCCTCAACATTCACCATTTCTAATATGGCAGAGTGAAAAATTTTTAATTTTTCTTGGCTCAGCGCAATCTGTATATATACCAATATATAAATATATACATACATACTCATATATATATACCTAAAAAAAAGTTAAGCGTTTTTCAGGTTGAAACGGAAAGTAACACTAAATTAATCGTTCAAAATTCTTCATTTAAGCGAAATATTTAATTACTGCGGCCTAAAAACTGACAGCCTCTATTGCATTTTCCGGATAAAGAATTTAATATTTTTAAAGACCATATGTGGATAAGAATGGTAAATTTGCATTGAAGAGTTATCGGTTTAATATTTGGTTGTTAAGTAGATACCACCAAAGAACACAATCGTGACAGAAGTTTCAGATCCGTCATTCCCTAGTTTTTGAGAAACTCCTTTTTTGCAGAAATATAATTAAGTTTTTCTCCTCGAGCGTGAGATGACCAATTTTCTTAATTTTTCAATATGTTGTAGACACATGGGACGGGGCATCTTAGAAAAAATTAACAACCCCCTCCCATCATATTTCATCTGTTGTTTCAGCGATAAAAATACACGGGTACAAAAATAAAACTGTCATTTTTAAATATATTTTAGACTCCTAAATAACAGATATTTTGCTCAAAAAAAATTTCTGGTGGAACATGGTCAAAATTGACAAAAACGTAAGGTAAGTTGAAATTTTATAGAAAATGAAGCTGTTTATGATACAATATTTAAATTCCACCGCCTATATGCTGCTTATTTCAATACAAGACCGTGGACAAGAAGCACCGACTTCCCTGAAACCCTCTTATATTGTAGCATCCCAATCGGTTAAAATTGATTCAAAACGTTGTAATACAGCTGCGACTGAAGCAGCCAATAGGAAACCGGTTTCGTTTTTGACGTTTCGCGTCGAGTTCGGAATAGAGTGAATTGAAACTAAATAAAAATCTTTACACTCCATATCGATATGTTCGGCCGGCGTATTAATCGATACCGGATAGCGTTCAAGTCGCGGTAAAAAACTCTCCGCTGAGATGTTTAATGTGACTGGGTACGCATATCGATGTTGCGTCCAAGAGTACTACAATAGTTTCTTGTATAATAAACTTATACAGATACATATATTAATCTTTTATTGTTTCAACATCCGTATTATCTGAAATGAAAATTACGGCCTTTGATGATAATGAAAGTGGAAGTAAATCGCAGGAAATCATTTTTATGTGTAGCTTTCGAAAAATTAAGTAATACACTAGAAAATGGAGAATTGCTAATTTGCTCAAGGAGTAAATTATACGACCAATGTGAAAGTGCGTAAACGTGGTATTCACTGAAACAAATTTAAAGATATTCTAAATTACACACGGAACCTTAATGGTAAACATTAAACGATAGGCTGAAATAGAAATATATAGGGCTGTATGAGAAACGATCTGCAGAGGACGGAGCAGAACGAATCTGGGCTGGGAAAGAAATGAACGAAGTGAGTGTGGTAGAATGTGTCGGCGGACAAATAGGAAGAGAAGAATAGGTAGCTTGTTGGCATAATACCAAGACAATCAGAGCATCTGAGAGAACTGAGTAAGAACGGCGCATAATAAAAATAGTTGGAAGAAACTGTAGAAAGCCTATATCAGCAGTAGACTGATACAGGTTAATCCTAATATATATATATATATATTAATGGCTAAGCCATTTTTACGCCATGGGTCATCAGGAAAAGTGTCCTGTCACGAAATTTGTCTTAAAAAAATGTCACTATTTTATGTAACGAAAAATGTAAATGTAATGAAAAAAGTTGACGAAAAAATTTTGTCGAATGGCATAGCCAATGAAAACGTTTACTCTTCTATAAGAATTATAGAAAAACTAGACCTGGCGGTGAAGAGGGCTTGCGAGTCACGAAGAGCTGAGTTTATAATATATATATACAATAAAAGTTAAATAAATATTCAGAAGGAAATTTTTAATTAAATTAGAACACTTTTAAATTTATCAATATAATATTAATCTTGATCGTGTCCGCGAAACGTGTCGGTTAATTTTATTTCGCGAATTAAGTATACTACAGTTTAAACAGCGATATCACTCAATATGCACTGAGGAAAGTAAATTCAATGAAGTTTCCGACAAAACTGTTAATGTATTAAATAAATTTAACTTAAAAGTTAATAAAAACCAATTGTAACAGTAAGAAAAACTTGAATGTACGCTTTAGTACAAGTCCAAATATTAAAATGACCGCTTGCAGTTAGTCTTATATATTTGACGGAGAACTGAAATTGCAATGAGTGGCGCGGAGAAGTGTGCTGATGGTTATAATTTTTTTCCAATTACGCAAATTAGCTTTTACTTAATATTGCCGAATTTTTCTATAAATGTTAAAATAGAACGCGTATTTGCGCACTTTTAATTGATTTCTTTTTTGTCGAGTAATGTCCGGGAGCAGAAAAAAAGGCGCTATTCCGACAGTATCAAGACCATCGGAACGTTCTTTCATTCCAACTAGGTCTCTAAATAAAAAACCAACGGGGGTAACTATTGTTTCGAGTTACATTATTCCATTTACAACGATGCCAGCGAAAAGTTTGCCATGAAAATTCGCCGTATTTATTATCTGAAATAATTCTGGCGAGCTAATAAAATACAATTTATTATAAGCGACGGCAGTCGGAGAGGGCGGAAAAGGAAGATAGGGTGGTGCGTCTGAGACAAACTGAATCTACAATTTCGCGATACTGTCGCTCAATTGCTCAGAAGAAGTCTGAGTCTTTTTCTAATCGGCCGTTTTATTGCTGTTCTCGCTATTGCGCTCCACTGAATTAGTTATGCGCATTTACATAATTCCCTTTAATTTCCGTCTCACTCCTCCGTTCGCTGTTACACATTTTCCCGCTTCTTCGATTATTATCGAACTATTCGCGATAGAACTTGGTCGACATTTATCAGTTTATTTTTATAACTTTTTTCCTTTATTGGCCGAAATAAAAAGTATCCGTATGTTTTGTATCGTTTTCAAAAAAGGCGGCTTATATGTTGTTATTCTGGTTTTAAATATTTCCTCGCGCATAACTCTAGATTCATATTTGGACCTGTTTTAATGGATAGCCTTTTTTCATTCGGAGTGTACCAACACTAGCGGTGGCGCCATATTAGCATATCGATGAGCATCACGATAGTCATTAAAGTGAACATTAAAAAAAAAGCAAGTCCATCTGTATGTTTTATGAACTTTTTTCTGATGCATTCGATTCGATAACATGGATTAAAAGTTGACAAATACTAAACGAAACGGCAACACCAAAACATTCGATAGAGGTCATTAGCAACCTACATAAAAATAACATAAGAATAACATAAGAATAACATAAGAATAACATAAGAATAACATAAAAAAGTAAAGGTTAATCCTGCATCAATATGAATTCTACGTTATCTTTTAGCGATCACGCTGGCCTCCTCCGATGTAGAGTTGCTTTCCTTCTTATTCTTAATATTTCGTGAGCCTGTCGTCTGCAGCTGCTGTTTGAATGATGGATAAACAATCGCTATGCTTTTCTGGCCGGGAATTGCGAGCACTACTTTGCAGTCGCAACCGTAGTGGGAAATAGCGATTTCTTGATTCATCGAGAACTGTGGGCACTGCTTTACAGTTGCGGCCATATTGTTTGATGAGGATCTTTTCTGTCCAGCAATTGCAATTATGGATAAAAATACTTCTCTTTTGATGCTGGTTACTTTGTTTTTAGTTTTATATAGATATGATATATCACGAACAGAGGTAAAACAGCTAACGAGACATGAGAGCTTCCCTTTCCTCTAGGACATTCCTCATATTTTTCCTCTATACATTTATTTCCTTTCGGACTGCTAGTTATAGGGGGGTTCTAGTATCGATCTCTCTTCACTCCATTGTTATTTCCTCATAGTAGTTCTGGCCGTCTCCTTCTTCCCCGAATAACTCTCCTAGCGACCTCATTTTCCTTTCATCCTTCGTTCTTCTTTCTTGTTGGGTAATAATATCGTTCGTTGCTGACAAACCCAACAAATTTATAAAGAAAAAAAAAAAGAAAGGTTAATAAAAATATTACAGCAAGAATAGAGACAGCGATGCATTTCATCTGCCATCCACTTCAACGTATACAGTGAATACTAGGCACGGGTAACTTCGGATACAGCCAGATATATCTCCGACGATATGATATTTAATATATTTTGACAACTTCGAAAGACGTCACACATTGAACGAATGTTGTCATTCCGGACACGAAATTGGTTTTATCTCTGGCGGGGTGACTTAATATATCTCAACTTTAAAAGGCGTTAGCTGCGCGTATGCTTCAAGGACGTTCTGTTGCGTTCTGAGTGCTACGCGGAGTTGGATTGAATACGAAGCCGAATATGATTGCGAGTATATACCAGATATGAGATACGTAACTGCCGCCGAGTTAAACTTGAGAAGCGGATATATCTGCAGTGGGGAAAAAAACATATTTATACTGCTCTGGCGGAGTTGATTTGCTCATCTCTAGTAAATACGTAATGCACGAAGTATACTCCAGGATTGGAAAGGAGGAGTAATAATAGAAGAACATAATCTTCGTCGTCATACAGTCAATATGATGCTGAAGAAGAATTATCAGACTTATCAACAAACTGAAGGGATCGTAATCGAATACTACGGCTTGAAAGTGACCAGTCAAAGACAAAAGTTAATTAACTGAACCGAAAGTAATTATTACGTCGTACGAAGTAGTAGACGAATTTAATTACAAACGCGACAGGATGTGAAACATAAAATTAAAACGGAAACAATCTGGAAGGATACTAGCACAACGAAAAACGCCAAGCTAAAATTAGCTAATATTTGCCCAGTTGCAAAAAAATGGATCGGAAACATGAACTATCAGAAAAACGGAGTTAAAGATCGGAGATGAACGCTTTCCAGATGGGAATATGCAGAAAGATGTTTCGTGCACCGTACGTTGAACTAACAAATCAGTTCGAGACATGCTGAAAACCAGATTACTAACTAAAATGAACGAAAGCGTAATATTACGGCCACGTAGAAATACATTACTTGGACGGCGAGATATCCAGCACGACATCAACGGCACTAGTTGGACAGGGTACATCAAAAGCATTCCAGCGGGCAGCGGATCGGGAAAAGCGAAGAAAAGCGGCAAAAGGTGAGTATGATGTCACCGCGTTCTTAAGTGGTAGCACTACAGACCTGATTGACTTTAGAGAAATTTTCCTTTATATAACAAACTCTTATCTGTGTTATTGATAGAAGCGGAGATCGGAAAACGATTTTTTAGTCAAACCGGAAGCCGGTTATCAATCTCAACCGCGGATAGATGTAGATTCGAATAAAGAAAATTGTAACTGTAACGAAACGCAAAACACCGAGACAAAAAGTTATATTTCATAATTGCTATTTATGATTTATACATATATTGCAGCGAACACGGTAGTAATTACTAAAATTGAATTTCCGTGGCGCCATTTGTCTCATCACTGTGAAGGAAAATATTACATGTCTTAACATTACTGCGTGTAACTTTTGACTATGTTGACTGACCGTAGTGCTGATGTTTAAAAATAGGGTTTCTTAGAGATATTATACTTTCATTTAATAGCCGAATAAAAATTTTCGTCAGAATATGGAGAAAATATGAGCGGCCGAAATTTCAAAAATTAAAGCGAAAAAGATTTTTGAAATTACGAGATGACAAAGTACTCTATTCATGTTACATTCCGGAAATTAAAAAGGCAGATAGAGGTATAATTTTGAAACCTCCAATAAGTTCATCTCTGACAGAATTCGAACGTTATATTCTTAAACCAATAACCTCAGCTCTTTGTTTAGTTCCGAAAAATAGCATAATTTTAGAGCCTACGTGTCTGTCGATATTGCAAAAAATATTTTTATACCAAAAACTGCGGAATAAAACTGCTTTTTTATCCGAAAAATTTAACAAAATTGAAAGCGAATAATGATAAAAAATAATAGTAAACCGAAAACGGGGATTATATGATTTTATTCGTAAGCAACATTCGCCTTAACTAGAGGGTCTCGGTAATACGCGTCATAATTAAGAAATCGCATTAAGCATTTCTGCTGTTTCGAATTCTTAGCGTATAGGAAACGTGTATACCGTTTCAATTGAGACTATTAAAGTATTAATGGTGACTAAAAGGTAAATTATTACCTTGACCATGGAGTATATAATTATTTTTTACGTTTTTTAGTGAATTTTTATTAAACGAAGAAGTAAAGTAAACATTTCAGACGGAACATTTTTGTTTAGATCACAATTTATTTGCATTGGTTTTAACTCCGGAAACGCTGATATTAAAAGTAGAGGAATGTATTTTGTCACGGAGAATTTTGATAAGTTTATATTTCATAGGGAATACACATTCATTGAAAGACCGTTAAATGCGAATATGTCTCGGGTAGATTACAACTGATCATGAATTGATATCACCGTGAAGTACGAAGTCAAATCAAGATAAATTCAGAGCACTATCGTTAGATTACCGATATCTTTTACCGTAGAACGTTCAACAACACACAAATTCAGTTAGCAAAGTTCAGGGAGCAATTAGCAAGATTTAGTAAACAAAGACGTGCAGAATAGCCACTGATGGAGCGAGGCAAGCAGGATGCCAATGCTATATTAATAAGACATTTAACAAAGCCAACATAAAAAATAATTCATCCTGAACAGGTTGTTGGTCGAGGAGCTACTACGAAAAAAATTATATAACATGAAATTAAAAAAAAAACAAAAAAACAAGTACTTTATGATTGATAAGGATTAAATGCACTTAATTTTTAGACGGGATATAAGGGTCAGTTTAGAATAGAATGTCACAGACCCAAAAACTTAGTAGTAGGCTGAAAGGGATAAAGTATAAAGGAGATATTCGAAGGTAATTTAATATTCTCATTCAAAAACTTTATGACGAAACAAAAAAAAAAAAAAAAAAAAAAACAACAAAAAATTCATTTTAAAAGTTGAGCAATTAAAATAAAGTACATATTTAACGGACCAAATTATCTTTCTTCATCAAATACCCTATTCAATGATTATCGGTTAATGTCGGTGATTACGTTTCTTCACAGGCGGCTGACGCCGTTTTGCCCGGAAATAGCGTACAGGTAGTTAAATTTTATCCGCTCGCAAAGCGAGAGCGCAGTCTTCTAAACGATTATAAATTTCGATAAAATGTCCGTTAGTTCTTCGTTGATAACGGTCAAACGGACGTCATGATATTTTGAACTGAGATTCTGTTGTCTTATGCGGGGTCTGTGTTGGAGGCATTGTTTTTACTGATTTTCAAATTTACATAGCGACGACGATGAAGGCATTTGTATTTCCGACGTATTCCCCTGATTGTGTGATGACTGTGGAAATGAATACTGTTTACGTTGATACAACGTCAAATCTAATTGGTCGTCCGACGGTCGCAGCACATTTTGGTCATCTTCCTTAACAGTTCATTATTTCTGTCCGTTTCATTTCTTTTTTACTTTGGATTTCCTTACAATGGGAGCGATGATACTTGTAGTTCGTACTTTGTCCCGTTTCAAAATGAACGGCGAACTAGCAACGAAACGTAGTTTCGATTACATTTTCTGCTCCATTGATTTCATCGAAAAGCTGCTGAAAGGACGACCTCGATGAATGTAATTCTCTGTTCGCAATATAATTTCTCCCTTTCCCCCGATATTTTGCTACCAGCGCAAGCTGAAGTATACTTTTGATATCATTTCTATCTTCGTACAAGAACATAAGCGTAGGCATAATCTTCTAGTGTTTGATAAATTTCACCACAAACAAACCATGTTAATCCGAGAAGAATTATTATGCTATTCAAAACCTAACATGTGATTAAATTTTGCAAATTAGAAGAGATACTGCGCATAAATAAATGCAATAAAAATAAAATATCATTTTAAATAGAATGTTTGTATGTATATATACATACATACATATATTAATATTATATATATATATATATATATACATCAAGGGCGGATCCCAGAAGGACATTCTGGGGGGAGAAATTATAAGGACATTGGGGGAGGGGGATTATATAATTACGTAAAATCTTCTACGGTAAGCAGTAAATTTAAGAAATACCCCTTGTTTCATAAAGGAAATCAAATATTTACGTCTCTAGAAATTTTAAAATGTTTTAAAAATACATAATTATTACAATTTTAAATTTAACTTTTATCTTATATTTAGGCATGAAAAATAAAACGAGAAATTATAAAATTATATCTTAAATATGGTAGTTTAGAAATAGGAAGATAGTAGTATTTTTATTAGACACTTTACTTCTTTTTTATTTTTGTTAGTAATCCGATCCAAATTCTCTTTGTTCGTGAGCAAGTTTAAATACATATAAATTTCTCACTGAACTATTTTTAATTAAAATTACAAAATAAAAATTTTAATTTAATTAAAGATGGCAAAAGACCGATGACAATTTAAAGCAGAATAAAAACGCAACATTTAATACATTTACTAGAAAATAGTATTAAATATTAATTATTAAAATCCGAAGGTAAAATTCATACAAATCTTTTATAGCATAAGTTAAATTTCTCTGTTATAAAAAAAAAAAAATTTCATATAGGCTTTGGTTCTTTGGAGGGGGATGTCTCCTACTTCCCCCCGCGGATCCGCCACCGTATATATGTATATATGTATATATATATATATATATGTATATATATATATATGTGTGTGTATATATATATATATATATATATATATATATATATATATATATATATATGTATGTATGTATATTACTGATTAGTAAATCGGGAAGAATACGCATTCGTGGATTTGTATCTCACAGTGGAGTTGATGATGTAACTCTAATTTCAGTTCCAGACACACGTATCAACTCCGACTCAGCAAATATTGAACATCGATGAATGTTGTACAGATCCAGGTTCACAAAGTTCCGCTATAGAAGCTAAAATATAGACCTCACGAACAGAGTAGAGAATAAACTGTCTGTTCCTTACCACGTTTTTCATACTGAATGAATATCTGAACAAAAATTTTTCCAGATCAGTCAGAAAAGCGAAGGATGATAACATCGAAATTGGAAAGAAATGTTATCGTTTTTTTTCTCTAGACACAACTCTCTGTATGATTATAGTTCTATTTTGCAATTTCCTTTTCTTTTGCTAACGCACGTAATCTAACACTACTAGGGCAAACTTGTGTGCCAGTGTTGAGCATACTAAGTCGACTAATCGTAAAGTTGTTTTCTTTAAAGTGAATCAATTTTTAGTTGTTTTTGGCTAATTATTTTTCCATTCCATTCTATTAATACAGGAAAAGGTATAAGACCTACCCTCACCGGTGCTTGATGTTACTACCCGAAATACGATTCACCACGCTAGCCGGAACAAAAATCCTGATGCGTCATAATTGTATATTTGTGTATACAATCGAGGGAAGAATATTTTGAAAACAAGAAAACGATTATGAACCGGTGTATGTTTACTTACAAATATATTCTAATTTCTTCCTTTAAACAGTTGAATACAATCAGTCGAGTTCTGCGTTGTGTTTCTTTCGTGTCAGTCGATGAAGGCCATCACCTTTCAATGAAATAAGTTTAGTATGGTTTCACAGATCTTTTTTTTTTTCATTTCTGTATACGTGCTTATGTAGAGTACACGAATAAAGTATGTAATAAATTTAGCATTTAAACGACAGGTTGGAGTCGGTGTGGGTTCATTCTGTAAAAGGCTGACTTTATCAGCTTTCCTGTTTCTCCGATAATGGTCAATGTAGGATTTTCGAAACGTCACATAACTTAATTAACATGGGCTTACCGGAAATAATTTTATTTTGAACTGTTCGAACAATAAATATGTCGTAACTTTGACGTATAGCCGTTTGAAGTGTAAAAATTATTAAATAACCGGGCAGTGGCGAAACTACTATCGTACACTTATGAATTATAGCGATGCACATATTTTATCCAGATTTTTCCCCTGGCACTTCTTTATGACGGAATGAAAGTTAAAATGGAATTAGCTCGGCGTAAAATTACAATCGCGCGCACCGTTCAAGAACAAATTGTGAACTGACTGTTTTTTTTTTTTTGTAAATTTCAAGAAAGAAGATAAATTTTTTAAAGAGAAAACTGACATTTAAATTTAGATAAAATTATCAAATATACTACGAACAATTCAATATTGCATACTTACCGTCAAAAAGGGAAAAATTGTATACGAAAATTTTGTTTGTTTTTACTTCCGTATCGTATTTTGATAAACTCAGACAATATCTCTCATATACAAAATTCTTCTGAAAATTAATAAGGCAAATAGAAACAAATTTTTCCAAGTGCGAAATTCTAGGAATCAATAAAAATTTCAATCGGTTAAAAGTCATTTAATTCGTTAAAAACTACGACATTTTAACATAAAAGTAATTCTGACCTTTTAAATAGTTAATTATTCTTTCACATACATGTATGACAGAAATAACGAAGAAGAACACCAAGTTAAAATCAGGTGAATCCATTAATCTTCCCCATTGCGAAATATGCATCAGAATCTTGGACCATTAAATAAGAAGATGCAATTCGGATAAATGCCTTTGTGATGGGAGTGTACAGGAA
The DNA here is from genome assembly GCA_039619475.1 of Icerya purchasi. Lineage (NCBI taxonomy): Eukaryota > Metazoa > Arthropoda > Insecta > Hemiptera > Monophlebidae > Icerya > Icerya purchasi. Next base: position 166,111,029 of record CM077116.1, on the reverse strand, counting down.
AATTCACTGCGGATATCGTGGACGGCACGCTGAACCAACAAATCAATTCTAGAGAAACTGAAGATAGAAACCAGGCTTCTGCAGGAAATAAATCGGAATATGGTCAGATCTACTTCGGTCACATAGTCAGGAACATAAATTCCAAGGAAAAAAACACATTATACAGGGTAAAGTGCAAGGAAAACGTCCCAGAGGAAGATATGGGCTGATCAAATAAATGCACTAACTGGGTACAAGTTGTCAGAAGCATTTCACGTAGAATAAATGGAAGGAAATGGTAAAAGGAATATGCTGCCACCACGTCCTTACGTGGGACAATAGACTTGATGATGATGATGATACATATATATATATATATATAGCTGCGTTTGGAAACTTGTTCGTTATTTAGACTATCAAAATGAGTTCTAAATCGCGGTATTTACAAAAACCAGTTAAAGATTGTACAGCAATTCGTGCGGCGAGCTGATTTTCGCTTCTTAATTTAAATGTTTTATTGCGATCGTGTTTGTCCAGTCCATCTGAGGAGTTTCTCAATTATTCGGTACGACTGACAAGGAAAGTACATAAATTGTCACACGCTGATTTTGATAAAATTTTGATATATTGTAGAGTATAAAAAGTATTAGACACGTGCTTTTTTTTTATCGGCCCATATGCAGTTTCAAGTGGTGAAAACCACCCCGAAAGTAATCGTTTTTCCTAAATATCTCGTCTTCAACTTATATTTTTTTATGAAACAAAATGAAAATTATTTTTCGTGCAAAGGACAAGTAATCCACAGTGATTTAAGAAGTGGGGTTGCATCCCCTATTTTCCAGGGGGTGAAAACGGTTTTTTTTTTGGTCATAATTATGGAATAAAAAATTACAAAACAACATAAAAAAATGAGAAAAAATATTTTTTAACACGCACAATTAAAAAATAAAGTTGACGTGTTTCGGAATTTTCATGAATTTCACCCTTAAAGGGAGTAAAGCACCCCTTACAAGAAACATCAATAAATACATGTATCAAGTAATCCAATTTCGTAAAAAATTTGTATGTAAGGATTTTTGAGGTCGCTGATTACGAATTCGTCATCAGATTTTTTTTTTTAAATTCAAAATGGCGGATCCAATATGACGGACAAAAAAGTCAAAAAATTTTTAATTTTAATGACAAAAATTGTATACGAGGATTTTTGAGGTCGTTGATTACGAATTTGTTATCAATTTTTGAGGATTTAAATTATCCTGTGCTCTTTATAACCATACAGCCCCAAATCCTTAAAACCCAGACAGGCATTCGACAACTCATGTACTTTTCTTGTGAGATTAAACATTTAAAAAAAACGGATGAAAAAAAGTTATAACATGTTTTCCTTACATTTCGTTCAAAGGCAAGGTCAAATAACAGACTGAGTAAACCTTGCAAAATCGGACACAGTATGAAGTGTTAAACTTCGCTAAAACATGACGCACTACCCAGTACTTCGCCTTATCTACATATCGGATTTGCTACAATTATGATTGTAGATTAGCCACTTCGGAGTAGGCTTTTTAAATCTCGACAGTCCGACGATACCCTTGTCAAAAACAAGTTTGTTTCCGACATTAGTTCAGGCTCCGTGAACGTAATAGAAAAATATTCTTGGAAGAACTCTTAATGTTTTATTTATTCTCGGCAATGTTCGCGTAATCACCCGTTTTACAGGCATTTTTTCAAATGCCGATTTGATCCGAAATTAAATCGATATGTTTAAACATTGATATTTTTTTTCGACGAAAACGGAAATATGTAAAGTTCGACTAAGGTGAAGATTTAGTATTTTCTTTTTTTTTTTAAAGGAGCCGATATACATACGAGTATATGTATTTGTTGTTTTCAAAAACTGCAGAGTCTTTTTAATTTCCTCTGGGTTATCAGAAAGTGCCGAGTGTATTAAAATATTGTGATCGGCATGGTAGTTTCGGAGTGGTATGCACTTTGCTAGTTTGTGTTCGACTGTTAGAGGCTCCTGTCCGCAGTGGTGGCATATCGGCTGAGGTTTTTTTTCAAATATGTGATTACGAGTTAATGCGGTGAGTCTAATTCTAAGCCGTTTACTTTTCTTATTAAGCAGTCAATAACGTAACCGAGTTTAATTGCGACGATTAAGTATTGCGAAGACTCGAGCACATACGTTAGACAACGTATATATGGAGAAAACGAATTAATGTACAAATGATATCGTGTTCGATAATTACCGAAATCTCATATATTTCTTTTTTCTTTTTGAATGAACAGTAAACGTTTTTAAGAATTACTGACCCAGCTGGCCGCTCTATCGGATAAAATAGTGAATTTGCAAATAATGTAGCGATGGATTCAGAAAAATGGTGTTTGAAACTTATACTACCCAACTGGAAACGGAGTGATACTACATCAACCTGGTGGAATAATGAAATGTCTTCCAAAATGCACTATTATTATTACAGACTACTTGAATTTAAATGCAATAACGTAAAGTTACCTTCCAGACCAAAAACTCGACTGAATCAAAGTAATACCTATTCATCCTAGAGGGATAAATCTACGAATGGACAATACAGATTATATTCGGTTCTAATTGCAATTAATGAGTACCATAGTCACATAATAAATGAAAAAAAAGTTGGTGTATGGAAGAGGGAAGTGAGGAAGTGGTTGAAAGAACGGTGCAAAGATTAAGGAATTTTGCCGCATCCTCTTTTCCCTTTATTATTATTGCTGCATTTTTTAGGGCTCTTTTAGACCATCTATATTTACCAGTTTCATTTTTCTTTCCTGTACATTAATGTATGTGACGTCTAATATGTAAGCGGCTCCTGTGTATGGGTGTATTATTGTGCTATTCATATATATTTTATTTTTTTATTTTTTTGGTTTAATACGTTCGATTTAGGTAGTAAGAATGATTAACTGTAATTTCGTTTACTAGAATAAACGATAATAAGAGTGTTGGGCACTCACGCAACGGGCAAAATTAACCATGTGAGACCCACAACTTATTTATTTATATAAACGGGAAAAAAAAAATGAAATACCGAACAATAAGATATGACTTTTCATATAGCTTGCAGACAAGCAACGAGTATAAATTAATAGTGACATGGACGTTTCGATCATTTGTCGCGGTAAAGCATTTGTTATTATTACGTAATACGCGGACTTTTTTAGTTTCACAGTTTTAATCCAGAGTCGTTTAGACTCACAGATTTTACTCTTCCAACGTATGTTTGATCTACTCAGTTTCACCTTTAGCTCAAAGGCTATGTCATGCTGCTACCATATTTTCCTCACTTATTCTCGTACTATTAAATTTATTATTATTATCTTTATTTTTATTATTACTATTATTGGTCGCTTTTTAATTTTTTAATTTTTTTGTTATTTCTATGTTTAACTTACTCGAATTTCTTATCGGTTCCATATTAAATTCTAAATTCCCGTTTTCCTTTTTGATTTTTTTCAGTCGCAATAGCCTGATTATTTATTCGATTCCGGCCCGAAGGCCATTTCCGCCGTTAAACTGTCTCATCTTATCTTCTCATTAAATCCGTTCATAGCGTGTTTATTCTCCGCTATCTTGTTTGTATCTCTTAACGTCGTCTTTTTATATGTTGACCATTGCAACTATTTTCTGCCCTTTTCGGCCTTTTAATTGCGAAATTTCCTGCCTCGATCGCTTCCATTATTTTCATATAGACGATATCGTGCTTATCGCCAGCGTTTTTCGTTGATAGCCCCATCTGGAACGGAGGCGAAAGCTTTTTCGCAGAGTTAGTTAGTCGCCAGCTCTCGCCCTAGTGCTAGATCTGCCCCTAGATCTAGTTTCCGCACTTAGTTCTAGCCCGAGTCTGAGCCGTAATTCAGTTCGATTCGAGTCCCATTCGGTTTTCTCGATTTTTTATAAAATAGTCAGTCTTCGGAGCTTCTAGCTACGTTTAGCGGTTCGAAGTCGCGAAACGTTAACAGAGTACTAAGCCAATGATAAACCCTCGTCTCGTGAAACATATAGTTTTTATCGTTCCTTAAAATTTTGTTCACTTATTATTATTATTTTCTTTTTTCTTTCTTTCTTATGCATCTAACGATACTTTGACTACAAATTACGAACCGTTTTCTCGTTACGAATTAACGCCGAAATAAAAGAGAATTTTTATATTCTTAATTTGTTATTTTCATTCGTCACCGCTCAACCGGGAGTAGAGGAATACAACAGCTACCAGTTTGGCAGTTGTTTCGTTTCAGACTCAAAAGTCACTGTCCTAATGGTGTACATGCCGAATTGGAAACTGTATCGTACCAGAAAAATTCGAGAAAGTAAAGCAAATGGATCGTCCGAAGAGAAGAAAACAACTGCCTCCTACTTTTATTAATGCTACCGGGCTTATTAGTACATGACGGAAAGCTTAATTCCGTAAATTTAGACTCGCTGCCAGGGCTTTGCAATTCACTTTACATCTATGCGCGTATATCTGACGACATCTGACATTCTTTCTGTGGACGTATGTCGGCCACGTGTCGCACATTACCCAGTGTTGTTTTACAGAGTGCACAGTTATCCAGCAGTGTTAGAACTGGTTGTTTTGAAGAGAAACTTCCTTAGGCGCGCCTTATATGATATATAAATAAATTTATGGGGAGTTAACACGAAAAGCGAACGAGCGTACGTTATGAATAACGGATAGATTTTAATACATCTAAAAATTTGTAATAGACACACGTAGCCCCAGTACTATATTGAATTAAAATTTGTGTTGCATGTTATTTCATTTTATACCACTTTAAGATATATATATATATATATATACGATATAAAAAAAGGAAAGAAAAGAAAGTTATTAGAACTTAAAATATCAAAAATTAATCAAACGTAAAAAATGGATATAAAGAATCGAAAGAAAAAACAAAAAGGAATCGAACATATATAGCGAGAGAATGTCAATGATCTCAAAGGAAAATTGAAGCAAGCCGTATTTTAATCTTAACAGAAACGTGGATGAATAATGACGATAATATCGACATACCCCAAATTTCGATTGCATCGTGATATTTAAACGGCAAAACGTTCGAGCAGGAAGGGTTGTAGTTTAACCTTATTAGAAACGATAAGTCAAATATTTTGTTATTTCTTATGTTGATATGTCAATATACAATGTTGCGTAATTAGATTTCGGTCAAACAGATGTTGGAGATATATGTATACTGTTCAATGTAAGACGGAAGATGGAAAAAAAATGAATTAATCGCCATTTATATTTCTCCAAATCAAAGGCTCCGTAATATAATTAAATTTATACAATTAGAAGATTTTCTACTCCCGATAGTTCGAGGTGATTAAAAGAAAATTTACATACACTTCTAATGATACTAGCTGGAGACTTCAACGTGTCAATTTTACATTAGACAATTCCTTGCCTTTAATAGAAAATTTCTTCAAACCGAACTTCAATTATTAATAATAATCGAAATAAATCATAGGCATGTATTGATAGAATTATGTACATCAAAAACTTATATTTCATATTTTAATTACCATGAGCCTATCGTGTCTTTTATAGAATCCGACAATCAATGAAAAACATTAATAAAAGTAAATGCGTTCATTATTTGTTTTTGTTTTACTTCGAGTGAAACTTTATAGATATGTGTATGAGAACCGCAGATCTTTCCCATTTGGTTCTTGCTCTTGATAAATTTGGTACTAATACTATAACTCGAAATCGAAATTGAGGGAAACGTCTACTACTCTGTGCCCTGAGGAACATTCATTTTTATTTTTTTTTTTGTACCACATATAAAGTAAAGAATCGTGTAATATGATTTTTGTTGTCCGCCTTATTAGCCATTTAGGGAAGCGGGGGAACAATGCACCGCAGTGTCAATGTGTTAAGACGTGTACACACACTTGCTCTCTGTCATTTATTCCACTCGGCCGACAAAAAAAGAAATATATAAAATTCCAATCCACGATTAGGTGTTATATTTACGGAGACATATGGCTAGCGGTGAGAGACGTTTGTTAATCATCTCATCGGTAGTACCGAGCAGGTACGAAACTGTTCCGGAGAAATTCTGTTATAATTAAGTGCAGAAAGAAACGGGTTTCATGGAGCAGACTTTCTCTAGCACCAAATGAATCGGGAATGATTATGGTGAGGCTGAAAAATGGATTGAAGCGTAAGATGAGCAGACTTTTTGAATCGAAGAAATGAAACTGATTTTCGCTATCAGCCGCTATGTAAAGTAAGCTGAGCTTTACACTGGCTCGCAGCAAGAGGTTCGCTGCCGATCAGCTAAAATTTTACCTGCGATTTGCAGCCTAGCCCCGGGCTACCGTAAAAATCTTTGACAAGATAAAAGCTTCTGTCAGTTTAAGTAGCCGGTCTGTTAACATTTCCGGCTATAATGCTGAGAAAGGTCTTTCCTAATGGGGCTGCTCTGGAGAAGGCAAGGCTCGTTTAAACGTTCCGAATGACAGCATTTGAAGTCCGGAGCAGCCTTTAAATGGAATAAATGATAAGAACCGAACTAAACTAGGCCCCAATCAGCTCCCGTTAACGTTATCATCACTTTTAATAGAGGATTAATGACACGCGCGAAAAACGTTTTATACCAGCCGATGGATGGAGGCGGAGGACAAAAAACAGTCAGTAGTCAAAGCTGATGCCGCTAATTGATTTTTCCTTTCACCGAAGGCGATTATCTCAAAACCAGCGTAGCCTAAGATTTAATTAAAATGAGCGAAGAAAAAGTTCAAAAGTCGCGATAGAAAATATAAACAAGCGTAGAATAACGCGTATGCAAGTGTCGCGTACCCTGGTCAACTAAACGATCATAGGTGGTCACCGAATGAGTTGCCCTGCGGAGTGTAAAAACTATCGGAAGTAGTAAATAGTCAGGCAGTAGCAACTATGCGCGCTATTGTCGTATGCATAAATATGCACACTTGCATCACAAGCATTTAAATGGTTCCGATCAGTTTCGATCTCGCTTAAAGCGCGTCAGGTTTGTCACCTTTTTCAATAAGAGCGCGCAAATACTTAATGCGAAATGGTAGTATGGTAGAATGCGTGCTAGCCTCTAAATATCTTTCTATAAAGCTTTCAGCTTTTCTGAAGTGTGTAAAATTTCGTGAAATGATGTTAACCCCATCTGGGAAAATTGACCGAATGGTGAATTGACCGTTTTTTTCCTCCGGGCAGTCCACAGGACTTGTTTTCGGGTTTTGGCATAAACTTGGCAAAAATGAGTTCTCAGTGATGGGATTTGGAAAGAAAGTAGCAAGTAGGGATTAATTAAGAATGGTACGAACGGAAGGAGAATTTTCGTGATGATTTATACGGTGGCTGGGAAATAATTTAAAGTCTTCCGAATATGCGATATTTTAATTTAAAAAGAAACCGATTTGCACTAGCGTACGAACAAGCTCTGTGATTTAATTTTACCCGCACAATAAAATAGGGCCGATCTCAGCTTTTTAATCGCTGAAACTTCTATTGACATTTATTAACGCCAGAATTGAACGGAAAATTGATGAAAACCTAAGCGAAACACAATACGGATTCGTCCCAAAAAGGAGAAGTCATTGCGCTTCTGAAAACAGTTAACAAAGAGCCCTGAATGCAAACAGAGATATTGTAGCGTGTTTCATTGACTATGAAAAGCTTTCGATGACGTAAAACATGAAAAATTGATCAAGATACTGAAGAAAAACAATATTTATGACAATGATTTGCAGGTAATAAAGAATTTATACTGGGAACAGAGCGCAAATATCAAGAAGGGCGCAGGATACTCTAATGGGAAATGCAGTATAGAAAGGAAGACAAGGATGACTACTTTCTCTACGGTTATTCAACATCTACGCAGACGAAATAACAAAAGAGGCACAAATCCAAGGAATGGGTCTGAAGATCAATGGACAAAGAATCAATTATGGGGAGGATAAGGTAGTTATGGCTGAAACGGAAGACAAGATGCAGAAAAGGATAGATAGAATATATCGTGCGAGACTGAAATTTAGAATGAAAATCGACGCGAAAAAAAATGAAAGTCACGGAATTCTCGAAAACCAATGAAAAAAAAGCAGAAATCATGATAGACAATGACAAAATTGAGAATGTCACCGAGTTTAGATATGTAGGCGCTCTCATAAATGAGGACGGAAGAGACCTAAAAGAAATAAGAATCGGTATGGTAAAAAAAAGGGGTCCATTTCAACAGCCCCCCCACTTTAATATTTTTTTTTCATATATAGTGCAATCGTTTGTGCATCGTTTGTGCATCGTTTGTGCAGAAATGTGCACAAACTTTTATCGTTTGTGCACATCCCTATCCCGCGATATTGGGGGGGGGCTGTTAAAACGTTGCCCCCCCCCCCCCACATTAATATTTTTTTGCAAAATATAGTGCATCCGTTTGTGCTTCGTTTGTGCAGAAATGTGCACAAACTTTCATCGTTTATGCACATCCCTATCCCCCACAATATGGAAGAAAAATAGTTGGGGAGTTGTTAAAATTTTATCTAACAAAATTAATAAAAAGTGGCTGATGAAGTTGCTGGAGTATTAGTTCATTGCAAAATAATCGTTTAATACAAAAATCGAAACAAACATCACTTAAAAAGCTATTGATTATTCACATTTTTTAAATACATATAATATTTTGATTTTGTAAAATTTTAATAAGACATATTATAAATATTAAATTGAATTTTACAAAGTATGAAATTTAAATATTATGACGCGGAAAATAATAAAATCGAGTACAAAAATAATCAGTAATATTTGAAATATATAATTTCTCACTGAATATTTTATCTTTGTAAATGGAACATAGCCTTTAACTATCGGCATTGGTGCAGCTTTCAAAGACAAAAAAATTTTTAATAAATCCACTCGAATTAAAAACAAAAAGATTTTTATAACCCTCAATAGATTCATCCTCGTTAAAGTTGTTCAAATAGTATATGTTATACAAAAGTTTATAAAATTATTTGCATCTCAAAATTCAAAAGAAGTTATAAATATAGGATATTTTCAGTATCATAGTAATTATGCCACTTCACTTAAATGTAACCCTGAATAAAATTACTGATGAAATTAAAAAACATCTACAGAATATATTTGACCAAGAAAAAGTCTGCATTGGACTATCAAACCTTGTTTGGAACGCCATATATAAAGAATTAAATTACGAAATTTCACCAAAATCACTGTATACTATGGTAAATGTAATAGAAATGGATACAACAGATAGAGGTAACTGTAGACGACAACATTTTTTTTTTTTTTTTTTTCCCATCACAACTGACCGGTTTTAGTGGTCATTTAGCGATTAATTTGTTGCGATAAAGAATGTTTTGTGGAGGGGTAGTACTCAGCAGTACTCCCTTTGAACTTTATAATGGCTGGACAAGGTCTAGAGGCTTATTTCGCCACAGTCTACGTATTTCACCGGAGTTATCCAGCAGATTGTTAGCAAGTGGGTTCATATGGATGCTAAGTCGGGCAACATGTTTATTTGTTTGTTTTTTGATTTCATCCTCCACAGACATGACATTCAAGTCATTATGGAGGGTATAATTTGAGACGTACCAGGGGGCTGCAGTAATGGTTCTCAGTACCCTATTTTGATATCGTTGTATTTTCTGTAAATTCGATGTTTTTGCGCAGCCCCAGAGCTGTATACCGTACAGCCAGATCGGTTTTAGAGCTATTTTATATAATAGAGTTTTATTGTCTAACGATAAGCCCGATCTCTTAGCTAACAACCACGACATGGTTCTAGTTTTAAACCTCAAATGCTCCATTTTTTTTTTGAATGTGAGTACCCCAGGTCAGCCTAGCGTCCAAGTGCATGCCTAAATATTTTACGTTATTGGCATGTGGTATTACGACGTTATTTATTTTGATTGGCAGGCGTTCAATTTTTCGATTTGTGAATGAAATATGCGTCGACTTACTTTCATTGACTACTATGCGCCATCGTTTTAGCCAAGTTTCCACATGCCGAAGTGACTCCTGCAGTTTTTCTGTGGCTGTGTTTTCACACTTATCAACGGCCAGGATGGCTGCGTCATCCGCGTACAAAGCTACTTCTGTATTATCTAGCATCGGGAAGTCGGTCGTGTAGATCAGGTACAATATTGGACCCAGAACGCTCCCCTGTGGAACCCCGGCCCTTACCGGAAAAATATCTGAGTATTCATCGGTTATTTTCACTCGAAAATATCTTTCTCGTATATACGATTTAAGTAATAGATAGCAATGAGGAAGCAGAAGTTTAATTTTATACAATAATCCTTGATGCCATACCCTATCGAAAGCCTGCTGGACATCCAGAAACGCGGCCGTACAAATATTCTTGTTTTCCAAGCTATTTTCAATAATCTTTGTTAATCTGTGAACCTGTTCTATAGTGTTATGGTTCTTACGAAAACCAAATTGAAAATCGGGAATAATTGTATTGTTAGATAATATTGGAAACAACCGTTTTAAAATTAATTTTTCCAGTATCTTTGAGAGGACAGGAAGCAACGAGATGGGTCTATATGATGATACCACCTCAGACGGTTTTCCAGGCTTCGGTATAACAATTATCTGTGAGAACTTCCAAGCTAGTGGGAAATATTGATTGCGAAGAACAGCGTTATATATTTGTGTTATAAATACAATACTTTTGCGTGGTAACTCATTTAAAAGCTCTGCTGTGATTAAGTCAAATCCGGGGCACTTTTTCTGTTTCATATTTTTGAAGAGTTGCTGTATCTCACTAGGGGCAACCGGTGTTATAGGTAAACTCATTTGCAGCGATTTATCCAGGTATTCGAGGATATCTGTGGAGTCAGCAGCTTGAGGATTTGGTGTAAATATATCGTAAAGATAATTGGCAAAAAGCGCCGCTTTATCGAAGTTAGTACGAGCCCAGCTACTGTCGGGTTTTTGTATTGGTGGAATACACATAGTTGGCCGTTTAAAACGTTTGGTCACTTTCCACAGTGAGTAATCATCGTTTTTGGTCGGCGACAAACTCGACAGAAATGTTGCAAGCGTTTCGTTTTTATTTTCATGCAGTACTTTACGCAGCTGCTTGGTTTTTCTATTTAGTTTGCCTTTTAATAGCCGGATTTCTCGTCGTATTGCAGGTTTTTCGTAATTTCCTCTTTTCACGCACTAGTGTTAGTACATGTTTCGGGATATTATTAAACGCCTTGGAAGGTTCTACAGTGGGAGTAGCTAGCCACGCAACATTTTGTATGGTTTCTGTTAAGTTTTGAACTGCTTTATCAATATCGTAATTAGTTTTCAGAGGCATATTTAAACTAACGTTAGTCTCTAGATATTGTTTAAATAAAGGCCAGTTGGTTTTTTTATTGATAAGGTATGGCTCAGGTGTTTTTGTTATTGGCGAAATGCTCACCGTTAATATAACCGAGGAGTGGTCTGACTGTAGATCGAAACAGGAGTCCACTCTCATATATAAAGATGGGATTCCTTTTGTTACAAAAAAATCGAGTAGATCAGGTTTTTTTCTGTGATCCTGAGGCCAGTAGGTAGGCTCGCCCCCCGAACAGTAACCTAGATTTTGGATAGAAATTACTTTTTCCAGAATTTTTTCCCTAGGATTATCCAAACGAGAGCCCCATTTGCGACTTTTTGAATTCCAGTCTCCACCGGATATGAATTTTTCTCCCAATGACTTAAAATATTTAACGAATAGGTTTTCATCTAGTCGTTCATTTGGAGAGCAATATACGGCTGAAATAGCGACAGTTCCGTTAAATGAGCATAATTTTACCGTACAAGCCTGCATTCGTATTTCAGAAAATTTTTCCTCCTCGTAGTGTTTGATAGTTTTTTTGATAATAATTGCACTACCGCCGCGAGCTTTATTATCTGGCCTAAGACAAGTGTACACGTCATAGTTGGGAATATTAAAGACTGTTTTATTTGTGAAATGCGTTTCTGAGATGAGCAGTATATCAATGAACTGAGATTTTAAAAATAGCTCTATTTCTAACTTACGTTGTAAGGCGCCATTAGCGTTCCAAAGTGCAATTCGTAATGAAGCAGCCATTATTTACTAGTTTTATTCACGACTGAGGACAATCAATCTGATATCATAATGTTCTGATTCATTAACTGTTGAAACATATTTTTAAATTCGTTTAAAAATGTATTTAATATTACATCTATACCGGTAGGCGAGTTAGGTGCGAAGCGGTTATTACTTTCGTTAACGCCACCATTTTGGAAACCAACACGGTTATAAACATTATCACTAAGATTAAGCATTGTATTAGCGCCGTTGGTCCCTAACGTAACTTTCGCATACGATAACTGAGGTTTATGCCCATTTTGAGGGATAATATCACGCGTAACATTACTGTAACTTACGGGGAGATTCGATTTGTCAGTGAGCGCCTGCTCTGCGTTGTATTTCGCATTGTATAATTTTTGACACACCTCGCATCCCTTATAATTAGAAGGGTGTTGCTGCGCGCATAACGCACACTTCGGCGGTAAGTCTTTTCCTTTTTTACATTCAGCTGAGTTATGATTACCCGCGCATTTGACGCATTTATAGGGCCGATTACAAAATGATCGTGTGTGTCCATACTTTTGACATCTAGTACATTGGGCTATGTCTCTTTTTACGTGAGGTGTTTCTACTCTAATTTTTGAATGTAATAATAAGTCGAGATCATATATACGTTTAATGTCATCGGTCGGCTCCAACTCGATGAAATGTAGAGGCAGAGGTTCTTTAGTTTTTTTATTTTTAATATTAAAGACAGACCTGACTTGAAATCTTTGTTCCTCGAGAGCCTGCGTAATGTCGCTGTCTGTAAAGGAGGGATGTAAACCCCGAATTACGACTTTATACGCTCTTTCGTGTTTTAGTTGGTAAGTGTGGTAGTTAATGTCTTCTTTTTTGAATGTTTGGATTGTTTTTCTGTAATCGTCAGGAGAGTGTACGTTGATTTTGACAGCGTTATCTTTCAAGGATTTTGCTCTAAAGTCTTGTTTCCCTAATACGTCTGTAATTTTTTTCAACATTCCCGAATAATTAATTATATCGTGTACGAATATAGGCGGCGGAGAAGGTTCTTTTGTTACATTTTTAGCCGTCTGTGCAATCGAATTCTCATTTTGTGTAACTTCGTCCTCGACTTGCAAGTTTTTGAACCTATTTTGTTTCATACGTAACTGATTTACTTGTTGGTGGTTCAATGGTCTTTTCCTAGCTTTCTTTTTTGGAATCTGCCAGTCGTTCTCCATGTGCTCATTCACCCGCGACGATGTCGATAATGCGTCCTCCGAGTAATTAGATATTGTGTTGTTATCGTCGGCTATGTCCTCGTCTCTTGTATGATCATCGGTAATTTGGGACGAAGGAACATTATTACGAAAAGGAACGAAATGCGTGTTCGGAATTATAGGGTAATACGTTTGTGGTACCTGATAGACGTTTTGATGCGGATAAGAAACAATCGATGTAGGTAAAGTTGTGGCCGTGTTGTTAATGTCGGGGTGTACAAGATGGCTTTGTGGTAGTAATGGTGCAGCGACACTAGCAACATTTGTATATAATGGCGATGATAACGACGGCTGTGAATGATATGAAGATAGTGTGTGTGGGTTGGTGTAATGCGACGTAGTTACAATCGCCGGCTGCATGTCGGCAACGGTAACATACGTGCATGCGTGATAAGTGCAGATGTGTGTACGTTTGATTTAATAACTGTATATTGTATAATTTTATATGATTAATTGGTTTTATCTCACCGACAGCAATCCAGGTAAATGAATATAGAAATAAATAGCACGATAAGATCGAAAAAGACGAACGATAACGAAAAACGAGATAAGAAATGAACGCGCAACATAAGTAAACATGAAAAATATAATGAGTCTTCTGCAACTGATGATTTAGAAAATGAGGAAAAATATATGGATACATTAAAATTGATATTGCAAATAACTACGACAAAAATAAATTTTTAACACTTAATTAACAATTATATATTGAGACGGATTCGGCAGCTGAAGCGAGTTTATTACGCTTTATACGCCTTAGATAACGCTGTCCGAGGTAGAAATTATTATTTCGATTTAATTTCATTTAGATGTCGGGTTTTTCTCGGGCAGCGGAAGACAACGGTGAATTGCGATCGGCGACGCGGTTTCGGCCGAGCTGTGTGGTAATCCCGAACGCAGCGGCTATCGGCTGTGCTCGCGGGGTAGCGAGCGTGGTCGAAAATCGCGGAGAAATAGCGTTTACCGTTGATAAGCATATAAGTACAAGTACATGTACAAGTATAGAGCGTAGAACTGCGAGAGTCGCGACCGAATTAATAAAAATCCCGGAAAGACAGGGATAGCTGCCGGTTAAAATACATAGAAATAGTAGAATGTTCTAGAACAGTCGGTGGCGTAATATACATATTTTAATTTAAAAGGTATCGGGTAATTTCGACGATGCGTATATGTCGATCGGCAAAAGCCCCGTCAGGTACCGAGATCTATCTAGTCGCTTTCTTGGCTAATCGATAGCCAGTCGTTGTTTAATTGCTCGGCAATTAACTAGTCGCCTGTGAGTGTGTAATTACGGGTCGCTCTTTTGACGGACCACCGAACAGTCGATTCCGACTGACCGATTTTCTGGTGGCCGCATTTTTTGGATTGTGCACATCGACACATGTTACGCCGTTTGGCAAATTTAGTCATTTCTTTTTATTAATTTTTTTGTCTAGTCGTTACATACGAATATTTGTTTTTTTGTTTCTTCCGCGTTTTGGTTAATATACAATTTTTTTCTTTTCAAGCTTTCGTCATTTGGACACGTGGTTACCCCGTGATATCTCCACCGGGAGAGATACCGCCATCGAACGGCGGATTTCGCGAGTCGTTTTTTTTGTTATATTTATTTTTTTTTATGATTAAAAGCCTAAAGCTCTGCTAGGCTGAGCTTTCCGGTAATAGCAAACCGGTAAATTTTGCTATTGGCGCCCGCAATAATAGTTTTCGATATATTTTTTTTTATATTTTTTTTTCTTGATAATATTTTAACCCATCCTCATCTGAAAATCTCCAAGAAGGAAGAAAATCAATTTAATATCAACTGGCTCCCAAAACAGGGACAATATCAATTTATATCAATATATATAATTGTTAATTAAGTGTTAAAAATTTATTTTTATCGTAAATGTATTTAACAATGAGTTTGAACAATAAATACAGTGATTCCAAATAACTGCTGAATAGTGGAGCAGCGTACAATATCGTGATATTATTTACAATGAGAAGAGAACAGGTATCACAAGGGTAAAACGTTACAATATTTTAAAGTCTCATTTACGGACTAATTTATTCCATAAATATTTTTGGCAAGAAACAAGACTTCCTTGTTTCCTAGTGTATAAAAGAGCAAAAATATATGAGGATCGGTTAAATTATTGTGTTTTAATTGCTGTTTGCACTTTATGTAAAAGCAAATTAAAAGTTATTCTTCCAACAAAACCAGTATTGAATTCTGTAGCTATATTCAGTTATACATATCAAGGACATTTTAAAAATTTTAAACCCACGAAGAAAAGAAAATTTACAGATTTAAAAAAAAAAAAATGGATAAAGTTATTAATGAAAAAACATCTTGTAATAGTTCTAATGCAAGCCGATAGACCATTGAGATTAGATAATTTTTTGAAGTTACATATTTTATCAATAAATGGTTCTATGGAATTATTTAATGTTAAATTAAGTGCGGGTATTGTAAAAGTAATATCTTGCGATCAGAAACTTAAAAAATAACACTGCCACTTATTCCAAGAAAGAAGGAACTTTTATGCACATATTCAAAATTAAATGTTGAACATTCTTCAAAAAATGTAAATCAGGAAGTTAATTGTTTTCAAATGCCTTTAATAAGCGACGAGAAAAAAACAGAAGAAAATTGGTGAAATCATTCAATCAAAAAGTCCTAAAAAAAGAAAATCCAAATATTTAACTAAAAAAAGAGAAATCTTGCACAGAAATATATTTTCATGAACTGATGATTAATAAAAAATCGATCAAGGTCATCTTTTAAATCTATATGCTTACTAGAAGGGAATTTCGTATTATCAAACACATGCACATTTGATTCAGTTATTCCAATTGTAGCTAAGTCGTCGCGATAGCCTAGTTGCTAGAGCGCTTAGCTTCCATTACGGAGGTCACAAGTTCGATCCCGGGCGACGACAGAACTTATTACAAGAATTAAATAAATACTCGCTAATAATCACGTGGAAAGCAATGACAAACCACCACGTACAACATCATATGCGCGCTAGGTCAGTACATAGCAGACACACACGGGACTGCACTCGTAGCGCGATAACAAGCGGCTACGATCAGTTCCGAATGTAGTCTTGCGTGTGTACATCTGCGTTGCATATAACAATTGCCTAGTACACTACCTATATCTGTACGGCTGAGATGTACGAATAGGTAGTCGCCGACGCTCAGAAGCTGAGTATGGCACTATAAGAAGAAGAAGAAATTGTAGCTGTATGTTATTACGATAGCGCACAATACGAAAGATCCGTGGTTAGAAAAAAAGAAAATTACGCTTTATATGACCTTGTGTACACACTTTTACGCGGTGGTGTTACAACTCAAACTTATAGAAAACGGGCAAAAATTTTACTTGAATATCGAAATGGAGAATTAATGCCACATAATATTTCATTGTTTTCAGTGGAACAGCCTAGCCTGTTGATACACTCTGTAAAAAAATATTTCATGATCCATCAGTTACCTTTCAAATTAACTGCGAAAAATGTAAAATTGTTATAGATGTTTGTATTAACACAAGTATCGGTGAAACTAAAGAACTATTAGAATATTTAAATGAAGAAATGAATTCTTTCAAGTTATGTAATATATGTTCTCATTCAGATGCAGAAAATATCAAAGCGATACAGAGTATAATGTACATTTAATATTTAATATAATTAACTTATCCAATTTGGCTGATTTTCAAATAGAATTATGTAAAACGTCATTAACTCTAGCTGTAAATTTAGATATTTATTATTTAAGAAGAGAGGTTGTACAACACCTAATAAACAAAGGTCAACGATTTCATATACTACTATAGGGCATTACCATGCCCACAGTTATCGGGAGCTACTAAATGCATGGCAGATCTATCATGACACAAAATAAACAGTGGTAAATGTAAATAATACAGAGGGCGTTAATATTCAAATTGTAGTATATTCAAAATAGTGCACACAACACTTTCAAAAATAATTTTATACGATTAGTAAATTTTTATATCGCCCATACAAATTTTTGTTATACTTCGGATTTTCTATTTTTTTTGTTTTCTCTTTTATTACAATAATGAGCAATTTCACCCGTGTTGATTATTTTGATTTATTTTATACGTTCTGTTTATATGTTTTCATTTTATATGCAATATTACTTTTAATAACTATTTCTTGATCTAATATTGTTGAATTATATATTTTATTAAGCTTTTTAAATAATCAGTGTTACAATTACATTTGGTTGTGTACTATTTTTATTCTTTTAATTTACCTTTTTGTAATATTTCTTTAATTGAAACATTTTATACTTCTTATATCTGTATAAAAATAAATAACTGTTGCAGTGACCAAATGTAAATGTTTTACACACGCTAATACTTATTTTTCTGCCTCCTGTATCATATTTTTTCTTTGTCTGATTTTATAAAAAGGTTTATTATATATTTTAATATATCTGTTATTTTTTGAAAAATAAACAAATTTAGACAAATTTTTTTAATGGAAGAACTTGTGATTCTCAGTATTTATTTTTTTTAATGGTTAATGTAATTGAATGAAGGATGAATTATGATAAAGTGAAAGAAAATATTAAACTTTATCGGAAAATATAAATAAAAAATTAATCATCGACATGTTTCGAGAACACAGCCCCATATTCATGGTGTATTACAAAACTATAAATTAATAAACTACAACTTATAAATTTTAAACATTAATTTTAGACATTAAAAAGTAGACTATTAATTTCCTAATAAATAAAAATGTAAATAATCAACAGCTTTATAAATGATATTTGTTTCGATTTTTGTATTAAACGATTATTTTGCAATGAACTAATACTCCAGCAACTTCATCAGCCACTTTTTATTAATTTTGTTAGATAAAATTTTAACAACTCCCCAACTATTTTTCTTCCATATTGTGGGGGATAGGGATGTGCATAAACGATGAAAGTTTGTGCACATTTCTGCACAAACGAAGCACAAACGGATGCACTATATTTTGCAAAAAAATATTAATGTGGGGGGGGGCAACGTTTTAACAGCCCCCCCAATATCGCGGGATAGGGATGTGCACAAACGATGAAAGTTTGTGCACATTTCTGCACAAACGATGCATAAACGATTGCACTATATTTTGATAAAAAATTTCAAAGTGGGGGGGGCAACGTTTCAACAGCCCCCCCCCCCCCCACCCACCCACCATTTTTCTTTAATATCGCGGGATGGGGGCGTGCACAAACGATGGAACTTTGTGCACATTTCTGTACAAACGATGCACAAAACATTGCACTATATATGAAAAAAAAAATTAAAGTGGGGGGCTGTTGAAATGGACCTTAAAAAAAGCCTTTAATAAACTTAGCAACGTTTTGAAAAAACAGAACCTTGAGCATAGCCTACGGAAGAGAATAACGAGATGCTACGTGTGGACAGTATTAAAATATTCTTGTGAAACCTAGACCGTGAATGCGGATAATGAAAGAAGACTGAACGCCTTTGAAATATGGTGTTATCGAAGATTACTAAAAATACCTTAGACTGATTTTGCAGCAAACGTATCATTCTTAGCAAAAAGTGAATGAAGAAAACAAAAAACGATAGTTGTAAATATCAAGCACCGAAAGCTGAAATAGATAGCACATAAAATCCAGGAAATCGGTGCATTCACGCTGGCATTACAAGGACGAATTCAGGGAAAGCCCATTAAAGGAAGAAGATTATAGTAACCACAAATGCACTGTCCAACTGTCCGTGCAAAAGTGTCTAGTAGACACGATTAGATATGTCAGAAATCGAAGAATAGAGATGTACGCAACCTCTTGAAGCAAGAGATGCGACTCCGACGAAGCAGTGTCAATCGTTTCATATTTATTTTTGTCATAATCAGCGCCTAAATCTTTTTTATCTTTAAATAATTTATTACATAAGAATACGTGTCAATTGGAAAACAGTTCATAATCTTTTAAAAATATTTTAATTTCTACGACTAATTGAAAACGTTTCCTTATGAAATATGAGAAGCTGAACCGACTTAGTTCGTTCAGCGCATTTTTTCGAATTCACCCTATTTGTCTAAATACGGATACACATATTAGTTTTGTTAGACCTAACACATCGTTCCTTTGTGAGAAAATCATGCCATTATTAAATCTGGATAAGAAATTCTGCTCATACGCGAAAGCCCTATGTTTTCCTGAAACTGGCACTGCTCCATCGATACAAATTCCAAAAGCAATCCACCCTAAGGAATTTATTTTGGAAAAAGTTTTTTTTCCCTTTTTGGAAGTACGATAATTTTTGATAATTTTTAAAATTTCTCCCGGTCTCGTTGAAGACTCTAGTTTTGAACGGTAGAACAAGAATTCTTTCTGAATAGTTTTACATGTAAGATCACAATA
Organism: Icerya purchasi; assembly: GCA_039619475.1. Lineage (NCBI taxonomy): Eukaryota > Metazoa > Arthropoda > Insecta > Hemiptera > Monophlebidae > Icerya > Icerya purchasi. The sequence goes on along the minus strand of CM077116.1, from coordinate 166,091,299 downwards.
CATATGTAAACACTACTGTCGTTTCGTTCGGAAATTTGCATAGCTGAATTTGCCTTTTAATACTGAGATTTTTGATTTTTTCTACTAACATTGTCAGACAACATTTGCCGACTTATAGTGTCGTTTAGAAATTCTATACGTATTTTTGATATTCCTATATGTATTCACCGTTTAATAATTCCATCAAAATGTCTTTCATGCGCGACTTTAATGAGAACATTTTTTTTTACGGCCCATATGCATTTAAAAATTCAGCAATACGGTAAGCAAGATTTGCGAACTTAAAAAAGAAAATAGTCTGTGTATTCGTTTTACATCTTTTACATAGATATTAAACGGAACTTCGATAGCGTAGCATTCGGTACATCGACAATTCGTTACCATTAGAAAATTCTTATTCGGTTGGCGAAGTATGTCGATTTAAATTTTATATTCGGACAGAATTTTGCTAGTTAACAATCTGGTTATTGGAGAATTAGTAACTGCCCCTTTAAGGGATTGGCTCAAGAATCCGTCTCCCCAGTTCTAGTTTATTTAACCTTTTATAAAGTCGCATCCTTGTGCGAATAATTTTGTAGTTTACACACATGCAGTTAACCTATTACCTAAAAGTTTTCATTAACATCACACCTGGACATCTCACCTAACAAGTGTCTATATCTGTTATTTTTATTGTTATTTTTACTTCGATAGCATTGGAAAAAGGAAACTGCGCTAAAGTAAACAGTGTGTGGCTATTATTCCTATAATATTAAAGATGAGATATTTAAAACTTGGATCGTCGTCTAAACTTGGAAAGTTCAAATGCAACTCTGACCATAAAATTATAAATACATACGTTTAACCCATTAACCACCTTTGGTCACACTCATCTTGAGGTTCAGACCCGGAATTATTGTACGACGCTCTATAATTCGTTCTAGACTGCATTATAGTTTCCTGTTTTGTAGTTTGGCTTTAAAGATCAGTTTCAGGAAAAACTAGAGGTAGTTCGCAAAAACTTAACATAACCGGGAACATTATTAGGGTTTTCATTCATTCCTTGGTCTTCAAGCTATTACTAATAGTTCTCCACTAGAAGGAACTAGCTAGCTGACCGTTTTTTATTACAATATTATTAAACAATGGTATTTATATCAACATGAATTGCATTTATACAGTCCAAATTATCGAGCAAAAATTATACCACACTATAAGTGTACATAGTATTAAAATGCCAACATATCTTCCTCCATACCGCGTGGAACAAAATTTCCCGCGGTTAAAAATACTTTGAATTTGCATTTATTACGCAGTTTATTATATAGGTTATGTTTTGTAAGGTATTTTAAGGTTTTTGCGGAAGATATTGGTTATAGTATAATTGTTGTTTGGTTAAGGTATGTGAATTTTGTCCATTTATGTAGTATTATCCTTGTTTGAATTGTGTTTTTTATTATTAACATTATTGGAGGCATTTTTATAAAGTTGTTTTATAAAAATTTCGTGTTATTGTTATTTCTAATGTATTATTTATAACGTTAACTTCTTTAAATTTATCTTTATGTTGTAACGGCGTATTATGGTGGCGGTGGAGGTATGCGTAAATTAAAGATAGTTGAGGTGCATTTGAATGGTTGAATTCAGAATTGATTATAAGATCTGTTTTTGTGTTGCACCACTACAATATAAAGATAAAATTAAAGAAATTAACATTGTAAAGAATATTACAAATAACAATAGCACGCGACTTTTGGAACAACTTTATAACAAATGCCCTCAATAATGTTAATATTAAATAATGTTAATATTAAAAAAACACAATTCAAATAAGGATAATAATAAATGAACTTAATTCGCATACTTTAACCAAACAACAACTACTATAACCAATATCTTCCGCAAAAACCTTAAATTACCTTACAAAACATAACTTATATAATAAACTGCATAGTACACGCAAGTTCATCGTCATTAATAATTAATATAAAAAATGGAACATAGCATAACATGAAGCCTATGTATGAAAATATATAAACCAGCAGAACTTTTGAAATGAAATACAAGGAGCATACAACCGTCATCGGATATGGCCACATTGAAAAGTCCTCAGCAGCAGATTATAATAGATAAACATAAACTGATGTATAATATAAACATAATAACACATGGTTATACCAAAATATATGATTGATATAAACCTACTAAACTACGCTGAAACGTTTTATATAAATATGCGCAAAAACAAAATTAATTAATAATTACCATATATATATATATATATACATATTAAGCAATAATCCACTTCTTAAAAATTATCAAGATATAATTATAAATTTTGTACTTTAATTATACAATTATTATTAAGTTCGCATTTATATATATTACAGCTTTATTTACACATATGGCTTAGTTAAAAATTTATTAAAGTAGATACTTATTTAATTATAAATTAAGATTATATCAATAAAAATAATTTAAAAAAAAAAATTTACACATATCAATTTAAAGATTGACGTATCGGTTTTTAATTTAATATTTTTTATCCTATCTTTACACATTTGCAAACATTTTAATTGCCATTAACCATGAGAATGTGGAATTAGTTACTCCGAAACATGTCGGTCGGTTTTGTGAATTATATTACGTGTTTTCCGTAAAAGTATTTAATTTTTAAAATTTAAATATAATGCTGTCCTTCGGATGTTCTATACCGTCCAGCGTGGTAAGCAATTATTTCGTTAATTTAATTAACGGAATAATATTCATTTACGGTTGGATTTCTACATGTCGGAGTTAAATAACAGTGTTGTAGACGCAGCTTTTTTTTTTTTCATCATAGATAATGTAATTACTCAGCACTTTAAGCTCCCACTGAAGGTTATACAGAATTTTTTATTATAGTTAAGCCTTACGAGCATAATTTCTCAATGTCCTTAATGGTTCGGGCAAATACGTGATGTTTAGCAATAGTCTTTTTTTTTTTTTTCCAATTTATTTATTTATTTTTAACATATAAAGCTTTAATGTGGTTAGGGGTGGAAACCATCCAATTAAGTTTTTGGTTTCCTCTCCTTCACATTGTACTATTCTTAATCTTATCCTAACATATCATAATATTAATATAAATTGATAGCAATAGTCTCAGTTCATTATTTCAGCTCTTCAAACCTCTTCATTTCAATATAAATGCACCCAACCCCATAAAGGAAATTACGGATAAATGTACTAAAATCGCTGATTATGAAAGAGTAGTGCAGTTTACCTGCGAGCGGGGTACCCCCGGTCATGCTGAATGTATCGCGAATGACGCAGCCGACTGCACGACATTTATTATTCGTTTATTCCCCTCCTGAAGATATAAAAATTGGAGTTAAAAGCACATTAAAGATAAACTGGAATCGTTGGCGAAGTATAGATAAAAATTGTTGAACTTCATCTAGTTCCATAGTACCACCATGGGCTGTCGATTGCCGGATTAGTGTACAAATTCGACACTCGAACAGCTCCTAATTTCCTGGACGAGGATGAACAAAGAGACCTTACTATACTCACGTTCCAGTTAACTTCCTGGAGGATGCTAATATTGTTCAGCTGTAGTAAGTAAGTCGCAGGATTGTATTTTATAGAATGTACGAAGATTTTTTCGCCTTATTCCGTTTACTGTTTACTTTCTTCCGCTGAAAACACTGCACGGTTAGTTTTCAGTTTTACTTTAAATAACAAAAATAATTTATACTTCGTTGTCAATTTTTTTTTTTTTTTTGCTTTTATTTTGTTGATGCTATTTTAGTTTAGGGTTCATGTTTACAATTTTTTTCTTGATTTCGGATATGGTACTTTTACCTCCTTATGGACATACTACATGTAGTAGGTTAATTGGTTCTGCGTTAGACTCGGCAAAAAAATTAAAAATAAAAATTTAAGAGTAACGTTATATTCCCTTTAAGGTAGTAGACTCTGAATAATCCTTTATGGAATAATTATCTTTTACTTTTTACTACATTTTTAGTACAATTTTTTGAGTAAATCCTGAAAGAGGAGGATTTTTATTTTAAAACAGTTTTAAAGTTTTTTTGCCTTTAAAAAAAAATGTCGTCAATTTGGTTTAATTTGTTCTCTAATTAATCTTGTTTTCTTGAAAACGAATCGGTGTAGGTTTACATATCGACCATGACTCATTTCGGGAAAAAATCTCTTCGTAATTTATTACTTTTAAAAATAAATTCATATTAGCCCGGCTAAATAATACAGGGTGGGTCTAGAATTAAAAAAATGGATGGATCGACTTTTTTAATTTTTTTTTATTTTTGGTACTTTTTTTTTTTCCCGTCACAAATTACATACAGAATGTGTCCAGAAAGTCATGAAACATGTTTTTCGTCGCGCTCCTCTTGCCTGCTGCGCGCTCGAACCGATTTGGTTAGATAGAACTGACTTTTAGCTGCATAGCGCACCGCAGTTCAGTATGTTCCGAATATCGGTAGCGTCAGTATCGGTGAATTAGTGTACACCTCTGTTTGGAGACCTCGTCACACGACGCACGATGGCTGATTCAATCGAACAACGTTGGGCGATCAAGTGTTTTGTGCAAAGCTCGAGACAAAAAAGCTGCTGAAACTTACACAATGCTGAAGCAAGCCTACGGGGAGTCTGCTATGAGTTATGTACAAGTTACGAGGGGGTGACCGATAACCCTGGAAGACCAACAATAAGTAGAAACGAAGAAAATGTGAACCGTGTTCGCGAATCGTTGAATTCTGGCCGCCGTGTGAGTGTTCGGTTCTTAGCTGACACTCTGAACATTCCAGAAAGGTCTGTGTCAGCATTGTTACAAAAGACTTAACACATGCGGTAAGCTGGTCCCAAAACTTCTGACGGACGAACGCAAAGCCAATCGAGTGCTGATCGCGAGTGAACTGAAGAAACTCATGGAAATTGAACCAGATTATTCGGACAACGTTATTACCGGTGACGAAACGTGGACTTCCAGTACGGCCCCGGAAACAAAGCCTCAGAGTTCTGAATGGCACACCTCAGCGTCCCCAAAACCATGAATTAGCTCGTGACGAGGTCTCCAAATAATTTACCGATGCTAACGCTACCAATGCTCGGAACAGACTGAACTGCGGTGCGCTATGAAGCTGAGAGTCAGCTCCACCTAGCCAAACTGGTTCGAGCGCGATGCAGGCAAGAGGGGCGCGACAAAAAACAAGTTTCATGACTTTCTGGACACATCCTGTATGTAATTTGTGACGAAAAAAAAAAAAAGAATTAAAAAAGTCGGTTCATCCATTTTAATTTCCGTCACGAAAGCGATGCCGTAATTAATATCTTTCTCTTTATAATATGTAGTTATAAATAAAAGTGCGTGTCCGACTTAGTTTTTTACTGCCACCTTACACCTGAACTACTCGAGAAATTTTTCTATTTTTCAGAAATTTCTTTTTCCTCCATTTCGAAAAAAAAAAAAAAAAATTTACTTTGCTCATTGTTAAACAACGTAGAAATAAACGCGAAGAGAAAAGAAAAGATGTTTTCGAAATTATTATCTCAGGTAAACAATTTACGCTAGAGACAACGTGAACTTTTTTTATCTTTAACCTTTTATCATGATTAAGTTTTACTAAACATTGAATATAAAAATAAAACACAACTGTGTTTACCTAATTATATGGAAGCTTGAAATGTTTAATTGTTCAAAACGAAGGTTTTAATTACGTACATACAAACATGAAAAAATAAAAATTATCACGTAATATTCCGCACAATTGTGTGAATTTATTAATCGATTTAAACTCGTTATCTATTTAATATAATAGCGTAAATAGGCATTTTTCATCTAGACCAAAAATATCTGTAAACCCGAGAGACATTGTACAGATGTTTCTCGTTTTCTTAAAGAGTATTTTTTTTTTTTTTTTGGGAACGTCAACCAAGGGCAGTGTCCCATCATCAAAGAATTACGAAAACAGGATTAAATTTTGATATATAAAGAAATAGAGGAAATTAACTCCGCTAAGATTGGAACAACATCTGGTGAAGGAAAGGAAAGTATGTAGGAAGCACAAAAAAGAGTAGGTAGTTTTAGGTGGAGAAGCTTAGTGTAGAGGAGGGAACGCTGCTGTACAAGAAGAGAGCATTCAAAAAGGATATGATTTGCATCACAAACACAGTCATGATCCGAGGGATGAAAATTACAGTATGGGGAAGAAACAATAGAAAAACGAAAGAGAGACGAAGGAAGACAATTATGGTTGAGACGAAGACGTGTTATGGAGGAAATAACGGAACGACTGAAACCAGGGAAATCAGCAAACCAGGAACGTGATGAAAGAAGAGGTTGCAAGAGTTTGTAAAAGGAATGAGGATTGGAAAAGGAGGTAATGTAGGTATCCGACCATGATTTGAGGTGTGCTCGTTTGGATGGAAAGAGGATATTATTGGCAGGAAATTTATTGACAAATTTGCCGTTATAGGAAGCAGAGCGAGCAAACGAGTCAACTAGGTTGTTGCCTGCGATGCCGCTATGACTGGGAATCCAAAGAAGATCGATTTGAATGGAACGAACTAAGAAGAGATTTGCAATTAAGGAACGAATGGAAAGGATAATGTAGTCGCATGAAGAGGATGGAAAAGGGGAGGATATAGCCTGCAAGACGCTCATGGAGTCAGAACAAATAAGGTATTTATTATTATAGGAGGAAAGTGCAATGAACAGAACTGCACGGAGTATTGCATACGATTCTGCAGTGAAAATGGAACAGAAGGAAGGAAGTTTATAAAGTTCGTAGTGTGGAAGAGAAGAAATAAGAAAGGAAGCTCCGACCCCCTCATCGCTTTTGGAACCATCCGTAAAGAGGACAGACGAAGAAGGAAATAGAGACCTCAAAGCTGCGTTGTACTCGCTTAAAGCGATAGAAGGTGAATATTTAGTATGAGAAGGAAGGAAAAACAAATTAGGAGGATATCAAAAATCTATAAAGCTGAATGTAAAGAACGGGAGTTTATGATATGTGTAGATAAATGAAGAATAAGGAGCAAGGCGTCGAGAGACATGAGAAAGAATAGGAATCTTCAGGGGAGAAAACCGCCAATTGGCCAGGATGTAGGAATAAGCAGAAACTAATTTAGAAGACTTAATAGGAAGACGTTTTATGAGGAAGCGATCCCCAAGAAAGGATCTACGAATGTGTAAAGGATGAATGTTGGCTTCTGAAAGTACTACAGGAATGGGGGAGGATTTCAGAACACCGAGGTAAAGACGAAGATATGAATTTTGGACTTTATCGAGTTTGGAAAGAAGATGTTTAGGAGCATTGCCATAAATGAAGGAACAGTAATCAAGTTTGGAACGAATAGTAGATTTATATAGAATAAGAAGAACACTGGGGTCGCCACCCCATTTGTGTGGAGAAAGAGCCTTTAATAAATTAGTTTTCTTAAGACAGGAAGTATATAGGTAGGAAATATGTTCGCAAAAGGATAAACGACTGTCTAGGAAAACGCCAAGATAGCAGAAGGACCTAACTAATGGAATAGATAAATTGTTCAAAGAGACATTAATTAAGGAAGTATTATAGGGACGAAAGGAAAAAACCATACAAACAGATTTAGAGGATGAAATGGTTAGATGGATGTTGGATAGAGCGGATTCAAGCAAGTTCAACGAATTATTGAGTTCATCTTTAGCAGAGAGGATGAAAGTTGAGGAGTAATAAATAAGAATATCATCCGCGAAAAGAAGTGTAGAGGCTGAGACGGGAAGAGAAGCTATTTCAAGCGAATAGATATTAAAAAGAGTAGGACTCAAACATGACCCTTGAGGAAGGCCACGGAATACACATCTAGAGCCAGAGAAGGAAGGAGTGGAAAGATAAATGGTTCTACTTTGAAAGAGCTGAATTATCAGGGAAGAAAGTTGAACAGGAATGCTAATAGAAATCATCTTATTTTTAAGGGATGGAAGATGAACCTTATCGAAAGCAAAAACTACATCAACAAAGGCAGCGATCGTGTATTTTCCTTCGAGAAGAACTTTATATATGTCAGAAAGAAAAAGGCTGATGCAGTCAGAAGGACCAAGACCAGGACGAAAACCGAAATTATTGTAGGAGACGAGATTATTATGTTCCAGCCACCAAACAAGGCGCCGGTTTAGCATACTCTCGAATAGTTTTCTTAAACAAGGAGCCAAAGAAATAGGTCGAAAAGAATTTGGAATTTTCTTAGGAATTGGGATAATTATAAATGAATTCCAAATAGGAGGTGTAAGTCCTGAGAGAAGAAAAGAATTGAAAATTTCGAGGAGAATTTTGAGTGAGAAATTAGAGAGATTTTTAAGAACAAGGAAGGAAATTTTGTCGATTCCTGGAGTCGAATTGGAGGATTTTTGCAACGAAAAGAGGAGTTCATTGAAGTGGAATTCTGAAGTGAGGAAGTGAGATGAATTTGGAAGAGAAGAAGAAGGAGAACTTACTTCGTCAAAGGAAGGAACATAACTGGGAGTTAGATTGTCAATAAAGGATTCAAGTATGTCAGAAGAGATGTTATGATAAGAAGGGTGTTCGGATTTGGGAGTTTTGAAGGCTTTGGCCATTCTCCAAATTTGGGAAATAGACGTGGTCCGGGAAAAGGAAGAGCAAAATTTTTTCCAAGATTCCTTCTTGGCTTGTTTTAGGATGTATCTGGCTCTAGCGTTAGCTTTTCTATGGTCAATAAAATTTGAAAAGGAGGAACAGTGACGGAAGGTTCTAAAAGTAGCGACGCTGGCATCAAAAGCCACCTTGCAGTTACTATTCCACCATAAGGATGAAGCTGCATGACGGCGAGGTTTAGAAGGCACTGGAGGTGATGTGGAAGAAAGGGCGAGTAAGATGGAATCTGTAAAGTATTTGTACTTTGAAATAGGATCTAAGTTATGATGCAAAAGGGAAAGAGAAGAGTCAACAGAACGACTAAATTGTTCCCAATTAGTTTTGGGGATACACCATTTGGAGGCATAGAGGGGCTTGAAGTAAATGGATGATGGGGAAAGACTTTCTTAAAGAGTAGAGTTACTTGTATTAGGTGCTGGCGGGTATTTTTTTCTTCTTGTCTTATCATAGTTTTAACCGTCTACTTCTGCATAGATTACGTGGAAAACGAATAATAATCTTTGATAAAAGTTTAGCAGGACACGCTAAGGTTTCGAAAAAGGCCGGTGTACACCGACTTTTACGGAACATTATAAAATTTCTTAAGAAGAAAAAAATGTAAAAAAAAAAACTGCCAAAAAAAACGAAAAACGAACGGGTAATTTATTCGACTGGACGAATGGAATCGAAGCAAATGATAAAATAAAGAGGCGAACAGAACAGAGCGCGTATTTACCAAAACAGTGAATCTAGGGCGGGGGCTGCAGGGATGGGCAGCGGTACGTTATAAATTTGAATGTTCAAATTAGACACGGTAATATAAACTGCGTCGGAATAGAACAATATTTATTCGAATAATAGTTTGCTCCCCTGGCAGTAGTCTACCGGCATGCCGGTTCGTTGGTCACATAATCTAAAGATTATTACTAACTGTACTGCAACAACAATAACAAAGGAACTACCAACGGTGAGATGCGCAGCCGCGAACCAGCAGCAAGAAACGAGATGCTGCTAGCGTGTGCACCCTGTAAAACGGCAAAAGCCCCGTCAATTAGTAATGTAGATAGTTTCGGCGCTAGTACGATACCGGAAGATGCTCTTCTATCAGTTTTGGCCCAATTTATCAAGCTACGGATGCCTTTAATGCTCTTTCGAAACTAAACCTGCTACCATTCATCATCGAACCACAATTACACCGAAATATGCGGTTTTTTTTGTTATTCCTTTTTCCGTTTTTTTTTTTTAAGTGTCTATCTTTCAGTTGTATTTTTCAGTTTTTGGATTGAATTCGAATTTCCAGTCTACCACCACCTTCTTGCGTCGAATGACAATGTTCACGGAAATTGCAGAGTTCTGCGCCTTATTGGTATAACCATTATCAGCGAGAATTGTGTGCTCATAGCTGGAAAATAATAAAAACAGTCTCTATTCATTGAAACATTCTTTCGACTGTCTTTTAAGGCGAGCCGACCTCCAATCAATTATCCCCTATTTCATGAATCTCAGTGGCCGCTGCGGTTGTCTTAAGAATAGGAAAAAAAAAAAACGTTCCTTTCGATTCTAGAAAATTCAGTTTTTTATTTCGAATTATAATCTGTCTAACTAAATCGTTCACCTCGCCCGTTGTAAAAATATATTCTAGTAGGCACATATCCGCTTCCGAACGCAGTTGTATATTATTCATCTATGCGATTTAATCTTTGAACGAGTCGCACAACGAATAAATATTCCGCACATATTTATCTCTGCCGGTGTGATTTCATGTGTCTCAGCTTCGAAAGACGCCATCAGAACACGTGTTCTGTGGTTCTCTGCTTTCAGTGTGGCGCGCCGAGTTCAAGTTAAATATGCAACCTAAGGTTGTTACGATTATACTCACTGAATATTATGCTGAAATCAGCTGCCCTAGAGGAGTTAGTTCTTTTCGACTGTGCATGTACTACTCCAAATGCACGGAACAACAGAAGATCCTTGACTAATTTTAACGCCTTTCGGAATCGAGACAATTCATCGCATCTTTCGTTACTCATAGTAGAACAGTGAAACAATTTAAAAATGATACAAGCTAGTTAATGAATTCTTCACCTCCGAGTTTTAAATTCAGACACTACTACCGAGGCAAGACCTCCCTAACTGAACCGCTGCTTCTGCAACAATTTCTTCGCTCCTGAGTACACAAGAAACAGACGAACACTACCTGCAGAAGATGTTCACAGATGAAATTGTTGCAGTAGTCATCGGTGTTGGTCACTGGTTGCCGCCAACACAACCAACGTCCAGTAGATGACGTGAACGAATCAATGGCCAGAGACATCGTCATCCACTAGCAGATGAACTGGACGCTGCGGTCACCCAGAGACCACTCATAAGTGACCAACGCGTCAAGCCGCGGCTACTAACAGAGCTCCAGGACAGCATGTTTCCCGTAAACATAAGTCACGCCGCTAACCTCTCTGGCTCTGTAGAAGAAACGCGCCATCTACAGAACCCTACATCACACTGCGGCGAAACCCCTACAGTATAAATATTTCACGAATTTAAAAAATTTTAAAAAACACATTAAAGAAAATTATTACATATATGTATATGGCAAAATAGATTAATTTAAAACATGCTTAACGTATACTTGAGACTAAGCAAATTACCGAATGTAAGTTTTCATAGTAGTCAAACTTTAACCAGTCATGATAGTTTTGGAACTTGCTTGAAGCGTTTTAAAATTATTCCATACATCTACGAATTCTGCAAACTCGGAGTTCATGTCATTTCTTATTTGGCTGCCTTTGCAGACCGAAGAGGAACGTTCGAAATATTATTTAATTGGCTTTATTAATGGAAATGCAATTGTTGTTCAAAGGTATCTAGTCATAAGCGTTCGTTAATTACATTAATTACCATCTGAAGCAGCATACTTATAAATAATATTCAAACGTGAATTGTGTATATACAACTATAAATACCAAAGAAACCAGCGTCGCATGTATAAATATATATATATATATATATATATATATATAATGTGTGTGTGTATATATAGGTATATAAACAAAAAATGAAGTGCGCATTAATTTTGGGAGTAGCCTGCCAAACGAATAGCGATTAGCATAAACGCCAATTTTTCGGTTTTTCATATTTCATTCTCGAAAATAAATCGGCGTTTTACCTTAGAGATCAATGAATAATCGACAGATGGAAAAGGATGTAAAATTTAAAGAAATATAAATTTTAGAGTTAAAAAATGGAAAAAAAAGAAATTACACGACTAACTCTTTTTTCCATTTATTTAAGTTTGGATTGTGGAATAAGCTGATGTGCAAATGATGATAACTGTTTATGCTAAATTTTTAATATTTGATTCAAACCAAGTTCTATTCGAAATATCGTTGTCTAATGGTGAAGTTGGCTAAATACCATTTTATTTGTATAAATTTGAAAAATACGTCGTATTGTGAAGGTTGCCTAAAATTTTTAGAAAAAAAAAACCTTCCGATGATCGTATTTCTCGAATCAGATTTTTAACCAATACTAATTCGGCGTAGTAATTTGGGCGCTTATTATGCTCCGTAGTCGTTAGTCTTGAACAATTTTGTAAAATCTTACATTTCCGGTAAGTAATCTTTTAAAATCATTCATAAAGGAATGCGTCATTGAAGCGAGTTTTTTTTACCTAGAGGGATGGAAATGTTAGTAGTTCAATTTTTTTTTTTTTTGGGATTTCTGGAGGGCCGTTTTTCGCTGCACGATATAAATCTAATTTAAATTTGAAATTCATTTAATTGAAAGAACTTGCCACTACTTCTCATTAAAGCATTTAGTATATAATTTGCACATTTAATTGTTCATAATGAATACATCGTTTTCTGCATATTTTAAAAATAACGAAAACAAAACAATAATGTATTCAAAATATTAAGATAGAATTGAAGGAAATCTAATGGATTCAAAATACCGAAATACTTTGTTAATATTTACTTACACAGTAACAGCATATCGGTGGATTATAAATGTCGAACGAAAGCCTAAATTGTAAAGGAAACCTCATGCTCCGTAAACATAATTTTTCACGCTAAGTTCTCGTCGGGTCGTCAAACTAAATGATCTTCATTTTCTACCTCAGGTGTGCATCACAATTTCACGTTCACAAGAATAAATTTTTTTAAAAATATATTACTATTTCAGCACCGTTATCCTGAAAGTGACTTGTACATCTGACGGTCATAACTCTATTGAAGGTTTAGTATAAATGCAATTTAAAAAAATGACCATTAACATTGCTGATGTTATATTTTCTGTTACACGAATGAAATATACATTCAACAATTCACGAACATATATAACATAATCTAGACTGTAAAAACATTAAAAAATAAACCATATAAAACAATAAATATAACATAATCTAGTCCGATCGGACTAATTTATTATATTTATTGTTTTATATGGTTTATTTTTTAATGTTTTTACAGTCTAGATTATGTTATATATGTTCGTGAATTGTTGAATGTATATGTCGTTCGTGTAATACAAGAAATGTAATATCAGTAATGTTAACGGTCACTTTCTTAAATTGTTTACATTTACAATATAGCGCGGTGTGCGGCAGGAAAATACTTATAATGAAGATTTAGTATTGAAGTGTGTATTGGACAGTTAGGTGAAAATGCAATATCAAGAAATTGTAGCAGCTGCAGACTACCATGCTCAAGAATATTATGCATTACAAGATTGAAGATTCCACGAGAAACTAAAAACCACTTGCAACAGTAACGTGTCTAGCATGGACTCCGAAATCTTCCAGGAAATCTTTCTGATTCCGTGGTGTCTTAGCTGACAACAGTGAATGCTTTCGAAAAAATAAAAGCAGTATTTCTCCTTAAATAACCCCTGCATGCATGACGTAGGATAAGGATGTCGATAATACTGACGGGTTCAGCGAGGATAAGAAATAATGGTATTAAAATTTAATGAAGGGGCAATTGGCTGTGCCATATATGTACAAGAACAATGAGCCAGCATTCAAGAATTAAGAAGAAGGAGAAAGATTAAATTTTAATTTGTATGAAATTAATGCCTTTTAAAGCTAAAATAATATCTAGTGAAGAAAGCAAAAGTATGAATAAAGAATAGGAAGTTTATAATATAAGGACTTTACGGAAGAGAGTGCTCCTGTGAAAGAAGAGAACATTAAGGAGAACCCGCATCGCAAACGCAATTGTGATCTGACGGATAAAGAATGATTGAATTTTTTTTTTTTACAAAATGTAAAACAACGAAAAAACCTTTAGTGATTGCAAATTTTAAATAATCGTACGAAAATACAACATGCTTAAACCATTTGGTCGGCTGAAATCGCTTTATAAATCGTTTCCAAGCAAACTATGTACCAAATCGTAATTCTGAAATTGTCAACTTTTTCGTATTTCAGTATTACAGTTTGATCATTTGTTTAGAAATGATTTTTAAAACAATTACAGCGGGACGCAAAATGCCAAAATGACCAACGCGAAAAATAAAAATAAAAAATAAGTCGACTGCCAAGGCGTGTAGCACGTCACCTGTAAATCGAGTTCAATACAAAAATTAGAAAATTCCAGAAACACTGTATAAAACTGTGAACAAAACACATACAAAAGCTGTAAGGCTGCTTTCTGTTTTTACTTCGAAAATGACGATTACAAATGTTAAACATTTAAAACTGCCACGCGGCGTATGAAAACAATTTACGGTAGGCACCGCGATTAAAAAAATTAATCTTTTAAAACTTAACGTTTCGGAAAGCTTACACTTACCATCATCGGAAACGATTCTTGCGAAATGTTAAGTTTTAAGATTAATTTTTTTAATCGCGGTGTCTACCGTAAATTGTTTCGCTGATTACAAATGCTCTTCCGTCCGCAGAAGTAGTTGCTTCATTAAAAGACCGACGAAACAGCGAAAAGCGACCCTTAATCATTCTTTGGCGCTAGCGTGGCTCATTTGACTTTTAATTATTTTCAATCTCGAAAATTAATTTTCTGCCCTTGCCGAACAGATAAAAACGGCTTTATCGCAGTAATTAGATCAAAAAAGTAGATGCAAAATTTCATCGTTTTTAATTCTGAAAATTTTCAAATTTCAAAATAACTTTATGACTTTTAAGCAGGCAGTAATAAAATCCGGATCATAAAGCTTCTATCAAAATATCTTTGGTATATATTTTTTTATAATGTTCCTGAAGGTTTTTTTTTTTTTTTTTTTTTTTTTGGCGTATTGAATATTTGACTTATTGTTAGTATTAATTTTTGAATTTTATCTGAAACTCGGTCTAATAAAAGTTTATCGCTAGCACATTCAGTATAAGATTAAAGTGAAACAAACAAATATATTCTCAGATGTTGAATAAAATACCCAAGAGGAAATAATAGAAAAGGAGAAAATAGGGGAAAGGAAAATAAAGGAGTGGCTTCAGGAAAAAGGAAATGTAAAAAAAAATAATAAACAAAATAAATGACAAGGCGCAACAAAAAAAGTAAAGAAATATATATATTATAAAAGAATAGGAAATAGATTATTAGTTATCGATAAGTATTTGATCGATTAAGATATAGTAGTTAGTAAATACAACACGAAGTTATATATATATATATATATATATATATATATATATATATATGTGTGTGTATAAGTTAAGTTAAGATGGTTAAGTGTTTAATTAAAGAATAATTCGTCGACAAGCGTTTTAGCTTGACAGATATTTATGTAATAAAAAACAAATACATATTTTTCAAAAAAAAAAGCCTAATAATTTTCTTTTCTAAGAGACAAAAAGGATCATCTGAAATTTAAAATTTGCTTTGTACGGAATTTTAACTTTACTGCACTTTGTAGGACAACAATTAGACGTAAATATAGAAAAAAAAAGTAATGTCAATCACGCGTTTTGGTTTTTTATTTATTTATTATTTTTTTGGAAAAATCCACTGAAAGTAAAGAAAAACATGATTGAAAAAAAAAACAAAGAAATTTCCTAGAAAATAAAATCAAAGAGCGAGCGATCTGGTTACAGTAAGCAAAAAAAAAAAAAGTTACGAATCCACAAAAATTTACATTCGTTAACAAATAAAAATTAGAAAAAAAAAACGAAAAAAGTACAGTTAAAAAACAATAAAACACATAATTCGGAAATTAACATTGTTCGTTTTCTATTATAGGTACAATTATAATTTTTTTCAGATCTTAATAAAAGTAACCCAAATTGGATTCAAAAATGTATCCGTAATCATTTTACATAAAGAAAAAGCAATAAAAATTAATAATTTATTACTAACATTTAAATTGTATATTGTTTTTGATTTTATCAGTTATGTGTGACCTAGATGCTAATCAATGAAGCACTGAGAAAAGAAATAAACTTTTTCCCATCTGGCGTAAATTATTAGATGATAATTTTTCTCACTGCATTTCATTTTTCGGGTCTTTTCTCTTAGTCTCCGATATAGTTCATTTTTAGTCGATTTTATTTTCGCATTCATGTGCGAAATCGGTATTTATAAATAGTATCGATCATAAAAATACTTTAGAAAAACGATATTACAGCAGCGTATTTAAGAAAAAAGTAAGTTCACACAGGAGGCCAAAAAGTTACAATGTCATTTAATAAAACAAATTTTGATTTTTATATCGTTGTCGCCACAAAAACTCGCATAAGTACGAATCTAAATGGTTTCGCGCTGTTCCACATCGAATCTTGTTTTGATATTTTACTTTTGACCACAGCGATACATAATACTCTTTGCGCATGTGCACCAGTTACAGGATCGACAACATTTTTTGAATAGTTGACGACTGAATGTTTTTGCAATTCATTTGCTTAATCTCGGGTATTTTGGTATATGCTTTTCATTTGTCAGATATTATTGTTGTTCTTGGTAGGGTACATTCTTTAATTACATTTAATAATACTTACGAACTTCGATTAGGAACAGCATACATGAAACATTGCTTGTCTTTTCTACAAATTCCTCGAAATACTCACTGTTGTGGCAATGACGGATCCATGTGGGGGGATAGGGGACCCCCCCCGTAAAGACCTAAAGCCTATATGAAATTTTTTTTTTTTTATAACAGAGAAATTTAACTTATGCTATAAAAGATTTGTATGAATTTTACCTACGGATTTTAATAATTAATATTTAATACTATTTTCTAGTAAATGTATTAAATGTTGCGTTTTTATTCTGCTTTAAATTGTCATCGGTCTTTTGCCATCTTTAATTAAATTAAAATTTTTATTTTGTAATTTTAATTAAAAATAGTTCAGTGAGAAATTTATATGTATTTAAACTTGCTCACGAATAAAAAGAATTCGGATCGGATTACTAACAAAAATAAAAAAGAAGTAAAGTGTCTAATAAAAATACTATCTTCCTATTTCTAAACTACCATATTTAAGATATAATTTTATAATTTCTCGTTTTATTTTTCATGCCTAAATATAAGATAAAAGTTAAATTTAAAATTGTAATAATTATGTATTTTTAAAACATTTTAAAATTTCTAGAGACGTAAATATTTGATTTTCTTTAAGAAACGTGGGATATTTCAGAAGATTTTCCGTATTTATATAATTTCCCCCTCAAAATGTCCTTTTGGATCCGCCCCTGGTTGTGGATGTATTCTTCCAACATTATTTTTTTCCTATAGGAAGAACACGGTTCATCTATTTCTACCGATTGGTCAGGACCACCTATCATTTGAAAGTTTTTTAATAGGTTATCCGCACACACTTCTCTTAAATAGTTTTTCCAATCCGTTTTAGAATTTTTTAAATATGTTTAATTCCGTAGCACAAAATTTTCTGTTAACATGTTCTTGTGTTCACAAATAAATAGAAAATATAATTATACCTAAAGGTAATCTACTACCCCTTCTAACCAAGTGAATTTTTCAAGCCCAATTTCACTTTTGCATTTCCCGCATCTTCATCGATGGTTTTTGTTATTTAAAAAACGTGTCATTTCATGATCATTCAGGCACACTCTTTTTTTATGTAAAATTCTTCTTTCTTGCAAAAATTCAACTGCTGTTTTTTTTGTATTAATTTCTCGAACTAAATTAATAAGCGACGACATTATTACTAAAAAAAAAAAAAAAAAAACAAAAAAAACATGAAAAACATTAATGTACAACAAAAAGAACTTTTTTAAAGTATTGCATGTTGTAATAATTTTGTATCTTACCTTAGTATATAAATGGAACTGTTTTATATGAACTACAGAATATGAAATTAATATAATAAATTAAAACACTACAAAATTTACAATGCATACACGAAATACAAATATAATTAAAAATCAACATTAACAACTGCTAATACTGGTATATATGAAATCATAAATCACTTGATACATTAGATTTTAAATCGTGATGATAAAACAATATAAAATACTAATAATAACTTAAATATCATATATTACAATCTTTCGAAGTGAGTTAATATTAGTAAATTGATCAGTTAATGGAAGTTATATCTAACGCAGGTTAAGTATACTAATGAGTGAGTTTTGGCTAATGCATCTTAATTAAAATTAAATTTAGTAAACTACCCATTTAGATGCTACTGAAATAAATATAAGCAGGAACGGATCCAGAGGGGCATTTTGGCGGTGGGGAAAAATTATATAATTACGTAATATTTCATACGGTAGACAGTAAATTTTTAGAGATATCTCGTTTCATAAAGAAAGTCAAACGGCGACCTCTTTAGAAAATTAAAAAAAAATGTTTTAAAAATACATAACTATTATAGATTTAAATTTTGTTTTATTTTTAGGCGAAAAATTATAAAACTGTGGCTAAAATGATAGTTTAGAATTTGAATAGCTTTGTTCGTGAGCAAGTTTAACTACATATATATATTTCTCACCGAACTATTTTTAATTAAAATTGCAAAATAAAAATTAAAAATAAATAAAAAGGACAAAAGATCGAAGACAGCTGCATTTAAAACAGAATGAAAATATAACATTAATACTTTTACTAGAAAACAGTATTAAATATTAATTATTAAAATCCATAGGTGTGTAACATTTATACAAATTTTTCATAGTATATAAATTAAGTTACTCTGTTGTAAAAAAAATTTCATCGAGGATTTGGTTCTTTTGGGGGGAGGGAAATATGTCCGCTATCCCCCCACCCGTGGATCCATCACTGATATAAGCAATTTGATTCTATAACAGTTCAGAACCGGTATAAAATGATTGAACATCATTTGCTTGTCGGACACTTTTTGCCGCTTTATATTTCTTAAAACAACACCCTTAAATGCGTAAGTAATACACATTTCGAACTATATATTAACTAGGCAATGTAAAGAGAGTTCATCATATTACATTTTAACAATTGCTCTAATTTAAAATGTGTATTTAATTAAAGTGCATCTACGGCGTACAGAATCGATATCTAAAAATCTGAAATTCTGAGAGTGGTGACAATTTGAAAATTGCATCTCGCTGCAAAAATCAACCTTCTGCGATACACCTGAAATAAATGTCAATCATCGATGCGAAAATAAATTCTGGTCGGATTTTCCTTCGCTTTCAGGAGAAAAATTTTCGATCGAATGCGGCTGTGTATTAGAGTCGGAAGGCCTTTTATCGGACACGCAGTTCCCGCTGTTAGAATGTAAAATTATGTATTTAAAAAAAAAAAAAAGCAAAAAGGAAAAAAAACAGTTTTTAATAGGAATCTGTTCAAAGAACTTTTGTCTGCGGTATTTATTCCGGTATGAAATAATAATATTTTTCGTGCACTTTGCTATTTGTATATTTCGGAGGAAATAACAGCGAAATGAGCAGCGGATGGGATTTACGATCAAAACTTTTAATGGCTGACGTGGTAGCTTTTCGTTATTTTAGCGGTCGATTAGGATAGACGAGTTGAAACCCTTAAGGGCCATAGCGTGTGGCATTCACAGGATACATGTGTGAAATATTGACTTTAGCTGCCGTTTAAAAACGCATTATGTATGCTATAAGTTACGTTTAGCGAGATGTGTCGATAACGAAGGTAAAGTCGGTGTGTACACGCCGCGGAGGCTAAGCATTTCTGGAAGTAGGTATTTTTTAAATTTTCTTTTTTTCCCTCATCTATCTGGTCAGCGGAAAATACACATTTTTCTGGAAATTCGATTTTTAAGTTTAGATAATTCTGACATTTCGGAAATTATTAGCGCTTTTCGGACGTATAAAGTTGCGAGATAGATAGATGAGTGTGTGTTGCTCGCGTATGTATTATAAAATTAATGGAATGAAAAAATAATATTGCCGAACGATTCTTATCCGAACGTGGTCAAATATTATCATCATCCGGTATATATCATAATCGGTCATGGTAAACTGACAGGCTTCAGCGAAGGTATATAATACATCTTTCTTTTTTTCTTCCTCGCATTCACCGGGCTACGAAGAGTTTATGTAATAAATTCACGATCCGCGTTTACCGAACATTTATTATAAACACGTGTCTATTAAAGGTCACTTCAGTTCATTATCTAAAAGATACCGTTCCTAAAGCCCATCAGGAGCAGAATAATAACTGAAAAAATAAATCGCCTTTTTCCCTTTTTCCCGATAAAAAAATACTTCGGCTCAGGTGTGCTATTTACTCGTTTTCATTACGGACGAGGGTGCTATTGTTTTAAACACGTAAATTGATGTTTTCATTAATTTACACGTTAAAAATGTTCCTTTTTTTAGCATTTAAAATAAAATCTAGCATCTTAATAGGTTGCCGGTGTTTTAATACACTTCAAAGACCTTATTATTCGACAAAGAGCCGAAGTACCGCATATACCTGCAAAGTAAAATTCTACAATTAAGCGAAATTAATGCAGCGTAATTGTTTCACTTTCTGAGTTTTTCATGAGACACGAACCGATCGAGATTGTCAGCGACGGTAATACGAAGAAGAAGCGGTAGTAGGTTTCCTTCGGCTGGGCCAATTTGAATAACAATACCCGGAATGGGTTTAAGACGGCATGGGCACTACTTAAATTTATTGCGTTCTTTTACTACTTTCCTACTATCCGGGTTCGAGACTTGTCTCGTTCCGGATCGAAGTCGCTCCCAGGTATATACCTAATCTGAAATTGAATTGGGTACCATAGAAATCTGGGAAGGTAAAGGCGGCCGAGAGAAAGGAACTGGCCCCAGTATTCTCATCAGATCCATTAGACACTTAGTACATTGTGAACCTTAACATTACAATCCCCGACGCCCTGTCAAGGGTGTGGAACTTACTTTACTTTACTTATAATTACTTCACGCTAAGTTGTTTACACATCTCTGCGTGTTTCTGACTGTGAGGCTGCTGTGTTGCTTCAGCATATACACATGCTCAGTATCACAATAATCCGATGTGCACGCTACTATTAGTTACCGTCTGGCAAATTACCGGTCACTTCTTCCATTTCGATTGTGTCCATATGTATGAGGCAGTCTAGTTAAGGTGCTGTCAAACCAGAGATATCATTATCGGAAGTTCAAGTCGCTACCTCATTGTCATGTACACCAAACACCTGATATAGAAATCGTGTCGTAACGAGAGCGATCGTGCAAAGAGAAAAAGAAATACGCTATTCACTACTCTCTTCAGATCCCTTTTTCAATCGGTTACTTATCCCTTCTGAAGCGTTTTCGTATCTTGCACGCTTAATGACATCCGCTATATCTTAAATAATTCTGTTGTAGCGATACTCTCTCCGGTACCAATCTTTCCTCGTTACATAATGTCTCTGCTGACGAACCAGCGGCTCATACAAAGAGATAAGAAAAGGACCCGCGCAATGTATTAAAAAAAAAACAAAAAACGAAAACATCTTTTCGTTCTTGATATTATCGGCTGAATGGAATAATTCTATTTCACCTCCACAATTGTATATAACGGGTATAAAACTTTTTCTTTTTTTTTATTAATTACAACGTTGTTTTAAAATAATAATCAGTATTACATACTATAAATTATAGCTATGATCATAGACAATGCCGTTGAGGCTATGAGCCTAAAGAGTTACATACCATATGTATATATGGTACGCATTAATTCTTAATAGTTCTCGAAGCAGGTCATTAATGTGTAGAACTAAATTCTCCCTGCTTCTAACATAAATTTCCTCCTCAGATAGTGTCACTCTAAATTATGGCGATCTCGCTATCCTTCTTCTTTTTTCAAATGTTCAGTTTTTTTATCTGTCGATTCAGCCCTCACGCTTTTCAGATGTTTTAGCCATCGCTGTGGAGTGTTATTTGTCAAAGAGGCAGTAAGTCGAGCGATCGTAATATCGACCACTATGGAAGTTTATTTTCTCAATTACTGTGAGTGTTAGGTTGTTTTGGGTGATGCTGTTGCGCACGAACCATGGTGCATCGCATAAACGCCGAAGAGATTTGTTATGAAACGCCTGAACTTTCTTAGGGTTAGAATTTGTTCCCATGCTTCATAGCTGGATATACCATATCTCCAAGAAGGCACGACGACTTGTTTGTATATTGGTAGTTTGTTTTCATGTCGGTGTTTTCTTGTTTGAATGAAAGATACGATCAAGTTTCTTCATTTTCTAGCGACAATTGCGTAAGGTAATTTTAATATATTGTTGACAATTAAGTCGCTTGTCACATGCCAAGGTAACGCACTTGATCTACTTGGGGAGTGATCGTGCCGTCCGTAAATCTTTGCACGTACCTCTTCTCACTGTGTAAATGGGCAGAACAAATATTTTTCCGGGTTTACTGACATATTTCACTTTTTGGCCCATACGAGGAATCGATTAGAATTAGTGTATTGTGCTTTGACTACAGCCTCTACTGGGCAGGTTGAGTTATCAAGGAAGGGCGTATTGTCCGCATACGTTGCGATTAAGCTACTGCCATCAATTGGCAATGATACAAAAGAGGGGCTGATGGAGAATTATGTGATGTACATACATGGGAAACCTATGATTACTAAATGTGTACCGAAAGATCGATAACAGTGTTCCACACATTGTGAACTAGATATCTATAAACGTTTCGGTACAGCATACGCATCATGTCATTTTCAGTTATCCACACGTTCAGTAATGCTGCATAAATCGATCGTTTTAGATAATAATTGTTAAAAACCCACGATTAAACGTTAATTTTCTCGGGGTTTTTAAATAGTCATAAAACTGAAAGGCACGCTGAATTTCAATACAATGAAGTCTCAAAGAAGCCGGGAGGAATAAGTAACGAACTATCTGAATTTTTCAAATAAAGTTCTTATCAAAGAAATAAAAAGAGGAATATAGAAGAAACGGGATTATATAAATGTAAATCTGTAATGAAAACTTTACGCGCTTTTTTTTTTTTTTTTTTTTTGGCTAGCTCATAAACCACAACAGATGGATTTATAAGTGAAACAAAGAAATCGAAGTTATTACATCGAATCATCAACCGTTTATGTATGAGGAAATTGCAGAAAATAATACACATTGCTAAGGAAAGATTGGCTTATATATTGAAATTTTCACAATTACCGAAAGAGAAGATTAAAATAAGAATAATTACCGGTGTACTAATGATACTCTAACAACCAAAAATACAAGCAAAAGAAAAAAAGACTAGAAAAATGTAAAGTAGGAGCGCTATGCTAACGATTCTAAAATTCATAACGAAAATTACATAGACGGAATTATAGTAAAGTATTATGGTGTCAACTAAACTTCGGTAGAGTCATCGCTATCTCCGAACGATATATTCTTAATGTGAATCTAAAGGGAAAAATGGATACCAGCATCGACAATGAAGCAGTGCCCACATCGTCCCGGCTCCATTAATGCATGACAAGTAATATGAACTATATGGAGATCACATTGCTCTAGCCCATGCCCGACCACTATATATTAATACAGCCGGGTCCAGAACCAAGTGGAGCCCACCTTGCCCCGGCATACAACTAGTCCTGAAAGATGAACCATTAGATCACCCGAAAGCAACATGGCCACCAATACAGTCAAGTATGGCCCACACTGTCCTAGAATCGAACTGTATTTAACTCGGCTATGATGCAAAAATAAATTAACATTTTCGACCAATGTTAAACAAGCGAAAAAATTACCGCTATACACAAAATACAGAATCGCCTGAATAGAAGACGAATAAACATTTGCAAAAAGAAGAGACAAGATAACTTAAATTACGAGATCATCACTCTTGTAAATCATTTGTAGCTCGTACGATACAAAAGAAAAAAAAAAAAAAATTATTGTTTGTATTATTTGAGACGTCCGCTTTTTCAAAGAAAGAACTAACCGGCCTTGGAAAATTTATCTTTTTTTTAAATTCTCCTCCTCACCTTTTTTATATGCGCTGTTTGTAACTACTAAGGTCATTACGGCACATATGTATATGAAGGTAACTTGTATATGTGTTCGGTCAAACCACTCGTTCTAACGAAGGCTCTTGTGACGTTAGTTGTAGTATTTGCCAGACAATCCTGTATATTATTAGGTAGGCTATGTTGCGTCCTGAATAACTTTGGGCACGTGAGAAGAATGTGTGGAACTGTCGGTATACCAGCCTGGCCGCAGAAGAAGCACATAGTGGGGGCCGAAGATTTGCTAATTATATGACCTTGTGACGAAAATTGATCTTGATATACTCGATGCCTCTCGAAACTATTCCGTTTTGGATTCATTATTTAACAGACAAAGAAAACTACTTTTGAAAAAACATTAAATTAAAATTTATCAGAAAAATATATTAAAATTATATAACTATAATTTTAATATATTTTTCTGATAAAGTTTAATTTAATGTTTTTTTGTTTTTTCAAATTCAAATCATCAGGAAAGTCGCGGATTATAAGGTGTCTAAAGAAAACTACCTTTTTTTTTTTTTTTAATGTCTAAATTTTTCAACTCGGACGAATATTTAAATGTAAATACAATGTTCGGACTGTAATTTGCAGCTGTTCTAAGTAACTTTAGTCTTTTCATAGTCCTTTTTTTTTTTTTTTTTTATTTATTTATTTACACAGTACAACACAGAAATCAACCAAAAATACGCAATATTGCGTGAACAGTGGTTTTATAAAATAATATAAATAGCGCGCTAAAAAACAATATGCTGAAAATATAAAATAAATGAAAACGTTCCGGATAAGAATGGAATAAAAATAAAACGACATCTAGCTTATCGTAAGAAACTACTGTAACTATTATTTGTAGACGTGTAATTGTATTAATAGTAATATTTAATTATTGTAGAACGATATTCAAAGAAATATACAATTGGATATTCCTTTTGCTACGCTGGAACGTGGTCAAAAATTTTTCCTCTCCTTTCAAGTCTTACCTTCTCCTCTCTCCTTCAACCATTTTTGAATCGTATACCGTTGGCACACGCTTAATTTCATTTGTATAGTTATCGTTAAGACTGGATGTACTGTAATTACTCATTCGTACTATTCGCGATGTACCTATTTGATTGGTGAATCAAGTTTTACTGCATAATCTGTGTAGGGGATTTCTTTTACATTCGCATTTTTTTTTTTATCCCCGCGCAGAAATTGCTATAACTGGGGAATTTTAACCCGTTGCGAAATTAATACGCAGCAATCAAAGAACACTGAATTCTAGGACTTTTTAGATTTGAAAGCTACCGGAATATGCGCTTATTACTATTACTTTTTTATTTATTTCGATTCCAACCATTAGAGAAGGGGATATACGTAGACTTCAACTGAAGTTCGCAGAAACCCAACGAATTGCCCTCTACGTAGTGTCGCTCATCGACGGTTGAGCTAATCTTTTTCGCACGGTCGGTTTTGGTTTATTAATTCCGGCATAGTAGACCAAACGTCCGCAATTACTTCCAAATTAATAGCGCAAAATGAACGGGCGTGTAGTATATATTAGTGCAAAACCTTTCATCGCTGAACGAAACAGACTTCGAGAAATACTCCGGTCAGCCGGCAGTTGTTCAAAACCGTTTGAAATCGACGATTTTCTTCAGATTTCCTTTGAGTTTTCACGCTCGTCGATACTTTGACGGATTTCAGTGTAAAGGTTAGCGGAAAATTTTTCAACCCCGTCACCTTTCACACTGCGTAACTATTCTACACCTAAATGTTTTACGTCAAATTAATATAGCGGGCGCAGCTTTTTTTCCGGAATAGTTGTTTGCAATATTTGCAATATACCGCCGGCGAAAGTTGTACAGGTAAAATGACTTCATCAATCAAAAAAAAGTCCACCAGTGGAAAAAAATGCACATTATTTGCTCCTTCTTTTGCAACGGTCAGATGTCTAATTACAATCCGAGCTTTCTATTTCCAAGTTGATTCGAGCTGCCGACACGCAGTGGCCTATTTTTTTTTTTTTTTTTATTTCTCTCGCAAATATTCTAATAATCCGTTATAATTTAATATCCATCATAATTATTCTTCATATTTCGTCCGTATCATTTCTATTCATAACAAAAAAAATTTAAAAAATTTTCGTTTCTGTTTTCGCTAAGCTTTCTTCACTAGAGTGTCATAATGTTCATTTCAATTTTGATTCGTGGTTATCGTTTTGAAAAATTTTTAAGATATCTATCGCCTCGTCTGCTTTTTTTTTATCAATGAAATATTTATGACAGTGGAATACATGTTGCGAACTAATAATAAAATATTATTAAATTTCTTATAACTAAACTTTGTGTATTTTTCTTCTTTTTTTTTTTTTTCTTTCTTTTAAGTAATGGTAATATTAATCGTAAAATTATCGTATGTGATTCCGGATCAATACGCAGCGCCAACTAAATACAAATCGTAATTATAAGAAAACAACTATTACGTTTTTCAAAACAAACCGATCTGGAGTCATTTTTCAGAAATAATGGTAACTGTTCAAAATTCGACCGACAAATCAAAACCGTTTACGGTGAAAATATTTAAATAGTACCGTACGATAAGTTAGAAAGACAGAGGGAAAAATCGATCTGACAAGTCGCATCGTTGGCGAGAAAAAAAAGGTATTTTCGGCTGATCTGACAGATCATTCGCGTGTGATATACAGCGTTAATGGTTCGGGAATTTGCATATGATAATAGAGTCAATACACCGTCGAGTAATACAGTGAGAAATAGAACGGCCTTAATATGAGAATATGGCGCATAAAAGATGCTGCTACGCTTCAAGGATTCATTTTATATTCTGACAAGCAGCCTGACGAAACCCTTACCAACAAACTTTTTTTTTTTTTTTTTTTTTTTTTTTTATTACACGAGGAAGATATACACTACTTCGCGAGAGCTATCAGACGTGAGCTAGAGCGTACGAACTTCTTTGAAAAAATTATTGCCTACTTGCCAATGCGCATATTACGTGGAATGTCTAGCAGACATTAAAAGTCCGAACACCAGGTGAGATACGTGTACTTTTCAAAACTAACATAAGATACATTAATCGAGACATACATAATATATGCGACAAATATTTATGCTGTTTTTTTTTTTTGTTTTTATTTTTTTCTTTTTTTTTGCAGTTCGAAATTATCGTTTCAGGTGACACCGAAATTTATCGAAATTCATTATTGCGATTTTCTTTCTCTTTACACAGTACGTACTATCGCGTTTCAGCGAACATTCACCCGTTTTTTTTTAAATTTCATCTGAAAAAATTCTTTAACAGACAGAGACAGTATGGTACTAGAAAGTTCTTTACAATCAACGACCCTTAAATCGAAAATTTTGTCTTTTAAAAATTTACTCTAGAAAAGGAAAAATATTTCATTCAGCCAGTTACTATGAACTGTACTTATTGAAAATTCAAAAGAATTATTGCTGCGCTGAGTTCACGACCATAATTGAGGAGTTTAAACAGAAAAATTTTTAAATTTTCAATACAAAAGTATATACATATATGTATATATATATCGAATTCTGATTTTCCGTTGGAACTTTTTTAAAACAGAAAAATGTTGAAATGGAACTAACATAATCGCACACACTACTGTATAACAAAAACAAATTACGAAGCCATCTTTTTTATAGATTTCAAAAAATAAACGTTTTTTTAAAGAGAAAATGGATATTTAAATTCTACTACAAATAATTTATGTAAATAACAAAAAGGAACAATGCAAAATGTTAAAAAAATAACTAAATTAATGAAAAGGATTATTAAGTAATTTTTATTAAAAAACTGTGAAATATACGCAGTACATTCAAAAAAAAAAAAAAAAAATAACATATACTATTTAGAAAAGAATTGAAATCACATTAAGAAATCTGTTTAAAAATGAATACGACTGCTCTCATCGATTCTTCTTCTTCTTCTGGGTGCCTTACGTCAATGACACGTTGGCTGCTCCCAATGCTCTGCTTCTTGCTGCCTCAACAACAGCTAACCGAAACTACGAAGTCCCATCCATTCCTTTACATTATCAATCCATCCACATTTTTTTCTCCCTCTTGGTCGCTTGCCTTGCGTTCTGCCTTCTAATATGACTTGTAGTGGCCGATACTTTTCTCCTCGGATGATGTGACCAAAATATGCCGTTTTCCTATTCTTGATGGTATCCCACAGCTCTCTTTGCACGCCAGCTCTTTGGAGGACTTCTTCGTTTGATACTTTATCAATCTATGGTATTTTTTTTAGTAGGCGTCTCAGAAACCAAATTTCAGCTGCTCTTAATCGATTCTCAGATTTCTTTTTTATGGTCCAGGCCTCTAGTCCGTAAAGTAAGACTGGCCATATGTAACATTTCACAACGCGAAGTCTCGTACCCAAGGGGAATTTATTAAGCATTTTTATAACTCCTGGCTCGTTGCACTATATGCGCCCTTCATTCGTCATAGCTGGCAAATTCTCATCAGCGCCATATTTCGCAAAACATTTATAAATCCGGCTCAAATTTTCCCTATTTTTGTAATTTCTATAGTTACAGATCAACACTTGGATGGAAAAATTGATACAGGTGTATTCATTTCTCTATGATAAAATAGCGGTATCATAGTCACAGTTTCACAGTGACACTGCAACAGCATATAAAAACAGGATACGAGATATTTAGTCTCATAGGATGCTGTTGAAAAATGTGTAGTGCACAACGCGCTAGTCACTTTGCCAATGTAGAGGATAGGGTTAGTTAAGCGCTCGATTTGATTGGTTGTTTACCTTCTTGTTGTATGTGTGTGGGTGCGTCTCCCAATGCGTTCTTAGTGATCGGCTAACGCCGGAGAGATACTTGTTGCACCGGGTAACACAGCACGAAAACAAGTAGAAACCAAGATTCAACTACTACTTGATACCAATAGACCAACCAGCGTCAGATGCTCATTAAGCATTTAATTTTGTATACAGCGACTTTTCAGGTTTCTACTGGAAAACTAAAAACTGTCCTTCTCCTTTAGCCAGGTTAATCCCTGTTGCTCAAAAGGACTGCCAATTTTTTTAAAAAAAAAATACTTCAGTACTTCGTCGCATGACTAAAAGTACTATAGAATTTTCCACTGATACACATGATATGTATCAGTGAAAAATCCTGTAGTACTTTTAAACATACAATAATAATTTCTTTGCTCGTCGTGCCATAACGGCAAGCGGGCAGATAATCAGGAGGAGGTGATCAGCTCCAAGTGTGAGTACCTTTTTTATAAACTCGTTAGAATTAAACCCAATGCCTGGGGTCCTGGTTGAAATTTTGTATGGGTACGGTGCTGCGGTATATGTCAATAGAAAAATCTTACGTTGAGTCAATACGGAACAAAGGACATTTCTGTTGCGAATAGCCTCTTTTTATAAAACTTCGCCAACCTTCGCCGCTTGTGTGATCTATGGTGTCCTGCCAATGGATTCGTACTTAATTGGTAGGATAACGATCAGTGAACCTAGATTGGTTGACGAATTAATTTGTATAAAACAGCTGGGTTTAGTAGATAATAATTTTCTGGAGATTTTGCAGCCAATTCGGAATAAAATTTTTAAAGAATATGTTAACGATTTCAACATGAATGGCGGAAACGGTAGGTCAGGCTACCGGCAAGAAGACGTATGAATTGTTGCCGGATGTACCCTTGAGGTTAAAAGTGAAAGATGTGAAAATCAATTTTTATAATTCACAAGTGTTTTCTGGGCACAGCAAGTTTCAATCGTATTTCCACAGGTTCAAGATTGTCGGTGCTCCCGCGTGTACCCTCTGCTCAACAGTCTCATTAGGTGATGTTAAGCATTTCGTATTCGAATGTTCTGCGTTCTTTGGCATTCGGAAATTGTACTCTTTGAACCAATTCAATATCTCGCTTAAACTTGATAAGAAAAATCATGCAGCCTTCCTTGAGTTCGCTGAATATACGTCATCAATTTTTATTAAATCAATCATAACTGTCGATATCCAAATACAGTTCCGTGGTTTGAGCAGCGTGGTTCTTTAGCTCGGTTGATTTAGCTTGTAAGAATAAATTTAATCCTAAGCTTACTTGAATATAGTTTAACAACTTGTGTTGCTACTTAAATAATTATTTTATAAAAATCTGAACTTAAATAATCTAATGTAGTTTGCATTTATCTTAAGATCCTTTTCATTATTTCCACTTGTTATTATTTTTTTTTTTTTTTGAACGCTATCTTTTGTTCGAATTATTTTTCTTGTTAACCTGAATTTTCATTTCAGACTAATCTACACATATCTTGGTGGGTGACCGGACCATGTTCACATCCTGTTTCCGACCAATAATCTAAGTTCACACCGCTGGGACCTACAACATATACGAATATTTTTAATCTATTTTGTACGGTTTTTAGTTACATTCACTCTCTATTTTTTGAGCACACTAGTTCCTTGCATTCTTATGCGCACATCTCAATAAATATACTTGCTCCATCCGCTATGTAGGGAATTGAGCTTAGACAAAATAAAAAAAATAAAATAAAAAGTCAAAAAGTTGAAACTCGGCGTAAATATTTTTATTTGATACTAAAATGATCCCCCGAATTTCGATAAAAAACACCGTACATGCTCATCTGCCTATACCTATTAAGATACCTTTTAGCCTTTACCTTCTCTGATCAGATAGTTTGACAAGTTTCCTTCTCTTTGTCGTCCCCTGATCACTGCCATATGTCGTCTTCGTTTCGGTCTTACTTTTCTCCCTTCGTCACTTTTTCGTTTTTCCCTCGTCTCTTCTCCGCGGTGTCCTTTCACCCCCCCAAAAAAAATATCTTTTCTCTGTTCGATGCCAATTATGTCTTCTTCGAATGTTCCTCACTTTCTTCAGATTCTCTCTTCCATTCTCAGCTTCTTTTGGATCTTGGTCTTTCTACTCCGTACAATGACTCTTATGTTCTCTCTTTTCCTTCTTTTTCAGTTATTCCCATTCTAGCTTCTTTCATTTGTTCTATCTCGCAACAGAATAAAATCTGATATGTTATGCTCCTTTTTAGCTATTACCTGGATTCCTCAGTTGATTGGATTGTTGCTCTTCGATAGCGTACCGAAAAAAAAGAAAAAAAAAGAAAAAAAAAAGAAAAAAAAGGACAAAAATAGTGCATATTAGCAGCCTAATGGAAGTAGAAAAAAGCGAATTGCGTGAGCCAGATTTCTACGTAACATACAATCATATAATAGGGATATGTGTATATTTAAATAACCGAAAAGTCAATTTCCGGGCAGATGAGCCGAAGGAAAGTTTTTTAAATTTATTTTACGCAGAAACAGAAGACGGACTCAAAACCTAAAAAAGGTTTTGTACTTTACGTTTTCCACCGGGGCAGAGAGTCTCGATGCCCCAGCCTCGCGATATTAACGGTAGCAGAATGAAAATTGAAAATGTATCAGATTTTTTAAACGACTACGCTGCATAATGTATCAGAAGACGCCAGTAGTAACCCGAAGAAAGTCGAAATATAATCAATAACGCCGGGAGTTTAAGTAGAATAACGGAATACTTTAATCCGAAGCTAGAAGCGGATTACAAGTTTGCAGTAGGCAATCGTACTTTGCAGGATGTGTGTATATATAGGCGATGGAAAGTTTTAGCGAGTTGGGATTAAATGTATGAATTATGATCGGGCTTCCCTAGTTCAGCTTCTGTGCAAGTGGGCCAAACAATGTGACATCCCGAAATGCGTTCTACTAGTAATCGCCTAAGAACTAAACGCCTATATTGTTCAGAACAAATAATACACAAAGCCCGCGACACAGATATCTCGAATGAGAGACAAACTCCATCTTTTCTCATGACAGTAGTACTATCGGATAATTAGCGTGGTACTACCCGCCGGTAAAATATAGACGTAGGCTCGACGAAACGACGATTAAACGACTTTTTTGGTCGAAAGAAGTTCCGACATTACTCCTGACAAGAAAAATATCGAAATGAGGAAAATGCAGAACTCGTCCGGTCGCAAAATTCTCGGAGACATCGATAGTATCGGAAAGAAAGTAATCGTACGATATTGTCGGCAAGAAGAACCGCGCCATTGGCTTTTTACAGAGCCGCAAGATTATTCAAAGAGAACAGACACAACTAGAGTTGAAAATCGGTCTGGCGCGCGGACGAATTTTTTTTTTTTTTTTTGAAAAACGACAATTTTTTTATTTTTCATACACTTTTGAAAAACTGTTTCGAGAGACGAAATTTTTACATTCTAGTTGAACGCGTTCAAATCAAACTCTTTGTGCACTGATATCCAGGCCGTTCTATAAGAGATCGCTCTTTTTTTATACGTATTTAATTAGCTGTTTTTTTATTCGCTGGGAGGAGGGGCTCCGGTGAAAAATTGACTGAGCGCGCAGGTGTTAACGAGCAAACGTTTATTATAAAAACTTTTTTAAATTTCAATAAAAGAACTTTTCGCGCTAAGTGCCGAGGATAACAGTTAATATTTTAGCCGCTACACTTTTTACGCTTGCAGCCTTTAATGTAAAATAAACATCGTGATAATTTTAACGTAAACGAATCTGAAAACTTTTAGCTTCCTCGTTAACTTTCAATTTTCTTTATCACTGTGCTCCCGAAGTAAATTATCTTCGTCTTTTCTTTTCAATTTTCTACCTTCCGAAACCCCAACTCTGCAGTAGACTATCTCGAAAAAGAAAGACTTATTCCATTTTTCTATAAAGGGGTGTATATTTGCACGGTTAAAATTACAAAACATTAAGCATTGCGTTAAATAGCACGAGCTCTATCGATGGTTGTGCCCTACACGTTTCGATGGAGCGGGCAAGGAAAATATATTATTACAAATTTTGGCGTATGTGCTCGATGGTATGAAGAAAATCTGTACGTACGGACGTTATTATATCGACATTAATGTCATCGACATCATTTGCGTTCTAAATAGCTCTTCGCTACTATCGCCGCCAATACATTTTCTCCTCTCCCTTCTTTACCGAACGACGGTCATACGCGGAGCCTTTCTCTCTTTACTCATTTAACTCTTCCATTTGCCCTTTCTCTCTGTTTTCCGTAATCCTTCTATACTCTTCTCACCGTTTTTCGTAATAACTTTTAATATCTGTGACCTACCCAGTTTCTTTTCCTTTTAGCAGCTATCTCTTCCGTTGAAGTATACTCTCTTCCCCTGCAACGCTTTATTTTAAACAACTTTCTCGGTGCATTAGTGGTATTCGGTGTTTTTTTCATGGTTTCGACGAATCAGCGCAGTTACTTGACTGCGTTGCGTCATTAATCGAAGAGGATAAAACGGTAAAACATTTGAAACATTCATCTCATATCTGTTTCAATTGTTTTCTTTTTAAGTCAAAATTCTAAGTGCTTCACTTTTATTACCTAGGATACGTTTGAAATATTATTTCAATTACCTCCGGCCAAAGTATTTATTTTTATTATTCTTGAAATTTTGATAAATATGAAATTTTTAATCGTAACCAATACAATGTATGCGCGTATTTTTTTTTTATTATTTCATCACAACTGACCAACTTTATTATTGGTCATTTAGTAGCGATTAATTTAATATGATAAAGAATGCTTTGTAGAGGAGTAGTACTCAGTAGCACTCCCTCTGAACTTAATAATGGCTGGACAAGAAGGCTTATTTCGCTACAGTCTGCGTATTTCACCGGAATTATCCGGCAAATTGGTAGAGCAAGTGGATTCATATGAATGCTACGAGTCGGGGTTCGGATATTATTATTATTTTTTTTTTTCGTAATCATATGCTCGGCTATTTCTAGAGTTGAAAGCACACTGTGTACTGTTTTGAACATTTACGATAAAAAGAGTAAAGTATTTCCAGTGTTTCATAGATCCGGAATCGAAAAACCACGGAGCATTAAAATGAAACAGTTATGTAGAGTAAGAAACTTCGTCCATTCTATTCTTTAATAGTTTTATTATGTAGTTATTCAAATGTAAATGTATTGTTATTACTATAGTATTTTTTTTTTTTTTTTTTTATTGAAATTTGTTCTCATGATTTTATAGATGTTTTATTTATTAAATTTCAAATACAAATTAAATTTACAATGGCATCTTAAAAAGTAACTTAAAAAGAAGACTATTTTATAGGCTAATGAAAAGTGTATTTATTTCTTATCGGCTGTTTCCACACTTAAATTAATACTCTTATCTGATGTTTTTCCTAGAATATAGCGTAATATATTATATTAAACAAAATAACAGTTGCACTAGAAAAAAAAAAAAAAAAAAACAACAAAATTCAGACGTGAGTAAAACGATAACAATAATTTCCCTAAGACCAACAAATAGTCAAAATATAAAGCCTCCAAAACGTGAATAAAATTACACTTAATGTTTAACTTTTCATTTGTTTGAAATCCAATCTGTAATTACAAAAACGTCATGAAAAAGAAAGAAAATCGTAATTAAAAACTATTGTTTTTTGTTTCGCATTATTTTGAGCACACAAAACATACAATTTCCCGCGAGAGAAATACGAATTTTCTAAATTTACATCCCATAGCTTCTCAAACTTTTTAGTCCTACATATACAAATTTAAGACCGAGATTCATTAAGCAGCGTTCGAGTTTAAATTGACAGAATTGACAAAAATTGATATAAACATGCAGACTATTCGCAATGTTTTAGTCCATTCCAGGAAGAAATATTCGGCACCTTGTAATTAGGAAGTATGCGTACACCTTAAAATTATTCATTTTCCGTACTTTATGAGGCAATAATTAAAGTGAAAAATAAATTAAGGGGATTTCAATCTTTAAGAAAGTAAAGCATAAGCGGTTGCAACTCTATGGGGTTTTTTATTCTTTTTTTCATTTGCATTACATTGATCATCAAAGTTGTACGAATTCAGCAATAAAATTGTAAGCAACGGTTAAAATGTGATTTCAAAAGTTTTCTTCATTTTGAGCAATTTTTATCCACCAAATTAAATGCAGTTAACACAACATCTCGCTCGTACCGTATAACGAGAAATGTAATCCGCTGACTCAATTGACTCAATTGAATCAGTGTGTCACTGTGTCGCCCTATTTGGACGCAATCTTATTTTCTACACAAAAAGATATAAAGAAATAATTGGCAAAAACTGCTCTTAAACGAAGAACCTTAGTGTTGCTCTACATTATAATCAGCATGTATATCAATACATATACATATATTTATATCAATACATATATATATATATATATATATATATATATATATATGTATATATATATATATATATATATATATATACAGTATGTCTGAAAAGTTCTCGAGCTAATTTTCTAAACTCGATACAAGTAACGCTTTCTCTCGTTCAATCAAGGAAGTATGTAGTACGAAGTCTAAAGAGTATGTATACAAAATTCCAGCGCTGCCAGACTCTTAGTTCTCAAGTAGTACGCGGTTAAGTATTGTGTCTTCCTAACACCTTCTGGCAGCTCGTTGAATCACCGAAATATCGTCTTGAAAGTTGCCCTTCATCTTAAAATAGTTTACCGGGGCCAAATCGGGTGAACAGGATGGGTGCGACTAGACGGTGGTCTGATTTGCGGCGTAATAACGCGTCAAAAGTGTTATGTGACGGCGCATTGTCGTGCAACAGGGTCCAACTGCCCGGACTGTGATACTCTGGCCGGATTCGACGAATTCGACTTTCAAAACGCTTCATTACCCCCGGGTAGAATTCCGCATTCACAGTTTGCCCGGTTGGAACGAATTCATGATGAATGAGAAGCGCTTCGAGTCGCAAAATGCGATGAGCATTGTCTTCGCTTTGGATTTTTGTTGTCGAACTTTCGCGGTTCTTTGAGCTTTCGGGTTTAATCATGCCGAAGATTGTCGCTTGGTATGGTTGTTGTAGCTGATAGAGCTTCATCGCTGAATGCTTTTTGAATCATCGAAAAAGTTTCTACGAAAGATTTATCAAGAACTTAATCGCACTTCGTTGTTCCATATCGCGGAATTTTCTATACACAATCTTTAGACTTCGTACTACATACTTCCTCGGTTGAACAAGAGAAAAATTAGTTCAGGAACTTTTCAGACATACCGTGTATATATATATATATATATACACATAGGCTATCATAAAGAAAGTGAGGCCTAAATTATAGGCAGCCAGCGCTATCTATCGACTGGAAATCATACTAGGACGCATGTTTGGTTCATTACCTATCGACCAAACGTTTAACGAGATTATTTCGTTGGAAATGAGCTGCCGTACGATTGTGTAAAAATAAGTATACTTATGCGTGCCATTCCGAAATTTTTAATAATGAAGACGCATGAATGAAACATACCAAGTTTTATTCGGAATCATCAGTAAGAGTAATGAAACTTCTTTTTCAAAATATGCACGGTTAAACACACGCGTCCATTTGGTTTTGCTATTTAGTGAACTTTTTTTTTTCTAATAATTTGTCCTGAGGTATATGAAAGACACCTGCGTCGCTGTGACAACTTCTGGAAAAGCCAAAAGTCGCATATGGCGGATGAGGGTGAATACGAAATTTGTTTTTCTCTGCGTATTCTCTACAACGCAACGTGATCTATGCGGTCTGGCGTTATCATGGTGCAAAATGAAATTTTTTTTGGGCTCCTATGAAATGTGAAAACAAAAATAAAGCTCCTTACACAACTTGTTGATATTAATTCATTAAATCTTCAAAAACACCACTTTGATTATCAGTACAAACTCATCTGACACTTGCGTACGTTTTTGACTTTTTTTTGTACTTTAATTTTTTGTTCTTTGTTGCGAATATGACATCGACTCTAAATTATTGTCACCTTTGATGGACTAGGTTACGATCAGGCCCGGATTAAGTGTATGATAGGCCTGGGGCTACGGAAATATTGGGGGCCCTTTTCGGAAGTGACAAAATTATCAGTTTTATAGAATAACTAAATTTTCTTCACTTTAATTTAATTATATTATTTTGAATTCACGAATTAACATATAATTATTAATGTAAACAAAACTAAATTTCATATAGACAATGGGTAAAATTTTCTATGCCAAAAAAAAAAAAATATATATATATATATATATATATATATAATTTTAAACAATGAATTTTTCAGCAAATTTTAACCAAAGGTTTGCCTAAAAGGATGTGTGTGTGCGTGTGTTGCGAGTGTACACACGCACACACATTTATACAGACATTTCCTAAAAACGTAGATTCCGACTCGTTATACCTTAAAACAAATTTGCTGGTACGTTTTATGGAATTCGAAATTTTACTATTACGAGGTTTCCTCCGCTAGGAGGAAATAAAAATGGATACAAAATTATTAACAAATAAATGTATTAAAAAATACACTTGCTCCTGTAAAATTAATTTTATTTATTTAAAAAAAAGTTGATATATATGACAAATGATGGATTCATTTTTTATTACATGTCGGAAGCGGGTGTCTCTTGGGAGCCCCTTTATAAGGCGGGCCCCGGAGCTGCAGCACCACCCCCCTAGACCCCCTCTAAATCCTGGCCTGGTTACGATGAGTCTTGATTTTATTTATAGTTCATTTCATTTCTAAATTAGATGATAGAATTTTAGCTTCGTGAGATAAAACAGTGAGGTTTTCGAACATTTTAAACAGCATACGTCATAATTTTCGTTGTCCGTGTAAATATTAAAAATCCCGCGATATTTAATGTATGAAAGAAGAGTGTTCGCCGTCACTTCCGAGATTAATGTATACATTTTTTTTTTTCTTCCAGCATTGTTAAATATAGCGAAAAATACTTTCAGAATCATTTTCAGATTGCGTCAGACAATGTTGTTGGGTGTCCTACGCTTATTATCGTTTACAAAAATAAAGTTTTAATGGTTTTAATGCGAAAAAAATTGTTCATCACGTGAATTACTCTAATTAAAAAAATTGAAGTTCGAAAAAAAAAGCTAAACCGTGAGCAATAACGTGTTTAAAGAAATATGTATAAACACAACCGGCTGTTGTGACACTCAGTTACCACTACACAAACAGATTTTTTTTTTTTCTTGTTTGGGTTTTTCCCTGGGCTTGTCAGCAACGGACGATTACCCATCAACATGTGTACATAGCAGCAATTAGGAGTAACAAGGAATGGAATCTGATAAAGAATGCTATACCAAAGATGGAGAAACAATAACAATCAACGTCGAAAAATGCCAAACGTATGCATTCTAAAAAGAAAAGGAATGACGAAGGTAAGAGCAAAAGGAGTTAGCTGTCCCATACCATGGCCACATCTGCAATTACAGAGCCCGCAGTACAAACGGACAAAGGAATCTGGCTATAAATAATTAAGGAAGAAGAAAGACGGGATGTTTAAAAAGCAATTAGATCCATCAAGCACGAAACCTATATAGAGTACAGCGCTTAGCGTCCGTAAACAATTATCCGAAAGTTCAATGACTTTCTCCATCACTATAAAGCAAAGTTTATAGTTTTTAATTGTGAAACATAACAAATAGTTCGATGAGACGATAGATGATTTTCCCAAAATCAAACACTCTAACTAATTTTCATCAGTGATTAAATTAACTGCGGAATATTACTGCAATGCGCGCATCTTTTCGGTGGTAAGAGATTTTTATTGGTTGAACTCTGAATTGGTCGCAGTGCATTTTTTAACTATCTGAGAGGCTTTCGCGTGTCTGGTCTAATACTCGCCAAAAGAAATTTTTCTTATCTAGTTCCTTCAACCGCAATACAAAAACAAAAATACGCGACAGGCGAACGTATACAAATATATTTAGAACCTAATTTCTCTTTAAAAAGAGATAAGGCAAACTATAAATTGCTTTGACCGATATTTTATCGCATTGATTGAAAATTCTCACTTGTTGAGCTACATTAAATTGTCTACTACAACAGCCCCCTTCTCTAGTACAAATGTATTTTTACCGGCCCCAAATCTATCTTCTAGATAACTTCCAGCATTATGTGTTAACGACCACGTGTTTGTGCTGCAAGTAATCAAAAATTCGGCTAATGTTTTGAGGTTATAAAGTTGCGTTACGGAAGCATTTTATTATAGAAGCTGTGTGTAATGTCACAATGAAAACTTCGATTGTTCAACAAATACACAATACTATGGAAATAGCAAAATATCTTGGCCGCCACCAGGACATTTGAAGATAAGTGAAACCGTTGCATATCATCGGCTGCAGTTCCACATCTACAAAGCAATAAAAATCCACTTCGAGCTACACTAAAGCCGTACCTGGGAAGAATCGTAGCCTGGAAATAAGCTACGGACAGAGTCAAGCCTACTACAGCGCCCCGGAACATTATCATGACATCAGGATGTGACGACATTGTTCTTATAAGACTGCGTAACGGTCATACAGCACTAACGCAAAAGAAGCATCTTTTGGACAGTGCTCCACTTTGCCGATACTATGGTCAAGGTCTCTTAACAATAGAACCCTTATCCTTTCCGATTGCACTCAACGTGTTCAATCTAGGCTATCTAAACTGCCTTATCCGATGATCCTCATGAATTAATAATCAAACAAAACCATAACATATAATATACAAACAGACATGACAATTTTAAAAATTAAACACAATTATATTAATAAATACAAAGACATGACATTAAACATACAGCAAACAATACCGAAAAACATGTTATTTAACATAAAAACTTTACAAAATTAAAATATAATAAAGAATTAAAATACATGTATATATTTATTTTTATATTCTTTATTTGTTGTTATATTTTTATATTTTCTTATTTTATGTCATTTTTATTATTTTATTATTTCTCATTGTTATTTCATCAATTTTTTTATACACCTGTTCCACATTTACATAGACTAACTATCATGATATATCGATTTATTCCTTTATAACGATCTAATAATATAAATAACAACACGATAAAAATTCAGTCCACGAATATGTCGAATAATTGACGAAATCGGTCGGACTAATTTATTAAATTTATTGTTTTATATGATTTATTTTTTAATGTGTTTTCACGTTTTTACAGTCTAGATTATGTTATATATTTTTGTGAATTGTTGAATGTATATATGTCGTTCGTGTAACAAAAAGTATAACATCAGTAACCCAATGTTAATGGTCATTTTTTTGAAATTGTTTACATTTATAATTAGAAAAAAAACATTATCATTCCTTAAACTAAATAATATTCATAAATTTAATCGCATCTTAATATCATCTGGTGCCTTTGGCTACAGTAGCAGCACATGGCACCATTAAAAAAAAAAAAAAAAAAAGATTCCTAATTTATTGGTTGCAATAAGTTTTTCTGTGAAGAATTACAACGCACGTGAGTCACTTGAAATCGACTCTTCTACATTGTATCTCTCTCTTCTTCCTTAAACCCCCGAAAGGGCGTAGTGATGTTATGAAACAGCCGCGTTCATCACCATCCTCCATGCTAACCTATATTGAGCCGTCATCAACGCCTCATGCAGGCTTAAGCCAATTAACGATTTTAGTTGATCAGTCCAACGCGTTCTGGGTCTTCCTTTTTTCCGTAGCCCATTTAACACTGATTGGCCTGGACCCAAAATAGCGCCGATTGCCAGTCGGATCGCATGGCATAACATTATCGTGATTGACCATTTCATAGTTTATGGAAGAGTAAATTTCAACCGACCATGCTTAAAAATAATTCACGGTTTACGTAGCCATTTCCACTGTAACTGGTGTAACGCAAAAGCGTAACAGGATTTTCATATTTACCCTGCACGGCGTAAGAACTACATGGTTGGTTATTGAAATGAAATCTGAAAAAAAAAACCAGGCTATCTGGGGATGTTTTCAGATCAACCATTTAAAACTAAAAATACGATATTTATTTATTTTTTTTTCTGACAGTCCGACGCAAAATCAATTAAGCCACTAGAATACGATATTAAAAATGCAGTTATACGACAATTGGAAAAATGAAGCTAAATGGTATATATATATATATATATATGCTAAAAGCTTTAATAAGCGAAGGAAAATAAAAAATATACCGGAATGCGAAAGAGAGGTGATTAATCGAATGGCAGAAACCAATTAGAGCGAAGACGGTAGAGAAAAATTTAAAAAAAAATGAAGATAAACGTGAACAGAGCGGGAATAAAATATGTAAGAACGAAACTGACATAATTAATTAACGAAAATGTTCTTCGCTGGTCAGAAAGGAAATTAATTTTTAAACAATAAATCATGTACCAGACGTTACCGGAAATTTCAGCGAAAATTTTTCAAATTATTCCTTGATCCTGTAACGATCCGTTTACTTTACAGACACCTTATCAATGTGGGGGGGGCGAAAAAAGGTAAATTAATCAATGCGAGTGTCGGAAGACAGATTTGAAAAATTATTACTACATATTTTTTATCTCGCAAACGTTATTATTATATCGTAGCAAAATTAATGTTATTTGCGCGGACTTTTATCTACAAGTAATTTTCATTATTCCCCATGTGGCGCGCTTGCATAAAAGTGATGGCTATTCTTCGAGTTTTCCATGAGTAAGCGTAATAAGTAAAGACTATACTAATTATACTCTGCACAAGTGCCGACCATCGAGAAAGTCCCGGGTTCGGGATTGGGTTGACCCCGGCTGATTTCTGTTTCTAGCAGGGTCGCGCTGTTAATCGGAAATAATTCGGAACCGATTAGTATCACTGTGCTTGTGATCTCGAATAAAAATGTACGTTTACAGAAATACCATTGAGATTGCTATTTTGTTCATCTGTTGCGCAGCATCAGCCGGTCTAAAACATCGACAATTTCGCACGTGAACCTCAAACGAGTGCAAATGAATCAGACAATTTTGCCGCTTCTTAACCAAATGCTATAGTTACTATAATTCCAAAAGTTATAATAATTTTTATGAAAACCCTTTAGAACTCTTGTACGCAAAATATCTTCTAATATGTTTTCAGTTGTTGTTGCACTATTGGATTCTCAATAAGCCGGTCAGAATTTCGCCTTATTTGACGAAGTATTTTTTGTCACACACTGCATCTGTCTGTACTAATGTTATCGAGTTCGCCAACTGCGAGCATACAAGCAGACACTTCCGCGTAATGATAAAAGATCGATTATTAATATGTTCTGTGGTGTAGCGATCGTGAAGTATTATTATCGCTATAACTGTATTCGAAAAATAATTCGCGGCCTGATCGAAAGTGCTTCTGCGTCACAATGAAAAACAAGACGTGATGCAAATAATTTCGAAAGGGGATGATCTTCTCGGAATTTCTGATAGTAATTTTTTGAAAAACTGCCAGTTAAGTTCACGCATATTATCTGCCGGCGCAGTTCTGAACCGAATTAAGTTGGAAAGTAAGTAAGATAAATATCGAAGAAGGCAAAAATCGACAGCTCATTACTTTTTCTCTTCATTCCCGATTTCTCCAGCTCTTTTGTTCTCCATCATGCTTTGTGTGATTTCCATTTAAGAAAAGAACTGTTTGTTCGTTACAGAAGCTGCCTTTCAGTTGCAGGATATCAACATGAACGGTTTGACAAACTTGAAAACAACATATTACTAGGTGTTGATGCTCGACGATAATATGCTTTTGCTGAGATGATATTCTTTTAATAGGTTTACTAGGTAGCGAAGATTAACTCGTTCGTATTAGCCGCGATCTCTTTCTTTTGGTAAGATTTAAGTTGATGAAGTTAGCTGCTATATCGAGGTGATTTCTTTTCTCTGGAGTTACTAGCGAATGTTTGTTGATGGTTTCGAATCCTTTTGAAGTTGGAAATTCAGTATTGATTTTGAGAATTTTATTTTGTATTTTTCGTACTAATATGACTGATGATATTGTACAGCTTCAGACCTATACAGTGGAGGGGACGAATAATGTAAATAGGTCATTCGATGAAGGGAATATAAAAGATTTATATTTAAGGAGGAAGAATAGAACTTTGATGGGCAATACGACACTTTTACGTAATTACCACCGACTGGAGAATGCTTACCGATTAGGCGAACAGGAAAAAGGAATCTGAATTGTTTTCTAGCCTGTTAGCAAAGAGAGGTAGTGTGTGCCGTATTATTGAGTTTTTTCAGTAGCTGACCATTTTCTGTAGATTGTTCCGGATAATATCTACGGAAGAATGATGGTACAACCATTTTGCATATACTCTCGGAGTTTCTGCTTAAGAACAATGTTCAAACGGCAACTATTGGTTTTTCGTTAAACTCGTATTTTGCGTTTTTCAGCGAGCTTTGAGTAGTAGGAAAGCTTTCATTGTCCACTACTGACCGGTTTGAAACAGTGCATTGTTCTATGGCTGATTTTGATCTAACTAGGATTCGGGATAATGGAATTTTCAGTTGTTTCTTGGCTAGCAAAAGCAAATGAGTGAAAAGATTAAGTTTCGGAAAAGAAGGATTATAGTGAGAGTATTATGTCCTACGAGAGGGTGTAAGTGAGACGTATATTTGAATATATAAACTGTTTTGAAGTCACAAGATGCCCGTCTTTTAAATACATACATCAGCTGAATAAAACTACGAAAACTTTCGCATACGACACTTAATAATAATAGAAAACGAAGTATGCAGAAGTTATACGGTATTTCTTTGTGCTTTCCTAATTTTACTTAACATATACGCGGTAGAATTCCCCTTTGGATTTATTGTTCCGAGATTATTTTTCGGAAATTTCTTTTACAATCAACCGAAGCCTCAAACACCGCTTCGCACCATACTTAATCGAAGTAAGCTAAGTGTGTCTTATTTTTGAGTGAAGCCATCCGAAAGCACATTAATAGTGCTGCTGAGTTTTTTACAGTTACCGGATTTGAATGTAAATTTACAATATCCGTATGCCCAGCTATTAAAAAAAACGTCATAAATAATAGAAACGTTCCGGAGAATATTCTCCAGCCAGCGGAAAAAAAGTGGTAAAAGATAAACTAGTTTTAAATCGCCTATTGCTATAGAGATAAAGAAGAAAGGAAATATCGATTGTAAAATGAACCCAGCGTATTTGAATCTGATGGAGACCTAAATCGCAATAAATTGTAAAATAAAAATGCGACAGTTCTTCCCTTTACTAGAGTTAAAATGAAAATGTCCATCGGAGAGATGAAAGAAGACATTTAACAAAGAAGACAGGAAAAGAAGTGAAAGAACAAAGAAGATGGAGTAGGGAACGAACACTTTGGAATTAAAAGTACAGACTCGAATATCGTACGGGTGAAAACGGGTTAAAAAAGTTCAGATTGACATGGAAGAGTGCAATTCTTAATCATACATTGAGATAAATTGGTTAATAGAAAAGTAAAAATAATCAGTTATTGAAAACAAATATACACCTATATGTATATTAAATTTATTTGAAACAACATCACAGTTATATTTAGATAACATAAAAATCTGTTATAATGCACGGGGGACAATAATGCAAGAAATTGCAATGAAAGAAAGGTTATTAGAAGAATTCTGGGACCAAAACAGAAAAACGGAATGTTGAAATTGAGAAGCAATAAAGAAGTTCATGTGAAAAAATAGGTGAAAAAGAAGAGTAAAACTATACGGACACATTTGAAAAGAATGGGCGGAGAAAGGATGACGAAGAAACAGTTTGACTATTTCAACAAAAACGTGAACCCAAAGCTGAACTGGTTTCGGGAGGTGAAAACTTGTAGAAATGGGAATAAACGAAGAAGAAATAAAAGATAGAAACGAATTTCGAAGAAAGGTACAGAATTGTAAAGGGTTCATATAGGAAAAAGGAACAACGGGGGCAGTTTGGACAAGTGAAAGAAAGATCGCGATGCTGATAAAGATGTACTGGAAGGAGCGGAGAAG
This sequence comes from Icerya purchasi, assembly GCA_039619475.1. Taxonomy (NCBI): domain Eukaryota; kingdom Metazoa; phylum Arthropoda; class Insecta; order Hemiptera; family Monophlebidae; genus Icerya; species Icerya purchasi. Next base: position 166,046,466 of record CM077116.1, on the reverse strand, counting down.
AAATGACAGGATGCATCATAATACGCGGTCCAAAGACGGCCAAAATCGCTGAAAGAAGAAGAAGAAGACCCGGGGGGGGGGACAATATAGGTAATATCCACGTTATTAAGAAAATGTAATATTAAGGCAATGCCTGAAATGAAGACTACAGTTCGAATATTAATAGAAACCATTATAAAATGTGAACTATAATTAATCATGAATAAGGCAAACCTAAATTACGAAATTAAATATAGACTACTAATGGTAAAATAATTAGATAATAATAAGCTGACACTAATACTACGAGCGACAGATTATCAAATTTGTTGTTCGAGATTAATATTAGAGGTATATATTTTTTAACCATTTGTTTTGCTTACCTATGATTGTTAGGCCTTGCATGTCTGACAACAGTAGTTGATTTATCACAACGGCTTTACTAATATCGATAAAGGCTACAATAATCTGCTTTTTCATTCGCTCCTGGCCGGATGTTACTTACAATTAGTGTAACATTATCACGGCTGCCATAAGTTTGATACATACAAATCGGCCTTTTGATTTTAGAGCGTAGTATTTTTCTCGCGAAGCACATTAATCGATTTCACAGCGTTAATTAATTTACAACTAATGCCATTGTCAGTAGGAGAATCACGTAGCCGATCGAACGAAACCATCATCACACACTTTTCGTAGAGCAATAAATTCTTTCCTCAGCATTACCGAGACTGGATCACTGAAATCCAACTGTGATCTCACCGTACCAGTGCCAGGCATATCAGTTGGGTTTTTCTTTCGATAGCACACCACCATTACGCTCTGTTCGGGTTCCCCATTTGCCACCAAGTTTCAGCGGACAGACTACCGCAACCGAAATACGAGTATCGTTGAGCAAAACAGACTAAACATACCGCATAACCTCCGCCTACCCCGCTGTGCTCTTATTATGTTCAGCACAAACAGATATTCTCGGGAAATAAAGACGATCTATCTTAAATATTTAATAAAAATGAACGTGGAAACGACTAATTTGAAGTAATATTTTTTGTCTTCTTCTATTCATCTTTTTTATGTGCGTTTTACGTAACTACCAAGGTCTCAAAATACGGAGGTAACTTATATATGCTGGGTCAAACCATTCGTTCTAACGAAGGCTATATCCCTTGTGACGTTTAGTATTTGTCAGACAGTCTTCTATGTTACTCGGTAGAGCATGTTGCGTCCTGGCGAACTTCGGGAAAGCGAGAAGTATCTGTGGAATTGTCGGTATAGCAGAGGCACATAGCGGGAGGCGAAAAATTGCTAATTATACGTCTGTGAGAGACATTACACGGTGGTCGATTTGTAGCCAGGTAAGAATTTTAAAATCGTGCTGGTATACATATTTCCTCCGGTGTGACCACCATGGTTCGACTGTGGGCTTAATGTTTCTTAAAAAAGGTTGCAGATTAGCTGCGCATTCCCTATACTGGTTCTCGCACTTCCTTAAAAACTATACATCATCGAGGATGGTGGGTCCGCTCCCTTTGCCATCGGCGAGAATAAAGGCGAACGTGCTATCCATTACCGGGCATATGCCTGTGAACGTAATTAAAAATAACGTTAACCATTATTACTCGAACCAAAACGTATATTTTAGTGCTTAATTCGGGGACAAATACCGGAACAATTCCAGCGTCATATACGATAAAATAGCGAAAATTCTACTAACGCTGAAATTAACGGAATAAGTACGAGGCTGGCTTATTAAAAATTTTGAAGGGGAAAAAAACTTAAATATAACCGCGAACGAGTTTTTTACATAAATAAGCGCAGATTAAAAAACGATATTTATTGTTGTCGCGCGATAAGGTTTACACGCGATCTGTTCAATTGTCCGTAAAAGAGATCGGTGAGATCGTTTAATTTATCTCTATTCACTTCTTCTTTTCTCATTTCTGTCGTTTTATTTTATTTTTTTCGGCTTCGTTTCGTTTTTATCGGTTTCGTTTCTCGCTCCGGTCGTTATCTAATTTTTGAATTTATTACGCTAGTTTAAATTAATGCCGGATTCGTTCGATAGGGCCGCCAACCAAACAAACTATCTTCTCCGTTCTCGTGCAATTTATCTACTTTGAATGACAATAATGTTTCAGTAGAGAATATTAATAGGACCGTCGACACGGATATTCCTATTAATCCTAATAATTCTCCTACAGCTAATTCCTTAGATGTACTTAATAAACCTAATCTTGCTAGTGCCACTTTTCCCGAGTACTTAAATTGTCGTCTTAGTCGAAAATTTAGAATAAAAAATGTATACATATTTCCTATCTTTATGCCATTTACCCAGAAAGTTTCGTAATAAAATAACTAGTATTCCTCTTATCTATCGCTTTCGTGAAAACGTTTAATTAAACCAACTTAAATATCAACGACCGCTGCCAATAAATTCTTTCTTCCGACGACGTCCATAAAGAACTCACAATATTCGATCATTTATTCGTTAGTCTCTCTTATTCCAATCTCCTATAATCCGTAATAGTCACTGTTGACGAAATTTATGGTAACTGTTCATCCGTTATTCCGATCTCTAATGTTCGCCGACCGCATAAAACTTACATTTCTATTCCCGTTGTTGATAATCAAATTTATGAGCTTCATTCTTTTATATCCTTTATTCATTTCTACAATTCCCATCGAATTAACGCTGTTGTTCCCTAATAAACGTTGTCCCAACTATCTCCATTTTAGCCACGTTAGCTCTCTCCATGCTGCAACAAAAGTACTTATTTCGTATGCGCTCGTAATCTCACTCCTCTGCAGAATGATCCATTTCTAAACAAAGCAGCCTTCCTACTTATGTCTGTGTCCACTGTGACAATTTTCAGTCGTATCGCTCGATTCCAAGCGTCGTGACTACCTATCTTTGTACATTCTAGTTGTACAGAATAGGCAACGCTCATGGCAATTGCTATAGGCAACGCTCATGGCAATTGCTATAGGCAACGCTCATGGCAATTGCTATAGGCAACGCTCATGGCAATTGCTATAGGCAACGCTCATGGCAATTTCTATAGGCAACGCTCATGGCAATTGCTATACGCAACGCCAGTGTACGCACGCAAAACCACACCCGGAGCTGATTGGTAATCGTTTGATTTATCGATATACAAGTGCAATCCCGCGTGTGTCTGTTTGCGTGTACTAACTAGCGCGCATATGATGATATGCATGTTTGTCATTGCCTTCCACGTGATTATTAGCGCGTATTTTAATTTTAATTCTTGTAATTGTCGTCGCCCGGGATCGAACCCGTGACCTCTGTAACGGAAGTCAAGCGCTCTAGCAACTAGGCTATCTCGACGACACTGTGACAATAATCATTCGGCACTGGTTCCCTTTTGTCAGGCTTTTTAAAGTTCAATTCAGGCATTACAACATCTCGTGAATTTTCAAAGCGTTTCTTAATCGGAGGCAAAAAATATTATCGAAAACACAATCGCTTCCAATGGCTTTAGCTTTCCTGATATCACAAACGTTACTAATTTTCCTGCCTCGTCACGCATCATTTTGTTCCATTTCCATTATGCTAATGCTATTTGTTTGCTTAGTCCTTGCAATCATATTGTAGTCGCTTTTATTGTTTTATAGTGCGTTCCTTCAATGTTGGTTTTCTCCATAACTTTCCTTCTCACAAAAGAGTCAATGTTAAAGCCACATTTATTTTTAAAACGGCTAAAAAAAAAAAAAAAATCTATGAAAAAGATTCTGCTCCTATTTCTCAAATTTGGAGGATGACCGTGGCTTTTAAATCTTCCCTATCCCTTCTCTAAATCTCTTCAAACTCGAGACTGCGTCCAGAACATATATGTATTTTCAGCTCTGTCTTGCAACCCAAAATTTACTACGATCCCTGCTCTACATGTGGAATCCTACATTTCTCCTTTTTTAAAACGAAAATCTTGTTTGTGCTAACGTTTTTTTATTAAACGTTTACCTATATCTTCGTCTTCTCTTGTTTCTTCTTACTGCTCTATTCATCATAATTCGCGTTTTACCGTCAATAAAACTTCAATACTATCTCTCGTCTCAGTTGCCCCCCCCCTTATTTTTCGCCATATACTTTTACTCATGATAATACATCATACTTCTTCTTCAGCTTCTCTTTGTATCTTCATCCTATTAATTGCGTTGTTACAACCATCTTATCGAAATTCATTCCTCAGCATATTATTAAATCAAAATTCTTAAATACTCTAAGCTTTATTTTTCCAATCCACTTTACAATCTTCACTGACAACTCTAAAGGATGATTCTACAGCGTTAGTTTGGTCTTTCTTTTCTTTTTTTTTTTTTGTCCCTCACTAAGTTATTCTGAATTTTTTTAACTCTCTTCTTTCTGTTCAATTTTCTACGACGAGTCTATTATTGTTTTAACGATCAACCTCTTTATTTCTTCCTTTCTGATCTCTCAGCGCGCCCTTATTATATCGGATTTCCAAAGTACCGTTTAGGAGCCATCTCATCTCTTTTCTCCCACTCCATTGACTATATAATTTTCTAATATGTTCTCTACTTCGTAATATTTTCATTTGTCACTTTATCCAAATTTATTTTTTTAATAACACTCAGCAGATCCACTAGCCCATTTAGCTTCTTCTACCGCAAGATTTCTTAGTATTTTTGAATCCAACGACACCTCAGTTCTCTTTGAATCCTCCTATTCTAAATTATGGAGTAACTATTGTTCTTCATTTCCTGATTTTTTTTATCAGACTGTTTAACCGAATATTCGCTTCATCTTTGGTTTATTAACTTTCCTTCTCTGCAACGTTTACCTCTCACTGCAATCTGTCGTCTGCACTTTAGACATAATTTGCTTCCCTTATAGCTTTTTCATTTCTCAGTTATATCTTCTTGGTTTTGTCCTCTCCTCTCTTCTATTTCTCTTTTTTTTTTTTTTTTTGGGTATGTGATGCTGATCATATCTTTTTTTGAATACTCTTCTATCATCGTTGAACGTTCCTTATTTTACTCGTCACTGTTACCAATGGATTTCTGTATTCCTTATAAGGTGTTTTTATCATCTTCTCTTTTCCTTCTGTTATACCGGTTCTTGTATCCTTTCTATATACGATCTTTGATCATCTACAGATTTAATTTCACTTACTTTTCCTTTCGCAGTTTTTGTACAACGTCCATGTTGACGGCCCCCCATCCAAAAGAAAACATATGAAACAACAATAATTCTCTCTGCAATCTAGAAAATTTTTAAAATGTTATTTACAATATACTAATTAAACACATTTCTACTGTTATACCGACACACCGATTTGATTTATGACTCCGCCATCGTTTATTTTCCACCGGTTTGTTATTGTAATGTGTACATTATTACGGTTATAATATATTAATAATTAAGCAAATCTAAAAATTTATAAAATTCCGGTAAACGTGGTGAGAGAGAAAGTATGTGATGCGTGAAATCTTGTTACCCGGGGTAAATATACAATCATCGAGCTTCGCAAGAAGAAGCACGTATCTGATACGGCCAATTCCAGCGGTCACGGTGAGCGGAAAGGAGGAAAGAAGTGGCAAAAGATCCGATAGAGACTTTTTTAGTTAGCCGCGGTGGTCGCTGTGTTAACTTTCTCTAGTACTGTTATTTTTGACTTTTCTCTGATCGTGAAAAATATAATAGTTGTTGGGTAGTCAAGTCGTGAAAATCGGATACAAAAAAAAAAAACAAAAAAAAACGTAGAACGAAAAGGTCCGACTAATAGTTATACGAAAATTTCTCTGGAATGACCTATACTGGATGCTAAAAGACCCCGATGTTCGATCATTACAGCCCCGATCACCGGAAAACCGCCGGACCAACAAACCAACGAATCACGGATCACTGCCGACTACAATGATACGTATAATTTTATATTAACTTTAATCACCCTCTTTATACTTGTTGTTTGCTTGCACGTATTTAATATTGTGCTTTTTTAACGATCGACTAATACAAATTGATATAGGTAAATTTTATTAATACCAGTACATAAACTTTCAAATAATCAAATCTTTAATAATAATAATAATAATAATAATGAAAATAATGGAATTTTTGGTCCACAGTAATTAAGAGGCCGTGGTGACATCCCCGAGAGGGTAACAAAACTTAAAACCAACAGTAACGTTACACATTTGGCATCCCTGCTGGAGAGCTGAAACCATTAAAAGCGTTATATTATTAATGTAAAACTTTTTATATATAAATTTTTAATCTTACGATTTCTCTTTCCAGATTTTATTCTCCTTCTAACCTTTTTTTTTTTTTTTTTTTGGTTTTTCTCTTCATTAATCATACTTTATTCCTATTTTACAAGATTCAGGGCATATTCTTCTTTAGTATTCTAATTACCTTTTCTTTTTTACAGGAGGTGGTCGATTTCAGTTGCGCCTTTCGTTAGACTTTACTAGTATTTTTTTGTTCGTTTCTGTTCTAGCTGAAAATAGAAAAAAAAATTTCTATGTCAAACTTTTTTTTACTTTTTATAATTCATTTCATTTTAAAGTCTAAACCTGCTATTGTTTCTCGTATCCTGCAACTCAAATTACCTATCGGTACTCGCTAAGTCAATTTAAACACCGAACAAAAACGTTTTCTGTTCAATTTCTTCACTGACAAATATTTTATTTTGAGCGCGCACTACTCTTTTTCGAAATTTATTTATTTATTTCTCCTCATTATCTTTAATTTATTGCGTTAGTCTTCTTTGGCATCGTTGCTCCGTTGTATCCGGTTATATCCGATTATCGGAGTTGGTTTCGAGCTGGATATTTTTTTATTACCGTTAAATGTACGCAGGAGATCGCGCATTATTGGAGAACCGAAGCGACCGTAAGAAAAGTGACTCGCAGGAGGCTATCTGTAGAATTTTTAATACCTCTTGGTTCGCTGTTTATTTGAAGTCGGTTCGAATGGATTGGAAACCGGGGAATGCTCGGCCATTTTGTAGAATTCCAAAAAATCATTTATACATGAGGAACACGTAGCTTTTAAATTGAACTTATTGCATCTGAAAACAATGAAATTGAAGACAGAAATACTCTAAGGTGTTCCACAGCCACGCAATTGTTTAGTAATTTTTTCTGCTTATTGCACAAAGGAACACGACGGTGCATATGGCTTTTCCGTTTATTTCGTTGTATTATTTCGATATTATTACGTTATATTGTTGTCATCGGTCGTGTTCGTCAGTTCATCCAGCGATTTTCTTGAAACGCTGGTGACGGAGTTGATAAATCACAATCTTCACTTTCAGGTCTGGTGTAAAACATTCCATTTCATATCTGTCATCTATCAAAATCCTGCAGTGGCTGTAATGTTTAATCGTTTTCGAACATCCATATTTGTAAAAAATGATGATTTTGTTTTTCGGCAGTGATGCAGTACTTTTATAGTCAAAAACAATGACAACCACGATGTTCTGATAAAAACGTTATCTTTTACATTTTCCAATCTCCCTTAATAAGCCAAGTTTCAATAACTGAAAAATGGGCCAGATTATCTCTTAGCGCTTTGCAAACAATGAAGTAAGAAGATATATTCCTTCTGTTGCAAAATTTTGCCGCTGGCAATTATTCTTCTTCTTCTTCTTCTCGTGCCACCCGATTCGGGTATTGCTTAATCATCATGTATGGATTAGATTATCTGCTGAAATTGATTACGATGCTGTCAATTATGCTTTTTTCAAAGACCGAAAACAGCTAAGACCAACTTAGCTGCAAACCCTCCCAATTGAAAAATTATGATTACAGCGGCTTTTTCAAGTTGTTTGTTTCTAAATTTATCAATTATAGTTGAAACTTGGATTTTGTTAGATTTTAATATGTGACCATGCTGCTAACTCGACTTTTCTACACACCCTTTTGTTGCTCTATATTTTTTAGCACGAGCACTGATTGTTCTACCTATTTATCCTATATAAAACGCAAGCACGAGAAATCTTATACTCACACAGCTGCACACGATATGCGAGATAAGTCAAAGACCATTTAACATATGCTTATTCTTCTTCTTTTGCCTGCGTTACATCATTGATTCGATGTAGGCCTCCCTTAATTTACTCCATCGATACTTGTACTTCACGAAGCCACTGTTTCCCTGCTGTTGCCACAATATCATCCGTCCACCTTCCGAGTGGTCTCGCGTATACGGTCTCTATTGGATCATTTCTTTTGTCCACCTTCCGTCTACTTGCCTACCAACATGATCAGCCCAGGCCCATTTGTTCAGGGCTATCCTTGTCCCGACGTCTTCAAATGTTGTCTGATTTTGGATAATATATTCTGATTTAATCTTATCTCGTAGCGTTACATCCGTCTTTCAGTTTTTCTTAATTTTTCTAAAACTTCCTTTCTTTAATGAGCCAGATTTCCGCAGCATACGTTATTACTGAAATATCACGCATTGGTTAAATATTTTCGCTTTATTTTGTGAGCTGATTTCGGTATTGAGTATGTGTTTTATTTTATGGTACGCGATCCAACCGTTTGATATTTTCTTTTCGAGGTCTAATTTCATCCCTTGTTTTTCGGTTGTGAATATTTTACCCAAATATGCGAACTGGTCTGTTTCTTCTATGTTTCCTGCTTGTATTTGTATTTGTGTTATGCATGTGATCGTTGTTCTGATTTTGAATATATTTCATGTACTTTGTTTTATTCAGATTTATTTGTAAACCGACGTTGTTTATCTCTAGTTCCTTTATCATACATTCTAAATCATCCTTGGTCTGTGCTATGATCACAATGTCATCTGCAAAGCAGAAGTGGTGTAACTATCTGCCAGTTATATTTATTCCTCTTTCACTCCAATCCAATGATTTTATTGCAAGCTCCAATGCTGTTGTGAATAGTCGTGGTGAGATTATATCTCCCTGTCTAACTCCTTTTAGTATTGGAAATGTGGGTGTTACGTTATGTAGTCGTACATTAGCTGTTGCTGAGTTGTATATGTTTACCAGTATATCAATATATGCCTTTTCTATACCACTAGCTTTTAGAGTTTCCATAATTGAACGTATGTAAATAGAATCGAATGCCTTTTTGAGGTCGACAAATCCTAGATATAACGGCAAGTTGTATTCCTTACATTTCTATATCAATAGATTTAACGTCAAGATGTGGTCTATCGTACGGTACTTTTTCCGAAATCCAGCCTGTTCTATCTTCTACGTAAAATGTGTTCCATTAATGTTCCTTTACAGGTCGCTTCCATAATTCTCAAGCTTTTCTACAATAGATCAATTCAGCTCTCCACTCCCTTCTTCTCAGAATCTAGAGTGGTCTTTCGCGGTCTTCCGCAAGGCTCATGTCTTAGCCCTACTCTCTTTAACATCTATTTCCATAGCCTAGCTACTCTTCAGATATCATCTACTTCCTTATTCTTTGCCGATGATATACTCATCTACTCTTCCTCAGTTAATCTTTCTTCCGCCGTCGTGGAGCTTAACAACTCTCTTTTCTCTCTGGATAATGCGTTATCCGATCTTCACCTTTTTACTTCTCCTGAGAAATCAGCAGCTATGGTTTTCACTTATCGTCCTTATAGTCGTTCCTCAGTCAGTCTATCCGTGTGCCATCTTCCTATTCCTTTAGTTAGTTCTGTCTCCTACCTTGGCATTGTTCTTAGCAGTAACTTGTCCTTTCATCATCACATAAATTATCTCTATACGTCGGCTTTCAAAAGGGTTAATTGGTTTAAGGCTCTCTCCTCCCGTAATTGGGGTGATTATATCCTTCTGATGCTATATAAGGCCACTATCCTTTTCAAAGTCGATTATTGCTCGTTCCTTTACGCTAGTGCTCCTAAATATCTTCTCCTTAAGCTTGATAAAATCCATAATATGTGTCTCCGCCTTTGTATCGGTGTCTTGAACTCCTCTCCCATTTCAGCCATTTTGGCAGAAACTGGTTCCTTTATTCATGCGAAGACGTTATCTAGGTGAACGATTTCTTATCAATCGTCTTCATATTACCAATTCTTATTTGCTTAACTCCTACTGGTTTATATTCAACAATTGGCGTTTCTCCCCTCGTAAAACTCCAATCCTTTCCTTGATTTATTCACGTCTCAGAGCCTTCTCTCTTTTGTCCTATCCTACACCAAATGCCCTTACTTTACCTATAATTTCACAGATTTTATTTACTCACCCAGTTTACTTTTTCTTCCTTCGTATGTCAAGTCTCTTCCCTCTCCCGCTGCTCATAACGAATTTAACTATGTTTTATCCTCGCTCTTTCCTTCTTATACCTTAATTTTTACAGGAGGCTCAAAGTCAGCTTTTGGGGGTTGGAGCGGCTTTTACTTTGCCGGATTTCGGCTATTCTGAGTCGTTCAAACTCCCCTCGTTCTCCTCCATATTCCTAGCCGAATCTATTGCGATCTTACAGGCAATCCTTTTTATAGCCTCCTCTAACAATATATCCAAGGTTCTCTTATCTTCTGATTCAAAAGGCGTTTTACAAGCTATTGCTACTCCCTTTCCTAAACCATCCGCTGATCCTATCGTGCTTCACATACGTTCCTTAATTTCACATCTATTTCATTCCCGTTCTGTCCGTATTGATCTATTGTGGATTCCTAGTCATTGTGGAATTTCGGGCAACGAGTTAGTCGGACTCGTTAGCACGTTCGGCTGCTTTAAACGGTCGCTTTATTAGGCATTTCCCAGCTCTCAAAGTCTTCTTACTCTTTCCTCTCGTTGCCACCGTGACTTCTGATCTCTATCCTTCTTCTTTTTCCAATCCCGGTTCCTTTTACTTATCCATACAACCCATTCCTCCTCCCTTTTCGGTGGTTTGTTAATTTCCCCAACATGAGGCGGTCAACTATTTCATCCATAATTAGACTTCGGTTAAACCACAGCTTGCTTCCTGCTTCGCTCTTTCGTTTCTCCATTACTCAGTCTCCTCTTTGTCCATTTGATCCGTCAGAAGCAAACCTCGTTTGTGATGCGAACCACATTTTACTTGAATGTCCTTCCATTTCTTCAGAACGCGCGATACTGCATTCCGGTCTTTTGCGTCTTATCCTACGCCCTACAGCGCTTAATGCTTTCTTTTCCGTCTCCCTTGGTCATTCCTTTGTTAGCTTCTTTCGTATGTTCCATTTGTAATATTTTTCCTTTATAATTATTAATACTATCATACCGTTGAATTGAGTAACGTCCTTAGCTGACATGCTCAAAAAAAATAAAAATCGGCTGCTGTTCATCTAATACACGTTCGACTCTGTTGGATATTACTCTTGTAAATAATTTATATAGCTTCGATAAAAGGCTAATAGGTCGGTAGTTTTCTAGTTTTCGTTTGTCTCCTTGCTTGTGTAACAGAATAATAGTTGCCAATTGATCCACGAGGTTGGTATTTGCTTTTCTAGAATGCAGCGATTAAATAAAATTGTAAGTTCTTTTATAAGTGCTTCGCCGCCGTATTTTAACATTTCCAGTGTTATTCAATCTAACGTATACTTAATAAAGAATAATAAATTGGTGACTCAATTTGCTTGTCCCCTATACAGAAAGAGTGGCAAACAGAACTAGAAACGATTCTAAGGAAAAATAATGTTGCACCGGTATTCAACAAGTACGTGAAAATTAAAAAGTTGTTGAACCGTATTAAAGATGACTTAATATCATGTGGCCGGTGTAAATATTATATTAGATAAATGGAATAATTAGTATATGCATTAAAAGGGTCGGTACTCGTAACTGGCCGCGGACCATTCGCCATAGAACCCCAACTTGCCGCCGATTGACCGCAAATAGCCGTACGCTGAAGACGAACACGTTTCGAATATCTTTTTAGACTACCTGCTGTTTTGTTAAAAAACCAAAATCTATATTTGTTATTACCAAGTATAGAGAGGTTTTCCATCGATATGCAATACCCCTGCAAAAAAAATGAATAATCTCCGAAATTTCAATATGGGAGTTAGAAATTGATTATGTGATTTAACTTTCTTCTATTGTGCGTGTTAATTTTTACGATTTTTTCCGTCCCCGGTAATTCCGTTATTCGAGGATACATATTATTTGGAAGAACATATATCTTCAACTATTAAATTGGTTACAGATATGTTGTTGCTTTTTTTGTTTTTGTTTTTTTACTGCAAAATTACTCCCAGTGCACGAAGGTAATGTCAGTTGATGTAGAAGGAAGTTTGAGAATCCACGTGTATCATTAACAATTAAGAATTACGTTTACACACGGCGGCGGAGGTGGAACAAAACAGCAGTAAGTCTAGAAAGGTATTCGAAATGTTCGTCTTCAGCGTGTACAGCTATTTAGTCAGTCGGCGAATTGGTCCTACGGGGCCAATTCGCTCTACGGCGAGTCGGTCTACGGCCAAACGGACGATCCCCGCATTAAAGAGTACAACGCATCCCTGGTTACGTATTAAAATCTGACAAAACATACGTTTTTATTAAAATCGATAGCTTTAAAAATAGACAAATAGTAGAAGCCAGTGAAATGATAATTAATGCGGCTGATTTTTTTTACCTGTTATCAGTCTATTAAAGAAAAGAAAAAAGCGTTCCAAACCAATTCCAAAAGTGAAAACAGTCAAGCTTTTATCTTGATAAAAAGCCTATCATGAAAGAACCTTACAACGTACATACGCTCGAAACGCATCCGCTCTCCTGGAATTTTCAAGTTGCTCAACCACTCTGATATAGAATGCGGCAGAAGAACACTATACGATATTTATATCGATCCTTCATCCGAACAAAATTGGACTATGGTGCTCAACTTTATGATTCAGCATACCGCACAACCTTAGAAAAATTAGACTGAATTCGTCACCAAGGCATTAGATTAGGAGCGTTCAGAACCACATCCGAGACAAGCCTCTGTATAGAAGCCAATTAACCCTTCTCTCAAAATATCAACGAATAATTCAAACTGCAAATCTCCTAGTCGCCGCCAGACTTACCAACAGGAAACATTCTATTTAACGATTATTATCGGAATATATACAAGTCCAGCTAAAAACGTGATCAGCACATTGCCTTAAGATCTGAGGAAAATATACGAATCTCCTATGATATCGCTCGCTTTCTCAGATCTTCGTACGTCCGGCACTATGGTTAATACCGCCAATCCAAATCATCGACGAACTTTTGAAGTTATCATACCATAGACATGCAGTCAAGATTAAACGGTATTTTAGAGAGGAGAGTTACACTGATGGATCAAGAACTGCAATAGCAGTTGAAGCAGCTTTCTTCATTCCAAACGCAACAAGCAAAGCTGAAAAACTATCGTCATGGAGCTCGGCTAAAACTGTTGAACTGTATGCAGTATACCTTGCATTACAACAGATATCGCGAACACGTACGGAACACCAGTGTACAACAGTAACAGACTGGGCTAGCGTCCTTACGAATATCCGAATGATATTTAACACCAACCCTATCGTGCAGAAAATCCATGAAATCATAACCGAATTACATTCCATCGGACTGAAAATATTCTATTCATATGGATCTCGAGCCATAAAGGAATGAAGGGCAACGAAATTGCAGATAAACTAGCAAGGAGATCAAATTCGCTGTTCCTGGATATAATAACCACAGTTGATCTATAGACCCTTTATAAAGAGAAAATCATAAGACTAAGAAATACGGAATGGAGATCGACCTCATTCACAAACCATCTCAGAGGCATTAAAGAAGAATGGGAGTCGTCTGATCGAAAATCGCAAAAAGAAGAAATAATTTTAACTAGATTACGGCTCGGCCATACCAACGTAACCCATTCATGCCTTCTCAATAGCACATCGCCTCCATCCTGTCCCTTCTATAACACTCCTCATTACTCTTCGACATATCTTAACAAGTTTCAATAATTTATCCGAATCCCGCCAAAAGTTTAATCTATCCTTAAATTTTTGGGCATTACTCAGGCCCTTTAATAAGTTACCCCCTGGTGATTTTCAGGTATCATCTGATAAACGTTATCATTTGTGCTAGTAAAAAACACGGGCTATTATCAAATTTATTTTTACACCATCCATTCGCTGCTATCAGAAATTCCACGCAAATTCTCGTTAACGATCTAGTTTTTTCGCGTATATAGCATGTATATACTATATCTCTTTATCCCGGTCCGAGCATCGTGAAATCATCGACCTTGATTTGATGTACTTTTGATCGTCATGTGTTTCTGTCCTCTGCGTATCGATAGCTTGTTACGTACCGTTTGTCATTTGTTTAATTCTGTCTGCATATCTTATGGGCGCTCTTCCTTGTTTCCGTTTCCCTTCGAACGTGCCTTCTAGAATTAGTTTTTTCGAGCTATCCTGACGTATAATGTGACCAAAGTATATTTACCGTATCACTATAAATGAATGTTTTACAAGACATACAATAAATATATTAAGCCATGTTTTTCACTAACACAAATGATGATAACATTTGATCCTTGAAAATCATCGCGTATAATTCGTAAAGAGGTCTAGGTAAAAATTTTCGCTTCGCCAAAAAAAGATTCACGCTTAAAAGATCCCGCCCAAAAGAGGATGATCCCGATATAACAATTGTATCAGACTCTAATTTATTTCAATCGTTTCTTTAAAGTTCCCACTTTAGGTGTATAATTATCGATGATGTCGTTAGAAATGAAAACATTTTATAAAAGCGCAGATGTAACATAGTCTCGTGCAAAATCCCTTCATCTGAAACGGAGATCTGCGTTTTCTAGCCTTTTTTAAAATAATAAATCTGATTTTCGCTATCACACTGAAGACAAAGCCGAGGCCGGATTGTCATTCAACCGATTGTATGCATATTTTCGTTTTCAAGTTATCGAGGATTTTTTTTAAATTTTTCCGATTTTTCTTTCGCGGTTCATTGCGGTACGTCTTCTCGTAGATGGCTGAAATGAAACGTATAGAGACAGTTCTGAAGTAACAGAAAAACTCGCAACAGATTGACATACGGGAGAACAGATGATTTCTGGCGGGATGTATTTCATCAGGGGAGAGTTTATCTCATTATTAGAATGTCTTGATGAATCAATCATCGCTTACTTCGTAAAAGAAAAATCAGTATTGAATGATGCTGTTTGTTTTGGGATATGTAGCAAGATGTAATCAAGTCAGATAGTTGAAAGAGGTGGCCGAGAGACAATAATAACGATACGTTTGTGTACTGAATGAAATTAAGATTTCTTTCCTCTATTTTTAATGGAACAGCCGAAAATTTTTTTCGTTTTTTCGGTTACTTCGATGACGACGAAATGACGACGACGTGGATAACGAAAAATAAAAAAAAAAAAACCAACAAAACAAAATGCCAAGCTTCTCCCTACCGGAACAAGAAAGCGAAATTTAATATATTTTCTTTGCTCAGGTCTGCCCAGGTCGTTTTTTAAAGTTTTATTTTATCGAATTTTCTTCAGTCTTTATCCGCACATTTTCAAGTGGAAAATCAGTGGAGTCTTTCAAAAAATAGAAAATAAAAACAAGCACCGTTCTCACGAGATATCCGATTACCTGTTTACCGAAAACAATTACTTCACGCTATTCCGAGTCTGGTGTTGTGCGGAGAAGAAAACAGAGTCTAATTCTGTATGGCCGATAGGTTCATAAGAGAAAGGGATATACACATATACATATGCATATATACGAAGCCCTCCGTTCGTCGGAAGAAAGCTGTTTTTATTAGGAGTTTCGATGAAGTTCAAATAGTTCTTAATTCGACCTATCGCGTTAACATTCGTACTAGAACAAAACAAATCGTTCTTTATAGTAGTTGTTAGCAATTAAAGGAGCTATTTTAGAACAAAACGATCTTACCTAAATCAACTGTTACTGTTGCTTATTGCGTGTAAAGAAAATTTTGAAAAAATATTCTTTTTTCGCATTAATTCAACCTTTTTTTTTTTTTTTTTTTTTTTCAATGATGAATACAATTATTCCAAAATTTATTTTCACGGATATATTTTCAGTCAATTTATCGGTCGTATTATACAAAAAAAAAACCAGATCGGTGTAATTTTAAATATTTCCTCGTTTTTTCGAAAATGTATAAATACATATAAAAAGAAAATTATTTTTTTTTCACCGCCTCGGTCCCACATATAAGCTGCAGAAAGGTAAACAAAGGAATATCGGACCGCATCCCTCGCGAAATTGATAACGGTTTACTCTGTCTAAACCTTTGCGGAAATTCAATTTGGCAACAGCGCTGGGCAGCGGATAAGATAAGACTATACTCCCAATTACCGACTTTTATTATCGAATTTTTTCGACCGTTGTTTTTTCGTTGGCTCTGTTTCCAAAAGCTTTGCACGCTTGTTTATAGCACCCATTAATTCCAAATAAATAAAATACATACCTATATAGTATGTATATGTATGTGTTATATATACACACACATATATATATATATATATATATATACCTATATGTGTATATATATAATTTGTTTTTTTATCGTTGTTTGTTCACTGAAATCCTCGTACTAAGCCACTCTCATTGCAGAGTTTATATCTTTCCATCTAACATTTGAACCTGTATAGCGTGCACTGATTCCTTCAAAATCTATTATTTTTGCGTTATACCTTAAATAAGTGCGCGCAATAATAAAGAAGAAAAAAAATAATAATAACAAGAGCAGTATTTTTCACCTACGACATTTTTTACTAGCGCGATGAACTTTTTCGAAATTGGAACAAATTAACTTTCTCGAAATTTTTATGTTACCGTCTATTTCGTTGCTGCCTCTTTCCCTTATTTTCACCGCTAGGGGCCTATAAATGTTTAAATAAGTCAAACTGCATTTCAATTTTCTTGAAATTTTATTCTTTTCAACTTCGGAAATTGCGCAATTCAAAGTTTCAATATCAAGAGTTGTTGCTGTAAATTTTTTATGCCGATTAACCGAGATAATTTCTGCCGACTACAATTCTAAAAAAAAAAAAAAAAAAAAAAAAAAAAATGGAAAATAAATAAATAAACCGGGAGCTGAAACTTTTTGCGCTCCGAAAACAGTTAATAATTATCGAATAATATTTCCACGAAACTTCCAGTATTGTTAAATAAACTTTGAAAACCGCCGCTCTGTCTTTAAAACGAAAATTATTCTGCTTAGCTAAAGTTTTAATTTTTACATTATTTTTAAATATTGTAATTTCTTCGGAGAATTTTTATTTATCATAATTATATTTCGTACATACTAATACATAAAAACAAATTAAGATTTTTTTAAAATTTTCAACAAAAAAATTAATTTGTTAAAAAATCTGCATATATTAAAGATAAACAAAATTGAGAAATACGAGGGATGATCAGTCGGACAAATGTTACTGTGAGCGCACTATTGCACCTAGTCACTATTTTTCTTTTTTTCGACCGAAAACCTGAACTTTCCTCTTTCGAATGAGACCATTACCAATGGTCCAAGTTAATTGGCTTTCAAACTGGGGTGCTGAAAACAAGCGAAAGTAACAGTTACGAAATAAAAAGGCGAACGGACGGTCAAAAAATCATTTTATGGCACATTTGAAAGTACATTGTTATCCTCTTCGAGATGTTCTGCCCCCTTAGCGATACACTTCTTCCAGCGTGCTTGCCACTTAACGAGAAACATGCGGCGAACTCGGCAGCTGGAATTGCTGGAAACGCGCGGATGGTGTTTTTCTTGATTCCGTCGACGTTTCGGAAGCGTTCGCCGTTCAGGTAGCTTTTTAAAGGCGGAATCTCGGATTGTTAATCTGCGGTTAGATCACACCAGGTCCCGAACAAAACATTATCCGGCTCGCGATATGTGCGCGGTCGACCAATTCCCTCTTAATTTCCCGAATTGAATCACGACCATCTTTAAAAAGTTTAAACTAATCAGGAACTAACCTTCAGTATTCGTACCGTATACCATCTTCATTCCTTTAAAAAGATTCCACGAAAGATTTACCGAGTTTAATGCAAAATTTTACGCTCCCGCGTCCCCAACCGTTAGCATCGTGATAGCAAAACACTCAGCTCTGCAGCGAGCACCACACACACACACGTTCACTAAAATACACGTAGATCCGTTTGTAAATTAGATAACCGGTTCGTAAATATCTCAAATGAAAATGGACTCAGCAACATCTGCCTACCTCGCTGAACAAGATCCGATAATTATACGTGTCACAGTAACGTTTGTCCAACTACTCTCTGATCATATCTCGTATATTATAAAGAATTCGTGTGAACCTCAAAAAGGAATATTGCTGAATGAATTAAAAAATAAATAAATAAAAACGATTATTAAGTAACTTTAATTTAGGAGCTGAAAAGTATATCCGTGCGCGTTCGTCTTATAATAAAAAAAGTAAACTGAACTATATTATTTATAGGAAAATTATAACCAGATTAAGAAATCTATTTAAAAGTGAATCGATTCGCACTAACAAACTTTTCGAAATTGTTGATCTAATTTTGCTGGTTCGCTGCACTGCCACTTCTGTGCCACTTTTCATTTATCATATTCAGCAGATTTTTGCTAGCGATATACTTCAGCAAACGAATTTATAAAGTAGAGAGTGAGCGTTATTTTGATCATATACAACGTGTTGATTACTCCGTCAAAGTAGAGAAGTGTTTGGATAAATATTTAAAGCTTTCACAATAATTACTCACAATAAATCATTTTCGGAAACAACTGTGTTTAAAAAGAAATTAATTTTTAAGTGTTTGGATAGTTAATCGCTCGATTTGATTAGCTGTTCATGCTGTTTTTATTATGCGAGTGCTTCTCAATGCGCTCTTCGTGACTGCTAACGTGGGGTAAGTTCTTTTAGCGCCTAGCGAACAAAAAACAATAAAGACAAGGAAATCATCAAATTGGAAGTAAACTATTACTTGAGAGGACCAACTAGCATCTTGCACATTAAGCATTTTTCTTTGTATGCTCAAACAGTGACTTCTCAGATCACTATTGGCAAGCTGAAACTGCCTCTTTAATTAGGCTAATGCTATCAAAAAAGTACCGGCAGATTTTGATCTTTCTCAATTTGCTTTGGTATTACGCCGAATTACTAGAAATATTTAAAATAATTCGCCACTGGCATCCATACATACATATACACACATATATATATATATATATATATATATATATATATATTTGTATATATATATTAATTACAACGTAATTCTTAGGCTACCCCCATTAGAAAAAACGTCCCGATTTTATGTAACGCAAAATGTCGCAAAAAAATATCCCAATTATATGTAACGTTTGTTATATTTTATAGGATTTTTGTTATTGTTATTTAAAAAATGTCTTAATTTTATATAATGAAAGTTAAATTTTATGATATGATTTTTTTGGTTAAAGTTATTTTTTTTGTGTTGATGCCAGTAAGAATTACGTTGTAAATTTTGATCATTTTATACAAAGTACAGAAGAGAAAGAGACAGAAATGAAAGCAAGAGGGGTCAAGGGGCACAGCCCCTTACGAGGCCAAAACGGCCGAGTTTATATATATATATATATATATATATATGTATATGTATATATCAATTGATTAAGTCATTTTTTGCGCCGAAGGTAAAGAAAAAACCAACATATTAAATACTTCGATGAATAAACTCGTGCAAGTATTATTGTTCATCGATTTTAAATCATAAAGATAATTTATTTCTCCGAATTAGGATCATTATGATCATTTAATAAATTCTTCTTCTTCTTCTTCATTTACGTGCTATGAACGGCAACAATGGCCAGAGGCACAGAAAGTTAGGATTCCAGAATATTCAATAAGTTTCTTTTGGATTTAAAACATACTTTTATCTAAATAAAGGAATACTATGAAAATAATTGTAAAGTATCCTTTCTTTGAAAATATACTTTTTTTTTTTTTTTTTTTAAATTTACAAATATAAATCTAGGCGCCGTGTGTAACTACCTGGGCTATTACGGCACCTAGACTCACTTGAAATTACAGAAGGCGGTGCAGTCTGTTCGATGCTTCAAAATTCAACACTGCCCGAACACAATCCGGGTAGTTCGACAACAGACGGTGGGGTGAGGTATGACTAGAAGTACGGGAAGTATGCCAGCACCATTTCAGCAGATGCTCTACAGTTGGTGAGGCCATGAACCCGCACAGCGGGCAAGTGACCGGAGGGGGAGCTCCTTCAAAGACGTGATTGTGTGATAGTGCAGTGTGCCCCAGACGCAGTCTCGATAGGATCGAGAACTCCCTACGTGTGACGGGGAACGGCGGCCACCATGGGTCGGTGTCCGACTTTATGGACCTGAGCCAGGTTGTTTGTTCTGACCATAGTTTGCTCCACTCCCCAGCAAAGTGCATCAGAAAGACTGATGCGCCAAAACGAGGCAGTAAAGCGTTAAACGGCATCGGGCTAGATAGAGTTGCCTTAGCAGCCAAGTCAACCCGTTCATTGCCGGGAACCCCAACATGACCAGGGACCCATAAGAATGTGACATATACCTCAGATCGTGAAAGTTGGAATAGGAGGTTTTTTATTTTAATTATTAGAGAGTTGCAACTGTCTGGACTCTGGATGGCTTTTATAGATTGAAGTGAGTCTGTAATCAGAAGGACATTTTGAGACGCTGGGTTGGAAGAGTATGTCTCAAGGCAAAGAAGGATCCCAAACATTTCTGGATCTAAAGTAGAGCAGTAATCGTTTAGGCGCTCGGTGTACATTACACCTCCAATTTCATAAGCGCATGCGGTTGGTGAAGGAGAATTAGTAGGACTCGCTTTAGCTGCGTCTGTGTACATGTGAATGTAGTTAGGGAAGGAGGCGAGTTTATTTGATACTACTTGAGACATGGGTATAGAAAGGTTAGATGCTCCTAAGGGATCTGCTAAAGATATGTTCATAGATGTTGAGACATGAATCCAGGGCGCTAAAGCGGTCGGATTAACATGGTGATCGCTCCAATTTATGCCTACCTTAGAAAGAAAACTTAAAGCCTTGACCAATGGATCGCCAGGGAAGGATGGGAATAGGATTTGGAAATTACTGGTGGAAAAATGATCTGGTAAGGAATAACGAAAAGAATCTCGAAAGGTGAGATAATCGCGAATAATAGATAAAGGGGGAAGGCCCACCAAAGCACAAACGCCCAACAAAGAAGTTCGGTGCGCCCCAAGTATGATACGTAAAGAAGTATTAGGGAAAGGACCGATAGATTTTAGAAGAGTTTTATTAGCCGAAGAATACACCTGACAACCGTATGACAGTTCACTCAGGTTAAGGGCTTTGTATACTGATAACAGCAATTTTGGATCTATATTGTACTTGTGGTTGGATAAACATTTCAAGATGGACAAGGATTTCATGCAACTACGCTTACGGATAGACATGTGTGGAGCCCACGATAATCTCTCATCGAACGTTAGACCCAGGAACTTTATGGAAGGAAGGAATGGGATAGATACATGTTTTAGATAGAGGATGATATCAGGATTGGAAATAGGACGACGCTTCTTTAGGAATTCGACACATGCAGTTTTTGAGGATGAGAAATCCAAGCCATTCTTTTCCGCC
This sequence comes from Icerya purchasi, assembly GCA_039619475.1. NCBI lineage: Eukaryota > Metazoa > Arthropoda > Insecta > Hemiptera > Monophlebidae > Icerya > Icerya purchasi. The sequence continues at coordinate 166,024,928 of CM077116.1, read as the reverse complement.
CAGTTTTGTAATCTATTGATCGTTGACTGTAGGATAGACATCGCATTAGCTGGGAAGTTTGAAGGAAGAGATATGTTAAGGTCATCAATGAACAAACGGGCTGTTACCGGCGGCCTTATGCACTCTGCTATATCGTTTATATAAAGGATAAAGAAGGTTACGCTTAAAGGCGAACCCTGTGGAATTCCATTTTCAGTCGTGAAGGATGAAGATACTGAAGAGCCTATTCTTACTTGAATAGTTCTATCAGTGAGGAAGCTCTGGATAAAATTGCCCATATTACCGCGAATTCCGGCGTTCTTCAGCTTTTTAAGCACTCCATATCGCCATATGCGGTCGTAAGCTTTCTCTATGTCAAAAAAGACTGAGTAGAGATGCTGTGATCTACTGTGGGCTGTTAGGATTTGTCTTTGTAGGCTAAGAAGATGAACGAGTGCAGATTTATATTTTCGGCCGCCTGCTTGGATTGGAGAAAGGATTTTCTTGGATTCAAGATAGAAATAGAGGCGTCGGTTCACCATTTTCTCCATTACCTTAGAAAGGACTGAGATCAACAAGATGGGTCTATAGCTTTGCGGAAAGAAGGGGTCTTTGTTCGACTTGACAATCGGAATAAGGAGAGTTGTTTTTAAGGATTGTGGGATAAAACCAGAAGACCAAATTTGGTTGTAGATGCCGAGCAGGAATAATCTAGCAGATGTAGGAAGATGTTTGAGCATAAAGGAATGTATAGAATCCACTCCAGGTGCGCTATTCCTTATGTTGCAGTTTAGTTGATAATTTAACTCGTGGATTGTAAAAGGAAGATTTAAAGGATCATTTTCGTCGGAATTAAAAGATATTGTTTGTTGTTCCGCGGTTAGTTTCATGGCTGCAAAGGAAGGATCATATAAGGAGGACGACGAGGAATTCTTAAAATGGAGCGCAAAGATTCTCACAACGTCAGACTCTTCTTTAATCAGCGAGCCATTCATGAGTAACGCAGGAGTCAAAGAATGATACGAGGCTCCATTGAGAGACTTGATTCTTTTCCACATAATGGTGCTGGGTGTATCTTTCGTAATAGAAGAGACAAAAGATATCCAAGACTGGCGTTTCTTTGTCCGGATAAGTAACCTCGCTATGGCCCTGCGCTTTTTGAATTCCACTAGATCACTGAGTAATTTGGTGGTCTTGTACTTACGGAGAGCTCTTTTTCTCTCAGAAATGGCTGCGCTAATCTCTGGGCTTCACCAAGGTACCCGCTTATGCTGTGTGTATGATGTTAGTGGAATGGATGCTACAGCGGCAGTGTTAATTGCTTCCGTGAGTTTCTGTAGGTTCTCCTCTACCGATAGTGAGAAGTGGTGTGGGACAATAAATCCTGACTTATATTTGTCCCAATCTGCTCTGTGAAAAGCGAAACGTCTAACCGACCGCTTTGCTCTCGCCTTCGGCACCATGGGAGGAATATTGATGAAAATTGGGAAATGGTCGCTAGAGCAAAGGTCTTGATGTACGGTGCTTGATAAGAATGGGAATAGTGCAGCCGATGCAAAAGCAAGGTCTAAAGTAGAGAAAGAATTATAAGAAAAATTGAAATGCGTGTGTGAAGGAGGAGGAAGTAGCAGGAGGTTACTGTTCAAGAGGTAGTCGGAGATTATCGTTCCATGAGCGTTGTAACGTGTGGATCCCCACAATGGGGAATGAGCATTAAAATCACCCAACAAAAGAGTTGGGTATCCTATCTGAGCTAGCAGGGTATCAAACTGCATTTGAGTAATCCTTTCGGAAGGAGGAAAGTAGCAGTTACAGATATTTATACAGGAAAAGGGGAGTGATGGAATTGTAACTTGGACCGCCATCACTTGTAATGTGGTATTTAATATTAATTGTTGAGAAGGAAAACTGTCCTTTACCAATATGGCGACTCCTCCGCTGGCTACTGAACCCTGCGTGTAGTCAGATCGATAGACAGTGTAATCTTTAAATAAGGGTAAATGTGTTGATTTTAGATGTGTTTCTTTGGATCATGATTGCACAGTAGTAACTTCAGTTCTTCTATATGTTTGTAGAGGCCTCTGCAGTTCCACTGCATAATGTCCTTTGAAAGCGTCATGATTGAAACTATCTTTCTCGCCTCAAAAGTGGTGTATAGATGATGTTAGTCCGTGAAGGAGCCACTGTGGTGTCCTAATGGGTCCTCCTCCAATTCGCTTAGTATTCGTATGATACGGGTGAACCTGTATTTCAATCTCTGTTCCTTCATTAGGGGTTTTGTGGTGGCTAGCATGTATAACAGACCATCTCTGTCTTTGGTGAAGTCCCTAGCAAAATTGATATAATCCTTGGTGGTCAAGATGTTACTGATAAAATTTTTGAATCCATTGAAATCGGTTATAAACGATGATTGATGTTCATCGAACAGATGCTTGATTCGGGCTGTTACTTGCTCGATTTTCTGTAGGTTGGATTTAGGCATCTGCTTCGCTGAAAAGTTGGATGGGGGGAAAAATAAATTTTGCGACTGGTCAGGTACAGGACTGATTTCATTGTCTTCATGATCTGGAAGTGCCAGATTAAGTTTTTTATTCGCTGGCTGGGGTGTGAGGTCTGCACTGATATTTTCAGGTGGGTCTATCGGAGAAAGGGGGTGAGGTCGCTTAACGGTTAAATTGAACGGCTCCAAAACTAAGTCCATTCCTTCGCGCGGTTCGGTACTTTTTGGAAGAGAATCGTTCGCATCTTGCGGTAAATCACTTGAAGCGTGACTGTTTGCTTGAGGGTGGGATGTTGTTGATGATTCCCTCTCGACGGGCTGTTCTGCAGGTACTTTGTGGCTGATTTTACAGCCGGTGCAAGCATGATCTTCAAGATTAAGAAATATGCGATGATTTCGGTCGTTGAAACTTAGAAGAAACGAGTCTGGTATATCTGTGCAGCAGATGTGTTCGATATAAACCTGTCTCCTCCAGCTCACTACATGGCCGAATTCGTCGTCGGAAGGGTTTACTCGTAATATTGCGATAGGTGTTAGAAGTTTTAGTGTTAGTATGGAAGAAAGGTAGTGATTTAGTTTATCGTTGGAAATAGTTGGGGAAACGTTGGATAGCACAAGTTTGTTAGAGGGATTTTTTATTCTCCGGGCTATTAATGTTCGGTCACCTAAAGAGATCGACCCTCCGTTTACAAAAAATGTATCGGAGACCTGGACGGATTTAAGGAAAATTGCGACTCTATCATTACTGATTTTCGAACCTGCTATGATATTGGCTGAGCCGCCTACTTTATCTTTTGGTGCGATAAAATAGTCGCGAGTGGAATACGGGGCTACGTAGGGAAATACGAGACCTTGCTCGTCTTTGGAGTGGTCGAAAGTGGTCAGTGGCGATATTTTTTTCGTGTGTGTAGTTCTAGCCGTTTTAGCCGATCTAACTGATTCAGAGAATGATATATTCAATGGCGGTCTGTTGTCGGCGCGGTTATCAGTTGCTGTAACATTTGAAGTAGACGGGACGGTTGTGTCTTTATCGGAGTTATTCACGTTATTCTGGTTTAGAACCGACGGAAGGGGATTTACTGCGGTCGACTGATGCTTATCAGCAGTCGCGGTGATTGCCGGCTGATGTGACGGTTTGTTGTGTGTGTTAGCGTGGGTCTTACCTTGTTTGTGTGGTGTGTACTTACTACCGGTGGTTGATTTGCTTCCCTCCGGCTTCGATGTACCGGCCAGCGTACCGGTCGGTGGCAGTGAGCGGGGCATCTTATAAGACAACCCCACAACGTTATATCTCTTATCAAGACAAAATGAACGCGAGAAACACGATAACTTTACAATACTTTTCGAATTAATATACTTACTTTATTGAAACATAAACTATTGAAGAAATTATTTAAAGTAGGACCAGACAAGCATGATATAACAGAGTCGTATGTTGCAGATTTTGTTAAGAATTAAAATTCGAAACAAATATTCCCTAGTGGTATGTTGCATGTCGGCTATATTTGTCACACAATATTTTCGTAAATGTGTGTATACTGTTACTTAAAGAACGTTTAAAATTTTTTAAACGTAATGCATGCGTCGTAATAAGAAATGTCGATGATTTTTACGCACTTTTTGTAAACGTCAGACGTTTTGTTAAAAAAATTCAAATGCATTTCGGTTATCTCGAAATAGCGTGCTATCTACGGAGTATCAGTTTTTTACGATCTTTTAAATAGCGGGCATTTTATCGTGTAGAAAAACTGAAATGCAATATTTATTATGTATTGCAATACAGTGATTTGTCTCCTATTTGAAAGATCGTTTTAAAATTTCCCCTAATTGTGTTACGTAACGTTTAAACCGATCAAAGATGAAATTTTCAAATACGAATAATCAATAAAAGTATTATCATTATTTACACAAAAAAAACGGAAAAATTTCAATTTCAGCGGGAGTTTGCTTAACTTTTTGATATTTCTTTCTTCTCGTAATACAACCGATCGTGTGAGCATAATAGTCGATTGGGCAGTGGTGCGTTAAGTGGAGAATTGCGGAGAGTTCAAAAGACCTGTTCTTAATTGATTACAATATTTACAAAAAGAGACTAATAATATTTAAGCAAACAGGCGTGTCTGGTAAAAATACGGGAATCGAGTAAATAAAATCGATAACAGTAAAGCAAAAATTATTATTGATAATAGTGAAAAGATGCTTTGTGAAAATAATAATTTTACGAATGAGCGTTTTTATCATAAATGGTGAACTTTAAAACTCGAACGATTTCAGTAAGGCCGTAGGTAATTTCAAAAAGGTCTTTTAGATAGCAACTCTCTAATCGGTGGCGTCCGAAAGTCTTGTAGAAATATTCCACTTAATATACTAACAAGAAAAGCAGAGCATTTAAATCTGAAATAACATAGATCCGAATTTCAAAAAAATATAATAACAATAATGGTAATGAATACATAATTTCCGAATCATATATTCGGAATGAAGATCGAATTTATGAAAAATTTTACAAAATCTTTACCAACTGGTGAATATGGATCCAAAAGAAAGAAAAAAAAAAACAAAACAGAAAAACATCAATGTAAATGTTAAAGGTCGCGAACAAACACTTTTTTCTTTCCTACAAGAGACCGTTGATAATATTTACAACCGAGTTTAAAATTATACGAAATCATGCATCTTCATAATATTTATATTTGCTACAAACTGAAACGTCCGTATTATTTAAAAGATAAAATAATCATTAATGTCATTTATTAGAAAAAAGGATATTTTTGTCGTGCCCGATAAAATAACGAAAATGATAGGAACGAACACGTTTTCTTATTGTTTCTTTTCATGTGGTAGAAAGTGAGATCTAAAAAAGAAGCTACAAGGTAAAAAATGAGGTTGTTTCTGTCGGCTTTTGTTCGTTTTGTCCCACCGGAACTGCTTAGTGTAAAATTAAAAAGTACAAAAAGATCCTTTTAAATTTCCAATATGTGTAACATAATTTATACTGATTATCTTTGTAATTATACCGCAAGGCCGATTCGATGCAAATTCTCATCATCCGTCCACAGTCCGTCGGGAGCATTTAAGCTGCATAATTTTTCCCACTTACGCGTAATCCAACTGGTAAAGTAAATTATTTCGATGCGGTAATATTCACGCAGTCACGACGGGAGATATTAAAGTGCGTACTTCGTTACCTGTAATTAATGCAAACGTTGTCTAGGTGGAGAATTTTGGCGTGTAAAATACGTTTTTACCGACTAAATACCTTCTACCTACCCTGCGAGATTTTCGTATTAGCGTTGCTTCCACTTGGCTGAATTATGCAAAACTCCATTAATAATTACTTGAGCCGCTTGAAGAACGGTGCGTTTAATCGCGGATGTGATAAACACACGAGTTTTTTTTTCTGAACTTCAGGTGCAAATCAATTGAAAATTACAGTTGTGCACTATCATCTTTTCAGTAAGGTGTGCTGTATAATTATTTATATTTCCTTTTCTCTGTGTAATGGGAACAATAAACATCCAAACTTCTGTCTGTGTTTATATATTTCTCCATATATATATATATATTGATACGGATTCGGTACTTGCAGCGCTATCTTTTAACGATGTCCGAGTTAGAAAATATTCTCTGAAATATCATTAATTCACGATCTCTCGGACATCGTTCTTTTTAGCCGTCGCTTTGCCTTGTCAAGTATGCTTACTCGGCCAAAACCGAAAATCCCGTGCCTGTTCGTTCGATCAGTTGCACCGGGATGATACTGCACTAGTGTCTGTGTAGTGGTTGTGGTCGAGGGCTAAGGCAGTGACATGTGCTTGCGGCGAAAGCGCGCATCCGAACAGTGTGGCGAATGACATTGAGCGAGCGGAGATTTTTAATGTATCCCGCCAAAAGTCAGGCAGGGCAGTAAGTGCGGTGATCGACGCAGAAGTATTCTTCTAGAAACTTCTGCGTAGCCTTTATCGCCGTAGCACGGAACACATTGTTCGTTCGCTTATATTTCTGGTCGCCGTAGTCGTAATTGATAGTTACCACGTTATTGTTTTTTGTTCGTTCATCTAGTCGATCGATACCGTTTTTTCGCGCGTTACGAAGAGCGCCATGCGGTGAAGTTAACCTTTTTTCGGATATCATTTATGTGCCGCGTAAAGAATTACACGTGTTTTAAAAGCCTAATGCTCGTTATTTTTTATCTTCATCTCCGTGTGACTGGCTTACGGAAGAGAAAGACATCGAAGGGAAAAGTCAGGATTTGTGACTCTAGCTGCCCGGAAGCAGGGACTTAGAAAAGTTAAAGAATTTGTTACACTGGCGAGCCCGAACTGCTAAAGAAAAGTCAATTTGTAACACGGGCACCCGAAATCAGGGACGCAATAGTCAATTTGTAATACTGGCGCATCCGAACTGAGGGACTCGAACTGGACCCGGAAAAGAAAAATATTCAATTTCGATAGAAGAAACACAGCGAAGGAAACAGCCAAGCTGCAACAACAGATAAGCTTTTAAAGTTTTTATTGTCTCCCCGCGGCCTACTTCTTTAGGGTGTATTATACCTATTTTGTTTACGTATTTACGTTAAATTTTTTATGAAATGTTATTATCTGACATATAAATCGTTTTTTGTTTTTTTGGTTCGTAGTGATTATCGTATTATTAATATTATTTGTCTGTAGATAAGCCCAATCACGTAATTTTATCTCGTGCATATACCCTGCCTGAGAAAATGGACGATAGGGATCTATCTAGAGTGGTGACAACTAGGGGAGATTATAGAAACCCCAAACCTGTCCTCGCCGATACGAGCGACGAAGAGAAGGGAGAGATAGAAGACCCGGACGGTTCAATAGCAGAAAGCTATGACCCACCCAGTCCGCAGGAAAGAGGATTTACTGATCCAGGTCCATCTTTCCTAGTAAAAAAAAAAAACAAAACAACTGATACGGAAGAGAGTATACCCGACATGAGGGATATTTTAAAAATGTTCGAACATCAAAATAAAAAAATGTTCGAACATCTGGATAAAAAATCCGACGAAAATAAAAAAATGTTCGAACATCAAAATAAAAAAATGTTCGAACATCTGGATAAAAAATCCGACGAAAATAAAAAAATGTTCGAACATCTAGATAAGAAATCAGACGAATTAAGAGATGGGATGCAAAGGAGCATTCGAGAATTTAAAGAGGATTTAACGAGAGAGATTAATAAAATTGAAAAAAAATATGAAGTAGTAAGTAATAAAGTGGAACAAGTAGAGGAAAAAAACAGAAATTTAACCTCTTATGTCAAGGAGTTGGCTGTAAAGGTGAAGAGAGTAGAGGATGTGGAAAGCAGTTCAAATGAAAAAATAGGGGGTTTGTCGTCCGCCGTGGTACGAATAGAAAAAAATTTAGAGGAAGAGAAAGAACGTTGGTCAGAGCTTGGCGAGAACGTGGAGAATCTCGAAAATAAAATGAAATCGGTAGAACAAAATGAGCTAAATTTCGTGGGATATCGATTAACTACTTCGGGAGTGTCTATGCAGTCGGAAAAGATAGCGAAAATAAAAAATTTTCCTCCTCCAAACAATCGAGATCAGGTCATGTCATTCCTCGGCATGTGCAATTTTTACCGTAAATTTATAAAGTCATATGCAGAGATTATCCAACCTATATCAGTATTAGTTAGTAATAAGGTCCCGTTTGTCTGGGACGAGGAACATGATCGAGCGTTTCAGCAATTCAAAGATGCGTTCGCTGAACACATTAAATTACAAACTCCTGATTATAAGAAAGAATTCATTGTATGTTCTGACGCGTCCGACCGAGCGGTTGGTGGCTCGCTATCGCAATTAGACGAGCAAGGTGATCCGCGGCCGATCATGTTCGTGAGTCGGCTGCTAACAGGTGCAGAGAGAAACTACTTTACAACTGAAAAAGAGTTGTTGGCCATTATTTTCTGCTTAAAAAAGTTTCGCATAATCATTGAGGGATATCCGATAATAATGATGACTGACCATAAAAGTTTAAAGTTTTTAAAAGAATCTCGGTGGCAAAATGCACGCCTAACAAGGTGGACTCTTTATCTACAAAACTTCGATTTGAGACTGGAGTATGTTCCCGGGAAAGAAAACGTTGTGGCGGATATGCTAACACGAAATCTAGGTAATATTCCCGAGATAAACAGTGATGTTGCGTTAATTGCCTTTTTCAACAAGTCTACTCAAAGTATAATTAAGGAATTGTTCCGTAATCTTGCAGAGGACCAGCGAGCAGATAAATCTTGGGGATGTGTTATAAAAAATATTGAATGTATAGAGAAATTGCGCAGATTTTATCGCATACATAAGGATTTATTATTTTTCCGCAGTAGAGTAAGTGAATTGTGGCGGATATGTATACCTAGTGCACATGTCGAGGAGCTGATCTGGTTTACACATACTAAATACGCGCACCCTGGACAGCTCCGTACTTATTTGCTGATCTCCCGTACATGTCATTTTTTAAAGATGCGAAATACGATCAATAAAGTAATTAAACGTTGTGAATTATGCAAAAAAAAACAAAACCATATACGGCGAAATCCATCGGTCCTTTAACGAGCTACTCCCCGCAAGGTCCACTTGACATCGTTGCGGTTGATGTTTTTGGCCCGTTGCCCATTGTAAAAGGGATGAACCAAATATTTGTACTATATGACACTTTTTCAAAATACGTTAAGTTCTACCCAATGAAGAGGCTAACGAGTGTAAATTTAATATCGAAGGTGAATCATTTTATCAGAACAGTAGGAAAAATGAACACCATCGTTTCGGACAACGCCACAGTATTTACTAGTCAGCGCTGGTATGCCTTTTTCGAGAGTAGGGACATCGAAGTGCGGCATATAGCCGCCTATTGCCCGAAAAACAATCCGGCCGAAAGGGTCAACTTTGAATTAGGTAAGTCAATCAGGTGTTTGTGTCATAAACGTCACACCAACTGGCTGACACATCTCGCGGGAATCGAGGCATGTTTCAATAACATCCCGAGTACTATTACCGGATATATTCCGAGTGAGGTGATTTATAGAGAGAATCATTGTCATCTCATTAGCGAAGTAATTGCGTTTCCGGAGGTGGAGGATAGACAAACTCATGAGAGTATCATAGAAACAATAAAAGCTCGATTAGAACGCCTCAATAATGCGCGCCGAAAAAAGCAGGTAGAAAAGAATAACATAAGGGAATATAACGTAGGAGATCATGTATATATAAAGAACCATGTCCTATCTAATAAGGCGAAAAAACGCATGCGAAAATTGGAGTTATTGTACATAGGGCCTTTTGAAATCATAGACCGTATGCATAACAACGCATATTACCTAAAAGATCTTACTCGCGAAAACAATTACGTAATACGCAATATCATCGATTTAAGACCCGCATAAAAAAAAAAAAAAAAAAAAAAAAAAAGAAAATATATATATATAAAAGTGAAAATACTTCCCTCGTAAATAAATTTTCTAAACGAATTTTTATTTTTTTAGAATTTTCTTCCGTATAATTTTTTTGTTATTTGCCTTGTCCTGTTTGACAATACCAATTAAGGGAGCTCGCGGTTTCGCGGAGCTATTTACGTATATCGCTATCGGGAACAATCGGCGTGCTCGTCAAATATAAAGTCCTGTTAGAAAGGCGATCCTATTCATCTATAACATCTGGCGGCGTACTTGGAGGCGGCCACGGCGTATGTTTCCACGGAACTTATTATAGAGGTGCTCCATTTTGTAATAACATCTGGCCGCGACCGTGGTGCGTCTGGGTACGTGTGAATCAGTGCGACTCGGAAAGTCAAGTTTTTTCACGTTTTCACAGAGTTTTTCTTAACATCCCTTTGTTGTGCTCTGGCGTCATAAAGTCGGTTTATTGTTCCGGGTGATAGTCGGTGTACGGGGGGTAGTTTCCGGGGTCGCGAGATCCTAGCATGATTGGTATCTGTTGAGATCGTTTACAGGACAGATTTGGCAAACAGGGAAGTCATTATTTATATATTCGCTAGTATTATATTCACGCATTAATGCATGTACAAGTTTGCACGGGAAGTTTTGTTTACTTGTTCCAGTTTATTTTCACTCTGTAAGTCTCGATTCTTCACGTTCAATTTAAGTTCTGCTCGCGAACATTTTACAGAATAAAATTGTATTCACATCCATGTATGAGCAAAATTGATGCCGTTAATCATGGAGTTTGTTTATTTACATCGACTTAATCGAGGCAATGCGCATCCGATTGGTGAATGTGTACTCGACTTGTCGAATTTTCGTCCGTTAGACATTTATTAATCTTGAGAAATAATAAAAATAACAATTAAGAGAAGAGGTATGTATCATCTGGGCATTTTGCTTCGGATAGCGGTCTTGCAGTTTTTTTCCGAAAAAAAAAAAAAAAAAAAAAAAAACTTGCTTTTCTTCCGTCATTATTGTCTAAACATCTTTGAGTCAAAGTTACTCACGGGTCACCACTCTGGATCCTATCTCCCGAGTATAAGTGAGGTGTGGGTGAGAATTAATGGAATGTCGCCATATTATTTTTAACACCTCGGCACCGTAAATCGTTCACTATATGCGGCGTAGGGAATTGTAAATTTTCGTTACGTTACGGTAAACATTTATAGTTAGTTTGTTTATATTTATTTTGGTGATTGCGGTCAATATTATGTATAGGTGAATTATTTTGTTGAACCTCCGATGTCGCAGGCAGATCGGCGGGTAGCGGAACGTGTTAATGACGTCTTAATATAATGTATAATTTTTCAGGAATTTTCTTGTTGTGTTATTGTGCGAGTGTGAGTGCCCACGACTAGAAATGCAATTTTGCTAATTATTCAGACATTTTTTTGTTTTGTTTGTCTTGTTTTGTTGGTTTTTAATTTAATTTCCGGTGGCATGCGCCGTGGGAAGGCATGCTAGGTAATGGTAGGAAGTTGGTTTTCATCTGATATGTAGGGGTGTCTGTCTGGGATAAGCCAATTGGGGGGTCCCATGTGTCGGACGTGGCCGCGCACCACCTCTACAATTATATACAGGGTGGCTCGGTTACACGTTCGTGCATGTTTGGTCAGGGGTGTCGAAAGGGGGGCTCTCATTTTCTCTTGTGGTAGGCCAATGGGGGTGTTTCCGCACTTCGCATGGTATCCGAGTGCACCATTTTGGGCCGTGGTGGCATAGTATTTTTTTTTTAGGAATTGATTTTCGGTGGCTCGGGTACATGCAAGGCTTGTGATCTTTCTTTTTCTTAATGATGGTTATTTTGAAATTTCACCGTACACTTCAGTTTATTGAATATGGTCTTAGTACTTCGTTTTGATAATATGACTTGAGGTCATTATTAGCCCTATTCAAGTATCGTTTGTTATTAATAGATTTTGTTGGAGTTTCGTCCACCGTTATAGTCATGGGTGATAATAATTTTTTTGATATTTTCTGAATTAATGTTGTTAGTAGATATTCGTTTGGTCCCTGTGAGGACATGCATAGCTCTAGTCGTGTGGAGATTCTGATTTTTTCCGCAATTTTATTTATTTATTTGTTTGTATTTGTTTAGTCGTTCCAATGCCGTTGTGCGGTATGCGTGTGGTATGTTTGAGGAATGGGTGAATCTGAACGGTAGCGTTATGTTTAGAGCTCTGTGGTTCAACACTGGATGCTCCGAATCCGTAAATTCTTTCACACCTTGGTCTTCATCCAAAAACTTCCGTTTTGGATGGAAATTGGGGTGGGGCAGTGATACGGATTCGGTACTTGCAGCGCTATCTTTTAACGATGTCCGAGTTAGAAAATATTCTCTGAAATATCATTAATTCACGATCTCTCGGACATCGTTCTTTTTAGCCGTCGCTTTGCCTTGTCAAGTATGCTTACTCGGCCAAAACCGAAAATCCCGTGCCTGTTCGTTCGATCAGTTGCACCGGGATGATACTGCACTAGTGTCTGTGTAGTGGTTGTGGTCGAGGGCTAAGGCAGTGACATGTGCTTGCGGCGAAAGCGCGCATCCGAACAGTGTGGCGAATGACATTGAGCGAGCGGAGATTTTTAATGTATCCCGCCAAAAGTCAGGCAGGGCAGTAAGTGCGGTGATCGACGCAGAAGTATTCTTCTAGAAACTTCTGCGTAGCCTTTATCGCCGTAGCACGGAACACATTGTTCGTTCGCTTATATTTCTGGTCGCCGTAGTCGTAATTGATAGTTACCACGTTATTGTTTTTTGTTCGTTCATCTAGTCGATCGATACCGTTTTTTCGCGCGTTACGAAGAGCGCCATGCGGTGAAGTTAACCTTTTTTCGGATATCATTTATGTGCCGCGTAAAGAATTACACGTGTTTTAAAAGCCTAATGCTCGTTATTTTTTATCTTCATCTCCGTGTGACTGGCTTACGGAAGAGAAAGACATCGAAGGGAAAAGTCAGGATTTGTGACTCTAGCTGCCCGGAAGCAGGGACTTAGAAAAGTTAAAGAATTTGTTACACTGGCGAGCCCGAACTGCTAAAGAAAAGTCAATTTGTAACACGGGCACCCGAAATCAGGGACGCAATAGTCAATTTGTAATAATATATATATATATATGTAACATTTGTCAGGTACTGATAACCGGTCATCCGATTATTTCGTCCGCTTATCTCCCGTATACACGTTATCGTTTATTGTACGTAAGTTAATAATAGAGATACTCGTTGTTATAATACATATATGCGTAGTTGATTATTGTAAACGGTTAAAACTTTAAATGTTGGTGATTATCGCATAGTATTACGTATAAGGATAAATGTACATCTTTTCTATAGTTGAAACCTCGAAACATCATTTATTCGAAATCGAACTTACAACTCGAAAAGAATCTTTTATCAGTCATCATTGATATCATGACGGATGGAAATACAACCCAGATATTGGAGAACGTTCGTGTCAAGATCCGATTGGAAAAGTGCATGACGAAGACATCGAAAAATGTGGTAACTATAGTACGCGCGATAAAAAAATTCGGTGATGTAAATTTTTATGTTTTTCCACCTGATATGTGTCTCGATTCTATGCATACAACTCTTTTTAATCATCCCATTGTTGCAAAAACGAACAAGTCTCTGACCAAAGTCGGTCAAACTCGATGTTTTACAATTACTATGACTCCGGAGCTAAGTAATTTATATTTTGATGATGAATTAAACCCTGTATTTAAAGATCATTATCTAGAAGAAGAAATTATACCTCAAACCTCAGTCCCTGACCCCATCACCTTGGATAGTTTAGTCAAAATTTTAGCTGAAATCAAAGAAAAATCGCCTCAGGGTACTAGAGAAAAAGAAGAATCTATTCATCATGTAAAGAAAAATTTTGTACTAGAAAATTTTAAAGGAAAGAATCAAAATGCACCGGAATGGTGGCGGAAATTTGAACAGGAATGTAAGGAAAACCAAGTCGAAAATATTAAACGAAAAATCCAAATATTAAAATTGAGTGTCGAAGATACGGCGTTAGAATGGTTTAATACCACAATACTAAAACTTTCGGATGAAGATAATCTTGAGATATGGAAACAAGAGTTTTTATCTACATTCTCAGACAAAAGTTGGCAATCTGATCGTCAAGATTTTTCATTTAGGTATCTTGGAGGCTCTTTAATTGAGTATGCATTAAAAAAGGAACGTATGCTTCTGGAACTGCAGCCTAAAATGAATGAGGAAACAAGAATTAGTCTTATCGTTATTGGGCTACCAATACCCATTCAGGATAAAATCAAAAAGAATGAAACTAAATCTATTCAAGATCTTTTAAGCAGCATACGAGAAAACGAATCTTACACCAAAAAGAAAGAGTATCAAAGTGTAGAAAAAACTCAAAAACAAGAACAAATAAAAACTAATGTAGAGAAAAACTATAAGCCATGTACAATTTGTGAAAAGATAGGTAAACCAGGAAGATTTCATCCAGAAGCCTTATGCAAAACAAAAAAAAGAATCGAAATAAATTTAATCGAATCAAATGAAAAAGAGACACATACTGATTCAAAAAACGAATAAACTCACCACTAATTTTGTTAAAGATTAAAATCGACAATAAAAAAGTAATCGGAGTATATGATACAGGTGCGAACGCGACCTTAATCAATAATAAAGTGTTAAAAGATATTAAATACGAATTGTCAAGAAATAAAAAAATTCTGAGAACAATTAGTGGTGACGTTGAAACCGATAAAACCATACAAATAAACCTAACTATAGGAAGAATAACACACAGATGCGAGGCGATAGTGGTAAATGAAAAAAATTTACAAAAAGACTTACTACTAGGACTCGACACAATAAAAAAATTTAAATTATCGCAAGATGAGAACTGTAATATTTGGCAAAAATCAAAAACCCAAATAACCCAAGTCGAGGCAAACACCACAAACCTTGATCAACCTTTTAATGAAATATCATACACAACTATTTCGGAACTCGATCATTTAAAACCAAATAATAAAGGGAAAATGATTGATTTAATAAACAAATATGACTGCATATTTGCAAAAGATAAATTCGATGTAACATTAGTAAAAAACTACGAAGCGGTGATTAAGCTTAGCGAATATAAGAACATAGCCAAAAAACCATACCGTTGTTCACCCAAAGAGAATGAAGAAATAGATTCACAAGTGAAAATCCTCTTACAAAAAGAATTAATAGAAGAATCCCAATCACCTTTCGCAGCGCCTGTCACATTGGTGTTAAAAAAAGATGAAAAAAAAAAGACAAGGCTGTGTATAGACTATAGAGAATTGAACAAATTAATTGTTCCTGAAGCACAACCATTTCCTAGAATAGAAGATATTCTAATAAAAAGCCGGAACAGTAAAATATACTCAGTAATAGATTTAAATTCCGCCTTTTGGTCAATTCCGATCCGTAAAAAAGATAGATATAAAACAGCGTTCACAACTCAGAAAGGTCACTACCAATGGGCGTGTTTACCGTTTGGAATGAAAAATAGCCCTGCTATTTTCCAAAGAATTTTGTCAAGCATGCTGCGAAAGTATAACCTGGACAGTTCCTGTATCAATTATATCGATGACATCCTTATTATCTCGGAAAACTTTGACAATCATATACAATGTTTGGAAAAATTATTTGAAGCAATAAAACAAGAAGGATTTAAAATAAAACTGGAAAAGTGTAATTTTGCCACACCAAAGGTTAAATACTTAGGTCATATCATTAATAAAGGTACTGTATCGCCATTATGTGATAATCTTGAAGCAATAAAACATTTTCCCACGCCAAAATCGCAAAAACACGTAAGACAATTCTTGGGAAAAATTAATTTTTATCACAAGTACATTCCAGATAGTGTTACACTTTTGGAACCATTACATGCTTTACTTCGTAAACACCAAAAATTTTTATGGTCACAAGAATGCGAGTGTACATTTCAAAAAGTTAAAAATTTGCTATGCTCGGCTCCTATTTTGGCAATCTTTTCCCCGGATAGAGAAACATATTTATTTACAGATGCCTCAGGAATAGGAATAGGTGCTATCCTGAAACAGAAGCAAGAAAATAATGAACTTCTGCCTGTAGCCTATTTCTCAAAAAAGTTGACACCAGCACAAAAAAAAAAGAAAGCTGTGTACTTAGAATGCTTAGCCATTTATGAGGCGATAAAATATTGGCATTACTGGTTGATAGATCAAAAATTTGTTGTACTCACAGATCATAAACCACTTGAGAATCTTAATATCAAGCAACGTATCGATGAGGAATTGGGTAACATAACCATGAAGTTGTCACAATATAATTTTATTGTAAAATATAGTGCAGGAAAATTAAACTTAGAAGCAGACGCATTATCCAGAAACCCAGTTATGGAAAGTTCATGTGAAATTAATAATGAAATAGAAATTGTGAATTTTATAACAGCACAAGATATCATTAAAGATCAAGAAGACAACAAAATTCAAATAAAAGATATGATCAAAAATAAAGATGAACAAAATATAATCTATAGAACCGCCGATAAAAAGCAAATAGTAATATCTCAAGAGTTAGGAAGGCGAATTGTGCAGGAAACTCATATTAGGTTGGGTCATATAAATACCTATAAAACATTAAGAGAAATAAAACAAAAATTTTATTTCAAGGACATGTACACATTAACAAAAAAAATATGCTCAGCATGTATAGTATGCAAAAAAAATAAAACAAGAATTGGGAGAAAGATAGGATTATTATCGCATCTGGGTCCAGCACAGAATCCATTTGAAATCATGTCTATTGATACAATTGGAGGATTTAATGAGCAATCATCAAAACACAGATATTTGCACATATTAATCGATCATTTTTCACGATATGTATTCGGGTTAACATCCAAAACACAAGCAGCACACGACTACATCAAACTGGTGAAGCCAGTGCTAAGTATTGGTCAGGTCAAAATCATTATGTTGGATCAATATGCGGCTCTTACATCACGAAAATTGCAAGATGTGTTAAAAGAGAATAATATTACAACTATATTTTCAGCAGTCGACTCTCCAAGTTCTAATGGATTAAATGAACGTGTAGGACAAACTCTTGTCAATAGAATACGTTGCAAATACAACGAATGCAAAGAAAAAAAAAATGAAAGTCAATTGGACAACAATCGCTAAGCTCTGTATAGACGACTACAATAACACAATACATGACGCAACAAAATTCCGTCCAAACTATCTTCTGTCAGGAGACAGCTCATCTCCAATAACAGATCTAAATCAGCAAATAAACAATTTAGTAGAAGATAGGAAACAAGCACTCCAAAACTCTGAGTGCTCTCACATGAAGAACAAGAAATATTATGATAAAAATAGAAAGGACGTGGTCTTTAATGTAGGGGATGAAGTATATGTCGAAAAAGGAAACAGACTTAACAGACAAAAATTAGACGAAATAAGAGAAGGTCCTTATATTATAAAAAAATAAATGTTCAAACACAATTTACGAAATCCAAACTAATAAAAGAAGAGACAAAGGGTTCTATCACATATCCAAATTATTTCCGAAAACTGAAGTCCTCCAGTTTTAGGTTTGGTAGGGAAGATGTAACATTTGTCAGGTACTGATAACCGGTCATCCGATTATTTCGTCCGCTTATCTCCCGTATACACGTTATCGTTTATTGTACGTAAGTTAATAATAGAGATACTCGTTGTTATAATACATATACGCGTAGTTGATTATTGTAAACGGTTAAAACTTTAAATGTTGGTGATTATCGCATAGTATTACGTATAAGGATAAATGTACATCTTTTCTATAGTTGAAACCTCGAAACATCATTTATTCGAAATCGAACTTACATATATATATGTCCATGCGTGTAATAATATTGCAAAGAGGAAAAAGTAGATCATCAAAGTTAGATTAGATCAGCAACTGATTCGGCCAAGTTCTTCCGCGCTATTTAGGGCAGGGTTTTGCACTTTTTTTGCTTTTTGTACTCTCTAGAAAAAAAAAATATTTATACGTTTCACGATTGCAGTGAATTTCTATTCAAAGCAACATTTTCGTGAGCAAGTTATGATAAATGTGAAGCAAAGGAGACGGTTGATGTTGTCTTTTTTTTGTTTCCGATAATTTTTGGAAAACAATTTAAAGATAAATATCAGAACTTCTCGGCTGTTTTCTTTTCAGAATGGGTAAGTTTTATGTCCGTAAAACCGTTAGATCATCATACATGTGTTTTTTAAATATCGAAAATGTATCGATTATAAACTCTACGGAATTAAAACATTGACTAAACTTCGTCAGCTTTTCCAGATGATGGGAAATTGTTAATTTATTTTTCCAGCTTTATTAATTAATGATTCCGTCTACCAACCGGAAATTTTTGTTAGTTGTTCTTAATTTTTCAATGTTGTTTTTTTTTTTGTAAAAAAAAAGCACTTAACAACTGAAAATTCCGAAGTAACTTAATCGTAACCACTTTATAAACATAAATGTTTCTGGATCTTACTTTGTTTTTTTATTTTTATTTCGACTTTTTTAAAAAATAATTCGTGCGCCTACGCTTAATTTTGGTTTCGGTTGTTGTTTTACCAATTTTGACAACGATTTTATTGCCGATTGTACGATAAACGGGTTTTTCACTGCAATTTATTGTTTCTTTTTCAGCTGAAAGATACGAAAAGAGAAATTATAAGAAATTAGTGAAAAGAAAAAGTAAAATTTAACACCAGAGGAGCAGGTTGTTGTATCCCCTACCCTTCGAATTTGTTTTAACAGAAATAAGAAAAAAAATTTTGAAGCGTTCAAAAAATTATAATGAGAATAATAATTGTTCGTCGCGTAAAGTTTTTTCTAATGAGTAAAAGTAAGACTAAAAACTTCTTCCCCATAGTGTTTCCTTTTATGAAACAAAATTAGCGATATCGATCGCATAAAATAATGATAACAGTGTCCGCTTTATAAGGTAGACTTTTTTGTCTTTAAACGTTGCACCAAATAATATTCATGCATATAAGTGTAAATGGACCCTCACGTTTATTCCAATGCTCGTTCTCTGTCAGAGTATATCTGGGGACAGAATGAGCGGATAAAATGTTTCAACTGTGACGGCATGTCCAAATGAATGTACCACATATCGGTCGTCTTCAAGTGGGATTTCTTTTTTTTTTGTTGGCTACAATTTTCTCAAGAAGAAAAACACAAACAAACAAACGAAAAAAAAAAAAAAGATCTATTTCCGATCCCAACATACATCGAATTATGGGCTTTTAAACTTTTCAAACACAGGGCATTGCACGGGTAGAGTAATACCTATTGTCGACAAAATTTTAGAGAATACATTAACGAACCTGTTATTTAATTACGCCCAGTTTGACAACAAGACACTTGTGTTTTCCAAAAACCTCATGTCCTACGGTATTCATTTGCCCTCCGCTGCTGTGTATTTTTTGTCTTCTTTGTTCTAGTGATAAGATTTTCTTTTTTTTTTTTTTGGGGATTATTGAAGGAAATAGGATTGTTATTTAATTTTAGTGCTATTTGTTATTTTTTTTTTCTTCTCTCCTTTATTCATTAGAGTTTATTTTGTTCATGCAAGTAGTTTTATTTTATTTTATTCTTTATTCATTTATTGGTTATTAAAAATTTTTTTTAGGTTTTCATTTTGTTTGGGTGTTGTTGATTGTGGGGAATTATTGGCCAAAAGGCCGCTGTAATTTGAAGAAGAAAAAAAAACAAGCCGCGTGACTAATTCTGGCGTGTAAAAATACTTGACATATTTAACTACGGTATGGGTCCTATTTTCAAATATTTAAATAAATACTAATCGGTTTCATGTTTTTTTTTTTTTTAATATATATATATATATATATATATACATACATAAATACGTTACTTAATATTTTAACCCTTCTCAAAAAATTAATTTTTTTTGGGTTTTATATGTAATAACCCTAAATGTTACGTAAATGAAGGGATTTTTGTTGGAAAAAAAAAATAAAAAAAAACAAACGGAATTTTAAAGATCAATTTTAACTGTGTTAGGAAATTTAAAATTTTTCGCGATTTATTTACACTTTATATTGTACCGTTGAAAAGTGTAAATTTAGAATCATCAAATTCTTTTATATTACAACATTTGTAAATCTCTTTCTAGTTTAATTATCAAACTTTGCCGCTTTAATAATAATAATTTTCATTACAACAAAGTAAATGAAATGAATGAGAAAAGTTTCAAAAAATATTCTTTCATAATTTATAATTAATTTCCGGTTTCCTAGATACCGTTCTATTGTATTGCCGTTATTTTAACGTCTCGAGTATATTTGCGATCGCTAGGAAATTAACGGTGTGCAATACGGAAAGGCGAAAAACTCGAGCTCTTTTATGCCGAGATGATACTAAGAATTTCGTAAGCCCTTTTAGATCCCCCCACCGCCATCCCAATCAAAAAGAAATAAAAAAATAAAAAAAAGGTAAAAAGAAGTAATTAACTAAATTCTTTGAAAATAGCCTTTCGCGCACAACTTCAAGCACCTTTCATACGCAGACGTTAATATTTCAATCAGACCTCATTGGCCTGACTGATGACGTAACTGAAAATAGTTAACGATAAATTGACTAGTTTTAGAGTGCGAGAGGGGAGCGGTGTCGTCTTAACGCGTACAGCTCCTCAGCTGCCGGTAAATTTATTTCTGCGCGCTCTATTGATTTACTTTCGGGAAATCAATTAAACCAACAAAAGGCCAATATAACGAATCGATGTGTTTAGTTCAACGGTAAACCGGACAGGTCGCTGGCGCACAGATCGTACCGGGTCGTTAATTAGTTTCCTAGTCCATTGTAAATGAAATATTAATTATCGTGCGCGATAATTAATAATGGAAATCTCCGCCGGCAAGAAGGCTCTCTGTCCTCTATTCAGTCAGAAATTATAAAGGATACCGAATGAACCTAAAAATTCGCAAGTACTAATAATAACTGCCTCCTCGCAGACACACCGGAAACGTTCTTTACAACTGTGAACTAGTTCTTTCGTGTGCCCGCATAAAACGAACCGAATAAGGAAACAGTTATAAAGATATAGCCACATTTTTCTATCTATTTTTCTTACTCTTCTTTTGTCGTACATATTAGAAATACGTGTCCTATTTGAGAATTCGAACAAAACCAAGAACACCGAATAGGTCGGATCATTCGCAATGCCGGACGTAATTGTAATCGAATTTAACACGAGCAATATATCCGACGGTGCCCGAGTTTTATTGATAGACGAAACCACGTTGTGCGCGTCACATGGTCAGTTCTGAGTGCAACGTTCTAATAAATACCGTGTAAAATTCGGCTCGCGCAATCTGATCCAGGTGAGGCCGTTAAGCAGTACCGCTTCGGGATCAACAGCTGAATTTCCAACATCGTAAAACTAGAGATTGAACTATGAAAAATAGTCGGCAGAATACGGCAGGATTACAGGCAAATGTCGCCAACTAAACAGGTTTTTTGGGAACAAAAGTGGGAATTCAGCCAACGAAAAGAGCAGTGACAACATCGGCAATACGTTCGCTGTATAATAACTGTCGCTCAAAGTCACGTGCTAAAAATATTACGTCGGACCTGAAATCATTCGGGTGCCTTCTGCAGGGGCTCAGAAATAGTTTCGCTGAGAAAACATAGCAAGAGCGATAACTTCCCTGCACCTAAAAAAAAATTGACATAAAAAAACTGCACAAATTGCGACGCAAACATATACGGAGTCTCAGAACCTTATGTCTACAATGTTGCGTACAAACCGTCTAGAGAAGACATTATGTTCCAGCGGGGATATGTGAACGGGCAGTCAGTCGTCACGAATTGTTCGTTCCATATGCGCGTTACGTACGGCTAATATGTAAGGATGTCTTGCTGACAATTCAAACTTGGAAAAACAACTGTCGCAGAAAGACAGAATTCAAAGGGTATAGGAGCAGGTGAAACGATCGAAACAACGGAAAATAGAAGGGTCCAGACTGCGGGATAGGGGCGCGCGCGCTCAAAATGGGCAGTTGAGTAGAATGGCGGCGAAAGAATACTTACACTAAAAAGGGAAAGAATCTAAAAAGTAGTCGATAGATCAGCAAAGAGCTAAACAGTAACTGGTGGATCGAAGATGTCGCTCATTCAGAATACAACGCTTAATTGTGATGGTTTGGTCGCATTACAGGGAAGCGTAGGCGCAGCGGTGAAATTATCTTGAGAATGACACGAATAGATGCTAGAACGACGAAACGGGTGCCCGTCAAAATTCCATCGTAGCTTGTTGATGTGTCTTTAATAAGTTCTTCTTCTTCTTCAAGCGACCTTCTGACGATAATATTTGACGTAAGCCTCTCCGAAATTTTTCCACCGTTGTCGATCCTGCGCTTCGCGTATCCACCTATAGCCGGTTTGTTTTATTATATCATCTGACCATCTTTTTGGGGGTCTTCCTTGTTTCCGTTTTCCTATGTATGATCGCATCTATTGGTCTTGCGACATGTCCTGCCCAGTTCCACTTGTTTGTTTTGCACATCTGGCTACAATATCATCAAACTCTGTGTTTTTTCATGTATCGGAATTTCTGATTCCGTGTCATTTAATTTTATTCCCAGTAATTGCATTCGTCTTTTAGCCTTCCCGCGATTTTATCGGTGAATTTTCTTGTTAGAGGCCAGGTTCCCGTAGCTCAACACCGATATGACGCACTGATTAAACATTTTTCCTTATTTTGCTGAACTGATTTTACTTCGTAAAATCGTTTTCATTCTGCCGAACGCTGTTCAGCCGAGTTCTATACTTTTTCGGTTGTAAATTTCTTACCCAAGTATACGAAGGCATCCCCGATTTTTCTGCAGAGCCTTGTTCTAAATTTATATTTATATCGTTTTCTTTACCTTCTCCATATTCCATAACCTTTGTTTCCTCCGGATTTATTCTCAATCCAATTTTGTTCAATGTTTATTCTCGTTCAAGCATCATTTTCCGAAGTTGCGCTAGATTGCTTTTGCTATTAGTATGATATGTATTATCAGCAAACCGAAGATAATTTATGTATTTCCCCTTTATTGATATCGAATTGTAGATCTCTTAAGGAAAATTCTTAGAACGAATTTAAGCAAAATAGTGTTTTATCTAGAATTATGTCGCGTAGTTTACGTTATGCAGCCGGACTTAATTTGGTAATATTTCATTAGGTGGTGGTACGCTTTTTAAGGTATCGCGTGAAACTGTTGATCGTTTTTGCTTTTTTTGTATAATTTTTCTTATAAAGTTCAATGTTTAGCTTTTTTTATTAGTGATTTTCCGAATTTTAATTTTTTTTCAAGAACTTTTACTATAGCTGCATCTTCCATCCGCTGTGACATTTCGGATCAACGTTGAAAATTTTAATAAATCAGCGTATTCGCAGACAAAAAAAAAAAAGAAATCATTTTATTAATTTATAACCGACAAGTGTCAGAGCTAACGATTACAAAGAGTTGTTTTAGTTTCGCAACATTTATCGGTGATAAATTATTAAAATATTTTTCTTTAATTTTATTATCGGTTTTGTAATTAATTTAATTTGCGAAGGACTTTTCTTTTTCTTTTTCAGTTTTTCCGTATTTTATTCGATAAAATTTTATTACGTAATTTCTAATGCGCTCTATATTCGTTTAGATTATAAATTAAAACAATAACATAATTTTTATATACTTCTGTACCGATTCTTGTGTACAAGCTTTAATTAGTATTTTTTTCGATGACATATCCGATAAAAAATGAAGTAACAAGCTGTGTGCCTCGAAAGTCTTGTGTACCGATCAGTGCGGGGACGCTCGTTGGAACAATCAGAATGAGGATCCCCGATAAAAATTGTTTTTTATTGTACGTTTTTTTTTTTTTTTTTTTTTTTTTTTTTTTGGGTGGGGGGACAAAAAACAGAAGAGCGTTTGTCTTTCCCAACTGATATTATTAATCTTTCGTTCGTAGATGGTAATTCTTGAAAAAGCCGCTAAACGATGGAGGATTAGTCGAAGCATCGTACTAATCGTTTGTTTAATACATATATTCCGAATACTTTGGGGAAATGATTTACGCGAAGAAGATGTTTTCCAAGTGATGACAGTTTTCCACCGTTGCTGAATAAGTGGGGGAATTTTTAAGTCAGTTGAAAATACACACTAGTATATAAAAGGAGGAATTATACGAAACTTTGGGGGGGAAAAAAATAAACTCGCCGATTTTGGTGAAAGTAAAAAGATCATTAATTTTTCGAAACACGTTCCAAATTTTTGACAGAAGTGTATTCAGAATGACCTGCGCTTCCTTTCGGCGAACAAATTATTTAAAATTTAGGCCCCGTCGTATTTTTTCACCTTTTATGCGAAGCATCCTGCCAGAGGACAATGCATCCTCCTCATTCGATTTCGGCTTATGTTAACCGAGCGCTGAAGAGTGTGATTTTTCCGGATTAACAGTGCGATTACGAGTATATAGTTTTGGTTTTTTGTAAAATTCGTTCGAGAAATTTTTGAATGCCAGCGACCTTCTTCAAAATGCTATTTTATCCATTGAACCGTCCTTCAAATTTATCATTAGAATGCGAATTTACTATTGCTACATTTTTGCCTCTCCAAACACAATAGTGATTCATGGAAATTATCGCATCGTTTAAAAAAGATATTATCGAAAAAGAAAAAAAAACCCTATTCTAAAAATTTTAACTCTAGCGATATCTGAAAAAAACTTGTTTGAAGAGAATGACGATGAAGAATTTTCTGGACAACTGTCGTACATGTGCTGTTGCAGGAAGTCCTTTCCGTAATGTGTCCTTCTCTCTGGGTATTGGCTCTATGAAAACGAGAACTGACAGAGCAAATTTTTCGAAATTAGAAAAAATTTTAAGCGAAATAGCCGACTGTAAAGATGGCGACGTCTGACAAAAATCGGCAATCGGATGAGCGATAACGAGATAAGCTGCTTCCCCAGATATATTGCAAGATGATCGACCGACGAATTCAGCGTTACAGACTTTACTAGACTCTATCGAAGAAGCAGACAAGCGTTACAGTTCAGCGCATTTTGCATAAGTGCGAGAATTCGGCTGCTCATCGGGGAATTATGCAAAAACAAAAAGGCTAAGCGATTGTTCGAAAGAGGAAAATAATCAATCTTATGAAAATTAACATTTCGCACACCGTTAATGATTTTAGGGAATTTCTTAATACTTTGCTTTTTATGAAAAATAAAAATTTTACGTGTTACATTACGAGAGTTTTATTTTTCGCCCCCCCCCCCCCCCTCCCTCCCTCCTCGCCCATAAAATTCCCTACTAACTACTTTCCGTAGCTCTATAAAAGATATAAAATTCGGATTAACCGATTATTTCCGAGCTGCTCGACTCGGTTAGTTGCGCTTCATCGCTTATGTAATTCTCCGGAAAGTAATGCACAATAAAAAGTCACTGCCAAGTATGTTCAATTACGAACGGTTCTAATGAATTTACATGTTAATCGTCTTAATATGAAATCAAAGACTTTTCGGAGGTTCGAAATTCTACACGCTTCAATATTTTCGGAAAGGAAAAGTAGCGAAATTACAGGTATTATAAGAAGGTTATTTTCCGCCATTTGCCAACCTCCGCTAGAAATTCTGTCGTTTTAACTACTAACCGTCTCTTAGTGTTCCCCGTTTTATCCTGAATTTTGCCGCTTTCAAAAAGATTTCCAGCCGCTTTTTCATTTTCGCAAAAACCTTATGGCTTTTCCTTTATTAACTTAAATTACCTTCTTTCCTGTCCCACCTTTGAAACGACGCATAAAAGAAAGGCTGAACCGCTGAAATAAGAGTGCTGTTACGTTTTTAGCTAGAGCACAATTAACGATAAAAGCAAATGGAAACTCGGATAAGGAAATTAATCGAGAGATGTATTTTTATTACCTATTTCAGATGTCAGTTGGACGAAAAAGGGCGCGGCACTAATTTCAGTTCCTAGACAAGTTTACGTCAGTGAATGTCGAGAGGTGGGGAAGCATCTTTGTACAACACGGAGGAATTCCCCAACAATTCCACCGAAATTTCGACGAGTCCGGAGGAATTCGCGGAAGCAGTGTACAAAATTTACATCGTCGATTTGCTGTCATCGTTATCGATGCTATTGATGCATTCTAAAGAAAACCGCTGCCATCTACTACAACATTCTTAAGAAACATTAAGCGTACGGTCGAGCCTATGGCCACCGGAAAGCCTTAGATTTGCTCGGATTGATCACATTTTCATAGACGTGTATGATCGGCAGGCCTTTACCAACGGTCTCTTGTACTTCTCCGTCTAAAGTTTTCTGCATTAGCAACTAAGTTTAGCGGGAAATCCAGCAGAATCTGTAAAATATTTCCAACGCCATTTTCAGCATACGCGATGGCCCTTAACCCAGCCTATGTAAATTATATCTCCTTTTATGCGCACGATAATCAATTCACTGTCGGTAGATGCACCTAGCACATAAAAGTACTTCGATTTGTTTTTGCGTCCTCTTCATAAATTAAAAATTTTGAGACTATACTCATTTCTAAAACTTCGCGATCATCCATGTGACTTTTGAACAAAAAAACATTTCATAAATATACACGCGCTCTCTGTCCTTTTAAATTTCATTTCGTTTCTAAATAAAAGTGAAATCGAAAAAAAGCTAAACGAAATATTGTGTGCGCCGTTGCAAAGGAGAAGGGGAGCGACGGTGCGAAAGAAACGGAAAACTAGAAGGTGGTTGATTTCTTGTTAAAGGCCGTGGCGCTGGAAAATAAAAACAAACGCCGACAGTTGATTTCTATTTGCGAAAAACAATATTAAAGGCTCTAGGAAAAAAAAAGGTCGCATTTAGAATCGAGCATCGAAAAACGTAAATTTTATTGTTCAGTCAAGCTTAAATTGATTTTAATTCGTCGTTATTTCTTCGTAGATTTGACGGAAGTAAATTGAATTTTTATCAGTCCCGCTGCGATTTTTCAAAAATTAAATTCGGTTATCAGCTTGGAGTTCTATGTCTGCCAGCTGATGCCGGCCGAGATGACTTCAAGCGGAGAAAAAGTATAAGAGAGCAAGCCGAAATGAAAAAAAAAAAAAAAAAAAAGAAATTTATGCAGTCGAAAAATCTGAAGAAAAAAGTCAACGGAACAATTCTTACAACTGAACTAGTTCAGAATCAACGGCGATTATTGGAAACCTGCGAGACTCAACGTGATCACGGTAACTAGAATACACGATATTATGCATGTCACGCGTTACGCTTCGCTCTCTCACGTAATCTGAAGACCAACGCGGTTTACGGATCCCGAGTAATATTGCATACATTTTGACTACCTTTAATTTTCTTTACAATACCTTCGGAATAAATGAAATTTAAAATTCGCCGCTATTCATAATTCCAAAAAAAGGCAGTAAATAAAGCCACAGTAATCGCGGTGTTTCTATAGTCTTCGGTGACGTCACAGCGAGATGTCTATCGTATGATAATAATTCTCTGAACAGTGGCAAAGATGCGATCTAGGTTCAAAAGAGCCGCGTCGGCATACTATAAGATTTTAATAGAGCGCATTCTGCTGCAGATACATTTATCGTTTCTCCCGCTCAAAAGAGCATTGCAAACTGGAAATGCGCAAATAACTCAGCTAGAGCAGTTTTGGGTACATACATATATTCTTTCCAACTGTGGATATATATCCGCGTCTTAACTTCAACTCCACCGGAGTTACATAATATCCCATATCCAGTGTATAATCGCAATCTCCGGATATTCAACTCCAACTCCGTGTAGCACTCCAAACGCACAAATCAATAGAATGTCCTTGAACACATGCGCACAGCTAACGCCTTTTGGAGTTGAGTTATATTAAATCACCTCGGCAAAAAGATAAATCCGACTGTGTCCGGAATAATAACGTTCATTCGTTGTGCGACGTCTTTCGAAGTTGACGTATAATCACATCGTCGGAAATGTGTCCGAACGCGGATGTATTTCTGAGGATATAACTGTGTCCGGAACTACCCATGCCTATTAAATACAAACAGTATTTTAACTTGCAGTTTATCGAATATTTTACTAGAAATAAAAGGTACATCATTATTACATATACACTAAATGCTTCGAACGCGGTACAAGTAAAACGAATAATTAGCAGACTACTGATTTACAAGACACCGGGATGGAGTAGAATGTTACAGATTTAAAAAAATAACGCAACAATTTTAACTGCACTCTTAAGCTAACCTAACTAATTATTCTATTAAAGATAGACGGCTCCCAAAGAACTTGAAATTGTTATTATTAGTTAGGTTTATGTATAAAAGCGTCAAAACTGACGTATTCAATAATTACCCGCCAATTACGATCATATATATTATATATATATATATATATATCAATGGTTTTAGAAAAAATTTTGGAGTAATTCGTTGCGTTTTAAAAACCTACCTGGGAGAAAACAATGTATATACTATATAGCAATTGATTTACATTAAGAGAAAGCATATCATTGTTCAGATTATTAACAAATATCAATAAAGGACTGGCAAATGGGAATCAGTTTATTATAACCTTTACTGACATTAGTAAAGTTTTTGATATGGCCAATCATGAAGTTATTATTATTGTTATTATTATTATTATTATTACTATTATTATTACTATTATTATTATATATGGGGAAATATTTTGTTACGCAGATGACACTGTGCTTATGGTAAACTTACGCAAACAAGCTATTCTCTTCAGAATCTTTTACAAGATGACTTGTATAAAATCAAAAACTGGTTACACATTAACCAACTGTTTATTAATCTGAATAAAACTAAATTTTGATAATTTTCCTATACCAGAAATTTCCTATTTAATTTATAAAAATTATACACAGTATCCCCCCTGGCACTTCTTCCCCATTCAACTAGACATATCCCTAACACCTTCCACAACTCATCCAGTTCCTACAAATCAAATAAATAACCACATCGAACAAACTATAAGCAAATATAGAGAATATAGAAAAATTTACACCGATGCATCTAAATTCAACAAACTATGTGGTAGTGCGGTAGTTTCAGAGGGAGATCTTCTGCGCTACAGCTTACCACCACAATATTCGGTATTTTCTGCTGAACTGTACGCAATATACCTCGCTATATCCACTGCTATCACTGAAAACTACAAAGATCTATTAATATGCTCCGACTCTCTTTCTGCTATTATGTGCTTCAACCGTAACTCTACTAAATTACATCCTATTGTTATAGAAATTTTAAATCTCTTATACCGTAACCCTACTCTTAATATAATTTTATTATGGATCCCAAGTCACACAGGTTTTTCACCAAATGAACTGGCAGACAAAACAGCTAAAGAGGCAGCCCTTATCCAACCCTATCCCTTGATACCTATATCTGAATCTGATGCAATCACTATCATCAAATACAAAACAAATGAATCCTTTTGCGACCTGTGGAATGCAATCCCTACGACTAATCACCTTAGAGCTATCCGCTCTTATCCTATTCCTTGGAGATCTTTTACGTTCAGTAGAAAAGAACAGGTAGTCCTGTCTCGTCTTCGTATTGGTCATACTGCACTGACTCATAGTTATATTATAAATAAAACAGAGCCACCATTGTGTTCCCGCTGCGACCAGACACCCTTAACACTCCGACACCTATTCTTTGAATGCCCACAATACTCCATATATCGACCTCAAAAATTTAGTTGCAATTCATTAAAACAAGTTTTATCCAATGATCCAGTTGCAATAGAAGCAGTCCTTCACTTTCTCCGAAATATAAATATGATTAACTCCATATAACATCCAATGACTACTTACGGGTGCTCCTGGCCATAGCAGCAGTACATGGTATCCGACAAAAAAAAAAAAAAAAAAAAAAAAAAACTAAATTTATTATTTATTGTCACATATCACAATTTAAATGGAACATTTTCAAAATTTTTTTGGAAAATGATGCTCCCCTGGATAAAGTTTATGAGATAAAATATCTAGAGGTGTTGAACTAGACTGTAAACTGTTCTGGGATAAACATCCAATTTATCGTGTATCAAAAATTAGAAAATTAAACTATGTATATCGATTTTATTATCTAAGCAAATTTTTCAATACCATACACCTCCGTAAACTATATACTGCTTTATACCAACCGATGATATTAAGCTATGGAATCATGCTTTGGCACAAAGCTGCTGATTATCATCTAAAACATCCGATACAACTGCAGAAAAATGTTATAAGGTTACCTGACAGAAACCTAGACACAGTTGCAGTGCATATTATTTTGCATTTTTCAAAACTTTATGAATCGCAACTACTTATGTTTGTTCTTAAGAATAGAACGAAATTTAAAATCTCTGTTACTCAGGGTATATTACTAGATCAGCGGGTGAAGAATTAGCAGTATTACCAAATATTAACAAATCCCATATCCGAAATCAATCTATATGTGTATGGGGGTCCTAAACTTTTTAATTCTTTACCCTCTTCTTTAAAAACAGATTTGAAAAATTACAAAAAGCGCCGTAAAATTTCTATCATACTTATTACCTTAATTATAGCACAGATAAGGAAAAATAAAAGAAGAGAGAGAAGAGTAAAGTAAAGGAGGCGAAAGAGAAGAAGTGAGAAGAGAGGAGGAGAATAAAGAAAAAGAAGAAAACGAAGAAGTAGAAGAAAAAGGGATATAAAAAGAAGGAAAAAAATAATAGTTTGTCAAATTTTGATTTGTTTTATTTTATTTCCCTCTTACTACTTACTATGATGACAAGTGAAGTTTTTGTATATATGTAATCAACGAGTGTGAGTATATGTGTAAGAGCGTATAAGTGTGTATATGTGCCTAGCTGTAACTTTGTGCATGTGTGTTACATATATATCTGGTGGTGTTGTTCGGATACTTAATTACTTTTTAGTTTACTCTAAGTGTGCGTGTGTGCGTGTGTGGGTGAATATTTATTTTGTTTAATTATCACATATCCTATATTTGATAAATCCATGAATAGTTTTAGAAGATTATTTGCTGTATTTGTAGTTTTTTTTATTCTTTTCTTCAAGACATTTTTATTGTTTTGGTCAAGAAATTTGTATTGTTTGCAGTACCCATCGCTCGTGTAAATGTGCGCATAAATGGAATATGTATAATAATAATAAACTTAATTTGAAACTTGAATTACTGTTATTATTATTATTATTATTATTTTCACCTTGCTGTGAATATCCAGATTGCATCTTATTTTATTTACTAATTAAACCTTTATCTTTACTTATTTCTTCCTTTACTCTGTATCTATTTTTGTTTTATTCATTTTTGCGCTTATTCCTGTATTCGAACTTAATTTGTAGATTTTGTGTTTATTTTACGTTTCGTTTCAACTACTCGCGCTATGTAGCGCATTTGTGGAATTTTTGCAATAACAATAATAATAAATTGATTTGATTTGATTATTATTATTATTATTATTATTATTGAACCTACTCGATATGACAACATTGATAAAAAAGGCACGGTGAACTGCGCAGTGATACCATAGGAGCTAAAGCGTAGTAGTTGCCGTATCACTAAGTGAACCACCATACGTAGCTTAGTAGGAAGGATAAAACTAGTATAAATTCCTTTTATTTATTACATTTTTTAAAATTTAAATCTGAGTCTGATACTTTTTCCCCTACAAAACGTGCATCCAGCCTATCAGCTACTTCTGTATAAGGCTTTATTCGAAAATATTTCGTTGTTCAGTGAAGCCTAAACCTTTTCAATGTTCAGTGAAGCTTAAACTTTTTCAGTGTTCAGTACTGCATTCGAAACGTTAATTCTCGCAGAAGAATATAGTTCAACAAATATTTCATTCGTGAATGTTCTAATAGATTCGGGTTTTATTCGAATAGTTATTCTCAAGAATCGTTTGAAATTAATTGTTTATTTTATAATCTAAATTAAATTGTTGCCTCCAACATAATTTTATAATAAATGTATAAAGTTTTGAAGATTTAGTTGTTTCATAATTTTATACTTATAGGTTTATTTATTCCTTTAATTCAATCGTACACACGTATAATTTCGTTTAGCAACCTGTTAAAATTTATTTATTGAATTCAAATTCATTTTAATTACAGTAAGTTATATGTATACTAATAGAACATTATAAAATATAATTTATCCTTGTAAAGTATAAGTGGTGTAAGAGTGTTTACATCATTTGTAATTTTTAATTTAAAAGAAAAAAAAAAAACGATAATTCAAATTGAACGAATTTTTCGAAACGAAACAATAAATTTTTTATTGCGAAGGATTATTTCCAATGAAAAAACCATTCGATTATTTTCTTGGCGATTATCGATTATATCGGTTGTAAAAATATTTCGCACTAGCCCATAGCTAGATGAAATCGAAGTGATTGATATACGTGGCGGCTAGAACATTTCTGCGGGTATAGCAATTACGTATATACGTAGCACGGCTAGAAGCCACAAAAATTTATTTAAAAATTAAATAGTATGAGGTACAGAAAATTTCGGCTAAAAAAAGTCTAATTCCAATAATAAATAGCTTTCCCCAGTTTTCACATTTAAAGGTTATATCAAATTCTCGACTTCCTCAACTTCATTTGGATTGGAAACAGTTATAATGACTTCTCTAAACATTGATATAAAAAGAGACGAGATCAAAATAATGGATAATGAGCTAAATAATATTTAAAATGATAGTATATAGGAAGATATTCGGCAACGCTTTATTTCGTGAAAAAAAATGTATCTAAAAAGTTTACGAAATACCATGTGCCGGCTCCTTTTATGTAATGGAGTTGTATGCAATTTCTACGGCAATAGGGTATATTAGGAAAGAAGAAAATAAAAAATGCTTAATTCTTTCGGACTCGCAAGGAGTACTGATGAAACTCGAGAGAGTTGATTTTTTTTTTTTTTTTAAATGGTGTATTTAGAGAGAAAAAATATGTGTATAAAGGTGCAGGGAACTAGCGTGCTTAAATCAGGAGTGAGTACGTGTGCGTGTTTAGCTAAAATAACGTATTAATAAACATAGAATCTTGTGTGCGGTAGTTTCCTGCAAAATGTACTTAAACTAAGGTGGTAAAAGGATGAAAAACATAGTCCCTTCACTCACCAAGCGTGTGTGTTGATAGATGAGTTTTTTAAAGTATAACTTAAAATAACTTAAAAATATTATGCGCAATGATTTAATTCTTTTTCGATATTTACAGGAAGTACATAAGATAGAATAACAACATGCTACATTTGCGGTTTCACGATTGAATTTGAGTTTAGGGAGTTAATAGTGTATTAGTTTCCGTTTATGAACTTCCTGCGAATCGCAGACTCCATATATATACAACAGGAGATTTGTAGAATTTTCTCTAGTGATGATTAGTGATTGGGAGCTATTAATGTTATATTTGGATCTAAAATCCTCAAATCTGGAACAGTAAAAAAAGATGTTCAATGTTATCTTCGACACCAGAGGTACACATGGTGCACCCAGGGCCACCATTAAGACGGAACCTATGTAAGTAGGAGCCAAACTTTCCATGCCCTGAAAGCACCTGCGCATTGAGAGTTGATTTACGGAAAATGTACAGTGTAAAGGTTAAAATTATGAATTGATAAATTAAAAGAGAACAGAACAGTTCGGTCACATTCGAGTCGGTGCCGGCGCATGTAGGAATTCACGGTAACGAAACGGTTGATGCCCTAATGAGATCTATACTCAGAACAGTGGGAAATAGAAAATTAAACTGGGAGGAATTACTAATGGCTTTAATTAAAAACAACTTATTTACCAAGTGGAATGCAGACTTCCGAAACATTAGTCAGCAGAAAGGAACCTCGCTCATTAACAACAACTATTAGTGATAGAACTCGGTTTGTGGGGAAGGAAATGACTAGAGATTTCGTGGTCGTTATGTGTAGATTGAGAATGGGTTATCATCACCCCCCCCCCCGCCCATTTGGCTATAATAGGTATAGTAGAAGGCCGATTATATCCGAAATGCAATATTGAAGAGATTATAGAGTGCAGTGTATGACCATACGACAGTTATGATAGATACAGAGAAATTTTCATTAATAATATTTTACCTAAATTTGGTACTCTTCCGGTTCCCTAATTTCATGAATAGAGTAATAAACCCGTGTTCTGTCGCGGCTAAACACTGATACGATTATTTCAGAAAAGTGAAAATATAGTTAAAGAGAAGAGATATGAGAAGGATTAGATGATAAGCGGGTAGACTGGCCAAATAGCGAGATCTGGGGCTAAAAAATGCCACAAACAACAGATTGATTATGGACGTTTTTAATATGAATTCGTTCATGCGTTTCGCATGAACCTGTGCGCGCATAAGATGTTAAACAGAGCGCTCGTGCCGGACTAATCTCTGCATACACATACATACATACATACATACATACATATGTATATCTATAAAAACTTTCCGTATTTCTAAATCAACATAATTTTTAGTAATTTTAAATTTTCGCAGGACCTCCATGATGGAAGTCAAGTGCTTTAGCAACTATGTTGTCAAACAATTGCAAAATATTAGTGCGAAATATGGAAAGCACAAGGAATAAGAGGCCTCAGTACCCTGCGCAGAAGGGCCAGATAATCACAGGGGACCCTGGATTGCCGTTAAGGGGGCGGCAATCTCGACATGCGACCTCAAATAACAGGAACAATAGTAAAAACGGCAATACGAGGAAGACCCCCAAGAAGATGGACAGATGACATAATAAGACAAGCAGGTCATACATGGATACGCGAGGCTCAGGACAGACAACGGTGGAAAAATTTGGGAGAGGCCTACACCAAATATTGGTGTCAGAAGGCTTAAAGAAGAAAGAAAGAAGAAGTGCGAAATATACAAGAAGATAGAAAAAACAAAAAAAAAAAGAACGGTTTAATAATTATCCATGTAATAAGGTGGAGCAGTTAAAATTGAATTAAAAATAGGAAAGAAATAGCATTAGGGCGTATCGAACAAAGACTAGCTGTGTTGTTATTTTTGATGTATACCAATCTCTTTGTACGGTTCTCTGCAGTTTATTATAAATTTTTCAGTCCGATGTGTGGTATAAGTGTGTTGGTTTAAAATAAATTAAGTTCATTTTTTTAATTTTAGTTGAATGGGTTATTTAACTTGTTTAAGAAAAAGCCGATAAATTTTAGCTTTACAATAAGAATTGAGCAAAAAATTTTATTTTCCTTATGGTTTTTAATTATCGGAGTATATAAGTTAAATTTTTAACTTCACAACTATTAAAGTAAATATGTTCATGAACAGATAATAATAATCTCAATCAGAAACTTAACAAACAATATAACTAATTACGGATATCGCATGATAATAAAGAAAAAAACGGGGGTGGAAACGGGGGAAAACAGGGAAAAAGAAACGGTATGATTATATCTCTTATCATAAATTCATCAGCTATGAGTAGCTTTTTTAAAAGTTAACAAATGAAATATCATTCGCTCCGCATTATATGCTCAGAAATTCTGATAGAAAATTTTCCGAAAAGAAGAAAAGGGCCCAAATATTCTTCATTCCTTAATATATATGTATGTAACTCGGTCCTTTGGTCAAGGGCGAACCTCCGGGATCTTCAGATGTTAGTTCCCTGTAATAATCGTAGAAGAGTCGATTTCAATTGACTACGTCATTCTTGACAAAAACAATAGGGCAGTTAAATGTAAGACAAAAACATGACAGATTAAATATAAAAGTGTAACAAATTTCTTAGCGGGATTTCTAAATAAAGCGAAAACGTAACAAATTTTGTTACATGATTTTCTTCTTACACGTATATTGCGGTAGATTTTTAAAGTTTTTTCATCATCGTAAGATCGATTGTTTATTGTTTTGTGATTAAATTCTGGTCGTTCGCAACTTGCACGTAATTACTGACGCATTTCAAATTTCCGTTTTGAGGACCAATTCGGAAAAATGTTTTTATTTAATTTCCCCGTACCCTTCTAACCGTGACTCGTCGTCGCTTTCAGCACATTTCAAAAGCCACGCATAATACTTCAACAGCTACTACTCTCTTCCCCATTATTAATTCCCTAAATTAACGCACGAGAAATTAATTTCATCACGTTTGGTCAGTTCGAAACTGAAAAATTGTTTTTCATAGTTTTTTCAAAAAAGAAAGAAAAAAAAAAAAAGAAAGAAAAAAAAAAGAAAGAAAAACTTTCTGCTACGCTAAAAATTTGAATCCGTCACTTCCCCAAATAAAACCAACTTTTTTCAAATTTGTTAACAAAAAGTTACACGCAATCTTTTAAATATAACACTGCTAATTACATTTTTATGGCGGAAAATGATTAATGATGAAGAAACTATCAAGTCAAGTGTCAAATTTAATTACGCAAGATCAGTAGATCAATATTGACATCAACACTAAAAATACCGCTTGGAATAATAATCGTTGTTGAAAATTAAAAGGGATTGAAGAAATTTCAAAAATTGCGAAATCTTTATTTTCATCACCAATGTTATATTATTTAAAAGAACTCAACCTGTAAATCTAGTTCAAACACCTATTGTAAATTGTTACTTACGGAATTTCAAAATTGTAAGAATTTTACTGGATTTAAGCGGTTTATAAATAATAAATAAATATCATAAATCCAGTGTATATATATATATATATATATGTATATGTGTGTGTATATATATAAAATTAGATGTAGATTTAGCAGCACAAGTAATAGAATACATATTGGACAAACGTCACAAACCTTCCATATACATTATAATCATTGTATTGCTGCATTTAGACGCAGGTATATAAAAGACACGCCTGTGGCTGAACGTATAATTTTATAAATAAACACAAGTTTACATTTTGACACTGATTTAGAGATTTTAAAATACATAGCTGATAAACATTTACTGAACTATGCGTACACATACTATATTAATGAATTTTTAAAAATTAATTCGATTAATAACAATCTCATGTTGAAGAATAATCCTTTATTTAAAATCGATAATTAAATTTGAATACATCGGTAATTATTCAAAAAAAAAAACAAGAAACTGTTATGGGAGTACCGCAAAGGTCTGTTTTATGACCGTACTTGTGGAACATAGTTTTCTCTCAAATGTGTAACATTAAATTACCCACTAACGTAAACATTTTCACTTTCGAAGATGATATTGCAATAGTAATAGCCGATAAGAATGAAAATGTACTGGAAAATAAAGTTTACCAGGTTTATACAGAAATCGCGAAATGGTTAGAACAATACAATTTAAATATTAACGAATCTAAGTCAACTTACATGTTATTTAACAAAAACTTAAAGGATAAAAGATTAAATTTGCTCTAATACGGATTAAATATTAGTATGGTTAGTCAAACCAAATACTTAGGTATACCTATTAATAGACAATAACTTAAAATTTTATAATCATTTTCACTGTATCACTAAAAAACTATATACATTTTTAATTATATTTAACAAATTATACAATAATAATAACCGATTAAATTACAAGAAGGGAATAATAACATTATATAAAAGCGTAATATTGCTTAACATACTTTATGGTAGTGTAATATATATAGACATTTTAAAAGTTAAAAAATTTCGAAATATATTAAAAAGTTTTCAGAGAATTATTGCAATAAAAATTATTAAAGCTTATAGAACTACCAGCTACATGGCAAGCGCTGTCATTACAATTATTAAACCATTAACTTACGAAATACAGAAACATATTAACATATTTTTAATAAAAAATAATATTAAAAATCATGAATTCCGTAACGTACAGTATCAACCTCCTTACTTCATTCGCGAACAAAAATCGTTAACGCTTTAATAGTTTAAAAGCTTATGATATTAGATAAGTATTATAATAATACATTTCAGGCGCAGTGTGACGAATATAATAATGGTATAGGTAAAAAAAAATTTTCAACCATAGATGATAGACTACATAATAAAGCTTTTACGCCAAAGTTTTTTAATGTCCAATTTCTTACTGGACACGGCCTATTTAAAGATTATTTACATAAAATCGCACACTCAAATAACTGTCTAACGTGTAATTCTTTATTGATAATATTAAGCATATTCTTTCCGGCTGTCATTAATACAGATTTTAGCAATATTAGCCCTGATCAATTAGTAACTAAGCTATTTACAATATGTTCAGTAGTTTTACGATAGTCGAAATAAATCACCGTACAGCACATGTACACCTGTATTAATATTAATATTTAAGGAATACTAATTATTACTAACATTGTAAAACAGTCTGTCAGGGTTCCATAAACTTAAATGGACGGACTCAGGACAGACCTGTTATTTATATAAATTATTGGTATAAATTTTCTAAATATATTTACCCTATCGTATTACGAATTGGGGACCAAAAAAGAAATACATCGCTATATTGTTAAATCATTTTTATGTTTGTATTCATTTATTTGTAGCTTTAACTTTAGTTATATTTACCACAATTATATGGAGTATTTCACAACATGTGGGTTTTATGTGTTTTGTGGATTATTAAATTTTCCGTTTAAGTTTGTTGTTTGTATCAATTCATATTAATAGAAGACTCTAATTTAGAGTTTAAACTTAGAATAAGTCACCAAAATTGCTTTGCAGATTTCAACCATCTAGACTAAACTATAGAAAAACTGAATATGTAGTAGATTAAACCATAGATCGCATTATTCAGTAATTTTCATAATGTAAGAGGCGAACTAGGAAATATTTAAAAGTGGCTCCCTCTTCTCGTTCGGATCAAACGAAATATGCGGACTATCCGTTTTGGTGGATGAGACGGGCCTGGCAAGTCGGCAGAGAATAATTTCGGAAATAAAACACAGGCAGAACAACTAGAGCAGCTAGATTATTCCGTTTGCGCGCCATTATATCGAAGGTAAAAGTGTAAAATACGTAATATAAGCCATAAATCAACGGCATTCTACCACGTCGGTAGATGGAAAAAAATGAGCCTTTTCCACTTTTTACCAGTTGCTTTATTTTAACCTGACAACACGAAGAAAGTTAACAAAACAGCCGTAACAAATAATGATAATAACAAAACGGAAACAAAAACACAAAAGCTGAAACTGGAACAAACTCGAACTTTTTGGAAATTTTTTAATCGCTTTGCGATGATAATAATTAAGCGGAACTAATGGAAAAGAAAAACTACGGATGGCAACGAATGAAACAATAAAGAGAGGAAAACTAGCGGTCGGGAATGGCGGAGTTAAGATTCAATGAAAGAATAAAGGAATGTTGCTTATCCTAGCGGTATCGTCGCGTCGACCGTTTTGAAAATCAGGTTTAGAGACAAACCTTTCAACGACGACAGTGTTCTAAACAGCATCAGAGTTGCGTACCGGTTTCAAAAAATGAAACAAAAATTACCTCGTAAAATTATCGTAATAATTTCCAGATATAAAATAAATTCCCCTTAATAACGAAACAAAAATAAGTATTAAAT
The DNA here is from genome assembly GCA_039619475.1 of Icerya purchasi. NCBI lineage: Eukaryota > Metazoa > Arthropoda > Insecta > Hemiptera > Monophlebidae > Icerya > Icerya purchasi. Next base: position 165,985,437 of record CM077116.1, on the reverse strand, counting down.
TACTTTAATAAATTTAAGTACCTCAATTTAAAGAAACGTTTTCTGGCAGTGCCCATCATCAGCTAACGGTACAGAGTACACTTGAATAGAACGAAAAACACAGTTTTATTTGAGTGTGTGCTGTTAGCTGATGATGGGCTGTGCCCGAAAACGTTTCTTTGAATTAAGAACCTTAAATTTATTAAAGTAATTTAATACTTATTTTTGTTCGCTAATAAGAGGAATTTATTTATATTACATTTAGAAATATTAACAAACAGGTTATGGATTTATATACGTTTTATTAATTTCCGTCTGCCTGATTTGACGAATCACTTCTAAATTCGGTCTATTCAAATATTGATTTCTGGCGCGCAGTTGCGTGCTTAGCATTTATAAAATTTACTTCAGTAATGGCAAAACAAATATTACCTATCTTGAAAGACGTAAGTTTTATTTTTATTAAACCGGCAAATTATATTAATTACCTACATCGCGAGCAAAATAAAAAGTTTTTGTCAAAAACATAGCGTTAAAGGTGTACGTATAGCTGAGTTTATACAATGTAGAGGAATCTCAGAAAATCTAAAAACGGTTAATTAAAAATGGTTTAAATGATCTCGCAGATGATTCTTATTCGATAAGGGTATGTAGGAAGTTATTGGAGCAAAAAATGTTTAGCATATGTCGACAAATTGTATACTGTTAAATGAAGATTACCTCTGTTAAGTATTAAAAATGTAATTTTTCAAAAAAAAAAAAAAAACAAAAACGGCGAATGCGTTGGAAAGATGAAGGACCACTTTCGCGGTTTGTATATTTTATAAATGTTCTCATAAGTATACAGCGCGTTAACTCGTTTGGAAGAGTAGATTTTTATTTTTATTTTTTTTTTTTGCCTTTTACCGAAGTAAATTTCAAAAATTATCTCTAGTGAGTTTCTCTTCTGTTTGCTGGGGTTATTTTGTTTTGCCGTCCTAAGCTTTTTTACAAAAAATCTAATTTTAACCTAAATCCTCGGGCCGTATAATAGGTATATAAAACATAAAAATTAAACTAAACTACATTGTAATTATAAAACGTAAAACCTTGAAATTTGATACATAAATTCTTTATATGCCAATAATAATGAATTTAAATCACGGCCACTTTTTAATAATTTAATTTAGTTATTTAAAATTAATTTTTAAAATTTTCCATTCGTCTAAAATACCATTTACAATGAATAGAAAGTAAAAAAATTCTCGAATTTTTTAAATTAGCATTATTCATTTTAGAACTGAAGTTTTTAATAATTACAAAAGATTTTATTAAAAACGTTAACGTATATAAATTAAAATTATACTAGAATTCGATTAATATTGAAATTAAATTTAAATTAAACAAAATCACAAACGATAACTATCGATTCCGAATATTTACAAAGTTCAATTTAAAAAATTTCTAATTTTTTTGAAAAATTTAATAGTTTTTTTTTTTTTTTATAATTTTACGTTATTGTAAAGAAATAAATCAGCTTCGTACTTATAAAACGATCAAATATGTAAGTTTATATTATTTTGTTACTTTTAACAATCAATTTGCATATGAATTTTATGTAAAGCATAAATCGTCAAGAAAAATTTAAATTTGCCGAATGATGTAGTGTTCTAAATTAAATTATGTTTTCTTTTTTAAAATTCGGTGAAATTTAAAATAGGCTTAGAACTGTCATTTACCGCATAATTTATATTAAAGCTGCTATAAGTTTATAGTTTGTTTACATTCAAGTTAGCGTTTTGTGACAAAAATAGAAGTAGGATATTTTACGATATTAACTGATAATATATTAGCACATTGAAATCATTTTAACATTTAACGAAACATGGAAGTAATTAAAATTTCATTTATCTAAAGAACGGTTTACTCAGTTGTTTTGTCAAAAGTAAAAATTTTCCTATAATATTTAAGAAAATTATTTACCGATAATTATTATTTGCTGTAAATTTAATGAATTCAGTAAATTCAGCATTTTAGTTAATGCATCTGTTATTCGTTTATTTATATTAATAATAATAATAATAATAATAATAATAATAATAATAATAATAATAAAAAAGGTCTGCCTATCGGATTACATTGTGTCCATAAAACATAGGAGTATGAAATTCGGGAAAATAATAAGTTCTTTTTGTATCAAAAGTTTTAAAGCTGAGAAGACATGTTTTAAAATTTAATTTGGTTATTTTTATTCTTACTTTCGCATTTCTTTTACTGAATTGTTGGTGATAGTAAGTGTACACATTTTGTGTACTGCTCATAATAATTACTTTAAAAATATATTAAAAATTAAGAACAAGTTCAATGCTACATATTTTTTTTATTTTTTATTTTTATTAATAAATTACCTTTTTAGATTACTAAATTTCTTTTTATTTGTGTCATAAGTTTTTTATGATTGTTATTTACATTTAAACAAAATTTTGAATTGTAAATAGAAAATAAACGTAATACTTTGTTTAACGTGTTTCTATAATTTTGCAACAATGCATGTTTCATACAGCTCAACTTCTATGTCCTTTTTTTTTTTTTTTAACAACAGACCTATTCGCGATTTACATGATCGAAAAAAAAAAAAAAAAAATCGAATGCAATCAAAGTAAATTAATGTAAATTCTATATAGTACCATCGTAAATGTTTAATAACGAATAAGGGTTTTTACAGCAATAAATTCCTGTGTACTTTTCTCTGCGTAAATTTGTTCACGATTTATAAATATTTTATTATACGGCACATTAAATTAGTGTTCTGCATATATTTTTCGGTGCTGTGATAGGTTGCGTAATTTAAATGAAAGCATCGATTGTGCTAGTTTATTAAGAAAAATTTAGTCATTATAACCTGATAACAATTGTACTGTTACTAGGCCCGGATGAAGTGTATGATAGGGCTTTTCGGAGGTGACAAAATTATCAGTTTTATAGAATAACTAAATTTTCTTTAATTTAATCTAATTATATTATTTTGAATTCACGAATTAACATATAATTATTAATGTGTAAACAAAACTAAATATACAGACAATGGGTAGAATTTTTGATGCCAAAAAAAAAAAAATATGTACACATATATGTATATAATTTTAAACAATGAATTGTTTTCTTGTTTTTTCTGCAAATTCTTGTATAATATCGTTAAAATCTACTGAACGGAGAAAATCCGTTTTGATCATTAATCTTGATAATGCCGCAATAATCTATGATCTAGCTTGGTTGATTTCTACACCATTTTTATTCTTTTTAATATCGAAAAACATCTTTCCACCTCACAATTTGTAATCTGTATAGTTAGAAGTATTCTATATGCGATATAAATGTTTGGAAAAACATCTATTATTTGCACGTTTAACTATCCATGTCGGAGGTAGGAGCCTCTCGGGGGCCCCTTTATAAGGCTGGGACCGGGGCTGCAGCCCCCCTAGCCCTCCCCTAAATCCAGGCTTGACTGTTACGCAAAGCTGGAGTATAATAAAGTGAATATCCCGCATATCCTTGATATAAGATGTGTAACATTGTAAAATTAAAATTTTTTCATAATGTATTTAAGGCACTCTAATGAATCTGACGGGAATACTGGAGTCAGTTGCTTTCTGCTTTTGGAATGATTCGCCTTTACTCAAATTCCTCTGGTACCCAATTACTTTCGATTGGGTAAATTTAAGCGCGACTTTGAGAGACGGAACAACTCCCGAAAATCCGTTACATATCGGGTTTTTTTGATAAACACCTTAGCTATTCGGCTTCACCAGGATAAGGGAAAAAATGCTAGATCTTTTAAAATGCTTTTTAAAACAAAAAAAAAAAAAACAAAAAAATCTGTACCTTTTGGCAGTTTTAATTATTTTTTTTTGAATATTGCGAACAATTACGAGGAAAATTAGCCACTTTACGTACATTTTTAGTGCGTTCAAGGAAGACATTTTTGTCGATAACTTTTGTTCATGTGAATTTTCATCCGGACTTTTTTTTCTTTATCATCATTATTATCATTTTCGCTCTGGCCGACAAATTGTACAAATTCAACGCGCTGCCGATGATTAATTTTTTTAAATTTCTTCCTGATAACTGTCACGCTACCCGTTGCAATGTACTTTTCTTGTAATATATTTCGAGCATCGTTTTTTCCATATTAATATTTCTCCCAACGGTTATTTACATATTTAATCTGAAAATCGTTTGCGTTGACAGAGAACTCTAGCATTTTGTTCCATAAATCTTAATTAGTTTTTTCGGGACATTTTAAAAAGCAAAAATAGAATTTTAAAAATTTTAACTTTTGGACACGGTTTTCAATCAGTTTAAAACTTTTGATCAGATTAAATTTTTCGTTTTTTTTTTATTATTGTTTTTCAACACCGGTCGAGTATGTTATTAGTGCAATTAATTTCTAAAATTATATAAATTAGCGCATTAGCAGCTGGACGGAAAAAAAGAAAAACTCGGAAATGCTCGAAAAAATAGGAATAAAGAAAAAAATTTTGAACTCAATTAAAATAAGAAGTGGAAAAATGTTTGGTCATCTAATGAGAAATGATTCATTCATAACAAACATAATCGAAGAAAACATTAATGGTAAGGAAGGAAAAGGTCGACCAAGGAAGTCGATTATTGGATAGAAATGGCTGGTTGCAGCAAGTACTCAGAAATGAAGAAGATAGAAATGGAAAGAGAAGAATGGAAGTTAAAATTCGCACCTACAAGGCTAAGCCTTTAGAACAAAGAAGACCCATTCCAAACAGAATGCAATGACTGCTATTTTTAAAATATACTTAGGTGTAGAAAAATGAATTACAAAACGAATAATACTTTATACAACAGTTGTTCACTTACGAGTAGTAATGAAAAATGAAAAGCGAACTCATTCACTTGTAAACTTCTACCTGAAGGTACAGCTTTTTTTTTTATACGTAAATAATATACAGCGCGTAAGCTGTTTCAAAGGCTTAGGAAACCTCTTTAACTTCTTATTAAAAAAAAAAAAAAAAAAAAAAAAAACAAGTTTTATAATAAATGGGTTTTTTTCCGTTAGTCAACCGAAAGAATTAGCTCAACTGTAGATAATAAAATTTGTAATTCTGCATTCGATTCGGACATACCTGGCTGAAGATAGCTTTACATCTGTTTTAGTTTTCCGTCATCGATTTAATCCTTCCCTTCTCTTAATATCTATACGTTGAGCAATGACAGAAAAAAGGAACAGCACATTTCCCAACTTTAACCTATCTCGTAAAAAGGAAATAAAGTTTATTTTCTTCTTACTGGAAATCCGTTCGAAAATCTAACAAATCTTCGCATTAAACACCTTCAGGTCCTATGCTTAATATATGGGTTAAGTAGGGCTGTGAAGTTGTTAAAACATGAAAATCTATTAAAACGCTGATCGCTATTAGTGTACTACGGTGATTACATAAATTAAACTCTCATTTTACGAAATTAAGCAAACTTCGATTAAAGCTTAATTAATGCGTGGGATTGTCAATTCGAGAAATGCCATTAACGCCCGAAATAAATAAATAAACAAATAAAGGATAACATGGTAAAAAAATAAGATAAAAAATGAAGGCGGAAGAATTTCTTTTTCTTTTTAATTACCATTTCAATAGCATTCCCGACTAAATGTTATTGATGTATTTTTCCGGCTCTTCTGTTATTACAAAAAATGCAGTAATTATAAATAACAAACTTTTTTAAATATGTACTAAATAAAATATGCTGCAAACGTTTCCGGAAAAATAGCCCATTTTCAACTGGGAAAGAGAATGAAAATATCGTTAAAGACGATAGGTTTCTAGGGTATGTATTCATGTTCAATGTTCGTTATGTATGTTTACGCGACAATTATTCATTATTTTATTAACTAAGCAGATACTTTAAAATTTCGCTTTTTTTTCTTCAAATGGCTGTTTATGGTCAAATTTTTTCGAAAAATTTCTGTTGGAATTCAAAACAGCTGAAGCATCGTGAACATCAGGTATATACACAGGAGTACTCTCATAGACCTGCAAGATAAGAACGTCCAAGAAGAAAAAGAAAAAAAAAAACCAAAAAAACAATGATTTTTATTATACATAGAATTGTAATAAGAAAGTAATTAAAGGAAATATTTCTGTATTTTGAAACAATTCATGATTCCGTCATGAATTGTTATAAATCAGGTAAAAGCTGAAGTTTATTAGCAAGTTTAATTTGCAAGGAAAGCAATAAATACACAACAGGCGATTGGGTGTTAAAAGCAATCATCTATATTTACATATATAGTAAACTACTTCATTATACTTAACAACGAAATACATATGTAGTAAAGTATTTGTTTTTTTCTTTGTGCTTTCAAGTTCTCTTTCAATGCGGTCAGGAGAACATCCGTGAAAACTTAGATTATGTTTTCAGGTATATAGAGGTCAGTTTTATTATAAATTAAAGGTATTTCGAACAAACTCTATAGATGTATCCTTGTCATACTTTAAGTATATGCAGAAAGTAATGTGCGGCTATAAGAGCCAATTGATCACGTATTATAAGAAAAATTTCCGTACATCTTTACACCCATTTCACTGGAATGTCTCAGTTCATTAAGCTCGGAAAAATTCATTTTCGATTTTAAGCACGCCAACTAGACTCAACATAGAAATTACATAAACAGCACGGTACGAATTCACGCACGCCCTGCTACCCCTAATCAAATAAACACGACTCCATAATTTTCCTCGCGGACACCATTTTAACATCGTCGCAGTAGTACATATATACGGTAAAAAATAAAAAAAAAAGCTAACCTCCTCTAAAAAATGCTAATTAAATTTAAAAATTATCATAAATAGTACCAGAAAAAGTAAAATCGACGGGTGTATACAGCCGTTTTTAATGCTCATACTCGTCTAGTGAAATCCAAACTCTTTGAATATCGCAACAGCAACTAGAACGATAAATTTAAATCGTTAACCAACAAAGACAACAGTCTCTGGAATACCACTAAAAAACTTACTCGTCCTCATACTAACATTTCGCTTCTCACTCATAATTTGAATTTGGAAATGGGCGATCGAAGAAGCAAAATGGATTTTTTCTGTAACTGGAAATGGAAAAGGAACGTGTGATGGCATCGGCGGATTATTACATTACGCTACAACCCCTAAATTTATCATCATCGCCGAACGAATCTATTAGAAATGCTGAAGATTTTGTGAAAAATGTAAATAGTATATAAAATAAGGATTATTATCCGAAGAACTAGAAAAATTTAGAGCCGAAAAGACCGAAGAACGGAAAGTAGTTCGGTCAATTCACGGCATTAATCACGTTTGGCGAATTATCTGAAAGACTGATGTTGAAGGAAATGTGAATAAGGAAAGTTCAATGAAAAAAATCAACAAACAGGAATATTTTAATGTTAAAACGCGTATATGGTAGTCGCACACTAATGAAGTTATTCTGTAACTTTTTTTTAGTGCATAAATAAAAGACACTACTATTTTTAAAAAATAATTTTTTAATTTTTTCATTTATACTGAGTACCACCGTTGAAGTACGACGGTCGAAGGCGCATGTGTTAATCTTTATTACAGATTCAAAAATATAAATCGGTAGTATTTTATTATAAAGATAATCGTAGTAGAAGAAGGAACTCTACCTGTAATCGTGTTTTGTTACACAAAGTTTAAAGTCGCCAATCAAAAAGGATTCTGAGGATGTTTTTGAGTATACGAATAACGTGAAAATCTTCAACGAGAATGTCTCGGCACTTTTTGAAAGTTTTCGCTTAAAGTATAATATAAAAGCGTGAAATTCTTAAAGCGACATTCAAATGTACACAATAAACCGTTCGCTATTCGAGCGTGAACGGAAGGGATTTGCGCTGAATGTATGGATCTGCACGATGCACAATCTATTTTCCTTAGCAAGCGGAGAAATTTAACATGGTTTTTTTTTTTCATCGGCATCATCGATGCAAAGGTGTGTTTCATTTACTTTGGCCACGAATTAAAATTCACGCCCAACCGGAAAACACCAAATTGATCAGCAGAAAGTTGCGGGGGCCGTGGAAATTTTTGAAATGCGAATCGTGCCGAAAATTAACGGCAAAGAATGAAAACTTGAAAAAGCGAAAACATGATGGGAGAAAAGCTGAAAATTGTGGAAACTGAAAGACACGAGACATTTTCCCCGCGATTTCGCCTGTTTAACGCTAACAAACTAATTAAGTGAAGCGGCAGATGTTTGAGGTCAGCTGTTTGAAATAGGTTTTAGTTTGTCGCAATTCTCGAATCGTCGTTGGATAAACAGTTCTCGATTTTCGGCTACGACGACAGATTTTCCATTCTCCGTCTTCGTCTAGGCGTGAAGTGCGCGCGAACGAAGAGCGACCAGATAAAATTTCGAAAATTTTACGCGGGGCTTTCCCACTGCTAAACTTCAAAAATGAGACAAAAAAAAAAAAAAAAGTATATAAGGAGGCCATTTTTTCTAAAACACACACACTCCATTAAGCGTCGCACGGAGACATTTGTCTTCTATTTTAACATGTATTTCGCTTTATCGGGTCATTTATCTGTATTACTTTTTCTACATTACCTTCTCTACATCTTATACTTCCGGCTGTGGCTATATAATTCGCACGAGATAATCTCACGGATGCGATAAACGGAACGAGCTTATAAATATGCGTTACGCAACGCGTGTATACCTTTTTCGAGCAGGCGCTCGTGTGATTACTTAAAGATGTAAAAAATACGGAATTTTTGTCTCGTCTTTTCGCGCGAAGCTAAACGTCGAAAGACGACGGTGTTTACTTCGCGATGACTTGCTTTGGAAATTTATCATCCGCTCCTAACGTGATAAGGTGATGACCGAAGTAAACTTTTCCACTTTCCCCTTTCATATAAGTTAACCAACTTCCCTCCAGGATTTCCTTAGGATCTTTCAGGTCCAATGAAAATAAACTTGGCCCAGCTGGAACACTCCAAAGTTTCGAAATTTTAAATGTAGATAAATTCATAAGCTGTTTATTATTTGTTAATTTTCGTACTTATATTTCCGCATTTTTCTTTATCCGTTGTTTTTCAAAATTTTCCAATCGAGAATATTTTTCATCAGTTTGTTTCCAGAAATTATTTGGAATCGTATCTTTAGTTGGCGCTGGCCTAACTCTAATGCAGTTTGTTTCCAAAAGTAATCACAGAACGAGGTAGAAAGTACGCTTAACTACCAGTACGCAGATCTGTTTTGTTAGTATGCCAGTGAATTCGGCTTTCTAACACGTGCCTGAATACCGCTAAGCTCGAGGATTATTCCGATTTATACTAATGACCAGTAGTGTGACTTTATTGATATTCCAATTTGTGTCATTAGCGTCGTATATTTTAGCGGGGCCCAAAATAATTTTTTTCAAAGATCAAGAGGCACATTTTTTGGAAATTATTGTTTTCTAGCAATCCAAATGAAAGGTACGAAAACACCGAATTAGTAAGAATGTCTAAATATATATATATATATATATATATTAATTACAAAGTAATTCTTAGGCCCCCCCCCCATTTGAAAAAATGTACCAATTTTATGTAACGTTTGTTATATTTTATAGGATTTTTGTTATTGTTATTTAAAAAATGTCACAATTTTATGTAATGAAATATGTAACGAAAAATGTAACGAAAAAATGTCTTAATTTTTGTATAATGAAAGTTAAATGTTAGAATAGGACTTTTGTGGTTATGTTATTTTTTTTTTTTTGTGTTAATGCCAGTAAGAATTATGTTGTAAATTTTGATCATTTTATACACAGTACAGAAGAGAAAGAGACAGAAATGAAAGTAAGAGGGGTCAAGGGGCGCAGCCCCTTGCGAGGCCAAAATGGCCGAGTTTATTTATATATATATATATATATATATATATATATATAGTAATTTGATACGAATGTAATAGACAAATTTAAATGTATACATACTACTTCTAAAACATTAAGAACTTTGTTTATTCGATTATTGTTGTATTCGTTCTGCACGTTCGATAGAAATAAGTTTTGTAGTGCCGAGAAATAAGAATACCATACGGTTTACAAGGGGCGGATCGTAAATTTGTGGGGTCCTGGGTTAATGCTACTTAGGGGCCTACCTAATTACTCAACTAATTTCCATTTTATCAAAAACCTGTTTTTTCTATAGTGATGTAGATATACGGTGTATAGGAAAAAAATAGGACAATAAAATATTTTATTTAATACGACTTAGTGTTTGTGTATACAAACAGCAACTGTACACGACATTATTGCAAAAGTTTATGTGTAGTTATGTTTAGATAAATTATAAAGCAACCTTTCTGCATTTTTGTGCTGCAAATTCCTTTATTTGCTCATCACATTTTAAGTCTTTTGTTAAATCACAATTTATGGATAGAACTGATAAATGATTTAGTCGATAGTTCGACATTGTTGTCCTATATTAGTTTTCTATATACGACATCCTGGAGAAAGAGCGCTCCGCTTCACAGCTAGTAATTGGAAACGTTAAAAAAAGATCTTTAAGATGGTATAGCAATTTGGGAAAACATCAACAAGTTTCTTTTCATGAATTAGCATAAAAATTTCACTGCAACAAAACTCTGGCTTAGACTGTAGTAAATAAGATTTTAACTGAATGCTCACTCATTCGCTAAATGTTCGTCTACGTCATCTGAATAATAATCAATAACATTACGTACACTTTCCAAATCTATGTTTTCCGTATTTTTGTCTTGAAAATCCATTAAAAATTTGAATGTTTTGCTATATGTCTCACAGACTTGGCTTTTCTTATTTAAATCCATAATCAGCTTATCCAACGCAACGTTTAGCGTGTCTCTTTTAAATTTTTCTGCGCCGTATATTGAGACTTTATCAGTATAGACTTATCTGAAAATTTTGAAGTAATGCGTCTCTTGTTTATGTCACTGTAGTGTGTCTATTCCCACACTAGTACTTAATTTTTTAGCTTTCTCTTCGTATTCCGTTAGCTTCTGATCTGATTGGTGCCGTATGTTGTTCACGAACTCTTTTAATGACACACACAATTAACTTGTTGCCTTCACAAATATCTAAACCAGGGTTCTGTATTTTTTTTATTAACTAAATTAAATCTCTCCATAATTTTTCCCCAAAAGTAATCAAATTTGGAGTATCGAGTTTTTTCGCCAGTCCATTAAATAAATTCCGTGCCTCTTTTCGGGAATCAACTTAAAAAGTACTTCACACAATGAACACAAATTCAACAATTCCATGCGTACGACATATAAGAGATGGACCACCGGGTGGCTGAACCGAGAATTCGGAATTGCTTAATAAGCAGAAAACTATAAACTATGCTTATATGCTTGTCTAATTGACAGTTTTTTATTTCGTTATTTTTTACGGGTCGCTCTATTTTCTCTTGATCCTATTCGGAATACCTTACTGATATATATATATATATATATATATATATATGTGTATGTAATATGTACTATATTGATTTTGAAAAATATTTTATCACAGTTAGGTTAAATGTCAACTCTTTAAAGTAGATTCTGAAGCAGGATGATCATAAAAATAATTTTAAAAAATTAGATTTAAATATATCTCTGAATTTTAATTTTAGATATTATTTTACTTCACAATATCGATCGTCTATTGTTTTCAATGGCGGCTGGGGGCCCTTTGTATCCACGGGGCCTTGGACTGCAGCCCAAAAAAACCCTTAAGTAGATCTGCCTCTGCGGTTTACAGTAGACAGGGTTGAGGCTATGAATAATCCTGCTAGCGCGGGGCTATTGTGATTTCTCACTATTGCATATCTCATGTATCTCTATTGCATACAGACTGCTGATTTCCTCCCACATTTACGCTCTATAATACACTCTATAGCTTATGTTTTGCAGTAGACAGCACAATTACAGTGAAAAAACGGAATAATCTACTATATGCAGCTATCACGACTGTGCTCGATTTCCGTTGTGCACCTCACGTGAACCTTGTATATCGCCGTGTATTGTGCTGACAGGCCGCTACTGCGAATGATTCGCTACATCGCTGGTACATTCTGTACCAAATGCAATGGACACAGCGCTGCGGGTGACTGCAGTGTGACAGCGAAATGATTTTCCTAGCAGGGGAGACTATCTGGACTGAGTTCGATTTCTCACTATTGTGCACTTAACGTATCATAGGTTGCTACTGCGGAAATGTGATTTACCACATCGTTGGTATACACTCCAGCGGAGTACACTGGTCGCGGGGACTCGCTGGCTCTAGGCGCTATTTACGATGGCGGAAAAATTGTACATGTCGAGATGATGGTTGGTTGCTTTATATTTTAATTAACTTTCTGCGCGGGCGAGTTAATAAATCAAAACCAGCCTCTCAACTCAACACTGTACGTGTTTGTAAAAAAATCGAAAAAATATACCATCAACGCAGTCCCATTTCAGTAACAGCTAAATGTTCTTGAAGTAATAAGAAACGGCTGCCGCTGCGGGCAAATCTAGAACGACACTGGTGTGTGTAATATGTTACGAGTGAAAAAAATATTTAGTTACCTGAATAGGGCACCAACAAAAAGCGAAGACAGCCACGACAATTACCACCATTCTGGTGACGCGCTTTTTGCCCCTTTTGCTTTCGGCTGACGTGTGTCCTCCGGGTGCAACAGACTTCCACAGTCGAGTCAGCATAAATACGTATAAACCGCAAATTAAGGCTAACGGAATCGCATATGAAGTGAGGAAGAAGAATATCTGAAACAAAGAAAGTGTACGCCGAACTGTTTAAATAGTTACAAGTTAAAAAGAAGAAGGCCATCCATTATAAATCACGTTACAACTACCCCGAAAAGGATGTGGCGTTTTTAATTATTAATTAATATCGCAAAGTTTCTGCAAGAAAAAAAGTGCGCAGCAGACTGCGTTTGGGCGATGGACCGCTGCTTTTCAAAATGAAGCAATTTTATACCACACGGATTCTGAGGAAATGTTTATTTAACCGGCTTTGGTAATATTCTTCATAGACCTGTTCGCCATCGAATGAACACGCTAAAATCGATCGACACGGGTTTATAATGTTTTCCCCACATTACGCGATTATTCTGCAATATACAAAACCCTTTAATCGCTTCTCCGGTACTTTTTATTCCACTTAAAATATGTAACTGATAAAGCTGTAAAAGGGAAAAAGAAAATTATATCAAATAAAAGGCGAGTAAAATCTTTTTAATCATTTCAAACTTAATAGATCAAACATCGATGTTTCTTCTTTTTTTATTCCTAAATCTTTCGATTGATGGTCACTCATCTGAAAAGACATTACTTAGATTCACTTTTAAGCATCTCTAATTGCCGGGCCTTCCCTTTCATTAGCTCGTATTTGTTCACCTTTGTATCTCCCATTACTTGTATAATGAATTTTTGCCGCCGCGATCTGTTCTTTTGTCACTTACTGGTGTCCTTTGATTATTCATGTTACAGAACAGAACAGAACAGAACGTATATTTGGCTAAGTACAGTAATACAGTATTTATAAACAAAATGCGTACCAGCTCGAAAGAGACTTGACCGCATTACATTAGAGTGATAAAATAGAATATTTACGTATTGTTAACAAAAATATAAACACTATACAAAAAAATACAAAGGGCAAAAAAAGTATAACAAAAAACCCAAAATAATCAAAAATTACAACCAATTGTTACCATTGAAAACATTACTTAACAGCCTAGAGCTATCACTAACTAACTAAATTGTGTTTAATCCGACGATGCTTATATTTAACGTACATCCGGGTTAGTTGCTCGGAATTATAATCGCCTATATTCCTGATAAGCATATTGCTATGGTAGGAACAGCCATGAAAAAATTTATTTGCTATATTAATTATAAAATCTTTTACATAAGGCAATTGTAACCAGTCATGCATATTATCTATTTTAGTCCAGCGGGGAACGTTTAAAATACCACGACAACATCCATTTTGTAGTAATTTAAATTAATTAAAATCGGAATTTGAAATCGAGCACCAAACTGGAGCTGAATAAGTCAATATTGGTCTAATAATACTTTTATAGATAATAAGCTTGTTTGCGGTGTTTAAGTAAGATCTCCGATTGATAATTGGGTACAAAGCTGCAATGGTTCTATTTGTTTTCGCTTCAGCGTATTTTAAGTGTTCCTTAAAAGATAATCTTTTATCTAGAATTACCCCAAGATATCGAACATGATTAGCCCATTTAATCCTGGTGCCATTAATAATCATTTGCCTTGGAGGGGTGGGATATCTACGAGTAAAAAGTATTGCTTCTGTTTTAGTTGGATTAATTTCAATTTTCCATTTTTCCAAAAATTTTAAAACCCGAAAACTATGCAGCTGTAGACGATTATAAATAGTAGACGTTCTATACGAGCTACAGTATATAGCCGTATCATCAGCATATAAAGCTAAACTCGTGTGTTGCAACTTAGGGAGATCGGACAAGTAGACTGAAAATAGAAAAGACCCCAGCACACTACCTTGAGGAACTCCTGCGACGGCAGTTTTGGTCATTGACTTACCGTCTTGCAATGAAACGTAAAAAGTTCTATTCCGTAAGTAACTTCTAATCAATTTGATTAGATATTTCGGAAAACTATATTCTAACATTTTGTAAATCAGCCCGTCGTGCCAGGTCGTGTCAAATGCTTTTGCAATGTCAAATAGAATTAATCCAGTGTGTTTGTTTATATTAAAGTTGTGCGTCACATGATCAGTAATCCTAGCAACTTGATGCGTAGTAGAATAACCTGGTCTGAAACCAAATTGTTCCACTGGAAGTATGTTATTACTATCGGCGAAATTACGAAGCCTGTGTAGCATAACTTTTTCCGCTATTTTGCTTAAATTGCTAAGTAAACTAATGGGTCGTATATTATTCACTTGGGAAGAATCTTTGCCTGGTTTAGGTAGCGCAATGATTTTGGCTACTTTCCAGAACTTTGGAAAATAGCCGAACCACATTGTAGCATTAATTATGTGCGTTAACTCTAGTACCCCCTTCCGAGGAATCTTATTTAAGATTTTTGCCGGGATATTATCATCACCACAAGAGTTTTAGATTTCATGAGGTACCTAAATATTTCAGCAGGTGAGGCAGGACAAAACTCAGAATGAAAAATAGGAGAACCTGTAATGTTATTGAAATCAGAACCAGTTATTAAACGTTTTACTGTATTAGTGACTAAATTATTTTGATATGTAGACGCAAGACGCGTGCTCGTTTTATGAATATTTGAGTAATACTCGGCTAACAACTCCGCTTTTGCTTGATCCTTAAACATACGTGTTAAGATCAGAATCAAATAGCGGTAGAATCACCCCATAGCTCTTACTATACCGCGAAAATACTTTCCATAAACTTTTATCTTGTGTATTAACATTCGTCAGAAAATTTACAACGTAATTCTTACTGGCATCAACACAAAAAAAAAATAACATAACCACAAAAATCCTATTCTAACATTTAACTTTTATTATATAAAATTAAGACATTTTTTCGTTACATTTATCGTTACATATTTCGTTACATAAAATTGTGACATTTTTTAAATAACAATAACAAAAATCCTATAAAATATAACAAACGTTACATAAAATTGGGACATTTAGCGTTACATAAAATTGGGACATTTTTTCGAATGGGGGGTAGCCTAAGAATTACGTTGTAATTAATATATATATATATATTAATTACAACGTAATTCTTAGGCTACCCCCCACCCCATTTGAAAAAATGTCCCAATTTTATGTAACGTTTGTTATATTTTATAGGATTTTTGTTATTGTTATTCAAAAAATGCCACAATTTTATGTAATGAAATATGTAACGAAAAATGTAACGCAGAAATGTCTTAATTTTATATGATGAAAGTTAAATGTTAGAATAGGATTTTTGTGGTTATGTTATTTTTTTTTTTGTGTTGATGCCAGTAAGAATTACGTTGTAAATTTTGATCATTTTATACAAAGTATAGAAGAGAAAGAGACAGAAATTAAAGCAAGATGGGTCAAGGGGCACAGCCCCTTGCGGGACAAAATGGCCGAGTTTATATATATATATATTAAAAAGCAGCGGTGATAGACTGCATCCTTGTCTTACTCCTTTTCTGGTTTTCGCTTCTATTTCTAAGTTACTGTTCGTAATTATTAGTCGCTGTGCTTTATATAGCTCTTTTATTATTCCTTTATCTGTAAGGTCAATGTTTATTCTTGTTAAAGTTTGATCTAGAATGCTTCAGTCACATTTCTCAAATGATTTCTTTAATAAGTCTATCATTGCAATGTAGACCGGTTGATTTACTTCTAACATTTTATTAATCACCATACGGAATACTAGAATGGCTTCTCTGGTTCCTCTCCCTGATCTAAAACCATACTGCTCCTCGCTTAATTCGTTCTCTATTTTATGTTTTATTCTGCTTAGTACTATTTTTGTTAAGTATTTTATGGGAGTTAAATATCAAAAGTTTCGGCTACCCGAAATACATATTCTTTTCTGATTTCAGTCAAATTTTGCTTTGAATTTTTTACTTTTAATCCATGGTAGCGCGTCATGAGTTTATAGACGTTTTTTTTTTTTTTACAATTCCATAATATTTTAAAGTTATACATTGTCTTCCGAGAGAATTTTAATTGTGATATATGCGTTATAACGAAATTAACAGGTCAACGCTCGTCCCTGAATTATTGTTCAATTTTTGATATTTTTGTCACTTTTGAACTATTTCATTCGGATTTAGATCGTACGTATTGTGATATATATATATATAACGATTTATTTTACGTAACATGGATATTTTTGATATAACTAGAGAAAAGTTGAAATAATTCAGCTGTAACTGCTCAACTATCTCGCCATCAAGACCATATGGTATTATCATGTGCCGCTAACTATCCCTGAGAGGCTTATTAGGGGGTATTTGTTAATCTGTCGTCTCAGTATGGAGCATAACCGAATTTCAAAGTTAAACGTTCAATATGATTTGTTACGGTCGCGATATGATTAGTTTCTCAGAGGGCATTTGTTTTCTTTTTTTTTGGGCTCATTTTTGTTATAAATTACTTGACACACGCAGAGATATATTTTTCAGCGACTTAATTTCCTTGTCGGTTTTCCCTCCTTGTAATATATTCAGTATTTGCTTTAGTGGAAGGAGCAGGCTTTGGTTGCCCTTATTGAGGTTCATAGTCTATTGGGTAACACTGCGGTTTGTTTTTGTTATTTTTTTTTTTTTTTTAAATTTTATCTTATATGTTTAAAATAAGGTTAGTATTTTTTTTGACCGCATGGCTTAGATGTCGGAAAACAAAAAAAAAAAAAAAAGCTACAACCAGTCGTGATAGAAGTAGTAAAAAATGAAACAGTACAAGTTTACATAACACTGCCAATTTGTCAGAAATTCGTTTACTATGCAATTAGAGCTTTTGTTGTTGACTGGCGCGCTGGTTCCTTAAAAAATGTGCGCACTGTTCATTTCGTCGAACGTTGAACTCGCCGCTCGATCGACACGATAGTCTAAAATGTTTCCAATAAGCAGCCACTTGATTTCGAAATATTCCCCTGAAATTTGTGGAGTTTTTGAATGGTGAAACAAATCAGTGCTCGCGAAAATGTTAAAATATAATATTATAAACTTATAAATGTATGGTTATGTATATGTGAAAATAATCATAATATGTGTATAGCGACTATAATTAAAGAGAAATATGTTATGAAAATTATAATAAATACGAATAGAACTAATTTTAGCTTTTAGCGTGATTTCATTCAGGCGAATTTAAATTAAAAGCCGGGTAAAACAAAGAAATTGCCTGATCGTAATATTGTAAACCCCATAAATTTCAGGAATATTTCGAAACGAAACGGCTCCTCAATGGAAACATTTTAGATGCTTCTGCCGATCGACCGGCTATATCGAAGATAAATATTTCGGAAAACTTTTTTTCAACTACCTATACTGTACGGTTCCGGAGTTTTTGTATTTGATTTAATTTTTTCGTGTTTTCGAAATCGTTGTTTTAGCATTTTTTTTTGTTAAAATCATTTGCAAACGTAGTTGTAAGTGCGGGAAATGTCTATTTTCAGTTGATGCATTCGTTACAACAGTGCAAACTATTAGTTTATAGATGGATTTTTCTAAATTACTCTTAGAGCACTGAGTTTAAACCAATCTAGAAAGAAGACATGCTGCTGATAGATCAAAAGATTAGTCAGGAGAAGTATTTGAAATGTTTGTCTTTAATAGACAGCCATTCGATCGGCCGGCCGGTTCACCGTCGTCCGGCTAGTTCTCAACCTAAGGCGAGTCCATTAAGTGGGGGGACATTAGTTTTTCAAATTTTACATCCTTTAGATTCGAATCGTTCCCAGGTTTATACCAAATCTGAAATTGAATTGGGTACCAGAGAAATCTGGGGAAGTAAAGGTGGATTCCAAGTAGAAAGGAACTGGCTTCCCTACTCTCCATTAGTGTCGTTGGGCTTAGTACACTGTGAACATTAACTTCACAACCCGCGACATCCTTATAAAGGGTATATGGGACCTACTTTACTTTACTTTAGTTTAATTAAAATTATACCTTAAGTTAATTCTAGTTTTTCGTCACTAGTTCGTTTAGTTGTACTATCATTTCTTACAGAGCGATCATTTTTTGTAATGCAATTATACAGTTTAGAACAAGCTGGAGTTCTCCACCTTTAAAATTTTCAATGGTACTTTAAAGTGTGTTAAAACTTTAATAAAAGTTACCCTCTTTCCGAACTACTTCCGTACTATATGCAAGTTTAGCAAAATATCTTTTACTAAATAAAACCGAAGTAATCACCGCATTACTTAAGTAAACTACCCCTCTCATTGGAAACGTCGCTATAAAGCGACGCTAATTTTAGGATAAAAATTAGTGAAGCTGCAATAAAGGAGCTATCGAATATTACTGGAAACCCGGATAGCGAAAATCTGAGACTTGTTTAATTTTCAAATACAGGGTGGTCACCCAACCGGGAATAAGCCGGGAATTTTGTTGTTTAACCTGGAAAAAAGTAAAAATAGCGGCGGAAAACGATATTTTTAATAAGAAGGAATCATTTGAAGCGAAAGATGAATGTATTTTTTAATGTACTCTACACACTCAAAAATAAACGATCACAGTTCTGTTTAATTCGTATCAAAATATGATGCTGTGGTAATCAAATATTATCAATAGTAACAAAAAAATTCCATTCTTCTTTTTGTACTAATCAGAAAATCGGGATCATTTGGACCAGGAAAACCGGGAATAAACTGGGAATTTAAAAAATTTTATTTGAATGGCCACTGGTGAAATTTACACGAAAGCGCTCCAAACTATTGCATTTACCCGCCGTTTGACGGTATCGTATTATGTTATTTACATCATTTGACGATGAATAACTAGACTCTATTTGTAGTCGAGGAGTGAAACTGAGACATAGGTTTTTGTAAAAACGCCGCGACAAAGTAGACTTAAATTCGTTACAAAACCGCATTGCGTTGTGAATCTAATTAAACACAATGTAGACATATTTATTAGGTTCGAGAAAAAAGTAATCGTACAAAAATGCATTTCCGAATACATTAACGTATTCCAGACGTAACATCGCCGTACATGTGCAATAACGGTGTAATCCATGTAATTAACATTAGAAATTATTAAAAATAGTTTTCCTTTTAATTCGATAAAAATTAACCGATGGGATTTTGGGTATCGATTAAAATTCTAGATTTCAGTTGGTTTCTCTGAAAACTTTTCAACATACAAAGAGGACAATACCAATATTGTGTAGCACATTCCCCGCATAGGAACAACTATGCGAAAATTATGAAAAGCCGAAAAAAGATATAAAAATGATCGACGAAGATAGAGATACGTTAAAAATTATTATTATTATTATTGTGTGAAAAAATTTTTATTTAATATTCATCTTATTTCCGTTCTAACGTCATTTTATTCAATATTTAATTTTTGTTTGCATTCGTATGCATTTTTTTATTTAAAGTTTATTTCATTTTGTGCACGTTGTTTAATATTTAATCTGCGGTTAAATGCTGTCGAGATTTAGTTGCTTAGTTGTAGTTGCTACGTTTGCTGGTTTTAAGTTTTTGCCCTCACTATGTTTCTTTTTAATGGTACAGTCCCACTTGTTCAATTTTTCGTTCGCGAAAACCGATTTAAGTCCCGATTTTTGCGACTATATCTCGTTGATTCAGTTTTTTTCGATTTCTTTTATTTCCATTATCTCAATTTCTCGTTTCTAATAATTAATACCTTTTCTCTTTTTTGGCTTTTTGTCACATTCGTTCAAATTAAAACATAGAAATACATAGGCTTTTTTCAGAGCTGCCGGTCGTCAGAGCTCGTATAGTTGTCGATATTTATGTGAAATATAACTGCGACTACTATATTTGATTATTTTATACGAATTCGTAATTAAACGCTAAACTGTGATTAAATTCAAGTGAAATATAGTTTGTTTGCCAGCATTCTAAATCTGTTTGTGAAAAAAAATTTTACGTTTTAAAAAATAAATTAATAGCATTTGCGTATAATATTTGATCAAATTTCTAACAGTTCTGCTTCTTATTCTAAATATCACATAAATTAAAAAACAAGTTCAGTCAAGCATGATGTTTCATGCGCTGAGAATTCCGCGTGTTAAATTAAAGTTAACTATAATTTACACTTATATATACGTATAATACTAAATATAAAACAAAGGAATTTAAGGAATTAAATGCAAAAAGAGGAAGATCATTTTTCATGCTTTTTTGAAATTTTCGCCAATTTCGAAAGTTTCGTTAAGAAAATGAAATGTAGTTTCGTTTTTGACAAACAACAATCTTTCCAACAACATATCACATGATTGGGGAAAAAAAATATTTTTTCAAAACTTTCGAGCTTTCGACAGTCCAATTTTAAAGTTGAAAACCCGGATGTTCTAAACTAGAGAAATATACCGGGATGCTTATATTTAAAACCTTGTCCAAAAATTTTTGTCTATAATGCCCACACCGCAAGGCGGGCACTTTAGTTCACAGATTTTTTTGAACTTTTCGTCAATAGTCTGGGAGGCAGTGAATTTTTTTAGTACTTATTTTTGCAGCTAGTGTATATGAATTAGTTTGTTCTGTTAGTGATACAAAATTAAAACTTTGAGTCTGGCTAAAATTTTCGGATGAGTTCAAAAGATAAAAAAAAAAAAAAAAACAAGTTCACTTATTTTCCGGGTCATAAATATTTTACATTTACTAAAGTCGAGCATGAAATTTACGAAAAAATAGCAGTCTGGCTTATCTTAAATGGAGGAAAGTACGTCTGACTGAAAATTTGCGGATTCAAAAATTTCATAACCCTCATTTTTACACGCTTGAAATTTAACGTATAAATTGATACTATCGTGAATTGTAATTAAAAATACACGTCTGGCTGATTTATGAAATTTGAAAATGAGTCTGGTGGCATCTTCAAAATTGTAATAATAGAAAATTTTTGCTCTTATTTTCCCGGGTTTGAAAATTTGTCACATGGTAGAGATTATATTGTCCAATTATAATTTTGTACTCTATATAGTGTACTTTATTTTTTGTATTTGATTAATACTCTCATAATAAAAACATGTAAGTATGACACCAATTACCTATATATTGAAGGTGCCGAATTTAACGCTGTCGAGCATTAGACGAGTCTGGGGCAAGGCTTTCGGGGTGTTGTTCCACATTAGCCAGATTGTATTTTAAACTGTTATTATAACATGGACCATTATCTGATAAATTTTCAGAACTGCAAAAATAAGGGAAATTGTTCTGATGATTTTCTTTTTTCAGTTTTCCACTTGCCAGACGTATTACCCGTACTCACAGATTAGACAAACTATTATTTCACTTACCTTCAGTATATCTCGTAGTACTATTAGAATAATTTTTATCACTGAAAAAAAAAGTATTTGTATGTTCCAACGCATTTTCCGTCTCAACCCATCGGAAAATCCCCGACCCTATTGATATATATATATATGAATTTTGCTTAGAATTACTAACTAAATAATTCTATCGATGTTTGCTGACTGCGAAAATTAGTACCGAACAAATTCACTGCCTCCTCTGGACTCCAACTCCGAAGGTTTCGTTGAGGAAATGAAATACGTATTCGATCTCGACAAGTAGTTTACAACAATATATATAGGTGTATATCAAACGCCAGGGGAAAAAAAAACTTTTTTCAAAACTTTTGAGATTTCGACGCCTGGAGGGTCTAAATGTAAAGTTATAAGCTCAGCTATAATTTCCCTACAAAGCGGACCGCTGTATATACCTTTCAGATATGTTTTGGTTTTCTCTACTTTTTTATTAGAGCTACTTTTTACGTGAACATGTTTTTTTTTGCTGTTTTTTTAAATCCAAAGTGGGGTTCTGTATAATTTTTCAACCGTAATATTTTGCTTTTATCAAAGAATTTCTACTTTTGTTTTATATTTTGAATTTCACAAATTCAAAAAAAAACAACAAAAAACACTGTTATTTCATAGTTTTAAGTTTTCACTTCTGTCGGCAGTCCTCATGACTGCACCATTTTTTTTAATTGGCATAAATTATCTAGCAAAAATTAAACGCTAGGTTTGCCGAATTCTATAAAAGTTCAGTATTTTTCTTTTCCAGCAATACAGTGCTATTCACTGGAATTTCAAACGCATACGGTTCCTCTTGATACTTCAGACTGGTGGACCATATTGCTTCTTCAATTTAAGTTACAGTATTCTTTTCCTTACCATCGTATCATAGTGTTCATTCAGACTATTTGCCATTCTGCAACCGGATATTAGAATTTAAGAATGAGGAAGAAAAATTCACCCCCTTTTGGTCAGTACCTCAGAGTCCGTTCGAAATTTACGAAATCGATCTCAAACCCCGTTCAAACAATTCCAGTGGTTAGAAAGAGAGCTCTGTGCTGTACTTGCGAACAAAACAACAAAGCAAATTCAATAACTACCATCTTCTTGGCGTGCTCATTTGTTCGATATATAGTCTATTAAAAACTCAGATAGCGTTTTGGTTGGACGATGACCTTCGGTGGGCGAAGAAGATTGAAGCATGGATTCGCTACTTTCCTGTACTAGACGTTTCTCTGCCTCTTCTTTTTAGCGTGTGGAAGCTTTGACCTTGATCTAAGTGCCAGAAAACGTCACGAAATGAGTCATACGGAAGCGACACCGAAGTTATAAGAATATATGGCGTTTCTGATTATCAGCAGTAAGTCATCGCATCTTAGTAAGATTGTGCAATAATTTCTGTGAGAACCCAGACCCTTATTTGCATAAAAATTAAATTCCAGGAGCCAGCAGATGGCTAAAGCATGTTCCGTACTTTTGAATTTTAGCCGTAGGCTTTAAAAAGATAGTATCCGGCGGTCCAGAGAGACTTGCCCTCATGGTGAGGTTCACAGCGCCCACTTACTTTTTTTCTAAAATCTTCAATTATCAGGTGAAACCATCGCGGTTTTTCTTCACTCTGTTTCAGCGCTTATCCCATCACTTACGGTAATATTTGCATATATGTATAGTTTTGTTTCAAATAGTTTTTGAATTTGTACAGTAGCAAAGAATGAACGGATATCTGAATTTAGGGCTATTGTAGTTGTTGTTTGGGACAATATTAAAGTTGCATCGGAAGTAGTCTAACAGTTCAGCACATTAAACCGGGAATAAATTACCAAAAATTGTGAACTTCTTACTAGTTCTGATTAGAAAATAACTTATCCGTACCAATTCTGACGTGTACTAATGTTAAGAAGTTAAAAACAAAATGGCCTGATCGCCATCGATCGTGCAAGATCCGATCAAAAAGTAAGAGTTGCTACACTTTCAACTGCAGGGGAGGCATGATTTTGTGATAAAGCAGAAGAATAGCTTCTTTGTCATAAAGAGGTTGCTTTATTATAAAAGTTAAATGGCGTAGTCGTCAAAAAAACGTGAATACAATTGATGACGGTGATAAAACTTGATGCCATTAAGGATTAGTGGAAAATTTAATCAAGCTTTTGTGGAAAATTTTGCGCTATTAAACATTGCATGCTCGTAGAAATTTAGAGTAATATTAAACTTCGGTTGGCTGGAGGGAAATAATGACATAGTAAAGCGGCACTTAGTATCAAAAAAGGGAAGTAAACGTAAAATATTTTTGAAGAAACAAGATAAATGAGACGGCGGCTAAATCAGAAAGATCAAAAAGGTATCCTTCTTTTACTCCCTCATTTGCTCTCTTTCAATTTTTTTGTTAATCGACAAAATGCCATATAAAACCTTCACTATTAGCAAAGCCTAAGGTAGAAATTCAAATTTTCAAAGCTGCATAGCGATTATATATGCTTGCGTGTCGGTGGAACCTTAGGAATACAACGATTTTAGTCACCTGAAAACATTTGAATGCTACACATCATCACCGTATAATATGAACTTTATACTACATTGCTAATTGAACAAAAACGTTCCTCCGTCTGAACTTTGAACGTTTATATTCGGAAGATTTTATTCAAAAAATTCTAACACCAAAGAAAATTTTTAATTTCACACGGCAGCCTTCTTCTTCTTGTGTCTTACGCATGACTGCGCGTAGACGATCCTTGGTATTTCAAATTTTCAGATTTTTCGCCCTTTTGCAGCCCTCATTAGATCTTCCACTGATTTTATCCCAGTCTATTGATGTATGTTACTTAACCATGACATCTTTCTTCTCCCTGGACCTCTTCGACCTTCAATTTGTCCTTGTATGATCAGTTTTAATAATTTATATTTCTTTCCTCGTATAACGTGTGTGTGAAGTATTTTATCTTGCGTTTCTGTATTGTTTCAACTACATTTCGTTCAGTCTTGGCTAATTGCAATACGAATGTTGCTTAACTTCCACGTCCATGGGATGCGCAACATTCTTCTGTGGAACCACATCTCACAAGCTTTCAAATTATTAATCATTTTAGCTGTGTATGTCATCGTTTCCGCATCAAACTTTTAAAAATAACATACGTAATTCACGTATGCATAAAAAGATTATAATATATATATGTATAACTAAGATTATGACACACTCGCAGAAACGAATTAGACTTTTATTCGTGTAATATGAGAAATATTTAAAACGTGTACAAGTGTATATAAAAAAATTTAAATCCACGTTAGAAAATTAAATATGCGTAAAATTCAAGTAAATAAAGGAACATTACACCATCGTATTATAAATTTGATGTTGTAATGTAAACAGGCTAATAACTCTCAAAATTATCATCTGTCGACGCTGAAATTTAAATTTACTTTTTAAACCTAAAAACTGAGGAATACTTTAGTTCGTTATGATATGGGTGTGTAAATGTTCGATGCGGTATGTGCAATCGTGGCTTTTGTGTCCTATTCTTAATCGATTGTTTGTACGTTCAACCGCCAACTGTTAATAGTTAGCCAATATATTCCGCCATCGATTTCCTTTTCTGCAAGAATGCAGTTTTAGATGTAGATATTCTTCATGAGCCACTGTTAGAGTTCTATCTGCGAGGAACGGGTTTCTATGCTCGCTCATAACTTGGGATCTGAGTATATTCTGGTGCCGTCAGCATTGCAAGCGTGTGTGTGTGTGTGTGTGGGTATGAGTATGGGTGTGTATACGAAATTTCTTATTTGACGTTCAATTTAGGTAGGATTCAGTTTGTTAAAGTAAGGAAGTTGATTTTTTAAAAAGAGCAGGATTTTAATTTTAAAGGCCATGGTAGGTTATAATTTTTTTTTTTTTTTTTATTGTTTGTTTTTTTTTTCACATGTATAACAATGAATTTTTTCACGATTTTTTCTTCGACGGGAAAGGAGGACTCATTCAATATTAGTCCCGGGCCTTTCATTCAAGATTAGCCCCGGGCCCCGTAAATCCTTAATCCGTCCCTGATTAGTCCAAGTAAAAGTGTAATAATTAAATGAAGGCGGCCCTATTACTCAGAATAACTTATAATTTGGGAAGCTATCCGTTTATAGAAATATTAGAGCAGGAAGAAGAACTCGATAAAATACGCTAAAAGTTGAGTTATGCGAAACGTAATTGGCAAATGGAGAAATTCACGTGCGATATTGTCGTAAAAGTAAAAAATGTGCTGAAAAAAATTGCGATAATACCGTTTAGACTCGCGCACGTACAATACGTAGAGTAACAGTGAAAATTACTTACCAAATGTGAAAATACACGAATAAATCTTGGATGCTTGCGAGGGATAAAGAAATGGTAAATTTATTTCGCGACGATCTCTAGATGCGATGTTTGCGACAGCTCGAACAAAGGCAAAGTATCCTGTTACAATGGGATATGTTAGTGTCAGGGCAGGCAGAAAATTCGCAAAGTGTCCTGGATAGAATATAAAGGAAATGTTGAAGACAATGAACGGACTAAAACGTTGAAACAGTTTGCTTTAATTTACATATTACGAATACGCTTTACAAAAAAATAAATAAAAAAAAAATTCAAAAGAGAGAACACCGGACTGCGATGACAACGTTTCAGTGGAGTTGTTATATTGTTTAGCAAATAAAGCCTCTATGTGTGTAATACTAAATAGGAAAGGCAGGAATGCGTGATAAAAGGAAAACCCGGTGACGATGAAGAAAATGTGTTCTAAAGTAAATACAAATTTGAAAAATATTCTTGTTTTGTTGCCCTAGTGGGAAAAATAATTATAGAAAAATTTCGAGTTTTAGCGAATTAAAAATCGATAATAAGCGATAACGACACACCGATACTGAATGCAGACAAGAGTAGACTATGGTAGGGGATAAGACGGGCAGAAATCGAGATGGCATGCTGATTAAGAACACAATTTATACCTAAGTGGCGCAGACGAATGGGCTCCATTAAAAAAATCCTATTCCTACGATCTTGTACGAAATATATATATATATATATATATATATATATATATATATATATGTTTATTATATAAATGAATTGTAGCTAGTATGTAATAATGATATAGAGTTAAGCGAAATAACTTCGGATGTGCAATTTAGAAGTCATAAAAATCATACTTGAAACGATAGAAAATAACTAAATAAATTACAAATACTGTTATAAAACGATCACGAACGTGTTTTAATACGATACCATGTGTGAAAGATCATCCGCGAACTAGAAATAATTCCAGGTATAACAAATGAAAAAAGTAAATAAAAGAAAAAAACGTTACAGTTCAAGTCGGACCGGGAAATGCTAAATTATTAATGCAGAGTTAATGAAAATTTAAAAAAAAAAAAAAAAAAAAAACGGGTTTTCTTTTATTTTTTATTTTATTTTTTTACGGCGGAAGAGAGATATTAATTTAAGGCATTGGCCGAGAGCTGTAAAAATCAGTCAAGATAAAGAATGCCATTAATTGATTGAAGGATCAAACTGTTCGACTGGTAACGGAAAGAAAATTCTCGAATCTTGAAAAAGCAAAAAGTGAAATGTTACACTCTGTACGCCAAGAAGAGAACTAGCAAATTATATGTACGTATCAACTTTGTATGAGAATTCCCATTCAACAGCGATCGGGGAAGCCAGCTGAATTTCGAATTACCATACAAGAGTCTTTTTTACCAAAAATAAGCAATCGGGAAATATGAAAAAATTGTGTTAAATCGGCGCTTAAGGGGGAAAAGAATGTTTTTTCTCTTATCGAATAGATTAATTTATTACCTGACGTACTAGATTATTACAGTACGTTAGGTCTTGAAGACAATTTACTTTAGAGTAGTTTTAATTAACTGAAGGACGGATGCAGTTGTGGCAATGAAAGATTTGGTGAGGATGCTTGTAACTGTGTCATTGTAAGGGGATCAGTGAGCGAAGGGTGCTGCTTGGCATTCACAAAGTCTGTTGGAAGTGGAAGGGGCGATATTTCAGAAGCCGGAAGGGAAATTCGTAGAGATTTTTCGGGATACGAACTTATGGGATGAGGTTTCCTATTCGCGGGCGGCTTAGACGGCAAAACTTTTACGAGAGATGTTCTGGCTAGCACGATCTAAGCCCGTTGCCCATCTGTAATGTGAATGCAAGATGTGAAATGTGTTTAGTAAATCACACTTAAATTCAGCGCTGCCCCATTGCTATAAAAATTAGTATCGAAATAGCTAATAGAGGATATCGAGGAAAAACTTTTTTTTTCTCCTCTCAGATCGCTAAGCAAGTTTTCTTTTAGAAAGGACATATTGGTTTAACGCGTATTTTACATTTATATTAAAAAACGTTTAATCGTTATTCGAATTCCTTTACTTCAACTTGCACGGGTTATTTTATTTCTTACACGCTTTAATGTACATCATTAGTAGTTATTGGTTTGAACTTGCGTAGAAATTAACTAGAAACTCTTAAAATTGTAGTGGAGAGTAAGAATCAGCAGCAGATAGTTAGTGACGGCACATAATTTGCACATTGCGACTGCAATACCGATCGCGTAACATAGTATCAGGGGGTACGTGTGTGCCAAACGAATGTGCTTTGTGATGTGCAGAATGGCTGCGTGTGTTTTATATAATCCGTCGGTATTTGGCGAACTGATTTTGGTTTAGCTAAGTTACAGGTGTTCGTTCATCGACCGCAGCGGAGATAAACGCGTAAATATATTAGTATATACCTGTAGCAGTCTAAATCAGAGCGGTATTTATATGAGGCAGCTACCTTAATTGAAAAGTTAACCTTTTTTTATAGAAGGTCAGTTGTCCTGGTCGCTCTCATTGTTCTCGCGTTGTTCTACTACTAGACTATAGTTTTCAAGCATGACATCATTATAATACAGTTCTGGAATAAGATTAAGTGTGACAATTACGATGGATTGAATAAGGGGAATATAGATATTGGGAATCTGTCGAATGGAGCCGCAGAAATTAATACAAATATCTTTAACGTTATTCATAATTTATTTGTCTTATATCTTTCTTACTGTTTTTGTATTTTATACTTTTATTATATTTTTTATTTAATTGTTTGACAAAATTTTCACTATAATTGTTATTAGAAGCTAGGTGTTTTAGTGAGTTTATTTCATTCATTTTCTTTCCTTTTGATAGAAATGTTTTTTACATTCTATGTATGTAAGATAATATAGGTAATTAATGCTTCGCATGAAGGAACTCTCTGTTACAATGAAACATAAGCCAGTCTAGGACGGTATTTTCAATGAATCGTTTTTCGAATAGCAGCAGACAGAAAACTGTACTTTTTTTGTCATTTGAACGATTCTCTATTTTTCATAAAATGCGAAAAGCAAATTGTCCCCTGTAAATGGGAGTGTGAAATTTACTTATCGGACGAAAACACATGGATTGTTTTTTGTTTGTTTTTTTAAAATTATTTATTTACCTTTTCATTAAAACTCAATTCAGCGTCGTCTACGATGACTTACAGGACAGAAATATTTTAATAGGTTATATGAAATGGGAGTTGCATTTGTTAATTTTTCGAAAATTGCGTTATACGATTGCTTGGCTTTTTTTTTGCTTTACAAAAGTTAATTATTTGATTATTTGCCGGTCGTATTCGATTTTGATTGTTCCGTTTAATTAAATTATTGTCCCCGTTTATTCGGTGAAAAAAAGAGAGCATAGAAACCGATGATTGCTAAACTGTTTTTATTCAGACTAAAATCTTTCGGCTATAATGTTATTTACTTCGAGCGCGTAGAATAATTATAATGGGAAATCATTTTACATTAAAGTTACCAATTTAAATGTCCCCCAATTTCGTCGATCGATGATGAACACTTTAATTTTTTTGTGTAGAATTGATTGGGGCGTTTCTAATCACAACAATCAAATGCCGCAATAACAGTAATAATAATAATAATAATATGTCGAAAATATGGATACGCATAATTTACAAAAAGCGATTAAGAAACTAATAATATATTTTCCGCGAATAAAACAAATATTATAAACTTATACAGAGTCGTAGACGGAAATATTGGCGGATAAAACTAATAGGAACAAGGTCGGTCAAGCATGATGTTTCTTAAAGTACTAAATTCAAAACGAAGATATTCAATTTTGTAATATCGTATGTATTTTCACCCATCACTCCTGTGCGTGTGTATTTGTATGCGTTTAAACATTTTTGTAATATTATTATTCTTTTTCGAATTTTTTGAAACTTACGAAGCTTGTTTATGATTTTCACAAGCACTAAATTTGACTTTTTCATTACATTATAATGAAAAAAAGTATTATATCCGATAGTATAATGTGACGAGTTTGACTTCTTTTAACAAGAAAACTAAAAAATATTTATGTATACAATCAACGAAAGCGATTAGGGCGGGGCACGTTGTTACAATTTTTAGATAATTGTCAATATGACAAAGCCTATCACATAATTTATACATTTGATTGTTTTTATCGATAATATAACTATTCAGCTAGTAAAATATTACTGAAAAATTATTAAAATTTACGTTGTTTTTTCAGAATAGGCAATTTAAGTAAAAAATTCGATTGTAACAACTTGCCCCCGATTCGGGGCTAATTGTTATACCTTCGGGGCACGTTGTTACGGTAGATAAATAAATAAAATCATCAAAGATAAATCAAAATGTAATCTTTATTTTTAAATGTTATAAACAAAACGAACATTTTAAACAATCTTATAATAATAATCTGTAATTATAGTATCTGTTTCTTAATTTTTAAACTATTTAACAGTAAAATCAAATTACTATGGCAGTGAGTGTCTTCAATTCCTAGGCAAAACAACATTTTTATTACTAAAATTGCAAATAAACTTCGTCTGCTGCAAACAAATTTCATTAGATAAATAATAACTTTTAGTTATTTTAATCAATATGGCACTTTTATTAAACTAAAAAACTTTGCATTCTAACATTAATAAGGGGCGCTTATTACTATTTAAATGAGATAGAGTAGGATAGAAAAAAATATATAATAATTTTTATAGAGGTAAGTAACAATATCACATACAAGTATTAAATCTGTCTTCATCACAATTGCAATTAATGCAAATAAATGAGTGAACGTTTTTACACATTTGACATGGGCCCACATTTTGCATTCTATACATTCTACCCACTCTTCTTTTTTAAAAGTGCTGTAACTTTCGCTACAAACTAAATACCATTCATCAGTATCCGAGTCTGAATCTGAATCCAATATTTTTTTCTTCGCCTTATCTTTTCTTTCTTTACCCATTTTCGAGGCCTTTCCTTTACCTTTTCCTTTTCCTTTATTTTTATCGCAGTTTTTTTTTTTTTTTTTTTTTTTTTGTCTTGGCCAGTTTTTCTTCATACTCTTCTGCTAATGCTTCTGTTTCCAGTGTATCGGTTAATACAGCGGATTTGCGTTTACGACGACTACGGATGGATTGTTTTCGAGCTTTTGCCTGGGGAAAGGGTCCTATTTTTGAAGGCGAAAAATTTTCAAATTTACTTTGTGCACCAGATGGACCTGGCATCGATATAACCCAATTTCATTTTCTTTTTGAAAGCTTGACGAATCTGGAGTCGGTAATGCAGAGTTAAACGTTCTTTACCTTGCGAAGAAGATGATTAATATTTTTAAAGGTATCATCAGGTGTTGAATTTGTTGCTGTTTCGATTGCCTGTATGATTTCATCGGTGCTTATGTTCGGTTGAGGTGCAGAATCTAACAGTTCCGGTTTTCCAGGTCTAGTGTCAAATTGGAGGTGTTCTGCGAGGATGTGGGACAATCTGTTTCTGGATTGGAATATGGACGATCAGTAACATAAGAATGTGCAAAGTCATTGTCTTAAAAAACATCACGATTGAAGGGTATACTCCTGTCGATTTAAATCCCCACCCATGATATTTGCAGGATTTAGGGCAAGTGGCAGTGAATCTTTCGCCAAACCTGGGAGATCATGAATCGGCATTGTTTATTGAAGGTGGTGATTTGACAGATGAAAACTAATAATATGTGGTTTCATCCCCAAAATCAAAGGTAATACAAATTTTGAGGCAAGTTGTTACATGTAACAACTTACCCCAAAAATTTGTACCCACGTGTCCCATAGCATGATTTTTCAAATAAATAAGTCGAAGTCACCATTAATGGATATCGCTGGCAGAAAAAAACAATATTGAAAATTAAAAGTAGATATATTAAGAAAGTTCGAGCATTAAAAAGTTGTGAATATAAAAAAAAACAACATCGGAAATCAAAGATTTCATAAAGGAGTTTTTTACTTACTTGGCTGAAATTGAGATACATGCCCACAACCTGTCAGCACGCCGCTCAGCAGGTCATTGGTCGTTCTTATGTAATGCACGATGTTATAAGGAATCAAATGAGTCCAATACTATGCACTAGAGAGTTCTAAATCCCGGTAAAAATGCGTGTAACTACTTGCCCTTGTAACAACGTGCCTCCCCCTCCTCTACTAATCAAAAATGCGGATAATAAAGAAACTTCAAAGAACATATAAATAAACTTGCTAAATACGAATGGAAGAAAAAGATAAAGAACCAAATTTAGTCCATTTAAGTTACGTTTTAAATGATTAGAGCTGTTTCAAATGTAGCTGGGGAATATGACTTTGAATAACGTGAGTAATTCGGAGGTGTTTGGTCGCGTTCGTTTAGTGCGTTGTTCGTTGTCTTCGAATAATTCCTAAAGTATTTAACTTAAGCCTACACATACGGAACTACATTTACATTTACACGCATCTTCACACGCATACACACACACTCAACTTTCAAATTTAATCCCGGTGCCTGGTATAACACCGATATATTGTTTATTTTATCTTAACGATGTCTGAGGAGGGGGCCGGTACAGACCGGCCGCCGGATGATATAATGGTCATAGATGATAATTCAAGTTTCTCTGTTATCTCGAGTAATCGTAATTATACTGATAAGCCTGATATAACAAACAAAGATGTTTCTATTGCTAATTCAATTTTCGAAACAGGTAACAATTCTAACAGCTGTGATAGTTCTAACTCTAGCAATCCCGATAAAGACAAAAATAACGTTAATGATAATTCTAACGCTGAAACAAGAGCAGCAGTTTTCTCAGAAAATAAAAATAATTATTCCCCGAGCAATTTCAGTAATGACAATTATAAAGTTTTTATAGAAAAAATAAATTCGGATAGTAATGTCAGAACATCGATTAGTGCATTAAAAATAGCTGAATTAATAAGAAAACAGCCTTTTTATAAAAACATAATCGAAATAAAAAAAGTAAGCCGTAATAGAGTAATAGTACAACTCTCTTCTTATATCACAGCTAATGAAATGGTGAATAGCTCTCTCTTTATAAATAATGGATACAAGGCATATATCCCCTCGTATCTCATCTCACGGGTGGGCGTTATTAAGGGTGTAGATTTAGATTATTCTGAAGACCAGCTGATCGAAATGATAAATTGCGATCCGTTCATTGTTAATAATATCAAACGTTTAAATAGAAAATGCTTCTCTAAAGGTGAGATAAGTTATGTCCCCAGTACCTCTGTACTTGTTTCCTTCGAAGGACAAAACCTTCCTTCTTATGTGTTTCTTTGGCACGTTAGATTTCAGTGTGACCCTTTCGTCAGAAGAATTCGGCAATGTTTCCGTTGTCTACGATATGGTCACGTGGCAAATCAATGTAAAGGAAGTGCCAGATGTGATAAATGCGGTGAGAATGATCATACGGCAGATACGTGCAAAAATGAATTTGTATCATGCGTTCATTGCAGAAGTAGTCACAAATCGTCGGATAATAATTGCCCCGAAAAAAAGCGACAATCTTTAATTAACGAATTAATGGCCAATCACAATCTAGGTTATCATGAAGCAGCTATTGAAATACCCCAAACGTATAAACAGCAACATCTTTATTCTAATAAATTAAGTTATAATAGATTTTCATTGCTGCCGCATGATGACAGCTTCCCCGCTCTTGTTCATGATCAGCCTACACAGGATCATCCAGCAGGCGTCCCTGTCTTTAAGCCAAAACCGATTTCTAAACGCACAGGATTTCACGATTCCAATCAATTAGTAGACTCAAATTTAAAACGGTCTGTTTCATTCTTCTCTTCTGATGAAGACGGGAAAGCAACGAAAAGAACGAATACGGCAAGGGTAACAATTCCGAAAAGCCAAACTGTTAAAATAATGGAGAAATCTGATCTAGATAAAACGATCAAACCAGGTCCGTCTGGATCTAAAACTAGTTCGATTAAAAGCAATATCGTAGACCCGAAGGGTAATAAACAGAGTATTCGGAAAAATCCTATGATCTCTAATAAAAAGTAAATATTATATACCGTTAATATTGTATAATGGGAATTTTATTTTATTTTATTCTATTTTTCCATTAGTTATATAATAAACATTCATAATTATCGTGATAATACAACTAATTTTAAATTATAATAATTTTAAATTCCGTTCATTCACAGTATTATACCATAATTAATTAGTATTATTTAAATAGATTTTTTCCTACAAGATAAAATAACTGGGATATTCATTTAAGTTTAGTAAAATAGCTACTTATGGTAATTGAATACACTAATCAGCCTCGAACCTAACCTTTTTTAATTCTATTCTATTTTTATTCTTCCTTATTCCACATTGCTTAGGGTAGTTCAATGGAATGCCCGTAGCATCTTGTGTAATTTGTGCGAGTTTGAGGTTTTTGTATTTAATAATAACTTTGATATAATATTATTATGTGAAACTTGGTTATCCCCCGATAAACAGTTCCACTTAAGAAATTACAGCTGTTATCGTGATGACAGAGCCGACGGGTACGGCGGCGTCGCCATACTAGTGAGAAATGACATTGATCATGATCTGATTCAAACTAATTTAAAATCATTTAGTAACAATTCGGAATCTAATGCAGTTTCCATCAGGGTAAATGTTTGTAATTCTTCATTTTATTTTATATCATATTATTCTCCCCCGGGACATCTTATCAATCCAACATCTGTTTCAGCTACTCTTGCCAGTTTAAGTTCGTGGCCTATAATTTTCAGTGGAGATTTTAATGCTTTGAATAGGATGTGGGGCTGCAATTGCAATGATAGTAAGGGAGCAGCAGTCATAGAAATTCTCTCTGAATCTAATCTGTGCCTTTTAAATGACGGTACACCGACTAAAATTCCTCATCCATCTCGGTTTATGAATCCGGTTGATTTGACGATGGTGTCGCCCGATATTTATCTCGATTGTTCATGGTCAGTATTTCCCGATTCTCTTGGTAGCGACCATCTTCCCATATTATTTGAAAT
Organism: Icerya purchasi; assembly: GCA_039619475.1. Classification (NCBI taxonomy): domain Eukaryota; kingdom Metazoa; phylum Arthropoda; class Insecta; order Hemiptera; family Monophlebidae; genus Icerya; species Icerya purchasi. Next base: position 165,950,122 of record CM077116.1, on the reverse strand, counting down.
CAATAACACACATAGAAATCCTTCATCATTCCCTGAAATCAAGGAAGTCGACCAAAGGAAGCGCTGGAAACTCTTAGATGGTGATTGGGGAAAATTTAGAAATATTATGGAACAGGAGGTAGGTAAAATCCAGATGGAAACTACCCCATTGGGACAGTATAATCTTTTTCTAAAAATGTTAAGCTCTGCCTTGGATCAATCTTTTCCGAAACCATCTCCATATTTAGGTAACAAACCGGCTTCTCCCTGGTGGAACAGGGAATGCGGGGAAAAGATCAAAGAACGGAATCAGGCACTAAACGTTTTTCGAAGAAGTGGTACGATGCAAGCTTACCTTGAATATAAAAGGATTAATGCGGAAACACGTAGACTTCTCAAAAGCACCAAAAGAGCCTCTTGGAGGAGATTTTGCTCATCGTTTAATCGAAACACTCCGCTCAAAGTTATCTGGTCTTTAGCTAAACGATTCAAGAATAAGAATTTCCACTCCACATCTCTAAAAAGTGATTGTTGGTTCGACCAATTTACTTGCTCTGTAGCCCCGTGTTATGTTCCTTGCATCTCGGAAGTATATGGAATCGAGCTTGAAAACAATTATCAACAATCTCATATTCTGTCCAATCCCATATCAGTCGAGGAACTAGGATTGGCATTAAAGAATAAAGGTAAAGATTCTTCGCCGGGGATAGACGGTATTACTTATTCGATTCTGAAAAATTTAGGGAACAAGGCGAAAAGCGTTCTGGTACACATATTTAATGAATTGTTATTCAACTCAGTCACTCCTCTTGAATGGACACAATTCATAATAATTCCTATTTTAAAATCCGGTAAATCTCCGTTAGAAGCTACGTCTTACAGACCGATCTCACTGGCTTCTTGTGTTAGAAAAACATTCGAAATAGTCATTAATAATAGGCTTGTTTGGTGGATAGAGAATAAAAAAATCTTCCCAGCCGGAATGTTCGGATTTAGACCGGGCCTTGGAACGTTAGATTGCACTGCTCATTTAGTGAACGAAATCTATGCTTCTTTTTTGAGAAAGGAATTCCTTTCGGCCATTTTTCTGGATATCAAGGGGGCATTTGATAATGTTAGTATTCTGACATTACATCAGCAGCTAGTAAGTATAGGAGTTCCAACAGTTTTGGCTAAGTACATCAGCAACTTGTTTCTCAACAGAAAACTTAAATTTTTGAACCCGGTCACCAAGGAAATGGTTGGTAGAGTTGCTTACACGGGTTTGGCACAGGGATCAATTTTAAGCCCGGTTTTGTTTAATATCTATGTACATTCAGTCTTCAGCATACGGTTGCCACATAACTCACAAATTTTCTCCTATGCTGATGATTTTATCATACTGAATAGAAATAAAGAGATAAAGGAATGTACAGTAGAGAGCAATCAGTCAGTCTACTTATGTGGCAAATTCTTTCAGGAAATTAAACTGGAAATTTCCCCTGCTAAGTCCACTGTTGTGATATTCACATTAAGACCCTACAACGCAGAATGTATTAAGATAAAAATAAATGGGATTAATATCGCGCATAAATCTTATGTGAAGTACTTGGGATTGTATTTGGATTCAAGGCTTACTTGGGCTCGTCACATCCAAATACTTCAAAGTCAAATCTTGAAAACACTGAACCCCCTGAAGGCTATTGGAAACGCTTCATGGGGATCCGACCCTGTAATTATAGCCTTGTTATATAAATCACTGATACTTTCCAGAATTGATTACGGCTCGATATTTTATGGCTCAGCCTCTAAATCGAACCTTAGGAAACTAGATACTCTACAGAATATCGGACTTAGACTTATAACAGGAAATATTCGATCCGCTCCAGTAGCGGGTCTTGAAGCGGAGACGAAGATTGCCCCACTACAGTTAAGAAGAAATATGTTGGCGGATAGGTTTTTATTAAAGTACTGTAATTATAGTTATCCGCATCTGCTTAATATTACTTATAGTATTAGTAATAACTGGAGATTTCTTTCCTCTAAACTACCGTTATTATCAGCCAGAATTCCTCAATACTATAAATATTGTCCGGCCCTAATTCCTAAATATCCATCTAAATATTTCAGAATTCCATACGAAATTAACCTTATTAACTTAAACATTAATACAACATTATTTGACAATATTAGACATAATCAGAATACTCTTTTCGGTCGGGAAGCAGATCTTACTACCGCATTAGAGACAGCATTTTCTGGATATTCCAAAATCTTCACTGATGGCTCCAAATCCGGTCGGAATTCCGATCCTGTTGGTGCTGCCTTTGTTGTTGACGAAGTTACTGTACAAAAATTCAAACTCCCACCTTTGGCATCTATCTTCTCAGCCGAGCTGTTGGCAATTGCCAAGGCCTGCGACTATATACTTAATGTACTTGGTAGCAGGGGCACATATGTTATATGCAGCGACAGCCTTAGCTCCCTTTTAGCGCTACAAAATTGCCTCTTTAAACCCAACTATCATCCCACTGTTTGGGAGATAAGAGAGAAATGTTCGATTATCATTTTACAGGGCGGTGTTGTGGAGTTTTGTTGGGTTCCAAGTCATGCGGGGATAGAACTAAATGAGGTGGCCGATAGGGCCGCCAAGGATGCGCCTTCAATGGGCATTGAATTTCCTTTTATTCCAGCTGGTGATTTAAATTCTGTAATTAACCGCAATCATTATACATCCTGGAATAAGCATTGGCGATTGGCCAGGAAGGGTTCATACTTTAATATCGTTCAACCTTTTATTCCGACACACCCATGGTATCTCCACGTGTCAATTTCAATGCCTCCTCATCTCCTCCGCAGATATGTTACTATATTGTGTAGACTGCGTATGGGGCATTCTCGTGTGTCACATAATTTTATGCATGCTGATAACCAGCGACAATGCAATAACCATTCGTCTGTTAACTTTTTGGAGGACATAAATCATCTTTTGTTTAATTGCGAGAAATTTGAAGGCAGTAGACATACTTTTTTTAATAAATTGATATCCCTCGGAAGGTATCCACCGTATTCCTTGCATCATTTGCTAGGATGCGGAGAGAAGGCTCAATTTTTGATTTTTAAGTTTATTTTTCAAAACAAGATTGTTATTTAACTTATTTGTATGGAGGACTATTTTATTTTTTATTTTTTTTTTTTTTATTTATTTATTTATTTTTTCCTTCGCTCCCGGAGTTTGTTTATCCTTACTATTCACAAGTATTTATAATAATAGTTCTGTCAAGTGCGTCCTATATTAATTGAATTCAACCAGAAGATATGATCATCGCCGACCACGAAGATATGGTGCAATTTGTACCATCTTAATCTAACGAGCAAAATATTATGGCTGTTCAGTTGAGTCTGGAATTTCAAGTTCCCGGGTACTGACCAGAACAGTCAGGTTATTGATAAATGATTCCAGGCAGACAGGCTGTGGGTAATGTTAATTCATTTACGGCCATAGTTGTCCGGAAATTCAAAAAAAAAATATATTTATCTTGCTCAGTTGGTCCGGATAGATGGCTGGTGAATTGTCCTTGTCATTAGATTTTCATTTGCTCATTTTTCCAATACGTTTTTCTTTATTCATATAAAAAAAAAAAAAAAAAAAAGGGAAAAAAAGAAAAGAAAAAGAGAAAAAAAAAAAAGAAAAGAAAAGAAAAAAAAAAGAGAGAAAAAGAAGAGGAGAAGAGAAGAGAAGTGGAATAATTTAAACTTATTTTGATATGAAAGTGGCCAAATGGTAAGCTACTTAGCCGCCAGGCCATAAATAAAAAAAAAAAAAAAAAAAAAAAAAAATGTAGCTGACTAGAAAGTAAAAAAAAAAAAAAAAAAAAAAGTATATCCAATGAAGAACTTGACCGATTAGTAATATTAATCATCTTCGTCTTTTTCTTTCTAGCGGAACTCTTGAATATATGTCATAAAAACCTATTTATTTGCAAAGCAATATGGAGCAGTGGTTTAAAATAGGATTTCTGTTTTATTTACAATTGCGGGTTAACCTTTTTGCGTCTCTGTTCGTTTACGCTGTACACTCGTGCTTGTCTTCTAACATTTATCTATTATCTTACATGTTATTAGATATACTTGGAATTATCGTTTTCTTACCAAAACACACTTATAGTTCCATTTAAAAAAAAAAACAAAGAAAACCATTACTGACAGACTGTTTTTTTTTAACCTGTGCTATATACTTATTACAATATAAGTGCATTGCTGAATAGTTAAGAAAAACTTTTAAACATGAATAATAAAATATAGTTTAGTTCTTATCAAGGAGCAGTAGTATCAACAATCGGAGGGAATTTACTCCCATTTCCTTACCGCTGTCTTCAATATTAATGAATTAAAGTCTATTCTTGAAAAATCTTTTAGCTTCACTCCGGGGCTCAATGGTATTCCCTTCCTTGTCCTTAAAAATTTATCCGATCAAGTTCCCCAAACTTTTCTCTGTATATTTAACTTTTTTCTGTCTTCTCCCTTCGTCCGATCTTTTTAGCATCGTGTTTAAGAAAATTATTTGCGGGCATACTTAACAAGCGCCTAGTCTGGTGGTTCGAATACAATAACGTTTTTCTTTCCAATATGTTTGGTTTCCGTCCAGAATTGGGTCCAGCTGACTGCGTTAGTCTTTTTATCTCTCGTATCTACAAATCTTTCATCGATAAACTGTATACATAAGCTACTTTTATTGATGTTTCCCGTGTGCTTTTCATAATGTTCACCTCCCTACTGTTCGAGATAGAATGAGAGCAATTAACATCCCAACGAATTTATCTTCTCTCATTATCAATTTAACGCTAAATTGTGTTATTATCCTCTCTTCTCCAAAGAATTATTTCACGCGGTCTTCCTCAAGGTTCCTGCCTTAGTTCTACTCTTATTAGTATTTATAATCATTCACGTCGATGTCATTGTTCCGATCCTTAGTTCTCTTATTCTATCAATATCTGATCTTGTCCATATCTAATTGATTCTCCTCTATCATATCATTTCTGGATTTAGGTCCGCTGTAGGTGTGCCCAAAAGTTCAAATAGCGACCTTACATCGTGCCTGGGAAAAAATATTTTTTCCAATTTTTACGCGTTTTCAGCGCTCCACGAGCATACTTTTTAAATGGGAAACCTGGATGATCCAATCTAGAGTTCGCATATTTTCAACCTTGTCAAAATCTTTAATTATAATATTCGCACCGCAAAGGGGAGCATGACATTTTTCGCGCTTTTTTGAACATCTCGGCAACTTCGAAAGTTTCCTTAAGGAAATGAAAGGTGATTTTGTTCAAGATAAACAACGATCTTTCCATCGATATATGCCCCCCTCCCAAAAAAAAAACAAAAAAAAAAAAATTATAAATATTCGAGCTTTTGGCGCTTTTTACATTTTTGATATAAATCATTCCACCTGTTTGAGATGCATTTTGGTTTGCTCAACTTTTTCACTTAAGCTGTAACATGTACATTTGTTTTTGTTGTTTTTTGCCTAAAAGGGGGATTTAAATAGTTCTTTTTTTTCATCGATGATTCTTTTATTTTACGAAAAAACTCCTAGGCTTTGTTTTGTATTTTGAACTTTATTTTTAAACGTTATTGTCAGCCGGCAATGAGTTATGAATCTTTTAAAGGTTATTTTTGTGGTCGTTTTAAATTCCACTTCATATATTGATACAGATTCGGTACATCTGGCACTATCTGTTGGTGGTACTCAAAATCATTTCTTCGGTAAAATCATTATTTTCGACCGCTTCGAACATCATCTTCTTGTTCTAGTTGACGCGGTGTGGTCTTGTCAAGGATGCTTCCCCGTCCAAAATCAAAAATCCTCGTGCACGTTCGTAAGAACAGTCGCATTGGATAGAGAGTGCGTTGGTGTCTGCATGTTACCGAGACCTTTTTTTTTTTTTTTTGTTTAAATAATTTGCTGGTCCCAAAGTGATATGTAGTGTCTGACCGAAACAAAATTTTCAGCTGGAACCGAAACTGAATTTTGTTTTTTTTTTTTTTCTTTTTTTATGGGGACACGTCAACTACGGACATTAACCCAGCGCAAGTGAAATTTTTTGAAAGTTCGTGTTAATGTGCGGCAGTAAGAATCGAACCCGATTCTATCTGAACGAAACACTACTGCCTAAGCAACTACGGCACGATAGCTGGCTACGGTTTAAACTTTAAGTAGCGAACATATCCTTGACAGGACGTTGAGCATTTTGAAGTTATGGTTCACAGTGTACTAAGCCCAATGATAGTAGTGAGACTGGGGGGGCCATTCCTTTTTTTCCGCCACCTTTACTTTCTCAAATTTCTTTGGTATCAAATTATTTGGTTCTGAGTAAACCTAGGAGCGACTTGGCTCCCGAACCAAACAAGTCTCGAACATCTACGACATCTCCGGTTTGGTAGCCAAGCGCCTTAACCACTAGGCTACTGCGCGCTACCTGGTTTAAATTTTAATTTTTTTTAAAAATATAATTCGAATATCCGTGTTATAGAATATATATTTTTTTTTTATTAAAAAAATAAAAACTTATCGAATTATATTTAATGTAACATTATAATTGAGAAACAACAGTTTTTCAACGTTTTCACCGAGCAGATTGGATTGACTATCTGCGTAAATCTGACCAATAGCATGAAATAATAGATCACTAGGTACACTGGTAGGTGGAGCAGATGGGTATTTTAATGTTGCTTTTCTGACGGCTGGTTACGGACTTGAGTTCCGGTAGGGTTCGTATTTTTTTGCAACCGGCGCTCTGAAATGTGTCGTTGAATTATTTGTTTAATTACCAATGTTTTCTCAGTGGGGAAGATTATCCGTTATTTTTGATCAAGAAAGTTATCGTGCATATTCCATAAACTCTCTTCTTCCTTTTTTCATGTTAAAATTAGATTTTTATAGAAAAAGTTCATATATCTTTTCTGCTTTATCAATTTCCCGTGTCCTTAAAAAGTTTGCTATTTCATGACATATCTACCTCAGTTGAGTGTAACACTTAAATCGCGGATGAAGTAATCAGTGAAGGATGATCTTATATAATATATAACAATCATTTTTTCACATTTGTTACTACATCGCCTTCATTATCATCTCGGGTTTCTGTAATTTACAGTGTTTAACAATGTTATTAGTAGAATGATTATTGAAGTACATGCATTATCGGAAGATTAAAACATTTGTTGTGTGTTTTATAAGTTCCCAGTCCAAAGGAGAAATTATGTTTATTTCATCGTAATCCGTGCTATATAGACTGCTCTTTTTTGTACCACAAGTCTCCCTGTAACATTAAATATGTGCTATTTCCACCTAACTTTAACTTAATACAGCATTACAATCAGAAGTTCCGGTTAAAGCCGAAGGTTCGGCTAATATCTGGCTGAAACCGGAACTTGAACCGAAACTCATATTTTGGGCCGAAAAACTTTGGTCGGACATTGGTGACGCGTGTCTACGGCGAAAGCACACATCCGGGCTGTGGGTCGAGTAACATCGAGCTGATGGCAGATTGTAAAAATCTCACTAAAATCAGGCAAGGCGATTAGGTTCTAGAAAGTTCTGCGTGGCCTTTGTACGGGTCGCAGGTTGCTCGTATTTTAGTCGTTCGGAAACCACCACCGTGTTGCAATATACTTTGTTGCCGTGCCGTTTTATAGGGCTGCTTTGCGGTTTTTCATTAATTTCTTTTCAATTCTGGTCGCAATTGTGAATTGTGTTCGTGTTTGGTGCTCATTTATAAACGAATTTTGCGTAGTTTGAAGAATATACGCGTTGATTACCTGACGAACACGTGGTGGTGAACCGCAAAGAGATCTCCCAACCGGAGAAAGGCATTCCCGTAGCGGAATAAAGTGAATTCCATTTTCCCTTTTGTGTATGTTGTTAGAAAAGCCTGATAGTACGAGCTCTGTTTGAAGTGGTGCCATTGGCTCGAATGCTATTGGCGCCAGTTTGATTATTTTTGAGATTCTGTACACGTATAATGATGTACGGAATCCCAATAAGATGGTTCAGAAACGATAAAAATTTTCAATTAAAATATGCGATAACTCACGAACGGTGTGACTTTTATTAATTACGAAATCTGGATCGTAAATTACAATTCAAATTCTCTTTAAAGCCGTACCTATAACTTGTAAGATAATCAATTACCCTGGACGACCAAAAACCCTCAAGAATATACAATATAGAATTTAAAACGATCTCAAAAATCATCTATAAAAAATTCGCAACTTACTACCGGAGAGATAACTCTTTAAAAGTGAAATTCAAAATATAAAACAAAACGCAGAAGCCCTTTCATAAAATTAAAAAAATTACGGTTAAAGTTATCCTCCCCCCCGCCCAAATAAACTCAAAAGTAATGAAGTTCATATAAGTAATAGCGCGAGTAAAAAAGTTGGGGAAGCCAAAACATACCTCAAACATATGCATAAAAGACCCCGCCTTATAGACAAAATATAACCGAGTTTACAACTTTATACTCAGGCCCTCAGGGCGCCGAAAGAATATTTTTCCTTTTTGGGTATGTGATATATCGTTGGAATGATCACTATTTGCTAGGAACGAAACAGTATTTCATTTTCTTTGCGAAACTTTCAAAGTGTTGGCAAAAGTTAAAAAATGACCCCCCCCCGCATTGCGCCGCGAAAATTATAAGCTAAAAATTTTGGAACAAGGTTAAAAATATGTGCACTCCCCTATATTTTTCTAATTTGAAACATTCAAGTTTCCAACTTTAAAATTAGACCCTCCTCGGGGGACGCCGAAAGCTTAAAATTAAAAAAAAAAAAACGATTTTTTATTTTTAACTTGATACACGGAATCCTAGCGCGCATAAAACGTCACGATTGACTGATTTTTTTTTTTTTTTTTTTTTTTAGTGTTCAGGGAAATCATCGGGAAATTGTAAATGAAAAAATTGAAAATTTACATCGAGTGATTAATTGTGACCGGTTCGAAACTGAAATTTACATTAAGTTACATCCGTAAAGAGACGGACACGCTGTAATTTACATCAACATTCTTGGCATTTTTTTTCCCTTTTTGCCGCTCGAGATAATCGATTATCTTAAAGTGTTATTGTCACGAAGAGAAGTTTAATATTGTGATTTTCGTTCGAATTTTAAAGTTTGTCAAATCGTTGCTGAGCTATTGCATATTTTATATTGATATTTTTGTCCGATCTATCTTATTATTAGCATTATTCCCTGTACGGATACAATATACGTACGAAATCCTAAAAATGGCCGAAGAAGAATTATGCATTTTCTCCCTAAAATTAGTTTCACTTCAATAACGGCACTGCGGTCGCTGCTGATCGTTGTTTCGATACGTAATATAGTTGTATCGTAAAATATTATTTATTTACGTCGCTGCAAATTATCGAACTACTTAATAATTCTCCAGCAAAATCCGAGCAAGCTGTGTATCCTTCGTTACAGAAGAACTTACTTTTTCAAAGTTATATTTTTATGCTTAAATCACGATTGTTTAACTTCGATATTTTACTTCAGAGCGAATTAGAATAGTATTTAAAGTTATTCGATTAAATACGACCATCCATACACCGAAATTACGCTACTCATTATTCTCGATATTAATTAATGATATTGAAAATAATACTTATTACATATTAATATATTCAGTACGCCTTTTCTAAGTGTGAAGCTAAAACATCTTTAAGCTCCGAATCGCATCGGAATTATATATATATATATATATATATATATATATATATATATTTAAAGGTGTGTTAATTTAATAAGTTTTATTTTCAGAATTATTACGATTATCACTATCAGGTAATATATTGAAATAATCGAACATAGAGACCGACACTGATTACAATCGCAATGCAGTGTGCAACAAAATTAGACTTTTTTTTGGGCGGTGGGGTTAACGACTCGTTAAATTTTTTGCATGAATTGCCGGCTTTCCTTTACGATTTATTCGTTTTCCGCCGATATATTTAGGAAAATACAACAGAAATGAAAATGATCCTAGAAATAATTGTAAACTCGCCGTGCTGGTAGTTTACGGCGATTTAGATTTTCTCGCTCCAATTCACGAGAGAAGAGTTTAAAAGCACATAACAAGTACAAAGATACAAGGATTGAATAAAATCCACGACATGTCGATCACGGAAAAACTGTAAGAATTAGAAACCATATTACAACGATGAGGCTGAAAATAGATAGAGGCCAAAGTTAGAAAACCGTGAATGTACAAAACTTCAAATCAAATCATCTGGCCACGCTGGAGTTAGTGACTGAAAAAATAGCGAATGATTTTGAAAAGTTTCAATATGTGGCGAACACGTATACTGCTACGGGGCATTAGAAACGTGCAAGTTGAATCAACAATGAAATCGAAGAATATGAAAAGCAGTGAGTAAAGTACAACACTGAAAGGGAATAATAGGGCAATAGATAAGGAAGAATAAAATACTTGGAGAAAACAATATACCCAAAAGTGGGGGTTATTCAACTCGCGTAGTCCGCGGAAAAATTAGTAGTTGGCGAACAGTTGACATGCGACATGGCCCCGAGGGGGTAGACCATCAAAATAGGGACGGGTAATCTCGAAGAAATTGAAGAACCAATATAAGCCTTGGAAGATCGATTCGGAAAAGGTAAGACGTTTTCACGCGTTCGAAAAAAGGTAAAAGAATGAAGCAATATCACCGGTTGATTTTGTGAAAAATAACGTCAAATATACCGCCGGTAACAGATGTGTTCGTCGGAGTTTCTGAGCTGCGTGAATAGTTTGCTGTTATATAAACCGGCGGTTGTGTTCAATAGAAATGACGAAACATTTTCTACTAGCTTAGTGAAGAGGTAGGCGTACAAAGAGTCCCATATATTCAAGGCTTATTTACATCTGAGGGGGGATACGAAGAAGAAAGACAAGAAAAAAAAGAAACAAACTAGGAGAAAACTCGCTTTTATTATCGGCAGACACGAAAAAGCTGAATAACAACATATTCCGCGAAGAACGGCTATAACTGAAAATGTAATGCAAACGCTCTTTACGAATCGAGAGAATTATTACGTGATAAATATCGAGATTGTACTTTGAAATAACTCTTAATGGTCGTTTTCAGAAATATAATTAAAATTTTAACAAATCACGGTTCCAGAGTCCCACATTCACGGTATAATTGTAGATAATCGAATATCTAATCGAGATTGTACATTTACCCGGTCAATTTACCGTACATTTACCACCGTTAATAAATCATAAACGTATAAATAAAATATCTAATTAGCGGGGAAAGTATATGCTATAAAATTACCATTTCGTGTTAAAAAACTTTTCCGCTCAAACGGGCTAGCCGTTTTCTTATTGCGAATTCGAAGTACCAAATGCTGTCCGCTTTTCGACCGAGTTTGCCTTTGAGCACTTAAAAAACACAATACACATTCGCGATATCTCGATACTCGATTGAAATTTTATTTCGCACGGTTGACTGCGTGCAATCGATTTTTCTTTGTCACGCTATTAGAATCAAGTTCATCTATGCCAAAATTAAGAGTGCTCCGCCAAGTTCCAAGTTTAGACAGATAATTAACGTGCACTCGACTCTTCCAGTTGGGCCTTGATTTTACAGTATCTCTAGTATAGTGCGAAAATTTGTGAGACTACTATCTGCAGACTTTGTATGGGTCATAATACGAGTAGAGTAGGTCTAAATTTTATGGATTGAGCTCCGCTCCATGGCAACTTCAGAGGACACGTTAGCACATATCGCAAGGATATCCATTTAGTTGCGAGACACTTTAGCTGTAAATAGAGAGTTGTCTTTTTGAAGATTTAAAATATTGCGGTTTGCTTCCCCCATTCTGCATCCTCCTCCCTTTACTCGCTACTAGTAATCTCGTGCATTGATCATCGTACTCGCATTTATTGGAAGAAATGAAATCGTTATTTAAATTTTAGTGCACGATACCTGTGCAGGAGGCATGAGTAACTCTGGTTATATCCTGAGAAATATATCATCTCCGACGATGCGATTTAATATGTCACAACTACGAAAGACGTCACACAACGAATAAATGTTGTTATTCCGGACACAGTTGGATTTAACTCTGGCGGGGTGATTTAATGTATCTCAACTCCGAAAAGCGTTAGCTGCACACATGCGCACTGTGTTCAAAGTCGTTCTGTTACTTGTTCGTTCGGAGTGCTACGCGGAGTTTTGAATACGTAGCTGAAGATGATTGCGATTATACGCTCTAGGTATGGGATACGTTACTCCGGCGGAGTTTGGGTTAAGAAGCGGATGATATATCCACATTAAGAAAAGAAAGAAATTGTTTTAGCGGAGTTGATTTGCGCATCCCTACTATGCATTTGTGATTAGGAGCTAAAATCGATCTAAGACTAGATTATTAGTTAGGGATGAAATTTGTTTTCTTAACTTTACGGAGAAAGATAAAAGCGTGTGTAGTGATCATATCGGATCCAAGCTAATCTTATATTTTTGTAGCACCGAGTTTCTCCTAATTCCGTTCCTGGTCTTTAATGTACAGTTATGCCCGTGGTGCCCGTTGCACCTCCCAGTCGCGATATATTTAACTTTTTGGTTATTCTATTTTGGCTTCCGCGGGTCTCGTTTTAACTCTATTGGACACGTTGTTTCTGTTTCCGCTCCGGCATGCATTGGTGCTGCCCTGGGCGGAGACACGGTCAGTGAACGTGTGGCTGCAGTGTGTGGCGCTCGGGTTTCGAAACTGCAACGGTCCTCTAAGCACTCGTATCGTGCTTTGGATATCGCGTTGATTTCGTACCCAGGAATCACTGTGGTCTGCCAATCAGCGATAGCAACCCACGGCCGTCAGCACATTTACGTCGTCCAGGGTAAACGCCGAGGTATGCAGCCGACCATTGGTGACCAAATCTGACGGTCAGCGTTCATCTCAGTTTTAGCCGGCTACACCTTGTGGTTTCAGAGACAAAGAGCCGGTCGCAGGTGGCACGGCAGTTGGGCGAAGTTTGGGCTACTCGCTGTCATGTCGGTGCTGTGTGAAAGTGTTTGACTAAACCGCGACGGTCAGACATGGAAGTACCCGCAGTTCGGTGGAGGTTCTCTCCTGTGTCCCGACATTTCTGTGAACCTCTCTTGAGGATGTATAAGGCGAGAATTGGTTACCGCGTTCAGTAGTGCTCGTGGTGTCCATCTTCGGCCGAGATATGGTCAGTTCATCTTCCCTCTTATTCTGTTTAGATTTCCGTGGGTCATGTGAACCATTGACGGCCATGGCTGTGTCCGAATATCTATAACAACGAATTACATTCTTTCAATTACAAAAAGATAAGGAGGAAATGAAAGTTATGGGACAGCGTAGCCTAATTTAGATAAAATGATTGGCAGGTGTGTCTAAATCGCTCTGCGCGTCAGGCCAAAATAGAAACAAAAAAATAATACCCGATATATGTTCGTCATTAATGCCCTAATTCGAATCATCGCCTTTCCGGAAAATGAATACTCAATCAACGTGAGTCAGCGGATACAATTTAGCAAAAAAGCTTTTCGGTTTCTTTTTGGCTCGACCATTTCCTCGTTTATTTGCTTAATTAGTAATGAAGAAAGCAAGCTAAATATCTAAATACGTGTTAATTGTTAGGATTTTTATTAATCGTTCTCGCGAGTAACAATAATAAAAAAGTAAAACAAACCGAGGGGCTGCTCCGAGTACGATACCTTTTTTTGAATATGTCACCCCATTTGAGGATTTCCTTTTAGATCAATACAGTTCGAAATTTTAGTTCAATATAGCTCAAAAAAGGAAAGAGACTTTGGCTGATGGAAATTTCAGCCCCTGTTAAAATCCTTCCAATCGACGACACTATTCAGTATGAAATTAATTTCTTTAAAACACATAAAACCGACTTGATCGAATAAGTCCCGTGACACGTAATTGATTTAGTGTGTAAATAGGCCTGAAGTTTTTTTGTTTTGTTTTTTTGAAATTCTAATCGCAAATCTTATAACAATTAGATATTTAACGACTTCCACTGGCAACGATTGAATTGTAAACACTAAGACCTTTTCTAATGGCTTCGTTCTGTTTACTGCAGCTGTTTTATTTCTCACTGGCTGATAGCCGACTACCGCCGATAAAACCTAATTATCCGGTTCCCTCGAGGCATTCATTTCTCTCTCGCATTTTTCCAACGTATATATTTTTGCTTTTCCAAAACGTAAACATTTTCGCTGACTATTTTAATCCCAATCAAATTTCTAAAAACATATTTTGTTTGTGTATATATTTACACCTTTTTGATCAAACGTTAATAAAGCTACCGTAGTATAAATGGACACCATTTTTACTTTTTACTGTCGAATTTTTTAATTAGTGTACACGGTATAATAAGCAGGATTCGGGAGTTGTGGCTATAAAAAATTGTGGAAAACCGCGGTAAAAAAACTCCGGAAAAGCTGCCTAAGAGCACAAAAAAAAAAAAAAAGTGAAATTACTTAGAGCCTACGGCTAAAATGATGAAACATGGAACATGCTTTAGCCTGATTTGCTGAATGCCGACCTTGTAACTGCTGTTGTTCTTGAATGAAGAAATACAAAAAGTGCGCATGATAATCGTTTTATTTTTTTGTTCTACATGGTCGTTCGAAGTCACAATACCGGTTTATGATAACTAAAATAACTGATATAATTTTTTTCGAATCGATCCTTTCAATGTGCCCAGCAAAGATTGTATCAATACAGGAGATTCACAACCACGAGTAGTCAATAGATCGAGATTTGTTTTGAGATGTAATCCGAACGTTTCTTCCATAAACTGAACCAATCAGTAACCTGAGAAGACATTGAAGGAGGACAGTTAGGACCGGGGTAGACTATCGAGGCCTCGGTCCAGGGTCGACTAAATCAAAATGATTACATAATACGTGCACTCAAATGCGCTGACTGACTATAAACCCGTTTGTCCTATTATCGAATTCCATGGTAATTTGTTGGAGCCGCGAATTGAGCATTTCCAACAGTTCGGTCCAAGCATGCTCTACGAAAATCGTTTGTTTTTATTTAGAACAGATAGAAGTTTTTCATATACGGATCCTTTGCTTCTCAATTTCCGGAAATTCATTTCTATTCTACCAATTAAATCTACATGCTGACTTGATTTTAAATTTTTGGTTTGCAACTGGCATATTGCTGAAATTGTAATTTCGTAAAATTATTTACAATATGGACTGCAATATTTGAACGTCATTTTGTTGCAATGATTTTTTTTACATACCCGTTCAAGCTTCATGCGAGAGTATCTGTAAAATTTTAAACACGTCATCAAAATTACTATTACGACTATTACGCTTCCAACCATGCACCCCGCCATCTGGATTTCTTTAACGGGAAAAATTGTTCCTCATTTGCTCCAAAACCCCGGTGAAGTTTACGTATGTCAGATGTGTGACATTTTTAAATATAATCTCCGAATCGATTTGACTACTTTTACCATACCGAGGGCGGCATGCGTTAAAAAAAAATTACCGTAAATTACTAACTGATCAACTGATTCTAAGACTTCGGCGGCCGGTAGAGACTTTCACAGCTATCAGATGAACAAATTTATGTGAACGCAGTTGCAACTCATTTCTTGTTTTAGTACGTATAAAAAAAAAAAAAAAAATGAGAAATTCCTGGTTAGAGTATTGCAAGCGTCGAAAGCGGTAGAATATTATACGATGATATAGCCCTCCGTTTATTTCTAACAATGCATTCTGACATTTTCAGTAGAAAAACTTGAAATTTAAAACAATGGATTAGCTAAAATATATGCCTACCAGATGCGTCAGGGAATAATGCTGTTACAATGTTAACAATAGCACTTACATCTGTTGCTAGTATATTTCATTTGTCAAAAAGAAGCAAGCACCCCTTCTTTTTCACTAGACGCTGTTTATCGAATACACGCAGCCGTACAGCCGCTCTGTCCTATCTATGGAAATAGGAAGTCAGTTCGTGGAAAATTCCTAACCATTTTCATTTTTCACTATGTTGAGTAACCGAGCCCACCTTTTACATTGAGAAGAACTTGGAAATCGAAAAGGATGCGTTTTTTTTCTATTCGTATTTGATAAAGTTTAATACACGGTAGTAAAATAATAAAAAAACAATTAATAGTGACTGCGATAGAGAAAGATCAATTAATACAACAAATTTTTAACAGAAAGTATGAACAAAATACATAAAAAGAAGTTATTAAAACGGCTAATTTTCTGAACTGTGACCAGAAGAAGCGCATTATTTTTTTTTTTTAAATCGTTAAAAAAGCGAAAAAGGAAACGCGAAAAAACCCCGTGAATGAAAAAGTAAGACAAAACAAAGAAAACTTTTAAACACTAAAAAAACCAAAACAAAATTTTGTGATTACGTCAAGGGGTCCACAAAACGGATTTGCAGCTGACCTATGTAACATAACCTTGAAGAATCCGTAAAAAAAGAAAAACATTCAACTTTCAGGCCCTGATAAGAAATAAACTTCTTTTAAAAAAAAAAAATAATAATAATATACCACGCAGTTTTCTTTTTTGTTTTTTTTTTTATTTTTTTTTTGGGGCCTTTTAGCTGAGTTTTAACATACTCTCGCTTTCTTCTCTCATGACTTCAATAGCCTATGGCAGCTTATCAGATTCTTCTCTCTCCCAATTCGGGCCCATTCCTACTTCTCTTAAGATGCAGTCAACAAAGAATTTCTTCATTTATTGAATTCTTCCTGTTCATGTATCGATTTTTACCGATGGTTCCAGGAGCGAAGACGGCGTGGGTGGTGCGTTTACCGCCCCGTCGCTTCGGCATTCAGAGTCTTTCCGGTTTCCTGCCGAGTCGATCGCCATTCTTCAGGCTATCTCTTTGATTTCCTCTTTAAGTGGGCTTTCCCAATTCCTCATAATTTTGGACTCTAAAGGCTTCCTTTAAGCCATCTCTTCCTTCATATTCTGCTGGTAGTATTATTCTCTCAATTAGTTCCCCTACCTCCTCTCTGCAGTCATCCCGCTCTATTCTTATTGATTTTTTATCGATCCCCATTCATTCCGGAATTAACGGAAATGGCACAGCTGAGATTCTTCGGCTCGCTATGCTGTTCGCCTTGATTCGTTTCTCAACTATTTCCCTTCTTCAGACGTCTTTTCCTTATCCATCTCCAATCACGCCAGACTTTGGCGGGACATTTATCCCTCCCTATTTTCTAATCGTTATTCGCATTACCGCCTCATTCGGTCGATGATTCCTCGCTCCCTGTCTTGGTTCCATTCTATTCCTTTCGGTAGTCGTTTTTCTATTGTCTCCCTAATTCGTCTCCGGATCAATCATTCTCTCCTCCCCTCCTCTCGCTTTCGATTTGCTCTGTCACCATCTGCTCATTGTTCTCTTCACGATTGTGATCCTTCACGTATATATTTAATGCTAATCACATTTTCTTCGAGCGTCCCGCTCTTCTTAATAAACGCTCCCTTTTGTACGGTCAGCTCTTGACATTAGGTCTTCCTACTGCTCCCTGTAACGTTTCCTTTATCCTCTGCTTTCCTTCATCTTCTACGGTGCCTGCACTGCTGTCTTTTGTTGCGTTCATTTCGGACCGCTTAGCTATTTAGTTCTTTAGCTTAGCTTTTCCCGTTATTGGGTCAAAGCCGCTGGCGCGTCCACATAATAAAGAAAAAAAAGCGAAAAAGAGTTTAAACATAAATCATTAGTTCTCCTTATCTCAGGCGCATCGGTTTTTAGAATACGTTTTTCTTTTCCAGTCATCCATCGTTCATCGGAAATTTCTAGATATTTTCCATAGTTTTCCCGACTTACCTCAGTAGGGAGTGATATATCTAAACGAAATGTGTGCACTGGGATCTTTTCTAGGTTCCGATGACGTTCTCAATATGCCCGTAATAATCATCATAGTCGTCGCGATGGCCTAGTTGCTAGAGCGCTTGTCTCCTGGTACAGAAGTTTTCAGTTCGATCCCGGGTGACAACAAAAATTACTACAGAATAACTAAATTAAAATGATCGCTAATGGCAAACCATCGCGTTCATACGCATGTTAGTTAGTACGTAGCAAACACACACGGGACTGTATCTGTATATCGATAAATTAAACATATTTACAAGTCAATGGAAAGTATAGTTTCACGTTCGCGTTACTGCCATGACCAATATACTTATGTCGGTAGAACTGAAATATACAAAAATAGGTAATCACGACACTCGGAAAATCGAACAACAATACGACTGAAGAGAGAGAGAGAGAGGGATCACATCATAAAATCTACCGGATCTTCGGAATTATTATTAACACTACAGGGATGTGTAGAATAAGAAGTTTGATAAGTACTGAATGAGGATACGAACTAGTATTGGAGTTAAATCGAAAATTACTTCAAGCGACTATGGATATAGGATATGTATTGTTTTTTCCTGATTTCTTCAGCGGCGATCGAAGGTCAAAGATTCACATGATTCAACTTCACAGCGCCCGAAGAATGCCTCTACACCATTCAGTAATCAAAACGTCCTTTGAAATCCGTCATTCATTGATTTCGGGGTCTCGCAGTCAATCTTCTCTCCGAAACTAGTTTTAAACGTTGATCACGAAGCCGTTAGAGCTTCGAATCGAGTCGCAATAGACAGTATAATTAAATATTATTTCTGAGAAAGCGTTTTTTCACGTGTATTTTCTCATTAGAACAACTGACGACGATGAGAGGTCATCTTTGTTTAAAAGTAATTTCCGACATACCATAAACCTCTTCGCTCAATTTCAAAACTTCTGCTGGAAATTCGGCCAGAAAGTTCTGAGGAGAAAATGCTTTTCAACCGAGAGATACCTTTGTTTCCAAGCCTATCCGTGCAGTTCTCTTTTTACCCTGTTTTCTCTCGCTGACGGCAGTTACTTGTTTGTTGTAGCGGATGAACTTTTTTTCGTTGTTTTTTCCGCACTATTTTTTACATATCGTTGGTGCCATCAAATCCTTAAGTACATTATGAAAAGCTTAATTACATAATCCATGATACCTTATCAAGGATATCCATGGGACTTACTTTACTTTAGTTTTAATTAAACCGCGCACTTATTAATGTACAAACAGCATTGGCGAAAAGTAATAACAGTGTGAATAAAAATTACGTTAAATTAAAACGCATTTATTACCCGTATTAATAGTGTAGAAAATGGAACAAGAAAAATGGAAACAACAAAAAAGTCGACTTTTTCGTATCATGTTTCCTGTTCACGCTTTCGAAAATTCGAAAATTATTTCCATGCCGATCGAGTAGTTGGAATAATAATTAAATGAACGGGGAGGAGAGTGGATCAAGACTGAATGTGCCAATGAACGTAAGAGCATGCGAACCGTTGTATTTGAAGAAGCGTTACTTGGCAAAGTTCACGAATAACGGCAAAGCGGGAACCGTTGCGATGGGGTTGGCAAACGAAGCGAACGGAGAACGCCCGCTTGTACTAATAAACGATTAATGTACGAAACTACTAGTCGATTTTAATTGGTTATTTCTATTTCAATATATTAACCGTGCAATTAGCGCATTTTACCTTAATAAATTTATAGCTTAGATGAATGCCGAAATGATTTCAGTGGAAATAGTGCTGTTGAACGACTTTAGTCCTTGTCTTTCCTACGGAGTTTTCCTTTTTTTTTTTTTTTTTGTCGTCATTATTTTCGAGCATCATTTATAAAAGGGTATTCGTAGGAAGAATGAAATAAAAGTTTTTAAAAAGTATTCGTTTTCGATTGAATTATTGGTAGGCAATTAAGAGGTGCTGTCAAAATCAGGATATACTTCGACCGCATGTCGATAATGGAGTTTTCATCAATATTTATGCAAATCTATAGGCGTTACAAAAGATATTTTTGATTATACAGAAATACGTGAGCAGCTGAAGACATGGACAGAGTGTGTCTAAAAAAGGGAAATAACTTTCGCTTTTGGCTTATTGTTTTATTTAAATCCGATTACCGAAAAATAAAAAGGAAGCTCTATCTATTTACAGTTAGATTTAATCATTTCCACCATTATAAAAAATATGTACTTGGTTCTAGATATTATGAAAACTTAAGTAAACGGTTGAACTACCGAAGGAGTAACTTTATGTATGAATTTTTACTTTTCACTTAACGCGTAATAATATTAGCATTTCGGCATTGCTGTAGGAGATAAATTACAATGTAATCGCTAAATCCTTCGGCGCACCTATTGGTTTTTTTACATTCAGACATCGATAGTTTTATTAGTCGTGTTTAATGTACAATTTATTTTATAAAATTCCAAAACGAATTTAAGAGCGATTAAACAAAAAATAAAAAAAGTCGAATTCGGTCTTAATCATTTTTATAAGCCTTTGAAATATGATGCTCGAAGTAGCGAATTTTATGTTTCGTTTATTCAGTGTATATTATTTAAAATACATATAATATAATTTCCGCATTATGCAACGCAGGCCCGAAGCAGGACGCTACAGAACTAAACAATCAATCGAATCAAATTTTATTGCTTTAACAAAATTAATATAACATACAAGCGAAAAAATATAAATTCCACAAATATAGCTGCGCGAGTAGAGGGATTATTATTACAAAAAGAAAACTGATAATACATTGATAGTAAGTCCGGATACAATTAATCAAATCAAACAATAAAATAAAATTAATATAATAAAAACAATGAAAACAATGCTGGAAAATAAAACAAGAAAACAAAAAACAAAAAACGCGGTACACTAACAATGCAA